>JALAZF010000179.1:0-4970000 GCA_022829125.1 Lathyrus tuberosus
ACCTAAGGTTTTGAAGAAGGGTTTGGAGTTTTTCTCCAATAGGTTGGTTAGTTTCCAACAAAGTGTTGAAGGATAGACAGATTTAAGGTGTAAACAGTGTCTTCCTCCCCAGTGTGGCGACTGTAGGGGTACTAGTTCCCTCAGTGTTTATAACCAGTTTCTTATGAGAAAGAATATCTTTCCTTTGAGAGTCTGAGAGGTAAAAATATCCCCACACCATCCTCTAAAGTTGGCCCACAAAGCCAGCTGTAATGAACGAAGCAGAACTCGTCTAAGTTCCCATTTTACTTACAAACACCGTAGCATACATAAGCATTCTATGTATGGTATCAATAATTTGCTTTTTCATTTAATCCATCTATGTTTCCATTCATAAATGGCTTTTCCAGAATAGGAATTTTGGTAATTGCAGGTTCTTCAAAAAGAACATCTTGAGGGGTAGGTCTCTTGTATGTAATATTTCTCTACAGGTTTGGTTACGTGAACCGATCTATATCATAACTATTGTTTTGATCTTCAAACATCTGGGTTAATTGGTTGATGTTTCCAAAGACCTCTTCGTCTTCTTCAGAAGTATAATTTTCTTCTGAAGAATCATCCTCGTGAGATAAAACTCTGAGGTGTAAATCCTTAAGTTTATTCTCAAGGATCTTTATGAATTCATTGTGGTCTTCATCCATTTTGAAGCCACTAACCTGAATAGGAGGCTGGATAATAGGGGTATCGGGAATTATTCTTAGATGAAGATTCTTCTTGGAAAGGAACAATTTTGTTCTTTGACAGTTGATCTATTATCAGCTATGTTGCTTCATCTGTTTTTTCCAAGTCTTCTTTAACAGAAACAATCAGTTTTTCTAACGAGACCATATGATCTCCTAGGCAAGTAAGGAAGGCATTGGTAAAGTTTTGGGCTCTTATTAAAGAGTTAATTCTCTAATAGAGACATGACTACTTTCAAGTTTCTTTATGGTATTATACGCATTAGCCTCAGCATTCTCAGCTAATTGTATAGCCCTTTCAGGGGGGTAAGGTGCTTCAAGAGCTTCTCCTTCGGTAGTATTCCACGACCTTTGTATAACAAGGATATCAGTTTGTGTTCTTTGAATAAAGAACTTAACAAACCAATGGATAAAAGGGATAAGGGTTTGCTTCTTGGCTAAATCCTCATAGAAGA
Organism: Lathyrus tuberosus; assembly: GCA_022829125.1. Lineage (NCBI taxonomy): Eukaryota > Viridiplantae > Streptophyta > Magnoliopsida > Fabales > Fabaceae > Lathyrus > Lathyrus tuberosus. The sequence continues at coordinate 1,175 of JALAZF010000179.1, forward strand.
GTCTCTTAAATTCAAGGACAGTATTTTTGGAAAATTTTTTAAAATACCACTTTCTAAAGTCATGGTTTTCTCTTTTATTAAACTCGTTATTAATGAGTTTCCTAGTGTCACTTCCTTCAGAGAAATCTATCATAAATGAAAGGACATTTCCGATTGAGTTGGCGATTCAATCCTGGGTTCTTTGCCTTGGTAAATTCCAAAGGGGATTTTGTTTTCACTTAATTTAATGTTCTCCACGTACTCTTGTTCTAAAGCTTCTTCCCCTAATTCTGGAAGTGGACGTGGAAACCCTAGGTAGGACGCTAGGTGTAGTAACATAGTCACTACGGGTACTATATCTAGCAGACATGGTTCTAGGTATAGTAAACCTACGTTATTGGTTGAACTTAATTTCAACATCTCCTTCTGAAGTATGAATAATTTGATCCACATCTTGATTAAGAAGGGGTTTTGGCTCAATTTCTTTAGGCAAAGACCAACTTTCAGGGAAGTCTATTTCGTTCCACCTAATTAGTCTATTAGTAGCAACATTAGATGTAAACAAATTTGTTTGCACTAATGTTGTAGATCCTTGTGGTGAAATATTTTTCACCTGGGGATTCAAAGTATTTAAAACTTTGTAATAAACTCTATAGCATATTGCTATGATCTCACTACCTGGTTTAAAATTATATCCGTGAGTATGAATAGTTAATCTCAAGGCATCAAAAAGATTTTTGTCAGACATGGACAAACTTAAATTGGAAAAAACTTCAAAATAGACTGGCCCATGACATAGACTAGTTTCTATGACAACAGCCAAAGATTGTTTAAAATTTTCACATCTTCCATCTCTGACATATGCCACAAGACTGGAGTTTAACCCAAGCATAGTTAAAGGTTTTAAAGCGACTTGGATTAATCCAATATGGATAAAGTTATAATCTTTAAAAGGAAGCAAATCTTTTTTGCTTAATAGCCCAATATTTTGGGTCGATCCTGAAACAGGTATGGTTTGCTCTGTAGTTTTTACAGCAAACCTGGACATTACATCAAGCATACCAAATTTATAAATTTGTTTTGAAGGTACGGATGTAATGATATATAATAATGATAATTGAAGCCACAATTGCTGAGGATAAAAATAATCCTATTAAGAAGCAAAGTTCTTCCCAAATGACTCTAATCCAGTTAAAGGAATATTTCCAGAAGAAATTTCCCCAGGAAGATGATGAAGACCTCATGGTTAGAGTCCTGGATCATATGAAAGGTCAATTCTTTACTGCCTTCCCAACAGTCAGAGAAGATAGCTCGTCCATGAAGACCAGTTCTTCGCATGGATCAATGGATGCCATTTTAGCAGGCGAATCGCAAGAGCCAAAGCCCACAGCCGATGACTTCTGGGACTCTCTCACAGTCTCCATGGCTCAAAAGGTCAACAAAGGAAAAGGACCACAATGATTGAAACAAGGACTAATGAGCTGTAATCCACAGCGATTCTCCACTAGCTACAGCTAGCCGCCTCAACCATTCAAAGCTGAGACAGGACAGCAGAATCTGCTTTTACTTTACTTTTACTTTTTCATTTTATCTTGTCGGATTGTCTGTTGTGATCATTTTAGTGACGATGGGGCCCAATGAGCAACCCGACTCAAATGATTCACCTTTGTAACCTGTTAGTGTGCTTTTCTTTTCTTTTTACCAGTTACAATAGGTAACCCTTTCCCTATATAAGGGACTTTGTTTTCATTTGTAATGACGCTTCCAATGTACAATTCTTTCTCTCTCTATAAATAACTCTTAAGTTTCTCTACCTTACCTTCTCTCTCTTATATTACTTAAAGTTTTTTCAGAATCAATATCTAACTACCAATTAGTAACCAAAATCACCAGGAGATCCAGGCTGCGCTACTGTTCCTGGTATATATATATATATATAACTCTTACAATTAATTCCAACCGTTAATTTGAAATAAATGAAATGGTCATATTAAAAAGCCTATGTTATAAGAAAAAAAAATGATAGTGGTGTTTTTTATATTTATTTTTACACCTGAGGTCCAAAGATCTCTCTCTCTCTCTCTCTCTCTCTCTCTCTCTCTCTCTCTCTCTCTCTCTCTCTCTCTCTCTCTCTCTCTCTCCTCTCCTCTCTCTCTCTCTCCTCTCTCTCGTCTCCTCTCTCCTCTCTCTCTCTCTCTCTCTCTCTCTCTCTCTCTCTCTCTCTCTCTCTCTCTCTCTCTCTTAGATATTTATACCTTGTCATATATGCGAGTTCTAGTTTACATCCCTGTAAATTTTTTTTTCAACAACAACCTTATTATATAAAAATTCTGGTTGTTTAATCCTTCTGAGATCTAACTAGGCAAAGAGTTTATGTTGCATGCTAACTATGCATTTTTTAAAATTCCACCAACAAAGGGCACTACCATTAGGCCAATATATTTGTTGTGATATGTTTTTTTACTGAAATAAATATATTACACAGTTATTGTCATATTTCATATTTTTATTTTATTTTTAAATTATTGTATATTTAATATTTAATAATATTATATTATTCTATAAATATTAATAATTTCAATTTATTTAATAATATTATATTATTATTCTATAAATATTATTAATAGTTTATGTTTATAAATTTAATAATTTATATAAATAACTTCAGTTTATTATATAAATATTATTAATAATTTTTTTTTATTAATTTAATATTTTTTTATTCATATTTTTTGTTTATTATTTTAATAATTTATATTAATTAAGTTAAATTTTTTAGTTTATTATTTATTTTAAACTAATAAAGTAAATTCTTATGTAGAAATTTTTATTTAATAATTTCAATTTATTAATTTAATGGTTTTTATTTAATAATTTCAATTTATTAATTTTATTATTTTATATCAATAAACTAAAATTTTTTAGTATATTAATTTAATAGTTTTTATTTGATCATTTCATTTTATTAATTTAATCATTTTATTTAATCATTTTAGCATATTAATTAATTATTAATATGTCAAAAAAATAATTAGTATGTAAAAATCAAATTGATATAATATGTAAAAATAAAAATATACACTGAAGCCTTCTTCAAATTATGTAAAACAATTAAATCATAATATTTTATAATAATTTCATACTATTTAAATAATATATGATGTCAATAGCTTTTTGTTCTTGGAAGTATGAAGTAAGGCAAATAAAATTGTTTAAACAAAAAATATACTTAAAATATATTTATAGAAAAATATAATATTATTAAATATTAAATATACAATAGTTTTAAAAAATATATAATAAAAAAGTGAAATAGAACAATAATTATTTCGTGTGATACGTAAAAGGCTGGACGAAGTTAATCTGAATTTTTCGGAGCAAGATGCGATAGAGTGGCAACAGAGTTGCAACAGGGGTCGATGGCGTCATATTTGGTAAATTCCTTTTACCGGATGTCTAATGTGTATCACGTACCCTTCGGCCCTTTAAATCAGGATGATATAGTCATGGTGTTGGTGTGGAAAGTTTCGGTTCCCCTTAAAATAAGGTCTTTTGGTTGGAGATGTTTTTTGAATAGAGTTCCAACTAAGGATTTGTTAGCTTTCAGAGGGTTTTCCCCTTCTACCGACGACTTAAAGTGTGTGCTTTGCAACGCTTTAGCGGAGTCGTTGGATCATGTTCTTTTTTCTTGTCCGGTTGCTATTATTGTGTGGAGGGAGATTTCCGAGTGGGTTGGTATTTCGAACAAACGAGATAGCAGAATCAAGGGAAGTTTCATTGATTGGTTTGATTGTTGTAAACGCAAGCGAGTTAGAGCCGGTAAAGAGGGTTGTATTTGGTTAGCGGTGTGTTGGAATTTATGGAACCTAAGGAACGGAATCATCTTCAAGAATATAGGATGGAATGTGTTTGATACCGTTTGGTTGATCAAGTATACGGTGTGGCGGTGGTTTATCATTGGAGATATTACCCATCCAATTTGTAATTTGTATGAGTTCAACAAACACCCCATTGTTGTATTTATGTTAAGTGTCAATTGGTTTGTAATTTCTCCGTTTTTGCGAGTTTCTCTCGTGTCTTTTGTAATCAGATTTGAGTACCCTTTGTACTCGTATTAATATATTTCTTGCTTACAAAAAAATAAATATAATATATACACTTCAGTAGGAAACATATTACAACAAACAAGTTGGCACAGTGATAGCACCATTTAAATGCATTGAGTAGGTCATGAATTCAAGTCCCTTTCTCTTTAAAGGGGTGTAAACCAAAACTCGACTAGATGACAAGAGATAAATGTTGGAATTCAACCACAACCACTTTGACACACTAATAACAAATCGACACACACACACACACACACATTAGGCTAGCTCGACTAATCTTTGTTTCTGTCGAACTACACTACTTCGACACAAGGAATTACAATGCAACAATAAATATCTATTAACCTACTTTATATATATATATATATATATATATATATATATATATATATATATATATATATATATATACTTTTTGTCACTATTTATAACTATAAAATGTTTAGAGTTTATTTACTAGAGTATAATTCTATATATAAGTAATAAAAATGAAGATTTCATCCAGAAGAATAAAATCATATTTAAAGTTATTAATTTTTAATTTATTTTAAAAATATCCATGACATTCATTCTTTGAAAGGATGTTCGTTACTCAACCAATTAACTTACTATTTTTGACTCAACCAATTAGCTTGCTTGATAAATATTTTATTTTTTAAAAAGAAAGAAGTCAGCGTCTATTCGATTTTTATGAAATATTTGTAATTTTTTAATTGTTTCATTATAAAGGGTTTGTCTGAGCTATGTGTGATTCATAAACTAATAATTAATTATATGAGTTAATAAGCCCTTAAATTGGTCCTATTTGCGATTCCGGTACATTATCTCTCTTTCTTCAAGGTTTTGACAGGTATTATATCTAAACTAGAATCTATATTTAAACAATTTTTATAGGGGGAAGGTGAGTTAGGGAGGAAAATAAATTGGGTTAAGTGGGATCAGGTTTGTACACCAATTGAAGCTGGGGGTTTGGGTATTAGAAAGTTAGGGGGCTTTCAATTCAGCTTTATTGGGAAAATGGAGATGGAGAATAATAACAGAAAAAATGGGCATTTAGTATTCGGCTTTAGTAAATAGATATGGTTCGAATGTGGAGAGATTATATTCGGTGGCAAGAGGTAGCTCAGGTTGATGGAAGGAAGTGTGCAAGTTGGATTTTGGCAGGTTGGAAGAGGCTTGTGAATATTCCTTGAGGGATGTTTACAAGAGCTTTGCATCCGAAGGAACAATGGGGTATGGGCAACCGTGGTCGAAGATTTGGAACAAAGCGATTCCATCAAAAGTGTCGTGCTTAGTTTGGAGATTAGTCCAAAATAGGTTGGCTTCTTTGGATAATTTAGGTAGGAGAGGTATAGTATCGCAGGATCAGGTCAGGTGCTCGACCAGTTGCGGGAGTGAGGAGTCAGTAGCTCATATATTCTTTGAGTGCCACTGTTTTTCAGGTGTTTGGAGCTGTATTTGTAGATGGTTAGGAGTGTCAACAGTCCTGCACAATGAAGGATGGCAACATATGACTCAGTTTAAAAATCTGTTAGGAGGCGGGAAAGAAGTGACACTGAAGATTCGGGTGTTGTGGTGTGCTTGTGTTTGGTATATATGGAAAGCGAGGAATAATAATATTTTTCGCAACAAAGAAATTCAGGTGCAAAAGGTGATAGAAGAGGCAATTGTTATGTCATGGAGATGACTAAAACTAAAAGCAAAAAGCATTTCGGATGATTTCGTGGCGTGGTGGCTAAATCCCAAGGCCTTCTTGGGTGCTGGCGAGTAACTGCATCAATCTGGTTCGAGAAAGTCTAGGCTAGATGCGGAATCGGATTTGGTTCATCTTTTCAATCTGCAATTTGGATTCCGCGGTTGGCAAAAGTAGTGTTTTCGGGTGGTGGTATTAGCATTCAACATGATTTATCTGCTACTGTTTTCGGTTTTTTTACCAGCTTGTCTTCCTCAGGCTCTGGATTGGTTTCATCAGTCTAGAGCTATATAGTTATTGTCTGGTGGTCCTTGTTTGTAGAAGAGGTTGAGTCTTTTTTGTTTTTTTTTGCTGTTACATTTGTAATTTGGTGCTGGGGCCAGTGGTGTAGTGGGCAAATAGTCCGTTTGCTGGGTTTGGTTTGTTCTTAGACAGAACCTGTTGTTTCCCTGCTCATTAGCATATTGCAGAAGTGTTGTTCTCCTCTTTGCATCCTGGGCATTACTTATGCCTTTTTAAAAATTTTTAATGTTTTTTTGGCTGCTTCAAAAAAAAAAATATGAGTTGAAATGATTAATGAGAGAAAGGATCTCTGTGTGTGTGTGTGTGTGTGTGTGTGTGTTGTGTGTGTAAAAATTATTCTTGCCAACCCTGACTAGAACAATAGCAACTCAAGTCTAGTCCAATAAAGTCAGGGCGTGGCTTGTGATCTAGAGTGCTCTCCATGACAATCAATCAGTCATCGTGCTTTTAGGTTTTTTTGTTGTGAATATTTCATTCATTCTAACATGTCTTATCAATCTTGATCTTTGGTATTTTCACTTTTCCTTGTTAGGGTCTAATGGGACTCCTTGAAATTTGTCGTCTTTATTCCATGCCACATGTTGTTTAAGGTGTGTAGAGTGATGACTTATCAATAGGTGTAGCACATTTAATATCTTGGAACCATAAAACTCATTATTACTTTTGATGACTCCATCCCTATTGATGTGAAACTCATTTATTGATGGATATGCGACCCTCTGTTAGCTCCTAAATTCGACGCCTAGGGGATTAATCTAAGAGACAAGAGTCCTTTAAGGAAAGTGGAAGTTTTCGACCTGAATGGAAATGTTGAAAGTTTGGATCGGAAGGATGTCCTTGCGTAAGAGAGAAAGAAAGTTGTGGACTTAGAAATATTTCCAAACTTAGGAGATATTAGTCGACGAAAGTACTATTGAGGGTACTTCGACGCGAAGATTCAAATTCAAAAATAGGAGGGAACATGTGTTCTTATATGTTTCTAAAGAAAGACATGTGGCGTGTTTCCAAGAAACGAAGACATGCACAGCGACACTTGTCGTATTTTTGTTTATAGGCCGTTAATGGCAGTTATTTTCTATTGTTATAAATAGCGAGTTCTAGTGTTAGGATTAATGGGTGTTCAATTGTATACAAATACTCAGTGTGCTCAAATTACCCGTGTGAAGAGAAAAGATTGTGTGAGAATGTATGTTGATGTAACACCACTTTTACAATTCAATGCAATTTAATAAATTTTTCATTAAAATCTCTCTTTATTCATGCAAGTTAAATTTATGCAGTTTACCAATCTTTTCGACTTGAACCCTTCTTTTGCATTTTAGTTTTACTTTATATTCCTTAAAGTATATTTTTTTACTTATGAACGTTGTCGAAGTGTTCTTGATATTTTCGAGAAACCTACACAGAAAAACGAGTAGCACATGTCCTGGGATCAATCTGGTCGATCTTGTGAGCAACTAAGAACTTTTTGTGTTTTTAGAGGACCAGCGCTTGTTTACCAATTTTCACGGCAAACGAATTGGCATGCCCAGTGGGACCGTGCTAAACGAATTTCTTGTGTTTTCAAAAGAAACTTATAATTCTGTATTTTGATTATCTTTTCTGCTTCGAATACTTCATTGTATGTTATTAAGAAGTGGAAAAGTAGCCACTGCAAACGAAGATAGACCAAGAAGAAAATATACGAGGAAAATGGCAAGTACTAATCAGCCAAATAGTTTGAATCCTCAAACTATGTCGGGTGTCAATGCAGAACCAATCCCAGAGTCTTCGACTGGAGGACCCATGGTTCATGCGTCCGTATCTGAAACTATACCCTCTATGGAAAGTTCGACACCAACACATTTGATCACCTATACTCAACCCATTCTGAGTTATGTTGGGTCAAGGGGTCCACCAAGGACTCCCCCACCAGTGAGAAATGCTAACTTCCAACCATTTTCCCCCTGGATTTTCTGTGCCTTTGCCTAGTCGAGACCCGCCATATGGGAAGCCAACCTTGATGATGGCAGACTTACAAAACACTCCCCCAGTATATTCAGAACCTATAGTAACATCGCCTTTGCAATGGTCAGGATCTGGGGTAAATATGGGTCGAAACAACCAATCCTTTGGAATAGGATACTCAACCCAAATGCCAGGTTTGACGAATACCACTGCAGCCTATTTAAGGCAGCAAATGGATGAAAGTAACCACCAAATGGTCCAAATGATGTCCCAAACTACGGGAGAAATCTTTCCGCCTCTAATTCAAAATACCACCCAGACTAACCAGCAAATGGCTGCGCAGATGACGCGCCTTGCAGATTTCTTTGGTGTGCCTAACCCTCCTCGACACCCTCAGAGAGAGTATATCGTAGGAAACTAAGGTGTGGTGCTCGAAGAGGACCCCACTATTAACCAGAACCAACAAAATCCAGGAAACATACCTCAGGCGAATATACTGAACCAGGGAATAGTCGAACCCCCTAGGATTCAACCACAAATTCCTGTAGGAGAACAACCAAGGGTGGTTTTGGTAAATAGAAACCAGGATGCTGACAACGTTGTGCAACAAGTTCGACGTCATGATCTGGCAGCAAATAATAATTTGGCAGCCATGGTCGAAAGGATTATGGTCCAAAATGGGGTAAACTTTGGACTTCGAAGGCCAAATTATACATCCCCACTGTCAGAATACATTCTCCATTCGGAGTTACCCCGTAGAACGAAGGTCCCTAAGTTCACTAAGTTTTCTGGGGACACCACTGAATCCACTGTCGAACACGTGGCCAGATATGTGATAGAGGCTGGAGAAATTGCGAATAATGAAAATCTTAGGATAAAATATTTCCCAAGTTCTCTGACGAAGAATGCCTTCACGTGGTTCACAACTTTGCCACCTAATTCGATCCACAATTGGACCCAGTTGAAACGGCTGTTTCATGAACAGTTTTATATGGGACAAATGAAGATTAGTCTGAAAGAGTTGGCTAGTATAAAACAAAAATTCACTGAGCCGATAGATGACTACTTGAACAGATTCCGACTGCTCAAGGCTAGATGCTTTACACAAGTGCCAGAGCATGAGTTAGTCGAAATGGCCACTGGAGGCCTTGATTATTCCATTAGAAAGAAATTAGATACTCAATATCTAAGAGATATGGCTCAATTGGCTGATAGAGTTTGACAACTAGAACGCCTAAAAGAAGAAAAGGCCAGGGCAAATAAGAATAAAAGGGTGGCATACGTCAAAGTTAATGACGAAGATGAAAAATATTATAATGAGCCAGTAAGTTTCGACGAAGGAGAGATCGATCTTGCTGAATTGAAACAGGACCCACCTTATTCTTATAAGCTGTTGGCCCATTCGAATGGAAAAATCCTGTCGAACCAGAAAGGAATGATAAATTCCCCAAGAAAACTTATACTTTCGACGTTACTAAATGTGATGAAATTTTCGATTTGTTAGTTAAGGACGGTCAAATGATAGTGCCTCCTGGTGCTAAAATGCCTCCTTTAGAACAAAGAAAAAAGAGAGGATTTTGTAAATATCATAATTTCTTGGGCCATAAGACTTCTCAATATTTTCTTTTCAGGGATCTTGTTCAGAATGTAATCCAAGAAGGAAGGCTCAAGTTCGGTGAGAAGTCCAAAAACTAGATGAAGATCGATTCAGATCCCCCACCAGTGGTTGATGCTCACTATGCAGAGCCAACGGAGGTTAATATGGTCGAGGTTGCTGAAGGCCTCAACAACGATGTCAACATGGTTGAAATTACTAACAATTTCAACAATGGAGAAGTCATGGTCAAGATTACTGAAGATCTCGACCGAGAATTCATAAAGAGTTTTGCTAGCGAGGCTGTCGAAAGTTTCACCAACAGCACTACTGAATGTGTTGAAATAGGGGTTACTGAAGATGCTGATGAAGGAATTACTGAGGATTCCCAGTGGATGATAGTAACCAAAGAAACCACTGACGGTTTCATTCAGATGGACAAGGCTGCTGAGGGCCTTCAGATGGAATTAAGTAAGCTTGATATCACTGAGGATGTCAAAATGGAAATCAATATGGTGGAGATTTCTCAAAAGACACCCATGGAGGTTGATGATGAACGCCGACAGGAAGAATACAACAAGTTGGCCTTACCAAAAGAGGAGGAAAATTTGATTGACTTTATACACAGGTGTCAAAGGAAGAGGTTAGAAGTCATGTTGTGTCCCAGGTGTAGCGTTGTATTTGACAAGAAGGCAGCGTAGAATCTCGAAGGAGTTCGAAAGCCCAAACAAAGGCGCGAGGAGAAAGCCCGTCACGGCCCGCGGAGTTTCGACCTTAGGAGGTCTGCTTTGAACCAAGAACAATCGAAGGCTAGAGTTCCAGGGGCAAGGCCCGCTACTTTTAAACTATTTGCTGAACTCTCCAACGGAAAGTGGGTAAAACCAAATGAGAATAAAGAAAAGAACCAACAGAAGTGGCAGAGTTTTGATGTAGAGAGAGGCGCTTCGATGGCCTCAAAGAAACCAGTTTACATTTCAGAAATCTACAAAGGAAAAAACCCTATGTCTAGGTCCTAGTGGAGGAGGGAACAAAGACGAAGGAAAGCCAAAAGGGAAACCGAATTAAAAGATATGGCAGAATCAAGTACTAACATTCCTGCCAAAAACAACGGAAAGGAGAAGACAGAAGTTGTCGAAAAGTTGCCAATAGGGAAAAAATTGTTCAAAACCCAAGACGAAGAGGCCAGAGAGAAACATGACCGAGCCATAGCGGAAGACGAGATGATGACGAATAACTTCGACTCTGATTCAGAGGCCTCATTGGACATTATTGTGAATGTGGTATCAGTGTTTCCTAGAGAATTTGATCAAATCACGGAGGTCGAAGAGGCCGATGCCTATACAGAAGCTGAAATGGCGGCACACAAACTAGTGTGCTACTATGTAATGAACAATGACTGTGTCGAAGAGCAAAATGCGTTCTTTGAACGGCCAGATGAGGCAATGAAGAGCCATCTGAAGCCTCTATTCATTACTAGAAAAGTTGAAAATGTTCCGGTGAATAAAATTTTGGTTGACTGCGGCGCTACGGTGAATTTGATGCTGCATTTTATGGTGAGAAAGATCGGAAAATTCGATACAGACACTAAACCATACAACATGGCTCTGTCGAATTATGAAGGAAAAATTGGCACCACTCTTAGTGTTATACAGGTTGATCTGACGGTTGGAACGATTACGAGACCTACAGTTTTTATGGTGGTCAAAACAAAGGCAAACTATAATTTGCTGTTGGGATGAGAATGGATACATGGAATTGGAGTTGTACCATCTTCTATGCACCAGAGGATTATAATATGGAGGCCAGACGAAATCGTTGAGAATATTGAGGCCGATCAAGGATATTTCAAGGCCCCAATTAACCACCTCGACCAGCGCCAGTTCGATAAGCATTTAGCCAATATTGCTCCATGCAATCCGCCAGATTTTGCTTTTACCCCAGACGATGAAGCATATTGCTCATTGCATCTGCATCCCGTCAATGATTTTAGATGGGATAGAAAGGTTGTAGGTAAGGATGATTTTGCATACCTTGCTTCTGTACCTGGAATAACCCCGATAGGTTGGGGAAGCGAATTCAATGATGATGTCTAAATTCGAAGTACTAAAAAAGATTTCGGCTTATATAGCCGAAAAAAAATTGCAAGCAGCCTTAGAGGCTGAAGTTAAAAACATGGCTGACAAAGCCAACAATGATTCATACAAAGGAGGTCCTGGTAAGGACTTCGATCCAGAACCACCTGATCGGGTTCATGATAAAGAACCAAGGCTCGACGCCATCTATGATGATGAGCTTTTGGGTTTTGAGAATGATCCGTTGGCAACCCACATCAAGATGCTAGCGCAAGATCCACTTGAAGAAATTGACTTGGGAGAAGGGGCAGTGAAAAGGCCGACTTACATCAGCGCCAACATTAGGCCGCAACTCAGAGTCGAAGTGATCCAATTGCTGAGGGAGTTCAAAGACTGCTTTGCATGGGATTACGACGAGATGCTTGGTTTGAGCAGAGAGCTGGTCGAACTAAAGCTGCCAATTAAGTCTAGAAAGAAGCCGATCAAGCAAAATCCAAGGCAGTTTGCACCAACAATTCTCTCAAAGATCAAGGAGGAAGTTGAAAGGCTTCTTCGTTGCAAATTTATTCGAACAACCAAGTATGTCGAATGGCTTGCAAACATTGTGCATGTTATAAAAAAGAATGGTACTTTGAGGGTTTGCATTGATTTTAGAGATCTAAATGCTGCGACCCCAAAGGACGAATACTCAATGCTGGTGGCGGAAATGCTAGTCGACTCTGCCGTTGGCCATGAATACCTTAGCATGCTCGACGAGTATTCTGGGTATAACCAAATATTTATTGCTGAAGATGATGTCCCTAAGATGGAGTTTCGATGCCTTGGGGCCTTAGGCACTTACGAATGGGTAGTTATGCCTTTTGGCCTAAAAAATGCTGGGGAAACATATCAAAGAGCAATGAATACAATCTTCCATGATTTCATATAAACTTTTATGCAGATTTACATTGACGATATTGTTGTAAAGTCTGTTTCAGGGAAGCATCATATTGACCATCTTCGACACTCATTCGAAAGGATGCGAAGACATGGTCTCAAAATAAATCATCTCAAATGTGCTTTTTGTGTGCAGGCTGGGGATTTTCTAGGCTTTGTGGTCCACAAAAAGGGAATCGAAATAAACCAAAATAAGACCAAGGCCATCATGGAGGCGAAAGCTCCATCAATAAAGAAGAAACTGCAGTCACTGTTAGGAAATATCAATTTCCTAAGAAGATTTATCTTGAATCTCAGCGGGAAAACTCAAGCCTTCTCACCTCTACTCTGACTAAACAAGGAGGAATTCGAATGGGGGCAAGCTCAACAGGAAGCGTTCGACAAAATCAAAGAGTATTTGAGTCGTCCTCTAATCCTGGCACCACCTTGTAGAAGTAGGAGCATGAGATTGTACATATCTGCATCGGACAAAACCTTAGGGAGCATGTTGGCTCAAGAGGATGAAAATGGCGTCGAAAGAGCCATTTATTACCTTAGTAGGGTTTTGAACGATGCAGAAACTAGGTATAACATGGTTGAGAAATTGTGTTTATGCTTGTATTTCTCTTGTACAAAATTAAAGCACTATATAAAGCCAATTGATGTTTATGTTTCGTCTCATTTCGATATCATTAAGCATATGCTATCTAAACCTATTATGCATAGTCGAATTGGTAAGTGGGCATTGGCTTTAACTGAATACTCCCTAACGTATAGACCTTTAAAGGTCGTTAAGGGACAAGTGGTAGCAAAGTTTATTGTCGACCACTCTATAAACGAGAATGTGTCAAATTATCTTGAGCTTGAACCTTGGAAATTATATTTCGACGGTTCTGGTCATAAAGATGGTACAGGTGTAGGAGTCCTGATCATTTCTCCTAATAAAATCCCAACAAAATTCAAGTACAAATTCGAAGGTCTCTGCTCGAACAAAGAGGCTGAATATGAAGCCTTAATAGTCGGGCTTGAAATTTTGTTGGAATTGGGGGCAACTCGAGTCGAAATAATGGGAGACTCAGAGTTAGTCATCAAACAGATTACAAGGGAGTACAAGAGTGTGAAAGAGAATCTCATCATGTACTTTGTAATAGTTAATCGATTATTAAAAAAGTTCGAGATGGTGAGTGTTCGACACATACCTCGACTAGAGAACCATGTAGCCAATGACTTGGCTCAAATTGCTTCTGGGTACAAAATTTCGAAAGAAAAGTTGCAAAACGCAATCGAAGTCAGAGGTAGAGTTATGTCAACCAGATTATCCCCATCAGATTTGGAAGCTACAAAGCTAGTGTACGCTGATAAGGAAAATTTCTAAATCTTAGCCGTAGATACCGTAGATAGTTTGACGGACGAAGATTGGAGGAAGGCAATAGTAGAATATTTGTAAAATCCAACAGCATCCACAGAGCGAAAAATTAGGTATCGAGCTTTGAGTTATGTTCTTTTGGATAATAAATTGTTTAAAAAGACTCCTGAAGGAGCCTTACTCAAATGCCTTAGTGAATCAGAGGCATACCTAGCTCTTTTGACTGTCCATAGTGGGGCATATCAGGTAGGCCACAAAATGAAGGGGTTGTTGTTTCTACAAGGCATGTATTGGCCTACCATGTTGAAAGATTGTATCGAATTGACCAAAGGATGTCAAGAATGCCAAGTTCATACTGGCATACAACATGTCCCTGCAAGCGAATTACATTCCATAGTCAAGCCATGGCCCTTTAGAGGTTGGGCTTTGGATTTAGTTGGATAAATTCAACCAGGATCATCTAAAAGTCAAAGGTACATTTTGGTAGGTATTGATTACTTTACAAAATGGATCGAGGCTATACCTTTACCAAATGTTGACCAAGAGGATGTGATCGAATTCATCAAGAAACACATCATCTATAGGTTTGGAATCCCAGAAACTATTACAACGGATCAGGGATCTATTTTCACTGGTCGAAAGATGCAAGAATTCGCTAAAGAGATAGGTTTCAAACTGTTAACCTCTACACCCTACTTTGCTCAGGCTAACAGTCAAGTTGAAGCAGCAAATAAGGTAGTGATTGGGTTAATCAAGAAACATGTGGGAAAGAAGCCTAGGAATTGGCACAAGACATTAGACCAGGTGCTCTGGGCATGTCGAACTTCTCCCAAAGAGGCAACTAACACTACTCCTTTTCGATTGACCTTTGGTCACGATACAGTTTTACCTGTAGAAATTTACCTACACTCGACGACTATCCAAAGGCATCATGAGATCCCTTCTGAATCCTATTGGAATATGATGTTAGATGAGTTAGTAGATTTGGATGAAGAGAGACTTAATGCCTTAGAGTTGCTAAAAAGACAAAAGAAAAGGGTAGAAAAGTCTTACAATAAGAAGGTTAAGGTTAAGGAATTCTCAACTGGAGAATTGGTGTGGAAAGTGATTTTTCCTATGGATCGAAAAAGTAGAGCCCTAGGTAAATGGCCCCCTAAGTGGGAAGGTCCATTTCGAATCTTACAAGTGTTCTCTAATAGTGCTTATGAAATTGAAGAGTTAGACGAAGATAAAATAGTCTTGAAAGTAAATGGTAAGTATTTGAAAAAATATAAACCTGCACTTCAATAAATAAAAATTGCTTATGAGTAATTGCGAAAATTGGTCGAAGCCAACTTAGTATATGGATGCCAGAATGGCTCAATTCATTACATCAAAAAGCCTCGAAGGGCTAAGAAACATTGTACTAAAAAAACAAAATCAGTAAAGAAATTGCAAGTTAAAAAGGAAGATCGCCTTTCATCTTGAGGTACTTCGACCCGTGAAGCTCGAGATGTTTCTCACATGAGGTTTTGTCGAGTTTAAGCATTGTAACTTCTGCTTCCAACCGTCAAGCTTTGTCGAGGAACTCCAGTGCAAGTTTTAGTTCTTTGACTACTTCAGAATCCTCAGATGCTAGAAGTTCAGCATTACGTTGCTCAGCCTTAGAGATTTTGCCTTGCAGCTCTTCGATTTGTCTTTTCCAGTTGGAAATGTTTTCTTTATTGCCCTCGACTTCCAATTTATTTTTCTCTTTCATCTTCTCCAATTCTCCCACTCTAGCTTCCGACTCAGAAGCAACTCTCCATGCAGCAGCCTCGCTTCCAGACTTAGTTTCGAGTGCATCATCAATTCGGGGCAGTTGTTTGAGATCTGCAGCGACTTGGTCGATCATGGCACCAAGCTCCAGGATAACGGTTGCAGTTTCAGGAGAGACGGTCTGAAGATCGACCTGCTTGAGAAGAGTCTTCAAATAAATAGGGGTGGTGACATCCGACTCCAAAAGTCTAAAGAGGTCACCTTTGAAGATTTTTTCTTTTATCTTTAGAAGTGCCTTATTTGCATGTTTGCTCGAATTTTGATCTCCGAAAGCCGTCGAAGCACTTAAGACTTTCTCGGAAGAACTCCCTCGTTTGCTAAGGATTATCTTCAAATATTCATGAGGATTGGTTTCCTTTAGGTGATTAAGTTCTTCGTCAGAAAGAGCTACAGCTCTCCCGGTCAAAGGCTTGGTGCTCTCAGCAGTAACATCAACTTTAGGAGCAGAAGTGTTTTCTCTTTGAGCTTGCTCCTTCACAGATTCACTTTCAGCCTTGTCTTTGTCATCCTTATCATCTTCACCACCATCATCATCATCATCATCATTTCCACCAGCTTCAGTGTGGAACATCAATTAGTCATCTTCTTCTTCTTTCATTTCGTCATCTTGGACAGCATCATCCAGATCAACATCATTTGGGTCTTTGTTGCCTGAGGCTTCGACCACTAGTGATTCATTTAAGAGGATTTCTCGACCAGGGTATTGCCTTCGTCCATGGCTGTTGTTTCGTATTCATCTCTTCAAGAGTGCCTTGGTCGTGATACTCCTCATGCTCAGAGCCACTTGTCTGAGATTGTTGAGTAGTGGTTTGTGCAAGCGAAGTCGAAACCTTTTTAGCAACAGGTTTGTTGATTTCATCCATCGAGCCTTTCCCTGAAACCGTGTCGGATTTAGGGTGATAAGTGGGCTCACCTTCACTATTAAGGAGAGTAGTTGGAGAAGGAAATTTAGCTACTGGTAGAGTTTAAGTACCTGCACCATCCTGAAATTACAAGTAAATAAGATTAGGTTGAAACAAAAGAAGGCCAGCAAGGTAGACAATTTAAGGTAAATTATAATTACCTTAAGTTCTTTGACTCCAGGGCTGGAGTTGTCACTTTCAAGATGAACCAAAGCCGCCTTTGACGTACCCTGAGGGGAAGACTCCAAGTCACTTCGAGTAGTAGATGCTTGGGAGACCTATGCCACCTTTGCCTTAGTGATGTTAAGCTGTTTCTTTCTTTTCTTAGAGATTTTGATCCTCAGGTGGAGAGTGATCGTCGTCCTCCGACTCGAGCATAACTTGGGCAGTATCCCTTGTAGACATTTTCTTTTGAGGAGTAGGAGGTGGTCATCAAGAACTCAAAAAAGTTAAAGTATTAGAAGGCATAACTATACACAGTAAAGGAGAATTTAGTGAGCAAAAGTTACCCTTGTGGCTGGTTCGTTCTCTTCCATCTTTTTTTTTACTGGTCTCTTCACTGCAGTTCTCTTTGGTTTGGTAGCTGAAAATAAACAAAATAGTTACAAGTCAGTGAAAAAAGTCGAATAAGAGAAATCTAAAATTCGAAAATCTTCATTCCATACCTTCATAAATTTCAGATTCGATGCGAACATCTTCGATACCGATATGAAGTGGTCCTTTGAAACTATCTAGGGTGTACTTAGTCGCAACCACCCGCTGAGCCTTTGGTTTCGACTGTTGGCGAAGGATCTTTATAGAATCCCCACATACGAACCAGTCTGGAAATGGAGGGGCAAGAGCCACTCCAAAATCAGCAAATGGAAGTCGAGGAAACTTAAGAGGAAATAATTCGAAAGCCATTTCGTAGCGTCGCTCGGGCGGCACGTATGAAGGGAGTTTCAAACTCTCCATTTTATTTTTAAAAAATTCCTTCAGAGTAACAGCAGCCTTGCGGATGGTTCGACTAAGGTCATCTGGACGATAAACAGTTTCAAAGAACTTTTGGAATGCCTGGATTTCCTTGATGTGCGTAGAATTACCTTTCTTGAACTTCTCCTACACAGAGAGAAAAGCTTGATCAATCAGCTGAGTGAAGGAAGAAACATCGAAGAACTTCTCAGTATAGTACTTCGACCACCACTTGTTGAATTCTGGAGTGCAGAGATAACTAGGCTCGAAGTTGATAGGAATAAGGGACGCCTTACGTGCATAGCGAGCCATCTGTGTCGAATCCATCTCCTCAGTATAACTGGTGTGATGGAGGAGGAGCTGTCCTTTCTTCTCATATAAGCACTTTTGGAGAGTCAGAACCAAACCAAATTGACGAGCGACCAAATTGGGTTGGTAAGCAATCAAGGAAACTTGACCTTTCCCCAGATTTAGTCGAAGGGTTAGAAGTCTTGATATCAGGAAAGATTCCCAGATCAGCTTCGACTCCTCTTCTTGGGCTTTAACTGAAGTAGGGAAAGACCTGGTGAACCACTCAGGACCATACTTCCTTTCAGCGAGAGGAGCCATGCTTGGAGTGAACTCATGGAGTTTGGCGAACATTTTTATGAAGCCAAGAAATGCTGGCCTGAGTAATTGGCCCTCTTCGCTGGGAGTTAGTTTCACCAAGCGGGTCTCTTTGACTCGCCTATCCTTGATCTCTTTAGTACCTTCCTCGACAGTTCCTTTGTTGGGAAGGCTGGCTTCGAAAGAAGCATTTAGCCAGAGTTGAAGCAGCCAGAAAGGCCCCGACAGCATAAGTTTTCCCCCTGCCGCTAGATCTTTAAGTTGAGCGACGCCCTCACTCAGAGACTCATAGAGGTGTCCCAAAATCATTTCGCTCAGACAGACGTCTCGACTGTTATGAAGTTGAGTGGCAAACGTGAGTTGAGTGTATGCATTTACATAGTGGTAAGATGGTGGCACCACGTCTGAACGAAGAACCGTCTTCGGCGAAAAGTACGATTGTAACCCAAACAACTGACGCTGGCTCTGGCACTGTGTCTGCGGTTTCGACCGTCCATAGTGGGCCAGCAGCAACACCATGTCGGTTCGAACCTAGGCCGACGATGACGGGGACTACGAGGCAGCATGTGCCTAGTTTGACAATACCCATGCCCTGAGCTTTTGGGATGCCAACGGAGTTCATGTTGGGTCTACATTTTAGAGGTCCGGTGTTTGGGGAAAGTTCGTCGCCAGTTTTCTCACCGTACCAAGGATTAGGGCCTTTGGCAAACCAAGTTAATTGACCCCCAGGGTTCAATCTTTTATCTCAATTAGTTCCAACTTTCACCTCAAGTTCTGTCAGAGTCATGAGACAACAGATGGATGAGAGTAATCACGAAATGGTTCACATGTTGACTCAACAAATAGGCCCCATATTAAGACCATTAATACAAGATTTGAACCAGAGTTACCAACAATTAGCAACTCAGATGACACGGATAGGTGATTTCCTAGGGGCTCCTAGGACACCAGGTCGACAGACGCCTCCCCCATGCCAGAGACACCAGTTCGTCAAGATGAAGTCTTCGACGAAACAATTGACCAATCCCATGAGGTTGAACACACACCCAGGGTGGCCCCAAGGCCTCCCGTTGTCTTAGTTCATAGGAACCAAGATCTAGAATACGTAGTCAGGCAAGTTTGACACAATGCCATGGCTGGCGAACCAAACTTGGAAGCTATAGTTGAATGGACCATGGTTCAAAATGGAGCGAATACAGGCCTTCGACGGCCAACGTATACGTCCCCACTACCAGATTTTGTTTTGTAGACAGAACTACCTAGGGGATGGAAGGTTTCAAAGTTTACCAAATTCGCCGGAGAGACCAAAGAGTCCACCGTCGAACATGTTGCCAGATAGCAAACTGAAGCTGGTGACATAGCAAATAATGAGGACTTGAAAATGAAATACTTTCCAAGCTCCCTCACAAAGAATGCGTTTACTTGGTTCACCACGTTACCTCAACAGTCTGTCCATACGTGGGCACAATTGGAAAGATTGTTTCATGAACAGTTTTACATGGGACAATCGAAAATTAGTTTGAAAGAATTGGCCAGTGTAAAACGAAAGGCCACAGAGTCAGTGAACCAATATCTCAACAGGTTTAGACTTTTGAAAGCACGATGCTTCACTCAAGTCCCTGAACATCAGCTAGTCGAGATGGCTGTGGGTGGCCTAGATTATTCAATCAGGAAAGAGTTGGATACGCAATATCTTAGGGATATGGCGCAATTAGCTGATAGGGTCCGACAGGTCGAACGTTTGAAAGTTGAAAAAACCAAAACTAGCAGATACCATAAGAAAGAGAAATTTTCGTACGTAGCCGCTGACGAATACTCTTCTGGCGATGAAGAGTTCGTCGACGAAAGCGAGGTTAACGTGGCTGAACTCAAGCCAGGGCCTCCGTATACGTGTAAATTATTAAAACCTTCAAACGGGAAAAATCCTGTCGAAACTGGAAAAACAGATAAATACGTTGCTAAAACTTATACTTTTGATGTGTCTAAGTGTGACGAAATATTTGATTTATTAGTTAAAGATGGTCAGATTATTGTTCCTCCTGGTTTGAAAGATCCCCCATTAGAACAAAAGAAGAAAAGGGGATTTTGTAAGTTTCATAATTTCCTTGGTCATAAAACAGCTCAATGTGTTCTTTTCAGGGATCTGGTGCAAAAAGCTTTGAAGGAAGGCCGACTTCAATTTGGAGAAAGGTCGAAGATGCAAGTTAACACAGACCCTTTGAAGGTTGAAGAGGCCTTGTACTCTGAGCTTTATGATTGAATGATGGTCGAGACTACTGAAGGTCTCGTTAAACCCTTGACAACTGAATATTTTGAATGCATGGTGGTCGAGACTACTGATGGTTCTGACAAAAAGACTGAAGAAGAACTAGAGGCAGTCTACCCTCAAGCTGGCGAAATCCTGACAGATTTCCAAGAGAAATACAGGGTGAGTGGGTCTAAGCCTGTGTTATGCCCAAGGTGCAATGCCGTTTTTAACGAAAAAGCTGCTGAGAAATACGAAGCTGGCAAGAAAGAGACACTGCGAAATGATAAGCTGCATGTCTCAAGATTTGTGTTCGACCAGAGCGGTGCCCCTCATCGAAATGAGGGGTACATGAAGTTGTTCTAGCAAACACGACCTAGGGCCTTTATGCCACCATCAGACACTCCACAAGAAAAGTGGGTGGAACCAGTGAGTCAGAAAGGGAGCAAAAGGCCGAAATAGAAGGTGTTGGATCTCGAGAAGGAAGCTAAGACCTCCGACAAGAGGGTCAAACCCAGGGGCTATGTGGTGTCTCCCAATTACAAAGGGAAGAATCCTATGACAAGGACTCAATGGAGGCGATACCAGTAAAACAAAAAGGCTGGAAAAGAGGCTTCAACTTCACAGTTGAAACCTGTCGGGACCTCTGGACAGAAAAGGGTGTACCCGAAAGGAAGGTGGGTCAAGAAGGAAAAAATCATGACAAATTAAACAATGGCGGTGACTGTTGAAGCTGTAGAGAGAAGGGGGTGGTATTAACCCAAAGCTCGAAGTGCACATCTTTGGTTGAGAGCAAGAAAGAGTCGGAATACACTCCCCGGTCAGATGAAGAAGAACCAAAGTATTCTCCCCAGTCAGATATAGAATATACCCTGTCACCAGAAGACGACTTCGACGAAGATATGTATGATGATACCAATGATGACACGTACGGTGAAGAATTTGTCGTAAACTGTGGTATCGTGTTGATATTTCCAGCAGAGTATGATATGGTGTCGGAAGTCTCTGAAGCAGACGAAGATTTCGTACCAAATGAAACTGCGGAAGATAAACCACTATGTTACTATGTTATGAACAATGGTGAGGTAGAAGAGAAGAGGGTCGTGTTTGAGAGACCTAGTCCCGGAATGATGTACCATTTAAAACCATTATTTATAAAGGCAAAGGTTGACGGAGTGGCGGTCAACAAAGTGTTCGTGGATGGAGGGGCATCTGTCAATTTAATGCCTCATACTTTATTTAAGAAGATTGGGAAGACTGACGCCGACCTCCGACAACATAATATGATTCTATCCAATTACGAGGGGAAAACTAGCAACATTCTTGGGGTTGCCCAAGTCGACCTAGCTGTAGGAACGACCACTAGATCAACGCTCTTCATGGTTATAAACTCGAAAGCCAACTTCAACTTGCTGTTGGATCGAGAGTGGATCCATGGGATAAGGGCAGTGCCTTCAACTTTACATATGAGATTGAGAATTTGGAAGAAAGATGGAATTGTCGAAAATATTGAGGTTGATTAGAGCTATTACAAGATTGATGAAACGAAGGGTATGAAGAAATATTTTGATCAACACTTGGCTAATGTGGCACCTTGTGACGATGGATCGGGGTCTTATACCTCTGTCGACGCGTCCAGAATTTGGATCCTGACTATGGGTTTATTTGGGATGCTGCTGAAGAGATAATGGATCCTACAGAAGAACATCCACCTGTTGGGTGGCCAGTAGTCGATGAAAATGACTACTGAGTCAGAAAGTTTGGCTCGAATTTCGGCCTATTTGGCTGAAAACAAAAGAAAGTCGGTACTAGAAGCAGAGCAGAAACATAATTTAACAGGTGAAGCCGACAGCAATGCACAAGTAAATGGCCAATAAGTCCAAACAACAACTTTAGAAAGCCGGAGGCTTGATTGCATCAACGACAATGAGCCTTTGGGGTTTGAGAAAAACTCGTCCAATAAACTGCACAGAATGCAAGCGCAAGACCCACTCGAGGAGATATACCTATGAGAAGGGTTACAAAAAGGCCCACCTACGTGAGCACTAAAATTAGGTCAAAGATGAAGGCTAAGCTTATCGAGGTATTGAAAGAATACAAAGATTGCTTCGCCTGGGACTATGGCGAAATACCTAGTTTGAGTCGAAGCGTAGTGGAACATCGACTGCCAATTCAGCCTAGAAAAAGGCCAGTAAAGCAGCAGCCTCGACGATTTGCTCCAGAAATTACTCTAAAGATTAAAAAGGAGATCGAGAGACTGCTTAACATTCGGTTCATCAGAACTGCAAGGTACGTCGAATGGATAGCGAACATAGTGTCTGTTATCAAGAAAAATAGAACCCTTTGAGTCTGTATAGACTTTAGGGACCTGAACAACGCTACCCGAAAGACGAGTATTCGATGCCTGTGGTAGAAATGTTGGTCGATTCAGCTGCACGTTTCAAATATTTGAGTATGCTCGGCGGTTATTCTGTCTATAATCAAATTCTCATAGCCGAAGATGATGTCCCCAAAACTGTGTTTCGATGTCCTGGGGCTTTGGGAACATACGAATGGGTTGTAATGCCGTTTGGGTTAAAAAACACTAGGGCAACCTATCAAAGAGCCATGAACGCTATATTCCATGATTTTATTGAGAAATTTATGCAGGTGTATATTGATGACATTGTGATAAAATCCTCATCGGAGAATGGTCACTTAGACCACCTTTTACGTTCATTTGAAAGAATGAGAAAATATGGATTAAAAATGAATCCACTAAAATGTGCTTTTGGTGTTCACGCATGGGACTTCCTGGGATTTGTGGTCCACAAGAAAGGCATCGAGATAAACCAAAACAAGACAAAAGCAATTTTGGATATCAAGCCTCATTTGACAAAGAAATAGCTCCAATCTTTGTTGGGGAAGATAAACTTCTTGAGAAGGTCTATATCAAATCTAAGTGGCAAGACGAAGGTGTTCTCGCCATTGCTCAAGGCCAAGAAGGAAAGTGACTTTCATTGGGAATGGGAGAAGCAAGAGGCTTTCAACGCCATCAAAGAGTACCTCATGAGGCCTCCTATTTTATTACCACCTAGCATGACTAAGAACATGAAGTTGTACATCGCTGTGTCGGATACGACCATAGGAAGCAGGTTAGTACAAGAGGATAATAGTGGTGTCGAAAGACCCATTTATTACCTTAGTTGAATGTTAATAGATGCTGAAACTAGGTACACTATGATTGAAAAGTTGTGCCTATGCTTGTACTTCTCATGTATGAAATTAAAGCAATATATCAAACCAGTTGATGTTTATGTTTCTTTGCATTTTGATGTTATTAAGCATATGTTGTCTAAACCTATTCTTCATAGTCGAATTGGGAAATGTGCACTAGCATTAACTGAATTTTCCTTGACGTACGTCCCTCTAATGGCTATGAAAGGTCAAATAGTGGTAGAATTTATTGTCGATCACGCAGTAGTTGAACCATCAATATGTATGGTCGACGTTGACCCTTGGAAGTTATACTTCGACGGGCGAGCCATAAAAACGGGGCAGGTATTAGAATTTTAATAGTATCCCCACAGGGAATTCCGACTAAATTCAAGTGTAAGGTCGACGAAAAATGTTCCAATAATGAAGAAGAATATGAAGCTTTAATCACTGACCTCAAAATACTCAAGGATTTAGGGGCCAGGAAAATTGAAATAAAGGGTGATTCTGAACTGGTGATTAAACAGATCACGAGAGAGTATAAATGCGTCAAAGAACATCTTTTGATGTACTTCGCAATGGCGAAGTGACTGTTGGAACACTTCGAGGTTGTCGACATTATACATGTTCCCAGAATAGAAAATCAAGAGGCAAATGATTTAGCGCAAATTGCCTCCGTGTACAAAGTGTCGGAAGAGAAGTTGAAAGACTTCATTGAGGTTAAGGAGAAGATGGTGTCAAACGTACTACCATCACCAAGCTTATCAGTCCCAAAAGGTGGAGGGGAAAACGTCTCGACAGAGGGTTTGATCAAAAGTTTAGGAGATTGTGAAGTTTTTGCTATTAGCAACCTATTGCCGTCAGATTGGAGAAGACCAATCATCGAGTATTTGGAAAATCTGGTGGGAAATGCTGATAGGAAGACTGAATACAGAGCTCTAAGTTATGTTCTAATGGGAAATGAGTTGCTGAAAAAGGCTCCAAAAGGAGTGTTGCTTAAGTGTCTGGGAGACACAGATGCATACTTAACAATTTCTGAAGTCCATAGATGGACATGTGGAGCTCGACAAATCGGCCATAAGATGAAATGGTTGTTATTTCGACAGGGTGTCTATTGGCCAAGCATGCTCAAGGATTGCATGGACTTTGCAAAAGGATGCCAATACTGTCAAAAACATGCACACATTCAGCATGTACATCCAGTGAATTACATGTTATTATCAAGCCATGGCCTTTTCGAGGATGGGCGTTGGATGTCATAGTCGAAATTGGACCAGCCTTGTCGAAACAACATAAATTAATCCTGGTGGGTATAGACTACTTCACAAAATGGATAGAGTTTGTACCTCTAGTAAAAGTGGACCAGGAAGCTGTGATCGAATTCATCTAAAATCATATTTTATATAGGTTCGGGATCCCTAAAACCATCACTACAGATCAAGGTTCCGTATTCGTTGGCCAGAAAATGCAAGAATTTGCAGCAGAAACGGGTTTCAAGTTAGTTACTTTGACACCATATTATGCTTAAGCAAACGGTCAAGTCGAAGCAGACAATAAAGTAGTAATTGGGCTCATCAAGAAACACGTTGCCAGGAAGCCTAAAAATTGGCACAAGACATTAAATCAAATTTTTGGGCTTGTCAAACATCCCCTAAGGAGTCAACCAACTCGACTCCATTTCGTTTGACTTTCGGTCACGACGCCGTACTGCCAGCAGAGATTTGTCTACAGTCAATTAGAGTGCAACGTCAACATGAGATTGCGTCGGAGCAATACTGGGGCATGATGCTAGATGAAACTGTGGACTTAGACGAAGAAAGGATGGCATTGTTAAATGTGTTATTACGCCAGAAGGCATGAGTTGCCAAGGCATATAATAAGAAGGTTAGAGAGAAGACCTTTGAAGTTAATGATTATGTGTGGAAAGCTGTGTTGCCTATGGATCGACGGGATCGAATGCTAGGGAAATGGTCACGAAATCGGGAGGGACTATTCCAAGTAATCCAAGTGTTCAGCAACAATGCATACGAGGTTCAAGAAGTATGTATGGACCAACGAATCTTAAGAGTAAATGGGAAATATTTTAAAAAAATATAAACCTATGCTACAAGATATTCAAATCAAAAGGTAACTTTTCATTAATAATTAGCCAAAATGGGCTGAGGGCCAAGATGGCTTACAAAAATCTCCAAATGGAGTTACAAAAGTTCGACAACTTAAAATGTAAATGAAGATTAAATAGGGAATCTGGATTTGAAGTCTTCAAAAAGAGTCTTCTCATAAACAACCTTGTCGTCGAGAAGAGCCTTCTTTTTTCGCATTTGGCTGATTGTACCCTTTAGGGCAAGGGCCATTTCGACATGAGCAATGCCCTGGGAGACCTCTTGATCAATCACTTCTTAAGCAGGCAAAGGTTCAGCAGAATCCAAAGAGGTTTTTTGTTTCTCGACCTCAACAGTTTTTCTTGTAAGTTCAGCTATTTGAGCCTGATAGTCGGACATCTGCTGGTCGAAGGCACGATGCTTATCAGAACGCTCCTGCTTTTTGGACTCAAAATACCCAAGTTTCTTTTCGCAAAGTGAACTGAGATACCACTCACGCTTCATATCATTGGTCTTTGCCCTGATCTGAGCGTCGACCTGTTGACAAACAGTCAAATCCTTAGCCAGTTAGGTAAAGAAGGCCTCGAATTCGATCAAGTACTTGGCCATGGGAGCAGGAATTTGAAACTGGGAAGGTTCATCCAATATCTTGAAAATATCACAAGCTACAATGGCCTCCTCTACGACGGCAGCCAGAAATTCATCCTCAAATAGGTACGTTTTCAACTGTTGGAGCTTAAGGGTGAAGGAAGCATCCATTTCTGGATCAAGAATGGCCGTCGAACCAGCAGGTTGACTGTCCATAGACTCCTAGCGATGCTTGTGCAATGCCTTCAAGGTTTCTGCTGGATTCGTCTACTTCGTCGCCAAGATCTCCTCCGGAGTAAGAATTTTGTTGGCATTTGGCGTAGGCGTGTTGGGGCCACCTTCAGTAGAAGCTTGAGGATTCAAGTTGCCCTCGATAGTTCTGGCACCAGTGGCAACAGTCGAAGGGTTTTCACCACCACTGGTGGTTGCGCCATCCTTGCTAGCCTCAGTCGAAGTATGTTGAGTTTGAGGCATCTTCGCCGATGGATCATCTTCTGTCGACGCTCCTTGAAACTCGTCAACTTTTTTAGGACTAAAAATGGTTGCCATCTCAGGCAGGTTTCCATCTGTAGCAGTTGCAGTATTATCATTCTCAGTAGTGGTCGAATCAGCCATAGTTTCCTGCAAGAGGGGGTCTAGTGAGAAAATACCCAAGTAATACATAAACCAAGAGAACAAGGACGATGAATACCTCAGGAGTGTGTTTAGGAGGAGGTGCTTCAGAACCGACAGGTTTGAAGACCTCAGCAAGATTTCTTGGAACAGTGGGTCTCACGGTCGAAGTGACTGTTTGGGAAGGCGTTATCTTGATTGGGACTTTCTTTTTCTTTAGCAACGGAGTAGCCGGAAGGGATGCTGAGGCTTCAGAGGGAAAGATCCGATATTGGGTGCTTTCATTCGATACGTCATCCTCAGGAGACGGTATTTTCTCAGAGGCCTAAGCAAACAACAGAGTAAGATAACAATAGGAATGAGTTTAAAGGGACATCAAAACATGTCATACCTGTGGTTTCAGGACTTTCGGCTTCTTTGCAGCCCTTGTTGAGGTCAACGCAGCAACTGGGTCCCATTTTCGACCCTAGGAGACAAGCACAAACGATTAGCTAATGACAATTAATGAAAGGAAAGTGAAGAGTTTAGGAGTTACCTTCTTTGGTGGGTCTTCTGTGGCATTGGCCCCCTGGGAGTTCTCGACAGGCATAACAACTGTCGGAGTAGGAGCTTCGCCAGCAAGGGCAGCAAAGGCATCAACCATGTTCTCCAAAAAAAGGTCACGCTGAAAACATTGACTTTGATATTCTGTCCACCAGACATCAAAGTCTTCTGTAGTGAAGAAGGATGGTTGGAACCAAAAAACAAGCAACTCAAGGCGTTGAGTTGACCTAGCAAATTTGAGGCAATTTTTGTGGCCTGTCAAGTTCAGCCGTCGACTAGCCCAAACAATGTCAAAAGAATGCTGCACTAAAGACTTAGGCAGTATCTGGCTCAGGCCAAATTGACGGGCCACTAAGTTGGGTTGGTAGTTCATAAACCTGTATCCCGTACTCCCCGTCTCAATTCGGAAATATAACATGGTGGGAGTTAGAAACGCCCTCCATATAGAATTCGATTGCGCTGCTGCTTTGGGGGAAACACCAGGGAATGGATTTCTGAACCACGTCGGACCAAACTTTCGATCCATGAAGGGTGCCATACTTGGGACGAAAGACGTGGCTTCCACAAACATGTTAAGATACTTCATGAAGAGAGTTTTATTGGGAGTTTCTTAAGTGGTCATCAGGGCAAGTCGAACACCTTCTACGGGACGTTCTTCGTTTAAACGCTATATTGTTGCAGATGCAGGATAACCCAGCTGGTGTTCGAATGTGGCATTAAGCCAATGTTGCAACAGCCACATAGGCCTTGAAATATTCAAGGCCTTGGTGGTCTCATGGAGAAGTTTCAGTCGCAAGGCTGATAGCCCAAGGGAGTGATAGAGGGAGGCTAACAAGAGCTTACCCAAAGATACCTGTCGACCCTCATGAATTTTGATCGCCAGGTTGATGTAACTTTTATCTATTTGTAGAGAGCCAGTGCAGAAGAGATAGTACGACAGCCAAAGAGTCAGAAAAGCAATGTGTTCTTCGTTCGACACTTTGTTGGAACCTTCATCATGATGATCTTGGATATAGTTTTGAAAATCGACATGCTCGAAGTCGAAGGTGTTGGTCGTGTTCAGAGTTAGGTCGAAAGTTTTGCCCAAAGGTGAGAGGCCAGTAATGGCCTCCATGTCGAAGAGTGTCAGCGTCAACATACCACAGGAGAAGTAGAATGTATTGGTCGACCCGTCCCAGAAATACATCGACACCAGAAGTAGACAGGGGTTAACCCTGTGAGCGTTCCTAGAGAGTTGGATGACGTCGAAGATGCCAGCTATTTTCCATTGCTCATGATGTTTGCCTTGGAACTTTTTGACCCAAGAGATGCAGTCCTTATTGCCAGGTGTAGGCATCGACCGAAAGACCCTGGCCTTAGGCCCCATGAACTTGAGGTCGAGGGTGTGGCCTTTCTCAAAAGCAAGTGGTATGGTGGGAGCGTAACAAGGAAAAAACGATTGAAGTTCTTGATGATTCGGTTTCTTATCAGGATATGGCCCATGGAAAGCATGCAGTTTTCCAGCCACCGTGAAGGGAATGATCATCTGGCGTTGCCAAGTTGCTACCGCTGCATCGTCAGCAGATGTCAGTTGAGGAAGGGGTCTGAGGGATTCACTTTCAGAAAAGACGTAGGCAATGGGGTAGTTTCCAGTTGTGTGAGTAGCGGAAGCGGTCTGTGTTGCAGAAAAAGTCATGGAAGTGGGAGCAAAGGTCATTAGAACTTTGGGAGCAAGAAAGTTTGGGAAGAAGAGGAAAGTGTGAGAGAATGTGGAAAAGAAAGTCAAACGCGGGTGAAAAGTATTTATAGGCAAATTGCATGCAGTAAAAAATAATAATTGTTCCGATTCTGCAGTTAGTGGAAGTAGTTTCAAAGCCCATAACTTAGGACAAGACTAGCCGTAATGACATTTTTTGGAAATCGTGGCACAGAAAGGTGCCATTATTACATCAGACATTGTGTGACGCGTGGTTGTTCGACGAAAGGGAAAACGATTGAGTTACTGGGTCAAAACCAAGACACAGTCGAAATCTCGCAGGAAATCAAAACGCCAAGTTTCTCGATCGACATAGTGCTCAGTCGAAACTGGCCTTTTGGGGGGGGGGGGGAAACTTGTTCGTTGGAAGATTTTGACTAAGAAGAGTTGATGGAAAGGCCAGGATGTAGGTCGACTTCAGAAGGAAAGGATGGTGAGGAGGCCAAAGCGAAGGTCGACACCCATAGGAGATGCGTCGGAGGTCGACCCAAAGGCTATGCTGTCGAAGGGTTTCGACTGATGGCCAATGAAACCGACACAAAGTTAGGGAGTCTTTGGGCGGGAAGAAATTTGAAAAGATGAGAACGTGGGGAAGTTACAAAGATGGTGGGTCGACACGTGTCACAACCAGGGCCAACATTAAGAGAAAAACAGTTATTTTCTTTTCCTATTTAAAGTAATGTCCATTTCCATTTTAGGGGTCGCATTTGTAACATTATAAAATGGATACACTCGAAGTACCAAGCGTTATGAGAAAATAGTTCATTCCTACAAAATGTATGATAGCCTCCACATTTCTCTTTAATGCAATTTACATTACCAAAGTTTAAGATATCTTGCCATTTACATATTTGCTTGTTTATTTATCAATTCGCACATTTTTTCTGCAAGTGTTTTCCAACTTCCTCTAAGTCAGAACCATCCTACCAACATCACACATACTCCAACCATTTGTTCTGGGATTTTGTGGCCGATCCTGCAAGTAAACCTGCGATAAGAGGCCAACGGTTGTTCGCGCAGAAATCGCGTGCGAATAGCTGGAGTATGATGTAGAGGTAGTGGTTAAAACTGCTCTGGATCATGGTGTGAAGTAGTCGGTGTGCTAGTTCATATGCATAAGTTGGATATAACACGTAGTGCTCTGATTTATGTTGGGATCAGAATACTTGTGGGGAGGTGGCTTCTTCTCCTGGAAGTGACATTGGAAAAGATTGTGCTAGTCTGCATGACATCTTCTCCTGAGAATTTTGTTCTAGAGTATGTTAGTAATGTCAAGTCGAGTGTGCATGACATCTTGCCTATCCAAGGAATTATGATAACTTGAGTGGATGTGTAAGGCCATTTGTCAGATATGTTCTGGTTGGGTGAATAGTTTAGGGTGTCTAGATGTATTCTCAAGCAGCTAGGGTATATGGATTTGTAAGAATCAGGATTGATTTTATAGTGTTTGATTGAGTTCAGCAGATATGTTGAACTAGGAATTTAAAGCTGCTGCATTTCTCTGTGTAAATATGAAGTTATTCAAATGATTTCATCTGATGATCGAAGGAGTACTATTTATCTATGACAGGGGAAGTTAAGTCCTTGTCCATGGATTGTTGCTGCAGTGGAGCAGTCTTTATATTGATTGCTTAAGGATCAAGCAGTTTGTGTATCTCTTAGGAGGTTGTGATGTCAAGACAGTGTGGATTCTAGTGATAGGTTCTGCTGGAAGTATCACTAGAAAAGAGTGTATCAGACTGAAGTTTAAGAAGGAATCAAGCTGAAGTTGTATCACTCTTCATATGGAGAAGGGGTCTGGTGTCTTCCAAGTATGGATGACATTCTGTCTAACTAAGAAGCTAAGAGAACTTGTATGTCTCTGGGATGTGAGCATTCAAGGTTTGATTGGATTTATTCTTAAGAACAAGGTTGTCTATGGCTGTAAAATTCAATAGAGATTTGTACAGTGTATGGATGTGTTCAGGGGGAGAGTGATCAATAGTGTTGGATGGTCTCAATTCAAAGTTCTTTGGTTATGGTACAAGGAGTGTGGTCCTGGTATTTTTTTTCACTTATGAGCAAGAAGATGCTCATGTGATCCTTGTGAGGATGTGATGTTAGGAAAGATGTCTTGACATCGTGGTGTGTTGATCTTGTGGCTTTGTCAGCTCTGCATGGAAGGTTGAGTTGTTAAGGCTACTGAATGATATCAACTGAGTTTTTAATTCTTAGGAGAGACCTGAGAAATAAGATTGGATATTATCTGGGAGAATTTATTTTTCTCTGCAGAATGAGTTAAGGTTCATGGGAGTCCTTATTAGAAGATGTTGGATATGATGTCCTAACACCTTAGTCAGCCCCTGGTTGAAAGGAGCATGCTGGGATTATTGAACTACACCTCAGAGGATATAAGAGAGACTAGACAAAGTCTAACCAGATGTCAAGACATTGTTTAGGACTTGTGGTTATTTCCAAGTAGGTTTATTTGGACGGTGTTCTTTGGACAATGGAGAGTGTGCTTAAGAGAAGACATGTTTAACATATGTCTTGGTACATGCACATTCTTTGGACGGTTTACCCTAAAGTTGAAACAATCAAATCCTAGTTGGGCGGTGCACAATCATTTATGTTGAAGTTACCTAACTAAATTTATATCTTCATTGAATTCTTATTCGATAACTTCTATGGACCGTTAATTCCTAGAGAAACTGCTTGGGTATTTAAAGGGGGTTGTTGTTTCTTGGTTCTCAGGTTGTGTTTCTTTTGCTGTGTCGTGTCTTCATGGCTTTTGTCCGGGTTTGGGTAAGTACCATGTGGGTCTGGAACTGTGTTGGTTACTTTTGCCAATTTTTGGCTAAAAAGGGGGAGAATAAGTGTGTATTCATCTCGGTTGTGAGTTGGTCCTGACAACACATAACTGATATCCTTTTGGGTGTGGAGTCCTTTCTTTCAGTTGTTTTACAAGGATGTTGGATGGGATGTTCTAACATCTTGTCTGTGTCTCAGTTTGTTTTCTAAGTCTTTCCTTTGTGTCTTGTTATCTGAGTTATGAACACAGTTGTGTCTTGTGTTCTGAGTTACCCGGAGTTGCAGGCTGCTCCCCCGAGTCCTCATCGGCATAATTTAGGTTGGTGTTTGGTTGCTTCGGGGAAATGTTTCTTTTCTCAGTTCCTAGGAAGCATGAATCTTGTCGTGACAAGTATTGGTTTTGGGTTTGGGGGGGAGTTATGTGTATCTTCTTAAGAAAGGAAGAATGAAAGCTTTCAGGAGTCGTCACAGGCTGGCTGAAATGACTTCAGGACTTTCTAATCCTTTGCTTCATGTCTTCCTGGGTTTATAGTGCAAAAGGAGTTTTAGCCAAAATTTGTTAAAAGGGGGGAGATTGAAGGCTCTAAGAGATTTGACCAAATTTTGGTAAAATATGGTGTTGAATAAGATGTTCCAACATGATGAAATCTACTGAAAGAAGACATGTCATACAAGAAGTCCTAGCTTGTGGACTCGACATCTTGGTCTGATATAACAGGTTATTGCTGATCTGGTCCAAGATTTAAGGAGCAATCAAAACATGAATCAAGGGATGATTAAACAGATATTTCGAAGCCCATAGACAGCTGAAGATTATAAAAGGAAGACCAAGACCTAGGGAAGAATAAGAATTCTTATTAAGACTTTTGTAAAGTAGAAAATAAAGTTTTAGGGTTTTGAGAGTCGTGTACTTTCTTGTGTTGTAAGTCACCTTTTGTATCGTTTGATACATTATGGTAGGCATAGTTTTTACAGATTCAGAAACCTGTAGGTAATGAATTGTGAATTATTCTTTGATGAAGCTATTAAGAAAATTCAAGAGTTATTGTTAGTCAAGAGTCTTGATTGATTATTATATTGGAAGGGGTGTCTTTCAATTGAACAGATTGATACAGTTGCCGGAGGTTGTAACTGTTAGATATCACTGAGGTGATTTAGGAATTGAGATGGATTTCTCTTATCTAGATGGTGATTTCTAGGTAGAATTGTATTGGGTATGGATTAAGTGAGGAGTTGTAAACCTGGGGTTGTTTAGCTCTAAATTAATACTACTAATAGTGAATTCATTCCTGGCTCGGTAGCCCCTAGATGTAGGTGAATTGCACTGAACTGGGTCATCATATCTTGGTGTTATTTATCATTCTGTTATGTTCAATTCAGTTTTCTCTCTTGATCAGAAGTTTATATCTTGACTGATGTTGAAACATATGTCACGACATTGTTTTAACTTGAAGTGTTTTTGAATGTTTCTGTTCTGTCCTTGTTCAGTTTTTAGCAGAGATCAATGTCTCGACATCTAATAGGACATCTGTGATCTGCTTTCCAGAATTTCAAAAGTCAACAAATAAAAAATTGAAAACAAAAATAAATATATAGCAATTTCATTAAAAAAAATATTCATAAATAAGTTTTATTTTATTTTTTTATGATATGTAAATTTAAATAAATATCATACAAAGGATACGATAAAATATACACAAAGTACTTGTTGATTTCTCTAAAGAGTTTCAAAAATATATAATGGTCGAAAAGATTTTGTAACATAATGTGATTCAGTTTGATTTGATTTGGCTTAAATAATACAATTGACAAACCTAACAAAACTGTGTGGTTCTATTAGAAAATGACCTAAACACATCCAAATTAAATGCAATTTTTTGCGGTTTTCGATTTGGATCGCTTTGATTAGCGGTTTTTTATTGAGCCGATTCGATTTTGAGCATCCCTAGTGGATAATATGATATCCGTGTTCGACGTATTAGATAAATATGATATTCGTATCTGCCCCATATCTGTGCGGGTATCCGCTAAGCGGGTGATCTGTGGATTTTAAGGTACCCGTGCATATTTACAAATATCTATGGATAATATATTTTTAAAAAAATTATTTTTTGAAAAATAATATTTTCAACTTCTTTTAAAGACACAAAAAATTATTATCACGTAACATTCATACAATTCGCTCTCAATTTAACGACAAAATTTCATACATTAATTTTCTTCTTTTTCACCAAAATATAATAAACATCCAAACATTATATCTATAGATTTCATTTTTAACAAAAACAAATTAAGGATATTGTGATTGTGAGTTATGGTGGAAGAGCGGACGACAGAGGAGTAGGAAGGGAGACACTCTTTGGACACAAGAAGGGCGGTACTAGTTAGTTGGATAGTAGAATTGTCGAAGTGAGGTCTAGAATATAGAAGATGTTTAAATATGAAACTGCCAAATAGAATTTGTATGGAATATGAAAAGGTTTCTTCAAAGAAAACTGCCAAATTGAGGTGAAACAGAGCAATGATGGGATATTCATACATATACAAAAGTATGCAGCAGAAACCTTATCAAGATTCAGCATAGAAGGATGCAATAAAGTATGCCGTCTTATTATTCCAGATTGTAAATTAGTGAAAG
Source organism: Lathyrus tuberosus (assembly GCA_022829125.1). Classification (NCBI taxonomy): domain Eukaryota; kingdom Viridiplantae; phylum Streptophyta; class Magnoliopsida; order Fabales; family Fabaceae; genus Lathyrus; species Lathyrus tuberosus. Next base: position 35,854 of record JALAZF010000179.1, read on the forward strand.
ATGAAAGTCCAAAGTTGTTGATGCCACCGTCTTCAAGCAAGTGGTAGGAAGCTTAATGTACCTTCTAGCGACAAAACCTGACATGACATTTTTTGTTTTCTTCGTGTCCCGATACATCGAAAGACCTACACAAATGCATGTTTAAGGAGTCAAAAGGATCATGAGGTACCTACAAGGCACCTTAGATTTTGGCATCCTCTACAAGCATGTAGGTACAACCAACTTGTAATTTCTAGGATGGACTAACTCTGATTTTGCAGGAGATGTAGATGACAGGAAAAGCACCTCCAGGCATGTGTTCAAGATAGGTTCATAGTGAATCTCATGGCCCTCAAAGAAACAACTAATAGTCACATTGTCAACAACATAAGCAAAGTTTATAGCTACTGCTTCATGTGATTGCCAAAGAGTACGGTTAAAAATGTGCTAGCTCATTTGAAAGTGCTTCTAAAGCAAGGGTCAATCATTTTATATATAAAAAATTCCTCAATCAAATTGTCAAGATATCCTATCATGCATGGAATGTGAAAGCACATAGATGTCAGATTCCATTTCTTAAGGGATATTACCAAGGATCGAGTCATTGAGTTAAAGCACTATGGCACTCAAGACCAGTTGACTGAAATCCTCACTAAGTCATTGAAGCTTGAGTCATTTGTCAATTTGAGGGAAGGCTTAAGAATGGAGACATAAATTAGTGTTACTTGATTTCTTTTTTATAGAAGTCAAATTAAGAGAGAGTTTATTGTATATTCTTGATAAACATTGTTTGTTAGAAGTTGACTTAGCTAGTTGAGAGTTAGTTAAAACATTACTAACTACACAAGTAATGATAACAACTCTAAGTTCACTTGTACAAGTACTAGTTTGTACATGGCATATAAATGAGAATTAGAATTTTAATCCAACAATGGAATGCCTTGTGTGTGTGTTGTGCTGTGTGTGTGCATGTGTCTGTGCGCACGCGCGTGTGTGTATGAGTGTGTGCGTGTGTGTGTGTATCTGTGTATGAGTGTGCATGTGTGTGTGTGTGTGTGTGTGCATGTGCATGTGTGCGTGCGTGTGCGTGTGTATGTGTATGTGTGTGAGTGAGAGAGTGTGCATGTGTGTGTGTGCGGGTGCATGTGTGTGTGTGCATGTGTGTGTACGTGTGTGTGTGTGCGTGCGTGAGTGTATGTGTGTGTGTGTGTGCGTGCACGTGTGTGTGTCTGTGTGTGTCTATGTGCATGTATGTGTGCCTGCATGCGTGTGAGCGTGTGTGTATGTGTGTGTGTGTGTGTGTTTGTGAGTGAGTTTCCTTAGTATTTTAGGAGTTACTCCCACTTTCACAATACTTGGATCACTCAGACAAACATGGTCAGGAAAGCTTTAACACTTCCTCTCTTTCATAACTCTGAGGCTGTCAAGTTCCTTTTCCAAATACATCGATCATATAAAAACTTTAATAGAAGTCTGAGTCTCCTTTTTGATGAGGCTTGAGATGCCTTCAATTTAATCACCATTATCAAAGAGTTGGAAAGTCATTACCACCGACTTCAACAATCATTTGTGTTATCTTTATAAAAACACTTATGAAGGTTGATAGCATGATTATAAACTGCATACCTAGAAGCACATAGATCCACACTTTCATCATAGGCCAGATAAGGGACATGAAAATGGCCCCCATAAGTAAAACAAGTCATGAAATCTAGATAAATAAAATTGGCTAATTCCAACAAACTTCAAGAGGTAGGACAATTAAGCGGTGACATGCCTACCAGGTCATGATCATAGTTTTATATCAAAATAAATTACACCATTGCAGTGTATCATAATATTTTAGTTTAAAGGAATAAGAATATCCATCAAAATTATCTCTTTTCTTTGTGACTTTGAAAGTTAAAAATGAGTATTGGGTATGACCGACGAAATTGAAGCCCCGCCACAAAGACTTAGGGGTGTTGTCATAAATGCTACATATGTACAACTAGAGTAATTAAAAACCTCACAATGCAAAGCACACACACACACACACACACACACACAAAGAAAGTGGCAAAGCCATAAATTTGAAAATAACCGGTCCACTACTCTCTTTGTAGCTAGCCACTCTATAAGCCACAATAGGTCTTATACACGTCATCCTCGGACCATATTTTCACCTGGAACCGGAGGGGATGCGTACCGGCCCTTGGCCAGGCACGACCCTAGAGACACCCAATAAACTGAGTGAAAACCTCGTAAAGTAAAATATATTTTTGAAGCAATGTACTTGGGATCTAATGGGCATTCCTTAACCAAGTAACATTGATATCCAAAAATAAAATTCATATATACATATTATCCAATGCAGGTTGTTACATTTACGTATATAAATAAAGCAGAAACGTAAGAAAAGGGCGAAAAGGGCATGAAAAATCTCCACTACTACAAAACGTGCAAACAATAACGTCAAGTTTACAACGGATTCATATACACCGTTGTAATATATTAAAATTTTAGTGCCCAGTGATTAGCTGGATTTATAAACAGTAATTTAATGATGGTTGTATATAAAAACCGTAGTAAGAAATGATGTGTAGCAAGCTTCGATTCTCAACAACTACATTTTTTCCATTTTTTAGAGTACATTAAGTGTGTGTCACTTAAGTCCTTTATTTAAAAAATAAAATGTAAATGATTTTACAACGGTGAATTAAAACAACCGTTGTTATAAGCTTGTGTCACTTAAGTCCATTATTTAAAAAATAAATTGTAAATGATTTTACAACGGTGAAGGAAATCAACCGTTGTTAGAGGACTTACAATTCCACTACGGTTGCATTACCCAACCGAGATTAAAGGGTTTACTGATAAATTAAAACAAAACTTATTCTATTTTTCTTTCATAAGACGCCCTAGGCGAACAAGCGAGCCAGAGATGACAGCGGTGGCGTAATCTTTACCCTCTTCGTATCCATTCATTTGGAGCTCAAATCTTCACCTTCGAAGTACGATAATCTTCAACATCTTCATTCCTTTTATCTTGGAGCTCAAATATTCATCCTCTTCCTTCATTTGATTCCTTAGCTTCGAAGTATGGTACTCTTCAACATCTTCATTCCTTACATGCATCAGATTCTCAGCTTCGAAGTACGGTATTCTTCAACATCTTCATTCTTTTTTCTTTGTTTATGTTGTATATGCTCAACTCAGTATGAGAGTACATGTTTCATATGCTTTAGGTTTAGATTTGCATATGCATATGCTTAAGTTTTTGGATTAGATTTTGTTGTGTCATTCACATTATTATACCTATATAAATTTCAGAAGTTGTTATGGACCGTAGCTGGATGAAAGCCGATAGATTAGGTTCGATTATGAGAACAGAGTTCTTGAATTCCTTGAATACGCTGATAAACATCTTCCCGACAATAATGGTATCTTTTATTGTCTTTGTGTTGTTTGCGCGAATATCAAAAGGGGTACAACGAAAGAAATATTCCATCACCTTTGTTGTGATGGTATATGTCAAAATTATATAATATGGACGTGGCATGGTGAGGTGGATAAAGAGGAAAGTCGGGCATCACAAAGTCAAAGAGTGGATGAAGATGAATATATGGAATATCAACTAGAGGATATATTCCATGATATTGGGGAATCATCTTTTAAGAATGCTCATATTTATGATACTTTATGTAGTGATAAAGACATCCCTTTATATAAGGGATGCACAGATTTTACACGATTATCGGCCGTGTTAAAGTTGTTTAATATGAAGGCAAAAAATGGATGGTTGGATAAAAGTTTCACGGAATTACTTGAATTGCTAAAGCAAATGTTACCAGAAGATAACAAATTGTCGGATCGTTGCTATGAGGCCAAGAAGATATTGTGTCCAATGGGTCTGGATTATATCAAGATACATGTTTGTCCTAATGATTGCATATTATACCGGAAATAGTATGAAGATTTGTATCAATATCTGAAATGTGGTGTATCGCGTTACAAGCTGAAGGCCAACAATGGTGATGACAATGACTATGATAATGTTAGTAGGAAGCATCTTCCTGCTAAAGTGTTATGGTACTTGTCAATAATTTCACGATTTAAGAAACTATTTGCTAATTCGAATGACGCAAAGAATCTTAGATGGAGTGCAGATGAAAGGACTCGTGATGGAAACATTCGCCATGTAGTTGATTCGTTGTAATGGAAGAAAATTGATTCGTTGTTTCTGGATTTTGGAGTTGAGCCAAGAATTCTTAGGCTTGAGCTTGCCGCCAATGGAATAAACCCCTTTGGTAATCTGAGCACTAATCATACTTCGTGGCTTGTTCTTCTCTCTATTTATAACTTATCTCCTTGGTTGTGCATGAAACGCAAGTATATACTGTTAAGTATGATGATTTCTGGACCACGACAACCTGGTAACGACATAGATGTTTATCTAAGTCCATTAATTAATGATTTACGACTCTTGTGGGATTAAGGCGTTGAAGTTGATGATTAATATTCTGGGGAAAAGTTTAAGACGCGGGCAATGTTATTTTGCGCAATCAACGACTTTCCTACTTATGGTAACTTGGCTGGATATATTGTCAAAGGACATAGAGCGTATCCTATAGGTTTAGACATTGTCTTGATGTGATGCACGTGGAGAAAAATGTGTGTGATAGTTTGAATGCCACACTTCTAAACATTCCAGGCAAGACTAAAGATAGTAAGACTTCTCTACTTGATATGGATAAGATGGGTATACGAAAATAGTTGGCTCCAATAGAGAAAGGAAAAAGAACTTATCTGCCTCCAACATGTCACACTCTATATAAAAAGGAATATAAAAATTTCTGCGAGTGTTTGCAAGGTATTAAAGTTCCACAAGGTTACTCATCAAACATCAAGAAACTTGTATCAATGAAAGTTCTCAAGTTAGTTGGTTTAAAATCTCATGATTGTCATGTATTGATGCAACAACTTCTACCAATGGCTATCCGTGGGATCCTACTAAAAAAATGTGAGAGTAACTATAACGAGATTGTGCTTATTCTTTAATGCCATTTGTAATAAAGTTCTTGATTTCAAAAAATTATATGAATCAAATGATGAGGCTGCCATAATCTTGTGTCAATTGGAGATGTATTTTCCTCCATTATTTTTTGACATTATGGTTCACTTACTTGTTCATCTAGTCAGAGAAATTAGAATTTGTGGTCCAGTTTATTTAAGGTGGATGTATCCAATAGAGCGATATATGAAGATCTTTAAAGAATATACAAAGAATCATCAACGATCAGAAGTTTCGATTATTGAAAGGTACATAACAGAAAAAGCTGTTGAGTTTTGCACAAACTATTTGGCAGATGCAGATTCTATAGGAATCCCAAAGTCTCACCATTCTGTCACAGACGCAAGAGGTATTCAAGGTCTAAATGGTAATTCAATGGCTTGGGATGTAGTTATTCAAGCACATTTCTATATATTTAATAATATAGATGAAGTTCAACCTTTCATAGATACTCACAAAAGACTTTTGAGGAAAAATATCCCCAAATGAGTGACAAGTTGTTATTGATAGAGCATAACAAGAGATTAATAGATTGGTTTAATAAAAGTGTATCCAATGATCATAGTGCATCCGAGATACATAAATGGTTTTCGTACGAACCAAAATTTTGTATCATTACTTGGACTGCGTATGACATTGGTCATTATACCTTTTGTTGGCTCTTGGATTGACTAGAATTTTGGTAAAACAAATTGTTCAATGTTGATGCACATGGGTGATGTCTTAACATTGAGTCTTAACATTGGTGTATGTTAAGTGTTTATCTTGTTGAAGTTGTGAAGTCTGATGTTACATGCGATGTTGTGACATCAGGTCTGCAGAAGATTAATAACATCAGGTTTAGTGATGTTGTTAGGGTTTGCGTTTTAGCTGGATATTGGGTGAGCTGTTAGTCTCATTGGATGCGGATATCTTGGGATAAATATTCTCTGTTGCATAGAGATTTGATGTAGATTTGTAGGGAGGTTTAAAGACTGAGATTTAAAAAGATTTTGGGGATAAAATCTGTTTTGAAGATTCAGTTTTAAATAACAAATCATGTCAAATATTGTAGCAGGTCCAAGACCAGATCAAATAGCTATATAAAGCGCATCAATCCTTTGAAGAAAGTAACGAAGAAAGAGAGCTAAAGACTGAGAGTCGTTTGAGTCTTCGTGTTTGTGTTGTAAACCATTCTAGTGTGAATTGGTTGTGTTGTTTTGAGTTGTTCTTGATCAAAGCTGTGAAGCAGAATCAAGGTGTATTATTCAAAGTGTGTGATCTTTGAATTATATCACTGAAGTGATTTAGGGATTGAGTAATGTTCTCATACCTAAGTGGTCTCTTAGGTCGAAGGTTCATTAAGTAGAGATTAAGTTTAGGAGATGTCAGCTGGGTTGTTGAGTCTATAAATTAATTCTACTGATAGTGAAATTCATCCCTGGCTTGGTAGCCCCATGCGTAGGTAGTTAAATCGAATTGGGTGAACAATTCAGTGTGTTGATTTATTATTGGTTTACATTGTCCATTGCAGAGTATGTTGTTGTGACATCACACGTAACATCACATATCTGATACCAGAATTTCAATTGGTATCAGAGCAGGCATCCTGCTCTGCATCTGGGTGAGATCTAGGGCTGATACTTTCTGGTAAGATGGACAAGGAAGTTGGTGGATTTGTGAATAGAACCCCTAGTTTGGATGGCTCTAATTATGATTATTGGAAACCAAGGATGATCACCTTTTTGAAATCCTTGGACAGCAGGGCTTAGAAGGTTATCATAAAAGAATGGAAAGCACCTGTTGTGTTTGGGAAAGATAAAGAGGGCACCTCAAAGCTGAAGCCTGAAGAAGAATGGACCAAGGAAGAAGATGAGCTTGCCCTTGGTAACTCTAAAGCCCTAAATGCTATCTTCAATGGAGTTGATAAGAACATCTTCAGGTTGATCAACTCATGTGAAGTTGCTAAGGAAGCATGGGATATTTTGAAGGCTACACATGAAGGATCATCTAGAGTTAAGATGTCAAGACTTCAGCTTCTAACATCAAATTTTGAAAGTCTGAAGATGAAGGCAGATGAGACTATCCATGACTTCCACATGAGTATTCTTGAGCTGTCCAATGCATCTAGTGCTCTTGGAGAAAAAATGTCAGAAGAAAAGCTTGTAAGGAAAATCCTTAGGTCCCTTCCTAAGAGGTACAAGATGAAGGTGACTGCCATTGAAGAAGCACAAGACATCAGCCAGATGAGGGTTGATGAGCTCATTGGATCTCTTCAAACTTTTGAGCTTGGGTTGAATGAGGAAGAACCTGAAAAGAAGCCAAAGAGTATAGCCCTGGTTTCAAATGCTCAAGAAGAGAAAGGGAATAGTGCTGAATCCCAGGAGGATCTATCTCAGGCCATTGCTATGTTGGGAAGGCAGTTCAACAAGGTGTTCAAAAGAATGAATAAGAACTTCAAGCCTAATGTCAAGAACATCGCTTCTGACATCAGCAAATCTAAGGAGAAGGATGAAGAGAAGACTGCTCAAGACAAGGGTGTTCAATGCTTCGAGTGTGAAGGTTATGGACATGTTAAGAAAGAATGTCCCACATTCCTGAAGAAGCAGAAGAAAGGCATGACAGTTTCTTGGTCAGACTGACAGTGAAAGTGAAGGAGAGTCAGCCAAACATGTCAAAGCTTTAACTGAAACAGTTGTTTCTGTTGGTGATTCAAGTGATGAGGAACTGACTTTTGAGGAGTTAGCTTCCACTTATCAAGAGCTTTGTCTGAAGAGTGCAGAAATCTACCACGAAAGTGAAAAACAGAAGAAACAAATTGTTCAGCTTGAGACTGCTAAAGCTGATTTGGAAAATGAAATCTTATTGGTCAAAGCTCATCTTGATCATATGACCAAATCTGTTAGGATGCTGAACAGTGGTACAGATACACTTGATAAGATCCTTCAGACAGAAAAGGTTGCGGGAGATAAGTCAGGCATAGGATTTGTGGTTGAGGAAAAGGCATCTGCTGAAGCAAGCACTTCAGGAACCAAGAAGGAGATGTCTCAACCAATGTCTCAACTTCACACAAAGAGACAGGATCCTAAACCTAAGCAGGTTGCTCATCCACAACCTCAAAATGTTGGGAAGAGGCATGCTCATGGTCCTCATCAAAGGAAGGCACATGTTTTTGGAGCTAGGCAGTATATGCTTCCACAATATCATAAGAGCATGCAGGCTTCTAGGTTCAAACAGAACATGTTCCATCAGATGTCTCAACATCAGGGAAACATGTATGGCTATGGATATAATAATGTTGTGCCTTATTATTATGGAAGAAGGAAGCCTCATCACCATAGAAGACAACCAAAAGGACATCATCCTTACCATAGAAGACAGTTAAACTATGGGAGAAGAAGACAACATTATGGGTGGCAGCCACAGCAGTATCACCATCAAGGTGGCAGAAGGTTTAACCACTTCAGAGAAGACAAAGTTAGGTGCTTTTACTGTGGCAGATTTGGACACATGCAGTTTTCTTGTTTCAAGCTACATGGTTATCCCAAGTCTAACCCTCAACCCAGACAGAAGGTGAACAGGCCCAAGGTTGTTAAACAGTGGGTTCCTAAACCTCAGGCCAAGTGTCTTTTGGCTCACACCTCAGATGGACATTTTGCTAAGGATGGATGGTACTTTGACAGTGGATGTTCAAAGCACATGACTGGATTCAAAAACCAATTGGTGGATGTCAATTCTTGCTCTTCAATTGATGTTACTTTTGGAAATGGAGAGAAAGGGGTGGTAAAAGGTGTTGGAAAAGTGAAGTGTCATGATGGACCTGATCTTGACAATGTGTTACTTGTCAAAGGTTTGAGTGCTAACCTGATTAGCATAAGTCAGCTCTGTGATGATGGATGTAAGGTCAGCTACACCAAAGATGAGTGTGTGGTGACAAATGAGCATAATGAGGTAGTGATGAAGGGAATAAGATCCAGAGATAATTGCTATCAATGGGTACCTTAAGTGGACAGCTTATCTGGTGATGTTAAGGTTGATGTTGTAACATCAGATTGTGACAACAAGTGTGAAAGTCTGCTGAAAGGTCAATTAGGGCTAATTACTCTCAATGTGAATCCTTTTAAAAATTTAAAAGGAAAGTTAATTTGGAGGGAGAAACTCATTGATGGGTCTTTAAGGGATACACAAAATCAGGCGCCATACCTTAGACCATCATTCCCTATTGTAGCAATATCACGTTTCATCAAAGCTCATGTCTCCTGACTGTTCATCTCTTTCAACAAGAAGAATCATCTGTCTCTGAACCTATACTGCTTCAAGGGATCCATGTCAAAACAGATGTCTTCTCCATCAAAGAAATATGCTTCTCAAAGCTCTTCGCAGGAAAAAGTTAGGGTTTCCTCAGACGAAGGCTCTGCAGCTGATGCTATGAACATAGAGCCTATTTCCATGATGCTCCCAGAGTCAGGTAAATCTAGACCTTCTAAACTTGTTTCAAAAAGGGCTGCGACTACCTTTAGAGATAATGAAACAAAGAAGCTTGTTACTAGTGTTCTATTTAGTGATAAAACAGCACCGAGGTCATCCACTTCTCAAACTGTTGAAGAAAAGTTTGATGTTGACAAGAGAATGGGTAATCTAGCTACCAAAATCCTGGACAAAGGTATACCTGTGAAAGGAATTTCTGTACCTTTGAATCAGATGCCTGCAGAAAAGGTAGACATGCAAGGAGTTGATTCAGATCTTCATAAACTTGCTATGTCTGTTATTGAAGATTCTGAAGTGGGAGTGGAAGAAGATGATGTGCATGAGGAAACTAATGTTAAGGCAGATGTTAGAACATCACCTGTTGAAACTACTCCTGGTGAAGAAAAGAATGAGGATGTGATCAATGTGGTTGATTTATCTGATGATGAAGTAATTGGAAATGTTGTTCCAAGTATTGCTAAGAGACTGAAGACAAGGAAAGGAAAGACTGTTGAATCCTCTCCAAAGAAGTCTTCTGAAGGCAAGAAGAAAACTGCTGTTGTTGGTCCTACAAAACCTTGGAGTAAGGTTGCTACATCCTCCAAAAAGAGGAAGATCAGGGATGATTCTGATTCTGACTTTGATGTTGAGGAAGATGTTCAAGACATCATACCTGTCAGAAAGTCCATTTTGAAGAGAATCTCTGACAAAGTCCTTGAAGTGCCAGTTGACAACATTTCCTTTCATCATGCCAGCAGTGCATCAATGTGGAAATTCGTATGCCAAAGGAGATTAGCTTTGGAAAGAGAGCTGGGCAAAGATGCATTGGAGATGAAAGAAATTATGGAGCTCATTTATGCTGCTGGGCTGTTGAAGACTATGACAAAATTCTCTAAGTGCTATGGTGGACTTGTTAAGGAATTTGTTGTTAACATTCCCATATACATTGCTGATAAAAGAAGTGGGGACTTCATGAAGGTGTTTGTTAGAGGTAAGTGCATTAATTTCTCTCATAGTACCATCAATAAGTATCTGGGAAGAGATGATCAAGAGGGGTGTGAACTGGAAGCCACGGATAATGATGTCTGCAAGGAGATTACAGCTGGCCAGGTAAAGGTTTGGCCATTGAAAGGAAAGTTGAAGGCTAGTAAACTTAGCATCAAGTATGCCATTCTTCACAGAATTGGAGCAACCAATTGGGTGCCAACAAACCACAAGACAACAATAGCTATTGGATTGGGTAGGTTTATCTATGCTGTTGGGAAGAAGATCAAGTTTGACTTTGGAAGCTACATCTTTGAGCAAGTGGTGAAACATGCTAAAACAAATGCTATCAAGTTACCTATAGCATTCCCATCCCTTGTTTGTGGAATCATCTTGGAGCAACATCCTGAAACTTTAACAAGTTCAGATATAGCTTGCAAGAGGGAGTCAGCCTTGTCCTTGCATCCTAAGCTGTTTGTTGGGAATCATGTTCCAGACATTGTTGTAACATCAAGTTCTGGTGTTAAAAAGGCCAGTAATAAAGCTGAGTTGATTGAAGAATTGAAGGCAACTTGCAAAGATCTTGACGAGGTCATTAGTACCAGCACAACAAGAAAGATGAAGATAGAACTACTGATAAATCCTTGGAACAAGGTGATGGTGATAAAGGTGCTAATGTCAATACTAAAAATTCAGAAACTGAAGATGGTGGAGATGGTGCCAGCTCTGATGAAGGCGAGTTTCCTTGCTGCTTTTTCTAGATAGTAGTTTAGTTTTTTTTGTTCTGCACTGAATTATGTAATTTGAATTTTGTGCCTTTTTAAACACTTTTATGTTCTATGATTTGTCTTGTCTTGTATGCTAACTTTAAACTGACAATGAGAGCTAGATTAGGACTAACTAGTTGTTAGAAGGACTTCATGTTGAGGTTTGTCCAATTGTGGCTAAAAAGGGGAGAGTTAGCCCATGCCAAGTAGTGCTGATAGGTGTGATGCAGAAGTGCAGAAGTTGAGGGGGAGAATTGTTGAACAATTGCTGGTATCCTGATTCTTGCTTTGAGGGGGAGCTTGCCCAATGCTGCTACTAGTTAGTGCTGAAGTATGTAGCAGAGTATTGGAGTGTGTGCAGCATGCTAAAAGCATTGTGAAGCTGTTATGAAGAAATGCTGCTGCAAAGGTTGGTAAAATATTCATGTTTATCCGCTGCTGAAGTCTCTGATGTTGCAGAGATTGTTTTAGCCAAAATTAGCCAAAGGGGGAGATTGTTGGCTCTTGGATTGGCTAGAATTTTGGTAAAACAAATTGTTCAATGTTGATGTCACATGGGTGATGTCTTAACATTGAGTCTTAACATTGGTGTATGTTAAGTGTTTATCTTGTTGAAGTTGTGAAGTCTGATGTTACATGCGATGTTGTGACATCAGGTCTGCAGAAGATTAATAACATCAGGTTTAGTGATGTTGTTAGGGTTTGCGTTTTAGCTGGATATTGGGAGAGTTGTTAGTCTCATTGGATACGGATATCTTGGGATAGATATTCTCTGTTGCATAGAGATTTGATGCAGATTTGTAGGGAGGTTTAAAGACTGAGATTTAAAAAGATTTTGGGGATAAAATCTGTTTTGAAGATTCAGTTTTAAATAACAAATCAGGTCAGATATTGTAGCAGGTCCAAGACCAGATCAAATAGCTATATAAAGCGCATCAATCCTTTGAAGAAAGTAACGAAGAAAGAGAGCTAAAGACTGAGAGTCGTTTGAGTCTTCGTGTTTGTGTTGTAAACCATTCTAATGTGAATTGGTGGTGTTGTTTTGAGTTGTTCTTGATCAAAGCTGTGAAGCAGAATCAAGGTGTATTATTCAAAGTGTGTGATCTTTGAATTATATCACTGAAGTGATTTAGGGATTGAGTAGTGTTCTCATACCTAAGTGGTCTCTTAGGTAGAAGGTTCATTAAGTAGAGATTAAGTTTAGGAGATGTCAACTGGGTTGTTGAGTCTGTAAATTAATTCTACTGATAGTGAAATTCATCCCTGGCTTGGTAGCCCCCAGACGTAGGTAGTTAAACCGAACTGGGTGAACAATTCAGTGTGTTGATTTATTGTTGGTTTACATTGTCCATTGCAGAGTGTGTTGTTGTGACATCACACGTAACATCACATATCTGGTACCAGAATTTCACCTTTTATACAAAATCAAAAGATGATCGTAGTACAATGCAAAATAGTGGGGTTATGGTTGAAGCCGAATCAATGTATTTCTCTAGTGCGAAAGATAAGAATCATGTATTGGCAAATACTGCATTTTATGGTGTCATTGATGAGATTTGGGAGATTGATTATGTTATTTTCAAAGTGGCTTTATTTAAATATAAGTGGGTTCCCAATAATAGTAATGGTGTACACATTGATGACTTAGGATTCACCCCGGTCGACCATGGCAAGACATCTTTTATGACCAAAGCATTCATCATGGCTTCTCAAGCAAAACAAGTTTTCTATGTTACCGACCCATCAGACATATCGGGGAAATGGTCAATCATTCTCCAAGGAAAACACATTCCTTTTAGTGATGAAAGTCTTGATATTCCGTCCACACCTTCTTAGACAACACAAGTTCCTACCTCATATGATGAAGTTGATGGAGATGTCGTGCATACTATTCAAATCGATCATGAAGAAGGCATATGGGAAAATTAACAAGTATGTAATTTATTCTTTTTTCATAATATATTAATTGTATGTTATAGTTTATAAGTATTTTTACTAACAAGTATAATTATTTGAAATCATAGGTTTTTAGAGTCAAGACACCAAGAGACAAGACACCAAGAGACAAGAAACCAAAACACCAAGTTACAATTATGTGATGTTATGTAATGTGTAAACTGTAGGTTGTTTGTTTTGATAAATTGTAGGAAGTTTGTTCTGATACAATTGAATATGATACAATTATGTGATATTATGAATATGATACAACTATGTGATATTATGAATATGATACAATTAATATTATTATGATAACTTTATCACAAATGTGAGTTGTATTTTCTATTGTAATATGGTGAATAATAATACAGGTTAAAAAATGGGATTATATATAAAAGCAGGATGATATTTGTTAATCCTGCAGAAAATATAACAACAGTTATACATCATAACCGCTATAATATCTCGCGCGCTGTCTAGAAAAAAATAAATATCAAAACGGCGCAGCTGGGAATCAAACCTAGGACCATTAATTCTATCACAACGGTCATTTGGAAAAATTATTGTGATAGGGCGCACGTTTTCCAGTTTATTACAACGGTTTCTGGGCCGTCATAGTAAGTCTCATATATACAACGACACTCTACATAACAACGTCTGCGTCTACTTGATTATATATCTTTCCCAACCGTTGTTAAAAGGATTTTCCGTAAGTTTTCTTAGCGAGACAATTTTCTCATCTTCAAATTTCTAATATGGTCCTACTTGCTCCCTCAAAATGCATAAAGGAGAGTAAAAATGCTCCGGTTTCAATAAAATATTATCAAATGAGTTAGAGATAGACACAATGTCATCATCAGTCACTTTATCCAACTTTTGAGGCAAAGGGATATTCTCATGGCACAAATTCTATAGATTTCCTTGAGAGGTTAAAAGAGATGTCTTTGTAGCATATAATGAAGCTTGAGCAGAAACATAAGATTTATCTTTCTTTTCCATTTCTCTCGCTAGAAACTTTACTTGATCGACTAAAGATCCAGGGAAGTTAACAACACTCAAGGCACCACCTATCTCGGTAAGAGAAATATAATCCTTCTTTGCTTCTTGCAAGTACACATCACATTGAAGTGCCAAATCTCAGACACCCTCCTATAGCAGTTGTCTCTCTTTTCAAAGCTGATAAACCAAAAGATCATCCATACGACCAGTTCCACCAATGGCCAGAACAAGAGAGGCTTGTCGGGTTTAGTACGCCAAGGTCTAGAATTCCTCCTTGAGAGCCTCATCATTCAGGCTCGCGAGGTAAGAGCAATGTTCCTCGAAGTAGAAATCTAGCGCCTCTTTGGAGTATAGGGTCTTGGTCGAGCCAAGAAGACGTGAGCTAGAATACCCGAAATTAAAGGTAAAATGCCCGGAGTACGCGACAAACTTTGTGTATCCCCAAGATCTCAATGTTAGGGTCGAACACTGGGGCGGTTCCTCCTCAGGACCGTATTAAATCTAAGGGAGAAGATCAAGTTTGTTTCTTCATCACTTCGACTGGAGCAGGGACAATGGCTGATGTCAGAATGTTCGAAGGGCCGACAATCACCAAAATAACTCGAGCCCCCTATTCATTTGCTAAATTACTTCCTCGTGCTTCATAGAGTCTTCAAGTGGTAATTGTCAAAACATCAAGAAATATTGTAGGTAAAGATGACAAACAATGAAAGATAAAGATAGTGGAAGCTTACCAAAAATGACCTTCCTCTCATCCTTGGTATTAGTATCCATCAACTGACAATTTTTGATGAACCGCTTCAAACGTTTCCTTGAGGCCTCATCCCGAAGGACAACACCCTCGACATAACCCAATTCTTTGAAGAAGGCGATTAACCATTTCTTTAGGTAAAGAGCTTCTTCCAGGACATGTCACATTCCTTGTAGACAAATGATTCATTCCCCATTAAAAAGTGGTATTGGCTCCAAAATTTACAAAATAAACTCGTACATCGGTATTCTAGTCCAGTCTCTACGGCGCCAACCTTCGCACAAGTCTCATTTTTGAGAGGATAAACTAAAAAGAATTGATCCTCGAAATATTTTACGACATCAAAATACACTTTGAAGTAACAGGTAACATGCGTTAGTTTAATTAATCCTTGGCCTTGGATACGATTCGCCGCACTCCATTATACCTTGAAAAGATGGAAGAATGGTGACAAAGATGACTTTTCTCCACGATAGTCACACCAGCATTGGAAGACTTTGATGAAAGCCCAGCTAACAGGGTTCAAATGTGAGGGGGAAATCATTAGATGGTTCAACACTTCAACTTCGAAACCATTGAAAGGAAATCGAGGACCTAAAATCGAAAAGTTGCACTCATATAAAGGATAATGCATCCATTATATTCACTACAAATCTTTTTGTCTTCCTCAGGGATCAATATGTTACAGACAGAAGAAGAACCCACTTCAAGAAAAACCCTTTCGAGACTACCTTCGTGAGTAAAGATAGAAACGGTTACCAACATTTCAGGGTCTACCCAAGTAATATAAGTATCATCCTTCGCTTTTTCACGCATGGTAGGTACCACTCCCATGAGTCAAGAAGAATGGTATGTTGTAAAGAACACATATGATGAAAGAACACATTTAATGATCAAATAAATCGTATGACTATTATGAAAAATCATACAATGCCTCACTAAAGGAAAGGAAAAGAAATGGACACTATCTATATTCCAAATTTCGTAAAAAATAAAATAAAAAATACTCGAGTATTTTAACTCCCAAGAAGTCATCATAATAAAACATATGAAAAGATATCTAAAGTATGTGGCACGTTTAAGGTGTAAATTCTCCATAACAATGACGTTCCATCATGACTTTTCGCTCAAGCCAAACGACGATCAATAGAAGGAGTAAAACCCTCACACTAGGGATCAAAGACAAGACTCATCAACCACCTTCGCAAATCCATGTGGACTTGAGGAATACTCATCGATCTACATTCATCTATTTTCTAATGTTACCTAAAATATGTTATAATGCCTCGGGCAAGGATGTCTCAATTGTTAGTTATAAATTCAATTTGATTGTGGAATTTTCAACGTGTGTTTTGACAAACAAAAAGAGATATGAATATAGCCCATTTGCCTATCGGTTTGTATTGTATCCTTTGACATCTCCATTTTGATATTCCTCTTCCTTTTTAGGTATGAATAAATCTGTTAAAAAACCTCTTTCAATTTAATCCATATTAAAACAGTACTAGTAATATACCAAATCCATTTGGACCAAAACTAACTATTGGATAATTAACCAACCAATTAAGGGCACACGCAAAGGCCATTTCCGAAAAAACAGCCTCATATATCTAACTCCAAATTTTCGGCGCGACTTTTCCTTTGCTTTCAAACATGTTTCGCTCTAAACTTCAACCAATTTTCACTTTCTATAACTAATTCAATTTCCAGTTCTAAACTTGTACAGTTGATAAAAACACATGAAAAAACTAACATAAACTATTCCAAATCCTTATTATAGCTATAAATACTCTCCTCATAAACCGTTTTACAACCCACTACCTTCACCACTTCTACCACTCCATCTTCCAACTTCTTCTCTAATCATTCTTTCACATTATCATATAAACGTCTCTCTCCCAATTTCTTCAACATTTTTTCAACAATATGTCAAACAATAACTATCCTCTTCCTTTTCTCTTCCTCATCATCACACTATCTTGTTCCTTCAATTTCTCAACTGTAAAATCATCCACATTCAATGTAATCAACTTCGGAGCCAAACCAGACGGAATGACCGATTCCACTAAAGCATTCCTGAATGCTTGGACTAAGGCCTGTTCGTCGCCGTATCCCGCAGCAATTTACGTTCCACAAGGGAAATTCTTACTTGGAACTGTAACATTTAGTGGAAATTGTGCTAACAAAGCTATTTCCATAACGATTGATGGTACTTTGATCGCTTCATCTAATTACCGTGTCGCCAGTAAAGGCAGTAGCACATGGTTGAGGTTTCAGCATGTTGACGGAGTATCGATTCGCGGCGGTGTGCTTGATGGCCAGGGTACTGCCTTGTGGAACTGTAAAAATTCTAAAAGGAATTGCCCAATCGGAGCGATGGTAATGTCTATTATGCATTGGCATTGCACATGATTATTATTTTTCACTTTATATTCCAGGTTTTATTAATAATTCATTTAAGAGAACTACTGCAGATATAATTATAGAATTTAAAAGAAGTAATTATTTAGTGGAGGTAGGAGATCATGGAACGGTTAATTTGCAACTACTCTTATTTGAAGATTTTATTTTATAAGGTGATGATAGTTGTTAGTTTTATTTTGTGATGTTTTCAGACGCTGGAATTTATTGGCTCAAAAAACATTATGATAACTGGATTGACATCTATAAATAGTCAAATGTTCCACATAGTGTTTAATGGATGCCAAAATGTAAAAACACAAGATGTAAACATCGTGGCGGCCGGGAACAGCCCTAACACCGACGGCATCCATGTCCAAATGTCCTCCCACGTCACCATCATTCACTCCAAAATTCGAACTGGTGATGATTGTATCTCAATCGGACCTGGAACCAATAACTTATGGATTGAAAACATTGAATGTGGACCGGGACATGGAATAAGGTAACAAATATCTTTGATCTTATTAATTTTTATTTTTTCTTCATATAAAAAACACTATAGTAATGATTTGTTTGATACTAATGGCAGCATTGGAAGCTTAGGATGGGAATTAAATGAACCAGGTGTACAAAATGTGACGGTTAAAACAGTTACATTCACAGGAACTCAAAATGGCGTTAGAATAAAATCATGGGGTAGAGCTAGCAATGGATTTGTTAGGAACATATTTTTCCAAGATGCAACTATGGTTAATGTCCAAAACCCAATTGTCATTGACCAGAATTACTGTCCAAACAACAAAAACTGCCCCGGGCAGGTTGGTTTTTTTATTTAACATCTTATTGGACGCTTTACACTATTATAATTTTTACATGAAAATAAGCTTATTTGTTTTGTTGAAATTATTACATTTTCAGGCGTCTGGAATTAAAATCAGTGATGTAACATATCAAGACATTCATGGAACATCAGCAACACAAGTAGCTGTGAAATTTGATTGTAGTTCAAAGTATCCATGCAATGGGATAAAATTGAAGGATGTTAAACTTACATACAAAAACCAAATAGCTGAAGCATCTTGTAACCATGCTGGTGGAGCTGCGTTGGGTTTAGTTCAACCAGAGACTTGCTTATAAAATAAAGTTGCTACAATCATTAAAAAATTATTGAGCAAAAATTCTTGATATATGGATAATGAAAATTCATACTAATAACACTATGTTGTAATTTGAGGAGTTGCTAGTTTTTGGTTCATTGCTTGATCTGAGGTGTTTGTGGCTTATTGGACCACAGTGGAACCTGGTCTTGCAATTGTTATGGACAATATAGACAGTCCAATTTCTATTATTTAATTGTATTTGTAATGTATTCAGAATTTATACGCAAATATTTGTAACAAGGAAATTTAAGGGTATATTAATTATATTGGAATTGTTATAGATAATCTTTTTGTTTACCCTGATTCTAATGGTTATTTACTTGCGATAAACTTTCATAGGGTTGGGACCATATGTTTATTGATTTTTTTGTTCTTCCACTAGACTACATCATTTCCACGCCCCTCAAATACAAAACTCTTCAGAATTTATGATTGATTACATGATGAATGGTAAAACTAAAACACTGGTCTATCTCAATGTTAGGCAAGTGCAAAAAGTCTCGACTTCCCTTACTTGTATTTTGTATTTCAATTAATCCCTTTTCGAAATCAATGTTATCGTATTCTCACTATCTCATGATTCATCTAGGTTTTGAGAATTTTCTATTAGTATATCAGGATTCATGACTTAGTTTAGTTGTGGTCCTTAGTTATCTAACATTCAATTTATTGATCACCAAAAGTAAACAAACACACAAGCATCATATTACTATTTTTTGGGATAGTTCTTTAAATTAGTTTTGTGACGCAACTCATCGTCTTTCAATCGAAATTACTGAACTCAAGATAAGTTAGTTACAAAATGAACCAAATTTCATTCAGTGTGCATTAATTATGGATAGAGTTGTCAAAATGAAATATCTGACCTTTAACAGGTTGGCTCTGATGAGTCTAGAGCTTTTTAGGGTTTGAAAAAAAAACCTATTGTAATATGTGCTAAAAAATTATTATCCGAGTCCGGCCCTGTACGGGCTACTCGACTCTAAACGAGCTATTTATTAAATTATTTTTTATACAAAAATTAAAAATAAAATATTTATTATAAATATAATAATAATGTATATTATTTTAAATATAATATATTTTTAAATATTATATTATTTTTTATAAATACTCTAATATGTTTTTAAATACAATACATGTCTAAATTGTATGAAAATATACTCAAAATTTAATATAAGAGAAATTAATAGGATATGAAATTTTTTTGACATAAAACACAATAATTAAATATTAATTTGATTACATTAATTTATAATATTTAAAAGAGAAATATTGAATAAAAAATAAATAAAATTTTAGGTGATGAGGAAAATCAATGTATTTTTTTGGAGTGAGATAATATAAATATATATATGATTTTTTTTTAAAAATTTATATTTATGCAAGCCTAGCAGGCTACATATTAGCTGGGATTTTTGGCTAATAAGGAAAACACAGCAATCAGGGAAAAGTCTTAAAAGAGCATCAGTTCGATTGTGCTTTGGGGCCTTATAGAAAATTTCAATTGTTGAAATGAGTGGTTCAACAACATCCGCTTCGACCAGGCATATATAGTCGAAATGAAGCTGGTTGAAGAAGCAGTTGTTTGGACGCAATTTTGTCATGTTCAAATATTGGTAACTGCTTGGGTTCTTATCTCAGAGGGACACGTGGAGGAAAGTGGAAAATACACTACATGCAGAAGTGCACGTGGCGAACCAATAGGAGAAGAACGTTAGAGTAGTTATTATATATATATATATATATATATATATATATATATATATATATATATATATATATATATATATATATATATATATATGTGTGTGTGTGTGTGTGTGTGTGTGTGTGTTCATTTTATTGGATCATGATGTTCATTTGTACTATAAAAATCTCACAAAGAAATTCAAAGTATCAAGTGTTAAGAGAAACGAGCGAATGGCTGAGAGGATGTAAGCACATATGAAACATCATGTTTACTATTCAATGCAAAGTTTCTTAATTTATTTAGTTTACACCGTCTTCCTCATTTTCTTAGTTTGCCAGCCTTTATTCTTTTCTTTAACGCTTTCAGTGTCTTTTATTTTTACTTTATTCTTTCTGCAAGAAGTTTAGAAATTCATTATTACATCACCCTCATACACCCCTTCGACACTGTCGAAGTCCATAATCCTAAGAACATAAAGAAAATAACAATAAATAAACCCTTAAACACTTCGTCCTAAGGATTCACTAGTTGATCCTGCCAGTAAACTATATATTTGGAGACCAGCACTTGTTTACCATTTTTTAGGGTAAAAATTTTGGCACGCCCAGTGGGACTTGTGCTAAGTGTGTTTTATTTATATCATCTCTTGGTTTTCTTACTTTAGAAGAATTAGGTTATAATTTTAGGAACCTTTTCTGGGCATTTTTCGCATGCGTTTAAGGAGTGGTAAACCGTTATCCAGTATGTCGAGTCCTCCTCCAGACAATAGTAGTTCCCAGAATAACCCACAAGACGTGTGTCGCAACTGCGAAAAACAACCGGCGAGAAACAGGAACAGAAGAGTCGCCACTGAATGTTATTTATCCCGACGCAGGGAAAGGAAATGATCGAAGAAAACCTGAAAGAGGGAAAGACATGGTCATCGTAACCATATTCCGGGTCCGGGAGTCGGTTACGCGAGGGGAAGGTATTAGCACCCCCACGCGTCCATCGTACTCGATGGGATCCACGCTTGTTGTCTAATCAAAGGGTGAGTTATCCTAAAGGCTACGGCTAAACAGAAACGGGAAAGGGGAAAACAAAGACGGACTCGCAAGGATCATCGTAATCCTATGCCTACGTATCTTCGTGGACGAACGAAGAATCAGAGTCAACGTAGTTCGACATACGGGGTCTTTGTGTTTTTTTATGAGCGACGTTAAGTTCGCGTCCAGCAGTTAGGGTCGATGCCTGTTTGCGACAAAATGGAAGTAACATGCTCTTTTCTGAAAATGATTTGAAACTTAACAATCCCGAAGGATGAAAAAGATTTGAATTTGTTTTTGTGTTTTTTAGACAGAAGTGAGTTAAGTTAGTTCATAACTTGCATTGCACCAAAGTCTATGACATAGGAACGAATGCGTCGCATATCGTCCCCAACAGGATGTATGCTAAACACCATAGAAGAATGAAGGGAGACCCCCCATTCCTTACTTCCCACACCTAAGGCTCGTGTGCAATAAATGTTGTCCTTATTAAGTGCTTTAGAATTGTTATGAGGTGAGAAGAAAAGACTCAAAGGAAAAGAAAACACTACGGGAATTCTATCCTAATGTTGTCATGCAAAGATGACCCTAAGGTTGAGGTAAGAGGGGAAGATTCTACCTAATGTTAGCATGCATGGTTTGAATCCTAATGTCTACCCTATTCCAAGCTTAATCAAATATTAAGTTGGACTAGGAAACCCTAAGGGAGCAAGACAAATCCAAGACTTAAACAAGTCTTGAGATTCAAGGGAGGGAAAGAAGTAAGAGATGAAGAAGAAAAATGAAGCAAGAGATGAGAAAAAAAATAGGGCAGTAAGCACATCATGCATATCATATCCAAATCATACCAACAATCATGCTTCTAAACATCCCACAATGAAGTTCAAGCAAACAAGTAGAAGCAAACAAGAAAGGATGCAAGCAAACTTGCATTAGGACCAAAATTGAACACCATTAAACATCACACCAAGGTAATGTGAGCAAAGTAGGATGGGAATGAAGCAAGGTCAGAACTCAAGTCATGTTATAATCATTCAATTCAAACATGTAAGGAAGCTTCACATTAACATGCATCATGAACCAAAGTAGCAACAATCAAATGCTAATGAAATGCATCACAAAAATCAATCCACAATGATCAAATGAAATGAAAACATGATGTGAATCCAAGTGGGCAGTAACAAATGCATCATCCATGAATCATAACCAAGCTCAAACCAAACAAGAAGAATCAACAAGCATCATACTCAAAGCATGTATCAAAACTATGCAAGTAGGAAACAAAATAAGATCCAAAATGATTCACATACTTCCACACAAGTAAGACAACACAAGAGATGATCAATGCACCAAGTGCCAATTTGATTGTAGTTCAAAGTATCCATGCAATGGGATAAAATTGAAGGATGTTAAACTTACTTACAAAAATCAAATAGCTGAAGCATCTTGTAACCATGCTGGTGGAGCTGCATTGGGTTTAGTTCAACCAGAGAGTTGCTTATAAAATAAAGTTGCTACAATCATTAAAAAATTATTAAGCAAAGATTCTTGATATATAGATAATGAAAATTCATACTTATAACACTATGGTTCATTGCTTGATCTGAGGTGTTTGTGGCCCATTGAGCCACAGTGAAGCCTGGTTTAGCAATTGTTATACTTATGGACAATATAGAAAGTTCAATTTTCTATTACTTGATTGTATTTCTGGCATTCAAAATTTATGCGCAAATATTTGTAACAAGGAAATTTAAGGGTATATATATATATATATATATATATATATATATAAGTTATATTGGAATTTTATAGATAATCTTTTTGTTTGCCATGATTCTAATGATTCTTTACTTGCTATAAACTTTCATAGTGTTGGGACCATATGTGTATTGGTTGTTTTGTTCTTCCATTAGACTACATCATTTCCACGCCCCTTATATCCAAAATTCTTCAGAATTTATGATTGATATATTTAATTACTTGATGAATGGAACAACTAAAACACTAGTCTATCTCAATATCAGGCTCGTTGCAGGAAGTCTTTATCTCAATTTTGTTAGATTTTGTGTTGAGGATTTGTTGTAAAACATGAACAAGAAGATGAAAACGGTATAATGAAAATTGCACAAAATAAATTTCAAAGCGTGTGGTCACATTAAGTTTAGGTTCGATTCTCCCCACTAATTTAGGCAAATTGAATGCATATGGGTAATCTGACGAATCCCCTTCAGCATACTTTGAAAACCTTAACATGAATCGTACATTCACATTAAACATATCGATATTTTACGAAATAAAGTTCCCTTAATTATTCTCGTGCACAAGAAAAATAAAAGAATGACTTAGATACAATTTTTGGTACTTGAAACAAATAATTTTTGTGTCTTTTATGTCTAACAAGTGTCTCTATTTATAGAAAAACTTGTACCAAATGATAAGGAGAAACAATGTTTCAAAATTGTTTCATCACGGCCATTTGCGAAACAGATGTATATTAACAATTGTCAAAGTTTACATGAAATGTTGTGTTGGTTCGGTGGCTGGGGCGCTTCTTGGAACCAATTTTATCATACTCTCACTATCTCGTGTGTTGCGGTGAGAATCGGATATCAAGCTATTAATTAACTTGAATCACACATCTTTGAAATTCACCATCGAGCTTTGATTTATACAAAGGAAAGGGTAAAGATCGAAGAAAACCCTAAGAGGATCTAGGTTCGGGGGTTGGTTATACTAAGGGAAAGTATTAGCACCCTAAGTATCTGTAGTACTCTACAGGGACCTCTTGTTAATGTTTGTGTTAAGTTATTTTGCGTGTTAAGGAAATCTGTTAAGGGTAAGAGCCTAAGGGTATATACATTAAGTATGCTCGCCAAGACATCATGTCTTGTGCCTACGTATCTGACTAAAGAATCAGAGCAACCGTAGTTCACCTAACTAAGGGTGAGGAACCATTGACTTTGGCCAAAGTTCCAAGGGGGAATGAGTATGAGCTCATGTAGAGTTTAAGAAACTCTCTAAGTCTAAGTTGTTATGGGGTGAAGTGAATACTCAAGGTGATGAGTCTCACGTAGAGTCCAAGAACTCTAACTTAATTCTAAGTTGTAATATTGAATGGCTATGAGGCCAAGGGTGAAGATGTCACCAAGGATTATGAGGTCAAAGGTTACCTATGACTATGAGGTTAAAGGCTTAAAGAAGGGACCCTATGACTATAAAGCCAAGGGAGAATGGCTATGACTATGAGGTCAAAGCTTGCCTATGACTATGAGGTTAAGGTTAAGAGATGGTTCTATGACTATGAGGTCAAGAGGGAATCATATGACTATGAGGTCAAGGATGGAGAAGAGCTATCTATGACTTTGAGGTCAATAGAGAGACTTTCCTTTGGAAGGAGGGGAGGCAACCTCTTGTGAACAAGAGTTGAAGTGGGGATTGAAAGTATGAATAAACAATATGAGTGTAAGAACTTAAAGGGGATAAACATTACTTAATCATATGAGATAAACTTCCATATGTGAGCATGGCAAAGTATGATGAGATAATTCATAACAAACATGAATGAGTGAACACATACGTGTGACAAAGATAACATCTCCAAAGTTTGAAATCAAAGACATGTCAAAGCTATGAGACTTAGCAACAAAGCCCAAAAAGGTACAAACAAAACCCTAATAAAATGACCTTATCCTAGGTCAAGAAATACTTCTCAAACAACCTTCTCGTGTGTCATAAAACACTCTAAGGAAAACTCTCAACAAGCTCTCAAGAGGAGGGTGATTTTCAAAGGAAGCAATAATTAATTAAAAAAAGAGTTTGTTTATGTTTTTGAAAATTAGAAATTAATATGAAAATAAAATAAAAAGTGAAAATAAAAATTGTGGAAAATTACATTAGACGTTAAAATGCATTTGTGAATTTTTGGGTAGAAGGAAAATATTTTAAATGATTTAAATAGTAGCAAAAAAGAAAATAAAATTAAAATTGGGACCAAACAGTACGGGGTGTAATAGTAAGCTGAAAATGAACTAAATTATGCTATTTACACGTCTGGGCCTTTGGCAATGGAGGTGGGGATAGCGAATGGGCAAGGCCCACGGTCTAAAGTGTAACAAAATTATTCAGCAAAGGAAAATATTACATGGGACATGAACAAAATCATGTGTCACACTTGCATCAACCGGTCATGTTCTTTTAAGTTACAAAATGAAAAAATGGGAAACAACCAATCACGCATTGCCACCTATTATCTTCTCCATTGCAACCATGATCAAAACCCTAAGGCAATCGTGAACCAGAAAAAAATGTGGTTTCCCTCCCTATTGTTATATCATTTTCACCACCAAATTTCAACCAAAGTCCATGAAACAAAACGTCATAGTGAAGTGTTCAAAACATAAAATCACCTCAAACCCTAAACAACTCATAACAACGACCTAATCAAGGAGAAAAATAACTAGGAAATGGTGCATTCAGAACTGAAACCGAAACTCCCAGGATGCTAAAATGCCAACACAAGTTCAAACAACATTCATATTGTCATTCTAAACTAACACAAATGCAAATACATGAGCATGATAATAGCATAAAGATCATTTAGACTTATACATATGTGCATGGAATCATGAGTGTGGAGGAAAAGAGAGAGGTTTACCAAGTGGAGTAAGTCCACTGCCTCTTCACTTAAGAGCTTTGGAATCCAACCAGCTTAGCCTTCTTATCTCAAAGATGATGGTCTGCAAGCCACTGATGAAACGTTCCACTCTTGCTTCTCGTGATTATCACGAGCTTTCTCTCTTGTGGTATGTTAGAAGTGAAGTGGATATTCTTTGTAAGTTCGGTTGTTGTGTTCTGATATTGTGTGGATTATTGGTTTTTCAAATAAGAGTGCCTCTCCTTTTATAGTGGAGCATGCTGGTCCTTAGCCTTGATGATACAAAAGACAATGGTTTTGCATAAAAGAGAAATATCATGATCTTCTGCGTATGGAAGATCTTGAGCCAAGTGAAAGTTTTGGTTGCTTGAACTACGACTTTGAGTCAGAAAATAAAGAGGCATAAACCAGTGGTTTGAGGTGTAAAAATAACTACATGGTGTCGGCTATCAAAGTACAAAAGGGTGTACTTTTGGAACTCACTTCACAAGATTTTTGGTGGGAGAGTGGTTGGGAACTGATGAGTAGAGCTCTGTACTTGTACTTGTCATAATCTTTGGTTCATATTTGTCCCATTTGTAAGGCATAGTATACAAAGAAACTAAACCATGTTGTGCTTTCTAAGACATGAGTATTCTTCATCCAATAGTCCAAACATCATTTTTTTGGTTCTTTGAAAAGAAAACATGTAATAGAGCAGCTCATGTGTTGGTGACATGTTGATATTGTGCTTAGAAAACATGTAAAAATCGTGCAAGAGTTTGATATAACAAAAATGATAAAACCTGAATTTTCTAAGTGTGTGTAACATTTGTACCATGACCACTTTGATGCACAATTTCTCCATGATTAATGCTCCAATTTGTGAGTTCTTTGGCTCTTTGAAAATTAGGCATTTGATAGAACATTTTTCATGTGGAAAGCTATTTGAGATGAGGTTTTCAACCATGAGAAAAAAATTCCATAAAGTCATACACATGGGTTGTTCAAAAAGACTTAGAAAATTTTCTAAGTTATGGAAATTTCATCATTTGAAACATCTAACTTTAAAACATCATAACATGAGATTGGTTTATCCAAATGGGGAGTTCCACATATGCTTGGAAAGCTTGAAGAACAAGGAACAACTTTCATGTCTAAAGATTTTTGATTTGAAGCTTGAAACTATGTGAAAAATTGAGTCAAATTTGGATGAAAATTAGGGTGAAAATGATCAAAATTTCACTAAGTCCTAAAGGCATCTTATCTTCCAAGTCTCATAACTTAAAAACCATTCATTTTTTAATAGAGGCCCTCTAATAAACTTTGAAGTTCATGGAAAGAGCTTCCATTTGAGCTTTGAGTCACTCAATTTGGACGTGTGGTATGAAAGTTATGGTCTTCCCAATTTTGCACAAGGAGTGAATTTCCCACACTTGGAAAATTTTAAAGACCAAACATTGCTCTCTTTGCAAGAATCTCTCAAATGTCCAATTCTCATGCCTTAACTCAACAATTAGACATATTTTGATGGAATATGGCTTGAATGCTTCATTTTGGATCAAAGTCTCAAAATTCAAAGCCTCAATCAAACCCTAATCTTTCTCAGAATACAACTGGATGATCTCTGATGATCTTGATTCTTCAATCTATTTCAATGCTCATAGATGTCTTCTAGGGATGTCTAGCATCATATGGAATCCAGTCCAAATGCTTGGGAATAAGTCTTGATCAACATCAAAGGCAATGGTTGTCTTGTCATGACAAAACCCTAATTTGAGGTATGGTGAACTCAAATAATTGCATTTGGGAGTCCCAGTTGTCCTTCTTGAACAGATGACTTCCTTGAATCATATGAGAGCTTGGCTTACGATACTTTTCCCTCTTCTTTGTGTAAGTCATAGCTTTCACAAAAGGAACAAACTTGCATGATGAAGTGCTTATTTAACAATGCATAGATGAGTGGTCCCTACATGTAGGTGCAAGATGATATGACATCTAAAGGGTAAAATTTGGGGTACAACAGTTGCCACTATTTAAATAACTTTACCAGATGGCACGAGGAATGAAAATTCTCAGAACATCAAGGTGAAAAGGTGTTTAAATATAGCAAATTGAAAATTTTGCCCTTAGATGGAATGTCGATGCTAAGGACACGCAACAGACATGCAAATGCTGACATGCCATGAATTCCTAGTATGATGAAAATGGTGGAATGATAAATGCAAAAATGAAGACAAACAAGACTCCAAACAACCACATGTGATCTTACTGGGGACGAATGAAGATTAGTATCCATGAGGAAAACTCACTGGGGATACAGGCGGGCCAACAAAAGAGAATCACTGGGGAGACTCTGAGGAAACACTGGGGATAGAAAAATAAGGGGGGAAACCCTACAGATCCTCACTGGAGATATGAGCCAGAGAGGTATTCTCCACTAGGGGGAAGATCCAGGGAGATGGACGACAGGTTCATAGGTGACCGAACGACACTGGGGAAATAAAACACATTCTCACTGGGCATGAAACCAGAAAGAAGACATGATCTCCAATGGGGATCAACTTGAAATAAAAGGATAGACATCCAAATAAAATATTTTCTGGGGATTTCTTATATTGAATAGTTCAAACAAGATCTTCAAGAAAAGCCAGAAGAGACAAACTCTATGTGTGCCATATGAGGATCATCACAAAACTTGCAAAAGGGATATTGATAATGACTAAATTAAAGTACCAACAATGATTGGACTCAGGAATGAAATGTCATTAAACACCAATATGATTTAGATAGGATACCAATTTGAGTTGGTTCGCCAGCAAAGACTGGACTTTAAGACACCAATATGAGTTGGGTAGGTTAAGGTTCACAGTTGACCTGATGTTTTGGTTCACAGCTGACCAAGGTTCATAGTTGACCGAAGGTTTAGGTTCATAGCTGACTGAAGGTTTAGGTTCATAGCTGACCAAGGTTCACAGTTGACCGAAGGTTTAGGTTCATAGCTGACCAAGGTTCGCAGTTGACCGAAGGTTTAGGGTTCATAGCTGACCAAAGTTTAGGTTCATATCTGACCAAGGTTCACAGTTGACCGACGGTTTTAGTTCATAGCTGACCAAGGTTCGCAGTTGACCGGATGTTTAGGTTCATATCTTACCAAGGTTCAGAGTTGACCAGAGGTTTAAGGTTCATAGCTGACCAAAGTTTAGGTTCATATCTGACCAAGGTTCACAGTTGACCTGAGGTTTAAGGTTCATAGCTGACCAAAGTTTAGGTTCATATATGACCAAGGTTCACAGTTGACCTGAGGTTTAAGGTTCATAGCTTACCAAAGTTTAGGTTCATATCTGACCAAGGTTCACAGTTGACCGAAGGTTTAGGTTCATAGTTGACCAAAGTTTAGGTTCATATCTGACCAAGGTTCATAGTTGACCTAAGGTTTAAGGTTCATAGCTGACCAAAGTTTAGGTTCATATCTGACCAAGGTTCATTGTTGACTTGAGGTTTAAGGTTCATAGCTGACCAAAGTTTAGGTTCATATCTGACCAAGGTTCACAGTTGACCCGAGGTTTAAGGTTCATAGCTGACCAAAGTGTAAGTTCATAGCTGACCAAGGTTCACAGTTGATCTGAGGTTAAGGTTCATAGATGACCAAATTTTAGGTTCATAGCTGACCAAGGTTCACAGTTGACCTGAGGTTAAGGTTCATAGTTGACCAAAGTTTTAGGTTCATTGTTGACCTGAAACAAATAATGCCAGCGATTACTGGACTTTAGGTTTATAGCTGACCTAAAGTTTAGGTTCATAGCTGACCAAGGTTCATAGTTGACCTGAGGTTTAGGTTCATAGCTGACCTGAAACAAACAATGCCAGCAATTACTGGACTTTAGGTATCCATATGAGGAGATTAAGTATCAGATAGGTCAGTATCGGGGTTGCATAAATGAAGATTAGACTTCCTGGGGAACACCAATTAGGGTTGCAAAGAGGTTGAATAGCACCAGAGATAGATAAGCTTCTCATAAGAGACAACCACTTATCACCATAGAAGAACAAGCTTCTCCAAGAGATTGCTACTTGTTGTTGGGTATAAATTCCAAAGAGATGTTGATAAAACAACACTGCTGGAGAATGAATTATATCTTCAATGTGGATCTATAAAAGATTCTTCTGCGAGACACAATGCAAAATAAATGCACGTTTAAGCTAGGTTCGGAAACCACACCTGCCAGGGACCAAAGTTCAATCTAGGAACAAGCTAGAAAGAAACGGTCAAACAAGACTCCAACCATTGAGGAATGAGCTCAAAATGGAGATTTATCTTATCTAATTATGGAAAAGGTAACTGAACCAACCATCATCCACGAGAACTGAACTATGTGGGGAACTTAGAAAGGATAGGCACTTTATGCCTAGAGCTGACGACTCTATTTGAGAGAAAATACAAACCCAGTCACTTGGGGAGATAAACGCCAAAGTGATCAAAACAGGTAAACACCGAAAAGGGAAGCAGAAATGCTAAGATGTTATGCATATGTAGGAATGTATGCATGCCATGTTTATGCTTATGCTTATGCTTATGCTGACAAAACAGACAAAGGGAAGCGAGACTGGAGATGAAATAAACATCTCGACAAGGATACCCAGCCAACCTCAACAGATTGGACCATCACTAGGGATGAATAAGTAGGATCGGTAGTTCTACTTCAAGGTTGTGACCTTCTCTGGGAAAAAAGGTACTCCACTCAGGGTGTAGCATCATGACTTCACTAGGATTTCCATCATGAGCTTGATTTCCTTGTTGGAAGAGAAAGATCCATGGGAAATTGCCAAGATCAACTGAAGTAACAGCTTACTGGGGAGCTAACAAAAGATATCATGAAAGCTGAGTAGTTTTGCATAACTCATCTACCCCAAAGTACATGGTCTGTCAGAAGAAAATATCAAGAGGATTTTTCAGAAGAATTGGCATACAAGATGTTTTAATATCTTCAAACTCTTGGAGAGATTCATAAATTTCGACATAACTGCCCCTGTTTAACTACATTCACACAACAAGGTCCTTGAACTTGTGCTTCAGACTGGTTGTTGAAAACTCGGGAACAAACTTGCCCCTGTCAGTTTGGTTGATCTGTGGAGGAGATGTCATTGACTTTTTAGAGATTTACCGAATGACTGCTTCTGATTAATTGATCTGTGAGAATAGGTCATCAAAAGGATTTTACAGAAGAATTGACATACCATATGCTCCAACATCTTCAAACTCTTGAAGAGATTCATGGATCTTGACATAATTGCCCCGGTTCACCCGTATTTGCAATACAAAGTCCTCAGACTATGGTAGTAACACTGGGGAACAAACTTTCCCATGTTGGTGGTCATTGGAGTCCCTGTCTTGAAACACTTGTCATAAGATGACCTCAAGAAGGTCTGGCCCAGTATCTTGAACTTGAAAGAGTTTTGCCCCCGATTTAGTAGCTCTTGGGATGCTTGATCTATGGAGGAGATGCCCCAGACTGAGCCCATTTTACCAAATCAAATTCCCTAGCTGGCTGCATTTGATGGGATCCCATTGACATTGATTTGTTTTGCAAACAGTGTTGTCCATTAAAAATTGGCAATCTTAATGCAACATTTATGCAAGCTTTTGAAAACAAAGTTTTATTGATGAAACACATACAGTGGAATGATTAAATAATCGAAAACAAAGTGGATTTGGTCATTTACAGAATGACAGATGAAGTGATCAACACATGCAATTAGTAAAGATCATTAGGAGTCAGGTTAATCAACCTTGCTGTAGTATGCTTTCAAACAGCCTTACCTCAGTTAGGTCTTTTAAGGGTTGTAACGTGGCTTGGTTCACGGCTCATGAAACAAAGGATAAAGGCTCAAAATTTGTTTGTCCCCACCCAATCTTCGTGATGAACTCCAATCCTACTCTCAGTTAACTCAAGCTATACATTCAAGTTCCTGCAGGCTAGGAATGATTTGATGATGATTCAGACACCTAGGGTGGTCATTACTCCCTTACAATATTTGATTGTCCTTTATTGCTGAGGTATTGAGACCTCTTTTTGTCTTCACTGAGGTTATGAGACCTCTTCTTGTCTTTACTGAGGTTTTGAGACCCCTTCTTTGTCTTCTGAGGTTTTGAGACCTCTTCTTTGTCTTTGTTGAGGCTTTGAGACCTCTTCTTGTCTTTACTGAGGTTATGAGACCTCTTCTTTATCTTTTGAGGTTTTAAGACCTCTTCTTGTCTTTGTTGAGGTTTTGAGACCTCTTTTTTTTACTATCATTTGATTTGAGAGAGCTGACTGGTGTCTTGCACGAAGCGCTTGCATTCGAGTGCATAACCAAGTTAAACTGAGAACTACCCTGCCCCAAGGTTGAGATTTAAGGGTTTTTTGTGTAAGGAAAGAAAACTCATACTTCTAGGGTTGAAGGGGTTAACGAGGGATTATCTTCCTTATTTCTCCAGTGTTTGGGAATTGAAACAATGTCTTACATCATAGGCAAAGTTTAATTGGCAGCATACCACAACAATTATGAACATGAGGTTTTCATCATCCTCCTCAATCTTTGCTAGAACAAACAGTTGATAAGGATAAGAGGAAGGAAACAAAATAAATATTTTTGCTTTTATGAAAATAACGGTAAAGGAGTGAACACGAATGGATTGACCCAAAAAATGCATGAATATTTCATTAATCTTGCCAATTCCAAAGTACAACAGCTTATACGTAAATACAAATTCATCATGCCAAGAAAATGCAATTGATAATACAAAATACAGCCAGCTTTGGCAAATTGACTTCAGTTTCCGGGCCCAGACAAGGGAACTCCTCCATCATTGATCACTTACTCCTTGTGATATAGAACCTTGAGAGGCCTCACAAGTCCTTTTCCCTTATTGCCACCTGGCTCAGAATTTGGCTCAGAATTTGGCTCAGAAACTGGAATATCAATATCTGGTCTTCCTCCTTGGGGTGCTAGTGACTCTATCACATCTTGCAACCTGCGCTATAAACTCTTGTACTCCTCTACGAGGTGTCCCATTGTCTTGGTACAATATCCACATTTGACATCTGGATGGTCTTCTTCAAATATTAGACTCTTGTTGTGGATCAATTTTTGTACGAAGGCTTCTAATTTAGAACAAGTATCCAAATCGTGTCCTCCAACCCCTTTATGGACTTCACATGTTGCATTTGTATCAGGATTGTACCATGCATACGATGACAGCACAGATGTGAGAGGAGTTATCAAAGAATTCTGGACTAGTAGCGGGTACAGCTTACTAAGCGGCACGGGAATCCGTTCGTCGTGGACTTTGTTCATTTTGTTCCGATTCTGCCTCTTGTTCTGTTTCCGCCTCTGGTTCCGAGTTTGACGACCTTGAAGAGGAATGGGCAATGAATGTTAATATGCCCACTTAGCATTTAGAGGCTGATGATGACATCCTGGCGCAAGACCAAATGTTGCCTGGCATGAAGTTTCTCCAAAGGCAGGTCCTTGGTATAGGAGAACCACAGGAGACGAGGAATTGACAATTTTTGGCGCCACAGGGTGAATGTGCCCTTCCTTCATCTTCAAGTTTTACAAGGTCTCCACGACCCAATTCATTTGACTTTTGAGGATTCAGACTTCCTCTTTCAAAGCTTCCCGATTCTTTAGAATCTCGTTCATTGTTGCCATCGTCTTGAATAGGTGTGCTAGGTATCCTTCAAACATAGAAGAAGAAAGGAGACTCAAGGCTGAGAAACGAGATGCAATGCAAATGCGGAGACATGCGCATGTAATGCAAATGCAAACCAAGTGGTTTCAAGGAGCTCAATAGCAGGTTGCAAACCTTTTTGGAAAAACTGAAAAGTTTTTCTTTAAAATCCATGATACCTATTGATCTTTGTAAAGGAAAGAACATCTGAGTTCCTTGAAACCAAAGGGATGCAATGAGATATATGCAATGCACAAAACACATAGACATATGTACAATAAAACACAAAAGACCTAGGTTTAGAGGTCACATGCTTGGAGCCATGGTCTACCCATCCCAAGGGGTAAATACTATGGGTTTATCAGCTGTAGAACAGGGTTCTAAAAAGTTCCCAGAGACAACAACCCATCTTTTGGATATTATCGACTTCCCAATTAATTGGTAATCAATAATATTCTCAAGGGAGTCTCGTCTGAGTGTAGTATCGCGTATCAACCATTTCAGAATTACTCCCTCATAGTCATCGCACTACATCCTAAAAGGCCAAGTGGGGGTAAAAGGGTAACTAAAGGTCATCAGCATCACGGGTCCCTAGGTCGAGAGTAGCAATGCATTCACGATGGCTTGTTCAACATATACCACCCTTGAGGGGACCTCCACTGAGTGTGGAATCTCAAGTTAACTTCTTTGGGATTACTCCCTCGAAGTCTCCTTAACTATATCCACTATCCTATCATATGTGTACTCTCAAGTCCGGGTTAGGACTTATCCTCACCAGTCAAAAGTAGTAACCCTGCCAAACAGAAGAACCCAAACAGATATATAGAAATATATACAGATATGTACAAGCAGGCAAAACATAAATAACACAAACACAACAAGGTGGGCTTAACCCTCTAAGTTTATTCCCCAGTGAAGTCGCCATTTCTGTTGCGGTGAGAATCGGATATCAAGCTATTAATTAACTTGAATCACACATCTTTGAAATTCACCACCGAGCTTTGATTTAGCCAAAGGAAAGGGTAAATATCGAAGAAAACCCTAAGAGGATCTAGGTTCGGGAGTTGGTTATACTAAGGGAAGGTATTAGCACCCTAGGTATCTGTAGTACTCTACAAGGACCTCTTGTTAATGTTTGTGTTAAGTTATGTTTGCGTGCTAAGGAAATCTATTAAGGGTAAGGGCCTAAGGGTATATACACTAAGTATGCTCGCCAAGACATCGCATCTTGTGCCTACGTATCTGACTAAAGAATCAGAGTAACCATAGTTCACCTAACTAAGGGTGAGGATGTCACCAATGACTACGAGGTCAAAGGTTACCTATGACTATGAGGTCAAAGGCTTAAAGAAGGGACCCTATGACTATGAGACCAAGGGAGAATGGCTATGACTATGAGGTCAAAGCTTGCCTATGACTATGAGGTCAAGGTTAAGAGATGGCTCTATGACTATGAGGTCAAGAGGGAATCCTATGACCATGAGGTCAAGGAGGGAGATGAGCTATCTATGACTTTGAGGTCAATAGAGAGACTTTCCTTTGGAAGGAGAGGAGGCAACCTCTTGTGAACAAGAGTTGAAGTGGGGATTGAAAGTATGAGTAAACAATATTAGTGTAAGAACTCAAAGGGGATAAACATTAATTAATCATATGAGATAAACTTCCATATGTGAGCATGGCAAAGTATGATGAGATAATTCACAACAAACATGAATGAGTGAACACATACGGGTGACAAAGATAACATCTCCAAAGTCTGAAATCAAAGACATGTCAAAGCTATGAGACTTAGCAACAAAGGCCAAAAAGGT
Source organism: Lathyrus tuberosus (assembly GCA_022829125.1). Classification (NCBI taxonomy): domain Eukaryota; kingdom Viridiplantae; phylum Streptophyta; class Magnoliopsida; order Fabales; family Fabaceae; genus Lathyrus; species Lathyrus tuberosus. The sequence goes on from JALAZF010000179.1 coordinate 71,210, forward strand.
ACAAACAAAGCCCTAATAAAATGACCTTATCCAAGGTCAAGAAATACTTCTCAAACAACCTTCTCATGTGTCATAAAACACTCTAAGGAAAACTCTCAACAAGCTCTCAAGATAAGGGTGATTTTCAAAGGAAGCAACAATTAATTAAAAAAAGAGTTTGTTCATGTTATTGAAAAATAGAAATTAATATGAAAATAAAATAAAAAGTGAAAATAAAAATTGTGGAAAATTACATTAGACGTTAAAATGCATTTGCGAATTTTTGGGTAGAAGGAAAATATTTTAAATGATTTAAGTAGTAGCAAAAAAGAAAATAAAATTAAAATTGGGACCAAACAGTAGGGGGTGTAATAGTAAGCTGAAAATGAATTAAATTCTGCTATTTACACGTCTGGGCCTTTGGCAGTGGAGGTGGGGATAGCGAATGGGCAAGGCCTACAGTCCAAAGTGTAATAAAATTATTCAGCAAAGGAAAATATTACATGGGACATGTACAAAATCATGTGTCACACTTACATCAACCGGTCATGTTCTTTTAAGTTACAAAATGACAAAATGGGAAACAACCAATCATGCCTGGCCACCTATTATCTTCTCCCATGCAACCATGATCAAAACCCTAAGGCAATCGTGAACCAGAAAAAAAAATGTGGTTTCCCTCCCTCTTGTTCTATCATTTTCACCACCAAATTTCAACCAAAGTCCATGAAACAAAACGTTATAGTAAAGTGTTCAAAACATAGAATCACCTCAAACCCTAAACAACTCACAACAACGACCTAATCACGGAGAAAAACAACATGGAAATGATGCATTCAGAACTGAAACCGAAACTCCCAGGATGCTAAAATGCCAACACAAGTTCAAACAAACATTCATATTGTCATTCTAAACTAACACAGATGCAAATACATGAGCATGATAACAACATAAATGTCATTTAGACTTATACATATGTGCATGGAATCATGAGTGTGGAGGAAAAGAGAGAGGTTTACCAAGTGGAGTAAGTCCACTGCCTCTTCACTTAAGAGCTTTGGAATCCAACCAGCTTAGCCTTCTTCTCTCAAAGATGATGGTCTACAAGGCACTGATGAAATGTTCCACTCTTGCTTCTCGTGATTCTCACGAGCTTTCTCTCTTGTGGTATGTTAGAAGTGAAGTGGATATTCTCTGTAAGTTCGGTTGTTGTGTTCTGATATTGTGTTGATTGTTGGTTTTGAAAATGAGAGTGCCTCTCCTTTTATAGTGGAGAATGTTGGTCCTTAGCCTTGATGATACAAAAGACAATGGTTTTGCATAAGAGAGAAAGATCATGATCTTTTGCGTATGGCAGATCTTGAGCCAAGTGAAAGTTTTGGTTGCTTGAACTAGGGCTTTGAGTTAGAAAATAAAGAGGCATAAACCAGTGGTTTGAGGTGTAAAAATAACTACATGGTGGTCCTTTACTTTGTTCCATGGCATCTCTTCTTGTGTCAACTATCAAAGTACAAAAGGGTGTACTTTTGGAACTTCACACGATTTTTGGTGGGAGAGTGGTTGGAAACTGATGAGTAGAGCTCTGTACTTGTACTTGTCATAATCTTTGGTTCAGATTTATCCCATTTGCAAGGCATAGTTTACAAAGAAACTAAACCATGTTGTGCTTTCTAACACACGGGTATTCTTCATCCAATGGTCCAAACATCATGTTTTTTGGTTCTTTGAAAAGAAAACATGTAATAGAGCAGCTCATGTGTTGGTGACATGTTGATATTGTGCTTAGAAAACATGTAAAAATCGTGCAAGAGTTTGGTATAACAAAAATGATAAAACCTGAATTTTCTAAGTGTGTGTAACATTTGTACCATGACCACTTTTATGCACAATTACTCCATGATTAATGCTCCAATTTGTGAGTTCTTTGGCTTTTTGAAAAGTAGCCATTTGATAGAAAATTTTTCATGTGGAAAGCTATTTGAGATGAGGTTTGCAACAATGAGAAAAAATTCCATAAAGTCATACACATGGGTTGTTCAAAAAGACTTAGAAAATTTTCTAAGTTATGGAAATTTCATCATTTGAAACACCTAACTTTAAAACATCATAACTTGAGATTGGTTTATCCAAATGGGGAGTTCCACATATGCTTGGAAAGATTGAAGAACAAGGAACAACTTTCATGTCCAAAGAATTTTTATTTGAAGCTTGGAATTATGTGAAAAATTAAGTCAAAGTTGGATGAAAATTAGGGTGAAAATGATCAAAATTTCACTAAGTTCTAAAGGCATCTTATCTTCCAAGTCTCATAACTTAAAAACCATGCATTGTTTGAAGAGAGGTCCTCTAATACACTTTAAAGTTCATGGAAAGAGCTTCCATTTGAGCTTTGAGTCACTCAATTTGGACATGTGGTTTGAAAGCTATGGTCTTCCCAATTTTGGACAAGGAGTGAATTTCCCACACTTAGAAAATTTTAAAGACCAAACATTGCCCTCTTTGCAAGAAATCTCTCAAATGTCCACTTATCATGCCTTAACTCAACAATTAGACATATTTTGAGGGAATATGGCTTGAATGCTTCATTTTGGATCAAAGTCTCAAAATTCAAAGCCTCAGTCAAACCCTAATCTTTCTCAGAATACAATTGGATGATCTCTGATGATCTTGCTTCTTCAATCTATTTCAATGCTCATAGATGGCTTCTAGGGATGTCTAGCATCATATGGAATCCAGTCCAAATGCTTGGGAACAAGTCTTGATCAACATCAAAGGCAATGGTTGTCTTGTCCCGACAAAACCCCAATTTGAGGTATGGTGAACTCAAATAGTTGCATTTGGGAGTCCCAGTTGTCCTTCTTGAACAGATGACTTCCTTGAATCATATGAGAGCTTTGCTTAGGAGACTTTTCCCTCTTATTTGAGTAAGTCTTGGCTTTCACAAAAGGAACAAACTTGCACGATGAAGTGGTTATTTAACAATGCATAGATGATTGATCCTTACATGTAGGTGCAAGATGATATGACATCTAAAGGGTAAAATTTGGGGTACAACATCGTGATTCATCTAGGTTTTTCAGGATTGTCTATTAGTATATCATGATTCATGATATAGTTTAGTTGTGATCCTTAGGACATGTAACATTCAATTTATTTATCATCACAGTAAACAAACACACGAGCATCATATTACTATTTCATAGGATAGTTCTTTGAATTTGCTTTCCGACGCAACTAACCACGTCTCAATCAGAATTACCGAACTCAAGATATTTCAATTACGGAATAAATCAAATTTCAATCTCTGTGCATTACAGGTGCCCATAATTATGGCTTACGGCTGTAAAAATTTATAGTATTTTCCACCGTTGAACCAATGAGATTTGCGACCCATCCATATGCTCGTTTACAGTCAAACGACTAAGTAACCACTGAATACAATCGTAAAAGGCCCAAAAGTTACAAGGGGTGACCCATAATCATTCTTTATGGCTATAAAAATCCCCATACACTTTCAAACTTACGATTTCTCATCTACAATTAGTTCAATTACCATAGCAATCATATGCATATGCATTCATAAAGAAAACACACAATACATGCTATCCATCAATTCTCACACACATGCAATCACAATTCAAGCAAGAATTAAATTAAATTGCAAGAATTAATCCCCTAATTCCATGTGTAACAACTTAGTTTGATATAATCAATTCAAGCATAAAGGAACCCCACCTTTCTTTGATGAAACCCGAGTTTTAGAAGAAGATAGAGATGGATGATGAGAATTCCTTTGATGATAACCTTTATTCTTCTTCAAGTGGTCAAGATTTTATCAGATGCAAGGCTATTCTCCACATGATCAAGCTTTCTCTTTTCTTCGTCTCCCTTGCTACTTGCATACTCTCTCACTCTAAGCTCACAAACAATGAGATTATATACCCATTCACGGAATTGGCCAAAAAGCCTTGCTTCAAATTACTAATCATACCACTACTACAAATAATACTTTTTATGACGAAGGTTTCACCTCGAACATGCTAAAAACCGAGCTTATAGGTCCTGGGAGCGACGTGTTTGATGTTTTTTAAAAATCAACCTTTTCTCTCAGTTTTGTATAAAACCGAGGTAATATAACTATAAGTGAGCGCCAAATTTTATGAAAAAAATAATAAACCTAATACCTCAGTGTTTTTTAAAATCGAGTAACATAGCTATTAGGGAACACGCTTCGAATCCTAGTAACTGCATTTAAGGTTTATTTCAATGGTTTCTCACTTGGCGCCTTTTAGTCTTCTATTTTTTTCTTAGTTAACGTTTTTTCATTTTTTTCTTATTAATTAGCGATTTTCAAAATTTTTTGTTATCTATAAAAACGAATAGGCAATAATATGAAAGGAAATATTTCATTAATTAAAAACAGGACAACAAATAACTATTCCACATATTCAAATTTCTGACTCCACTCAACTTCATTAGTATCACTATTAACTATCCATAATTTAGAAAAAAGTTCAGAAAGAACTCTTCCATATGGTATGAGAAAAGTCATTTCATCCCTAAAGATGATTATCATTTCCTTTAAGAAGTTAAAAATGGTAAGATAAAGATTAATTATGATGTTCTTGGTAACGAATAACAAGAGATGCTTGTCATTCTAAGTAAGCGTTTCTAATTCTTTCTCTTTTGGACGAAGATTTGACACTAGAAGTTGATACAAAACTTTTCCAATTGGTCGTCAACTAGCAGGACTGCTGAGATTATCGTTGTTAGCATAAATTAAGAGAATGTGATCTTTATAGACATTGTTGAATCTATAATTTACAACACAATAACCTTCATCTTCACCTTTTTATTGTCTGAGCAATAAGTGAATGAGTAAGTGTGACAAGAAAGCCATTGACATAGGACTGGATTGACTCAGCTTCATGACCAGATGGCCCAACGGAGGCATTTAACCAGAACTCTTTAATGAGATTAATGTAGATGGGTCCATTAAGAATGCCAAAGTAACTGTTCAACGTTTGTTTGCGAATAGTTTTCCTTAGATCAGAACCTTTGTCTTTCAAATTATCGAAATCAACAAACTTTTCATTGATTACGAACAAAAGATTTTCATCAAAGGTTGTTGAAGACATTTTTGAAGAAAAGAAAAGACTTTGAAACTAGGTTTGAAGACACAAAGAGTTGGAAATGAGACGTTGAAACAAGGAATAAAGTTTAAATAAAATGGAGAATAGGAAGTGAAACAATCATAGAAGCTTAAACGCATTGAAATCCAAAAGATACGTTACATTTTTGAATATGGAATGTCGTTTCTATTCTAGTGGATATGATTCCAATTCTCACCATGATTAATTTTTTTAGAAATAGAAATCACATCACTACTACAAAATACGTCTTCGGTAACACTAATTCTACTACGATCATGCATTCCATCGCTGTAATATCGCAAATTGGATGCGCCTGATATATATTTTATCTTTTGAAAGTTATTTAATCACGGTTGAGATAAACAACCATGATGATAAAGTAATAGTTACAAGCTTCAAATCCTAGCAACTACATTTTTTTCCATTTTCCTATTACAAAAAGCGCGTGACACTCAAGTTCAGAAATAAATAAAAAATTGAACACTATTTGACCAGAGTTTTAGTCTACAACCATTGTAATAATATCTATATTTCAATGTGGTTGTAAATATCATCCGTGATTAAAGTTTTTCCTGATAAATTTAAAACATAACAAATTCATTATTTCCTTCGTAACATGCCCTAACCGAACTAGCGAACCAGAGACGATAGCGATAGCGATAGCGAAATCTTCATCTTCACAATCTTCGTTCATTTGAATCTTCATTCTTGATAATTTTCACTATCTTTATTCTTGGTCTCTTTGAAGTACGGTATGTTTCTTACAAACTTCACTCTCTTCCCCATCTTCCTAATTCTTGATAATCTTCACCATCTTCATTCTTGTTTGATTTTGTGGTTTATTTCTTGCAAAGCTCATATGCTTTATCCATATGCCTCAGATTTAAAGTTGTATTATTGTACTGAATATGCTTTATGTTTTGTTGTTGAATTTTGTGGTTTGTTTCTTGCAAAGTTCATATGCTTTATCCATATGCTTAAGATTTAGAGTTGTATTATTGTATATATGGATGACCGTCTAGAAGATATGTTCCGTGAAATTGTAGAATCTTCTTTTAAGAAAGCCCATATTTATGATACTTTATGTAGTGATAAGGACACCCCTTTATATAAGGGGTGCACAAGTTTTACACGATTGTCTACAGTTTTAAAATTTTTTAATCTGAAAGCAAAAAATGGGTGGTCAGATAAAAGTTTCACGGAATTGCTACATTTACTAAAATAAATGCTACCAGAAGATAACAATTTGCCTAATCGTTGTTATGATGCCAAGAAAATATTGTCTCCAATGGGGTTGGAGTATATCAAAATACAAGCATGCCCTAATGACTGCATATTATATAGGAAAGAGTATGCAAATTTTGATCAATGTCCGGAATGTGGGGTGTCGCGTTACAAAATGAAGGACAACAATGGTGATGACAATGACAATGACAATGTTAGTAGGAACGACCTCCTGCTAAAGTGTTATGGTACTTGCCAATAATTTCAAGATTCAAGAGACTTTTTGCTAATGTGGATGACGCAAAGAATATTAAATGGCATGCAGATGAAAGAAAATATGATGGAAACATACGCCATGTAGCTGATTCTTTGCAATAGAAGAAAATTGATTCGTTGTTTCTGGATTTTGACATTGAGACAAGAAACCTTAGGCTTGGGCTTGACACTAATGAAATGAACCCCTTTGGTAATATGAGTACTAACCATTCTTCATGGCCTGTTTTTCTCACGATTTACAATCTATCTCCTTGGTTGTGCATGAAGCGTAAGTATGTGTTGTTAAGTATGGTGATTTCTGGACCACGAAAACTTGGAAACGACATAGATGTTTATCTAAGTCCATTAATTGAATATCTAAGACCTTTGTGGGAGGAAGGCGTTGAAGTTGATGATGCATATTCTGGTGAAAAGTTTAAGATGCGTGCAATGTTATTTTGTACAATCAATGACTTTCCTGCATATGGTAATTTGGCTGGATATAGTGTGAAAGGACATAGACCGTGTCCTATTTGTGAATCTGATACATGTTATCACCAACTTGAGTTTGTAACAACTTCTACCAATGGCTATCCGTGACATCCTACCAAAAAATGTAAGAGTAATTATCACCAGAATGTGTTTGTTCTTCAATGCCATATGTAATAAAGTTCTTGATTTTAAAAAATTAGATGAATTAGAAGATGAATCTACCATAATCTTGTGTCAATTAGAGATGTATTTTCCTTTATCATTTTTTGATATTATGGTTCACTTACTTGTTCATCTAGTTAGAGAAATCAGAATTTGTGGTCCAGTTTATTTAAGGTGGATGTATCCAATAATGCGATACATGAAGATCTTTAAAGGATATACGAAGAAACATCACCGACCGTAAGCTTCAATTGTTGAAAGGTACATCACAAAAGAAGGTATTGAGTTTTGTACAAACTATTTTTTGGAAGCAGAGACTATAGGAATTCCAAAGTCTCGTCATGTTGACACTGAAGGTAGAGGTATTCAAGGTTTAAATGTTAAGTCAATGGCTCAGGATGTAGTTATTCAAGCACTTTTCTATATATTGAATAATCTTGAAGAAGTTCAACCTTACGTGGCTACTCACAAAATACTTTTGAAGAAAAAATATCCATGAATGAGTGACAATTTGTTGTTGGTCGTACATAACAAGAAATTCCTAAATTAGTTTAATAAAAGGATACCAAAAGATCATAGGGCATCCGAGACAATTAAATGGTTGTCGTTCATGCCAAAATTTAATGTGATAACTTGGACTGCATATGACATTGGTAATTATACCTTTTATACAAAATTAAAAGATGATCGTAGTACAATGCAAAATAATGGGGTTACGATTGAGGCCGAATCCATGTATTTCTCTAGTTTGAAAGATAAGAAACCAATATTGGCATCTAGTGCGTTCTATGGTGTCATTGAGGAGATTTGGGAGATTAATTATATTATCTTCAGAGTGCCTTTATTTAAATGCAAGTGGGTTCCCAATAATATTAATAGTGTACAAACTAATGACTTAGGATTCACCTGGGTTGACCTTGGCAAGGCAAATTATATGACTGAACCATTCATCATGGCTTCACAAGCAAAACAAGTTTTCTATGTGACTGGCCCTTCGGACACATCGGGGAAATGGTCAATCGTTCTCCAAGGAAAAAACATTCCTAGTAGTGATGAAAGTTTTGATATTCCTTCTACTCCTTCTTACACAACAAAAGTGCCTACCACTTATGATGAAGTTGATAGAGATGATGTGCATGCTATTCGTATCGATCATAATGAAGCCATATGGGAAAATTAACAAGTAATTAGTATTTTATTCTTTATTCATAATTTAATTAATGTAAGTCATTATTTCTAAGTATATTTACTAACAAGTATGATTTTTTGAAATTGTAGGTGTTTAAAGTCAATACACCAAGAGACAAGACACAAAAACACTATAAGATATAATTATGTGATGTTATATAATGCTTGTAGGTTGTTTTGTGCCATTTTTCTTTTGATGTAATATATATAAAATGTTTTGTTCTCAATCCAATGTATGAATTTGATGTAATACAATACAATTCTTTATTATGATACAATTGTTGTTTCTATTCTGATATGGTTCAAAAAAATACAGGTTAAAAAATGGAAAAATTTCAAAATGCACAAAAATTATTAAAAAAAAACATATAATTTAACAAATGTTGTAATATATAACTGTGGTTGTATAGTGAACGCTGTCCAGAATAGTATATTACACCAAAAGATGCGCTACTGAGAATCAAACCTGGGACCTTTAATATATTACAACAATTAGCTATAGCAACCGTGGTCATATATAACACGCTTTTAGGTTTTCTACAACGGTCATAACACCATGATTGTAAGTAATGCATGTACAACCACAGCCTACGTAACAACGGTAGGTCACACGTGATGTTATCCCTTTTTCAACCGTTGTTGTATATGTTTTCTGGAGTAGTGCATATTACCTCGGTTTTTCAAAAACTCTGAGGGGAAAAACAATTCAGGAAACTATTTTTAATTATTATAATTTTTTGTAAACTAAATGATACGTAACATTTTACTAATGATAACTTATATGTAGCCGCTCACAAAATGATGTTGATGTTGTTGTTGTTTTATTTAGAAGCTTGTAAAAGTTCTCTATAATGGATTGCAAGTGCAGAATAACATTTTTTAATAATTGGAACAAATAATTCCTTTAGAAATTGAATACATTCAATGGTTGGACCAGATAAATTCTAGAAATTGGATGCGTGCAATATTTTGACCAGATAATCTCTTACACCAAAATTCTGCTTTTGATGTATTATTGTTTTTCAAAATTTTGGGTAAACAATGTAATTTGAAAAAAATATGTTCACCTTGGTTTTTAACAAAATCGAGGGGATAACTTTGCGTGATAATTTTATATATTGATCATCGTCCTTAAACAAATCTTTGTCGTTCATTTCATGATTATCAACGCTCAAAACACTACCATTAATGATCCGCGTGATGCCTAAATTTTTTTCATTATAAAGGCTTTCTGATATCTAAAATTGATAAAGAAACATCATGCAGCGATTGAAACTATCTACATCCTCCACTTTAACTTTTGCCTTTAGCTATGAATTGCAAGTGTAGAAAATTATATGGGTTTAAGGTTGCATTTTTAAATATTCATTTGAGGAGAAAATCATTTAGTTTTATATCCTTTTTTTCTAACCCTTTTATTGTTTTATATTAGAAACAAATACTTGCAAGGTGAAGCATTTGATCTTGCCCAAATATCAAGGAGTCGAAGATCCAACATATGATCTTCAGGGATAAATTAATTTTTATTTTAATATGTATAAACAATGTAATATTCTAGGTAAAGATTGAAGTTTGTAAACAAATTATTTTTATTTATTTTCTGTGTAAACTATGTAACGAATTTTAATTGAAAAAACAATCTATCTTACCCCTCGGTTTATGTAAACCGAGATGTATGAGACACTAGTTTTGTAAAGAATAAAAATACAGATGCTTGGTTTGAACCCATGTGCAAATTAATTTATCCTCGGTGTTTAAATACCAAGATTATATGCTGCTAATTTTTATGACGACGTTTGTTACCTCGCTACTGTAGCCGAAGTAAAATGCATTTCGCTTCCGGCGTTAAAAGCACTTTTCTAGTAGTGTACAATTATCTTAATTAGGTTCACCAACTCTATTTACTTTGTTAAAAAATTTTAATTAATCACCACTGTCGCTCTCGGGATTTTCATCCAAGTACAAACGCGAAAGTGGCGCGGAAACAAAGTCGCCAACAATGCGTATTTATCCCAAGAGAGGGAAAGGAAACACTGCGTTAACCTGAGGGAAAGGAAAGAACATGGTCTCGCGACCAAGAGAAATGGGTAACGGAGTCGGTTACGCGAGAGGAAGGTACTAGCACCCCCACGCGTCCATCATACTCGATGGGATCCACGGTTGTTGTTATCGATCAAAGGGTGTAGGGTATCTGAAACTCAACTGCTAACTGGAAACTGGAAACAAAAGGTGAGATGGAGAAACAGGGGAAAAATAAAAAAGACACAAAGGACTCGCAAGGATTGTCGCAATCCTATGCCTACGTATCTTCATTAACCAATGAAGAATCAGAGTCAACGTAGTTCGGACTACGGATTAGGGAAGGGTGAAAGGATTGTGCTCGGAGAGATATCGCACGATCTCCAGCCAACGTATCCCGCTCGCACGCGAGAATCAGAGCGACATAGTTCCCCTCACTAGGGATGGATTATTTTGTTTGTGTTTTTTAAGTGGAGTACGCCAAGGTTCGTATTCTAGCAGTTAGGTGTCGCAGCTCGTTGTATGGAGTCTTAGGCATTTACCTGTTTGCGGTAGAACGGAAATGACGCATCCTTTATGAATAGAGTGAGGAAGATAAGAAGAGAATTGTTTGTTTTTGTCTTTTAAGAAGAAGCGTTTTGATTATTTTTGTGTTTATAACACATATTGCATTAAAGTCTATGACATAGGATTGAATGCCTCGCATATCGACCCAAGACGGGACGTACACTAAACACTCTAAGAAAGTGAAAGAAGATCCTCCACTATCTTATTTCCCACATGCAAGGCTCATATGCAATACATGTTAATCCTTTATTAGATGTTTTGATTTTTGTTTTGAGATGAGAGAGAGACTCAAGGGGTTTAAGAAAGGAAAAAGTCTAAGTGGAGGACTAGTTATCCTAACGTTATCATGCACGGAGATCCTATGGTTATGTGAGGTAATAGGAACCACCTAAGTCTAAAGGAAGAGAGGGATAGCACTATCTAATGCTTATCCTACCTCACCTTAATCAAAAATTAAGGATGAGCTAGGATCCCTAAGGGATGTGAGAAAGTTCTACACAAATCAAGCATTATGTCATGTAATCCACAAAAGGAAAGAGAGTTGAAAGAGATGAGAGATGAAATAAGAGATGAGTTTGGATTAACATCCACACATCCAAGTGACTTACCTCTGCCCCTACACAAAAGGTTAGTGCATAATCATCACAAGTGGTGAAAATAAATGCAAGAAACTAAACAAAACACAACTATTTGCTTTAAGAAGACAAATGAAGAAGAAAGTAAAGTTCAAACCAAAAGGGAAGGGTCCTAATGGTTAAGGGACATGCCAAGTCAGTATGTACATATTAAATGATCCTACTAATTTAAACATACCATATGGAAATAAACAAAAGCAAACTATGCATCAAACAACCATGCAAATGCAAATGAAACAATAATAATGCAATATGACTGCAAATGAATCATGAGTGTGGATGAAAGTCCATGTAAGCATCAAAGTCAGAATTGAATGACATTTAAGGATGTTTCAAGATGTCATTAATGATCATACAAGTTATGGATGCAAGCATCTAAGAAATGAAGCAAGAAGAAGTGAACAAACAACAATTTAAGTTCAACAATGATGCATACTTGCAATGCAAATTAAAGATGAAGATGAAATGAGATCATACATGTCTAATGGATACAAACCAGTAGAATATGATGTATAAGATGCAATTAAGAATGCAATAATGACATGTGAAGTTCATACACAACTCATGTTAACAAGTTAGGAAGAGGAGAAACAAATTAGGTTCTAACAAGTTCAAGCAAGTGCCACAAGTTTATGAACTTATGCAAGATGAAAAAAATGCAATTACAAGTCATGTTATGTGATTGAAAATGATCACAAACAGAACATGAATCAATTTTAAATGCACATTTAAGATCACACAAGCATTGAAGAAAACAAAACATCAAAGACATGCAAGGAGAGGAACAAAGATCCACACAACATTTCAAGTTTGAATAAGAGCATAGAAGTCAATTCAAGATAGACAAGCAATGACCTATAATATGATAAAAAGGACCTATAATATTGAAATAACATGTACCAATAGGTCTCAACAAATGATCAAAGAAGAATGGCAAACAACAATCAATAAACCCTAAGCATATGTCTTCTAACATTTACACAAAACAAACATGCTTTCAACCAATCCAAAAGGTCATGCTTAGATGATGAGGAAATTAAGAAAAGACAATTTAATTAAGGTGCAATCAAAGAGCAAACATACTTCAAAAGAATGGCTCAAGAACCATTACCAAACATGCACAAACATGCCTCACAATGCCATACAAGTCATGCAATCAAATAGCTCAAATATCTCACCCAAAATTCAACTAGAAAATGACCTAAAAATCTATAAAAAAATGCACACCATGCCTAAACATATCACAAATGCATATACCAATTATTAGGAAAAATTCAGTGCACAACTATGTCAAAATATTCCATAATGGAGCATAGGTCATGATTTAATGCACACATAAAAGAAATTACAAGAAAATTCATGAAAATATGCCAAAACAAGATAAAATCAGAAATAAAAATCATAAAAAATCCTCTAAATGTTTCTAGATGCTTCATGAATTTTTTTAGAATTTTTAGATGTTTGAATGTATTTTTAAAAATTAAAAATGAAACATGTATGAATAGAAAATAAAAAAAACAAATGAAATGGGCCAGGGGGGTGCAACAATAGCAAAATCCAATTCAAAAAGCGCTTGGGCTCAGAAAGAGGGGGTGGAAATAGCATTATCAGCCTAGTCCATTACCACGTATTCAGAGGAGGTGCATACGATGGAATTCAGTCAATTCTTTGACTCATTCTCAGCCCTTGGATAGAGTCAGCACATGATGATCATAAAAGTACACCAATCAAGCAAATCAAAATACACGTGCATGGTAATAATTATGAGGCACACACATCTAATCACAAAATTCAAACCAATTCAGAAAAATGAATCACGTGCCAAGGAGGTGGTTCATTTATTCGCTGGCAGGATCTAGTTCATTGGATCAAAAAGATCAAACGGTCGTGATTTAATCTGAGATTAAAACCCTAGGGTTTAACATGTGAAGAACACCACCGGCCGGAGAAGTCTCCGGTCATCTTCTCCGGCCACTCACCACCGTGTTTCAAGTTGCAGGTCACCAGAAATGGACAAATCGCATATCAAAATGATCCTTAAGTTATGTAGATCACAAATCCACCAATGAAATTCACAGAAAGTTCACACACAATGCAAATCGAAGCAAAAAAAATTGCCCTAGAAATTTCAACTAAGCACCTAAAGTGCTTATCAACTAGCCGGATGTCACATTGCTCCTATTGAGCTCAAAAACTACCAAAACAAGCTTAAAACAATTTAAATCGTATGAGAAAAGTTTGAGACATGGAACCTGAACTTGCTGAATCTTCTATTACAAGAAAGCTAGATGCAAAACACTTGATTCTTGGTGTAGTTCGTGGCCAAATAAAGGTGAGAAGAACTTCAAATTGCTCAAAAATATGGTTGATGAAGATAAAGAAAACTGGATGCAGCAACTTGCTTCTTTCCTTACTCCATGGATGAATGATTCAAGGTGAAGATGGAGAGATCTTGATTCTTGCAGAGAGAGAGAATAATGGAGCTATGATAATGAACTTTGAGAGAGAGAGAAATTCATAGGTTTGAGCCAAGTGAAGAATGAGCCAAGTTTTTTCCAAATTCTGTTAGGAAATGAATTTATAAGGTGAGTTAACTGTTAACCACCTTGGTTAACAGTTAGAACTCAGGTTAATTGAGTTAGTGGTGAGTCAAGTTTGTTAGACACGAGTTGTAGTGTTTTGTTAGAGTGTGGAGAGATCATGAAGCTTTGTGGTGGGGATTAAAGTTGAATGGTGATGATGATGGTGTATTGCATTAGATGAAACTTCTCAAGCAAGTTTCTCTTTCTTTCCCTTGTTTGAACAAAGATGGCATGCATGGTACATGATCATGTGTGTGTATGAGAGGTTTGTCTAACTCAAAATGGCAATGTTTGGACATGGTATGTAACATAATGGTCAGCATGCGCATAAATCCCAACAATGCAACTTGTTTGATATGGTTTTGTTAACTTGGCTTGGAAGAAAAGCAATTGGCATGTAATGATCTTTGGAGCATGATATCTCCATGAACATGGAGTGAAATGGCATGTCCAAGGATGATTTGGAAATAGGGCATTGAGTAGAGCAAGATTAGAGTGGAAAACAAAAGCAATGGAAGCCTCTAAGGTAATAAAAAATGATCAAGAAAGTGTTTGGTCATGACTGAGTTTATCGACCAGCCCATATGCATGTGAGCAAGTCAGTTGAATATCCCCTACTTTGAGCTACCATATCTTTCTAATGGTTGGTCAAATGAAAAATCCTTCAACATCAAAGTTGAAGAGGAGCTCAAAATGAACAAGATTGATGTTGAACAATTTTCCAATTGAAGGTTGCATCAATGAGATATTTGGCCTTGAACTTGGACACAAACTGCACACCAAGTGTTTGTGGAAATTATGGCGCATGAGCTGGTCATGACTTGTCACTTTGCCTTTATTTGTCTCAACTTTGAAACACCATATCTCTCTCAATTTTGATCCAATGGGGATGTTCTTGGTATGGCTTTGAAGCCTGAAATGTGAAATTTTGATAGGCCTCCCTAGCCCTTCCATTTGGTTCTTGGAGCATGGAGAAAGAAAGCCCTAAAGTTGACCTCTCACCTTGCCAAAACTTGCCATAAATAGAAACCCTAATTTCTATTTTTGGCAATTTTGCACATTTCTTAATTTTTGATGAATCATCCATTATTTCTTGATCAAACCCTCACCAATGATCATATTTGACA
The DNA here is from genome assembly GCA_022829125.1 of Lathyrus tuberosus. NCBI lineage: Eukaryota > Viridiplantae > Streptophyta > Magnoliopsida > Fabales > Fabaceae > Lathyrus > Lathyrus tuberosus. The sequence continues at coordinate 86,593 of JALAZF010000179.1, forward strand.
CGAGGAACATGAATTTTACCTCAAAAAGTCAATAGTTGACTTTTTCCTATGCACAGTTGACTTTTCCCCAATTCTCTTGATTCTCAATCAATTTGTCAATTGAAACCCTTTCAAATCAAATTGATGGACAATTCTTCATCCTTAGACCCTTGAGGACATGTAGAATACCATAGAATCAAGTCTTGCCCAAAAAATCAGAAATAAACTGATTTTGTGGCAAACCCTAATTTTGACCCCTCAGTCTAGGAGAAATCAGCACATCCTCCAAATCCAAATTCCTCTGAGTATGATGTATATCCTCTCCAGCAAGGATGAGATATGCCATTTGGAAATTATAAAAGCTCAAAGATCTCACCCATTGGGGAATTATGCTTCAGAATTCCAAAACCCTCGTTTGCACTGGCTAGGAGAGTATGACTTCCTTCAACCTTCTATTGAATTCCCATCTTGTGATACCTTGAGGGATCAAATGAGATGAATTAATATATGAAAAGCCCTTGTGACTTATTTGGAAAAGCTTTATTCTTGTCCTTTGACTTTGAACTGTTTATGTCTTGAGACACCTGATCCCATGCCTTGCAACCAATGATGTATATGATTTAGCATGACCTATTATGAAATGCAAATGAGTGAAACATAAGCTAATTATTGAGAAAAATAAGAGGGCAAATTTTGGGGTATTACAACCACTAACCAGTATTAAGAATGAGGGATATTACATAACAGATGAAGTTATTTGATCTAGTTAAAAAAAAAAAGATTTTTCAATATCATTTCAAAATCACGATAATAAGTCATAAGTAACTAACTCATAAAAAGCATTAAGAATGAATGCATTTATCAATATTAATGAATAATGAGTACATACCTAATGTCATGATCAATATGCATATAAGAGGGTTTTGATAACTACATCTAACCCCAACAAATAAGAATTTAGCTATGCTTACTCATGACATCTTTACAATGATGATCACAAAGAATGAATTAAAAAAACATCCATGACGATTTTTCGGTCGACCAGAGCCTTCATCTTCGATTCTTCAATACCTCTCTTGAATTTTTCGCTCAATTCTCTCTTATAGTACATAATTCCAATCTATTGTAATGTGGAATATAGAATGAATAAAACATGGAATATTTCCAACGAGCTGACTGAGAACTCTATTTATATGGTTCTATTATGGTATTTGTCATACCCTAAATTTTGACCCTAAGACTTCACATCATTGTGCAAATCATCACCACAATATGGATGTACTTTCACACTCACTAATCCTTTCAAAGATTGTTGAGTGTTCACCTTGACCAAGAATTAGGTTTTTTTAAGCCCTACAGAGAATTTAGGTAGAGGATCAATCAAGAATTGACATGATATTCAACTTATCAAGCCTCTCAATCATTCATGGAGGTCAATAGATCCTAAACATCAAGAATCAAGCACAAGATTGCATCATTTCAAGTTGATCAAGCCTCAAGATCATCAGTGTCACCAAATTAGGGATTTGGTTTACCAAGACTTCCAGAGGGAAATTTCCATCTGGGCATGAGCCAAGACCTCAAGATATGTTTCAAAGACCTCAAATACATCATATTATTCCATTCATATGATTGGATTGATTCAAAGAACTTGATTCACAAACAGTGCAAGAATTCAAATCCATCTGAGCCGCAAACTAGGGTTTTGATGAAAAGTCAACCATACCTTTGACTTTTGGCTAAGAAATGATATCAAACCTTGGGATATGATTCAATACACTCAAATGTACCCTTTAAGTACATTCATAAGTTTAAAATCAATTTGGGACATCCATTCATTGAAAATCAGGTATTAGGGTTTTTCTGCACAAAATTCATCTGAGACCCAAAGTCAAAGTTTGACTTTTTGGCAAAAATGTTCATCATGAACCATTATACAAGAAAATATGATCCATTGTTGCATTTGAAGAAGATTTGATCAAGAAATCAAGGCTACTTGTAAAAAGGGCAATGTTGAGAAATTTGAAATTTTCACTAAGTTATGGAAAAAAGTGTTTAAGTACCCAACTTCCAAAGGCCATAATTTGTGATCCAAGCAACCATTTTTTGCACTCCAAAGCTCAAATGATAGATCTCATCACATAATACAAAAGTGCAAAACTAAGCCATGGTTAAAAAATGCTTGGATTTTAAGTTATGAAGTGATCAAAATCAAGGAAAGTATGAAATGAACTTCAACACTTAGTGAAAATCTGCCTAAGGTGAAATCAGTCAAAACATCAAAATATGGAGGGATTTTTCACCATGATCCAAGATGAATCAAGTCCAATTGTGAACATCAAAGTTGAAGCACATCATCCCAGCTTTCCAAAGAGCCCAAGTGCATGAGATAACTCCACTTAAGCAAAAGATTATGGAGGTTGCAAGACACCTTGCTGCAACTGTTTTGCCAAGATCAGATTGGCCATTTCCTGTGGTACACGACTGTTTTGTCAAGTGAAATGGTCATGTTGCTAAGCTAATTCAATGTGATTAGGTTGAGTCACAACAAACCTGCAGAATTGGGTCAAAGGGTCAAGAGATATCTCAAATTGGATTAATGGATTTTGTCACATTATGCCTTGAACTCAAAGGCATTTATGTGCAATAGTGCACATTCAACAAAGGTACTCTTTTCAGTCAAGACGCTCACATAAACAACAATAAAAATGATTGAAGAATGTGGAATTGGTCAATTGGTAGTTGTGCTATTTGGAGGAGCTATCGTACCTTGCATGAGAAGTAATGACACAAGTCCAAAACCATTAAACCAAGCTCTTATCCTTCAAGTTGTGACTATTCATCCAAGACAAATTCATTTACCTATAAATAGAGGTCACATTGCCTCATTTCAAACACACCAAAACAACTTCAATCCTTATTTTCTGAATATTCAGTGTTGTTCCAAGTTTCAAACTTTAAAGTGAGGGAGAAATCGAATTTCTCAAACCAGAGTAATTCCATCCAAACCAATGATCCAAACACCTCACATACATCATATGTGAGTGATCCAAACACTTAAACACCATGTGTAACATCAAATTCATCAAGATCATAGTTCATCCCAAGCAAGTTGCAATTGGAGTCGAGCCCCTCAATCCAGAAGGTTTCAATTCATTCCAGGCACATCAACACATTCCTTGAGGTCTAGGGAAGCTATTTAGGTCATCATTTCACATCTGTAACACCTACAACTGAGGATTCGAATTCCTCTTGCACAAGTAAACATGAAATTCTCAAACTCCATGAATCATGCATCGTAAATGTTGTTTCAAGTTACCAACATGTTTCTTGATGTTCATAGATCATTAACCCTCAGTCAATTGCTATTTATCTTGTGTGTATGGGATTTCATATAGTTCTTGGATTTTTTAGGGTTAATTTGATTATAACATGATATCTTATGATACACTTAACATAAATAAAATTAAAAAGAGCCATTCAATTCCTTGTTAAAAAACACACAACTTTGGTGTTTACATCATGTCAAATGGTTGCGTATTGAGAGAAATAGCATAGGTTTTGCAAATTCAGAAGTTTGGCTCGAGGAAGAAGATGAAGTCTGGCGCGAAAATTTGAATTTTCCACGTAGGTTTCATATATTATGTGTTGGTTTGGTGTTTTTATCACCAGCACACGCTGGCTCAGATGGCCAAAGCGTGTTTTGTGAGTTGGAGGGAGAGAACGTGGGTTCAAACCCCACCCATGACTTTTTTGCCATTTTCCTTCTTTTTCATATTTTTTCATATTTTCTTAATTATTTTCAAAAATTATTTTCTATATTCAATTTTAATTATTTTCAAATAATTTTTTTTTAACAAATATCATTCACATATTTAAATATTTTATTCACTAAAAAAATCAAAAAAATATTTTTATTTGATATATTTTTTAATATATTAAAAAATATTATTTTAAATTGTTTTAAATATTTTAAAATGATTTATTTTCTTGATCATTTCTTAAACCAAAATGATTTTAAATATTCATGTGGATAAAATATCTTTTTCATAAACCTTAATCATTGTTTATAACATGATTAATGGATTCATTTGCTAAATTACCATTTTCTATTGATTTTTTCTTTGAAAAATATCTTAAAAGATGAAATTAGGGTTTTACTTTGATTTAATCTTTCAAACTTCATTTCAATATTTGGGCCTCTAATAGAGTGTAAGTCCCATCCCCTTGTACTTAAATAAATATTTTAGGGCCGCTACTATAGTATAAGTCCCTCCTCTCAGTGTTTAAAATCATTGTGTCTTCAACATACATTTGGGCCTCTATCTAGAGTGTAAGACCCAACACCTTTTGTAAATAAAAAAATCGTTTAGCCTCATTCATCTTGGACTTTGTACAGGATACAATAAATCATCAGGGCCTCTATTAGAGTGTAAGACCCAAACCTCTTTGTAAATAAACCACTTCATGGGCCTCTGTTATAGTATAAGTCCCATCACACTTTTCAAAATCAAGGTGCGATCAATGTATCACAACAATCTTTAGGCCTCTATTAGGAGTGTAAGTCACATCCCTTTGTACATAAACTTTGTTTTAAATAACCATCTTGGCCTCTGATAGAGTGTAAGACCCAACACCCCCTTTTGTAAATAAAAGATCTTTTAGCCTCATTCATCCTGGGCTTTATAAGGGATACAAACAATCATCTAGGCCTCTATTTAGAGTGTAAGACCCAACACCTTTGCTTTTCTCTTACTTAAGACCATACCATCTTTAAATTCAAAATCATTTCAAAAATTTCTTCAATTTCCTCAAAAACACTAATTCAATCTTGAAGAAGGCATCTAATCAATCACAATACACTTGGGCCTCTATCCAGAGAATAAGACCCGCCACCTTTCTCAATTCAATTCAATTCATACTTGTTTATATACTTGTTCATATATCAGTATATATACTTGTACATATATTGTTAAGTTTCTCTTAGCATTTAAATCATCCTCAGTTTAGATTAGTTCAAACATTAAGATCCTTTCAATCAGTATAACTTAGTTCAAACAACTAGTTCCCTCTTGTACAAAGGAATCCTTCTTCCTAATACAGTCAGCCTCCTCTTGGGCTTTGTTCAATTTATTCAACCTTGAAACAGTTCAATACAGAGAGGATTATTTCCTGGTGAAACCTGTTCTTTAACCCCTTTAACCCTGGGACAGCTCAACAAAGAAAGGATTATTTCCCGGTGAAACCTTTCTTGAACTCTTCCTAGACTTGGAAATTCTCAACCCCCAACCTCCTCTTGGGCTTCATAAAAGGACCCACAGGCTTCTAAGAAGCATCCCCAGTATCCTCTTGGGTTTCATACAAGGACCCTCAGGCTTCCTAAAAGCATAGGATAGATCCCAGTCATCTTTATCAATACACCAATACCAAGAAGTGTCAAAACCTCTAAGAAATTCAAACTCATCATTTAAGTCTCTTCTGATCCTCAACAAGGTTTGGTTTTCAGCCCCAGGCAGGGTTAGGTTACAATCAAATTTTTTCCAGATAATTGATGTAAGTGGCACACTTTTTAATTCAAAATCCAAGTTGGAGTCCCTCCCTTATCATGGCTGAAGTTCTCTTTCATCTAAGTGATGTAAGTGGCAAACCTCTGGATTCTACACATATAAGTCTATGTCCCTTTCTTAGCATGAAAAGATACATAAAGGAAAAAGTGGCATTGCTCTACACTGAGTTAAAGCTTCTTCCTTCATGACATTTCAATTCTCCTATAAAGGAAGATGTGGCATTGCTGGATTCCACACATCCCAGTTAAAGCACCTTCCCTTATAAATCAAATTTTCAATGTTTGTGATGAATAGGTGAGATATCTCTCTTTAGAGATAACAAATTCTCTCTCAGTCACACTTTTAGCTTCAATCTTGGGCTTTAAACAAGACACAAATACTCTTTTAGCTTCAATCTTGGGCTTTGAACAAGACACCAAACAATTTTCTCCCATAGAATAGGAGGAACTACGAACGCTCTGATTTCCCCAAATCTTTTTACGGGAATACGTAGGCATAAGATTGCGAAATCTTAGTGAGCGAACTAATAAAAAATCTTAGGTTAAGTACCTTCCCAAAAACAATAGAAAACCCTAAAATAACAAAAACATCTCCTCAATCTTCACAAAGGAGAAACTTTCCCAATCAACAACAAATGGATATAAGCAACTGAGCAGTTCAACAGTAGAAACATATGCAAATAAAGGTTCCTATAGATTACTATAGATACTCTAGGTGTTAATAGCTTCCCTTTGTATAACCAACCCCCGATTCCAGATCTCTTCGCATTTGTAAAGGAAAACATTTGCGCGTAGGGTTAGTTTAAGATATCTTCCCCTTCCTTTTAAGCTTCATAGGAAAAATATAGAAACTAGAAAGTAGCACTAAAAGCGGCAGTGGTCGCGTCACAAAAAACTGGAGCTACAGTATCCTTGTTTAGCAAGGTCTTTGACTCAGCTAGCGAGTTCTGCTTTACTTCCTCATTAAGTTAGGTTCAACTTGTTAGCTTGTCCCACTTATGCTTGGCTGCCATATCTCGCTTGGCAAACTTTCTTGTTGCACCAAGCGATAAAACCATTCTTTCACCTTCTAAGTTACTTAACTAGGGACCTTCTGAACCGCCTTTGCTTGCTTGGCGAGCTTATCACCTTGCTCAACGAGATGTCTTGCTTCAATATTAAGTAACTTGTCCTGGAAGAAATTTCTAACTACCTATGTTTTTTCATTTGAACTTCTCTTTTATTTATCCACTTACAATGTTCTTTTGGTGAATTCTTTGTATTTTAACGTTTTATTACTTTTTATTTTTAACTATTTTTCAATCTTTTGTCAAAGTATCATTCTTTTTTCATTTGATCACCAAATTGTAACAAACTTGGCTTCTTTTATTTTTATGAATCCTTTCTTTCCAACTTTTCTTTTTTACATATCCTTCATTTTTCAAATGCTCCCCTATCAATTTTTGAAAAGGTATGAACATTGTTTTTCTTTTCATAGGTTATGGGTTGTAACTTTTCATAAACAAGTAATTTGACTCTTTGGCTCAAAGGGGTTCATCAAAGGATCACCCCTTCACTTAATGAGCTTTAATTGGCCAAGTGGTTAGTTATTCAATAAAGAAACCATACCTTGATCATATCCATGACATCATACATATAAAGTAATAGCAAGATTCATGCAAAAATCATATGAGTTATATGCAATATCTAACACTTAATGTATGTAAAACATGAGGGTTCTCACAACTCACTTGGTTAGGTTTATACGATTCTGATTCTAATCAACATGCTTTCATAAAAGAAGTGGTGAAATCTAACATTAAACAAGCGATCCTTTCAAGTTCATGCAATAATTTGCAGATAATCATAAAGATCAATCTTGAATGAAGCATTTAAAAAAGAACCCTTAATCATGTTGTTGTTTATGATTTTGTCATTATCTAGATCTAAATTAATATGAATTTGAGTATTCAACCATTGAATCGACTAGGATTTGTTTCAATCTCACTCCATAATCATGGACAAAATCAAGAATAATCACACAATTTTCAAAATTATCCAAAAATACTCAAATTATCCAAAACATGGTTTATGCATTAGAACTTGAACATGAATAAGTAATTAAACAAATGAAATTAAATAGAAAAGTAAATGTCACCAATTTGGAAAGCGTTAGTCGCAACACCTATACCCTACGAAAAAATTTGTTTGTCCTCATGCTATCATCATATGAGTTTGGGGATTGAGATCAGTAATATGAATTTGTGACCGGAAGATTTAGCTTAGAAACATTAATAGTTCACTAAGAGAATTTGTTTAAATTCAAAATTTGAGCTATTATTCTCTTAGCGAGTAAATGATCCCGACCATCAAAATGTTTGCAAAATTTCCCAAAACTTATTTTTTATCTATTTCACTTCAGAAAATAAAATTTGCATAAAAGAAAACTTAAAGCAAGAAAATTAGGTTGTATCCCAATAAGTATTTGTTTAACATCATTAGCTCGACACCTTTGTTAAGGTTCCTTAATATATATTTTTTTCTTCTTCCAGTCCTTTCTCATGAATTTGAGATAGTTAGACATTTCTCCAAGACTTAAGAGAATGACATGCTCTACAATCTTTTAAGAATGTCTATAAACCTTGAATAATGCCTTTTCTTTTTGCTCCTGGTTAGAGCCTGTTGATAAGGTAGATTGTGAACCAGTGGAGTCTTCAATTTTTCCTCACTTGCTCATTAATCTTTTGTCTTTTCCTCTTCACTTATTTTCTCCAAAAAATTTCCTCATTTTCTTCTTTCCCACTTTTTCTTGTTCAATAACATCTCTTTCTTTTTATTCCTTACTTCTATTTTCAATCACTCTATCACTCATAGTTGTAATGACTTTTTAGTACTCATTGGGGTGGTGTGGGTGTTGGTATTGAATGTTCCACCTTGTTGATCATCTAGTTGTTTGGCTATCTGACTAACCGAGGTTTCAATATTTTTAATTAATGCAACAATATTCTTTATATTTTTCCTATACATCTGCATAAAATGATTCAAAGTATCCTCCAATTTTGAAATTCTATCTTGCTGATTCTAGTTGTAATTCTAGTATGGTTGTTGTCCCTTGGAAAGTTTTGCATATTGTCTCCATCCTTGAATGTGGTTATTGTTGTTTTGATATGTTCATGATCTTTGTTGGTTTCTTAAAAGGTTTACCTCTTTATTTGGCGGCGGGAAATATTCTACTGGATGATCTCCATTGGAAAGCTCACAATAATAATCTTACACCTGTTTAGGAACTTCCTTTTTTTTTTTTTTGTGAAAGCTTTGATATTTTTGTTATTTTAAATAATTACAACTATTCAGAAATATGAGCATTTGTACAAGAATACTTAAGATGATAAAAAATATTACAATAATAAGTATTTGTTTATATCATCTCCAATAAGACTAGTGCGACAATCAAAATCCGTCCCATAACTTTTATAATTCTAAGTATAGTTGTTTTAAAAATTTGATTTTTTGGCAACCAAGTTAAAATTAACAATAGATGAAAATAAGAGTTTAGCTGATGGAATTGAGATCGTTGGGATTAGATTTTACTATCTTATCCTCATGCATTATCTTGATCATGTATGTATATTCTTAGCCGTCAATTAATGTTATCACCTATCGCTATGCGTCTGTTGTTTATGTCTAATAAACGATGTAAAAATAATCATATTGCATAATAGACGATTTCTGACCCTGTTAACCAATATGAAAACATTAAGATTTGATAGTATATGTGAATGCTAAACCTAAACCTGTGTCTAGATTTTAGCATCTAACAAATGACTTTTTTTTATCTGGTTAAAAAAGTATATTTAAGTATCATTTCAAAACCATGATAAGAAGTTATAAGTGGATAATTCATAACAACCATTAAGTATAAATATATTCATCAGTATTGACAAATAAAGAAAACAAGCATAATGTCGTGATTAATATGAATACATGTGTGCTTGGATAACTACATCTAACCCAAACAAAATAGAATTTAGCTACGCTTACTCATTGTAGGTTTACAATGATGATCATGAACAAAGAGATGAAAAAGCATCCACAACAATTTATCTGTTAGACATAGCCTTCACCTTTGATTCTTTGATATCTCTCTTGGGAATTTTCCTGTCAATTCTCTCTTGAGGTACATTATTCTTAACTATTACAATATGGACTATATAACTAATAAAACACGGAATATCTCTAGTGAACTGGATGAGAACTCTATTTATATAGTTTAGTTATAGTATCCTTGCTTGGCAAGGTCCTTGACTCACCTATCTAGTTCTGCATTACTTCCTTATTAAGTCAAATCCAACTTCTCAACTTGTCTCACTTGTGCTTGGCCGCCATATCACGCTTGGTGAGTTTTTTCGCCCCGCCAAGCGAGAAAATCATTTCTTCACCCATAAATTACTTAACTAGGGGGCTTCTCAACCACCTTTTCTTGCTTCGCGAGCTTGTCAGCTAGCATGGCGAGATGTATTACTCCACTTTAAGTAAGGAACCTCCAACCGCATATGCGTGCTTGGAGATCTTATTTTCTTTGCTTAGCTCGATGGAATCAATATGGTGCCATGTTTTTCTTTGTCTTGGAATATCTTTGGTTGGGCAAGCTTCTAGCCTCTCCTAGGGAGTCTTCTACTATCAGTGGATAATTTATGTTTTCCTTTGTGTATTTTCATCTGTACTCATGAATTTCAAAGTTAAAATTTTCATACTGGTGTTTTATCTTATTTTTGTGATAAATTGTGTGTGTGTGTGTGTGTGTGTGTGTGTGTGTGTATGTGTGTGTGTGTGTGTGATTGTGCGTGTGTGAGGGGATGCATATAATTTCTTGGGTTTTTAGTTAATAAGTGCTTATGATAATTAAGTAAATTTGGCACTTATTAGGTGACACTGACATATTCATGGAAAAAGTGTGAGCTATGTCGATGTTGTCAATATTAAATACTACATGTGAAATTCTATTCCTCAAGGGACAAATGTTAGACTAGATGCCTGGGACAATATGTAATATTGTTTTATGGTAGATTATAGCTTATGGGGATAGATTTCAGACACGATGTTTGGGACATTGTAAACCAGAAGAAAAAAAAGAAATTTGCAAGCAAGATATAACAGTTTAACTTATACGAGATGATGAAGCAGAAAAGCAGTAAAGAACACAAGAGATTGGTAACCCAGTTTGGTGAAACTACGCCTACGTTTGGGGGACACTCTGCTCAAGAAAGAAAATTCACTACTTCAAATTAGAACAATTAGTCTTATAAGAACATTCAGTCCCAATGAATTTTTATGCCTCTCCCTAATCCTAGTGACTTTCTATTTAGGTCACCTCCTAAATATGAGAACCCCTCTCACTTTATCTCAATCACTAATCCCAAGTGATCAACTTAACCAGTAGCACAATGATTGTTGAATTTACAACTCAACTAAAACAAACCAACAACTATGTCAAGTTATTGAAACATAGAGTGGTTTACACAAAGATTCAACCCTAATTCGGTTATGGCATTAGCGTGGAATACAAGAAACATTATGCTCTCAAACTTATAGACTTAATATCTTGGAACAAGGTTTACGACTCAATTAACAAACCAAGTTTTATTGCTTAATGTATGAAAGGAGGCGCTAGAGTGGTGCACAAACAAAGACTCAAAAGATAAACCCAAACACTAGGTATCTTTAAAACATGCACACCTCAAAAGTGAGGTTTAAGTCTTCTTAAATAATATCATGGAACACGATATTCCAACATGTGTGTTACAACACCTGGTCAAATGAATTGTGCATCAAATGAATTACAATTACGCTATAATCTCACAGAGAATTAACAAGACCACTTAACCTAATTCATTGGTGGATAACTCACTAATTTACACAATAATTCTCTAATTACTTAGGTCAATTCAGAGTTAAAACAGATGTTACTAAATACGTTAATTCATAAGCCATAACTTATAATTACCTATCCTTAGTTACTTACTAAGTTGAATAATTAACCTAGTTCAGATCAGTAAACCTACAATCAATAACTCTGATATCAATTTGCACGCTCGTCAGCACACAAACAACATTAAGCACAAGAATAATTAAACAAAGATTCCGTATACCCTCAGATGTAGCTCCAAATAGGTACAAATCAATGTGGTCTGAATCACTCTTTTATCCTCTCCTTCACCTCTTTCAAATTCTTCAATTATTTTCCATTTTTCTTTAGCAAATTTCAAGTAGTGAATATGCCATCCTTTTGATTTTTTTCCCATTGTGGTGATATGTTGTTGTTTAAATAGACTAAGATGAATGTGAGTGAATTCAAATTTGTGTGAAATGTGAGGGTGAGTTTTGGAAGGAGGTAGAATGTGAAAAATAAAAATGAAGAATGGTTAAGATTGTACCAATTAGTGATCCATGTGAACAAATGTTTAATCAAGGGTTATGATTGCATCTAAGTGTGTTTGTTGAAGTTAGTTTTGTTGAAATGAGATTGTAATTTGGTTATGAGAGAGAAACATAGATAATGATCCAAGTGAAAATGATGGGAACAATTGTAAACTAATGATGATTTTTTGATCCAATTGTCCAGAGAGAGAGTACAAAATAATAAGCAAATTAAGGTTTTCATAATTAAATGCATTACCAAAAAAGCCCTTGGATATTTTTAAAAGGTTAAGAATGAATTTAAAAGAATAAAATGAAATAAAATTCAAATCTTTTTAATAAAAACAAATAAAAATCAAATGATTATTTATTTGTCTCTATTTATTTTTTCTTAATATTTTAACAAAGAATAAAAGGAATTAAAATGGAAAAAATGGGCGTGAAAATGTGCGAAAATGTAAAATGAATGTATTGAAATAATCTACGCAAAATTTACTTCTGTAAAACAGACAGCAAATCTCATAGTAAAAGTGTTTGATTGAAAAGACTCAGACATATCAAAATGCGATCTCAAACGGAATCGAAAAAAAAAAAGCAAACGAGCATGTCAGATTAAACTACACGAACCGTAAGTCAATAAAACAAACAACTGCAAGTCTGATCTCAAAATTTTTTGCCCATTAACTTTACGCACATTTGAAAATCAATTGAACTGATATACCTATAAAACCAAAATTTTATTTTAAGCAAAACAAAATGAAGTTGGATGCATGAGGATTTAAAATGTCTGGACAAAATCGAGGTATGATAGCCGTAAATGAACGAGTTTGAATAATTTATAAGTTAGTATAGTTTGGATCAACGACTTCGTGAGTCAACCCACACTCATAAACACCCGTACTTGTAATATGGAATTTAGTCTTACTCATCTATTTTTGTAGATAGTGTGTTATTCTTCTCATTGTCAGGAGTACGATGTGTCCCATATATGTTTTCCCTTCTTTCACGATGCTTTTTATTTCTTATATTCGATCCAACATCGTTCCCTTAAAATGTGCCTATGTATAAATAGCCATTTTAATTAGTGGCACTATATTTATGGAACACGATGAATTTGAAAAATATATTATATTAGATATTAATTTAAAGGATTTAATGTTTTTTTTGTAAGCAAGTAATATATTAAAAGAGTACAAAGGATACTCAAACCTGATTACAAAAAATCCCGAATAAGGACTCAACAAAAAAATCGGGAAATTACCCACCAATTGAACCTAAGACAAAAAGAACAAGGGGTCCTTGTTAAAATCGTAAAAACTGCAATTGGGATGGGTAATTTCGCCAATACAAGCCCATCTCCAAACCGTATATTTTACCTTCCAAACGGTGTCATAAACGTTCCACAAAACCTTCCTAAAAATGATTTCATTCCTAAGCAACCAAAGATTCTAACATATCGCCAACCAAACAACACCTTCTCTACCTTTCTTGGTCTTCTTAGATTCGCAAAATGAGTGTCACTCCAAGAATCTACCCTTAATGTCTTCCCCTCAAATATCACCAATACCAATCCACTTGGCCACCTCCATCCACACTAACTTGGGCACCGGAGAAGAAAAAATAGTGTGCCCCAAAGTTTCCACATGATTGGTACAAAAAACGTACTTAGTATCACAGTCCATCGGAATGATCTTCTTAGATAATAAGAGATCCTTAGTCGGGACTCTATTGAGAAAACATCTCCATCCAAATGCTCTAATTTTCAACGGAACATTCGCTTTCCAAATCAGATTAAATACCTTGTCCCCGCGATTACACGGTCCATAAGGAATAAAGAAGTTATTAGCACATTTGTAAAAAGAGCTCACCGAAAAATTAGAGTCCCTTTCTAAAACCCACTCAATTATATCCTTTTCACTAGAAACCAGTACATGATCCGTTAAAACCAGACGCATAGCCTCTAGTTCCGCCATACAGACCTGCCAGAAATGAGAAGCGCTAAGATCCATAGCAGGCCCCATATACTGCGAACCACGGCTTACAGAAGCACCCGGAACTGTTGCATCAGCCGTAACAGGCATTAGCTAACCGAATTAAAGACAGCAGTCCCAACAGAAGGTTCTCCTCTGTCTACTAAATTAAAAGCATCATCATTATTCTCGTCTAATTCTAATCCTACCAGATCCGCAGCAGCACCTCCTGCCTGCATCAACAGACCCGAACCAGAACTGACAGTGAGCCGCGGATAACCTTCAGGGTCAAAAGAATCAGAACCGGGCAGACCTCCCTTTGGCACTCCAAGATCCCCCCACCTCCAAACCCCGTCCCACCAACCCCCCATACCACCAACTGACACGTCTTGTAAGTAAGAAGAGGAATAAACACTCGAAAATAAATCCTTGAGGCAACCCAAACCGGTCCAATTTACCTTCCAAAACGGTGTTTTGAAATCGTTCCCCACCTAAAACGAAGAATTAGAAAGCAAAATATCACATTGGTATCTCTTAATAAGGCCAATGATATCACCCCACCAAAAAGATTGATTCCGCTTCCTATTTCTAGCAACATCACAATCCGCCATTTGAATGCCAATATCTCCGTACCTTGCTTTCAAAACCTTGAACCACAACTCGTTTGAACCTTCTAAAATTCTCCACCTCCATTTATTAAGAAGAGCCACATTGAAGTCGTCAATTCTCTTCAAGTTTAAACCCCCTTTCTCTAGCGGAAGACAGAGAGAATCCCATCCAATCCAATGAATCTTCCCTTTATCCGTCGTGCTCCCCCAAAGGAACCCACTTTGAAGACTAGTGAGAGCCTTACAAATTTTCACCGGCATCTTGTAAAAAAGAAAGTTGGAAAATCACAAGACTACTAAGAACCGATTTGAGAAGAGTGATTCTTCCCCCAAAACTCAATAATTGGTTATGCCAAGATAACTTCTTCTCGAACTTAGTAACCAAATGAGTCCATGTGGAAATTGAAATTCTGGTATGACATAACCTAGATGTCCTATAAACATGTCGAGACATCTGGTCTGTTATCAACAACATATACAAGATATAGACAATTAAAGAAGTTGCTGAAAAGTAAAGTGCACACAAGAACTATTTACCCAGTTCGGTCTAACTACCTACTCTGGGGGCATACCAAGCCAGGAAAGAAGTCCACTATCAGCAGTATCAATTCATAGACCCTACAGCCAACACACCCGTTGACGATCTACTCACTTAATCACTACCCAATGACCCTTCTACCTAAGTCCTCCCTAGATAAGAGATTCCATCTCACTTCCAATCATCGCAATGATGTCTAGCAGTCAACACCTCAGCCACTGCATCAACAGCTTGATTTCCAACAACTCTTCAGCCACAGAAAAGTAGAAGACACACTTCCTTGATGAGGAGACACACTCATATGTCGATACTCAGCCATGACTCTTGGCTAAGAACACGATCTTGGAGTTGGTTAAAAGCTTCCTCCAAGAATAATACACCTCTTACCTACAGGCTTATGAGTGAGAACACAGACCAAGTCTCCTAGAGAGTGGCACAAAGACAAAGCCCTAATGATCTACATCTTGGACCGGTGTTTTTTCTAGGTTACAAGCATTCTATTTATAACTTATTCCCAACTGGATTTGGGGTTCAAATCACAGCATATCAGCTGCTACAAATCAGCAGAAACTTCTGCTACATAATAGGTCTTCAATCAAATCCTTCCTAATTTATCTCCATAATTAGAAAGTCATTATTCTTCAATATTCTTCTTGATTCTGACTTGAATCTTCCAGACCTATAAAACAGCGCCACATAGGATAACATAATATTCCTAGAATATTCTGCATATGTTAAATCATAACAGAATTCAACTGTCCAGCTCAGCACAGGCGCGATGTCGAATGATTCAGCATAGGACATCTTATCTGACATGTTGCTCCAGACTCCAGATGATGAGAACTTCAGTCTGATTAATGTTAGAACATGTTGTTCGACATCTTCTTCACAGCAGCTCTAAACATTTCCATTCCATCCTAACAGCTCCTCTTCATGTTCAGCCAAACCAATCCATTACAGGCTCATTCCCAGAAACATTCCTCACAGGGCTTGGGCATTAGCAGATCTTAGATTTAATTAATAATTAAAACTAATTATTCTCCATATCTTTTTGCACGAAAATAGTAACAAACTATTCTTCAAAAATAACAGAAAGTGCTTGCTTCAAAATAATGCCACTCCATGATTTTCGCACGCAATCACTGAACATAAACACACAAAAGATTGCAAATAAAGCGCAGCAAATAAACCATAACATTCTGAGCAGAAAGTTCTGTCAACAGATGTTAGGACATCCGACTCAACATCATGAACAGAGCCCTGCAACAATAAGAAGGACCACCTGCAGAATGTTAGAAACACATGTCAAGACATCAAGCATAACATCTTGATGTAACACCTTGTTTTAGTAAAATTGCTGCCAATACATAACTAACAGAAATCCTTCTAGGATTGGAACCTATAGGAATTTTGAGAAAAGTGAATTCCCTTCTCTCCGTTCTACAAGCAAGGAAATAAGCCGCGAAACCTTCTAGGGAGTTAGGCGGAATATTTATGCCAATAAGTTTACTCTTGTGAAAATTAATTCCAAGTCCCGAAACCAAATTCAAATTCTCTTAAAACTGTTTTAATCGCCCACATATGTCTCCAACTCCCATCACCCACCAAAAAAGTATCATCCGCGAATTGGAGAATATCAATAAAACAACTACTTTCAATGAGAACCCCCGTAAAATCTCCTAAGAGAACGGACTTCCTCACTAATCCCGCCAAACCTTCCACTACCATCACAAAAAGAAAAGGCGAAAGGGGGTCCCCTTGTCTCAAACCTCTTTCCACCACAAACTCCTTCGTAGGACTACCGTTCACCATTACCGACATCTTGCTTGAGAAAATAGTTGCCTCCATCCACCTCATCCACAAGTCCCCAAATCCCATAGACCTCATCATACCTCTTAGAAAATCCCAATTCACTTTATCATAGGCTTTCTCAAAATCCACCTTAAAAAGCGACACGATCTTTTTCTCCTTAACCGCATAGTCGACTACCTCATTGGCTACCAACACCCCATCAAGCATTTGCCTACCCGGCACAAAGGCGCTTTGGCAATTAGAAATGATGGAGTTTAATACCAACTTTAATCTAGCTGCCAAAAGCTTCGATAAAGCTTTATAAAGGCTTCCGACAAGACAAATAGGTCTATAATCATTAAGTCCCAAAGGATTCATCCCCTTGGGAACTAAATTAAGGAAGGAAGACACAATCGCTTTAGACAACACCGCCCCACTATGAAAATCATTAAAAAAATGACAAAAATCATATCTAAGGAAATGCCAACATTTCTTGATGAACATAAAGGAATACCCATCCTGCCCCGGACTTTTGAGCCCATCACAATTCCACACCGCCTCTTTAATTTCTTCTTCGGTAAATGGTCTTTCAAGGGAGTTTCGATCCACTTCACTAATCTTTTTGAAGGAAATATCTTCCAGAGTAGGCCGGTTACACTCCGGTTCCACAAACTTAAGAGTGAAATGGTCTCTAAATTCCTCCTTAACATCCTTAACCGACACGGGGGTCCCCCTATCCGAGTTAATGGAACCTATATAATTACGTCTTCTTCTCTCCTTCATAATACCATGGAAAAATCGAGTATTATTATCACCATCATTGAGCTACTTAACTCTCGCTTTTTGAATAAGCATGTTCTCCTTAATTCTCAAATTCAACCAAAACCGACTAGAAGCCGTCTTACGGTTCAAAATCGATTCCTCCAACTCCATTCCATAATTCAACTCGGCATCTACATCCCCCTTATTTATCTCCTCCACACACTTATCAACTTCTAAATCGAACCTCCCAAAAACCTCTTGGTTCCATCTTCTGAGACTACCTTTAAGAATTCTAAATTTTTCTTTCAACACGAAATCCCCTCTATCTTCTATGTGGATGTTATTCCACTCCTTTTCTACGAAAGACATAAACTTCTTATCTTGGAACCACTCATTGTTCACTTTGAACGGTTTCGGCCCCCAATCAAAGTCGTCCACCACCAACCACACCGGACAATGGTATGAAACGTCTCTTTCCCCAATAAACTGTCCGACCACTCCCCACTTATCAATAGTTTCTTCAGAAAGCAAAAAAACGATCAATATTACTCATAGCACCTCCATCCCCACTATGCCATGAAGACTTATTTCCTTTGCAAGGGACTCAATTAAATCACAACTCGCTATAAATTCATTAAATTCTTTCATCTCCGAGTTACGATAGTTCAAAGTTCTACCTTTCCTCTCTATAGAGTTAGTAATAGCATTGTAGTCCCCTCCGAAACACCAAGCACCATCCCCGTATTGTTCCTTTAAATCCCTTAAAGACCTCCAAAGAGAGCGCTTCGCCTCTAACTCACAAGGCGAGTAAACTTTGACCACATAGAAAAAATTTCCCCTCCAACGAACTTTAACTCCAATGAAACCTTCCCCTTTGAAACTAAAAACAACTTCCACCCTTTTTAACTTCCACAAAACAATTAACCCTCCTGATAAACCGGAAGCGCTGGAAAAAGACCAACCAACATCTTCCTTACTCCAGAAGCTTCTAGCAATAACATCTTCGATGTCTTGCATCTTAGTTTCCTGAATCAAAAACATATCCGCTTTTCCATTCTTGATAATATGACTAATCCTCTTTCTCTTAATCATACTACCACCCCCTCTTATATTCAAAGTTTCGATAATCATCGAAACATATTTAATTTCGCCTTCCCTTCTTCCATTCTCTCTTTATCTATTTTTTCCAACACATCAATTCTGCTTTTAAAACCCTTCCACAGGTTGTCTGCAACTACTCCCAATTTTGAAAGGGCCTCCCATAACTTGCCTCCAACAGAAGTATCCATATTTTTCCACTATCTTAAGTTACTCCTAAAAATATCAGATTCCTCTAAATTGTTCCCATGAAAAGCCGCAGAGTGAACCGATACATCTCCCGTGTCCAAGCTATTATTTTCCGTCATTGAGTTTGGAGTATTCTGAATAAACACATTCCCACTACCCAAGACCTTCTTACGTCTCCCTCTGTCCTTCTGTAAATATTTAACCCCTTTAATACCACTTGGCCCACACAAGATGTGAATTTAAAAATAAAAAATTGTGTTGACAATTATTTTTTTAAGCAGTTTAGTGGCTATAATGTACCCTTTAGAAGTGAATATATCATATATGGTGGGTTCTAATCCACGCATTGCATCTAATAATTTTGCATAATTATCAATTAATTTGATTTAAGAGATTAATTATTTGATTTATGAATTATTTAAGAGATTAACGCTTGCAGTGTCTTTTATTTTTACTTTATTCTTTCTGCAAGAAGTTTAGAAATTCATTATTACATCACCCTCATACACCCCTTTCACACCGTCGAAGTCCATAAATCAATAAAATAAACAACTGCAAGTCTGATCTCAAATTTTTTTGCCCGCTAACTTTACGCGCATTTGAAAATCAATTGAACTGGTCTGTCTATAAAACCAAAATTTTATTTTAAGCAAAACAAAATGAAGTTGGATGCATGAGGATTTAAAATCTCTAGACAAAATCGAGGTATGATAGCCGTAAATGAACGAGTTTGAATAATTTGTAAGTTAGTTTAGTTTGGATCAACGACTTCGTGAGTTATCCCACACTCATAAACACCCCTACTTGTAATATGGAATTTAGTCTTACTCATCTATTTTTGTAGATAGTGTGTTATTCTTCTCATTGTCAGGAGTACGATGTGTCCCATATATGTCTTTCCCCTCTTTCACGATGCTTTTTATTTCTTATATTCGATCCCACATCGTTCCCTTTAAATGTGCCTATGTATAAATAGCCATTTTAATTAGTGGCACTATATTTATGGAACACGAGTAAAACATGAATTTGAAAAATATATTATATTAGATACTCCCTCCGTCCCACAATGAGTGACTCAGTTGACTTTTCACACAAATTAAGAAAAAATGAATAAATGAAGGAGAGAGAATCATATTTTTACTAAAGTACCCTTATGATGTATTGAGAATGATGAAAGTAATATTAATTAGCGGATAAAATAGGAAAAATTGTATTGGAAATTGAAATGGGTCATATATTTTGGGACACCATTTTATTCCAAATAGGTCACTCATTGTGGGACGGAGGGAGTATTAATTTAAAGGATTTAATGTGAATTTAAAAATAAAAAATTGGGTTGACACTATTTTTTTTAAGCAGTTTAGTGGCTATAATATACCCTTTAAAAGTGAATATATCATATATGGTGGGTTCTAATCCACGCATTGCATCTAATATTTTTACATAATTATCAATTAATTTGATTTAAGAGATTAATTATTTTATGAATTATTAAAGTAAAAAGTTTTACACTATTAATAAATTATAACTATTCATTTTTGTTATTTTTCAAATTGTTAAAATAGAAGTCATACCTTTTAAATAATAAATTGGTGGTTATGAATTATTGATAATGTAAAAACTCTTTATACAGATGCATATCAACTAAATTCTTTGATTTAATAGAAGATGTTTTATCATTTTCTAATATTATCTAATATACGTTAAAATGCCTCTCGTCAGGAGGTCTCAATTGTTAGATATAAAGAATTTGATAAGTAGAAACTTAAATTTGATCGTGGAATTTCCCACGTGTGTTTTGACAAACAAAAAGAGACATAGGTATAGCACATGTGCTCATCGCTTTGTATTTTATCCATGCATTGCATATACACCTAAATAAACACTTCCGGTATTAAAACAGTACCAGTAATATACCAAATTAATTAATGGATAATTAACCAAGAAAAGAAGGGCACACGCAAAGGCCATTCCGAAAAACAGTCTCAAAATTTTCGGCGCGACTTTTGCTTTTCTTTCAAACATGTTTCGCTCTAAGCTTCAATCAATTTTCACTTTCTATAACTAATTCAATTTCCAGTTCTAAACTTGTACAGTTGATAAAACACATGAAAAAACTAACATAAACTATTCCAAATCCTTATTATAGCTATAAATACTCTCCTCATAAACCGTTTTACAACCCACTACCTTCACCACTTCTACCACTCCATCTTCCAACTTCTTCTCTAATCATTCTTTCACATTATCATATAAACGTCTCTCTCCCAATTTCTTCCGCATTTTTTCAACAATATGTCAAACAATAACTATCCTCTTCCTTTTCTCTTCCTCATCATCACACTATCTTGCTCCTTCAATTTCTCAACTGTAAAATCATCCACATTCAATGTTATCAACTTCGGAGCCAAACCAGACGGAATAACCGATTCCACTAAAGCATTCCTGAATGCTTGGACTAAGGCCTGTTCGTCGCCGTATCCCGCAGCAATTTACGTTCCACAAGGGAAATTCTTACTTGGAACTGTAACATTTAGTGGAAATTGTGCTAACAAAGCTATTTCCATAACGATTGATGGTACTTTGATCGCTTCATCTAATTACCGTGTCGCCGGTAAAGGCAGTAGCACATGGTTGAGGTTTCAGCATGTTGACGGAGTTTCAATTCGCGGCGGCGTGCTTGATGGCCAGGGTACTGCCTTGTGGAACTGTAAAAATTCCAACAAAAGGAATTGCCCAATCGGAGCAACGGTAATGTCTATCATGCATTGGCATTGCACATGATTATTATTTTTCACTTTATATTCCAGGTTTTATTAATAATTCATTTAAGAGAACTACTGCAGATATAATTATAGAATTTAAAAGAAGTAATTATTTAGTGGAGGTAGGAGATCATGGAACGGTTAATTTGCAACTACTCTTATTTGAAGATTTTATTTTATAAGGTAATCATAGTCGTTAATTTTATTTTGTGATGTTTTCAGACGCTGGAATTTATTGGCTCAAAAAATATTATGATCAGTGGATTGACATCTATAAATAGTCAAATGTTCCACATAGTGTTTAATGGATGTCAATATGTAAAAACACAAGATGTAAACATCGTGGCGGCCGGAAACAGCCCTAACACCGACGGCATCCATGTCCAAATGTCCTCCCACGTCACCATCATTCACTCCAAAATTCGCACCGGTGATGATTGTATCTCGATCGGACCTGGAACCAATAACTTGTGGATTGAAAATATTGAATGTGGACCAGGACATGGAATAAGGTAATAGATCTCTTTAATCTTGATAATTTTTTTTGTTTTTTCTTCATATAAAAAACACTATAGTAATGATTTATTTGATACTAATGGCAGCATTGGAAGCTTAGGATGGGAATTAAATGAACCAGGTGTACAAAATGTGACGGTTAAAACTGTTACATTCACAGGAACTCAAAATGGCGTTAGAATAAAATCATGGGGTAGAGCTAGCAATGGATTTGTTAGAAACATATTTTTCCAAGATGCAACTATGGTTAATGTCCAAAACCCAATTGTCATTGACCAGAATTACTGCCCAAACAACAAAAACTGCCCCGGTCAGGTTGGTTTTCTATATAACATCTTATTGGACGCTTTACACATAAATTTTATATGAAAATAACCTGATTTTTTTGTTTGTTGAAACTATTATAATATTTCAGGCGTCTGGAATTAAAATCAGTGATGTAACATATCAAGACATTCATGGAACATCAGCAACACAAGTAGCTGTGAAATTTGATTGCAGTTCTAAGTATCCATGCAATGGGATAAAATTGAAGGATGTAAAACTTACATACAAAAACCAAATAGCTGAAGCATCTTGTAACCATGCTGGGGGAGCTGCATTGGGTTTAGTTCAACCAGAGAGTTGCTTATAAAATTAAGTTGCTACAATCATTAAAAAATTATTAAGCAAAGATTCTTGATATATAGATAATGAAAATTCATACTAAAAACACTATGTTGTAATTTGAGAAGTTGCTAGTTTTTGGTTCATCGGAGGTGTATGTGGCCCATTGGGTCACACTGGAACCTGGTCTTGCAATTGCTATGGACAATATAGAAAGTCCTATTTTCTATTACTTGATTGTATTTCTAATATATTCAAAATTTATACGCAAATATTTGTAACAAGGAAATTTAAGGGTATATGAATTATATTGGAATTTTTATAGATAATCTTTTTGTTTGCCCTGATTCTAATGGTTATTTACTTGCTATAAACTTTCATAGTGTTGGGACCATATGTTTATTGATTGTTTTGTTCTTCCACTAAACTACATCATTTCCACGCCCCTTAAATACAAAACTCTTCAGAATTTATGATTGATATATTTAATTGCTTGATGAATGGTAAAACTAAAAGACTAATCTATCTCAATGTTAGGCACGTGCAAAAAGTCTCGACATCCCTTGTATTTTGTATTTCAATTAATCCCTTTTCGAAATCAATGTTATCGTATTCTCTCATGATTCATCTAGGTTTTGAGAATTTTTTATTAGTATATCATGATTCATGACCTAGTTTAGTTGTGATCCTTAGGTTATCTAACACACAAGCATCATATTACTATTTTTTAGGATAATTTTTTAAATTAATTATCTAACACTGACCCTCAATCGGAGTCAGTTATGGAATGAACCACATTTAATAAGTGTGCATTATAGATAGAGTTGTCAAAACAAACTACCCGACCCTAAATGGGTTGGTTATGATGGGCCTAAAGTTTTTTAGAGTTGAGACAAAATTAATCTATTGTAACATGGATTTAATAATTATTACGGGTTACTCGACCCTAAACAAACTATTTTTAATTTATTTTTTTTACAAAAATTAGAATAAAATATTTATTATAAATACAATGAATAAAAATTTCTATATATTAAATGGAAAGCATATACCCAAAGAATTATAGGGAGAAGCGGTTTTAACAGCAACATACATATTAAACAGATGTCCAACGAAGAAGCTTGAAGGAATCACTCCAGAAGAATGTTGGTCTGGTGTCAAGCCTAACCTCAGTCACTTGAAGGTGTTTGGATCTATAGCACATAGACATGTGTCAGATCAGTTGAGAAAGAAGCTTGATGATAAGTCGAATCAGATGATCTTGATAGGATGTCATTCGACTGGAGGTTACAAGCTGTTTGACCCAGTGAATAAGCAAGTAGTGATAAGCAGGGACGTGATCATAGATGAGCTTAAAGAATGAGATTGGACTAAGAATGTCAAGAAGGATTCAGTGAGAATCTCTTGTGAAGAACTAACCACTGAAGTCGAAAAAGAAATTCGACAGGAACAAGTCAGAGATGAAGCAGACCCAAGCAGACCTCGACGAACGAGACACATGCCTACAAGATTGCAAGAATGTGTAATTACATCAGATGACGTGGTTGATGAAGAAGGTGAGCTGGTACACTATGTTTTCTATGCAAATGTCAAACCAGTCAATGCAGCTGAGGCGTTGAAAGATTCGAAGTGGGTAAAAGCAATGAATAAGGAGTTAGATTTCATCAAAGTCAACAACACCTGGTCACTTGTCGAATTGCCTCAAGGCAAAAGGGCAATTGATGTGAAGTTGGTTTACAAGGTGAAAGTTAATCCTAAAGGAGAAGTAACTCGACACAATGCGAGACTTAAGGCGAAAGGATTTCTTCAGAAGGAAAGAATCGACTTCGACGAAGTGTTTGCACCTCTTGCTTGGATCGAAACAATCAGGTTAGTTGTTGGTCTAGCAAATATGAACAATTGGCACACATGTCAGATGAACGTGAAGTGTGCATTCCTTAATGGTCCCTTAGATGAAGAAGTTTATGTTGCACAACCAGCTGGGTATGTGAAACGAGGCAAAGAAAGAAAGGTGTATAGATTCTTGATATATAGATAATGAAAATTCATACTAATAACACTATGTTGTAATTTGAGGAGTCGCTAGTTTTTGGTTCATTGCTTGATCTGAGGTGTATGTGGCCCATTGGGCCACAGTGGAATCTGGTTTTGCAATTGTTATGGACAATATAGAAAGTTCAATTTTCTATTACTTGATTGTATTTCTAATATTCAAAATTTATACGCAAATATTTGTAACAAGGAAATTTAAGGGTATATGAATTATATTGGAATTTTTATAGATAATCTTCTTGTTTGCCCTGATTCTAATGGTTATTTACTTGCTATAAACTTTCATAGTGTTGGGACCATATGTTTATTGATTGTTTTGTTCTTCCACTAGACTACATCATTTCCACGCCCCTTAAATACAAAACTCTTCAGAAAGTATGATTGATTTATCTAATTACTTGATGAATGGCAAAACTAAAACACTAGTCTATCTCAATGTTAGGCAAGTGCAAAAAGTCTCCACATCCCTTACTTGTATTTTGTATTTCAATTAATCCCTTTTCGAAATCAATGCTATCGTATTCTCATTATCTCATGATTCATCTAGGTTTCGAGAATTTTCTATGAGTATATCATGATTCATGACCTAGTTTAGTTGTGGTCCTTAGGTTATCTAACATTCAATTTATTGATCACCAAAAGTAAACAAACACACAAGCATCATATTACTATTTTTTGGGATAATTCTTTAAATTAGTTTTCTGAAGCAACTGACGGTCTTTCAATCAGAGTTATTGAACTTAAGATAAGTTAGTTACGAAATCAATCAAATTTCAATCGGTGTACATTATGGATAGAGATGTCAAAATGAACTATCTGACCTTAAACAGGTTGGCTCTTGTGCCTAGAGCTTTTTAGGGTTGGGAAAAAAACTCTATTGCAATATGTGTTCTGATCTGAGGTGATCAGAATGGATATTCGTGGCCTTCCGTGTAGGGCAACGATGATGGTTGTAAGAGAGGAGGGTGGTGTACCTAGAAGGTACTCCAATGCCAAAGTAAGTTTTTGGGATAGAGAAAGCAAGTACAAAACGTTTAGGTATGAGTAGTGAATATTGGATATTGATCAAACCTGACCCTCTCAAGTGAGAGGGCATTTATAGAAAAACCCCCAGCACGGGGCCAAGGTCTCCCATGTGGCCGAAATATCTGGCCGGCTAATGGGAGACTACCAGGTGGAAGATCTAGCGCATGACCTGTTGAGCTGGTCCAACTGTCCCCGTCAACTCCGGAGGGGCAGTTGATCGCGTGAACTGTCAAGCGCGTGAGGTGGACGTCCCCAACGGCTATATTGTGCCCAACGGTTATATTGTGCCCAACGACTATATTGTGCTCAACGGCTAGATTGGTTGAATCTCGTTATTGGGCCTTGCCAAAGGCTGGACTGGGTTGGGCCTTGCCCTACTGTGGGCCATGTGCCTGCCCAGTCCAGAATAGGATCCCCCCAAGTCTTTGCTCTAAGGTGAAGAGTAATGACTTGAGATAGCCTTGTTGGTCGACCGAGGGGCAAGAGTTGTGACGCGGGGTAGTTTTTTGAGGTAGTTATTTTCGAATGAAAATGTTCGGGGACGTGCCCTTCGCTTGTCTATGGTAAGCGTGGTCGACAGCTGGCTTATGAGCCCGACAGTTCCTTAGTACGCGGGGGCGTGCTCGCGAAAAGGACGTTTTTGTGTCGACCAGACTTAGTGGGGATGCGCCCGCGAAAAGAACGCTTTATGTCGACCAGCCTTGATGCGGATGTGTCCGCAGAAAAGACGCTTTTCATGTCGACCAGCTCTGATGAGGAGGTGACCTGTATGAACTGTCGATGAGGGTATGCTCGCGGAGAGCTGGAGAGTGTAACTCCCCGGTTTTAGTATTTTTATTTAATCGAGTCGGTTTGATTATTTTATTATTATATTATTTTATTTTCGACTTTTACTTGGAAATATGTTATTTTTCAATGTTGTGATATTTTATCGCGTTTTGTGAACGTTTGCGAGATATTTGAGTGCAAGGGTATTTTGGGCATTTCACTTTATTTTTCTTAAGTTAAGAAAATAGAAAGAGAGAAAAATAGAGAGAAAGAAAAAGATAAGAAGGAAAAGGAGAAGAAAAGAGAAAGAAAGGAGAAAGAGAGAAAATCTTGGAAAATCTAGAAATCGAAACAACCGACTTTCCAAACACGATTAAATCGAGTAAGGGTGCGAAACTTGATTATTATATACTTGTGTATGATTATGTATGTATGTTTTTGGTTGTTATTGGATTGAAATGGAAATATAGAGTAAAACCCATAAATGTTGAAAGTGTTAGAAATTGATACAAATGTGTCTGAAATCATGTTTTAGTGTTCCTTATTGTTGGTATATGATAGATACATGTTGTTAGGCATTGTATTGGTAATTTTTCTGGTGTATAGGTGAAATTGGGTTGAATTTGGTTTGAAAACGCAGAACAAAATTCTGCAGAAAATTCTGGTTTTTCCACTGCCCATACGCGTATCACTCAAGGCAATACACGTATTGGTCAAGGCAATACGCGTATGCATTGAAGGATTGTGGGCAATACGCGTATGGATCTTCATTTTCTCGGCCATCTGCCCATTTACGTAATGGTACGCGTAAGACTTTAGGGCAATACGCGTATGAAGTAGGGCATTACGCGTATAGGATTTTCAATGGGAATTTTGGGAAAAATGGGTCTCTTCCCATACGCGTACGACCTTGGGAAATACGCGTATGGAATGGGCGAGGGAGCAGGGAAATACGCGTATGGCTCAGGGCAATACGCGTATGGCCAGGGGAATTGCAAAATGTGGTTTTTTCGCGATGTCTTTTCTTGTTTAGTCCGTAACTTGTGTTCCGTTTATCCGTTTTTAACATTCTTGGTATCGTTGAGTAGCTATTGAACCGTACTTCCTTATTATAATAATTTTGAGATTGTTAGCCGATTTAATTATGTCAGGAATTTAGAATAGTGTCGTTTTGTCGACTTTTTTCGTTATAATTGTGTGTAATTGGTGTGTATCATGCAATGTGTTGTTGATATGGATATGGTATGATTGCGTGCTGTTGTATGGTATAAATGCATTGTTTTGGGCTTGAATTGCAAAGCATGATTAATGTTGAGTGAGATGGTTGCATATATGTGTGCATTTGAATGTCATGAGTCATTGTATGCTGAGCATCATGATGTGCATTCTTGTGATGTCGTGTGCCCTAGTGGGTGTGAGCGACGAATCGATTCCAGAGGGAATCTGCTATAACATCGTGCGCCTTATACCGAGAGGACCGAAACCAATGGTTATAGACGATGGTGTGCCCGTGTGGGGTGTGAGCGATCGGATCGTGAGCCTTATACAAAGAGGACCGAAAGCGATCCATAAACGTCGTGAGCCTTATACAAAGAGGACCGAAAGCGACGGGGAACATCGTATGCCCGACAGGGAGTTACACTAAGTAACGAGCGATGGTTCCAATAGTTCTTGAGTGAACTGGTGTTGAGAATTGATGGAAGTCGGTACCGCATGTGCATATGCATAGAGTCGTTGTGTCGGTCTCTTGCATTTGCATAAATCATGAATAAATTGATTGTGTGTGGAATGGTGGATGAAATTGATGAATTGATATATGTATAGGTGTTGGTGATATTTGTATTGTGCGTGGTTGATATACCTTGGTGATGGTTATATGAAATATACATTGTGTTGTTTAGGTATTGGAATTCTGGTATAAGTTGTGGTGAGAATATTCGATATGTGTATTTTTGTGTTATTATATAATTGTATGCAATTACATTATAATTGTGTTTCTCTCCTTTCTGTTGTTTTATAATGCTCTATGAGGCATTGCAGATTATATTGCTGGAGGTCTTTTTGTGAAGCTTAGGTCTTCATTATTTTGTCGGTCGGCTCTGATATGTGACACCGGGTAGTCGGGGTGATCTAGTGTGATTATTTGTATTATGTATACACATGTTTTGGATTGTACTTGTGTGAATTTGTATATGACAGATACACTTTGTATGATATATATATATATATATATATATATATATATGAGATTCAGTACAGATTTTCCGCTTTTATTCTGTATATGAATGGTGGGTAGTAGGAACTAAGTTCCTCTGTTAATTGCTACCTGATTGTTACATATCTTTATGGGCAGGTTTATGTGTATTTTGTTTCAAATTGATGTGACCCCTCGGTCTATGCTGTGAATGTTTTAAATATACTCTGATGAAATTTTGAATTTTATTTATCGCTTATTAGCTTGGGAGTGTAGATTGGGGGTGTTACATTAAGTGGTATCAGAGCCAGTCCGTGTCAATTTGTGTCAGTCCTTGTCGGTCTTGGTGTTGGGTTGAGCTATTTGTTTAACCATAGTTGCTGTTATTGGAAATGAACAGAATATGGTTGGTAGGAATGACGCTGCTTTAGCTGCTGCTATGCAAGCTATGGCTCGGGCTGTGCAGGGTGCACCTAATGCTGCAGGTAATGATGAGTTCAGGAAGAACAAACCGCCTGTCTTCAAAGGAAGATATGATCCTGATGGTGCACAGATTTGGCTGAAAGAGATTGAAAGGATTTTCCGAGTGATGGATTGTGCTGAGGATCATAAGGTGAGACTGGGTACTCACATGTTACTGGAAGAAGCTAATGATTGGTGGGTTAGTACACATCATGTGTTGGAAGCTGCAGAGGAAGAGATCACTTGGGTTGTGTTTAGCATTGAGTTTCTGAGGAAGTATTTTCCCGAAGATGTACGAGGAAAGAAGGAAATTGAGTTATTGGAATTAAAACAAGGTGATATGTCTGTTGTTGATTATACTGCTAAGTTTGTGGAGCTTGTGCAGTTTTATCCACATTATGCTGAAGCGACTGCGGAATTTTCTAAGTGCGTAAAGTTTGAGAACGGATTGCGCCCGGAGATAAAGCAGGCAATTGGTTATCAAAGGATTCGGAGGTTTTCTGATTTGGTGGATTGTTGTAGGATTTATGAGGAGGATAGTAAAGCTCGTTCTACTCACTATAAGAGTGTGAGCGAGAGGAAAGTGAAGCAACAGTTCCGTGGTGGTCCGTATGTAACACCAGCTGATAAGGGTAAACAAAGGGGAAATTTTGAGCGAAGGTCAAGTGGAGGAGGAATGTCTAGTCCTCTGCGATGCTATAGATGTGGTGATGTGGGACATCGTCAGTCAGAATGTAGGAAGGATTTGAGGAAGTGTTCTAATTGTGGAGGTTTAGGACATATCGCAGCTGATTGTGCAAGGAAGAATATGGTGAAGTGTTTCAACTGTGGTGAACCTGGTCATATTAGTACGAAGTCTCCGAAACCGAAGCAAGCTCCAGCTGGTGGGAAATTTTTGCGTTGGCAGGAACTCAGACTTCGAGTGCAGATCGTCTGATCAGAGGTACTTGTTTTATTAATAGTACGCCTTTAGTTGCTATTATTGATACTGGAGCGACTCATTCGTTTATTTCGTCTGAGTGCGTGAAGCGTTTGAATCTTGTGTTGTCTTCGATGGGTGGTGAGATGGTTATTGATACTCCAGCAATGGGGTCAGTAACTACTTTCTTGGTTTGTTTAAAGTTGTCCTTTGACCATTTATGGTAAAGACTTTGAGACGGACTTGGTGTGTTTGCCGTTGGAGGGTTTAGATGTGGTTCTGGGAATGAATTGGTTACAGTTCAATAGGGTTCATATTGATTGTTATCATAAGCTGGTAAGGTTTCCTTCTCTTGAGGAAGACGAAGACTCGAGTTTCTTATCTACCAAGGAGTTGAAGAAATTTTTGGCGGATGAAGCTCAGGTGTTTGGGTTGTTTGCATCATTGACTGTGGATAGTCAAGTTTCACTTGATGTGTTTCCTGTTGTGTGTGATTTTCCGGAAGTGTTTCCTGAGGATATTTCAGACTTGCCGCCAGAGAGAGAGGTGGAGTTTTCTATAGATCTAGTTCCTGGTACTAGACCTGTTTCTATGACACCTTATCGTATGTCGGCATCTGAGTTGGTTGAGTTAAAGAAGCAGTTGAATGAATTATTGGAAAAGAGGTTCGTGAGACCAAGAGTTTCTCCTTGGGGTGCTCCAGTTTTATTGGTGAAAAGAAGGATGGAAGTATGCGATTGTGTATTGATTATCGCCAGTTGAATAAGGTGACGATTAAGAATAAGTATCCTCTTCCGAGAATTGATGATTTGATGGACCATTTGGTAGATGCTTGTGTGTTTAGTAAGATTGATTTGAGGTCAGGGTATCATCAGATTAGAGTGAAGCTTAGGTCTTCATTCTTTTGTCGGTCGGCTCTAATATGTGACACCGGGTAGTCGGGGTGATCGAGTGTGATTATTTGTATTATGTATACACATGTTTTGGATTGTACTTGTGTGACTTTGTATATGACAGATACACTTTGTATGATATATATATATATATATATATATATATATATATATATATATATATATATATATGAGATTCAATACAGATTTTCCGCTTTTATTCTGTATACGAATGGTGGGTAGTAGGAACTAAGTTCCTCTGTTAATTGCTACCTGATTGTTGCATATCTTTATGGGTAGGTTTATGTGTATTTTGTTTCAAATTGATGTGACCCCTCGGTCTATGCTGTGAATGTTTTAAATATACTCTAATGAAATTTTGAATTTTATTTATCGCTTATTAGCTTGGGAGTATAGATTGGGGGTGTTACAGAGAGGACTTTCCTTGGGGAATACAACGTTTTAGCCTGAGAATGCCAAATGAAGATTCCCTTCTGACACGTGTGACGACGTAATTAATTTTTGTTAAGGCCTAAGTGGTCTAGGCTAGCCAAGCAATGATGGATTTTGCCCTTTTCACTTCCCCATGTGAGCAAATGCTTACAAAAAGGGGAAACGAGGATTCATTTGCACACTTCGCACAAATTTATCTCCCCATCATCTTTTGCTGTGCAACTTATCTCTTCGTCGGAGTTCATCTCGTCGCCGTCAACCTTCATCTTCTACCTCCAGATCTTCATCTTCAACCTCCAAATCTTCATCTTCAATCCTCCAGATTCAAGTAAGTTCTTCATACTTTCTTGTTAGTCTTAGGATAGTTCTTGATTTTCTGGGAATTAGTTTGAATTTCCCGGTAATGCATGAATTTTCCGGTTGAAGTTCATGCGTTTGTGGATGAACACATGAATTTTTCGGTTGAAGTTCATGCGTTCGTTGATGAACACATGAATTTTCTGGAAAATTCATGAAGATACTGAAGAACATGATAAACCTAGGATGAATGTTTTTGCATGTTGCGTAGAGTTGTGTAGATCTTCCTAGGTTAGAAGTATGTAATGTTTGTAGTCGGGCATTAGGCCTCCTCGCCACGATAGCTGATTTTCGCGTAAGTTTCAATTGCCGAGGAGACACGTCTGTGTAGGAGCCCTGCGTAGAGTCGCAGAGACTCATCCACATTCTCCGGGGAGAAGATTTTTCCGTCTCCCGATACTGTCAACTAGGGCTTGAGGGCATCCTCGTATTTATTCCTCGCCCTTTCACTTTTGCTTCCTTTGCATTTCAGTCGAAATGGCCGGTAGGAACGAGGAAGTCGTCTGCGACGCTGGAATTGCTAACGGGGAGGCTGCGTAACCTGTCGAGCATGCCAACGTCAGGGTGGCTGAAGGGGATCTTAGCTGGATCGCCCAAGAGCCATTGGTGACGAGATCGACCTTTATCGAGGAGGAGTCCTGTTTGTTCCCTTACCTTGAGGACCAGACAGAGGATACCCCTGCAGGCTGGAAAGCGATATGTCCCTCAGAGGATGACTGTATATGTTTGATGTATCTGGGGATGAGATTTCCAATGTACGAATTCGCTTTCACGGAGGAGGGGTATCGTCTGCCCTTCACTGATTTTCAAGGGGCTATTTTTTGTCACCTCGAGTTGTGTCCTGCCCAGCTTCATCCGAAGGCTTTGGCGTTTATTCGGGCCTTCGAGCTGGTGTGCTGGTATCTGAAGATTGGAGCTACAGTATAGCTCTTTTTCTGCATCTTCGAGATTCAGAGGAGCATGCCTGGTCCAAAGCAAAGTTGGGTATCTTTTAAACAACAGAGCAGACTGTTCTGGCCATATTCAGAGTCTTTCTGAAACTTCAAATTCAGGTTCTTGGTTGTGAAGCCTGTCTCGGAGGCGGCCAAGGAATATTTAGCTACCATGGAAACCGCGGAGGTAGATGGTCGGGAAGTAATGAGACCAGTGTCAAAATTCCCACTAGAATGGGTGTTTTCTCATTTTAGATATAGGACCGACCAGTTCCTCGTTAAGCATGACCAGCTGAACACTGAGGACAAGAAATTCTTTCGAGCGTTGACGGAATTCGTGGAGAGTTTTATCCCTACTTTTGTAGTGGACAAGGACAACAAAGTGTTGTATAGGGAGGACGGGGGGCCTGCTCGGGCGGCCCGCTATATAAATACCAAGGCCCTCCTCGAATGTAAGAACGAGGATATCGCGTTCGAGCTTCTTGGTATAGATTAACCTTTTGCCCATACTGTTAATGTCTTATGTGATGTGTTAATCCTTTTTTATTTCTGCAGGGAAAATGTCGAACATGCGTGAGCTCCTGATCAGGTCCGCAGCGGCCAAAAATATCAAGAAGGCGCCGGTGCCGAAGGTCGACATGGCTAAGTAGCAGGCGACGCTGGAGAAGTTCGTCGGCGGTTCTACCTCCTTTCTGGGCAGCACGTTGAATCCCCCTACCCCGGATACTCAGAAGAAAAGGAAGCGGGACGATCTTAGTTCTCCCCCGGCTGACGGTTCGAGCGGCTTTGTCAGGGGTAAGTTTGTTCTACCCTCTGTTATTTGCAAGGAAAGATTTTTGATGGGGAGGGATCAGTCGTTATCCCCGACCTTGATACGTCGACCATTCTGTCTGTTGATCCTAAGGTAAGGAGGAAACTCCTATGCTAGGATGCAGCGGCTGTCATGAGAGTGATGGAGGTGGCGCTGGCCCTTGGGGACGCATAGGCGGTTCCGGTCGCGGAGTTTAAGAAGGTCAAGGCAAGGGAAACTGAGCTCGAGCTGGAAACTGCTGAGTTGTTCAATAAACTGATGACCCTCAAGGGCAATTACGAGGCCAAGGTCGAACTTTTAAAAGAGATGAATCAGACCCGGGAGGAGATGCAACGCTTGAAGAAGGAGAACGCCGAGCTGAAGGTGAAGGTTGATGGGCTGGAGGGCTCCTCGATTGCCAAAAAGATGAAACTGAGGATGAAAGAGCTCTGAAGACCCGGGCAGACCTGATCGGGAGAATTAGCATCCTTGAGCAGGATAAACTAGGGGC
Organism: Lathyrus tuberosus; assembly: GCA_022829125.1. Taxonomy (NCBI): domain Eukaryota; kingdom Viridiplantae; phylum Streptophyta; class Magnoliopsida; order Fabales; family Fabaceae; genus Lathyrus; species Lathyrus tuberosus. The sequence goes on from JALAZF010000179.1 coordinate 120,734, forward strand.
AGCTGAGTTCTGATTTAGCGCAGCCGTGGAGAAGATGAAGGCCTTGAATTCTGACGTCCAGTTGGTCACCGAGGGAATGGGCATTTTGCACCAAGTTATTGACAGCCAGGTGGTTCCTCCAGAGCTTCCCACCGATGAAGTTTAGCTTTTGTTTTTGTACCTTAGTATTTTGTTGGCCTGCGTGCCAATTTGATTAAAATTGATGATTGGGCTTGGCCCGTGTTTGTAATATATTGACAACTTTCCGGCCTTGTGGCTGTACTTATATATATATATATATGTGTGTGTGTGTGTGTGTGTGTATATTTTTGTTCGACATTATATGTCTTGCATCTCATTTGTGCTTTTTTAATATTTGCAAATTGTGCTCGGTAGATGTAGGAGTTTGTTCGACTCGTTTTAATGCTCGACAGTTTGGGGAACTTGTGACGCCCCCAATCTATACCCCCAATTAACACGCAATTAAAGCGGTAAAAATAAAATTCGAAAATTGATCAGAGTAGATTTGAAACATCATGGCATAGAAAGGGAGGATCACATCAAAGTAACCAAACATACACATAACATGCAACACCTGCCCATAATGATATGCAACGGTGGGGTAGCAATCATACAGAGGAAACTTTGTTCCTTACACCCACTTTTCAGAAATCAGAATTAAAGCGGAAAATCTAAAATCTGATTAACATATATACATATACACATATAAACAGTTTGTCATACATCAGGTAGCATATGTACAACCAAAATATATCATCAGATATACAAAATAATAGCGCGCGGCCACCCTAACTACCCGGAGTCACATATCAGAGCCGACCGACCAAAATAATGAAGACGCAACGCTTCACAAAAAGGAATACCTCCAGCAGCTCTAATAGGCAACGCCTCATAGAGCGTTATAAAACAGCAGAAGGGTGAGAAAAACAACCATAATATAATTGCATAAAATTATATATTAACGCAAAAATGCACAAATAACATATTCTCACCACCAAAGCACCCAGATAAATTATAACAACACACAGTACAATTCACATGTATCAATTACCACTGCACATCAATTATTCACAATACCATCACACATATTTCATTTCATTAATCACATTCACAAATTCACACATAATTAATTCATGATTTATGCAATACACATAGACCGACACAACGACTCTATGCACATGCCATGCGGTACCGACTTCCAATGTCTCATGTCTCATCATCAGTTCACTCAGGAACTATTGGAACCATCGCTCGTTACTGAGAATCTCAAGTAACTCCCCGTCGGGCCTACGATGTTCACCCGTCGCTTTAGGTCCTCAGGCATCGCCTCATATTTTCGAGGCACACGACGTTAAGGATTGCTTTAAGTCTCCAAAGGAGCCCACAATCGTCTATACCCATCGCTTTAAGTCCTCATGCATCGCCTCATATTTTCGAGGCACACGATGTTATAGCATATTCCCTCAGGAATCAAACCGTCTCTCAGGACGTTTCCACAATGCACATTATGATGCTTGGCATACAATGACTCATGACACTCACATTGCATCCATGCATACATTCATAATCATGCATAAATCATCAAATACCACACTTAGCATTTTCTTGCCTTACGGCCACAAATCATCCTCACAACAGCATATAAGGCATACATATCCAAAGCACACACATATAGCATAATACATGACAATTATGCACCATTAAAACGACAAAGTCGACCATTGACACTATTCACATTTACCGACAAAATAAAATCGGCTAACAAATTCTAAACCATCATAATAAGAAATTACAGCTCAATGGCTTTCCAACGCATCAAACCACGCCTCAAACCGAATCACAGATCAAAAGTTATGCAGAAAACAAAATTACACGAACAGCACTGTTCGCTGGGCGAACCTCCCTCGTGAGCATTCGCTAGCTGCTTCGCTAGGGAACGTCCCTCGCAAGCATTCGCTAGCTCCTTCGCTAGGCGAATGTTCCAGCGAACCAAGTCAGAACCAAACAGAGCCAAAAACACCCAAAGTTCGCTAGGCGAACACTCTAGCGAACCTTCGCTCATGCCTTCGCTAGGCGAATACCCGTAGCGAACCTTCTCTACCCTTCGCTGAATGGTTCGCTAGGCGAACCCGCGAAAACCTCACTCGCTACCACCTTCGCCCCAGGTTCGCTAGGCGAACCAAGGAAAACCCAGAATTTTTCTGCGCTGTTTGAAACCCCAATTGATGATATTTCCCAACCAAAACATTTCCCAATCAACATATATCAATCAGAACCTATCCTAATCATGCCAACAAGCAAACTACCACCTTTACATCGATTTCCAACCGTTAACCCATCGATTCTACTCATTTTATCGTTTTCGACCTAAAAGTGAAAAACATAGAAAGCAAGAGAATCATCCAAACACATACATACATAATCATATACAAGCATAGTATAATCGAGTTTCGCACCCTTACCCGATTTAATTCGATTCTAGGAATTGATCTTGATGATTTTTCCACACTATCCCAATTTTTCTCTCTTCTCCTCTTTTCTTCTCTTTTCCCTTCTTTCTTCTTTCTTTCTCTCTATTTTCTCTCTTTCCAATTCTATCTTACTAACTTAATGAAAAATATCTATGAAATGTCCAAAATACCCCCACACTCAAATATCTCGCAAACGTTCCCAAAACGCGATGAAATATATTCACGACTAAAAATAACACATTTTCACACAAAAGTTGAAATTACAATAAAATAATAATAAAATAATCCAAAAAGACTCAATAAAACAAAGTTGGCAAAACGGGGCGTTACAATTCTCCCCCACTTAGAAATTTTCGTCCTCGAAAATCTTACCTGATACAAACAACTCCGGATATGACTCCCGCATCCTACTTTCCAATTCCCACGTCAAATTACCCTCAGCAGCGCCTCCCCATGCCACTTTCACAAGTGCAATCTCTTTACCCCTCAACTGCTTCACCTCGCGATCCAAAATACTAACTGGTAATGCCTCGATCGTAAGGTTATCTCTTACCTCAACCTCGTCCATCGGAATCACATGTGAAGGGTCCGGAACATACTTCCGAAGCTGTGAAACATGAAAAACATCATGCAAATTCGACAGATTCGGTGGTAACGCCACACGATACGCTACAGCACCAACTCTCGCAGATATCTGGTAAGGACCAATAAATCGAGAAGTAAGCTTCTTAGATTTCAAAGCACGACCAACACCCGTTACCGGCGTAACTCTCAGAAATACGTGATCACCCTCTTGAAACTCAAGATCCTTCTGTCTCCGATCATGATAACTCTTTTGTCTACTCTGAGAAGCCTTCATTTTCTCACGAATAAACTTTACCTTTTCCGTCGTCTGTTGTACCAATTTCGGTCCAACCATAGAACTCTCACCAGTTTCATTCCAACACAACGGCGTTCGACATCTTCGTCCAAATAAAGCCTCAAAAGGTGCCATTCCGATACTAGAATGGAAACTGTTATTATACGTGAACTCAATCAAAGCAAGATAACTGTCCCACGCACCACCTTGTTCCAAAACACACGACCTCAACAAATCCTCCAACGACTGAATAGTTCTTTCGGTCTGACCATCAGTCTGCGGATGATAAGCCGAACTCAACCTCAATCTAGAACCCAAAGCCTTCTGTAAACTTTCCCAAAATATAGATGTAAACCTAGGATCTCGATCAGAAACAATACTTAAAGGAACCCCATGCAATTTCACCACCACACTGATATAGATCTCAGCTAACCGTTCCAAAGAAAAACTGATGTCAATCAGAATAAAATGCGTCGATTTAGTCAGCCTGCCCACAATCACCCAAATAGCATTATGCCCCCGCTGAGTGTTCGGTAATCCCGTCACAAAATCCATCGAAATGCTATCCCATTTCCACTCAGGAATATCCAACGGTCGCAACAAACCACTAGGTCTCAAATGTTCCACTTTCGATTTCTGACAAGTCAAACATGCATACACAAACTGAGCCACATCTCTTTTCAAACCAGACCACCAGAAAATCTTCTTCAAATCTTGGTACATCTTATTCGCACCCGGATGAATACTTAAATTACTTCGGTGTCCTTCCTCCAAAATCATTCTTTTCAACTCCGCATCATCAGGTATACAAACACGACCACGGAATCTCAAAACACCAAAATTATCCACCTTGAAATCCACATTCTCATTCCTCATCAAATCAACGAATTTCAAATCCAGCTATTGTTTCTCACTAACCGACAACAAAAATTCATTCGTAACTTTTAACATTCCAAGCCTTACACTAACCGAAGTCACTTCACATACCAAACTCAAGTCTCTAAACGACTCCAAAAGTTCCAACTCTTTCACCATCAATGCGGACATATGCAACGATTTCCGGCTCAATGCATCGGCTACCACATTAGCTTTACCAGGATGGTAATTCAAGCCAAAGTCGTAGTCTTTCAAGAATTCCAACCATCTCCGCTGCCTCATGTTCAACTCTTTCTGATCAAATAAATATTTCAAGCTTTTATGATCACTAAAGACTTCGAACCTTGCACCATAGAGATAGTGCCTCCAAATCTTCAACACAAAAACTACAGTCGCTAACTCAAGATCATGAGTAGGATAGTTTTTCTCATGAACTCTTAACTGCCTTGAAGCATAAGCTACAACTTTACCTTCCTGCATCAGAACACCACCCAAACCAATTAAAGAAGCATCGCAATACACAACAAATGGTTCATTAGGATTAGGTAAAATAAGAATCGGAGCTGTCATCAATCTTCTCTTCAGCTCACAAAAACTCTCTTCACATTGAATATCCCAAATGAATGCTTTGCCCTTACAAGTCAACTGCGTCAAAGGAAGAGCAAGCTTAGAAAAACCTTCAATGAACCTCCGATAATAACCAGCCAAACCTAGAAAGCTTCGAATTTCAGTAACGGATCTAGGAGCCTCCCATTGTAGAACTGCTTCCACTTTAGATGGATCCACTGCAATACCATTACCTGAAATTACGTGCCCAAGAAAACTCACCCCAGACAACCAGAATTCACACTTGGACAATTTGGCAAAAAGCTTCCTTTCCTTCAAAACCTGCAAAACAATACGCAAATGTTCTGCATGTTCTTCCCGAGACTTAGAATAGATTAAAATATCATCAATAAACACCACCACAAAACGATCCAAATGCTCGTGGAAAATCCGATTCATGTATTCCATAAACACACCAGGCGCATTAGAAACCCCGAACGGCATCACTGAATATTCATAATGACCGTAACGTGTTCTAAAGGCCGTCTTCTGAATATCCTCTTCTTTCACTCTTATCTGATGGTACCCCCGATCTCAAATCGATCTTACTAAATACACAAGCACCAACCAACTGATCCATCAGATCATCAATCCTTGGAAGCGGATATTTGTTCTTAATCGTCACCTTATTCAACTGGCGATAATCAATACATAATCGCATACTCCCATCTTTCTTTTCCACCAACAAAACTGGAGCACCCCAAGGAGAAACACTTGGCCTCACGAACCTCTTTTCCAACAACTCATTCAACTGCCTTTTCAACTCCACCAATTCAGATGCCGACATTCTATAAGGTGCCATAGAAACAGGTCTAGTACCAGGAACTAGATCAATAGAAAATTCAACTTCTCTCTCTGGCGGCACATCTGAAATATCATCAGGAAACACCTCAGGAAATTCGCACACAACAGGAAACACATCAAGAGAAACTTGACTATCCACAGTCAATGAAGCAAACAACCCAAACAACTGAGCTTCATCCGCCAAAAGTCTTTTCAACTCTTTGGTAGATAAGAAACTCGAGTCTTCGTCTTCCTCAAGAGAAGGAAACCTTACAAGCTTATGATAACAATCAATGTGCACCCGATTGAATTGCAACCAATTCATTCCCAACACCACATCTAATCCTTCCAATGGTAAACACACCAAATCCATCGCAAAATCTTTACCATAAATGGTCAAAGGACAACTCAAACACACTAAAGAAGTAGTTACTGACCCCATCGCTGGAGTATCAATAACCATCTCACCATCCATCAAAGACAACCCAAGATTCAAACGTCCCGCGCACTCAGACTAAATAAACGAATGAGTCGCTCCAGTATCAATAATAGCAATTAAAGGCATATTATTAATAAAACAAGTACCTCTTATCAGACGATCTGCACTTGAAGTCTGAGTTCCCGCCAATGAAAACACTTTCCCACTAGTCTGAGCCTTCTTCTGATTAGGACACTTCGAGCTAATGTGACCAGGTTCCCCACAATTGTAACACTTCACCACATTCTTCCTTTTACAATCAGCTAAAACATGTCCGATACCACCACAATTAGAACACTTAATCACATTCCTCCTACATTCATGCTGGCGATGACCCAATTCACCACATTTAAAACACCTAGGAGAATTAGACATACCTCCTCCACTTAACCTTCGATCAAAATTACCCCTTTGTTTACCTTTATCAGCCGGTGACACATACGGACCACCACGGAACTGTTGTTTCCCTTTCCTGTCACTTACACTTTTATAGTGAGCAGAACGAGCCTTACTATCTTCATCATAAATCCTACAGCATTCCACCAAATCAGCAAACCTTCGAATCCTCTGATAACCAATAGCCTGCTTTATCTCAGGACGCAAACCACTTTCATACTTCACACACTTTGAAAATTCAGCAGTCGCTTCCACATAATGAGGATAAAACTGCACAAGTTCCATAAACTTAGCAGTATAGTCAATAACCGACATATTACCTTGTTTTAGCTCTAAAAACTCAATCTTCTTCTTTCCTCGGACATCCTCGGGAAAATACTTCCTTAAAAACTCTCGGCTAAACACCTCCCAAGTGATCTCTTCTTCCTCCTCATCAGCTTCCAACACCTGACGAGTACTGATCCACCAGTCGCCAGCCTCTTCATGTAGCATATGAGTGCCCAGCCTCACCTTAACATCATCGTCATCACAATCCATTACCCTAAAAATCCTCTCAATCTCTTTCAACCACAACTGCGCACCATCCGGATCATGCTTCCCTTTAAAGACCGGCGGCTTATTCTTTCTAAACTCATCATTTCCGGCAGCATTCGGTGCACCCTGCACAGCTCGTGCCATCGCTTCCATCGCAGCAACCAAAGCAGCATCATTACGACCAGCCATATTCTGTTCGTCCAAAACAGGAACTATGGTTAAAAAACAACTCGCTCAACACAACTCGCCCAATATGCCAGACACGACAGACACAAACTACACAACTGACACGGACTGGCTCTGATACCACTTAATGTGACGCCCCCAATCTATACCCCCAATTAACACGCAATTAAAGCGGTAAAAAGAAAATTCGAAAATTGATCAGAGTAGATTTGAAACATCATGGCATAGAAAGGGAGGATCACATCAAAGTAACCAAACATACACATAACATGCAACACCTGCCCATAATGATATGCAACGGTGGGGTAGCAATCATACAGAGGAAACTTTGTTCCTTACACCCACTTTTCAGAAATTAGAATTAAAGAGGAAAATCTAAAATCTGATTAACATATATACATATACACATATAAACAGTTTGTCATACATCAGGTAGCATATGTACAACCAAAATATATCATCAGATATACAAAATAATAGCGCGCGGCCACCCTAACTACCCGGAGTCACATATCAGAGCCGACCGACCAAAATAATGAAGACGCAACGCTTCACAAAAAGGAATACCTCCAGCAGCTCTAATCTGCAACGCCTCATAGAGCGTTATAAAACAGCAGAAGGGTGAGAAAAACAACCATAATATAATTGCATAAAATTATATATTAACGCAAAAATGCACAAATAACATATTCTCACCACCAAAGCACCCAGATAAATTATAACAACACACAGTACAATTCACACGTATCAATTACCACTGCACATCAATTATTCACAATACCATCACACATATTCCATTTCATTAATCACATTCACAAATTCACACGTAATTAATTCATGATTTATGCAATGCACATAGACCGACACAACGACTCTATGCACATGCCATGCGGTACCGACTTCTAATCTCTCATGTCTCATCATCAGTTCACTCAGGAACTATTGGAACCATCGCTCGTTACTGAGAATCTCAAGTAACTCCCCGTCGGGCCTACGATGTTCACCCGTCGCTTTAGGTCCTCAGGCATCGCCTCATATTTTCGAGGCACACGACGTTAAGGATTGCTTTAAGTCTCCAAAGGAGCCCACAATCGTCTATACCCATCGCTTTAAGTCCTCAGGCATCGCCTCATATTTTCGAGGCACACGATGTTATAGCATATTCCCTCAGGAATCAAACCGTCTCTCAGGACGTTTCCACAATGCACATTATGATGCTTGGCATACAATGACTCATGACACTCACATTGCATCCATGCATACATTCATAATCATGCATAAATCATCAAATACCACACTTAGCATTTTCTTGCCTTACGTCCACAAATCATCCTCACAACAGCATATAAGGCATACATATCCAAAGCACACACATATAGCATAATACATGACAATCATGCACCATTAAAACGACAAAGTCGACCATTGACACTATTCACATTTACCGAAAAAATAAAATCGGCTAAAAAATTCTAAACCATCATAATAAGAAATTACAGCTCAATGGCTTTCCAACGCATCAAACCACGCCTCAAATCGAATCACAGATCAAAAGTTATGCAGAAAACAAAATTACACGAACAACACTGTTCGCTGGGCGAACCTCCCTCGCGAGCATTCGCTAGCTACTTCGCTAGGCGAACGTCCCTCGCAAGCATTCGCTAGCTCCTTCGCTAGGCGAATTATCCAGTGAACCAAGTCAGAACCAAACAGAGCCAAAAACACCCAAAGTTCGCTAGGCGAACACTCTAGCGAACCTTCACTTATGCCTTCGCTAGGCGAATACCCGTAGCGAACCTTCGCTACCCTTCGCTGAATGGTTCGCTAGGCGAACCCGCGAAAAGCTCACTCGCTGCCACCTTCGCCCCAGGTTCGCTAGGCAAACCAAGGAAAACCCAAAATTTTTCTGCGCTGTTTGAAACCCCAATTGGTGATATTTCCCAACCAAAACATTTCCCAATCAACATATATCAATCAGAACCTATCCTAATCATGCCAACAAGCAAACTACCACCTTTACATCAATTTCCAACCGTTAACCCATCGATTCTACTCATTTTATCGTTTTCGACCTAAAAGTGAAAAACATAGAAAGCAAGAGAATCATCCAAACACATACATACATAATCATATACAAGCATAGTATAATCGAGTTTCGCACCCTTACCCGATTTAATTCGATTCTAGGAATTGATCTTGATGATTTTTCCACACTATCCCAATTTTTCTCTCTTCTCCTCTTTTCTTCTCTTTTCCCTTCTTTCTTCTTTCTTTCTCTCTATTTTCTCTCTTTCCAATTCTATCTTACTAACTTAATGAAAAATATCTATGAAATGTCCAAAATACCCCCAGACTCAAATATCTCGCAAACGTTCCCAAAACGCGATGAAATATATTCACGACTAAAAATAACACATTTTCACACAAAAGTTGAAATTACAATAAAATAATAATAAAATAATCCAAAAAGACTCAATAAAACAAAGTTGGCAAAACGGGGCGTTACAGAACTTGTCGAGGAGGCGAAGTGGTTTCGCTAGTTGTGGGACTAGGATCTCGGTCGAGATCCTGATCGCACAGGGCTTGGACTATTCCCATCGCGAGCTGGGCGTCCTGCCACACTGGTACAACAATGGCGGAGCTCGATTGAGATATCCCCATTGGGCACGGAGTCTGCTCGTCCCATGAGCAGAAACTTGCCTTCGTTGTAATTTTAAGGATTGTGCTTGCACCAAGGCATGCTCCCGTAGCCGAGCAACCTCTCTGTAGTAGGGGGAGCTTGTCGGCAGTTAGTCCTGACTGATGGTCATAACCGTAATATTGTTTGAGCTTTTCAGCATTCCATGGCCGAGTAAATGGTTCTCCGTCCATCTGTTCAAGGTAGTAGGCGCCGGTGCCTTCCCAGTTTGCGGCCAACTTGCCCTCGCGTGAATCCTTTTGATTTCTGCGTAAGACTAGGCTGCTAACTTAGAAATCGCGCTTTATGACTTTGGCGCCATGGTGCAGAGTTATTTTTTGTTTCACTAAAGCTTCACGGAGAGCTGCCCCTGATCGGATTTCTTCGACCAGGTCGAGTTCTTTCCTTAAAGCTTCGTCGTTCAGCTCTTCGTCGAGAGGAGCTTCAGTTCGCTTGGAGGGTTCCCTGATCTCCACTGGGATTACTGCCTTGGTTCCGTACACTAATCGGAAGGGAGTCTCCCTGGTGGTTGAGTGTGAGGTTGTTCTATAGGCTCAGAGCACGCTATGTAGCTCCTCGACCCATCTCTTTTTGGCTTCGGCTAGCCTTCATTTCAGACCCCGAAGGATCACCCTGTTCGTGGCCTCTGCTTGCCTGTTAGTATGGGGATGTTCGACGGATGTGAAGTGTTGCTTTGTGCCTAATTTGGCGATGAATTATTGAAACTTCCAGTCTGTGAACTAGGTCCCATTGTCGGCCACAAGGGCCTGGGGCACCGTGAATCGCGCGAGGACGTTTCTTTTGTAAAAACGAAGTATGTTGAAGGTTGTGATCTTGGCGAGAGCTTCAGCTTTGATCAATTTTTTAAAGTAATCGACGACCACGATCAAAAATTTGTTCTGATATGACCCCATTGTGAAGGGGCCGAGGGTGTCCATCCCCCACCAGGCGCAGGGCCATGGGGAGGACGAAGTCTTCAACTCGTTAGGAGGTGCCAAGTGTATATCCCCATGGCGCTGGCATCTGTCACATTTTTTGACATGCTCCTTAGCGTCGTACCGCATGGTCGGCCAGTAGTATCCTACTCGCAGGGCCTTTCGCGCCAAGGATCGCCCTCCCAAGTGTTGTGCATTGATCCCGTCGTGAATTTTTTGGAGAACGTCGGGGACCTTGTCATCCTCAACACATTTTAGGAGGGGGATGGAGAATCCTCGTCTCTAAAGCTTGTCATCGACCAGGACGTATGACCAGGCGCTTCGCTTGGTTATGCTGGCCTCTTTGCTGTCCTCGGGCAACTCTCCTGTGGTGAGGTAGGTGTATACCGAGGTCATCCAGTAGATGCTGTCGCCGATGGATTTGACGTCGAGAAGCCCCGATGGCTTTTCGATACTTGGGCGGGGGAGTATCTCTTGTATGACAGATTTATTGCCACCTTTCTTTCTGGTGCTGGACAATATTGACAGGACACCTGCTCAAGTGTTTCGTTCACGGGGGATGTGCTGGACTTCCCACACGTCGAACCTAGTTATCTTCTATTTTACCAGCATCAGGTATTCGATGAAGATCTTTCTGGTGCTGGACAATATTGACAGGACACCTGATACTCTCCTCGTACTTAGGATGCCACGAGCTGGGAATCCGTGAAGATCTTCACTTCCTTAGCGCCCAGGTCCTTGGCCAATCGTAATCCTACGAGGAATGCTTCATACTCGGCTTGATTGTTCGAGGTAGGGAAGGGCAGGACTAGTGATACTTCGATTAGGATCCCTTCTTCATTCTCGAGGATGATGCCTACACACTACTTGTGGAGCTCGACGCCCTGTCGACGAAGATGGTCCATTTGTGTGCTCCAATTAATGGGGACGCTGGAGGCATCATTTCTGCTACGAAATCGGCCAGGACTTGTGCCTTGAGGACCTTCATGCTCTCGTAATGGTCTGCTCGCACCATTATCGTGTGGGCCAGGAAGTAGTGCCTCAATCTTCTCGCAGCGTTGATGAGGGCCAGGGCAACCTTTTTGATCTGCTGGTATCTGAGTTCTGGCCCTTGCAAGGCCTTGCTAGTGAAGTATATTGGCTTCTGCCCATCGAGGGTTTCTCGAATGAGGGCGGCACTAATGGCCTCGCTAGTGACGGAGAGGTACAGGTACAACGTTTCCCCAATGTCTGGTCGTGACAGAACTGGTGGTTCAGACAAGGCTCGCTTGAGGTGGAGCAGAGCCTGCTTGCATTCCTCTGTCCACTTCAATGTTGCCTCTTTTTGTAGAAGCTTGAAGAAGGGCAGAGCGTGTTGGGCAGACTTGGCCCCGAAGCAAGATAGTGAAGCGAGCATCCCGTTGAGGGATTGTATGGATTTCTTCGACTTTGGCGTGGTAAATTCAGCGAACGCTCGACATTTATCAGGATTGGCCTCGATCCCCCTCTCGGTGAGGTAGAAGCCGAGGAACTTCCCTGCTCGCACGCTGAAGGTGCATTTTTCTGGGTTAAATCGCATTTTTCATTTCCTTGCTTGGTCGAAGACCTTTTGCAAGTGGATCGTATAATCATATTCCTCTTGGGATTTCACGATCATGTCGTCCATATATACTTCGAGCATGTCTCTGATTTCTGATAGAAAGACTTTGTTCATCATGCGCTGGTACGTGGCCCTAGCGTTTTGCAGACCAAAGGGCATTACGTTGTAGTAATAGTTCCCCGAAGAAGTCATGAAAGCGGTGTATCTCTTGTCCTTTTTGGCCATGGGAATTTGGTTGTATCCTGAGTAGGCGTCCATGAAGGACAAGAGTTTGAAACCTGTGGAATTATCTACTAACTTATCAATGCTAGGCAAAGGATAAGCGTCTTTCGGGCAAGCCCGATTGAGATCAGTGTAATCAATGCACATCCTCCACTTTCCATAATGTTTTTTTTTACTAGTACAATATTGGATAGCCAGGTCGTATACCTGGCCTCCGAGATAAATTCCGCCTCTAAGAGGTCTTTTACAAGTTTTTCGGCAACCCGTGCCTTTTCGTCAGACTATTTGCGTCTGTGTTGCGCTGCCGCTCGAGCTGCTGGGTCGATGGTGAGTTGATGGCAAGCAGTTTCAGGGCCGAGGTTGGGCATGTCCGCAACGCTCCAAGAAAACAAGTCTGTATTGTCTCTCAAGCATGTCTTCATCTGGTCTTTTACCTCTTCGGGAAGTCCCGCGCCTATCTTGACTCCTCTGTTGGGGTTATCCCCAAAGTTGATCACTTCGAATTCCCCATCTGGTATGGGACGCATGATGGTTGATGCAGGAGAGCTGCCTGACACTGTTGGAGTGTGTTTATTGCTATCCTCCTCACCTTCTTCAAAGATTCGGCTGTCGAGGCCAATAATGTACACTGGGAGAGCTGGCTTTTTGCCGGGCTGGCTCTCTTCATAGGGAAGATCTTCGTCTCTTTCTCGTTTGATGGCTTTTGGTGCTGCGCCAATCGAGCTTTGCCCTCTGGTAGTTGCTTCAAAGCATCTCCTTGCAGCCTTTATATCTCCATGCAAAGTCGCGACGTGACCCTTCTCCGAGTAATATTTCATCTTGAGATGAACTGTTGGAGGAACAGCGATCAGCTCCACGAGGTTTGGTCTCCCCAGAATACACTGGTACAATGATTGACAGTCGATGACCAAGAATTATGTTTTGACCATCTTAGAGGCCTCCTCCTCCCCGAATGTGACTGGGAGTTCCACGTACCCCCAAGGTCTGGCGGTAGCCCCATTGAATCCTTGCAAGTCTGATCCCACATACGGAGATAAATTCTTCTGGTCGAGCTTCAGGGCACGGAACAAACTGGTGTACATAATGTCCACCGAACTGCCCTGGTCGACCAGGATTCGTCGGACATTTGTGCTAGCCAGTCTGGCCCTGATGAGCAGAGGGATGTGTGAGTTTGGGGAACATCCAGGAAGTTCTTCACGATAGAACGTGATGGGCTAAGAACATCCTCGGAACTTCTCGAGCGTGGACAGTCGGTCAGGGCTGCAATCGATCAGTTAATCGAACTTCCTTTTGACTGACCCTACAGTGAGCTCATTGTACCCGCCACAGGAGATGGCCATCGCTGTGGGGAAGGCCTCCTAGGAACTGTGTGTGGCAAACTGGGGAGGATCCCTGAGGTAGTCAAGGACGAAGAAGTCCTCTGGCCGCGTGATAGACATGGCAACTTGCGGGGAAGGACTAGATGGCGAAGCTTCCGTTTCCTTCTTAGACTCAGAGGTCTCTCGCCGAGAAGCTTCTCCCTTATTCGTGTACTATTTCAAGTGACCCTCCTTGATGAGGATCTCGATGGCTTCCTTTAGATGAACGCAATCTTCGGTCACGTGGCCAAGACTGCGATGGAAGCGGCAGTATTTGCTCTTGTCCGTGTTGCCCTTCGATGCTGTCGGTTTGGGGAAACGAACACCCCTTGCTTAAACTCTGCGTTAATGCATTCGAACAGAATACGCTCACGGGGAGCCGTCAGCAAGGTGTATTATGTAAAGCGATCAACATGTCCCTTATGCTCGCAAGGAAGATCATCTCGTCGTCTCTCTTTGTCGCGTCGAGGAGCCTCTGGCTCTTTCTTTTTTGTTGCCCTGGAATTCTCCTGATCCCTTGAATCCCGGGCCTTGTAGGCGGGTTCTTTTTCCTCGCATCGTATATAAGCTTGGGCCTTACAGAGAAGTTCGGCCAGGGTACGAGGTGTTTCGATGCCCACTGCTTTACAAAACTCACTTTTCGGCCTCAGCCCCTTCTCGAGGAGGTACTTCTTCATGTGGTCCATTGTGTGGACCTCTACAGCCTCCTTGTTGAATCTCTTAGAGCCATCTCCCCACAGTGGGGTGATCTCGTCGGCAGTTAGTCTGAACTAGTGACTAGTCCTAACTGTAATATTGTTTGAGCTTTTCAGCGTTCCATGGTCGAGCAAATGGTTCCCCGTCCAACGTTTCAAGGTAGTAGGCTCCAATGCCTGTTTTTGATTTAACCCTGTATGGTCCTTCCTAGTTTGTGGCCAACTTTCCCTCGCGTGAATCTTTTTGGTTTCTGCATAGGACCAGGCTACCAATTGGGAAGTCGCGCTTCACGAATTTGGCATCGTGGCGAAAGGTTATTTTTTGTTTCAGTGAAGCTTCACGGAGAGCTTCCCCTGATCGGTTCTCTTTGACCAGGTCGAGCTCTTCTCTTAGAGCCAGGTCGTTCAGCTCTTCGTCGAGAGGAGCTTCTGTTTGTTTGGAAGGTTCCCTGATCTCAACCGATATCACTACCTCGGTTCCATAGGCTAGTCGGAATGGGGTTTCCCCGGTGGTGGAGTAAGGGGTTGTTCTGTAGGCCCAGAGCACGCTGTGTAGCTCCTCGACCCATCTCTTTTTGGCTTCGCCTAGCCTTCATTTTAGACCTCGAAGGATCACCCTGTTCGCGGCCTCTACTTGCCCATTAGTCTGGGGATGCTCGACGGAAGTAAAGTGTTACTTCATGCCTAGTTTGGCGACGAAGTCTTGGAACTTTCTGTCTGTGAATTGGGTTCCTTTGTCGGTCACTAGGGCCTAAGGCACCCCAAAACATGCGAGGACGTTTCTTTTGTAAAACCGAAGTATGCTGAAGGTTGTGATCTTGGCGAGGGCTTCGGCTTCGACCCACTTTGTAAAGTAATCGACGACCACAATCAGAAATTTATTTTGGTAGGATCCCATTATGAAGGGGCCGAGGATGTCCATCCCCCACCAGGCGAAGGGCTAAGGTGAGGATAGAGTCTTTAACTCATTAGTGGGTGCCAAGTGCATGTCCCCGTGGCGCTGGCACTGTCACATTTCTGGACATGCTCCTTAGCGTCGTGCTGCATGGTCGGCCAATAGTATCCTGCTCGTAGGGCCTTCCGTGCCAACGATCTCCCTCACAAGTGTTGTGCGTTGATATCGTCGTGAATTTCCTGGAGAACTCCGGGGACCTTGTCCTCCTCGACGCATTTTAGGAGGGGAATGGAGAATGCCTGTCGGTGCAGCTTGTTATCGACCAGGACGTATGAGCAGGCCCTTCGCTTGGTCACGCTGGCCTCCTTGCTATCCTCGGGAAGCTCTCCTGTAGTGAGGTAATTGAACACCGGAGTCATCCAGCAGCTGCTGTCGCCAATGGCGTTGATGTCGAGCATCCCTGATGGCTTTTCAATACTTGGGCGGGAGAGTATCTCTTGTATGACGGATTTTTTACCACCTTTATTTCTGGTGCTAGCCAGCTTCGATAGGACATCTTCTCGAGTGTTTCATTCGCGGGGGATGTAATGGACTTCCCACGCGTCGAACTTAGTTATCCTTTCTTTCACCAGCATCAGGTACTCGACCAGATGATCATTTTTGGCTTGGTACTCTCCTCGTACTTGGGACGCTATGAGCTGGAAATCTGTGAAGATCTTCACATTTTTGGTGCCCAAGTCTTCGGCCAACCACAAGCCTGCGAGGAATGCCTCGTACTCGGCTTGATTATTCGATGTGGGGAAGGACAGGACTAGAGATACTTCAATTAGGATTCCTTCTTTGTTCTCAAGGATGATACCTGTGCCACTGCCCGTGGAGCTAGATGCTCTGTCGACAAAGATGGTCCATTTGTGTGCCCCGCTAGACATGGATACTGGAGGTGTCATTTCAGCCACAAAATCTACCAGGGCTTGCGCCTTGAGGGCCTTCCTGCCCTCGTAGTGGATGTCGAACTCTGAAAGCTCCAAAGACCATTTGAGCATTCTGCCGACCATGTACGGCCGGCTAAGCAACTATCTTATGGGCCGGTGTGTTCGCACCACTATCGTGTGGGCCAGGAAGTAATGCCTTAATCTCCTCACCGCGTTGATGAGGGCGAGGGTGACCTTCTCGATCTGTTGGTACCTGAGTTCTGGCCCTTGCAAGGCCTTGCTCGTGAAATATATGGGTTTTTGCCCGTCGGGTGTCTTACGAATGAGGGCGGCAGTAATGGCTTCGCTGGTGATGGAGAGGTATAGGTACAATGTTTCCTCGCTATCTGGTCATGACAGGATGAGGGGTTCAGATAAAACTCGTTTGAGGTGGAGCAGGGCCTGCTCGCATTCCTCTGTCCACTCGAATGTGGTTCTTTTAGCAAAAGTTTAAAGAAGGGCATAGCGTGTTGGGTAGACTAGGCCACGAAGCGAGAAAGTGAAGCGAGCACCCCGTTGAGGGATTGTATGGATTTATTCGACCTAGGTGTGGGAAATTCAGCGAATGCTCGACATTTTTTAGGGTTGGCATCTATCCCCTTCTCGGTGAGGTAGAAGCCGATGAATTTCCCTGCCCGTACACCGAAGGTGCATTTTTCTAGGTTAAAACACATTTTGAATTTTCTTGCTTGGTCAAAGACCTTTTGCAAGTGGACCGTGTGATCGGATTCCTCTTGGGACTTCACGATCATGTCATCCATGTATACTTCGAGCATGTTGTAATACCCCAAATTTTGACCACTTAGATTTCCCATCATTGTGAAAATCATCATCACAATATGGATGAACCATCATGCTTCATCAATCTCCCCAAAGATGGGTGAGCATCCAATATAATCAAAATTAGGGTTTCAAGCCCTCTCTGAGTGCTTAGACAAAGGATCAATCAAGAAATGACATGATCTTCAACTTGTCTAATCTCTCAAACATCCACAATGGATCAAAAAGGACTCCCACTTCAAGGATTAAGCACAAGGCTGCTCCCTTCTAGGTGGATCAAGTCTCAAGATCGACAGTATCACCAAATTAGGGTTTTGGTCGACCAGGGCCTCCAGATGGAAATTTTCATCTGGGCACAAGGCAATGATCCAAAACATAACCTAATATGCTTCATGGAACCTCATGAACCCATGCATCAAGTCAATTTTGCCTCAGGGGATGCATTCATCAAAAATCAGGAATTAGGGTTTCTTGACCTAATTCACCCCTAAGTTGACTTTTGGGACAAACCATGAGCCAAGACCTCAAGAGATGATTTGAGGGTCTCTAATATACCATATTGATCCATTTGGAACAATGGATTGATCCAAGAAGCTTGAGCAACAAGTCTCATTTTCATCTACACCACAATTAGGGTTTTAAGGGAAAAGTCAACTGTAACTTTGACTTTTGACCAGGACATGCTCCCAAACCCTAATACATGATTGAATATACCCTATGACACCCATGGAACATGTCCATCAAGTTTGATTTAGGTCAAGGACATGATTTCCTGAAGAATTGCACAGTTTGGAATTCATCTGATAAAAAGTCAACTGTGCACAAAAAGTCAACTTTGACTTTTTGAGATTTTTCACCAAAATGGATTTTTAACCCTAAAATGATGTTAATGTATGATTTGAATCATCATTCATCAAGAAAAATCAAGAAAAGTGAGATAACTTGTAAAAGGGGTAACCATAAAACTTAGAAAATTTTCTAAGTTAAAAATAAAGTGGCAAAGGTACCAACTTTGGAGGACCATAACTCCTAAACCACAAGGCCATTTTTTCTCATCCAAAGATGGATTTGTAGCCCTCATTATCACCTACAAAAACTTCAACTACAAGTCATTCCAATTCATTAAGGATTTTGAGTTATGGAGTGATAAAATTGGCTAAAAAGTGAAAATGTCACTTTTTCCAACACTTAGTGAAATTTTCACTAAGTCAGATTTTGCTTCACTTTTTGCCAAATGTAGGGGGATTTTTCACTTGGAATCAAAAGAGATCAAAACCAAACTTGTTCAAACAGTTGTTGTATCATGTAAGAGCTTTCCAAAATGGCCAAGAACATTGCCAAATTCAACCTACACCATGAGATACAACATTGCCAAGTTGCCTTGCTGAAATCTGTCAAGGCAAGGCAGAATTTGCAACTTTGGTCGATTTACCAAAATCAGCCAAATTCAATTGCTCCTATCCACTTGGACACCGCAGAGGATTGAATCTAAAGGGGACAATCACTGAGCCAAGCCTCCAAAGTCCATGGAACAAGAAATAGCATGTTGAACCTAGAATGGCCAAAATAGGGACAAGACTTCAAATTTGGAATGAGGAATTCAATGGAACCATCAAGGTGGCATGGACTGAGCCATTCTCATCTGAAATCAGTCAAGACTTATCCAAGACCAAGGGGACCAAAGCTCTGTGCCCTAACCTCTAGTCAATGGCTAGAGGAGACTTGGATTTTCATTTGCCAACATTGGCCAAACCTACTTACCAGCTGCCATGCACTATTCCTTGCAAAACAAACGTGCTATACTATAAATAGAGCTCAATTGTGGTCAGTTTGAGTACACCAAAGCCATCTAACAGATGCTTTCCTCAAAATCTCTTTCTCTTGGCAAAAATGCCTTTCTTAGCAAGGTAGCTATCGGGTTTTGAGTTTGGGAACAATTCTGCACAAACCAATCACTCACACACCTCACATACATCACATATGAGCTGATCAAACACTCACATAACATCTGGAGCATCAAAATCTCAAAATCACTTGCCATCCACACAAGTTCGAAGTGAAGTTGCAGCTGAGATGCCATAAACTGATCCAGTCCATTTCAATTCAATCCAAGTGTTCAAACACACTCCATATGGTGTAGGGAAGTTGTCCAGATCATCACAACTTGTCTGTAACACCTCCAACTCAAAATCACATCTGCTCTTGCTGTCACGACTTGGAGGTAAGCCTAAACTTGGGCATCTCTCAATCTATGCATATTTCCTCGCACAATAATTTGGCCATATGTTCATAATCATGCATGGAATGTTTTCCCTCAATTAATTACATTGTTTGAATCGTGTATCAAAAATCCTAGCCTTCATGCAGAAATTAGGGTTCTTGAGGTCTCTTCGTGATTTCTTGTTGTATGTTTAATTTAAATGAAATTAAAGTACATATACATGATCGTGAGGTTGAAACGAGCATAATGATATGTGGATTGCATGATATGATTACGTATTCATGGAGATTGGATAGAAAATGCAAATCTGAGAAACCCAGAAAAATGCGCGTGTTCTTGGTGTTGTTCTTGGCGCCATTTTCATAAATTCAAATATTTGAATTTTGTGATTTTGTTTAATTGATTCAAAAATTAATTTCTCTCTGAGTTTTAATGATTTTGAGTTGATTCTTTTTTTAATAATTCACAAAAATGTTAAAATATTTTATTTTATCAAAAAATCCCAAAAATATTATTTATTTCATATAATTGATATTATTGCAAAGAATTAATATTTTCATTGTTTTTGGCATTTTAAATATTTTTTCTACATTGATTTTGCAATTTTTAATGCTTTCTAATTATTTTGTAGGTCAATACTTAATTTTTGAAGCATTAATCCAAGGTCACAATTTTTTTTCCATGTGTGAAACAATTTTTGATCATTTTAATTGAATTTTTATTTAATTAAATACATTTTGAAAACAAATTAGGGTTTTGGATTAATTCAACCTTCATAAATCATTTTCAAAACCTCTTTGGGCGTCTTGAGAGAGTGTAAGACCCACCCCCCTTGTACAAAACCTTTTTGGGCCTCACTCATTGTATAAGTCCCTCTGTACAAGTAAACAGCGCGATCGTCGCCCGTTTAAAAATAAAAATCATTTGGGCCTCTCCTTGAGCTATAAGACCCATTCAAAACACTTTGGGCCTCTATTAGAGTGTAAGACCCAATCCCCCTTTTAACCAAAACATTTTGGGCCTCACTTATTGTATAAGTCCCTCTGCGTTAAAAGAAAACCTCGGCGCGATCGCCATTTTTAAACGAAAAATCATTTGGGCCTACCCTCGTGTTATAAGCCCCACTCTTTTTCTTTAAACCTTTTTGGGCCTCTTGAGAGAGTGTAAGACCCATCCCTTTGTACAGAAAACCATTTTGGGCCCCAGTCACTTGTATAAGTCTCGCTGTACAAATTCAACAGTGTGCTCACTGATAAAACCCTGGGCCTCTCCTGGAGCTGTAAGCCCCAAATCTTTCTTTTTCAAAGCACTTTCTCCTTTGATTTTGAATATACTGTTGTTTTTAATCTTTCTTTGTTGAACAACTAACCAAACAACATGGAAGCACTCCAACCGAGTAAGTGGTTATCGCTTTCATTTAATTATAAACTGTATTGTGGGGCTGCTCACTGTAAGTCTCCTTTCATAAACTCATATCTACTGTGTAATAATAGTATAGATATTTCGAGTTTCCCCGGCAACTATGTCTAGAATTAGGTGACGCCGTTTCATTTATTCGTAGAAATAGACGCCTAGATCCCCAATAGGAGCACCAGATACAGTCTTCTCTTCGGCTGTCCTCCTTAGGAATCGTCAAGAAGCTCTACTCCCCAAGATGAATGTATTCTCCGTGAATGGAATCTTTGAGTTTCTTCCAAATTCTCGAACTTTCCTGACTTGATCTATTCCTTGTGGATAACTTGCCTTGAATGTCTCGGGGTTTGGGTAGCCATTATGGTCATAATCTTGGACCTTAACTAAGGAACCCTCTTTAAAGGTTAAAAGTCGCTGGATAGTAAACCTCGCACATTTACCAGTGGTTTTTATCTTTAAAAGAGTTATCTCTCCTAATGGAAAGGAGATGATAAGTCCCACGGGCTTCTTAAAAGCATCGGCCTCCTCTTGGGCATTATTCAAGGACACTACGGCTTCTTAGAAGTATTCACTGCCTCCTCTTAGGCTTCGTATAATGATCTCTTCCTCCGGGAATGATAGCCTCCTCTTGGGCTTCGTACAAGGACCCGTCGGCTTCTTAAAAGTTTCCAGCCTCCTCTTGGGCTTCGTACAAATTGTCCCGACGACCTCCTAGAGGTATAAGAACAGAACCTAGTCATCCTCATAGAACAATCCTTTCATAGAGTCTACTACTGTTTGTCACAGCATAGTACAAAAGATAAAACTCTAGACACGGACAGTCTAACTTCCTTGAGTCTCAAAGACATTCTCAAGCACCCTTCGTTAAATAGGAAGGAAACCCGCAGACTCGGACAGTCTCGACACCCCTTTGGATTTACTGTTTCCTCAAAGAGAAGGAAATATCCCTGATCCTCAAATCAGACCCCTGGGTACAATATTACTCATATAAGAACTGATTTTCTCTTTTAAAATTAGTATATTGGATCTGTCACTCAACTGAAACAGTTACAATAGCCTCCATCTCGGGCTTCGTACGAGATACCAAAATTCTCCCCAGTGGAGTCAAAACAACCTTTTCGCCTCTCTCTCGGGCTTTGTACGAGATACAAAAACACTCTCTTACTGAGTATAAAAGATTCTCCAACTGAGTCAACTCTTTTTTAGCCTCCTCTTAGGCTTTGTATAATGATATCCCCCACTGGGTCGAACCCTTTTAGCCTCTCTCTCGGGCTTTGTACGAGACACAAATTAGCTTCCTCTTAGGCTTTGTATAATGATTTTCCCCAGCGGAAATTAGCCTCTTCTTAGGCTTTGTATAAGAAAACCACTGGTTAATCCAATTAACCTTTTAGCATCAAAGCTGTTCCTCGTTCACAGTGTACAAACATCAACAACTCCTTTCCCTTCATCTAATCGTTGTAAGTGGCAAGCCTCTGGATCATCTACATCCATGCCACTGTCCTTCTTTTAGCATGAGGAATTCCTAAGGAAAGATGGCATTGCTCTATACACAAAGTTAAAGTCTTCTCCTTCAAGTTAAAACCCTTCTTTGGAAATTATGGCATTGCTCGGATCTGCGTATCCCAGTTAAAGTAATTCTCCTTCTTCCCTCTTTAGAGATGACAAACTCTCTCTAAAGTCGAGACCTTTCAGCTTCACATCTTGGGCTTTGAACAAGATACAAACCACCTTTCGCTTCACGTCTTGGGCTTTGAAAATAGACACCAAAAACCAATTTCCTCCCATAGAATAGGAGGAACTACGAACGCTCTGATTTCCCTGTTTCGGTAAACGGGAATACGTAGGCATAAGATCGAAAGAAAAGATCTTAGTGAGCGCAATCAACAAAAAACCCAAATCCCATATCTCAGTCAATCAAAAGCAGTATTTCAAAAACATCAGTCCTAACATCCTAATCCTTGTTCCCCGCTAGAAACCTTCTGCCCAGGTAAAAAGAAAGAAAACAGTATTGGCGAAAATACAAATAACCAGTACAAAGGCCCCCCCACATTGATAGCATCCGTAACCTAACAGACCGCTGTTTAAACTCAGTATGCAAAGCAGGGTTAATTGGAGACATCTATTTCCCTTCCTTATTCAGCTCACAATAGGATAAAAAATGAATCGACCTGTAGTTTTAAGCTCAAACCGCAGAGAGCGACCAGCGCTTAAGAATCGCGTCCAAAATCGCTCGCTACAGAAAAGTGGCGCCCACCGTGGGGCCCGTTCATTTCTTTCTATTTCTCTTGTGTGAAAAATTACACAAATGGCGACTCTGCTGGGGAGTCTCCTCTTCTGCCTTAGGGCATCATCCCCGTTTTCTACGGAAAATGGGAACTCTACCGAAGAGAAAGATTGACCTATGCTGGTCCATCTCTTAGGCAGGGAACCACAGATTGGGGCTTCCGCCGGGGAACCCATTTCTGTCAGGAACTTAGGATTCTTAGCTTTAAAAGTTTAGGATGATTAGGACAAATATATATACTGCTTTTCCTAATTGCTATACGTGTTTATTTTTCTGCTAATGGGAATGCGTGTGATGCCGCATGTAGTGAGAATGAGTATACACCTAGAAAAGCCAAACCCTTTCGTAGTGTGGAAGCTATCGGAAATAGCTGTTACGCGATACTACCCTCATTTGAGTCTGGTGATCTATTCTCGGTGAATAGCACTTACTCTAAGATTGCACACAACTCGCTGGCGATCCGCTTGTTGTCTGCCTTCCTGGGAGGAGCTGATGATAATGGGTACAGGTACAAAAATCACCTTAGTGTAAACCTTTGGGGATGGGTAGAGCCTTGACTTCATGACAACGACCCTCTGACCCCATGTTTTTTCTATGTTTTTGTGTGTTGCATTCATGCATTCATCTAAAAAACATTAAAACATTCAAAAAACTTTCTCTTCTAGTCTCTCTATTTTTCAAATTAAACTAAGACTGTGATTGCAAATATCAGAGAAGAGGATTACGCTAATGGATTTCGGTAGAAGGAGAACTCACCAGTATACCTTCAAGGTTCCAAAATTAGGGGATTTGAGAAAGTTAGCGAGGATGATCGTTAACCCAGAGGCTTTCAGAGCCAAATACGGTGGTTTGCTACCACTGTTAAGAGTCCATGTGATTAAGGGGATCATGGACGCACTCATTCAGTTCTACGATCCGGTTTATCACTGTTTCACATTCCCGGATTACCAGCTTGCACCAACGCTGGAGGAGTATTCTCATCTGACTGATTTACATATCACTGATCGAGCTCCGTTTTCTGGACTGGAAGAAATTCCAAAGAATCAGACTATTGCAATAGCAATTCATTTGGACGAGTCTGAGGTCAGGACTCACATGACCACTAAGGGTGGCATCCAAGGTTTGCCAGCCCAGTTCTTGACAAAGAAAGCCTTGTGCTTCGCTAGTATAGGGAACATGACTGCTTTTGAAAGCATCTTTGTCTTGCTCACCTACGGGTTATTTTTGTTTCCCAACATTAATAACTTCGTCGATATCAACGCTATTAAGGTCTTTCTCATTGGAAACCCTGTGCCGACTTTGCTCGCAGATGCGTATCATTCTGTACACTTGGGAAATTTGTACAGCGGAGGGGAGATCACATGCTGTGTACCTTTGCTTTACAAATGGTTTATCTCTCACTTGCCCAAGTCTGCTGCTTTTTGGGATTGCAAGAGTGTCTTACGTTGGTCACAGAAGATCATGTCCCTCACCAACTCTAATGAAGATTGGTGTAATAGGATTTATGAGGGCATTAGAATCATTGATCGTTGTGGAAACTTCCCCAGCGTACCCCTCATAGGAATTAAAGGAGGAATCAACTATCATCTGATATTAGTTCTTCGTTAATTTGGATACCCGATGAGACACATCCCACTGGGTGTTCATCTGGAAGGTCTTTTCTTCAAGGAAGGAGAAAACGACAGAGCACTAAAGATGGAAATAGTGCAAGCTTGGAAACATGTTCATAAGATAGGACGAGAGTCTCTGGGAAAACCGGACTGTGTCTCGGTGGAGCCTTATCTCCACTGGGTATAAACTAGAGCTCTCAAGCTAAGGATGCCTTATCCTCGTTACAGAATTCTTCCGCCGAGGGAAACTGTCATGTACTTCATGACGGAAACTGAAAAGCTTCAGGTCACTCTCAACAAAGTTCAAAAGGAGAGAAGGTCTTGGAAGAACAAGTACCGCACCCTCGACGGAGAGTGTATCCAAATACAGCAACTACTAAAAGAGAAAGATGCTCTGATTGAAATTTTGGAGCAGCATGCTGTAGAGAATCAAGATGACCAAAGGAATTTGTTCGCTCCTTTCACCTGGCAAAGGAATGACAACCCGACAACGGCCCAAGCGCCCCGGTCAAAGAAAAGGACTCGGGACCCATTAGTTTAGGTTTCTGTTTCTGCACTTTATAATCTACTGTATTTCCATTTCTGTAACCCTTTGGAATTCAATAAAAAGGGGTTTCCCCACTGTTTGATATTTGCAATCTAATTGTCGAAGTTTATTTTGATTAAACCAAAAAAATAATTAATATAATCATTGCATTCATCATTCTCACATCGCGTATTCTCCTTACCTACGAATCTCACGTTTGTGTCTCGGTTCTAGAGTCAAACTGTCTCATTCGTATAATACTCGGGCCAATCGTCAGAAAAGGATGGATGATCTTGAGGAAGAAAACAGAGAGTTGAAAGAAGAGATCGACGCTCTGAGAGAGGATATGAGAAAGCTTCGTAACGACATACAAGCCATGGCAGAAGCTCAGCTACAAAGAACTGTGATCTCAGAGATCACCTGAACGCCCATCATAGAAAAGTATGATCCTAGGTATCAGATGCCGAAAGATCGTCCTTGGTGTAATACCCCAAATTTTGACCACTTAGATTTCCCATCATTAAAATCATCATCACAATATGGATGAACCATCATGCTTCATCAGTCTCCCCAAAGATGGGTGAGCATCCAATACAATCAAGATTAGGGTTTCAAGCCCTCTCTGAGTGCTTAGACAAAGGATCAATCAAGAAATGACATGATCTTCAACTTGTCTAATCTCTCAAACATCCACAATGGATCAAAAAGGACTCCCACTTCAAGGATTAAGCACAAGGCTGCTCCCTTCTAGGTGGATCAAGTCTCAAGATTGACAGTGTCACCAAATTAGGGTTTTGGTCGACCAGGGCCTCCAGATGGAAATTTTCATCTGGGCACAAGGCAATGATCCAAAACATAACCTAATATGCTTCATGGAACCTCATGAACCCATGCATCAATTCAATTTTGCCTCAGGGGATGCATTCATCAAAAATCAGGAATTAGGGTTTCTTGACCTAATTCACCCCTAAGTTGACTTTTGGGACAAACCATGAGCCAAGACCTCAAGAGATGATTTGAGGGTCTCTAATATACCATATTGATCCATTTGGAATAATGGATTGATCCAAGAAGCTTGAGCAACAAGTCTCATTTTCATCTACACCACAATTAGGGTTTTAAGGAAAAAGTCAACTGTAACTTTGACTTTTGACCAGGACATGCTCCCAAACCCTAATACATGATTGAATATACCCTATGACACCCATGGAACATGTCCATCAAGTTTGATTTAGGTCAAGGACATGATTTCCTGAAGAATTGCACAGTTTGGAATTCATCTGATAAAAAGTCAACTGTGCACAAAAAGTCAACTTTGACTTTTTGAGATTTTTCACCAAAATGGATTTTTAACCCTAAAATGATGTTAATGTATGATTTGAATCATCATTCATCAAGAAAAATCAAGAAAAGTGAGATAACTTGTAAAAGGGGTAACCATAAAACTTAGAAAATTTTCTAAGTTAAAAATAAAGTGGCAAAGGTACCAACTTTGGAGGACCATAACTCCTAAACCACAAGGCCATTTTTTCTCATCCAAAGATGGATTTGTAGCCCTCATTATCACCTACAAAAACTTCAACTACAAGTCATTCCAATTCATTAAGGATTTTGAGTTATGGAGTGATCAAAGTGGCTAAAAAGTGAAAATGTCACTTTTTCCAACACTTAGTGAAATTTTCACTAAGTCAGATTCTGCCTCACTTTTTGCCAAATGTAGGGGGATTTTTCACTTGGAATCAAAAGAGATCAAAACCAAACTTGTTCAAACAGTTGTTGTATCATGTAAGAGCTTTCCAAAATGGCCAAGAACATTGCCAAATTCAACCTACACCATGAGATACAACATTGCCAAGTTGCCTTGCTGAAATCTGTCAAGGCAAGGAAGAATTTGCAACTTTGGTCGATTTGCCAAAGTCAGCCAAATTCAATTGCTCCTATCCACTTGGACACCTCATAGGATTGAATCTAAAGGGGACAATCACTGAGCCAAGCCTCCAAAGTCCATGGAACAAGAAATAGCTTGTTGAACCTAGAATGGCCAAAATAGGGACAAGACTTCAAATTTGGAATGAGGCATTCAATGGAACCATCAAGGTGGCATGGACTAAGCCATTCTCATCTGAAATCAGTCAAGACTTATCCAAGACCAAGGGGACCAAAGCTCTGTGCCCTAACCTCTAGTCAATGGCTAGAGGAGACTTGGATTTTCATTTGCCAATATTGGCCAAACCTACTTACCAGCTGCCATGCACTATTCCTTGCAAAACAAACTTGCTCTACTATAAATAGAGCTCAATTGTGGTCAGTTTGAGTACACCAAAGCCATCTAACAGATTATTTCCTCAAAATCTCTTTCTCTTGGCAAAAATGCCTTTCTTAGCAAGGTAGCTATCGGGTTTTGAGTTTGAGAGCAATTCTGCACAAACCAATCACTCACACACCTCACATACATCACATATGAGCTGATCAAACACTCACATAACATTTGGAGCATCAAAATCTCAAAATCACTTGCCATCCACACAAGTTTGAAGTGAAGTTGCAGCTGAGATGCCATAAACTGATCAAGTCAATTTCAATTCAATCCAAGTGTTCAAACACACTCCATATGGTGTAGGGAAGCTGTCCAGATCATCACAACTTGTCTGTAACACCTCCAACTCAAAATCACATCTGCTCTTGTTGTCACGACTTGGAGGTAAGCCTAAACTTTGGCATCTCTCAATCTATGCATATTTCCTCGCACAATAATTTGGCCATATGTTCATAATCATGCATGGAATGTTTTCCCTCAATTAATTGCATTGTTTGAATCGTGTATCAAAAATCCTAGCCTTCATGCAGAAATTAGGGTTCTTGAGGTCTCTTCGTGATTTCTTGTTGTATGTTTAATTTAAATGAAATTAAAGTACATAAACATGATCGTGAGGTTGAAACGAGCATAATGATATGTGGATTGTATGATATGATTACGTATTCATGGAGATTGGATAGAAAATGCAAATCTGAGAAACCCAGAAAAACGCGCGTGTTCTTGGTGTTGTTCTTGGCACCATTTTCATAAATTCAAATATTTGAATTTTGTAATTTTGTTTAATTGATTAAAAAATTAATTTCTCTCTGAGTTTTAATGATTTTGAGTTGATTCTTTTTTTAATAATTCACAAAAAATGTTAAAATATTTTATTTTATCAAAAAATCCCAAAAATATTATTTATTTCATATAATTGATATTTTTGCAAAGAATTAATATTTTCATTGTTTTTGGCATTTTAAATATTTTTTCTACATTGATTTTGCAATTTTTAATGCTTTCTAATTATTTTGTAGGTCAATACTTAATTTTTGAAGCATTAATCCAAGGTCACAATTTGTTTTCCATGTGTCAAACAATTTTTGATCATTTTAATTGAATTTTTATTCAATTAAATACATTTTGAAAACAAATTAGGGTTTTGGATTAATTCAACCTTCATAAATCATTTTCAAACCTTTTTGGGCCTCTTGAGAGAGTGTAAGACCCATCCCCCCTTGTACAAAAACTTTTTGGGCCTCATCCATTGTATAAGTCCCTCTGTACAAGTAAACGGCGCGATCGTCGCCAGTTTAAAAATAAAACTCATCTGGGCCTCTCCTTGAGCTATAAGACCCATTCAAAACACTTTGGGCCTCTATTAGAGTATAAGACCCAATCCCCCTTTTAACCAAAACATTTTGGGCCTCACTAATTGTATAAGTCCCTCTGCGTTAAAAGAAAACCTCGGCGCGATCACCATTTTTAAACGAAAAATCATTTGGGCCTACCCTCGTGTTATAAGCCCCTCTTTT
Source organism: Lathyrus tuberosus (assembly GCA_022829125.1). Lineage (NCBI taxonomy): Eukaryota > Viridiplantae > Streptophyta > Magnoliopsida > Fabales > Fabaceae > Lathyrus > Lathyrus tuberosus. The sequence goes on from JALAZF010000179.1 coordinate 149,923, forward strand.
TTCTTTAAACCTTTTTGGGCCTCTTGAGAGAGTGTAAGACCCATCCCTTTGTACAGAAAACCATTTTGGGCCCCAGTCACTTGTATAAGTCCCGTTGTACAATGTCAAACAGTGCGCTCACTGATAAAACCCTGGGCCTCTCCTTGAGCTGTAAGCCCCAAATCTTTCTTTTTCAAAGCACTTTCTCCTTTGATTTTGAACATACTGTTGTTTTTAATCTTTCTTTGTTGAACAACTAACCAAACAGCATGGAAGCACTCCAACCGAGTAAGTGGTTATCGCTTTCATTTACTGCTTTCATAATATAAACTGTATTGTGGGGCTGCTCACTGTAAGTCTCCTTTCATAAACTCATATCTACTGTGTAATAATAGTATAGATATTTCGAGTTTCCCCGGCAACTACGTCTAGAACTAGGTGACGCCGTTTCATTTATTCGTAGAAATAGACGCCTAGATCCCCAATAGGAGCACCAGATACAGTCTTCTCTTCGGCTGTCCTCCTTAGGAATCGTCAAGAAGCTCTACTCCCCAAGATGAATGTATTCTCCGTGAATGGCATCTTTGAGTTTCTCCCAAATTCTCGAACTTTCCTAACTTGATCTATTCCTTGTGGATAGCTTACCTTGAATGTCTCGGGGTTTGGGTACCTACTACGGTCATAATCTTGGACCTTAACTAAGGAACCCTCTTTAAAAGCTAAAAGTCGCTGGATAGTAAACCTCGCACGTTTACCAGTGGTTTTTATCTTTAAAAGAGTTATCTCTCCTAATGGAAAGGAGATGATAAGACCCACGGGCTTCTTAAAAGCACCGGCCTTCTCTTGGGCATTATTCAAGGACACTACGGCTTCTTAGAAGTATTCACAGCCTCCTCTTAGGCTTCGTATAATGATCTCTTCCTCCGGGAATGATAGCCTCCTCTTGGGCTTCGTACAAGGACTCGTCGGCTTCTTAAAAGTTTCCAGCCTCCTCTTGGGCTTCGTACAAATTGTCCCGACGACCTCCTAGAGGTATAGGAACAGAACTTAGTCATCTGCATAGAACAATCCTTTCGTAGAGTCTACTACTGTTTCTCACAACATAGTACAAAAGATAAAACTCTAGACTTGGACAGTCTAACTTCCTTGAGTCTCAAAGACATTCTCAAGCACCCTTCGTTAAATAGGAAGGAAACCTGCAGACTCGGACAGTCTCGACACCCCTTTGGATTTCCTGTTTCCTCAAAGAGAAGGAAATATCCCTGATCCTCAAATCAAACCTCTGGGTACAGTATTACTCATATAAGAACTGATTTTCTCTTTTAAAATCAATATATTGGATCTGTCACTCAACTGAAACAGTTACAATAGCCTCCATCTCGGGCTTCGTACGAGATACCAAAATTCTCCCCAGTGGAGTCAAAACAACCTTTTCGCCTCTCTCTCGGGCTTTGTACGAGATACAAAAACACTCTCTTATTGAGTACAAAAGATTCTCCAACTGAGTCAACTCTTTGCTAGCCTCCTCTTAGGCTTTGTATAACGATATGCCCCACTGGGTCGAACCCTTTTAGCCTCTCTCTCGGGTTTTGTACGAGACACAAATTAGCCTCCTCTTAGGCTTTGTATAAGAAAACCACTGGTTAATCCAATTAACCTTTTAGCATCAAAGCTGTGCCTCGTTCACAGTACACAAACATCAACAACTCCTTCCCCTTCATCTAATCGCTGTAAGCGGGAAGCCTCTGGATCGTCTATATCCATGCCACTGTCCCTCTTTTAGCATGAGAAATTCCTAAGGAAAGATGGCATTGCTCTACACTGAGTTAAAGTCTTCTCCTTCAGGTTAAAACCCTTTCTTCAGAAATTATGGCATTGCTCGGATCCGCGTATCCCAGTTAAAGTAATTCTCCTTCTCCCCTCTTTAAAGATGACAATTTCTCTCTAAAGTCGAGGTCTTTCAGCTTCACGTCTTGGGCTTTGAACAAGACACAAATAGACCTTTCAGCTTTACATCTTGGGCTTTAAACAAGATACAAATCACCTTTCGCTTCACGTCTTGGGCTTTGAACAAGACACCAAAAACCAATTTCCTCCCATAGAATAGGAGGAACTACGAACGCTCTGATTTCCCTGTTTCGGTAAACGGGAATACGTAGGCATAAGATCGAAAGAAAAGATCTTAGCGAGCGCAATCAACAAAAAACCCAAATCACATATCTCAGTCAATCAAAAGCAGTAATTCAAAAACATCAGTCCTAACATCCTAATCCTTGTTCCCCGCTAGAAGATCCTAGAAAGAAAGAAAAACAGTATTGGTGAAAATACAAATAACCAGTACAAAGGCCCCCCCACATTGATAGCATCCGTAACCTAACAGACCGCTATTTAAACTCAGTATGCAAGTAGGGTTAATTGGAGACATCTATTTCCCTTCCTTATTCAGCTCACAATAGGATAAAAAATGAATCGACCTGTAGTTTTAAGCTCAAACCGCAGAGAGCGACCAGCGCTTAAGAACCGCGTCCAAAATCGCTCGCTACAGTAAAAAATGGCACCCACCGTGGGACCGGTTCCTTTCTTTCTACTTCTCTTGTGTGAAAAATTACACAAATGACGACTCCGCTGGGGAGTCTCCTTTTCTGCCTTAGGGCATCATCCCCGTTTTCTATGGAAAATGGGAACTCTACCGAAGAGAAAGATTGACCTATGCTGGTCCATCTCTTAGGCAGGGAACCACAGATTAGGGCTTCCGCCGGGGAACCCATTTCTGTCAGGAACTTAGGAATCATAGCTTTATAAGTCTAGGATGATTAGGACAAATATATATACTGCTTTCCCTAATTGCTATACGTGTTTATTTTTCTGCTACTGGGAATGCGTGTGATGCCGCATGTGGTGAGAATGAGTATACACCTAGAAAAGCCAACCCTTTCGTAGTGCGGAAGCTATCAGAAATAGCTGTTACGCGATACTACCCTCATTTGAGGCTGGTGATCTATTCTCGGTGAATAGCACTTACTCTAAGATTGCACACAACTCGCTGGCGATCCGCTTGTTGTCTTTCCTTCCTGGGAGGAGCTGATGATAATGAGTACAGGTACAAAAATCACCCTAGTATAAACCTTTAGGGATGGGTAGAGCCTTGACTTCATGACAACGACCCTCTGACCCCATGTTTTTTCTATGTTTTTGTGTGCTGCATTCATGCATTCATTTAATAAAACATTTAAAAAAAAAATTTCTCTTCTAGTCTCTCTGTTTTTCAAATTAAACTAAGACTGTGATTGCAAATATCAGAGAAGAGGATTACGCTAATGGATTTCGGTAGAAGGAGAACTCACCAGTATACCTTCAAGGTTCCAAAATTAGGGGATTTAAGAAAGTTAGCGAGGATGATCGTTAACCCAGAGGCTTTCAGAGCCAAGCACGGTGGTTTGCTACCACTGTTAAGAGTCCATGTGATTAAGGGGATCCTGGACGTGCTCATTCAATTCTACGATCCGGTTTATCACTGTTTCACATTCCCGGATTACCAGCTTGCACCAACGCTAGAGGAGTATTCTCATTTGACTAATTTACATATCACTGATCGAGCTCCGTTTTCTGGACTGGGAGAAATTCCAAAGAATCAGACTATTGCAATAGCAATTCATTTGGACGAGTCTGAGGTCAGGATTCACATGACCACTAAAGGTGGCATCCAAGGTTTGCCAGCCCAGTTCTTGACAAAGAAAGCCTTGTACTTCGCTAGTATAGGGAACACGACTTCTTTTGAAAGCATCTTTGTCTTGCTCACCTACGGGTTATTTTTGTTTCCCAACATTAATAACTTCGCCGATATCAACGCTATTAAGGTTTTTCTCATTGGAAACCCTGTGCCGACTTTGCCCGCAGATGCGTATCATTCTGTACACTTAGGAAATTTGTACAGCGGAGGGGAGATCACATGCTGTGTACCTTTGCTTTACAAATGGTTTATCTCTCACTTGGCCAAGTCTGCTGCTTTTTGGGATTGCAAGAGTGTCTTACGTTGGTCGCAGAAGATCATGTCTCTTACCAACTCTGATATAGATTGGTGTAATAGGATTTATGAGGGAATCAGAATCATTGACCGTTGTGGAAACTTCCCCAGCGTACCCCTCATAGGAACTAAAGGAGGAATCAACTATCATCCGATATTAGTTCTTCGTCAATTTGGATACCCGATGAGACACATCTCACTGGGTGTTCATCTGGAAGGTCTTTTCTTCAAGGAAGGAGAAAATGACAGAGCGCTAAAGATGGAAATAGTACAAGCTTGGAAACATGTTCATAAGATAGGACGAGAGTCTCTGGGAAAACCGGACTGTGTCTCGGTGGAGCCTTATCTCCACTGGGTACAAACTAGAGCTCTCAAGCTAAAGATGCCTTATCCTCGTTACAGAATTCTTCCACCGAGGGAAACTGTCATGTACTTCATGACGGAAACTGAAAAGCTTCGGGTCACTCTCAACAAAGTTCAAAAGGAAAGAAGGTCTTGGAAAAACAAGTACCGCACCCTCGACGTAGAGTGTATCCAAATACAGCAACTACTAAAAGAGAAAGATGCTCTGATTGAAATTTTGGAGCAGCATGCTGTAGAGAATCAAGATGACCAAAGGAATTTGCTCGCTCCTTTCACCTGGCAAAGGAATGACAACCCGACAACGGCCCAAGCGCCCCGGTCAAAGAAGAGGTCTCGGGACCCATTAGTTTAGGTTTCTGTTTCTGCACTTTGTAATCTACTGTATTTCCATTTTTGTAATCCTTTGGAATTCAATAAAAAGGGGTTTCCCCACTGTTTGATATTTGCAATCTAATTGTCGAAGTTTATTTTGATTAAACCTAAAAACGATTAATATAATCATTGCATTCATCATTCTCACATCGTGTATTCTCCTTACCTACGAATCTCACGTTTGTGTCTCGATTCTAGAGTCAAACTGTCTCATTCGTATAATACTCGGGCCAATCGTCAGAAAAAGATGGATGATCTTGAGGAAGAAAACAGAGAGTTGAAAGAAGAGATCGACGCTCTGAGAGAGGATATGAGAAAGCTTCGTAACGACATGCAAGCCATGGCAGAAGCTCAGCTACAAAGAACCGTGATCTCAGAGATCACCTCAACGCCCATCATAGAAAAGTATGATCCTAGGTATCAGATGCCGAAAGATCGTCCTTGGGGCATGCCTGTTAACTATATCCCGGAAGGATATGTTCCGCCGATCACTGAAGATCAAGGAATCGCAACAGAAGCCGCTGGGCCTGAAGGTTACAAACTTCGGGAAAGCGAAGATGCCAGGGGCATACTCAAGACTCCTGAAGGTTACAAACTTCGGGAGGCGCCAAGACTTACTGCCGTAGTCACGGTACCACCACCTGTGGTGCACACTGTCCCGGAAGGACAGATTCCACAGACACCTTCTGGTAAGAAGGAAACTATGTTTGACAGGATGGAGGAATTCCAGGAGCAGTTCTTGGAAATGCAGAAAGAGCTGCAAGCCATTCGCGGTCAGGATCTATTTGGAAAGGACGCCGCAGACCTCTGCTTGGTCCCAAATGTGAAAGTCCCGCACAAGTTCCAAGTGCCCGACTTTGAAAAATACAAGGGTAACTCTTGCCCTCAGAGCCATCTGGTGATGTACGTTCGGCGAATGTCAGCTCAGACGGAGAATCAGGACCTGCTGATTCACTACTTCCAGGATAGTTTAACCGGTGCTGCACTCAAATGGTACATGGGTTTAAACCGTACTACGATCAGTACGTTCAGAGATCTTGGTACTGCCTTCGTCCAACAATACAAATACAATTTGGACATGGCACCCGACAGAGATCAACTCAGATCGATGTCGCAAAAGGACAAGGAAACCTTTAAGGAATATGCTCAAAGGTGGCGTGAAATTGCCGCTCAAATTTATCCACCTCTTGAGGAAAAAGAGATGACAAAAATCTTCTTAAAGACCTTAAGCTCATTTTACTATGACCGAATGGTTGCCAGTGCACCCAGTGATTTCACCGAAATGGTCGGCATGGGCGTACGTCTTGAGGAAGCCGTCCGAGACGGACGTTTGGTAAAAGACACTGGATCAACGAGCGGTACTAAAAAATACGGTAGTACTCTCCCTAAGAAAAAAGAGCAAGATATTGGGAATATCTCTCTCGGAAAGCAAAGGCGACGTTATCAGCCAGTAGCAGCTGTAACTCCTGCTATCGGCCCCACGCCTGTTCCTAGGTATCAACCTCAGGTTGTGCAGAGCCATCCTGATCAACAAAGGACACAACAGCCTCTTCATCAGGCTCGTCCTCCATATAACAACAACCGTACAACACGGCCACCAGGATTTGATCCTATACCCGTAACGTACGCAGAGCTGTTTCCGTTATTGCTGGCTAAGGGGCACATCCAGACTAAGTCTCCCCTTTCAGTTTCGGAAAATCCGCCTTTTTTGTTTAAAGCAGAACAGACATGCCCTTATCATCAAGGAGGTTCAGGGCACAACATTGAGACTTGCCTCAATTTCAAATCTGACGTGCAAAAGCTTGTTAGGAGCGGGCTCTTATCTTTCAAAGATACGAATCCTAATGTTCTTACGAACCCGCTGCCTCAACATGGGAAAGCTGCAGTCAACCTGATTGAGAAAGAGACTAACAATGTCTATCAAATTCACGATGTACTCTTATTGGGGACCAATCTGGTCAAGATGCATTGTAGACAGAGTGGATATGGCCATGTGCCACCTCATAATTATCACCAGTGTGATATCTGCTCTAAAGACAACCAGGGATGTTCTGTAGTGCAAGCAGCTCTACAGGAACAAATAGATCTTGGATGGATCCAAGAGCACTGAGTTCGGGGAGTTAACATGGTTTACACGAATTCCAACGTCATTCAAAACCACGACATCCGTGTGATGAATGTCAACTTGGTGGCGATGCACTCAAGGCAAAGCCAGTATCATAATCTGCCGCGGCATGATTACAGTTCCTGTCTGATTTGCTCGGTAAACAAACAGGGATGCTCTTTCATACAAGAGACCCTCCAGCGTCAGATGGATCTTGGATGGATCCAAGACTACCATGATAGGAGCTCCTATCAAATCAACATGGTTCAAATCTTCGATATCCGCGTAATGAATACCAACCTGGTAGAGTTACATGCTGAGCAGGTCCGACTTGGATTCTTAATATCACATGATTATCAAAGCTGTAAAGCGGGTTCCGAAAACGATCGAGGTTGTACCCTTGTCCAGGAGGCACTTCAGCACTTGTTAAATCACTAGTGGATACCAATCTATATGGACGAAGATACTCAGCAGATTAGTATTAATAACAGGAATCCTACTCGTCGTCAAAGTCAGGATGTCCGATCAATGGAAGGTAACCTAGTGAGGTTACATTGTATTCAAAGTGGGCGTGGCCAGGTGCCTCCACACAACTATGACAGTTGTAGCGTCTGTTCGGAAAGTAACCAAGGGTGTTACCTTGTGAAAGCAGCTCTTCAGGATCAGGTCGATCACGGAGAAATTCGTCCATATCCAGGTTCAGAACCCATCATTTGGTCGCCGAATTACCTTGACGATCAAGTTGAGGATGTTGTCACCATCTCTGGTCGTCACCAGACCAGGGATGTTTTTACCATCATCCCTCTACTTGACGAATCTAGAGTTCCCAACCGGGAACGGATCAAGGTTACTTATGATGGTCAGAAAAATCAGAAAGTTCCCATAGTCATCTATCTACCGGGGCCACTACCGTATGAATCAGCTAAGGCAATCCCTTACAAATACGGTGCAACAATAATCGAGAATGGAAAGGAAATTCCATTACCCTCCGTGGTGAATATTGCAGACATCAGTCATGTAACACGGAGCGGTCGAATCTTCAACCGAGGGGTTGGAGAATCCAACAAAGAAAAGGAACTTCAGGCAGAAATTCCTGATCCACCAGTCGGTCGATCTGGTAATTCCGACCTTTCAAAAGATAAAGATGAGATGCTAAAGCTCATCCAAAGGAGTGAATATAACATTGTTGATCAACTGTTACAGACTCCTTCAAAGATCTCAGTATTATCACTGTTACTCAGTTCAGAAGCACACAGAGAGGCTCTACAGAAAGTCTTGGAGCAAGCCTTTGTGGAACAAGATGTAACAATCAGACAATTCGATAGCATTGTCTCTAACATCACTTCCTGCAATAATTTGGGATTTAGTGATAAGGAATTACCTGAAGAGGGTCGTCGTCATAACATGGCACTCAACATTACAGTTAACTGCCAGGGCGATGCTTTAGCCAACGTACTGGTAGACACAGGGTCAGCCCTGAATGTTATGCCGAAGTCCACTTTGATGCAATTATCATTCAAGGGCCCTCCGATGAGAGTCAGCGAGGTCGTCGTCAAAGCATTCGATGGATCCAGAAAAACAGTTATCGGCGAAGTGGATCTTCCCATAACTATTGGTCCTCACACTTTCCAAATCACTTTCCAGGTCATGGACATCCGGGCAACATACAGTTGTTTATTAGGAAGACCTTGGATACATCAGGCTGGAGCGGTTACTTCAACCCTTCACCAAAAGCTAAAGTTCGTCAAGAATGATCAACTTGTCACAGTTTGTGGGGAACAAGCCTTGCTTGTGAGTAACTTGTCATCACCTACTAGAATAGAACCCGAGGAGGTTATTGGAACTCAATTCCAAGCACTATCGGTGAGCAAGGACAATCAGTCCAAAGAAGGAACTTCAATTTCTTCATACAAAGATGCTATCAAAGCGGTCGAGAGTACCGATACGCAGGATGGGGACGGCTTGTCATTCCCATTGACAATAAAACAAAGAAGGGTCTTGGTTTTTCTGCAACCTGTACCCAGACAGCCGCCAACGATGAAAGTCTTCATCCCCTTCAAAACTTCTTCCACAGTGGAGGTTTTCTTCACCCAGTGTCTCAGACAGTTCATGCTATCAATGAGGAAGATCCCTCTGACACAGATGAAGAATGGAAGTCCTATCTTAATAAGGATGGTTATATGTCTCAGGAAGAGGTGCCTATGCCTTTTTGCTTTCCTACAGAAAGTCTGAGATTTATACCAAGATCAGATGTCGAGATGATCTACGGAGATTGTGATCCGGAAGGATGTCGTGCTCCGCCAAATTCATTAGAGGAGGGCACTCTGATGAAAGACAACTTTGATCACAATTACTATGGCCCGATGGATGGCCTGCCAATGTGGCAGCCTTACCGAGGAAACTTGGGGCAAGAAAGTCAGCCAAACAATGAAACTCAGCTGAGCGTCATTGAACAGAATACCTGTGTCCCCACCATGTCATGGGATCAACGCTCAGGTCATTCAGAAACTACTCAACATGAAGATGAATTCGCAACATTCGCAGGACTTGAATTCATCAACTATGCTTTTCCCGAGGTCAACATCATCGAGAGGGATGATTCCTCCAGTTCCAAAAAAATGTGGGACACCTTGGGACAACCAAGTGGAAAATACGACTATATGGTCAAGTACACTGCTCCCGAAAGTTCTCGTATCAGGCTCGAAGACATCCAGCCGACTGGATGGGGAGATACAGCTGAGAGCACAAATGCTATGCAAAATGCAACAGAGGAATCCTCCTACGACAATTCTGCCTGGGAGACAGATTCCAATGATCCTGCTCCACCAGAAATCAGCGTCATTTCTGAAGATAAATCAAGGAAGGTGCCAGACTTTGTGATTCACCGAGGAGTTCGCCGCCAATGGGTTACCGTCGAGGTTCCGAAGGTCGTTCGTCAGTCAAAGTAATCGCCATCTTAAACCTTTCACCCTGCCCAGGTGAAACGGATGTTTTGATAGGGTTCATTTTCTGTAAATTTCCCTCTTCGCTTTGCCCGAAGCGACAGAGTTTTGTTTTATAGGGCTGTAGTTTCATGATTCGACTTGTTCATTAATAAAATAACGTCGTTCTGTAATTTCCACATTAATTGCTATTTTCTCTTTTTTCTTTTTCAGAAAATGGTAATCCTAAAAAACACTCAATAATAAAAACAAGCATTAAAATCAAAACACTGCACACACTTACATTTTCTCTATCTCTTCTAAACACGAATCATCACGTCATGCAGATTGCTTGTTTTATACCCCGTTGAAACATACGATCCGATGCCTTCTTCCAACTTTGAGTTCCCGGTATTCGAGGCTGAAGAAGAAAATGACAACGAAATTCCAGAAGAGATCTCCCGACTACTCAGACAAGAGGAAAGGTCCATCGAACCTCACAAAGAGCCGTTGGAAACGGTAAACTTGGGTTCAGAAAAAGAGAGAAAAGAAATCAGGATCGGAGCACTGCTCAGTCCAACTGTCAAAGAAAGTTTGACAAAGCTTCTCAAAGAATTCCCCGATGTATTCGCTTGGTCCTATCAGGATATGCCAGGGTTGGACACCAGCATCGTGGAACATCACTTACCGTTGAGATCGGAATGTCCGCCAGTAAAGCAAAGGTTGAGACGGACTCACCCGGACATGGCCATCAAAATCAAAGAGGAGGTACAGAAACAGATCGACGCGGGTTTCCTCGCTACATCTGAATATCCTCAATGGTTAGCCAACATCGTGCCCGTTCCCAAAAAGGACGGAAGGGTCAGAATGTGTGTCGATTACAGAGATCTGAACAAGGGAAATCCAAAGGACGACTTTCCTTTACCACACATTGACATGCTGGTTGACAGCACAGCAAAGTTCAAAGTATTCTCCTTCATGGATGGATTCTCGGGCTATAACCAGATCAAAATGGCGCCGAAAGACATGGAGAAAACTTCGTTCATTACCCCATGGGGTACCTTTTGTTACAAGGTAATGCCTTTCGGTTTGAAGAACGCCGGGGCAACCTATCAAAGGGCCATGACTACTCTGTTTCATGACATGATACATAAAGAAATCGACGTATATGTCGATGATTTGATTGCAAAATCAAGAACAGAGGATGAGCACGTTGAACATCTGTCAAAATTGTTCGAACGTCTAAGAAAATTCAAGCTCCGCTTAAATCCCAACAAGTGCACCTTCGGTGTCCATTCGGGGAAACTATTAGGGTTCATCGTCAGCCAGAAAGGAATTGAAGTCGATCCTGACAAGGTCAAGGCCATTCAAGAAATGCCTTCTCCGAAAACTGAAAAACAAGTCAGAGGATTCCTGGGACGTTTGAACTACATCTCCAGATTCATATTCCTTATGACCGCGACATGTGCGCCGATTTTCAAATTACTCAAAAAGAACCAGGATTGCGTTTGGTCAGAAGATTGCCAAACCGCCTTCGACAGTATCAAGAAATATCTATTGAATCCTCCGATTCTATCACCTCTAGTGGAAGGAAGACCACTGATCATTTACCTCATAGTCCTAGAGGACTCAATGGGATGTGTACTTGGCCAACAAGATGAAACTAAATGGAAAGAGTCTGCCATTTACTATCTAAGCAAGAAATTCACCGACTGCGAGACTCGGTACACAATGCTTGAGAAAACTTGTTGCGCTTTGGCTTGGGCAGCCAAACGTCTTCGCCAGTACATGATTCGTCATACTACTTGGTTGGTCTCCGAAATGGATCCAATCAAGTACGTTTTCGAAAAACCTGCTCTCACGGGAAGGATTGCCCGTTGGCAGATGTTACTATCAGAATATGACATAGAGTACCACGCTCAAAAAGCCGTTAAAGGAAGTATTTTAGCCGATCATTTGGCTCATCAACCGATTGACGATCAAGAATCAATCGGGTTTGACTTCCCAGACGAAGATGTCATGTATCTAAAGATGAAAGATTGCGATGAACCGCTACCCAGCGAAGGGCCAGAACCAGGTTCCCAGTGGGGACTTATCTTTGACGGAGCAGTCAATCATTATGGAAACGGAATTGGGGCAATCATTGTTACCCCTCAGGGTTCCCACATTCCTTTCACTGCCAGACTTACGTTCAAATGTACGAACAACGAGGCCGAATACGAAGCATGTATCATGGGTCTCAAAGAAGCGATTGATTTAAGGATCAAAGACTTGGACGTATATGGCGACTCAGCCCTGGTTATTAATCAGATAAAAGGAGATTGGAACACATACCAATCAGGATTGATTCCTTACAAAGACTATGCAAGAAGGTTGTTACCCTTCTTCAACAGAGATGACTTTCATCACATCCCTCGTGATGAGAATCACATGGCTGATGCATTAGCCACTCTCTCTTCCATGATCACCGTAGGTCGATGGAATGACATACCTAAGATCGACATAATGCGCCTTGAATGGCCCACTTACATCTTCGCGATTGAAGCAGTCACAGATGACAGACCTTGGTATCACGATATCAAATGCTTCCTTCAGAAACAAGAGTACCCATCTGGGGCACTCAGAAAAGACAGGAAAACCCTCAGAAGATTGGCTGGAAACTTCTTCCTGAGCGGTGACACTCTCTATAATTGAAATTTTGACATGGTCTTGCTCCGATGCGTCGACAGACCCGAAGCAGACATGCTTATGAAAGAAATTCATGAAGGATCCTTTGGCACTCATGCCAACGGACACACAATGGCGAGAAAAATTATCAGGGCCGGGTATTATTGGTTGACAATGGAATCCGACACACATTCTGACTACATCAACATTCGTGGGGTAGGCAAATTCCTCTCCGTCCATGGTTGCAAGTCTCAAGGCGCCGCATGACAAAGCTTTCGTGACCACATAGGGGCCATCATAATTTGGGGTCCATTTGCCCCGAGAATCAGTGAGAAATGATTGTATCTTCTTGAGCACAAGGTCTCCTTTCTTATTGTTCAGATCTCTGTAATCAACACACATTCTGACCCTTCCGTCCTTTTTGGGAACAGGCACGATGTTGGCTAACCATTGAGGATATTCAGATGTAGCAAGGAAACCCGCATCAATCTGTTTCTGTACCTCCTCTTTGATTTTGATGGCCATGTCCGGGTGAGTCCGTCTCAACCTTTGCTTTACTGGCGGACATTCCGATCTCAACGGTAAGTGATGTTCCACGATGGTGGTGTCCAACCCTGGCATATCCTGATAGGACCAAGCGAATACATCGGGGAATTCTTTGAGAAGCTTTGTCAAACCCTCTCTGGCAGTTGGACTGAGCAATGCTCTGATCCTGATTTCTTTTCTCTCTTTTTCTGAACCCATGTTTACCGTTTCCAACGGCTCTTTGTGAGGTTCGATGGACCTTTCCTCTTGTCTGAGTAGTCGGGAGATCTCTTCTGGAATTTCGTTGTTATTTTCTTCTTCAGCCTCGAATACCTGGAACTCAAAGATGGAATAAGGCATCGGATCGTATGTTTCAACGGGATATAAAACAAGCAATCTGCATGACGTGATGATTCGTGTTTAGAAGAGATAGAGAAAATGTAAGTGTGTGCAGTGTATTTATTTTACTGCTTGTTTTTATTATTGAATGTTTTTTAGGATTACCATTTTCTGAAAAAGCAAAAAGAGAAAACAACAATTAATGCGGAAATTACAGAACGGCGTTATTTTATTAATGAACAAGTCGAATCTTAAAACTACAGCCCTATAAAACAAAACTTTGTCGCTTCGGGCAAAGCGAAGAGGGAAATTAATAGAAAGCGAGCCCTATCAAAATATCCGTTTCAACTGGGCAGGGTGAAAGGTTAAAGATGGCAATTACTTTGACTGACGAACGACCTTCGGAACATCGACGGCAACCCATTGGCGGCGAACTCCTTGGTGAATCACAAAGTCTGGCACCTTCCTTGATTTGTCTTCAGAAATAACGCTGATTTCTGGTGGAGCAGGATCATTGGAATCTGTCTCCCAGGCAGAATTGTCGTAGGAGGATTCCTCTGTTGCATTTTGCATAGCATTTGTGCTCTCAGCTGTATCTCCCCATCCAGTTGGCTGGATGTCTTCGAGCCTGATACGAGAGCTTTCGGGAGCGGTGTACTTGACCATATAGTCGTATTTTCCACTTGGTTGTCCCAGGGTGTCCCACACTTCTGTGGAACTGGAGGAATCATCCCTCTCGATGACATTGACCTCGGGAAAAGCATAGTTGATGAATTCAAGTCCTGCAAACGTTGCGAATTCATCTTCATGTTGAGTAGTTTCTGAATGACCTGAGTGTTGATCCCATGACATAGTGGGGACATAGGTATTCTGTTCAATGATGCTCAGCTGAGTTTCATTACTCGGCTGACTTTCTTGCCCCAAGTTTCCTGGGTAAGGCTGCCACATTGGCAGGCCATCCATCGGGCCATAGTAATTGTGATCAAAGCTGTCTTTCATCGGAGTGTCTTCCTCTAATGAATTTGCCGGAGCACGGCATCCTTCCGGATCACAATCTCCATAGATCATTTCGACATCTGATCTTGGTATAAATCTCGAACTTTCTGTAGGAAAGCAAAAAGGCATAGGCACCTCATCCTGAGACATATAACCGTCCTTGTTAAGGTAGGACTTCCATTCTTCATCTGTGTCAGAGGGATCTTCCTCACTGATAGCATGAACTGTATGAGACACTGGGTGAAGAAAACCTCCACTGTGGAAGAAGTTTTGAAGGGGATGAAGACTTTCATCGTTGGCGGCTGTCTGGGTACAGGTTGCAGAAAAACCAAGACCCTTCTTTGTTTTATTGTTAATGGGAATGAAAAGTCGTCCCCATCCTGTCGTATCGGTACTCTCGACCGCTTTGATAGCATCTTTGTATGAAGAAATTGAAGTTCCTTCTTTGGACTGATTGTCCTTGCTCACCGATAGTGTTTGGAACTGAGTTCCAATAACCTCCTCGGGTTAACCATAAGTAGATGATGATAAGTTGCTCACAAGCAAGGCTTGTTCCCCACAAACCGTGACAAGTTGATCATTCTTGATGAACTTTAGCTTTTGGTGGAGGGTTGAAGTAACCGCTCCAGCCTGATGTATCCAAGGTCTTCCTAATAAACAACTGTATGTTGCCCGGATGTCCATGACCTGGAAAGTGATTTGGAAAGTGTGAGGACCAATAGTTATGGGAAGATCCACTTCGCCGATAACTATTTTTCTGGATCCGTCGAATGCTTTGACGACAACCTCGCTGACTCTCATCGGAGGGCCCTTGAATGATAATTGCATCAAAGTGGACTTCGGCATAACATTCAGGGCTGACCCTGTGTCTACCAGTACGTTGGCTAAAGCATCGCCCTGGCAGTTAACTGTAATGTTGAGCGCCATGTTATAACGGCGACCCTCTTCAGGTAATTCTTCATCACTAAATCCCAAATTATTGCAGGAAGTGATGTTAGAGACAATACTATCGAACTGTCTGATTGTTACATCCTGTTCCACAAAGGCTTGCTCCAAGACTTTCTGTAGAGCCTCCCTGTGGGCTTCTGAACTGAGTAACAGCGATAATACTGAGATCTTTGAAGGAGTCTATAACAGTTGATCGACAATGTTATATTCACTCCTTTGGATGAGCTTTAGCATCTCATCTTTGTCTTTTGAAAGGTCGGAATTACCAGATTGACCGACTGGTGGATCAGGAATTTCTGCCTGAAGTTCCTTTTCTTTGTTGGATTCTCCAACCCCTCGGTTGAAGATTCGACCGCTCCGTGTTACACGACTGATGTTTGCAATATTCACGACGGAGGGTAATGGAATTTCCTTTCCATTCTCGATTATTGTTGCACCGTGTTTGTAAGGGATTGCCTTAGCTGATTCATACGGTAGTGGCCTCGGTAGATAGATGACTATGGGAACCTTCTGATTTTTCTGACCATCATAAGTAATCTCGATCCGTTCCTGGTTGGGAACTCTAGATTCATCAAGTAGAGGGATGATGGCAAAAACATCCCTGGTCTGGTGACGACCAGAGATGGTGACAACATCCTCAACTTGATTGGCAAGGTAATTCGGCGACCAAATGATGGGTTCTGAACCTGGATATGGACGAATTTCTCCGTGATCGACCTGATCCTGAAGAGCTACTTTCACAAGGTAACACCCTTGGTTACTTTCCGAACAGACGCTACAACTGTCATAGTTGTGTGGAGGCACCTGGCCACGCCCACTTTGAATACAATGTAACCTCACTAGGTTACCTTCCATTGATCGGACATCCTGACTTTGACGACGAGTAGGATTCCTGTTATTGATACTAATCTGCTGAGTATCTTCGTCCATATAGATTGGCATCCACCAGTGATTTAACAAGTGCTGAAGTGCCTCCTGGACAAGGGTACAACCTCGATCGTTTTTGCAACCCGCTTTACAACTTTGATAATCATGTGATATTAAGAATCCAAGTCGGACCTGCTCAGCATGTAACTCTACCAAGTTGGTACTCATCACGCGAATGTCAAAGATCTGAACCATGTTGATTTGATAAGGGTTCCTATCATGGTAGTCTTGGATCCATCCATGATCCATCTGACGTTGGAGGGCCTCTTGTATGAAAGAGCATCCTTGTTTGTTTACCGAGCAAATCAGACAGGAACTGTAATCATGCCGCGGCAGATTATGATACTGGCTTTGCCTTGAGTGCATCACCACCAAGTTGACATTCATCGTACGGATGTCGTGGTTTTGAATGACATTGGAATTCGTGTAAACCATGTTAACTCCACGAACTCGTTGCTCTTGGATCCATCCAAGATCCATCAGTTCCTGTAGAGCTGCTTGCACTACAGAACATTCCTGGTTGTCTTTAGAGCAGATATCACACTGGTGATAATTATGAGGTGGCACATGGCCATATCCACTCTGTCTACAATGCATCTTGACCAGATTGGTCTCCAATAAGAGTACATCATGAATTTGATAGACATTGTTAGTCTCTTTCTCAATCAGGTTGACTGCAGCTTTCCCATGTTGAGGTAGCGCGTTCGTAAGAACATTAGGATTCGTATCTTTGAAAGATAAGAGCCCGCTCCTAACAAGCTTTTTCACGTCGGATTTGAAATTGAGACAAGTCTCAATGTTATGCCCTAAACCTCCTTGATGATAAGGGCATGTTTGATCCGCTTTAAACCAAAAACGCGGATTTTCCAGATCTGAAAGGGGAGACTTAGTCTGAATGTGCCCCTTAGCCAGCAGTAACGGAAACAGCTTTGCGTACGTTACAGGTATAGGATCAAATCCTGGTGGCCGTGTTGTACGGTTGTTGTTATATGGAGGACGAGCCTGCTGAAGAGGCTGTTGTGTCCTTTGTTGGTCAGGTTGGCTCTGCGCAACCTGAGGTTGATACATAGGAACAGGCGCGGGGCCGATAGCAGGAGTAACAGCTGCTACTGGCTGATAACGTCGCCTTTGCTTTCCGAGAGAGATATTCCCAATATCTTGCTCTTTTTTCTTAGGGAGAGCACTACCATATTTTTTAGTACCGCTCGTCGATCTAGTGTCTTTTACCAAACGTCCTTCTCGGACGGATTCCTCAAGACGTGCGCCCATGCCGACCATCTCGGTGAAATCACTGGGCGCACTGGCAACCATTCGGTCATAGTAAAATGAGCTTAAGGTCTTTAAGAATATTTTTGTCATCTCTTTTTCCTCAAGAGGTGGACAAATTTGAGCGGCAATTTCATGCCACCTTTGAGCATACTCCTTAAAGGTTTCCTTGTCCTTTTGCGACATTGATCTGAGTTGATCTCTGTCGGGTGCCATGTCCAAATTGTACTTGTATTGTTGGACGAAGGCAGTACCAAGATCTCTGAATGTACTGATCATAGTACGGTTTAAACCCATGTACCATTTGAGTGCGGCACCGGTTAAACTATCCTGAAAGTAATGAATCAGCAGGTCCTGATTCTCCGTCTGAGCTGACATCCGCCGAGCGTACATCACCAGATGGCTCTGAGGGCAAGAGTTACCCTTGTATTTTTCAAAGTCGGGCACTTGGAATTTGTGCGGGACTTTCACATTTGGGACCAAGCAGAGGTCTGCGGCGTCCTTTCCAAATAGATCCTGACCGCGAATGGCTTGCAGCTCTTTCTGCATTTCCAAGAACTGCTCCTGGAATTCCTCCATTCTGTCAAACATAGTTTCCTTCTTACCAGAAGCTGTCTGTGGAATCTGTCCTTCTGGGAGAGTGTGCACCACAGGGGGTGGTACCGTGACTACGGTAGTAAGTCTTGGCGCCTGCCAAAGTTTGTAACCTTCAGGAGTCTTGAGTATGCCCCTGGCATCTTCGCTTTCCCGAAGTTTGTAACCTTCAGGCCCAACGGCTTCTGTTGCGATTCCCTGATCTTCAGTGATCGGCAAAACATATCCTTCCGGGATATAGTTAACAGGCATGCCCCAAGTGTAGCGAGCGATTTTGGACGCGGTTCTTAAGCGTTGGTCGCTCTCTGCGGTTTGAGCTTAAAACTACAGGTCGATTCATTTTTTATCCTATTGTGAGCTGAATAAGGAAGGGAAATAGATGTCTTCAATTAACCCTGCTTGCATACTGAGTTTAAACAGCGGTCTGTTAGGTTACAGATGCTATCAATGTGGGGGGGCCTTTGTACTGGTTATTTGTATTTGTAAATGCTTAATTGGATTAACCAGTGGTTTTCTTATACAAAGCCTAAGAGGAGGCTAATTTGTGTCTCGTACAAAGCCCGAGAGAGAGGCTAAAAGGGTTCGACCCAGTGAGGCATATCGTTATACAAAGCCTAAGAGGAGGCTAGCAAAGAGTTGACTCAGTTGGAGAATCTTTTGTACTCAATAAGAGAGTGTTTTTGTATCTCGTACAAAGCCCGAGAGAGAGGCGAAAAGGTTGTTTTGACTCCACTGGGGAGAATTTTGGTATCTCGTACGAAGCTCGAGATGGAGGCTATTGTAACTGTTTCAGTTGAGTGACAGATCCAATATACTAATTTTAAAAGAGAAAATCAGTTCTTATATGAGTAATACTGTACCCAGAGGTTTGATTTGAGGATCGGGGATATTTCCTTCTCTTTGAGGAAACAGGAAATCCAAAGGGGTGTCAAGACTGTCCGAGTCTGCGGGTTTCCTTCCTATTTAACGAAGGGTGCTTGAGAATGTCTTTGAGACTCAAGGAAGTTAGATTGTCCAAGTCTAGAGTTTTATCTTTTGTACTATGTTGTGAGAAACAGTAGTAGACTCTACGGAAGGAATGTTTTATGCAGATGACTAAGTTCTGTTCCTATACCTCTAGGAGGTCATCGGGACAATTTGTACGAAGCCCAAGAGGAGGCTGGAAACTTTTAAGAAGCCGACGGGTCCTTGTACGAAGCCCAAGAGGAGGCTATCATTCCCGGAGGAAGAGATCATTATACGAAGCCTAAGAGGAGGCTGTGAATACTTCTAAGAAGCCGTAGTGTCCTTGAATAATGTCCAAGAGGAGGCCGATGCTTTTAAGAAGCCCGTGGGTCTTATCATCTCCTTTCCATTAGGAGAGATAACTCTTTTAAAGATAAAAACCACTGGTAAACGTGCGATATTTACTATCCAGCGACTTTTAGCTTTTAAAGAGGGTTCCTTAGTTAAGGTCCAAGATTATGACCGTAGTGGGTACCCAAACCCCGAGACATTCAAGGCAAGCTATCCACAAGGAATAGATCAAGTCAGGAAAGTTCGAGAATTTGGGAGAAACTCAAAGATGCCATTCACAGAGAATACATTCATCTTGGGGAGTAGAGCTTCTTGACGATTCCTAAGGAGGACAACCGAAGAGAAGACTGTATCTGGTGCTCCTATTGGGGATCTAGGCGTCTATTTCTACGAATAAATGAAACGGCGTCACCTAGTTGTAGACGTAGTTGCCGGGGAAACTCGAAATATCTATACTATTATTACACAGTAGATATGAGTTTATGAAAGGAGACTTACAGTGAGCAGCCCCACAATACAGTTTATAATATGAAAGCAGTAAATGAAAGCGATAACCACTTACTCGGTTGGAGTGCTTCCATGCTGTTTGGTTAGTTGTTCAACAAAGAAAGATTAAAAACAACAGTATGTTCAAAATCAAAGGAGAAAGTGCTTTGAAAAAGAAATATTTGGGGCTTACAGCTCAAGGAGAGGCCCAGGGTTTTATCAGTGAGCGCACTGTTTGACTTTGTACAGCGGGACTTATACAAGTGACTGGGGCCCAAAATGGTTTTCTGTACAAAGGGATGGGTCTTACACTCTCTCAAGAGGCCCAAAAAGGTTTAAAGAAAAGAGAGGGGCTTATAACACGAGGGTAGGCCCAAATGATTTTTCGTTTAAAAATGGTGATCGCGCCGAGGTTTTCTTTTAACGCAGAGGGACTTATACAATAAGTGAGGCCCAAAATGTTTTGGTTAAAAGGGGGATTGGGTCTTATACTCTAATAGAGGCCCAAAGTGTTTTGAATGGGTCTTATAGCTCAAGGAGAGGCCCAGATGAGTTTTATTTTTAAACGGGCGACGATCGCGCCGTTTACTTGTATAGAGGGACTTATACAATGGATGAGGCCCAAAAAGTTTTTGTACAAGGGGGATGGGTCTTACACTCTCTAAAGAGGCCCAAAATGGTTTGAAAATGATTTATGAAGGTTGAATTAATCCAAAACCCTAATTTGTTTTCAAAATGTATTTAATTGAATAAAAATTCAATTAAAATGATCAAAAATTGTTTGACACATGGAAAACAAATTGTGACCTTGGATTAATGCTTCAAAAATTAAGTATTGACCTACAAAATAATTAGAAAGCATTAAAAATTGCAAAATCAATGTAGAAAAAATATTTAAAATGCCAAAAACAATGAAAATATTAATTCTTTGCAAAAATATCAATTATATGAAATAAATAATATTTTTGGGATTTTTTGATAAAATAAAATATTTTAACATTTTTTGTGAATTATTAAAAAAAGAATCAACTCAAAATCATTAAAACTCAGAGAGAAATTAATTTTTGAATCAATTAAACAAAATCACAAAATTCAAATATTTGAATTTATGAAAATGGTGCCAAGAACAACACCAAGAACACGCGCGTTTTTCTGGGTTTCTCAGATTTGCATTTTCTATCCAATCTCCATGAATACGTAATTATATCATGCAATCCACATATCATTATGCTCGTTTCAACCTCACGATCATGTCTATGTACTTTAATTTCATTTAAATTAAACATACAACAAGAAATCACGAAGAGACCTCAAGAACCCTAATTTCTGCATGAAGGCTAGGATTTTTGATACACGATTCAAACAATGCAATTAATTGAGGGAAAACATTCCATGCATGATTATGAACATATGGCCAAATTATTGTACGAGGAAATATTCATAGATTGAGAGATGCCCAAGTTTAGGCTTACCTCCAAGTCGTGACAGCAAGAGCAGATGTGATTTTGAGTTGGAGGTGTTACAGACAAGTTGTGATGATCTGGACAGCTTCCCTACACCATATGGAGTGTGTTTGAACACTTGGATTGAATTGAAATGGACTGGATCAGTTTATGGCATCTCAGCTGCAACTTCACTTCAAACTTGTGTGGATGGCAAGTGATTTTGAGATTTTGATGCTCCAGATGTTATGTGAGTGTTTGATCAGCTCATATGTGATGTATGTGAGGTGTGTGAGTGATTGGTTTGTGCAGAATTGCTCTCAAACTCAAAACCCGATAGCTACCTTGCTAAGAAAGGCATTTTTGCCAAGAGAAAGAGATTTTGAGGAAAGCATCTGTTAGATGGCTTTGGTGTACTCAAACTGACCACAATTGAGCTCTATTTATAGTAGAGCAAGTTTATTTTGCAAGGAATAGTGCATGGCAGCTGGTAAGTAGGTTTGGCCAATGTTGGCAAATGAAAATCCAAGTCTCCTCTAGCCATTGACTAGAGGTTAGGGCACAGAGCTTTGGTCCCCTTGGTCTTGGATAAGTCTTGACTGATTTCAGATGATAATGGCTCAGTCCATGCCACCTTGATGGTTCCATTGAATGCCTCATTCCAAATTTGAAGTCTTGTCCCTATTTTGGCCATTCTAGGTTCAACATGCTATTTCTTGTTCCATGGACTTTGGAGGCTTGGCTTAGTGATTGTCCCCTTTAGATTCAATCCTCTGAGGTGTCCAAGTGGATAGGAGCAATTGAATTTGGCTGATTTTGGCAAATCGACCAAAGTTGCAAATTCTGCCTTGCCTTGACAGATTTCAGGAAGGCAACTTGGCAATGTTGTATCTCATGGTGTAGGTTGAATTTGGCAATGTTCTTGGCCATTTTGGAAAGCTCTTACATGATACAACAACTGTTTGAACAAGTTTGGTTTTGATCTCTTTTGATTCCAAGTGAAAAATCCCCCTACATTTGGCAAAAAGTGAGGCAGAATCTGGCTTAGTGAAAATTTCACTAAGTGTTGGAAAAAGTGACATTTTCACTTTTTAGCCACTTTGATCACTCTATAACTCAAAATCCTTAATGAATTGGAATGACTTGTAGTTGAAGTTTTTGTAGGTCATAATGAGGGCTACAAATCCATCTTTGGATGAGAAAAAATGGCCTTGTGGTTTAGGAGTTATGGTCCTCCAAAGTTGGTACCTTTGCCACTTTATTTTTAACTTAGAAAATTTTCTAAGTTTTATGGTTACCCCTTTTACAAGTTATCTCACTTTTCTTGATTTTTCTTGATGAATGATGATTCAAATCATACATTAACATCATTTTAGGGTTAAAAATCCATTTTGGTGAAAAATCTCAAAAAGTCAAAGTTGACTTTTTGTGCACAGTTGACTTTTTATCAGATGAATTCCAAACTGTGCAATTCTTCAGGAAATCATGTCCTTGACCTAAATCAAACTTGATGGACATGTTCCATGGGTGTCATAGGGTATATTCAATCATGTATTAGGGTTTGGGAGCATGTCCTGGTCAAAAGTCAAAGTTACAGTTGACTTTTCCCTTAAAACCCTAATTGTGGTGCAGATGAAAATGAGACTTGTTGCTCAAGCTTCTTGGATCAATCCATTATTCCAAATGGATCAATATGGTATATTAGAGACCCTCAAATCATCTCTTGAGGTCTTGGCTCATGGTTTGTCCCAAAAGTCAACTTAGGGGTGAATTAGGTCAAGAAACCCTAATTCCTGATTTTTTATGAATGCATCCCCTAAGGCAAAATTGACTTGATGCATGGGTTCATGAGGTTCCATGAAGCATATTAGGTTATGTTTTGGATCATTGCCTTGTACCCAGATGAAAATTTCCATCTGGAGGCCCTGGTCGACCAAAACCCTAATTTGGTGACACTGTCAATCTTGAGACTTGATCCACCTAGAAGGGAGCAGCCTTGTGCTTAATCCTTGAAGTGGGAGTCCTTTTTGATCCATTGTGGATGTTTGAGAGATTAGACAAGTTGAAGATCATGTCATTTCTTGATTGATCCTTTGTCTAAGCACTCAGAGAGGGCTTGAAACCCTAATTTTGATTGTATTGGATGCTCACCCATCTTTGGGGAGACTGATGAAGCATGATGGTTCATCCATATTGTGATGATGATTTTAATGATGGGAAATCTAAGTGGTCAAAATTTGGGGTATTACAGATTCCCCTATTTAATCTTCTTGGACCCGGAGGTGTGAATGACGAAGGGATTCGAGCATTCGGGGTGCAAGAGGATTAAATATCGGAATATCCAAAATTTTGATGGTGGTTATGAATGGTAGCTTACGCATTCATCTTATTTAGCTAAGCAATGATGCTTAGAAAATGTAAACTACCCCTCGATCCTGGTCTTCAGCCAAGGAACTGGTCTCAGTTTTCTTTTGAAATAAACCTCCCCTCGTTCTTGGTTTCCTACCAAGGAACTGGCCTCAGTCTCTGATTTAAACTTCCCCTCGATCCTGGTTTCCTACCAAGGAACTGGTCTTAGTTTCTGATTTAAACTTCCCCTCGATCCTGGTTTCCTACCAAAGAACTTGTCTTAGTTTCTGATTTAAACTTCCCCTCGATCCTGGTTTCCTACCAAGGAACTGGTCTTAGTTTCTGATTTAAACTTCCCCTCGATCCTGGTTTCCTACCAAGGAACTGGTCTTAGTTTCTTTTGTCAATAAACTTTACTGACAAGGGACGCTATTCGTAGCGGTTTTCCTTCAAACTTCTCTCCGAATTTTCCTGGAAAGATGCCATTTGTCGATTTTACTGGGGAAAACGAGTCTCTTGGGAGACTATTTTCGTTTGGGGTTACATCATACTTTTCTCGGGATCTTCCCGGAGAAATGCCATATGATTGGATCCAATTTTGAGGTGCCAATGACCTTCTCATCAGTGGTTTTTCGGAGCAAAACTGGCGTGCTGCCGAATCTCTGATCACGAGGCTTTCTCTGTGGATTTTCCTTAATCCGGGAAAGCAAGGATATCATCTTCAATGGCGAAGAGTGATGTTTATTGAAAGTTTTCTCTGGCTTTTCAGAGGTTCAAGTTATCAAAGTGGTCGAGTGCCGACTCTGATCTAACGATACACTGGTGGCGAGATTGTTCAGACACAACGTTTCCTGACGAGGAAAGAGCTGACAAACTCGATTGAGAAAACTGTTATCACTAGGGGACAAGACCGACTAGAGTGATAGTGATGCAATATGAAATGCGAACGCAAATAAAAAATGCATGATGTATGTATGTATATGCTGACAAAACAGACGCGACATACAGACTAATGGATGAACACAATTGGATACTTGGCCATCGCGGGGAGAAGAAGTACCGTTGATTCAAAATAGCAATTCCACCTTGCTTAGGAGAGATAGTCCCGTTGGGAGCTATGTTGATCGGGCTTAGGAGATGAGAACTCGGCCGAGGCGTGTCAGACGAAACAAGGTCTCTGACACAGTTGATCCATTCATTCAGGCATACTGGCTTAGAAGGAGTACTTTGATTCTGCACTTTGAAGTCCGCTTACTTCGGGAGAAGCGATCGATGTTCTTCTGATGTTCAACAGTCAAAAGAAATGCCATCTTTAATTTAAAAGCAGAAAAAGTTTAACAAGTAAATTCATTTTTGTTTTATTTCAAAAATCGCTGATTAAGTTTAAACAACGTCGTTCTGTAAAGCTAAAACAAGTAAAGAATTACAAACAAAAGCACAATGGCTCAAATTTTATTGATAAGATGGAGATCAGCCAAACGCGTGATTCCAAAGAGTATATACAAAGTTAGAAAATGGTAATTTACAGGGAAAAGGGCTACGTTGAAACATAATGACCACTATCCTTCTACCAACTTTGAGTTCGGGACATCCTGAGCTTCTGTCGAAGATGACCTTGACTGGAGATTTCCTCCGCTAGATGATGCTGTAATTGCTGCTGAGGGACTTGCCTCTGTTGAACATAGTTACTTGCCATTATCCCTAATTTTTGCCTAGATTGTACTATGAGATTTCCAATCCATCGGGATGATTTTTTTTTTCATGTCTCTAACTTTTGCCTGGACCGCCCTTTCGGGTTTTCAATCCACCGAGACATTTTTTTTTAGTTTTAGGCGAAGTATTTCTTGACTACATCAACATTCGTGGGGTAGGAAAATTCCTCTCCGTCCATGGTTGCAAGTCTCAAGGCGCCGCATGACAAAGCTTTCGTGACCACATAGGGGCCATCATAATTTGGGGTCCATTTGCCCCGAGAATCAGTGAGAAATGATTGTATCTTCTTGAGCACAAGGTCTCCTTTCCTAAAAACACGAGGTCGGACCTTTTTGTCAAACGCCCTCTTCATTCTCTGTTGATACAACTGACCGTGGCATAGTGTCGTGATTCGCTTCTCTTCGATCAGATTCAGTTCGTCGTGTCGACTTTGACACCATTCAGCTTCGGTGAGCTTCGCTTCCATCAATACCCGGATTGATGGGATCTCTACTTCTATGGGGAGAACTGCCTCCATGCCATATACTAGAGAGAAAGGGGTAGCCCCTGTTGAAGTACGGACAGATGTGCGATAACCGTGAAGAGCAAAGGGTAGCATTTCGTGCCAATCTTTATAGGTTACAACCATCTTCTGAACAATCCTCTTGATGTTCTTGTTAGCCGCTTCTACCGCTCCGTTCATCTTGGGTCGGTAGGGAGATGAGTTATGGTGTTCAATCTTGAACTCTGCACACAACTCTTTCATCATCTTATTGTTCAAGTTAGATCCATTATCAGTAATGATCTCGCTTGGAACACCATAACGGCAGATGATATTGTTTTTGATAAATCGGACCACCACTTGCCGGGTTACATTGGCGTATGACGCTGCTTCGACCCACTTGGTGAAATAGTCAATGGCTACCAGGATGAACCGATGTCCATTTGAAGCCTTGGGCTCAATCATACCAATCATATCGATTCCCCATATGGAAAATGGCTACGGGGAAGAAAGAACTTTGAAATGTGATGGCGGTACATGAATTTTGTCGGAGTATATCTGACACTTGTGACACCTCCTCATGTACTTGTAGCAGTCGGATTCCATGGTCAAATGGACCCTATGTGGTCACGAAAGCTTTGTCATGCTGCGCCTTGAGACTTGCAACCATGGACGGAGAAGAATTTGCCTACCCCACGAATGTTGATGTAGTCAAGAAATACTTCGCCTAAACTAAAAAAAAACGTCTCGGTGGATTGAAAACCCGAAAGGGCGGTCCAGGCAAAAGTTAGAGACATGAAAAGAATCATCCCGATGGATTGGAAATCTCATAGTACAATCCAGGCAAAAATTAGGGATAATGGCAAGTAACTATGTTCAACAGAGGCAAGTCCCTCAGCAGTAGTTACATCATATATCAGAGGAAATCTCCAGTCAAGGTCATCTTCGACGGAAGCTCAGGATGTCCCGAACTCAAAGTTGGTAGAAGAATAGTGGTCGTTATGTTTCAGCGTAGCCCTTTTCCCTGTAAATTACCATTTTCTAACTTTGTATATACTCTTTGGAATCACGCGTTTGGCTGATCTCCATCTTATCAATAAAATTTGAGCCCTTGTGCTTTTGTTTGTAATTCTTTACTTGTTTTAGCTTTACAGAACGACGTTGTTTAAACTTAAACAGCAATTCTTGAAATAAAACAAAAAAATGAATTTACTTGTTAAAACTTTTTCTGCTTTTAAAATAAAGATGGCAATTTCTTTTGACTGTTGAACATCAGAAGAACATCGATGGCTTCTCCCGAAGTAAGCGAACTTCAAAGTGCAGAATTAAAATACTCCTTCTAAGCCAATATACCTAAATGAAGGGATCAACTGTGTCAGAGACCTTGTTTCGTCTGACACGCCTCGGCCGAGTTCTCATCTCCTAAGCCCGATCAACATAGCTCCTAACGGGACTATCTCTCCTAAGCAAGGTGGAATTGATATTTTGAATCAACGGTACTTCTTCGCCCCGCGATGGCCGAGTATCCAATTGTGTTCATCCATTAGTCTGTATGTCGCGTCTGTTTTGTCAGCATATACATACGTACTTCATGCATTTTTAATTTGCATTTACATTTCATATTGCATCGTTATCACTCTACCCGGTCTTATCCCCTAGTGATAAACAGTTTTCTCAATCGAGTTTGTCAGTTCTTTCCTCGTCAAGAAGTGTTGCGTCTGCACAATCTCGCCACCAGTGTATCTGTAGATCAGAGTCGGCACTTGGCCACTTTGATAATTTGAACCTCTGAAAGATCAGAGAACTTTCAATAAACATCACTTTTCGCCATTGAAGGTGATGTCCTTGCTTTCCCGGATTAAGGAAAATCCACAGAGAAAGCCTCGTGACCAGAGATTTGGCAATACAGCTGCCATTCTCCAAAAAAAAACCTGCTGATGAGAAGGTCATCGGCACCTCAAAATTGGACCCCATCATATGGCGTTTCTCTGGGAAGATCCCGAGAAAAGTATGATGAAAGATCCCAAATGAAAACAGTCTCTCAAGAGACTCGTTTTCCCTAGTAGAATCGACAAATGGCGTCTCCAACAGAGAAGTTTGTGCAACTCTACAACTCAGACGTTGGGTTCCCCAGCAAGTCTGACATCAAACCTTTTTCCGTCAAATGGCATCTCCCCAGGAAAATTCGGCGAGAAGTTTGAAGGAAAACCGCTACACATAGCGTCCCTTAACAATAAAGTTTATTGACAAAAGAAACTAAGACCAGTTCCTTGGTAGGAAACCAGGATCGAGGGGAAGTTCATTTCAGAGACTGAGACCAGTTCCTTGGTAGGAAACCAGGATCGAGGGGAAGTTTAAATCAGAAACTAAGACCAGTTCCTTGGTAGGAAACCAGGATCGAGGGGAAGTTTAAATCAGAAACTAAGACCAGTTCCTTGGTAGGAAATCAGGATCGAGGGGAAGTTTAAATCAGAAACTAAGACCAGTTCCTTGGTAGGAAACCAAGAACGAGGGGAGGGTTATTTCAAAAGAAAACTGAGACCAGTTCCTTGGCTGAAGACTAGGATCGAGGGGTAGTTTACCTTTTCTAAGCATCATTGCTTAGCTAAAGAAGATGAATGCGTAAGCTACCATTCATAACCACCATCAAAATTTCGGATATTCCGATATTTAATCCTCTTGCACCCCGAATGCTCGAATCCCTTCGTCATTCACACCTCCGGGTTCAAGAAGATTAAATAGGGGCATCTGTAATACCCCAAATTTTGACCACTTAGATTTCCCATCATTGTGAAAATCATCATCACAATATGGATGAACCATCATGCTTCATCAGTCTCCCCAAAGATGGGTGAGCATCCAATACAATCAAAATTAGGGTTTCAAGCCCTCTCTGAGTGCTTAGACAAAGGATCAATCAAGAAATGACATGATCTTCAACTTGTCTAATCTCTCAAACATCCACAATGGATCAAAAAGGACTCCCACTTCAAGGATTAAGCACAAGGCTGCTCCCTTCTAGGTGGATCAAGTCTCAAGATCGACAGTATCACCAAATTAGGGTTTTGGTCGACCGGGGCCTCCAGATGGAAATTTTCGTCTGGGCACAAGGCAATGATCCAAAACATAACCTAATATGCTTCATGGAACCTCATGAACCCATGCATCAAGTCAATTTTGCCTCAGGGGATGCATTCATCAAAAATCAGGAATTAGGGTTTCTTGACCTAATTCACCCCTAAGTTGACTTTTGGGACAAACCATGAGCCAAGACCTCAAGAGATGATTTGAGGGTCTCTAATATACCATATTGATCCATTTGGAACAATGGATTGATCCAAGAAGCTTGAGCAACAAGTCTCATTTTCATCTGCACCACAATTAGGGTTTTAAGGGAAAAGTCAATTGTAACTTTGACTTTTGACCAGGACATGCTCCCAAACCCTAATACATGATTGAATATATCCTATGACACCCATGGAACATGTCCATCAAGTTTGATTTAGGTCAAGGACATGATTTCCTGAAGAATTGCACAGTTTGGAATTCATCTGATAAAAAGTCAACTGTGCACAAAAAGTCAACTTTGAATTTTTGAGATTTTTCACCAAAATGGATTTTTAACCCTAAAATGATGTTAATGTATGATTTGAATCATCATTCATCAAGAAAAATCAAGAAAAGTGAGATAACTTGTAAAAGGGGTAACCATAAAACTTAGAAAATTTTCTAAGTTAAAAATAAAGTGGCAAAGGTACCAACTTTGGAGGACCATAACTCCTAAACCACAAGGCCATTTTTTCTCATCCAAAGATGGATTTGTAGCCCTCATTATCACCTACAAAAACTTCAACTACAAGTCATTCCAATTCATTAAGGATTTTAAGTTATGGAGTGATCAAAGTGGCTAAAAAGTGAAAATGTCACTTTTTCCAACACTTAGTGAAATTTTCACTAAGTCAGATTTTGCTTCACTTTTTGCCAAATGTAGGGGGATTTTTCACTTGGAATCAAAAGAGATCAAAACCAAACTTGTTCAAACAGTTGTTGTATCATGTAAGAGCTTTCCAAAATGGCCAAGAACATTGCCAAATTCAACCTACAACATGAGATACAACATTGCCAAGTTACCTTGCTGAAATCTGTCAAGGCAAGGCAGAATTTGCAACTTTGGTCGATTTGCCAAAATCAGCCAAATTCAATTGCTCCTATCCACTTGGACACCTCAGAGGATTGAATCTAAAGGGGACAATCACT
Source organism: Lathyrus tuberosus (assembly GCA_022829125.1). Taxonomy (NCBI): domain Eukaryota; kingdom Viridiplantae; phylum Streptophyta; class Magnoliopsida; order Fabales; family Fabaceae; genus Lathyrus; species Lathyrus tuberosus. The sequence continues at coordinate 179,972 of JALAZF010000179.1, forward strand.
GAGCCAAGCCTCCAAAGTCCATGGAACAAGAAATAGCATGTTGATCCTAGAATGGCCAAAATAGGGACAAGACTTCAAATTTGGAATGAGGCATTCAATGGAACCATCAAGGTGGCATGGACTGAGCCATTCTCATCTGAAATCAGTCAAGACTTATCCAAGACCAAGGGGACCAAAGCTCTGTGCCCTAACCTCTAGTCAATGGCTAGAGGAAACTTGGATTTTCATTTGCCAACATTGGCCAAACCTACTTACCAGCTGCCATGCACTATTCCTTGCAAAACAAACTTTCTCTACTATAAATAGAGCTTAATTGTGGTCAGTTTGAGTACACCAAAGCCGTCTAACAGATGCTTTCCTCAAAATCTCTTTCTCTTGGCAAAAATGCCTTTCTTAGCAAGGTAGCTATCGGGTTTTGAGTTTGGGAACAATTCTGCACAAACCAATCACTCACACACCTCACATACATCACATATGAGCTGATCAAACACTCACATAACATCTGGAGCATCAAAATCTCAAAATCACTTGCCATCCACACAAGTTTGAAGTGAAGTTGCAGCTGAGATGCCATAAACTGATCCAGTCCATTTCAATTCAATCCAAGTGTTCAAACACACTCCATATGGTGTAGGGAAGCTGTCCAGATCATCACAACTTGTCTGTAACACCTGCAACTCAAAATCACATCTGCTCTTGCTGTCACGACTTGGAGGTAAGCCTAAACTTGGGCATCTCTCAATCTATGCATATTTCCTCGCACAATAATTTGGCCATATGTTCATAATCATGCATGGAATGTTTTCCCTCAATTAATTGCATTGTTTGAATCGTGTATCAAAAATCATAGCCTTCATGCAGAAATTAGGGTTCTTGAGGTCTCTTCGTGATTTCTTGTTGTATGTTTAATTTAAATGAAATTAAAGTACATAGACATGATCGTGAGGTTGAAACGAGCATAATGATATTTGGATTGCATGATATGATTACGTATTCATGGAGATTGGATAGAAAATGCAAATCTGAGAAACCCAGAAAAACGCGCGTGTTCTTGGTGTTGTTCTTGGTGCCATTTTCATAAATTCAAATATTTGAATTTTATGATTTATTTAATTGATTCAAAAATTAATTTCTCTCTGAGTTTTAATGATTTTGAGTTGATTCTTTTTTTAATAATTCACAAAAATGTTAAAATATTTTATTTTATCAAAAAATCCCAAAAATATTATTTATTTCATATAATTGATATTTTTGCAAAGAATTAATATTTTCATTGTTTTTGGCATTTTAAATCTTTTTTCTACATTGATTTTGCAATTTTTAATGCTTTCTAATTATTTTGTAGGTCAATACTTAATTTTTGAAGCATTAATCCAAGGTCACAATTTGTTTTCCATGTGTTAAACAATTTTTGATCATTTTAATTGAATTTTTATTCAATTAAATACATTTTGAAAACAAATTAGGGTTTGGGATTAATTCAACCTTCATAAATCATTTTCAAAACCTCTTTGGGCCTCTTGAGAGAGTGTAAGACCCATCCCCCCTTGTACAAAACCTTTTTGGGCCTCACTCATTGTATAAGTCCCTCTGTACAAGTAAACGGCGCGATCGTCGCCCGTTTAAAAATAAAAATCATTTGGGCCTCTCCTTGAGCTATAAGACCCATTCAAAACACTTTGGGCCTCTATTAGAGTGAAAGACCCAATCCCCCTTTTAACCAAAACATTTTGGGCCTCACTTATTGTATAAGTCCCTCTGCGTTAAAAGAAAACCTCGGCGCGATCGCCATTTTTAAACGAAAAATCATTTGGGTCTACCCTCGTGTTATAAGCCCCACTCTTTTTCTTTAAACCTTTTTGGGCCTCTTGAGAGAGTGTAAGACCCATCCCTTTGTACAGAAAACCATTTTGGGCCCCAGTCACTTGTATAAGTCCCGCTGTACAAATTCAACAGTGTGCTCACTGATAAAACCCTGGGCCTCTCCTTGAGCTGTAAGCCCCAAATCTTTCTTTTTCAAAGCACTTTCTCCTTTGATTTTGAATATACTGTTGTTTTTAATCTTTCTTTGTTGAACAACTAACCAAACAACATGGAAGCACTCCAACCGAGTAAGTGGTTATCGCTTTCATTTACTGCTTTCATATTATAAACTGTATTGTGGGGCTGCTCACTGTAAGTCTCCTTTCATAAACTCATATCTACTGTGTAATAATAGTATAGATATTTCGAGTTTCCTCGGCAACTACGTCTAGAATTAGGTGACGCCGTTTCATTTATTCGTAGAAATAGACGCCTAGATCCCCAATAGGAGCACCAGATACAATCTTCTCTTCGGCTGTCCTCCTTAGGAATCGTCAAGAAGCTCTACTCCCCAAGATGAATGTATTCTCCGTGAATGGCATCTTTGAGTTTCTTCCAAATTCTCGAACTTTCCTGACTTGATCTATTCCTTGTGGATAGCTTGCCTTGAATGTCTTGGGGTTTGGGTACCCACTACGGTCATAATCTTGGACCTTAACTAAGGAACCCTCTTTAAAGGTTAAAAGTCGCTGGATAGTAAACCTCGCACGTTTACCAGTGGTTTTTATCTTAAAAAGAGTTATCTCTCCTAATGGAAAGGAGATGATAAGACCCACGGGCTTCTTAAAAGCATCTGCCTCCTCTTGGGCATTATTCAAGGACACTACGGCTTCTTAGAAGTATTCACAGCCTCCTCTTAGGCTTCGTATAATGATCTCTTCCTCCGGGAATGATAGCCTCCTCTTGGGCTTCGTACAAGGACCCGTCGATTTCTTAAAAGTTTCCAGCCTCCTCTTGGGCTTCGTATAAATTGTCCCGACGACCTCCTAGAGGTATAAGAACAGAACCTAGTCATCCTCATAGAACAGTCCTTTCATAGAGTCTACTACTGTTTCTCACAGCATAGTACAAAAGATAAAACTCTAGACACGGACAGTCTAACTTCCTTGAGTCTCAAAGACATTCTCAAGCACCCTTCGTTAAATAGGAAGGAAACCCGCAGACTCGGACAGTCTCGACACCCCTTTGGATTTCCTGTTTCCTCAAAGAGAAGGAAATATCCTTGATCCTCAAATCAAACCCCTGGGTACAGTATTACTCATATAAGAACTGATTTTCTCTTTTAAAATCAGTATATTGGATCCGTCACTCAACTGAAACAGTTACAATAGCCTCCATCTTGGGCTTCGTACGAGATACCAAAATTCTCCCCAGTGGAGTCAAAACAACCTTTTCGCCTCTCTCTCGGGCTTTGTACGAGATACAAAAACACTCTCTTACTGAGTATAAAAGATTCTCCAACTGAGTCAACTCTTTTTTAGCCTCCTCTTAGGCTTTGTATAATGATATCCCCCACTGGGTCGAACCCTTTTAGCCTCTCTCTCGGGCTTTGTACGAGACACAAATTAGCCTCCTCTTAGGCTTTGTATAATGATTTTCCCCAACGGAAATTAGCCTCCTCTTAGGCTTTGTATAAGAAAACCACTGGTTAATCCAATTAACCTTTTAGCATCAAAGTTGTGCCTCGTTCACAGTGTACAAACATCAACAACTCCTTTCCCTTCATCTAATCGCTGTAAGCAGCAAGCCTCTGGATCATCTACATCCATGCCACTGTCCTTCTTTTAGCATGAGGAATTCCTAAGGAAAGATGGCATTGCTTTATACACAGAGTTAAAATCTTCTCCTTCAGGTTAAAACCCTTCTTCGGAAATTATGGCATTGCTCGGATCTGCGTATCCCAGTTAAAGTAATTCTCCTTCTTCCCTCTTTAGAGATGACAAACTCTCTCTAAAGTCGAGACCTTTCAGCTTCACATCTTGGGCTTTGAACAAGATACAAACCACCTTTCGCTTCACGTCTTGGGCTTTGAACATGACACCAAAAACCAATTTCCTCCCATAGAATAGGAGGAATTACGAACGCTCTGATTTCCCTGTTTCGGTAAACGGGAATACGTAGGCATAAGATCGAAAGAAAAGATCTTAGCGAGCGCAATCAACAAAAAACCCAAATCCCATATCTCAGTCAATCAAAAGAAGTATTTCAAAAACATCAGTCCTAACATCCTAATCCTTGTTCCCCGCCAGAAACCTTCTGCCCAGGTAAAAAGAAAGAAAATAGTATTGGCGAAAATACAAATAACCAGTACAAAGGCCCCCCCACATTGATAGCATCCGTAACCTAACAGACCGCTGTTTAAACTCAGTATGCAAAGCAGGGTTAATTGGAGACATCTATTTCCCTTCCTTATTCAACTCACAATAGGATAAAAAATGAATCGACCTGTAGTTTTAAGCTCAAACCGCAGAGAGCGACCAACGCTTAAGAACCGCGTCCAAAATCGTTCGCTACACATGTCTCCAATTTCTGATCGGAAGACCTTGTTCATCATACGCTGGTACGTGGCCCCAGCGTTTTTCAGACTGAAGGGCATTACGTTGTAGTAATAATTCCCCGACAAGGTCATGAACACGGTGTATTTCTTGTCCTTTTCGGCCATGGGAATTTGGATGTATCTCGAGTAGGCGTCCATGAAGGACAAGAGTTAGAAACCTACAGAATTATCTACGAGCTTATCTATGTTGGGTAGAGGATAAGCATCCTTCGGGCAAGCCCGGTTGATATCAGTATAATTAATGCACAAGCGCCATTCTCCATTATGTTTTTTGACAAGTACAATATTGGACAGCCAGGTTGTATACCTGGCCTCTGAGATAAATTTTTCCTCTAAGAGGTCTTGTACAAATTTTTCGGCAGCCTGTGCCTTTTCATCAGATTGCTTGTGCCTGCGCTGCACTACCGCCTGAGCAACTGTGTCGATGGTGAGTTGATGGCATGTAGTCTTAGGGTAAAGGTCGAGCATGTCCACGGCGCTCCAAGCAAATAAGTCTGCATTGTCCTCCAGGCATGTCTTCAACTACTGCGTTACCTCGTCGGGCAGCCCTGCGCCTATCTTTACCCCTCTGTTAGAGTTATCTCCGAAGGTGATTACTTTGAATTCCCCATCTAGTATCGGACGCATGATGGTTGATGCAGGGGAGCTGCCTGATACTGCTGAAGTGCCTTCGTTGCTGTCTTCCTCACCTTCTACAGAAATCTGACTGTCGAGGTCGATTGTGTGCACCGGGAGAGTTGGCTTATTATCAGGCTGATTTTCTTCGCCGAGAAGATCTTCATCCCTTGCCCGTTTGGCGGCCTTGGGTGCTGCACCGATCGAGCTTTGTTCTCGGGTAGTTGCTTCAAAGCATCTCCTCGCAACTTCTATATCTCTGTGCAAAGTCGCGACGTGGCCCTTCTCCATATAGTATTTCATCTTAAGATGAACGGTTGAAGGGATAGCGATCAGCTCCGCGAGGGTTGGTCTCCCCAGGATACATTCGTACAGCGATGGATAGTCGATTAACAGAAGTTGAGTTTTGATCGACTTGGACGCCTTCTCCTCCCCGAACGTAACTAGAAGCTCCACGTACCCCCAAGGTCTGGCGGTAGCTTCGTTGAATCCTTGCATATCGGATCCCATGTATGGTGACAGATTCTTCTGGTCAAGCTTCAAAGCGTGGAACAAACCGGTGTACATGATGTCCACCAAACTGCCATGGTCGACCAGGATCCGTCGGACATTAGTGCTGGCCAGTCTTGCCCTGATGAGCAGAGGAGTGTGTGAATTCGGGGAACCCCCCGACATTTCTTCACAGTAGAATGTTATAGGCTGAGAATGCCCTCGAAATTTCTCGAGCGTGGATAACCGGTCGGGACTGCAGTCAATCAGCTGGCCAAATTTCATCTTGACCAACCCTACAGTGAGCTCGTTGTATCCGCCACATAAGATAACCATTGCCGTGGGGAAGGTCTCCCAGGTGTTGTGCGCGAATATCTGAGGAGGATCCTCGAGGTAGTCGGGGATGATGAATTCCTCTGGCCATGCGATTGACATGGCGACTTGCGGGGGAGGAGTGGGCGGTGAAGACTTTATTTCCTTCTTGGACTCCTAAGTCTCTCGTCGGGAAGATTCACCCTTTTTTCGTATAATGCTTTAGGTCACCCTCCTTGATGAGGTTTTCAATAGCGTCATTCAGGTGAACGCAGTCTTCGGTCACGTGACTGTGGCTGCGGTGGAAGCGGCAGTATTTGCTCTTATCCGTGTGCCCTTTGACGCTGTTGGCTTGAGGAACTGGACACCCCCTTGCTTGAACTCCACGTTAATGCACTCGGAGAGAATGCGCTCATGGGGAGCTTTCAGCAGGGTGTGGGTCTTCATGAGGAGAGCCTGAATATTGACAAGTGGGTTACAGTATTTGGAACATCATAAGTTTGAACATAAACTGTGGTGCAGTGATCTCTGTCTTAATAATACCAGTTCTCATGACAGCTGGATCAAAGACAACATAGTCTTTGATGTTGCGCGCCCTGTCATTGGCAATGCCAATGATGTCTTGCTCAGCTATGACACTTTCTGGCTTTGTCTAGTCTGATGATGATGACGAAGATTCTTCGCCTGTCTCCACGTGCACTTCTTCCTCTGATTCAGCCACAACTGATGTAGATGGATCTCCAGATGGTTGTTGAGAACGCAAACATCTCCTTTGTGCTCTTAGAATTCTTTTAGGTTAAGGATAACCACTGTAAACTGGTTGTAATGACCTGCGCATGTAATAGTTTAAACCTGTCGTAACACCAAATCACCACAAAAACGTTAAAAGCTCAAATACAACCTTTAAACAAAAATAACAAATACAGTAGTTCAAAGTGTATCTACTACTCCCTGGCAACGGCGCCAAAAACTTGTTGTCTGCTTTCTAAGTGTTTACTCTAATTAATTGTTTTTAAGCAAAGGTGTCACATGCAAGTATACATGTATGTTTGATTGCAGCAAGTGATAAAATTAGAGATCGTACCCACAGGGAGTGATGTATCTTTGAACTTTAAAGTATATAATTCTTGTTTAAAACTAGTATGATCATGGTAACAAATAGCAATAATGGTAACAACAAGAAAGTCACACTATAAACTACAAACTTAAATAAAGAAGGATAAAATATCAGAGAAAATGATTGATGAGCTAAGATCCATTAATAAATTGTTGCTAAATAGTTTCCATGATGTGAAGTGTCGTGCCTCAAAAGGTCAGAACGTGATCTAGTGGTGTATTTCTACAACATCAAGGCATACATAACTAGGGCAAGGGAACAAATATCTAAGTCTCACTTATAACCCTAAAATGTGTCTGGTTTTAGTTCTGCAAAATATTTATGGTCTCAACTTCTTATCTCTAAGCAAGTTGAATTAAGTGAATATCTCTATCCTACTTTGTTAACCACTTTTGTTATGAAATCAACATGTTGTTGGATCTCTCTCAACCACATACTTGTACTTTTTTCTAATTTGATCCTTCTAAGAAGAAAGTATATAACAATGAAAACACATAACAAAATAAAGCACTAACAACACATCATTTCAATGTAAAAACAACTGTATTTTAACTTCACTTTGCTCATCAAATACGAGTTTAGCTCATAATGAGTTGAGTACAAACTACTGGAATGAAAATACAAGATGACATATTCTTAACAAAAATATAGAAAAGAAATGACAACCTAGTAATAACTTAAAGATCCTTTGCATTGGGTAAACATCATCAGACCTCTACAGTCACGACAATTCCAAGCAGTGAGTAAAGGACTAGATGAGAAGAAGAAATCTCTCTAATCTCTTAATCCTCAAAGTAACTAAACTAAAAATAGAAAATATAATGTGTGCTCTCTAGCTAGTGGTCTCCCTTTTCATTGCTGGACATGACTTGCTTTTTATAGACTTTTTAAATGAGAATGGAAGTTGATGGGTCTTGGATCATTGGCTTTTTGGTGGGAAAAAGGTTCAGCCCAAGTCAAATCACAAATAAATCCAGCTGTCCCTTCTTCCTTCGTGAACAAACTACCAGGTACAGACAACATTTGGAGACAAGGCGTCTTTGGCAGGCTGCTGCAGCAGGTAGTGGCGGAGAGCAGACGACGGGTGGCTGGTTGCAGGATGCGCTTTTGTATGCGTGGTCCCCACTGTACCCTCATTTGTCCTCTAGCTCCTTTGATCTTATCTTGATGCTTTTTCTCTTTCTTGACACGAACCTTTGCCACGTATGCCCTAATGATAGACATTCATCCAAGCTCTTGTGATTTTTGTATTTAATAAATATTATCGTCTCTCTTCCTCTTAGCTCTATTCTGCTCAGACTATTCTTGAGGTGTCACGCCTCAGCTTACCTTAATCTGATATACTTTAGGACAAAAAACACACAAGAAACCATAAAAGGTGCAACTAGTGCACTAAAGGAAAATTCATACTTGAACAAGTGAAATATAAATAAATCTAATTAAACCTAGCTAAATTACTAATAGAAGATGGATCATTATGACACACTAAAATAGTGTTATCACTCCCCCAAACTTGAACTATCACCTATCCTCAGGTGATGCGACAGTGATTTACCAGAGAGGTTTTCAAGAACACTTTAAGATCATAATGGTGAAGTGGCTTAACATTTGCTGGATGAATGGTCTGAACAAGGAATTAGTTGGCACAACTCAGTCTATTATTATGCCATAGATGTTATCACCAAAGTGATTGGGACACCTTCTGTCACGCCACTACTCTTCTGAAGAATGAGTGAACTTTCCTTTGAGATTCCTAATTGAGTACTTCTGTGAATAAAGTTTCCTTCCTTTTGGGTTTTACATTGGAGTTTTGCTCTGACTTTTCTGCTGACTTTTGGCTATGACACTCTAGTTCACACCTTTCTAATTTTTATTGCCTTTTTCTTCTTTTCTTCTTTTCTTTTTTCTTTCTTCTCTTTTTTTAGCACAACACCCCATCTTTTCACTCAACGGGATCTCACTTGTAATGAGTCTAACTGGTTATTGTGATGAAGGTGTTGGTTGTTCCTCCAGTTTCGGGCACATAAACTTTTTAATCAAGAGTGGTCTTTGCCACCTCTTTGCAAACTTTTGTGTGTTTTATTAACAATGATTGGGGTGTGCTCTATTTTTTTTTTGTGAATAGCCTAAATCTTTATCCAAATCAGCTCATCTTTCCAGAGTAATTCCTTAAGCGTTCAACTTGCTTCTCAGTTTCCAACAATTAAGTTTCGAAAAAAACGTTACTAACTCAGCAGACTACCAGAGGCAGGACAAAAGTCATCAGCTTCCTTCTGCAACAACATCCCAGGAAAGAACGTGGCCTTGCATCACCAATTTACCAACAGACTTATTACCCAGCTTTTTAAGCGCAAATGAATATTTCTCTGACCCTTGATTTTTCTCTACTAATTTCTCATTTGTCCTAAAAACTACTCATGCAAACAACAAACAAAGAAAAACATCAAAAAATCTATAAAAAAAAAAACTACGCCAAAAGAAATTAATCAAACACTAGTTAAGTTAATCATCCAAAACATCAAAATACCAAAGTACCAAGAACATAAATCCATGGCCAAAACAGGGCCTCAAACATCAAGTCATGGCCAAAACACGGCCTCCCACAGTACCAAACAATTATCCAAAGCAAAACATCTCAGTAGCAATAAAACAGCAAATAGGAGTAGAAAATAATTTAGAAGATAGGGTAGAGAAAGAGAGTTTCAAGCTTTATCTGCATTCCCCCAAACTTGAATTAAGGACAGTGTCGTCACTGTCAAAGCGGCAAGTGGAGGCAAGACTGGGCAAGACTCTATATGATACCAATTAGGCTCTGAGCCTGGTGCTTTTGCGCGCCGGCTGAACATCTCCCTTATTCTTCTTTTTTATTTCCTTCTTTGCTTTCTCCATCTCTTTAGCTTGATCTTTGACAACTTCCGGCACAACAGTTTCTTCCTGAACAGACTCCTCGAAAATAAATTTTTCCTTCTTTTTCATCTCCCTCTTTCTTGGGTTGGTCACCTTTTCTTTGACAATCTCTTCCTTACTCTTAGTAACTGCCTTCACAGGGGTCACGACAGGAGACGGCACAGGTGTGACTGTTACTGCTTCCTCTTGGCTTGACTGACTGTCAGCCTCTTCACCTTCCTCTTTTCCAGCAGCTTCTTTTCCTTCAACCTTTAAGGATCCTGGAGATGATTCCTCAGTTGTTAAATATTATTTGGGCAGATTTTCATCTACCAGCTAGTCTTCCTCTTCAATCAGATCTTCCTCCATTTTACTGTCATCCACTGCCTTTTCTGTTGCACTTAACTCATGGTCTATTTGGTTTAAGTCAAAATCCTTTGGGGGACTATCCTCAGGGAACTTGACTTCAGGAGTCTGAACATCAGGGTTTTGAACATCAAGGATTTCCTTCTGTTTCCACTCTTGCCTTGCTTTCTTCTTCTTTGGAGACACTTCAGCCTTTTCAACCTTTCCACTCTTTTTCTTTTTCTTCTACACAGGACTATCTTGGACAAACATTCCTTGACTTATCTCTGCAGTAACATCCTTACTCCTCTTTTTCTTCTCTCTTCTCCCTTCCTTCTTTTTGGACTTCTCATTCTTCTTCAGTTTCTTGTCTTTCTGAACTGACCTCTCTTCCACTTTACTCTCTTCCAAATCTCCCAGAATATGATTAGGAAAAACAGGAGGAACCAACATACTTGACGAAAACTGTAAAGCCACCACTTTCTCTTGCCAACAGAACTTCTCTTTCTCAAACTTGAAATACTCCCTTTGATCCTTCTGCATTTGCCGAATGGTATCCAACATCATGTATTCTCTGTGATGATCTTCTGCAGCCTCTTCCTGGCGCGCCTCTGCTGGTCGCTTCTTTCCTTTTGGCCTTATCAATGTTTGAATCAAACCCTTGTCTAATGCAGCTTGTGGCTGCCCAGTCTCATCAGTATCCTGCTAAGGTACTCCGTGTCTTCGGCATAACATAGTAATCACACAAGGAAAATACAATATTCCTTCCTTCTTGCGCGAGCAGGCCTGGATCTCTTGCATGATGATTTTCCCAACATTGATTTTGCTTAATGAGGTGATGCAGTGAAGCAACACAAGTCGAGTTCTACTCACGGTTTCATTATGAGCGGTAGGTTTTAGAGAATGCTTCACAAATTGGTACCAAACTTTCACTATAGACAATAAGTCCATCCTTCTTACAGCTTTCTCAGAGCTTGATTCCACCACTTGGTCCCTGGGTTGCACAGTGACTCCATAATCACATCATAATCTGCTTCGTCCAGTTTTAACAATAACTCTTGATATTCATTAGTTGAATCCTTGATATTCAGCGCCAGGTTCAAAGTAGCCTCATTGTAGACCACCTTAGTACCTCTCACCACAACCTCAATCCTCTTGTGGCCAGGATCAGTGAGGTTTGAGTAAAATTCCTTCACAAGTGAAATATTGTAGGGACCGGGTTGACGACAAAGTTTCATCCACTCTAGCTTTTTTATTGTAGTTCCCAAATCTCCAGCAAGCCCCAAGTTCTCTTCTTGGTTGTCAAACACGAAACTTTTTTCAGCATAAAAACCCATTTTGCTGAAATACTCCATGAAGCGTCGAGAAGATTCACTGTTGATGAACTTCTCGTATCCGTCATGTTCTTCATCCGAGTAAACAACATATGGTGTTGGATTTTTCCTTGCAGCCATCTTAACTCTTTTTCCAGTAGGGATCTCCATTGTTTTAGTGTGAAGGCGTTTTAGGTTGAACGAAAATGGTGAGGAACAACAAAGAGGGGAGTTGAGACGGTGATGGGAATGTGAGAGAGATAGAGTGAGATTTTGTGATAGTGAAGTGGAATGGTTGGAAAGAGAAAAGTGAAAAAAGATATTTTTGTAAGAATTAGGGCAAGAACTGAAAGGGTAGTTTAATGTAACGTATGGGAAAGGACAAAATTTTGAATTTTTGGCATGGAAAAGGAATTGCTTGCTGTTGTGTCCCACCAGTCTGACGTGTCAAATTGGTCATCGTGATTCCCTAGCGCAGGGCTCTAGGCGTGTGCAGTCCACCCAATTAATTTCTCTCTCCATCACTCAGACTTTTCAATTCTCGTCCAAATAAAATAAATAAATTGCCAACTCAACATTTTATTTAATTTTCAAGACTTAGGAATATTTGCTCTGAATATTATTTTGTTCCTTTCTCATTTGTCACTGTACCATGGTCGTGACTCCAAATGCTTGTCGCTGTCATGAAAAACTACTCAACTATACAAAAATAAAAAGAAAATTGCATTAAGCTGGGCTGCCTCCCAGTAGCGCTATTTTAAGGTCTTATAGCCTGACCAACACAAAATCACTTAATCCATGAAATGAATGGTTCCCCTAGGGTTGCTTGAAGGGTCACTAAAATAGGTTTTAATCCTTTGACCATTAAACTTAAACTTTTCACCATCTTTTTCATTCATCAATTCCACAACTCCATTTGGGAAAATTGTCACTAACTTGAATGGTCCTGACCATCTTGACTTTAATTTTCCAGGAAATAATTTCAGTCTAGAGTTAAAAAGCAAAACTTTTTAACCTTCCACTAATTCCTTTTTCTGGCATTTCCTGTCATGCCATCTTTTGGTCTTTTCCTTATAGAACTCAACGTTTTCATAAGAGAACAACCTATGTTCCTCTAACTCATTGAGTTGGAGCATTCTAGCTTGGCCAACAGTTTTTAGGTTGATATTTAATTGCTTAACTGTCCAAAATGCTTTGTGCTCCAATTCTTTGGGTAGATGACATGCCTTCTCATAAACAAGTCTATAAGGAGACATGTCTAGAGGAGTTTTGTAGGCAATTTCGTATGCCCAAAGATCTTCGTCCAAATGCTTGGACCAGTCATTCCTTATAGGGTTAACAACCTTTTCTAAAATCCTTTTAATCTCTCTATTAGATAGCTCCACTTGGCCACTTGTTTGGGGATGGTAGGCTGTAGCAACCTTGTGTTTGATCCCATATTTTTCCATTAAATTTTTAAAAATTCTATTGCAAAAATGTAACCCACCATCACTAATGATTGCTCTAGGCGTGCCATGCCTTGTTAGAATGTTTTTAAGCAAAAATTTGGCCACAACTCTAGCATCATTAGTGGGTGTTGCTACTGCCTCTATCCAATTGGAAACATAATCCACATCTACTAGAATGTATAAATTACCAAAGGATGGAGGAAAAGGTCTCATGAAGTCAATGCCCCACACATAAAAAATTTCCATTTCAAGTATGTTGGTGAGTGGCATCTCTTGCCTCATGGAAATATTTCCTACCTTCTGGCACCTATCACATCTTTTAACTAGCTCATGAGCATCTTTAAAAAGGGAGGGCCAGAAATAACCTGATTGTAAGACTTTTGTAGCAGTTCTGGTTCCTCCAAAGTGTCCTCCGTACGGAGCTTTATGACAGGCAGACAAGATATGTCGTGCCTCTGTATGATCCACACATCTTCTTAGCAATTGATCTGCACACTTTTTGTAAAGTAAAGGTTCATCCCAAAAGTAGCTCTTGACTGTATGTAAGAACCTTTTCCTTTGCTGGAAGTTAAAATCAGGGGGCACATATCTGTTGACCAGATAATTCACTATATCAGCATACCATGGTGTCACGTCAGTGCTAATCAGAAGTAACTTCTCATAAGGAAAAGTTTCTTGAATGTCTCCACTGTTATTGCTTTGCACTTCTTCTGGTAATCTTGAAAGATGATCAGCAACAAAATTCTCTATCCCTTTCTTCTCTCTAATCTCTTGGTCAAACTCTTGCAACAAGAGAATCCACTGTATGAGCCTTGGTTTAGCATCTTTTTTAGTAATCAAGTACTTGATAGTTGCATGATCTGTGTATACAATGACTTTTGTTCTGACCAAGTAAGGTCGGAACTTGTCAAAAGAAAACACCACAGCCAGCAGATCTTTCTCAGTAGTGGTGTAGTTGATTTGTGCTTCAATCAAGGTCTTACTAGCATAGTAGATGGTGTGGAAAATCTTGTTGTATCTTTGACCTAGTACAGCTTCAATAGCAAAGTCACTTACATCACACATTAACTTGAAGGGTTTTGTCCAGTCAGGAGTCTTCACAATAGGTGCAGAGATGAGGGCTTTCTTCAGCAGAATAAAGGATTCCTCGCATTCTTGACTGAATACGTATGGCACGTCATGCTGTAGCAGCTGTAACAGAGGTTTGGTCATTGTTGAAAAATCCTTGATGAACCTTCTGTAGAAGCCAGCATACCCTAGGAAACTTCTGATTCCTTTTATGTTCACAGGTGGTGGTAGTTTCTCTATCACCTCCACTTTTGCTTGATCAACCTCCAAAACCTTCTTGGAGATTTTATGTCCAAGAACGATCCATTCTTTTACCATAAAATGACATTTTTCCCAATTAGGGACCAAATTATTCTCCTCACATCTAGCCAATACCAGATCTAGATTTTCCAAACACTTCTTGAATGATTCTCCAAAGACAGAGAAATCATCCATGAATACTTCCATGGAATTTTCAATGATATATGAAAATATTTCCATCATGCAGCGTTGGAAGGTGGCTGGTGCACTGCACAGTCCAAACGACATCCTTTTGAAAGAAAATGTGCCATAAAGACATATGAATGTTGTCTTTTATTGATCTTCCGGGGCTATGGCAATTTGATTATACCCGAAGTACCCATCTAAGAAACAATAGTATTCTTTTCCTTCCAATCTGTCCAGCATCTGATCAATGAAAGGGAGGGGAAATGATCCTTCCTTGTTGCCTTGTTCAGCTTTTTGTAGTCTATACAAATTCTCCAACCAGAAAATGTTCTGGTGGGAATTAATTCATTCTTCTCGTTGACAATCACAGTCATGCCTCCCTTCTTTGGAACACATTGAATGGGACTTACCCACACACTATCAGAGATAGGGTAGATAATTCCAGCATCCAACCACTTAATAATCTATTTCTTGGCAACTTCCTTCATGATTGGGTTCAACCTCCTTTGACTTTCAATGTTATTCTTATCATTTTCTTCCAACAGAATTTTGCGCATGCAAATTGTTGGGATGATCCCCTTTATGTATGAGATTTTCCAAGCAATTGCCTTCTTGTGTTTTCTCAACAATGCTAATAACTGCTCCTTCTGTTCTTCTTTCAAATCTGTAGCAATGATGAATGGTAACTTCTGTCCTCCCTCCAGATAAGCATATTGCAAATGCTCGGGCAGTTGCTTCAGTTCCAGTTCAGGAGGTTCTTCTATGGAAGGTAGATGTTGTTTGTGACCAACAATTGTTGATTCTATTACTTCCACAGATTCTTCCTCATGCTTCTTCATTGAACCATAAATTATTCCACCTTGTGGCTTTTTCTTTTCTTTTAATTTTCCCAGCTCTTGTTCCAACACATCATTAGTCTTGAGAAGGTTTTTATGAATTATACCTTCCAAGCTGGATATCATGGAGCAATCAGCTACATCCTCTTCAGGATACTGTAGAGCGTTGAGTACATTAAATACTACTTGTTGTCCATTGACTCTCATGGTGAGTTCTCCTCTTTCCACGTCAATCAAAGTTCTACCCGTTGCTAAGAATGGTCTTCCCAACAATATAGGGGTTTCTTCATCAGCATCAGAATGCATGATAATAAAGTCAGCAGGGAAGACAAAATTGTCAACCCTTACTAACACATCTTCTATCTTTCCTCGGGGGTAACAAATACTTTTATCTGCTAGTTGCAAGGTGATGGTTGTAGGCCTGTCAGCTCCTATCCCTAACTTCTTAAAGATGTATAAGGGCATAAGATTAATGTTGGCACCAAGATCACACAACGCTTTTCCACATAAAGTGTTTCCAATGGTGCATGGAATAGTGAAACTCCCAGGATCTTTTAATTTTGGTGGAAGTTTGCCTTGCACCAACTAACTACACTCTTGAGTGAGTGCAACCATGGCAAACTCTCCCACCCTCTTTCTTTTGGAGAGCACATCCTTCATGAACTTTGAATAATTTGGCATTTGTTGAATGGCTTCAATCAATGGTATGTTGATGTGAAGCTGCTTCAGAATCTCCATAAATTTTCCAAATTGTTGTTCTTCCTTGGCCCTCCTAATCCTTTGTGGAAAAGGTGGGGGTGGTCTTTCTTGAATAAACTTTGGCTTTCTGCAGGAGTCAGTCATGACCTCCTACGTCTCTTGAAAAGTTAAATCTGCATTAGTAACCTCTTCATTCTGCTTCTGATGTTGAGACGGTTCTTCATCAGTATTTTTTCTTGTTCCAGAACTGTTTGGCTTAGGAAATTCTGAGTTTGCCTCTTTATTCTTTGAGACGGATTCTTCAACTTCTTTTCCACTTCTCAGCTTGATGGATTGGCATGTTTCAACATTCTTTACTCCAGCAGGTGCAGTTGGAGTTTTAGTGGAACTAGGAAGAGTTCCCATGTTTCTTGAACTTAAAGCAGTAGCTATTTGCCCTACTTGATTCTCCAAGTTCTTGATACTTACTCCTTGTGCTTGAAACTGATTCTTTGCTTCTTGAATAAAAGACTTCAAAACATTCTCCAGCTGGTTGTTGCCCTGATTTCCCCCACCATAGTTAGGAGTAGGAAAACCAGGAGGAGCTTGTGTTGATGTTGTTGCTTACGTCTTTGGTTGATTTTGATTATTTCTCCAAGAAAAATTTGGATGGTTGCGCCACCCTGGATTGTATGTGTTGATGTAAGGATTATTGTATCTATTTTTGTTGTTGCCAACATAGTTGACTGATACAAGATTTGAAGAACATTCTTCAAACATATGGGGTCCTCCATAGTAGACACAGGCAATCGCAGTCGTGTCAGTAACCACCTTTACGGGCTCTTGTCTTGGTACTTCAGGAGTCATCATATTCTTCATCATCTGGTGAATTTGAGCCATTTGAGCAGCAAGAGCTGTTGTCTCAGTGACTTCTTGAACTCCAACAGGTTTTTTATGAGTTGAGTTCACAGCAGGCCTAGTGACAGGCCACTGGTATGTGTTGCTCGTAATGCTCTCAATCAACTTGTAACCGTCTTCATAAGATTTGGACAAGAGAGCTCTACCACTGGATGCATCTAGCATATTCCTTGAGGATGGAATTAATCCATTGTAGAAAGACTCAAGTTGAAATCAGATGGGAATCCCGTGATGAGGGCATTGTCTTAGTAACTCTTTAAACCTTTCCCAAGCATCAAACAATGATTCGTCATCTCCTTGCCTAAATGAAGTAATCTCATTTCTCATCTTTGCATTCTTTGAAGGAAGGAAGTATTTTGCTAGAAATTTTTCTGCCAAAGTATTCCATGTAGTGATGGAATTTAGTTCCAAGGAATTTAGCCAGCTCTTGGCTCTATCCCTTAGAGAATAAGGAAATAGCCTTAGCCTAAAGTCATCATCAGTCATGCTAGGAATCTTGAAATTGTCAGCAACATCTAGAAATTGTCTTAAGTGCAAGTGTGGGTCTTCATGAGGAGAGACTGAATATTGACAAGTGGTTTGCAGTATTTGGAACATCATAGGTTTGAACTTAAACTGTGGTGCAATGATCTCTGGTCTAACAATACCAGTGCTCATGGCAGCTGGATCAAAGACAGCATAGTCTCTGATGTTGCGCGCCCTGTCATTGTCAATGCCAATGATGTCTTGCTCAGCCATGACATTTTCTGGCTGTGTCTCGTCTGATGATGACGAAGATTCTTCGTCTGTCTCCACGTGCACTTCTTCCTCTGATTCAGCCACAACTGATATCGATGGATCTCCAGATGGTTGTTGAGAACACAAAAATCTCCTTCGTGCTCTTAGAATTCTTTCAGGTTCAGGATAACCACTGTAAACTGGTTGTAATGACCTATGTATGCAATAGCTTAAACTTGTCGTAACACCAAATCTCAGCAAAAATGTTAAAGGCTCAAATACAACCTTTAAACAAAAATAACAAATACAGTAGTACAGTAGTTTAAATATTCAATTCATGTTTAAAACTAGTATGGGCAAGGTAAAAAATAACAATAATGGTAACAACAAGAAAAGTAGACTATAAACTACAAACTTAAATAAAGAAGGATAAAATATCAGAGAGAATAATTGATGAGCTAAGATCCATTAATAAATTGCTGCTAAACAATTTTCATGATGTGAAGTGTCGTGCATCAAAAGGTCAGAATGTGATCTAGTGGTGTATTTCTACAGCATCAAGGGATACATAACTAGGGCAAGGAAACAAATCTCTAAGTCACACTTATAACCCTAAAATGTGTCTGGTTTTAGTTCTACAAAATATTTATGGTCTCAACTTCTTATCTCTAAGCAAGTTAAATTAAGTGAATATCTCTATCCTACTTTGTTAACCACTTTTGTTATTAAATCAACATGTTGTTGGATCTCTCTCAACCACATACTTGTACTTTTTTCTAAGTTGATCATTCTAAGAAGAAAGTATATAGCAATGAAAACACATAACAAAATAAAGCACTAACAACACATCATTTCAATGTAAAAAACAAATTTATATTAACTTCACTTTGTTCATCAAATACGAGTTTAGCTCATAATGAACTAAGTACAAACTACTGGAATGAAAATACAAGATAACATATTCTTAACAAAAATATAGAAAAGAAATGACAACATAGTAATAACTTGAAGATCCTTTGCGTTGGGTAAACAACATCAGACCTCTGCAGTCACGACAATTCCAAGCAGTGAGTACACGACTGGATGAGAAGAAGAAATCTCTCTAATCTCTTAATCCTCAAAGTAACTAAACTAAAAATAGAAAATATAATGTGTGCTCTCTAGCTTGTGGTCTCCCTTTTCATTGCTGAACATGGCTTGCTTTTTATAGACATTTTGAATGAGAATAGAAGTTGACGGGTCTTGGATCATGGGCTTTTTAGTGGGAATAAGGTTCAACCCAAGTCAAATCACAAATAATTCCAGTTGTCCCTTCTTCCTTCGTGAACAAGCTACCAGGTACAGACATCATTTGGAGACAAGGCGTCTTTGGCAGGTTGCTGCAGCAGGTAGTGGCGCAGAGCAGACAGCAGGTGGTTGGGTGCAGGATGCGCTTTTGCAGGCGTGGTCCCCACTGTACCCTACTTTGTCCTCTAGCTCCTTTGATCTTATCTTGATGCTTCATCTCCTTCTTGACACGAACCCTTGCCATGTATGCCCTAGTGATAGACATTTATCCAAGCTCTTGGTGAATTTTGCATTTAATAAATCTTATCATCTCTCTTCCTCTTAGCTCTATTCTACTCAGACTATGTCTTGAGGTGTCACGCCTTAGCTTGCCTTAATCTGATATGCTTTAGGACCAAAAACACACAAGAAACCATAAAAGGTGCAACTAGTGCACTAAAGGAAAATTCATACTTAAACAAGTGAAATATAAATCAATGTAATTAAACCTAGGTAAATTACTATCAGAAGATGGATAATTATGACACACTAAAATAGTGTTATCAGGGTCAACATTTTGGGGGACATGTATAGGCTCAAAGACGTGACCGGCAGCCTGTGCGCGCGGCTTCACATCGTCGGAAGAAGGAGACGCAGTCCCTCCGTCCCTGTGATCAGTCTCATGGACCGCAACTCCGAGGTTATGGTGGTCGACGTTATCCATGGTAACGGTGACAACAGGTTCTTGATGGGCATCATCGTTTCTGTTGGAGGCCATGATGATCAAGTGAAATTTTGAGAGTAAGCTTTGGTCTTCTGGGTGAAAACATGAGGTATCTTGGTTCAAAAAGATGGGGAAGCGAAGTTTCTCATAGACAGCGCTACTGATCTGGTGTGATCTGACTGGATCGTCATGGCCTTCCGTGTAGGGCAGAGATGATGGATGTAGGAGATGAGGGGGTGTACCTGCAAGGTACTCCGATGCCAAAGTAAGTTTGGGCTAGAGAGAAAGCAAGTACACAGCTTTTAGGTTTGATTTAGAATATTGAATAGTGATCAAACCTGACCCTCTCATGTGAGAGGGTATTTATAGAAGTAACACCCAGCGCGGGGCCAAGGTCTCCCATGTGGCTGAATTATCTGGTCGACCAATGGGAGACTACCAGGTAGAGGGTCAGGCGTGTGACCCTTTGACCTGGTCTAACTAATTCTGTGAGATCCGGGGAGGTAGTTGGTCGCGTGAACTGTCAAGCGCATGAGGTGGACGTCCCCAACGGTCATATTGTGCCCAACGGCTATGTTGTGCCCAACGGCTAGATTGTGCCCAATGGCTAGATTGGCTGAATCCAGTTATTGGTCCTTGCCAAGAGCTGGACTGGATTATGCCTTGCCCTACTGTGGGCCAAGCGCCTGCCCAGTCCAGAATAAAGGGCGTGTTCCAGCATGTGGATCTTCTCGCCCTGCTGGAAGATCAAGTAGTTAGACTTGTTGAGAGAGGCGATGAGGGCCGTAGTGCTGGGATCAGCGTCTTGAGGGACATGTATGGGCTCAAAGACGTGACCGAAAGTCTGCATGTGTGACTTCACGTCGTCGGAGGAAGGGGATGCATTCTTTCCGTCCCTGTGGTCGGTCTCATGGACCGCAACTCTGGGATTGTGGTGGTCGACGTTATCCAATGTGACGGCGACAACAGAATCTTGATGGACATCATCGTTTCGGTTAGAGGCCATGATGATCGAGGAAATTTTTCAGAGAGTAAGCTTTGGTCTTTAGATTGAAAAGGTGAGGGATCTTGGTTCAAAAAGACGGGGAAGCGATGTTTCCCACAGACGGCGCCACTGATCTGAGGTGATCAGAATGGATCTTCGCGGCCTTTCGTGTAGGGCAGCGATGATGGTTGGAGGAGATGAGGGGGTGTACCTGTAAGGTACTCCGATGCCAAAGTAAGTTTTTGGGCTAGATAAAGCAAGTACAAAACATTTAGGTATGAGTAGTGAATATTGGATATTGATCAAACCTGGCCCTCTCAAGTGAGAGGGTATTTTTAGGAAAAACCCTCAGCGTGGGACAAGGTCTCCCATGTGGCCGAAATATCTAGCCGGTTAATGGGAGACTGCCAAGTCGAAAGTCTAGCGCGTGACCTGTTGACCTGGTCCAACTGTCCCCGTGAACTCTGGAGGGGCAGTTGGTCGCGTGAACTATCAAGCGCGTGAGGTGGATGTCCCCAACGGCTATATTGTGCCCAACGACTATATTGTGCCCAACGGCTAGATTGGTTGAATCTCGTTATTGGGCCTTGCCAAAGGATGGACTAGGTTGGGCATTGCCCTACTGTGGGCCATGTACCTGCCCAGTCCAGAACATGTTCAAAAATTATTATCCGAGTTTGGCCCTGTACAGGCTACTCGACCATAAACGAGCTATTTTTTAAATTATTTTTTGTACAAAAATTAAAATAAAATGTTTATTATAAATATAATAATATTATTATTTTAAATATAATATATTTTTAAATATTATATTATTTTTTATAAATATTCTAATATATTTTTAAACACAATACTTGTCTAAATTGTATGAAATAATACTCAAAATTTAATATAAGAGAAATTAATAGAATATAAGAAAATTTTGATGTAAAACACAAAATAATTAAATATTAATTTATAATATTTAAAAGAGAAATATTGAATAAAATATAGATAAAATTTTAGGTGATGAGGAAAATCAATGGATTCTTTTGGAGTGAGATAATATAAATATTTATATGATTTTTTTAAAAAAATTTACAGTTATGCAGGCTCAGCAGGCTACCCGCAACCTTGTTAGCTGGGATTTTTGGCTAATAAGAAAAACCCAGCAAACAGGGAAAAGTCTTAAAAGAGTATCAGTTCGATTGCGCTTTGGGGACTTAGAGAAATTTTCAGTTGTTAAAGTGAGTGGTTCGACAGCATTGGCTTCGACCAGGCAGGCAGAGTCGAAATGAAGCTAGTCGAAGAAGCAGTTGTTTGGGCGCAATTTTATCTCGTTCAAATATTAGTAACTTCTTGGGTTCTTATCTCAGAGGGACACATGGAGGAAAGTGGAAAATACACTACATGTAGAAGTGCACATGGCGAACCAATGGGAGAAGAACGTTAGAGTAATTATTTTAGATTTCTATATATATAGTGGTTCATTTTATTGGATCAGGGTGTTCATTTGTACTACGAAAATCTCACAAAGAAACTCAAAGTATCAAGTGTTAAGAGAAACGAGTGAATGGCTGAGAGGATGTAAGCACAGATGAAACATCATGTTTACTATTCAATGCAAAGTTTCTTAATTTATTTAGTTTACATCGTCTTCCTCATTTTCTTCTTTTGCCAACCTTTATTCTTTCCTTTAACGCTTTTAGTTTCTTTTATTTTTACTTTATTCTTTCTGCAAGAAGTTTAGAAATTAATTATTACATCACCCTCATACACCCTTTCGGCACTGTCGAAGTCCATAATCTTAAGAACATAAAGAAAATAACAATAAATAAACCCTTAAACACTTTGTTATAAGGATTCACTAGTTGATCCTGCTAATAAACCATATATTTGGAGACCAATGCTTGTTTACCATTTTTCAGGGTAAGCAAATTGGCACGCCCGATGGAAATTGTGCTAAGTGTGTTTTATTTATATCATCTCTTGGTTTTCTTACTTTAGAAGAATTAGGTTATACTTTTAGGAACCTTTTCTGGGCATTTTTTGCATGCGTTTAAGGAGTAGTTAAGCGTTATCCAGCATGTCGCGTCCTCCTCCAGACAATAGTAGTTCCCAGAATAACGCACAAGACGTGGTGCAATAGTAGGTTGCATCGGCCAATGAAGAGACCGTCCTTTCTACGCCAGTTAGAACGACGGTTCCATCGGCATCAACAACACCAGTCCTAACAATGTCTTCCTTGGAGAATACACCCCCTCCACAACCAGGAAATTCCCTTAACAATTCTGCGATGGCGAGATCTTTATTTGGATTCCCAATGCCACCCCCTGGCAGAGACTATCCCTATGGAATGCCAACATCCATGATGACAGGCTTGCAACCAAATATGTCAACTTTTAGTGACAATATAATGAATGTGGATGTTAACCCCATGCAAATGAAAGAAGCACACTATTATAAGCCTCTTGAAATCCTGATGGTGGATGTTCAACGTCGGTTTTTTGGTGATGCGACCACCTACCGCATGTTTGGTGCTACTTTCTGATTTCTGTATTTATCCTATGAAGCTTGAAAGGAAGGGGAAGATATCTTAAACTAACCCTGCATGCAAGTGTTTTCCATAACAAATGCTAAGAGATCGGGGATCAGGGTTTGGTTATACAAAGGGAAGCTATTAACACCCAGAGTATCTATAGTAATCTATAGGAACCTTCATTTGCATGTATTTCTACTGTTTGAAATGTTTTCTTGTGTTTATCTGCTATTGATTGGGAATGTTTCTCCTTTGGGAGGGTTAAGAGAATGTTTTTGTTGTTTTCTGGTTTTCTATTATTTTTGGGAAGGCACTGGACCTGAGATTTTTGATTTGTGTGCTCGTTAAGATTTCACAATCTTATACCTACGTATTCCCGTAAAGAGATTTGGGAAATCAGAGCAATCGTAGTTCCTCCTATTCTATGGGAGGAAAATTTGATGTCTTGTTCAAAGCCCAAGATTGAAGCTATCAGAGTATTTGTGTCATGTTCAAAGCCCAAGTTTGAAGCTAAAAGGGTGACTGAGAGAGAGAATTTGCCATCTCTAAAGGGAGATATCTCACCTATTCATCACAAGATGTTTGGTAATTGGTCATAAAGGGAAATTACTTTAACTGGGATGTATGGAATCCAGCAATGCCATAATTTCCTTTATAAGAGAGATGTCATGAAGGAAGAAGCTTTAACTCAGTGTAGAGCAATGCCACTTTTTCCTTATGAGTCTTTCATGCTGAGAGAGGGACATTGACTTGGATGTGTGGAATCCAGAGGCTTGCCACTTATAGCTATTAAATGAAAGAGGAATTCTAACCATGATAAAGGGGGGACTCCAGCTTGGATTTTGAATCAAAAAGTGTGCCACTTATAGCAATTATTTGGAAAAAGGTTTTGATTGTTTGTTTTGATATGTGATGTATAGAAGGGATATCCTCCTACAGAGAGGACTCATGGTCTCATATGCGGGGATGTTGATTTTTATGCGCCTTGATCAAAGCCCAAGGTTGAAGCTAAAAGAAACTGACTCCACTGGTGATGGTTTTATTTGAGTATTTTGTTTGAAGCCCAAGATGATGAAGCTGAAAAGTTTGAGTATAGCTTTAAAGAAAACTGACTCAATTGGGGATGTTGTACCCCAAATTTTACCCTTAGATCCATTGATCTTTTGCATATCATTCTAGGTCAATCATGTTGCATATCTAACCCAATTTATCAGCTTTTGTTTTGCTTTGTTTCACCTGTGGAGTTAGGGTTTGTTCCAGAAGGTTCAAGGGTATGAATCAGGGTTTTGGAGAAGAGTTTTCTACTAAGGTTGATTTCTATGGTTCAGAGGCTGTCTCTTCCGGTTATTTGTACTCAAGTTTGAGGCGAAAGTGTGGAGTGTTCGTTGTCATGAGAGGTTTTTATCAGGAGTTTATCAAGGCATGATTTCAGTTCCTCTGAATCTCCACAAGGGTGTTGTTGTTTAAGGATTCGTCCGTGGATTAATTATTGAGATTATAGATCAGAATTCTAGAGGATTAGGGTTTCTCACCCTTGGAGTTTATGATTGACAAATATCGTTCAGTTGACTCTCCTAAAACTTAGTTGGTTCATGGTGTGCGCAATACTGTTTCAGTTCAATTGAGGTTGCAGAGCCATCAAAGAGATTGGAGCAGTTGGTACATTCCAAGTTGTGTGCAAGTGTTTGGTCATGTAGTTCAGGATGAGTGGTGTTCAAGTTTAATTGTCAAGGTTGTAAGTGTTGTGAAGGCATGTTGCAAAACTCATTTCTTACCCATTATTCACTTCCGTTTTTTTAGATTCAAACTATCCATTTCTCTATTGTTTAAAACCATTATCCAAATCCACTTTTCAATTCAATTCGTTTCCCTAACCAATATCCAATTCATTTTATCAATTTCTAAGTCCAATTATCCAATTTTATCCATTATTTTCACATCCATAAAGATTTTATACCAAGTAGCCAAATTTTCTTTTTTATCCATATTCATATACTAAACAAAATTATTCCAAAAAAACAATATACACTTCTTATTTATTTCATTAGTCAAAGCCCAAATCACCTTTCTTTTCTTATTATTATAGGTCCATAGCCCATGTGTATTTATTTTTCATATTACAGCAAAAAAGAATTAATAAATAAATAAATAACATTCTACTTTATTAAAAAATCTGCTACAGCATGTCACTACAATACAAAAACTCTTCACAAACTTTGACCTGCAAAAAAAACCTTTACCAGCAAACCACAACTCCTCACGCTACGCAACGTACCACACACTAGCCTATTATACAATTCCAAATGCTCCAAGACAAAATACTGCAACAAGCCATGCGCAAGCCTCTTCCATGTATCAACGTGAAAATGACTTCACCACATGCCAGGACTATGTAGTATGCGCAACACCAAGCCAATTCAAAAACAAAAACCTGAATCCTGCAACCTTCAATGACACGCAAAAACAACAACACATTAACCAACAACATCTGCCACAAGCAATAGTATTAACACAATGACACGGATCGTACCGCCACAACAATAACAGCCTGCCATGAAGGAGACAATACAAAAAATTCAAAAAAAAATAGAGAAGTTCAATGGTTTTATAAGGGGAAGAGTTTTCAGAACTAAGAGGGGAATATCTTCAACATAATAAAAAAGAGAACAACAACCTGAAAAATAGAGTTCAAAAACCTTCATCTGTGAAAAAATTCTTTCAAAACTTTTGAACCTTGAATCCACCAACAACTCAGCAACACGCACAACAATAACTGAACAACTACCCAACGCACCATCTCTTCTCCACCCTCACCTTCGAACCTCACCTTCTTCAACCTGTTTCAACCTCTTTTTCTCGTAAAAATCTCTTTGCCTTCAATCAAGAACCTCAAACCCATCATCAATCCTCAACACCCCATTTTCCTCCTTTCGTCACCAAATCAACATCCTCTACAGAACAAACAACCATTAAATCTTTCTGCTCCCTACCATCAATATTCATTGGACAACCTTAACCTTCCATTTTCGAACCTTCATCAACCATTCGCGAACCCCTGTTCAAACCATCACCACCTTCCAAATCGATTCAGATACGAAAGAGAAGAGAAGAAAGCTTTGAACAAGTTCAGAAGGAGATTTTCGTACCCGGATTGTTCTTCGCTCTGATAATGATCGAAGAGGTAAATTTCTACTCCTTGTGTTTGCCTCTGATTCTATTATTCTCCATTGATACCTTCCTTGTTTTCGAACCGGGCGAATCGTGAAAAATCATGAGAGATGAGGGAGACGAGAATACGAATCTGAGACACAGAGAGTGATCGATCAAATTGAGATGGATGATAATGAAACAGAGAGAGAAATTGAGAGGTTTAAACCGTGAGAGCATCAGGTTTTGGATTATGAATGTGTTGTTGAACATTCTCCTTTTTTGTTCTTTTTGGTCTCTTTCCGTGCGTGTATAAGGTTTCATAACCCTCATCAGCTGAAACGAACTGGGTTTGGGTGTAGCCTGACCCGTCCTTGGAGCGTCCATCCGGGCTGTGATTTCTCTTGGGCCTTAAAACCCAACTCCCCATTCATATCCAGTGTATTTTTGAAGCCTTTTGGTAAGTTTTCTTTAAAAATCATTTTCATTTCTAGTTTGTTTTAAAATAAGATAAAAAATGTTTTCATTTCAAATTTTGTAAGAGATTTTATTATTTTGTTTATTTTTAATGAAATAATAATTATTTTGAATTTAATTTTTATTTTACACATTGTTAATTTAGATTTATATATTATTAGGTTTAGTAGTTTTAATATTAAGCTTATATTTATTTCTTATTTGGTTTGGTTGAGCAAATTAGATTTTATCTAAATATTTTAATTAGAGTTAATAATTTCTGTTTAGTTAAATAAAACCTTCAAAAATATTTTTATTTAATTTATACGTTAACTTTCATCTTCGATTTTCTTTTCGATTTTGTTTTTTGGGCCAATCACATTACACAAATCTTGACTTTGATTATTTCAGATCAATAAAGTCTTGATAAATATGAGGCCACATTTTTATTTTCCTTTTGTTGGTCAATGAGAGTCTAATTAAAAGATTATAGATTTATCGATTTAAATTTTGATTTAGATTAGACCAACTTTATTTCGATCCATTTTCTTTATTTTTGGTCGATGACATAACAGACTTCATGGTTTGGTTGACTTCATTGAATCGACAAAACTTTGATCAATATGAGACCACTTTCTCTTTATTTCAGTTTCAGTCACTTTTTAGTCGATGAAAGTCAAGAATCGTTGATTATCGATTTCTCGATTAAATTATGATTAAGACGAGACTATTTCTATTTCATTTCAATTTTTAATTTCTTTGAATACTAACTCTTCGTTTTCCCCTTTGGTGGGACTTGTACATATTTTCTGATAAAGTCTTGTGGAGAACTATTATGTTATGATTGTGGTTGCCTTTTTCATTTGACACATCCTCGATACTTTTCCAAAGGAAAGTCCTCCTCCGTTGACTCATAAGTCAATAAATAAATCATCCCACCTTGGCCTCATAAGAGCTTTTCCCTTTTCTTGGCCTCATAAGAGCCATTGAATCATAGCTTATCAATAGGTTAGAGTTTTGAACTCTATGTGATTCTCACCATCATGAGAACTCACTTTCAATCATAACGTAGACTTAGAGAGTTTCCTTAAACTCTAAATGAGCTCATACTCATTTTCCCTTGGAACTTTGGCCATAGTCAATGGTTCCTCTTTCACCCTTAGTTAGGTGAACTACGATTGCTTTGATTCTTTAGTTAGATACGTAGGCACAAGATGTGATGTCTTGGTGAGCAAACTTAGTGTACATACCCTTAGGTCTTTACCTTTACCCTTAGCAGATTACTTTAGCATGCAACATAACATAACACAAACTAAACAAGAGGTTCCTGTAGAGTACTACAGATATTAAGGGTGCTAATACCTTCCCTTAGTATTACCAACCCCCGAACCTTAGATCTCTCCCCTTTAGGTTTTTCTCGATCGTGAACCTTTCCTTCGGATAAATCAAAGTCGGTTGTGAATTCAAAGAAATGTGATGCAAGTTAATTAATAGCTTGTTATCCGATTCTCACCGCAATAGAAATGGCGACGTCACTGGGGATTTCTTTATTTTTGAGGGTTAAGCCCACCTTGTTTTGTGTATGTTATTTATGTTTGTTTGCTATACTTGTACATATCTGTATACCTATTTTGCTTGGGATCTTCTGTGTGCAGGGTGCTGTTATTGAGTGGTGAGATAAGTTCTAACCCAGACTTGAGAGCACTTATTATAGGACGATGGTATATTCAGGGAGGCTTTGAGGGAGTCGATTCCTGAAAAAGTTAACTTGAGACACCATCACTCAGTTGAGGCCCTCTTGAGAGTCTAGTCATGTTGAACGAGTCTATTCGTGAAAACGTGCCACTCTCGACCTAGGTGCCCTTGATATTGAGGACCGTAGTTACCAAACTCCACTTAAGCCTTTTTAGGATGTAGTGTGGTGACCATGAGGGAGTCTATTTCTGAAATGGTTGTCACGCGATACTACACTCGGACGAGATTCTCTTGAGAATTTTATTGATTACCGAGTCATTTGGGAAGTCGATAAAATCCGAAAGATAGGTTGTCGACTCTGGGAACTTCTTAGAACCCTGTTCAACAGATAAAAACCCATAGTACACACCTTATTAGGATGGGTATGACCATGGCTCCATGCTCGTGATCTTCAAACCTAAGCCCTCTCTTGTTTGCTTGTGCATATTTGTGAATATCTGTATATGTGTGTTTGTGCATACATTTATACATTCATGATGGCCCTTTGGTTTCAAAGAACTCAGATGTCCTTTACTTTGCAGGAATCAATAAAGATCATGGTTTTTAAAGCAAAAACTCTTCAGCTTTCAAAAAAAAGAAGAAGAATATTTGCAATTGCCCTTTGAGTTCCTTGAAACCATTTGGCTTGCATTAGCATCTCATTTGTATTATGTCATAACATGTGCATTTCTTCTCTGTCTTATCTCATGTCACCGTATTCCCTTCAGAATCGTCACACTGAATTCCCGACACAATTACAACACACAAGCCCAAGCTCGACAAAGGATGTCTGAACAGTACTGTGAAATGGATAGAGTTAACAACGAATTGAGTGAGCTCCGCGGAGGAATGGGGTAGATTCTAGAGGCTATTAAAATCATGAGATCAAAGATGAACACACAAGCCACTGTGGTCTCAGAGATCACCACTATGACTATGGAACCTCCTATTATTCCTATTGTGAACCCTACTTTGGGCATGCCTTTTGATTTCATACGTGCTCCAGCCGTCACATCTACTCAGCAAACTGTTCCTTTGGTTAATGAAGCTCATCAAGCTATTCCTACCTTCGCACCAACAGCAGTGCAAGCTCATGTTCACCTAGTTTTTTAGAACCCACATCCAGTTTATGATTACGTTCATATGTCCGAAGAAGGAGATGATCGACATGAGAGGCTGAAGGAAAGTGTAGAGACAATTCAGAGGAAATTGAAAGCAATGGAAGGGAGCAATGTATTTAGTACTGATGCTAAAGACATGTGCTTAGTCTCAGGCTTGGTAATTCCACCCAAGTTCAAACTACCTAATTTTGACCTATACTCTGGTGCGACCTGTCCTAAGTCGCATTTGGTCATGTATTACCGACGAATGGCTACATTTATGGATAATGACAAGTTGATGATCCACTGCTTCCAAGATAGTTTGAAAGGGGCTGCTGCAAAGTGGTATTTGACTTTGGACCAATCTAGGATCCAATGTTTTCAAGAAGTATCTGATGTTTTTGTAAAGCATTACAAATATAACATGGACCTGGCGCCAGATCGTAGACAACTACTGAGTATGTCACAGAAAAATTCCGAGTCTTTTAAAGAGTATGCGCAGAGATGGAGAGAGCTGGCTTCACAGGTAGAGCCACCTTTATCTGAAAAGGAGTTAATTGATTGGTTTGTCGACACGGTGAGACCAGAATTCTACGAAAGGATGATCAGTAGTGTGTCTGCTAATTTTTCTAATATTGTGGCTGTGGGGGTTAAAGTAGAGCTTGGTCTGAAGAGTGGGAAAATGACCAAGGGAGCTAGTAGTTCGAGCAACGATGCCAAGAAATCCTTCAAAAAGGAAGGAGATACCAGTGTGGTGACGACAAACAAAGAGAAGAAAAATCAGTCCTGGAAGCGTCAACAACAACAACAGTGCTATGTTCAGCATCTTGTCTATTCTATTCAGCAACCTTATGTGGCCGCCATCGCGCCAACATTCGACAGCCGAGCTTCTATTTATCAGCCAGTTCACCAACCACCAATCTATCAATGAGCGCCCAACGCTCCTGTTTATCCACAACGGACTCAAGCTTCTCGTCAGAATGTTCCAGGTAAAAGACAAGGTGGTAGGCCTCCGATTCCTCCTATTCCTATGACGTATACAGCGTTGTATCCTTTTTTGGCGCAACAAGGATTAATAACTACAAGGTCATCAGGCCCACCTCTTGATCCGCTTCCACCTTCTTACAATCCCAATGCTCATTGTGCATTCCATGAAGGTGCACCAGGCCATAATTTAGAAGGTTGTTTTGCTTTGAAGCATATTGTGAGAGATTTTATGGAGAGAAAATTTTTGTCCTTCGATGGCCCTCAGCCTAATATCAATCCTTGCCCGCTCATGGGATAATGAATGTTGTGGAGGATGTATCAAGACAAAGATGAATTAGGGGGCTGTGATTGAGCTCGTATTTGATTTTCTGTATTTGATCCCCTAAAGCTAGCAATCTTTGGTTGTTTAAGAGATTTTCAGTTGTATTTCCTTTGCATGTTTGAATTTGTATTTTCTTATAAGCTGTTGTACTTTCAAATTGGCAGTATTAATGAAATGTTTATGCATCTTTTGATTAAGTTCATTCGTTTCACTCCTTTACTGTCATTTTCATAAAGGCAAAGAGAAAATATTTATCTTGTTTCCATCCACTTATTAATATCAAATTGTTGTTTCAGCAAGGATTGGGGAGGATGATGAAAATATTATCCATAATTGTTGTGGTATGCTTTCGATTAAACCTTTTCGAGGATGTAAGGCATTGTTTCAATTCCCAAGCACTGGAGAAATAAGGAAGATAATCCCTCGTTAACCCTTCGAGCCTAGAAGTAGGAGTTTCTTCTTCACAAAAAACCCTAAATCTCAACCTTAGGGTGGGCAGTTCTCAGTTTAACTTGGTTATGCAATCGAATGCAAGCGCTTCATGCAAGACACCAGTCAACTCTCTCCAACCAAGTGAATAAATGTTGTACAAGTTGTTCCCGAAGTGATAAATAAGGAAGGATCATTAAGAAATCCTTAATCGAAGGGTGAGCCGAGTCCCTTTTAAGGCAAAAGCCAAGAAAGACGGGAAGCTCAAAACTTCGCCTTATACAAGAAGGTTCGTATAACAATCAAGACAAAGCTGAATCTCATAATATCAATCAAGAAAAAAGGAGGTCCCAAAACCTCAGCAAAGACAAGAAGAGGTCTCAAAACCTCAATGAAGAAAATAAGAGGTCTCAAAACCTCAGCAAAGACAAAGAGAGGTCTCAAAACCTCAGTGAAGACAAGATGAGGTTTCAAAACCTTAGCAATAAAGGATAACTAAATGTTGTAAGGGAGTAGTGACTACTAAGGTGTCTGACTCATCATCAACTATCATCAATTCATTCCTAGTCTATAGGAATGTAAATGTGTAGCTTAAGCCAACTGAGCATAGGACTGGAGTTCATCACGAAGATGGGGTGGGACAAATAAACTTTGAGCCTTTATCCTTTGTTTCATAAAACCGTGAACCAGACCACGTTACAACCCTTAAAAGACCTAATTGAGGTAAGGTTGTTTTGAAAGCATACTACAGCAAGGTTGATTAACCTGACTCCTAATAATCTTTGCTAATTACGCATGTTGATCACTTCATCTGTAAATGAATAGATCCACTTTGTTTTGATTTAATCATTCCACCGTGTGTGTTTTACCAATAAACTTTGTTTTCAAAAGCTTGCATGAATGTTGCATTGAAATTGCCAATTTTTAAATGAACATTACTTGTTTGTAAGACAATTCAATATCAAAGAAATCCCGACAAATGCAGCCAGCTAGGGAATTTGACTTGATAAAGGAAGCTCAGTCAGGGGCAACCAAGTACGAGGATCTGCCAATCCACCATTCCAAAAGCTATTGAATCAAGGGCAGAAACTCTTCAAGGTCCTAATATTGGGGCAAGCCTTCTTGAGGTCATCTTATGACAAGTTTGTTTCAAGGCAAGGACTCCAATGACCCACCAACAGGGGAAAGTTTGTTCCCCAGTTATTTCTACCACAGTCTAAAGGACTTTGTATTGCGAGCACCGTTAATCTGGGGCAGTTAAGCCGAGATTAATGAATCTCTCCAAGAGTTTGAAGATATTGAAGCATCTTGTATGCCAACTCTTCTGTAAAATCCTCTTGTTATTTTCTCCTAATAGACCATGTAATCTGGGGCAGAGAAGATTTGAAGATTACCTGTTGTAAGAGCTGTTGTTTATTATGGTGATCATCATACAATTACCCTGTCCTCGTGATCTCTTTTGCCAGCTTCCCAGTAAATTGTTACTTCGGTCGAGCTTGGCCAATCTCCATGGATTTTCCTCCTTCAGTAGGGAAATTATGCTCATGATGGCAATCCTAGTGAAGTCATGGTGCTATACCTCAAGTGGAATACTCTTTTCCCCAGTAAAGTAGATCTGATGATCCTACTTATTCATCCCTAGTAATGGTCCAATCTGAAGTTTGGCTGGGTATCCTTGTCGAGATGTTTATTTCATCTCCAGCCTCGTTTCCCTTTGTCTGTTTTGTCAGCATGGGCATAAGCATGGCATAAGCATTCATATGCGTAGCATCTTAGCATTTTTCGCTCTCTTTCTGGTGTTTACCTGTTTTGTTCACTTTGGCGTTTATCTCCCCAAGTGATTGGGTTTGTCCATTCTCTCCAATAGAGTTGACAGCCCTAGGCATAAAGTGCCCATCCTTTCTAAATTCCCCACAGAGTTTTATCCTCGTGGATGATGGTTGGTTCAGTTGTCTTTTCCATATTTGGATAAGGTAAATCCTCATTTGAGTTCATTCCTCAATGGTTGGAGTCTTGTTTGACCGTTTCTTTCTAGCTTGTTCCTAGATTGAACTTTGGTCCCTGGCAGGTTAGGTTGTTGAACCTAGTTTAAACGTGCATTTATTTTGCACTGAGTCTCGCAAGAAGAATCTTTTATAGATCCACATTGAAGACAAAATTCTTTTTCCAGCAGTGTTGTGATATCAACATCTCTTTGGAATTTATACCCAACAACAAGTAGCAATCTCTTGAAGAAGCTTGTTTTTCTATGGCGATAAGTGGCAGTCTCTTCTGAGAAGCTTATCTATATCTGGTGTTATCCAATCTTGTTTGCAACCGTAATTGGTATTCCCCAGAAAGTCTTATCTTCAGTTATGCAACCCCGGTACTAACCTATCAGATACTATACCTTTATTGGGGCCCATCTTTTGGTTCTATCTCCAATGAGGTTCTTCTTTTTCTAAAGTGCCCATCGTTCATACTTGAACCTGTTGTTCCATCACTTTGGATGTATTTCCCCAGTGAAGATCGTCTTTCCGGTTCAACCTTCATTGAGGATCTTTATTTCTAGAATGTCATCTAGTCATGTTTAGCCTTGATGATCAATCATTCTAGATACCTTTATTGGGGCCCATCTTTTGGTTCTATCTCCAATGAGGTTCTTCTTTTTCTAAAGTGCCAATCGGTCATACTTGAACCTGTTGTTCCATCACTTTGGATGTATTTTCCCACTGAAGACCGTCTTTCCGGTTCAACCTTCATTGAGGATCTTTATTTCTAGAATGTCATCTAGTCATGTTTAGCCTTGATGATCAATCATTCTAGATACCTTTATTGCGGCCCATCTTTTGGTTTTATCTCCAATGAGGTTCTTCTTTTTCTAAAGTGCCAATCGGTCATACTTGAACCTGTTGTTCCATCACTTTGGATGTATTTTCCCAGTGAAGACCTTATTTCCGGTTCAACCTTCATTGAGGATCTTTATTTCTAGAATGTCATCTAGTCATGTTTAGCCTTGATGATCAATCATTCTAGATACCTTTATTGGGGCCCATCTTTTGGTTCTATCTCCAATGAGGTTCTTCTTTTTCTAAAGTGCCAATCGGTCATACTTGAACCTGTTGTTCCATCACTTTGGATGTATTTTCCCAGTGAAGACCGTCTTTCCGATTCAACCTTCATTGAGGATCTTTATTTCTAGAATGTCATCTAGTCATGTTTAGCCTTGATGATCAATCATTCTAGATACCTTTATTGGGGCCCATCTTTTGGTTCTATCTCCAATGAGGTTCTTCTTTTTCTAAAGTACCAATCGGTCATACTTGAGCCTGTTGTTCCATCACTTTGGATGTCTTAAATGTTTTGCTTTTCCCAGTGAAGACCGTCTTTCCGGTTCTACCTTCATTAAGGATCCGTTTTTTTCTAGAATGTCATCTAGTCACGTTTAGACCGGATGATCAATCATTCTAGATACCTTTATTGGGGCCCATCTTTTGGTTTTATCTCCAATGAGGTTATTTTTCCTTCTAAAGTACCAATCGGTCATACTTGAGCCTGTTGTTCCATCACTTTGGATGTCTTAAATGTTTTGCTTTTCCCAATGAAGACCGTCTTTCCGGTTCTACCTTCATTAAGGATCCGTTATTTCTAGAATGTCATCTAGTCACGTTTAGACTTGATGATCAATCCTTCTAGATACCTTTATTGGAGCCCATATTTTGGTTCTACTTCCAATAAGGTTATTTTCCAGAGTATCGGCCAGTCATATATGGACTTGTTGATCCACTACTCTTGATATTCCTCAATTGAGATCATCTCTTGATTTTACCACCAGTAAGGATCTTTCCCTTCTAAATCATCACCCAGGTCAAATGTGAACCTCAATCCAAATCCAGCTCATACTGGTATTCCAAAAAAGTCCAACTCATATTGGCATTTCAAACTAACTCACATTGGTGTATACTGACATATCACTTCTGAGTCCAATCCTTGTTGGCACTTTAATCTGTTTCCCAGCAGAAGTTCAGTCATTATTAATATCTCTTTGAAAGTCCTTATGATTGATCATCATTTGGCACACGCAGAGTTTGTCTCTGTCTTTTCTGGTTTTTCTTGAAGATCCCGTTTGAACTCTTCAGTATAAGAAATCCCCAGAATATGTCTATCCTTTTATTTCAAATTGATCCCCAGTGGAGATCATGTCTTCTTTTTGGTTTCATGCCCAGTAAGAGTGTGTCTTATTTCCCCAATGTCATCCGGTCACATATGAACCTGTCGTCCATCTCCCTTGGATCTTTCCCCAGCAGAGAACACCTTTCCGGCTCCTATCTCCAGTAAGGACCTGTAGGGTTTCCCCCTTAGTTTTATTCTTCCATCCCCAGTGTTGCCTTAGAGTCTCCCCAGTGAGTCTCTTTTGTTGGCTAGTCTGCATCCCTAGCGAGTCTTCCTTATGGATACTAACCTTCATCCTTCCCCAGTGAAGCTCACCTGTGTTTGGTAGCTCTTTATCCTTCGGTGTCCTGTTTGTCTGCATTTTTGCTTTATCACGACATCATATCATCATACTAGTAGCTCCTGGCATGTCAGTATTATAGATTAGTTTTGTCCATAGCATTGCATATCATTGCATCTAAGGGCAAAATTTTCGGTTATCTATATTTAAATATCTTTCACCATGATATCATGAGGATTTTCATCTCTCATGTCATCCGGTGAAGATATTTAAATAGGGGCAACTGTTGTACCCTAAATTTTACCCTTAGATCCATTGATCTTTTGTATATCATTCTAGGTCAATCATGTTGCATATCTAACCCAATTTATCAGCTTTTGTTTTGCTTTGTTTCACCTGTGGAGTTAGGGTTTGTTCCAGAAGCTTCAAGGGTATGAATCAGGGTTTTGGAGAAAAGTTTTCTGCTGAGGTTGATTTCTATGGTTCAGAGGCTGTCTCTTCCGGTTATTTGTACTCAAGTTTGAGGCAAAAGTGTGGAGTGTTCATTGTCACGAGAGGTTCTTATCAGGAGTTTATCAAGGCATGATTTCAGTTCCTCTGAATCTCCACAAGGGTGTTGTTGTTTGAGGATTCGTCAGTGGATTGATTATTGAGATTATAGATCAGAATTTTAGAGGATTAGGGTTTCTCACCCTTGGAGTTTATGATTGACAAATATCGTTTAGTTGACTATCCTAAAACTTAGTTGGTTCATGGTGTGCGCAATACTGTTTCAGTTCAATTGAGGTTGCAGAGCCATCAAAGAGATCGGAGCAGTTGGTACATTCCAAGTTGTGTGCAAGTGTTTGGTCATGTAGTTCAGGATGAGTGGCGTTCAAGTTTAATTGTCAAGGTTGTAAGTGTTGTGAAGGCATGTTGCAAAACTCATTTCTTACCCATTATTCACTTCCGTTTTTTTAGATTCAAACTATCCATTTCTCTATTGTTTAAAACCATTATCAAAATCCACTTTTCAATTCAATTCGTTTCCCTAACCAATATCCAATTCATTTTATCAATTTCTAAGTCCAATTACCCAATTTTATCCATTATTTTCACATCCATAAAGATTTTATACCAAGTAGCCAAATTTTATTTTTTATCCATTTTCAATAATAAACAAAATTATTCCAAAAAAACAATACCCACTTCTCATTTATTTCATTAGTCAAAGCCCAAATCACCTTTCTTTTCTTATTATTATAAGTCCATAGCCCATATGTATTTATTTTTCATATTACAGCAAAAAAGAATTAAAAAATAAATAAATAACATTCTACTTTATTAAAAAATCTGCTACAGCATGTCACTACAATACAAAAACTCTTCACAAACTTTGTCCTGCAAAAAAAAACCTTTACCAGCAAACCACAGCTCCTCACGCTACGCAACGTACCACACACTAGCCTATTATACAATTCCAAATGCTCCAAGACAAAATGCTACAACAAGCCATGCGCAAGCCTCTTCCAGGTATCAGCGTGAAAATGACTTCACCACATGCCAGGACAATGTAGTACGCGCAACACCAAGCCAATTCAAAAACAAAAACCTGAATCCTGCAACCTTCAATGACACGCAAAAACAACAACACATTAACCAACAACATCTGCCACAAGCAATAGTAACAACACAATGACACGGATTGTACCGCCACAACAACAACAGCCTGCCATGAAAGAGACAATACAAAAAATTCAAAAAAAATAGAGAAGTTCAATGGTTTTATAAGGGGAAGAGTTTTCAGAACTAAGAGGGGAATATCTTAACCATAACAAAAAAGAGAACAACAACCTGAAAAATAGAGTTCAAAAACCTTCATCTGTGAAAAAATTCCTTCAAAACTTTTGAACCTTGAATCCTCCTTCAACAACTCAGCAACACGCGCAACAATAATAGAACAACTACCCAACGCACCATCTCTTCTCCACCCTCACCTTCGAACCTCACCTTCTTCAATCTGTTTCAACCTCGTTTTCTCGTAAAAATCTCTTTGCCTTCAATCAAGAACCTCAAACCCATCATCAATCCTCAACACCCCATTTTCCTCCTTTCGTCACCAAATCAACATCCTCTACAGAACAAACAACCATTAAATCTTTCTACTCCCTACCATCAATCTTCATTGGACAACCTTAACCTTCCATTTTCAAACCTTCATCAACCATTCACGAACCCCTGTTCAAACCATCACCACCTTCCGAATTGATTCAGATACGAAAGAGAAGAGAAGAAAGCTTTGAACAAGTTCAGAAGGAGATTTTCGTACCCGGATTGTTCTTCGCTCCGATAACGATCGGAGAGGTAAATTTCTACTCCTTGTGTTTGCCTCTGATTCTATTATTCTCCACTGATACCTTACTTGTTTTCGAACCGAGCGAATCGTGAAAAATCATGAGAGATGAGGGAGACGAGAATACGAATCTGAGACACAGAGAGTAATCGATCGAATTGAGATGGATGATAACGAAATAGAGAGAGAAATTGAGAGGTTTAAACCGTGAGAGCATCAGGTTTTGGATTATGAATGTGTTGTTGAACATTCTCCTTTTTTGTTCTTTTTGGTCTCTTTCCGTGCGTGTATAGGATTTCATAACCCTCATCAGCTAAAATGAACTGCATTTGGGTGTAGCCCGACCCATCCTTGGAGCGCCCATCCGGGCTGTGATTTCTCTTGGGCCTTAAAACCCAACTCCCCATTCATATCCAGTGTATTTTAGAAGCCTTTTGTTAAGTTTTCTTTAAAAATCATTTTCATTTCTAGTTTGTTTTAAAATAAGATAAAAAATGTTTTCATTTCAAATTTTGTAAGAGATTTTATTATTTTTTTTATTTTTAATGAAATAATAATTTTTTTGAATTTAATTTTTATTTTACACATTGTTAATTTAGATTTATATATTATTAGGTTTAGTAGTTTTAATATTAAGCTTATATTTATTTCTTATTTGGTTTGGTTGAGCAAATTAGATTTTATCTAAATATTTTAATTAGAGTTAATAATTTCTGTTTAGTTAAATAAAAACTTCAAAAATATTTTTATTTAATTTATACGTTAACTTTCATCTTCGATTTTCTTTTCAATTTTGTTTTTTGGGCCAATGACATTACACAAATCTTGACTTTGATTATTTCAGATCAATAAAGTCTTGATAAATATGAGGCCACATTTTTATTTTCCTTTTGTTGGTCAATGAGAGTCTAATTAAAAGATTATCGATTTACCGATTTAAATCTTGATTTAGATGAGACCAACTTTATTTCAATTCCATTTTCTTTATTTTTGGTCGATGACATAACAGACTTCATGGTTTGGTTGACTTCATTGAATCAACAAAACTTTGATCAATATGAGACCACTTTCTCTTTATTTTAGTTTCAGTCACTTTTTAGTCGATGAAAGTCAAGAATCGTTGATTATCGATTTCTTGATTAAATCATGATTAAGAGGAGACTATTTCTATTTCATTTCTATTTTTAATTTCTTTGAATACTAACTCTTCATTTCCCCCTTTGGTGGGACTTGTACATATTTTTTGATAAAGTCTTGTGGACAACTATTATGTTATGATTGTGGTTTCCTTTTTCATTTAACACATCCTCGATACTATTCCAAAGGAAAGTCCTCCTCCGTTGACTCATAAGTCAATAAACAAATCATCCCACCTTGGCCTCATAAGAGCCTTTCCCTTTTCTTGGCTTCCTAAGACCCATTGAATCATAACTTAGCAATAGGTTAGAGTTTTGAACTCTATGTGATTCTCACCATCATGAGAACTCACTTTCAATCATAACGTAGACTTAGAGAGTTTCCTTAAACTCTAAATGAGCTCATACTCATTTCCCCTTGGAACTTTGGCCATAGTCAATGGTTCCTCTTTCACCCTTAGTTAGGTGAACTACGGTTGCTCTGATTCTTTAGTCAGATACGTAGGCACAAGATGTGACGTCTTGACGAGTAAACTTAGTGTACATACCCTTAGGTCTTTACCTTTACCCTTAGCAGATTACTTTAGCAAGCAACATAACATAACACAAACTAAACAAGAGGTTCCTGTTGAGTACTACAGATATTAAGGGTGCTAATACCATCCTTTGGTATAACCAACGCCCGAACCTTAGATCTCCCCCCTTTAGGTTTTTCTCGATCTTGAACCTTTCCTTCGGATAAATCAAAGTCGGTTGTGAATTCAAAGAAATGTGATGCAAGTTAATTAATAGCTTGTTATCCGATTCTCACTGCAACAGGGGAGTATGATGTTTGTCTTGTACAAAGCCCAAGATTGAGGCTGACTGGGGAAATCCTTATATGAAGCCTAAGAGGAGGCTGTCTCTTGCTGAGAATTTTTGAAATCCAGGAGAAAGTCTAAATTGTGTTTAAGGAACCCATGTGGAAACAAACTCTTGTTGGGGAATCAGGGAAGAGTTGAATTATCAAATGCCATGAGGCTCTGATTCTTTTGAGGATTTGTTGATGGTAAATTGACCCTGGTCGGGGATTTTTAAGGTGAAAGTTAAGCCTTGTTGGGGGTCTGGAAGGATTTAAAAGTGAGTTATAAAACCTTAGAGGTTCTAACTCTTCTGGGAATTGGTGTATTAGTAAAATGATCAGGATCTATCCTATGCTTTTAGGAAGGGTGAGGGTTCTTGTGTTAATCCCAAGAGGAGACTAGGAGGGTGAGACTTTCCAAGTCTACTTGTATGAAGCCCAAGAGGGGACTGAGGCTATCCAAGTCTTATTAAGAAGAGATAGACTTGTTAGACGATGGCTATGGATCTAAAAGGGGGAGGGGTTGAATAGAACCCTAGAGTTTTACACGCAAATGGTTACAAAAATTTGGTTTTAAAATGTTTAACGGAAGCAACCACTGGATTGTACGTCTACCACGAACCTTCTACTAAAAGGATCGGATATGCACGAATATATTGAGAATGAGTACGGAAGAGAAAAACTCAGTTCAGTTA
Organism: Lathyrus tuberosus; assembly: GCA_022829125.1. Taxonomy (NCBI): domain Eukaryota; kingdom Viridiplantae; phylum Streptophyta; class Magnoliopsida; order Fabales; family Fabaceae; genus Lathyrus; species Lathyrus tuberosus. The sequence continues at coordinate 220,664 of JALAZF010000179.1, forward strand.
CTACACTTATAACGCAATCAACAAAATATCGCTTGCTTGATGATTAATCTAAACCAATAAGGTAAAACGATAAACAATTAAAAGCAATGCTTTTGATTTTTGCTTTGACACAAACTATTGTGTGCGTAAACACACTAAGTGCAGAATTTCTATGGAAGGTAATGTAAAGCTGCTCCAAGATACAATTCAAGGAATTGTATCAATTTAACAAAACAGTTCCTCAACTTACGATTACACTACGACAGAAATTTCGATAACTTGCAACTTCACAAATTCGAATAAACTGAAATGTAAAAAAGTTAAGAAAAGAGAGAGAACAAACGAGATTTGATTAGGAAGTTCCCCAATCGTCCTCGCTTTGGGTACGTCTGCCCCCAATTCCACAATTTGAAATTGAGATATATATATATATATATATATATATATATATATATATATATATATATATATATATATATGTAGCTGTTGCAAATTGTTTATTACAAGAGAAGAACAATGAACATCCAAACCCTCGAACGTCTTCGATCGTTGATGCAGAGTCTTCTCTCCCCTTGATTCAAGATGAATTAAGTGCTTCAAATATGGTTGATCCAATTACCGTCCCAAGCTACTAAACCGAAAGAACCCACCGTTCTTCGGTTACCTTCACTCGATCAATTGCGATCTACCAAAAATTTGAACCCAAACCTCTCTTATACGATCCTCCGATTACAACTACTAAACCGAACAATTGCTCCAATCTTCGGTTACTTTCACCAGGCTGAATCCCGGTAGAACGAAACTGTTTGTGCAAAAACCCCCAAAATCTACTCGATTCTTGGAGGACAAAACCAACTGGTTTTATTCAAGAAACACCTACCAAGCTCTCAACCCAGAAAATAAAGATCACACTTCCCAAATTCTGAATGTTATCACTTCGAACAATGGGCGACACAAACAAAGATGATTATGTGTGATTGTTTGTTTACTCAATGAAGAAGATGAAGATGAAGAGAGAAATGGCATATATTTTCACGTTTCTTGTTATTTGACTAATGAGAGGACCAAACTATTTATAGAGAATAAATTGACCCACCAAAGTTGTAACAGAAATAACAAAAAAAAAATTAAGTGAAAAAATCAGGTCAGGCAAGTTATGGGTCGGCTCATATTTTAATGAGGATCAGTGTGCGCTGACCCGTGGAAAGCACTTGAAAAAAATGACTAGAATGCGTCGACTCAAAGTCACCATGCGTCGATGCATGAATACAATTTCTGCATTCCCAGAGTTTATGCACTTTCCCGTTTATTTCACAGGTCTTGCATCAGTAATCATGTGTCGACGCATGCACATAGTAGGTCAGCGCATAACTTGCATTTTTACATAAAATGCATTTTTTCACATTGTAACTAACTAAGACCCAGACAAAACATACTAGACACTAGTATAATGATCATGCACATATATTTATGAGTAAGACCATGTCCTATATGTCTAGACACATGAACAACAATGACTAAATGCAGTTTTCCCGACAATAGAAGTGATGCCGCTCAAATTACAATCTAATACTCAGCATATTTGTTGACATCATTAAAACGAAAAAGGTGAAAGACCATAGCCCTCACATACTCCCCCTTTTTTATTATGGTAACACTATTTTAGCTTTCACGTGATTTGTAATTTTTGAACGAACAAGCTCCCCCTGTCTTTAACACTTGATTAATTTCCTGCTAATTTCTACTTGCTATCCTCTTCTTCCCCTTTGTCAACATCAAAAAGAAGAGAAGAAGGTGTTCAAAATAAAACTATAACACGTAAGGATCCATCACATATTTGCAACACAACAACATTAACACGCATCCACATATGATACAGTTAACATAAATCGAAAGCGGATAAATACGGAACATAAAACGCAAAGACAATTTACTCCATACGTAAGAATGTCAAAACAACTTAAGCAAATATCAAAGTTTAAATAATGGGAGAAAGCATGTAAACCAAATAACAAAACAGAAATGCAAAACAAAAGTAATATGCAGCCCTAATCTCTATGGCCTCCTCCCCCTATATGGATGACCTTTTCCTCCATAATAATGGCCTGGCGGTGGCAAATCTTCTAGGTGTAGGTTGAGTTCGATCATGGTGCGATTTAGAGTACCAAGGTTGTTGGCAAGATTCAGATTCTGTTGAGTCAAGTTCTCGTCCATTTGGTTGAAGCGAGTCATAGACGCGTCAGCAAACCTGTTGAAGTTAGTGATGTAAGCCGATACTTGATCGGATAAGTTTGTCAGCCGTTCTTCCTGAGCATTGTAGCGGCTCTCTTGCAATGCTTGGAATTCTTTCTATTGAAGATTCATCTCATTTAACCTTGCCAGAATCTCTTCAGATGCCTGGTAATCATACTGAGGCTGTGGAGTTGGAGGTGCCGAATAATCAGGTTGCTGCCAACCATACTCCTCGCCATAGGTGGGAGGAACATAGGAGTTACCAAGAGTAGTCCAGCAGTTGTTTTTCCAATCTCCCCAGCCCTGATTCTCAGAATTGTCCTCATGTTGATCGCTCATCCATGCGTTGTTGTCTTCCTCTTGCATAACCACATCAGCATCATTAACATCTTGATGAACACCATCATGTACGTCCTCATCAGCATTTCCTTCATAATGAACAGGTTCTTCAGGTTCAGGTTGAAAAGGATGAGTCGATCTGTGTCGGTAATTGAATTTCCTATTAACCTTATCCCAATGGTTGCCCATCATGGTGAGGGTTTTTGGTTGAAATTGTTGTTCAGATGAAATCTCAATGTAAGGAATATTTGGAACTGAAATCCCAGCCTTGTTCAAGATATTCTGAATACAGGATGCATAACCTAGAGCCTGATATTTGTGGGAGCTGCGGGTAACGAACATCCGATATGCAAAATAGTATGGCCAGTTGATTTTGATCCGATTTTTCAGAATATACATGAGATGAACTTCAGCCTTCTCAACTCGTGAGTATCCGCCTTTCTTAGGTCTCAAGATACGAGCAACAATCCATTGCAAAATGCGGTCTTCAAATTTCAAATTACCGGTAGTGACATTTTTCGGAAAGACGTCACTTGCCACAACATCATCAGGATATGGTTCCCGTAGCATAGAGTTTAAAGCAGTGTTGAACTCAAAGCTTTGAACAAATGTTTTATCAGTTACTATGGGTAAATTTTCATTTGTGTCCAAACTAAACAAAGTAGCCCATAAATCATTATTTACATCATGAAGAGCATTGATCATAGAAAACCTACACTCAGCCCCCTTAAATTTACCCTTGATTCCATAATAGAACACTCGAATCAGATCACTATTGTATTTATCATCACATTCCAGAAATTCACCAAGATTCTGAACATTTAGTATTTCAGTTATCTCAGGAATGTGATAATCTTCACCCATCAATACATAGAAACCATGTTGAGGTATAACATCACGATTACTAAACAATGCCTCATAAGGACTAGATAATGCATCAGAAACTAAAGAATTAACGGTTATCGGTTGCGAAGAGGTTCCGGAAGATGAAGCTCTGGTTGTTCTTTTTCCAGTTATTCGTCAGGAAGCCATTGTCGATGAAGGTTTGGAGAAGATGAACAGTGCACATAGTGGTAGAGAGAATGATGAACAGTGCGTGAAGGTGGAGAGGATGATGATCAGCCATTAGAAACCCTTGTTTTTATACCCTTGAGGATTCACCTTTTTGTGGGTTTTTATTTTTAGGGATTTTGATGGAGATTAATGGGTATTGATGAGGTTTAATGGAAGAAATAGAGAGAGGGAGACCAAAAAATCTGATATGATTACATGCAATGAACAAGAATTTAAAATGAGTGAAAATATGTAGTGGGAATAGGTAGCAATAGGTCGGCGCACGCATTCCAATTAATGCAGGAATTCTGAACGCAACAGTTATGCGTCGACCTAAGTGCAGGATGTGTCGACGCATGCAAGTGCTGCGCTAACCCGTCAGTTTCTTAACAAATGCAACAGTTTATGCGTCGACCCATGATATGGTCCCGTCGATGCATGCAAGGTAAAAATGAAGAAAAAATTGAAATTTTGCAAACATAAGTTCCAAAAGGATAAATAAACATGCACACACATAGAACAAACATCCACATGAACAATATGTGCTCAAAAAGCAATAACCATCAAGTTTAAGGTACTTAATATGGCACAAAATATGTTAAACATCCATAAATCGGAACGATATTACCTTGACCACCATGACGATAAGAGCCCTCACATATAGCTAACTATCTCTTTACATTGTTAGTCAAAAGAATAACAAGCATGTATATATATATATATATATATATATATATATATGTGTGTGTGTGTGTGTGTGTGTGAAGATCACTAGTTTAAAAGATTATCAAACACGATCCGAGATATCGAGAATGCCAAGTTCCCCACGGATGTGAAAGAAAGGCTCAGTGGCTAACAGTTTTGTAAAAATGTCAGCAAGTTGATTTTTAGTATCAACATGCTCAAAGATCACACCACCTTTCTCTACATGATCCCTAAGAAAATGATGGCGTATTTCGATATGCTTGGTGCGTGAATGTAATACGGGGTTCTTAGTTAGGTTTATTGTACTAGTGTTATCGCACAAAATAGGAATACGCTCAAGTTTTAAATTGAAATCAAGCAATTGTTGTTTAAGCCATAAGACTTGAGCACAACAACTGCCTGCGGCAACGTATTCTTCCTTGGCTGTTGACAAAGCAACCGAAACCTGTTTCTTGCTGTGCCAACTCACCAAGGAATTTGCAAAAAGGTGGCACGTGCCACTAGTACTTTTCCTATCCAACTTGCACCCGGCAAAGTCGGAATCAGAATAACCAACTAAGGAACAAACACTACCTTTGGAATACCACAGCCCATACTTTGGAGTACCGGAGAGGTATCGAAGTATATACTTAACTGATTTTAAGTGGGATTCCTTGGGATGTGCTTGATACCTCGCACACATACATACACTGAACATAATGTCGGGTCGTGATGCGGTAAGATAAAGAAGAGATCTAATCATACCTCGATACTTCTTTACCTCTACATCCTTACATTTTCGTCACGATCTAGATTGGCTCAAGTAGGCATTGGAGTATCTATTGCTTTGCAGCTTAGCATGTCAAAACATTTAAGTAGCTCAAGATAATATTTCGTTTGACTAACGAATGTGCCCTCTTCAAGTTGTTTGATTTGCAATCCGAGGAAATAATTGAGCTCCCCCATCATGCTCATTTCAAACTCCCCCTGCATCAAACTAGAAAACTCCTTGACCAAGGTCATGTTAGTAGGCCCAAAGATAATATCATCAACATAAATTTGTACCAAGATTAAATCTTTTCCTTGACGTTTAATAAAGAGGGTTGTGTTAACCTTCCCTCTTGAATACCCTTGATCAAGTAAAAATTTACTTAGACGTTCATACCAAGCCCTAGGAGCTTGTTTAAGTCCGTACAAAGCACGTTTAAGTTTGTAGACATGATCAGGATATTCATGAGATTCAAAACCCGGAGGTTGGGCAACATAAACCTCTTCATTTTTGTATCCATTAAGGAAAGCACTTTTAATGTCCATTTGGAATAATTTGAAGTTCTTAGTGCAAGCATAAGCAAGTAAAAGGCGTATATCCTCGAGTCGGGCAACCGGCGTATAAGTTTCCTCATAGTCGATTCCTTCCTCTTGGTTATAGCCTTGCGCTACAAGCCGTGCTTTGTTACGTGTTATTACTCCATTTTCATCAAGTTTATTCCTAAACACCCATCGGGTGTCGATTACTAGATGATCTCGCGGAGGCGGGACATGGTCCCAAACCTCATTTCTCCTGAATTCGTTTAGTTCATCTTGCATTGACAAAAACCAATGCTTATCGAGTAACGTCTCCTTTGCATTTTTAGGTTCAACTTGGGAGACAAAAGCAGAGTAATAGCAAAAATTACTAAGTTTAGAGCGAGTGGTTACTCCCTTAGAGATATCACCGAGAATGTTGTCAATTGGATGGTCTTTTGAAGACTCCCAAACTGGAGGAAGTTCATCTTTATCAGAATGATGATCATCCTCACTTTTCAACAGATGGTGATCCTTTTCCTCCTTAATACGCACTGCTTCAGGCTGATCAGTTCCCTTATCAGTGTCCTTGAGTATGTCTTCAGTAGGTACACCTGCACCATAAAAAGAACTACCTTCTCCGACATTTCTCGGATAAAACTCATCAAAGGTAACATGAACTGACTCTTCAACTACACGTAACCTCTTATTATAAATTCTATACGCTTTACTCGACTGAGAGTATCCAAGAAAAATACCCTCGTCGGCCTTGGCATCAAACTTACCAAGTGTCTCTTTCCCATTGTTTAACACAAACCATTTGCAACCAAATACATGAAGGTGAGAGATGTTTGGCTTACGCCCTTTTAAAAGCTCATACGGTGTTTTGTTTAGAATAGGCCGGATGAGCACCCTATTCAAAACATAACAAACCGTACTTATGGCGTCGTCCCAAAAGTATTTTGGTAATCCACTATCATTGATCATAGTCCTTCCAAGTTCCTCCAAAATCCTATTTTTACGTTCCACTACCCCATTTTGTTGAGGGGTACGTGGTGCAGAAAAATTATGATCAATTCAGTTGGAATCACAAAATGCTTCAAACAAATGATTTTCAAACTCACCCCCATGGTCACTTCTAATTGACCCAATGTTTGTGCTTAACTTGTTCTGAGATAACTTAGCAAATCGTTCAAAAGCCAAAAAGGTATCACTCTTATTTGCTAAGAAAATAGTCCAGCAAAACCTATAAAAATCATCGACTATTACAAACCCATAATAGTTACCACCTAGGCTTTTAACCCTAGATGGTCCAAAGAGGTCCATATGGAGGAGCTCAAGGGGTCTCATAGTTGAAACGATGTTTTTAGATTTGAATGAGATCCTTGTTTGCTTCCCCATTTGACACGCATCACAAAGGTGATCCTTTGTGAATTTAATTTTGGGCAAACCGATGACTAGGTCTTTAGAGACTATTTTGTTAAGCAAATCAAAGTTGATGTGAGCCAACCGTCTATGCCACAACTATGAATCTTCATTCATAGCGACTAGACATTTGTCTCCATTCAACGATACCTCATTTAAGTCTGGCATATAGACGTTGTTCACCCTCAAGCCCACTGTTTGACCTAAGTGTAGACCTAACTGCTGGGGAAACTCTAGACAGATATGCACAAGTATATACAAATAAGTAAATTAATAGGTATACAAACAAGTATGCATTGAATTAAAAAGATGTTGGGTCTTACACTCTGAAAAGAGGCCCAAGTGTATTGTGATTGGTTGTATTGATTACAACTATATGATTAGGGTTTTAAGAAATTTAAGAAAGTTTTGAGAAAACTTTGAATTTGAATTTGAATTTAAAAGAAAGTTATTTTAAAAGAAAAGAAATGTTTGTTTGGGGCTTATAACTCAAAGAGAGGCCCAAGTGGTCTAAGAGCAGTTTCACCGGGTATAATGCTCCTCTTATTACCAGTTTAAAATAGACAGATGATTTTGAAAATAGAGGTATGGGGCTTACAACTCAAGGAGAGGCCCATGGAGGTTGTTTATTGTTTAAAATCAAGTATATGTACAAAAGATTGGGGCTTATACTCAAACAGAGGCCCAAATGACTTATTTGAAAACAGTGATCACATTGCGATACCAAAAAACGTTGTGGGGCTTATACTATAGCAGAGGCCCAAAATTTATTTATGTACATAAGGGTTGAGGCTTATACTCAAGGAGAGGCCCAGATGAAAATAATGAACGCGTCGTTATTTTGAAAATCGCACCGGGACTTATACTATGACAAAGGTCCATAAATTATTTATTTACAAAAGAGGTTGGGTCTTAGACTCTATTAGAGGCCTAAGTGTTTCAAATGAAGTTTTGAAAGATTAAAAATCACGGAAAAACCCTAATTTTTATTTAAAAATACAGTTTTAAAGAAAAATTAAATAAAGATGATATAAAATATCAAATATATTTAATAAACATGTTGTGAACTTTGAAAAATGTTTGAAAATAGATGTTTTATTCACAAGATGATTTTAAATTCAAGTGGTTTTGAAAAATCAAGAGAAAGAATTTATTTAAAAATGTTTAAAACAAATGAAAAGAAATTCTTTATAAAATTCAAAAATATATTAAATATAAAATATTTTTTTGTGGAATAAAATATTAAAATGTATAAATGATTTATGTTTAAAAAATCATTTGAAAAAGATTAAAAATGAGAGAGATATGAATTTTTGAAAATAATTGAAAATATTAAAAATATTTAAAAATTCAAAATTTTGAAAAAGGGCGCCAACGACTCCTTCTTCTTCATCGCTCGTGCCCGCCATGGCTGATTTTCAAAAGCTCACGTATCTCACTCAATACGCAATGATTTTGCACGATTCAAACATGAAAGTTGTGTGTTTTTGAACAAGGATTTCAATGATACCAATTAATTGCATTTCTTTTAAGTGTGGAGTGAGAAATCATGTGAAGAACAGATGAACCCTAATTTTTGCAGAAACACTATGAAATTCTATACACGATAGCTACAAAGCAATTAATTGAGGGGAAACACTCTACACAAGTGCAGAAACATGTTTGTAACTTGAAAACACATTTATGATCCATGGATCATAGAGTTTGAGAGGTTCAGGCTTACCTCTGCAAGAGGAAATCGAATCCTCAGTTGTAGATGTTAAAGAAGTGTTTTGATGATCTGGACAGCTTCCTTGGACCTCAAGTAGTGTGTTGAGATGCTTGGAATGAATTGAAAACCTCTGGATTAGTGGGCACGACTCCAACTGCAGTTGGCTTTGGGGTGTGGTATGAACTTGATGAATCTGGTGTTACAGATGTTGTTCAAGTGTTTAGATTATTCATATATGATGTATGTGAGGTGTTAGAACCATTGGTTTGAGCTGAATTGCTCTCTATTTCAAAACACGATTCTCACTTCTTGAAAAATAGATTTTTGAGGTTCAAGAGGGAAATGGTGGAAAACATGTATTATGATTTTTTGGTGTGTTGAAATCAGTCACAAATGACCTATATTTATAGTAGAGGAAGTTTGTTTTGTAAGGAATAGTGAATGTGGGTTGGATTATCCTATGGTCCAATGGATATGGGTATGTGTTCAAAGTCTCCTCTAGCCATTGACTTGAGCCAAAATTTGCAGGTTTAGGTCTTCTGATCCTTGGAGAAATCTTGACTTATTTGGATAGTCATGGACTGATACATGCCACCTCTATACATCCTTTAAATGCTTCATGACAAAATTGGAGTTTTTGGATTTGTAACTTTAAAGATCACATGCCTAAAGGATGAGGTTTTTAACTTGCAAGGTTCTATGGTGTTGTAGCTCTGCAGATAACAGGTTCATTGTACTTTAGAAACTTGTCTTGCATGATGACAAAGCTTTCCAAGTCATAAAAATGACAAAACCAAGTTTGTGCACCAAATCTGTCTTGTGCAGCCAGGGTGAAAAATGCCATTTTGTGAGATTCATAACTCCTAGCTCAAATTGAATCATGTGAGGCTCTTGTACTTTTTAAAAAGCCCACATATCATACTTTAACTTTGATGTTTGCATCTGGTCTTGATTCATCTTGGATCATGATGAAAAGTGCCTTTGAACATTGGTGTCCCAAGCTGAGAAACTTGACAAAATTTCACTAAGTGTCAAGAAATGTCTATTTCTCAATTTTTGTGATTTTGCTCCATCCATAACTCAAAATCCATGAAGATTTGGAATGTGGTGTAGTTGTAAATCTTGTAGTATGTAATGAGAGCTTCCATTTGAGCTTTGGATGGGAGAAAAAGGTTGCCTGGATCACAAGTTAAGGTCTTGCAAAGTTGGGTGAAAATCACTTGTTTCCATAACTTAGTTAAATTTTAAGTCTCTTAAGGTTGCCCCTTTTGCAAGTAACCTCACTTTTCTTGTTTTTTCTTGATGGATGATGATCCAAATCATAATTTGACATTTTTTTGGCTTAAAGAATCTATATTTGTAAAAAAAATCTCAAAAGTCAAACTTAGTTTTGGGCACAGTTGATTTTTTAGCAGATGAATTTTAAACTTTGTGATCCTTTATGAAATCAAGTCCTTGGGCTAACTCAAACCTAATGGATGGATTCCATAGGTGCTTTTGAGTGTCTTGAATCATTTCCCAAGATTTGAGATCATGTCTTGGTCAAAAGTCAAAGGTATGGTTTACTTTTTCTCAGAAACCCTAGTTTGTGGTCCAGATGAATTTGAATCTTTATATTGCTCATGAATCAAGTTCTTTGTGTCAATTTAAACTTGTGAGGGGATCAATATAAGATATTTGAGGTCTTCAAAACATTTCTTGAGGTCTTGGCCCATGCCTTGCTTCAGATGTCAACTTAGGGGTGAATTAGGTTAAGAAACCCTAATTCCCGATTTTTGATGAATGCATCCCCTGAGGTTATTTTGAACTCATTATTGGACTCATGAGGTCCCTTTGAGCTTCTTGAATCATGTTTTGAAGTATTGGCTCATGCCCAGATGAAAATTTCCCTCTGGAGGCCTTGGTCGACCTAAACCCTAATTTGGTAACACTGGTGATCTTGAGGCTTGATCAGCCTGGAATGTTGCATTCCTATGCTTGATTCTTGATGTGGGATACCTCTTGATCCTTCATGGATGTTTGAGAAGCTTGACAAGTTGGAGATCATGTCAATTCTTGATTGATCCTCTGCCTGAATGTTCTGAGAGGGCTAAAAACCCTAATTCTTGATTGAGGTGAATGCTCAACAATCTTTGAGAGGATTGATGAGGTATAAAGGTACATCCATATTATGGTGATGATTTGCATAATGATGTGAAATCTTGTGGTTAAAATTTAGGGTATGACAGATGCCCCTATTTAATCTTCTTGGACCTGATGGTGCGAATGACGAAGACGTTCAGACATTCAAGGTAAAAGAAGATTAAATATCAGAATACCCGAAATTTTGATTGTGGTTGTGAATGGTAGCTGATTTGCTCGTCCATCTTCTTTTACTAAGTAAGTCACTTAGAAAAGGGTAAAACTTCCCCTCGATCTTGGTCTTCAGCCATGGAACTGGTCTTAGTTTCTTCTGAAATAAACTTCTCCTCGATCCTGGTGTTCTTCCACGGAACTGGTCTCAGTTTCTTTTTAAATAAACTTCCCCTCGATCCTGGTGTTGCGGTGAAAATCGGATAACAAGCTATTAATTAACTTGCATCATATTTCTTTTACAACCGACTTTGATTTATCCAAAGGAAAGGTTCAAGATCGTTAAAAAACCTAAAGGGGGGAGATCTAAGGTTCGGGGGTTGGTTATACTAAGGGAAGGTATTAGCACTCTTTATATCTGTAGTACTCTACAGGAACCTCTTGCTTTGTTTGTGTTATATTATGTTCGTTTGCTAAGGGTAAGGTAAGGATATCGCTAATGACTATGAGGTCAAAGGCTAGATGGCTATGAGGCCAAGGTGATAATGAGCTATCTATGACTATGAGGTTAATAAAGAGACTTTGTGACTATGAGGTCAATGTTGAAAGGTGGCTATGAGGCCAATGGAGAGGGCTATGATTATGAGGTCAAAGTTTTGTTTATGACTATGAGGTCGAAGGTTAAAGATGGCTCTATGACTATGAGGTCAAGAGAGAGTCCTATGACTATGAGGTCAAAGGATGGTAAATGAGCTTTCTATGACTATGAGGTCAATAGAGATACTTTGACTATGAGGTCAAGATTAGATGACTATGAGGCCAAAGCTTTGATTATGACTATGAGGTCATTGTTGAACAAATTGTTCTATGACTATGAGGTCAAGAGGGGTCCTATTGACTATGAGGTCAACGAAGGAAGGTTGCCTAAGACTATGAGGTCCAAGGTAGTAATGAGCTTTCTATGATCTTGAAATCAATAGAAAAACTTTTCCTTTGGAAGGAAGGGGGGAAATAACATCTTATAAATAAGAGTTACAAATAGTTGAAATATGATGAAACATGAGTTCAATAATTCCAAGCAGTAGGCAGTAATTAACATATGAAATGGAATTCCAAATATGAACATGGTAAACAACAATGATATGTGGTCAAATAAAAGCGACAAGCATGGAAAAGAGGACATTTACAATTTATACCACATTCATATGCAACTTATCATCAAAGAACAAGACAGTCAGTATTGCATAGTAAGTTTTGTTAAAGTCCGGAACAGAACTCTACAAATTAAGCACATTTCATAGAAAACTCAAACCAGAATCAGTAGTCACATGATCATATCAAGCATGGCAAATAAAACACCAGAAGCAAATGGATTTAAGTCATGTGATTTCAACAGAGAACAAAAACAAGCAATACTCTCGTGGTAGGGTTTAGTTAAAGTCAGGAACAATGCTTTCAGGAATCACAACAATATTTTCAAAACTCTTTTAAAATCAGTGGGCACACAAAATGATCCAGGTATGGTAGAAGAGAGAATTTTCAATGTTTGAAGCCAACAAAATCAGGAAAACGCCAGGAAGAAAATTGTAACCAAAACTCACAAGTTACCACAATATTCCAACAGAGAAAAAAAACCTTAAACATTTCCACAAAAAAAGATTGATTTTCTTTACAAAAAAAACCTAAAGATTAGAAATGAGGTTATGTTCATTTTATTTTTATTATTATTTTTATTGTATTTTTTCAAGATAAGCTAGAAATATGAGGTAAAAATGAAAAAAAAAAAACAAAATAAAATAAGTGCGCAGTGGTGTGTAGGGGTGTGGCTTGCGCCACCCCTTGTGTGTGTGTGTGTAAGTGGCTTGCGCCACTGTGTGTGTGAGTGAGGGTGTGGCTTGCGCCACCCGTTGTGTGTGTGTGTTAATTATTTTCTTTTCTTATTTTTTGTTAAGTGGTGGTTTTTTTTAATATTTCTTTTCGTAGGACCTTATATTTTATTATATTTTCCTTTTTAAAACAAGGTGGCAGACGCCATATTTTCACGTGGTGAGGGCCACCAAACTTCTTATTTATTTTTAGTTTTCTTTCAAGCGAACGCGAATACGAACCAGTTACGATTAACAATATAAAATGAAACTAAACATGTTAATGATTTCTCACAGAAACAAACAATAATCCAACAATAACAAGATCACATCAATATGGAGCAGAATAATTACAACACTAGGCGATAATGAAACAACAAGCATGATAATAGTATGGAACAGAAATAACAAGATAATGACTATAATAACAGCATGGTGCAAACATGAAACGAAAACAAAATGAGGTAGAGTGATACCTAGTGGAGAACGTCCACTGCTTCTTCACAGGCGAGTGTTTCTGGAGATGGTGGATAAGCCTCCTTCTTTTAGCCGCTACAGAACCAGCCTCTCAGCAAGAAACAAGAACTTTTGGTGGTTAAAGTGTTGAAATTTTGGAGTGTTTACGGGAGTGAACAAAAGAGACAAGTTCTTGCAAGACTTGAGGGTGACTTGCAGAACTTAACGAAAATTGAAAAGTGAAGAGGTTTTGATGAGTTTTTTGGTATTTTCTCGGAGTGTTTGTTTTCTGTGTGTTATAGAGGAAATGAAAATAGTGAAATTTCTTGCAAGCTTAGGAGTATTACTTGCAAGACTATGGGAGGGAGAGGTAGAGAGAAATTCTTGGCAATTTCTGGTGTGTCTCAACAAGGAGGAAATGAGCTCCTTTTATAGGCCAAGCAAGTGGATCCGGGTATTGGAAATACAGTGGATAATTGGTTTGTCCATGGGATAAAAAATTAGGGTTTGTGTATCAATCTCCTCAGTCGTTGATCTTGGTCAATTCTTTGGAGATCACCATGCCGGACAAGTGCAGCGGAGGATGTGGTGGTGCAGTCTGCTACTTTCATTTTTCAATGGTTATTCCAAAACCACATTTTGATGTGCCATGAGAGAGAAAGTAAAAAAGAGTAATAATTTGAATTTTGAATACGGACTCTCTGCTCATGCATGCAGGCCTCTTGTGCTGAGCCACCTTATTTCACTAATCCACTATGGTATCTCAGTATCCTTTTGGCTTTAATAGGAATGGGTGAGCTTAGAAGGGTAATATGTAGTGACTCCACGAAACGTGTTTTTGAAGCAAAGCACCTTCAGATTTCTCAACTAACAAATGGCACATGGGCTTACTAGATGTACAAGGCCTTGCTACTTAATCCATACGGGAACAAAACTTGGAATTTTCACCACCTTAAAGCCTTTGATCCAAATGACACCTTTTGGGCCCAAAAGAAATTTGAGACAAACCACATGTCCATGAACAAAAAGAAATGTCACGGAAACCAACTTAAGAAATGGCAAAATTAAATCCTCCCATGGCACCAATTTGATATGTCACACCTTGATGAATATTTATCTCCATGAAAAATTCTTGCACTTGAGAAAAAAATCTTTAAGGCCCAAAAATGGATTCTAAGGATGTTTGTTATCACATGGCATAATTTCTCAAAATTTGGGATCACACTTTGCTTGACATGAAAGGCAATGGTTGACTTGTCTTGGTGAAACATTTGATTTCTTGCTGAAAAAAAAATTTTCTCGGATGCAGGTAGATTCAAATGGTTGCATTTGGCCAAAAGATATATTAGGGAGATCTTGCCGTCTTTGAGTAAATCCTATCTTCCACAATGAAAAGAAATAACTTGCAACAAGAAATGGTTAGTTAACAATGCACACATGATTGAGGTCTAGATGTGGGTGCAAGAGAATATGACATCTAAGGGGTAAAATTTGGGGTACAACAATTTAAATAGCTTCACCGGATGACACGAGGAATGGAAATCCTCGGGGCGTCGAGGTGGAAGATATTTAAATATAGCAAACCGAAAATTTTGCCCTTAGATGGAATGCAGATGCTAAAAACATGCAACGAACATGCATATGCTGACATGCCATGAACTCTAATATGATGATATGATAGTGCAAAAATGCAGACGACACCAAAGAGCTACCAAACACAGGTGAGCTTTGCTGGGGAAGGGTGAAGGAAGTATCCAGCAAAAAGACTCACTGGGGATACAACTAACCAACAAAAGAGACTCACTGGGGAGACTCTAAGGAAACATTAGGCATGAAGAAATAAAAGGGGAAACCTTACCGATCCTTACTAGAGATAGGAGTCAGAGAGGTGTTCTCCACTGGAGAAGAATCCAGGGAGACGAACGACAGGTTCAAAGGTGACCGGACAACACTGGGGAAATTAAAAACGATCTTACTGGGCTTGAAACCAGAAAGAAGACATGATCTCCACTGGGGATCAATTTGGAATAGAAGGATAGGCAAACTGCCAAGAATTTTCTGGGGATTCTTATGCTGAAGAGTTCAAACGGGATCTTCAAGAAAAACCAGAAACAGACAGAGACAAACTTTGGGTATCAGTATGAGCTGGATTTTGGATAAGAAGGAAGCCTATGACTATGAGGTCAAAGGTTAAAGAAGGCTATGATTGGGTCTAAGGTACCAATATGAGTTGGTTGGGATGACAATAGGACTTGGTTTAGGAAGAATAACCAGTATGAGCTAAATTTGGATGCCAGTATGAGCTGGACTTTGGTTACCAGCATGAACTGGATTTTGGGACACCAGCATGAACTGGATTTTGGGATACCAGCATGAACTGGATTTGGATACTAGCATGAACTGGATTTGGATACCAGCATAAACTGGATTTGGATACCAGCATGAACTGGATTTGGGATTTGGATACCAGCATGAACTGGATTTGGATACCAGCATGAACTGGACTTGGATACCAGTATGAACTGGACTTGGATACCAGCATGAACTGGCAAGTTAAAATCGGGGTTTGAAGGCTAGACTTCCTGGGGAGTGGTGATCAAAGAGTCAACAATCTGGCGCACATAGGTAAAGACAAGACACAGACAAAAAGTCTGCCAACCAACAAGAAGAGGTTTCAGGAGATAAGGACCCAGCAAACAAAACACACAAATGCAAAGATGTACAATGCTATGGTATGATGCGAATGTCGAAAGATACGCAGGAGGCAGCCCTAATAAGACAACGGAATGGGAAAAGTAAATGGAAGGAAAAACACATCCACTACAAGGAGTCACACTGAAATTTGGAAATAATCAGTCTTGGAGCCAATCCAGGAATGTCCTTACTTCATTGGGGAAATGAAATTTCACATTTTCAGCTGAATTTGTGAAGATACAAGGGAGAATCCCTTTACATCGTAACATTTGGTCATTACTGAGATATTTCAATTCCGGGAAATATTTGTCGGTCTTTCTTCAATGACAAGCTTGGATGATTTATCAGTGTTTTCATTCTAACCAGAGTTTTGAGGGAAGCCATTGATTTCACTAAATCGTCTCTAACACCAAAGCAAAAATTTGTATTTCATTGTGTTTTCTCAAAAGGTTTTTCAAAACATTTTCCACTTTCAAAACCATTATTAATGAATAAGTGAAGTTTTGCATAACAAAGAAAATAACAAAGCAATGATAAACAGTAAACAAAGAAAGGCTCAAAAAATCTGATTTCATTAGAATGGTAACTTGCCAATGGCGAAGTTCCATGGAACATTACAATTGAAAAATGGCAATTTGGGAAAAGGTTACATCATATTCAGTGACCATTATTCTCCCTAATGACTTAGAGTCCTAAAATCTTTGCTGCTGATGAGGACAAATGAGAATTGAGCTTCTTTAAGAATTCTTGGAGGTAGGTGACAAACTGGTCTGACACAGTGAAACGCCTTTGTCCCTAACTTTTGCCTGGACCGCCCTTTCGGGTTTTCAGTCCACCGGGACACTATTTTTTTTTTTTGCCTAGGCCGCCCTTTCGGGTTTTCGACCTAGCGAGCTCTTTCTTTTTTTTATTTAATCCCTAACTTTTGCCTGAGTCTTCTTCATAGGTTATGACCCACCGGGATACCCTTTTGTTGCCTAAGTCGCCATTTCTGGTTTTCGACTTAGCGGGTTTTTTAGGCGTAATATTTTCGTACTGAGTCAGCGTTCACAGGGTGTGTGAGTTGTTCACCATCCATCATTGTGAGGAATAAGGAGCCTCCGGAGAACACAATCTTTACCACAAACGGACCCTCATAGTTAGGTTCCCATTTTCCGCGAGCATCCCTTTGAGATGGCAGAATCTTCTTGAGTACAAGCTCTCCTTCTCGAAATTCTTGAATACGGACCTTCTTGTCGAATGCCCTCTTCATTCTTTTCTGATATAAATACCCATGACACATGGTGGTCAGTCGCTTCTCATCAATGAGGTTCAGTTGGTTATATCTCTCTCTGACCCATTCCGCTTTGTCAAGCTTGGTTTCCATCAGGATTCTCAGAGATGGTATCTCTACTTCAATGGGGAGGACAGCATCCATTCCATATACCAGAGAAAAAGGCGTTGCCCCTGTCGAAGTTCAAATCGAAGTTCGGTATCTGTGTAAGGGAAATGGTAACATCTCATGCCAATCCTTATACGTCTTGACCATTTTCTGCAGGATCTTTTTGATATTCTTATTAGCAGCTTCGACAGCTCCATTCATCTTGGGACGATAGGGTGAAGAATTGTGATGCTCAATCTTGAAATTGTCACATAACTCTTTCATTGTCTTGTTATTCAGATTTGTCCCATTGTCGGTTATGATCTTGTTAGGGATTCCATAACGACAGATGATATTATTTTTGATGAAACGGGCAACCACTTGCTTGGTCACATTGGCGTAGGAAACGGCTTCAACCCACTTGGTAAAATAATCGATGGCCACTAGAATGAAACGATGACCATTAGAAACTTTAGGCTTAATAGCTCCAATCATGTCGATGCCCCACATAGAGAAAGGCCATGGGGATGACAGAACATTCAGCAATGTCGGAGGAACATGCATCTTATCAACGTAAATCTGGCACTTATGACACTTTCTGGCGTATTGAATACAGTCGGCTTCCATAGTCAGCCAGTATTACCCAGCTCTCAAGATCTTCTTAGCCATAGTATGTCCGTTGGCGTGAGTACCGAAGGCTCCTTCGTGAATGTCGTGCATCAACAAGTCTGCTTCTCGCTTATCAACACATCTTAACAAAACCATATCGTGATTCCTTTTGTACAATACACTGTTGCTGATGAAGAACTTGGCTGACAATCTTCGCAGAGTCTTCCTATCAAGAACGGAAGCGTTGGCCGGATATTCTTGATTCCTTAGGAAGTTCAAAATGTCATGGAACCAAGGTTTGCCGTCTGGTTCTTCTTCAATGGACTGACAGTAGGCAGGCTCAGTCCTCCTTCCAATAGTGATTACTGGATCTTCGTTGATAAATCTAACTTGCCACATCGAAGCCAGTGTTGCTAAAGCATCAGCCACATGATTCTCAGTACGTGCCACATGGCGAAAAGTTATCTCATCAAAACACTTAATTAACTCCAAAGCATATGCCTGATAAGGGATAAGTTTCTCATATTTTGTCTCCCACTCGCCTCTGATTTGATAAATGACTAGAGCAGAGTCACCCATAACTTCAAGAAAACAGATTCCCAGATCGATTGCAGCTTCCAGACCCAGAATGCATGCTTCATACTCAGCAATATTATTCGTACACCCAAAATCCAATCTAGCTGTAATAGGGGTGTAGCCACCTTCAGGATTAATTATAACAACACCTACTCCATGCCCCTTATAATTGGACGAACCGTCGAACATCATCTTCCACCTGTACTCAGCCCTGGGATCTTCTTCAGAGCTTGACTCTTCATAATCTTTCACCGCCATAATATCCTCGTCAGGTAAATCAAACTTGAGTGGTTCATAGTCTTCAACTGGTTGATCGGCAAGATATTCTGAAAGAACACTTCCTTTAATGGCCTTTTGAGTGACATACTGAATGTCATATTCAGATAATAACATGTGCCAGTGGGCAAGTCTACCGGTTTGAGCAGGTTTCTCGAAAATGTACTTTATCGGATCCATCTTGGAAATCAACAAAGTAGTATGACAAATCAGGTACTATCTTAGGCGTTTGGCGGCCCAAGCCAGAGCGCAACAAGTCTTTTCAAGTAGTGAATAACGGGTTTCACTATCTGCAAACTTCTTACTCAGATAATAAATTGCATGTTCTTTCCGGCCGGTCTCGTCATGCTGTCCCAAAATACAACCCATAGATTCTTCCAAAATAGTCAAATACATAAAGAGAGGTCTTCTGGGAACTGGAGGAACCAGGATAGGATGTTCTTAGAGATAACTTTTGAGTTTCTCGAAAGCCCGTTGACAGTCAGCATTCCATCCTACTGGCTGATTCTTATGGAGCAGTTTGAAAATTGGTGCACATATTAGAGTTATGTTGGAGATGAACCTAGAGATGTAATTCAAACGGCCCAAAAATCCCCTGACTTGAGACTCGGTTTGCGGAGCTGGCATTTCTCGAATTGCTCGCACTTTATCTGGATCCACTTCAATGCCCTTCTGGCTAACTATGAAACCCAATAACTTCCCTGATCTGACTCCAAAGGTACACTTTACAGGGTTTAACCTCAACTGATACTTTCGAAGTCTCTTAAACAATTTTAACAAATGGTCTACGTGCTCCTCCTCACTCTGTGATTTGGCTATCATGTCGTCCACATACACTTCAATCTCCTTGTGGATCATATCATGGAACAAGGTCACCATAGCTCTCTGGTAAGTTGCCCCGGCATTCTTCAATCCAAAAGGAATAACCTTGTAACAATAAGTACCCCACGGGGTGATGAAAGTAGTCTTGTCCATGTCAGCTGGATCCATTCTAATCTGATTATAGCCTGAGAAACCATCCATAAATGAGAAGACTGTAAATCGAGCTGTATTATCCACAAGAGTGTCTATATGCGGAAGAGGGAAATCATCCTTAGGACTGGCTTTATTGAGATCCCTGTAGTCTACGCACATTCACACTTTACCGTTTTTCTTCATCACTGGCACAATGTTGGCTACCCATTCGGGATACTTCGAAACTGCCAAGAAACCTGCATCCAGTTGCCTTTTAACCTCATCTCTGATTTTGAGAGCCATGTCAGGTCTACTTCTGCGAAGTTTCTGCTTTACTGGAGGACAATCAGGTTTGAACAGTAGTTTATGCACTACTATATCCGTATCCAAACCAGGCATACCCTGATAAGACTAAGTGAACACATCCACATATTCTTTCAAAAGCAGTATTAGTCGTCGTCTGACTTCTGCCCCAAGGGTTGCTCCAACCTTGACCTCTTTCCTCTCCTCTTCAGTACCAAGATTGATGATGTCGAATTGTTCCTCGTGTGGCTGAAGATCCGTATACTGATATTCACACATTTCTGCCAAGTCATCAGGGACCTCATAGTCCTCCTCATCCTCAGCTTGATAAATAGGTGAGTCAAAGTCAATAGTGAGATTAGGGTCACTGAATACAACGGGTTTTGGATTTATTCTGCATGATGGAGGGATTTATTTTATTAAAATGCACAAAACTCAAATGCAACAAAAGAAAATGTTTTTGTTGTTTTGAAAAGATTGCCATTTTTCTTAAAAGCAAAAGAACAGTAAAATAAAGACAGAGAATTTAACAAAATAATCACTTTCATTGATTAATAAGAGTTAAAAGCGGTGGCCCATACAAAATAATCCGATAGCCTCGGGCAAAGCTACAGAATTTAAAAACATCAATAAAAACAAGCAAATTACTCTGGCATAGGGTACAAAGTAGGGATCTCAATAGCTTCCCAATTACTCAAAGCAACGTCACACTGAAAAACCAAACTATCGATATCTTCGTCTTCAGCATCTTCAATGACGACATAGACCTGTTGTCCCCCACTGGCGAACATCTCTTGAATGGTCTTCAGTCTTCCCATGATTGGAGCAGCTTTTTCCTCAAGAGTTGGTTTGTAACCCAACCCTTGGTACTTTTCTCTCTCTTGCATCTCTACGACTTTGCCCCAGCCTTCTGGTATACCATTCTGTAGGGCGGATTGGATGCTCTTGAAGGAAGAAAAAGATGGATCATTGGAGGCCACTAGCTTGTTATCATCAATCATAACAGCGTTCGCTATCTCGAGAGCTTGGAAAAACGTTTCCAAAGCGTCTTCATCAGCCTCAATGTAACGGAAAGAGGACAAATTGCTGACCATTAAGTCTTCCTCTCCATGTATGATAACCAATTTCTCTTCAGCTACAAATTTCATTTTTTGATGCAGAGTTGATGTTACGGTGCCGGCCTCATGGATCCAAGGTCTACCCAACAGACAACTATAGGCAGGGTTGATGTCTAAGACCTGGAAAAGGATGTTGAACACTTGAGGACCAATCAAAATAGGCAATTCGATCTCTCCCATCACTGATCTTCTTGAGCCATCGAAAGCTTTAACAACAAGCGAAGTGGGCCTCATTACAGCTCCTTGGTAGGCCAGCTTCTCAAGGGCTCTTTTTGGTAACACATTCAGGGATGAACCAGTATCCACAAGAACTCTTGCCAATGTATCTTCTTGGCACTTTACTGACACATGTAAAGCTAGGTTATGGTTCCTTCCTGCTCGAGGTAACTCCTCATCACTGAAACTAAGAGTGTTGCATGTTGTGATGTTGGCGATGACATGGTCAAATTATCCTGCGGTTATATCCTGGGCTACGTGTGCCTGGGCCAGGACCTTTTGTAGAGCTGCTCGGTGGACAGGTGAGTTCATTAGTAGAGACAAGATCGAAATCTTGGATGGGGTCTGATGAAGTTGATCCACCACCTTATAATCACTCCTCTTGATGATTCTTAGGAACTCCTCATCTTCTTCCTTATTAACTACCTACTTTTCTTTGTCCTGAGGGGGTACAGAAACAATGGTCTCTTTCGGCACAATGTCTTTGAATGAAGGAGTATACACTCTGCCACTTCGGGTTATTTTTCCCGTTTCAACTATATTCGTCACCTCTTCGGTAGTTCCCACCTCATTCCTTGGAACTATTTCTTCAACAGTGGTTCCCACCTCATTCCTTGGAACCACTTCTTCGCGGGTTTTGTTACCCATAATGTTCTCATAAATTCATGGCACGGCTTTAGTTCCTCTGAACCTGTATGGAGTAGGTTGTTGAGTATCGTATTGCTTGGTGTGATTGGCGGCAATAGCAATAACAGTCTCCGAATTGTTGAAAACGGGTACAGGTTTGTTGAACACAGGCACCACAGATTCTGACCCAGAAATATTGAACGCAGGCACCTGCTCTCTTGGCTTTGGCAGGTTAAATACAGGCTCGATTACTGCAATTTCATCCCTCTTTTCTTTACTGAACACTTGTAGAAATCCTTCATTAATCAGACCCTGAATGTCGTTTTGGACCAGCTGACAACCTTTGATGCTATCATTACAACCCTCATAATTACTATGACAAGCTCTGACCAACCCAGCTTCGAACAACTTAGCATGGAAGATCTTCATAGGAGTTCGTATCTTTGAAGCATCCCTTAATAACACCTCATTATTCTCATTCTCAACAGCATTAGTGGCTCCATGTGTGGGCAATGGATTGCTCTTCACATTTGGCGGATTATCCGCAAAAGACAAGATCTTCTTCTCCACCAAACCTTTTACCACATACTTTAAAGCAAGGCAGCCCTCCAAATCATGACCCGCTGCCCCTTGATGAAAGGCACACGTAACATTCGGATTATGGAACCTCATAGGTTTCTTTGAGGGTGGACCCATAGGTCTAGTGACAATCAAACCTTGTTGAACTAGAGAAGGATACAACTCAGTGTAAGTCATGGGTATGGGTGGGAATGAAGGCTTTCCTCCTTGTCCTTTATAAGAAGTGTTTTGCTGAGGAACTTGCGATCTCGGTTGTTGATATTGTTGGATATTTGGCACATGTTGATAGGCTGGCTGTTGGTAGACTGGCGCCTGTTGCGCTACTTGGTGATTAAAGGTCGGTGTTACAGCCACTATGTAAGGTTGCTGAGGATAATGAATCGGGTAGATCGGTTGCTGAGAGAAGTTAGGACCTGCCTGCTGTTGGTAGGTCGGTTGTTTCCATCTGGGATTTTTCTCCCTTCCTGCCATGATGGCGTTGTTTTCTCCTTATTTTTTCTTGTGAAAGTTATTGGGAGCCTTCTTAACACTGTTACTGGTTGAACTGCTTGCAGAACTTATCACTTTCCCACTTTTCAATCCAGCCTCTACTTTTACACCAACTGCAACGATGTCAGCGAAATTGGCATTGACGCTGCTGATCATCCTTTCTTAAAATTCTGGTTTCACAGTATCTACAAACCAGTCTGCCAGTTCTTTCTCAGTCAAAGGTGGTTCAACTTGAGAAGCAGTTTCCCTCCACCGCTGTGCATATTCTTTAAAGGATTCAGTGCTCCTTTGGGTCATGCTTAGCAATTGTCTTCGGTTAGGGGCCAGATCCAGATTGTATTTGTAATGTTTCACGAAAGCATCCATTACATCTTGGAAACAATGGACCTAAGATTGATCCAGACTTAGGTACCACTTAGCAGCAACGCCCTTCAGACTATCTTGAAAATAATGTATCATCAGCTTGTCATTACGCACATGGGCGGCCATTCTTCGGAAATACATGATCAAGTGTGATCTAGGACAAGTAGCGCCCGAGTACAGCTCAAAATTCGGCAGCTTGAATTTAGAGGGAATCACCAAGTCTGAGACTAGGCACATGTCCTTGACGTCAGTGCTGAAGGCGTTACTTCCTTCCATAGCTTTTATCTTCCTCTGCATGGTCTCGACACTTTCTCTTAACCTTTCATTTTGGTCGTCCCCATCTTCAGATACATCGACATAGTCATAAGGATGGTGATTATGGAAAACAGGACGAGCTTGTGTCTGCATTGCTGGCGGAGCGAAGGTAGGAATAACCTGTTGAGCCTCGTTAATCAGAGGTACTATCTGCTGAGTAGATTGAGGAGCTGTGGCTTAGATGAAATCGAATGGCATACCCAAAGTAGGGTTCACAATAGGAATGATGGGAGGTTCTACTGCAGGAGTAATGATCTCAGAGACCATAGTGGCCTGGGTATCCATCTTTGCTCTCAAAATGTTGACAGCTTCCAAAAGCTGCCCCATTCCACCTCGTATTTCTGTCAGTTCATTGTTGACTCGATCCATTTCCCCATAAACTTCTGACATCTTCAATCGAGCTTGGGCCCGAGTGTTGTATCCGTGCTTAGGATTCAGTGTGACGGTTCTGAGATAACAAGGCGATATCAGACAAAACCTAAGAGGAAAATGCACATGATATGATATGATGCACATGAGAATGCAAGCTAAACTATCAAGAGACTAAAGAAATTTTGCAAATAATATAGGCAATGGAACATTTTGTCAAAACATCTTCTTCATTAAGAAAATCTGGCAGTTGTTACATCAAGAGCGGAGTATCTTCGTGCTCTGTATACAAAAAAGTAGGGACATGCCCAAAACAGAAAGGAAATAACAACATCATCGAAAGGAAAGAAAGAAACAATAACATCAACTTTAAAGGACTAGAAATTGGATCCACTGGTGGCTGATTCCTCCTCTTCATTGATCTTCTTCATAAGCTCCTCAATGCGGCCCTTGATCCTTTCTCTTTCAAGAAACAAATCGGTCAGAGCATCCACCATCCTCTTTTTGATCTCTGGTTGTGCTTCGTGACGAGGATATGGTTTCCTCATCACTCGAGCTATGTCACAGGACCATTGTAAGTGAGTCTCGGTGACGGAACATTCAGCCCTCCATAATTGCCTATTAATCTGGCGCCAAGCGCCCTCAAGTCGCATTTTCATTTCGAACTCTTCCCTTTCTTCGTAGTACATCATGTACATGTCCTCATTGGCGGGAATTCCTTCCTTCATATGACCTAGCTTGCGGCGAGCAAGGACAGGGTTGTAATTGATACAGCCGTTCCTTCCCATCAGGGGTACATTGGGGCAATCCCCACAGCTAACAATCATGGTAATTCCCTCATTCATTGGGTCATACCATTCGATATCTGTGTGCTTCAATTCCATCAACCTTTTGGACCATATCTTACAGTCTTCAACATCCCAGAAAGTCGGAGTCTTTGGAAGGTAAGAGATTAACCATTTGTAGAAGAGGGCTACACAGCAGACAATCGGCCCACAGCCTCTTGAATATCTGGTCTGGATCGAGTGATAAATATCCGTAAGCAAAGTAGGGACTGGATTATTGATGGCGAATATCTGGATGGCTTAGACATCCACAAAATGTTTGGCATTTGGGAACAGAAACAAACCGTAGATCATCAGAGCTAAAGTTGATTCAAACAAGGCTTCATTTCCTCGGTTCTTGAAATAAAGGGCTTTTGCTAGCAAGAACAAAGCAGGGAGTCCGTGTCGCCCTCCTTTGACGGTCAAATTAGGTTGAATGTCCGATACTCTAATCTTCGTAGCCATGGCAATTTCTTTAACGGAAGGCATTGCCTCAATCCAAGAGAAAATTAGGGCCTTCCTGATGGGGATTCCAATCATAGCAGAGAACTCTTCCAAGGTTGGAACCAACTGGAACTCGGGGAATAGGAAACAACGGTAGGCCAGATGGTATAGTTGAACCAACACTTCAAGGGGCCCTTTGGTTACTGGCATTCTCATCAGTGGAAGAAGGCACCCATACCTATCAGCGAAAGCGGATGGGTCTGCGACTCTGTCTCCCAACCACAACAATTGTTCGAGCTCAGGAAGCTCAAAGGCGTACGGCCAAACATTCTTTCCTGAGGCGTCCATGTCTACAAAATCTGCAAAATAAAATTAGTACCTTGACAGTTTAGCAAGAAATGCGAAGATGCAAATGCGATTGGTTTTAAGGAACTCAAGAAAGACAATTTTCAAAACAAGCCTCATTTCATTAAATATTGAGAAAAGTTTACAACTTGGATAGTACATCTCAAAAAGGCTCAAAATACAATAAGACAAGAATAACAACTAGTCCTAGAAGAAAAAGCAACCCTATCTAGGAGTGTCCTGCTTCACGCCTTCTCTTCTGTCTCTTCAGCTCTTGATTCTCAAAGATCAGCTTATCAACAATCCCTTTCCAAGCACCAGACGTCGGGGGAATACTGGCATACTCATGAGTGCTAGCAGTGGGCCTTGTGCTAGAGAAAAATAAATTCTCCTGCGCCAAAGGTTCATCAATTACACATTTTTCCAGCCACTCGATCAAGTCATCTTTCTCTTTCATCTTCTCCTTCATTTCTTCTTGCTCGATGCAAATGGTATGATATTTCCACTCCCATGTGTCCCTCTCAAGCTTCATCCTGGCTAGATTTTCTTGGTATTCTTCCATGCGCTCAATAGGAATAGCAGATGAAGATGCAATAGTTGGCTGCTAAAGTATCTTGGGAATATAGGGCATCTTGAGGTCACGGGCTCGAGATCGAACCCACTGAAGGTATGGCTCCAAAGACACACAGTTTCTCTTCCCCAACTCGTCCTTGGTACTTTCGTGGAATTTATCCCAAGCACACCAAACCCCACTTTTGGTCTCATCATTGGCCTCTTCGTTAAGATAAAAGAAACCGGACACATGGATACTCTTAGGCTTTTCCTTCATCGCAAATCCGAATTGGCGTCTGGCCAGAACAGGACTATAGTTAATCCCACCATGAATACCGAGGAGTGGCACATTAGGAAATGACCCGCAACTATCAATGTATACATTCTTGTCATAAACCGGGTCATACCAAAAGATTTCGTGGTGAGTAAGAGAGATGATCCTCTGAGACTAGCGAAGTTTGTCAGGGTTGTCTCAGAATTCAGACGTTCGAGGCAAATGAGTGATATACCACTGGTAAAGCAACGACGCACAACACAAAATAGTTCCTTTTCCTCGAAGAGTCCTATGGTGAATGGAATGGAGAGCATCACTAAGTAATGTAGGCACAGGGTTTCTACTAATGAAGATCCTGATAACATTGATGTCGACAAAATCTTCCATATTAGCGAACAAGAACAGACCATAGACCAATAGAGCAAAGGTTGCTTCAAAGGCAGCAATACTGTTCGCATTGAAAAATTGACAAGCTTTTTCATACAAGAACTTAGATGGGAGTCCCTGATAAGTGCAAAATGTACCTGTTTTTGTATATATGTTTTGTTGCACTTATCATTGTTTTTTGTTAAATATCATATGAATAAACCCTGTTTTGTTTATGAATACGTATAGTTACATTTTAGTGTATATATTGCATTTCGTGTATATATCATTGAGTTTAATTGATTTTATCTCATTTTTGTAGGTATTCAAGCAGTGGGATTTTGCCATTGTTGTATAGAGCATTGAATAAGCTTTCCAACGCTTCGAACCGGGCGAAAAATGGAATTACGGTTCAAAAGTTATGAAGAAAATAAGCTTTGGATTTTTGAGCATGCTTTGAGCGCGCTGAGCGTGCTCCAAGCCCCCAGAAAGAGCTACTTACAGTAGGTTGCGCGCTGAGCGCGCTCCAAGCCCACTGAGCGCGCTTTTTAAGGCGGTTTAACTTTAAAAACGCGCGCTGAGCGCCCGTAGCGCGCTGAGCGCGGTCTGCGACTTTGACAGCAATAAATATAGTGAAAAAAACACATTTTTTGGGATGGTTTTGGGTATTTTTTGCTCCCAACTCCATCAAACTTCATTTTTCTTGTAGATTAGCTTAGAAAACATCATTGGATCTTGCATTTGGATGATCCGGAGTGGAATTTCTCGTCGATCGGCGCCGACAAACCGTGAAATGTTTGGTTCCTCTTCTCTCTTCTCTTTGTAATTTCTTTTGTTGGGTTTGTATATGCTTTTACTTTGATCCTATGTATATTTGTTGCCCATGGCGTTATATGAAATTTGCTTTACAAATCTCTATTGGTGATTGTCTCTGATTTTTGCTTTATGCGCGGGGTTTGGGTCGTGTTAGAGATAAACGTCACAAACTTCGATTAGGGGTGATTATCTGTTAGTTTCTGGATGCTAGAGATAGATTTAGGGCTAACAATCCGTAAGGGTTTCGAAACTTAATGACGTCCGTGTCTCGAGGCTTCGTGCGCGAGAGTGACGAAGAGAGTGATACGGGTGATTTCTCAACTCAGTGTGCCAGAGATGGACACTGTTGTGGGCGATACCGGGTGATATTGAGGAGTATTGCAGGTTGAGTGTAACTGGTCGGTAAGTTTAAGTCTGTGATGAGTCGAATATATACACGCCTGATAAGTTCGTCTGTTTGAAGAATGAATTGTTTTTATGTCAATATTTACTTTTCTGTTTTACGCTTTAAACCATTTTAAAACCAAACTCATTAACAATTAAATTGTCGAACGGCAGTTCAGTAGCACCGATCTCTGTGGACACGATAAATTCCCGGAAAAATACTTCCAAATCTTTTTGCTTGCTTGCCCTGTACCGCAACCAACAAAATGGCGCCGTTGCCGGGGATTGGTGTTTTTATTGAATCGCATTGCGATAATTTCTTTGTTTTTGAGTTTTGTATATAGCGTATATATTGTCTATTTTCACTTGTTTATATTGATACTTGTATATGTTTACCATATTTGTGAATTTTAGATGTTTTGCATAATTGTAAATTTAGTGTATTTGTTTGTTTCTCTTCACGTTTGCTAAGTGTTTGGTTAGGTTTCGTCGTCGGTGAGCGCTAACCGTGTAAAGAGGCAACTTGGAGAAGTGTGTATAAATAATAGGCGTCGAGCTTACGACGTAAAACAAGCATGTTTTATCGTTTTTTGTTTCGTTATTACTTTTTCATTGTATATGAGATTGTGTAGGTGTTAAGTGGAGGCCTACACCAGAACCTTGTTGATTGTACTGATTTTCCTGGTTCTGGTGTAGCGCGCTCAGCGCGGGCCTGCGCGCTGAGCGCGCTCTGCTGTACTGAGCTAGTGAATTCTTTTAATTGTTCACTTGCTCTCCCTTCTTCCCACTTCCACCAAGGCCTTATATATTAGTAATTATTAGTAATTTTTCTAATTCTTTTGTTGTTGTTTGGACTCAAATTTTTGCCCGATTGCTTGAAGTCGCATTCGGTGTTTTTCCATTTTTGATCATTTCAACTTGCGAATGCGTGGTAATGATAGTGTTTAAAGTTGGGTACGCGTCCAAGGTATGTGTTTATCGCTTTCTGGACTTTGGCATATTCATGATACTTAGGTGTTTTACAACTTTCATGCCATTTATTCTTTTATATACTTGTTCGTATGTGAATCACTTTAGTTCCTACCTTTTTTGTGAGGAAGCCTTCCATTGTTATATGCTCGGAGTACCGACAATTTTGTTTTACTGGATTTTATTATGTTGAATCTGTTGTTTATGTTGTGTATATGAATGCATGAAAAGGATCAAGGCAATTGTTTCATTTTGAGCACAACCACCTTAGCCAAATAGTCAATTCACCTTGTGAGTGTGTGAGAATTTGTAACTCCTTTGAGCTTTTTGATCCATGTTTTTATTTGAACTTAATGCTTGTGTATGAGTATTTAGTTCACTTATTTTTGATGGATTTTGTTTCTTCTTGGACCTCAATTTTGTGTTGTTGTATGGATTTTTTTTCCTTGCCTTAGAAAGTAGGGAGTATTCACATGATGGTGCGGTTGAATTCAAGTTGGGGAGAGGATGATTGTATACTCATTGGTTGGATTCTATGAGGAGAGAAAAAGAAAAGAAAAAAAGAGAAAAATATGACAAAAGAAAAGAAAAGAAAAAAAAAAGGGGAGAAAAAGAAAATCCTTGAAAAAGGAAACAAAAATAGTTTCAATAATTGTGCTAAATAAGTATTGTGTTTTGTGTAACACTTGGGTGTGTGGAAGAAGTTTGATTGAAATTTTGGTGCTTGAGCTTTTGTGAGTTGATCACTCCCTTAGGTTTAGGCAAGTTTTTGTTTCGATTAGCTTTAGGAATTTCCCCTTGTTTGTTTACCCGACCACATTACAACCTTGAAAAGTCCTTGTGATTCTTGCCTTTGTATGTTCAATGTGAATTTTTGGATGGATGCATAATTTAGTCTTTTGTTTGTAAGATTGTTGTGTGAGTGAAAAATACTTCATTTTATGTTTTTCATCTACCGATGATTGTTTTTGCTAGGTGTGATTCACGTTTGAACTTGTGTTGTTTTAGAATGTTTGGCATGACTATTGTATTTAGCATTTGTTTCGTGACTATGTTATCGTCTTAGTTTAGTGGTAAGTATTTACTTTGTGTGTACCATTTTCGATTGAACCATTGCATTTGTTTTCCGTTTTCAAAACTTGTTGTTGCGTGATTTCTTGGATTTCACTTTTGTTCCTTTAGTTTGTTGGCTTTGTTTGAGGACAAACAATTATGTAAGTTGGGGACAGTTGATAAGTGCAAAATGTACCTGTTTTTGTATATATGTTTTGTTGCACTTATCGTTGCTTTTTGTTAAATATCATATGAATAAACCCTGTTTTGTTTATGAATACGTATAGTTACATTTTAGTGTATATATTGCATTTCGTGTATATATCATTGAGTTTAATTGATTTTATCTCATTTTTGTAGGTATTCAAGCAGTGGGATTTTGCCATTGTTGTATAGAGCATTGAATAAGCTTTCCAACGCTTCGAACCGGGCGAAAAATGGAATTACGGTTCAAAAGTTATGAAGAAAATAAGATTTGGATTTTTGAGCATGCTTTGAGCGCGCTCCAAGCCCCAGGAAGCATGCTTGGAGCGCGCTCAGCGCGCTCCAAGCCCCCAGAAAGAGCTACTTACAGTAGGTTGCGCGCTGAGCACGCTCCAAGCCCGCTGAGCGCGCTTTTTAAGGCGGTTTAACTTTAAAAACGCGCGCTGAGCGCCCGTAGCGCGCTGAGCGCGGTCTGCGACTTTGACAGCAATAAATACAGTGAAAAAACACATTTTTTGGGATGGTTTTGGGTATTTTTTGCTCCCAACTCCATCAAACTTCATTTTTCTTGTAGATTAGCTTAGAAAACATCATTGGATCTTGCATTTGGATGATCCGGAGTGGAATTTCTCGTCGATCGGCGCCGACAAACCGTGAAATGTTTGGTTCCTCTTCTCTCTTCTCTTTGTAATTTCTTTTGTTGGGTTTGTATATGCTTTTACTTTGATCCTATGTATATTTGTTGCCCATGGCGTTATATGAAATTTGCTTTACAAATCTCTATTGGTGATTGTCTCTGATTTTTGCTTTATGCGCGGGGTTTGGGTCGTGTTAGAGATAAACGTCACAAACTTCGATTAGGGGTGATTATCTGTTAGTTTCTGGATGCTAGAGATAGATTTAGGGCTAACAATCCGTAAGGGTTTCGAAACTTAATGACGTCCGTGTCTCGAGGCTTCGTGCGCGAGAGTGACGAAGAGAGTGATACAGGTGATTTCTCAACTCAGTGTGCCAGAGATTGACACTGTTCTGGGCGATACCGGGTGATATTGAGGAGTATTGCAGGTTGAGTGTAACTGGTCGGTAAGTTTAAGTCTATGATGAGTCGAATATATACACGCCTGATAAGTTCGTCTGTTTGAAGAATGAATTATTTTTATGTCAATATTTACTTTTCTGTTTTACGCTTTAAACCATTTTAAAACCAAACTCATTAACAATTAAATTGTCGAACGGCAGTTCAGTAGCACCGATCTCTGTGGACACGATAAATTCCCGGAAAAATACTTCCAAATCTTTTTGCTTGCTTGCCCTGTACCGCAACCAACAGTCCCTTGATGCCATCCTTGGTGGTGATGTGGGGCTTGACCTCTGATGCATCCAAGTGAATACACTCGCCAATATCCTTTGGAGTAGGAACTTTCTCTTGACCGCTGAAAGGTCTTTGTTTCTTCACAGGTAAGCCGATCCAATGAGAGTACTCTTCCAAGGTTGGAACCAGTTGGTAATCCAGGAAGGTGAAACAATGATAGAGGGGGTCATAAAATTGGACCAAGGTGTCAAGGATTCCTTCCTCCATTTTAGTGCTGAGAAGGCCAACCAATCTCCCGTACCGCTTTCGGAAACTTTCATGTCCAGTCACCAAGGTTGCTAACTTCTTCAGCTTTGCCAATTTGGGCTTTTTGAAATTTAACTTCTTAATGTTTCTCTTCTCAATATCCATGATGCCTAGGACTTTCAAAGAAAAATATGATTGAGTTCCTTAAAACCAATGAGATGGATGCAATGGGATGTATGCAATGCGCAAACAAGGGCAAACATATAAACATATGTACACAATCATAGCACACAAGCCTTAGGTTTTGAGGTCTAATGAATGGAGTCATGGTCTACCCATCCCAACAAGGTGTGGACTATGGGTTCATCAATTGTGGAACAAGGTTCTAAAAGTTCCCAGAGTCTACGTAAATCCTTCGGATATTATCGGCCCACGTAACTACTTACACAGGTTAATAATATTCTCAAGATAAACTCGTCTAAGTGTAGTATCGCGTGACAACTACTCGGGATTGGCTCCCTCATAGCCACCGCACTACATCTTAAAAGGCCAAGTGGGGTAAAGGTAATTACGGTCCTCAGAATCCCTGGCTCCCATTTGAAAAAGTAATATCAATGCGACTTCTCACATCAGACATCAACAATCCCAAAGGGCCTCATCTGAGTGTGGTCATCATATGCCATAGATTGTTAGTACTACTTCCAATAACCGACTATTGATTACACCACGATCTTATCATATTTGTGCACTCAAGTCCGGGTTAGGACTTATCTCACCACTCAATAGTTCCATGCCCACAAGAGATCTCAAACAAAGCATATATACAAGGGATATGTACAAATATAGCAAACAAGCATGAATAGCACAAACAAAAGCAAGGTGGGTTTAACCCTCAAAATTATGTCCCCAGTGAAGTCGCCATTTCTGTTACGGTGAAAATCGGATAACAAGCTATTAATTCACTTGCATCATATTTCTTTTACAACCGACTTTGATTTATCCAAAGGAAAGGTTCAAGATCGTTAAAAAACCTAAAGGGGGAGATCTAAGGTTCGGGGGTTGGTTATACTAAGGGAAGGTATTAGCACCCTTAATATCTGTAGTACTCGACAGGAACCTCTTGCTTTGTTTGTGTTATATTATGTTCGTTTGCTAAGGGTAAGGTAAGGATATCGCTAATGACAATGAGGTCAAAGGCTAGATGGCTATGAGGCCAAGGTGATAATGAGCTATCTATGACTATGAGGTCAATAGAGAGACTTGGTGACTATGAGGTCAATGTTGGAAGGTGGCTATGAGGCCAATGGAGAGGGCTATGACTATGAGGTCAAAGTTTTGTTTATGACTATGAGGTCGAAGGTTAAAGATGGCTCTATGACTATGAGGTCAAGAGAGAGAGTCCTATGACTATGAGGTCAAAGGATGGTAAATGAGCTTTCTATAACTATGAGGTCAATAGAGAGACTTTGACTATGAGGTCAAGATTAGATGACTATGAGTCCAAAGCTGTGATTATGACTATGAGGTCATTGTTGAATAAATTGTTCTATGACTATGAGGTCAAGAGGGGTCCTATTGACTATGAGGTCAACGAAGGAAGGTTGCCTAAGACTATGAGGTCCAAGGTAGTAATGAGCTTTCTATGATCTTGAAATCAATAGAAAAACTTTTCCTTTGGAAGGAAGGGGGAATAACATGTTATAAATAAGAGTTACAAATAGTTGAAATATGATGAAACATGAGTTCAATAATTCCAAGCAGTAGGCAGTAATTAACATATGAAATGGAATTCCAAATATGAACATGGTAAACAACAATGATATGTGGTCAAATAAATGTGACAAGCATGGCAAAGGGGACATTCACAATTTAAACCACATGCATATGCAACTTATCATCAAAGAACAAGACAGTCAGTATTGCATAGTAAGTTTTGTTAAAGTCAGGAACAGAACTTTACAAATCAAGCACATTTCATAGAAAACTCAAACCAGAATCAGTAGTCACATGATCATATCAAGCATGGCAAATAAAACACCAGAAGCAAATGGATTTAAGTCATGTGATTTCAACAGAGAACAAAAACAAGCAATACTCTCGTGGTAGGGTTTAGTTAAAGTCAGGAACAATGCTTTCAGGAATCACAACAATATTTTCAAAACTCTTTTAAAATCAGTGGGCACACAAAATGATCCAGGTATGGCAGAAGAGAGAATTTTCAACGTTTGAAAACAAGTGCATTTGGGATCATACAAACTTAACAATCAGAAGCCAACAAAATCAGGAAAACGCCAGGAAGAAAATTGTAACCAAAACTCACAAGTTACCACAATATTCCAACAGAGAAAAAAAACCTTAAACATTTTCATGAAAAAAGATTGATTTTATTTACAAAAAAAAACCTAAGGATTAGAAATGAGGTTATGTTCATTTTATTTTTATTATTATTTTTATTGTATTTTTCCAAGATAAGCTAGAAATATGAGGTAAAAATGAAAAAAAAACAAAATAAAATAAGTGCACAGTGGTGTGTGGGGGTGTGGCTTGCTCCACCCTTTGTGTGTGTGTGTATGTGGCTTGCGTCACTGTGTGTTAGTGAGGGTGTGGCTTGCGCCACCCCTTGTGTGTGTGTGAGGGTGTGGCTTGCGCCACCCCTTGTGTGTGTGTTAATTATTTTCTTTTCTTATTTTTTGTTAAGTGGAAGTTTTTTTTAATATTTCTTTTCGTAGGACCTTATATTTTATTATATTTTCCTTTTTAAAACAAGGTGGCGGACGCCATATTTTCACGTGGCGAGGGCCACTAAACTTCTTATTTATTTTTAGTTTTCTTTTATGCGAACACGAATACGAACCAGTTACGATTAACAAAATAAAATGAAACTAAACATGTTAATGATTTCTCACAGAAACAAGCAATAATCCAACAATAACAAGATCACATCAATATGGAGCAGAATAATTACAACACTAGGCGATAATGAAACAACAAGCATGATAACAGTATGGAACAGAAATAACAAGATAATGACTATAATAACATCATGGTGCAAACATGAAACGAAAACAAAATGAGGTAGAGTGATACCTAGTGGAGAACGTCCACTGCTTCTTCACAGGCGAGTGTTTCTGGAGATGGTGGATAAGCCTCATTCTTTCAGCCGCTACAGAACCAGCCTCTCAGCAAGAACCAAGAACTTTTGGTGGTTAAAGTGTTGAAATTTTGGAGTGTTTACGGGAGTGAACAAAAGAGACAAGTTCTTGCAAGACTTGAGGGTGACTTGTAGAACTTAACGAAAATTGAAAAGTGAAGAGGTTTTGATGAGTTTTTTTGGTATTTTCTTGGAGTGTTTGTTTTCTGTGTGTTACAAAGGAAATGAAAATAGTGAAATTTCTTGCAAGCTTAGGAGTATTACTTGTAAGACTATGGGAGGGAGAGGTAGAGAGAAATTCTTGGAAATTTCTGGTGTGTCTCAACAAGGAGGAAATGAGCTCTTTTTATAGGCCAAGCAAGTGGATCCGGGTATTGGAAATACAGTGAATAGTTGGTTTGTCCATGGGATAAAAAATTAGGGTTTGTGTATCAATCTCCTCAGCCGTTGATCTTGGTCAATTCTTTGGAGATCACCATGCCGGACAAGTGCAGCGGAGGAGGTGGTGGTGCAGTCTGCTTCTTTTATTTTTCAATGGTTATTCAAAAACCACTTTTTGATGTGCCATGAGAGAGAAAGTAAAAAAGAGTAATAATTTGAATTTTGAATACGGACTCTCTGTTCATGCTTGCAGGCCTCTTGTGCTGAGCCACCTTATTTCACTAATCCACTATGGTATCTCAGTATCCTTTTGGCTTTAACAGGAATGGGTGAGCTTAGAAGGGTAATATGTAGTGACTCCACGAAACGTGTTTTTGAAGCAAAGAACCTTCAGATTTCTCAACTAACAAATGGCACATGGGCTTACTAGATGTACAAGGCCTTGCTACTTAATCCATACGGGAACAAAACTTGGAATTTTCACCACCTTAAAGCCTTTGATCCAAATGACACCTTTTGGGCCCAAAAGAAATTTGAGACAAACCACATGTCCATGAACAAAAAGAAATGTCACGGAAACCAACTTAAGAAATGGCAAAATTAAATCCTCCCATGGCACCACTTTGATATGTCACACCTTGATGAATATTTATCTCCATGAAAAATTCTTGCACTTGAGAAAAAAATCTTTAAGGCCCAAAAATGGATTCTAAGGATGTTTGTTATCACATGGCATAATTTCTCAAAATTTGGGATCACACTTTGCTTGACATGAAAGGCAATGGTTGACTTGTCTTGGTGAAACATTTGATTTCTTGCTGAAAAAAAATCTTCTCGGATGCATGTAGATTCAAATGGTTGCATTTGGCCGAAAGATATCTTAGGGAGATCTTGCCGTCTTTGAGTAAATCCTATCTTCCACAATGAAAAGAAATAACTTGCAACAAGAAATGGTTAGTTAACAATGCATACATGATTGAGGTCTAGATGTGGGTGCAAGAGAATATGACATCTAAGGGGTTAAAATTTGGGGTACAACACCTGGTATTCAGCCACAAAATTGGTCTCAGTTTCTTCTGAAATAAACTTCCCCTCGATCCTGGTCTTCAGCCACGAAATTGGTCTCAGTTTCTTCTGAAATAAACTTCCCCTCGACCATGGTCTTTAGCCATGGAACTGGTCTCAGTTTCTTTTGAAATAAACTTCCCCTCCATCCTGGTCTTCAGTAGTGGAACTAGTCTCAGTTTCTCTTGTCGAGTCCTTTTCTTATCCAGGAATGCTATCTGCGAAGGTCTTCACCAAACTTCTCACTGGGGAGATGCCATTTGACGGAAAAATATCTGATGTCAGACTTGCTAGGGATAACCATTTTGTCTGAACCGTAGAGGTGTGCAAACTTCTCTGTTGGAGATGGCATTTGCTTGGAGATGTTACATCATAATTCCCTTCGAGCCTTTGTCGGAGAGATGCTATGTGATGTAATTCAATTTTGAGGTGTTGATGACCTCTTTGAAAGTAAGACAAATTTATCGGGGGAGAGGCTGCCATTTTTTGACTTTATTTGGAAATCTATGAGGGCAAAAACAGACTTCTTTGTTTTCCGATTGGTAGATATTTCTTGGAGGATGTGATGTCCATGTTGCCAAGAGTTTTTCGTTGAGAAGCTTCCGTGGGGGGGGGGGGGGATTTTCCTTAATCCGGGAAAGCAAAATATCATCTTCAATGGTGAAGAGTGATGTTCCAAAGGTGTACATCCAAACGGCTTCTTGTCTTTCAGAGGTTCAAGTTGTCAAGGTGGTCGAAGATTGACTTCAATCCAGGAATAATCTGGAGAGAGATTGTTTAGATGATACATTTCCTGACGAGGAAAGAACTTAAACCCGAATTTTGTCCTATCTGACATAGAAAGGAAGACGGACAACTCTATCGGAGAGAAGACGTTTATCACTTGGGGATGAGTATGGCCAAAGTGATAGTAATGCAACATGAATATGAATATGAATCAATTATGTATGATGTATGTATGAAATGCTTATGCTGACGAAACAGACACGACATACGGACTGGTGATGAACACAACTGGACACTCGGCCACTCCGGTAGATGGGGGTATCACTGACGGTTTTGAAGGTAGCACTTCTGTTTGGGCACAGGGATTCCTGCGTTTGTTCTGGTTTCCAGAGGTACGAACCTGCTAGGGATAGAAACCCGTTCTTGCTTTTCAAGGGTAGACTCTACTGGGGAGAAAAACCAAACATTGGTTCTCAGAGGTAAAAAAAACTCTACCGGGTGTGACAGATAGGACATTCCATCTGAAATAATTGACCCTTCATTCAGGGTGTACTGACCTCAAGGAGTATTTTGATTCTGCATTTCGAGGTTTGATCACTTCCGAAGAAGCCATCGATGTTCCTTTTTGTGTTCAATAATTGAAAGGAAATTGCCATCTTTATTTCAAAAGCAGAAGTAAAATAAAAGTAAATTCATTTTTGCGTTTCAAGAATGTCAGTCATGTTAACATGTCCTTTTGCAAAGCAGAAATAAATGAGAATTGCAAATAAAGGGCACAAGGGCTCAAGTTTCATTTAGAGAATGATAATCATCTAAACGCATGATCCCATGGAGCATTAAAAAGTTTAGAAAATGGTAATTTAAAGGGAAATGGGCTACATTGATACATAATGACCGCTGTCCTTCCACCAACTTTGAATTCTGGGTATTTTTGAGCTTCTGTCAAAGATGACCTTGATTGAGGATTTCTTGACAGATGACGTTGCCGCCAAGGAGCCAATCTTGTCAGATGCAGTTACTTGCCATGAATCCCTAACTTTTGCCTAGATTGCCCTTTCGGGTTTTCAATCTATCGGGATGGTCATTGTATATGTCTCTAATTTTTTCCTGGACCGCCCTTTTGGGTTTTCAATCCAACGAGACGTTTTTTTTATTTAGGCGAAGTATTTATTGACTACATAAAAATTTGTGGGGTAAGTAAACTCTTCTCCGTCCATGGTTGCGAGTCTCAAGGCACCACCTGAAAAGGCTTTCTTAACAACGTACGTGCCATCGTAATTCGGAGTCCATTTGCTCCCGAAATCAGTGAGAAATGATTGTATCTTCTTGAGCACGAGGCCGCCTTCCCTGAACATACGAGGTTGAACCTTTTTGTCAAAAGCTTTCTTCATTCTTTGCTGGTATAACTGACCATGGCATAAAGCCGTCATTCTTTTTTCTTCTATCAGATTCAGTTCATCGTATCTACTTTGACATTATTTAGCTTCCGTTAGCTTGGCTTCCATCAATACTCTTATTAATGGGATCTCCACTTCAATGGAGATCACTGCTTCCATGCCATATACTAGAGAGAAAGGGGTTGCCCTTGTTGAAGTGCAGACAGATGTGCGATAACCGTGAAGACAAAATGGTAGCGTCTCATGCCAATCCTTGTAGGTTACAATCATCTTCTGAATGATCTTCTTGATATTTTTGTTAGCTGCTTCTACTACTCCATTCATTTTAGGCCGGTAGGGAGATGAGTTATGGTGTTCAATCTTGAATTCAACACATAATTCCTTCATCATTTTGTTGTTCAAGTTCAATCCATTATTAGTAATGATCTGGCTTGGGACACCGTAATGGCATATGAGATTGTTTTTGATAAATCGGACCACCACTTGTCTAGTCACATTGGTATATGATACTGCTTCGACCCATTTGGTGAAGTAATCAATGGCTAGTAGGATGAACCGATGTCTGTTCGAGGCTTTGGGTTCAATCATGCGAATCATGTCGATCCCCCATATAGAAAAAGTCCATGGAGAAGAAAGAACTTTGAGATGTGTTGGCGGCACATGAATTTTGTCGGCGTATATCTGACACTTGTGACATTTCCTTATGTACTTGTAGCAATTGGATTCCATTGTCAGCCAATAATATCCCGCTCTCAAAATTTTTCTTGCCATTGTGTGTCCATTGGCATGAGTGCCAAAGGATCCTTCGTGAATCTCTTTCATTAACGTGTTTGCTTCGTGTCTGTCCACACATCTGAGCAAAACCATGTCGAAGTTTCTCTTGTAGAGTATATCATTGTTTAGGAAGACGTTGACAGCCAGTCTTCTGAGTGTCTTCCAATCTTTTCTCAATGCCCCAGGCGGGTATTCTTGTCTTTGAAGGAAGCATTTGATATCGTGATACCATGGTTTGTCATCGATGACTGCTTTGACTGCAAATATGTAAGCGGGCCTGTCAAGGCGCATTACGCCAATTTTGGGTACGTCGTTCCATCGACTTACACTAATCATGGAGGATAGAGTAGCCAATGCATCAGCCATGTGGTTTTCTTCACGAGGAATGTGATGAAACTCAAGCTCGTTGAAGAAGGGTAGAAACCTTCTTGCGTAGTATTTATAAGGAATCAATCCTAGTTGATATGTGTTCCACTTTCCTTTGATCTGATTTATAACCAGGGATGAGTCTCCGTACACATCCAAATTCTTTATCCTTAAGTCG
Organism: Lathyrus tuberosus; assembly: GCA_022829125.1. NCBI lineage: Eukaryota > Viridiplantae > Streptophyta > Magnoliopsida > Fabales > Fabaceae > Lathyrus > Lathyrus tuberosus. The sequence goes on from JALAZF010000179.1 coordinate 260,659, forward strand.
ATTTCTTCTTCGAGACCCATGATGCAAGCTTCATATTCGGCCTCATTGTTTGTATACATTTGAATGTCAACCTGGCGGTGAAAGGAATATGGGTACCCTGTGGCGTAACAATGATTGCCCCAATTCCATTTCCATAAGCGTTGACAGCTCCGTTGAAAATTAGTCCCCATTGGGATCCTGGCTTTGGCCCTTTTCTTGGTAGCGGTTCATTGCAATCTTTCATTTTCAGGTACATTACATCTTCTTCTGGGAAGTCAAATTTGATTGATTCCTGATCATTAATCGGTTGATGAGCCAAATGATCGGCGAGAATACTTCCTTTGACGGCTTTTTGAGCGTGATACTCGATGTCGTATTCTGACAACAACATCTGCCAACGGGCAATCCTTCCTGTTAAAGCAGGCTTTTCAAAGACGTACTTGATCAGATCCATTTCAGATATTAACCAAGTAGTGTGAAAAATCATGTACTGGCGAAGACGTTTAGCTGCCTAAGCCAGAGCGCAGCAAGTTTTCTCGAGCATAGTGTATCGAGTTTCACAGTCCGTGAACTTCTTGCTTAAGTAATAAATGGCAGACTCTTTTCTTTTTGTATTGTCTTGTTGGCCAAGCACACAACCCATGGAATCTTCCAATACTGTTAAGTAGATGATCAGGGGTCTTCCTTCCACTGGAGGAGACATAATCGGTGGATTCAGCAGATATTCTTTGATGCTGTCGAAAGCCTTATGGCAGTCTTCCGTCCATATACAACTTTGACTCTTTCTGAGTAGTTTGAAGATTGGCACGCATGTCGCGGTCATGAGAGATATGAATCTTGAGATGTAATTCAGACATCCCAAAAATCCTCTAACTTACTTTTCAGTCTTTGGAGAAGGCACTTCTTGAATGGCCATGACTTTGTCGGGATTAACTTCAATTCCTTTTTGGCTGACGATGCATCCCAAGAGCTTTCCTGAACGAACACCAAATGTATATTTGTTGGGATTCAAGCGGAGTTTGTATTTTCTCAAACGCTCGAATAATTTTGACAAATTCTTCACATGTTCTTCTTTTGTTTTATATTTAGCAATCATGTCATCGACGTACACTTCAATTTCTTTGTGCATCATGTCGTGAAACAGAGTTGTCATAGCCCATTGATAAGTTGCTCCTGCGTTCTTTAGACCAAACGACATTACTTTGTAACAAAAGTTGCCCTAAGGGGTGATGAATGAAGTTTTCTCCATGTCTTCTGGCGCCATTCTGATTTGATTATAGCCCAAGAATCCATCCATGAAGGAGAAGACTTTGAATTTTTCTGTGCTGTCAACCAGCATGTCAATGTGTGGTAGGGGAAAATCATCCTTTGGACTTGCTTTGTTTAGATCCCTGTAGTCCACACACATTTTAACTTTTCCGTCTTTCTTGGGAACCGGCACAATGTTGTCTAGCCATTTAGGATACTCTGAAGTGGCGAGGAAACCTGCGTCAATTTGTTTCTGCACTTCCTCCTTAATTTTGATGGCCATATCTGGATGAGTCCTTCTTAGTTTTTGTTTTACCGGAGGACATTCTGTTTTCAGCGGTAAGTGATGTTCCACGATGCTGGTATCCAACCCTGGCATGTCTTGATAGGACCAAGTAAACACATATGGAAATTCTTTGAGAAGCTTTATCAAGCCTTCTCTGATAGTTGGACTGAGCAGTGCTCTAATCTTAATTTCTTTCCTTTCTTCCTCTGAACCAAAATTGACCGTTTCCAACGGCTCCTTATAAGGTTCAATGGACCTTTCCTCTTGTCTGAGTAATCAAGAGATCTCATCCGGAATTTCTTCATCCTCTTCTTCTTTAGCTTCAAATACCGGGAACTCAAAGTTGGGAGAAGGCATTGAATCATATGTTTCAATGGGGTTTAAAACAAATATTCTACACAACGTGATGATTCCTTTTTAGAAAAGGCAAAGAGAATGCAAAAGTGTGTGCAGTGTATATTTTTTTGAAAACGCTTGCTTTTTTAGGATTACCATTTTCTGAAAAAGCCGAAAGTGAAAATAGAAATAAATGCAGGAATTCAGAATGACATTATTTATTTATGATTTGTTGATTCTTGAAACACAAACCTATAAAACAAAACTCTTTCGCTTTGGGCGAAGCGAAGAGGGACATTTACAGGAAAGCAAGCCCTATAAAACATCCTTTCACTCGAGCAAAGTGAAAGGTCAAAACAAAGATGCGGCAATTACTTTGACTTATGAACGACATTCGTGACATCGCCCGTAACCCAATGGCGACGAACTCCTCTATGGATCACAAAGTATGGTATCTTCCTTCTCGGTTTGTCTTCAGTAATGACACTGATTTCTGGCGGAGTGGGATTATTGGAGTCTTCTTCCCATGCAGAGTTATCATAAGAGGACTGTTCTGTCGCATTTTCAACAATATTTTCACTCTCAAGAGGATCTCCCCATCCAGTTGGCTGGTTGTCCTCATATCTGATGCGATAGCTTTCGGGAGTAATGTACTTTACTAGAAAGTCGTACTTGCCGCTTGGTTGCCCCAAGGTATCCCAAGTTTCTGTGGGAATAGATGAGTCATCTTCTTCAATGACGTTGACCTCAGGGAATTCATAGTTAATAAATTCTTGTCCTGCGATCCTTGCGAATTCATCAACGTGGCATTGGACGTATTCAGAACGTTCTGGGTAAGGATTCCATGTCTCTAGGAGAACAGGTGTATTCTTCTCAAGGTCATTCAGCAGATATGCATTATCCGGCTGACTCTTTTGCACCGAGTCTTCCATGTAAGGCTTCCAGATAGGCAACTCATCAATGGGATCATAGGAATCGTAATCAAAGTTGTCTTTCATCAGAGTGTCTTCCTCTAATGAGTTAGGTGGAGCACGACATCCTTCAGAATCACAATCTTCGTAGATCATTCGGACGTCTGATCTTGGTATATATCTAGGATTTTTCTTCAGAGAGCAAAATGGCATATACGTGTCTTCTTGAGATATATATCCTTCATAGTTGAAATAGGATCTCCACTCTTCATCTGTATTAGAAGAGTTGTTATCCTCGATTGTGTGGACTTCTTGAGAAATCGGGTGGAGGAAGCCTCCATTGTGGAAGAAATCCTGAATGGGACAAAAGCTTTAATCCTTCTTTGTGGACTTGGAACGCGTTAGAGAAAAACCAAGACCTTTTCTTGTCTTGTTATCAGTAAGAATCACAACCTGCCCTTATCCTCTTATGTCATTACTTCCTATTACTTGGAGAGCATCTTTGTACGAGGAGATTGGCATTCCTTTGTTTTGGTGATTCTCATTGCTCACCGAGAGCGCCTGAAATTGAGTTCCAACAACCTCCTCTGGCTCTACATAGGAGAACGATGATAGGTTGCTTACGATTAAAGCTTGTTCCCCACATACTGTGACCAATTTGTCATTCTTGATAAACTTCAGCTTATAATGAAGTGTCGAAGTAACTGCCCCTGCTTCATGTATCCATGGTCTTCCTAATAAACAGTTGTATGCTGCTCGGATGTTCATGACCTGGAAAGTGACTTGGAAAGTGTGAGGACCAATGTTTATGGGAAGGTCAACTTTGCCGATAACTATTTTCCTAAATCCATCAAAAGCTTTGACGATGATCTCACTGCCTCTCATGAGGGTACCTTGAAAAGATAGTCGTACCTTTTCCGAGCGTTGGTTTTCTGTTGGATTAGTAGATGTTGGTTTTCTGTTTGGGTAGACATTTTCCGAGCGTACATTACCAAATGAATTTGAGTGCAAGAGTTGCCTTTGTATTTTTCAAAGTCAGGAAGCTTGAATTTTTGCGTATCTTTACATTAGGGACCAAACAGAGGTCGACGGCGTCTTTGCCAAATAAGTCTTGTCCGCGAATGACATGCAGTTCCTTCTGCATTTCCAAGAACTGTTCCTAGAATTCATTCATCCTTTCGTATACTTCTTTGTTTCTGCCAAAAGTGGCCTGCAGAATCTGTTCCTCTGGGATTGTGTGTACCACAGGTTGTGGTATTGACATCACTTCTGTAACTCTAGGTGCTTTAGGGACCTGAAGTTTGTAACCTTCATGAGCTTCCGCCGTAACTCTTGCATCTTCATTTACATGAAGTTTGTAACCTTTAGGTCTGGAGGTTCCTGCCATGGCTTCCAGGTCTTCAGTGACCGGAGGTATATATCCTTCAGGTACAAAATTGAAAGGCATGCCCCAGGAAAAACCTTTAGGCATGTTGTACTAAGGATAACTGCCAGGTGTCTCAAATGCTGGTGTAGACATAATCTCGGAGATTGCAGTTCTTTGAGGTTGTTGATTCTGAGCTGCTGCCAGGGATTCAATCGTGTTGTGGAGTTTCTCCAAACTCTCTTTCAGAGCGTTGATCTCTTCTCTTAGCTCTCTGTTCTCTTCTTCAAGATCGTCCATTTTCTTTTGTCGATTGGCTCGAGTATTGTATGAATGAGACAGTTTGAGTCTAGAGTGTGTAATACCCCAAAATTTGCTCTCCCCTTTTGGCATCATAGCATGGCATTATCATTTATCATATCATATCCACCTCACTAGCATTGCATTGCATTTAACATAGAAAAATGAAGCATGGCATCCTTCTTACCATCAGGGCATGTGATCAAGTGGAAGGTGGACAATCAAGGAATCATTCAAAGCACAAAAAGGTCAATCAAGTTGGCTCTATGCAAGCCAAGAGGTCTCTCATGTCTCATACTATCTCAATTGATCTTCCAAAACCTCAAGGAAGTGAGATTCAATGGGAGATTGAAGCACTACATCTTTCACTATGCAAGAGGTTCAAAAATTGAAGGAAAACCCTCAAAAGAGATAGCTCATTGATTCAAAATCATTCTCAAGTGGCATTTCTCATCATCCTTTAAGAGGATACACAACATACTCTGAGGAATTTGGATTTGGAAGATGTGCAATTTCCTCCTAACCAGAGAGGGTCAAAATTAGGGTTTCTAATAAAATCAGGATATCTCTGATTTTTTGGACAAAACTTGATGTCATGGTATTCCATATGTCCTTAAGTGTATGTATGTGGAAGATTGCATCTCAATTGGTTTTAGAAGTGGTTCAATTGGAAGAAAGATCAAGAATCAGAGAAATTTGGGGCCAAGTCAAATAATCAGAGGAAAAAGTCAACTCTTGACTTTTTGAGGCCAAATTCATGAAATTCATGTTACATATGTCCAATGTACAAAATTTGGTCAAGAAACTCCAAAGGAATCATGAAAAATCAAGATGTGGAAAGTTGCCATTTTTGGATGAAGAAGGGTTACTAAAAATAGCAAGTTTTGGCCATTTTGCATCAGAGTTTGAACCAAGGCCATTCAAATTTGGAGCACCAAATGAAAAATCCACTCTGCCTCAATGAAAGATCTTGTTTTAAGCTTCAAATCCATGTGTAGAACATCTCCATTGGATAAAAATTGAGAGAGATATGATTGATCAAAGTTGGAGGAAAGTAGGTTCAAAACTAGGTCATGACCAAGATTTTCAGGTCACGCGCGCAGTCATTTTAACAAACAGTTGGTGGGCCAAATGTCCACTCATTTTTCTCATGGTTAAAGGCCTCAAATGAAAAACTTTTCAACATCAAAGTTGTTCCTTGTAGTGTCATCTTCAATGTTGATGTTGTGAAAATTTTGATTTAACCAAGTTATGAGATAGTTTGGAGGGTTCAAAGTCATGTTGTTTGTGCTGAAATTTTGTGTGCCCAGTTGCCATGCCAGCCAACCTCTGGCCATGCCCACCAACCAGTTTTGAACCAATGCATTCATAGCTGTTTTTAGGCATATTTGAGACCTCATTTTACTTCAACTTGCACACCAATATTGTTCCCTAATGTATCATCTTTCTAATGCCACCAACATTGGATTGTTTCATTCATTGACAAGTGAGAAATTCCTCCTCAAACACTTGCTGTCACAATGAAGATTTGCTGCATAATTTTGGTTCAAACACACATCAAGTACATGACAGAAGTCCTATGTGTGCTGCTTTATTCTTTGCCTCATTAAGACCAACACATATCTGCACCTCTCACACCCTTGCTCGAATTATACATGAAGAGGGAAAGGTTGGAAGCGTGCTATAGAAGTTTAGCAGCAAGAACATGGTAACACATCATAAACCAGCTGCACCATATCATTGCTCTCCCTAACTAACTTGACTCAGTTAGTTAGGGATGACTCACTTAACTCCACATAACTCAGTTAACTCACTCATTAAACCATGGTTAGAGTTTACTATAAAGCCAAACCTTACTCTCTAATTTCATTTTCAACTTCATTCTTTCACATTCTCTCCAAAGAACTCTCTCTGCTTTACTCTCAACATCACCATTGCCAAGAATTTTCGAGCTCATCTTGCTCATTCCACTTCAACACTTTCCTTGATTCTCTCAATTTCACAACAGTGCATTTGTTCTTGAAGCTTGGATTTCGCTCACTTCCATTGAATCATCATCAAGTTCTACATCTCAGCCTTTATTTGGCCAAGTGAAGATTGTAGAAGAGACAAGACCTCTGGTTTTCTGAAGAACACTTCAAAGTTTCAAAACTTCAGGTACGAATCTCCACCATTATAGGCCTAATGTGAAGTTGTTTCCAGGTTCTTGAAGCTTCTTACAAGCTCAAGAACTTGTCCGGTTAGTTGATAGGCCTTTAGAGGTATAGTGCACAACTTAGGGCTTGCTTTAATCTCCTCTGTTTTCTCTGTGTGTGATTGTTATGTGGAAAATGATGTTAGATTCACGATGTGCATAGCGTAAGCTTCATTTTGATACCACATTTGTGCATTTTGGTGAGAATTGAGGTTGCAGACGGTGGAGGTGTGACCGGAGAAGGTGACAGGAGGTCATCTCCGGCCGGTGACTGTAATTGCTAGGGTTTCACTGTGTTTTAATCGTGGCCTTTGATTGCTCTTAATCCTACGTTCCAAAATGTGCCAACACATAAAAAAAAGCGTGCAAGTCACATGCCAATTTTCTGAACTCACTTGAACTTTGTATGGCATGGTACACGATAGGGAGTGTGGACATTCGCGTGTGTTTGTTGATCATGCATACTTTGACTTTGGTTTGACTTGGACTTGATCTGATGGTTGGGAGTGAGTCAAGATTGTTGACTGAGGGTTCATGTTTGTTAGTGTGTTATGCGCGTAGCTGGACCTAAGCCAGATTGATATCCACACCCCCTTGGTTAAGGCCCAATGTAATTTGAACTGAATAGTTACTAGGCATGCACCCCCATTCACATTTACATTCCATTTTATTTTTTCCATTTTGCTACACGTTTCATAATTAATTTTTAAAAATACCAAAACATATTGGAAAATTCTACAAAAATTCATGAGTATCACTAAAACATTTAGGAAATTTTCCATGATTTTATTTTCTGGTTTTATGACCTTTTTACCCCTGGTCCATAATTTTCTTTGAATTTCCATTTAGATGCATTCTAAGCATGATACTTGAATTTGTTTAATTTTGTTCTTGCTCATTACAAACTGTTTTGGCATGGTTCTTTTTGCATTGATTCACTAATACATTGAAGCATGTTAGATGATTTTTGTTTGATTTTTTAGGTCACTTTATGACATGTCTTGAGGCCTATATTTGTACCACTTTGCATGACATTTCAACTTGACCTAATTGCTTTGTTTGAAGTCATTTTGCTTTGAATTTTGATATGCTATTTTGGTATGTGATTCATCTCTGATTAGTGAACTCCAATACCATGTTTTCATAATTTTCATGAGGCCATTTGATTTTTGTTTGATACATTTCATTTAAAGCATTATAACATGTTATATCATTGTAATCTTTAGTGCATGTTTGCATGAATTCTTTTGTGCATATTTGTATGAGCATTTGCATAGTTGTGTGAGCCATTCATATGATATTATAGGTCTTTGATACACATTATAGGTCATCTTTACATGTTCATTTCAATTTGAACTTTGTGCATCATTAACATGTATTGTTTGCACTTTCTTTTTTGAGTTTTCATCTCACTTCTTCTTCTATTACTTCTTGAAAGTCTTGATGGTTGATTCATAAATACTTTTGAGATGTTTATAAACCATTTTTCATTTATTTTCAATTCTGGTTGTTGATTTACATGTTCCATTTATGCATGTCCTCTTCATTTCTTTCCATCTTTCATCTATCCCTTCTTCTTGTAACATGTTTAAATGCTAATGGATGATGATTGTTGCTTATTCACTTGCACTTGCATGATGATATTCACTTGTTGTCCATATGATGCCCATTCTGGTTGTGGTTCTAGGATTTGTTTTCTCATTTAATCCTTTTGAGTTTTATGATGCATTACATGTTCTTTTACTTCTTATACTTCTTATACATGTTTACTAACCATGTAGGGGCTTCGGTAAGTTTCAATTGAGTGTGGATAAGGAATCCACATTCAACTTCTATCCTTTCTCTTTTACAATTCCATTTTGTGTTTTGCTAAGCACTTATGTGCTTTCTTTTAATAACTCATTACTTTCCCTTTTTGAATTACAATTCATCTTCTACTTTGGAAGTGAATTGTTTAATTCTTTCTTTCTTTAGACTTTAGGTTGAAACCTCACAAACCTTTAGGATCACTCCCTTTAATCTTCAATTAGGATTGAGTCTTAGTCCATATAGGTTTTACCTTTATCCTCTCTTGAGTCTCTTTTCTCATCTCAAAGAAAATTCAAAACATATAATAAAGGTAGGCATTTATTGCATTTAGGCCTTTCATATAAAGAAAAGATTATAAGGGGTCTTCTCTTGTAATCTTAGAATGTGTAGCATATAGCCCATCTTGGGTCAATGTGTTAAACATTTGATCTTGTATGAGGGACTTAAATGCAATACTTGTTGAAGGTGCAAATAATAAAAAACACTTCTTCACTTCATAATTAACAAAAACACTTAATAAACACAAGTATGCTAGTGTGTTTGAACCTTGATAATTGGAACTAAGTGTGAGGGTCTTCTTCACCCTTAGTGTGCTTTCTTACCCATTCCATCTTGGAATGTGAGAAGGTACACATTCCAATGACTAAGATCCAGATACACTGTCGTATGCAAACAAATCCAAAACACTTCCTTCTAAAAGACAAAAACAAACAATAACGTCTTTCCTTCGGGAATTCTTTTCTCATCTCATTCATTCTCAACACACGAACGCGCTTCTACTCGTTCTCTTGCAAGATGGTAACGCACTCGGACCAGCGAGCCTGCAACACCTGAGCTAGAACGTAAGCCGTTCTCTAAAAAACAATCCATCCCTAGTGAGGGGAACTACGTCGCTCTGATTCTCATGCTCCCGATGGGATACGTAGGCAGTGGGGTAGGGCCCATGCGAGCACTTCTTTTATTTTCCCTACATTTGTTTCTCGTTCCTTTTCCAGTTCTCTTTTCGTTCCTTTTCCAGTATTCTTTTCTATCACCCTTTGATCGAGACAAACAAGCGTGGATCCCATCGGGTACGATGGACGCGAGGGGGTGCTAATACCTTCCTCTCGCGTAACCGACTCCCGAACCCATTTCTCTTGGTCGCAAGACCATGCTTTTCCTTTCTCTCAGGTTTACGCGGTGTTTCCTTTCCCTCTCTTGGGATAAATACACATTGCTGGCGACTCTGTTTTGGTGCCACTTTCGCGTTTGTACTAGGATGAAAATCCCGGGAGCGACAGAGTGCGACACATGTGTGAGACTCGATGACAAAGATGTGTTATGTGAGAATGATAAATGATGTGCAAAGAATGAGAATGATCTTTTTTAGTTTTTTTTTTAGTTTTCAAAATAACTTTTAACAATTGCAAATATCATACAGTGGTGGAAACCTTTTATTGAACTCAAAAGAATGCACTATTTTATAGGGAAAAGTACAGTATTCTACAAAGTGCGAAAAGGAAAATTAGGCCTATGGATCCTGAGTTTTCTATGAAGAAAGCTCAGACGTTGGTCCCTGAATTTTTCCTTTCTTTGATCGAGACCCTTTAACCGTTGTCGAGTCAATGATCCTCTACCATGTGAAAGGAGAAAGCAAATTTCTTCGTTCCTCCTGACTTTCTATAGCATGCTGCTCTAATATCTCAATCAGAGCATCCTTTTCCTTCAACAGTTCTTGGGTCTTTATGCATTCCAAATTAATAATCTAGTACTTGTTCTTCCAAGAGTTCTTCTCACGTTGGACTTTGTTAAGAGCGATCTGGAGTTTTTCCGCATCAGACATGAAATAAAGCACAAATTCCTTTAAGGGAAAAACTTCTTGACGAGGGTAAGGCATCCTCAATTTGATGGCTCTAGTTTGTACCCAGTGGAGGTAAGGCTCTACAGAGATGCAATTTGGCCTTCCTAGGGACTCTCTCCCCTTCCTATGAACATGTTGTCAGGCATGCACTATTTCTTTCTTTAGTGCTCTGTCATTTTCTCCTTCCTTGAAGAAAAGACCTTCCAGATGAATGTTATGTGGTACATTCCTCATCGGGTATCCAAGCTGACGACGAGCTAAAATTGGATGGTAGTTGATCCCTCTCATAGTACCAATGAGGGGTACATTGGGGAAACTTCCACATTTGTCAATGATTTTTATTCCTTCATAGATCCGATTGTACCAATTTATTTCAGAATTGGTAAGAGACATAATCTTCTGCGACCATGGCAGACTACTCTTGTGATCCCAAAAAGCAGCAGACTTGGGTAAGTGGGAAATAAACCATCTATAGAGTAATGGTACACAGCATGTGATCATCCCTTCACTGTATAAATTCCTTAAATGTACAAAATGATAAGCATTTGGGAGCTAGGTTGGGACTGGGTTCCCAATTAAGATATCTTGAAAGCATTAACATCGACAAAGTTGTCAATGTTAGGAAAGAGGAATAACCCATATATGGCTTTCATTCTTGAAAGAGGAATAACCCAGTATAGGGCTTTCTCCATCAGGAATTTAGCTGGTAAACCCTGGTTTCCTCCCTTTGTGGTCATGTGAGTCCTAATATCCGACTCTTCCAATGAGGTTGCTCTTGCAATGGCTTGATCTTTTGGAATTTCTTCCAGGCCAGAAAATGGATCTTGATCAGTGATAGGCAAGTCAATCAGATGAGAATACTCTTCTAGTGTTGGTGTGAGCTGATAATCTGGAAAAGTGAAGCAGTGGTATACTGGATCATAGAACTGTACCAATGTAGACAGGATTCCTTCCACCATGTTGACCTTTAAAAGAGACAATAGTCCCCCGTTCTTAGCTCTGAAAGCTTTGGGATTCGTAATCATCCTTCCCAATTTCCTTAAGTCTTCCAGTTTTGGAACCTTGAACGTGTACTTGTGCGTTTTTTTTCGATCGAAATCCATAACACAACTTCTGATATTTGCAATTATTATTTAGTTCTTTTAGAAAAATATTTTTTTCTTATTAAAAAAGTGTTTTTTTAATGAAATGAATGGATGCATGAATGCAGCAAACAAAAACATTTGAAAACATGGGTTTAAGGGTTCATCGTCATGAGCATGGAGCCATGGATCTACCCATACCCAAAGTGTGTACTAAAGGTTAATTTTTGTACCTGTAGAACGGGTTCTAACAAAGGTTCCCGAAATTATTGACCCTTCTCAAGAATATTAACAGCAAACCGACTGACTCATGAGAGTTGAAATATCCTTAAGACGAATCTCCTTTGAGTGTAGTATCGCGTATCAACTATTCCCGATAGTTATCGTACTACCTAACAATGGTCAAATGGTCAAATGGTTAAATGTTTTCTAATCCTCAGTTTCAAGGGTGCCCAATGGGAAAAGCAATGCTTTCACGACTTGCCTGTTCAACATTAACAATTCCACAAGGGTACCTCCATTGATTCGATGGACTTTCAAGTTTGCTTGGTCGGGACTCACTCCCTATAAGCCTTCCTGAATATGCCACCACTTATCTTAATGTTCTCTCGTACTCACCACATGCGTATTAATCGCATTCCCAGATAATAGTAATTTAAACAAGTATATCAAGTAATATGACAGCATATGATATATAAAAAATGAGAAAGCAAGTACAATAGCAAAAAAATAAATGCAAAACAAGGCCTAAACCTCTTAGGAAATCTAATTCTAAAACTCCCCAACAGAGTCGCCATTTCTCTGTAGCGTTAGTTTTTTGGTGACGCGACCACCTACCGCATGTTTGGTGCTACTTTCTGATTTCTGTATTTATTCTATGAAGCTTGAAAGGAAGGGGAAGATATCTTAAACTAACCCTGCACGCAAGTGTTTTCTTTAAAAAATGCTAAGAGATCGGGGGTCGGGGTTTGGTTATACAAAGGGAAGCTATTAACACCCAGAGTATCTATAGTAATCTATATGAACCTTGTTTGAGTGTATTTCTACTGTTTGAAATGCTTTCTTGTGTTTATCTACTATTGATTGGGAAAGTTTCTCCTTTGGGAGGGTTAAGAGAATGCTTTTGTTGTTTTCTGGTTTTCTATTATTTTTGGGAAGGTACTGGGCCTGAGATTTTTGATTTGTGTGCTTGTTAAGATTTCACAATCTTATGCCTATGTATTCCCGTAAAGAGATTTGGGAAATCAGAGCAATCGTAGTTCCTCTTATTCCATGGGAGGAAAATTTGATGTCTTGATCAAAGCCCAAGATTGAAGCAATCATAGTATTTATGTCTTGTTTAAAGCCCAATATTGAAGCTAAAAGGGTGACTGAGAGAGAGAATTTGTCATCTCTAAAGGGAGATATCTCACCTATTCATCCCAAGATGTTTGGTAATTGGTTATAAAGGGAAATTACTTTAACTGGGATGTATGGAATCCAGTAATGCCATAATTTCCTTTATAAGAGAGATGTCATGAAGGAAGAAGCTTTAACTAAGTGTAGAGCAATGCCACTTTTTCCTTATGAGTCTTTCATGCTGAGAGAGGGACATTGACTTGGATGTGTGGAATCCAGAGGCTTGCCACTTATAGCTGTTAGATGAAAGAGGAATTTTAACCATGATAAAGGAGGGACTCCAGCTTGGATTTTGAATCAACAAGTGTGCCACTTACAACAATTATTTGGAAAAAGGTTTTAATTGTTTGATTTGATATGTGATGTATAGAAGGGATATCCTCCTATAGAGAGGACTCATGGTCTCATCTGTGGGGATGTTGATTTTTATGTGCCTTGATCAAAGCCCAAGGTTGAAGCTAGAGGAAACTGGCTCCAGTGGGGAGGGTTTTATTTGAGTATCTTGTTTGAAGCCCAAGATGATGAAGCTGAAAAGTTTGAGTATAGCATTAAAGAAAACTGACTCTATTGGGGAGTATGATGTTTGTCTTGTACAAAGCCCAAGATTGAGGCTGACTGGGGAAATCCTTATATGAAGCCTAAGAGGAGGTTGACTCTTGCTGAGGATTATTGAAATCCAGGAGAAAGTCTAAATTGTGTTTGGGGAACCCGTGTGGAAACAAACTCTTGCTGGGGAATCAGGGAAGAGTTGAATTATCAAATACCATGAGGCTCTGATTCTTTTGAGGATTTGTTGATGGTAAATTGACCCCGACCGGGGATTTTTAAGGTGAAAGTTAAGCCTTGTTGGGGGTCTGGAAGGATTTAAAAGTGAGTTAGAAAACCTTAGAGGTTCTTGAAGGTATGAAAAACATAAGAAATGGGGGGTTTGAATTGGGTTTTTAAAAATAAAAAATATTTGTTAAAAATTATCCCCTTTACAAACTGACTTCACCTCTTGATAATAAAGGAAGAAAAACTGAAAAGAAAAAGCGCAATATGTTTAAACTAGTTCACTTGAGAAATTCTCAAGCTAGTCTAGTCCACCCGCCAAGGTGATTTCGCCTCTCTCAAACGAGGACTTAATCCACTATAACCAAATTGATTACAATTGCACTAGCCGACTGCTGGTGACTAATAACCTCTAAGACACACTAGTCCTAGACTTCTTAAGAATTATGACATACCCGGTCCCTTAAGGAATACAATGCACAAGCCAACTGCAAGTGACTAACCACACTAAGACACACTGTCTTAGTTTTCCTAAAAATTCTGACCCAATTGATCCTTTAGGGAACACAAATAACTGTTTGTTACAAAGATTTGTTTACAATAGTGATGCTTCTACACAAGCAGATGAGTAAACAGATTTTCAAAACAATATTGACTTAAGAATGATATTAACTATACAGCGTATGAACAGTGAAAATTGCAGTAACCATTCTTGAAGTCTTCACGCCTTTATATAGCCATGTATAATATGACCGTTGAAGGATATTTCTGACATTTCAGAATTATGGCGGCTTGAAGGATCGTGGGGGACAAATAGTACATTTGTGTCCGTCCTATCCAAAGTAGAGCTGTGTGTCCTTGTACTGTTGTACTATTGTACCATGTTGCTTAGTCTTCTCAACTTCTAGACTTTAGAGGCTTCAAAGAGCATGAGTTAGAAGAAGGGAAAACGTAACTTGGGTCTTAAGAGCTTCAAGTGTTTAGAGTCTGTAGAGCTACATCTTCAGAGTCTTCAGCACTTGGTCTTCAGAACCCGTTGTCTTCACAATCATAAGTCTTCAGCATCTGGACTTGTTCATCAGAACTTCTGTCTTCAAATCTTCATAACTTGTTTTCCTAAGTCTTCAGCATCTATACTTGTTCATCAGAACTTGTGTCTTCAGATCTTCAGAACTTGTTTTCTTAAGTCATTGTATCAGAGTTATGCAACATCAGAGTCTTCTGAAGTAAATGCTACCGTTCAGCAAAACAATATGTAGCACAGAGGTGGAACAATTCTCTTCTAATAACTTAGCCACGCTATTTATCAGAAGCAGAACCTGTTTGTTAAATTCTCAAAAAATAACAAACATTAGAATACCAAAATTGTTCATACAAACATACTTGTTTGTTATCATCAAAACTCAGAGGTATTATTTCATAACCAAACCTTGTTCTAACAATCCCCCCCTTTTTGATGATGACAAAACTATGTATTTTGATGACACAATTTTGTACATAACATAAAAGGTAGTCAGAGTAAGAAGATTAAGAAGTAATTATCCTTCCGATTTGAATCTCCCCCTGAGTCTCAGACTGGATGAAGATCAAATATCCTGATTTGCGAACCTTCTGGGTGAACTCCCCCTGGTTGCAATAGGTCTGATATTGAGATCTTTAGAGTCTTTACTCAGTTTTCAGAAGCCAATTGTGCCAATTGAAATCTTGATATCACATTGGATGCCAAAAGTATTCAGATCTCATATTTCCTGAAAAAGAAAACAAGAAAACAAATCTAACAGAAACAGAAGTTTATTGGTTAGAATGTAGCAGCTTTTTTTTCAAAATTTGATTATGTGAATCAAAATATTACGTTCATATTATATTTCTCCCTCTTTTTGTCATAATAAAAAAGAAAAGCTTTCATTAATCAGGATCCTAATGTCTAGAGCAATCATAAAAAGAGCCTAAGTGCCTAAGTTCCTAGGTTCCAGAGGATGAAGGGTTTGGAGACAACTTGTTCAGAATTTATCAAAGCATATTCTGTAGATAGTTATTAACAATTTTCTGCTCAGAAAATCTTTCTCTGAAAATTATCTGCTCGTCCTTTATTGTCTGTTGATCCTTTTTTAGTCCATCAATTGGTCGTGCCAAATGCTCAAGGGCAGATTCAGAAGAGGAAGCAGGTACAGAGGTGTTGATAGTTGTAACAATTGACTTATTAGCTTTTGTAGCTAATCTTTCAGCCAGTTCCTTTTCTGCAGCTAGCTTAGCTTCAACTTCCTTCTTTTCTTGCAACTTTTTCTCAGCTTCTTGAACGAAATAACCCTTTGTCTGAACACAGCGATCATGAAATTTCTGAAATCTTCAGCCATCCACTGATTGAACATGTCCCATGAAGCACCCAAATCAGAGGGGTTTTCACTAGAATTGGATTCATCAGAGAGATCCTTGAACCTTGTAACCGCACTGTTCTTAAAAGCGGATATTTCTTCATCTAGGTTGAAAGGGAGGTCAGAGGTTTGATTTTCAGGAAGATCTAGATCATCCTCAACAGATTCATCAATAATGATGATATCATTGTCTAGAGAAATTTCAGGGTTATAAATTATGGATTGTGGAGTAGGTTTTGAAGTTGGTGAAGGAGAGATGGTTGTTTCTGGATGTTTAGTGAGAATAAATGGAGAAAGTGAAATAGATGAGACAAGTGTTGGTTGGATAAAAATGGTGGAAGTTGGTTGAGATGAGGTAGTTTCAAACCTTTGTGGAGTCAACTGTAATAGTTGCGGTGAAGTGGTGATTATTTCATACACAAGTGTTGGAGAGGTGGTGACAACAGTAGAAAATATTGGTGGACTAGTGGATAAAAGTGGTTGGGTTGATGAGATGGGAATAGATGAACCAGATGCAATGTCAGTGGACGATTCAAAGAACTTACTTTGATCTGTAGATGCTATCTTCATCTTCTTTGCTGATGGTCCTTCATCGTCATTTTTCTTTTTCTTGCCTTTCCCTTTTTTTGAACAATTTCTGGGAGAGCATCTGGTAGACTTTCCAAATCAATCCATGCATCTAGTGATTCCTCCTCTTCATATTTAGGAAAATAGTTTGCTAGTTCTTCTGGATTATAGTCATTTGAAAAAGGAGGGAATCCAGAGATTTAAAATCGAACAAAATCAAGATCAAACTGGTTTGGAAAAGCAGGTTGACGAGCGATCTTCGTAATAAGCCTCATATTCTTTAAGTTCTTTGCCCAAAATGGTCGTCCAGAAGATTTGTGTAGTTCTTTAGTGAACCCAGCAACCAATAAATCTTCCACTAAGCCTGATTCAATGAAAATATCGGACAATAGTCTGTCGTAGGGGATATGATTTCCCTTCTTGGTGAAACCAGTTCTTGAGTTAATTATAGGCTCTCTCAAGAAGTTGAACAAAATGCAAGGAAGGTGTATTTTCTTTTCTTTTAACAGAGAGTATAAAACATACTTCTGTGACACATTAATATAATCCGATGAATGAGAGGAAGGACGATGATACATAGTTCCCAACATGATTTTAAACCAAACTTTTAAAGTATATTTCAAGAGTGATGATGGTGGATCCTTTTTAGATTCTAAATCAGTTCCTTCTTTGAAAATAGCAGTTGTGACCTTAGCTTCCCTTTGCTTATTTGGTTGGACATTGACAATTCTTAGTCATTTTCCATCATGAGAGATTAGGTCACTGATTGTCTTTTCGGTGATGATGATTCGTCTTCCAAGCACGGTAGAAATAATGACATGTCTACTAGTGATTGCATGAATCCAGAAGTCTTTGACTAAGTTTGGAAGTGAGGATCCTTGCAATCTCTTTAAGTAACCATCCCATCCTTGAGAATTGAGAGTATGAGTAAGATCGCATCCATTATCCCTGAGGTTTTTGAAGTAAACCATGGATTCACTAAGAACTTAAAGTTCATCAACAAGTGTGTCAAGAGAGATAGGGCATTTTTTAGGAATAGTATATTGATACTCAAGTAACTTAGCTTTGGAGATAGTTTGAGATGATTCCGCCATTGATGAAGGTAATGGAGTTGCAGAGAACTGAAAGGGTTTTAGGGTTTCTAAGAATGAAGTGCGGAATGAAGTGATGTGAGCGAGTATATAATGTGTAAGTGGAGAGAAGTTGAGTGGACGTGAAAAATTAAACATAATAATGGGGATTAATAAATGAACGTAATCATGATTTAATCAATTCCAAGAAAAGTACTGCTCACGCGTTAATCACCCTTTGATTAAGTGACACGTATTGATATCCTCAGAGTCTGGAAAACCAAAAGGTTTCCTTCTTATCACAGACACTTCTGACAAAGCATCTTCTGATAACTGAGGTTAAAACAAATGCTTCTAAGTTTAAATGAAAATCTAATATCTTCAGACTCTGACTAAACACATCTGATTCTGAGGAAATCTTACTCTGCACAATAGTCCATTTTCAGATGCTTCAGAATAAATAAAAATCTATCTTCAGCCAAGGTTTTTGTAAAAATATCAGCCCATTGATGGTCTGAATCTATAAATTTTAAACATAAAGTTCCCTTCTGAACATAGTCTCTAATAAAATGATGTTTAATTTCTATGTGCTTAGCCCTAGAATGTAAGATTGGATTCTTATTTAAACAGATTGCAGCAATATTATCACAAAAGATAGGAATGTTACTCTCATGTATCTGATAATCTTCCAATTGGTTCTTCATCCACAACATCTGCGTACTGCACAGAGACGCGGATATGTACTCTGCTTCTGCTATTGAGAGAGCAATTGTTGATTGCCTCTTGCTTACCCATGAGATCAAATTCTTTCCGAGAAACTGACAGTTTCCAGAGGTGTTTTTTCTTTCCAATCTGTCTCCTACGTAATCTGCATCAGTAACCAGAAAAATAGTACTTTGATGTTTTCTCATACATCAGGCCAAGGTTAATAGTTCCTTTCAGATACCTTAGAATTCTTTTAACAACAGTTAAATGAGATTCTCTAGGATCTGACTGAAATCTAGCACACAAATGAACACTGAAAAGAATATCAGGTCTAGAAGCAGTTAAGTACAGAAGAGAGCCTATCATTCCACGATAGAGCTTCTAACAAACCTTTCCACTTACCTCTTCCTTTTCCAGAATACATGATGGATGCATTGGAGTCTTAGCTGGTGTACAATCCATCATGTTGAATTTCTTCAGAAGTTTTTTGGTATACTTACTTTGATGAATGTAAGTAGCTTTTGATCTTTGGTCAATTTGAATTCCCAAAAAGAACTTTAATTCACCCATCAGACTCATCTCAAATTCTGTCTGCATTAGCCTAGAAAACTCTTCATAAAGAGAGGGATTAACAGAACCAAAAATAATGTCTTCAACGTAAATCTGTACTATAAGTATGTCATTTTTTATCATTTTACAGAAGAGAGTGGTGTCAACCTTGCCTCTGGTGAAGTTATTTTCTAACAGAAAACTACTCAATCTGTCATACCAAGCTCTGGGAGCTTGTTTCAGACCATAGAGAGATTTTTTAAGTTTAAAAACAAAATCTAAATTTTCAGAATTTTCAAATCCAGGAGGTTGTTTGACATAAACTTATTATGTAATATAGCCATTCAAAAATGCACTCTTAACATCCATCTGATATAATATGATGTTATGATTTACAGAAAATGAAATTAATAGTTGTATGGCTTCTAACCTAGCGACTGGAGCAAAGGTTTCTGTATAGTTTATTCCTTCTTGTTGACTATAACCTTGTGCAACTAGTCATGCCTTGTTTCTGACAACTTCACCCTTCTCATTAAGCTTGTTTCTGAATACCCATTTAGTTCCAATAACGTGGACACCTTTAGGCTTCTGAACAAGATTCCAAACATCGTTCTTTGAAAACTGGTTAAGTTTTTCTTCCATCGCCAGAATCCAGTCTTTATCCAGAAGAGCTTCATCAACAGATGTTGGCTCGATCAAGGACACCAAACCCAGAAGTGTTTCTTCAGAAGGTTTAAAGGCTGATCTGGTTCTGATAGGAGCGTCCTTATTTCCCAGAATCAATTCTTCAGGGTGTGAAGTTGCAGCTCTGCTTTTCTTTTGTTGTGGAGGATTAGAGGGAGCAATAACAATATCAGAAGTAGGAGCTTCTGAATCTTTTGGTTCTTCTTCCTTTTCCTTAGGTTCTGAAAAACTGATCTCCAAATCTGCAAACTTTTCAATTAGCTTTGACTTTTCAGAGTCAAGTTTATCATCGAATCTTACATGAATTGATTCTTCCACAATTCGTGATTCTGTGTTATAGACTCTGTAGCCTTTTGAGTGTTTAGAATATCCTAACAACAGACACTTCTGTGCTTTGAAATCAAACTTACCCAGATTCTCTTTAGTGTTCAACATAAAACAGACACATCCAAAAGGATGAAAGTAAGAGTTGTTGGGCTTTCTATTCTTCCACAATTCATAGGGAGTCTTACCCAAAATAGGTCTTATTGAAATTCTATTTTGAATATAACATGTTGTGTTAATTGCTTCTGCCCAAAAGTGCTTTGCCATGTCAGTTTCTCGGATCATGGTGCGAGCCATTTCTTGCAATGTCCTATTCTTTCTTTCTACAACCCCATTCTGTTGTGGAGTTCTAGGACAAGAGAAATCATGGGATATGCCATAAGAATCAAATTTTTTTTCAAAATCTTTGTTTTTAAATTCTCCACCATGATCACTTCTGACTTTGACAATTTTGCAATTCTTTTCATTTTGCACTTGGGTGCAGAAGGAAGCAAACACAGAATGTGAATCATCCTTGTGTCTTACGAATTTTATCCATGTCCAACAACTGTAATCATCAACGATGACTAGTCCATATTTCTTTCCATTGACTGAAGCAGTTTCATTGGTCCAAATAAATCAATGTGAAGAAGTTCTAATGGTTTAGAGGTAGAAACAATCGTTTTTGCTTTAAAAGAAGTTTTTGAAAACTTTCCTTTCTGACATGCTTCACAAAGAGCATCTGAAGAATACTTCAAATTGGGCAAGCCCCTGACAAGTCCTAGCTTGTTCAACTGAGAAATTCTTCTCAAGCTAACATGACCCAAACGTCTGTGCCAGACCCATTGCTCTTCATTAACGGACATAAGACATTTTACATTCTGATTTTTTAAATCTGATAATTTAATTTTATAAGTATTATTTTTCCTCTTACCATTGAACAGAACTGACCCATCCTTCTAACTAACAGCCTTACAGGATGTTTAATTAAATATAACGTCATAACCATTATCACTAAGTTGACTAATTAACAATAAGTTATGCATTAGACCCTCAACTAAAAGAACCCTGTTGATGGAAGGAAGTTTACCATTACCAACAGTTCTAGAGCCAATGATCTTTCCCTTCTGGTTTCCTCCGATACCAACGACGCCTCCAGACTTAAGTTCCAAATCTTCGAACATATGCCTTTCTCCCGTCATGTATCGCGAGCATCCACTGTCCAGGTACCATGACTGGTGTTTCAGTGGCGCCATCAAGGATGTCTTAAACATAGATTATCTCACTCTTAGGTACCCATTTTCTGGGTCCTTTCTTGTTAGTCTTTCCAGAGGTTCTGATACCTTTGGATTTCCGTGCAACGGGATAATCAAGTGAAATTTGTGCATGATATTTAGACTTAGAAGTTTTCTTCTGTGTCTGTGATTGTGGTGCAACAGACTCATAACCTTCTAGTTTAGAACATTTCAGTTCGGTGCCAGCAGGCACAAAATGTTCATACAGAGGTTTTAGTTTAATACCAGAGTCTCATCAATTGATTTTGATGGTCCTGAATATCCTAGACCTCTACTTCCGTTTCTTCTAACTCAATAGATCATTGAAGCCATCTTGCTTCTATCTATACTTTTAGCAAGGAAGTGCTGAAAAGCTCTATCATATCTGATTACTTCATTGGTAACAGATATGTTAGAAATAATTTCTTCTTCTAATTTAGAAACTTTACTTTTTAGAGCAGCATTAGACTTTTCTAAAGATTTTTTTTTTCATTTAAATCAGAGGTATTTGGTTTTCTCTTAGTAGAGTTCTCAGAGGCAACCACAAAAGTCTTTTTCAGAGTTTTGTGTTTACTTAGAAGAAGTTGATACCTTTTCATAAGTTCTGATAAACCTAATTCAAGTTCAGAACGAGATAAGGAAGAAAATACCTCTTTGTCGTCGTCAGAGTCTGACTCTTCATCAAGTGTCAGTTGATCCTCTGATAAGGCTTCACTTATGTTGGTCTTTGCCATAAGTGCCACGTTGGCATGTTCTTCTTCAGAATCTTCTTCTTCTGACTCTGAATTGTCCCAAGTTGCCATAAGACCCTTTTTGGCTTTAAAAACCCTCTTAGGTTTTCTATCTTTCTTGAGCTTTGGACACTCGTTCCTATAATGTCCAAGCTCCTTGCATTCGTAACAAGTAGCTTCCTTTTCAGAAGCTTTCCTTTGACCAGATGTAGATTCAGATCTACCTCTTCTTCTGAACTTGCTCTTTCTGTGTTTCCACAGTTGGTTTATCATTCTTGATATGAGAGACAGTTCATCTTCGTCTGAATCTTCTTCCGATTCTTCTGAGTTCTCCTCTGTTTGGTAAGCCTTTGTCTTTTCAGACTTAGACTTCAGAGCAACAAACTTACCTCTTTTCTGAGGTTCATCTTCTTGAATTTCTATCTCATGACTTCTTAAAGAACTAATTAGTTCCTCAAGACTTGTGTTGTTCAGATCTTTTGCCATTTTCAAAGCAGTTACCATTGGTCTCCATTTTACAGGAAGACTCCTGATAATCTTCTTGACATGATCAGCGGTAGAATAACCTTTGTCCAGAATTCTGAGTCCCGCAACAAGCATCTGGAATCTTGAAAACATAGTTTCCACAGATTCGTATCTTCCATTCTGAAGGCCTCATACTTCTGGATTAGAGCCAGAGTTTTTGTCTCCTTGACTTGAGTGTTGCCTTCATGAGTCATCTGAAGAGAGTCAAAGATAGATTTTGCAGTCTCTCTATTTGTAATCTTTTCATACTCTATGTATGAAATAGCATTTAGCAGAATCGTTCTCGCTCTGTGATGAGTCTTGTAGGTTTTCTTTTGAGCCTCTGTAAATGAACTTCTGGTAATCTTTTTGCCTTCAGCATCTACTGGATGTTTGTAGCCATCAACTACCAAATCCCATAGATCTAAATAAAATCCCAAAAAGTAAATTTTGATTCTGTCTTTCTAATAGTCAAATTTCTCGCCATCAAAGATAGGAGGTTTTGCACTATATGAGTCTCTTTCATTATTATCAGAAGTACCAGTTGGGGCAACCATTGTTTTTCACACTTTGGATCGGTATTGAACACTGTTAGGTGCTTAATAAAAATTCAACCTTTTAATCTACTCAGAACCGGAGCTCTGATTCCAATTGAAGGTATGAAAAACACAAGAAAGGGGGGGGGGGTTGAATTGGGTTTTTAAAAATAAAAACTATTTGTTAAAAATAATCCCCTTTACAAACAGACTTCACCTCTTGATAATAAAGGAAGAAAAACTAAAAAGAAAGAACGCAGTATGTTTATACTAGTTCACTTGAGAAATTCTCAAGCTAGTCTAGTACACCCACCAAGGTGATTTTGCCTCTCACAAACGAGGACTTAATCCACTATAACCAAACTGATTACAATTGCACTACCCAACTGCTGGTGACTAACAACCTCTAAGACACACTAGTACTAGACTTCTTAAGAATTCTGACCTACCAGGTCCCTTAAGGAATACAATGCACAAGCCAACTGCAAGTGACTAACCACACTAAGACACACTGTCTTAGTCTTCCTAAAAATTCTGACCCAACTGGTCCTTTAGGGAACACAAACAACTGTTTGTTACAAAGATTTTTTTACAATAGTGATGCTTCTACACAAGCAGATGAGTAAACAGATTTTCAGAACAATATTGACTTAAGAATGATGTTAACTATACAGTGTATGAACAGTGAAAATTGCAGTAACCATTCTTGAAGTCTTCACGCCTTTATATAGCCATGTATAATATGACCGTTGAAGGATATTTCTGACATTTCAGAATTATGGCGGCTTGAAGGATCGTGGGGGATAAATAGTACATTTGCGTCCATCCTATCCGGAGTGGAGCAGTGTATCCTTGTACTGTTGTACTATTGTACCACATTGCTTAGTCTTCTCAACTTCCAGACTTCAGAGGCTTCAGAGAGCATGAGTTAGAAGAAGGGAAAATGTAACTTGGGTCTTAAGAGCTTCAAGTCTTCAGAGTCTGCAGAGCTACATCTTCAGAGTCTTCAGCAATTGGTCTTCAGAACCCGTTGTCTTCACAATCATAAGTCTTCAGCATCTGGAATTGTTCATCAGAACTTCTGTCTTCAAATCTTCAGAACTTGTTTTCCTAAGTCTTCAGCATCTGGACTTGTTCATCAGAACTTCTGTCTTCAGATCTTCAGAACTTGTTTTCTTAAGTTATTGTATCAGAGTCATGAAACATCAGAGTCTTCTGAAGTACATGCTACCATTCAGCAGGACAATATGTAGAGCAGAGGCGAAACAATTCTCTTCTAATATGTTATCATCAAAACTCAGAGGTATTATTGCAAAACTAAACCTTATTCTAATAGTTCTAACTCTTCAGGGAATTGGTGTATTGGTAAAATGATCTGGATCTATCCTATGCTTTTAGGAAGGCTAAGGGTCCTTGTGTTAAGCCCAATAGGAGATTAGGAGGGTGAGACTTTCCAAGTCTACTTGTATAAAGCCCAAGAGGAGGCCGAGACTATCCAAGTCTTATTAAGAAGAGATACACTCTGGTTTGGAAAAAGATCTTTGTATGATGCCCAAGAGGAGGCTGTTGGTTCAAGGGATCAACTCTTGAATGATTGGATGTTCTAGATTTTGGACTTTCTTGAGGATTGAACTAGTAAAGATGACTAAATTTTATATTATGCATTTAGAAATCTTTTGGGTCCTTTTACTAAGTCCAAGAGGAGGCTATGGGGAACTTCTAAGAAGCTTGTTGGTCCTTGTACAAAGCCCAAGAGGAGGCTGAGGGGAACTTATAAGAAGCCTGTTGGTCCTTGTACTAAGCCCAAGAGGAGTCTGGGGGGAACTTTTAAGAATCCTGTTGGCCCAAACCTAAGAAAATTTCAAGAAAGGTTTCACCGAGAATAATCCTTTCTTTAAACAATTCCAAGGTTTGATGAAATTCAAAAGAGGTTTCACCGGGAATTAATCCTCTATGGGGAAATGAATTTCTTTTATATGTTTCTAAGTTTTGACAGTCTTAAGAAAAGTTTCACCGGGAATAATTCCTTTCTTATTTCCATATTGAATAAAGCCCAAGAGGAGGCAGACTGTATTGAGGTTAGTTTCCTATGAGGGAACTAGTTTTTGACTAAGTTAGAAGTATCCCACTGTTTGACCTAAGTGTAGACCTCACTGCTGGGGAAACTCGAGACAAATATGCACAAGTATATACAAATAAGTAAATTAACAGGTATATAAACAAGTATGTATTGAATTAAAAAGATGTTGGGTCTTACACTCTGAAAAGAGGTCCAAGTGTATTATGATTGGTTGTATTGATTACAACTGTATGATTAGGGTTTTAAGAAATTGAAGAAAGTTTTGAGAAAACTTTAAATTTGAATTTAAATTTAAAAGAAAGTTGTTTTAAAAGAAAAGAAATGTTTGTTTGGGGCTTATAACTCAAAGAGAGGTCCAAGTGGTCTAAGAGCAGTTTCACTGGGAATAATTCTCCTCTTAATACCAGTTTAAAATAGACAGATGATTTTGAAATCAGAGGTATGGGGCTTACAACTCAAGGAGAGGCCCATGGAGGTTGTTTATTATTTAAAATCAAGTTTATGTACCTAAGATTGGGGCTTATTATTGAAAAGTAATTCAATGTAGGTTTTTGTTATCGTATCCGCAGGGATTGTGCGATATTACTGTCGTTCTACAGTTGGAGTCGTTTTAAACTTAAGGAAACAAAGAGTTTGTTTGATTGGTACTGGAACGTTTGCATGAAAAGTTTATAACAACGGTAAAAGAAATTGGTTTTAAAGCATTTGGTAAAAGCATGCCAAGATTAGAGTTCGATAATCCGTTTCATACGTATTTACTCGATATAGTATGTGAACTTGTTAAAAATGAATATAATCACATATCTTCTCAACAAGTTTATCTCTAACACAAGTTGTGAGATTTATCATATTGATCCTTAGATGATCTCTCACTCTAACTATCAATATGATAACATTAAAAGGTCAATATTTATGAACACCAACTCTCAAAACTATCTCTAGCCTTTGATTATTGATGGATTAAAACCTAGGTCAAGTCTTAGAACATATTTCTCAATCATGAACCAAAACAAAGTATGAATCATACAAACAAAGTTTTTCACCATATATTAATCACCAACAAGGTTCACAAACTATCTATCAAGATTAATACATGCAAAAGAGAGGATTATCTACCTCTAATCTTCACACAAAAGATGTGTAGCTACCCATTGACATGGTAGCTTGATCAACAAGTAAGAGACAAAGCTTTTGTTGCATCAATCTTCAATGGATCAAGGATTGAAGCATAAAGCTTTAGATTCTAAGAAAAATAAGTAAATATGAAGTTTTTAAGCTTCAAGAGTGTTTTCTAGGTTACAATGATTCTTGCAAATAGTAATATCTCATAAAATATCTTCAAAACAACCTAAATACCACTTTCTGCCTAGGCAAATTCGTCGAGCGAAAGCCTTCTTCCGTCGGGCCAAGCCCTCAAGTGAGGCTATGTGACAGCTACAGTGCTAACTGGTCCTTAAGAAATATCTTCCTTCGCCAGGCGAAGTATTCCTACGCCGGGCGAATCACCCAGCGAGCCAAGTTGTTAGCTACTGGAATTGGAATTGCAAATCATCTATTTCTCTCGCTGCTGCTTCACCGGGGGAATCAACCTTCCCTCGCTTCATGCTCGCGGGGCGAAGCTCCCTGTAGGTGCAGACACACTCTTTCTTCGTTTCTTCATGTTTTCTACCGCTTTGAGCTGCAACCTTTTGTCATATATTCACTGAAATATTAACAAACACATTAAACTACCTAATATTCACATTGATGCAAGAGTTGCTTAATAAATAAGTTATTTTCTTATTAAAGCAATAAAAAGAGCTTAAAGGCATCAAATTTGGATATAAAAACTAGCATTTCTTGACACCTAACAAACTCTCCCCGACTTGCATCTTTATTTGCCCTCAATCGAAGGAAATTTTCAAAAATTCACAAGAAAAGCTCTCACACACCAAACCAACCGATAACACGCATGGTTCAAACTCGACAATTTGCACGCAGGAGCTATTACTAAGCACTCATAGGATCAAAACATGAATATGACTTAAATCCTAATCACAAAATTACACAATGCAACATCAAGTACCCTGAAGCTCAAATTGAATCACCTAATACACTCATACACATTATGCACATAATTATTTACACGAGACAAAACACGCTCACAAGCAATCGTGCCACATCCAAAATAGTTTATGTAATCATCTCACAAGTCATAAAAGCCTATGGAAACAAAGATCACAAAAGGACTTTTATCTGTTGTAACTTGGTCGGGGTTAAAAACTAGGGACATATGTACACGGTCATTGAATCAAGAACGGGTAAAACTATGAAGAGCATTTCTTTTTCAAAATTTTCATTCTTCTTCACTCCTTATTCCTTCCTTTCACAATGCATTCTCTTCTTTTAATTTTCTTTTCTTTTTGTGCTTTTTGTTCTTTTTCTTTCTTTTTGTTTTCGATTTCTTTTTCTTAGAATGCATTGTATCACCAATTCTTTTTTCTCTTTTCAAAATAAATCATTCTCCCCAACTTCAACATTGCTATAAACTTAGCTTAAATGCTCTTCAAAATGTGTTAAAATTCAGGTTCATGATTCATAAAAAAATTTCTTTTAGGCTCAAAAGAGGTTTCAAATACGCGCACACTCACAAGGTGACTTGAAGTGTTTTTGGAATGGTGGTTATACTCAAAGTGCTCAAACATTGCCTTGATCATTTCTATGTTTCCACAATTCAAAACAAACAAGCAAGATTAAACATAAACTATCCGAGTTAAACAACGACTACTAGAATCCTTGTAAATTTGTGAACAACAGAGGCAACTCACATTTGTGGTTATGTCCTAATTGATTCAAAATGACCATGAGTTTACAAAATAATGCATTGACTAATTTTTCAAAATGTACAAATTTCACATTCACATTATGATTCTACAAAGTTAATTTCACACCTTGATTGTGTCTCATGCCAAGAAATTTATCATCACCACATGCTAAAGGCAATAAGGCCTCTAAAAGAAATTTCTTATGTCAACAACTTACTTTCCATACATCAAAGGAAAACCAAAACAACAACTAACTTTGTACAAGCAAAATAAACACACTTAAAACAGAATTTTTACACTACTTTAATTAAAAACTGAATTTAAATCAAAACAACATAAATTATCATTAACTAACTTGGTGCTTTCACGCCCAAAATGTTTTGCCATACCGGCATACATCCAAAATCAACAAAATTCTCGCTTAAGCAATGAACATACTAAAACTAAAATTTGTTCCAACAAACTACTACATGAAGTACTAAAAACAGAAATTTAAAACTAAAAATAAATGACAAAAATTAAAAATTCTTCACTTTGAAGCCTTGTCCAAACAGCTCCCTATCCATCAAACTCATCAAATTCATCCCTCATGTCCACATCGAAATCATCACCACCAACAGCTCCAGCAACATCATCACCACCAGCTCCAGTTGTGCCTGCCCCCTCCGAAAAGAAAGGACGCCTATCCCCAGGCCAATTTGCATAAGTGCTGAAGTCCTCCCTTGAAGGAAACGGGGTGACCTCTAAAGGGTTGTCTGGTATTGGTAAATCTGCTACATACAATTAAAATTAAAGTCATTAGACCTGTGGATCGATGCACCCATGTCCCATGAGTAGTTAAAAGTGGCCCTCATCCTAGGGTCCCAAGTATAATAATCCAAAGCCTCAGTTGGCTCACTAGCTTGAGCCTGAGAACTCTCACCAACAACCCCCTCTTCTTTTTCTTGCTTGATCCCAACTTTCCCTTGCAGTACCTATCAATATAATCATCATATACGAGTCCCCTCCTTTTTTCATTCACCACATTAGGCTCAATCACCCACTTCTGGTTGCACAAAGATTGAACAAGGCACGAAAAAATGATCGGTGCAGAAGAGTGAACTCCAGGCCTCCTAGTATTCTCCACTAAATTCTTCATCTCACTCGTTATCACCTGAGCTATGTCCACTTCCAAGTTTTCCATGATGCAATACATGAGCAACCCGGTATCAAGAGGTACAGATGACCTATGAAGTCTTGGCCTAACATTGTAAGTCAGCAAGAGAAGTATAGCTTGAGCTTCTGGAGCCATATCTTCCCTATTGTACCAGATTGGCTCACCCCTATCATTCAACTCCACACTCTTTCCCGGATATAGAATTGACCTTGCAATTTTTTCATGGTTAAGTGGCTATTTGAGCAACTGGGTGTAGGCATCTTTCTCAAGAACTCCTAAAGTACACAGCCTACCCCACATGTTGTTGATTTTGTCTCGGATAAAACAGATTTCCTTTCCCCTTACATAAGTTTCTAACTTGAAATACTCTCCCTCTTGTTGCAAACTATTTGCGTAAAAGTCCCTAACCAGCTCGTGACTAACACGATCAACCGGGTTCAGCAGAGATCCCCATTTCTTACTTTCAAAGATAGCTTGAACCCTTCGATAATCCCCCTCGTGATTCAAGATGAACTTCCTCTCTGAAATGATTTTCCTACCCTCCAGGTTAGAAATTCTGGCTGCATGCTCAGCACTAAGAAAACGACGTCAATCAAACTCAGCTGGAGGAGCAAAACCACTAGCAGCGGTACCCGTTTGTTTCTTAGAAGCAGTTGGTTTCACTCTTGGAGGCATCTGCAAAACATAACAAAAAACAACCCAACACAATAGCAGAGATCATGTTAGACTAAAATACAATTGAAAAGAAAATGAATCAAAATAGCAAAAACAAAACAGAACTGGAAATGGGGTCTCACCGCTGCTTCGCCCGGCGAAGATGAAGCAAAGCTTCTCTGCTTGCTCGTCGGGAGAAAACCTGCGAAATCAGTTTTTTTTGCAAAGCCTGGTTCTGATTTCTACTCATATTCTTCATCAATCACACACACATACCAAAAGACAAACAACACAGAAGCAGCAACATGCAAAGCAACAACAATATTACACTACTCCTAAATCTAAAGTTTTCAAAAGCAAACCCTAACCACATGCTTCTACTACAATGAACTAAGAAGAAGAATTTAACAAAAATTAAACCATAAAAATCTAACCTTGAAAGTGAGTTGAGAGAGTTGACAAAGATTGAAAGAGACAATGAATTGCAAGAGAGACTTAGGGTTTGAGTTTGTGGTAAGAGAGAAAGAGACCAAATGAGGAAAAAAATTAAAGTGCTTGAAACCCTTTTATAGTGGGGACAACAAAATCTATCAATTATCCTTTTATCCCCTTTTCTACTGAAAGTATGTTGGTCCCCCTTTTTATATTTTTCCACCTCAGCTTATTTCGCCCAGCCACGCAAAAGCGAAGGCCAGGGAAACAAGCTTCGCCGGGTGAAGCTCCTTGTTCGCCGGGCGAACTACACCAGAAACAACAAAACCTGTTTTGATGTAGGCTGCCAACTCAAAACCATCACCACACTCTCAAACACACTTACAAGCATATTTTAACATAAGAGCAATGAAAATACTTACAATGTTGGGGTGTCTCCCAACAAGCGCTTTGTTTAACGTCGTTTGAGCTCGACGGTCCAAGATGATCTCAATGATCATCTAGAAAAACGGCGCAATTTTCACGATCAATCTCGCCTCCAAGATAGAATTTAAGTCTTTGTCCATTCACAATCCAACTCTTTTTTTTCTGCAAGTCCTCTATCACAATAGCACCTTAGTGCTTCATGTAACACCCCGAAAATCTAAATTAATCATTTATTTATTTATTTATTTAATTTAGAAGGAATTACGAAGTTTTGGTAAGTTTGGGAGAATTTTGGATCAAAAGAGTATTCTTAAATAATTTAATAGTATGAACAATTAGTGTATTATTTATACTATTATTATCATTATTTAAAAATATTAAGAAAAGGGGCAAGGTGGTCTTAAAAGAAAAAGAGTAAGGATAGAAGTGGAAGTTCATTAACTGGGATATTTTGTCTAAAGAAGAAAATACCGATCACTTTTCTAACTAATCGTGTTTTTGTGAAGAACGCTGAAGAAGAAAAGAGGAGGAGAAGGAGAAGAACCCTAAGACTTGAAAGGTTGCTGAAGAATCTTAGAGAAGGAGGAAAGCTACTGATTTTCCTAAGGTATGGGGAGTTTTCATGGTTTATTATAGTTCTATAGGATTGGTTATGGATAGATTAGGTATTAGTGGATTTTGGGTAATTGTGGTGTTTGATGATGCAGAATGAGTTAGGGATGAATGATTCGATGAAATATAATGAGATAGAATGTTATGTGTTGATGTATGTGTATTGTGTGAGTCTTTTGGCCAAAATTTCGTATTGGAAAAACTAAATTTTTGGGATATTTGAAGTATAAACGCAGCAGAAAAATCCTTTGGAAAATTCTGGGTTTTCGCATCCTGACACGGGCCGTGTCAGACTACTGTTCCTGCTGTATTTTTTTTCTGTTTTGGATTTGTGCTGCAGGTTTTTTGACATGGGCCGTGTCACAGGACACGGGCGACTGTGTCAGACCACTGTGTTGCTGTATTTTGTCTGTTTTATGTTTTGAGCGCAGGTTTCCTGACACGGGCCGTGTCCCAGGACACGGGTGGCCGTGTCAGACAGCTGTTTTGCTTTTTTTTTTCTTCTTGAGGTTTCTTGACGTTTTCTTGTACTGATCTTTTGTGTCGAGTTGTTGTTGATGTAAGACAATCAAACATGATTGTATGATAAATATTTGTTGAATATGAAATGAATGATGCACACGTTGATGTTTGATTGAATTGCGGAGAATTAGCATCATTGCATTTCATAGCATTTTATATTGGGGCTTCGGTCCATTGGTAGCTTCAATCCCATCGTGCGGATTGAAGTGATATGTTGATTATGTTGTGCTCCTTTTGGAGGGTTGATGGCCAGTGTCCATCCACGTTGAACCGGTACCACATGCATTCTTGCATTCCATTATAGTTGACATTGCATATAAATGATGTAATTGTGATTGTGTTGTGAAGATTATGTTGATGATGTTATGATGTTGTGTTGCTTACTGTGTTTATTTTCCATGTACTTATATTACTATAATGAATTGTGATTTCTCACCCTGCCTGCTAGAAAATGTTGCCTCTTATGTGGGTAACTTGCAGATAACCAAGAGTAGACTTGCGGTGCTGGAGGATTGAGTCTTGGAGCGTTCTTTTGGTCGCTTTAGTCATGTTTAAGTGGTGTCCTGCTCTGTGTCATGTAACATCGGGTTGGGACTAGTTGTGAACCTCGTGTTTTCCCTTTTTGGTTTATGTTGGATTTCCTTTTCATATTGCTGATGTCATTTTGAATCGGATACTTTTATCCATGAAGTATTTTATTGACTTGAATTAAAAAGTTTGATTCTGCTGTGTAGTTGCCAATTTATGTTAATGAAGAATGAATAACCCGTGTTACGGGACAGGACAATGATTTTTGAATGTTGTTTGAATATATGTGGCACCTTTCTTACTAATTTTTACTCTGATAATATTAAGTGTTTTCCTAAAATGGTATGTGGGGTAGAAAGGTGTTACACTTCACATCTTTAATAAAAAACGGTCCAGACCACTTGGACTTCAATTTTCCCGGAAAAAGCTTCAAACAGGAATTGAAGATAAGAACCATTTGGCCTACCCAAAATTCTTTCTGGTGTACTTTCTTGTCATGATACCCCTTAACTTTTTCCTTATAGCGCTTTCTATAATGATAAGAATTATTCCTCAATTCCTCCAACTCGTACAATTGGACCTTTCTTTTCTCGCCGACCAAGTTAGGATCAAAGTTTAATAATTTTAACGCCCAAAGAGCTTTGTGCTCCATTTCAACTGGTAAATGACATGTTTTGCGATAAACCATTTGGAATGGAGTTAAACGTGTGATATGCCCACAAAGCTTCATCAAGCTTTTGCGACCAATCCTTACAAGAGCTTGACATGGTTTTTTCCCTATTTGAAACCTCGGCTTGACCATTCGTTTGTGGGTGGTATGGGGTTGCAACCTTATGCTTTACACCATAGTGCTCTAAAACCTTTTCAAGCGGTGTATTGCAAAAGTGTGACCCGCCATCACTAATCAACACACGAGGCGTGCCAAAATGGGAAAATGTATTTTTCTTTTGAAATTTGATCACCGTTTTGCCATCGGCCCTCAATGAGGCAATTTCTTCCACCCACTTAGAAACATAGTCAACCACGACCAAAGTGTACTCATTTGAAAAAGATGGGGGAAATGGTCCAACGAAATAGATACCCCAACAATCGAAAAATTTAACTTCCAAAATAGTTTGTAAGGGCATTTCATCCCGTTTTCCAATCCCGCCACTTCTTTGGCATATGTCACAACTCTTCGCATGTAGGTTTGCATCTTTAAATAAAGACGGCCAATAAAAGCCCGATTGGAGGACTTTTGTTGCCGTTCTCAAACCATTGTAATGCCCTCCATACGACGAATTGTGACAATACCAAAGGATACTTTTAGCTTCATCACTAGTGACACAACTTCTTAACAAATTATCACCACCTAACTTAAAAAGATATGGTTCATCCCAAACATAAAAATTGGCATCCAATAAGAATTTCCTTCTTTGATTCCAAGTTAGATCTTCTGGTATAAATATGATGGCTTTGTGGTTAGCAAAATCCGCAAACCAAGGTCTAACTTGTACCCTAAACAGTTTTTCATCAGGAAACTCTTCTCGGACCTCACTTTCTCGGCGTGTCACTTCTACATTGACCAAACGGGATAAGTGATCCGCTACCAAGTTTTCAGAACCATTTTGTCGCGAATTTCTAAATCAAATTCTTGCAACAAAAGAATCCACCGAATTAGCCTTTGCTTTGAATCCGGCTTGGTGAGAAGATACTTAATTGCCGAATGGTCAGTGTAGACTACAACTTTTGAACCAATAAGGTAAGACCGGAATTTCTCAAGAGCATACACTATCGCGAGTAATTCTTTTTCAGTTGTTGCAGAATTCACTTGTGCCTCATTTAAAACTTTACTCACGTAATGTATGGCATGGAAATTTTTTGTCTTCCTTTGACCAAGCACCGCACCAACCGCATAATCGCTTTGCACCACACATTAATTAAAAATTGAGAGTCCAATTAGGAGCAATGATTATGGGTGCGGTGATCAATTTTTCTTTCAAAATTTGAAAAGCATTTAAACATTCATCATCAAAGAGAAAAGACTTATCTTTTTTGAGCAAATTGCTCAAAGGTCTTGCTACTTTGGAGAAGTCTTTGATGAATCGCCGGTAAAATCCCGCATGGCCAAGAAAACTCCAGATTCCCTTCATATTTATTGGCGGTGGCAACTTCTCGATCACTTCAATCTTTGCTTGATCAACTTAAAGGCCTTTGCAGGAGACTTTGTGGTCGAGCACAATTCCTTCTGTTACCATAAAGTTGCATTTCCCCCAATTTAGCACCAAGTTTGTTTCCACACACCTCTCTAGAACGGTTTCCAAATTTTTCAAACATAGATCAAAGGAAGCCCCGAACACGGAGAAGTCATCCGTGAACACTTCCATTGTCTTCTCAATAAGGTCGGAAAAGATGGCTTGCACACACCGTTTAAAAGTTGTTGGTGCATTGCACAAGCCAAAAGGCATCTTCCGGTATGCAAAAATTCCAAAAGGACAAGTGAACGTCGTCTTCTCATGGTCTTCCGGATCAACCAAGATTTGGTTATACCCGGAATAGACATCTAGAAAGCAATAGAACTCTTGACCCGATAATATTTCAAGCATTTGATCCATAAACGGTAGCGGAAAGTGATCTTTTCGAGTAGCGATATTAAGCCTCCGATAATAAATACACATCCTCCAACCCGTTACGATTCTTGTCAGAATCAATTCATTCTTTTCATTTCTTATAATGGTCATTCCACCTTTCTTTGGCACAACTTGCACCGGACTCACCCAAGGACTATCGGAAATCGGATAGATCATTCCGGCATCCAATAGTTTCACAACTTCCTTTCCAACCATTTCCTTCATTGTAGGATTCAAACGGCGTTGAGGTTGAGCTACCGGCTTGAAGTCCTCTTCCATTAAGATTTTGTGCATGTAATTGGCTGGACTAATTCCTTTTAAATCGAAAAGAACCCAACCTATAGCTTGTTGTTTTTTCTTCAAAACTTGAATCAAACGGTCTTCCTCTTTGCCGGACAAAATGTTACTAATGATAATCGGTTTGTTACAACCTTCATCAAGGAACACATACTTAAAATTAGAAGGCAACACCTTCAATTCAAGTTGAGATTTTTCATCATTAGCCTCTTTCTTCAACACTTCCATTTCACTTTCCCAAGGTTGTAATTCTTTTAAGGATTCAAGTTCCTTCAAGCATTCTTCAAGTTCCCTTTCTTCCTCTTTGGCAAGTATTTCAAATGAGTCACCAAGAGCTTTTTCCAAGGGAGATGTTATGTGAACTTGCTTTGAGACTTCCATTATAGCTTCATCTGTTGCATCAATACGAAAACAATCATGGTTATCTTTGGAATGCTTCATTGCTTCAAAAAGATTAAAGCACACCTCTTCATTTTAAACTCTCACTTTCATAAGGTCGTCATCAACATCAATCATCATTCGAGCGGTCTTCATAAAAGGGAGTCCAAGAATCAATAGAGCAACTTTATCTTCCTCCATATCAATCACAACAAAGTCAAGCGAAAAGAAGAATTTATCCACCTTAACTAACGCATCTTGAGCTAATCCATGAGGATGAGTTATAGATTTGTCGGCCAATTGTAATGTCATTTGAATTACTTTCATTTCAATGTTCCCAAGCCTCTTCACAATAGACAACGGAATTAAGTTGATGCTTGAGTCCAAATTAATTAAGCCTTTGCCAACATAAACATCACCAATTGTAACCGACAAAGTAACACACCCCAGATCGGCTTCCTTCTTCGGTAGAGTTCTTTGAATGATTGCCCTACAACTTGCATCAAGGATAATTGTTTCCGGCTCCGAATGTCTTCGCTTTTTGGTAAGAATTGTCTTTCTTGGTGGGCACATGAGGGTAAGGTAGATTTTGAATAGGAATAGGATTCACTTTCTCCTTCCCCTTTTTGACTCTTCTCTTTTTTTCTTCTATCTTTTCTTTCTCATGGTTCTCATTTTCAACTAATTTCTCCTTTTCATTTTCAACTTCTACCTCATCATTCTTTTCAACTTCTACCTCATTATTTTTTTCTTCCTCCACAATCTCATCACTTCTCACATCAACATTTTTCTCATTTTCTTCTCCTCCACCCAACTCTCTTCCACTCCTAGTCATGATGACTTTACAATGTTCCTTCGGATTGGTTTGAGTGTTTGTGGAAAAAGATGGCCCCGGTTGTTGATCGGCTAATTGTTTCGCAGGTTTCCCAACTTGGTTTTCAAGATTTTTGATTGATGCTTCATTACTCTTTTGGTTGGCCATTGACATTTGAATGAATTGATTGAGAGTTTCTTCTAACTTTGAACTTCCACATTGAGGTTGTGTCGGTTGATAAAGATTTTGACGGTAACTTTGTTGATTTTGATAATTCCCTCTTTGTTGGTATCCTTCAGTGTTTTGATAAGGTTGTTGAGAGTTGTTTTGATAAGGTTGTTGTCTTCCTTGATAACCTTGTTGTTGATTTTGATTTGCCATGTAATTTGCTTCTTCATTCTCGTGAGGACAATAGCTGGTTGGGTGATCTCTTTTCCATAGTTCACATACGACTATTTGCACATTCTTGCTTGGAAAATCTTGCATTTCTTTTAGTTGTTATGGAAGCTTTGACATTTGTTGAGTCAATAATTCCACTTCTTGGGATATCAATTGATTTTGAGCAAGAATAGCATCGTTAGTCCCCAATTCAAGCATTCTCGGATTCTTTTGCGGTGTACCACGGTTATGACTCCCTTGATGATCATTAAGTGCCATCTTATCGATAATAAAAATTGCGTCTTCGACACTTTTCGACATTAAAGAGCCGCCCAAAGTAGCATCCAACAAGGTCTTGTGAACCGGTTGGAGACAATTTCTAAAAATATGCACTTGCGTAAGTTCATAAAAACCGTGTCCCTTGCATTTTCTTAGAATGGATTTAAATCTCTCCCAAGCTTCGTTGAGGGATTCATTTCCACCTTGAGAGAAAACCGCGATAGCCGTTTTTCTTCCATAAAACGATTATGTGGAAAAAATTGTTCTAGGAATTTTTCTTCCAACACATTCCAATCCGTCATAATCACAGTCGATTGATCAATGTACCATTCCTTCGCCTTCCCTATTAAGGAATGAGGAAAGAGTCTCTTGAACAATGAATCCTCTTCAGCTTCAGGCACTCCGGTTGCGCCCGCAATTTCGTAAAAATTTTTAAGATGAGTGAAGGGATCCTCATGATCTATACCGGTGAAATGATTTTGGTATAGAAGAGCAAGAATGCCGGTCTTCATCTCAGAGTGCCTCCCGTTGTGGGCATTACATATAAACTAAGCTGTGTGCCTCGGACTGTTAGTGCATGGCGTTGAAGCAGGTGGTGGTGGAGGTGGTGCTGCCATGTTTGGCGTAAACTGTGGTGTTGGTGTAGAAATAAAACTTTCTCCTATCTCTCATCTTTCTTTGGCAAGTTTCCTCCTCGGTCTAGTTTTGCTATTCAACTTACGCGCAGTTCTCTCAATCTCAGGATCGAAAAGAAGTTGATCTGCAGGTAACTTTCCTCGCATAAACAAAATCTGCAAAACTTAACCAAACAAATTAAGAAGCTCAATAAAAATTAACTGAGATAAACAAAGTTGAAAACAAATCAGCTATTACAATGCTTGCAATATGAAACAACAATCCCCGACAACGACGCCATTTTGTTGAAAGTAATTCAGTGTGGGTTTTTCTTATCGTACCCGCAGGGATTATGCGATATTACTGTCGTTCTACAGTTGGAATCATTTTAAAATTAAGGTAACAAAGAGTTTGTTTGATTGGTAATGGAATGTTTGCATGAAATTTTTATAACAACGGTAAAAGAAATTGGTTTTAAAGCGTTTCATAAAAGTATGCCAAGATTAGGGTTCGATGATCCGTTTCATACGTATTTACTCGATAAAGTATGTGAACTTGTTAACAATGAATATAATCACATATCCTCTAAACAAGTTTGTCTCTAACACAAGTTGTGAGATTTATCATATTGATCCTTAGATGATCTCTCACTCTAACTATCAATATGATAACATTAAAAGGTCAATATTTAAGAACACCAACTCTCAAAACTATCTCTAGCCTTTTATTGTTGATGGATTAAAAGCTAAGTCAAGTCTTAGAACATATTTCTCAATCTTGAACCAAAACAAAGTATAAATCATACAAACAAAATTTTTCACCATATATTAATCATCAACAAGGTTCACAAACTATCTATCAAGATTAATACATACAAAAGAGAGGATTGTCTACCTTTAATCTTGACACAAAATATGTTTAGCTACCCATTGACATGGTAGCTTGATCAACAAGTAAGAGACAAAGCTTTTGTTGCATCAATATTTAATGGATCAAGGATTGAAGCATAAAAACTTTGGATTCTAAGAAAAATAAGTAAAGATGAAGTTTTTAAGCTTCAAGAGTGTTTTCTAGGTTACAATGATTCTTGCAAAAAGTGATATCTCATAAAATATCTTTAAAACAACCTAAATACCACTTTTTGCCCAGGCAAATTCGCCGGGTGAAGCTCTCAAGTAAGGCCACGTGACAACTACAATGCCAGCTGGTCCTTAAGAAATATCTTCGTTCGTCAGGCGAAGCATTCCTACGCAGGGCGAATCCTGCTTCGCCGGGCGAATTACCCTGTGAGCCAAGTTGTTAGCTACTGGAATTGGAATTGCAAATCATCTATTTCTCTCGCTGTTGCTTCGCCGGGCGAAGTAGCCTTCCCTAGCTTCATGCCCGCCGGGCGAAGCTCCCTGTAGGTGCAGACACGCGCTTTCTTCATTTCTTCGTGTTTTCTACCGCTTCGAGCTGCAACCTTTTGTCATATATTCACTAAAATATTAACAAACACATCAAACTACCTAATATTCACATCAATGCAAGAATTGCTTAATAAATAAATCATTTTCTGATTAAAGCAATAAAAAGAACCTAAAGGCGTCAAATTTGGATATAAAAACTAGCATTTCTTAACATCTAACACTTATACTCAAAGAGAGGCCCAGATGACTTATTTGAAAATAGTGATCGGACTGCGATACCGAAAGACGTTGTGGGGTTTATACTATAGCAGAGACCCAAAATTTATTTATGTACATAGGGGTTGGGGCTTATACTCAAGGAGAGGCCCAAAATGTTTATTGAAAGGAAAAAAGAGGGGGCTTATACTCAAGGAGATGCCTAGATGAAAATAATGAACGCGCCGTTATTTTGAAATCGCACAGGGACTTATACTATGACAGAGGCCCAGGAATTATTTATTTACAAAAGAGGTTGGGTCTTGCACTCTATTAGAGGGCCAAGTGTTTCAAATGAAGTTTTGAAAGATTAAAAATCAAAGAAAAAACCCTAATTTTTATTTTAAAATACATTTTTTAAAGAAAAATTAAATAAAAATGATATAAAATATCAAATATATTTAATAAACATGTTGTGAACTTTGAAAAATGTTTGAAAATAGATGTTTTATTCCCAAGATGATTTTAAATCCAAGTGGTTTTGAAAAATCAAGAGAAAGAATTTATTTAAAAATGTTTAAAACAAATAAAAATAAATTCTTTATAAAATTAAAAAATATATCAAATATAAATCTTTTATTTTTTATTTTTTTGTGGAATAAAATATTAAAATGTATAAATGATTTATGTTTCAAAAATCATTTGAAAAATATTAAAAATGAGAGAGATATGAATTTTTGAAAATAATTGAAAATATTAAAAATATTTTAAAATTCAAAAATTTGAAAAAGGGTGCCAACGTCTCCTTCTTCTTCCTCGCTCGTGCCCGCCATGGCTGATTTGAAAAAGCTCACATATCTCACTCAATACGCAATAATTTTGCACGATTCAAGCATGAAAGTTATGTGTTTTTGAATAAGGATTTCAATGATACCAATTAATTGCATTTCTTTTAAGTGTGGAGTGAGAAATCATGTGAAGAACAGATGAACCCTAATTTTTGCAAGAACACTATGAAATTCTATACACGATAGCTATAAAGTAGTTAATTGAGGGGAAACACTCTACACAAGTGCATAAACATGTTTGTAACTTGAAAACACATTTATGATGCATGAATCATAGAGTTTGAGAGGTCCAGGCTTACCTCTGCAAGAGGAAATCAAATCCTTAGTTGTAGGTGTTAAAGAAGTGTTCTGATGATCTGGACGAGTTCCTTAGACCTCAAGTACTGTGTTGATATGCTTGGAATGAATTGAAAACCTCTGGATCAATGGGCACAACTCCAACTGCAGATGACTTTGGGGTGAGGTATGAACTTGATGAATCTGGTGTTACAGATGTTGTTCAAGTGTTTAGATCATTCTTAAATGATGTATGTGAGGTGTTAGAACCATTGGTTTGAGCTGAATTGCTCTCTATTTCAAAACACGATTCTCACTTCTTGAAAAATGGATTTTTGAGGTTCAAGAGGGAAATGGTGGAAAACATGTATTCTGATGTTTTGGTGTGTTGAAATCAGTCACAAATAACCTTTATTTATAGTAGAGGAAATTTGTTTTGTAAGGAATAGTGAATGGGGGTTGGATCATCCTATGGTCCAATGGATATGGCTATGTGTTCAAAGTCTCCTCTAGCCATTGACTTGAGCCAGACTTTGCAGGTTTAGGTCTTCTGATCCTTGGAGAAATCTTGACTCATTTGTATAGTCTTAGACTGATACATTCCACCTCTATGCATCCTTTAAATGCTTCATGACAAAATTGGAGTTTTGGGATTTGTAACTTTAAAGATCACATGCCTAAAGGATGAGGTTTTTGACTTGCAAGGTTCTATGGTGTTGTAGCTCTGCGGATAACAGGTTCATTGTACTTTAGAAACTTGTCTTACATGATGAAAAATCTTGCTAAGTCATAAAAATGACAAAACCAAGTTTGTGCACCAAATCTACCTTGTGCAGCCAGGGTGAAAAATTCCATTTTGTGAGATTCATAACTCCTAGCTCAAATTGAATCATGGGAGACTCTTGTACTTTTTAAAAAGCCCACATATCATACTTCAACTTTGATTTTTGCATCTGGTCTTGATTCATTTTGGATCATGATGAAAAGTGCCTTTGAACATTGGTGTCCCAAGCTGAGAAACTTGGCAGAATTTCACTAAGTGTCAAGAAATGTCCATTTCTCAATTTTTGTGATGTTGCTCCATCCATAACTCAAAATCCATGAAGATTTGAAATGTGGTGTAGTTGGCAATCTTGTAGTATGTAATGAGAGCTTCCATTTGAGCTTTGGATGGGAGAAAAAGGTTGCTTGGATCACAAGTTATGGTCTTGCAAAGTTGGGTGAAAATCACTTTTTTCCATAACTTAGTGAAATTTTAAGTCTCTTAAGGTTGCCCCTTTTGCAAGTAACCTCACTTTTCTTGAATTTTCTTGATGGATGATGATCTGAATCATAATTTGACATTGTTCTTGGCTTAAAGAAGCTATATTTGTCAAAAAATCTCAAAAGTCAAACTTGGTTTTGGGCACAGTTGACTTTTTATCAGATGAATTTCAAACTTTGTGATCCTTTATGAAATCAAGTCCTTGGGCTGACTCAAACCTAATGGATGGATTCCATAGGTGTTTTAGAGTGTCTTGAATCATTTCCCAAGATTTGAGATCATGTCTTGGTCAAAAGTCAAAGGTATGGTTGAGTTTTTCTCAAAAACCCTAGTTTGTGGTCCAGATGAATTTGAATCTTTATATTGCTCATAAATCAAGTTCTTTGTGTCAATTTAAACTTGTGAGGGGACCAATATAAGATATATGAGGTCTTCAAAACATTTCTTGAGGTCTGGACCCATGCCTTGCTTCAGAAGTCAACTTAGGGGTGAATTAGGTCAAGAAACCCTAATTTCTGATTTTTTATGAATGCATCCCCTGAGGTTATTTTGAACTCATGATTGGACTCATGAGGTCCCTTTGAGCTTCTTGAATCATTTTTTGAAGTATTGGCTCATGCCCAGATGAAAATTTCCCTCTGGAGGCCTTGGTCGACCAAAACCCTAATTTGGTGACACTGGTGATCTTGAGGCTTGATCAGCCTAGAATGTTGCATTCCCATGCTTGATTCTTGATGTGGGATACCTCTTGATCTTTCATGGATGTTTGAGAGGCTTGACAAGTTGGAGATCATGTCAATTATTGATTGATCCTCTGCCTGAATGTTTTGAGAGGGCTCAAAACCCTAATTCTTGATTGGGGTGAATGCTCAACAATCTTTGAGAGGATTGATGAGGTATGAAGGTACATCCATATTGTGGTGATGATTTACATAATGATGTGAAATCTTGTGGTCAAAATTTAGGGTATGACAGGATGCTACTGATGGCTCCAACATGGACGTTGACAAGGAAGAATAGATCCCTACTGTTGATGACTCTGATTTCCAAGAAGTTTACCCCCTGGCTGAAGAGGGGTTAATCGACTTCCTAGAGCGTTGCAAGCTGAAAAACTCCAAATGATGTTGTGCACATGTTGCAGCGCGGTCTTCAACGAAGAGGCTGCAAAGAAAGTGGAAAGATCCCAAAAGACTGATCCTGGTCGTGGACTAGTGGAGGTTGAACGACAAGGCTCACTCCTAATGGTGGGGGCATGTCCCATTGAAATGAGGACTACAGAAGGCAGTTCCAGCAGCCTCGACCAAAAACCTTCAAGCCACCTGCAGGTGCGCTAAAAGACAAATGGATGAAACCTACTAACCACATGGGGCAAGTAACCCAAAGTGGAAAAAGGTTGACCAAAAACCTGGGATACCAAAGGATAAGACCCAGAAGGGGGAAAACAAAAGAACTCATGCGCCTCCGACCGACAAGGGAAAAAATCCCATGACACGCATTTAATGGAGGCACTATCAAAGAAGAAAGAAAGCTGAAAGGGAGGCTCAAACCAATGGGCATGGGGCGCCAGCAGAGAAGCATGAGGCAACTGTGGAAAAGCCAAACCAGAAGCCCTATTCTAAGAAGATTAATAAAGGTGCAAAACCACAGTCTGTCCCAAAATTTGTGCACAAATCCCCTGTCAAATGAGGACTGAGGATGAGGGAGAAGTCCCCTGAGTACTCTCCTCAGTCAGAGGACAAAGCTATAAATTACACCCCTCAACCAAACGAGGGAGACCCTTATCACGATGATCATGGGTACTCTCTTGAGACTGAGGACGCCTATGTACCCTCTCATGAGCCTCGACCAAGGAGTAGTACAGAAGCCTCTCTGCTACTGTGTTATGAACAATGGAGTAGTCGAAGAGGAGCAAGCAGTGTTTGAAAGGCCAGACCCTAGTATTACTGTCATACCCCAAATTTTGACCACTAAGATTTCCCATCATTGTGCAAATCATCATCACAATGTGGATGAACCCTCATGCCTCATCAAATGCCTCAAGGGTTGTTGAGCATTTACTACAATCAAAATTAGGGTTTCAAGCCCTCTCTGAGCCTTAGACAAAGGATCAATCAAGGAATGACATGATCTTCAACTTGTCTAACCTCTCAAACATCCACAATGGATCAAGAGAACTCCCACTTCAAGGATTAAGCACAAGGTTGCTCCCTTCTAGGTGGATCAAGCTTCAAGATCGCTAGTATCACCATATTAAGGTTTTGGTCGATCAAGGCCTCCAAAGGGAAATTTTCCTTTGGGCATGAGCCAATGATCCAAAACACAACCTAATGTACTCCATGGAACCTCATGGACCCAATCATCAAGTCAATTTGGCCTCAGGGGATGCATTCATCAAAAATCAGGAATTAGGGTTTCTTGACCTAATTCACCCCTAAGTTGACTTTAGGGACAAATCAAGAGCCAAGACCTCAAGAGAGGGTTTGAGGGTCTCTAATATACCATATTGATCCATTTGGGACAATGGATTAATCCAAGAAGTTTGAGCAACAAGTCTCAATTTCATCTGCACCACAATTAGGGTTTTAAGGAAAAAGTCAACTGTAACTTTGACTTTTGACCAGGACATGCTCCTAAACCCTAGGACATGCCTCAATATACCCTATGACATCCATGAAACATGTCCATCAAGTTTGATTTAGGTCAAGGACATGATTTCCTGAAAAATTGCACAGTTTGGAATTCATCTGATAAAAAGTCAACTGTGCACAAAAGTCAACTTTGACTTTTTGAGATTTTTCACCAAAATGGATTTTTAACCCTAAAATGATGTTAATGTATGATTTGAATCATCATTCATCAAGAAAAATCAAGGAAAGTGGGATAACTTGTAAAACGGGTAACCATAAAAACTTAGAAAATTTTCTAAGTTAAAAATAAAGTGACAAGGGTACCAACTTTGAAGGATCATAACTCCTAAACCACAAAGCCATTTTTTCTCATCCAAAGATGGATTTGTAGCCCTCACTACCCTCTACAAAAATTTCAACTAGACC
Organism: Lathyrus tuberosus; assembly: GCA_022829125.1. Lineage (NCBI taxonomy): Eukaryota > Viridiplantae > Streptophyta > Magnoliopsida > Fabales > Fabaceae > Lathyrus > Lathyrus tuberosus. The sequence goes on from JALAZF010000179.1 coordinate 305,100, forward strand.
TAAGTCCAATTCATTAAGGATTTTGAGTTATGGAATTATCAAAATGGCTGAAAAGTGAAAATGTCACTTTTTCCAACACTTAGTGAAATTTTCACTAAGTCCAAATCTGTCTTCACTTTTTGCTAAATGTAGAGGGATTTTTCACTTGGATTCAAAAGAGATGAAAACCAAATATGTTGAAACAGTTGTTATATCATGTAAGGGTTTTCCAAAATGGCCAAGAACATTGCCAAATTCCATTTGAGTCATGAGATATGACATTGGAAAGTTGCCTTGCTGAAATCTGTCAAAGGAAAGGCAGAATTTGCAACTTTGCTCGATTTGCCAAAATCGGCCAAATTCAAATGCTCCTATCCACTTGGACACATCTGAGGATTGAATCTAAAGGGGACAATCACTGAGCCAAGCCTCCAAAGTCCATGGAACAAGAAATAGCATGTTGAACCTAGAATGGCCAAAATAGGGACAAGACTCCAAACTTGGATTGAAGCATTCAATGGAAGCATCAAGGTGGCATGGACTGAGCCATTCTCATCTGAAATCAGTCAAGACTTATCCAAGACCAAGGGAACCACAGCTCTGTGCCCTAACCTCTAGTCAATGGCTAGAGGAGACTTGGATTTCCATTGGACAACATTGGCCAAACCTACTTACCAGTTGCCATTCACTATTCCTTGCAAAACAAACTTGCTCTACTATAAATAGAGCTCAATTGTGATCAGTTTGAGTACACCAAAGCCATCTAACAGATGCTTTCCTCAAAATCTCTTTCTCTTGGCAAAAATGCCTTTCTTAGCAAGGTAGCTATCGGGTTTTGAGTTTGAGAGCTTTTCCAATCAAACCAATCACTCACACACCTCACATACATCATATAGAAGTGATCCAAACACTCACATAACATCTGGAACACTGATTTCACAAAATCACCAGCCAATTGCTCAAGTTCTTGACAGTTTTGCAGTTGAGGTGCCATCTTCAACTCCAAACCATTTCAATCCATTCCAAGCACTCAGACACATCACTTGGTACCTAGGGAAGCTATCCACATCATTGGAACCTAGCTGTAACACCTCCAACACAAATCACGATCACCAGCTGCAAGTGGTAAGCATGAGCTCTTTTAACTCTATGATCCATGCAATTTTTGCTGCACAATAATTTGGCCATATGTTCATAATCATGCATGGAATGTTTTCCCTCAAATAATTGCATTGTTTGAATCGTGTATCAAAAATCCTAGCCTTCATGCAGAAATTAGGGTTCTTGAGGATTTTTCACGATTTCTTGTTATATGTTTAATTTAAATGAAATTAATGGACATAGATATGATCGTGAGGTTGAAACGAGCATAATGATATGTGGATTGCATGTTATAATCAAGTATTCAGGGAGATTGGATAGAAAATGCAAATCAGCCAAACCCAGAACACGCGCGTGTTCTTCAGCTTGTTCTTGGCGCCATTTTTAGAAATTCAAATATTTGAATTTTGTGGTTTTTATTTAATTGATTCAAAAATTAATTTCTCTCTGAGTTTTAATGATTTTGAGTTGATTCTTTTTTTAATAATTCACAAAAATGTTAAAATATTTTATTTTCCCAAAAAATCCCAAAAATATTATTTATTTCATATAATTGATATTTTTGCAAAGAATTAATATTTTAATTATTTTTGACATTTTAAATATTTTTTCCACATTGATTTTGCAACTTTTAATGCTTTCTAATTATTTTGTAGGTCAATACTTAATTTTTGAAGCATTAATCCAAGATCACAATTTGTTTTTCATATTTTAAACAATTTTGATCATTTTTAATTGAATTTTTATTCAATTGAATACATTTTTGAAAACAAATTAGGGTTTTTGGATTAATTCAACCCTCATAAATCATTTTCAAAACACTTTGGGCCTCTTGAGAGAGTGTAAGACCCAACCCACTTGTACAGAAATATTTTGGGCCTCATTCGTTGTATAAGTCCCTCTGTACATTTTTCAAATAAACGACACGATCATCGCCTCTTGAAAAATAACCTTGGGCCTCTCCTTGAGCTATAAGACCCATTCAAAAACACTTTGGGCCTCTAATAGAGTGTAAGACCCAATCCCCTTTTAACCAAAACATTTTGGGCCTCACTTATCGTATAAGTCCCTCTGCGTTAAAAGAAAACCTCGGCGCGATCGCCATTTTTAAACGAAAAATCATCTGGGCCTACCCTCGTGTTATAAGCCCCACTCTTTTTCTTTAAACCCTTTGGGCCTCTTGAGAGAGTGTAAGACCCATCCCTTTGTACAGAAAACAATTTTTGGGCCACAGTCACTTGTATAAGTCTACACTGAGTTAAAGTCTTCTCCTTCAGGTTAAAACCCCCTATAAAGGAAATTATGGCATTGTCGGGTTCACAAATCCTGGTTAAAGTAATTCTCCTTTATAAAACAGTTGTGACATACAACCCCCTCTTTAGAGATGACAAATTCTCTCTAAAGTTGGGACCTTCAGCTTCACATCTTGGGCTTTGAACAAGATACAAATAGACCTTTCAGCTTCACATCTTGGGCTTTGAACAAGATACAAACAACCATTTCCTCCCATAGAATAGGAGGAACTACGAACGCTCTGATTTCCCTGTTTCGGTAAACGGGAATACGTAGGCATAAGATCGAAAGAAAAGATCTTAGCGAGCACAATCAACAAAAAACCCAAATCCCATATGTCCATCAATCAAAAGCAGTAATTCAAAAAGCATCAGTCCTAACATCCTAATCCTTGTTCCCCGCCAGAAACCTTCCGTCTAGATAAAAATAAAGAAAACCGTATTGGCGAAAATACAAATAACCAGTACAAAGGCCCCCCCACATTGATAGCATTCGTAACCTAACAGCCCGCTGTTTAAACTCAGTATACAAAGCAGGGTTAATTGGAGACATCTATTTCCCTTCCTTCATCAGCTCACAATAGGATAAAAAATGAATCGACCTGTAGTTTTAAGCTCAACCACAGAGAGCGACCAGCGCTTAAGAACCGCGTCCAAAATCGTTCGCTACAATTACACCATTTGAAACCACTCTTTATTAAGGCTATGGTGGATGCTAAAGCTGTCAATAAGGTGTTCATAGATGGTGGTGCAATAGTTAATCTAATGCCACACTCTATGTTTAAGAAGCTAGGGAAGACTGATGAAGATTTGAGACCCCAAAACATGGTATTATCTAACTACAAAGGTAAAACCAACAACATCTTATGGGTAATCCAAGTCGATCTGTCTGTAGGATCAACTTCCAGGCCAACCTTATTCACGGTTATTAGAACCAATGTAAATTACAATTTACTCTTGGGATGTGAACGGATACATGGCATTGGGGTTGTGCCATCGTCCCTCTACCAAAGGGTCACCATCTGGAGAGAGGATGGTATTGTGGAAAATATTGAGGCTTACCAGAGTTACTACAAGGCTGATATAGGGAAGATTGGCTAGAAGGACTTCGACATAAACTTGGCGAACAATCTGTCATGCTATGCTGCCGAGGAGGTCTATACCTCTGAAGGAGATTCAACCTACGCTCTGAATCTGCAACCTAACTATGGGTTCATTTAGGATAAAGATCAGGTGGGTACTGCCCCTTGTCAAAGAGGTATCCACCCCCCACTGGGTGGACGCATGTAGACAAAGATGTCTGTTGAGTCACAAGCGTGGGCTCGAATCTTGGCCTATATGGCTGAGAACAGAATAAATTCGGCCCTAGAGGCTGAGTTGTCTCAAAACATTGCTTGTGAAGCCACTGTCGAAATTCCTGAAAATCATGGAGAAGGCCCTAAGGGCCAGACAACAACTTCAGAAAGCCAAAGGCTCGACTGCATCTACGATAGCGAGCCTTTGGGGTTTGAAAAAGATCCGCTAGGAACCAATATTAAAATGCAAGCCCAAGATCCTCTTGAGGAAATAGATCTGGGCGAAGCAGTGGAAAAACGACCAACGTACATCAGCATAATGATTGATCCAAAGTTGAAGAAGAAATTGGTCGAGTTGTTGAAAGAATATAAAGATTGATTCACATGGGTTTACAACAAAATGCTAGGCCTGAGTCGAAGTATGCATGAACTAAAGCTGCCAATAAAGCCTGGGAGAAAGACAGTGAAGCAGTTGCCAAGGAGGTTTGCGCCAGAGGTGATGTTAAATATCAAAGAAGAGATCGAGAGGCTTCTCAAAAGTAAGTTCATAAGAACAACCAGGTATGTCGACTGGCTAGCAAACATAGTCCCAGTAATTAAGAAAAATGGTACCTTTAAGGTGTGCATAGATTTTAAAGATTTGAATAGTGCGACACCTAAGGATGAATATCCCATGCCTGTGGCAGAGATGCTGGTCGACTCAACCATGTATCATGAGTACTTAAGTATGCTAGATGGGTACTCCAGACACAATCAGATATTTATAGCTAAAGAGGATGTACCCAAAAAGATATTTCGATGCCCAGGTGCGTTAGGCACATACGAGTGGATAGTAATGTCATTTGGTTTAAAAAACGTTGGGGAGATTTACCAGTGTGCCATGAACTCAATGTTCCATGATTTTATTGAGACTTTTATGCAGGTCTATATAGACGACATTGTCATAAAATCTTCCTCAGATGATGATCACTTAGACCATCTTCGACAATCCTTCCAAAGGATGAGGAAATATGGTTTGAAAATAAATCCTTTGAAATGTGCTTTATGTGTCGGTGCAGGGGAGTTCTTGGGGTTCGTAGTTCACAAGAAAGACATAGAGATCAACAAAAATAAGGCAAAAGCAATTGTCGATATCAAGCCTCCTTCGACAAAGAAGCAGCTCCAGTCTTTGTTGGGAAAAGTCAACTTCTTAAGAAGATTTATTTCAAACTTAAGTGGCAAAGTATTATCATTTTCGCCGCTTCTTCGACTCAAGAAGGATAACGATTTCGTTTGGGGATTTGAACAGTAGGAGGCCTTTGACACCATAAAGCAATATTTGATGAAGCCTTCAATATTGTTACCTCCGAGTAGAAATAGGAGCATGAAACTGTATATAGTTGCCTTGGATTCGACAATAGGCAGCATGTTAGCATAAGAGGATGATAATGGTATTGAAAGAGCCATATATTACCTCAGTCGAATCCTCATAAATGCAAAAACTAGGTATAACTTGATTCTTGGTAGTTTTAGTTTTGCTTACCTCGACCCAACCATCCTCTTTCTGGTATTTTTGGACTCTCATTACTTCCTTTATCGTCTTCATGGCTCCTATGCTTTTTCAAAATTTAATTATAAAAATGAATAGAGATTACTAGATACTACCCCATGATTTAAAAGTAATAGTAGATCATTGATGATTTATAGTTGAAATTAAAATATATAATAAAATCAATTCTTGAGATGACTAAACTAATAGTACATCCTTGTTTATTTATCTTATATGAATATTTTTCACGTACTTTATTACAATTCTTGACGGAGATTAGGGATGACAATGGGCAGGGTATGGGTAAGGTACTATAGTACCCGTCCCCATACCCGCAGTTGGAAAAAATCCCCATACCCGAGCTCATACCCGCTTGGGTATCAAAATTGGCATCCGTCCCCGTACCCTATGGGTATATAAGTGCCCGTACCCGTACCCTTTACCCGCATTTCTAATAAAAATAAATATATCAAGTATAAAATATCATAATATTTTAAGTTTTTAAAAATATTAAAAAGTTTTAAAAAAATTTTATTATTGAATTATGAAATAAATGATCACGTATATTAAATATGTAGTAATTTAAAATTGATGTTTTTTTTAAAATTTTATAAATATTTATTTTTATATAATAATATAAATTAAAATATATAAATATATATTGTGCAGGTATGGGGCGGGTTGGGCACTAAGGTGCACATCCCCGCTTATTTAAGTGGGTAATTACTCGAGCCCGTACCTGTACCCATTTTTGCGGGTTTTTACCCTACCCGTTATGGGTAATTTTCTGGATACCCACTGGGGATCGGCCAAATTGCCATCCCTAACGGAGATCATAAAATGAAAAGAAAAAAAATTGAATATTGAGATTGCGTTATTACTTAAAGAGGTACAATTTATTTGTGTATAAAAGAGGTTTTGAGGTTCAAAGAAGACAAATGAAAAAGACTAACAAATAAACTTTAACAAATTTAGATAAGAGATTTAACTGATTTTTTAAAAATTTAATATTCAATTTTTTTTAATAAAATGATAAAATATCTAAAATCAAATTTTAAAAATAATGTTTTAAACTAAATTTTTATTTGAAACTTTTATAATAACTTTTGTTACATAAAATTATAAAATTCATTTAAATAAAAAAACTTAAAACAAATTGGTCCATAATCATTCCCAAACTTTTGAATGACAATATCTATCTCAGATTTACGATATTTGCAATTCTTTTATAAATAACATTTATTTATAATGTTTGAGTATAAAAAATCTTAAGTAATTTAAAAGATCGACGATATCATAATAAATATAATTTTCCCTTTAACTAATGTCGATTTATTAAGAGAAATGAAATAGTAGTAATTAAAGTAAGTTGATGAATGGGATTAAATTAACAGTATTTTGTATTTACTGTCAGCAACGTTGGGATAAGCTTGATCCAGAACAACGTTTAAGCAACAAAAAGGGAAGACAGTTTTTCTGCTGGGACCATTATGTGTTGTGATTCTATATCAGAATTGGATTTGGGTCATTGTAACAACCGATTTTGGGAGAACATAGATTCCAACGTGGGTAAGTAGGTGTGGAATGCCATAGCCAAGTTGGGGATCAACGCAAAGGGAAAAGACATAGATTACAAAAATAAAATTGAAGCAATGGAGAAAAGAGACTTGGAGAGTATTTAGGGTAAGAAGGTGCAAACTTTCTCGGGTCAGTGATTATTGGATCGTTGAATGTTAGAGGGTGCTGCAACAAATTAAAAAGAAAAAGGATTAGTAAGATTATCAACAACGGTAGGGCATATATATTTCTGATTCAAGAATCTAAGATGTCTAGAATTGTAGAGGGAGAAGTGAGAAGCTTGTGGAACAATGCAAAAGTGGGTTGGTCGTTTTCAGATTCTATAGGAAAATCAGGTGGTTTGATCACTGTTTTGAAGGAAGGGATTTGTGACGTTATTTTCAGTTTCAAAGGAGTAGGGTACTTAGACATCAAACTGTTATGGAATGGTTTGTTCATATATGTTGTGAACATTTATTCACCTTGCTCAATAACAAACAGAAGGATTTTATGGGAAAATCTTTTGGAGCTCAAAATTAGGTATTCTGGCGGCGAATGGTGTTTCGAGGGCGATTTTAACTCTGTGGCAAATAGAGACGAAAGGAAGGGAAAGCAAAAGGGTAGCAGATCGTCTGAGATGAAAGAATTCGCGGATTTCATCATTGCCTCTAATTTGATTGATGTTCCAGTGAAAGTTAATATCTTCAATTGGTATAGTGGTGACGGTTCAACGATGAGTAGGTTGGACTGTTTCTTGCTCTCTAACAATTTGATTAACTGGTTGGGAGTTGTCGGTCAATTAACCGATAATAGAGATATTTTGGATCACTGTCCGATATGGCTCATTATCAAAAAAGCTGATTGGGGGCCAAAGTCATTCAGAACAAATAATTGTTGGTTCAACGATCAAAAGTTTCTTCCGTTCGTAGAGAAGGAGTGAAGGAATATTAAGGTCTAAGGTAGAAGCGATTTTGTGCTGAAAGAAAAATTTAGAATTTTAAAAGCTTGTCTTATAAGGCGGAACTTAGAAGTTTTTCGGAGAATAGATTTGGAAATAGAGGATGAGTGTAGGATTGTTAACAAAGCTGATGAGTTGCTTAGTGTTTGTGACGATACTCAGGTGGAAGATATTGTTAGGAAAAGGAGTACTGCTACCTCTTCTTTCTGGAAAAACTTAAAATTAAAAGAAAACATACTTCTCCAAAAATCGAGATTAAAATGGGATAGTGACGGGGATTCCAATACCAGGTTTTTCCACGGAATCATGAAAGAAAGAAGACGTAGAAATTTTATCGGTTCTCTTCAAACAGACAAAGGCAAGGTGGAAGCTGTAGATGAAGTCAAAGACGAGGTTCACATGTATTTTTTGGAGTCTTTTGCTTAACCAGATTTTAATCGTCCTCTGCCAGATGATGTTCATCTAAGAAGATTGTCTGAAGCAGATAGTTGTTGGTTAGAGGCAGATTTCACAGAAGTTGAGATTAAGGAGGCCTTTTGGAGTTGTGAAGGTTATAAGAGCCCGGGACCCGACGGTTACAACTTCTTTTTTCTAAGAAGTTGTTGGTCTTTCATCAAAGAAGATGTCATTCGTTGTTTTAAGGATTTCCACGATAAAGCTTTGTTACCTAAGTCATTTAGTTCTACTTTTCTGACTTTGGTTTCGAAGAAGGTGAACTCATCTAGTCTTGGAGAGTATCGTCCCATTTGCCTTGTAGGGTGTATATATAAAGCTCTTGCGAAGTTGCTCACAGAAAAGGTTAAAGAGAGTTCTTAGCTCTATTATCTCTCCTTGCCAAACAACATTCGTTCTTGGAAGGCAATTACTCGACGGTGTTTTAGTTGCAAACGAAACTTTGGATTTCGCAGTTAAGGAGCACAAACAATGTTTGCTTTTCAAGGTTGATTTTGAAAAATATTATGATAAGATCAGTTGTAATTTTTTAAGGTATTTGATGACAAGGATGGGTTTTGGAGTATTATGGATGAAATCAACGATTTTTACGAGTTATTTGTCTGTTTTAATCAACGGTAGCCCGACAAAGGAGTTCAAAGTTGGCAGGGGTCTCACACAAGGAGAATCTCTCTCACCCTTTTTATTTTTTATTCTTGCAGAAGCTCTCGCTGGTTTGGTTACGAATTCGAGGAATTTAGGTGATTTCTCTAGTTTGGCTGTTAAGGAGAATTGTGTGGTGGACATCCTCCAGTTCGCAGATGATACTCTACTGGTAGGGGATGGTAATTAAAGACACCTTTGGGATGTGAAATCAGTTCTCCAGGGCTTCAAGGTTATCTCGGGTTTAGGAGTGAATTTTATGAAGAGCAGAATCATTGGAGTGAATGTTAACTCTCATTTTCCGAACACTGCTGCTAACTTTTTATCTTGCAGGTTAGAAGACAGATGCTTTAACTTTCTTGGTATTCCGATAGGCATGAACCCAAGACATATTTCTTCTTGGAAGTTTTTGATTCGTAAGCTGGAAGCTAGACTGTTTTGTTGGAAAGACAGGATACTTAGTTTTGGTGGTAGATTAACTTTGCTCAGATCAGTTTGGAGTAGTCTTCTGGTGTTTCTTTTATCTTTTTACAGGGCCCCGAAGTCGATTTGTAGATTTATCACAAAGTTGCAAAACCAATTTCTTTGGGGCGGAGGAGTTGAAAAGAGAAGAGTTCATTGGGTGACTTGGGATCACCTTTGCTTGCCCAAAGAGAAAGGTGGACTAGGCTTTAAGAGATTGAAAGAGTTCAACATTTCCTTGCTATTCAGGTGGAGATAGAGGCTGTAACAAAACACGGATTCTCTTTGGTTCAAAATCATTAAGGCGAGATACAGAGAGATGATTTCACTTGATAGTCATGCTCCAACAGTTTATAGTAGTTCTTCGTGTTCCATATGGTGGAAAGACATCATCACACTGGAAAATCGTCGAAATGAGAAGATTTTGCAACGTAATTGCAGATTTCAGTTGGGGGATGGGAGATCTGTATCATTTTGGGCTGGAGTGTGGATAGGGGAAGTTAGTTTGGCAGAAAAGTTCCCAGTTCTGTTTCGGAAAATCTCTTTGAAAAAAACCACAGTTGTAGAAATGGGAAAAAGGTATTTTGAGGGATGGAAGTGGGGAGAGTTTGGAATCATATCTTTCAGGAATCAATCTATTTTGTCGAACATTATTTCTCTTCGAAGCATGATCGAAAACTGTGATCCTATCTCTAGTGTGACAAATTGTCTTGAGTGGAAGCCCGATATCGGCGTCGGCTACACGGAAAAATTTGGGTATGCTCTTCTATTCCCGCTACATACTTTCTCCAGGGAATCATTTAGTTTATCAAAAGCTTTGGAAATCTACGGTTCCTTTTCGACTCAAAGCTTTCGGTTGGCGACTTTTTCTTGACAGGCTCCCTATGAAAGAGCTGCTGGTTTTTAGAGGTATCATTCAACCTTCTGAAGCTGTCTGCATTCTTTGTTCGGAAGCAGGAGAAGCTTTGCATCATCTGTTTTTTAATTGTTCTATTGTTAGAAAAGTGTGGAGGGGATTGCTAAATGGATTTGAATACAGGATCTGACTAGTACTCAAGATCCTTTTAGTCTCTTTCAGCAGTGGATGGAATTCTTTAGTAGTAAAAAGATCAAACATGGTAAGAAAGGTTGCATTTGGTTAGCCACATGTTGGAGCATTTGGATAATGAGAAACGACATTCAGTTTAATGACAAAAAATGTAGCGTTTCCGATCTCATATGGAACATCAAAGTTTTGGTTTGGAGGTGGTCTTTGATAGGGGACATTAGCAAACCCAATTGTAACTTCTATGATTTTTGCATTGATCCTTTGCATTTTCTTGTTTAAGTTTCAATTGGTTTTTAATATCTCCTCTTCTTCTGGTTTTTAACCGGATTTTGTAATCGGGTTAGAGTACCCCTAGTGCTCTCTTAATCTAATCCTTGCTTACAAAAAAAAGGTACCAATCTCGTCAAAGTAATAAAATATAGATATTTTTTATAGAGATTGTAAATTTAACAAGTTAATAAATATGAGATTTAAAAATAAATAATTAGGGGGTTTTCAATAGCAATTTGGTACGAAAATAAGAACGAGAAAATTATCGGAGGAAAGTTCGACGAGAAAAGGTAATTAGATCTTTTTATCGAATCCCCTAATTGTACCTGTTGATGAATTGTGTACGAAATGAATTACAATTATGCTATAATCTCACAGAAAATTACCAAGACCATTGCACCTAATTCTTTGGTGTATAGCTCACTCATTTACACAATAATTTCATAATTCGTTAGGCCAATTCAGAGTTAAACTAGGCGTTACTACGTGTGTTAATTCAAAAGTTACAACTTATAATTACCTATTCCTAGTTAATTACTGAGTTGAATAATGATCCTAATTTATATTGGTAGACCTACGATCAATAATCTATACTCGTCTGATATCAATTTGTGCACTCGTCAACCCACAAACACCAATAAGCACAAAAATAATTAAATAAAGATTATAACATAAAAAAATCGAATAATACCAAACAATCATATAATCCAACAGAGTAAAATCAGGTTCATCTCAAAAGACCTAATCTAAAATAAATTAGCTACTCATAGTGACAATAAAAATTACCATGAGTTGATAAGAATTCTTCATTGAAATCAATGAAAAATATGCTCTCAGATGACTCCAATGTTCTTTGAATTCGTGCTCCAAAAGCTCATGACCATCACTTTCTGTCTCAAATTTCGAATCCCAAAAAAGTAGCAAAAAGTCCTATAAATATAAGCTAGCGCATGTCATAAAAGTGCAACATCGCGCTTGCGTTGGTATCCATCGTGACCACGATATGACGTCATCACACCTATGATGTCAGCATCAAGACCGCAAATAAAACAGAGGAAAAATGTATTCTCCTCTTCCTAACTGATTACTAAAAAATTAATTTAAAAGTAATAGTTGATCATTGATGATTTATAGTTGAAATTAAAATATAGGGTTAACTATACTTCACCCCCTGCAAATGTAGAGAGTTTTGGTTAACTATACTCTCAAGCTAAAAATGCCTTATCCTCGTTACGGAATTCTTCCGCCAAAGGAATCTGTCATGTACTTCATGAAGGAAACTGAAAAGCTTCAGGTTACTCTCAACAAAGTTCAACGGGAGAGAAGGTCTTGGAAGAACAAGTACCGCACCCTCGACGTAGAGTGCGTCAAAATACAGCAATTACTGAAAGAGAAGGATGCTCTGATTGAAATTTTGGAGCAGCATGCTGTAGAGAATCAAGATGACCAAAGGAATTTGCTCGCTCCTTTCACCTGGCAAGGGAATGACAACCCGACAACGGCCCAAGAGCCCTGGTCAAAGAAAAGGAAGATATCAGAATCAGCACCCGATTTCTCTTTAGAGAGGACTCGGGATCCATTAGCTTAGGTTTTTGTTTCTGCATCTTGTAATCTACTGTATTTCCATTTCTGTAATCCTTTGAATTTCAATAAAAAGGGGTTTCCCCACCGTTTGATATTTGCAATCTAATTGTCGAAGTTTATTTTGATTAAACCAAAAAAACAATTAATATAATCATTGCATTCATCATTCTCACGTAACGCATTCTTCTTACCTACGAATCTCACGTTTGTGTCTCGATTCTAGAGTCAAACTGTCTCATTCGTATAATACTCGGGCCAATCGTCAGAAAAAGATGGATGATCTTGAGGAAGAAAACAGAGAGTTGAAAGAAGAGATCGACGCTCTGAGAGAGGATATGAGAAAGCTTCGTAACGACATGCAAGCCATGGCAGAAGCTCAGCTACAAAGAACTGTGATCTCAGAGATCACCTCAATGCCCATAGTGGAGAAGTATGATCCTAGGTATCAGATGCCGAAAGATCGCCCTTGGGGAATGCCTGTTAACTATATCCCGGGAGGATATGTTCCGCCGATCACTGAGGATCAGGGAATCACAACATAAGCCGCTGGGCCTGAAGGTTACAAACTTCGGGAAAGCGAAGATGCCAGGGGCATACTGAAGACTCCTGAAGGTTACAAACTTCAGGAAATGCCAAGACTCACTGCCGTAGTCACGGTACCACCCCCTGTGATGCACACTGTCCCGGAAGGACAGATTCCACAGACACCTTCTGGTAAGAAGGAAACTATGTTTGACAGAATGGAGGAATTCCAGGAGCAGTTCTTGGAAATGTAAAAGGAGCTGCAAGCCATTCGCGGTCAGGATCTATTTGGAAAGGACGCCGAAGACCTCTGTTTGGTCCCCAATGTGAAAGTCCCGCACAAGTTCCAAGTGCCCGACTTTGAAAAATACAAGGGTAACTCTTGCCCTCAGAGCCATCTGGTGATGTACGCTCGGCGAATGTCAGCTCAGACAGAGAATCAGGATCTACTGATTCACTACTTTCAGGATAGTTTAACCGGTGCCGCATTAAAATGGTACATGGGGTTAAACCGTGCCACGATCGGCACTTTCAGAGATCTTGGTACTGCCTTCGTCCAACAATACAAATACAATTTGGACATGGCACCCGACAGAGATCAACTCAGATCGATGTCGCAAAAGGACAAGGAAACCTTTAAGGAGTATGCTCAAAGGTGGCGTGAAATTGCCGCTCAAATTTTTCCACCTCTTGAGGAAAAAGAGATGACAAAGATCTTCTTAAATACCTTAAGCTCATTTTACTATGATCGAATGGTTGCCAGTGCGCCCAGTGATTTCACCGAGATGGTCGGCATGGGCGTACGTCTTGAGGAAGCCGTTCGAGAAGGACGTTTGGTAAAAGACACTGGATCGACGAGCGGTACTAAAAAATACGGTAGTGCTCTCCCTAAGAAAAAAGAGCAAGATATTGGGAATATCTCTCTCGGAAAGCAAAGGCGTCGATATCAACCAGTAGCGACTGTGACTCCTGCTGTCAACCCTGCGCCTATTCCTACGTATCAACCTCAGGTTGCGCAGAGCCAACCTGATCAGCAAAGGACACAACAGCCTCTTCAGCAGGCTCGTCCTCCATACAATAACAACCGTACAACACGACCATCAGGGTTTGATCCTATACCCATGTTGTACGCAGAATTATTTCCGTTACTACTGGCTAAGGGGCACATTCAGACTAAGTCTCCTCTTACGGTACCGGAAAATCTGCCTTTTTGGTTTAAAGTGGATCAGACATGCCCTTATCATCAAGGAGGTCCAGGGCATAACATAGAAACTTGCCTCAATTTCAAGTCCGACGTGCAAAAGCGTGTTAGGAGCGGGCTCTTATCTTTCAAAGATACGAATCCCAATGTTCTCACGAACCCGCTGCCTCAACATGAGAAAGCTGCAGTCAATCTGATTGAGAAAGAGACTAACAATGTCTATCAAATTCACGATGTACTCTTGTTAAAGACCAATCTGGTCAAGATGCATTGTAGGCAGAGTGGATATGGCCATGTGCCACCTCATAACTATCACCAGTGTGATATCTGCTCTAAAGACAACCAAGGATGTTCTGTAGTGCAAGCAGCTCTACAGAAACAAATGGATCTCGGACGGATCCAAGAGCACCGAGTTCGTGGAGTTAACATGGTTTACACGAATTCCAACGTCATTCAAAACCACGACATCCGTGCGATGAATGCCAACTTGGTGGCAATGCACTCAAGGCAAAGCCAGTATCATAATCTGCCGCGGCATGATTACAGTTCTTGTCTGACTTGCTCGGTAAACAAACAGGGATGCTCTTTCATACAAGAGGCCCTCCAGCGTCAGATGGATCTTGGATGGATCCAAGACTACCATGATATGAATTCCTATCAGATCAACATGGTTCAGATTTTCGATATTCGCGTGATGAATACCAACTTAGTAGAGTTACATGCTGAGCAGGTCCGACTCGGATTCTTAATATCACATGACTATCAAAGCTGTAAAGCGGGTTGCGAAAATGATCAGGGTTGTACCCTTATCCAGGAGGCACTTCAGCACTTGTTAAATCATTGGTGGATGCCAATCTACATGGATGAAGATACTCAGCAAATTAGTATCACTAACAGGAATCCCACTCGACGTCAAAGTCAGGATGTCCGATCAGTGGAAGGTAACCTAGTGAGGTTACATTGTATTCAAAGTGGGCGTGGCCAGGTGCCACCACACAATTATGACCGTTGTAGCATCTGTTCGGAAAGTAACCAAGGGTGTTACCTTGTGAGAGCATCTCTTATGGGTCAGGTGGACCGTGGAGAGATTCTCCCATATCCGGGTTCTGGACCCATCAACTGGACGCCGAACTACCTTGCCAATCAAGTCGAGGATGTTGTCACAATCTCTGGTCATCACCATACCAGGGATGTTTTTTCCATCATCCCTCTACTTGACGAATCTAGAGTTCCCAACCGGGAACGGATCGAGATTACTTATGATGGTCAGAAAAATCAGAAGGTTCCCATAGTCATCTATCTACCGGGACCACTACCGTATGAATCAACTAAGGCTATCCCTTACAAATACGGTGCAACAACAGTCGAGAATGGAAAGGAAATTCCATTACCCTTCATCGTGAACATTGCAGACATCAGTCGTGTAACACGGAGTGGTAGAATCTTCAACCGAGGGGTTGGGGAAGTTAACAAAGAAAAGGAACTTCAGATAGAAGCTCCCGATCTATCAGTCGGTCAATCCAGTAATCCCGACCTTTCAAAAAATAATGATGAGATGCTGAAGCTCATCCAAAGGAGTGAACACAACATTGTCGATCAACTGTTACAGACTCCTTCAAAGATCTCGGTATTATCACTGTTACCCAGTTTAGAAGCCAACAGGGAGGCTCTACAGAAAGTCTTGGAGCAAGCCTTTGTAGAACAGGATGTAACAATCAGACAGTTCGATAGCATTGTCTCTAACATCACTTCCTGCAATAACTTGGGATTTAGTGATGAGGAATTACCTGAAGAGGGTCGCTGTCATAACATGGCACTCAATATCACAGTCAACTGCCAGGACAATGCTTTAGCCAGCGTACTGGTAGACACAGGGTCAGCCCTGAATGTTATGCCGAAGTCCACTTTGATGCAATTATCATTCAAAGGCCCTCCGATGAGAATCAGCGAGGTCGTCGTCAAAGCATTCGACGGATCCAGAAAAATGGTTATCGGCGAAGTTGATCTTCCCATAACTATTGGTCCTCACACTTTCCAGGTCACTTTCCAGGTCATGGACATCCGGGCAACATACAGTTGTTTATTAGGAAGACCTTGGATACATCAGGCTAGAGTGGTCACTTCGACCCTCCACCAAAAGCTAAAGTTCGTCCAGAACGGCCAACTCATCACAGTCTGTGGAGAACAGGCCTTGCTCGTGAGTAACTTATCATCATCTGCTTGAGTAGAACCTGAGGAGGTTATTGGAACTCAGTTCCAAGCACTGTCGGTGAGCAAGGACAATCACTTCAAAGGAGGAACCTCGATTTCCTCATACAACGATGCTATCAAAGCGGTCAAGAGTACCGTTACGACAGGATGGGGACAACTTGTCATTCCTATTGACAATAAAACAAAGAAGGGTCTTGATTTTTCTGCAACCTGTACCCAGACAGCTGCCAACGATGAAAGTATTCATCCCCTTCAAAACTTCTTCCACAGTGGAGGTTTCCTTCACCCAGTGTCTTAGACAGTTCATGCTATCAATGAGGAAGATCCCTCTGACACAGATGAAGAGTGGAAGTCCTATCTTAATGAGGACGGTTATATGTCTCAGGAAGAGGTGCATATGCCTTTTTGCTTTCCTACAGAAAGTCTGAGATTTATACCACGGTCAGATGTCGAAATGATCTACGGAGATTGTGATCCGGAAGGATGCCGTGCTCCACCAAATTCATTAGAGGAAGACACTCTGATGAAAGACAACTTTGACCACAACTACTATGGCCCAATGGATGGCCTGCCAATGTGGCAGCCTTACCCAGGAGACTTGGGGCAAGAAAGTCAGCTGAGTAATGAAACTCAGCTGAGCATCATTGAACAGAATACCTGTGTCCCCACCATGTCATGGGATCAACACTCGGGTCATCCTGAAACTGCTCAACATGAAGATGAATTCGCAACGTTTGCAGGACTTGAGTTCATCAACTTTGCTTTTCCTGAGGTCAACGTCATCGAGAGGGATGACTCCTCCAGTTCCAAAGAAGTTTGGGATACCTTGGGACAACCGAGTGGAAAATTCGACTTTATGGTCAAGTACACTGCGCCCGAAAGCTCTCGTATCAGGCTCGAAGATATCCAGCCAACTGGATGGGGAGATACAGCTGAGAGCACAAATGCTCTGCAGAATGCAATAGAGGAATCCTCCTACGACAACTCTGCCTGGGAGACAGATTCCAACGATCCTGCTCCACCAGAAATCAGTGTCATTTCTGAAGACAAATTAAGGAAGGTGTCAGACTTTGTGATTCACTGAGGAGTTCGCCGCCAATGGGTTGTCGTCGAGGTTCCGAAGGCCTTTCACCAGTCAGAGTAATTGCCATCTTTAACCTTTCACCCTGCCCAGGTGAAACGGATGTTTTGATAGGGCTCGCTTTCTGTAAATTTCCCTCTTCGCTTCGCCCAAAGCGACAGAGTTTTGTTTTATAGGGCTGTAGTTTCAAGGATCGACTTGTTCATTAATAAAATAACGTCGTTCTGTAATTTCCGCATTAATTGTTGTTTTCTCTTTTCGTTTTTCAGAAAATGGTAATCCTAAAAAACAATTAAAAATAAAAACAAGCAGTAAAACAAATACACTGCACACACTTGCATTTTTCTCTATCTCTTCTAAACACGAATCATCACGTCATGCAGATTGCTTGTTTTAAGCCCTGTAGAAACATACGATCCGATGCCTTCTCCCGACTTTGAGTTCCCGGTATTCGAGGCTAAAGAAGAAAATGACAACGAAATTCCAGAAGAGATCTCCCGACTACTCAGACAAGAGGAAAGGTCCATTGAACCTCATAAAGAACCGTTGGAAATGGTAAACTTGGGTTCAGAGCAAGAGAGAAAAGAAATCAGGATTGGGGCACTGCTCAATCCAACTGCCAGAGAGGGTTTGATAAAGCTTCTCAAAGAATTCCCCGATGTATTCGCTTGGTCCTATCAGGATATGCCAAGGTTGGATACCAGCATCGTGGAACATCACTTACCATTAAGATCGGAATGTCCGCCAGTAAAGCAAAGGTTGAGACGCACTCACCCGGACATGACCATCAAAATCAAAGAGGAGGTGCAGAAATAGATTGACGCGGGTTTCCTCGCTACATCTGAATATCCTCAATGGTTAGCCAACATCGTACCCGTTCCCAAAAAGGACGGAAAGGTCAGAATGTGTGTTGATTACAGAGATCTAAACAAGGCAAGTCCAAAGGACGACTTTCCTTTACCACACATTGACATGCTGGTTGACAGTACAGCAAAGTTCAAAGTTTTCTCCTTCATGGATGGATTCTCGGGCTATAACCAGATCAAAATGGCGCCGAAAGACATGGAAAAAACTTCGTTCATTACCCCATGGGGCACCTTTTGTTACAAGGTAATGCCGTTCGGTTTGAAGAACGCCGGGGCAACCTATCAAAGGGCCATGACTACTCTGTTTCATGACATGATACACAAGGAAATCGAAGTGTATGTCGATGATATGATTGCAAAATCAAAAACAGAGAGTGAGCACGTTGAACATCTGTCCAAATTGTTTGAACATCTACGAAAATTCAAACTCCGCTTGAATCCCAACAAATGCACCTTCGGTGTCCGTTCAGGGAAACTCTTAGGGTTCATCGTCAGCCAGAAAGGAATTGAGGTTGATCCCGACAAGGTCAAGGCCATTCAAGAAATGCCTTCTCCGAAAACTGAAAAACAAGTCAGAGGATTCCTGGGACGTTTGAACTACATCTCCAGATTCATATTCCTTATGACCGCGACATGCGCGCCGATCTTCAAGTTACTCAAAAAGAACCAGGAGTGCGTTTGGTCAGAAGATTGCCAAACCGCCTTTGACAGTATTAAGGAATATCTATTGAATCCGCCGATTCTATCACCTCTAGTGGAAGGAAGACCACTGATCATTTACCTCACAGTTCTAGAGGACTCAATGGGATGTGTACTTGGCCAACAAGACGAAACTAAAAGGAAAGAGTCTGCCATTTACTATTTGAGCAAGAAATTCACCGACTGCGAAACTCGGTACACGATGCTCGAGAAAACTTGATGTGCTTTGGCTTGGACAGCCAAACGTCTTCGCCAGTACATGATTCATCATACTACTTGGTTGGTCTCCGAAATGGATCCAATCAAGTACGTTTTCGAAAAACCTGCTCTTACGGGAAGGATTGCCCGTTGGCAGATGCTATTATCAGAATATGACATAGAGTACCACGCTCAGAAAGCCGTTAAAGGAAGTATTTTAGCCGATCATTTGGCTCATCAACCAATTGACGATCAAGAATCAATCGGGTTTGACTTCCCAGATGAAGATGTCATGTATCTAAAAATGAAAGATTGCGATGAATTGTTGCCCAGTGAAGGGCCAGAACCAGGTTCCCAATGGGGACTTATCTTTGACGGAGCTGTCAATCATTACGGAAACGGAATTGGGGCTACCCCTTTCTCTCTAGTGTATGGCATGGAAGCAGTGCTCCCCATAGAAGTAGAGATCCCATCAATCCGGGTATTGATGGAAGCTAAGCTTTCAGAAGCTGAATGGTGTCAAAGTCGACACGACGAACTAAACTTGATCGAAGAAAAGAGAATCATGGCACTATGCCACGATCAGTTGTATCAACAGAGAATGAAGAGGGCGTTCTACAAAAAGGTCCGACCTCGTATCTTCAGAAAAGGAGACCTCGTGCTCAAGAAGATACAATCGTTTCTCACTGACTCTCGGGGCAAGTGGACCCCGAATTATGATGGCCCCTATGTGGTCACGAAAGCTTTCTCAGGCGGCGCCTTGAGACTTGCAACCATGGACGGAGAGGAATTTGCCTACCCCACGAATGTTGATGTAGTTAAGAAATACTTCGCCTAAACTAAAAAAAAAAAACGTCTCGGTGGATTGAAAACCCGAAAGGGCGGTCCAGGCAAAAGTTAGAGACATGAAAAAAATCATCCCGATGGATTGGAAACATCAAATTACAATCCAGGCAAAAATTAGGGATAATGGCAAGTAACTATGTTCAACAGAGGCAAGTCCCTCAGCAGCAGTTACAGCATCCATCGGAGGAAAACTCCAGTCAAGGTCATCTTCGACAGAAGCTCAGGATGTCCCAAATTCAAAGTAGGTAGAAGGATAGTGGTCGTTATGTTTCAACGTAGCCCTTTTCCCTATAAATTACCATTTTCAAACTTTGTAAATACTCTTTGGAATCACGCGTTTGGCTGATTTCCATCCTATCAATAAAATTTGAGCCCTTGTGCTTTTGTTTGTAATTCTTATTTGTTTTAGCTTTACAGAACGACGTTGTTAACATGATTAACGATTCTTGAAATAAAACAAAAATGAATTTACTTGTTAAAACTTTTTCTTCTTTTTTAAAATAGAGATGGCAATTTCTTTTGACTGTTAAACATCAAAAGAACATCAATCGTGTCTCCAAAGGTGTTCGAACCTCAAAGTGCAGAATCAAAGTACTCCTTCTAGACCAGTACGCCTGAATGAAGGATCAGCAATGTCAGAGACCATGTTTCGTCTAACATCCTCGGCCGAGTTCTCATCTCCTAAGCCCGACCAGCGTCGCTCCCAACAGGGACCGTTTCTCCTAAGCAAGGCAGAATTGCTATCTTGAACCAGCGATATTTCTACATGCCCCACTGTGGCCGAGTATCCAGTCGTGTTCATCCTTTAGTCTGTATGTTGCGTCAGTTTTGTCCGCATATACATACATACATCATGCATGATTGATTTGCATTCACATTCATATTGCATCACTATCACTCTAGTCGGTCTTATCCCCTAGTGGTAAAAGTCCTCTCAATCGAGTTGTCAGACCTTTCCTCGTTAGGAAGTGAATCATCTAAGCAATCTCTCCTCCAGTTTATCTCTGGATTAGAGACGGTCCTCGACCACTTTGATAACTTGGACCTCTGAAAAGCCAGAGAAAACTTTCAACAAATATCACTCTTCACCATTGAAGATGATATTCTTGCTTTCCCGGATTAAGGAAAATCCCCAGAGAAAGCCTCTTAATCAGAGATTCGGCGGTACGACAGTTTTTCTCCGAAAAAACCACTGATGAAAAGGTCATTGGCACCTCAAAATTGGATTCCATCATATGGCATTTCTTCGGAAAGATCCCGAGAAAAGTATGATGTAAGCCCCCAAACGAAAACAGTCTCTCAAGAGACTCGCTTTCCCCACTAGAATCGACAAATGGCGTCTCCAAAACCGAGAAGTTTGTGCAACTCTACAACTCAGACAACTGGGTTCCCCAGCAAGTCTGACATCAAAACTTTTTTCGCTCAAATGGCATCTCCCCAGGAAAATTCGGCGAGAAGTTTGAAGGAAAACCGCTACACATAGCGTCCCTTGTCAATAAAGTTTATTGACAAAAGAAACTAAGACCAGTTCCTTGGTAGGAAACCAGGATCGAGGGGAAGTTTATATCAGAAACCGAGACCAGATCCTTGGTAGGAAACCAGGATCGAGGGGAAGTTTACTTTAGAAAATGAGACCAGTTCCTTGGTAGGAAACCAGGATCGAGGGGAAGTTTATTTCAAGAGAAACTGAGACCAGCTCCTTGGCTGAAGACCAGGATCGAGGGGAAGTTTACCTTTTCTAAGCATCATCACTTAGCTAAAGAAGATGAATGCGTAAGCTACCATTCATAACCACCATCAAAATTTTGGGTATTCCGATATTTAATCCTCTTGCACCCCGAATGCCCGAATACCTTCGTCATTCACACCTTCGGGTCCAAGAAGATTAAATAGGGGCATCTGTCATACCCCAAATTTTGACCACTAAGATTTCCCATCATTGTGCAAATCATCAGCACAATGTGGATGGACCATCATACCTCATTAGTCTCCCCAAAGGTGGGTGAGCATTCACTACAAACAGGATTTAGGGTTTCAAGTCCTCGCAGAGCTCTTAGACAAAGGATCAATCAAGGAATGACATGATCTTCAACTTGTCTAGCCTCTCAAATATCCACAATGGATCAAGAGGAATCCCACCTCAAGGATTAAGCACAAGTTTGCTCCCTTCTAGGTGGATCAAGCCTCAGGATCGCCAGTGTCACCAAATTAGGGTTTGGTCGACTAGGGCCTCCAGATGGAAATTTTCCTCTGGGCATGAGCCAATGCTTCAAAGCATAAACCAAAATGCTCCATGGAACATCATAAACCCCATCATCGAGTCAATTTAGCCTTAGGGGATGCATACATAAAAAATCAGGAATTAGGGTTTCTTGACCTTATTCACCCCTAAGTTGACTTTTGGGACAAATCATGAGCCAAGACCTCAAGACATGATTTGAGGGTCTCCAACATACCACTTTGATCCATTTGCAACAATGGATTGACCCAAGAAGCTTGAGCAACAAGTTTCAGTTTCATCTGAACCACAGTTAGGGTTTCGCGAGAAAAGTCAACTGTAGCTTTGACTTTTGACCAGGACATGCTCCCAAGCCGTGGGACACGATTAAATACACCCTATAAAACCCATGGAACATGTCCATCAATTTTGATTTAGGTCAAGGACATGATTTCCTGAAGAATCGCACAGTTTGAAATTCATCTGATAAAAAGTCAACTGTGCACAAAAGTCAAACTTTGACTTTTTGAGATTTTTCATAAAAATGGTTTTTTAACCCTAAAATGATGTTAATGTGTGATTGGAATCATCATTCATCAAGAAAAATCAAAGAAAGTGGGATAACTTGTAAAAGGGGTAACCATAAAAACTTAGAAATTTTTCTAAGTTATGAAAAAAATTGGCAAGGGTACCAACTTTGGAGGATCATAACTCCTAAACCACAAAGTCATTTTTCCCCATCCAAAGCTTGATTTGTAGCCCTCATTACCCTCTACAAAAACTTCAACTAGACCTAAGTCCAATTCATTAAGGATTTTGAGTTATGCTTGGATCAAAATGGCTAAAAACTTAAAATTGACATTTTTCAGCACTTAGCCAAAATCTGCCTTGTAATTTCAGCACAATGTCCCAACTTCAAGGCTGTTTTTCTCCATGATCCAAGTTGAACCAGGTCTAGGGCCAAACATCAAAGTTGAAGTACGTCATCTAAGCTTTCCGAAAAGTCCTAGAACGTCCATGTAGCATACTCGAGCAGGGAGTTATGGATCTTACAAAAGGCCTTGCTGAAGCTGAATTTTTCAGGGGCAGATTTGTACATTTTGTGTGCCACACGAATTTTCAAGCCTTGTCATCAGTTTGGACACATCTAAGGATCAAATCCAAGTGGGATGATCTGATCCATGAACCTCCCAAGTCCAAGGAACAAAGAAAAGCATGCCAAAGCCTAGAAATCCCTAAAAGAGGGACAAAACTCCAATTTTGGTTTGGAGCATTTAATGGATGCTTAGAGGTGGCATGGACTGAGCCATTCTCATCTGAAATCAGTCAAGATTCCTCCAATAACTAGGGAACCAGCAGCCTGTGCTCTAACCTCTAGTCAATGGCTAGAGGAGACTTGGATTTTCATTGGCCAACATTGGCCAAACCTCTGCTGCAGCCACCATTCACTGTAGATCCCAAAACAAACTTGCTCCACTATAAATAGAGCTCATTTGTGTTCAGTTTGAGTACACCAAAGCCATCAAACAGATGTTTTCCTCAAATTCTCTCTTTCACTCCAAAATGCCTTCTTTAGTAAGGAAATTCTGAGTTTTTGAGCTAGAGAGCAATTCCACTCAAACTAATCACACACACACACCTCATATATATCATATGTAAGCTGTGCAAACCATCAAAAGTGACCTGTAATCACAACATCACAAAGTCACCTCTCAAAACCTCAAAATGGCACTTTTTTGCATTTTTCAAGCCATGTCTTGATTCAGTCACTTTCCAAGCCAGATAAAACCTCAAACACACTCTAAATATCATCCTTGAACTGTCCCAAATGGTGCCACACATCTGGAACACCATTTGAGAGAGTTGGCATTTTGGCCGTTTTTTACCAT
Organism: Lathyrus tuberosus; assembly: GCA_022829125.1. Classification (NCBI taxonomy): domain Eukaryota; kingdom Viridiplantae; phylum Streptophyta; class Magnoliopsida; order Fabales; family Fabaceae; genus Lathyrus; species Lathyrus tuberosus. The sequence continues at coordinate 329,000 of JALAZF010000179.1, forward strand.
TTCGCGAGAAAGTGCACAAACTTGCTCCAGAGGTTTCCAGCCGATTCCAACCATCCTAAAAGCTTCTAAGAGGTCATTTGAGGTTGTCCAAAGCATCAAATCATTTCTGGAACAAAGCACTTGGTAGGTTGCCCAAAATCTCCAAAAAAGAGGTAAAATTTACAACTTGAATTCTTTGAATCATGCTTTCCTTTGTTGTCCACATACATGCATCATATTGAACAATTATTGAGACAAAAATGTAGTCCTTAATGTGTATGTTGTGATCCTCCCACTGTTTGCATTTTGACATGTTTTTATGTGAAATTTTGGTTGTTTCAAAACCATGTACAGTTCTGTTTTTTTTCATTGGTGTGTTCTATACATTAAGTATTAGTTTGCAAGAGTAACACCATTGGATTCCTTGCGAAAAATTGGTCAAGATAGGTTTTTACGAATTTCAATTCCGATGAAAATTGAGAGAGTTACGCGAGCTGGAAATTTTACGCGAAACGCCGTCGAATTAACGATAGCGGTTCTGTTTTTTTCGCTTTGTTCAGTGAGTTTCCGAGTGCGTGAATAATACCATTGGATTCCTTGCGAAAAATCGGTCAAGATAGGTTTTTACGGATTTCAATTCCGATGAAAATTGAGAGAGTTACGCGCGTTGGAAAATTTACGCGAAACGACGTCGAAAACAATGTGCAGTTTTGGTTTTTTAATTTCTGCATTTTGTGTGTTGAGTTTCCGTGTGAGTGAGTGATACCATTGGATTCCTTGTGAAAAATCGGTCAAGATAGGCTCTTGCGGATCTTGATTCGGTTAAAAATCGAGAGAGTTACGCGTGTTGGAAATTCGACGCGGAACGATGTTTTTAAACGTAGCAGCTCTGGTTTTTTTTATCGCTGCGTTTTGAACGTTGAGTTTCGGCGTGCGTGTGCGATACCATTGGATTCCTTGAAAAAAATCGGTCAGGATAGGCTCTTGCGGATCTTGATTCGGTTAAAAATCGAGAGAGTTACGCGTGTTGGAAATTCGACGCGGAACGATGTTTTTAAACGTAGCAACTCTGGCTTTTTTATCGCTGTGTTTTGTACGTTGAGTTTCGGCATGCGTGTGCGATACCACTGGATTCCTTGCGAAAAATCGGTCAGGATAGGCTCTTGCGGATCTTGATTCGGTTAAAAATCGAGAGAGTTACGCTTGTTGGAAATTGGACGCGGAACGATGTTTTTAATCGATAGCAGTTTTAGTTTTTTAATTTCTGCATTTTGTGTGTCGATTTTCCGTGTACGTGAGTAATACCATTGGATTCCTTGCAAAAAATCGGTCAGGATAGGTTCTTGCGGATCTTGATTCGGTTAAAAATCGAGAGAGTTACGCGTGTTGGAAATTCGACGCGGAACGATGTTTTCAAAACGATAGCAGTTTTTTCTGCGTTTTATACGTCGATTTTCCGTGTGCGTGAGTAATACCATCGGATTCCTTGCGAAAAATCGGTCAGGATAGGCTCTTCCGGATCTTTATTCCGATAAAAATTGAGAGAGTTATGAGTGTTTGAAATTTGATAAAAACGTGTTGAAAATTAAAGTTTCGGTACTCGTTTTTACCCCAAAAGAAATGTCGGAGATGATATTTTGATATCTTTTCTCTTTTTCTTACTTTTTATTTTCAAAACTCAACCAATTTTTTTCACATAGCAAAAAATCATCATTTTCCAATTCATATCCCATAATATTTTAATCCACAAAAAATCACAAAAAAAAAAATATTATTTTTAATATATTTAAAAAATAGTGTTTTATATTGTTTTAAATGCTTTTAAAATGATTTCTTTTTTTTTCTTGATTTTTAAAACCAAAATGATTTTAAATATTTATGTTGATAAAATATTTTTTGTCATAAACTTTAATCATTATTTAATGATTTTATTTGATATTTTTATCATTTTTTACTTAATTTTTCTTGGAAAAATGCTTAAAAAATGAAATTGGGGTTTTCTTTGATTTTCACCCTAACAAATATTTTTCAAACACCTTTGGCCTCTATTAGAGTGTAAGACCCAATCCCCTTTTAACCAAAACAATTTTGGACCTCACTTATTGTATAAGTCCCTCTGCGTTAAAAGAAAACTTCGGCGCGATCGCTATTTTTAAACGAAAATCAACTGGGCTTCTCTTTGAGCTGTAAGTCCCATTTCTTTTCATTTTTTAACACTTGGGCCTCTATTAGAGTGTAAGACCCAACCCTTTTTTAACGAAACAATTTTTGGGGCTCAGTTATTGTATAAGTCCCGATACGTTAAAAATCTCGGCGCGATCGCCATTTTCAAACTGAAAATATTTTGGGCCTCTCCCTGAGTTGTAAGCCTCATCTTTTGTACAAAAATACACTTTGGGCCTCTAATAGAGTGTAAGACCCAACCCCTCTTTTTTTTTATATTTTCTCATTATTCATATTATTTTTTAATGATTTGGAAAATTAATAACTCCCTCAATTTTGATTATTTTTTATTGGTTCTTTTTCTGAAAAATCACAAAAATAGTAAAATATTTTATTCTACAAAAAAATCAAATTTATATTATTTATTTAATATAGTTGGTATTTTTGTGAATAAATTCATTTTTAATTGTTTTTAAGCATTTTAAAAGTGAATATTCATCTTGAAAATAAAGACTATGGGCCTCCCCTCGTGTTGTAAGCCCCATTTCTTTTCTTTAAACTCTTTGGGCCTCTAATAGAGTGTAAGACTCAATCCCTTTGTAAATACCAAAATTTTGGGCCTCAGTCACTTGTATAAGTCCCACGGTGTTTCCAAAACCTCGGCGCGATCGTCGCCCTTTTTAAAATTAACCATTGGGCCTACCCTCGAGTAGTAAGACCCATTTCTTTTCTTAAACTCACTTGGGCCTCTTGATAGAGTGTAAGACCCATCCCTTTGTACAGAAAACCTTTCTTGGGCCTCAGTCGCTTGTATAAGTCCCTCTGTACAAATTCAACAGTGCGCTCACTGATAAAACCCTGGGCCTCTCCTTGAGCTGTAAGCCCCAAATCTTTCTTTTTCAAAGCACTTTCTCCTTTGATTTTGAATATACTGTTGTTTTCAATTTTTCTTTGTTGAACAACTAACCAAACAGCATGGAAGCTCTACAACCGAGTAAGTGTTTACCCGCTTTCATTTACCGCTTTCATATGTATATAACTGTATTGTAGGGCTGTTTCACTGTAAGTCTCCTTTCACAAACTCATATATATATATATATAACTGTATTATGGGGCTATTTCACTGTAAGTCTTCTTTCATAAACTCATATCAACCGTGTAATAATAGTATAGATATTTAGAGTTTCCCCGGCAACTACGTCTAGAACTAGGTGACGCCGTTTCGTTTATTCGTAGAAATAGACAACTAGATCCCCAATAGGATCACCAGATACAGTCTTCTCTTCGGCTGTCCTCATTAGGAATTGTCAAGAAACTCTACTCCCCAAGATGAATGTCTTCTCCGTGAATGGCATCTTTGAGTTTCTTCCAAATTCTCGAACTTTCCTGACTTGACCTATTCCTTGTGAATAGCTTGCGTTGATTTTCTCGGGGTTTGGGGACCCACGGGCTTCTTAAAAGCATCGGCCTCCTCTTGGGCATCGTACAAGGACCCACAGGCTTCCTAAAAGCAACCCCGCCTCCTCTTGGGCTTCGTACAAGGACCCTACGGCTTCTTAGAAGTATTCACAGCCTCCTCTTAGGCTTCGTATAATGATCTCTTCCTCCGGGAATGATAGCCTCCTCTTGGGCTTAGTACAAGGACCAGTCGGCTTCTTAAAAGCTTCTAGCCTCCTCTTGGGCTTCGTACAAATTGTCCCGACGACCTCCTAGAGGTATAGGAACAGAACCTAGTCATCCTCATAGAACAATCCTTTCATAGAGTCTACTACTGTTTCTCAAAGCATAGTACAAAAGATAAAACTCTAGACTTGGACGATCTAATCTCCTTGAGTCTCAAAGACATTCTCAAGTGAGCCCTTCGTTAAATAGGAAGGAAACCCGCAGACTCGGAAAGTCTCAATACCCTTTGGATTTCCCGTTTCCTCAAAGAGGAGGAAATATCCCTGATCCTCAAATCAAATCCCTGAGTACAGTGTTGCTCATATAAGAACTGATTTTCTCTTTAAAATCAGTATATTGGACCTGTCACTCAACTGAAACAGTTACCCTAGCCTCCTCTTGGGCTTTGTACAAACGATTCTCCCCAGCCGAGTCAAACAATGTTTAGCCTCTCTCTCGGGCTTTGTACGAGACACATAAGAGACTCCCTCGTTGAGTCAATCACCCTTTTAGCCTTCATCTCGGGCTTCGTACGAGATACAAAGACTCTCTTGTTGAGTCAAACCTTTAGCCTCCATCTCGGGCTTCGTACGAGATACAAAGACTCTCTTGTTGAGTAAACTTTTAGCCTCCATCTCGGGCTTCGTACGAGATACAAAATCACTCTCTTGTTGAGTATAAAAGACTCTCTTGTTGATTCAAACTTTTAGCCTCCATCTCGGGCTTCGTACGAGATACAAAAACACTCTCTTGTTGAGTATAAAATGTTCTCCTATTGAGTCAACCCTTTTAGCCTCTCTCTCGGGCTTTGTACGAGACACATAAAAACTCCCTCTTGTTGGGCCAATAGCCTCCTCTTAGGCTTTGTATAAGAAAACCACTGGTTGATCCAATCAACCTTTTAGCATCAAAGTTGTGCCTCGTTCACAGTACACAAACATCAAAAACTCCTTTCCCTTCATCTAATCGCTGTAAGCGGCAAGCCTCCAGATCATCTACATCCATGCCACTGTCCCTCTTTTAGCATGAGAAATTCCTAAGGAAAGATAGCATTGCTCTACACTGAGTTAAAGTCTTCTCCTTCTGGTTAAAATCCCTTTTAAAGGAAATTATGGCATTGCTAGGATCCGCGTATCCCGGTTAAAGTAATTCTCCTTTATAACCAGTCACCCAACAGTTGTGACAGACAAACCCTTCTTTAGAGATGAAAAATTCTCTCTAAAGTCGAGATCCTTCAGCTTCACGTCTTAGGCTTTGAACAAGACACAAATGGACTTTTTAGCTTCACATCTTGGGCTTTGAACAAGATACAAATCACCTTTCGCTTCACGTCTTGGGCTTTGAACAAGACACCAAAAACCAATTTCCTCCCATAGAATAGGAGGAACTACGAACGCTCTGATTTCCCTGTTTCGGTAAACGGGAATACGTAGGCATAAGATCGAAAGAAAAGATCTTAGCGAGCACAATCAACAAAAAACCAAAATCCCATATCTCCATCAATCAAAAGCAGTAATTCAAAAGCATCAGTCCTAACATCCTAATCCTTGTTCCCCGCCAGAAACCTTCTGCCCAGATAAAAAGAAAGAAACCGTATTGGGGAAAATATAAATAACCAGTACAAAGGCCCCCCCCCCCCACATTGATAGCATTCGTAACCTAACAGACCGCTGTTTAAACTCAGTATGCAAAGCAGGGTTAATTGGAGACATCTATTTCCCTTCTTTATTCAGCTCACAATAGGATAAAAAATTAATCGACCTGTAGTCAAAGCTCAACCGCAGAGAGCGACCAGCGCTTAAGAACCGCGTCCAAAATCGCTCGCTACAGCTCCCAGGAATTTGGCAGAAGAAAAAGGCACCTAAGTTTGCTTTGCAAACTTGAAGGCGAGTGTTCGCTTTGCGAATAATCCTTCGTATTGCGAATTTATGCCAAAATTCTGAGGCGGTTTAGCTTATCAAAGGCACCTCATGTGCCTAAATTTGGTGTTGCTTTGCGAGTGAAAAGTTCGCAGTGCGAACTTGGCAATTTCTGAATGTATTATATAAGTAATTTTCATCATTTTTTTAGAAAATAATTATTATAATTATTATAACTTGTAATTTTAAGATCAGAACTTGATCTCTCTTCATTTCAAGAATAGTTTAGAGATAGAAACTCAAACCCCAAGGGGGAGAAGGTAAGATCTTCAATCTCTTGTTGGGTGAGGATGTAATCTTTTGATACCTTATGTATTTCATCTAATGTATGTTTGTGAATTAGTTTTGATTCTCTATTGATTGATTGTCTTTGATTGTTTATTTGTGAGTCTTGACAAACTCTTTGCAAATCTTTGGTCTTAGATTTTCATCTATCAATGAGCAAACTTATGACATGGTTTTGTGAGTTGATATTCATTGTATCTTTTATTGTATTGTGTTAATTAAGTAGCATGACTAGCATGAGTAGGATCGATACGGTATTGCGAGGATGCGTGATAATAGTGATGAAGACTGATATTCACATACATTTGGCAAATTAGTTGAATACATGTAAAAAGGGTTAAGCATATGTACGTATTCTGATCATGGCAATTAATATAAAGCAATCATTTATCTGATTTGGGTGTCGTCTTTGTATACCTGTTTATCTTTGATTTGAACCGCTATAGACATATACTCTTCATATCTGGATCTAAGATGATTATCTGTTATGTTCTAAACTCTAGACATAGATTTAGGCTTAGCATTTGTGTGAGTATCAGTTCTTAATGCTCTGTGTTAGTTTTGTTGCGTTAGACATCACCAATGAGATAATACGGTTGTTCTCTCGACGTTGCGTTAGACATGACCTCTATTGTGAGTGATGCGTAAGGATATTAAGCGAATCATTGTTTTGTGTTTACTTGATTAGAAGAATGCACGTGTTATCAATTGATGAGATTCAATCCCAACAAGGCCCCGTTTATAATTCAGTCTTTACTTTATATTTTCAGTCTTTATATTTTCTCCCTTTATTTTTGGTTCCTTATATCGTTTGAACCAAAACTTTTGCACCATAAGCTTAGAAATGTAGAGACCGTTGAATGGCATTCTTTATTGCATCCAATCCCTGTGGAGACGACAAAACTGGGTACTTAATCTAATTTTTGCTTGCTGCTATTTTCGCACTAACAAAATGGCGCCATTGTCGGGGATTGGTGTTTGGATATTGAATCGCATTGTGATAGTTTCTATATTTATTAGCTTTGTACATTTGTTTATATTGTATATATTTGTTTCCTCTAATGTTTTCTCTAGTGTGACTAGGAATGATGAAACTTCCTTCTAGATTGGTTGCTATTTGTATAAAAGTATTCAAAGAAGCTTCGACCGAGTCTGGATGGTGATGATAGGATGGTGAGCATTGAATGTATGTGAGGTAAATTGTACTGGTTTATAGAATGTTATATTGATTTAAGAATTTTGTGCTTTGTGAAAATTTGTATTCTTGTTTCATTTTTCAACTTGTTTGAATGCTTGTTTCACTAAGGTCCAAAAGCCAAAAATTGTGAGAAACCTCCATTGTTTACTATATGCCAGGATGACTGATAACTTTGTTTAATTCGTTTGATTCATGCTTTATCTTTTGATTATTGTGATTTTGTGGAAGCATTAGAAATGATCAAGGCATTTGTTTATATTGAGCACAACCGGATCCAAAAGTATCTTAACCGTGAGTAGTGAGAATTCGTTAACCCCCTTTGAGCCTAAACTGTTTAGATCACATTTTAGTGATGAACTTGGTTTATGTACATAATTTGAAAAGTTTAGTTCATCATTGAATTTTGTGAGGTTCTAAGAATTTCTTCTTGAACCTTTGAACTTTCTTTTATTGATTTCCTTGCCTTAAAAAGCAAGGAGCATTCACTTGAGGTTTGGTTGAATTTAAGTTGGGGAGAATGAAAAGGAAGAATGGTAGGTTGCTAAAAATTTTGAAAAGTTTCAAGCAAGCATGAAAATAAAAAGTGTGAATATGAATGTGAAAAACAAAAGAAAAAGAATGCTTGTTTGAATGATAAAAATAGAGAATGAATAATTGTGCATAAGGAAGTTTGAGACGGTTTGCAATAGAGGAAAGAAAGTGGTGAATGAAGTTGTGATGTGTAAATACCATGTATAGTGAATGTTTCTGTTTGCATCGGCAATTTCGATTCAATGGCCTTTAGAAATGTCCCTTTATTGTTAACCTAACCAAGCTATAACCCTTAAACCCTTAGTGATCTTTTTGCTTCCATGTTTTCACTTTTGATTGTTAGATGTTGTATGAATTGAGTTGCTATTAGCATTGTTTGTCAGGTGAGTGAAATTGCCCCGCGGTTGCAAACACGTTAATTTCTTCATTCTTATTTTGTAGAGGAGTGTTAGAGTGATTCAAGTATAAAAATTTAGTTGTTGTTTGAAACATTCCATGATATTTATTTAAGAACTTAATTCTTTGTCATTGTTCGATTCTATTGAGTGGTGAACGTTATTTGTGCGCTTTTTCATGTTTTGCTAAATCCTCTTATTTGAGAAAATTTTTCTTGTCTAAATTTGAATTGTTAAATCCATTCTTGGTTGCATTAAATGCTTGAGAAAATCCGCTTGATTTCATGAGGGGCATACTTTGCTTGAGGACAAGCAAAAATCTAGTTGTGAAGAGATGTTAGGTGCGAATTTTGATTTAAAATGAACTATCTTTCTTGGCAATTTTCAACTCAATTCTCATGTTTTCTTAGATTTTATTCTTGAATTGTTGTCATTCTTCAGCATTATGAAAATACCTTTGGTGCTTGTAATAAGTGTGTTATTATGCAGAAAAAGGCATAAATTCATCAAAGAAGTAAGACACAAGAAAGTGATCCAAGTTGCCAAAGAAATGAAGAAACTTCAGCAAGTTCGCTTTGCGAACTTGCCAGCGAAGGTTCGCGTTGCGAAGTCTGGCGATGCTCCAGCGAACGCTCCCAGGAATTTGGCAGAAGAAAAAGGAACCTAAGTTCGTTTTGCGAACTTGAAGGCGAGTGTTCGCTTTGCGAATAATCCTTCGCATTGCGAACTTATGCAGAAATTCTGAGGCGGTTTAGCTTATTGGAGGCACCTCAGGTGCCTAAATTTGGTGTTCGCATTGCGAGTAAAAAGTTCGCAGTGCGAACTTGGCAATTTTTGAATGTATTATATAAGTAATTTTCATCATTTTTTTAGAAAATAATTATTATAATTATTATAACTTGTAATTTTAAGATCAGAACTTGATCTCTCTTCATTTCAAGAATACTTTAAAGATAGAAACTCAAACCCCAAGGGGGAGAAGGTAAGATCTTCAATCTCTTATTGGGTGAGGATGTAATCTTTTGATACCTTATGTGTTTCATCTAATGTATGTCTGTGAATTAGTTTTGATTCTCCATTGATTGATTGTCTTTGGTTGTTTATTTGTGAGTCTTGACAAACTCTTTGCAAATCTTTGGTCTTAAATTTTCATCTATCAATGAGCAAACTTTTGACATGGTTTTGCGAGTTGATATTCATTGTATCTTTTATTGCATTGTGTTGATTAAGTAGCATGGCTAGCATGAGTAGGATCGATACGGTATTGCGAGGATGCGTGATAATAGTGATGAAGAATGATATTCACATACATTTGGCAAATTAGTTAAATACGTGTAAATAGGGTTAAGCGTATATACGTATTCTGATCATGACATTTAATATGAACCAGTCATATATCTGATTTAGGTGTCGTCTTTGTTTACCTGTTTATCTTTGATTAGAACCGCTATAGACATATACTCTTCAGATCTGGATCTAAGATGATTATCTGTTATGTTCTAAACTCTAGACATAGATTTAGGCTTAGCATTTTCATGATTATTAGTTCTTAATGCTCTGTGTTGGTTTTGTTGCGTGAGACATCACCAATGAGACAATATGGTTGTTCTCTCGTCGTTGCGTTAGACATAACCTCTGTTGTGAGTGATGAGTAAGGATATTAGGTGAATGATTGATTTGTGTTTACTTGATTAGAAGAATGCATATGTTATCAATTGATGAGATTCAATCCCAACAAGGCCCCGTTTATAATTCAGTCTTTACTTTCTATTTTCAGTCTTTATATTTTCTGCTTTTAGTTTTGGTTCCTTAAATCGTTTGAACCAAAACTTTTGCACCATAAGCTTAGAAATATAGAGACCGTTGAATGGCATACTTTATCGCACCCAATCCCTGTGGAGATGAAAAAACTGGGTACTTAATCTAATTTTTGCTTGCTGCTATTTCCGCACCAACAAAATGGTGTCGTTGTCGAGGATTGGTGTTTGGATATTGAATCGTATTGCGATAGATTCTATATTTTTGTGCTTTGTAAATTTGTTTATATTTTATATATTTGTTTCCTCTTATGTTTTCTCTAGTTTGACTAGGAATGATGAGACTTCCTTCTAGATTGGTTGCTATTTGTATAAAAGTATTCAAAGAAGCTTCGACCGAGTCTGGATGGTGATGATAGGATGGTGAGCGTTGAATGTATGCGAGGTAAATTGTACTGCTTTATTGAATGTTAGTTTGATTTAGGAATTTTGTGCTTTGTGCAAATGTGTATTCTTGTTTCATTTTGCAACTTGTTTGAATGCTTGTTTCACTTAGGTCCAAAAGCCACAAATTGTGAGAAACCTCCATTGTTTACTATATGCCAGGATGACTGATAACTTTGTTTAATTCGTTTGATTCATGCTTTATCTTTTGATTATTGTGATTTTGTGGAAGCCTTAGAAATGATCAAGGCATTTGTTTATATTGAGCACAACCGGATAAAAAAGTATCTTACCCGTGAGTAGTGAGAATTCGTTAACCCCCCTTTGAGCCTAAACAGTTTAGATCTTATTTTAGTGATGAACTTGGTTTATGTACATAATTTGAAAAGTTTAGTTCATCATTGAATTTTGTGAGGTTCTAAAAGTTTCTTCTTGAACCTTTGAACTTTGTTTTATTGATTTCCTTGCCTTAAAAAGCAAGGAGCGTTCACTTGTGGTTTGGTTGAATTTAAGTTGGGGAGAATGAAAAGGAAGAATGGTAGGTTGCTAAAACTTTTGAAAAATTTCAAGCAAGCATGAAAATAAAAAGTGTAAATATGAATGTCAAAAACAAAAGAAAAAGAATGCTTGTTTGAATGAGAAAAATAGAGAATAAAATAATTGTGCATAAGGAAGTTTGCGAAGGTTTGCAATAGAGGAAAGAAAGTGGTGAATGAAGTTCTGATCTGTAATTACCATGTATAGTGAATGTTTCTGTTTGCATCGGCAATTTCGATTCAATAACCTTTAGAAATGTCCCTTTATTGTTAACCCAACCAAGCTATAACCCTTAAAGCCCTTAGTGATCTTTTTGCTTCCATGTTTTCATTTTTTATTGTTAGATGTTGTATGAATTGAGTTGTTATTAGCATTGTTTGTCAAGTGAGTGAAATTGCCCCGCGGTTGCAAACGCGTTAATTTCTTCATTCTTATTTTGAAGAGGAGTATTAGAGTGATTCAAGTATGAAAATTTAGTTGTTGTTTGAAACATTCCATGATATTTGTTTAAGAACTTAATTATTTGTCATTGTTCGATTCTATTGAGTGGTGAACGTTGCTTGTGCGCATTTTCATGTTTGGCTAAATCCTCTTATTTGAGAAAATTTCTCTTGTCTGAATTTGAATTGTTAAATCCATTCTTGGTTGAATTAAATGCTTGAGCAAATCCTCTTGATTTCATGAGGGGAATACTTTGCTTGAGGAAAAGCAAAAATCTAGTTGTGGAGAGTTGTTAGGTGCGAATTTTGACTTAAAATGAACTATCTTTCTTGGCACTTTTCAACTCAATTCTCATGTGTTTCTTAGATTTTATTCTTGAATTGTTGTCATTCTTCAACATTATGAAAATACCTTTGGTGCTTGTAATATGTGTGTTATTATGAAGAAAAAGGCATAAATTCATCAAAGAAGTAAGACACAAGAAAGTGATCCAAGTTGCCAAAGAAATGAAGAACCTTCAGCAAGTTCGCTTTGCGAACTTGCCAGCGAAGGTTCGCGTTGCGAAGTCTGGCGATGCTCCAACGAACGCTCCCAGGAATTTGGCAGAAGAAAAAGGCACCTAAGTTCGCTTTGCGAACTTGAAGGCGAGTGTTCGCTTTACGAATAATCCTTCGCAATGCGAACTTATGCAGAAATTCTGAGGTGGTTTAGCTTATCAGAGGCACCTCAGGTGCCTAAATTTGGTGTTCGCTTTGCGAGTGAAAAGTTCGCAGTGTGAACTTGGCAATTTCTGAATGTATTATATAAGTAATTTTCATCATTTTTTTTAGAAAACAATTATTATAATTATTATAACTTGTAATTTTAAGATCAGAACTTGATCTCTCTTCATTTCAAGAATATTTTAGAGATAGAAACTCAAACCCCAAGGGGGAGAAGGTAAGATCTTCAATCTCTTGTTGGGTGAGGATGTAATCTTTTGATACCTTATGTATTTCATCTAATGTATGTTTGTGAATTAGTTTTGATTCTCTATTGATTGATTGTCTTTGATTGTTTATTTGTGAGTCTTGACAAACTCTTTGCAAATCTTTGGTCTTAGATTTTCATCTATCAATGAGCAAACTTTTGACATGGTTTTGTGAGTTGATATTCATTGTATCTTTTATTGTATTGTGTTGATTAATTAGCATGGCTAGCATGAGTAGGATCAATACGGTATTGCGAGGATGCGTGATAATAGTGATGAAGATTGATATTCACATACATTTGGCAAATTAGTTGAATACATGTAAAAAGGGTTAAGCGTATGTACGTATTCTGATCATGGCAATTAATATGAAGCAATCATTTATCTGATTTGGGTGTCATCTTTGTTTACCTGTTTATCTTTGATTTGAACCGCTATAGACATATACTCTTCATATCTGGATCTAAGATGATTATCTGTTATGTTCTAAACTCTAGACATAGATTTAAGCTTAGCATTTGCGTGAGTATCAGTTCTTAATGCTCTGTGTTAGTTTTGTTGCGTTAGACTTCACCAATGAGACAATACGGTTGTTCTCTCGACATTGCGTTAGACATAACCTCCGTTGTGAGTGATGCGTAAGGATATTAGGCGAATGATTCATTTGTGTTTACTTGATTAGAAGAAGGCACGTGTTATCAATTGATGAGATTCAATCCCAACAAGGCCCCGTTTATAATTAAGCCTTTACTTTATATTTTCAGTCTTTATATTTTCTGCCTTTATTTTTGGTTCCTTAAATCGTTTGAACCAAAACTTTTGCACCATAAGCTTAGAAATGTAGAGACCGTTGAACGACATTCTTTATCGCATCCAATCCCTGTAGAGACGACAAAACTGGGTACTTAATCTAATTTTTGCTTGCTGCTATTTCCGCACCAACACGGGGACGGTTTTTACTTTCCCCAAACCCAAACCCGAATCCCCAAACAATCCCCGTTCCCCGCCCCAAACCCAAACAGGGATGAAGAATTAAAACCCAAATCCGTCCCAAATGGGTTCGGGTATCCCCGCCCCACCACCATCTATTTAGTAAAATCAATTTTTTTTAATAGAAAATATTTATTTTTTCCAAAATCAAATTACATTTCAAATAATAAAAAAAATCTCAAAGAAAATTCTTACATACATTTTAAATATTTTAAATAATTAATACAAATCAAAATATTAAAACATTGGCCACATATTTAATATTTCAAATTAACAAAATTAAATAATAATAATGTACATAATAAAATAAACGGGGCGGGTTCGGGGTGGGTACTAGTGTCCCCATTACCCGACCAATCCCCATATTTTTTAATCGGGGAAAACCCAAATCCGAACCCAAACCCAATCAAAGCGGGTTTTCCCCGTCAACTTCGGGGCAGGTTCAGGTGGGTACCCGCGGGTATAGGTTTTGTTGCCATGTTTAGATAAGAGATTTCATCATCACGGTGATGTCTACGCAAGGGATCTTAATAGATCTTTCGCGCGAGAAACTTTTTTTTTTTTTTTAAATGATTTAGTGTTGGTTATTTTTTTTTTGAAAAGGCAAATTATTATAAATAATGCTCAACCCTGCATAAGTTATGCATAGAGAGAGTCACACCAATACAAGTTAGAGTCAACAAAGAGCCTTTAACAGACTAGGCATAATGAAGCAAGAAAGCACCTAACTCAAAGAAGACATGCTACACTTATGCTAACTAGGTCCCCCACTGATGAGTATGGAAACATCACCACCCAGTACAATACTGTTGAATGCAGAATAGGGCAAGCAGCAAAAATATTTATTTTCGGAAGAATTCTCTCTGGGATTTATATCGTGTCCACAGAGATCGGTTCGAGGAAAAGAATGTTGTTCGATAATCTCTCGCATTTATGAGTTTGGGTTTAAATGGTTTAAAGCGTAAATGCGGAAAAGTAAACATTAAAACAGAAAACAAATTCATTCTTCAGCAAGACAAACTTTTCCGGCATGCACATAACCGACTCCTAACAAACTTAAACTTACCAACCAGTTATACTCCGCCTACAATACTCCTCAATATCACTCAGCATCGCTCACAACAAAGGTTATGTCTAACGCAAAGTTGAGAGAACAACCGTGTTACCCTCATCGACACTCTCACACGCGACTCAAGACACTGAGGCATTAAGCTTTGACGCCTATTGAAGATTGTTAGCTCTTAAATGTATCTTTAGAATCCAGAAACTAACAGATAATCATCCCTAATCGAAGTTTGCGAAGATTATCTCTAACGCAACCCAAACCCCGCGCATAAAGCAAAAATCAGAGACAATAACCAATAAAGATTTGTAAATCAAGTTTTATACAACGCCATGGGCGACAAATATACATGAGATCATAGTCAATAAATATACAAAACCCAACAAAGAAGAAAAACACAAAGAAGAAAAGAAATGAACCAAACATCTCGCGGTTTGTCAGAGCCGATTGACGATCAATCCACCCCGGTTCATCCGTATGCAAGCTTCCATGTTGTTTTCTAAGCTAATCTACTGAAAATGAAGTTTGATGGAGTTGGAGCAAGAATCCCCAAAACCATAACCTAAAAAATGCTGAAAATGACTAAAATAGGCAAAATTGGGCTTCCAGGTTCGCACTGCGAACCCCCGTTCGCCTAGCGAACATAAACCGCCTTAGCTACTGCAAAAATTATGTTTTTCATGCTTCCGGGCACTTTTCATTCGCCCCAGAGTTCGCAATGCGAACTCCCTAGCGAATACGCTCGCCTCCAGTTCGCCTAGCGAACATGACAGCAAACCAGAACTTGTTTTGATCATAACTTTTGAACCGTAACTCGGATTGACGCATGGTCGGAAGCGTTGGAAAGCTTATTCAATGCTCTTTATGAATATGAAAAAATATCTTTACTTGAATACCTACAAAAATGAGAGAAAATTAATTAAACTCAATGATATTTACACGATACGCAGTATATACACTAAAACGTAAAGTAAACGTAATTACGAACAAAGCGGGGTTTCTTCGTATGATATTTAACAAAAAGTATAGATAAGTGCAACAAAACTTCTATACAAAAATAGGTACATTTTGCACTTATCAAACTCTCCCCAACTTACATAATTGTTTGTCCTCAAACAAAAATCAAGCGACTCAACGAAACAAAAGCAATAACCAAAGAATCACAAATCAACAGGTTTTGAAAACGGAAAACAAATGCTATGGCTCAATCGAAAATGGTACACACAAAGTAAATACTTCCCACTAAACTACAACGATAACATAGTCACGAAACAAATGCAAAATACAAAAATCATGCCAAAAATTCTAAAACAACACAAGTTCAAATGTGAATCACACCTAGCAAAAACAATCATCGGTAGATGAAAAACACAAAATGAGGTTTTTTTCACTCACACAACAATCTTGAAAACAAAAGACTAAATTATGCAATCATCCAAAATCACATTGAACATACAAAGGCCAGAATCACAAGGACTTTCAAGGTTGTAGCGTGGTCGGGTAAACAAACAAGGGGCAATTTCTAAAGGTAATTGAAACAAAAACTTGCCTAAACCTAAGGGAGTGATCAACTCACAAAGACTCAAACACAAAATTCCAATCAACTTCTTCCAAAATCCCAAGTGTAACACAAAACACAATATTTATTTAGCATAATTATTTGAACTCTTTTTGTTTCCTTTTTCAAGGATTTTCTGTTTATTTCTTTTTCACTTTTTTTTTTCTTTTCTTTTTTTTTCTTCATATTTTTCTCTTTTTCTTTCTGAGGTTCGCAAAGCGAACGATCATTCGCTAGGAGAACACTCGCTAGGACGTTCGTAAAGCGAACTTTGGTCCCTTTCGCCACTGCCACATTCTGGATTCCTTCGCTGGGAGCTTCGCCAGCCATTCGCACAGCGAACATTCGCTATCATACTCGCAAAGCGAACATGACAGCAAAACAACCCTTTATTTGACCTCATAGAAACCAACCAATGAGTAAACAATCATTCTCTCCCCAACCTGAATTCAACCACATCATAATGTGAATACTCCCTACTTTCTAAGGCAAGGCAAAAATTCATACAACAACACAAAGTTGAGGGTTCAAGAAAAAATAATCAATCAAAATCCATACAAAAAGTAAATTTGACACTCATAGACAAGCATCAAACTCAAACAACATGGATAATGACCAAAGACTCAAAGGGGTTACAAATGATCACACACTCACAAGGTGAATGACTATTTGGCTAAGGTAGTTGTGCTCAAAATGAAACAAAAATGCCTTGATCCTTTTCATGCTTTCATATAATCAACACAAACAAAAGATTAAGCATAATAAAATCCAGTTAGAACAAGAATGTTGGTACTCCGCGCATATATGAATAATGGAAAGCTACCTCACAAAAAGGTGGGAACTAAAGTGATTTACAATAAGAACAAGTATACAAAAGAATGAATGGCATGGAAGTTTGTAAAAAGCCTAAGTATCATGAATATGCTAAAGTCACGAATGTTAGACGGTGTGGCTAGTGATCGAGAGGGGGGGTGAATAGATCACCTCCTTGAAACTCAAGGATTTAAAAATACTTATCAGAGTTTTTGAAAGTTAGCGGAAAATTACGATCCTGAATCGACTTCCGTCTATTCTGAACCAGCTACTAGAAAACCGGACACACGAATTAATGCTGGATTTATATTAGGATGACAAAGATTTATTAACACCAGATTATGATCGAATCAAATGCACTTATCATACAAATACTATTTCCAATGAACAAAAACTCAGCTGACAGTTTTGTCAAACACTTGGCGTGTGAGCGTTCAATGATTAACAATAATGGTGATTTGATAAAAGTTTTCTTACCACTATTGTATCATAAAACGTTAAGACACAATACACCAAATGAATCACAAAATTGTTGAAAACGTAAAGAGAGATAAGGACAGAATACAATACGCAGAGATTTGGTAAGGAAGTTCCCCACTTTCGTCCTCGCGTGTGGGTACGTCTCCCTCTCAATTTCAAACTGAAATTGAGACCTGTTATATCAATAATGCTGAATTCGTTGTTTACAAGATTACAATACAAAGATAGAAATCTAAACCCCAAGATCTTCTTCTTGTAAGAACCTTCACTTGATCTGAGCTTAATCAAGAATTTCCCCTGCAAGAATTACAAACAATTCACCGGTACCACGACCTGTTTGCGAAATTACCAAATTTCCAAACCCTACGCTGCGGCTGAATATGTTCTGCAAACGTGACTAACAAACCCTCAAGAACACACCAGTTCTTGAAGGATAAACCAGATGGTTTTTCCTCGAAACACCCTTTGAATCTTCAACTCAGCTAGATCCTTGATCGTACCACTGAACGTTATCTCGATGATCCTTTAATCCGATGAACAAGAATGATTATGTGTTGATGTTCTTAAATTAAAGTGATTGAGAAGATGATGAAGATAAAGTATCTTTCAGGTCTCTAAAACTGCTCACAAAATTGATGCACACCAAGCTTGCTTTTGCTGTGATTACACAATTTTTACTCTAACGAATTCCTGTCACCAAACTGAACTGTCATGATTGCTTATATATGAAAACATAAATGGTTAAAAGTAAAACAGCTTTATGTATCGATACGAACATCATATGAGTTGATACATGGTAGGTATATCACATACATGAGTCGACACATGGTTATATGCATCGATTTATACTGTAACTTTGTTAAATTCCAGAATGTAAATTTAATCATGCATCGATACAGGATGCGAATGAGTCGATACATAGCACAATTCCAAAGGAGCATGTATCGATACAAGATGCGTATGAATCGATACATACATAAGCAAATCCATTTTTGTGATTTTAACAAAGGAATTGTTTTTATGACTAGGTATGAAATCACATGTATGTACCAACTAATCATGCATACTAATCTTATATCATGCATATCAAACACATAGGCATTTGATTATGCATTTATCACACAATTTTCTATCATACAAAAACTTAAAAGCTTGCTCACAAACTCCCCCTTTTTGATGATGGCAAATTTGCAAGATGTGTGATAGAACACTCCCCCTGAGTTTGTGCATGGCTGTCAACATCTTGTTGTCTTTCTTCTCCCCCTTTGTCAACATCAAAAAGGAGAAAAAAATCTGTTGAAATAGTCCCAAAGCTAGACAGCAAAATTGATGTAGCAATAAACATCAAAATTGATATAGAAGCTCACAATCACCAAGAAAGAAGCTGAACATAAAACACTCATTCACAAAGAATGACAAAGAAAGGGCAAAACTAACACAAGTAAACAGAACTAAAAGAAATAAGCATTAAACTGTGAAGAAAGTACTTAGAGTTACATAAGCAGTACCAAAGCATACAAAGTTTGAACAATTTAACAAAGAAACTTGAGCAACATGATGATGAAATGAAATGCAATGAAATGACATAATGATGGCTTAAAAAGGGTTATGGCCTCCACAGGACTCCTCATCATTTCTATCAGGATCTCTGAAGCTTTGTGGAGGCGGCGGAGGAGGCATCTCATCAGGATTATGGCCCATTAAACTATATCGCCTGAACCGATTCTGAACTTCAACACTTCTGAACCTGTCCATGATACCAGGATTGGCACGACAATCGTCCATAAAACCAGACATTTCATTGTAAAAAACTTGATGCCATTTAACCAAGTCTGTGTGCCAAGCATGCTGATTATGATACATCCATGTGTGCTCATCATGCCACTCACGATGCTCTTTATGCCACTCATTTTGTTGGTTATGCCAAGCAAGCGCCTGTTCATGACGGGCTTGATTAGCAAGCTCCATTTGCTGAAACATTTGAGTCAAATACGCAGGAGCAGTTGAAGAAGAAGCAGCACCAGAGAACGGAGGAACAGTTAGACCTGGTTCATAATTTGTTGGAGACCACCTTTGTGGCACCCAATCACCCCAACCAGCATTAGCATTTGCTTCAGGCTAATTATCTTCATTTGCATCATTCATTTCTTCATCCATTTTTTCTTCAGTCACAAACACTTGTTCAGAAGGCACATCAAAATTATACACCCGTGTTTTGGATCCTCTTTCCAGAAAATAAAAACATTGACGCTCCTTATCCCACCGGTATCCCATATGAGATAAAGTGGCAGTGTTGAACTCTTGAGCAGAAGAGGGAGATATAAGAGGTACTAAAGGTATGGTTATATTCCAGTATTTGATGATTATCATAATCTGGGCAGCATATCCAAGTGTAATATTCTTCGCACTGTTACGCATAAGAAACATGCGTTTCACAAAGTAGTTTGGCCAATTCAATGAAACCCTATTTTGAAGAAGGTACACAAGATGAATATCTGATCTATCCAACCTAGAATGACCACCGGACTTTGGACGCAAGATGTGCGAGACAAACCAGTGAAGTATTCTAGGTATGCTTGTAATCATACCAGATGTGAGTGATTCATCCTCACCCAGAGGTCTATCCAATTTTGAAATGGATGTAACATATTCCCTTATTTTAAAGTTGGTATCAAAACTTTGGTCATGCCAGTTCTTCAATCCAGGCAACCCAAAAGGGATTTGAAACACTTTGTCCCAATCAGTAGCTTCAAAGGTATAAGTTTTGGTCCCAATAGAACATTTGAACATATAGCCTCTACCAAATTGCAGACCAGCATAAAATATACAAATAAAGTCCTCATGATAATCATCATTTATGGTCAAAAATGTACCAAGGTTTTGTGCATTCAACAGATCAACAACATCGTTAAGATGTAGGGCAGATGCATCAGTTTTATTAAAGACATGGGGTTTCATAACTAACCTTGTCTTGAAAGAGGCCTCAAACTCCTCAGCGATGGCAGGATGAAGGAGAGTTATCGCACTAGGAGGGATTTCTGGAGGTTGTGGAGACTGACGAGAAGTCCCAATGGGTTCCTTTCCTTTTCCTCTTCCTCTTTGTCTAGCCGAGATGATTCTTGGAGGCATGGTGATGAATTGTAGAGGAGTTAAGATGAATGAAGGATAGGAAGTGAATTAGGGTTTAGGAGATGAAGATGATTGAAGAAATTAGGGTTAGCCGTGTGGGTATGAGAGGAGGAAGGAGTTTAGAGTGAATGAACCCTTTGAATTTGGCTGATGTGTCGATCCACAACTGAATTTAACATGCATTTATTGTAAAAGAATCAGTATGCATCGATAAAAAGGGTTATGGATCGATTCATTTCACGAATTAATTATTTTGAAAATGTCCTATGTGTCGACACAAAATACGGATGCATCGACACATACTGAAACAAGTTTGAAAAAATGTGAAATAAAAAGACATGAATCGACTCATAGCACGAATGCATCGACCGGAAACTAGAATGTATCGACACATGAACTTGTTGCATCGATACATACTGATGCTAAACTAAGTTTTAACTAATTGTTGAATACCAGTTGAGTATAGAAACCTGTTAGCAGCTCTAAGTCAATGCAATATGAATTATGTCATGATGATTATGCTCAAGTATAATCCACAAAGCAAACATTAATGTTCAAACAACATATGCAAAGGAATACATATAAACGATTTTAAAGAATTTGTTCAAACATACACAAATCACATAGTTCCAAAGAGATATAGAAAGGAATGATATTACCTCTGTTGATGTAACCTGATGAAGTACAAATGAGTTCTAAAGACAAATCTCAACAAACAAGGTGAGACATATATAAATAAGAACCAACATGCTTAAGACATCAATGAAGAGAGATCTAAAATCCCTAATTCACAACGAATGTTGAAGAACGGTTCCGTTGCTAATGGTTTAGTAAAAATATCAGCAAGTTGGTTTTTAGTATCAACATGTTCAAATACAACATCCTCTTTTTCAACATGATCGCGAAGAAAGTGATGCCTAATCTCGATGTGTTTAGTGCGTGACTGTAAAACAGGATTCTTAGTAAGATTTATAGCACTTGTGTTATCACATTTTATTGGAATACGTTTGAGTTGAATATCGAAATCTTGTAGTTGTTGCTTCAGCCACAAAATTTGAGCGCAACAACTACCGGCTGCAATGTATTCAGCCTCAGCAGTTGACAATGCTACAGACACCTGCTTTTTGCTATGCCAGCTTACCAAAGAATTTGAAAATAAGTGACATGTACCACTAGTGCTTTTCCTATCTGATTTGCAGCCAGCAAAATCAGAATCAGAGTAACCTACTAAGCTACAATCGCTTCCTTTAGAATACCAGAGCTCATATTTAGATGTTCCATGAAGATATCTAAATATACGCTTAACAGCTTTCAAGTGTGATTCCTTAGGATTTGATTGATATCGTGCACACATACAAACACTGAACATGATGTCAGGTCTAGACGCAGTAAGATACAAGAGAGACCCTATCATACCTCTATACCTTTTGACATCTACACTCTTACCGTGTTCATCTTTATCTAGATTCCCGTTGGTAGGCATAGGGGTGTCGATTGATTTTGAATCGTTCATTCCAAAGCGCTTGAGCAGCTCTCTGCAGTATTTCGTTTGACACACAGCTGTACCCTCATCAAGCTGCTTTATTTGGAGACCGAGAAAGTAATTTAGCTCCCCAATAAGACTCATTTCAAATTCCCCCTGCATAACCTTTGAAAACTCTTCGACCAAGTGTATGTTAGTTGAACCAAAAATTATATCGTCTACATAGACTTAAACTAAAAGAATGTGTTTTCCCTTGTGTTTAATGAAGAGAGTGGTATCCACTTTACCTCTTGAATATCCATGATCAAGTAGAAATTTGCTAAGTCTTTCATACCAAACCCGAGGGGCTTGCTTAAGACCGTACAAAGCTCGTTTTAATTTGTAAACATAATCTGGATATTCAGCATTCTCAAAACCAGGAGGTTGTGAGACATATACCTCTTCATTTAGGACACCGTTTAGAAACACACTCTTTACGTCCATTTGGTAAAGCTTAAAATTCTTAGAACACGCATAAGCAAGCAAGAGACGTATAGCTTTAAGGCGAGCAACTGGAGCATAAGTTTCCTCATAATCTATGCCCTCCTCTTGGTTATACCCTTGTGCCACTAAACGTGCTTTGTTCCTAGTTATCACTCTGTTTTCATCAAGCTTATTTCTAAAAACCCATTTAGTACCTATGATATGATGATCTCGCGGACGAGGAATAAGTTCCCAAACGACATTTCTTTGAAATTGATTAAGCTCTTCTTGCATGGCCATTAGCCAAAATTCATCAATCAAGGCCTCTTTGGCATTTTTAGGCTCTACTTGAGAAACAAAAGCGAAGTGAGAACAGAAATTACTTATCCTAGAACGAGTCATTACTCCCTTTGAGATATCTCCCAAAATGTTGTCAATAGGATGGTCTTTCAAAGATCTCCAAGCTGGTGGAAGGTCATTCACTTCAGCTTGCCCTTCTTCCTTATCTTTTACATGACTGGTATCTTCCTCCTCCTCATTGTCTTCTGTTTTGGACTGATCAATTTCCGAAACAGCTTCTTTGAGTATGTCTTCTGTAGATACACCTGCGTCATCAAAAGAAATACCTTTTCCGTCATTTTTCGGATAAGACTCATCAAAAGAAACATGGACAGATTCTTCAACAGAAAGTAAACGCTTATTATACACTCTATATGCTTTACTTGATTGTGAGTATCCAAGAAAGATACCTTCATCCGCTTTTGCATCAAACTTCCCAAGTTTTTCTTTACCATTATTCAAAACAAAACACTTACAACCGAATACGTGAAGATGTGACAAGTTTGGCTTTCTTCCTTTTAGAAGCTCATAAGGGGTTTTATTTAAAATAGGACGAATTAAAATCCTGTTTAAAACATAACAGGCTGTACTAATTGCATCAGCCCAAAAATATTTTGGTAATCCACCCTCATTTAGCATTGTTCTTGCCAACTCCTCTAAAACGCGATTTTTGCGCTCCACAACGCCATTCTGTTGTGGAGTTCGAGGAGCTGAAAAGTTATGCTCAATACCATACTTATCACAGTACTTATCAAAGAGGTGGTTTTGAAATTCACCTCCATGATCGCTTCGAATTGTAACTATTTTGGAGTTCATTTTATTTTGGGACAGGTTTGCAAAACTCTTAAAAGCGGAAAAAGTTTCATCTTTGCTATGAAGGAATATAGTCCAAGTAAATCTAGAATAGTCATCAACGATTACAAAACCATAATAATTTCCACCTAGACTCTTTGTCCTAGAAGGTCCAAAGAGATCCATATGGAGAAGCTCAAGGGGTCGTGAAGTTGAAATTACATTTTTGGACTTAAAAGAGATCCTTGTTTGCTTTCCCATTTGGCACGCGTCACATAGGTGGTCTTTTGAAAATTTTATTTTTGGAAGACCGACTACTAGATCCTTGGATACAACCTTATTAAGCAAATCGAAATTAACATGCGCTAAACGTCTGTGCCAAAGCCAAGAATCATCATTCAAGGCAACTAGACACTTAGTGCTTGTTAAAGATACATAAAAAAGATCAAGCATATAGATATTGTTTACTCTTACACCCTTAAACACAATATTCTGTTCAGTATGTTCAATTATGCAGCAAGTTTTTGTGAAAGAAACCTTGTAACCCTTGTCGCACAATTGACTAATACTTACCAAATTGTGTTTAAGTCCCTCTACTAGATGGACATCAGAAATAGTAGTGGTAGAGGGATTACCTACACTACCTTTGCTAAGTATAGCTCCTTTGTTATTGTCTCCATAAGTAACATATCCCTTCTTCTTTGCTTTGAAGTCTATAAAAAGCGATATATCACCCGTCATGTGCCTTGAGCACCCGCTGTCTAGAAACCATCTTCTATCTACGGATGCAAGACACTCATCCTACAATATCAAAAGAGAGAAATAGGTACCCAATTTTCATTGGGTCCATGTGGGTAAGTGGTAACATGGTTGCCTTTAGGCTTCCATTGATAAATGCCTTTAGGAACAAGAAATCTCCTAAACTTGCATTTTTCAATGGTATGACCAGCACGACAACAATAATGACATAAGCCATGATGATGTATTTGTTTATGTTTGTTCATTAAATCCTTTGGAATAAAAGAGTATTTTGCATATCGTGGATTTAATGACTTCTTAAACAACCTAGAATCAACGGCATAAGTAACCTTGGGTTGTAAAGCTTTTTCCAATTTAACTTTAAGAGTGTTAACCTCTTGTTGCCAAATATGACAAGCTTCACAATACCTAATTTTACTACATCCGTTAATATTGATATCTTTTGAATTTTCTGCAATACTAGCTTTCAAACTTTCTAAATCTTTTTCAGCTTTGTATACTTTACCTTCCAAGAATGAAAAAATTTGTTTATCGGAAGATAATCGTTTAAAAGCATCTAAAGCTTCGTTATGCAGTTTTTCAAAAGCTATTTTCAGTTCAGAAAAAGACATAGAAGAAAAATTACTATAGTAGGCTTGTCTTACTTTCTTATCGTTGATCTTCTTCTTGTGGTGGGACTGATTTTTGGTGTGAGCCATAAGACACAGATTTGCTGTCTCATCACTATCATTTGAACTTTGTGAGCTTGATGAATCACTATCACTTTCCCACGCAATATAAGCTCTTCTTTGTTTATTGAACCTTTTTGGTGAAGCTTTTCCTTTATCCTTTTTCCTCATAGGACATTCTGTCTTATAATGTCCAGATTTACCACAATTAAAGCAAGATCCTTTTACTCTATGCTTCTTATTCTCTTCCTGTTTTGACTCTGTAGATTGTCTTCGGAACTTAATGAGATTTTTGTCGGAATGCTTGATTCCATTCTTTCGAATGAATCTATTATATCTCTTAACAAAAAGTCCCATTTCCTCATCACCTGAATCTTCGTCACTACTTGAATCATTGTCACTTTGCTCTTTTTGTGAGGACTTTGAGCTAGAGGCCACAAGAGCTATTGGCTTCTTCTCACTCTCTTTGTTTTTATTCTTTTCCTTTTTACTCTTGTTCTCAAATATTTCAAGACTTTCCAGTTCTTGCTGATGTTCTTCCAGCTTGCCAAATAAAGTTGTAATCGTAAGCGTCGTGAGGTCGTTGGCTTCCTTAATAGCTGTTACTTTAGGTTGCCATTCCCTGCTAAGACATCTCAGAATTTTATTAGTGGCTATTTCATTGGAGACAGATTTTCCAAGTCCATTCAAACGATTGATGAGATGAACGAATCTCTTTTGCATGTCAGAGATAGATTCTCCTTGTTTCATGCGAAAGAGCTCGAACTCTTGATTAAGTGTGTTAATACGGGACTGTTTAACTTCAGTAGTACCCTCATGGGCAATTTCTAAAGCATCCCACATTTCTTTAGCTGTCGTGCAATGGGATACCCGATAATACTCATCAGCACCAAGTGCTGAAATTAGCATATTTCGAGCTCTCCAATCACACGACCACTTTTTCTCATCTTTCTCATCGTAATCCTCTTCTGCTTTAGGAACTATGGCGCCAGCCTCATTTCTCATAGTAATTTGAAAAGGACCATTTTGAATGGCAACCCACACATTCCTATCCATAGAATTTATATGAACTCGCATACAGTCTTTCTAGTAGCCATAATTTTCCCCGTTGAAAACAGGCGCTCTATTGTACGCCCCCTTTGGTTCAGAATCCATATCGTTACAAGCAGCCACAAAGCACCAGCGAACCGGTGCTCTGATACCACTTGTTAGACGGTGTGGCTAGTGATCGAGAGGGGGGTGAATAGATCACCTCCTTGAAACTCAAGGATTTAAAAATACTTATCAGAGTTTTTGAAAGTTAGCGGAAAATTACGATCCTGAATCGACTTCCGTCTATTCTGAACCAGCTACTAGAAAACCGGACACACGAATTAATGCTGGATTTATATTAGGATGACAAAGATTTATTAACACCAGATTAGGATCGAATCAAATGCACTTATCATACGAATACTATTTCCAATGAACAAAAACTCAGCTGTCAGTTTTGTCAAACACTTGGCGTGTGAGCGTTCAATGATTAATGATAATGGTGATTTGATAAAAGTTTTCTTACCACTATTGTATCATAAAACGTTAAGACACAATACACCAAATGAATCACAAAATTGTTGAAAACGTAAAGAGAGATAAGGACAGAATACAATACGCAGAGATTTGGTAAGGAAGTTCCCCACTTTCGTCCTCGCGTGTGGGTACGTCTCCCTCTCAATTTCAAACTGAAATTGAGACATGTTATATCAATAATCCTGAATTCGTTGTTTACAAGATTACAATACAAAGACAGAAATTTAAACCCCAAGATCTTCTTCTTGTAAGAACCTTCACTTGATCTGAGCTTAATCAAGAATTTCCCCTGCAAAAATTACAAACAATTCACCGGTACCACGACCTGTTTGCGAAATTACTAAATTTCCAAACCCTACGCTGCGGCTGAATATGTTCTACAAACGTGACTAACAAACCCTCAAGAACACACCAGTTCTTGAAGGACAAACCAGATGGTTTTTCCTCGAAACCCCCTTTGAATCTTCAACTCAGCTAGATCCTTGATCGTACCACTGAACGTTATCTCGATGATCCTTTAATCCGATGAACAAGAATGATTATGTGTTGATGTTCTTGAATTAAAGTGATTGAGAAGATGATGAAGATAAAGTATCTTTCAGGTCTCTAAAACTGCTCACAAAATTGATGCACACCAAGCTTGCTTTTGCTGTGATTACACAATTTTTACTCTAACAAATTCCTGTCACCAAACTGAACTGTCATGACTGCTTATATATGAAAACAGAAATGGTTAAAAGTAAAACAGCTTTATGTATCGATACGAACATCGTATGAGTCGATACATGGTAGGTATATCACATACATGAGTCGACACATGGTTATATGCATCTATGCATACTGTAACTTTGTTAAATTCCAGAATGTAAATTTAATCATGCATCGATACAGGATGCGAATGAGTCGATACAGAGCACAATTCCAAAGGAGCATGTATCGATGCAAGATGCGTATGAATCGATACATACATAAGCAAATCCGTTTTTGTGATTTTAACAAAGGAATTGTTTTTATGACTAGGTATGAAATCACATGTATGTACCAACTAATCATGCATACTAATCTTATATCATGCATATCAAACACATAGGCATTTGATTATGCATTTATCACACAATTTGCTATCATACAAAAACTTAAAAGCTTGCTCACAACGAAAGCGATAAACACATACCTTGGACGTGTACAAAACTTAACAATATCATTACCATACATCCGCAAGATGAAATGATCAAACTTGGAACATCACCAAATTTCTTCAAGCTACTCAAAACAAGCTCATTGACAAACATGAAAACTATTAATATACACAAAATGAAAAACCGGCAAAAATTCATTAAACAAGTTATAAAGTGAAGATTTGAGAATTTTACGAAAAATCCAAGTACAACTTGTTTAATAAATACTCACCACACTACCTAAACTAAACAACAACAAAAGAGAAAAATACACCATGCTTGTTTTACGTCGTAAGCTCGACGCCTTTACAATGCTTAGCTAGTAACTTCCTTCCTTCATGCCATAGTGATGCCTCACCGTGCAAACCAAAAGCAAGTGTCCTAACCAAACACTTAAACAAACGTTACGGGAACAAAATGTATACAACACTTGAACAAACATAATGGAAACAGACAATATATACGATATATACAAAACTCAAAAACAAAGAAACTATCGCAATGCGATTCAATATCAAAACCAATCCCCGGCAAAGACGCCATTTTGTTGAATGCAGAATAGGGCAAGCAGCAAAAATATTTATTTTTGGAAGAATTCCCTCCGGGATTTATGTCGTGTCCACAGAGATCGATTCGAGGGAAAGAATGTCGTTCGACAATCTCTCGCGTTTATGAGTTTGGGTTTAAATGGTTTAAAGCGTAAATGAGGAAAAGTAAACATTAAAACATAAAACAAATTCATTCTTCAGCAAGACAAACTTTTCCGGCATGCACATAACCGACTCCTCACAAACTTAAACTTACCGACCAATTATACTCCACCTACAATACTCCTCAATATCACCCAGCATCGCTCACAACAAAGGTTATGTCTAAAGCAAAGTTGAGAGAACAACCGTGTTACTCTCGTCGACACTCTCGTACGTAACTCAAGACACGGAGGCATTAAGCTTCGACGCCTATTGAAGATTGTTAGCTCTTAAATCTATCTCTAGTATCCAGAAACTAATAGATAATCATCCCTGATCGAAGTTTGCGAGGATTATCTCTAACGCAACACAAACCCCGCGCATAAAGCAAAAATCAGAGACAATCACCAATAAAGATTTGTAAAGCAAGTTTCATGGGCGAAAAATATACATGAGATCATAGTCAATACATATACAAAACCCAACAAAGAAGAAAAACACAAAGAAGAAGAGAAATGAACCAAACATCTCGCGGTTTATCAGAGCCGATCGACGATCAATCCACCCCGGTTCATCCGTATGCAAACTTCCATGTTGTTTTCTAAGCTAATCTACTAAAAAATGAAGTTTGATGGAGTTGGAGCAAGAATCCCCAAAACCAAAACCTAAAAAATGCTGAAAAATGACTAAAATAGACAAAATTAGGCTTCCGGGTTCCCACTGCAACCCTTGTTCGCCTAGCGAACATAAACCGCCTTTACTACTGCTAAAATTGTGTTTTTCACGCTTCCGGGCACTTTTCATTCGCCCCAGAGTTCACAATGCGAACTCCCTAGCGAATACGCTCGCCGCCAGTTCGCCTAGCAAACATGACAACAAACCAGAACTTGTTCTGATCATAACTTTTGAATCGTAACTCGGATTGACGCATGGTCGGAAGCGTTGGAAAGCTTATTCAATGCTCTTTATGAATATGGAAAAATATCTTTACTTGAATACCTATAAAAATGAGAGAAAATCAATTAAACTCAATGATATTTACACGATACGCAATATATACACTAAAACGTAAAGTAAACGTAATTACGAATGAAACGGGATTTATTCGTATGATATTTAACAAAAAGTACAGATAAGTGCAACAAAACTTATATACAAAAATAGGTACATTTTGCACTTATCAAATACCTATATAATTAAAGCAACCTGTTGAAAAAATTCTGAGTACTTGTCACTTCCACCCCTGCAATATAGAAACATAGGAATCTCTGCCAGGACATTAGCAACTGTCAAGCTTTACCACTCTCCATGCCCAAAGAGAACATTACCACGGCTATTGACGGGACAATTATACAGAACAGTTTTCAAGCCAGCAAACGAAACCTAATACAGCTGATGGCGACATACCACTGAATTAAATCGTTACAAAAGATCAAGAGAACCATCCCCTTAAAATTAGATAACGCAAGCCCACAAAAGACACTGCTACCATCACAAACAAACACAAAAACCTCCCACTGAAGTTTATAGAGCCCAATCTTCCACCTCCACTGCTGGACCGCATGCTAAGCCCCCAAAGCAGAATTGCAATTCCTCCCAGCGTTATAAGTCGCACCCCGAAAACATGAATCACGATCATCCAAAACCCCAGACTGCAACACGAACAGGCAAGCATGGGTAATGCGTGACAAATGCCAGGATACCGTTCCGCTGCCACAGGTGAAAACTCGCCTAATTCTTAGTCGCCTTTATTTTCTGGCATGTATTGTGCCAAGTTTTAATCAATTTCTTCCTTTTTGCTATTAGACAGAGCACCAGGAAAATAGGATATATCCCTTTCCTGAATAAAAATACAGCCAAGCTCTCGAAAACATCTGTTACTTAGACTCCGCTCAGTAAAAACCAGTTGCAGCACCATGAGATTTGAGAATGAGAAGCCTTTGAGTGATGAGCCTAAAAAAAACCAAGATATTCTACTAACAACGTCATTTAAAAACGGGAAAACCAAATACATCTGATGAACCAGAATCAATGCCAAAATCAATGCCAAAACATCAAAATCAATGTTTCGATAGCAAATCCAGATAACTACAGCCACCGAAATCTATGCCAAGACATTAAACTTTCGAGTGGATGCCTTTCTAGGAAGCATAAGCCAAATGCAGCACCTGGAACTAAATCCATAGCCAGCCAAACAACTAGCTACAACGCATTTATTTTAGATTTAAATGAAGATCCAATCGATACAGGTATCTATATTCAGCCCATCCTTGACCAATTTGCCATCAACTTAAATCGCAGCTCCACAGGAATAACCGAATCCTAGCATAACGACGAACCTCCTGGCCATACAGAAATGATAGACTGCTGCAACCGATTGAGAATTAATGCACACGATCTGAATGTCTGCAATTTGATCCACCGATGGCACATTAAGGCACAACTGCTGCGGAGATCCCCCCATGAACTCACGAGCCTGCGGCCAAGAATGATGGACCACCAGAACCATATCAGAGATAAGATTAAGGGTGCACAGGCCTCTCTAGATCACTCAAGGGTCAACTGAAAAATTGGCATAAACCAGCTGCATAGAGTAAGATGAATCCAGCAGCTCCTGTGCTTCGACAATATATGATTCCTGCACTTGCCAGTCAGACCCACGTGCAGAACTAACCTAGAATCTAGAGCATGAAGCAACAAGAGCTGAAGCTAAGGTTAGGATGCTGCAGATTTCCAAGAAATTCACACCATTCTTTATTGTAATCTTGATAGCATTTTCTTTTGTTCTCATCATGCACTCAAAATCAAGCTTCTCTCTCTTTGAGGTGTTTACAAAAGACAAGATGCAACAACTTGTTGGACAAAATAAAAATGCTCTCAACATTACAAATGTTAGAACCAATGGAGGACTAGTTCAAACTACATCATCAGATCACAACTTCAAAGGAGGCTATAACAATGTCGAAAATAACACCGCGTCAAAGGTAAGTAAAAAGTTTTATTAATCAAACATATTTGTAGTTAGACTCACACTAAAGTATAAAGAAATTGAGAATTCGAAACCGATCTCAAATCCGTCTTTTCAGCTATCACCTGATTAGACTCATTACAAAATCATGTAACTCATTTTCAAATACTCAATTTTTTTTCTTTTGCTTTTTGTGTTTTTTGCTATGGTCTAAAACTTACTCTATTTCCTTTAAGGTGGAAGGAAAAATTGAAAATGGCTCATTGAAAAGTTCCACAAATAACATTGAGAAATTTCTTGATGGACTTCTAGATTCTAGATTTGATGAACCATCATGCATGAGTAGGTATCAATCTCATTTATATCGCAAAACTTCGCCTCATAAACCTTCTTCATATTTGATATTGAACCTTCGAAAGTACGAAGAAATTCATAGAAGGTGTGGACCTAATAGTAAAGCTTATAAGAAAAGCATGACAAAGATTTTACATTCTAAGAGCATTAAAGGTTATGCAAAAATGTGCAAATATCTTATTTGGAAACCTGTGAATGGTTTAGGAAACCAAATGGTTAGCATTGTTGCAACATTTCTGTATGCTCTCCTCACAAATCGCGTGATGCTTGTAAGTTTCGGGAAAGACAAACAAGGTCTATTTTGCGAGCCGTTTCTGAATTCAACTTGGTTGTTACCAGAAAACTCTCCATTTTGGAATGAAAAACATGTTGAAACATATCAAAGCTTGATAGAGAAGGAAAAAGCTAGCAATAATTCAAATTTGGATTTGCCATCAGCATTATTTCTCAATCTACAATACCAACAAAATTTTCATTAGAAATTTTTTCACTGCGATGATAGTCAAGCTCTTCTCGTTAAGGTTCCTTTGTTGGTTTTGCAATCCGATCAATATTTCGTACCTTCTCTTTTCATCACACCGTTTTTCAACAAGAAACTTGAACAAATGATTGTCGAAAAAGACACAGTTTTTCACCATCTGGAACGCTACCTCTTCCACCCTTCAAATTCGGCGTGGAGACTAATCACAAATATCTATAAAAAACATTTGGCTAAAGCTGATGAGAAAATAGGTTTTCAGATAAGAGTTTATAAACCTATCACAACTCCACAACAAGCAATTACGAATCTAGTTTTAAATTGCACACTAGAAAATAACCTTCTTCCGAAAGTACTTGATAGGAAAAGTTCAATGTCTTCTATTACGAAGGTCGTTCTTGTGGCGTCTTTAAATCCACAATACAGTGATAATTTAAAGACGATGTATATGAATAAATCAACAGTTACCGGAGAAGTAATAGAAATTTTTCAACCAAGTCATGAAGATCAACAGAAGTTTTATGATAATGAGCATAATATGAAGGCTTGGGTTGATATGTATTTGCTAAGTTTATCTGATGTGTTGGTTACAACTTCTTTGTCTACTTTTGGATATGTTGCTCAAGGTTTGGGAAATTTGAGGCCATGGCTTCTATACAAGCTAGTCAGCAATGAGACTCATTATCCAGCTTGTGAAAGAGAGTTCTCAATGGAACCTTGTTATCATTCTCCTCCTAAGCATTATTGTAGTGGAAAGCCTATAATAGAATTTTCTTCTTCTTTTCTCTACATGAGGAAATGCAAGGATTTTGGTTTTGGTGTAAAGCTTGTAAGTTAATGGTTTTAAATAGTTAGAGATGTTTCATGAGTTTGTACTTCTCTTTTAGATTTATTATGCAAAATTGAAAGTGCAAAATGGCTGTTTTTGTGGTGTAAATAATAGCCGTCCAAACTGCCACGTTTTTTTCATAAAAAGTAATGGTGCAAGATCTTCATAATGATACAAGGAGTTTTAGATGTTGGTATAGTTGCACAAATTACAATGACATAAGTTAAAAGCATTATAAATATCAAATATATACAATTTTACAAAATATAATAGCACAATTTAATTATCTATTTATACTCATGGAAATTAAGTTTCACGATTTTTTATAAGCAAAAGGAGTTGAATTAAAAAGCACTAGAGGTGTTTAACCCAAAATACAATAATAAAGGAAATGTTCCCACCACACTCAAAAGAAACCAAAAACCAAACAACATCAACAAAAGTAAACCGTTGAATCAACACACCAATCCGACCATGACATCTTAAAGCCACCTCTAAACAAAACCAAAGACCACTCTCAAGAGAGTTTCTTAACAAGCCCCACCCCATCCAAATTAGACAAAAAAAGACCCTTAAAAAGATATCATTCCTACATTTCCAAATTACTCAACAAAAGACCAAACCAAAAAACCAACCGGGGTCCAACTTCCAAGCCACCTTACAATTCGTGTCCAACAAAAGAAGACCTTCCAAAATGGAGGTAACCGAAGAGATATGATCCACAAGAAGCCACTCACACAAAGTACTCCACCAACCTCTAGAAATAGGGCAACTCAAGAAAAGGTGGTCTAAATCTTCTTCAACTCCAAAACACAAAGGGCAAACCAAAGAATGCGGTCCCGTCAAAATACCACGTTTCCATAATTCCCGCTTCGTGGGAAGTCTATTCCAAATCAATCTCCAACCAAAAATTGAAATTCTACTAGGCACTTTCGAAATCCAAAGACGAGATAAGGCTAGAGAGATGTTGTCATTCAATTCCGAGTTCCGAAAAAAAGAAGAAAGAATGGAATTATAAGCACTGCTAATCGAAAAGCCTTTGACATTTTTTCACCAAACAAAACTATCGGCACGGGAAGTGACCAGCCGAACTTGCTCCAAAAGCAGCCCCAAATCACGTTGTTGACGATTGGTTTGATGCGAAAGGCCATAGCTCTAGACTATAAGTTTGAAGATTGAATGATTAATCTACTACCTTGTTTTTTAAGGAACGCCTAACTATTTATCTTATAATGGGCTGAATACCCTTGTACTATTTTTATAAAATCTTTTGCTTATAAAAAAGTATATATTATTTATGTAACTAATTATAGTCATATATTTCCTCTCAAATTTTTTATTTATCAAGTAAAATGATATAAATTAAAAACTCAACAAACAAAACCACAACCAAACATTGAGAGCAATCAAACCAAATATTAAAAATTAAGCACTAACCTCAAACTCCCCCACTAATTATAACAACCGATCAAGAAAAAACTTCGAAGACTCAAGGTGAAAAAACCGACGAAGGACCAAAACAAAGCACAAGGCAAGCTAGACCGGCCAATCATACACACCACTATTTGCCCAAGCATCATAGTAGGTGTTGCACCCCAAATTTTATCCTCATTTTTCTGCTAGTTGATGTTTTATTTTAATTTAGTATTTATTTTAGTATTTTATTTGTTTTATTTTTAATTTAATTTCAATATGTTTCTTAATTTTATTTATATTTTATTTGTCCTATTTTTATCAATTTATAATTAATTTCATTTTAATTTTTTGCATTAATTAATTTAGTTTACTATTTTACTTAACATTTTTTATCATTTAGCATGTTAAAATTAATTTAAAGAAAGGGTTTTCATTTCCATAAGCCATCGTGACCAAATGATACAAAACATTGGATTTATTTTTCATAACCAAGGACCAATAGGAAATGAGTATGGTCGTGTTGACTTTTCAACTCATTTGCCAACCAATGAGGAATTAGCATGTGGCGTACGAGAAAACAAAAACAACCAAATTGTTCTTCTCCCTCGTCTTTGCTCGCGAATTCAGAAGTGGAAGAAGGAAAATCCAAGCAAACGCAAGCTCATCAATTCATATAAACCACTTCAATTCAAATCTTGGCGCGCTATGTTCAATTTGAAATCCTCCAAGAAGCAATTCCATTTCAAGCTCTCAACTATGTGGTTCGTAAAAGTGAGTCTGAAGAGTTACCATTCTCAGCATTTAATCTGTCACAACCTGTGAATCTGTTCACGCTATCCCCAACCTTTACTTCATTCGATACCATTCCTACTAGCATCAAGTAAGGACCTCAGAAAACATACGTGGAGTTGTGATTCAGCACTGTAATTCTGAAACTTGCACAGCGGATTTGTCTCCAAGACATGGACCAATTTTGAAATTTCAAAAGAGACGTTGGCGCCTATTAAGCACACCACCTGTTTGATACTTAGACTGACCCAAGCCAACACTCTGCCTATATAAAGGAGTTCAGCCTCAGTGCAAATCACCAACAATTTTCACAAAGCACTCTAAAAGTTTCTGAGTTTTGAGTTTTCACGAGCAAAAGAGGAGAAGAGTTGGTTTGGAGTTTCTTTTTGCTAGTTCAGAAAGGAGAGTATTCAATCTCCTTGAAGGTGCAGTGGACATTACTCCACTTGGTAAATACACTTCCCCTTTTAATATTCATGTCATCATAGCATATCTCAATCATAACTGTTATAATGTGCTTTATATTGTTTTTCACTCGTCTATAATGTGCTTTTGTGTATGTTCTGTCCATGGCTTGATATCTTGAAGTAGGATGATTCTGTTTGCTTTACTGAGATAGACATGTATGCTGCTCTTGTTTTAAGTTTTTGTGCTCGAGATAACATCATGTTGATTGTGCATTTGGTTGTGTTCATTAACTAGCTGCAAGCTTGTAAAGTTTCGTGTTGATGTTGTATTGTCAAGTTAGATGATTTGAATTGATTAAAGTACACATGTGTATCTTGATGCATGATTGTCTTAGTCCACCCCTGTTTCTGGTATGCTCGTGTCTTTTATGGTTAAGTAAACTTATCTATCAATGCTTGTTTAACTGTTGCTAAGCTGCTTTCACTAATGGCACTGGTTTTCTTTTTCTGTCATCATTAATGTATGATCAGTTTGTGTACCTAAACTCATTGTCTTGTGTTGTATCCAAAGTTTTGTTTAGGTGTTGTTACTTGTTGAGTTGTGTTTGTGAGCATGGAAACTGTTTTTTTAGACTTGTTTTGTCATAGGGTTTACTGTTAGTAGTCATGTATTTATCTACATCTTGATATGCACACAATTCTGACATGGCATGATCTTGTATTTTGGAACCAAGTTCGTGTTCTTTGTGCTTAAGGTTGATATTCTGAACTGTTAACTTATTGAAATGTGCAGCTGTTCTGATTTATAGTTCTAAGTTATTGTGTCATGTATGCTAATATGAAAAGTAATATTGGTGTATTTAGTGATAACTAACTGCTTGTGAACATAACTGCTAATGTGGTCTCTAATTAAACAATGTTTTTGGACTCATTGTTGACACAGTTATACATTTCTGCTCCTATCTTGTTGTGCACACGATTACCAAACCATGTTCACACTTATGTCATCACCATTGATTGCTAAGTAGCATATATAACTCATGAGATGTATGTTTTTCTTTGTTAAATCTATTCTGTCTTTATGCCTATGTGATCTTATAATGATGCATTCCTTTGATATACCTTAAGCACATATCTGCCATCATCATGCCATGCTTAGCATTAAGAACATATTTGTATGATTTCAGGAGGCCTCTTGGGTATATGACTGATTTAAGAAGTGACTCCAAGCATGTTGTTTTTTGTTTGAAAACCTGTTTTTAATGAGCATTTGGTTCTGTGTAGATTTTTTATTGCCCTTTTGTATTCACTTGGTATGCACTAATCTTTGAATCCTCTGAAAGTTATTTCTGCTTGTAATTCAGTCTGCTAGCTATTCTTGAATTGGAATGTCACTGTCATGATATGTGCCTCATAATGTATTAAATGCTATGAACTCAAATAATTTTCCTTGACCTTATATGTGCTTGGTCTGTCCTAACCTATCTCATGTGTTTACATGTTAAATTCATAACTTTGTCAATCACTTGATCTTCATTCCAATACTTCTATGCTGCCCTGCATTAAGTGTATTAAATCTTAAGACTGTTCTGATACATAAACTAGCTTAATTGCCATTTGGAACTGTGAGTTATATGTCGGTTTGTTGGTTGCACTTCAGGGTGTTTTAAGTAAACTTCCTTTAACATGCTGCTGCTGTGGCTATGTTAGCTTTTATTGCTTTGTGCATTCAGGTGTTTGCTGTTTGGATGTCCAATATGTATGATAAAGCACTTATTTGGTTTTTTACATGAATAGCCATGCTTGGTTTTCGAAATATTAACTGTTGCTGCAGTGCTTGTTGGCCTATGAATTTTGTTGTCTTATAAAGTATCTTATCTCATGAGCTAATCACTTTGTGAAACGTAGTTGCCCTGTTGATGTGTTATTTTCTGTCACTAACTGTTTATGTTGTAATTATTGTTGCCTTTATTTCCTTAACACCTTTTGATACATCTCTGACCTATCTTTGTTTTAACCACTCTTTGTGATTTTGGACTTTGGATTGTCTTTTGAATCGGTTGCATCATGCCCTAACGTGTCCTTGGTTTTCTTGCATTTTAAATCTTGTCAATCGTGTGATTTGAACCCTATACAACCCTACTACACTGATCTGCATCTATTTGTTATTTATTAATTGTATTGCAAGCTGTTTTCATTTCACTAAATCTCCTTTAAGCATGAGGCACGATTACTGCTATGGTTCTGTTTGATTTTGTTAACTCACTGCCTTGTAATGACTTGATGATTATCCACTGTTGCTTGTTTTATTGTTAGTTTTCTTAACCATTGGATACATGTATGCCATTTTACAACAGTTCATTTAACTTTTCACTTAGCATTCTAGTCATGGAAATGTTGTGATATGTATAAACTAGAACTAATACCATACTGCTGCCTGATTCCTTGGCCATCATGTGTGTTATTTGCATTCAAGTCATATTTTTGTTTGGTTTTCTAATCTGAGCATTGTATACATTGCTATTGTTGCTGCCATGGCAGTATGTTGTTTGGTTTTTATTTTCAAATGCTCTTGCTATGTGAATTTATGAGATAAACCTTTGCTTGATATGTGGTATGCGTGGAACTTCATGATTTTTAGTCAGGATATTTGTTTCTAGTCACTGATGTTTGGCATGACATGATAGTTTTCATGAGTTAGTTTGATGTTGGTTGGGTTGTATTTGGTTCATTTGAAATAGGCGCGCGAAGAGAGTTCATATATTCACGGAATTAGTTTATGACCGGAAGAAACACGCCGTCCCAACGGTCACACACATGCACATAACTACCTTGCCTACCCTTAGGACTGGGGTTCGAATCCCCCTCGCCCCAGTCCTTTTATTTATTTTCCTGATTTTTGCTTGTTCTCACATATATACACATTCGGTTCTTCCTTTATCAGCGTGCGCACCCTAGCCCAGTTGGTTACGTTTCATTTGTTTGGTTCAGGGGGGCGCGGGTTCAATCCTTTATGGCTGCATTTCTCATCTTTTTTTATCACTTAGTTTCCATTTCACTACTTTCTTCTAAAAAATATAATATTTTGTTTTTTTCTTTTGCTTCATTTTCTTTGCTAAGCCTTTTTTTTTCATATAAAAGAGATTAGTAAAATAATTAACTTTTGAGGCCTTTATTCTTAATTAAGTTTAAATTGCTCATTATTGTTTTATTACATTTTTTTATGCCATCTATTGTGATTGATCATTATGTGTTCAATTCTCATTTTTGCTTTGACATCTTGATATCACAATCTCATATTTGTATTCATGTCATCTTTGAATATTTTTGATATTGATATTATTAAATTGACTTGTTTAATTATTAAGACAATATATTCATGTTGATTGGCCATATGTTTAATTCTATATATCATCATTGTTCTAAATATCATCCTTCATAACACTTCTCTATGTTTGTCTTCATAAAAATTGAAACATTTTAATTTGTTCTTGTATGTCATTTCTATATGTTTGTCTTCCTAATGATTGAAGCATATTGATATACTCTTTTATCATGTTCATCTTATCCATATCTTTGTCATAAACATATTGCCATCCACATGCTTATGTTTGTTTTATCTATTATATCAATGTCTTTTATATCATCTTATTGTTATCAACTGATTTTCCCCCTATTCCAAAGGAAGGTTAATTGTTGTTGACTCTTAAAGTCATAGCCCCCACCTAACCTAAGTAACCTTTTAGGAAGGAACCTTGTTTCTTGGCCTCATCAGAGCCATAGAAATCATAACTAGCTTTAGGAAGAGTTCTTCAACTCTTAGTGATATTCATCATAATGAATTTATCACTTCCCCTATTGACTAAACCTCAACATAGGTCCATTACAACTAGACTTAGAGAGTTCTTAAACTCTACAATGGGCTTGCACTCATTTCCCCTCTGAATATTGACCATAGTCAATCATTCAGTAGAAGTAGAACTACGCATACTCTGATTCTATTCCCGAGGATACGTAGGCGTAAAGTGCGATGCTTTATCGAGTATATTTAGATACTAACCCCTAGGGTTTTCAACCTTTAGCATAGAACCTTTAGCAAACATAACATTAACAAGAGGTTCCTGTAGAGTACTACAGATACTTAGGGTGCTAATACCTTCCCTTAGTATAACCAACCCCCGAACCTTAGATCTTTCCCTTTAGGTTTTTCTAACGATCTTGAACCTTTCCTTTGGATAAATCAAAGTCGGTTGTAAAAGAAACTGATGCAAATTAATTAATAATTTGTTATCCGATTTTCACCGCAACAGTAGGTATTTTTCCTAATCCCCAAGAGAAAAGGAGTTGTCTAACGATTTTCCTTGAATTCAATTTTTACGACGACGAATAAACTTATTTGAAAATAATAACATTATTACAAATTTTTTAAGAGAATTTCTTAATGCACTATCCAAGTTTTTTAGGCATCACGTGAAATTTTTTTTTTGCTCCCTGATTCCGGATGTGCACGAGCCATATATCACAACGGTTATGATAATAAAGCGTTGTGATACATACACTTAGGTTCTGGGTTCGAAACCCATCAGCGGCGAAATTATATAAAACATAAATTACTTATGATATCGGTTACAATAGATAACCGTTGTTGTAAGTACCCTAAGTTTATTATATTAAATGTAGATTGCTTGTTTTCCAAACACCTCACTAAATAAATATACATGGTTTCAATTTGATGAAGATGTCTATAATCTGCAAATTAAACTGTTCTTGAAAACCAACTTAAACAAACCAATGTTGTTTTCTGATTGCATTCGTCTCATTGTGCATTTCACGCTCTTTTACATATATTGTGGTTTATTGATCTGACTCCTTCGATATATCGCTATATTCGATTATAATTAAATTTCCATAAGATCAACAAGACATTGGATAATATGCCTCATCTTTGATTTAACTATAATGGAAGATGGCGATGCATCTAAGGAGCCAGATCATTATACCATAATCTATATATAAAAGAACGTGAGATAAATGATGAGAGGCATGCAATCAGAAAACAACATTGGTTTATTTAAGTTAGTTTTCAAATACAACTTAACTTGCAGATTATAAGTATCTTGTCAAATTAACTGAATGTATTTTAAGTGAGGGTTAGTGAAACAAACAATCTACATAGAATATAATAAACTCAAACAACATTCTATACCAGATCCAGATATTATAAACTCATATAATACGCTTGCTACCACCAGCAAACTTTAAGTGAGGGTTAGTTAAACAAACAATGTAAATAGAATATAATAAACTCAAACAACATTCTATACCAGATCCAGAAATTATAAACTGATATAATACGCTTGCTTCCACCAGCATCATCACCTTGTATCATCCCCTTAACCTGAAAGGAAACAAAGCAAACTTCAAAAATGAGCATCCTTAGTTGAAAACAAACCCTAAAACCATAATCCAGTGAAGAGTAAAGAGAGGAACATGAATAATGCACCTTTTAATGAAACTAATCGCGGAACAGGAATCAATTATGATGTTGAACTAGTTTGGAAAGCAATGAAAAATAAATATAAGGAGGAAGAAGCTTACACAAAAGCTTCATACTTCTTTTCATTATTTCTAAAACTAGATAAAGTTTGCTTACACTATTGTTTCTTCATTTACTAACATCTTGTTCGTGATGCTATGAAAAAAGTATAAGGTGGACAAAGTTTCCATCATAGCTTCATGCTTCTTATACATTTTTCCATAGCAACACAAACACTATGAAGTTTCCAGAGTATGGTCTTTGTTAAGGTAGTGGAAACGAATCTGAAAAAATGAGAACAATCAACAAAAACAACATGCAACAAACGAGATAATGGGAAATATCTAACAATAGATGGAAGAAGAAGAATACTTTAATGTATGATTCACGGCAAATGGTGAAAACGAAGAGAAAAAATGGGTTCTAGGGTTTCACTTTGAAGGCAACGACGTTACTGTCAATTAACTGAAAGTTATTTTGCTTATATAAGGGTAAACTATTTCACAACCATTAGCAATAACAACCGTATAGATAGGTATTTATTTATTATAAATATATCATTGCGGTTAACTAGAATAACCGTAGTGATAACCCTTTTATCTGTGAATTTTAAAATAAATAAAAACCGTATAGATAGGTATTTATTTATTATAAATATATCACTACGGTTGACCAGGAGAACCATAGTGATAACCCTTTTATTTGTGAATTTTAAAATAAATAAAAAAGAAAAGGTGCGCCTTAACTTCTCAGTTCTCACTTAATGCATCTGCAGTTTAAACATCAACAATGTAATTCACAATGAATCTGCAGTTAAACTTCAACAATATAATTCAAACCCTAATTCAACTATTACATTCCATAACAAAGTAAACATTAAACATAAAGGAGACAAGAAAACATAACATCTTGATATTTCCAGAAAATATCTCTGATTTAAGTTTGTTCTTCAAATTCTTGTTCTTTTTCTTTAAATCCTCATACATAACCTTCAGATAGCCCACAACTTCCAACTCTGACTTCATAATGCTCTCATCGTCATTTCCATCTCTTTCTCCCACGTCTTCATCCCATATGAACAAATTACATGTTTCATCGCTCCTCCAAAATGGACATCTCCGAAAAAGCCTTCCTTTATTTTGTCCCTTCTTGCATTGATACGAAACCATACGACCATCACAACCAAAAAAAATTCCAGATCGAGATTTTACACTGGAAGAAGACGTAGAAACACCTTTAGATGATTTTGTCTTCAAATGTGACATTGCAACACCTTAAAGTAGAACACTTTCTTGTTGTTGTTGTCTTTTTCCCGACAATGGTAATGGCGTTGGTGTTAGGGTTGTTTCACCTTGCTTCTTTTTTCAATGGATAAATTGATATATATACTTGGTGTTTAAAATACATAACAGTTTGTAACAACAGTTTAAAGAAAAAGCCGTCGTGATATCATTATTATTTTTTAGTTAAATATTAATAAAACTTAAAAGGGGGAGCATTTACGTCAAATGGATAGACTATTTGAGGGCGATAAGGTTCGAACCCATGATAGCTAGATTGTATCACCACGGTTTTCATAACAACTATTATTATACCCTTGAGATTTCTAATTAAAATAATGCGCGCGCATCCAGTACGCACTATAAGAACGGTGTATAGGATGCCGTTGTAAACCTCGCGTTGTTGTTTGGGCGTTTTGTAGTAGTGGCCCCTACAGCTGAGGGACATCCTACACCGCATTCTACACCACAGCCTTCCACATCACAGGTTCAGGCCACTTCGACATCACAGGTTCAGGCCACTCCCTCGTCAGGCAAAATCCTAAGTCGCCAGGCGAATCTGGCTGTTTCTCAATAAATTCTTTTTTTTTTAAATCCATAACTTTTGATCTGTAACTCGGATCGAGACGTTCTTAGTACCGTTGGAAAGATAATGAGATGTTCTTTCCTATAAAAATGGTTTTGAGATTAGTGGCTGATTTAATTGTGTCAGGAATTTGGAAACGTGTCATTTTGTCGACTTTTACCGTCGTAATTGTGTGCGATTGATGTGTTATCATGCAATATGCTTTTGATATGTAACGTGTAGCTTGTGTGCTGTTATATGATGTTGAAGCACGTGATAAGTTGTTGTAATTTTTGTGGCCTCATGTAAAAATACTTTGTTGACTTGAATACAAATGTATGGTATTAATGTATGTTGTTGTGGGTAGCCTTCGTGGCGTGAATCCTAGTGTTGTGAGTATCATTGTATGATTGCAGGATTTTTGTGGCTGATGGTGAGTAATTCTTGATGTGAATTGATATCAGTGTATATGCTAAAATTCTAATTGTTGTGGTTTCTGG
The DNA here is from genome assembly GCA_022829125.1 of Lathyrus tuberosus. Taxonomy (NCBI): domain Eukaryota; kingdom Viridiplantae; phylum Streptophyta; class Magnoliopsida; order Fabales; family Fabaceae; genus Lathyrus; species Lathyrus tuberosus. The sequence goes on from JALAZF010000179.1 coordinate 372,375, forward strand.
ATTATGATGAAATGCATTGTTTATGTGAAATTCAATGTGTGTTATTTGGTGGCCTTATGGCAAGTAAAGACATTGTTTGAATTGATTTCCAATGCATGAATAATGATGATGAGATAATTCATATTGTTGATTTGTGAATGTGCATTTTATTGGCATGAGTCGTTGATATGACATGCATCATGATATGCACCTTGTGATGTCGTGTGCCCTTGTGGGGTGTGAGCGACGAAACGATTCCAGAGGGAATCTGCTGTAATGGTCGTGTGCCTTATACAAAGAGGACCTAAAGCGACGTTATAGACGATCGTGTGCCTTATACAAAGAGGACCTAAAGCGATCAAATCGTGTGCCTTATACAAAGAGGACCTAAAGAGATCCATAAACGTCGTGTGCCTTATACAAAGAGGACCTAAAGCGACGGGGAACATCGTTTTCCCGACGGGGAGTTACACTAAGTAACAAGCGATGATTCCAATAATTCCTGAGTGAATTAATGATGATGAGAATGATGGATGGAATGGTACCGCATGCATAGAGTTGTTGTGTCGGTCTCTGTGCATTTGCATAAATCATGAATAGATTGATTATGTGTGGGAAATTGTGAATGGATTGACTATGTGTGGGAAATTGTGAATAGATTGATTATGTGTGGGAAATTGTGAATTGATTGATTATGTGTTGAGCTCGTGATAGCATTGGTGATTTGATATGCATTCGTGATAAATGTATGGATTATGGATGATATGTTTTAGGAATGGACATATGCTATGTTTTGTGGAGATGTTATACATTACAAAGATTGTTTGGATTATTGTTGGTACGCGGTGTATGAATATAGGTGATGTGGTGGTGTGTTTCCATATGTCATAACTTTGGTATGCCTTATGTGTGAATATGTGATTATGTTGGTATAATTGATATATGCTATGTGGTTGGATTATTAGAAATATGTTATGTATCTGTGGCATGCCATATGTATTAGTATGTGATGCTTGTGGTGAGAATAATTATGCATGTGAATTTATATGTGTTTGCATATTATTATGCAATCTTGATTTAGTTGTTATTTCTCACTCTTCTGCTGTGGTTTGATGCCCTATGAGGCAATTGCATATTAGTATCTTGAAGGCTTTTGTGAAGATTATTTCTTCATCCTTTTGTCGGTCTGTTTGCTCTGATACGTAACACGGGAGTCGGGGAACGCTTTTGTTATATATGTATACATTTGTTAGATCTATTTTGTATTACCTTTGTATGAATATTTTGATGTTATAAAACAATTTATTTTGCAAAACAAGTCAGTTATGGATCTTTCCGCTTTATTCCATAATTGAACTTTCCTTTTTTTGGAAAAAGTTTCCCTTTTATGTTTATTCCATTTTGTGTTATGTATCAAATTTATGAGCAGGGATTGTGTTTTCTTTCTTTAAATGTGGCATCCTTGTTTCTGTCTAAGAATAAAATTTTTATTTACTCTGATTTATTTATGTATTATTTATCCGCGATGGGAATTGGGGTGTTACACTGGACGGTTACCCAGGGGGACCGTCTGACATGTCCCTACTGTAACACCCCCTTTCTATACCCCCAAATAATCACATTTTCATTTAGGCACATATTAAAATTCCGTCAGAGTATAATTATAAACATAGTATAAAAGAGGTATGTCACATTATACATGAAATTAAAACATTCAACACCTGCTCAACAATTGATATGCAACAGTGGGGTAACTTCGCAACAGAGGAACTTAGTCCTTACACCCACATCTCAATATTTAGAATAAAAGCATAAAATCAAAACATTGAATAACATCAAACATATATACATATATATATATATATATATATATATATATATATATATATATATATATATATATATCATCAAGTATTATCCACCAACATAATTCATGTTTACATAAACATTCATCAACAAGATACATGTACAAATGTATCACAAAAGAATCATATATACATCCTAGCTACCCGATGCTACATATCAGAGCCGACCGACCAAAAGAATGAAGACACGCTCCACAAAAAGACCACCAGCATACCTACTCTACAATGCCTCATAGAGCATCATAAAACAGCAGAAGGGTGAGAAATATTATCATAATAACAATGCATATAATTATATATCTTAGCGTAAAAATACACATATTCTACATTCTCACCACAATTCATCACAACTCACTCATATACATCACAATGTATATATATACAAAACCAAGCATATTCATCATGCATACTTTCACAATTCTTATCATTCCACATAAACATACATATTCATGTTTATTCATCAATGCACAATTATAAAGATGATAAATGCAAATCATAGAGACCGACTCCCGACTCTATGCAAATGCAATGCGGGTACCGACTCAATCATCTCAAGTTCACTCAGGAACTTATTGGAACCATCGTTCGTTACCAATGTAACTCCCCGTCTGGCCTACGATGTTCACTCATTGCTCACACCTCACATAGGCACACAATGTTTATGGATTGCTCACACCTCACATAGAATGAACATCATTATGCTTCACATACAAAATGACTCAAGACATTCTTGAAATGCATACATATTCATAATATATTCATGCATTCATCTTATACAATCATATACAATCTATATACATTCATATCAATGCAATATTGTATGATTCACATCCAAAACACACATCCAAAACGGTAAAAGTCGCTAAATAACACTATTCCTGACTTTCTGACTTATTTAATCGGCTAACAGCCCCAAACTCCTCACCATAAGAAACTACAGCTCAATAGCTATCCAACGCTTCAAACGGGGACCAAAACCGACTTACGGATCAAAAGTTACGAAAGAAAAACGAAAACGATATTTTGAAAAATCACATTTTTACACTTGACCTGACCGTACGCGTATGTGTAACGCCCCTATTCCGATTATTTCCATTTTGTTGAGTCTTTTATTTAAATTGAGTGATAAATTATTTTATCTGTGAAATTGGTGTGTTAATATGCTATGTTGACATGTTATGTTATTTTACCGTTTTCGAGAGTTTTCGGGAAAATTAGAATGGAGGGTATTTTAGGCATTTCTCAATTAATGTTAAGTTAGAAAATTTAGTGGAAATAGATTTGTGTGAGAAAATGAATTAATTTGAATTTGTGAAGAAAGAAAAGAAAATAAGAAATAGAAAAGAAAAAGAGATAAGAAGAGGAAATAGGAGAGAAAGAGATAGAAAGGAAAAATAGAGAGAAAAAGGAGAGAAAGAAAGAGGAAGAGAAGGAAAAGAGGAAAAGCTAGGAAAATCAAGAAAATCAACTTCTAGGAATCGATTTAATCGGGTAAGGGTGTGAAATCTTATTATCTTATCAATGTATATCATTATGTCACTACAACAAAAAGGACTTATAACATCTCACCTTAGACAGCGCTTTATTACAAAAGCGCTGCTATAGGTCAAAAACACGGAATCTATTAATTTAATAAAGGAAAAGCGCAAAAAAATATAAGACCTTAGACAGCGCTTTAGTGAAAAGCGCTGTCTAAGGCCTTTTAGATTTTTAAAAAAATTTAATGGAAAATATTAGACAGCGCTTTCCTTAAAAGCGCTGTCTAAGGCCTTTTAAATTTAAAAAAAATATAAGACCTTAGACAGCGCTTTTAAGGAAAGCGCTGTCTAAGGTCTTAAATATTTAAAAAAATAAAAACAAAAGCGCTGTCTAAGGCCAATCTTAAAAAGCGCTTTTAAAGCGCTGTCTAAGGGCCACCTTAGAAAGCGCTTTGTTTAAAAGCGCTGTCTAAGGTCTAATAAAATTAAAATATATGAATATACTCAGTTTTCATTTTCAGTTTTGCGCTCTTTCTTCTCCCTCCCCTGTTGCGAACGGATACTTGCGAACCTGAGCTAAACCCTTGTCGTCGTCCACCGCGCCGTCGTCCACAGTTCCTCCCTCATTTCGCGACTCCGACGACCTTTACTCCACCGTGACCGTCTGTTCCTCTCTCATTTCGCGTTTTCGTCACTCAGTTTGGAAGTTTAAGAGTTTCAGATTATTACACATTTTATAAGGTATGCTGATAATGTTGCTGTTGATAATGTTGTTGTTGATGTTGATAATAATGTTGTTGTTGATGTATTACACATTTTACACGTTTCAGAGTATTACACATTTTACACGTTTCAGAGTTTCAGTTTGGAAGTTTCAGAGTTTCAGAGTTTCAGTTGATAATGTTGCTGATAATGTTGATAATGTTGTTGTTGATGTTGATAATAATGTTGTTGTTGATGTTGATAATAATGTTGTTTATGTTGTTGCTAATGTTGGACTGTTGCTAATGTTGATAATGTTGCTAATGTTGGACTGTTGTTGGATATAAGAATAAAATATGTGCTAACTTCATTTTTGGTGATATAGGAATAGAATCAATATAATGTGTTAGTTTAGTTTGTTCTTGTTAACATTTTTCTACATTGTTAACTATTGCTATATAATGTGTTTGTTTAGTTTAGTTTAGTTTAGGTTAGTGTTAGTGTTAGTGTTAGGTTAGTGTTAGTGTTAGTGTTAGTGTTAGTTTAGAACATCTATTATAGTTTGTTCTTGTTAACATTTTTCTACATTGTTAACTATTGCTATATAATGTGTTTGTTTAGTTTAGTTTAGTTTAGGTTAGTGTTAGTGTTAGTGTTAGGTTAGTGTTAGTGTTAGTGTTAGTGTTAGTGTTAATGTTAATAATGTAAATTCTTGAGGTTGTTGTTCTAAAGAACCGAAATTCAAAGCAATTTTGTTAATGAAGTTAATTGCTTTGAATTTCTTAGTTTGGACTTGTTATGCTAATGTTAAATTCTTTCTAACTGTTAGGATTAATAAGTAGGAAAACCATGGATAAAAAATGGATGGATGCCGATCGATTGTCCAAAGAGTACGAGAATGGGGTATTGGATTTCGTTAAGTTTGTTATTCAACACGCTGACGCTGAAGAGCTCAATCGAATAAAATGTCCTTGCTTGGGTTGTTGTTATGTTGGTAGGGTTGACGCAGATGGGTTGAAATCGCATTTACTGATGAATGGAATTGATCGAAGTTATAAGTGTTGGATACATCATGGTGAGAAAATTAACGAGAATGTTGAACCGACGAGGAAAAGTAATACAACCTATGCTTCAGATGACAAAGACACGGAAACATACGATTGTGATCGAGTCGAAGAGATTGCAGAAGCAGTTGTAGAAGATCTTCATGATTGTCCCGAAATGTTTGAGAGGTTGGTAAGCGATGCAGAGAAACCGCTCTATCAAGGTTGCACTAAATTCACAAGACTGTCTGCGGTATTGAAGTTGTACAACTTAAAGGCGGGCAATGGATGGTCGGATAAAAGTTTCACAGAGTTATATGTAATTAAATAATTTAAGCTACTAATATAATTTCATGGATGAGGATCTTATAGCGGATGGGTCATATATCAGAAATGACCATAACGAGGGAATTTGGATCCATTCATCCGTCCGCATTGATAAGAAACAAGTAATTCATATTCCAACCAAGAAAAGAAAGAGATGTTAGTGAAAGAGGTAAAATTTGTTATATACTTGATTTCTTTATTATATTTGTTATATATTATGTCATATTTGTTATATTTGATATCCTTGATTTTTTTATTACATTTGTTATATATTATGTTTGATATCCTTGACTTCTTTATTATATTTGTTATATATTATGTCATATTTTTTATATTTGATATCCTTTATTTCTTTATTATATTTGTTATATATTATATTTGATATCCTTGATTTATTTATTACAGGTTAGATGGCTACTAACAATGATGACCCACATGCTGATGATCACGCACATGATGATGATCATCCACATGATGATCAGGTTGGAAGTAGCAGAACTATGGAAGAAGAGATTAGGAGAGGAATAACCATAATGAGGAGAGTGATCCATGCTAGAAATCAAGGCATGACTTATAATGTGCATTGGAGCGAAACAGGCACACTTGTTGAGCCTAACGGTCATATGTTGACAAGTTTCATTGGTACACTTGTAAGGAATGAGGTTCCTATTACTTTAGATGACTGGAGAAACAAACAGTTGAAGGAAACCAAAGAAAAAATTTGGAATGAGATAAAGGTACCATAATTATGTCTTTAATTATGCCAACTAATTATGTCGTTTAAATTATTTGTACTAACCAATGTGTATGGTTTTTTTAGAGGTGCTTTAATGTCGAGGACGACAGAAAAGCTTATTTGATGAGATTGGCAGGGAAGCTCCTAAGAGGGTTTAGGACATATTTAAACAAAACCTATCTTAAGGATGCTGAAGGTAATTTTGTTGATGGAGAGTTTCCATCTAAATATGCAAGTTTCATTTCACCACAAGAATGGGTGAAGTTTAAAGCCAAACGACAAACCGAGCAATTTAAGAGTATAAGTGCAATTAATCGGGATAGAGCATCAGATCCCCAATATAAATACAGGAAAGGACGTACTGGATATGGACGTTTGGAGCAACAATTGGTAAGTATCAATAAATTGCAATGACATAATAATTGTTCATCATGAGTTATATTTGATCATATTATTTGGCTTTATATGTAGTTACAAAAGGCGGGTAGCTCTGAAACATCTCTTCCTGCACATGTCTTGTGGAAGGAAGCCCGTGTGGGCAAGTCTGGATCTGTTCCAGAAGAGGTTCTACAAGTATATGAGAAATGTGTAAGTATAACAATATTTCTTTAATTAAGTCAAAACTTTATTAATAAATATTTGACAAATATTCGATATTCATCTGATTTTCAGGAGGCGTTATCTCAGTCTGTACCTGCAGATGATACCAGGAGCATACTTAGTCGGGCATTAGATGTCCCTGAGTATCCTGGTCGGGTGAGGGGTAAGGCATTTGGGATCACCCCGACCTCCCTGAATATTAAAAAGGGAAAGGCTGCTAGTTATTCAGTACTTGAAGCTAAATTGGAAGCACTAGAAGCCGAGGTGCGGGAATTAAGAAAGGAAAAAGAAAGGGATAACGCTTCTGGTGTTAGAGATGGATCAGAGAAGGATAGTATCAACTGCAGCTTTCATCCGATTATTCCAGAGGTAATTATATATATATATATATATATATATATATATATATATATATATATATATATATATATATATATATATATATATATATATGAAATTATATTAGTAGCTTAAATTATTTAATTACATATATACACATTAACAATGACATATGTATTTTTGGTTTTAGGGCATTCACCAATGTCAACTATTCTTATCTTCACCAATTCATCGGATGGTTGCCAAGGGAAAAGTGTTTAACAATGGGGTCACAGTACTTCATAATGAATCCCTCCCTACTGGAAGTTTGAAAGTATCAGTTGATATTGCTATGGAGAATGAAGCACTATTACCATATCCTAACGATGATTCGGAGGTAAGAGTGGTGGGACAAGCTATAGGGTCGTTTGTTGCATGGCCGTCAAATCTCATACTCGTAGGATATGAGGTATATATGCTTAAAACCGTTATAAACCTTTGTTAATCTTAATGTGTAAATTCAAAGATTTTACGAGCATTTTATTTTCATTTTTTACATGGCAATGTTATTTAGACTCCAACAAAATCCAAAACAAAGGATAAGCGGATTCCGGAGCATACCGAGTCCGTTGTCTCAAAAAAAGAGGTACATCACAATTATATGCATAGAAAATGATAAATTGGATATCTTATACTTCATCTAACAAATTATATGATTTATAGCTGCCTGGTAAAGTGATTAGCAACGTTTCAACGCAAAAAACTGTTGGTGCTAAGAATACCAGGGTTAGAAAACAACCTATCGGCAAGGTTAGGACGTGCCTTCAGACCTTTCTACAATTAATGACGGATATTCCGACTGGAGGTGTTCGTCTGATAACTATGGAGAAAGATTTGTATGGCTTTGAATTTGACCAGAATGTTGGTAATGAAGACTTCGAGCAAGTTTTCCAACATACAGAATTGGGCGTCACTGTTGTCAATATATACTTGAGGTATATCCGATCTACTTTGGTAATTGAACAACTTATTTACTTTATTTTTCAAATGAATATTCTAATGTTAATGATGTTTTTATTTCAGGTTTCTGTATGACAGTTTTATGCGCCCCCGGGGATTGGAGCAAAGATTTGCATTCTTATGCCCCAGCGCTGTCAACTTAACCGAAATATTGACGAAACCAAATGAGGTCCATGCGTATATACGCAACGTCTTTATGGACAACCAAGAAACGGAAAAGTTGTACTTTTTACCGTTTAATACTGGGTTAGATTTTCATTCTAAATTCATCTATTATATTTTTTTTTGTATTTTGACTTCGTGTAGAAAGTTTCTATCTAACACTTGTTTAATCTTACAGTGGACATTGGTTGTTGGTTGCAATCAATCCTATCCGCGGAGTAGTGTATTATCTGGATTCCTTAGGAAATGATTGGACCACATACCCGGATATGAAGGACTGTATTGACACGTAAGTGAAATTGTTCTAAATAGAAATGTGTATATTTATTTATTTATGTGAATTGTTCTAAATATTCATTTATATTTTATTAGCACTATACAAGCATTCCTAGAACATCGGGGAATCGACCACACCATTACATGGAATTATGTGAAGGTATATTAATTATCACATGTTTTATTATATTAGTGATGCTTACTTGATAAAACTTAGAATTTATCCATATTTTATTTTCATTTGTAGTGTCCTCGGCAACGCAATCAAATAGATTGCGGCTATTTCATGTTGAGATTTATGAGAGACACTATTTCGTTGGATCGAATGGAGATTCCACCCGATGTATGTATTTCTAACTTATGAGTTATTTTAACACATATCTCTCATATTGTCTAATGAAATAGTTAAAACTAAATCAAACTATATGTTATATTATTATGTAGTATTTTGAAGAATTCAGGAGTGCTACTTACACAAAGGCTCTATTGGATGAAATCAAAGAGGAGTGGTGTCAATACATTATGGAGCTCGGAATTTTACAAACTTAAGGTATAATATTATACTCTTACTTTAATTGATGAGAATTTTAATATGTGTAACTTTGGTTGGAGTAATGCTTTGGTTGGATGCAATTTTGGTGTATATACTTTGAATTGCAATTTTGGTGTATATACTTTGAATTACAAACTTTGAATTACAATTTTGGATGCAATTTTGGTGTATATACTTTGAATTACAATTTTGGTGTATATACTTTGAATTGCAATTTTGGTGTATATACTTTGAATTACAAACTTTGAATTACAATTTTGGTGTATATACTTTGAATTACAATTTTTGGTGTATATACTTTGAATTTTAATACTTTGAATTACAATCTTTGTGTTTTCAGGACCTATAATGTAGATTGAAGCAATGTTTTGGTTGGATGCAATTTTGGTGTATATACAATTTTGGTGTATAAGTAATATGTGCATTGTAGAAAAAATGCTTTGGTTGGAAGCAATAACTTTGGTTGGAAGCAATGCTTTGGTTGGATGCAATTTTGGTGAATAAGTAAAATGTGCATTTGTAGAAAAATGTAATGATTTGTAATTATAAATAGGTGTATATACAATTTTGGTTTGTAATTTTAAATATATATATTGGTATGAAATGCCAATTTTGGATATATAATTTTGGTGTAGAAAGGCCAATGGTTTGAATTGCCAATTCTGAAAAAAATTGCTGGTTGAAAATTACAGGTCAAATTCTGGTTGAAAAAACCTGGTAAAATTGTGGTTAAAAAAAAATTATATAAAATTTTTCGTACACCTTAGACAGCGCTTTTGGTGAAAGCGCTGTCTAAGGTCCACTTTAGACAGCGCTTATGGTGAAAGCGCTGTCTAAGGTGTACTAAAAAAGTCAAAAATGGAAGGTCTTAGACAGCGCTTATGGTGAAAGCGCTGTCTAAGGTGTACTAAAAAAGTCAAAAATGGAAGGTCTTAGACAGCGCTTATGGTGAAAGCGCTGTCTAAGGTGTACTAAAAAAGTCAAAAAAGGAAGGTCTTAGACAGCGCTTTTGGAGAAAGCGCTGTCTAAGGTGTACCAAAAAAGTCAAAAAAAGGTAGGGCTTAGACAGCGCTTTTGACGAAAGCGCTGTCTAAAGTAATCCATATAATGTGAAAAAGCGCTGTCTAAAGGTACCATAGACAGCGCTTTTCATTAAATACACGCCCCTTTAGACAGCGCTTTTGGTAATACCAAAAGCGCTGTCTAAACCTATAGCGTCGCTGGTTTATACAGCGCTTTAAAGCGCTGTCTAAAGGCTAAAAAAGCGCTGTCTAAAACCGTTTTTGCGCTAGTGTGTATGATTATGTATGTGTGTATTGGATTGTTTGTTGTGTGTTCATAGTTTTATATTCTAGGTCGATGTTGAGAAATCGATGTTTTCGCGGTTCGAAATCGACGTAAACGTGGTAGAATGTTTGTTGCCATGATGAGAATAGGTTCTGGTTGATATATGTTGTTTTGAAAATGTTTTGGGTTAAAAAATATGGATTTTGGGTTTTCAACAGCGCTGAAGGATTCTGAGTTTTCGCAGGTTCGCCTAGCGAACCATTCAGCGAAGGATAGCGAAGGTTCGCTAGAGGATTCGCCTAGCGAAGTTTGGGTGTTTTTGATGTTGGTGGTTGCTGCCTTGGTTCACCAAGGGGTTCGCCTAGCGAACTTTGTGTCTGTTTTTAGCTAGTAGTTGGTTCGCTGGAACATTCGCCTAGCGAAGGTGCTAGCGAATGCTCGCGAGGGAGTTCGCCCAGCGAAGAGTGCTGTTTGTGTAATTTTGTTTTCTGCATAACTTTTGATCTGTGGTTCGGTTTGAGGCGTGGTTTGATGCACTAGAAAGCTTATGGAATGTTCTTTCTTATTATGATGATTTGGAAGTTGTTAGCCGATTTAATTATGTCGGAAAGTAGGGAATAGTGTTATTTAGCGACTTTTACCGTTTTGAATGTGTGTTTGGATGTGAATCATACAATAGTGCATTGGTGTGAATGCATGAATATATTGTGAATATGTATGCATTTCAAGAGTGTCTTGATTCACTTTGCATGTGAAGCATAATGATGTGCATTCTTGTATTGTGTGATTCTAATGAGAATCCGTTGTAACGTCGTGTGCCTATGTGAGGTGTGAGCGATGATTACAAATGATTGTGTGCCTAGGTGAGGTGTGAGCAATCGGACTGTGTGCCTAGGTGAGGTGTGAGCAATCAGATTGTGTGCCTATGTGAGGTGTGAGCAATCCATAAAGATTGTGTGCCTATGTGAGGTGTGAGCAATGGGTGAACATCGTAGGTCCGACGGGGAGTTACATTGGTAACGAGCGATGGTTCCAGTAGAGTTCCTGAGTGAACTAGTGATGATTGAGTCGGTACCGCATTGCATTTGCATAGAGTCGTGAGTCGGTCTCTATGATTTGCATTTATCATCTTTGTAATTGTGAATTGATGAATAAACATAAATATGTATGTTTAGGTGGATTGATAAGGATTGTGAAAGTATGCATGATAAATATGCTTGGCTTTGAATATATATACATTGTAATGTATATGGGTGAATTGTGATGAATTGTGGTGAGAATGTGGAATATGTGTATTTTTATGCTAAGATATATAATTTTATGCATTGTTATTATGATAATATTTCTCACCCTTCTGCTGTTTTATGATGCTCTATGAGGCATTGCAGAGTAGGTATGCTGGTGGTATTTTTGTGAAGCGTGTCTTCATTCTTTTGGTCGGTCGGCTCTGATATGTAGCACCGGGTAGCTAGGATGTATATGATTCTTTTGTGATACATTTGTACATGTATCTTGTTGATGAATGTTTATGTAAACATGAATTATGTTGGTGGATAATACTTGATGATGTATATATATATATATATATATATATATATATATATATATATATATATGTGTGTATATATGTTTTGATGTTATTCAATGTTTAGATTTTCCGCTTTTATTCTAAATATTGAGATGTGGGTGTAAGGATTAAGTTCCTCTGTTGCAAAGTTACCCCACTGTTGCATATCAATGTTGAGCAGGTGCTGAATGTTTTAATTTCATGTATAATGTGGCATACCCCTTTTATACTGTGTTTACAATTATACTCTGACGAAATTTTATATGTGCCTAAATGATTTTATGATTATTTGGGGGTATAGAAAGGGGGTGTTACATTAAGTGGTATCAGAGCCAGTGTTGAGTCAGTGGTGTCTGTCTTGTTGTTGTGAAGGTTGAACTGTTGTTTAACCTTGCTGTCATTTTTGGGAATGATCAGAATATGGCTGGTAGAAACGACAATGCGATGGCTGCTGCTTTGGAAGCAATGGCTAGGGCGGTGAAAGGTGCGCCGAATGTGAATGCTAATGACGAGTTCAGGAAGAATCAACCACCGGTCTTCAAAGGAAGATTTGATCCCGATGGAGCTCAAAATTGGTTGAAGGAGATTGAAAGGATCTTCAGAGTTATGGGCTGTGTGGAGGAGAATAAGGTGAGGCTTGGGTCTCACATGCTGAAGGAAGAAGCCGACGATTGGTGGGTCGGTATGCGTCAAGTTCTCGAGGTGGATGATGAAGAGATAACTTGGGATTTATTTCGTACCGAGTTCTTGAGGAAGTATTACCCTGAAAGTGTGAAAGGGAAGAAGGAGATGGAGTTCCTTGAACTGAAACAAGGTAGTATGTCCGTAGTGGACTATACTGCTAAGTTTGTGGAGTTGGTTCAATTCCATCCTTACTATGCTGCAATTACTGCTGAGTTCTCAAAGTGTATTAAGTATGAGAATGGTTTGCGTCCCGAGATTAAACAAGCTGTGGGATATCAAAGGATAAGAAGGTTTATGGATTTGACGGAATGTTGTAGAATCTTCGAGGAAGATAGCAAGGCTCGTTCTACACATTACAAAAGTTTGAATGAAAGGAAGGGAAAGCAACAAGCTAGAAGTGGACCTTATGTGACACCCGTTGATAAGGGCAAGCATAGGGGAAACTTTGATAAGAGATCTGGAGGAGGAGGTTCTGGTTCCATTAAGTGTTACAAGTGTGGTGAAATGGGTCATAAATCATTTGAGTGTGGGAAGACCATGGTGAAATGTTCTAACTGTGGAGGCCTTGGGCATGCTACTACTGATTGTAGAAGGAATATGGTGAAGTGCTATAATTGTGGAGAAGTGGGTCACATTAGTACTAAGTGTACTAAGCCGAAACAAGCTCAAGCGCCCGAAAAGGTGTTTGCATTAGCGGGGACGGACACTACTAGTGCAGACCGTTTGATTAAAGGTACATGCTTTATTAATAGTACGCCTTTAGTTGCTATTATTGATACAGGAGTGACTCATTCATTCATTTCTCGTGAGTGCGCTAAGTGTTTGAATTTGTTTAGGACTTCTTGGGGTGGTGAGATGGTTATTGAGACTCCTGCTGCGGGGTCGGTAACTACGTCTTTGGTGTGTGTAAGTTGTCCTTTGAACATGTATGGTAAAGACTTCATTATGGATTTAGTGTGTTTGCCGTTGGAGGGGCTGGACGTAATCTTGGGTATGAACTGGTTGCAATTTAATCGAGTTCATATAGATTGCTATCACAAGTTGGTGAGGTTTCCTTCTTTGGAAGATGACGAAGATGAGAGTTTCCTATCCACTAAAGAGTTGAAGAAACTTTTAGCGGACGAAGCTCAATTGTTCGGTTTGTTTGCATCATTGTCGGTGGAGAGTAAAGTTGAGCTTGATGTGTTCCCAATGGTGTGTGATTTTCCAGAAGTGTTTCCGGAGGATATTACTGATGTACCGCCGGAAAGAGAAGTCGAGTTTTCTATTGATCTAGTTCCGGGTACTAGACCGGTTTCGATGGCACCGTATCGTATGTCGGCATCGGAGTTGGTAGAATTGAAGAAGCAATTGAATGACTTGTTGGACAAGAGATTTGTAAGACCAAGTGTTTCTCCTTGGGGTGCTCCGGTATTGTTGGTAAAGAAGAAGGATGGGAGTATGCGGTTATGCATTGATTATCGACAATTGAACAAGGTGACAATTAAGAACAAGTATCCGCTTCCAAGGATCGATGATTTGATGGACCAATTGGGGGATGCGCGTGTTTTTAGTAAGATTGACTTGAGATCGGGATATCACCAGATTCGTGTGAAAGATAAGGATATTCAAAAGACGGCCTTTAGGACACGGTATGGCCATTACGAATATTCCGTGATGCCATTCGGGGTTTCTAATGCGCCGGGTGTGTTTATGGAATACATGAATCGTATTTTTCATGAACAGTTAGATCGTTTTGTGGTTGTGTTCATCGACGATATTTTGATTTACTCTAAGTCTCAAGAGGAGCATGAAGAGCATTTGAGAATCGTGTTACAAATTTTGAAAGAGAAACAATTGTATGCTAAGTTGTCGAAATGTGAATTTTGGTTGTCGGAAGTAAGTTTTCTTGGACATGTTATTTCCGATAGTGGTATTAGTGTTGATCTATCCAAGATTGATGCGGTGATGCAATGGGAGGCTCCTAGATCGGTTACGGAGATTTGAAGCTTTTTAGGCTTGGCGGGTTATTATCGGAGGTTTATTGAGGGATTTTCGAAGTTGGCACTTCTGTTAACGCAATTGACTTGTAAAGAAAAGGCTTTCATTTGGGATATTCATTGTGAAGAGAGTTTTAATGAGCTAAAAAGAAGGTTGATAACGGCTCCGATCTTGATTTTGCCAAATCCGACGGAACCATTTGTTGTGTATTGTGATGCTTCATTGGTTGGTTTAGGTGGTGTTTTGATGCAAGATGGAAAAGTTGTGGCTTATGCTTCAAGACAATTGAGAGTGCATGAAAAGAATTATCCTACACATGACTTGGAGTTAGCGGCCGTGGTGTTTGTTTTGAAAATTTGGAGGCACTATCTTTATGGTGCAAGATTTGAAGTTTTTAGTGATCACAAGAGCTTGAAATATTTATTTGATCAAAAGGAATTGAACATGAGACAAAGAAGGTGGTTAGAGCTTTTGAAGGATTATGATTTTGGTTTGAATTACCATCCGGGTAAGGCAAACGTGGTGGCCGATGCTTTGAGTCGGAGATCGTTACATATGTCCGCATTAATGATGAGAGAATGGGAACTTTTGGAGAATTTTAGAGACTTGAGTTTGGTTTGTGAAATGACGCCGAGAAGTGTGCGACTTGGTATGCTACATGTTACGAATGATTTTCTTGCAACGTATGTGAAAAGCAAAAGTTAGATTTGAAGTTCGTTGATTTGATGATGAGTGAGAATGAGGATTTCAAGGTTGATAATTTTTTAGTTTTGAGATTCCGTGGTCGTATTTGTATTCCCGATGATGCGGAATTGAAAAAGATGATATTAGAAGAAGGACACCGAAGTAACTTAAGTATTCATCCGGGAGCGAATAAAATGTATCAAGATTTGAAGAAAATCTTTTGGTGGTCCAGATTAAAGAGGGATGTGGCTCGATTTATGTATGCGTTCTTAACTTGTCAAAAGTCTAAGGTGGAACTGTTCGCTGTTGATTTTGGCGAACAACCTCTGATTTACCAATCTCTTATAAAACTGGGTTACTTGTAGGACCAACCACACAAATCCTGGGATACATGTGCAAATTTATCTAACTCTTAGGATAATGGTGTTTTGATGGTTTGTTTTGTTATATCTTTTATGTATGAATGATTTGGTTAAAGAACTAAATAACAACTTCTGGCGAAAAGATAAATTGAATGAGATTAAAACTTGCATAAAGTAAATGACAAAGGATAAATGACTGGGAAAAGTAAAGGCAATTATAAAAGACTTTGAATTTCTATAAACTTAAAAAGATGGTGTTTCACACGTACATTTCCAGATAATAAACTCTTTTCTCTCACACGGGTACTTTGAGTATTTACAGGAATTTAGTACAAGTTTTCACACACTAAAATTCTACAACAACTATCCTATTTATATACAAATACAATAACTGCCTAATAACGGAAAAATTCTAAATCTTCGACACTTGGCCTTCTGCATGTCTTCTTTTCTTCTAAAGCTTCCACGCGTCTTCTGCCAAACGTTATAACTCTTGAATTTGAATTTTCCCTTTGTGTCAAAACGTTGCGCCTCTTCACCTTGTCGAATTGTCGAAAAGTAATAAATGTCCCTTAAACCTTGTCTGATGAAAACTTCCTTATGTTTCTGTCGAAATGTCGAAACTCTGTTCTTGTCGAAGTGTCGAAAACTTCTGCTGAATACCTTCATTTTCTTTCTTCTTCATCTGTAGTCATTTTCTTTAGTTAAAGAACATCATTTTACCTACCAAGACTTGGTGTCGAAAATATATGTCTACAAATTGCCCCCCAGCAAAGATGTTTCGACTTATTTCTAGAGAAACCATAATTTGCTATTGAAAATATTTCGACGCCATGTTACCTGCATTAATGATGCTGGTTTTCAAGACGCGACCTTTTGTTAAGTCCCAAGAAAGTCTATCATTTCTTTTCTTAAATCGTCCCATCTAATCCCACGTTTAGACATGATCTCCATAACTCTATCATAGTCTCTAGGCAGCACTGAAACCACATTGCATGTGACATCGAAAGATGCTTCTGAGTCTGACCTAAAATCATCAGTCACTTCATCGTCTTCTGGCACCTTGTAATTAGGCTTCGACATCTCCACCATGTTGCTTGGTTTGTCCTTTTGAGAGGGCTTGTTTTTGGGAACAGACTCTTCTTTGTTCATTATCTGCATGTTCTTGCTTGACTCAGATTTATTTTCATCAACAGTGTTTTCTTTGATTTTGTTCTTTTCTGCAGCCCCCTTTTCTGCTCTTTTCTGTCTTTGGAACCTTCTCCACTGAGACCTTGACATGGGATTCTTTCCTTTATAGTTTTCTGATGGGTATGGTCTTGGTTTCTGTTTTTCGACCTCCATTTTTCCTTCCATGGAGGAACCTCTCTGTATTTCAAAATTCTTCCATCTTTTCTGCCCTTGAGCATCTCTGATTGGTTGGACCCACTTATCATCCTCAGCTATGACAGATGGCTTGTAAGTTCTATGACGTCCTTCGCCAAACCTTTGGTTGTGATGCTCACTCCTCCTTGGATCGAACCTTCCATTTCTGGCTGCTGGGATTGCCCCCCAGTTTCCTCTTCTTTTGGCTTTTTCCACCCCCTCCAGATTGCTTGCTGCTTTCTTGTCGAACACCGCACTACAACGTGGGCACAACATGACTTCAGCCTTCTTACGCTGGCACCTTTGGATGAATTCGACTAAGTTCTCCTCCTCCTTAGGGTAAGCCAACTTCTGATACTCTTCTCGACGGCGTTCTTCGTCAGTTTCTGTTTGTTTCTTCTGAGAAATTTCCACCATGTTGATATCCACATTCTGGTCATCAGTGATACTTAATTTATTCATTCTTTCAATAAGCCTTGCCTCCTCTTCAGCATTCCCTTTCGCCTGGTCGAAGCTTCCCCTTGAGGGTAGGTCCCTGGAGATGAGTTTGCAGCATTGCTCGACTGAGTTTCCTTTAGGATCTTCCATTATTCTACGCAAAATCCCATAAGGAGCAGGCTTCACAAGGCCTTCAGCAGCCTCTGCCTTGATTCTGGTAACGTTCTTATTGACTGGTTCCATAGTGTTGATCTTGTCAGCAACTCTCATTGTCTCCATTTTGTCATGATTAAGGCCTTCAGTAGCCTCCTCTTTGATGATAGGGGCATTATCATTTGCTCCTTCCTCAGTATCTTCAAAGAAATCTCCCCATCCAGTTGGCTGGATCTTGTTGATCTCAATACGAGAACTTGGGGGTGCAGAGTATTTCACGAGATAGTCGAATTTTCCATTGGGCTCCCCTAAAGTATCCCAAATTACTCCATCTTCAGCAATTTTGTTGTTATTCTCTTCGTCGAAACCTTCAGTAATTCCAACTGCGTTCTGGTTGTTGAAACCCTCAATAGTTTCCTCCTTCTTCTGACTGTCGAAAACTTCAGTATCTCCAACTTTGTTCTTATTGTCGAAACCTTCAGTAGTCTCAACTTTGTTGATATAGTCATTCAAATTTCCTACATCAAGATTTTCAGTAATCTTGATCAACACTGGCTGGTCTACAAAGTCCTTGGATACTTTTTCCACCTCAGGCTTGTCTAGGAGATCATCAGCAACCTCCACCATGTTGATATTATTGTCGAAGCCCTCAGCAGCTTCCACCATTTCAAAACTACAATCAGAGGCTACTTCGACTTCCACCATATTCACAGTGGAAGGTTCAGCATAATTGGCTTCGACCACCTGCATGGGGTTTGAGTCAATCCTCATCTGTTGTTTTGATTTGTCTCCAAACTTCAGTCTTCCATCACGGATTGCATTCTGAACAAGATCCCTGAAAAGGAAACACTGAGAAGTTTTATGACCCAAAAAGTTATGGTATTTGCAAAAACCTCTCTTTTTTTGTTGGTCCACAGGAGGCTCTTTAGTGCCTGCTGGTTTTATTAATTGACCATCTTTGACTAATAAGTCGAAATTTTGTCACACTTGGTGACGTCGAACGTATAAGTTCTTTTAGGAAACCTATCATTCTTTTCAGGTTCGACTGGATTTTTCCCATTCGACGGAGCTAGTACTTTACAGGCGTATGGTGGGCCTGACTTTAGTTCTGCCAGATCAATTTCTTGTTCGTCAAACAAAATTAGTTCATTTTCGTCACTATCATCATCCTGGCATACTCCTACATAGGCCACTCTTTCCTTTTTATTTTTATTTGATCTAAATTTCTCATCTTTTAGCCTTTCAATTTGTCTTACCCTATCTGTTAATTGTGCCATATCTCTCAAATATTGAGTGTCTAGTTTCTTTCTTATAGAATAATCTAGACCCCCTGCAGCCATTTCGACTAACTCTTGTTCTGGCACTTGTGTGAAACATCTTGCCTTAAGCAACCTGAACCTATTTAGGTAATAATCTATAGGCTCTGAAAATTTCCTCTTAACACTGGCTAATTCCTTCAAACTTATCTTAGTCTGACCCATATAAAATTGTTCATGGAACAATCTTTCTAATTGGGTCCATGTGAATATAGAGTTCGCAGGCAAGGATGTAAACCAGGTAAACGCATTTTTTGTCAAAGAACTTGGGAAGTATTTCATTTTCAAATTTTCATTATGGGCTATTTCTCCTGCTTCGATCAAATAACGCGCTATGTGCTCTATGGTGGATTCGCTAGTGTCCCCTGAAAATTTGGTAAATTTGGGGACTTTCCACCTTGGGGGTAATTCCTGTTGTAGAACATATTCAGATAATGGGGAAGCATAATTAGGCCTTTGTAATCCTACATTTACCCCATTTTGCGCCATTATCCTTTCGACCATGGCTGCTAAATTGTTTTCGGCAGGAAGGTTATTATATCGTATTCGCTGTTGCAACACATCATCAGCATCTTGGCCTCTCTTGACTATTACCCTCCTAGGTTCTTGTTGAACGGGGATTTCGACACGAGGCTTTTCGACCACTACCTCTTGGTTTCTAGGGTTTGCCTGAGGATTCTCTAAAGGCCTTTGATTTATTGTGGGTTCCTCTTCGACATTCACTACTGGGTTTTGAATTACTTGTTCTCTTTGTCGCGTTTGGGGAACACCAAAAAAGTCAGCAATACGTGTCATTTGCGCAGCCAACAATTGGTTGGTTTGGGTAGTGTTTTGTATTAAAGGATTAAACACTGCTCCCATTTGTTGTGTCAACATTTGGACCATATCATGATTACTTTCGTCCATTTGTTGTCGAATTACTTGCGCAGAATTATTTGTAATTGCTCGCATTTGGAAATTTGGTAGGGGTTGGTTTAATCTACTCATATTTCCACCATATCCCGACCCTTGTAGTGGTGAATACACGTGGACCATGGCATCAGAATACAAGGATGGTGCATTTTGCAAGTTTGCCATCACTGAAGTTGGCATTCCATATGGTTGTTCTCTACCAAACATAGGCATGGAAAAATTTGTCTGAAATGGCCTATAATTATGTCCTCCAGGAGGAGGCGTCCCCATGGGCATTGAATGTCCCATTGTGGAAGAACTAGGCATATTTTGGGAGAGCGAAACCGCTGGTATAGATCCTGTTGATGAAGGCATAGCCTCTTCTAGAACAGGGTTTGAATCCACATTTCCCCCTGTTGAAGGGATAGGGTTGGAAACTGGAATGGTTTCATTTGGATTTGGATTATTTGGCTGATTTGCCATTCTTCTTACTCTTGTTCTTTTAGGTCTTTCTACGTTAGTTACGGCTAATTTTCCGCTTCTCAAAATCATACAACGAAGTAGAAACTATTTGGCTAAGAGTTATTCTGTAAAAAATTCTAAAAGTTTGCACTGTCCCACTGGGCGTGCCAATTTGTTCGCTGTTGATTTTGGCGAACAACCTCTGGTTTACCAATCTCTTATAAAACTGGGTTACTTGCAGGACCAACCACACAAATCCTGGGATACATGTGCAAATTTATCTAACTCTTAGGATAATGGTGTTTTGATGGTTTGTTTTGTTATATCTTTTATGTATGAATGATTTGGTTAAAGAACTAAATAACAACTTCTGGCGAAAAGATAAATTGAATGAGATTAAAACTTGCATAAAGTAAATGACAAAGGATAAATGACTGGGAAAAGCAAAGGCAATTATAAAAGACTTTGAATTTCTATAAACTTAAAAAGATGGTGTTTCACACGTACATTTCCAGATAATAAACTCTTTTCTCTCACACGGGTACTTTGAGTATTTACAGGAATTTAGTACAAGTTTTCACACACTAAAATTCTACAACAACTATCCTATTTATATACAAATACAATAACTGCCTAATAACGGAAAAATTCTAAATCTTCGACACTTGGCCTTCTGCATGTCTTCTTTTCTTCTAAAGCTTCCACGCGTCTTCTGCCAAATGTTATAACTCTTGAATTTGAATTTTCCCTTTGTGTCGAAACGTTGCGCCTCTTCACCTTGTCGAATTGTCGAAAAGTAATAAATGTCCCTTAAACCTTGTCTGATGAAAACTTCCTTATGTTTCTGTCGAAACTCTGTTCTTGTCGAAGTGTCGAAAACTTCTTCTGAATACCTTTATTTTCTTTCTTCTTCATCTGTAGTCATTTTCTTTAGTTAAAGAACATCATTTTACCTACCAAGACATGGTGTCGAAAATATATGTCTACAGGAACATCAAAAGCCTAGTGGATTGATGCAACCGTTGGACATTCCGGAGTGGAAATGGGATAGTATATCGATGGATTTTGTTACGGGATTGCCAAATACGAAAAGAGGTCATAATGCTATTTGGGTAATCGTTGACAGGCTTACTAAATCTGCTCACTTCATTCCAATTGATATTAGTTATCCTTTGGAGAAGTTAGCCGAGATTTATATTCTTGTGGTTGTGAAGTTACATGGAGTTCCTAAGAGTATTGTATCGGATAGAGATCCTAGATTTACATTGAGGTTTTGGGAGAGTTTACAAAAGGCTTTGGGTTCTAAGCTAAGATTGAGTTCGGCTTATCATCCACAAACGGATGGTCAAACCGAGAGGACAATTCAATCGTTGGAGGATTTATTGCGTGCTTGTGTGCTCGAGCAAGGTGGTGCTTGGGATAGTTATTTGGCGTTGATTGAGTTCACCTACAATAACAGTTTTCATTCAAGTATAAGTATGGCACCATTTGAGGCTTTGTATGGTCGGAGATGTCGAACACCTTTGTGTTGGCATGAAACCGGTGAGAGGACGTTAGTTGGACCGGAGATGGTACAAAAAACGACGGAGAAAGTGAAGTTTATTCGGGAGAAGATGAAAGCTTCTCAAAGTAGACAAAAGAGCTATCATGACAAGAGGAGGAAAGATCATGAGTTTCAAGAAGGCGACCTGTGTTTTTGAGAGCTACGCCGGTTACGAGTGTGGGTCGTGCTTTGAAGTCGAAGAAGTTGACTTCTCGTTTTATTGGTCCGTATCAGATTTCTGCGCGAGTTGGTGTTGTGGCTTACCGTGTGGCGTTGCCTCTGAATCTTTTGAATTTGCATGATGTATTCCATGTTTCGCAACTTCGGAAGTATGTTCCGGATCCGTCACATGTTATTCCTATGGACGAGGTTGAAGTGAGAGATAACCTTACGGTTGAAGCTTTACCGATTAGGATTTTGGATCGTGAAGTTAAGAAGCTAAGAGGCAAGGATATTGCGCTTGTGAAAGTAGCGTGGGGAGGCGCTGCGGAAGGCAATATGACTTGGGAACTAGAGAGTAGGATGCGAGAGTCGTATCCGGAGTTGTTTGAATCAGGTAATATTTTCGAGGACGAAAATTTCTAAAGTGGAGGAGAGTTGTAACGCCCTGATTTCGATTATTTCCATTTTGTTGAGTCTTTTATTTAAATTGAGTGATAAATTATTTTATCTGTGAAATTGGTGTGTTAATATGCTATGTTGACATGTTATGTTATTTTATCGTTTTCGAGAGTTTTCGGGAAAATTAGAATGGAGGGTATTTTAGGCATTTCTCAATTATGTTAAGTTAGAAAATTTAGTGGAAATAGATTTGTGTGAGAAAATGAATTAATTTGAATTTGTGAAGAAAGAAAAGAAAATAAGAAATAGAAAAGAAAAAGAGATAAGAAGAGGAAATAGGAGAGAAAGAGATAGAAAGGGAAAATAGAGAGAAAAAGGAGAGAAAGAAAGAGGAAGAGAAGGAAAAGAGGAAAAGCTAGGAAAATCAAGAAAATCAACTTCTAGGAATCGATTTAATCGGGTAAGGGTGTGAAATCTTATTATCTTATCAATGTATATCATTATGTATGATTATGTATGTGTGTATTGGATTGTTTGTTGTGTGTTCATAGTTTTATATTCTAGGTCGATGTTGAGAAATCGATGTTTTCGCGGTTGGAAATCGACGTAAACGTGGTAGAATGTTTGTTGCCATTATGAGAATAGGTTCTGGTTGATATATGTTGTTTTGAAAATGTTTTGGGTTGAAAAATATGGATTTTGGGTTTTCAACAGCGCTGAAGGATTCTGATTTTTCGCAGGTTCGCCTAGCGAACCATTCAGCGAAGGGTAGCGAAGGTTCGCTAGAGGATTCGCCTAGCGAAGTTTGGGTGTTTTTGATGTTGGTGGTTGCTGCCTTGGTTCGCCAAGGGGTTCGCCTAGCGAACTTTGTGTCTGTTTTTAGCTAGTAGTTGGTTCGCTGGAACATTCGCCTAGCGAAGGTGCTAGTGAATGCTCGCGAGGGAGTTCGCCCAGCGAAGAGTGCTGTTTGTGTAATTTTGTTTTCTGCATAACTTTTGATCTGTTGTTCGGTTTGAGGCGTGGTTTGATGCACTAGAAAGCTTATGGAATATTCTTTCTTATTATGATGATTTGGAAGTTATTAGCCGATTTAATTATGTCAGAAAGTCGGGAATAGTGTTATTTAGCGACTTTTACCGTTTTGAATGTGTGTTTGGATGTGAATCATACAATAGTGCATTGGTGTGAATGTATATAAATTGTATGTGATTGTATGAGATGAATGCATGAATATATTGTGAATATGTATGCATTTCAAGAGTGTCTTGATTCATTTTGCATGTGAAGCATAATGATGTGCATTCTTGTATTGTGTGATTCTAATGAGAATCCGTTGTAACGTCGTCTGCCTATGTGAGGTGTGAGCGATGATTACAAACGATTGTGTGCCTAGGTGAGGTGTGGGCAATCGGATTGTGTGCCTAGGTGAGGTGTCAGCAATCGGATTGTGTGCCTATGTGAGGTGTGAGCAATCCATAAACATTGTGTGCCTATGTGAGTTGTGAGCAATGGGTGAACATCGTAGGCCCGACGGGGAGTTACATTGGTAACGAGCGATGGTTCCAGCAGAGTTCCTGAGTGAACTAGTGATGATTGAGTCGGTACCGCATTGCATTTGCATAGAGTCGTGAGTCGGTCTCTATGATTTGCATTTATCATCTTTGTAATTGTGAATTGATGAATAAACATAAATATGTATGTTTAGGTGGATTGATAAGGATTGTGAAAGTATGCATGATAAATATGCTTGGCTATGTATATATATACATTGTAATGTATATGGGTGAATTGTGATGAATTGTGGTGAGAATGTGGAATATGTGTATTTTTATGCTAAGATATATAATTTTATGCATTGTTATTATGATAATATTTCTCACCCTTCTGCTGTTTTATGATGCTCTATGAGGCTTTGCAGAGTAGGTATGCTGGTGGTCTTTTTGTGAAGCGTGTCTTCATTCTTTTGGTTGGTCGGCTCTGATATGTAGCACCGGGTAGCTAGGATGTATATGATTCTTTTGTGATACATTTGTACATGTATCTTGTTGATGAATGTTTATGTAAACATGAATTATGTTGGTGGATAATACTTGATGATGTATATATATATATATATATATATATATATATATATATATATTTATATATATATATATATATTGATGTTATTCAATGTTTAGATTTTTCGCTTTTATTCTAAATATTGAGATGTGGGTGTAAGGATTAAGTTCCTCTGTTGCAAAGTTACCCCACTGTTGCATATCAATGTTGAGCAGGTGCTGAATGTTTTAATTTCATGTATAATATGGCATACCCCTTTTATACTGTGTTTACAATTATACTCTGATGAAATTTTATATGTGCCTAAATGATTATATGATTATTTGGGGGTATAGAAAGGGGGTGTTACAGTATGCACCCAAGCCGTACGCGTATGGCCAAACCTCGTACGCGTATCATACGCGTTTCACCAGATTGCCAGGAAAACATGCAACCCATACGCGTATTGGCCCTGAAATGCGCCACCCATACGCGTATTGCCCAAGTCAATACGCTTATGGCTTGCCCCAATACGCGTATGGCCAGGCAAAATGCAGAATTTCTCTGCAGAATATTTTCTACATTTTCCACCCTAATCACACCCAAATTCATCATCTAAACTCAGAAAAATACCAATTTAATGTACAACAACATATATCTATCATGTATCAACAACAAGGAACACAAAACCATCATATCCAACACGATTAAATCGAATTCTAACACTTTCTACAAAAATGGGTTTATACAAAAACTCATAAAAATCAACAACAACAACACAATCATACATAATGATATACATTGATGAGATAATAAGATTTCACACCCTTACCCGGATTCCAAGCTTGCTGGATGATTGTTCTTGATGGTTTTCTAGGTTTTTTCCAAGTTTTCTTCTCTTTTCTCTTCTTCCTCTTTCTTTCTCTCCTTTTTCTCTCTATTTCTCTTTTCTTTCTCTTTCTCTCCTATTTCTTCTTCTTATCTCTTTTTCTTTTCGTACTTTCTACTCAAGTTCAATTAATTCATTTTCTCACATAATTCTATTTCTACTAAATTTCTAACTTAACATTAATTGAGAAATGTCCAAAATACCCTCC
Source organism: Lathyrus tuberosus (assembly GCA_022829125.1). Classification (NCBI taxonomy): domain Eukaryota; kingdom Viridiplantae; phylum Streptophyta; class Magnoliopsida; order Fabales; family Fabaceae; genus Lathyrus; species Lathyrus tuberosus. Next base: position 397,864 of record JALAZF010000179.1, read on the forward strand.
ATTCTAATTTCCCCGAAAACTCTCAAAAACGGTAAAATATCATAACATGTCAACATAGCATATTAACACACCAATTTCACAAATAAAATAATTTATCACTCAATTTAAATAAAAGACTCAACAAAATGGGAATAATCGGAATCGGGGCATTACAACTCTCTCCCACTTTAGAAATTTTCGTCCTCGAAAATATTACCTGATTCAAATAACTCCGGATACGACTCTCGCATCCCACTCTCTAGTTCCCAAGTCATATTGCCTTCCGCGGCGCCTCCCCACGCTACTTTCACAAGCGCAATATCCTTGCCTCTTAGCTTCTTAACTTCACGGTCCAAAATCCCAATCGGTAAGGCTTCAACCGTAAGGTTATATCTCACTTCAACCTCGTCCATAGGAATAACATGTGACAGATCCGGAACATACTTCCGAAGTTGCGAAACATGGAATACATCATGCAAATTCGAAAGATTCGGAGGCAACGCCACACGGTAAGCCACAACACCAACTCATGCAAAAATATAATACGGACCAATAAAATGAGTAGTCAACTTCTTCGACTTCAAAGCACGACCCACACCCGTAACCGGCTTAACTCTCAAAAACACATGGTCGTCTTCTTGAAACTCAAGATCTTTCCTTCTCTTGTCATGATAGTTCTTTTGTCTACTTTAAGAAGCTTTCATCTTCTCACGAATAAACTTCACTTTCTCCGTCGTTTGTTGTACCATCCCCGGTCCAACTATCGTCCTCTCACCGGTTTCATGCCAACACAAAGGTGTTCGACATCTCCGACCATACAAAGCCTCAAATGGTGCCATACTTATACTTGAATGAAAACTATTATTGTAGGTGAACTCAATCAATGCCAAATAACTATCCCAAGCACCAACTTGCTCGAGCACACAAGCACGCAATAAATCCTCCAACGATTGAATTGTCCTCTCGGTTTGACCATCCGTTTGCGGATGATAAGTGTTCGCTGTTGATTTTGGCGAACAACCTCTAGTTTACCAATCTCTTATAAAACTGGGTTACTTGCAGGATCAACCACACAAATCCTGGGATACATGTGCAAATTTATCTAACTCTTAGGATAATGGTGTTTTGATGGTTTGTTTTGTTATATCTTTTATGTATGAATGATTTGGTTAAAGAACTAAATAACAACTTCTGGCGAAAAGATAAATTGAATGAGATTAAAACTTGCATAAAGTAAATGACAAAGGATAAATGACTGGGAAAAGTAAAGGCAATTATAAAAGACTTTGAATTTCTATAAACTTAAAAAGATGGTGTTTCACACGTACATTTCCAGATAATAAACTCTTTTCTCTCACACGGGTACTTTGAGTATTTACAGGAATTTAGTACAAGTTTTCACACACTAAAATTCTACAACAACTATCCTATTTATATACAAATACAATAACTGCCTAATAACGGAAAAATTATAAATCTTCGACACTTGGCCTTCTGCATGTCTTCTTTTCTTCTAAAGCTTCCACGCGTCTTCTGCCAAACGTTATAACTCTTGAATTTGAATTTTCCCTTTGTGTCGAAACGTTGCGCCTCTTCACCTTGTCGAATTGTCGAAAAGTAATAAATGTCCCTTAAACCTTGTCTGACGAAAACTTCCTTATGTTTCTGTCGAAATGTCGAAACTCTGTTCTTGTCGAAGTGTCAAAAACTTCTTCTGAATAACTTCATTTTCTTTCTTCTTCATTTGTAGTCATTTTCTTTAGTTAAAGGACATCATTTTACCTACCAAGACATGATGTTGAAAATATATGTCTACAAATTGCCCCCCAGCAAAGATGTTTCGACTTATTTCTGGAGAAACCATCATTTGCTGTCGAAAATATTTCGACGCCATGTTACCTGTATTAATGATGCTGGTTTTCAAGACGTGACCTTTTGTTAAATCCCAAGAAAGTCTATCATTACACTTTTCTTAAAACGTCCCATCTAATCCCACGTTTAGACATGATCTCCATAACCCTAAAAACTAGCTAGCCATGCTTTTTTTTTTCAACTTCCCATACTTTTGATCATCACCGTTGAAATCTTGACACATGTCCCATGATCAATATTAAAACTGGAACTTCTTCTCATCTTTCCCTCTATAAATACTTATTTTCCAAATCTTTTAACACTTTTACGTTCCTGACCTTCTTCTTCTTCACAAACCCATTTCAAACCTTCATACTTTCTTCTGAAATTTCTTTGCTTCCCTCATCAATGGCTCCCCGCAAAGCTCCTACTGACAAGAAAACCAAGAAGACCAAGAACACTACTGCTCTCCCTTATGCGCACGAGTTGCCTGGACCAGTGATTGTGAGCAATCAACAGTACATTCTAGAGCCTCCAAATGAAAGAGAGAAAGCAAGCATTTATCAATCCCAGGTACTCATTCCAGTCCTTATTTTTGGCACTTTCCATGCAATGTTGGGTCCACTCCCTGACCCCAATGCTGATGCTGATCGTTTAAAGGATTTTTTCCCTACGTATTCTTATTCAAAACCCATAGGTGCTGGAATAAAACCCAAACCTAGTGAAACGTCCTCAAAAAATCCTGAGAGCTCCTCAGCTTCTGAAGGAATAGAAATAGATTTAGCATATTTGAACCAAGCTAGGATCTTTAGAAGTTGCCCTTTGACAAAAGATCCTTCAGACTATTTGGCCTGGCTGACTAAGGTCGAAAAAACTAAAGGGAATTTCTGGAAGCAAACTGGCATCTTCGACTTGATCCAACTGTCGAAGGTGGGCCCTAGTTATTGCCCAAACATGCTCCTGGCTTCCCTTTACTTTTGGGATAGCACCTACAACAACTTCCATCTTCCTTGTGGAATGGTCACTCCAACCTTCTTCGACATAGCTGCCATAGTTGGCCTTAGTCCTATAGGAATAGACTTCGACCCTACTAATTTGGATGAAGATACTATAGGTTTCAACACCAAACGTGCCTCCTATTCTTTGTTTATTGCTCTTTATCATGACAAAACAACTACAGAAGTCTCTGATGTAGAGCACATAGCTTTTTTGACCACCTGGTTGTCGAAATTTGTCTTTTGCTCTAGTTCTCTTCAGGTTGCCAAAAAATACCTTACCATAGCCAACCAACTCCATGCTGGGAAAAAACTTTGTTTAAGCGAAATGGTTTTGGCGAACCTTTATGAATCCATCAGCGAGAGTGTGGAGTTTCTGAAGACTGGCCAAGAGAAAGGAAAACTAAGCTTGGCAGGGCCTTTTTGGCTTCTACAGTTATGGCTAAATGCCACCTTCGAGGCTTCTCTCCCTATCAAGAATAAAGTAAATGAGGAAGAAGTGAAGGACAGAAACGTCGAATGGCCTAGGTTAGTAAAACTAACTCCATCTGACGAAGGAATCAGCCTTCGACAAGCCTTCACCAGTTATGTAATGATGTTTGCCAAACGCTACAACTTCACTCCGTCCATGGCACCCTTTGCCAACAGAACTATTGGTCCCAAATGGTTTACCAAACAACTTCCTTTAGAGATGCAGAAAGAAGAAGATACATTTTTGGTTATCTGGGAATCGTTCCTAACACCAAGACACCTTTTCTCCCATCACAACACGAATAACACAAAAATTTCCCTTATTGTTTATCAACCCAACCTAGTGGCTCGACAATTTGGGTTAATCCAAATAAAAACAAAACCCATCTATCCAAAGAAAGGTTTTATTATTTTTTACAATTCTTTTCATAATCTAGAGAAAAAAGCATAGAGTTATCAGAAAAATTCTTTGATGAGACTCTGGAGATTCGACCGGTGGTCTTTCGACCATCTTTCCTCTGCACTCAAGAATTCGATGTTTGGTGGAAAGACTACTACCTCACTAGATTCTTCGACATGACGGCCTTTACGACTCATCTGACGAATGCTTTCACTTTTGTGCAGGATCGAACAAAGAAAGGTACTTAAAGACATATTAAAGAAATCCAAAAGTTTCAGCATTATTTTGAAACTATTTACAGGCCAAATGATCTTAGTCGAACCAAAAGCGAAGCAGCAGTGACTTTGAAACACAAATTTACAGAAAAATTAGGGAAGCTGGAGTTGCCTTCATATGTTCGTCCAGAAACACGGTATGATTTGGCATACAACTATTATCCACCAAAGTTTCCCCCTCTACCTTCTGCTGAATTTAGTGTGGCATTAAGCCCTCCATTCCCAGATTGGTTTATTTGTGGATCTCACATGAAACTGCTCCGTGAATCTTATAAAAAACCTGCTGAGTGTGTGGTTCCGACTAAGTATCATTTGGACACTTTCCCAGGGCACCTTCATATTGGAATAGAACACGTTCGCGTGGAATCTCCCATTCTTGAAGGTGTTTAAAGAAAACACAATTTTTCTTTACTTTATTCTAACTTCCTTCTTATGTTTTTCTTCTTTTGTATTAATTTCTTTATTTTTCTTTCTTTCTTTCAGCTGTCGAGATTACTGCTAAAAAGGCTCCTGTCGGAAGTAGTTCTGGAAAGGTGGTCGAACAACCAACCTCTACAGTCGAAAAGGTTTCATCAGAAAATATCAACTTTCTTCCATGTAATAAATTCTGTTTAACTCGAACTAAAACAATTTTCTCCTGTGTTTTTAGGTGAGTCAAAACCCACCACCCCCCAAGAAAAGAAAACAAGAGGAGGAGGTAAAGGTAATCGATGAAGAATCTGGGGATGAGTCTCCAGACCAACAACCTCTCAAGAAAAAGAAGGTCCTGAAGATCAAGACAGGTGCCTCCCAAAGGTCCATTGTCAGATCGACCAAGAAAACTCCCCCCACCAGTCCAACTACAAAAATTCTTATCATAGATGCAGAGAGTGGGAATTCTAGCTTCAATACTGAGATCCCTCAGGTAAACCTTTATTTCGACTGATGATATTCACTTTTACTTGCATTTTCTTTTTCCTTGACTTTTTGCTTGTTCTCAGATCCAAGTTGATGTCGAAGGACACCCCATAGCAAAAGAAATGCCAACATTTACAGGTGGTCCTACCTTTAAAGCAGCTAGTTCAATGCCTACCTCTTCCAAAGCTTCGACAAAGAAATCAACAAAGGAAAAAGAGCAGGACACAATTGATCTTGACTCTGAAAAGACTTTGGCTGAGAGACTCCAAGAGGGAATCAACCCTGATGCTGGTAGCTATGAAAGGCAAACCAATGATAAATTCGACACTAACATGGAAGAGCATTCTGATAATACTTCTCATGTTCGTCCAGCATTAAATACTGAAAAGGATGGTGATGTTGACATGGATGCTGGGGTCGGAGATGACAATGAAAAAGAAACTGCTAAGGAAGGGAAGAACACGTCGAAGCAGCCAGATGCTGAGCCAAATTCTGGGCAAAGTATTCAATCAAATCCTGCCCAAACCAAAGAAAAATCTCCATCAACTGGTTCGACTAGTTTCTCTCGCGAAGAACTTGAGAGCCTCAAAGTCAAGAAACCTTTGGAGTATCTAAGGGCTATGCTCAGCGCTCGACACAACTTCCAAGACTCATCTTTCAGTAGTTCGACTACTTCTGGGGCCACTTCTGAGGTTAAATCACTTGAAGCCACCATGACTGAAATCAAAACCAAAATACTTGGTGTGGATTTATTCAAGGTTTTGGGCGAAAATCCTACTGCCCAGTTCGACCTGAAGAAAATCCTTAAACAAGTAAATGTTTTGGAAGCCTCTGCTGAGGACAGCCGTCTAGTGATGGATCTAGCCCAGATAATTGACCTGGTGAACGCGGACCTGCACCGCCAAAAAGAGTTCTCCCAACAAATCTCTAACAAGTCTGAAACTCAAATTGCAGAGTGGGATGTTGTGGCTGATTCGGCTGACAAAGTTTCTGAGCTGGAGAAACTTTCTGAGGTTTATTCGAAAGGTGTTGCTGACTGTGACATCAACATCAAAAATTGGGAGAAGCAGATAGCAGATCTTCAAGAAAAAATCTCCCAAGAAAAACAACGCAAAGCAAGCCTTCAGCAACCCAAGCAAAATGAGATTGACGAAGAGCTTAAAGTGGGATTGCATCATGCAGCTAGAGCTCAACAGTTGATTCAGGAGATCGACAACCTTTCTCATAACAAAAACCTTTGTGAATGTCGACTCCAAGTCCAGAAGAGGAAATTTGAAGAACTTAAGGAATTTTTTCTCAAAGATTAACTTGTAATAGAAATAGGTTTATTATTTTTTATTGCTGGCAGCCTTTAAGGCTTTTCTTTTGTAATGACATTGACGCCATTTGTTTGGCGAAATGTATCATTTTATTCTACACAATCATCCTATTTCTATTTTAACTTCTTGCAATGTTGGCTTATATTTTTTCAAATACTTGCCATTTATCTTCAGTATTCTTTTATCTTTATCTATCTCTTCGACCTCATATGCGCCATTTGAAAAAACTTTTAAAATTTGGAAAGGTCCTTCCCACTTAGGAGACCATTTTCCCATTAATCTATCTTTTCGATCCATAGGAAGAATTACTTTCCAAACAGGATCCCCCACTGAAAGGGTCTTAAATTTCACTTTCTTATTGTAAAACTTTTCGACTCTTTCTTTTTGTCTCTTTATCAGATCTAACGCACGCAATCTCTCTTCATCCAGATCAACTAGTTCATCCATCATTATGCTCCAATACGTCTCTGATGGAATTTCATGATGCCTTTGAACTCATACTGACTGTAAATAAATTTTGACTGGTAGCACTGCATCATGTCCATAAGTCAATTTGAATGGAGTAGAATTCGTCGCATCTTTAGGAGACGTTCGACAAGCCCATAAAATTTGATCCAAAGTCTTATGCCAGTTTCTAGGTTTTCTACCCACGTGCTTTTTGATCAAATTTATCACAACCTTATTTGCTGCTTCGACTTGTCCATTTGCCTGGGCATAATAAGGTGTCGAAGTTAAGAGTTTAAAACCTGTGTCTTTTGCAAACATTTGCATGTTTTTCCCAGTAAACACAGATCCCTGATCAGTAGTTATTGTTTCTGGTATCCTAAATCTGTAAATTATATGTTTCTGGATAAACTCTATAACTGTCTCTTGATCCACATTTACCAGTGGTATAGCTTCAATCCACTTAGTGAAATAATCTATTCCAACTAAAATGTACTTCTTCCCTTTTGAAGAAACTGGTCGAATTTCACCAATTAAATTCAAAGCCCAGCCTCTGAATGGCCAAGGTTTTATAATTGAATTCAACTCACTTGCAGGGACATGTGGTATACCTGCATGCACTTGGCATTCCTGACAACCTTTTGCAAATTCGACACAATCTTTCAACATTGTTGGCCAGTACATTCCTTGTCGAAATAATAACCATTTCATTTTGTGGCCTGCTTGGTGTGCGCCACATGCACCACTGTGCACGTTCGACAAAGCTATGTAAGCTTCATCTTCGCCCCAACATTTCAGCAAGACTCCTTCTGCAGTCTTTTTAAATAATTCATTTCCAAAAAGTACATAACTTAAAGCTCTGTACTTTACTTTTCTTTCGACTTTCTGATTTGGGTCTTGTAGATAATCCTTGATAGGTTTTCTCCAATCTTCAATTTCTGAATCATTTACATTGAAAATTTCAAAATTTTCCTCATCCCCATAACCTAATTTTATTGTCTCCAAATATGAAGGAGCCAATTTGGTGGATATGACTCTTCCCCTTACTTCAATAGCTTTCTCCAAGTTTTCTTTCGACACTTTGTAGCCTGATGCAAGTTGAGCCAGATCATTTGCTTCTTGATTCTCCAATCTAGGAATGTGTCTAATGGCCACATTGTCAAATTTTTTGAGAAGTCTGTTAGCTATTACGAAGTACATAATCAAATTCTCTTTGACACATTTATATTCTCTTGTCAATTGTTTTATCACCAACTCAGAGTCACCCATTATTTCGACTCTTGTTGCCCCCAATTCCAACAATATTTCAAGTCCGGCAATCAAAGCTTCATATTCTGCTTCATTATTTGAATATAAGCCTTCGACCTTGTACTTGAATTTCGTTGGAATTTTGTCAGGAGAAATAATTAGTATTCCAACACCAATTCCATTCTTATGACTGAAACCGTCGAAATATAACTTCCATGGCTCTAATTCAACATATTCTACCGCATTTTCATTTATTGAGTGGTCAGCTATGAAATCAGCAACCACTTGTCCCTTAACAGCCTTTAAAGGCAAATATTTTAAGGAATATTCTGTCAATGCCAAAGCCCATTTCCCAATTCGACTATGTAAAATGGATTTAGATAACATATACTTTATTACGTCGAAATGAGAAGAAACATATACATCAACAGGTTTTATATAGTGCTTTAACTTTGTACAAGAGAAATATACACACAAACATAATTTTTCTATCACACTATATCTAGTTTCAGCATCATTTAGGACTCTGCTGAGATAATAGATGGCCCTTTCGATGCCATTTTCATCCTCTTGACACATCATGCTTCCCAAAGTTTTGTCTGATGCTGAAATGTATAACCTCATACTTCTTTTTCTACAAGGAGACATCAAAACTGGAGGACTAGACAGATACTCTTTGATCTTGTCGAAGGCATCTTGTTGTTCTTTCCCCCATGTGAAATCTTCCTTCTTTAGTCGAAGTAGAGGTGAAAAGGCTTGTGTCTTCCCACTAAGGTTGGAAATGAACCTTCTGAGAAAGTTGATTTTCCCTAGTAGAGACTGCAATCCCTTCTTTGTCGATGGCGCTTTCGCTTCCACTATGGCTTTGGCTTTGTTTTCATTTATTTCAATCCCTTTCTTGTGGACCACAAAACCTAAGAAATCACCCGCCTGCACACCAAAAGCACATTTAAGGGGATTCATTTTTAAACCAAACTTTCTCATCCTTTCAAAGGACTGTCGAAGATGGTCTATATGACTTGTTCCTGAGGCGGACTTAACCACAATATCATCAATGTATATTTGCATAAAAATGTCAATAAAGTCGTGAAAAATTGAATTCATGGCTCTCTGATAAGTTGCTCCAGCATTTTTTAAACCAAAGGGCATTACTACCCATTCATAGGTTCCTATTGCTCCAGGGCAACGAAAAGCTGTTTTAGGAACATCTTCTTCAGCAATAAAAATTTGATTATAGCCAGAGTATCCATCAAGCATACTCAAATACTCATGGCCTGCTGTAGAATCTATGAGCATTTCTGCCACTGGCATAGGATATTCATCCTTAGGGGTAGCTGAATTTAAATCTCTAAAATCAATGCATACCCTCAGCTTGCCATTTTTCTTAATTACAGGAACTATGTTTGCAATCCATTCGACATACCTAGTGGTGCGGATGAATTTGCATTTTAGAAGTCTTTCGACCTGTTCTTTTATTTTCGACAAGATTTCTGGTGCGAAGCATCTGGGAGTTTGCTTTACTAGCTTCTTTCCCTCCATTATTGGCAGCTTCAATTCGACCAAACTCCTGTCTAATCCTGGCATATCGTCGTAATCCCATGCAAAACAGTCTTTGTACTCATTTAGCAATTGGACTATTTCGACTTTGAACTGAGGATCCATCCTGGCGCTGATGTAAGTTGGCCTTCTTTCTGCCCCCAGTCCTAAATTGATTTCTTCTAATGGATCCTGTGCCACCATCTTCATGTTAGTCAATGTTGGATCCTTTTCGAACCCCAAGGGTTCGTCATCATAGATGGCGTCAAGCTTCTGATTCTGCCATTCGCCAGTCTGATTGTTGTCATAACCTTTTTCAATATCCCTTTGGGGACATTGCTCTTCAAAATCTTCTTTGTTGGCTTCGACAACCATGTATTTTACTTCGGCCTCTAGGGCCGCTTTGAGTTTATTTTCGGCTATATAAGCCGTAATTCTTTCGATCGCTGAGGCTTCACTCATCATAATCATCAAATTCACTTCCCCAACCGGTTGGCTCAGTATGAGAAGTTCCCCATACGTGACTTGGTTCGCCAATTACTTCTTTGTCCCATTGAAAACCATGTGTTGGGTGAAGGTACATGGAACAATAGGCGTTGTCAGTTGCCTTCAAGTCGAATTCTACTGGGTTGCAGGGGGGTATGTGAGCCAAATTCTTGTCGAAACTTTGACTATTCACATTGTTTACTTCAGTCAAAATATAGCTTTGATCTGCTTCAATATTCTCAACAATCCCATCTGGCCTCCAGATGGCTATTCGTTGGTGCATGGATGATGGTACAACTCCTATCCCATGAATCCACTCTCTTCCAAGCAGCAAGTTATAATTCGCCCTTGAAGCTATCACTATAAACATTGTTGGTCTTGTTATGGTTCCAACAGTTAGGTTCACCTGGATCACTCCCATGGTACTTCCTACTTTTCCCTCATAATTTGACAACACCATGTTGTGGGGCTTTGTGTCTGAATCATCCTTTCCAATCTTTTTTATCATGAAATGAGGCATTAAATTCACAGTAGCTCCACCATCTACTAATATCTTGTTGACACCAACGTTCTCCACTTTTCCTTTTATGAACAAAGGCTTCAAGTGTGCCTTCATTGCATCATCTGGTCTCTCAAAGAAGGCGTTCTGCTCTTCGACACAGCCATTGTTCATTATATAGTAACACACAGGCCTGAGCCCCATGCTGTCGTCTTCAACATCATCTTCTTCGTCTTCGATCTCCATCACTCTATCATAGTCTCTAGGCAGCACTGAAACCACATTGCATGTGACATCGAAAGATGCTTCTGAGTCTGACCTAAAATCATCAGTCACTTCATCGTCTTCTGGCACCTTGTTATTAGGCTTCGACATCTCCATCATGTTGCTTGGTTTGTCCTTTTGAGAGGGCTCATTTTTGGGAACAGACTCTTCTTTGTTCATTATCGGCATGTTCTTGCTTGACTCAGATTTATTTTCATCAACAGTGTTTTCTTTGATTTTGTTCTTTTCTGCAGCCTCCTTTTCTGCTCTTTTCTGTCTTTGGAACCTTCTCCACTGAGACCTTGACATGGGATTCTTTCCTTTATAGTTCTCTGATGGGTATGGTCTTGGTTTCTGTTTTTCGACCTCCCTTTTACCTTCCATGGAGGAACCTCTCTGTATTTCAAAATTCTTCCATCTTTCCTGCCCTTGAGCATCTCTGATTGGTTGGACCCACTTATCATCCTCAGCTTTGACAGATGGCTTGTAAGTTCTATGATGTCCTTCGCCAAAGCTTTGGTTGTGATGCTCACTCCTCCTTGGATCGAACCTTCCATTTCTGGATGCTGGGATTGCCCCCCAGTTTCCTCTTCTTTTGGCTTTTTCCACCCCCTCCAGATTGCTTGCTGCTTTCTTGTCGAACACCGCACTACAACATGGGCAACACATGACTTCAACCTTCTTACTCTGGCACCTTTGGATGAATTCGACTAAGTTCTCCTCCTCCTTAGGGTAAGCCAACTTCTGATACTCTTCTCGACAGCGTTCTTCGTCAGTTTCTGTTTGTTTCTTCTGAGAAATTTCCACCATGTTGACATCCACATTCTGGTCATCAGTGATACTTAATTTATTCATTCTTTGAATAAGTCTTGCCTCCTCTTCAGCATTCCCTTTCGCCTGGTCGAAGCTTCCCCTTGAGGGTAGGTCCCTGGAGATGAGTTTGCAGCATTGCTCGACTGAGTTTCCTTTAGGGTCTTCCATTGTTCTACGCAAAATCCCATAAGGAGCAGGCTTCACAAGGCCTTCAGCAGCCTCTGCCTTGATTCTGGTAACGTTCTTATTGACTGGTTCCATAGTGTTGATCTTGTCAGCAACTCTCATTGTCTCCATTTTGTCATGATTAAGGCCTTCAGTAGCCTCCTCTTTGATGATAGGGGCATTATCATTTGCTCCTTCCTCGGTATCTTCAAAGAAATCTCCCCATCTAGCTGGCTGGATCTTGTTGATGTCAATACGAGAACTTGGGGGTGCAGAGTATTTCACGAGATAGTCGAATTTTCCACTGGGCTCCCCTAAAGTATCCCAAATTACTCCATCTTCAGCAATTTTGTTGTTATTCTCTTCGTCGAAACCTTCAGTAATTCCAACTGCGTTCTGGTTGTTGAAACCCTCAGTAGTTTCCTCCTTCTTCTGACTGTCGAAAACTTCAGTATCTCCAACTTTGTTCTTACTGTCGAAACCTTCAATAGTCTCAACTTTGTTGATATAGTCATTCAAATTCCCTACATCAAGATTTTCAGTAATCTTGATCAACACTGGCTAGTCTACAAAGTCCTTGGATACTTTTTCCACCTCAGGCTTGTCTAGGAGATCATCAGCAACCTCCACCATGTTGATATTATTGTCGAAGCCCTCAGCAGCTTCCACCATTTCAAAACTACAATCAGAGGCTACTTCGACTTCCACCATATTCACAGTGGAAGGTTCAGCATAATTGGCTTCGACCACCTGCATGGGGTTTGAGTCAATCCTCATCTGTTGTTTTGATTTGTCTCCAAACTTCAGTCTTCCATCACGGATTGCATTCTGAACAAGATCCCTAAAAAGGAAACATTGAGAAGTTTTATGACCCAAAAAGTTATGGTATTTGCAAAAACCTCTCTTTTTTTGTTGGTCCATAGAGGCTCTTTAGTGTCTACTGGTTTTATTAATTGACCATCTTTGACTAATAAGTCGAAAATTTTGTCACACTTGGTGACGTCGAACGTATAAGTTCTTTTAGGAAACCTATCATTCTTTTCAGGTTCGACTGGATTTTTCCCATTCGACGGAGTTAGTACTTTACAGGCGTATGGTGGGCCTGACTTTAGTTTTGCCAGATCAATTTCTTGTTTATCGAACACAATTAGTTCATTTTCGTCACTATCATCATCCTGGCATACTCCTACATAGGCCACTCTTTTCTTTTTATTTTTATTTGATCTAAATTTCTCAGCTTTTAGCCTTTCAATTTGTCTTACCCTATATGCTAATTGTGACATATCTCTCAAATATTGAGTGTCTAATTTCTTTCTTATAGAATAATCTAGACCCCCTGTATCCATTTCGACTAACTCTTGTTCTGGCACTTGTGTGAAACATCTTGCCTTAAGCAACCTGAACCTATTTAGGTAATCATCTATAGGCTCTGAAAATTTCCTCTTAACACTGGCTAATTCCTTCAAACTTATCTTAGTCTGACCCATATAAAATTGTTCATGGAACAATCTTTCTAATTGGGTCCATGTGAATATAGAGTTCGCAGGCAAGGATGTAAACCAGGTAAACGCATTTTTTGTCAAAGAACTGGGGAAGTATTTCATTTTCAAATTTTCGTTATTGGCTATTTCTCCTGCTTCGATCAAATAACGCGCTATATGTTCTATGGTGGATTCGCTAGTGTCCCCTGAAAATTTGGTAAATTTGGGGACTTTCCACCTTGGGGGTAATTCCTGTTATAGAACATATTCAGATAATGGGGAAGCATAACTAGGCCTTTGTAATCCTACATTTACCCCATTTTGCGCCATTATCCTTTCGACCATGGCTGCTAAATTGTTTTTGGCAGGCAGGTTATTATATCGTATTCGCTGTTGCAATACATCATCAGCATCTTGGCCTCTCTGGACTATTACCCTCCTAGGTTCTTGTTGAACGGGGATTTCGACACGAGGTTGTTCGACCACTGCCTCTTGGTTTCTAGGGTTTGCCTGAGGATTCTCTAAAGGCCTTTGATTTATTGTGGGTTCCTCTTCAACATTCACTACTGGGTTTTGAATTACTTGTTCTCTTTGTCGCGTTTGGGGAACACCAAAAAAGTCAGCAATACGTGTCATTTGCGCAGCCAACAATTGGTTGGTTTGGGTAGTGTTTTGTATTAAAGGATTAAACACTGCTCCCATTTGTTGTGTCTACATTTGGACCATATCATGATTACTTTCGTCCATTTGTTGTCGAATTACTTGCGCTGAATTATTTGTAATTGCTGGCATTTGGAAATTTGTTAGGGGTTGGTTCAATCTACTCATATTTCCACCATATCCCGACCCTTGTAGTGGTGAAGACACGTGGGCCATGGCATCAGAATACAAGGATGGTGCATTTTGCAAGTTTGCCATTACTGACGTTGGCATTCCATATGGTTGTTCTCTACCAAACATAGGCATGGAAAAATTTGTCTGAAATGGCCTATAATTATGTCCTCCAGGAGGAGGCATCCCCATGGGCATTGAATGTCCCATTGTGGAAGAACTAGGCATATTTTTGGGAGAGCGAAACCGCTGGTATAGATCCTGTTGATGAAGGCATAGCCTCTTCTAGAATAGGGTTTGAATCCACATTTCCCCCTGTTGAAGGGATAGGGTTAGAAACTGGAATGGTTTCATTTGGATTTGGATTATTTGGCTGATTAGCCATTTTTCTTACTCTTGTTCTTTTAGGTCTTTCTACGTCAGTTACGGCTAATTTACCGCTTCTCAAAATCTTACAACAAAGTAGAAACTATTTGGCTAAGAGTTATTCTGTAAAAAATTCTAAAATTTTGCACTGTCCCACCGGGCGTGCCAATTTGTTCGCTGTTGGTTTTGGCGAACAACCTCTGGTTTACCAATCTCTTATAAAACTGGGTTACTTGCAGGATCAACCACACAAATCCTGGGATACATGTGCAAATTTATCTAACTCTTAGGATAATGGTGTTTTGATGGTTTATTTTGTTATATCTTTTATGTATGAATGGTTTTGTTAAAGAACTAAATAACAACTTCTGGCGAAAAGATAATTTGAATGAGATTAAAACTTGCATAAAGTAAATGACAAAGGATAAATGACTGGGAAAAGTAAAGGCAATTATAAAAGACTTTGAATTTCTATAAACTTAAATAGATGGTGTTTCACACATACATTTCCAGATAATAAACTCTTTTCTCTCGCATGGGTACTTTGAGTATTTACAGGAATTTAGTACAAGTTTTCACACACTAAAATTCTACAACAACTATCCTATTTATATACAAATACAATAACTGCCTAATAACGGAAAAATTCTAAATCTTCGACACTTGGCCTTCTGCATGTCTTCTTTTCTTCTAAAGCTTCCACGCGTCTTCTGCCAAACGTTATAACTCTTGAATTTGAATTTTCCCTTTGTGTCGAAACGTTGCGCCTCTTCACCTTGTCGAATTGTCGAAAAGTAATAAATGTCCCTTAAACCTTGTCTGACGAAAACTTCCTTATGTTTCTGTCGAAATTTCGAAACTCTGTTCTTGTCGAAGTGTTGAAAACTTCTTCTGAATACCTTCATTTTCTTTCTTCTTCATCTGTAGTCATTTTCTTTAGTTAAAGAACATCATTTTACCTACCAAGACATGGTGTCGAAAATATATGTCTACAATAAGCCGAACTCAATCTTAGCTTAGAACCCAAAGCCTTTTGTAAACTCTCCCAAAACCTCGATGTGAATCTAGGATCTCTATCCAATACAATACTCTTAGGAACTCCATGTAACTTCACAACCGCAAGAACATAAATCTCGGCTAACTTCTCCAAAGGATAACTAATATCAATTGGAATGAAGTGAGCAGATTTAGTAAGCCTATCAATGATTACCCAAATAGCATTATGATCTCTTTGTGTATTCGGCAATCCCGTAACAAAATCCATCGATATACTATCCCATTTCCACTCCGGAATGTCCAACGGTTGCATCAATCCACTAGGCTTTTGATGTTCCACCTTAGACTTTTGACAAGTTAAGCACGCATACACAAATTGAGCCACATGCCTCTTTAATCCGGACCACCAAAAGAATTTCTTCAAGTCTTGATACATTTTATTCGCTCCCGGATGAATACTTAAGTTACTTCGGTGTCCTTCTTCCAATATCATCTTTTTCAGCTCCGCATCATCGGGAATACAAATACGACCACAGAATCTCAAAACTCCAAAATTATCAACCTTGAAATCCTCATTCTCACTCATCATCAAATCAACGAACTTCAAATCCAACTTTTGCTTTTCACATACGGTTGCAAGAAAATCATTGGTAACATGTAGCATACCAAGTCTCACACTTCTCGGCGTCATTTCACAAACCAAACTCAAGTCTCTAAAATTCTCCAAAAGTTCCCATTCTCTCATCATCAATGCGGACATATGTAACAACTTCCAACTCAAAGCATCGGCCACCACGTTTGCCTTACCCGGATGGTAATTCAAACCAAAATCATAATCCTTCAAAAGCTCTAACCACCTTCTTTGTCTCATGTTCAATTCTTTTTTATCAAATAAATATTTCAAGCTCTTGTGATCACTAAAAACTTCAAATCTTGCACCAAAAAGATAGTGCCTCCAAATTTTCAAAACAAACACCACAGCCACTAACTCCAAGTCATGTGTAGGATAATTCTTTTCATGCACTCTCAATTGTCTTGAAGCATAAGCCACAACTTTTCCATCTTGCATCAAAACACCACCTAAACCAGCCAATGAAGCATCACAATACACAACAAATGGTTCCGTCGGATTTGGCAAAATCAAGATCGGAGTCGTTGTCAACCTTCTTTTTAGCTCATTGAAACTCTTTTCACAATGAATATCCCAAATGAAAGCCTTTCCTTTACAAGTCAATTGCATTAACGGAAGTGCCAACTTCGAAAATCCCTCAATAAACCTCCGATAATAACCCGCCAAGCCTAAAAAGCTTCAAATCTCCGTAACCGATCTAGGAGCCTCCCATTGCATCACCGCATCAATCTTGGATGGATCAACACTAATACCACTACCGAAAATAACATGTCCAAGAAAACTTACTTCCGACAACCAAAATTCACATTTCAACAACTTAGCATACAATTGTTTCTCTTTCAAAATTTGTAACACAATCCTCAAATGCTCTTCATGCTCCTCTTGAAACTTAGAATAAATCAAAATATCGTCGATGAACACAACCACAAAACGATCTAACTGTTCATGAAAAATACGATCATGTATTCCATAAACACACCCGGCGCATTAGAAACCCCGAATGGCATCACGGAATATTCGTAATGGCCATACCGTGTCCTAAAGGCCGTCTTTTGAATATCCTCTCCTTTCACACGAATCTGGTGATATCCCGATCTCAGATCAATCTTGCTAAAAACACGCGCACCAACCAATTGGTCCATCAAATCATCGATCCTTGGAAGCAGATACTTGTTCTTAATTGTCACCTTGTTCAATTGTCGATAATCAATGCATAACCGCATACTCCCATCCTTCTTCTTTACCAACAATACCAGAGCACCCCAAGGAGAAACACTTGGTCTTACAAATCTCTTGTCCAACAAGTCATTCAATTGCTTCTTCAATTCTACCAACTCCGATGCCGACATACGATACGGTGCCATCGAAACCGCTCTAGTACCCGAAACTAGATCAATAGAAAACTCAACTTCTCTTTCCGGCGGTACATCCGTAATATCCTCCGGAAACACTTCTGGAAAATCACACACCACTGGGAACACATCGAGCTCAACTTTACTCTCTAGAGACAATGATACAAACAAACTGAACAATTGAGCTTCGTCCGCTAAAAGTTTCTTCAACTCTTTAGTGGATAGGAAACTCTCATCTTCATCATCCTCCAAAGAAGGAAACCTCACTAACTTGTGATAGCAATCTATATGAACTCGATTAAATTGCAACCAGCTCATACCCAAGATTACGTCCAATCCTTCCAACGGCAAACACACTAAATCCATAATGAAGTCTTTACCATACATGGTCAAAGGACAACTTACACACACCAAGGACGTAGTTACCAACCCTGAAGCAGGAGTCTCAATAACCATCTCACCACCCCAAGAAGTCATAAACAAATTCAAACGCTTAGCGCACTCATGAGAAATGAATGAATGAGTCGCTCCCGTATCAATAATAGCAACTAAAGGCGTACTATTAATAAAGCATTTACCTTTAATCAAACGGTCTGCACTAGTAGTGTCCGTCCCCGCTAATGCAAACACCTTTCCACCCGCTTGAGTTTGTTTCGGCTTAGTACACTTAGTACTAATGTGACCCGCTTCTCCACAATTATAGCACTTCACCATATTCCTTCTACAATCGGTAGTAGCATGCCCAAGGCCTCCACAGTTAGAACATTTCACCACGGTCTTCCCACACTCTAATGATTTATGACCCATTTCACCACACTTGTAACACTTAATGGAACCGGGACCTCCTCCTCCAGATCTCTTCTCAAAGTTTCCCCTATGCTTGCCCTTATCAACGGGTGTCACATAAGGTCAACTTCTAGCTTGTTGCTTTCCCTTCCTCTCATTCAAACTTTTGTAATGTGTAGAACGAGCCTTGCTATCTTCCTCGAAGATTCTACAACATTCCGTCAAATCCGTAAACCTTCTTATCCTTTGATATCCCACAACTTGTTTAATCTCGGGACGCAAACCATTCTCATACTTAATACACTTTGAGAACTCAGCAGTAATTGCAGCATAGTGAGGATGGAATTGAACCAACTCCACAAACTTAGCAGTATAGTCCACCACGGACATACTACCTTGTTTCAATTCAAGGAACTCCGTCTCCTTCTTCCCTTTCACACTTTCAGGGTAATACTTCCTCAAGAACTCGGTACGAAATAAATCCCAAGTTATCTCTTCATCATCCACCTCAAGAACTTGACGCATACCGACCCACCAATCGTCGGCTTCTTCCTTCAGCATGTGAGACCCAAGCCTCACCTTATTCCCCTCCGCACAGCCCATGACTCTGAAGATCCTTTCAATCTCTTTCAACCACATTTGAGCACCATCGGGATCAAATCTTCCTTTGAAGACCGGTGGTTGATTCTTCCTGAATTCGTCATTAGCATTCACGTTCACCGCACCTTGCACCGCCCTAGCCATTGCTTCCAAAGAAGCAACCATCGCATTGTCGTTTCTACCAGCCATATTCTGATCATTCCCAAAAATGACAACAAGGTTAAACAACAGTTCAACCATCACAACAACAAGACAGACACAACTGACTCAACCAGGCTCTGATACCACTTAATGTAACACCCCCCCCCCCCTTTCTATACCCCCAAATAATCACATTTTTATTTAGGCACATATTAAAATTCCGTTAGAGTATAATTATAAACATAGTATAAAAGAGGTATGTCACATTATACATGAAATTAAAACATTCAACACCTGCTCAACAATTGATATGCAACAGTGGGGTAACTTCGCAACAGAGGAACTTAGTCCTTACACCCATATCTCAATATTTAGAATAAAAGCGGAAAATCTAAACATTGAATAACATCAAACATATATATATATATATATATATATATATATATATATATATATATATATATATATATATATATATATATATATATCATCAAGTATTATCCACCAACATAATTCATGTTTACATAAACATTCATCAACAAGATACATGTACAAATGTATCACAAAAGAATCATATATACATCCTAGCTACCCGGTACTACATATCAGAGCCGACCGACCAAAAGAATGAAGACACTCTCCACAAAAAGACCACCAGCATACCTACTCTACAATGCCTCATAGAGCATCATAAAACAGCAGAAGGGTGAGAAATATTATCATAATAACAATGCATATAATTATATATCTTAGCGTAAAAATACACATATTCTACATTCTCACCACAATTCATCACAACTCACTCATATACATCACAATGTATATATATACAAAACCAAGCATATTCATCATGCATACTTTCACAATTCTTATCATTCCACATAAACATACATATTCATGTTTATTCATCAATGCACAATTATAAAGATGATAAATGCAAATCATAGAGACCGACTCCCGACTCTATGCAAATGCATTGCGGTACCGACTCAATCATCTCAAGTTCACTCAGGAACTTATTGGAACCATCGCTCGTTACCAATGTAACTCCCCGTCGGGCCTACGATGTTCACCCATTGCTCACACCTCACATAGGCACACAATGTTTATGGATTGCTCACACCTCACATAGGCACACAATCCGATTGCTCACACCTCACCTAGGCACACGACGTTACAACGGATTCTCATTAGAATCACACAACACAAGAATGTACATCATTATGCTTCACATACAAAATGGCTCAAGACATTCTTGAAATGCATACATATTCACAATATATTCATGCATTCATCTCATACAATCACATACAATCTATATACATTTATATCAATGCACTATTGTATGATTCACATCCAAAACACACATCCAAAACGGTAAAAGTCGCTAAATAACACTATTCCCGACTTTCTGACTTATTTAATTGGCTAACAGCCCCAAACTCCTCACCATAAGAAACTACAGCTCAATAGTTATCCAACGCTTCGAACGGGGACCAAAACTGACTTACGGATCAAAAGTTACGAAAGAAAAACGAAAACTATATTTTGAAAAATCACATTTTTTACACTTGACCTGACCGTACGCGTATGCACCCAAGTCGTACGCGTATGGCCAAACCTCGTACGCGTATCATACGCGTTTCACCAGATGGCCGGGAAAACATGCAACCCATACGCGTATTGGCCCTGAAATGCGCCACCCATACGCGTATTGCCCAAGTCAATACGCGTATGGCCTGCCCCAATACGCGTATGGCCAGGAAAAATGCAGAATTTTTCTGCAGAATATTTTCTGCGTTTTCCACCCTAATCACACCCAAATTCATCATCTAAACTCAGAAAATTACCAATTTAATGTACAACAACATATATCTATCATGTATCAACAACAAGGAACACGAAACCATCATATCCAACACGATTAAATAGAATTCAAACACTTTCTACAAAAATGGGTTTATACAAAAACTCATAAAAATCAACAACAACAACAACACAATCAGACATAATGATATACATTGATGAGATAATAAGATTTCACACCCTTACCCGGATTGCAAGCTTGCTAGATGATTGTTCTTGATGGTTTTCTAGGTTTTATCTAAGTTTTCTTCTCTTTTCTCTTCTTCCTCTTTCTTTCTCTCCTTTTTCTCTCTATTTCTCTTTTCTTTCTCTTTCTCTCCTATTTCTTCTTCTTATCTCTTTTTCTTTTCCTACTTTCTACTCAAATTCAATTAATTCATTTTCTCACATAATTCTATTTCTACTAAATTTCTAACTTAACATTAATTGAGAAATGTCCAAAATACCCTCCATTCTAATTTCCCCGAAAACTCTCAAAAACGGTAAAATATCATAACATGTCAACATAGCATATTAACACACCAATTTCACAAATAAAATAATTTATCACTCAATTTAAATAAAAGACTCAACAAAATGGGAATAATTGGAATCGGGGCGTTACACCTACTCGTGGGGTACTCTGAGCATACTGCCAGATATGTCTGGCTAGGAGAGGTAACCTTTCTCGATTTATTTATAGAATTGTATTCGTTGAAAATATGTTCGTTTGTAACATTGTTTTATTTGGAAAATTTCAGGAGAAGGATTCACAAAAGTTCTATAACCATGGGGGCAAGGCTATGGACATGCTTGCGATGCTGCCAGGGGATGAGTGGTTCACGTCTGCACTTGCTACCTCTGGGCTTGGAGGCCTGTCTAGGATTGGGTATCCCCTGATCATGTATGGTATGCTGATGGCCTTTGTTGAGAGATGGCACCCTGAGACATCCTCATTCCATCTACCGTACGGCGAGATAACGATCACACTCGACGACATCTCGTGCCTTTTACATCTACCGATCATGGGTACCCTTCTCTGTCACGGTAGGATGTCGAAGGGAGATGCGATAGTGATGCTGATTGAGGAGCTTGGGGCTACCCCAGAGGAGGCACTTGCGGAAGTGACACAGTTGAGAGGCGCACATGTCCGGTTCTCCTTTCTGACATGCAGATTTAGTGTGGCGCTTACAGAGACAGGACAGGCAGCAGGTGATCCAGCTGAGGTGGCGATCCATAGACAGCGTGCCTTGCGATGCTACTACCTGTTTTTGCTACTACATGTCTAACACTTCCTGTCTCACTCCTCTCTCTCTCTCTCTCTCCCCCCCACTCTCTCTCTCTCTCTCTCTCTCTCTCTCTCTAAAAAATTATCCTTTTACTTTCTCTCACTTAAAATTAGCCATAAATTTTTGAGAAAGTTATTTTCAAAGTTATACCCTTTAAAAGCTTTAGTTGTGGATTTTGGTTCTAAGTCGTTGTTTGGTTCAAGATCAGCCTGATTCAAAATCTCATCTTGGTTCGTGGTTTTCCTAGCCAAAACCTCAGTTTGATTCGTAAGCTCACTCTGATCAAACACTTGCTTTGGTTCGAGATAAGCCTATTTTAAAATATCAGTGATTCGTGGTGATCCTAGTCAAAACCCTGGTTCATTCATGAGTTCAACCTAGTTAAAAGCTCACTCTTGTTCGAGATAAGTCCGAAGAAAATATCAGTTTAGCTTGGGGACAAATCGCTTCAAGTTTCTATTTGAAAAGAAGAGTAACTGCTTAATTTGATGTTTGGAAGGAAGACTAATTGTTTAATTCTGCAAGTTTCTATTTAAAAGAAAGACTAACCGCTTCTCTTCGTTGTTCGTTGTTCGTTGTTTGGTTGGAAGTTAACCTGAAAAACTAATTATCACAATGATCATCATTAATAGAGATGTACATTATTAAAAATTTCAGTTGATTTTGTGCCTTTTGATGTCGAATTACAATAAGATTGTGTTTCCAAACAAAAATATTGAATAAGAATGCAATATTTTTTGAAGGGTTTCTCCAATAGGGCCTGGTGGCCCAGTTGTGCGTTTGAAGCCCAGGAAGAAAAAACTGCTTAATGAAATTTATGAGAACTTGAAAATTCCTTTTTCTCCATCCTATTTCTCTGCCCTAATTCATTTTGTAAATTGTCCTTCAAGTATCATTTCTTCTAAGTCTTTATCTAATTTCATTCACCATTATTTTGATGTTGAAGATTCAATGTCAAGATATTCGGGGTGATCCATTTTATGCTAAGAGTTTATTAATGATTCAGATGTTAACTAGGGTAATTCGCACATCAGAAGGTCGATTGAAGATGTACCAACTAAAGTGTGGCAAACTATTAAAGATCTGGGAAATTAAGGTGAAGAGGATGACGAGTTATTTGAAGGAATTGTCAGAGATTTGAAGCTAGGATGGTGACAGCTACTAGGGTTCTATGAATATTGTTACATTCAATGTTAAAGGGTGCGAAAATTCAATAAAAAGAAGAAGGATAAAGTAGATATTATCAAGTGGGAAGGCCGATGTTTATTTTATTTAAGAGTCCAAGAAATAGAAGATGGTGGATAATATGATCTATAGTACTTGGGGAGATGTGGATTGCCATTGATCTGTAGTAGATTCTATTGGTCAGTCTGGTGGAATTTTAACAATATGGAGGAAGGAAGTTTTTTTCCAGTGTTTAGCTTCGGGGATAAAGGCTTTCTAAGGATTAATGTGCTTTGGAAAGGTATGAATTCTTACTTTATCAATGTGTATTTATTATGTAGTATAGTGGATAAACGGATGTTGTGGTCAGAGCTTATTGAGTGGAAAGCTAAAATTTCTCCTGGTGAGTGATTGGTGGGGGGATTTCAATGCTATTAAGTCCAAGAAAGAAAGGAGAGGTAAGGGGTTGTCTTGTTGCGCTGAAATGGGTGAATTTGCAACCTTCATTGATGTGATGGAACTAGTTGATCTTCCAACAGTTGGAAACAGATTTACCTGGTTCAATTCGAATGGTAGTTGTAAAAGCCATATTGATAGATTTCTATTATCTTTGGATTTAATCAATAACTGGAAGATTGTGGCTCAACAAGTTGGGGTAGGAACATATCAGATCACAAAATAGTGTGGATCAAGGCAAATAATGTCAATTGGGGTCCTAAACCATTCAAAGTATTCAATTGCTGGTATGAGCATCCTAAATTCATTGAATTTGTGAAGAGTGAATGGAACTCTTTTCATGTCAAAGGTAGCACTACTCACGTGCTAAAAGAGAAAATCAAACTTTTAAGCGATATATTGAGGTGGTGGAATAAAAGGGTCTTTGGTTAGGTTAATCTGAAGATAGAGGAAAGGGTGGATACATTAAACGAAATTGAAGCTGACATGGTAAGGGTTAGTGGTCAAACCAGTGTAGAAGATTTGCTGAAGAGAAATGTGGCTTAGGAGGATATTTGGAACAACTTGAACTTAAAAGAAAGCATCCTTAAACAAAACTCTAGATTAAAACGGGTGAAGGAGGGTGATCTAAATTCTAAATATTTCCATTTTATGCTCAAATGTATAACTATAAGGAATTCAATTACATCCATTCAAGTTAATTCTGAAGTGGTGGAAGAGGTGGGCTTAGTTAACAAGGCCATAAAAGAACAATTTGAATCAAGGTTTCATAGCAACTTCAGTCAGAGACCGAATCTATAATTTTTTGAGGTTACTAAATTATCTAGAGATGAGATCTCGAGGATGGAGGAAATGTTCATTGCATAGGAATTAAACAGGTTGTGTTTGACTATGAAGGGGACAAAAGTTCATGACCAGATAGATTTAAGATGGAATTCTTGAAGAAGTGTTGGGAGGTGGTTGGTTTTAATGTGGTGAAGTGCATCCAAAAGTTTCATTCTACTGCAAGATTACCCAAAGCTTTATCCTCTTCATTCATTGCCTTGATTCCCAAGTCTAAAAACCCTCAAGGTTTGGATGAATATATGCCAATTTGCCTTATAGTTTATGTAAATAAAGTTATATCTAAAATTTTGGTTGCACGTTTGAAAATGTGTTATAGATATGTTAATTTCTAAGTCTCAAACATCCTTCATACCAGGTAGACAGTTACTTAATGGAGTTGTGGTCATAAACGAGCTTCTAGATTTTGCTAAAAGGAAGAAAAAGAGTTGTCTTATTCAAGGTGGATTTTGCTCAGGCATACGATTGCCTTGATTGGAAATTCTTAAAGAATATGTTGGTGGCTATGGTTTTGGTCAAAAGTGGGTGAAATAGATTAATGTAGGGGTTCTTACTAGTTATATGTCAGTTTTGGTTAATGAGAGTCCTTCTAAATATTTTAAGGTGATGAGGGGGCTGAGACAAGGAGATATATTGTCTCCTTTTTTTGTTTTCCATTGTTGTCGAAGGCATTCCAATAGTGGTCGAAAGGGCTGTTAGTTTGAATGCGCTGAATGGATTTAAAGTCAATGATAAAGTGTCATATAATCTATTGCAATTTGGTGATGACACGGTCCTTGTGTGCGATGGGTCATAGTCTAATCTTTGGGCACTAAAATCCATCCTAAAGGGGTTTGAATGGTATCTGGCCTGAACATCAACACTTGGAATAGTTGCTTATATGGAGTTAGGATTGAGGATTCCTTTCTAATTGTTATTGCACATCTTTTGGCATGTAAGAAGGATTTTCTTCCGCTCAAATTCCTTGGTCTCACTGTTAGAGGAAACCATAGAAGGGTGTCCTTTTGGAGATCGATTATTTCTTGTTTCAAGGCAAGACTATCACCATGGAAGGGTAGGTTGTTGTCCATTGGGGGGTAGAGTGACAGTTATCAGCTCAATATTAATGAATCTTCCTGTCCATCATCATTCACTCTTCAAAGCCCCAAGAAAAGTGCTTTAGGAAATTATTTCAATTAAGAGGAATTTCTTGTGGTCTGGTTCGAGGGAGAAAAGAAGTATGGCTTGGGTGAGCTGGAAGTTTGTATGCAAGTATAAGAAGGGTAGTAGGATTGGTATCAAAGACATTGTGTTATTTAATAGGGCATGTCATCTAAGTGGTTATGGAGGTTTATCAAGGAGGGAGATGCAATATGGGTTGGGATCTTGGAACAAAGATATGGGAACATTATTAGAAGACTAATATCCAAATATGTGCCATGAGTCAAATGTCAAGAATCATTATGGTATATGGACTTGATGGTGTATGGAGACTTAATGGAGGTCACTAGTTTTTCTAATTTTTTATCATTTAGATTAGGTAATGGAGCTCTCATCTCACTCTGGTCTTCTAGGTGGATTGTCCATACGACATTGAAGAACCTTTATCCTGGTCTGTTTGCAATTTCTGACAGGAAACATGGGTTGGTGAGGGGTATGGGGGTGTGGGATAGGGATGATTGGAAGTGGCTGCTAGGATTTAACAACTTGGTGGAGGATGAAATACTTAGGGTGAAGTAGAATGATACAATTGTTCTGTGAAGTTTATCCCAAAAAGGATGTTACTGATATCGTGATGTGGCCTCATGGTACCTCCAATTTTTTTATGTCAAGTTACAGCAAGTTGTGGGCGTGAGAGAATCGGATACTTTAACTATGGCAGCGTTTGCGATAATGTGGAAAACAAAGATTCCTTCGAAAGTGAAGATTTTGGATAAGAATTAATCATTGATGGACTCCCAACGCGAAGTAACTTGCTATGAGAAGAGCTGTTAACAATCCTCATGACAATGTTTGCGTTTTTTGCTTTGGCCCTGTTGAAGATATTCATCATGTTTTTATTACCTGTCCTCGAATCATGTCAGTGTGGGAAATTTTTTTGGATTGGATTGGTGTGTCTTGGATTAATGAAGAGACTTGTTGTAATCATATGTTGACTTGGGTTGTAAGGTTGAGAAGAAGATTTTTTAAAAAGAAGTCTAGTTGTGTTATTTGGTTTGCTGTATGTTGGTGCATTTGGTGGTCAAAGAATCATATCATTTTCAATGATGAAATTGGGGATCCCGTGGTAATTGTGTAGAGAATCTTAATCTTCTCGTGGTGGTAGTTGTCCATAGGTTCAAACCATAGAATTAATGTAATTATTATGAATAGTATAAATTTGATTTCATTTAGGTGATATTTGTTGTATGTAGGTGGTGTTTAATTTGTACATTGGGTTGGAGTATCCCTAGTACTCTTTGTTGAATGATTTATTGCTTATAAAAAAAATTATGATCATGAAAAAATACTACACATGCATTGCTTACATACAAGGTAATGAAAAATTCATTTTTTTTCTTAAATTAGTCTTGATTTCAATTGCTAAAGCGTGTGTCCAAAGATTGTAATCCGGGTTGCATTTTTGACGAAAAAATTAATTGTATTGTGGTACTTTTCTAACATTGGGTGGGTCCGGATATCATTATCTGGCCGATACGAAGGATATTTTCGAGTACAATGAGCATTTCCACTTAAATATTACATAAGTATTTTTAATCTAACTAGTGGGATACCCGTGCGTCCGCACGGGTACTGGTCTGGTACGCACGCTTTTGTTTTAAAAATATAATAAAATAATAAGAAATATGAAATGAAAAAAAAAACAAAATTACCTAATCAAAATAGTTGATTATTTTTAAAAAATATAATAAATTGGTTTCAATATGTTAATCAACAATATAATAATTTTAAAATGTAATAAAAATGTAAATCAGAAAAACAATATCAGGCACCAAACATGCAATATCTCCATATAACTGACATACACAATTTTGAAGTTGATATATATAATAAAAGATTTAGTTTAATTTATATTCAAGAGATTCAATGTGTAACATTTAGATTTACTCTACATAAATAACATAGCTCCAAAAAAAAAACAATGGGACTAAAACACATCCTGATTTGATAGACAATCATTATTCTCATGTTTTTTTGAAACGTTTATCCAAATACTCATACATATATCACACTTTTATTAGGTTATCTAACCTAGCTTGTAGATTATCACCTATTCCACCATCGTCGTTGTCGGTTGGTTCAGCCTAAGAAACCCTGTTATTTGTTGTTGGTGCAACGACTGAGGTTGATGCAAGTGTATTCAAAAGATGTATGTTGAACAAAAGAAATATGTTACATCATTATCCAAACATAGTTTTAGTTTATTGAAAACTTTTTTCTAGTAGTTAGAATGATTATGACTTACCTTATATTATATAGCATAGTTTCTACTGTGTATGTGTATTTATTCAGAGAGTAACTTAGTTTAAAAATTGAGTTCACATGATAAAATATTAGTAGTTTAAGTCGAAAAGTTGAACTGTTCATTGCCCTCAATGTTATAATGTCCTTGCTTCTATGGCTATTCTAATTATACTGGCGTAGGTTGGTGAAAGTAGCCTCCTTTTTTATACTGAATTATGTTGTAACTGTGTTTATAAGATTAAAAATATTGAAAAGCATGTTCCTAAACCCTTTGATGTGATCGGTTGACGGTACTTCCAATTAACACTTCAGATTATACATAGGTAAAG
Organism: Lathyrus tuberosus; assembly: GCA_022829125.1. Classification (NCBI taxonomy): domain Eukaryota; kingdom Viridiplantae; phylum Streptophyta; class Magnoliopsida; order Fabales; family Fabaceae; genus Lathyrus; species Lathyrus tuberosus. The sequence goes on from JALAZF010000179.1 coordinate 426,060, forward strand.
TATGGTAAAGAAGACTTATTTCCTGCAACGAATGATCTAATAGTGAAATCAAAGAAAGAATGATGATTTAATTTGGTCATTTGGATAAACATGATTTAAATTGGCATTAGGTAAATGTGATAGTTAGAAATTGGTCAACATGGTTCAATTTCAACTGACTTGGCAGTGAGGAATTTTTTATGATGTAGCTGAATTGGTATGATGCAGCTGAATAGTTTACAAACTGGTTCAATTAGGTTGCAGATGGATGTAGCTGAATTTAAATAGTCATTAAGATGTTACTCAACTGCAAACTGATTTTGCATGTTGTTGCTGAATAGTTTTTGTACTATATAACTCAAGTGATGATAGATAGTAATATTAACTTAAGTGACCAGAATGTTGAATATGATAGTACAATGCATTCATATATATTAACACATCAATGTAAATATAGTACATTTCATGATATAATAACCACATCAGTAAGCACTATATAGTGTAGAATGTTTAAAATAAGGACAAGGAAACCAAAATGATGAAAGATATATCAATATAATGTAGTCATAAATAAGGATAAGTCAATACAAAGTGCAGAATGTTACAGCTTCTGTGAGCATTACAAAATATTGGACTGGTAAGGTAATACAAAGTGGAAGATATTGGTGTTAATCACATATTGTTGAGGATTTTTCTCCCGAATATTGTTAATGACATCAACTTTCTGTTCTGATTCCCCACACTGCAAATCATCAAAAACACTACAATGTTAGAAAAAGTAAAGAATCGGTAGATACAACAAATAATTCAACACATAAATCAACTTTACACTACCAAGGTGGCAAGTATCCATCCAAACCAAACCAAACAACTCTATATATTAAATTACTTTAAATATAATTCTTGCGATCCAAACAAGAATATGAAAATTCACTAATTCGTTAGTATAATGCTTGTGATCCAAACAATAATAAGAAAATTAACAGACTACAATCCAACTATGTGGGTGCGTATCAATAATTTAGTTTAAACAAATAACAATTTGCAAAGAGGAAGAATAAAAATGAGCAGAAGGAAAGAAAAGGTGAAGAGATCTGTAGAATATGATTATCAGTAAACCCTAGAATTGAAGAGTGAGAGAGACAAACCCTCTAGAGTTCTTCTGCTATTTGGCATCGTAAGGATTAGTGAAAGAAGAAGAAGAAATAGTTGTTTGCATAATGCACAAGATAAAAATCAATATGGAATTACTCAAAACATGTAGGAAATTAGACTCAAGATTTTGGGCCATACTAACCAATAATGTTCATGATCCTTTTAGTGATACTGTGAAGAGAATAAATGAGCCTGGTGGGAACGTTTCATCTTTGAACACAGAAACCAACTTGTCGATTTCTTTGTCTTCTTCGTCAGTATAAATTCCAAGAGACTTCCAAATGGCTACACAATTTTCTGAAACTTTCTCGGATTATTGTTACCCAGTTAACAGCAAGATTATTGTCACTTGCATAAACTTGTCAAATGGACCTGAAACAAATAAGAATTTCTTAGTATGCTAAAAATTAAGGTTAAATGAGTTTCCATAGATGATGCAAAGATTGCTTCAAAGTATAACTTAGCAGTTAGGACACAACAAACCAAAGATAACTAATTTAATATCAGTTCATATAAATCAGTAAAACATGTTTTTGAAAAGAGACCTGATGAGGTTTTTGCAATAGACAATGGAGCTAACAACTTCATTTAGATCAACTGTTTAGTGCTATCAATATCATGATGATTTCATGAAAAGATTTTCAAATTTTAAGTTAATTTGATATTTGTCTACGATAAAACGAACAGGTGAAGTAGTATGAAAGACACCATCACAACCCTCAATAACAGAGTCAAAATAAATTTCTTTAGCATATTCATATAAGAGAGATTTGTATTTTTTTCATAAATGTATCACAGTAAAACATTTACATTTGCAGCTAATACATATGTATTTGTGTATTGAAAGGAAGAAATGCAAATAATAAGCTTTTCTCATCAGTTCTTGCAACCGAAAGATTACACTTTTTTGGGCACTTGATTGACAGATATAGTTACCATCTAAGACTGTAAGATATATCAAGTGCCCGTAACTAATATGGCCCACTTACCGATCAAAATGACTTATGATTTCAACGACAACAAATCGGGTTTAACTAAACATTGTTTACCTTGAACTTGTAACCAATAAGATGCTAAAAAGTATACATCAAAACCTGAACTAACCTGCAGTTTGAGAAATCTATCCATCTCTAAATCCTACTGCTGCAACTCTCAATCAATGCCATCCCCAATAAGTGATATTAAACCCGAGTCTCGGATTGAAGCCAGACGAGTATTATCAAACGACAATCTCAATCCCGTGGACACAGATCGAGGTTGTAGGAAATCCACGGAAGATATCTGAGAATTATTCTCCAAAAAAATCATGTTCTTTTAGTCTCCTTCTCTTCGGTTCCAACCCCAAATTCCAATGTAAATCAACACCACTGTCTCCTTAATTCATCTTCTAACTCCAAATTTGCAGCGAAGCATCTAACTGTTTGGTTACACAGGCCACTCTTCTGTTACTTTTATCCGCTTCTTCCATTACATAGCTAAGTTTCGTCAAAGCCTCTTGCTCCGTAGCCTTTGTTGTCTCAACAGATACAACAGCCTCATCGGTGACAGAAGACGTCTTTATTCTTCTCTAACTCCTTTATCTCCATCTTAAGCATACTGTTTTCTTTGAAAGTGACAAAAATTATTGATTTGTATGTGCAAATAATTTTGAAACGACAAAGAAAAACAGAGGGAGTAGTATCCATCATTAAAGAGATTGTCATTAGCAACAGTAGCTACTTATGTCAAATTTAATTAAAGCAGCTGATTCAGATCTAACAGTGAGATAATTCAAAATACCTCGGATATTGGATTGTGTGATAACCTTCGTTCATTTACTTTCGGACTCTTGTCTTTTGGCGTCTTTCTTATGGGGTTTGGAGAGGAGGAGGCTGAGTTAGAACCAAATTTTGGTGTCTTCAACTGGCGAGTAGTTCGAGGGGTTGCAGGAGATTTCCTTTGGGACATTTCTGAAGCACTAACTCTGCCATCCATAAACAAATTAGTATGCATAAACAAACTCAGGAGATAATATTCAAGTAATTCAAAAATAACCTAGAAAGTTGTCGCAGCACCATGTTATTGTCGATATCTTCTTATTTCTCCATACAAAAACACCTGCAGTTGTGCCACAACAAAATAGTCAGTACTATAAATAATCCCAAGCTAAGTTTCAAGGTTTAAAAAAATGGTGCCAATACCGATCCCGTTATTCATTATGGTTAAATTACACTGCGATCACTTCAATGTCGCAACATCGATATCAAAATCGTAAAAACCTAAACATCGGTAAGTCTGTAAGGTTAGGCTTGGCAATTTAACTGCAGTAAAAATGTAAACTTGATCCAACACAAACAAACATGTGCATTGTAGCAAGCTAAGACCAATAACTTGAGACTTAGTGACATGAAAGAAGTGGCATCTAGAGATAGTGCATTATCTGCGGTGTCTTTTAGCATGAATTTAACCAATACCGATCCTATTATTCATTATGGTTAAATTACACTGCGATCACTTCAATGTCGCAACATCGGTATCGAAATCGTAAAAACCTAAAACATCGGTAAGTGTGTAAGGTTAGATATCAAGAATACCCCTATAACATCGTGATACTTAGTAGCAGACCTTGATAGCCTGCACCTAATGCAGTGATTAGGATCCAGCCTCTCTATAACAGGGTCTACTTACTGCACAAATCAGCAAAAGCATGAGCATAGGTTTTTGGTTTACAATGACTCTTCTAATCTCATGAAAAAAAGTTCTCATCAAAGGAACTTTTGAGAACTAAATTCCTTAATCAATATGAAGTTAAATATTTTTACTTAAAATCGAGGAGGTATTTCATTAGAGAAACTCTTACCACCAAAGCTTGCAGTGATCCACTTTTCGTGTGACAATTTCACAGAAGCTACGGAAACACATGAAAAACAAAAAGTAAAATAAAACATCATCCATGTGGGGAACCGAAGTGCGCATAGGTTGTACCGAATGTCACAAATGTTGTACCGAAATGTGAAAGTCCTGAACAGGATCTGATCTGCGACAATTATGAGTCATATAAATTTTATTTTGTTAATTAAAGCTTATTATTACAACAACATTTTATTTAGATTTGCTTCTCTTTAGAGTAGACTAAAGGACTTTGTTACTGAATATCTAAATTGACTCTACTTCACAGTGGACGATATTACAAAGCAGAATGACAAATGAATGGCATAAAACAGCAAAATAATACACACCTTATATTGGCTTTCTCTCCTATGGAATGGAGCCGATGGAGTGAAACTTCGATGGAACTTGCAATGTGATAAGTGCAAAATGTACCTATTTTTGTATATAAGTTTTGTTGTACTTATCGTTACTTTGTGTTAAAATTGGTTGAATAAACCCCACTTTATGTGTAAATACGTTTACTTTACGTTTTCGTGTGTATATTGAGTTTTCTTGTAAATATCATTGATTTTAATTGATTTTATCTCATTTTTGTAGGTATTCAAGTAATGATATTTTTCCATGTTCATAAAGAGCATTGAATAAGCTTTCCAACGCTTCTGACCGTGCGTCAATCCGAGTTACGGTTCAAAAGTTATGAAGAAAACAAGTTCAGGTTTACTGTCATGTTCGCTAGGCGAACTGGAGGTGAGCGCATTCGCTGGGGAGTTCGCTAAGCGAACTCTGGGGCGAATGAAAAGTGTCTAGAAGCGTGAAAAACACAATTTTGGCAGTAGCTGAGACGGTTTATGTTTGCTAGGCGAACAGGGGATCGCTAGGCGAACCCTGGAACACAATTTTGCCCATTTAAGTCATTTTTCAGCATTTTTTAGGTGATGCTTTTGGGGATTCTTGCTCTAATTCCATCAAACTTCATTTTTCAGTAGATTAGCTTAGAAAACAACATGGAAGCTTGCATACGGATGAACCAGGGTGGATTGATCGTCGACCGGCGTTGACAAACTGCGAGATGTTTGGTTTATTTCTCTTCGTCTTTGTGTTTTTCTTCTATGTTGGGTTGTTGTATATGTATTTGTTCTGAACTCATGTATATTTGTCGCCCATGACATTGTATAAAACTTGCTTTACAAATCTGTATTGGTGATAGTCTCTGATTTTTGCTTTATGCGCGGGGTTTGAGTTGCGTTAGAGATAACCTTCGTAAACTTTGATTAGGGATGATAATCTGTTAGTTTCTAGACTCTGGAGATAGATTTAAGAGCTAACAATCTTCAATAGGCGTCGAAGCTTAATGCCTCCGTGTCTTGAGTCGCGTGCAAGAGTGTCGGCGAGGGTAACTGGTTGTTCTCTCAACTTTGCGTTAGACATAACCTTTGTTGTGAGCGATGCTAGGTGATATTGAGGAGTATTGTAGGTGGAGTATAACTGGTCGGTAGGTTTAAGTTTGTGAGGAGTCGGTTATGTGCATGCTGGAAAAGTTTGTCTTGCTGAAGAATGAATTTGTTTTATGTTTTAATGTTTACTTTTCTGTTTTTTACTTTCAAACCATTTTAAAATCAAACTCATAAACGCGAGAGACTGTCGAACGACATTTTTTTCCCTCGAACCGATCTCAAAACAATAATGTTTTTTCGTTTTCATTTTTGTTTCGTTATTACTTTTTCATTCTAACTTAGGTAGTGTAGTGAACATTCATTAAACAAGTTGTACTCGAATTTTTCGTAAAATTCTCAAATCTTCACTTTACAACTTGTTTAATGAATTTTTGCCAGTTTTTCCAGTTTGTGTATATTAATAGTTTTCGTGTTTGTCAATGAGCTTGTTTTGAGTAGCTTGAGGAAATTTGGTGATGTTCCAAGTTTGAGCGTTTCAACTTGCGGATGTATGGTAATTATATTGTTAAGTTTTGTACACGTCCAAGGTATGTGTTTATCGCTTTCTTGACTTTAGCATATTCATGTTACTTAGGCATTTTACAAACTTCCATGCCAATCATTCTTTCGTATACTTGTTCTTATTGTGAATCACTTTAGTTCCCAACCTTTTTGTGAGTGAGCTTTCCATTGTTCATATATGCGGAGTACATACATTCTTGTTTTAACTGGATTTTATTATGCTTAATCTTTTATTTGTGTTGATTATATGAAAGCATGAAAAAGATCAAGGCATTTTTGTTTCATTTTGAGCACAACTGCCTTAGCCAAATAGTCATTCACCTTGTGAGCGTGTGATCTTTCGTAACCCCTTTGAGCTTTTTCATCCATGTTTTATTTGAACTTAATGCTTGTCTATGAGTATTTAGTTCACTTATTTTTGAATGGATTTGGTTTTTACTTGAACCCTCAACTTTGCGTTGTTGTATATTTTTTTCCTTGCCTTAGAAAGTAGGGAGTATTCACCTGATGATGTGGTTGAATTCAAGTTGGGGAGAGAATGATTGTTTACTCATTGGTTTTTTCTATGAGGATGAAAAAGAAAAGAAAAAAGAGAAAAATATGAAAAAGAAAAGAAAAAAGAGAAAAAGAAAGAAACAGAAAATCCTTGAAAAAGGAAACAAAAAGAGTTCAAATAATTGTGCTAAATAAGTATTGTGTTTTGTGTAACACTTGGGATGAAAGAAGAAGTTGATTGGAATTTGGTGTTTGAACTTTTGTGAGTTGATCGCTCCCTTAGGTTTAGGCAAGTTTTTGTTTCAATTACCTTTAGAAATTGCCCCTTTTTTGTTTACCCGACCACGCTACAACCTTGAAAGTCCTTGTGATTCTTGCCTTTGTATGTTCAATATGATTTTTGGATGGTTGTATAATTTAGTCTATTGTTTGCATGATTGTTGTGTGAGTGAAAGTACCTAATTTTGTGTTTTTCATCTACCGATGATTGTTTTTGCTAGGTGTGATTCACATTTGAACTTGTGTTGTTTTAGAATTTTTGGCATGATTTTTGTATTTTGTATTTGTTTCATTACTATGTTATCGTTGTAGTTTAGTGGTAAGTATTTACTTTATGTGTACCATTTTTCATTTGAACCATTCATTTGTCCGTTTTTCAAAACCTGTTGATTCGTGATTCTTTGGTTATAGCGTTTGTTTCTTTGAGTTGGTTGATTCTTGTTTGAGGACAAACAATTATGTAAGTTGGGGAGAGTTGATAAGTGCAAAATGTACCTATTTTTGTATATAAGTTTTGTTGCACTTATCGTTATTTTGTGTTAAAATTGGTTAAATAAACCCCACTTTATGTGTAAATACGTTTACTTTACGTTTTCGTGTGTATATTGAGTTTTCTTGTAAATATCATTGAGTTTAATTGATTTTATCTCATTTTTGTGGTATTCAAGTAATGATATTTTTCCATATTCATAAAGAGCATTGAATAAGCTTTCCAACGCTTCTGACCGTGCGTCAATCCGAGTTACGGTTCAAATGTTATGAAGAAAACAAGTTCTGGTTTGGTGTCATGTTCGCTAGGCGAACTGGAGTCGAGCGCATTTGCTGGGGAGTTCGCTAAGCGAACTCTGGGGCGAATGAAAAGTGTCTAGAAGTGTGAAAAACACAATTTTGGCAGTAGCTGAGGCAGTTTATGTTTGCTAGGCGAACGGGGGATCGCTAGGCGAACCCTGGAACACAATTTTGTCGATTTAAGTCATTTTCAGCATTTTTTAGGTGATGCTTTTGGGGATTCTTGCTCTAATTCCATCAAACTTCATTTTTCTGTAGATTAGCTTAGAAAACAACATGGAAGCTTGCATACGGATGAACCAGGGTGGATTGATCGTCGACCGGCGTTGACAAACTGCGAGATGTTTGGTTTATTTCTCTTTGTCTTTGTGTTTTTCTTCTATGTTGGGTTGTTGTATATGTATTTGTTCTGAACTCATGTATATTTGTCGTCCATGACATTGTATAAAACTTACTTTACAAATCTTTATTGGTGATAGTCTCTGATTTTTGCTTTATGCGCGGGGTTTGAGTTGCGTTAGAGATAAACTTCGTAAACTTTGATTAGAGATGATAATCTGTTAGTTTCTAGACTCTAGAGATAGATTTAAGAGATAACAATCTTCAATAGGCGTCGAAGCTTAATTCCTCCGTGTCTTGAGTCGCGTGCGAGAGTGTCGGCGAGGGTAACTGGTTGTTCTCTCAACTTTGTGTTAGACATAAGCTTTGTTGTGAGCGATGCTGGGTGATATTGAGGAGTATTGTAGGTGGAGTATAACTGGTCGGTAGGTTTAAGTTTATGAGGAGTCGGTTATGTGCATGCCGGAAAAGTTTGTCTTGCTGAAGAATGAATTTGTTTTATGTTTTAATGTTTACTTTTCTGTTTTTTACTTTCAAACCATTTTAAAATCAAACACTTAAACGCGAGAGACTGTCGAACGACATTTTTTCCCTCGAACCGATCTCTGTGGACACGACATAAATCCTGGAGGGAATTCTTTCCTAAAATAAATATTTTTACTGCTTGCCCTATTCTGCAACCAAAAAAATGACGCCGTTGCCGGGGATTGGTTTTGATATTGAATCGCATTGCGATAGTTTCTTTGCTTTTGAGTTTTGTATATATCGTATATATTGTATATTTCCATTATGTTTGTTCAAGTGTTGTGTAAATTTTGTTCCTGCAACGTTTGTTTAAGTGTTTTGTTAGGACACTTTCTTTTGGTTTGCGCGGTGAGGCATCACCATGGCATGAAGGAAGGAAGTTACTAGCTAAGCACTGTAAAGGCGTCGAGCTTACGACGTAAAAAAATAATGTTTTTTCGTTTTCATTTTTGTTTCGTTATTACTTTTTCATTCTAACTTAGGTAGTGTAGTGAACATTCATTAAACAAGTTGTACTCGAATTTTTCGTAAAATTCTCAAATCTTCACTTTACAACTTGTTTAATGAATTTTTGCCGGTTTTTCCAGTTTGTGTATATTAATAGTTTTCACGTTTGTCAATGAGCTTGTTTTGAGTAGCTTGAGGAAATTTGGTGATGTCCCAAGTTTGAGCGTTTCAACTTGCGGATGTATGGTAATGATATTGTTAAGTTTTGTACAAGTCCAAGGTATGTGTTTATCGCTTTCTTGACTTTAGCATATTCATGTTACTTAGGCATTTTACAAACTTCCATGCTATTCATTCTTTTGTATACTTGTTCTTATTGTGAATCACTTTAGTTCCCAACCTTTTTGTGAGGTAGCTTTCCATTGTTCATATATGTGGAGTACCAACATTCTTGTTTTAACTGGATTTTATTATGCTTAATCTTTTATTTGTGTTGATTATATGAAAGCATGAAAAGGATTAAGGCATTTTTGTTTCATTTTGAGCACAACTACCTTAGCCAATTAGTCATTCACCTTGTGAGCCTGTGATCTTTCGTAACCCCTTTGAGCTTTTTCATCCATGTTTTATTTGAACTTAATGCTTGTCTATGAGTATTTAGTTCACTTATTTTTGAATGGATTTTGTTTTTACTTGAACCCTCAACTTTGCGTTGTTGTGTGATTTTTTTTCCTTGCCTTAGAAAGTAGGGAGTATTCACATGATGATGTGGTTGAATTCATGTTGGGGAGAGAATGATTGTTTACTCATTGGTTGTTTTCTATGAGGATGAAAAAGAAAAGAAAAAAGAGAAAAATATGAAAAAGAAAAGAAAAAAGAGAAAAAGAAAGAAACAGAAAATCCTTAAAGAAGGAAACAAAAAGAGTTCAAATAATTGTGCTAAATAAGTATTGTGTTTTGTGTAACACTTGGGATGAAAGAAGAAGTTGATTGGAATTTGGTGTTTGAACTTTTGTGAGGTGATTGCTCCCTTAGGTTTAGGCAAGTTTTTGTTTCAATTACCTTTAGAAATTGCCCCTTGTTTGTTTACCCGACCAGGCTACAACCTTGAAATCCTTGTGATTCTTGCCTTTGTATGTTCAATATGATTTTTGGATGGTTGTATAATTTAGTCTATTGTTTGCATGATTGTTGTGTGAGTGAAAGTACCTAATTTTGTGTTTTTCATCTACCGATGATTGTTTTTGCTAGGTGTGATTCACATTTGAACTTGTGTTATTTTAGAATTTTTGGCATGATTTTTGTATTTTGCATTTGTTTCATGACTATGTTATCGTTGTAGTTTAGTGGTAAGTATTTACTTTGTGTGTACCATTTTTCATTTGAACCATTCATTTGTCCGTTTTTTAAAACCTGTTGATTCGTGATTCTTTGGTTATAGCGTTTGTTTCTTTGAGTTGGTTGATTCTTGTTTGAGGACAAACAATTATGTAAGTTGGGGAGAGTTGATAAGTGCAAAATGTACCTATTTTTGTATATAAGTTTTGTTGCACTTATCGTTATTTTGTGTTAAAATTGGTTAAATAAACCCCACTTTATGTGTAAATACGTTTACTTTACGTTTTCGTGTGTATATTGAGTTTTCTTGTAAATATCATTGAGTTTAATTGATTTTATCTCATTTTTGTGGTATTCAAGTAATGATATTTTTCCATATTCATAAAGAGCATTGAATAAGCTTTCCAACGCTTCTGACCGTGCGTCAATCCGAGTTACGGTTCAAATGTTATGAAGAAAACAAGTTCTGGTTTGTTGTCATGTTCGCTAGGCGAACTGGAGACGAGCGCATTCGCTGGGGAGTTCGCTAAGAGAACTCTGGGGCGAATGAAAAGTGCCCGGAAGCGTGAAAAACACAATTTTGGCAGTAGCTGAGGCGGTTAATGTTCGCTAGGCGAACGGGGGATCGCTAGGCGAACCCTGGAACACAATTTTGCCCATTTAAGTCATTTTTCAGCATTTTTTAGGTGATGGTTTTGGGGATTCTTGCTCTAATTCCATCAAACTTCATTTTTCAGTAGAGTAGCTTAGAAAACAACATGGAAGCTTGCATACGGATGAACCGGGGTGGATTGATCGTCGACCGACGTTGACAAACTGCGAGATGTTTGGTTTATTTCTCTTCGTCTTTGTGTTTTTCTTCTATGTTGGGTTGTTGTATATGTATTTGTTCTGAACTCATGTATATTTGTCGCCCATGTGTAGCGAGCGATTTTGGACGTGGTTCTTAAGGGATGTCGCTCTTTGGGGTTTACTACAGGTCGATTCATTTTTTATCCTATTGTGAGCTGACTAAGGAAGCGAAATAGATGTCTCCAATTAACCCTGCTTGCATACTGAGTTTAAACAGTGGTATGTTAGGTTACGGATGCTATATGGTAATGGGGCCTTTCTTTCTTCTTACTTTATTAATGTGGAAAACTGGGACTATTCATGGGGAATTTGTCAGATTGGGTGGAGATAGGGGACTTTAGGTTTTTTTATTAGTGTGCTCGTTAAGATTTTTCTTTCAATCTTATGCCTACGTATTCCTGTTTACCGAAACTGGGAAATCAGAGCTTTCGTAGTACCTCCTATTCTATGGGAGGAAATGGGTGTTTTGGTGTCTTGTTCAAAGCCCAAGACGTGAAGCGAAAGGTGATCAATATCTTGTTCAAAGCCCAAGATGTGAAGCTGAAGGTGGTTTGTATCTTGTTCAAAGCCCAAGATGTGAAGCTGAAGGGTCTATTTGTATCTTGTTCGAAGCCCAAGATGTGAAGCTAAAAGGTGTTGTCTTTAGAGAGAATTTGTCATCTCTAAAGAGGGTCTTTTTGTCACAACTGTTTATAAAGGAGAATTACTTTAACCGGGATACGTGAATCCGGCAATGCCATAATTTCCTTTATAGGGGGTTCCAACCTGAAGGAGAAGACTTTAACTTAGTGTAGAGCAATGCTATCTTTCCTTAGGAATTTTTCATGCTAAAAGAGGGACAGTGGCATGGATGTAAATAATCCAGAGGCATGCCCCTTACAGCAATTAGATGAAGGGGAAGAAGTTGTTGATGTTTGTGTACTGTGAACGAGGCACAACTTTGATGCTAAAAGGTTTATTGGCTCAACCTGGGTTTTCTTATACAAAACCTAAGAGGAGGTTATTGGCCCAACAAGAGGGAGTTTTTGTGTGTCTCGTACGAAGACCGAGAGAGAGGCTAAAAGGGTTGACTCAACAGGAGAATCTTTTATACTCAACAAGAGAGTGTTTTTGTATCTCGTACGAAGCCCGGGATGGAGGCTAAAGATGGTGACTCACCAAGAGAATCTTTTATACTCAACAAGAGAGTGATTTTGTATCTCGTACGAAGCCCGAGATGGAGGCTAAAAGGTGATTGACTCAATAAGAGAGTCTTTTATACTCAACAAGAGAGTGTTTTAGTATCTCGTACGAAGCCCGAGATGGAGGCTAAAAGGGAGATTGGCTTAACAAGATAGCCTTTTATACTCAACAAGAGAGTGTTTTGGTATCTCGTACGAAGCCCGAGATGGAGGCTAAAAGTTTTGACTCAACAAGAGAGTCTTTGTATCTCGTACGAAGCCCGAGATGGAGGCTACAAGGTTTGACTCAACAAGAGAGTCTTTGTATCTCGTACGAAGCCCGAGATGGAGGCTAAAAGGGTACTGTTTCAGTTGAGTGACAGGTCCAGTATGTTGGTTCAACGAGAAAATCAGTTCTTATATGAGTAACACTGTACTCATGGATTTGATCTGAGGATCGGGATTATTTCCCGTTCTCTAAGGAAACGGGGAATCCAAAGGGTATTTGAGACTGTCCAAGTCTGCGGGCGTCTTCCTATTTTTGAAAGGGACTTGAGAATGTCTTTGAGACTCAAGGAAATTAGACTGTCCAAGTCTAGAGTTTTATCTTTTGTACTATGCTTAAAGAAACAGTTGTAGTACGTTCACGGTAGAAAGATCTAGACTCTTTGAAAGATTGTTCTATTAAGATGACTAATTTCTGTTCCTATACCTCTAGGAGGTCGTCGGGACAATTTGTATGAAGCCCAAGAGGAGGCTGGAAACTTTTAAAAAAGCCGAGGGACAATTTGTACGAAGCCCAAGAGGAGGCTATCATTCCCGGAGGAAGAAATCATTTATACGAAGCCTAAGAGGAGGCTGTGAATACTTCTAAGAAGCCGACGGGTCCTTGTACAACGCCCAAGAGGAGGCGGGGATGCTTTTAAGAAGCCTGTGGGTCCCCAAACCCCAAGAAGTTCAAGACAGGCTATTCACAAAGAATAGATCAAGCCAGGAAAGTTCGAGAATTTGGAAGAAAGTCAAGGGATGCAATTCACGGAGTAGAGATCATCTTTGGGGAGTAGAGTTTCTTGACAATTCCTAAGGTGGACAACCGAAGAGAAGACTGAATCTGGTGCTCCTATGGGGGATCTAGTATTGTCTATTTCTAAGAATGATCAAAACGGCTTTACCTAGTGCTAGACGTAGTTGCCGGGGAAACTCTAAATATCTATACTATTATTACACAGTCGATATGAGTTTATGAAAGAAGACTTACAGCGAAACAGCCCCACAATACAGTTATATGTATATGAAAGCGGTAAATGAAAGCATATAAACACTTACTCGGTTGTAGAGCTTCCATGTTGTTTGGTTAGTTGTTCAACAAAGAAAGATTGAAAACAACAGTATATTTCAAAATCAAAGGAGAAAGTGCTTTGAAAGGAAAAATTGGGGCTTACAGCTCAAAGAGAGGCCCAAGTTTTTAGTAGTGATTGCACTGTGATATGAGTTTGTACAGTGGGACTTATACAAGTGACTGAGGCCCAAAAAGTTTTCTGTACAAGGGGAATGGGTCTTACACTCTCTCAAGAGGCCCAAGTGTTTTAAAATGAAAAGACATGGAACTTATAGCTCAAGGAGAAGCCCAATGGTCTTTTTTTGTTAAAAGGCGACGATCGCGCCGAACTTTGTAAATGTACAGAGGGACTTATACCATATCTGAGGCCCAAAATATTTTATTTACAAAAGGAGAGGGACTTACACTCTATTAGAGGCCCAAAGTGTATTTTAGGAAAAGAAATGGGGCTTACAACACGAGGGGAGGCCCAAAAAGTTTTAAAATGGCGATCGCGCCGAGATTTTTAACGTATCGGGACTTATACAATAACTGAGGCCCAAAATATTTTTGTACAAAAAGGGTTGGGTCTTACACTCTATTAGAGGCCCAATTGTTTTTGAAAAAAGATTTGTTAGGGTGAAAATCAAAGAAACCCCAATTTCATTTTTTAAAGGCATTTTTCAAAGAAACATCAAGTAAAAAAATGATAAAAATATCAAATAAAATCATTAATCATGTTATAAACAATGATTAAGGTTTATGAAAAAGTATTTTATCCACATGAATATTTAAAATCATTTTGGTTTTAAAAATCAAGAAAAAGAAATCATTTTAAAAGCATTTAAAACAATTTAAAACAATATTTTTGAATATATTAAAAATATATCAAATAATAATATTTTTTTGTGATTTTTTGTGGATTAAAATATTATGGAGTATGAATAAGAAGTGTGTAAAACAAAATTGGAAAATGATGATTTTTGCTATGTAAAAGAATTGGTTGAGTTTTGAAGATAAACTAAGAAAAAGAGGAAAGATGTCACAATATCACATTCGACATCTTTCATGAGTTTTGAAGATAAGAGAAAAAGAGAAGATGTCACAACATCACATTCGACATCTTAAAAAACCAGAACTGCACCTTGGTTTTCAACATCTTTTTTTTATCAAACTTCAAACATTCATAACTCTCTCAATTTTTAACGAGATTAAAATCCGTAAGAACCTATCTTGACCGATTTTTCACAAGGAATCTAACGGTATCACTCATACATAGTGAAACTTAATGTACAGCACACACAAGGCAAAAAACCAGAACCGTATGTTGATTTTAAACATCTTTGCTTATCAAACTTTCAACACTCATAACTCTCTCAATTTTTAACGAAATTAAAATCCGTAAGAACCTATCTTGACCGATTTTTTGCAAGGAATCCAATGGTATTACTCATAGATACTGAAAGTGAATGTACAGAACGCACAAAGTAAAAAACCAGATCTGCATCTTAAGTTTAATATAACATAAACTCCACATATAAACATGTTAAAGTGCAAACAGTAGGAGGATCATAACATACACATTAAGGACTACATTTTTGCTTCAAGAATTGTTCAATATGATGCATGTATGTGGACATCAAAGGAAAGCATGATTCAAAGAATTCAAGTTGTGAATTTTACCTCTTTTTTAGAGATTTTGTGCAACCTACCAATTGATTTGTTCCAGAAATGATTTGATGCTTTGGACACCCTCAAATGACCTCTTAGAAGCTTTTAGGATGGTTGGAATCAGCTGGAACCTGCAAAAACAAAAACTGGCCCTTTCTTGCAAAAGGGGTTAAAATGGCCAAAGTGACAACTCTCTCAAATGGTGTTCCAGATGTTGGGAACCATTTGGGATAGTTCAAGGATGATATTTGGAGTGTGTTTAAGGTTTTATCTGGTTTGGAAAGTGACTGAATCAAGACATGGCTTGAAAAATGCCAAAAATTCCAATTTTGAGGTTTTGAGAGGTGACTTTGTGATTTTGGTGTTACAGGTCACTTGTGATAGTTTGGATCACCTACATATGATGTTTATGAGGTGTTAGGATCATGAGATATGATGGAAATGCTCTCTAACTCAAAAACTCAGAATTACCTTACTAAAGAAGGCATTTTGGAGTGAAAGAAGTGATTTTGAGGAAAGCATCTGTTTGATGGCTTTGGTGTACTCAAACTGAGCACAAATGAGCTATATTTATAGTAGAGCAAGTTTGTTTTGGCAGCAATAGTGAATGGTAGCTGCAGCAGAGGTTTGTTCAATGTTGGCCAATGAAAATCCAAGTCTCTTCTAGCCATTGACTAGAGGTTAGAGCACAGGCTGCTGGTTCCCTAGTTATTGGAGGAATCTTGACTGAATTCAGTTAGAGGAAGCTCAGTTCATGCCACCTCTAAGCATCCATTAAATGCTCCAAACCAAAATTGGAGTCTTGTCCCTCTTTTAGGGTTTTTTAGGTTTGGCATGCTACTTGTGGAATCTTGGACTTGGGAGGCTTATGGATCAAATCATCCCCCTTGGATTTGATCCTCAGATGTGTCCAAAATGATGACAAGGCTTAAAAATTCGTGTGGCACAAGAAATGTGCAAATCTGTCCTGAAACCTGTCTTAAAAATCAGCTGCAGCAAGCCTTGTTTTAAAATCCATAACTTCTTGCTCAAGAATGATAAATGGCTGTTCCAGGACTCTATGGAAAGCTGAGATGGCATACTTCAACTTTGATGTTTGACCCTAGACTTGGTTCAACTTGGATCATGGAGAAAAACATCCTTGAAGTTGGGACATTCTTGCTGGAAAAATATTAATGATGTCCTATGAAATGTTGGAACATCTGACAACTTTGAACATTAATAATTCCAAACTTTAATCACTTGTATCTTTTAATCCACTATGATATTTTGAGTTGAATTGAATTGCACCTTTGATGCTTGTCCTGCATGGTGACAAAGCTTGAAAAATGTGTGGCACAAGAAAAAGTGCACAAAATCTGTCCAAAAAAACAGCTGCAGCAAGCCTTATTGTAAAGTCCATAACTTCCTGCTCGAGTATGATAAATGGACGTTCTATAACTTTCTGGAAAGCTGAGATGACGTACTTCAACTTTGATGTTCAAGGTTTGTGAAGATAAGACTTTTAAAGTTGTCAAAATTGACCTTGAACTTGTGTAATCAAATCTGTCCTAAAAGCTGTCATGAAAATTCTGTTTTATCAATGCCTTTTGCAGAGACCATAACTTTCTGCTCGAGAATGATAAATTAGTTTTCTAGGACTTTCTGGAAAGGTGAGATGATGTACTTCAACTTTCATTCCCAGGGTTTTTCCTGAATTAACTTGGATCAGGGAGAAAAACATCCTTGAAGTTGGGACATTCTTGCTGGAAAAATATTAATGATGTCCTATTAAATGTCAAAACATTGGACATTAAGAATTCCCAACTTTGATCACTTATATCTTTTAATCCTTATGATATTTTAAGTTGATTCCTTCTACAATGTTGAAGTATCAAATACCCTCTTTAAAAGTAGCTCTTACGCAAAATCAATGGATGCTTGGATCAATAGTTACAACCTTGAAAAGTTGTGCACTTGAACGTGATTTTAACTTAGAAAAAATTTCTAAGTTTCTTTCAATTTGATCAATTTTGCAATTTTGCATGATTTCTTGATTTAAATTTGATCAAATTAAATCATCCATCATATTTTCTTGAGTAATGGCTTGTGAAGCTCAAAGTTGACCAAAAGTCAAACTTTGACTTTCTGCGTCAGCTGACTTTGTATTAGATGAACTTGAGGCTTGATCCACTTGAAATGTTGCACTCTTGTGCTTAATTCTTGATGTGGGAGTCCTCTTGATCCTTTGTGGGTGTTTAAGAGGTTAGACAAGTTTAAGATCATGGCATTCCTTGATTGATCATTTGTCTAAAGGCTCTGAGAGGGCTTGAAACCCTAAGCTTGATTGTAGCGAATGCTCAACAATTCCTTGAAGAGATTGATGAGGCACAAAGGTACATCCATATTGTGATGATGATTTACACAATGATGGGAAATCTTAGTCGTCAAAATTTGGGGTATAACACCATGGCATTGTATAAAACTTGCTTTACAAATCTTTATTGGTGATTGTCTCTGATTTTTGCTTTATGCGCGGGGTTTGAGTTGCGTTAGAGATAACCTTCGCAAACTTTGATTAGGGATGATTATCTGTTAGTTTCTAGACTCTAGAGATAGATTTAAGAGCTAACAATCCTCAATAGGCGTCGAAGCTTAATGCCTCCATGTCTTGAGTCACGTGCGAGAGTGTCGGCGAGGGTAACACGGTTATTCTCTCAACTTTGCGTTAAACATAACCTTTGTTGTGAGCGATACTGGGTGATATTGAGGAGTATTGTAGGTGGAGTATAACTGGTCGGTAGGTTTAAGTTTGTGAGGAGTCAGTTATGTGCATGCCGGAAAAGTTTGTCTTGCTGAAGAATGAATTTGTTTTATGTTTTTTACTTTCAAACCATTTTAAAACCAAACTCATAAACGCGAGAGACTGTCGAACGACATTCTTTCCCTCGAACCGATCTCTGTGGACACGACATGAATCCTGGAGGGAATTCTTTCTGAAAATAAATATTTTTGCTGCTTGCCCTATTCTGCAAACAACACAATGCACCCGAAATGGAAGTTGAGTATGTGCAAGTTATGAGTTGTCTTTGAAGCAAGAGGAACATTCAAATGTTTGATGCTTAGCTCATCGAAAGAGATTTTAATATTTGGCGTTAGTAACAAATTAAATTCAAAACAATTCCAGTTCTACCTAATAACCTGTCAGCCCAATCTTCTCTAAAATCTTTTTAGATGATTCCATTTCTTCATCTGAAGTGGTTCAGTCAAAGAAGGAATTACGGGGCTGGAGAAGTAATATTCATATTTCCCAAGTACCTCTATTGTTTGTTCGCGTACTTTCAAATAAATAATCCCATTAGCTCTTAAGAATTCTGCAGCTTTACTTGTTCCTGAAAGAATAACAAAAATTAAGCAAATGCTCAACAGATTGACTAAACTCCTGACTCAAACTAATTAAGAGTGGTGTCATTGATGGCGGATGGTGGACCCTGGTGAAAGCCAAATAAACACCATATGGCGCTGCCATATCTTCCATAAAGTGCCATTGGCCACAACTTTTGTAAAGACAAAATTCCGCCGCATTCCGCCATGGCTGATATTTAACAAAACTTAGATGTAGTAATGTGTGTTGTTATCACTATTATCGACTTACAAATCAACACAAAGACTATGAATCCAATAGTATAAATAAGCATAATCATTTAAAAGTCAAATTTAGCTAAAAAAATGTAATGTATGTGACATATTGGACAACACAAGCAACACCTATAGAACACTACCTCATTTTTATCCAACTAATTGGAAAGAAAACGATTTTGTGTCCTATGTGATATGATTACAAAAGTTATAGAATATCCAATAAAAATATGATGGCCTGTTGAACATTTTTCATGCACCATTAAAATTTCTAAACTATCATTCCATTTCTTTGAGATACACAGGTCGATACTTTCCGGTTTGAACATTTAAAATTTTCACCTTATGTCCAAGTGTTGAATCTAATAATAAGAGAAAGAACATAACAAATTGGAAGCAGCTTGGTGTGAATGTGTAAAACATCACCTTCAAATTGCATAAACAGTGGCCGACCACCACACGTTCCTCAAGAATCGGGCATCGCCACCAGAGTAGCCTTTCGTCCTCTGCTCCCATTGTTCGTCTTCAGAACGACATTTATGTTTTGATTCTGAAATAGAGAAAAGAAAGAAGAGCATTGCATTTTGAACTGATAGAAGCTAAATGATTAGATGAGTGCAGCAGAACCATAGATATATACAAATAAGAATAACTGTTGGAGTTTTATATTTTTACCTACTCTTGTTCTTTATTTTTTTTCTTTATGAAGATGAACAACTTTTAATAGATCTGTAAAATACAAAACACAGTATAACAAATCAACAAAAAAAAGAAGTTGAAGATGAGAAAGAGATAGCAGAAAGAAGAAGAAAACATTGGGTGGTAAAAGAGAAGAAGTGGTGAGAGTAAGAGAAAGAAGAAAATCTCGAAAGTATGAAAAGAGAAAATGACATACTTGGAAGCAATTCTCTAAAATTGTTTTTTGTGAATTTTCATTCTGCAAATAAACATTCAAACATAAAGAAATGGATTAGATATAAAATGAATCACATCTTTCACTGAACAACTTAAGCATTTGTAACATACTTGGAACACATAAACATTTATGAGCACATAAAATGCTATAACAAACTGCTAATTATCAACCATAAAATTTGAAGTACAAAATTGCATAAAATGAGATGAACACATACTTGGAATATCATTATAACTTCGCGTCGAAGTTTGTCGATATTGTGCCGTATATGTCATAAACAATAAAAAATTGGTTCAACAACGGAAAAATAACCCATAACACTCCTCGCTGGAAACCCGTTTCCACCACCACCACACTCGTCGCTGGAAACCCGTTTTCACCACCACCAAACTCATCGCCGGAAACCTGTTTCCACCACCACCACACTCATCGTGAAAACAAAATAACTTTAAAAAAACATAGCAAATGGTGAAAACTTCAAAATAATTTTTGTTAGAAAGATGAAACGAACAAACCTTGATCTGCAGCTTGAAGCTTAAGGAAAACAGTGGGTACCCGTGCAGAATGTCGGTGTAGTAGTTGTCGCATCTGCGAAAATTAACCGGCGGAAAAGAACAAAAGAGTCGCCACCGAAAATTATTTATCCCGACGCAGGGAAAGGAAACGATCGAAGAAAACCTCAACAAAGGGAAAGGAATGGTCGTCGCAACCATAACCTAGGTTCGGGAGTTGGTTACGCGAGAGGAAGGTATTAGCACCCCCCTCGCATCCATCGTACTCGATGGGATCCACGCTTGTTTGGTATCGATCAAAGGGTGTAGGTTATCTGAAGCTCGACTGCTACTGTAACGGAACGGGAGAAACGAGAAACGGGAAAAAGAAAAGAAAAGGTGACTCGATAGGACATCGTCGTCCTGGGCCTACGTATTCCCTCGGGAGTGGGAAATTCAAAGTCAACATAGTTTGGAGGACTACGGGATTGTGCTCGCCAGGCATCGCCCTGTGCCTACGTATCTCGCCGGGAATGAGAATCAGAGCGTCGTAGTTTGGCTCACTACGGGTTTCTAAGGGAGACCAAAGGGTTGGTAAATAAAGTCGTGCTCGCAGAGGTCTTACATGATCTCCTGCCTACGTATCTCCATTAACCAATGAAGAATCAGAGCGTCGTAGCTCCCCTCACTAGGGATGACCTTGCTTGTTTGTGTTTTTTAAGTGGAGTACGCCAACGTTCGCGTTCCAGCAGTTTAGGTGTTGCCGCTCGGCGTGGGAGTCTTACGCGTTTACCTGTTTGCGGTAGAATAGAAATGACGCATCCTTCACAATGAGAAGAGAATCCCGAAGGAAGACGGTTGTTTGTTTTTTTCTTTTAGAAGAAAGTGTTTTGATGGATTGTGTTTGTAACATATATCGTGCTAAAGTCTATGACATATGATCGAATGCGTCGCAAATCGACCCAAGACGGGACGCCTGCTAAACACTCTAGGAAAGTGAAGGAAGATCCCCCACTTTCCATTACTCATGTACTTAAGGCTCATGGCGCACTCAAATTGTAGTATTTAATAAATGTTTTTTATTTTGTTTTGAGATGAGACGAGAAAGACTCAAAGTTGAAAGAAAAAACTAAGGGAGACTAATGTCATAATGTTATCATACAATGATGGCCCTATGGTTGAGGTAAGAAAGGGAGGTCTACCTAATGTTAGCATACATGGATTAACTCCTAATGTCTATCCTAATCCAAATATCAAGTTGGATTAGGGAAGCCTAAGGGAATATGCAAAAGTAAATCTAAGACTTACACAAGTCTTAAGATTCGAGGGAGGGGAAAAGAGTGAGAGATGAAATAGAAGTTATACAAGAGTGATATAAGCGAGTGAGGACCAGAACCTATAACATGTATTCAAAGTGTACAAATGACTTCAGGTAGTCATGGAAAGGTCATGTTAAAACATCTTGAAGAGTTGCATATGTTTGCACAAGTTTGTACCTAGTTACTTGTGATGCAACAAGTAAGCTCTTTCACACAAAGCATGAACAAACATGGAAGTAAGCATATAAATAAGAAATGAATGTAGCTTTAGGTGTCCACAGTTGGTTTCAACTCATCATGAAATTCTTCAAGGAAATTCACTTATGGAAGTCACAACGATTAAGGTATCAACCAAACACCAAACACCTTTTAGGAACTTGTGACTTGTAAACAAAGTAAAAGGAGCAACATATAAGCCATGTAAGCATGTGTAAGCATCAAGGTCAGAATTGAAGCATGTTATTTAATGTGTAGACATGTCAAGTTATCATTCATGTCATCATAGCAAACCAATATCCAAAGATAAATGCAAACAAATGTCAAACTAGTATCCACACAATTCCACACATTCATGTTAAATGGTGAACAAAGGAGGTGAATCCCAATCATGCTAAATGTGTACATAAGTGCAAGAGGAAGTGGTAAATGACATGTAAATGAGTTTTGAAATGTCACTAACTCATCATGAGATTCACATCAATTTGCATTTAAGATTTTAGACAATTCTATACAAAGATATCACTTATATCATGCATCAAGCATTTGTAACCCAACGATGATTAAGTACATACAAAAGGGACATGTGAAGGACCTAAGTCAGAATTGAAACCATTTAACTAAGGTTCAAAACCACTTTTAAAGTGTCACCAAATTTTACTTCAAACATCTTCTCCAAAACCAATTCAAGTTAGGCAAGCAAATCATCCAAATAATCTCACCACAAACATGTTACTTGTTACACAAGCATAAAAGATAGAATGGCATGGCAATGTAACATTCAAGCACTCAAGTCAGAATTAAATGACCTATAACAAGTCTCAATTGAACCCCAAAATTAATACATGAACATGGCATACAAGTGGTATCAAAAGAAGTGGCCAAAGTGAAACACAAATTCAAGTTCACATACACACAGGGTGTGCTACATTCAAAGACTTATGAAAGGATTAAATGCATCATTCAAACATGCCTCAAATGTGTATTAAAATACACTTATGAATGTGTAACAACTCCTCACCAAAGTTGGCTTCAAGTGGCCTCATACAAATGCCAACCCATGACCTATTTCTAAACATGCTTACGCACGACATGTTCACTTTGAAAAATTGGTAAAAAATAGCAGAATGCTCTTGAAAATTATGAGTAATAAAAAATATCATACCAAGGCCAGTGAGTGATCATATAAAAAAGATAGGACACAAACCATGCACCAAACATACTCAATCAATTACAAACATGGATCAATTTATCAATGATGCTCTTACAAGAAAAGGCACAAAGATGATGCTCAAAATCAATTCAATAGTCATAGCCAAGGTACCAATCAAACATCATTAGATCATATAATTATAGGCCTAAATGAACAACAAAAATTAGCTCCAAATTGCCAAGGGAAGATCACATTTTAGAACTTGCATCACTAGATATACCATTAAGA
This sequence comes from Lathyrus tuberosus, assembly GCA_022829125.1. Lineage (NCBI taxonomy): Eukaryota > Viridiplantae > Streptophyta > Magnoliopsida > Fabales > Fabaceae > Lathyrus > Lathyrus tuberosus. The sequence continues at coordinate 449,234 of JALAZF010000179.1, forward strand.
ACACCTTTTATTCCAAAATTCCAGAAAAATAGCAAAACACACAAAATATGAAATTAAAATTCACCACAAATTAAATAAGACTCTCAAGAACTCCCCTAAATTTTCTTAGAATTTTCTAATGATCTTCACTATTTTTAAAAGTTCAAGTTTTAAACGTGCAAGAGAATTACACTAGAAAACAAATGGAAAGGAAAAGGGGTGTGCACATAGCAAAAAACCAATTATAAAGGGAAATGGGCTCCGAAGCCAGGGGTGTGAAAAGCAATTACTCTAGGCCCAATGCACGTGTGGCCTATGGTCTATGACATGGTCTTAGTCAAAATTCTGGACTCAACATGAGCCTAGTGATTAAGTCAAAGAAAATAGTATTCCCATCCAAGGGCTGGGAACAGCTGATCACGCTAGCACGTGTATGCCTCATACATCACCACCAATATTATTTAGCAAATAAAAAAAAGGAAAATAAAAAGAGAAAGAAAAGAAATGGCACGTGAATCACGCATGACCTTTTTAATGCGCTGTCAACACACGAATGGCCAGTATGGATTTACATAATCCAATGAACGCTAAACACGTAAGTGACCGGAGCAGGCTAGGGTTTAATGCAGGCTGCCGGACTGAATATCCGGCCATCTTCTCCGGTGACTCAACCATTGTGGCCAAGAACAAAATTCCCAGAAATCCTCTAAATCACCATCATTCAACTCGTATTTTCACGCTGATTCCTAAAATGCTATTGGTTTTCACATAACGTGCACACATAAGCCAAATCGAAGCAAACAAAATCAAGATCTAAAACTGAAACTCATGTCATAGTTGCATTTTCTACCCGATATCAGTGCCTACACTCCATAGGACTTCAAACAAACACTCCTTCATCATTCTAATCACTTACTACAACGTAAATAAGAACTTCAAAGAAAACGACTAACCTTCAATGGAGAACCTCACAGATCCTTCAAGAAACCTTGAGCAAGCTCTCAACCCCCTTCAAATTACTTCTGAACACGAAATAAACGTGTCTAATCCACTGAATCTTGCGGAAGGCTGAAATTGATGAAGATGATCTTGAAACTCGGATTCAACGATAGAGCCACCGCAGATTCATTCTATTACATACAGAAGACTCAATCAAGTGCGGAGATGAAGAATCTAGGAAGAAGTTGCAGAGAAAAAGCTTGTAGAGAGAGATTCGATGGAGAGTGCAAAGTGAAGTGAAAATGAGAGAGTGATCCAAAACTATCGTAACTGAATCTGTTATGGAGGGTTTGGGAGCTTATATATTCTGTTAGAGGGAGTTAACCAGGGTTAGAGTGTGGTTAGGATCTTGGTTAGAGGAGATTGGAAAGAATGAGAATGGTTATGGTCGTGTGAACTTGGCACGGGTTAGATGTTTATGTATATGTGTATTATGGTCATCATGGAATGTACTATAATGATAATAATGACGATGTATGCTACTGATGCTAGCTGGTGCAGTAAGATAACTCTCTTTGCCAAATTTCTTTTCTCTTTCTTTAATATATGGAGTAAAGGTTGGAGGGGGGACTTAGTTTGCAAGTTTATGCATAGTCTAATGTAGTAAAGATTGGTATCATGGAGGGTAGTGCGCATGATACAAGGATGGCATGCATTGAATCTTTCCTTTTTTGGAAAAAAAAAGCATAGCTTATATTGAAATGGAACATACTCGTGGGTGATTTTTGGTGATTTGGGAGGAATGTATCTTCGTGAATTTTGGATCAAATTCGAAAGTTCTTGTAACCAAATTGAAGGTCATGTTTGATTCTACACCTTTGATGTTGGAGGCAAGTGAATTCAAGGCCCTAAACAAGGTGGAAAATGAATTGGAACGTTACCATACACGAGCTGCCAAACACATGCAATTTTTCTAAGTCATTTTCATGTTGAACACCTTTGAATGTCCTACTTTTAACACACCATAACTTTTTCAATATTGATCCAATGGAGATGAACCACATATGGTTAGAAAGCATGAAGAACACTCTACAATATTCATTTGAGAGAAATCTCCAACAGATGCTTGAATCATGGAGAAAATCTAGCTTGAAGATGGCTGAAGTTCATAGAAAACTTTCCATAAAAGGAAAGTTCTAAAAACCTAGATTTTCCAAAAGGGCAAGTTTCTCCATTCTTTGATTTTTCATGATTCTTGCAACATTTCTTGATCAAATTTTGTCCATTGCCCACACTTGACATAGGGAACATGATTTTGACTTTAAAAAGTCAAGGGTTGACTTTTTCTGACTAATTTGACCTTTTTCCCCAAACTTCTTGATTCTCAATCAATCCTCCAATTGGAACCCTTATGAATGCAGTTGGTGGCTCAACTTTCATTCATAGATATTTAGAGACATGTGGAATGTCTTGACATCAAGTCTTGTCCAAAAATCAAAAATAAATTGACTTTTATGCAAGACCCTAATTTGATCCCCAATAGTTAGGAGAAAATGATTGATCCTAAGAATCCAAATTCCTCTGACCATGATGTAGGTTGCCTCAAACCAAGATGATTCCTGTGATGAGATGATGCCAAAGACCCAAGAACCCCACTCATGGTGGTGTCTCAAGCTCAACGGGTCCAAACCCTAGTTGATGACCTACCATCATAAGAGTGCACTTTCCCTTTATTCTTTTGCCAAATTCAAACTCTTGATGACATGATGGGCCAGATGGGTTGTCTTTGGGGTATGGTGAGCCTTTGCAGATTGATGAATTAGTGTATCTCACTCTCCTTGCCTTGCAAAATATAAAGATGGTGACACCCTTGACACCATGCCTTATGGAAGCTAATGATGCATATGCAAATGTTTATGCTCTAGATGCAAATAAAATGTGAAGCATAAGCCACTCATTGGGCATAAATAAGAGGGTAAATTTTGAGGTGTTACAGTAGTGAAGATATCAGAAGGCAAAGCAAGTGAAGATCTGCAGCTTCCACAACTGTTTTCTGTCGGTGATGTCGTTTATCATCTCAAACGGTCTCGCCATTTTGACTGTGGTTGCTAACGGAGGTGGCTTCCGATCAGTAGAAGGATTTTAAATATGAGCTTGTAGAGAGGTGATAGTAGATAGTAGATAGTTCAAGATGGAAGGAAGTGAGAGAGCGTTTATGGACGATAGAAGAAGAAAGCACAGGTGAAGTGATGGATGGGAAAGCATGTAGAGAGCAGAGTTTGTAGAGAGCTAATTTTTTTTAGTTGGTTTTGTCACATATAGTTAGACTGTAACCAATAATTTAGTAATGAAAAAACCAATTGGATGTGAATATAAGCAAATAGGCATGGTTGCATCAGAACTAATTGATAAATAGTAATGCTAAGGACAATAAAAGACATGAAGTGATGGAAGAGTGCCAATGTGGAGGGTAGCCAAGCAAGGGCAGTGTTGTCCTTTCCAGAGGCCATAAGGTTCTTTATATGGTAGATTGTTACTCTACCAGCTTTGAGTTAACGGTAGCTCTTTCTTTTTGGAGGCATCACTCTCAATGAAAGTATCAAATGTTGGATTTAAATCCATGAGAAAAGTCCAACCCAAAAGACAAAATGTGAAATCGTAACATAATTTATCAATTCTTATTTGTTAATAGTTTAATTTTATCAAACAAGACCTTTGTAATTCCTTCTGGCAGTAATTGTTGTGGTTTTTGTAAGATTATTTTTGTGATAGTCTAGTGTTTTTTTTTAATATTCATAAGTAATTGAATATATCAATCCTAAATTATAAAGAGTATAGGGATTAAGGGAAGTGGAAATGATGCAGTTTAATGGATGAACAAAACAACCAATACATATATGATTCCAATAGTATAAAAGGTTACAGCAAGTAAAAAATATTAGAATCAGAGCAAACAAAAAGATTATCTATAAAATACCAATATAACTCATATACCCTTAAATTTCCTTGTTACAAATATTTGCGTATAAATTTTGAATACTAGAAATACAATCAAGTAATAGAAAATTGGACTTTCTATATTGTCCATAACAATTGCAAGACCAGGTTCCACTGTGGCCCAATGGGCCACAAACACCTCAGATCAAGCAATTAACCAAAAACTAGCAATTTCTCAAATTACAACATAGTGTTATTAGTATGAATTTTCATTATCTATATATCAAGAATCTTTGCTTAATAATTTTTTAATGATTGTAGAACTTTATTTTATAAGCAACTCTCTGGTTGAACTAAACCCAATGCAGCTCCACCAGCATGGCTACAAGATGCTTCAGCTATTTGGTTTTTGTAAGTAAGTTTAACATCCTTCAATTTTATCCCATTGCATGGATACTTTGAACTACAATCAAATTCCACAGCTACTTGTGTTGCTGATGTTCCATGAATGTCTTGATATGTTACATCACTGATTTTAATTCCAGACGCCTGAAAATGTAATAATTTCAACAAAACAAATAAGCTTATTTTCATGTAAAAATTATAATAGTGTAAAGCGTCCAATAAGATGTTAAATAAAAAAACCAACCTGCCCGGGGCAGTTTTTGTTGTTTGGGCAGTAATTCTGGTCAATGACAATTGGATTTTGGACATTAACCATAGTTGCATCTTGGAAAAATATGTTCCTAACAAAACCATTGCTAGCTCTACCCCATGATTTTATTCTAACACCATTTTGAGTTCCTGTGAATGTAACTGTTTTAACCGTCACATTTTGTACACCTGGTTCATTTAATTCCCATCCTAAGCTTCCAATGCTGTAATTAGTATCAAACAAATCATTACTATAGTGTTTTTTATATGAAGAAAAAATAAAAATTAATAAGATCAAAGATATTTGTTACCTTATTCCGTGTCCCGGTCCACATTCAATGTTTTCAATCCACAAGTTATTGGTTCCAGGTCCGATTGAGATACAATCATCACCAGTGCGAATTTTGGAGTGAATGATGGTGATGTGGGAGGACATTTGGACATGGATGCCGTCGGTGTTAGGGCTGTTTCCGGCCGCCACGATGTTTACATCTTGTGTTTTTACATTTTGGCATCCATTAAACACTATGTGGAACATTTGACTATTTATAGATGTCAATCCAGTTATCATAATGTTTTTTGAGCCAATAAATTCCAGCGTCTGAAAACATCACAAAATAAAATTAACCACTATATCATCACCTTATAAAATAAAATCTTCAAATAAGAGTAGTTGCAAACCGTTCCATGATCTCCTACCTCCACTAAATAATTAGTTCTTTTAAATTCTATAATTATATCTGTAGTACTTCTCTTAAATGAATTATTAATAAAACCTGGAATATAAGGTGAAAAATAATAATCATGTGCAATGCCAATGCATGATAGACATTACCGTCGCTCCGATTGGGCAATTCCTTTTAGAATTTTTACAGTTCCACAAGGCAGTACCCTGGCCATCAAGTACACCGCCGCGAATCGAAACTCCATCAACATGCTGAAACCTCAACCATGTGCTACTGCCTTTACCGGCGACACGGTAATTAGATGAAGCGATCAAAGTACCATCAATTGTTATGGAAATAGCTTTGTTAGCACAATTTCCACTAAATGTTACAGTTCCAAGTAAGAATTTCCCTTGTGGAACGTAAACTGCTGCGGGATACGGCGACAAACAGGCCTTAGTCCAAGCATTCAGGAATGCTTTAGTGGAATCGGTTATTCCGTCTGGCTTGGCTCCGAAGTTGATTACATTGTATGTGGATGATTTTACAGTTGAGAAATTGAAGGAACAAGATAGTGTGATTATGAGGAAGAGAAAAGGAAGAGGATAGTTATTGTTTGACATATTGTTGAAAAAATGTGGAAGAAATTGGGAGAGGGACGTTTATATGATAATGTGAAAGAATGATTAGAGAAGAAGTTGGAAGATGGAGTGGTAGAAGTGGTGAAGGTAGTGGGTTGTAACGGTTTATGAGGAGAGTATTTATAGCTATAAATATAATAAGGATTTGGAATATTGGCTTAATAATTACTACAAAGTGAATAGTTTATGTTAGTTTTTTCATGTGTTTTATCAACTGTACAAGTTTAGAACTGGAAATTAAATTAGTTATAGAAAGTGAAAATTGGTTGAAGTTTAGAGCGAAAAATGTTTGAAAGCAAAGGAAAAGTCGCGCCGAAAATTTGGAGTTAGATAGATGAGGCTGTTTTTTCGGAAATGGCCTTTGCGTGTGCCCTTCATTTGTGTGTTAATTATCCATTAATTAACTTGGTATTATTACTACTGTTTGAATACCAGAAGTGTTTACTCTTTTATTTAGGTGTATATGCATGGATTGAATTGAAAGAAGTTTTTTAACAGCCGATTGGCACATGGGCTATATCCATATCTCTTTTTGTTTGTCAAAACACTTGTGGAAATTATTGATGAAAAAGTTATATATATATATAAATATATATATATATATATATATATAATTCAATATTTTATTTTATTATCAATTAAAAAATTGTGACTAACTAGGTGAGATGACATCTGCCGCCCATCTAACACTCACCATTAGGGATCGCCTCGCTTTGAGTACTCCCTACTCGCTCAGTCATGAGAAACGTGAGAAAAGACATTCTTTGGCGAGAGAGGAGACATTATCAACAGATTAATTCATGTCTCCCTAAGAATTAAAGATTCAATGATCCACCACTAATCAGGTAGGTGGTTATCATTCCCAAAGAAACCATATGCCCTAGAGTCTCTATAAATACCTCATCTGTAACAGATGAGTGGACAGGTCGTAAGAACACACGGTATACCCCTAAAAACTATAGAACTTCTCACCTAACGTGAGCTTGCTCTATATTCATCGTAAACACCCACAAACAGGACCTCTCGTAGCCGCATGCAAGCCCTAAACTACTAAAAAACTACTAAGGCCTATGGACATCCCTACCAACATAAGGATACCACCATTATATGCTTTTTTATAAGTAGAGTGACGCCCACTGTGGGGGGCAGTAAAACTAACATGGGTCGCACATACGTCATCACCATTTGCACTGCCTGCCCTTGAAAATGACCAACAAAGATCCATACTCTGTGATTAACACCATATCCCGAGGTTTCGTCGGGAAAGGAAAGACCTCCCAGAGGAAATATGTCAAGCAGGTGTTGACCGCGAATGTAAAGTCCCCATGATTCTCCAAAACCGACTAAAGAGAACCACGAGCTAACATCACTTTTCCACTAATGACGTTGTCAGAATCTTTTCTCACGATAATGACCCAATGTTAATCACTATGCAACACGGAAATTGGGATATCAAGTCAATCTTGATCAACCTTGGAAGTTCAAGTGACATTATATTCAGGAACACTTTCCAAAAACTTCAGCTTGATCCCAACAACATCAAGTTGTTTTAGGGTTTGTTAGTAGGATTGCCAGGAAAACAGGTGCAAGTAAGGGGTCACATAACCCTAGAGACAACTTGCGGTATGGGACCAGACTCCAAGGCGATTGAGGTCAACTATCTCATAGTGGATGCTTTGTCACCCTATAATGTTGTTCTTGGAAGACCCGCCATCTAAGTGTTATGGGAGATTATATGGGTGTAACGGGTTGGGCAAACCCACAAAAATCCTATCAAACCCACCCAAAAAATCCAAAAAAAATGGGTTAGGTTGGGTAATTGGGTGGATATGGGTTTAAAAATTAAAAAACCTAATAAAAAATTGGGTTTCGGTTAAAACCTGGCCAAAACCCAAAAAATCTATTGATCCACTAATCAAACATTTATTATTAAAATTTTAATGATTTTGATGAATATTAACTTGCTGTAATTTTAGTCTCTTGAACATTCACTATTTTAGTGAATCATGACTTTGACTAATTTTAGGTGTTTCACTCTTTAGTTATTTTGATGCTAATACGATGTTATGTCATTTATCTTTAATTTTTTGCTAGTATTTTATGATCATTTTTATTAGTTAGTGTTATCATTTATTATTTTATTATGCTAAAAAATAGTAAAAATAGGTTATATAATTTTTTTAAGAAGATAAAAATGTTGAGTAATTTTTTATGAAAAAATATGACGACTTGTCATTTAATCATTTAATATTAATAAAACAGAAAAGTTATTTGAGAAACCCACTACCCACTCCAACCCAACCCAAAAATTAGTGTGTTTGCCCAAATCGACCAATTGGTGTTACAGATGGTTATTTAATCTCTCCCAAACCGGAATGTCCTATATGGATTAGGTATTAGATTTTACCAAACTAAACCCAAACCAGGCCACATACACCCCTAGGAGAGTATACGCATCAAGTACCTAGTCCTAAAATACCTGCTACCTAGTGGACGAGTCGGGACCATTCGAGGAGACCAACAAAGTGCCCAAGAATGTTACCAGAGAAGTCTAACAATGGAAAGGGAAGAGCTCGTCCTTGAGGTCGTCCCACTTCTCGAAGCACCGGATGCAAACACTGATAGTTGGGATCCCAGACTAGGCGTGGACAATGATAAAGTCACACACACATAGAACCTTAAAGAAGTACGGATAGGCCATTCGGCTCATCAAGTGACAAAGATAGGAACTTCGGCCATGAAAATTTTAATTTTCCTCATTCTAGTGATAGTACATGCTTTATCATCACCCAAATTAAAAAAATCTAAAATAACCTTATCTGAATGTAGTGAAACATTCTCGGTGTGGCGTCATGTGCTTAGAACAACCATATTTAAGAATCCACACATCTATGCACTTTTTGGATGAAACACGGAGTATATTTGCTTCACTACTAGAATTACCAGTTTGAACAACATTCGCAGAACTGGATAAGCCATGCTTTTTGTTTAGACACTCCCTTTTCCATTTCTCAATTTGTTTGCAACTATAACACTCAGCTATTTCTAATTCTTTGATTTATACCTCTTCTTTCTAGAACCTACTTTACCTTATTTTGCACACGATATTGACCTTCTTTAACATACAAAGCATCGCCTTGAGGTCTTTCCTCTAATCTTTGTCTCTTTCGATAATGAGACAAAAGTGTATGATTAATCACATGAAGACTGGCAGTGTCTTTATTGTAGGTAAGAGAAGTCACCAAGTGGTCATAAGAATCTAGAAACAGATAAGTGCCCAAATAACATGTTTTACATATACATTTAAGGGCACTTATTAACTTATCTAAGAAGCAATCTTATGAAAATCCCCTATTTAGTATAAATAGTGAATAAATTTGATTTTTAGAATTTTTATGAACACCATGACTATGCCTCTATCAAATGCATGTCAAACAAACCTAAAATGCAAAACGTAACACATAAATGAGAATGTTGAACAATATAGGATTCGATGAGCGAGCATGGTCTCGATTGAAGAAATTAAGGCAATAAGGAGAAGATCTATCATAGAACATTCTTGTTGGGCGAGTTAATCTTGTTGTTGGGGAAAAGAATAATAGTTACTTCATGGTGAACTAATTAGGTATTTATCATTGGGCGAAGTATTTGGGTTGTTGTACAAAACAATGTGGTTCAAACATCACTTGGCCAAATTATTGCATAATGAAGTAAGGAAATGCTCGTTGGGCGAAAATACATACTTTAAAGGTGACAATGGGAGGTTTGGAATGTATGTATGAGTGCACAACCTAAAAGGGGGTAAATTAGGTTATATGAAAATTTTCTAGTTATTTTGTAGATGTTCTTTTTCATTTATTTTTTAGGAATTGTAATGATGAACTTATGAACAATAATGCAAAGAAAATAAAATGCAGAAAAGTAAGAGAGATACAAGGCAACTTTACTAGTCCCTCTTATCAACCAAGGGTATGACTAGTCCCCTAACACCTCATGAAGGAATTCGCTATGTTAGATCTTTGTACAACCTCACACTAAAACTATCCTACAATCTTCTAACACAACACACCAAACCTATGGTGGATTTTGAATCTCCCCGATTCAAAGGATCTATTTCCAGCAAACATAAAGAACACCACTTCCTATTTGTAAACACCTGTAGAAAGTACAACCCATTTCCTTACAGATATAATCAACACACAATTAGTGAATAAATTACAGCAAACAGATAAAATGAATATAGACATATTTGTATGCTTTTCCAATATTTTGAAAATATAATCTTCTCTTTGAATGAACAATTCAAGAATATATAAACATTTAAGCGCTCAATGGTTTATAAAACTTTTTCCCCAATGAATGAAATTTGTGTAGTAAAACGTTTTTAAGTCATTGTATATTAACACTTGAAAAGATAATAAGAATTGTTTCAAAAAAATGACTTGAAAAGATACTTTTGTTACTTATATATCACAAGATACCTCTCTAAATAGTGGCAATGTTTGAGAATATGATCATGAGAATTTGCAACGATTTGGAAAAGGTATCATGATCATATGCAATGAAGAGGTATGCACTGTTTTAGAATTTTTTAAAGATGTTTTAGATGTCAATCAATTATATGAATGAGTCAATCAATTGAATCAATTATAACGTTAAAAAATTATGAAAAAATGAAATTGATTAATAGATGGACGCATAGCATTAATCTATTAATGCTTCCAAAAAATATGCAAGAACCCACTAGATCTATCGATTGACTCTTAACATCAATCGATTGATGCTTCCAATTTTCCAGTTCTTCGCATTACAAAGTCAAACATAATCGATTGTCCCATAGTTTCAATTGATTGTTCCTTTAAAACAATGACTTTTTGCCTTTTAAAATATGTTCTTTGAATGACAATCATGCATGAATGTTTAGGAAACATAATTGTTTAGATTAAAAGATTTTTGAGCACCAAAAGCTTATATATATATATATATCTGTGTGTGTGTGTGTGTGTGTGTGTGTGAATTGATATTATACCTTAATATTCATGATTTAATCAATTGGTTTCTAAAGCTTATGCAATCTTGACACTTGATTCTAATATTTTTGTTGTTTGATATTTCTTTATAATTATTTTCTCTTCATTAAAACTTAGATAAGATAGATGATGAACATCTTCTTCATAATCTCCCCCTTATTGATGATGACAAAATATATTGATGGGAAATATTTTCTTGACACTTGATTGCTCCCCCTATCTTGTATATCTCCTCTATCTTGCATATCTCTCCCTTGATTTTACAATTTATTCTTTGTCTTTGGTATCCTGAGAAACAACAAAAACAATCATGTATCTTCTCCCCCATTTTTGACATTATCAAAAAGAAAAATATTAAAATCCAAGGAAACATAGTATAATGGAAATGATATATTATATATAACAATACTTATCTTTATCACAATGATTTGATGTCAATGATGATATCAATATTGATTTTATTCAAATCATCTTTGATCAACTGAAACTTTTAAACCTTCCATATCATATATCTTGAAAAACCAATCTTAATTTGACAATATTAGCATATGGTCTTCAGTTACCTACAAAAACAATTAATAGTATTTTATATGTACCTAATATTCTTTGGGACCTCTCGGATTAGTTCCCTTCCTTACCCATACATACTCACTATAACACCCCAAAATTTGCCCTCCATTTCTTTAACCTTTTTGGATTATGCTTCATTTCATTTGCATCTTCATCTATGCATAACATTGCTTCTAAACATGGGATCAAGGTATCTTTGGTGTTTCTCAAGAGGAGAAGATGGTTTTCAAAGCAAGGAATAAAGAGATAATCTCAACATCAAGTCATTATTGAGTTACAAAGTCCTTTCATCATTAAGTCATTCTCAAAAACCTCGCACAATCATCTGGATTAGAGTTTTCAAGCATTAATCATGCTCTCATACCCTGTGTTCATGAATTAGGGTTTTTGGTCAAAGGGTAACTATGGCTATCTTCTTGTAGCAAATCTTAGTTCTATGGCTCAATATACATCTCAAAGGGTTCATACATGTATCATATGTCTTCACAAGTCATTATATAAGCCTTAGTCAATGGAAAGAGGATTGGGGTTTCATCTGATCAAGAAAGTCAACTGTGGTCTCACAAAGTCAAACTCTTGAGTTTTGAGGTCAACCATGGGAATTTCAAGTCATCTCAACTGTCATTATGTGGTTGGATCAAGAAGAATCATAAAATCAGGAGAATTGACAAAATTAGGGTTTTAGTGAAATTTCACTAAGTATGGAAACCCTAGTTTCTAGCCATCTTGCAACATCCATAACTTTCTCATCCTTGATCCAAATGAGGCAAACTTGTAATCAAATTAAAGAGGACATCGTGAAATACAAGTTTGTAGAAGGAAGAAAGTCCAAAAGATTCATAGATCAAAATTTATGGTGGCTTTAAGTTGAGAAAAATCAAGATTTGTGATTTCAATACTTAGAATTTTTTCTAAGTATGGAAATTCAGCTTGGAGGGCATGTTTTCAATGGCCATTTTCTTGATGATCCAAGCTTCATCTCACTTTTCTTCCAACATGAAAGTTGTTCCTCGTTCTCTAAGATTTCTTTTGATAATAAGAACTCTTCAATTGGATGTGTAGAACTCAAATTATAGTGTCTCAAAGTTAGGGTTTTCAAGTTGTCAAATTTAGCAAGTCACTTGTCAACTTCTTAAAGCTAACTTCCAAGACATTTTTCATCATGATCCAAGCTTCAATTCAATATTCTTCAAACATGAGAGTTGTATATCTTCATTCAATATTTCCATGCATTAAAATAACTCCTTCATTGGACTTGTGCATCTCAAGTTATGACTCCCCAAAGTCAAGGCTTTTTCATGTTTCATGTTGGCCTCGTAACTTAGTTTTTTTTCATGATGCTTGGACAGATTTTGGTGCACAAGTCCAAGCCCTTATTTCACATGATGCTAGACTTCATGAAATTCTGGCATTGTAGACAACAGATGTCCTAACACATGTCAATACATTGTTCTGCATAAACATTTAAACAAGGAACAGAAACAGCAGACTGATAGCTTGAATATCAGAACTGCAGCAACACAGATGTTACGACATCTGATCCAACATGTTAATCAAAACTGAACTGTAAATTACAGAATGATAAGCAACACAGAATATGATGACCCAGTTTGATGCAACTCACCTACATCTAGGGGATACCAATCCAGGAAGAAGAATTCACTATCAGTAGTATAGTTTTATGTAACCAACCTCAGGTTTACAGAAAGCACCCACGTTAACCTATCACTACCCAATGAAGACTTTATCATTAGAAGTCACATCTAAATGATAAGAGAACCCCGTATCACTCCCTAAATCACAACCTGTGATTATCTAACCGTTAATACCTCATAACTGTATCATCCCTATTGAAAGACACCCCTTCCAATACAAAGTTCAGTCAAGCATCCTTGACTAACAAGTTAACTTGGATTTGCTTCAAAGCTGCATCCAAGAACAATACTAGATTCATTACCTACGGGTTTCTGAATCTATACAAGTACTTATGTCTACCACACTGCATCAAATCGATACAGAGGGAGACTTACAAGAGAAACCTACGACTCTCAAAACCCTAAACCCTACTTTAAAAAATAGGATTCCTAAGTCTATGTCGTCCTCTCTCCCTCTCTCTGCCTAGGTCTTGATCTTCTTTTATAGTCTTCTGCTTTGTTGGGCTTCATATCTTTGATCCTTGATCCACTGCCAATTGCGCCTTGAATCTTGGAACTGATTTAAACAAAACCTCCTGTGACAGTCATGATGTCGAATATTCATGATGTGACATTCTATTCGACATCTTTGGTCTGGGGCATAAATCTTCATGTTGGAGCATCATTTCCGCCATTATGTTTTACCAAAATTTAGTCAAACTATTTGAGCTTTCACTTTATTTCAACATGCCATCAACATAAAGGTTGTTCTTTCCACTCCCTACTTTCTTGCAAGCTCAATAACTCATTCATTGGAGCTATATTCACCAAGTTATACTCATGTAAAGTGGAGAATTTCAATAGGTTTCAAGGCTTTTACCCTTGGTTCTCTTGGCATATTGGCATAACATTTTGTAGCATGATTCATCACCTTAAAGCCACACGCACATGACCTCCTTTTGTTACTCAAAATGCCTAAACATTCACACCTTTCTCATGCACACATTATGTGAGTTTTTACCAAAGAAGGAAAAAGAAAATTACTTTATTCTTTTCTTTCACATGTGCCTTGCCTCACCTCACTCTTCATGCTTCATTTCTAAACCTATTTCCACTCCCAAAACTCACACAAAACCCCCCACTTCATGCAAAACCCGTGCATGGCCCTCTCTCACTCTCATTTTTGAAATTTGAAAACAAATTACCACAACAAAATTTCCACCCTCTTCTCACGTTCCATACTTGATATATAACCCCCCTAAACCCTAGAAATCAACATACACTTCATTTTAGCTGAGATTCAGATAAAAAAGAGCTCATTCTCTCTCAAGGTTTCCTCTCTTCGAAACTCCAAATGTCTTCAAGTTCTTTACAATTTGTGACCTAATTCATCATCTTGGAGGCATAAGGGATTGTTCTTTGAAGATTCCTTGAAGTTTAACTCGTGTTGGAAGGGTCAACGGAGCTCCCCCATTAGGTAATCTTCATGTCTCTTTTCTTCCATTTTAGGAATTGTTTGGGGTTTGTATTGATGAAGTTGAAGTCCTCCACTGGAGGACATGTTTTTGTATGAGTTGTTTCTGTTTATGGAAGTTGTGATAGGTGTCAAGTATAGAATGGTTTTCGTATCAATTTACGGCACTTTTAAGCTCTTTTCCATACTTTTGATTGCAAAACAGCTTATTTATTAAGTGATTCTTGAATCAATGTATATATTTGGTACTTTTAATATATTTGTTAGTTTTGCAGCATATTTTTGTAAAAAGGGTGCGGCAAAAATCAGAAGAAAAAGCAAAGAAATGAAGCAAGTCGTGTGTCGAAGAAATCAAGACCTTCGTCTGATGAAGGAGAGGCGAAAGGGAAGTTTCTCCCGGCGAAGGCCTGGTGAGAGACCAGGCAAAAGAAGTTTAAAATTCCAGAAGCTACTGGAAGTGGTTTGCTGGCAGATTCGCCTGGCGAAGGAGAGGCGAAAGGGATTCGCCCGACGAAGCTTTATTTCGCCTGGCGAATTCAGATATTTGTTTCCAACTTGTTTGCACTGTTGTTGTCACGTGGCTTTACTAAAGGGTTTCGCCCGGGGAATTTTGTAGCTCGCCCGTTAAATTTGCCTGGGCAGAACATGTATATTTTAACACTTTGTGATATTTGTTTGGGACATAACTTACTTTTTAAGAATCTTTTGTAATCTAGAAACTTTTGTGAAGAGAAAAAAGTCATCTTCTTCTTTTTTACTTAGAAATCAAAGCTTTTAAGCTTCAATCTTTGATCCTTTCAAGTTTGATGCTCCAAAAGCTTTGTTTGTTACTTGTTGCTCAAGCTACCATGGTTGTGGGTAGCTAAATCTCTCCTTGTGTCAAGATTAGAGGTAGATAATCCTCATTTTTTGTATGTATTTCTCTTGATATCTGTATGTGAACAAGTTGATGATGAATATATGGTGAAAAACCTTGTTTTTATTGTATATTTGTGTTGGACCATTATTGAGAAATATGTTTCAACTATTAACCTAGCTTTTTCATCTTTCAATAAACAAAACCTAGAGATATTTTTGTGAGTTGATATTCACTAATATTAATCCTTTAATGTTATCATATTGATAGTTAGGTTGAGAGATCATCTAAGGATCAATATGATAAAAATCACAATTTGTTTTAGAGGTGAAACATCTTGAGAGGATATGTGATTATATTTGTTGTTAATGAGTTCACATGCTTTGTTAAGAAAATATGTATGAAATGGATTATCGAGGCCTAATCTTGACATGTTTTTACAAATCGTTTAAAACCAAAACTTTTTACCGTTGATTATAACTTTTTATACAATCGTTGTGTAACAAAATCAAACCAAATACTTTTTATGTTCTATATTTAAAACAATTTCAATTGTAGAATGGCGGTAATATCACACAATCCCTGCGGATATGATAACAAAAACCCACATTAATACTCTTTCAACAAGTTGCAGTTGATGTGTTGGATTTTTGGGCCCTTATTTCATGGTGATAGCATGCTTTAGAGATATTTTTGAGGCCGGATTTGATTTCCTCGTGTTTTTTCCTTGAAGTTAGTGTATTAGTTTGCTTGTTTTAGAAGGTTTTACAGTCATCTCCGCTGAGGGTGGCCGGAGAAGACGACCGGAGCCCTAGCTCCGGCGTCTGAATGTATTTGTTTGTTGACTTGCTGACCATCCATGCGTGGCTTGCTATGTGGCGCTACGTGGCTGCCACCTCAATTAATGAGGTGACATGGCAAGCCACGTGTGTTATGTTTGGTTTCTAATTTGAGCAATTGGTTTGGGCTTTGCCTTTTTGCTTTCTGAACCTCCCTTTTGTGGCCCAAAGCGCGCATTGAACTTGCTTCAGCTCATTCTAGGTTTACTGATTTCACCCCTCCCTTTATTTCTCTTTTTATTTTATTTTTTATTCTATTTTCTTTTTTAATTTCGTTTTCATTTTTAAAATCATTCTAAAAATAAGTAAAAATATGTTTATGATTGATGGATGTCTTGGGATAATTTTCATATTTTTTATTTTACTTTTCATTTTATTTTCCTATTTTATTTGAGTTTAATTTGTAAGGGTGTTTCCATGTTTACCCTTTGACTAGGGTTTGATCTTTTGATGCCTTTGTTATGCCTTCTTGATCCAATACTTTTACCATATTTTGATACATATTTGATGAATGTTTGAGGTATATTTTGATGCTTTGATGATGAATTTTTGATTGATTATCATTTGGTTTTAATTAGTCCCCGATGCATGCTCGATTAATGGAATGTCTTGAATCATTGGAATGATTTGATGATGCATTTGTGCATTTCCTTTATAAATATTTAGTTCACTTGTTATTAATATGTATAGAATGTGTTAGAGCCTCTCATGTGATTTTATTAGGTCATTTTTCTATTTTTGATTGATGCCTAAATGTGACTTGGTTTTTGAGTTGAAAGTGCATGATTTTTTACCTAGTTTTAAACCACTTTGTCCACTTGTGTTTGAATGAAGTTTGAGATGCTTATTTGATATGATTTAATGATGTATTGACTTGAATGGGAGCTTTTAATCCACATTTGTTTGGCCACCTTTCTATTTTTGGTTGAACTTTCAAGATTGATGAAGTTTGATCATGATTCTTTGACATTCTTGACTTAGTTTCTTGAGATTGTCTCTTGTATGATCCAATTGATGCTTGATGACTCTTGTATGCTTTGATTGGCATGTTTAAGGTTCTGACCTTCATGTTTAGGTGTTCATTGTATGATTACTTTGCCTTACTTGCCTTACATGATCATCTATTTCTCTTATGGATAACTTGAGTGGTTGATTGTCTAGCTTCTTGTGTATGATTTGAACATGATCCTTCTTGAAATTGCTTGATATCTTGGAATTGATTGTGAATTGAATCATTTGAGTATGCTTCTGACCTTCATGTCATGGTGTGAATTACTTCATCATTTGATCTTTGTACCTTGTTTGAATACATGCTTTTCTTTGAAGATGATTAGGGTTAATGCTTACCTAGTTTTGATGCATATCTTGAACTTGATCCTTGATGATTCTTATTGATATCCATGAGTTGGTGTTTGAAGTGGTACTCATGTTCATTCTAATGCTCACCTTGATTCCTTTCCCTAATTTCACTTGGTTGAACCATTTGTGACTTGTTTTTATGAGTTAATGATTTATGAATGCATAGTCTTGGTTGTGGTTCATGTTGGATGGTGTTGTGCCTCTCTTCTCATCTTTTAATTGAATTGATCATGATATGGTATGAGTTCTGACTTTATTTTATTCTTATCTTGTTGAACTCATTTTGATTTGGTATGATGATTAATGGTGTTTAATTATGATTCTAAGATAAGTTTGCTTGTGCACTTCTTTGATTGCCTTTGCTCATTTATTTGAACTTGAATGTATGAAAACTTTGATTATAATGTGTATTGTTTGAGGATGTGATTGTGTGCTTTATCCTTCTTTGATGTTTTGATTCATTTGATAAGCATGGTTTGACTTTAACCTTGGTGTGTGACACTTGTGCATTGATGTTGGTTTCTCCATAACTTGTGTTGTTTTTACACCTTTCTTCTCCTCATCTCTTTTCTTCTTCCTTGGGTTTTGAATTCATACTTGATGTTGTTGATATTGAGTTGTATAATTTTTACTTGTGTTTGATCACATGTTCCCTTAAGGCTCCTAGCTTGAACTTAATTTTTGATTACGTTCAAAGTAGGATAGACATTAGGCTCTCAATCCTTTGCATGACAACATTAGGGTAGTCCCTTATTGACCTTAACCTTAGGTCCATCATTTGTATGATAACATTAGATAGACTCCCCTCTTATCTTCAACTATATGGCCATATTGCATGACAACATCTAGGTGAGTTTCCCCTAGAGTTTCTTTTGCCCTTTGAGTCGCTCTTCTTTCTCAAAACAAAATCAAAATATGTAATAAATACGATGAGTATTGTGCGCCATGAGTCTTAAGTATATGGGAAATGATTAGTGATGAGTCTTTCCTTACTTCTTATAGAGTGTTTAGCATACGTCCCGTTTGGGGGCGATCTTGCGACACATTTGCTCCTATGTCGTAGACTTTAGTACAATACGAATCTCAAACCAATTCAATTTACTTCTGTTAAAAATTAGAAACAAACTGCAAATCATTTTATCCTTTGGGATTTTTTGTCAAACATTTTCAGAAAGTGCGTGTTATTTTCGTTCTACCGCAAACAGGCATCGACCCTAACTGCTAGAACGTGAACTTAGCATCGCTCATAAAAAACACTTAACAATGGGTCCCAAGAACTACGAATGCTCTGACTTCTTCATTCCCGTCCGAATGAGGATACGTAGGCACAAGACGGCGAAGTCTTGGCGAGTAACCTTCCCCCTTTCACCCGTAGTCCTCTAAACTACGTTAACTCTGACTTTCCCATTGCACGAGGGAATACGTAGGCATAGGATGGCGAAGTCCTATCGAGTCTCCTTTTTGTTTTTCCCTTTTCGTTTCCGTTAGCAGATAGGCTTTAGATAAACACACCCTTTTATTAGAACAACAAGCGTGGATCCCGTTGAGTACAACGGACACGAGGGGGTGCTAATTGTCATGTCCTAAATTTTGACCCTAAGATCCCACATTGTTTGCATATCATATGAATATACTTTCATGCATCACTAACCCATTAAAGAATACAAAGTTTGTTGCTTGTTTCATTTTTTTACTGCAAATTAGGGTTTTGAGCCTCAAAAAGGATTCAGGCAAATGATCAATCAAAATTGTCTTGAGGTTCAACCTATCAAGTCTCTCATTCATCCATACAGACCAAGAGGTATCCTTCATCAAGAATCAAGCACAAGTATACATCATTTCAAGTGGATAAAGCCCCAAGGTCATCTGAGGCACCAAATTAGGGTTTTGGTTGATCAAGGCCTCCAAAGAGAAATTTTCATCTGAGCATGAGCCAATACCTCAAGATATGATTCAAGGAGCTCAAATATACCTAGGGAGTCCATTCATAACTTCAAAATTGCCTCAGAGGATGCATTCATTAAAAATCAGGAATTAGGGTTTCATTGCACAAAATTCATCTAATACCCAAAGTCAAAGTTTGACTTTTTGGGCAAAATTGATCATCAAGGACTATTATTCAAGAAAATAGGATCCATAGTTGCATTTAATCAAGGATTGATCAAGAAATCAAGGTTACTTGCAAAAGAAGCAAAATTGGAGGAATTGAAAATTTCACTAAGTTATGGAAGTTCATGTTCAAGTACCTAACTTTACAAGGCCACAACTTGTGATCCAAGCAATCATTTTTTGTACTCCAAAGCTCAAATGATAGATCTTCTTCCATACAACAAGATTTTTGGGCTGAGTCATCCCCAAAAAATGCATAGATTTTGAGATATGAAGCCATGAAGTTAGGGTTTCAAGACTTTTTGAACTTTGACACTTAGAAAAATTTTTAGGCAGAATCTGTTTTGTGTTTTAACCAACTTTGAGGCCATTTTTCTCCAAAATCCAAGATGAATCAAGACCAAATGCAAACATCAACGTTAAAGTAGGATATCTCAGCTTTCCAAAAAGTACAAGAACATCCATTGATTCTACTTGAGCAAGGAGATATGATCCTCACAACATGCCTTGTCATCCTCTAAGATCAGAAAGAATTTTGTTTTTGTGCATTTATGTGAAACATTGAATTATCATGAAATGAGCCACACCAGTTTAGATATGTTCAAAAACAATGAGTGTTCAAACCTACAAAATGCCAATTGAGTCAAGATTCTAGTCATGCTATAGAAGACTAATGGTACCTTAGCATTTAAGTTAAAGCTACATGGCTATATCCATTGGACAATAGCATGCTCCCTCATCCAACAATATTCATCCAAAACAAATCAGTTCTCCTATAAATAGAGGTCACTTTGCACTAATTGAAGGACACCAAAACAATACCAAAGCTTGTTTTCTCACATTTCCTCTCTTGTTTCAAAGTTGCATAGTTCAAATGTTGAGAAATTGAATTTCTCATCTCAGAGCTTAAACCACTCAAACAATCATCCAAACACATCATAAATCATCCCTTGAAGGTGTCCAACCCTTCATCTTCATCCCAAACCACCAAAATCAGAAAGTCAAATGTCAAAACCTCATATCTTTGACTTTTTGCATTTTTAAAGTCATGTCTTGATTCTGTCCATTTCAAAACCATCCAACATTTCAAACACACTCTAAATAACATCCTTAAACTGTTCCAACAATAGTTTCTCAACTGTAACATCATTTGGTGGAGTTTCCATTTTAACCCCTTTTGACAAATTTGCAACAAGGAGCTAGATTATGTCCTAGAGGTTTTCATTTGGTTCCAAGCATCCAAGAAGCTTCTTTGAGGTGTATTAGAGGTGTCCAAAGCATTGGTATCCTTCTGTAACAAGTTTCTTGAAAATTGACAAGTGAGCTTCAAGAGGTAAGTTTCCAAAGAACTTGAACTTTAAGAAATATGCTTTTCTTTGATTTACATTAATCATGATCATATCATATATGTTATGTATGTTGTGTTTGAACCATTTTGTGACACTATTATTAACTGTATGATGATATAGCATAGAACTTGCAAAACCATGTCCTTTTAAGAACTACTATCGAGTTTTAAAATAGAGACGCCTTTAGCTAAAACCAACACCGCCACTGTGATCCTCATGAAATTTCAAGCAAGTTTCAATTTTATTTCACTTGATTTCATCAAGAAATGAGTAAGTTATAGTGCCTTTTGCAAATGGACACAAACCTGAGTTTTGCCCAGCCATCCATAGCCATGGCGCCTTTTTTCACGTCACTAGGACATGTCCACCCTTATCAATTAATAGGTGTGGTTTTATACACGAATGTATCACCACCCCAGTGGTTAAACCTGTGTGCCCTATGTAACTTTGCATCACCAGAACTAGGGTTCGAATCCCCCTCGCCCCAATTCTTTTTGTTTTTTTTTTATTTTTCAAATGAGCAACACATATAATATCATGTTTCCATTCTTACTTACCATGCGCGTGTGGTTCGGTTGGCTAATGTTTTGATCTGTAGGTGAGAGAACCTGGGTTCAACACCCATGGGGACCATTTCCATTATTTTTTATCACTTTGTTTTCCTACTTTTCTTCACAAATTCAAACTTTCTCATTTTTTTATCATTTTGAATTCATTCTTTTTGAAAATTGTTCGTGATAATGTCTATTTTCTAGTTGTGAAAAGAAAATATCAAAAATAATTATTTTTCTCATATTTATGAGTGCTTAAAGTGTGTGACTTTTTAGGGTTTTCTTAAGACTTCTTTTGAATCTTTTGAATGATACATTGCCTTTTCCTGCTCACAATGCATTGTTTAAACCATATACATCTTGTATGAACCTTAAATGAGGTTGTGAATTTGTAGATCCTTGTTCTTACTTGATTATAATGTATTTTCAAGTATATGTTTATATGTAAATGTATGTTGAACTTTGACCATACCATGAGACTTTTTTCTTGATATTTTGCCTTAAAATGTGACTTTCTTCCATGTTTGCATGACCTTGATGTGTGTCGATACCTTTGTGTTGATCATACCATGTTTTAAGTGTTCTTAAAAACTTAAACTTTGTCTTGAAAATACCTTTGTATACATGTTTGTCTATATGAACCTTTGTGATGTTTCCACCTTGTTCAAGACCATGTTTAAACCCTAAATATCCATGTTTGGTTGTTGTCAACTTGCCATTAACATGTTCAACTTGTATCCATACCTAAATGATCAAATATTTCCTTCATAAACTCTTACCATGATAAATATATCTCTTTGAAATGCACATCATCTTGTCACATTTTCAAATCATGGGCCTCTGTCCAGAGTGTATGACCCATTACATTTTCAATCACATTTTCAAACACTTTGGGTATCTATTAGAGTGTAAGTCCCTCCCCTCCTCCTCAAAACTTTCTTCAAATCTTTCAATAGTTCAAATCTCCATCTTCAACTTTCATCAAACACAACCCTAGTGGCATTACAATCCAGAATAATCTTGGGCCTCTGCTAGAGTGTAAGTCCCAACCCCTTTTAATTTTCAAATCATCAAAATCCATGGGCCTCTATTCAGAGGGTAAGTCTCATCCCTCTCTTTCAAAATCATCTTCTATTTCCAAAACAAGAATAATCTTGGGCCTCTGCTAGAGTGTAAGACCCACCACCTTTTCTTTTCTTTTCAATAAATCTTGGGCCTCTGCTTAGAGTGTAAGACCCAACACCTCTGTGAATAGAATAAAACACACACATCAAACCCTAAAGATACAAAATCTTCCATGAATTCAAACATGTCATATCAATGTCTATACTTGTTAATCTTCAATCATATTTGTTCATATTTTTGTTAAGTTTCTTTTGACATTATATCATCCTTAGTTTAGACATAAGTCAAACAATAGGATCCCTTCAAATCACAACTTAGTTCAAACAACTAGTTCCCTGGCCTCCTCTTGGGCCTTATACAAGCATCATTGCCTCCTCTTGGGCATCATACAAGGAATCTCCCCAGCAAGATAGCCTCACCTTGAGCTTCATACAAAGATACTTGGGAAGTCACATTCAATTCCCCACAGTCACCTCTTGGGCTTCATGCAAGGACCCTCGAGCTGCTTAAAAGCATAAGTCAAGTCTTGGTGATCTATACAGTAAATCTTTTAGCCTCACCATCCCGGACTTTTTACAGGATACAATAAATTCTTTAAGCCTCATTTATCCTGGGCTTTGTACAAGATACAAAATAAAAATCCCCAAAAGAGTCAGTCAAATCCTCAGTATTGAGTCAGTCTCTTCAAATTTCCTCAACAGTCGTTAGCCTTCTCCCAGACTTTTATGCAAATAATTTCCCCAGTCAGTCAGCCTTAATCTTGGGCTTTGTACAAGCTAGATAAAACACCCCAGTTGAGTCAGTTTTCAATCTTTTTCAGCTTCTTATCTTGGGCTTCAATCAAGATACCTAAATAAATCCATCTCCTCACAGATGAGACCTTAAGTCATCTCTGTAGGAAGATATATCTTCTAATCACTACAATTCAAATCAAACAATCAAAACTTTTTTTCCAGATAATTGATGTAAGTGGCACTCTTGTTGACTCAAAATCCAAGTTGGAGTCCCTCCTTTATCTTGGTTCAAAAACTTTTCTTTCATCTAACTAATGTAAGTGGCACACTTGTCGATTCTATATCCAAGTTAAGGTCCTTCTATTAGTATGTAAAGAATTCATAAAGGAAAAAGTGGCATTGATTAAACACAACAAGTTCAAAGCTTTTTCCCTTATGACATCACTCTCAAATGATTGTAGTGAATAGATGAGATATCTCCCTTAAAGACGACAATTTGTCAAATCTTTCAAACACTCTTTTAGCTTCATCATCTTGGGCTTTAAACAAGATACAAAACAAACTTTTTCCTCCCATAGATTAGGAGGAACTACGAACACTCTGATTTCCCCAATCCTCTTTTTGTCGGGAATACGTAGGCATAAGGTCGTAAGATCTTAGCGAGCACATTATAAAAAAAACCTTAGGTTTAAGTACCTCCAAAAACAATAGAAAACCATAAAAACAACAAAAACATTTCCTCAATTTTCACAAAGGAGAAACTTTCCCAATTAAACAGCATACAAACTTAAGCAAGCAAGTAATTCAACAGTAGAAATTTATACAATAAAGGTTCCTATAGATTACTATAGATACTCAGGGTGTTAATAGCTTCCCTTTGTATAACCAACCCTTGATTCCAAATCTCTTAGCATTTGTAGGGAAAACACTTGCGATCAGGATTAGTTTAAGATATCTTCCCCTTCCTTTTAAGCTTCATAGGATAAATATTAGAAATCAGAAAGTAGCACCAAATACGGTAGTGGTCGCGTCACGAAAACCGGAGCTACACTAATAACTTCCTCTCGCGTAATCGACTCCCGAACCCAGGATTTAGTTGCGAGACCATGTCTTTTCCCTTTTTGAGGTTTCTTCGGGCGTTTCATTTCCCCTGCCGGGATAAATAACGTACGGTGGCGAGTCTGTTTTTCTGCCGGTTATTTTTCGCGTTGTGACACTCACCATAAAGAATACCATAGTTTCTTATGTAGCAAGCATTACGAGATTGAACTGTTGTATTACAATAAAAGTATGATGGTCTAAAGACATGATTCCTTTTATAGACATAAGGATTATTTATAACATAAGGCCTTTTAGGATGATTTACAACATGCATTTTCTTTAATTCCACAATGTTAAATTTTGTTCAAGCTTTAACAAAGATGATTTTACTTGTGCTTGGTTTATCAAAATTAGAAAAGTCAAGCCCACATTTATCATTTGAATACCTTTGTCTAATTAGCATATATTTCAAACCAATTTGACATTTTTCATATTTATCGATCACTTGGTTTAATTCAAAAAAAAATTAGATTCAAGAGATTTACATGCATTACAAGTTGAATTATTGATTTGATTTAATTCTATTTTCATGTCATTAGCATTATTTTCTAGAGATAAAATGATTTTATTTTGATTTGAACATTTTTTGTAAAGATTCAAACATTCCTCATGTAACTCATGGAAAATATTTTGTAATTGATCGTATGAAGGTATACCATTAATTTCAGAATTACTAACCTCATTTTCTTCATCATCAGAATAGTGTGAAGCCATTAATGCCATGTTTGCTTGCTCTTCATCTGAAGATGAACTTATCTCATTGTCATCCCATGCCACATATGATTTCTTATGTTATTTGTCCTTCTTGTGTTTGACTTTATTCTTCTTTTGAAGTGTAGTACCTTCACTTTTGGCATTGTCCTCTTTTTCCACATTCAAAACATGTAACCTTCCTTTTTGGTGCTTCCTTTTGACCGATTTCCTTTGTCCTTTCCTTCCTTAAATTAATTTTTCAAATTTCTTGATTAGAGCATCATCTTCATCACTAGTGGATTGAGATTCATCCTCTTGATTACTATCATGTGTTTTTACTCTAGTTTTTAAGGCAAGACTTTTGAGTTTCTTTTCCTGGATTTTCATGTTTTTATAGTCTTTCAAGTTCTATCTCATGTTCTTGAAGTTTACCGAACAATGTGACCGAATACATTTTAGAGAGATTTTCTTTTCTAATATTGCCATCACATTTGGTTGTCATGCCCTTGTCAAAGATCTAAGGACTTTGAGACTCAAATTATCATTTGTAACTGTTTTTCCAAGAGCCATCAAATGATTTTTTAGGTGTGATAATCTCTTTTTCAAATCATTAATTGATTCATCGAGCTGCATTCTAAACAATTCATATTCTTGTGATAAAGTGTTTAGTTTTGATACTTTTACCTCTATTGTGCCTTCATGTGTTACTTCTAACATATCCCAAGTTTCTCATGTTTATTTACAATTTGAAATACAAAATAATTCATCCATACCTAGTGCAAATGCAAGAATGTTATTTTCCTTTTTATCATACGACACTTTCTTCTTGTCTTCATTATTCCAATAGTCTTTCACCTTTATTTGTTCTACATTGTTTATGACCTTTGTAGGAATGTATGGAGCATTTTCGACTCCATCCCATATTTCTTCTCCTTGTGCTTCTAAATACATTTGCATGCGAATTTTTCAGAAGTCATAATAGTCACCAACGAAATATGAAGGTTTGTTGTTGTGGCCACCATCTGCAAAACAAGATTAGCGGAAGACATAATTTCTCGGATTCATGAGCAAATTACCTTAAACTGCTATGATGCCAATTGTAAGTATGAGTGTACAACTTAAGAGGAGGTGAGTTAGGTTTTATGAAATTTTCTGGTTATTTTCCAAATGTTTCTTTTCTTTTATTTTTTTCAGAATTGTAATGATGAACTTATGAACAATAATGTAGAAAAATAAAATGCAGAAAAGTAAAAGAGATACAAGAAAATAATAATAGTTCTCATTATCAATCAAGGGTATATCTAGTTCCCTCACACCCCATGAAGGATTTCACTATGTTATATCTGTGTACACCCTCACACCAAGACTATCATCAAATCTTCTAACACAACACACCAAACCTATGGTGGACTTTGAATCTCCCTGATTCAAAGGATCTTTTTCCAATAAATAGAAATAACGTCACTTCCTATTTGTAAACACATGTAGAAAGTACAACCACTTTCCTTATAGACAAAATTACCACACACTTGGTGAATAAATTACAGCAAACAGATAAAATGAATACAAACAAATTTGTATGTTTTTCCAATATTCTGAAAGTATAATCTTCTCTTTCAATGAAAAATTCAAGAATATATAAACATTTAAATGCTCAATGGTTTATGAAACTTTTCCATAAATGATAAAATTTATGCAGTAAAAAGTTTATATGCCATTGTATATGAAAACCTGAAAGTCTCTCTCTCTCTCTCTCTCTCTCTCTCTCTCTCTCTCTCTCTCTCTCTCTCTCTCTCTCTCTCTCTCTCTTATAATCATCCTTCTATTTTATTAAAAAATTAAAAATGTTTCATTTGAACAATACGTACATTTTAAAACATAATTAGTCATATTGATTTTAATGATAAAACTTGTTTCATTTATTTTTATTCTTGACAATATATAAATTAGGGTGGTTAGTGGAATAATTAAATGGATTAAATGCAATAAGTAAATTTATATTAGTGAGGAACAATAATCAATGATTCATTATTTTAAAATGAGGTTATTTTATAATAAAAAAGTATAAGTCAGACATATAAAGAGACGGAGAGAGTGTCTCGTTAAGGTAGTTCAATTAGTAGTTGTGCATGGACATCAGTTGGGGGGCGCAGGTTCGAACCTGCGACATCCTACTTTGTTCACATTTAAAAGGTGAATTACAGTCAATAAACTACTTGACAAAAACAAAAAAGAGACGGATGGAGTGGTTAATAATATTATTGACAAACTAATAGGTTGGTCATGTCATTGAAATTTTAAATGACATTAAGAGTAAGTTAATTGGTTAAGTAAAAAACAATCGAATGAATGTGATAGATATTTTTAAAATAAAATTTAATAACTTTAAATGTTATTTTTTCTTCTCGATTTTTGTATAAGCGATGATTTCATTCAATAATCGAGTACAAGGGGTACTCTAACCACAAAGCACCAATGAGAAAAACTCTCACTACCTCCTAGTACAATTTAAAGGAGAAGAAAACCAGTCAAAAAAGTTACAATTTAGATGATTTTTGCAATCTAAAACTGCCCATTTTCAAGACAAGAATTTAATGGATAATAAGAAATCCTCAAAATTAAAAAAAAAAAAAAAAAAAACCATTTTAATACATGATTGTATTCCTTGAAAGTTAAAGATTCCAAGTTGTTGATAACCATATCAAACTAGCAATATCTCGACCATCTAATCTCTTCCACCGATGGTAGTGAAAAATGAAACTAGACAGTCTTCATTCAAGACCTTCATCCTGCCTACCACCCCAATTATGAACATCATCCCACAGTCTTCTAGCAATTTGGCACTCGAAAAATAAATGTTGGTTGTTTTCATCCTCATGGAAACACGATACACAACATCTTCTATTGACATTATCTCTGCTTATAATACTTATTTTCACCAGTTGGTCTCTAGTTGGGAGCTTGTTGAGGATCACTCTCCAACCAAAGATTATCGCTTTGGATGGAGCTTTGATCTGCCACAACTTTGATATCCCAACAAAATGATATTCATTAAGCGGAACTTCTTTGGCTTTACTATCCATTTCTGCATAAGAAGAACTGACATTGAAAACTTTAGAGTTATCAAATAATCAAGTGAAGTTGTCCTCGATAGTAGGATCTGGGTCCACATCCTGTAACAAAACTCTCTATTCCTCCACCTGATCAGCAATAACACCACCAACATCTCCAAGGCTAACCTGCCAATTCCAAATCCAATTCGGCCCTATCCTTTACCCCGATTCTGCAATGCTAACCAAAGAATTCCTAGTTTCTTCATAAACTTCAGGAAAAACCTCTTTCAAATTTGATCACCTAGCCACTTGCTATGCCAAAAAGCTATTTTCGTTCTTCCTCCCAAATGAGACATAATGTTATCAGCAAAAGTATTTTTCTCTAGGTCTTCCTTGGCAGACATAGTGACCGAGTCTCTCCACCAAATAAATTAAATTTTCCTAACTAATTTTTTTATCATTAATAAAGAGAATCTTTTCAGGATTTTTATATCTATGAGCAAGAATATCGTACCACAAAGCGTCTCTCTCCTTCAATATCCTCCATTTCCACTTTAAAAGCAAAGCTTTGTTAAAGGTTTCTATATTCTTTATGCCAAGACCCCATTCTCTTTGGCCAAAAAAACCTTGTCCCAACTCACCTAGTGAACCTTCTTCTTGTTTTCAGAGTCACCTCAAAGTAATCTACCTTGAATACTTTTGATTAGATTAATCACCTTACCAGGGGCTTTGTAGAACGAAAGGGTATATAAAGGAATAAAATTAAGAATAGAGTTTATCATCACCACTCTATCTCCCATAGAAAGTTGTCTTCTCTTCCAAGTAGATAATATTCTCTTCAAATTGTCAATAACATCACTCCACATGTTCACTCTTCTAGGAATATCCCCCATCTTCACTCCAAAGAACTTAAAAGGCAAAGATCCTGTTTTACAAAAAAGGAAAGTGGTTGTTGCATTCATCACATTATGCTTAATATGAATTCCAAATATCCGACTTTTGAAAAAATTGACTCTTAAACCTATCGCCAGTTCTAATCCCCTAAGAATTAATTTAACACACCAAAGGTTATTCCAACTTCCTTCACCTAGAATCAGTGTATCATCAGGAAATTGAACAATGTCTAAGATATCCCCTCATTAACAAAATAACGAGTAAACTCCCCAACCTCCACAATTTTTTTTCATCATTCTTGTGAAAACCTCCCTAACTAAAACAAATAGAAATATGGATAGACGACCCCCTATGCCTCAAACCTTTCTCAACTTTGAAATCTCTAGTAACACTACCATTAACAATTACTGACATTGAACTTTTAAAGATGCACGCCTCCATCCATTGATTCCACTTAGCCCCAAATCTCATTCTTTTGAGAAGAACCTAATATAATTCCAATTCACCTTATCATAAGCCTTCTCATTGTACCTTCACCACCAAATAACTCTTTCCATCTCTCTTAGTCATGTTTAAAGCTTCATTAACAACCAAAAAATCATCATCATCATCATTATATATATATATATATATATATATATATATATATATATATATATTTGTGTGTGTGTGTCTGCATTTTAAATTTTTTTTCATCAACGATTCAAAAGACTCTTTTCTCTTTACATATTTTGAGTCAAAATGATGGATCTGGAAATAGTGATGCACGTGCTAGTAGTATACTTATATATGAATAAGACTTCTTTGAAGTCAAAATTTTATTTTGAAAAGAAAAGTGAAGTAAAAATCCATGGTTATATAGAAAATAGATGAAAACGTATTATACACGAAAAAATATATTGTTTGGACAAAAAATAGCAGGAAATAATACGGTGTATTGTCAAAACCAAAGAAATAACATGGTTGCTTGAAAAACACAATGTTACGAACATGGAAATTTTATTTAAAAGCCAAAATCACGCCAGCAATTTTCTGGTAAATAACCGCATAATTTGATTATAGTTCAAGTACTTATGTTTGGTGCAGTCATGATTAAAATCACGCAATCTGAACATTCTCCTATATTTTGTAACAGCTGCCTTTATGCAGCAGCAATATTTAAATAAAATATCATTGGATTCTGCGATATCCAAGCACATCATGTTTTGCATGGTTTGGTCGAGCGAATTCATTCACTTTGTCCATGAAAATAATACTCTAACAACTTAAGGTGCAAGATGTACATGCTTTGTGCCCTTGACATTCGCACATTTTATAATCTATCTATAATTTTAGGGAATTTGCATTAAAGTCTCATGTAATTCTACTCTATCTAATTGTTGAGATATACTATTATAATTTTGGGAGTCTCATGGAATTATTTCAAATGGCACTCACATTTTCTGTATATTCACTAAAATAATCACTATAGAATATATTTATATGATACTCTCATTTCATCAAGACTCAAACAGTATATTTAGAAGTAATAACAAACTATTTAATAAAAAAGTTTTACATTGAGAACAAAAAATGAATCACTTTTTTTTTCTTAAATATGAACCAAATTTTTATAGACTAAAATTAATCTTTATTGACCGTTACAAGCTTTTTTTTAGTATATGTCATTGAGGCACTTCTTCTGTTCTAAAATCATAATTGTTGATGTAGATTTTCATTGTGGTGGTTTATGTTGCTCTGATGATGTCGTTGTGTATGATGAACTTGCAAGATTGGCACTCAAATATTCAAGTTAGTCATAATGGAATAAATTTAGTTATGGATTGAAATCATATATTTCTTGATCAAGTGGTTGTATTTAGGTAGCGGGCGAATTTGGGCCTTCCTTGTGTTAGGCCTGAGGCCAACCCAAAACAGTTTTCCACAAGGCTATCTTTGGTGTGGTGCATGCATTACGACATATAACATTTTTTATGATGAAATTTTTAACGCGAACATGCCAAAAACCGAGTGTATAGGTATTGGGAGCGACATGTTTGATTTTTTTTTTTTTATAAAAAACAACTTTTTCCCTCGATTTTATAAAAAAAACCGAGGTAATATAGCTATAAGTGAACGCCAAATTTTCTCCATAAAAAAATAATAAACCTATTACCTCGGTGTTATTGAAAACCGAAGAAATATAGCAATAAGGGAACACGCTTCGAATCCCTGTAACTGCATTTAAGATTTTTTTCAATGATTTCTCACTTGATTGTCTTCTCGCTACTGCAGCCGAGGTAAAATGCATTTTGCATTCGACGTTAAAAGCACTTTTTGTAGTAATGATGAGAAACCTTCCAAACAACTGGGTCAAGTACATCTAGTCGTGATCACGTGTTGAGAAGTGGAAAAGACTTGGAGACAACTTCATTAAATGCATATCTCAACATTGAGACGTTTTGCAAATTTATTTGTGTTGGCCCTATGTTTATAGGTTACGGTGTGGTGTTTCCATCTAGGGAACTCGAGTGGGCTCAAGTGTTGTTATGTTTTCGAGGTACCATCTAGAGCGTTGATTTTTTACCCTCCATTTTCTTTCACTCTACAATGTTGATTTGTTTATATATATATATATATATATATATATATATATATATATATATATATATATATATATATATATATATATATATATAAGGGTCGCTTTGACTTTTCAAACAACTTTTCGTTCTTTCTCGTACTTGACCTTAGCATCCTTATGTCCACTTTCTTCTTCATCTTCAATGCTCTGGTGGTTCATGTTTCTATCTATCTTCTTCTATTTTTAGGGGTTTTGCATTGCCAGCTTTCCCTGCTCTAAACAGTTTCTTCGCTTGATCTTCTAGCTTGGGTACTTTTCTTTAGTATTTTCCCTTTCATTTGTTGTTTTACCTCTTTTAGTGTTTATCATTGCTACCTTAGGAGATGCACTTGAGAATATAAACAAAGGTAATGGGGGGATTCTCCAGTATTAACAATTTATGAAAGTCCTAATATCCCACACGTTGAACCTCTAGAAACCAATGGCCCCAACCCTAATTTTAATGTATTGAGCAACAATTGTGGGTCTAAAGAAGGTTCTTTTGAAAGCGAAGATAATCCTCTTAGAAAGAGGCATGGAGGGGTAACTTTGATAATTCAGCTTATATAGAAGCGGTTGTTTGTCTTGCCTCTTACCTTCAATCTTAAACTGAATTGGACGCGGCCATACAAGCTTGAGACGAGCAAAGATCATTCTTGTATGTCGAATATTATAGGGTGATGTGTGGTCAGGACCCTAGTGATACAGAAATTAGGGACCATCTTACCTTTACGAATAACCACACGACATCTGACCGACTTTATCTTTTATACGACAGTTGGGAAGAAATGGTAAGGCAGGACTTGCGAATTTAGTTTCTCTACCAAATGTCAGGATCTACCATTGGGTAGATTCTGAGTTAGTGGCCATAGTTTCATATTTTTTTACAATGCAGAGAAGGTGGATAAGGCTCAGATAGAAATGGTTCCATACTATGATTGGCATGTTTCCACATTGATGTTGGCAAGAGGAATTGAAACTCTTTTGACATGTGCTTTGTCCTCTTCTATGAGTGTCTCTTCACCTGTTTGAGACTCAAGTATCCCTTCAAAGGGTGTTAAGAGGATTTATTGAATCACCTGGATGTTGCTCCTTCTCACCTTCACCCATCTGCCAAGGCCTTTGCCAAGGTGTTTCATTACTAGTGCGAGTATCGGGAGAAGGTGTTGTCCCTTAATCTCTTATTCAATTTATTCTCTGTATCTCGTGTTTCAAGGGATCTTGTTTGCAGACAAAAAAATATTATTGCTCCACTAAACCACTAGGATGTTTCGTGTCTATACGGACAACTAAAAAAGTTTGAATGACCACTTTATTCTAGTGACTCCGCTCACTTTTGTTGGGTTTTGCTTGTGGATGAATCAAGTATGAATTATGGTTAAAACCCTATAATGTCGTCATTATTAGCTTCCTGCTAGTATAGTGGTAAGAGCAGAGAACGAACTACCCCACTGAAGTTTTGTTGTGTGACTACGTCAGAATTTGGAATTTTTCCTTGTCACTTAGTTGGAGTGTGCCATCCGCATGTTTTAACTTTGTTCGGTATTACCTTAAGTGGATCATGGTTAGTGAATGGTATACAAGTGAAGACGCCGTGAGTCGAGAATGATATCGCGAGTCCGTACAAGCCGAATTGATGGTTCTGAGTTGGGATGACTTTTGAAATAAAAGGAATTCATCATCTGTGTTAACCAATTAACACAATGGGGTTAACCGGTTAACACGTGCAAGGATGGTATTTTGTGCTGAACTTTGAGGAGTTAACCGATTAGCTCAGACGGTTAATCGATTAACGTGTGTGTAAATTGTGAAATCCCTTAGGAACCATCATCTGTGTTTTGTTACCTTATGTTCTTCCGATTGATAAGTGTTCGGAGAATGGAAAACGGGATTGTAAGTAAATGAAAGAAGGATTTGTGTTTCGAAATCGGAACTTCTGAAAGGTGTTGCGTAGTTGACCATTTGTTCAAACGACAAGGGAGTTAACTTTGGGGAAATAATCTTGTGAACCGTGTTGAGTATGAGAAGGCCTTAGGTGTATTACCGTTGCGAGTTTTAAGGACGAAGTTGGAAAATATTCACGAAGTATTGATCTTGCAAGGAATATTTCGGTGTGTAATTATGGTATTAGTAAGGTATGAACGGTTGGTCAGAGTTAGTAATTGTTATCTTCCGTGAGTTCATGGCATCGGATTTAGACCGTGAGAGTGGTACCAGTTGTGTGCAGTTGTGTTTTACCAAGAGAATGAAATTTGAAAGTTATCTTTCCAAGTACGAGTAAGAATTGGACGTTCCGAAGTTAAGCATGTAACTTGGAACCGATTATGAAACAAAACGAGTGAGAGAGGTGGATTCGATTGAGAAATGTGGCATGGTCTTCGAAAGTGTGGGTGTATGTGGAGTGTTGTATGTGAATTGGTGAGTGGTATAGAAACTCACAATTGTGCCTTGGATGGGTTAAGTTTTGATAAGTGGTGACTCGCACATGATTGAAGTTTCGTGATGGTGTTACGTTGTTATTGGTTGAGAGCTTGTGCCAACAAGAAACCTTGAGTAAGTCGGAGACCCCGTAAGAAGAATCGATTTGGAGTTGTGTATGTCATAGTTGTAACAGTGTAACTCGTGTGCCTTTATCGTCTGAAGAGTATTGGACGGTGATAAGATATTGTGTGTTGGCGAGGAAATTATTCTACCATAGGACGTCAATAAGTTTCTCATACCATTGGTTAGTAAGGACCCCAGTGGAAAAATGTGTTTCTTAGCCGACTATTATCTACCTGGTAGTGCTTGAGAATTCATGGCATTCCACTAATGGATTTTGGATTGCGCAGTGGAAGGTGTCAAATGAAAGAGTTCAGTCAGAATAATGAGAATTTGGAAGATTGTTAATTATAAGTATGGAAATAAGAAGATCTTGTTCTAAGTGTATTACCTTTTGGTGTGATACGAAAGAGATGAAATATCGGATGTAAAGAGTACCATATACAGCATCAGACCAGATGGAACTGGTAAAGAAGTCGTTTGATCAATTTATGAAGTGGTTTTGAACGTTAATAAATTTATGAAAGGATAGTCGTCGGTAATTGCATAAAGGCAATGAATCACTAAATTACCTTACGCAATTGATGAATGTTTGTTCTCCTAAACCAAGATAAGGTGTTACGGTTTTGTTTGTGACTCGGTAGAGGAATATAAAATGGTACATTCTTCCCGAAGGTAGAATGCGACCTGTTCTTTTGTATGAAACAACAGATGAATTATGGAAAAAAGCAAAGTTCGAAGTTAACCCAATATTGGAATAAGAGTATGACTAAGGACGTGAAGTTTGATAATTCGTGAAAATAAGGATTTTGATATGTGAAGTCAAGTTGGAATTGGAATACGTCAGAAATTTGAACGGAAGTAAAGATAAGTGTGAATTTAAGCCAAGGATACAAGTTGCGGTTATTTTCGAGTAGAGGAAATTCGGGGGCGAATTTCAATTTAAGGGGGGGAGAGTGTAATACCCTATATTATCTAAAAGCTCAAGTGGATATCAGATGAGATCATATGAGCTTTTGTGTACTCTATCTTTGGATAGTTGGATTAATGGAATCCTATAAGTGCTCTATGTATTATCAATTGGGATCAATAGAGCAACTAGTGAACTCTGAATAGATAGATTATTTAATGAATGAGACAGATCATTAATTATTAGTTCAAGAGAGGATTTTATGGTAACTCTAATAATTGATCAATTGGTGTGAGACGATAAAATATCAATTGGAGATACTTTACTCTATTGGATTATATTATATAATATTAGTATTTTATATATATATATATATTTGTTAGAAAAAGAGAAAGAAAAGGAAAGAAGAAGAAGTTAGTAAGAAGAAGAGGAAAAGGAAGAGAAAGAGAGAAAGTGGAGAAAGAGGAAGAAGAGAGAAAAGCTCATGGATCATCTTCAATATTCATCATCTTGTTCAACCTCCTCTTTGATTATCAGGTGGGTTCTAGATAGATACCCTAAGCTCTAGAAATTTCATGATTGAGTTTAGGTTAGAGTTTGAGAGAAAATGAGTAAATTGGCTAAGATCAATGCTCTAACGGATAAAACGTGAAATAAACCGTGTAATATAGTTGGG
Organism: Lathyrus tuberosus; assembly: GCA_022829125.1. NCBI lineage: Eukaryota > Viridiplantae > Streptophyta > Magnoliopsida > Fabales > Fabaceae > Lathyrus > Lathyrus tuberosus. The sequence continues at coordinate 485,149 of JALAZF010000179.1, forward strand.
TTGTATGTGGAAATAATCGGGAATACTTGATGGTATGTTAGAACATGTTTTTGGTTGAATTGGATTGAAAATATACCATTGAAAATAGGTTTTTATACTTCTGGTTCAGTGGTAACCGGTTACTCGTTTTGTGGTAACCGGTTATTTGCAGGAAAATGACAGTTTTTACGCAAAATTGAACTAAGTAACCGGTTACTCATTTTGAGGTAACCGGTTACCTGATTGAAAATTGGCTACTGTAATGCGCAGTGAGAATGGGTAACCGGTTACCACTGTTGTGATTTTTGAAAATGTTTGAAAATTCATAACTTTTGAACCGTGATTCCGATCAAAGCGTTCTTAGTATCGTTGGAAAGCTATGACGATCCTCTACCCAATAAAAAGTGAAAATATTGAGTATGATGTGGGATTAATTATTTAGTGGAAATTGAATGAAAATAATGTTTTTGTGATATGTTGAAAATCCATATCTTTTGAATCGTAAATCCGATCAAGGCATGGTTATAGTCTATGTAAAGCTGTGAAAATATCCTACGAGATAAAAGTGAGAAACATTGATTTTGATGCCCGATTAAATGAATCGGAGGGAACCTGAGAATTTGTGTTAACTTTATGAGTTGAATTATTACATGTAATTTATTACAAATTGTATTATGCCATATCTATCTAATTGTGAATTGTGAATGAAAGAAAATATGAATGTTTAAAAATATGAATTAGGAAGAGTGAGGAGACTCTACCCTAAAACAAAATGGCATAGTTTACGGTTGTGACCTAGTAATTACTAGGAATTGATAGAGACTCTAGATGGCGATACTCATGCATTCGATGTAGAAAGATGCATCCTTGATGAGTAATGGTCTAAAGTAGATAACCTAGATGGCGATGCTCGTGTATTCGATGTAGAAAGATCCATCTTTGACGAGTAATGGTCTAGGAGAGAGTGAAACACTAGTATGGAACATGTGTGTAAACCTTTGTGTTTTATGAGAAAAGGGAAAAGAGGCCTTAAGGCGAATGTGGCCTTGTGATTGTCGAATACAATCACGTTTGTGTATATGATCATGTAATCGTAACCGTTTCCCTTGAGATGTAGTTTCATGAGTAACGAGCTCCTCTGAAACGTACGCATAACTACTTGGCATGTTTGATTCCCGCGTGTGAGTACGAATGGAGCCTACGGGTAAAGAGACTTGTGATGGTTAACAGGCCATGTGAAGTGACGATTCACGATTAACAGGCCGATGAATCCGAATCCATTTCGTATGTCAAGTAGGTTACAAGAATCCATGACTCGGGTCGACTTCTAGACGTAGAAGCGGACGGGAAAAGGGGATGCCTTGGTAAGGTTACCGATTAGTGATAAAATCTTGAGTTAACAGACTCATGAACATGTTTCCATATAGTGTGAGATTGAGAACTCAAGATCATTTCCCTTCCCCTTGACTTGAGTTAGGATTTGGATAGAACCCTCTAAAGCCGAGAGAATCCATAAGATAGGGAACTCACTGAGATTTAATATCTCTCCCCATTATTGTTGCTATTTTTCAGGCATTGGTTGCAGGTTTGATTTACAAATAGAGCTATGCTTGGATGTTTCAAGAGAAGCTTAGCTTTAGTTTTCCGCTGTGTTAATTTGTAGTATACAATTGAGGATATTGTATATTGATCTTAGTTTTTTGTTTTGGCTAATTTCCACGTCTTGTACCATAGATTGTATTAAGTTGTTAGAATGGTCAAGTATGTGAATTATGCCATTACACACTTATGATGGTGTCAGTACCAGATAAAATGCTTGTATAGTATTATTCTAGGTATATATTATACAGGGCATTACAGTTTTCTTGTTATTCTTAGGGGAACCTATTGATTTTGGGCGGTTGATTGTTGATAATATAAGAAATGTGGCTAACGCTCCACAACGAGCTTGTGGATATTTTTGTGTTATAAATGAATTTTGTAAGAGAGCAAGTATCCCTGAGTACCCCGAAATTGAGTGAATTCTTCCAAAATCACCCCTCGACACGTCGGCTATAAGGAGGTTGGAGAATACACATCATGGAGAAGCTGCTTAACAGAATCAAGAGGACAACAAAAAAGGTCATGATGGAAAGTTTAACCGACCACCTATGCAACATCAAGGTCAATAGATGCAAGATCAAGTGACTTCAGAATTTTAGAGAAGGATGGAAGCTCATGTTGTAGGAGTTACAAGGTGGATTGAGGAAGTTTCACCAACCTTGTATGCTAACCCTCCAAGATTCACCCCAGCATTTTGAGACTTCTACAACCAGCAAGAAGGCCACATGCTGACTCAAAGCTTAAGAGTCCAATTTGCATCAGCTAAAAACATGGAGAACTACTTCATCAACCAAGACCAAGAGCAAGCTAGAAGAAGAAACCATGTGTGCGCTGAATGGAACAAACGAAACACTGAGTTCAACAACACTATGAACGACATACATGATCTTTTTCGTGATGACGATATGTGAAAAGCCATATAGTTTAGTTACTAATTTTGAGATTTTTTATTATTATTTTGTTTTATTGGATGTACCTGGAGAAAAGTTATCATTCCTAGTGCTCTTTCCTTTCCCTTTTGTACTAGCAACAAATTGTCCTTAATACACAAGTTGCAGCTGTGTTTTTTTTCTTTTCAGATTTACAAGTTTAACTTTAGCATTGAGCACATGATCCGAGAAAAGAAAAAAAAATAAGATAAGTGACTTGATCATAATGAAAGCAACCGAGGACTTAAAGGCAATGGAAGAGAAAAGAATCAACCAACTTATAGTCAACCTGCATATACCTCATCTGGTAAGGTTTGAGCCTAAATATTTCCATTGTTCACTTTTTCTTTCTTAGAGTGCATGCATGCATTGTTCCTTTATCTGGTTTGATTTATTTCTGATTAAGTTATCATAATTGATTTATACACACTGAGGAATTTTTTTCTATATAACTCTGAGCCTTTGTAAACCACCATTTAGTAGTAGGACTACCCTTCGCTAAAAACTTTGAGCCTAAGCCTTTCTTTCGGTGACGTAGACTTAAATGCTTAGACATATTACTTGAAATATCCTTTTGATTCAACCATCTCTTTGGATTTAGGTAGAAGTTTAGTTCTTCAAGTGTACGAAAAAGATTAAGTTTAGGATTTCTCTTGGAAGTGAGCAACGCTTTAAGTTTGGGTTGGGGGTACTAGAGAACTTGATCCAAAATTTAAAATTTTTCAATAAAAAGAAGTGGAAAAAGGAACTTCTTCAAAAAAATGATGAATAAATGACAAAAATAAAAATGAATGACATTTTAAGAAGGATCACAAATCTCTAGTACCAACAAAGAGGTATGATGAACAAGGGAAAACTAAGAACTTAACTCCAAAGGTTTAACCCTACTTTCCTAAATATATCCTCCCCTAACATAAGCCAAGTTACAACTGAGAAAGCCCTTTAAATGTGTGTGTTGAGATTTCTATGATTGACTTTATTAGAATATAATCAAGCTAAGTTTAATTGATTTTGCATGTTGATTGAGTGTTAACCCTATAAATTGAGTGAGTTAAGTGAGTTGAGAGATAGCTTGAGTACTAGTCATGGTTGAAGACGTTTTCTGAAATTTCCGAATGGAAATTGGAAGCAGGAATAATGATCAGGTAACTATAAAGATATAGTGCGACTTATTGTCTGTTGAAATGTGTAGTTGCAGGTGAGTTGCTTGTGGATAAGCAACGATTCAAGTTTGGGGTTTTGATGAAAGTTTGTCATTACATATAATCAGTCGAAGAATTGAGGAAAATGAGCGAAAGAGGAGTCAAAATGATGAAGAAAGACACAAGAATGAGTGAAAAATAGACAAGTATGGAAGAATGGGACTTAGTGGAAATTCTAGTGAAAAATGGGTGAAAAACACGCAGCTACTGGAATAATCATGCACAGCATCGAGTGCTATCAAGCGCGCGATAGAAAAGCAAAGGGTTTATCGCGCGCATAATCCTTCTATAATGCGCGCGATGAAGGCTTTTTCTGATGCGTTCTGGCAGCTTTAAAAGGGGTTTTTCTGCACTTTTACAAGGGTTACGAAATTTGGCAATGGGAGCACGATTTTACAACATCAGAGGGTGATTTTGAGAGCATTGGAAGCCATTAGAGGCCAATCCTTCAAGGGAATTCATATGTATTTAATTGGTATTGTAATTTTCACTATGTGTAGCTAAATTCTCCTAGGTTAGGTTGTGTTGTGATGAACTTTATTCAATCTTGCCGGCATTATATGGCGGTTTGAATTTGTATGAATCCTTTGAATTATAATTTTATTTAGTTGTTTCTTATGCTTAATGCTTATTATTTGAGATATTTTGTTAATATGTTGTTAGATGCATAAGGATTCCAGACCCATAGCCTATGTATTGGACCTAGGGAAACTATTCTACTTAAGTCGATTGAATAGGGATAACAAGGGAATTAACGTTCTGTACATCACCTAACACTGCTTACACTGGAGGACTAGGGATAGAAAGCTCCGAGTAGTTGTTAGTGAGTTATTACGTGGGGGACTGGCTATAACGGTTTTGTTTATTCGTCGTAAAATTATAAGGATAAGTTCAATTCATACAGGGCATCATACATCAACAAGAGGAGATAAGAGGATTCTAAGATACAACCTGACCGCTTTCGTAATTTAGTTTTCTCTTTAATTTCTTTTTGCACTGAAATTTGCAAGTCCCCCCCCCCCCCCCTTTTGATTGTTTTTATTTAATATTTCACAAATCATTGCTCTATTCAAACACAGTCCTTGTGGGTTTGATCTTTTTATTACCGCAAAATTATCAGTACACTTTCCGATAAGTCATCAATTACTTCTTTTTGCACCTTAGCTAATTTGCTTGCACTCCTTTCTAGACCAAAACTAGAAAACTCATCTTTTTGTTAGTAAAAGTATTTTTATTTGATGAGCAAATATTAAACCCACTTATTTAAAGGGTTCATCAGAGTTTTCCGATTATTTAACATTTAAATAGTGTACTACCTTGATTACTAACTAACTTTGATAGAAATTCCCCTTTTCGAGGAAATGACAACTTAATGTCGCACGTACTTCTCTACGGATCGTAGGATACGAGAGATGGTTAATACACGAGATAGATATGTCCACCACAAACTTATCTTCTCAACCTACTAAGAGGTTAATTTATCATCATATATCAGCGCAGTTGAGACCATCCTCAACACGAACTTGCTTAGATCACGATCGTTGATATACACCATTAGCGAGCATCCATAGATCTTAGAATTTAATTTAAACTACTGTATACTTGAGAGTATACTCTTTACTTTGCACAACTTCATTTAATATGCGCTAAGGCTTCACAAACGCTGCAAAGCATCCCTATAAAACATACTAGGGTTTTATCTTTGGTACCCAAATTTTCTTGGGTCCCGATGGGTTAGTAGTTATAAAAGTTCTAGGGTTTACTACCTTTAAACCTTATCAATTTATCAAAACAAAACGGCTATAAATGGCCAAGTCTATTGCACTGAGAACATTTATAAACATGTTGATTCACTTTCTTCCTATTTAACTCTTTATTATGTGTTCTACCATATTTAAACTTTAATCCAATTTTATTTAAGCAAGGCCTTTGACTTGATAAAATCAAAACAATGTTTTCTTTCCCCTTAGTAAATTTACTTAGGGTTTCATGCAAATATGTTACTTCCCTTTTATCGAGACACGCATCTCACATGTTCCAGTTAGGTCTCTAATATAAGTTATTTCGTACTTAATTGTTTCATTACTCTTCTCTAGAAACTCATGATAATCCTTCAGGTCTAAGTTACACTTTTTAATATTATCATTTTCCTCGATTAACTTAGCACTTAATTTAAATAGATACCTGTATGCCAACTTTCTTACCTTATGGTCATCCTCTTCATGAGATACTTTCAAGCAAACATCATCTTCTTCATTGGACGAAGATTATTCAAAGGTTTTACCTGAGGTTGACTCTTTGAGGTTCCTTCTTTATGTTGAATCTCTATTATTCGTAGAGGCTTTCTTATCCTTTATTTTTTTTAAGATTCCACTAGACAAAGGTTCTTCTTCACATCCTCTTCTAAATGAAATTCTTCATTTGATTTTGAGTCCTTCGAGGATCGTTCAAACACCAAAAAAATTCTTTTGAAGGAGATTGTTGGAGTTGATTTTTCTTCACGGGAGTTCGTTGATGAACTTTCTAAATATATTTCTAGACTTGAGCTTATGCCTTCATCTTTAAGTAGTTGAACTAATTCATTCAACTTCTCAATGATTTCCTCTTTCTTAGATTTTCCTTAAATTCATAAATACTCTTATCTCTTGATTTAAGGATTAGAACAGATAGCTGATTCCAATTCTTAACTATTAGACATTTGTTAGTGAAAAACTTTCTAACATTTCTAAATTTAGAGAAGCGCTTATGAAAGAAATGTTCATCTTTTTTGCTTAGTGTATTCATTTTCTCTTGTTCGACACTTGGAGAAACTCCATTTATCATTTCAAGAGTGTCTCACATTTCCTTGAAGGATTTACAATTATGAACATGGAAAATTTGATTGTCATCTAAAGACATACCTAAGAATTTTTTTTTTTGAAATCAACTTCAAACTTTCTATTTTCCTCTATGGTCCGAAGGAAATCGGGTTCATCTACTACTTCTCCATTTATATGGTGAGTATGGATAAACATATCGTTAGTTATAGTTTCCCACAATTAAAAAACAAAAATTTGAATGTATATTTCAAATATAGCTTTCCATACTTCAAACCTATCACCATTGAATGGTTTATGTGTGTTTAGGACAGATGCCTTGTTAAGAAAAGTGTTGGAAGTCATTCTCCTCCTAAGACAATTAGTCTTTAAACACGAGTTAGGATCTGATGTCACTTATTGAACAAGTGATTCCATACACACAAGAGGGAAGGGGTGAATTGTGAGGGTTTGAAAAACATTGGTTTAAAAAACTAACTTATTTTCTAAATCAGAGTTTAAAAACATTTTCAAAGAAAATGATTTGATATGCAGCGAAAAATCGAAAACAAAGAAGATAAGCTTAAAGTAAATAAGTTAAAGGAATAGAGAATGACACCAAGAGTTTATAGAGGTACAATATAAATAAGTGATCTACTTCTCTCTCCAAGAATTGATCTTGAGAGTATCTTAAAGGTTAAGCCCATGATCCCCCTTATACAAGGAAAAATAAAGTTTCAAGTTTACTTCCAACCAAACAGCAGAAAGTGGAATGAATCAGTTAGGCTTCAAGGAAAACAACGAACAAAGCTTCAAGTGGTTAGTCTCTAAGCCAAATAGAGATTTTTATGAACTTATCTCGAATATAGGTGGAGTTTTGAACTGACAATCCTCCAAACAAACCAAGTTTTTATGTCAAACTGACCACAAACTGAACTGAGATTTTATACCGGGATAATCTCGATTCAACTAACATTTTATACCAGGTTGAGCTCAAGAACCAATATGAATATTTTTCTCTAGTTATTCTTCACGAACCCAATGGATAACTTTTCCTCAAGTGGCTAAACTCACCAACTAAATGGAGACTTAACAATAATACCTCAAACATAACTTTTAACATGTTTAGCTCTAAACCCAAACAAAAACTTCCTAAGGAAGAATGATTCACATAAGAGGAAAAATAACTCTTGGTGAATTTACAATAATACCCTTTTCAAGAACAGCTTCCTCACTAAACACAAGAACTTTTTGGCAGAGTGCTATGGCTAATAATGTGTGAGAAAAATGAAGAATATTTTAGAAAGAGAATGAGAGATAGGAAGGTGAGATATCTCACATTTTGTAGATGAAAAGAAATGACGGGGAAGGCCTAAATTTATAGGACAAAGGATGGTAAAAAAAAGGAAACAATCTATGAGGAAAACTGATTACCTAATCGATTAGGTCCTAAGTCTAATCGATTAGGTACCACAAATAAACAATTGCTTGAGCCCAATATGGAAGGTTTTGATAGAAAGTCATTACCTTTCATTAAGACATTGTCATGATCGATTATAAACTCTTTTCTCCCTTACCTAATCAATTTTGATATAGATATGTTACCTTTCATGTATCCGACAAGCTTTACGAAGGTTGACTTTGATTAAAATAGGTATGCTAGAATCATTGTTGTACTTTAAATTCAAGTGAACGGGAGAAGCCACAACGTCTATGGTCGCTAGGTATGGTCGACCGAGGATTTTGTTCTAGACGCTTTCACATGGAACCACGAAAAAATGAACATCCACCTATTTGGACGGACGGGTAGAAGTATTATTGAACATGTAATGCTCTGAATAATATATACCTAGACACTACATAGTATTAGGTTGATCAGGCCCAACACTACATAGTATGATATTAAGATTCATGCTGGCAAGACACACTTAAGAGGCAGGAATCGATTTACTTATGATGTTTCAAGGCTAGGTCGAGGACACGACCTGTTCTGATACCAACTGTAATGCCCTGTATAATATATACCTAGAATAATACAATACAAGCATTTTATTTGGTACTGACACCATCATAAGTGCCTAATGGCGTAATTCACATACTTGGCCATTCTAAAACATAAAACAATCTATGGTGCAAGATATGGAAACTAGCCAAAATAAGAAAATCTAAGAATAAGGTACAATATTCCTCATTGTACAAGAAAATAATACACAGCGGAATAAGCTTAACTAAGCTTCTCTTGAAACATTCAAGCATAGCTCCACTTGTAAATCAAACCTGCAAATGCTTCCTGAAAATAATCAACAATAATGGGGTGAGTTATTAAATCTCAGTGAGTTCCCTATCTTATGGATTCTCTCGGCTTTACAGGGTTCTAGCCAATCCTAACTCAAGTCAAGGGGAAGGGAAATGACCTTGAGTTCTCAATCTCACACTATATGGAAACATGTTCATGAGTTCATCAACTCACAATATCACTAATCGCTAACCTTACCAAGGCATCCCTTCTTCCCGTCCGCTTCTACGTCTAGAAGTCGACCCGAGTCATGGATCCTTGTATTTACTTGACATACGAAATGGATTCGGGAGCATCGGCCTATTAACCGTGAACCGTCACTTCTCATGGCCTGTTAACCATCACAAGTCTCTACCCATAGGTTCCATTCGTACTACACACGGGAATCAAACCTGCCAAGTACCATGCATACGTTTCAGAGGAGCTCGAGACTCATGAAAGTGAAACCCAAGTGAAATGGTTACAATTACGTGATCATATACACAACGTGATTGTATTCGACAATCACAAGGCCACATTCGCCTTTCACAAAGAACACAAGGTTCACACTCATGTTCCATACTAGAGTCACACTCTCCTCTAGACCATTACTCGTCAAGGATGCACATCTATACATCGAATGCACGAGCATCGCCATCTAGATTTCTCTATCACAATCTTAGTCAACACTAAGACACAACCTTAAACTATACCATTTGTTTAGGGTAAGGTTTCCTCACTCTTCCTAATTCATTTTAAGCATGCATATTCTCTCAATCATGTTTAACATCAATATTAGACAAAGCATATTACAATTTGCATAATAGAATCACATATAATAATTCAATCATATATTACATAACTCTCGGTTTCCCTCTGATCATTTAATCAGGTATTAAATCAATATTTCTCACTCTTATCCCGTAGGATATTTTCACAGCTTTGCATCGGCTATAACCATGCCTCGATCGGATTTACGATCCAAAAGATATGGATTTTCAATATATCATAAAAGCATTATTTTCATTCATTTTCCACTAAATAATTACACCTACATCATACCCATAATTTTCACTTTTTATTGGGTAGAGGATCGTCATAGCTTTCCAACGATACCAAGAACGCTTAAATCGGGTATCCGAATAGAAAGTTATGGATTTTAAAAGAAAAGGAATTTATTTGAAAACTCCCAGGAGCGCCCGACGGTACAAATTTCGCCCGGCGGTGCCCCCTTCGCCTATACTTCGCCCGGCGAAGCAGTGGCGTAAATCCCAAGCCAAAACCCAAAAGTTACAGAATCAAAAAATGTTGCGCCTCTTGGTTTTCGCCCGGCGGAGCAGCGGCGCAAGCATTGCGTCACCCGGCGCTCAAAGCGCCGCCCGGCGGTGCTCATCAAAAACAAAATTTCTCACCTGCGTTTTTAGGGTTCCATGAGCTTCAAAAACCCATCTTTTCCACACCAGATCATTTCCAAACATCAAAGCAAGTATTATCAAATGATCACATGCATATTACGACTACACTACGCAGTTTATATTGAATTTCATCCGTTAGATTTCATTGATTTATCCGTTTAATCATTTTCTCTCAAGTTTAACCTAAGTTCAAATCATGGATTTCTAGAACTTAGAGTTTCTAACTAGAACCCACCTTAGCATTGAAGAGGAGTTTGAAGAAGATGATGAAGATTCTTAGCTTTCCCTTCTTCTTCCTTGAGCTTATTCTTCTCTTTTCTCCTTTTCCTCTCTTTTCCTCTTCTTCTTACTATCTTCTTCTTCTTTCTTTTTCTTTCTATTTCTTTTCCTTTCCAATATATATATATATATATATATATATAAACTTATTATATAATATAGATCCAACAGAGTAAATATCTCCAATTGATATTTTATCGTCTCACACCAATTGATCAATTATTAGAGTTACCTCAAAATCCTTTCTTGAATTAAAATAATTGATCTCTTCAGAGTTCATCAGTTGCTCTATCGATCTCAATTGATAATACTTAAAGTACTTAGAGGATTCCATTAATCCAATTATCCAAATATAGAGCACAAAGGCACTCATCTGATCTCATCTGATATCCAATTGAGCATTTAGATAATATGGAGTATTACACTCTCCCCCCTTAAATTAAAATTCGCCCCCGAATTTCCTCTACTCAACAATAACCACAACTTGTATAACTGTCTCAGATCCATACTTAACTTTACTTCAGTTCAAATTTCTGGCGTATTCCAATTCCAACTCAACTTCACAGACCAAAATCTTATTTTCAGAATTAACAAACTTCACGTCCTTAATCATACTCTTGTTCCAATATCGAGTTAACTTCTAACTTACTTTTCCCAAAATTCATTTATTGTTTTATACAAAGAGACTTGGTCACATTCTACTTCGGAAAGAATATACCATTCTTATACTCTTCTACTGAGTCACAAAACAAGACCGTAACACCTCATCTCAATTTGGGACAACAAAACTCAACACGTCTTCGCGATGTAATTCAGTGATTTCTTAACTTCATGCAATCATCAACGATTTATCTTTTCATAAATCTTTCAACGTCCAATACCCCTTCATAATTAGTCAAACGACTTCTTTACCAGTTCCATCTGGTCTGATATTAACCATTGTAACCATTACATCTGATAATTCATCTCTTTCGTATCACCCCAAAAGGTAACACAATTAGAACAGGATCTTCTTATTTCCATACTTATAAGCAACAATCCTTCTAAATTCTTATTATTCTGACATAACTCATTCATCTGTCACCTTCCATTGCGCAATCCAATTTTTAACAGTGGAACACCACGAATTCTTAAGCACTACCAAGTAGCTAACAGTCCACAGATGAACACGCTTATCCACTGGAGTCCTTACTAACCAGCGGTACAAGAAACTTACTGACATCCTATGGTAGAAAGATTTCCTCGCCGACAGACAATATCTTAACATCGGTCCAATACTCTCCAGACGGTAGAGGTACATGAGTTACACTGCTACAACCGTAACATATACAACTCCAAATCCATTCCAAACTCGAAATAATATATCCAAAATAGTTTAACAACCTCCTGTTCTGGTTACCACATTCCAAATTGATTCTTCTTACTGGTTTTCTGACTCACTCAATGTTTCTTGTTGATTCGAGATCTCAACCCAAAAACGACGTAACACCAACGCCAAACTTCAATCATATCCAAGTCACCGTTAATCGAAACTTAAACCATCCAAAGCACAATCGTGAGTTTCCACACCACTCACCCGTTCACAAGCAACACTCCACATACACACACTTTCGAAGTCCATACCACACTTCTCAGTTGAATCCACTTCTCTCAATTGTTTTGCCCCACATACGATCCAAGTTACATGTCTAACCTCGGAACGCCCAATTTTCACTCTTACTTAGAAGGATAACCTTCAAATTTCTTCTCTGGGTAAAGTACATTGTACACATCTGGTACTGCTTTCACGGTCAAAGTCTGATGCCATGAACTCACGAAAGATAACAATTACCAACTATGACCAACCGTTCATACCTTAATTACACCAATTACGCACTGAATTATTCCTTGCGAGATCAACACTTCGTGAGTATTCTCTAACTTCGTCATTAAGACTCGCAACGGTAATAATAACAATACACTTAAGACTTTCTCTCATTCAACACAATTCACAAGATTACTTCCCCAAAAGTTAACTCCCTTGTCGTTTGAACAATTGGTCAACTACACAACACCTTTCCAGAAGTCACGATTCCAAAAACAAATCCGTCCTTCATTTACTTGCAATCCCGTTTACATTCGCACAATACTCTCCACTCGGAGCAACATAAGGTAACAAAACACAGATGATGGTTCCTAAGGGGTCTCACAATTTACACACATGTTAATCGATTACCCGTCTGAGGTTAATCGGTTAACTTCTCAAAGTTCAGTGCAAAGTACCATCCTTGCATGTGTTAATCGGTTAACCACATAGCGTTAATCGGTTAACACTGTCGTAGAAGCTGAAAACTAGTTTCTTCTTAATTGAAAGCCATCCCTACTCAAAACCATCAATCCGGTTTGTTCTAACCCACAATATCATTCTCCACTCGTGGCTTTTAACTTGTATAACATTCACCAACAATGATAAACTCAAGGTAATACAAAACAAAGTTAAAACATGCGGATTACACACTCCAACCAAGTGACAAGGCAAAATTCCAAATTCTGTCACTGTCACATAACAACACTTCAGCGGGGTAGTTCGTTCTCTGCTCATACAACTACTCTAGCTGAAGACCAATAATGACGACATTCTAAGGTTTTCGCCACAACTCATGCTTGATTCGTCCATAAGCAAAACCCAACACACAACCATTACACGATACCACAAAAGCGATGGACATAACATGTCACGCACATAACCTGGTTCTCTCATTTGAATTCCTTGGTGAGAACTAAAACAACTACGTCCTTGGTCCAACAAAAGGTAGATTCCGAATATTCCGATTATTCACAAATACAGAAGTTTCTCTATACTTGAAAATAAATCGGGGCAATGCATCCTCTTGAAGAACCTTTCCATCATTACGTACACACTAACCGGAATTTCATACCTTCCACTATCCATTGCACACCATACTTACACCTAATTACTTAATGGAAGATTCGCAACCGACAATTTTCATCAACTATTTACAAAACCCTTTCGGTATAAATCGTTCCATGATTTACACTTAGTCCGTAATAACTCCTGATTTGCTTCTTGTTGTTTTACCACAATCTTACTTCTTAAAATACAATATTCATTGTTCCACAAAGTACGTCCCTTCACAAATGTCTCAAGAATAAGAAACCATCACGTACACTTGTGACCACGGTGCTACCACTACGCTTTTTCTAAATACCAAGGTGTAACTTTCTCATTCCACGTCATACGAACAGGCTCCTCACAGGTGAACCATCTGTGATTACACTTCCTTAATTTTAGTTTCAACGACATCTTAAGTATTCTATCACACATTCGTCCAAAATTCGCTCTGTTGTCACTTTCTCATAACACACCATCGATACCGCTTTCCACACCGCGTTTACTTCGCTTTCCTTTGTAATCCTCTTAGGTCCAAAAATAAAATCACCATACTACAATTTCCTTGAATCCAAGGTACTTACTCTGTTTCTTGACACAAACTTTTCCGGTCCGCATCACTACACTTTCTGTTACTAAATGAAGCTCATTCTTTCTCCAACACAATACCTTATACGGTTCCTTGGGTAATTTAACATTTCCAAATTGGTCTCTCACCGAATACTGAAAATCCCGATGTAATATCTCGAACTTAATCTCTCTACATAATTGAATATACATAATCCATCACCCACTCTTCGTCCGGCACATACTTGTCTCATTTGAAGCATGTAAACACATCCTTGTGTTCCTTCACACACTTCTCTACTACTTTAGGTTCCCATGAAAGTCGAACTTCCTTAACTCTCAACTTTTAACCAGTTGGAAGACATTGTTCCGAACACATTCCTTAAGGTGCTCTCGTCCATTCAAGATACCATAGCGACCTTAGAAACTGAAGCACCACTACTTATCTCACTTCCGGACCTTACGCCACGCGTTCCACAAAATAACCTTTCTTTTCCACAGAATGAGATTACTTGAAATCCTCATTCATACCAGTGGTCAATCCAGCTCTACTAGTGATTTTACATATTCCTCAATATCTTAACCAATCGTCCAATAGAGATCCCTAACTTTCAGACTATACTCATCCCAAGGATTGCTTGAACAACACACCACCTTTCAATTCCATGCTATCCAAAGCACAACTTCTACTAAGATCCCAATTGAGTTGACCAAAACTCCTCACTACTAACTCTTGGCTTGAGCCTACCCTCACAGCACAAGTTCTGACAACACTTCGGAGTCCTCGTGGTCGCTCAACCATGATTCTACCTATCACATACATAGTATTAGGTTGATCAGGCCCAACACTACATAGTATGATATTAAGATTCATGCTGGCAAGACACACTTAAGAGGCAGGAATCGATTTACTTATGATGTTTCAAGGCTAGGTCGAGGACACGACCTGCTCTGATACCAACTGTAATGCCCTGTATAATATATACCTAGAATAATACAATACAAGCATTTTATTTGGTACTGACACCATCATAAGTGCCTAATGGCATAATTCACATACTTGGCCATTCTAAAACATAACACAGTCTATGGTGCAAGATATGGAAACTAGCCAAAATAAGAAAATCTAAGAATAAGGTACAATATTCCTCATTGTACAAGAAAATAATACACAGCAGAATAAGCTCAACTAAGCTTCTCTTGAAACATCCAAGCATAGCTCCACTTGTAAATCAAACCTGGAAATGCTTCCTGAAAATAATCAACAATAATGGGGTGAGATATTAAATCTCATTGAGTTCCCTATCTTATGGATTCTCTCGGCTTTACAGGGTTCTAGCCAATCCTAACTCAAGTCAAGGGGAAGGGAAATGACCTTGAGTTCTCAATCTCACACTATATGGAAACATGTTCATGAGTTCATCAACTTACAATATCACTAATCGATAACCTTACCAAGGCATCCCTTCTTCCCGTCCGCTTCTACCTCTAGAAGTCGACCCGAGTCATGGATCCTTGTATTTACTTGACATACGAAATGGATTCGAAAACATCGGCCTGTTAACCGTGAACCGTCACTTCTCATGGCCTGTTAACCATCACAAGTCTCTACCCATAGGTTCCATTCGTACTACACGTGGGAATCAAACCTACCAAGTACCATGCATACGTTTCAGAGGAGCTCGAGACTCATGAAACTGCAACCCAAGTGAAATGGTTACAATTACGTGATCATATACACAACATGATTGTATTCGACAATCACAAGGCCACATTCTCCTTTCACAAAGAACACAGGGTTCACACACATGTTCCATACTAGTGTCTCACTCTCCTCTAGACCATTACTCGTCAAGGATGCACATCTATACATCGAATGCACGAGCATCGCCATCTAGATTTCTCTATCACAATCTTAGTCAACACTAAGACACAACCTTAAACTATACCATTTGTTTAGGGTAAGGTTTCCTCACTCTTCCTAATTCATTTTAAGCATGCATATTCTCTCAATCATGTTTAACATCAATATTAGACAAAGCGTATTACAATTTGCATAATAGAATCACATATAATAATTCAATCATAAATTACATAACTCTCAGTTTCCCTCCGATCATTTAATCGGGTATCAAATCATTATTTCTCACTCTTATCCCGTAGGATATTTTCACAGCTTTGCATCGGCTATAACCATGCCTCGATCGGATTTACGATCTGTAGCGAGCGATTTTGGACGCGGTTCTTAAGCGCTGGTCGCTCTCTACGGTTGAGCTTAAACTACAGGTCGATTCATTTTTTATCCTATTAAAGCTGATGAAGGAAGGGAAATAGATGTCTCCAATTTACCCTGCTTTGCATACTGAGTTTAAACAGCGGTCTGTTAGGTTACGGATGCGATCAATATGGGGGGGCCTTTGTACTGGTTATTTGTATTTTCGCCAATATGGTTTTCTTTTCTCTTTTTATTTTAACAGAATGTTTCTGGTGGGGAACAAGGATTAGGACGTCAGGACTGATGCTTTTTTATGTGAGAGTATGGGATTTTTGGTTTTTGTTTAGTGTGATCGCTAAGATCTTTTCTTTCGATCTTATGCCTACGTATTCCCATTTACCGAAACAGGGAAATCAGAGCATTCGTAATTCCTCCTATTCTATGGGAGGAAATGGGTGTTTTGGTGTCTTGTTCAAAGCCCAAGACCTGAAGCGAAAGGTGATTTGTATCTTGTTCAAAGCCCAAGATATGAAGCCAAAAGGTCTCAACTTTAGAGAGAATTTGTCATCTCTAAAGAGGGGGTTGTATGTCACAACTGTTTTATAAAGGAGAATTACTTTAACCGGGATTTGTGAATCCGGCAATGCCATAATTTCCTTTATAGGGGATTTCAACCTGAAGGAGAAGACTTTAAATCAATGTAGAGCAATGCCATCTTTCCTTAGGAATTTCTCATGCTAAAAAAGGGACAATGGCGTGGATGTAGATGATCCAGAGGCTTGTCGCTTACAGGAATTAGATGAAAGGGGAAGGAGTTGTTGATGTTTGTGTACTGTGAACAAGGCACAGCTTTGATGCTAAAAGGTTAATTGGATTAACCAGTGGTTTTCTTATACAAAGCCTAAGAGGAGGCTATTATGTGTCTCGTACAAATCCCGAGAGAGAGGCTAAAAGGTTTTGACTCAACGAGGGAATCTTTTGGTATCTCGTATAAAGCCCGAGGTGGAGGCTATTTGACTCAACAAGAGAGTTTTTTGTATCTCGTACGAAGCCCGAGGTGGAGGCTGTTGTTTATTTGGCTCAATAAGAACCTTTTTGTGTCTCTTATAAAGCCCGAGATGGAGGCGAAAGAGGTGATTGACTCAACGAGGGAGTCTCTTATGTGTCTCGTACAAAGCCCGAGAGAGAGGCTAAACGTTGTTTGACTCCGCTGGGGAGAATCATTGTACAAAGCCCAAGAGAAGGCTGACTTCACTGGAGAAGGATCTTTATACAAAGCCTAAGAGGAGGCTATGGTAACTGTTTTAGTTAAGTGACAGGTCCAGTATACTGATTTTTAAAGAGAAAATCAGTTCTTATATGAGCAATATTGTACTCAAGGATTTGATTCGAAGATCCGGGTTATTCCTGTTCTTTAAGGAAGTGGGAAATCTGAAGGGTATTGAGATTGTCCGAGTCTACGAGTTTTCTTCCTATTTAACGAATGGGTCACTTGAGAATGTCTTTGAGACTCAAGGAAATTAGACTGTCCAAGTCTAGGGTTTTATCTTTTGTACTGTGCTTTGAGAAACAGTAGTAGACTCTATGAAAGGACTGTTCTATGCAGATGACTAATTTCTGTTCCTATACCTCTAGGAGGTCGTCGGGACAATTTGTACGAAGCCCAAGAGGAGGCTGGAAACTTTTAAGAAGCCGACGGGTCCTTGTACTATGCCCAAGAAGAGGCTATCATTCTCGGAGGAAGAGATCATTATACGAAGCCTAAGAGGAGGCTGTGAATACTTCTAAGAAGCCGTAGGGTCCTTGTATTAAGCCCAAGAGGAGGCAGGGTTGCTTTTAGGAAGCCTGTGGGTCCTTGTACGATGCCTAAGAGGAGGCGGATGCTTTTAAGAAGCCCGTGGGTCCCCAAACCCCCGAGAAATTCAAGGCAAGCTATTCACAAGGAATAGATCAAGTCAGGAAAGTTCGAGAATTTGGAAGAAACTCGGAGATGCCATTCACGGAGAAGACATTCATCTCTGGGAATAGAGTTTCTTGATAATTCCTAATGAGGACAGCCGAAGAGAAGACTGTATCTGGTGATCCTATTGGGGATCTAGTTGTCTATTTCTACGAATAAACGAAACGGCGTCACCTAGTTCTAGACGTAGTTGCCGGGGAAACTCGAAATATATATCTATTATTACACAGTTGATATGAGTTAATGAAAGAAGACTTACAGTGAAACAGCCCCACAATACAGTTATATGTATATGAAAGCAGTAAATGAAAGCAATAACCACTTACTCGGTTGTAGAGCTTCCATGCTGTTTGGTTAGTTGTTCAACAAAGAAAGATTGAAAACAACAGTATATTCAAAATCAAAGGAGAAAGTGTTTTGAAAAAGAAAGATTTGGGGCTTACAGCTCAAGGAGAGGCCTAGGGTTTTATCAGTGAGCGTACTGTTTAATTTTGTACAGAGGGACTTATACAAGTGACTGTGGCCTAAAAAGGTTTTCTGTACAAAGGGATGGGTCTTTCACTCTCTCAAGAGGCCCAAAAAGGTTTAAAGAAAAAGAGTGGGGCTTATAACACGAGGGTAGGCCCAGATGATTTTTCCGTTTGAAATGGCGGTCGCGCCGAGGTTTTCTTTTAACGCAGAGGGACTTATACAATAAGTGAGGCCCAAAATATTTTGGTTAAAAGAGGATTGGGTCTTACACTCTATTAGAGGCCTAAAAGTGTTGAATGGGTCTTATAGCTCGAGGAGAGGCCCAAGGGTTATTTTGAAAAGGCGACGATCGCGCCGTTTGTTTTTTACGGTACCGGGACTTATACAATACACTGAGGCCCAAAAATGATTTGGTCAAAAAAAATATTGGATCTTACACTCTATTAGAGGCCCAAGAGTTTTGAAAATGACTTATGAGGGTTGAATTAATCCAAAAACCCGAATTTGTTTTCAAAAATGTGTTTAATTGAATAAAAATTCAATTAAAATGATCAAAATTGTTTAACATATGAAAAACAAATTGTGATCTTGGATTAATGCTTCAAAAATTAAGTATTGACCTACAAAATAATTAGAAAGCATTAAAAGTTGCAAAATCAATGTGGAAAAAATATTTTAAATGTCAAAAACAATTAAAATATTAATTCTTTGCAAAAATATCAATTATATGAAATAAATAATATTTTTGGGATTTTTTGATAAAATAAAATATTTTAACATTTTTGTGAATTATTAAAAAAAGAATCAACTCAAAATCATTAAAACTCAAAGAGAAATTAATTTTTGAATCAATTAAATAAAACCACAAAATTCAAATATTCAAATTTCTAAAAATGGCGCCAAGAACAAGCTGAAGAACACGCGCGTGTTCTGAGATTCTCAGATTTGTATTTTTTATCCAATCTTCCTAAATACTTGATTATAACATGCAATCCACATATCATTATGCTCGTCTCAACCTCACGATCATGTCTATGTCCATTAATTTCATTTAAATTAAACATATAACAAGAAATCATGAAAAATCCTCAAGAACCCTAATTTCTGCATGAAGGCTAAGATTTTTGATACACGATTCAAACAATGCAATTAATTGAGGGAAAACATTCCATGCATGATTATGAACATATGGCCAAATTATTGTGCGAGGAAATATGCATAGATTGAGAGATGACCAAGTATATACTTACCTTTAGGCCGTGACAGCAAGTGCAATGTGATTTTTGATTTGGAGGTGTTACAGATGAGTGGTGATGATCTGAACAGCTTCCCTACACCCTATGGAGTGTGTTTGAATGCTTGGACTTGATTGAAATAGCCTGGAACGATTTGTGGTACCTCAGCTGCAACTTGATTGAAAGTTTGAGCAACCAGCTGGTGATTTTGTGAAATTGGTGTTCCAGAAGTGATCTAAGTGTTTGATCAGCTCATATGTGATGTATGTGAGGTGTGTGAGTGATTGGTTTGAGTGGAATTGCCCTCTAGCTCAAAACCCGATAGTTACCTTGCTAAGAAAGGCATTTTTGCCAAGAGAAAGAGATTTTGAGAAAGGTAAGTGTTGTAGGCCTTTGGTGTACTTAAACTGAACACAATTGAGCTCTATTTATAGTAGAGCAAGTTTGTTTTAGGATCCACAGTGAATGGCAACTGCAGCAGGTGTTTGTTCAATGTTGGCCAATGGAAATGCAAGTCTCCTCTAGCCATTGACTAGAGGTTAGGGCACAGGGCTGTGGTTCCCTTGGTCTTGGATAAGTCTTGACTGATTTCAGATGAGAATGGCTCAGTCCATGCCACCTTGATGCTTCCATTGAATGCTTCAATCCAAATTTGGAGTCTTGTCCCTATTTTGGCCATTCTAGGTTCAACATGCTATTTCTTGTTCCATGGACTTTGGAGGCTTGGCTCAGTGATTGTCCCCTTTAGATTCAATCCTCAGATGTGTCCAAGTGGATAGGAGCATTTGAATTTGGCTGATTTTGGCAAATCGAGTAAAATTGCAAATTCTGCCTTGCCTTGACAGATTTCAGCAAGGCAACTTGCCAATGTCATATCTCATGGTGTAAGTTGAATTTGGAAATGCTCTTGACCATTTTGGAAAGCCCTTACATGATACAACAACTGTTTGAACATGTTTGGTTTTGATCTCTTTTGAATCCAAGTGAAAAATCCCCCTACATTTGGCAAAAAGTGAAGACATATTTGGACTTAGTGAAAATTTCACTAAGTGTTGGAAAAAGTGATATTTTCACTTTTCAGCCACTTTGATCACTCCATAACTCAAAATCCTTAATGAATTGGACTTAGGTCTAGTTGAAGTTTTTGTAGAGGGTAATGAGGGCTACAAATCAAGCTTTGAATGGGGCACAATGGCCTTGTGTTTTAGGAGTTATGGTCCTCCAAAGTTGGTACCCTTGTCACTTTATTTTTAACTTAGAAAGTTTTCTAAGTTTTTATGGTTACCCCTTTTACAAGTTATCCAACTTTTCTTGATTTTTCTTGATGAATGATGATTCAAATCATACATTAACATCATTTTAGGGTTAAAAATCCATTTTGGTGAAAAATCTCAAAAAGTCAAAGTTGACTTTTGTGCACAGTTGACTTTTTATCAGATGAATTCCAAACTGTGCCATTCTTCATGAAATCATGTCCTTGACCTAAATCAAACTTGATGGACATGTTCCATGGGTGTCATAGGGCATATTGCATCATGTCTCAGGGCTTGGGAGCATGTCCTGGTCAAAAGTCAAAGTTACAGTTGACTTTCCCCTTAAAACCCTAATTGTGGTGCTGATGAAATTGAGACTTGTTGCTCAAGCTTCTTGGATTAATCCATTGTTCCAAAGGGATCAATATAGTATATTAGAGACCCTCAAATCATGTCTTGAGGTCTTGGCTCATGATTTGTCCCAAAAGTCAACTTAGGGGTGAATTAGGTCAAGAAACCCTAATTCCTGATTTTTTATAAATGCATCCCCTAAGGCAAAATTGACTTGATGATTGGGTCCATGAGGTTCCATGGAGTATATTAGGTTATGTTTTGGATCATTGGCTTGTGTCCAAATGAAATTTTCCATCTGGAGGCCCTGGTCGACCAAAACCCTGATTTGGTGACACTGGCGATCTTGAGGCTTGATCTACCTAGAAGGGAGCAGCCTTATGCTTAATCCTTGAAGTGGGAGTCCTTTTTGATCCTTTGTGTATGTTTGAGAGGTTAGACAAGTTGAAGATCAAGTCATTCCTTGACTGGTCCTTTGTCTAAAGCTCTGAGAGGGCTTAAAACCCTAATTTTGCTTGTGGTGAATGCTCACCCATCTTTGGGGAGACTGATGAAGTATGATGGTTCCTCCATATTGTGATGATGATTGACACAATGATGGGACATCTTAGTGGTCAAAATTTGGGGCATGACACGATCCAAAAGATATGGATTTTCAACATATCATAAAAGCATTATTTTCATTCATTTTCCACTAAATAATTAATCCCAAAGCGCCGCCCAACGGTGCGCATCAAAAACAGAATTTATCAGCTGCGTTTTTAGGGTTCCGTGAGCTTCAAAAAACCATCCTTTCCACACCAGATCATTTCCAAACATCAAAGCAAGTATTATCAAATGATCACATGCATATTACGACTACACTACGCAGTTTATATCGAATTTCATCCGTTAGATTTCATTGATTTGTCTGTTTAATCATTTTCTCTCAAGTCTAACCTAAGTTCAAATCATGGATTTCTAGAACTTAGAGTTTCTAACTAGAACCCACCTTAGCATTGAAGAGGAGTTTGAAGAAGATGATGAAGATTCTTAGCTTTCCCTTCTTCTTCCTTAAGCTTCTTCTTACTATCTTCTTCTTCTTTCTTTTTCTTTCTACTTCTTTTCCTTTCCAATATATATATATATATATATATATATATATATATATATATATATATATATATATATATATATATATATAAACTTATTATATAATATAGATCCAACAGAGTAAAATATCTCCAATTGATATTTTATCGTCTCACACCAATTGATCAATTATTAGAGTTACCTCAAAATCCTTTCTTGAATTAAAATAATTGATCTCTTCAGAGTTCATCAGTTGCTCTATTGATCTCAATTGATAATACTTAAAGTACTTAGAGGATTCCATTAATCCAATTATCCAAACATAGAGCACAAAGGCACTCATCTGATCTCATCTGATATCCAATTGAGCATTTAGATAATATGGGGTATTACACTCTCCCCCTTTAAATTGAAATTCGCCCCCGAATTTCCTCTACTCAACAATAACCACAACTTGTATAACTGTCTCAGATCCATACTTAACTTTACGTCAGTTCAAATTTCTGGCGTATTCCAATTCCAACTCAACTTCAAAGACCAAAATCTTATTTTCACAATTAACAAACATCACGTCCTTAATCATACTCTTGTTCCAATATCGAATTAACTTCTAACTTGCTTTTCCCAAAATTCATCTGTTGTTTCATACAAAGAGACTTGGCCGCATTCTACTTCGGAACGAATATACCATTCTTATACTCTTCTACTGAGTCACAAAACAAGACCGTAACACCTCATCTCAATTTGGGACAACAACACTCAACACATCTTCGCGATGTAATTCAGTGATTTCTTAACTTCATGCAATCATTGACGATTTATCTTTTCATAAATCCTTCAACGTCCAATACCCCTTCATAATTAGTCAAACGACTTCTTTACCAGTTCCATCTGGTCTGATATTAACCATTGTAACCATTACATCTGATAATTCATCTCTTTCGTATCACCCCAAAAGGTAACACAATTAGAACAAGATCTTCTTATTTCCATACTTATATGCAATAATCCTTCTAAATTCTTATTATTCTGACATAACTCATTCATCTGTCACCTTCCACTGCGCAAT
Source organism: Lathyrus tuberosus (assembly GCA_022829125.1). Classification (NCBI taxonomy): domain Eukaryota; kingdom Viridiplantae; phylum Streptophyta; class Magnoliopsida; order Fabales; family Fabaceae; genus Lathyrus; species Lathyrus tuberosus. Next base: position 508,707 of record JALAZF010000179.1, read on the forward strand.
CCAATTCTTAACAGTGGAACACCACGAATTCTTAAGCACTACCAAGTAGCTAACAGTCCACGGATGAACACGCTTATCCACTGGGGTCCTTACTAACCAGTGGTACAAGAAACTTACTGACGTCCTATGGTAGAACAATTTCCTCTCTGACACACAATATCTTAACATCGGTCCAATACTCTCCAGACGGTAGAGGTACATGAGTTACACTGCTACAACCGTAACATATACAACTCCAAATTCATTCCAAACTCGAAATAATATATCCAAAATAGTTTAACAACTTCCGGTTCTGGTTACCACATTCCAAATCGATTCTTCTTACTGGTTTTCTGACTCACTCAATGTTTCTTGTTGATTCGAGATCTCAACCCAAAAATGACGTAACACCAACGCAGAACTTCAATCATATCCAAGTCACCGTTAATCGAAACTTAAACCATCCAAAGCGCAATCGTGAGTTTCCACACCACTCACCCGTTCACAAACAACACTCCACATACACACACTTTCGAAGTCCATACCACGCTTCTTAGTTGAATCGGGTATACGAATCGAAAGTTATGGATTTTAAAAGAAAAGGGAATTTATTTGAAAACTCCCAGGAGCGCCCGACGGTACAAATTTCACCCGGCGGTGCCCCCTTCGCCTAAACTTCGCCCGGCGAAGTAGCGGCGTAAATCTCATGCCAAAACCCAAAAGTTACAGAATTAAAACATGTTGCGCCTCTTGGTTTTCGCCCGGCGGAGCATCGGTGGAATCCTTGCGTCGCCTGGCGCTCAAAGCGCCGCCCGGCGGTGCGCATCAAAAACAGAATTTCTCAGCTGCGTTTTTAGGGTTCCATGAGCTTCAAAAACCCATCCTTTCCATACCAGATCATTTCCAAACATCAAAGCAAGTATTATCAAATGATCACGTGCATATTACGACTACACTACGCAGTTTATATCGAATTTCATCCGTTAGATTTCATTGATTTATCCATTTAATCATTTTCTCTCAAGTCTAACCTAAGTTCAAATCATGGATTTCTAGAACTTAGAGTTTCTAACTAGAACCCACCTTAGCATTGAAGAGGAGTTTGAAGAAGATGATGAAGATTCTTAGCTTTCCCTTCTTCTTCCTTGAGCTTCTTCTTCTCTTTTCTCTTTTTCCTCTCTTTTCCTCTTCTTCTTACTATCTTCTTCTTCTTTCTTTTTCTTTCTATTTCTTTTCCTTTCCAATATATATATATATATATATATATATATATATATATATATATATATATATATATATATATACACATACATATATATATATATAAACTTATTATTTAATATAGATCCAACAGAGTAAAATATCTCCAATTGATATTTTATCGTCTCACACCAATTGATCAATTATTAGAGTTACCTCAAAATCCTTTCTTGAATTAAAATAATTGATCTCTTCAGAGTTCATCAGTTGCTCTATTGATCCCAATTGATAATACTTAAAGTACTTAGAGGATTCCATTAATCCAATTATCCAAAGATAGAACACAAAGGCACTCATCGATCTCATCTGATATCCAATTGAGCATTTAGATAATATGGGGTATTACAGAACACCAGGAGGCTTTGGCCTCAAGCCGAGTTCAGTGAAAAATATGAAGTTGATAAGATTGCAAGAACTTATCATCCACGAGGTTCCCTAAGACAGAATGATTAACAATGGTAGTGAGGATGATCAACAAAAGGGTAGCATTGAGAATTTTGTCCACCTTCTCGTGATCTTGAAACCATAGAATTCGTCTATCATCTCTCTGTCCCTTGTCTAGGGAGGTGGATTCACCAGATCTGAGAGGAGGAGACTATGTTTGTCTGAAAGGGTCTTCATCGATCGTGTATATGGCAAAAGTTGACGAAGAACTTGATCTAGAGAATTTTGAGTTTGCTTCCGTCTTAGCTTTTCGATCAAAGCGGTTGAGATTTGAATCAGGGGAGATTTGATTGAACCATGAGAAATCTGGTCAAATCATAGATATGATTGTTGAAGTTTGTAAGAATCAATAGTCGATATATTCGCATAGACGGCGTCACCGTTTCGTTATTAAACCAGAATGGTTAGTGCAAATCCTCAATGTAGTGGTTCTTAATACTCATGTGTGGTTGCGTTAGGTGGATCTCCAAGATTAGCACTACCACACGCAAATCAATCTTTGAATAATGTAGATATAGTTAGATATGGATAGAAAATCATAACTTTCTTGTTCAAGTGGCAGTATTTAAGTAGTGGGAAAATTGAGCCTTCCTTGCGATAGATATGAGGGAGTCCAAAACAGTAATAATATTTGATATGTATTTTAACTTTAATATATATATATATATATATATATATATATATATATATATATATATATATATATTAACGTATCGTGTTATTTTTTAACTTTTTTTTAAAAATTTAAATATGTCTTAAAATATAGATGTAGCCTCATTCTTTCCTCTAAAACTTAGTAAAAATCAACTCCATATAAACCCTATAATTTTTATGTAAAAATGATGCTACGACTCTTCTTAAATATAATGCCTTTTAGAAAGAAAAAAATGTTTAAATGAAAAAATAGCTAAACCATATATATTATTGTCATATTCACCGTTTTTTGAGCTAGTAAGGTAAAAAAATGAGAAGCCAAAGTTTTTTTTAACAAAACTTGTTATTAAAAGTCAATGTTAGATATTTATAGTTTCATAAAATAACACTCCATATTAGAAGTATTTATGCATAAAAAATATATTCAATATATTATCTAATTTTTCTAAAATATGTGACAAAAGAAATTTAGGGTTGTTGTTAGATAAAATTTTTAGATTGAATGAATTCAGACTGTAATTGTGAACGGATCACTTTCTTTATAGTAATTTAAATAGTTTCCAATGTCTTAGAGTTTTTATGCAGGAATACCCAGAATAATTTAACATATACTCGAATTTGCACAAGACGAATGAAAACTCAAATGTAGGGAAGGGAATCTGGAATTTTCTAAAGAGGATATGAATTTTTGTGATGTGATTTTTGAATTCGGAAGGTTGCGACCATTGATGAAACAACATCTTTTCAGCAACATTTTTACCAATAGTTGTGTTGTTTCGCCTATCGCAACGTTTTTCATATATGCATATTTCCATTCTGTAACACTTCACGAAGTGTTGCATGTTTTTGAATTCAAACTCAAGCAACGATCAAAACAAGAGCAACAACCATTTACCACATATCGGCCAAAGTCCCGCCACCTGAACGCCACTGGCGCCATCGTATAACGCCGCAAGTAGCCTGATTACCTGACGCGTCGTGCCTAAGTGCTCAAGTGTCGCCTATAATCCGCAACTAGCGCCTCTACGCCCACGCCGTCGGACCCGGTCCCGGAGCCGAAGCCGGTGTCCCCGGTGAGGGGTGTATAGAGGAGACATATGAAATAATGCTTGGGACCACAACACTTGTCCATGTGGCATTTTATCCTATTTTGTCCTTTGTTGAGTTAATGTACATAACTCTTTATAAAGGCTTTTAATGTGAGTGTCACTTTCTATGTGGGAATATTTCCCAAGCATTTATTGGAATTTATTCACTTCCATTTTTCTTGTCATTTCGGAACACACCCATAGACATTTATTGTTCATAAATTACAGCAATCCACCACTTGTTCTAATAATGACAAGATCAATTCCAGAAAAAGAGAAACAAACAATGTTAATACAATTAAATATCTTTCAATTTGAACTTAACCTTAGTAAGAATAACGCAAAGTCTAATTGGAATCTTAGTTAGTCATGCTTTGAACTGTTATTCCTTGTGATTATACCTGCATTATCTTACACACACTCTTTAATGGTTCTTCGTCTACATCTCTTTCCTAGCACTATTTATGGCCATGTACTTTTCCTGTTTTCATGAATTTTTCATGAGAGAAACTCCAACTCTCACTTTGAGACGGTACCATCTCGAATTTATATAGGTGAAGTTCATTTTGTATCTATTATTTGAGATACATATCCTCGATATAGAACTTCATTAAGAGTTTGAAAAATCCCAACCCTCAATATGTAATAATCAACATTGTCACAAAATGTTGCATAAACATCCAAATCAACGACTTGTTGATATCCATTGAATCTTAGGTTAAGGTTTAGTAACTTCAGATTGGTTTGCTACCATTGTCGGAACCCTAATTCAAGGAGTTTTAATCTCATACCTCTCGAGGTAGTCTTTACTAAGTATTTACCGTGAAAATTGGTAAACAACCGCTGATCTTCCAAATCTAACTTTGGTGACTCATAGGATCGATCAGATTGATCCTAGGACATGTGCTAACCATTGACCGAAGTTAAATTCTAAAATAATAAACATTGCGACGATATTCAAAAGGAAAGTTTGTTGAAAATACGATGCAAAATAACGCGTCCAGTATAAAGTTTAAAGGGGCTTTAAAGGTAACAGAAAAGGTCGAACATGTGCGAATAAAAATGTATAAAACGAAAGTAAGTGCAGAAATAGGACTGATTCCTAACAAAAGAGAAAACTTTAAGTAAATATCAAAGTAAATTGCATTAAAAATAAATGGTGTTTTACATCACGTACATTCTCACAATACTCTTTTCTCAACACGCGGATACTTTGAGTAAATTCAGAGTTACTTGTACAAAGTGAACACCCCTCAATCCTATTGCTAAGACCCTTATTTATAATACTAAAACTAACTGCTAAAAACTGCCTGAAATAACCAACAAATGACAAGTGTCATATTGCATGCCCCCATTGCTTGGATACACGCCACCTGTCCTTCTTCAGGAGCGAACTGGAATAACTACTCCCTCCTTTATTTGAATTTGAATCTCCAACGTCAGGCAGCATCAAAGTTCTCGGTCGAAGGTTCCTCCTTCAATTCTTAGAAATATTTTCTAAGTCCCAAATGGTCTCCTTTCCTCTCATGAGTACCTTCGACTAGACCTTATCACATAAACCCTGTCGAAAGCTTTTCTAACCCCCTTCCAGAGCTTATCATTTTCCTCAAAACTTCCAACTTCATGTGAGCGTCGAATTTATGAGCTAACAAATTGCCCCCCAAAAATGTCTTTTTCGACAATACTGGAGAAAAGGGCATTTTTTTATAGTGTCCGTTCGACGCCATCTTTCGACCATGCATAAGCGTACAAAAAACTGAGTGACCCACGTTCCAAGAAACTATTCAGTTTCTTTTCAATCAGAGTTATGACATCACAACTAATTATGATTAGGACTGAAATGTCCCCTCGTAAGTCACATCAAGCCGCAAATCACCATAACCTCCCCTAAAGCCTAGGAAATCGTGGGAGTAGGTAGCAACTGCCACCGCCCCTACTTTGGCTCTTGGGAAGACACGTGTCCCACTAGACTTAGCCCTCAATGATGTTCAATGAGCCCTTTCACGTCTTCACATCACTTTATAAATAGTTCTTCAGAAACTACCTTTTATTTCCTTTCCCATTCTCAAATATTTCCTACGCACTTTCTCCTCTTTCCCAAACACTTAAACCCTTCACCTTCAACAAACCCATTTTCTTCAAACTTCTTCACCAATGGCTTCTTCAACTGCTACTACCCAGGACCTGAAGAAAAGCCAGAAGCTCAAAGGTCAAAAGGGTGTCCCATTGCTTCCTCCATTTGCTACATTGAAAGGACCCAAGGTGGTAAAGAACCAACAATTCATTCCTGAGCCTCTCAAGGAGGAGAAAAGACACATCTATGAAACTCAGGTATTGATCCCTATTACTGTTTCTGGGAAATCGTTAGCCTTGTCTGGTCCTTTATCTTCCTTAGACATTGATTATACTGCCATTAGTGATTTCTTCCCATCCTATCGCAAAACCAAACCCCTAGGGCAGAAAGACAAAACTAGGGTACCCTCCAAATCCCATGACAATGTAGCTCTTAAGAGCCTGGATTTGAAGTATCTAAATGACGGGTCTAGGCTATTTAGGGCAACTCCATACTTTAAGGATTCTGACCTTTATTTGAACTGGTTGGCCAAATTAGAAAAAGTGATAGCAGAAACCTGGAAGAGCTCAGGAATCTATGATTTGATCATGATGTCGAAGACTGGTCCAGCCTACTGTCCAACTTTACTGGCGTCATCTCTGTATTTTTGGGATAGTACCCACTATACCTTCCATCTCCCTTGTGGGATGATGACCCCTACTCTGTACGACGTAGCCGCTATCACAGGGCTAAAACCTCATGGTTTAGTATACGACCCTGAAATAGATGCTATAGACACTATAGGGTTCGCTACCACCAAACACACTTACACTCACTTCATCAACCACTACCACAACAGGCACACTAAAACATTTGAAGACGAAGAACACATAGCATTCTTGGCTATGTGGCTTTCTCGCTGCGTCTTCTGCACCAAATCTTTGTAAGTAGCACGAAAGTATCTGACCCTGGCCAATCAGCTACACCTTAATCGAGGCATCTGCCTAAGTGAGATGATTTTGGCCAGTCTATATGAATATCTAAGCGAAGGTGCTGGTCGTCTGAAAGACCAAGGGAGTAACGGGAACCTGCTGCTGTCTGGACCATTTTGGCTACTTCAACTCTGGCTCAATGCTACTTTTGAAGCAAGCCTCCCCAACAAAGGGTCTGTGGATGAGGATGCTGATGAGATTAGGGAGAGACGAGTCGAATAGGTTCGACTGGTGCAGCTAACTCGAAACGAAGAAGGCCAGTCACTCAGGGCATCCTTTTCTGGCTTCATCAAGATGTTTGCTAAATGCTACGAATTCACCGCAAGGATGGCGCCCTTTGCTGAACGAAGATACGGCCCTGAATGGTTCACCAGACCCTTTCCTCCCTCGTTTAAGAAATATGAAGAAGAGTCTCAGCGTGTCTGGGAGGCATTTCTGATTCCTCGACTTTTCGTTCATCGACTCAACCTGTTAAAAGGCCAAACTTCCCTGATAGCTTATCAACCAAATCTTGTCTCTTGACAATTTGGCTTAGTTCAGACTCTTCCCAAGTGCCTATATGAGAAGAAGGCTCATGTTATTCTCCCCAACTCCATCTACGATGCCATAGAAAGCTCGACACACCTTGCTCGACATGCACATAGATCATACCTGACTCCCATCTACTTCGAACCCTCTCATCTCTGCACCCAAGAATTCCACGATTGGTGGTCAGCACATTACGTTGCGGAGTTCCTTGATGTTCCTAGCTTTGCTCAGTTGATTAACCAAGCTTTTGTTCATGTGCAGGAGAAGATCAAGAAAGGTACATCCGTTCATATTAAAGAGATCCAAGCCTTCCAGAAGTACTTTGAAACTGTTTATCGACCGAATGATATTAGTCGAACCGTCCGCGAAGCTGCAGTTACCCTAAAGGAGAAATTTTTACAAAAAATGGAGAGTTTGAAACTCCCTTCATACGTCCCTCCCGAGAAATGCTATGAAGTGGCTTTCGTACTACATCCTCCCAGGACTCCTCGACTGCCGTCTGCTAATTTTGGAGTGGCTCTTGCCCCTCCATTTCCAGGTTGGTTCATCTGTGGGGATTCTATAAAGATCCTTCACCAGCAGTCGAAACCCAAGGCTCAGCGGGTGGTTCCGGCTAAGCAAATGCTAGACAGTTTCAAAGGACATCTTCATGTCGGTATCGAAGATGTTCGCATCGAATCCGAAATACATGAAGGTTTGGATTCTCCAATTTTATGCTCTCTTACTTGAACTTTATCATTACTGACGTGTGGTTATTTGGCTTGTTTCGCAGCTGTTCCCAAAAAGAGCACCCCTCAATACCCAGTCGAAGCCAATGGCGAAGGCAGCAAGGTACATTACACCTTTTCTTTTCCATTGACTATTCTTTCTTCCCCTAATGCTTCTCCATTCCAGACCCCTCGCAAACCACCTCCAACGCCTCAAAGGAAGCCAAAAAGGGGCGTTGCCCAAATTATCATCGATTTAGAGGATGAAGACCAATCTCCTCCCGAAGACTTGAAGCACAAAAAGAGGAAGAAACCAAACCAAGAATCTGGTGCTGCTAGTGGCCAATCTAAACCTGCGACAGCTAACGTTCCCAAACAAACTACTCCTACAAGCAAAGCCGCAGAAACCCCTTCTAGAACCGCCTCTAAACCAGCTGGAGGTCATGCTGAAAGCAATAACTCTAGCCCTGATGCTGAAGGAGTCAAGGTAACCCGTTGCTTCTTAAATAAGAACTTATTTACCTGATTTCCCTTGATCTGACTCCCTTTCGATTTGACTCAGGCTGATGCCAGTGGTCCCAAACGAACAGTGGATCAGCCTCCTTCTCCCATCACCCTCCGAAATAGCCAAGGTGAGCCCACTTATCATCCTACCTCTGACTTGGGTTCGGGAATGAGTTCACTAGGGGAAATTAACAAGCTAGTTTTGAAACAACTCCCCCTTCGCCAGCAAAGACTGCTACCCAGCAATCTCAAATAGATGGATCTGACCATGAGGCACACGATGACACTCAGCAGAATCCTGACACGGCGAATCCAGAAACTGCTGCCATGGCTGAAACCCCGACCTTGGTCAATGAAGAGGGATCCCCAACTGACGAACCCACTGGGGTTGTCAATGTCAGCCCAGAAGGAGATGAAGAGATGGAAGAAGGTGATGAAGAGGCTATGCACCAATCTGAACTCGATGGCCATGATGATGACAACGAAGATGAGGACAAGATGGATGAAGATGAAGAGGAGGAGAACACAGACGAGGATGAGAAAGCTGACAAAGGACCCACCAATGAGCCAGCCCATGTCGAGGCCATTGTCACCCCAGCACCCACTACTACGGCTGAAGTCAAAGCCACGTCAACTGTGCATGGAGCAGCCCTTTCTGAAAAAGAACTCAATGCCCTGAAGGCTAGTAATCCTCGTCAATACATAAAGATCCTTCTTGGAGGTCGAGGAAGCTCATCTGATAAGACTCCTAGTGCTTCAGCTACCTCTGGGGATCAGACTTCGAGCAAACCTAAAGACAATATCCTTTTGAAGATCAAAAACAAGATCTTTAAGGGTGACCTTTTCTCCCTCTTGCAGATGGACGACATTACTCACATCTCTCTAAAAAACCTCCTCCAACAAGTTGACATCCACGCCATTTCCCCAGAATCTGCCAACGTCATCTTAGAGCTAGGCGGTATGATTGATCAAGTCCATGGTGACCTGAAATGCCTGCCTCAAATTGAAAAGGCCATTTCAACCGCAGCTGGAAGTGAGGCTGCTGCTTAGACTGCTGCCACTGATTCTGAGAACAGAATAGCAGAGTTGGAGGAAACAAAAGAGAAGAACAAGCAGGAAATCACATCCAACGAAGAAAATATTGCTTCTTGGGAGCGAAAAATAAAAAGAATTCGAGCCAAGATCTCAAAGGAAAAAAAGCTTAACGCTGAGTTATCTGCTTTCAATGAATCTGGTCTGTCAAAAGAGCTTGAGAATGCCATCAGTTTTGCTGAAAAAGCCCAACGACTGGAGAAAGAAGTTGCGCATTTAAAATCTGACAAGGCCCTGTGTGAAAGGCGTCTTGCTCTTCAGAAGTCGAAGTTTTTGCAGATGAAGGAGAGCCTCCCTTTTTAGCTTGTTACTTTCTTTGTAAAAATTGCTTTTTATTTTGATGCTCTATGGCCCTTTGAGGCTTTTATATGTAATGACTACTGAGCCATCTTGGCATTTATAAATACCATTATTGGCTTTTCCCTCGTTATGTCGAATTACTCTTTAACAATTTTAATTTCTTGAAGTGCTGGTTTATATTTTTTCAAATACTTGCCATTTACTTTCAAGATTCTTTTATCCTCGTTTAACTCTTCAACTTCATATGCTCCATTAGAAAATACTTGCGTAATTTGAAACGGGCCTTCCCATTTTAGGGACCATTTTCCCAGGGCTCTAACCTTTCGATCCATAGGGAGGATTACCTTCCAAACTAAATCTCCAGGTGAGAAAGTCTTAATTCTAGCCTTTTTATTATAAGACCTCTCCACTCTTTTCTTTTGTCTCCTCAGATGTTCCAAGGCTTTAAGTCTTTCATCATCCAAATCTACCAGTTCGTCTAACATCATATTCCAATAAAACTCAGAAGGAATTTCATGATGTCTCTGAATCCTAGTGGACTGGAGGTATATTTCAACGGGCAACACTGCATCGTGGCCAAACGTCAATCTAAAGGGAGTGGTGTTGGTTGCTTCTTTGGGAGAAGTTCGACATGCCCAGAGGATCTGGTCCAATGTCTTATGCCAATTTCTAGGCTTTTTTCCCACATGTTTCTTGATCAGACCAATCACCACTTTATTAACTGCTTCGACTTGACCATTAGCCTGAGCATAATAAGGTGTAGAAGTTAAGAGTTTGAAACCCATTTCTTTTGCAAACGCCTGCATCTTTCGACCAGTGAAGACTGATCCTTGATCTGTTGTGATCGTTTCTGGGATTCCAAACCTGTAAATGATATATTTTTTAATGAACTCGATCACATCCTCTTGATCCACATTTTGCAAGGGTATTGCCTCGATCCATTTCGTAAAGTAGTCGATCCCCACCAAAATGTATCTCTGATTCTTGGAGGATGCCGGTCGAATCTCTCCAATCAGATCCAAGGCCCAACCTCTAAAAGGCCATGGCTTGACTATGGAATGCAACTCACTTGCAGGGATATGCTGTATACCAGCATGAACTTGACATTCTTGGAAACCCTTGGCGAACTCAATGCAATCTTTTAGCATCGTGGGCCAATACATGCCTGGTCGAAACAAAAGCCACTTCATCTTATGACCTATCTGATGCGCCCCACATGCCCCACTATGGACAGTAAAAAGGGCTAAATATGCTTCTGTTTCACTAAGACACTTAAGTAAGACCCCCTTAGGTGTCTTTTTAAACAATTCGTTGCCTAGAAGGACATAACTTAGGGCTTGATACCTGACCTTTCGCTCTGTGGACCCTGTCGGGTTTTTCAAATACTCGACTATAGGCTTCCTCCAATCTTTATCCGTCAAACCGTCTATTGCGAAAATCTCAAAAGTTTCTTCGTCGGCATATCCCAGCTTTGTCACTTCTAGGTCTGATGGGCATAACCCAACAGATACCACTTTACCTCTAGCTTCGATTGCCTCTTGTAAATTTTCCTTCGAAACCTTATACCCAGAAGCCACCTGAGCCAAATCATTGGCCACTTGGTTTTCTAGTCGAGGTATGTGTTGAATGCTCACCACTTCAAATTTCCTCAATAGTCTGTTGGCCACTAAGAAGTACATGATAAGATTCTCCTTAACGCATTTATACTCCTTTGTGATTTGCTTTATGACCAACTCTGAGTCCCCCATTATTTCGACTCGAGTTGCCCCCAATTCTAACAAAATTTCAAGTCCAGCTATTAAGGCTTCATACTCAGCCTCGTTGTTGGAACAAAATCCCTCGACCCTGTACTTGAATTTTGTTGGAATTTTATCTGGAGAAATAATCAGCACACCTACCCCTGTGCCATCTTTGTGGCTGGAGCCATCGAAGTATAACTTCCAAGGCTCCAATTCGACATAATTCAACATGTTTTCATTTATGGAGTGGTCGACTATAAAGTCTGCCACTACTTGTCCCTTAACTGCCTTCAAAGGCTTATATGTTAAAGAATACTCAGTTAATGCTAGTGCCCATTTACCGATTCGACTATGCAAGATAGGTTTTGACAACATATGCTTAATAACATCGAAATGAGACGAAACATAAGCATCAACTGGCTTTATATATTGCTTCAATTTTGTACAAGATAAATACAAGCATAAGCATAACTTTTCTATCATGCTATACCTAGTTTCTGCATCATTCAAAACTCTACTGAGGTAATAAATGGCTCTTTCAACGCCATCCTCATCCTCTTGAGCCAACATGCTCCCTATGGTTTTGTCTGATGCGGCTATGTACAATCTCATACTCCTCCCCCTACAAGGTTGGGACAGAATTGGGGGATGACTCAGGTATTCCTTGATCTTGTCGAAGGCAACCTGCAGCTCCTGCCCCCATTAGAATCCATCTTTATTGAATCGAAGCAATGGTGAAAAGGCCTGCGTCTTTCCGCTTAGGTTTGATATAAATCTCCTCAAGAAATTGATCTTGCCCAGCAGCGACTGCAACTCCTTTTTCGTTGATGGCGCTTTCCCTTCCATGATGGCCTTGGTCTTATTTTGGTTGATCTCGATCCCCTTTTTATGAACCACAAAGCCTAAAAAATCCCCTTCCTGCACACAAAACGCACATTTAAGAGGATTCATTTTGAGACCATACCTTCTCATCCTTTCAAAGGAGTGTCGAAGATGGTCCAAGTGACTCTTCCTTGAAACAGACTTAACCACGATATCATCAATGTATATTTGCATAAAAGTATCTATATAATCGTGGAAAATCGAGTTCATTGCTCGTTGATATGTTGCCCCAGCATTCTTAAGGCCAAAAGGCATCACCACCCACTCGTAGGTGCCTAAGGCTCTAGGGCAACGAAAAGCTGTTTTAGGGACATCATCCTCAGCAATGAATATTTGGTTATAACCAGAGTACCCATCTAGCATACTGAGATACTCATGTCCTGCAGCGGAATCGACTAGCATTTCTGCCACAGGCATAGAATACTCATCCTTAGGAGTTGCAGAATTTAAATCTCTAAAGTCTATACAAACCCTCAAGGAACCATTCTTTTTAATGACAGGTACAATGTTAGCTAACCATTGACATACCTGGCCGTGCGGATAAACTTGCATCGAATGAGTCTTTCGACTTCCTCCTTTATCTTTGAGAGAATCTCTGGGGAAAACTGTCTTGGATTCTGTTTGACCGGCTTTTTCCCAGGCTTTATCGGCAACCTATGTTCGACCAACTCTCTACTCAAATCAGGCATCTCATCATAGTCCCAGGCGAAACAGTCTTTAAACTCCTGCAACAACTGGGTGATTTCGACCTTAAGTTGTGGGTCATGTTTGGCACTAACATATGTTGGCCATCTGGTTGGCCCTTCACCTAGGTCAATCTCTTCTAATGGATCCTGCGTCAGCATCTTAACATTATTCGCCAGCGGATCTTTTTCAAATCCCAAAGGCTCATCATCATAAATAGCGTCAAGCCTCTAGCCTTGTTCTACACCTTGAGCCTTATCAGGTGGCTCTGGGTCGAAGTCCTTACCAGGACCTTCTTGGTGGAACTCAAGATTGGCTTCGCCAGCCATATATTCGTTAGCAGCCTCCAAAGCCGCTTGTAGTCTGGTTTCAGCCGCGTAGTCCGAAATTCTTCTCAATGCTTCGAACTCAGTCATTATCACTGAATTCGCTACCCCAGCCAGTGGGGTCTACTGCAGGCTCAGCAAGGTACGACAATCTTTCCCCTGGAACCTCTTTATCCCAACGAAAACCCTCGACGGGATGTAAGTACAACGAGCAAAATGTCTCGTCATCTGGGACAAACTCAAAATCTGCTGGACCACAGGGGGCAATGTGAGCCAAATGTTTGTCGACCTGACGTCTGTCTACATGATTGATAGGTGCTTTAAAATACCCCTGGTCAGCCTCAATGTTTTCGACTATGCCATCTGGTCTCCAGATGGTGATGCGTTGGTGAATCGAAGATGGCACTGCCCCAATGCCATGTATCCACTCTCGTCCTAAGAGCAGATTGTAGTTGGCTTTTGTCTCTACTACCATGAAGACAGTAGGCCTGGTGATTATTTCCACTGTTAAGTCGACTTGTATTACCCCCAGAGTAGAGCCAACTTTTCCTTCGTAATTCGAAAGAACCATGTTATGTGGCTTAGTATCAGTATCATACTTGCCAATCTTACTTAGTAAGAAGTGTGGCATCAAATTCACTGTGGTGCCACAATCAACTAATATTTTATTTATTGGCACATTCTCCGCCTTGCCAGTAATATAGAGGGGCTTTAGGTGACTCCTCATCTCTTCTGTGGGTCGTTCAAAAAAAGCATTCTGCTCTTCGACACACCCATTGTTCATAATATAGTAGCATACTGGCTTGTGTGCTGCTATCTCTGCCTCAGTGCAGGCATCCAAATCTTCGACTTCGGTGAGCTGGTCGAACTCTTTGGGCATCACAGATACCACATTGACTATGATGTCAAGAGAAGCATCAGATTTAGAATCGAAATTGTCTGTCATTTCGTCATCGTCTTCGATAGTCTTCTCAGATTTATCCTCTTGAGAAGCAAACAGTTTTCGTCCTACAGGCACTTTTTCATCAGCTCTCAATGGATTCCCTCCCTTATTGTCAGTAGGGATATTAGTACTGGACTCTCCATGATCCTTCGACTGGGCTTCCCTAAGAGCCTTCCTTCGACGTTGCTCTCTCCTCCATTGAGATCGCGACATCGGGTTCTTTCCCTTATAGTTTTCAGAAACATACGTCAATTTGTTAGAAGTCTGAAACTCCTTTTGATATTCTACTGAAGAACCTCTACCCACATCAAACTTCTGCCACTTTCTCTGCCCTTTTTCCTTTCCTTCGACAGGTTTCATCCAGCTCCCTATAGGTGCATTGCTTTTTGGTTTGAAGGTATTGGGTTTGGCCCCTGGGCACTGTGTTTTTCCCCCCAATTATTTTGAAGATGACCTTCTAGGGTCAAAACCCCTTTGACCATCCTTTCTTTCTTTAACCTTCCTTATCCCTTCAAGATTGTGAGCAGCCTTTTGATCAAAGATTGCACTACATCTGGGGCATAACATGACACCTGATCCCTTCTTTTGGTAGCGACGAAGGAATTCAATGATAGTTTCATCCTGTTTTGGATACGCCACCTTGTTACGCTCTTCTTGACGGCTTGCTTCGTCCATCTCCACAGTCTGATGTTGCGTAATTTCGACCATATTGATATCCATGTCGACATCAGCACTAAGGTCCAGCTTGTAGAAGTCCCCCTCAAGGCCCTCAGCAGCCTTGTCCATCTTCACGAAACTCTCAGCAGTTTCTTTTGTAACCAGCATCAGGTTGGAACCCTCAGTAGTCCCACCAGTCAAGTCCTCAGTAGTTTTGTCGAAACCCTCCACGGCTTTGTCCATGAGTTTCCCTATAGCATAGCTGTCAAGGTCTTCAGAAACCTTGGCAATCACAGCGTTGTTGGCGAAATCATCAGTTATTTCCACCATATGTATCTCTGGCTCAGCGTAATGGGCCTCTGTTGTTGGCAATGGGTCGGAGTCAATTTTCATCTGACCTTTGCTCTTCTCTCCGAATCTCAACTTGCCCTCCTGAATAGCATTTTGCACCAGATCCCTGAAAAGAAAACACTGAGAAGTTTTATGACCCAAAAAATTATGGTACTTACAAAATCCTCTCTTTTTTCTTTGTTCTAAAGGTGGAATTTTAGCACTAGGAGGCACTATCATCTTCCCATCTTTTACCAATAAATCAAAAATTTCGTCACATTTAGTGATATCGAAAGTATATGTTTTCTTGGGAAACTTATCATTTTTTTCAGAATCGCCAGCATTTTTCCCAGTCGAATGGGCTAACATTTTACAAGCATATGGAGGACCTTGCTTTAACTCAGCAACGTCTACTTCACTTTCGTCAAAGAACAATGGTTCGTCATGTAAACCTTTGACGTCCTCATTATATTCAACATAAGCTACTTTTTTACCCTTAGTGAACCTAGCCTTTTCGTCTTTCAGACGTTCTAACTGTCGAACCCTATCAGCTAACTGGGCCATATCCCTCAGATACTGGGTGTCCAGTTTTTTCCTGATAGAGTAATCTAGGCCACCAGCGGCCATTTCGACAAGTTCATGCTCAGGAACTTGTGTAAAGCACCTAGCCTTGAGTAGTCGAAACCTATTCAAGTAATCATCTATTGGCTCATTGAACTTTTGTTTCACACTAGCCAACTCTTTCAAACTAATTTTCGTCTGTCCCGTGTAAAATTGTTCATGGAACAATCGTTCTAGCTGGGTCCAATTACAAATCGAACCCGATGGTAACGTAGTGAACCATGTGAATGCATTTTTAGTGAGGGAACTAGGGAAGTACTTCACCCTTAGACTCTCATCATTCGCAATCTCACCAGCTTCGATGAGGTAGCGCGCCACATGTTCGACGGTGGATTCCGTAGTATCTCCTGAAAACTTGGTAAACTTTGGTACTTTTGTCCTGGGAGGCAATTCAGCTTGAATTATATAGTCCACTATAGGTGAAGTGAAGTTTGGCCTAGAAAAACCCATATTCAGGCCATTTCGAGCCATTATTCTCTCGACCATGGCTGCCAAATTGTTCTCTACTGCTACATTATTGCGTCGAACCTGATTCACCACACGATCAGCATTTTGATTCCTGTTTACCAGCACCATCCTTGGTTCTTCCTCTTCAAGTATAGGTATTTGATTCCTAGGAGGCTCCTCCCTAGGTGGTTCGACCAACTCTGGATTTCCTGGATTCATTTGTTGAGCATTTTCCCTCATCTCGACTCCCTGATTTTGGTGTTGAACCGGAGCGGGCATTCCCATGAATTCTGCCATACGCGCCATCTGGACTGTCATCATTTGATTGGTTTGAGTAGTATTCTAGATCAATGGCTGGAAAATCTCTCCCATCGTCTGAGACAAAGTATGTACCATTTGCATGTTACTTCCATCCATTTGTTGCCTTAAACACTGTACAGACGTGTTTGTTAGGCTAGGACCTTGAGTGGAATACCCTACACCTACACTCTGGCTGTTTCGACCCGCATTTATCCCATATCCTGACCCCTGTAATGGCGAAGACATTACATTGTCTGAGAAAACTGGGGGGGCATTTTGGAGGCTTTGTATTATTGACGTTGGCATTCCATAAGGTGGATTCCTTGGTAAAGGTTGTGAAAATCCTTGGGGGGAAGATGCCTAAATGTCGAAGTTCCTCCTGGTGGAGTTTGGGGATTAGATGCTTGTGGGCCTATGTACTCCAGAACAGGTTGGGTGTAAGCCCTTATATACGTCGACCCTGGTCCTGTCATTGACGGGTCTGGCATAACAGGGGATGGGATTGGCTCTCTTGTCGAAGAAACTGGGGGTGGTACCACGTCATTCCTAGACACAGTTTGAGGGTTTGCGTTACTAGGTTGGGCGTTTGAATTACCTGGCTGTGGGTTAGAACCACTCCCTTGAGGATTTGGGTTGTTTGGCTGACTAGTGTTTGTCGCCATTTTTCTAGTATATCTTCTCCTTGGTCTTTCTTCGTTTGTAGTGGCTAACTTACCACTTCTTAATAATATGCAACGAAGCTTTTTAAGGAGAAAGGGATTAATAAATGATGATTTTCAAAGATCTAGAAAAATATTTATATAGTTAGCACTGTCCCACTGGGCGTGCCAATTTGTTTACCGTGAAAATTGGTAAACAACCGCTGATCTTCCAAATCTAATTTTGGTGACTCACAGGATCGATCCGATTGATCCTAGGACATGTGCTAACCATTGACTGAAGTTAAATTCTAAAATAATAAACATTGCGACGATATTCAAAAGGAAAGTTTGTTGAAAATACGATGCAAAATAACGCGTCCAAATATAAAGTTTAAAGGGGCTTTAAAGGTAAAAGAAAAGGTAGAACATGTACGAATAAAAATGTATAAAACGAAAGTAAGTGCAGAAATAGGACTGATTCCTAAGAAAAGAGAGAACTTTAAGTAAATATCAAAGTAAATTGCATTAAAAATAAATGGTATTTTACATCACGTACATTCTCACAATACTCTTTTCTCAACACGCGGATACTTTGAGTAAATTCAGAGTTACTTGTACAAAGTGAACACCCCCTAATCCTATTGCTAAGACCCTTATTTATAATACTAAAACTAACTTCTAAAAACTGCCTGAAATAACCAACAAATGACAAGTGTCATATTGCATGCCCCCATTGCTTGGATACACACCACCTGTCCTTCTTCAGGAGCGAACTGGAATAACTACTCCCTCCTTTATTTGAATTTGAATCTCCAACGTCAGGCAGCATCAAAGTTCTCGGTCGAAGGTTCCTCCTTCAATTCTTAGAAATATTTTCTAAGTCCCAAATGGTCTCCTTTCCTCTCATGAGTACCTTCGACTAGACCTTATCATATAAACCCTGTCGAAAGCTTTTCTAACCCCCTTCCAGAGCTTATCATTTTCCTCAAAACTTCCAACTTCATGTGGGCGTCGAATTTATGAGCTAACACTAAGTCTCTGGCCAGTGACTTAGCAAACGAATCAGCTAAATTATAGCTTGTTCGCATATATGTCAGTGAAATGATCCAATCCTTAATTAATTTTCTCATGAAAGAATGTTTAATACCTATGTGCCTAGACTTTCCATTGTATACTTCACTGAATGCTCTTGCTAGGGTGGCTTGGCTATCACAATGTATCAACACTTTCGAAATATTGTCTTTAGTCAATGGAACTTCCAACAGAAGATCCCTTAACCATTTTTCTTCTTGACTAGATGAAGCAAGAGCCACAAACTCTGATTCCATGGTTGAAAGAATAATCCATGTTTGTTTCTTGCTCTTCTAAGAAATCGCACCTACAGCTAATGTAAATATCCACCCAGTTGTAGATTTATGATCTCCAACACTCGATATCCAACTCGCATCGGTATATCCTTCTAGTATGGCAGGAAACCTACCATAATGATGGCCAAGATTTTTAGTCTTTAAGAGGTAATCGAAAATCCTAGTTATGGCCTTCCAATGTTCACCATTTGGGTTGCTAATAAATCTAGTTATCTTACTAACTGCAAATTCTATGCCAGGTCTGGTGCATTGCATTAAATACATTAGACGTCCAATTACACTTGCATATTCCAATTGGGTCACAATTATTCCATTGTTCTTTTGAAGTTTAACACTGGGATCAAATAGAGTGTTTTCTTCCTTAAAGTGCAGGTGTTTGAACTTATCCAATATTTTCTCAATATAATGTGTTTGACTAATTCATAACCCCCACTAATTATTTTTACTTTGATCCCTAAACTAGTGTCACCTAGTCCAAGATCTTTCATCTTGAATTTGGATGTTAGAATTCTCTTTGTTTCTAAAATTCCATTCATCTCATTTCTAATTATCAACATATCATCAATATATAGACACAAAAATATTACAATGTTTTCACGCACCTTTGTGTACAAACATTTGTCACAAGAATTCGGAGTAAATCCATTTGAAAGTATGACTGAGTCTAACTTTTGATGCCATTGTTTTAGTGCCTATTTTAAACCATATAAGTATTTGACAAGTTTGCATACCTTTTATTCATTTCCAGGAAGCACGTAACCTTCGGTTGTTCCATGTAGATTTCCTCATCGAGATCTCTATTTAAGAAAGTTTTTTTGATATCCATTTGATGAACTATAAGGTCATTCAATTCTCTTATTGTCGTCGTCCTTGCTACTGTTGCATATGTGTCAAAATAATCAACACCTTTTTTTGTCTGAACCCTTTTGCTATTAATCTAGCATTATAGGTGTTTGATGTAGCCTCGCTATCATACTTCTTTCTAAACACCCATTTACATCCAATGGACCTTGAATCCTTTGGAAGATCAACAAGTTCCCAAGCGTGGTTTGAAATGATTTAATCCAATTCGCCTGGGATAACATATTTCCAAATATAAAAGTCCCTTGAAGCCACAACTTCTTTATAGGTTTTAGGACCATCTTCTAATTGAAGAATAATAGGATCTTATGAACATCATTCTCGCAACTTCCTTCAACTATATAAAAGGAAATGAGTTGAGAATCGATTTCATTTTGTCCTGGAACTTTTGCTTTTCTGGCTCTTTTGCTTATCCTAAGCTCAGGTTGTGTTTTAATAATCTGTGAGATACTTTTGTGTTATACTTCAATAATTTGTGGAGAGTCTTCATCACAAGATTCTTCATTCATAGGAATCTCATATTCCTTATCCTTCATGATAAGGTTTTCAAAAAAAATCCACATCTCGAAATTCAACAATTACGTTAGACTCCAGATTTAAATGTCTATATGCTTTGTTGTTGGATGCATATCCTATGAAAGCACATTTGATCCCTCGAGGACCCAATTTAGTTCTTTTAGGATCCATATTCTTGTAATATGCTACACACCCCCACACTCTAAAATAATCGATATTTGGTGATCTACCTTTCCATATCACATATGGAGAAATACCAGTTAACTTTAAAGGAATCTTATTAATTATATGACATGCGGATAGTAAAGTTTCAACCCACAAATTAAAAGCCAATTCATAATGCATTAACATAGCATTTATCATTTCTTAATATGTTCGATTATTTCTCTCGGCTAGACCATTTTTTTGTGGTGTACAAGGCGCTGAACATTCATGTATAATTCCATATTCTTCACAATACGCATCAAATTCCGTAGAAAAGTATTCACCACCGCTATCACTTCTAAGAACTTTGATACTTCTTTTTAATTGATTTTCTACTTCTGCTTTATAAATTTTAAAGGAATTATAAGCATCATCTTTATGCTTTAAAAGATACACATGTGTGAACCTAGAGCAATCATCAATAAAGGTTATGAAATACAGGTTTACCCCACGGGTTAGCATGCCTTTAAATTCACACAAATCAGAGTGCACAAGATCAAGCAAATTTGATTTTCTTTCAACAATTTTGAAAGGTTTCTTGATCATTTTTTAATTGGCACATATTTCACATTTTTCGAAGTTATGAATATTGCATGAGATCAAACCAGATTTAATTAGTCTATTCATAGTACTAATACCAATACATTCTAATCTAGAATGCCATAAAGAAATAGATTCAAGCATATAAGCAGAATTAGAAATTTCATTAATAATCGGTAGTACAAAGTTTGATTATTTCCTCAGCAAAATATCACTTTCTTACAAATACACCATTACAGGACAATATTAGTTTGCCCGATTCATATACAGACTTAATACCCATTTTTCCCAACAAGTCCCCACCAACAAGGTTCATATTCATGTCTGGGATATCGAGTACATTGACAAGAGTGACTTTCTTTCCAGAAGTGAGTTTTAGTTTGACGGACCACTTTCTAATGACTCTAGATCGTACTTCATTTCCAATATGCACTTCTTGTCCATCACTTACTTCATAATAGGTTTTAAATGCTGCTTTGTCATAAGAAACATGAACGGTAGCACATGTATCATACCACCTTCCTTGCATTTTGCCTTTGGTTTCCATAATCTCGCTCACCGTAGAAATTATGTCATCGTTTGCATGAGCAGTATTAACTTTGTTTTTGGACTTGTTATGCCTGTAATCTCGAGTAAAGTGGCCTAGTTTACCGCACACATAGCAGCCGCCTTTTGGTCCTTTTGGTCCACTAGAGTTCTTGAACTTGTTATGTTCTTTCTTAGGGCCAAGATGGTTCTTCATGCCATCATGTTTCCTCTTACCTTTTCCAATCACAGCATTGGCTTTAGAGTATCCAACAGACTCAGAATTTTCTCTATCCTTCTTCTCCTCTTCGATTTGAAGGTGTTTCTGAATTTTCTCCAACGAGAAATGTTCAGAACTATGCAACAATTTATTCCTGTATCCTTTCCACGAGGGTGGAAATTTTGCAATGATTGGACTAACTTTGAAAGCTTCTAGAATGTCTATGTTTACAAGTTTTATTTTATTCACGAAAACCAGTAACTCATGCACTTGTGCAAGAATTGGCTTGGAGTCTAACATTTTAAAATCAAAGTATTTAGATATTAAGAAAAATTTTCGTACCTTCCTCTTCAGCCTTGAATTTGAATTCAAGTGCTTTCCAGATCTCTGTTGTAGATCGGGTATTAGTGTATAGATCATAGAGACGATAATATAGCGCGTTCATAATATGTCCACGGTATAGTATTTCATCTTCCTTTCGCTTCTTTCATTCCTGATCATACCTGGATCAGACAGTTTCTGGTGGCCAACGACGTCTGTTGAACTTTGGCTCCGGTGAGGTTGAAAGACGGTGGGGTGTACCTGCAAGGCACTCCGACGCTCAAGTAAGGTGGTTGTCAGAGAAAAGGCAAGTACAGAAGTGAGAGTAAGAAAGTGTGTAACCTGACCCTCTTAAGTGAGAGGGTATTTATAGAGCCCCCAGCGCGGGGCCAACGGTTACTTGCATTAGGCTGGATCGCCAGGCCCAATCCAAGTAACTGTCAGGGCTTACGTGGCATAGTGAAGACCAGCACTTGGTCTTCGCCCTGGGGTAACCGTTCCTAGATCTCCGGAATTAGGGCAGACCGATTCCATCGGGAGTAGAGCGGTTACGTGAGAACGTGTCCTCGCGGGGAGGACTCTTGCATGGCGGGGAGAGACGTGTCCTCGCGGGGAGGACTTGCTGCGTGTACGGAGATGACTCCTCGCGAGGAGCGACATCCTCGTGTCGAGGAGGGGGATAACTCCGGGGAAGGCTCAATGCTCCTGCCCGAAGCTCTACACCATTCGTGCCCGACACTGTGGTGCGACGCTTGCCCGACACTGGCTTGACTAAGTCCTTTGTATGGGCCGCCCCAGAGTGTGTGGGACGGGCCTGTTCGGATGTGGAGCAGGTCCTCGGCCCAGTCCGGAACAATTCCTTTTTGACTTCATCGGTGTCATGGTTCATCAAGGTAGTCAATAGAAACGTCATCTTGTCTTTCCAATGAATGAAGTTTGTTCCATCAAAACAATCAAACTTGACAAGGTCCTGGTTCATCACTTTGATGCTTGAAACTGAAGCGTCAGTGGCCATGATTTGAGAAACTATAAGTTTGTTAGATAAAGCTTCTAGATAATTTCCAGAAGAGGATATGAATTTTTGTGATGTGATTTCTTAATTCGGAATGACTTATTTATAGGCCATGTTTGTGTTGTTTCACAAGGATGCAACCATTGATGAAACAACATCTTTTTAGTAACACTTTTACCGATAGTTGTATTGTTTTGCTTATAGAAACGTTTTTTAATAGTTGCATATTTCCATTCTACAACACTTCACGAAGTGTTGCATATTTTTGAATTCAAAATTCAAGCTCAAGAAACGATCAAAATAAGAGCAACAGCCATTTACCATATGTCGGTCGAAGGTCGACAGCCGCAGCGCCATCGGCACCGCCGTATAACATTGTGAGTAGCCCGATTGCTCCGACACATCATGCCTAAATGCTCAAGTGTTATCTACAAACCACCACTAGCGCCTCTACGGCCATGCCCTCAAACTCGGAGCCGGAGACGGTGGTGACACCGACGAGGGGTGTATGGAAGGAGACAAGTGGCGTAATACTTGGGATCATCACACTTATCCATGTTGCACTTTATCCTCTTTTGTCCTTTTGTTGAGTTAATGTACATAACTCTTTATAAAGGCTTTTAATGTGAGTGACACTTTCTATGTGGGACTATTTCCCAAGCATTCTTTGGCATTTACTCACTTCCATTTTTCTTGTCATTTTAGAACACACCCGTGAACATTGATTTTTCATAAGTTACAACAGATGATCTATAAAATATATATCATTGAATTGAAAATTATTATCTTATTGATTATTTTTATAAAATATGATATCATTTAAAAATCATTTGATATATTAAATAAATACATATAAATATCTTAAAACTTTGGTTAAATTACATTTGTGAAGGCTCAATGCTCCTGCCCAAAGCTCTACATCATTCGTGCCCGACACTGTGGTGCGACGCTTGCCCGACACTGGCTTGACTAAGTCCTTCGTATGGGCCGCCCCAGAGTGTGTGGGCCGGGCCTGTTCGGATGTGGAGCAGGTCCTCGGCCCAGTCCGAAACAGGAGCCCCCCAAGTCGTTGCTCTGAGATGTCGGAGCGATGACTTAAGGGTCCAGGTTACGTCGAGGGCGTGCCCGTTCGGGAAAAGGCTTCGAGAGGGGAGCAGTTGGTGAACCGGGCAGAAGTAAACAGGCATGCTCGAGCGAGACTGGCCGTAGAGGGGAAAATTCACGGGGATACGAGGAGTCACGGCTGAAGTGAGTGAAGAGACGCGTGCGAGGGAATGAACAGACATGCCTGGGGAAGCGTGTGCCACGTGTCACACCTCATTATTGCATAGGGCGGCTACCCTAGGGTAGCGTACTCGATTGCCTAGGGGCTCCTCGAAGCTCGTGAGGAGCTTATAAAAAGGGGCAAGTTTGTGCCATTTGCACGTTCCCACCTTTTTCGCTCTGCATCTCATCCAGTCGTCGTTACTTCTCCGCCGCCGTACGCCGCCGTACGCCGCCGTGTACTGCCGTTTCTGCTGTCCTACTCCGCTCTCCACTGCTCAAGTAACTCCTTCATCCTTTGTGGTTCATTTTGTTTTATCTTTTAGTAGTTTTCCAGCGAGTGGAGGGTATTCCCGGCGCTCCGTTAGGGTTCCGCCGGGAACGGCGGGACGTTCCTAGGGTTCCGGTGGGTTTTGACGGTGGTTTGGGACGAACATCCCGAGGGAAATATGAATGTCCCGAGGACTCTTATGAATGCGCCGAGGACGAGCGATGAATGTCACGGGGAAGTGAGACGGGTAGATCGGGGAGCGAAGAGAGAAAGGACGGGGTGACGGCCTCGGGCAGTTCGCCGTGTCCCCGAACATTTTCTTGCTCGCTGCCCTTTCACTTGATCTGCGGTGGAAGGGTGGACTTGGTCGCGACTGACGAATTCACCTGTTTCCTCTGCTTTTCAGGTAAAAATGGCCGCGAGGATTCCGGGGATTCTCTACGTAGACACCGAGCCCGACGTGGATGGACCCGCTCAGATCCCCGGGGAGGCGCCCGTGCGTCTGGCAGCCGAATGGGCCGGGGAAGAACCTCTGCGTCTCGGGTCGTGTTTCTCGGTTGACGACACAGACGCGTTCGCTTTTGTCGAGAATGTCCCCGACGGAGAGGAGGCCACATGGACGGTTTACCAGCCCCGGGTACACCATCGCATCTGCTCGAACTATCGCGGGCTGCGGTTTCCCATGTACGAGTTCGCCTTTAAAGAGGTCGGTATCCGCCTCCCCTTCAATAGCTTCCAACTAGGGGTTTTCAACCGTCTGCACTTGGCGCCGTCGCAGCTTCACCCCAATGCGCTTGCTTTTATGCGGGCGTTTGAAATCGTCTGCGACTATCTCCAGATTAGGATCACCCTCGAGCTCTTCTTTCGCGTCTTTCATTTGCAACGCTCGACGGACAATGGGCGACATAGTTGGGTTTCTCTCAAACAACCCAAGAAGTTGTTCAAGGCGTACGCGGATTCAATAAGGGGCTTCAAGAGAAGGTTCTACTATGTCATGCCCGCGACGCACTCGGCCGTGGGTACACTTTATGACATTGTGCCCGACGGATCCGGGGGAGAGAGGTTCGTGTCCAAGTGTCCCCTGGAGTGGGAGGACGCCCACTTCGCGCTCGGCACCGAGGATTACGTCGTGAAACATAGCGCGCTGTCGGAGGATGACAGGGGGGCGTATGCCACGTTGGTCGCCTTTGTCAATGGTTTCAACCGGGCAGAATATGTCGGGAGGGATGGAAACTTCCTCCGCGACTCCCAAGGGAGGGTTGTGCGAGAGGCTCGCTATATAAATACCCGGGGGCTCCTCGAATGTAAGTCTCCTGACGAGGCCAAGAGGCTCTTAGGTGTGATTTCCTCGCCCTGTTAGGGCCTTTATTTTGCTTTGTCTCTGTGCTAACTTTTTCTGTGTTCTCTCTTGCAGCTCAAATGTCTAACGCCACCGAGCGTATCATGAAGTTGGCCGCCGAGCGGGTACCAAAGCGCACCAAGAGTCGTGTCCGAGATATCATCGAGACTGCAGCGCCGGCTGGAACAACGAGTGGCTCCTCCTCGCCACAATGCAGCCAGTCTCCTCCCCCGGAGAGCACCCCTGCCAAGAAAGCAAGGACCGAGGGGCCTGTCCTCGTGGATCTCATGGACGCTGTCTCATTGGAGAAGTTTCAGATGCCCATTTGTCATCTCCAGAGGAATTTCTTCGGGGGAAGCCCCCCTGTCATCACTGATGCCGAGGTGAAGGCAGTTCTAGGTATGGACGGGACGGCTAGGAGAGAGGCACTTGTCGAGGACCTTGCGTCCATGATGCGGGTCTTTGAGACTGCCTTGATATTGAACGACGGGGCCCCCTCTTCCTCCGAGCTGCAGAAGCTGAAGGACGACTATACGGCCCTCGAGAAGGAGAAGAATAAGGTTGCGGCTGATCTGCTGAAGGCCCAGGTCGAGTGCGAGGGTCACGCCAATACCCCCCGCGAGCTGAACGAGGTCAAATCTGCCCTGAAGGCGACCCAAGAGGAGCTTGATCGCTCTTGGGAAAAGGTCGAGGAGTTGGAGGATGTTGTCCGTCCCGCGGAAAATGAGTCCCCCGTGGAGAAAAACCTTGTTGACTGCGCCACTCTGATTGGCAAGATTCGGGAGCTTCAAATGGATAGCCTAGAAGCTCTGGAGATAGGTTTCAAGAACGCCGTGGAACAGATTGGCACTGAGAATCCAGGGGTTCCACTGGTGCTCGACAGAATCGACCTGTTCCTTCGTGTGGTCGACGGCAAGCTCAATCTTCTGGAGGAGGGGCAGGAGGAAGACGGAGGGCGGGTCGAAGATGATATAGTTGTGTAGTTCTTTTGGTTGTTTGGCCTGCGCGCCGTTTTCTTTGTAATGATTTGTGCCCGGCCTATGTGCCAGGGGCTTTTTGACGTTTTTGTAATATTTGTACACTGGGCTTCTACCCGTTTTAATGTACCCTTGTTTACTTGCCAGTATTGATTGCATGGTTTGAATTTTGTGTGATGTATTATTTGTTATACTTTATTTTTGCCTAAGTAATAAGGCTTTGGGATTTGCTCGACCTTGATAGTCCCTGACCGCGTGGAGAGCCGGTCGGGCAGCCGGAGGCGTATTCTGACCTTCAATGAGGCTAAGAGCTCGATCGAGGTCTTAGCTTCGTAGCATGAACTTCCCATCGCGAGCTGGGTGTTATGCCCGGTTGGTACGACGACGGTGGGCCTCGATCGAGGTATCCCCGCTGGATCAAAGGTCCTCACGCACACATAACGCGATCTCTGATCATCGTGTTCTGTATAGGGGTGTCGTGCTCGTACCTTAGCGCGTCCCCGTAATCGCGGTGCTAGTGAGCCGCGGGCAGTGCTTAACTGTAGTACTGTTTGAGCTTCTCGGCATTCCATGGTCGAGCAAGTTCTTCCCCGTGCAGGTTTTCGAGGAAGTAGGCTCCCGTCCTCTTTTTCCCATGGACGCGGTACGGGCCCTCCCAGTTCGCGGCGAGTTTGCCTTCTCGCGAGTCCTTCTGGTTCCTGCGTAGGACGAGGGTACCTACCTGAAAATCACGTTTCATAACTTTTTCGTTATAACGTAGTGTTATTTTTTGTTTAAGTGACACTTCTCGGAGAGAAGCCCCCGAGCGTGTTTCCTCGACGAAGTCGAGTTCTTCCCTCAAGGCTTCATCGTTTGCGTCCCCGTCGAGGGGGGCTTCTATCCTCCTCGAGGGTTCCCTGATCTCCACGGGGATCACTGCTTCCCTTCCGTAGGTCAAACGGAAAGGGGTCTCCCCGGTCGTGGAGTGTGGGGTCGTTTGGTAGGCCCAGAGGATGCTGTGTAGCTCCTCGACCCACCTTTGTTTGGCGTCGCCTAATCGGCGTCTCAATCCTCGGAGGATTACCCTGTTCACCACCTCAGCCTGCCCGTTTGTTTGAGGGTGCTCGACCGACGTGAAGTGCTGCTTCATGCCCAGTTTGGTGACGAAGTCTTGGAAGTTCTTGTCGGTGAACTGTGTCCCGTTGTCGGTGACAATGGCTTGAGGCACACCGAATCGGGCGAGTATGTTTCTTTTGTAAAAACGCAGTATGTTAAAGGCCGTGATTTTGGCCAATGCTTCCACCTCGATCCACTTCGTGAAGTAATCTACCCCAACGATGAGGTATTTGTTTTGATATGATCCTACGACGAAGGGGCCAAGGATGTCCATTCCCCACCAAGCGAACGACCACGGGGATGATAGCATTTTGAGCTCGCTGGGAGGAGCGAGGTGCATGTCCCCGTGTCGCTGGCACCTCTCGCATTTCTTGACGTGTTCCTTGGCGTCTTGTTGAATGGTGGGCCAGTAGTATCCTGCGCGGAGCGCCTTACGAGCTAACGAGGGAGTTTGGGGAGATCGTCGGCTGGGGGCGCTCGAGACGCGGTCGGCGACCCTGGCGTACCGGTGACGGGGTCCGAGAATCTTCAGAAGGGGTCCTTCGTGGGGAAGGAGAACGGCGAGGTGACGGGGGGCGACGATGTCTTCGCAGGGAAGATCGTTGTGCTCGTCCTTGCTCCAAGGCTTTAATTCTGGTGTTCTGCTACACGATCAGCTGACTGGTCTGGTTGATCAATGCAAACAGGGCCACGGTGCTCGGGTCCGCATTGGGCGGCGGAGCAACTGGTTGGAGAATGACTTGCTGGTCGTCCTGGTGGGCGGCGTTGTAGGCCACATCCTGGGAGTCCGGGGAGGCGGTCTGCCCGTCTCTTATGTCGCCTTCGCCGCCGTTGAGGATGACGGCGTCCTCACGGTGGTTCCCGTTCTTAAGTTGTGCGAGCACGGTGTCCAGAGCCTGGTTGACTGTCGGATTGGCCATGTTGGTGATGAATGGAGGAAGCTTTAGTTTATCGAGCAGAAAAACAGGGAAGCTTATAATTTCCCACAGACGGCGCCACTGATCGTACTTGGATCAGACAGTTTCTGGTGGCCAACGACGTCTGTTGAACTTTGGCTCCGGTGAGGTTGAAAGACGGCGCGGGAGGGGGGGTGTACCTGCAAGGCACTCCGACGCTCAAGTAAGGTGGTTGTCAGAGAAAAGGCAAGTACAGAAGTGAGAGTAAGAAAGTGTGTAACCTGACCCTCTTAAGTGAGAGGGTATTTATAGAGCCCCCAGCGCGGGGCCAACGGTTACTTGCATTAGGCTGGATCGCCAGGCCCAATCCAAGTAACTGTCAGGGCTTACGTGGCATAGTGAAGACCAGCACTTGGTCTTCGCCCTGGGGTAACCGTTCCTAGATCTCCGGAATTAGGGCAGACCGATTCCATCGGGAGTAGAGCGGTTACGTGAGAACGTGTCCTCGCGGGGAGGACTCTTGCATGGCGGGGAGAGACGTGTCCTCGCGGGGAGGACTTGCTGCGTGTACGGAGATGACTCCTCGCGAGGAGCGACATCCTCGTGTCGAGGAGGGGGATAACTCCGGGGAAGGCTCAATGCTCCTGCCCGAAGCTCTACACCATTCGTGCCCGACACTGTGGTGCGACGCTTGCCCGACACTGGCTTGACTAAGTCCTTTGTATGGGCCGCCCCAGAGTGTGTGGGACGGGCCTGTTCGGATGTGGAGCAGGTCCTCGGCCCAGTCCGGAACAATTCCTTTTTGACTTCATCGGTGTCATGGTTCATCAAGGTAGTCAATAGAAACGTCATCTTGTCTTTCCAATGAATGAAGTTTGTTCCATCAAAACAATCAAACTTGACAAGGTCCTGGTTCATCACTTTGATGCTTGAAACTGAAGCGTCAGTGGCCATGATTTGAGAAACTATAAGTTTGTTAGATAAAGCTTCTAGATAATTTCCAGAAGAGGATATGAATTTTTGTGATGTGATTTCTTAATTCGGAATGACTTATTTATAGGCCATGTTTGTGTTGTTTCACAAGGATGCAACCATTGATGAAACAACATCTTTTTAGTAACACTTTTACCGATAGTTGTATTGTTTTGCTTATAGAAACGTTTTTTAATAGTTGCATATTTCCATTCTACAACACTTCACGAAGTGTTGCATATTTTTGAATTCAAAATTCAAGCTCAAGAAACGATCAAAATAAGAGCAACAGCCATTTACCATATGTCGGTCGAAGGCCGACAGCCGCAGCGCCATCGGCACCGCCGTATAACATTGTGAGTAGCCCGATTGCTCCGACACATCATGCCTAAATGCTCAAGTGTTATCTACAAACCACCACTAGCGCCTCTACGGCCATGCCCTCAAACTCGGAGCCGGAGACGGTGGTGACACCGACGAGGGGTGTATGGAAGGAGACAAGTGGCGTAATACTTGGGATCATCACACTTATCCATGTTGCACTTTATCCTCTTTTGTCCTTTTGTTGAGTTAATGTACATAACTCTTTATAAAGGCTTTTAATGTGAGTGACACTTTCTATGTGGGACTATTTCCCAAGCATTCTTTGGCATTTACTCACTTCCATTTTTCTTGTCATTTTAGAACACACCCGTGAACATTGATTTTTCATAAGTTACAACAGATGATCTATAAAATATATATCATTGAATTGAAAATTATTATCTTATTGATTATTTTTATAAAATATGATATCATTTAAAAATCATTTGATATATTAAATAAATACATATAAATATCTTAAAACTTTGGTTAAATTACATTTGTGACCCCTCAATTTTATCTAATTCACGAAATTAGTATCCCTATTTTAAATTTAAATAGTTTTGGTCCTCTTCTCACGTTTTCATAGAAAATCGATTACATGTTCAGTTTTTAACTTATATTTGTATCTATAAAGTTCTATAATAGGTTTATTTATGATGGTTTGTGATGTTTAACAAGAAACTCTTCATTTAAAAAATGGGCACATCGTTCATTTTAAGTGCAAAAATATAATAGAGGACAAAATCTACTCTTTAAATTTAAAATAGAGAGATCAGTTTCCTAAATCAAAATAAATAGGGAAACCAAAACTATAATTAAGCTTAAAATTTTTTATTAATAAATTTATTTTATGTAAATATTTGGGTATTTAAGTTTTTTTATAGAAGGGATGGTCTAAGCCCAGAAAAGAAAACTACAACGAAATTAACCGGGGAATAGAATTCCAACACAAATCACTAGCAAGAATGTGATTAAGGAAAGTAGGGCACTCCTCAAAGATGAACATAGAAGTCGACTGCAATCTTCCATCCCTAGCTAAAGCATCAGCACACATGTTGGCTTCCCAGTAGATATGTCGAATCCTAACGTCAATATCTTGATGTAATAACTCTTTGACTTTGGTGATCAAGTTTCTTCCTATGTTACTGCTCTGATTGTTAGGATTAATATCATTAACCATTTGTTGAGAATCCATTTCCATAATAATGTTTCGAAAATCCATTGTCACAACTAGCTTTAGACCTTCAAAGACACCTTAAAGCCCAGCTATGTAAACACTACTTATACCAATAAGTTTGGAGAAACCTCAAATCCACTTGCCATCACTCCCTCTAATGATACCACCACAGCTTGAAATGTCGTGCTTGTCTCTAGCTCCATCCGTGTTTAATTTAAACTTGGCTACCCGAGTTGTTTCCCACTTTATGGACCTCAAAACTCTATGAGGCTTCAAGCGGATGTTTGCTGTAGTTTTTGCATGCTCGTAGTCCTAAACCAAGTTGTTGATGTGACTTATCATGTATGACGGTATATTGAAAATTCCATCATGCGTATTCTTATTGTGCCAGATCCAAATGTTATGGGAAGATGTAGCCCAAAAGGTCGTCCAATCTTTCTCAATATTCCACCCCAAGTTACTATTCATATTATAGTATATCCAATCTTTTGTTAGTATTAACTGCTGCAATCCAAAGCGCTACTGCACGCGAGCAATCTCGAAGGACATGGAGAGCATTTTCTTCAATATTGTTGCAAAAAGAACACATAGCACTGCCAAAGCCCATTCTATGTTTCCTACCGTTAGTGAGCAATCTATCATGGTGGAGAATTAAAAAAATATCGAACCCATTCTACTACTTGAATTTTCCAAATGTCTCTCCAAATCTCATTACTAGTTCTTTCCCCATAATCATCCAGCAATCTATACATGGCTCCAACACTGAAAATTTTTCCATCTTGCTCAACATCAACCCTAACATCGGGGCCTGCATCAATCAAAGGAGGTATAATGGAAGAAATCCGTTGAAGCATATCTAGTGGAAGCCATTGATTCAAAGCTTCCCAGTTCCAACCAGTATCAGCATTACCAATGTCTGTAACCTTTGCATCTTGTATGTGCATGGGAATATCAATTTGAAGGTCATTTATGCGAAAGTTTGGAGCAATCCATATGTCATTCCAAGCATCCACGTCCTTGCCATTTCTAATACTCCAAATACAGTACCTATTGTCATATCCCAAATTTGTCCTACCCTTTCATTTAAATCTCATGGCTTATGCATTTCATATTTTTCATGTACATACCCTCCATTAGGACATTTAAACACATCATACACTCATCTAGATAGGTTTGTTACTTGGATCAGTGGTGAAATTCTGGCATATGCAAACAGTAGATGTCCTAACACATGTCAAGATATTGTGCTACATAGACATTTAAACATAGAGGCGCAACAGCAGACTGATACCTTGAATATCAGAACTGCAGCAACACACATGTTACGACATCTGATCCAACATGTTAATCAAAACTGAACTGTAAATTGTAGAATGATAAACAACACAGAATATGATGACCCAGTTCGGTGCAACTCACCTACATCTGGGGGATACCAATCCAGGAAGAAGAATTCACTATCAGTAGTATAGTTTTATGTAAACAACCTCAGGTTTACAGAAAGCACCCACACTAACCTATCACTACCCAACGAAGACTTTATCATTAGAAGTCACATCTAAATGATAAGAGAACCCCCTCTCACTTCCTAAATCACAACCTGTGATATCTACATCATCCCTGTCAATACAGAATTCTGTCAAGCATACTTGACAAATAAGCTAACTTGGATTTGCTTAAAAGCTTCATCCAAGAACAATACACAATCCAATACCTCAAGGCTTATGGATCTGTGCGACACCTATATCTGCCACAATGCATCAACTGATACAAAGGGAGACTTACAACCTAGAGAGCTAACGACTCTCAAAACCCTAAACCCTTGTTTTTATACAAGAGAACTATGTTACAAAAAGGCATATGAAATCCTAGGTCTAAGTCTTCTTATCCACGGTCCAAAAAAGTTACCTCTGAACAATTCAAAGGAGAATTAAATTTAGGTAGGTAAATTCAACATTAATAACTGTGCACCGCCCAACTAGGATAAGACTGTTCAAACTTTTAAGAGTAACCATCCAAAAAGGAACACATGTAACAAAACACATGTTGCCCATGCCTTCTCTTAGGAAACACTCCCCACCGTTCAAAACAGCCAGTTAGGACCCAACCTCAGGTCTTAAATAATATCCTGACATTTTGTCAATCTTGTTCAGTCCATCTGAATCATAGTCACCATCCTGTTGATGAGTCCCAAGGATAATCCTTTTAACCAGAAGCAAAATAGAACAGACCAAGAAGTTAAGACATTTCTTCAAACATTTCCCAGTTAGCACCCAAGATACTTGTATTGACACTTTAATGATGGAATTAACTTTATACTGTCAAGTCCCCATACGACCTTGCAGCAGTAATGTCAAGACATCTTTCTTGACATCTCATCCTCCCAGGATGGAAACATAATCACAGCTTGCTTGACGCACAATACAAACTGGAACCTGAACTGCACC
Organism: Lathyrus tuberosus; assembly: GCA_022829125.1. Classification (NCBI taxonomy): domain Eukaryota; kingdom Viridiplantae; phylum Streptophyta; class Magnoliopsida; order Fabales; family Fabaceae; genus Lathyrus; species Lathyrus tuberosus. The sequence continues at coordinate 542,247 of JALAZF010000179.1, forward strand.
CCTGAAGTAATATATCTTAGATTAAGGAGTATTTCCCCTATCTAAGATAACCAGTGCTCCTCCAATGAACACTATACTGACGAATGGAAAACATAAGACGCATCTTCATGTCTTCAAGAGCGCACCCTCTGTCCAACCTACCTGCTGAACACAATCATCAACTCCATTTATTGCTTCTTCTGACAAGAACCAATAATCACTCACACATGAACACCATCATGCTACCCGTGAGGACATATTAGGATCACCATCCTAACATAACAAACTCTTGGATTGAGATCAAAGCTCCATTGATACCTCTCGTCCAGAAACTATCCATACACCACACGAATTCTTTCTGAATTCTCATGTATAGACCTCCTTGTTCCCTGAGATACAACCCAATAGATCTGGAATGATCCACATTTCTCAAAGAGATGCACAGGGCCCCTTAGTTTGTTATAACGATGTCAGATATTTTATACATGCTCTAGAACTACTCAGCTTGTCAAGCTGATCCACTACTTGCATAACTTGTAGCAAGGGGCACTATCCACTGACCTTAGCAAGGCCAGCAACTGAGATAGACACCCCATAATCCAAGACAGACATTCCTTCACCATTCTTCCGTATGATAACCTGGAATACTTCTGATTTTCCTGGTGAATATCCACTTCTGAACGCATCAGAATCCAGACCTTCATGCAATCAACCCGTGATCCATTCCAGTCTTACTAAAACCCTTACATCAGACTTCCAAGACAGCTCTTCTACTCCATCATTCTCCTGTATGACAAGGTAGATACTTCTTAGACACGATGTAAGCAACAAGTTCCTAGACCAGAACTTAAGATTCCTCCTCCAAGGATAACCAACCCAGATAATGTTCTAACATCATTTAGGACATCCTTCACACATCACATACACCACACACCATGGTTCTTGATATGCTCCACCACTGGACTTACTATCTGCATAGTAATCCAAACTGAAGATCCTCACACAACACTGCGCCACCAGCTTGAACAAAGATAACTTCAGAAACCCAGAGAGAAATAAATTCCCATCCACCAAAAGAAGGCATACTTCCATCCTCAACCTAGAACTTCTACCACAAGCTCCAAGAGAACCAGAACCTCCTTACGTTTTTCAACTAACTACCCTTCTGCACAAAAGCAATCAGTTTCAAGAATCCTGCTTGAATGCACAGTAAAGATCAACCAAAGGCCACTGTTTGACTAATCTCATTCTTCGTCAGAACTCCCACAAGATACATTGATCCACTAATGAAATCTGATCTTCAAGTCACATGAACTACTTGCTCCATAGCAAGACATCTTGGATCCATCAAGCCTCTAGACATGTAACATCTTCTGAAACCACAGCTCCCGTAAACTGTATGAGATAGACCTTTTTGAAGCATCCATAACTTTCATTCTCCTGTAGATCATCTTATCTTAAATTGATGTGCTACATCACTAGCTGAGATTCTGATGTTAAGCTAGATGTCAGAACATTCTGATACGACATCCAACTGCTGAATTCAACTCCTCCTTCTGCCACTTAGAAGAACCTCTTCCCTATTACAGAACAAGAGTTCCATGCTCTCATAGACTTGATTCAACAACCAAGTTTGAGTAGACAACCTCCATCCTGCTTTGAAACTCCAAAGACTTCACACTTGCCACGTCTGAATCTTCAAATGAAAAAGTAGTCTTAGACTACACCATAGTCATACCAAAGAATGCCACTTTCCTTAGTAGAGCAATATGTAGAAAGTCGAAGATAACTGCCACTTAACTTTGACTTCCAAGAAGAGCAAGATCTCATGCTCCCAAGTACCTAGATCAGAAATAAACTGATCCAAGCTGTGCCATTACCAGCACTACATTCCTCCTAGATCAGAAATAGATTGATTCAAGAAGTAACCATCAAGATTATGATGTCTTCATCTTCATCTTCAACAGCATCAAAGTCCAGACCAATTTCTTGCCAGGAAACTCTCCAGAGATCACATGCTTCTGTCACACCAGACTGAAGCCCAATTCTTAGGTCAACACCCAAGACTAAAACAGATGCTAAAGCGTATGCAGTACCCCTCCCATGATTCTGCATAAACTCTGATGATGAGATGTTCCAACATCTTGTTGAACATCAACAATCTTGACTTTCAAGGATAATTAATTAAATACTTGTGAACTCCACAAATAGCAATTGATCTTAAATCCTTGTTTCATAACACTTCTTCACTGTTGTAGCTAAGCTCCACCAGATCACTTCATGAACACTTATCAAGTATTCAATCTTTTGCAAGTATCTTCTTTGACAAACAGTGTTGAGATACCAAGCCTGCCACCCTTGACTCAAGTAACTCAGATTCTCTCTGAACGAACCTTATTTACCTCAACCATTCTGAAAACTCCAATCAGATTAGATCCACCCTTAGGGTTAAGAGAGATGAATCCTTCCTTGCTGTTTTAGATGGTGAAAATAAATCACCTCCACTTTCTTCAGGTTGTGTTTTATAGAAACACCTTCAAGTCAGAAGAATAACTAGAAGACTCCGGATGCACGACTGAGACGCCTTTATGAGTGAACTTGAGAGAATTCTCAAGTATCTTTGATAACCTAGCCGATCAACAATTTATCAAACTCCCAGAGCAAGAACTTGGTAAACCTACACTCAACTCCTCTCCTCTTCAACTGACTTCACACTGTACAATGGAACAAAGCTTCCAAGCACCAAGTCACCATACCATATATCTTCCAACAACTCCCTTCATTTCATCGCTCCCGACTTTGGAATAAAAGAATGCAGATATCTTCACATATAGAGGCCGACGATTGAGATCTTCCACCAACTGTCTTCAATAATAACTCTGGAATCCCATAATTATAGAGCTCTTCCATCAGTAACACGTGCAGCGGAACCACCAAGGAACAGGTCCTGCTTGCCCTAATAAGATGTCAGAACATCTTACAAGACACCCCAACAAGAGAACTAGCCACTTCTCCTGCAGTTGTTGTAGAACCTCCTCAGCAACAAGAACAACCTCTGGGTTGTTACCTTCGATCCAGAACATCCATCTCATCCATTAATACCCTTGAGTATGTTTGAGCTGATTGATCTGATCTTCAAAACTCCTCCTTGTTTAAACGCCAGAAAGTATCTCCCAAAGATCTCATCCAGAAACAAACAGGATGTCTGCTCTGATACCAATTGAAATTATGGCATATGCAGACAGCAGATGTCCTAACACATGTCAAGACATTGTGCTACATAGACATTTAAACACAGAGGCGCAACAGCAGACTGATACGTTGAATATCAGAACTGCAGCAACACAGATGTTACGACGTCTTATCCAACATATTAATCAAAACTGAACTGTAAATTGCAGAATGATAAACAACACAGAATATGATGGCCCAGTTCGGTGCAACTCACCTACATCTGGGGGATACCAATCCAGGAAGAAGAATTCACTATCAGTAGTATAGTTTTATGTAAACAACCTCAGGTTTACAGAAAGCGCCCACGCTAACCTATTACTACCCAATGAAGACTTTGTCATTAGAAGTCACATCTAAATGATAAGAGAACCCCCTCTCACTTCCTAAATCACAACCTGTGATATCTACATCATCCATGTCAATACAGAATTCTGTCAAGTATACTTGACAAATAAGCTAACTTGGATTTGCTTAAAAGCTTCATCCAAGAACAATACACAATCCAAAACCTCAAGGCTTAAGGATCTGTGCGACACCTATATCTGCCACAATGCATCAACTGATACAAAGGGAGACTTACAACCTAGAGAGCCAACAAATCTCAAAACCCTAAACCCTTGTTTTTACACAAGAGAACTATGTTACAAAAAGGCATATGAAATCCTAGGCCTAAGTCTTCTTATATAGAGTCTTTTGTCCTTGGGCTTCGAATCTTCTGTTTATTTCTTCCTTGATCCATGTTTTGATTGCTCCTTAAATCTTGCAATAGATTTAGAAACATCCTTCAATATCAGATCAGGATGTCGAGACATTCGTTAGGACATCATATCTGACCAGTCTACTTTCATCAGACTTCTTCATGTTTAACCATATTTTTTGACATTCTGTTTTTCCAAAAATTTGCTCAAATCAGCAGAGCTTTCAAGTGGTCTTGGAGAATTAGGGTTTGCATAGTGCATTAGGGTTTCACTCTTTTGCAGGTTTGGTTCAATGGAAAATGCAAAGATCAGTGATTAGGGTTTATCCCCTGTGCTTATGTTCATCAAATAGATCCTCAAAGTTTGGCCACTACAATCATTAAGGGTATCATCTTCTGGCGGTCACTATCATTTGATTAGGTTTTATTTCCCTGATCATATAGCCTTCAAGGAGGGTTTGGATCAAAACATTTAAGACATTGGTACAAGAAGGTTGGGAATCAAGGATAAGGGATTGTGTGGCACCTGGTTTGAGATTCCCATCTATGGAATTCTAATCTCTGGTTTATGGCTTTGATCATCTTGGGCTATACCATGGATTGGATTGGATTTGTTTGTTACTTACAAATAGGCTTTAGCATACACAAGTTCATGGGATGTTCAAATTCAGGATGATGGAGTGCAAGGTCATGTGTTCATTCAAATTTCAAAACCATCTTTTATCCATTTCCTAAGTCCATTTTTAATCCATGCCCATTACCATATTCAAATTCAATATCCAAAAATCCATGTTCAATATCCAAATCTAATTCCATAAGCCATTCTTGAGTCAAATGCTATAAACCATTTTTAAGCCCAATTCAATTCAATATTCATTTCTTTAGAACCATTATCCATTTTACCCACATTTCTTTATCCATTTAAAACTACGTTCTAAACCATTTTACCCACATTTCTTTACCCATATACTATTTTTTAAGTCCAATTCAATTCAATATGCATTACCAATTTCAAATCAAATTAAATCCATATCCAAATTCCAGATTCAATATCCAAATCAAACCAAATATCCAAACTAAACTAAGTCCAAGTGAATTAACTCTTATCCAATGGATGTCCAATTACATAACAAAAGAAAAAACAAGGTATCCTGCATGAAGTTTGTGAACGCAGTAGAGGGAAAGAAAGGGACCTTCATCCATAAATGATTCACGATGCATTTTAAACAAGTAAGGGATTCCCAGCTTAACAGAAGATGAAATACAAGGAAAAATTTGTAACGGAAAAAAAAAGGAGGAATTCACAACTGATACAATTGCATAACAAACTTCATCCCATTCAATCTCCTCAATAAAAGCTCCAATCATCATTCTTCAGAATTCTTCAATCATTTTCTCACTTCCTTCAATTCTACTCTCCATTTTTTTCCTCGTTCTCTTCACCCTTCAACATTTCTTCTTCTTCGTTCATCTTCACTCTCTGCCATTTTCTTCAACTCACCTTCATAATCTAACCAACCTTCAAACCTATGTAACTTCCATTCATCATCGGCAAAATTTCACATATTGAATTCAAGGAAAAACTCAACAAAAATTCCTCTCCAATTCATTTTCATATCACGAAACGCATCTTCGAACTCATCTGCGCAACATCAACAAAACTCGTTGGAAATTTCTGCAACACCGATCACAAGAACGAAGCAATAACCTTACCCTAACAACCACACCGCAGCAAAAGAAGAAGCGAAGAGGTGGAGGCTCAACAACAGAGCGAGGATTCAAGAACATACCTGAACAAAGCTTCGATTCGGTGTAAGTGTTTCGTTTCACGTCACTCCCTTAGTTTTGTGCGTATCTGGATTCGTAACCCAGGCCGTATTTGATTTGTGTTTTGATATGAAATTGAAGCAAGTCGTGGTGAGTTTTGAGCCGTGAGGACTGAGCGATCATTGGCGCTTTTGTTTGTTGATGATGTGAACGCAGCGCCGCCGCCAGCGTGAAGCCATGGTGCGGCGAAGATGGTCGCTGACAGCGGAGAAATTGAGAAAGCAAAGAGAGAGAGGGGAGAGCGAGTTTGAGAGAAAGCAGGCGTGAGTGTGGATTGTGTTTTGCTTCCTTTTCTATTCTCATATGTAGGGGTGTTCATTGGTTCGGGCAAATCCGAACCAAACTGGAATTCAAATCAAATCATTGTGTTTGGTTCGGACATTTTTTTAGTTCGGGCAAAAATCGAACCAAACCAATGAAACCCAATGTTAATTGGTTCGGGCAACGGATTTCCAAAATTCTACCCGCGAGCCCGTCTATCCGAACCAATCATAATTAATTAGTATAATATATATCATCATTATCATGGAAACTAGAATGAGGTATTCAACTTCAAGAAGAAAAAAATGAATCATCTTTTGTGATATGCACAGCCAATGTGGAGAAACAATAAAATTAAGAATTTTATATTATTTTGGAAAATTAGTTGATATAAGTTAATATTTTTTTAAAATATTTTTGCACATTTGTTTCTAATGTACCATATCAATCCAACCCAAACCAACCCGTTGTTGATTGGTTTGGTTCGGTTTGAGTTTTATCACAAAATTGTGTAAATCCAATCCAAACCAATCCATATACTTTTGATTGGTTTGGGTATCAGATTCTCCCAAAACCGAACCAAACCGGCCCGCGAACACCCATACTCATATGTCTTGTCTTGGTTGATCCATGACTTGGATCGGGCTTCAGGCCCAAATACAATGCTAATTGCACCGTTGCTTTGCTCTAACACCCCCTTCTATTCACAAACTAAGGCCAATGGGCCCGGCCCTGCGCCTGAATTACTAGTACATCACCCTACTTTAATTCCTAGACCTTCATCTGCCTTAATTTCCCATAGTTTTTTGGTTATCTTTCTTAGTTAATTTCTTGATTGATTTTTGTTAAAATTCTTGTTAAATTTCTTGATTGATTTTTGTTAAATTTCTTGATTGATTTTTGGTTAATTTTTGATTAATTCTCTTGCTAGTTTCTTGGGTAAAATCTCTTGCTAGAATTGTTGATTAAATTGTTTAATAGGTTTTAATTGAATTTTTTGTTAAACCTTTAATTGAATTTTTTATTGAATCCTTAGTTAAATCGTTATAGCATTTCTTGAATAGATTGAATTTTAGTGTGATTTTGATTGAATTTTAGATTAATTTTCCCATTGAACTTTTGGTTAATTTTGTTGATGCTTGTTTTGTTTTCTTTTGCCTTGATCATGTTGAATAAAATGAAACGTAATGGACCTAAAATGAATAATAAGACTTTAAAAATCATGGGCTTCTTGTTGACCCTTGCTTTGGAGTTTTGACCATGGACTTATAGAATGAACCCTTGCTTTAGAGTTTTGGACTATGGACCATAGGAGACCTTAGCTTTGGAGTTTTGACCATGCACTAATTGAATTAACCTTTACTTTGGAGTTTTGGATTATGGACCATAGGAGACCTTGACTTTGGAAGATTCTTTGGACTATTTGGACAATGGACTTAATATAACCAACATTAACACACTTTGACATAATTCTAATCCACCTTGTTTGCTTAATTTTTAGGGCTTTTACTTGTGATTTTTATTTGATATTGATTGATTATTTTTATGCTTAGTTTCTATTCACCATTTGATTACATCATATTGCATCCATTTTGCATATTACAAACTATTTCTCCTTTATTGTGAGGTACCACTTTGAGGCTTTGGATCATACCTTAGAATTTAATTCACTTTTCCCTTTTATTGTACTTCTATTCCTTTATTCCTTTTCATATGCCATCCCCGCATTGTGGAAAAAAATGTCCTCCGCTCCCATTACAATGTAATAGTTTAGGATTTTACATTCTTTAGTGTTTTATGCTTGCATGCTTGTTTGGTAAAAAAGAGATAAAAATAAAGCGCTTAGAAAACAATTTCAAAAACAAAGAGAAAAATAAAAGCTTGATCCAACGTCAAGCCATTTTCAAACTAATTAATTGAAATGCTTTCTTCCACCCTACCATAGGGTTTCCTACACATCTCATCTACCTAAATCTAATCCACTCTATTACACTACAAGAAAACCCTGTATGTCTTCACATCATAAGTCGATTGCCTTACGCATCACCATCAACCTACCCTAACTCAATCCACCACCCTTTAAAATTCATTCCACTTCCTTCATTATCATCTTATTTCTTCATAAAACTAAAACCTTGGTCTTTGTACCAAATGCATTTTCAAACTCTTTTCTAATCAAACTTGGAATGGTTATAGAATGGTTAGGCGAAGGCCTTGTCATATCCTAAGTGTTTGACATTACCTTTAGGGTTCATTGTTTAAACACTTACCTTCCAAAGTAAAACACTTCCTAAATAAAACGAGTAATGTCATCCCCGTATTGGACTTAAAAGAGAAGATTGAGTAAATACTTCTTTTTCTTCGAGTATTGGGATGCTCACTTTAGAGTGTGTGGTCTTGATACTCATTCTTCAATACAAAGACATGAATATACTCGCCACACATTTTTTCTAAGCAAATATTTTGAGATAAAGAATTGGGTACTACCCGCAGAGGTTCCTAGCCGAGGACTTATCTCTCCCCTTCTAAAATCAACATCACCAATCAAATGTGACATCTTTCCTCGAGGGCGTAAATCATAGCCTTATTTCATAAAAGGGCATGTTATTTCCATTCTATCGCAACACAGGCTAAAACATTAGTCTCCTTACATGCGAGCGGAAAAACCTATTGCTAGGATGTGAATGTTAATATCACCCACTAAAAACAACAAACCCACACACATTTAGTTCCGCAAATTACGAAGCTCTGATTTCTTCATTGCACTATGAGGATATGTAGGCACGATGGCCCAAATCCTCCACGAGCACACTAATTTAAAACCTTTTGTCCTTTAATAAAGCATTCATAAAAAGCATACACCCTTAGCAACATCCTTACGCATAAGACAAACAAATGGTTCCCATTGAGTACAATGGATGTGAGGGATGCTAGTACATTCCCCTCGTATAACCGACTTTCGAACCCATCTCTTGGTTGCGAGACCATCTTATCCTTCCTTTTGGGGTTTTCTCGATGTTTCCCCTTCCCTTTGGGATAAATAAAGTTCGATAGCGACTCTGTGATTTTTCGCGTAGCGGCACCTATCAATTTTTTGCCAGACCTTAACAATACTTTTTTAAAGGCTTGAATTTGATGGCTTCATAGAGATATCTCTTCTGTCAGTGCTTCGATCGTATTTCCCCAACAACATCACACTAGAGCTCCCCACTGCTGTTTTGGAGCTTCCAACCAAGTTTGGATACAAGCCTTATTCATGATGTCAAGCATACACAACCCTAGACCACCATCATTCTTCGAACTTGTCACACCCCATTTAATGGCATGATATTTTCTACTACTACCATTGTCACCCTATATGAACCTCCTATGTATCCTATATGAACCTTCTATGTATCTTGTGAATTTCATCAATACACGACTTAGGGATAGAAGATGTCATCATAGGATAGATTTGGATAACTTCAAGAACACTCTTGGCAAACATCACTCTTCCTACAAATGCAAGTTGATTCCCCTTCCACAATGAAAGTTTAGCATTCACTTGTTCAATAATGTATTGGTACTCCTCTTTATTAATGCATTATATGTAATACTAATATTTATCAACCTAATAAAGATTTGAGAAAAAAAAATCCATTTATTATGTAAAATATTTTTCCACTACTAATTAATGAGGGACATGTATCCCGCTAAATTATAATTTTATTTTTATAATACTGATATAATATGATAAATATAAAAAATTGTATTAATTGTATGTGTAATATTATTTTATAATATCTTTGTGTTACCCTTAAATTCTAAAACTTTTGTTATATATAAATATATAATTAAAAATTATCAAAAATATTATAATATTAAATATAAATCTCCTATATCAATTATATATATATATATATATATATATATATATATATATATATATATATATATATATATATATATATATATATATATATATATATATAATGGGGATCAACTTCTTTAAAGAGTAAGTTTTTTTAGTTTACTCCAAATCATAACTTGTAAATTAGATTTAATGGAATGCCTAATTAAGTAAAATGTTAATTTAACTCTTAGATTAGATTCAATTTAAATGTTATAATTTGGAGTAAGTTAAAAAAACTTACTATTAGAGTAAGTTCATCCCCACTCACACGCATGCACACATGCGCGCGCACGCACATATGCAAGTCCAAGCGCACACATATAGTGTCACCTTTTTCAAAAGGGGATTTTTAATACATTTTATGATTTACGTAATATCTCGTGAAAAGTCGAAAATAATTCAAAAATTTGGAGATGCATATCTGGACGCATCCCATATACACATAACTCATTTGTTTTTTAATGACATTTCAATTTTATATTTAAATTTAATTTGAAAATATATTTTCGAAATGTTTTCAGAGATACACTTTTTGGAATCAATAAGACTAAGAGGTCGAAAAATACTTAGATCTACCACTGTCTATGCTCTTTCTTCTTTGTTCTTTTTTTATTTTAGTAATGTTGACATCTATAATATATTTTAATTAGAACAAATTTAGATTAAGAGGAAAACAGCTCATGTAAAAATCAAGAAAACCAATTTATACCTATTGAATGACCCCAAAATTTATGTGGCAACATAATAAAAAAGAAGAAGAGTGAGATGATCATCCACATTCTTAAAAGTCTTTAAACCAAAAAGTAATAACAATCACAAATCACTAAAAAAACAGAGAAAATTTTGAATATGGAAACAAAATTAAAAAATATCAAGAATATGTATAATGAAATTATTACAAAGTAGATAGTTTTTCTTAGTAACCATAAACAGAAAATGTATTTCTAAAGACATTTTGAAAATATATTTTTGAATTAAATTTAATCATAAAATTGGAGATCGGAGAGTATCTCAAAAACGAATGAGTTGTGTGTACATAAAATGCGTCTGAAATACATCTCTAAATTTTCAGAGGCATTTTCAAATTTATTCCCACCGCATTGAATAGATAAGAAATCCCTTTAAAAAATATGGATCACTCTGGGCTGAATCATTTGTGTTGTTAGATTTCTAGCAAACATTAACTTATATTAATTATTTTCTAAAAATATAATTCTAAATAGTATAAATTATAGATTTATATTCTCTCATATAAGGTTTCTATATCTCTCTACAAGATTTCATTTCTCTCCGAGAATGATGCAACTCAATAATTTTTACTGTTTCAGGGAGGGTCTTTTATATGTTAAAGAATATTACTTTAATTAGGCTCAAGGCAAATTTAATATAGGGCATGATGTATTGCATTGTCTTAAAACTAAATACGTAATTGACTATTTACTATTCATAACGCTATATCACATGTTTTTTGTGTGTAGATGGTATAAATATATATCACATGGGATTTCTTCTAACAATAACTAAAACAAGGTGCATGAACTATGCTTTGTTGCCTACTTTTACTATCACACTATGCCGCAAAGTTATTTTTTTCTTGCTGAAATATTCCACAAATTTTATTGAGACTTCATATACAGTTTACCAATGAAGTTTACAAGAAAGAAGCTCAAGATAATATTTATTGTTGAAGTTAAGATGCTAAAATGGATAAATTGAATCAATTTAAATTGGATTTTAATGGATGGATAGAAGATAAGACTAGATTATAAAATATGAAAGGGCAAATAACTTTTTTCGTCCCTTAACTTTACACCAGGGTCCAATTTGGTCCCTTAACTTTAAAAAGTGGCGATTTCGTCCTTTAACTTTTTAAAACGTGCCACGTTTATCCTTCTGTTAACTTCCGTTAGTCCCTTTTTGATAACATTGTCCAGGTGGGAGATTTACCTGTGACGTGGAAGCGTTGAAGGCTTAAATTAATATGCAGAAAATGAATAGTTCATTCTGAAAAAATGCGTGTGAAGTTTTCCATTTGAACACGCCTCTATTAGTTTTTATTGTTGTGGCTTTTATCCCTCTTCTTGCTTGCTTGCATTTGTACTACTGTTATCGTATTCATGGCACACAACTGTTACACCTCTTGTAATGGTTAAAACCTGACATCTTTATTTTCTTTTTCATGGTACATTGTTTGGCACAATGGGGAGTTCAAGGTGAAGGTAAGAATGTTTCTTCGATTTCTGGTGATCACTGCAGGTTTTGTTTTGATGGCTGGTGATGGAAATTGGATTGGGTACGTTTTGAAAAGAATGACATTCACATTCCAAACAACGAATAAAATGCAAAAAAATAACCAGTGACTGACAGATCCTTAAAACCTGATTAGTAAGTTAAAATATAAATGTTATGTATTATAAAAATCTCAGAAGACAACTTGTGGAAACATTTAAACATATTTAAAATTAACAAAATGGTAATCAGATGAAAAAAAATCCAGACAAAAAGCCGCAAGTAACAATAACTACCAACAAAGACATAAAATTCAAATATTGTTAACACGTAAACATGCACAAAGAATGAATACAATTAAAATACTTAAATACAATGAGATAACATATCTTTGTGCATAGGTCCCCGATAATTAAAAGCAAAAGCTAGTTACCTCCAAAGCAATCTCAAAAACAACCTCCTTGAACTTAAGCATCCACATCCAAATCTCTTCTAACCGCCTCTCAACTTTACCACGTTGCTGAAACTGTTAATTTTTCCAAAATACAGCCATTTGTCAGTATCACACTACATACCAAAGTCATGAAAAAAAGAGGGCGCGACACATGGGCATAGGCTCTTTGTCCCAATGAGTTCCTTCTTTAATTAAACACAGCAAGAACAAAGGTGAAAAGTCCATCAAAAAACCAATGAAAATAGTAGATAATTCACCCAATAATTACAATGACTAGTGGAATAATTTTGATTTATCAAATGTTGTCACAATTCAACACAGTCAAACCTAACTTACTTCAAAAAATAATACCATAGAACCCACACAAACTCATAACATCGTATCATTTCAGTATTTAAGTTATTAAAAACATACATTAGTTATTTGTTAGCAGGTGCTTTATTGAACTTGGATGTTGTTGTTCCTCTTATTACTGATGTGCACCTTTTCCTTGTTTTTGGATTTCATTCTTGCCATTAGATTACGGCTTGGCAAGTTTTGATGGGAGTTAACTTACAGCTTCACCACTTTAATCCAACACTTGACAAGATTCAGTACCGACAGTAGAATATTCAAATCTCTGTAGTGAATTCCATGGTTACTTTGATGAGTATCAAGTACAACTTGGACAGGTTGGACAAAACACGCAAACTTGAACAAATTTGGCTTAGATCTTGTATACTTAGTTTTAAAACCCTTTTGATGATTTCTGAGTTCTTCCTTTAGGATTTTGTAATCTCGTGCCAGAATAAATCATTTGACTTTTGAGAATTAATCCATGGAAGTTCATTGTACTTTTGACATGTAGATGACACTTAGCTTATGCAATGTGAAAAACCTTGAAGCTTCATTACTTTTGACTTAAGAAACTAGTATATGCTTTGGTCCCACTTTGTAGTTTAATGAGTGCAGCAAAAAAAAGCTGCTTTGAATTTATGCGTGGATTTCGCAAAACAAGCTCTTATTCAAAGTGCATCAATATCTCCCTTCCTTGTCATGTGAGATAAGTTTTTTTCTAAAACAAGTTCATGGTCAGGCCCTTTTCTGCATTTCTCTTGCTCAAAGAAGAAAAAGAACTACCCGATTTCATTTTCCTTAAACCCTAACTTTTACTTTGGAGAAAAATTGTAAGGATTGAAGATGATTTGAGTTTGCCCTAACAAAAATTGGGGGAAATGCGTTTGCAGAATGCACAAAGAAGGAAGAAGACGATAAACAGTGTCCATGTCACCTGCCACGTAATAAAATATAAACGGACGTTTGACCAAACTAACGGCATGACTAACTTGGCACGTTTTAAAAAGTTAAAGGACGAAATTGCCACTTTTTAAAGTTAAGGGACCAAATTGAACCCTAGTGTAAAGTTAAAAGACGAAAAAGATTATTTCTCCAATATGAAAAGACAATAAGTTTATATATAAATAAATAGAACAGAGTTATTATGGAATGAGAAAGGGTGGAGTTGAACACATGGCATCTTTATCACATGTAAGGGGAGTTACCATTAAGCTAGTTCATTTCCTTTAATGTATTTTTCTATTGAAATATATAAATATACGGTATTTCAGTTTTATATTAATAATTTACTGTAAATATTATTTATTTATATTAATAAATTTATAATCTAATAACTAAAAAATTTAGTGTAAATATTATTTATTTATTTATATTAATAATTTACAGTTTTATATTAATAATATATATTTATTTAGTTAATAATACATAATTTACGATATAAATTTATAATATTAAATATTCTATAAATATATTAACTAAATAAATATACAATATACAATATTTAATATTATATATTTATTAATTGTAAAACCAAAACAATATAAAGTTAACTAATAAATTAATATAGAATATTGAATATTGATTATTAATGTATTTAAATAATGAATTAAAATATTTAAATAAATCTAAAATAAATATACAATTATACAATATATTCAGTATTGAATTTGAATTGAAATATTAAATGTAAAATAGTTTAAATAAAAATTATAATAAAAATATGAAATATGAATACAATTAACTCCACCCTTCCTCATTATTTCAGGAGGGGCTGAATTTAAATTTCAAGAGGGGTTTTTATATTACAGGAGGCAAATTAGCTATTAACTCTATATATTAAAATATACTAGATTAACTTATTTTAAGAAATTATAATATGATAAAAGTATGAATTTGAAAAAGTAAAGATTGAATATTTTATAAATGAGATAACACATATACATAAACTACTAAATTTCCACTTTATTTCAGGAGAATGTAATTTTAAAGAATCTTCATAAAGTACTAAGTTCTAGATGATTATTTCTATTTATTCTAAATAAGCAAATACAAACAGACACAAATATGAAGGTTGGTTTAGGATCAAAGCCTTTTCAAGTCAGACCCAACCCAAAGCTTATGGTTAGGTGGATTAAATTGCCAGTTTAGGTCTTTTACACCCCTACAAGGACTTACCATAGGAATACAGATATATTCATTAAATCAAATCATAGACAATGATAGCAATAACATACATTGGAATTTTCATATGTAAGTTTCAGGTTGAATCCCAAGCATAATAAACTATGCATGTCATCTAGTTCAACCAGAGTATGTTTCTGATTCAACTTTCACACAGGGCATAAACATACATATTTGTTTCCTATATATATCTAACCAGATTCATTGCCTTAGTCTACAGTTTTGCAGAAGACTCGAGATCCCAATCAACGTCTCCACACTCGATGCCTCCACACGCCATAAGAACTGTCGAAAAAATATAATCATCCACCACAAAACCTTCAGCTCGCATTCTATACATGAGCTTTAGAGCCTTGTTACAGTGCCCATTTCTTGCATAACCCAAGATCATGGATTTCCAAGAAACCAAATTCCTCTCTGGCATGTTGTTGAAAACTTGAAAAGCATCCGCAATGTATCCGCATTTTGCATACATATATATTAAAGCACTGTTCACAAATACATTAGATATAGCATGGGTCTTGCTTGCTTTGGAATGAATCAATTTTCCTTGCATTGGAGCTTCTAATTCTGCACAAGCTTTCAAAGCCGCCGAGTAAGTATAGGAGTTAGGTGACACGCCTTCCTCCATCATTTCCTGCAAAAACTCCAGAGCCTCGGTTGCAAGCCCGAACCGACCACACCCGGAGATAATGGAAGTCCATGAAACAACATCTCTAAAAGGCATATGCTTGAACACATTTAAAGCAGGAGAGTATTGTTTACATTTGCAGTAGAACCATACCAAAGTGCTTTCTAAGCACATGTTAGAATGGACAATACTTTTTATTTTATGTGCATGAACCTCTCTTCCAATTAGTGAAGCTTTAATTGTACCACAAGCCATCATAACACATACAAGTGTCAATTTATTAACATGTATTCTTTTCCTCTTCATTATTCGAAAAAAGTTTAAAGCCTCTTCGCCAAACCCATTCCGCGCATACCCTGATATAATAGACGTCCAAGTAGCTGTATTTCTAACCCTCATTCTATCAAACACCTTTTTAGAACTCGCAATCTCCCTGCATTTTGCATACATATCAATTAGAGAAGTTCCTATAAAAACATCATTCTTGCAGATTTTCTTTATTATGGCACCGTGTAGCTGCGTCCCGAATTTCAATGCTTTATTTTCTCCACAAGCCTTCAGCGCAGCACATATAGTATATTCATTAGGAAAGAACCCATCGCATAGCATCTGCGAAAACATTAACAAGGCTTCGTGTCCGAGCCCTTGTTGGGAAAATGCAGTAATTATCGTTGTCCAACATACCACATCTCGCTTTTCCATACGATCAAATGTTCTAAACGCACTTGATATATCACCACATTTCGAATAAAAATTAACAACTGCACTGTCAACGATTAAATTCCTCCAGTTGCTTTTCAAGATACAAGCATGGATTTGTTTCCCCAACGCTATATCCACTCTTTTACAACACAAATTCATGAAACAGACAAACATCTTACTGTTTGGTTGAACCCCGTGCTTAATTGAACCGCAAAATAACTTAAAAGCTTCATCATCCAAGTTAGACTTTAAATACCCGTCAATAATAGCAGTCCATGTAACTGTATCCCTTCTCAGCATGCCATCAAACACTTTACGAGCCCGAGATAACTTACCCAATCTTAAATAACTACAAATCAAATTATTATCAACATAAGTACTTGAGTCTCTTAAACATTTCAAGATAATTGTGTGTATCCTTCCTACTTCTTCCACATCATAACACAATCGCAGCCAATTAGCTACTGATTCTGGATTGAAGCACTGACCTTGCTCAGCAAAGTTGTCTATCTTCTGGTAGGAAGCATTTAGTACTTCATTATTCTCAGTTGTGGCGTCATGGACTTTTACAGCAGCCAAGCATGTGTGTTGAAGTTTTTCCAAATCTTTTTGCATAAACATAAGGCGACACTAATATTAGATTAAGTAAAGAGAAAAGTTTGAACTACCCACTAAAAATGACTCATTCATTCTGTGGGCAATCAAATATTTAAAAGTTAAATATAAAAAATTAACTTAGAATTGAAAATTCAGTCTCACCAGTTTGTGCTTTTGGACTATGATTATAAGATTCCGCTACTGTATGAAGATGCAGAAAAAAATCTTCAGTGAAATCCCTACGACTCCGGGAGACAATGTTACTAATTTCAGATGGAGTACGTTTGATCATTTCAATAAGTTCATTGTGTCTCTGTACATCCTCATCTATCTGCAGAAGAAAAATAGTTAATAAATCTGTCCATTATAGAAGCTATGAACAAGAAACTTAGAGGAATGAAACCATCTTCAAGTATGTGTTTGGAGAAACAAGGTAATTAGTCCGCTTATAGAAAAGTGCTTATCATATATGTATAGGCTATTTACATATAAAAAAAGTCAAATTGTTTTCATATAAGCTATATTCAGTTTTCATAAGCTATCCTAGAGATAATGAAAATAAGCTGAAAGCAGCATATAGACATGTCAGAAGTGGTTTTCATAAGCTCTCATAAACAGTTTCACATGAGCTTGTGGTAGTAGAAAAGTTCAAATAACACAAAATTTCACTACATTAATCACTTTTATTTTGGTTTTCACCCCAATATCTAGCCCACTGGATCCACTAATCCGGTTCGGGGTCAGTTCTGACATCAAGTGGTTTCAACCTCCTCCCGATTGCACTTGCGGAGATCAAACCATGTTCCTCCCTACCAAATCCAGCGTCAATCACCACCGGACCAACTATCACATTTTATATTTTCCTTTTCTAGGATAAAATACCATTCCCTAGTTTCTAATTAAAGGGTACATATATAGTATGAAGTGAAGTAGCTACAAATTAATGAGGAACCTGTTTCAGGTTATTTCCACGCAATAGCAGCTTGTTCTTCATGAGCAGATCATGTTCATTTTCTGCTCTATCTTGACTGTGCGTAAAAAATTGGTTCCTGATATCACACCATTTATTATTGTTGAAAACTAAGAACCTTCTCCGATCAGTTAATTCAGAGCCATCCATGATGAAAGTCTCGATTAGCCGATCACACTCTCTAATAATCTGGCGGTTATCGAACCACCCTGTGTCGTCATTTCCGTCCATTTTCTCGTCACATCCTTTGGAACCATGACAGGAACAAGCAGCAATTGGAAAGCAATAGTGCAGATATGCTCGATCAACTAAAATATTAACATAATAAAACAGAATAAGTAACCATAGTGTGTAACAAAACAATCAAATTCAAAAGAAACAAATACATTACATTTAGTAAATTAAAGGATACGGTCATAATTGGTTAATTGGTTGCTATTTACAGTCTACTAGCAAAAAAAATCAAATACCTTCTATTAGTAATAAAAGAAAGTAAACAAATAATTTATTAAAAAAAATTGAATAAAAACAAATAATATTCTAAAAACATGGAAAATGTGAGGGGAATATCCCTAATTATGTAATGCAGAAAAAGAAATAAGTAGAATGAGATAGGCAAAAGAAGGGAGCGACCTTTGAAAGAGAAAGGGAAGGATGAATTAGTAGCAGTAGTAATGAATAAGGGAGGAGGTGGTTTAAGATTGGGAAACCTGGGAGGAAGAGAATGGAACGATGAATATGAACATAATGATTGAAGAATAGTGGTTCGTAACTCCATTGAGGGAGAAGAAAGAGGATAAGAAATTAAAAGGAGAATAGTTTGGAGGAGGCAGTGAACTGAATTTCAAAAATGAACTTCAAAATCAGTTGGGAAGTGATTGAATATGAATACCCCGCCTCCGGAGCAGGAAAGGGGGAAGTTTGAAGTATTGAATGGAGCAATGGCAGTTCAGAAGCAAAGAGGGGAAATGAGGTTCAAAGGATAACATTAACGAGGCCGCCGTCTGATAGTATATTTTTTTAAAAATAACAAATGAAACTTGATTGAATTAGTGTATTATGCACCCCTAAAAATACTAGGTTGAGAATTAATAAGAATAAAATATATATATTGTATGGAATTTGGCTAAACATGTGAAGATTATGTTGTTGTCACGATCAACTCACTTTGTGTTAAAATATATATTTAACTTGGTGCCCTTAAATTTCTTGAGTTGTGGGAGTGTGATTCAAATTAAAGTTACGTGTGATTTGAATCATAACGTGAATGTGTATATAAACTTTTTTTTTCCTCTAGCTCATAATAACATAATTATGAAAAAATCAGGGATGGCAATTTTGCCTATTTTTAATGGGTACCCAGAAAATTACCCACAACGGATAAGGTAAAAATCTGCAAAAATAAGTATGGGTATGGGCTCGGGTAATTACCTACTTAAATAAGCGGGGATGGACACCTTAGTACCCAGTCCGACCCATATCCGCACAATATATATTTATATGTTTTAATTTATATTATTATATAAAAATAAATATTTATAAAATAAAAAAAACATCAATTTTAAATTATTACATATTTAATATACGTGATCATTTATTTCATAATTCAACAATAAAATTTTTAAAAACTTTTTAATATTTTTAAAAACTTAAAATATTATGATATTTTATACTTGATATATTTATGTTTATTAGAAATGCTGGTAACGGGTACGGGTACGGACACTTATATACCTATAGGGTACGGGGACGGGTGTCAATTTTGATACTCAAGCGGGTATGGGCTCGGGTACGGAGATTTTTTTCAACTGCGGATATGGGGATGGGTACTATAGTACCCTACCCATACCCTGCCCATTGTCATCCCTAGAAAAAATCTTTAAAATTTGGAATCTTTTAAAACTAGTTTTCAAAGGACACTTTTTTGCAACTTTAAGTTACATTTAAAATCAATCATCTTAAACCTCTCACAAAATTATCATTTTTGGTTGTTCTTCTCAACTCTTAGAGATTGTGAGATGTAAGATCTAATGAGAAGAGGTTTATTAGGTGTTAATGTTTTGTGAAATTTGAATTTATATCAAAAATTAAGATGTGGTTGTGTAGTTAGGATTGACTTTATAAACAAAGTACAAAGAAATGTTTTCTTCTCCATTGAAGACTCTGGTATAACTGAGTAAAGATTGCTACAAAGAAAGTTGGTGTTTCAAAATACTTCAGTTAGACCAAGAGCTCGGACAAGAGACTTTTGATAAGGTGGAGTGAAGTCTGATGCGAAAAGAGGTTTGGAGAGGATTTTGGATCTTGGAAAGTGAACCATTTCAAGATTGATTGAAAATTGTGTGGAATTCAAACTCGTGAGTTATATACATCAAAGTGGAAGATTCAAATTGAAGTTGCTCAATTGTTGTTTTAATTTTCAGCATTATATGGTTTCTTGATTGTATTATAACACACGTCGTAAAAATTGTCAAATAGTGAAAGACTATAAATTTTTAATGGTTCGCCATTGGAGACTGGATATGGTGCAAAGTGATGACGAACATGCCAAACCAATCTAAATACTAGTGCACTCTTCTTTACGTTTCTTTAATTTTATGTATAGGTTTGCATGAGTAGGTTTTATTTCTATTCTATGATGGCATGTTGCTATAATTTTTTCTCCTTATAGCGATTTATGTGTAAGCGTAGGTCTGAGATAGATTAAGTCATATGATTCTTCTATCTGGTGATTATAACTATTTGTAACTTGTAATATCAAATTTGTTGATCGATTAATATGATTCATTTTATACATCTCATATAAATTGAATTTGGATTAATTGATTCATTGATTGTCTAGAATTTTCATTGTCTAATATTCATATATTGTCTGATTATAGTGCAATTCGTGATATTGATCCAACACATGTTTTATAAAATTCCACTACCTCACTTTCTGTAAAAAACAATGATTTTAAGAGTACGATTTTTAAAATTGGTTTCAGGGGAAAGTCTAATCAACCCCCCCTCCTTTAGATCATTTCATACCTAGATTATCCCACAATATCCTTGAATAGTCTAAGTGACATAATTACACCATAATTGACTTGTTTAACTTCTAACTCTCTAGATTCTTGAACTTAATTATGAAATATAGGTTTAACTATGTTATCTAGTTATTGTGAGTTTTATACATGATGTCATCTATCCACATATTAGTTTCTTGTTTGATGAATGTTATGACCTTGACTACTAGTTGAAGGCGAGAAAAATACAAGAAGGACAATTGAATTCTGTTAGCCTTTTCTTTCTTTTCTAAAAATCTCTTATCAGATTCTGAACTCAAAGTCTAGAATCTGATACAGATTTAAGTGTTTCCAACAAATAAAAACAAGTTCACAGGTAGAGCGTGAGAGAAAGAGAGACACACAATAAGTTTATCATGGTTCCTCCCGTAAAACAAGAATAGTTCAGTCCCTTTACACTTCCAAGGGATTTCACTATAATCACTACTGATTAAAATTGCTCAAGCACACACGAAAGAGACTTCCAATGCTCAAACACACAAGTAAGAGACTTCTAATGCTCAAGGACACAAGCAAGAGACTTCAGATGCTCAAGCACACAAGCAAGAGACTTCTAACAATCTAACTTACAGATAAAAGATTGTTCGATTCTTACTCTTGATATATAATCAGAGGTGTAAATAGAATATGACTCATTAAGACACTTATGACTTATGAATTTCTAAAATATACAAATAATAAAAAAATCTATGTAAACTTGTGTTTTTTGTTTGACAGAGTAACAACTCTTTTTATTGTCAAGGATTGGTTTTTTTTCAAGTCTTCAACTTTTTATATAGAGAGACAGAAAAAAGTTGTTGAAGAGAAGACTTAGCATAAGTGAGTCTTGGAGAAACTTGATCATAGACATTGGAGTATTACTTGATATGGTTATCGCCATGTTACTTGTAAGTGTTAAGGACTTAGGATATATCTAAGTACTAAGACTGAGTGATTTGAAATACATCTACCTTTTGGCAGAGGCAAGTAATGCCTTCGGAGATGGTTATTGATAGTTATCGCCATGTTCTTGTTGGTTTTTGGCAGTTACATCCTTGAAGACACATGGAGGTAAGTTGGAACATGAAGGCCTAAGTAGTGGGATACATGTCAGATTTATAGGGTTTAATTGTGGTCGAAGGCTTTAGTTGTAATAGTATATAATGCAACCTTATGCATTGTAATCAAGGTGACATATTCTCACCAGTTTCTCTTTAAAACCAAAGTACCCAAGTCACAGAGTGAAACAGTTTCTGAGACATGTGAGTCTGCGTCCACCATTTAAACTTGCTGCAAAACTTTTTATATTCAAAGCATTTACATTAAATGACATTTAATTCATTTACTTTATTTTCCGTTTACTTCCCTTATTCAAAGTCTATCTTCTGCATTCAATTTGTCATTATCCAAAAGTTTAAATCCAAGTCACACACACTTTTCACTGTAATTTATTTTTGCACAAATTGTCTTTGAGATTTTTCTAGTTAATCTTTTAAGTGAACTAAACCTGTGATTGTTTACTAAAAACACCAATAAATATTGCGTTAGCAGCAAAATTTTATTATTCAAAGTAATATTTTATTATTCTAAGTAGGAAAAGGATTTTTTGTGATTGTTGTGATGCGGAAAAGAAAATGACATAAAATAAATGACAGAAAGTAAAGTTGGAGGTGTTAGCAATAAGAATGCTTGTTGAGGGTAGATTTCATCATTATGTATTTATCATGAACATCCATATGCCAGTAATATGCTCCTCAATTCAATGTATAATACTATCACTTGTTACCATCATTTGTATCTCCTTTCGGTCTCCATGGCGTGAGATCAATGTGTTACCCAATGGGAAATATATCATACTATTAACCAATATAAAGTATTAAGTCCCAACAGTTATAAAATAGCGAGACTCCATAAAGATCATGCTACAATATGTGTGGATATTGAGCATATACCTATGTCTAGGCTTAGTATCCATTTAATGATTATCTTGGATCTAGTAATGACAAACACCTTTTGAAGTCATATCACATTATGAAAATTGGTTTTATGTTACAAAGCTAAAACAAGCATTAAGATTAAAGAGTCACCAATATTACAACATGAGTAGATTTACATAAAACGCTATGGCCTATTAAGTACATGAATATAATGACTACATCTAAACCTAACAATAGAAAATTTACACTTACTCATGGTTAGCATAACAACTGGTCTTTAAGAGAAGTTGACTTCGAAAGTGGTATCTGTCATGTCACCTGAGTAGTGCTTTCACCTTCAGACTTCCTTTCTTATTCTCTTGTTATATACCTGAGTGAACTTACTCCAATTTTGTACTCCTCCGATTCACAGAAACTCCCATTGCATCGAATTGAAAAATTTAATTTATAGTCAAAATTTTGAGGCTCTCGTTGAGAGCATCGTCCTTGCGTCTAGCGCGTCTGCCCTGCTCTGCCACTCTAACAAGCCAATTATTTCTACTTTAGCAAGAAACACGTACATGTCTTCAACGTGTCCTTGGCCACCTTTATTCACCTAGCGCACCACCCCCCTTTGACTAGTGCGCTAACACTTGCTTCACCATGTGTCATACCCTAATTTTTGACCCTAAGATTTTGTTTTCATATCACATTGTACGCATAACATGTCTATGACAATCATGCATTGCATAGCTAACCGATGTATTAGACTCTGTGTGTTTGCTCTCATTGGTGAAATTAGGTGTTGTCGCAGAAGGCTCAAAGACCATTGAGGTTGTGTGTGTGCTCATTGAGGCTATAGTCATTTGCAAGTTATGTTTGAATTCAGTGGAGATGCCCTCATTCTTATGGTCCATACAAGATCGATCTTCTTCAAAGTTTCCTCAGAAGCTTGCCTCAAGGAGATCCAGGGTTTTGTTCATTGATGTTGAGAACTAGGTAGAATTTTGTTGCGAGTTGTATTACAAGCAGTACATTTGTTTTCAAAGGATTTCTCCGAGCATGGGTTCGTACACGTCATACAAGATTTTGTTAGGGCAATAAAGATTAAGTCCTATTCAAGAGGGACTTTAGTCACATTCATGATGATTTGATCCTCTTTGAGTTTCTTTGGAGTTTATATGTTTGGATTTTAAACTGGATTTAGACAAGAAATTTCTCAAAGCAAAGCCTAAGATTCATGAAAGTTCAAGTTGTTTTTGTTTAAATTCAAACTATGATCCATCTTCCCCATTATCAAATTCAAATGCAAGATTCATTACAAGTCACTCAAAGTTTACGTTGGATTCAAAGATACAAGAATCTTACCAAGGTTCATCACAAGCTATACAAGTTAATCTTTCTAAGTTCTAAAAAAGAAAAAAGAAAAATATAGAAAGAGATTTCTCCAAATGCCATGTCTTTCAAGCTTAATTCAAATTTTTAAGATTCATGAGTACAAAGAGGTTATTAGCCTCCTCAAGTGAAAACAAAGAACTCATTACACGAATTAATTTTACAACCATCCAGACATATATGTAGCAGTGGTTATGAACTTGATGTCTGATGCTGTTGCAATACGGCTTGGCATGTGTTCCATTCTACCTCCACCATAATTGGAAGCTGCGTTAATAAAGTTCTGCACTGAAGGCACCATTCATTGCCCCTAACAACCGGCTAAAAAAAAAAGAAGTAAAACGAGACAAAATAAAGACAGACACTCATTATGGAATTCTTCCACGCCTCCCGAAAATCATAATCTCAAGTTTGCTAAATTAAGTGTTTCCTCCCATGGCCATGGCGGTCTTTCCGTAAGTAGTCCGTCTGCAGGTTCACTGCCAAAGTCTTATCCACCTTTTCAGCATCCAATGCCACAAGCTCTCTGAAGAAAACGGTTTCAAAAATACCTGAAATATCATAAAAAGTGCGTGAATGATAAACAGAAACTTGGGATTGGCTGCAGCTAATTGAGAAAGTCTTATTAATTGAGATGAATGAAAGGTGTACCTGACAAAGAAAAGTTTGCCAAATTAGGAACCATCAAGAATGATTAAATTCTTTCCAAAGACAACCATACCCTCACCATAAATGATATCAGACATGCTCCACTGTGTTGTGTCCTTCCGTCTTAATGTTGTGTTTGCCTACAATCAAGGAATACAATTAAATAAGTTGCTAGAAATCACACATTCAAAAGAAGAGATTATAACTCAGTAGCATAATTTCCAAAACCAAGTCCAAACATGTTCCGGGCAAAATCAAGTTACTTCCTAAACTGTCTACAAGCATATCAAAATGAAATTGGAAAGTTTGTGAATCATACAATCATGAAGCATTTATCACAATCAAACAGGGCCAAACTGCAAATGGCAGGTTTTTGAATCTAAGTCATTCACAAGGCAAGAATCAAGAATTATCGGTTTCAAAATATGAGCGAGATGAAAATGGAAATTCTTGAATCACATAATCAAACATAATAAATCAAAGTGGCAAGTTTTTTTCATATTCATCACACAAATCAAAAATTCGAGACAACCATGATACTCTTTCCAAAGCCGATATCGACAACATATCTTCGCTCATCAATACGAAATCGTAATCTTAATGTTACGTGAGCTTATAAAAGGCGCTGTTGTCATTCACAAAGGAAGAAAAGGAGGGGAGGCATAGAGGGAAGAGGAATTCACACAAAAATATCCATTTCCCTCACGTGTGTTCTTTTCTCTAAAAATAAAACGGGTTCACACACACTACAAACCATGCATCCAAAAACAGTTCTTCCATACACACTTCATGTAACTCCCCAGTTTTGTCAGTTTTTATTTAATCGAGTCGTTTTGATTATTTTATTATTATTTTATTTTATTTTCGACTTTTATGTGAAAATATGTTATTTTCCATCGTGAATATATTTAATCGGGTTTTGGGAAAGTTTGCGAGATATTTGAGTGTGGGGGTATTTTGGTCATTTCATGATATTTTCCTTAAGTTAGAAAGAATAGAAAATAGAAAGAGAGAAAAATAGAGAGAAAGAAAGAGAGGAGAAAGAAAAAGGAAGAAGAGAAGAAAAGAGAGAAAAGAAGAAATCGATCAACCGACTTTTTTACACGCGATTAAATCGGGTAAGGGTGCAAAACTCGGTTATACTATGCTTGTGTATGATTATGTATGTGTGTATAAGATTGTTTGTTGTGTTTTCATAGTTTCTATTCTAGGTCGATAATGAGAAATCGATGGTTGTGTCAGTCCTTGTTGGTCTTGGTGTTTGGAGGAGATGTTTGTTTAACCATAGTTTCTGTTATTGGAAATGAACAGAATATGGCTGGTAGGAACGACACTGCTTTGGCTGCTGCTATGCAAGCTATGGCTCGAGCTGTGCAGGGTACACCTAATGCTGCTGGTAATGATGAGTTCAGGAAGAACAAACCGCCTGTCTTCAAAGGAAGATATGATCTTGATGGTGCTCAGATTTGGCTGAAAGAGATTGAAAGAATTTTCCGGGTTATGGATTGTGCTGAGGATCAGAAGGTGAGACTGGGTACTCACATGTTACTAGAAGAAGCTGATGATTGGTGGGTTAGTACACGTCATATGTTGGAAGCTGCAGAGGAAGAGATCACTTGGGTTGTGTTTAGTATGGAGTTTCTGAGGAGGTATTTTCCTGAAGATGTAAGAGGAAAGAAGGAAATTGAGTTCTTGGAACTGAAACAAGGTAGTATGTCTGTTGTTGATTATACTGCTAAGTTTGTGGAGCTTGTGCAGTTTTATCCTCATTATGCTGAAGCGACCGCGGAATTTTCTAAGTGTGTAAAGTTTGAGAACGGATTGCGTCCTGAGATAAAGCAGGCAATTGGTTATCAAAGGATTCAGAGGTTTTCTTATTTGGTGGATTGTTGTAGGATTTATGAAGAGGATAGTAAGGCTCTTTCTACTCACTATAAGAGTGTGAGCGATAGGAAGGGAAGCAACAGTTTCGTGGTGGGCCGTATGTAACACCAGCTGATAAAGGTAAACAAAGGGGTACTTTTGATCGAAGGTCAGGTGGAGGAGGTATGTCTAATTCTCTGAGATGTTTTAAGTGTGGTGAACTAGGACATCACCAATTTTAGTGCAGGAAAGATGTGGGAAAGTGTTCTAATTATGGAGGTTTAGGACATGTAGTAGCTGAGTGTAAGAGAAAGAATGTGGTGAAGTGTTTCAACTGTGGTGAACTTGGGCATATTAGTACGAAGTGTCCGAAACCGAAGCCGGCTCCATCTGGTGGGAAAGTGTTTGCATTGGCGGGAACTCAGACTTCAAGTGCAGATCGTCTGATCAGAGGTACTTGTTTTATTAATAATACTCCTTTAGTTACTATTATTGATACTGGAGCGACTCATTCATTTATTTCGTCTGAGTGCGCGAAGCGTTTGAATCTTGTGTTGTCTTCGATGGGTGGTGAGATGGTTATTGATACTCCAGCAATGGGGTCAGTAACTACTTCTTTGGTTTGTTTGAGTTGTCCTTTGACCATTTATGGTAAAGACTTTGAGATGGATTTGGCGTGTTTACCGTTGGAGGGTTTAGATGTGGTTTTGGGAATGAATTGGTTGCAATTCAATCGAGTTCATATTGATTGTTATCATAAGTTAGTAAGGTTTCCTTCTCTTGAGGAAGACGAAGACTCGAGTTTCTTATCTACCAAGGAGTTGAAGAGACTTTTGGCGGATGAAGCTCAGTTGTTTGGATTGTTTGCATCGTTGACTATAGATAGTTAAGTTTCACTTGATGTGTTTCTTATTGTGTGTGAGTTTTCGGAAGTGTTTCTTGAGGATATTTCAGATGTGCCGCCAGAGAGAGAGGTGGAGTTTTCTATAGATCTAGTTCCTGGTACTAGACCTGTTTCTATGGCACCTTATCGTATATCGGCATCTGAGTTGGTTGAGTTAAAGAAGCAGTTGAATGAGTTGTTGGAAAAGAGGTTTGTAAGACCTAGTGTTTCTCCTTGGGGTGCTCCAGTTTTATTGGTGTAAAAGAAGGATGGAAGTATGCGGTTGTGTATTGATTATCGCCAGCTGAATAAGGTGACGATTAAGAATAAGCATCCTCTTCCCAGGATTGATGATCTGATGGATCAGTTGGTTGGTACTTGTGTGTTTAGTAAGATTGATTTGAGATTAGGATATCATCAAATTAGGGTGAAGGAGTAAGATATCCAGAAGACGGCCTTTACGACACGTTACGGTCATTATGAATATTCTGTGATGCCGTTCGGGGTTTCTAATGCGCCAGGTGTGTTTATGGAGTACATGAATCGTATTTTTCACGAGCATTTGGATCGATTTGTTGTTGTGTTTATTGATGACAATTTGATTTATTCTAAGTCTCGGGAGGAGCACGCAGAGCATTTGCGTATTGTTTTGCAGGTTTTGAAAGAAAGGAAGCTTTTTGCCAAATTATCCAAGTGTGAATTCTGGTTATCGGAGGTGAGTTTTCTTGGACACGTGATTTCGGGTAATGGTATTTATGTGGATCCATCTAAAGTAGAAGCAGTTCTACAATGGGAGGCTCAGAGATCTGTTATTGAAATTCGAAGCTTTTTGGGTTTGGCCGGTTATTATCGAAGGTTTTTCTAGCTAGCACTTCCTTTGACCCATTTGACTTGTAAAGGGCAAGCGTTCATTTGGGATATTCGGTGCGAGGAAAGTTTTAATGAGCTGAAAAGAAGATTGACGACAGCTCCGATTTTGATTTTGCCGAATCCTAATGAACCCTTTGTGGTCTATTATGATGCTTCTTTGATTGGTCTAGGCGGTGTTCTGATGCAAGAAGGTAAGGTGGTGGCTTATGCTTCAAGGCAATTGAGAGTGCATGAGAAAAATTATCCTACTCATGATCTTGAATTAGCGGCTGTGGTTTTTGTGTTGAAGATTTGGAGGCATTATCTCTACGGTGCAAGGTTTGAAGTCTTTAGTGATCACAAGAGTTTGAAATATTTGTTTGATCAGAAAGAGCTAAATATGAGGCAACGTAGATGGTTGGAATTTTTGAAGGACTACGACTTTGGCTTGAATTACCATCCTGGTAAAGCTAATGTGGTAGCCGATGCATTGAGTCAGAAATCGTTGCATATGTCCGCTTTAATGGTTAAAGAGCGGGAACTTTTGGAATCATTTAGAGATTTGAGTTTGGTATGTGAAGTGACGTCGGATAGCGTGAGGCTTGGAATGCTAACGATTACTAATGATTTTCTGATGACGGTAAGTGAGAAACAGAAGACGGATGTGAAATTTGTGGATTTGATATTGGTTGGAGAAAAAGGTGCGAATAGTGATTTTAAAGTGGATATTAATGGTGTTTTGAGGTTTCGAGGTCGAATTTGTATTCCTGATGATGCGGAGTTGAAAAAGATGATTTTGGAGGAAGGACACCGGAGTAATTTGAGTATACATCTGGGAGCGAATAAGATGTACCAAGATTTGAAGAAGATTTTCTGGTGGTCTGGTTTGAAACGAGATGTGGCTCAGTTTGTTTATGCATGTTTGACTTGTCAGAAATCGAAGGTGGAACATCTGAGGCCGAGTGGTTTGTTGCAACCATTGGATATTCCGGAATGGAAATGGGATAACATTTCTATGGATTTCGTAACGGGGTTGCCGAGTACACAGCGAGGGCATAATGCTATTTGGGTGGTTGTGGATAGGCTGACTAAATCAGCTCATTTCATTTTGATTAACATCAGTTTTTCTTTGGAAAGGTTGGCTGAGATTTACATCAGTGTAATTGTGAAATTGCATGGGGTTCCGTTAAGTATTGTTTCGGATCGAGATCCAAGGTTTACCTAGAGATTTTGGGAAATTTTACAGAAAGCATTGGGTTCTAAATTGAGATTGAGTTCAGCTTATCATCCGCAGACGGATGGACAGACGGAGAGAACGATTCAGTCGTTGGAAGATTTGTTGAGGGCGTGTGTTTTGGAACAAGGTGGTGCGTGGGATAGTTATCTTGCGTTGATTGAATTCACGTATAATAACAGTTTCCATTCGAGTATTGGAATGGCACCGTTTGAAGCACTGTATGGACGAAGATATCGAACACCGTTGTGTTGGCACGAATCTGGTGAGAGTTCGGTAGTTGGCCCAGAGTTGGTGCAATAGACTACGGAAAAAGTGAAGCTTATTCGAGAGAAGATGAAGGCTTCTCAGAGTAGACAAAAGAGTTATCATGAAGGATCTTGAGTTCCAAGAGGGCGATCATGTATTTTTTAGGGTTACGCCGGTAACGGGTGTGGGTCGTGCATTGAAATCGAAGAAACTTACTTCTCGGTTTATTGGTCCTTACCAGATATCCGCGAGAGTGGGTGCGGTGGCTTATAGGGTGGCGTTGCCGCCGAATCTGTCGAATTTACACGATGTTTTCCATGTTTCACAGCTTCGGAAGTATGTTTCGGATCCGTCGCATGTGGTTCTGATGGATGAGGTTGAGGTAAGGGAGAACCTTACGGTTGAGGCATTACCAGTTAGGATTTTGGATCGCGAGGTGAAGCGGTTGAGGGGCAAGGATATTGCACTTGTGAAAGTGGCGTGGGGAGGCGCTGCTGAGAGCAATTTGACTTGGGAGTTGGAGAGTCGGATGCGGGAGTTATATCCAGAGTTGTTCGTCTTAGGTATATTTTCGAGGACGAAATTTTCTAAGTGGGGGAGAGTTGTAACGCCCCAGTTTTGTCAGTTTTTATTTAATCGAGTCGTTTTGATTATTTTATTATTATTTTATTTTATTTTCGACTTTTATGTGAAAATATGTTATTTTCCATCGTGAATATATTTAATCAGGTTTTGGGAACGTTTGCGAGATATTTGAGTGTGGGGGTATTTTGGTAATTTCATGATATTTTCCTTAAGTTAGAAAGAATAGAAAATAGAAAGAGAGAAAAATAGAGAGAAAGGAAGAAGAGAAGAAAAGAGAGAAAAGAAGAAATCGATCAACCGACTTTTCTACACGCGATTAAATCGGGTAAGGGTGCGAAACTCGGTTATACTATGCTTGTGTATGATTATGTATGTGTGTATAGGATTGTTTGTTGTGTTTTCATAGTTTCTATTCTAGGTCGATAATGAGAAATTGATGGTTTCACGGTTGAAAATTGGTGTAAACGTAGTAGAATACCTGTTATCATGATAGAGTCATGTTCTAATTGTTATATGTTGGTTTGGAAATGTTTTGGATGAGAAAACATCATTTTTGGGTGATTTGGTGCGCTGCTGGGTTTTGCTGAAATCGCAGGTTCGCACTGCGAATGGACAGCGAATGAGTAGTGAGCGTTCGCGTGATGTTCGCACTGCGAACGTTGTGTTATTTTTCATGCTGCCACTGTTCGCTGGAGGATTCGCATTGCGAATGGAGTAGCGAGAATTCGCTGGATGGTTCGCACTGCGAACGTTGGGAATTTTCTAGGCTAGTTTACTTCTGCCACTGTTCGCTGGGATATTCGCACTGCGAATGAAGTAGCGAAGGACTCGCTAGAGGATTCGCACTGCGAACGTAGAAGTTTTTCCCAATTTGTTTTCTTTGTAACTTTTGATCCGTGAGTCGGTTTGAGGCGTAGTTCGATGCGTTAGAAAGCTTGTGAAATGTTCTTTATTATTGTGATCGTTTTGAGATTGTTGGCCGATTAAATTATGTCAGGAATTAGAAAATTTGTTGTTTTGTTGTCGACTTTTGCCGTTTAATTGGGTGAACTTGATGTGTATGTACAATATGTTGTTGGTGTGAATATTTTATGACCTGTGTACTGTTGAGAGATGTAAATGCATGAAATACATATGGTGATAATGACTGGTGGCCTTAGGGCAAGAGAATGAAATGTGTGGTAATGGTTGATATATGCATGATTATGGGTGTATATGTGTGCATATTAAATGCCATGAGTCATTGTATGCCAAGCATCATGATATGCATGGTTGTGATGTCCTGAGTGACGGATTGATTTCAGAGGGAATCTGCTATAACATCATGCGCCTTAAAAATAAGATGACCTAAAGTGATTTGATATATCGCGCGCCTTAAAAATAAGAGGACCTAAAGCGATGGTTATAGACGATCGTGTGCCCATGTGGGGTGTGAGCGATCGGATTATGCGCCTTATACCGAGAGGACCTAAAGCAATCCATAAACGTCGTGTGCCTTATACCAAGAGGACCTAAAGCGACGAGGAACATTGTAGGCCCGACGGGGTGTTACTTGAGTGATCCTCAGTAACGAGCGATGATTCCAGCAGAGTTCCTGAGTGAACTAGTGATGAGAAATATTGGAAGTCGGTACCGCATGGCATGTGCATAGAGTCGTTGTGTCGGTCTTTGAGCATTTGCATAAATCATGGATTAATTGTGCATGGAATTGTGAATGTGATTGATGAGATGGAATATGTGTAATTGTATTGATGATGAGTGTTTTGGGTATAATTGATGTGTAGTGGTATTGGATACTTGGGAATTGCACTGTGTTGTGTTATATGTGATTGTGGTGCATTGGTGGTGGGAATATTTTACTTGTGTATTTTTATGTTATATATAATTATATGAAACTGTATTATGATTGTTTTTCTCACCCTTCTGATGTTTTATAATGCTCTATGAGGCATTGCAGATTAGTTGCTGGAGGTCTTTTTGTGAAGCTTTGCGTCTTCATTCTTTTGTCGGTCGGCTCTGATATGTGACACTGGGTAGTTAGGGAGGCCGTTTGTGATTATTTGTATTATGTATATATATCTTTTGGCTTGTGCATGTATAACTTGATGGATGACGAACTTTTCATGTGATATATATATATGATATTCAGTTTTAGATTTTCCGCTTTTATTCTAAATCTGAAATGTGGGTGTAAGGAACTGAGTTCCTCTGTTGATTGCTACCCCACTGTTGTATATCTTTATGAGCAGGTGTTGTATGATTTGTTTCAATATAATGTGATTTCCCCCCGTCTATGCCATGATAATTTAAATATACTCTGATGAAATTTTGAATTTTTATTACCGCTTTAATAGCTTGGGGGTATAGATTGGGGGTGTTACACTTCACACCACGAATTCATACACATCACAAATCCATTGAACAACCAATTTCACAGAGAAAAATTCACAGGGACATACACAAACATACACCAGAACACCCGTTCTCACATACACATACACACGATTTGAGGAGAGGGAATTAAAAAAAGCCACACGCAGCAGGGAAGCATTCATGTGAAAGTTCAGAATGTTACAACCATAAACATACACATACAGTATCCAGAATATACACATATCTGCAACAATTCGCAAAGGCAAAACCTCGCACATCATTCACAACACAGAGGTAGAATGGAGATTCACGAGGACTTTACTGCTACAAACAAAACACACATGGGCAGAGGTATTTTTCAGGCGGCTTAGCAATTCACAAAATCAAACACACATCAGTGAACACAAGGAGGAATAGAGGAGTAGAATACGCAAAGATTACCGGTGAAATCGTCGACGTTGCCCCAACGAACCGACCAACCGCTTGAAGTCCAATTGCAAGCGACACACTTCAGAAGCTCACAAGCACATCGCGCATCCCAAATAACCAACAACGATACGCACACGGGTCGAAGAGAAGAAGAAGTAGAGTGCTTGGAGCATACCGTGATAACATCGCCGCCGAAGACGCGTCGGATGAACTCTGACAGGTAATCTCGATTAATTCTCTCCTTTTATCTTATATTTAAATGATTATTGTTGAATATTGCCGTTAATTTGTTCGATTCGATGATGTTGTGAACTTAAATGAGAGTTAGCGAGTCGAGTGAGGGATTCGTATGTGCGAGAGATTAACGCGATTGAGAGCGAGAGAATAGCGAAAACGAACGGAAGATAGGCCTTGTTGTTGCTGTGGAAATAGGATTAGGGATGAAACAAGAGAAGAAGGAACGAGTGAGAAGATTTGAGTGAGGGAGTTAGATTGAAAACAGAGAGGGAGAGAGACGTTGCTAGAGGGTTTTGGCCTTCAGGTTTATCTTCATAACCTTAAGATCACATCCCTGCCCACGTGTCACTGTTTTGATGGCATTTGAGATTATAATGATGACATGTGTCATCATCTGAGCGCATCATCATCATCATCACAGTTACAATCCCATGCGCCTCGTCCCACGTTGCTTACCGTGCACCCCAGAATTTGACCGCTTGATTTGTTGACACATTTGATCTGGCGCTTTTAACCAAGGAGTTGCACCAAGTCCCACGGACCTGCGTCACACTGGATTCTCCACCAGCCTGACCCTTGTTTCCTCTTTATTTTATTCACGTTTTATTTTTTTAAAAAAATTTCATTTTAGTTTGTTTTCTTATTATTAAACATTTTGTTTCAATTTAATTAATTTTAATCTAGATTTAAATATTTAATTCTAATCATATTTTTTTAGCTTTCAAGTAAATTTTATTAGTTTTCATTAATTAATTAATTAGAATTAAATTTTTTAGATAAGTTTTAATTATTTAGTCTGGTTTTACTCATTTGGTTTTAATTAGATTTTATTATAAATTTTTAGTAGAATTCAGCTTATTTAATTTCCAAACAAATTGAAGTTACTTAGCTAGTTTTAATTTAAATTTCGGTTTAAACAACTTTTACTTATTTCTTAAGTTAACTCAGTTTTTTAGTTTATCTCTAATAATCATCTTAAATCTAATTAAGTCTCGTTACTGATATCTATTCTCTCGTGGCTTTTGATCTGCCTGTCTAATTCACTTCCAAATGAAAGTTTCCCTCCATTGACGTTGTGTCATACATAGGAATTTAGGGCCTTCCCTTCCCTTTATCCTAGCCTTAGGATCGGAGTCGTCGCACTCCATGTAAGTATCTTGCCATAGGTACTTACCTCCCCCTGGAACCTTGACCCCGTCAAGAAGTTCCTCTTTTCAGAACTACGGATACTCTGATTCCACTCCCGTCAGGATACGTAGGCACAAGATGCGATTTCTTGGCGAGTATACTTAGATACTAACCTCTAGGTCCTTCCTTAGCACATACCCTTAGCAAGCGAGCAATAAATAACATAATAAAACCAGAGGCTCCCGTAGAGTACTACGGACGTTTAGGATGCTAATACCTTCCCTAGGCGTAGCCAACCCCCGAACCTTAGATCTCCCCCCTTTAGGTTTTTGACCTTGAACCCTTCCTTTGGATAAATTAAAGTCGGTGTCGAGATAAATGTGATCCTAGTTCATTAATAACTATGGGCGATAGAAATGGCGACGTCACTGGGGATATGTGTGTTTTTTTATTGAGGGTTTCCCCTAACTTGTTTATTTATGTTATTATATATTATTATTTGCTTGCTTGGTTTTCTTTTTGTGCAGGTTTGGGAATTTAGTGTGGTGAGACAAAGTCCTACACCCGGACTAGAGTGACATTAAGATAGGAAAATGGTGAGACTTCAATGATGCTTTGAGGGAGTCGATTCCTGAAAAAGTAAATTGAGACTTCACCACTCAGTCTAGGCCCTCTCGAATAAAATATTTGTCCAACGAGTTCATTCGTGAAGACGGTATGGTTTCGATCTAAAGGTCCTCGGGATTGGGGACCGTAGTTACCTTTAACCCAACTTGGCCTATTAGGTAGTGCGGGGACTATGCGGGAGTCTATTTCTGCGATAGTCGCTACGCAATACTACACTCAGACGAGATTCTCTTGAGAATATTATTGACTACCAAGTGATTTGGGAAATCGATAATATCCAAAAGATGGGTTGTAGACTCTGGGAACTTCGTAGAACCCGTTCGGCAGGTACATTTGAAACTATAGTACACTCCTATGGGATGGGTAGACCTTGGCTCCATGATCGCGACCTTTGAACCTAGGACCTTTGTCTGTGTGTTTGTGAATATGTGTATACCTGTGTTTGTGCATTCATGCATCCATGCAATCATGCACCATCTTTCTAACCCTTTCAAGGAACTTGGAGTTATCTTGCAAGCATCATAGGTTTTACCATGGATTTTGGAAGTTGTACTTTATTTTGTAACCCTTCAAAAAAAATTCAATAAAATGAGACCTTTTCAGTCATTCAAAAGTTTTATCCACTTTATGGTGTTTGTAACATAACCTTTGAGTTCCTTGAAATTCATTTGCATTCTGCATTTGCAAACATCATTAGCATCACATCCTTTGCATTCCAAGTTCTCACTTTTGTTTCTTCTACCATCGTCGAGTCATCATGAGCACGGTACTCAAGCTAAGAAGATGGATCATTTGGAACAAGAAAACCACACACTTCGAGCAGAGATTTCCGCTTTGGAAGCTAACATGGAAACTTTTTCTACCACGATGAAGAATCTGAGGGAAACCTAAGAATTGGAGAATCAAGTACTTCGCGACAAAGTTGCAAACTTGAAGGCTACCAAGAAGAGCCTGATGAATTGGGTCAAAGATTTGGTCATATCCCAACACCATGATATCGAGGAATGCTATGTCTTGAAGGAGAAAGTGAAAGAGATGATTCAAAAGGGAGTCTTATCCTTCGAATTGTGCGAACCCCAAGTTGAGATCCATCTCTTACTTGAACAAGAAGTAGTCCCCTCCCTTGCACATGTTGGATTGATACAGAGGAAGGTTTTCTCCAGGCTATGTCTCTCCATATGTTAAGCTTATTTGCTGTTTTCATATGTAATTTTCTGCGTTCATTAATGCACTTGTTTTGCGTGTGAGGACTTGTTATTTTGAATAATTAATGCAATGAATAATGTTTGTCTTGAAGAAATCCATTCGTTTCACTCATTTTAAATGCTTTTTCTATTTTATAATGCCAATGCTACCCGATCTCTTGCTTAGGCAGAGAATTGGAGGGAGGATGACGAATCAAAAACACAAGATCTCTTGTTGTATGCTTTTGAATAAGACTCTGCTGAGGATGTAAGGCATTGTTTCAAATCCCAAACACTGGAGATATAAGGGAGATAGACCCTCGTTAACCCCTTTGAGCCTTGAAGGAGGAGTTTTCTTTTCTAAATAAAAAAAAAACCCTCAATTTTAACCTGGGGCAGGGTAGTGTTCAATTAAGCTGATCGAGCGCCCAGACTTTCCCAAAAAAAAAGAGGAGTGAACATCCGAGAATCCACTTTATCTATCCTTCACACATTAAGAGGCTAGCAGTAAAATTCACAATGATTATCCTTGACTATCTAAAGAGTGAGGCAGTCACAATCCTTTCAAAAAGGCCAAAATGACTTAGAGTCACACGACTTGTTCATAAATCAAAAAGAAAAAAGAAAAAGCCTGCTAAGTCAAAACCTATGAAGGAGACTTAGGCAAAATTGGGGCATCCCGCTGGACTTCAAATTCAAATCCAAAAGATTTCGTCCAGGCAAAATTTAGGGAATAAAACAAAGAACGTGAAAGCAAAAACTAAGGAACACAAAGAAAAATCATCAGTAAAGAATAGAGTCGTGTGATCGAACGCCAAAAGTAAATAGGTGAGTGACTGTCATGTCCAAAGCCTCAGTGGTTTCTCAACCATATTAAAAAATTCCTTTTGAGAGATGAGTCCTCGTGTCAGGTTAACTGAATGTAGGACCGAAGAACATCACGAAGGACGGGTGGGTACAAATAAACTTTGAGCCTTTATCCTTTGTTTCTTAAACCGTGAACCAAGCCACGATACAACCCTTAAAAGACCTAATTGAAGCAGGGTTTATTTTGAAAGCATACTCGATGAGATAACGTTTCCCGACTCCTATGAGCTATGATCAAAATTTGCGTTGGCTTTGCAAAATAAATCAATTTGATATCCCAACTGGTGATTCAGTCACAGGTTATTGCGATATTTTTTTTCAAAAAAAAAAAAAACTTCAAGACAAACGTGTGTGTTGCATTAGCAATTTCAGAATTAACATTTTTCTGCATGCTAACATTGCTCGACATCATAGAAACTTGCATATGAACATCAGTAATGAGCTCGGTCTTTTAGACTTGAAACTCTGATGAATAAATGGAAAATTATTTCAGAAAGGTGATCGTATCCAGGGGCATGTTTCTTTAAGACTCCGCTGAACAGGGGCATGTTGTTTCTCAGTTGTTGCCTTCACAGTATGACCATCCCTAAGGGGCAGGTTTGAAGACTCAATTATACAGAATGCAGTCAGTCAGGGGCAGTTACGTCGAGATTAGATAAATCTCTCCAAATTCGAAGGCTCAGTTGTACAGAACAACGTCAAATCTGAGGCAATTACATCGAGGTTGGACAAATCTCTAAAAGAGTTGGAAAACATTGGAACATTCTGGATGCCAAGTTTTCTGTAAAATCCTCTTGAGATAACTTCTT
The DNA here is from genome assembly GCA_022829125.1 of Lathyrus tuberosus. Classification (NCBI taxonomy): domain Eukaryota; kingdom Viridiplantae; phylum Streptophyta; class Magnoliopsida; order Fabales; family Fabaceae; genus Lathyrus; species Lathyrus tuberosus. The sequence goes on from JALAZF010000179.1 coordinate 580,560, forward strand.
TTCATAAATCATGTGATCTGGGGCATTCGATAATTGAAGACCTTCTTCCATTCAGAATAACTATTGTTCAAAATGGCGACTACCACACAGTTCATCAATGCAGAGCTTCTGTCTCAAGTAACGTGATGACTCCCCAGTAAGTCTTTACTTAAGGTAGTCACGACTATTCCCCGGTGAATCTCTACTTTGAGCAATTATGGCATGTTTGATGCAAGATTTCCCCAGTTGGTGACCTAAGAATCCCCGGTGAACTTCCTCAAGCTTCGACCTTCCCCAGCGAAGCAAATGATATTTCACTCTTCAGTGGATTCCTTCTTCCTTTCAATCCTTCTCAGCAAAGTGGATGTTTATTTCATCCCCATGAAGTTTTCGACTCTGACATCTTCAGCTTGCAACTTTGATCCGAGCTTCCCCCAATGAAGTGGATATTTATTTTATCCCCATGAAGTCTCTCAAATCATGAGTTTGATCTGTTCCCAGTGGATCTTTCTCATCCCCAACAGAGTAGTGAGATTCATCTTGACGATCCCCTAAGTAAAGTCATGATGTTCATCCCCAAGTGGAGTACTTTATCTTCCCCGGAGAAGTTTGAAGCCTTGAGGCAGGGCTTTGTTTCCATATGTGGCTCCCCAGTGATGCTTCTATTGGCTGAGTATCCGTGTCGAGATGTTTATTTCATCTCCAGTTTACTTCTCTCTGTCTGTCTTGTCAGCATAAGCATAATATGGCACACATTCATTCATATAGACACATGGCATTGGTGTATCTTGCATTTTGTGTTGTTAGTTTATTCTTTCACTTTGGCTGTGTTTATCCCCAAGTGACTGGGTTTGTCTTCTCCCTCCATGTAGAGTCGTCAGCCCTATGCAGAAAGAGCACACCGTTTCTAATTCCCCACTGAGTTCGATCCTTGTGGAAGATGATTACTTTAGTTTTCTTTTCCATCTTTTGGATAAAGATAAACCCCAGTTGAGTTCATTACTCACTGGATAAAGTTTTACTTGACCGTTTCTTTTCAGTTATTTCCTGGATTGAACTTTGGTCCCCGACAATCAATTTTAAACCTTTCTAGGTTGTTAATCCTAGATCGAGCGTGCATTTATTTTGCACTTTGTCTCCCCAGAAGAATATGCTTGAAGAAGCACCATTGAAGACAAAATATTTCTCGAACAGTGTTGTTACAACATTTTTCCAGAACTTATACCCAGACAACAAGTGGCAGCCTCTTTATTTGAGCAGCTTGTTTTGGTTCTCAGGTTTTCTATCAGGATGACAAATGGTAGTTTGTCTATCCCCAATGAGTATCAAGATTATAAACTGTCTCTTCATCAAATGGCATCTCTCTGGAAGTCTGTCAGAGAGGTTTGTTGAAGACTTTACAAGTATTTCTCTTTATTCGAGAATTCCTGAGACAGAGCTTTTATTTTCTCCAATGCAATTTCAAACTACAACAATATTTCTCCTCAGTGATGCTCTCTCAGTGAGTCATTATTCAATTTACTCCCATCAGATGACATCTCTCCGAGAAGTTTGGTGAAGATTCAGATGATCTTTCTCTTTATTTGAGAAGACATTATTTTGCAAATCAACTGACCTGCATCTCTTTTTGAAAATCCTCGGTGAATTTTCCTAATCTCCAAAGAATTATGGATCCCCGCTAAAGTCTTCAATCTCCAGTGAAATTCCAATCCCCTTGTGAAGATGCTTTCCCACAAGTATTCACCTTTCCAGGGAGAATTCAAGACTTTGCTCGAGGCAGACAACCTCGTAGCTTTTATTTCAAGACTTTGCTCGAGGCAAACAACTTCGTAGCATTTATTTCAAGACTCACTTGTAACACACAACCTCGGAGCTCTGAATTCATTTTTACCCTTGTCAAGTGGAATACTTGATTAAGGAAACTGAGACCCATTCGTGGCATACAACCTCGAAGTGTTTATTTGAAAACCCGTTCATGGCATACAACCTTGAGGCGATGAGAGGTTTATTATCCTTTGAAGTCGGCTATATTTCAGATTCTTTGGTTAATCTCGGCAGTAGATTCTCCGATAAAATTTGAAAGAGAAAATTTCTAGAAGACCTCGGCAGTAGGTATTTTCCTGGAAAATCTCGGCAGAAGATCTCCAGAGTACCTCGGCAGTAGGTATTTCATTTGTAAATTCTCTGGTTATTCTCGGCAGTAGATCTCCAGCAGACTTCAACAGAAGATGTTTCTCTGTTTCCAAGATTTCGGCAGTAAATTCTCTGGTTAATTCTAAACTTTGACAGACAGTCATTTATTTTCTCAGCATATTCCCTAGTATTTACTCTTTCTAAATGGAACATTCGAAGGAGAAGTTGAATCATATTTTGATCATCGGAAGCTTATTTTGGTTATTATCTTTGCTTAGGCTATCATGCGTCTGATGGTAGGTAATATACCATATTTTTTTTGTTAGATACCTTCGCTTAGGCTACCATGTTTGGTAGTAGGTCATCTTTCCTTTTGTGTTTACCTCTGCTTATGCAGTCATATGTTTGATAGTAGGTAGCACACCTTTCTTTTGGGTCAGGCACCTTTGCTTAGGCTACCGTGTTTGGTAGTAGGTGATTTCTCCTTTCTTATCTATTACATCTACTTAGGCTATCATATGTTTGATAGTAGGTAATATGTCTATACTTTTTGGTCATACACCTTTGCTTAGGGTACCGTGTTTGGTAGTAGGTGATCTCTCTTCTGAAGTCTATTACCTTTGCTTAGGTTATCATATACTTGATAGTAGGTAATATACGTCCCTTCTTTTCAATTGGATACCTTTGCTTAGGCTACCACCTGTTGGTAGTAGGTTATCCCTCTTTTCAAGTTCTTACCCTGTGCTTAGGCTACCATGTTTGGTAGTAGGTCATCTTTCCTTTTGTGCCCACCTTTTCTTAGGCTACCGTGTTTGGTAGTAGGTGATCTCTCTTTTCAGGTTATTACCTTTGCTTAGGCTATCATATGTCTGATAGTAGGTAATATACCGTATCTTTTTGGTCTGATACCTTCGCTTAGGCTACCAATCTTGGTAGTAGGTCATCTTTCCCTCTGTGTTTACCTCTACTTAGGCTATCATATGTTTGATAGTAGGTAACGCATCTTTTTTTGGCCGGACACCTCTGCTTAGGCTGCCACAAATTGGCAGTAGGTGATCCTTCTTTCCCAATCTATTACCTCTGCTTAGGCTATCGTGTTTGATAGTAGGTAATATCTCTTTATTTTGGTTGGATACCTTTGCTTAGGCTACCAAGCTTGGTAGTAAGACATCTTTCCTTTTGTGTTTACCTCTTCTTAGGCTATCATATGCTTGATAGTAGGTAATATACGTCCTTTATTTCAACTAGATACCTTTGCTTAAGCTACCAGCTATTTGGTAGTAAGTTATCCTTATTTTCAAGTTTCTCACCATGTGTTTAAGCTACCCTATGATTGTCAGTTGGTAGTCTCTTCCCCAGTGGAGTTGAGTTTCGTCCCCAGTGGATTTGGATCTTTCCCCAGGGAGTCTTGCTTTCCTAAGTTATTCCTCGCTGGGTCTTCCATTCTTTAACTGTGTTTCAGTCTTATCCATGCAGTTATCCCCTGTGACACCATTCCTCACAAGTTATTTGGTTTGCATTCATTTCATATCATATCATTTCATGTCATATCATATGCACTTGTGGCATCTTAGGGCCAAAAATTGTGCATGTTTGTATTTAAGTCTCTCCTATCTCGTCGAGACGAAGATTTCAATCTCCATATCTCCGGATAGAAGAAACTTAAATAGGGGCATCTGTCATACCCTAATTTTTGACCCTAAGATTTTGTTTTCATATCACATCGTACGCATAACATGTTTATGATAATCATGCATTGCATAGCTAACCAATGTATTAGACTTTGTGTGTTTGCTCTCATTGGTGAAATTAGGTGTTGCCGCAGAAGGCTCAAAGACCATTGAGGTTGTGTGTGTGCTCATTGAGGCTATAGTCATTTGCAAGTTATGTTTGAATTCAGTGGAGATGCCCTCATTCTTATGGTCCATACAAGATCGATCTTCTTCAAAGTTTCCTCAGAAGCTTGCCTCAAGGAGATCCAGGGTTTTGTTCATTGATGTTGAGAACTAGGTAGAATTTTGTTGCGAGTTGTATTACAAGCAGTACATTTGTTTTCAAATGATTTCTCCGAGCATGGGTTCGTACACGAAAGTCATTATCATACAAGATTTTGTTAGGGCAATAAAGATTAAGTCCTATTCAAGAGGGACTTTAGTCACATTCATGATGATTGGATCCTCGTTGAGTTTCTTTGGAGTTTATATGTTTGGATTTTGAACTGGATTTAGACAAGAAATTTCTCAAAGCAAAGCCTAAGATTCATGAAAGTTCAAGTTGTTTTTGTTTAAATTCAAACTATGATCCATCTTCCCCATTATCAAATTCAAATGCAAGATTCATTACAAGTCACTCAAAGTTTACGTTGGATTCAAAGATACAAGAATCTTACCAAGGTTCATCACAAGCTATACAAGTTAATCTTTCTAAGTTCTAAAAAAGAAAAAAGAAAAATATAGAAAGAGATTTCTCTAAATGCCATGTCTTTCAAGCTTAATTCAAAATTTTAAGATTCATGAGTACAAAGAGGTTATTAGCCTCCTCAAGTGAAAACAATGAACTCATTACACGAATTAATTTTACAACCATCCAGACATATATGTAGCAGTGGTTATGAACTTGATGTCTGATGCTGTTGCAATACGGCTTGGCACATGTTCCATTCTACCTCCACCATAATTGGAAGCCGCGTTAATAAAGTTCTACACTGAAGGCACCATCCACTGCCCCTAACAGCCGGCTAAAAAAAAAGAAGAATTAAAACGAGACAAAATAAAGACAGACACTCATTATGGAATTCTTCCACGCCTCCCGAAAATCATAATCTCAAGTTTTCTAAATTAAGTGTTTCCTCCCATGGCCATGGCGGTCTTTCCGGAAGTAGTCCGTCTGCAGGTTCACTGCCAAAGTCTTATCCACCTTTTCAGCATCCAATGCCACCAGCTCTCTGAAGAAAATGGTTTCAAAAAATACCTGAAATATCATAAAAAGTGCGTGAATGATAAACAGAAACTTGGGATTGGGTGCAGCTAATTGAGAAAGTCTTATTAATTGAGATGAATGAAAGGTGTACCTGACAAAGAAAAGTTTGCCAAATTAGGAACCATCAAGAATGATTAAATTCTTTCCAAAGACAACCATACCCTCACCATCAATGATATCAGACATGCTCCACTGTGTTGTGTCCTTCCGTCTTAATGTTGTGTTTGCCTACAATCAAGGAATACAATTGAATAAGTTGCTAGAAATCACACATTCAAAAGAAGAGATTATAACTCAGTAGCATAATTTCCAAAACCAAGTCCAAACATGTTTCAGGCAAAATCAAGTTACTTCCTAAACTGTCTACAAGCATATCAAAATGAATTTGGAAAGTTTGTGAATCATACAATCATGAAGCATTTATCACAATCAAACAGGGCCAAATTGCAAATGGCAGGTTTTTGAATCTAAATCATTCACAAGGCAAGAATCAAGAATTATCGGTTTCAAAATATGAGCGAGATGAAAATGGAAATTCTTGAATCACATAATCAAACATGATAAATCAAAGTGGCAAGTTTTTTTCATATTCATCACACAAATCACAAATTCGAGACAACCATGATACTCTTTCCAAAGCCGATATCGACAACATATTTTCGCTCATCAATACGAAATCGTAATCTTAATGTTACGTGAGCTTATAAAAGGCGTTGTTGTCATTCACAAAGGAAGAAAAGGAGGGGAGGCATAGAGGGAAGAGGAATTCACACAAAAATATCCCTTTCCCTCACGTGTGTTCTTTTCTCTAAAAATAAAACGGGTTCACACACACTACAAACCATGCATCCAAAAACAGTTCTTCCATACACACTTCACACCACGAATTCATACACATCACAAATCCATTGAACAACCAATTTCACAGAGAAAAATTCACAGGGACATACACAAACATACACCAGAACACCAGTTCTCACATACACATACACACGATTTGAGGAGAGGGAAATAAAAAAAGCCACACGCAGCAGGGAAGCATTCATGTGAAAGTTCAGAATGTTACAACCATAAACATACACATACAGTATCCAGAATATACATATATCTGCAACGATTCGCAAAGGCAAAACCTCGCACATCATTCATAACACAGAGGTGGAACGGAGATTCACGAGGACAATTTACTGCTACAAACAAAACACACATGGGCAGAGGTATTTTTCAGGAGGCTTAGCAATTCACAAAATCAAACACACATCAGTGAACACAAGGAGGAATAGAGGAGTAGAATACGCAAAGATTACCGGTGAAATCGTCGACGTTGCCCCAACGAACCGACCAACCGCTCGAAGTCCAATCGCAAGCGACACACTTCAGAAGCTCACAAGCACACCGCACATCCCAAACAACCAACAACGATACACACACGGGTCAAAGAGAAGAAGAAGTAGAGTGCTTGGAGCATACCGTGATAACATCGCCGCCGAAGACGCGTCGGACGAACTCCGACAGGTAATCTTGATTAATTCTCTCCTTTTACCGCATATTTATAGGATTATTGTTGACTATTGCCGTTAATTTGTTCGATTCGATGATGTTGTGAGCTTAAATGAGAGTTAGCGAGTCGAGTGAGGGATCTGTATGTGCGAGAGATTAACGCGATTGAGAGCGAGAGAATAGCGAAAATGAATGAAAGAGAGGCCTTGTTGTTGCTGTGGAAATAGGATTAGGGATGAAACAAGAGAAGAAGGAACGAGTGAGAAGATTTGAGTGAGGGAGTTAGATTGAAAATAGAGAGGGAGAGAGACGTTGCTAGAGGGTTTTGGCCTTCAGGTTTATCTTCATAACCTTAAGATCACATCCCTGCCCACGTGTCACTGTTTCGATGGCATTTGAGATTATAATGATGACATGTGACATCATCTGAGCGCATCATCATCATCATCACGGTTACAATCCCATGCGCCTCGTCCCACGTTGCTTACCGTGCACCCTAGAATTTGACCGCTTGATTTGTTGACACATCTGATCTGGCGCTTTTAACCATGGAGTTGCACCAAGTCCCACGGACCTGCGTCACACTGGATTCTCCACCAGCCTGACCCTTGTTTCCTCTTTATTTTATTCACGTTTTATTTTTTTTAAAAATTTTCATTTTAGTTTTTTTTCTTATTATTAAACATTTTGTTTAAATTTAATTAATTTTAATCTAGATTTAAATATTTAATTCTAATCAGATTTTTTTAGCTTTCAAGTAAATTTTATTAGTTTTCATTATTTAATTAATTAGAATTAAATTTTTTAGATAAGTTTTAATTATTTAGTCTGGTTTTACTCATTTGGTTTTAATTAGATTTTATTATAAATTTTTAGTAGAATTCAGCTTATTTAATTTCCAAACAAACTGAAGGTACTTAGCTAGTTTTAATTTAAATTTCGGTTTAAACAGTTTTTACTTATTTCTTAAGTTAACTCAGTTTTTTAGTTTATCCCTAATAATCATCTTAAATCTAATTAAGTCTCGTTACTGATATCTATTCTCTCGTGGCTTTTGATTTGCCTGTCTAATTCACTTCCAAATGAAAGTTTCCCTCCATTGACGTTGTGTCATACATAGGAATTTAGGGCCTTCCCTTCCCTTTATCCTAGCCTTAGGATCGGAGTCGTCGCACTCCATGTAAGTATCTTGCCATAGGTACTTACCTCCCCCTGGAACCTTAACCCCGTCAAGAAGTTCCTCTTTTCAGAACTACGGATATTCTGATTCCACTCCCGTCAGGATACGTAGGCACAAGATGCGATTTCTTGGCGAGTATACTTAGATACTAACCTCTAGGTCCTTCCTTAGCACATACCCTTAGCAAGCGAGCAATAAATAACATAATAAAACGAGAGGCTCCCGTAGAGTACTACGAACGTTTAGGATGCTAATACCTTCCCTAGGCGTAACCAACCCCCGAACCTTAGATCTCCCCCCTTTAGGTTTTTGACCTTGAACCTTTCCTTTGGATAAATCAAAGTCGGTGTCGAGATAAATGTGATCCTAGTTCATTAATAACTATGGTATCTAATTTTCACCGCGACACCTTGAAGTACTGTTATCTGGTCATGCCACCTAGACCTATTGTACGCCTAGAGCGCGCTTAGCTTGGGCCTATCGAGCCTTGCTTCTTCTGGGTTTTGGGTTTTCCTTTTTTCTGCAGACTTATTCGTGGTTTTTCAATTCTTTTCACCTATTATTGATTAATGCATACAAGAAAAGTTTAAACAGTTGTTTTCTTACTTTTCATAGATAATTTGGGGGGTTTTATGTAGAAATTTCTAGTGAGATAAGTCAATAAGTGTCGTTGTATTTAACGTAAATCTGGAGCTTATCAAGTTACCTTTTTGTTTGTTCTCAAACAAAATTATTAGATGATTAAAAAAATGTTGCATGTTTCTTTTTACATGTTGACTTGACTTTGGGTTAATGTCGCAACGCGAAAAACAACCGGAGAAAAAATAGAGTCGCCACCGAACGTTATTTATCCCGATGGGGGAAAGGAAATGATTGAAGAAACCTCAAAAAGGGAAAGAACATGGTCTCACAACCAAATTCCGGGTTCAGGAGTCGATTACGCGAGAGGAAGGTGTTGGCACCCCTCGCGTCCTTTGTACTCAACGGAATCCACTCTTGTTGTCCTAATCAAAGGGTGTGGTCATCTAAAGCCTACTTGTTAACGAAAACAAAAAAGGAAAAAAAAAGGACACTCGATAGGACTTCGCCGTCCTATGCCTACGTATTACCTCGTGCAATGGGAAAGTCAGAGTCAACGTAGTTTGGAGGACTACGGATGAATGGGGGGAAGGTTGCTCGCCAAGACTTCGTCGTCTTGTGCCTACGTATCCTCATTCGGACGAGAATGAAAAAATAATAGCGTTCATAGTTCTGCCTACCACGGGTGGCTAAGCGTCTTTTATGAGCGATACTAAGTTCGCGTTCCAGCAGTTAGGGATGAAGCCTGTTTGCGGTAGAACGGAAGAAGCATGCCTTTTTTGAAAAAAGTTTGAAGAAAAATCCCGAAGGACAAATTGATTTGCATTTGTTCAATATTTTTAAAAGAAGTGAATTGACTTTGTTTGAGATGCGTATAGCACTAAAGTCTATGACATAGGATCGAATACTTCGCAAAATCGACACATAACGGGACGTATGCAAAACACTCTAGACAAGGTAAGGAGAGACTCCCCCTTATCACTTCCCATATACGTAAGGCTCATGACGTACCATACTCATCATATTTATTAAGTATTTTGATTTAATTTTAGAGAGAGAGAGAGAGAGAGAGGGGAGAAAGACTCAAAGGGAAAAAGAAAAAGACTAAGGGATTTCCACCCTAAATGTTGTCATGCCAAATGGTCCTATCGTTGAGGATGAGAATGAGATTTCTATCCTAATGTTATCATGAAAAATGTGGACCTAAAGTTGAGTTAAAAAAGGAGCTAACTTAATGTTGTCATGCAAAGGATTGAGAGCCTAATGTCTATCCTACTCCAAACTTAGAAGTAGAGATACCATCAATCTGGGTATTGATGGAAGCTAAGCTAACAGGGGTAACCCCTTTCTCTCTAGTATATGGTATGGAAGCAATGCTCCCCATAGAAGTAGAGATACCATCAATCCGGGTATTGATGGAAGCTAAGCTAACAGAGGTAGAGTGATGTCGAAGTCGGCATGATGAACTGAACCTAATCGAAGAAAAAAGAATGACAGCCTTATGCCACAGTCAGTTGTATCAGCAAAGATGAAGAAGGCGTTCGACAAAAAGGTTCGACCTCGCATCTTCAGAAAAGAAGACCTTGTGCTCAAGAAGATACAATCATTCCTCACTGAAGCTCAAGATGTCCAGAATTCAAAGTTGACAGAAGGATAACGGTCATTATGTTTCAATGTAGCCCATTTTCCCTTAAATTACCATTTTCTAAACTTTGTAAATGCTCTATGGAATTACGCACGTGGCTGATTTTCATTCTATCAATAAAGTTTGAGCCTTAGTGCTTTTGTTTACAATTCTTATTTGTTTTAGCTTTATAGAATGACATTTTAACATGATCAATGATTCTTGAAATAAAACAAAAATGAATTTACTTGTCAAAATTTTTTTGCTTTTAAAATAAAGATGGCAATTCCTTTTGACTGATGAACATCGAAAAGAACATCGATCACTTCTCTAAAGATGATTGAACCTCAAAGTGCATAATCAAAGTACTCCTTCTAAACCAGTGCACCTGAATGAAGGATCAACTGTTTCAGATGCCATGTTTCATCTGAGATCCCCGGCAGAGTTCTTACCTCTTAAGACCGATTGAACGATTATTTCTCCCCCACAGGGGTCTACCTCTCCTAAGCAAGGCAGGATTGCTATTTTGAACCAGTGATACTTTTCATCTCCAGTAGTGGCCGAGTATTCAGTCGTGTTCATCTATTAGTCTGTATGTCGCGTCAGTTTTGTCAGCATAAACATACATACATCATGCATAATTGATTCATATTCATATTCATAATGCATTATTATCACTCTGGTCATACTCCTTCCCTAAGTGATACAAGTCCTCTTATCAATCGAGTTGTTGGTTCTTTCCTCGTCAGGAAATGTTTTGTCAAAACAATCTCTCCCCAGTTTATTTTTGGATTGGAGACGGTCCTCGACCACTTTGACAACTTGAACCTCTAAAAGGCAAGAAGACATTTGACAAACATCACCCTTCACCATTGAAGATGATATTTTTCGCTTTCCCGGATTAAAGAAAATCCCCAGAGAAAGCTTCTTAACCAAAGACTCTCAGCAACACATTGGTTTTTCTCCCAAGAAAGTCAATGATAATGAAGTCATCACCACCTCAAAATTGGATTACATCACATGGCATTTCTCCGAAAAAGATCTCGAAGAAAAGTATGATGTAATATCCTCCAAGTGGAAAAGAAATCTATTAAGAGACTCATTTTCCCTAGTAGAGTCAACAAATGGCGTCTCCAACAACGAAGTTTACACCCCTCTACAGCTCAGACAGATGGGTTTCCCCAGCAAGTCTGATATCAAAGCTTTTTCCATCAAATGGTGTCTCCCTTAGTAGAAAACTCAGTCAGAAGTTTGATGAAAACTGCTACGCATAGCATCCCTTGTCAAGGAAGAAACTCGACAAGAAGAAACTGAGACCAGTTCCTTGGCTAAAGACCAGGATCGAGGGGAAGTTTATTTCAGAAACTGAGACCAGTTCCGTGGCTGAAAACCAGGATCGAGGGGAAGTTTATTTCAGAAACTGAGACTAGTTCCGTGGCTGAAGACCAGGATCAAGGGGAAGTTTATTTCAGAAACCGAGACCAGTTCCTTGGTTGAAAACCAGGATCGAGGGGAAGTTTTACCCTTTTCTAAGTATCATTACTTAGAAAAAGAAGATGGATGAGCAGATTGCCATTCATAGCTACAGTCAAAATTTCGGGCATTCCGATATTTAATCCTCTCTTACCCTGAATGTCCGAATATCTTCGCCATTAACACCTTCGGGTCCAAGAAGATTAAATAGGGGCATCTGTCATACCCTAAATTTTGACCACCAAGATTTCCCATTATAATGAGAATCATCACCACAGTATGGATGTACCTTCATGCCTCATCAATCTCCTCAAAGATGGTTGAGCATTCACCACAACCAGGAATTAGGGTTTTTAAGCCCTCTCAGAGCCCTTAGACAAAGGATCAATCAAGAAATGACATGATCTTCAACTTGTCTAACCTCTCAAACACCCATAAAAGATCAAGAGGACTCCCACATCAAGAATCAAGCACAAGGTTGCAACATTCCAAGTGGATCAAGCCTCAAGATCGCCGGTGTCACCAAATTAGGGTTTTTGTCGACCAAGGCCTCCAGATGAAAATTTTCTTTTGGGCATGAGCCAATGCTTTAAAACATGACCCAAGATACTCCAAGGGACCTCATGGACCCAATCATCAAGTCAATTTAGCCTCAAGGGATGCATTCATAAAAAATAGGAATTAGGGTTTCTTGACCTAATTCACCCCTAAGTTGACTTTTGGAGCAAAGCATGAGCCAAGACCTCAAGACATGGTTTGAGGACCTCAAATACACTAAATTGATCCATTTGCAACAATGGATTGATCCAAGAAGCTTGATTCACAAGTTTCAATTTCATCTGGACCACAATTAGGGATTTTGAAGGAAAAGTCAACTGTATCTTTGACTTTTGATCAAGACATGCTCCCAAACCTCAAGACATGATTCAAGACACCCTATAACACCTATGGAATCCATCCATTAGGTTTAAATTAGATCAAGAACTTGGTTTCATAAAAGATCACACAGTTTGGATTTCATTTGACAAAAAGTCAACTGTGCACAAAATCAAGTTTGACTTTTTGGAATTTTTCACAAATATGGTTCCCCTAAGTCAAAAACAATGTTAATATATGATTTTGATCATGATCCATCAAGAAAAATAAGAAAAGTGAGGTTTCTTGCAAAAGGGACAACCTTAGAAAACTTAAATTTTTCTAAGTTATGGAACAAAATGGCTTTGGTACCAACTTTGCAAGGTCATAACGCCTAAACCACAAGGCATTTTTCTCCCATTCAAAGCTCAAATGAAAGTCCATCTGACATACTTCAAATATGTCAACTACAAGAGATTCCAAATCCTCATGGATTTTGAGTTATGGATTGATCAAAATCACAAAAACATGAAAATGACACCTTTTCCAACACTTAGTGAAATTTTCAATAAGTCAGAATTTGTTTTACTTTTTCTAAAATGTAGAGGCATTTTTCACCTTGATCCAAACTAAACCAAGACCTGCTTTGAACATCAAAGTTGAAGTATGCCATGAGGGCTTTCAAACAAGTACCCGATCGTCTCCAAATTCAATTTGAGTAGGGAGTTCAAACCCTTGGAACATGGCATCAAGGACTGATTTTGTTCAAGGCAGATTATAGGTGCTTTGCTCTATTTGGCTAAATTAGATAACTACAAGCCTTGTCATCCATTTGGACACCTCAAGGGATAAAATCAAAGAGGAATGATCTGATCCACAAGCCTCCCAAGTCCAAGGAACTACATGTAGCTATAAATGCCTTAAAAAGGCTAAAAAGCTCAAAGACTCCAATTTTGTTTCAAAGCATTCAATGAATACATCAAGGTGGCATGGACTGAAGCAATCCTAACTGAATGAGTCAAGATTCAGCTCTGAATCAAAGGACCATAGGTCTGTGCCCTAACCTCAAGTTAATGGCTAGAGGAGACTAAAGATACCTTTATGCTACAATTGGCCAAGGGACTGTCCAAGTTGCCATTCACTATTGCTTGCAAAACAAACTTACTATACTATAAATAGAGCTCATTTGTGATCAGTTTGAGTATATAAAAGCACTACAACACTTGCTTTCCTCAAAATCTCTCTCATTTTGCAAAAATGCCTTCTTTTGCAAGTCACCATTGAATTTTTGAGTTAGAGAGCAATTCCACCACATCTCATGACCCAAACACATCCAATGTATCATATATAAGCTGTTCAAACACTTACCCTTGATTTGAAACACCAAAATCAGAAAGTTAACCTCCAAAACCTCAAATTTTGACTTTTTTGCATTTTCAAGCCATGTCTTGATTCAGTCACTTCTAAAACCAAACAAGGCCTCAAACATACTCCAAATATCATCCTCAAAGCGTCCCAATTGGGTTCCCTCATCTGGAACACCATTTAAGAGGGTAACCATTTTGGTCACTTTTGCCACTTTTGCAAGGAAGAGCCAATACTTGTTCCTGAGGATTCCAGCTGGTTTTGATCATCCTAAAAGCTTCTAAGGGATCAATCAAGAGTGTCTAAAGCATTTGATTACTTCTGGCACAAGGAACTTGACAGATAGCCCAAGGAGCTTCAAGAGGTAAGTGCATCACAACTTGAACTCTCTAAATCATGCATTACTTTGATGTCCATTGATCATGGACATTTCATACATATCATATATGTTGTGTTTGACCCAATTTGCCATGCTATTATTGCCTGTATGATGAGATAGCATAGAACATGCAAATCTAGGCCTATTTTGAAATCACTATCGGATTTTAAAATAGGGACATCTTTAGAAAAATCTAAGAGCAACATTGGATTCCTCATGAAATTCTAGGCAGGATGCACCTAAATTTTGTCCAAATCCATGGATAATTGAGGAAGTTAGAGCCTTCATGCAAATCCACCAAAACTTGGTTTTTTACCTTGGCCAGGCCTAAAAACCAAGTCACCCATATATGTTTATAGGGTGGTTTTGATACACGGATGTATCACCACCCCAGTGGTAGTGTGCATGTGTGTTTGGTTGGGAGGTCGTGGGTTCAAGACCCACCCAGACCATTTTGCCTTTTCCCCCCATTTTGCTATTTTTCACATTTTTCATGGTTTTTATTAATTAATTCCAAAATTAATTTCTCTTTCAATTTTAATCATTTTTTATTGGTTCTTTTTTTGAAAATTCACAAAAATGTTATAATATTTTATTTTACAAAAATTTCACAAAAATATTATTTATTTCATATATTTGGTATTTTTGTAAAGAATTATATTTTTATTTGTTTTTAGGCATTTAAAAATATTTCTTTCTCTTGATTTTGCAAATTCAAATAATTTTCAAATCATTCTATGAATGAAACATGATTTTTCAAACATTAATCCAAGATCACAACTTGTTTTTTACACATGTTTGATAATTTTGATCATTTTAATTGAGTTTTATTCAATTAAAATGCATTTTAAAATTAAATTAGGGTTTTAATTGTTTTCACCCTCACAAACATTTTTCAAAACACTCTTGGGCCTCTAATAGAGTGTAAGACCCACCCCTTGTAAATAAAAACCTTTTTGGGCCTCAGTCATTGTATAAGTCCCACTGTGTTTTCTAAAACCGTGGCGCGATCGTTGTTTTCAAAATAACTCATCTGGGCATACCCTTGTGTTGTAAGTCCCATCTTTCTTTTTAAAAAAAAATACACTTTGGGCCTCTAATAGAGTGTAATTCCCAACCCTTTTTGTACATAAATAATTTTGGTCCTCAGTCATTGTATAAGTCCCGATACGATTTCAAAAATCTCGGCGGGATCATCGATTTCAAAACAAATAATCTGGGTCTTTCCTTGAGCTATAAGTCCCATCTTTTGTATTAAAATAAACTCTTTGGGCCTCTTATTAGAGTGTAAGACCCATCTCTTTGTACAAAAAACCTTTTTGGGTCTCAGTCATTGTATAAGTCCCGATACACTTTTCAGATCAACAGTACGATTACTGTTTTTCATCAGGGCCTCTCCTTGAGTATAAGCTCCAATCTTGTTTTCAAAACAACTTTCCCTTTTGATTTAGGTTCAAATTCATAGTTGTTATCAAAACTTTCTTTAATTTCTTGAACAACTAACCATACAACTGTTACAATGGAAGCTTGCTCACCTGTAAGTTTTAATCAACTTTCTTTTACATACTTGCATATATATATATATATATATATATATATATATATATATATATATATATATATATATATTTGTTTTTGTTGGAAGTTTGCTCACCTGTAAGTCCTCCTACCCTCTTTTACATACCAGTATATATTTCATCTGTATATATATATATATATATATATATATATATATATATATATATATATATATATATATATATATATATATATATATATATATATATATATATCTGCTTAGAGTTTTCCCCGGCAATTAGGTCTAGGACTAGATAAAGCTAGTGGTCACTTTTTCAACACAGTCAAAACTAGTTCCCCATAGGAATTCCAGATACAGTATTGCCTCCTCTTGGGCTTATACAATATGGAACAAAGAGAAAGGAATTATTCCCAGTGAAACTTTTCTCAGACTGTCACTATTAGAAAATTGTCAAAGAAATTCATTCCCCCAGAGAGGATTAATTCTCGGTGAAACCTCTCTTGAATTTCTTCAAACCCTTGAACTGTTCACTAAAGAAAGGATAATTTCCAGTGAAATCTTTCTTGAACTTTTCTTAAGTTTGGACCCACAGGCTTCCTAAAAGCATCCCCGTTTCCTCTCGGGCTTTGTACAAGGACCCTCAGGTTTCTTAGAAGTTCTCAGCCTTTTCTTCGGCTTAGTACAAGGACCCAAAGACCTCCTACAGGTATAGGATAAAACCTAGTCATCCTTTGTTAGAGCAGTCTTTCCAAAGAGTCAAAACATCAAACCAGTTTAGGGTTGATTCTCATCCCTTAAAACACTAGCCTCCTCTTGGGCTTTATAAAACCAGACTTGGACAGTCTTGCCACCTCTTGGGAATCATACAAAGATAAACCCTTTCATACCAGCAGACTTGGACAGTCTTATCTCTTTTTGGATCTCAAAGAAACCCTGATCCTTTCATCAATCACCAATAGAGTTTAAACTTTCTTCCAAATTTCCCCAGCTAGGGTCAAATCACTATCAAAGAACCTTTATCAGAACCTCAAGGCATCTGATATCTTAACTCTTCTGCAAGAGTTGATTCCCCAATTTGGACCTGCCTCAGGATCTCAATAATCCTCAGCAGAAGTCAACCTCCTCTTAGGCTTTGTATAAAGATCTTTCCTCACTCTCTTATTGAGTCAATCACTTTCATCCTCCTCGTAGGCTTTGTATAAAGATCTTTCCTCACTCTCTTATTGAGTCAATCACTTTCAGCCTCCTCTTAGGCTTTGTATAAGGATCTTTCAACACTCTCTTGTTGAGTCAATATCCTTCAGCCTCAATCTTGGGCTTTGTACAAGACAGATAAAAACACTCTTTTATTGAGTCAATATCCTTCAGCCTCAATCTTAGGCTTTGTACAAGACACCACATAAAAACGCTCTCTTGTTCAGTCAAATATCTTTCAGCCTCAATCTTGGGCTTTGTACAAGACTCATATAAATCTCCCTAAAACAGAGTCAATCCTCTTTCCAGCCTCAATCTTGGGCTTTGTACAAGACTAATCATACTCTCCAGCATAATCAATCTTCTTTTAGCCACAATCTTGGGCTTTGTACAAGACAGATAAAATCTCTTACCAGTGGAGTCAAAAAATCCTTTTTAGCCTCAATCTTGGGCTTTGTACAAGACAGACAAAATATTTCCCCAAAAAAGTCAACTTTTAGCCTCCTCTTAGGCTTTGTATAATGATCTTCCCAAAAGAGTCAGTCTCTTTTTTGCCTCAATCTTGGGCTTTGTACAAGTCAAATAATAAACTCCCCAGGGAGTCAATCAACTTTCTAGCTTCAACCTTGGGCTTTAATTAAGGCACACAAAAATCAACATTCCCCTCAGTGGAAATAAAAAACTCTTTGTAGGAAGACACTTCTCTGTATATCACACATCAAAATAGATAAATCAAACAAACCCTATTTCCAGATAACTGATGTAAGTGGCACACTTGTTGATTAAAAAATCCAAGCTGTAGCCCATCTCTTATCCTGGTAAATCTCCATCTTTCATCTAATTGCTGTAAGTGGCAAGCCTCTAGATTATTTACATCCAAGCCAATGTCTCTCTCTTAGCATGAAAGATTCCTAAGGAAAATGGCATTGCTCAACACTATGTTAAAGTTTTCTCCTTCGGGACAAATCCCCTATAAAATAAATTATGGCATTTTTGGATTCACATATCCCAGTTAAAGTAATTCTCCTTTATAATCAGTCACCCAACAGTTGTGATAAATAGACGAGATGTCTCCCTTTAGAGATGACAAATTCCTTCTCAGCCAAACCTTTTAGCTTTAATATTAGGCTTTCAACAAGACACAAATACTCTTTAGCTTCAATCTTGGGCTTTGAACACGGCACCAAACATCTTTTCCTCCCATAGAATAGGAGGAACTACGATTACTCTGATTTCCCAGTTTTATTTAACGGGAAAACGTAGGCATAAGATTGCGAAATCTTAACGAGCATACCAATCAAAAACTTTAGGTCCAGTACCTTCACACCCAAATCAAAAACCTTAGGTCCAGTACCTTACCAAAAACATCGAAAGACCCAAAATCAACAAAACCTCTCTCTCTCTCTCAAACACTCCCAAATGAGAAACTTTCCCAACCCACAACAGATAAACACTAGTAAGTAAAAAATAGTAGAAATTGCTAATAGCCTGTGGATAACCACATATAGGATGGGTAATTGACAACTCCCCATTCTATAACCTGACCTCGAACTCCCCAATCTCTTAGCATTTGTTAAAGAAAACATTTACGTGCAAGGTTAGTTTTAGATAGCTTCCCTTTCCTTTCCAGCTTCATAGGATAAATAAGAAATTAGAAAGTAGCACCCAATCCCTACCATTGCGGTGAGGAAAAACCCATGGCGATAAGGTGGTCGCATCACCGACAAAAATCGCACGCTACATTCATTAATATCAACATTAAACGTTTCATTGAGATTCATTGAATACTTTGTTCTGACAAGGAATCTAACAACATCCATTTTAGAATGAGTCTCAGTTTCAGTATCACAACAAACAAACTATCAAACAAGGCTAGATACAAACTTAAAGAACTGAATGCACCAAGCATGACACATAAGGCATCAACATCTAAGCCACATTAGCCTTTCATTATCTATGTCTGCAGGAGACTAGGGATAGATATTTGAAAACCACTGAGCAACCCAAGCATTATCTTCCTCTATTAAGGCACGAATGTCACCCTCATCAGTTTCCTCTAATAGGCACAAATTTTCACCTAAAGGAGTTGCTAAGATACGAAAGTACCCAACCACTCGTAAAGTATTATGAATGTTATAGGTAGACCTAGGTTTCACCATCACCCCCATGAAAGCCTTCTCAAATCTTACCATCTCCTCCTTCTCAATATTGAACTGCAGGTGCGCAAAGCTAGGTAGCCTCCTGCTCGGGTTTTCTTTTGTAGTCAGACCTTATCCTCCTCCTCATGTCAAGTGACCTTCTCACCTCATATCCTGCAGTCTTCTTATCAGTAACTTGAGCATAAGACATGCCAGAGATGTAATTGTTCCTCGCACCAAACCCCATATTTGGTCGATGGCTCACACTCCTTCCCCCAACCCTTCCTTCGTTAATCTTCTCTGCCATGCCACCATGATGGAATCTTGGTAAGTTTGCATGAATCTTTTTGCCCTTGATCTAGATACTGTCTAACCTTGTCGCCATAGTTCTTACGTTATCCATCTTTCTAAATCGAACAAAGGCATACTTTCTTTCACGTTTGTCACGCCTAGCTAGAATGAAGACTTCCATAACCAAACCATACTCCCTGAAAATGTCGAAGCAGTCCTTCGCATCAAAATCCTCTAGGAATTCCAAAAAGAACAATGACACCAATGGACCATCATCTCCAAAGTTTTTTCCTCTTTTCGCTGTCCACACCGAGAGTTTCTTACTACCTCCCCGAGCTTCCCCCGCCGGACCTTCACCCACCCTTCCTTGTCCTCTTGTTCTCCACTCATTAATGTTTTTTTAGTTAACAAATAATAGGAAAACCTGTATTTAGATGTATTAATGTAAAATCAAAACTTAAAATATACATAATGAAACTTTACTTTCTATTATAGAAGATGCACTATTCATAGAAAAGTATCAATGTCATGAAACAAAAATACAAATATATGTTAAAAGAGAGAAATGAAAATAAATAAAATATAAAAGAATAAATAACAAATAAAATAAAATAAATATCTCACCTTTAGACCAAAAGTCCAATTATTTGAGATTGGTCAAGTAACAGATCTTACTGTAAAGACAAAACATAAAAAACAAAATGTTAGAAATAGGAAAAACATATGAGTTTTCTATACTTGTATAACTTATGTAATAGTATTGAAACTGCATATATTTGTAACCATTGCACACATATTTAAAAAAAATATATAAAATAAAAAGGAGAATAATATTTTTATTGAATTAAGTATTGAAAATTGTGAAAGTAGTATAAATTAAATGATAGAATTCGAAAAAGTAATCAATATGCATTGAAAATGGAAAAAGATAGTTTATTTTGGGACATTTTTATTTTATAAAAAAGTCACTCATTATAAGATTAAGGGAGTAATTGTTTTATTTTTGGTAGAGTTTAAAACATGAAACATGAGTCTTTGAAGTTGAGTTTTAATTTTTACATGTCTTTGACTATTTCAAACATCGCCATGACATTTATGATATTTTTGAACATAAGAGAAAATTGCCTCACTTGTATTTGATTTTCCTTAGTTCAACTAACCATTCATTCGACTACAAGGATGTTTATTAGACTTTTATTTAGTTGTTGGCCATTTTGGATTATGACTTATAATCTCTACTAGAATAGAAAATTATGATAGATTGAAGATGATGTTTGTGAAAGGTATTTCTTGCGATGTTTTGATGTAGAGATCCTTCTATTCACCTGTTAAAATATAATTTTTATTGAATTAAATCGATTTTATTAAATCTCTTATTGGATCTTTGTTATGAACTTCCCATTTAAATGTTAGAACATACAAAATCCCTAATGGTGAATGTAATACCCTAATTTTTACCCCTAAGATCCTACATATCATTGACATCTCATACCACAAACAAGATTACAAGCTTTGGTTCTCTTACCCTCCTCTGTAGGTTTGCCCTTGAGGGAGATCACCAAGCACCCTTGTTTTCTTGTTTGCTTTATATTTTCTGTGTGTATGTTCACTAACCCTTAATTAAAATCCAAAAATATGTTTGTTTTTCCTTTTACTAACTTTTTCAGGAAGAAGTCAAAGTTGATCTACAAACAATTCATCTGAACAAAGTCAAAGTTGATCTGCAAACAATTCAAAATCATTTAATCAAGAGTTTCCCAAGATTTAATTAACTATTATTCAAGAGACTCCAAAGTTCATGTGTTTATTTCCATGCCTTCTTTGACAAGCAAAAGGAATTGAGCCAGAGCCACAACAGTGCAACAAAAAGGCAAATTTTCACATTTTTTGTTGTATTAATCGATTAACACTATATGGTTAATCGATTAACCACAACAGAATTGTGAAAAATGATCCAAATTCAAATTTTGTAGCATTTGGCACCAAAATTCACTTGTTTCATCATGAGAATATTCTAGATCACCTCATTTTAATTCCCCTAGATAATCATAATTAATTCTCACCATACACCCTCATTAATCACCACTTAATCTTGATTTTGCCTCCAAACCAAGCTCCAAGCCACAAAAATTCCCAAGCCTAAATCCTATAAATAGAGGCCTTATTTCATTCATTCTACAAGATTTTGATAGCCAAATTCACCTTGTCAAAATTTTTCCTCAGTTCCATTTTTCTTCATCTACCCAAATTCACCAAAGCTTTTTCTTCCAATAAAAGTTAGTAAGTTTTTCATTGGAGCTTACTAATATTTGAGCTAAACCTCCATCAAAACACTTTTTCAACATCAATTTATGTAGATCAAGGTTTTGGAGTGTGGTTCTTGAAGTTGATTTGAAGCATTTCCAAATTTGAAGTGGTAATTCACTTGTTCCACCATTGTTGTGCTTGATTCATCTTCCACGATGTGATCTCTTGTTGATTATTGTTGCTTGATCTTTGGATATTGCAAATTGTGTTCCATTGGTGTTGTTTGCTGTTGTTTTACTTGAATTTTCGTGCACAATTGCATCCTAGATCATGAGGTTTTTGAAGAAATGATTGATCAAGGATTTTGCATTTTCAAACTGATTTTCTACTGTTTTAGCAGGTGTAATCGATTAAACTCCTAGTGTTAATCGATTAACACATGTTTCTACGTTCTGGAATTGTTGTTTTCACAGTGTTAACCGATTAACACCAGGAGGTTAATCGATTAACACAGTCCAGAATGTGTTTTTTGGCTTGTTTTGGGGATGTTTTAAGTTCTTTTCCTCCTTCTCCCCCCTTCCTTTTGATTTTTTCCTTGGTTTGCAATTTTAAAGGTCCTATTTCTCTTTAAATTCAATGGACTTAGGGTTTCAATGAAGTTGGATAAACATTCACTAAGTCAAATCTATCTTTAAAGTGAATTATTTAATTTTATTTTAGGTGCTTTGAGTTAATGATATGTTTAGTGCTTTAATCCACCAAGACGAGTGGTTGAACTTAAAGATGGAATGATTTTAGAATTGTGACTCAATTTGGCTTCCCTTCCCCTTTTCTTATTTTTCTTTTGATCAATGAAAATCTTCAACATCATTGGAACTTATTTTAAGTTTTTGATAAAGATGAAATCGTTACCTCTTTTCTTTTTGTGCGGTATTGCTTTTGGAGAGTGATCTACATATCACTTTTCTAACATGCATTAGCACTAACATTGTTATTGATCGGCCTCAGATAGTTGTGGCTTCTACATAATCCCGATTAAGATTGCTTAACATAGCGCTAAATTGTTCCGAAATCGGAAAACCGTTGTGTTTTATAAGTGAATTATCAGTCTCTTATTCTTCCATGGCGAGTTTGAAATAGATTGGATTTCTCTTGTTACCCGTGGGGGTTAGTTTGCATACTCGTTGATTTTATCCGAGTTGGAGCCCTCCCCATGGTAATATATGAGACCATGTTTTCATTCTCATGGATGACTAGTTGAGCATTTCCGAAAAAACAACAAAATTTGTCCTCTCATTTTGGATCACTATTGCTCTATATTGTATATTAACTTGTTTATGTTTATGCGTCCTTCTTGCTTCATATCTCTCTTTATTTTTTATGTTATCATATCATATCATACTATTTGTTTATGTTTCCGCTATTTTCCCTTTGTCCACTTGGACCATTTGTTTATGTTTATGCTCTTTTTATCTTTTGTGCATTTGGACCAAAAAACATTAATAAAGGCTTAAACCCCTGAAAAACTTGTTCTTTTAATTGTGGACTATGGTTACTATCCTATGCAATGGACATGGAACTTTGGACTTAGAACTAGGATCTTAACATATGCTTGGAAGTTTGTGATGGTAAACTTTGGATTTTTGGTACTTGGAGTTCTCTTTTGAAGACCTATCTTGATCAAGGCCTAATCTAAAGGAAAGAATGCTTATGTTATGTGTAGCGCGATTTTTGTGGTCTTGAAGCACTATCGCTCAGGTACTACAGTTCGATTCATTTTTATCCCGTTAAGCTGATTAAGGAAGGGAAATAGATGTCTCCAATTAACCCTGCTCGCAAACTGAGGTTAAGTAGTCAAAACTGTTGGTTTACAGATGCTATTAAGACGTGGGTCCTTCTTCGGTTTATTTTGTTAAGAACACAGTGTTTGGACTATTTGTGAGGTTTGAAGCAATGTGTTTAGATTTGATGCTTTTGGGTTGATATGATGGAAATACTGGATTTTTGGTTTTTGATTAGTATGCTCGCTAAGATTTTTCAATCTTATGCCTACGTATTCCCGTTTAACGAAATAGGGAAATCAGAGCGATCGTAGTTCCTCCTATTCTATGGGAGAAAAAAGGTTGTTTTGGTGACTTGTTCAAAGCCCAAGATGTGAAGCTAAAGGTGGTTTGTATCTTGTTCAAAGCCCAAGATGTGAAGCTAAAGGTGGTTTGTATCTTGTTCAAAGCCCAAGATGTGAAGCTAAAGGGTTTAGGATGAGAGAGAATTTGTCATCTCTAAAGAGGAGATGTTGATGTTTGTATGCTGTGAGCAAGGCACATATTTGATGCTAAATGGTTGATTGACTCAACCGGGGTTTCCTTATACAAAGCCTAAGAGGAGGCGATTGACCTAACAAGAGGGTGCCTTTTATTTGTTGTCTCGTACGAAGCCCAAGATAGAGGCTAAAAGGGTTGACTCAACAAGAGAGTACTAACAACTGACTGACTCAACAAGAGAGTGCTTTTATGTGTCTTGTATGAAGCCCAAGACGGAAGATAAAAGGTTTGACTCAACAAGAGAATTTTTTATCTGTCTTATATAAAGCCTAAGACGGAGGCTAAAAAGGTTTGACTCAATAATATAGTCTTTTATACTCAACAAGAGAGTGATTTAGTGTCTCGTACGAAGCCCGAGATGAAGGCTAAAAGGGAAGTGACTCAATAAGAGAGTCTTTTATACTCAACAAGAGAGTGTTTTGCTGTCTCGTACGAAGCCCGAGATGAAGGCTAAAAGGGAATTGAGTCAATAAGCGAGTCTTTTATACTCAACAAGAGAGTGTTTTAGTATCTCGTACGAAGCCCGAGATAGAAGCTAAAAGGGAAGTGACTCAATAAGAGAGTCTTTTATACTCAACAAGAGAGTGATTTTATATGTGTCTTGTACGAAGCCCAAGATGGAGGCTGAAAGGGGATTGACTCAATGATAGAGTCTTTTATACTCAACAAGAGAGTCTGAAAAGGTTAGCTTCTCTAGGGGAGAGTCATTTGTACAAAGCCCAAGAGGAGGCTACCTTACCGCTGTGGATTCTGAAGATCCTGAAGCGGGTCCAAGTATGGGGAACTCTCATGAGAGAGACTGGGTTTCTGCCTTTGTTAAAGGGAACTTGAGAATGTCTTTGAGACTCAAGGGTCTTGGACTCTCTAAGTCTAGAGTTTTATCTTTTGTACAATGCCCAAGAGGAGGCACGAGCATTAAGGGATGGGTATTAACCCTACAACGGCCGGAGTTTTGACGCTGGAAAGACTGCTCTAGCAAAGGATGACTAAGTTCTGTCTTATACCTTTAAGAGGTCGTCAGGGTCCTTGTATTAAGCCCAAGAGAAGACATGAGAACTTCTAAGAAGCCGAAGGGTCCTTGTACAACGCCCAAGAGGAGGCGGGATGATTTTGGGAAGCCTGTGGGTCCCCAAACCACGAGAAGTTCAAGAAATGCAATTCACAGAGAAGAGATCATTCCAGGAAAGTTCGAGAATTTGGAAGGAACTCAAGATATGCTATTCACAGAGAATAGATCAACTCTGGGGAGTAGAGTTTCTTTGACAATTTCTAAGGGTGACAGTCTAAGAAAAGGTTCACCGAGAATACTGCCTTTCTCTTTGTTCCATATTGTTTAACCCCAAGAGAAGGGAAGACTGTATCTGGAATCCTACGGGGGATCTAGTTTTGTTTGTATTTAAAGAGTGACCAACGAGGCTTTACCTAGTGCTAGACGTAGTTGCCGAGGAAAACTCTAAATAACTATACTAGTATTACACAGTGGATATGTGACAAGTATATAAAAGGATGTGAAAGAAGACTTACAGTGAAACAGCCCCACAATACAGTTATATACATATGAAAGCGATAAATGAAAGCGGATAAACACTTACCCGTTGTAGAGCTTCTATGATGTTTTGTTAGTTGTTCAACAAAGAAAGCTTTGATAATAATATTATATTCAAAATCAAAGGAGAAAGCGCTTTGAAAAGATTGTTGGGGCTTACAGCTCAAGGAGAGGCCCAAGGTTTTAACGATGATCGCACCGCTATTTTGAAAACTGCACAGAGGGACTTATACAATATGTGAGGCCCACAAAGTTTTTATGTACAAGGGGATTGGGTCTTACACTCTATTAGAGGCCCAAGTGTTTAGTGATGGGGCTTACAACTCAAGGAGAGGCTCAGGGTTTTATTTTGAACTGGCGATCGTGTCGAGGTTTTTTCTTTTAACACAGAGGGACTTATACAATATGGTGAGGCCCAAAAAGGTTTTGATTAAAAGGGGATTGGGTCTTACACTCTATTAGAGGCCCAAGTGTTTTTAAGAAAGGAAATGGGACTTATAACACGAGGGTAGGCCCAAAAGTTTTCTTGTTTTGAAATGACGATCGCGCCGAGATTTTTGAAAACGCAGTGGGTTTTATACAATGCCTGAGGCTCAAAATGTTTTGGTTTTCAAAGGGGTTGGGTCTTACACTCTATTAGAGGCCCAAAGTGTTTGAAAAAAGTTTGATGAGGGTTGAATTAATCAAAACCCTAATTTGTTTTCAAAATATATTTTAATTGAATAAAAATTCAATTAAAATGATCAAAATTGTTAAACATGTGTGAAAAACAAATTGTGATCTTGGATTAATATTTGAAAAATCATGTTTATGTCCACAAAATGATTGGAAATCAATTAAGTTTGGAAAATTAAGGGAGAAAAAATATTTCAAATGTTAAAAACAAATAAAACATTAATTCTTTGCAAAAATATCAAATATATGAAATAAATAATATTTTTGGGATTTTTTGGTAAAATAAAATATTTTAACATTTTTGTGAATTATTAAAAAAAGAATTAACTCAAAATCATTAAAACTCAGAGAGAAATTAATTTTTTAATCAATTAAATAAAATCACAAAATTCAAATATTTGAATTTTCAAAAAGGGCGCCAAGAACATGGCAAGAACACGCCCCACCCTCTGTTTCTGCAGATTTGCATTTTTTATCCAATCTCACTGAATACTTGATTATATCATGCAATCTACATATCAATATGCTCGTTTTCACCTCACTATCATGTCTATGGTCTTTAAATTCATTTATTTTAAGCATGGAATAAGAAATCAAAGAGAAACCTCAAGAACCCTAAAATTTGCATGAAGGCTCAGAAATTTCATACACGATTCAAACAAAGCAATTGATTGAGGGAAAACACTCTATGTATGATTATGAACATATGGCCAAATTATTGTGCAGTAAAAAATGCATGGATCATAGAGTTAGAAGAGATCATGCTTACCTCTTGCAGCTGGTGATCGTGTTTTGTGTTAGAGGTGTTGCAAGTTGGTTCCAATGATCTGGACAGCTTCCTTAGGTGCCAAGGAGTGTGTTTGAATGCTTGGAGTGGTTTGAAACAAGCTGAAACTTGAGACGGTACCTCAACTGCACCTCTGTCAAGAACTTGAGCAGTTGGCAAGTGATTTTGTGATTTTGGTGTTACAGATGTTATGTGAGTGTTTGGATCACTTCTATATGATGTTTATGAGGTGTGTGTGTGATTGGTTTGGTTGGAATTGCTCTAAAACTCAAAACCCGATAGTGACTTGCTTTGGAAGGCAAATTTGGAAGTGAGAAGGTGATTTTGAGGAAAGTATCTGTTTGATGGCTTTGGTGTACTTAAATTGAGCACAAATGAGCTCTATTTATAGTAGAGCAAGTTTGTTTTGCAAGCAATAGTGAATGGCAACTGCAGTAGAGGTTTGGCCAATGTTGATAAATAGGAATCCAAGTCTCCTCTAGCCATTGACTAGAGGTTAGAGCACAGGCTGCTGGTTCCCTAGTTCTTGAATAAGGCTTGACTGAATTCAGTTGGAAAGGGCTCGATCCATGCCACCTTGGTGCATCCATTAAATGCTCCAAACCAAAATTGGAGTCTGGTCCCTCTTTTAGGCATTTCTAGGTTTGGCATGCTACTTTTGGTTCCAAAGACTTGGGAGGCTGATGGATCAGTGTTTGTCCCTCCTTGATCTCCCTCTGAGGTGTTTAGATGGATAAACTTATTTGTCATTTGTAAAATTTGCTCGAATCGAGCAAAATGCACAAATCTGCCTTGCCATGACAGTTTGCAGCAAGGGACATTGTCATTGTCATATCTCATGGTTTAAGTGGAGTTTCAGGGAGTTCTTGGCCATTTTGGAAAGCTCTTGTATGATACAACACATGTGTGATCATAGTTTTTCTTGATGCTTTTTGGATCCAAGTGAAAAATCCCCCTACTTTTGGAAAAAAAGCAAGACAGATTCTGACTTAGTGAAAATTTCACTAAGTGTTGGAAAAAGTGGCATTTCATGTTTTCAGCCATTTTGATCATTCCATAACTCAAAATCTATGATGAATAGGAATGAGGTATAGTTGACACTTTTAAAGTATGCCATGAGAGCTACAAATCCATCTTTGGATCAGCCCAAATGGTTGCTTGGATATCAAGTTATGATACTTGGAAGTTGGTACCCTAGCCACTTTGTTCCATAACTTAGAAAATTTCAAAGTTTTTTTTATGGTTACCCCTTTTACAAGTTATCCCACTTTTCTTGATTTTTCTTGATGAATGATGATTTTAATCACACATTAACATCATTTTAGGGTCAAAGAACTATATTTGTGAAAAATCTCAAAAAGTCAAAGTTGACTTTTGTGCACAGTTGACTTTTTGTCAGATGAACTCCAAACTGTGTGATCCTCTATGAAATCAAGTCCTTGACGTAAATCAAACTTGATGGATTGATTTCATAGGTGTTATAGGGTGTATTGAATCATGTCCCAAGGTTTGGGAGCATGCCTGGGTCAAAAGTAAAAGGCATAGTTGACTTTTCCTGCGAAACCCTAATTGTGGTTCTGATGAATTTAAAACTTGTTGATCAAGCTTCTTGGATCAATCCATTGTTGCAAATGGATCAATGTGGTGTATTAGAGGCCCTCCAATCCTCTCTTGAGGTCCTGGCTCATGTTTTGTCCCAAAAGTCAACTTAGGGGTGAGTTAGGTCAAGAAACCCTAATTCCTGATTTTTTTGGATGCATCCCCTGAGGCTAAATTGACTTGATGATTGGATTTATGATGTTCCAAGGAGTATCTTAGGTTATGATTGAAGCATTGTCTCATGCCTAGAGGAAAATTTCCATCTGGAGGCCCTGGTCGACCAAACCCTAATTTGGTGACACTGGCGATCTTGAGGCTTGATCCACTTAGAATGCTGCAACCTTATGCTTGATTATTGATGTGGGAGTCCTCTTGATCCATTGTGGATGTTTGAGAGGTTAGACAAGCTGAAGATCATGTCAATTCTTGATTGATCCTTTGTCTAAGAACTCTGAGTAGGCTTGAAACCCTAATTATTGTTTGCAGTGAATGCTCACCCATCTTTGGGGAGACTGATGAGGCATAATGATTCATCCATATTGTAGTGATGATTTACACAATGATGGGAATTATTAGTGGTCAAAATTTGGGGTATGACAGATGCCCCTATTTAATCTTCTTGGACCCGAAGGTGTGAATGGCGAAGGTATTCGGGCATTCGGGGTGCAAGATGATTAAATATCAGAATAACTAAAATTTTGATGGTGGTTAGGAATGGTAGTTCACGCATCCTTCTTCTTTTGCTAAGCAATGATGCTTAGAAAAGGTAAACTTCCACTCGATCCTTGTCTTCAGCTAAGGAACTGGTCTCAGTTTTCTTTTGAAATAAACTTCCCCTCGATTTTTGTCTTCAGCCAAGGAACTGGTCTAAGTTTCTGAAATAAACTTCCCCTCGATCCTGGTTTCCTACCAAGGAACTGGTCTCAGTTTCTGAAATAAACCTCCCCTCGATCTTGGTTTCCTACCAAGGAACTGATCTAAGTTTCTGAAATAAACTTCCCCTCGATCCTGGTTTCCTACCAAGGAACTGGTCTAAGTTTCTGAAATAAACCTCCCCTCGATCCTGGTTTCCTACCAAGGAACTGGTCTAAGTTTCTGAAATAAACTTCCCCTTGATCCTAGTTTCCTACCAAGGAACTGGTCTAAGTTTCTGAAATAAACTTCCCCTCGATCATGGTTTCCTACTAAGGAACTAGTCTAAGTTTCTAAAATAAACTTCCCCTCGATCCTGGTTTCCTACCCAGGAATTGGTCTCAGTTTCTGATGTAAACTTTCTTGACAAGGGACGCTATGTGTAGCGGTTTTCCTCAAACTTCTCGCCGAATTTTCCTGGGGAGATGCCATTTGATAGAAAAAATTTTGATGTCAGAGTTGCTGGGGTAACCCAGTCGTCTGATTTGTAGAGGTGTACAAACTTCCCTATTGGAGACGCCATTTGTCGACTCTATCGGGGAAAACAAGTCTCTCGAGAGACTGTTTCTGGCTTGGGGATATTACATCGTACTTTTCTTCGAGATCTTTTCGGAGAAATTCCATACAATGTATCCCAATTTTGAGGTGCTGATGACTTCATTAACATTGACTCTACTGGGGAGAAGAATCAATGTGTTGCTGAGAGTCTTTGGTTGTGAGGCTTTCTCTGGGGATTTTCCTTAATCCGGGAAAGCGAAGATAGCATCTTCAATGGCGAAGAGTGACATTTGTCGAAAGTTCTCTTGCCTTTCAGAGGTTCAAGTTATCAAAGTGGTCGAGGACTAACTTCATCCCCGAAATAAATTGGAGGAGAGAGATTGTTCAGACACAACATTTCCTGACGAGGAAAGAACTGACAACTCGATTGAGAAGACTTCTATCACTAGGGGATAAGACCGACTAGAGAGATAGTGATGCAATATGATCATGGATGTAAATCAATAATGCATGATGTATGTATGTTTATGCTGACAAAAATGATGTGACATACAGACTAGTAGATGAACACGACTGGATACTCGGCCACAGTGGGAGATAAAAAGTATCACTGGTTCACGATAGCAATTCTGCCTTGCTTAGGAGAAATAGTCCCTGCGGGGAACAACCGTTGGTCGGGCTTAGGAGGTAAGAACTCTGCGGGGGGTGTCAGATAGGAACACCACATCTGATACAGTTGATCATTCATTCAGGCGTACTGGTTTTAGAAGGAGTACTTTGATTCTGCACTTTGAAGCTCACTTACTTCTGGAGAAGTGATCGATGTTCTTTCGGTGTTCAACAGTCAAAAGAAATTGCCATCTTTGTTAAAAAGCAGAAAAAGTTTGACAAGTAAATTCACTTTTGTTTTATTTTAAGAATCGCTGATCATGTTAAAATGCCGTTCTGTAAAGCTAAAACAAATAAGAATTGCAAGCAAAAGCACAAGGGCTCAAATTTTATTGATAGGATGGAAATCAGCCAAACACGTGATCCCATAGAGTATTTACAAATTTAGAAAATGGTAATTTAAGGGAAAAGGGCTACATTGAAACATAACGACCGCTATTCTTCTACCAACTTTGAATTCCGGACATCCTGGGCTTCTGTCGAAGATGACCTTGACTGGAGTTTTCTTTCGATGGATGATGTAACTGTTGCTGAGGGACTTGCCCCTTTGTTGAACATAGTTACTTGCCATTATCCCTAATTTTTTCCTAGATTGTACTTTGAAATTTCCAATCTACCGGGATGATTTTTGATTATGTCTCTAATTTTTGCCTGGACCGCCCTTTCGGGTTTTCAATCCACCGAGACGTTTTTTTTAATTTATTTTGGCGAAGTATTTCTTGACTACATCAACATTCGCGGGGTAGGCAAACTCTTCTCCATCCATGCTTGCAAGTCTCAAGGCGTCGCCTGAGAAAGCTTTCTTGACCACATATATGGGAGTCCATTTGCCCCGAGAATCAGTGAGAAATGATTGTATCTTCTTGAGCACAAGGTCTCCTTTCCTGAAGACACGAGGTCAGACCTTTTTGTCAAGCGCCATCTTCATTCTTTGCTGATACAACTGACCATGGAATAGAGCCGTTATTCACTTTTCTTCGATCAGATTCAGTTCGTCGTGTCGACTTTGACACCATTCAGCTTCTGTAAGCTTAGCTTCCATCAATACCCGGGTTGATGGGATCTCTACTTCGATGGGGAGCACTGCTTCCATGCCATATACTAGAGAGAAAGGGGTTGCCCCTGTTGAGGTGCAGATAGATGTTCGATAACCGTGAAGAGCAAAGGGTAGCATTTCGTGCCAATTTTTATAGGTTACAACCATCTTTTGAACAATCTTCTTGATGTTCTTGTTAGCCGCTTCTACCGCTCCGTTCATCTTAGGTCGGTAGGGAGACGAGTTATGGTGCTCGATCTTGAACTTTGCACACAACTCTTTCATCATATTATTGTTCAAGTTAGATCCATTATGAGTAATGATTTGGCTCGAAACACTATAACGGCAGATGATATTGTTTTTGATAAATCAGACCACCACTTGTCGAGTTACATTAGCGTATTATGCCGTCCAGACCCACTTGGTGGAGTAGTCAATGGATACCAGGATGAACCGATGTCCATTTGAAGCCTTGGGCTCAATCATGCCAATCATGTCGATTCCCCATATGGAAAAAGGCCATGGGGAAGAGAGAACTTTGAGATGTGTTGGCGGTACATGGATTTTGTTGGAGTATATCTAACACTTGTGACACTTCCTCATGTACTTGTAGCAGTCAGATTCCATGGTCAACTAGTAGTACCCTGCTCTCAGAATTTTTCTCGCCATTGTGTGTCCATTGGCATGAGTGCCAAAGGATCCTTCGTGAATTTCTTTTATCAGCATGTCTACTTTTGGTCTGTCTACACATCGGAGCAAGACCATGTCAAAATTTCTCTTACAGAGTGTGTCACCGCTCAGGAAGAAACTGTCGGTCAGCCTTCTGAGGGTCTTTCTGTCTTTCCTTAGTGCCCCAGGTGGGCACTCCTGTTTCTGAAGGAAGCATTTGATATCGTGATACCAAGGTTTGTCGTCTGTGACTGCTTCGATTGCGAAGATGTAAGTGGGTCGTTCAAGGCGCATTATGTCGATCTTAGGTAGGTCGTTCGATTGACCTACACTAATTATGGAAAAGAGAGTGGCTAATGCATCAGCCATGTGATTCTCTTCACGAGGGATATGATGAAACTTGATTCGGTTGAAGAAGGGTAAGAACCTTCTCATAAAATCTTTGTAAGGGATCAATCCTGATTGGTATGTGTTCCAATCTCCTTTGATCTGATTGATAACCAGGGCTGAGTCGCCATATACATCCAAGTTTTTGATCCTTAAGTCGATCGCTTCCTCGAGACCCATGATACAAGCTTCGTATTCGGCCTTGTTGTTTGTGCACTTGAACGTAAGTCTGGCGGTGAAAGAAATATGGGTACCCTGAGGTGTTATGATGATTGCCGAATTCCACTTCTGTAATGGTTGACAGCTCCATCAAAGATAAGTCCCCATTGGGAACCTGGTTCTGGCCCTTCACTGGGTAGCGGTTCATCGCAATCTTTCATTTTCAAATACATGACATCTTCGTCTGGGAAGTCAAACCCGATTGATTCCTGATCGTCAATCAGTTGATGAGCCAAATGATCGGCTAAAATACTCCCTTTAATGGCTTTCTGAGCATGGTACTCTATGTCATATTCTGATAACAACATCTGCCAACGGGCAATCCTTCCCGTGAGAGCAGGCTTTTCAAAGACATACTTGATTGGATCCTTTTCGGAGACTCACCAAGTAGTGTGACGAATCATGTACTGGCGAAGAGGTTTGGCTGCCCAAGCCAGAGCACAGCAAGTTTTCTCAAGCATAGTGTACCGAGTCTCGCAGTCGGTGAACTTCTTGCTCAGATAGTAGATGGCATACTCTTTCCTTTTGGTTTCGTCTTGTTGGCCAAGTACACAGCCCATTGAGTCCTCTAGGAATGTTAAGTAGATGATCAGTGGTCTTCCTTCCACTGGAGGTGACAGAATCGGTGGATTCAATAGGTATTTCTTAATACTGTCGAAGGCGGTTTAGAAATCTTCTGTCCAAATGCAGTCCTGATTCTTTTTGAGTAGTTTGAAAATCGGCGCACATATCGCGGTCATGAGGAATATAAATCTGGAGATGTAATTCAAACATCCCAGGAATCCTCTGACTTGTTTTTCAGTTTTCGGAGAAGGCATTTCTTGAATGGCCTTGACCTTGTCAGGATCGACCTCAATTCCTCTCTGGCTGATGATGAACCCAAAGAGTTTCCATGAACGGACACCGAATATGCACTTATTGGGATTCAAGCGGAGTTTGTACTTTCTCAACCGCTCTAATAGTTTTGACAGGTGGGTCACATGCTCCTCTTCTGTCTTAGATTTTGCAATCATATCATTGACATATACCTCGATTTCCTTGTGTATCATGTCATGAAATAGAGTAGTCATGGCCCTTTGATAGGTTGCCCCGGCGTTCTTCAAACCGAATGACATTACCTTGTAACAAAAGGTACCCCATGGGGTAATGAACGAAGTTTTCTCCATGTCTTTCGGCGCCATTGTAATATGATTATAGCCTGAAAATCCATCCATGAAGGAGAAAACTTTGAACCTTGTTGTACTGTCTACCAGCATGTCAATGTGTGGTAAAGGAAAGTCGTCCTTCAGACTAGCCTTGTTTAGATCTCTGTAATCGACATACATTCTGACCTTTTCGTCCTTTTTTGGAACTGGTACGATGTTGGCTAACCATTGAGGATATTCTGACGTGGCGAGGAAACCCGCGTCAATTTGTTTCTGTACCTCCTCCTTGATTTTAATGGCCATGTCCGGGTGAGCCCGTCTTAACCTTTATTCCACGATATTGGTATCCAACCCTGGCATGTCTGATAGGACCAAGCGAATACATCGGGAAACTCTTTGAGAAGCTTTGTCAAACCCTCTTTGGCAGTTGGACTGAGCAATGCCCCAATCCTGACTTCTTTTCTTTCTTCCTCTGAGCCCAAGTTTACTATTTCCAACGGCTCTTTGTGAGGTTCAATGGACCTTTCCTCTTGTTTGAGTAGTCGGGAGGTCTCTTCTGGAATTTCGTTGTCAACTTCTTCTTCAGCCCCAAATATCAGGAATTCAAAGTTAGGAGAAGGCATTGGATCGTATGTTTCAACGGGGTTTAAAACAAGCAATCTGCATGACGTGATGATTGTTTTTTAGAAGAAATAGAGAGAATGCAAGAGTGTGTGTAGTGTTTTTCTGAAAACTGCTTGTTTTTATTATTGAATTGATTTTTTGGATTACCATTTTCTGAAAAAGAAAAAAGAGAAAACAGCAATTAATGCAGAAATTACAGAACGACGTTATTTTATTTATGAACAAGTCGATTCTTGAAACTACAGCCCTATAAAACAAAACTCTGTCGCTTTGGGCAAAGCGAAGAGGGATAATTACAGAAAGCGAGCCCTATCAAAACATCCGTTTCACCTGGGTAGGGTGAAAGGTTAAAGACGATAATTACTTTGACTTATGAACAATCTTCGGAACATCGAAAGCAACCCATTGGCGGCGAACTCCTCGGTGAATCACAAAGTCTGGTACCTTCCTTGATTTGTCTTCAGAAATAACGCTGATTTCTGGTGGAGCAGGATCTTTGGAATCTGTTTCCCAAGCAGAGCTGTCGTAGATGAACTCTTCTGTTGTATCTTGCATGGTATTTGTGCTCTCAGGTAAATCTCCCCATCCAGTTGGCTGGATGTCTTCGAGCCTGATACGAGAGCTTTCAGGAGCAGTGTACTTGACCATATAGTCGTATTTTCCACTTGGTTGTCCTAAGGTGTCCCACACTTCTTTGGAACTGGGGGAGTCATCCCTTTCGATGACGTTGACCTCAGGAAAAGCATAGTTGATGAATTCTAGTCCGGCAAGCTTTGCCATTCATCATCGTACTGGATATTTTCTGAATGACCTGAGTGTTGTTCCCATGACATGGTGGGGACGCATGTATTCTGTTTAATGATGCTCAGCTGATTTTCATTGTTCGGCTGATTTTCTTGCCCCAAGTCTCCTGGGTACGGCTGCCAGATAGGCAGGCCATCCATTGGGCCATAATAGTCATGGTCAAAGTTGTCTTTCATCAGAGTGTCTTCCTCTAATGAGTTTGGTGGAGCACGACATCCTTCTGGATCACAATCTCCGTATATCGTTCTGACATCTGACCTTGGTATAAATCTCGGACTCTGTGCGGGATAGCAAAATGGAGTATGCACCTCTTCT
This sequence comes from Lathyrus tuberosus, assembly GCA_022829125.1. Classification (NCBI taxonomy): domain Eukaryota; kingdom Viridiplantae; phylum Streptophyta; class Magnoliopsida; order Fabales; family Fabaceae; genus Lathyrus; species Lathyrus tuberosus. Next base: position 616,222 of record JALAZF010000179.1, read on the forward strand.
TGAGACATATAACCATCCTCGTTAAAATAGGACTTCTATTCCTCATCTGTATCGGAGGGATCTCCCTCGTTGATGGTATGGACTGCTTGAGGCACAGGGTGAAGGAAACCTCCACTGTGGAAGAAGTCCTGAATGGGATGAAGACTTTCGTCGTTAGCAGCTATCTGGGTGCAGGTTGTGGAAAAACCAAGACCGTTCTTTGTTTTGTTATCAGTAGGAATGACAAGCTGTCCCCATCCTTTTGTACTATTACTTTTGATCACTTCGAGAGCATCTTTGTATGAGGAAATCGATGTTCCTTTTTCTGATTGATTCTCATTGCTCACCAACAGTGCTTGGAACTGAGTTCCAACAACCTCCTCGGGTTCTATACAAGTAGATAATGATAGGTTATGCACGATCAAGGCTTGTTCTCCACAGACCATGAAGAGTTGATCGTTCTTGACGAACTTCAGTTTCTGGTGCAACGTCGAAGTGACTGCCCCAGCCTGGTGTATCCAAGGTCTTCCTAATAAACAGATGTACGCTGCCCGGACGTCCATGACCTAGAAAGTGATTAGGAAAGTGTGAGGACCGATAGTTATGGGAAGGTCGACTTCGTCGATAACTACTTTCTGAGATCCGTCAAAGGCTTTGACGATGACCTCACTGCCCCTCATCGGGGATCCTTTGAATGATAGTCGCATTAGAGTGGACTTTTGCATAACATTGATGGCCGATCCGATATCTACCAGTACGCTGGCTAAAGCATCGTCCTGGCAATTGACTATGATATTGAGCGCCATGTTGTGACTTTTGCCCTCCTCTGGCAAATCCTCATTACTGAACCCTAAGTTGTTACAGGAAGTGATGTTAGAGATGATACTATCAAACTGTCATATTGACACATCCTGTTCCATAAAGGCCTTCTCTAAGACTTTCTGTAGAGCCTCTCTGTGGGCTTCGAAACTGAGTAAAAGTGATAGCACAGAGATCTTTGAAGGAGTTTGTAACAGCTGATCAACAATGTTGTATTCACTCCTCTGGATGAGCTTTAGCATCTCATCATTGTTTTTTGAAAGGTCGGGATCACTGGACTGACCGACCGGTGGGTTGGGAGCTTCTGTCTGAAGTTCTTTTTCTTTGTTAGGTTCTCCAACTCCTCGGTTGAAGATTCGACCGCTCTGTGTTACTCGACTGATGTATGCAATATTCACAACGGAGGGTAATGGAATTTCCTTTCCATTCTCAATTATTCTTGCACCGTATTTGTAAGAGATTGCCTTAGCTATTTCATACGGTAATGGTCCCGGTAGATAGATAACTACAGGAGTCTTCTGATTTTTCTGACTGTTGTAAGTAACTTCAATCAGTTCTTGACTAAGAACCTTTGATTCGTCCAGTAGAGGGATGATGGCACAAACATCCTTGGTCCTCTCAGGATCAGAGATTACAACCACATCTTTGATTTGATCAGTGAAGTAGTCTGGCGTCCAGTTAATGGACCCCGAAACTGGACATGGGTGAATCTCTTTGCGGTCCAACTGACCTTGAAGGGCTGCTGGCACGAGGTAACATCCTTGGTTATTTTTCGAGCAAACTCTACAGCGTTCATAGTTTTGTGGTGGCACCTGGCCACGTCTGCTTTGAATATAGTGTAACCTTACTAGATCTATTTCTATTGATCGACCATCCCGACTTTGATGCCTAGTAGGGTTCCCATTAACCACACTGACTTGTTGCGTTTCTTCGTCCATATAGATCGGAAGCCACCAGTGGTTTAACAAGTGTTGTAAAGTTCTTTGAACGAGAGCACAATCCTGGTCACTCTCACAACATCCTTTACAGTTCTGATAATTATGCAAAGTTAGAAAACCGAGCTGGACTTGCTTAGCATGTAATTCTACCAAGCTGATATTCATCAAGAGAATATTGAAGATTTGAATCATGTTGATCTGATAAAGATTTTTATCATGGTAGTCCTGGATCCACCCAAGATCCATCTGACGCTGGAGGGCCTCTTGTACAAAAGATAATCCCTGAATTTTTACCGAGCAAATTAGACAAGAATTGTAATCGTGTCGTGGCAGATCATGATGTTGGATTTGCCTTGAATGCATTGCCACCAGGTTGACATTCATCATACGGATGTCGTGGCTCTGAATGATATTAGAATTTGTATAAGTCATGTTGACCCCACAAATTTGGTGCTCTTGGATCCATCCGAGATCCAATTGTTCCTATAGAGCTGATTGCACCACAGAACATCCTTGATTGTTCTTAGAGCAGATATCACACTGATGATAATTATGAGGTGGTATATGCCCATACCCACTCTGTCTGCGATGCATCTTGACGAGATTGGTCCGCAATAAGAGTACATCATGAATTTGATAGCTGTCGTTAGACTCTCCTTCTATCAAATTGACTGCAGCTTTCTCGTGTTGAGTCAACGGGTTCGTGAGAACATTTGGATTCGTATCTTTGAAAGATAAGACCCCGTTCCTAATAAGCTTTTGTACGCTGTATTTGAAACTGAGGCAGTTTTTTATGTTATGCCCTGGTCCTCCTTGATGGTAAGGACAAGTCTGATCCGCCTTGAACCAAAAAGGTGGATTTTTCGGTACTGTAAGAGGAGACTTGGTTTGGACGTGCCCCTTGACCAGTAGTAACGGAAGCAATTCTGCATACAACATTGGTATAGGGTCGAACCCTGGTGGTCGCGTTGTACGGTTGTTGTTGTACGGAGGACGAGCCTGCTGAAGAGGTTGTTGTGTCCTTTACTGATATGGTTGTTGATTAGGTTGGCTCTTAGCAACCTGAGGTTGATGCGTAGGAACAGGCATAGGGTTGATAGCAGGAATTACAGCTTCTACTGGTTGGTAATGTCACCTTTGCTTTTCGAGAGAGATATTCCCAATATCTTGCTCTTTTTTCTTAGGGAGAGCACTACCGTATCATTTCGTACTACTTGTTGGTCCAGCGTCTTTAACTAAACGTCCTTCTCGGATGGCTTCCTCAAGACGAACTCCCATGCCCACCATCTCAATGAAGTCACTGGGCGTACTGGCAACCATTCTGTCCTAGTAAAATGAGCTCAAGGTTTTCAAGAAGATCTTTGTCATCTCTTTTTCCTCAAGAGGTGGACAAATCTAGGCGGCAATTTCACGCCATCTCTAAGCGTACTCCTTAAAGGTTTCCTTGTCCTTTTGTGACATCGATCTGAGTTAATCTCTGTCCGGTGCCATGTCCAGGTTATACTTATACTGCTGAACGAAAGCAGTGCCATGATCTCTGAAAGTAGAGATCTTAGTGCGGTTTAAACCCATGTACCATTTGAGTGCGACACCGGTTAAACTATCCTGAAAGTAGTGAATCAGTAGCTCCTGGTTCTTTGTCTGAGCTGACATTCGCCGAGCGTACATCACTAAATGGCTTTGAGGGCAAGAATTACCCTTGTATTTTTCAAAATCAGGCACCTTGAATTTGTGCGGAACTTTCACATTGGGGACCAAACAAACGTTTGCGGCATCTTTTCCAAATAGGTCCTGATCGCGAATGGCTTGCAGCTCTCTCTGCATCTCCAGGAACTGTTCCTGGAACTCATTTATTCTGTCAAACATACTTTCGTTTCCACCAGAAGGTATCTGTGGAATCTGTCCTTCCGGGATAGTGTGTACCACACGTGATGGTATAGTCATCATGGTACTTTCTCAGATCTTCTTTTAGAGTGTCGATCTCTTCTCTCAACTCTCTGTTCTCTTCCTCGAGATCATCCATTTTCTTTTGTCAATTGGCCTGAGTATTGTACGAATGAGACAGTTTGACTCTAGAATCGAGACACAAACGTGAGATTCGTAGGGAAGAATAATGCGTTTATGCGAGAATGATGAATGATATGCAATGGTTTTATTAATTATTTTTTGTTTAATCAAAAGAAACATCAACAATTTAGATTGCAAATATCATACAGTGGGGAAACCCCGTTTTATTGAATTCAAAGATTGCGGAAATAGAAATACAGTAGATTACAAAGTGCTGTAAAAGGAAATCTCTAAACTAATGGATCCTGAGTCCTCTCTGAGGAGAGCTCAGGTGCTGGTTCTGGTACTTTCCTTTTCTTTGACTAGGGCTCTTCAGTCGTTGTCGGGTTTTCATACCTTTTCCAAGTGAAAGGAGCGTGCAAATTCCTTTGGTCTTCTTGATTCTCTACAGCATGTTGCTCTAAAATCTCAATCAGAGCATCCTTATCTTTCAATAGCTGTTGTAGTTTCTTACACTCTACATTGAGAATACAGTACTTGTTCCTCCAAGACCTCTTCTCTTGCTGGACTTTGTTGAGAGTAACCTGAAGTTTTTCTGTATCAGACATGAAATAAAGGACAGAGTCCCTTAACGGAAGAACTTCCTGACGAGGGTAAGGCATCCTCAGCTTGAGAGCTCTAGTTTATACCTAGTGGAGATAAGGCTCCACCGAGACACAGTCCGGTTTCCCTAGAGACTCTCTTCCTTTCCTATGAACGTGTTTCCAGGCATGCACTATTTCTGTCTTTAGTGCCCTGTCATTTTCTCCTTCCTTGAAGAAAAGACCTTCCAGATGAGCACTCCACGGGACATGCCTCATTGGGTATCCAAATTGACGACGGACTAACACAGGATGATAGTTGATTCCTCCCTTAGTTCCTATAAGGGGTACATTTGGGAAATTTCCACAACGGTCAATGATTCTGATCCCGTCGTAGATTTGATTGTACCAATCGATGTCAGAGTTGGTAAGAAACATGATTCTCTGCGACCAACGTAAAGTATTCTTTTGATCCCAAAAAGCAGCAGACTTGGGCAAATGGGAAATGAACCATTTGTAAAGCAAGGGTACACAACACGTGATCATTCCTCCGTTGTATAAATTCCTTAAGTGTACCGAATGATACGCATCTGCGAGTAAGGTTGGTGTAGGATTTCCAATTAGAGAAATCTTAATGGCATTGATATCTACAAAGTTATCGATGTTGGGAAACAAAAATAACCCGTAGGTGAACAAAACAAAGATGCTCTCGAAAGCGGCCACATTCCCTATACTAGCAAAGTAAAGAATTGGGCTGGAAAACCTTGGATGCCACCCTTAGTGGTCATGTGAGTCCTGACTTCTGACTCGTCTAAATAAATTGCTCTTGTAATGATTTGATCTTTGGGAATTTCTTCCAGTCCAGAAAAGGGAGCTTGATCAGTGATATGTAAATCAGTCAGGTGAGAATACTCCTCCAGCGTTGGTACTAGCTGATAATCCGAGAATGTGAAACAGTGATAGATCGGATCGTAGAACTGGATTAGTGTGGACAGGATTCCTTCGATTATATGGACCCTTAACAGAGATAGCAGTCCTCCATACTTGGCTCTGAAAGCCTCAGGGTTGGTGATCATCCTCGCCAACCCTCTCAAATCCTCTAACTTTGGAACCTTGAAGGTGTACTTATGAGTTTTCCTTCTACTGAAATCCATAACGCAATCTCTTTATCTGACATTTGCAATCATTGTCTCAGTTTAATTTGAAAAAGAGAGACTAGAAGAGAAGATTTTCTTTTTTGAATGTTTTATAAATGAATGTATGAATGCAGCACACAAAAACATAGAAAAACATAGGGTCAAAGGGTCGGTGTCATGAAGTCAAGGCTCTACCCCCCCCCAAAGGTTTATACTGGTATTTTTTGTACCTGTCCACAAAATCATTGATCCCTCTTGGGATAACAACAGCAAGCGGATCGCCAGCGAGCGGATGTATCCTAGAGTGATCTCAAATGAGGGTAGTATCGTGTGACAACTATTTTCGATAGCTTCCGCACTATAAAATGGTTTCAGTCTACTAAAAACCTCAGCTTCTCAGATAACCCAGTCGACCACACTACTTTCAACAACCGAAGTCGTATAGGCAATGTATCTGCAAAGGGAGTCTCCACTGAGTTTGATGGTCGACCGGGGAATCTTAACTGGGATTCACTCCCCGTAAGATTACCCATATTGCCATCACCTATCTTAGGTGTATACTCAATCTTTCCACATGCGGCATCACACGCATTCCCATTAGCAGAAAAATAAACATAGATATCAATTAGGAAAAGCAGTATATATATTTGCCTTAATCATCCTAGACCTCTAGTCTTATGAACCTATACAGACAATGACTCCCCAGCAGAGTCGCAATTCCTGTGATACTTTGTGAACTCAGGGTTTTCTACCTAAGATTGTGAACTTAAGGTTTCCACCAAAGATTGTAAGAAAAAGAATCGGGCCCCACGGTTTGCGCCATTTTTTCTGTAGCGCGATTTTTGTGGTCTTGAAGCACTATCGCTCGGGTACTTCAGTTCGATTCATTTTTTGTCCTGTTAAGATGATTAAGGAAGGGAAATAGATGTCTCCAATTAACCCTGCTCACAAACTGAGGTTAAATAGTCAAAATTGTTAGTTTACATATGCTATTAAGACGTGGGCCCTTCTTCGGTTTATTTTGTTAAGAACACAATGTTTGGACTATTTGTGAGGTTTTAAGTAATGTGTTTAGATTTGATGCTTTTGGGTTGATTTGATGGAAATACTGGATTTTGGGTTTTAGATTAATATGCTCGCTAAGCTTTTTCAATCTTATGCCTACGTATTCCCGTTTAACGAAACAGGGAAATCAAAGCGATCGTAGTTCCTCCTATTCTATGGGAGGAAAAAGGTTGTTTTGGTGTCTTGTTCAAAGCCCAAGACATGAAGCTAAAGGTGATTTGTATCTTGTTCAAAGCCCAAGATGTGAAGCTAAAGGTGGTTTGTATCTTGTTCAAAGCCCAAGATGTGAAGCTAAAGGTGGTTTGTATCTTGTTCAAAGCCCAAGATGTGAAGCTAAAGAGCTTAGGATGAGAGAGAATTTGTCATCTCTAAAGAGGAGTTGTTGATGTTTGTATGCTGTGAGCAAGGCACAGATTTAATGCTAAAAGGTTGATTGACTCAACCGGGGTTTCCTTATACAAAGCCTACGAGGAGGCGATTGACCCAACAAGAGGGTGCCTTTTATTTGTTGTCTCGTACGAAGCCCGAGATAGAGGCTAAAAGGGTTGACTCAACAAGAGAGTACTAACAAGTCATTGACTTAACAAGAGAGTGCTTTTATGTGTCTTGTACGAAGCCCAAGATGGAGGCTAAAAGGTTTGACTCAACAAGAGAATTTTTTATCTGTCTTATATGAAGCCTAAGATGGAGGCTAAAAAGGTTTGACTCAACAAGAGAGTCTTTTATACTCAACAAGAGAGTGATTTAGTGTCTCGTACGAAGCCCGAGATGGAGGCTAAAAGGGAAGTGACTCAATAAGAGAGTCTTTTATACTCAACAAGAGAGTGTTTTGCTGTCTCGTATGAAGCCCGAGACGGAGGCTAAAAGGGAATAGACTCAACAAGAGAGTCTTTTATACTCAACAAGAGAGTGTTTTAGTACGAAGCCCGAGATAGAAGCTAAAAGGTAAGTGACTCAATAAGAGAGTCTTTTATACTCAACAAGAGAGTGATTTTATATGTGTTTTGTATGAAGCCCAAGATGGAGGCTGAAAGGGGATTAACTCAACGATAAAGTCTTTTATACTCAACAAGAGAGTCTGAAAAGGTTAGCTCCACTAGGGGAGAGTCATTTGTACAAAGCCCAAGAGGAGGCTACCTTACTGCTATGGATTCTGAAGATCCTGAAGTGGGTCCAAGTATGGGGAACTCTCATGAGAGAGACCGGGTTTCTGCGTATGTTGAAGGGAACTTGAGAATATCTTTGAGACTCAAGGGTCTTAGACTGTCCAAGTCTAGAGTTTTATCTTTTGTACAATTCCCAAGAGGAGGCCCGAGCATTAAGGGATGGGTATTAACCCTACAACGGCCGGAGTTTTGACACTGGAAAGACTGGTCTAGCAAAGGATGACTAAGTTCTGTCTTATACCTTTAAGAGGTCGTCAGGGGCCTTGTATTAAGCCAAAGAGAAGGCATGAGAACTTTTAAGAAGCCGAAGGGTCCTTGTAAAATGCCCAAGAGGAGGCGGGGATGCTTTTAGGAAGCCTGTGGGTCCAGAAACCACAAGAAGTTCAAGAAATGCAATTCACAGAGAAGAGATTATTCCAGGAAAGATCGAGAATTTGGAAGGAACTCAAGAGATGTTATTCATGGAGAATAGATCAACTCTGGGGAGTAGAGTTTCTTTGACAATTTCTAAGGGTGACAGTCTGAGAAAAGGTTCACCGAGAATACTGCCTTTCTCTTTGTTCCATATTGTTTAACCCCAATAGAAGGGAAGACTGTATCTGGAATCCTATAGGGGATCTAGTTTTGTTTGTATTTAAAAAGTGACCAACGAGGCTTTACCTTGTGCTAGACGTAGTTGCCGGGGAAAACTCTAAATAACTATACTAGTATTACACACTGGATATGTGACAAGTATATAAAAGGATGTGAAAGAAGACTTACAGTGAAACAGCCCCACAATACAGTTATATACATATGAAAGCGATAAATGAAAGCAGATAAACACTTACCCATTGTAGAGCTTCCATGATGTTTTTTTAGTTGTTCAACAAAGAAAGCTTTGATAACAATGTTATATTCAAAATCAAAGGAGAAAGCGCTTTAACAAGATTGTTGGGGCTTACAGCTCAAGGAGAGTCCCAAGGTTTTAACGATGATCGCACCACTGTTTTGAAAACTGTACAGAGGGACTTATACAATATGTGAGGCCCACAAAGTTTTTATGTACAAGGGGATTGGGTCTTACACTCTATTAGAGGTCCAAGTGTTTTTGTATCAGTGATGGGGCTTACAGCTCAAGGAGAGGCCCAGGGTTTTATTTTGAACTGGCGATCGTGCCGAGGTTTTTTCTTTTAACACAGAGGGACTTATACAATATGGTGAGGCCCAAAAAGGTTTTGGTTAAAAGGGGATTGGGTCTTACACTCTATTAGAGGCCCAAGTGTTTTTAAGAAAGGAAATGGGACTTATAACACGAGGGTAGGCCCAAAAGTTTTCTTGTTTTGAAATGACGATCGTGCCGAGATTTTTGAAAACGCAGTGGGTCTTATACAATGGCTGAGGCCCAAAAATGTTTTGGTTTTCAAAGGGGTTGGGTCTTACACTTTATTAGAGGCCCAAAGTGTTTGAAAAAAGTTTGATGAGAGTTGAATTAATCAAAACCCTAATTTGTTTTCAAAATATATTTTAATTGAATAAAAATTCAATTAAAATGATCAAAATTGTTAAACTTGTGTGAAAGAGAAATTTTGATCTTGGATTAATGTTTGAAAAATCATGTTTATATACACAAAATGATTGGAAATCAATTAAGTTTGGAAAATCAAGGGAGAAAAAATATTTCAAATGTTAAAAACAAATAAAACATTAATTCTTTGCAAAAATATCAAATATATGAAATAAATAATATTTTTGGGATTTTTTAGTAAAATAAAATATTTTAACATTTTTGTGTGACCGTATTGTGAGTCGTATCCGTCACTGGAGTTCGAAAATGCTGAGTTATGCAGGTAGGCTGCAGTTGATAAATAGTGTCATTGCTTCTATGACAATTTACTGGATGTGGTGCCTTCCGTTCCCGAAGAAAGTGATCCAAGAAATTGATTCCATCTGCAGAACTTTTCTTTGGTCGGGTAAGGATTTAAAGTCAAAAAAATCGCCTATTGCTTGGAAAAAGTGTGTAATCCTAAGAGGAATGGTGGTCTCAATATCATATCTTTGAGAGAGTGGAACAAATCTAGCATTGTAAAGCTCCTCTGGAACCTGTGTAATAGAAAAGAGTCTTTGTGGGTTAAGTGGATACACTTCTTCTATTTCAAAAACCATACTGTCCAGCAAGTCCAGATTAGCCAAAACATGTCTTGGATCTTGAAATCTGTCCTCAAGCAGAGAGATCTCATGAGCAGGATGAGTGCTTGGAATTCCATGATAGGGAAATACCAAATTAGCAAAGTTTATGGATTTCTTAAAGGCGAGGAACCGGTTGTTAAGTGGAAGCATCTGATGTACAATTCTGTTGCGAGGCCAAGAGCAAATTTTATGTTGTGGATGGCTTGCCATAATAGGCTTACAACAAGAGATAGATTAAAAAAATTTGGGATCATAAGTACGGATGATTGTTATTTTTGTGACCAGGTGGAATCAAATGAACATCTATTGTTCGGTTGCCCTCCGTTCAAGAAATATTGGCAAGAAATCTTGGGTTGGATTGGAATAGATCATTCCCCTCATGGTTGGAATGAGGAATTACATTGGATTATGGAAAGGAGCAAAGGAAAAGGTTGGAAGGCTACCCTTGTCCGTAGTGTTGCGGCGGAAACCATATATGAAATTTGGAGGTATAGAAATAGGAAAGTTTTTGGGGATAGTGTGAATACCATAGAAATTAAAGATATAGTAATTTCCAATATTGTTAATTGGGGATGGGGAAATACTAAATTTAGGAAGAATATTGCTAATCTCCTTATGGTTTAGCTTGTTGGTTTTGTTTTTTTGGTGGTTGGGTGAGCTTTTTGCCACCTTGTATCTCTTTATTCATTTGGTTTAATAAAGTTTACTTTATTTCCAAAAAAAAAAAAAGAATCAACTCAAAATCATTAAAACTCAGAGAGAAATTAATTTCTGAATCAATTAAATAAAATCACAAAATTCAAATATTTGAATTTTCAAAAAGGGCGCCAAGAACACGCGCCACCCTCTGTTTCTGCAGATTTGCATTTTCTATCCAATCTCACTGAATACTTGATTATATCATGCAATCTACATATCAATCTGCTTATTTTCACCTCACGATCATGTCTATGGTCTTTAATTTCATTTATTTTAAGCATGGAATAAGAAATCAAAGAGAAACCTCAAGAACCCTAAAATTTGCATGAAGGCTCAGAAATTTCATACACGATTCAAACAAAGCAATTGATTGAGGGAAAACACTCTATGCATGATTATGAACATATGGCCAAATTATTGTGCTGCAAAAAATGCATGGATCATAGAGTTAGAAGAGCTCATGCTTACCTCTTGCAGCTGGTGATCGTGTTTTGTGTTAGAGGTGTTGCAAGCTGGTTCCAATGATCTGGATAGCTTCCTTAGGTGCCAATGAGTGTGTTTGAATGCTTGGAGTGGTTTGAAACAAGCTGGAACTTGAGATGGTACCTCAACTGCACCTCTGTCAAGAACTTGAGCAATTGGCAAGTGATTTTATGATTTTGGTGTTACAGATGTTATGTGAGTGTTTGGATCACTTCTATATGATGTTTATGAGGTGTGTGTGTGATTGGTTTGGTTGGAATTGCTCTAAAACTCAAAACCCGATAGTGACTTGCTTTGGAAGGCAAATTTGGAAGTGAGAAGGTGATTTTGAGAAAAGCATCTGTTTGATGGCTTTGGTGTACTTAAACTGAGCACAAATGAGCTCTATTTATAGTAGAGCAAGTTTGTTTTGCAAGCAATAGTGAATGGCAACTGCAGTAGAGGTTTGGCCAATGTTGATCAATAGGAATCCAAGTCTCCTCTAGCCATTGACTAGAGGTTAGAGCACAGGCTGCTGGTTCCCTAGTTCTTGGATAAGTCTTGACTGAATTTAGTTGGAAAGGGCTTAGTCCATGCCACCTTGGTGCATCCATTAAATGCTCCAAACCTAAATTGGAGTCTTGTCCCTCTTTTAGGCATTTCTAGGTTTGGCATGCTACTTTTGGTTCCAAAGACTTGGGAGGCTGATGGATCAGTGTTTGTCCCTCCTTGATCTCCCTCTGAGGTGTTCAGATGGATAAACTTGTTTGTCATTTGTAAAATTCTCTCAAATCGAGCAAAATGCACAAATCTGCCTTGCCACGACAGTTTGCAGCAAGGCACATTGTCATTGTCATATCTCATGGTTTAAGTGGAGTTTCATGGAGTTCTTGGCCATTTTGGAAAGCTCTTATATGATACAACACATGTGTGATCATAGTTTGTCTTGATTCTTTTTGGATCCAAGTGAAAAATCCCCCTACTTTTGGAAAAAAAGCAAGACAGATTCTGACTTAGTGAAAATTTCACTAAGTGTTGGAAAAAGTGGCATTTCATGTTTTCAGCCATTTTGATCATTCCATAACTCAAAATCTATGATGAATTGGAATGAGGTGTAGTTGACACTTTTAAAGTATGCCATGAGAGCTACAAATCCATCTTTGGATCAGCCCAAATGGTTGCTTGGATCTCAAGTTATGATCCTTGGGAGTTGGTACCCTAGCCAATTTGTTCCATAACTTAGATAATTTCTAAGTTTTTTATGGTTACCCCTTTTACAAGTTATCCCACTTTTCTTGATTTTTCTTGATGAATGATGATTCCAATCACACATTAACATCATTTTAGGGTCAAAGAACCATATTTGTGAAAAATCTCAAAAAGTCAAAGTTGACTTTTTGTCAGATGAACTCCAAACTGTGCGATCCTCTATGAAATCAAGTCCTTGACCTAAATCAAACTTGATGGAATGATTTCATAGGCGTTATAGGGTGTATTTAATCATGTCCCAAGGTTTGGGAGCATGCCTGGGTCAAAAGTCAAAGGCATAGTTGAATTTTCCCGCGAAACCCTAATTGTTCTGATGAATTTGAAACTTGTTGATCAAGCTTCTTGGATCAATCCATTATTGCAAATGGATCAATGTGGTTCTGATGAATTTGAAACTTGTTGATCAAGCTTCTTGGATTAATCCTCTCATGTTTTGTCCCAAAAATCAACTTAGGGGTGAATTAGGTCAAGAAACCCTAATTCCTGATTTCTTTTATGCATCCCCTGAGGCTAAATTGACTTGATGATTGGGTTTATGATGTTCCATGGAGTATCTTAGGTTATGATTTGAAGCATTGGCTCATGCCCAGAGGAAAATTTCCATCTGGAGGCCCTGGTCGACCAAACCCTAATTTGGTGACACTGGCAATCTTGAGGCTTGATCCACTTAGAATGCTGCAACCATGAGCTTGATTCTTGCTGTGGGAGTCCTCTTGATACATTGTGGATGTTTGAGAGGTTAGACAAGCTGAAGATCATGTCAATTCTTGATTGATCCTTTTTCTAAGAACTCTGAGAGGGCTTGAAACCCTAATTATTGTTTGCAGTGAATGCTCACCCATCTTTGGGGAGACTGATGAGGCATAATGATTCATCCATATTGTGGTGATGATTTACACAATGATGGGAAATCTTAGTGGTCAATATTTGGGGTATGACATTATGGAGCTTACTTGTGCGGTTAGACCGTTCTTATCCTCAGCTTTTATCTTTTTGCTTTAGGATAGTCACTTCTTCTTCACCCCTTCTTCAATTTTCAAAATTTTCTCTCTTTTTCAAAACCTTCTTGTTTTTTTTTTTTAAAATTAAACCTCTTTCATTAAAAAAATCCTTGACTTTGGTCATGTGATTTTCAAAAAAATAAAATTTCTTAAATAAATGTCAATCAATGTTAATCATACTTTGACTATTTTCAAAAAGACATAAAAAATACAAAATAAAAACTCTTTCAAACCTTTTTGTGCCTTTGTGCACTTTTTCTTTTAAAACTTTTCAAAAAGTTTAGACATGAGTCATTTTCATAGTTGAGATATAATTCTCTTATTCCTCATAGTATTTAAGATGTTGACATTTTCCACTTAGACTTTGAGTGATAGACTTGTTGATTTTAATCCAAGCAAAAATCCTCCATCTTAAGATGATGTAAATGTTGTTTTCTTATACTTGTGGGCGACTAGTCGTTGTTTTCTCCTTAAAATGATGACTTATCTTTTCACTTAAAATCAATCATGACAAACTAATTTTGTTATTTGTACCACGAACTACGAGGTTTGATCCTATATTGCACTTTGTGGGTACGTAGACATGAGGCGATAAGTCTCTTCAAACACAAAAATCTAAAAAATATTTCTTTTCTCATCTCCCCAATCTTATTTCAAACAAACCTTTTCAAACCAAAAAAATGTAGATGTTTCAAAGGGTTCCTATAGAGTACTATAGACGTTTTTGGGTGCTAACACCTTCCCTTAGTGTAACCAACCCTCTTACCCATTCTCTGTTTGTTCTTGTTTTTAGAACTTGTTTATGTTTTGTTCTCTCTTTTTCCTTTCCTTTTTGGATAAAATAAAAGTGTGGTGGCGACTCTTGCATTTTTTAGTTAAGTCAATCAATAGCTTATACTCATAAATTTCCCCGCTACAGTGAATTAATGGAGAATTGAGTTAATTTGGAGAAGATAAAGTTAAGAAATTGAGAGAGAAAAATAGAGAGAGAGAGAGAGCGAGAGAGAGAGAGAGAGAGAGAGAGTAATTGAGGGTGGGAAGAATAATTGGCATTAATCACAAATGGGGGCTTACAAGGTCTTATATACAACAAATACAAAATGATTGGAAATAACAAAATAGATTAACAAACTAAGCTGAAGCTTAACAAAATAAGCTGAAGCTAACAAAAAACAGAAAAAATCAAAATATGCCTTTGTAACCAGTTACGTAAAATGCCGTAACCAATTACGAGCCCGATACCAGCAATCCTTCAGCCTTTTTAACTCCGTAACCCGTTACGCCAAAACCCGTAACCCGTTACCACAACTGAAATGTCAAAAACTGGTTTTCAACACACCACCTCATTTTAGTTGTTCCAAGTCCAGCATGCTCAAGCTTTTCTTCAATCTTTTGAACATCTCATTTGTTACCTCCTTGGTCAACAAATCTGCAACTTGGTCTTCGCTTTGACAATATCCCAATCGTAACTTGCGTTCACTCACTAGCTCCCTCAAATAATGAAACTGCATCTCTATGTGCTTGCTTCTTCCGTGTGCAATCGGATTCTTTGCAAGGTTTATTGCAGAAACATTATCAACCAGAAGTGTAGTAGCTTCACCCTCATTACTACCCAACTCTTTCAATAGATTCACGAGCCACATAGCTTGACACGCACACAATGAAGCCACAATGTACTCGACCTCGCAAGACAAGAGTGCTACCACTGGTTCCTTCTTCGAACACCAAGAGATTGGTGTCCTACCAAGCATAAAGATGTAACCAGCTATCGACTTTCTATCATCCTTACGATCACACCAATTGGAATCGGTGAAACCAAGTAAATCACATTTTGGCCCGTATCCGATGCGGGAAAGATAATTCCAAAAACAAGAGTTCCTTTAATGTATCTAAGGATTCTCTTGACTGCTGCCAAGTGAGACACCTTCAGTATCTCCATGAATCTACTAGCAATACTGACACTAAATGCTAAGTCTGGTCGTGTATTGCAAAAATAACGCAATGATCCAATTAATCTTCTATATTGCGTTGGATCAACATCTTGCTCATCCTCACTTTTGGACAGCTGTAACCTTGCCTCACATGGTGTAATGGCAGCATTGCAATACTCCATTTCACACCTCTTCAAGATCTCAAGAGCATATCTCCTTTGATGCATGAGCAGTCCCATTTTTTACTTATGGAACTCTATGCCAAGGAAATACGTCATAATTCCAAGGTTCGTCATCTCAAACTCATCCATAAGTTCACTCTTGAACATAGAAATACTCTTCTCACAGCTTTCGGTAATCAATAAATCATCCACATATAAGCAAAGAATGATTACACCATCATTTGCATTTGATCTCACATAAACTCCGTGTTCGGACAGACACCGCTTGAAACCAATATCAACAAGAAAGCCGTAAATACGTTTGTTCTAAGCTCTTAGAGCTTGTTTCAAACCATATAAAGCTTTATGTAATTTGTAGAACTTCGTCTCTTGATTCTTTATTACAAATCAAGGGGGCTGCTTAACATAAACCTCTTCATCAAGTGGACCATTCAAAAATGCATATTTGACATCCATTTGATATATCGCCTAATCTTTGTTATTCGTAATGCCAACAACTAATCGGATGGTTTCAAGCCTAGCCGCAAGTGCAAACACTTCCTCAAAGTCTATACCTTCACATTCCAAAAATCCCTTCGCAACCAATCGAGCCTTATGCTTGATCACTTCGTCTTTGGGATTTTCCTTCACTTTATAGACCCATCGCACACCAATTGGCTTCTTTCCAAGCGGTAAATCGACCAAATCCTAAGTACCATATTTTTCAATAGATTCCAGCTCCTTATTCATTGCACAAATCCACTTTGGATCGCTTAAAGCCTCTTTCGTGTTCACAGGTTTGGATTCGGCCATAAGCGTAAAGTGAATGAAATCACCATCATCATTAATTTCATTATCCCAGAATACTTCACATTCTTGGAGTCTCTGAGGCAAAACTCTTTGCCTTGTTGGTCGTCTACTATTTCCTCAATTTTCGACTTTGACATGTTCTTGTTCAGCACCTCCAGGATTCTGAAAATTCCAATTTTCCAGCCCGTAACTGGTTACAGGATTCTCGTAACCCATTACACCTTCTGCAAAACCAGTTCTAGCAGCTTCAGAACCCAAAAATTCACATGGTAACCCGTTACAGCTTTTAGCATAACCCGTTATGGGGCCTGCATCATCAATTTTTCTGTTGGTTTCAAACTTTCGCATCTCGTCGACCACAACATCTCGGCTAATCACGATCCTCTTATTTGCAATATCAAATAACTTATAACCTCGAGTAGGATAATAACCATCGAGTAACATCATCTCACCCTTGTCGTCCAACTTCTTTCGGAGCTGACCCGGAACTTGTCAAAATGCTATCGAATCAAAAACTTTCAAATGACTTAAGCTTGGTTTAAATCCAGACCACACCTCTTCTGAAGTCACCTTATCAAGCTTCTTTTTAGGGCACCTATTCAACAAATAGGCGGCTGTAGAAACAGCTTCACCCCATAGTTCCTTCGGCAAGTCTTTACCCTTTATCATTCTTCGAACCATGTTCATTATCGAACGATTTTTCCTCTCGGCAATACCATTCTGTTGTGGCGTTTAGGGTGGAACAATCTCACATATTATCCCCTCTTCATCACAATACTTCCCAAACTCATTTTAGGTATACTCACCTCCACCATCCGTTTTGAGAATTTTGAGCTTGTGACCACATTGCCGCTCAACCATGGACTTGAATCGTTTGAACACATAAAATACCTCATCCTTCCTCTTGATTAAGTATATCCATAGTTTCCTACTAAAATCATTGATAAATGTGACAAAATACCTATTGCCACCATGTAGCGGTAAAAATTGTGAGGGTAAGCTATTGATTAACTTAACTCATAAAGCAAGAGTCGCCACCGCACTTTTATTTATCCAAAAAGGAAAGGAAAAAGAGCGAACAAAACCTAAACCAGTTCTAAAAAAAAGAACAAATAGAGAAAGGGTAAGGGGTTAGTTACGTGATGGGAAGGTGTTAGCACCAAAAACGTCTATAGTACTCTATAGGAACCCTTTGAAATATCTACGCTTTTTGGTTTGAAAAGGTTTGTTTGAAATGAGATTGGGGAGATGAGAAGAGAAATATTTTTTAAGATTTTTGTGTTTGGAGAGACGTATCGCCTCATGCCTACGTACCCACAAAGTGCAATATAGGATCAAAACCCCTTAGTTCGTGGTACAAATAACAAAAATTATTGGTTATGATTCATTTTATCTTGAAATGACAACCCGTCATTCTCAAGAGATAATACTAAACTAATTTCCCAAAGGTAGGTGAAAAAGGCATTTGCATCACATTAAGATGAAGGATTTTCTTGGATTAAAAATAAACAAGACTAATCACTTCAACATCTAGGTGGAAAATGACCATACTTTACACAAAATACCATGGTTAGGAGCTTTACATCTCATCAAAGAAGATGAATCATGTCTAATCTTTTTGAAAAGTTTTAAAGGAAAAAGTACATAATGACACAAAAAGTTTGAATGAGTTTTTGTATTTTTTTATGTCTTTTTGAAATTAGTCAAAGTATGATTAACATTGATTGACATTTATTAGAGAAAACAAAGTTTGAAAATCACTTGACAAAAGTCAAGATTTTATTATGAAAGTGGTTTAAGTTTTGAAAACAAGAAGGTTTTGAAAAAGGGAAAGTATTTTGAAAATTTAAGAAGGGGGTGGAGAAGAAGGGACTATCCTATTGCATAAAGGTAAAAGCTAAGGATAAGAACGGTCTAACCACACAAGCAAGCTCCATAGCATAAGCATTCTTTCCTTTAGATTAGGACTTGATCAAAATAAGTCTTCAAAGGAGAACTTCAAGTATCCAAAATCCAAGGTTTTCCATCACAAACTTCCAAGCATAGGTTAAGATCCTAATTCTAAGTCCAGAGTTTCATGTCCAAATGCAAAGGATAGTAACCACAGTCCAACATTATGAGAACAAGTGTTTTAGGGGTTTAAGCCTTTATTAATATTTTGGTCCAAATGGACAAAAGAAAAAGAGCATAAGCATAAAAGAAAGGTCCAAGTGAACAAAGGGGAAATAGCGGAAACATAAACAAATGATATGATATGATAAAGCATAAAAAAATAAAGAGAGATACGGAGCGAGAAGGAAGAATAAACAAAATTAGCACAATAATATTGTTAGTGAGTTAGTGATTAGTTGTTAGAACAAATGATCAATGATGGTTAAATGATGAACTCAGGCCAAAGTTAATGAAGACTCATTAGAGGATTGATAAGACCAAAGCCTCCTAACAACAAGTTTCATAAGTAATGGACCTAAGACAAATAATCAACCATCCTTGGGCTTTCAAACATAGGTTTGGGCCACGAATGATCATTTTCCGATACGGGACACATGTAGCGCTATGTTAAGCAATCGTAGCATAATCTATGAGGAAGATCATACTATGGGAAGCCGGTCAATAACGATGTTAGTGTTAATGCATGCTAGAGAAGTGATATGTAGATCACTCTCCGAAATAAATACTGCACGAAAAGAAAAGAGGTAACGATCTCATCTTCATCAAGAACTTAAATATAAGTTCCAATGATATCGAAGATTTTCATCGATCAAAAGAAAATGAGAAATAGATGAAGAAATACCAAATTGAACCACATAAAGATGTGATCCAAGGTGAAGAACTAAAGGAAATGGAAGGAAAAGGAAAAGGAACCAAAACAGTTCAAAAAACAAGCCAAAAACACACTCTGGACACTGGGTAATCGATTATGTTAGTTCTGGTAATTGGCTACAATTTTGGTAAAACAATGTTGCTGTCATGTGATGGTTAATCAAGATGTTGAAACAAGATGTTCTTACTTACTGTTTTCAACATGTCGGATAAAGATGTCCCATCCTGGATCATAGGACATCGCGTCTGTTATTGGTTTGAAAGGAAGATTCTGTTAGTTGTTATTTGTTACTGAATATTATGTGAATACTTAGTTATCCTATGTGGCATCCAAAGTAATCTGAGTTGAGTTTTGTGTTGGTTTTCGGATTTACACTACTTTCTAAATATGGAGACATATTAGGAAACATTTGATTGAAGACCTATTATATAGCAGGAGGTTCTGCTGATTTGTAGTAGCTGATATGCTGTGATTTGAAGCCCAAATCTAATTGGGATGTAGGTTATAAATAGGAGTGTTTGTAACCTGATTTTATAACGATTCCAAGATGTAAAATTATTAGGGTTTCGTTCTTGTGAACCACTCTCCAGGAGAGTTGGTATGTGTGAACCACTTAGATTGTGAGATGGTCATTGTACTCCTCGAAGCTTTTAAGCCAGAGTGAGTGTTGTTCTTGGAGGAAGCTGTTAAGCAACTCTGAGTATTGTTCTTAGTCATGTGTGTCATGTCTAGGTATTGTTATTGAAGTGTGTCTTCTAATTTTCTGTGATTGAAGAGCTGTTGGAAATCAAGCTGTTGATGCAGTGGCTGAGGTGTTGACTGCTAGACATCATTGCGATGATTGGAAGTGAGATGAAGTCTCTTACCTAGGGAGGACTTAGGTAAAAGGGTCATTGGGTAGTTATTAAATTAGGAGATTGTCAACTTGGTTGTTGAGTCTGTAATTTGATACTGCTAAGAGTGAACTTCCTTCCTGGCTTGGTATGCCCCTAGATGTAGGTTGTTAGACCGAACTGGGTGAACCAATTCTGTGTGTGGTTTAAGCTTTTTGGTACTGTTATTGTTTATACCTTGCCATGCTATTTTGTTCAGATCAAATGTCCAGACATTCTATAGGACATCTGTAGTCTGATATACCAGAATTTCAATTGGTATCAGAGCCTGGTTTCCTGTTCGTTTTTCTGGGTGAGATCCTAGGGAAGATACTTTTTGGTTATGGGCAAGGTAGGTAATACCTACTGAAAGGTTGTTTGAACTTAGAGAAGTTCATATTGTGGTTTGAATGGTCCCTAGAAGTGGAGGATGGACTGTTTATGACATGGTGTTTATTGGACCTGTCTGTAGCTTTGGTGGTGAACTGCTGTGTGGTTTGATTTATTTTCAAATCTATGGATTGTGGTGTTTGTACAAAGGTATTAAGTTTTGCCTGAAGGTTGTTGAGGGGTTTTCTTCTTCTGTTCCGCTGCCTATGTATCTGTTAGAAAACTCCTGATGGTTTTGGTTGAAGGTTTATCACATGGTGTGGTGATACTTGAGGATAGCTTCAACTAGCTTGTTAGAGTTGCCAAAGATGATTGAGGCTCATCCCAAGTCCACTCATAAAGGAACTTTTATATGAGTGTGTTGAAAAGAGATCTAGAAGCAATTTAGTCTTACTTCCAAAAAGGCCAGTCTCTGGGCTTTGATAAAAGATCTCTTGGTGTGTTTCTTGAGAAGGGAACTAATGTCCTACCAGATGTTGGAACATCAAACCAGTAGAGTGTTGTTGGATAAAGGTATGGCACAACAGATGCTTGGGGGGCTAAACAAACGTGTATTGATCATATCTATTTGGAACCTACTCCTGGCTTGGAAGAGGAGGCATCTGGGTTGGCTGAAACATGTCTTAGATAAGTGTGTTGGATTAGTGTACAAAGGCTGTTTGTTTTGTGTGGAGGTCAAGCTCAAATGTCAAGGACACTCTCTTTGAAATCTGGAAGTTCCTTCTGATCTAATGGGCCAGATGTATGGAATCTTGTTTATGGCCATGGAGCAGATTCTATTTGAGTTATATGTGTGTACCAACCAAAGGATGTGCAACTATTGGATGGGAGAATGAGTAATGCCCTTAGGATTTCGTAGCAGTTAATAAAGGAGATTCCTTAATCTAATGATGGAAGAACTCGAAGAAATGTCAGACATAATGTCTTGACATCTTTGTATTGAGAATTTATTTTTCTCAATATGCCTGGTGGTATTTCTCAAAAAAAAAAGGATGGGGGTTGTTTACTCAAACTTGATATCATTATCGAGTCTATGAGAGAATGGAACTCTTGTTCTAGTGGAAGAGAAACTCAAAGGGCTGTGCACAGAGGAGATATATTAACCTAACTAGTTGGCTGGCGTCTTCTTTGTTGGGTTGTCATCCAAACCATCTAGGAGGAGCATTTCAGATTTGTGTTTGGAGCAAGGAGGAGTTGGTGTTTTTGGGACCAAAGGATTATGGTTCCCTGGTATCTGCATGAGAAGTTTGAAAATAAGAGTCTTAAGACATAGAGTATGCAGGTTCCTGCATGTGTGTATGATCTGGTTTTGTATGGTTGTCATGATGGTTTGTCATGAAAAAGGATCAGCAGATGCCAGATGTGTGCAAAAGAAGAATGTTAGACCAATTGTCCTACCTTGTGCGAGAAGGTAGTCCTATCTGACTAACGATAGATACTTTGATCGGAGCTTCTTGAAGGACTTCTATGCGCAATGAGAAGCTGATATCCCAAATGATGTTGTAACATCATGATTGTTGATGGTTATATTTGGAATATGATTGAGACTGTGCATGTGGAGTTGGATGCTCAAGCATTTTTTTCAGATGAGGTGTTTTGATCAGGAAGGGTTGTTCTTTCTCTTGAAGAGATTAGATCTCAGTAAAGCTCGTAAGTAAGCTGAGAATTCGTGGAGTTTGTGAGAAGTGTCAGTGTTCTCTAGGAGTGAGAGCACGGTATGTGAATGTGCTCAGCAATTGTGTGAAGATCTGGTGCTCAAATGTTAGTCTTCATCTAGAGCATTGGTTATCCATGATAGGGGGAGTACTTGTCTATGGATTGTGCTGCAAAGGTGCATATATTGTGAAGCTTGCAAGCTTGTGGAGATTGGTTGCCTCTTATGAGGATATAATGTCAGATAACATGCTATGACATTAGGCTGCTGGATGGTGTTTTGATGTGTGTAGCTAATTGTTTGAATCATGTGCGCACATGCCTCTGAGGAGGAGTGTGAAGGACAGTTTTGTTTGTGTCTGGGAGAATTTATTTTTCTCTGTAGATTTTGGAGATGTCACACTTGTCTTGGTGTGTGTTATTAACTCTAAGTAAGAGGAGTTTACTTAGAGTTCAGTGGAAGGCAGTGGGTTTATGCTTAAGGATGATTGAAACTGATTGCACTTGTGATGAAGAGGAGTTAGTTGAAATTGTCAGGAGGTTCTGGCAGAAGGGTGATGAGTTGAAGACTCAAGGAGTTCTATTCTTCTTGAAGGTGGATGAGTGCTTATTTCTGGGTATCCACACACTATATGATCATCGGATATCATGTAGTAATTTTATAGTGGTTCTTGCTGAAGAAGCATCAGTTGGGAAAGATAGGGGGAGAGTAGAGAGTAGAGAGTGTTGTAGTGTAGTATTTTGTGTGCTATGGTGGTTGGTATCATGCAGTGTTGTAGCTTTCTGAAGTAGATGTTCGGTGATGATGTGATGCTCTGTGTTGTTTGGTTTTCTGGTTCTTTGGTTCCTTGGCTTAAAGGGGGAAGCTTGGAGATTCTGTTTTGGAATGTGGTGTTTTTCTTAGTGCAGCTGGATTCTATTCATGATGTCAAGACTGATGTCTTAACATCTGTTGACAGAACATTCTGTTCAGAATGTTATGGTTTTTGTCTCCTGAGATCACAAGCCTCTACCTGATTTATGTACTGAGGGTCAAGCAGTAGGTGAATGTGTTCAGCAGGTGTGTTGAACAGAGGGTGCGCTCTTGAAGACATGAAGATGAGTCTCATGTTCTCCATTTATTTAAGGTGTCCTTCACACAAAGGAGTACTGGTTGTCTTAGATAGAGAAAAGCTGATCATCTTGGCATCATGTGAGTATTGGTACAAGGGATGATTGTGTTCAACTTGTGAGTTGAACAAAGAGTGAGCTCTTGAAGACATGAAGATGCGTCTTATGTTTTCCATTCTTCAAGGTACAAAGAAGCACATGTTATTCTTGATAGGGGGAGAGTGTTACAATTTTGTGCAGCTGGAGATTGATAATTCTGCAACTTTAGGTGTTGGCATTTATTTTGGTAAAACTGACTGTGAATGATATATGTCTAAAAAGATGTTCTGACTTCTGTTTTTTGCTACTGCATTTTCCTTGTATATGATGTGTTTTGGCCAGAAGCAAATTAGGAATGTGCATACATGAGGATTAAGTGTGACGGGATGTGTCTTGTGCAGTTGTGATCTTTATTGCATATGTTTAGTTTAAAGGAAACAAAATTGAAACAGAATTTTATTGCACTGCTGAAAGCATACAAGATTAGAAAAAGCAACAAACAAAGAGCCTAAAGATTATCCCAACCCCCTGAATCAAGAAATTTTTTCCAATCTTCGTCCCATTCATCATCAGAAGCTTGAAGTTGCACTGGAGGTTTTTTTATGGCTTTCATCCTTGTCTCTGATGTTTTTCTTGTTCTTGTTGCTCCTGAAGTTGCCCCAGCTGTAGACAGTGTTTTGTTCTTCAACTTCTGTGGATCTGGGTTCTTGACTTCCTGCATGTGTCTCTTTCCTGCATCTTTGTTAGACCGACTCATGGTTCTATCTGTGATGTGCTGTTAGAAGCAAGGAGGCTTGGTTTTTATACTGCATAAAGAGTCTTTTTTTGTATCGCCTGACCAGTCAAAGTGGTCTTTGGTTTGGGAACTTGTTCTTCTTGGGAACTTGTCAAATTGGATGTCAGAACTTCGTGTTTGGTGCCTTGGTAGGTTAAGAGGTTGTCCAATTGTGGCTAAAAAGGGGGAGAGTTAGCCTAGGTATTGTCTAGTTGCCTGATGTGATTCTAGTTTGTGTAGCTGTCATGCAGTTTTGAGTTTGTTTGATGGTACAGCTGTGGGATGCTGGTTGTGTAATGAATGTTAGTAGCTGTTTGGAGTTTGGTGTTTATCCGCTGCAAGTCTTTCTGATGTTGGCTGAGATTGTTTTAGCCAAAATTAGCCAAAGGGGGAGATTGTTAGTTCTGGTAATTGGCTACAATTTTGGTAAAACAATGTTGCTGTCATGTGATGGTTAATCAAGATGTTGAAACAAGATGTTCTTACTTACTGCATTCAACATGTCGGATAAAGATGTCCCATCCTGGATCATAGGACATCGCGTCTGTTATTAGTTTGAAAGGAAGATTCTGTTAGTTGTTATTTGTTACTGAATATTATGTGAATATTTAGTTATCCTATGTGGCATCCAAAGTAATCTGAGTTGAGTTTTGTGTTGGTTTTCGGATCTGCACTACTTTCTAAATATGGAGACATATTAGGAAACATTTGATTGAAGACCTATTATATAGCAGGAGGTTCTGCTGATTTGTAGCGGCTGATATGCTGTGATTTGAAGCCCAAATCCAGTTGGGATGTAGGTTATAAATAAGAGTGTTTGTAACTTGATTTTATAACGATTCCAAGATGTAAAATTATTAGGGTTTCGTTCTTGTGAACCACTCTCCAGGAGAGTTGGTATGTGTGAACCACTCGGATTGTGAGATGGTCATTGTACTCCTTGAAGCTTTTAAGCAAGAGTGAGTTTTGTTCTTGGAGGAAGCTGTTAAGCAACTCTGAGTATTGTTCTTAGTCATGTGTGTCATGTCTAGGTATTGTTATTGAAGTGTGTCTTCTAATTTTCTATGATTGAAGAGCTGTTGGAAATCAAGCTGTTGATGCAGTGGCTGAGGTGTTGACTGCTAGACATCATTGCGATGATTGGAAGTGAGATGGAGTCTCTTACCTAGGGAGGACTTAGGGAGAAGGGTCATTGGGTAGTTATTAAGTTAGGAGATTATCAACTTGGTTGTTGAGTCTGTAATTTGATACTGCTAAGAGTGAACTTCCTTCCTGGCTTGGTATGCCCCCAGATGTAGGTTGTTAGACCGAACTGGGTGAACAAATTCTGTGTGTGGTTTAAGCTTTTTGGTACTGTTATTGTTTATACCTTGCCATGCTATTTTGTTCAGATAAGATGTCCAGGCATTCTATAGGACATCTGTAGTCTGATATACCAGAATTTCAGATTACCCTAATGCAGGTAATCGATTACCATTGAGAAAAAGGCAGATCCAGGCGTGAAAATAGGGTGTAATCAATTACCACCAGGAAGGTAATCGATTACACCTGCTAAAACAGTAGAAAATCAGTTTGAAAAATGAAAAATCCTTGATCAATCATTTCTTCAAACACCTCATGATCAAGGATGCAATTGTGCACGAAAAATCAAGTAAAACAACAACAAATAACACCAATGGAACACAATTTGCAAGATCCAAAGATCAAGCAACAAGAATCAACAATAGATCACATTGTGAAGGATGTATCAAGAACAACAATGGTGGATCAAGAGTTTACCACTTCAAATATGAAAATTCTTCAAATCAACTCCAAGAACCACACTCCAGAGCCTTTATCTACAAAAATTGATGATGAAAAAGTGAATGGATGAAGGTTTAGCTCCAAGATTAGTAATTCTTGTGATGAACTTACTAACTTTCAATGGAAGAAAGAGCTTTGGTGAACTTGGGTAGATGAAGGATTGAGAAATTTTTGCAAGGTGGATTTGGCTATCAAAAGCTTGAAGAATAAATGAAATGAGGCCTCTATTTATAGGATTTAGGCTTGGAAATTTTGGTGGTTTGGAATCAAAATTAGGATTGGAATTTCAATTTTGGATGCAAAATCAAGATCAAATGGTGATTAATGAGGGTGTATGGTGGGAATCAATTATGGTGAGGTAGGGGAATTAAAATGAGGTGATCTAGACTATTCTCATGATGAAGCATTTGAAAATTGGTACCAAAATGCTGCAAAATTTGAATTTGGTACATTTTCACAAAAAACACACTGAGTAATCGATTACCCTAATGCTGGTAATCGATTACCACAGTGAAAATTGTGAAAATTTGCCTTTTGATGTGCTATCTTGGCTCTGGCTCGATTCTTCTTGCTTGTTAAAGAAGGTATGGAAATAAACACATGAACCATGGAGTCTCTTGAATAATAATCAATTAGAACTTGGAAACTCTTGATCAGATGATTTTTTAATTGTTTGCAGATCAACTTTGACTTTGTTCAGATGAAATTCATTCGAGCTGAGGAACTGATTTTGATATCCTTGATCCAAATTCTTCTTGAAAAAGTTAGTAAAGAAAAAAACACAAACATATTTTTGGATTATAATTAATGGTTAGTAAACATAAACAAATACAAACATCAAACAAACAAGAGAACATGGGTGCTTGGCGATCTCACTCAAGAACAAACCTTTAGAGGAGGTCAAGAGAACCAAAGCTTGTGATCTTGTTTATGATATGCAATGCAAATGATATGTCGGATCTTAGGGGTAAAAATTAGGGTATTACAGCTGCCCCTATTTAAGTTTCTTCTATCCGGAGATACGAAGATGGGCATCTTTGTCTCGACGAGATAGAAGAGACTTAAAATAACAATAACCCAATTTTTGGCGCTAAGAGACCACAAAATGATATGATCGTGCAAATGATATGCAGACAGAAGACTTCTGTGGGAAGAAAACGCCACAGGAGACAAACAAAAAGTTAAGGAGCAAAGAGAAAATACTCCACAGGGGAAAACAAAAGAGGGAAAACACATCCCAACAGGGGAGGAAACAATCTCTGCAGGGGAAGATAAAAGAGTAAGATTCCACCGACGGAAAAAAAAAACCAACACTAGAAATAAAAGAGGAATAACTCGTCCCAACAAGGAGGGAAAAATATTTGCTGGGGAAAAGATCATCTACTACCAGACATCCGGTAATAGCATGATAAAAAAGGAAAGATTACCAACTATCAACCAAGTGACAGTTACAACAAGGTAATCAACCAAGGATATGAGAAATATTACCTACTACCAACAAAGGGCAAGACGACAAAGGTAATAATCTCAAAAGATCTGAGAAATATCACCTACTACCAACTAAAGGGTAGGACGACAAAAGTGATAAACTCGAACAAGGGAGAGATTACTAACCATCAACAAAGTGATAGTTAAAACAAGGTAACCAAAACCGGCTATATTTCCTACTACCAACTAAATGGGCAGGACGACAAAGGTAATAAGCCAGCTATATCACCTACTACCAACTAAATGGACATGATGACAAAGGTGATAAGCTCAAAAAGAGGGATTACCAACTATCAACCAAGTGACAGTTACAACAAGGTAATCAACCAAGGATATGAGAAATATTACCTACTACCAACAAAGGGCAAGACGACAAAGGTAATAATCTCAAAAGGGGTACGAGAAATATCACCTACTACCAACTAAAGGGCAGGACGACAAAGGTGATAAACTCGAACAGGGAGAGATTACCAATCATCAACAAAGTAATAGCTACAACAAGGTAACCAAACCCAACTATATTACCTACTACCAACTAAATGGGCAGGACGACAAAGGTAATAAGCCAGCTATATCACCTACTACCAACTAAATGGGTAGGACGACAAAGGTGATAAGCTCAAAAAGAGGGATTACCAACTGTCGCGGCCGGCAAAAATATCGAGTCGCCATCATATTTTTTAGGAAAATAAATGATAAACCTAAAATCCTAATCCTAAGGGTAGAGCTTCCTAAGGTTCGGAAGTCGGTTAAGCGAGGGAAAGGTGTCAGGCACCCCTCACTTCCATTGTACTAAATGGGATCCTACTTAAATTCTAGGGTATGTTTGTTTGTTGTCTAACTTTTAATTTATCTTACAAAAGAATCCTAAGTTTTTTATTAATGTACTCGCTAGGGTTCACAACCATATGCCTACGTACCTTCAATTTGAAGGATCAGAGTAACCGTAGTTCACCTCTCCTATTCCTACCCCCTAATCCTATTCCTAATCCAAATCCTAAACCCAATCCACTATTTATACTCTTGGATAAAGAGTTCTATCCCCAAATCTATTGTTTATACTCCTAGATAAGGAGTTCTATCCCTTAATCTATTATTTATACTCCTAGATAAGGAGTTCTATCCCTTAAATCCCGATCCGTTTATTTATACTCTCGGAGGAAGAGTTTTATCCCAAAATCCTTGTCCATTGTTTATACTCTCGGATGGAGAGTTTTATCCCAAAATCCTGATCCCTTGGCTTATGTTTATACTCTTGGAACCTAAGCGTTTTATCCCAAAATCCCTTATCCTTTGGCTTATATTTATACTCTTGGAACCTAAGAGTTTTATCCCCAATTCCCATCCTTTATTTAGTCTCTCGGACCAAGAGCATTATCCCAAATTTAATTCCCTAAAAATCCCTTAGATATCCCTCATAAAATAACTTTCTAATTTCCATAAAAAAGAAAAAAAAATAAAGTCCAAAATGCCATTATGCTAAAAAGCAAAATTTATCCCCAAATTAATCCAAGTAAAAAACATAATTTTCTAAATTTAAAATTATCAAAAAAATAAAAATATTTTAATCCCCACAAATAAAAAATTAAATTTACCATAACCCCCATTTATCCCATTTTCCAAAAAAACTAAAAGAACTATTTTTCTTTAAATAAATCCTAAAACCTAATTTTACCAAAATATCTTAGCCCTAAAACCAAGACTTAAATCCCATAAAAAAATTTCTTGTTCAAAAAAAGACAAAGAAGATTTATTTTAAATAAAAAGAAAATAAGTAATTAAAAAAATAAAACAAAACCCCAATAATTATCCCTAAAAACCTAATCATTCATCCTAATAATGAAAACCTAAAAATCCTATTATTATAAATCCTAATCAATATTAAAAATCCTAATTTATTAATTAAATTAAGTAATTAACTTAATTAATAAATAAAAACCAGGGGGTGTATAAACCAACCAGGTTAGTAACTGGGCTTCTGGGATGGGGGTGTTAACAGTCATCAGGGCGCAAGGCCCACTTATTAAACCCAAATTTGAAGAGGAAGTCCACAATGGAGAGAGTCTGACTTTGACTCTCTCCTGGACGTTGGATTGGTTTGACTGAGGTCTTGATGAATTCTCCCACACGCGTAGGATCAACATACCAAAGTATGGACGACCTTGATCTAAAATCTAACGAAGGTGCACCGTGGGTATTCCCATGCTGGATAAGTCAAAGTAAGAGAATCACGTGGTCAAGACAAGGCTACGTGTAGAGCATCCGTGTGCCTGACGAGGGAGTATAAATTCCCATTTTCATTCAGAAATGAGGACATTTCCATTTCTCATTCTCTCTCTAAGTCTCTCATTCTTTCTCTAATTCTCAAATGCTTTCGCCTCTCTTTTCTTTCTCTCTCCGTCCTTCTCTCCGGCCACCACCCAAATGGCCTCCGACCGCCCCCAAACCCCGTCTTCCCCAGATTTCCGGTTAAAGATGACCGGAATCTGCAACCATGTTCATCTGGGTGATGAACACCAACCCAGAAACATATGAACCCTAACCTAATCGTAAGAACCCTAACCCTTCGATGAACCCTAACCTATCAAACCCAGAAACTTTCCAAGTTACCTAACCTAAAATAGGTAAACCCTAACCCCCCAAAGAACCCTAACCCTACTAAGAACCCTAACCCTAACCCATACCCAGAAAACCCTAAATCAAACCCCAAACAAGCAATCGAACCCAGAATCAACAACAACCACGAGATGCAAAAATAAAGCTAAGTGATTCTCTCGCTTACCTCTCCTTGTTGTGACCGATTAAGCTGCGTCCAATTCCTTTCCCTTCTTTTCCTTCTTCGATTCACTAATCCTCTTCCCTTTTGTTTGCAGGTGAACGATGAAGGCCAAGCTCAGAGGGATTAAGGTTCTGATTTTTGAACCCTAATTCTCAAACGCGTACAAGCTATACTGAAGGGTGTGGGATTCGCGCAGCAGCTGTGTGTTTTTTTTTTAGATTTTGGGTCCCTTTATTCTGAATTTTATCTCAGTTTATATAGAAAAATTTTTAGGTTTAAGAATTGATTAGGTTGATTTGTTTTTAGGAACTTCTGATGTATTTAGATTTGATTTGATCCATGTATTAGAATTAGGGTTTGATCTGATTGTTGTTGGAGATTTGATAAGATTTCTGTTGTAATCTGATTTGAAACATTAATGAAAATTGGTTCTATTTTGTAAAAAAGATCCAAATTGATTTGATTTTGTTTTTCTCTTTGATTCTGCGCACATTAGGGTTTGTGAATGGGGAAGGAGAAGATACTTGGGTCAACATTTTGACCCACAATAAAATAAAGTAAAAATAGAAAATAAATAATAAATAATAATAAAATTTAATATGACCACAACCGTACAAAAATAAAATAGATATCCAATAAAATAAATAATATCACCCAAAAAACAATCTTAATAAGTGAATAAAACAGAAGTAAATAATACTCAATAACTACATTAATAGTAAAAATGAAATAATAATAAAAAACATATAATAATCACACGTGGTCCCTCCTATCCTAAACCATCATTAAAAATTAGTGACATGCAATTAAATTCTAAAACTAAAAAAAAAATCTTAATTAACAATTAAAATAATATACTTAAAGTTTAAACTTATTATCTGAACCTAATGACACTTAATTTAATAAATAAAAAGAAAAAAACAACTACTCATTCAAAAATATCTTAAAATAATTAACTCTAAAGCAAAATCTCAATTATACAAAACCTAGAATGGGCCCAAAACTAACACTCTCAAAAGCCCAACACCACCTAAATGACACCCTCTGTTTGCACAAAAAACCCAAAAAAGATGAAAAACACTGGTCAAAATTTAGGGTACTACAGCTGCCCCTATTTAATCGTCTTCGAATTTAGAAAAAGGAAGTTGATGTATCTTCCTCTTTTGAAGAGGAGGCGATTAAATACAAGAAGAACCCTAATTTTGACCGCAGGGTCCGGTAGGTACTACCCCGATTATCCCAAAATCCCTAGTTACATATCCTATTAAACCCTGGTATCCCTGAGAGTGATTATAACCTTATGTCATGTGTGCATGTTCAAAAGTATGTGTGCTCTTATGCATGATGCATTATTTAGGCTAACGCCTCTTTTATGATATGCAACGCGTGTATTTACGGAAACCAACTCTTTTGGTAACATTCTGACTTCCCGACCCTGTAACCAAGTCGTATGCTCTTGATATTTGGAGATGCGTATTCCTTCTTTTAGAGAAACTCCCATAATGACCGAATCGTGACATATAGACCCTGTACTGGAAGAATATGATCCCTTTACTGTTTCAAAATCGAAGTAAAATACATTTTTTCTTTTTAAAAGCGTTTTCATTATGCCCAATGTTTCAATGTATTATTCTATAATTAATCAACACTTTGTAATCAAGCGGAATAATTGGAAAAAGGAGAAAATTCTATTTATTGAAATGGGCCCATAAATAGGCAATAGTACATAAGGAAAGTAATCCTCATAAGGAGGAATTGCTACAAAAGATGAAAAACGGCAATAAGAAAAAAACAAATTTATTTATGTCCCTATTGAATTCAAACACAAACTAATATCCCTAAGTCTCTGAGGCCATGACAATTCGCTTCTGAAGACGACGACTGGATTGATCATTCCCTTCTGAACTCTCGTTGTATGACCATAAGTGCTATCAGTCATATGCCTTTTGGATATCCTTAATTTTGCCTGGACCGTTCTTTTTAAGTCTTAGTCCACCAGGATGATATACCATTTTTGTAGACTAAGCCTCCCTTTAGGGTTTTCGACTTGTCAGGTATCATTTTTTATTTAAGTCCCTAATTTTGCCTGGATCGCTCTTTCGAGTTTTCAATCCACCGGGACGCCCTAATTTTTTCCTAAGTCGCCCTTTAGAGTTTCCGATTTAGCGAGCTTTTATCCTCTTTTCCTAGGCATAGTATTTTTTGACTGAATCGGAATTTATCGGTCGTGGTAAATCCGCTCCATCCATCGTAGTCAACATTAAAGCTCCACCAGAGAAGACGCTCTTTACGACATATGGTCCTTCATAGTTGGGGGCCCATTTGCCACGAGGATCTTTATAGATGGGTAGCACTTTGCTTAACACCAGGTCTTCTTCTTCGAATAGGTGAGGACGATCTTTCTTGTCGAATGCCTTTTTGAGTCTCCGCTGATATAATTGACCATGACATACAGCAGCCATGCGCTTCTCCTCTATGATATTCAGTTGATCCAATCTATTTTATACCCACTCCGCTTCATCCAGCTTAGTCTCCATTATGACCCTAAGGGAAGGAATTTCTACTTCAATAGGGAGTACCGCTTCTGTGCCATATACCAAGGGAAAATGAGTAGCTCCTGTCGAAGTACGAACTGAGGTTCTGTAGCCATGTAGTGTGAAAGGGAGCATTTCGTGCCAATCTTTGTAGGTCTTCACCTTTTTCTGGATAATCTTCTTGATGTTCTTATTGGCTGCCTCTACTGCGCCGTTCATCTTCGGGCGATAAGGCGATGATTTATGGTGATCGATTTTGAAACTCTCGCATAGCTCATCCATCACTTTTTTGTTTAGATTAAGCCCATTATCCGTGATGATTTTGTTAGGAACCCCATAGAGACAGGTTATCTCTTTCTTGATGAACCGTGCTATTACTTGCCTTGTCACATTAGTATAGGAAGCAGCTTCTACCCATTTAGTGAAGTAGTCAATAGCAACTAGAATGAATCGGTGTCCATTCGATGCTTTCGGTTCGATCATCCCGATTATGTCTATTCCCCACATAGAGAAAGGCCACAGAGCGGTTAAAATGTTCAAAGGGGTTGGTGGCACATGAATTTTATCCGCGTAGATTTGACATTTGTGGCACTTCTTAACGTACTTGAAGCAGTCTGATTCCATAGTCAACCAATAATACCCTGCTCGGAGAATCTTTTTAGCCATTGCATGCCCATTAGCGTGGGTTCCAAAGGATCCCTCCCGAATTTCTCTGATAAGCATGTCCCATTCGTGTCCATCTAAACATCGGAGCAACACCATGTCATGATTCCTTTTATAAAGTACATCTCCGTCAAGGAAGAATTAGGCCGCCAGTCTTTTAAGCATTTTCTTATCCTCACTTGAGGCATTTGCTGGATATTCTTGTTTCTGGAGGAACTGTTTGATATCGTGAAACCACGGTTTGTCATCGGCTTTGGCCTCCACTGCTGCACAATAAGATGGTTCATCCAGGCAATTGATTCTTATAGCCGGTGCTTCATTGTACCATTTGACTTTGAACATGGACGCCATAGTTGCTAGAGCATCTGCCAATTGATTTTCATCTCGAGGGATATGATGGAAAGTGATCTCATCAAAGTAGGTGATCATCTTCCAGACACAGTCTCGATATCGAGTTAGTTTAGCATTAAGTGTCCTGCATTCTCCCTTGACCTGATTGATGACGAGAGTCGAATCTCCATATACTTCCAAGATCTTAATTCCCAGGTTAATGGCTTCGCTGATCCCTAAGATACACGCCTTATATTCCGCCATATTGTTAGTACATGTGAAGCATATTCTCGCAGTGAAAGGTATGTGGAATCCTGTTGGGGAAGTTATGACAGCCCCCACCCCATGTCCTTCTGCATTTGAGGCACCATCAAATATAAGCTTCCATCTAGATCCGGGCTCAGGTCCTTCGTATGAATCTGGAATATCATCATCTCTCACAGCCATCACATCTTCATCGGGGAAGTCAAATTGCATAGGCTGATAGTCGTCTACTGGTTGATGATCGAGATGATCGGCTAATATGCTTCCTTTTATGGCCTTTTGGGTAACATACTGAATGTCGTATTCAGTCAGTAACATCTGCCACCGAGCCACTCTCCTAGTCACTGCAGGCTTCTCGAATATATACTTGATGGGGTCCATTCTTGATATCAAGAAAGTAGTATGGCACACCATGTATTGTCTTAATCGTCGGGCGGCCCATACAAGAGCGCAACAGGTCTTCTCCAAGAGTGAGTATCTAGATTCGCAATCTGTGAATTTCTTACTTAAGTAATAAATTGCATGTTCTTTTCTACCTGTTTCGTCTTGCCGCCCGAGTACACACCCCATCGAATTGTCAAGCACCGTTAGGTACATTATGAGTGGTCTTCCAGGTACTGGTGGCACCAATATGGGTGGTTCTTGCAAATATTCTTTAATTTGATCGAAGGCCTTTTGACAGTTTTCACCCCACTCGATGCTTTGACCTTTCCTTAACAGCTTGAAGATTGGCTCACAAGTAGCAGTGAGGTGAGAGATGAACCTTGCAATATAATTTAGTCTCTATAGGAATCCACGCACTTCTTTTCCTGTCCTTGGAGCTGGCATTTATTGAATGGCCTTTACTTTATCGGGATCCACTTCTATGCCTCTTTGACTGACTATGAACCCCAACAACTTCCCAGATTTGACTCCAAAAGTACACTTCGCAGGATTTAGTCGTAGCTTGAACTTCCTTAGCCATTCAAACAACTTCTGTAAATTGACTATGTGTTCTTCCTCAGTCCGTGATTTTGAGATCATATCATCGACGTAAACCTCTATTTCCTTGTGCATCATGTCATGAAAGATGGTCACCATTGCCCTTTGATAAGTTGCCCTAGCGTTCTTTAACCCGAAGGGCATTACCTTGTAACAGAAGGTTCCCCATTGAGTAATAAAAGTGGTATTTTCCATGTCGAAGGGAGCCATCTTGATCTGATTATATCCGGAAAACCCATCCATGAATGAGAAGACTGAGAATTAAGCAGTGTTATCCACCAACACGTCAATGTGGGGTAGTGGAAAATCATCTTTAGGACTTGCTCTATTGAGATCTCGATAGTCTACACACATCCTGACCTTTCCATCCTTCTTTGGCACGGGCACAATATTGGCCACCCATTCTGGATACTTTACTGCGGCTAAGAACTCGGCGTCAAATTGCTTTTTAACTTCTTCCTTGATTTTGAGAGTCATTTCCGGTCTGGCCCGCCTTAACTTTTGTTTAACTGGCGAGCATTCAGGTTTGAGCGGTAGCCTATGTTCAACAATATCCGTATCCAACCCAGGCATATCTTGGTAAGACCAAGCGAACACATCTACACACTCTTGTAGTAATTTGATAAACTTTTCTTTACGTCCCTGTTTAAAGAAGCACCAACTTTAACCTCCTTTTTGTCCTCTTCAGTTCCCAGATTGATCACATCCACTGGTTCTTGATGAGGTTGTATCACTTTGTCCTCTTGCTTTAATAGTCTGGCCAACTCTTCAGGAAGTTCACAATCGTCCTCATCACCCTCTTCCGCTTGGTTAATCGGGAACTCGAAGATGTAAGGAATTATAGCAGTGTCATTTTCAATAGGTTCATTTTTAAGCCTGCGTGAGGGAGATTTTTATCGTTTATTATTTTTTGAATTGGTGGGAATGAAAGTGCTGGAAAAAGAAGTGCATTTCCATTTGAAAAGATAACAACTAAGAAAGAAAAAGATATTGATTGAAAACAAAATGCGATTTTATTATTAAATAATTCAAAGAAACAAAAGGTGGCCCTACAAAGCTTGTCCATTTGCCTTGGGCATAACAAAAGACTTATTATTATTTTAAAGAAAAATAAATTACTTTGAAACAACAATCATCTCAGGAATCTCGATGGCCCTCCAATTGTTGATAACTGTATCTGGTGAACAATGGCACACCCAATCTAGTATCCCCTTATTTTCTTCTTCAATTGCAATCACTTGATCTTCATCTCTGAATTTGACATTATGGAAAGTTTCCTTGAGAGGAGGAAATGTCTTCTGACGAGACTTCTGAACCCCTTTATTAGTTGGTTTGTAACCCATCCCGAATTGATCCTTCTTTTCAGTATCTCTATCACTTTGCCCCAGCCCCTAGTATCCCCATTCTGGATTAAGTCTGTGATCCTTCTTGGCCTTTCCTCTTGTCGAACTACTTGCTTACGACTGACCGTTGTAACCTCCGAAGCTTGGAAAGGTATTTCAAATGTCTCCCATCCACTTCTATGTATCTGAATGACGAGAGATGGCTGACAAACATGTCTTCCTCCCCATCAACAATTATTAATTTGTCCCTAGATATGAACTTCAATTTCTGATGAAGTGTGGAAGTAACTGCGCCCGCAACATGAATCCATGGTCGTCCTAGAAGACAAGTGTAGGAGGGATTGATGTCCATGACTTGGAAAGTGATAATGAAGGTATGTGATCCCACCACTGTAGGTATGTCCACCTCCCCAATTACCATTCTTTTCAAACTGTCGAAAGCCCTAACAATCAAGGAACTGGTCTTCATAAAGGTCCTTATAGATGTTAATTTCATAAGGGTATCCTTAGGCATGACATTTAGGGAAGACCCTGTGTCTACTAGAACCCTTGAGAGAATAGTGTCTTGACATTTGACTTATATATGCAAGGCCTTATTATGTGCTTGCCCCTCTGGAGGTAATTCCTCACTACTAAAACCCAGACAGGTGCTGGCACCGATATTGGCGACTACCTCGTCGAACTGAATCACTGATATATCTTTGGTGACATGAGCTTCATTCAAGACCTTCAGTAGGGATTCCCTATGCGCCTCCGAGCATAACAATAAGGATAGAATGGAGATCTTGGACGGCGTTTGATTCAGTTGGTCTACCACCCTATAATCACTTTTCTTTATGATTCTAAAAAATTCCTCGGCGTCTTCTTGAGATATACTCTTCTTGGAAGATCCCTCACCTGTATTAGTGGTCTCCTTCCCCTTTGAGCTTTCAGGGGTATCCTTCTTAGGTTGTTCTGAGGAGTATACTCTTCCACTATGGGTCATCCCTCCAATACCATCTATGTTAGTAACAACTGGTGGTGGTATTATAGTCTTTCCTCCCACGGATGCAGTGATATCATATTTCCAAGGTACAGTCTTAGTGCTTTCATATGGAAATGCTGCTGGAACATGGAAAGTGATAGGGCCTTCTGACCTTGCAGGCACTGGAACTTTGACTGGTGCAGGAACAGGTATTTGAATTGGTGTTCGTGCAGGTACCGGAATTGATATCTGAATAGGAGTCTGTGCAGGCCTTGAAACTGGTATCTGAATGGGTGCCTATGCAGACCTTGGAACTGGTATTTGAATGGGAGCCTGTGCAAACCTTGGAACTAGTATTTGAATGGGTACCTGTGCAGACCTTGGAAATGGTATTTGAATGGGAGTCACAACGTCCCTTCTCTGATATGGAGTCTCGGAAGGTACTTGCCCCCGAGATTCTAAGGCAGCCACCGCATTCATATTCCTTAAGTACCCAATCTGTACTATCCCTTGGTCCATTAATTGTTGGAGGACCTTCTTCATCTTCTTACAGTTATTGGGATAAGACGCGCAATCCTCGCAGTCACCGTGCATCCTTTCAAACTCCTCGTACCCAATTAGTACTTCCCTTACTCTCGTCATTGGGGTCTTTACTTGGTCGGCCCTCTTGATTAGGACATTATCTCTCAGTCCCTCAATGGAGTAACTGTTGGCCCAGCGTGCCCTGGAAAAGGATTATCTCCTACATTTGGATTGTCATAACAGAAGTTAATGACCTTCTGATCCAGCAAATCTTGTACCCTAAACTTGAAGGCTAAACACTTTTCAGTCGTATGCCCTGGCGATCCAGCATGATAATCAAATCTAGCATTGGCACCATACCCTCGAGGAGGAGGCGTATGAGGGGGCCCTAACGGCTTGATTTCTACCAGTCCCTTTTGGATTAGCATAGGCAGGATCTGAGTATATGTGGTGGGTATAGGGTCAAAGTCCTTCCATGGCCTCCTTTGTTCCCTTCGGGGATACTTCTGTTGTTGTGGATTTTGTGGAGGTGGCGCCCTTGGCTGTTGGATTTGGAGCGTAGGAGACGCTTGATTAGAGGCCGTAGCCGCCACATAAGGGTTATAAGGTACTTGAGTATACCTATAAGCAGAAATAGCGTCGGCCTCCTTCTTCGAGTTGTTTACAGAGTACCTTTTGTTGTTATGTTGTCTGGAAGACGACTTTCCAATCTTTCCGCTTTTTAATCCATTCTCGATCTTTTCCCCAATGATAACTAAATCCGCAAATCCAGTTGAGACATACCCAATCATCTTTTTGTAGTATAACTCTTGCAATGTTCCCATGAACATATATACCAGCTCACTTTCCAGCAATGGAGGTTGCACACGAGAGGCTATCTCCCTCCATCTCTGGGCGTATTCCTTAAAAGATTCATTCCCTTTTTGGGACATGTTTTGTAATTGCATACGATTAGGCGCCATGTCCACATTATATTGGTACTGCTTCAGAAAGGCACTTGCAAGGTCTTCCCAAGTCTTAATGTGAGCCCTCTCCAATTGCATATACCAGTCCAAGGACGCCCTACTAAGGCCGTCTTGGAAAGTGTGCATCATCAGCTTCTCGTTCTTATCATGGGCACCCATCTTTCGGGCGAACATCCGAATGTGGTTTTTTGGGCAACTAACCCCTTTATACTTCTCGAAGTCAGGTACCTTAAACTTAGGAGGTATGACCACATCGGGTACCAGACACATTTCCAAAGCGTCAACCCCAAAAACCTTGGATCCTTCCACAACCCTTAATCGTTCTTCAATCATCTTATACTTTTCATCCGCTTCTCTTCCTTCCATGGCAGCCAGTTTGGTTTCACGAACTACCTGCCTGGAATCTTCCTCTCCATATTGGAGGTGACAGTCATCAGAGACCTCATGAGTGACATGTATCTGTATAGGTCGTGATTCTCCATTATGCTCAGACGGTGGAACAGACCCTACAGGAGGCTGAGTGGTAGTCTTCCCTTTACTAGCCTCCAATGCTTCACGTTCCAAGTCAGCCACAAATCCCAAGAGAGGATTATTATCTTCATACTGGGGAGGAGGGGTAGGGACACTCCTACGGTTACTAGTCTCTGTGTCTCTTGCTATCAGATTTTGAATAGCTCGAGTCAGTTGGTCGATTTTGTCCTTCATTTCCTCCACATTTCCTTTGACAGCATCCACATCTCCCTTTAGAGCAGTGTGGTTCAGTTCCATTTGTTCCATAGCTATCTTTTGGTGGGCGCAGGTGTTGGGTCGAGACGTCAGATTGTTATGATAATTCTGAGAGAAGATATTGAAAAATGATTTTCGTTTGATTTTTTTTTTAAAATGATTTATGTTTTTATGCATGCATGAATGAATGAGTATGCGGAAATTATTTTGTGATGGGAATCTTAAAATTTTATTTATTGAGACCAAAGCCAAGAATAATGGAAATTCAAATACTTTTATTAATTGCAAAAAGAAAGCACAAGGGTCAATGCCCCATTTATTACATAAGGAAACCAGATTAAGGGTAAACCTTTAAATTATTCATAACTGAAAAGTAAATAAACCAAAACGTAAGAAGTCATTACATAGAAAAACTAAATCCTTCTCCTAATCCTTGCCCTAAACTCCTCTACCATCTCACGACAAAGTGCAAGAAAATCGGCGATATCTTTTACTGGTTTGAAGATATCTGCCATGTACTCATCCTCTTTTAGACTTCGAGGGGTCTCATGAATCAGATCGTTGGATAGTAAGACCAACTTCTGATATCTTTCTCGATAATACGCCTCTTCCCTTTGTAACTTTGCCATGATTCCTCTATCCTCCTCAGTAGTTTGCTCTAATTGTTGGTTATGTTCTTCAATATAGGTGCCCTACTCTCTAAGTTCTTCGTAAGACTCCTCAAGCTCCTCGTATAGTCTAATGAGCTCTCGGTTTTCTTCCTGAGTTTCCCTCCATTCTTCTGGCCGTAGGGTAAGAAGTTCTTCAGATGATCTCATTCGCACAGTTGCATCTAAGGCTTGCCTTTTGCTCTCGAGAAGAGCGTTAGCCAAGATTTGGACTTCAGCTTCTAGGTTGTGGATACGCCTATCACACCCCACTTTGAACTCTCTTTGTGTTGATGTCATCTAAATGTCTCTCCACTCATCCCTCTGACGTCAGGCTCTATCTAACTCATCCTTATGAGTCTTAAGACATGAACTCACAGCTTGAAGGTCGGCGTAAGCTTGTTCCTTCTTCTCTTCCTCTATCTGGGCTATCCCCTTATTGATCCTTGACTGCTCCATAACTTCATTGAGACTTCTTCTTAATTGACTGTTTTCCCCAGTGGCTTGGTAAAATTTACCTCCCCACTCTTCTTTTTCCTTTTTCAATTGCGAAATAGTCTCTTTGAGTCTTTCACTTTCTTCTATGGAGATTACAGCAGGTGGGGGAACCCTTGGATTAATAGGATGCTCCAGAGTAAAAGGAAACTTCACTATGCTCACCCTTTCTTTCATCCATTGTACATATGGTACCATAGATTCTTCCCTTGGTCTTTTAAGACTGCTCTTCCCTTTGATAATTTGCCTCCAAGCTTGAGCAATCTTTAGAACATCGGGATGATTCCCAGTTACATTTCGTAGGATGAAACCTTCTAACAACCTATCCTCTGGCTTGTAGGCCAATGGATGCCCCAATTTCCTCATTGCTAAGACAGGATTGTAGCTAA
The DNA here is from genome assembly GCA_022829125.1 of Lathyrus tuberosus. Lineage (NCBI taxonomy): Eukaryota > Viridiplantae > Streptophyta > Magnoliopsida > Fabales > Fabaceae > Lathyrus > Lathyrus tuberosus. Next base: position 656,971 of record JALAZF010000179.1, read on the forward strand.
TGCACCCTCTCGATCCTATCAAGGGTACATTAGGAAAATCCCCGCAGTTTAGGATCACGTCGTCTCGATGGAGTATTTAAGGGAACCACGGGATGTCTTTATCAATGAGAGATACCAAATATTGAAACCAAGCGTATGCTTTCATTCTTTCCATATCCTTTAAATCCCTCACTAGGTGAGAGCACAACCATTTGTACAATAACTGAGCACAACATAGCATAGCCCCTCCCCTTCTTTCAAATTTTTGGTGAAGGGTAAAGTATACATCAGCGAGGAGAGCTGGTGTAGGATCTTCTTACCCAATGGTTACAACCAAGAATAAATTAATGGCAGCAATGTCCACGAAGTTCTTCTCGCTCGAGAATAAAACTAACCCAAAGATGAGGAGTATCATGATAGTGTCCATGGCTGCCCAATTTTTGCAGGCAGCAAAATGACTGGCTTTCTTCTCCAGGAACCCTTTAGAAAATCCGTGAAAGCCTTCTTGAACCCTTAAGTTAGCTTGCAAGTCTTCCTCATGGATATGAAAACAGCTAGCCATCTCTTTGAAGGAAGGGCGATACCCTAAAGCCTTGAATGGACCTTTTTTGTTCTTGGGGAGACCCAGCATCCTACGAAATTCTTCTAGAGTGGGGGCTATTTGAAAATCTTGAAATTGGAAGCACCTTAGTTCTGTGTCGTAAAACTGAGCCAAGGCGGTTAGACCCTCTTTTTGAATAGGAGTAGTGACAAGATCCAATATATCCCCATACTTACGAATTAAGGGCTTTCTCCTTTCTTGAGGTAACCCCATAGCATAAACCTTTAAGCCATCTATGTCAGACTTTCTTACTTTGATTGTGATAGTTTTCCTTTTCCCGAATTCTATTGCCTTTGACTTTAACTCTTTTTTTTAAATGTTTAAGATCCCTGTGACATAATAATGCAAAAAAGTTTTCATGAGGATGATGAATGCAAATTTTATATACTTGATTAGGGTAAGGTGATATGCAAGCATGACCTAGTAAAGGTAGGCTCCCTATGATAGGTTAGATCTATGTTTTGTCTACCCAATCCCCTCACATGTAGGATATAAAGTTTGGACAGCATAACAACCCTAACATGTACAGACTATACCCTTGTATTACCATGAGAATGAGCAAGCCTTCCTATGGTAATCCTTCGGGATAAGTCTCATCTGGGTAGGACCCTAGTAACAGCCCTTGAGGGTTGAATACGTAGGGTCTCCATGAGTTGGTAAGGGTAGGCTAAAAGTTCTCAGAGTCTCGGACCACATCCAAATCATCCTCTATGTTAGGGGCTAGCCCTACCATGAGGACACCTTTGAAGGATCTATTCTGAGTGTAGCATCAATGAATTAATGGGATGTCACATCCCCCAAAAACATTTCCGTTCTATGTCCTAATCTAGGGTTGTACTCCAAGCTTGGGTTTTAGCTTCACACATCATATGCCCCAATCCAATGCATGATGACAAAATAAAAATATAATGGACAAATATAATAAATAAAAATAAATTAAAACATAAAATAAATCATAATAAAAAATAAAAACAATAAGCACCCAAAACAAACAAGGACCCTAAAACCTAAGGTTAGGAGGGACTCTCTTTAGGGAGGCGTCCCCAGCAGAGTCGCCAGCTGTCGCGGCCGGCAAAAATATCGAGTCACCATCATTTATTTTAGAAAAATAAATGATAAACCTAAAATCCTAATCCTAAGGGTAGAGATTCCTAAGGTTCGGGAGTCGGTTAAGCGAGGGGAAGGTGTTAGGCACCCCTCACTTCCATTGTACTCAATGAGATCCTCCTTAAATTTTAGGGTATGTTTGTTTGTCATCTAACTTTTAATTTATCTTACAAAAGAATCCTAAGTTTTTTATTAATGTACTCGCTAGGGTTCACAACCCTATGCCTACGTACCTTCAATTTGAAGGATCAGAGTAACCGTAGGTCACCTCCCCTATTCCTACCCCCTAATCCTATTCCTAATCCTAATCCTAAACCCAATCCACTATTTATACTCTTGGATAAAGAGTTCTATCCCCAAATCTATTGTTTATACTCCTAGATAAGGAGTTCTATCCCTTAATCTATTATTTATACTCCTAGATAAGGAGTTCTATCCATTAAATCCCGATCCGTTTATTTATACTCTCGGAGGAAGAGTTTTATCCCAAAATCCTTGTCCATTGTTTATACTCTCGGATGGAGAGTTTTATCCCAAAATCCTGATCCCTTGGCCTATGTTTATACTCTTGGAACCTAAGAGTTTTATCCCAAAATCCCTTATCCCTTGGCCTATATTTATACTCTTGGAACCTAAGAGTTTTATCCCCAATTCCCATCCTTTATTTAGGCTCTCGGACCAAGAGCATTATCCCAAATTTAAATCCCTAAAAATCCCTTAGATATCCCTCATAGAATAACTTTCTAATTTCCATAAAAAAGAAAGAAAATAAAGTCCAAAATGCCATTATGCTAAAAAGTAAAATTTATCCCCAAATTAATCCAAGTAAATAACATAATTTTCTAAATTTAAAATTATCAAAAAAATAAAAATATTTTAATCCCCACAAATAAAAAGTTAAATTTACCATAACCCCCATTTATCCCATTTTCCAAAAAAAACTAAAAGAACTATTTTTCTTTAAATAAATCCTAAAACCTAATTTTACCAAAATATCTTAGCCCTAAAACCAAGACTTAAATCCCTTAAAAAAATTTCTTGTTCAAAAAAAGACAAAGAAGATTTATTTTAAATAAAAAGAAAATAAGTAATTAAAAAAAACAAAACCCCAATAATTATCCCTAAAAACCTATTCATTCATCCTAATAATGAAAACCTAAAAGTCCTATTATTATAAATCCTAATCAATATTTAAAAATCCTAATTTATTAATTAAATTAAGTAATTAACTTAATTAATAAATAAAAACCAGGGGGTGTATAAACCAACCAGGTTAGTAATTGGGCTTCTGGGATGGGGGTGTTAACAGTCATCTGGGCGCAAGGCCCACTTATTAAACCCCAATTTGAAAAAGAAGTCCACAATGGAGAGAGTCTGACTTTGACTCTCTCCTGGACGTTGGATTGGTTTGACTGAGGTCTTGATGAATTCTCCCAGACGCGTAGGATCAACATACCAAAGTATGGACGGCATTGATCTAAAATCTAACGAAGGTACAACGTGGGTATTTCCACGCTGGATAAGTCAAAGTAAGAGAATCCCGTGGTCAAGACAAGGCCATGTGTAGAGCATTCGTGTGCCTTACGAGGGAGTATAAATTCCCATTTTCATTCAGAAATGAGGACATTTCCATTTCTCATTCTCTCTCTAAGCCTCTCATTCTTTCTCTAATTCTCAAATGCTCTCGCTTCTCTCTTCTTTCTCTCTCCGTCCTTCTCTTCGGCCACCACCCAAATGGCCTCCGCCGCCCCCAAACCTCGTCTTCCCCAGATTTCTGGTTAAAGATGACTGGAATCTACAACCATGTTCATATGGTTGATGAACACCAACCCAATAACATATGAACCCTAACCCTTTGATGAACCCTAACCTATCAAGCCCAAAAACTTTCCAAGTTCTTCAGGGTTCATAAGAACCCTAAGAACCCTAACCTAAAATAGGTAAACCCTAACCCCCCCCAAAGAACCCTAACCCTACTAAGAATCCTAACCCTAACCCATACCCAGAAAACCCTAAATTAAACCCCAAACAAGCAATCGAACCCAGACTCAACAACAACCACGAGATGCAAAAATAAAGCTAAGTGTTCTCTCACTTACCTCTCCTTGCCGTGACCGATTAAGCTGCGTCCAATTCCTCTCCCTTATTTTCCTTCTTCGATTCACTAATCCTCTTCCCTTTTGTTTGCAAGTGAACTATGGAGGCCAAGCTCAGAGGGATTAGGGTTCTGATTTTTGAACCCTAATTCTCAAACGCGTACGAGCTCTACTGAAGGGTGTGGGATTCGCGCAGCAGCTGTGTGTTTTTTTTAGCTTTTGGGTCCCTTTATTCTGAATTTTATCTCTGTTTATATAGACAATTTTTTAGGTTTAAGAATTGATTAGGTTGATTTGTTTTTAGGAATTTCTGATGTATTTAGATTTGATTTGATCCATGTATTAGAATTAGGGTTTGATCTGATTGTTGTTGGAGATTTGATAAGATTTCTGTTGTAATCTGATTTGAAACATTAATGAAAATTAGTTCTATTTTGTAAAAAAGATCTAAATTGATTTGATTTTGTTTTTCTCTTTGATTCTGCGCACATTAGGGTTTGTGAATGGGGAAGGAGAAGATACTTGGGTCAACATTTTGATCCACAATAAAATAAAGTAAAAATAGAAAATAAAAAATAAATAATAATAAAATTTAATATGACCACAACCGTACAAAAATAAAATAGATATCCAATAAAATAAATGATATCACCCAAAAAACAATCTTAATAAGTGAATAAAACAGAAGTAAATAATACTCAGTAACTATATTAATAGTAAAAATGAAATAATAATAATAAAAAACATATAATAATCACACGTGGTCCCTCCTATCCTAAACCCTGATTAAAAATTAGTAACATGCAATTAAATTCTAAAACTAAAAAAAAAAAAATTCTTAATTAACAATTAAAATAATATACTTAAAGTTTAAACTTGTTATCTGAACCTAATGACACTTAATTTAATAAATAAAAAGAACAAAACAACTACTCATTCAAAAATATCTTAAAATAATTAACTCTAAAGCAAAATCCCAATTATACAAAACCTAGAATGGGACCAAAACTAACATTCTCAGAAGCCCAACACCACCTAAATGACACCCTCTGTTTGCACAAAAAACCCAAAAAAGATGAAAAACACTGGTCAAAATTTAGGGTACTACACCAACTATCAACCAAGTGACAGTTACAACAAGGTAATCAACCAAGGATATGAGAAATATTACCTATTACCAACAAAGGGAAGGACGACAAAGGTAATAATCTCAAAAGGGGTACGAGAAATATCACCTACTACCAACTAAAGGGCAGGACGACAAAGGTGATACACTCGAACGGGGAGAGATTACCAACTATCAAACAAGTGATAGCTACAACAAGGTAACCAAACCCGACTATATTACCTACTACCAACTCAATGGGCAGGACGACAAAGGTAATAAGCTTCCATTGCCAGAGCAAGGGACCAAAATTCAATCCAGGAATAAACTAGAGAGAAGCGGTCAAACAAGACTCATCTCGAGAAGGAAATATATCAACTAGGGATTAATTCCATCCAGACAAATGAACTGGGGATGAAAACTAAAACAAATATCTTCCACGAGGCATAAACTTAGTGGGGGAATTAACAAGGATATGCATTTTCTGCTTACGGGTCGACACTTTAATGGAGAGTGGACACACACGCTCTGCATAAACGCAATGCGTATGAGTATGAGTATGCTGAAAAAATAGACATAAGCATGAGCAGAGGGTGAATCAACATCACAACGCTACAGAATACTCGGCAAATCTCAACAAGATAGAGATATCATTAGAAAACTCCGTTAGGGATTTAGCTGGTGAAATCCTGCAAGAGATAAACAAAAGCCATCAAAAGAATATAAATCCTACTACAAGGCTCAAATTTTGTTGGAGAAAGGAAGATACTCCTTGGGGAGAAACCCAAATATCAATCTTCTAACATCAATGATACACAAAAGGATAACAACATAAACTCTGCTTCGAGGATGGAAGGGAAGTTGTTGGGGAATCAGAACAACCCAAACCTATCTGACTCTTCTTAGGGATAATAAAAAGAAGTCACAGGAACTTCCACTTCAAAAAGATGAAGAGATATGTTGCGGAAAAAATAGAGGATCCGCTGGGGATTGTAAACATATAAACAAACTCCACTGGGAAAGCGAGGCAGATCTGCTGGAGATACAAGATAAAGGCTCTCTGAGGATTAACCAATTCTGAGCAATGCATCCTGAACTTGCCGCGAAAATAGCAAAAGGTCAAACTGCAGGGGATTTTAGATCAATACTCATCATAAATGAGAGAAAACCCAACAGGTGACTAATATATCAATATTCATTGAATAGAGATGTCATCAGCGACTTCACTGGGGAATAGCCTCAATTGTGATGCACAATCTTCACTAGGAGGATAAATCTACGAGTAAAAAAAATTGTAGAGAAATACATCCTGAACTTGCGGGGGAAAATAAAAAGTTAACATCAATGCTCTATGCTTGGAAACAATCGAAACAATGATGCACTGCCTCCGTTGGGGGAATCAGCAAGGATAAATCTCTGGGTAGAAAAGCCTGGAGAGAAAATCATCCACAAGACAAGATAAAACCGACAAGCGGCCACTATGTCAATGCTTTTTAGAGGAAAATAACATTGCTCTCTGTTTGGCGACATCCAAAGCAACAACAACACATATAGGGGGTAAAACTATGAGTTAGGATTCCTCCTATGACTTTTGTTGGGGATAGCAAAAAATGAATCTCTGTGTGGAGATTGACACCAGGGAGAGGTGGTCCTCAAAACTACTCAACTACCTGACCATAACATAATCAGCCGGAGAAGATCTGGATCGAGATTTAGCTGGGGAAAAACTGAACAACACTCGTCTGGAAAAAACTCAAACCGATATTCAACTAAGAAATACTGGATCTTATGAGTCCATCACATCATAACAAACTTTGAAGGAACCCATTCTCCTGTCAACAACTAGTTATATGAACAAACTCTATTGAGGAAAACAACAAATCTATTGAGGAAATATCAACAAACTCTACTGGGGAGCTGTCAATAAATTCTACCAGAGAGGTAAGAACGAATCCTGCTGAGGAAAACATTGATCTTACCATTCTTGGAATAACCGTCGACATTCCTTTTTGTATTCATAAATCAAAGGAAAATGTTTTTATAATTTTCAAAAATCTAAATCAATTATTCACATTTGTTTCAGAAATCATCATAAATAATAAATGAATTTTTGCAAACAGAAACAAGGTAAGAATTGCAAATAAAGGGACAAAGGCCCAAATTTTATTAATAGAATGGTAGTCCGCAAATGGCGTAACTCCATGGATCGTTACAAAGTTTGAAAAATGGTAAATACATGGAAAGGGTTACATTGAAATACAATGACCACTATTCTCTTTAACAACTTTGAATTCCATTGTGCTCAAAACTTCAGCTGAGGATGATTGAAGCAAAATCCTTGATAGACGGTGTTGCTTTAAATGATCAAGAATGGCCAGATGCAATTACTTGCCATAATCCCTAACTTTTGCCTAGATTTCCCTTTCGAGTTTTCAATCTACCGGGATGACTATTTCTGTTTTTATCTCTAATTTTTGCCTGGACCGCCCTTTCGGGTTTTTAGCCCACCGAGACGCTCATTTTTGCCTAAGCCGCCCTTTCGAGTTTTCAACTTAGCGAGATGTTCTTTTTATTTTTTTAGGCGAAGTATTTCTTGACTATATCGGCATTCACAGGACGAGTGAACTCTTCACCATCCATAGTTGTAAGAATTAATGCACCGCCAGAGAAGGCTCTCTTAACAACGTATGGACCTTCATAATTAGGAGTCCACTTGCCCCTAGAATCAGTACTAAAAGTCAATATCTTTTTTAGCACGATATCGCCTTCTCTGAACACACGAGGCTGAACCTTCTTATCAAATGCTTTCTTCATTCTCTGTTGATATAGCTGGCCATGACACAAGGCCATCATTCTTTTCTCTACAATCAAATTCAACTGATCGTATCTTCTTTGGCACCATTCAGCCTTAGACAATTCAGCTTCCATCAAAACTCTCATAAGAGGGATTTCAACTTCTACCGGGAGCACTGCTTCCATACCATAAACAAGGGAGAAAGGGGTTGCCCCTGTTGAAGTGCGGACGAATGTACAATACCCATGCAAAGCAAAAGGGAGCATCTCATGCCAATCCTTATAAGTAACAACCATCTTTTGAATGATTCTCTTAATGTTCTTATTAGGAACTTCAACAGCCCCATTCATCTTAGGTATGTAAGGAGAAGAATTATGATGCTCAATCTTAAACTCATCGCATGATTCCTTCATCATCTTGTTGTTCAGATTCCACCCATTATCAGTGATAATGTTGCTCGGAACACCATACCGACAGATGATTTGGTTCTTGATAAACCAGACCACTACTTGCTTGGTCACATTGGCATATGATGCCACTTCAAACCACTTGGTAAAATAGTCAATAGCCACCAGAATGACTCATCATCATTTTTTTCTTTTTTTTTCTTCTACTCTGTTTTTAATCATTTTTTCATTTTTTCATTTTTTCATTTTTTTTCTTTTTTCTTTTTAATTTTTGCAGACATTCTAGCTTCAAAGGCAATCTATGCTCCACAATATCAATATCAAAACCAGGCATGTCTTGATAAAACCAAGCAAACACGTCAACATATTCTCTAAGAAGCTCTACTATCCTCTTCTTAACATCTGACAGAAGCGGTGCCCCAATCTTGACTTCCTTCTTATTATCATCTGAACCCAGATTGACCAATTCTACTGGCTCTTCATGAGGATGAATGGCTTTTTCCTCGTGCTCAAACAACCGAGAAATTTCATCTAGAATCTCCTCAATATCCTCTTCTTCAGCTCCAAACACATGGAACTCAAAGTTAGGAGAGGGCATAGAGTCATTGTGTTCAATGGGTTTAACAATCAATATGCACAATGATTTATGTCTGATTTTAGAATATGAACAAGAAATGCAAGTATTATGCAGACAAAAGTGATCATCACATTATTATTATTATTATTATTATTATTTTGGTTTTTTATGTTACCATTTTTCAGAAATAAAGTAAAAAGGGAAAACAAAATATGGATAAACAAAATAACATTTTATTGATGATGATAAAATTTGAAACAAAGCCCACACAAATTCACTTTCACCTTGGGCAGAGTGAAAGGATTTTTTTGAAAGAAACAAAAGCAAATTACTTTGAAATATGAATAACAGTGGGAACATCAACAGCTATCCAATTCTGGCAGATCTGTCAATGTGTCACGAAATTGGGAAGTTCTTCCTCTTCATCATCTTCAATGATGGCGCTGACTTCATATTTGGGTTCCTTAAGCCTCGGTCGAGGGGAATAAAAGGGCACATATGCATCTTCTATCTCAGAACCGTATCTAGGATCTTCCAAATAAGGCTCTCAATCTTGGGCAGGAATGGATCATTTTCAGAGTCGTCTAAGATGTAATCTTCAGAGTCATCTTTAAGAATTGCAGCTGTAGAATGATCTTTGTTGATGATTCCGACGCTGTGAAAAGCCTCATTAACACGCTTCAGATCTCTTCTAACCATACCAGGCATAAAGCCTAAACCTATTTTGCCTTGGTTATCAACCAGATCAATAACTCGGCCCCAACCGTCAGACCGACCAGTCTCTAATACATGTAGAGCATCTTTCAAAGAAGACATGGGCAACCCATTCTTCTTAATAGCTTTATCATCAACGGAAAGAGCTTGGAACGGAGTCCCAATATTTTCATCGGCATTAACATACAAAAAGGATGAAAGATGGCTGACAAACATCGCTTGTTCGCCTCCAATAATTACCAGTTTGTCATCTGAATAAATTTTAATTTCTTATGAAGAGTCGAAGTCACTACCCCAGCTTCATGAATCCAAGGCCGGCCAAGAAGACAACTATAAGCAGGACGAATATCCATTACTTGAAGAGTAATTTGGAAGAAGCATGGTCCTATTTTGACTGGAAGTTCAACCTCTCCAATCACAGTTTTTCTAGATCCATCAAAAGCTTTAACTCATGGGAGCACCTTGGTACGAAAGCCTCGACAAAGTAGACTTTAGCAACATATTCAAAGAAGAGCCAGTATAAACCAACACATTGGAAATTGCATCTTCTTGACAGTTCATAGAGATATGTAAAGCCAAATTATGATTTCTCCCCTCCTCGGGTAACTCTTCATCGCAGAAACTCAAATTATTACATGTTGTGAGGTTGGAAATAATTCCATCAAAGTGATTAATAGTCACATCATGCTCAACATATGCTTGTTCCAATACCTTTTGCAAAGACTCCCTATGAGCTTCAAAATTCATCAATAAGGACAAAACTGAAATCTTGGACGGGGAGTGCAAGAGCTGATCTACCACACTGTACTCACTCTTCTTGATCAATTTAAAAACATCATTCTCATAAGCCTTCTTATTCAAACCACTGGATTGACTAGAGGTATCAACATTATTCTCGTCTTGAGGTCGTTTGCCAGCAACAACATTCTCCACAATCTTTGGAGGCTCAAAAGCAAAAACTCGACCACTCCGAGTCACTCTACTAACATCAGCGATGCTTACCACAGAAGACAAAGAAGGAATGGCCACTTCCTTACCATCTTCTACCATGGTAACATTGTACTTATACGGAACAACCTTGTCAGATTCATAGGGTACTGGACCGGGTAACCGAACAACCAAAGGCGTAGCAGCGGATTTCTGACTATCATAAGAGACAACAACTCGTTCAGGAATATTAAAGTGTGGCATAATAACATTCACCTTATTCTGATATTCAACCCTTTTAGAATTGACCTCAATCAAATTTTGATCCATCATCCCTTGAATGTCCCTCTTCACAATCACACAACCACACGGATTCACAGAACAGGTGCAACACAATGCATAATCAAAATCAATATCATGGTATTCACTCAAAAGTGCATGCATTTCCACAAGCGATCTTTGAATCCAACAAATATCAAAAATCTTGAATGTACCAGGACAACCATGAACCATATTGACAGATGTCTTGCCATGATTGGGCAACGGGTTTGATTGTACATTAGGATTGCTGTCTTCAAATGACAAAATACCACTTCTAACCAATCTTTGCACTTCCATCTTCAATGGATAAAAATTCTCAATATAATGACCAGCTCCTCCCTGATGGAAAGCACAATGAGCTTTAGGCTTATACAACCACAGTGAATTTTTCGGAGCAACATGTGGTGCACGGGTCTGAACAAGATTCTTCTGAATTAAACCAGAAAGAAATTATGTATATGTCATCAAAATTGGATCAAAATCCTTTTGATAACGGCCTCGTTGATTGTTCTATTGATTAGAACATTGTTGATGAGCAGCTTGAACAACATGAGTTGAATTGATAATAGGCGTAACAGATGCAACGTGTTGCTGACATTGATTATTCTTACCATAACTCTTTCTGCGTCTTGCACGAGAAATAGCATCGGTCTCACCTTCTTTCTTTTTGGCAAGTCCTCCCCCATATTTCTTGGAATTTACAGCATAATTACCATCTTTTGATAATCGGCCCTCACAGACACCTTCTTCCAATCTCATCCCCATGTTAACCATCTCAGTGAAATCACTTGGGGAACTAACAATCATACGCTCATAATAGAAAGGACTCAGAGTTTTCAGGAAGATTTAGGTCATATTTTTTTTCTTTCAAAAGAGGATTAATCTGAGCAGCGATCTCGCGCCACCTCTGCGCGTATTCTTTGAATGTCTCCTTATCTTTTTGAGCCATTGCTCGAAGCTAGTCACGATCAGGAGCCATGTCCACATTATACTTATACTGCTTTACAAAAGCCTCACCCAAATCTTCAAAAGTGTGAATTCGAGTGCTGTCGAGTCCCATGTACCATTTCAAGGCTGTACCAGACAAACTATCTTGAAAGTAGTGAATGAGAAGCTGATTATTATCGGTCTGAGTCGACATCTTGCAAGCATACATAGTTAAATGGCTCATCAGACAAGAGTTACCCTTATACTTTTCAGAGTCAGGGACTTTGAACTTATGTGGGATCTTCACATTAGGAACCAGGCATAACTCATGGGCATTCTTCCCAAACGGTTCTTTGCCCCTCAAAGCTTTGGTTTTTTTTCTCTGCATTTTAGCAAATTGATCTTGAATCTCTTCCATTTTCTCATAAGCACTGACATTCTCGCTCGGAGCAGTGTGGAAAATTGGTTCTTCAAAAGGAACAGTATGAACCACAGGTTGCGGTACAGACATCACAGGCTAGACGGTAGAAACAACTGGAACTTCAGGAGGTGGTGGTGGTTGGTAACCTTCAGGAACAAATTTATGAGGCATGCCCCAGGGGAAACCAGGAGGCATGGAGTGTTAAGGAACACTTGCTGGCACCACAGAGATGGGTGTAGAGACAATTTAAGAAATCCCCGTCCTTTGCACAGGAGTCGAAAGTGGAGGAGGAGGGGGTGGCTGATTCTGAGCAGCCACTAATGCTTCCATCATAGCAGCGAGTCTTTCCAAACTATCTTTCAGAGTTGTCACTTCCTCACGAAGCTCACAGTTCTCTTGTTGCAATTGATCCATCTTTTTCTTCAGATTAGCTCGAGTATTATACTGATGCGACAACTTGGCTGAATGAAGACCAAGAGAAACATAAGATACCTAGAAAAGGAAAAACACAATGCACAATGATGCAAATGCAAATGCAAAATGAAAATGTTTCATTCAGCTTTCAAGGATCTTTAAAATATAAAGAAATTGCAAACATCGTAAAGAAATAACACTCTTTGAAATACTGATAAACTTGTCATTTTATTGAATATTGGAAAGAGCTACACTTGGAGGTACAAGTTACAAAGGATCAAAATTCAAAAAGAAAAAGCTAGATCCTAAAGAGCACCTGATGATGATCCAATATCTCTCTCATAGTTGTCCTTCATGGCGGTCTTCTCTAACACGAGTTGATCCACAATACCCTTCCAAGCACCGAAAGTAGGTGGATGAGATGATGAAGTAGTAGAGGAAAATAAATCCTCTTCAAGTCTCTTCACAACACGTCGCTCAAGCAACTAAATCAAGTCATCTTTCTCCTTCATTTGCTTTTGCAACTCTAACTTCTCAAGGTTTGAAGCACGAAACTTGGATTCCTAAAGATCTTTTTCTTCCTTCATCTTGGCCAAAGCATCTTGAAGAGTCTTCACATCATCAGAAGGAATAAGGATTGGTGTAGCGACCATTGTAGTCATGGGTTTCTCAAAAGAATAAGGCATTTTGAGCTCCTTAGCTCACTCATTCGCCCAAAGCGTATGAGGTTCCAAGGCAATGCAAACTTGTCTTCCAAGTTGTCCTCTACCCATCCTATGAATCATAGTCCAGGCATGAGCCATTCTTTTCTTTAAACCAAGAGAGTCATTCCCTTTTTGGAAAAATAAACCCTCTAAGTGAATATTTTTAGGCTTATCCTTCAACATATAACCAAGCTGACGACGAGCTAAACTCGGGTGGTAGTTAATTCCTCCTTGTGTGCCAAAAGAGGCACATTGGAGAATTCCCCGTAACTATAAATAATTTGGACATTATCATAAACAGAAAAAGACCAAGTAATGTCAGCATGGGTAATGTAGTGCGAGTTTTATGTGTGGTTGAAAAGCACTATCGCTTTGGGGTACTACAGCTTGATTCATTTTTTATCCTATTGAAGTTGATGGAGGAAGGGAAATAGATGTCTCCAATTAACCCTGCTTGCATACTGAGTTTAAACAGATGACCGTTGGTTTACAGATGCTACAACGATTGTGGGTCTCTCTTAGGTTACTTTGTTAAAATAGTGCCTGAGCGATTGGTGGGAGGTTTAAGACTGATGCTTTTTTGTTGATTGATGGAGGTACTGGATTTTGGGTTTTGTTTATTAGTGTGCTCGCTAAGATTTTTTAATCTTATGCCTACGTATTCCCGTTTAACGAAACAGGGAAATCAGAGTGATAGTAGTTCCTCCTATTCTATGGGAGGAAAAAGGTTGTTTTGGTGTCTTATTCAAAGCCCAAGACGTGAAGCTAAAAGTGGTTTGTATCTTGTTCAAAGCCCAAGATGTGAAGCTGAAGGGTCTTGTCTTTAGAGAGAATTTGTCATCTATAAAGAGGATCTGTTTGTCACAACTATTGGGTGACTGGTCATAAAGGAGAATTACTTTAACTGGGATATGTGAATCCTGCAATGCCATGATTTCCTTTATAGGGGATTTTTAACTTGAAGGAGAAGACTTTAACTCAGTGGAGAGCAATGCCATCTTTCTTAGGAATTTCTCATGCTAAAAGTGGGACAGTGGCGTGGTTGTAAATAATCCAGAGGCTTGCCGCTTACAGCAATTAGATGGGGAAAAGGAGTTGTTGATGTTTGTATGCTATGAACAAGACACAACTTTGATGCTAAAAGGTTGATTGACTCAACTAGGGGTTTCCTTATACAAAGCCTAAGAGGAGGCTATTGACCCAACAAGAGGGTGTTTTTATGTGTCTCGTACGAAGCCCGAGAGAGAGGCTAAAAGGGTTGACTCAACAAGAGAGTGCTTTTTAGGTGTCTTGTACGAAGCCCAAGACGGAGGCTAAGAGGGTGATTGACTCAACAAGAGAGTCTTTTATACTCAACAAGAAAGTGTTTTTGTATCTCGTATGAAGCCCGAGATAGAGGCTAAAAGGGTTTGACTCAACAAGAGAGTCTTTTATACTCAACAAGAGAGTGTTTTTGTATCTCGTACGAAGCCCGAGATAGAGGCTAAAAGGGTTTGACTCAACAAGAGAGTCTTTTATACTCAACAAGAGAGTGTTTTTGTATCTCGTACGAAGCCAAAGATAGAGGCTAAAAGGGTTTGACTCAAAAAGAAAGTCTTTTATAATCAACAAGAGAGTGTTTTTGTATCTCGTACGAAGCCCGAGATAGAGGCTAAAAGGGGTTGACTCAACAAGAGAGTCTGAAAAGGTTAGCTCCCTTGGGGAGAATCATTGTGCAAAGCCCAAGAGGAGGCTGACTTCACTGAGGAAGGATCATTATACAAAGCCTAAGAGGAGGCTATTGTTGGCGACTGTTTCAGTTTAGTGACAGGTTCAGTATGTTGGATGAAAGATAAAACTAGTTCTTATGAAGGGAACGATTAAAGGTATTGTTGTGCTTTAGGATTAATCAGAGGGTCAGGGTTATTTCCTGTTCTTTAAGGAAACGGGAAATCCAAAGGGTATTGAGATTGTCCAAGTCTACGGGTGTTTTGAGAAATCGATTCTCAGGTAGTGAATGATCTTTGTATAATGCCCAAGAGAAGGCTGTTATGTTAAGGGATGAAGGTCAACCCATTAACTGGTCTGACACTTGACTCAGAAAGACAGCTCTAGCAAATTGGTGACTAGGTTCTGTTCCTATATCTGTAGAGGTCTCTGGGTCCTTGTACTAAGCCCAATAGAAGGCATGAGAGCTTTTAAGAAGCCGAAGGGTCCTTGTATGATGCCCAAGAGGAGGCAGGGATGCTTTTAAGAAGCCTGTGGGTCCCCAAACCCCAAGAAGTTCAAGACATGATATTCATCGAGAATAGATCAAGCCAGGAAAGTCCGAGAATTTGGAAGAAACTCAAAAGATGCCATTCACGGAGAAAATATCATCTCTGGGGAGTAGAGTCTCTTTGACAATTTCTAAGGGTGACAGTCTGAGAAAGGGTTCACCGAGAATGCTGCCTTTCACGTCTCCATATTGTTTAACCCCAAGAGAAGGGAAGACTGTGTCTGGTAATCCTATGGGGATCTAGTTTTGTTTGTATTTAAGAGTGACCAACAGGGCTTTACCTAGTGCTAGACGTAGTTGCCGGGGAAAACTCTAAATAACTATACTAGTATTACACAGTTGGTATATGATGAGTATATAAAAGTTTGTGAAAGGAGACTTACAGTGAGCAGCCACACAATACAGTTATACATATATGAAAGTGGATAAAGAAAGCGGGTAAACACTTACTCGGTTGTAGAGCTTCCATGTTGTTTGGTTAGTTTGTTCAACAAAGAAATCTTTGATAACAATATTATATTTAAAATCAAAGGAGAAAGTGCTTTGAAAAGATTGTTGGGGCTTACAGCTCAAGGAGAGGCCCAAGGTTTTATTAGTGATTGCACTGTGGTTTTGAATTTGTACAGATACTTATACAAGTGACTGAGGCCCAAAAAAGGTTTTCTGTACAAAGAGATGGGTCTTACACTCTCTCAAGAGGCCCAAAGGTTTATTTTTATACAAGTGGCGGGCGGGGCTTACAGCTCAAGGAGAGGACAAAGGCTTGATTTTTGAACTGGCGATCGCGCCGAGATTTTCTTTTAACGCAGAGGGACTTATACAATATCTGAGACCTAAAAATTGTTTTGGTTAAAAGGGGATTAGGTCTTACACTCTATTAGAGGCCCAATAATTTATTTTTATACAAGTGATGGGGCTTACAGCTCAAGGAGAGGCCCAAGGTTTTATTTTGAACTGGCGACGATCGCGCCGAACTTTTGAAATACAACGAGACTTATACAACATTTGAGGCCCACAAATGTTTGTATTTACAAAGGATTGGGTCTTACACTCTATTAGAGGCCCAAAAGTGTTTGAAAAAGTTTGATGAGGGTTGAATTAATAAAAAAACCCTAATTTGTTTTCAAAATGTATTTTAATTGAATAAAAAATTCAATTAAAATGACCAAAATTGTTTAACATGTAAAAAAAAAATTTTGATCTTGGATTAATGTTTCAAAAATTAGGTTCTGATCCACAAAATGATCGGAAATCACTAAAATTTGAAAAATCAAGAAGGAGAAAATATTTTAAATGTCAAAAAACAATTAAAATATTAATTCTTTACAAAAATATCTAGTATATGAAATAAATAATATTTTTGGGATTTTTTTGGGAAAATAAAATATTTTAACATTTTTGTGAATTATTAAAAAAAGAATCAACTCAAAATCATTAAAACTTCGAGAGAAATTAATTTTTGAATCAATTAAATAAAATCACAAAATTCAAATATTTGAATTTTTAAAAAGGGCGCCAAGAACAAGGGCAAGAACACGCGCCACCCTCTGTTTCTGAAGATTTGCATTTTCTATCCAATCTCACTGAATACTTGATTATATCATGCAATCTACATATCAATCTACTCGTTTCAACCTCACGATCATGTCTATGGTCTTTAATTTAATTTATTTTAAGCATGGAATAAGAAATCAAAGAGAAACCTCAAGAACTCCAAAATTTACATGAAGGTTCAGAAATTCCACACACGATTCAAACAAAGAAATTGATTGAGGGAAAACACTCTATGCATGATTATGAACATATGGCCAAATTATTGTGTAGCAAAAAATGCATGGATCATAGAGTTAGAAGAGCTCATGCTTACCTCTTGCAGCTGGTGATCGTGTTTTGTGTTAGAGGTGTTACATCTTGGTTCCAAGGATATGGATAACTTCCCTAGGTGCTATGGAGTGTGTCTGGATGCTTGGAGTGGATTGAATTGACCTGGAACTTGATTTGGCACCTCAACTGCAAATCTGTCAAAGGCTTGTGCAGATGGCTAGTGATTTTGAGATTTTAGTGTTCCAGATGTTATGTGAGTGTTTGGATCACTTCTATATGATGTTTATGAAGGGTGTGTGTGTGATTGGTTTGATTGGAATAGCTCTCAAACTCAAAACCTGATAATGACTTGCTTTGGAAGGCAATTTTGGAAGTGAGAGGAGATTTTGAGGAAAGCATCTATTTGATGGCTTTGGTGTAATCAAACTAATCACAAATGAGCTCTATTTATAGTAGAGCAAGTTTGTTTTGCAAGGAATAGTGAATGGCAACTGCTGCTTAGGTTTAGCCAATGTTGAGCAATGAGAATCCAAGTCTCCTCTAGCCATTGACTAGAGGTTAGGGCACAGGCTGCTGGTTCCCTTGGTCTTGGATAAGTCTTGACTGAATTCAGTTAGAAATGGCTCAGTCCATGCCACCTTGGTGCATCCATTAAATGCTACAATCCAAAATTGGAGTTTTGTCCCTCTTTTAGGCATTTCTAGGTTTTGCATGCTATTTTGGGTTCCAAAGACTTGGGAGGCTTGGGATCAGAGTTGGTTCCTCCTTGGTCCCCCCTTGAGGTGTTCAAATGGATAGAGTTGCTTTCCCTTTGCAAATTTTGAGCAAATCGAGCAAAACTCCCAAATCTGCCTTGCCCTGACAGTTTGTAGCAAGGCATATTGGCATTGTCATATCTCATGGCTCAAGTGGAGTTTGATGGAGTTCTTAGCCATTTTGGAAAACCCTCATATGATACAACAACTATTTGATCATAATTGGTTTTGATACTTTTTGGATCCAAGTGAAAAATGCCCCTACATTTGGAAAAAAAGTGAAGGTAGATTCTGACTTAGTGAAAATTTCACTAAGTGTTGGAAAAAAGTGACATTTTCACTTTTCTTGATTTTGATCATTCCATAACTTAAAATCAATGATGAATTGGAATGAGTTGTGTTTGAAGCTTTTGTAGAGGGCCATGAGAGCTACAAATCCAGCTTTGAATGGGGAAAAATGGCCTTGTGGTTTAGGAGTTATGATCCTCCAAAGTTGGTACCCTAGCCACTTTATTCCATAACTTAGAAATTTTTCTAAGTTTTTTATGGTTACCCCTTTTACAAGTTATCCCACTTTACTTGATTTTTCTTGATGAATGATGATTCCAATCACACATTAATATCATTTTAGGGTCAAAGAACCATAATTGTGAAAAATCTCAAAAAGTCAAAGTTGACTTTTGTGCACGGTTGACTTTTTGTCAGATGAACTCTAAACTGTGCGATCCTATATAAAATTAAGTCCTTGACCTAAATCAAACTCGATGGATTGATTTCATAGGTGTCATAGGGTGTATTGGATCATATCCTAGGGTTTGGGAGCATTTCCTGGTCAAAAGTCAAAGCTATAGTTGACTTTTTCCGCGAAACCCTAACTGTGGTTCAGATGAAATTGAAACTTGTTGCTCAAGTTTCCTAGACCAATCCATTGTTGCAAATGGATAAATGTGGTGTGTTAGAGACCCTTAACCCATGTCTTAAGGTCTTGGCTCATGATTTGTCCCAAAAGTCAACTTAGGGGTGAATTAGGTCAAGAAACCATAATTCCGGATTTTTAGTGAATGCATCCCCTGAGGCTAAATTGACTTGATGATTGGGTTCATGAGGTCCCATGGAGCATTTTAGGTTATGCTTTGAATCATTGGCTCATGCCCAGAGGAAAATTTCCATCTGGAGGCCTCGGTCGACCAAAACCCTTATTTGGTGACACTGTCGATCTTGAGGCTTAATCCACTCAGAATGTTGCAGCCTTGTGCTTAATCCTTGATGTGGAAGTCCTCTTGATCCATTGTATGTTTGAGAGGTTAGACAAGTTAAAGATCATGTCATTCCTTGATTGATCCTTTGTTTAAGAGCTCTGAGAGGGCTTAAAACCCTAAGTTTGATTGTAGTGGATGCTCACCCATCTTTAGGGAGACTAATGAGGCATAATGATACACCCATATTGCGATGATGATTTGCACAATGCTGAGAATCTTAGTGTTCAAAATTTGGGGTATGACAGATGCCCCTATTTAATCTTCTTGGACCAGAAGGTGTGAATGGCGAAGGTAGGAATGGCAGTTTGCGCATCCTTCTTCTTTTGCTAAGCAATGATGCTTAGAAAAGGAAAACTTCCCCTCGATCCTAGTTTTCTACCAAGGAACTGGTCTAAGTTTCTGAAATAAACTTCCCCTCGATCCTGGTTTCCTACCAAGGAACTGGTCTTAGTTTCTGGAATAAACTTCCCCTCTATCCTGGTTTACTACCAAGGAACTGGTCTCAATTTCTGGAATAAACTTCCCCTCGGTCCTGGTTTCCTACCAAGGAACTGGTCTAAGTTTCTGATGTAAACTTCCCCTCGATCCTGGTTTCCTACCAAGGAACTGGTCTAATTTTCTGATGTCAATAAACTTTCTTGACAAGGGATGCTATGTGTAGCAATTTTCCTCAAACTTCTCGACAAATTTTCCTGGGGAGATGCCATTTGATAGAAAAAATTTTGATGTCAAACTTGCTGGGGAACCCAGCCATCTGAGTTGTAGAGGTGTACAAATTTCTTCGTTGGAGATGCCATTTGCTGACTCTACTGGGGAAAGCAAGTCTCTTGAGAGGCTGTTTTCTGCTTGGGGATATTACATCATACTTTTCTCGGAGATCTTCTCGGAGAAATGCCATGTGATGTGATCCAATTTTGAGGTGCTGATGACCTTTTCGTCAGCGAATCTATCAGAGAAAAACTGCTGTATTGCCGAATCTCTGATTAAGAGGCTTTCTCTGGGGATTTTCCTTAATCTGAGAAAGTGAAGATATCATCTTCGATGGCGAAGAGTGATGTTCTTCGAAGGTTCTCTAGTTCTTCTGAGGTTCAAGTTATCAAAGTGGTCCAGGGCCCACTCCTTTCCAGAAATAAACTGGAGGAGAGATTGTTCAGACGCAACATTTCCTTGCGAGGAAAGAACTGACAACTCGATTGAGAGGACTGTTATCACTAGGGGATAAGACCGACTAGAGTGATAGTAATGCAATATGAATGCGAATGCAAATAAATAATGCATGATGTATGTATATGCTGACAAAACTGACGCGACATATAGACTAATGGATGAACACGACGGGATACTCGGCCACTGCGGGGGACGAAGAGGTATCGCTGGTCCAAAAGTAGCAATTCTGCCTTGCTTAGGAGAAATAGTCCCTGCGGGGAACACCGTTGGTCGGGCTTAGGAGATGAGAACTTGGTCGAGGGTGTCAAATGGAGTATTGCATCTGACATAACTGATCCTTCGTTCAGGCGCAATGGTTTAGAATGAGTCCTTTGATTCTGCACTTTAAAGCTCGATTACTTCTGGAGAAGTGAACGACGTTCTTTCGATGTCAAACAGTCAAAAGAAATTGCCATCTTTATTTTAAAAGCAGAAAATTTTTACAAGTAAGTTCATTTTTGTTTTATTTCAAGAATCGTTGATCATGTTAAAATGTCATTCTGTAAAGCTAAAACAAATAAGAATTGCAAACAAAAGCACAAGGGCTCAAATTTTATTGATAGGATGGAAATCAGCCAAGCGCGTGATTCCATAAAGTATTTACAAAGTTAAAAAATGGTAATTTAAGGGAAAAAGGGCCATATCGAAACATAACGACCACTATCCTTCTACCAAATTTGAATTTTGGGCATCCTGAGCTTCCGTCGAAGATGACCTTGACTGGAGTTTTTCTTCTGTTGGATGGCATTACTGCTGAGGAGTTGAACTGACCAGATGTAGTTACTTGCTATTAATCCCTAATTTTTGCCTGGATTGTACTTTGAGATTTCCAATCCACCGGGATGACTTTTGATTATGTCTCTAATTTTTGCCTGGACCGCCCTTTCGGGTTTTTAATCCACCGAGACGTTTTTTTTAGTTTAGACGAAGTATTTCTTAACTACGTTAACATTTGTGGGGTAGGCAAATTCTTCTCCATCCATGGTTGCGGGTCTCAAGGCACCGCCTGAGAAAGCTTTCTTGACCACATAGGGGCCGTCATAATTCGGAGTCCATTTGCCCCGAGAGTCAGTGAGAAAAGATTGTATCTTCCTGAGCACAAGGTCTCCTTTTCTGAAGACGCGAGGTCGGGACTTTTTGTCAAACGCCCTCTTCATTCTTTGTTGATACAACTGACCGTGGCATAGCGCCGTTATTCATTTTTCTTCGATCAAATTCAGTTTGTCATGTCAACTCTGACACTATTCAGCTTCTGTTAGCTTCGCTTCCATCAATACCCGGATTGATGGGATCTCTACTTCTATAGGGAGCACTGTAACACCCCATTTCTACCCGACAAATATTAATAAAACCAGAGTTACGAAATTTCAACATTCGAATAGGATGCTACATTCACAACTTACAACAACAACATTTAATCGCATTTTAACATAGATACATAACACTAAAAGCTTGGGTGAAATGATAACAACATAATTTAGTCTTTGTAAACCAAAACAACTTTTATAATTAAGCAGCGGAGTCACAAACTTCAACTTAAATGACATAACAACTTTATCCAACTTAAAACATCTTCAAAATAATAATCTATAAAGGAAACAACTTAAAAGTTCAGCAACAATACGAAAAGCAACAATAAAAGAAACAAGCGTTCATCCCCCCGAGTGTTACGTATCAGAGAGACGACACAGACTCGAACTAACGAAGGTAGACAGCCTTCACTCCGGATTACCTGCAGGACGACGTATAAACCATCACCATACACAGAAGGGGTGAGATATCGAACAATATAATCGAATATATGATAAATAACATATTAGATTAGACTATAAATAATCACCACTTCACAACTCACAATCAACATCAATCAACATAATAAACAACATAACAACATAATTATGCAACTTTGAAATGCGACTCGTAATATGCATGTGGTACCATTGGAGCAGAACTCCCAACTTAGAAATTTGCCAATTAATATTGACGTCAACAAGGCATAAGCCTTCAACTTAATATTTTGCCAATCCAGGCCAACTTATCGAGCATCAGCTCCAACTTGATATGCTATGCAATGCGACTCAATTTAATTATCAAATTAATCAATGAAAATCATTAAAATCAGCACCACAACAATTCAACATTGGCCATAGGCCTACAACTTATTCTTGCCCATAATTTAGAGGCACTCCAACAAGACACAACATCACCTAAAACTCACAAATTCTCAACCAAAGGCACAATACAACTAGACAACCAAAATATACTACAATCCAACACAAAAGTCATTCGGTAGTTTTCGATTGAAACAATTAATTAATCTTCTGCTATATTTACTAACTGCTTTATCCCACTAATTCATCACTACTACTGCTATATTATTATCTGACTAGTTTGTCACTACTACTGTCATATTATTAATACTATTACTTATATACCTACATTGATTCTCACTCAATGAATTACTATAGTTAATTATACTGGTTCTCAAATTAATTATGTTTCTACAAAAATATTTACTGGGTTCAATTATGCCAGACATACAGCAGACAGAAACCACAACGCAGAAATAGGAAAAACGCACAGACCCGTGTGACCATCGTCACATTTTCATGACCTTCGTCACAGGTATGTGTGACGGTCGTAACAAGGGGGTGACGGTAGTCACATTCCCCAGACAGACGCCCCAACATTTGGGACGGTCGTCCCTAGCTCTCATTGCGTGACGGTCGTCCCACCTCCATGGCGGACGTCACGCTCCCAATTCCTTCGTCCTCAGCATTCCTTCCGCTCCTGTTTTCCTCGTCCCAGTTTCACATACTCATACCAATTCCATGACAGACACCCATCTCAGCGTAACAGCAACACATAAACCACAATTAAACAACACAGACTAATTTTCCACAACCGATCAACTTAGAATTCAACTTCGGTATCAACAAAAACAGAAAGACACAACAGAGGCAATTCTATAAACTAACCCCACATATCATTCATCAACTATCAAGTTATAGAGTCAGAACCCCACCCTTACCTTGGATTGAAGATCGCTCTAAATCTCCGATTGGGTACCAGTTCTCGCAGCCGCCTCTCCGTGTTTGTTTCCAAACCCTTGCTCCTCTTCTTCTTCTTCGTAACTGCTACTACTAATTTTCTCTGCAACTTCCTCGTACTTCTCCCAAAAGCCTCTTTTCTATTTTACTGATAACCTAATTTTTCTTATTTTTCTCAATAATCTTATAATTCTATTAATTTTAATAATTCCCCTTGGGCCTAATTCTTGCACCCCACTATTTACTACTTCTAACCACAAGTAAGCCCACTAATGATTTATAATTCTAATCTACCAACATTATATTATTTCTACAACTTAAATCAACTTAATTAAATTAATTCAACTAAAGCCAACACATCTTGAATTAATTAATTTAACCAAAACTGACATAGCGACTCAACACAGCATTTCGACAACCAACAAAAATCAAACAAATAATACGAAGATATTTAATTAAATAATTAATTAAATAACCGGGCGTTCAAACAGCTCGGGATAGGATTCCCGTATCTTGCTTTCCAACTCCAACGTCATACTTTCTCCGGCAGCTCCTAACCAGGCTATTTTTACCAACACAATCTCCTTGCCTCTTAGAGTCTTCATTTCCCGATCCGCGATCCGTACAGGCATCGTTTCCATAGTAAGATTATCCCGTACTTGCACATCATCCATATGGATTACATGAGATGGATCTGGAACATACTTCCGGAGTTGTGACACATGAAACACATCATGTAAATTCGACAGATTAGGCGGTAAAGCCACTCTATAAGCAACATTTCCAACTCTATCTGAAATCTGATACGGACCAATAAAATGAGGAGTGAGCTTCTTAGACTTCAATGCACGCCCAACACCTGTCACAGGTGTAACTCTTAGAAACACATGGTCACCTACTTGAAATTCCAAGTCTTTCCTTCGCTTGTCATGATAACTCTCTGCCTACTTTGGGAAGATCACATTTTTTCTCGGATCAACTTCACCTTCTCATAGTCTCTCGAACGATTTCAGATCCAAGCACTACACTTTCTTCATATTCATGCCAACATAAAGGAGTCCTACACCTCCGACCATATAACGCTTCAAAAGGTGCCATTCCAATACTGGAATGGTAACTGTTATTATACGTGAACTCGATCAATGGAAGATAAGTATCCCACGAACCTCCCTGCTCAAGAACACAAGCTCTCAACAAATCCTCCAACGACTGAATAGTCCTCTCCATTTGACCATCCGTCTGAGGGTGATACGCCGAACTCAACCTCAACTTAGAATCCAATGCCTCTTACAAACTCTTCCAAAAATCAGAAGTAAACCTCGGATCTCTATCAGACATGATACACAGAGGAACACCATGCAGCTTTGCAATTACGCTAGTATAAATCTCCGCCAACTTCGATACTGGAAAACTGATGTTAATAGGAATAAAATGAGCCGACTTCGTAAGCCTATCAACAATCACCCAAATCGAATTGTGTCTTCTTGAAGTATTAGGTAATCCCGTCACAAAATCCATTGAAATGATATCCCATTTCCATTCTGGAACTTCTAATGGTTGCATCAACCCTACAGGCTTCTGGTGTTCAACTTTCGACTTCTAACAAGTTAAACATGCATACACAAAACGAGCTACATCACGCTTCATTCCAGGCCACCAAAACAATGTCTTCAAGTCCTGATACATCTTTGTAGCTCCCGAATGAATACTCAAATTGCTCCTATGACTTTCCTCGAGAATTACTTTCTTCATCTCTGCCTCATCAGGAATACAAATTCGATTTCGGAATCTTAACACACCTTGCGCATCTAACTTGAAATCATCATTCTCAGATTGATCGATTCCAACCATCGAATCTACTAGTTTCACGTCTAACTTCTGAGCTTCCTTGATACTATCCAAAAAATCATTGTTAATCTTCAGCATCCCCAACATCACACTCTGTGGTGTCACTTCGCAAACTAAGCTCATATCTCTGAATTGCTCAATTAATTCCAATTCTTTAACCATCATCGCCGACATATGTAAAGTTTTCCGACTTAGGGCATCAGCCACAACATTAGCTTTACATGGATGATAGTTCAAACTGAAATCATAATCTTTTAATAATTCTAACCATCTTCGCTGTCTCATATTCAATTCCTCCTGATCAAACAAATACTTCAAGCTCTTAT
The DNA here is from genome assembly GCA_022829125.1 of Lathyrus tuberosus. NCBI lineage: Eukaryota > Viridiplantae > Streptophyta > Magnoliopsida > Fabales > Fabaceae > Lathyrus > Lathyrus tuberosus. Next base: position 682,590 of record JALAZF010000179.1, read on the forward strand.
GGTCACTAAACACTTCAAATCTTGAACCATAAAGATAATGCCTCCAAATCTTCAGCACAAAAACAACTGCAGCAAGTTCTAAATCATGCGTAGGATAGTTCTTTTAATGAGTTCTCAACTATCTCGACGCATAAGCAACTACCTTATCATTCTGCATAAGCACACCTCCTATACCCATCTTAAAAGCATCACAATACACCACAAAAGGTTCTCCTGGATTAGGTAACGTCAAAACCGGAGCCGATGTCAATCTCTTCTTCAATTCCGTGAAACTTTCTTCACATTGAATGTCCCACACAAAAGCTTTACCTTTACAAGTCAACTTAGTCAACGGAAGTGCTAACTTAGAAAATCCTTCGATAAACCTTCGGTAATAGCCGGCTACTCCCAAAAAACTTCTAATCTCGGTAGCCGACTTTGGAGTTTCCCATTGTAACACATCATCTACTTTAGATGGATCCACAGCAATGCCACTACCCGAAATGACATGACCAAGAAAACTAACTCCCTTTAACCAAAATTCACATTTGGACAGCTTTGCATATAACTTCTTCTCTTTCAAAACTTGCAATACTAGTCTTAAGTGTTCTGCATGCTCTTCCTCCGATTTAGAGTAAATTAATATATCATCAATAAACACCACCACAAACCAATCCAAATAAGTATGAAAGATACGGTTCATGTACTCCATGAATACTCTCGGCGCATTAGTAACACCGAAAGGCATCACTGAATACTCATAATGTCCATAACGCGTTCTGAAAGCCGTCTTCTGAATATCTTCATCCTTCACTTTAATCTCATGATAGCCTGACCTCAAATCAATCTTGCTAAACACACGAGCACCTACCAATTGATCCATCAAGTCATCTATTCTCGGAAGCAGATACTTGTTCTTAATCGTCACTTTATTTAATTGTCTATAATCAATACAGAGCCTCATACTTCCATCTTTCTTCTTTACTAACAACACTGGAGCTCCCCACGACGATACACTTGGCCTCACAAACTTCTTTTCAAGCAATTCCTCCAATTGTTTCTTTAATTCTGACAATTCAGATGCAGACATCCTGTATGGTGCCATAGACACAGGTCTGGTACCAGGTACAAGATCAATTGTAAATTCTACTTCTCTTTCTGGTGGTACATCAGGAATTTCATCAGGGAAAACTTCAGGAAATTCACGCACCACTTACAACTCCTTAATTACAGCTCGGCTCTCAACAGATAACAACGTCATCACCGAGAACATCTGAGCTTCTTCTTGCATCCACTCCTGTAACTCCCTAAAAGACAACAAACCAGCTTCTTCCTCTTCAGGAGTAGAAAATCTCACTGACTTGTTATAACAATTGATATGAACATAGTTATATTCTAACCAGTTCATTCCCAAGATTACATCCATCCCAGATAACGGCAAACACACCAAATAAATAGTAAAGTCTCTGTCGAAGATCGTCAAAGGACACTTTAAACACACAAGAGAAGTAGTCACCGATCCCTTAGCCAGAATCTCGACGACCATTTCTCCATTCATAGAAGATAACACAAGACCCAATCTTTCAACACATTCAGCAGCAATAAAACAATGAGTAGCACTAGTATCAATCATAGTGATTAAAGGAGTACTATTAATGAAACATGTACCTCTGATGAGTCTGTCCTCCGTAGTTGTCTGAGTCCTAGCCAAACCAAACACTTTCCCACCGGTTTGCGCCTTCTTTGGTTTCTGACACTGACTACCAATGTGTCCTTCTTCACCACAGTTGAAACAAATAATCTCTTTATGCTTACACTCAGATATGGCATGCCCAATCTTACCACAACGGAAACACCTCTTCACCTCAGCAGTACACACATTACTCTTATGACCAGGTTTCCCACATTTGAAACAAGTTATGCCAGCAGGAGCATTTCCCCCACTAGTCCTCTTGCCACCAGCCACTTTCTGTTTACCTTTTCCAGCTGGAGCATCATAAGGCTTGCCACGGTTCTGTTGGTGCTTGCTCTTCCTCTCATTAATGATCTTATAATGAGCATTGTTATCCTCTTCAAAAATTCTGCAACTATCAATCAAATCAACAAAAATATGAATCTTCTGATATCCAACTGCCTTCTTGATCTCTGGGCGCAACCCACTCTCAAACTTGATGCATTTTGAAAACTCAGCATTATCATCGTTTTAGTGCGGATAAAACTTAGCCAATTCAACAAACTTTGCAGCATAATCAGTAACCAACATGTTTCCTTGCTTCAGCTCAAGAAACTCGATTTGCTTCTTACCACGAACATCCTCTGGATAATACTTCCTCAGGAACTCTCTTTGGAACACATCCCAAGTGATACCTTCACCTGCAGTTTCCAACCTCTGACGAGTCTCTAGCCACTAGTCATCAGCCTCGACTGCTAGCAAGTGAGTCACATATCGAACCTTCTGCGCTGGAGTGCAGTCCATCACACGAAATATTCTCTCCATCTCTTTCAACCAATCCAACCCTCCATCAGGATCATACTCGCCCTTGAAGGTAGGCGGATTCTCCCTCTGAAAGGTTGCCAAATTGCGAGATCCATCATTCTCGTCAGCGTTCGGCTGATTCTGCAAAGCCTGAGCCATTGCTTGCATCGCAGCAACAATTGTAACATCGTTCCTTCCAGCCATGTCAACTTATCACTACAACATAAACAAAGGTTAGAACTAGTTAACAATACTCGATTGTCAAACAAACTACGACTCGACAACTTGACCGGACGGACCGACCTGCTCTGATACCATTAATGTAACACCCTATTTCTACCCGACGAATATTAATAAAACCAGAGTTACAAAATTTCAACATACGAATAGGATGCTACATTCACAACTTACAACAACAACATTTAATCGCATTTTAACATAGATACATAACACTAAAAGCTTGGGTGAAATGATAACAACATAATTTAGTCTTTGTAAACCAAAACAACTTTTATAATTAAGCAGCAGAGTCACAAACTTCAACTTAAATGACATAACAACTTTATCCAACTTAAAACATCTTCAAAATAATAATCTTTAAAGGAAACAACTTAAAAATTCAGCAACAATACGAAAAGCAACAATAAAAGAAACAAGCGTTCATCCCCACCGAGTGTTACGTATCAGAGCGACGACACAGACTCGAACTAACGAAGGTAGACAACCTTCACTCTGGATTACCTGCAGGATGGTGCATAAACCATCACCATACACAGAAGGGGTGAGATATCGAACAATATAATCGAATATATGATAAATAACATATTAGATTAGACTATAAACAATCACCACTTCACAACTTACAATCAACATCAATCAACATAATAAACAACATAACAACATAATTATGCAACTTTGAAATGCGACTCGTAATATGCATGTGGTACCATTGGAGCAGAACTCCCAACTTAGAAATTTTCCAATTAATATTGACGTCAACAAGGCATAAGCCTTCAACTTAATATTTTGCCAATCCAGGTCAACTTATCGAGCATCAGCTCCAACTTGATATGCTATGCAATGCGACTCAAATCAATTATCAAATTAATCAACGAAAATCATTAAAATCAGCACCACAACAATTCAACATTGGCCATAGCCCTACAACTTATTCTTGTCCATAATTTAGAGGCACTCCAACAAGACACAACATCACTTGCAACTCGCAAATTCTCAACCAAAGGCACAACACAACTAGACAACCAAAATATACTACAATCCAACACAAAAGTCATTCGGCAGTTTTCAATTGAAACGGTTAATTAATCTTCTGCTATATTTACTAACTGCTTTATCCCACTAATTCATCACTGCTACTGCTATATTATTATCCTACTAGTTTGTCACTACTACTGTCATATTATTAATACTATTACTTATATACCTACAGTGATTCTCACTCAATGAATTACTATTGTTAATTATACTGATTCTCAAATTAATTATGTTTCTGCAAAAATATTTACTAGGTTCAATTATGCCAGACATACAGCAGACAGAAACCACAACGCAGAAACAGGAAAAATGCACAGACCCGTGTGACCATCGTCACATTTTCATGACCTTCGTCACAGGTGTGTGTGACGGTCGTAACAAGGGGGTGACAGTCGTCACATTCCCCAGACGGACGCCCTAACATTTGGGACGGTCATCCCAAGCTCTCATTGCGTGACGGTCATCCCGCCTCCATGGAGGACGTCACGCTCCCAATTCCTTCGTCCTCAGCATTCCTTCCGCTCCTGTTTTCCTCGTCCCAGTTTCACATACTCATACCAATTCCATGACAGACACCCATCTCAGCATAACAGCAACACATAAACCACAATTAAATAACACAGACTAATTTTCCACAACCGATCAACTTAGAATTCAACTTCGGTATCAACAAATACAGAAAGACACAACATAGGCAATTCTATAAACTAACCCCACATATCATTCATCAACTATCCAGTTATAGAGTCAAAACCCCACCCTTACCTTGGATTGAAGGTCGCTCTAAATCTCTGATTGGGTTCCCGTTCTCGCAACCGCCTCTCCGTGTTTGTTTCGAAACCCTTGCTCCTCTTCTTCTTCTTCCTAACTGTTACTACTAATTTTCTCTGTAACTTCCCCGTACTTCTCCCAAAAGCCTCTTTTCTATTTTACTGATAACCTAATATTTCTTATTTTTCTCAATAATCTTATAATTCTATTAATTTTAATAATTCCCCTTGGGCCTAATTCTTGCACCCCACTATTTACTACTTCTAACCACAAGTAAGCCCACTAATGATTTTATAATTCTAATCTACCAACATTATATTATTTCTACAACTTAAATCAACTTAATTAAATTTATTCAACTAAAGCCAACACATCTTGAATTAATTAATTAAACCAAAACCGACATAGCGACTCAACACAACATTTCGACAACCAACACAAATCAAACAAATAATACGAAGATATTTAATTAAATAACCGGGTGTTACAAGCACTGCTTCCATGCCATACACTAGAGAGAAAGGGGTTGCCCCTGTTGAAGTGCGGACAGATGTGCGATAACCGTGAAGAGCAAAAGGTAGCATCTCGTGCCAGTCTTTATAGGTTACAACCATCTTTTGAATGATCTTCTTGATGTTCTTGTTAGCCGCTTCTACCGCCCCATTCATCTTGGGTCGGTATGGAGATGAGTTATGGTGTTCAATCTTGAACTCAACGCACAACTCTTTCATCATCTTATTGTTCAAGTTAGACCCATTATCAATAATGATCTAGTTCGAAACACCATAACGGCAAATGATATTGTTTTTGATAAATCAGACCACCACTTATCGGGTTACATTGGTGTATGATCCTGCTTCGATCCACTTGGTGAAGTAGTCAATGGCGACCAGAATGAACCGATGTATGTTTGAAGCCTTGGCATTGATCATGCCAATTATGTCGATTCCCCATATGGAAAAAGGCCATGGGGAAGAGAGAACTTTGAAATGGGTTGGCGGTACATGGATTTTGTCGGAGTATATCTGACACTTGTGACACTTCCTCATGTACTGGTAGCAGTCGGATTCCATGGTCAACCAATAGTACCCTGCTCTTAGAATTTTCCTCGCCATGGTGTGTTTATTGGCATGAGTGCCAAAGGATCCTTCATGAATTTCTTTTATCAGTATGTTTGCTTCTGGTCTGTCTACACATCAGAGCAAGACCATGTCAAAATTTCTCTTATAGAGTGTATCACCTCTCAGGAAGAAGCTGCCAGCCAGCCTTCTGAGGGTTTTTCTATCCTTTCTGGATGCCCCAGGTGGGTACTCTTGTTTCTGAAGGAAGCATTTGATATCTTGATACCAAGGTTTATCGTCTATGACGGCTTCGACCGTGAAGATGTAAGCGGGCCTTTCAAGGCGCATTATGTCGATCTTAGGTAGGTCACTCCATTGACCCACACTAATCATGGAAGAGAGAGTGGCTAACGCATCAGCCATGTGATGCTCTTCACGAGGGATATGATGAAACTCGATTCTGTTGAACAAGGGTAACAACCTTCTTGCGTAATCTTTGTAAGGAATCAGTCCTGATTGGTACGTGTTCCAATCTCCTTTGATCTGATTGACGACCAAAGCTGAGTCGCCATATACGTCCAAGTTTTTGATCCTCAAATCAATCGCTTCCTCGAGACCCATAATACAAGCTTCGTATTCGGTCTCGTTGTTTGTACACTTGAACGTAAGTCTGGCGGTGAAAGGAATGTGGGTACCCTGAGGAGTAACTATGATTGCCCCAATTCCATTTCCGTAATGATTGATAGCTGCATCAAAGATAAGTCCCCATTGGGAACCTGGTTCTGGCCCTTCACTGGGCAGCGGTTCTTCACAATCTTTCATTTTTAGATACATGACATCTCGTCTGGGAAGTCAAACCCGATTGATTCCTGATCGTCAATCGGTTGATGAGCCAAATGATCAGCTAAAACACTTCCCTTAACGGCTTTCTGAGCGTGGTATTCGATGTCGTATTCTGATAACAACATCTGCCAACGGGAAATCCTTCCCGTGAGAGCAGGCTTTTCAAAGACATACTTGATCGGATCCATTTCTGAGATTAACCAAGTAGTGTGACGAATCATATATTGGCGAAGACGTTTGGCTGCCCAAGCCAGAGCACAACAAGTTTTCTCAAGCATAGTGTACCGAGTCTCACAGTCGGTGAATTTCTTGCTCAAATAGTAGATGGCTGACTCTTTTCTTTTGGTTTCGTCTTATTGGCCAAGCACACAGCACGTGGAGTCTTCCAAGACTGTTAAGTAAATGATCAGTGGTCTTCCTTCCACTGGAGATGATAGAATTGGCGGGTTCAACAGGTATTGCTTAATACTGTCGAAGGCGCTTTGGCAGTCCTTTGTCCAAACGGAGTCCTGGTTTTTTTTGAGTAATTTGAAAATCGGCACGCACGTCGCGGTCATGAGGAATATGAATCTGGAGATGTAGTTCAAACGTCCCAAGAATCCTCTGACTTGTTTTTCAGTTTTCGGAGAAGGCATTTCTTGAATGACCCTGACCTTGTCAGGATCAACCTCAATTCCTTTCTGACTGACGATGAACCCTATGAGTTTCCCTGAACGGACACCGAAAGTGCACTTGTTGGGATTCAAGCGGAGTTTGTACTTTCTCAATCGCTCGAATAGTTTTGACAGGTGTGTCACATGCTCCTCCTCTGTTTTAGATTTTGCAATCATGTCATTGACATATACCTCGATTTCCTTGTGTATCATGTCATGAAAGAGAGTAGTCATGGCCCTTTGATAGGTTGCCCCGGTGTTCTTCAAACCGAACGACATTACCTTGTAACAAAAGGTACCCCATGGGGTAATGAACGAAATTTTCTCCATGTCTTTCGGCGCCATTTTGATTTGATTATAGCCCAAGAATCCATCCATGAAGGAGGAAACTTTGAATTTTGTTGTACTGTCTACCAGCATGTCGATGTGCGGTAAAGGAAAGTCGTCCTTTGGACTAGCCTTGTTTAGATCCCTGTAGTCCACACACATTCTGACTTTTCTGTCCTTTTTTGGAACAGGTACGATGTTGGCTAACCATTGAGGATATTCTGACGTGGCGAGGAAACCCGCGTCAATCTGTTTTTGTACCTCCTCTTTGATTTTGATGGCCATGTCCGGGTGAGTCTGTCTCAACCTTTGTTTTACTGGCAGACATTCCGATTTTAATGGTAAATGATGTTCCACGATGCTGGTATCCAACCCTGGCATGTCCTGGTAGGACCAAGCAAACACATCGGGAAATTCTCTGAGAAGCTTTGTTAGACTCTCTTTGGCAGTTAGACTGAGCAGTGCCCCAATCCTGATTTCTTTTCTCTCTTTTTCTGAACCCACGTTGATCATTTCTAACGGCTCTTTGTGAGGCTCAATGGACCTTTCCTCTTGTCTAAGTAGTCGGGAGATCTCTTCTGGAATTTCGTCGTCAACTTCTTCTTCAGCCCCAAATACCGGGAACTCAAAGTTGGGAGAAGGCATCGGATCGTATGTTTTAACGGGGTTTAAAACAAGCAATCTGCATGACGTGATGATTTGTGTTTAGAAGAGATAGAGAAAATGCAAGTGTGTGCAGTGTATTTTCTTTGGAAAACTGCTTGTTTATTATTATTTGTTTTTTAGGATTACCATTTTCTGAGGAAAGCAAGAAGAGAAACAACAATTAATGCGGAAATTACAGAACGACATTATTTTATTAATGAACAAGTCGATTCTTGAAACTACAACCCTATAAAACAAAACTTAGTCGCTTTGGGTGAAGCGAAGAGGGATATTTAAAGAAAGCGAGCCCTATCAAAACATCCGTTTCACCTGGGCAGGGTGAAAGGTTAAAGATGACAATTACTTTGACTTATGAACAATCTTCGGAACATCGACATCAACCCATTGACGGTGAACTCCTCGGTGAATCACAAAGTCTGGTACCTTCCTTAATTTGTCTTCAGAAATAACACTGATTTCTAGTGGAGCAGGATCATTGGAATCTGTCTCCCAGGCAGAGTTGTCGTAGGAGGATTCTTCTGTTACATTTTGCATATGATTGGTACTCTCAGGAAAATCTCCTCATCCAGTTGGTTGGATGTCTTCGAGCCTGATACGAGAGCTTTCAGGAGCGGGGTACTTGACCATGAAGTCAAATTTTCCACTTGGTTGTCCTAAGGTGTCCCACACTTCTTTGGAACTGGAGGAGTCATCTCTCTCGATGACGTTGACCTCAGGAAAAGCATAGTTGATGAATTCTAGTCCGGCAAGCTGTGCCAATTCATCGTCGTACTGGATATTTTCTGAATGACCTGAGTAATGATCCCATGACATGGTGGGGACACATGTATTCTGTTCAATGATGCTCAGATGATTTTCATTGTTCAGCTAATTTTCTTTCCCCAAGTCTCCTGGGTACGGTTTCTAGATAGGCAGACTATCTATTGGGCCATAATAGTCGTGGTCAAAGTTCTCTCTCATCAGAGTGTCTTCCTCTAATGAGTTTGGGGGAGCACGACATCCTTCCGGATCACAACCTCCGTATATCATTTCAATGTCTGACCTGGGTATAAATCTCGGACTCTGTGCGGGATAGCAAAATGGCATAGGCAGCTCTTCCTGAGACATATAACCGTCCTCGTTAAGATAGGATTTCCATTCATCATCCGTATCGGAGGGATCCTCCTCATTGATAGTATGGACTGTTTGAGGCACTGGGTGAAGGAAACCTCCACTGTGGAAGAAGTCCTGGATGGGATGAAAACTTTCATCGTTAGTAGCAGTCTGGGTACAGTTTAAGGAAAAACCAAGACCTTTCTTTGCTTTGTTATCAGTAGGAATGACAAGTTATCCCCATCCCTTCGCATTGTTACTTTCAACTGCCTCGAGGGCGTCCTAATATGAGAAAATAGAGGCTCCTTTCTCTGATTGATTCTCATTGCTCACCGAAAGTGCTTGGAACTGAGTTCCAACAACCTCTCGGGTTCTACACAAGTAGATAATGACAAGTTACTCACGAGCAAGGCTTGTTCTCCACAGACCGTGACAAGTTGATCGTTCTTGACAAACTTCAGTTTCTAGTGCAGCGTCAAAGTGACTGCTTCAGCCTGATGTATCCAAGGTCTTCCTAATAAACAGCTGTATGTTGCCCGGACGTCCATGACCTGGAAAGTGATTAGGAAAGTGTGAGGACCGATAGTTATGGGAAGGTCGACTTCGCCGATAACTGCTTTCCGAGATCCGTCAAAGGCTTTGACGATGACCTCACTGCCCCTCATCAGGGATCCTTTGAATGATAGTCGCATTAAAGTGGACTTCGAAATAACGTTGATGGCCGATCCTGTGTCTACAGTAGCTAGCTAAAGCATCGTCCTGGCAGTGTACTGTGATATTAAGCGCCATGTTGTGACTTTTGCCCTCCTCTGGCAAATCCTCATCACTGAATCCTAAGCTGTTGCAGGAAGTGATGTTAGAGATGATGCTATCGAACTGTCGTATTGACACATCCTGTTCCACAAAGGCCTGCTCTAAGACTTTCTGTAGAGCCTCTCTGTGGGCTTCGGAACTGAGTAAAAGTGATAGCACAAAGATCTTTGAAGGAGTTTGTAACAGCTGATCAACAATGTTGTATTCACTCCTTTAGATGAGCTTCTGTATCTCATCATTGTTTTTTGAAAGGTCGGGATTACTGGCTTGACCGACCGGTGAATCAGGAGCTTCTGTCTGAAGTTCCTTTTCTTTGTTTGGTTCTCCAACTCCTCGGTTGAAGATTCGACCGCTCCGTGTTACTCGACTGATGTCTGCAATACTCACGATGGAGGGTAATTGAATTTCTTTTCCATTCTCAATTATTGTTGCACCGTATTTGTAAGGGATCACCTTAGCTAATTCATACGGTACTGGTCCCGATAGATAAATAACTATAGGAGACTTCTGATTTTTCTGACTTTCGTAAGTAACTTCAATCAATTCCTGGCTAAGAACCTTTGATTCGTCCAGTAGAGGGATGATGGTACAAACATCCTTGTTCCTCTCAGGGTCAGAGATTACAACCACGTCTCTGATTTGAATAGCAAAGTAGTCTGGCGTCCAGTCAACGTACCCAGAAACGGAATATGGTTGAATCTCTTTGTGGTCCAACTGACTCTGAAGGGCTGCTCGCACGAGGTAACATCCTTGGTTATTTTCCGAACAGACCCTAAAGTGTTCATAGTTGTGTGGTGGTACCTGGCCACGCCCGCTTTGAATGCAGTGCAACCTTACCAGGTTTGTTTCCATAGATCGGACATCCTGACTTTGACGCCGAGTAGGGTTTCCATTAAGCACACTGATTTGTTGCGTGTCTTCATCTAGATAGATTGGAAGCCACCAGTGGTTTAACAAGTGTTGTAAAGTTCTTTGAACGAGAGCACACCCTTGGTTACTCTCACAACATCCTTTACAGTTCTGATAATTATGCGAAGTGAGAAAACCAAGTTGGACCTGCCTGGCAGGTAACTCCACTAAGCTGGTATTCATCAGACGAATATCAAAGATTTAAATCATGTTGATCTGATAAAGATTTTTATCATGGTAGTCCTGGATCCACCCAAGATCTATCTAACGCTGGAGGGCCTCTTGTACAAAGGAGCATCCTTATTTGTTTACCGAGCAAGTCAGACAGGAATTATAATCGTGCCGCGACAGATTATGATACTGGCTTTGCCTTGAGTGCATTGCGACCAGGTTGACATTCATCGCACGAATGTCATAGTTCTGAATGATTTTGGAATTCGTATAGGTCATGTTTACTCCACGAACTCGATGCTCTTAGATCCATCCGAGATCCAATTGTTCCTGTAGAGCTGATTGCACCACAGAACATCCCTGATTGTTTTTAGAGAAGATATCACACTGGTGATAATTATGAGGTGGCACATGGCCATACCCGCTCTGTCTACAATGCATCTTGACCAAGTTGGCCCTCAATAAGAGTACATCGTGAATCTGATAGATGTTGTTAGACTCTCCCTCTATCAAATTGACTGCAGCTTTCTCGTGTTGAGGCAGCGGTTTCGTGAGAACATTCAGATTCATACTTTGAAAGATAAAACCCCGCTCCTAACAAGCTTTTGTATGTCGGATTTGAAACTGAGACAGTTTTCTATGTTATGCCCGGGTCCTCCTTGATGGTAAGGACAAGTCTGATCCGCTTTGAACCAAAAAGGCAGATTTTCCGGTACTGTAAGAGGAGACTTGGTTTGGACATGCCCCTTGACCAGTAGTAACAGAAATAGCTCTGCGTACAACACAGGTATAGGGTCAAACCCTGGAGGTCGTGTCGTACGGTTGTTGTTATATGGAGGACGAGCCTGCTGAAAAAGTTGTTGTGTCCTTTACTGACATTGCTGTTGATTAGGTTGGCTCTGTGCAACCTGAGGTTGATACGTAGGAACAGGCATAGGGTTGATAGCAGGAGTTACAACTGCTACTGGTTGATAACGTCGCCTTTGCTTTCCGAGAGAGATATATCCAATATCCTGCTCTTTTTTCTTAGGGAGAGCACTACCGTATCTTTTTGTACTACTTGATGATCCAGCGTCTTTAATTAAACGTCCTTCTCAGACCGCTTCCTCAAGACGAACTCCCATGCCCACCATCTCGGTGAAGTCACTGGGCGCACTGGCGACCATTCTGTCGTAGTAAAATGAGCTTAAGGTTTTCAAGAAGATCTTTGTCATCTCTTTTCCTCAAGAGGTGGATAAATCTGGGCGGCAATTTCACGCCATATCTGAGCATATTCTTTAAAGGTTTCCTTGTCCTTTTGTGACATTGATTTGAGTTGATCTCTGTCCGGTGCCATGTCTAAATTGTATTTATATTGTTGAACGAAGGCAGCGCCAAGATCTCTGAACATGGCGATTGTGGCGCGGTTTAACCCCATGTACCATTTTAATGCGGTACCGGTTAAACTATCCTGAAAGTAGTGAATCAGTAGCTCCTGATTCTTTGTCTGAGCCGACATCCGCCGAGCGTACATCACCAAATGGCTCTGAGGGCAAGAGTTACCCTTGTACTTTTCAAAATCGGGCACTTAGAACTTGTGCGGAACTTTCACATTGGGGACCAAGCAGAGGTCCGCAGCGTCCTTTCCAAATATATCCTGACCGCGAAGGGCTTGTAGTTCTTTCTGCATTTCCAAGAACTGTTCCAGGAATTCATTCATTCTATCAAACTTGCTATCATTTCCATCAGACGGTATCTGTGGAATCTGTCCTTCCGAGACAATGTGTACCACGGGTGGTGGTATAATCATTATGGACGAGACTCTCGGTGCCTCCCAAAGTTTGTAACCTTCAGGAGTTGCTGTCATGCCCCTGGTATCTTCGCTTTCCCGAAGTTTGTAACCTTCAGGCCCAACGGTTCCCGTTGCGGTTCCATGATCCTCATCGATCGGCGGAACATATCCTTTCGGGATATAGTTAATAGGCATGCCCCAGGGACGATCTTTCGGCATTTTGTACCTAGGACCAGACTTCTCCACTATGGGCGTCGATGTGATCTCCGATATCACTGTACGTTGTTGTTGCATTTGAGCTTCTGTTAGAGCTTGCATGTCGTTATGAAGCTTTCTCAGATCCTCTTTTAGAGTGTCGATCTCTTCTCTCAACTCTTTGTTCTCTTCCTCAAGATCATCCATCTTTTTCTGACGATTGGCCCGAGTATTGTACGAATGAGACAGTTTAACTCTAGAATCGAGACACAAACGTGAGATTCGTAGGTAAGAAGAATGCGTTATGCGAGAATGATGATATACAATGATTATATTAATTGTATGTTTTTGTTTATTCAAAGTAAACTTTGACAATTAGATTGCAAATATCAAACAGTGGGGAAACCCCATTTTATTGAATTCAAAGGACTGCGGAAGTGGAAATACAGTAGATTACAAAGTGCTGAAAAAGGAAATCTAAACTAATGGATCCTGAGTCCTCTCTGAGGAGAGCTCAGGTGCTGGTTATGGTGATTTCCTTTTCTTTGACCGGGGCTCTTGGGTCGTTGTCGGGTTGTCGTTCCTCTTCCAAGTGAAAGGAGCGAGCAAATTCCTTTGGTCATCCTGACTTTCTACAGTATGTTGCTCTAAAATCTCAATTAGAGCATCATTTTCTTTTAATAGCTACTGTATTTTCTTACATTCCACATTGAGAATACGGTACTTGCTCCTCTAAGACCTCTTCTCATGCTGAACTTTGCTGAGAGTAACTTGAAGTTTTTCCGTGTTGGACATGAAATAAAGGACAGAGTCCCTTAACGGAAGAACTTCCTAACGAGGGTAAGACGTCCTCAGCTTGAGAGCTCTAGTTTGTACCCAGTGGAGATAAGGCTCCACCAAGACACAGTCTGGTTTTCCTAGAGACTCTCGTCCTTTCCTATGAATGTGTTTCCAGGCATGCACTATTTCCGTCTTTAGTGCCCTGTCATTTTCTCCTTCCTTGAAGAAAAGACCTTCCAGATGAGCATTCCGCGGGACATGCCTCATCGGGTATCCAAATTGACGACGAACTAACACCGGATGATAGTTGATTTCTCCCTTTGTTCCTATAAGGAGTACATTTGGAAAATTTCCACAACGGTCAATGATTCTGATCCCGTCGTAGATTCGATTGTACCAATCGATGTCGTAGTTGGTAAGAGACAATCGATGTCGTAGTTGGTAAGAGACATGATTCTCTGCGACCAACGTAAAGTATTCTTTTGATCCCAAAATGCAGCAGACTTAGGCAAATAGGAAGTGAACCATTTGTAAAGCAAGGGTACATAACACGTGATCATTCCTCCGCTGTATAGATTCCTTAAGTGTACAGAATGATACGCATCTGCGAGTAAAGTCAGTACAGGGTTGCCAATCAGAAAAATCTTAATGGCGTTGATATCTACGAAGTTATCAATGTTGGGAAACAAAAATAACCCGTAGGTGAGCAAAACAAAGATGCTCTCGAAAGAGGCCACGTTCCCTATACTGGCAAAGTATAGGGCTTTCTTTGTTAAGAACTGGGATGGCAAACCTAGGATGCCACCCTTAGTGGTCATGTGAGTCCTGACTTCTGACTCGTCTAAATAAATTGCTTTTGCAATGGTCCGACCCTCTGGAATTTCTTCCAGTCCAGGAAAGGGAGCTTGATCAGTAATATGCAGATCAGTTAGGTGAGAATATTGCTCCAGCGTTGGTGCTAGCTGATAATCCAGGAATGTGAAACAATGATAGATCGGATCGTAGAACTGGATTAACGAGGACATGATTCCTTCAATTATGTGGACCCTTAACAAGGACAACAGTCCTCCATACTTGGCTCTGAAAGCCTCGTGGTTGGTGATCATTCTTGCCAAACCTCTCAAATCCTCTAACTTTGGAACCTTGAAGGTGTACTTATGAGTTTTTCTTCTACCGAAATCCATTAGCGCAATCCCCTTTCTCTGACATTTGCAATCATTGTCTTAGTTTAATTTGAAAAAGAGAGACTAAAAGAGAAGATTTTTCTTTATTTTTTAATGTTTTTTAGATGAATGTATGAATGCAGCACACAAAAACATAGAAAAAACATGGGGTCAAAGGGTTGGTGTCATGAAGTCAAGGCTCTACCCCCCCCCCCCCAAAGGTTTATACTGGTGATTTTTTGTACCTGTCCGCAAAATCATTGAACCCTCTGGGATAATAACAGTAAGCGGATCGCCAGCGAGCTGACGTATCCTAGAGTGACCTCAGATGAGGGTAGTATCGCGTCACAACTATTTCCGATAGCTTCCGCACTACAAAATGGCTGCAGTCTGCGAAAAACCTCAACTTCTCAGATAACCCAATCGACCACACTACTTTCAACAACCGAAGCCGTATAGGCAATGTATATGCAAAGGGAGTCTCCACTGAGTTTGATGGTCGATCGGGGGACTCTTAACTAGAATTCACTCCCAGCAAGATTACCCGCATTGCCATCAGCTATCTTAGGTGTATACTCAATCTTTCCACATGCTGCATCACACGCATTCCCATTAGCAGAAAAATAAACACATATATCAATTAGGAAAAGCAGTATATATATTTGTCTTAATCATCCTAGACCTCTAGTCTTATGATCCTATACAGACAATGACTCCCCAGCCGAGCTGTCATTTCTGTGACATGAATTTAAGGTTTTGTCCCTTGGGAAAGCAAGAAAGAATGCTTCCCACTGTGGTCACCAATCTGCTGTGGTACTATCTAAGGTTTCTACCTAAGAAATGAAAAAGGATCAGGATTATAACAAAATAGTCCCCAGGAGAGTCGCCATTTTTCTGAAGCGCGAGTTTTATGTGTGGTTGCGAAGCACTATCGCTTTGGGGTACTACAGCTCGATTCATTTTTTATCCTATTGAAGCTGATGAAGGAAGGGAAATAGATGTCTCCAATTAACCCTGCTTGCATACTGAGTTTAAACAGATGACTGTTGGTTTACAGATGCTACAAAGATTGTGGGTCTCTCTTAGGTTATTTTGTTAAAATAATGCCTGGGCGATTGGTGGAAGGTTTAAGACTGATGCTTTTCGGTTGATTGATTGAGGTACTGGATTTTGGGTTTTTTTATTAGTGTGCTCGCTAAGATTTTTTAATCTTATGCCTACGTATTCCCGTTTAACGAAACAGGGAAATCAGAGTGATCGTAGTTCCTCCTATTCTATGGGAGGAAAAAGGTTGTTTTGGTGTCTTGTTCAAAGCCCAAGAAGTGAAGCTAAAAGTGGTTTGTATCTGGTTCAAAGCCCAAGATGTGAAGCTGAAGGGTCTTGTCTTTAGAGAGAATTTGTCATCTCTAAAAAGGATCTGTTTGTCACAACTGTTGGGTGACTGGTCATAAAGGAGAATTACTTTAACTGGGATATGTGAATCCAACAATGCCATAATTTCCTTTATAGGGGATTTTTAACCTGAAGGAGAAGACTTTAACTCAGTGTAGAGCAATGCCATATTTCCTTAGGAATTTCTCATGCTAAAAGAGGGACAGTGGCGTGGATGTAAATAATCCAGAGGCTTGCCGCTTACAGCAATTAGATGGGGGAAAAGGAGTTGTTGGTGTTTGTATGCTATGAACAAGGCACAACTTTGATGCTAAAACGTTGATTGACTCAACCTGGGGTTTCCTTATACAAAGCCTAAGAGGAGGCTATTGACCCAACAAGAGGGTGTTTTTATGTGTCTCGTACGAAGCCCGAGAGAGAGGCTAAAAGGGTTGACTCAACAAGAGAATGCTTTTTAGGTGTCTTGTACGAAGCCCAAGACGAAGACTAAGAGGGTGATTGACTCAACAAGAGAGTCTTTTATACTCAACAAGAGAGTTTTTTTGTATCTCGTACGAAGCCCGAGATAGAGGCCAAAAGGGTTTGACTCAATAAGAGAGTCTTTTATACTCAACAAGAGAGTGTTTTTGTATCTCGTACGAAGCCCGAGATAGAGGCTAAAAGGGTTTGACTCAACAAGAGAGTCTTCTATACTCAATAAGAGAGTGTTTTTGTATCTCGTACGAAGCCCGAGATAGAGGCTAAAAGGGTTTGACTCAACAAGAGAGTCTTTTATACTCAACAAGAGAGTGTTTTTGTATCTCGTATGAAGCCCGAGATGGAGGATAAAAGGGGATGACTCAACAAGAGAGTCTGAAAAGGTTAGCTCCCTTGGGGAGAATCATTGTGCAAAGCCCAAGAGGAGCCTGACTTCACTGAGGAAGGATCATTATACAAAGCCTAAGAGGAGGCTATTACTGGCGACTGTTTCAGTTTAGTGACAGGTCCAGTATGTTGGATGAAAGAGAAAACCAGTTCTTATGAAGGGAATGATTAAAGGTATTGTTGTGCTTTAGGATTGATTAGAGGATCAGGGTTATTTCTTGTTCTTTAAGGAAACGGGAAATCTAAAGGGTATTGAGACTGTCCAAGTCTACGGGTGTTTTGAGAAATCGATTCTCAGGTAGTGAATGATCTTTGTATAATGCCCAAGAGAAGGCTGTTATGTTAAGGGATGAAGGTTAACCCATTAACTGGTCTGACACTTGACTCAGAAAGGCAGCTCTAGCAAATTGATGACTAGGTTCTGTTCCTATATCTGTAGAGGTCTCTGGGTCCTTGTACTAAGCCCAAGAGAAGGCATGAGAGGTTTTAAGAAGCCGAAGGGTCCTTGTATAACGCCCAAGAGGAGGTGGGGATGCTTTTAAGAAGCCTGTGGGTCCCCAAACCCCGAGAAGTTCAAGACATGCTATTCACCGAGAATAGATCAAGCCAGGAAAGTCTGAGAATTTGGAAGAAACTCAAGAGATGCCATTCACGGAGAAAAGATCATCTCTGGGGAGTAGAGTCTCTTTGACAATTTCTAAGGGTGACAGTCTGAGAAAGGGTTCACCGAGAATGCTGCCTTTCACGTCTCTATATTGTTTAACCCCAAGAGGAGGGAAGACTGTGTCTGGTAATCCTATAGGGATCTAGTTTTGTTTGTATTTAAGAGTGACCAACAGGGCTTTACCTAGTGCTAGACGTAGTTGCCGGGGAAAACTCTAAATAACTATACTAGTATTACACAGTTGGTATATGACGAGTATATAAAAGTTTGTGAAAGGAGACTTACAGTGAGCAGCCCCACAATACAGTTATATATATATATATGAAAGCGGATAAAGAAAGCGGGTAAACACTTACTCGATTGTAGAGCTTCCATGTTGTTTGGTTAGTTTGTTCAACAAAGAAAGCTTTGATACAATATTATATTTAAAATCAAAGGAGAAAGTGCTTTGAAAATATTGTTGGGGCTTACAGCTCAAGGAGAGGCCCAAGGTTTTATCAGTGATTGCACTGTGGTTTTGAATTTGTACAGGGACTTATACAAGTAACTGAGGCCCAAAAAAGGTTTTCTGTACAAAGGGATGGGTCTTACACTCTCTCAAGAGGCCCAAAGGTTTATTTTTATACAAGTGGTGGGGCTTACAGCTCAAGGAGAGGCCCAAGGCTTAATTTTTGAACTGGTGATCGCGTCGAGATTTTCTTTTAATGCAGGGGGACTGATACAATATCTGAGGCCCAAAAATTGTTTTGGTTAAAAGGGGATTGGGTCTTACACTCTATTAGATGCCCAATCATTTGTTTTTATACAAGTGATGGGGCTTACAGCTCAAGGAGAGGCCCAAGGTTTTATTTTAAACTGGCGATGATCGCGCCGAACTTTTGAAATACAACGGGACTTATACAACATTTGAGGCCCAAAATGTTTGTATTTACAAAGGATTGGGTCTTACACTCTATTAGAGGCCCAAAAGTGTTTGAAAAAGTTTGATGAGGGTTGAATTAATCAAAAAAACCCTAATTTGTTTTCAAAATGTATTTTAATTGAATAAAAAATTCAATTAGAATGACCAAAATTGTTTAACATGTGGAAAACAAATTGTGATCTTGGATTAATGTTTCAAAAATCAGGTTTTGATCCACAAAATGATTGAAAATCACTAATATTTGAAAAATCAAGAAGGAGAAAATATTTTAAATGTCAAAAAACAATTAAAATATTAATTCTTTACAAAAATATCAAGTATATGAAATAAATAATATTTTTGGAATTTTTTTTGGGAAAATAAAATATTTTAACATTTTTGTGAATTATTAAAAAAAGAATCAACTCAAAATCATTAAAACTCAGAGAGAAATTAATTTTTGAATCAATTAAATAAAATCACAAAATTCAAATATTTGAATTTTCAAAAAGGGAGCCAAGAACAAGGGCAAGAACACGCGCCACCCTCTGTTTCTGCAGATTTGCATTTTCTATCCAATCTCACTGAATACTTGATTATATCATGCAATCTACATATCAATCTACTCGTTTCAACCTCACGATCATGTCTATGGTCTTTAATTTCATTTATTTTAAGCATGGAATAAGAAATCAAAGAGAATCCTCAAGAACCCTAAAATTTGCATGAAGGTTCAGAAATTCCATACACGATTCAAACAAAGAAATTGATTGAGGGAAAACACTCTATGCATGATTATGAACATATGGCCAAATTATTGTGCAGCAAAAAATGCATGGATCATAGAGTTAGAAGAGCTCATGCTTACCTCTTGCAGCTGGTGATCGTTTTTTGTGTTAGAGGTGTTACAACTTGGTTCCAAGGATATGGACAGCTTCCCTAGGTGCTATGGAGTGTGTCTGGATGCTTGGAGTGGATTGAATAGAGCTGGAACTTGATTTGGCACCTCAACTGCAAATCTGTCAAAGGCTTGTGCAGATGGCTAGTGATTTTGAGATTTTGGTGTTCCAGATGTTTTGTGAGTGTTTGGATCACTTTTATATGATGTTTATGAGGTGTGTGTGTGTGTGTGATTGGTTTGATTGGAATAACTCTCAAACTCAAAACCCGATAGTGACCTGCTTTGGAAGGAAAATTTGGAAGTGAGAAGGAGATTTTGAGGAAAGCATCTATTTGATGGCTTTGGTGTACTCAAACTGATCACAAATGAGCTCTATTTATAGTAGAGCAAGTTTGTTTTGCAAGGAATAGTGAATGACAACTGATGCATAGGTTTGGCCAATGTTGAGAAATGAGAATCCAAGTCTCCTCTAGCCATTGACTAGAGGTTAGGGAACATGCTGCTTGTTCCCTCGGTTTTGGATAAGTATTGACTGAATTTAGTTGGAAATGGCTCAGTCCATGCCACCTTGGTGCATCCATTAAATGCTCCAATCCAAAATTGGAGTCTTGTCCCTCTTTTAGGTATTTCTAGGTTTGGCATGCTATTTTTGGTTCCAAAGACTTGGGAGGCTTGGGATCAGAGTTGGTTCCTCCTTGGTCCCCCCTTGAGGTGTTCAGATGGATAGAGTTGCTTGCCCTTTGCAAATTTTGAGCCAATCGAGCAAAACTCCCAAATCTGCCTTGCCATGACAGTTTGTAGCAAGGCATATTGGCATTGTCATATCTCATGGCTCAAGTGGAGTTTGATGGAGTTCTTGGCCATTTTGGAAAGCCCTCATATGATGCAACAACTTTTTGATCATAATTGGTTTTGATACTTTTTGGATCCAAGTGAAAAATTCCCCTACATTTGGAAAAAAATGAAGGCAGATTCTGACTTAGTGAAAATTTCACTAAGTGTTGGAAAAAAGTGACATTTTCACTTTTCTTGATTTTGATCATTCCATAACTTAAAATCCATGATGAATTGGAATGAGTTGTGTTTGAAGCTTTTGTAGAGGGCCATGAGAGCTACAAATCCAGCTTTGAATGGGGAAAAATGGCCTTGTGGTTTAGGAGTTATGATCCTCCAAAGTTGGTACCCTAGCCACTTTATTTCATAACTTAGAAATTTTTCTAAGTTTTTTATGGTTACCCCTTTTACAAGTTATCCCACTTTTCTTGATTTTTCTTGATGAATGATGATCCCAATCATACATTAACATCATTTTAGGGTCAAATAACCATAATTGTGAAAAATCTCAAAAAGTCAAAGTTGACTTTTGTGCACGGTTGACTTTTTGTCAGATGAACTCCAAATTGTGCGATCCTCTATGAAATCAAGTCCTTGACCTAAATCAAACTTGATGGATTGATTTCATAGGTGTCATAGGGTATATTGGATCATGTCCTCAGGTTTGGAAGCATTTCCTGGTCAAAAGTCAAAGCTACAGTTGACTTTTTCTACGAAACCCTAACTGTGGTTCAGATGAAATTGAAACTTGTTGCTCAAGCTTCTTAGACCAATCCATTGTTGCAAATGGATCAATGTGGTGTGTTAGAGACCCTCAACCCATGTCTTGAGGTCTTGGCTCATGATTTGTCCCAAAAGTCAACTTAGGTTTGAATTAGGTCAAGAAACCCTAATTCCTGATTTTTAGTGAATGCATCCCCTGAGGTTAAATTGACTTGATGATTGGGTTCATGAGGTCCCATGGAGCATTTTAGGTTATGCTTTGAATCATTGGCTCATGCCCAGAGGAAAATTTCCATCTGGAGGCCCTGGTCGACCAAAACCCTAATTTGGTGACACTGGCGATCTTTAGGCTTAATCCACTCAGAATGTTGCAGCCTTGTGCTTAATCCTTGATGTGGAAGTCCTCTTGATCCATTGTATGTTTGAGAGGTTAGACAAGTTGAATATTATGTCATTCCTTGATTGATCCTTTGTTTAAGAGCTCTGAGAGGGCTTAAAACCCTAAGTTTGATTGTAGTGGATGCTCACCCATCTTTGGGGTGACTAATGAGGCATAATAATACACCCATATTGCGATGATGATTTGCACAATGATGGGAATCTTAGTGGTCAAAATTTGGGGTATGACAAGTAAGGGACATGATCCTTTGAAACCACCTTAAACAATTCTTGATCTTCTTGAAAGCAGATGACTGTGGCAAGTGCGAAATAAACCACTTGTATAACAGAGGTATGCAACAAACAATGGTACCATTCCCCTTAGAAGTCCTATGATGGATGGAGAAGTAAGTATCACCATGTAAAGTCGGAACAGGGTTCCTAATCAAGAAAATCCTAATAGCGTTAACATCCACAAAGTTGTCAACGTTAGGGAATCAGACTAGTCCGTAGATAAGCAAAGCAAATATAACCTCAAATGCCAATGAGCTACCAGCATTAGAAAATAAAGTGGATTTCCTAATCAAGAACTTAGAAGTCAAACCCTTGATGCCTCCCTTAACCATAAGGTTAGCATCTATATCAGACTTTGTCAAATGGGTGGCTGCAGTAATATCTTGAGGCTTAAGAACTTCCTCCAAACCAGTATAAGGAACCTTATCAGAAACTGGTATACCCAACAGATAAACATACTCTTCCAAAGTCGGCATAAGCTAATAATCAAGAAAAGTAAAGCATCGGTAGACAGGATCATAGAATTGCACTAGGGTGTTCAGAATTCCGTCTTTAATATTGGTAGAAAGAACAGATAGAAGTCTCCCACGACGAGATCCGAAGTCTGCACGATCAACTACCAAGGACACTAGCTTTTTCAAATCTGTAAGACCAGGAGCTCTGAAACAGTACTTCTGAGTGTTTATCCTTCCAATGTCCATGATCGCAATAGCTGCTATGTTTGCAAAGGAAAATCTCTAAGATCCTTGAAAACTCATTGAAACAAATGTCCCTGAATGCATGAAAGCATGCATGCAGCAACCACAAACAAGATCACACAAAGCACACGGGTTCGAGGTTATGAGTCACGAGCATGGAGCCAAGGGTGAGAACCTCCCACAATGGTGTGTACTAGGGTTTATATCCACTTGTAGAACAAGGTTCTAAAAAGTTCCCAGAGTCCTAGATCCATCTTTCGGATATTATCGGCTTAAACGACTACTCGTCAGCCAACAATATTCTCAAGAGAAACTCGTCTGAGTGTGGTATCGCGTAACAATTGATTCAAGTCTACACCTGAATAGCCACCGCACCACGTCCTAATAAGGCCAAGATGGGTTAAAGGTTCTACGGTCCTCAGCTTCTCGGGATCCCCATTCGGAAAAAGTAATGTCAAATACGACTACTCGTATGACATCAGTAATCCCAAAGGGGCCTCCACTGAGCGGGGGATCTCAAGTCAGCTTAGTAAGGACTACTCCACGTAAGTCGAACAAGACTATACCACCCTCCTATTGAACCGAAAACTTTCAAATAACTTAAGCTTGGTTTAAATATAGACCACACATCTTCTGGAGTCACCTTATCAAGCTTCTTTGTAGGGCACCTATTCAACAAATAGGAGGCTGTAGAAACAACTTCACCCCATAGTTCCTTCGGCAAGTCTTTACCCTTTATCATTCTTCGAACCATGTTCATTATCGAACGATTTTTCCTCTCTGCAATACCATTCTGTTGTGGCATTTAGGGTGGAACAATCTCACGTACTATCCCCTCTTCATCATAATACTTCCCATACTCATTTAAGGTATACTCACCTCCACCATCCGTTTTGAGAATTTTGAGCTTGTGACCACATTGCCGCTCAACCATGGACTTGAATCATTTGAACACATCAAATACCTCATCCTTCCTCTTGATTAGGTATATCCATAGTTTCCTACTAAAATCATTGATAAATGTGACAAAATACCTATTGCCACCATGTAATGGTAAAAATTGTGAGTGTAAGCTATTGATTAACTTAACTCATAAAGCAAGAGTCGCCACCAAACTTTTATTTTATCCAAAAAGGAAAGGAAAAAGAGCGAACAAAACCTAAACCATTTATAAAAAAAGAACAAACAGAGAAATGGTAAGGGGGTTGGTTACACAATGGGAATATGTTAGCACCCAAAACGTCTATAGTACTCTATAGGAACCCTTTGAAATATCTACGCTTTTTGATTTGAAAAGGTTTGTTTGAAATGAGATTGGGGAGATGAGAAGAGAATTTTTTTTAAAATTTTTGTGTTTGAAGAGACTTATCGCCTCATGCCTACGTACCCACAAAGTGCAATATAGGATCAAAACCTCGTAGTTCGTGGTACAAATAACAAAAATTATTGGTTATGATTCATTTTATCTTGAAAAGACAACCCGTCATTCTCAAGAGAGAATACTCAACTAATTACCCAAAGGTAGGTGAAAGAGGCATTTGCATCACATTAAGGTGGAGGATTTGCTTGGATTAAAGATCAACAAGACTAATCACTTCAACATCTAGGTGGAAAATGACCATACTTTACACAAAATACCATGGTTAGGAGCTTTACATCTCATCAAAGAAGATGACTCATGTCTAATTTTTTAGAAAAGTTTTAAATGAAAAAGTGCACAAGGGCACAAAAAGTTTGAATGAATTTTTGTATTTTTTATGTCTTTTTGAAATTAGTCAAAGTATGATTAACATTGGTTGACATTTATTAGAGAAAACAAAGTTTGAAAGTCACTTGACAAAAGTCAAGATTTTATTATGAAAGCGGTTTAAGTTTTGAAAACAAGAAGGTTTTGAAAAAAGGGAGAAGATTTTGAAAATTTAAGAAGGGGTGGAGAAGAAGGGACTATCCTATTGCATAAAGGTAAAAGCTAAGGATAAGAACGGTCTAATCACACAAGCAAGCTCCATAGCATAAGCATTCTTTCCTTTAGATTAGGCCTTGATCAAAATAAGTCTTCAAAGGAGAACTTCAAGTATCCAAAATCCAAGGTTTTCGACCACAAACTTCCAAGCATAGGTTAGGATCCTAATTCTAAGTCCAAAGTTTCATGTCCAAATGCAAAGGATAGTAACCATAGTCCAACACTATGAGAACAAGTTTTTTAGGGGTTTAAGCCTTTATTAATATTTTGGTTCAAATGGACAAAAGAAAAAGAGTATAATCATAAACAAAAGGTCCAAGTGGACAAAGGGGAAATAGCAAAAACATAAAAAAATGATATGATATAATAAATCATAAAAAAAATAAAAAGAGATAGGGAGCGAGAAGGAAGCATAAACAAAATTAGCACAATAATATTTTTAGTGAGTTAGTGATTAGTTGTTAGAACAAATGATCAACGATGGTTAAATGATGAACTTATGCCAAAGTTAATAAAGACTCATTAGAGGATTGATAAGACCAAAACCTCCTAATAACAAGTTCCATAAGTAATGGACCTAAGACAAATAATCAACCATTCTTGGGCTTTCAAACATAGGTTTGGGCCACAAATGATCATTTTCCGATATGGGACACATGTAGCGCTATGTTAAGCAATCGTAGCACAATCTATTAGGAAGATCATACTATGGGAGGCCGGTCAATAACGATGTTAGTGCTAATGCATGCTAGAGAAGTGATATGTAGATCACTCTCCGAAAGCAATATCGCATGAAAAGAAAAGAGGTAACGATCCCATCTTCATCAAAAACTTAAATATAAGTTCCAATGATATCGAAGATTTCCATCGATCAAAAGAAAATGAGAAATAGATGAAGAAATACCAAATTAAACCACACAAAGATGTGATCCATGGCAAAGAACTAAAGGAAAGGGAAGGAAAAGGAAAAGGAACCAAACCAATCCCAAAAACAAGCCAAAAACATACTCTAGACACTGGGTAATCGATTAAGCTAATGCTGGTAATCGATTACCACTAAGAAAAAGGTAGATCCAAGCGTGAAAATAGGGTGTAATCGATTACCACCAGGAAGGTAATCGATTACACCTGCTGAAACTGCAGGAAATCAGTTTGTAAAATGAAAAATCCTTGATCAATCATTTCTTCAAACACCTCATGATCAAGGATGCAATTGTGCATGAAAAATCAAGTAAAAATACAGCAAATAACACTAATGGAACACAATTTACAAGATCCAAAGATCAAGCAACAAGAATCAACAATAGATCACATTGTGAAGGATGTATCAAGAACAACAATGGTGGATCAAGAGTTTACCACTGTAAATCTGAAAAATTCTTCAAATCAACTCCAAGAACCACACTCCAAAGCCTTGATCTACAAAAATTGATGATGAAAAAGTGAATGGATGAAGGTTTAGCTCAAAGATTAGTAAGTTCTAATGATGAACTTACTAACTTTCAATGGAAGAAAGAGCTTTGGTGAATTTGGGTAGATGAAGGACTGAGATTTTTTTGCAAGGTGAATTTGGCTATCAAAAGCTTGAAGAATGAATGAAATGAGGCATCTATTTATAAGATTTAGGCTTGGAAATTTTGGTGGTTTGGAATTTGGTTTGGAATCAAAATTAGGATTGGAATTTGAATTTTGGAGGCAAAATCAAGATCAAATGGTGATTAATGAGGGTGTATGGTGGGAATCAATTATGATGAGATAGGGAAATTAAAATGAGGTGATCTAGAATATTCTCATGATGAAGCATTTGAAAATTGGTGCCAAAATGTTGCAGAATTTGAATTTGGAACATTTTCACAAAAAACGCACTGAGTAATTGATTACCCTAATGCTGGTAATCAATTACCACAGTGAAAAATTGTGAAAATTGGCCTTTTGATGTGTTGTATTGGCTCTGGCTCGATTCTTCTTGCTTGTCAAAGAAGGCATGGAAATAAGCACATGAACCTTGGAGTCTCTTGAATAATAATCAATTAGATCTTGGAAACTCTTGATCAGATGATTTTTGAATTGTTTGCAGATCAACTTTGACTTTGTTCATATGAAATTCATTCGAGTTGAGGAACTGATTTTGATATCCTTGATCCAAACTCTTCTTGGAAAAAGTTAGTAAAGAAAAAAAAACAAACATATTTTTGGATTTTAATTAATGGTTAGTAAACATAAAGAAATACAAACATCAAACAAACAAGAGAACAGGGGTGCTTGGCGATCTCACTCAAGAACAAACCTTTAGAGAAGGGCAAAAGAACCAAAGTTTGTGATCTTGTTTGTGGTATGTAATGCAAGTGATATGTGGGATCTTATGGGTAAAAATTAGGGTATTACACACCATACGAATCGACTTGCATTAGACTGCACACGTTGAAATACTCCACCTCAAGGTGATGTTTGGTCCTATGACCCGCATCCTTGCTGAAATTACTCTTGCGCATCTTCCCTTGCACACACTCTTCACATATCTCAGTTGGAATGTTGATTATTGGCAACCCGGTTAGCATACCATCCCTATATAACGCGTCAAGATCACGAAAATTGAGATGTCCAAGACGGTAGTGCCATAACCACTCTTCTCGACTTGCCGCTGTAGTTAAACACCTATGCTCCATCACTTTCAACTCCACTTTGAAAGTCCTATTGGCAGCCATAGGAGCCTTAAGGATCAAAATACTATTTGCATCCACAACGCGCAAGATTTTGTCTTCCAATAGAATTTTGTAACCCCTCTCAAGCAATTGGCCAATACTCAAGAGATTACACTTAATTCCTGGAATATACAAAACATCATTGATCATAGAATTTCCACCATTCTTCTTCTTGATCAAAACATCACCGACACCTTCGGCCGCAAGAGTGGTATCATCTACGAATTTTACTCTACTTTTCACAGCTTGATTGATTTGCACAAACCAATCATTTCTACCCGTCATATGCGTTGAACAACGGGAATCTAAGTACCATTCATTTCTTCCTTGGACTCTATCTCGAACCGTAATCATTATGTTTTACTCAAAACGCGTTTTTGCAGCATTTTTTGAACTGCTGCAGCTCCTGTCCCGCAATTTATATCTGCTACTATTGCCGCCCAACACCTCTTTAATGCCATAATTCTCCTCCGTGATCATAACCAATAACGTATTTTCATCATCTACCTCTTGCCTCGTAACCTTAGCTTCATCGCTTTGATTCTCCCTTGGTCTCGCGCGACAATCTCTTGCGAAATGACTGAGTTTATGACAATTGTAACACTTCGATATACTCTTGCCAAACTTCTTGAAGTTGTTGCCTTAATCACTATCTTTGGATTTGCTCTCACCCTTTTGCACCATCGAAACCTTCGAAGTTTTGGATCATTTCCACCCAAATTCTGAGAATTTTGCTTCCCCTTTGAAGTCCATTATCCTTTCGATCTTCTACTCTTCTCGTTAAACCGTGCTTGTAAAGCAATCTCCGTTTTAGCTTTATCGCTTCCTCTCTCATCCATCCTTTGCTCATCAGCCTCAAGAGAGCTTTGAAGCTCATCTTTGCTCAACTTTGCAAGGTCTTTCGACTCTCCGATAGCCACTACAATATTGTCGAATCTTGACGTTAAAGAACGCAAAATCTTCGACATAACATTCTGCTCTAAAATAGTTTCTCAGCAAGACTTGATTTGATTCACCAAAAGCGTAATACGCGTCACATAATCGTTGACTGTCTTCTTTTCTTCCATTTGCGTTAACTCGAATTGCCACTTGTGATTTTGTAATCTCACCACCTTAGCTTTAACAGCCCCTGCATAAGCTTTCTCCAAGATCTCCCAAGCTTGCTTTGCCGACTCGCAATCCCCAACTTTCTCAAAGTTGTCACCATCGACGCAAGAATGAATCAAGAAGAGTGTCTTGTAATCTTTCTTCTTTTCTTCCTTGAATACAGCCTTTTAAGCATCTGTAGCTTCAGCCCCAAGTAGTGTAACTCCATTGCTGATGATCTCAAGAGCTTTTTGATACTCAAACAGAACTTTCATTTGCTTTGATCACTTGTCATAATTTTTCGAATCAAGAATCAGAAGGTTGGTGGGAATTCTATCGTTGGAAAAGGTACTCATTATTGCAGCGGAAATGGATTAGACCATGACTCTTTATGCCAAATGTTAGAACATACAAAATCTCTAATGATGAATTAATGGAGAATTGAGTTAATTTGGAGAAGATGAAGTTAAGAAATTGAGAGAGAGAGAGAGAGAGAGAGAGAGAGAGAGAGAGAGAGAGAGAGAGAGAGAGTAATTGAGGGTGAGAAGAATAATTGACATTAACCACAAATATGAGCTTACAAGGTTTTATATACAACAAGTACAAAATGATTGGAAATAACAAAACAACTTAACAAAATAATGTGAAATTAACAAAAAAACTGAAAAAATCAAAATATGCCTTCGTAACCGGTTACGCAAAATGCCGTAACCGATTACGAGCCTGATACCAACAATCCTTCAACCTTTTTAACTCCGTAACCCGTTACGTCAAAACCCATAACCCATTAAATTACTAATTTTCAAACATTAAATTACTAATAATAGTAATACAACCATATATAAAAGAGTTAGTTGTTTCCCAAAAATACTATTATCATACCATTACCTACCATTATTAGTAGTAAACAACAACAACTGTTCTGAATGACAGATTAAATAATGATACTAGTAGCGTGTACTTTTGTATATTCAAGACTCTTATAATAAAAAAAATAATCAATTATCTTGCATCAAATGTATCGTTTACCTTTATCTCATTCTAATAAATATTTTATGTTATCTCGTTGCCGGCTGATAGAAGTAAAGTAATATTGACTTTCTTATAACTTCTCTTTTTCTTTTTTCTTTGTTTTGGGGCATGAATCATTCCTTCTATTATAAAACGTATATACCAAACATGCGAATAGGTTGTGTCCAAAACTATGTTTGACCTTCATATAATGTTCCAAAACTTGCAACTAAAAAACCTCAAAAGATTCACCATCCTTCATGAATGATGACTACCCCAACAAAACACTTTGTTATCTTCAATTCATTGCCTCTTAACTCTATAAATATTGTCTTTCATTCACTTTTACACAAAACAAAGACATGACTTCCCTCAAACAACTTCTCACACAAGAAGGCTTCAACAAGACAAACAAACTTTCAATGGAAACAAAAGAGATCATAACATCAACATCACTCCCTTTGTCATTTCAAACAAACATTAAAAGAGTTTGTTCCCCCTCGGAAATATCGAATTCGAAGTCATCGGTTTCACCGGATTCAACAAGAGAAGGACCGCCTATGGATGAAGTTGCAATCAGAGCTGTGATTAGTATACTCAGTGACTACGTTGGAAGATATATAAAAGATAGTTTTTTCAGAAAAACAATCTTTGAAAAGTGCAATTCTTATTTGGTCAGAATAAAAAACAGTTCGGAATCAGAATCAGATAACGAGAATGAGATTCTTGTAAACATGAAACTTTGTTTGGAGAATATTGACAAGTTAGTACAAGATCAAGGGTCAACAAAGAAAGAGCTAAAGATGAATTTTTTGAGGAATTCAATTGAGCTTTTAACCATAATTGCTTCATTGAATTCCAATAGTTTACAAGCTGGAACAACAACATGTGGAATACCAAATTCTCATCTCTCTGCTTGTGGTCAACTCTACATGGCAATACTTTACAAGCTTCAGAAAAACAATAGGGTTTGTGCTAGACATTTAATGCAAGTGTTTTGTGATGCTCCATTTTTGGCTAGAACCTACTTGGTTCCTGAATTTTGGCAGCATTTGTTTCTTCCTCATCTTGTACATGTTAAAATTTGGTATATAGAGGAGGTTGAAACAATTTCGGATTCAAATGAATGTGATGGTGAAAAGGAAAAGAAAATGGAGGGTTTGAGGAGAGTGTACAATAATAAGGTGGACATGGGAACTATCATGTTTGCTTTGTATTATAAGCAGTGGCTTCAAGTTGGGATTAGTGAACCTTCTTTTCCTGTTGTCCCGTTACCAACAAGATCTTAAATATCTAATGTTTTGTTATATAAAAACAAATCTTCTTTACGTTTTGCATTTATTATTTATTTATGCAATCATTATTAGGCTTAATCTTGCCAATGTTAAGCTTTGCTATGCATAGTCGGTCTCAAGTCCGGAAGCAAAGTCGGTCTCAAGTCCGGATAAAAGAAGAGGATTGTGTTAGACACTCGACAGTCAACGGAAAACTTTGATGATTCTCTATGACATGAATAAATTACAAAATAAAGTGAACGCTAGGTCGTTGCTCTTAAGAAACGCATTGTATGGCTCGAACAGTGTTAAAAGAGTAAGGGTCACTGCATCGCCGCCCAAATGTAGTGAAAAATAAGCAAGAGTTTCCATATTTTAATGAACGAATGTGGGTAAGGAAATTAGTTCATGAGAGTAGGATTCGTTTTGGATCATGGAATATAGGCAGACTTATTTAAAAATCTATGTAAATAGTGGACACTATGGTTAGGAGGAAGATCAATTTTATGTGCCTACAAGAAACTAAGTGGACAGGTGATAAAGCGAAAGAATTGGACAAGTCGGAATCTAGGCTTTGATACACCGGAAAAGTTAGATTGGAAAATAGGGTGGGGATTATTGTGGACAAGGAGTGGAATAAGGATGTTATGGCCGGTAAAAGAGTAGGAGAACAAATCATAACCTTGAAATTTGTAGTGAAACAAGATACTTTTAATGTTATTAGTGCTTACACACCTCAGGTTGGGCAAGCAATACATCTTAAGGTGAAACTCTGGGAGGATTTAGAAGACTTACTGCATGATATACCCCAAGGAGATAAGCTTTTTCTAGGAGGGGGTCTTAATGGACATGTGTGTAGTGTAGCAAGAGGGTTTGAGAACGCGCATGAGGGGTTTGGTATAGGGGAGGTGAACGTGGAAGGTAAATCCATCTTGGATTTTTCGTCAGCTTTGAATCTTACTATAGTAAATACATGGTTTAGGAAAAGAGATGAACAAATTATCACATATAAAAGTGGTGTGACATGTTCTCAGATATATTTCTTTCTTATCAAGAAGTCAGATAGGAAGATTTGCTTGGACTGTAAAGCTATTTCAGGAGAGAGCTTGACTATACAACATAGAGTTTTTGTTATGGATGTAAGAATTAAGGGGGAAAATAGAAGAAGTCACGTGAGAACACCACATATCAAGTGGTGGCATTTGAAGGGTGAAAAATATGAAAATTGTCAACACAAGATCTTGGAGGGAGGGTTTGCACAATCACAAGAAAGAGTAAATGATATATGGAGTAAGATGGTCCAAGAGATTAGAAATGTGGCTAAAGAGACATTGGGTGAATCAAGAGGTTTTGAACCTAGGGTTAAAGAATCATGGTGGTGGAATGAAAGTGTCCAGAGTAAAGTTAGAGTAAAAAGTATTGTTTTAAAGAATGGTCCAGGTGTAAAAATGTTGAAACTTGGGAAAAGTACAAGAAAGCTAAAAATGAGACCAAGAAGGCAGTGAAGCAAAAACTTAAGCTTTTGACGAATAATAGTCGTACGACGTGAAATCGGCTAGATGCGACTATGCTTTGAGTTGCACTCATAATAATATGGCATAAGACCGCCTAGATGCATCAATGCTTTGATTCATGCTTATAATAATATGTCATAAGACCGGTTAGATGCGACTATGTTTTGAACTGCAATTCGTGTCCCGGAGGATCATTCCCCAACCAAGGGTAAAAGATCCTTGTTCTTGCCCTGAGGTAAAGCTCGGATCGAGGTGAACGTCTCATGTCTCCACTGTTAGAGCAAGAGTTGTTTCTACAAGTCGTCTCTATGTTTTGATGATAACAATGGTATTTGTGAAAGAACCATTTTATGCTCTAACGTGTGTTGTGTGCAGATCATAATCATAGAAGATATCAGATCCAACAAGCACCAGCCAGACGAGCATAATTGATTATATGCGAAGTTACTATGTGTGACACAAGTCGCAAGAAGCAAGTATGCTTCTGTATCTGATCATAATCAGTCAGATCCAAGGATGCAGATATTGCGGTTGCAATGCTCTTGTGGATGCTCTCTGAAAATGGTTGTGATTATGAAGATAGTGAAGCTTCTGAAGAAGATAATCCTATAGAGAACCAAAGTGCCGAAGACTCTGATGATTTGAAGTTCTGAAGGCTGAAGGCTCTGAAGTCCAAGTGCAGAAAGACTCTGAAGACTTATGCGTTCTGAAGTCTATGGTTCCAAAGTCAAGTGTTGAAGACTCTGAAGACAGATTCCTAATGGACAAGCTCTGAAGTTTCTGAAGACTTGAGGCGGTAAAGGATAACGGATTTAAAGACAAGTGCTGAAGTTGTGAAGGTTGATTCCTAATGGACGACTTCGAAAGGCTGAAGACTTGGAGTTTCAGATATCTTGTTAAGAAGTATCTACTCATGCTTCAATCAATTACCATCAGAAGCCTCTGAAGTTTTGAAGACAAATGTTACCATTGTGAAAGACTGTACACAGCGCCCAAGAAGATATATCATGTCACTTCCTCCACTGTAAAAAGGAGTTGTGTCAGTACAACTTTATCATTACACAACGTATCTCTTCCAACAGCCAACGGTAATTCAAACAGCTATATTTTACTTGGCTATTTAAAGGAAATGATGACTAATTGTTGACCAGGTTGTTGGAATGAAAAAAGACATAATCATCCAAAACCACAACAATAAAAGTGTTGATATCTTAGTTGTTGCTCAAATATGGAAAGATCATAAATCAACAACACAACAATCTGAGAATCTGAGTTCGTTGTTACAACATCAAGATTATCAATCAACAACAACCAGATATTGATGAACTCGAAGAAGACGAAGAAATTGACAAAGTCATCAATCAACGCCAACTACATCACCTTGGAGCTCATTGAAAATCTGAAGCAAGGAAGCTGTTGTTCGAAGCTTGCTCAACAAAGAAGATGAAGAATTCTTAAGATGTAATCTAAATGTAATATCTTGTACATCTTAGAATCATGTAGTTTGCAAGGAGCTGTTGCTCATATCTTGCTGTAACTCTTAGAAGTTATGTTATACTCAAACAGAGGAGAATCTGCTTGCAAGGAAGCACCTCACTAATCTCCAGAAAGCCAATTCTACTAACGGGTCACTGAAATCCTGACTATGTTATATCCAGATTGGATCCCTGAACGGGTCACTGTTGATGGAAGCCTCAAGTAGATTATGGGATGATCAAGATACTCGAGGAGACGGTGGCTGCTGGTCATCGTGATAGTCATATCTCAAAGAGGATCATTTGTTGATCAGACTCTTGTGAGATCCCTGATGGAACTCATTGTGATTCCTCCAGTGAACGTTATATCCAGGTTGGATCCCTGAACGGTTCACTGCGAGAGATACCTCAAGGGATCATGGGATGATATGGATACTTGAGATGACAATGACGCAAGTCATTGTAGGTTAGTCGCAGTGCGACTGTGCAGGGTGTTAGTCACCGGCTGTTGCCCGTGCATTTGTAATCGAGATTGATTATAGTGGATTAAGTCCTTGTGTTCAAGGCGAAATCACCTGAGGAGGGTGGACCGGATTAGCCTTGTGGTGAACCAGGATATATCGTATGTTATTTACTCTTGTTATGCTTTATATTATTGTTTATGTTTCTGTACTGAAGATCAGAACCTTACATAAGCAAGTCAGAACCTTGCAGCTTAACTCTGATAAGCTTCCGCTCTGCAAGTTCTGAATGTTGCATATTGCCAAGTCTTATTGGTTCTCATGCTTCATGCATTACCAAGTCTGAATGTTTCTTTGCAGGTCAGAGTCTCTCAATGAACTCTGATGTTATTTCAGTGCCTTAACAATAAGAAGCGAAAAGTTTTAAAAAGAGTGAATACACAATTCAAACCCCCTTTTCTTGTGTCTTTCTCGCACCTTCATCCACCACTCACGTCCCTTGGATGTGTTAGATATGAAGGGGGTGCACCAACCACGCAGAAATGCGTGTAATATTTGACAAATTGGGTATTTGATTTTTGTAGTCGGATGTGCAAAGCGTCTCCAACAGTTCTCAATTTTCGGTGTGCTTTGTGATTTACTATGTGTTATTATTTAGTGTAATAATGAGAGAAATTAAGAATTTATTAATAAAAATATCATATCAAAATAATATGAAATTGAAGGGTTATGATTATTTAGAGGTTATGGGGTAATAAAGTGAACTCATAAAATAAAGGAGGTAGAAAAAGAGAATAATTAAAATGAAAGGGGATTAGTAGTAATAAAATAAACTAGGGTTATTTTATATAAGAATGAGGTGAGTTTGATCATACATATCAGTTTTTGGGAAAATGAGAAAGTGGAGGTCAACCAAGGAAAGAGAAGTACAAAAGTAGGATCTCACATCACTAAGAACTCAAGGTTTTTATGCTTAATCGAGGCAGGGGAGATTATCCTATATTTGGTGTTTAAGCTTTGGGATAATGGAGTCTCCCTTAACCCATTTTCTTTTATTGATTTGTTGCTTTTGAATCACATGAGGTTTGTGCAAAACTTCTATGATTATGATGTTTATGCGTGTTAAACTATTGTATAATTATATGTGGAAATTTTGTACAATTATGTGTTAAATTAGAAGGGTTGGTGTTGCTTTGATGTTCATATGTGTATGTGATTAATTAATGAATGATTATGTATAATTTATGACATATGTGTTGGATTTTGCGTTTTGGACTGTCATAGTATTGGAAAAATTGGAATTTGGGACTGATTTGGTTGAGAAAACGCAGAAAAACGCATTCTGCCAGCGATGAAGGGTGTCACCCTAGGTGACGGTCCAACCTTCATCGCGTAAGAGAAAATAACGAGTCTCGCCTCTGACGGGCGATTTCCCAGACCGTCAGCACCTCGTGACGGGTAGTATTTCCTCCATGATTGTCAGCAATGATGGGTAGGCATACCCAGGGGGAGACGATCGTCATGGTCGTGACGGTCTAACTGTCAACCCAATTTTGACTGATGTGGATGTTTGATTCGATTTTTTATAAAGGTTCTGATTCTCTAACTTAATTTATATTGTTTGAGTGATAATTATGTAGAAAAGAGTTATGTTTATTTATGATCAATTTAATTTATAGCCATCTCGTGAATAGGCGCGGTTGAATGTTGATGGTTTATGTTCAAGGCGAACAAATGTTTTAGCCATAACCAACAATGTTGATATGTTCAGGTTCACAAGAACCAATGTTAGCCTTAGCAGGCAGTGTTAATAATTGGTGTATGAGGTTTTGATGGAGAATTGCCTTTGTTTGTAACATCAAGCATCATGTATATTGGATTTATCTTAGGACTTCGGTCCAGTGTTTAGGACCACTCAGCAACATACCTCTGATAGCCAGTTGTCATACCTTGAAAAATACGATCATTCGCGATGGTCGTGAAAAAAATAGTTCGAACAGAGTCACCACCTAATTTTATTTATTCTAATGAAGGAATAGGGAAAATATCGATAAAACCTTTAAAAAGGAATAATGGTCGTCGCAACCATATTCAGGTTCGGGAGTCGATTACGCAAGTGGAAGGTATTAGCACCCCTCACGTCCGTTGTACTCAACGGGAACCTCTTAGTTAGATTTACTATTTGAATGTTAACTTATGCTAATTGTTTTCTTCGAATAGTAAAAGGTCAAAAGGAAAATAAAAGGGGTCGCAAGAATTTTTTATTAGGGTGCTTGACGAGATTGCGGGTATCGCTCTTACGTATCCTCAGGTGCAATAAGGAACTCAAAGCTTCGTAGTTCGGGGAAGGTTTGTTGGTTTCTTTGTTGGTGTTTTTTAATTAACAAGTGTTTAAATCTCATTCTAATGGTTAAACATTGACTTGTCTACTCTCGGGGAGGTTTAAACACTAGTTTGTATACGCATTAGAACGGACTAAACAATGTCTTTATATAAAAGAGTTTGAAGTTCATCGCACGGCGGTGAGAAAAAAAGAGTTTGATGTGTTGAATATTTTTAAGTGATTGATGAATATTCAAAGGCTAGGCTAAGTGCAGCCATCACATGAATATTCGGGAAAAAAAGAAGAAAGTCGCTTCCACCCTAATCTTTTCAACCAATTAATTAGGAAATTTATATGGCGAATCAAGTCGTGCTTCTTAACTGACAACAAGTACTTGAACGGTAGGCTAAGTGCGGCCATCACACGAATACTTGGGAAAGGAGAAGAAAATTGCTTCCACCCCCATCTTTTTCATCCACAAAAGAATAAACTTAAACCGTTTATTTAAGAGTGTTTTAAAGCGATTGACGAATATTCAAACGGTGGGCTAAGTGCGGCCATCACATGAACATTCGGGAAAGGAGAAGAAAATTGCTTCCACCCCCATCTTTTCCAATCGATAATTTATTGAGAAAAGATTTTAACGGATAACTTGACATTGGATCAAGTGTTTGAAATTAATTATAAAATGATTTGGAAGAGAGTTTGAAAATAATTTGATTTGAGAAAAGTGGGATAGTGAAAATGGTTTGAAAAGAAAGGTTTGAAATGGTTTGAAAAGAAAGGTTTGAAATGGTTTGAAATGGTTTGAAATGATATGAGGTGCTTATTAAAGAAAAATGCTTGGTGTTAACCAAGTTGATTTTTTCAAATGATTGTTTTTATTTGTGAGGGTTAATGGATGTTAAGCAATTGATTTCGGTTTGGAAATGTTTCAGTGTGATTTTGAAAAATGTATTTGATGTTGATCAAGTACCTTTGATTTTAGTATTTTTGAAAGGTTAATTTTTCAGGGTCATTTTATCTTTTTGGATTAACAATTATGCATAAACTAAAAATACTAAAAAAAGCAATAAATAAATAATAAATAAAGATAAAAAGAAATAATAAAAGGGTGGGGGCACACTATCAATACAAGGGGTAAAAGAATTAAAAAACTAAAGGAAATAAAAAATAAATAAAAAGCAATAATAAGAAAACAATAAATAAAAATATACAAAAGACAAAAACATGCTGAAAATTGGGGGTGTAACTAGGAAAATACTTTAGACCCAAAGGAGGGGGACCCCACAGGGACGCGTTGAGCAATTATGGGGTGTAAGGAGAATTCATTTTTCCCAAACCCACATTTGGCTACTATTCCAATAGCAACAAAAATGGAAGAAAAAGGTTCCATTGTAAACGTAAAAACACGGTAACTTTCTCAATTTTTCATGGAATTAAGAAAATAAATAATGAAAATTTATCTACTCGATCTCACGAGCACAATGGTATATTTAAAATAAGAAAATAAATAACAAAAAAAATCTATAATTAACAAAAATGCAGTAACATATATTGCTAGATTCGGCCATTTTATCCACCGTCATGACAAACGAAAGCTATTGGATATATTATTTATGTAAAAAAACATTAATTTGCATTTTATCCTTTTTATTCATGGAGATTCAAGAATATTTTAAACCCTGCTTTTGAATCAATGGAGTTTCTATACAAAATAGTGGTGATTAATATAGTAATTAAGTGCAACAAGAATTAATGCAAAGAAATTTAAATAAATGAAAATTAAATCATATTTAATCACTTTTGCTCATGGAGGTTCAAGAATAATTTAAACTCTTGATTTTGAATCAATAAAATTTCCTTGCAAAATGGTGATGATTAAAGTACTAAATAAATAAAGCAAAAGTAAAAAAATGCAATATAATTAAATAAAGAACAAACTTAAGAGCCATTAAACAACAGTATATCACTTTTGCTTATGGAGGTTCAAGAACACTTTTCAATTCTTGATTTAAAATCAATTGAATTTCCATGCAAAATTGTGATGATTAGGGTACTAAATAAATAAAGTAAGATTAAAAATGCAATAGAATTAAATAAGCAATAAGCATAAGAGCATACCTATTCAATAAAAAGAAAGAAATGACTTGAAAGAAAATGAAGAGAGTTTTGCCTTAGTTTAATGAAATATTTATGGCGTGATTTGTGAATGAGAATGACTTTATTTATAGGCTCTTAAAAGGGTAGTTTAGGAATTATTCAAAGAGAGGTGAGTGTCTTCTAAAAACTTATTTAATTAAATAGTGAATAATGATGTAATATATGCATGAAATAATGATGTAATAAATGGGAGATATTTTGCACCTTCTATAAACT
Organism: Lathyrus tuberosus; assembly: GCA_022829125.1. Classification (NCBI taxonomy): domain Eukaryota; kingdom Viridiplantae; phylum Streptophyta; class Magnoliopsida; order Fabales; family Fabaceae; genus Lathyrus; species Lathyrus tuberosus. The sequence continues at coordinate 721,372 of JALAZF010000179.1, forward strand.
TTGATTTTTGTTTTATGATACATAAAAATGATTAATAAAATTTTAAATGGATATTTTGATGATAAATCAAATGATCATGAATTTATTTATTTTTAAAATGCATATTAAAAAAATGCAATTTTAGTCAATTTCTTCAACATGTAAAATGTTGACTTTTTTACTATAATGCATATTTGCATGATTATGGTGACTTTATTTGATGATAAAAATGCATGTGTCTAAAAATACAAAACTTGACAAATGGACATGTATCAGATGAATTTTAAATTCCTAGACAAAATTGGGGTATGACACCAGTGATGGTACCACATGCATAGGAGTAGAGGAGATGAGCATTGCATATTTAATTTTGTCGATTGTATAATTGTATTAATTATAACTAATATTGTATACTATCCTTGTTGTTTTTCCACTATTTGATTTATGGGATGTATTCTCACCCCTTCTTGTTTCCATGTTCATATGTACATTATGTAGATAATTCTCAGGTTGAGACTGAGGAGTGATAGTTGTTATTTTATGGAAGATGGCACATTTAGCCTCTTCGTTTTTTTTGCTTGTATTTTATGTTTTCGCCGGACCTTTGTCGTATATTAGTATATTCTGTTTTATGCTCTGATATTTTAACATCGGGTTGGGAATACTTTTCTATGTCTTATAAGTTGTTTTAAATTGATTTCCTATGCTATGTTTGAAATTTATTTTTCCACCTATGAAATAAAAGTTTAATGTTTTGTCAATGTGACACCCTTATCGCATCTTAATATTTCCCGCAATGTTTTATATATTATTATCAGGGTTTAAGATGTTATATAGTTAGTATTAAATCTTAGTTAGTCCACCCGACCTTGTGTTTTATGAGTATATAATACCCTCACGCATGACAAGGGTACTAACCCTGTCAGTGTTTTTTTTCTCGTAACCTTTGTTTACTTTACTATTGCAATTGATTGTGCGATTGGTTGATGCTCTCGAGGAAATGGCTCACGTGATGGCCCAAGCTAATGAAGCCTTGCTAGCTAATCAGCAAGCTAATCAGAATTAGAATGAATGAGCTAATGAGTTATATGGATTTGGAAAATTCCAAAAGAATAACCCGCCTAGTTTTAAAGGAAGACATGATCCTGAAGGTGTCAGACTTGGATTCAGGAAATTTAGAAAATTTCCATGGTCATGGCATGTACTGACACTCAGAAGGTGTTGCTTGGACCTCAAATGTTGTCTAAAGAAGTTGAGCACTGGTGGGAGAATACCTGTCAAAGATTGGAGGCTGTTGGCATTGCCATTACTTGGAACAATTTTAAGAAATAGTTTTTGGACAAGTATTTTCCAATTGATGTTCGTAACTTTAAGGAGATTGAATTCTTAGAGATGAAGCATGGTAACATGTTTGTGGCTGACTATGCTGTCGCAGTGAGAATCGAATATCAAGCTATTGAATTAACTTGAATCACAAATCATAATTCACCACCGATCTTTAATTTATCCAAGGGAAGGGAAAAAGAACGAATAACCCATAAATATGCAATGGATTGCAAAGCAAAAGAGAATCTAAGGTTCGGGGGTTAGTTATACTAAGAGAAGGTACTAGCACCCTAAGTATATATAGTACTGTATAGGAACCTCTTGTCTTATTGTGTTATTTGTTAAGTTGTTTGGTAAAGGTGAAAAGATGGGTAAAGTAAAAAAGATGGAGTTAAAAAGAAAAGGTAGCTCACTAGGATCTCGTAATCCTATGCCTACGTATCTTGTATAGGAAGTCAGAGCAACCGTAGTTCAGCTCACTACGAATAAAAAGGAAAAGAGTGCTCGCCAAGGATTGAGACCTTGTGCCTACGTATTCTCAAAAGGAACTTGAGAAATCAGAGCGTCCGTAGTTCGGAACCACGGATAAAACAATGTTTATTGGTAGGTTTTAGGAGAAGAGACAAGTTATCATCTTAAGAAGAATACTCAACTAAACCACCACAAACACGCGAAAGATGGATCTTTGCTTCACATTGAGAGAAGGGCTCCGACTCGGATATAGAATCGAGGAATATGCCACATACCTCTCTCAAGTGGAAAAGAAATCAACATCTTTCTCAACTATGTCATGGGGTAGGAGAATTACATCTCAACTAGGGATGACTCATGTCTAATTCTCTCATGGGAGAAGGGAACTTAATTGTAAGTTATCTAAAATTGAAGTATCCTATTGGTAACTACCTAAGAGGGTCACAACTTAAAGTAATAAGCCTAAAGTCAACAATCTAAGTATATACAACCTAAGGTGATCAACCTAAAGGGAAACAAGGATCACACAAAGGGTGAAAGAAACAAAAGAGAAATGCAATACACATGACTATATAGTCAACCATGAACCCTTCCCTTGGACTCAAACAGAGGCGATCATAAAGATTCAAAAGCCATAAGTGAATATCGAACCAGATAGGCATCATGAATATACAGTGAGAAATCAGCAAGACCTCAAACATCAAAATTAAGATCATGGACAAATAATAGCATATGTACAAAACACAAACCAAGGCATGGATCTGAAACAAACTCATAAAGCAAAAGTACCTTAAATGAAGTAACCAACACATGAAAGGCATACAAGCATTCACACTTCAAGAATCAACTTATAATTCCACAAAAATAATAGCCAACGTGTAACAAGATCATGGCATTCATCACAACATCATAATGAGATAATAATCTAGCAATGAATCATAAACAAACTATAGCAAGCTAAAGAATAACCATTGAGTCACGCGATCATAATAACTAACAACAACAAATGTAACAATCCCTTTTTAAGTTTTTTAATATAAAATATCAAATGATAAATGGATATTAAAAAATAAAATATTTTTGGATTTTTAAATGTAAAAATATAAATAAAATATCAAGAGAAAAAAATAATTATTTTTGACATTTTTTTTATATACATATTGGAAAGAAAAAGAAACATCCCAGACTTGAGGCAGTAGCTAAAGGGTCATAAGTTCGATGTGCGAACTTGTAGGCAAAGTAGTTCGCTAGGCGAATAATCATTCGCATGGCGAACTTCAGAATTGTCTCAGAGGCGGTTTAATTATGCAGAGGCACATCAGATGCCTAATTTGATGTTCGCTAGGCGAATAATCTGTTCGCAGTGCGAACATCACAGATCCTGAATGTATTATTTAAGCACTTTTGATCATTTTTTGGGATTATAACCCACTTTTACACACCACAATCTGATTTTTTGAGATTTCTTCATCCAAGAGTGATATTTTACATAGAGAAGCTGGATTCGCATCCGAGTTCGATTATTCAACTTGGATGCTCTTTCATCTCCTCCCGAAACTTGTGAAGCAAGCTACCATGGTGATGGATAGCTAAACACTTTTGTGTCAAGATTAGAGGTAGTTAATCTTGCTTGTATGTATTTCTTTTGATCTTTTGTATATGAACAAGGTTGATGATCAATATATGATGAAGTTGTTTGCTTTTAATGTTGTATTGATGGTTTAAATCATTCTAGACATAGATTTTCCAAATCTTGATCTAATGTCTTCATCTATTAACAAACAAATTCTAGGCATAGATTTGTGATTTAATATTTGCTTTGTATTGGTCTTAATGTTTATTGTTTTGATTGTTGGTTTCAGACATCATCTAATGATTTAAACAATAATACCCATGGAGCCGCTTTAGACATAAACGGATTCGCGAGGATACGCGATTGTATTGATCGAAACTAAGTTCACATGCTTGATTAATCGGATACTTATGAAAAAGATTAACGAAATCTAATCTTGACATGCTTTTATTAAAACAAAACATCTTTTGCCCTAATTTACTCTTTGCAACAAACTTATGTTACAAAATAAGAAATCCTTTGAAAACACTTTACTTAGAACGTTAAACTATTGAACGACGAGCATCTATATATCTTGCGTACAATCTCTGTGGATACGATAAAACACCTAACTAAAATACTTTTCAACAGAGGGGGAAAGCAAATGGCTAGCATGACACAATGAAAGTTATGACCGTCTGTGTGTGCAATGTCTTTTTCTTTTTCTGTAGCAGTGTTTCCCTCTAACAATACATGCATATGCACAAGAGTTTATTTTAGAGAAATAAGTAAAGATGATTTTTATAAACTTAATGCACAAGAGTTTCCTAAAACCATATAAAAACAAAACTTTGAAATTATATTATTATTATTCTTCTTTAAGAGAAAAGCAAAGATATATGTGAAATAAAAATATTAGTTAATTAAATAAACTTAAATTAATTTTCTAATGAATTAAAAGATTATTTAAAAATAAATTACAAATAAAATGAATAAAACGAATAAAAAGCCGGGTATCGAAATTCCCAAAAATGAAAAACGACTGCACTAAAATTATCAGCGCAGAATAAACTACCCAGGAAAATACAACGTTTGGTCAAATTTCAAAATAAATTTTACCCGGTTAAATAGCTTAAACTGTTCAAAACGAGACCGAAAAGTGGTCGAAAAATTTAAATGAGCACGCCAGGTTAAACTATGCGAAACGTAGATTAATATCACTGACGTTAGCAGACTCAATTTTAAAATTTTCCGTCCACTAATTTTACGCACAGTTGACTTTTAGCTTGACTAATTCGACTGTAATTCCAACAAGTTTATTCTGGTTGATAGATTAGGGTACTATGCATGATGAAATGCGTGATATGCTATGCAGATGATGCAAAGCAAAAACAAAATATTAGGGTAAAAAATTAGGGTATGACATATGCATCCAAGTTTGAAGAGCTATCCAGGTATTGTTCTCACTATAATGGTGTGGATACTAAAGGTTCCAAGTGTGTGAAGTTTGAATATGGTTTGTGCTCCAAGATCAAGCTGATTATCGGATATCATGAGATTCTCCATTTCTCGGTGTTGGTTAACAAATGCAGGATTTATGATGATGACAGCAGAGCAAGATCTACCCACTATAAGAGTGTGAATGAGAATATATTTGCTAATCAGAATTGTGGCAAGCTGTATGCAAACCCAAGTTCCAAGGGAAGTCAGAAAGCTGCAACCGATATTGGAAATACTGGGGGAGGCGCTCCTTTTCCTCCGATGTGTGAAAGGTGTGGAAAGATTGGTCACTGTGTCTCTGAGTGCAAGAATACAACTCTAACATGTTTCAATTGTGGGAAGAAAGGTCACATTAGCACCTACTTTGGAAGCCGAAGAAAGAACTCGACGTAGGTCAGCGCGTTCATGTCCATGGGAAAGTCTTTGCTCTTAGTGGTGCTGAATCCTCAAAGTCAGATAATTTGATTCAAGGTACTTGTTTCATAAATGGTATTTCCTTAACTACTATCATGGATACGGGTGTGACGCATTTGTTCATATCACATTATTGTGTTAACAAGTTAAACCTAGAAGTGTCTCATATGAAGTGTAATATGGTCATTGATACCTCATCCAGTGGTTCTGTAACCACATTCTTAGTTTGTCTAAATTTCCCCTATCCATTTATGGTAAATATTTTGGATTTGACTTACCCTAAGTCAACTAGATGTTATTTTGGGAATGAACTGGTTATTGTTCAACTGTTCAAATAAATTATTTTGATAAAACCGTGTTGTTTCCTGAGTCGGAAGGGGGTGAGGATTCGATATTTATATCTGCTAACCAAGTAGAGATTTCCTTGAAACAGGATGCTCAAGTGTTCATGATACTAGCTTCCCTAAAAATAGAGAGCGAAGCTTTGATCGCTAATCTTCCCGTTGTATGCAAATTCCTGGATGTTTTTTCTGATGATATTGATGATTTACCTCCAAAATGTAAAGTCGAGTTTGCAATAGATTTAGTGTCTGATACTAGACCCATATCTATGGCACCGTATAGAATGCCCACATTTGAATTAAGTAAATTGGAAGAGAAATTAGACGATTTGTTATAGAAGAATTTTGTCAAGCCTAGTGTATCGCCTTGGGGAGCACCAGTACTGTTGGTTAAGAAATAAGATGGAAGCATGAGATTATGTGTGGATTATCGACAGTTAAATAAGGTCACTATTGAGAACTAGTATCCTCTCCCAAGGATTGATGATCTCATGGATCAGTGGTAGGGGCTCGTGTTTTAGAACGATTGATATGAGATCAAGTTACCATCATATTCGAGTGAAGTCATAAGATATACCTAAGATCGTGTTCAGAACCCGCTATGGTCATTATGAGTATTCAGTTATGCCTTTTGGTGTGTCTAATGCACCAGAGGTATTCATGAAGTATATGAATAATATTCTCCACTCTTACTTGGATCAATTTGTTGTGGTATTTATAGATGATATCTTGGTATACTCCTAGTCATACGAATAACATGGAAAACATATGAGAGTTATGTTACAGAATTTAAAGGACAAGAAGTTGTATGCCAAGCTGTCCAAGTGTGGATTTTGGTAAGTTTCCTTGGGCATGTGATCTCTAATGGTGGTATAACAATGGATCCGTCTAAAGCAGACATTGTGTTGTAGTGGGAAACACCTAAGTTGGTTACTAAGATCAGGAGTTTCCTGGGTTTTGCTGGTTATTATAGGAGGTTCATTGAAAGATTTTCGAAGTTGGCTTTCCCTTTGACCCAATTGACCTAAAAGAGAGAAACTTATGTTTGGGATGTTAAGTGAGAATAAGGTGTTCAAGAGCTCAAGAAGAGGTTGACGTTGGCTCCAGTCTTGATTTTTCCAGACCCGATTGAATCTTTCGTGGTATATTGTGATGCATCCAAGATAGGTTTAGGTGGTGTACTTATGAAGAAAGGTCAGGTTGTAGCTTATGCTTCTAGACAACTCAAGACTCGTGAGAGTAATTATCCTACCTATGATTTGGATTTATCGGCAGTGGTTTTTGTACTTAAGATTTAGAGGCATTATCTTTATGGTTTGAGATTTGAGGTTTTCAGTGATCATAAGAGTCTGAAGTATCTATTTGACCAGAAGGAGTTGAATATGAGGCAAAGAAGGTGGTTAGAGTTTTGAAGGATTATGTCTTCGAGTTGAATTGCCACCTGGGTAAAGCTAACGTGGTTGTAGATGCATTAAGTAGGAAATCTTTACATATATAGGCGCTAATGGTTAAAAATATGGATTTAATCGAACATTTCAGAGATCTAAACTTGGTGTGTGAGGTCACGCCATGAAGTGTGAAGCTGGGTATGTTGAAGTTAACTAGAAATGTACTAGCAGAAATCAAGAAAGGTCAGGAGTTAGATTTGAGACTGATTAATTAATTGGTACTGATTAATCCAGGAAAAGGAATGTATTTCAAGGTAGCAGAGGATGGGATCATTAAGTTTCGAGACAGAGTTTGTGAGCTAGATATACCGAAGCTTAAAAATAGGATTTTGGAAGGTCACAGGAGTAGTTTGAATATTCTCCCCAGAGCCACAAATATGTATCATGACCTTAAGAGAATATTCTGGTGGCCGGGTATGAAGAAGACCATTGAAAAATTTGTGTACTCTTGCTTGATTTGTCAGAAATAGAAGATCGAACATCATAAGTCATCTGGATTGATTCAACCTTTGAGTATTCCTAAGTGGAAGTGGGATAGTATATCCATATATTTTGTAGTGGGTTTGCCTAAGACCATTAAAGGAAGTGATTTGATATGGGTTGTGGTGGATAGGCTAACAAAGGCAACTCATTTTATTTTGATAAAGATCACTTACTCATTGTAGAAGCTAATCGAGATCTATATAGGTGAGATAGTAAGGTTACATGGAAATCCTCTAGCATAGTTTTAGATAGAGATTCGAGGTTCATGTCAAAGTTTTGGAAAAGTTTGAAAGCAACCATGGGAACCAAGCTGAAATGGAGCTCTGCTTACCATCTGTAGACAGACGATCAGAAGAAAAGAACTTTATATTCCTTGGAAGATATGTTAAGGGATTGTGTTCTAGAGCTAGGGGTAGTTAGGATTGTTATTTTCCGCTGATTTAGTTTACCTATAACAAAAATTTTCATTCTAGTATCTAAATGACACATTTATTGAAGCCTTGTAAGGAACAAGGTGTAGAACACCCTTGTATTGGTTTGATACGGTGAAAACATTGTGCTCGGACCTGAAATAGTTCGGCAGACTACCAATAAAATTAAGATGATTCAAGAAAAGATGTGGGCATCGCAGAGCAGGCAGAAGAGTTGTCATGGTAAGTGTAACACCCCCAATCTATAACCCCCAATTAATTAAAGTGGTAACAGATAATCAGAGTATAACTAAAACATTCATGGCATAGACGAGGCGTCACATCAATTGGAACAAAATACAACAACATTCTCACCACAACATACAACATAATTTAAACACAAACAACCCGATTCTTATCTCATACATCCATCACAAAAGCATATCAATCATGCTCAATACATTTATCACCAACATGTGTATATCTCAACTCATCAATTCCATTCACAATTCCACACATAATCAATCCATTCATGATTTATGCAAATGCACAGAGACCGACACAACGACTCTATGCAATGCAATGCAGTATCGTTCCATCCATCATCTCATCATTAATTCACTCAGGAATTATTGGAATCATCGCTTGTTACTTAGTGTAACTCCCCGTCAGGCAAACGATGTTCTTTGTCGCTCACACCTCTTTGTATAAGGCACGCGACGTTTATGGATCGCTCACACCTCTTTGTATAAGGCACACGACCCGATCGCTCACACCTCTTTGTATAAGGCACACGATCGCCCATAATCATTGCTCACACCTCTTTGTATAAGGCACGTGATGTTATAGAGGATTCCCTCGGGAACCGTTTCGTCGCTCACACCCACTAGGGCACACGACATCACAAGAATGCATAACATGATGCTTGGCATACAATGACTCATGACAATCAAATGCATCCATATATACCATCATATAAACCATTCCAACATCCATAATCATGCATTTACAATCATTTATAACAAAATACATTTACTTGCCCTTAGGCCACAAACCATCATCACAACATTTCATCACATGTATTCACATCACATAACAGCACACAAGTCAAACGTTATATATCAAAAGCGTATCGCATGATAACACATCAAATACACACAGTTAAGACTGTAAAAGTTGACAAAACGACACATTTGCAAATTCTCGACACAATTAAATCGACCAACCATCCCAAAACCATTCCTATAAGAAAGAACGTCTCATTAGCTTTCTAACGCACCCAACCGCGCCTCAATCCGACTTACGGATCAAAAGTTATGAAGAAAACAAAATGGAACAATCTGTCATGTTCGCTATGCGAATCTCCTAGCGAGCATTCGCTTTCCTCATTCTCCGTGCGAAGCTCCAGCGAACCGTGGTAGAGAAAAAACAGCATAAAGTTCACTTTGCGAACTGCTGGCGAACATTCGCCCACCCATTCGCACTGCGAAGCCCTGGCGAGCCTTCGCTTTCCTCTTCGCTGCTTGTTCGCACTGCGAGCCTGCGAATTCTGGGATTCGCAGCAGCACTGTTACTCATCCTAAAACACCATTTCCCCATCAAAACCCATCCAAACCATATCATAACAACCAGAACATATTACAATCATGACAACAAGTATTCTACCGCATTTATACCGATTTTCAACCGCTAAAACATCGATTTCTCTCGTTTTCTCTCAATCGACCTAGAATTGAAAAGCTAGAAAAAAAACCAACAAACACATACATGATCATACACAAACATAGCATAACCGAGTTTCGCACCCTTACCCGATTAATCGCGCTTCGAAGTGTCGGTTAAATCGATTACTTAAACTCCAAGTTTTTCCTCTTTTTCTTCTTCTCACTCTCCTTTTCTCTTCTCTTCTTTTTCTTTCTATTTTCTCTCTTTTCTTTCTATGTTTCTATTTTACAGGAAAAACAATATTTAACCAAGTCAAAAAGACCAAAATACCCCTACGCTCAATTTTCCCGCAGACGTTCCCAAAACGCGATAAAACATAATAACCAAGAATAAAATAATATAAAGACCAAAAATAATTAAATTGACTCGATTAAATAAAACTAACAAAAACTGGGGCGTTACAGTAAGCGTAGAAAAGCTCGAATATCAGAGAGAAGATCATGTGCTCTTGAGATTCACTCCGGTGACTGAGGTTGGTAAGGCGTTGAAGTCTCGAAAACTTACCCCTCACTTTATTGGTCCTTATCAAATCCTTAAAAGAGTCAGCGAGGTTTGCTATCAAGTTGCATTACCACCATCTCTCTCCAATCTTCATAGTGTCTTTCATGTCTCTCAACTTCGTAAGTATGTTTTGAACCCGTCTTATGTGATTCAATCGGATGACATGCAAATAAGAGATAACCTAACTTATGAAACATCACCCTTGCTAATTTAAGATCGAGAGGTAAAACTCTTAATGGGTAAAGAGATCCCTTTAGTTAAGGTTGTATAGGGAGGATCTGTTGAGGGTGGCGTGACGTGGAAGCTAGAGATCCATATGCAAGAGTCCTATCCAGTTTGTTTTTTCTCAGGTAAATTTTTTAGGGCGAAAATTCAATAAGTGGGGAGAGTTTTAACACTCCGGAATTTTAATTAGAGTTTTATTCAAGTTTTGGTGTGTTTCGTGATTTATTATGTGTTATTATTTAGAGTAATAATGAGAGAAATTAAGAATTTATTAATAAACCATATATATATATATATATATATTAAAATAACATGAAATTGAAGGGTTGTGATTATTTAGAGGTTATGGGGTAATAACGTGAACTAATAAAATAAAGGAGGTAGAAAAGGAGAATAATTAAAATAAAAGGGGATTAGTAGGAATAAAATAAACTATGGTTATTTTATATAAGAATGAGGGGAGTTTGATCATACATGTCAGTTTTGGGAAAAGGAGAAAGTTGAGGCCAACCCTAAGAAAGAGAAGTGCAAAAGTAGGATCTCCTATCACCAAGAACTCAAGGTTTTTCTGCTTAATCGAGGTAGGGGGAGATTGTTCTATATTTTGCGTTTAAGCTAACCTTTTTTTTTATTTCAGTAGTTTATTGCTTTTGAATCATATGAGGTTTGTGCAAAACTTCTATGATTATGATGTTTATGAGTGTCAACTACTGTATAATTATCTGCGAAAATTATGTATAATTATGTTTTCAATTTGAAGAGTTGGTGTTTTTTTGATGTTCATATGTGTATGTGATTAGATAATGAATGATTATGTGTAATTAATGATATATGTGTTGAATTGCATCATTTTTTATGTGAAAATCGTTGTAGATTCGTATATGTCGGATTCTGAGTTTTGGACTGTCATGGGATTGGGAAAATTGGAATTAGGGACTGGTTTGGTTGAGAAAGCGCAAGAAAAACGTATTCTGCCAGCGATGACAGGCATCACCCTAGGTGAAAGTCCGGCAGTCATTACATCAGAGAAGATGACGAGTCTCGCCTAGCTCACGGGGGTCAGCAACTATGACTGACAACTTCCCAAACCGTCAGCACCTTGTGGCAGATGTTATTTCCTCCATGAACGTCAGCGATGATGGGCAGGCATACCCAAGGTGCGACGGCCATCATGGTCGCGATGGTTCAACTATCAGCCTTGTTTTTACCGATTTTGATGTGTAATTTGATTTTTCATAAAGGTTATGATTCCTTGACATATTTAATGGTGTTTACGTGATAATTGTGTAGAAAAGAGTTATGTTTGTGTACGATCAATTTAATTGAAAGCCACCTCATGAATAGGAGGTGTTGAATATTGAAGGTTTAGTTTCAAGACAAACCAATGTTTTAGCTATAACCAGCAGTGTTGATATGTTTAGGTTCACAAGAACCAGTGTTAGCCCTAATAGCCAGTGTTAATAATTGGCATAGGAGGTTTGGATTGGAGAATAACATTTTTTGTAACATAATGCATGATGTATATCAGAGTTAGCTTAGGACTTCGATCCAGTGTTTAGGACTTTATTCTAGTGTTTAGAACTTCGGTCCAGTGTTTAACAATTCGGTCAAGTGTTTAGAGTCACTTAGTAACATATCTCTGATATCAATTTATGGTACCACGTGCATGGGAGTAGAGGAGATAGCATTGCATATTTAATTTTGTCGTATCGCATAACAACACACAAGTCATACGTTATATATCAAAAGCGTATCGCATGATAACACATCAAATACACACAGTTAAGACTATAAAAGTCGACAAAATGACACATTTCCAAATTCTCGACACAATTAAATCGGCCAACCATCCCAAAACCATTCCAATAAGAAAGAATGTCTCATTTGCTTTCTAACGCACCCAACCGCGCCTCAATCCGACTTACGGATCAAAAGTTATGAAGAAAACAAAATGGAACAATCTGTCATGTTCGCTATGCGAATCTCCTAGCGAGCATTCGCTTTCCTCATTCACCGTGCGAAGCTCCAGCGAACCGTGGTAGAGAAAAAATAGCATAAAGTTCACTTTGCGAACTGCTGGCGAACATTCGCCCACCCATTCGCACTGCGAAGCCCTGGCGAGCCTTCGCTTTCCTCTTCGCTGCTTGTTCGCACTGCGAGCCTGCGAATTCTGGGATTCGCAGCAGCGCTGTTACTCATCCTAAAACACCATTTCCCCATCAAAACCCATCCAAACCATATCATAACAACCAGAACATATTACAATCATGACAACTAGTATTCTACCGCATTTATACCGACTTTCAACCGCTAAAACATCGATTTCTCTCATTTTCTCTCAATCGACCTAGAATTGAAAAGCTAGAAAGAAAAACCAACAAACACATACATGATCATACACAAACATAGCATAACCGAGTTTCGCACCCTTATCCGATTAATCGCGCTTCGAAGTGTCGGTTAAATCGATTACTTAAACTCCAAGTTTTTCCTCTTTTTCTTCTTCTCACTCTCCTTTTCTCTTCTCTTCTTTTTCTTTCTATTTTCTCTCTTTTCTTTCTATGTTTCTATTTTAAAGGAAAAACAATATTTAACCAAGTCAAAAAGACCAAAATACCCTTACGCTCAATTTTCCCGCAAACGTTGCCAAAACGCGATAAAACATAATAACTAAGAATAAAATAATATAAAGACCAAAAATAATTAAATCGACTCGATTAAATAAAACTAACAAAAACTGTGGCGTTACAGTAAGCGTAGAAAAGCTCGTATTTCAGAGAGAACATCATGTGTTCTTGAGAGTCACTCCGGTGACTGAGGTTAGTAAGGCGTTGAAGTCTCGAAAACTTACCCCTCACTTTATTGGTCCTTATCAAATCCTTAAAAGAGTCAGCGAGGTTTGCTATCAAGTTGCATTACCACCATCTCTCTCCAATCTTCATAGTGTCTTTCATGTCTCTCAACTTCGTAAGTATGTTTTGAACCCGTCTTATGTGATTCAATCAAATGACATGCAAATAAGAGATAACCTAACTTATGAAACATCACCCTTGCTGATTTAAGATCTAGAGGTAAAACTCTTAAGGGGTAAAGATATCCCTTTAGTTAAGGTTGTATAGGGAGGATCCGTTGAGGGTGGCGTGACGTGGAAGCTAGAGATCCATATGCAAGAGTCCTATCCAGATTTGTTTTTCTCAGGTAAATTTTTTAGGGCGAAAATTCAATAAGTGGGGAGAGTTTTAACACTTCAGAATTTTAATTAGAGTTTTATTCAATTTTTGGTGTGCTTCGTGATTTATTATGTGTTATTATTTAGAGTAATAATGAGAGAAATTAAGAATTTATTAATAAACCATATATATATATATATATATAACATGAAATTGAAAGGTTGTGATTATTTAGAGGTTATGGGGCAATAACGTGAACTAATAAAATAAAGGAGGTAGAAAAGGAGAATAATTAAAATAAAAGGGGATTAGTAGGAATAAAATAAACTATGGTTATTTTATATAAGAATGAGGGGAGTTTGATCATACATGTCAGTTTTGGGAAAAAGAGAAAGTTGAGGCCAACCCTAAGAAAGAGAAGTGCAAAAGTAGGATCTCCTATCACCAAGAACTCAAGATTTTTCTGCTTAATCGAGGTAGGGGAAGATTGTTCTATATTTTGTGTTTAAGCTAACCTTTTTTTTCTTTTAGTAGTTTATTGCTTTTGAATCATATGAGGTTTGTGCAAAACTTCTATGATTATGATGTTTATGTGTGTCAACTACTGTATAATTATCTGCGAAAATTATGTATAATTATGTTTTCAATTTGAAGAGTTGGTGTTGTTTTGATGTTCATATGTGTATGTGATTAGATGATGAATGATTATTTGTAATTAATGATATATGTGTTGAATTGCATCATTTTTTATGTGAAAATCGTTGTACATTCGTATGTGTGGGATTCTGAGTTTTGGACTGTCAAGGGATTGGGAAAATTGGAATTTGGGACTAGTTTGGTTGAGAAAACGCAAGAAAAACGTATTCTGCCAGCGATGACAGGCATCACCCTAGGTGAAAGTCCGGCAGTCATTACATCAGAGAAGATGACGAGTCTCGCCTAGCTCACGGGGGTCAGCAACTATGACTGACAACTTCCCAAACCGTCAGCACCTTGTGGCAGATGTTATTTCCTCCATGAACGTCAGCGATGATGGGCAGGCATACCCAAGGTGCGACGGCCATCATGGTCGCGATGGTTCAACTATCAGCCTTGTTTTTACCGATTTTGATGTGTAATTTGATTTTTCATAAAGGTTATGATTCCTTGACATATTTAATGGTGTTTACGTGATAATTGTGTAGAAAAGAGTTATGTTTGTGTACGATCAATTTAATTGAAAGCCACCTCATGAATAGGAGGTGTTGAATATTGAAGGTTTAGTTTCAAGACAAACCAATGTTTTAGCTATAACCAGCAGTGTTGATATGTTTAGGTTCACAAGAACTAGTGTTAGCCCTAATAGCCAGTGTTAATAATTGGCATAGGAGGTTTGGATTGGAGAATAACATTTTTTGTAACATAATGCATGATGTATATCAGAGTTAGCTTAGGACTTCGATCCAGTGTTTAGGACTTTATTCTAGTGTTTAGAACTTCGGTCCAGTGTTTAACAATTCGGTCAAGTGTTTAGAGTCACTTAGTAACATATCTCTGATATCAATTTATGGTACCACGTGCATGGGAGTAGAGGAGATAGCATTGCATATTTAATTTTGTTGTATCGCATAACAACACACAAGTCATACGTTATATATCAAAAGCGTATCGCATGATAACACATCAAATACACACAGTTAAGACTATAAAAGTCGACAAAATGACACATTTCCAAATTCTCGACACAATTAAATCGGCCAACCATCCCAAAACCATTCCAATAAGAAAGAACGTCTCATTTGCTTTCTAACGCACCCAACCGCGCCTCAATCCGACTTACGGATCAAAAGTTATGAAGAAAACAAAATGGAACAATCTGTCATGTTCGCTATGCGAATCTCCTAGCGAGCATTCGCTTTCCTCATTCACCGTGCGAAGCTCCAGCGAACCGTGGTAGAGAAAAAATAGCATAAAGTTCACTTTGCGAACTGCTGGCGAACATTCGCCCACCCATTCGCACTGCGAAGCCCTGGCGAGCCTTCGCTTTCCTCTTCGCTGCTTGTTCGCACTGCGAGCCTGCGAATTCTGGGATTCGCAGCAGCGCTGTTACTCATCCTAAAACACCATTTCCCCATCAAAACCCATCCAAACCATATCATAACAACCAGAACATATTACAATCATGACAACTAGTATTCTACCGCATTTATACCGACTTTCAACCGCTAAAACATCGATTTCTCTCATTTTCTCTCAATCGACCTAGAATTGAAAAGCTAGAAAGAAAAACCAACAAACACATACATGATCATACACAAACATAGCATAACCGAGTTTCGCACCCTTACCCGATTAATCGCGCTTCGAAGTGTCGGTTAAATCGATTACTTAAACTCCAAGTTTTTCCTCTTTTTCTTCTTCTCACTCTCCTTTTCTCTTCTCTTCTTTTTCTTTCTATTTTCTCTCTTTTCTTTCTATGTTTCTATTTTAAAGGAAAAATAATATTTAACCAAGTCAAAAAGACCAAAATACCCTTACGCTCAATTTTCCCGCAAACGTTGCCAAAACGCGATAAAACATAATAACTAAGAATAAAATAATATAAAGACCAAAAATAATTAAATCGACTCGATTAAATAAAACTAACAAAAACTGTGGCGTTACAGTAAGCGTAGAAAAGCTCGTATTTCAGAGAGAACATCATGTGTTCTTGAGAGTCACTCCGGTGACTGAGGTTAGTAAGGCGTTGAAGTCTCGAAAACTTACCCCTCACTTTATTGGTCCTTATCAAATCCTTAAAAGAGTCAGCGAGGTTTGCTATCAAGTTGCATTACCACCATCTCTCTCCAATCTTCATAGTGTCTTTCATGTCTCTCAACTTCGTAAGTATGTTTTGAACCCGTCTTATGTGATTCAATCAAATGACATGCAAATAAGAGATAACCTAACTTATGAAACATCACCCTTGCTGATTTAAGATCGAGAGGTAAAACTCTTAAGGGGTAAAGAGATCCCTTTAGTTAAGGTTGTATAGGGAGGATCCGTTGAGGGTGGCGTGACGTGGAAGCTAGAGATCCATATGCAAGAGTCCTATCCAGATTTGTTTTTCTCAGGTAAATTTTTTAGGGCGAAAATTCAATAAGTGGGGAGAGTTTTAACACTTCAGAATTTTAATTAGAGTTTTATTCAATTTTTGGTGTGCTTCGTGATTTATTATGTGTTATTATTTAGAGTAATAATGAGAGAAATTAAGAATTTATTAATAAACCATATATATATATATATATATAACATGAAATTGAAAGGTTGTGATTATTTAGAGGTTATGGGGCAATAACGTGAACTAATAAAATAAAGGAGGTAGAAAAGGAGAATAATTAAAATAAAAGGGGATTAGTAGGAATAAAATAAACTATGGTTATTTTATATAAGAATGAGGGGAGTTTGATCATACATGTCAGTTTTGGGAAAAAGAGAAAGTTGAGGCCAACCCTAAGAAAGAGAAGTGCAAAAGTAGGATCTCCTATCACCAAGAACTCAAGATTTTTCTGCTTAATCGAGGTAGGGGAAGATTGTTCTATATTTTGTGTTTAAGCTAACCTTTTTTTTCTTTTAGTAGTTTATTGCTTTTGAATCATATGAGGTTTGTGCAAAACTTCTATGATTATGATGTTTATGTGTGTCAACTACTGTATAATTATCTGCGAAAATTATGTATAATTATGTTTTCAATTTGAAGAGTTGGTGTTGTTTTGATGTTCATATGTGTATGTGATTAGATGATGAATGATTATTTGTAATTAATGATATATGTGTTGAATTGCATCATTTTTTATGTGAAAATCGTTGTACATTCGTATGTGTGGGATTCTGAGTTTTGGACTGTCAAGGGATTGGGAAAATTGGAATTTGGGACTGGTTTGGTTGAGAAAACGCAAGAAAAACGTATTCTGCCAGCGATGACAGGCATCACCGTAGGTGAAAGTCCGGCAGTCATTACATCAGAGAAGATGACGAGTCTCGCCTAGCTCACGGGGGTCAGCAACTATGACTGACAACTTCCCAAACCGTCAGCACCTCGTGACAGATGTTATTTCCTCCATGAGCGTCAGCGATGATGGGCAGGCATACCCAAGGTGCGACGGCCATCATGGTCGCGATGGTTCAACTATCAGCCTTGTTTTTACCGATTTTGATGTGTAATTTGATTTTTCATAAAGGTTATGATTCCTTGACTTATTTAATGGTGTTTACGTGATAATTGTGTAGAAAAGAGTTATGTTTGTGTACGATCAATTTAATTGAAAGCCACCTCATGAATAGGAGTTGTTGAATATTGAAGGTTTAGTTTCAAGACAAACCAATGTTTTAGCTATAACCAGCAGTGTTGATATGTTTAGGTTCACAAGAACCAGTGTTTGCCCTAATAGCCAGTGTTAATAATTGGCATAGGAGATTTGGATTGGAGAATAACATTTTTTGTAACATAATGCATGATGTATATCAGAGTTAGTTTAGGACTTCAATCCAGTGTTTAGGACTTCATTCTAGTGTTTAGAACTTCGGTCCAGTGTTTAACAATTCGGTCAAGTGTTTAGAATCACTTAGTAACATACCTCTGATATCAATTTATGGTACCACGTGCATGGGAGTAGAGGAGATAGCATTGCATATTTAATTTTGTCGTATCGCATAACAGCACACAAGTCATATGTTATATATCAAAAGCGTATCGCATGATAACACATCAAATACACACAGTTAAGACGGTAAAAGTCAAAAAAATGACACATTTCCAAATTCTCGACACAATTAAATCGTCCAACCATCCCAAAACCATTCCTATAAGAAAGAACGTCTCATTAGCTTTCTAACGCACCCAACCGCGCCTCAATCCGACTTACGGATCAAAAGTTATGAAGAAAACAAAATGGAACAATCTGTCATGTTCGCTATGCGAATCTCCTAGCGAGCATTCGCTTTCCTCATTCACCGTGCGAAGCTCCAGCGAACCGTGGTAGAGAAAAAATAGCATAAAGTTCACTTTACGAACTGCTGGCGAACATTCGCACTGCGAAGCCCTGGCGAGCCTTCGCTTTCCTCTTCGCTTCTTGTTCGCACTGCGAGCCTGCGAATTCTGGGATTCGCAGCAGCGCTGTTACTCATCCTAAAACACCATTTCCCCCATCAAAACCCATCCAAACCATATCATAACAACCAGAACATATTACAATCATGACAACAAGTATTCTACCGCATTTATACCGATTTTCAACCGCTAAAACATCGATTTCTCTCGTTTTCTCTCAATCGACCTAGAATTGAAAAGCTAGAAAAAAAAACCAACAAACAAATACATGATCATACACAAACATAGCATAACCAAGTTTCGCACCCTTACCCGATTAATCGCGCTTCGAAGTGTCGGTTGAATCGATTACTTAAACTCCAAGTTTTTCCTCTTTTTCTTCTTCTCACTCTCCTTTTCTCTTCTCTTCTTTTTCTTTCTATTTTCTCTCTTTTCTTTCTATGTTTCTATTTTAAAGGAAAAACAATATTTAACCAAGTCAAAAAGACCAAAATACCCTTACGCTCAATTTTCCCGCAAACGTTCTCAAAACGCGATAAAACATAATAACCAAGAATAAAATAATATAAAGACCAAAAATAATTAAATCGACTCGATTAAATAAAACTAACAAAAACTGGGGCGTTACAGTAAGCGTAGAAAAGCTCGTATTTCAGAGAGAACATCATGTGTTCTTGAGAGTCACTCCGGTGACTGAGGTTAGTAAGGCGTTGAAGTCTCGAAAACTTACCCCTCACTTTATTGGTCCTTATCAAATCCTTAAAAGAGTCAGCGAGGTTTGCTATCAAGTTGCATTACCACCA
Organism: Lathyrus tuberosus; assembly: GCA_022829125.1. NCBI lineage: Eukaryota > Viridiplantae > Streptophyta > Magnoliopsida > Fabales > Fabaceae > Lathyrus > Lathyrus tuberosus. The sequence goes on from JALAZF010000179.1 coordinate 740,788, forward strand.
TCTCTCTCCAATCTTCATAGTGTCTTTCATGTCTCTCAACTTCGTAAGTATGTTTCGAACCCGTCTTATGTGATTCAATCAAATGACATGCAAATAAGAGATAACCTAACTTATGAAACATCACCCTTGCTGATTTAAGATCGAGAGGTAAAACTCTTAAGGGGTAAAGAGATCCCTTTAGTTAAGGTTGTATAGGGAGGATCCGTTGAGGGTGGCGTGACGTGGAAGCTAGAGATCCATATGCAAGTGTCCTATCCAGATTTGTTTTTCTCAGGTAAATTTTTTAGGGCGAAAATTCAATAAGTGGGGAGAGTTTTAACACTTCGGAATTTTAATTAGAGTTTTATTAAATTTTTGGTGTGTTTCGTGATTTATTATGTGTTATTATTTAGAGTAATAATGAGAGAAATTAAGAATTTATTAATAAACCATATATATATATATATATATATATATATATATATATATATATATATATATATATTAAAATAACATGAAATTGAAAGGTTGTGATTATTTAGAGGTTATGGGGCAATAACGTGAACTAATAAAATAAAGGAGGTAGAAAAGGAGAATAATTAAAATAAAAGGGGATTAGTAGGAATAAAATAAACTATGGTTATTTTATATAAGAATGAGGGGAGTTTGATCATACATGTCAGTTTTGGGAAAAAGAGAAAGTTGAGGCCAACCCTAAGAAAGAGAAGTGCAAAAGTAGGATCTCCTATCACCAAGAACTCAAGATTTTTCTGCTTAATCGAGGTAGGGGGAGATTGTTCTATATTTTGTGTTTAAGCTAACCTTTTTTTTCTTTTAGTAGTTTATTGCTTTTGAATCATATGAGGTTTGTGCAAAACTTCTATGATTATGATGTTTATGTGTGTCAACTACTGTATAATTATCTGCGAAAATTATGTATAATTATGATTTCAATTTGAAGAGTTGGTGTTGTTTTGATGTTCATATGTGTATGTGATTAGATGATGAATGATTATTTGTAATTAATGATATATGTGTTGAATTGCATAATTTTTTATGTGAAAATCGTTGTACATTCGTATGTGTGGGATTCTGAGTTTTGGACTGTCAAGGGATTGGGAAAATTGGAATTTGGGACTGGTTTGGTTGAGAAAGCGCAAGAAAAACGTATTCTGCCAGCGATGACAGGCATCACCGTAGGTGAAAATCCGGCAGTCATTACATCAGAGAAGATGACGAGTCTCGCCTAACTCACGGGGGTCAGCAACTATGACTGACAACTTCCCAAACCGTCAGCACCTCGTGACAGATGTTATTTCCTCCATGAGCGTCAGCGATGATGGGCAGGCATACCCAAGGTGCGACGGCCATCATGGTCGCGATGGTTCAACTATCAGCCTTGTTTTTACCGATTTTGATGTGTAATTTGATTTTTCATAAAGGTTATGATTCCTTGACTTATTTAATGGTGTTTACGTGATAATTGTGTAGAAAAGAGTTATGTTTGTGTACGATCAATTAAATTGAAAGCCACCTCATGAATAGGAGTTGTTGAATATTGAAGGTTTAGTTTCAAGACAAACCAATGTTTTAGCTATAACCAACAGTGTTGATATGTTTAGGTTCACAAGAACCAGTGTTTGCCCTAATAGCCAGTGTTAATAATTGGCATAGGAGGTTTGGATTGGAGAATAACATTTTTTGTAACATAATGCATGATGTATATGAGAGTTAGCTTAGGACTTCGATCCAGTGTTTAGGAGTTCATTCTAGTGTTTAGAACTTCGGTCCAGTGTTTAACAATTAGGTCAAGTGTTTAGAATCACTTAGTAACATACCTCTGATATCAATTTATGGTACCACGTGCATGGGAGTAGAGGAGATAGCATTGCATATTTAATTTTGTCGTATCGCATAACAGCACACAAGTCATACGTTATATATCAAAAGCGTATCGCATGATAACACATCAAATACACACAGTTAAGACGGTAAAAGTCAAAAAAATGACACATTTCCAAATTCTCGACACAATTAAATCGTCCAACCATCCCAAAACCATTCCTATAAGAAAGAACGTCTCATTAGCTTTCTAACGCACCCAACCGCGTCTCAATCTGACTTACGGATCAAAAGTTATGAAGAAAACAAAATGGAACAATCTGTCATGTTCGCTATGCGAATCTCCTAGCGAGCATTCGCTTTCCTCATTCACCGTGCGAAGCTCCAGCGAACCGTGGTAGAGAAAAAATAGCATAAAGTTCACTTTACGAACTACTGGCGAACATTCGCCCACCCATTCGCACTGCGAAGCCCTGGCGAGCCTTCGCTTTCCTCTTCGCTGCTTGTTCGCACTGCGAGCCTGCGAATTCTGGGATTCGCTGCAGCGCTGTTACTCATCCTAAAACACCATTTCCCCATCAAAACCCATCCAAACCATATCATAACAACCAGAACATATTACAATCATGACAACAAGTATTCTACCGCATTTATACCGATTTTCAACCGCTAAAACATCGATTTCTCTCGTTTTCTCTCAATCGACCTAGAATTGAAAATATAGAAAAAAAACCAACAAACACATACATGATCATACACAAACATAGCATAACCGAGTTTCGCACCCTTACCCGATTAATCGCGCTTCGAAGTGTCGGTTGAATCGATTACTTAAACTCCAAGTTTTTCCTATTTTTCTTCTTCTCACTCTCCTTTTCTCTTCTCTACTTTTTCTTTCTATTTTATCTCTTTTCTTTCTATGTTTCTATTTTAAAGGAAAAAAAATATTTAACCAAGTCAAAAAGACCAAAATACCCTTACGCTCAATTTTCCCGCAAACGTTCCCAAAACGCGATAAAACATAATAACCAAGAATAAAATAATATAAAGACCAAAAATAATTAAATCGACTCGATTAAATAAAACTAACAAAAACTAGGGCGTTATAGTACGCGTAGAAAAGCTCGTATTTCAGAGAGAAGATCATGTGTTCTTGAGAGTCACTCCGGTGACTGAGGTTAGTAAGGCGTTGAAGTCTCGAAAACTTACCCCTCACTTTATTGGTCCTTATCAAATCCTTAAAAGAGTCAGCGAGGTTTGCTATCAAGTTGCATTACCACCATCTCTCTCCAATCTTCATAGTGTCTTTCATGTCTCTCAACTTCGTAAGTATGTTTCGAACCCGTCTTATGTGATTCAATCAAATGACATGCAAATAAGAGATAACCTAACTTATGAAACATCACCCTTGCTGATTTAAGATCGAGAGGTAAAACTCTTAAGGGGTAAAGAGATCCCTTTAGTTAAGGTTGTATAGGGAGGATCCGTTGAGGGTGGCGTGACGTGGAAGCTAGAGATCCATATGCAAGTGTCCTATCCAGATTTGTTTTTCTCAGGTAAATTTTTTAGGGCGAAAATTCAATAAGTGGGGAGAGTTTTAACACTTCGGAATTTTAATTAGAGTTTTATTAAATTTTTGGTGTGTTTCGTGATTTATTATGTGTTATTATTTAGAGTAATAATGAGAGAAATTAAGAATTTATTAATAAACCATATATATATATATATATATATATATATATATATATATATATATATATATATATATATTAAAATAACATGAAATTGAAGGGTTGTGATTATTTAGAGGTTATGGGGTAATAACATGAACTAATAAAATAAAGGAGGTAGAAAAGGAGAATAATTAAAATAAAAGGGGATTAGTAGGAATAAAATAAACTATGGTTATTTTATATAAGAATGAGGGGAGGTTGATCATACATGTCAGTTTTGGGAAAAGGAGAAAGTTGAGGCCAACCCTAAGAAAGAGAAGTGCAAAAGTAGGATCTCCTATCACCAAGAACTCAAGGTTTTTCTGCTTAATCGAGGTAGGGGGAGAATGTTCTATATTTTGTGTTTAAGCTAACCATTTTTTTCTTTTAGTAGTTTATTGCTTTTGAATCATATGAGGTTTGTGCAAAACTTCTATGATTATGATGTTTATGTGTGTCAACTACTGTATAATTATCTGCGAAAATTATCTATAATTATGTTTTCAATTTGAAGAGTTGGTGTTGTTTTGATGTTCATATGTGTATGTGATTAGATGATGAATGATTATGTGTAATTAACGATATATGTATTGAATTGCATCATTTTTTATGTGAAAATCGTTGTACATTCGTATGTGTCGGATTCTGAGTTTTGGACTGTCATGGGATTGGGAAAATTGGAATTTGGGACTGGTTTGGTTGAGAAAGCGCAAGTAAAACGTATTCTGCCAGCGATGACAGGCATCACCCAAGGTGAAAGTCCGGCAGTCATTACATCAGAGAAGATGACGAGTCTCGCCTAGCTCACGGGGGTCAGCAACTATGACTGACAACTTCCCAAACCGTCAGCACCTCGTGACAGATGTTATTTCCTCCATGAGCGTCAGCGATGATGGGTAGGCATACCCAAGGTGCGACGGCCATCATGGTCGCGATGGTTCAACTATCAGCCTTGTTTTTACCGATTTTGATGTGTAATTTGAGTTTTCATAAAGGTTATGATTCCTTGACTTATTTAATGGTGTTTACGTGATAATTGTGTAGAAAAGAGTTATGTTTGTGTACGATCAATTTAATTGAAAGCCACCTCATGAATAGGAGGTGTTGAATATTGAAGGTTTAGTTTCAAGACAAACCAATGTTTTAGCTATAACCAGTAGTGTTGATATGTTTAGGTTCACAAGAAACAGTGTTAGCCCTAATAGCCAGTGTTAATAATTGGCATAGGAGGTTTGGATTGGAGAATAACATTTTTTGTAACATAATGCATGATGTATATCAGAGTTAGCTTAGGACTTCGATCTAGTGTTCAGGACTTCATTCTAGTGTTTAGAACTTCGGTCCAGTGTTTAACAATTCGGTCAAGTGTTTAGAATCACTTAGTAACATACCTCTGATATCAATTTATGGTACCACGTGCATGGGAGTAGAGGAGATAGCATTGCATATTTAATTTTGTCGATTGTATAACTGTATTGACTGTAACGGATGTTGTATACTATCCTTGATGTTTTTACACTATTTGCTTTATGGAATGTATTCTCACCCCTTCTTGTTTCCATGTTTCTACATATGTACATTATGCATATAATTCCCAGACCGAGACTGAGGAGTGATAATTGTTGTTTTATGGAAGATGGCGTAGTTAGCCTCTTTGGTTGTTTTCCTTCTAATTTATGTTTTCGTCAGACCTTTGTCGGTTATGAGTATATTTCGGGCTTTGCTCTGATATTGTAACATCGGGTTGGGAATACTTTTCTATGTCTTATAAGTTTTTTTAAACTAATTTCTCATGTTTTGTTTGAAATTTAATTTTCCACATTTGGAATGAAAGTTTAATGTTATGTCAATGTGACACCCTTATTGCATATAAATATTTTCTGCAATGTTTTATAAAATATTATTGGGGTTTATGGTGTTATATTAGGCGTTGTGGGGTTTTGATTGTTGTAGTTGGATGTGTAAAGCGTCTCCGATAGCACCCCTGAAGTATTTATCACGGGCTTCAAATGCGTTGGTTGTACCCCCACTACTATAAATAACACATGTCATGTCGGACGCGAAATGGATTTCACCTCGGTTACAATGCCGAGGTAATGAAAGGTGACATGAAAAGTGGGATCTTTACCCCTCGGTGTTTATAAAGCTGAGGTTTAAATGCAAAAGGTCAACGGTTCGATCCCTAACAACAACATATTTTTATTTTCAAAACTAACTAGCGCGCACAATATACCTCTCGATTTTATTCAATAACCGAGATAATAAGATATGTTTATATGTCGGTTTTTTACTTTAACCGAGGAGCTTAATTAATTTTATTGCTACATAAATTTATTTTGATTCTCATTTTACTGGCAGGCCTGTATCATTTTGCACACATGCAGAAACTATAAAATTGCTATAGAATACCACATTAACACAGAATACCAAATCAGAAATAGATAACAAAATTGGTATTCCTTTTTTTATACAAAATTACAAATTTACATTGTGGCAAAACCAAATGTGCAAATTTACATTGTTGTCATCAACACATAATACAAAAGTTAGAGTTTTGCACATGAAAATGTCAAAACCTCTATATGTACAAATTCTTCTTATAACAAAAGAAAAGTTATTGTTGTTGAAATTCATGACAAGATGATAAGAAGACACCAACCCAAATTGATCGGATATCATCTATCTCTTCTTGTGAGAATAATGTATTATCGTTAAACTCTTATAATTAGAACAAAGTTTAAATTTTGGTAAGCTAACAACAACAACATTAACTTAAGAAATATACATAAATTACATGTATACGGATTAAGCTAATACCTTATGCTTGGTCCATCCATTTGTAATGCCTCTGATGACAATATCATGCATATGTTTCATAGCACAATATCCATAAGAGTAGTTGTCGGGTTGTCTTCTAGACTACAGATAATTTCATATAGTTACTAATTAATACTCCCTCCATTCTCTTTTATTAGAAAAAAATTACAACTTTTTTTTGTTCTCTTTTATAAGCAAATGTTACTACATTTATTATAGTATAAAATTATTTTACCTATATTTCCCTTCATTAATTCTTATATTGCTTGTTCCAATATCATTTTAATATGTTGCAACTTTCAATGCCAATTAGTGGCAGAGCCACTTTACTGGTAGTAAGTTGGATATGTACAGTAAGATATACCAAAAGTCACAAGATTATCTATAAAAGAAACTACTCCCTCATTTTATACTCCCTTATTTTCTTTAAGGATACGTGCACTACAAAATCTATTTTGATATTAAAAATGGATGCTTTAAAAGAGCTCTTCAATGGTTCTTCATTTGATTTAGGCTTTGATGATGACCTGAAGGATGAAGGTGCAGCAAACATAGACAAGTCTATGCAACATTTTGACCTCAACAACCTCCTTAAAGAAGTTGTGTACTCATTGAATGCATCTCTAAAGATGCAAAGAATTCAAGTGTGTGTAATAAAGTTTTTCAACCATATGAGAGAGCATTTTTCAACCTCAACAAAGCTATTTTGGATCTGAATAAATTTCCAAATGAGGGGCTAGTCTTTGGCTTAGAGAATGAAGAGTTGAGAAAAGAGGTTCATGACATGTTGAAGATTTTGTTATACTCTTTGTATTAAGTGTGTTTCAAATATGAAAGGAAAACATTAGTATTCATGTTAGAGTTTATGATTAAGATTTTGTCTCATGTTCATCTTTTTGGTTAGTATTGAGAACAAGTGTTTGTTAAAGTAATGTTATTGAAAAAAAATTGTGTGTTAATTTAAATTTATTTAGTACACAAATTTTTAAGTTTCCATTTTGTTTTTAAAAAATAATAGTCACCATATTTAGTGTCATCATATTCTCCATTCTCTAAGGAAAGTTAGTTCTCCCACTTTTAGCGTCTTCATATTTTTTGTTATGAATGATCTCTATGTGTTGATGTTATATATAATAGTGCAAGTATTATCTTTCTCCCTCCACTGCTCTTGAGCTGCTACCTTGTGTTGGACTATGTTAGGGCTGATTATTTGAATGTTATATAATTAACCCATTTGATTGTGTTTAGAATATTCGTTACTGCCATGTCTTTTAATTTGTATCTCTCATTAGAGAATAATTTTTCATGCAACTCCACAACCATTCTTACTTTTAGATCTCTGATATTGTTCTTTCTTTTTTTTAAATTTATATTTTTATCATTTGCATGCACCATTTTGAAATCCAATTTTTTTATCAAAGGAATTTAGAAAATGAGATTCATTTTATAAATTTCAATTTGGATAGTATTAATATGCATAACTTTGTCTCAATTTTTATTAATTTTAATTTTATATCAGTAGTTGGAGCAAGGATAAAATTGTTCCATAAATATCAAACTATAGCTATCTAAGACACGACTAAAATAAATACCCCATGAACTAGTATAAGTTGCCGAAGTAATTCAACAACAATAAAATTATTACTTTAAAATATAGTATCATTTACCAAAGTAATTCAACAACTTAATTGGCTAAATATTCCCTAATTTCAAGAACTAGTTCACCATCACATTTTAGTTCAACAGGCAGTTTTCCTTGATGAAACATTACATCTTTATTTACATGAGGAACTTTATAATTATTGGATCATTTGACCTTTGTGATTTCAATCATACGCGATTGAAGTGTCAGAAAAATTTTGTTTGAAGCTTTGCTAGAAAAACTGTCATAAGATTTTTGCACGGCCTATATAAGGTCATCAACAGAGTTAGTCACTTTCATTTGTTACAATGACTGAATGGCATTAAAAACCCAAATCCAAAACATTCAAGTCAGGAGAATTCAGAGGTTGACAAGTCAAACAGATGTCAAAACCACCTTCAGAAGCCACCTGACGAAATTCTTCACCATCTATAGAGACATGAGAAGGTGCATTATCTTGTTGTATGTAAATTGTTTCTAATGCTTGCTCTCGTGGCCATTTTTCTTTGATGGATAGTAGAACTTTATTAGTTAAAAACATTTGGCTAATCTCTTTATTGATAAAAGTTATCGGTTTTGTTTCAAGTGTCCCTGGTGCTCTATTAACACTTGATCTTCTTGCTGGTACTTTATTAACAAGAGGAAACACAACAATTTTTCCTGAAAATATCTTGTTACCCTCATTATCAAATCTAGGCCTAGCAATTGCAGCTAAAAATATGACTTCTCCAATGTAATTTTTGTTGTTGCACGTACGATATGGGTCATCCTCATATGCTATAAGGTAATAGTTCTTAGATTTCTTAGATATGTAAAACCATTTTTCGCCAATATTCACAATATTGTGCATGGACTTAAAATTTGGATCATCAGGAATGCTACTTTCCTCAAGCATAGACAAACAAAATATAAGTCGATCTTTCATATTATCATCTTTCAAATGTGGTTTTAATGTGCTTGAATGTCGACATAAAAATCCTTATTTTACATATTTAAACAACGATGTCTTGCAAATGCCCAATGCACGAGATAAAGATAGAAGATTTCTAAGCTTAGATAATGAAATATCACGCATTTTCTCATAATCAATCTTAACTTTTTTTCGACCATAATTTTTTGCTTTCTTATGACAAGCATCTCCCGTTTCACACAGTTGTCTCCAAATCCGATAAATAACAGCCTTAGATATCGAAAAAGAAGAAGACACACTACTACAGAAAACTCATTTAACAACGGTTGGGAAAGATATATAATGACGGGGGCGCAGGCATTGTTATCTAGAGTGTCGTTGAATATATGATACTTACAATCACGGCCCAGTAAGCGTTGTAATAAATTGGAAAGCGCGCTACCTATAATGACAGTTATTTTAAATACATGTTGTTGTATGTATTTTAATAAAATAAAACAAATGCAGCATTAGCACTACCAATAATGACGGTTATTTTAAAGAACCGCTGTTGTATACTACTATAATGACAGTTATTTTAAATACCCATTGTTGTATGTCTTTTAATAAAATAAAAAAATTTACAGCATTAGAACAATAACAACAGCAAGAACAACAACAAGAACAACAAGAACATCAAGAACAACAATAAGAATAACAACAACAACAACAACAACAACAACAACAACAACAACAACAGCAACAACAACAACAACAACAACATCAACAAGAACAAGAACAAGAACAACAATAACAACAACAACAACAACAATAACAACAATAATAATAACAATAATAACAACAAGAACAACATTAATAAAAAAGAACAACAAGAACAACAATAATAAAAAAGAACAACAAGAATAACAATAATTAAAAAAGAAAACCAACAACTAACAACAACTATTACAATGGTGTATATGATGTCGTTGTAAACCTGGCGTTGTTGTTTGCGCGTTTTATAGTAGTGCCACCTTTTAACCGTCCCTTTTTCAAGTTTTCCATTATAACTTGAATGTAATAGTAATTCAGAAATTATTTTTCTTTGATTGTTGTCAAGGAAATAACGCTTTTTCCGGATGAATGCGTCTCATCATTGATGTTGCATTCTAAAAAAAAAGCAAACTAAATCAATTAAATTAAAAGATTTTATATAAGGAAACGAAAATTTGAATAGCAAGAAAAACATGAATTTTATATAAGGAAATTTTAATGCATAAATAGTGGGAAACTAATCAATAATCTTCAAAAAAATTAACGTAAAAAATCTAAATAATTTGATATACTATCAGATCATGTAGTATAAAAAATTTGATGCTCAATAGAAAGCTCCACAAATTGATCGTTGCTGATTGGACATATATTTCTTTTTTAAAGAAACAAATCAATAATCTTCAGAAAAATAATATAAAAAATCTAAAAATTGATGTACCTTCCTGAGATATTATTTGAGCGATTTCTTCATCTTCTCCGCTATCATCTTCATCGGAAAATCAATCAATCATATTTGAAGGATACATGCTATAATCATCAAAAAATTCTCCATTTGTTATGTTGTAATCCATCTCCAAGTTTGAAGAATAGTTCAAGGAAGCTGCTACATTTTCATCTTCGAAAAATTCTAAAGACGTTTGGTTGTAATTCATTATATAGCTTAAATAAGGATTCATGAAAGTTGTAATATTTTCAGTATTAAAAAATTCTAAAGGTGCTCTATTGTAATCCATCACCAAGTTTGGAGAATGATTCATGGAAGTCGTTATGCTTTCATCATAAAAAATTTTTAGATCTAATTGGTTGTTATCCATAATCAAACTTGAAGAAGGATTTATGGAAGCTATACTACTTACATCATCCAAAAATTCTATAAGAGATTTGTTTAAATCAAATTTTAGAGGCATGTTTATAATTGAGGAGATTATGTAGTCATGAACAAATAGTAAGAGAAAGGAAAGAAAATTGATTTCAGTTTTCAATTTAAGAAATAAAGAAAGCGGCAAAACAAAATTTTGAATACAAATTTGGCAAACTTTTTTGAACGAAGAAATAAAAGAAAAGTTTGAGGAACACGTGAATTGAAGATGAAAATGTGGTGTTGTAAAAACCACAAATTAATGCCCTAATTATTATTAGGGTGGCTCATAATTATAAATATATTTTGTTAAATAATTACTAAAGGGTAATGCTGTAAATACTTAACTCATTTTTATAGAAGTAAAAGAATTAATTGACTTTTAATTAGGTTTATTGATATGTGTGAAATGTGTTTTTTCCTTATAAAAGAGAATGGAGGGAGTACACAAAAAATAAAAGAATATAAAAAAGCACAAGGAATACTTACTTTTGGGGAAAGGATCCTTGGCCTTTTACTAATAAAATTACGTTTGATTGCATTGTACCCCTCCATCACTCTACACATGTTAGTAAAAATTAAACACATAAAACTATTCAAAACTAAAGGTCAAATTTGAATAAAAACTAATACCACTTACCCACAAAAAGCGTTTAACATAACTTCATTAAGGGGATTGTGCATAGAGCAAAGCATAACTACAATATTTTGCCTCAGGCATATAATAATTAGTTGCCAATGATTACTGCATAAACATTCAAGATAATAATATGCATAAAATATATTTATCAATGAAAATACAAATTAATATGTACTTACGGATGGAAAAATGGGGCCAAATAACATTCTTTGTTCTCTTCTATCAACCTGTCTTGTAAGTAAACCTTGAAATTGTTTGCTACCGTACCACCATGAAGGCTAATGGAATTTGGATCTACGATAAAATACTTTCTTAAACCCCTTTCAACACACATCTCATGCAAGTACCTGAAAGAGTCAAATGTTTATTGTTAAAGTACGAGAAAGTATGAATATAAATAGAAATTATCAACGTAAAAATTATAATTACGAGCACCACAATTATAATATGGTAATGTCTAGCCATTCACCCCTTTCAAAAAAATCGTTAATATTAGACTTAGGAAGTACGTAAAACTGATATGAAACATGACTTAATTGAATATTCTGGCAGATATCTAGAATACTCTCTACTATCATTTTTAGTCTTTGAATGTTATCTGCTTGTTGTAGTGTGGTTTAAATATTGTCCTGGTGGGCAGAACAACTTTCTTTTGTGCTTGTACCACCCATTACTTTCTCTTGAATGTCCAACTGATTTGAATTTGTTTGGTTGAGTAAACTCAATAAACTCAATCTCTGCATCATAAAAACAACAGAAATACAATACAAAAAATTAAAACGTAAACAATGATGACAACAACATACAACACAATTTTTTAACTTATACTTATACCTCAAGCACATCGCAGGTACATTTCACAGATATCCTCTCATACTCCTCATCATTCGCCTTTTTTTGCTCCACCTCACTCAATCTCTCTCGCTCATCTTGCATCTTCTAGATCCATTCCCGCACCTGTTGTAACAACCTCTCAGTCTCCTCCTGCAACACCCTATCCCACTCCTCCATATGCACCCTCCAACTTCATCCTGATTCCACTTTTCCCTTTCCTCAACCAACTTAACAACAACTATCTCTTCAATCACTTCCTTACTGTGTATTACTCTAGTTAATTGAGATCGTCCAAAAAAAATTATTGAATCCAATGCCTCTTCCAAGACCACGAACAAGCCCAAGGTGCTCCTCGCTTCAAACAAGATGTCATGACGATCTTCTGGAACAAAAACGACGGCTTTGGATTGTTCAACCAATACATCCTACAAAACATATAAAATTGCATCTTTACCAAGTTAATTTAACCAAAATAAATAATATTGTTGAAAAATAATCTACTTATAATCTCTTCAGCCACTTCGCGTGTAGCCTTTTATGTGAACTCACTGCCTTTTCTTTGACTTGCCCTCTTCCATTTCTCATGGTGTAATGGTGGAGATGGAGTGCGACCAAGGCTTATAGAATCACCCAACTCTTGTTCCTTTTGTTTTCTTTTTTCTTCAATCATTGTCTTTTCAAGTTTGTCATATCCTTCACGAGAGAATCTATGTGGATAGAGATTTCTATATTTATTAAGCTTTCCTTTTTTGCTCTTAGCCAAGAAATCGGGAGTGGTGCGAGACTTTAAAATTTTCTTCGAGCAGTCCTGATCAATATATGAAAACATCAGGTCTGAAGGCTTTTCTTTACTTTTAGCTTTTGGATGAGTAATATAACCATGAGTGAGTTGTGTCTTAAAGCCCCTCCAACGCTCACCAGCATATGTAAGCACCTTCTTTTTCACCTTACTATCATCCAGACTAACACTGAACACTTCCTATGTTTACACAATAGAGTTGTTATCAGTATTAAATAAAAAATTGAATGATCATACATACTTGTAAAACAAATCATAAAATTCTATATAAATATCGTAATTTAGTCCATAAGTTGTTTTTCAAATCATTGTCATCGTTGTGCCAACTATCCAACAAAATACTCACTTTATCTCTACCTTGTAACACAATGTAACCTGTAAAATTCTCAGCATTTTCATCATAAGCCTTGTCAGTTGCAACATCAACTCTAACCGAGTAGCAAAAACCGTTTTTGTGGGCTTTTTTCACATTGGTATACATCGTGGCACCTCTAATTTTTCTTTTACGTTTTGTATTTGTAGAGGTAGTACTTGTATGAGCCGTGGAGGTTGAATTCATCGAGACACCAACATCTTTCAGGTGAATCGTTGATGTTGTATATGAGTTATTTGTCGTATCGGCCATGACTATCTAAATAAATAATAATAACACAGACACCATTTTAGTAATACTAAGACTAATGCAAGTGAAAAACTAATGCAGGGGTAACAAATGGAGAGACATCATTTCAGTGAAAAACAAATGCAGTTAGGCTTTGACTAATGAGATATAAACAAATTGAAAAAATAATGATCAAGAGAAACCATTTCAGTGATGTTGTATGGAAATTTAGATGATGTTCATTTTGACATATACATTATTTCAGTTATATGAACTAGAACCATTTCAGTAATATAAACAAAAACTTGATAACGGAGTACCTCAAACGAGATGATGAAAATTTAAGGTTTGAAATTAAGTTGATGTTCGTGTTTTGATGAGAGTGATGATGAAAATCGCCAATAATTGGAAGAGTTTTTATGAGAGAGTGACAGTGAAAATCACCTAGGGTTTCTGCACCGAGAATGACGATGAAGTTAGAGCGTTGATAGGTAAACGAAAAGTTAGAGACTAGTTCTTTGAATTAATTCATGCAAAACAATCTCATGTCGGTTTTTTAGAGAAAATCGACGTGTATTCATTTATTAAAAATAAAATAAAAAGAAAAAGCACTATGGCTCCATATTCTAGAAACTCAATTTAAAAGATCTTTCACGTTGGTTTTCAAGGAAAATCGAGGTATATGAGTTCATAAAATAAAAAAAATTAGAATCTTTTGAAAAAAGTAATTAATAAATATTGACACAATATATTACCTCTCAGTTGGTACATGTAACCGAGGTTAATAGAAATAAAAAACTAAAAAAATAATAAAAGATTAACAAAGAAAAAAAGGGTAGCTAAAAAGGCGCTAAGTGAGAAATACTAAATAAATAATAGAAAATAAAAATAACATAAAATGCAATACTTGGGAATCGAAGCGAGGTATATATATATATATATATATATATATATATATATATATATATATATATATATATATATATATATATATATAACCTCAGTGTTTAAATAAAACTGCGAGAAAATGTTTTTAGTAAAATAAAACATGGCGCTCTCAGGACATATTCTTCCGGTTTTTGAATGTTCGTGGTGAAAGCTTCAACATAAAATGTCTTAATTGTAGTTGTGTTGTGTGTGTGTGTGTGTGTGTGTGTGTGTGTGTGTGTATGGACGTCAAAAATGAAAGATAACCGAGTGGATTTTTTGCCTCTTATTCCTGCTGCTAGCCTTTACCTTGACTAGCCACGTCGGGAAGTGCAGAGGTTCATGATTCAGAACTGACAGTTGAGGGAGGTCAGGGAGGTCACGTTGATTCCTATAGTTGTGCCTTCTCCTTGATCCCTCTGGAGTGCATGATGTATATTTTTTACCGCTTCCAGGTCGGCGCGCAGAACAAGTGGTTCTTCATAAAGGTTGTGGTATTTGAGATTGAAGTTCACGAACAAGGCTACGACATCTAATGACAACGTGAAGGGCTTACTTAGGATGCAATTATAAAGGCTTATGTATGGGATAACCAAAAATTGAGTGTTGATGGATCGAAGGTCTCTTTCCTCTCCTATGGGTACCATCAGGTCCACATATCCCCAGGGACGAGTGGTCGTCACATTAAATGCTTGTAGATTTGAGTCATTGTATGCTATTAGGCTCCCTCTATCATGGCCCATTTTTTCTACCAGTGACGAGTTTAGGATATTGCACGAACTTCCCCTGTTGATTAAAATCTGAGACATCAAATTGTCCTCTCGTGGCCATGATTACCAAGGGAAACAGTTTATTAGAAATTCCCAAGTCCTTCTCAGAGTCTCAAAACCTTAGCATAGGTCGGTTAGAGATCTTAGATGACAGGCCACATTCATTTTTGTAGAGAATCATCATTTCAGCAATTTTCCTTTTAACAATCTCTTTGGAAGGGAGGTTTTCCCGGGGAGATCCGTTGGTAATGATGACAATATACATGTGTTTTCCCTTTCCGATTTCTCTTTTTTGGGGACTTGGTTATTGGAGACTCTTCTTGGTCACGCTTGCCGCCCTTGACATACTCGGAAAGTAGGCCCTTCTTAATTAGTGCTTCAATCACATCCTTAAGTTGGATGCAATAAATCGTGTAGTGGTCTTATCCTCGGTGGAAGTGGCAGTACTTTGATTTATCCGTATGAGAAGACTTCCAAACAGGGAAAGGAGGCCGGATTCTTGCTTTCCACAACTCAGTGTTAGTGCATCCCTGGTAAATCTTATCCCGAGAAGTATTCAAAGGTGTGTACTTGTCATACCGATCGTACGCCCCTTATCATTATCTTTTTTCCTTCGACTGGATTCTTTCCCATATGGGAGATCGGAGCTCACGTCAACGACCGAAGTTGGGTTGTCGAAGCGAGTATTCAGCTTTTCATCTAGCATCATGTATGGTTGAGCCAAGTTTAGCGTCTCTTGAGTCGTCTTTACCTTCTTTTTTTCTAGTTTGGGCTAAAAAGGATGCTCGCGAAGGAGGCCATTTTCGAAGATCCGACATTGAAGGGCTTCCTCGGTCCCCTCTACTTCTACCGCCACATGAGTGAATCGATCAATATACGATCACAGGCTCTCATTTGTTTCTTGCATGATGCTGCTCAAGACGCCTATAGTAATTGGTTTCCTCTTTCGGGCAGTGAAGTGAGTTGTGAGTCACTCGCCTAATTTCACACATGACTCAATGCACCCATTGGGGAGACCATTGAACCACAACCTCGTTGGCCCAAGTAGTGTTTATACTAGTAGTTTGTATTTGGAAGCATCGTCTGCACTATAGTAGTCGAGTCGATCATTGACGAGTTGGACGTGTTCATCGAGGTTTCCTTTCATGTTGTATTCTCTCAACTTGGGAGGCTTTTGCATCGACTTGGGGAACTTACTTTCTAAGATTAGGGAACATAAGGGATGTTTGGGTTGTAACCTGTTCAGTGGGTGTTCGCCGCGATCTAGCGACGAAGCGTGACTACCTCGGTCGCCACACGGACTTCGGGGAGGGAACTACATTTTATACTTTTTGAATGGTCTTTGTACTTTTGGATTTTTCTTCCCTTAGTAGCATTAGGTTTCTGTAACACCCTTTTCTACCCCACGAATAAACACGGAAAAATACACAAAATATCAGAGTAATAATCACCGCAAAGGGTGCACATTTCTCAATAAACTCAAAATAATACAATTGCCCTAGACACCAAGGGACTTCCTTCAAAATTAAATCAAAAGCCTTCACAGGGCAGCGAAATTCAAAACTTCCAATTAAAACGGTTTTCAACAAACGTCATAATAATTCAAATAAAACAACATCATCAAATAACACCAAAATAAAGAAACAACATAGTTCGACTCAAAGGACCCCAACCCGAGGTTACACTATCAGAGCAAGACCCTCTAAATCGACCAAAGCAAATAAACTTCAAGTCCTCGAAGACGTCCACAGCTAAACCTGATCACCTGCACGTTACCCACGTGGAGGCAACATTCAAACAGGCAGGGTGAGTAATCACAATTCAATATAAATCATATAAAGAAAAGACGTTAACAGGGCAACAGTTGTTTACATCAATTATTACAGCTACTCATCCAAAACATCATATAAACATCACATCACCAATATCACTCATATGCAATCATGCAATGCCACCAAGAATGAAATGCAACGTCATAAAAATGCATGTGGTACCAAATCGTCATAATAATGGACACTAGGCCATCAACCCTCCACAAGGGAGCACGTCACAAAATAATCCAATCCACACAATGGGATTGAAGCCACCACTGGACCGAAGTCCTAACATCACTAATAGACCGGAGTCTAAATGCTATGAATGCATGATGCACAACGTCATAATCATCATCATCAACAAAAGTTATTAAGTGCATCATCATTCATCAAATATCATGTTAATCCACATGGTCATTTAATCATCAAAACATCATGAATCGTCATCTCATAATCGTCAATATATTCATGGCACTTCACGTCTTCATTTTATCATCAAACATCATATACAAACATCTAATAAGCATCAATAACGTCATATCATCATATAATCATCAAAACATCATTTCATCACATATAACACGTCAACACGTAGCAGAAATTCACCACAACATCACAGCAGCAATATAACACAAGACATATATTTTTCATGAATTTTAATTCAATAAAATAATATTTTCAGTTCCAAGTCGCGCTAAGCGCGCCCCATCCGCGCTAAGCGCGCTACTCACTGCCTCGAAGAGGCGAAATTTCTTCAGACCGCGCTAAGCGTGCTAGACCGCGCTAAGCGGGCTCTGCGATTTCTGCAAAAAAACCCTGCGATAACAGCACTTCTCCATCTACGATTCCACACTCCAAAACCTAGATTTTTTCTCAAATCATCACAGATTATGTTATTATTACCTATAACTATCATATATACATCAATAACAACAATCATCACATAGTAAATCATCACAATTCATCATCCCTAACCTCAATTCCTAAGTTTTCCCACAAAACCCCAATTACCCACAACACCTAATCGTTATATCACAAATATTGTAAAGCGATACTCCCCATACCTTAGAGTTTTGCTTCTTTCGATCATCTCTCAAAGTTTCACCGGAATCTTCTATGCCCTAGCCTCCCTCTAACTTGTTCTTCAGAGCACCTTTTCCTCTTCCTCAAGAAAAATACGAATAATGAGCTCCTTTCACTATTCTCTCTTAAAATACCCCTAAATGTGCTCTTCCCATCTTACCCCCACTAATTCTCCTCAAATGTCCACTTCGCTCTTAATTCCTCTAATATTATTTAATTTAAATAATAATACATCATATTCCATAACATATGCTATTATTTAATTAAATAACCAAAAACTTCATAAAATCACCGACATCCACACAAATCATCGAAATTCACGAATATAATATTTAAATAAATTAATTAAATATTCTACGAAATTTGGGGCGTTACAACTCTCCCCCACTTAAAGAATTTTCGCCCTCGAAAATTACCTCAAGGGAATAGAGTCGGATACGACTCCCTCATCTGATCTTCACGTTCCCAAGTCCAACTTTCACCAGCTGGTCCACCCCACAACACCTTCACCAAAGTTATGTCTTTACCCCGTAGTTGCTTCGTCTCTCGACCATCAACACGCACCGGAAATGCTTCCACAGTCAGATTATCCTTCACTTGTACATCATCCATCTGAATCACATGCGACGGATCCGGGATGTACTTCCTCAATTGAGACACATGGAACACGTCATGCAAATTCGCAAGTGACGGTGGTAAAGCGATTCGATAGGCTACCTCTCCTATCCTCTGCGATATCTGTTATGGACCAACAAAATGTGGAGTGAGCTTCCTAGACTTCAAAGCTCGACCCACACCAGTCACTGGCGTCACTCTCAGAAACACGTGATCTCCCTCTTGGAACTCAAGTGCTTTCCTCCTCTTATCATGGTAACTCTTCTGACGACTCTGCGAAGCTTTCATTCTTTCTTAGATCTTCTTAATCTTCTCAGTCGTCTCTTACACAACTTCAGGTTCGAGTACAACACTATCGTCTAACTCATACCAACACAACGGAGTCCTACACCTTCTCCCATACAAAGCTTCATAAGGCGCCAATCCAACACACAAGCCCTCAGTAAATCTTCTAAATATTGGATAGTCCTTTCTGTCTGATCGTCCATTTGCGGATGGTAGGCAGAACTCATCCTCAACTTAGTACCCAAAGCATCTTTCAAACTCTTCCAAAACCTCAATGTAAACCTCGGATCTCTATCCGACACAATACTCGAAGGTACCCCGTGTAACTTCACAATTTCATTGATGTACAACTCTGCCAACTTCTGCATGGAATGATTAATCCTCATCGGTAAGAAATGAGCCGACTTAGTTAATCTATCCATGATCACCCAAATTGAATCATTTCCCTTAACAGTCTTTGGCAATCCCACCACAAAATCCATGGAAATACTATCCCATTTCCATTCTGGAATCCTCAACGGCTGCATTATACCTAAAGGCTTCTGATGCTCAACCTTCGACTTCTGGCAAGTCAAACACGCATAAACAAACTCTGCAACATCCTTCTTCATACCCGACCACCAAAACAACTTCTTCAGATCCTGGTACATCTTCGTAGCACTGGGATGAATGCTCAACCTACTTCGATGTCCTTCTTCAAGAATGCTCTTCTTAATATCTGAGACATCTGGGACACACACCCTGTCTCTGAACATCATTACACCATTCTCGTCAATTCGGAAATCTCCTCCATTACCTTGGTTGATTAAAGTCAATTGGTCAACCAACTTTAAATCAGACTGCTGTCCCACTCTGATTTCTTCCAGAATATTGGATAGTCCTTTCTGTCTGATCGTCCATTGGCAGAACTCATTTGCGGATAGTCCTTTTTGTTGTTGTCATTTATTTTGCTAAAACTATTATAGCAGCAAGAAGTTGAAACATGAAGTTCTAATTTGCTGCATTCAACATGTCGAATGAAGATGTCCCATTCCTGCTCATAGGACATCGCGTCTGGATTCATTTTTAAAGCAGTTTCTGGTGCTGTGAATTGTTACTAAATATTCCATGAATATTTGGTTATCCTATGTGGCATCCAAAGCATTTTTGGATTGTGATTATTTGTTAGTTTTTCGGATTTGCTGTTGTTTCTAATTATGGAGACATATTAGGAAACTTTGGATTGAAGACCTATTTTGTTGGAGTTTATTTTGCAGATTTGTGAGCAGTCTATTTGCTGCGTTTTTGAAGCCCAATTCAGTCCAGATTAAATGCTATATATTGACTGATGTAAACCTAGTTTAGATGTGGAACTTACTTGTGTTTTGTTAGGGTTTTCGAGTGTATTTTGTGAGCCTAACTGGTATCATTCTGATAACAGTATAAGGACTGGTTTTTGTGTTGTAAGTTCTGTCAGTTACTCATAAGCTTTTAAGCATTGAGTTTCTTGTGTGTCAATTCTCATAAGCTTTGAAGTATTGAGAATTGTGTGTTTTGAAAGTGTGACTTTCGGTTTGTTACTTGTGTAGAAAGATACCAATCACGGGTTGTGGTTGTAGAGGGATCTGAGGAGGGCCTCATACCTAGGTGAGTCTTAGGTAGAAGTCATAGGAAGGGTAGTGATTAAGTGAACATATTATTCGGTTATTGTATGATCTGTGAATTGATACTATCGTATATTGGTTTCGTCCCTGGCTTGGTAGCCCCCAGAGTAGGTGTGTTAGACCGAATTGGGTAAACATATCACTGTGTTATTTACTTTCTGCACTGTTATTTTTATTGTTATCTTGTTCATTGTGTTGGATATCAGTGTCTCAACATCTGTGTAGGACATCTGATATCTGTGCCAGAATTTCAATTGGCATCAAGAGCTTGCACCCTTGTTTGGTTCTGGGTGAGATTCAGGGAAGGTACTTTCTGGTACAATGGACAAGGATGGAGGATTTCTGAACAAACCACCTCTGCTTGATGGTTCCAACTATGACTATTGGAAACCAAGGATGATAGCATTCATCAAATCCATGGATGATCAAGCATGGAAATATGTTATAAAAGGATGGGAGCCCCCAAAGGTTAAAGATGAAAAAGGTACCCCTACTGATGTGGTGAAGGAAGAGGAAGACTGGGATGATGCAGATTACAAAGGGTCCGTGGGAAATTCCAAATCCATGAATGCATTGTTTAATGGTGTCAACAAGAATATCTTCAGGTTGATTGAACATTGCACCATTGCAAAAGAGGCGTGAGAGGTCTTGAAGGTTGCTCATGAAGGGACCTCAAAGGTGAAGATGTCAAAACTTCAGCTTCTCACTAGCAAGTTTGAGAGTTTGAAGATGAAAGAGGATGAGAGCATTCATGATTTTCACATGAACATTATTGAGATAGCTAATGCCTCTAGTGCCCTAGGTGAAAAGATGTCTGACAGCAAGCTGGTCAGAAAAATCCTCAGATCTCTACCTAAGAGATTTGACATGAAAGTGACTGCTATAGAGGAAGCTCAGGATATAGACAAGATGAAAGTGGATGAACTGGTGGGATCTCTTCAAACATTTGAATTAGGGATCAGTGAAAAGACTGAAAAGAAGAAGAGCATAGCTTTTGTATCAAATGCTAGTGACTCAGAAGATGAAGGTGACCTAGTTAGAGATGAAGGGGTGTCTAAAGATCTGGTATTGCTTGGAAAACAATTTAACAAAGTGTTGAAAAGGATTGACTGGAAGTCGAGAGCAAATGCTCAGAACAAGTCACTCGACATCAGTAAAAACCAGGATGGAGGCAGAAGATCCAGAACTGAAGAAGACTACAATCAAGGGAAGAGAGTTCAGTGTTTTGAATGTGAGGGATATGGGCACATAAAGACTGAGTGTCCCACGTATCTCAAAAGGCAGAAGAAGGGCTTATCAGTGTCTTGGTCAGAAGGAGAGTCTGAGAGTGATCTTGAAGAAGAATCAGCAAAATTGGTGACAACTTTGACTGGGATCTGTAAGGCTGATTGAGAAACTACTTGTGAGTCTGACTCTGACAAAGAATCCTATATTGGAGAACTTAATAAGGAAGAAGTCTTCATAGGGTTCTCAGAGCTGTGTATCAAGAATGAAGAAAGGTGCCAGATAATGTTGGAACAGAAGGTTCTGATAGCTCAACTAGAAGCTGAGAAGGAAGAATATCTATCAACCATTGCTGATCTGAAAGAGGAGGTTGAATGGCAAAAGTCAAAACTTGACAATATGACCAAATCTATAAGAATGCTGAACAATGGTTCCACGTAGCTGGATGAGATTCTTCAGACTGGGAAAGATGCTGGAAATGTGCAAGGCCTTGGTTTTAACAATCAAGCAGAGACCTACAAGAAGCCTGTATTGAAGTTTGTTCCTCAGAAAATAAAGCAAGAAGAGGGGATGTCAAATCACATGTTTCAACATCAGATGAAGCATCAGAAAAGAGTTTGTAGATCAAAGTATAAACCATGGAGATGCCATTACTGTGGAAAGATTGGGCACTTAAAGTCCTTTTGCTACAAGCTGCACGGGTATCCCAAAACTGCTCAGCAACAAAATAAAGGACAGAGTTGGGGTAAAGTGAAGAGAAGATGGATTCCTAGACAAATGATGGCTGGTCTCATAGTACATACCTCTCTTAGAGCATCTGCAAGTGACGATTGGTACTTTGACAGTGGTTGTTCAAGACACATGACTGGTGTGAAGAAATTCTTGTCAGATATCAAGCCTCACTCCACCAATTATGTCACTTTTGGGGATGGATCAAAGGGTGAAATAAAAGATGTTGGAAAGCTGGACTACACAGGACAATCAAATCTGGATCGTGTTCTATTTGTTAAAGGGCTGACCGCAAATTTAATCAGTATAAGTCAGCTGTGTGATGTAGGTCTCAAAGTGAATTTCACCAAATCTGAATGTCTAGTAACCAATGAGAAAGATGAAGTTGTTATGAAGGGAACCATGTCTAAGGATAAGTGTTATCTGTGGAATCCTCAAGAACCTGAAAGTCTGTCTACTTGTTTGATGTCAAAGGAAGATGAAACCAAACCGTGGCATCAGAAATTGGGTCACTTACACCTGAAAGGGATGAAGAAAGTTATGTCAAGTGAAGCTGTTAGAGGTATTCCTAAGCTAAAGATTGACGAGGATAAAATATGTGGTGAATGTCAAGTTGAGAAGCAAACAAGGGTGTCACACAAGTGGCTTCAACATCTTACCACAACTTCTAGAGTTCTGGAACTTCTTCACATGGACTTAATGGGACCTATGCAGGTTGAAAGTCTTGGTGGGAAGAAGTATGCCTATGTTGTCGTAGATGACTACTCCAGATTCACTTGGATAAGTTTTATCAGAGAAAAATCTGAAGTGTTTGCATCCTTCAAAGAGTTGTGTTAAAGGATTCAACGGGAAATGGATTGTGGTGTTGTTCGGATCAGAAGTGACCATGGGAAAGAATTCGAAAATAGCAGGTTTGAAGAGTTCTGCTTATCTGAGGGAATCACTCATGAATTCTCATCACCAATCACTCCTCAGCAGAATGGTGTGGTGGAGCGCAAGAACAGGACTATACAAGAGTATGCAAGAGTCATGATTCATGCCAAAAAGCTTCCATATCATTTTTGGGCTGAAGCCATAAATACTGCTTGCTATATACACAATAGGGTGACTATCAGATCAGGTACTTCTGCCACTCTTTATGAGCTATGGAAAGGTAGAAAGCCAAATGTGAAGTATTTCCATGTGTTTGGGAGTAAGTGCTATATCTTGGCGGATCGTGAGCAGAGGCGAAAGATGGATCCCAAGAGTGAGGAAGGGATATTTTTGGGATACTCTACAAACAGTAAAGCATATAGGGTATTTAATTCTAGAACTAAGGTGATGATGGAATCCATAAATGTGGCGGTTGATGACTCTGGCAAAGACGAAGATGTCCCAGATGATGTTGGAGCATGTCTGCCCATGAACAATGAAACCTCCCAAGACATTGAGTCTGTAGAAGATAGTGCTCAAGAAGCCAACACTAGACCTGAGAATGAAGAGGTAGAGGATGCTAACAGGGGACCCTCGATAAGGATTCAGAAGGATCACCCTAAGGAATTGATTATTGGAGATCTGAATGAAGGTGTAAGAACCAGAACGAGGGAGACTGTGTCAAATGCATGCTTTGTTTCAAAGATTGAACCAAAGAATGTCAAAGAAGCATTGACAGATGAGTTATGGATAAGTGCCATGCAAGAAGAACTTTGTCAATTCAAGAGGAATGAAGTCTGGGAACTGGTACCACGACCAGCAGGAACAAATGTGAGTGGTACATGTGATTATGGGTTGCTTTACTCCCATGACTCAAGTCACATTTTAGTAGGTTATTGTGATGATGATTGGGCTGGAAGTGCTGATGATAGGAAGAGTACCTCTAGAGGATGTTTCTTTTTGGGAAATAATCTTATTTCATAGTTTAGCAAGAAGCAAAATTCAGTATCCATTTCTACTGCTGAAGCTGAGTACATAGCAGCTGGTAGTAGTTGTGCTCAAATGGTATGGATGAAGCAGATGTTATCTGAGTATAATGTCACACAAGATGTCATGACACTATTTTGTGACAACCTGAGCGCTATTAATATTTCCAAAAATCCCATTCAACATAGCAGGACTAAGCACATTGATATCATGCATCACTTCATCAGAGAACTTGTGGAGGACAAAGTCATAACTCTTGAGCATGTGAGCACAGAAAATCAGCTTGCTGACATATTTACCAAGGCTCTGGATGCAGTTCAGTTTGAAAACCTGAGGAGCAGACTTGGGGTTTGCATTCATGAAGAACTATAGCAATTAATGTTCCTTCTGGCTACCAGATTGGAAAGAGTAAAGGAGGTTCTGGTAGTGCAGTGTGTGCATGAAGGGAAAATGCTGAAGTTTGTGCATGACATTTGGGCATGTGATGTGGTGTGTGTCTACTCTCTGATGCAGTTTACTCTGGTTTATTTTTACTTTGACTTGTTCTACTTGCCTTTGTCATATTTATGGCTAAAAAGGGGGAGTAGTATGTTTGTGTGTGGTAGTATGTTGGTGTGGGGAGTGCTTGTGCTGCTGCAGTAGTTGAGGGGGAGATTGTGTATTGTGCTGCAGTTGAGGGGGAGTTTTTCTATGATGCTATGATGTGTTGTTTGCTGTGTTGTGTGTTGTATGCAACTGAAGGGGAGTGCTGCTATGCTGGATGTTTTTTACTGTGTGATGTTGGTATTTCGCTGCTGTCTGATATGGATGTTTTTTTGTGTGCTGCTTGCTGCTTCTTTGAAAGTTTTTTTTGTGTGTGTAGTTTTAGCCAAAATAAGCCAAAGGGGGAGATTGTTATTTCTGTGCTTTTGTTGTTGTCATTTATTTTGCTAAAACTATTATAGCAGCAAGAAGTTGAAACATGAAGTTCTAATTTGCTGCATTCAACATGTCGAATGAAGATGTCCCATTCCTGCTCATAGGACATCGCGTTTGGATTCATTTTTAAAGTAGTTTCTAGTGCTGTGAATTGTTACTAAATATTCCGTGAATATTTGGTTATACTATGTGGCATCCAAAGAATTTTTGGATTGTGATTATTTGTTGGTTTTTCGGATTTGCTGCTGTTTCTAATTATGGAGACATATTAGGAAACTTTGGATTGAAGACCTATTTTGTTGGAGTTTATTTTGCAGATTTGTGAGCAGTCTATTTGCTGCGTTTTTGAAGCCCAATTCAGTCTAGATTAAATGCTATATATTGACTGATGTAAACCTAGTTTAGGTGTGGAACTTACTTGTGTTTTGTTAGGGTTTTCGAGTGTATTTTGTGAGCCTAACTGGTATCATTCTGATAACAGTATAAGGACTGGTTTTTGTGTTGTAAGTTCTGTCAGTTACTCATAAGCTTTTAAGCATTGAGTTTCTTGTGTGTCAATTCGCATAAGCTTTGAAGTATTGAGAATTGTGTGTTTTGAAAGTGTGACTTTCGGTTTGTTACTTGTGTGGAAAGATACCAATCACGGGTTGTGGTTGTAGAGGGATTTGAGGAGGGCCTCATACCTAGGTGAGTCTTAGGTAGAAATCATAGGAAGGGTAGTGATTAAGTGAACAGATTATTCGGTTATTGTATGATCTGTGAATTGATACTATCGTATATTGGTTTCATCCCTGGCTTGGTAGCCCCCAGAGTAGGTGTGTTAGACCGAACTGGGTAAACATATCACTGTGTTATTTACTTTCTGCACTGTTATTTTTATTGTTATCTTGTTCATTGTGTTGGATATCAGTGTCTCAACATCTGTGTAGGACATCTGATATCTGTGCCAGAATTTCAGTAATGCCAACTTAGAAAAGCCTTCAATAAATTTGCGGTAATAACCCGCTAACCCCAGGAAACTTCGTATCTCAGTAGCAGACTTCGGAGTCTCCCACTGTAACACGACATCAATTTTAGAAGGATCAACATCAATCCCGCCACTTGAAATCACATGGCCAAGGAAACTCACTTCCTTTAACCAGAATTCACACTTCGACAGCTTTGCATACAACTTCTTCTCTTTCAACACTTGCAACACAGTCCTCAAATGCTCAGCATGCTCTTCTTCGGATCTAGAATATATCAAGATATCATCGATAAACACCACCACAAACTTATCCAAATACTCATGGAAAATCCGATTCATGTACTCCATGAACACATCAGGTCCATTAGATACACCAAACGGCATCACAATGTATTCATAGTGTCCATATCTCGTTCTAAAAGCCGTCTTCGGAATATCATCAGGCTTAACTTGGATCTGATGATAACCCGACCTCAAATCTATCTTGCTGAACACACAGGAACCTACTAGCTGATCCATCAAATCGTCGATTCTCGGTAGCGGATACTTATTCTTGATAGTCACTTTATTCAGCTGCCGATAATCAACACACAACCTCATACTTCCATCCTTCTTCTTCACTAACAGCACAGGAGCACCCCACAGAGAAACACTTGGTCGAACAAACCTCTTCTCAAGAAACTTTTCCAGTTGTTTCTTCAATTCACTTAGCTCAGAGGCTGACATCCGATAAGGA
Source organism: Lathyrus tuberosus (assembly GCA_022829125.1). Taxonomy (NCBI): domain Eukaryota; kingdom Viridiplantae; phylum Streptophyta; class Magnoliopsida; order Fabales; family Fabaceae; genus Lathyrus; species Lathyrus tuberosus. Next base: position 768,065 of record JALAZF010000179.1, read on the forward strand.
GCCATCGACACTGGACTCGTACCTGGTATTAAGTCCACTACAAACTCTACTTCACGCTCAGGAGGCAAATCACTGATGTCATCTGGAAATACATCTGGGAATTCATAGACAACCTGTAACTCCACACTTGCAGCCTCACGATCAATGTACAACGATGAAAACATCGCAAACACCAAAGCTTCGTCTTCTTGAAGTTCCCCTACTTGCTTAGCAGACAAGAACATCAACCCCCCACTATCCTCAATCTCAGGAAACTCTACAACCTTGGTATAACAATTGATGTGAACACGGTTGAACTCTAACCAGTTCATTCCAAAGATCACATCGATCTGGTGCAAGGGTAAGCACACCAAATCCATCACAAAACTCTTCTCAAAAATCGTCACCGGACATCTCAAACACACAAGGGTAGTAGTAACATAATGATTAGCTGGAGTTTCTATTACCATATTACTATTCATATCAGATAACTTCAAACCCAATCTATTAACACATTCAAGCGAGATAAAAGAATGAGTAGCACCAGTATCAATAATAGCAACCAACTCGATATTATTAATAAAACAAGTACCTCGGATCAAGTTGTCCTTCTCTGGAACTTATGCACCACTCAAGGCAAACACACGGCCACTGGTCTGGGAGGCAGTAGTAGTCTTCTTCGGCTTCTGACATCGAGTACTGATATGACCTTTTTCACCACAATTGAAATATGTCGGACCTTCATCTTTGCAGTCAGTAGCCTTATGCCCCTTCTTACCACATCGATAGCACCTCACTGCATTATTGGTACACGCATCAGCACGGTGACCCTGCTCACCACACTTATGACACTTTCCAGAAGCGGGAGCTGCTCCCCCACTTGTCTTTTTCCCATCTGAAGCCTTCTGCTTTCCTTTGTCCGCTGAAGTTGTATAAGGCTTACCCATATACTGCCCTTTCTTCTCACTCAAATGCTTGTGGTGAGCAGATCGAGCTCGGCTATCCTCGTCATAGATTCTGCTCTTGTCAACCAACTCAGCATACCTGCGGATCTGCTGATACCCAATACCCTGCTTAATCTCTGGTCTCAGCCCATTCTCAAACTTGAGACACTTAGACATCTCAGCATCAGCACGATTATAGTACGGACAAAACTTCACCAGCTTCTCAAACTTCACGGCATACTCTGCCACAGTCATATCTCCTTGCTTCAACTCAAGGAATTCCACTTCTCTCTTGCCACGAGCATCCTGGGAAATACTTGCCCAGAAACTCCTGCTTAAACACAGCCCAAGTTATCACAGTGCCAACATTAGTAAGCCTCTGACGGGTGTTATCCCACCAGTCCTCAGCCTCCTCTTCCAGCATATGCATTCCGAACTGAACTTGTTGCTCATCAGAACACCCATCACCCGGAAGATCTTCTCGATCGTCTTCAGCCACTTGTGTGCACTTGCGTACCCACAAAAGTCGGTGGATTGTTCCTTTGGAACTTACCCAAAGCTCGAAACTCATCAAGAGCTCCACCATTTGGATTCAGCTGCGCCACCACATTAGCAACCGATTCCACCATATTAGCAACCGATTCCAACGCATCAGCAAATGTACACCACCAACAAGGTTAAAAGAACTAAAACATCGATAGTGTAGACACACTCGTCGGCTGACAGGGACAGACATCAAGTAAAAACCTGGCCGGACGGACATACCTGCTCTGATACCACTAGTGTAACACCCTTTTCTACCCCACGAATAAATACAGAAAAATACACAAAATATCAGAGTAATAATCACCGCAAAGGGTGCACATTTCTCAATAAACTCAAAATAACATAATTGCCCTAGACACCAAGGGACTTCCTTCAAAATTAAATCAAAAGCCTTCACAGGGCAGCGGAATTCAAAACTTCCAATTAAAAAGGTTTTCAACAAACGTCATAATAATTCAAATAAAACCACATCATCAAATAACACCAAAATAAAGAAACAACATAGTTCGACTCAAAGGACCCTAATCCGATGTTACACTATCAGAGCAAGACCCTCTAAATCGACCAAAGCAAATAAACTTCAAGTCCTCGAAGACGTCCACGGCTAAACCTGATCACCTGCACATTACCCACGTGGAGGCAACATTCAAACAGGTAGGGTGAGTAATCACAATTCAATATAAATCATATAAAGAAAAGACGTTAATAGGGCAACAGTTGTTTACATCAATTATTACAGCTACTCACCCAAAACATCATATAAACATCACATCACCAATATCACTCATATGCAATCATGCAATGCCACCAAGAATGAAATGCAACGTCATAAAAATGCATGTGGTACCAAATCATCATAATAATGGACACTAGGCCATCAACCATCCACAAGGGAGCACGTCACAAAATACTCCAATCCGCACAATGGGATTGAAGCCACCACTGGACCGAAGTCCTAACATTATCAATAGACCGAAGTCTAAATGCTATGAATGCATGATGCACAACGTCATAATCATCATCATCAACAAAAGTTATTAAGTGCATCATCATTCATCAAATATCATGTTAATCCACATGGTCATTTAATCATCAAAACATCAAGAATCATCATCTCATAATCGTCAATATACTCATGGCACTTCACGTCATCATTTTATCATCAAACATCACATACAAATATCTAATAAGCATCAATAATGTCATATCATCATATAATCATCAAAACATCATTTCACCACATATAACACGTCAACACGTAGCAGAAATTCACCACAACATCACAACAACAATATAACACAAGACAAATATTTTTCATGAATTTTAATTTAATAAAATAATATTTTCAGTTCCAGGTCGCGCTAAGCGCGCCCCACCCGCGCTAAACGCGCTACTCACTGCCTCGAAGAGGCGAAATTTCTTCAGACCGCGCTAAGTGATAAGTGTAAATTGTAGCTATTTTTGTATATATGTTTTGTTGCACTTATCGTTGCTTTTTGTTAAATATCATACGAATAAACCCTGTTTTGTTTATAAATGCGTATAGTTACATTTGAGTGTATATATTACGATTCGTGTAAATATCATTGAGTTTAATTGATTTTATCTCATTTTTGTAGGTATTCAAGCAGTGGGATTTTGCCATTGTTGTATAGAGCATTGAATAAGCTTTCCAACGCTTCGAACCAGGCGAAAAACGGAATTACGGTCAAAGGTTATGAAGAAAATAAGCTTTGAATTTTCGAGCATGCTTTGAGCGCGCTCCAAGCCCCAAGAAGAAGCAAATTCCAGCAAGTTGCGCGCTGAGCGCGCTCGTAAGGCGGTTTAACTTCAAAAAACGCGCGCTGAGCGCGCTCTGCGACTTTGACAGCAATAAATATAGTGAAAAAACACATTTTTTGGGATGGTTTTGGGTATTTTTTGCTCCCAACTCCATCAAACTTCATTTCTTCATAGGATTACTTAGAAAACAACAAATGGAGCTTGCATCTTGTCGAATCGGAGGTGGATTCTCATCGATCAGCTTGACAACTCGAGAAGTGTTGGTTTATCTCTTTTTCCTCTTTTTGTAAACTCTATCTTGTTGGGTTTGTATATGTTTGTACTTAGATCTCATGTATATTTGTTGATCATGGTGTTATATTTAATTTGCTTTACAAATCTTTATCGATGATTGTTTCTGATTTTTTCTTTATGCGCGGGATTTGGGTTGTGTTAGAAATAAACATCGCAAATCTTGATTAGGGATGATTATCTGTTAGTTTTTGGATGCTAGAGATAGATTTAGAGCTAACAATCCGTATGGGTGTCGGAACTTAAATGCCTTCCGTATTTCGAGGCTTCGTGCGCGAGAGTGACGAAGAGAGTGATACAGTTGTTTCTCAACTCGGTGTGTCAGAGATGAACACTATTGTGAGCGATACCGAGTGATATTGAGGAGTATTGTAAGTTGAGTGTAACTGGTCGATTGGTTTAAGTCTGTGATGAGTGGAATATATACATGCTTGATACGTCTTTTCTCTTTGAAGAATGAATTGTTTTTATGTTTATATTTACTTTTCTGTATTTAGGCTTTAAACCAATTTAAACCCAAACTCATTAACATTAATATTGTCGAACGGCAGTTCAGTAGCACCGATCTCTGTGGACACGATAAATTCCCGGAAAAATACTTCCAAATTTTTTGCTTGCTTGTCCTATGCCGCAACCAACAAAATGGCGCCGTTGTCGGGGATCGATGTTTTTATTGGATCGCATTGCAATAGTTTCTTTGTTTTTGAGTTTTGTAGATATCGTATATATTGTCTATTTTCACTTGTTTATATTGATACTTGTATATGTTCACCATATTTGTGAATTTTACATGTTTTGTATACTTGTAAATTTAGTGTATTTGTTTGTTTCTCTTCACATTTGCTAAGTGTTTGGTTAGGTTTCGTCGTCGGTGAGCGCTAACCGTGTAAAGAGGTAACTTGGAGAAGTGTGTATAAATAATAGGCGTCGAGCTTACGACGTAAAACAAGCATGTTTTATCGTTTTTTGTTCCGTTATTACTTTTTCATTGTATATGAGATTGTGTAGGTGTTAAGTGGAGGCCTACACCAGAACCCTGTTGCTGTACTGATTTTTCTGGTTCTGGTGTAGCGCGCTGAGCGCGGGCCTGCGCGCTAAGCGCGCTCTGCTGTGCTGAACCAGTGAATTCTTTTAATTGTTCACTTGGTTCCCCCTTCTTCCCACTTCCACCAAGGCCTTATATATTAGTAATTATTAGTAATTTTTCTAATTCTTTTGTTGATTGTTTGGACTCAAATTTTGGCTCGATTACTTGAAGTCGCATTCGGTGATTTTCCGATTTTGAGCGTTTCAACTTGCGAATGCGTGGTAATGATAGTTTTTAAAGTTTTGTACACGTTCAAGGTATGTGTTTATCACTTTCTTGACTTTAGTATATTCATGATACTTAGGCTTTTTACAAACTTTTATGCCATTCATTCTTTTATATACTTGTTCGTATGTGAATCACTTTAGTTCCCACCCCTTTTTGTGAGGAAGCATTCCATTGTTATATGCTCGGAGTACCGACAATTTTGTTTTACTAGATTTTATTATGTTGAATCTGTTGTTTATGTTGTGTATATGAATGCATGAAAAGGATCAAGGCATTTGTTTCATTTTGAGCATAACCACCTTAGCCAAATAGTCAATTCACCTTGTGAGTGTGTGAGAATTTGTAACCCCTTTGAGCTTTTTGATCCATGTTTTTATTTGAACTTAATGCTTGTGTATGAGTATTTAGTTCACTTATTTTTGAATGGATTTTGTTTTTTCTTGGACCTCAATTTTGTGTTGTTGTATGGATTTTTTTCCTTGCCTTAGAAAGTAGGGAGTATTCACATGATGGTGCGGTTGAATTCAAGTTGGGGAGAGGATGATTGTATACTCATTGGTTGGATTCTATGAGGATTGAAAAAGAAAAGAAAAAAGAGAAAAATTTATGAAGAGAAAAAGAAAGAAAAAAGGGAGAAAAAGAAAATCCTTGAAAAAGGAAACAAAAAGAGTTCCAATAATTGTGCTAAATAAGTTGTGTGTTGTTGTGTAACACTTGGGTGTGTGGATGAAGTTTGATTGAAATTTTGGTTTGAGTCTTTTGTGAGTTGATCACTCCCTTAGGTTTAGGCAAGTTTTTGTTTCGATTAGCTTTAGGAATTGCCCCTTGTTTGTTTACCCGACCACATTACAACCTTGAAAAGTCCTTGTGATTCTTGCCTTTGTATGTTCAATGTGAATTTTTGGATGGATGCATAATTTAGTATGTTGTTTGCAAGATTGTTGTGTGAGTGAAAAATCCCTCATTTTATGTTTTTCATCTACCGATGATAGTTTTTGCTAGGTGTGATTCACATTTGAACTTGTGTTGTTTTAGGATGTTTGGCATGATTTTTGTATTTAGCATTTGTTTCGTGACTATGTTATCGTTGTAGTTTAGTGGTAAGTATTTACTTTGTGTGTACCATTTTCGATTGAACCATTGCATTTGTTTTTGTTTGTAAAAACTTGTTGTTGCGTGATTTCTTGGATTTCACTTTTGTTCCTTTAGTTGTTGGCTTTGTTTGAGGACAAACAATTATGTAAGTTGGGGAGAGTTGATAAGTGTAAATTGTAGCTATTTTTGTATATATGTTTTGTTGCACTTATCGTTGCTTTTTGTTAAATATCATACGAATAAACCCTGTTTTGTTTATAAATGCGTATAGTTACATTTTGGTGTATATATTACGATTCGTGTAAATATCATTGAGTTTAATTGATTTTATCTCATTTTTGTAGGTATTCAAGCAGTGGGATTTTGCCATTGTTGTATAGAGCATTGAATAAGCTTTCCAACGCTTCGAACCGGGCGAAAAACGGAATTACGGTTCAAAAGTTATGAAGAAAATAAGCTTTGAATTTTCGAGCATGCTTTGAGCGCGCTCCAAGCCCCAGGAAGAAGCAAATTCCAGCAAGTTGCACGCTGAACGCGTTGGGAGCGCGCTGAGCGCGCTCGTAAGGCGGTTTAACTTCAAAAAACGCGCGCTGAACGCGCTCTGCGACTTTGACAGCAATACATATAGTGAAAAAACACATTTTTTGGGATGGATTTGGGTATTTTTTGCTCCCAACTCCATCAAACTTCATTTCTTCATAGGATTACTTAGAAAACAACAAATGGAGCTTGCATCTTGTCGAATCGGAGGTGGATTCTCATCGATCGGCTTGACAACTCGAGAAGTGTTGGTTTATCTCTTTTTCCTCTTTTTGTAAACTTTATCTTGTTGGGTTTGTATATGTTTGTACTTAGATCTCATGTATATTTGTTGATCATGGTGTTATATTTAATTTGCTTTACAAATCTTTATCGATGATTGTTTCTGATTTTTGCTTTATGCGCGGGATTTGGGTTGTGTTAGAAATAAACATCGCAAATCTTGATTAGGGATGATTATCTGTTAGTTTTTGGATGCTAGAGATAGATTTAGAGCTAACAATCCGTATGGGTGTCGGAACTTAAATGCCTTCCGTATTTCGAGGCTTCGTGCGCGAGAGTGACGAAGAGAGTGATACGGTTGTTTCTCAGCTCGGTGTGTCGGAGATGAACACTATTGTGAGCGATACCGGGTGATATTGAGGAGTATTGTAAGTTGAGTGTAACTGGTCGATTGGTTTAAGTCTGTGACGAGTGGAATATATACATGCTTGATACGTCTTTTCTCTTTGAAGAATGAATTGTTTTTATGTTTATATTTACTTTTCTGTATTTACGCTTTAAACCAATTTAAACCCAAACTCATTAACATTGATATTGTCGAACGACAGTTCAGTAGCACCGATCTCTGTGGACACGATAAATTCCCGGAAAAATACTTCCAAATTTTTTGCTTGCTTGCCCTATGACGCAACCAACACTAAGCGTGCTAGACCGCGCTAAGCGGGCTCTGCGATTTCTGCAGAAAAACCCTGCGATAACAGCACTTCCCCATCTGCGATTCCACACTCCAAAACCCAGATTTTTCCTCAAATCATCACAGATTATGTTATTATAACCTATAACTATCATATATACATCAATAACAACAATCATCACATAGTAAATCATCATAATTCATCATCCCTAACCTCAATTCCTAAGTTTTCCCACGAAACCCCAATTACCCACAACACCTAATCGTTATATCACAAATATTGTAAAGTGATACTCCCCATACCTTAGAGTTTTGATTCTTTCGATCTTCTCTCGAAGTTTCACCGGAATCTTCTATGCCCTAGCCTCCCTCTCACTTGTTCTTCAGAGCACCTTTCCTCTTCCTCAAGAAAAATACGAATAATGAGCTCTTTTCACTATTCTCTCTTAAAATACCCCTAAATGTGCTCTTCCCATCTTACCCCCACTAATTCTCCTCAAATGTCCACTTCGCCCTTAATTCCTCTAATATTATTTAATTTAAATAATAATACATCATATTCCATAACATATGCTATTATTTAATTAAATAACCCAAAACTTCATAAAATCACCGACATCCACACAAATCACCAAAGTTCACGAATATAATATTTAAATAAATAAATTAAATATTCTACGAAATTTGGGGCGTTACAGTTTCGGCCCGATGGAATGGTTTTTCTTAGACGTGGTTTGTTGAACCGTGTTCTCTCGGGGATGAGAGTGGTGAACACTTTATTGTATTAAGAGGAACGTTTCTTCTATCGCCTTGGAGTTCTATTGCTAAATGATGATGTAGATACCATTGAGAAACTCATACATACCTTGAACACCTAGGTTTGCTTCAAGAATGCTGAAACCGTGCAACTTCTTAAGTTGCTCTACAGAAGGAGGAGTTGGAACTCTAAGTTGTAGTGTTTGTACAATCCTTTTTCCCAGAGGAGGAAGAACTATATCTGGATGTGGAGGAACATCAATGTTGTGATTTGTTCCACCACGAGGAGGACAAGTCGCATTTTGTTGATTGACAGTTGCTTGTATTGCTCTAGCAGCAGCTATAATAGCTTCGTGTGCGGAGGTAAAGTGAGTACCTCTAGATCCAGTCATTTTCGGATCTGAAGAGATCAAAAATACAAAAATTTGAAGATCTGAAGAACTATTGAACAGTAATCGATGTAGAATTTGAATTGATTGAATGCAACTAAGCTTTTTGGTCAATTAGTTAGATCTCGATTCAGAGGTTGAAGAGAACTTCACACTGAAAATTGAATTCAGAGATAGAGAGTCATAGAAAACATGGTAATCGAAAGTCACTTCCTACAGACAACGCCACTCCTCCGTTCTGGAACCGAAAATAGAGAGAGGTGCAAAAGGTGCGGTATAGGAGAACTTTTAATGCGGCGGAGAGGGGGCATACATGCAAGGTTAACACTCTAACGCTTAAGTCATTATGTAAAAGAGTAGAAAGTATTTAAATTGTGTTTGAAACTTGTTACCTGAAATGACGTCATTCCTTATATATAGGAGAGATGAATAATGACCTCGCTATCTTTCAGTCGTGGAATGCGAAGGATCATTGGATATGCTCGAGGCGTCAATCTCTTGCAGCAAGGTATAGGATAGACATATGGTAAAGAGAAAATTCTAGAACATGATTGTGTAGTCGGTTGAGAGGTGTTGACCTAGAATAGACTATCTCATAATGGTCAGTCTAAGGGGATTATGGTTGGTCTATAACAGTAATAAATAAAAATAGTGGTAAATTATATGTACATTATTGTTAATTATTTGTTACTTTATATATTGTGTTGTTATATATGGATCCTAGTTGGATGAAAGCTCATAGATTAGGTCCAGTATATGAGAAAAGAGTTCTTGAATTCCTTGAATACGCTGATCAAAATCTTCCCGACAATAATGGTATCTTTTATTATCCTTGTGTTAATTGCAGGAATATAAATAAAGGTACAAAGGATGAGATATTCCATCACCTATGTTGTGATGGTATATGTTAAAATTATACAATATGGACGTGGCATGGTGAGGTGGAAAAAAAGCGAAACAGGGCGTCACAAATTCACGAATTTGATGAAGATGAATATATGGATGACCGACTAGAAGATATGTTCCGTGATATTGGAGAATCTTCTTTTAAGAAAGCCCATATTTATGATACTTTATGTAGTGATAAGGACACCCCTTTATATAAGAGGTGCACAAGTTTTACACGATTATCCGTGGTGTTAAAATTGTTTAATCTAAAAGCAAAAAAAGGGTGTTCGGATAAAAGTTTCACTGAATTGTTTTATTTGCTAAAACAAATGCTACCAGAAGATAATAATTTGCCTGATCGTTGTTATAATGCTAAGAAGATATTGTGTCTAATGGGTTTGGAGTATATCAAAATACATGCATGCCCTAATGACTACATATTATACAGGAAAGAATATGAAAATTTGGATCAATGGCCGAAATCTGGGGTGCCGCGTTACAAGATGAAGGACAACAATGGTGATGATAATGACAATGACAATGTTAGTAGGAAGAGTCCTCCTACTAAAGTGTTATGGTACTTGCCAATAATTTCAAGATTCAAGAGACTTTTTGCTAATGCGAATGACGCAAAGAATATAAGATGGCATGCAGATGAAAGAAAATGTGATGGAAACATACTCCATGTAGCTGATTCTTTACAATGGGAGAAAATTGATTCGTTGTTTCCGTATTTTGGCACTGATCCAAGAAACCTTAGGCTTGGGCTTGCCACCGATGGAATGAACCCCTTTGGTAATCTGAGTACTAACCATTCTTCGTGGCCTATTTTTCTCACGATTTACAATCTATCTCCTTAGTTGTGCATGAAGCGCAAGTATATGCTGTTAAGTATGATGATTTCTGGACCACGACAACCTGGAAATGACATAGATGTTTATCTAAGTTCATTAATTAAATATTTAAGACTTTTTTGGGAGGAGGTCGTTGAAGTTGATGATGCATATTCTGGTGAAAAGTTTAAGATATGTGCAATGTTATTTTGCACAATCAACAACTTTCCTACATATGATAATTTGGTTGGATATAGTGTCAAAGGACACAAAGCGTGTCCTATTTGTGAATCTAATACATGTTATCACCAACTTGAGTTTGGAAAAAAGATCGTTTACCTTGGGCATCAGAAATTTCTAAAACCCGATCATTCTTATCGTAAATTGCGGAAGGCTTTTAATAGAGAGTAGGAATTTGATATCACTCCTAAACCTTTAACCGGGGATGAAGTTTATTAACGACAGAAACATATTAATGTCGTCTTTGGAATGAGAGAAAAAGAAAACGGGCCAGTTGAGAAAAATATATGGAAAAAGAGGTTTGTGTTCTTTGATCTTCCATATTGGTCAAGTCTTGATGTAAGACATTGTCTTGATGTGATGCATGTGGAGAAAAATATGTGCGATAGTTTGATCGGAACACTTCTAAACATTCCAGACAAGACTAAAGATACTAAGAAATCTTGTCTCGATATGGAGGCGATGGGTATAAGAAAACAATTGGCTCCAATAGAAAAGGGAAAAGAACTTATCTGCATCTAGCTTGTTACACTCTATGTAAAAAGAAAAAGAAAAGTTTTTGCGAGTGTTTGCATGGTATCAAAGTTCCCCAAGGTTACTCATCCAACATCAAGAAACTTGTATCAATGAAAGATCTCAAGTTAATTGGTTTGAAATCTCATGATTGTCATATCTTGATGCTACAACTTCTATTAGTGGCTATCCATGGCATCCTACAAAAAATGTGAGAGTAACTATAACCAGATTGTGTTTGTTCTTCAATGCCATATGTAATAAAGCTCTTGATTTCAAAAAATTAGATGAATTAGAAGATGAAGCGGCCATAATCTTGTGTCAATTGGAGATGTATTTTCCTCCATCATTTTTTAACATTATAGTTCACTTAATTGTTCATCTAGTCAGAGAAATCAGATTTTGTGGTCCAGTTTATTTAAGGTGGGTGTATCCATTAGAGCGATACATGAAGATCATTAAAGGATATACAAAGAAGCATCACTGACCGAAAGCTTCGATTGTTGAAAGGTACATCACAGAAGAAGCTGTTGAGTTTTGTACAAACTATTTGTCAGAAGCACAGTCTATAGGAATTCCAAAGTCTCGTCATGCTGACACTGCAGGTAGAGGTATTCAAGGTTTAAATTTTAAGTCAATGGCTCAGGATGTATTTATTCAGACATATTTCTATATATTGAATAATCTTGAAGAAGTTCAACCTTACGTGGCTACTCACAAAAGAATTTTGAAGAAAATATATCCACAAATGAGTTACAAGTTGTTGTTGATAGAGCATAACAAGAAATTTCTAGATTGGTTTAATAAAAAGATAGCAAATGATCATAGTGCATCCGAGACAATTAATTGGTTGTCGTACATGCCAAAATTTAATGTGACAACTTGGACTGCATATGACATTGGTCATTATACCTTTTATACAAAATAAAAAGATGATCGTAGTACAATGCAAAATAGTGGATTTATAGTATAGGCCAAATCCATGTATTTCTCTAGTTTGAAAGATAAGAATCCAATATTGGCATCTAGTGTGTTCTATGGTGTCATTGAGGAGATTTGGAAGATTGATTATGTTATCTTCAAAGTACCTTTATTTAAATGCTAGTGGGTTTCCAATAATATTAATGGTGTACAAACTGATGACTTAGGATTCACTCGGGTTGACCTTGGCAAGACAAATTATATGACTGAACCATTCACCATGGCTTCACAAGCAAAAATAAGTTTTCTATGTGACCGACCATTCGGACACATCGGAGAAAAGGTCAATCGTTCTCCAAGGAAAATGAATTCTTAATAGTGATGAAAGTTTCGATATTCCTTCTACTCCGTCTTACACAACAGAAGTGCCTACCACATATGATGAAGTTGATAAAGATGGTGTGCATGTTATTCGTATCAATCATAATGGAGGTATATGGAAAAATTAATAAGTAAGTATTTTATTCTTTATTCATAATTTAATGTAAGTTATTATTTCTATGTATATTTACTAACAAGTATGATTATTTAAAATTATATATGTTTAAGGTCAAGACACCAAGAGACAAGAAACCAAAACACTAAGATACAATTATGTGATGTTATATAATGTGTTGTAGGTTGTTTTGTGCCATTTTTCTTTTAATGTAATATATATACAATGTTTGGTTCTTAATCCAATCTATGGACTTGATGTAATACAATACAATTATTGTTATGATAAAATTGTTGTTTCTGTTCTGATACGGTTCACAAAAATACATGTTAAAAAATGAAAAAATTTCAAAAAGTAGAAATATATTTTTTTAAAACGCTACTGAAAATCGAACCCGAGACATTTAATATATTACAACGGTTAGTTAAAGCAACTGTGATAATATGTCGCACGCTTTCAGATTTTCTACAACGGTCATATGACCGTAATTGTAAGTAACACATATACAACCACAAGTTATATAACAACGACAGGTCATGCGTGATAATATATTTTTTTAACTGTTGTTGTATGTGTTTTTTGTAGTTGTGATTTCTAAACATGTAATAAATCATATATTTTCAGTTTGAAAAATGCTGATATGTGAAAAACTAATTTAAAAAATAACATTTTGTTTGAATTCCAAATGATAAAGTTGGAGTTGTTAAACACTCGCGTGAATACATTTTAAAAACATGCACTAATATTAACTTAATGAAATAATTAAATTAAAACAAATAATTTTATTTTGGTTATAAAACAAATAATTTTACTATTTTAATTATATAAACTATAATTTTTATTTTTAATTATTAGCATCTTGTTTGTCAATTTGACTCCATCTCAAGCATCATACAATTTTACCTAGCACTCAATGAATTACAATGTATATTTAGTCTAAGATTAGCAAATCCTAGATTAATATTATAAGAGTCAAGTTTTTCAAATCTCTATTTTATTCCTCTAACCATGCAACATTTTAAATTTTAATTTTTTAACTCAATTGTCAACTTCAAAAAACCTGTAAAGCTTGATTTAAAGAATTTGTTTTAAAATTGAATAAGTATATGTTGGATTTTTTTTAAAAGCCAAATACGCCCATCTATTGCTAAATAATAAATGGCATAAGCTATGCCGAATACAATTTCAAGCTCCCAAAAACACCTGACACGAACAGTCAAACAACAACCGAACAACTTACCTCATTACAATGAGACCTCTAAAACACAACAGTAATACCAAGTTCAATACATTCAACTCTGACTGCTAATCAATTCAATACATCATGATAGAAAAAGCATATCCTTTCAGATAGAGCAATGCAAAAATCACCTAGACTAAAAGAACTTACACCGAAAACAACTCAGAATAGACTATGCACATAGGGGCAACTCGAACAAACTTTGCAAGTTCTACAAACGTGAAAAACATAAACACTGGCAAAATTCTGCAGGAGCCTCAGGACCTGAATGATAAAAAAAATGCAGCATCTGAATCCAGATCCAATTGAACACTGTCAATTTGATGATTCTGCATAAGCCTCCAATCATGCGGATAAAGAAAAATACGCTACAAACAGCCTGGCACTGCCTGCACCATTAAGCAGACCTCCAAGCTACAAAACATCTAATGAGCTACTTCCCTTCAACCACTCCCACAAACGACATTACCACCCAAGCAACCGACTGCTGCTGCAACCTTTAACACTATCCTCCAAAACATTCCCTTGGAATTGTAATTTATTGAGCAAGAGTGTAGTTGAAACCACCAATCTTGCTTTTACACCATTTCCATGAATATGCATAAAGCTAACTATTTAGTTAAAATCAAGTGATTTCACTTCCTACTTACATTATTGGAGACAAGTTAGGAAATGTGTGACTTTTTGAAATGTTTTAAATCCATAAGAATACAATTATACAAAGATATCCACCATATAGTCTATCATTAGTCCAATGTAGCTTTCAACTTGTGAGATTATTTGAGAAAAAGTTAATAGTATTCAGATGACTTCTCGGCAAGTGTACCGATAATGTCGCAGTAATACATGAACAACTATTTAACAAAACAATGGATGTCTAATGCTAAAAATAAAACTTGTTATGAAATAATATGAAATCAGGTTTTGTATAGAATCCCTTATTCCTCCCCTGTTGATGTCTAATGCATTACATGAATGATAAAGTTATTATGTTTCCACGACAATTTAACACAACTATTATATCCAATCCCTTGGTGTATAGCTCGCTAATTACCCATCGGGGTCTCCTATCCCTATTTAACCAGCGTAATTGAAATTAGGCGATGCAATAGAACGTTAATTCAAATGCCACTACTCGGAGTCTCCTATGCCTATTCAACCAGCGTGAGTATAACATTTGCCTTATTTCCAACAAATAGACTAATGGTCAGTATTCCCTATGTGGCCGAGATCATATTAAAAAAGTATCTCACATAAAAAGCATTAAGCAAAATAAGCAATTGAATAGAAATATAACTGCAATTATCCATGCAATGACAAACATATGTTTCAACAGGTTCAAAATAAGTTCATCAAACAATACCTAACTTAGAGATGTTTAGCTACTTATAACGATACAATCAAATACCAAATGATTAGATGAAGATTGCATATGAAAATTCTTGAAGAATTGGCCTCCAATGGCTTCCAATACTCTTAAAATCGCCCTCTTGGTGCTCTTTACGGTCACTTTCAGTCTAAAACCGCATAACCCTCTAAAAGATACCAAAAAACAATTTTTAAAGTAGTCAGAACGGGTCAAAAAAATTCCCAAAAGGCACCATTGCGCGCGTTATAGAATGCATCGTGCGCGCGATGCAGATGTTACACTCATATCACGCACCCATCGCGTGCCATCGGATGCATGATTGCTATATATCGAGCGCACAATACTTTCCATCGCACACTTGATTATTCCAGAATGTAGATTTCCTTTTTAGCTTTCTTTTGCATAAAACCCAGTCTCAAAACAAGTTACCAAACTCCATATATGATCAAATTACTGGACATACATCAGATGTAGATTATGCTGAAAAATACTCGTTTCTTCAAAATTTCTTCACGATTTCTTGACTTTGATTTGTTTCTTTGGCTACTTCACTTTATTCATATTTCTTCATATTCAGCTCATCTTTAACTTGAAATTCCATCGAATTCATCGCAAATACTCATAAAACTCATGTAATGACAAACTGTCATCACAACCCTAAACTTACTATATTGCTTGTGTTGGAAATTCACCACAACCTATGGTGATTACGCTTCAATCTTGATCTGAAGATTGATAGTCCACCCACAAACAATACGTAATGACAATGAAAGAAAAAGAACAAACAAGAACAACAAGGAAGAAAAGAAAAGAGAGAGAAGAGAAATATTTAAAGGAGAAGTGTTCTACCCACGAACTGTGGGATTTCTGAATATATTGCACTTTCACTGCTAAATCTGCAACTGTGAATACAATACAACGTTATATTACAATGCAAGGATACTTCCTATTTATAGATTTGCAAAGGCCCAAAATTAAAGCCCAAAATATCAAATCTAATCTAAACAAATCTAAATCCAATCAAATCAAATCTAACACGATTCTGTCGAAACAACCTAAACAATTCGACACGACACTAAGCTATGAATGCTTCGACTTCGACACTATGAATTACGTTTAACACACCACCTAATTCATGGTGTCTAAACTATCTACATTCATCATGGCTCTTAGTCTTCTGAAGGCTTCGACCTGCACTCCCTTTGTCATGATATCTGCAATCTGATTCTCAGTTCTGCAGTGTTCCAAATTCATCTTCCCTTCTGCTACCTGCTCTCGAAGATAATGGAACCTCATTTCGATGGGCTTGCTTCGACCATGTGCTATTGGATTCTTCGCCAAGTTGATAGCTGACATGTTGTCGATCTTCATGGTAATTGCTCCATGATTCTTCCCTGTAATCTCTTCGACCAAGTTCACCATCCAGGTTGCTTGACATGCACAAAGAGAAGAAGCTATATAGTCTGCTTCGCATGATGACAATGCCACTACTGGCTCCTTTCTCGAACTCCAAGCGACTGGTGCACCACCTAACATAAACACGTATCCAGCTGCGGATTTTCTATCCTCAGCATCACTACACCAACTAGAGTCGGTGTATCCCACTAACTTGCATTTTTTCCCTTCATCAGCTGCAGGAAACAAAATGCCATAATCGAGAGTCCCCTTCAGATACCTCAGTATCCTCTTCGTCGTTGTTAGGTGTGATACCTTTGGCTTCTGCATGAATCTACTTACCATACCCACACTATATGCTAAGTCAGGCCTTGTGTGACAAAGGTATCTAAGTGACCCAATAAGTCTTCTATATTGGGTTGGGTCGACATCATCTTCGTCTGGATCCTTCGACAGTTGCAGTCTGGTCTCAACTGGAGTCGAAGTTGAGTTGTAATCTTGCATCTCAAATCTCTTGAGTATTTCGCCTGCATATCTTCGTTGGTGCATCATCAAACCTCTACTAGTCTTGTAGAATTCGATGCCAAGGAAATATGAGAAATCTCCCAAGTCTGACATTTCAAACTCCTCACTTAGGTCATGTTTGAAATCTTCGATCTCTTTCCTTCAACTTCCTGCTATCAACAAATCATCGACATAGAGACATAGTATAAGCAATTCGCCATTGCTTCTTCTTACTTATACTCCATGCTCAGTCGTAGACTTCACAAATTCCTTTTCCCTTAAGAAGTTGTCGATTTTCTTATTCCAAGCTCTTAGAGCTTGCTTAAGTCCATACAGGGCTATATGCAGCTTGTACACCTTTCTTTCTTCGCCTTGTTTCACATACCCAGCTGGTTGTGCGACATAAACTTCTTCGTCTAATGGGCCATTAAGGAATGCACACTTCACGTCCATCTGACATGTGTGCCAATTGTTCATATTTGCTAGACCAACAACCAACCTAATTGTTTCAATTCTAGCAACAGGTGCGAACACTTCATCGAAGTCGATTCCTTCCTTCTGAAGAAATCCTTTCGTCACAAGTCTCGCCTTGTGCCGAGTTACTTCCCCTTTAGGATTCACCTTTACCTTGTAAACCCACTTCACATCAATTGCCTTCTTGCCTTGAGGCAATTCGACAAGTGACCATGTGTTGTTGACTTCGATGGACTCTAACTCTTCATTCATTACTTTCACCCACTTCGAATCTTTCAATGCCTCAGCTGCATTGATTGGTTCGACATCTGCGTAGAAAGTATAATGTACCAGTTCACCCTCTTCATCGACCACATCATCTGATGTAATTACACATTCTTGCAACCTTGCAGGCATGTGTCTTATTCATCGAGGTCTGCTTGAACCTGCTTCATCTGCAACTGGTTCCTGTCGAACTTCTCTTTTGACTTTAGTGGCTGGTTCTTCACAAGAGATTCTCACTGAATCCTTCTTGGCATTCACTTTCCAATCCCATTCTTTAAGCTCATCTACGATCACGTCCCTGCTGATCATTACCTTCTTATTCACTGGGTCGAATAACTTGTAACCTCCAGTCGAATGATATCCTATCAAGATCATCTGATTCGACTTGTCATCAAGCTTCCTTCTCAACTGATCTGACACATGTCTATGTGCTATAGATCCAAACACTTTCAAGTGACTGAGGCTAGGCTTGACACCAAACCAACATTTTTCTGGTGTGATTCCTTCAAGCTTCTTCGTTGGACATCTGTTCAAAATATATGTTGTTGTCGAAACTGCTTCTCCCCATAATTCTTTGGGTAGATGCTTTCCATTCAACATACTTCTCACCATGTTCATGATGGTTCTGTTCTTTCGTTCTGCAACACCATTTTGCTGTGGTGTATAGGGTGGCACCACCTCATGCACAATCCCTTCTTTTTCACATAATGCATCGAACTCTTTCGACACATACTCTCCACCACCATCTGTCCTCAGAATCTTCAACTTTCGACCACTCTGTCTTTCGACCATGTATTTGAATTTGGAAAATACCTCAATCACATCACTTTTCTTCTTGATGAGGTAAGTCCACAAATTTCGACTGAAATCATCTATAAACGTGACAAAATATCTATTGCCACCAATCGAATCCACCTGGATTGGACCACATACATCAGAGTATATGACTTCAAGAATTGCCTTCGACTTCCTTCCAGCATCCTTTCTGAAGCTATTCTTGTGTTGTTTCGACTGAACACACTCTTTACAAACTTCACTTGGAATGTCGATTTCTGGTAATCCTGAAACCATATTTCTTGTCTTCAGTTCTCTGATGTCATTGAAGTTGAGATGGCCTAGTCGAAAATGCCATAACCACTCATCTCTGCTGACTGCCGTTGCTAGACACTTGTGCTCCATCACATTGAGTTCAATATTGAAGGTCTTATTCTGAGACATTGGAGCCTTCAAGATCAACCTACCATCTACGTCGAGAATTCTCATCATCTTGTCTTCGACAACTACCTTGTAGTTCTTTTTTACTAGCTGCCCTATACTGAGCAAATTACTCTTCATACCTGGAATGTACAACACATTGGAAATTGTTGACCTTTTGCCATCTTTCCTCATAATAAGAACATCACCAACACCTTTAGCTGCTAGAGTGTTGTCATTTGCAAACTTCACCGTGTTCTTCGACGAGGGCTTCATGTTGACAAACCAATCTTTCCTCCCAGTCATGTGTGATGAGCATCCTGAGTCCAAGTACCACTGATCTTGGAATCTTTCTTCATCTTTTGTTGTGACCATCAGCAACGTCTCTTCTTCTTCATGCTTCGCCAGATTTGCATCAGTTTCTTGATTTTTCTTCTTTTCTGGACAGTTACTAACATAAGGGCCATACTTCTGACAATTGAAACATTGAATGTGACTTTTGTCAGATTTTCGATTACCACCTTTTCTTCTACCTGCAGCACCACCTTTTTGGTTGCCTTGGTTCCAAGGTTTCTTCTGATTTGACTGGTTTCCTCCTTTGTTGCCATTCCAGCTTCCTTTACCTTTCCTTTCCTTTTCTGACTGCGCCTGCAAAGCCATATCACTCTTCGACTTTCCTGCAGCTCTCTCAGCCATCCTTTGAACATGAGACTCAAGCGTCCCTTGAAGCTCTTCTTTCGTCAATACTGACAAGTTCTTCGACTCTTCTATGGCTACTACCACGTGGTCGAATTTTGGAGCCAATGACCTCAAGATCTTTGCAACAACTGATCTTGATGTCAACACCTCTCCACATACTTTGATTTGATTCACCAGCTTTGTAACTCTGGTGAAGAAATCTGAAATACTTTCATTGTCTTCCATCTGAAGCAACTTATAGGTTCTCTTGTGAGTTTGTAACCTCACCTCTTTCACCTTCTCTGCGCCTCCAAATGACTTTTCAAGAATCTCCCACGCTTCCTTTGCTGAATCTACATCGCTAACTTTTTCAAAGTTATCTGGATCAACACACTGGTGGATTATAAAGAGTGCTTTATAATCTTTCTTCTTCAACTCTTTGTGTGCAGCCCTTTCTTGATCCGTCGCTACTTCTGCTAGCGGTGCCACTCCTTCCTTCACAAGATCCCAAAGATCTTGATAACAGAAAATCACCGTAATCTGCTTGCACCAATTCTCATAATTATCTTTCTTGAGAATTGGTAGGGTCTCCGGAAAGTGCCCATTTGAATGATTCATAGCCATCACGATTTTCCTCCTTGAATCGCAAACGGAGCTCTAGATACCAGATGTTGGAAATTCACCACAACCTATGGTGATTCCGCTTCAACCTTGATCTCAAGATTGATAGCCAACCCACAAACAATACGTAATGACAATGAAAGAAGAAGAACAAACAAGAACAGCAAGGAAGAAAAGAAAAGAGAAAGAAGAGAAATATTTAAAGGAGAAGTGTTCTACCCACGAACTGTGGGATTTCTGAATATATTGCACTTTCACTGCTAAATTTGCAACTGTGAATACAATACAACGTTATATTACAATGCAAGGATACTTCCTATTTATAGATTTGCAAAGGCCCAAAATTAAAGCCCAAAATATCAAATCTAATCTAAACAAATCTAAATCCAATCAAATCAAATCTAACACGATTCTGTCGAAACAGCCTAAACAATTCGACACGACACTAAGTTATGAATGCTTCGACTTCGACACTATGAATTACATTTAACAGCTTGTCCTCAAGTAACTTGCCTACAATTGAAAGTTTCAACAGAAAACAAAATGTTTACCCTTAATAATGAACATATCCTTTATTTATTTATTTTATTTTACCTTGTTATCACTTTTGCTCCCCAATTCAATCAAGATAAATCAGAAAAGTTCTTCTAACACAACAAGTACTCAACTTGTCTCTCATCCCACTATTATTTCACTCGCATTGACAGGGTAATCACACAATCAACATACTAAAGAATTTTACCATAAGTTTACAAATTTTCCAACAAAATCAATCAAATTCATCTAAACACACACTTTTGGAGGGCTTTTAAGGTTGTAATGGGGCTTATGTCAAGGTGGGATAATTTGGGAGAGTAGCCTTAAGCATTTGGAGTTAGGTACCTAGTTTTCCTTATGTTATCATATTCTTTTTCATATTCATTCTCTCTTAATTAATCAGTACTAGATATTAACATTTAATGGTCCTTATCATTCATTTTCTCTTTTTCTTTTGAAGAAGTTATTTTTAACTTCTTATTTTCTCAAAAAATTTGAATTTTGACCGTTTTTTCTCTAGTACCTCAACCCCAAACTTAAACTTTTCTCACATCCAAGAGCAACCCCAAACTTCTTTTTCTTCATATGACAAGGGAAATAAATTTTCTACCTAACTCCCAAGAGAGGGTGGAAATATTTAATCTTTCAAATCAATTGACAAATAGATGTGGATATGTCACTGATGAGTCCGCAAGTGCACGAAAATATCGAAGTAATATAAAAGATAGTCGAACCCACAGAGACCAATGTCAACCTACTATAATCTATCGTTGCTTTGCAAAGCTAAGGCTATGATTAAAAACGTACGAATGGAATTACAAACGCTAATTACTAAAGGTTTGAAAATAATACTAAAACGAGCCCGAAATATGAATTCCGCGCACCTAAAGGATTTGTAGAATACGGGTGCTAATTACGACTATACTACCATTTCGTAGAATATACTGTCTTAACGAAAGCCATACTTCCTAATCCCGAGATTTTGCTCTCGCTCGCCCGGTAACTAAGAAATACACTTTGAAAGCCAATAATATCCTAAACGACATCTAAAGTGCTCTCACTGTATTTAGATATGATACCTAATTCCCACTATCCGGTTCACTCCTCACGCTCTCGCGGATCTTGGCTTAAACCTTAATTTGCTTCTCACTCTCGTGACAGAAGAATGTTAAATAATCTCTCACTCTCGTGACAAAGCTACTTAAATTAAACTTGGAAATTAAAACCAAAATGACATACATTCACAATTTCGCGCTTATAATTTCTACCGAGTCCCGTCTGTAACGACGATCCTCATACGCCGGACTCAGGACAATTTAGAAAAACATGGAATTAAACGAAAACAAACTAAACATGATAATTATAATAAAGGACAACATGCTTGACAATTGTAAAAAAACAGAACAGTAGTAACAATAAAGCGATAAATAGAGAACCTGTAAATTGCAAGAAAATAAATGGAGACTTGAATAAACAGAACTGGAAATAAACTTCAATAAGATGACAGCAAGATTGATCCAAGTATTACATAAATTACAGGCCTAGATACTAATGGTGGTGTAGTTCCTCGATGTGAGAAAACTACTCCTTTTACAATAGTGATTTCTGCCTAAAACTATGAACAAAATCGACGGCGCTTCCGTGCACGAACTTGGATCCCATGGAACTGCTTCTAGCGTCCTAATTATAGAGAAATATGGCTCTTAACTCCCCTTGGTTCCAAAATCAGAGAAAGGAGGGAAAAGGAGTTATTAAAACTCCCTAAAATTGCCAAAAATTGTTGTTGTTGAAAAATTGTTGTCTGCGACATAATGGCGAACACCGTGGGGTAATGGTGAACGCCATTTGAATGGAGACTGCCATCTGGGGACGGTGAACGCCATTTTCTTACAGCAAATTCTGTTTGCCCACGGCAAACACTGTATCAGTAAAATTGCAGAATTTGCACTTTTTCTTCATTTTATTGCTCTTTTCCCGGGTTTCTCGCACGGATGCTCTTATTCGACAAATACCTGAAACACAAACATAACACAACATAGTAATACGAAAAACAAGTATTTAGATATTAAATTGCATGCGAATCGGGTCAAAATAAACGATTATATCTTCACGTTATCAACACCCCCACACTTAAACCATTGCTTGTCCTCAAGCAATCAACCAACACGGTAAAAAGAAACTAATCACGGTTCAAAACATAGGCACAACGAGACTCTAATCATACATGGATGCTAGGCTAATGTTTGATCGATAGGTACTAAATAATGAAAACAAGGATGTCGTAACGACACATTTCCACATTTGCGGCCAAAGACTCCCTTCCTATGCAATACCAATTCAATTCATGACATTATAACTCGACCTACATCCTTCATCCTATTTCACCTCTTTTTCATTCTCGCGCAATCACATTAAGCCCGTTATCCTTTGTACTTACATAGTAAGCAAACCTGTTTGTTTTATATGATCTCGACATTCAAGCTTTTTTCTTTTTCGCACATTATGTTTTCTTTTGCTTACGAATTTCAACAGTCCGAACCTTTAGGCTAAATGGTCGGGTGAGGACCACCTAACTTAGAGGGAACATGTCTTTCATTCATTTTTTTTTTCTATAAAAATCACATTATTCAAATTTTTTAGATCAACACATATTTGCATCGGTTCGTTACTTATTTTGTACCCAAGGATGGTGCTGATTGCTAGTATAAACTAATCAAGAGGCTACTTCTAAGAAACTAGGCATAAGGTCTTAGCATAATGTCTATTTAAATCAATATCACATACTTAGGGAATCTAAGGTGTAGGAACGGTACCGATATTTACAAAACTTTCTCAATTCTATCTAACATAGCCTAAATAACCTATATACTTTCAGGGTGTCGTGCCATGAATCGAAACAAAAAATAGTTGGAGGTTAATTTTTTTTTTTAATTTCGGGGAAATTGAATAACAGGTGAAAACCACGTATAAGACTCGACAGCACATGCAAAGACTCGACAAAACATTAAAAACAGATAGAATTCCAAAAAGCATGAAATAAACTTGAAAATGATAAACCTAACTAGAAAGCGGTAAAATCAAAGCGGTAAAGTTCCTCCCCCACACTTAAACCAAACATTGTCCTCAATGTTTTGATAAAAGGTGGAAAAAGGAAACATAGAACCTGCATGAATACTTTTGCGTGCCAAATCCTCTCTGATCCTATTCTTGTTGTCCATGTCTTTCCTGACCACTTCTGCATCGGCGTCTGACATTTTATGATATCTTCAATTACACAATTCTTAAACCAGCTCATCATATTCGCCCGCTTTAGGAGGAAGTACCTGTAAAAGTGTTAGAAAAATATGGTGCAGTGTGTACAGGTGGAAACTGACCCTGCAAAGAATGAGGAAGAGGTGAGTTACGGACGGGAGAGAAATGCTCTCTCCTATCATACTTGTAACGCCCCAGTTTTAGTTAGTTTTATTTAATCGAGTCGATTTGATTATTTCTATTATTATATTATTTTATTTTTGACTTTTATTTGATAATATATTATTTTTCATCGTGAATATGTTTTATCGCGTTTTGGGAACGTTTGCGAGATATTTGAGTGTAGGGGTATTTTGGTCATTTCACTTTATTTTTCCTTAAGTTAGTAAAATAGAAATAGAAAGAGAGAAAATTAGATAGAAAGAAAAAGAGAAGAAGGAAAAGGGAAAGAAAAGAGAAAGAAAGAAGAAAAGAGAGAAAAACTTGGAAAGGAAGAAAATCAATTAACCAACTTTTCGAACACGATTAAATCGGGTAAGGGTGCGAAACTCGATTATATTATACTTGTGTATGATTATGTATGTTTGTATTTGGTTGTTTTTGGATTGAAATTGAATGTAGAAAAAAACCCATAATATGTTGAAATTGTTAGAATCCGATTAAATTGTGTCGGAAATCATGTTTTCAGGTCCCTTATTGTTGATACATGTTAGATATATGTTGTTGTGCTATCTATTGGCAATTTTCTGGTGTTTAGGTGAAAATTTGGAGTGAGTTTGAGTGATTTTCGCAGAAAAAATTCTGCAGAAAAATTCTGGGTTTCGTCTGTCGTTACGCGTATCAGGCATGTCCATACGCGTATTAGCTTGGGCAATACGCGTATGGGAAGCGCAAAATGAGGCAATATGCGTAATGAGTTCCATTTTTCTCAGCCATCTGCTAAAACGCGTAATGGTACGCGTATGAGTTTGGACAATACGCTTATGGCTCAGGGTAATACGCGTATGGCCAGCAAGGGTGCAAAATGTTGTTTTTTTGCGACTCTTTTTCTTTGTACGTCCGTAACTTGTGTTCCGATTATCCGTTTTGAACATTCTTGGTATCGTTGGAAAGCTAATAAAATGTACTTTCTTATTAAAATGGTTTTGAGATTTTTGGCCGATTTAATTATGTCGGGAATTTGGAATAGTGTCATTTTTTCGACTTTTACCGTTTTAATTGCGTGTAATTGAGGTGTATCATGCAATGTGCTGTTGATATGGATATCGTATGACTTGTGTGCTGTTGTGTGATGAAAAAGCATGTAATAAAATGTTGTGATGATGGTTTGTGGCCTAAGGGCAAGAAAATGCATTGTGTGGTATTTGATTATATATGCATGATTATGGATGTGTATATGTGTGCATTTAAATGTCATGAGTCATTGTATGCCAAGCATCATGATATGCATTATTGTGATGTCGTGTGCCCTAATGGGTGTGAGCGACGAATCGGTTCCAGAGGGAATCCGCTATAACATCGTGTGCCTTATACAAAGAGGTGTGAGCGATGATTAGGGACGATCGTGTGCCTTATACAAAGAGGTGTGAGCGATCGGGTCGTGTGCCTTATACAAAGAGGTGTGAGCGATCCATAAATGTTGTGTGCCTTATACAAAGAGGTGTGAGCGACGGGGAACATCGTTTGCCCGACGGGGAGTTACATTAAGTAACAAGTGATGGTTCCAATAGTTCCTGAGTGAACTAATGTTGAGATTGACGGATGGATGGTACCCGCATTTGCATAGAGTCGTTGTGTCGGTCTCTTTGCATTTGCATAAATCATGAATGGATTAATTTTGTGTGGAATTGAGAATGGAATTGATGAGTTGAGATATATATATATATATATATATATATATATATATATATATATATATATATATATATATATATATATATATATATATATATGTTGTTGATAAATGCATTGAGCTTGATTATGTATGCCTTGGTGATGGATGTATGAGATATGCATTGTGTTGTTTTGTGTTTGAATTATGGTATAAGTTGTGGTGAGAATATTTTACATGTGTATTTTTGGTATTATTATATAATTGTATGCAATTATATTATGATTGTGTTTCTCACCCTTCTGCTATTTTGAATGCTCTATGAGGCATTGCAGATTAGAGGTTGGAGGTCTTTTGTGAAGCTTAGGTCTTTATTCTTTTGTCGGTCGGCTCTGATATGTAGCACCGGGTAGTCGGGAGATCGTTGTGATTTTATGTGTATATGTTTAGATATCTTTTGGATTGTATATGTATGGATCTGTGTATGACAGACAAACTTTTTATGTGCTTTATATATGAGATTCAGTTGCAGATTTTCTGCTTTTATTCTGTATCTGAATTGTGGGTAGTAGGAACTAAGTTCCTCTGTTATTTGCTCCCTGATTATTGCATATCTTTATGAGCAGATTTATTGTGTTTTGTCTCAATGGATGTGACGCCTCCGTCTATGCCATGAATGTTTAATTATACTCTGATGAAATTTTTATCACTTTATTTATTTGGGGGTATAGATTGGGGGTGTTACATTAAGTGGTATCAGAGCCAGTTCGTGTCAGTTTGTGCCAGTCCTTGTTGGTCGTTGTGTTTGGGTGAGCTGTTTGTTTAACCATAGTTGTTGTTATTGGAAATGAACAGAATATGGCCGGTAGGAATGATGTTGCTTTGGCTGCTGCTATGCAAGCTATGGCTCGGGCTGTGCAGGGTGCACCTAATGCTGGTGAGAATGATGAGTTCAGGAAGAACAAACCGCATGTCTTCAAAGGGAGACATGATCCTGATGGTGCACAGATTTGGCTTAAGGAGATTGATGGACTGTGCTGAGGAAAATAAGGTGAGACTGGGTACTCATATGTTGCAGGGGGAGGCTGATGATTGGTGGGTTAGTACGCGTCAGGCGTTAGAAGCTGGAGATGAAGAGGTTACTTGGACTTTGTTCAGCAGGGAATTTTTTAGGAAGTATTTTCCTGAAGATGTAAGAGGAAAGAAAGAGATAGAGTTCTTGGAGTTGAAACAAGGTAATATGTCTGTTGTTGATTACACTACTAAGTTTGTGGAACTTGTTCAGTTTTACCCACATTATGCTGAGGCTACTGCAGAGTTTTCTAAGTGTGTGAAGTTTGAGAATGGATTGCGTCCTGAGATTAAGCAGGCAATTGGTTATCAAAGGATTAGGAGGTTTTCGGACTTGGTGGATTGTTGTAGGATTTATGAGGAAGATAGCAAAGCTCGCTCTACTCACTATAAGAGTGTGAACGAAAGGAAAGGGAAGCAACCGTTTCGTGGTGGTCCTTATGTGACACCAGCTGATAAGGGTAAGCAAAGAGGTAATTTTGAGAAAAGGTCAAGTGGAGGAGGTATGTCTAATTCTCTGAGATGTTATAGGTGTGGTGACTTAGGACATCGTCAGTTTGAATGTAGGAAAGATATGAGAAAGTGTTCCAATTGTGGAGGTTTAGGACATATTGCAGCTGATTGTAAGAGGAACGTGGTGAAGTGTTTCAACAGTGGTGAACCTGGACATGTTAGCACGAAGTGTCCGAAACCAAAGCAAGCTCAGACTGGAGGGAAAGTTTTTGCATTGGCAGTGACTCAGACTACAAGTGCAGATCGTCTGATCAGAGGTACTTGTTTTATTAATAATACGCCTTTAGTTGCTATTATTGATACTGGAGCGACTCATTCGTTTATTTCGTCTGAGTGCGCGAAGCGTTTGAATCTTTTGTTGTCTTCGATGGGTGGAGAGATGGTTATTGATACTCCAGCAATGGGTTCAGTAACTACTTCTTTGGTTTGTTTAAGTTGTCCTTTGACCATTTATGGTAAAGATTTTGAGATGGATTTGGTGTGTTTGCCGTTGGAGGGTTTAGATGTGGTTCTGGGTATGAATTGATTGCAGTTCAATCGGGTTCATATTGATTGTTATCATAAGTTGGTGAGATTTCCTTCTCTTGAAGAAGACGAGGAATCGAGTTTCTTATCTACCAAAGAGTTGAAGAAACTTTTGACGGAGGAAGCTCAGTTGTTTGGGTTGTTTGCGTCGTTGACAGTGGATAGTCAAGTTGCACTTGATGTGTTTCCAGTTGTGTGTGAATTTCCAGAGGTGTTTCTTGAGGATATTTCAGATGTGCTGCCAGAGAGAGAGGTGGAGTTTTCTATAGATCTAATCCTGATACTAGCCTTGTATCTATGGCACCTTATCGTATGTCGGCATCTGAGTTGGTTGAGTTAAAGAAGCAGTTGAATGAATTGTTAGAAAAGAGGTTTGTGAGGCCAAGTGTGTCGCCTTGGGGTGCTCCAGTTTTATTGGTGAAAAAGAAGGATGGAAGTATGCGATTGTTATTGATTATCGCCAGCTGAATAAGGTGACGATTAAGAATAAGTATCCTTTTCCGAGAATTGATGATTTTAATGGACCAGTTGGTAGGTGCTTGTGTGTTTAGTAAGATTGATTTGAGGTCAGGTTATCATCAGATTAGAGTGAAAGAGGAAGATATTCAGAAGACGGCTTTTAGGACACGATATGGTCATTACGAATATTCTGTGATGTCGTTCGGGGTTTCTAATGCTCCAGGTGTGTTTATGGAGTATATGAATTGTTTTTTCCATGAGCATTTGGATCGATTTGTTGTTGTGTTTATTGATGAAATTTTGATTTATTCTAAGTCCCGGGAGGAACATGCGGAACATTTGCGTGTTGTGTTGCAAATTTTGAAGGAAAGGAGACTTTTTGCCAAGTTGTCCAAGTGTGAGTTCTGGTTGTCAGAAGTGAGTTTTATTGGGCATGTGATTTCAGGTAATGGTATTACTGTGGATCCATCTAAAGTAGATGCAGTTCTACAATGGGAGGCTCCTAGATCTGTTACTGAAATTAGAAGCTTTTTGGGTTTAGTTGGTTATTATCGGAGGTTCATTGAAGGCTTTTCTAAGTTAGAACTTCCTTTGACCCAGTTGACTTGTAAGGGTAAGGCGTTCATTTGGGATATTCAGTGTGAGGAAAGTTGTAGTGAGCTGAAGAGAAGATTGACTACAGCTCCGATTTTGATCTTACCGAATCCTAGTGAACCGTTTGTGGTGTATTGTGATGCGTCTTTGATTGGTTTAGGTGGAGTGTTGATGCAAGAAGGTAAGGTTGTGGCTTATGCTTCGAGGCAATTGAGAATTCATGAGAAGAATTACCCTACTCATGATTTGGAATTAGCGGCAGTGGTTTTTGTGTTGAAAATTTGGAGGCATTATCTCTATGGTGCAAGATTCGAAGTCTTTAGTGATCATAAAAGTTTGAAATACTTGTTTGATCAGAAAGAGTTGAATATGAGGCAACGGAGATGGTTGGAATTTTTGAAGGACTACGACTTTGGCTTGAATTACCATCCTGGTAAAGCTAATGTGGTAGCTGATGGGTTAAGCCGAAAATCTTTGCATATGTCTGCTTTGATGGTTAAAGAGTGGGAACTTTTGGAAGCATTTAGAGATTTGAGTTTGGTGTGTGAATTGACATCTGACAGCGTGAGGCTTGGAATGTTAAAGGTCACTAATGATTTTCTGTTAACCGTTAGCGAGAAACAGAAGTTGGATGTGAAATTTGTGGATTTGATGACGGTTGGAGATCAAAGTGTGAATGGTGACTTTAAAGTGGATGATAAGGGTGTTTTGAGATTTCGTGGTAGGATTTGTATTCCTGATGATTCAGACTTGAAAAAGATGATTTTAGAGGAAGGACACCGGAGTAATTTGAGTATACATCCGGGAGCTAATAAGATGTATCAAGATTTGAAGAAGATCTTTTGGTGGTCTGGATTGAAGAGGGATGTGGCTCAGTTTATTTATGCGTGTTTGACGTGTCAGAAGTCTAAGGTGGAACATCAAAAGCCTAGTGGATTGTTGCAACCGTTGGATATTCCTGAGTGGAAATGGGAAAGCATTTCTATGGATTTTGTGACAGGGTTGCCGAATACACAGAGAGGACATAATGCCATTTGGGTAGTTGTAGATAGGCTGACTAAATCGGCGCATTTCATTCCGATTGACATCAGTTTTTCTTTGGAGAGGTTGGCTAAGATTTATATCAGTGTGATTGTGAAATTACATGGTGTTCAAATGAGTATTGTTTCAGATCGAGATCCGAGGTTTACTTCCAGATTTTAGGAAAGTTTGCAGAAGGCGTTAGGTTCCAAGTTAAGATTGAGTTCTGCTTATCATCCGCAAATGGATGGTCAGACCGAGAGAACTATTCAGTCGTTGGAAGATTTATTGCGAACTTGTGTTCTTGAACAAGGTGGTGCTTGGGATAGTTATCTTGCGTTGGTGGAATTCACGTATAACAACAGTTTCCGTTCCAGTATTGGAATGGCACCTTTTGAAGCATTGTATGGAAGGAGATGTCGAACACCTTTGTGTTGGCATGAATCTGGTGAGAGTTCGGTGGTTGGACCGGAGTTGGTGCAACAGACTACGGAAAAGGTGAAACTTATTCGTGAGAAAATGAAGGCTTCTCAGAGTAGACAAAAGAGTTATCATGATCGAAGGAGGAAAGATCTTGAGTTTCAAGAGGGCGATCACGTATTTTTGAGAGTTACACCGGTGATGGGGGTTGGTCGTGCATTGAAGTCGAAGGAGCTTACTTCTCGGTTTATTGGTCCTTATCAGATATCCGCAAGAGTGGGTGCTGTGGCATATCGGGTGGCGTTGCCGCCGAGTCTTTCGAATTTGCATGATGTGTTCCATGTTTCACAGCTTCGGAAGTATGTTTCGGATCCGTCGCATGTGATTCCGATGGATGAGGTTGAGGTAAGGGAGAACCTTACGGTGGAGGCATTACCAGTGAGGATTTTGGATCGCGAGTTGAAGCGGTTAAGAGGCAAGGATATTGCGCTTGTGAAAGTAGCGTGGGGAGGCGCTGCTGAGGGAAATTTGACTTGGGAGTTGGAGAGTCGCATGCGGGAGTCGTATCCGGAGTTGTTCGTCTCAGGTAATATTTTCGAGGACGAAAATTTCTAAGTGGGGGAGAGTTGTAACGCCCCAGTTTTAGTTAGTTTGATTTAATTGAGTCGATTTGATTATTTCTATTATTATATTATTTTATTTTTGACTTTTATTTAATAATATATTATTTTTCATCGTGAATATGTTTTATCGCGTTTTGGGAACGTTTGCGAGATATTTGAGTGTAGGGGTATTTTGGTCATTTCACTTTATTTTTCCTTAAGTTAGTAAAATAGAAATAGAAAGAGAGAAAATTAGAGAGAAAGAAAAAGAGAAGAAGGAAAAGGGAAAGAAAAGAGAAAGAAAGAAGAAAAGAGAGAAAAACTTGGAAAGGAAGAAAATCAATCAATCGACTTTTTGAACACGATTAAATCGGGTAAGGGTGCGAAACTCGATTATATTATACTTGTGTATGATTATGTATGTTTGTATTTGGTTGTTTTTGGATTGAAATTGAATGTAGAACAAAAACCCATAATATGTTGAAATTGTTAGAATCCGATTAAATTGTGTCGGAAATCATGTTTTCAGGTCCCTTATTGTTGATACATGTTAGATATATGTTGTTGTACTATCTATTGGCAATTTTCTGGTGTTTAGGTGAAAATTTGGAGTGAGTTTGAGTGATTTTCGCAGAAAAAATTCTGCAGAAAATTTTTGGGTTTCGTCTGCCGTTACACGTATCAGGCATGTCCATACGCGTATTGGTATGGGCAATACGCGTATGATTGTGTTTCTCACCCTTCTGTTGTTTTGAATGCTCTATGAGGCATTGCAGATTAGAGGCTGAAGGTCTTTTTGTGAAGCTTAGGTCTTCATTATTTTGTCGGTCGGCTCTGATATGTAGCACCGGGTAGTCGGGGAGATCGTTGTGATTTTATGTGTATATGTATAGATATCTTTTGGATTGTATATGTATGGATCTGTGTATGACAGACAAACTTTTTATGTGATTTATATTTGAGATTCAGTTACAGATTTTCCGCTTTTATTCTGTATATGAATTGTGGGTAATAGGAACTAAGTTCCTCTGTTATTTGCTACCTGAATGTTGCATATCTTTATGAGCATGTTTATTGTGTTTTTGTCTCAATTGATGTGACGCCTCCATCTATGCCATGAATGTTTAATTATACTCTGATGAAATTTTTATCGCTTTATTTATTTGGGGGTATAGATTGGGGGTGTTACAATACTCATCGTCGGTGTCACCACCTGCAGCAACATTCGCAGGAATGTCAGTGGGCACCAACTCGTCTCCAAGATTGTGACAAGCGATACATTTCTTTATTTTCTACAAACACAAACAATAAAAGGAAAACATTAAATTAAAATCTCGTGGGTTGCCTCCCACGCAGCGCTTTGTTTAACGTCAATAGCTCGACAACTAATAATCTTCGGTTTCCATGGCCACTTATCAAGCCATCTCACATATCCCTGACCTTTTCTTTTCTTCCTTCTGTAGAGTGGTTCACTCTTTTGAACTTGTGGTGGTGGTTTTGGCTCTATCCTAAGTATAATTTTTTCAAGTTTGGGCTTAGTTCTTTCATCCACTACCTCAAAGGTTAACCTTACCCTCTTAACACTAATGATTTCCCTAGTTTCATGATCCTCGAATTTTCTCTATTTATGCAGGACCTCAAACAAAGGTGCATTGGCGTGGATATTTTCCAATAACTCCATATACGTTTTGGATTGGGAGTCTACCTTAGCTCCTACAAACCTTTGTGGGAAAGGAATTGGTGGGGTATAGGGAGAAAAAACAAAAATAGGTACTTCCTTCTCTACCTCTTCGACAACCTCCCTTTCGGGTGGTGTCGGTGGATTTTTCTAAATCTCTACGCTTTACTCACTAGAACTCTCCTCAAATTCATTATCACTCTCCCTAGGATTTTCTATTTGTTCTTCATTACTGGTTGTTATAACCTCCACATGTCTCTCAGGGTAGGGTTCTAAAGGTTTTTGTGCAAGCAGGGAGATTTGAGTCTCCAATGCCTCGGTGCGAGTCTTGAGGGACTCGACCACAATGTTCATCTGCCTAAAGGTTTCATAAGTATCAAGATGTTGTTTTCTAAACTCTTCATTCTGGAGAGTTTGTGTCTCCACAAAGCACTCCATCATAGATTCTAGCCAAGAATTAGTTATTGGTTCAATTAAATCCTCCATTAATGTTTCGAGGTTGGAGTTATGGGATTCTTGCAGTTCCTCAAAATATTGGGAGTCATAATAATAGAGGAAATTTGGGTGAGAATGAGTTAATGTCGAGTTGAAATCCTCCATGAGTATTTCGAAATTGGAATTATGAAAATCTTGCGGTTCCTCAAAATATTGGGAGTGGTAATTGTAGAGGAAATTTGGGTTATACATAGTAATTGATATAAGAGTGCCTTAGTCTTTACGGTGCAACAGCGGAATCACAATATTGACTGTTGGTCCCCGGCAACGGCGCCAAAAACTTGATGTGTCCGCAAGTGCACGGAAATATCGAAGTAATATAAAAGATAGTCGAACCCACAGAGACCAATGTCAATCTACTGTAATATATCGTTGCTTTGTAATGCTAAGGTTATGATTAAAAAGGTACGAACAAAAATATAAACGCTAATTACTAAAGGTTTGTAAATAATACTGAAACGAGCCCGAAATATGAATTTCGCGCACCTAATGGATTTGTAGAATACGGGTGCTAATTACGACTATATTACCATTTCATAGAATATACCGACTTAAAGGCTCCGCCTCACGCTCTCGCGGTCTTAACGAAAGCCATACTTCCTAATCCCAAGATTTTTCTCTCGCTCGCCCGGTAACTAAGAAATACACTTTGAAAGCCAATAATATCCTAAACAATATCTAAAGCACTCTCGCTGTATTTAGATATGATGCCTATTTCCCACTATCCGGTTCACTCCTTACGCTCTCGCGGATCCCGGCTTAAACCTTAATTTGCTTCTCACTCTCATGACAAAACAATGTTAAATAACCTCTCACTCTTATGACAAAGCTACTTAAATTAAACTTGGAAATTAAAACCAAAATGACATACATTCACAATTTCGCAATTATAATTTCTACCGAGTCTCGTCTATAACGACGGTCCTCATACGCCGGACTCAGAACAATTTAGCAAAACATGGAATTAAACGAAAACAAACTAAATATGATAATTATAATAAAGGTCAACATGCTTGACAATTGTAAAAAAACAGAACAGTAGTAATAATAAAGCGATAAATAGAGAACCTGTAAATTGCAGGAAAATAAATGGAGACTTGAATAAACAGAACTGGAAATAAATTTCAATAAGATGACGGCAAGATTGATCGAAGTATTACATAAATTACAGGCCTAGATACTAATGGTGGAGTAGTTCCTCGATGTGAGAAAACTACTCCTTTTACAATAGTGATTTCTGCCTAAAACTATGAACAAATTTGACAGCGCTTCCGTGCACGAACTTGGATCCCATCGCACTGCTTCTAGCGTCCTAATTATAGAGAAATATGGCTCTTAACTCCCCTTGGTTCCAAAATCATTGAAAGGGGGGAAAGGAGTTATTAAAACTCCCTAAAATTGCCAAAAATTGTTGTTGTTGAAAAACTGTTGTCTGCGACATAATGGCGAACACCGTGGGGTAATGGTAAATGCCATTTGAATGGCAAACGCCATCTGGGGACGGCGAACGCCATTTGCTTACGGAGAATGCTTTTTGACCACGGCAAACACCGTATCATGAAAATTGCAGAATTTGCACTTTTTCTTCACTTTATTGCTCTTTTCCCGGTTTTCTCGCACGGATGCTCTTATTCGACAAATACCTGACACACAAACATAACACAACATAATAATACGAAAACAATTATTTAGAAATTAAATTGCATGCGAATCGAGTCAAAATAAACGATTATATCTACACGTTATCCACACCCCCACACTTAAACCATTGCTTGTCCTCAAGCAATCAACCAACACTGTAAAAAGAAAATAAGCACGGTTCGAAACATAGGCACAACGAGACTCTAATCATACATGGCTGCTAGGCTAATGTTTGATCGATAGGTACTAAATAGTGAAAATAAGGATATCATAACGACACATTTCCACATTTGCGGACAAAGACTCCCTTCCTATGCAATACCAATTCAATTCATGACATTATAACTCGACCTAGATCCTTCATCCTATTTCACCTCTTTTTCATTCTCGCGCAATCACATTAAGCCTGTTATCCTTTGTACTTACATGGTAAGCGAACCTGTTTGTGTTATATGATCTCGACATTCAACTTTTTTTTCTTTTTCGCACATTATTGTCTCACATCGAAAAAATCGCTTAATCGAAGACACGACCCTCGCGCGAAAGGCCTGGAAAATGGTTCGACAGAGTCGCCACCAAATTTTATTTATCCCAAAAATAGGGATAGGAAAATATCGAGAAAACCTTTAAAGAGTGGATAAGAACATGGTCGTCGCAACCACATTCTGGGTTCGGGAGTCGGTTACGTGAGGGGAAGGTACGCGCACCCCCTCACGTCCGTTGTACTCAACGGGAACCTCTTGATTCGAATAGCGATACTCGTTAGCTAAGTTTGTCTGTTTTCTTCTCAAAAATTAAATGCGGAAAGGTAAGATAAAAGGAAAAGGTGCTAAGGGAAAATGGGGTGGTTTAAGGATAGGGTGCTCGGCAAGATCATCGCGACCTCGGGCCTACGTATGACGGATCAGAGCAATCGTAGTTCGACTACGGGGTTTGACGGAAAAAGATGGTAGTGTGGACGCAAACAGGGGAAAAAGAAAAAGTGTGTGGACTCAAACGGGGAAAAAGAAAAAAAGTGTGCTCGCCAAGTTTATCGCAATCTTGTGCCTACGTATCTTTACTCGGATGAGAATAAAGAATCAGAGCAGTCGTAGTTCGCGGTACGCCCACGAAACAAAGAGAGTTGGGTTGGTTTAGATGATGATTACTTGAACTTAAGAAAGATTCCTCGGGCCCAAGTAATCGGGAGAGTGAGTCAAAGATTTGGCTCTCTCTCTTTTTCATCTAAGGTGGTTGAGTTTTAAAAGAGGCGTCAATTGCTCACACACGAGTAAGAGAACTCGCACCCAAACAATCGAAGGAAGATCAAAGACTTGAACCCCAATTTTTCACCTTAAAAGAGTTTCGATAGTTATTAGTCGTTTTGAGGTTTGATTTTGAAAGTTCGCTTGACGTGGGATCAAGGGTTTATTGTATGCGCTTTGGTTATTTTGAAAAGGACTCGATTTAAAAGAAGAGTTGTCAATTGCTCACACACGAGTAAGAGAACTCGCACCCAAACAATCGAAGGAAGATCAAAGACTTGAACCCCTATTTTTCACCTTGAAGGAGTTGCGATAATTGTTAGTCATTTTGAAGTTTGATTATGAAAATCCGCTTGACGTTGGATCAAGGGTTTATTGTACGAAAAGAGTTTGGTTTGAAAAGACTCGATGCCGAATCGAGGGTTTGGTTAAAAATGGCTCGACGACGAATCGAGGGTTTGGTTTGAAAAGTGCTTAGTTTGAAAATGGCTCGACGTAGTTTGAAAATGGCTCGACGACGAATCGAGTATTAGTTTGAAAATGGGTTGCCTATGCTAGTCCCTAGGGGTGCTCCTAGTAAACAAACCACAATCAAAACTAAATGCATACATCGGAATGGGAGAGGGGTACATATAAATTACAAGGGATGACATGAAATAAAGGGTCTCATTGTAAGGTAGCCCAAGAGAAAGCTGTGTGTGTGCAAAGTGTCCTAAACTAAACCTTGAGCAAGAGTCGCCAAGCAAATAATTGTAACCAACAGTCCATCAATTAGTTTTTTAGGTTTCGATAATTGTTAGTGTTTTTTTATTAATGGTGAACAAATAAGAAGGGTTAGATAAATATGAATATGGATATGAACAATATGAATAATATGAACAATATAATAAAGATGAACAAGATATAATACTGACATAAAATAAAATTGGTCTCGTCTTAATCGGATTTAATCGAGAAGTCGATAATCAACGATTTTTGACTTTCATCGACCAAAAGTGAAATATACGAAAATTAAATGGAGACTAAATCGAAAAAAACTAAGAAAGGTCTCACCTTTACTAAGATTTTAAATCAAAAAATCGATAATCTTTTGTATTTGGTTTTCATTGACCCAAAAATGAATAAAAAACAAATAAATCGAAAAGAAAATAAATAGGCCTCATATTAACCAAGATTATAGATCTACTTGAAATAAATCAATAAATCATGATGCTTTTGATATCATTGGCCCATAGAAATCCATAAAATGAAAATTAAAAATCAAATACTATTTACCAAGAAACTCCATCAAATCTAAAACAAAATATTAGAAACCTTTTTAACAAAGAAATTAATTAAAAAAAGAAAGGAGATATAGGGGGTGTGGCGTTGGACCTTGTGGTGGTATGAATCAAAAACTGACTTACCAGCCCACCAATCATAAAACTTGGTTTAAAAAAGACAAGGGCTATCTCACTTTTAAAATAGACCAGACCCCCTTTTTTGAAGAAGAAACATTGTCATCAATTTTCATTCTTAAAAACCACACCAAATTAACTCTAAAAAAATAAAAAATAAAAGCAGGGCGGTGTGTAGTATACAACGCTTGCATATATTATTAAGTTTCATAATGACCATCAATGCCTATTAATAAACTGAATAAATAAAAATAAAAATAAAAAAAGGCTAATAAATGGAAGAATCGGTCAAATGGGATGCACTACCTCCCTTTTACAACACGACCGAGAAAATGAAAGAAACAAACCCACAACGTATTGAAAGGGGGTCCAACATCATAAACCATAAAATGGAAGTTCGAAAGATTCGAAGCTTACAAACTCAACGCACACAATCACTTCAATTCTTTTCCGTTTGATCACGATCAGGTTTGTGATTCCGTCTCTCGATCTTGCTTCAGATGAAGGTTTGGTTTGGCTCTATATCTCAGTTTCGATTTCGTTTTGGGTTTGTGAATGAATGGGTTTGAATGAGAAAGTTTCGATTTGGCTTCTATTTCTCTCCTCTTCTTTATTCTGAAATCGATTGGGTTTATGGGCTTCGGTTTCTCAGAATCCTTTCTCTTCTGATTTTCTGGTTCGATTTGTGGGGTATGTTTGATTTTGAGTATTTGTGGAAGGTTGTTTCGATGTGGTTGAAGGTTTGAAGGAGGAGTTATCTGAAGGGTTTTGTGGGTTGTTTGATTTGGGGTTGAAAGATTGTTGTTGTTGATTGTTTCAGGGGTGAGGAATTTGAAGGTTGTTCGAGGTTTGAAGAGTTAATGAAAGTTGTTGTTGTGGTATGGTTCTATTTGCAGGTCGGTGAGGATTCAGAAGGAATGTTTGGTGAGGTAAATCATGGTGGGTTAAGGGTTGTTGATTTGGATTTTGGGGTTATGGAGTATTGGAAAATTGTGGTTGACTTATGGGCTGAGAAGGTTTGTTTTGCTGCGATGGAATGGAGTTTGGGGGTGAGTTGAAGACAGAAGGAGTTTTGATGGTGGAAGGGATGGTGGTTCGTTAGAAAAATATTGGTGGAGGCAGAAAATTGAAGGAACAACTATGGTTTTTCTTTTTATCGTTTCTGCAGAGAAAATTTTTTTTATGTTGCTGTTACTCTCCTCCTTTCCTTCCTTGTGTTATTTCCCTTCTCCCCCTTTTAATTTAATCTAAACTTGTTTATTAAGTTTCTCAATCCTCAAAATATGTCCTGTGGTTGATGATATGTAGCTCTCAAAATGCAGGTCTGCAGCTATTGGTTGTGTGAAGTTACTTTCATGGCAGCAATATCGTCGTAGCAGGGTCTAGATGTGGCCAGGGATGCGCAGGAATCTTGGCAGCTTGTTGACTTGGAACAAGTTTCCCTTTTTTTATTTTTTGTTGTAATAAGGGGATGATGGGCTTACGTGTGGGATTGGGGTTTTTGTAATGTTTTTTTTTGTAAGTGGACTTTGATGGGCCTGGAAATGTTAATGGGCTCTGTGACTTAGTATGATTTTTTGTAGATTTTTTGAATATGGAAATGGGATTTAATAAAAATGATTTATGAGAGATGGATATGAAATTGGATTGTATATTGAAAATTGGATAATGAAAAAAAAGTGGATGAAGTGGATTAAAATTGGATAGAAACAAAAATGGATAAAATAAAAAAAAGGTTTAGAATTTGTAAAATGGATATTTATGGGTTGCGGATGTGGATATTTGAAATAGACTTGGATAATTGGAATGGAATTTGATTTATGAATATGGAGAAAAGAAGATTTGGATAGAATAAAATAAAATGGATATTAGATTATAAAAAAATGGATTTTTGAATGGATATGGACCAAGAATGGAGCAAAATATAGATTTTGAATAAAAGTGAATTATGAAAAGTGGCTTAATGGATTTTTGTAGAAAATGGTTACTAAAGTGGATATGGTTTAAAGATTGAAAATGGATAAAGGATGGTTAATGAATTTGTAAAATGGATATCTAATTGGAGGAAGGATAAAAAAAAGGGTTAAAAAGTAGATATGACAGGATAAGAAATAAAAGAGAGACGAAGTTGGAGACAACATATTTTTGGATTTTTTCTGAATATGGTTAGTGGATGGATGTACAAGTGAAAGGTGATTTACAGGTAGGACAAATTTGGGGTATGACAGATGCCCCTATCTAATTGGCTTGAACTTAGTAAGATGAACTACTGCAGCATTCAATCTTTCGAGGTAGAAGACAATTAGATATGAAGAAGACCACAAATTTGCCTGAAGAGAAAGAAAATGCTGGGGAGGTGAAATGACTGATCAATGTTAACCCTCGAGTAGACACTGAGAATTGGCAAAGATCGTTTTCACCAAAAGGATGATAACAAGAGAATCTGACACCAAAAGGATGGCAGACCTATCACCAAAAGGATGATAGTAAACACACGCACACAGACCCTTCCACCAAAAGGATGAAAAGGAGGTCAAAGCCTGCTATTACCAAAAGGATAATAGGGCGCACACACATAGACCCTTCCACCAAAAGGATGAAAATGAGGTCAAAGCCTGCTATTACCAAAAGGATAATAGGGCACACACGCACACCGACCCTTCCACCAAAAGGATGAAAATGAGGTCAAAGCCTGCTATTACCAAAAGGATAATAGGGCACACACGCACATAGACCCTTCCACCAAAAGAATGAAAATAAGGTCAAAGCCTGCTATTACCGACGAGATAATAGGGCACACACGCACACAGACCCTTCCACCAAAAGGATGGAAAATGAGGTCAAAGCCTGCTATTAACGACGAGATAATAGGGAACACACGCACACAGACCCTTCCACCAAAAGGACGAAAATGAGGTCAAAGCCTGCTATTACCGACGAGATAATAGGGCACACACACACAACCTACTATTACCAAAAGGATAATAGGGCACACACACCCAGCCTGCTACTACCAAAAGGATAGTATGGCGCACAACACAGCCTGCTATTACCAAAAGGATAATAGGGCACACACACACACAGCCTGCTACTACCAAAAGGATAATAGGGAACACACACATAGCCTGCTACTACCAAAAGGATAGTATGGCACACAACACAGCCTGCTACTACCAAAAGGATAGTAGGGAACACACACAAAACCTGCTATTACCAAAAGGATAATAGGGCACACACAAAACCTGCTATTACCAAAAGGATAATAGGGAACACACACAAAGGCTGTCACTCACCAAAAGGATGACACACAGACCAAGGGTTTATGGATCGGCGACACCAAAAGGATGACGGATCAAAACAAGCTACTACCACCAAAAGGATGATAGGAACTTCTTATTCGTGAGGACCAACATCAAAAGGATGAAGGTTAAATTGAAATGACAAGGTTTCGGCTATCACCAAAAGGATGATAGAAAAGTTTTTATTTGAGGGTTACCAACACTAAAAGGATGCAGGTTGAATTGAGTTGATTGGGTTTGACTACCACCAAAAGGATGATAGTAAGGCCATTGACAAAAGGTCAAGTTTGCTGGGGATATGATGAGATTTATTTGGAGACATCAACAAAAGGTTGAAGTAAAGAAATCGATGAGGAGAGCCCACGAAAAGGAAAGGAAAACAGTGAAAAAAGGAGAAGGTAACCCGCCAAGATCTACGCAATTTTGTGCCTACGTATCTTTACTCGGACGAGAATAAAGAATCAGGGCAGCCGTAGTTCGACTTGAAGAAAAGATTCAATGAGGAACGCCCACTGACTCGGAGGAATGTTTATTGGTTGGGATGAGGATGACGACCTTCATCAACAAAAGGTTGAGGAACACAACTCAATGAGGAACGCCCACTGACTTGCTTGGAGATCACAGCTTTATCAACAAAAAGTTGAAGACTTCATGAGGAACGCCCATGAACTTGAATGAATATGCCCCTGACTGGGCAGAAGGTTGCTTTGAGATCTTGTCTTGATCAACAAAAGGTTGAACAACTTCGTGAGGAACGCCCACGGATTTGTAGGAGATGCCCCTGACTGGACTGAAGATCGTCTTGAAATAACTTTGTGAAGAACGTCCACGGATTTGATGAAGATGCCCCTGCATGGGCTGAAGATCATCTTGCAGTCTCGAGATTGATCCTGGATCTTATGCATGTATGAATGCTTGATTTTGTAATGATGCGCAATGTAAATGCTGACGTACGGAGATGCAAGTGTTGGGGGAGTGCGATTTGGTTTTTTGGTATGCATATGATGCACATGATATTGAATGTGATGCGTATGATGCAGAAGGGTGATTGGATAAGTTTGGAGGTGCCAGCATGGTGGACTTTTGGTAGTTGCCAATGTGGATTGGACTTTCGGGCGGTGGGAGGGATTTGATTTCCTCGACACTCATTTTGTTGAAGATGCCCTGATTGATGCAGCCAAAGATGCTCTTGAAGCCTCAAGTTTGATTGCTTGATGATAAGTCGTGAGTTCACTTCTGAGAGAATCACAACTTTGCTTGATGGTCAGGGTTACTTGCTACAATGGGTCTTGCCCCAGTCTGAACATAGTAATGGTCTGCCCCTGATTAACCAATTCTGAAGTAGTCTGATCTTTGGAGGTTGAGCTTTGATATGCTTTGAGGTGACTTGCCCCTGATTGAGCTGTTGAAGGAATTGCCCCTGATTAAGGGTTGAGGTAGTCTTGCTTCGGGTCGGCACCACTGAAAGCTCGAGTTCCTCTTTGATTGCCCCTTGTTGGAATTGTTTTGATGTCTAGCACTGATTTGCAATTAAAATTGCTCATTCACAAATGGTAATCTTAATACAATTCTCATGCAAGTTTTAAAAAGAGTCGTTTATTCGAGTGTCATGATAGTGAGACGAATGGACCGTTAGCCCAAATGTGTGCTGATTTGATGGTGTGAAAGATATAGCAAGGACAATGACACCAATGCTGAAGATTAGCAAATATGGGGAGTCAGTTTACGCAACCTTGCAATAGTATTCTCTCAGAATAAACCTCGCCTCAATTAGGTCTTTCGAGGGTTGTAACGTGGTCTGGTTTATGGTTTATGAAACAAAGGATATTAGGCTCAAAGTATGATTTGTACCCATCCCTTCTTCGTGATGATCTCCAGTCCTACGTTCAGTTAACTCTACACAGGTTTGTATTCCAAAAGGGTTGACAGTGTAAGAGTGATGGCTCAAGATTTGCTCGAAATGGCAGTCATCTTATTTTGTGCTGGATG
This sequence comes from Lathyrus tuberosus, assembly GCA_022829125.1. Classification (NCBI taxonomy): domain Eukaryota; kingdom Viridiplantae; phylum Streptophyta; class Magnoliopsida; order Fabales; family Fabaceae; genus Lathyrus; species Lathyrus tuberosus. Next base: position 810,815 of record JALAZF010000179.1, read on the forward strand.
TTAGTGACCCTTTGATTTTGATATGGTGGTCGCTGAGTTTTATTTTGTTTTTCGTGAGGATTTGAGGGCCTCTTTTGATTTTGTTTTTGATCCCTATCTTTTGCATGGACTAATTTTGCTTGTCGAGTCCATCAGGGTTGCTTTGATTTTTGCCTAAGTCTCCTTTGAGGTGCTCGACTTAGCAGGCTTTTGTTTTTTCTTTTGTTGGATGATTGTAACTGCCAAGTCATGGGTCTTTGCTAAACAACCGTCATGTCTTTTGGATTTTGCTTTGATTTGAGTGTGTAGTTAGGATTAACTAAACACTACCCTGCCCCAGGTTGAGTGTAAGGGTTTATAGATCTGAAGGAAACTACTACTTCTAGGCTCGAAGTGGTTTACTAGGGATTAACTCCTTGTCTCTCCAGTGTTTTGGGGGTTGAAACAATGCCTGTACATCATCGACGAGATTCTGTCCGAAAGCATACGGTTTGCAATTATGGGTATTTCGTAGTCATTATCCTCCCTCCGATCATTGCTAACAACAGTTTGATATAGAAAGTGAAATGGATAAATGTGTCGGTGTTTTGCAGTAAATGGGAGAAATGAGTGAATACGACATAATTAATTCAAAACATGCATAGTCAATACATTAAGAAAACCAAATACAAACGACAATGTTCAAAGCATACAGTACTTAAACAAATAAAGACGAAAATACAAGAATGCAAATGATGGGATGGCAACATGACTTCCTTCTTCGGGGATTAAACTTGACTTGATTTAACTTGATGCTGGCACTAGTTTGGCGGCGGCAAAGGGTTGTTGATGACATTTGGAGCCTTCCCATTGAACGTGAGAAACTTTGAGTCGATCATGTCTTGAACCTTGTGTTTGAAAGCTCTGCAGTCCTCGATCGTATGCCCTGGAGCACCCTTATGAAACTCGCAATGAGCATTAGCATCATAATCTGGGGGAATGACAGTTAGAGAAGCCAGGTCCCTTAGAGTAATGGCTCTCTTCTCCATCAACTGAGCAAAGATCTGAGCGTATGTCATCAGCAGACGATCAAAGTCTCTATCTGACCTCCTTGTCCTCTGTTGATTAGGCTGACATTGTTGAGCAGCTCTCTGTTATTGATGTTGAGGAGGATACTGATACCCTTGTTGGTTGTAGGATTGTTGCTGAAGAGCCTGTTGTTGAGGCATTGGAGCTTGAACAGCTTGAACTGTTGGCTGATAAGGCATCGGAGCATATTGCGCAGCAGCAACATACGGATACTGGAAGTATGGTATTTGATAAGGCATTGGAGGGGGAGCTTGTGGAGCTTGCCCCTTCTGAGCATAGACAACATTTGTTTCGCCCTCTTTCTTTTTGAATCCATTGAAGGGTTTCTTGACTGCAGACTGACTGCTAGAACCTCCTTGGATCTTTCCACTTTTCAGACCTTCTTAGATCCTCTCACCGACAATTACCAAATCAGAGAATCCGGCAGAAACATTACCAATCAACTTCTCATAGTATTGGCCTTGCAAAGTACCCATGAAGATGTCAATCAGTTCACGGTCAACCAGAGGTGGATGCACCCTTGCAGCTAGCTCTCTCCAGCGTTGCGCGTACTCCTTAAAGGATTCGTTGTCCTTTTGAGCCATATTCTGAAGTTGAGTACGATTCGGAGCAAGGTCAGTGTTATAATTTTATTGCTTGACAAATGCATCAGCTAGATCATCCCAAGTGCGTACATTGCTACGCTCCAGCTGCATGTACCATTCGAGTGATGCCCCAGACAAGCTGTCTTGGAAGCAATGGATCATCAGCTTTTCGTCTTTGGCATGGGCAGCCATCTTACGGCAGTACATCCTTAGATGCATGTGAGGACAACTGAGACCTTTGTACTTAGGGAATTCTTGCACTTTAAATTTGGGAGGAATGACCACATCTGGCACCAAGCACATTTCCAGTGCATTCAGAGATTTTGAGTTGCGCCCCTCCATGACTCGGAGTTTTTCAGCTAGATCACGACACATTTTGATGGCTTCAGAAACCTGAGCAGCAGTAGGATTGACAATTGGGATAGAAGCATGGTAGTTCTGTACCTCATCATACTGATCCACCAGATTTTCTTCGGCATGAGGAATAGGAACCTGAGTGACAACAGGTTGGGCTTGCGGAATAGCACCAATAGCGACTCTAGATGTTGGGGTGGTTGAGAAATGGCTCCTTCAGCGGCAGGAATAAAGTTCATTGGTATCCCATAATTGATAGGGTTGGGAACAGGAACTGAGAGCCTTGAGGGTGACCCTTGCACAGGCACAGTGTTATTGGCAGCAGCGGCTTCACGCAGTTCTTCTTCTCTTCTGGCCATCATGATGGCTTCAAGAATCTGATCAATCTTTCCCTTCATAGAGTCCATTTCTTCTCTGAAGGCAGCTTGCTCTTGCTGAATCTGCTCCATCGTTCTTCTTGTGTTGGCTCGAGTTGCGTACTGGTGTCGAGGAATCAGCTTGATTTACTGGAGAAGGAAGGAAGTTGAAGTGAGATTCTGAGGTTGAAAATGCAATGCAAGATGCGCAACAGATGCAATGCAATGCAATGATATGAGATGCAATGCAAGATCCAGGATCGCGGAATCAAAACAGCTTTAAACAATTCTGAGATTGGCCGGAGATGACGGGTCAAGAACCACAGCTCGGATCAAAGAAAGCCCGCAGGTAGGTTTCTAAAACGGGTAGGTGCCTAGAGTTATGGATATATTTTGAAAACATTATAACCAAGACGAAGAGACATTCGACTATAATATCCTCGAAATAATCTCGTCTAGGTGAGGTCTTCGTTTCTTCCCCACGAGAAAGATTCCTCTGAGGCGCCCACTACACAACCATCGACACACGGGTTCTAAATAGGGTTCTCAGAATCCTAGATCGAGGTCAAAAATATTACTGTCAGGAAGTAATACGTTCGAGGGATCTCATCTGAATGGGGCATTCACATTAACTCACATAGAATTAACACTACCAACCACCATGGGTAAATTGGTTAACGGTTCTTGGGATCAACGACCCACCTCGAAAGTATTACCACCATGGTAAAGATTCACCACAACAATAATATCTCCAAGGGAATCTACTCCAAGCGGTGGTTTTCGCTTCAACTCATGCGGAAGAGACCACGCAAGCCTACACTATACAACCACCATCCTAATCCTAGGGTTATACTCAGACTCGGGTGTAGAGCCATCTCACAAAATTCCCAATATCAGAACAACCCAACAATGTTACAAAAGGTAACACAAATAAGGAAATAGGAAAGCAAGTAAGTAAGCGAATGAGAAGAAAAAGATAAACAAAGCTAAAAAGCTAGCGATTCGAATCGAGATAGGCTCGACTCTCTCTTGCATGGAGCAAATTTCCCCAGCAGAGTCGCCATCTGTCGCACCTCGAAAAAATCACTTAATCGAAGACACGACCCTCGCGCGAAAGACGCGGAAAACGGTTCGACAGAGTCGCCACCGAATTTTATTTATCCCAAAAATATGGAAAGGAAAATATCGAGAAAACCTTTAAGGAGTGGATAAGAACATGGTCGTCGCAACCACATTCTGGGTTCGGGAGTCGGTTACGTGAGGGGAAGGTACGCGCACCCCCTCACGTCAGTAGTACTCAACGGGAACCTCTTGATTCGAATCGCGATACTCGTTAGCTAAGTTTGTCTGTTTTCTTCTCAAAAATTAAATGCGGAAAGGTAAGATAAAAGGAAAAGGTGCTAAGGGAAAATAGGGTGGTTTAAGGATAGAGTGCTCGGCAAGATCATCGCGACCTCGGGCCTACGTATGCTCATTCGGACGAGAATGAGAAATCAGAGCAATCGTAGTTCGACTACGGGGTTTGACGAAAAAAGATGGTAGTGTGGACGCAAACGGGGGAAAAAGAAAAAGTGTGTGGACTCAAACGGGGAAAAAGAAAAAAAGTGTGCTCGCCAAGATCGTCGCAATCTTGTGCCTACGTATCTTTACTCGGACGAGAATAAAGAATCAGAGCAGTCATAGTTCGTGGTACGCCCACGAAACAAAGAGAGTTGGGTTGGTTTAGATGACGATTACTTGAACTTAAGAAAGATTCCTCGGGCCCAAGTAATAGGGAGAGTGAGTCAAATATTTGGCTCTCTCTCTTTTTCATCTAAGGTGGTTGAGTTTTAAAAGAGGCATCAATTGCTCACACACGAGTAAGAGAACTCGCACCCAAACAATCGAAGGAAGATCAAAGACTTGAACCCCCATTTTTCACCTTAAAAGAGTTTCGATAGTTGTTAGTCGTTTTGAGGTTTGATTTTGAAAGTCCGCTTGACGTGGGATCAAGGGTTTATTGTATGCGCTTTGGTTATTTTGAAAAGGACTCGATTTAAAAGAAGACGCGTCAATTGCTCACACACGAGTAAGAGAACTCGCACCCAAACAATCGAAGGAAGATCAAAGACTTGAACCCCCATTTTTCACCTTGAAGGAGTTGCGCTAATTGTTAGTCATTTTGAAGTTTGATTATGAAAATCCGCTTGACGTTGGATCAAGGGTTTATTGTACGAAAAGAGTTTGGTTTGAAAAGACTCGACGACGAATCGAGGGTTTGGTTAAAAATGGCTCGACGACGAATCGAGGGTTTGGTTTGAAAAGTGGTTAGTTTGAAAATGGCTCGACGTAGTTTGAAAATGGCTCGACGACGAATCGAGTATTAGTTTGAAAATGGGTTGCCTATGCTAGTCCCTAGGGGTGCTCCTAGTAAACAAACCACAATCAAAACTAAATGCATACATCGGAATGGGAGAGGGGTACATATAAATTACAAGGGATGACATGAAATAAAGGATCTCACTGTAAGGTAGCCCAAGAGAAAGCCGTGTGTGTGCGAAGTGTCCTAAACTAAACCTTGAGCAAGAGTCGCCAAGCAAATAATCGTAACCAACAGTCCATCAATTAGTTTTTTAGGTTTCGATAATTGTTAGTGTTTTTTGATTAATGGTGAACAAATAAGAAGGGTTAGATAAATATGAATATGGATATGAACAATATGAATAATATGACCAATATAATAAAGATGAACAAGATATAATACTGACATAAAATAAAATTGGTCTCGTCTTAATCGGATTTAATTGAGAAGTCGATAATCAACGATTTTTGACTTTCATCGACCAAAAGTGAAATATACGAAAATTAAATGGAGACTAAATCGAAAAAAACTAAGAAAGGTCTCACCTTTACTAAGATTTTAAATCAAAAAATCGATAATCTTTTGTATTTGGTTTTCATTGACCCAAAAATGAATAAAAAACAAATAAATCGAAAAGAAAATAAATAGGCCTCATATTAACCAAGATTATAGATCTACTTGAAATAAATCAATAAATCATGATGCTTTTGATATCATTGGCCCATAGAAATCAAAAAAATGAAAATTAAAAATCAAATACTATTTACCAAGAAACTCCATCAAATCTAAAACAAAATATTAGAAACCTTTTTAACAAAGAAATTAATTAAAAAAAGAAAGGAGATATAGGGGGTGTGGCATTGGACCTTGTGGTGGTATGAATCAAAAACTGACTTACCAGCCCACCAATCATAAAACTTGGTTTAAAAAAGACAAGGGCTATCTCACTTTTAAAATAGACCAGACCCCCTTTTTTGAAGAAGAAACATTGTCATCAATTTTCATTCTTAAAAACCACACCAAATTAACTCTAAAAAAATAAAAAATAAAAAGATGGCTTTTTTTCATCAAAATAAAAGCAGGGCGGTGTGTAGTATACAACGCTTGCATATATTATTAAGTGCCATAATGACCATCAATGCCTATTAATAAGCTGAATAAATAAAAATAAAAATAAAAAAGGGCTAATAAATGGAAGAATCGGTCAAATGGGATGCACTACCTCCCTTTTACAACACGACCGAGAAAATGAAAGAAACAGACACACAACGTATTGAAAGGGGGTCTAACATCATAAACCATAAAATGGAAGTTCGAAAGATTCGAAGCTTACAAACTCAACGCACACAATCACTTCAATTCTTTTCTGTTTGATCACGATCCAGGTTTGTGATTCCGTCTCTTGATCTTACTTCAGATGAAGGTTTGGTTTTGCTCTATATCTCAGTTTCGGTTTCGTTTTGGGTTTGTGAATGAATGGGTTTGAATGAAAAGTTTCGATTTGGCTTCTATTTCTCTTCTCTTCTTCTTCTCTTCTTTATTCTGAAATCGATTGGGTTTATGGGTTTCGGTTTCTCAGAATCCTTTCTCTTCTGATTTTCTGGTTCGATTTGTGGGGTATGTTTGATTTTGAGTATTTGTGGAAGGTTGTTTCGATGTGGTTGAAGGTTTGAAGGAGGAGTTATCTGAAGGGTTTTGTGGGTTATTTGATTTGGGGTTGAAAGATTATTGTTGTTGATTGTTTCACGGGTGAGGAATTTGAAGGTCGTTCGAGGTTTGAAGAGTTAATGAAAGTTGTTGTTGTGGTATGGTTCTATTTGCAGGTCGGTGAGGATTCAGAAGGAATGTTTGGCGAGGTAAATCATGGTGGGTTAATGGTTGTTGATTTGGATTTTGGGGTTATGGAGTATTGGAAAATTGTGGTTGACTTATGGGCTGAGAAGGTTTGTTTTGATGCGATGGAATGGAGTTTGGGGGTGAGTTGAATACAGAAGGAGTTTTGATGGTGGAAGGGATGGTGGTTCGTTAGAAAAATATTCGTGGAGGCAGAAAATTGAAGGAACAACTATGGTTTTTCTTTTTTTCGTTTCTGCAGAGAAATTTTTTTTTATGTTGTTGTTACTCTCCTCCTTTCCTTCCTTGTGTGATTTCCCTTCTCCCCCTTTTAATTTAATCTAAACTTGTTTATTAAGTTTCTCAATCCTCAAAATATGTCCTGTGGTTGATGATATGTAGCTCTCAAAATGCAGGTCTGCAGCTATTGGTTGTGTGAAGTTACTTTCATGGCAGCAATATGGTTGTAGCAGGGTCTGGATGTGGCCAGGGATGCGCAGGAATCTTGGTAGCTTGTTGACTTGGAACAAGTTTCCCTTTTTTTATTTTTTGTTGTAATAAGGGGATGATGGGCTTACGTATGGGATTGGGGTTTTTGTAATGTTTTTTTTGTAAGTGGACTTTGATGGGCTTGGAAATGTTAATGGGCTCTGTGACTTAGTATGATTTTTTGTAGATTTTTTGAATATGGAAATGGGATTTAATAAAAATGATTTATGAGAGATGGATATGAAATTGGATTGTATATTGAAAATTGGATAATGAAAAAAAGTGGATGAAGTGGAATAAAATTGGATAGAAACAAAAATGGATAAAATAAAAAAAAGGTTTAGAATTTGTAAAATGGATATTTATGGGTTGCGGATGTGGATATTTGAAATAGACTTGGATAATTGGGATGGAATTTGATTTATGAATATGGAGAAAAGAAGATTTGGATAGAATAAAATAAAATGGATATTAGATTATAAAAAAATGGATTTTTGAATGGATATGGACCAAGAATGGAGCAAAATATGGATTTTGAATAAAAGTGAATTATGAAAAGTGGCTTAATGGATTTTTGTAGAAAATGGTTTAGAAAATGGTTACTAAAGTGGATATGGTTTAAAGATTGAAAATGGATAAAGGATGGTTAATGAATTTGTAAAATGGATATCTAATTGGAGGAAGGATAAAAAAAAGGGTTAAAAAGTAGATATGACAGGATAAGAAATAAAAGAGAGACGAAGTTGGAGACAACATATTTTTGGATTTTTTCTGAATATGGTTAGTGGATGGATGTACAAGTGAAAGGTGATTTACAGGTAGGACAAATTTGGGGTATGACAATTATGTTTTCTTTTGCTTACGAATTTCAACAGTCCGAACCTTTAGGCTAAATGGTCGGGTGAGGACCACCTAACTTAGCGGGAACATGTCTTTCATTCATTTTTTTTTCTATAAACATCACATTATTCAAATTTTTGAGATCGACACATATTTGCATCGGTTCTTACTTATTTTGTACACGAGGATGGTGCTGATTACTAGTATAAACTAATCAAGAGGCTACTTCTAATAAACTAGGCATAAGATCTTGGCATAATATCTATTTAAATCAATATCACATACTTAGGGAATCTAAGGTGTAGGAACGGTACCGATATTTGCAAAACTTTCTCAATTCTATCTAACACAGCCTAAACAACCTATATACTTTCAGGGTGTCGTGCCATGAATCGAAACAAAAAATAGTTGGAGGTTAAATTTTTTTTAAAATTTTGGGGAAATTGAATAACGGGTGAAAACTACGTATAAAGACTCGACAACACATGCAAAGACTCGACAAAACATTAAAAGCAGATAGAATTCCAAAAAGCATGAAATAAACTAGAAAATGATAAACCTAACTAGAAAGCGGTAAAGTTCCTCCCCCACACTTAAACTAAAAATTGTCCTCAATGTTTTGATAAAAGGTGGAAAAAGGAAAGATAGAACCTGCATGAATACTATTGCGTGCCAAATCCTCTATGATCCTATTCTTGTTGTCCATTTCTTTGCTGGCCACTTCTGCTTCGGCGTCTGGCATTTTACGATATCTTCAATTACGCAATTCTTGAACCAGCTCATCATATTCTCACGCTTCCGGAGGAAGTACCTGCAAAAGTGTTAGAAAAACATGGTGCGGTGTGTGCAGGTGGAAACTGGCCATGAAAATAATGGGGAAGAGGTGAGTTACAGATGGGAGAGAAATGCTCTCTCCTATCATACTCATCATCGGTGTCACCACCAGCAGCAACATTCGCAGGAATGTCCGTGGGCACCAGCTCGTCTCCAAGATTGTGACAAGCGATACATTTCTTTATTTTCTGCAAACACAAACAATAAAAGGAAAACATTAAATTAAAATCTCGTGGGTTGCCTCCCATGCAGTGCTTTGTTTAACGTCAATAGCTCGACAACTAATAATCTTCGGTTTCTATGGCCACTTATCAAGCCATCTCACACATCCCTCACCTTTTCTTTTCTTCCTTCTTGGGGTGGTTCACTCTTTTGAACTTGTGGTGGTGGTTCTGGCTCTATCCTAAGTATCATTTTTTCAAGTTTGGGCTTAGTTCTTTCATCCACTACATCAAAGGTTAACCTTACCCTCTTAACACTAATGATTTTCCTAGTTTCATGAGCCTCGAATTTTCTCTATTTATGCAGGACCTCAAACAAAGGTTCATTGGCGTGGATATTTTCCAATACCTCCACATACATTTTGGATTGGGAGTCTACCTTAGCTCCTATAAACCTTTGTGGGAAAGTAATTGGTGGGGTATAGGGAGAAAAAACAAAAATAGGTGCTTCCTTCTCTACCTCTTCGACAACCTCCCTTTCAGGTGGTGTCGGTGGATTTTTCTCAATCTCTACGCTTTTCTCACTAGAACTCTCCTCAAATTCATTATCACTCTCCCTAGGATTTTCTATTTGTTCTTCACTACTTGTTGTTATAACCTCCACATGTCTCTTAGGGAAGGGTTCTAAAGGTTTTTGTGCAAGCAGGGAGATTTGAGTCTCCAATGCCTCGGTGTGAGTCTTGAGGGACTCGACCACAGTGTTCATCTGCCTAAAGGTTTCATAAGTATCGAGATGTTGTTTTCTAAACTCTTCATTCTTGAGAGTTTTTGTCTCCACAAAGCACTCCATCATAGATTCTAGCCAAGAATTAGTTGTTGTTTCAATGAAATCCTCCATTAATGTTCCGAGGTTGGAATTATGGGATTCTTGCGGTTTCTCAAAATATTGGGAGTCGTAATCATAGAGAAAATTTGGGTGAGAATGAGTTAGTGTCGAGTTTAAATCCTCCATTAGTATTTCGAAATTTGATTTATGAAAATCTTTCGGTTCCTCAAAATATTGGGAGTGGTAATTGTATAGGAAAAATGGGTTATACATAGTAATTGATATAAGAGTGCCTTAGTCTATACGGTGCAACAACAGAATCGCAATATTGACTGTTGGTCCCCAGCAACAGCGCCAAAAACTTGATGTGTCCGTAAGTGCACGGAAATATCGAAGTAATATAAAAGATAGTCGAACCCACAGAGAGCAATGTCAACCTACTCTAATCTATCGTTGCTTTGTAATGCTAAGGCTATGATTAAAAAGGTACGACCGAAAATATAAACGCTAATTACTAAAAGTTTGATAATAATACTAAAACGAGCCCTAAATATGAATTCCGCGCACCTAAAGCATTTGTAGAATACGGGTGCTAATTATGACTATATTACCATTTCATAGAATATACCGACTTAAAGGCTCCGCCTCACGCTCTCGCGATGTTAACGAAAGCTATACTTCCTAATCCCAAGATTACGCTCTCGCTCGCTCGGTAACTAAGAAATACACTTTGAAAGCCAATAATATCCTAAACGATATCTAAAGCGCTCTCGCTGTATTTAGATATGATGCCTGATTCCCACTATCAGGTTCACTCCTCACGCTCTCACGGATCTCGGCTTAAACCTTAATTTGCTTCTCACTCTCGTGACAAAACAATGTTAAATAACCTCTCACTCTCGTGACAAAGCTACTTAAATTAAACTTGGAAATTAAAACCAAAATGACATACATTCAAAATTTCGCGCTTATAATTTCTACCGAGTCCCGTCGCTAAAGACGGTTCTCATACGCCGGACTCAGGACAATTTAGCAAAACATGGAATTAAACGAAAATAAACTAAACATGATAATTATAACAAAGGACAGCATGCTTGACAATTGTAAAAAAAACAGAACAGTAGTAATAATAAAGCGATAAATAGAGAACCTGTAAATTGCAGGAAAATAAATGGAGACTTGAATAAACAGAACTGGAAATAAACCTCAATAAGATGACGGCAAGATTGATCCAAGTATTACATAAATTACAGGCCTAGATACTAATGGTGGAGTAGTTCCTCGATGTGAGAAAACTACTCCATTTACAATAGTGATTTCTGCCTAAAACTATGAACAAATTTGACAGCGCTTCTGCGCACGAACTTGGATTTCATGGCACTGCTTCTAGGGTCCTATTTATAGAGAAATATGGCTCTTAACTCCCCTTGGTTCCAAAATCAGAGAAAGGAGGGAAAAGGAGTTATTAAAACTCCCTAAAACTGCCAAAAATTGTTGTTGTTGAAAAACTATTGTCTGCGACATAATGGCGAACATCGTGGGGTAATGGTGAACGCCATTTGAATGGAAAACGACATTTGCTCACAGCGAATGTTGTTTGCCCACAGCGAACACCGTATTTGTAAAATTGCAGAATTTGCACTTTTTCTTCATTTGCTTGCTCTTTTCCCAGTTTTCTCGCACGGATGCTCTTATTCGGCAAATACCTTAAACACAAACATGACACAACATAATAATACAAAAAACAAGTATTTAGAAATTAAATTACATGCGAATCGAGTCAAAATAAATGATTATATCTTCACGTTATCAACACCCCCACACTTAAACCATTGCTTGTCCTCAAGCAATCAACCAACACAGTAAAAAGAAAATAAGCACGGTTCGAAACATAGGCACAACGAGACTCTTATCATACATGGCCTATAGGCTAATGTTTGATCGATAGGTACTAAATAGTGAAAACACGGATATCGTAATGACACATTTCCATATTTGCGGACAAAAACTCCCTTCCTATGCAATACATATTCAATTCATGACATTATAACTCGACCTACATCCTTCATCCTATTTCACCTCTTTTTCATTCTCGCGCAATCACATTAAGCTCGTTATCATTTGTACTTACATGGTAAGCGAATCTGTTTGTGTTATATGATCTCGACATTCAAATTTTTTTTCTTTTTCGCACATTATGTTTTCTTTTACTTACGAATTTCAACAGTCCAAACCTTTAGGCTAAATGGTCGGGTGAGGACCACCTAACTTAGCAGGAACATGTCTTTCATTCATTTTTTTTCTATAAAAATCACATTATTCAAATTTTTGAGATCAACACATATTTGCATCGGTTCGTTACTCATTTTGTACACAAGGATGGTGCTGATTGCTAGTATAAACTAATCAAGAGGCTACTCCTAAGAAACTAGGCATAAGGTCTTGGCATAATGTCTATTTAAATCAATATCACATACTTAGGGAATCTAAGGTGTAGGAACGGTACCGATATTTACAAAACTTTCTCAATTCTATCTAACATAGCCTAAACAACCTATATACTTTCAGGGTGTCGTGCCATGAATCGAAACAAAAAATAGTTGGAGGTTAAATTTTTTTAAAAATTTCGGGGAAATTGAATAAAAGGTGAAAACCACGTATAAAGACTTGACAGCACATGCAAAGACTCGACAAAACATTAAAAACAGATTGAATTCCAAAAATCATGAAATAAACTAGAAAATGATAAACCTAACTAGAAAGCGGTAAAATCAAAGCGGTAAAGTTCCTCCCCCACACTTAAACCAAACATTGTCCTCAATATTTTGATAAAAGGTGGAAAAAGGAAAATAGAACCTGCATGAATACTATTGCGTGCCAAATCCTCTCTAATCATGTTCTTGTTGTCCATGTCTTTGCTGACTACTTCTGCTTCGGCGTCTGGCATTTTATGATATCTTCAATTATACAATTCTTGAACTAGCTCATCATATTCGCCCGCTTCTGGAGGAAGTACCTGCAAAAGTGTGAGAATAATATGGCGCGGTGTGTGCAGGTGGAAACTGACCATGCAAAGAATGAGGAAGAGGTGAGTTATGGACGGGAGAGAAATACTCTCTCCTGTCATACTCATCGTCGGTGTCACCACCACCAGCAAGTTTGGGCTTGTGGTGGTGGTTCTGGCTCTATCCTAAGTATCATTTTTTCAAGTTTGGGCTTAGTTCTTTCATCCACTACCTCAAAGGTTAACCTTACCCTCTAAACACTAATGATTTCCCTAGTTTCATGATCCTCGAATTTTCTCTATTTGTGCAGGACCTCAAACAAAGGTGCATTGGCGTGGATATTTTCCAATACCTCCACATACGTTTTGGATTGGGAGTCTACCTTAGCTCCTACAAACCTCTGTGGGAAAGGAATTGGTGGGGTATAGGGAGAAAAAACAAAAATAGGTACTTCCTTCTCTACCTCTTCGACAACCTCCCTTTCGGGTGGTGTCGGTGGATTTTTCTAAATCTCTACGCTTTACTCACTAGAACTCTCCTCAAATTCATTATCACTCTCCCTAGGATTTTCTATTTGTTCTTCACTACTGGTTGTTATAACCTCCACATGTCTCTCAGGGTAGGGTTCTAAAGGTTTTTGTGCAAGCAGGGCGATTTGAGTCTCCAATGCCTCGGTGTGAGTCTTGAGGGACTCGACCACAATGTTCATCTGCCTAAAGCTTTCATAAGTATCGAGATGTTGTTTTCTAAAATCTTCATTCTAGAGAGTTTGTGTCTCCACAAAGCACTCCATCATAGATTCTAGCCAAGAATTAGTTGTTGTTTCAATGAAATCCTCCATTAATGTTCCGAGGTTGGAATTATGGGATTATTGCGGTTTCTCAAAATATTGGGAGTCGTAATCATAGAGGAAATTTGGGTGAGAATGAGTTAGTGTCGAGTTTAAATCCTCCATTAGTGTTTCGAAATTGAATTTAAGAAAATCTTGCGGTTCCTCAAAATATTGGGAGTGGTAATTGTAGAGGAAATTTGGGTTATACATAGTAATTAATATAAGAGTGCCTTAGTCTATACGGTGCAACAGCAGAATTACAATATTGACTATTGGTCCCCGGCAACGGCGCCAAAAACTTGATGTGTCCGCAAGTGCACGGAAATATCGAAGTAATATAAAAGATAGTCGAACCCACAGAGACCAATGTCAACCTATTGTAATCTATCGTTGCTTTGTAATGCTAAGGCTATGATTAAAAAGGTACGAACGAAAATATAAACGCTAATTACTAAAGGTTTGAAAATAATACTAAAATGAGCCCGAAATATGAATTCCGCGCACCTAAAGAATTTGTAGAATACGGGTGATAATTACCACTATATTACCATTTCGTAGAATATACCGACTTAAAGGCTCCGCTCACGCTCTCGCGATCTTAACGAAAGCCATACTTCCTAATCCCAATATTTTGCTCTCGCTCGCCCGGTAACTAAGAAATACACTTTGAAAGCCAATAATATCCTAAACGATATCTAAAGCGCTCTCGCTGTATTTTGATATGATGCCTAATTCCCACTATCTGGTTCACTCCTAACGCTCTCGCGGATCTCGGCTTAAATCTTAACTTACTTCTCACTCTCGTGACAAAACAATGTTAAATAACCTCTCACTCTCGTGACAAAGCTACTTAAATTAAACTTGGAAATTAAAACCAAAATGATATACATTCACAATTTCGCGCTTATAATTTCTACCGAGTCCCATCGGTAACGACGGTCCTCATACGCCGGACTCAAGACACTTTAGAAAAACATGGAATGAAACGAAAATAAACTAAACATGATTATTATAATAAAGGACAACATGCTTGACAATTGTAAAAAAACAGAACAGTAGTAATATTAAAGCGATAAATAGAGAACCTGGAAAATAAATGGAGATTTGAATAAATAGAACTGGAAACAAACTTCAACATAGAGAAATATGGCACTGCTTCTAAGGTCCTATTTATAGAGAAATATGGCTCTTAACTCCCCTTAGTTCTAAAATCATAGAAAGGAGGAAAAAGGTGTTATTAAAACTCCCTAAAACTGCCAAAAATTGTTGTTGTTGAAAATCTGATGTCTGCGACATAATGGCGAACGCCATGGGGTAATGGCGAACGCCAATTGAATGGCGAATGCCATCTGGGGACAGTGAACGCCGTTTTCCCATGGCAAACACTGTATCAGTAAAATTGCAGAATTTGCACTTTTTCTTCATTTTCTTGCTCTTTTCCCGGTTTTCTCGCACGGATGCTCTTATTCGACAAATACCTGAAACACAAACATAACACAACATAATAATACGAAAAACAAGTATTTCGAAATTAAATTGCATGTGAATCGAGTCAAAATAAACGATTGTATCTTCACATTATCAGCCACCCTAAGAAAGGGCTTAGGCTCAAAGTTGTTAGCAAAGGATATAAACATAATATAAGGGTTGTTTTGAAAAGTCTTAGAGTTTACCACAAATATGTGCCTCAGTGTGTATTCATCAAACCAATAGATTAAATAAAAAATAATGCAAATTCTAGAAAATTACAATTGTGCAGATACTTTCATAAGAAGGAAAATTAAACAATGGAAGTTTTGGCTCTAACCTTACTAACTGAGGTATCTGGAAATTAGGTATAAGTTAGTTAGTTGTTACTTTCTTCATAAACTCTCAATCCGCAAGGGGAACTTCTATGATGATTAATATTTTCTTGTGGTTTTCTTTTTTGTTCATTTAGCACTGGTAAGGTAGCAAATTATTAATTGCGAGAAAGAATAGTCACAAACTCATTTGTTAACTAAAGCATTAGGGAAGTTGTACAAAAGAGAACTGAGTATTGTAGCTACTACTCTAGACTGACTTGAGAGCTTGACTTATAGGACATAAAAGGAAATTACGAAAAATAATACAAATTCAGAAAACTCCACATTCACATGTCATTGGAGCCGAAAAAGTCTTGCACATCTTGCATGGTGTTGTTGAAGTCTTGGTTCTGTTTGGTCCACTCGGGGTCTCCTATCCCTATTCAAACAGCATAAGTACAACAATTGCCCTAGTTCCAACATATAGACTAATGGTCAGTATTCCCTATATTCCCGAGATCAAATTAAAAGCGTACCTCACTTAAAAAGCATTAAGCAAAATAAGAAATTTGAATAGAAAGACAACTCCAATTATTCATGCAATGACATATTAAACATATGTCCCAACAGGTTCAAAATAAGTTCATCAAACAAAACCTAACTTAGAGATGTTTAGCTACTCATAAAGATACAATCAAATAACGAATGATTAGATGAATATTGCATATGAAAATCCTTGAAGAATTGGCCTCCAATTGCTTCCAATGCTCTCAAAATCGCCCTTTTGGTGCTCTTTACCGTCACTTTCAGTCTAAAATCACAAAACTCTAAAAAAGATACCATAAACCCCTTTTTAAAGTAGTCAGAACGAGTCATAAAAATGCCTAAAAAGGTACCATCACGCACGTTAAAGGATGCATCGCGCACGCCATGCAACTGTTACACTCTTATAACGCACCCACCACATGTCATCGCGCGTGTGATTTCTTTACATCACACACACGATACTTTCCATTGGGCAAGTCATTATTCTTGAATGCAAATCTCTTTTTTAGCTTTCTTTTGCGAAAAACCTCATCTTAAAACGAGTTACGAAACTCCATAGATGATCAAATTACTAGACAAAAGTCAGGATATAGATTGTGTTGAAAAATACCTATTTATTCATAATTTCTACACGATTTCTTGGCTTTGATTTGTTTATTCTACTTCTTCACTTTATTAATATTTATTCATATTTAGATCATCTTTAACTTGAAATTCCATCGAATTCATCGCAAATACTCATAAAATTCATGTAATGACAACCTGTCATCATATTCATACCTGGATGTCTAAACCATGTTCCACTGAGAGAGTTGTAACAAATTCTGGTAGAGTAATTGTTTCAATTCAAACCTTGCATCAACCATTTGTGCCAAGTTTATATGTGTTTTCCTGCCATGTTCACAGAACCTATAATGCTACACAAAAGTTGCTATTTATAATTAAATTTGATTTAAGTGACATAAAATTAACAACATAATATAACAAAAATATTGAAGATGCATTGCTCTAGAATAGTGAAATATTATGTAGTTGATTTCACTTTACTCTAGAAAAGTGAAATGCTAAATTCTCATAATGAGTGGTATATGACTATGATTAAAGTACTAATTTGTGTAGTAAGAGTACCTTATTTACTACCTGATGCCAAGATCAAATGTATTAGCATGCCTCTCATCAGGTCTCTTGTAGTCACTAATTGCAATAAGGTGTTAGGTGCAGATTTTACCTAAAAATGACATATCATTCTTTGCACTTTTTCTTCTCTTTTCTCATGTTTTCATTAGTTTTACTAATGATTGTTGTTGTTCTTCTAACAATGAAAATATACCTTTGGTGCTTGTAATGTGTGTGTTATTGTGCAGTAAAAGGCAAAAATGATCAAAGTTGTAAGACACAAGAAAGTGGTGCAAGCTGCCAAAGAACAGAGGAAAACTTTAAGAAATTCTCTTTGTGAATGAGCTAGCGAAGGTTCGATTTGCGAAGGCTAGCGAGGTCTCTAGCGAATGGTCCCAGAATTTGGCAGGGACAAAAGGCACTAAAGTTCGCTTTGCAAATGGGAAAGCGAGTGTTCACTTTGCGAGTGATCCTTCGCATTGCAAACTCACGAAAATTCTGTGGCGATTTAAGCTTATCAGAGGCACCTCAGGTGCCTATTTTTGCCATTCGTAGTGCGAATGAAGAGGTTCGCTTAGCGAACATGAAAATTCTTGATGTACTATATAAGTAACTTTTCAGCTTTTTTAGGGAGAATCTAGAATATCATAGAGAAATATTATAACTTATAATTTGAAGATCAGAATTTATATCTCTTCATTTCAAGGGAGAAAAGGTAGGATCCTTGATCTCTTGTTGGATTTGGATGTAAGCTTTTGATACCTATTGTATTTCATCTAATCTATGTTTGTGAATTAGTTTGGATTCTCTATTTTTGGTTGTCTTTGGTTGTTTATTTGTTGGTCTTGACAAAACCTATTTCAAATCTTCAATCTTAGATGTTCATTTATCATTGAGCAAGATTTTGACAATGTTTTGTGATTTGATATTCATTTGTATCTCAGCTTTTTAGCATTGTGTTGATTGTTAGTTTGAATAGCTTCTAATAATTAATGCAATAAGAGACCGCGTTATCGCTTGACAAACGGTATCGTGAGGGTGCGTGAGAATAGTGACGAAAAACGACATTCACATTCATTTGGCAAATTAGTTGAATGCATGTAAAAAAGGGTTAAACGTGTGTACGTATTTTGATCATTGGCTTTGTATATGAATTACTCATGAGTTTGATATTGATGTTATAGTAATATCTGTTGGGTTTAGATGCCCGAAATAGATATAGGCTTAACATTCATGTAGGCTTTAAGTGCTTTGTATTTATTGGTGATGTGCGAGAGCAATTATTGATTGGTATAAAATCACTCATAATATACGGGGACCGAGAGGATATATATGTTGTGAGTGATACATAATGATATTAGGCGAATGTTTGATTTAAGTATGAAATTGGTCAGAAGAATGCATGTGCTATCAATTGATGAGATCCAATTCCATCAAGGCTCTGTTTATAATTCAATCTTTACTTTATATTTTCAGTCTTTACATTTTCTGTCTTTGCTTTTGGTTCCCTTTTAAACCAAAACTTTTGAACCATGAGCTTAGAAATGTAGATACCGTCGAACGACATTCTTTCCCTCGCACTGATCCCTGTGGATACGACAAAACTGGGTTACTTATATATTTTTGCTTGCTACTATTCTAGCTTCAACATAAGGGTCCCCTAAAAAAATTTAAGATTAAATCACACACACAAAAGTTGCTGATCATGATATCAGTTATATATTTTTAAATTAATTATGTAAATTCACAAGCTAAAAGTCTACATGCAGACAACTACAAAATTATGTAAATTCACAAGCTAAAAGTCACATAACCATTTTTGTTGATCTTTTGCATCATGAGGTGATAACTTCCAAACATATGAGTGTATCTTGTTTGGGCTGAAATTTCAGTGGGTTTTTTCTTGAATAAAACCTCTAGGGTTTTGTCCTCTAAGATCAATTGGATTTTGGGGTTTTTAGTTCAGATCTTTGTGTGTATTGAACTCAGCCGAGCGAAGGTGATCGAAGAACGGTGGGTCCTGTCAATCTAGTAGCGTCAACCGGAGGATTGTGTAACATAGGTTTGGGGATCGAATTGTGTATGGATTGGAATCAGTCGAGCGAAGGTGATTGAAGACCTGTGTGTTCATTAAATTTAGTAGCGGTAAACGGAGGTTCATTAAACACATTCGAGGCACTTGATTTGGCTCGAATCAAGGGAAGAGAATACATAGTATCAGCATCAACGGAGTTTCTTGAGTGTGTGATAGCTAAGGCTTCTCTTGTAAAAACAATTTGCAAACAAGATTATAAATATCTCAATTCTAGACTTAGAATTGGGGGCAGACGTACCCGAAGCGAGGACGAAAGGGGAACTGCCTAAACAAACTTGGTATCGTTTCTCTTTCCCTATCTCTTTAATTTTCAAACTGTTTACGCTTGTGATTGTTCAATTTATCGATAAAAATTCTGGTATAATATAGTGCAGAAAAACTGATTTGAAAACATTACACACTCATTTTGGATTGTGCTTGGTGAAAATTATGTACTTACTAACATAGAAGTTATAGCTTGGAGTGTTTCGCACTCCAAGTGCTCGATAAATTGAAGGTTACAAGGTGTTTGATAAATTGTCAATTTGGCTTAATTTTTTATTGATCATTGGAGATTGCATAACATTGAGTGTTGTTGGTAAATTGATTAATAGTACAAGTTGTGATTCAATTTTCTTATTGAGCCTATCGTTCCATTTGGCTTACGCATATCTGGTCCTTTCGGTAACCGGTTCGTTTAGACGATATAGTCCTCGGCTGCTTCCGCAAATAATTTTTAAAATTAAATTTAAGCACCGACTCTCCATTAAAAAGTAGTGATCTATTCAACCCCCTCTTCTAGATCAATTGTCGTCGTCTAACAAGTGGTATCTGGAGCACCGGTTAATCTAGTGCTTCAAGTATAACTTTTTAGAAAATGGCAAACGAATCGAAAGGGGCTTACAATAGATCACCGGTTTTTGACAGTGAGAACTATAGTTACTGGAAGGATTTTATACGTGTGCATATCAATTCTATTGATAGGAAGGTATTGAGTGTTATACAAAATGGTCCAATGGAAATTACCATGACCGATGCTTATAACGTGGTAGTACCTAAGCCGAAAGCACAATGGAATGAAGAAGATGAGAAAAAGTACAACTACGATTGGAAAGCTAAAAATATTTTGATCTCCTCATTGGGTGTTGATGAGTATTATAGAGTTTTACATTGTACAAGTGCTAAAGTTATGTGGGACGTGTTACAAGTTGCCCATGAGGGAACTAACAACGTCAAGCTAGCTAGAATAAATACTTTGATTCAAGAGTTTAACCTCTTTCACATGAAGCAAGGGGAAACCATTGCCGACATGCAAAAGAGGTTCACTCATTTAATCAATAGACTTAACTCACTTGGTAGACCAATTTCCAATGACGTTGCTACTAATAAAATATTGAGGTGTCTTACTAGCGATTGGCAACCAAAGGTGACCGCCATAAAAGAAGCCAACGACCTCATGACGTTAGACATCACAACTTTATTTGAGAAGCTCGAGGAAAATGAGCAAATGCTCATTAGTCTAGACCAATTTGAGAAAAGAGTGAAGAAGGAAAAGAACAAGACCAAAGATGTGGAAAAGAAGTCAATAGCTCTAAAGGCTTCTAGTTCAAAGTCCTCTGTAAATGAGCTAAGCGAGAGTGAATCTAGTGATGACGAGCAAGAGGATTCGAATGAAGAAATGGGATTATTTGTGAAGCGGTACAATCGCTATATAAAGAAAAATAGTATTCAACATTCGGAAAAGAACCTTGTCAACTTTAGAAAACAATCAAGGTCTTCCAAGAATGAGGACAAAAAGAGTGGAAAAACTAAGGGATCTTGATATAACTGTGGAAAAGTCAGCCATTATAAGTCAGATTATCCATTGTTGAAGAAGGACAAAGGAAATGATAAAAGTCGTCAAGGGAAGAAATAAGGTAAACCTAGAAGAGCCTATATCGCTTGGGAAAGCGGTAGTGAATCATCTAGTGATGAGAGTTCAAGTGACGAAGGGGAGTCCGTTAACCTTTGCCTTTCCTCTCACCAAAGGAAAAAGAACAAAAAGGTAAGACATTCTAAATATGATAACTCTAATACAATGTCTTATTCTGAATTACAACATGTTTTTGATACTCTACACTGTGAGGCTAAGGAAGCCTTTAAACGTTTAGCTTCAAATAAACAAATATTTTCTCATTTGGAGCAAAAATCTCCGATTTCGAAAAGGAATTAGAGGCTCTCAAAAAGTCTATGGTGGAAGTAACAAAAGTATATGTTGAGGAAGACAAGAATAGATGGTTAAACTTTGGTTGTGATACTTGTCATATTTGGCAAAAAGAGGTTAGAACTCTAAAGGCCAAACTTGACCAGGCTCTAGAACCAAATATCACTTTTGCTATTGATAGATCACATTTTAAGAAAAGCATGATTAATCAATATCAAAAACACACTTATCTGATTAGAGATCAACCTAGCAAAAGTGATTCTCGTGTTAACCTTACTTGCTTGTATTGTTGCAAAAGGGGTCATACCATTCCAAAATGTCATTTTAGGAGGTTCTTAATTCCTAAAGGCGTTTATCAATGGTTGCCCAAATGCAATCCTGTTTTCACTCACAACCAAGGACTCAATAAGAATTGGGTACCTATTTCCCTTGATTGATTGTGTAGGTACAACGTCTTGAGACCACGGAAAGAAGATGGGTTCTTGATAGTGGCTGCTCAAGACATATGACGGGAGACATATCTCTTTTCATCGACTTCGTGGCGAAGAAAAAGGGATTTGTTACCTACGGATACAACAATAAAGGGTCAATACTCGGCAAAGGTAGTGTAGGTAATCCCTCTTCTACTACTATCTCAGACGTGCTTCTTGTTGAGGGTCTTAAACACAATCTATTAAGCATTAGTCAATTATGTGACAAGGATTATAAAGTATCATTTTCAAAATATTGTTGCATAATTGAAAATAGTGATAAAAATGATGTGTTTAAAGGCCTGAGGGTCAATAATGTCTATATGCTAGACTTGAATGAGGTATCATTGAGTAGCGACAAGTGTCTAGTCACCATGAGTGAAGATTCATGGTTATGGCATAGTCGACGTTTGGCACATGTCAATTTTAATTTACTTAATAAAATAGTTTCTAAAGACCTAGTAATTGGCTTACCCAAAATTAAATGCACAAAGGATGACTTATGTGATGCGTGCCAAATGGGGAAGCAAACAAGGATCTCGTTTAAGTCTAAAAACATTGTTTCAACCACGAGACCCCTTGAGCTCCTCCATATGGACCTCTTTGGACCATCTAGGATTAAGAGCCTAGGTGGTAACTATTATGGTTTTGTGATTGTCGATGACTATTGTAGGTTTTGTTGGACTATTTTCTTAGCAAGCAAGAGCAATACTTTTTCGGCTTTTGAGAAATTTTCCAAGTTATCTCAAAACAAATTGAACACAAACATTGTATCAATTAGAAGTGATCATGGAGGTGAGTTTGAAAATCATCTTTTTGAAGCATTTTATGATAGCCATGGGATTGATCATAATTTTTCTGCACCACGTACCCCTCAACAAAACGGGGTTGTGGAACGTAAAAATAGAATTTTGGAAGAATTAGGAAGGATTATGATCAATGAGAGTGACCTTCCAAAATACTTTTGGGCCGATGCGATTAGTACAGTTTGTTACGTTTTGAATAGGGTGCTCATCCGTCCTATTCTAAACAAAACACCGTATGAGCTTTTAAAGGGGAGGATGCCCAACGTATCTCACCTTCACGTTTTTGGTTGTAAGTGTTTCGTGTTGAATAATGGTAAAGAGACACTTGGTAAGTTTGATGCTAAGGCCGACGAAGGTATCTTTCTTGGATACTCTCAGTCTAGTAAGGCATATAGGGTTTACAATAAGAGGTTACTTACTGTTGAGGAGTCTGTTCATGTTACTTTTGATGAGTCTTATCCGAAAAATGTCGGAAAAGGTAGTTATTTTCATGGTGCAGGTGTATCTTTAGAAGACATACTCAAGGACACTGATAAAGGGACTGATCAACCTGAAGCAGTGCATGTTGAGGAGGAAAACGATCACCAGCCTGTGAAGAGTGAGGAGGATCATCCGACTAATAAAGATGAACTTTCTCCAGCTTGGAAGTCTTCCAAAGACCAACCCATCGACAACATTCTCGATGACATCTCAAAGGGAGTAACAACTCGATCCAAGCTTAGTAGCTTCTGTTATTACTCTACTTTCGTTTTGCAAGTTGAGCCTAAAAACTCAAAAGAGGCCTTACTCGATGAATATTGGCTTTTGTCAATGCAAAAGGAGTTGAATCAATTTAAAAGAAACGAGGTTTGGGACCTTGTCCCTCCTCCACGAGGTCATCGAGTAATCGGCACCCGATGGGTGTTTAGGAACAAGCTCGGCGAAAATGGAGTTATAACTAGAAATAAAGCGCGCTTAGTTGTGCAAGGGTATAACCAAGAGGAAGGCATAGACTATGAGGAAACTTATGCGCCTGTTGCCCGACTCGAGGCTATACGCCTGTTGCTTGCCTACGCATGTGCGAAAAACTTCAAATTATTTCAAATGGATGTAAAAAGTGCTTTTCTAAACGATTACATTAATGAAGAGGTTTCTGTAGCCCAACCTTCTGGATTTGAATCCCACGAGTATCCCGATCACGTTTAGAAGCTCAAACGTGCTTTGTACGGTCATAAACAAGCCCCTAGGTCTTGGTATGAGCGTCTTAGCAAATTTCTACTTGATCAAGGGTACTCTAGAGGGAAGGTTGACACAACCCTCTTCATTAAACGTCAAGGAAAAAACCAAATTTTGGTACAAGTTTATGTAGACGATATTATATTTTGTTCTACTAACATAAATATGGTCAAGGAGTTTTCTAAGTTAATGCAGGGAGAGTTCAAGATAAGCATGATGGGGGAGCTAAACTATTTCCTCGGATTGCAAATCAAGCAACTTAAAGAAGGGACATTCGTGAGCCAGACGAAGTATTGTCTTGAGCTACTCAAGCATTTCGACATGGCTAGCTCATAAGCTATAGACACTCTGATGCCTACTTGCGTCAACTTAAGTCGAGATGAGAATGGTAAGGATGTAGATGTGAAACGATATAGAGGTATGATTGGCTCTCTCCTCCATCTTACTGTATCCCGACCAGATATCATGTTTAGTGTCTGCATGTATGCTAGGGACCAATCGTGTCCCAAGGAATCTCATTTAAAATCCGTGAAGCGCACACTTAGATACCTATGCGGTACTCCAAAATATGGGCTTTGGTATTCCAAGGGAAGCGATTGCTCTTTGGTTAGCTATTCCAATTCCGACTTTGCCAGTTGCAAATCGGATAGGAAAAGCACGAGTGATACTTGCCACTTTTTCTCAAATTCCTTAGTGAGTTGGCATAGCAAAAATCAAGTTTCCGTTGCTTTGTCAACAGCCGAGGCGGAATATGTTGCGCCCGGTAGTTGTTGTGCTAAAGTCTTGTGGGTTAAGCAACAATTACTCGACTTCAATGTTCAACTTGAACGTGTTCCTATTTTTTGTGATAATACAAGTGCCATTAACCTAACCAATAACCCAGTATTACATTCTCGCACGAAACATATAGAAATACGCCATCATTTCCTTAGGGATCGTGTAGAGAAAGACGATGTGGTATTTGAGCAGGTTGATTCTAAGAATCAACTTGCAGATATTTTCACTAAACCTCTTGCGACAGAGCCTTTCTTTAATATTCGTAGGGAACTTGGTATTCTCGATATCTCAGATCGCGTTTTATTATGTATATATGATTGCATGCTCTATACTATTGCTTGTCTATATTTTTCTTTGACTAACAATATTGAAAAGATTAAGCTACATGTGAGTGCATCTATCATCAATCGTCGGAGGTAATATCGTTCCTTTTTAGATTACTACTCTTGATCAATTATATGTGTAACCTATATGGATTGGATTGATGTTTATTTCATGTTTAGATGTGATTTTAATCCATTTTTTAAGTTTGGTATCTGTGTGGCTTGTTATTTATCTCTACTTGATGCATAATGTTCTCAAAATGTGCATTTTTCCATGTTTCGTAACTCGACTCATCATGGTCATCATTTCTTACATTTTGTTGCGGGTTAGCGCAGGTCGATCCTTGGGTCGACGCATCTTTTTAAAATTTGAAATTATGAAATTTCTTTCAGTATGCATCGACACACATATGTTTCGGTCGACGCGGCTAACCGAATCTGAATTTTTTTCTTGGAAAGGAGCGCGCCCCCTTTTTATGTAAGAAAATTTGACCGATTTAATGGTCTGTTACAATTTTCCAAGTCTCATCATCATTATACATTTCATCTACAAACTTTCCTCATTCTTCTCCTCTCCTTCAAACTTCCAAAAACCCTAGAAACCCATTACAAATAGCTCCTCAAGAATACAAGAGTTCCACAATAAAAAGGTATTCAGGGATTCTCTCAACATAAAATCAAGGTTTCCTATTTTGTTCATCATCATCATCAAGGCTCGAACACTGTTCATCATCATCAAGAATTTCGTGTATTGTTCATCTGTGTCAAAAAAGGGTATATTTTAATGGTTTCCACAAGGATCACTGGAAAAAGAACATCAAGAGCTTCTACTTCAAGAGCTACTACGTCTCAACTAAGGTCTACTATGCCGGTAAATGCTCTCTCTCTGTTATCTGAAAATTTAACTGAGACTTACATCAAGAATTTTCGTAACCGATTCATTGTCAAATAATTTTCTTATTATCCTTTGAGGGTTGAGCGTTTGCATTTGACTGAAGTTATTGAACTGCAGAATGTTCAAAACTTTGATGAGTTCTTGGAGTGTGATACCAAGTACAATGAGGACTTGGTTAAGTTGTTATACGTAGGAATTCAGGGTAAATTCAAAGGTTCCACTTTTAAATATGAGATAGGTGGTAGAATGTACTCGGTTAATGCAACTGTCAAGAAGAATTCGATCAATATAGATCCACATGGATCCACTCTTCCTAAGGTTACTAATTCTAAGTTTGTTGATGATTATGAATTTAAGACTGCTTTGAACTCCATGCTGTGAGATCCTTATCCTGACAGCATTTTGAATAGTAATTTGTTTCCTAAGACGGTTACCACAGGGCATTTGAAGACCGTTGATAGGATCCTCTGGTGGATCCTTGCTCATATTCTCCGTCCCAAGAAGGGAGGATACTCCCGGGTTGATCAGGCTGAGGTTCATCTGATCTATTTGTTGAAAAATAAGAAGTGTATTGACTGGCCTCATTATATCACAAGTAGGATATTTGCTCTCCGTGACTCAAGTCGAGGTACGACCCTATTTTATGCATTTTTTATTCAATGTATTTTGAACAAGGATGAAGTAGTAGTTCAAGGTATTCCTTATATGTCATTGACCTCTAATCAAGAGTTCAGCCAGAAAACTCTCACCATGATGGGATACTTCTGGGATAATCAAGAGAAAAAGTACAAGTTTTGGCATAGAACTACACATTTAGGTGTTTAATATGTTGACGAGAATGAAGACGAAGATGAAGAAGGAAATGAGCAAGAAGAAGAAGTTGGTGATGAAATGCAAACAGATGAGCACAATGCGGAAGAGGACAATGCTGATTGGATGGGTCACTCTCCCTCTCAAGATCCCTATGCTAATCAGGGATGGGGTGAGTGACAACATACTGGATGGACTTCACTTGATTCATCCTATAATCCTCCAACCAATGAGTGGCACCAACAAGAGTATGAGTGGCACCAGCAAGAGTATTACATTCCTACTCCTACACCTCAACCACAACAGAACAATGAGGAAGTCCTAAAAATGTTGCGATCAATGCAGCTCCATAAACAAACTTTTATGACTGCTCAGGAGGAGAAGCACACTGCTCTCACAAACCAGTTAGAAGCTCAGAATCAGAACTTTAATCGGTTTGCCTCTGGAGTAATGACTAGGTTTGACACTCTGAATACAACTACTAAAAGTCAGACTCGTTGTTTGACTAATAGTCTCAATACTCTTAACCAGGATATGTTTGAGCTTAACGAGCGTTTGGATGAGCAACCACTTCCTCCACTTCCAGACTAGGCATGGCAACAGGGCGGGTTTAGCTAGCCCCGCACCCGCACCCGCCTCCCTGTTATAGACCCGCCCCCGCCCCCAAACCCAGTCGGGGGTGAAAATTTACCACCCAGACCCGCCCCCGATAGAAACGGGTTTGCCCACACCCGCACCCGCCCCCACCCGCAAAAAAATATTTTTTTAAATAGTAATAAAAATTAACAATTTTATTAAAAACTTAACCATTTTAATAATAAACTTGTTTCTAAAGATGTGAGTTTGAGTGAATGGTGAGAAATGACTAATGAGGATTTTTAATTACTTCTTCAAAAGTGAATAAATGTGATATAAAATAATTTAAATATGGGTATTAAAGTAAATCTTATAAGACCGGGCGGGGGAGGGGGCGGGTGCGGGCGGGTAGTAGCATTCCCCCGCTCCCGCACTCGCACCCGCACCCGCACCCGCACTCAATCAAATCGGGCTTCCCTCGTTAATTTCGGGCCGGGTCCGGGCGGGCCCCTGCGGGCCCAGGTTTTCTTGTCATGCCTACTCCAGACCATTACTTCAGAGAAAGGGGCAACCACTTTAGAGGGGGGAGACCTTGAGGACTAGGATTTTTAGTTTAATGCATCTCATATTTTGTTTTATGTTGCATGACTATTATATGTTGGGATTTGCTTTTGTACGTTGTATGACTTGGAGTTTGTTGGCTTTTTATGGTTATAGAATGTACCTTGAGTTTCTATATATGCGTTATTTTGCCTTATTTATCCATGTTATCTTTGCATTAACATCATTATATGTGGATATGTGTTAATGTATCTTGGTTGCAAATTGATGAGTGAATTTATAAGTATGTAGTATGTTATTCTTTGACCATGTCTCTTTCTCTTTTTGATGTTGTCAAAGAGGGGGAAGGGTATCTACAAGCAAAAGCAACATCAAATTGTATTTTAGAAGACTGCACAAAGTTAGGGGGAGGATGAGTTTCAAATTACAAGACAAGCTAAAGAAGTTTTGCCATCATAAAAAAGGGGGAGTATGTGAGGGCAAGGTGTCTTACACTCGATCTTTATTTTAATGATGTCAAAACATGTACTAGCTCATAGTATGTAATTTGGATGGTGTCATCTCATCATAGTCGGCATCCGTATCTCACAATGGATAAACAATCAATAATCATGTGTCCAAACATATAGGAAGAGTCTTATATATCTGTTATATGTGTGTGATCATATTATGTGTCATAGGTATGCATTAACATGGCCTAGGTAGATGAAAACATGTGCAAAAACTAATTTTTGAGAGTTTTCGTAGTTTGAGTCGACCTAAACCATGCTTTAGTCGACTCATGAAATGTTGATTTTGCTGCATTTCCCACGGGTTAGCTCACGCCGACCCACCGGTCGACGCATACTGGAGCTATTTCTTCATTGTGTTTTTTCATCAGCTTTGCGTTGACGCATGACCCTGTGGCGGTCGACGCAAGGTACTCAACCTTGCACAGTTTTGCCCACGGGTCAGCGCAGGCTGACCCTCATAAAAGTTAGGTCGACTCTTCGCTAAATGAGGGACATTTTTCTAGTTTATCTAAGTTTCAAAATGCTGTTATTTTTGGTAGTTGGTCCTAGCATCATATAAATACTTTGTTCCTCATTTCTTATATAGAAACAAGAAAAAGTGAAGGATTTACACTAAAATTTTTCTCTCATCA
The DNA here is from genome assembly GCA_022829125.1 of Lathyrus tuberosus. Classification (NCBI taxonomy): domain Eukaryota; kingdom Viridiplantae; phylum Streptophyta; class Magnoliopsida; order Fabales; family Fabaceae; genus Lathyrus; species Lathyrus tuberosus. The sequence continues at coordinate 839,617 of JALAZF010000179.1, forward strand.
TCTTCATCCCCATTCATGCATTTTCTCAACAAATAGACATAACCATTTTTGTTGATCTTTTGCATCATGAGGTGGTAACGTCCAAACATAGGAGTGTATCTTGTTTGGGGTGAGTTTTTCAGTGGGTTTTTTCTTGAATAAAACCTCTAGGGTTTTGTCCTCCAAGATCAATTGGATTTGGGGGTTTTGGGTTCAGATCTTTGTGTGCATTGAATTCATCCGAGCGAAGGTGATCGAAGAACGGTGAGTTCTGTCGATCTAGTAGCATCAACCGGAGGATTATGCAACATAGGTTTGGGGATCGAATTGTGTGTGGATTGGAATCAGTCGAGCGAAGGTGATTGAAGACCTGTGTGTTCATTCGATCTAGTAGTGGTAAACGGAGGTTCATTCAACACGTTCGAGGCACTTGATTCGACTCGAATCAAGGGAAGAGAAGACATAGTATCAGCATCAATGGAGTTTCTTGAGTGTGTGATAGCTAAGGCTTCTCTTGTAAAAACAATTTGCAAACAAGATTATAGATATATCAATTCTAGATTTAGAATTAGGGGCAGACGTACCCGAAGCGAGGACGAAAGGGGAATTTCCTAAACAAACTTGGTGTCATTTCTCTTTCCCTATCTCTTTAATTTTTGAACTGTTTACGCTTGTGATTGTTCAATTGATCGATACAAATTCTGGTATAGTATAGTGCAGAAAAACTAATTTGAAAACATTGCACAATCATATTGGATTGTGCTTGGTGAAAATTATGCACTTACTAACATAAAAGTTATAGCTTTGAGTGTTTCGCACTTTAAGTGCTCGATATATTGATCGCTTACAAGGTGTTTGATAAATTGTCAATTTGGCTTAATTTTGGATTGGTCATTGGAGATTGCATAACATTGAGTGTTGTTGGTAAATTAATTAATAGTACAAGTTGTGATTCAATTTTCTTATCGAGCCTATCGTTCCATTTGGCTTACTCATATTCGGTCCTTTCGGTAACCGGTTCGTTTAGACGATATAGTCCTCGGCCGCTTCCGCAAATAATTTTTAAAATCAAATTTGAGCGCCGACTCTCCATTAAAAAGTAGTGATCTATTCAACCCCCCTTCTAGATCAATTGTCGTCGTCTAACACCATGAAATACTCACCAGAGCCAAGACTCACTCCTGTTCCAAATTTGCCACAGGTTGAGTCGAATATTCTAGCGCCGCCGTAACCGGAGAAAGAACTGGCTTGTAAAACTCCTTTGTATTTGTTTTCTACAGCCTTGAAATTTTGTTTTGATTCTTCTTTTCAATAACTCTTGTGTGAAGAATTTGAATTCTTGTGAAATTCTTTACTGTGTAATCAATCACTGGTTTTTTTTTGCTCAGTTTCATTGCTCATTGATATGTGTTTCAAATGAAGCTTCACAAATTGGTTGTGTAGATTTGAAGGTAGAAAAGGCTCAATATCTTCTTCACCTGGTTTCATTGTAGTTCCAAATTTGTATGAATTTGAGAAACCATAATCAATGTCTTTAGAATAAGCGACAACATTAACCGAACTCATCCTCTCGCATAGAAATTAAAGTTGAAAGCATTATTCTGATTTACTTGCTACTGTAGAAAGGGAAACTGAGTCAATAGAACAATAAAATATCCATAGAGGAGCTTCTGACAGTGAATGTGTTGAGTTACACCAATCGTGTAAGTAGAGTTTGCACCTAAGAAGGGGGTGAATTAGGTACTTTAAATTTTTTCCATTTTTAGACTTATGTGTTATAATTTTTCCGGTTGGTTGCTAAGTGTTGAAAGCGATAAAGTGCGGAAAAATAAAGAACACAGAAGGATTATACTAGTTCCTCTCACAGTCCGAAAGTACGTCTAGTCCCCTTACAACATGTAAGAGATTTTACTATCTTGTTTGGACTTTGTACAAGCTATCCTAGCCACTATACACAAGATCCTAACTAATCAATAAGGATAATCCCCTTATGATTTACACAGTGAAATAAGAGAACAATCCTCCCTTAATCACCTCTTGTTTCGAACAATCCTGGACAACAATGAATTCAATTATATTTTGAATTTTTACAAGAGTTTTTAAAGTAGTATACAATGTATCAATCACTTGATTTTTCTTCTCCTTCAAGCAAACAATTCTCTTTATGTGACACAAGTGCTCAAGTATGTATGTGTTTGAAACTATATGAATTAGCAATGAAAATTAAGTGTAGAAGTTTCACCAAAAATTATGTCAAGAACACTTGAAGTTTGAAAGATAAGAGAAAATGATTTTGAATTGTAGATGAAAGATGTGTGTTTGAAAATCTGAAATTTAAGGTATATATAGAGCCTTAACACATCTCTAAATGAGTACAAATGCATCAATAGATGTTGTGGTTCAAAATACATTTATAAAATTTGTTTCCATGAAAACTTACCTGAACCATTGCCACTGCTTCAGTGGTAACCGGTTACCATATATGGTGTAACCGGTTACACCTGTAGCGGTGCCTAAAATTTTTGAAAAATATGCACAAGTAACTGGTTATAGGATTTTAGGTAACCGGTTACATCCTTTGAAAATTGACACACAATGTAACGTTCAGGTGTGGTAACCGGTTACAGGTATTTGGGTAACCGGTTACATGAGAGGCAGAATAAAAAAATTGAAATTCTGGCATAGCAAATAGCAGATGTCTTTACACATGTCAAGACATTGTTCTGCATACTTAGTAAACAACGAACATAACAGCAGACTGATATCCAGAATATCATAAACTGCAGAAAGACATATGTTTCGACATCTGTTACAACATTGTTAACCAAAACTGAACTGTAAATTGCAGAATGATAAACAACACAGAATATGATAACCCAGTTCGGTGCAAATCACCTACATCTAGGGGCTACCAAGCCAGGAATGAATTCACTATTAGTGGTATTAATTTAGAGCTAAACTCCCCCGTTTACAACTCCTCACTTAATCCCTACCCAGTACAATTCTATCTAGAAATCACCATCTAGATAAGAGAAGCCCAACTCAATTCCTAAATCCCCTCAGTGATATCTAACAGTTACAATCTCTAGCAACTGCATCAATCTGTTCAATGGAAAGACATTCCTTCCAATAATAATATTCAGCCAAGACTCTTGACTAAAAACAATATTCAATTTTCCTTAAAAGCTTCAACCAAGAACAATACTCAACTCTTGCTTCAAAGCTTCAATTAAGAACAATATACAACCTAAATATGTCTACCACGATGCAACAAAAGATACAAAGGGTGACTTACAAAGTCACACACAAGAGACTCTCAAAACCCTAAACCCTTATGATGTACCTACAGTTTTCTTGTTGTGAATGCTTGCTCTTTCAGGTCAAGCAAGTCCTTATTTATAGAATATTCCATAATGGTCTTGGACTCTTCAATCAGGTTCAATCTTCATGTTGTAAATCTCCTGCAGAATCTTTTCCACAAAGATAGGAACAAATCTTTTATTGTTTCCTAAAAAGTCTTAAAGATCCTTTTTATGAAATCTAATTATATCTGCACTTTGTTCCTAATAAATCTCCTTGGCCTGCGCATAATGATGATGTATATCTTAAAGATTCTCATCAAATATGTCAAGAGATATAAAACAACAGTGCCTGTTGTACCAGACAAAGATGTCATGACATCTGTCATGACAGTTGATGACACATGTCATGACAGTTGATGAAGATGCTTCAACATCTTGCTCAACATCTTGCCAAGTATTATAACCACATATGTACTGATGTTTAAGCAACCATGTTAGGACATCTTACCCAACATCTTGCTGTAAACTTGTTTTAGCCAAAATGCAGCCTATTAAAGACCTAACAATCTTCCCCTTTGGCAAATTTTGGCTAAAACAACCTTTGAAAAACACATTCGGCTCCCCCTCAAGGAAACAACTAAGGAACACTACTACTACTTACTTTTCCCCATTTTTAGCCATAATATAACAAACCAAGTAACTATGCATTAAGGGCAATTAACCAAAAGCAAGCAAGTCAGTAGCAAAACACATCCAGCTTAGAAGCTTGTACAACTCTGATTCAATCCATTGACATTCAATGACAGAACCAGTTAAGTTCACCCAGAACTGTAGCATAATGTCACGACAACTTGTCTGACATTACATCCTCAACAGAGGAATTCTATCACAGACTGCTTAAAACCACAACCAATCTTGATAAACAATTGCACTACTGCAGCAACAGATCCAAAACAGAAGTCCAACTCCCCCTGTCATAGACAACCAGTGCTCTTTTGCAAGAACACCCTAAATGAATGGAAAACATTAGACGCATCTTTATGGCTTCAAGAGCGCACCCTCTGTTCAACACACCTGCTAAACGCATTCACCTCATGCTTGATCCTCAAGCACTCCAAGTACCACACTAGTACATTCAACAGACAGAAGTTCTCCCCTATCTTTCTCAAAAGATGCTTCTTCAACAAGAAACACCAAAAATCACCACATGATATCCCATGACAACTTCATGATCATATAGTGAGAGTACCAGGAACACATCCTTGTACCATGACCAACAAACTCTTGGATTGAGACCAAAACACCATTTATCCCTCTTGTCCAGAAACCATCCATACACCATACAAATTCTTCCTGAATTCTCATGTATAGATATCCTTGTTCCATGAGATACAACCCAATTGAATTTGGAATGTTTGACATTCCTCAAAGAGAGATACAGAGCCCCTTAGTTTGCTAGCTGTAGCGCGATTTTTGTGGTCCTGAGGCACAATCGTACGAGTACTACAGTTCGATTCATTTTTTATCCTATTGAGCTGACTAAGGAAAGGAAATAGATGTCTCCAATTAACCCTGCTTGCATACTGAGTTTGAACAGCGGTCTGTTAGGTTACAGATGTTATGTGGAAGTGGGGCCCAATCTTTGGTTATTTCGCCTGAGAACACGGTGTTTGGACTATTAGCCAGGTTTTTGATATTGTGTTTAGATTTGATGCTTTTGGGTTGTTTTGGTGGAGATACTGGATTTTGGGTTTTTGATTAGTATGCTCAATAAGATTTTTCAATCTTATGCCTACGTATTCCCGTTTAACGAAATAGGGAAATCAGAGCGATCGTAGTTCCTCCTATTCTATGGGAGGAAAAAGGTGTTCTGGTGTCTTGTTCAAAGCCCAAGACGTGAAGTTAAAGGTGATTTGTATCTTGTTCAAAGCCCAAGATGTGAAGCTAAAGGAGATTTGTATCTTGTTTAAAGCCCAAGATGTGAAGCTAAAAGAGTTTGAGAGAGATTTTCTCATCTCTAAAGGGGGATATTTGGTCTGTTTATCACAACTGTTGGGTGACTGATTATAAAGGAGGATTACTTTAACTGGGATATGTGAATCCAGCAATGCCATAATTTCCTTTATAGGGGATTTTTAACCTGAAGGAGAAGACTTTAACTCAGTGTAGAGCAATGCTATCTTTCCTTAGGAATTCCTCATGCTAAAAGAGGGACAGTGGCGTGGATGTAAATAATCCAGAGGCTTGCCGCTTACAACAATTAGATGAAGGGGAAAAGGAGTTGTTGATGTTTGTATACTGAGAGCAAGGCACAGATTGATGCTAAAAGGTTGATTGACTCAACCGAGATTTCCTTATACAAAGCCTAAGAGGAGGCTATTGACCCAACAAGAGGGTGTTTTTTATCTGTCTAGTACGAAGCCCGAGATAGAGGCTAAAAGGGTTGACTCAACAAGAGAGTGCTTTTATATGTGTCTTGTACGAAGCCCAAGACGGAGGCTAAAAGGAAGATTGACTCAACAAGAGAGTCTTTTATACTCAACAAGAGAGTGATTTAGTATCTCGTACGAAGCCCGAGATGGAGGTTGAAAGGTGTGACTCAACAAGAGAGTCTTTTATACTTAATAAGAGAGTGTTTTCTATCTCGTACGAAGCCCGAGATGGAGGCTAAAAGTGGTTGACTCAACAAGAGAGTCTTTTATACTCAACAAGAGAGTGATTTTATCTGTCTTATACGAAGCCTAAGATGGAGGCTAAAAGTTTGACTCAACAAGAGAGTCTTTTATACTCAACAAGATAGTGATTTTCTATCTCGTACGAAGCCCGAGATGGAGGCTAAAGATGTTTGACTCAACAAGAGAGTCTTTTATACTCAACAAGAGAGTGTTTTCTATCTCGTACGAAGCCCGAGATGGAGGCTAAAAGTGTTTGACTCAACAAGAGAGTCTTTTATACTCAACAAGAGAGTGTGGAGAGAATCATTGTACAAAGCCCAAGAGGAGGCTAGTTGTTGGTGATTGTTTCTGTTTAGTGACAGGTCCAGTATGTTGGATAAAAGAGAAAATCAGTTCTTATAATGGGAACGATTAAAGGTAAGGCTGTGCTTTGGTACTGATCAGAGGATCAGGGTTATTTCCTGTTCTTTAAGGAAATGGGAAATCCAAAGGGTATTGAGATTGCCCAAGTCTACTGGTGTTTTGAGAAATCGATTATTAGATAGTGAAGGATCTTTGTATGATGCCCAAGAGAAGGTTGGTATGTTAAGGGATGAAGGTCAACCCATTAACTGGTCTGACACTTGACTCAGAAAGACAGCTCTAGTAAATTGATGACTAGGTTCTGTTCCTATACCTGTAGAGGTCTCTGGGTCCTTGTACTAAGCCCAAGAGAAGGCGTGAGAGCTTTTAAGAAGCCGAAGGGTCCTTGTACAACGCCCAAGAGGAGGCGGGTATTCTTTTAAGAAGCCCGTGGGTCCCCAAACCCCGAGAAGTTCAAGACATGCTATTCACCGATAATAGATCAAGCCAGGAAAGTCCGAGAATTTGGAAGAAACTCAAGAGATGCCATTCACGGAGAATAGATCAACTCTGGGGAGTAGAGTTTCTTTGACAATTTCTAAGAGTGACAGACTGAGAAAGGATTCACCGAGAATGCTGCCTTTCACGTCACCATATTGTTTAACCCCAAGAGGAGGGAAGACTGTATCTGGTAATCCTATGGGGATCTAGTTTTGTTTGTATTTAAGAGTGACCAACAGGGCTTTACCTAGTGCTAGACGTAGTTGTCGGGGAAAACTCTAAATAACTATACTAGTATTACACAGTTGATATTTGACAAGTATATAAAAGTTTGTGAAAGAAGACTTACAGTGAGCAGCCCCACAATACAGTTTTATATATATATATGAAAGCGGATAAAGAAAGCGGGTAAACACTTACTCGGTTGTAGAGCTTCCATGCTGTTTTGTTAGCTGTTCAACAAAGAAAGGTTTGATAACAATATTATATTCAAAATTAAAGGAGAAAGTGCTTTGAAAAGATTGTTGGGGCTTACAGCTCAAGGAGAGGCTCAAGGCTTTATCAGTGATTGCACTGTTGTTTTGAAATTGTACAGGGGCTTATACAAGTGATTGAGGCCCAAAAAGGTTTTCTGTACAAAGGGATGGGTCTTACACTCTCTCAAGAGGCCCAAAGGTTTATTTTTATACAAGTGGGGCTTACAGCTCATGGAGAGGCCCAAGGTCTTTGTTAAAAAAGGCGACGATCGCGCCGAACTTTTTGATGATGTCGGGACTTATACAATAAACTGAAGCCCAAATCATTTTGGTTTTCAAAAATGGTTGGGTCTTACACTCTACTAGAGGCCCAAAGGGTTTTAAGAAAAGAATTGGGACTTATAGCTCGAGGAGAGGCCCAGTTGATTTTTTTTTGTTAAAAATGCGACGATCGCGCCGTTGTTTTAGAAAATACAGTGGGTCTTATACAATGACTGAGGCCCAAAAGGTGGTGTATTTACAAATGGGGTTGGGGATTTACACTCTATTAGAGGCCCAGAGAAATTTAAAGAAAAGAAATGGGGCTTATAACACGAGGGTAGGCCCATATATCTTGATTTTTGAACTGGCGATCGCGCCGAGGTTTTCTTTTAACGCAGAGGGACTTATACAATATTTGAGGCCCAAAAAGGTTTTGGTTAAAAGGGGTATTGGGTCTTACACTCTATTAGAGGCCCAAAAGTTTGAAAAAGATTTGTGAGGGTGAAAATCAAAGAAACCCTAATTTTGTATTCCTTTAAAAGTAAATATTTAAAGAAAATCAATAAAATGATAAAAAAAAATACCAAATAAGTTTGAATAAACCACTTGTGGTTTTTTTTAAGGTTTGAAAAATGAGGTTTTAATCACAAGATGAATTAAAACTCATTTGGTTTTGATTTTCAATGTAAATATTCACTTTTAAATGTTTAAAAACAATTAAAAATGAATTTATTCACAAAAATACTAATTATATTAAATAAATAATATAAAATTTATTTTTTTGTGGGATAAAATATTTCAACATTTTTGTGATTTTTTGCAAAAAGAACCAATAAAAAATAATTAAAATTGAGGGAGTTATTAATTTTTCAAATCATTAAAAACAATAAGAAAAATAATAAAAAGTGGAAAAAATAGCAAAAAGAGGATCTGGGGCGAGGGGAGTTCGAACCCCAGACCTCTTGTGTATAGGGCGCACGCCTTACCATTGGGGTGGTGATACATCCGTTGATTGAAACACAACCACAAATATACAAGGCTTGCCTTATTTTTGGCCTGACCCAAGGCAAGGCAAGGCAAGATTTTGGTTAGAAACGTGAAGGCCATAACTTTCTCATTTCTCCATGGATTGGGACAAAATTTAGGTCTATCCTGCTTAGAATTTCACAGGGAATCCAATGGTGGTGGTGTTTTTTTCAGATCATGCTCCTATTGAAAAACCCGATAGTGGTTTTGAAATAGGCCATGATTTGCATTTTCTGTGTCATATCTTGGTACAGGTATGAATTACATGATAAATTGGTGCAAACACAACACATATAACATGTATAAGAGATGCATGATCAGTGGACATCAAAAGAAAGCATGATTCAAAGAATCCAAGTTGTGATGCTTACCTCTTTTCGGAGCTTTTGTGTAATCTGCCAAGTACCTTGTTCCAGAAATGATTTGATGCTTTGGAGACCCTTAAATGATCTCTTAGAAGCTTTTAGGATGGTTGGAATCAGCTGGAAACCTCAGAAACAAGTTTGAGCTTTTTCTTGCAAAAGGGGCAAAAGTGGCCAAAATAGCAACTCTCTCAAATGATGTTCCAGATGTGTGGAACCATTTGGGACAGTTCAAGGATGATATTTGGAGTGTGTTTGAGGTTTTATCTGGTTTGGAAAGTGACTGAATCAAGACATGGCTTGAAAAATGCACAAAAGTCCAATTTTGAGGTTTTGAGAGGTGACTTTGAGATTTTGGTGTTACAGGTCACTTGTGAGTGTTTGGATCACCTCTATATGATGTTTATGAGGTGTGTGTGTGTGTGTGTGTGTGTGTGTGTGATTGGTTTGGTTGGAATTGCTCTCAAACTCAAAACCCGATAGTGACTTGCTTTGGAAGGCAAATTTGGAAGTGAGAAGGTGATTTTGAGGAAAGCATATGTTTGATGGCTTTGGTGTACTCAAACTGATCACAAATGATGTCCATTTATAGTGCAACAAGTTTGTTTTGGCATCAATAGTGAATGGCAACTGCTGCATAGTTTTGGCCAATGTTGATCAATGAGAATCCAAGTCTCCTCTGGCCATTGACTAGAGGTTAGGGCACAGGCTGCTGGTTCCCTAGTTGTTGGATAAGTCTTGACTGAATTCAGTTGGAAATGGCTCAGTCCATGCCACCTTGGTGTATCCATTAAATGCTCCAAATCAAAATTGGAGTCTTGTCCCTCTTTTAGGGAATCTTAGGTTTGGCATGCTACTTTTGGTTCCAAGGACTTGGGAGGCTGATGGATCAGTGTTTGTCCCTCCTTGGTCTCCCCCTGAGGTGTTCAGATGGACAAGTGTGTATGTCATTTGCACAAATTTGTCAAATCGAGCAAAATGCACAAATTTGCCTTGCTTTGACAGTTTTCAACAAGGCATATTGCCATTGTCATATCTCATGGCTCAAGTGGACTTTGATGGAGTTCTTGGCCATTTTGGAAAGCCCTCATATGATACAATAACTGTTTGATCATAGTTGGTTTTGATATTTTTGGATCCAAGTGAAAAATGCCCCTACATTTGGAAAAAAGTGAAGGCAGATTCTGACTTAGTGAAAATTTCACTAAAGTGTTGGAAAAAAGTGACATTTTCACTTTTTGTGATTTTGATCATTCCATAACTTAAAATCCATGAGGAATTGGAATGAGTTGTGTTTGAAGCTTTTGTAGAGGTCCATGAGAGCTACAAATCCAGCTTTGAATGGGGAAAAATGGCCTTGTGGTTTAGGAGATATGATCCTCCAAAGTTGGTGCCCTAGCCACTTTGTTCCATAACTTAGAAAAATTTCTAAGTTTTTATGGTTACCCCTTTTACAAGTTATCCCACTTTTCTTGATTTTTCTTGATGAATGATGATTCTAATCACACATTAACATCATTTTAGGGTTAAAGAACCATAAAATGTGAAAAATCTCAAAAAGTAAAAGTTGACTTTTGTGCACAGTTGACTTTTTGTCATATGAATTCCAAACTGTGCGATCCTCTATGAAATCAAGCCCTTGACCTAAATAAAACTTGATGTATTGATTTCATAGGTGTTATAGGGTTTATTGAATCATGTCCTAGGGTTTGGGAGCATGTCCTGGTCAAAAGTCAAAGGTACAGTTGACTTTTTCCGTGAAACCCTAATTGTGGTTCTGATGAACTTGAAACTTGGGAATCAAGTTTCTTGGATCAATCCACTGTTGCAAATGGATCAATGTGGTGTATTGGAGACCCTCAAACCATGTCTTGAGGTATTGGCTCTTGATTTGTCCCAAAAGTCAACTTAGGGGTGAATTAGGTCAAGAAACCCGAATTCTTGATTTTTGATGAATGCATCCCCTGAGGTTAAATTGACTTAATGATTGGGTTCATGATGTCCCTTGGAGAATCTTAGGTTATGCTTTGAAGCATTGGCTCATGCCCAGAGGAAAATTTCCATCTGGAGGCCCTGGTCGACCAAAACCCTAATTTGGTGACACTGTTGATCTTGAGGCTTGATCCACTTAGAATGTTGCAGCCTTGTGCTTGACTCTTGAGGTGGGAGTCCTCTTGATCCATTGGGGATTTTTGAGAGGTTTAGACAAGTTAAAGATATGGGATTTCTTGATTGATCCTTTGTCTAAGAACTCTGAGAGGGCTTGAAACTCTAATTTTGATTATAGTGAATGCTCACCCATCTTTGGGGAGACTAATGAGGCATAATGATTCATCCATATTGTGATGATGATTTACACAATGATGGGAAATCTTGGGGGTCAAAATTTGGGGTATGACACTACCTCGCCCAGATGTTCTTCACACTTGAAGTACATCAAACACATGCTCCAGAAATCCTCAGCTTATTTTCTCCCCAAGCACCAAACTGATCCACTTCTCTCTAGCATGACTTGTAGCAGAAGAAACCACCTCTCCACAAGTATTATGACTTCATCAAGAGTTAGTCTTCTAGATAAACACCCCATGATCCAAGACAGTCTTCAATTTATCATTCTCCCATATGATAAGATAGAATACATCTGATTCAACTGGTGAATATCAGCTACCATATTCTGGACACATCAGAATCCAGGCCTTCATGCAACCAACCCATGATCCACTTCAGTATGATACCACATTCACATCAGACTTCCAAGATAGTCCTTTACTCATCATTATTCCGTATGACAAGATAAATACTTCTTAGACAAGATGTGAGTCTCAAGTTCCACACACAGAAGTTAGAATCCTACTTCAAGGATAACCAACCCAGATGATGTTCTAACATCAGTTATGACATCCTTCACATATCACAGACACCAACCGACATGATTCTTAATATGTTCACCACTGGACTTACTATTTGCATAGTAATCCAACTGAAGATCTTCAAACAACATTGCGCCACTGATGCATCCGCAAGTGCACGGAAATATCGAAGTAATATAAAAGATTATCAAACCCACAGAGACCAATGTCAACCTACTGTAATCTATCGTCACTTTGTAAAGCTAAGGCTAATGATATTAGATAAAATGGAAGCTAAGACTAAAACTAAAAATGAACTTAGAAAATATGATAATAAAGAGAGGCCGGAATATGGATTCCGCGTTCCTAAAGGACTTTGTAGAATTCGGGTACTAATTACAACTATAACTTAGTTCCGTAGAATATACCGACTTAAAAACTCCGCCTCACGCTCTCGCGGTATTAACTAAAGTCATGTTCCCTAATCCCAAGATTTTGCTCTCGCTCGCCCGGTAACTAGGAAATATATTTTGAAAGCCAATAATATCCTAAACGTATCTAAAGCGCTCTCACTGTATTTAGATATGTTGCCTAATTTCCACTATCCGGTTCGACCCCCACGCTCTCGCAGTGCCGGCTATAACCTTAATTAATTTCTCACTCTCGTGACAAAATCGTGTTAAATAGCCTCTCACTCTCGCGACAAAGCTATTTAAATTAGACTTGGAAATTAAAACCAAAACAGAATTTTAATCATAAGTTCACACCTATTGTTTTCTACCGAGTCCCGTCGGTAACGACGGTCCTCATATGTCGGACTCAAGAATATTTAGAAAGACATAGATAGGAAAACAAATACGTAGTTACAATAAATAAACTTAATACTAAACATGATCTAGCAAATAAAATAAGAAAGTAATAATAGTAAAATAAACAATAAAGGGAACCTGAAATTAAATAGATGTTGAATTGTGATATGCCTGAAGGCTTCGAATCAAAGTACAGAAATCGACTGACAAAAATAAATCCTAAAACTATATTGGTAATAGTCCCTCGATGTGGAGAACTAATACTTTTACATGGTGAAAGAAAACTGCCTAAAAACTAAACAAGGAAAATTCTGGCAAAGAAAAGTCGCCCCCTTCAATGGAGGTTTCCTCCTCTTTTTATACTGAGTAGGATCTGCAGAACCTTCAGTCAAATGCGTGAGAAGCGGATGAACGAAACTGGTTGATTTGAGCGAGTAAATCTGAAGCGTGGAGAAATAAAAGGGAAGTGGAGAAATAAAAAGGAAGTGGATAAATAAAAGGGAAAGTGGAATTTTTCTTCTCCTAAAAACTAGGTGGCTTGCGCCACCTCTCCCTCTATCACATTAAGTGGCCGGTGCCGCACATATTAGGTGGTGGGCGCCACCTAGGTGTGGCTTGCGCCACCCTTTTGTTGTGTGGTGGGCCCTATCTTTTTATTTTATTTTATTTTATTTTCTTTCCTTCAATTTCTTTCCTTTCTTTTTCTTTCCTTTCTTTTTCTTTCTTTTCTTTTTTTCATTTTCTTCTTCAATTCATCCATATTTTCTCCATTTTTTGATAAATTCCGATCCGACTCGAGTACCTGAAAACGGAAATAAATACGAGTAATATAATACATAAATCAGGAAAAATCAAATAAAACATAACTAAAATTCATGCAAGTCAAGTCAAATACACAATATAATTTTGTGTTATCAGCCACCAGCTTGATCAACAAGAACTCCAGATAACCGAAGAGAGAAATAAACTCTCATCCACCAAAAGAAGGTAATCTTCCATAATCAACTTAGAACTTCTACCACAAGCTCCAAGATAGAACTGAACCAAAACCTCCTTAAGTCTTCAACCAACTACCCTTCTGCCCAAGAGTAATTAGTTCCAAGCACCCTGCTTGAATGCACGATAAAGTTCAACCAAATGCCACTGTTTGGTTAATCTTAGCTTTTCTTCAGAGTTTCAAAAAACCTTCTGATCCACCAATAAAACCTAATCTTTAAGTCACATAGTCCACTTACTCCATAGCAAGCCATCTTGGATCCACCAAGCCTTAGACATGTAACATTAAGTCCGTTATCCTTTCACACTCATGGTAAGATAGCCTGTTAGTGACTATGATCTCATTATCATCATTCATTTTTTTTCTTTTTGCACATTGGCTTAAATATCAATAAAATAAAGAAGTTTGCACCGTTGGGCTAAATGATCGGGTGAGGATCACCTAACTTAGAAGGAGCATTTCTTTTCATTCATTCATTTTTTTTTCTTAGTTTACCTTTTAAGCCTGAGATCATACACTTATTTGCATCGGCTTCCTACTTAGTGCGTGCTTAGGATGGTGCTAACTGCTAAATAAACTACTTAGGGACTACTAAAGGGGTGAGAACTTAAGGCTACGGCATAACAAGTACTCAAATCGATTTCCATAATTTAGAGGCTCACGGTGTTAAAACGATACCGATCTTGCAGAATTTTCCCAAGTTTCACAGTCTAACCTCAATTTTGTCTGTAACCTAAGATTTTCAAAAGAAACACTATTTTTCACTCAAAAAATTTTCAAAATATTTGGTATAACTCTAGAGAATGGGGAGATCGATAAACAACATAAAATCACGCATAAAGACTCAATAACACATGCACAGACGCACGAAACATTAAAACATAAAAAATTTTAAAATCATGCTAGAAAACAGTAAATCTAACTAGGAAGCGGTAAAATGAAAATGGTAAATGTTCCTCCCCCACAATTAAACCAAACATTGTCCTCAATGTTTTGATAAAAGGTGGTAAAGGAAGGATAGAACATGTATGAATGCCACAACCAAATTTGCTCTGATTCTTCCCATGTTGTCCCTGTCTTTGCTGGCCACTTCTACTCTGGCGTCTTGGACTACGAGTTATCTGAATTTCCTGAAACTTCATTTTCTTGAAGACGCTCATCATACTATTTGTTTCCGAAGGAAGTACCTGCAAAAATGTTAGAAAAATACGGTGCGGTGTGTGCAGGTGGAGCCTGACCATGCGAAAGGACAAGGAGGAGGTGAGTTATGAATGGGAGAGATATGCCCTCTCCTATCATACTCAACATTGGTGTCACCACCAGCAGAGACATTCATAGGAATGTCTGTGGGCACCAACTCATCTTAAGGGATTGCATCTAGAGATCTTTCGCCTAAATTTAGCTGAGATGTGACAAGCGATACAATTCTTTATTTTCTGCAAACACAAAACATAAAACATTAAATTAAAAGCTCGTGGGTTGCCTCCCACGCAGAGCTTTGTTTAACGTCGATAGCTCGACGGCTAGGAGTGTTAATCTTCAGTTTCCATGGCCATTTATCAAGTCATCTCACATATCCCTCACCTTTTCTTTTCTTCTTTCTGTGGGGCGGTTCATTCTTTTGAACTTGTGGTGGTGGTTCTGGATCTATCCTAAGTATTAGCTTTTCGAGTTTGGGCTTAGTTATCTCATTCACCATCTCAAAGCCTAACCTTACCCTCTTAGCAGTAATGATATCCCTAGTTTCATGGTCCTCAAATTTTCTCTTTTTATGCGTGACCTCAAACAAAGATGCATCGGTGTGGATATTTTCGAATACCTCCACATGTGTTTTGGATTGGGAGTCTACAAACCTATGCTGGAAAGGAATCGGTGGGGTATAGGGATGAGGAACAGCCTTAGGTGCTACTTTCTCTATGTTTTTGACGACCTCCCTTTCAGGTGGTCCCAGTGAATTTTTATCAATCTCTACTTCTGCCTCACCAGAACTCTCCTCAACCTCAATATCACTCTCCTCAACCCCATTATCACTCTCCTTAGGATTTTCGATTTTTTTTTCACTACAGGTCACTACAACATCCACATGCTCCTCAAGGGAGGGTCCTATAGGTGTTTGTGCAAGCAGGGAGATTTGAGTCTCCAATGCCTCAGTGTGAGTCGCGAGGGACTCGACCATAGTGTTTATCTGCCTAAGGGTTTCATAAGTATCGAGATGTTGTCTTCTAAGCTCTTCATTCTGGAGAGTTTGTGTCTCCACAAAGTCCTCCATCATGGATTCTAGCCTCGAATTAGTTGTTGTTTGAATGAAATCCTCCATTAATGTTTCGAGGTTGGAATTAACGAATTCTTGTGGTTCCTCGAAATATTGGGAATGGTGATCGTAGAGGAAGTTTGGGTGCGGTTCCTCGAGATATTGGGAGTGAGTCAGTGTCGCATTGAAATCCTGCATTAATATTTCTAGGTTGGAATAATGAGATTCTTGCGACTCCTCAAAATGTTGGGATTGGTAGTTGCAGAGACAATTTGGGTGAGAATGAGTTAGTGATGCATTGAAATTATCCATTTGTATTTCAAGGTTGGAATTATGGGATTCTTGCGATTCCTCGAAATACTGGGAGTGGTGATTGTAGAAAAAATTTGGGTGATACATAGTAATGAGTGCCTTAGTCTATACGGTGCAACAACGGAATAACAATATTGATTGTTGGTCCCCGGCAACGGCGCCAAAAACGTGATGCGTCCGCAAGTGCACGGAAATATCGAAGTAATATAAAAGATTGTCGAACCCACAGAGACCAATGTCAACCTACTGTAATCTATCGTCGCTTTGTAAAGCTAAGGCTAATGATATTAGATAAAATGGAAGCTAAGACTAAAACTAAAAATGAACTTAGAAAATATGATAATAAAAAGAGGACGGAATATGGATTCCGCGTTCCTAAAGGACTTTGTAGAATTCGGATACTAATTACAACTATAACTTAGTTTTGTAGAATATACCGACTTAAAAACTCCGCCTCACGCTCTCGCGGTATTAACTAAAGTCATGTTCCCTAATTCCATGATTTTGCTCTCGCTCGCCCGGTAACTAGGAAATATATTTTGAAAGCCAATAATATCCTAAACGTATCTAAAGCGCTCTCGCTGTATTTAGATATGTTGCCTAATTTCCACTATCCGGTTCGACCCCCACACTCTCGCAGTGCCGGCTCTAACCTTAATTAATTTCTCACTCTCGTGACAAAATCGTGTTAAATAGACTCTCACTCTCGCGATAAAGCTATTTAAATTAGACTTGGAAACTAAAACCAAAACAGAATTTTAATCATAAGTTCACACCTATTGTTTTCTACCGAGTCCCGTCGGTAACGACGGTCCTCATACGCCAGACTCAAGAATATTTAGAAAGACATAGATAGGAAAACAAATACGTAGTTACGATAAATAAACTTAATACTAAACATGATCTAGCAAATAAAATAAGAAAGTAATAACAGTAAAATAAACTATAAAGGGAACCTGAAATTAAATAGATGCTGAATTGTGATATGCCTGAAGGCTTTGAATCAAAGTACAGAAATCGACTGACAAAACTAAATCCTAAAACTATATTGGTAATAGTCCCCCGATGTGGAGAACTATTACTTTTACATGGTGAAAGAAAACTGCCTAAAAACTAAACAAGGAAAATTCTGGCAAAGAAAAGTCGACCCCCTTCAATGGAGGTTTCCTCCTCTTTTATAATGAGTTGGATCTGCAGAACCTTCGGTCAAATGCGTGAGAAGCGGATGAACGAAACTGGTTGATTTGAGCGAGTAAATCTGAAGCGTGGAGAAATAAAAGGGAAGTGGAGAAATAAAAAGGAAGTGGAGAAATAAAAGGGAAAGTGGAATTTTTCTTCTCCTAAAAACTAGGTGGCTTGCGCCACCTCTCCCTCTCTCACATTAAGTGGCCGGTGCCACACATATTAGGTAGTGGGCGCCACCTAGGTATGGCTTGCGCCACCCTTTTGTTGTGTGGTGGGCCCCACCTTTTTATTTTATTTTATTTTATTTTCTTTCCTTCAATTTCTTTCCTTTCTTTTTCTTTTCTTTCTTTTTCTTTCCTTTCTTTTTCTTTCCTTTCTTTTTTTCATTTTCTTCTTCAATTCATCCACATTTTCTCCATTTTTTGATAAATTCCGATCCGACTCGAGTACCTGAAAACGGAAATAAATACGGGTAATATAAAACATAAATCAGGAAAAATCAAATAAAACATAACTAAAATTCATGCAAGTCAAGTCAAATACACGATATAATTTTGCGTTATCAGCCACCAGCTTGATCAACAAGAACTCCAGATAACCGAAGAGAGAAATAAACTCTCATCCACCAAAAGAAGGTAATCTTCCATAATCAACTTAGAACTTCTACCACAAGCTCCAAGATAGAACTGAACCAAAACCTCCTTAAGTCTTCAACCAACTACCCTTCTGCCCAAGAGTAATTAGTTCCAAGCACCCTGCTTGAATGCACGATAAAGATCAGCCAAATGCCACTGTTTAGTTAATCTTAACTTTTCTTCAGAGTTTCAGAAAACCTTCTGATCCACCAATGAAACCTAATCTTCAAGTCACATAGTCCACTTACTTCATAGCAAGCCATCTTGGATCCACCAAGCCTTAGACATGTAACATCTTCTCCTTCTCGCAGCTCCCGCAAACTGTATGAGATTGACCTTTTTGAAGCGTTAATTCCATTTATTTCTTAGAAGATCAACTTATCTTACGATGATGTGCCACAACATCAACTAAGACCCTGAAGTTTTTGCTTGATGTTATGACATCTGATCAGACATCCAGTTGAGGAATTCAGCCCTTCCTTCTGCCACTTAGAAGAACCTCATCCCTATAACAGAACAAGAGTTCCATGTTCTCATAGACTTGATTCAACAACCAAGTTTGAGTAGACAAACTCCATCCTACTTAATCATATCACATGTATTCAATTCAAGCTCAAACTTGATGAATATCTGCTTCACAACTCCAAAGAACTCAAACGTGCCAAGTCTGATTCTTCAGAAAAGAAGTAGTCATAGACTACACTATAGCTATACCAAAGGAATGCCATTTTCCTTAAGTATAGCAATCTGCAGAAAGTCAGAGGTAACTGCAACTTATCCTAGACCTCCAAGATGAGCAAGATTGTAACGCCCCGATTTGTTTAATTGTATTTATTTATTTCATTTATGTGAATTTTGTGAAATGTGTGAGTTTATTGTATTTACCTGCTAATTGAGTTAATTGGTTAATTTCCCTGATAGGTAAAATATTTGCAATAAATTATAATTTCTTTTCAACTTTTATTTCCCGAAATATATTTCATCGATGTTTATGGTTTATCGCATTCTGAGAGCATTTGAGAGATATTTGAGCGTAAGGGTAAAATGGTTAATTGATTAGTTAGATATTTTAGAAAAAGTAGATATTTTATAAATAGAAAGTGGGGAGAAAAAGAGAGAAAAGAAAAAGAAGAGAAAGAAAAGAGAGAAAGAAGGAAAAGGAGAAGAAAGAAAGAGAGAATAGGAGAAAGAGGAAAATCGAGAAAACTCCGTTTCAATCGCGATTAATCGGGTAAGGGTGAGAAGTTTCGATTATATCATGTTTGTATATGTATATGTATGTGTTTGTTTGGTTTGATTTTGATTGAAAATGTTAGGTTTTAACATTTGAGAGAAATGGTAAATCGAGTGGAAATTGATGAAATGCATGCCTAAATGTGTTATAGCATGTTGTTTTGGGTCATTGGGTGCAATAATATCATGTGGGTTGAAGGTTTTGATCATTTTTAGGTCCCAAACACGTTTTGGGGGAATTCTGGTTCGTCCAGATTCGTCAGGCGAGTTAGTGGCGAGTCTACTTCGCCAGGGATTCGCCAGGCGAATTTGTCGGGGACGGCAAAAATATTGTTTTCGTATTTTCGTCATAACTTTTGAACCATAAGTCCGTTTTGACCCCCGTTCGAAGCGTTGGAAAGCTAATGAAATATTCTTTCTATTAAAAATGGTTTGGAGGGCAGTAGATGAATTATTTAAGTCGTGGTTTTGTAAAAGTGTTGGGTTGTCGGGTTTTTATCGCGTTAAATGCGTGTGGTTGGTGTTTTACCGTGTGTTGTGCTATTGTTATATAACGTGGAGCTTTTATGTGGTTTATATGATGTTGAAGCATGCGATAAGTTGTTGTAATTGTTGTGATGATGGTTTGTGGCCTAAGGGCAAGTAAATGCAATGTGTTGTATTTGGTTGTATATGCATGATTATGGTTGCATATATGTGTGCATTTGAATGTCATGAGTCATTGTATGCCAAGCATCATGATATGCATTCTTGTGATGTCGTGTGCCCTAGTGGGTGTGAGCGACGAAACGGTTCCAGAGGGAATCCGCTATAACATCGTGTGCCTTATACAAAGAGGTGTGAGCGATGATTATAGATGATCTTGTGCCTTATACAAAGAGGTGTGAGCGATCGGGTCGTGTGCCTTATACAAAGAGGTGTGAGCGATCCATAAACGTCGTGTGCCTTATACAAAGAGGTGTGAGCGACGGGGAAAATCGTTTTCCCGACGGGGAGTTACACTAAGTAACAAGCGATGATTCCAATAGTTCCTGAGTGAACTAATGATGAGAATGATGAATGGATGGTACCGCATTTGCATAGAGTCGTTGTGTCGGTCTCTTTGCATTTGCATAAATCATGAATGGATTGATTATGTATGGAAAATCATGAATGGATTGATTATGTGTGGAAAATCATGAATGGATTGATTATGTGTGGGAAATCATGAATTGAGTGATTATGTGTTGCGTTTGTGATTAGATTGGTGAATTGGTGTGCATGTGATAAATGCATTGGTTATGGATGATATGTTTTATGTATAGACATATGCTATGTTTTGTGGGGATGTTGTACCTTACAATGATTGTATTAATTATCTATGGTATGCTATACATGAATATATGTGATGTGGTCGTGTGTTTCCATATGTCATAAATTTGGTATGCCTTATGTGTGAATATGTGATTATGTTGGTATAAGTGATATATGTTATGTATTTGTGGCATGCAATATGTATTAGTATGTGATGCTTGTGGTGAGAATAACTATGCATGTGAATTTTTATGTGTTTGCATATTATTATGCAATCTTGATTTAGTTGTTATTTCTCACCCTTCTGCTGTGGTTTGTTGCTCTATGAGGAAATTGCAGATTTGTGTCTTAGAGGCTTTTGTGAAGCTTAGTTCTCCATCCTTTTGTCGGTCTGTCTGCTCTGATACGTAACACGGGAGTCGGAGAACGCTTTTGTTATATATGTATACATTTGTTGGATATATTTTGTATTACCTTTGTATGAATATTTTGAAGTTATAAAATAATTTATTTTGTAAAACAAGTCACTTATGGATCTTTCCGCTTTATTCCATAATTGAACTTTCCATTTGTTGGAAAAAGTTTCCCATTTATGTTTATTCCATTTTGTGTTATGTATCAAATTTATGAGCAGAGATTGTGTTTTCTTTCTTTAAATGTGGCATCCTTGTTTCTGTCGGAAAAATAATTTTTTATTTACTCTGATTTAATTATGTATTATTTATTCGCGAAGGGGGTGTTACAAAGATCACATGCTCCTATGTACCTAGATCAGAAATAAACTGACCCAAGTTGTGCCATCACCAACACTATATTCTGGATAAGTCTCTTGCCAGGACACTTTCTAGATAAGCATCAGATGCTTCTAGTAACAACTGGAACACACCTGCTGCACTCCAATACTCCTAGATCAAAAATAAACTGATCCAAGAATTATTCATCAAGATTATGATGTCTTCTTCTTCATCTTCAACATCACCATTGTCTAGACCAATTTCTTGCCAGGAAACTCTCCAGAGATCAGATGCTTCTGCCACACCAGACTGAAGCAGGTTCTTAGGTCAGTACCTAAGAGAAATAGATCCAAAAGCGTATGCAGTACCCCTCCCATGATTCTGAACAAACTCTAATGAAGAGATGTTTCAACATCTTGTTGAACATCAGCAATCTTGAACTCCAAATACAAGAATAATCAATTAAATACTTGTGAATTTCACAAATAGCAATTGATCTTAAATCCTTGTTCAATAACCCTGTTTCACTGTTGAAGCCATACTCCAACAGATCACTCCATGAACACTTATCAAGTATTCAATCTTTTCAAGTATCTTCCTTGACCCACAAAGTGTTGAGATACTAAGGTTGCCATCCTTGACTCAAGTAACTAAGATTATCTCTGAACGACCCCTATTTACCTCAACAGTTCTGGAATCTCCATGCAGATTGGATTCATCCTTAGGATTAAGAAAGATGAATCCTTCCTTTCACTTTTGGATGGTGAAAATAAATCATCTCCACTTTCTTCAGATTTATGTTTCACAAAAACACCCTCTAGTCAAAAGAGTAACTGGAAGACTCCAGATGCACGACTGAGATGCCTTTATGAGTGGACTTGAGAGAATTCTCAAGTATCTTTGACAACTTAGTTGAACAATAATTTATCAAATTCCTAGAGCAACAACTTGATAAACTTAATCTCAACTCACCTTCTCTTCCACTGACTTCAAGATACACAATGAAACCAAGCTTCCAAGTACTAAGTCACCATCACAGACATCTACCAACAACTCTCTCCATTCCATTGCTCTCGACTTTGGAATGAAAAGATGCAGATATCTTCAAATATATCAACCATTAGTTGAGATCTTCCACCATCTTTCTTTAGTCATAACTCCAGAATCCCATTAATACCAGAGTTCTTCCATCAGAAACATATGCAGCGGAACCACCAAGGAACATCTTCAACATGCCCTAATAAGATGTCAGAACATCTTATAAGACACCCTAACAAAAGAACTTACCACTTCTCCTGCAGCTGTTGTAGCAGCTCCTCAGAAAACATGAACAACCAACAATAGTTGTTCCTTCGATCCAGAACATCTATCCCATCCATTAATACCCTTGAGTATGTCTGAGTTAATGATCTAATCTCCAAAACTCCTCCTTGTTTAAAGCGCCAGAAAGTATCTCCCAAAGATCTTATCCAGAAACAGACAGGATGCCTACTCTGATACCAAATGAAATATTAACATAGCAGATAGCAGATGTCTTAACACATGTCAAGACATTGTTTTGCATAATTAGTAAACAAGGAACATAATAGCAGACTGATATCCAGAATATTAGAAACTGCAGAAAGACAGATGTTTCAACATCTGTTACAACATTGTTAACAAAAACTGAACTATAAATTGCAGAATGATAAACAACACAAAATATGATAATCCAGTTCGGTGCAAATCACCTACATCTGGGGGCTACCAAGCCAGGAATGAATTCATTAATAGTAGTATTAATTTAGAGCTAAACTCCCCCGTTTACAACTCCTCACTTAATCCCTACCCAGTACAATTCTATCTAGAAATCACCATCTAGATAAGAGAAGCCAATCTCAATTCCTAAATCACCTCAGTGATATCTAACAGTTACAATCTCCAGCAACTGCATCAATATGTTCAATTGAAAGACATTCCTTCCAATAACAATATTTAGCCAAGACTCTTGACTAACAACAATACTCGGTTTGGCTTAAAAGCTTCAACCAAGAACAATACTCAACTCTTGCATCAAAGCTTCGAGTGAGAATAATATACAACCTAAATATGTCTACCACGATGCATCAAAAGATACAAAGGGTGACTTACAAAGTCACACACAAGAGACTCTCAAAACCCTAAACCCTTATGTTGCACCTACGGTTTTCTTGTTGTGAATGCTTGCTCTTTTAGGTCTAGCAAAGCCTTATTTATATACTCTTCCAGAATGGGCTTGGACTCTTCAATCAGGTCCAATCTTCACGTTGTAAATCTTCTGCAGAATCTTCTCCACAAAGATAGGAACAAATCTTTTATTGTTTCCTAAAAAGTCTCAAAGATCCTTTTTATGAAATCCAATTAAATCTGCACTTTGTTCCTAATAAATCTCCTTGACCTGCGCATAATGATGAGATATATCTAAAAGATTCTCATCAAATCAAATCAAATATGTCAAGAGATATAAAACAGTAGTGCCTGCTGTACCAGACAAAGATGTTATGACAGTTGATGACATCTCTCATGACAATTGATGAAGATGCTTCAACATCTTGCTCAACATTTTGCCAAGTATTATAACCACATATGTACTGATGTTTGAGAAACCATGTCAGGACATCTTACCCAACATCTTGCTGTAAACTTGTTTTAGCCAAAATGTAGCCAATCAAAGACCTAAAAAAAATACTTAGAAAAATTATATGTTGGCCAATGTTTGATGTAATAAAAGCTTTAATGAATTATGGCATGATTGTTCATGAATATTTTGAGCACTTGACATTAACATAGAGAGGTTATACACTTGTACCTTATATTGTCATGATCAATCCATTAAGAGCATTCCAAGACTTGAACTTTATCACTTGAAAATTTGACTTTATTGCACTTGCGCTTGATATGAGTCTTGATCTATGCTTTTTGACATAAATACTTTCTTGTAGTTTGTCTTCATCAAAACAATTACTTGAGAAGCTTTTCTTCATAAATTGAAAGAACTCAAAGAAGAAGTTGTAGAACCTGTTAAGAAAGCTAATAAGATATATAAGAAAGAACTAACTTTGGAGTTCCTTCTTCTCACTAGTTCTGTTAGAAGTTTGTTATCTGCCAAAGGAGTTCATTTCTACTTTCTGCTTTTCAAAGGGATAACTTTCCTCCCTATAGGCCTTTGAGAATTAACATGAGTGAAACCTTCATGAGGACCAAGTTGCCATAGTTCCATCTCAATTTGTCGTTCTCATTCACACATGGTCTACATCAACTGAGTAGCTGAGCAGTTCAGAATTGCATCATAACACAATAAAGATTACATGAATATACTAAAAATTTGAAATCAGACTAAGCAACCTATTTTAAACCTATAATTTTCTCCAGTGATGATAACAATAAAAATATTAATTACCTAGAACCATGGCGTAAGAATCCCAAGCAATCATGAGCTCTTAAAGAGATTCTAAAATGCAAAACAACTCAGATTTCCAAATGCAATATGAACTTTCGAGGTCGGCTAAGCACACAATTCAACATCATCTCACTTGTCGTTGTTCTTCTTCTGAAGAAACCAGTAAACAAATGTTCCATTCAAGATATTTAATTGTAGTTGTAAAAGAAATCCGTTTTCTGAAACTTCTATGAATGACAAGATTCGACCACCTTGTATATACAAGAAACGCAATGCACTCGATAATACTGCAAGAAAAATATATAAAAAACATATATGAATAATTCAAGTTAGAAATCTAATAAACAAAAAGCTAATTATCAAAGTACATTATTGTGCTTAAGATAGAAACCTACTTTAAATTAATAAATAAGTCTCACCAACGAGAGAAGCTACACTACCTGTATCGAAAAAGGAAAACAAACCATACTTAATAGAACAAATTAATAAAATACAATGTTTCCTTTTCAAGAGCAATTTAAGACAATACTTCACAAGAGTTCACGAGATCACAACATTATGAGCAACAATAAATTAAAAAATACAGTAGAGATTCAAAAGCCTCAATCTTTGAAGATGAACATGATTGAAACCTTAATGCTGACCAAGTAACCATAGTTCCATATCAATCTGTCATCCTCTTTCAAGGTCGATCTGTGATACAAAAACTGCAGTGAAGATGTATATAGGGTGGAGATGGTGGTGGTGATGGTGGCAGTATATAGGGTGGAGAAAGGGGGTCGGCGACGGGTTTAGGGTTTATAGGGGAAAATAGAGAAAACGCGAGAGAGAGAGAGAGAGAGAGAGAGAGAGAGAGAGAGAGATAGAAAGATGTGGAAAATGAAAAGTGTGGAAAAAGATAAGAGATAGTTTGAATTTGGAATGACGACTATGTGTTAATTAGAGTGTGACACATGTAATGCAAAGAGAGTTGTATGAGTATTTTAATTGAAACATTTGTTGATTACTAATTAGCCGATGATGTAGTGTAAATTTTTTGAAGTGAAAGGGTAAATTTGTAAGATCATGCAATAGATTTATTATGGGTTGATAGTAGATTGCAACTTTGGTCTCCCCTATTTTTCCTTTTTTTGAGTTTTGGTCCCCTCCCCCCATTTTATAAACCACGTTTTTGGTCCCTTTATTAAATTTTGTTTTGAAGTTTAGTCCCCTGACCAATTTGGAAATAATTTTTTTACGATGTGTCGCTTGATTTGATGACGCGTAAGTTTCAATTTACCCAAATATATTTCCACGTCATATCATTTTATTTAAAATTAAATTATTTCATTGAATTTAATATTAATTCAATTATTTTAATAAATTATTTCATTGAACTTGTTCTCCATCTCTCATATTTATGGGTTCATCTGTTTCATGATTCATCTTTTTCTAGTTTCTTTGGCATCATATACTTTTCAATCCACCATCATAGTCAAACAAGAGCTTCTCATTCTCATCATCACCATCAGAATTTCTTTGCCTCTGAATTTTCTAATCAGACCTATAACTCTTCACTGCTTTAACATGTAGTATATGCTTTTTGGAAACAACCTCTTTGATCGAGTTCGAAAACTGAAGTAAATCTCTACTAATCGACCTTTTCACATCCACAATAACTGAATGAGATCAAATTGAAAGATCAAGTTGACAGCTTTGAGAGAAAGAGCTAGAAAATCGAAAGGAGGATCTGAGAGATATGAAAGAGGATTTGATAGATGCAAGGTGTTTGAGGTTTCTTAGGGTTCTTGATCTACGAACAAGAAAGGAACGAAAATAGGCTTGGATTATGCTTGCAGCGGAATGGCAGAGAGATTGATGGGTATGATGATGATGATGATTGAGAAACGATTGTAGGGATTCAATGCAGTGGAGGAGAGATGAGATTGTAGATTAGTGTTTGTGATTTTGAAGGGTGTATGATTTAGGGTGGTGGATTTGAGTGGGACAAAGGTGGTCGTGTATGAAGTTGTTGTGTTGTGGAGAAGGATGGAGTTGTTGGGAAAGATGAGTGAGTAAAGGGTTTGTACGAGGTGGTCGTGTTGTGGAGAAAAATGGGATTTTTGGGGGATGCAGCATGTGTAGGAATGGGTGTAGCAACAATGGGTTAAAGGAGGCGGCGGCTATGATGGTGATATTGGTTGTGGTGTTGAAAACAAGCGCAAATAAAAATTAGTTTTTAATTACTTAATTTATTAAAATAATTGAATTAATTTTAAATTTAACGAAATAATTTAATTTCTAAATTGGTCCGAAGACTAAAATTTAAACAAAACTTAAAAAGGAGAAAAAAAATTAAAATAGAAAACCAAAATAAATAAAAAATGAAGACAAAATAGAAAAAGCAACGTTACAATTAAACAAACTTTTTATTGATACATTTAATTTTCAATCTACATATTTCAAATATTTCAAATGTGAAATGCCTCACCATTAAACTTGACTTTGTCTACATATAGAAGTTAAATTTAGTTTTTTTCTTCTAAGTGAAAGTTCGTTCATGCCTAAGAAAATGACCTTTCTTCTTGGCCAAGAAAATATCTTTCCAACTAAGATTTCTATTTTTCTTATTTATAATTACAATTATTTTTTCTCTTTTTGTTTGGGTCTGGTTCTCTCTCGTATTTTACTATCCAACGATAACGATAGAAGCCAATTTTTATTCTTCTATAAGATTAAAATAATGCATGTAGTAAATTGACAGGAGACAAAATAAAAGTATAGAAAAGTCAGTCAATGGAAGATTAGTTTGAGAGAGGCCCCTCCCTCGTAATTTCCGTTATATTTCGTCCCACTTTTCTCTCTTTTCATTTTTGTTTACACCGAACATTTATTTCCCTTCTCTTTTACACCATCATCATCTCATTATAATAATTAAATAAATATGATAAAAGGCACGTTATATTTTATGTATTTTTTATTTTTTTTAATTTACATTTTTTTAAATAACTTTATGTGATAGCTAGTATACTTGTATTATTAATTTTTTTTATTTGTTTGTGAAATTATATGATTTTGTTTAGTGTTCTTTCACCTAATTCAATTTTGTTTTCTATCATATGTCTATATCTTGTGCTAAATTTATGCTCCCTCCGATCACTATTATAAGTAAAAAAAACACCTTAAATCTTGGTCACTATTATAAACAAAAATCATTAAATTTTATACTAATTAATACTTGTATTATTATTATACCCTTAATTTAATTCAAAAACATTTAATGTTGAAAGTTGATTCATCAAATAAATTAAGGATATTATCGTAAATTTTACATTGATTGTACATGAAATCAAGAAAATTAATTACACTTAACTAATTTTCTTAATACGTGTGAAAGTAGTTATTTTGGCTTATAATTATGATCGGATGGAGTATGCATTAACGGTATTAAATTCATTACAAATTACACCATACTCTTATTCTGTTATATTTTTAAAATATTTAAACAAATTAGTCCCCAAAAAGTTATACAAATATTTGAGAGTTTAGGCGTGGTATTATGCTTTGTTTGGAAGTATCGAGAAGAAGGGAGTAAAAGGATAAATAGAGAAAAATGGATAAATCTTAAACATTTATTAGGAATTTTTTTATAAAAAATAAATAATTATTTATTATTAATATTTAAATTATTTCAATAATATAAATTAAATTTATTTAACTAAACTTAGGTGACAAGTATGTTAGAGTTAGAACTTGCTTGCTCTATAAGAAATAAGGATAAAAAAAAAAAAAAAGATGAAAATTGAGTGGAGAAAATGTAGACGTATAATATGTATTGTTACGAGATGTAATTCTTATAATCTAAGCAACATGGACGAACAAACTTGGCATAATGAGCTAATCACCATAACTAATTACTTTCTCAATCTCAAATTATAAGTCACTTTATCAATAAAATTTGTCTCAAATTATAATTTACTTTATAATTCAACTGCAACATTAATGATATTTTCTCAATATATCCTCTTTCATTTATTAATATTTATTCTTTCAATTCTTTAAATTTCTATTTCATCTATAATAAATAAATGACAATATTATAAAGTTATGCATAATTTATCTTTTCCATACAACATTGATTATGTTTCTTAATTAGCGTGAAATATGCAGAACGTCTTATAATTTGAGACAGAGAAAATATTAGTTATAACAATTTAGAATTAGTTAGAAATTGCACTCCAACAGTTGCTTGTGTAATGTAACTAGCATAGACATTACTCGTTATATAAGTAATGTTTGTATTCCATATTATCAATCAATAAAGTTAGATGAACTTCACCAAATATAGTTATTCATAATATGATATTAGTTAAAACAATCTAACTTCATTATCTTCATTCTTTCAGTAAATTTTTCAATGAATTGGTTCATCGTGTTGCCTCATTCATCAAGAACAAATTCTTGATCTGTTTGTTATCTTCTTCTTCGATTCAATTTCTTATTTCCGATCAGTTCTTAGTTGTTGTTGTTGTTGTTGTTGTTCATTCTTTCGATTCATATTAGTTCTTAATTTAGTTGTTTTTCCACTTTTCTCGATCCATCTTGTTGAATATCCATTCCTCCACGTGTTGCTCCACCCGACCAGCAAGCTGCTGACATTGATTCTTACTACTATATTCATCCAAGTGAAAATCCAAATTTTGTATGCATTTCTCCAAAATTGAATGGATCTAACTACCTGGCATGGAGTAAATCAATGCAGCAAGCGTTAGGTGCGAATAATAAATTTCAATTTGTCAATGGGGCAATTGAAATTCCACCTCCACATGATCTCAATCACAATCAATGGGAAAGGTGCAATTACTTGATCCATTCTTGGCTTTTGAATTATTTGTCTGAGCAAATTGAATTCGCCATTATTTTTCATGTCAATGCCATCGATGTATGGACTCACCTGAAATAACGATTTTCGAAAGCTAACGACATTCATATATTTACACTTCGATCTTCCATTAATAGCTTGAAACAATCATCCAAATCTATCATGGACTACTTCATTGAGTTAAAAGAATTATGGGAAGAACTCAATGAACATTGTCCATTCTCTGTGTGTTCATGTGTTCATTAATGGAGATGCTTAGCTATGCAAAATGTTCGTGCTTATTGGCGTGAAAAATCAAATGATGCAGTTTTTAATTGGTCTTAGTGACCAATTTTCCAGTTGTCTGAACTCAAGTTTTATTGATGGAACATCTACCATAAATCAACAAATGTTTATTCCCTAGTTGTGCAAGAAGAGAGCAATCAAAAATTTGTTAATATTACTGAAGAAGATAGTTCATTACTGGTTAATGTAGCTCAAAGATTCGATCATAAAGGAAAGCCACAACACTTCAAGAATCCTCCCAAACAATGCACATTCTCCAATATGAGTGGTCACATTGTGGGTTTTTGCTATCAAAAGCATGGTCACCCAAATTTCAACAAGAATAAATTTCGGGTTAATGCATCAAGCAATCAAAATTATAATCATGTTGAACCAATTGGTACCTCTGCAAAAACTTCCCATGCAAGTAACAACTCTATTGTTTCTCAAGAAAAATATGGTCAATTAATTGGCTTGCTCCAACAAGTAAATTAGCTACCTTTACTAAATATTTGCAATAATGTTTCAGTTTCCTCCATGATTCATGATAATACATCGACTGCTAACTCTTCAGGTATTATTTACACAACTTTTAAACTTTTACCTCATAGTCAATATTGGATCCTTGATTCTGGTGCTAATGACCACGTCTGCTCCTTATTATATTTCCTCACTTCAATTCATGTCATCTAACCTCTTAACTTCACATTACCAAATGGTAACTCTATATGTGTTAAATAAGCTAACAACATCCATTTTTCTTCCACCTTTTATTTACACAATGTCTTGTATTCTAATGAGTTTCATCTCAATTGATATCCATATCTAAACTATGGAAATCCTTGAACTGGAAAATTGACTTTTATGTTAATGAATGTGTCATACATGATTTGAGCATGATGAATATGATTGGTTTGGGTAAGAAAATTATAGGTCTATACTTATTGCAAATGGATGTTTGTCCCCTTATCGATGACATCGGAGCACTTTATTCTACTTCTACCCTCATTAACACCATATTACCGAGAAATGCATTCTGCCATTTTAGTCTAGGTTGTGTTTTAAATAAAAATCTAAGCTACATGACTTTTTGTATCCATCTATTTCTTTTGATAGTAAAGCTACTTGTGATATTTTCCACCTAGCTAGACAAAAGGAAATTTCATTTTGTCACAGTTCTAGCACTACTACTTCAAAACTTGAAATGCTCTATCTAGATATATAGTGGCCTTTATCTATACCTGCAGTACAACATCATGAATACTTCTTAATAATCATTGATGATTATACATGATATGTGTGGATTGTTATTTTAAAAACCAAAGATGAAGTGTCTGCAAAAGTCAAACAGTTTATCACCATGATCCAAAACCAATTCCACATTACACCTAAAATAATAAGAACTGATAATGGCCCTGAGTTTTTATTACAATCCTTTTACGATTCCATAGGAATCAACCATCAAAGATCTTATGTTGAAACCCCTCAGCAGAATGAGAGGGTTGAGAGAAAACAACAACATTTGCTCAATGTTGGAAGAACATTACTCTATCAAACCAAATTACCAAAACAATATTGGTCATATGCACTTCTATATGCTACTTTCATCATTAATAGGGTCCACACTACTACTCTAAACAACCAGTCCCCATATCAATTCAAGGTTTTTGGACCAATGTGTTAGGCTTCTACACTTAGTGTCCACAGAACAAAACTTATCCATAAAGTAATAAAATCTATGTTTTGGGTTATACTCATGGAATGAAGGGTTACACCTTACTAGATCTTAACACCATAGAAATATTTGTCTCAAGAAATGTATCATTTCAATGAGCACATTTTACCATACACCACACAAACACCTCAACCATATCAATCAGGGACATATTATCCTAGTTCATCACTTGACCACTCCACAACCACTACATTATCTCATACTAATCATGCACCAATCACTGATCCACATATCAGTTCTACACAACACATTTCTCTAATTTTCCAAACACATCCTTCCGTATATGATATTCCTGAGGTTAATCAAACTTCACCCACACTTATTCATACTACACCTAACAAATTAACCAACCTACTGCACCAATTTGTGCCTCTTTAAGAGTTACACATAAGCCATCTTATTTGCAACACTATGTATGCTCCACGTCTCAAAATTCCAATCAATCATCTAAAGGTGTGTTATATCCTATTTCTCTTTCTATGTTTTATGCTAATCTTTATACACCACATTTCCAATATTCCTTGTCTCTTTCATCACATACTGAGCCTAAATCTTATGTTGAGGCTTGCAAGTTTGAATGTTGGAATCAAGCTATGCAAGCTTAACTTACTGCACTTGAAATGACATGTACTTGGAAAATAGTTGATTTTCCTCCAAATGCGAAGCCTATTGGATGCAGGTGGGTATATAAGATCAAGCACCATGTTGATGGTACAATTGAGAGGTTAAAAGCTTGGTTAGTTGCCAAAGACTATAACCAAATTGAAGGACTCAATTATTTTGAAACACACTCTCCAGTTGCCAAGTTAACAACAGTCAAAACAATTGTAGCTCTTGCATCCATCAATTGCTAGCATCTTCACTAATTATACGTGAATAATGCCTTCTTACATGTAGAACTTCAAGAGGATGTGTATATGACAATTCCACCAGAAGTTAAACATGATAAACCCAATCAGTTGTGCAAACTTGTTAAGTCCTTATATGGACTAAAGTAAGCTAGTCGCAAATGGCATGAAAGGTTTATTGCTATACTTATTAAACATCAACACAAACAAGCTACTGCAGATGTGTCATTGTTTACAAAATAAGATCAAGCATCATTTACCATAATGCTAGTTTATGTAGATGGTGTTATTCTGACAGGTAACTCATTACAAGAAATGGAACAAATCAAAGAAAAACTACACAAGGAATTCAAGATCAAAGACTTAGGTCAGTTGAAATACTTCCTTGGAATAGAGGTTGCTCATTCCAAACATGGCATTTCACCATGTCAAAGGAAGTATTGTTTGGATGCTTTTACAGGATTCATAAATGTTATGTGCAAAGCTAGATTCCACATCATTATATCCATCAACAAAACTTCATAAAGATCTAGCTTTCCATATCATGATGTTCCCGCATATAGAAGATTGGTTGGAAGTTTACTTTATTTGAATGCTACAAGACCTGACATAACTTTTTGCACTACACATCTGAGTCAATTCATATATTTTCCAATAGCGAATCATTTTAATGCAGACACTCATGTTTTGAGGTACTTGAATTCATGTCCTAGAAGAGGAATATTCTTACCAGGAGACTCACAAATCAAGTTGCAAGGATACTTGGATGTTGATTGGGTTGAATACTCAGATACTAGAAGATCTATTTCAGGACAATGTTTCTTTCTTGGAAGATCCCTTATTTCATGGAGGACCAAGAAATGGTTAACTATATCTAGATCATCAAGTCAAGCTGAATATTGGGCTTTAGTTACTGTTATATGTGAGCTCCAATGGTTTGTATACTTGTTCAAATATTTTAAGGTCGAATGCATAAAGACACCAGTGTTATAATGTGATAATCAGAGCGCATTGCACGTTGCACCAAATCTCGTGTTTCATGAAAGAATCAAACACCTAGAAATTGATTGTCACATTGTAAGAGAGAAGTTGTTGAATGGATTGATGAAGTTGCTACCATGTTCTTAAAAGGGTCAGATAGCAGATTATTTTACCAAACCATTATTGGCTCAACCTTTCAATAGCTTGTTATCCAAGTTGATGATGCTTGATATTTATCAACCACCAACTTGTGAGAGAGTCTAACAAGATGTAGTTTCTTATATGAATAATTCAAGTTAGAAATCTAATAAACAAAAAGCTAATTATCAAAGTACATTTTTGTGCTTAAGATAGAAACCTACTTTAAATTAATAAATAAGTCTCACCAACCGAGAGAAGCTACACTACCTGTATCGGAAAAGGAAAACAAACCATACTTAATAGAACAAATTAATAAAATACAATGTTTCCTTTTCAAGAGCAATTTAAGACAATACTTCACAAGAGTTCACGAGATCACAACATTATGAGCAACAATAAATTAAAAAATACAGTAGAGATTCAAAAGCCTCAATCTTTGAAGATGAACATGATTGAAACCTTAATGCTGACCAAGTAACCATAGTTCCATATCAATCTGTCATCCTCTTTCAAGGTCGATCTGTGATACGAAAACTGCAGTGAAGATGTATATAGGGTGGTGATGGTGGCAGTATATAGGGTGGAGAAAGGGGGTCGGCGACGGGTTTAGGGTTTATAAGGGAAAATAGAGAAAACAGGAGAGAGAGAAAGAGAGAGAGAGAGAGAGGGGGAGAGATAGAAAGATGTGGAAAATGAAAAGTGTGGAAAAAGATAAGAGATAGTTTGAATTTGGAATGACGACTATGTGCTAATTAGAGTGTGACTCATGTAATGCAAAGAGAGTTGTATGAGTATTTTAATTGAAACATTTGTTGATTACTAATTAGCCGATGATGTAGTGTAAATTTTTTGAAGTGAAAGGGTAAATTTGTAAGATCATGCAATAGATTTATTATAGGTTGATAGTAGATTGCAACTTTGGTCTCCCCTATTTTTCCTTTTTTTGAGTTTTGGTCCCCTCTCCCCCAATTCATTTTATAAACCACGTTTTTGGTCCCTTTATTAAATTTTGTTTTGAAGTTTAGTCCCCTGACCAATTTGGAAATAATTTTTTTATGATGTGTCGCGTGATTTGATGACGCGTAAGTTTCTATTTACTCAAATATATTTCCACGTCATATCATTTTATTTAAAATTAAATTATTTCATTGAATTTAATATTAATTCAATTATTTTAATAAATTATTTCATTGAACTTGTTCTCCATCTTCTCATATTTATGGGTTCATCTGTTTCATGATTAATCTTTTTCTAGTTTCTTTGGCATCATATACTTTTCAATCCACCATCATAGTCAAACAAGAGCTTCTCATTCTCATCATCACCATCATAATTTCTTTGCCTTTGAATTTTCTAATCAGACCTATAACTCTTCACTGCTTTAACATGTAGTATATGCTTTTTGGAAGCAACCTCATTGATCGAGTTCGAAAACTGAAGTAAATCTCTACTAATCGGCCTTTTCACATCCACAATAACTGAATGAGATCAAATTGAAAGATCAAGTTGACAGCTTTGAGAGAAAGAGCTAGAAAATCGAAATGGGTATGTGTTGAAAAGGAGGATCTGAGAGATATGAAAGAGGATTTGATAGATGCAAGGTGTTTGAGGTTTCTTAGGGTTCTTGATCTACGAACAAGAAAGGAACGAAAATAGGCTTGGATTATGCTTGCAGCGGAATGGCAGAGAGATTGATGGGTGTGATGATGATGATGATGATGATTGAGAGACGATTGTAGGGATTCAATGCAGTGGAGGAGAGATGAGATTGTAGATTAGTGTTTGTGATTTTGAAGGGTGTATGATTTAGGGTGGTGGATTTGAGTGGGACAAAGGTGGTCGTGTACGAAGTTGTTGTGTTGTGGAGAAGGATGGAGTTGTTGGGAAAGATGAGTGAGTAAAGGGTTTGTACGAGGTGGTCGTGTTGTGGAGAAAAATGGGATTTTTAGGGGATACAACATGTGTAGGAATGGGTGTAGCAACAATGGGTTGAAGGAGGCGGCGACGGTGATGGTGATACTGGCTGTGGTGTTGAAAACAAACGCAAATAAAAATTGGTTTTTAATTACTTAATTTATTAAAATAATTGAATTAATATTAAATTTAACGAAATAATTTAATTTCTAAATTGGTCCGAAGACTAAAATTTAAACAAAACTTAAAAAGGAGAAAAAAAATTAAAATAGAAAACCAAAATAAATAAAAAATGAAGACAAAATAGAAAAATCAACGTTACAATTAAACAAATTTTTTATTGATACATTAAATTTTCAATCTACATATTTCAAATATTTCAAATGTGAAATGCCTCACCATTAAACTTGACTTTGTCTACATATAGAAGTTAAATTTAGTCATGCCTAAGAAAATGACCTTTCTTCTTGGCTAAGAAAATATCTTTCCAACTAAGATTTCTATTTTTCTTATTTATAATTACAATTATTTTTTCTCTTTTTGTTTGGGTCTGGTTCTCTCTCGTATTTTACTAACCAACGATAACGATAGAAGCCAATTTTTATTCTTCTATAAGATTAAAATAATGCATGTAGTAAATTGACAGGAGACAAAATAAAAGTATAGAAAAGTCAGTCAATGGAAGATTAGTTTGAGAGAGGCCCCTCCCTCGTAATTTCCGTTATATTTCGTCCCACTTTTCACTCTTTTCATTTTTGTTTACACCGAACATTTATTTCCCTTCTCTTTTACACCATCATCATCTCATTATAATAATTAAATAAATATGATAAAAGGCACGTTATATTTTATGTATTTTTTATTTTCATTTTTTTTAATTTACATTTTTTTAAATAAATTTATGTGATAGCTAGTATGTTTGTATTATTAATTTTTTTTTATTTGTTTGTGAAATTATATGATTTTGTTTAGTGTTCTTTCACCTAATTCAATTTTGTTTTCTATCATATGTCTATATCTTGTGCTAAATTTATATGCATTAACGGTATTAGATTCATTACAAATTACACCATACTCTTATTCTGTTATATTTTTAAAATATTTAAGCAAATTAGTCCCCAAAAAGTTATACAAATATTTGAGAGTTTAGGCGTGGTATTAAGCTTTGTTTGGAAGTATTGAGAAGAAGGGAGTAAAAGGATAAATAGAGAAAAATGGATAAATCTTAAACATTTATTAGGAATTTGTTTATAAAAAATAAATAATAATTATTAATATTTAAATTATTACAATAATATAAATTGAATTTATTTAACTAAACTTAGGTGACAAGTATGTTAGAGTTAGAACTTGCTTGCTCTATAAGAAATAAGGATAAAAAAAATAAAGATGAAAATTGAGTGGAGAAAATGAAGAAGTATAATATGTATTGTTACGAGAAGTAATTCTTATAATCTAAGCAACATGGAAGAACAAACTTGACATGATGAGCTAATCACCATAACTAATTACTTTCTCAATCTCAAATTATAAGTCACTTTATCAATAAAATTTGTCTCAAATTATAATTTACTTTATAATTCCAATACAACATTAATGATATTTTCTCAATATACCCTCTTTCATTTATTATAATTTATTCTTTCAATTCTTTAAATTTCTATTTCATCTATACTAAATGAAGGACAATATTGTAAAGTTAGCATAATTTATATTTCTCATACAACATTGATTATGTTTCTTAATTAGCGTGAAATATCCATAACATCTTATAATTTGAGACTGAGAGAGTATTATTTATGACAATTGGAAATTAGTTAGAGATTGCACTCCAATAGTTGCTTGTGTAATGTAACTAGCATAGACATTACTCGTTCTATAAGTA
Source organism: Lathyrus tuberosus (assembly GCA_022829125.1). Lineage (NCBI taxonomy): Eukaryota > Viridiplantae > Streptophyta > Magnoliopsida > Fabales > Fabaceae > Lathyrus > Lathyrus tuberosus. The sequence continues at coordinate 876,886 of JALAZF010000179.1, forward strand.
ATGCTTGTATTCCATATTATCAATCAAAAAAGTTAGATGGACTTCACCATATATAGTTTATTCATAATATGGTATCGGTTAAAACAATCTAACTTCATTATCTTCATTCTTTCACCGAATCTTTCACTGAATTGGTTCATCATGTTGCCTCATTCATCAAGAACAAATTCTTGATCTGTTTGTTATCTTCTTCTTCGATTCAATTTCTTGTTTCCGATCAGTACTTCTTAGTTGTTGTTGTTCATTCTTTCGATTCATATTAGTTCTTAATTCAGTTGTTTTTCCACTTTTCTCGATCCATCTTGTTGAATATCAATTCCTCCACGTGTTGCTCCACCCGGCCAACAAGCTGCTGACATTGATTCTTACTACTATATTCATCCAAGTGAAGATGCAAATTTTGTATGCATTTCTCCAAAATTGAATGGATCTAACTACCTGGCATGGAGTAAATCAATGCAGCAAGCCTTAGGTGCGAAGAATAAATTTCAATTTGTCAATGAAGCAATTGAAATTACACCTCCGCATGATCTCAATCGCAATCAATGGGAAAGGTGCAATTACTTGATCCATTCTTGGCTTTTGAATTATTTGTCTGAGCAAATTGAACCCACCATTGTTTTTCATGTTAATGCCATCGATGTATGGACTGACCTAAAAGAACGATTTTCGAAAACTGACAACATTCATATATTTACACTTCGATCTTCCATTAATAAGTTGAAACAATCATCCAAATCTATCATGGACTACTTCATTGAGTTAAAAGAATTATGGAAAGAACTCAATGAACATTGTCCAGTCTGTGTGTTCATGTGTTCATTAATGGACATGCTCAGCTATGCAAAATGTTCGTGCTTATTGACATGAAAATCAAATGATGCAGTTTTTAATTGGTCTTAGTGGCCAATTTTCAATTGTGTGAACTCAAGTTTTATTGATGGAGCATCTACTATCAATCAACAAATTTTATTCCATAGTTGTGCAAGAAGAGATCAATAAAAAATTTGTCAATATTACTGAAGAAGATAGCTCATTGCTGGTTAATGTAGCTCAAAGATTCGATCATAAAGGCAAGCCACAACACTTCAAGAATCCTCATAGATAATGTACATTATGCAATATGAGTGGTCACATTGTGGATTTTTGCTATCGAAAGCATGGTCACCCAAATTGCGACAAGAATAAATCTCAGGTTAACGCATCCACCAATCAAAATTGTAATCATGTTGAACCAATTGGTACCTCTGCAGAAACTTCCCATGCAAGTAACAACTCTACTATTTCTCAAGAAAAATATGGTCAATTAATTGGCTTGCTCCAACAAGTAAATTTGCTACCTTTACCAAATATTTACAATAATGTTTCAGTTTCCTCCATGATTCATGATAATCCATCGACTGCTAACTCTTCGGGTATTATCTACACAGCTTTTAAACTTTTACCTCATAGTCAATATTGGATCCTTGATTCTGGTGCTAATGACCACGTCTGCTCCTTATTACATTTCCTTACTTCAATTCATGAAATCTAACCTCTTAACTTCACATTACCAAATGGTAACTCTATATGTGTTAAATAAGCTAACAACATCCATTTTTCTTCCACCTTTTATTTACACAATGTCTTGTATTCTGATGAGTTTCATCTCAATTGATATTCATATCTAAACTATGGAAATCCTTGAACTGGAAAATTGACTTTTATGTTAATGAATGTGTCATACATGATTTGAGCATGATGAATATGATTGGTTTGGGTAAGAAAATTATAGGTTTATACTTATTGCAAATGGATGTTTGTCCCCTTGTTGATGATACCATACCACTTTATTCTACTTTTACCCGTATTAACACCATATTACCTAGCAATGCATTCTGGCATTTTAGTCTAGGTCATGTTTCAAATAAAAATCTTAGCTATATTACTTTTTGTATCCATCTATTTCTTTTGATAGTAAAGCTACTTGTGATATTTTCCACCTAGCTAGACAAAAGAAAATTTCATTTTTTCACAGTTCTAGCACTACTACTTTAAAACTTTAAATTCTCTATCTAGATATATAGGGGCCTTTATCTATACCTACAGTACAACATCATAAATACTTCTTAACAATAATTGATGATTATACATGATATGTGTGGATTGTTCTTTTGAAAACAAAAGATGAAGTGTCTGCAAAAGTCAAACAGTTTATCAGCATGATCCAAAACAAATCCCACAGTACACCTAAAACAGTAAGAACTGATAATGTCCCTGAGTTTTTATTACAATTTGTTCTGGACTGGACCGTGATTTCCTACAATCAAACAGGCCCAATCCATACAACTTGAAGAAGCCCAATAAAGTCCTAGAGACGGACACATGACTGTCATACGCGAAGCCAAAAGTATGTCTGGCACCCTGAGAATCCGAGGACACTTGAACATCCGAAGACAAACGAAGACATCACACCCTGATGAGGACCTCCTCGACAGAGTAGCCTCTCCCCGCGAGAATACTCCCAATCCCCGCTGACTCATAGGTCCTCGACATACGTGGATCGTCTCCATTAGGTCAAGTCCAAACCACGACCACCACATCTCCTCGACATCATAGACTCTTCTCCGAGGAACCCATCAACGGTCTTGTTCACACAAATACGTTTCATGTAACCGTCTAATAATGGCATTAAAGGGACAGTTACACTAGGGCGTTGACCACGAGCTGGTCATTATTACTACACGTAAGCCCTAGCAGTTACTTGGAACGGGTCACACGCTGGTCCCACCCGTTGCAAGTAACCGTTGGCCACGCGCTAGGGGTCTCCTATAAATACCCTCTCACTTGAAAGGGTCAGGATAAGTTAACCTCTTACTCTCATTCTTACTCTCTGTATTTGTTGTGCACTCACTGACTTAAGCATCGGAGTGTCCTACAGGTACACCCCCCCCCCCCGCTGTCTTTCATCATCACTGAAGTAGCAGTTATTCCAGACATTATTGGCCACTTTCAAATAATCTGATCCAGGTACGATCAATGGCGCCGTTTGTGGGAAATTTTATAAACTTCCCCGTTTTTCCTTTGCGATAAACCAAAGTTTCCTCATTCAACTACCAGCAATGGCCAACCCGTCCGCAAATCAAGCCATAGATAATGTCATCGCACAACTTGGTGGTAACGCCCATGGCGATAACAATGTTCTTCAGCCCGTCATGGAGAATGATGTCAGAGATGGAGTCACCGCTTCCCCGTCTTCCGATGAGGTAGAGTACGAGACTGCTCAACAAGATACACAGGAAGCAATCCTCCAGCCCACATATCATCCCGTGGATCCACCACCAAATGCGGATCCGAGCACTACTGCTTTGTTTGCGTTGGACAACCAGACCAATCAAATGATCTTCAACCAAAACTTACGGATTAAGAAGCTAGAAAAAGGCCATGGTCGATCTTCCCCGCGAAAGCACCGACCACCTCCTTATCCCGGACATTCAGTGTCTCCAGTGGAATCTCTCAGCCCCTCCCCAGTAAATAAAGGTCGCAGGCCACGTTTGGAGCGCAACCAGACCGAGCATCCACTAAAGCGCCATCGCTCCCCGCCACCAAAAGCGGCCACTCGTCCCTTGAAGATTAAGAAGAGCAAGCCTTATGTCGAGGAACCTAGAGTCCTTCACACAGAAAACTCCCCGAAACGTCACTATGTTCGGGGTCATATTTCTCCTTCTGTATCCCTAGGAGATAGCGATGATGAAGACTACCGGACTCCCCTGTCCAGACAAATAATGGAAGCCCCTATTCCCAAAGGCTTGGAGAGACCTTCATCCTTGGGAACGTACGATGCGACATCGGATCCAGACGACCATGTCGAGAGCTTCGAGATTCTTCTCGACTTTAGAAACGTCTCCGGCGCTATCAAATGTCGGCTATTCCCTACGACTCTTCGAAAAGGGGCCATGGCTTGGTACAAAAACCTGGCACCTGAATCTATAGCATCCTGGAAAGCTCTGAGGGAACGTTTCAGGAAGCATTTTACGGCTTCTCGAAGGCATCCAAAAACTATATCATCCTTGGAGGCCATCTTCCAAGATAAGAAAGAATCTCTCCGGAGCTACATTGAGAGATTCAACAAAGAAGCGGTCGAGGTCCACATGACCGACCATATAAAATTATATCTCATCATCAAAGGATTGCGGGTTGGTTCCAAGTTCGCGGAATCTGTCGGATTACACCGTCCTCACAGCTTCGAAGGCTTCCTCGAACGAGCTCAATCACACATCGAGTTCGAAGAAGCAGAAGCCGCCCAGATTGCCCTTGATTTAAGAAGCAGAGAAGGCCCCCGCGGCCGGAACAGGGAAGACTCCCCCACACCTAGACGAGGAGGGGATAAGAGAAGAGAAGATTCCCCTCCACCTAGACGAGGCGGGGAGAGGAAAAAGAAAATCGGCATAAAGAGCCCCGGGAATCTCGAGGACCTGCCGATCTTTTCAAAGATTACACTCCACTGAACGTGTCCCGTGCATGCATTTTCAGTGAATGTGCAAATTCGGAGTTCGTGAAAGGGGGAATCCGCTTCCCAAAACCAACAGCTCCCAAACCAAATACTGATAAATCCAAATACTGCCGGTTCCATCGCAGTCACGGACATGTTACTGAGGATTGCATCCACCTAAAGGACGCAATCGAAACATTGATTAAAGAGGGCTACCTGAAAAAGTACGCCAAACAAGACGAGGCTCCTCGTCCCACCGGCCAAGAAGCTCTGAATACCGAGGAGTCAAACCATCCAGACACCAGAAAACTGCAGGTTGCCCTAAGCATCACATGACCTGAAGACTTCGGTTTCCAAGGAAACGTTAGCGATGCCGAAGCTGTTCGAAACATGTGGAAGAACTTCCCGGCGGAAGAACTAGTAAGTGTTCGCAGTACCTGGGAAAATTTCCCCCAAGCCCTAGTCATATCAGGCGGAAATCCTGAACGAGTGACCGTCGGTTCAATAAAGAGAAAGTTCGACGAACTAAGGACATCCACTCCTCGAGACCCAACTCTCAGCTTATCTCGTGGAAAATCATGCCCTATAAGTTTCTATCTCGAGGAATTACCAGGGGGATCCCAAATGCTAATATACCCCTCCTAATTCGGGCACAAATGGCCAACTTTGATGTGCATCGGATTTTGGTCGATCAGGGAAGCTCAGTGGACATCATGTACACTCACCTCTTTGACACTCTCCAGCTAACAAAGCATCACTTGTCCCCATATGTGGGATCCGATCTACAAGGCTTCAACGGCGCGTCTACTAGACCTCGAGGCTATGTAGAATTGTTGGTCACATTCGGAGCAGGTGAAACAGCTCGATAGGCAAAGACGCGTTTCCTCGTGGTCGACTGTCCTTCTCTCTACAACTGCATCTTGGGAAGAACCACTTTGGCTGAAATAACAGCTGTACCATCCACTGTCCACCTAAAAATGAAGTATTATACGCCCCAAGGATGTGTGGTAACCCTACACGGGGATATAGAAGCAGCTAGAAGATGTTTCGATGCAGCGATCAAAGGTCTAAGTGTCATCGACGGCGTCCACCCCAGAAAGGCAGCTTTAGATGTTGCACAGGTTCCACTGCCGCCGGTCAGCGCGGTCGACCTTGATAGCAAGTTCTCCGAGGAACAGGAAGAAGGTGCAGGCAAAGACCTCCCAGTTGAAGTCAATGGGCAGCCTCTCTACCCAACGCGCCCCATCCCAGACGGAGATTTCGAGCTAATCCCCCTTGGCGACGACCTAAAGCGAACCGTGAAGATCGGCCATGAACTCCCCGACCTGGCGAGGAGGCAGCTGAAGGCATGTCTCCGAGAGAATGCAGATTTGTTCTCCTGGAGCGCTTCGGAAATGCCCGAATTAGATCCTCAAGTGGCTTGTCACCAGCTGACCATAGATCCAAATGCTAGGGTTGTAGCTCAACGTAGGCGTAGGCAGTCTCCAGAAAAAATGGAGGCTGCTGAAAAAGCTGTAAAAGACCTCCTAGAGGCAAACTTTATTTCGGAAGCCAAGTACACCACTTGATTGTCCAATGTTGTACTTGTTAAAAAATCTAATGGAAAATGGAGGATGTGCATTGACTACACGGATCTTAATCGGGCATGCCCGAAAGACTCTTACCCATTGCCTAATATCGACCGATTGGTCGACAACTCTGCAGGATTTAAACTATTATCTTTCATGGACGCTTATTCGGGATATAACCAAATCCCCATGGATGAGGCGGACAGAAAGGACACAGCTTTTATGACTGAGTCGGGTAATTACTATTATAATGTAATGCCCTTTGGTCTGAAGAATGCTGGCGCCACCTACCAACGAATGATGAACAAGGTCTTCCGAGCAGAAATTGGCGACATGCTCGAAGTCTATATGGACGACATGATCGTCAAATCCGCAGAAGAAATCGACCACGCTGTTCATCTTAAAAAGGTGTTCGACACGGCGAGGAAATGTCGCATGAGATTCAACCCCGACAAGTGCACTTTCGGTGTTTGAGCAGGGAAATTCCTCGGCTTTTACCTTACGGAGAGAGGAATTGAAGCGAACCCCGACAAATGTAAGGCCTTTTCTGAGATTCCTACTCCGAACTCAAAGAGGTCGATACAGTCACTTAACGGGATGCTCACTGCTCTTTCTCGTTTTGTCGCTAAATCTGCCCAATATGCACTCCCGTTTTTCAAACTTCTTCGACAAAAAGCAACATTTGAATGGAGTGAAGAATGCGAACAAGCCCTCCTCCATCTAAAACAAGTCTTATCGCAACCCCCGGTCTTGTCTCGGCCCGATGACGGGGAAACACTTTTCTTGTACCTGGCCATCGCCAGCGAAGCGGTAAGTGCTGTCCTCATACGGGAGACCCCCGACGGACAAAAACCGATTTATTTCACGAGCAAAGCTCTTCAGGGTCCCGAGCTGAGATATCAACAGATTGAAAAGGTCGCCTTGGCCCTCATAACTGCAGCCAGAAGACTACGCCATTACTTCTTGGCCCACACAATCGTGGTAAGAACTGAGCAGCCTATCAGACAGCTCCTCAGTCGGCCAAACATGGCGGGGAGAATGCTCCGGTGGTCTCTCGAGCTATCCGAGTTTGACGTTCGGTACGAAGGGAGAAAAGCCTTGAAGGCTCATGTATTGGCCGACTTCGTAGCGGAAATGGCAGTCCTCGAACCCTCGACCAATGGCTCCCAAAAATGGACGATTTACGTCGACAGAGCCTCAAGTGCAAAGGGCAGCGGGGCCGGCATTATCCTCGAAAATGAGGAAGGCATCTTGATAGAAGTCTCACTAGAGCTATCTTTCAAAACATCAAATAACCAAGCCGAGTATGAGGCTTTCCTCGCAGGACTTCGACTTGCGGAAGACCTTGGCGCAAAAGAAGTCAAAATCTTTACGGACTCTCAGCTCGTAGCATCGCAAGTTAGGGGAGAATTCCAGGCCAAAAATGATAGTCTCATTGAATACCTAACCTTGGTGCAAGAAAAGTTGAAGAAATTTGTCTCCGCGGAGGTGGCTCACATCCCGCGCGAGCATAACACTCGAGCAGACGTACTCTCCAAGCTAGCGAGCACCAAGAAGAAAGGAGGGAACAAATCAGTGATCCAAGAAATACTGACCCATCCGAGCATCAACAAACCTACTTCGACCACCAAGGTGAACGTTATCGGGGACGCAAACTATTGGATGACTCCAATTTACGAATACCTGATGACGGGCATACTGCCCGACAACCCTAAAGAAGCTGGGATAATTAGGAGACGGGCATGTGCATACACCATAGTCAACGGTAAGCTATATCGTCGAGGATTCTCCATCCCTCTACTCCAGTGCGTCGAGGAAAATAAAGTTTCCGAGATTCTCCAGGAAATACATGAAGGAATCAACGCGCAACATCTAGGCGGAAGATCTTTAGCTCGAAAAGCCCTCCGAGCAGGATATTACTGGCCCACTATGCAACTAGATGCAAAGGAACACGTCAAAAAGCGCGACCGTTGTCAGAGGCATAGAGACATGCCTCTCGCTCCTCCAAACGAGCTTAAATCATTGTCATCCCCGTGGCCCTTCGCGTGTTGGGGAATGGATATCCTCGGACCTTTCGTCGTAGGATCGTACCAAAATAAGTACCTCATCGTCGGGGTAGATTACTTCACAAAGTGGATCGAGGCAGAAGCATTAGCCAAGATCACTGCTTTCAACATATTATGTTTCTACAAGAGAAATATACTCGCCCGATTCGGCGTGCCTCAGGCCATTGTCACGGACAATGGGACACAGTTCACCGACGGAAATTTCCAAGACTTCGTCGCCAAGCTGGGTACGAAACAACATTTTACGTCAGTCGAACACCCACAAACCAACAGGCAAGCTGAAGCGGTGAACAGAGTAATACTCCGAGGACTCAAACGACGACTCGGCGAAGCCAAACAATGGTGGGTCGAGGAGTTACACAGCGTTCTCTGGGCATATCGAACTACCCCTCATTCCACGACCGGGGAGACCCCGTTTCGGTTAACATATGGAACCGAGGCAGTAATTCCCGTGGAGATCAGGGAACATTCGAGAAGGACAGAAGCTCCTCTTGACGAAGAAGCAAACAACGAAGCCCTTCGCGAAGAACTCGACCTTGTCGAAGAAATAAGGATGGGCGCATCCCTCAAAGAAGCCTCTTTAAAACAAAAAATAACTTTGCGCTATAATGACAAAGTCATCAAACGAGATTTCCAAGTAGGCAGTCTTGTCTTACGGTGAAATCAAAAAAATTCACGTGAAGGAAAGCTGGCCGCAAACTGGGAGGGCCCCTACCGCGTCATTGCAAAGACGGGGACAGGTGCTTATTACCTCGAAAACCTCCAAGGTGAACAACTTGCTCGACCATGGAATGCTGAGAAGCTTAAACAATATTACAGTTGAACGCCACATGTAACTATACAAAAGTTGCCATTACGGGGAGCGTGCCATGGTACAAGCACGGCACCTCTATATGCTAACGAAGGTCAAAAGTCACGTTGTGTGTGCGTTGAATTTTGACCCGTCGAGGAGTACTCTATCGAGCTTTGTCGCCGACGTACCTTATAGGCAGAACACCCAGCTCGCAATGGGAAGTTCACGCCATGAAACTAAGACCTCAATCGACCTCTTAGCTTCATTGAAGGTCGGGGTACAACCCCTGACCGCTCGACCAGCCCTCTTCGCAGTCGAGGATCACTAGAGTCGAGCAAACTCCCAAGTATCCAGCAATTTCAAAATAACTTAGATAAAACTAAGTAAAATACCACACAGAGAACACATAAAGAGGAAAAATGGAAATACTGAGTCAGGCAAGCCCATTGTAAAAATATTACATAAAGCCCTGGCTCTTAGGCCGGGCAAATCAACAAATATGGCACGCAGGCCAGTCAATACAAAAAATCAGCACCCAGGCCAAACTAACTACACTATCACTCCGCAACATCATCAGCTGCCTCGGGATTCTCCTGCTCCCCGTTTCCCCCATCAGCATTTACTATCTGTCCAGGCAACACAATCTTGTCGTCGACCACGTCAAACTTGGAATCAGCTCCATCGGTTACAAGGTCCGGATTCAGAAGTTTAAGCTGCGCCACAGCATTCTGGAACCCAACATCTGCAAACTCTAAAGCATCATCTTCAGCCAACCGAAGGTCCTTCTCGACTTCCCTGAGCTTGGATATCAGGGCTGCTCGAGAGGTCAACAGTTTATCCTCCTCAGTTTCATTCTCAGCTGGCCGAACAGCCTCTTCCAGTTCAGCTATCCTATCCTTGAGACGTTGTTCTTCCTCTTCCAACGCAGTGACCCGAGCAAGGTGGTCCTTCACCGCATCCTCAGCTTCCTTCAACTTCCTCTCTGATTGTTCTTACTGCTCGCCTTATTTTCTATTCAGCTCCCTGCAGTCCTTCAAGTCTTTCTGCACACCGAGCAATTCAGCTTCCAGTATCTGAAGTCTATCTTTTTGTCGAGAAAGCTCAGCAGCAGAGCAACTCTCACCATTCAGAACAAGGGCAGCCGAACAGAGCCGCATGACGGCAGACATATCCTCGAGGATTGTCTTCCTTCTCGCTTCTGCTGTACTCCCCAACAAAGCCTGGACCTCAGCAGGGGCAACACGAGGACAAGTAACCTCAGAGAAATAGCGACGCTGGAGATAACACGAAGGAATCTCGAAGCTTGCAGGAGGGGGAGGGGAACTACCTTCCACATCAACAATGGGCGGCCCAGCAGTCTTTGCCCGCTTAGATGCCCTTTGAGCCCCCGGGGACTGAGTCTCAGAGCTCACAGTTACAGTTAAAACAGCAAGAGATTGCTCAGAACCCTCGGGCACCGTGGTAGAGGGAATACTCTCAGGCACTGTCGTGGAAGAAATATGCTGAGAGGCGCTTTGTTCGGTCGGACGGGATTGTTCTTCCCTAGCTCTCTTTGCCCTTAACCTCGAATATCTCTCTGCAGCTTTGACCATTTTTTCTGCAAAAAGAAAGAAAAATATTATTAAAACAAGATATGCAAAAATGAGGAAAATCAAAGTCGAGGATCTGTACACCACCTAAGAGCTCGACAGCCTCCTCATCAGAGAAGTCTCGAGCAGAACACGAGTATTAATTAGGCGACGAGTCTTCATCACCTGTCCCTCACCACCTGTCGAGGTCTCTCCATCCTCGGATACGCTGGAGATTTTATTCAAATTCTCCACGTACTCGACAATTTTATCATAAGCCTCGCGATCCTCGGCGTTGAGCTTATTATGTCGTACTTTATATGTATCTACCCCTTCTTTGTAATGCTCTTTTGTCCAATAAAAGGGGAATTTCGGCACCATCACTTCCATAGACTGCCCGTCCACTTCTTGAGTCACCCGTTCATATATCGAATTTATGGCCTCGGGAGTGACCGGCTTCACAAAATAATAACGCCACTTGAAATCTCGAACAGAGTCCAAGTAGGTATGAAATAAAGCTTTATTTTGTTTGAACGACACCCAGCCGTGTCGACCATCAGTTGTAGACCGTTGCAGATGAAAAATTCGGAAGCAAAGGGGTACTGTTGCCCTGACCTCCAAATATTTGCAGACTAACTCAAAAGCCCGGAGAAAGGCCAATGAGTTCGGGTGGATTTGTGATGGAGCCAATTTTAACCATTTAAAGACCCCCTCTTGGAAGTTTGTGAAGGGGAGCCTCCACCCCCCCTCTTGAAACATAAACTCATACACCGGGAAGCACATTCCCATATACGGTGTACATATACGCTGGTCCTCGTTGGGACGGTACACTTTCCAAGATTGCTCGGAACCAAGCAACATATGCTCAACAGTGCAAAACCCAATTTCGTCGGGAAATGTGAAGACAGACGACATAGTGAGGGCCTCATCACACACCCAGTCCTCAAACGGACGCTCTTGCCTAAAAGCCATATGGGCCATCGGAATTTCAGCTTGGCTATCCTCCTCGAATTCACCTACGGCCACTTCAGCAGCCAATCTGTCCATCAACCTGAAAAGCAGAAGGGAACAGGTGAATTCGACGAGTCATACCTAACTAGCCAGTCGAGACGAATAAGAAATGTCCCCGGAAACTCATCGTTTCCCCGGATAACCTTGCCCCTTTTCCCGTGAAAATCAACGAAAAATAGTAATTGTTGGGGACCCAAAACACTATCAGGTCCCCGCGATGTTCATCACACTCCCCGGAAAGTTTCTACAAGTCCCCGGAATATTCATCCAGCTCCTCGGTTTTATTCAACGGATACAGAAACAGAGAAAATCTCATAAACTCTTTCTCTTAAAACAACCAAAGATCCCTGCCGTACTCGCCAGGAATCTTTCCATTTCTCACGAGAACTTTCATCAGTTCATCAGAGAAACGATCTCAAGAAAACTAAACTAAAGAAAGATACCAGAGAAAACAACAATTTTGAAGAAAATACCTTGTAAATGGCGGAATAGGGTTCAGGCACGGCGTAGCGCGGCGGTTAACGGCGAACTTGCGGTGGTTAACGGCGGCAAACGGAAGATGAGAAAACGGAGAAAGAAGAAGAAACGATTCTTGAACGAAATAATGAAAAATGAGAAATGAAGGGAAGGGAGAGTATTTATAGAGAAGTCACGGAACTCGAGAAGCCTGCGGCACTCGAGTACTCTACCCTAGGCAGCCACCCTATGCAACGATGACTAGTGACACGTGGCACACTGACACCGGTCAAAAAACCCACGCGCGTCCTTTCATCATCCCATCGTTTCAAAACGAAAACTTCTCGTCTCCCCAATACTTCAATCATATGCAACTCTCCGTTGACCACAAGCAGCCAGTGCCCGCCTCATGATAACTTCCCGCATGATATCGATACCCGACGTCATGATAATCATGGGAATTTTGACCATGCTGATATCCTCATCAGATCATCCCTTGGCATTTCCCCGACACAATCATTGACCCTCAAGTCATCACTCTGATACCTCAAAGCAACGACTTGGGGGAGGGGGCTCCTGTTCTGGACTGGACCGTGATTTCCTACAATCAAACAGGCCCAATCCATACAACTTGAAGAAGCCCAATAAAGTCCTAGAGAAGGACACATGACTGTCATACGCGAAGCCAAAAGCATGTCGGGCACCCTGAGAATCCGAGGACACTTGAACATCCGAAGACAAAGGAAGACGTCACACCCTGATGAGGACCTCCTCGACAGAGTAGCCTCTCCCCGCGAGAATACTCTCAATCCCCGCTAACTCATAGGTCCTCGACATACGTGGATCGCCTCCATTAGGTCAAGTCTAAACCACGACCACCACATCTCCTCGACATCATAGACTCTTCTCCGAGGAACCCATCAACGGTCTTGTTCACACAAATACGTTTCATGTAACCGTCTAATAATGGCATTAAAGGGACAATTACACTAGGGCGTTGACCACGAGCTGGTCATTATTACTACACGTAAGCCCTAGCAGTTACTTGGAACGGGTCACACGCTGGTCCCACCCGTTGCAAGTAACTGTTGGCCACACGCTGGGGGTCTCCTATAAATACCCTCTCACTTGAGAGGGTCAGGATAAGTTAACCTCTTACTCTCATTCTTACTCTCTGTATTTGTTGTGCACTCACTGACTTAAGCATCGGAGTGTCCTACAGGTACACCCCCCCTCTGCTGTCTTTCATCATCACTGAAGTAGCAGTTATTCCAGACATTATTGGCCACTTTCAAATAATCTGATCCAGGTACGATCACAATCCTTTTACGATTCCATAGAAATCAACCATCAAAGGTCTTATGTTGAAACCCCCAACAGAATGAAAGGGTAGAGAGAAAATAACAACATTTGTTCAATGTTGGAAGAACATTACTCTATCAAACCAAATTACCAACACAATATTGGTCATATACACTTCTATATGCCACCTTCATCATTAATAGGGTCTCCACTACTACTCTAAACAACCAGTCTCCATATCAGGTCTTTTATGCCAAAATTCCTGATATTGATTCATTCAAGGTTTTTAGATCACTATGTTAGGCTTCTACACTTAGTGTCCACAGAACAAAACTTATCCATAAAGCAAGAAAATCTATTTTTTGGGTTATACGCATGGAATGAAGGGTTACACCTTACTAGATCTTAACACCAAAGAAACGTTTGTCTCAAGAAATGTATAATTTCATGAGTAAATTTTACCATACACCACACAAACACCTCAACCATCTCAATCAGGGACATATTATCATAGTTCATCACTTGACCACTCTACAACCACTACATCATCTCATACTAATCATGCACCAATCATTGATCCACATATCAGTTCTACACAACACATTTCTCTAATTTCCCAAACACATCCTTCCATATATGATATTCCTGAGGTTAATCAAACTTCACCCACACCTATTCAGACCATACCTTACAAAATTAACCAACCTACTGCACCAATTTGTGCCTCTTTAAGGGTTACACATAAGCCATCTTATTTGCAACACTATGTATGCTCCACATCTCAAAATTCTAATCAATCATCTAAAGGTGTGTTGTATCCTATATCTCTTTCTATGTTTTATGCTAATCTGTATACACCACATTTCCAATATTTCTTGTCTCTTTCATCACATACTGAGCCTAAATATTATGTTGAGGCTTGCAAGTTTGATGTTGGAATCAAGCTATGCAAGCTTAACTTACTACACTTGAAAAGACATGTAATTGGAAAATAGTTGATTTTCCTCCAAATGCTAAGCCTATTGGATGCAGGTGGGTATATAAGATCAAGCAACATGCTGATGGTACAATTGAGAGGTTCAAAGCTAGGTTAGTTGCCAAAGGCTATAACCAAATTGAAGGACTCAATTATTTTGAAACATACTCTCTAGTTGCCAAGTTAACAACAGTCATAACATTGTAGCTCTTGCATCCATCAATAGCTAGCATCTTCACTAATTATACGTGAATAATGCATTCTTACATGTAGAACTTCAAGAGGATGTGTATATGACAATTCCACCAGGAGTTAAACATGATAAACCCAATCAGGTGTACAAACTTGTTAAGTCCTTATATGGACTAAAGTAACCTAGTCACAAATGGCATGAAGGTTGAATGCTCTACTTATTAAACATCAACACAAACAAGCTACTGCAGACGTGTCATTGTTTACAAAACAAGATCAAGCATCATTTACCATAACGCTAGTTTATGTAGATGGTGTTATTCTGACAGGTAACTCATTACAAGAAATGGAACAAATCAAAGAAAAACTGCTCAAGGAATTCAAGATCAAAGACTTAAGTCAGTTGAAATACTTCCTTGGAATAAAGGTTGCTCATTCCAAACATGGCATTTCACCATGTCAAAGGAATTATTGTTTGGATGCTTTACAGGATTCATAAATGTTATGTGCAAAGCCAGATTCCACACCATTAGATCCATCAACAAAACTTCATAAAGATCTAGCTCACCATATCATGATGTTCCCGCATATAGAAGCCTGGTTGGAAGGTTACTTTATTTGAATGCTACAAGACCTGACATAACTTTTTGCACTCAGCATCTGAGTCAATTCATATCTTTTCCAACAGTGAATCATTTTAATGCAGCCACTCATGTTTTGAGGTACTTGAATTCATGTCCTAGAAGAGGAATATTCTTACCAAGAGACTCACAAATCAAGTTGCAAGAATACTTGGATGTTGATTGGGTTGGATACTCAGATACTAGAAGATCCATTTCAGGACAATGTTTCTTTCTTGGAAGATCCCTTATTTCATGGAGGACCAAGAAGCGGTTAACTATATCTAGATCATCAAGTTAAGCTGAATATCGGGCTTTAGTTACTGTTACATGTGAGCTCCAATGGTTTGTATACTTGTTCAAATATTTTAAGGTCGAATGCATAAAGACACCAGTGTTATAATGTGATAATCATAGTACATTGCACGTTGCACCTAATCCCGTGTTTTATGAAAGAGTCAAACACCTAGAATTTATTGTTACATTGTAAGAGAAAAGTTGTTGAATGGATTGATGAAGTTGCTACCATGTTCTTAAAAGGATCAACTAGCAGATTATTTTACCAAACCATTGTTGCCTCAACCTTTCAATAACTTGCTATCCAAGTTGATGATGCTTGATATTTATCAACCACCAACTTGTGAGAGGGTGTTACAAAATGTAGTTTCTTATGATGTAAGCAGCATGGAAGCAGAAACTTGACATGATGATTTAACCACCATAACTAACTATTAGTTATGATGGTTGGGATTTAGTTAGAGATTGCACTCCAATATGTGCTTTTGAAATGTAAGTAGCATATATATATATTACTTGTTTTATAAGTAATGCTTCTATTCCATATTATCAATCAATAAAGTTAGATGAATTTCACCAAGTATGCTTATTCATAATATGTATTGCAGTGATTGATTATACAAAGTGTGTTTGCACCTTTTATAGGTTAGAATAAGGACTAACTGTCATACAAAGTTACCGAGAGTTAGTTATAACTACCAATTAACCTTCAAACTAATTAACTTTTTAAATTGAATTATATAATGACATGCTCGGTTAAATTAATCTATTGTTATTCATTTGATAACAAACACTCGTAATAAATTCTTTAAAACTAGAATATGCATGTCTTTAACAATTAGTTAACACATTTGCAACTTGTGCAGTTGTATGTCATTGTTCAACTTCTAGCTTTCTTTGATTGATTTTCTCTCTCAAGAAATGGAACCTTGTCTCGATATGATTGCTCTTGTCATGCAAAAGTGGATTCTTTGCTAGGTTGATAGATGAATTATTATCATTTTATAGCTAGATTAATTTCTTGACTTTAATATTTAAGTCTTTTAAGGATGTTTCCATCCATATGACTTGACATATATCATAAGATCCTGATATTTACTTTGATTCACGTGATGGAAGAGTCGTGACTGGTTATTTCCTTGAGTACCAAGAAATTGGTGAGTCGAGGAACTTAAAGTAGTATCATGTAGTGTTTCTTTTATCAACTTTATCATCACACCATTTTTCATATGAATAATATATGATCTTTGCATAAGTAAATAACAGAATTCCATAGTTCATTGTGCCCCTCAAACCCCTTAAAATTATTCTTGCTTCAGTCATGTGAGTTCTTCTTGGATTAATCATAAATCTGCTCACCAAGCCAACATCAAAGTAAATGTCTGGTCTATTGTTGTAGAGGAATCTTAGTGAACCAACAAAATGTTTGAAGATCATTGAATTAATCTTTTCTTCTTTATCTCATTTCACTAGTTTGATATTTTCTTCAATAGATGTTGATGTAGAGTTGCATTCTTCCATCTTAAACCTCTTGGGAGTTTCACCTGCATACTTACTCTGATGTAATATCAACCCTCTTGAGGTGTTGAGAAATTTTATTCCTAAAAAGTAGGATAACATGCCGAAATCAGTCATCTCAAATTCATGCATCGTGAGTTTCTTGAACTTATTTATTTTAGAATTGTTGACTCTAGTTACAAGTAGATCATCAACATATAAGCATATTTGAATTATGCTTGATGTTGTTTCCTACACATACTACTACTACTACTACTACTACAAAAAAAAGGGTTTTTACCTCGGTTGAAAAGGGTTTTTACCTCGATTTGTTGGACGAGGTGACAAAGGGTGTTATGAAAAGTGCACTAATTTTTCTCTTAGGCCACTAGCTGAGGTGAAAAACTAGAAATGAGCTACTTTTCACCTTGGGCAGATTAGTTAACTGAGGTGAAATAGCTTACTTGACCTATCATTTGGTAATAATACATGAGGTCAAGGTTGTTAAAATCGCGATTTAAAACCTAAACTCTTAGATTTTACGTTTCCAGATCGACATTTGGTGCTAAATCGTAGGTAAAATCGTATACTGGAACGATTTTACACGATTTAAATCTCTCTGAAATCTATAAAATTGTGTAAAATCTTTGGATTTTACTTTTTGACTTGATTTTACATTTTTTTCTTAAAATTTTAAAAAACCCAGCCCAATAAAACTTCTCCTACTTTATTATTTTATTCATTTTAAATAACTTTTTTTTTATTAGACAAAGACTTTTCATTTACCAGAGCAATGAAAATTAAAAACTTTTAAACCCTAACATCACTTCACTTGTATGGCGTCGGACCGAAACTTCAACGACAATATTCTGTGAGTTTTATTCTTTGATTGGTAAGTATCTAAAAAGTAAGTCTTCTTCACAAATAAAAAATAGATAAATGTTATGTTACTATGTTATTATATGATTGTATGTAACATTGGTTTATTACTATATATAGTGTTTCTAGTTTTGCTATTTTGTATCTTTGAATGCTACTATGGTTTGTAATCTAAGGGTTTATGGTTTAGGTAAAAACGAGTCAAGGTAAAAACTCGATTTTACCTAGTTACAAAATTTACTAATAATTTTGAAGTATTTACAAAAAAAATACTTTTCACCTCAGTCAAGGTTGTCAAAATCGATTTCAAAATTATTCATTTTCTTTCGTGTAAATACTTCTCTTTTGTGCGATTTTCTCAGTTGCTTCCATCAGTTTATTATAATTGATATCCGCCTTCAAATTATTTTTGTACTTTTATACTTAATATACATTATAATCACTGTATTTTTTTTGTTTTTATTTTTATAAATTTTTATATTTATTTTTATTTATGTTGTTTTTTTTTCTAATTTTGTTATGTATTCTACTGTATTTTCTTTTACATTAAATTTTAAACCATTCATTTGTTTTTGTCTATTACATTGTTATTTTATGTATTCATTTTGTTAGATGGTTCATCATGATTTAAAAGTTATTATCAACGCAAAGTTTAATTTTTGTCGAAGAGTTAGAATCTGAATCAAGTGTACTTAATTTTTTTAAAGTTACGTTATAACTTTTTTAATCAATCAACATTAGAAATTGTATTTAATTATTTATGCATATTTTATTACCAAAAGATATTTATGAATTTTTTTACCTTTGAATATCTTATGACTTATATAAGATCATAAGGATAAAAATGTAATTATTAATAAAATTCCTCCCCTCTCTTTGTGAACTAAACATATTTTTAATTAAAATTTCTCCCTTCCCTTCTCCCCCCTTCTTTTGAACCAAACATATATATAATCATTAAAATTTTCTCACCTCCTCTCCCATTCCCTTCCTTCCATTAAAATCCCTCCCATCCCATCCCATTCATTTAAACTAAACAAACCCTAAGGAACCAACCTTGAAACAACATCCTTCGTTACCACTGCTTTGGTGGGAGAGGTAACAAAGAGTGTTATGAAAGAATTTGTTTGATAAATTCATGCAACTGTTTTCATTAGGTTAAGTATGCATTTCAACACTTTACATCCAAGATGGATCGTTGTGGCATTCACGTTCTGATTGGTTGGTGAGGGTTTCACATAAATCATTGATGTTTCATGTAAATTGATGAGTTAACAATGTTTTGACTGTTGCTATTTAATAAATGGATTGAAAAAATTCGTTACTTAATTTTTTTCATCAAATTGGACATAAGTTTTTCCTTCGGTTTCCAGCAAGCTCAACCAAGGTAATATAGGTCATACATAAAAATTAAAATAAAATAAAAAAAAAATCCTACAATGCATTTGTTGGGATTCGAATGGGGGTTGATCAATATTTTTTTCCTCGGTTTCCAGCTCAACCAAGGTAATAGGTCATAAAAAAATTTTAAAAAATTTAAAAGGTTCTAAAATGATGTTGCTGAGATTCGAATGTGTGCCCCCTCAATACTTTTTCCTTCGGTTGTCAGCTCAACTGAGGTAATAGGTCATAAACAAAAAAATAAAAAATAAAAGGGGTTAAAATGAAATTGTTGGGATTCAAAGGTGTGTCCCCTGAATACTTATTCCCTCGGTTTCCAGCTCAACTAAGGTAATAAGTTATAAACAAAAACTAAAAGTTGCTAAAATGCAGTTGCTGAGATTTGAAAGTGTGTCCTCTTAATGCTTTTCCCCTTAATATTCAGCTCAGCTGAGGGAATAAGTAGTATGTTTATAAATAAAACAAATTAAAATGTGGCGTGTCTATGGTTTACACCTCGGTTATTTGTTGGTCGAGGCGAAAATTTTGTCATAAAATGTATTATTTGAAGTAGTGTACACTGTAACACCCTGATTTTTGGATTATTATTTTATTTAATTATTGGAATGTTTATGTGTGTTAATTGTGTTATTTTGATGTTTTGGGAGATTTAGGGATATTTTAGTAATTTAATAATGACTGGGATTATAGAGTTTGAGAATGGAAAAATAAAATAAGATTTATTTAAATTATTAGAGGTAATTAGACAATTTTAATTATTTAGTAATAATTGGAGAAAATAGAATTATTGGAAATAATTTACATTCTGAGTATTTTTACTAAATAATTATTTATTTAAAATTTTTATTTAAATAAAATAAAGTGTCATATTTTATTTAGAAAATATATTTTTGGAATAAAATATGAGCGTCAAATTCTTTGGGGTGTGAGGGTGAGTGTGTAAGCCCAATTGGGATTTGAGGCAAATTAGATAAGTATATATTCTAAAAATAAGAGTGAGATTAGCTTAACGTAAAAAAATTAGAAAAATTGGGAGGCGACATATCATAGGAATTGGAATTGCACAAGGCTTTGGAACCGATTGTAGAAAAAGAAGGAAAAGGAAAAGCTTCAATTTCCCGATAATGGGAAAGAATTATCTGCTTATGGGTGATTTAGACATGCAGGATAGTGAGGGTTACTTACCCTCCTATCAAAGCCTTGAGGTTTAAATGATTTTTCTCTAATTTTTTCCTTTTTTCTTACGATCAGTGTGAATTGATCAAATAAGGGTTGGGAAAACCTTCTTGGTGCATTGAGAATATTTTTGTATGTGATTACTCTAAGACCCTAAAAGAGGATTTAGGACAAATCCTCTAAGGTCTCTATAAGTGAAGTGATATTGTTTTTAGGTTTATAACTTTGTAGTGGTGATAATTTGATCGTATGAATTCTTTTGCTTATCTGGTTGATTGTTGTTGTAGAATTGTGATTTTGCACTTGGGAATTCGAACGACTCTATTTGGGTCATTTGGTTTCCCAATTTTGTAATGACATAGTTTTTGGTCGATCTGTGACCATAGTTAAAGGTTATCTCATACATTGCATAATGTGGCTATAAGGTCTTTTGATAAGGTGAGAATATAAACCTCTAACATTTTAATTCATATTATCCATGGTAAATCTTCTTCTGTTTTGGAACGGTTGGACTCAATTGAGCGAATTGGTCATGTAGAAAATCATAGGTAGCCATATAAAGGGTTGACCGTCTTATTTCAGTAATAACATGAGTTTTGTAAGTCGGTTTGAGATGCAGTCAGTTGTGTTGGAAATCTAACGTTATAATCTTCCTTTTAAAGTAGAGAAATTAGGTTTAGAGGCTCTGCAACAGTAGCAGTTTGCTGGTTTTTATACCAGAGACATAGTCAGTTTCAATCTTGTGTTGGTGATCATGTTTGACGAGTAACTTGAGTTTTGTAATTCCTTTTAGGATGTTGTCAATTGCATTAGAAAGAAGGCTTAATGATATTTTAAACTGGAAAGTTTCATAATTTTATCATGAGTATATAATTTTTTGGACTATTTTGAAGTCAGGCATTATGTTTTAGAGTTAATGTGAAAATTGTCACGATAAGGATGAAGTGAAATGAAAAGAACTGGAGTGTCGTACCTCCTCTTGAGGCACGGTTAAGTGTGTTTGAAAGATGGTTTAAAGAGCCTTCAAACTAGAGAATTTCAGAATTTTATCATAAGTGTATAATATTTGGTGCACTTTTGAAGTGAAACAATTTTAGAGTTAGGTCTAGAGTTTTGAGCAATTTTGAGTATGGTGACATTTCAGTACCTTTTTTATGAGTTTAAGGGTACTATTTTATTTGGTTATATTTATTATAGAGTTGTCAGAGTTACTTTTGAGTTGTTTAGAGTTGGAGATCAGAATATAGGATACACTTGAGCTGAGATTGGAGCATGATCCGCTGTCGCGCACGGATAAAAAACGAGTATATTCGAAAACAATAATAACGGTAACGACAACTCGAGTATCGTTCTAACAAGGATTCTTGTAATGTTATTAACCAACACAGTAACGGTTTATGGGGGGGGGGGGGGGTTTGTTTTGATTAAAAGAAAAATAGTGCAAATAAGTGAATAAAATAAGTGATTATAAAAATAAGCTGAAACGGTTAATCTACTGTTTTGGTTTCCCAACTTATCATCGATCCAAATAATTCCCAATTCCTAAGCGGACTCTATCCTATTTTCGATTATAATAACAAACAAACAAGTGCAATTGATATTATATGATACATATTCCTAATTTTCAAATTAAGCAAACTGATTAGATATAGCAACCGTGAATCAAGCAAACACGAGAAACATACGCGGATTAAGCAAACGCGGTTAAATTATAAGAACATGCAATCATCAAAATAAATCAATTAACTCTAAGATAAATCTTAAGCAAACAAGAAAGAGGGATTGAAAGGAAATATATTTTATTGGAAATTAAAAGAACCTCAAAGTGTTGGCGGAAACCGATTACAACAGATTAATCCGAAGAAGTTAGTTCTCCATAAGATTCGTACCAAAGCAAAAACCAAAATTGTGAATAGTGAAAATTACGTCAAGAACAGTAGTATGGCTGCTACTAGGTATAGGGAAGCATAACAAAATCTGGTTCTAACCCAACTGGGTCGAAAAACATAAAAAACCCGGCCCAAAACTAAATATTTCTAAAGACATAATTTAGGTCCTAACTTCAGTGAATTATTCGAGTCTGTTACACTTCGAATCAGTTTCTTCATACACATGAAAGTTGTAGCTCTTTGTCTTAGCTTTCCAATGCCTGGTAGAACGCGTAAATCCGATTCTCGTAGCTCCAGTTATGATTCGAACAGTGGACAGGTATCAAATAACCGCTAAAGCTTAAAATAAGCTGCGAAAATAGATTAATGGCAAACAAAGACTTAATTATAAAAATATAATAAAACAGTAAAATAAACAAAATAAACTAAGGAAATGCCTAAGTACAAACATAAGAGAATGTGCATTAAAATGCACTGATCAAATTCCCCCACACTTGAACTTTTGCACTCCGAGCAAAATAGTATCAAGACTCATGAAAAACAATAGCATCCAGAAACTCATTCTAGGTTACAAACTCTTCTTCGGTCAAGATTGTATCGATAGGTACTAATTTTGCACACTAAGGATATCGTAAGAACACAAATCCGTAATTGTGCGGTCATAAACCTCCCTCCTATACAAACCAATCTGAATCATGTTATTATGCTTAAGCCTAACTTACTCATCCTCCTTTTTGCTCTCTTTCATTCTAATGTAATCACATTAAGCCTATTATCAATTCACGCACATGGTAAATAAGCTTGTTAGTGATTATGGTCCATATCTTGTCAACAATTCAAAATTAACCACTTTAGCAACAACAATATTTTTTTTTCTTTTTTTGAAGGTTTCACAACCGCTAGCCTAAGTAACCGGGTGAGGGTCACCTAACTTAAAAGGCGGATTCCTATTTAGATTTCTTATTAAGCATGGGATTATTCACTTATTTGAATCAGATTAATTACTTAGTGTGTGATTTTTAGATGGTGTTGACTGCTAGATAAACTACTCAAGAACTATTAAAGGATGAGAACTCAAGGCTAAGTCATAACAAGTATTTAAATCAATTTCTATATTCGGGAGACTTAATGTGTTAAAACGGTACCGATCTTATGAATTTTTCCCAAATATCCACAATCTAACCTCAAATTAATCTATAGCCTAAAAATTTCAAAAGATGCATTGTGTTTCTAATTAAATTTTTTTAAATTTTTTTTCACTTAAAGAAAACAGAACAAAACAAATAAAACTGGAAGAAAACAAAACAAAGAAATAGTTCTCTCCCCCACACTTAAAACATACATTGTCCTCAATGAAAGAACTTAAATATAAAATAAGAGCGAGGAGAGATAGGAAAGGACACACCCGAGGAGTCAAGATGGATAGATGATCGCATAACAGCCTTTCCTAAAGAGAGCTCTTCTATAGTCTCTTCTTCCAAAGTGGGACTCTCATGGAGTAGCGTTGGACAGTGACCATTGTTTTTGAAATTTTTAGTAATGCCTTTGTCTTTTATTCCAGGATCAAAGAAGGTCCTTCGCTGTGTAAAAGTGTCGAATGGGCACATGAATGTGATCTCATTTTTCACAACGTCAAGAATCAAAGGATTAAGGGGTTGTCTCACTAATTTTGTTCCATCTTCAAGTGAGACCCTATGCATACTCATGGATGAGCTATTATCAGGAAAGTTAGTCAAGGTTCATCCAATTGCCTTCTTATGTTTCTTTAATTCTTATGGTAATGAAACTTAAAATCAGAATCAAACAAATTATGAGAGAACAAGAATCAGCCATGCAACAACAAATAGGAAAATATCAGCAATGTCCATAAACAGCAAAATAGATGAAAAAAAAATGATTAAAATAAAATAAAAAATACAAAAACACTAATTTAATCTAATTAAGTAAAATAAGAATTTTGGGAATTTTTTCAAAATTTGCTGAAACTATGAAAATAGTAAAAAAATTCATAAAAAATAGAAAAATGATGAATTTTGGATTTTTAGGGTGACGACCATTATTTAGTCTCTAAATATAAGCTTTTGATCTCTAATTTTTTTTTAATGAATCGAAAAATAATCAGACTAATCTGAGACGATTTTTCTAAAACCGATTTTTTTTACTAGATCGGACGCGAGACGGGGCGTCCGAACGCGAAAACGACAAAACAGCAAAACAAAAGTTCAAAACTCACTAATCGACACCTATGACTCAACTAACGATTAAAAACGACAAAAATCCCCGACAACGGCACCAATTTGATCCGTTGTCGCGCACAGATAAAAAACGAGTATTTTTTAAAACAGTAGTAATGGCAACGACAACTCGAGTATCATTCTCACAAGGATTCTTGTAATGTTATTAACCAACACAATAACGGTTATTGGGGGGGGGGGGGGGGTTGTTTTGATTAAAAGAAAAATAGTGCAAATAAGTGATTAAAATAAGTGATTAAAATAAGTGATTATAAAAATAAGTTGAAACGGTTAATCTGTTGTTTTGGTTTCCCAACTTATCATTGATCCAAATAATTCCCAATTCCTAAGCGGACTCTATCCCATTTTCGATTATAATAACAACCAAACAAGCGCAATTGATATTATATGATACATATTCCTATTTTCTGAATTAAGCAAATAGATGAGATATAGCAATCGTGAATTAAGCAAACACGAGAAACATACGCGGATTAAGCAAACACAATTAAATTATAAAAACATGCAATCATCGAAATAAATCAATCAACCCTAAGATACATCGAATTAAGCAAACAAGATATCACAAAGAGGGATTAAAAGGAAATCGATTTTATTGGAAATTAAAGGAACCTCATAGTGTCGACAGAAAACCATTTACAGCAGATTAATCCGAAGAAGTTAGTTCTCCGTAAGATTCGTACCAAAGTAAAAACCAAAATTGTGAATAGTGAAAAGAACGTCAAGAACATTAGTACAGATGCTACTAGGTATAGGTAAGCATAACAAAATCCGGTTCTAACCCAACTGGGTCAAAAAACATAAAAAACTCGGCCCAAAACTAAATATTCCTAAAGGAAGAATTCGGGTCCTGACTTCAACGAATTATTCGAGCCTTCTACACTCCGAACTATCTTTTTCGTACAACAAGAAAGTTGTAGCTCTTTGTCTTAGCTTTCCAACGCCTGGTAGAATGCATAAATCCGATTCTCTTAGCTCCAGTTATGATCCGAACAGTGAACAGATATCAAATAACCGCTAAAGCTGAAAATAAGCTGCGAAAATAGGTTAACGACAAACAAAGACTTAATTATAAAGACATAATAAAACAGTAAAATAACAAAACAAACTAAGGAAATGCCTAAGTACAAACATAAGAGAATGTGCGTTTAAATACACTGATCAAATTCCCCCACGCTTGAACTTTTGTACTCCGAGCAAAATAGTATCAAGACTCATGAAAAACAATAGCATCCGAAAATTCATTCTAGGCTACAAACTCTTCTATAGTAAAGATTGTTTCGATAGGTACTAATTTTGCACAATATGGACATCGTAAGAATACAAATCCGCAATTGTGCAGTCATAAACCTCCCTTCTATATACACACAAAATATATAATAAATATCAAAATCTTAAAATAAAAAACTAATGTTTAGTTAATAATCATTAAATATTATAATTTAATAGAAAAATTGTTCTGGACTAGACCAATGGCTAGAATTGGCCCAATCCGCCTCTGCTCCGGAGCGGCCCAAATTGCCTAAGCCCAATCCACAGAGGGGCAAAAACGACATTTCTGCCCCTCCAACCGAGCAAGGAACGCAGCGTCCTCCCCGGCTTCCTCGTTGCCCTAACAGCAAGGGACAGGTGCCCGGAATTGCGTTTATGCCCGACATAACGGCTAGTTTCTGGCACCCTGCCCGACATAACGGCTAGTTTGGGCAGCTACCTATTCTTTGGGGAAAACGGTTATTTCGCCCCGAAAATAGGACCGTTGGCCACGCGCTGGGGGCTCTATATAAACCCTCTCGCTTGAGAGGGTCAGGTATCATTTTCTCACCCTAAGAATACACTTTGTACTTGCCCCTTTTCTCTGACCCTTTCTTACTTGAGCGTCGGAGTGCCTTGCAGGTACACCCCCTTTTCTCCTCATCAACATTCCGAACACCTCGCCCGTCTGACGACCAGCATCCATCCGAGCACCTTGCCCTCTGACGACCAGCTTACGTGGACCCGTTCGAATACCCCGGATCAGTGGCGCCGTTTGTGGGAACTCCTTGTTCTCCCCTTCTTTCTTTCCTCCTCGGAAACTAAAAGATCAAAACATACTCTCTTTGATCCGCCCACATATGGCCGTTCAGAACTCCGCAAAAAGTGATGACGTTACGGTTCTCGCTCCCGTCAACAAGATGGACGTCGACGGCATATCTCTGTTACTTTTAGATCCCCGTTTCCTCCGAGACGGGGCTGCTGCATCTCCAACTCCCCCTCTCGCCGGGCAAGGAGACAAGCAGCCACCGTCGGGTGAACGACAGATTCCTGGCCCTCCCAGCGCCGACCTGGCCGTTGCAGCTCTTTTGGAAGCTGTCAACCGCACAAACCTCCTTATCTTGCAGCAAGGAGAGAGAATAGGAGCTCTCGAGGGAGCATCTCTTCCAAGATCCTATCCTCCAAAGAGTAAGCACCGAAAATCAAGAAGCCCGCCACCTAGGCGCGGGGAAGACCACAGATCGAGGCATGAGCCTGAATCACAACACGTTCGCAAGCGCGACCAGATTTCCCCACGGGATCGATCACCACCAAGACACAAGAGAACGAGGCAGGATATGCATTCTCCACCGGTCAGACCTCGTGACCGACCATGTTCACCCTCACCTCGCAGAGACCGCCGCCGTGAGCGCAGACAACGGTCACCATTAACTCCAAGTTCAGACAGCGACGACGAGCCTCGCGGCCTGTTGTCCCGCAGGATCCTGGCCACCCGTCTCCCCAAAGGACTTGAGAAGCCTCCGTCTCTAAGGACTTACGATGGAACCACCGACCCAGACGAGCACATAGAAAACATAGATGCTCTTTTGGACTACAGAGGGGTACGAGGAGCCATCAAATGCCGTCTGTTCCCGACCACGCTCCGGAAGGGAGCAATGACATGGTACAAGCAGCTACCAGAATAATCCATTACATCCTGGAGGCAGCTGGGGAGGATTTTCTCCCGTCGCATTACTGCATCGCGACGCCATCCAAAGACCGAGGCATCCCTCAGAGCTGTCGTGCAGGGAAGAGATGAGCCTCTTCGAGCCTACATTGAGCGGTTCAACAAGGAGACCGTCCAAGTGCCAACGACCGACGAGATGAAGAAATTCCTGCTCGAGCAGGGATTACGTCCTAGCTCAGACTTCGCGAAAGTCATCGGCCTCGATCCACCGAGGAACCTTAACGTCCTTCTCCTCCAAGCCCAGTCGCATATACAATACGAGGAAAAGGTCGCTGCCCACTCTGTCCGGGCCTCTCGAAACCAAGAAGGTGCCCGGTCATCCAGAGCCGAAGAACCCTCGACATCCCATCGAGGAGATAAAAGACGCGACGATCGGCCTCGCGATGCACGCGAACAGAAGGGACCTTCTGGGCGGTTCCATGACTATACCCCCCCTCACTACCTCAAGGGAGAAAATCTTGTCCAAATGCGCCAACTCAGAATTCAAGCAGGCGGGAGTCCGTTTCCCCAAACAGCTGCCGGCCAGGCCGGGTGTAGACAAATCCAAGTATTCCCGCTTCCACAAGAGTCACGGTCATACGACGGAAGAATGCATCCACCTCAGAGATGCAATAGAGATCCTTATTCGCGACGGCCACCTGAAGCAGTTCGCGAAAAAGAAATATGCTCCCCGGCAAGAAACCCAGGAGAGCAAAAAGGTTGCAGAAGATACTCCGCCCTCCGATGACACCAATGTATAGGTCGCTATGTCCATAACTCGGCCGGAGGACTTCCGCATCCCTGAGAGTCTGCCCGTCTCCACATACCTCGCCCCTCGCAGCCCGTGGGAGGCCTTCCTGTCGGCCATGGTCATTTCCGGTGGTGGATTCAACAAAATCACGGTCGGTTCAGTCAAGAGGAGATTCGATCAACTGATCAGCAAAAGCTCCAATGAAGTCACCATGCTGGACACCACTCACAAAGGGTCCGCTCCTATTTCCTTCTACAAGGAGGAGCTCCTCGGCGGGGCACCGAACTCGAGCATCCCGCTGCTTATCCGGGCAAGGATGGCAAACTTCGACGTTCGCAGAATACTCGTGGACCAGGGCAGCTCAGTTGATATAATGTACAACCACCTGTTCGAAACGCTGCAGCTGGACGACTCTCACCTTACTCCATACGTTGGATCCGACCTGCAGGGATTCAACGGAGCAGTGACAAGGCCCCGAGGTTACGTAGAGCTCATCGTAACCTTCGGTTCCGGAAAGACAACCCGAGCAATTAAAGCACAATTTCTGGTAATTGAATGCCCGTCACTATACCAGTGCATTTTTGGAAGGCCAACCCTGGCAGAGTTGATTGCAGTACCTTCCACCGTACATCTCAAAATGAAGTACTACACTTTTGAAGGGATGGTCGCCATCCTCCACGGTGATATCGAAGCTGCCCGTCGGTGCTTTGAAGCAGCATCAAAAGGACTAAGCACCATCTCAGCAAGACCGAGGACTTCTGGTCGTCCCCCTCTGCCCAGCAGCTCCGAGCAGCCAAAACCGCTCCCGCAGGTCGAATCTATCGACTTGGACAGTCGTTTCAGTGAGGAAGATCACGCCAAAGACCCAACGACTTCGGGCAGCCAGTCCGACAATGGCAGTCATCTCCTACGCCCTGTCCCAGATGGCAACTTTGAGATCGTTCCGTTCGGAGAAGACCCCCAACGGGGAGTAAAGATCGGGGCAGACCTCCCCGACCTGGCCAGGAGACAACTAAAAGCGTGCCTCCGGGTGAACGCAGACTTGTTCGCATGGAGCGCTGCTGAAATGCCAGAATTGAACCCCTCTGTCGCTTGCCACCAGCTTACAATTGATCCGTCAGCCAAAGTCGTTGCCCAGCGCAGAAGGAAACAGTCCCCGGAGAAGATGGAAGTTGCGGAGAAAGCCGTCAAAGACCTTCTAGAAGCTAGGTTTATTTCTGAGGCCAAATACACTACATGGCTCTCAAATGTTGTACTTGTAAGAAAAAATAATGGCAAATGGAGGATGTGTGTTGATTATACCGATGTTAATAAGGCCTGTCCGAAGGACGCCTACCCCATCCCCAATATAGATAAGCTCGTAGATAACTCAGCAGGTTTTAAGCTTTTATCGTTCCTCGACGCCTACTTGGGCTACAACCAAATCCCAATGGCCGCGAGCGATAAAACTTACACGGCCTTCATGACCGAATCGGGAAACTATTACTACAACGTAATGCCCTTCGGACTGAAGAACGTCGGCGCTACGTACCAACGAATGATGAACAAAGTCTTCCAAGGGGCACTGGCCGCCATCAACTCTTTGTTCAGCTCCTCAGCACCCGGTTCATCAGCACCCGTGGCACTGGCTGCCATCAACTCTTTGGTCAGCTCCTTAGCACCCGGTTCATCAGCACCCATCCATGTATACTTCGAGCATGTCGCCTATTTGTCCTTGGAAGACTTTGTTCATCATTCGTTGGTACGTAGCGCCGGCGTTCTTCAGTCGGAAGGGCATTATGTTGTAGTAATAGTTGCCCGATTCGGTCATAAAGGCCGTGTAATTTTTATCGCTCGCGGGCATTGGGATTTGGTTGTAGCCCGAGTAGGCGTCGAGGAACGATAAAAGCTTAAAACCTGCTGAGTTATCTACGGGCTTATCTATATTGGGGAGGGGGTAGGCGTCCTTCGGACAGGCCTTATTAACATCGGTATAATCAACACACATCCTCCATTTGCCATTATTTTTTCTTACAAGTACAACATTTGAGAGCCATGTATTGTATTTGGCCTCAGAAATAAACCTAGCTTCTAGAAGGTCTTTGACGGCTTTCTCCGCGGCTTCCATCTTCTCCGGGGACTGTTTCCTTCTGCGCTGGGCAACGACTTTGACGACCGGATCAATTGTAAGCTGGTGGCAAGGGACGGAGGGGTCCAATCCTGGCATTTCAGCAGCTCCCCATGCGAACAAGTCTGCGTTCTCCCGGAGGCACGCTTTTAGTTGTCTCATGGCCAGGTCGGGGAGGTCTGCCCCGATCTTTACTCCCCGTTGGGGGTCTTCTCCGAACGGAACGATCTCGAAGTTGCCATCTGGGACAGGGCGTAGGAGATGACTGTCGTTGTGGGACTGGCTTCCCAAAGTCGTTGGGTCCTTGGCGTGATCTTCCTCGCTGAAACGCCTGTTGAAGTCGATAGATTCGACCTGGGGGAACGGTTTTGGCTGCTCGGAGCTGCTGGGCAGAGGGGGACGACCAGAAGTCCTCGGTCTTGCTGAGATGGTGCTTAGTCCTTTTGATGCTGCTTCAAAGCACCGACGGGCAGCTTCGATATCGCCGTGGAGGGTGGCGACCATCCCTTCAGAAGTGTAGTACTTCATCTTGAGATGTACGGTGGAAGGTACTGCAATCAACTCTGCCAGGGTTGGCCTTCCAAAAATGCACTGGTATAGTGACGGGCATTCAATTACCAGAAACTGTGCTCTAATTGCCCGGGTTGTCTTTCCTGAACCGAAGGTTACGATGAGCTCTACGTAACCCCGTGGCCTTGTCACTGCTCCGTTGAATCCCTGGAGGTCGGATCCAACGTATGGAGTAAGATGAGAGTCGTCCAGCTGCAGTGTTTCGAACAGGTGGTTGTACATTATATCAACTGAGCTGCCCTGGTCCACGAGTATTCTGCGAACGTTGAAGTTCGCCATCCTTGCTCGGATAAGCAGCGGGATGCTCGAGTTCGGTGCCCCGCCGAGGAGCTCCTCCTTGTAGAAGGAAATAGGAGCGGACCCTTTGTGAGTGGTGTCCAGCGTGGTGACTTCATTGGAGCTTTTGCTGATCAGTTGATCGAATCTCCTCTTGACTGAACCGGCCGTGTTTTTGTTGAATACACCACCGGAAATGACCATGGCCGACGGGAAGGCCTCCTACGGGCTGCGAGCAGTGAGGTATGTGGAGACGGGCAGACTCTCAGGGATGCGGAAGTCCTCCGGCCGAGTTACGGACATAGTGACCTGTACATTGGTGTCATCGGAGGGCGGAGTCTCTTCTGCAACCTTTTTGCTCTCCTGGGTTTCTTGCTGGGGAGCATCTTTCTTTTTCGCGAACTGCTTCAGGTAGCCGTCGCGAATAAGGATCTCTATTGCATCTCTGAGGTGGATGCATTCTTCCGTCGTATGACCGTGACTCTTTTGGAAGTGGCAATACTTGGATTTGTCTACACCCGGCCTGGCCGGCAGCTGTTTGGGGAAACGGACTCCCGCCTGCTTGAATTCTGAGTCGGCGCATTCGGACAAGATTTTCTCCCTCGAGGTAGTGAGGGGGGTATAGTTATGGAACCGCCCAGAATGTCCCTTCTGTTCGCGTGCATCGCGAGGCTGATCGTCGCGTCTTTTATCTCCTCGACGGGATGTCGAGGGTTCTTCAGCTCTGGATGACCGGGCACCTTCTTGGTTTCGAGAGGCCCGGACAGAGTGGGCAGCGACCTTTTCCTCGTATTGTATATGCGACTGGGCTTGGAGGAGAAGGGCGTTAAGGTTCCTCGGTGGATCGAGGCCGATGGCTTTCGCGAAGTCTGAGCCAGGGCGTAATCCCTGCTCGAGCATGAATTTCTTCATCTCGTCGGTCGTTGGTACTTGGACAGCCTCCTTGTTGAACCGCTCAATGTAGGCTTGAAGAGGCTCATCTCTTCCCTGCACGACAGCTCCAAGGGACGCCTCGGTCTTTGGATGGCGTCGCGATGCAGTAAAGTGACGGGAGAAAATCCTCCCCAGCTACCTCCAGGATGTAATGGATTCTTCTGGTAGCTTCTTGTACCATGTCATTGCTCCCTTCCGGAGCGTGGTCGGGAACAGGCGACATTTGATGGATCCTCGTACCCCTCTGTAGTCCAGAAGAGCATCTATGTTTTCTATGTGCTCGTCTGGGTCGGTGGTTCCATCGTAAGTCCCTAGAGACGGAGGCTTCTCCAGTCCTTTGGGGAGACGGGTAGCCAGGATCTTGTGGGACAACGGGTCGCGAGGCTCGTCGTCGCTGTCTAAACTTGGAGTTGATGGTGACCGTTGTCTGCGCTCGCGGCGGCGGTCTCTGCGAGGTGAGGGTGAACGTGGCCGGTCACGAGGTCTGACCGGTGGAGAATGCCTGTCCTGCCTCGTTCTCTTGTGTCTTGGTGGTGATCGATCCCGCGGGGAGATCTGATCGTGCTTGGGAACGTGTTGTGATTCAGGCTCATGCCTCGATCTGTGGTCTTCCCCGCACCTAGGTGGCGGACTTCTTGATTTCTGGTGCTTACTCTTTGGGGGAGAGGATCTTGGAAGAGATGCTCCCTCGAGAGCTCCTATTCTCTCTCCTTGCTGCAAGATAAGGAGGTTTGTGCGGTTGACAGCTTCCAAAAGAGCTGCAACGGCTAGGTCGGCGTTGGGAGGGCCAGGAATCTGTCGTTCACCCGACGGTGGCTGCTTGTCTCCTTGCCCGACGGGAGGGGGAGTTGGAGATGCAGCAGCCCCGTCTCGGAGGAAACAGGGATCTGAAAGTAACGGAGATCTGCCGTCGACGTCCATCTTGTTGACGGGAGCGAGAACCGTAACGTCAGCACTTTTTACGGAGTTCTGAGCGGCCATATGTGGGCGGATCAAAGAGAGTATGTTTTGATCTTTTAGTTTCCGAGGAGGAAAAAAAGAAGGGGAGAACAAGGAGTTCCCACAGACGGCGCCACTGATCCTGGGTATTCAAACGGGTCCACGTAAGCTGGTCGTCAGAGTGCAAAGTGCTCGGATGGATGCTGGTCGTCAGATGGGCGAGGTGTTCGGAATGTTGATGAGGAGAAAATGGGGTGTACCTGCAAGGCACTCCGACGCTCAAGTAAGAAAGGGTCAGAGAAAAGGGGCAAGTACAAAGTGTATTCTTAGAGTGAGAAAAAATGATACCTGACCCTCTCAAGCGGGAGGGTTTATATAGAGCCCCGAGCGCGTGGCCAACGATCCTATTTTCGGGGCGAAATAACCGTTTTCCCCCAAAGAATAGGTAACTGCCCAAACTAGCCGTTATGTCGGGCAGGGTCCCAGAAACTAGCCGTTACGTCGGGCATAAACGCAGTTCCGGGCACCTGTCCCTTGCTGTTAGGGCAGCGAGGAAGCCGTGCGTAACGGGCGTAGAAGCCGGGGAGGACGTTGCGTTCCTTGCCCGGTTGGAGGGGCAGAAGTGTCGTTTTTGCCCCTCTGTGGATTGGGCTTAGGCATTTTGGGCTGCTCTGGAGCAGAGGCGGATTGGGCCAATTCTAGCCATTGGTCCAGTCCAGAAAACACACACACATATATATATATATATATACATTCAAATGTAAATAGTTCAATTTTGAAAGTAAAATGGATATTATCAATTGATAAAAAAAGGAATAATTATACTAAAAAAAACAAAAATTTCATAGAAGAATCTTTTTTATTCAAAATAAATTTAAAAAAACACTCTTTCATTATTTTTTTCGTTATAATATTATTTTTTATAAAAAAAATTTAATGGTCTAGTATAATTTTTTTTTTTGAAAAATCCATATTGAACCAAATATATGCATAACAAATTAGGAATGATTATAATATTAATTCTTGATATATTTTTTAACTAACTATTCATTTTATAGAAGTTAAATTCATACACCCAAATAGAAAATAAGATGTTAATATATACACTAAACATCCGAGTGTCCTCTATGTGCTTTTTTTAATGCACACACTCTTAAAATATATCAGAAAATAAATTATTAATTTTATATTGTCAATTAATTACAATTATGTATTTCGCTAAATAAGACTGAAATTTTAAAATTATTTGTATGATATGATATGTATGATATGTATGATATAATGATATATTTTTATTGAACAAGAATGTAAATATTTTTTAAGAGAAAATGAGTGATACATCGACAGTGTAAAAAAATTTTATATTGTCAATCAATCACGATTATGAATTCCACCAAATCAGACTATAATTTAAAAAAAAATTATAATGATATGACAAAATGATATGTTCTTAATGGATGATAGTTTAAAAATATTTTACACTTCTTAGTGTATCTCCTTTAATTCTGTATTTAAATTTGTGATATGTATATGAATTTAATTGATAAGCACTGATAGTGTAAAGATTTTTTACACTGTCAGTTAATCACAACCGTCGATTTATTTAAAAGGTTTGACTTTAACATTAACCACTTGAAAAGTAATATCAACGGATGATTGTGATGCATTGACAGTGTAAAACTTTTTACACTGACAGTGCATAACAATTAATCTCTATGTATATTTAAATATAATTTATAATTGAAAGTTAAAGTTAGTTTTCTTTTTAAATAATTAATTATTTTCAATTGTGTACAATGGAGGAGCAGTTAATTTTTATTTACTAACTACCAGGAGCAGTTAATTTTTATTTATTAACTATCAGGCAGTTTTGATGGATAAAAGAGAAAAAAGAAATAGACAAAGATGTTTTTTTCTTATTCATATTATATGACACTGCATTACATTATATTACATAAAAAATTTAATACCATGGGTGTGTTTGTTTTAAGGATTGGAATTGGATTTCCGAGACTCTGATATTGGAAATGTAACAATCTTATGTTTGTTTTAAGTTTTTAAAAATTATTTTCGGATATCTTTTATTCTTAAGAATTTTTACACATAAATTTTTTTATAATTATTCTCATGTTTAAAGAGTGGGAATCTAACATTTTTATAAAAATAAAATGTAACTAATTGTAATTTTTCCCTACTACTCACATTAATTTTTATTTTTATTTTTTATAATTTTTAAATTAAATAAATATTGTAAATATTTCTAAGAATTTTTAGTTTTGACTAAACATTTACATAGGAATATTATTCCTAAACATAACAATCTTGAGAAAAGAATTCTTAAAAATACTATTTTATAACTTGAAACTAACGCAACATATATATCTATAAATAAACTAGTTCAGATTGTTGCAGTTACGAAAGTAGTTACATTTCATTTATTTTTCGTTCATTTTGCTCCGATTTTCTCCAATTTCTAATTTCATCCCAATGGAAAGAGGCGGTTATAGAAACACCACCGGTAACCGTGGCAGTGGCGGTAATGGTCGTGGCAGAGGAAGAGAGTTTCATCAGCAACAACAACCAAGTGCCGGTTGTGGTGGCAGAGGAAGAGGAAGGGAGTTTTACCACAATCAAGAAACCAGTTCCGATAATGGTCATGGCAGAGGTAGAGGCAGAGCAAGAGCAAGAGAATTTTACCAGCATGAAGAAACCAGTTCCGGTAATGGTGGTGGCAGAGGAAGAGCAAGAGATTTTTATCAGCATCAAGAAACCATTGCCGGAGATGGTCGTGACAGAGGAAGAGCAGCGGAGTTTTACCGGAATCAAGAAACCAGTTCCGATTATGGTGGTGGCAGAGGAAGGGGAAGAGAGTTTCATCAGCGTCAAGAAACCAGTTCCGATTATGGTGGTGGCAGAGGAAGGGGAAGAGAGTTTCATCAGCATCAAGAAACCAGTTCCGATTATGGTGGTGGCAGAGGAAGGGGAAGAGAGTTTCATCAGCGTCAAGAAACCAGTGCCGGTGGTGGCGGCAGAGGAAGAGAGCTTCATCAGCAAGAACAAACCGGCGCAGGTGGTGGTGGTGGCGGCGGTGGCGGAGGGTTACAACCCCAACCACAAACCTGTTGGTCGCGAAGGCCTAATATATCTCCCTCCTTCACCAACACAAACTCATCTTCAACTTCTCCTCTTCCTATCACTGAGCACACCAATCTTCAACCCCAAGTCCAAACTCATCCACTTCCAGGTGTTTGATATTTTTTCTCAGAGGAAATATTCGTTTTCTTTTTTCACTTCAGTACCCTAATGTATGTGAAAGATCTACTAATCTTTGATACAATACAAATTGATTTCTATAAAATTGCACTACAAATTGTGAAAATATCAACTTATATGATTACGTCGAATGATGGAGGATGATTTTCTGTGCAGATATTGGAGTTCTGAATGTAAAAGACCAGCCAGGGGAAAGTACAACAACTAGACCCATACACCGGCCTGATAAGGGAGGGACGGCGTGTATTCGAAGATGCAAACTTCACGTGAATCATTTTCCGGTTACCTACAAACCAGAAAGAACCATCATGCACTACGATGTGGATGTGAAGGCTACTTTGCCGCTCAGAAATGCTACTTCCCCTCCAAAAAAGATTTCCAAGTTTGATTTATCTTTGATCAGAGACAAATTGCTTACCGAGAGACCGACTTTGTTGATGACTGCTTATGATGGAGGAACAAACATCTATAGTGCTGGTGAATTGCCTGAAGAAACTTTTACTGTGGAGGTCTCAAGAGGAGAAGATGAAAGAGCTGTTTCATATACAGTTACTATAAAGCTGGTGAACAAACTCGAGCTTCGCAAGTTGAGAGATTACATTGAGGGCGGAGCGTATTCGATTCCGAGGGATATTTTACAGGGAATGGACTTGGTGGTAAAAGAGAATCCAACAAGGCACACAGTTGCTTTAGGACAACGTTTCTTTCCCACCAATCCTACCATGAAAGAGATGGATCTTACACGCGGTATAGTTGCAGTTGGAGGGTTTCATCATAGTCTCAAAACTACATCTCAGGGTTTATCTGTATGTCTTGACTATTCAGTTTTGCCTTTTCCAAAGAAAATGCGAGTCCTGGATTTCCTTCGTGAGCGTATAAATAATCTCAATTTGAATGAGTTTGAGAAATTTAGGAAAGTTGTCGAGAAGGAACTCGTTGGATTGAAAGTAAATGTCACTCACAGGTTAACCAAACAAAAATACACCATTGCTGGGTTAACACGCGAAAAAACACGCGATATCACTTTCACTTATTTGGACCAAGAGGGCCAAAACCCCCCTAGCAGCAAATATCTTATTGACTACTTTGAAGAAAAACACTCCTTTAATATTAAACACACAGATATTCCTTGTTTGATTTTTAGCGGAAGCAAGACTAATTACATGCCTATGGAAGTCTGCGTCTTGGTTGAGGGTCAGAGATATCCCACAGACAGTCTTGATCTCTCTGCTTCCACGAAGTTGAAAAATATGTCCGTGGCTAGTCCAAAGGATAGAAAATCTTCAATAGAATTGATGATGACGTCTCCTGTTGGACCGCACGGGTAAGATGGATATAGTTATATTACAATGCATTTTCGAACTTGTACTTTGTGATCTTTATAATCAGATGCCTAACAGAATCCTTTTTTGATAGCGGTGATATTCTTCAGAATTTTGGAATGGATGTCATCCCTTCCATGACAAATGTGACTGGACGTGTAATTCAGCCTCCAATATTGAAGTTAGGTGATCCAAATGGAAGGAGTGGTACTATGAATCTGAGGGTCGAGAAATGTCATTGGAATTTAGTTGGAAAGTCAATGGTAGATGGAAAACCTGTTGAGCATTGGGGCATCCTTGATTTTACCAGCAAGGGATCTCGCCACAAATTTAATCATTATCAATTTGTAACAGATCTTAAGGCAAAGTACAAGGTGTTGGCCATTGATATGAAGGATCCTGTTTTGTATGAGGAATCTGAAATGAAGGAACTTGGGGATTACAATTCACTATCTAGATTACTTGAGCGAATAAATCGTCAACAGCGGCTACAATTTCTTCTTTGCGTGATGGACAGAAGGGATGAAGGTTACAAACGTCTCAAATGGATTGCTGAGACCAAGGTTGGCATAGTGACACAATGCTGCTTATCTCCTAATGCTAATAAAAGTATTGGTAATAAGGGGAAAGACCAATATTTAACAAATCTTGCTCTAAAAATCAATGCGAAAATTGGAGGCAGTAATGTTGAGCTCCTTAATAGAATCCCACACTTTGAGAATGACAGACATGTTATGTTCATAGGTGCTGATGTCAATCATCCAGGTTCTCAGGATAAAGAAAGTCCATCAATTGTTGCGGTGGTTGCCACAGTTAACTGGCCAGCTGCAAATCGCTATGCCGCACGAGTTCTTGCACAAGAGCATCGAATGGAGAAGATTTTAAATTTTGGAGAAGTTTGCATTGACCTTGTGACACATTATGCAAAGTTGAACAAAGCCAGGCCTGAAAAAATTGTTATCTTTCGTGATGGTGTTGGTGAAAGCCAGTTTCACATGGTTCTTACAGAGGAGTTGAAAGATTTGAAAACCGCATTTGAGCGTATAAATTATTCTCCAAGTATCACTCTTATTGTAGCTCAAAAGCGACATCAAACTCGATTGTTTCCTGTAGATGCGAATGGGGTTTGTACTGGCAACGTGTTCCCCGGAACAGTTGTAGACACAGATGTGGTACATCCTTTTGAGTTTGATTTTTACCTCTGTAGTCATACTGGAAGCCTAGGTACAAGTAAACCCACTCATTATCATGTGTTGTGGGATGAGCACAAGTTTAGTTCAGATGATTTGCAGACTCTGATATATAATCTTTGCTTTACCTTTGCAAGATGCACTAAATCTGTATCCTTAGTCCCTCCAGTGTACTATGCTGACCTTGCTGCATATAGAGGAAGATTATACTATGAAGCAAAGAAGTCAGCAAAGAGAAATGATGAGGTGTTTGCCAAGTTGCATCCTGATACGGAAAACATAATGTTCTTCGTCTGAAAATCTGTTTGTTTTTCTTGTGGTTCAAGTAATTAAGTAGTGTGTGAGTGAATCTAATGGATTGTGTCTTGTACTTTGTTTATACTTTTGAACTCTGTTAGTTAATTCTGAAGATGCTATAAATATTATTGAAGTTTTCCTTCTCATTAGAAAAAGAAAACAACATTAGAAATGTTAAATATTTTTACTAAGATTATAAATAGATGAAATATTCTGATATACTAGAGTTTGATTTATCTTTCAATCATTTAAGGATATGTCAATTTTTTATTTTAATTATTTAAAAAGAAAAATTTAAAATTTAATTTAATGTAATCTATAGGATATCTAAACCCAACAACAGTCTAAGATACTAAACAATTTTCATCATCTAATAAGAATCATATAATATGTTAAGAAAACACTTTCAAAACAGCTTTTAGAATATGTGGATTGAATCGTTGTTACATCATCATAAAATGTTGGGAAAATTATGCTCAACTTTTCTAAGACATATTAAAATGATTTTGACACTTTTTCTAATTTTAAAATATACAGTTTTTATTAAATACACAAATATCTTCCTTCCCTACAATAAAATTGACATATATCAATCCAATTTAGACAATTCAATTGATAATTGTATAAGGATATCGAATACAAAGATGCGAGTTCGAATTCGCGACATCCTATTTGTTCATCTATCTTTAATAAGGTGGACTTCAACCATTTAACCACTTAAACAAAAAAATTATACGTATAAATAACAATTTAATTGTAGTGTGTTAATAAGGAATGAAAGTGTTTGTTAATTTGATGAGAACTTTTTTTTTTAAAACACTTAGGGCCAAAGCACGTAAAAGGAAAACTAAATTGAGATTAGTCTTGGGGTGGAAATCTCCAACAAATCAATCTTAAACAAAAACCTAATGTGACCAGAACATTGCCCATAATGAATCAGAATGAGACCACGATCACAATCAATGTTTGCGAGAGCAACTGCACAAGCATTTGTTTCACGACACAAATGATAATTTTGATTTCTCACTCGATAGTCAAAAGTTGTCTGATCTACTGAATTAGCCTCCATCCTGCAACATTACCCATACTTCATTTCTTTAGGGTCTGTTTGGTTCAATCGATGGGAGGGGAGGGGAGTGATTTTTATCAAGGGACGGGGAGGGGAGGGGAAGGGAGGGGAGGGATTTTAAATATATATATGTTTGGTTCAAAATAGGAAAGGGGAGGGGAGGGGAGGTATTTTATTTACAAATATGTTTGGTTCACAAGGGGAGGGGAGATATTTTAAAACTAATTTACATTTTTATCCTTCTAATTTTATCATAAGACTCATGATATTTATCATTTATAATTCAAATACAAATTCATTGACGAAATATAAAGTATTCAATCAGAGAGCATCTTAAAAAATTTTATAAAAATTATAACGATTATAATATATAATTTTAAGAAGATTATCAAATATAATAAAATCTAATAAAAATTATTATAAACAAAAATATTATAATAATTAAAAAGTAACAATAAAATATAATAAATAAAATAAAAGGATTTAAACACATATAATAATAATAAGAATAAGAATATATAAAAAGTATAAGAAATATAACATTTAACATTTTAATAAGTTAAATTTATATTTAAATAAATAATAAGGATAAAAATGTAAATATAATTATGATTAAAGTGAAACACCTCCCCTCCCCTCCAAATTCCCCCAAATTGGGGGGAAGAAAAAAGTGAGTCAGGAGGGATTTTGGTCCCCTCCATCTACCTCCCCTCCCCCTCTTAAAATTTGAACCAAACACAAAAACTATTAAATATTCTCTTCCCTCCCTCCCCTCCCCTCCATTTACCTCCAACCAAACACACCCTTAATGTATCAATGATAGTCTTCGAGTCAACGTGAAGCTCAACTTTTGAAAATCCACGAGCATACGTAAGACGTAAACTTTCCAAGAGACCCAAAACTCATCAACGTAAGCATTACATCTTCCAAGAATTTTGGAAAAGTCATATAATCATATATTTTGGTCACTTCTAAGTAACTCACTACATTGCTTGATTATCTCCTCTAGTGGCATCATTAATGTCTAAACAAACTGAACCCTCATCTAAAGCTCTGCATGTGATCATTGTTGAAAGATTAAACTTGATTTGAGCCTAAACATATTGTTTGGATTTTTGGGCTTAATAATTTTGGGCTTAGGTAATTTTGAGTAATGTTTTTAGAAAACTCTTGTAGTGTTTGGAGTGTCTAAATATTTCTTAGGGTTGTAATATTTTCTAGAATACACTTGGAATTTCAAGAGTTGAGAGCTCTCTAGAATTAGTGTGGCTAGATTCTCCTTAGAGTACTATAAATAGAGATGTAATCCTACATTTTTGTATCAAACAAAAATACAAAGTTCTCTCTTCCATAAATAATTCTCCTACCTATCAAGTTTCTCTTTAAGCCTCTAATATTCCCACACACTTTCCCTAAACACAAAAGGCTTTATTTACAACAAAGTGGCATCAGAGCTTCAAGGTCCTCAAAAAATGGCGAATGGAGGTTTTCCTTTCCAAATGCCGATGTTCACAAAGAACAACTATGACAATTGGAGTATCAAGATGAAGACGTTACTAGGAGCTCAAGATGTGTGGGATATCGTTGAGAAAGGCTTAAAGGAGCAAGATGAAGCCTCGCTAAGCCAAGGTGTAAAGGAGACATTGAAAGAGTCAAGAAAGAGAGACAAAAAAAGCTCTCTTCCTCATTTATCAATTGGTGGATGAAGATACATTTGAGAAGATCTCCAATGCAACGATGACCAAAGAAGCATGGGATAAGCTTCAAACTTGCAACAAAGGAGTGGAGCAGGTGAAAAAGATTCGTCTTCAAACTCTTAGAGGTGACTTTGAACGTTTATTTATGGAAGAGTCTGAGTCAATTTCTGATTATTTTTTTCGAGTATTGTCCGTAGTCAATCAACTTAAAAGAAATGGTGAAGATGTTGATGAGGTGAAAGTCATGGAGAAAATACTTCGCACTTTAAATCCAAGTTTTGACTTCATTGTTACCAACATTGAAGAAAACAAAGATTTAAAGACTATGACTATTGAGCAACTCATGAGTTCCTTACAAGCATAC
Source organism: Lathyrus tuberosus (assembly GCA_022829125.1). Lineage (NCBI taxonomy): Eukaryota > Viridiplantae > Streptophyta > Magnoliopsida > Fabales > Fabaceae > Lathyrus > Lathyrus tuberosus. The sequence goes on from JALAZF010000179.1 coordinate 919,047, forward strand.
GAAGAAAAACAAAAGAGAAAAATTAAACAAAAGGAGGCCATGGAGCAACTACTACAACTCAACGCAAAGGAAGACAACTATGTGAATTATAAGAGTCAAATAGGACGAGGTCGTGGCCAAGATCGAGGACGTGGACGAGGACATTGAGGAGAAGGAAGAGACAGTTACAACAACTACTCCAACAAATTCAACAATGGAGCAAGAAGTTGGAATCCACAAGCAACAAGAGGTCGTGGAAGAGGAAATTCATGGTCAAGGTGCGACAAGTCACAAATCAAGTGCTTCAACTGCAACAATATTGGTCACTACGCATCTGAATGTAGATTCTTAAAGATGGTTGTGGAGAAAGCTAACTTTGTAAAAGAAAAAGGTGGAGAAGAAGAAACTTTGTTGCTCGCGTGCCAAAATCAATTTGAAGAGAAAAGAAACAAGTGGTACCTCGACACCGGCGCAAGCAACCACATGTGTGGCGATCGAAGCATGTTCGTAGAGATCAATGAAGCGACAACTGGAAATGTCTTATTTGGAGATGACTCAAAGATACCGGTCAAAGGCAAAGGTAAGATTCTCATACGCTTGAAGAATGAGATTCATCAATTCATATCCAATGTCTACTATGTTCCTAACATGAAAAATAATATTTTGAGCTTGGGACAATTATTAGAGAAAGGCTATGACATCCACTTGAAAGAACATAGTCTTTTCTTAAGAGATTGTGGGCATAACTTGATTGTTAAGGTGCCTATGTCAAAGAATATAATGTTCCTCTTGAACATTCAAAATGATGTGGCAAAGTGTCTCAAGGCTTGCTATACTGACTCTTCGTGGCTATGACATCTACGATTTGGACACCTCAACTTTGGCAGTCTAGAATGTTTGTCAAAGAAGGAGATGGTGAGAGGCTTGCCTAGTATAAACCACCCAGACCATCTATGTGAAGGGTGTCTAATTGGGAAGCAATTCCGAAAAAGCTTTCCAAAGGAATCAACGTCAAGAGCGATAAAACCGCTAGAGCTCATACACACCGATGTCTGTGGACCAATCAATCCAATTTCTTTTAGTAAGAATAAATACTTTCTCCTCTTTATTGATGGTTATTCTATAAAAAAGTGGGTTTATTTCTTGAAGGAGAAGTCGGAAGTGTTTGAAAACTTTAAGAAGTTCAAAGCCCTTGTGGAGAGAGAAAGTGGTTTTTCCTTTAAGGACATGAGATCTGACCGAGGAGGAGAGTTTACTTCAAATGAGTTCAACAAATATTGTGAAGAGCATGGAATCCTCCGCCCACTAACAGTGCCAAGATCGCCACAACAAAATGGAGTAGTGGAGAGAAAGAACCAGACTATACTTAATATGGTGCGAAACATGTTTAAGAGCAAGAAGATGCCGAAAGAGTTTTGGGCCGAAGCAGAGGCATGTGCGGTTTACCTGACAAACCGTTCCCCAACAAGAAGTGTGCATGAGAAGACACCACAAAAAGAATGGAGGGAAGAAAGCCAGGGATCTCTCACCTCAAAGTGTTTGGAAGCATTGCCTATACCCACAGTCCAGATGAAATGAGACAAGCTCTAAAGGGTACAAGCTTTATAATCCAAATAGTGGAAAAATTGTCATAAGTCGTGACGTGGAGTTCGAAGAAAAAGATTGTTGGGATTGCAGTGTTTAAGAAGACAGGTACGATTTTCTTCCTTACTTTGAAGAAGAAGAAAATGAAATGGAACAACCAATGATAGAGAAACATATTACACCGCCTGCCTCACCGACACCAAGGTTGGATGAAACAAGCTCAAGTGAGAGGACACCACGACTAAGGAGCATTGAAGAGCTTTATGAGGTAACCGAAAACCAAAATGACATTAACCTCTTTTGTTTTTTTGGTGATTATGAGCCTCAAAGCTATCAAGAAGCTGTTCAAAATGTAAAGTGGAGAGACGCCATAGATGAAGAAATAAAGTCAATCACGAAGAATGATACGTGGAAACTTACTACACTTCCACGAGGACACAAAGAAATCAGAGTAAGATGGGTGTACAAGGCGAAGAAGAATGCAAAATGAGACATGGAGAGAGACAAAGCAAGATTGGTGGCAAAAGGTTATTGTTGAAAAGTATTTTGGGGGGTGTTTTATCGTCTCCACATGGATTGTATATGTATTGTCGCCGTTCTATAGTCGAAAACATTTTAAACTTATAGTAACAAAGAGTTTGGTTGTTTTGTATCAGATCGTTTGCATAAGAATTTGGTAATCAACTGTAAAGAAATTGGTTTTAAAGATTTGGTAAAGCATGCCAAGATTAGGGTCCGACATTCTGTTTTGTACGTATTTACTCGATAAAGGATGTGAACTTGTTAACGATGAATATAACCACATATCCTCTCAACAAGTTTATCTCGAACACTTGTTGTGGGATTTACCATATTGATCCTTAGATGATCTCTCACTCCAACTATCAATATGATAACATTCAAGATCAATATTTATGAACATAAACTTTTAAAACTATCTCTAGCCTCATGATTATTGATGGATTGAAACTTAGGTCAAGTTTTAGAACATATTTCTCAATCATGAACTAAAACAAAATATAAACCATACAAACAAAGTTTTTCCTCTATATTTGTCATCAACAAAGTTCACACAATACAATCAAGATCAATACATACAAAATGAAGGATTATCTACCACTAATCTTGACACAAGAGTTGTTTAGCTACCCATTGTCATGGTAGCTTGATCAACAAGTTTCGTGAGGAGATGAAAAAACAGCTGCGTCGAATAATCAAGATCAGATGCAAATCTAGCTTCTCAATGTGAAGAATCTCTCTTAGATGAAGAAATATCATAAACTTATGTTTTGGTGTGATAAAATGAGGTTATGATCCCAACAAAATACATAAAGTGTATTTATAGTACACTTGAAATCAGACAAGTTCGTACTGTGAACTTTTTGTTCGCCTAGCGAACTATGAATTTGGTACCTGAGGTGCGTCTGATAAGCTAAACCGCCTCAGAAGTTCTGCATAAGTTCGCAAAGCGAACTACTCGCCTACAAGTTCGCAAAGCAAACTTAGGCCCCTTTAGCTACTGCCTCATCTAAGGAGTCCTTCGCCAGGCCTTCGCAAAGTGATGAATCATCGAACCTTCGTTGGGAAGTTCGCAAAGTGAACTTTAGTCCCTTTTCTTATTGTCCAAGTTATGGGACCATTCGCTGGAGCTTCGCCAGTTGTTCACAAAATGAACATTCGCTGGCAAGTTCGCAAAGCGAACTTGCTGATGTTTTCCTCCTTTCTTTGGAAACTTAGATCATTTCTTTGTGTCTTGCATCTTTGATCAATTAGTGCCTTTTTCTGCACAATAACACACATATTACAAGCACCAAAGGTATTTTCACAATGTTTGAAGAATAACAACAATTCAAGATAAAAATCCACAATTAAACATAAAAGAGTTGAAAAATGTCAAGTATCAAATAGAAATATTAGTCATGTTTGACATCTAACAAACTCTCCCCAACTAACTCTTTGTTTGTACTCAAGCAAAATATGCCTCTCATTGAAAATAAGAGGATTTGCTCAAGCATTAAAATCAACCAAGAAATGACAAACAGCTCAAATAAACAACAATTGCAAACCAGCAACAATTACAAATTCCTATAATCGAACAATGCAAAAGAACTTGATTCTTAAACAAATACCAGACAATGCTTCAAGTAACAACTAAACTATCATGCTCATATCACTCTAACACTCCTCTTTAAAAAAGGATTGAAGGAAAAACGCGTTTACAAACGCGGGGCAATTTCGCTCACTTGACAAATGATGCAAATGCAAAGCAATTCATACAATATCTAAACGATTAATAAAGAAATCATGGAAGCAAAAAGATCACTAAGGGATTTCAAGGTTGTAGCTTGGTCTGGTTAATAATAAAGGAACATTTCTTAAGGCCATTGAATTGAAATTTCCGATGCAAAAGAACATCCACTATACAAGGTATTCACACACATCTCAACTTCATTCACCAATTTTATTCCTTTATCACAAACCTTCTCAAACTTCCTTATGCACACTTACTGGTCTCTATTTTTCTCTTCCAAGCAAGCATTCTTTTTCTCTTTATTTATTTTTTTCACATTCATATTCACATTTTCTTTTTCTTTTCATGCTTACTTGAAATTTTTTTTCAAAAGTTTGAGCAATTTACCAATCTTCTTTTTCATTCTCCCCAACTTATTTTCAACTAAACCTTAAGTGAATGCTCCTTGCTTTTTAAGGCAAGGAAGTCAATAAAAACAAAGTTCCAAGGTTCAAGAAGAAATTTTTTTAGAAACTCTCAAAAATTCAATGATGAACTTGATTTTCAAATTATGTACAACACAAAGTTCATCACTAAACCAGATCTAAACTATTTAGGCTCAAAGGGCTAACGAATACTCACTACTCACGAGTAAATCACTGTTTGGAAATGGTTGTGCTCATTATCAACAAATGCCTTGATCATTTCTAATGCTTCCACAAAATCACCCAAATCACAAGATAAAGTATGAATTAAAAGTATAAAACAAAATTCATCATCAATCCTATGCATTTAGTAGACCATGGAGGTTTCTCACCATTGTGGTTTTTGGACCTAAGTGACATAAGTAATCAATAAAGTTGTAACAAGAAACAAAATTTCATTTGTACAAAGACAAAAAGTTCTAACACATTCTAAATTCTAGAAATAGGTAACTATGTACCTTGCCAACAATAACATGCTTAAATTCTATCATTGCCATCCAAACTTGGAGGAATCTTCTTTGATGAACAACAATCACCAACCTAGAAATTTCTTTCAAAACCACATCCAAAGATGGAAACATTAAAGCATACCAACAATTTAAGGGTTGAACATTCATTAACTGAAGAATTCAACGCTTAACAATTATAAAATAAAAATAAAAACTAAAATAAAAATAAAAACTGAATAAATTCAACCGAAAACCAAATACTAATAATAATAGCATAATAGTGTTATGATGTGAAAACACCAACAAAAGTCATCAGTACCTCCTAAGGGTACAAAGTACATCAACATCCCAAAATAATCCACATAGTGGATAAAGTACAATACTAAAAACTGATACATAAGCAAAGTAACAAGAAAAACAAGAAAACTTCACTTTCAAGATCAAAGGAAGTACAAAATAACATCAACAAAATCAGTCCTCTTCGGACTCAGAACCGGAAACCTCAATCTCCTCCTCCTCAGAACTAGGCTTAGATCTAGATACCTCAACCACCTTGTCATCATCATCCTCTACATCATCATCCTCCTCAGGCTCACCAGCTGCCTCTGCTCCCCCTCCAAAAACTGGCCTGGCCTCAGGCCAACTACCTTGAGCTAGGAATTGCTCCCTAGTCATCATAGAGTGATCCACAGAGGGCTCACGGATCTGCAGCTGTAAAACCTGCATCGAATCATGTAAATTCATCATAGCGCGCTGAGAAGCCGCCATCCAGTCCCAATTGTACTGGCATATCTCTTGCTGATACGGATAATAACCTTGAGAACCAGAACCACTCGACCCATCACCAGCACCTGTGCTGGCATCAGTGCCTGCACCTGAAGACTTACCTTGCAGCCCCTTTGGTTTACAAAATTTTTCCATATACCGGTCATCAATAGCCGCCGGGATGGTTATTTGACGGCGTGCAGGGACATTCACCCCGCATGAACACAAAGGGTCATAATCAGACAAGGAAAGGCAAGAGGACAATTCTTCCTCGAAGCTGAACCAAGGCCACTTTCCACAATATCCTTCATCCAATCAGCAATAATCCTGGCTACATCAATCTGGACATTCAACATGATACTGTGGACCAAAAGGGCAAGGGTTATGGTAATAATCGAGGAATGTGAATTTGCCTTAATGTTTGTAAGAACCAAAAGTAAGATCAACTGGGCCAAAGGATGCATGTCCTCCCGATGGTATCTGCGCAGAACCCCAGATGGGTTCAACTCAACTATTTTACCTTCCGTAAAAGGTCTTTGGTTATTTTGTCAGTGTCTCTATGGAGTCTTAAGGTTCTGTGGTATGTATCTATCTCATTTTCTCCCAACGGCAGTGGGTTCCCAAGAACTTCATTAATCGTATCCCGATCAAAAATCACCTCTCTTCCCAAAATCATGGTCTTCCATCAAAATTCCTCCCCATCATCCGGGAGAGCATTAGCATAAAATTCCCGTATCATCTCCATGTTATAGCTATCCACAGGTGTAACCAACTTCCCCCATTTTTTTCTTACAAGAAGTCCAGCTACCACCCGATAGCTTCCCTGTGGGTTCAAATTGAATCTTTTCTCAGGTAAGATGGTCATTTCCTCTAGAGTCAAGTACCGTGCAGCCTGTTTAGCACCTCTGAAATGATCATTATCGAACTGAATTAGAACCGGTCTTGAAGTGCCTGTGGCCTTTCTCTTTTTTGATGGAATGATTTTTGGAGCCATCTGCAAAAACCAACAGACAAACAACAACCAGCCAGCAAAACAGTTCATTAGATAAGGAACAAAGCAGTAGATCAGAATCTCAGACAAAAACAGTAAAAAAAATTCAGAAATCTGGTCTGTTGGCCCAAAGTTTGCAAAGAGAAGTCCTGGGGAACATTTGCTTCAAATTCGCAAAGCGAAGTTCTGGCGAATGTTCGCCCCAGGTTCGCAAAGCAAACTGGTGGCGAACCTGCGGATATTTTCAAAATTAGCATCTTCCCAACTCTTCCAACATCAGACATTCTTTCACAATACAACCTCTATTCTAAAAGTTTGCATAAAAATCCAACATGCAACAACAAACAAACCTTAAAACAGAGGTGAATTGTAACACCCTTTTTAAACCTAGAATCAAATTGTCTCTAATGTTCAACCTAACTAACCTAACCACAGTGCTCTAACAAAAATCAACAGAGAGAAAGACAATCAAACCTGGACTTTTTGAGAGCTTGGAAAACTTGTGAGAGATGTAGGAAAAGAGAGCACGTGAGAGAGAGAGAGTTTCAAACTTGTGAGTGTTTGTGAGAGAGGCAAAGTGAGAGTGACAAAGGGAGTAGGGTTACCTCTCAAAATCAGAGTAATTGGGTCATGGGCCCAAGTGTTTGGCCCACACCTTTTAAAACTCCCTTTTTTAATGAGGTGGCAGCAGAAACTTTTTGGCTGTCTCGCTAAGTTCGCAATGTGAAGTGCCCAGCGAACGCTCGCCCCAGGTTTACAAAGCGAACTGGCCAGCGAACGTGACAGAATTTTGAAATTTTTTTCTGCAGCTTCTACCACACTACATGCTAATTCTAAACATCTTAAATCATCAAAACAACAAGAAAAAAAAAATACTTACAATGTTGGGGTGCCTTCCAACTAGCGCTTTGTTTAACGTCGTTTGAGCTCGACGGTCCAAGATGATCTCAATGATCATCTAGAAACACTGCACAATTCTCTCGATCAATTTCTCCTCAAAGATAAATTTTCAGCCGTTGGCCATTCACTGTCCAACTTTCCTTCTTTTCCAAGTCCTCTATAACTATGGCACCATAGTGCTTGATATTCTTGATAAAAAACGGTTCAGACCATTTGGACTTCAATTCTCCCGGAAACAGTTTCAAACGGGAATTGAATAAAAGAACCATATGACCGACCCGAAATTCTTTCTGAGAAACCTTCTTGTCATGATATCCTTTTACTTTCTATTTATAGAGCTTGCTTGAGTGGTATGCATTATTCCTCATTTCTTCCAATTCGTGTAATTGAACCTTCCTTTTTTCGCCGGCCAAGCTCAGATCAAAATTTAACAGTTTCAAAGCCCAAAGAGCTTTGTGCTCTAATTCAACTGGTAAATGACATGTCTTGCCATAAACCATTTGAAAAGGAGTTAAACCGATTGGAGCTTTGTAAGCGGTGCGATACATCCACAAAGCCATCCAACTTTTGCGACCAATCTTTTAGCGAGCTTGACACTATTTTTTCTAAAATCCTTTTTACCTCTCTATTTGACACTTCGGCCTGACCATTGGTTTGCGGGTGGTAAGGAGTTGCAACCTTGTGCTTTACACCGTAATGCTCTAAGACCTTTTCGAGCGGTGCATTGCAAAAATGCGAACCTCCGTCACTAATTAACACACGAGGGGTGCCAAAACGGGAGAATACGTTTTTATTTAAAAATGTTATAACCGTTTTTCCATCGGCCCTCGGTGACGCAATTGCTTCCACCCACTTGGAAACATAGTCAACCGCAACCAATATATACTCGTTTGAAAAAAGATGGGGGGAATGGTCCGATAAAATCAATACCCCAACAATCGAAAACCTCGACTTCCAAAATTGTTTGCAAGGGAATTTCATTTATTTTTCCAATCCCGCCACTTCTTTGGCACGTGTCACAACTTTTTGCATGGAGGTTTGCATCTTTAAACAATGTTGGCCAATAAAAGCCTGATTGGAGGACTTTTGTTTCCGTTCTTAAATCATTGTAATGCCCTCCATAAGGCGAGTTGTGACAATGCCAAAGGATACTTTTGGCTTCGTCAAGAGTGACACACCTCCTTAACAAATTATCACCTCCTAACTTAAACAAGTATGGCTCATCCCAAACATAAAAGTTAGCATCTGATAAGAATTTCCGTCTTTGATTCCAAGTTAGGTCCTCCGGTATAAATCTGGTTGCTTTGTGGTTAGCAAAATCTGCGAACCAAGGCCTAACTTGTACTCGAAAAATTTTTTCATCCGGAAACTCTTCTCGGACCTCATTTTCTCGGTGTGTTACCTCTACATTGACCAACCGGGATAAATGATCTGCTACCAAGTTTTCAGACCCCTTATTGTCACGGATTTCCAAATCAAACTCTTGTAACAAAAGGATCCACCGGATTAGCCTTTGCTTTGAATCCGGCTTGGTAAGCAGATATTTAATGGCCGAGTGGTCAGTGTAGACTACAACCTTTGAACCAATCAGATAAGACCGAAATTTCTCAAGAGCATACACAATAGCGAATAATTCTTTTTCTGTGGTGGCATAATTAACTTGTACCTCATTTAGAACTTTACTCACATAATGTATAGCATGAAAATTTTTGGTCTTTCTTTGCCCAAGCACCGCACCAACGGCATAATCGCTAGCATCACACATCAATTCAAAATTTAAAGTCCAATTTGGAGCAACGGTTATGGGTGCGGTGATGAGTTTCTCTTTTAAAATTTGAAAGGCATTTAAACATTCATCATCAAAGGAGAAAGACTTATCTTTGTTGAGTAGATTACTCAAAGGTCTTGCAACTTTGGAGAAGTCTTTGAAGAACCGCCTATAAAAGCCCGCATGGCCTAGAAAACTCCGGATTCCTTTAACATTGGTTGGAGGTGGCAACTTCTCGATCACTTCAATTTTAGCTTGATCCACTTCAAGGCCTTTAGAGGAGACTTTGTGGCCAAGCACAATCCCCTCTGTTACCTTGAAGTTGCACTTCTCCTAATTTTGCACCAAGTTTGTTTCAACACACCATTTAAGAATGGTCTCCAAAATTTTCAAACATAGATCAAAAGACGCTCCGAACACGGAGAAGTCGTCCATGAACACTTCCATCGTTTTCTCAATAAGGTCGGAAAAAATGGCTTGCACACACCGTTGAAATGTTGCCGGTGCATTGCACAAGCCAAAAGGCATCTTCCGATAAGCAAAAATTCCAAAGGGACAAGTGAACGCCGTCTTCTCATGGTTTTCAGGATCAACCGAGATTTGGTTATAACCGAAATATCCATCTAAGAAGCAATAAAATTCTTGACCCGACAATCTCTCAAGCATTTGATCCATAAACGGAAGTGGAAAATGATCTTTTCTAGTAGCAGTGTTAAGCCTCCTATAATCTATACACATTCTCTAACCCGTTACAGTTCTTGTCAGAATCAATTCATTTTTCTCATTTCTAATAACGGTCATTCCTCCCTTCTTGGGCACAACTTGCACAGGACTCACCCACGGACTATCGGATATTGGGTAAATCATTCCGGCATCCAATAGCTTAACAACTTCCTTTCTCACCACTCCCTTCATAGTCAGATTCAAACGACGTTGTGGTTGAGCTACCGCCTTGAAGTCCTCTTCCATTAAGATTTTGTGCATGCAATAGGCCGGACTAATTCCCTTTAGATCGAAAAGAACCCAACCTATAGCTTGTTGATTCTTCTTCAAAACTTGAATCAAACGGTTTTCCTCTTTGTCGGCCAAAATGTTGCTAATGATAACCGGTTTGTTACAACCGTCATCAAGGAACACATACTTCAAATTAGAAGGCAACACCTTAAATTCAAGTTGAGACTTATCATCACTCACCTCTTTCTTCAACACTTCCATTTCACTTTCCCATGGCTGTAACTCTTTTAAAGATTCAAGTTTATTCAAGCACTTTTCAAGTGCCCTTTCTTCTTCAATGGAAAATATTTCAAATGAGTCATCAAGATCTCTTTCCAAAGGAGATATTATATGAACTTGCTTTGAGACTTCCATTATGGCTTCTTCTGTTGCATCAATATGGAAACTATCATGTTTATCATGGGAATGCTTCATTGCTTCAAAAATATTAAAGCACACTTCTTCATTTTGAACTCTTACTTTCATAAGGCCATCATCAACATCAATCATCATTCGAGCGGTCTTCATAAAAGGGCGTCCAAGAATCAATGGAGCATCTTCGTCTTCCTCTATATCAATAACAACAAATTCAACCTGAAAGAAAATTTTATCAACCTTAACCAATACATCTTGAGCGAATCCATGAGGATGAGTTGTAGGTTTGTCAGCCAATTGTAATGTCATCCGAATTACTTTCATTTCAATGTTCCCAAGCCTCTTCACAATAGACAATGGAATTAAGTTAATGCTTGAGCCCAAATCAATTAAGCCTTTGCCAACATAGACATCACCAATGGTTACCGGCAAAGTAACACGCCCCGGATCGACTTCTTTCTTTTGTAGAGTTCTTTGGATTATAACACTACAACTTGCATCAAGGATAATTGTTTTCAGCTCCGAATATCTTCGCTTCTTTGTAAGAATATCTTTCATGAACTTAGCATATTTTGGCATTTGTTTAAGCGCTTCGGCAAACAGAATGTTGATTTGCAATTGTTTGAATATGTCCATGAAACGAGTGTAATGCCTTTCATTGTCTTTCTTTGTGGGCACATGAGGGTAAGGTAGATTTTGGATAGAAATTGGATTCACTATCTCCTTCCCCTTTTTTACTCTTCTATTTTTTTCTTCTATCTTTTCTTTTTCAAGGTTATCTTTTTCAACAAACTTCTCATCTTTATTTTCAACTTCTTCCTTATCATTCTTTTCAACTACAACATTATCAACTTTTTCTTTCTCCACAACCTCCTCAATTCTTACATCAACATTTTTCTCATTTTTTCTCCTTCTCCCAACTCTCTCCCACTTCTAGTAACAATAGCTTTACAATACTCTTTTGGGTTGTTTTGAGTATTGGCGGAAAAAGGTGGCCCGATTGTTGATCGGCCATTTGTTTTGCAAGCCGTCCAACTTGATTTTTGAGATTTTTGATTGATTCTTCATTTGTCTTTTGGTTAGCCATGGACATTTGAATGAATTGGTTTAGAGTTTCTTCAAGCTTGGAACTCCCACCTTGAGGTTGTGCGGGTTGATACGGATTTTGTTGGTATCCTTATTGATTTTGATAATTTCCTCTTGGTTGATATCCTTGTTGATTTTGATAAGGTTGTTGTTGCCTTTGATAACCTTGTTGTTGATTTTGATTATTCATGTAATTTACTTCTTCATCAACTGGAGGACAAGAAGGACAATAGCCGGTGGGGCGATCACCTTTACATAACTCACACGCCGCTATTTGCACATTTTTGTTCGACAACACTTGCATCTCTTTAATCTGTTGAGGGAGCTTTGACATTTGTTGCATTAACAACTCAACTTGTTGAGATAACAATTTGTTTGAGCAAGAATTGCATTATTTGTCCCCAACTCTAGCAATCCCGGTTTCTTTTGAGATTGGCCACGGTTATGATTCCCTTGATGGTCGTTTAATTCCATCTTGTCAATGATAGATTTGGCTTCGTCGGCGCTTTTAGTCATTAAAGATCCTCCCTCGGTAGCATCCAACAATGTTTTGTGAACCATTTGAAGACCATTTCTGAAAATATGAACTTGCGTAAGCTCATCAAAACCGTGCCCTTTGCATTTTCTAAGCATGGACTTGAATCTCTCCCAAGCTTCGTTGAGAGACTTGTTAGATGTCAAACATGCTATATATTTGTATTTGATACTTGGCATTTTTCAACACTTTCATATTTTAATTGTGGATTTTAGTAGTGAATTGTTGTTGTTCTTCAAACCCTGTTTATATACCTTTGGTGCTTGTAATATGTGTGATATTGTGCAGGAAAAGGCACTAATTGATCAAAGAAAGAAGACACAAAGAATTGATGCAAGCTGCTAAAGAACAGAGGAAAACATCAGCAAGTTTGCTTTGCGAACTTGCCAGCAAACATTCACTTTGCGAACACTGGCGATGTCCCCAGCGAATGGTCCCAGAATTGGACAGTAGGAAAAGGGACTAAAATTCGCTCTGCAAACTCCCAGCAAATGTTCGCTGCTTCACTTATTTTACGAAGGTCCCGGCGAAGAACCCTTGGCTGGGGCAGTAAGAAAAGGAGCCTAAATTCTCTTTGCGAATGTTTTGGCGAATATTTTGCTTTGCGAATAAAAGTTCGCATTGCGAACTTATGCAGACAAACAAGGGCGGTTTAACTTATCAGAAGGCACTTCAGGTGCCATTTTCTTCATTCGCTAGGCGAACAGATAATTCGCAGTGCGAATGCATCAGATTCCAAGTGTACTATAAATAGATTTTTGCATTTTCTTGGGATCATAACTTCACCTTTTCACACCAAAACATATTTTTATGAGTTTTCTTCCTCTAAGAGATATTTTTCACATAGAGAAGCTGGATTTGCATTCGATATCGATTCTTCGACGCAAATGCTTTTTCATCTCCTCACAAAACTTGTGAAGCAAGCTACCAGGAATATGTGTAGCTAAACACATCCTTGTGTCAAGATTAGTGGTAGGTAATCCATCATTTTGTATGTATTGATCTTGATTGTAAGTTTGTGAACTTTGTTGATGATAAATATAGAAGGAAAACTTTGTTTACATGGTTTATATTTTGTTTTAGTTCATGATCGAGAGATATGTATTAAAACTTGACCTAAGTTTCAATCCATCAATAATCATAAGGCTAGAGATAGATTTGAAAGTTGATGTTCATAAATATTGAACTTGAATGTTATCATATTGGTAGTTTGAGTGAGAGATCATTAAAGGATCAATATGATAAATCTCACAAAAAGTGTTCGAGAGAAACTTGTTGAGAGGATATGTGGTTATATTTATTGTTAACGAGTTCACACGCTTTATCGAGTTGATACGTACAAAACGGATTATCGAACACTAGTCTTAGCATGTTTTACCAAACCCTAAAACCAATTTCTTTGCCGTTGATTGTTAGGTGCATATTTTACCTAAAAATGACATATCTTTCTTTGCATTTTTTCCTCTCTTTTCTCATGTTTGCATTAGTTTTACTAATGATTGTTGTTGTTTTTCTAACCTTGAGAATATACCTTTGGTGCTTGTAATGTGTGTGTTATTGTGTAGTAAAAGGCATAAATGATCAAAGTTGTAAGACACAAGAAAGTGGTGCAAGCTGTCAAAGAACAGGGGAAAACTTCAAGAAGTTCGCTTTGTGAATTAGCTAGCGGAGGTTCGCTTTGCGAAGGCTAGCGAGGTCCCAGTGAATGGTCCCAAAATTTGGCAGGGGCAAAAGGCACTAAAGTTCGCTTTGCAAACGGGAAAACGAGTGTTCACTTTGCAAGTGATCTTTCGCATTGCGAACTCACGAAAAATCGGTGGCGGTTTAAGCTTATCAGAGGCACCTCAGGTGCCTATTATTGACATTCGCTGTGCGAATGAGTTGTTCGCTTTGCAAACTTGTAAATTCCTTAATGTGTATAAATAGAATTTTCACACTTTTTAGGTTATTATTAAGATAGAAACTTGAGAGAAAGATCATAACTTGTAATTTTCAGCATAGAAACTCAAATCCCAAGGGAGAGAAGGTAAGAGCTTCAATCTCTTGTTGGATTTGGATGTAATCTTTTGATACCTATTGCATTTCTTCTAATCTATGTTTGTGAACTAGTTTTGATTCTCTATTGTTTGTTGTCTTTGATTGATTATTTGTGGGTCTTGACGAAACCTATCTCAAATCTTTGGTCTTAGACTTTCATCTATCATTGAGCAAGCTTTTGACAATATTTTGTGATTTGATATTCATTTGCATCTCAGCTTTTTAGCATTGTGTTAATTGTTAGTTTGAATAACTTCTAATAATTAATGCAATAAGAGACCGCGCTATCGCGTGACAAACGGTATCGTGAGAGTGCGTGAGAATAGTGATGAAAAACGACATTCACATTCATTTGGCAAATTAGTTGAATGCATGTAAAAAAAGGGGTTACGCGTGTGTACTTATTTTGATCATTGGCTTTGTATATGAATTACTCGTTGGTTTGATATTGAGGTTATAGTAATATTTGTTGGGTTTTGATGCCAGAAATGGATTAGGCTTAACATTCATGTAGGCTTTAAAAGATTTGTATTGATTGGTGATGTGCGAGAGCAATTATTGATCGGTATAAAATCACTCATAATATGCGGGGACCGAGAGGATATGTATGTTGTGAGTGATACATGATGATATTAGGAAAATGTTTGATTTATGTATGAAATTGGTCAGAAGAATGCATGTGTTATCAATTGATGAGATCCAATTCCAACAAGGCTCCGTTTATAATTTATTCTTTATTTTATATTTTCAGTCTTTACATTTTCCGCATTTGCTTTTGGTTCCGTCTTAAACCAAAACTTTTGATCCATAAGCTTAGAAATGTAGATACCGTCGAATGACATTCTTTCCCTCGCACTGATCCCTGTGGAGACGATAAAACTGGGTTACTTAAATTTTTTTGCTTGCTGCTGTCCTACAATTTCAACAAAATGGCGTCGTTGTCGGGGATCAGTGTTTAGATATTGAATAGCATCGCGATAGTTTCTATATTTTTGAGCTTTGTACATTTGTTTATATTATATGTGTTTGTTTTCTTTTATGTTTTCTCTAGTGTGATCAGGAATGATGAGAACTCCTTCTAGATTGGTTGCTATTTGTATAAAAGTATTCAATGAAGCTTCGACCGAGTCTAGATGGTGAGATTTGAATGTCGGCGAGGTAAATTGTACTGCTTCATAGAATGTTAGAATGATTTAAGAATTTTGTGCTTTGTGCAAATGTGTATTTTTGTTTCATGTTGCAACTTGTTTGAATGCTTATTTCACTTAGGTCCAAAAGCCACAAATTGTGAGAAACCTCCATTGTTTACTATATGCTTGGATGACTGATAACTTTGTTTAATTCGTTTGATTCATGCTTTATCTTTTGATTATTGTGATTTTGTGGAAACATTAGAAATGATCAAGGCATTTGTTTATATTGAGCACAACCGTATCCAAAAGTACCTTACCCGTGAGTAGCGAGTATTTGTTAACCCCTTTGAGCCTAAACAACTTAGATCTCATTTTAGTGATGAACTTGGTTTATGTACATAATTTGAAAGTGTAGTTCGTCATTGAATTTGTGAGTTTCTAAAAATTTCTTCTTGAACCTTTGAACTTTGTTTTAATTTGATTTCCTTGCGTTAAAAAGCAAGGAGCATTCACTTGAGGTTTGGTTGAATTCAAGTTGGGGAGAATGAAAAAAGAAGAACGGTAGGTTGCTAAAACTTTTGAAAAATTTCAAACAAGCATGAAAAGAAAAAGTATGAATATGAATGTGAAAAACAAAAGAAAAAGAATGCTTGTTTGAATAAGAAAAATAGAGAATGAAATAAGTGTTCATAAGGAAGTTTGAGAAGGTTGGTGGTAAAGGAATGAAAATGGTGAATGAAGTTGTGATGTGTAAATACCATGTATAGTGAATGTTCTTTTTGGCATCGGCAATTTCGATTCAATGGCCTTTAGAAATGTCCATTTGTTGTGAACCCGACCAAGCTACAACCTTTAAAGCCCTTAGTGATCTTTTTGCTTCCATAATTTCATTTTTTATTGTAAGATGTTGTATGAATTGGATTGCTATTTGCATTATTTGTCAGGTGAGTGAAATTTCTCCGCGGTTGCAAATGCGTTAATTTCTTCATTCTTATTTTGAAGAGTAGTGTTAGAGTGATTCAAGTATGAAAATTTAGTTATTCTTTGAACCATTGTATGATATTTGTTTAAGAACTTAATTCTTTGTCATTGTTCGATTCTATTGAGTGGTGAACCTTGCTTGTGCGCATTTTCATGCTTGATTTTGGTTGAATCTTATGCTTGAGCAAATCCTCTTGTTTTAATGAGGGGCATACTTTGCTTGAGGACAAGCAAAAATCTAGTTGGGGAGAGTTGCTAGGTGCAGATTTTACCTAAAAATGACATATCTTTCTTTGCACTTTTTCTTCTCTTTTCTCATGTTTGCATTAGTTTTACTAATGATTGTTGTTGTTCTCCTAACCTTGAGAATATACCTTTGGTGCTTGTAATGTGTGTGTTATTGTGCAGTAAAAGGAATAAATGATCAAAGTTGTAAGACACAAGAAAGTGGTGCAAGCTGTCAAAGAACACGGGAAAACTTCAAGAAGTTCACTTTGCGAATTAGCTAGCGAAGGTTCGCTTTGCGAAGGCTAGCGAGGTCCCAGCGAATGGTCCCAGAATTTGGCAGGGGAAAAAGGCACTAAAGTTCACTTTGCGAATGGGAAAGCGAGTGTTCGCTTTGCGAGTGATCCTTCGCATTGCGAACTCACGAAAATTCTGTGGCGGTTTAAGTTTATCAGAGGCACCTCAGGTACATATTTTTGACATTCGTTGTGCGAATGAGTTGTTCGCTTTGCGAACTTGTAAATTCCTGAATGTGTATAAATAGAATTTTCACACTTTTTAGGTTATTATTAAGATAGAAACTTGAGAGAAAGATCATAACTTGTAATTTTCAGCATAGAAACTCAAATCCCAAGGGGGAGAAGGTAAGAGCTTCAATCTCTTGTTGGATTTGGATGTAATCTTTTGGTACCTATTATATTTCTTCTAATCTATGTTGGTGAACTAGTTTTGATTCTATATTGTTTGTTGTCTTTGATTGATTATTTGTGGGTCTTGACAAAACCTATCTCAAATCTTTGGTCTTAGACTTTCATCTATCATTGAGCAAGCTTTTGACAATGTTTTGTGATTTGATATTCATTTGCATCTCATCTTTTTAGCATTGTGTTGATTGTTAGTTTGAATAGCTTCTAATAATTAATATAATAAGAGACCGCGCTATTGTGTGACAAACGATATCGCGAGGGTGCGTGAGAATAGTGATGAAAAACGGTATTCACATTCATTTGTCAAATTAGTTGAATGCATGTAAAAAAAGGGTTAATCATGTGTACGTATTTTGATCATTGGCTTTGTATATGAATTACTCGTTGATTTGATATTGATGTTATAGTAATATATGTTGGGTTTTGATGCCAGAAATGGATTAGGCTTAACATTCATGTAGGCTTTAAAAGCTTTGTATTGATTGGTGATGTGCGAAAGCAATTATTGATCGGTATAAAATCACTCATAATATGCAGGGACCGAGAGGATATGTATGTTGTGAGTGATACATGATGATATTAGGCAAATGTTTAATTTATGTATGAAATTAGTCAAAATAATGCATGTTGTTATCAATTGATGAGATCCAATTCCAATAAGGCTCCATTTATAATTCAGTCTTTATTTTATATTTTTCGTCTTTACATTTTCCGCATTTGCTTTTGGTTCCGTCTTAAACCAAAACTTTTGATCCATAAGCTTAGAAATGTAGATATCGTCGAATGGCATTCTTTCCCTCGCACTAATCCATGTGGAGACGATAAAATTGGGTTACTTAAATGTTTTTGCTTGCTGCTGTCCTAGAGTTTCAACATTGATTACTAAATTTTATGCAAACAATCCGAAACGAAAAACCAAACTCTTTGTTACTATTAAAGTTTGAAACGCTTTTGACTATCAAACGGCGGCAATATACGTTCAATCCAGGTGGATACGATAAAACACCCCGAAATACTTTTCAACAAAATGCCGCCGTTGTCGGGGAATTGTTGTTATATTGTGAGCATTGCAATAGTTATTGAGTTTTAAACTTGTTTAACTTTTTCTTGTGCTTGTTAATTTGTTTGTCTAAGTGTCCAGACTCCGTTTTATGCGAGGGAAGTTACCCACAGACCAACTTATTTTTGATCCTGAAATCGAAAGAACTGCGTATAAGTTAAATAGCAGAACAAGGCGGAGGAGGCAACTTGCTAAGGAAAAACGAGAACGAGACGAAAGTTCAACTTTGACACCAATAACATAGTTACCTACAACCATGGCTGCTCCACCACCACCACCACCACCTGCTTCAGTTCCTTGTACTAATAGTCCGAGACATACTGTACAATTCGCACGTAATGCTCAGAATGGTCGGCATTCAGAATTGAAAATGGGTATCCTCTCTCTTCTATACCAGAATCCATTCACTAGTATGGATCACGAGGATCCCTTTACTCACTTGACTAAGTTCTATGAGATTGCGAGCGCAACTGGTGCACCCGAAGCTGAAGAAGAGTCTTTGTTTAAGAGACTATTCCCGCATTCCCTCATTGGGAAGGCTAAGGAATGGTACCTTAACCAATCTACAGCTATCATGACGGACTGGAACATGCTAGAGGAAAATTTTTTGGAACGATTTTTTCCTCACAATCGTTTCATGGAAGCTAAATCGGCAATTGCAGTTTTCACTCAAAGTGGAAATGAGTCTCTCAACGAAGCTTGGGAGAGATTCAAGTCCATGCTCAGAAAGTGTAAAGGTCACGGTTTTGATGAGCTAACACAAGTTCATATTTTTAGAAATGCTCTTCAATTGGTTCATAAAACATTATTAGATGCCACCGCAGGTGGATCTTTAATAGCTAAAAGCGCCGAGGAGGCTATTTCTATCATTGACAGGATGAGTCTAAATGACCATCAAGGGAACCATAACCGTGGCCCTTCTCAAAAGAAAGCGGGAGTGCTAGAGTTGGGGACAAATGATGCAATACTTGCTCAAAACAAATTGCTATCTCAACAGGTTGAGTTGCTAACGCAACAAATGTCAAAGTTGCCTCAACAGATTAAAGAGATGCATGAACTTCCTAACAAAAAGGTGAAAGTAGCGGTTTGTGAGTTATGTAAAGGTGATCACCCAACTGGCTATTGTCCTCCTTGTCCTTCGGTTGAAGAAGAAGTGAATTACATGAATAATCCAAATCAACAACAAGGTTATCAAAGGCAACAACAACCTTATCAACAAGGGTATCAAAATCAACAACCAAGAGGAAATTATCAAAATCAACAAGGATATCAACAAAATTGACAAAATCCTTATCAACCTCAAGGTTGGAGTTCCAAGCTTGAAGAAACTCTTAACCAATTCATTCAAATGTCCATGGCAAATCAAAAGACAAATAAAGCATCCATCAAAAATCTCGAGAATCAAGTTGGGCAACTTGCAAAACAAGTGGCCGAGCAACAAGCGGGACCTTCTTTTTCCGCCAATACTCAAAACAACCCAAAGGAGCATTGTAAAGCTATTGTTACTAAAAGTGGGAGAGAGTTGGGAGAAGGAGAAAAAATGAGAAAAATGATGATGTAATATTTGAGAAGGTTGTGGAGGAAGAGAAAGTTGATGATGTTGTAGTTGAAAATAATGATAAGGAAGAAGTTGAAAAAGAAAATAAGAAGTTAGTTGAAAAAGATAACCTTGAAAAAGAAAAGATAGAAGAAAAGAAAAGAAGAGTGAAAAAGGGGAAGGAGATAGTGTATCCAATTCCGATCCAAAACTTACCTTACCCTCATGTGCCCACAAAGAAAGACAATGAACGACATTACGCTCGTTTCATGGACATATTCAAACAATTGCAAATTAATATTCCGTTTGCCGAAGCACTTGAACAAATGCCGAAATATGCTAAGTTCATGAAAGATATTCTTACAAAGAAGCGAAGATATTTGGAGCCGGAAACAATTATCCTTGACGTAAGTTGTAGTGCTATAATCCAAAGAACTCTACCAAAGAAAGAAGTTGATCAGGGGCGTGTTACTTTGCCGGTAACAATTGGTGATGTCTATGTTGGCAAAGGCTTAATCGATTTGGGCTCAAGCATTAATATAATTCCATTATCTATTGTGAAGAGGCTTGGGAACTTTGAAATGAAAGCAATTCGGATGATGTTACAATTGGCCGACAAATCCACAACTCATCCTCATGGATTAGCTCAAGATGTCTTGGTTAAGGTTGATAAGTTTTTCTTTCTGGTTGACTTTGTTGTTTGGATATGGAGGAAGACGAGGATGCGCCATTAATTCTTGGACGCCCTTTTATGAAGACTGCCCGAATGATGATGGATGTTGATGACGGTCTTATGAAAGTGAGAGATCAAAATGAAGAAGTGTGCTTTGATCTTTTTGAAGCAATGAAACATTCTCAAGATAAATATGATAGCTTTCGTATTGATGCAACGGAAGAAGCCATTGTGGAAGTCTCAAAGCAAGTTCATATAGTATCTCATTTGGAAATAGCTCTTGATGATTCATTTGAAGTATTTTCCGATGAAGAAGAAAGGGCACTTGAAGAATGTTTGAAGGAACTTAAATCTCTAAAAGAGTTACAACCATGGGAAATTGAAACGGAAGAGTTGAAGAAGGAAGTGAATGATGATAAGTCTCAACTTGAATTGAAGGTGTTGCCTTCTAATTTGAAGTATGTGTTCCTTGATGACAGTTTTAACAAATCGGTTATCATTAGCAACGTTTTATCCGACAAAGAGGAAGATCGTTTGATTCAAGTTTTGAAGAAGAATCAAGAAGCTATAGGTTGGGTTCTTTCCGATTTAAAGGGAATTAGTCCAGCCTATTGCATGTACAAAATCTTGATGGAAGAGGACTTCAAAGCGGTAGCCCAACCACAACGCTGTTTGAATCCAACTATGAAGGAAGTGGTGAGAAAAGAGGTTGTTAAGCTATTGGATGCGGGTATGATTTATTCGATATCCGATAGTCCGTGGGTGAGTCCTGTTCAAGTTGTACCTAAGAAGGGAGGAATGACAGTTATACGATCAATTGATATTTCACAAGTTTGATTAATATCAAAACGTAAAAGAGAAGGGAAATAGAGAACAAACATGATTTGTTTAGGCAGTTCCCCTATCGTCCTCGCTAAGGGTACCTCTTCCCCCAATTCCTAACATGGAATTGATATATATATATATATATATATATATATATATATATATATATATATATATATATATATATATATTTCTGTTTGCAAATTTTTGTACAAGAGAAAACTGAACAATCAAACCCGCAAACATCTTTGATGTCGATGCAAAGTCTTTTCTCCATTTGATTCAAGATGAATCAAGTGCCTCGAATTTGGTCGAACGAATCACTATCTCACGCTACTAGATTACAAGAACCCGCAGCTTTTCAATCACCTTTACTCGGTCGATTTCGATCTTCCATAATTCGAACCCAAATCTTTCTCGTACGATCCTCCGACTGTAGCTACTAGACTGAATGAACACTCCATTCTTCAATCACCTTCGCACGACTGAATCCTTGTAGAGAAACCGATTTGTGCAAAAACCCCCAAAATCACCCAGATTCTTGGAGGACAAAACCTGAGGTTTTATTCAAGAAACACCTACTGATTCTCAACCCAGAACAAAGGATACAACACACCTAAGTCTGAACGTTATCATTTCACACAATGCAAGACACTAACAAAAATGATTATGTGTAGTTGTTAGAGGACACAAGGTTGAAGATGAAGATGAAGAGAAAGATCGGTATCTATTTTCACGTTTCTTGTTATATGGAAAATATGAGGAACCTACTATATATATGATGCAAAAATAACCAACTAAATGAAATAACAGCAACAACAGAAATAACATAATGCATAAAAATGACTCAGACCAGCGAAGAGTCGACCGCTCGCTGGATGAGGGTCGGCGGGCGCTTACCCGGTGAAATGTCTACGCAAAATAACCAAGTATGCGTCGATCGCTACATGACCATGCGTCGACGCATGAACGCTGAAACTGCATAATGACAAAACCCAGAAGCATGCGTCGACCGCATGCATAAAAAGGGTCAGCGTGCGCCTTCCCGGTGGTTTCACAAAAATTGTCAGGACAGCATGAGTCGACTCATGGATAGTTTAGGTCGACTCAAGACCTATAAAAACTTAGAAAATGATTTTTTCTGCATGTTTTAACCAACTGAGACACGAGTCATGCACACCAAACACTAGTACCATGATTATGCACATGTAGAAATTGTATAGAACCCTTCCTATGTGTTTAGGCACATGATTATCATTGGTTGTATGCAATGTGACCGACAACGAAGTGATACCGTCCAAATTAAAAACTAAAGGCTATCCTACTTGTTGACATCATTAAAACAAAACCTAGATGAGAAGCACCTTGCCCTCACATACTCCCCCTTTTTGATGATGGCAACATTTTCTGTCTTTATCTTGATTTGTAATTTGAACCCCTATCTTTGTGAGGTCTTTAAAAAATTCAGTTTCTGCTGCTAGTATAGATGTATCTTTCTCCCCCTTTGACAACATCAAAAAGAGAAATAGAAGGTGGTCAAAGTTAAGGCATCATGATATTTAAAGATTCACTCAACAATTTGCAAAACAGATACATTAACATTCATCCACATATAATGAAGTTAATGCGAGGATAAAAATGGATAAATACGACACGCTAGATGCAAACAGAATATATTCCATAGTAGTAGAAAGAGTAACATAGTCCAAAATAAAAGCAAAACAAAACTGCATACAAGAAAAGAACAAGTCATATAATCAAAACACAAAATATAACATGCACTAAAATATGATCCTATGTCTCATGGTGTCCTCCCCCTAAATTGATGGCCTCTTCCTTGGAAGTGTTATCCTTATGTTGGAGGGAGTGGTTGTTCCTCTAAGTACTTATTCAGTTGAATCACAGCCCGATTGAGAACTCCTAAACTGTTGGTTAGATTCCGAGTCTGAAGTTCCACTGCATTATCCAAAGCTGTAAACCTGTTCATTGAAGCATCAGCAAACCGGTTGAAATTCTGAGTGTAGGTGTCCAACTGATTTGAGAGAGAAGTGAACCTCTCCTCCTGAGCTGTATATCGTTCCTCTTGTAAGTTCATAAATTCCTCTTATTCCAGCTGCATCTGATTCAACATGGCCAGGATTTCTTCAGTGTCCTGTTGTTGTGGATGTGGAGTTGTAGGAATCGAATACTCAGGATGTTGCCAGTCGTATTCATCAACTTGTTGTTGCCAGCCATAGGTGGGAGGAACATAAGCAGCACCAAGAGAAATCCAACCAGTGTGTTGCCATTCTCCCCAGCCTTGATTTTCATAAGGATCACGCAGTGGAGAGGAACCCATCCATTCCACATTGTCTTCATCCATCATATTTACGTCAGTTGGTATGTTATTTCTAGCTTGATCGTCCTGCACATTTTCTTCCGCAACATCTTGTTCATCAGGAACATCATAATGAGGGTGAGTTCCTCTGGGTCTGAATTTGAACTTCTTGGCAACAGGATCCCAAAAGTAACCCATCATAGTCAGGGTCTTTTGTTGGAATTCATGATCAGGTGAAACAGAGATATAGCGAATACCCGGAACCTTTATCCCTGCCTTATTCAAAATGCACTGAATACACGACGCATAACACAAAGAAGTGCCTCTTATAGAGTCCCGTAGTACAAACATACGATACGTAAAGTAGTATGGCCAGTTGATGCGGATTTTGTTCTTTAACAGATAGATTAAATGAACCTCTGCTTGATCGACCCTAGAAATTCTCCTTTCTTAGGTCGCAAGATGTGAGTGACAATCCATTGCAAGATACGATCAATAGGTTTTAGATTACATGTTATGACAGTTTTGGGAAATAGATCGCTGTTCACAATGTTGTCCGAATAAGGTTCACGCAGCATTGAGTTCAATGCACGTTTAAACTCATAGTTGTTGACAAACTTAGTATTAGTTACTTCTGGAAGACCTTTAGTTTCTAACTTAAACAAGTTATTCCATACAGCAGCATTCATAGAATAGGTCTTATTATCCATAAGATACTTAAAATTCGTACCTGTATACTTAAAATCCGTACCTGTGAATTTATCCAGAATTCTAGTATAGAACAATCGCACCAAATGTCCATTATACTTATCGTCACATTCCAGAAATTCATCAAATTCTGAACATTCAACATTTCAATGACTTCTGTGAGATGATAATCTGGAGCTCTCAGAGGGTAGTATACATACTGTCTAATAACAGAACGGTTTCGGAAGTCGTTATTGAAAGCTTCAGATAATGCATTAGAGAGTAAAGATAGAGCAGTTACCAGTGTTGAAGAGGGTCCAGCCCATGATGTTGATGCTCTGGTAGACCTTTTTCCAGTTACTCTTTGGGAAGCCATTGTTGAGCAATTTGATGAAGACAGATGAACAGTGACGAGTTGTGAGGATGATGAACAGTGTTCGTTTGATGATGATGAGAGGGTTAAAGGAGAAGCTTGATTCCAATGTAAAGTGAGAACCCCCTTTATAAGAATCTTGTGGATTGGAATTTGTGGGTTTGTGAAGAATGTGGTAATAATGGAGTTTTAAGGAGGAAGTTTGAAGGAGAGGAGATGAGAAGACTAAGATCAAATGCAGATTTTATGACATGCAAATGGGAAAGAAAAGATATTAATTTGATGTAGTAACTTTTCAAGACAATTGAAACGGCGTGCGCCTTCCCAAGAAATTGAAAATTAGGGTTCGTCAGCGATGCGTCGACCGAAGCATGTCATGCGTCGGCGCACGCTGAACGAAATTTATCAAAAATTTGAAAAATTAGGGATGCGTCGACCATAGGTCGGCGTGAGCTGGCCCGCGCCTTCTCTTGAAAAATTGGACCATTCTTGAGTCGACCCATGACATGCTTTGGTCGACTCAACCAAGTATAAAATGGAAAAAAATAATGTTTTTATCTACTTATGCACCAATACAAGATAAATAAACATGCCAACGCAAAAATCAAACATTCAAATGAATAAGATATGCTTAAATGTGTAATAAACACCATTTTTAACACTTAACATGGTACATATATTTAAGAGAAACTTATGACAAGGAACGATATTACCTTAATCATGATAGACGATGAGAGCCCTCACATATAACTCAATAATTCTTTGCATTGTTAGTCAAAAACATAAACAAGCATATATATATATGTGAAGAGCTAGTATATTGAAGAATTATCAAGCACGATCTAAGATGTCGAGAACGCCTAGTTCCCTACGGATGTGAAAGAAAGGCTCTGTAGCTAGTGGTTTTGTAAAGATGTCAGCAAGTTGATTTTTAGTATCAACATGCTCAAAGACTACATCACCTTTCTCTATATGATCCCTAAGGAAGTGATGACGTATTTCGATATGCTTGGTGCGTGAATGCAATACGGGGTTCTTAGTTAGGTTAATAGCACTAGTATTGTCTCATGGAATAGGAATACGCTCAAGTTTTAAATTGAAATCGAGCAATTGTTGCTTAAGCCATATGACTTGAGCACAATAACTTCCAGCAGCAACGTATTCCGCCTCGGCTGTTGACAAGGCAACGAAAACCTGTTTCTTGCTATGCCAACTCACCAAGGAATTTGCAAAAAAGTGACACGTGCCACTAGTGCTTTTCCTATCCGATTTTCACCCGGAAAAGTCGGAATCGAAATATCCAACTAAGGAACAAACACTCCCCTTGGAATACCAAAGCCCATACTTTGGAGTATCAGAGAGGTATCGAAGTATGTGCTTAACAACTTTTAAGTGAGATTCCTTGGGACGTGCTTGATACCTCGCATACATGCATACACTGAACATAATGTCGGGTAGTGATGCGGTAAGATAAAGAAGAGATCCAATCATACCTCTATACTTCTTTACCTCTACATCCTTACCATTTTCGTCACGATCAAGATTAGCACAAGTAGGCATCAGAGTATCAATTGCCTTGCAGTTTACCATGTCAAAACGTTTGAGAAGCTCAATACATTATTTCGTTTGACTCACAAACGTGCCCTCTTCGAGTTGTTTGATTTGCAATCCGAGGAAATAGTTGAGCTCCCCTATCATGCTCATTTCAAACTCCCCCTGCATCAAACTAGAAAACTCCTTGACCAAGGTCATGTTAGTAGACCCGAAGATGATATCGTCAACATAAATTTGTACCAAAATTAAGTGTTTTCCTTGACGTTTAATAAAGAGGGTTGTGTCAAACTTGCCTCTTGAATACCCTTGATCAAGTAAAAATTTGCTTAGACGTTCATACCATGCCCTAGGGGCTTGTTTAAGTCCGTACAAAGAACGTTTAAGTTTGTAGACATGATCGGGATATTCATGGGATTCAAAACCCGGAGGTTGGGCTACATAAACCTCTTTATTGATATATCCATTAAGGAAAGCACTTTTAACATCCATCTGAAAAAATTTGAAATTTTTAGTGCAAGCATAAGCAAGTAAAAGGCGTATAGCCTCGAGTCGGGCAACCGGCGCATAAGTTTCCTCATAGTCGATTCCTTCCTCTTGGTTATACCCTTGCGCTACAATCTGCGCTTTGTTTTGAGTTATAACTCCATTTTCATCAAGTTTTTTCCTAAACACCCATCGGGTGCCGATTACTTGATGACCTTGCGGAGGGGGGACAAGGTCTCAAACCTCATTTCTCCTGAATTGATTTAGTTCATCTTGCATTGATAAAAACCAATGCTCATCGAATAACGCCTCCTTTGCGTTTTTAGGTTCAACTTGTGACACAAAAGTGGAGTAATAACAGAAGTTACTAAGTTTAGAGCAAGTTGTTACTCCCTTAGAGATATCACCGAGAATGTTGTCGATGGGATGGTCTTTGGAAGACTTCTAAGCTGGAGGAAGTTCATCTTTATCAGAATGATGATCCTCCTCACTCTTCATAGGTTGGTGATCCTTTTCCTCCTCAATACGAACTGCTTCAGGCCGATCAGTGTCTTTGAGTATGTCTTCTGAAGATACACCTGCACCATGAAAAAAACTACCTTCTCCGACATTTTTCGGATAAGACTCATCAAAAGTAACGTGTACCGACTCTTCAATAATACGTAACCTCTTATTATAAATTCTATAAGCTTTACTTAACTGAGAATATCCAAGAAAAATACCCTCGTCGGCCTTGGCATCAAACTTACCAAGTGTATCTTTACCATTGTTCAACACGAAACACTTGCAACCAAAAACGTGAAGGTGAGAGATATTAGGCTTTCTCCCTTTTAAAAGCTCATACGGTGTCTTGTTTAGAATAGGCTGGATGGTCACCCTATTCAAAATGTAACAAGCTGTACTTATGGCGCCGACCCAAAAGTATTTTGGAAGTCCACTTTCATTGATCATAGTCCTTCCTAATTCTTCCAAAATTCTATTTTTACGTTCCAAAACGCCGTTTTGTTGAGGGGTACGTGGTGCGGAAAAATTATGATCAATTCCATGGGATTCACAAAATGCTTCAAACAAATGATTTTCAAACTCACCCCCATGATCACTTCTAATTGACACAATGTTCGTGTTTAACTTGTTTTGAGATAACTTAGCAAATCTTTCAAAGGCCAAAAAGGTATCACTCTTGTTTGCTAAGAAAATAGTCCAGCAAAACCGAGAAAAGTCATCAACTATTACAAAACCATAATAGTTACCACCTAGGCTTTTAATCCTAGATGGTCCAAAGAGGTCAATATGGAGGAGCTCAAGGGGTCTCATAGTTGAAACAATGTTTTTAGATTTGAATGAGATCCTTGTTTGCTTCCCTATTTGACAAGCATCACAAAGATGATCCTTTGTGAATTTGATTTTGGGCAAACCGATGACTAGGTCTTTAGAGACTATTTTGTTAAGCAAATCAAAATTGATATGAGCCAACCGTCTATGCCATAACCATAAATCTTCATTCATGGTGACTAGACACTTGTCGCCATTCAACGATGCCTCATTTAAGTCTAGCATATAGACATTATTCACCCTCAAGCCCTTAAACACATCCTTTTTGTCACTATCTTCAACTATGCAACAATCCTTTGAAAAAGATAATTTATAATTCTTGTCACATAGTTGACTAATGCTTAAAAGGTTATGTTTAAGGCCTTCCACAAGAAGCACATCAGAGATAGTAGTAGATGGGGGGTTACCTACACTACCTTTGCCGAGAATCTGTCCTTTGTTGTTATCACCGTAGGTAACAAACCCCTTTTTCTTCGCCACAAAGTCGATGAAAAGAGATATGTCTCCTGTCATATGTCTTGAGCAGCCATTATCCAGAACCCATCTTCTTTCGGTGGTCTCAAGACTTTGTACCTACATAGTCAATCAAGGAAGAGCAGGTACCCAATTCTTATTGGGTCCTTTATGGTGAGTGAAACTAAGATTGCATTTGGGCAACCATTGATAAATGCCTTTTGGAACAAGAAATCTTCTAAAATGACATTTAGCAATGGTATGACCCGGTTTGCAACAATATAGGCAATTACGGTTCATTTGAGGTTTACCTTTACTATCTCTATCTCGAATCACATACGTATACCTTTGATACGGATTATTCATACTTTCTCGATAATGTGATCGATCAATAGCAAAAGTAACTTTAGGCTTTAGAGCCATGTCTAATTTGGACTTAAGGGTTCTCACCTCTTTTTGTCAAATATGACAAGTATCACAGCCCCAATTGAACCAAGGAGACTTGTCCTTATTAATCTTAGCTTTTGATGTATCCATGATGGAGTTCTTAAGAGCTTCCAATTCCTTTTCGGAATTGAAAACCTTTTTCTCCAAGTATGAAAAAATATTTTTGTTCGAGGCTAAGTGTTGAAAAGCTTCCTTTGCCTCATGGTGCAACATATCAAAAGCTTTTTGTAATTCTAAATGAGACATATTATTGGAGTGGTCGTATTTAGAGTGTTTTACCTCTTTCTTCTTATTTAGATGTGCCATAAGACATAGATTGACAGATTCACTTTCGTCACTTGAGCTGTCATCTTTTTCCGACTCGCTATCGCTCTCCCAAGCGAGGTATACTCGTCTAGATTTGTTTGACTTCTTGTGTTGACGACTCTTATCCTTATCCTTGTCTTTGTCTTTCTTAAGTGGTGGATAATCCGGCTTGTAGTGCCCGTATTTTCCACAATTGTAACAAGATCCTTTCAACTTGCCACTCTTGTTGCCTTCATTTCTAGATTGCCTTCTAAATTTGACGAGATTTTTATCCGAGTGCTGAATTTCATTCTTTCGAACATACCTATTGTATCTCTTCACAAATATCCCCATGTCATCACTCAAATCATCATCTTCATCATTGTTGGTTTCATTGTCACTTTGCTCTTGAGATGTAGACTTTGAACAAGAAGTCTTAAGAGCGATTGACTTCATTTCCGTTTCCTTTGTTTTCTCCTTCTTTACACTCTTCTCATGTTTTTCCAAGCTGATGAGCACTTGCTCATGTTCATCGAGATTGCCAAATAATGTCGTGAGGTCTAGAGTAGCTAGATTATTGGCCTCCTTGATCGTGGTGACCTTCGGCTGCCATTCCCTGTTAAGACACCTCAAAATCTTATTAGTAGCAACCTCGTTGGGAACCGGTTTACCAAGTACATGCAATTTGTTGATTATATGAGTAAATCGTTTTTGCATATCCGCAATGGTTTCCCCTTGCTTCATGTAAAAAAGATCGAACTTTTGCGTTAATGTGTTGATTCGGGCCATTTTCACATCATTAGTGCCTTCGTGGGCTACTTGTAAAGCATCCCACATGGCTTTGGCCGTTTCACAATGAGAGACTCGATAATATTCGTCAACTCCCAAAGAGGAGATCAAAATATTTCAAGCCTTCCAGTCATAGTTATACTTCTTCTCGTCCTCCTCATTCCATTGTGCTTTGGGCTTGGGAATGACAACACCTTCTTCATTGGTTATGGTTATTTCCATAGGACCGTTTAAAATGACATTCCAAACCTTCCGATCAATGGAATTTATGTGTACACACATACAATCTTTCCAGTAGCTATAATTCTCGCCTGTAAAATCTGGAGCTCTATTACAATCCCCTTTAGGTTCGTTCGCCATTTTCTAAGAAATTATATCGAAGCACCAGATAAACCGGAGCTCGTGATACCACTTGTTAGACGATGGCTTGGATCTAGAAGGGGGGGGGGGGGGGTTGAATATATCCCACAATTTAATACACGCTAATGGTGTTCCAAAAATTGATTTTAAAAAAATTACGGAAGCAACCACTTAATCACTCGTTTAGAACGAACCACTACAGAAAAGATCAGATATGCGTAAAGCCGCTAGGAATGATGCGATGGAAGAGAAAAATAGACGAATCAACAAAAACACAATATATTCAACCAAATTATATTTACTTGTAATTTTCCAATCACCAACAAGATAAGATGAGAAAAATTTATTCACAAAGTGCTTTAGAGCTTGCGCTTAATCAATTTACCAAACACTTGGCGTGCACGGCACTCCAAGTGTGAATTTCTAAGTAATGTGAATGTAGAGCTAATTCCAAATGCAATCCAAGGGATTGTAGAGTTTTAACAAATTACTTTTGCAGCTCTATATTACACTATATCAGAAATTTTCGATCAATTGATATTTCACAAGTTCGATTAATATCAAAACGTAAAAGAGAAGGGAGAGGGAGACCAAACACGATTTGTTTAGGTAGTTCCCCTACCGTCCTCGCTAAGGGTACCTCTGCCCCCAATTCTGAACATGGAATTGAGATATATATATATATATATATATATATATATATTTATGTTTGTAAATTTTTCTATAAGAGAAAACTGAACAATCAAACCCTCAAACGTCTTTGATGTCGATGCAAAGTCTTCTCTCCCCTTGATTCAAGATGAATCAAGTGCCTCGAATTTGGTCGAACAAATCACCGTCTCACGCTACTAGATTGCAAGAACCCGCAGCTCTTCAATCACCTTCACTCGGTCAATTTCGATCTTCCACAATTCGAAATGGTCAGCGTGAACGCTAAAACTGCATAATGACAAAACCCAGTATGCGTCGACCACTACATGACCATGCGTCGATGCAAAATAACCCGGTGAAGTGTTTACGCAAAATAACCAAGTATGCGTCGACCGCTACATGACCATGCGTCGACGCATGAACGCTGAAACTGCATAATGACAAAACCCAGAAGCATGCGTCGACTGCATGCATAGAAAAGGTCAGCGTGCGCCTTCTCGGTGGTTTCACAAATATTGTCAAGACAACATGAGTCGACTCATGCATAGTTTAGGTCGACTCAAGACCTATAAAAACTTAGAAATTGATTTTTCTGCATGTTTTAACTAACCGAGACATGAGTCATGCACACCAAACACTAGTACCATGATTATGTACATGTAGAAATTATATAGAACCCTTCCTATATGTTTAGACACATGATTATCAATAGTTGTATGCAATGCGAACGACAACGAAGTGATACCGTCCAAATTACAAACTAAAGGCTATCCCACTTGTTGACATCATTAAAACAGAACCTAGATGAGAAGCACCTTTCCCTCACAAAATTAATCCCGACAAGAACTGTGACGGGTTGGAGAATGTGTATAGATTATAGGAGGCTAAATACCGCTACTAGAAAAGACCATTTCCACTCCTGTTTATGGATCAAATGCTTGAGAGATTGTCGGGACAAGAATTCCATTGCTT
Organism: Lathyrus tuberosus; assembly: GCA_022829125.1. Classification (NCBI taxonomy): domain Eukaryota; kingdom Viridiplantae; phylum Streptophyta; class Magnoliopsida; order Fabales; family Fabaceae; genus Lathyrus; species Lathyrus tuberosus. The sequence goes on from JALAZF010000179.1 coordinate 951,068, forward strand.
CTTAGATGGCTATTCCGGTTATAACCAAATTTTGGTTGACCCGGAAGACCATGAGAAGACGACATTCACATGTCCCTTTGGAATTTTTACTTACCGAAAGATGCCGTTTGGCTTGTGCAACGCACCGGCAACATTTCAACGATGTGTGCAAGCAATTTTCTCTGACCTTATTGAAAAAACGATGGAGGTATTCATGGACGACTTCTCCATGTTCGGAGCGTCTTTTGATCTTTGTTTGAGAAATTTGGAGGTCGTTCTTGAACGGTGTGTTGAAACCAACTTGGTATTGAACTGGGAGAAGTGTAACTTCATGGTAACAGAGGGGATTGTGCTTGGACACAATGTCTCCCCTAAAGGCCTTGAAGTGGATCAAGTGAAAATTGAAGTGATCGAGAAGTTGCCTCCTCCAACCAATGTCAAAGGCATCCGGAGTTTTCTTGGTCCTGCTGGCTTTTATAGGCGGTTTATCAAAGACTTCTCCAAAGTTGCAAGGCCATTGAGTAATCTACTCAACAAAGATAAGTCCTTCTCCTTTTATGATGAATGTTTAAATGCCTTTAAAATTTTAAAAGAGAAACTCACCACCGCACCCATAATCGTTGCTCCAAGTTGGACTTTAAATTTTGAATTGATGTGTGATGCTAGCGATTATGTCGTTGGTGCGGTGCTTAGGCAAAGAAAGGCCAAAATTTTTCATGCTATACATTACACGAGTAAAGTTCGTAATGAGGCACAAGTTAACTATGCCACCACAGAAAAAGAATTACTCGCTATTGTATACGCTCTTGAGAAATTTCGGTCTTATCTGATTGGTTCAAAGGTGGTAGTCTACACTAACCACTTGGCCATTAAATATCTGCTTACCAAGCCGAATTCGAAGCAAAGCCTCATCCGGTGGATCCTCTTGTTACAAGAGTTTGATTTGGAAATCCGTGACAAGAAAGAGTCAGAAAACTTGGTAGCAGATCATTTGTCTAGGTTGGTCAATGTAGAGGTAACTCACCGTGAGAATGAGGTCCGTGAAGAATTTCCGGGTGAAAAACTTTTTCGAGTACAAGTTAGGCCGTGGTTTGCAGAATTTGCTAACCACAAAGCAACCGGTTTTATACCGGAGGACCTAACTTGGAATCAAAGACGGAAATTCCTCTCGGATGCTAATTTCTATGTTTGGGATGAGCCATACTTGTTTAATTTAGGAGGTGACAATTTGTTGAGGAGGTGTGTTACTCTTTACGAAGCCAAAAGTATCCTTTGGCATTATCACAACTCGCCTTATGGAGGGCATTACAATGGTTTAAGAACGGCAACTAAAGTCCTCCAATCGGGCTTTTATTGGCCAACATTGTTTAAAGATGCCAACCTCCATGCAAAAAGTTGTGACACATACCAAAGAAGTGGCGGGATTGGAAAAAGAAATGAAATGCCCTGGCAAACAATTTTGGAAGTCGAGGTGTTCGATTGTTGGGGTATTGATTTTGTCGGACCATTCCCACCATCTTTTTCAAACGAGTATATCTTAGTTGGGGTTGACTATGTTTCCAAGTGGGTGGAAGCAGTTGCGTTACCGAGGGGCGATGGCAAGATGGTGATAAATTTTTTAAAGAAAAACATATTCTCCCATTTTGGCACCCCTCGTGTGTTAATCAGTGACGGAGGTTCGCATTTTTGCAATGCACCACTCGAAAAGGTCTTAGAGCATTACGGTGTAAAGCACAAAGTTGCAACTCCGTACCACCCGCAGACAAATGGTCAGGCAGAAGTGTCTAATAGAGAGGTCAAAAGAATTTTAGAGAAAACCGTGTCGAGCTCGCGGAAAGATTGGTCACAAAAATTAGATGAGGCTTTGTGGGCGTATCGCACCACTTACAAAACTCCAATCGGTCTAACTCCTTTTCAAATGGTTTTTGGCAAGTCATGCCATTTACCCGTTGAATTGGAGCATAAGGCTCTTTGGGCTTTGAAAATGTTAAATTTTGATCCGAGTTTGGCCGGTGAAAAAAGGAAAGTTCAGTTGCATAAATTGGAAGAAATACGCAATAACGCGTACCACTCAAGTAAGATCTATAAGGAAAAAGCGAAAGGATATCATGATAAAAAGGTTTCGCAGAAGGAATTCCGGGTTGGCCAGATGGCACTTTTATTCAATTCCCGTCTGAAATTGTTTCCGGGAAAATTAAAGTCCAAATGGTCTGGACCATTTTTTGTCAAGGATGTCAAGCACTATGGTGCAATAGTCATTGAGGACTTGAAAAAGAAAGAAAGTTGGACAGTAAATGGCCAACAGTTGAAATTATATCTTGGAGGAGAATTTGACCGAGAGAATTGTAGTGTGTTTCTTGATGATCGTTGAAATCATCTTGGACCGTCGAGCTTATCCGATGTTAAACAAGCGCTTGTTGGGAGGCACCCCAACATTGTAAGTATTTCTGCTTTATTTGTTGTTTTGATGATTTTAGTTATTTAGAATTGATTTAGGAAGTGGTAACAGATGCAGAAATATTTTTTTTCAAAAACCTGTCATGTTCGCTGGCACGTTCGCTTTGCGAACCTGGGGCGAGCATTCGTTGCCTTGTTCGCATTGCGAACTCAGCGAGACAGGCGTATGTTTTTCTGTTGCCACATCATTAAAAAGGGAATTAATTTTGGTGTGGGCCAGACATTTGGGCCCATGACCCACCTTTTTTTTCTGAACTTTTGAGAGGCAACCCTAGTCCCTTTGTCATTCTCACTCTTGCCTCTTTCATAAACACTCTCACAAGAATAATCTCTCACGTTTGCTAAGTTCCTGTCAATTTACACCAAGTTTTTCCCAAAGTCACTAACAAGTTTAGGTTTGAATCTCTTTTTCTCTCTGTTAATTTCTGATTAGACAATGTGTTTAGGGTTGTGGATTGAACATTAGAGACAATTGTGATTCTAGGTTTTCACCTCTGTTTTAAAATTTGTATGCTGCTGCATGTTAAATTATATGCAAACTTTAGAATAAAGGTGGTAATGTGAAAGGAACTCTGATGTTGGCAGTGTTGGATGCTGTTAATTTTTGAAAAAATCGCAGGTTCGTTGTCCAGTTCGCTTTGCGAATCTGGGGTGAATGTTCGTCAGCCTTCGCTTTGCGAACTTTGCTGCGAATGCATCAGAATTCTGAAATTTCTTTTTATGTCTCAGTTTATGATTTTGTTTTGGCTCCCATTTATAATGAACTGTTTCACTGCTGGTTGTTGTTTTATCTGTTGATTTGTGCAGATGGGTCCTAAAATCAATTCGGCAAAGAAGAGAAAGGCCAACACTTCGCGACAAGTATCGATTCAGTTTGATAGTGATCGCTTTAGAGGAGCCAAGCAGGCAGCAAGGTACCTAACCTTGGAGAAGAGAACCATTTTACCTGAAAAGAGATTTAACCTGAGTGAACATGGGAGTTAACGGCCAGTGGCCGCACTCCTAGAAGAGAAAAACTGGGGGAGACTGATAACTCCTGTGGATAGTTACAATGTTGAGATCGTTCGCGAGTTTTATGGTAATGCCCTCCCATATGATGGGGAGCCTTTTGGTTGGACAACTTTTGTTAGGGGAAAAGGGGTGCGATTTGATCTTGGAACAATTAATACTGTTCTTGGAAATCCTTTACCTTTGAGAGCAAGTCAGATTGATCACTTCCATAGAGACTTGCACCTCCACAGAGACATTGCGGCCATTCCTAGAGACCTTTTACGAGATGGTAAAACTGTAGAGCTCAACCCATCTGGGGTTGCCATTAGATACCGTCGTGAAGACATGCGACCTTTGGCACAACTTATTTTGCTTTTAGTTGTAACCAATATTAAACCAAAGTCACATACATCGACCATCCTTATTCCCCTTGCCCATCTTGTCCACAACATTTTGACCAATGTACAGATTGATGTAGCTCGGATTATCGCGGATGAGATAAGGGCTATTGTTGATAGTGGTCTTGGTTTCGCTTCTCGAAATAATGCTCCTCTTGCTTTTCCTTGTCTCATTATGACTTTGTGTGTGAGTGTTGGGGTTGATCTCCCCACGCGCCGTCAGGTGACTATCCCATCTGCCATCGATGACTGTTATGTGGATAAGTTCTGTAAGCATAAGGGGCGAGGGGTAAGACTTCTCGTGCTGATGCTGATACCGGCACAAGTGCTGGCGATGGGTCTAGTTCCGGGTCGCAATGTTTCTATCCTTATCAGCAGGAGATTTGCTAGTATAATTGGGATTGGATGGCGGCTTCTCAGCGCGCCATGATGAATTTACATGACTCCATGCAGGTTTTGCAGCTGCAAATCCGTGAACCGGCCGTGGATCACTCGATGATGACAAGGGAGTAATTCCTTACTCATGCTGGTTGGCCTGAGGCCAGACCAGTTTTCGGAGGGGGGCAGCTACGGCTGGTCCTGATGATGCTGATGCAGAGGAGGATGATGGCGATGGTGATGGTGTTTAGGTTTCTGGTTCTGTATCTGGTTCAGAGGAGGAAGAGATTGAGGTGTCCGGATCCGAGTCCGAGGAGGAATGATTTTGTTGTTATGATTTTGTACTTCCTTTGCGCATCAAAGTGAAGTTTTCTTATGTTTTCTGTTATTATGCTTTTTGTATCAGTTTTTAGTGATGTACTGTATCCACTAGGTGGATTTTTATTTATTTTTGTGATGTTTTGATGTACTTGTACCCGTATGAGGTACTTATGACTTTGTAGGTGTTTTCACACCATTACATTATTATGATATTATTAGTAATATTTTGTTTTTCAGTAAATTATTCTGTTTTCAATTTTACTAATATTTCGTTTTTCATTGTTGTTATTAAGAGTTGAATTCTTCAGTTTACGAATGTTCAACTCTTAAATTGTTGGTATGCTTTTTATCGTTTTATGTTGGTATGCTTGTGAAAGTTTAATATTTCCAATTTTTGAATGTGATTTTGTGGAAGAAACTTATAGGTTGGTGTTGTTGTGCATCAAAGAAGATTCTTCCAAGTTGGATGGCTATGATAGTAATTTTAAGCACGATTTTGTTGGCAAGGTACATAGTTACCTAGTTCTAGAATTTAGAATGTGTTAGAACTTTTTGTCTTTACAAATGAAATGTTGTTTCTTGTTACAACTCTATTGATTGCTTATGTCATTTAGGTCCAAAAACTACAAAAGTGAGAAACCTCCATGTTATACTAAATGCATAAGATTGATGATGAATTTTGTTGTATACTTTTACTTCATGCTTTATCTTGTGATTTATGTGATATTGTGGAAGCATTAGACATGATCAAGGCACTTGTTGATATTGAGCACAACCATTTCTAAATAGTGATTTACCCGTGAGTAGTGAGTATTCGTTAACCCCCTTGAGCCTAAATAGTTTAGATCTCGTTTAGTGATGAACTTTGTGTTGTACATAATTTGAAAATCAAGTTCATCATTGAATTTTTGAGAGTTTCTAACAACTTTTTCTTCTTGAACCTTGGAACTTTGTTTTATTGATTTCCTTGCCTTAAAAAGCAAGGAGCATTCACTTAAGGTTTAGTTGAAAATAAGTTGGGGAGAATGAAAAAGAAGATTGGTAAATTGCTCAAACTTTTGAAAAATTTCAAGCAAGCATGAAAAGAAAAAGAGAATGTGAATATGAATGTGAAAAAAATAGAAAAGGATGCTTGCTTGAATGAGAAAAATAGAAACCAATAATTGTGCATGAGGAAGTTTGAGAAGGTTTGTGATAAAGGTGTAAAATTGGTGAATGAAGTTGAGACGTGTGTGAATACCTTGTATAGTGAATTTTCTTTTGCATCGAAAACTTCGATTCAATGGCCTTTAGAAATATCCCTTTGTTGTTAACCCGACCAAGCTACAACCTTAAAATCCCTTAGTGATCTCTTGCTTCCATGATTTCTTATGTGATCGATTAGGTATTGTATGAATTGCTTTGTATTTGCATCATTTGTCATTCGAGCGAAATTGCCCCGCAGTTGCAAACGCGTTAATTTCCTTCAATCCTTTTTTGAAGAGGAGGGTTAGAGTGAGATGAGCATGATGGATTAGTTGTCTCTTGAAACATTGTCTGAGATTTGTTTAAGAATCAAGTTCTTTTGCATTGTCGATTCTAGGATTGTGTAATTGTTCCTTCGTTACAATTGTTGTTTATTTGAGCCGTTTATCTTGTCTTGGTTGAATCAAATGCTCGAGCAAATCCTCTTGTTTTCAATGAGAGGCATACTTTGCTTGAGGACAAACAAAGAGTTAGTTGGGGAGAGTTTGTTAGATGTCAAACATGCTATATATTTGTATTTGATACTTGGCATTTTTCAACACTTTCATGTTTTAATTGTGGATTTTAATAGTGAATTGTTGTTGTTCTTCAAACCCTGTTTATATACCTTTGGTTCTTGTAATATGTGTGCTATTGTGAAGGAAAAGGCACTAATTAATCAAAGAAATAAGACACAAAGAATTGATGCAAGCTGCCAAAGAACAGATGAAAACATTAGCAAGTTCGCTTTGCGAACTTGCCAGCGAACGTTCGCTTTGCGAACACTGGCAATGTCCCTAGCGAATGGTCCTAAAATTGGACAGTAGGAAAAGGGACTAAAGTTCGCTTTGCAAACTCCCAGCGAATGTTCGCTGCTTCACTCGCTTTGCGAAGGTTCTGGCGAAGAACCCTTGGCTGAGGCAGTAAGAAAATGAGCCTAAATTCGCTTTGCGAATGTTTTGGCAAATAGTTCGCTTTGCGAATGAAAGTTCGCATTGAGAACTTATGCAGACAAACAAGGGCGGTTTAGCTTATCAGAAGGAACTTAAGGTGCCATTTTCTTCATTCGCTAGGCGGACAGATTATTCGCAGTGCGAATGCATCAGATTCCAAGTGTACTATAAATAGATTTTTGCATTTTCTTGGGATCATAACTTCACCTTTTCACACCAAAACATATTTTTCTGAGTTTTCTTCATCTAAGAGAGATTTTTCACATAGAGAAGCTGGATTTGCATCCGATCTCGATTCTTTGACGCTGATGCTTTTTCATCTCCTTACGAAACTTGTGAAGCAAACTACCATGAATATGTGTAGCTAAACACATCCTTGTGTCAAGATTAGTGGTTGGTAATCCATCATTTTGTATGTATTGATCTTGATTGTAAGTTTGTGAACTTTGTTGATGATAAATATAGAAGAAAAACTTTGTTTACATGGTTTATATTTTGTTTTAGTTCATGATCGAGAGATATGTATTAAAACTTGACCTAAGTTTGAATCCATCAATAATCATAAGGCTAGAGATAGTTTTGAAAGTTGATGTTCATAAATATTGAACTTGAATGTTATCATATTGGTAGTTTGAGTGAGAGATCATCAAAGGATCAATATGATAAATCTCACAACAAGTGTTCGAGAGAAACTTGTTGAGAGGATATGTGGTTATATTTATTGTTAACGAGTTCACACGCTTTATCGAGTTGTTACGTACGAAACGAATTATCGAACACTAGTCTTGGCATGTTTTACCAAACCCTAAAACCAATTTCTTTACCGTTGATTACTAAATTTTATGCAAACAATCCGAAATGAAAAACCAAACTCTTTGTTACTATTAAAGTTTGAAACTCTTTTAACTATCGAACGACAACAATACACGTTCAATCCTTGTGGATACGATAAAACACCCCCGAAATACTTTTCAACAAGACTCATTCCCACCTTGCGAGAAAACTGCAATTGCCGTTTTAGCTTCCATGAAACGATTGTGAGGAAAAAATCGTTCCAAGAACTTCTCTTCTAACATGTTCCAATCCGTCATAATAGCAGTTGATTGGTCAAGGTACCATTCCTTTGCCTTCCCAAGTAGGGAATGCGAAAACAGTCTCTTGAACAAAGACTCTTACTCCGCTTCAGGAGCTCTAGTCGCACCCGCAATTTCATAAAATTTGGTCAAATGAGTAAAGGGATCCTCGTGATCCATACCGGTGAATGGATTCTAGTATAGAAGAGCGAGGATACCCGTCTTCATTTCCGAATGTCTCCCATTGTGGGCATTGCGTGAGAACTGAGCTGTGTGCCTTGGACTATTTGCACAAGGTATTGAAGCAGGTGGTGGTGGTGGCGGAGCAGCCATGATTGGCGTTAACTGTGGTATTGGTGTCGAAGTTGAACTTTCTCCTCGTTCTCGTCTTTCCTTAGCAAGTTGCCTCCTCCGCCTTGTTTTTCTATTTAACTTACGTGCAGTTCTTTCAATCTCAGGATCGAAAAGAAGTTGGTCTGCAGGTAACTTCCCTCGCATAAACAGAGTCTGCACACTTAGCCAAACAAATTAACAAGCACAAGAAAAAGTTAAACAAGCTTAAAACTTAACAACTAATGCGATGCTTGCAATATCAAACAACAATCCCCGGCAACGACACCATTTTGTTGAAAAGTATTTCGGGGGGTGTTTTATCGTCTCCACAGGGATTGTATGTGTGTTGACGCCGTTCTATAGTCGAAAACATTTTAAACTTAGAGTAACAAAGAGTTTGGTTGTTTTGTATCGGATCATTTGCATAAGAATTTAGTAATCAACGGTAAAGAAATTGGTTTTAAAGATTTGGAAAAACATGCCAAGATTAGGGTCCAACAACCCGTTTCGTACGTATTTACTCGATAAAGGATGTGAACTTGTTAACGATGAATATAACCACATATCCTCTCAACAAGTTTATCTCTAACACTTATTGTGGTATTTACCATATTGATCCTTATATGATCTCTCACTCCAACTATCAATATGATAACATTCAAGATCAATATTTATGAACATCAACTTTCAAAACTATCTCTAGCCTCATGATTATTGATGGATTGAAACTTAGGTCATGTTTTAGAACATATTTCTCAATCATGAACTAAAACAAAATATAAACCATATAAACAAAATTTTTCCTCTATATTTATCATCAACAAATTCACACACTACAATCAAGATCAATACATACAAAATGAAGGATTACCTACCACTAATCTTGACACAAGAGTTGTTTAGCTACCCATTGTCATGGTAGCTTGATCAACAAGTTTCGTGAGGAGATGAAAAAGCATCCACGTCGAATAATCGAGATCGGATGCAAATCCAGCTTCTCAATGTGAAGAATCTCTCTTAGATGAAGAAATATCCGAAACTTATGTTTTGGTGTGATAAAATGAGGTTATGATCCCAAGAAAATACATAAAGTGTATTTATAGTACACTTGAAATCAGACAAGTTCGCACTGCGAATTTTTTTTCGCCTAGCGAACTATGAATTTGGCACCTGAGGTGCCCCTAATAAGCTAAACCGCCTCAGAAGTTTTGCATAAGTTCGCAATGCAAACTTTTGTTTGCAAAGCGAACTATTCGCCTACAAGTTCGCAAAGCGAACTTAGGCCCCTTTAGCTACTGCCTCATCCAAGGAGTCATTCGCCAGGCCTTCGCAAAGTGATGAATCAGCGAACCTTCGCTGGCAAGTTCGCAAAGCGAACTTTAGTCCCTTTTCTTACTGTCCAAATCCTGGGACCATTCACTAGAGCTTCGCCTTCGCAAAGCGAACATTCACTGGAAAGTTCGCAAAGCGAACTTGCTAATGTTTTCCTCTTTTGTTTGGCAACTTGGATCATTTCTTTGTGTTTTACATCTTTGATCAATTAGTGCCTTTTTCTGCACAATAATACACATATTACAAGCACCAAAGGTATTTTCACAATGTTTGAAGAATAACAACAATTCAAGATAAAAATCTACAATTAAACATAAAAGAGTTGAAAAATGTCAAGTATCAAATAGAAATATTAGTCATGTTTGACATCTAACAGTTATAGTTAAAGACAAGGAATTGACTATGATGAGGTATTTGCCCCCGTTGCTTGTCTTGAAACTATTATACTGGTCATTTCTTTGGCAGCCTAAAATGAATGAAAGATCTATCAAATGGATGTGAAGTTGGCCTTCTTGAATGGTTTTCTCGAAGAAGAAGTTTATATCGAGCAACCACAGGGATATGAAGTAAAAGGGAAAGAAGAAAAAGTCTTGAAGTTGAAGAAGGCATTGTACGGACTCAAGCAAGCACCGAGAGCTTGGAATGTTCGTATCAACAAGTACTTTCGAGACAAAAACTTCATAAAGTGTCCATATGAGAATGCACTCTATATTAAAGCGCAAAGTGGAGATATTTTGATTGTGTGCTTATATGTTGATGATTTGATCTTCACTGGGAACAATCTAAGCATGTTCGAAGAGTTCAAGAAAGACATGTTAAATGAATTTGAGATGACGGATATGGGGCACATGGCATATTATCTCGGCATTGAAGTAAAACAAGAAGACAAAGGAATCTTTATCAGCTAAGAAGGCTATGCCAAATAAGTCCTTAAGAAGTTCAAGATGGATGATGCCAATCCGGTTGGCACTGTCGCTCCCAGGACTTTCATCCAGGTACAAACGCGAGAGTGGCGCGGAAAAAACAGAGTCGCCAGCCGTGTAAATTTATCCCAAGAGAGGGAAAGAGAACACCACATAAACCTGAGGAAGAGGGAAAGGAATGGTCATCGCAACCATAACCTGGGTTCGGGAGTCGGTTACACGAGGGGAAGGTGCTAGCACCCCACGCGTCCATCGTACTCGATGGGATCCACGCTTATTGTCTACTCTAAGGGTAAGTTATACTGTCATCTAGGGCTGTACTAAAACGGAGAGGGAAAAGACTAAGACAGACTCGGTAGGACGTCGACGTCCTAGGCCTACGTACCCCCTTCGTGCAATGGGGAATTTAGAGTCAACGTAGTTCGGACCAAGTTCTTTTTGTGTTTTTTATGAGCGACGTCAAGTTCGCGTCCGGCAGTTAGGGTTGATGCCTGTTTGCGACTCAGACGGAAGGTAACGTGCCCTTTTTGAAAATAGCCTTTAAGTTGAAGGTCCCGAAGGACAAAAAGGTTTGAAGTTGGTTTGTGTTTTTTAGGACAGAAGTGGCTTAAGTTAGTTCCTAAGCTGCATTGCACCAAAGTCTAGGGCACAGGGGCGAACACTTAACGCATCGTCCCAAGACAGGACGCTCACTAAGCACTCTAGAAAGATGAGAGGAAGCCCCTCATATCTCATTCCCCATACTTAAGGCTCGTGCGCAATACACCTTATTCTTAATAAATGTTTTAAAGAAATTTGAGATGAGAAGAGAGAAGACACAAGGGTAACTCTAAAGGGAGACTATGAACCCTAAAGTTATCATGCATGGGTGACCTACGGTTAGTGAGGTTTGAAGACAACCTAAATCCTAAAGGAAAGAGATGAGAGAAGGAGAGAATAGTAAAGGTGAATATGGATGCTTATCCACACCCTTAAAGAACTTACCTTAGACCCTGCATAAAAGATTAGTACAGAATAAACATAAGTAAGAGAAATGAGGAGAATGAAAATCAAGCAATGGCAAACAATAATGACAATCATCCAAACATGAATCAAAGAGACAAAGAAACAACCCCAAAGCAAAGGGCACAAGTGCCTTTTCAAACAGACAATCATACAAGGTTAAAGATGCGCCTGCAAGAAAATCTCAAGTGAAAACAAATCAGATAATTAGAAAAATGACTCCTAAAATTCCCAAATTAAACATTAAGGTTCCTCAACCAGAGGTAAACAACATATAAAAAATCCCTGCAAAAATTCAAAGTGTTAGCCATTCAAATGATCACACAAAATTCAAATAAGGGATAGGGTTCAATGTGCCAAAGAGAACGACCCAAATGCAATGTGAAATAAATTTAAAAATGCAAGAAAAATAGTTTTATGCAATTTAGAATGTTAATGAATGAATGCAAAAAGAACTAGTGAAAAATGTTTTAGGATTGCAGAGAAATAAAATAAAGAAATTTAAGTATGCATGACATGCGTAATGCAAAAAGAAGTTGAATTAAACAATTAATTTAAATGATAAAAAATAAAATAAAAATAAAAATAAAATTGGTGAAAATTTTATAAGATGATAAAAATGATGTATGAATTTTATTGGGATTTTTTAAATGTAATTTACTATTTTTAAATAATTAAAATATGAAAATGTAAAAATAAAATAAAATACAATGAATTAATGGGCTGGGGGGTGTAGCGAGTAAAGAAAGAGCGTTGAAATGGTTGATGGGCCTGGGAGGTGGGTGCAGATAGTAGGTCCGGTCCAACCCATTAATCAGAAAAATAACAAAATAAAAAAAGGACTATGCGTGGACCTGCCACGCGCGTGGCACATGCCCATTTTAATGCGCTGGCTGCCTCTCAGTCGCACGATCCATCAAACGGTTACCCACGAGTCAACTTAAAAAAAAGTAATTAAAATGAAACAACATAACTGGACGCGCATGGTAGTTTCGGTGAGGTAAACAACACGTGATCAATAATAAAAATTCAGAAAAAAAATAACAAAAAGAACACATGGCGCGCTATGGGCCATGCGATCAAGAGCATCAACGGCTCACACTTCATCTTCTCCGTTCCACCCTTCACCAGCCGGAAACTCCTCAGGTCGCCGGAGCCCTAGCTCCGGCCGCCTGCCACCGCCACCTGCAACCTACAAGGTGCCCAGAAAATACCAAACCGCATACCATTTTGTCCAGATTTTTATGAGGATCACGAATATCCTATTATTTTTTACAAAAGATCAAAGCCAAGAACAAATCGCACGAAGAAAAAAGTGGGTCCAAAACTTCAAATCAACATAGCAAGCGGTACACACATCCAAAATTAAAACCAAATATATCAGGATGATCAGCAGGCATAACATGTCAATATTCACATAAAAAATTGGAGTTTTAGGATCCTTCAAAATCCTTCAAACCTGAGATGGCATACCTTCAAACCTTGCTTTTGGCTGCGAATGGTGGTTGGGTTGTGCTCCAGAAATCACCAGGAAGAGACTTGTGGAAGAACTTGTGGCGAAAACCTTGTGGATCATGAGTTTTTGTGAGAAATCCTCTTTTAGGGTTTTCTTGAGAACTCCTCCAATTTCACGTGCATGAACCCTAACCAATGCATGATTAGGCTTAAATACTTAGGGTTATTTCATATCTGATCATTTGGGCTTGGGTGATCCATTGTTTCATGAGTTTTTGAATTGTTTTGTTAAAATGCATTATGTTGAATAAGTGAAAAATACACCCCTTCCATGCACTTAAATTCATAATGGACCACTTGCATCTGAATTGCTAATCACACCACATTTAACTTGGGCCTTGAGAACAAATGATTCATGACTTTTGAATAACTTGGCATTTTTGAATAATGGAGGATAAATGAAGAAAAAACCATAGAACCATTTGATTAAAGGGCCTATAATGATCCTCAAGGAAGGCTCTTTGACATTAAAAAGTGACATGAAGCAATGGAATTGATTATAGGGCACTATGCCCAAAATTATGAAAATGGCATCATGAGAAACCCTAAAAACCACTTTGCCTTCTTTTGATCATAACGGGAGTTTCACAAATGTTACGGAGACCCACTAGTACTTGTTGGAAAGAGGAGAAAAAGATATTCAACTTTCATGTTGGAGAGAAATTCATTTGAAGCTTTCTTGATGATGAAAAGTCAAGTTGAATGCAGTGTAGGAACTTGCCAAAAATGGAAACTTTTCATTATAGGTCACTTTCCAATTTTAGAAACTTTGCACCAACTCCTGATTTCTGACAAATATGTATGAAACTTGATCCTTGAAGACCATATAAGGATGTGAGACCTTGAAAATCTTGGAGAGAACCTCAAAATTCCACAGTTGACTTCTCCTCTCACTGTTGACTTTTACCCAATTCACCTGATTCTCAATCTTCTGGTTAATTGAACTTCTCCTGAACCAAACTGATGGACAACCTCCCATCCCTAGGTATTTAGGGACCCAAGAAACACCATAGAATCAAGTCTTGCCCAAAAAATCAGAAATAAACTGACTTTACAGCAAACCCTAGTTGTGGTACCCTCAGTCTAGGAGGAAATAACACAGTCTCCAAATCCAAATTCCTCTGAATATGATGTGTATCCTCTCCAACAAAGATAAGATATGCCATTTGATGATAAAAAAACCCAAGGAGCTTGGCTATTGAAGCAATAAACCCAAGAATCTCAAAACCCTAATCTATGCACTGGTTAGGAGAGGATGATCCACCTGAGCTCTCTAGGACAATACCAGGACTCTTGCTTGACCCTCTGAAGCACTGCCTCAGGCACCTTGACCCCATGCTAAGAACCAATGATATGCACACATGATAATGCAAAATGCAATGCAATATAAGCCAGTTAGTAATAAAGTAAAGAGGGCAAATTTTGGGGTGCTACAGCTGCCCCTATTCAATCAACTTGGTCCTGATGGTATGATAGCAACGGCTCTCAGACATTCCAGGATACACGGGGATTTAATACCAAAGAACCCGGAAATTTGCGACCAACAGAAGAGGGACGACTCACTGGGGAACAAGTAATAAATGTTGCACTTGTCACGACACGTACGAGTATTGGAAACCAAGGTATTGGAAAGTCACAAACGAGTGTTAACTATGGTGGGGATAAACACTGACGGGTGTCAAAGAATCCAAAATATTATACGCGGACAGGTATCGGAAAGGCACACGGACGGGTGTAAAAGGCTCAATACGGACGGGTATCGAAAAGGTACACGGACGGGTGTAAAAAGGTTCAATACGGACGGGTATCAAAAAGGTACACGGACGGGTGTAAAGGTTTCAATACGGACGGGTATCAAAAAGGTACACGGACGGCTGTAAAGGTTTCAATACGGACGGGTATCAAAAAGGTACACGGACGGGTGTAAAGGTTTCAATACGGACGGGTATCATAAGGGTACACGGACGGGTGTAAAAGGTTTCAATACGGACGGGTATCAAAAGGGTACACGGACGGGTGTAAAAGGTTCAATACGGACGGGTATCGGAAAGGTACATGGACGGGTGTAAAAGGTTCAATACGGACGGGTATCGGAAAGGTACACGGACGAGTGTAAAAGTTTCAATACGGACGGGTATCAAAAGGGTACACGGACGGGTGTAAAAGGATTAATACGGACGAGTATCGGAAAGGTACACGGACGGGTGTAGAAAGGTACACGGACAGGTGTAAAGGTTTCAATATGGATGGGTATCAAAAAGGTACACGGACGGGTGTAAAGGTTTCAATACGGACGGGTATCAAAAGGGTACACGGACGGGTGTAAAAAGGTTCAATACGGGCGGGTATCGGAAAGGTACACGGACGGGTGTAAAAGTTTCAATACGGACGGGTATCAAAAGGGTACACGGACGGGTGTAAAAGGATTAGTACGGACGGGTATCGGAAAGGTACACGGACGGGTGTAAAAAGGTGTAAAGCAACTTTTACCGGGGATTAATCTCGCTGGGGGAATCGATAAGTCTAAACAAAAGACTCTGCCGGGGAGCACCAATACGAGGAACGCCCCTCTCCAAAATCTCCTGAGTTGTGCCACCTCCGCTGAGAAAGAGAACTGGCAAAGGAATCATCACGCCTGGCTTATGCTTCGAATGCAAATGTTTGAATTTTGCCGTAATGCTCCACACGAAGTGGAAATGCTACGCGTCTTGAGGATGCAATGCAAATGCTTATGACATGCAAAAAAGGGTCCCTCCAGCAAAATAAATGCCGGAGAGAGAGACCAATTCAGCTGGGGATGACAAAAATAAATTATCCTCTGAATCCAGGAACTCTTCTAAGAAGGATCACGCTGACCGACCCTTTGGATCAATAACTTCTGTTGGGGATGAAGTCCCAAAAGAACATTCGCTCCACTGGGGATTACACATAACTCTTTGAAAAAGGAGACCACGGCCTGAATCTGGAGGGTGTCAAATATCACTTGAATTTGAAACCTGCTGGGGATGTCAACCACCGTTGAACAAACCACCAAACTCTGCTTGGGGATACTGCTGAACTTAGCCTACTGATGGGGGAGAAGGAGCACCTTGACTTTGTGGGGAAATAACGTCTTGATCTGGAGAAGATACCTCCTAAGTCTCCTGCTGGGGAAGGTCTACTCTACTGAGGAAAGTGCAATCTCAATGCTGGGGAGTACGATCCTGTTACCCTGCAAGTCAAACAACAAAATAGAATACGCCACAACATGACTATCACCGTTAACGCCTAAGTAATTTCTACTGCTTTTCGTTATGCTCTGCAAAGCTCAAAGTTTTATATGCAATGTTTATCAAGAATATCGGACGTTTTTGCAAACAAAACAGTAACAGTAAAACAAACAATGGAAAGCTCTTTGAGTGAAATGAATATTTTATTGAGAAAAGTGGCCTGTAAATAGGCATTTACAATTGGAAACAATTCCTAGAAAGAGGTAATTGCGCAAAAAGTAAAATAAAAATACAAATGTCGGCAATGCGGGAACAGATATCCACCATGGTTCGACTCAGCTATGACTCATATGTCCTGCTTATCCACAAATATCTTGACTTCTGAATAGACTGACTGTACTGATTCCTCCCTTTCAGAATTTCCGAGTATCGAGAGTGTTCACAGATCGAACGCAGACCATAGCCTTTTGCTTATAGATCCCTAACTTTTTCCTGGATCGCCCTTTTCGGGTTTTCAACCCACCGGGATACCCATTTTTGCCAAAGTTGCCTTTTCAGGTTTTCAACTTTGCGGGTTTACACATTTCTTTTTTTTTTACATTTTATCCCTAATTTTTGCCCGAACCTTTTCCCTTTTATGGCTCGCCGGGATGCCCTTTTTTGCCTGGATTTTCTTTTTATGTCCAGCGGGTCTCTTTTATGCGAAGTATTTTTTGACTACGTCTGCGTTCACAGGGGAGGTAAAATCTTCGCCATCCATAGTTGAAAGTAGTAAGGCTCCACCAGAGAAAACCTTTCTGACTACATACGGCCCTTCGTAGTTTGGAGTCCATTTGCCCCTGTGATCTGTCTGAGGAGGAAGGATCCTTTTCAAAACCAATTCACCTGTCTGAAAATTCCGAGGACGCCCTTTCCGATCAAAGGCGTGCTTCATCCTGCTCTGATACAAACGACCATGTACGATGGCTGCCAATCTCTTTTCTTCAATAAGGTTCAACTGATCCAACCTGGAACGCACCCATTCAGCTTCATCAAGCTTCACATCTGCCAGAACTCTCAAAGACGGAATCTCGACCTCTAAGGGTAAGACTGCTTCCACACCATACACCAACGAGAAAGGGGTTGCCCCAGTTGACGTACGCACCGAAGTACGGTAACCATGTAGGGCGTAAGGTAACATCTCATGCCAGTCTTTATACGTTACCACCATCTTCTGCACAATCTTCTTAATATTCTTATTTGCCGCCTCAACAACACCATTCATCTTTGGCCGATACGGAGAAGAATTGTGATGCTTAATCTTAAAACTCTGACACAGTTCCTTCATCATCTTGTTGTTCAAATTCAAGCCATTATCAGTAATGATTCTCTCCGGGACCCCATAACGACAGATGATGTCCTTCTTTATAAACCGGGCTACCACTTGCTTGGTGACATTGGCGTACGAGGCTACCTCCACCCACTTTATGAAATAGTCAATGGCAACCAAAATGAAACGATGCCCATTGGAAGCAGTAGGCTCAATCTTTCCAATCATATCTATACCCCACATTGCAAACGGCCAAGGAGATGACAACACATTTAGAGGCGTAGGCGGTACGTGCATCTTATCTGCATAAATCTGGCATTTATGACACTTCCGAGCGTACTTGAAACAATCAGACTCCATAGTCATCCAATAATATCCTGCTCTCAACAACTTTCTAGCCATGGTGTGTCCACTGGAATGAGTACTAAAAGAGCCCTAGTGAACTTCCTCCATCAATGAGCTTGCCTCGTGTTCATCAACACAACGTAGCAAGACCATATCGAAGTTCCTCTTATATAACACATCATCCTTGTTCAGAAAGAAGTTCCCTGCCAACCTTCTCAGAGTCTTCTTATCTTTGGTGGAGGCACCCTCTGGATACTCCTGTCTCTTCAGAAAAACCTTAATATCATGATACCACGGTTTACCATCAGACACATCTTCAATTGCAAACACAAAAGCCGGTCTGTCCAGACGCATAATTCTAATCGAAGGTGTTTCATTCCAACGGTTCACCTTATACATGGATGCCAATGTCGCCAACGCATCAGCCATCTGATTCTCAGCTCTAGGCACATGATGAAAATCCACCCTATCAAAGAAAGGTAACAACCTTCTGGCATAGTTGTTATAAGGTACCAAATTTGCCTGACGAGTCTCCCATTCTCCTGTAATCTGATTAACCACTAACGCGGAATCACCATAGACATCGAGGTTTTTAATTCTCAAATCAATTGCTTCTTCTAACCCCATGATGCATGCTTCATACTCCGCCTCGTTGTTGGTACACACGAATGCTAACCGGGCTGTGAAAGGTATATGAGAACCCTTCGGAGTTGTAATGATTGCCCTAATTCCGTTACCATATGAGTTGACAGCCCCATCAAAGATCATCTTCCACTGAGACCCAATCTCTGGTCCTTCGTCAGGCAGAGGCTCTTCACAATCCTTCATTTTCAGAAACATAACATGCTCGTCTGGAAACTCAAACTTCATAGGCTGATAATCTTTGACTGGCTGTTCAGCAAGATATTCTGACAGAACACTTCCCTTAATGGCCTTCTGAGAAACATACTGAATATCGTACTCTGTCAAAACCATCTGCCAACGGGCTATCCTTCCAGAAAGTGCCTGCTTTTCAAACACGTACTTAATCGGATCCATCTTCGAAATCAACAAGGTTGTGTGATTTAACATATACTGCCTTAGGCGCTTGGCTGCCCAAGCGAGTGCACAACATGTCTTTTCCAGCATAGAGTATCTTGATTCGCAATCAGTGAACTTCTTACTCAGGTAGTAAATGGCGTGCTCTTTCTTGCCCGTCTCGTCGTGTTGACCGAGCACACAACCCATCGAATTCTCAAGAACCATAAGGTACATAATCAATGGTCTCCCAGACACCGGTGGCATAAGGACTGGAGGTTCCTGCAAATACGTCTTTATTCTTTCAAACGCTTCTCGACAATTTTCATTCCACCTGACCTCTTGGTCCTTTCTTAACAACTTGAAAATTGGTTCACATGTAGCCGTCAGATGGGAGATGAACCTGGCAATGTAGTTCAACCTCCCCAAGAAACCACGAACCTCTTTCTCTGTTCTTGGCTCAGACATCTCCTGTATGGCTCTTATCTTTGCAGGATCAACCTCTATACCTCTTTCACTAACAATGAATCCCAGCAATTTACCAGACCTCACACCGAAAGTGCACTTGTTCGAATTCAATCTTAACCTGAACTTCCTCAACCTTTCAAACAGCTTCTGGAGGTTTACCAAGTGTTCTTCCTCTGTCTGTGACTTCGCAATCATGTCATCAACATAGACTTCAATCTCCTTGTGAATCATATCATGAAAGAGAGTCACCATCGCCCGCTGATAGGTTGCCCCAGCATTCTTCAATCCAAAGGGCATTACCTTGTAGCAAAATGTTCCCCACGGTGTTATGAAAGTAGTCTTCTCCGTGTCCTCTGGGGCCATTTTGATTTGGTTATACCCCGAGAAGCCATCCATGAAGGAAAACACAGAATATTGAGCGGTATTGTCCACTAATACGCCAATGTGGGGAAACGGGAAATCATCCTTCAGGCTCACCCTATTCAAATCTCGGTAATCAACACACATCCTAACCTTCACATCCTTCTTAGGTACAGGCACACTATTAGCAACCCACGGAGGATAATTTGTCACGGTAAGAAATCCGGCGTCCAACTGTTTCTGAACCTCTTCCTTGATCTTGACAGCCATATCTGGTTTCGTCCTTCTCAATTTCTCCTTGACTGGAGTACAACCCTCTTTAAGCGGTAGTCTGTGTGAAACAATGTCAGTGTCAAGCCCAGGCATGTCTTGGTAAGACCAGGCGAAGATATCCACATACTCTCGAAGTAACTCCACCAATCTTCTCTTAACAGTGTCTTCCAGGGCAGCCCCAATCTTTACTTCTCGTTTAACATCCTCGGTTCCCAGATTAACAGTCTCAACCTCCTCCTGATGAGGTAGAATAACCCTTTCCTCTTGTTTCAACAGCCTGGATAATTCTTCTGGTAAGTCACAGTCTTCGTCAGTCTCTTCTTCGGCCTGATAGATGGGATTGTCGAAGTCATATCGAGCCATAGCTAAGTCATGGGTGGAATCTGAACAAAGGAACCTGCATGATGGATGTTTTATGTTTATTATGAGTGCAACAAACAAGAAAACACATTGCCATTTTGATGTGGGTTAATGCAAAAAGTAAAAATAGAAAGACAGGGATCGAAATATTTGAATGAAAAACGTCCTTTATTAATGATAAAAATAGCAAATAAAACATCCAAGCCCTACAAATAAATACCACTACGCCTTGGGCAGAGCGTAGGACTCAACATAACAGAAACAAAAGTAAATTACTCCGGGCGCGTCACTTGGATCACTTTCTCGGAGGATCAGTTTCCTAGACTCTGACCAGGAATGCAGGGACGGATCCATTCATCCATGTCACAATCACTATCTCCTTCATCCTCAATAGCATTGACTCTGTCGAAGAAAACACCGACACTGGTGAAACGGACTGGACCATAGAACTTGGGAGGCTCTTCAGAACGCCTAGGTGGCTTGTAACCCAATCCATGAGTATCTTGCTTCCTTTGAACATCAATAACACTGCCCCACTTCTGAGAACCACCAGCTTCAACTATAGCACGCGCCTCTTTGAAAGAGGACATTGGAACTTCTGGTTGTATGACGACTTCAGGTTGGGCAACCACCCCAGGATGAGTGACTGCCTTTGGGGGTTCCTGGGGACTCTTCACAGCTTCAAAGGCTTGGCACAAAGTTTCCTGTATCTCACCATCTACCTCTACATACTTGAAGGTCGATAGGTGACTCACCATAATATCTTCTTCACCACAAACAGTCACAACGTGGCCATCCACCATATACTTCAACTTCTGGTGTAGCGTAGAAGTTACTGCCCCAGCACCATGGATCCAAGGGCGACCCAGCAAACAACTATAGGCAGGCTGAATATCCATTATGTAAAAGGTGGTGTTGAAAATCTCAGGACCCACCTTAATCGGCAGAACTAACTCTCCAAACACTGATCTCTTGGAGCCATCAAAAGCACGTACCACCAGGTCACTTGGCGTACAAATCAACCCACGAGTATCCAACTTCATCAAAGTCTTCTTTGGTAACACATTCAAAGACGACCCAGTATCAACTAACACATGCGACATTAAAGAACCACGACATTCCACTGAAATATGCAGAGCGTTGTTGTGATTCCTCCCAGCCGGAGTCAGATCTAAATCGATGAAACCCAAACCATTACCAGCATTCACATGAGCCACAACCCCTTCTAACTGGTTGACAGATATCTCCTGCGGTACATAAGCCATATTCAGAATCTTCAGCAATGCATTTCGGTGTGCCTCGGAGCACAACAGTAAGGATAGGATGGAAATCTTCGATGGAGTTTGGTGGAGTTGGTCAACAATCTTGTAATCACTTTTTCTGATCAGCCTCATAAACTCTTCTACGTCTTCTGAGAAAGTATCCCCACCTGGATTTGTCGTAGAATTATTAGCTTCCTGCCTCTGTACAGACTCATCCATCATCTACTTACCTTTGTCTTGTCTCGAACTGCTAGCTTGATTCTCGGAGGGAGTAGAGACTCTACCACTCCTAGTGATAGCCCCTGCTTCAACAAGATTTTCCACCCCTGTGTTCACAGTTGATGTCTCTTCCAATTCCAGCTTCTTACCATTAACAAACACCTCGGCCCCATAATTCCATGGGATGGCCTTGGTACTCTCATACGGAACTGGTCCGGGAACAGTGATAGTGACCGGCGCTGGTCTCGCTGGCGCTGATATAGTTATCGTCTTGAATGGAATTGTTATCGTGGCAACATCAATCTCTCTGTCAGTAACAATACTCTGCTTACAGCCCCTGTCAAACTGTAATACCCCTTCGCTGATCATTTTTTGAATACCTGCTTTCAATAAATCACAACCGCCTGGCCGCGACACACATTCTACACAACCCTCATCACAACCGGGAAATACCCCTACCTTCAACAGTCGTTCCTTCACCACACCCAAGGGAGTTTGGATTTCGTTCACATCTGAAATCAAACTCAAGTCTTCACAATTTTTAATAATAGCATTGATCTTCGGCCCACCGTGATTCGGCATCGGGTTCTGATTCACATTAGGAACATCGTTGGAGAAATTGATGGCTTTAGAATCCACTAAGTCTTGAACCAGATGCTTAAAAGCTCTACAGTTCTCAGTATGATGTCCGGGTGTTCCAGAATGGAATTCACAATGGGCGTTGGCGTCATAGCCGGGAGGTGGATTACCAATAGGTGGAGCCAATGTTCTTTTCTGAACCAACTGTAGTTTTAACAAGTGCTGAAATAATTGAGCATAGGGCATAGGCGGAGTTTCAAGATGCCTATTCCGCCTAGACGCAGGTTGTGATCTGCGAGGACCCTGATTTTGTTGTTGAGACACTACTAACTGCCGAGGTGCTGCTGGGATGGTTACAGAAGCCACCTGCTGATTGTAATTCTGACGAGGACCTTCTTTACCACGATACGATGACACAGAGTTTGTATCTCCCTCCTTTTTCTTGTAACCACTAGCATAAGGCTTCTTACTTCCTCCAGATGAGGACCCATCACCGCCTGATATTTTTCCTGCCTTAATTCCGCTTTCTACCATCTCTCCTACCAAGATCAAATAAGCAAACTTTCCAGACATACACGGTACCAATTTTTCAAAGTAATGACCCTGCAAGGTGGCCATAAACATAGTTATCATTTCACGTTCCAACATGGGAGGCTGAACCCTCGCTTCCAGTTCACGCCACCTCTGGGCGTACTCCTTGAAACTCTCATTATTTTTCTGTGACAAATTCTGTAGTTGCGTTCTGTTAGGAGCCATGTCAGTGTTATATTGGTAGTGTCTGATAAATGCCCCTGCCAGATCTCTCCAACTACGCACATCTTTCCTTTCCAGTTGCATGTACCACTCCAGGGATGCCCCAGATAGGCTATCCTGGAAGCAATGCATCATCAGCTTCTCGTTCTTCGCATGCGCAGCCATTTTACTTGCGTATGCTCTCACATGGGTCCTTCGACAAGTCATACCATTATACTTCTTGAAAGTGGGAGTCTGAAACTTGTACGGAATAACAACGCCTGGAACCAACCCCAAATCCTCTAGATCCATTCCCACAGAATCCTGATTCACAACACCCCTCAGTTGTTCCTCAATCAAGCGGATCCTCTGATCCTGATCAGTCTGGGGACCAGCATCCCCACCTGGCAAAGAAAATACATCATCCTGAACATCATCATACTGACGACCCTGAATTGCGCCAGCACCAGTACCACCTCCCCCAGGATTTTCAGCCCCTCCCGGAGGAATCACAACACCAGAAACAGGAACACTTCCGCCAGTAGGACCATTCTGACCATTACCAGTAACACCAGTCTGAAGTCCTCCATAAAGGACACCGTCATCATCAACCCTCGCAATCAGTGGCTGAACGAGAGTTCTCAACTGCTCTTGTCCCTGAGCAACCCCTTGCATTAATTCTATGAATTGGTTCATGCGAGTCCGCATCTCAATGATCTCGTTCTGTAGCTGATCCATGAGTCTCTTCCGATTCTGCTTAGTAGGATACCGGTGAATATGATGATCTGCAATTCTGAGATGAGAACAAGATAATAATACCGGAGATAAACACCTGTCATGCAAAATGGTTATGCAACATGATTATGAGTATGCAAATGCAAATGGATGTGTTTGAAAATTCACAGGGCGATCCACCCCTTGATTCCGGTTTAATAACAAGATATAATGGAACTTCTGCTCATATATTAAGAAAACCAGAGAAAAGCCAAATGTCAACAATTACAAATCCGAGATAACAAGTCTGAATATAAAAAACCATAGGTCCAAACCAACAAGCCTGGTGGTGATCCAAATACAATAAAAGAGAACAGGAAACTATGGCATATCATCAAAATTCACAAGTGTCAATCCCCCCATCCATTATGCTTTCTGCACCAGTCTTGAATCTCCTTGAACAGCTTTCTGGTATTGGGATGCTTCGGCCTCTGAATTAGCCCTTGAATGAGAAGGTCTCTCCTGTGTATGATCCCATCCAAGTATCTGCAATGTAACTCCCAAGCGTCTTCTCCAGAAACACCATCCACGCTAGGACCCTCATGTCTAGGTTTCTTCACCTCAGCTTGGACTTTCAGTTCTTCCATGGAGGCTATGGCTTCATTGAGTCGACCTTTGACTACTTGTCTCTTGAATATCCCTGATAAGATCTCGGCGTCTTTCTTCTTGAGCGTCGACTTCAACTGATCAATCTTAGCTATGTAGTCGTCTTCCTTTCTCTTATTCTCAGCCATGGCAGTTTCTTGGTGATCATTGAACCTGTGAATCTTCAACAAAGCCTTGCCTAATTCCTCCTCCTTGGACCTGAGAACGCTACTGATACCATCCAAAGCTTGTTTCATTCTTTCTCTGGATGCGACCATGTCAGCAAGCTCTCTTTCTGCTTTAACAAGAAGCTCTGTCTTCAACTTGGCGGTATGAACAACTTCACCCCGCTCATGCTTCCACTGATAAATCTCTCTCTCTTTAGCTTACTATTCTCTTCCCGCAACCTTTCCTTTTCAGCCCATAATTTGTCATACTTCTCTATCTCAACCGTGGTAGGAGGCTCGATCACCAAAGGATACAAAGGTGGTTCCACCGGGAAGGGAAGAAGCTCCTCTTCTGCTCTCTTCTTGATCCACTCTTTATAGGGAGGAAAAGCCTGGTTATTACATTTCCCGAATGACATTTTACCCTTCTTAGTTACCTGTTTCCGAGCATTCACAACTTTCCTTATCAACCCTTAATCCTTAATACCATTGAAGAACAAGGACTCACGGACATCTCGCTCTTCGGGTGGACTCTTCGAAGGATAACCAAACTGTCTGATAGCTAGGGAGGGATTATAGTTAATTCCACCTTTCCTCCCTATCAAGGGAACATTAGGGAATTCTCCGCATTTGCAAATAATCTCCATCCCTAGCAAGTCACGATTAATCCAAGCAATGTTGTCAGCAGTCAAGCCCATAACCCTCTTTGACCACTTCAGAGAATCTTTCGTATCAACGAAAGCGCCAGATTCAGGGAGACGACTCAAAAACCAAGTAGCTAAGAGTGGTGCACAGCAACTTACAGTTTTCCCACGCCTATTCTCATTCTTATAGTGAACTGAATGGTACACATCACCTAGCAAGGTAGGTATAGGATTCTTTGAAATAAAGATTCTGACAGCATGCATATCCACCAGATCAGGAATATTAGGAAACAAAACAATCCCATAGATGCACATAGCTAGGATAGTTTGGAAAGCAGTCCAGTTCTTCTCTTTGACATGTATGCAAGCCTGATCGAACAAGAACTTCAACAAGAAACCCTTAACTCCTTGTTTTTCTGCAATATTACTGTTAAGAACAGATTCATCAATATGAAGAGCAACAGCCATATCTTTCACCCCGGGGTGTTCTTCAGAAAAGAAAACTATATCATGACTGATAGGAATTCCCAAAATAAATGAGAACTCCTCCAACGTCGGAGCCAAGATGTAGTCCGGGAAAGTGAAGCAACACAGAGACGGATCGTAAAACTGAAGAAGTGTGTGAATGGCATCCTTCTCATACTGGGAGATATTATAGACAAATTTCAGAAGTCTTCCATACCTTCCACTAAACTCTGTACGAACTCCGGAACCAGCCATATTAATCAATTTGTGAATCAGTGTCAAAGTCGGCTCTGGGAATGAATAGGCGACAGTCTTCTTTCTCTGAACATCCATACTGAAGCGACCTCAGAAAACCGGAATCAAGGGTAAGATGCAAGCCTTGAAAAATGTCAAACACGTCAGAATGCAAGAAAAATGATATGCTCATGCAAACATGGGGTCAAGGCACACTGCTAGATGTGCTATGCTGTTAGCTGAACGAGAACCCAAAAAACCAAAACTCTGAACCACTGAGATACTCAAACATTGGACATTGATGAGAAATCCAGAAAACCGGGTAGGTTGAAAGTCTCGGTTACCTGCAAACCTGCAAATGGCCATCCCCTCTCACATGTGGGTACTAGGATGTTCAGTATCCCGGGCTCTCAGGTCGAGAAATGATGATACTTTCACCATTTCTGGTTTGGCATCATTATCAATCGAGGAGGCCTCAACTGATTCTCCAAAGCGGAAGGTCCTTAGCTTTGGCACTGAGGTCGAGAAACAATAGTACATTCATCCCTCGGGGTATAGTACTAAAGTCAATTGAGGAGTTCCTCCACTGATTCTCTTCAAAACGTAGGGGCCATCCTATGCGAGTTCCAAAGCGGGCCCTCGGGTGCGAATGGGTTTACCACAGGATGTGGTCTGCTACTGTCACCACTAAAGAGGGATGTTTCCACCAAGGTCCTCAATGATCGGTCACCAGAGTCGACAGCTCTCTAGATCAACACCCCAACATGCGCAAGACACACACGTTAAAATGCATCCCAAGATAGCCTCGTCTGGTTGTGAATTTCGTGAACACACAAACGTACCAAGCGGGCACGTAGGTCCAACTACTTTCCACTCTAGTCCTAGGGTATTCTCAAGCCTTGGTATTGGGCTTAGCTCTCAGACCCACCCAACCTGCAAAACAAAGACAGCCAGCACAGCACAGCAGCATGACAGTAATAAAAATGCAGACAATGCTGTAAAGATAAAAATAAAATACAACACATAATGCAAAACAAAAACAAAACACCCAAAGAGAACAAAGACAAGCAAGCGTTAGGATTGACTCGCTTAGGGATGGACCAGCATAGGTCATCCAGAATCCCCAGCAGAGTCGCCAGCTGTCGCTCCCAGGATTTTCATCCAGGTACAAACGCGAGAGTGGCGCGGAAAAAATAGAGTCGCCAGCCGTGTAAATTTAACCCAAGAGAGGGAAAGGGAACACCGCATAAACCTGAGGAAGAGGGAAAGGAATGGTCATCGCAACCATAACCTGGGTTCGGGAGTCGGTTACACGAGGGGAAGGTGCTAGCACCCCACGCGTCCATCGTACTCGATGGGATCCACGCTTGTTGTCTACTCTAAGGGTAAGCTATACTGTCATCTAGGGCTATACTAAAACGGAGAGGGAAAAGACTAAGACAGACTCGGTAGGACGTTGACGTCCTAGGCCTGCGTACCCCCTTCGTGCAATGGGGAATTCAGAGTCAACGTAGTTCGGACCAAGTTCTTTTTGTGTTTTTTATGAGCGACGTCAAGTTCGCGTCCGGCAGTTAGGGTCGATGCCTGTTTGCGACTCAGACGGAAGGTAACGTGCCCTTTTTGAAAATAGCCTTTAAGTTGAAGGTCCCGAAGGACAAAAAGGTTTGAAGTTGGTTTGTGTTTTTTAGGACAGAAGTGGCTTAAGTTAGTTCCTAAGCTGCATTGCACCAAAGTCTAGGGCACAGGGGCGAACACTTAACGCATCGTCCCAAGACAGGACGCTCACTAAGCACTCTAGAAAGATGAGAGGAAGCCCCTCATTTCTCATTCCCCATACTTAAGGCTCGTGCGCAATACACCTTATTCTTAATAAGTGTTTTAAAGAAATTTGAGATGAGAAGAGAGAAGACACAAGGGTAACTCTAAAGGGAGACTATGAACCCTAAAGTTATCATGCATGGGTGACCTACGCTTAGTGAGGTTTGAAGACAACCTAAATCCTAAAGGAAAGAGATGAGAGAAGGAGAGAATAGTAAAGGTGAATATGGATGCTTATCCACACCCTTAAAGAACTTACCTTAGACCTTGCATAAGATTAGTACAGAATAGACATAAGTAAGAGAAATGAGGTGAATTAAAATCAAGCAATGGCAAACAATAATGACAATCATCCAAACATGAATCAAAGAGACAAAGAAACAACCCCAAAGCAAAGGGCACAAGTGCCTTTTCAAACAGACAATCATACAAGGTCAAAGATGCGCCTGCAAGAAAATCTCAAGTGAAAACAAATCAGATAATTAGAAAAATGACTCCTAAAATTCCCAAATTAAACATTAAGGTTCCTCAACCAGAGGCAAACAACATATAAAAAATCCCTACAAAAATTCAAAGTGTTAGCCATTCAAATGATCACACAAAATTCAAATAAGGGATATGGTTCAATGTGCCAAAGAGAGGGACCCAAATGCAATGTGAAATAAATTTAAAAATGCAAGAAAAATAGTTTTATACAATTTAGAATGTTAATGAATGAATACAAAAAGAACGAGTGAAAAATGTTTTAGGATTACAGAGAAATAAAATAAAGAAATTTAAGTATGCGTGACATGCATAATGCAAAAAGAAGTTGAATTAAACAATTAATTTAAATGATAAAAAATAAAATAAAAATAAAAATAAAATTGGTGAAAGTTTTATAAGATGATAAAAATGATGTATGAATTTTATTGGGATTTTTTAAATGTAATTTACTATTTTTAAATAATTAAAATATGAAAATGTAAAAATAAAATAAAATACAATGAATTAATGGGCTGGGGGTGTAGCGAGTAAAGAAAGAGCGTTGAAATGGTTGATGGGCCTGGGAGGTGGGTGCAGATAGTAGGTCCGGTCCAACCCATTAATCAGAAAAATAACAAAATAAAAAAAGGACTATGCGTGGACCTGCCACGCGCGTGGCACATGCCCATTTTAATGCGCTGGCTGCCTCTCAGTCGCACGATCCATCAAACGGTTACCCACGAGTCAACTTAAAAAAAAGTAATTAAAATGAAACAACATAACTGGACGCGCATGGTAGTTACGGTGAGGTAAACAACACGTGATCAATAATAAAAATTCAGAAAAAAAAATAACAAAAAGAACACATGGCGCGCTATGGGCCATGCGATCAAGAGCATCAACGGCTCACACTTCATCTTCTCCGTTCCACCCTTCACCGGCCGGAAACTCCTCAGGTCGCCGGAGCCCTAGCTCCGGCCGCCTGCCACCTCCACCTGCAACCTACAAGGTGCCCAGAAAATACCAAACCGCATACCATTTTGTCCAGATTTTTATGAGGATCACGAATATCCTATTATTTTTTACAAAAGATCAAAGCCAAGAACAAATCGCACGAAGAAAAAAGTGGGTCCAAAACTTCAAATCAACATAGCAAGCGGTACACACATCCAAAATTAAAACCAAATATATCAGGATGATCAGCAAGCATAACATGTCAATATTCACATAAAAAATTGGAGTTTTAGGATCCTTCAAAATCCTTCAAACCTGAGATGGCATACCTTCAAACCTTGCTTTTGGCTGCGAATGGTGGTTGGGTTGTGCTCCAGAAATCACCAGGAAGAAACTTGTGGAAGAACTTGTGGCGAAAACCTTGTGGATCGTGAGTTTTTGTGAGAAATCCTCTTTTAGGGTTTTCTTGAGAACTCCTCCAATTTCACGTGCATGAACCCTAACAAATGCATGATTAGGCTTAAATACTTAGGGTTATTTCATATCTGATCATTTGGGCTTGGGTGATCCATTGTTTCATGAGTTTTTGAATTATTTTGTTAAAATGAATTATGTTGAATAAGTGAAAAATACACCCCTTCCATGCACTTAAATTCATAATGGACCACTTGCATCTGAATTGCTAATCACACCACATTTAACTTGGGCCTTGAGAACAAATGATTCATGACTTTTGAATAACTTGGCATTTTTTAATAATGGAGGATAAATGAAGAAAAAACCATATAACCATTTGATTAAAAGGCCTATAATAATCCTCAAGGAAGGTTCTTTGACATTAAAAAGTGACATGAAGCAATGGAATTGATTATAGGTCACTATGCCCAAAATTATGAAAATGGCATCATGAGAAACCCTAAAAACCACTTTGCCTTCTTTTGATCATAACGGGAGTTTCACAAATGCTATGGAGACCCACTAGTACTTGTTGGAAAGAGGAGAAAAAGATCTTCAACTTTCATTTTGGAGAGAAATTCATTTGAAGCTTTCTTGATGATGAAAATTCAAGTTGAATGCAGTGCAGGAACTTGCCAAAAATGGAAACTTTTCATTATAGGTCACTTTCCAATTTTAGAAACTTTGCACCAACTCCTGATTTCTGACAAATATGTATGAAACTTGATCCTTGAAGACCATATAAGGATGTGAGACCTTGAAAACCTTGGAGAGAACCTCAAAATTCCACAGTTGACTTCTCCTCTCACTGTTGACTTTTACCCAATTCACCTGATTCTCAATCTTCTGGTCAATTGAACTTCTCCTGAACCAAACTGATGGACAACCTCCCATCCCTAGGTATTTAGGGACCCAAGGAACACCATAGAATCAAGTCTTGCCCAAAAAATCAGAAATAAACGGACTTTACAGCAAACCCTAGTTGTGGTACCCTCAGTCTAGGAGGAAATAGGACAGTCTCCAAATCCAAATTCCTCTGAATATGATGTGTATCCTCTCCAACAAAGATAAGATATGCCATTTGATGATGAAAAAAACCCAAGGAGCTTGCCTATTGAAGCAATAAACCCAAGAATCTCAAAACCCTAATCTATGCACTGGTTAGGAGAGGATGATCCACCTGAGCTCTCTAGGACAATACCAGGACTCTTGCTTGACCCTCTGAAGCACTGCCTCAGGCACCTTGACCCCATGCTAAGAACCAATGATATGCACACATGATAATGCAAAATGCAATGCAACATAAGCCAGTTAGTAATAAAGTAAGGAGGGCAAATTTTGGGGTGCTACAGGCACCCCGATGGAATGTGGCAGCAAGTTGAGTAAGCATGGAAATGGAGAAATTGTGGATCCAACTCTTTACAAAAGTTTGGTTGGAAGTCTACGTTACTTAACAAGTACAATGCAGAATATTCTCTATGTTGTAGGAGTCGTAAGCCGCTACATGGAAGCTCCGACAACAACTCACTTCAAGGCGGCAAAGAGAATCCTTCGATATATCAAAGGTACAACAAACTTTGGCTTACACTATTACTCTTCTAACAATTATGAGATTGTTGGCTATAGTGATAGCAATTGGGGTGGAGATTTGGATGATAGAAAGAGCACTACTGGTTTTGTGTTCTTTTTGGGAGATACTGCTTTCACTTGGATGTCAAAGAAGTAACCAATCGTCACACTGTCAACTTATGAAGCCGAATATGTCACCGACACATCATGCGTTTGTCATGCAGTTTGGCTAAGGAACTTGTTGAAAGAATTAAAAATTCCACAAGAAGATCCTATGGAAATATGTGTTGACAATAAATCAACACTTGCTTTGGCAAAGAATCTTGTATTTCATGAAAGAAGTAAGTTTATTAACACCCGTTACCAGTTCATAATAGAATGCATCGAGAAGAAGGAGGTGAAATTGAAGTATGTGATGTCTTGAGATCAAGTTGCCGACATTTTCACCAAGCCACTCAAGTTGGAAACTTTCTTGAAGCTAAGGAGTATGCTTGGAGTCACAAATCAAGTTTACGGGGGGATGTTGAAAGATTAAACTTGATTTGGGCTTAAACATATTGTTTTGATTTTTGGGCTTAATTATTTTGGACGTAGGTAATTTTGAGTAATGTTTCTAGAAAACTCTTGTAGTGTTTGGAATGTCTAGATATTTCTTAGGGTTGTAATATTTTCTAGAATACTCTTGGAATTTCAAGAGTTGAGAACTCTCTAGAATTAGTGTGTCTAGAGTTCTTTTTAGAGTACTATAAATAGACATGTAATCCTACACTTTTGTATCAAGCAAAAATACAAAGTTCTCTCTTCCATAAATAATTCTCCTACCTATCAAGTTCTTTTTAAGCCTCTAATATTCCCACACACTTTCCCTAAACACAAAAGACTTTATTTACAACAATCATAGCTTGCACATCAAACATACTTTAATGAACTGAACTACTGTTTTGAGCAAATTGATAATCTTTCACCGACCTTAAAATTGTATGATAAGGTCGTTTTGCTGTATTCAAAGTATCATTATGTAGAATCATATCTGTCTATCTCCAAAGAAAGTGGCAGCTAGTATACCACAAGCTCAGCCAAATAATTCCCCCGTTACTTCCATAATCCTATAGAATGTTAAGTGGATACATTCTTTAAGATTTGCTCGGAAGAAAAATTCATGCATCCTAGAGGAAACAAAAATACACCATATCTCTTTGGCTAAAAGGAAGGCATGCATGAGATGGATAATAGCCTCTATTTCATCCTCACAATGCTTGCACCAAGGACCGCCTAAGAGCATTTTATCCTTAGTATGATTCATAAGCAATCTACTGTGATACAAAATCCAAACAAATCTATGTATTATCCCCGGAGCACTAAGGTGCCATATTCGGTTCCACATAATATCCAACCTATCTTCATCAAAATTACACAACAATTTATAAGAAGACGAGATTGTAATGGTACGTGTAATGTATTTGTTTCACCCTAAAATCTGATGTTAATGCCTTGATCTATATGAGGCAGAAGGATAACATGCCACTTATTAGTGAGATTAGCAAGTAACCAATTTGATTAGAATTTAAGGGATGTTAGTAAATGTTGATCAAAAAAGTACTATATTATATCATCAGGTGAATAGTTTGGTTTGTTTTGTTACCGGTTATCTTAACACTGTGGTGAATAGTTCTCTTTATATTAAAATTTCATTTCTTTGGCATCTATGTTTCTCTTTTTGACACTGTTCTCTTATCTCATAATGTAGCGTTCAACACTCTTCTTGAATTCCTACATGTTGATTGATGGGTTTTAATCTAAAGATACATTAAAGTGCTTGACCTTCAATTTATTCTAAAATTCTCGGACGAACATATCCTAGTTTAGGTTGACCATTTTATAATGGTTTTGTTGAAATGATCAAGGTAGTATTTGATGGTCTTGGAGTGGCATTGACAAACGTTGAATTGTCTTGTTGCGGCCAACTTTAGGAGCTTATTTCTTGAAAATTGATGAACCAATTTTCAAGAAAAGTCATTGTATCTTATAATGGAGTTATGAGGAAAATCATATATGTCGCGGTGAGAATCATATATCAAACTATTAGTTAACTTGAATCACAAATCATGGAGTTCACCACCGAGCTTTGATTTATCTAAAGGGAATGATATGTAGGAACACAACTAGAGATCTAAGGTTCGGGGGTTGGTTATACCTAGGAAAGTTGTTAACATCCTAAGTATCTGTAGTACTCTACAGGAACCTCTTGTTAGTATTTGTGTTATGTTAATGTTTGCTTGCTAAGGGAAAAGTGCTAAGGTAAAGACCTAGGGGTATATACACTAAGTATGTTCGCCAAGACATCGCATCTCGTACCTACGTATCCTGACGGGAATGGAATCAGAGCATTCGTAGTTCCCCTCAACGGAGGTGAGAAACTCTTGACTGTGGTCAAGGTTCCAAGGGAAAGTAGGGTCTGACAGCAAGACACCTACGTGGAGTTTGGCGACTCCAAACCTAAGGCTAGGTAAAACAGGGAAAGAAGTGTCTGCGGCGGAACACCTAAATAGAGCACGGCGTCTCTAAACCTGAGGTTAGGTTAAAAGGGAAGGCAAGTCTCGACCGCGCAGTGGCGTGAGATAAGGGGAATGATGGGCAAGGCTATCCTAAATGACATGGCAGTCAACGAGAACGACCATTTCCTTTGAAATGAGGTAAACAAACAGAAGGGCAAAGAGGAAAACCTCGAGTGTCAAATGAAAGGTAAACAACAATATATACAGCAAGTGTAACAAGAATTAAATAAGATATGAACACCAGGGATTGACTATAATATAAAATTTAAAATTAATTAAACAAAAATCTAAGAATAAACTAAATTCTAATTTAAAAGGTTAGTTAAGTAAATAAACTAACTAAACTAAAAAACTGGCTAAACTAATTTCTAATTAAAACTAATCTCTAAATTAGATTCTAACTGCATTAGTTCTAGAAATCTAAAACTTAAGCCATATTAACTAAAAATAAATAATAACTAATTAGAATAAGACCTAATTAATTAATTCTAAAAAACTAATTCTAATTCTAAAACTAATAACCTTATGATATAAACTATTTTGAAAAAGAACAAAAAAACTCTAGAGTAAATAAAAGAAATAGGTTAAGTGAGAGGTACAACAGAAAAAAAAAGAGGCGCATCCATCATCAGGCATATGGGCCTTGGATTGGAGGATTGAGCCTAATAGTGAATGGGGCGTCGTGTAACGCCCCAGTTTTGTTAGATTTATTTAATAGAGTAGATTTAATTGGTTTTGGTTTTATATTATTTTATTCTTGACTTTTATTTGGCAATATATTATTTTTCATCGTTGTTGATGTTTTATCGCATTTTGAGAGCGTTTGGGAGATATTTGAGCGTAGGGGTATTTTGGTCTTTTTGGGTGGTTAGATATTTTGATTTTTTATAAAAATAGAAAGTAGTAAGAAAGAGAGAAAAGAAAGAAAAAAACAGAAAAATAGAGAGAAAGAGGAGAAGAAAAGAAGAGAAGAGAAAGAGAAGAAGAAAAAGAGGAAAAACTTGGGGGATTTAGGAACCGATTCAACCGACTTTTCAAACGCGAATTTATCGGGTAAGGGTGCGAAACTCGATTATACTATATTTGTGTATGATTATGTATGTTTGTGTGGAAATATTGTTGGTTGTCCAAATATAGGTCGAAATGAGAAAAATGGTTAGAAATCGATATTTTCACGGACGAAAGTCGGAATAAATCGCGTAGTAGAGTCGTGTGATGTTGGGCCTTGATTTAGTGTGATCGTTTGATTGAATCGAGTTGAAATTATAACTTTTGAGTTTTTGGTATATATTGAGGTTTTTGTGTAAATTGATGTTGTGATCGAGTAAGAGTGTTTGGATATGTCTGGTAACATTGGTATAGGTTGATATTTAATCGGGTAAGGATAGGAATTAATCGGGAATGGTTGTTTTTGTGTTTTCGAGTGGTTTTGAGCGAGGTTAGAGTTGAGGTTTAATTGATAAAATCATGTTTTAAAATATTTCAAAAATGGAAAATGTGTTGGATGGCTTTTTAATAGTGAAAATATTGTAGTACATTGAATTCTGAGTCCGCAGCTTTTTACGGAATCGAAATCGGAGGTCCGGAAGGCTTCCGACGGTAAGAAAATGCATTTTTCTGGGTTCTGACACGGGCCGTGTCACACAACACGGGCGGCCGTGTCAGACGTGTCAATTTGCGGCCATTTGGGATTTTTGGGTGACACGGCCGTGTCACGCAACACGGGCGGCCGTGTCAGACCTGCTGTAGGTTTTTCTTTCAAAATTGTTTCGATCGTAACTTTTGATCCGTAAATCCGTTTTGGTCCCCGTTTGAAGCGTTGGAAAGCTAATGAAAAGCTCTTTCTATTAAAAATGTTTTGGAGAGTAAAAGATGAATTAATTAATTTGTGTTTTTGAAAAATAGTCGGGTTGTCGGGTTTTTATCGCGTACAATGTGTGCGATTGATGTGTTATCATGCTACATGCTTTTGATATGTAACGTATAGCTTGTGTGCTGTTATATGACGTGAGTATATGTGATAAAATGTTGTGCATGATTGATATGTATTGGTGATGGATGTATGATGTCTGAATAGTGTGTTTTGTCGACTTTTAACCGACTTTTCCGGTGAACCGTAAATTGAATTGTTTGGATAATTGTGTATGTTGTTATACAATTGATGTGAATGCATGTGGATTATATGTGATGAATGCATGACTATATTGTGAAATATGTGTGCATTGCATGAGTGTATGTGGTCATTTTGTATGAGAAACATCATGACATGCATTCATGTGTCGCGATTCGTGGAGAATCGGGTGTAATATCGCGTCCCTGTTGGGTGTGAGTGATTGATTACACAAATGATCATTTGAGGATCCTCTGAACATTGCGTAGTCAATGGGTGTAATCGTTGCGATGAGTTACACTTGATTCCGTGGGAATCTTCAGAATGATTGTGTGCCCTTGTGGGGTTTGAGCAATCGGATTGTGTCTGCGTGAACAATCCAGAAACATCGGATGCCATGATGGTATGAGCGATGGGGAAATATCGTAGGCCCGGCAGGGAGGATATTTCCATTGAGTTCTTCAATTGAGCTCGGGTGATGAGTCGGTACCGCATGCATCTGCATAGAGTCGAGAGTCGGTCTCTATGAGTTGCATTGATCATCTTTGTATTTGTGCATTGATGAATAAACATTGATATATGTATGTTTATGGGAAATGATATAAATTGTATCTTATAATGATGCATTGTTGAATGAACAAGTATGTGTGTGTTCATGTGGAATGATGATAATGGTGAATGTGTGCATAATGAATCATAGTCTGATTATGTGATTATGAGTGGAATTGTGAATTGATTGAGCATGTGTGAGAATTGTGATGGCATGTGGTATTTGTGGTGAGAATATTTGATATGTGTATTTTTATGTTGATATATATAATTATATGCATTTATATTATGGTTGTTTTTCTCACCCTTCTGCTGGAATATGCTTTTTATGGCATAGTGCAGATTGTCAACTTTAGAGGAGTGGAGGCAAGTGGAAGAGTTAGATCTTCAGTTTGCTTGGGTCTTTGGTGTCTGCTCTGATACGTAACACGGGAGTCGGGGAACGCTTATGTTGTTTTGTTTATCCTTGTGAATATTTTGATGTATAAAACCATTTATTTTGTAAAACAAATCAGTTATGGATCTTTCCGCTTTATTCCATAATTGATCTTACTTTCGTTGGTAAAAGTTTCCCTTGGTGGGTTATTCCTTTGTGTGTTATGTATCAAAAACAATTGAGCAGGGATTGTATTTTATTTATTTAAATGTGGCATCCCTGTTTCTGTCGGAAAAATAAATTTTTAGTTACTCTGATTTTATTTATGTATTATTTATTCGCGATGGGAATTGGGGTGTTACACGTCGGGTTTAGCCAACCAGGTCGGTTCTGACCCGGTTTGGTACAACTTCAAGCAGAAACCTAAATACTAAAAAGAAAGAAAAAAGACTGGGAAGTACGACCAAAAACTGTATTCTTCTTGAACTCTCAATCTCTAATCCCTCACCTCAAATCTCTCCCTTTCTCTCTCTTTCGCGATAGCTTTCCCCTCTCTCGTTTCCAGCTGTTCTCTTTTGTCTTTCATCAATCTCTCACGATGGCTCACGGAATCGCGATCAACATCGTCTCCCTCATGGAATCGTGTCTCACTTAGACGAGTAGAATCACAATGAAACAAAGTAAGGTCAAGAAAATTATACTGGTGAAGAAACGTTCGTGTTGACGCCAAGGTGTGTGATTTCTTCCTCTGCGAATCTTTCACTGCGATTTATGTTGTTGTTAATTTGTTGGTGCATCTGTGTCGGTTCAAGGTGGTTGCGAAGTTATTCCGGCGAGTTGGTACGTGACTGAGGGACGGAGATGAGATTTTTGTGGAGGCAAGTGTAGTTTCAGAGTGTTTATCAGGTGATGGTGATTTTTAATAGGGGAGTGATGGTTGGGTGGTGTATTCGTGAATGGGATAGCGGTTGAGGTCGCGGTTCAAAACAGAGGGAACTCGCCGGAAAAAAATGAAGATGGAGGTATGCTTGTTGGTATGGTAACGTGTGTTGGTTCAAAAAGGGTGGAGGAAAATGTTATCATGTTGAACTCATGGTGGATGTGTGAGTTAGCCAACTTTCATGTATGGTGGAAAATATGTGGTAATGGAAATGGAATGTGTGTTTGTAGGGAAAGTTTGTGCAATATACCCGCTGCTGCTATTAGAAAGGAAAAGTCACAGTGTTGTGAGGTGATTTGGATTGAATGGAGTATAAGGGCGATGTTGATTTGCTAGTATGAAAACCAGGTTTTTTTCTTTTCTACAAAGAAAGTTCTCTTTTATGTTATTGTTACTTATTTTCTTTTCATTCAATCTGTTCTTCCCTTTTTAACTCTCCAATCTTTGTTAACTCAGCTTTTGAATTTTGTCTGTTATTGGTTTGTATGGTTATTTTCAACGTGCAGGCTAACAAGGTTTTGTTGGTTGAGCTTTTGGAACAGGTTTGGAGTGTTGGCTGAATTCATGGCAGGTTTAGAGGTCTGTCTAGTTTTGCTCATAGTGTTGTCTTTGTTGAATGGTTGGTTTGTGCAGGGTGTGGCAGGGCGTACGATTTGCTGCAGAAGGATCATTTTAGTGCAAGATTTTGGATGTTGTAATGAAGATTTTTCAAAGTCACACATGGCCTTTTGGTACAGGATGATGCAGGCTTTTGGGATGGGGCTTGTTACAACTTGTACAGTTAGCGCATAGACTTGGAGTGATGGTTACAATAGTTTTGTTTTGGTTTTTACATTTAAGGACTTGTTGTAATAAATAATGCAATAATAATAATAATAATAAAGGATGATAATGATAATAATGAAAATATAATAATGAAATAAATAAAAATGAAAATAAAAATAAAATAGAAACAAATAAATATAAATAATAATAATAGAAATAATAATAATAAAATAAATAATAAATAGAAATGGTGATAAATAAGAAATTAATCTTAACTAATATAATGACTCAAGCAAAAATAAAATTCCAAATTAAAAGTTCTAAAAACATGAAAAATAAAAGTGTAATTCGCGTTAGGTAAAACAGATAAAATTCAAACAAGATAAAATTAAGTTACAAAAATTAAATGAAAAAGCAACGACTGTGATCGATGGACTATATGACCGCAAATGCGAAGATGGTTGACCTAAAATGATATGCAAATAAATCAGAATATTCGAGGGTAAAATTTGGGGTATGACAGATGTCTCTATTTAAATATCTTCACCGGATGACATGAGTGATGATAATCTTCATGAAATCATGGTGAAAGGTATTTAAATATAGATAACCGGAAATTTTTCCCTCAGATGCACTGACATGCAATGCTATGGACAAAAGAACCAAACTATAATGTTGTCAGGCCAAGAACTCTAATAAGATGAGAATGATGGAATGATAAATGCAAAATGCAGACAAAAATGAAAGCCGACAGGGACAAAGTCCACACAACGAGCAACCGACTTACTGGGGATGACAACAACACTGGGGGTGTTGAAACACGCTGGGGGAATCTAAAAGTGATCGAGCAACTGGTTCAGACGTGACCGGCTGGCACTCTAGAAAGAAAAGATAACACAAGATCCTCAAATGGAAGTAGAACCAGAAATACGGTATCCACTGGGGAATCAACAACCATCATCCTTGAATAGAACTGGATGGGAAAGAGTCACAACATTCAGAAGATCATTGAATGGGGTGAGGAGGAAAATCTGGAAAATACATGAGACATTCGAGCAAACGTCAGAGCCATTCAGAAAAGCTTTGAATAAACTCTGGAAAATAACAGACAAAAGAGACATTCAAGAAAACATCAGAGGTGTTCAGAAAAGCATTGAATAAACTCCGGAAAACATGTGAAAGCATCAGAGATATTCGGAAAAGCATCGAATAAACTCCAGAACACATCAGAGATATTCGGAAAAATATCAAATAAACTCCAGAACACATCCAGCAAAGCATTGGATGAAGAACGGAAACAAACTTGAAAATATTCAGCAACTGTTAACCAAAGCCAGAAATAAATTGAAGACATCTAGAAGAGCATTAGATGAAAACAAAGATTCTAAAAATACATTCGAAACATTTAAAACAACATTAAATGCACGGGAAAAGGTTTTGAAGACATATCCGGAAGAGCATCAGATAAGCAACATTATATCTGGAAGAACATCAGATAAACAAGGTCATATCCGGAAGAGCGTCAGATAGACACAACAAGAGCTCTGGAAAAATATCAGAAGTAAAGATACATATCTGAAAGAACATTGGATAAACAAGGTTATATCCGGAAGAGCATCAAATAGACACAAAAGGAGCTCTGGAAAAACGTCAGAAGCAAAGACCTATCTGGAAGAACATCATATAGACAAAAGAAATGAGATTCTGGAAAAGCATCAGAATTACAAAGGTATATATCTGGAAACTCATTGGGGAGTTAATCAAATTCTGAAAGGGTATTAGAATATAATGGAAATATCTGGAAAAGCATCAGATATGTTCTGGAAAAACATCAAAACAAAAGACTCAATCTGGAAAAACATCAGAAAGAGAGACAGATCCGGAAGAGCATCAGATGGCAAAAGCAATGTCATTCCGGAAAAGCATCATAATTAACAAAGCAAATATCTGGAAAAACATCATATAGGTTTTGGAAGAACATCAGAACAAAGACTCAATTTGGAAAAACATCAGAAAGAGAAAGGCACATCCGGAAGAGCATCAGATGGCAAAAGAAATGTCATTCTGGAAAAGCATCAGAATTACAAAGGACTATTTGGAAAAACATCAGATAAAAAACTCCAACTGGAAAAACACTATAGAGAGGTACACAATTACCAGACATCCAATAATGGCTTTGAATGAAAGGTATAATCACAATATCAGAGAATGGCATCAGGTGGATGTGACAAAGGTAAAGATCCAAGAATAGCATTGGATACAAAAGAGGAACAGACATATCCGAAAAAATAATCTGATAAGAAAGGTCATATCTGGAAGAACATCAGATAGACACGACAAAATTTGTTTGGTAGGTGCCAAGTGAGTTGGACTTTCACCATAAGGTAAGACGTGGATAACAACACGACCTCGGGCGAAATGCAAGTGAGGATGAAACACACTTGCTATGCATATGCATATGAATTATACAAATATGATCAAATGCAAATGCAGATGCTGATGACATGGCTCGACTCTTTAGGGAGAAGACAAGATTGGAAGACTGATTCCTTAACACGGAGATCACTGCCATTCTGCTTGGGGACTAAAGATGCAACTGTTGAGCACAAATTTGCTAGACTGAAAAAACTGTATCCACTTGATGATCCCTGTAGGAAGGATGAAAGGCTGTATGGGGATTCTCCAAGTAAATTGCCCCAGACTAGCTGAATTTTGTAGATAAACTGATCATTGCTTCAGCTTGATTGATTCTCTAAATGACTGCTTTTTTAAGCGCTTAGGAAAGCTTGCCCCGGTCTGAGTCTTGAAAAATATTCTAGATAAACCAATTCCGAGAAGGACTTGTACTGAACCACAAATCTTGAACTGATTCTTCAACAGAATTTGGAAAGAACTTGCCCCTGATAGGATCACCGAACACGTTTCTTAATTGTTTGAAAATTCCTTGAGAGGAAAACCAGTTTGCAAACAAAAATATTTGTACAAAAATAATAATTTTAAAGTAAAGTCATGCAACTTTTGAAATCAAAATTATTTTTGGAAGATGCAAAACAAAATGAGTCACTGGTCTGAACACGGCGGTTCAAGACATTAAAGTGAGTAAGTAAAGAGAAAGGGTAACACCAAAACAGTTGATCTGCAAAGATCTTTTGGAGTCAGTTTATGCAACCTTGTTGTAGTATGTTTTCAAAATAACCTTGCTTCATTTAGGTCTTTTGATGGTTGTATCGTGGACTGGTTCACGGTTTAAGAAACAAAGGATAAAGGCTCAGAGTTAATTTGTACCCACCCAATCTTCGGGTTGATCTTCAGTCCTACACTCAGTTAACTCAAAATATACGCTCAGGTTCCCACAAATTAGGAATTTCATTGATGATAGTAATGATGATGGTTCAGAAGTCAAAGGACTTTTGAAATGGCGGTCACTACTTCCTTACAAAATTGTTTGTCATTGAGGACTTTTAGGATGAAGGATTTAAAGATTTCCTCTTTTGGTTGTCATACAAACCTTTTTGTGTAAGGTAAAGTCATGAGCTTCCTATCTTTCTTAGCTTTTGCTTGAAAGGGACTTGGCTCATTCTTTGAGTAAGGAAAGTGACTAACCAGCTTAATGATTACGGTGAACCATCATTGTGTTTGACTTGAGGGACATCTTCGACACTTGATTACTGTGTGCAAAGGAAAATTTGTGAGTGTAACCTTTATGTGAAAGGTGTCTTGCATGAATGCACAACTAAGCTAACTGAGAGCTACCCACCCCGAGGTTAAGATTGCGTTTTTTTTTTTGTAAAGAAAGAAACTCTAACTTCTAGGATCGAAGGGTTTGACAAGGGAATAACTTCCTTATTTCTCCAATGTTTAGGGAATGTGAAACAATGCCTTACATCGTCAGCAAAATTTATTTGAAAGCATACCAGCAATTATGAGTATATTATTTTCGTCATCCTCCCTCCAATCTTTGCACAATAAAAAAGAAAGTGGAAAAGAGATACAATATTTTGCAAAAAAAAAAAGCATAAAGATGTAAATAATAGACAAAATGAATTGAATCAAAAGTTGCAATGCTCATTTCATTAATCACGAAAGTACAAACATCATTTGAAGGCAAACGACCATTACAAAATAAGGAAAATGCAAACAACAAGAAAC
Organism: Lathyrus tuberosus; assembly: GCA_022829125.1. Classification (NCBI taxonomy): domain Eukaryota; kingdom Viridiplantae; phylum Streptophyta; class Magnoliopsida; order Fabales; family Fabaceae; genus Lathyrus; species Lathyrus tuberosus. The sequence continues at coordinate 993,654 of JALAZF010000179.1, forward strand.
AAGGCCTAGTGACTAGTTAAGCACAAGGATGAGTTGTCCTGTCTTTAAGAAGTAGCTGAGCTGAAGTCGACTGAAGTTTCACTTGGTGTGCCCGGGCAGAGGGTTACTCTGAACATTGGAATTGTCATGAAAGCTAAGAATTCCAGTATTAATCAAATCACTCACTCTAGCCTTTAGTGCATAATAATTTTCCAAGTCATGGCCTGCGGCGCCTTCATGGAATGCACGGTGGAGATCAGATCTAAATCCAGCTGGAAGAGGATTGGGCGGAGAAGGTAAAATCCTTGTGGTAATCAAACTTTGCTGAACCAGACCAGGATAAAGTTCAGTATACTTCATTGGAATATGATCGAATTGATTCATATTACGATACTGATTCTGTCCACAGCTGGACGTTGAGGAGCTTGAGCTGGTCATGGGTCAGTAACAGCAGCAACAGTAGCAACAATAGGTGGATTAACGTACTGAGGTATAGGACGAGGCTTTCTCACTTCAACCATGACAACATTAGTCTGATCTTCTCTCATCTTCTGAAAGTTCCCGTAGGATTTCTTCGCACCATTGGAAGATTCAGCAGCTTTGGACACTTTTCCATTCTTGAGTCCTTCCCCGAGCCTTTGGCCAATAGTAACCAAATCAGTGAAATTGGAGGAAACACTTCCAATCATCTTCTCCCAATAGAATGAAGACAGGGTGTCCATGAACATTCCAGTCAATTCCTTCTCGGCTAAAGGAGGTTCAACTTCGGAAGCCAACTCTCTCCAGCGCTGAACATACTCCTTAAAATATTCCTTCTCATGTTGAGTCATGTTTTGAAGCTGGCGGCGATCAGGAGCCATGTCGAGGTTATACTTATACTGCTTCATGAAGGCATTTGAGAGATCTTGGAAGCAGTGAATAGAGTTTTGCTCAAGACTCATATACCATTTGAGTGAAGCTCCACTCAAGCTGTCTTAAAACAAGTGGATAAGCAGTTTTTGATTGTTGGTATAAGCAGACATCTAGCGAAAGTACATGACCAAATGAGCCCTTAGACAAAAGTGGCCCTTATATTTCAAAAACTCGGGAACTTTGAACTTGGCTGGCATAACGAGGTCAGAAACCAGGCATATGTTATCTGCATCCACATTAAAGAAGTCAGTACCTTCAACGGCTTTGAGTCTCTTATCTATGATCTAAAATTGTTCATGGACAACTTCAAGTTCAACAAAGTCTTCACGGTCTCCACCCTGAGCACTGGGAGCATTGTACTCATAGAGTGGATTCTCAAAAGGAGCTCAAACAGTCTGTGTAACAGCGTGGACCACAGGTCTTGACTGGGTAAAAACCAGAGCTTGAAATACAGGTCTAGCAGTCTGACTAATCATCGCAATAGATGCAATCGGTGGAGAGTAGTTGTGTGGCAAACCAAACTCGGGCCAAGTTGAAGGTGGCATCTGAACCGGTGGGGGATCAATGCTTGAAACTTCCTGGATGACTGTCCTTTGGGGAGGCTCTCCTCTACCAATCAAGACTTGGAGCATCTCAGTGAGTTTAGTCATGCTTAACTTAAGGTCGTCGATCTCCATTCGGATCTCAGCATTATGTACCTCTTACTCTGACATCTTGCGTCTGTAGTTAGCTCTAGTCTGGTACTTGTGTCGAGGAATCATCTTGCCGACTCACAGGTGACACGGGAAGATAGAGACAACTGCATATGAGCAATGGGACAAACAGACGCATGCAACGAATCATGCAAAGATGCAAATGATATGCAATGTAATGCAAACAAGATGCAAAATGCAGGTAACAGAATCGAAGGTTCGAGATTACAGTATGGAGTCTGGGTAAAGAACCAACCACAGGGTGTGTACTAGGGTTCTTGTATCCGTAGAACAGGGTTCTAAGAAGTTTCCAGAGTCATCGATAAATCTTTCGGATATTATCAGCCTACACGACTACTTATGTGGGTTAATAATATTCTCAAGATAAACTCGTCTGAGTGTAGTATCGCATGACAACCATCACAGGTCTACACCTGGATAATCACTGCACTACGTCCTAAAAAGGCCAAGTGGGGGTAATAGGTAACTAAAGGTCCTCAGTATCACGGACTCCCAGGTTGAAAAGAGTGACATAAATATGACTACTCGCATCAGACATCAATAATCCCAAAGGGGCCTCCACTGAGCGTGGTCATCATATGCCAAACATGTTAGGACTACTCCCAACAGCCGACTATTGATTACACCACAATCCTATCATAAGTGTATGCTCAAGTCCGGGTTAGGACTTATCTCACCACTCAAAGTAACAACCCTGCACACAGAAAAACCCAAGCACAACAGGTATATATACAAATATAAATATGTACAAATATACAAGTAAGCAAACATGTAAAATAACACAAATAGAAACAAGGTGGGCTTAACCCTCTTAGGGGAGATGTCCCCAATGAAGTCGCCATTTCTGTCGTAGTGAGAATCGGATATCAAACTATTAGTTAACTTGAATCACAAATCATGGAAATCACCTCCGAGCTTTGATTTATCCAAAGGAAGGGTAAATATCGAAAAACCCTAAGTGCGCTATGTAGGAACACAGCTGGAGATCTAAGGTTCAGGGGTTGGTTATACCTAGGGAAGGTGTTAGAATCTTAAGTATCTGTAGTACTATACAGGAACCTCTTGTTAGTATTTGTGTTAAGTTAATGTTTGCTTGCTAAGGGAAAAGTGCTAAGGTAAAGACCTAGGGGTATATACACTAAGTATGCTCGCCAAGACATCGCATCTCGTGTCTACGTATCCTAACGGGAATGGAATCATAGCATTCGTAGTTCCCCTTACCGGGGGTGAGGAACTCTTGACTGTGGTCAAGGTTCCAAGGGAAAATAGGGTCTGACTGCAAGACACCTACGTGGAGTTTGGCGACTCCAAACCTAAGGCTAGGTAAAACAGGGAAAGAAGTGTCTGCGGCGAAACATCTAAATAGAGCACGACATCTCTAAACCTGAGGTTAGGTTTAAAGGGAAGACACGTCTCGATCACGCGGTGACGTGAGATAAGGGGAATGATGGACAAGGCTATCCTAAATGACATGGCAGTCAACGAGAACGACATTTTCCTTTGGAATGGGGTAAACAAACATAAGTTTAGTTAAGTAAATAAACTAATTAAACTAAAAAACTGTCTAAACTAATTTCTAAATTAGATTCTAACTGCATTAGTTCTAGAAATCTAAAACTTAAGCCATATTAACTAAAAATAAATAATTATTAAATCCTAAATAAAACTAAATAACTAATTAGAATAAGACCTAATTAATTAACTTTAAAAAACTAATTCTAATTCTAAAACTAATAACCTTATGATATAAACTATTTTGAAAAAGAACAAAAAAACTCTAGAATAAATAAAAAAAATAGGTTAAGTGAGAGGTACATAAAAAAAAAAGATGCGCATCCATCATCAGGCATATGGGCCTTGGATTGGAGGATTGAGCTCAACAGTGAATGGGGTGCCGAGTTCAGCCAACCGGGTCGGTTCTGACCCGGTTTGGTACAACTTCAAGCAGAAACCTAAATACTAAAAAGAAAGAAAACCGACTGGGAAGTACGACAAAAAACTGTCTTCTTCTTGAACTCTCAATCTCGACTCCCTCACCTCAAATCTCTCAATTTCTCTCTCTTTCGCGATCGTTTTCCTCTCTCTCGTTTCCGGTTGTTCTCTTTTGTCTTTCGTCAATCTATCACGGTGGCTCACGGAATCGCGCTCAAAACCATCTCCCTCATGGAATCGTGTTTCACTTGGACGAGTAGAATCACAATGAAACAAAGTAAGGTCAAGAAAATTATACCGGCGAAGAAACGCCCGTGTTGACGCCAATGTGTGCGATTTCTTCCTCTGCGAATCTTTCACCGCGATTTCCGTTGTTGTTGATTTGTTGGTGTGTCTGTGTCAATGGTTCAAGGTGGTTGCGAAGTTATTCCGGCGAGTTGGTACGTGACTGAGGCACGGAGATGAGATTTTTGTGGAGGCAAGTGTAGTTTCAGAGTGTTTATCAGGTGATGGTGGTTTTGAACAGGGGAGTGATGGTTGGGTGGTGTATTCGTGAATGGGATAGCGGTTGAGGTCGCGGTTCAGAAAAGAGGGAACTCGCCGGAAAAAAATGAAGATGGAGGTATATTTATTGCTATGGTAACGTGTGTTGGTTCAAAAAGGGTGGAAGAAAGTGTTATCATGTTGAACTCATGGTGGATGTGTGAGTTAGCCAATTTTCATGTATGGTGGAAAGTATGTGGTAATGGAAATGGAATGTGTGTTTGTAGGGAAAGTTTGTGCTACATACCCGCTGCTACTATTAGAAAGGGAAAGTCATGGTGTTGTGAGGTAATTTGGATTGAATGGAGTATGAGGGCGATGTTGATTTGCTAGTATAAAAACCAGGTTTTTTTCTTTTCTGCAGAGAAAGTTCTCTTTTATGTTATTGTTACTTTTTTTTCTTTTCATTCAATCTGTTCTTCTCTTTTTAACTCTCCAATCCTTGGTTTGTATGGTCATTTTCAACGTGCATGCTAACAAGGTTTTGTTGGTTGAGCTTTTGGAACAGGTTTGAGTGTTGGCTGAATTTATGGCAGGTTTAGAGGTCTGTCTGGTTTTGCTCAGAGTGTTGTCTTTGTTGCGTGGCTGGTTTGTGTAGGGTGTGGCAGGGCGTACGATTTGCTGCAGAAGGAGCATTTTGGTGCAAGATTTTGGATGTTGTGATGAAGACTTTTCAAAGTCACGCATGACCTTTTGGTACAGGATGATGCAGGCTTTTGGGATGGGGCTTGTTACAACTTGTACAGTTAGCACATAGACTTGGAGTGATGGTTACAATAGTTTTGTTTTGGTTTTTGCATTTAAGGACTTGTTATACTCCCTCCGTCTCATAAAAAGTATCTCATTTGCACTTTTTCTTTGTCTCAAAATAATTGTCCATTTACATTACCAATGTTGTAATTATTATTATTTTTCCACTACTATACCCCTATTCATTAAATTTCACTTTATTCAACTACTTTATCAACTACATTTAATATGGGTATTTTAGTAAATGACATTAACTTTTTCACTACAACCAACACATCTAATCATTTTCTTAAGAACCGCGCATTACTCAAATAAGACATTTTTTATGAGACGGAGGGAGTAATAAAGAATGCAATAATAATAATAATAATAATAATAAAGGTTGATAATGGTAATAATGAAAATATAATAATAAAATAAATAAATAAAAATAAAAATAAAAATAAAAATAAAATAGAAAAAATAAATATAAATAATAATAGTAATAGAAATAATAATAATAAAATAAATAATAAATAGAAATGATGATAAAGGAGAAATTAATCTTAACTGATCTAATGACTTAAGCAAAAATAAAATTCTAAATTAAAGTTCTAAAAACATGAAAAATAAAAGTGTAATTCGCGTAAGGTAAAACAGATAAAATTCAAACAAGATAAAATTAAGTTACAAAAATTAAACGAAAAAGCAACGACTGTGATCGATGGACTACATGATCGCAAATGCGAAGATGGTTGACCTAAAATAATATGCAAACAGATCAGAATATCTAAGGGTAAAATTTGGAGTATGCTAATATACTAGGGAAGTTTATCATCCTTTAGTACTTTTGAAAGGAGCTTACACTTCAATAGTTATGTTGCTCCAATTATGACCATTTGAGTGTTGATCGCGATCAAATGTCCATGGTGTCTTTTTTTTCAACGAAGGTGTTTCCAAGCGAGAATGTTTGAAGTTATTTAGAGCAAATGCCTCATAAATTTCTTGACATAAAGACTACGGACCCTCTCATTCTTTATTATGATACTTATATACGATTTTATCTTATTAAATATCTTGAACTTGGGTCTTTCAAGCCTAGTATTGCGGTCGTAATTCGCCAAGGGCACGATTTTCAATTAAGACATCACTCTTTTTAGGAGGGGATACAAATCACAACATCTTCTTAGTTGTTATGCGATTGAGGAACTATTTTTACTCAGACCCATTATGGGCTCCAAAAATCCAAACTATAAGTTATAGGATTTATTATGGATCTGGAGACCTCCACCTCTTTTGAGAATTAGATTTATAATCTATGTTATCATGTGAGTCAAATATTATATACATTAATTTTAAAATATTATTTTCACTTTATATTTATATTAATGAAAAATACATAAATAATTAACAAAAATAATTTAATAAAATATGATTTCCTTATATTTATTATATTTCTATTTTTCTTATTGAAGTACTTACTATATTTTTATTTTTCATTTTTGTATAATATGTATTGTATTTTTTAATATAAAAACCCTAAAAGGAATTTGTTTTTAAGAATGAGCTGTACTTAACTAGGAGGATCAGGATGTTCTGTTTCTCTGTACTCTGTACTCTCACTCTGATCTAAACAGAACAAACCCTTCTCACTTCTGACACATTTCTTCCTTCGATTCCCTTTTGTCTTCTTCCTCTTCCATCTTTATTTTCCCTTTCTCTCTTTTTTTATTCCCTTCTATCTCAATTTTTCTCTTTTTGTCCACACACATCACTTTTTTGCTTTTACAGCAGACAAAGCCACCTAAATCTCATCAAATACGTTCATATAATGATATAACGAAATTTTCTTCATTTTCTGCGTCTTGGGTTTCAAGCTACGTCTCTCTTTTACAATCAAAATTGTATCTTTATATCATCCTCTGTAAGTAATTTATTCTAACTTTTGTTTTTTTTATGGTTCATGGATCGTTTCTGTTGAAAATTGAATGTTCCATCTTCTCAGATTGTTGGATTTTGATTAACTTAATACCCTTTGTATATGGAGTTTCTGTTTAATTGCAAGCTTGTGAAGTTAATGGGTGGTGGCAATCTAAATTCCCTAGTTTGCAAGATTGTGTTTTTGTTTATTGCTGTTTTGATCCTAAGGTCGTTATTGTTTCCTTCCGACAACCTTGTTGTATATATGTCCAATAAGAATGTTGGTTTTGTTGTTGAACAACAAAAGTTTTTGGAGGTTCCTCAGATTGTGTGGGGATTAAACAACCAAAAGATTGCATTTGCAAGGGCTTGTCTCACAGCTAGAATGTTGAACAGAACTCTATTGATGCCTAGTCTTAGTGCTTCCTTGTTTTACAAGGAAGTTGATCTTTTGAAACCGATTTCATTCGACAAGGTGTTCCAATTTGACAAGTTTAATGAACTATGCAGCGGTTTTGTCCGATTGGGCCGTTACTCGGATCTCACGAACGCAACGGAAGTGATCGAAATCCAGAAAGGAAATGGTAGAAAGTGGACTGTAGAGAGGGATTTGGATCACTTGAGAGAGGTTAAAAATGGTCCATTTGATGAGTATGAGGTGGTTAAGATTGTTGGGAAAAACCCTTTTTTGTGGCATGATCATTGGCCTGTTAAGGATTACGCTAAAGTTTTCGAGTGCTTAGTTTTGGTTGATGAGATTTCTCAAGAAGCTGATAGAGTTGTGTCTAGGATTAGAGAAGTTGGAAAGAATGATCGATATGTCGCGGTTCACATGAGGGTAGAAATTGATTGGATGATTCATTGCAAGAAATTGGAGCAAAGATTGAACACGAATCAAATATGTAGTAGCAAGAATGAGATAATTGAGAGAGTCGGGAACATTGAAGATCTTAATAAGAGTCCTCCAATTGTTCTTTATCTTGCAGTGGCTGATAAACTACTTCAAAATTCTTCAATACTTGAAGGTTGGAAAGATGGTTTTTTACCTTATGAGAAGAAGAAACTTGGTGTTGATAAAATTTATGGAAAATATTCTTATTTAATTCAGTCTGCAATTGATTATGAAGTGTGTTTGAGAGCTGATGTGTTTGTAGGGAACAGTTTTTCTACTTTTTCAAGCCTTATAGTTCTTGAAAGAACACAAAAAATGATGAAATTGGGTGTGAGTTCCATGTGTGGAAGTGATGTAAAATGGCCTTCTTTTGCATATAATATACAAGGAGAGTTGAATGGTCCTATGAGATGGGTTACAAATATGTCTGATTCAAGTCTTCAAGCTATCAGCTATGGCACTAATCACATTTCGTGTTAAAATTATTGAGCACCGATACTTCACATCGAAGGTATACTCAATGTTCCGACATATTGGTACGATATATATATATATATATATATATATATATATATATATATATATATATATATATATATATATATATATATATATATATCTACACATACACATGTAATTACATTTAAAATTATGTTATTTTTAGAATTATTAACCGTGTCAATATATCTAGTGTATGATTGACAGATAAAAAGTATAAATGTGTTAAAGATACAAAGTTGTTTCTTTTTCATATTCTTCATGTGATTGTTGGTGGGATTATTATGGTTATTGTTGGTAAGGGAGAATATTCCTTATTGAGTTATGTGTGTTTGCACTTTACGTGTGCTTTCCTTCTCTTTGTTTGTTATTTTGTTGGTGAGGATAAGATATGGTGTAGAGATAAGAGAGTTAAGAGAGACAACAAAAACACTTGTCTTTAACATGTGTTTTTTGGGTCACTTTGTCCCACCACCAAGGTGAAGAGTGACATATGTGTTTCTTGATAATGGGGGATTTATGGAAATTTTTGGAACCACCCCATCATTGTGAGGTCGGGGACTACACTGCTGTTGTGTGTAGGTCTAGAGTAATGGTAAGTTTTTTTGTTCATTAATGTTGTTGGAGTAGAGGGTTGAAATTTATTATAGTAACAACATAGTACACATATTCCTTTATTAAATAAAGTAGTCACCGGTTCAATTTTAATATTAATGCATGCATACAAAGTATCAGTATTGAGGAAAAAGTTTGAGATTTTTGTGTGCCTGCAGCATATCTTGATCTGGAAATCCAGTTTGATCATCCACTATGTGTCTATGTTGAACATAAAATTATAACTTAAGGTTTGATAATTGTTGTGAATGTCTTAACATGTGAGAAAATACAAAAAAATTCCACCGTCAATCAAGTGTTGAACATGGGTATGACTTTTTTTGTTTATTTAAAGGTAATCTAATTTATAAGGATTAACAGCTAATTTATATTAATATAATATATGAGAAAATACAAAAAAATAAAAATAAAGGCCACCGTCAATCAAGTGTTGAACATGGGTTTGACATTTGTGTTTGCAAGTGGAGAAATGAAAAAGTTGGTCCCTATGTGATTGATATCTTAATGACCGGTTCTATTTAGAAGGATATTTTTTTTTAATAAGCAAGAAATATATTGAAAAGAAGAATTAAGGATTTTCGAATCTGCTTACAAAAAATAGAGACAATGTTCGCAAAAGAAAATTACAAACCAATTGAACTTTAAGATAAATAAAACAAAGGGAATTTGCTAAACTCATAAAAGTTACAATTGGGATAAGTAATATTTCCGATAAAAGACCACCTCCAAACCAACGCTTTGATGCTCCAAACCGCATGCAAAACGTTCCAAGATTCATTCCTAAAGATGATGCTATTTCTCAATAACCACAAATACCAACAAGTTGCTAGCCAAACACAACCTTCATTCCTTCTCTTCAATCCCTTCCGTTTACCAAAAAGACTCCAAAGCATAAAACTCTCTTTCAAGGAATTTGAATCGAAATCAACAAAACCCAACCAATCGCCCACCTCCTTCCACACCAACTTAGAAACACAACAAGACAAAAATATATGATCTACCGTTTCAATGGAATTGCAACAAAAGACACAATCTAAATTATCATTAGGAAAGGAGCACCCTCTAATAGATAAAGAGAGCTTCGAAGGAATTCTATTTATTAAGCATCTCCAACCAAAACACACAACCTTGAAGGGAACTTGCATCTTCCAAACTAAACTCAAGGCCTCATCATATTTTTCACAAGGACCGTAAGGAATTCTGAAACCACCGCAAATTTTCCGGAAACTACCGACCGAGAAAACATCTGCTGAAACAGAAGTCCAGTTGACGTTATCCCGGCCAGCAGCTTCCGGCCTGACAGACAACAACAACGACCGCAGGTCCAGCAGCTCATGTGCAGCAGCGCTGCAGAGCTGGCTTGCAATACCAGCGGAACCAACTGAGCCGAAGCTCCCCCACTCCCACTCGCCATTGGACCAACCCCCCATACACGCAACCGACACATCCTTAAGATATGAGTTTTTGAACAACTTATGATATTTATCTCTAAGACAGAAGTCTCCAAGCCAATGAGCATGCCAAAAAGAAGAGGTAAAGTCATTACGTATAGAAAATTTACAATTCGTAACAATAAATCTTCCGGATAATAGTTACCTAATTTAGTAATCTCCCTCCACCACGAAGAGGGACGACTACCCTTAAATATAGCACCTTCCGGCATCACCACCTTCAAATTAATGTCACCGTAACGCGCCTTCAACACTTTAATCCAAAGAGAATTTGACTCCGACAAAATCCTCCACCTCCACTTGAGAAGGAGAGCTACATTGAAGTCATCTATCCTACGTAAACCAAAACCTCCTCTATCAATCGGTAGACAAACCACATTCCAACTCACCCAATGAATACTTCCCTTCTCCTTCGTATCTCCCCAAAGAAAATTACTTTGAATCGAAGTGATCTCTTTAACTACCTTCACCGAAGCTTTATAGAAGGAGAGTATAAAGATGGAGAGATTAGACAAAACCGATTTCAAAAGAGTCAACCTTCCTCCAAAACTAAGCAAACGATTACTCCAACACGATAATCTCTTCTTTAACTTCGATATCAAACCCGACCATAAAGAAGCATTGTTAGAGTAACAACCAACGTGAATCTCAAGAAAAGAGAACTTATTATCTTCCTTCCTACAAGAAAGAAAACAAGAGGCCACATCCAAGAAATTAGAATTAATGTTCACCCCAATAAGCTTACTTTTGAGAAAATTAATACCCAAGCCCGACACCAACTCGAAACCCCTCAACACCGCCTTTATCGCCCAAATATGATTCTAAGTACCGTCGCCAATCAACAATGTGTCATCCTCGAATTGAAGAATGTCCACGAAACAATTGCCGTTAAAGTTAAACCCCTTGAATTTTTCAATTTCACCGGACTTGCTAACCATCCTTCTTAAACCTTCCACAACTATAACAAAAATGAATGGAGAAAGAGGATCTCCTTGTCTCAAACCTTTTTCAACCACAAACTCCTTTGTCGGACTACCATTAACAGAAATCGACATTTTACTAGAGAAAATCAAGAAGGCTTAATTATTTTGGGCGTAGGTAATTCTGAGTAATGTTTCTAGAAAACTCTTGTAGTGTTTGGAATGTCTAGATATTTCTTAGGGTTGTAATATTTTCTAGAATACTCTTGGAATTTCAACAGTTGAGAACTCTCTAGAATTAATGTGTCTAGAGTTCTTTTTAGAGTACTATAAATAGATATGCAATCCTACACTTTTGTATCAAGCAAAAATACAAAGTTCTCTATTCCATAAATAATTCTCCTACCTATCAAGTTTCTCTTTAAGCCTCTAATATTCCCACACACTTTCCCTAAACACAAAAGGCTTTATTTACAACAATCATAGCTTGCACATCAAACATACTTTAATGAACTGAACTACTGTTTTGAGCTAATTGATAATCTTTCACCGACCTTAAAATTGTATGATAAGGTCGTTTTGCTGTATTCAAAGTATCATTATGTAGAATCATATCTGTCTATCTCCAAAGAAAGTGGCAGCTAGTATACCACAAGCTCAGCCAAATAATTCCCCCGTTACTTCCATAATCCTGTAGAATGTTAAGGTGGATCCATTCTTTAAGATTTGCTCGGAAGAAAAATTCATGCATCCTCGAGGAAACAAAAATACACCATATCTCTTTGGCTAAAAGGAAGCCATGCATGAGATGGATAATAGCCTCTATCTCATCCTCACAATGCTTGCACCAAGGACCGCCTAAGAGCATTTTATCATTAGTATGATTCATAAGCAATCTACTGTGATACAAAATCCAAATAAATCTATGTATTATCCCCAGCACTAAGGTGCCATATTCGGTTCCACATAATATCCAACCTATCTTCATCAAAATTACACAACAATTTATAAGAAGACGAGATTGTAATGGTACTTGTATTGTATTTGTTTCACCCTAAAATCTGATGTTAATGCCTTGATCTATATGAGGCAGAAGGATAACATGCAACTTATTAGTGAGATTAGCAAGTAACCAATTTGATTAGAATTTAAGGGATGTTAGTATATGTTGATCAAAATGATACTATATCATATCATCAGGTGAATAGTTTGGTTTGTTTTGTTACCGGTTATCTTAACACCGTAGTGAATAGTTCTCTTTATATTAAAATTTCATTTCTTTGGTATCTATGTTTCTCTTTTTGACACTGTTCTCTTATCTCATAATGTAGCATTCAACACTCTTCTTGAATTCCTACATGTTGATTGATGGTTTATAATCTAAAGATACGTTAAAGTGCCTGACCTTCAATTTATTCTAAAATGCTCGTACGAACATATCCTAGGTTAGGTTGACCATTTTATAATGGTTTTGTTGAAATGATCAAGGTAGTATTTGATGGTCTTGAAGTGGCATTGACAAACGTTGAATTGGCTTGTTGTGGCCAACTTTAGGAGCTTATTTCTTGAAAATTGATGAACCAATTTTCAAGAAAAGTCATTGTATCATATAATGGAGTTATGAGGTAAATCATAAATGTCACGGTGAGAATCAGATATCAAGCTATTAATTAACTTGAATCATAAATCATGGAGTTCACCACAGAGCTTTGATTTATCCAAAAGGAAGGGTAAAGATCGAAAAACCCTAAGTGCGCTATGTATGAACACAACTAAAGATCTAAGGTTCGGGGTTGGTTATACCTAGGGAAGTTGTTAACATCCTATGTATCTGTAGTACTCTACATGAACCTCTTGTTAGTATTTGTGTTATGTTAATGTTTGCTTGCTAAGGGAAAAGTGGTAAGGTAAAGACCTAGGGGTATATACACTAAGTATGCTCGGAAAGACATCGCATCTCGTGCCTACGTATCCTGACGGGAATGGAACCAGAGCATTCGTAGTTCCCCTCAACGGGGGTGAGGAACTCTTGACTGTAGTCAATGTTCCAAGGGAAAGTAGGGTCTGACGGCAAGACACCTACATGGAGTTTGGCGACTCCAAACCTAAGGCTAGGTAAAACAGAGAAAGAAGTGTCTGCGGCGGAACACCTAAATAGAGCACGGCGTCTCTAAACCTGAGGTTAGGTTAAAAGGGAAGGCAAGTCTCGATCGTGCGGCAGCGTGAGATAAGGGGAATGATGGGCAAGGCTATCCTAAATGACATGGAAGTCAACGAGAACGATCATTTCCTTTGAAATGAGGTAAACAAACAGAAGGGCAAAGAGGAAAACCTCGAGTGTCAAATGAAAGGTAAACAACAATATATATACAGCAAGTGTAACAAAAATTAAATAAGAAATGAACACTAGGGATTGACTATAATATAAAATTTAGAATTAATTAAACAAAAATCTAAGAATAAACTAAATTCTAATTTAAAAGGTTAGTTAAGTAAATAAACTAACTAAACTAAAAAACTGGCTAAACTAATTTATAATTAAAACTAATCTCTAAATTAGATTCTAACTGCATTAGTTCTAGAAATCTAAAACTTAAGCCATATTAACTAAAAATAAATAATAACTAATTAGAATAAGACCTAATTAATTAATTCTAAAAAACTAATTCTAATTCTAAAACTAATAACCTTATGATATAAACTATTTTGAAAAAGAAAAAAAACTCTAGAGTAAATAAAAGAAATAGGTTAAGTGAGAGGTACAACAGAAAAAAAAGAGGCGCATCCATCATCAGGCATATGGGCCTTGGATTGGAGGATTGACCCTAATAGTGAATAGGGCGTCGGGTTCAGCCAACCGGGTCGGTTCTGACCCGGTTTGGTACAACTTCAAGCAGAAACCTAAATACTAAAAAGAAAGAAAAACGACTGGGAAGTACGACCAAAAACTGTCTTCTTCTTGAACTCTCAATCTCAACTCCCTCACCTTAAATCTCTCCCTTTCTCTCTCTTTCGCGATAGCTTTCCTCTCTCTCGTTTCCAGCTGTTCTCTTTTGTCTTTCGTCAATCTCTCACGGTGGCTCACGGAATCGCGCTCAAAACCTTCTCCCTCATGGAATCGTGTCTCACTTGGACGAGTAGAATCACAATGAAACAAAGTAAGGTCAAGAAAATTATACTGGCGAAGAAACGTTCATGTTGACGCCAAGGTGTGCGATTTCTTCCTCTACGAATCTTTCACCGCGATTTTTGTTGTTGTTGATTTGTTGGTGCCTCTGTGTCAATGGTTCAAGGTGGTTGCGAAGTTATTCCGGCGATTTGGTACGTGACTAAGGCACGGAGATGAAATTTTTGTGGAGGAAAGTGTAGTTTCAGAGTGTTTATCAAGTGATGGTGGTTTTGAACAGGGGAGTGATGGTTGGGTGGTGTATTCGTGAATGGGATAGCAGTTGAGGTCGCGGTTCAAAGAAGAGGGAACTCGCCGGAAAAAATGAAGATGGTGGTATGTTTGTTGCTATGGTAACATGTGTTGGTTCAAAAATGGTGGAAGAAAGTGTTATCATGTTGAACTCATGGTGGATGTGTGAGTTAGCCAACTTTCATGTATGGTGGAAAATATGTGGTAATGGAAATGGAATGTGTGTTTGTAGGGAAAGTTTGTGCAACTTACCCGCTGCTGCTATTAGAAAGGGAAAGTCATGGTGTTGTGGGGTGATTTGGATTGAATGAAGTATGAGGGCGATGTTGATTTGCTAGTATGAAAACCAGGTTTTTTTCTTTTCTACAGAGAAAGTTCTCTTTTATGTTATTGTTACTTTTTTTTCTTTTCATTCAATCTGTTCTTCCCTTTTTAACTCTCCAATCCTTGTTAACTCAGCTTTTGAATTTTTTCTGTTATTGGTTTGTATGGTCATTTTCAACGTGCAGGCTAATAAGGTTTTGTTGGTTGAGCTTTTGGAACAGGTTTGGAGTGTTGGTGAATTCATGGCAGGTTTAGAGGTCTGTCTAGTTTTGCTCAGAGTGATGTCTTTATTGCGTGGCTGGTTTGTGCAGGGTGTGGCAGGGCGTACGATTTGCTGCAGAAGGAGCATTTTGGTGCAAGATTTTGGATGTTGTAATGAAGATTTTTCAAAGTCACGCATGGCCTTTTGGTACAGGATGATGCAGGCTTTTGGGATGGGGCTTGTTACAACTTGTACAGTTAGCGCATAGACTTGGAGTGATGGTTACAATAGTTTTGTTTTGGTTTTTACATTTAGGGTTAAATATGTTTAAGGTCCCTATAAATATCCCACCTTTTAAGATTGGTCCCTCTAAAATTTTTCGTCGAACATTGATCCTCTAAAAATTTGCCGTTTCCAAATGTAGTCCCTGACGTTAATTTCATCTAACGGAAGGTGAAGTGGCGTAACAACTGTGCAGATTTCATTTACTTTATTGCATTGACCAGTCAAAAAATGATTTTTTATGTTAAATTTATTCTCCTTCTTCTCTCTCTCACTCCTCTTCTTCTTTCCCTCTCCACCTTTTTCTCTACCCTCATTTCTCTTTCTCTCTCACACAATCCTCAATGGGCAATAATCATTCCTGTGAATGCTCCATTTTGCAGATTGAGTATTCCCTCTCCATCAATAAAATCTCCTACAAATAAAATGGCAATCATCTAGTCAAGCCCAAATTGACAAATGTGCAGTGCATGTGAGAGATAACTAAGTGTTATGGTGGTATTATCCTAAACAATATTTTGTCAATTTGGGCTTGACTAGATGATTGCCATTTTATTTGTAGGAGTTTTTATTGATGGAGAGGGAATACTCAATCTGCAAAATGGAGCATTCACAGGAATGATTATTGCCCATTGAGGATTGTGTGAGAGAGAAAGAAAAATGAGGGTAGAGAAAAAGGTGGAGAGGGAAAGAAGAAGAGGAGTGAGAGAGAGAAGGAGGAGAATAAATTTAACATAAAAAAACATTTTTTGACTGGTCAATGCAATAAAGTAAATGAATTCTGCACAGTTGGCACGCCACATCACCTTCCGTTAGATGAAATTAACGTCAGGGACTACATTTGGAAACGGCAAATTTTTGGAGGATCAATGTTTGAAGAAAAATTTTAGAGGGACCAATTTTAAAAGGTGGGATATTTATAAGGACCTTAAACATATTTAACCCTTACATTTAAGGACTTGTTATAATAAATAATGCAATAATAATAATAATAATAAAGGATGATAATGATAATAATGAAAATATAATAATGAAATAAATAAATAAATAAAAATAAAATAGAAACAAATAAATATAAATAATAATAATAGAAATGATAATAATAAAATAAATAATAAATAGAAATGATGATAAAGAAGAAATTAATCTTAACTAACCCAATGACTTAAACAAAAATAAAATTCTAAATTAAAAGTTCTAAAAACATGAAAAATAAAAGTGTAATTCGCGTTAGGTAAAACAGATAAAATTCAAACAAGATAAAATTAAGTTACAAAAATTAAACGAAAAAGCAACGACTGTGATCGATTGACTACATGACCGCAAATGCGAAGATGGTTGACCTAAAATGATATGCAAACAGATCAGAATATCCGAGGGTAAAATTTGGGGTATGACAGATGCCTCTATTTAAATATCTTCATCGGATGACATGATTGATGATAATCTTCATGAAATCATGGTGAAAGGTATTTAAATATAGATAACCAAAAATTTTTCCCTCAGATGCACTGACATGCAATGCTATGGACAAAAGAACCAAACTATAATGTTGTCATGCCAAGAACTCTAATACGATGAAAATGATGGAATGATAAATGCAAAATGCAGACAAAAACGAAAGCCGACAGGGACAAAGTCCACACAACGAGCAACCGACTAACTCGGGATGACAACAACACTGGGGATGTTGAAACACGCTAGGGGAATCTAAAAGTGATAGAGCAAACTGGTTTAGACGTGACCGACTGGCACTCTAGAAAGAAAATATAACACAAGATCCTCAAATGGAAGTAGAACCGAAAAGATGGTATCCACTGGGGAATCAACAACCATCATCCTTGAATAGAACTGGATGGGAAAGAGTCACAACATTCAGAAGATCATTGAATGGGGTGAGGAGGAAAATCAGGAAAATACATGAGACATTCGAGCAAACGTCAGAGGCATTCAGAAAAGCATTGAATAAACTCTGGTAAATAACAGACAAAAGAGACATTCAAGAAAACATCAGAGGTATTCAGAAAAGCATTGAATAAACTCCAGAAAACATGTGAAAGCATCAGAGATAATCGAAAAAGCATCGAATAAACTCCAGAACACATCAGAGATATTTGGAAAAGCATCGAATAAACTCCAGAACACATCCAGTAAAGCATTGGATGAAGAACGGAAACAGACTTGAAAATATTCAACAACTGTTAACCAAAGCCAGAAATAAATTGAAGACATCTAGAAGAGCATTAGATGAAAACAAAGATTCTGAAAATACATTCGAAACATTTAAAACAACATTAAATGCACGAGAAAAGGTTTTGAAGACATATCCGGAAGAGCATCAGATAAGCAACATTATATCTGGAAGAACATCAGATAAACAAGGTCATATCCGGAAGAGCATCAGATAGACACAACAAGAGCTCTGGAAAAATATCAGAAGCAAAGATACATATCCGAAAAAACATCGGATAAACAAGGTCATATCCGGAAGAGCATCAAATAGACACAAAAGGAGCTATGGAAAAACGTCAAAAGCAAAGACCTATCTGTAAGAACATCAGATAGACAAAAGAAATGAGATTCTGGAAAAACATCAGAATTACAAAGGTATATATCTGGAAACTCATTGGGGAGTGAAACAAATTCTGAAAGGGTATTAGAATATAATGGAAATATCTGGAAAAGCATCAGATATGTTCTGGAAAAACATCAGAACAAAAGACTCAATCTGGAAAACATCAGAAAGAGAGACACATCCGGAAGAGCATCAGATGGCAAAAGCAATGTCATTCCGGAAAAGCATCAGAATTAACAAAGCAAATATCTGGAAAAACATCAGATAGGTTTTGGAAGAACATCAGAACAAAGACTTAATCTGGAAAAGCATCAAAAAAAGAAAGGCACATCCGGAAGAGCATCAGATGGCAAAAGAAATGTCATTCTAGAAAAGCATCAGAATTACAAATGACTATCTGGAAAAACATCTGATAAAACACTCCAACTGGAAAAACATTAGAGAAAGGTATACATATACCAGACATCCAATAATGGCTTTGAATGAAACGTATAATCACAATATCTGAGAATGGCATCAGGTGGATGTGACAAAGGTAAAGATCCAAGAATAACATTGGATACAAAAGAGGAACAGACATATCCAAAAAAATAATCGGATAAGAAATGTCATATCTGGAAGAACATCAGATAGTCACGACAAAATTTGTTTGGTAGGTGCCAAGTGAGTTGGACTTTGACCACAAGGTAAGACGTGGATAACAACACGACCTCGGGCGAAATGCAAGTGAGGATGAAACACACTTGCTATGCATATGTATATGAATTATGCAGATGATATATGATCAAATGCAAATGCAGATGCTGACGACATGGCTCAACTCTTTAGGGAGAAGATAAGATTGGAAGACGGATTCCTTAACACGGAGATCACTGCCATTCTGCTTGGGGATTAAAGATGCAACTGTTGAGCACAAATTTGCTAGACTGAAAAACTGTACCCAGTTGATGATCCTTGTAGGAAGGATGAAAGGCTGTATGGGGATTCTCCAAGTAAATTTCCCCAGACTAGCTGAATTTTGTAGATAAACTAATCATTGCTTCAGCTTGATTGATTCTGTAAATGACTGCTTTGCTAAGCGCTTAGGAAAGCTTGCCCCGGTCTGAGTCTTGAAAAATATTCTTGATAAACCAATTCCGAGAAGGACTTGCACTGAACCACAAATCTTGAACTGATTCTTCAACAGGATTTGGAAAGAACTTGCCCCTGATAGGATCACCAACCAAGTTTCTTAATTGTTTGAAAATTCCTTGTGAGGAAAACCAGTTTGCAAACAAAAATATTTTTACAAAAATGATAATTTTAAAGTAAAGTCATGCAACTTTTGAAATCAAAATTATTTTTGGAAGATGCAAAACAAAATGAGTCACTGGTCTGAACACGGCAGTTCAAGACATTAAAGTGAGTAAGTAAAGCGAAAGGGTAACACCAAAATAGTTGATCTGCAAAGATCTTTTGGAGTCAGTTTACGCAACCTTGTTGTAGTATGCTTTCAAAATAACCTTGCTTCATTTAGGTCTTTTGATGGTTGTATCGTGGACTGGTTCACGGTTTAAGAAACAAAGGATAAAGGCTCAAAGTTAATTTGTACCCACCCAATCTTCGTGTTGATCTTCAATCATACACTCAGTTAACTCAGACTATACGCTCAGTTCCCACAAATTAGGAATTGCACTGATGATAGTAATGATGATGGTTCAGAAGTCAAAGGACTTTTGAAATGGTGGTCACTACTTCCTTACAAAATTGTTTGTCGTTGAGGACTTTTAGGATGAAGGATTTAAAGATTTCCTCTTTTGGTTGTCATACAAACCTTTTTGTGTAAGGTAAAGTCATGAGCTTCCCATCTTTCTTAGCTTTTGCCTTGAAAGGGACTCGGCTCATTCTTTGAGTAAGGAAAGTGACTAACCAGCTTAATGATTACGGTGAACCATCATTGTGTTTGACTTGAGGGACATCTTCGACACTTGATTGCTGTGTGCGAAGGAAAATTTGTGAGTGCAACCTTTATGTGAAAGGTGTCTTGCATGAACGCACAACTAAGCTAACTGAGAACTACCCACCCTGAGGTTAAGATTGCGGTTTTTTTTTGTAAAGAAAGAAACTCTAACTTCTAGGATCGAAGGGTTTGACAAGGGAATAACTTCCTTATTTCTCCAGTGTTTAGGAAATGTGAAACAATGCCTTACATCGTCAGCAAAATTTATTTGAAAGCATACCAGCAATTATGAGTATATTATTTTCGTCATCCTCCCTCAAATCTTTGCACAATAAAAAAGAAAGTGGAAAAGCGATACAATATTTTGCAAAAAAAAAAGCATAAAGATGTAAATAGTAGACAAAATGAATTGAATCAAAAGTTGCAATGCCCATTTCATTAATCACGAAAGTATAAACATCATTTGAAGGAAAACGACCATTACAAAATAAGGAAAATGCAAACAACAAGAAACAAGGCCTAGTGACTAGTTAAACACAAGGATGAGTTGTCCTGTGTTTATGAAGTAGTTGAGCTGAAGTCAAGTAAAGTTTCACTTGGCGTGCCCTGGCAGAGAGTTACTCTAAACATTGGGATTGTCATGAAAGCTAAGAATTCCAGTATTAATCAAATCACGCACTCTAGCCTTTAGTGCATAGCAATTTTCCAAGTCATGGCCTGCGGCGCCTTCATGGAATGCACAGTGGAGATCAGATCTAAATCCAGCTGGAAGAGGATTGGGCGGAGAAGGCAAAATCCTTGTGGTAATCAAACCTTGCTGAACCATACCAGGATAAAGTTCACTATACTTCATTGGAATAGGATCGAATTAATTCCTATTACGATACTGATTTTGTCCAACAGCTGGACATTGAGGAGCTTGAGCTGGTTGTGGGGCAGTAACAGCAGCAACAGTAGCAACAGTAGGTGAATTAACGTACTGAGGTATAGGACGAGACCTTCTCACTTTAACCATGACAGCATTAGTCTGATCTTCTCTCTTCTTCTGAAAGTTCCCGTAGGATTTCTTCGCACCATTGGAAGATTCAGCAGCTTTGGACACTTTTCCATTCTCGAGTCATTCCTCGAGCCTTTGGCCAATAGTAACCAAATCAGTGAAATTGGAGGAAACACTTCCAATCATCTTCTCCCACTAGAATGAAGACAGGGTGTCCATGAACATTCCAGTCAATTCCTTCTCGGCCAAAGGAGGTTCAACTTGGGAAGCCAACTCTCTCCAGCGCTGAATATACTCCTTAAAAGATTCCTTCTCATGTTGAGCCAGGTTTTGAAGTTGGCGGCGATCAGGAGCATGTTGAGGTTATACTTATACTGCTTCATGAAGGCATTTGAGAGATCTTGGAAGTAGTGAATAGAGTTTTACTCAAGACTCATATACCATTTGAGTGAAGCTACACTCAAGCTGTCTTGAAAAAAGTGGATAAGCAGTTTCTGATTGTTGGTATAAGCATCCATCTTGCGAAAGTACATGACCAAAATGAGCCCTTGGACAAGAGTGGCCCTTATATTTCACAAACTCGGGAACTTTGAACTTGGCTGGCATAACGAGGTCGAAAACCATTCACATGTTGTCTGCATCTACATTAAAGAAGTCAGTACCCTCAATGGCTTTGAGTCTCTTATCTATGATCTAAAACTGTTCACGGACAACTTCAGGTTCAACAAAGTCTTCACGGTCTTCACCCTGAGCACTGGGAGCATTGTACTCATAGAGGGGATTCTCAAATGGAGCTCAAACAGTCTGTGTAACAGCATGGACCACAGGTCTGGGCTCGGTAAAAACAGGAGCTTGAGATACAGGTCTAACAGTCTGACCAATCATCGCAATAGATGCAATCGGTGGAGAGTAGTTGTGTGGAAAACCAAACTCGGGCCAAGTTGAAGGTGGCATCTGAACCGGTGGGGGATCAACGCTTGAAACTTCCTGGATGACTGTCCTTTGGGGAGGCTCTCCTCTAGCAATCAAGACTTGGAGCATCTCAGTGAGTTTAGCCATGCTTGACTTAAGGTCATCGATCTCCATTCGGATCTCAGCATTGAGTACCTCCTACTCTGACATCTTGCGTCTGTAGTTAGCTCTAGTCTGGTACTTGTGTCGAGGAATCAGCTTGACGACTAACAGGTGACACGGAAAGATAAAGACAACTGGATATGAGCAATTAGACCAACAGACGCATGTAATGAATCATGCAATGATGCAAATGATATGCAATGTAATGCAAACAAGATACAAAATGCAGGCAATAGAATCGAAGGTTCGAGATCACAGTATGGAGTCTAGGTAAAGAACCAACCACAGGGTGTGTACCAGGGTTCTTGTATCCATAGAACAGGATTCTAAGAAGTTCCCAGAGTCATCGATAAATCTTTCGGATATTATCGGCCTACACGACTACTCGTGTGGGTTAATAATATTCTCAAGATAAACTCGTCTGAATGTAGTATCGCATGACAACCATCACAGGTCTACACCTGGATAATCACCGCACTACGTCCTAAAAAGGCCAAGTGGGGGTAATGGGTAACTAAAGGTCCTCAGTATCACGGACTCCCAGGTTGAAAAGAGTGACATCAATATGACTACTCGTATCAGACATCAATAATCCCAAAGGGGCCTCCACTGAGCGTGGTCATCATATGCCAAACATGTTAGGACTACTCCCAACAACCGACTATTGATTACACCACAATCATATCATAAGTGTATGCTCAAGTCTGGGTTAGGACTTATCTCACCACTCAAAGTAACAACCCTGCACACAGAAAAACCCAAGCACAACAGGTATATATACAGATATAAATATGTACAAATATACAAGCAAGCAAACATGTAAAATAACACAAATAGAAACAAGGTGGGCTTAACCCTCTTAGGGGAGATGTCCCCAGTGAAGTCGCCATTTCTGTCGCGGTGAGAATCAGATATCAAACTATTATTTAACTTGAATCACAAATCATGGATTTCACCACCGAGCTTTGATTTATCCAAAGGGAAGGGTAAAGATCGAAAAGCCCTAAGTGCGCTATGTAGGAACACAGCTAGAGATCTAAGGTTCAGGGGTTGGTTATACCTAGGGAAGATGTTAGCGTCCTAAGTATCTGTAGTACTCTACAGGAACCTCTTCTTAGTATTTATGTTATGTTAATGTTTGCTTGCTAAGGGAAAAATGCTAAGGTAAAGACCTAGGGGTATATACACTAAGTATCCTCGCCAAGACATCGCATCTCGTGCCTACGTATCATGACGAGAATGGAATCAAAGCATTCGTAGTTCCCCTCACCGGGGGTGAGGAACTCTTGACAGTGGTCAAGGTTCCTAGGGAAAATAGGGTCTGACTGCAAGACACCTACGTGGAGTTTGGCAACTCCAAACCTAAGGCTAGGTAAAACAGTGAAAGAAGTGTCCACGATGAAACACCTAAATAGAGTATGACGTCTCTAAACCTGAGGTTAGGTTAAAAGGGAAGGCAAGTCTCGATCGCGCGGCGGCGTGAAATAAGGGGAATGATGGACAAGGTTATCCTAAATGACCTGGCAGTCAATGAGAACGACCCTTTCCTTTGGAATGAGGTAAACAAACATAAGGGCAAAGAGGAAAACCTCGAGTGTCAAAAGAAAAGTAAACAGTAATATATATATATATATATATATATATATATATATATATATATATATATATATATATATATATATATATATATATAGAGAGGAAAACCTCGAGTGTCAAATGAAAAGAAAACAGTAATATATATATATATATATATATATATATATATATATATATATATATATATATATATATACAACAAGTGTAACAAGAATTAAATAAGAAATGAACACCAGGGTAATCACAATGAAACAAAGTAAGGTCAAGAAAATTATACCGGCGAAGAAACGTTCGTGTTGACGCCAAGGTGTGCGATTTCTTCCTCTGCGAATCTTTCACCGCGATTTTCGTTGTTGTTGATTTGTTGGTGCGTCTGTGTCAATAGTTCAAGGTGGTTGCGAAGTTATTCCGGCGAGTTGGTACGTGACTTAGGCAAGGAAATGAGATTTTTGTGGAGGCAAGTGTAGTTTCAGAGTGTTTATCAGATGATGATGGTTTTGAATAGAGGAGTGATGGTTGGGTGGTGCATTCGTGAATGGGATAGCAGTTGAGGTCGCGGTTCAAAACAGAGGGAACTCGCCAGAAAAAAATGAAGATGAAGGTATGTTTGTTACTATGGTAACGTGTGTTGGTTCAAAAAGGGTGGAAGAAAGTGTTATCATGTTGAACTCATGGTGGATGTGTGAGTTAGCCAACTTTTATGTATGGTGGAAAGTATGTGGTAATGGAAATGGAATGTGTGTTTGTAGGGAAAGTTTGTGCAACATACCCGCTGCTGCTATTAGAAAGGAAAAGTCATGGTGTTGTGAGGTGATTTGGATTGAATGGAGTATGAGGGCGATGTTGATTTGCTAGTATAAAAACCAGGTTTTTTTCTTTTCTGCAGAGAAAGTTCTCTTTTATGTTATTGTTACTTTTTTTTCTTTTCATTCAATCTGTTCTTCTCTTTTTAACTCTCCAATCCTTGTTAACTCAGCTTTTGAATTTTGTATGTTATTGGTTCGTATGGTCATTTTCAACGTGTAGGCTAACAAGGTTTTGTTGGTTGAGCTTTTGGAACAGGTTTGGAGTGTTGGCTGAATTCATGGCAAGTTTATAGGTCTGTCTGGTTTTGCTCAGAGTGTTGTCTTTGTTGCGTGGCTGGTTTGTGCAGGGTGTGGCAAGGCGTACGATTTGCTGTAGAAGGAGCATTTTGGTGCAAGATTTTGGATGTTGTGTTGAAGACTTTTCAAAGTCACGCATGGCCTTTTGGTACAGGATGATGCAGGATTTTGGGATGGGGCTTGTTACAACTTGTACAGTTAGCGCATAGACTTGGAGTGATGGTTACAATAGTTTTGTTTTGGTTTTTGCATTTAAGGACTTGTTATAATAAAGAATGCAATAATAATAATAATAATAATAATAATAATAATAATAATATTAATAATAATAAAAATAATAATAATAATAATAATAATAATAAAGGATGATAATGGTAATAATGAAAATATAATAATGAAATAAATAAATAAATAAAAATGAAAATAAAAATAAAATAGAAACAAATAAATGTAAATAATAATAATAACAGAAATAATAATAATAAAATAAATAATATATAGAAATGATGATAAAGAAGAAATTAATCTTAACTAATCTAATGACTTAAGCAAAAATAAAATTCTAAATTAAAAGTTCTAAAAACATGAAAAATAAAAGTGTAATTCGCGTAAGGTAAAACAGATAAAATTCAAACAAGATAAAATTAAGTTACAAAAATTAAACGAAAAAGCAACGACTGTGATCGATGGACTACATGACCGCAAATGCAAAGATGATTGACTATGCAAACAGATTAGAATATCCGAGGGTAAAATTTAGAGTATGATAATATACTAGGGAAGTTTATCATCCTTTAGTACTTTTGAAAGGAGCTTACACTTCAATGGTTATGTTGCTCCAATTATGACCATTTGAGTGTTGATCGCGATCAAATGCCCATCGTGTCCTTTTTTTCAACGAAGGTTTCCAAGCGAGAATGTTTGAAGTTATTTAGAGCAAATGCCTCATAAATTTCTTGACATAAAGACTAAGGACCCTCTCATTCTTTATTATGATCCTTCTATACGATTTTATCTTATTAAATATCTTGAACTTGGGACTTTCAAGCCTAGTATTGCCGTCGTAATTCGCCAAGGGCACGATTTTCAATTAAGACATCACTCTTTTTAGGAGGAGATACAAATCACAACATCTTCTTAGTTGTTATGCGATTGAGGAACTATTTTTACTCAGACCCATTATGGGCTCCAAAAATCCAAACTATAAGTTATAGGATTTATTATGGATCTGGAGACCTCCACCTCTTAGAGAATTAGATTTATAATCTATGTTATCATGTGAGTCAAATATTATATACATTATTTTTAAAATATTATTTTCACTTTATATTTATATTAATGAAAAATACATAAATAATTAACAAAAATAATTTAATAAAATATGATTTCCTTATATTTATTATATTTCTATTTTTCTTATTGAAGTACTTACTATATTTTTATTTTTCATTTTTGTATAATATGTATTGTATTTTTTAATATAAAAACCCTAAAAGGAATTTGTTTTTAAGAATGAGCTGTACACCCTCCGGTCACTATTATAAGCAAATTTAACTTTTTGTGGTACATTTGACTATTAATGTATCTAATCCATATATGGACTAGATACATTAATAGTCAAATGTAGCACAAAAAGTTAAATTTGCTTATAATAGTGACCAGAGGGTGTACTTAACTAGGAGGATGCTCTGTTTCTCTGTACTCTGTACTCTCACTCTGATCTAAACAGAACAAACCCTTCTCACTTCTGACACATTTCTTCCTTCGATTCTCTTTTGTCTTCTTCCTCTTCCATCTTTATTTTCCCTTTCTCTCTCTTTTTTTATTCCCTTCTATCTCAATTTTTCTCTTTTTGTCCACACACATCACTTTTTTGCTTTTACAGCAGACAAAGCCACCTAAATCTCATCAAATACGTTCATATAATGATATAACGAAATTTTCTTCATTTTCTGCGTCTCGGGTTTCAAGCTACGTCTCTCTTTTACAATCAAAATTGTATCTTTATCTCATCCTCTGTAAGTAATTTATTCTAACTTTTGTTTTTTTATTGTTCATGAATCGTTTCTGTTGAAAATTGAATGTTCCATCTTCTCAGATTGTTGGATTTTGATTAACTTAATACCCTTTGTATATGGAGTTTCTGTTTAATTGCAAGCTTGTGAAGTTAATGGGTGGTGGCAATCTAAATTCCCTAGTTTGCAAGATTGTGTTTTTTTTATTGCTGTTTTGATCCTAAGGTCCTTATTGTTTCCTTCTGACAACCTTATAGTTTACAAGAACAAGAATGTCATTCAAACTATGTCATGTGTTACACACATGTTTGATGACACTTGAACAAGCTCTGTATCTGTTCGAAGAAGTAAAGTCAGAAGATGTTATGAGATGTCAATCAATTTTCTCAAGTACATAACCTCTCAGCGGTTTATGTTTAAGCTAAGAAATTAATGACCTTCTGAAAACAAGGTTCTATTCAAAAGAAGCTTGATAGACATTCTGATAATAAAGATCAGAATCTCTATACTCTGTTGGTTGCTCTCAGAAGGCAGATGTATAATTCTGAACAGGAAAAAGGAAAGGATCACTCTGAAGGAAGCAGAAGCTGAATGATGATGATCAAAAGCTCAGAGTCAGAATTGAAAGCACTCAGATAAAGTATCACGGTGAAGATTTTAGATTCTCTAAGGTATAACTCTCCTTATCAACTCTCCTTATCTCTAGATGCTCGTTGTTTTCGAAATCCTATCTGAAATCTAAATAGTACTTTCTTTCTTACAAAGACTGTTCACGTCATAAAATTTCTTGTCACTTGATGTGTACTTGATCTATGTCATCCCTAGGATTAGGTACAACTCATTTTACCTATTTAGATGTATATAAGTCACCTCTTCCTATCAAAAGATATCACACTCAAGTCCTTCTATCATAAAACCATTAGTGCAAAATTATGTCTTCCATTTACTATCATGCCTCCACTAACCTTTCTAGGAAACGAAGACCTTCTTGAAATTATTTCTGAAAAACAATTTGTGATTGATGTTCCTCCTCTTACGAGTAACATTGCTAATAGCCTAGTAGATGTGTTATATGATCAACAGTGGACTAGATACTCCACCATGATGGAGAAACTCATTTATGTGAATCTAGTTAAGGACTTCTGGAAGCATGCTTACCTTGATCATGAAAGTGGGCATATCACCTCTTATGTTTCTGAAATCCCCATCTCCATTACTCCCTTCTCAGTCAGTCTCGCAACTGGATGTGAAAATGTTGGAATCACTATTGATTTTGACAGAAATAAGTTCTTTGTTGCTAATAGATTTGCCTTTCTTGATGACCTGTCATCGGGTTATAAACCTTCCAATCCTAAAAATCTACTACCCATTCCCATAGCCTGGTACAAGCTCGTACTGTCCAATTTCCTTCCCAGAGGAGAAAACCATGACATACTGCAATATCATGACCATGAATTCATTTATCTTCTGATGAATGATATTCAGATAAACCTACCACACACAATCTTTAACTGTCTCTGGAAATCCATCTCTGAGTCCAGAAATTGCACAAAGTCTTACATTACTTATGGAAGAGTTTTGTCTGAGATTTTCTTCAAAGAAGGAATAGTGAATTTAATCAAAGAAACAATAGCAGAAGATGGTCCTGAAAACTTTCCAGAAAACTGCTTGTTGAAGACAAATTGTGAAGTCTTTAGTGACTAGAAAAACAAGACCTATCTCTGCTTAACAGTATCTGTTTTATGCACATCCTTCTTGGGTTTGTCTAAATCGTATCTGTTTTGGTCGATGTACTAGTGTAGGTTTGGCCTTAATTTATTTAGGTTTGATCAATAGTTAAATCTGTATCTGTGAACCCTTCTTAATTAATGAAGTATTTCCTTTCTCTGTTAGTAGATGGTTCATATTCTTAAGAATGCTTACTTCTCACATTTATTATATCACCTTGCACTGCTTAAAGTTGAATATGAATAATTCAATAATCTGATATATTTGGATTTATTTATTTAAATAAGTCTTGTATGCATTCTTACATGCATCTATTGAAAGACATATGAAAGATTTTGAATTCCTCGAGAAACCGCCATCATTAAAATGTGTCTGTCACCTTTGCCACTCATAGGAGAGCAGTTATCACCCATGATCGGTTGATATTCCCCCACCAAGAGATTAACTGCTCATGTTTCTTTTCCCATATATCTATGTCTCTTAGCATACCCTAGGCAATCATAACTTACCTAGGAAATAGTAAATGCAAATTTTTTGTATCGATTCAGTCGTTACTTTTATTTAATTTCTTCCACTCTCATTCATTTATAAATAGTAAGAATTCCCCTTTCGCCCTATTCCATTCTCAACCTAAAATCTTCCTAAGTCCTTATTTGAACTACAACTATTTTTGCTCTAACTTTTATTGGAAACATAGAAACTCTAGAAGTTATATCAGAAAAATGACCAAACCTTGCTCGGCTCAAGGACTATGGTATGGACATAGCCAGGAGCATGCAAATCCAATTGTGGTCTGGTTACTACTCCTTGTTAAACAGACCTATTTATCATGTCCTTGTTAAGGAATTTTGGAAATATTCCAGAATCAGCGATGACGGCAACACTGTCAGGTCAGAAGTTTATCGACTTCCAATTTCTATCACTATGTCCTCTATCGCGAAAGTCACAAAATGTGTCTCATCTGGAGTCACTATTGACGAATTTCAAAATGATCTAGGTATGGTAGAGAAGTGCAGGATACTCTTTGATGACTCAGCTCCTTTTGAACCAAACAATCCTGAATACCTTCTTCCTTCTGGCAAAACTTGGTTTAGATTCTCTCTAACTAATCTTCGCCCTCGAGCAACAACAAGGAGTACTCTGTCTCATGATGACAGAATCTTTATTTTTCTTTTGACGCATCACTTTAAAATTGATCTTCCGAAAACCATCTTCAATCACTTGAAACACTCTATTGAAGTTTCAAGAAAACAGATCCAATCCTACATTCCATATGGAAGGATTATATCTGAAATAATTCTTAAAGAAGCTTCCTGGGGACTGTTAAGCAAGATGGGACCAGAGCATGCAATAACTAATACAAGATGTGCTAGAGTGGACAATGTTGAAGACTTTGATGATTAAAGTCTCAATTACGAGTGTCTAACGAGTTCTAGGTTTATAGTTAGGTCTAAGTTCTTGTGTTAGTACTAAGTTTTATTTTGTTATGTGTCTAATGTACTTTCCCAATCTAATGAATGAAATTTCCTTTAAATCTATTCTTGAATAACCTACATGTCTTAGAGTTTCATATTTAATCATGATTTAAAATGCTTAACTTGCTCTAACTTTTTGATGATGTCAAGAAGGGGGAGAAATAGAATATGATTTTGATATATGTTTAAATTGATATATGTTAAAAGAATGCTAAATATCAACTTTGATATAAAATGCGTTTACCACTAACGTTTGATGTTTGATGCTTAACTGAGGAACTCTGAACAAGTTCACTAGGCATTCTTAAGACAGGTTAAATTAAAAGAACTCTGTTAAAATTCTTAGGAACTGTTTGTTCATATTATCGAAGTTGTACACTTCGTGAACATATGTTCAGAATCATATTGACCCAGTACTATTCAGAAGTTGAGAACTTTCTGAAAGTCAAAGTTATCGTGATTCTTGTTTCATATTGTTTAGAAGTTGTAAGCTGTCTGAAAATGTGATATTCAGAACATAAGAATCTGAAGCAGAAGTCTTACTAAAAGCAATCAAGACAAAGCCTACATTCTGAGATGCTTTTCAGAAGAACTGAGCAAATCAGAAGTTGAAGACTGTGTGAAAAACTGGATAAAAGATCCAAGAAGAAGAAGTTCTGATAAACCAAGAATTGGTATCAGACTCAGTCTACAATGATATCAATCAGAATCAAGCTGTGAACTATTCTCAAATACCTTCATTGGTATCAAACTCAGCATACTATTGTATCAGACTAAGAATCAAGATTAGGATGGTATCAGATTCAGAATCAAGCTTCGATTGATCATAAAAATATCCTTCCATCAGATCAAGAATCAAGCTGTGATGTTCTATCGAGTTCTGATAGAAACATGGTTATGAGATGAAGGCCTGTTGTCTACTCAAACTCTGAAAAGTCATGATATTAATTGGCGATCAAAATTAGTATATCTGAATCATGATTCTGAAGATCCCAATATCTGACTTATAGCAATCAAGGGGAGACTACCCAGAAGATTCACATGTTAAATTCTATAATCTTCACCAAGTCTGAAACTCAGGGGGAGTTTCTTATAAGACAGTGTCTGTTTCTGATAAATAGCGTGGCTAAGTTATTAGAAGATAACTGTTCTATCTCTGTGCTACATTGATTCTGCTGAAGAGTAAAAATTGCTTTAGAAGACTCTGAAGTTATGAGGCTTTGATACGATGTCTAAAGGAAACAAGTTCTAAAGATCTGAAGACAAGAAGTCTTGATGAACAAGTCCAGATGCTGAAGGCTTATGTCCTTCTAGATGATAGGGAAGTATTCCTTCTTTATTCTATGTTCTGAAAAACTCAAAATTTTTATTCTATGAGTCTTTGGATCAGATAAGATTCTAGACGATCACAAATAAAATTTTGGAGTTAACACATTCAGGGGGAGCTGCTGTTCCAAACTCTGAATATGTTTAGTTTGGTGATTACCTTGTATAAAATGTTCTATCAAAATACATGGTTTTGTCATCATCAAAAAGGGGGAGATTGTAAGAACAAGAGTTATCTCTGCAAGTCATATCTATGTTTTGATGATAATAATGAGTATTTGTGAAAGAACTATTTTATGTTCTAATGTTTGTTTCTGTGCAGATCATATTTATTAAAGATATTAGATCAAACACACATGTGCAAAGATGTGCATAAAAGATTACATGCGAGTTACTATGTGTAACACAAGTCGCAAGAAGCAAGTTTGCTTCTATATCTGGTAACATGCAGAAAGATCCAAGGATGCCGATATTGCTATTGCAATGCTCTTGTGGATTATGTTCTGAAGGTGTTTCAGACTTTGAAGTTAAGCAAAGCTTCTGGAGAAATAATCTTCTGAAGAACCAAGTGCTGAAGACTCTAATGACTTGAAGTTCTGAAGGCTGAAGGCTCTGAAGACCAAGTGCAGAAAGACTCTGAAGACTGAAGTGTTCTGAAGATTAAGATTCAAATGATCAAGTGTTGAAGACTCTGAAGACACGTTCTGAGTGAACAAGGTTCTGAAGACTTTAAAGACTTGAAGCTATGAAGATAAAGGGTTTCAAGACAAGTGCTGAAGTTCTGAAGACAAGACTCAAAATGAGCAAGCACTGAAGACTTAAGATTCTGAAGACCCAACTAAAGTCTCTAATCATGCTTCAACTAAATACCATCAGAAGCCTCTGAAGATTTGAAGACAAATGTTACCGTTAGCAATGACTGTACATAGTACCAAAAAGATCTATCCCATCACTTCTACAGTAAAAAGAAGATATGGCAGTACAACTTTCATCATTGCATAACGAATCTTTTCAAATAGTCAACGGCTCTTTAACGGCTCTATTTTTCACTTGGCTATATAAAGGAAAGAAGGAAGTGCTTCTAAAGTCATGGATTATGGGTGTCAACCATCGTCAAAACACAGCTGATGCTGTTAAAATGGAAACACGACCATTGTTGTTAAAACATAAAGAATCATCTATCAGTACAATAACAATCAGAAAGTACAGAAGTTGATGAACTAAGATATTGTTGAAAACAATCAAGTCATCAACCACTTCATCATCTGAGCTATATTGAAGATCTGAAGCAAGGAGTTGTTGCTCGAAGCTTGCTCAACGAAGTAGATGAAGAAGATCTACAAGATGCCATCAACTATCAAATCAACATACATCTTTGTAGAATCTGAAGATAGCAAGGAGCTGTTGCTCATAGCTTGCTAGAACACTATGTGTTCATATGTACTTAAACTTATGAGTTTATCAGCATATTTCGAAGCAATCAATGTAATCTCCAAAACAACTAATTCTATGTGAATTAGGATTCCTCAAGTGATCAGTGTGATCGGAGACTTGAGAAGACAATGGCTGGGTGTCATTGTGGAAATCCTGAAATATGGTCAATGATAGTCATATCTCAAAGAGGACCAATTGAGAGTCAGACTCTTGTGAGATCACTGATGGAACTCATTGAAAATCCTGGAAGAATGGTCAGTAAACGTTATATTCGTTAACTCGGATCACTGAACGTTTAGCTATGAAAATCCTGATAGGAGATCTTGCGAGATTGGATTCTATTAGGTCAATGTTCGTTATATCCATTAACTTGGATCACTAAACGGTTCATTGTGGGTTAGTCATAGCTGCGGTTGTGCAGGTTGTTAGTCACCGGCGTTAGCCCGTGCATCTGTAATCAGTTTTTGATTATAGTGGATTAAGTCCTTGTGATCAAGGCGAAATCACCTTGGAAGGGTGGACTAGACTAACTTGAGAATTGCTCAAGGGAACCAAGATATATCGTGTGTTTTTTACTCTTGCTTTTGCTTTGATTTATTATTTATGTTTTTGTATCGGTTATCAGAACCTTGCATAGCAAATCAGAACCTTGCAACTCAACTCTGATAAGCTTCCGCATTACTAGTCTGATTCATGCATCGCTAATTCAGATTCTCCTTGTTGCTTATGCTTCATGCATCGCACAATCTGAATGACGCATCGCAATTCAGAGTCTCTCAATGCAACTCTGATATTCTCTTAGAACATTAACGATAAGAGGCGAAAAGACTTTAATAGTTAGAACACAATTCAAACCCCCCCTTTCTTGTGTCTTTTTCACACCTTCACTGGGGGCACAATATAAATATCCTCTTTCACTAGAGGGTCAGGTATTCTAATTCTCACTCTCACTACCTTTCTGTACTTGCTTGCTCTGTTCCTGACTTTAACATCGGAGTACCTTGTAGGTACACCCCCCACCGTCTCACTACCACCGGAGTAGCGGAGCTCACGACGTTTGCTGGCCACCAATCTACTTTCTGATCAGGTACGATCAAACATCATTATAGAATGAACTAGAATGTTAAAGCACATCTCTGATATAAAGTTTAAGTATTTTTACTTTATTTAAGATTATATTATAATATAATATGTAGCTCTCTTATATATATATATATATATATATATATATATATATATATATATATATATATATATATATATATATATATATATAAGGAAATGCTAACATACACCCAAAATTGGTGGGCCCCACACAAAAATACACTACATCTATTTTCTTTCTATTTTTTTCTTCATCTTTCTAATGTGGGTTCTACCCAAAATTGGTGGGCCCCACACAAAAATATACTAAGGTGTATGTTGCTAATGCACACCTACATGGGTGTGCATTAGCATAACCCATATATATATATATATATATATATATATATATATATATTCGCAAAAATTATTTTCAAAGTTCATCTTTTTAAAAAGCTTCTAAAAACCACATTGAAAAATGCAAAAACCCTTTTTAACTTAAGCATAATCGATCATTATGTATAGATAATTAATTATGAAACATTTTTTTCTTCTAATTGATTATAGTTGTGGTATAATCAATTATGAAACATGTCTCGTTAAGTAATTGATTGTTAATTAGGTATAATCGATTATGGCTTATATATGTGCAAAAAGTTTCTAAAATTCATTTACATAATCGAATATAGTCTTGTCATAATCGGTTATTGATCAATTTTGGTCATTTTGCATTGGGTTCTTATGCTTATTTGAAAACAAACCAACAATATGAAAAATATTCTCTTCTTTTTTCGCTCTATTATAATTTTCATAATCTTCGTACATATATTTTTAAAGTCCTTTCTGTTAGAAACCACTATATAAAATACTTTGGCTTAATTAGTTTCAAAGTCCTTTAACTTAATTTCAATTTTCATTTTAGTCTCTTATCTAATAAATGTTACATTTTAGTCTCTTAAAAACTATTCCGTTAGTCAAGTTGTTCCTTTCTGTTAAATTTGGTGAAAAACCGTTAAGTTGTGCATATGTGAGCATGACAAGTGAGTCAGCGAGACTAAATTGAAACCTTATATAAAGTTAAAGTACCAAATTTAAACTCTTTTTATATTAATAGAATATTGAATATAATGAGATTAAACCAAAATCTTGATACATTACTTATTAGCAAGACATTAAACCAAAATGAATTAAGGTGTACACAAACACAACTACAAAAACTTATTCTTCTTAGAACTTGAATTATCAATGGTGAAAACAACTTTTTTCAGGCTTTAACATTTTTGTAGTGGTTGGAGATATATGGTTCTTCACAAGAAACAACTTTTCTTGTCTTATGGATTATCACATCATAACTTCCTTTTAAATATGGTATAAACTCTGCACCATAGCTTCCAATTACTCTTTTCTTCTAAAAGATTAAACAATTCTGCAAGTTCATAATAACATATTTTAATGCATTTATAAAATAATGGAAACAAATAAAAGTAAAAAAAGACAATCATATCTTTTGCTCTATTTCACAATTAAGTATAATCCAACATTCAAGTTGGAAAGACCAGCCAACAAATAAAATATGTATTTATAAGAATATATATGTTTTCAAAGTTGGGAATCACATTCTATAACCAAAAGTGTGACAAAGATATTCAAGGTACTGAAGGTAGAATCTTATTTATCAGAAAGATGCTTATAAGATGTTTCAAACTAATACTTTATTACTACACAAAATCAAATTAACAAACTCTGGAAAAAAACTCAATTTCAATACTTGAAACTCACTCTACATTTAATTGGAAATATTATAGAACTTTTCCCTGATATTCTTTTCACAGAACAAGGGATAAAAAAAGCACATAATACTTATTTATTTTCTTTTGGCTTCAGCAAGCACTTCTTACTTCTTTATTCTTATTGCAGTTTCTTCTTCCAACAGTTCAAAATCCTCCTCATATGGAGGTTTGGTACTACCAAATGCAAAATTCTAAAAAACATAACTAAAATAAAAATGCACAATCAAGTAATTTATATATCCAAGGAACGTTGTAGAAAGTTACGAACAAAGGACAATTCATAATTTCCAACTCTAACAACAGTACCAGAAGTCCAAAATCAAAACATACTAGATAAATTGTTCTTCCTCTGATAGAGAGTAGAATTATGAGTAATTTAAGTTAGAATAATAATTTAGTAAGTAATTTATATTATAAACTATGAGTATTGTTATTGGGCTCTTAGTAGTATTTGGGCTTTTAGGTTTATTATCCATTAAGAGTATTATATAATGTAGTCTCATAGAGACATTTGAGGGGAAGAAAAAAAAATCAAGTTATCTCTTTATTCTTATTTATCTTTATAGTTTTATTAGTTTTTCTCTAATAGTTTTGTTAGGGTTTGTTAGCATCCTAACAATTGATGTTCTCATCAATGTACTCAAATCCTCCTATGGATTATCATACACCTTCATCTTATCAATGGAGTATTCCTCCTACCTATCCCACAAACCCCTCTTTTATATCTCCATTCTTTATTTCCATCTTTTCCTTGGGAAATCTTTTCACCTTATTACACAAATTCATATGTTGCAACTTCATCTCCTTGCTTGTATTTTAATCATGGGTATACACCACCCCCATCTCACCCATATTCATCCTATTCTACTTCTCATTATTCATACCACTACAACAATCATCACATACAACTACAACCAACAACCACCTCTTCTACAATTAATCCTAAATATCAAAATCATTCTAGTATTAGAAGAGATTTTGAAAAACATTTAAAAGTATCTCATCTCAATTTTAAGAAAAACTCAAAAAAAGAAATAAAAAAAACCTTATTCTTCGCTCAGCGACTCAATTCCAACCACTCTCCCTTCACCCGCGTCGCATTCCCTAAATTGAATAGCAAAACCTTTAAGAAGGGTTTTACTCTGAGAGTTGTCAGTGAGAAAGTCGTCGGTATCGATCTGGGAACCACCAATTCCACCGTCGCCGCCATGGAAGGTGGGAAACCTACTATTATTACCAACGCGGAAGGGCAGAGAACCACGCCGTCTGTGGTTGCGTACACCAAGAACGGTGATAGGTTGGTCGGTCAAATTGCGAAGCGGCAGGCGGTTGTCAATCCAGAGAACACGTTTTTCTCCGTCAAGAGGTTTATTGGAAGGAAGATGTCTGAGGTTGATGAAGAGTCAAAGCAGGCTTCTTACAAAGTTATCAGATACGATAACGACAGCGTTAAACTTGATTGTCCTGTTATTGGTAAATCTTTTGCAGCTGAAGAAATTTATGCTCAGGTTTTGAGGAAGCTTGTCGATGATGCTTCAAAGTTTTTGAATGATAAAGTGACTAAGGCTGTAGTTACTGTGCCTACTTACTTCAATGATTCACAAAGAACTGCTACAAAGGATGCTGGAAGGATTATTGGTCTTGAAGTTCTTAGAATTATCAATGAACCAACTGCTGCATCCTTGGCTTATGGTTTTGAAAGGAAAAATAGTGAAACTATTTTGGTATTTGACCTCGGAGGTGGTACTTTTGATGTCTCAGTGCTTGAGGTTGGTGACAGAGTGTTTAAGGTGCTGTCTACTTCTGGTGATACACACTTGGGTGGTGATGATGTTGATAAGAGAGTTGTTGATTGGCTGGCCGGTGACTTCAAGAGAGATGAAGGTATAGACCTTTTGAAAGACAAACAAGCTCTTCAGCGTCTTACTGAGACAAATGTATTATCACTACAGCCAGGAGTTGAATCTCTCATCAACACACTATTTTTGTCCGGAACGCATGTTGGAATCGCTTATAGTTTTGATCTTCCGAAGGATAAGGTTAGTATTCTGAAAAGCATAGCTAGTTTATACTCGCTTCATTGGTTTATCTTAAATGATCCTGTAAATGAAGTTATTATGCCTGAATGGTGTATTGAGAATGAGAGTGTTATTTATCTGGTTTCTAGTAAGAAGAAGTTGTTATTACCTAAATTAAGAAGCTATAATTGGTTGGTTGTTGTTCTGAATGTTGGAGGTGAACGTGAAAGTAAAAGTTCATGTGAATCTAACACTCCAAATATTGAGAATTTAGCGGAGTTGCGATTGATAATTTGTCGGTTAAATAAAAGGTTAACCGGACCCAATTTATTGACGGTGGGTTATACAATGAAGCCTTATCGTGTTGAAGATTTTGCGAAGCGGGGTGCATTCCCTTTGTGTCCTGCAGAAAAGGGTTTAATGTTTGTGCCTCTTATGGCCACGCTTCCTTTAGCGTCTCAGTTAAAGGATGTTGACATTGTCCTTCATAAAGCCACTGATGAAATTCTATCCATTGAAGAGAATAAACTTACTTTTGCACAAAACATGCAAGAACTGCAAAGGTATTTGGATCAGAATCAGGATTTCTGTGTGGTTGATCCACTGATTAACATCTATCCTATATTGGATTGGCTAGAAATTCAACAAGTTCTACTTGGCTTGTTAGAACTGAATACCGAAGGTAGCTGTTTGATAAGAGGGGCCCGTTTTCTGAAGGTTGATGTTGTTGCTCAGGGTTCCCAGTTTCCTTTAAATGATGTTGAGGTTATGATTGTTCAGTTTAAGTAATGGGATCCGGGAGTAGGTTTAGAACCTTGAGGACAAGGTTCAAGTGAACCCGGCGGCAATGATAGAGAGTAGAATTATGAGTAATTTAAGTTAGAATAATAATTTAGTAAGTCATTTATATTATTAACTATGAGTATTGTTATTGGGCTCTTAGTAGTATTTGGGCTTTTAGGTTTATTATTCATTAAGAGTATTATATAATGTAGTCTCATAGAGACATTTGAGGGGAAGGAAAAAAATCAAGTTATCTCTTTATTCTTATTTATCTTTATAGTTTTATTAGTTTTTCTCTAATAGTTTTGTTAGGGTTTGTTTGCATCCTAACATCCTCAAAATTTAAACTGGGTTTAGATTTATTCATCAGGATTAAACAATGACTCGGATTTATTTCAGCAGAATCCAAAACTCTGAAACGCAAGTGACCCAACTTTGCGATACTTTTATGAATGTCGCGGGTAACATGATTGTCGAGTGTGCTGTAAGCAAGAGCTTATCTTCTGTGAAGAGGGGAAAGAGGTTCTAGGTTCGATTGTGAAAGAAATGGGAGAGAAAGGTTTGATAAAAGAGAAGAAGAATTTGATGGCTAGGATTTTAGAGAAGGGAGTAGAAAAAGAGAAATGCTTATTTACTTCGAATTCATTTCTCTATCAAATAAATAATGTTTAATAAATTATAAATAACATGTAAATTCATGTCATTTAATTGAATGTCAGCTGAACTGTCAAATATATATAAATCAACGGAATTTGATAAAATTTAACGGAAATGATTAATATGACAAGCAAAATGACATTTGAGAGACTTAAAACGAATCTTTATTAAATAAGGGACTAAAGTGAAATATAAAATTAAGTTAAAGGACCAAATGATGCATTAAGCCAAATACTTTACAATTGTTGGTGTCTTTCTAATATTATTAAAAAAATAAGACTGAATTATTCTCTTGAACATTTTGAACATTGTAAGATAAAAATGTTGAAAACTGAATCTATAACAAAAACTTAGTGTAAAAGGTTTCTAGTTGAATCCAAGATAAAAACTTCGTCTAAAGATTGTGAGTTGAATTTGTGTAAAAAACTTGGTTGAAATTGAAAGATATTTAGGTGCTAGCTACTCTTGGGGATTTGAGGTAGGCATCATGATTTTGGGCCGAACTAAAACAAATTTGGTGTATGTTTTTCTTTATCTTTAAACTTTATATATATATATATATATATATATATATATATATATATATATATATATATATTCTTTAGTCTTTAGTTTACTTTTTTAGATTTTTGTCTGCATATGGATTCTAAATTTGTCTTGGATGAACTTTTTATCTAATTGTATTATTTAGTTTGATTCTCATTGTTATCTTTCCCCATTTTTATAACAATAAACTCAATAATAAAAAAAGAAGCAGACAATTGTTAAACTTATGTGCAACATGTGAATTTATACTGGATATATGATAAACTAGTTGATCAACAGGTAAACTAACTGATTTAATTATAGTTTGATAAAATTGACGGATGAACTAACTTGAAAATATAAAATAATATAAAATATTTGTTTAATACTACATATACCAAAGTCTACGCCATAAAGATAAAAACTCTACATCAAATACATATTAAAATAATACGCCATAAAGATAAAACTCCGACAGTGAGGTCACAATAAAACATTACTTCATCTATTTTAAACTTTAAATTTTAAATTATAAGTAGTTTTGGTCCTCCATTCAAGTTAAAAATATAATAAATTTTGTAAAAAAAATAATTAAGAATAACTGTACAAAAAATACAAAAAATAAAAAAAAATACCGTTTAATAATAATATGAGAAATAGAGATGGAAGGAATTAGACAAAGACAATAATGAATGATAAAAAAAAAGAATTTAAATGATAAACACCGACAATGTAAAGATATTTTATACTGTCAATTAATCATAACTGCTGATTTATTTGAAAAGATTGACTTTTATTATACCCACTTAAAAAGTAATACAAACGGAATGTTATGATGTATTGACAGTGTAAAACTTTTTACAGTGACAATGCATAATAATTAATTAAAAAAATATATAATAAAAAATTTAAAATAAAATTTTATTGAAATTGGAAAATGATTTACAATTTATAACAAATTATTTGTGTTAGGAAGCAAAATTGATAACCCCAACAAAGTATAAAACAACTACAAATCTAGAAGCAAACTAAAAAATAGAGATAAAGATAAATTGGATTTTTCATTGATTGCCTCTCAAATAACACATTACACTTTAATATATAGAACTCTAAATGCATAATAGTCCTCTCTGTTATCACTCATGGATATCCCCAAAATCATATCAAAAGCCTTTCTGACCAATCGCTTCCTCATAATCCGCACTATGCGGCTCTCTTGATGAATTTCACGTGACACATTGAGTGGAAGATCATTTGAGTCGACCACACCTTTGACAAAACTTAAGTATCTTGGGAATAATTCTCCATCAAAGTCATCTGAAATAAATACCCTCTTCACATAAAAAACAGAATAAAATCCCACACCAAATTGACCGATTAAGTTGTTGTCACCACCAGTACCCTTGCTATCCTTGAGAGCCTTCAAAAACTTTGCAGTTCCACTTTGAGCAATAGTTCCAAGACAGTCAACTAGTTCCTGCTTAGTCATACCAATGCCTGTATCAGTAATAGTGATGATCCCATTATCTTTATCAGCTTGAATTCGGATGTCAAAATCAATCGCATCCTTCATCAGGTCAGGCTCTGTAACACTCAAAAACCGCAGCTTATCCAAGGCATCGCTTGCATTACTGATAAGTTCCCTGAGAAACACTTCCTTGTTACTGTATAAACTGTTAACAATAAGGTCCATGAGCCGACTAACCTTTGCTTGGTACTCAAATTTCTCAGCTGGTGGGGAATTTGATGCACTAAATTCTGCAACAGTTGATTCATATCGTTTTCCCAAAAACAAATCTCTTTTCAGGTTTAGCTGATCAACACTGCCAGATTTCTCGGAACCTAATAAAGAATACCATTTGGATTTTGAATGATTCTCTAATGTTCCATCCATGGGTAAACGAGGACTACCTTGCTGATTTGAATTATGAACTACGTTTGTGCCAATCAAGCGCTCTTCCATATGTTGTTCATTGATCGGCGACTCAACTTTTATGTTTTCATCTAAGTCACCAACCGCAATTTCTGAAACAGGGACCATATTTAGTTTAGAAGAACAATCTGGTTCCATGACAGAATCCTCGATAATAGAGTTTTGAGCAATCTCGACAAGGGCGTCCATCTTAGAGATCCTAGAGGGCATCTCATCCGTGAGTGGAGAATTGTCTGCGCTCATGACATTAGGCTGACTTGGCAAATTTTCAACTCTCCTCACATAATTCCTAACATGTATCCCAACATGACTATTGTAGCGACGCCTTTCCAAAAACACTTTATGACAAAACTGACACTCAAATTTCCCATCTGTAGGTATAACTCCATCTGAAACAGATGCACCAACTCGATACCGTTTCGTTGTCCTTTGATGAATAGACAACAGGTGCTGCAAATACGCATCCTTCTCATCAAAGGTCATGCTGCACTTGTGACATTCAACCACAGCATTGCCTAACACAAGGTCATTCCGAAATTTATCCCGTTTCATAACACGAGCATGAATTTGCAAACCTTCCCTAATTGCTGATAAGCTTGCACAAGCACTAACCACACTGGCCAATGTAATCTCATCGGGCTCAATCCCGTTACTCATCATTCGTACAAAAACCTCTAGAGCTTTACCAGTAGGACCATTTTGCTCATAGCATGTAATCAAACTATTCCAAGAAACTATATTCCTAACATCCATGTCATCAAAAGCTCTCTGAGCACTATCCACCACCCCACACTTGGAGTACATATTAATTAGAGCGGAACCCATGTGAACATCCAACGAGTAACGAGAATTCGATATCAAACCATGAATTTGAACACCAATATTCAAATCTGTCAACCCTGCACAAGCACTAAGAGCACTGCCAAACGAATACTCATTAACCACAAAATCCTCACTATGCATATCAACAAAGAATCTCAACGCCTCCTCAAAACGATCCCTTTGAGCAAAACCAGACACCATAGCATTCCAAGAACACTGATCAGGTTCAGGCATACACTTAAACAGTTTCAAACCCTCATCAAGAGCACCACACTTTGTCAAACCACTTAAAATAGCATTCCAACTGAAAATATTTCTCTGCAGCATATGATCAAACACCTTGCGCGCGTCCTCCAAAAACTCGCATTTCCCATAAACATCAATGAGCCTATTCTCCTTCTCTTCCTTTAACCGGCATAGTTGAATGACTTGTTTTGAAAAACTCAGCCAAAACGGTGACGATATTGGAATGATAATATGTTCTGGTGGTTTCGGTGGAATCACAAAATCAGCTTCATTATGAAATCCTCCATCTTTGAATTGAGGCTCGACCACAAGTTTAGCATTGGTATCCGAGATTTTCGGTGGCTGAAGGATATACAAAGAGTGTATTGTGGTGTCGTGAAGAGTTGTGCCAACAAGACCAGAGCTGTCACCAAGTGCAAGGTTGTGGAAAGGTAGGCACTGTTGGAAAGACGTGAACGCTGTCGAATGTCGTGACTCCAACTCCAGTAATGAGGGTTTGTGAACGAAATTTTTCGGAAAGTCGTGAGCGTCTTTGGACCTAACAAGTTCGGCTGGGATTGATTTCGAGAGAATACCCAGATCTGAAATTGATTGTAGTCGCTTCTCCGTGAGTTCATCCTTATCGTTGAAACAAGACCCTTTTTTTTCCTTTGTTAGAGGCTCCTTTTTAACGGGTCTTGTAACAGTTTCCTCAACATCAAACTCATCATACAAAGCACCATCACCATCATCGGATTCCACATCAAAAATAACAGCAAGAACACGTTTAGCATCACAATCCTCAGCTTTCAAAGAAGAAACATCGGCGGACTCGAAGGGAGCGTAGATTTCCTCCATGGCGGTAACTGTAAGATCAACACGAGCAATGGGTCGGGTTACGGGTTTTTGAGCCGGGATTGATGTGGGTCTACGTGAAGTGGATCTACGAGGGGTATTGTTTTCTTTTTCAAGGGGTTTTGGCCAAGACATCCTTATCTTCTGCAAACAGTTGGTTTTTTTGGCTGTTTTCTTAAAATAAGGAGGAAACACTTTTAAATGCTTCTTAAAATCACTTCTAATACTAGAATGGGTTTGATATTTGTGACTAATTATGGAGAAATTGTTTGGTGAGTTTTGGAATTGATAGAAATTGTTGTAGTAGTATGAATAATGAGATGTAGAATAGGATGAATATGGGTTAGGTGGATGTGGTGTATACTCATAATTAAAATATAAACATGGTGATGGACTTGTAACATATGGATATGTGTAATAAGGGGAAAAAAATTCCCATGGAAAGGATGGAAATGAAGGTGTGGTAGGAGTGGTGTTTATGGTGGGATGATATTGGTATGCCATGGGAGGTTTTGGTGTTCAAGGATGAAAGCACCAATTGTTAGGAAGCAAAATTGCTAACCCCAACAAAGTATAAAACAACTACAAATCTAGAAGCAAACTAAAAAATAGAGATAAAGATAAATTAGATTTTTCATTGATTGCCTCTCAAATAACACACTACACTTTAATATATAGAACTCTAAATGCATAATAGCCATACATGTGGCATAATCTCAAAACCTTAAGAACATTCTAGAAATATTAAAATACTAAATAATATATTAAAACTACTAAATAAAATATCTAATATCACTCTCTATCA
Organism: Lathyrus tuberosus; assembly: GCA_022829125.1. Taxonomy (NCBI): domain Eukaryota; kingdom Viridiplantae; phylum Streptophyta; class Magnoliopsida; order Fabales; family Fabaceae; genus Lathyrus; species Lathyrus tuberosus. Next base: position 1,037,742 of record JALAZF010000179.1, read on the forward strand.
ATTTGTGACAAGTTGTTTGTGCGAGTGATACATAATTTAATAAGAAATAGTACTTTTCTATGTTTTTCGTTACTCTTCAAGCAAATTAATCCACTTGCATGCTTAGGAAATATGGTTAAAAGTAAAACAATTTTGATGTTCAAAAAGGCCTATGATTGCATCATAAACATAATTTTATATCTATAAAACCGATTTGTAAGTGTTTACCGTGAAAATTGGTAAACAATCGCTGATCTCTAAAAAAATGGTTTACTTGCACAATCAACCAGTGAATTCTAAGAAATAGCCATTGTTTAAATTATTTCTGAAAATCTTAAGCACACTTCGACAGTGTTCATGCTTGTAGAAGATTGTTTAAAGTTTTAAAAATAAATTTGCAAAATTGTAAAAGATTGCAATAAAGAAACTTCAAAGTAAATTTGCAATGAAGAAATAAATGGTAAACTGAAAATAACTTTCAATTGAAATGAAAATAATGGTGTTTCAGACGTACATTCTCAATGAAAACTCTTTTCTCAATTAACTTAGATACTTTGAGTGATTTTGTGAGTAACTGTACAACAATTGAACACACAAAAATCCTATGCACTAAGACTCATATTTATAATATGTCAAAAATGACTATCATTAACGGTCATTCCTTCAGAAAATGACACGTTTTGCTCTGCATGTCTTCAATTCGTCACAACTTTACACGCGTTATTTCTAAGAAACAGATAAGGACAAAAGACAGTTATTATCCTTATTTGAAATTCAAAACTTCTGTCGAACCAAAGCTCAATATCGCCTCCGTCGAATTTGCTATCCAAACTTAGAAAATATTTCTAAGTGTTTATCCAGCATATCCTTCTCGCGAAGATCCTTTCGACCAGGACATTTACACATGCTCCCGTCGAATTCAACAATAACTTAAGAAATACTTGTTTTTTTTCTTATTATCTTCAAACAAAGCCTGACGTCGAAATTCCCAGCCAACAAATTGCCTCCCAAAAATGTCATTTTCGACCAAATGGAGAAAAGGACATTTTTTGAAACTCACCTTCGACGCCAGAAGCCCTTTGTCTGCCATGACGTCATCATCATCATGACAATTTATTCTCAAACGTCTCCTCAAAAACCCATGCATGAATCTTTTTAATCATCACACACCTAGTCCCTAGGAGATCATGGGTCAGATCAACTGCCATCGTCTCATCACACGTCCTCTGTATGGCATGCGTCCCACGGTTTCTTCCAACCATTAATACATGAAGTGAACCGTTTCCACTACATTAGCCTATAAATAGTGAAAATCACCATTTTTCAATCTTTTTCACACTCTGAACTTCCTTGAGCAAGCATAAACTTCAACTTTTCATTTTTCACAAACTTTCTTCCTTCAACCTACTGCATCAATGGCGTCTTCCACTAAAACCTCCAAAGATTCAAGCAAGACCACCATGGATACAAGAAGTCCACGGAACTCGCTCATGTTCACAAAATTTTGGGCCTAACAGTAATAGGTAACCAACAATATATACCTAAACCTCCTCTTGAAGAAGAGAAGCGCATGATCTATCAATCTCAGGTACTGATTCCTATCTCTGTTTCTGGTAAAATGCATGTCATGTTAGGTCCCCTTCCAAACCTTTCCACTGATCCTGCTAAGCTTAGAGAATTTTTCCCTACGTATCATCGTTACAAACCCATAGCAAACGGGCAAAAACCTAGGTCTAGCAAGGATATTAAGGTTGATGAAAACTTGAAAAATGATGGCCAAGGTTCCCCTTTGATTGAAGCCTCTAAAGACCTTAGTAACTTAGAATACATGAATAATAGCTTTAGGGTATTTAGATCATGCCCCTGTTCAAAGATCCATCAAATTATCTTGCCTGGTTGAAGAAGATAGAAAAAGCAAAATCCCAAGTTTGGAAAAACACGGGTATCTTCGACATGATCCAACTGTCGAAGGTTGGACCTGGCTATTGCCCATCCATGTTAATTGCTTCTTTATATCTGTGGGATAACACCCATAACAATTTTCATCTTCCTTGTGGAATGATGACTCCAATCCTTTTCGATGTTGCTGCCATCACCGGGCTTAAGCCAACTGGAGAAACCTATGATCCTAACTTCCTAGCTGAAGACTCCATAGGCTTCGACACCACCAAAGCAGCTTTCACTACTTACATCGCTTATTACCATGACAAGGAATCAGACGAAGTCTCTGACCAAAAGCATATTGCATTCCTGGCTCTCTGGCTATCTCGTTGTGTCTTCTGCTCGAGATCCTTACAAGTGGCGAAGAGATATTTAACAATGGTGAACCAACTACACGCTGGACACAACCTTTGTTTTGGCGAGATGATCCTAGCCAACCTCTATGAGTCTTTAGGGGAAGGCGTTACAATAATCAAAACCATTAAGTCGAAAGGAAACCTGTTGCTTTCTGGTCCCTTCTGGTTACTGCAACTATGGCTGAATGCCACTTTTGAAGTGTCTCATGCTATTCGCAACCCTATCAATGCAGAAGCTAACGAAGTGAAGAACATGAGAGTCGAAAGCACAAGACTTGCTTTGCTGACCCCAAGTGATGAAGGGTTAAATCTCCAGCAAACATTCACTGGATACGTGATGATGTTTGCCAAGAGTTTTAACTTTACACCAAGCATGGCTCCCTTTGCTGATAGAAAGGTTTACCCTGAGTGGTTTACAAGAAGATTCCCTGCTCTGTCGAAAGACTAAGAAGCAGAGTCTCTTGTTATATGGGAAGCATTCCTCACCCCCAGACTTTTAGCCACAAGACTCATACCTTCAAGACTTCGATTTACTCTTGTCAGCTATCGACCAAACCTTGTCGCTCGACAGTTTGGTCTTATTCAGATTAAACCTCAACCATTTTTTCCCAAAAAAAGCTCCCTGATTCACTATAATATGATCCATGCTGAAGCCCAGTGCAACAAAGAAGTGGCTAAATATGTTGGCATTACACACTTCGCCCCTGTAGCCTTCAAACCATGCTTGCACTGCACCAAAGAATTCGAGTCTTGGTGGAAAGATTATTACACTACAGAAGTTTTTGATGTCTCTGCTTTCACTGAGCACCTAACTCATGTTTTTGCCTCTGTGCAGGAAAGAGTCAAGAAAGGTACCTCGACACACATCAAAGAAATCCAAGCATTCCAAAAGTACTTTGAAACTGCTTATAGACCTGATGATCTTAGTCGAACCATTCGCGAAGCAGCAGTAACATTGAAAGAAAAATTTACAAAGAAACTGGAGGAGTTAAAGCTACCTTCGTACGTTAAACCTGAACAATGATACAAACTAGCTTTTAATTTGTATCCTCCAAAATTCCCTCGACTGACCAATGCTGAATTTAGGGTGGCTTTTAGTCCTCCATTTCCAGACTGGTTCGTTTGTGGGGATTTTGTAAAAATCCTTCGACAAGAATCACAAAAATGTGCCAAACGAGTGGTTCCGACTAAGCACACTCTAGAGAGTTTCAAATGCCACCTTCATATTGGCATAGAACATGTTCGCGTAGAGTCTCCAATATACGAAGGTGTGGAATGAGAGGTTTTTTGACATCACTTCCTTCATCAATTTCTTTATTTATTATTTTCCTCTTTACTTGTATTAATTGCATTGATTTTCTTGCAGCCGTGAGGATCTCTGCTAAGAAACCTGCTACCACTGAGAAGGACGCCGTCAAAGAAGAAGGTGAAGACAAAACTACTAAGACAACAATGAAGGTAAACTTTGTAATTGTTTTCTTTCTTGTTTTTTATATATTGTCTTAGCATTCTAAAATTTAAGGTATATTTTCTTTCAGGGTAGTCGAAGACCACCACCGACACCCAAGAAAAGGAAACAAAAAGAGCCTGAGGTCTAGGTAATTGAATCAGATGATGGAGATCTTTCTCCAGACACCTCCAAACAACCAAAAAAGAAGAAGAAATAGACAAAAATTTCAGATGCTAGTTCCCAACCCAAACCAAAAGCTGTTAAACCTCCTGTGAAGAAACCTTCCACTTCAAAAGTGGTCGAAGTTGGTGCTAATCCAGCCACCAAAGACCAGACTGCCAAGACAAACCCTAACCAAGTCGAAAGTGACAACTCTATCCCCGGGGATGAGGGTTCTAAGGTAAACAATTCTTCCTTAATCTCTGGAGCTGATAATTTTCTTTTTAATCATCTTCGACTTACTCTTTTTTTTCCAGGGTGTCACAGATGGCAAGGGACAACCCCTCATTCAACAAATTATCCCTACAACCAGCAACGATCCTTCTTACCATCCTACAAGTACTCCCTCTTATCAACCAACATCACCTAAAGATTCCACCAAAGAATCTACAGATGAGGTGAGTCAACTTGCGGATGAAAATCAAAAGAATTCGCCACCAAAAGTCACAACTGAGCGTTCTTAAACTAGTGACTCTGATCATGACAAGAGTCCACCAAAGAAATATGCCTTGGTTGATGTGGAAGGTGACACAGAGATGCAAATTGCAGAAGGAATTATCGAAGACAAATCTGAAGATGGCTCTCCAATTAATGTGCAACAAGGCATTGGTGGCGCAGGTGGCGAAGAGGAAGAGGAAGAAGATGAGGAAGAGGATCGTTCCATGTTTGACTTTGAGACGGAAGCTCATGTGGAGGAAGAAGAATAAGAAGAAGAAGAAGAAGAAAATAATTATGACAATGAGGAAAAAAATTAGCAGCAAGAAGACCAACCCAAGGCTAACCCAAATCCTGCAGCTACCCAAGATACTTCTACGCCTTTGACTGGAATAACTACCAGCCTTTCCCATGAGGAGCTAGAATCACTGAAGTACCGTAGACCACTTGAATACCTGAAGGCCATGATTAGTGCAAGATGCAGTTCGACTGAGAAAAACAACAACGCCTCGACTGTAGCAGGTGATCAATCTGCCAACAAACCTGGGGATGACTTGCTCCTCAAGATTAAAGAGAAGGTCTTCAATGCTGATCCGTTTCAACTTTTGGAGAAAGATACTTCTGCTTGCTTTGGGATCAAAGATCTCCTAAAATAAGTCAATGTTTTAGAGGTTTCTCCAGAAGGTGCAGATGTCATTATGGATCTGGGATTGTTGGTTGACCATGTCGTTGCAGATCTTAACCGCGTGAAGAAGGCTTCGAATCAAATTCAGAAAAAATCTAAGACCCAAATGGCTGAATGGGATGTAGCCACTGAATCCACTGCAAAAGTTGCAGAGTTGGAAAAAGGGCTATGAACAAAACAAAAAGGAAATCGAAGCCTACGACAAAAAATGTTAAAGCTTGGGAGCAACAGATCAAAGAGTTGCAAGCCAAAATTTCGAAGGCTAAGGAACGCAAAGACGAACTCTTGAAGTTTGATCATGATGAACTCGCCATAGAAATTCAAGTTAGCATGCACCATGTAGAACGGGCTCAAAAACTTGGGAAGGAAATATAAGACATTTGGACCAACAAATCTGTCTGTGAGCCGCGCTTGATGTTTCAAAAGTCAAAATACCAAAAGATGAAAGTGTCCCTCCCTTTTTAATTGGATTGTAATTGCGACTATTTGTCTTTGAAGAATTTTGGTTTCTTATGTAATGACTTTAAGCCCTTCGTGGCGTTTATGTAATGACTTAGCCATTTTAGCAACCAATGCATCTTGATTCACCATTTTGGCATCGACTGTTATGCATGAATTATTCCTTAGTTATTTCTATTTCTTGAAGTACAGGTTTATACTTTTTCAAATATTTCCCATTCACTTTCAAGATTCTTCGACCCTTATTTAACTATTCGACTTTATATGCGCCATTAGAAAAAACTTGGATAATTTGAAAAGGGCCCTCCCACTTAGGGGACCATTTACCCAAAGCACTATCTTTTCGATCCATAGGCAAAATTACTTTCCAAACTAAATCTGCAGTCGAAAATAACTTAACTTTGACCTTTTTATTATATGATTTTTCTACTCTTCTCTTCTACCTCTTTAATAATTCTAAGGCATTTAATCTTTCTTCATCTAAGTCAACTAATTCGTCCAACATCATGTTCTAATAGGTTTCAGATAGGATCTCATGCTGTCTCTGAATTCTAGATGACTGTATGTAGATTTCGTCTGGTAACATTGCATCGTGACCATATGTTAGTAAAAAAGGCGTAGTGTTTATAGCATCTTTAGGGGAGGTTCGACATGCCCATAGAATCTGGTCCAACGTCTTATTCCATTTCTTTGGCTTCTTCTCGACATGCTTCTTGATTAGGCTGATCACTACCTTATTCACTGCTTCGACTTGACCATTAGCCTAAGCATAGTAAGGTGTAGATGTCAAAAGTTTGAACCCCATTTATTTAGCAAATTCTTGAACCTTTCGACCAGTAAAAATTAATCCTTGATCCGTTGTAATGGTTTATGGGATTCCAAACCTATAAATGATATGTTTTTGGATGAATTTGATCACTGCCTCCTGGTCAACATTCACCAATGGTATAAGCTCAATCCATTTAGTGAAATAGTCTATTCCCACGAGAATGTATTTTTGACTTTTGGATGACATTGGTCGAATCTCTCCAACTAAATCCAAAGCCCACCCTCTGAAGGGCCAAGGCTTCACTATGGAATGCAATTCGCTTGCAGGAACATGTTGAATGCCTGCATGTATTTAGCATTCTTGACATCCTTTGGCGAATTCGATATAATCTTTAAGCATGGTAGGACAATACATCCCTTGTCGAAATAACAACCATTTCATTTTATGACCCACCTGATGCGCTCCACATGCCCCACTATGGGCATTAGAGAGAGCTAAGTATGCCTCAGACTCACTAAGGCATTTGAGTAAGACACCTTCAGGCGTTTTTTTTAAATAGCTCGTTCCCCATCAGAACATAACTTAAAGCACGATATTTGACTTTTCGTTCGACAGATACTGTTGGGTTTTGTAAGTAGTCTACTATTGGCTTTCTCCAATCTTCGCCTGTCGAACTATCTATGGCCAATATCTCAAAACTCTCTTCGTCAGCATATCCCAGCTTCAATGTTTTCAGATCTGTTGGGGATAATCTAGTTGATGCAACTCTTCCTCTGACTTCGATTGCATCTTGTAATTTTTCTTTCAAAATTTTGTATCCAGAAGCAATCTGGCCAAGTCATTGGCCTCTTGATTCTCAAGTCGAGGTATGTGTCGAATACTTACCATTTCGAATCTTCGTAACAACCTATTGGCTATCACAAAGTACATGATAATATTATCCTTAACATGTTTATACTCCTTTGTGATTTGCTTTATAACCAACTCAGAGTCATCCATTATTTCGACACGAGTTGCCCCTAATTCCAACAAGATTTCAAGTCCAACAATCAAAGCTTCGTACTCCGCTTCATTTTTTGAACAAAGGCCTTCGACCTTGTACTTGAATTTTTTTGGAATTTTGTTAGGAGAAATAATCAGTACTCCCACACCCGTTCCATCCTTATGACTAGAACCGTCGAAGTATAACTTCCAAGGTTCAAGCTCCACATAGTTTAGGGAATATTCAGTCAAGGCCAGTGCCCATTTGCCAATTCGACTATGTAAAATTGGTTTAGAAAGAATATGTTTAATAATGTCGAAATGAGATGAAACATAAACATCAATTGGCTTTATATAATGCTTTAACATTGTACATGAGAAGTATAGACATAGACATAATTTTTCGACTACACTATATCTAGTTTCTGCATCATTTAAGACTCTACTAAGGTAGTAAATGGCTCTTTCGACGCTATTTTCATCCTCTTGAGCCAACATGCTCCCTAAAGTCTTGTCAGATGCAGATATGTACAATCTCATACTCCTATCCCTACAAGTAGGCGCTAGAATTAGAGGGTGAACAAGGTAGTCTTTAATCTTGTCGAAAGTCTCTTGTTGCGCTTTCCCCCATTCAAATCCTTCTTGCTTGAGTCGAAGTAGAGGTGAGAAGGCTTGAGTCTTGCCACTTAAGTTGGAGATGAACCTCCTCAGGAAATTGTATTTCCTAGCAATGAGTGCAACTCCTTCTTCGTCGAAGGCGCTTTCGCCTCCATGATGGCCTTGGTCTTGTTTTGGTTAATTTTGATTCCTTTCTTATGGACCAAAAAGCCTAGAAAATCCCCCTCCTGCACACAAAAAGCACACTTAAGAGGATTCATCTTAAGACCATGCTTCCTCATTCTCTCAAATGATTGTCGAAGATGGTATATATGACTTTTTCTAGAAACTGACTTAATCACAATGTCATCAATATAAATTTGCATGAATGTTTCAATAAAGTCATGAAATATAGAGTTCATTGCTCTTTTATAAGTTGACCCAACATTCTTTTGGCCAAAGGGCATTACTACCCATTCGAAGGTGCCCAAGGCTCCGGGGCATCAAAATGCCGTTTTTGGCACATCTTCTTCAACAATGAAAATCTGGTTGTAACCAGAATACCCGTCGAGCATACTTAGATACTCATGTCCTGCAGCAGAATCGACTAACATTTCCGCCACATGTATTGGGTACTCATCTTTTGGGGTTGTGGCATTCGAGTATCTAAAATCTATGCAAACCCTCAAAGTTCCATTTTTCTTAATGACTGGAAAAATATTGGAAATCCATTCGACATACCTGGTCGTACGAATGAATTTGCATCTTAGAAGCCTTTCGACCTCCTCTTTGATCTTCGACAGAACTTCAGGTGTAAAACGCCTTGGAGTCTGCTTGATGGGCTTCTTCCTAGGCTTTATAGGAAGCTTGAGTTCGACCAAATCTCTGCTTAAACCAGGTATTTCATTGTAATCCCACACAAAGAAGTCTTTAAACTCCTTCAGTAGTTGGATTACTTTGACTCTGAGCTATGGGCTAATGTTGACACTGATGTATGTTGGCCTTTTTGTTTCCCCCTCTCCCAAGTCGATTTCTTCTAAAAGGTCTTGCGCCAATATCTTGATGTTGTTTGCCAGCAGATCCTTTTCAAAACCCAGAGACTCGTCATCATAGATGGAGTCCAGCCTTCTGCCTTGCACTTTGCCTTGATCCTTGTCTGGTGATTTTGGATTGATAAGTGCAAAATGTACCTATTTTTGTATATAAGTTTTGTTGCACTTATCATTACTTTGTGTTAAAATTGGTTGAATAAACCCCGTTTTGTTCGTAATTACGTTTACTTTACATTTTAGTGTATATATTGCGTATTGTGTAAATATCATTGAGTTTAATCGATTTTCATTTATTTTTGCAGGTATTCCAGCAATGGGATTTTACCATTTTTGTATAGAGCATTGAATAAGCTTTCCAACGCTTCAAATCGTGTGTCAATCGGAGTTACGGTTCAAGAGTTATGGTCAAAACAAATTCTGGTTTGCTGTCATGTTCGCTAGGCGAACCAGGAGGCGAGCACTCGCTAGCGAGTTCGCACTGCGAACTCGGGGCGAATAAAAAGTGTCTGGAAGCATGAAAAACACAATTCTGGTAGTAGCTAAGGCGGTGCATGTTCGCAGTGCAAACGGGGGTTCGCAGTGCGAACCTGGGCAGCAAATTTTGCCTATAAACTTCATTTTTCAGCATTTTTTAGAGGATGGTTTTGGGGATTCTTGCTCCAACTCCATCAAACTTCATTTATTCAGTTGATTAGCTTAGAAAACATCATGGAAGCTTGCATACGGATGACCCGAGGTGGATTTCTCATCGATCGGCTCCGACAATCCGTGAAGTGTTTAGTTCATTTCTGATTTTCTTCATGTCTTTCTTCTTTGTTGGGTTGTGTATATGTATTTGCTATGAACTCATGTATATTTGTCGCCCATGGCGTTGTATAAAACTTGCTTTACAAACCTTTATTGGTAATTGTCTCTGATTTTTGCTTTATGCGCAGGGTTGGGTGCGTTAGAGATAACCGTCGCAAACTTCGATTAGGGATGATTGTCTGTTAGTTTCTAGATTCTAGAGATAGATTTAGGGCAAACAATCTTCAATAGGCGTCGAAACTTAATGCCTCCGTGCCTTGAGCTAGCGTACGAAAGTATCGGCAATGGTAACACGGTTGTTCTCTCAACTTTGCGTTAGACATAACCTGTGTTGTGAGCGATGCTGGGTGATATTGAGGAGTATTGTAGGTGGAGTATAATTGGTCGGTAAGTTTAAGTTTGTGAGGAGTGATTTATATGCATTGTCGGACGAGTTTTTCTCTCTGAATAATGATTTCTTTTTGTTTTAATGTTTACTTTTATGTTTTCTTGTTTGAAACTATTTTAATCCAAACTCATTAACGCGAGAGACTGTCGAACGACATTCTTTCCCTCGAACCGATCTCTGTGGACACGACATAAATCCCGGAGGGAATTTTTCCGAAAATAAATATTTTTGTTCCTTGTCCTATTCTGCATTCAACAAAATGGCGCCGTTGCCGGGGATTGATTTTGATATTGAATCGCATTGCGATAGTTTCTTTGTTTTTGAGTTTTGTATATATCGTATATATTGTCTGTTTCCATTATGTTTGTTCAAGTGTTGTATACATTTTGTTCCTGTAACGTTTGTTTAAGTGTTTGGTTAGGACGCTTGCTTTTGGTTGCGCGGTGAGACATCACCATGGCATGAATGAAGGAAGTTTCTAATTAAGCACCGTAAAGGCGTCGAGCTTACGACGTAAAACAAGCATGGTTTATAGTTTTTATTTTCGAATGTTTTTGGTTGCTGTTTGCTCACAGATTTTGATTGACTTATTTGAGGATGCTTTTGTGATTTTCCAAGTTGGTTCGTTTCAACTTGCGGATGTATGGTAATGATTTTGTTAAGTTTTGTACACGTCTGAGGTATGTATTTATCGCTTTCTATACTTTAGCATATTCATGATACTTAGGCATTTTACAAACTTCCATGCCATCCATTCTTTTGTATACTTGTTCTATTGTGAATCACTTTAGTTCCCAACCTTTTTGTGAGGTGGCTTTCCATTGTTCATATATGCGCGGAGAACCAACATTCTTGTTCTAACTGGATTTTATTATGTTGAATCTTTTGTTTATGTTGATTATATGAATGCATGAAAAGGATCAAGGCAATTGTTTCATTTTGAGCACAACCACCTTAGCCAAATAGTCAATTCACCTTGTGAGTGTGTGAGAATTTGTAACCCCTTTGAGCTTTTTGATCCATGTTTTTATTTGAACTTAATGCTTGTCTATGAGTATTTAGTTCACTTATTTTTAAATGGATTTTGTTTTTTCTTGGACCTCAATTTTGTGTTGTTGTATGGATTTTTTCCTTGCCTTAGAAAGTAGGGAGTATTCACATGATGGTGCGGTTGAATTCAAGTTGGGGAGAGGATGATTGTATACTCATTGGTTGAATTCTATGAGGATTGAAAAAGAAAAGAAAAAAGAGAAAAATATGACAAAGAAAAGAAAAGAAAAAAGTGAAAAAGAAAGAAAAAGAAAATCCTTGAGAAAGGAAACAAAAAGAGTTCAATAATTGTGCTAAATAAGTATTGTGTGTTGTGTAGCACTTGGGATGTTGGAAGAAGTTGGTTGAAATTTTGTGTGTGAATCTTTGTGTGTTTTCACTCCCTTAGGTTTAGGCAAGTTTTTGTTTCAATTACCTTTAGAAATTGCCCCTTGTTTGTTTACCCGACCACGCTACAACCTTGAAAAGCCCCTGTGATTCTTGCCTTTGTATTTTCAATGTGAATTTGTGGATGTATGCATAATTTAGTCTTTTGTTTGCATGAGTGTTGTGTGAGTGTAAAGTACCTTATTGTGTGTTTTTCATCTACCGATGATTGTTTTTACTAGGTGTGATTCACTTTGGAACTTGTGTTGTTTTAGAATTTTTGGCATGAATTTTTGTATTTTGCATTTGTTTCGTGACTATGTTGTCGTTGTAGTTTAGCGGTAAGTATTTACTTTGTGTGTAACGTTTTTCATTTGAACCATACATTTGTCTTCCGTTTTTCAAAACTTGTTGATTCGTGATTCTTTGGTTATCACTCGGTTTCGTTGAGTTGTTTGATTCTTGTTTGAAGATAAACAATTAAATAAGTTGGGGAGAGTTGGATCGAAGTCCTTCCCAGGACCTTCAAAGTGCTCTTCATTATTTTCGGCTTCGACAACTATGTATTTTACTTCAGCCTCTAGGGCCGCTTTTAATTTATTTTCAGCCATGTAAGCCGAAATCTTTCTAAGTGGCAATGACTCAATCATCGTCACCAAACTCGCTTCCCCAACCAGTTGGTTGGATACCTTCCGTTCCAAACACGTAGTATTCTTCACCTACTACTTCCATATCCCATTGGAAGCCATGGGTTGGATGCAGGTACAGGGAACATAATGCATTATCAGTAGGTGTGAGGTCGTACCATGCAAGATTGCAAGGTGCTATGTGGGCTAGATTCTTGTCGAAATGCCGCCCATTCACCTGATTGACCTCAACCATATAGTAGCTTTGGTCAGCTTCTATGTTCTCCACAATCCCATCGCTTTTCCAGATGGAGATGTGTTAGTGAAGTGAAGAAGGCACTGCGCCAACTCCATGAATCCACTCTCGACTAAGGAGCAGATTATAGTTTGCCTTCGACGCAATTACCATGAACATAGTTGACCTTGTGATAGTGCCAACTGTGTGATCTACTTGTATGACCCCTATAGTAGTACCCGCTTTCCCTTCATAGTTCGACAGAACCATGTTGTAGGGCTTGGTATCAGTGTCATTCTTCCCAATTTTCTTCAGCATGTAGTGCAGCATCAAATTTACAGCCGCTCCGCCATCAACTAGTATCTTATTTATTCCAAGATTTTCTATTTTGCCTCTAATAAATAGAGGCTTTAGATGGTTTTTCATGGTTTCGTGAGGCCTTTCAAAAAAGGCATTTTGTTCTTCGATGCAACCATTGTTTAATATGTAATAACAGACTGGTCTATGACTGGCCACCTCTAATTCAACTTCATCTTCTGGTTCGTCCATCTCTATAACCCTATCATTTTCTCTAGGCAATACGGACACTACGTTGCAAATGATATCTAACGACGCTTCCGAACTTGAGTCAAAGTCGTCCATCATCGTGTCGTCATCTGTAGCAACTTGGTCAGATTTCTCTCTCACTTCCTCCTTTTGATCAGCAAACAACTTTCTTTCGACTGGCTTCTTTTCGACATGCTTCCTTTCTTCCTTCCTGTCCTTCTTGATGGGTATGTTGCTGCTTGACTCAACCTTTTCCTTCTCTGCAGCCTCTCTTTTCATTTTTCGCCTTCTCTGTTGTCTCCTCCATTGAGACATTGACATTGGGTTTTTCCCCTTGTAATTTTCAGAGCGCCACGCTGACTGTTTCGAGGCTTGGAACTCCCTACGGTATGCTGTTGACGAACCTCTTTCAACTTCAAAAGTTTGCCATTTGTTCTGGCCTTGTTCCCTCCTTTCAAATGGCTTTACCCATTTTCCCTTAGGGGCATCAGCAATGGGTTTGAATGTGGCTGGTTTGCTTCCACGCAGCCCTTATCCACCTTGGTCATGTTTCCTGGGTCTTCCCCCCTTTGTCGAAAGCAAAGCGATTTTGAGAATCCCTCCATTTATTTTTGTTTTTTAGTTGTTGAACCCCCTGTCTATTCTCTGCAGCCTTCCTATCAAAAACTGAGCTGCACCTTAGGCACATTGATAAGTGCAAATTGTAGCTATTTTTGAATATAAGTTTTGTTGCACTTATGGATACTTTTTGTCAATATCGTACGAATAAACCCCGCTTTGTTTGTAAATATGTTTACTTTACATTTTAGTGTATATATTGCGTATCGTGTAAATATCAAAGAGTTTAATTGATTTTCTCTCATTTTTTGTAGATATTCAATCAAGGATATCATGCTATTGTTGTATAGAGCATTGAATAAGCTTTCCAGCGCTTCAAACCGGGCGAAAAACGGAGTTACGGTTCAAAAGTTACAAATAAGACAAAGCAGAAAAATGTTGTTCTGTCAAATTCGCCAGGCAAATTTTCCTTTCGCCGGGCGAGGCTGTGGCGAGGCCCTGGCAAGAGAAAACTTGGAAATTCAAGTTGTTGCTGTCTTGTGCTCGCGTCTTGTTCGCCAGGCGAGTTTTGAGACTTTCGTCGGGCGAATTTTTATTCGCCAGGCCAATGTAGATATTTTTGCCAGGCTGTTTTATTTCGCAGCTGGTGTGAGAGAAAAAGGGGAATCCGCCAGGAGAATTTTCAATCCGCCTGGCGAATTTCTTTGAACCAGAATTTTGTATTTAATTCATTTTACTTCATTTTTTAGAGGTTATGTTGTTTGGGGGTGATTTTTGTCTCCAAACTTCATCAAACTTCATTCTTTGGTAGATTAGTTTAGAAAACAACTATGGAGCTTGCACACGGATGAACCGGGGTGGATTGATCGTCGACCGGCTCCGACAAACCGCGAGATGTTTGGTTCATTTCTCTTTTTCTTTGTGTTTTTCTTTATGGTTGGGTTGTGTATATGTATTTGCTGTAAACTCATGTATATTTGTCGCCCATGGCGTTATGTGAAATTTGCTTTACAAATCTTTATTGGTGAGTGTCTCTGATTTTTGTTTTATGCGCGGGGTTTGGGTTGTGTTACAGATAATCTTCGCGAACTTCGATTAGGGATGATTGTCTGTTAGTTTCTGGATGCTAGAGATAGATTTAGGGCTAACAATCTGTAAGGGTGTCGAAACTTAATGCCTCTGTGTCTTGAGTCGGGTGCGAGAGTGCCGATGAGGGTGGCATGGTTGAGTGTGCCAGAGATGGACATGTACTGTGAACGATACCGGGTGATATTGAGGAGTATTGTAAGTTGAGTGTAACTGGTCGATAGGTTTAAGTTTGTGATGAGTAGAATATATACATGCTTGATAAGTCTTTTCTCTCTGATGAATGAATTTTCTTGTGTTAATATTTACTTTTCTGTTTTTATACTTTAAAACCATACTAAACCCAAACTCATTAACAATTAAATTGTCGAACGACATTATTTCCCTCGAACCGATCTCTGTGAACACAACATAAATCCCGGAGGGAATTCTTTTCGAAAATAAATATTTTTGTTGCTTGCCGCTTTACCGCTCCAACACACATCATTACTTCAGAGTTCTTCCTTTGGCACCTATGGAGGAATTCGACCAGGATCTCATCCTAATTAGGCTAAGCCACCTTGACATATTCTTCTTGCTTGAGGTTGTGTTCGTCTAACTCCATTGCAGATTCCTGGGTCATTTCGACCATATTGACTCCTAAGTTGGCACCCTCAGTTATGTCCAACTCTTGTAATTTGACTCTAAGGCCTTAAGTGGCCTTAGTTTCGTTGTAAACCCCGTATGAAACCTTCAACAATTTCATACGTTGTGATTATTTGATTGGAACATTTAGGGATCCCTTTGTTTAAGCTTTCAGTAGCCTCTTTAACAAAACCCTCAGTGGTTTCCATGTTGAAGTCCTCAGTGACTTCCTTTGCGAAGCCTTCAGTAGCTTCCTTGTCGAAGTCATCAGTGACTTCTCGGTTGATGTTCTCAATAACTTCTTTGATGAAACCCTCAATGGTTTCTTTGTTAGAGTCCTCAGTGGCTCCTCTGGCGAAGCCTTCAACAACTTTGACCATCATAGCGTCGTTGGCAAAGTCCTCAGCAACTTCCACCATGTTGACCATGGATGGCTCAGAGTAATGCGCATCCGCCACTAAGAGAGGGTCAGAATCTATCTTCATTTGATTCTTCGATTTGTCAGCGAACGTGAGCCTTCCTTCTTTGATAGCGTTTTGAACAAGATCCCTGAAAAGAAAGCATTGAGAAGTTTTATGGCCCAAAAAATTATGATGTTTACAGAAACCTCTATTTTTTCTTTGTTCTAAAGGAGGAATTTTAGCGCCAGGAGGCACTATCATCTGACCATCTTTAACTAATAAATCAAAGATTTCGTCAGACTTAGTGACGTCAAAGGTATAAGTTCTCTTGGGGAATCTATCACTCTTCTCTGGTTCGATTGGATTTTTTCCATTCGAAGGTGTTATGACTTTATAGGAATAAGGTGGCCCTTGCTTTAGTTCAGCTAGGTCAATTTCGCTCTGGTCGAAAAAAGGACCACTATTTGTTTCTTGTTCATCTTCATCAAATTAAACGTAGGTTACCCTTTCCTTTTTGTTATTCTTATTTGCCCTGGCCTTCTCAGCCTTCAGGCATTCTACCTGTCTAACTATGTCAGCTAACTGGGCCATGTCTCTCAGGTAATGGGTATCTAATTTCTTCCTAATTGAGTAATCAAGGCCACTAGCGGCCATTTCGACCAACTCATGCTTAGGCGCTTGTGTAAAACACCTGGCCTTAAGCAAACGAAACCTATTCAAGTAATCGTCTATTGGTTAAAGAATTTCCTCTTAATGCTGGTGTTTACTGGGAAAATTAGCAAACAACCTCTGGTCTACCAAATTAATAAGAAATTGGATAACTTGCAGGATCGACCATATAAAATCCTAGGACATGTGCTAAATAACTTAAAATGATATTTGGAAAAAGATAAACACTTCGACAGTATTCATGATTTCAAAGAAAATCTACTTCGACAAAATTAAAGAAAAAGTAATGTAGGAGAATGATCAAAAGTGCGTTGCAAAATAACTTGCAAAAGTAAAGGATGAAATATAAATTTTTGGGCAAAGATTAACTGAATTGCATTGAATAAGAAAAATGGTGTTACATCAAACATACATTTCTCACACACTCGTTTCTCTACACGCGGGTACTTTGAGTAATTGAGGAATTTATACAAACTTGAACACACACAAATCCTAACACTAAGACTTTCTATTTATAATAGTTGAAAATAACTACCCCTAACGGCCTTCTAATTAGAGCGAGACAAATGGCATTCTGCATGTCTTCGTCCTTTAAATGTACTCCACGTGTCTTCTACCATCAAATGGATAAGAACAAAGTTCCCTCCCTTATTTGAATTCAAATCTTGAATCGAACGTCACCAGCAAGGCTTCAGTTGAACAATACTTCCAAATTTTTAGAAATATTCCTAAGTCCATAAAATATGTCTCTCTTGCACAAGGACACTTTCGACTAGAATTTCTGGGAATACCATTCCAGTCGAAGTCTTCCAAAAACTTCTCTCAATTTCTATTAATGCTCTTAATCCAATATCAGGTGTCGAAATTAGGAGCTAACAAATTGCCCCCCAAAAATGTCATTTTCGACACCGTTGAAGAAAAAGGCATTTTTTGATAACGTCATTCGACGCCTCATTTAGTCCTTGCGAAGTTTCGACGTTTACTTATGGTTCCAACTTTACAAAAACTGTTCACTTTCCTTTCAGCAGACCTATGACGCCATAACCATCATTACCATATCTGACACGTCCCCTCAAAGCGTGCAAGAATCTCCACCATCATCACGTTTCCTAGAGTTCAGGAAATCATGGGGGTAGGCATTAATTGCCACCATTCCATCAGAGATCGTGGGGAGGACACGCGTCCTACTCCCAATGTTACCATTAAAGTAACTTCTGAAACTGTTTCCACTCCCAACCTTATAAATACCCCTTTCATCAATTTTTTCACTTTTTACGCTCTCTTACTCTCAAATCTCCAGAAAACTTTTCACTTTTCAAAAGAACTCAGCTTCCTTCATTCCATTCCAATAATGGCTTCCTCCACACGATCAACTAAGGACGCTAACAAGACTACCAAAGAACCTGGCAAACCTGCAAGAGCTCCTAAGAAGATCTCTCAACTTCCCCTTCCGATTCCATCACTGGTCTTGCCATGGTGGGAAATCAACAGTACCTTCCTAAACCTTTTGCTGAAGAGAAAAGAAGAATTTATGTTTCACAGGTACTTATCCCTTTAACTGTTGCTGGTAAGCCTCTGGCTTTGTGTGGTCCTCTGACTGACCCCAATGTTGATCTTAGTAAGTTTAGGGATTTCTTCCCTACTTACCATAAGTATAAATTCATAGGTCAAGCTAAAAAACCTAGGGCTAGCAACGAGGATCCTAAACCTGCTAACCAGGACAATCCTCAGACTAAAGAGGCCATTGATCTTAGGTATATGAACAATTTTAGGGTATTTAGGGCTAGTCCATCTTTGAAGAATCCCTATGACTATTTAGGATGGTTGAATAAGTTAGAGAAAACAAAATCTGAGGTTTGGAAAGAAATGGGTATTTATGATTTAATCATCTATCGAAAGTAGGACCTGAATATTGATCGAACATGCTTATTTCGTCCTTGTATTTCTGGAACAACACACATTACACACTCCATCTTCCATGTGGAATGATGACACCGACTCTGTTCGACGTAGCCGCTATCACAGGGCTCAAACCAACTAGGAACACTTACGACCCTGATTTTATGGCTGATGATAATATTAGTTTTTCGACCTCTAGGGCAGTGTATTCGACTCATATTGCGCATTATCACGATAAGGACATAGAGGAGGTTTCGAATGTCGAACACATAGCTTTTTTAGCTCTATAGTTGTCTCGTTGTGTCTTCTGTTCGAAGTCACTTCAAGTTGCTAGGAAATTCCTGACTATGGCGAACCAACTCCACGTTGGCCATGACCTTTGTCTGAGTAAACTGATTCTAGCTAACCTCTATGAATCCATGAGCGAAGGTGTTACCCAACTCAAGTGTCTAGGTGACAAAGGAAATCTCCTTCTTTCTGGACCCTTCTGGCTTCTACAACTGTGGTTGAACGCTTCATTCGAAGTCTGTCTTCCCCACAAGAATCAAATTAACGAAGACGCCGACGAAGTGAAGAATAGGAGGGTAGAAGGTCCACGCCTGGCGAAGCTGACTCATTTTGATGATGGTCGACCCATTCAATAAACCTTTACAAACTTTATCATGATCTTCGCGAAACCTTATGACTTCACACCCCATATGGCTCCCTTTGCTACAAGGAAATATGGTCCTGAGTGGTTCACCAGGCCATTCTCGGCGTCGTCGAAGGCTCAAGAAGCAGAATCTACTGCGATTTGGGAAGCCTTTCTGACTCCATGGGTTTTAACCTTCAGATTCAAATCCTCTAAGAGTCAAGTTACTTTGATTGCTTATCAACCAAATCTGGTTGCTCAACAATTTGGACTGGTTCATGTTTTACCCAAACCCCTATATGAGAAGAAACACCTCCTCCTCCTCCTCCTTTACAATGCAGTTCATTCTAAAGCCATGGCTATTAAACAAATTGTGCGGTATGTTGGTCGAACACAGCTTCTTCCAGTAGCTTTCGAACCAAAATTTCTCTGCGCCCAACAATTTGATGACTGGTGGAAAGCTTTATTATGCAGAGGAGTTTTTTGACGTGGCTGCTTTTACACACCATATTAACAGAGTTTTCGTCTCTGTGCAGGAAAGAGTGAAGAAAGGTACTTCGACGCACATTAAAGAAATCCAAGCCTTCCCGAAATACTTTAAAATTGTTTATTGACCAGATGAACTTGGTCGAACCATCTGCGACGCAACTGTTACTTTGAAGGATTTTTTTTTAAAGAAAATAGAGAACTTAAAGATCCCTTCGTACGTTCCTCCTGAGAAATAGTACGAAACGACTTTTAATATGTTTCCTCCCAAATTCCGTCGACTGCCAAATGCTGATTTTGGAGTGGCCCTTGCCCCTCCATTTCCAGACTGGTTCGTCTGTGGGGATTCTATCAAAATCCTTCGCCAACAATCAAAACCAAAAGCGCAGCGGGTGGTTCCGACCAAACATACACTAGACACTTTCAAAGGGCATCTTCATATTGGGATCGAAGATGTTCGCATCGAATATGAAATACATGAAGGTGTGGAATGGGAGGATTTCGACTCAACATTTTCCTTATTTATTTTCTTTCACATATAATAACTATCTTCTATTTTACTTTAGCCGTGAAAATTCCGCCAAAGAAACCACCAGTTAGGAAACCTGCCGAAGTAAAAGAAAAAGGAGGAAGTAAAGCAGTAGCAGCAACAACAAAGGTTTTTCACACCCTTTATTAACTTTGTCGCTTTTCATATACTCCATTATTTTCTAACATTTTCCCTTTCATGGCGCTCGAAAGCTACCCCCGACTCCCCCAAAAAAGGAAGGCAGAGGAGGATATGGTAGTGGTGGTCGAATCAGATGATGAAGATCTATCTCCGACTGCCGAGCAGCCACTTAAGAAAAAGAAGAGACAACTCAAGATGAGCGAAGCCCTGGCTCAATCGCAAACAAAAGGTGTGAAGGCCCCGACAAAGAAACCCACTAACTTAACAATTCTAGAACCAACTCCTGCAGAAATATTGAAGAAGGCTGCAGACCAGCCTGAAAGTGACAACTCAAGCCCTGGGGCTGAAGCTCCTAAGGTACCAATTTTTATACCTCATTATATTCTTAGTAATCTTGTTCGACTACTGACTTCGATTATTCATTTCAGGATGATGCAGGAGTTTCTACTCAGCTAGCTGCCAAATTAACTAACATCACACTCCTCAATAGTGAAGGCGAGCCGACGTATCACCCCACTTATGCAAAAGATTCTGAGAAGAGCTCGATGAGCGAAATAAATCAAATAGTCAAGGAACAACACGAAACTTCGCCACCCAAGACTAATACCCAGAATTCTCACACCAGTTCGTGATCAGGAAAAGGACATGCAAGCTGAAGCAGCTAAGAATGATATCGAGGTGGATCACCCTGAGGGTTTAGTCGAAGATGAAGCTGAAGATGGCTCCCCAAGAGTCGGACGTATGGATGTCACTCAGCAAGATCAAGATAATGACATGGAAGAAGGGGAAGCTCACTCTGCATTCCAGAATTATTCGATGCCTATTGAGGAATTCGTGGATGACCCTGAAAATGTCGAAGAGGATGATGACAAGGATGAAGAAGAGGATGAAGTCACTCATGATGAAACGATCGTCGAACCAAACTCCAATCCTGGTCTGTCGATTGCGAAAGATTTAGGCAGAACCTTTGGAGGCCTTGAAAAAGAGCAACCCTCGTGAATACCTGAAGGCTTTGATTGGCTCTAGAGGGATTTCGTCTGAAAAAAGTCGCAGCTCTTCTTCCGCGTTTGGTGGTCAATCAACCAACAATCCTGCTAGCAAAATACTTTCAAAGATCAAAGAAAAAGTTTTCAAAGGTGACCTGTTTTGACTCATAGAGTCTGATGCCACTTCTCCTCTTGCCTTGAAAAGTCTTCTCAAAAGGGTTAAAATTCTGACCGCCTCTCCTGAAGTTGCAAACGTCATCTTGGAGCTGACTTCAATGATCGATCAAGTTGTTGCTGATATCACCAAGATCAAGAAAAGCTCTAAAGACATCAAAAGTCATATTGGCTCTGTAGCTGCTGCGTGGGATGCTGCCTCAGAGTCGACCAATCGCTTAAAGCCCAAGAACACAACAAGGCTGAAATTGAAACCAACAATCGAAATATCCATTTTTGGGAGGAATAGATAAAAGAACTACAGGCCAAAATTTCAAAAGCCAAGAAACAGAATACTGAGCTTCAGAAGTTTGACAACTCTAAAATGGCGAAAGAGCTTGAGGTTGGGCTGAGCTTTGCTGACAAGGCTAAAAAAGTAGAAGTAGAACTGGAGATCTTGAGGTCGATGAAGTCCGTCTGTGAGAAGCGGCTAGAACATCTGAAGGCGAAGTACCTCAGCATGTAGGCCACCCTTCCATTTTAGTTCTAGTTCCCTTTATTTTCAAATTTATCATCATTTATTGGATTATGTAATAACTTTTTTGAACCTTTCGTGGTTCTTTTTATTGTATCGGATTTAGCCATTTTGGTGACCATTTTCATTTTATCATGTTAGCTTCGATTAATTTGCATGTGATTACTCTTTAGATATTTTTACTTCTTGAAGTGCAGGCTTGTATTTTTTCAAATATTTCCCGTTTACCCTTAAGATTCTCTTATCTTGATCTAACTCTTCGATCTCATAAGCACCATTTGAAAATACTTGTATGATTTGAAAATGGCCTTCCCATTTAGGGTACCATTTCCCCAAGGCTTTATCTTTTCGATCCATAGGGAAGACTACTTTCCAAACCAACTCTTCAGGCGAAAACATCTTAACTTTGACTTTCTTATTAAAAGACTTTTCTACTCTCTTCTTCTGTTTTTTCAATAACTCTAAAGCATTAAGTCTTTCCTCATCTAAATCCACTAATTCATCTAACATCATTGTTGCGATGAGAATCGGATAACAAGCTATTAATTAACTTGCACCACAAAACTTTGAAATTCACCACCGACTTTGATTTATCCAAAGGAAAGGTTCAAGATCGAGAAAACCTAAAGGGGGGAGACCTAAGGTTCTGGGGTTGGTTATACTAAGGGAAGGTATTAGCACCCTTAATATCTGTAGTATTCTACAGGAACCTCTTGTTTAGTTTGTGTTATGTTATGTTTGCTTGCTAAGTTAATCTGTGCTAAAGGTGAAGGTAAAGACCTAAGGGTATGTACACTAATTTTGCTCGCCAAGACATCGCATCTTGTGCCTACGTATCTAACTAAAGAATCAGAGCAACCGTAGTTCACCTAACTAAGGGTGAATTTGAGGAACCATTAACTATGGCCAAAGTTCCAAGGGGAAATAAGTATGAGCTCATTTAGAGTTTAAGGAAACTCTCTAAGTCTAAGTTATGGTGGGGAAAAGTAGAAACTCAATGTGATGAGCCCACATAGAGTTTAGAAACTCTATCCTAGTTCTAAGTTATGATTGAGTTGCTATGAGGCCAAGGGATAATGGTTATGACTATGAGGTCAAAGCCTACCTATGACTATGAGGTCAAAGGTTTAAGAAATGGCTCTATGACTATGAGGTCAAGAGGGGATCCTATGACTATAAGGTCAAGGAGGATGTGAACACCTATGATTATGAGGTCAAGGGTTGATTATTATGACTTTGAGGTCAATAGAACGACTTTCCTTTGGAAGGAGGGGAAGCAACAACAATACATTCAAATTGAACAAGGCTTATAACATCATCCAAGATTAAAATCAAACATCTAGACATTGTATAAACCAGATATCATGATTAAAAATCAAGGACAAGCAAGAAAGGTAACAAAAACCCTAAAACAGCTCCTTCCACTTACATAATGAACAAATGTCTCAAAATTAAATATTTTCACAGATCTCTTCTCATAGCCAAAAAGTAA
Organism: Lathyrus tuberosus; assembly: GCA_022829125.1. NCBI lineage: Eukaryota > Viridiplantae > Streptophyta > Magnoliopsida > Fabales > Fabaceae > Lathyrus > Lathyrus tuberosus. The sequence continues at coordinate 1,060,873 of JALAZF010000179.1, forward strand.
ATTCTTTTGAGAGTATTTAGCAAAAAGAATGGGTGAAAATGAGTTAAAAATGATCAAGTTATGAACGTTTGAAGTTCGTGTATAAACCATAAAAATGTAAAGAAACATGTAATAAAAAAAAGAGAGGAGAGGTCCCCATGGGTGTTGAACCCAGGACCTCACGCACACAGCCTAAAACCTCTACCAATTGTGCCACTGCGCGAGTTTTAAGCATGAATGGGTGGCCAAGCGATATATGTGAAACAAAGGGAATTCGCGAAATTAAAACAAAAGGACGGGGGCGAGGGGGATTCGAACCCCCGTCCTTTGGGTCAAAGGCGAGTGTGTGTGTGTGTGCTTGCCACTGGGGTGGCTGGTACATCTGGTCATAAAACCACACCCAAATAATGATACATGAACGTGTTTTTTAATTAGAAATAAAATGGTTATGCTGCCATACCCGCTACCTTATTCTCTTTCACGCATAATTAAACAAGGAAAAAGCAAACCAGAACAAGACTATCCATGATGAATTTCCCCCCTGCTAGAGCAATTTCCAAATCAAACCTTCAACAAACTTTAAAGAATCCAACATCCATTTAGCAGTAGGATAAGAATTGAGTCTCAACCAACAACCAAGGTTGGCATCTAGCTTGGAGAAAAGGACAAGGGGCCAAAACATCGATAACTGTGGTGAGCTAAAAGAATGGAATTAGGATTGATCTTAAAGTTTCCAATACCCATCTCCATTATGATGTCATCCTAACTGACTATACTCCTTCGAAACTCGAGCATTCATGCCTCACTGTGACACTTACAACATGGGAATGTTTCAAGGCAAAAACTGATCCTAATGTCTTCATCAAAAGCAAAATACCAAATGAACACAAAGTGCTCAGACCTGGGAGGATGTAACATGTGAAACTAAACTCAAATGGGGATTTAGAGATATTGGTGTCTGAAAGTCGACTGGGTGAAAGAAATGTGTAAAGGCCTATCACCACAATGGTTTCACACGAGGCTTTCTAGCCAACAACTTAGCCTAGCCTGATCCTGAAGATTCCTAATAAGGTAGTTTCACTGCATTATTCAAACTTAAACAAACAGTCATGTATTTAAAACAACTTAAAGCAGAACTGGAAATGTGAAATTACATTTCCTTGAACTAAATGAATATGCATCCCTAGATGTGCTTATGGCATCAATGTCCCCTATCAATCCAACATACTTCATGCCCGTTTTTGATGGTGTCCTTTAGTGTTTAAATATGGTATTAGGATACAAAACAAAACAGCCTTAAGAAACAGCAATGTCACCTAACATGACTCAAATAAATCCTTCATGTCATTCCAATCATACTGACTTGACATAAGTGATTTGAAACTTTTCAAGCATTTGGTCCTTATTATGAGATATGGATATTAAGATATCCCACTAGTAGTGTCAAAGTCTCACACAAGTTCAATATTTTCAAATTCACATTCTAAACAAAAGACATAGTTTGAAAACCAGTCCTCACACACTCAATGCAAGGCAGACAGATGGGCTAAAAGAAAACAGTTGTTGGTGAGGCAAGTTCATAACAATATTAATCATGATTTCAAAATTGTGCATATAATCATACAAAGAGGCTTTCAAAGACAAGTATTATCATCACCCCATAAACTCAAACCAAGTTCTCCACACAGTCATCTGATCAAGTGCAAAAGGAAACCAAATGCAACAGGCTCACAGTGTAGGAAGAACAAAGTTAAATGGCAAAGCAAACAAAGCTATTATGACAGCCACACAAAAAACCTTATGCCACTAGAGATAGCAAATTGAATCTAACATACTAAACATAAAAAATCATCAACCTTGCACCATCCAAATTGGTAGTGGGAGTAACATTCATATTCATACTTAAAACTAATCATAGTAACTCAAAATGCAAGACATGTATGCTGATGAAATGATATACTAGTATGAATGTAGAAAGAAACCAACATGAGGTGTACCTAGTTGAACTGACTTTCTTGCTCTCTCCACTTAGCACCAGCCTCCAAGATGACTTGCTCCTTTTCTTCACTTGCCAAGACCAGAGTTCTAAAGTGTGTAAGTGAAGAATGTTGTCTGAAACTGAATAGAGAGCCTACTATTTATAGGGAAAGGCCAAGAACTCAAAGTATGGCTAAAATACATATTATGCCAACATTACCCTTCTTCCCTCGTGTGAAACCTTACACTTACTGAACCACAATCTTCTAATATCTTCTGATCATCTGAACCAAGTTGGTGAAAAGTGATTGGTGAGAGGCTCGGGGAATAAACAATACTTTCCTCCCTTGAAAAGTTTCTCTTTCCTCCTCCCACTTGCATAACTATGGCAAAAACCAATTTTTTAATGCTAACCAAGTTGAAATTCGTGGCCAAGCTTGGATAAATGCTAAATGTATCATTATAACTCAGAAATAAGGAAAATTGGTGACTAGGGAAGTGTTTGAGTCAAAATTCAAAAGTTGATTTCTTGAATGTTAAGGAATGAAACCCTCATCTTTGACTCTTCGAAACTCCCAGCTCCCTTGATGGATGGAGGAGTTCTAGTATTCTTTGGAAAGCTCTAAATGCCCTCTACAACTTTCATGTTCAAGGATTTTTGAGTTGAGTCCTGTATCTTTGTGAAAAACTGGGTCAAAGTTGGTTGTTCATTGAGGGGAAACAAGCTGAAATTTCACTAAGTCTTGGGTCAGTTTGGCTTCCAAGCTTCATAACTCACAAACCATGCATTTTTAGGAGAAAAGTCATATTTAACACTTTTAATATCTTGGAAAGAGATTTCATTTGGGCTTTGAGTCACTCCATTTGGATGCGTGGTTTAGAAATTATGACCATTTCAAGTTAGCACAAGAGAGGGAATTTCCACATATGCAAAGTTTCATGACCAAAATCTTACTTCCTTTGCAAGAAACTATTTGAAACTTGATCTTGATGTTTTAAATATTCCATAAGACATTTTATGATGAGTTGAGGTCTTGGAGATTTCATTTGGATCAAAAATCCCAAAGATTAGGGTTTCAGTCAAAACCCTAATTTTGACTGTGAATGCACTGGGATAAACCTTTGTGATCTTGCTTCTTTCTTCACGTATAAAGCTCATAGATGTCCTTTAGGGATGTTTACTACCTTAAGGAGTCAAGTCCTAAGGCTTGAGAGCACCTCTTGATCAAAATCAAAGTCAATGATTCACATGTCTTAACAGAAACCCTAGTTTGGAGGCAGGGTGAAACTGTGGTTTAAACTAATCATGATGAGAGCCAGATGACCTTGAATTCTTGTTGAGTGAGACCTCTTGGATGTAGGTAACTCAAATGGTTGATGAACCAAGCAAATCTTGACTTGATAGGGCAAAAATTCTTCAGCGATTCCTCATATTAAAACCCTAATTCCACAGTTTGGGTCTGGTGATCTTTTTGTTTACTTGACTTGATTCAAAGTCTTGAGATTTTGGTTCCAAACAACTAGTGAGGCTTTGTGATGATTGTATGGAGCCAGAGAATACCTTAGGAGGCCTTGAATCTTTCTGTGAAAACCCTAGTTTCAAACATAAGAGAAACAAACTACAAGATATGGGTTAGTTAAACAATGCACATATGATTGATCTTAAATGTCTATGCAAGATGTTATGACATCTAAGAGGTAAAATTTGGGGTACAACAGTTGCCCCTATTTAAATAGCTTTACCGGATGGCACGAGGAAACAAAATCCTCGGGACATCAAGGTGAAAGGTATTTAAATATAGCGAACCGAAAATTTTGCCCTTAGATGGAATGTAGATGCTAAGGACAAGTGACAGACATGCAAATGCTGACATGCCATGAACTTCCAGTATGATGATATAACGTCATGATAGTGCAAAGATGCAGACAAAAGAATGAGAGCAAACAACCACAGGTGAGCTTCACTGGGGATGGATGAAGGTTATTATCCATGAGGAAAACTCACTGGGGATACAGACTAACCAACATAAGAGACTCAATGGGGAGACTCTGAGGCAACACTGGGGAGATTCCGAGGAAATACCGGGGATGGAAATTAAAGGGGAAAACCCTACAGGTTCTCACTGGAGATAGGAGCCAGAGAGGTATTCTCCACTGGGGAAATATCCAGAGAGATGGACGACAGGTTCATATGTGACCGGACGACACTGGGGAAATAAGACGCATTCTTGTTGGGCATGAAACCAGAAAGAAGACATGATCTCTACTGGGGATCATATTGAAATAAAAGGATAGACATCCACCACAAGATTTTCTGGGGATTTCTTATACTGAAGAGTTCAAACGGGATCTTCAAGAAAATCCAGAAGAGACAGAGGCAAACTCTGCGTGCGCCAAATGATGATCAATCACAAGGACTCTCAAAGAGATATTGATAATGACTGAACCTCTGCTGGAAACCAGATTAAAGTGCCAACAAGGATTGGACTCAGAAGTGACATGTCAGTATACACCAATTTGAGTTGGATAAGATACCAATTTGAGTTGGACTTTGGGTACCAGTATGAGCTGGATTTTGGGTACTAGTATGAGCTGGATTTTGAATGCCAATATGAGTTAGACTTTGAATACCAGTATGAGCTAAATTTTTGGATACCAATATGAGCTGGATTTCAATTGAGGTTCACAACTGACCAAAGTTCACATCGTCAAAAAGGGCTGATGGCAAGGAAACCAAAAGAGGGATCACATCATCCAGAAGTTTGATGGCAAGGAAACCAGGACAGGGATCACATCATCAAGAAGTTTGATGGCAAGGAAACCAAAATAGGAATCACATCATCAAGAAGTTTGACGACAAGGAAACCAAGGCAGGGATCACATCATCAAGAAGTTTGACGACAAGGAAACCAAGGCAGGGATCACATCATCAAGAAGTTTGATGGCAAGGAAACTAGGACAGGGATCACATCATCAAGAAGTTTGATGGCAAGGAAACCAAAATAAGAATCACATCATCAAGAAATTTAATGGCAAGGAAACCAAGGCAGGGATCACATCATCAAGAAGTTTGACGGCAAGGAAACCAAGGCAGGGATCACATCATCAAGAAGTTTGATGGCAAGGAAACCAAAGCAGGGATCACATCATCAAGAAGTTTGATGGCAAGGAAACCAAAATAGGAATCACATCATCAAGAAGTTTGACGACAAGGAAACCAAGGCAGGGATCACATCATCAAGAAGTTTGACGACAAGGAAACCAAGGCAGGGATTACATCATCAAGAAGTTTGATGGCAAGGAAACCAAAGCAGGGATCACATCATCAAGAATTTTGATGGCAAGGAAACCAAAATATTCACATCATCAAGAAGTTTGACGGCAAGGAAACCAAGGGAGGGATCGCATCATCAAGAAGTTTGATGGAATGGAAACGAAGGCAGGGATCACATATCAAGAAGTTTGATGGCAAGGAAACCAAAGCAGGGATCACATCATCAAGAAGTTTGATGGCAAGGAAACCAAAGCAGGGATCACATCATCAAGAAGTTTGACGGCAAGGAAACCAAGGCAGGGATCACATCATCAAGAAGTTTGATGGCAAGGAAACCAAAGCAGGGATCACATCATCAAGAAGTTTGATGGCAAGGAAACCAAAATATTCACATCATCAAAAGGTTTGATGGCAAGGAATAAGGCATATCTGGAGATTCACATCATCAAAAAGGTTGACGGCAAGGCAAAAGCATATCTGATGGTATGAAACCTGAGCTTGGAACACCTCATCAAACAGATTGACGGCAAGGAATAATAACATATCCGAAGGTACGAAACCTGAGCTCGGAACACCTCATCAAACAGATTGACAGCAAGGAATAATAACATATTTGAAGGTACGAAACCTGAGCTCGGAACACCTCATCAAACAGATTGACGGGAAGAAACACCTCAAATAGGGATCACATCAAACGGGTTGATGGAAAGCGACTGACTGAAGGTAACATCATTTGTAACTGTAGAAGTATGACTAATACCAAGGACGGATAAGCTTCTCGTGAGTGAGATTACCACTTATCGTTGTGAAGGTAATGATAGCAAAACAAGCTTCTTAAGGAGATTGCCACTTGTTGTTGGGTATAAATTCCAAAGAGATGTTGATATTACAACATTGCTAGAGAAATAATTGTCTTCAATGAGGATCTGCAAAAGACTCTTCCTGCGAGACACTGTGTAAAATAAATGCACATTCAAGATGGGCTCAGAAACTACACCAGCCAGGGATCAAAGTTCAATCTAGGAACAAACTAGAAAGAAACGTTCAAACAAGACTCCAATTGAGAAATGAACTCAGATGGGGATTTATCTTATCCAAATGTGGAAAAGACAACTGAACCAACCATCATCCACGAGGATAAAACTCCGTGGGGAATTCAGAAGAATGGGCCCTTTATGCCTAGGGCTGACAACTCTATTGGAGAGAATAGACAAACCCAGTCACTTGGGGATATAAACGCCAAAGTGAACAAAAACAAGTAAGCACTAGAAAGGGAAGCAAAAATGCTAAGATAATATGCACATGAATGCTTATGCCATGCTTATGTTGAAAAAACAGACAGAGATAAGCGAGACTGGAGATGAAATAAACATCTCAACAAGGATACCCAGCCAAACTCAACAGATTGGACCACTACTGGGGATGAACTTGCAGAATCGGTGGTTCTACTAAAAGATTGCAAACTTTCTCTGGGGAAATAGTACTCCATCTTGGTATTGCATCATGACTTCACTAGGATTGCCATCATGAGCATGATTTCTTTGCTGGAGGGAAATCCAAGGAGAATTTCCAAGTTTAGCTGAAGTAACAGCTTACTGGGGAGCTAGCAAAAGATGTCACAAAATCTGAGCAGTTCTTCATAACTTATCTGCCCCAGATTACACGGTCTGTCAGGAGAAAAATATCAAGAGGATTTTACAGAAGAATTGGCATACATGGTGTTTTAATATCTTCAAACTCTTGGAGAATTTCATGAATTTTGACATAACTGCCCCTTATTAACGACGCTTACACAACAAAGTCCTTGAACTTGCTCCTCAGACTAGCTGATCTGTGGAAGAGATCCCCCAGACTGATTGGCCTTTTTAGAGATTTACCGAATCTCGACCTGACTGCATCTGATTAACTGGTCTGTGAGGATAAGTCATCAAAAGTATTTTACAGAAGAATTGGCATATCAGATGCTTCAATATCTTCAAACTTTTGAAAAATGTTCATGAGTCTCGACATAACTGCCCCAGATTAACTGTATTTGCAATACAAAGTCCTTTAGATTGTGGTAGAAACAACTGGGGAACAAACCTGCCCCTGTTGGTGGGTTATTGGAGTCCTTGCCTTAAAACAAACTTGTCATAAGATGACCTCAAGAAGACTTGCCCCAATATTCTGAACTTTTGAAGAGTTCTGCCCCTGATTCACTAGCTCTTGGAATGGTGGATTGGTAAATCCTCACACTTGGTTGCCCCTGACTGAGCCTCCTTTATCAAGTCAAATTCCCTAGCTGGCTGCATTTGTTGGGATTCCTTTGATATTGAATTGTTTTGCAAACAAGTATTTTTCATTTAAAAATTGGCAATTTTAATGCAACATTCATGCACACTTTTGAAAACAAAGTTTATTGATGAAACACACACAGTGGAATGATTAAATAATCAAAAACAAAGTGGATCTAGCCATTTACAGAATGACTGATGAAGTGATTAACACACGCAATTAGCAAAGATCATTAGGAGTCAAGTTAATCAACCTTGTTGTAGTACGCTTTCAAAGCAACCTTACCTCAATTAGGTCTTTTAAGGGTTGTAATGTGGTTTGGCTCACGGTTTATGAAACAAAGGATAAAGACTCAAAGTTTATTTGTCCCTACCCCATCTTCGTGATGAACTCCAATCCTACACTCAGTTAACTTAAGCTATACATTCAAGTTCCTAAAGGCTAGGAAATGAATTGATGATAGTTGACGATGATTCAGACACTTTTTTAGTCATTGCTCCTTTACAACATTTGGTTATCCTTTAATGCTGAGGTTTTGAGACCTTCTCTTATCTTTGTTTGAGGTTATGAGACCTCTTCTTGTCTTTGTTTGAGGTTATGAGACCTTTTCTTTGTTTCACTGAGGTTATGAGACCTCGTCTTTGATTGTTGAGGTTATGAGACCTCTTCTTTTTGGTTGAGGTTCTGATACCTCTTTTTGTTGAGGTTATGAGACCTCTTCTTTGCTTTGTTGAGGTTTTGAGACCTATTTTTCGCCTTTTGAGACCTCTTTTTGTCTTCTGAGGTTTTGAGACCTCGTCTTTTTTATTGTCACTTGATTTGAGAGAGCTGACTGGTGTCTTGCATGAAGCGCATGCATTCGAGTGCATAACCAAGTTAAACTGAGAACTACCCACCCCAAGGTTGAGATTTAAGGGTTTTTTTGTGTAAGGAAAGAAAAACTCCTACTTCTAGGCTCGAAGGGTTAACGAGGGATTATCTTCCTTATTTCTCTAGTGTTTAGGAATTGAAACAATGCCTTACATCCTCGGCGAGGTTTAATTGAAAGCATACCGCAGCAATTATGGATAATATTTTCATCATCCTCCCCAATCTTTGCTTGAACAAAAGTTTGGAAAAAAAATTGTCTGTTTATTTTGTTTTGTTTTATGATAGTAAAAGAAAGAGAATGAGTGAATACGAATGGAATTAATCAAAAGATGCATAAACACTTCATTAATCTTGCCAATTTGAAAGTACAACAAAGCTTATGAGCAAAAACAGATTCAAACATGCAAAGAAAATACAACAAAATACTAAAACAGCCAAAAGTTTGCTGGCTTCGGGGAACTGGAATTTCCTTCTTGATTTACCAAGCTGAGATAACCGTCTTCAGAGTTGTTTGTCGAGATCAGTCTGAGAATCATCTTCACATCCACCCTCAGCAATTTCTTCCATTTCAGAGTCTGATGAATCCGTTTGATTAGGTGAAGAATTGTTGATTTGAATGCCTTGAGGTGTGAATGAGATCATATTGGAGTTGAGCAGAGCTTGAACCTTGTTTCTGAGCACTCTACAATCTTCAGTTGAATGCCTCTGTGCCCCAGCATGGTAGTCACAACGGACATCGGTGTCAAAGCCCGGTGGGTACGGAAAAGGCACTGGATCTATCTCTTCTAGCACTATCAGTCCACTTTTGATTAAATCTAGCAAGAACTGACTGTATGGTATTGGCAATGGAGTGAAGTTCCTCTTTGGCTTTCTTGGCCTTTGTCGTGCATGCTGACGCGGATGACGACGATAAGACCGTTGATACTGAGGAGGTCTTTGATTTGGAGAAGAATATCGTCTCTGTGGAGAGGATGGTATCTGACGTTGAGACCCAAAAGATTGATGACTCTGAACACTTGAGTTGCATGAGCGCTGAGGCTGAAGTGTCGGAGCTTCCCAAGTGGAATTACTTTCTTTCTCCTATTCTTCTTGAGAACTGACAATTGATTCACTCTCACTAGCTGGGATGTTCGAGATGCCTCGGATTTTTCCGTTCTTGAGACCGTTCTCAATGCGCTCTCCAGCTATTACCAAGTCAGAAAATTTTGATGTCGCAATGCTAAACAGCTTTTCTCGATATGGACCTTGCAAAGTATCCACGAACCAATAAACTAATTCCCTATCCAAAAGTGGTGGTTGAACGCAAGCTGCTATTTCTCTCCACCTCTGAGCATACTTTCTGAAGGATTCATTGTCTTCTTGATATAAGTCTAGCAAATGCAAACGACTGGGAATTAAGTCAAGATTGTAGTTGTATTGCTTCACAAAGGCATGGGTTAAGTCTGACCACGATTGAACGTTGCGACTCTCTAGCTGCATATACCAATTCAGTGATGCTCCACTCAGACTATCTTGGAAACAGTGGACCATAAGTTGCTCAGTACGGATATGTGAAGTCATTTTTCTGCAATACATCACCAAATGCTGTTTTAGACAGCTATCCCCTTTGTACTTCTCAAACTTCGGTGTTTTGAACTTAGGTGGTATCACAAGGTCGGGTACCAAACACATGTTCAAAGCATTCAGATTAAGAGCATCACGGCCCTTAATGGCATCAAACTTCTTTTCCAAGGCACAACATTTTTCCCTAATCTCAATGTCTCGTGGATTCTTGATTTTCACCACAGGGATTACCTCTTGGGAATCTGGCTCAGAGAATGCGAAGCTACGATATTCCACGGCATCAACTGAAGAGGAATGTCCATCTCGGACAATGGCACGTTCTTGTATAACCTAGTTTTCAATAGGAATCTGGACAGGTTGAGCAACAAAAGTCCTCTGAGTGTTGTCATCTCTTTTTGCCAAGGTTGTCACAATCTGATCCAACTGGTCTTTCAACAAGTCGAAATCCGCTTTGGTCACAAACTGGTTATGCTCTTCTGAGTTCATGATCCTCCAAAATCTTCTTCAAGTCCAATGATGGCTTCGGGAAGTCAACTGGGTTTACAGACAAAGGACAGATGAGACTCGGGGCTGAGAAATGCAAATGCAATGCAAATGAAATGACATACAAATGCAATGCTAATGCAAGCCAAATAGTTTCAAAGAGCTCAACAACAAGTTGCAACTTTTGGAAAACTGAAGAGTTTTGCTCTAAAAACCATGATCTCTAAGGACTTTTGCAAAGGAATGACTGTCTGAGTTCCTTGAAACCATCAATGGATGCGATGAGATATATGCAATGCATAAAACACACAAGCACACATATAGACATATATACACACAACAAAGCACACAAGTCCTAGGTTTAGGGGTCTTATGAACGGAGCCATGGTCTAACCATCCTAACAAGGTGTGGACTATAGGTTCATCAACTGTAGAATAAGGTTCTAAAAGTTCCCACAGTCTACGTAAATCCTTCGGATATTATCGGCTTGCATGACTACTCACGCGGGTTAATAATATTCTCAAGATAAACTCGTCTGAGTGTAGTATCGCGTAACAACTACTTGGGACTTACTCCCTCATAGCCATCGCACTACATCTAAAAGGCCAAGTGGGGTGAAGGTAACTACGGTCCTCAGAATCCCTGGCTCCCAATTGAAAAAGTAATATCAATGTGACTGCTCACATCAGACATCAACAATCCCAAAGGGCCTCATCTGAGTGTGGTCATCATATGCCATAGATTGTTAGGACTACTCCCAACAACCGACTATTGATTACACCACGATCCTATCATATATGTGATCTCAAGTCCGGGTTAGGACTTTGTCTCACCACTCAATGGTACCAACCCTGCCAAATAGAAGATCCAAGCAAGTATACAGATATGTACAAATATAGCAAACAAGCATAAATAACACAAACACAACAAGGTGGGCTTAACCCTCAAAAATAAAGTTTTTCCCCAGTGAAGTCGCCATTTCTGTTGCAGTGAGAATCAAATACAAGCTATTAATTAACTTGCACCACAAAACTTCAAAATTCACCAGTGACTTTGATTTATCCAAAGGAAAGGTTCAAGATCGAGAAAACCTAAAGGGGGGAGATCTAAGGTTCAGGGGTTGGTTATACTAAGGGAAGGTATTAGCACCCTTAATATCTGTAGTATTCTACAGGAACCTCTTGTTTAGTTTGTGTTATGTTATGTTTGCTTGCTAAGTTAATCTGTGCTAAAGGTGAAGGTAAAGACCTAAGGGTATGTACACTAAGTTTGCTCGCCAAGACATCGCATCTTGTGCCTACGTATCTGACTAAAGAATCAGAGCAACCGTAGTTCACCTAACTAAGGGTGAACTTGAGGAACCATTAACTATGGCCAAAGTTCCAAGGGGAAATGAGTATGAGCTTATTTAGAGTTTAAGGAAACTCTCTAAGTCTAAGTTATGGTGGGGAAAAGTAGAAACTCAATGTGATGAGCCCACATAGAGTTTAGAAACTCTATCCTAGTTCTAAGTTATGATTGAGTTGCTATGAGGCCAAGGGAGAATGGCTATGACTATGAGGTCAAAGCCCACCTATGACTATGAGGTCAAAGGTTTAAGAAATGGCTCTATGACTATAAAGTCAAGAGGGGATCCTATGACTATGAGGTGAAGGAGGATGTGAACACCTATGATTATGAGGTCAAGGGTTGATTATTATGACTTTGAGGTCAATAGAATGACTTTCCTTTGGAAGGAGGGGAAGCAACAGTTTTATGATACAAGAGGTTATAAGGATATTTACATGAAAAGATGATATTGAACAACAAGACATTCAAATTGAACAAGGCTTATAACATCATTCAAGATTAAAATCAAACATCTAGACATTGTACAAACCAGATATCATGATTAAAAATCAAGGACAAGTAAGAAAGGTAACAAAAACCCTAAAACAGCTCCTTCCACTTATATAATGAACAAATGTTTCAAAATTAAATATTTCAAAAGATATCTTCTCATAGCCAAAAAGTAAATTCTTTTGAGAGTATTTAGCAAAAAGAATGGGTGAAAATGAGTTAAAAATGATCAAGTTATGAACGTTTGAAGTTCGTGTATAAACCATAAAAATGTAAAGAAACATGTAATAAAAAAAAGAGAGGAGAGGTCCCCATGGGTGTTGAACCCAGGACCTCACGCACACAGCCTAAAACCTCTACCAATTGTGCCATTGCGCGCGTTTTAAACATGAATGGGTGGCCAAGCGATATATGTGAAACAAAGGGAATTCGTGAAATTAAAACAAAAGGACAGGGGCGAGGGGGATTCGAACCCCCGTCCTTTGGGTCAAAGGCGTGTGTGTATGTGTGTGCTTGCCACTGGGGTGGCTGGTACATTCGGTCATAAAACCACACCCAAATAATGATATATGAACATGTTTTTTAATTTGAAACAAAATGGTTATGCTGCCATGCCCACTACCTTATTCTCTTTCACGCATAATTAAACAAGGAAAATGTAAACCAGAACAAGACTAACCATGATGAATTTCCCCTTGCCAGAGAAATTTCCAAATCAAACCTTCAATAAACTTTAAAGAATCCAACATCCATTTAGCAGTAGGATAAGAATTGAATCTCAACCAACAACCAAGGCTGGCATCTAGCTTGGAGAAAAGGACAAGGGGCCAAAACATTGATAACTGTGGTGAGCTAAACGAATGGAATTAGGATTGATCTTAAAGTTTCCAATACCCATCTCCGTTATGATGTCGTCCTAACTGACTATACTCCTTCGAAACTCGAGCATTCGTGCCTCACTGTGACACTTACAACATGGGAATGTTTCAAGGCAAAAACTGATCCTAATGTCTTCATCAAAAGCAAAATACCAAATGAACACAAAGTGCTCAGACATGGGAGGATGTAACATGAGAAACCAATCTCAAATGGGGATTTATAGATATTGGTGTCTGAAAGTCGACTGGGTGAAAGAAATGTGTAAAGGCCTATCACCACAATGGTTTCACACGAGGCTTTCTAGCCAACAACTTAGCCTAGCCTGATCCTGAAGATTCCTAAAATCCAAAAATACATTATAGAGGCCTTTTCACCCAAAGATGGAAGAGGCAACAAGTTCTTTAGGAGTGTAATAATACTATACTGAAATTCAAGATACAGATCCTACACCAACCAAATGATCAAACAGCCTGTGACAGTGCATTCTTAATTTAAAGCAACCTGTACATTTTGAGCATAAGCACTGATATGATGATGTTGTGAATGTATGATTAGTAAAATTTCAACAGCTCAACATATCAATGCTACTGAGTCATTAAGTCATCACACCATGTCATTATCTCAGTTTAGCAGGGAGTAGACATAATGAGATAGTTAAAGCAAACACTAATAATGAACACAAAATATTTGGAATCAATAAAACTAGTAGTGCTCAAAGAGTGTCTCAGGAAGACAAAATTCATGCATCACATTGTCATTTGACCTTGATGTCAAGCCGACATGTGATGACAGATTGGGTAGTAAAGAAGTAGCCTAGAATAAAAGTAACAAAATGGGGCGATCTTGCTACCAGACCTATTACTCTTCCTGTGCTGGCTCAAAACAAATAGGCATCAAAATGTTAAACCACAAATGTTAAACATCAACCAAAGAGGCATCAAAATTTTAGAGAAACGGAAAAAAAAATATGCATTGGCAATAGTTGTGATTGAAAAGATAGAGTCTAGGATGAACAAAAAGTTATTTTCTTTACTTGCTACCAAATCTAACTCACTCAAGGCTCATATTTCCAGGTCTCATGGTAAAGGAGTACATCAGAATCGAAACATTAACTTTAATGCTTTCCTCAAAACAACATAAAGTGAAGTATGGACAGAACTCATGAAAAGTGATACACGAATTCACAGGTCTTGCACTAGAACAGAATTTTGTACTACCAACTAATTGTCATACAAAAATGTTATCAATAGGCCTAGCTTTACAGAAAGATAGGAACAAACTCAAAGAAAAAACACAAAGACAAAAATGAGCAGTCATGAGAACTACTCATGTCATGTATCCTCCTCAACCTATATGGTCCAAAACTTAAGAGGTAACCATCAGGATAATTTCTTTAAGGTGACTTACACAAACTCCTAATAAGGTAGTTTCACTGCATTATTCAAACTTAAACAAACAGTCATATATTTAAAACAACTTAAAGCAGAACTGGCAATGTGAAACCTAATGTCTTCATCAAAAGCAAAATACCAAATGAACACAAAGTGCTCAGACCTGGGAGGATGTAACATGCGAAACTAAACTCAAATGGGGATTTAGAGATATTGGTGTCTGAAAGTCGACTGGGTGAAAGAAATGTGTAAAGGCCTATCACCACAATGGTTTCACACGAGGCTTTCTAGCCAACAACTTAGCCTAGCCTGGTCCTGAAGATTCCTAATAAGGTGGTTTCACTGCATTATTCAAACTTAAACAAACAGTCATGTATTTAAAACAACTTAAAGCAGAACTGGCAATGTGAAATTACATTTCCCTGAACTAAATGAATATGCATCCCTAGATGTGCTTATGGCATCAATGTCCCCTATCAATCCAACATACTTCATGCCAGTTTTTGATGGTGTCCTTTAGTGTTTAAATATGGTATTAGGATATAAAACAAAACAGCCTTAAGAAACAACAATGTCACCTAACATGACTCAAACAAATCCTTCATGTCATTCCAATCATACTGACTTGACATAAGTGATTTGAAACTTTTCAAGCATTTGGTCCTTATTATGAGATATGGATATTAAGATATCCCGCTGGTAGTGTCAAAGTCTCACACAAGTTCAATATTTTCAAATTCACGTTCTAAACAAAAGACATAGTTTGAAAACCAGTCCTCACACACTTAATGCAAGGCAGACAGATAGGCTAAAAGAAAACAGTTGTTGGTGAGGCAAGTTCATAACAATATTAATCATGATGTCAAAACTGTGCATATAATCATACAAAGAGGTTTTCAAAGACAAGTATTACCATCACCCCATAAACTCAAACCAAGTTCTCCACACAATCATCTGATCAAGTGCAAAAGGAAACCAAATGGAACAGGCTCACAGTGTAGGAAGAACAAAGTTAAATGACAAAGCAAACAAAACTATTATGACAGCCACACAACAAACCTTATGCCACTAGAGATAGCAAACTGAATCTAACAAACTAAACATCAAAAATCATCAACCTTGCACCATCCAAATTGGTAGTGGGAGTAGCATTCATATTCATACTTGAAACTAATCATAGTAACTCAAAATGTAAGACATGTGTGCTGATGAAATGATATACTAGTATGAATGTAGAAAGAAACCAACATGAGGTGTACCTAGTTGAACTGACTTTCTTGCTCTCTCCACTTAGCACCAGCCTCCAAGATGACTTGCTCTTTTTCTTCACTTTCCAAGACCAGAGTTCTAAAGTGTGTAAGTGAAGAATGTTGTCTGAAACTGAATAGAGAGCCTACTATTTATAGGGAAAGGCCAAGAACTCAAAGTATGGCTAAAATACACCTTATGCCAACATTACCCTTCTTCCCTCGTGTGAAACCTTACACTTGCTGAACCACAATCATCTAATATCATCTGAACTAAGTTTGTGAGAAGTGATTGGTGAGAGGCTCAAGGAATAAACAATACTTTCCTCCCTTGAAAAGTTTCTCTTTCCTCCTCCCACTTGCATAACTATGGCAAAAACCAATTTTTTAATGCTAACGAAGTTGAAATTCGTGGCCAAGCTTGGATAAATGCTAAATGTATCATTATAACTCAGAAATAAGGAAAATTGGTGACTAGGGAAGTGTTTGAGTCAAAACTCAAAAGTTGATTTCTTGAATGTAAGGAATGAAACCCTCATCTTTGACTCTTCGAAACTCCCAGCTCCCTTGATGGATGGAGGAGTTCTAGTACTCTTTGGAAAGCTCTCAATGCCCTCTACAACTTTCATGTTCAAGGATTTTAGAGTTGAGGCCTGTAGCTTTGTGAAAAATTGGGTCAAAGTTGGTTGTTCATTGAGGGGAAACAAGCTGAAATTTCACTGTCTTGGGTCAGTTTGGCTTCCAAGCTTCATAACTCACAAACCATGCATTTTTAGGAGAAAAGTCATATTTAACACTTTGAAGATCTTGGAAAGAGCTTTCATTTGGGCTTTGAGTCACTCCATTTGGATGTGTGGTTTGGAAATTATGACCATTTCAAGTTAGCACAAGAGAGGGAATTTCCACATATGCAAAGTTTCATGACCAAAATCTTACTTCCTTAGCAAGAAACTCTTTGAAACTTGATCTTGATGTTTTAAATCATCCATAAGACATTTTATGATGATTTGAGGTCTTGGAGATTTCATTTGGATAAAAAATCCCAAAGATTAGGGTTTCAGTCAAAACCCTAATTTTGACTGTGAATGCACTGGGATAAACCTTTGTGATCTTGCTTCTTTCTTCACGTCTAAAGCTCATATATGTCCTTTAGGGATGTTTACTACCTTAATGAGTCAAGTCCTAAGGCTTGAGAGCACCTCTTGATCAAAATCAAAGTCAATGATTCACATGTCTTAACAGAAACCCTAGTTTGGAGGCAGGGTGAAACTGTGGTTTAAACTAATCATGATGAGAGCTAGGTGGCCTTGAATTCTTGTTAAGTGAGACCTCTTGGATGTAGGTAACTCAAATGGTTGATGAACCAAGCAAATCTTGACTTGATAGAGCAAAAATTCTTCAGTGATTCCTCAGATTAAAACCCTAATTCCACAGTTTGGGTCTGGTGATCTTTTTGTTGACTTGACTTGATTCAAAGTCTTGAGATTTTGGTTCCAAACAACTAGTGGGGCTTTGTCATGATTGTATGGAGCCAGAGAATACATTTGGAGGCCTTGAATCTTTCTGTGAAAACCCTAGTTTCAAACATAAGAGAAATAAACTACAAGATATGGGTTAGTTAAACAATGCACATATGATTGATCTTAAATGTCTATGCAAGATGTTATGACATCTAAGAGGTAAAATTTGGGGTACAACAATAATGTTCCAATATGACTCAAATGGGATCTCATGATGCCTCTGAATTCTCGTCGACTGAAGATAGATCTCAATTGGTAATACCGTATCATGACCAAAAGTCAATCGAAATGGTGTGGAATTAGTAGCCTCTTTGGGGGAGGTTCGACATGCCCAGAGAACCTGGTCCAAAGTCTTGTGCCAATTTCTAGGCTTCTTTCCCACATGTTTCTTAATTAAACTAATCACTACTTTGTTTGCCGCTTCGACCTGACAATTAGCCTGAGCGTAATAAGGCGTAGAGGTTAATAGTTTGAAACCCATTTCTTTAGCAAATTCTTGCATTTTTCGACCAGTGAACACTGATCCTTGATCCGTTGTAATGGTTTCTAGGATTCCAAACATCTAGATAATGTGTTTTTTAATGAATTCGATTACGTCTTCTTGGTCAAAATTTGGCAATGGTATAGCTTCAATCTATTTCGTAAAATAGTCAATACCTACCAAAATGTACCTTTGATTTTTAGATGACGCTGGTCGAATTTCTCCAACCAAATCCAAAGTCCAACCTCTGAAGGGCCATGGCTTGACTATAGAGTGTAATTCGCTTGCAGGGACATGTTGTATACCTGCATGCACTTGGCACTCTTGACATCCCTTAGCTAATTCGATACAATCTCTCAACATAGTAGGACAATACATACCTTGTCGAAACAAAATCCATTTCATCTTATGGCCTGCCTGATGAGCCCCACATGCCCCACTATGAATAGTCGAATGGGCTAAATACGCCTCTGACTCACGAAGGCATTTAAACAAAACTCCCTCAGGAGTCTTTTTAAACAATTCATTACCCAAAAGAACATAACTTAAAGCTCGATAGCTAATTTTTCGTTCTGTGGACGCCGTTGGATTTTGCAGATACTCCACTATTGGTTTTCTCCAATCTTCGTTCGTCAAGCTATCTACTGCTAAGATTTCGAAATTTTCTTTATCAACGTATTCTAGCTTGTTATTTCCAAATCTGACGGGGACAATCTGGCTGACACAACTCTTCCTCTGACTTCGATTGCATCTTCTAATTTTCCTTCGACATTTTATACCCAGAAGCAATTTGAGCCAGGTGATTAGCCACTTTGATTCTTCAGTCGAGGTAAGTGTCGAATGCTCACCACTTCGAACTTTTTTAGTAATAGACTGGCTATTACAAAGTACATAATGAGATTTTCTTTAACACACTTGTACTCATTTGTGATTTGTTTTATGACTAACTCTGAGTCTCCCCTTATTTTGACTCGAGTTTCCCCCAATTCCAACAACGTCTCAAGTCCGGCTATTAAAGCTTCATATTCAGCCTCATTGTTCGAACAAAGGCCTTCGACTTTATACTTGAATTTTGTTGGAATTTTGTTGGAATTTTGTTAGGAGAAATAATCAAGACTCCTATGCCTGTACCATCTTTATGACTAGAACCGTCGAAATACAATTTCCAAGGTTCGAGTTCAAGATAGTTTAACATATTTTCGTTTATAGAGTGGTCGAGGATGAAGTCAACTACCACTTCCTTAACAGCCATTAAAGGCATATAAGTTAGGGAATACTCAGTTAAAGCTAATGCCTATTTACCAATTCGACTGTGCAAAATTGGTTTAGACAACACGTGTTTAATGATATCAAAATGAGACGAAACATAAACATCAACAGGTTTTATATAATGCTTCAACTTTGTACAAGAAAAATACAAGCATAAACACAATTTTTCAACTATGCTATACCTAGTTTCTGCATTGTTCAAAACCCTACTAAGGTAGTAAATGGTTCTTTCTACACCATTTTCGTCCTTTTGAGCCAACATGCTCCCTAAACTTTTGTCGGGCGCAGATATGTACAGTCTCATACTCCTATTTCTACAAGGTGGTGCTAGAATTGGAGGATGAATCAAGTACTCCTTGATCTTGTCGAAAGCTTCTTGCTGAGCTTGCCCTCATTCGAATCCTTCCTTGTTGAGTCAAAGAAGAGGTGAGAAGGCTTGAGTTTTTCCGCTAAGGTTCGAGATGAATCTCCTTAAGAAATTGATCATTCCCAGCAGTGACTGTAATTCCTTCTTTGTTGATGGCGCTTTCGCTTCCATAATGGCATTGGTCTTATTCTGGTTTATTTCGATTCCCTTTTTGCGGACCAAAAAGCCTAAGAAATATCTCGCCTGCACACAAAAAGCACATTTGAGGGGATTCATTTTCAGACCATGTCTTCTCATCCTTTCAAAAGATTGTCGAAGATGGTCAATGTGATTCTTCCCTGAAACAGACTTGACAACAATATCGTCAATATAAATTTGCATAAAAGTCTCTGTATAATCATGGAAGATCGAATTCATCGCTCTTTGGTATATTGCCCCAGCATTCTTTAAACCAAAAGGCATGAATACCCACTCATAGATACCTAAGGCCCCAAGGCATCAAAACGCCGTTTTAGGGATATCCTCCTCAACAATGAATATTTGGTTATATCCAGAATACCCGTCGAGCATACTAAGGTATTTATGACCAGCGGCAGAATCGACTAGCATTTCCGCCATAGGCATTGGGTATTCGTCATTTGGGGTCGCAACATTTAAATCTCTAAAATCTATGTAAACCCTCAAGGTACCATTCTTTTTAATAACAGGTACAATATTTTCTAACCATTCGACATACCCGGCAGTTCGAATGAATGGCAACGAAGAAGTCTTTTGACCTCCTCCTTGATCTTCGAGAGAATTGTCAGTGCAAATCGCCTTGGATTCTGCTTGATTGGCTTCTTTTCAGACTTAATTGGCAGCTTCAATTCGACCAGATCTCTGCTTAAGCCAGGCATCTCGTCGTAATCCCATGTAAAGCAGTCTTTAAACTCCTTTAACAACTGGATCACTTCGACCTTAAGTTGTGGGCTGATATTGGCACTGATATATGTTGGCCTCTTTGTTTCCCCCTCTCTCAAGTCGATCTCTTCCAGGGGATCTTGCGCTAGCATTTTAATGTTGGCTGCTGTAGCGAGCGATTTTTGTCGGTGACACGACCACCTTATCGCTGGGTTTTTCTTCACCGCAATGGTAGGAGGGGGTGCTACTTTCTGATTTCTTATTTATTCCGTGAAGCTTGAAGGGAAAGGAAAGGTATCTAAAACTAACCTTGCATGCGAATGTCTAACTGAACAAACGCTTAAAAGAGATTGGGGGTCCGGGGTCAGGTTATACAATGGGTAGTTGTACATTACCCATCCTATATGTGGTTATCCACAGGATTTTAGTTTTAGGTTTCGCTTTGTAATTGATGGTGTTTATCTGATAATGGGCTGGGAAAGTTTCTTGGGAAATATGATAGAGTGAAATTGAGTTTTTTGGTTTGATGTTTTTGGGTAAGGTACTGGACCTAAGTTTTGATTGATGTGTAAAGGTACTGGACCTAGAGTTTTTTATTAGTATGCTCGCTAAAATTTTGCAATCTTATGCCTACTTATTCCCGTTTAATTGAAACAGAGAAATCAGAGCAATCGTAGTTCCTCTTATTCTATGGGAGGAAAAAGATGTTTTGGTGTCTCGTTCAAAGCCCAAGACAGAGGCTAAAAGGAGTATTTGTATCTTGTTCAAAGCCCAAGATGGAAGCTAAATGGTTGACTGAAAGAGAATTTGTTATCTCTAAAGAGGAACTGTTGATGTTTGTGTGCTTTGATCAAAGCACAAGTTTGATGCTAAAAGGTTTATTAACTCAACTAGGGATTTCCTTATATGAAGCCTAAGAGGAGGCTGTATGAGACCGACTCAACAAGAGAGTGGATATTGGTGTCTTGTACAAAGCCCAAGACGAAGGCTAAAAGAGACTGACTCTTTGGGGATATCATTATATGAAGCCTAAGAGGATGCTAACTCCACGGGGGAGGTACTTATCTGTCTTGTATGAAGCCCAAGATTGAGGCGAAAAAGGGTTTGACTCAATAAGAGAGTGCTCTTATCTGTCTCGTACGAAGCCCGAGATTGAGGCTAAAAAGGGTTGACTTAACAAGAGAGTGCTTTTTATTTGTCTCGTACGAAGTCCGAGACGGAGGCTAAAGGGGTTGACTCAACAAGAGAGTGCTTTTTATCTGTCTCGTACGAAGCCCGAGACGGAGGCAAAAGGGGTTGACTCAATAAGAGAGTGTTTTTATACTCAACAAGAGAGTGATTTATTATCTCGTACGAAGCCCGAGATTGAGGCTAAAAGGAGATTGACCCAAAAAGAGAGTCTTGAAAAGTGATGGACTCAACAAGAGAGTCTAAAAAATGATTGACTCAACAAGAGAGTCTGAAAAGGTTAGCTCCACTGGGGGAGGATCTTTGTACAAAGCCCAAGAGAGGCTGACTGTGTTGAGCAAAGATCATTATACAAAGCCTAAGAGGAGGCTATCTTACTGTTGAGGATTAGATCCATAGGCAGGCCCAAGGATGGGGAACTCTCATGAGAGAGGCCGTATTTCTGCTGGAGATTTATCCAGAGTGATCAGTGTTTTTTCCTATGTTTGAAAGGAACTTGAGAATGTCTTTGAGACTCAAAGGGGGTTTTAGACTGTCCAAGTCTACTGGTGTTGAAGAGTTTTATCTTTTGTAGGATGCCCCAAAAGAGGGCAAGGGCTTTAAGGGATGAGAATCAACCCTAAAGTGGCTTGAGGTTTGACACTAGAAAGACTGCTCTAGCAAAGGATGACTAAGTTCTATCTTATACCTTTAAGAGGTCATTACGGTCCTTGTATTAAGCCCAAGAGAAGGCATGAGAACTTCTAAGAAGCCGAAGGGTCCTTGTACAAAGCCCAAGAGAAGGCGGGGATGCTTTTAGGAAGCCTGTGGGTACCCAAACCAAGAGAAGTTCAAGAAATGCAATTCACAGAGAAGAGATCATTCTAGGAAAGTTAGAGCATTTGGAAGAAACTCAAGAGATGCTATTCACGGATAATAGATCACCTCTGGGGAGTAGAATTTCTTTGACAATTTCTAAGGGTGACAGTCTGAGAAAAGGTTCACCGAGAATACTGCCTCTCTATTTGTTCCATATTGATTAACCCCAAGAGAAGGGAAGACTGTATCTGGAAATCCTATGGGGATCTAGTTTTGCTTGTATTTAAAGAGTGACCAACATGGCTTTACCTAGTTCTAGACGTAGTTGCCGGGGAAAACTCTAAATAACTATACGAGTATATATACAGTTGATATATGACACGTATTTAAAGGAGCATGAAAGAAGACTAACCAAGTGCAGCTTCCCACAATACAGTTATGTATTTGACATGTATTTAAAAGAATTAAAGAAGACTAACCATGCGTCGCTTCCCACAATACAGTTATGTATATTAAAGCATATAAAAGAAAGCGGATAAACACTTACCCGTTGTAGAGCTTCCATGCTGTTTTGTTAGTTGTTCAACAAAGAAATTAAAGAAAGTTTTGATAGCAACTATACATTTGGATTCAAAATCAAAGGAGAAAGTATTTTGAACAGAGATCGGGGCTACAGTTCAGGGAGAGGCCCAATTTTTAACAGTGATGGCACTGTTGTTTTGTATCGGGACTTATACAACGACTGAGGCCTAAAAATTTTTGATCAAAAGGGGATTCACTCTATTAGAGGCCCAAAGAGTTTGAAAATGAATAAAGATGGGTCTTATAGCTCAAGGAGAAGCTCAGTTGATTTTGTTTTAAAAAAAGGCGACGATCTCGCCGAACGTTTGAAAATATACAGAGGGACTTATACAATGAGTGAGACCCAAAAGGTATTATTTTACAAAGGGGTTGGGTCTTACACTCTATTAGAGGCCCAAAAGTGTTTGTATAAGTGATGGGGCTTACAACTCAGGGAGAGGCCCAAATGATTATTTGTTTGAAAAATGGCGATCGTGCCGAGGTTTGAAAACACATTGGGTCTTATACGATGACCGAGGCCCAAATTATTTTGGTTTTCAAAAGGGGGTTGGGTCTTACACTCTATTAGAGACCCAAAAAGTGTGAAAAATATTTGTTTAGGGTGATAATAAAAGAAACTCTAATTTTGTTTAAAATGTACTTAATTTTGTTTAAAAATTAATAAAAATTAATGAAAACATGTGAGAAATGAGTGGTGATCTTGGATCAATGCTTCAAAAATCATGTTTTTATCCACAAAATGATTGAAAATCAATTAAGTTTGGAAAATCAAGAAAGAAAAAATATTTTAAATGTTAAAAACAAATAAAAATTAATTCTTTTGCAAAAATATCAAGTATATGAAATAAATAATATTTTTGGTAATTTTTGGTAAAATAAAATATTTTATCATTTTTGTGAATTATTAAAAAAAGAATCAACTCAAAATCATTAAAATTCAGAGAGAAATTAATTTTTGAATCAATTAAATAAAATCACAAAATTCAAATATTCAAATTTTCAAAAAAGGGCGCCAAGAACACCTTGGTCTTGCCCGCGTGCTATGTTCTTGGCAGATTTGCGTTTTCTCATCAATCTCACTAAATACTTGACGAAATCACACAATTCACATATCAATCTACTCGTTTTCACCTCACGATCATGTCTATGGTCTTTAATTTCATTTATTTTAAGCATGGAATAAGAAATCAAAGAGAAACCTCAAGAACCCTAAATTCTGCATGAAGGCTCAGAAATTCCACACACGATTCATATAAGGCAATTAATGGAGGGGAAACATTCTATGCATGATTATGAACATTTGGCAAAAATATTGTGCGAGGGAATATGCATAGATTAAGAGATGACCAAGTTGAGGCTTACCTCTTGCAGCTGGTGACCGTGTTTTGTGTTGGAGGTGTTATAGCTTAGTTCCAATGACGTGGACAGCTTCCCTAGGTGCTATGGAGTGTGTCTGAATGCTTGGAGTGGTTGGAAACAAGATGGAACTTAAAATGGTACCCCAACTGCAATTCTGCTAAAAGCTTGAGTAGTTGGATGGTGATTCTGTGAAATTGGTGTTCCAGATGTTGTTTAAGTGTTTGGATCACTTCTATATGATGTTTATGAGGTGTGTGTGTGTGATTGGTTTGGTTGGAATTGCTCTCAAACTCAAAACCCGATAGTGACTTGCCTTAGAAGGCAAATTTGGAGTGAAAGAGGAGATTTTGAGGAAAGCATCAGTTTGGTTTCTTTGGTGTACTTAAACTGAGCACAAATGAGCTCTATTTATAGTAGAGCAAGTTTGTTTTGCAAGCAATAGTGAATAGTGGCTGCAGCAGGCTGTTGGCCAATGGTGATCAAATGGAATCTCAAGTTTCCTCTAGCCATTGACTAGAGGTTAGAGCACAGGCCTATGGTTCTTTGATTCAAGGATAAGGCTTGACTGAAGTGTGTATTCTTGCTCTGATACATGCCACCTCTAAGCATCCATTGAATGCTCCAAAACAAAATTGGAGTCTTGAAGCATCTTTAGCCTTTTTAGGTTTGGCATGCTACTTGTAGATTTTGGGACTTTGGAGGCTGATGAATCAATTCTTGTCCCTTGGTTGTTCCCCCTTGAGGTGTGCAGATGGATAAGCATGCTTGGAATTTCACAATTTGAGCAATTCGAGCCCTTGTGCACAAATCTGCCTTGCCAAGACAGTTTGCAGCAAGGCATGTTGCAGCTGTCATAACTCCTAGCTCAAGTGGAGTTTGATGGAGTTCTTGGTCATTTTGGAAAGCTCTCATATGATACAACATATGTGTGATCATAGTTTATCTTGACACTTTTTGGATCCAAGTGAAAAATGCCCCTACATTTTGAAAAAAGTGAAACAGATTCTGACTTAGTGAAAATTTCACTAAGTGTTGGAAAAAGTGGCATTTTCAAGTTTTTGTCATTTTGGTCACTCCATAACTAAAAATCCATGAGGAATTGGAATGAGGTGTAGTTGACACTTTTAAAGTATGCCATAAGAGCTACAAATCCATCGTTGGATCATTCAAAATGGTTGCTTGGATCTCAAGTTATGGTCCTTGGAAGTTGGTACCCTAGCCATTTTGTTTCATAACTTAGAAAAATTCTAAATTTTTTATGGTTACCCTTTTTACTTGACCTAATTACAAGTTATCCCACTTTCTTTGATTTTTCTTGATGAATGATGATTCCAATCACACATTAACATCATTTTAGGGTTAAGGAACCATAATTGTGAAAAATCTCAAAAAGTCAAACTTTGACTTTTGTGCACAGTTGACTTTTTATCAAATGAATTCCAAATTGTGCGATCCTCTATGAAATTAAGTCCTTGACCTAAATCAAACTTGATGGATATGTTCCATAGGTGTTATAGGGTGTATTGAATCATGTCCTAGGGTTTGGGAGCATGTCTTGGTCAAAAGTCAAAGATATAGTTGACTTTTTCCCTCAAAACCCTAATTGTGGTCCAGATGCAATTGAAACTTGTGAACCAAACTTCCTGGGTCAATCCATTGTTGCAAATGGATCAATATGGTGTATTTGAGGTCTTGGCTCATGGTCTGTCCCAAAAGTCAACTTAGGGATGAATTAGGTCAAGAAACCCTAATTCCTGATTTTTGATGAATGCATCCCCTGAGGCTAAATTGACTTGATGATTGGGTTCATGAGGTCCCATGGAGTATTTTGGATCATGTTTTGAAGTATTGGCTCATGCCTAGATGAAAATTTCCATCTAGAGGCCCTGGTCGACCAAAACCCTAATTTGGTGACACTGGCGATCTTGAGGCTTGATCCACTTGGAATGCAGCAACTTTGTGCTTGATCCTTGATGTGGGAGTCCTCTTGATCCTTTATAGGTGTTTGAGAGGTTAGAAAAGTTGAAGATTATGTCATTCTTTGATTGATCAATTGTCTAAGGCTCAGAGAGGGCTTGAAACCCTAATTATTATTTGTGGTGAATGCTCAACCCTCCTTGGGGAGACTGATGACGCATAATGGTTCATCCATATTATGATGATGGTTTGCACAATGATGGGAAATATTAGTGGTCAAAATTTGGGGTATGACAGCTGCCAGCGGATCCTTCTCAAAACCCAAAGGCTCGTCATCATAGATGGCATCGAGCCTCTGGCTTTGTACTTCATCGTGAACCTTATCAGGTGGTTCTGGATCGAAGTCCTTACCAGGACCTTCTTAGTGTAATATTTTGTTGGCTTCGTCATCCATATGTTTCACTTCAGCCTCTAGGGCCGTTTGTAGTTTGTTTCCGGCTATGTAAGCTAAAATCCTTTTAAGTGCTTCGAACTCAGGCATCATCGCCGGATTCACTTCCCCATCTTGTAGGGTCGACTCCGGACGTCCCTTCATATGCAAGGTCATCTTCTCCTACGACCTCACGATCCCATTGAAAGTCATTTGTGGGATGCAAGTACAACGAACAATATGCGTTGTCATCCGAAGTAAATGCAAAGTTGGTTGGGTTGCATGGAGTTATGTTAGCCAAGTGCTTTTTGAAATGGCGTTTGTCGACATGATTGATTGCAGCCTTAAAATAAACTTGGTCTGCATCAATGTGTTCCACAATGCCATCTAGGCGCCATATAGTTATCCTCTGATGCATGGATGAAGGTACAACCCCTATCCCATGTATTCATTCACGGCCAAGTAACAGGTTGTAATTGGCTTTTGTTTCGACAACCATAAACATGGTAGGTCTTGTAACAGTGCCTATGGTCAGATCGACCTGAATAACCCCCAAAGTAGTACCCATATTTCCTTCATAGTTGGAAAGTACCATATTATGGGGCTTGGTATCGGTGTCAAACTTCCCGATTTTCCTCAGCATGAAATGTGGCATTAGGTTCACCGCTGCACCACAATCCACTAAGATTTTATTAACAGCAACGTCTTCGACCTTACCTGTAATGAATAGAGGCTTCAAATGACTTTTCATTGCCTCGTTTGGGCGTTCGAAGAACGCATTATGTTCCTCGACACAACTGTTGTTCATCACAAAATAACATACAGGATTATGTGCAGCCATTTCGATTTCAGTATTATTATCCACCTCTTCGACCTTATTTATTTGGTCGAATTCCCTGGGGAGCACTGATACCACATTCACTATGATATCCAAAGACTGCTCCGAACCTGAGTCAAAATTGCCAGTAAGCATCTCATCCTCAACAATTGCTTGATCATGCTTTTCTTTGGCCTCTTCTTCCTGTGTGGCAAATAACTTTCTCCCCACAGGCATCTTTTCGACAGGTTTTGGTTCCTCCCTGTCCGTCTTGTCAGTCGGTAGGTTGGTACTTGATTTTGCCTTTGCCTCAGGCTCTCTCTGAGCCTTCCTTCTTCTCTGTTCCCTTCTCCATTGTGATCTGGACATGGGATTCTTTCCCTTATAATTTTCTGAGATGTAGGTTGACTGCTTCGAAGTCTAGAATTCTCTGCGGTATGCCATTGATGAGCCTCTATCTACATCGAAGCTCTGCCATTTCTGCTGGCTTTTTCCCTTGTTTTCGTTTGGTCTTGTCCACTTTCCATTAGAAATCTTTGCAAACGGCTTGAAAGTGGTGGGTCTGGTACCTGGGACCCTTGGCTTAGCCTACTCCTGCTTCAAAGAAGATCTCATCGGGTTGAAGCCTCGTTGACCATGAGGGGCTCTCTCTTCACGTATTTGTTTGGCTTTCCTAACCCTTTCAAGGTTTTGGGCTGCCTTTTTATTAAACACAACGTTGCATCTAGGACACGACATTACTTCTGTTTTTTTTCTCTGGCACCTATGGAGGAAATCCAGCAGAGTCTCCTCTTGCTTAGGGTAAGCTATTTTGTTATGTTCTTCTTGTCGACGCTCCTCGTCGACTTCCATGGGGGTTTCTTGTGAGATTTCCACCATGTTGATATCCTTGTTGACATCATCAGTGGTGTCCAACTTGTGTAATTTAATTTGAAGGCCTTCAGCAGCCTTGTCCATTCGAATGAAACCATCAGCAATTTCTTTTGTTATCATCATTAAATTAGAATCCTCAATGATTCCTCCACTAGAGTCTTCAGTGACCCCCAAATAGAAACCATAAGTAGCTTCTTTGGTGAAGCTTTGAGCAGCCTCGCTGGAAATTTTTTTCATAAACTCCTGGTCGAGATCTTCAGTAATCCTGGCGATAACAACTCCATTATTGAAGTCCTCAGTGACTTCGACCATATTGACACTGTTGTTGAGATCCTCAGTAATCTCGACCATGTTGACTTTAGCTGGCTCTGCGTAATGAGTGTCAACAACTTGCAAAGGATCAGAGTCAATTTTCATCTGGCTCTTCGACTTATCTCCAAATTTCAGTCTTCCTTCCTGGATAGCATTTTGAACAAGATCCCTAAAAAGAAAACATTGAGAAGTTTTATGACCCATAAAATTGTGATATTTACAAAAACCTCTCTTTTTTATTTTTTCTAAAGGAGGCATTTTAGCGCCAGGAGGCACTATCATTTGACCATCTTTAACTAACAAATCAAAAATTTCGTCACATTTGGTAACGTCGAAAGTGTAAGTTTTCTTAGGAAATTTATCGCTTTTTTCTGGTTCGACATGATTCTTTCCGTTCGAAGGAGCCAAAACCTTACAAAAGTAAGGTGGACCTTGTTTTAATTCAGCAAGATCAATCTCGCTTTCATCGAAAACCAATGACTCATTATAAGGTCTTTCATATTCTTCATTGAATTCGACATAGGCTATTCTTTTATTCTTATTTGCCCTAGCTTTCTCTTCTTTCAGGCGTTCTAATTGTCGAACCCTGTTAGCCAATTGGGCCATATCCCTCAAGTATTGGGTATCTAGTTTCTTCCTAATGGAATAATCCAGGCCTCAAGCAGCTATTTCAACCAACTCATGTTCTGGTACATGTGTAAAACATCTAGCTTTGAGCAGTCGGAATCTATTCAAATAATCATCTATTGGCTCAATAAATTTCCGTTTTATACTAGCCAACTCCTTTAGATTGACCTTAGTTTGTCCCATATAGAACTACTCATGAAATAAACGTTCCAACTGGGTCTAATTGTGGATCGAATTTGGTGGCAACGTTGTGAACCATGTGAAGGCATTCTTCGTAAGAGAACTTGGGAAGTATTTTACCCTAAGGTTTTCATTATTCAAAATCTCCTCGGCTTCTATCAAATACCTAGGCACATGTTCGACAGTGGATTCAGTGGTGTCCTCAGAAAACTTGGTGAATTTAGGGACCTTCATTCTAGGGGGTAAATCTGACTGAAGGATATATTCTGACAACGGTGACATGTAATTCGGCCTTCGAAGACCAAAGTTTACTCCATTTCGCGCCATAATCCTTTTGACCATGGCTTCCAAATTATTATCCGCTTCCACGTCGTTACGTCAAACTTGTTGTATGACATTGTCACCATTTTGGTTTCTATTTACCAAAACTACTCTTGGTTCCTCTCCTACGGGAATTTGTGGTTGATTCATAGGGGGTTCGACTCGAGGACGTTCGACTACTCCCTGATTTTCTAAATTTTCCTGGAGTATATTTCCTGAGTTTTGTTGGATTTGGTTAATAGTAGGGTCCTCTTCGAAAACACCCCTTGGTTTTTTATCATATATTCCTTCGGTGGATGTCGAGGAGGGTTTGGTACACCAAAGAAATCTGCAAGGCGCGTCATCTGCGCTGCCATTTGCTGGTTAGTCTAGGTAGTATTTTAAATGAGAAGCTGGAAAATTTTTCCCATAGTTTGGGACATCATTTGGACCATTTGATGGTTACTTTCGTCCATTTGTTGCCTTAAATATGCTGCAGTACTATTTGTCAAATTTGGCATTTGGGTTGAATATTCGATTCCTAAGGATTGGTTATTTCGACCCATATTAATCCCAGATCCTGACCCTTGTAATGGTGACGCTACTATGGGTTCCGTAAATACTGGGGGAGCATTCTGCAAGTTTGCCATCATCGAAGTTGGCATCCCAAAAGGCGGGTCTCGACTAGGTAAAGACATCAAAAATCCAGGGGGAACAAATGGTTGGAAACTATAATTCCTAACCGGTGGGGGAGTCCTTGGTGGTCCCTTTGATCCGACATAATTTAGAATAGGTTGAGTATGAGAAATTGAATGTGTAGGGATCGAACTCGCCATGGATGGTATGGTTTCAGAAACAGACGCTGAATCTGTTGGTCCCCCAGTCGAAGATCCTAGTGGTGGTTCTACATTAATATTGGGCGTTGTTTGAGGATTCGAACTATTTGGCAGAGGGTTCGAATTATTTGGATGGTTTGTACTTGCCATCTTCCTCGTATATCTTCTCCTTGGTCTATCTTCGTTAGTGGTGGCTACTTTACCACTTCTTAATAAAATACAACGAAGTTTTCGAAAGAGAAAAGACAATTGAATGCAGAATTATAAATTTTTGAAAACACAGAAAATTGTTTTCACAAATTACTTAGAACTGTCCCACTGGGCGTGCCAATTTGTTTATTGGGAAAATTAGCAAACAACCTCTGGTCTACCAAATCAATAAGAAATTGGATAACTTGCAGGATCGACCATACAAAATCCTAGGACATGTGCTAAATAACTTAAAATGATATTTGGAAAAAGATGAACACTTCGACAATATTCATGATTTCAAAGAAAGTTTACTTCGACAAAATTAAGGAAAAAGTAATGCAGGAGAATGATCAAAAATGCGTTGTAAAATAACTTGCAAAAGTAAAGGATGAAAGATAAATTTCTGGGCAAAGATTAACTGAATTGCATTGAATAAGAAAGATGGTGTTACATCAAACGTACATTTCTCACACACTCGTTTCTCTACACGCGGGTACTTTGAGTAATTGATGAATTTGTACAAACTTGAACACACAAAAATCCTAACACTAAGACTTTCTATTTATAATAGTCGAAAATAACTATCCCTAACAGCCTTCTAATTAGAGCGAGACAAATAACATTCTGTATGTCTTCGTCCTTTAAATGTACTCCACGTGTCTTCTACCATCAAATGGATAAGAACAAAGTTACCTCCCTTATTTGAATTCAAATCTTGAATCGAACGTCATCAGCAAGGCTTCAGTCAAACAATACTTCCAAATTGCTAGAAATATTCCTAAGTCCATAAAATATGTCTCTCTTGCACAAGGACACTTTCGACTAGAATTTCTGGGAATACCATTCTAGTCGAAGTCTTCCAAAAACTTCTCTAAATTTCTATTAATGCTCTTAATCCAATATCAGGCGTCGAAATTAGGAGCTAACATCTGGATAATTCTTTCAAACTTATCTTTGACTGTCCCATGTAGAACTGTTCATGGAACAATCTCTCCAATTGAGTCTAATTATAAAATGAATTTGCTGATAATGTGGTGAACCATGTAAAGGCATTCATTGTAAGTGAACTTGGGAAATATTTCATCCTTAGGTTCTCGTTATTGGTAATCTCCCCTGCCTCGATTAGGTATCTAGCCACGTGTTCGATTGTAGACTCACTAGTGTCCCCAAAAAACTTAGTAAATTTGGGGACTTTCCATCTAGGGGGTAATTCTGTTTGCAGAATATACTCAGACAATGGTGATGTATAATTTGGCCTATGAAGGCCAATATTCACCCCATTCCTTGCCATAATTCTTCCGATCATGGCTGTTAGGTTATTGTTTGCTGCCATATCATCACGTCAAACTTGATTTATGACTTCATCAGTATTTTGGTTCCTATTCACCATCAATACCCTTGGTTCCCTTGGGATTTTTTGCTCAATTCTAGGAGGTTCGATCTTAGTTGGTTCGACTCTTACTCGCTGGTTTCCCACGTTCGCCTGAGGTATATTTCGTTGGACTTGGTTAATTGTGGGGTCTTCTTCCAAGACTAACCCTGGGTTCTCTACCATACATTCCCTTTGAGGCTGTCGAGGGGGTTGTGGAACACCAAAGAAATCAGTAATGCGCATCATTTGCGCTGCTATTTGTTGGTTTGTTTGGGTAGTGTTTTGGATTAAAGGGTTGAATATGACACACATTTGTTGAACAAGCATTTGGACCATCTCATGATTGCTTTCGTCCATCTGTTGCCTTATTACTGCTGTAGAATTATTGGTGATATTAGGCATTTGGGTAGGAAATCTTGTCCCTAAGAGCTGACTAATTCGTCCCATGATATTAATGCCTGAACCAGATCCTTGCAATGACGAAGTTACGTTCACCACTGGGTATGTGAATGCTGATGTTGTATTATGCAAACTTGCCATCATTGATGTTGGCATGCCATAGGGGTGTTTGTGACCTATTGGGGGAATTGAGAATCCAGGCATATAAGACCTGAACAAATTGCTCTCCACTGGAGGGGGGTCACTGGTGGACCATGTGTTCCCACATAAGACAAAATGGGTCCACTTTGGACAATTGACTACACAGGCGTCGTACTTGCCGTGGATGGTACGGTTTCAGATACTGACGCTGGAACTGTATTTCCCCCTATCGAAGATGAAGGGGTGGTTCTCCATCATTTGGTGGATTTTGATTATTTAGTGGATTTTAATTCACCATCCTCCTTTTGTATCTTCTCAATGGTCTCTCTTCGTTGTTTGTGGCTATTCTACCACTCCTAAGTCTCATGCAACAAAGTTTAGAGAGATAGTAAAAATGAAGAACTTAGGCAAAAAAAATTCAGAAAGAAAAATATTTTGAAACAATAACACTGTCCCACTAGGCGTGCCAATTTGTTTACCGTGAAAATTGATAAACAACCGCTTGTCTCCAAAAAATGGTTTACTTGCAGGATCAACCAGTGAATCCTAGGACATAGCTATTGTTTAAATTATTTCTAAAAATCTTAAGAACACTTCGACAACGTTCATACTTGTAGAAGATTGTTTAAAGTTTTAAAAATAAATTTGCATAATTGTAAAAGATTGCAATAAAAAACTTCAAAGTAAATTTGCAATGAAGAAATAAATGGTAAACTGAAAATAACTTTCAATTGAAATGAAAATAATAGTGTTTCAGTCGTACATTCTCAACGAAAACTATTTTCTCAATTAACTTAGATACTTTGAGTGATTTTGTGAGTATTTGTAAAGCAATTGAACACACTGAAATCCTATGCACTAAGACTCCTATTTATAATATGTCAAAAATAACTGTCATTAACGGTCATTCCTTCAGAAAATGACACGTTTTGCTCTGCATGTCTTTAATTCGCCACAACTTTACACGCGTCACTTCTAAGAAACAGATAAGGACAAAAGACAATTATTATCCTTATTTGAAATTCAAAACTTTTGTCGAACGAAAGCTCTATGCCGCCTTCGTCAAATTTGTAATCCAAACTTAAAAAATATTTCTAAGTGTTTATCCAGCATATCCGTCTCACGAAGATCTATTCGACCAGGACATTTACAGATGCTCCTGTCGAATTCAACAATAACTTAAGAAATATTTTCTTTTTGCTTATTATCTTCAAGTAAAGTCTGATGTAGAAATTCCTAGCTGTTAGACGATGGCTATGGATCTAGAAGGGGGGTTGAATAGATCCCTTGAGTTTTACATGCAAATGGTTACCAAAAATTTAGTTTTAAAATGTTTGACGGAAGCAACCACTGGATTGTACGTCTACAACGAACCTTCTACTAAAAGGATCGGATATGCACGAATATATTGAGAATGAGTACGGAAGAGAAAAATTCAGTTTGATTACTACACTTATAACGTAATCAACAAAATATCGCTTGCTTGATGTTTAATCCAAACCAATGAGGTAAAAAGATAAACAATTAAAAGCAATGCGTTCGATTTTTGCTTTGAAACAAATTATCAAACACCTGGTGTGCGTAAACACACTAAGTGCAGAATTTCTATGAAATGTAATGTAAAGCTTCTCCAAGATACAATTCAAGGAATTGTATCAATTTAACAAAACAGTTTCTCAGCTTACGATTACACTACGACAGAAATGTCGATAAATTGCGGCCTCACAAATTCGAATAAACTGAAATGTAAAAGAGTTAAGGGAAAGAGAGAACAAACGAGATTTGATTAGGAAGTTCCCCAATCGTCCTCGCTTTGGGTACGTATTCCCCCAATTCCACAATTGGAATTGAGATATATATATATATATATATATATATATATATATATAGCTGTTGCAAATTGTTTATTACAAGAGAAGAACAATGAACATCCAAACCCTCAAACTTCTTCGATCGTTGATGCAGAGTCTTCTCTCCCCTTGATTCAAGATGAATCAAGTGCTTCGAATATGGTTGATCCAATTACCGTCCCACGCTACTAAACCGAACAAAACCACCATTCTTCGGTTACCTTCACTCGATCAATTGCGATCTACCAAAAATTCGAACCCAAACCTCTCTTCTACGATCCTCCGATTACAGCTACTAAATCGAACAATTGCTCCAATCTTCGGTTACCTTCGCCCGGCTGAATCCCTGTAGAACGAAACGGTTTGTGCAAAAACCCGCAAAATCTACTCGATTCTTGGAGGACAAAACCAACTGGTTTTATTCAAGAAACACCTACCAAGCTCTCAACCCAGAAAATGAAGATCATACACTTCCTAAATTCTGAACGTTATCACTTCGATCAATGGACGACACAAACAAAGATGATTATGTGTGATTGTTTGTTTACTCAATGAAGAAGATGAAGATGAAGAGAGAAATGGTATCTATTTTCACGTTTCTTGTTTTTTGGATGATGAGAGGACCAAACTATTTATAGAGAATAAAAAGACCCACTAAAAGATATAACAAAAATAACAAAAAAAAAATTTAAGTGAAAAAAGCAGTTCAGGCAAGTTATGAGTCGACACATACTTTAATGAGGGTCGGAGTGCGCTGACCCGTGGAAAATACTATGAAAATTTGACCAATATGCGTCGACCGAATTTCATCATGCGTCGACGCATGAATGCAATTTCTGCATTCTCAGAATCATGCGATTTCCCGTTTATTTCATAAGTCTTGCACCATTAATCATGCGTCAACTCATGCATGTGGCAGGTCAGCGCATAACCTGTATTTTTACATAAAATGCATTTTTTGCTCATTGTAGCTGACCAGGACTCAGACAAACATACTAGACACTAGTATAATGATCGTGCACATATATTTATGGATAAGACAAAGTTCTATATGTCTAGACACATGAACAACAATGACTAGATGAAATTTGCCCGACAAAGAGAAGTGATACCGCTCAAATTATAATCTAATACTCAGCATATTTGTTGACATCATTAAAATGAAATAGATGAAAGACCATAGCCCTCACATACTCCCCCTTTTTTATGATGGCAACACTGTTTTAGCTTTCACGTGATTTGTAATTTGTGAACGAACAAGCTCCCCCTGTCTTTAACACTTGATTAATTTCCTGCTAATTTTCTGCTTGCTATCCTTCTCCCCCTTTGTCAACATCAAAAAGAAGAGAAGAAGGTGGTCAAAATAAAACTATAACACGTAAGGATCCATCACATATTTGCAACACAGCAACATTAACACGCATCCACATATGATACAGTTAATGTAAAATTGGAAACAGATAAATACGGAACATAAATCGCAAAGACAATTCATTCCATACGTAAGAGTTTTAAAACAACTGAAGCAAAAGTCAAGGTTATACAATAGAGTAAATCATGCAAACCAAATAACAAAACATAAATGCAAGACACAAGTAATATGATGCCCTAATCTCTATGGTCTCCTCTTGCATAACCACATCCGCATCATTAACATCTTGATGATCATCATCATGTACGTCCTCAGCATCATTTCCTTCATAATGAATAGGTTCTTCAGGTTCAGGTTGAAAAGGATGAGTCGATCTGTGTCGGTAATTGAATTTCTGATTAACGGAATCCTAATTGTAGCCCATCATCGTGAGGGTTTTTGGTTGAAATTGTTGTTCAGATGTAATCTCAATGTAAGGAATATTTGGAACCGAAATCCCAGCCTTGTTCAAAAAGTTCTGAATGCAGGATGCATAACCTAGAGCCTGAAATTTGTGGGAGTTGCGGGTAACGAACATCCGATATGCAAAATAGTATGGCCAGTTGATTTTGATCCGATTTTTCAGAATATACATGAGATGAACTTCTGCCTTCTCAACCCGTGAGTATCTTCTTGGGTCTCAAAATACGAGAAACAATCCATTGCAAAATGCGGTCTTCAAATTTCAAATGACCGGTAGTGACATTTTTCGGAAAGACGTCACTTGCCACAATATCGTCAGGATATGGTTCCCGTAACATAGAGTTCAGAGCAGTCTTAAACTCAAAGTTTTGAACAAACGTTTTATCAGTTACTCTGGGAAGATTTTCATTTATGTCCAAGCTAAACAAAGTAGCCCATAAATCATTGTTCACATCATGAAGTGCATTATTCATAGAAAACTTAAACTCAGCCCCCTTAAATTTACCCTTGATTCCACAGTAGAACACTCGAATTAGATCACTATTGTACTTATCATCACATTCCAGGAACTCACCAAGATTCTGAACAATGAGTATTTCAATTATCTTAGGAATGTGATAATCTTCACCCATCAATACATAGAAACCATGTTGTGGTATAACATCACGATTACTAAACAATGCCTCATAAGGACCAGATAGTGCATCAGAAACTAAAGAGTTAACATTTACCAGTTGTGAAGAGGTTCCGGAAGATGAAGCTCTGGTTGTTCTTTTACCGGTTGTTCATCTGGAAGCCATTTTTGATGAAGGTTTGAAGAAGATAAACAGTGCACACAGTGGTAGAGAGGATGATGAACAGTGCGCGAAAGTAGAGAGGATGATGATCAACCGTTAGAAACCCTTGTTGTTATACCCTTGAGGATTCACTTTTTGTGGGTTTTTATTTTTAGGGGTTTTGATGGAGATAAATGGGTATTGATGAGGTTTAATGGAAGAAATAGAGAGAGGGAGACCATAAAATCTGATATGATTACATGCAATGAACAATAATTTTAAGAGTAGTGAAAATATGTAGTGGGAATAGGTAGCAATAGGTCGGCGCACGCATTCCAATTAATGCAGGAATTCTGAACGTGATAGTTATGCGTCGACCTATGTACATGGTGCGTCGACGCATGCAAGTGCTGGAACTAAATTTTTTTTAAACATATAAGGATGCGCCGACGGCAGGTTATCCTACGCTAACCCGTTTGTTTCCCTTAACAAATGCATCAGTTTATGAGTCGACCCATGATATGGTCCGGCCGACGCATGCAAGTCAAAAATGGAAAAAAAATTGAAATTTAGCAAATATAAGTTCCAAAAGGATAAATAAGCATGCACACACATAGAACAAACATCCATATGAGCAATATGTGCTCAAAATGCAATAAAAATGAACTTTAAGGTACTTAATATGGCACAAAATATGTTAAACATCTATAAATCGGAACGATATTACTTTGATCACCATGACGATAAGAGCCCTCACATATAGCTAAATGTCTTTTTGCATTGTTAGTTAAATGAATAAACAAGCATGTATATATGTGAAGATCACTATCATAAAGAATTATTAAACACGATCCGAGATATCGAGAATGCCAAGTTCCCTACGGATGTGAAAGAAAGGCTTTGTAGCTAATGGTTTTGTAAAAATATCAGCAAGCTGATTTTTAGTGTCAACGTGCTCAAAAATCACACCACCTTTCTCTACATGATCCCTAAGAAAATGATGGCGTATTTCGATATGCTTGGTGTGTGAATGTAATACGGGGTTCTTAGTTAGGTTTATTGCACTAGTGTTATCGTACAAAATGGGAATACGCTCAAGTTTTAAATTGAAATCAAGCAATTGTTGTTTAAGCCATAAGACTTGAGCACAACAACTGCCTGCGGCAACATATTCCGCCTTGGCTGTTGACAAAGCAACCGAAACCTGTTTCTTGCTATGCCAACTCACCAAGGAATTTGCAAAAAGGTGACACGTGCCACTAGTACTTTTCCTATCCAACTTGCACCCGGCAATTTCGGAATCGGAATAACTAACTAATGAACAAACACTACCTTTGGAATACCACAGCCCATACTTTGGAGTACCGGAGAGGTATCAAAGTATGCGCTTAACTGCTTTTAAGTGGGATTCCTTGGGATGTGCTTGATACCTCGCACACATGCATACACTGAACATAATGTCAGGTCGTGATGCGGTAAGATAAATAAGAGATCCAATCATACCTCGATACTTCTTTACCTCTACATCCTTACCATTTTCGTCACGATCAAGATTGGCACAAGTAGGCATTGAAGTATCTATTGCTTTGCAGTTTAGCATGTCGAAACGTTTGAGAAGCTCAAGACAGTATTTCGTTTGACTCACGAATGTGCCCTCTTCGAGTTGTTTGATTTGCAATCCGAGGAAATAGTTAAGCTCCCCCATCATGCTCATTTCAAACTCCTCCTGCATCAAACTAGAAAACTCCTTGACCAAGGTCATGTTAGTAGACCCAAAGATAATATCATCAACATAAATTTGTACCAAGATTAAATGTTTTCCTTGACGTTTAATAAAGAGGGTTGTGTCAACCTTCCCTCTTGAATACCCTTGATCAAGTAAAAATTTGCTTAGACGTTCATACCAAGCCCTAGGGGCTTGTTTAAGTCCGTACAAAGCATGTTTAAGTTTGTAGACATTATCAGGATATTCATGGGATTCAAAACCCGGAGGTTGGGCAACATAAACCTCTTCATTTATATATCCATTAAGGAAAGCACTTTTAACGTCCATTTAGAATAATTTAAAGTTCTTAGTGCAAGCATAAGCAAGTAAAAGGCATATAGCCTCGAGTTGGGCAACCGGCGCATAAGTTTCCTCATAGTCGATTCCTTCCTCTTGGTTATAGCCTTGCGCTACAAGTTGCGCTTTGTTACGTGTTATTACTCCATTTTCATCAAGTTTATTCCTAAACACCCATCGGGTGCCGATTACTCGATGATCTCGCGGAGGGGGGACAAGGTCCCAAACCTCATTTCTCCTGAATTAGTTTAGTTCATCTTGCATTGACAAAAACCAATGCTCATCGAGTAACGCCTCCTTTGCGTTTTTAGGTTCAACTTGGGAGACAAAAGCAGAGTAATAGCCAAAATTACTAAGTTTAGAGCGAGTGGTTACTCCCTTAGAGATATCACCGAGAATGTTGTCAATTGGATGGTCTTTTGAAGACTCCCAAGCTGGAGGAAGTTCATCTTTATCAGAATGATGATCATCCTCACTTTTCAACGGTTGGTGATCCTTTTCCTCCTCAATACACACTGCTTCATGCTGATCAGTTAACTTATCAGTGTCCTTGAGTATGTCTTCAGTAGGTACACCTGCACCATGAAAAGAACTACCTTCTCCGACATTTCTCGGATAAGACTCATCAAAGGTAACATGAACTGACTCTTCAACTACACGTAACCTCTTATTATAAATTCTATACGTTTTACTTGACTGAGAGTATCCAAGAAAAATACCCCCGTCGGCCTTGGCATCAAACTTACCAAGAGTCTCTTTCCCATTGTTTAACACAAAACATTTGCAACTAAATACATGAAGGTGAGAGATATTTGGCTTACACCCTTTTAAAAGTTCATACGGTGTCTTGTTTAGAATAGGCCGGATGAGCACCCTATTCAAAACATAACAAGTTGTACTTATGGCGTCAGCCCAAAAGTATTTTGGTAGTCCACTATCATTGATCATAGTCCTTCCAAGTTCCTCCAAAACTCTATTTTTACGTTCAACTACCCCATTTTGTTGAGGGGTGCGTGGTGCGGAAAAATTATGATCAATTCCGTTGGAATCACAAAATGCTTCAAACAAATGATTTTCAAACTCACCCCCATGGTCACTTCTGATTGACCCAATGTTTGTGTTTAACTTGTTCTGAGATAACTTAGAAAATCGTTCAAAGGCCGAAAAGGTATCACTCTTATTTGCTAAGAAAATAGTCCAGCAAAACCTAGAAAAGTCATCAACTATTACAAAACCATAATAGTTACCACCTAGGCTTTTAACCCTAGATGGTCCAAAGAGGTCCATATGGAGAAGCTCAAGGGGTCTCATAGTTGAAACGATGTTTTTAGATTTGAATGAGATCTTTGTTTGCTTCCCCATTTGACACGCATCACAAGGGTGATCCTTTGTGAATTTAATTTTGGGCAAACCGATGACTAGGTCTTTAGAGACTATTTTGTTAAGCAAATCAAAGTTGATGTGAGCCAACCGTCTATGTGTAACACGGTGGGAGAACTGACTTTTTTTTTTTTGAAAATATTTTTGGAAGAGTGAGATATGAAAAGTATTTGTTTTTGAGTTGTGAGCAAGCATTTAAAAGTTACTTACCCCTAATTTGTAAGATCTTTCTTGTACTTATCGTTTTCCTTGAGAGATAGTACTATCCATACCATTAGTGGGTAGGTAGTACTGTCTATTGGATGTGGAGGGACAGTGAAGGGTCATCTAATGGTCATAGAAGGCAACATGTAAGGATACCTTAGCAATGCGAAGGGACTATCATCATTTTTCCATAGGGTCGTCGAGGGACAAGATCATCATTTTGTAGGCAGCTCGAAGGGTCATCGAGGGACTATGATCTTTATATCAAAGGGACAATGATGATATTATTCGTAAGCGTCTTTTGCTAAAGTACCCCTACTTTCGAGGGACATGACCGTTTAATCGTAAGGCAACAGAGAGAGGCTACCCTAGAGGTGAATGTGTGCAATGTGCGTTGATTCAATTATATTATCTTGAGTTATAGGTTATTCTAACGTTTAATTTTAGATCTTGCCATACATGCCTATTTATCTAGCAAATAAAATATAAGTGCGAAAAATAAATACCTACACTATTACATGGCTTATGGGCAGTTACATGATATAATCGTGCGAGAATGTTACATAGACTATTACAAGGCGTATGGACAGTTACATAATATAATCGTGCGAGAAATGTAAACTACACTTTATGCACAAACCTATACATTTATTCTAAGAAAATAAATGATAAACGAAAAGCAATTACATATTAAAAGTCAAGTTAAATGTCCTAAATATCTAAGTCAATATTCGTTTTTTTTTTAATATTTTTGAGAAATA
Organism: Lathyrus tuberosus; assembly: GCA_022829125.1. NCBI lineage: Eukaryota > Viridiplantae > Streptophyta > Magnoliopsida > Fabales > Fabaceae > Lathyrus > Lathyrus tuberosus. The sequence goes on from JALAZF010000179.1 coordinate 1,102,377, forward strand.
ATTTTAAAATAAATAAACTCAATTTATAATTCATTCGTACAAAAATTAATTAATTATAAGCCTAAGTCTAAAAAATTAATTTTAATAAAAATAATCTATGCCTAAAAAATGATTACATAATCTAAACTATATTTTTTATTCTTTTAACGGTTTTATGATTTTTTTTATTGTTTTAATTTAATTGAAAAGAAAATAAATAAATTAATTGAAATATGAAAAAAGAAAGGGATTAAAATGGTTAAAAAGAAATTGCATGGGTTGGGAATCGAACCTTCAGGATGAGTATTTAATCCTTGGTTTGGATTGAGAATTATTGGAAATGGAGTTTTGAAATTTCACCTCTTTTTTTCAAGAATTTTGTGATTTGGAAGCCTTCCTTTGTGAAGCCCCTTGCCCCTTTTCTCTTGTGTTTGAGCCTTGTATTTATAGGAGAAACATGGTAGACAAAGAATCATTGAAAAGCTAGGATCAAGGAACATGTTTTCAACCATTTTAATTTTTTGAAAACCATGTTTCCTTCACTCTCTCCCACGGTTTTATTTGGGTTTTGATGGCCTTGAATGACATGTTTTAACCTTCTAGAAACTCCATTTAAAAGGATCCATGTGCCCACCATTATTTGATTTATTTTGTTTTATTAAATTTTGTTTATTTCTTTGAATAAAATCAAAATAAAATAAAATCAAAATCAAAATAATACCAAAGTGAACTTTGAGGTCCTTGAATATGTCATAAACATGATTCAACCTTAAAAGATAGGCCCACTGGTCCAAAAGCTCAAAAATGTTCAATGTAGGTTTCATGCGTTTCTCAAATTTTGCTCAACTTGCACCAATCGTAAATCTCTCAATTTTTGTCATATGAAGGTGATCTTGGAATTTTTGGAACCCTCAACATGTCCCCTACAACTTTCGTGTTGATCACTTTTTCATTTGAAGTCTTTATTTTTGTGTAAATTGCTTTGACGAAAAAAGTGTCTTTTGTTGACTTTCAAAATGACCTGTAAAGTTTTGGTCCATATCTCTCAAACGAGGCATTTTTGGCCTTGAGCTTAGAGAGACAAAGTTGTATAGAATTGAATTTCCTTCAAAATGAGCTTTGGTTGATGAATTTCTGATGAAGTATGTGAAAGTTGTATGTGGTCAAAGTTCAGTTGACTTTTCCTTAAGAAAACCCTAATTTGACAATTTTTTACTTTTGAGTAAATCTTGATTTTCTTGAGGAATCATGATCAACCCTTGATCAAATGATGAATGGGACTTCAAAATCTTGATGTTGGCAAGAAATGATGACGTTTGACTGTAAATTGGTCAAAGTTGACTTTTTGTCCAATACAATCGGTTGTTGATCATTTGAGCAATTGACTGAGCAAACTTGTGAAGCAAGGCTTGAGACTTGACATGAGGATACCCTTGAGTAGTCTTGAGCTTTTGAGACTCCCAGGAGTGTGAGGAAGCTTCTTGAATCAATTTGTCTCAAAGATGTGAGGGCAAATTTTGGGGTACAACAGCTGCCCCTGTTCAATTTTCTTAAACCTGAAGAGTTAGATTGGCGCATCCGCCATTCGTGATCTGAAGGTGGAAGAGGATTGAACACTTAAGTGCCCAGAAATTTGCACTCACGGGTGCATGAAGTAACGCTGTTGGTTGATTGTATTGCTTAAATGGGCTTAAAGATGCTATTCGGAAAGATGACAGGATGGAGATGGGCTTATAGATGCCATCCAAAGTAACTGTTGACAGGAGTATCAGAAGGAGTCTTGGTTTGACTGTATCTGAGGAGTATACTAGAATGAGTCCGTGTCCAACTGTATCTAGCAGATGTGCTGGGGAATGTCAGAATGAATCTACGCCTTGATTATATCTGAGGATGTATTGGAATGAGTATCAGAATGAAATCTATCTCTAGATCGTATCTGAACCGTATCTGGAAAATATACTTGACCATCTCTGAACTGAATCTGGAACATATTTTGGAATAAGTATCATAATTAAATCTTCGTCTCGATCATCTCTGAACCATTTTTTTTGGAAAATCTTCTGGGATAAGTGTCAGAATTAAATCTCTGTCCTGATTATCTCTGAACTGTTGAAGTACTAGAATTAAATCTCTGGGTTGATTATCTCTGATCTGTTGAAGTATCAGAATTAAATCTCTGGGTTGATTATCTCTGAACTGTTTAAGTATCAGAATTAAATCTCTGGGTTGATTATCTCTGAACTGTTTAAGTGTCAGAATTAAATCATCTGTCTTGATTATCTCTGAACTGTTTAAGTATCAAAATTAAATCTGTCTTTGAATCAGTGTCAGAATTAAATCGTTGTCTCGATTATCTCTGCACCGTATCTAGAAGATGATAATGTTTGTTTGATTGTGAACTCACCTGAAAAGGGAAAAGTTAGTTTTATGCAATGTCATGATGTATGTAATGCATTGCGTAATGATGCTCTCAAGATAAATGAGAATGTTATATGTTTTGTATGTATATGCTATGATATTATGTACATGATACATGGATGTAAATGTTGCTGACGATAACGGTGGCTTTGAATAGTAACGTCTGGCTGGGGAGAATAAATCCCTTTCTGTTGTTGGGAATAAAGAATATCACTCTTCATCTTTTGTGTGGAACGACTGTACTGGGAATTCCCGCTTTTCTGTTTGGGAATACTCCGCTGGGGATCTTCGACTTCTGCTTGGGGATAAAAGCGTTCAAGGAGAGTTTGGCTGCATGTACCCTGACTGGGGATAAACGAGATGGATAATCCTCCGATGCAATACCTTCCCAGGTTCCAGATATGAGCGTCAACTATGCTGGGGGAGAGAATTCTGTTGGTGAATTTATAGTGTTAGAGGAATAAACTCAGCTGGGGAATTGAATTCTGTATACTACAAAGAGGGAATAATCTCTGATGGGGATTAGAATTTCATAGGCTGCGCTGAGGAAATTTCTGCTGTATGCTGTGGAAATGATCAACTTCCTTATCTGCTAGGGGACCCATTGGGGAAGATGATCATGCCAAGCTGTCCATCAAATATATGGAAGTGAACAGCTGGAAGATGCCCCAATTTTTGTCTGAGGGCATACTAATTTTGTCGGGGAATATATCTCTGTTGGGGATGAGCTTGTGAAGATAGCTCTATAGAGATAGTTCCATGGAAATTATTCTGTGGAGATATTTCCACGAAACTGACTCTATGGGGGTTCGTGGACATCTTGAACATTATCCCAACTCCTAGAGTCCTTAGTAAATGTTATTCCTGTTTTCACGTATATTTTTGGTAAACTTCAATCATATTCAAGTGCATATGTTCATTCAAAGTACCCATTGGACGTTTACGCAAACAAAACAGGGCAAGTGAAAACAATTTTGAATTTGAAAGTAGACTTGTATTGATTTTGAAATTGGCCTATAAACAGGCATTTTTGTACAAGGAGATAGAAATCCTAGTAAGAGGAAATTATCGTAAAAATTGAAAAGGTACAAAGTGATAAACAAAGAAAAATAGCTATGTGGAAATGATCCCATTGAGTTTCAACTCTGCTATTGCCACTATATCTTCAAGCATCTTATCCCTTGCTGTTGGAAGGAAAATGACTGGATTGATCTGCGTCGTTCGAACTTGATATTGATAAGAAAACTAAGTTGGAAGCAGATAAGTGATCCAACGGAATATAGTCGTATGTTTTAATCCCTAACTTTTTCCTGGACCGCCTTTTCAGGTTTTCAGTCCACCGGGATACCCTTTTTTGCCCAAGCCGCCTTTTCAGGTTTTCGACTTGCCAGGTGTACAGTTCTTTTGGTATATATATCCCTAATTTTTGCCCGAACCCTTTTGGTTCACCGGGATGCCCTTATTTTTGCCTAGGCCAGTCAACCTAGCGGGTCTCTTTTATGCGTAGTATCTTTTGACTATGTCCGCGTTCACAGGGTGCGGGAAATCTTCACCGTCCATAGTAGTAAGCATCATAGCGCCACCAGAAAATATTTTCCTGATTACAAATGGGCCTTCATATTTGGGAGTCCATTTGCCCCTGGGATCACCCTGTGGTAGTATGATACGCTTTATTACCAAATCACCGGCCTGGTACACTTGGTGCTTGACTTTCTTGTTAAAGGTATTGATCATACGCTTCTGATACATCTGGCCATGACAGACAGCCGCAAGCCTCTTCTCATTAATCAAATTTATCTGATCAAGTCGAGTCTGAACCCATTCGTCTTCGCCTAAGTCTGCATCTTTCATAATCCTTAGGGAAGGAATCTGAACTTCAACAGGTAAAATTGCCTCCATACCATAGACTAAAGAGAAAGGGGTTGCCCCGGTTGAGGTACGTACTGAGGTACGATAACCATGAAGAGCAAATGGTAACATCTCATGCCAATCTTTGTATGTCACCGTCATCTTTTGCAAGATCTTCTTAATATTCTTGTTGGCGGCTTCCACTGCGCCATTCATCTTTGGTCGATATGGAGAAGAATTATGATGCTTAATCTTGAACTGTGTGCAGAGTTCAGTGATCATAGTGTTGTTTAGATTAGTACCATTATCTGTGATAATCCTTTCAGGGATGCCATACCGACAGATAAGATTATGCTTGATGAACCGAGCTACAACATTCTTGGTAACAGAAGCGAACGAGGCTGCTTCCACCCACTTCGTAAAGTAATCGATAGCAACAAGGATGAAACGATGTCCATTGGAAGGTGTAGGTTTAATCTCTCCTATCATATCAATGCCCCACATTGCAAAAGGCCAAGGAGCAGTCAGAACATTCAACAGAATCGGAGGTACATGTATTTTGTCAGCATAGATCTGGCACTTGTGACAAGTTCTGGAGTGATGATGGCAATCAGTTTCCATGGTAGACCAGTAGTAACCTGCTCTCAAAATCTTTTTAGCCATTATATGCCCACTGGAGTAAGTGCCAAAGATTCCGTCATGCATCTCTTCCATAATCTTTTCTGCTTCCTTCTTGTCTACACAGCGAAGCAAGTTTGAATCGTGGTTGCGTTTGTAAAAAATTCTGTTACTCAGAAAGAACTTGGCAGAGAACCTCCTTAGAAACTTCTTGTCATTGATAGATGCCCCTTCAGGATATTCCTGAGTTTCGAGATATCTTTTCACTTCGTGGAACCAAGGTTTCTCTTCTACCCCATCAGTATCAACTTCATAACAGTATACCGGCTCGTCTAGTCTGTCAATAGTAATCCTAGGAGCCTCGTTGTCCCATCTGACTTTGAACATAGATGACATGGTGGCTAACGCGTCTGCCAACTGATTCTCCTTTCGTGGAATATGCTCAAAAGTGATTTCTTCAAAGTATGGAATCAAAGTCAACACATGTTCTCGGTAAGGAATGAGATTTGGATGCTTCGTGTCCCATTCTCCTTTAATCTGACTGATCACTAGGGCTGAGTCCCCATATACATTCAAGAATTTGATCCTCATATCAATGGCAGCTTTGATACCCATGATGTATGCTTCATATTCAGCCATATTGTTGGTACATTCAAAGTAAAGTCTAGCGGTAAACGGCGTATGGCAACCCTTAGGAGAGATAATTACAGCACCAATACCATTACCAAGTGCGGTAGAAGCTCCATCAAAAACCATAGTCCATCGGGATCCCAGTTCAGGTCCTTCATATGGTCCAGGTTCTTCATAATCAGTAATAAGCATAATATCCTCATCTGGGAACTCAAAATTCATAGACTGATAGTCATCCACCGCTTGATGAGCCAAATAATCAGCTAGTACACTTCCTTTGATTGCTTTCTGCGTAGTGTACTGGATGTCGTATTATGTCAAGACCATCTGCCATCTTGCTATTCATCCGGAGAGAGCAGGTTTCTCAAATATGTATTTGATAGGATCCATCTTAGAGATCAATAAAGTGGTATGAGTCAACATATACTGTCTTAGTCGGCGAGCAGCCTATGCCAAAGCGCAGCAAGTTTTCTCAAGCAGTGAATATCTTGTTTCACAGTCAGTAAACTTTTTGCTAAGGTAGTATATTGCATGCTCTTTTCGACCAGACTCGTCATGTTGCCCCAACACACACCCCATTGAATTCTCTAGCACTGTTAAGTACATGATTAGAGGTCTTTCTTCAACTGGTGGCATCAGAATCGGAGGTTCTTGGAGATACTCCTTGATCTTATCAAAAGCTATCTGACATTCGTCGTTCCACTTCACTACTTGATCTTTCCTCAGTAATTTGAAGATTGGCTCACAAGTAGCGGTCAAATGGGAGATAAATCTGGAAATATAGTTCAAACTTCCCAAGAAACCTCTGACTTCTCTCTCAGTACGGGGAGCAGGCATATCTTGTATAGCTTTTACCTTTGCAGGGTCGACTTCAATACCTTTACCACTGACGACGAAACCCAAAAGTTTACCGGATCTAACCCCAAAGGTGCATTTGTTTGGATTCAATCTCAACTTGTACTTCTTCAACCTCTCAAATAGCTTGTATAGGTGGTTAAGGTGCTCTTCTTCATTCTGAGACTTGGCTATCATATCATCAACGTATACCTCTATCTCGTGATGGATCATATCATGGAATAAAGCAACCATAACGCTCTGGTATGTTTCCCCTATGTTCTTCAAACCAAATGGCATTATCTTGTAACAAAAGGTGCCCCACTGTGTAACGAACGTAGTCTTCTCCATGTCTTCAGGTGCCATCTTGATTTGATTATAACCTGAGAAACCATCTATGAATGAGAATACCTTGTGCTGAGCAGTGTTTTCTACCAGAACATCAATATGTGGGAGAGTAAAGTCATCTTTGGGGCTTGCCCTGTTCAGATCCCTGTAGTCCACACACATACGAACTTTACCATCCTTCTTAGGCACTGGTACCACATTTGCAACCCACTGAGGATATGATGTGACAGCTAGAAAACCTGCAATGAACTGCTTCATAACCTCGGCTTTGATCTTTTCAGACATCTCAGGGCACATACGAAGAACCTTCTGCTTTATCGGAGGACAACATTCCTTCATCGGTAAACGGTGAACCACGATATTGGTATCAAGTCCTAGCATGTCTTCATAAGACCAAGCGAAAATCTCAGCATAATCACGTAGCATCTGAATCAATCTTTTCTTGACACGGTCTTCTAATCCAGCACCTATCTTGATTTCTTTCTTATCCTCCTCAGTACCTAGATTTATGACCTCGACTGGCTCTTCGTGCGGTTGTATGGTCTTTTCTTCTTGCTCTAATAGTCTAGCAAGCTCTCTAGGCACTTCACAATCTTCCTCACCTTCGTCCTCGGCTTGGTAGATCAGATTTTCGAAGTCATAATTGACAATAGCAGAACCGTTATCAATGGGATCCAGAGTGGATGTGGATCTGCAGTTTGTCGCGTGTGTGTGTGTAAGAACACATAGCTATTTTGATGAAGATAAAGTAAAAGAAAAGACAAAGAGTGCAAAATTTGAATGCAAAACGTCCATTGATTTATTGAATGAAAATATGCGATGAAATGACAACCCTAACAAATGGGCCATTGCGCCCCGGGCAAGGCATAAGGCTTAAAAGTTTTATTACAAAACCAAACTTTGAAAATAAGAAAAACAGAAAATAGCATTTACTCCTGACTAAAGGAGATAGGAATAATGTCTTCAGTCTTCCAATTGTTGAGCCCACTGCCAATGGTAGGAAAGATCCAACTATCTAGGTCACAGTCACTATCAGCATCTTCCACAGCGTTGACCTGATCTTTATGAACTCCTTTGTTGGTGATACGAATAGCACGAGCACGACGTACAGCCCTCTGAGCCTCTGAAGTGAAGCCCAAACCAAATTTGTCAGACTTATAAGGAATGTCAGGAAGCTGACCCCAAATGGTACAACCACCTTCTTCAACCACAACTCTAGCATCCTTTAGGGAAGCCATTGTAGGAGGCACTCTAGTAACCATGGGAACAGTAGGAACTGGTTTAGCAATAGGAGCAGTCTGAGGAGCCAATTCAAATGTTTGACAAGGAGTCTCGAGGAATTTGCCATCCATCTCAACATACTTGAAAGTATTCAAATGACTAACCATGTACTCTTCTTCACCACAGACGGTGACAATCTTGCCTTTCGCGGGATACTTTAACTTCTGATGTAAGGTAGAAGTCACAGCGCCTGCCCCATGTATCCAAGGGCGTCCAAGCAAACAGGAAAAGGCAGGACGAATATCCATTACATAGAAAGTAGAATCAAAGACTTGAGAACCCACTCTGATCGAGAGATCAACCTCTCCATGCACCATTCTCTTCGAACCATCAAAGGCTCTTACCACGACGTCACTAGGTTTCAGCACAACCCCTTCATAGTCGAGTTTGTCTAGAACAGCCTTTGGCAACACATTCAATGAGGAACCATTGTCCACCAATACATGAGATAAGGTATTTCCCCTACACTCGATAGAGACGTGCAGGGCCTTATTGTGGTTCCTTCCGGTGGGAATCAGATCAGCATCAGAAAAGCCTAGACCATTATCAGTTGTCAGGCTAGCGACACAAATTTCAAGCTGGTCAACAGAGATTTCTTGCGGCACGTGCGCAGATTTCAAAAACTTCACCAAAGCTTTAGCATTGGCCTCAGAGCACAACAACAGAGATAACATAGAGATCTTGGAGGGGGCATGCCCCACCTGTTCAACAACATTGTAATCACTCTTGCGGATAATTTTCAGCACTTCCTCCATTTCTTGCTTGGAGGAATCTTCGATAGCAGTTTCACCCGGGGCCTCCATCTGGGCAGGCTCAATCATTGGTTCTTTGCCTCGAGTTTCAGTAATTGGCTCGGAGGCAGAGATGCGAATTGGAGTAGTAACAGTCTTCGGAGAGATTTATGGGGAGAAGATCCTTCCACTTTGGGTAACCTTACTAGTCCCAACGATATTGTCGACATCGGGATTAGTAACTTCAGCAGTTCCATCAGTCAAAGGCTCTTGCTTGACACCATGAATGTAAACATCAGCACCATAATTCCAAGGGATAGCCTTGCTAGAGGAATATGGAATCGGACTGGGCGTAGTAATAATCAGGGGAGCCACTCTAGGCTCGGCAGTAATCTTCACAGGACCTTTAGAGGTGATCCTCACTGGAGTTTTGGAATTAGTAACCACAGGTACGTCCTCAAACTTCAGACCTCGGGACAAATTTTCACATAAGCTCTCCATAGAAGGAGTCTTCTCAAACAATATAGTACGGTCTTCCATCAAACGCTGAATGCATTCTTTCAGCTTCACACAACCATTGGATTGAGATGCACAATAATAACAGTTTTCAACGCAGCCCGTAAATAAACCGGCTTGCAACAGCTTCTTCTTAACAATTGATAGAGGAACAATCAAGTCAACCACGGTAGAAACACAAGAAACATCGTCAATAGCATTAACGATCTTGTCATGATTCGGCATAGGAGCGGTAATCACATTAAGAGTCTCAGGGGGATCAAACTCAATCTCCTTAGCGTCAATCATGTCTTGAATCTTGTTCTTCAGTGTCCAACAGCTGTTCGTATCATGTCCAGGACTTTTAGAATGGTATGCACACCTTGCATTGGATTTGTAGCTAGGAGCGGAAGTATTAGGATTCTTAGGAGGATCCCTCAAAGTAATCAATTCTGCCTTCAACATATGCTGCAACGCCTGAGCCAATGACATGTTGATCTTTGTAAACTGTCTCCTGGGTGCATCCTGCTTACGCTGACTACCCTGTTGTTGTTGTGGCACCGGTGCAGAGATCAGAACTGCCCCAACAGATTGGTTGCAGTCATTCTTATTACGACCCTTCTGGCCGTACACAGCATTAGACTCCTTCTTCCCATTATGTGGCTTCTTTGTAGTGTTTGAAGATGTAGCCACTTGTATTTTACCACTTCGAATTCCACTTTCAACAGGTTCTCCTGTCAATATCAGCTCGATGAAACTGGATGACGAGCTTCCAAGTAGATGACTATAGAAAGGACCGGTTAGTGTGCTCATGAACATGTCAACCAACTCTCTGTCAGCTAAAGGAGGCTGAACCCAGCCTGCAAGATCTCTCCATCTCTAGGCGTACTCTTTGAAACTTTCATTAGGGCCCATGGACATGCGTTGGAGTTGCATTCGAGTTGGCGCCAAATCAGAGTTATATTGGTATTGCCGGTAGAAAGCTTCAGCCAAATCATTCCAAGTACGAATATTGGTACTCTCAAGTTGATAGTACCACTCCAGTTGAGCTCCAGACAAACTCTCTTGGAAAAAATGCATCCACAACTTTTTGTCAGTAGTACGTGGCTGAATCTTTCGGACATAAGATCTTAAATGCAGCTTCGGGCAAGACACACCGTCATATTGAGCAAACGTGGGAGTTTTGAACCTAGGAGGAATGACAACTCCTGAAACCAAGCCCAAGTCCTCAAAATCCAAACCAGGTACTTTCTGAACCTCCATGGCCATCAGACGTTCTTCAAGTAATTTGTATTTCTCATCACCAGAGGGATACTGATCATCCAGATAATCATCTTCCTCTCCAGAGTGTCCACCGGTGCCGTGGTTACTATTTTCTTCATGTTTGTCACTTTCATAGTTGTCATCCAGTTCATCATATTGGTCTACTGGGATCCCAATTTCCTTGACCTGTTTAGCCGGACCTTTGAATCTCCTCCCCATGTTGATGACGCCAGTTGATTTTCTTGCTTTCTTCTTCTTCTTGGTCAAAAGTGCTTTCAGTTGTTCTTGCCCTTTGGACAAGTTCAGGATCAGCTCTTGGAACTGGGCGTTCTGGGCCTGGAGATCTTTGACGGTTTGCTCGAGAGCCATTTCTTCTGAAATAAACAGCGAGAAGATGAGAAACCTGTCCTAGAAACCTGCCATGCAATGATTATGAGATGTAGATGCACATGCAATGATTTCAAGGACTTTAGAGTTTCTCTTTGCAAACAAACAGAAACAAAAGAAAAACTTTAATTAGTAAACTGAAAATTCCTTTTTTTTTTATGCCTCTTGGGCTACAATGAAAGGAAATTTCAAAAAGAAAATTAAAAAACGCCTAAGACCTAGGACTCAAGACTCAAGTCTCCCACAGGCGCATCCTCTTTGTGCCGATGTAAGCATTGATGCTCTACTCCTCATGAAGTAATTTCGTCAACTCCAACACCTTCTTCTCACTAGCATAGAACTGAGTCTCAAAGGTGTCCCTTTCTTCTTTCATCTGAACCCAGGACTTCTGCAGCTCTTTAAGATCGGTAGGCATATCTGGATGGAGAATGACTTGAGGAACATCTCCTTCAAACTCAGGTTCAACAATCACTGGTCTGACAGCTGGATATGGCATAATAAGATCTCGAGCACGAGTGCGCACCCATCTGAGGTAAGGCTCCAAAGGAATAGAGTTCTTCTGTCCCAAGGTCTTGCTTTCAATCTTATACACCTTATTCCACGCGCGTATAAACCTTTGACGGTAACCTTGAGGATCATCTTCATAATCGAACACAATACCTTGAATAAGCATATCATGAGGACCATCCCTTCGAGCATAACCAAACTGGCGCAAAGCTAGCGAAGGATTATAGGTGATGCCTCCCCTAATTCCAAGGAGTGGCACATTAGGGAATCCCCCACAATGATCAATAAGAGTGAAGTCTTCAAGAGATCGGGCACACCAATATATATCTGAATGGGAGAGTGACATTATCCTTCGAGACCACTACAACCTTTGTTCATTCTTCAACACTGACCGGGGAAGGTGTGAAATAAACCACCTGGATAATAAGGGTACGCAACACATGAGAGCCCCTCGCTCCTTGATAGTACGAGTGTGAAGCGAGTGCAGAATATCTCCGAGCAAGGTAGGTATCGGGTTATGAGTCAGAAATATTTTGATAGCGTGCACGTCTATGAGTTGGTCTGGATTAGGGAACAACACCAACCCATAGATCAACAAAGCCAATACTTCCTCAAAGGCATGGTAACTCATAGCGCTTAGGAACAATTGAGCTTTCTCAATCAGGAACTTAGCAAGAAACCCCTTGACTCCACTCCTTGTTTCCCAATTGGACACAATGTCTGACCTCTTCAGATGTAAAGCACTGCAATGACTTCAGGCTTTGGAACGTCTTCTAGACCGGTAAAAGGTATCTGATCGAGAATAGGTATTCCAAGTAGCTTAGAGAACTCCTCCATCATGGGCACCAATTGGTAATCCGGGAAGGTGAAATAGTGGTGCTTAGGATCAAAGAACTGGAATAGGACTCTCATCATGTCTTCTTTAAAACCTGAGGTAACCAAGTTAAGTAGAAAACCATGCCTTTTGGTGAATCGAGAGCCATCGGGAACCTTTGAGACCAATTCTTTAAGCTGGGAAGGAATCCTTACAAAGTTGACTCGAATGAAATTTCTAGGAACGGAGCCATGGCCTGCAACGACGAATAAAGATAAATTCCTTGGTCCTTGAAATGGTTAGTGAAAATAAAATGTTATGATGTTATGATGTCATGTACATGTTAATAGTAAATAAGTAGCACACACAAACAAGTCATACAAGAGCCTTAGGTTTAAAGGCTTGTATGAAGTCCAAAGGTAAGTACCCTTCCCCACTGAGGTTTAGTTGGCTCAACCTGTCCTAGAATAATAATCGGGTTCTAAAGGACTCATATCACGGATCTTTCTCGAAGGTTTTATTTTAGTGCGACACTCGAGTGGCCGACCAAAACATCCCAAAAGTCTGATCTCAATGAGCGTAGCCTCGAGTATCAGCCAACTTCGGTCTAAATCCAAAGTCGGTCATCTCGCTACCTTCTAATGGCCAAAGATGAGTTACCTAGGGTTCTAAAGACTGTGACCATCATATCAACCATATCGGTACATGCCGTACAGTCTCCATGATCTATTGTCACTTACCTAAGGAATCACTAGGTCCGGGTGTAGGACCTTTCACACAAGTAACCCCAAAACAAAGCCCAATAGAAATAAAGCACATAAGTCAAACAATTTTAAGCAAGTGGTAAAGTGATCTAACTCTAAGGTAACCCCTCTTTTATTGTACTCCCCAGCAGAGTCGCCAGTTCTGTAACACGGTGGGAGAACTGACTTTTTTTTTTTTTTTTGAAAATATTTTTGGAAGAGTGAGATATGAAAAGTATTTGTTTTTGAGTTATGAGCAAGCATTTAAAAGTTACTTACCCCTAATTTGTAAGATCTTTCTTGTACTTATCGTTTTCCTTGAGAGATAATAATATCCGTACCATTAGTGGGTAGGTAGTACTGTCTATTGGATGTGGAGGGACAGCGAAGGGTCATCTAATGGTCATAGAAGGCAACATGTAAGGATACCTTAGCAATGCGAAGGGACTATCATCATTTTTCCATAGGGTCATCGAGGGACAAGATCATCATTTTGTAGGCAGCTCAAATGGTCATCGAGGGACTATGATCTTTATATCGAATGGACATGATGATATTATTCGTAAGCGTCTTTTGCTAAAGTACCCCTACTTTCGAGGGACATGACCGTTTTAATCGTAAGGCAACAGAGAGAGGCTACCCTAAAGGTGAATGTGTGCAATGTGCGTTGATTCAATTATATTATCTTGAGTTATAGGTTATTCTAACGTTTAATTTTAGATCTTGCCATACATGCCTATTTATCTAGCAAATAAAATATAAGTGCAAAAAATAAATACCTACACTATTACATGGCTTATGGGCAGTTACATGATATAATCGTGCGAGAATGTAACATAGACTATTACAAGGCTTATGGACAGTTACATAATATAATCGTGCGAGAAATGTAAACTACACTATTACAATTTTATGCACAAACCTATACATTTATTCTAAGAAAATAAATGATAAACGAAAAGCAATTACATATTAAAAGTCAAGTTAAATGTCCTAAATATCTAAGTCAATATTCGTTTTTTTTTATAAATATTTTTGAGAAATAATTTTAAAATAAATAAACCCAATTTATAATTCATTTGTACAAAAATTAATTAATTATAAGCCTAAGTCTAAAAAATTAATTTTAATAAAAATAATCTATGCCTAAAAAATGATTACATAACCTAAACTATATTTTTTATTCTTTTAACGGTTTTATGATTTTTTTTATTGTTTTAATTTAATTGAAAATAAAATAAATTAATTAATTGAAATATGATAAAAGAAAGGGATTAAAATGGTTAAAAAGAAATTGCATGGGGTGGGAATCGAACCTTCAGGATGAGTATTTAATCCTTGGTTTGGATTGAGAATGCTTGGAAATGGAGTTTTGAAATTTCACCTCTTTTTTTCAAGAATTTGGTGATTTAGAAGTCTTCCTTTATGAAGCCCCTTGCCCCTTTTCTCTTGTGTTTGAGCCTTGTATTTATAGGAGAAACATGGTAGACAAAGAATCATTGAAAAGCTAGGATCAAGGAACATGTTTCCAACCATTTTAATTTTTTGAAAACCATGTTTCCTTCACTCTCTCCCACGGTTTTATTTGGGTTTTGATGGCCTTGAATGACATGTTTTAACCTTCTAGAAACTCCATTTAAAAGGATCCATGTGCCCACCATTATTTGATTTATTTTGTTTTATTAAATTTTGTTTATTTCTTTGAATAAAATCAAAATAAAATCAAATCAAAATCAAAATAATACCAAAGTGAACTTTGAGGTCCTTGAATATGTCATAAACATGACTCAACCTTAAAAGATGCCCCCACTGGTCCAAAAGCTCAAAAATGTTCAATGTAGGTTTCATGTGTTTCTCAAATTTTGCTCAACTTGCACCAATCGCAACTCTCTCAATTTTTGTCATATGAAGGTGATCTTGGACTTTTTGGAACCCTCAAGATGTCCCCTACAACTTTCGTGTTGATCACTTTTTCATTTGAAGTCTTTATTTTTGTGTAAATTGCTTTGACGAAAAAAGTGTCTTTTGTTGACTTTCAAAATGACCTGTAAAGTTTTGGTCCATATCTCTCAAATGATGCATTTTTGGCCTTGAGCTTAGACAGACAAAGTTGTAGAGAATTGAATTTCCTTCAAAATATGCTTTGGTTGATGAATTTCTGATGAAGTATGTGAAAGTTGTGCGTGGTTAAAGTTCAGTTGACTTTTCCTTAAGAAAACCCTAATTTGACAATTTTTTACTTTTGAGTAAATCTTGATTTTCTTGAGGAATCATGATCAACCCTTGATCAAATGATGAATGGGACTTCAAAATCTTGATGTTGGCAAGAAATGACGACGTTTGACTGTAAATTGGTCAAAGTTGACTTTTGGTCCAATACAATCGGCTGTTGATCATTTGAGCAATTGACTGAGCAAACTTGTGAAGCAAGGCTTGAGACTTGACATGAGGATACCCTTGAGTAGTCTTGAGTTTTTGAGACTCCCAGGAGTGTGAGGAAGCTTCTTGAATCAATTTGTCTCAAAGATGTGAGGGCAAATTTTGGGGTGCAACACTATGCCACAACCATGAATCTTCATTCATAGCGACTAAACATTTGTCTCCATTCAACGATACCTCATTTAAGTCTAGCATATAGACGTTGTTCACCCTCAAGCCCTTAAACAAATTCTTTTTGTCACTATCTTCAACTATGCAACAATCCTTTGAAAAAGATACTTTATAATTCTTGTCACATAGTTGACTAATGCTTAAAAGGTTGTGTCTAAGGTCTACCACAAGCAGCACATCAGAGATAGTAGTAGATGAGGGGTTACCTACACTACCTTTACCGAGAATCTGTCCCTTATTGTTATCTCCGTAGGTGACAAACCCCTTTTTCTTCGCCACAAAGTCGATGAAAAGAGATATGTCGTCGGTCATATGTCTTGAGTAGCCACTATCCAGAACCCATCTTCTTTCGGTGGTCTCAAGACTTTGTACCTACAAAAACAATCAAGGGAGAGTAGGTACCCAATTCTCATTGGGTCTTTTAAGGTGAGTGAAACCAAGACCGCACTTGGGTAACCATTGATAAATGCCTTTTGGAACAAGAAATCTTCTAAAACGATATTTAGCAATAGTATGACCAGGCTTGCAACAATATAGGCAATCACGGTTCATTTGGAACTGACCTTTGCTCTCACTATCTCGAATCACATACGTATACTTTTGATACGGATTATTCATACTTTCTCGATAATGTGATCGATCAATAGCAAATGTAATTTTAGGCATAAAAGCCTTGTCTAATTTGGCCTTAAGGGTTCTCACCTCTTCTTGCCAAATACGACAAGTATCACACCCCCAAAACTTGAACCATGGAGACTTATTCTCATCAATCTTAGTTTTTGATACATCCACCATGGAGTGTTTAAGATCTTCCAATTTCCTTTCAGAATCGGCAACCTTTTTCTCCAAGTATTTAAAAATCTTTTTGTTTGAGGTTAAGCGTTGAAAAGCTTCCTTAGCCTCATGGTGCAATGTATCAAAAGCTCTTATTAATTCAGCATGAGACATATTATGAGAATTTTCATATTTAGAGAGCTTTACCTCCTTTTTCTTGCTTCGTTGAGCCATAAGACATAGATTTACGGACTCGCTCTCGTCACTTGAGTTGTCCCCTTTTTCGGACTCACTATCGCTTTCCCAAGCGATGTAAGCTCGTCTTGACTTATTTGACTTCTTATTTTGATGACCTTTGTCCTTGTCTTTGTCCTTCTTAAGCAATGGGCAATCCGGCTTGTAGTGCCCGAATTTGCCACAATTGAAACAAGAACCTTTGGCCTTGCTACTCTTGTTTCCTTCGTTTCTAGATTGCTTCCTAAACTTGACTAGATTTTTATCCGAGTGTTGAATCTCATTTTTCCGAATATACCTATTGTATCTCTTCACAAATAGGCCCATGTCTTCACCGGATTCATCATCTTCGTCGTTGTTGGTTTCACTATCACTATGCTCTTAGTGTATGGACTTAGAACAAGAAGTCTTAAGAGCAATTGATTTCTTCTCCGTATCTTTTGCCTTCTCTTTCTTTATGCTCTTTTCATGTTTTTCCAATCCAATAAGCACCTGCTCATGCTCATCGAGTTTACCAAAATGTGTTGTGAGGTCTAGTGTAGCAAGATTGTTGGCCTCATTGATAATGGTGACCTTCGATTGCCATTCCCTGTTTAAACACCTCAAAATCTTGTTAGTAGCAACCTCATTTGGAATTGGTTTACCAAGAACATGCAATTTGTTGATAATGTGAGTAAATCGTTTTTGAATATCCGCAATGGTTTCCCCTTGCTTCATGTAAAACATATCAAACTCTTGCGTTAGTGTATTAATATGAGCCATTTTAACATCATTAATGCCTTCGTGGGCTACTTGTAAAGCATCCCACATGGCTTTGGCCGTCTCACAATGAGAGACACGATAATACTCATCAACTCCCAATGAGGAGATCAAAATATTACGAGTCTTCCAATCGTAACTGTACTTTTTCTCGTCCTCCTCATTCCATTGAGCTTCGGGTTTGGGAACGACAATGCCATTCACATTTGTCATAGTAATTTCCATGGGACCGTTTAAAATAACGTTCCAAACCTTCCGATCTATGGAATTAATATGGACGCGCATACAATCCTTCCAGTAGCTGTAATTCTCGCCTGTAAAAACTGGAGCTCTATTATAAGCCCCTTTAGGTTCGTTCTCCATGATCCAAGAAGCTTTACCGAAGCACCAGATAAACCAGAGCTCGTGATACCAGTTGTTAGACGATGGCTATGGATCTAGAAGGGGGGTTGAATAGATCCCTTGAGTTTTACACGCAAATGGTTACCAAAAATTTAGTTTTAAAATGTTTGACGGAAGCAACCACTGGATTGTACGTCTACAACGAACCTTCTACTAAAAGGATCGGATATGCACGAATATATTGAGAATGAGTACGGAAGAGAAAAATTCAGTTTGATTACTACACTTATAACGCAATAAACAAAATATTGCTTGCTTGATGTTTAATCCAAACCAATGAGGTAAAACGATAAACAATTAAAAGCAATGCGTTCGATTTTTGCTTTGAAACAAATTATCAAACACCTGGTGTGCGTAAACACACTAAGTGCCGAATTTCTATGGAATGTAATATAAAGCTGCTCCAAGATACAATTCAAGGAATTGTATCAATTTAACAAAACAGTTTCTCAGCTTATGATTACACTACGACAGAAATGTCGATAAATTGCGACTTCACAAATTCAAATAAATTGAAATGTAAAAGAGTTAAGGGAAAGAGAGAACAAACAGATTTGATTAGGCAGTTCCTCAATCTTCCTCGCTTTGGGTACGTCTGCCCCCAATTCCACAATTGGAATTGAGATATATATATATATATATATGTAGCTATTGCAAATTGTTTATTACAAGAGAAGAACAATGCACATCCAAACCCTCGAACGTCTTCGATCGTTGATGCAGAGTCTTCTCTCCCCTTGATTCAAGATGAATCAAGTGCTTCGAATATGGTTGATCCAATTACCGTCCCACGCTACTAAACCGAACGAAACCACCGTTCTTCGGTTACCTTCACTCGATCAATTGCGATCTACCAAAAATTCGAACCCAAACCTCTCTTCTACGATCCTCCGATTACAGCTACTAAACCGAACAATTGCTCCAATCTTCTGTTACCTTCGCCCGGCTGAATCCCTGTAGAACGAAACGGTTTGTGCAAAAACCCGCAAAATCTACTCGATTCTTGGAGGACAAAACCAACTGGTTTCATTCAAGAAACACCTACCAAGCTCTCAACCCAGAAAATGAAGATCATACACTTTCTAAATTCTGAACGTTATCACTTCGATCAATGGACGACACAAACAAAGATGATTATGTGTGATTGTTTGTTTACTCAATGAAGAAGATGAAGATGAAGAGAGAAATTGTATCTATTTTCACGTTTCTTGTTTTTTGGATGATGAGATGACCAAACTATTTATAGAGAATAAAAAGACCCACTAAAAGATATAACAGAAATCACAGAAAAAAATTTAAGTGACAAAATCAGTTCAGGCAAGTTATGAGTCGACACATACTTTAATGAGGGTCGGCGTGCGCTGACCCGTGGAAAATACTATGAAAATTTGACCAGTATGCGTCGACACAAGGTCATCATGCGTCGACGCATGAATGCAATTTCTGCATTCTCAGAATCATGCGCTTTCCCATTTATTTCATAAGTCTTGCACCATTAATCATGCGTCAACTCATGCATGTGGCAGGTCAGCGCATAACCTGTATTTTTACATAAAATGCATTTTTTGCACATTGTAACTGACCAGGACTCAGACAAACATACTAGACACTAGTATAATGATTATGCACATATATTTATGGATAAGACAAAGTCCTATATGTCTAGACACATGAACAACAATGACTAGATGAAATTTGCTCGACAAAGAGAAGTGATACCGCTCAAATTACAATCTAATACTCAGCATATTTGTTGACATCATTAAAACGAAATAGATGAAAGACCATAGCCCTCACACCAGCCAACAGTAAGATAAAGATTACTCACGAGGATTATCCCTACTTAAAAATACTCCCTCCATTCCTTTTTAAATGTCTTTTTTTTTTTTTACTTTTTACACATAACAAAAAAACTAATCAATATTATTACTTTTCAAACAACAATTTTCCTTTACCTATAATATTTCAAATTATTTATTACATTCATCTTACTTTTTTTTTCTCTCTGTAATAATTACCAAAAAGAAACAAAATTATCAAGAAAGTGACACTTAAAAGGGAACGGAGGAAGTACATGGTAAGATCATATATTGTATGATGTGTGACTCTTAACACTATATTATCCGATATGAAACTCTTAACACACACCCTCATACTCAGAATTGGACATCAGGAGTGTGGAAATAAATGACGTGAAACCCAATAACAAAAATCTGATAGCAGATAACCCACTTGATTTAAACAAGACTCTAATACTTTTTTAAGTGATATAGTTGAGTCTAACTCATCCGTACAAAACCGAGAGTAATTATTACTTTATATTGGCCGATGTGGAAGCCTTCACACTTAATATGAATCTTAGATCATGATTATCGGTTAGAAATTGGCATTCCCAGACCGTCTCCAAAGTTACTAAGTTGTGTAATAATATATTATAAACCAGTAGTATAGAAGTATAGAAGAATAACAGAGATTAGTTTTGACCATTGTGATTCTGACAGTTTTGAGCCACTCTTTCATATGGCACCTTCCAGCCAATGGTCAAATTATCTACATCTTTCATAAAATGACCTGAGAAATTGAAACTATGCCTTTGTACAGCAGAGAAGACTGAGGTTGAATACACTTATAGTAACAAACAGGAACTATTATAACACTGTCAAAGCACTTGAAACACATGACAAAATACAATTTTTGGTGTTTCGCAGTGTCCAACTTTCATGTTGTAATCAGGAATTAGTTAATAAAAAGATTATTACTTCTATCGTTTCAATAAGTGTACACCACTAACTGTCCGTTATTGTCTCAAAAGAGCATAAAAGAACATAGCTACATAAAGATATACCACTTTGCATATGGCTACATATTTGCCAAATAGTTCATGCAATTTCCAGATTGAAAATGAAGGTAATTGAGCTAGTTAATATGATTACACACCATCTCACAAAAGAAATCACCACAAAAGCTAATAAACTTTACTAACAGGGTAATACAAAGGTTAAGCTTATGACATTTTAAATTACTTTGTATTACGGCGTTTACCGTACTCTTCAGCTCTTGCAACACCATCCATAAAAACATCAATTGTCCAATCCTTTAGGTCCTCCTGTATACAGGAAAGGAAGAGACTTCAGCCACAAAATGAAATGCTTTCCTTGTGATTAAATTTCTCGGAAAAACTTTTATGAGCTGAGCAAGTCTCACTCGTGTGTATAAAGTGAAAGGATCTGATTTTCTGTTATGTAAACATGTAAGATTAACATATGTTTACCTAAACCTAATATGAATCAATCATGTAGAGTTACTACACGCTTAAAATTAAACTCGTCTCAAACTCTATTAACTCCCTATAGATACTGACACTCGATGGCATTAAGTCAGTCCAGTGAAAACATGTTAGGTTTAAAAGTGGCAGAATATCTAGTTACTGAGATGTCATCAACTATTAAACACCGACACAAACATTGTATACGACATTAACTGCAACATATAATCATCAATCCATCAGCATTGTCTCCGGTGTTGAATTTAGCAATAAAAATAAAAATAGTGAGTGAAAGATTGATACCAGGCGCAATGGTTCACCGGTTCTGATTCTGGAATTAGGACGGGAAAACTTGGATTCAAACGGAGTTCTGGGCGGGAGTTCCCGAATCTTCTCCCACTCCTCACGGCTGAGCATTCTCACAGAGCCTTGACCCTCTGGAGAATTCTTTATCTTGCGTTCCAACAACTCTTGAGATCTAGAATCATCATACTGCCATACCATCACCACCCATTAATGACTAGTTTCAGTTAGTAATATGATCGAACAGGTGATGTGCAAAAATGAAGTTGAGAGAACAAAAGGATTACCATCATGAGGAGTTTGGCGAATATTGCAACGCCAACGGCAACGACGATCATGGGCATGGTGGCGGTATCGAGGTAGGATAAGGATTCGGGGACCGGAACGATGAACTGGTCCTTGGTTTTGGAACTCCTCATCTTCCTTTTCTTCTCCAATTCCAATGCCTTTCTCTTCAGTGATTCGGTTGGGACATCGACACGCAGAGTGTGTAGTAATCTTTGTCTTACTCCGTTCATCGATCATCCGATTTGTGAAACTGTTGTTTTGTTCCCAAAATCATGTTCCATCTTACATTTACAGCGGAGGACAAAATATATATGTTGCGTAAGTATGTGTAAAAGGACAATATCACCCTTCAACATTTCGTCTTCTTGATTTTAAGTACTGAAATAAATGAATAAAACACCTAATAAATCATTAAAATAAATTGTAGAGGAATTCTAATCATTAGTGTAGGAGATAAGCTTTGTAATTGGGGAAGGTGATAAATGTAATTCAAAGTGTATGATACTATCAACATATCACAAAATGAGTTTGAGAGCGAGTATGTCTTTCGTGTTAGGTGTATGTTTGTGAAGACAAACTTGCGGAAACGCATAGGATATATCAGGTTTAGTGAAAGTGGGGTAGTATAAAGTTCTTACAAGACTGCGATATAGGGATGGATTCTCATAAGACGTGCCAGAGGAGGAGTTTATACTTGGTGTCAACAGGAGTGGTTGACTGTTGACGGTTTGAAGGATGTTATGCCAGCACGTTCGAAAATCTATGGGACACAAGTGCTTCGACTTAGAAAGATGTCATCAGGGTGCCGAGATACAACAATACCAAAAAAAATAACTCAGAGGCCTAAATTCTTCTGTGTAAACTCTAAAGCTAAGAGTGACATAATTTAATGGCGAAGGGTATGAGTACAGGTAATGAGGATGATGTCGTCTACATATAGAAGATTTAGGCCATGTCAGAACTCTGTCGATATATGAAGAGTGAATGGTCTCATAATTACTACAAAATACACCTAACGCAACATGATATTAGCTCAGTTATTAAGTCATCTGAAGTAATAAATATAATTTAGGCTCCTGCATTTTTATTTCTTTTATTAAAAGACATTTTACTATGGTCCATTTAATAACTAAGGGTGGCAAATGGGCATGCTCGCTTCCTTTAAGTTCGCCCTGCAAAAGCCCGTAAAAAAAGGGAACGGGAGGGGGCGGGCGTAGTAGAGGATGCGGGGCTAAAATCTAAACCCTCCCGCAAAAAATGAGGGCGGGACGGGGAAAACCCACGGACATTGCACCTTTTATGCCTAAAAATACAAAATTTTATGTAAATGCTCATGTCCGCATAAGCCCGTGAAAAAAACGGGGCGGGGAGGGGGCGAACACATTAGAGGGTGATGGCCTAAACCCTTGACCTGTCCCGCACTAAAGTGTGTGAAAAATGGACATGCTCAACAATCTGGGCTCGTTTTGTCTCCCCTAATAATAATCGTAGTGATATGTTAAGGCTTACAGGCTTTGAATCCCAACACCGACAATTTTCTTTTTCTATTACAAAATGGGCTTGTCATACTCGTGCGTTTGCACAAGTAAATTTATTTAATATGACATATAATATATTTAGATACACATTTAAATTAATATTGGTTACGTAATTGTAAAATGAATAATGATTATATAAACTCAATTGTAATAAATAAATATACAAAAAGAAGAAGAAACAAAGACTCGTGAGAAAGAGACAGGAAAAAATGAAATTTTGACATTTGAAAATTAGAAATTTGCCTCTGAAATAAAGACAAATATTAATTAAAATAAAATAGATATTATGCTAATAATGACTTGTGAATTGAAACACAACATACTCTCTCTTCAATTATGGTTTGAAAATAAATTTTTTGTCTCTCAAATAATGGATTGTTAACATTATTAGTTGTTTGAATGTGTATTAAGTATAATTCAATTTGATAAAATAAATTGTTAATTTTACTACAATTGAATCTAAAATGTATTTATATTCACATAAAAATTTGAAATGAGTTACTTAATTGTAAAATAAATAATGATTATATAAATTCAACTGTATTAAATAATCATACAAAACGAAAAAAAATAGACCTGTGAGAAGGAGAAAGAAAAAAATAGAAATTTTTACATTTGAAAATAAACATTTGTGATAATAGTGACACATGAGATGTATTTATATTTTCTATTTTTTTTTTGTTAATTTAATTTTTAATAATGCAACATTTTTGTATTGGTTATTCCTAAATTTGATATGTTAAGTTGGTTTCTATCTAAGTGTTTCAAAATTGTAATCTCTCAGCTTAATATAAAAAAAATTCATATGCATTTTTGTAAAGTTAATTGTCATTTTACTGTAGCATTTTTCTAACTAATTCTATTATTTGTTGATTTTTATTCTATTTAATTATTAGATTAACTAAAAGTATTAAAGATGTTTGAATAAATCAGGCTATTATAAGTCGCGTTTGACAATTTTACACGTATTAAAAAATGTAGTTGCTACGGGTTGGTAAAAGAACTATTAAGACTAGTAAATTATAGGTCCAATCCAATCATAGTTCACCCACCATTGCGAACAAGTAGACCTTTATTCTGAACACTACATGAAGGCATAACTTCCTCCTCCAATCATGATTGTTAATTTACATCCAACAATCGTCTGCACATTCACTACGCCAAAAATGAGTTTTCGCAGCGCAACAAAGACAACGTTTTCTGGCAGAAGCGCTGCTACATGTTTCGCTAAAAACAAAAATAAAAAATGAAAGAAAAAAGCGCTGCTAAATGGGGGACATAAGACAGCGCTTTTGAAAAGCGCTGCTAAAACCCTAAGGCATGTGAACTTTAGAAAGCGTTTTATGAAAAATGCTGCTAAAGGTGTAACATAAGGCAGCGCTTTTGAAAAGCGCTGCTAAAGGTCTTTCGTATAACACACTTCAGGCAGCGCTTTTGGAAAGCGCTGCTAAAGGCCTTTCATTAATCCCACATAAGAAAGCGCTTTTACCCCAAAAGTGTTGTTAAAGGATTAACATAAGAAAGCGCTTTCTAAAAGCGCTGCTAAAGGTCTTTTAAAATATTAAAATTAAAATAGATTCTGATCTCCTTCTATTTTCATTACGGCCGTTTCTATTTCGCCCTAATCTCTCGCGACACTGTATCTTCGTCTTCTTCTTCTGCAAACGAAACTCCCTCGGTCCTCCGTCGTCCGCCGTTCGTGACTTTATTCCGTTCGAGGCTACCCTTACAGCTACCGTCGTCCGCCGTTCGTGACTTCAATCCGTGCTACCGTCGTCCTCCGTTTGAGGTTTTTACTCTCCTTTTTTCTGGTTTTCTCTCCAATAATGGAAATGCCTAATATTCTCCATTGTTGATTGTTTCTCTGCTGTTTCTGTGATATAAATTTGTTGTATTATTAGTTGTTGATGTTAGGTTTTGATTTTTTGGTTTGTAGAAGTTTGTTTGTGTTTAATTGAAAATGTGATTAGTTGTTGATATTTGATTTGATTTGATTTAAAATGATATTAGTTGTATTGTTAGTTGAAAATGATATTAGTTGTATTGTTAGTTGATTTTTGATATTAGTTTTTGATTTAATTGAAAATGATATTAGTTTTTTATATTTAGTTGATTGATTTTTTATTTAATTGAAAATGATATTAGTTGTATTGTTAGTTGATTTTTGATGTGATTTTTGATTGCCTATCCGTTTGCGTATCTGTATCGATTTCACTCACAGGTTCATTGTTTATAATTATGTCTAAAATGACTTTGAACTTAATCCCTCTAAGTTTGTTTAGCTTTATAAGTTTTTAAATATAATTGTGTCATTTTATATTGATGTTATTCTTAATTACAGGTGAAATGGCTAGTAAAATGGAAAACATGACACTTCAAAAAATGATGGACATGAAACAATTCAAGAAGCGGAAGGAGATATTACGCGAGGAGTAACTATCATGAAGAACATCATTCGTGCTAGAGATAAAGGAATAAAGTATGACGTTTATTGGAATGATACGAACCAACTTGTTGAGCCTAACGGATAAATGTTGACAAGTTACATTGGTACACTTGTTCGTTTGTATATTTCAATTACTTGTGATAATTGGAGAAATGCATCGTTGAAACCCGCCAAAGAAAAGATATAGAGTGAGATACAGGTACCATATTAATGTTATTTGTTTTTGTTGCCGATTATGTCTTTAAATTACTAATTATGTTATTTGTTTTTGTAGAGGTCTTTTAATATTAGTGATGGCCGAAAGAAGTATTGTATTCAATTAGCCGGAAAAAGATACAGAGGGTTTCGAGCATTTCTATCAAACAAGTATCTTAGGGATGCCGAACGAAATTTTATTGAAGCAGAACGTCCAGTGAAGTATGTGGAATTGATTTCACCTGAAGAATTGGCAACTTTTGTAGCCAAAAGAAGAACCGAAGCATTCCAGGAGTTGAGTGGCGTAAATCGCCAAAGAGCATCAAAACCCACGTATCTATATAGGAAGGGGCATTTGGGATATGCACGCTTACAGTAAAAAATAGTAAGTATATATAAATGCTTTGATTTACTTGTTTCTTTCCCATGTGTTATAATTGATTTTATTATTTGTCTTAATGTGTAGTTAGAAGAAGAGAAAAGTGAAGAAACATGTGTTCTGAAACATGTTTTGTGGAAGGCTGCTCGTGTGGGCAAGGATGGAGTTGTTGCGGAAAATGTTCAACAAGTTTTTGAGCAATGTGTAAGTATAACGTTATGCATTTTATATCCCACTTATTGACATATATATAATATTTATGCTTTTTAATCCCCGCTAATATTTTCGATATTCATGCATATGAATTCCAGGAGACTTTGTCTCAGTCCGCAACTCTAGGTGAAGACCAGGATTGCAGGAGCATACTTACTCGAGTGTTAAATGTTTCTGAGTATTCCGGTCGTGTGCAGGGTAAGGGTTTTGGGGTCACTCCATCATCCTTTTATAATCGTTCAAAGAGCCAAAATCCTAGCAATAAACAAGTGATGGAAGCCATGGAAGAATTAAGAGCTCAAGTCCGTGAATTACAAAAGGACAAGGAAAAATATATGTCAGAAAGGCGTGGTTCAGAGTTTAATGATACTAGTGACAAAGGTAGTATCAATTGTCAACAGAAACTTGCCGAGGTAATTATATATGCTTATTATGAAATTAATTTAGTACAATTTTTTTAATATATACACATTAGAAGTGTTAATTCTATATTCAAATGTTTTACTAACTTATATGATTTTTAGATTCATGCCCAAGAGTTGTAAATAATAGAAAGTCAGAATAGGCAGCCAGAATTAGGCAACATGTCCAACCAAAAAAAGACTCTTGCAAGGATGGGGAAAAAAAGAAATTGTATCCCGATTTAGGTCATCTCTTGAAACACTTGTAGAAACATCGAATTTGATGGACGGAGGTATTCGTACAGTACCTATGGAGGAAGGTATTTTCGGTTATTCCCATTCAGAAACAATTTCTAAAGAGGATTTGGATCAAATTTTTAATCATTCTGAATTAGGCATCGGTGTTATGCACACATACATCAGGTATTCCGATTAACTCTCTTTAATTATTTAAACAATTTATTTACTCATTTCAACGAATAATCTAATGTTTATTATGTTTTTATTTAAGGTTCTTGTATGAGAAATTGGTGCGCCCGCATCAATTGTCAGAAAGATTCGGTTTCTTATCTGCCAACTGTATCAATGCACCGTTAATTACGATGAATCCAACTTCAGTACAATCTCACTTAGTCGAAAGATTTATGGCCAGCATAGATACAGAAAAGTTGTATCTTTTACCATATAATACTGGCAACGGGTTAGATTTGCATTCTTACTTCATTTATTATCATTTTTCGTTTTTTGATGTTGCGTATAAAATTACTATATCGATACTTTTGTTTTATTTTACAGTGGACACTGGTTGTTGGGTGCGATAAATACGATAAGAGAAATAGTGTATTATGTGGATTCGTTAGATGGTGATGTAGATAAATACCCGGATATGAAGACGACGATTGATACGTAAGTGAAATTGTTCTAAATATTCGTGTGTGTTTGTTTATTAATTTATTTAAGTGAGATTGTTCTAAATATTCGTTTATATTATGTTAGAGCTATAGAAATATTTCGATCACAGAGGAGCCCAAGTATCAAAGAGTAAGTCAACCAACATTACATGGATCAGAGTGGAGGTATATTTTCACAATTTTGCTTATAATAGTGATGCTACTTGGTAAAACAAGTTAGACTATATATCCTGATATATATATATTTTTTTCACTGTGTAGTGTCCTCGTCAAAAAAATGGTATAGATTGCGGTTATTTCGTTTTGAGGTTTATGAAAGAAATCATTCATTTGGATGAAATAGAGATTCCAATTATGGTATGGATTTATAACTTATGAGTTATTTTAATATTTATCGGATATTTGATATAATTAATTACTTTTAACTAAATCATGCATATTATGTTATATTATGTAGTATTTTGATGAATTCAAGTGTGCTACTTACTCCAAAGTACAATTGGAAGAAATTAAGGAGGATTGATGTCAATACCTTATTGAGCAAAGAATCATATAAGGTATGGAAGTTGGAAGTTGTTGTATATACTTTGTATAGTTTTGGAAGTTGTTGTATATGGTTATTAGAATGGTTATTTTATTTTGGAAGTGGAATGGTTATTTGGTGTATGAATAGTTGTTATAGAATGGTTAATTAATTTGAAAGTTGCCGACCATAAGTTGAATATTAGAATGGTTAATTGATAAAGTCTTGTGTATAATTATGAAATATAAGGCCTATATATGGTGATTGAAGTATATAATTATGTAGGCCTATGTTGAATAAAGGCTTGTGAATTAAAGTATATAATTATGATAAGTTTTGATAAAAAATTATGTTATACAGGTTTGGTAATATACAGGTCTATTATAAGGTTTTAAAAAAAAAGTTTTCTTAAAAAAAGGAATTTTAGCAGCGCTTTTGACAAAAAACGCATGCAAAACAAATAATTTTTAAAACAATTTACATGTACAAAAGACAACACTTTTACTGAAAAAGCGCTGCCAAAAGTGGAACTAAAGAAAGGCTTTAAAAAGTGCTGCCTAAAGAGAGAGGGGGGGGGGGGGGGAACCAACGCTTTTTCCCAAAAAAGCGCTGCCAAAAGTTGGAAAATAATACACATTAGGCAGCGCTTTAAAAAGCGCTGGCTAAAGGGGAACAAAAGACAACGCTTTTAGTGGAAAAGCGCTACCTAAAGGGGACTTAAGACAGCGCTTTTGCAGGGAAAAAAACTATGTCTTTACCTTTAGTAGCTCCACCTTTTGCAGCGCTTTTAAGCGCTGCTAAAAGCCAAAAAAGCGCTGCTAAAGGTCTTTTTGGCATTGTGACTACGTGGGACATATTAGAGACAATTATAATCATCATGTGTATGTGTGTGCACGTACGTGGGTGCGTGCGTGGGTGTGTGTGTGTGTGACTCT
The DNA here is from genome assembly GCA_022829125.1 of Lathyrus tuberosus. Classification (NCBI taxonomy): domain Eukaryota; kingdom Viridiplantae; phylum Streptophyta; class Magnoliopsida; order Fabales; family Fabaceae; genus Lathyrus; species Lathyrus tuberosus. Next base: position 1,131,449 of record JALAZF010000179.1, read on the forward strand.
GAGTTACACTCAAGTACACTTTCTGTCTTATCTACAAATTTTCATGTCATTCATAAACTGAATTTAACATTGGAGTGTTAATCTTTTGTAGGCACCTCATATGATCAATAGAGAAATAAAACCAAAACCATAACCATTGTCTATGGGAGCAACACGGTCACTCCGGAACCATAATCAATTTCAGTTTTGAAACACGGTCACTCCTGAGCTATCTCAAATAGTGCTCTTTATCGATGTTGGTTTACAACCATCAAAAGCTCAAGCGTTACCAAGGAGAAATCGTGACAAAAATTCACATTCATATGACTCTGGTGGCAAAGATTGTAGGCGTACACCACCTAAAAATTATTGCTGACAAAGGCTCCATCACAACCCTATGGAGAATTCTTTTGTTAATTTCGACATAACCCATTCACAAGAGACTTTGACGAGCATGTTGAGCACGTAGATAACATATTAGACTATCACTAAGCCAAAGGAACAGTGAAGTACATGGTTTTTGATCTCACCCTAAATGGAGCATCCATGACCTAGTTCAAGGCCCTAGAAGACAATTATATCAACACTTGGAGGACACTATATAATGATTTCATATCCCACTTCACAAAACTTAAACTCCAACAAAAAAAAAGTGGTTGTGTTCAATTTTATTCATGAAAGAAAAAAAATGAGACACTACAAGAATATATTGACATATTCACCAAATAAGTTGTAGAAGTTAGAGGAGGTAACGACAAACCGAAATGTTTAATCTTTGAAAAGGAATTGAGGCTAGACTATATGTTCAGAGAGAACCTAGAATTAGAGGAACCACTGAGCATGAGTGAGCTACTTTCTCGGTCTCAACCATAAACATTAACTATGAAGAAAAGTTATTGGTTGAATTGTGGAAAGGAACAAGACATCTAGGAATCTTGAAGATTACAAACATCGTAAAGGAGTCACAACATGGGGTGAATCGTGCAAGAATTTTCAAATAATGAATTCATGGAAGCCGAGGTGAAATACATATGCTGTGAAGGAGTCACCACACGCTGGAAGAACAAAGTACTGCATATTCACTACTATAAAACGCCCAAACAACAACGCGAGGTTTACAACGGCATCCTATACACCGTTCTTATAGTGCGCACTGGATACGCGCGCATTATTTTAATTAGAAATCTCAAGGGTATAATTACGGTTGTTATGGAAACCTTGGTGATACAATCTAGCTATCATGGGTTCGAACCTCATCGCCCTCAAATAGTTTATCCCTTTGACGTAAATGCTCCCTTTTTAAGTTTTATTAATATTTAACTAAAAAATAATAATGATATCACGACGGCTTTTTCTTTAAACCGTTGTTACAAACTGTTATGTATTTTAAACACCAAGTATATATTAATTTATCCATTGAAAAAAGAAACAAGACGAAACAACCCTAACACCAACGCCGTCACTATTGTCGGGAAGAAGACAACAACAACAAGAAAGTGTTCTACTTTAAGGTGTTGCAATGTCACATTTGAAGACAAAATCATCCAAAGGTGTTTCTACGTCTTCTTCCAGTGTAAAATATCGATCTGGAAATTTTTGTGGTTGTGATGGTCGTATGGTTTCGTATCAATGCAAGAAGGGACAAAATAAAGGAAGGCTTTTTTGGAGATGTCCATTTTGGAGGAGCGATGAAACATGTAATTTGTTCATATGGGATGAAGACATGGGAGAAAGAGATGGAAATAACGATGAGAGCATTATGAAGTCAGAGTTGGAAGTTGTGGGCTATCTGAAGGTTATGTATAAGGATTTAAAGAAAAAGAACAAGAATTTGAAGAACAAACTGAAATCAGAGATAATTTCTGGAAATATCAAGATGTTATGTTTTCTTGTCTCCTTTATGTTTAATGTTTACTTTGTTATGAAATGTAATAGTTGAATTAGGGTTTGAATTACATTGTTGATGTTTAAACTGCAGATCCATTGTGAATTACATTGTTGATGTTTAAACTGCAGATGCATTAAGTGAGAAGTTAAGGCGCACCTTTTCTTTTTTATTTATTTTAAAATTCACAAATAAAAGGGTTATCACTACGGTTCTCCTGGTCAACTGTAATGATATATTTATAATAAATAAATACCTATCTATAGGGTTTTTATTTATTTTAAAATTCACAGATAAAAGGGTTATCACTACGGTTATTCTAGTTAACCGTAGTGATATATTTATAATAAATAAATACCTATCTATACGGTTGTTATTGCTAACGGTTGTGAAATAGTTTACCCATATATAAGCAAAATAACTTTCACTTAATTGACAGTAACGTCGTTGCCTTCAAAGTGAAACCCTAGAACCCATTTTTTCTCTTCGTTTTCACCATTAGCCGTGAATCATACATTAAGGTATTCTTCTTCTTCCATCTATTGTTATATATTTCCCATTAACTCGTTTGTTGCATGTTATTTTTGTTGATTGTTCTCATTTTTTCAGATTCGTTTTCACTACCTTAACAAAGACCATACTTTGGAAACTTCATAATGTTTGTGTTGCTATGGAAAAATGTATAAGAAGCATGAAGCTATGATGGAAACTTCATTCACCTTATACTTTTTTTTATAGCATCACGAACAAGATGTTAGTAAATGAAGAAACAACAGTGTAAGCAAACTTTATCTAGTTTTAGAAGCAATGAAAAGAAGTATAAGAAGTATGAAGCTTTTGTGTAAGTTTCTTCCTCCTTATATTTTTTTCATAGCTTCCCAAACTAGTTCAACACCATAATTGGTTCCTGTTCCGCGATTTGTTTCATTAAAAGGTGCGTTATTCATGTTCCTCTCTTTACTCATCACTAGATTATGGTTTTAGGGTTTGTTTTCAACTGAGGATGCTCATTTTTGAAATTTGCTTTGTTTCCTTTCAGGTTAAGGGGATGATACAGGGTGATGATGCTGGTGGAAGCAAGCGTATTATATCAGTTTATAATTTCTGGATCTGGTATAAAATGTTGTTTGAGTTTATCATATTCTATTTACATTGTTTGTTTAACTAACCCTCACTTAAAATTTGCTGGTGGTAGCAAGCGTATTATATGAGTTTATAATATCTGGATCTGGTATAGAATGTTGTTTGAGTTTATTATATTCTATGTAGATTGTTTGTTTCACTAACCCTCACTTAAAATACATTCAGTTAATTTGACATAGATACTTACAATCTGCAAATTAAGTTGTATTTGAAAACCAACTTAAACAAACCATTGTTGTTTTCTGATTGCATGCCTCTCATCATTTATCTCACGTTCTTTTATATATAGATTATGGTATAATGATCCGGCTCCTTAGATGCATCGCCATCTTCCATTATAGTTAAATCAAAGATGAGGCAGATTATCCAATGTCTTGTTGATCTTATGAAAATTTAACTATAATCGAATATAGCGATATATCGAAGGAGTCAGATCAATAAACCACAATATATGTAAAAGAGCGTGAAATGCACGATGAGACGAATGCAATCAGAAAACAACATTGGTTTGTTTAAGTTGGTTTTCAAGAACAGTTTAATTTGCAGATTATAGACATCTTCATCAAATTGAATCCATGTATATTTATTTAGTGAGGTGTTTGGAAAACAAGCAATCTACATTTAATATAATAAACTTAGGGTACTTACAACAACTGTTATCTATTGTAACCGATATCATAAGTAATTTATGTTTTATATAATTTCGCTGCTGATGGGTTTCGAACCCAGAACCTAAGTGTATGTATCACAACGGTTTATTATCATAACCGTTGTGATATATGGCTCGCGCCCTACCTTTCAATAACGGTTTCCAGCCCGTTGTAAAAACAACTAACTTACAACGACAATCTACATAACAACGCTTTCGCCCGCGTCATTATATGTCATTTCTAACTGTTGTTAAATGGGTTTTTCGTAGTAGTGATTTCACAAATATCATGGACATGAGACTCATGAATGCATCCACCTGGATGAAGCAATTGAAGATTTGATAAAAAAGGAATACTTAGAAGGTCCATTAAAAAAGTCACCCAAATAATATACAACAACAGGTGTAGGGATTCTCGATAAAAAGGATATTACTTAGAGTAAATTTCCATACAGAAAACATTCTCCTCGCTAGGGCTATATACTACCCAAAAGGACATAATTAATTAAATGAAATAGATAAGTCATAAACCTAAATATAAATATCAAACACATGTTGTTAGGATCAGAGAGAAATGAAAGAGAGAGAGAATGGGATGAATATGTGCAAAGAGAAATGAGAGAGAGAGAGAGTGTGTGTCAAAGAAATTACAGAAGGAATAAAATGTGAACCTATGAAAATTATGCGTATTGGAAAGATTGTATGTATGTGCTTCCCATGTCGGTTGACTTACAATTATGGGTCGTAGTCGAAGAAGGACCTTTTATGCCTAAAAGACCGTAGATGGCATCTCAATAAAGAAACATTCCAAGGATTGAGATGATGATAATGAGATAAAGAAAGTGCCTTAAGGTTTAAAGGTGATAAATATACTTATATATGCTTTAGGTGTTAGTGTATACTTCTTTATATTGCATTATAAGATTGCCAAATCGATGTGAAATGAACTTTAAGTTCTCCATAAAAAATTGAAGTTGTTAAACAATCTAATAAACCAGGTGGTGGTTTCAGAAGTTACTTTTTGAATGTATGATGGAAACCATGATATTTGACATAATATTTTCAAGATCTTATGAAACTATGTAAATAACAAATACAATATAAATTAAACATATTTGATGGATTTTTTAATAATTCGCAAGAAGTTGTACGTCTTAGCACTTGATTTGGATGACAAATGATAAATGAGAATTTGGAACCTTTGAAGTTTTTAGATTTTTTTTTTAATATGAAACTCAAAACAGAGGAAGGGAAAATTGACTCCCGTGTATATTGATGCGCTTTAGAATGATGCTTATGAAGACAAGACGTTTGTAAGGATCCTTCTAGACAGGGTTAAAATTAGATATTTAGGAGGTCTCTGAGAAGTGACAGAGCTGGATTGAAAATGTCTCATTGTATAGACCATAGCTTATCATAGGCCAAATACCCCCGCTGTCATTTATGTTTCGCCTAACAATCTGATTATTTTTGTTAATTTTGTTTCATAATAGTTCTTTAAGTCACAAACATTATTAAATATATTCTTTTAACTTAAGTTAACAAAAAGTCCTTTAGGTTATTAGTATGTTGCAAGTAGTAATTAATTTTGGGAATTTCTTAATGCACCCTATGTATTACTAATGCACTATGTGAAAATACAAAAATGCTCTCAGATTTTAGAGATGCACCTTCGAACGCACCTTACGTCAATAGGATTCTTACTTAATGTGAAAAAATTACGGAGATGTATCTTCCTAAACATTACGGAGATGCATTTCCGGGCGCTGCTTGTACATAACGCCTAGAACCCTTCTTCTTCCTCACTTGTTAAAAAAACAATTTTTTTTTTCTAAAACCCTCTCAAAATCACATTGCCTCAAAATCAATCAGGCAACATCTAAGCTTCTTCAATCATCACTGGACGACATCAAAGAGCTCATTAAACTACATCAACAACAACGATTCCTCACTTATTGTAAGTTTTTTATTATTGTAAACTTTTTTTAGTCTTTGTATAAATTTATAGAAATTGATGATTAGGTATTGGAATACGTAGTTTATGCATGTTTGATAGTTGATACATTATGAGAAATGTGTTTCATAGTTAAAAGTAATGATCAATACATTATTTTTTGGGGTTTGGTTGTCCGCATTAGCGCCATTGACGAAAATAAGGGTTGCGGGAAATTCCGGAGAAGCATCTCCGTATTTTTTCAAAGTTTGGATTTCTAGGAACCGGATATACATCTCCATATTTTATCTATCTGTTTTTTTTGTTGTTTTTTCTTGCTTGTAGTAGTTGTGTGACACTTGTTTGGTTTACTTATAGGCATTATGGCTAATAGAGATGACAGATTGAGCGATTGAAGTTATGTAGACGGGTACATCATGTGGTTCTTTAAGGTGTCACATCCATATATGGTGCAGGCTTCTCCAAGAGTTCTACCGACACCAACTCATGAAGAGATACTAGAGGAAGAACATGCTAGGTTATACCATGCTCATGATGTGTTACCTAGATGTTGTTGTATTGTGGAGATTACGCAGATATGCATTGACAAATGTATCTTTCCTGATGATTCTGAGGCGAGGGAGGTCCTAGATGCCATTATGACTGAGGCACGAGAGGCACTGATGTACCAGAGATAGCTGATAAGTGCTAAATTGTAGTGATTTTGAGTGTAAATAATTGTCACTATCAGCTTAATTATACCAATAAACCTCAACTTTAATGTATGTTTTGTGTAGTTTACATTATAGTGTGTAATATGCGTAATCATGTACATATCTTTGAGTTTGATAGTTTTTCTCTCATTTTTGTAGGTATACAAGCAATGATATTTTGTCATTTTCTTATAGAGCATTGAATAAGCTTTCCAACGCTTCCGACCACGCGTAAAACAAAGTTACAGTTCTCAAGTTATGGTAGAAACAAGTACTGAGTTTGCTGTCATGTTCGCTGTGCGAACTGGAGAGTTCGCCCAGCGAACCCAAGGCGAACAAAAATTGCCCAAAAGCGTGGAAAAACACTATTTTGGTAGTAGCTTGGTTTGGTATGTTCAAAGTGCGAACCGATGTTCACCCAGCGAGCACGGGAACCCATTTTTGCCTATAAAGTCACATTTTCAGATTTTTTTTAGGTTATCTTTTGGGAGCCTTTGGACACAATTGATCAGAACCATATTCTTTAGTATTTTTAGCTTAGAAACAACACATGGACGATGCATTTAGATGATTCGGAGCCAAATCATACTTCAATCGGAGATGACAAACCGTGAGAAGTTCAATCGAAGATGACAAACTGTGAGATATTTGTTCTTCTTCCTTCTTCTTTTTGTATTTTTCATTGTGTTGGGGTTGTTGTATGTATGTTTATTAGATTGTATGTTCATCTATGGATCTTTGTATAAAATCCCTTTTTCTAAATCTTAATCGATGTTATCTTTGATTTAATATCTATCTTAATGGGTTTGGATTGTTGTAGACATATACTTTTCAAACTCGACCTAAGATGATGATCTATTGGCTATGGGAAATGGTCTAAATATTCACGCGTGTGTGTCGGAGCTTAATGCTCCATGTTGTTTTGTCGCATGAGATATCACCTTTGAAATAACGCGATTGATCTCTCAGACTTTATGTTGGACATAACCTTTGTTTGTGAGCGATACGTGGGGGTTTTGACGAGTATTAGAGTGAGTGCATTTGATCGATAGGTTTTTTTCTCATACATGATGGGTATAAGGAAATGCAACTCTTGATGAGTTTCTCCTTTCTTACGAATGTGTTTATTTATTTGCTTTTACGCTTTTAATTTCTGCATATTACCCTTGGAAAACCATTTCAAACCCAAGCTTAGATACGTGGAGATTGTCGAATGACATTTTTTCCCTCGAACTGATCCCTATGGAGACGACATAAATCCCGGAGAGAATTCTTCCGAAAATAATATTTTTTCTTTCCGTTTTACCACATCAACAATAACATCGAAGGATGGGGGCAGACGAGGCATAGGAGCCCTAGTCTGACATACGCAGTAGTTAATAGTATTTGTAGTTTAGATTTCTTGGTTGTTTTTTATTTTTACTTATTTTGACTTCATTGTATATTTTGACTTTATTGTGTATGTCATGATGATTCATTTTGAATCCGAATTTATATATGTCATTTTTTGCATATTGGTTGTATGGTTTAATGCACATCACATAACAAGGGCCTTAACATTTATAAATAGTCATTTTCATCTGAGTAACCATAAAACTAACTTAACTTGCACTGTTTTGATAGGTTACGAAGATGAATCTACGTAAACCCTTTACGAATATGCATCTCCGGAACAATAAATGTTTAAAATGGGCTTTAGAGAGGGATGCATGGGATGTGTTTTGAAATATTTCAGAGATGCATCTCTGAATCAGTTGTAACATTTTGACTTAAGATAAGGTGCGCCCGGAGATACATCTTCAAAATCTGAGGGGCATTTTGGATTTTCCATAAGGTATTTTTCCACCTCATATGGTGGGATAAGAATTTCCTATATTTTTTCAACAAAATACCATAAAGAACTTTTTGGAAACAAAATCAACAAAAATGACCCCAATCATTACAAAGGTTAATCTTAATTGACTACGGGAAGCACTTGGCCTTTATTATGTATAAATTTTGGCAATTTATTTTCCCACCATTATGGTGTGATTCACACCTCTGAAAATCCTAAATTGTCCTCAGAAATATTCGAGGATGTATCTTCAGATGCACCTTAAATCACCTCATCCTTCGTAAATCAAGCAGCCACCCCGTTTTTTTTTCAAATATTGGTTCAAAGATGCATCTCCAAAATCTTCTAGGGTGAATTCGGAGACGCATCTCCGAAAACACCCCTGGCCCCATTTACTATGCATTTTTCATTGAAATTAGTGTCGTTGTTGGGTACTCTATGTCAATTTTAACTAATATTAGGGTAGTAGGAATTGTATCCTCGCGTTCTGACCTTTGCGCTCCTACGTTTCGGGCCTTTATGAGTCCTAGCGTAAAAAACTCATTTTTCTGGGAAATTGACTATGAATCAAAATTTTATCGTGCCATTTAATCAGAAAAAAAACCTAAATTTCTTGTTTTTCTATTTTATTTTATTTATTTTATGTTTTCATATTTTGTAAAATTTCCGAAGAAATTTGCAGACTCTTAATTTGACTTTATTTGATTTTTAGTTGTATTTTTCAGATTTTATAATTTTATTGTAATCATTTTTCTATTTTCCAATTGTTTTTCTCAATATGGACATTGTTGATATTACATATTTGATGCATTGATGATGCATGAATACTAGGTCTTCCGGATACACCCAATACCAAGTTAAAAAAACACAACATGACACTTTTCGGATATGCATATCTGAAAACATCCTTTTTCGTAAAAAAAAATTGTCCGGATATGCATCTCCGAAATTAAGTACGATAGGGGTGATTCACTCATTTGCGTTCAATTTTGTGAGAAATGTGTGCGTTCGAATGCATCTCCGAAAATTAGGAGCATTTTTGGATTTTCGCCAATGGTTTATAAGAATGTATAAGGATGGGAAAAGAAATTGCCTAAATTTTAAATTGTCTCCTAATCTAAAAGCCCAACTAAAACCCTAATCCTAATTAGTAGTAGTGGTGATTTCAAAAATTATTCCTTTAACTTGTTGTATCTTTCGTGTTGTATTTGGTTGTGGTTTTGAAATTGCATTTGTCTATGTCAAACCAAATTGAAGAAGTATGATCAGATGATCCTTTAAACACTTGAAAACGTGAGACATTTTACAATACATAGTCCTATCAAAGGTAAAGCTTTGATAAACGTTTCATTTAGAAGGCACAATATGGTCTTGACAACGAACAATGTCATTTGAGGTAGTACTTGATATACACGTAGTACAATCGATATAATTTAAATTGCTTGATAGTCCAATTGCTTATACAGTCAAATGCTCTATATCATAGGTAGAGATTTGATAGATACTTCGTTTAGGAGACACAACTTAATATTGATGACTTAGTAATCTTATTAGAGGGAAAACTTAATAGACGTTTAGTAGCATAGGCAAAACTTAACTTGCTTGATAATCCAATTGCCGATATGATCAAATGCTTAGTACCATAGGCAAGATTTAACTTGCTTGATAATCCAATTGCTTATCAAATATTCTATATTAATATATTATTTGTCTCGCTTAGGTAAATTCTTTTGGGGTACCATCCATTTGTCGGAATTACACCAAACCTATGTGTCATTCCCCAAATTTTGACCACTAAGATTTCCCATCATTGGGCAAATCCTCATCACAATAGGGATGAATCATTATGCCTCATCAGTCTCCCCAAAGATGGGTGAGCATCCACTACAATCAAATTTAGGGTTTCAGGCCCTCTCAGAGTTCTTAGACAAAGGATCAATCAAGAAATGACATGATCTTCAACTTGTCTAGCCTCTCAAACATCCACAAAGGATCAAGAGGACTCCCACTTCAAGGATTAAGCACAAGGCTTCTCCCTTCTAGGTGGATCAAGCCTTAAGATCGCCAGTGTCACCAAATTAGGGTTTGGTCGACCAGGGCCTCCATATGGAAATTTTCCTCTGGGCATGAGCCAATGCTTCAAAGCATAACCTATGATGCTCCAAGGGATCTCATGAACCCAATCATCAAGTCAATTTAGCCTCAGGGGGTGCATTCATCAAAAATATCAAGAATTAAGGTTTCTTGACCTAATTCACCCCTAAGTTGACTTTTGGGACAAAACATGAGCCAAGACCTCAAGAGATGATTTGAGGGTCCCTAACACACCACCTTGGTCCATTTGTAACAATGGATTGAGCCAAGAAGCTTGAGCAACAAGTTTCAATTTCATCTAAACCACAATTAGGGTTTCGCGAGAAAAGTCAACTGTATCTTTGTCTTTTGACCAGGACATGCTCTCAAACCCTAAGACATGATTCAATACACCCTATAACACCTATGAAATCAATTCATCAAGTTTTATTTAGGTCAAGGACTTGATTTCATAGAGGATCGCACAGTTTGGAATTCATCTGACAAAAAGTCAACTGTGCACAAAAGTCAAACTTTGACTTTTTGAGATTTTTCACAATTATGGTTCTTTAACCCCAAAATGATGTTAATATATGATTGGAATCATCATTCATCAAGAAAAATCAAGAAAAGTGGGATAACTTGTAAAAGGGGTAACCATAAAAAAACTTAGAAAATTTTCTAAGTTATGGAACAAAGTGGCTAGGGTACCAACTTTGGAGGACCATAACTCCTAAACCACAAGGCCATTTTTTCCCATACAAAGCTGGATTTGTAGCCCTTATGGCCCTCTATAAAAGCTTCAACTACACCTCATTACAATTCATTATGGATTTTGAGTTATGGAATGATCAAAGTGGCTGAAAACATGAAATGCCACTTTTTCCAACACTTTGTGAAATTTTCACTAAGTCAGAATTTGCCTTCACTTTTTTCCAAATGTAGGGGCATTTTTCACTTGGATCCAAAAAGTATCAAAACCAATTATGATCAAACAGTTATTGTATCATATGAGGGCTTTCCAAAATGACCAAGAACTTCATCAAATTCCACTTGAGCCATGAGATATGACAATGGCAATATGCCTTGCTGAAAACTGCCAAGGCTAGGCAGAATTTTGCACTTTTGCTCGATTTGGCAAAATCAGATAATTCCAAGCCTTGTCATCACTTTGGACATATCTGAAGATCAAATCTAAAGAGAACAAACACTGATCCAAGCCTCCAAAGTCTTTGGAACAAGAAGTAGCATGCCAAACCTAGAAATCCCTAAAAGAGGGACAAGACTCCAATTTTGGATTGGAGCATTTAATGGATGCACCAAGGTGGCATGGACTGACACATTTGCAATTGAATTCAGTCAAGAATGATCCAATAACTAGGGATCCACAACTCTGTGCTCTAACCTCTAGTCAATGGCTAGAGGAGACTTGAGATTCCAAAGTGCAACCATTGGCCAAACCTCTGCAGCAGTTGCTATTCACTATTGCTTGCAAAACAAACTTGCTCTACTATAAATAGAGCTCATTTGTGCTCAGTTTGAGTACACCAAAGCACTACAACAGATGCTTTCCTCAAAATCACTTTCTTTAGGCAAAAATACCTTCTTTAGCAAGGTAACTCTGAGTTTTTGAGTTAGAGAGCATTTCCATCACAGCTCATGATCCAAACACATCCAATATGTCATATCTAAGCTGTCCAAACTCACACAAGTGACTTGTAATCCTTAAATCTCAAAGTCACATCTCAAAACCTCAAAATAGGTTTTTTTTTTTGCATTTTTCAAGCCATGTCTTGATTCAGTCACTTTCCAAACCAGATAAAAGCTCAAACACACTCCAAATATCACCCTTGAACTGTCCTAAATGGCTCCCAACATCTGGAACACCATTTAAGAGAGTTGCTATTTTGGCCATTTTAACCCCTTTTGCAAGAAAGGGCCAGTTTTTGTTTTTGCAGGTTTCAGCTGATTCCAATCATCCTAAAAGCTTCTAAGAGATCATTTGAGAGTGTCCAAAGCATCAAACCATTTCTGGAACAAGAAACTTGGTAGATTACACAAAAAACTCCAAAAGCTCAAAAAGAGGTAAGCATAATGACTTGAACTTTCCAAAATATGCATTGCTTTGAAGTCCACTACTCATGCATCTCTTCTACATGTTATATGTGATGTGTTTGCACTAATTTATCATGTAATTCATGCTTGTACCAAGAGATGGCATAGAAAATGCAAAATATGGTCTATTTCAAAACCACTATCGGATTTTGAGGGGGAGCATGATTTGGAAAAATACCACCACCATTGGATTCCTTGTGAAATTCTAGGCCAAATGCATATAAATTTTGTCCCCAACCATGGAGAAATGAGAAAGTTATGGACCATCTCGTTTCTTGCCAAAACTTGCCTTGCCTTGTGTATTTGTTGGTTTGTTTCAATCAACGGATGTATCACCACCCCAGTGGTAAGATGTGCGCCCTATAACCTTGAGGCCGTGGGGTCAAACCCCACCCAGACCATTTTGTGTTTTCTCACATTTTTGCTATTTTTCCAATATTTTCATGTTTTATTAATTAATTGGAAAATTAATAACTCCTTCAATTTTAATTATTTTTGATTGGTTCCTTTTGCAAAAAATCACAAAAATGTTGAAATATTTTGTTCCACAAAAAATTTATATTTATATTATTTATTTAATATAATTAGTATTTTTATGAATAAAATGCCTTTTATTTGTTTTTAAACCTTTTAAAAATAAATATCCATTTTGGAAAATCAAAACCAAGTAGGTTTTAATTCATCTTGTGATTAATCCCTCATTTTTCAAACCCTAAACAAAAATCACAAATGGTTTATTCAAACTTATTTGGCATTTTTATCATTTTTATTTGATTTCCTTTAAATATTTACTTTTAAAGAAAAGCAAAATTAGGGTTCTTTGATCTTCACCCTCACAAAACATTTTCAAACTTTGGGCCTCTATTAGAGTGTAAGACCCAACCCCTTTGGAAACCTTTTCTGGGCCTCAGTCATTGTATAAGACCCACTGCGCTTTCAAAAATCCCGGTGCGATCGCCCGTTTAAAACAAACCATCTGGGCCTCTCCTCGAGCTATAAGACCCATTCAAAATCATTTTGGGCCTCTAATATAGTGTAAGACCCAATCCCCTTATGAAACCAAAATCTTTTGGGCCTCACTCGTTGTATAAGACCCACGGTGTTTTCGAAACCTCGGCGCAATCGTCACCCTTTTCAAAATTAACCATTGGGCTTCTCCTTGAGCTATAAGACCCATCTTTGTTCACTTTCAATCATTTTGGGCCTCTTGAGAGAGTGTGAGACCCATCCCCCTGTATAGAAAACCTTTCTTGGGCCTTAGTCACTTGTATAAGTCCCTGTACAAAACGACAGTGCGATCACTGATAAAACCCTGAGCCTCTCCTTGAGCTGTAAGCCCCAACAATCTTTTCAAAGCACTTTCTCCTTTGATTTTGAATATAATTTTGTTATCAAAGTTTTCTTTGTTGAACAACTAACAAAACAACATGGAAGCTCTAAAACCGAGTAAGTGTTTACCCGCTTTCATTTACCGCTTTCATATGTATATAACTGTATTGTAGGGCTGTTTCACTGTAAGTCATCTTTCATAAACTCATATCGATTGTGTAATACTAGTATAGATATTTAGAGTTTCCCCGGCAACTACGTCTAGAACTAAGACAAAACCTCGTCTCTTTATCTCTGACGTTCTCTCGGATATTTCAAACATAACCTAAACCATGAGAATTTTCTTTTACAACAATTTTAGATAACTAGATCTAAGAAATCTCCCCCTTGAACAGATCATATACAGAAGGCCAATGTTCCAAGTGAAACCCCTTCTGGAACTGTTCATCAGCCTCCTCTTGGGCTTAGTGCAAGGACCCACATGCTTCCTAAAAGCATCCCCGCCTCCTCTTGGGCGTTGTACAAAGGACCCGTCGGCTTCTTAGAAGTTTTCACAGCCTCCTCTTAGGCTTCGTATAATGATTCTTCCTCTGGAAAGATAGCCTCCTCTTGGGCTTCGTACAAATAGTCCCTTCGGCTTCTTAAAAGTTTTTCTCGCCTCCTCTTAGTCTTTGTACAAATTGTCCCGACGACCTCTTAAAGGTATAAGAACAGAAATTAGTCATCTTAATAGAACAGTCTTTCAAAGAGTCTAGATCTTCCTACGGCGAACATACTGTCTCTTGATCTCTCTTAAGGATAGTATAAAAGATAAAACTTTAGACTTGGATAGTCTAATCTCCTTGAGTCTCGAAGACATTCTCAAGTTCCTTTCAAAAATAGGAAAAAACACCCGTAGACTTGGGCATTCTCAATCCCCTTCGGATTCACCGTTTCCTTAAAGAACAGGAAATAATCCCGGTCCTCAAATCAAATCCATGAGTACAACATTACCCATATAAGAACTGATTTTCTCTTTCAACCAACATACTGGACCTGTCACTCTACTAAAATAGTAACCCTAGCCTCCTCTTGGGCTTTGTACAATGATTCTCCCCAGTAGAGTTAACCTTTGTAGCCTCCATCTCGGGCTTCGTACGAGATACAAAAACACTCTCTTGTTGAGTATAAAAGACTCTCTTGTTGAGTCAATCCATTTTTAGCCTTCATCTCGGGCTTTGTACGAGATACAAAACACTCTCTTGTTGAGTATAAAAAGACTCTCTTGCTGAGTCAACCCTTTTAGCCTCCATCTCGGGCTTCGTACGAGATACAAAACACTCTCTTGTTGAGTATAAAAAGACTCTCTTGCTGAGTCAACCCTTTTAGCCTCCATCTCGGGCTTCGTACGAGATACAAAATCACTCTCTTGTTGAGTATAAAAGACTCTCTTATTGAGTCAAGCACCTTTAGCATCCGTCTTGGGCTTCGTACAAGACACCTTCCAAAAGCACTCCCTTGTTGAGTCAACCCTTTTAGCCTCTATCTCGGGCTTCGTACGAGACACAAAAGCATCCTCTTGTTGGGTCAATAGCCTCCTCTTAGGCTTTGTATAAAGAAATCCCCATTTGATTCAATCAACCTTTTAGCATCAAATCATGCTTTGGTCACAGCATACAAACATCAATAACTCCTTTTCCCTCATCTAATTGCTGTAAGCGGCAAGCCTCTAGATTATTTACATCCACGCCACTATCCCTCTTTTAGCATGAGAAATTCCTAAGGAAAGATGGCATTGCTCTAAACTGAGTTAAAGTCTTCTCCTTTAGGTTGAAAATCCCCTATAAAGAAAATTATGGCATTGCTGGATTCACATATCCCAGTTAAAGTAATTCTCCTTTATAATCAATCACCCAACAGTCGTGCCAAACAGGCCAAATATTCCCCTTTAGAGATGAAAAATTCTCTCTAAAGTCAACACCCTTTTAGCTTCACATCTTGGGCTTCGAACAAGATACAAATAGACTTTCAGCTTCACATCTTGGGCTTTGAACAACATATAAACCACCTTTAGCTTCATGTATTAGGCTTTGAACAAGACACCAAAACACCATTTCCTCCCATAGAATAGGAGGAACTACGATCGCTCTGATTTCCCTATCCCGGGAATACGTAGGCATAAGATTGAAAAAGAATCTTAGCGAGCACACTAATAAAAAAAACCCAAAGTCCCCTACCCCCATCCAATCTAGCGCAGTATCCCAACAAATTCTCCATGAACAGTCCCGATATTTCGTTCTGAACATAATAAGCAGAGAGAGACCCACGAACTAAAACCGCATCTGTAAACCAACAGTTTTGACTGTTTAACCTCAGTTTGCAAGCAGGGTTAATTGGAGACATCAATTTCCCTTCCTTCATCAGCTTCAATAGGATAAAAAATGAATCGAACTGTAGTACCAAAGAGATAGTGATTCGAAACCACAAAAACCGCGCTACAGAAAAATGGCGACCACAGTGGGAGCCAAAGTAAGATCTAGTCATCGTCGTCCCCATTTTCCACAGAAAAATGGCGACTACAGTGGGAGTCAAAGTAAGATCTAGTCATCATCATCCTCATTTTCCACTGAAAAAAGGCGACCACAGTGGGAGCTACTTGTTCTTCTCCCGTCTCTTAGGAGGAAACCTTAAGTTCAGACAATTTCACAGGAAAAATAGCGCCCACCGTGGGGCCAAACAAAGGAATCTTGTCTCTCTTATCTCTCTGGTTGAAACCTTCTCTTAGGACAAGTCCTTGTGTTCACAAGGTATCACCGAATGACAGTTCCATCAGGGAATGTCATTATTGCTAGGATCGGCCCTCACTAGGATCTTAGGTCAAAAACCTTTAAGTTGGGAAGGTACCACAGAATGGTGACTTCGCAGGGGAGCCATTTTCTGTTAGGATCATAGGATTCATAGCTTTTAAAAAGTCTAGGACATTAGGACAAATATATATACTGCTTTTCCTAATTGATATCTGTGTTTATTTTTCTGCTAATGGGAATGCGTGTGATGCCACATGTGGAAAGATTGAGTATACACCTAGGAAAAACCTCTTTTAGTAGTGCGGAAGCTATCAGAAATAGTTGTCACGCGATACTACCCTCTTCTGAGATTCTTTGAAATACATCACCTAGCACGGTTCCCGGCCCACTGATGTTATCTCGACAAGAATCAATGATTTTGAGAGACAGGTACAAAAATCACTAGTATAAACCTTTGGGATGGGTAGAGCCTTGACTTCATGACACCGACCCTTTGACCCCATGTTTTTTCTATGTTTTTGTGTGCTGCATTCATGCATTCATTTTAAAAACATTAAGCAAAGAAAAATTTTCTCTTCTAGTCTCTCTTTTTCAAATTAAACTAAGACAATGATTGCAAATATCAGAGAGAAAAGGATTGCGCTCATGGATTTCGATAGAAGAAAAAATCACAAGTATACCTTCAAGGTTCCAAAACTAGGGGATTTGAGAGGATTAGAAAGGATGATCACTAACCCTGACGCTTTCAGAGCCAAGTACGGAGGTCTGCTACCTCTGTTAAGGGTCCATGCAATTGAGGGAATCCTGGAGGCACTCATTCAGTTTTACGATTCGGTCTATCACTGTTTTACATTCCCAGATTACCAGCTCGCACCAACGCTGGAGGAGTACTCTCATCTGATTGATCTACCCATTACTGATCAAGCCCCATTTTCTGGACTGGAAGAAATTCCAAAGGATCAGACCATTGCAAAAGCAATCTATTTGGATGAGTCAGAAATCAAGACTCACATGACCACCCAAGGAGGAATCCCAGGTTTATCAGCCAAGTTTCTAGTAAAGAAGGCTCTGTACTTTGCTAGTATAGGGAACGTGACTGCTTTCGAGAACATATTTGTTCTGCTCACCTACAGGTTATTTCTGTTTCCCAACAATGATAACTTCGTCGATATCAACGCCATTAAGGTTTTTCTCATTGGAAACGCCGTACCAACCTTGCTCGCAGATGCGTATCATTCTGTACACTTAAGGAATTTATACAGCGGAGGAATGATCACGTGCTGTGTACCCCTGCTATACAAATGGTTTATCTCCCATTTGCCTAAGTCTGCTGCTTTTTGGGATCATAAGAGTGCCTTACGTTGGTCGCAAAAAATCATGTCTCTTACCAACTCTGACATAGATTGGTACAATAGGATTTATGACGGGATTAGGATCATTGACCGTTGTGGAAACTTCCCCAACGTACCCCTCATAGGAACTAAGGGAGGAATCAATTACCATCCAGTTTTAGTTCATCGTCAATTTGGATACCCGATGAGGCATGTCCCGCGTAATTCTCATCTGGAAGGTCTTTTCTTCAAGGAAGGAGAAAATGACAGGGCATTAAAGATGGAAATAGTTCACGCTTGGAAACATGTTCATAAGAAAGGACGGAAGTCTCTAGGAAAATCGGACTGTGTCTCGGTGGAGCCTTATCTCCACTGGGTACAAACTAGAGCTCTCAAGCTAAAGATGCCTTATCCTCGTCACGGAGTTCTTCCGCCAAGGGAACCTGTCATGTACTTCATGACTGAAACAGAACAACTTTAGGTTACTCTCAATAAAGTTCAACAGGAGAGGAGGTCTTGGAAGAACAAGTACCGCATTCTCAATGTGGAGTGTACCAAAATACAGCAACTGCTGAAAGATAAGGATACTCTAATTGAGATTTTGAAGCAACATGCTGTAGAAAATCAGGATGACCAAAGGAATTTGCTCGCTACTTTCACTTGGCAAAGGAATGACAACCCGACAACGGCCCAAGAGCCCCGGTCCAAGAAAAGGAAAGTACCAGAATCAGCACCCGAGTTCTCCTCAGAGAGGACTCGGGACCCATTAGCTTAGGTTTCTGTTTCTGCACCTTGTAATTTACTGTATTTCCATTTCCGCAATCCTTTGAATTCAATAAAACGGGGGTGTCCCCACTGTTTGATATTTGCAATCTAATTGTCGAAGTTTATTTTGATTAAACCAAAAAACAATTAATATAATCATTGCATTCATCATTCTCACGTCACATATTCTTCTTACCTACGAATCTCACGTTTGTGTCTCGGTTCTAGAGTCAAACTGTCTCATTCGTACAATACTCGGGCCAATAGTTAGAAAAAGATGGATGATCTCGAGGAAGAGAACAGAGAGTTGAAAGAAGAGATCGATGCTCTGAGAGAGGATATGAGAAAGCTTCGTAACGACATGCAAACCATGGCAGAAGCTCAGCTACAAAGAACTGTGATCTCAGAGATCACCTCAACGCCCATAGTGGAGAAGTATGATCCTAGGTATCAAATGCCGAAAGATCGTCCCTGGGGCATGCCTATTAACTATATCCCGGAAGGATATGTTCCCCCGATCGCTGAAGATCAGGGAATCATAGCAGAAGCCGTTGGGCTTGAAGGTTACAAACTTTGGGAAAGCGAAGATGCCAGGGGCGTGACAGCAACTCCTGAAGGTTAAAAACTTCGGGAGGAACCGAGAGTCTCGGCCATAATGACTATACCACCACCTGTGGTACACACTGTCCCGGTAGGACAGATTCCACAGATACCTTCTGGTAGAAAGGACAGTATGTTCGACAGAATGAATGAGTTCCAAGAACAATTCCTGGAGATGCAGAAAGAACTGCAGGCCCTTCGCGGTCAGGATCTATTTGGAAAGGACGCCGCAGACCTTTGCTTGGTCCCCAATGTGAAAGTCCCGCACAAGTTCCAAGTACCCGATTTTGAAAAGTACAAGGGTAACTCTTGCCCTCAAAGCCATTTGGTGATGTACGCTCGGCGAATGTCAGCTCAGATAGAGAACCAGGAGCTACTGATTCACTACTTTTAGGATAGTTTAACCGGTGCCGCATTAAAATGGTACATGGGTTTAAACCGCACTACGATTATCACTTTCAGAGATCTTGGCACTGCCTTTGTCCAACAATATAAATACAATTTGGACATGGCACCGGACAGAGATCAACTCAGATCAATGTCACAAAAGGACAAGGAAACCTTTAAGGAATACGCTCAGAGATGGCGTGAAATTGCCGCTCAAATTTGTCCACCTCTTGAGGAAAAAGAGATGACAAAGATTTTCTTAAAGACCTTGAGCTCATTTTATTACGATAGAATGGTTGCCAGTGCGCCCAGCGACTTCACTGAAATGGTCGGTATGGGAGTACGTCTCGAGGAAGTCGTTCGAGAAGGACGTCTAGTCAAAGACACTGGGTCGACAAGCGGTACTAAAAAATACGGTAGTGCTCTCCCTAAGAAAAAGGAGAAAGATATTGGGAATATCTCTCTCGGAAAGCAAAGGCGACGGTACCAACCAGTAGCAGCTGTAACTCCTGTTATCAACCCCGCAGATGTTTCTACGTATCAACCTCAGGTTGCTCAAAGCCAACCGCAATCGCAACAATTTCAACAAAGGACACAACAGCCTCTTCAGCAGGCTCGTCCTCAATACAACAACAATCGTACAACGCGGCCACCAGGATTTGATCCTATACCTGTATCATACGCAGAACTATTTTCGTTACTACTGGCCAAGGGGCACGTCCAAACCAGGTCTCCTCTTACAGTACCGGAAAATGCGCCTTTTTGGTTTAAGGTGGATCAGACTTGCCCTTACCATCAAGGAGGACTAGGGCATAACATAGAAAACTGTCTCAGTTTCAAATCCGACGTACAAAAGCTTGCTAGGAGCGGGGTCTTATCTTTCAAAGATACGAATCCGAATGTTCTCACTAACCCGCTGCCTTAACACGAGAAGGCTACATCCAATTTGATAGAGGGAGAGTCTAACAACATCTATCAAATTCATGATGTACTCTTGTTAAGGGCCAACTTGGTTAAGATGCATTGTAGACAGAGTGGATATGGCCAAGTACCACCTCATAATTATCACCAGTGTGATATCTGCTCTAAAAGTAATCAAGGATGTTCTATGGTGCAATCAGCTCTACAGGAATAGATGGATCTCAGATGGATCCAAGAGCACCGAGTTCGTGGAGTTAACATGGTTTACACGAATTCCAGCATCATTCAAAACCACGATATCCGTGCGATGAATGTCAACTTGGTGGCAATGCACTCAAGGCAAAGCCAGTATCATAATCTGCAGCGTCACGATTACAATTCATGCCTGACTTGCTCGGTAAACAAACAGGGATGCTCTTTCATACAGGAGGCCCTCCAGCGTCAGATGGATCTTGGATGGATTCAAGACTACCATGATAGGAATCATTATCAAATCAACATGATTCAAATCTTCGATATTCGCTTGATGAATACCAGCCTGGTGGAGTTACATGCTAAACAGGTCCGACTCGGGTTCCTGGTATCACATGATTATCAGAGCTGTAAAGCAGGTTGCGAAGACGATCAGGGATGTGCCCTTGTCCAGGAAACACTTCAGCACTTATTAAACCACTGGTGGCTTTCAATCTATATGGATGAAGACACCCAGCAAATTAGTATCACTACCGGGAATCCTACTAGATATCAAAGTCAGGATGTTCGGCCGATGGAAACAGATCTAGTAAGGTTACACTGTATTCAAAGCGAACGTGGCCAGGTGCCACTACACAACTATGAGCGGTACGGAGTTTGCTCAGTGGATAATCAAGGATGCTACCTCGTGCGAGCAGCCCTTCAAAGTCAGTTGGACCACAAAGAAATTCAACCATGGTCAAGTTCTGGATCAGTCAACTACTTCGCTGATCAAATCGAGGACGTTGTCGTAATCTCTGATCATCAGAGGGCTATGGATGTTTGTACCATTATCCCTCTACTTGACGAATTGAGAGTTCCCAACCGGGAACAGATCGAAATTACTTACGATGGTCAAAAAAATCAGAAGGCTCCCATAGTTATCTATCTACCGGGACGATTACCGTATGAATCAGCTAAGGTGATCCCTTACAAATACGGTGCAACGATAATTGAAAACGGAAAGGAAATTCCATTACCCTGCATCGTGAATATTGCAGATATCAGTCGAGTAAAACGGAGATGTCGAATCTTTAACCGAGGGGTTGGAGAACCTATCAAAGAAAAGGAACCTCAGATAGAAGTTCCCAATCCACCAGTCGGTCAATCCAGTAATCCCAACCTTTCAAAAAACAATGATGAGATGCTGAAGCTCATCCAAAGGAGTGAATACAACATTGTTGATCAGCTGTTACAAACTCCTTCAAAGATCTTGGCATTATCACTGTTACTTAGTTCAGAAGCGCACAGGGAGGCTCTACAGAAAGTCTTGGAGCAAGCCTTTGTGGAACAGGATGTAACAATCAGACAGTTCGATAGCACTGTCTCTAACATCACTTCCTGCAATAACTTGGGATTTAGTGATGAGGAATTACACTTCCTGCAATAACTTGGGATTTAGTGATGAGGAATTACCTGAAGAAGGTCGCCGTCATAACATGACGCTCAACATTACAGTCAACTGCCAGGACGATGCTTTAGCCAGCGTACTGGTAGACACAGGGTCAGCCCTGAATGTTATACCGAAGTCCACTTTAATGCGACTATCATTCAAAGGACCTCCGATGAGAACCAGCGAGGTCGTCGTCAAAGTATTTGACGGATCCAGAAAAATGGTTATCGGCGAAGTTGACCTTCCCATAACTATCGGTCCTCACACTTTCCAGGTCACTTTCCAGGTCATGGACATCTGGGCAACATACAGTTGTTTATTAGGAAGACCTTGGATACATCAGGCTGGGGAGGTCACTTCGACCCTCCACCAAAAGCTAAAGTTCGTCTAGAACGACCAACTTGTCACGGTTTATGGAGAACAGGCCTTGCTCGTAAGCAACTTATCATCATCTACTTGTGTAGAACCTGAGGAGGTGGTTGGGACTCAGTTCCAAGCGCTTACGGTGAGCAATGAGAATCAATCAGAGAAAGGAACCTCGATTTCCTCATACAGAGATGCTCTCGAAGTGATCGAAAATAACAATGCAAAAGGATGGGGACAGCTTGTCATTCCCACTGATAACAAAACAAAGAAGGGTCTTGGTTTTTCTGCAACCTGCACCCAGACAGCTGCTAACGATGAAAGTCGCCATCCTATTCAGAACTTCTTCCACAGTGGAGGCTTCCTTCAACCAGTGACTCAAGACGTGCATACCATCAATAAAGATGATTCCTCCGATACGGAGGAAGAATGGAAGTCCTATCTCAATGAGGACGGTTATACGTCTCAGGGCGAAACACATACGCCATTTTGCTATCCTGCACAGACTATTATGGCCCAATTCATTAGAGGAGGACGTCGGAATGACATATGGAGATTGTGATCCTGAAGGATGCCGTGCTCTGCCAAATTCATTAGAGGAAGACACTCTGATGAAATACAACTTTGACCACGACTATTATGGCCCAATGGATGACTTGCCTATATGGCAGCCGTATCCCAGAGACTTGTGGCAAGAAAGTCAGCCGAACAATTAAAATTAGCTGAGCATCATTGAAAAGAATACCTGCGTCCCCACCATGTCATGAGATCAACACCCAGGTTATCCTAAAAATACCCAGCACGACGATAAACTCGCAACGTTTGCGGGACTAGAATTCATTAACTATGCTTTTCCCGAGGTCAACGTCATCGAGAGGGATGACTCCTCCAGTTCCAAAGAAGTGTGGGACACCTTGGGATAACCGAGTGGAAAATACGACTTCAAGATCAAATACACCGCTCCTTAAAGCTCTCGTATCAGGATCGAAGACATCCAGCCAACTGGATGGGGAGATACAGCTAAGAGTACAAATACTACGCAAAATACAACTGAGGAATCCTCCTACGACAATTCTACCTGGGTGACAGATTCCAATGATCCTGCTCCACCAGAAATCAGCGTCATTTCAGAAGACAAATCAAGGAAGGTACCAGACTTTGTGATTCACCGAGGAGTTCGCCGCCAATGGGTTACTGTCGATGTTTCGAAGATTGTTCATAAGTCAAAGTAATTGCCATCTTTAACCTTTCACCCTGCCCAGGTGAAATGGATGTTTTAATAGGGCTCACTTTCTGTAAATATCCCTCTTTGCTTCGCCCAAAGCGACAGAGTTTTGTTTTATAGGGCTGTAGTTTCAAGAATCGACTTGTTCATAAATAAAATAACGTCGTTCTGTAATTTTCGCAGTTATTGATGTTTTCTCTTTCTGCTTTTTCCAAAAAATGGTAATCCTAAAAAACAACTCAATAATAAAATCAAGCAGTAAAAGAAATACACTGCACACACTTGCATTTTCTCTATCTCTTATAAACACAAATCATCACGTCATGCAGATTGCTTGTTTTAAACCCCGTTGAAACATACGATCCGATGCCTTCTCCCAACTTTGAGTTCCTGATATTTGGGGCTGAAGAAGAAAATGACGACGAAATTCCAGAGGAGATCTCCCGAATTCTCAGACAAGAGGAAAGGTCTATCGAACCTTACAAAGAGCCGTTGGAAACAGTCAACTTGGGTTCAGAAAAAGAGAGAAAATAAATCAGGATTAGGGCACTGCTCAGTCCACCTGCCAAAGAGAGTTTGACAAAGCTTCTAAGAGAATTTCCCGATGTGTTTGCTTGGTCCTATCAGGACATGCCAGAGTTGGATACCAACATCGTGGAACATCATCTACCGTTAAGGTCAGAATGTCCGCCAGTCAAACAGAGGTTGAGACGGACTCACCCGAACATGGCCATCAAAATCAAAGAGGAGGTACAGAAACAGATTGACGCGGGTTTCCTCGCTACATCACAATATCCTCAATGGTTAGCCAACATAGTACTCGTTCCGAAAAAAGACAGAAAATTCAGAATGTGTGTCGATTACAGAGATCTAAACAAGGCTAGTCTAAAGGACGACTTTCCTTTACCACACATTGACATGCTGGTAGACAGTACAACAAAGTTCAAAGTTTTCTCCTTCATGGATGGATTCTCGGGCTATAATCAGATAAAAATGGCGCCGAAAGACATGGAGAAAACTTCGTTCATTACCCCATGGGAGACCTTTTGTTACAAGGTAATGCCGTTCGGTTTAAAGAACGTTGGGGCAACCTATCAAAGGGCCATGACTACTCTATTTCATGACATGATACACAAAGAAATCGAAGTGTATGTCGATGATATGATTGCAAAATCTAAGATAGAGGAGGAGCATGTGACCCACCTGTCAAAACTATTCAAACGTCTGAGAAAGTACAAACTCCGCTTAAATCCCAATAAGTGCACCTTCGGTGTCCATTTAGGGAAACTATTAGGATTCATCGTCAGCCAGAAAGGAATTGAGGTTGATCCTGAAAAGGTCAAGGCCATTCAAGAAATGCCTTCTCCAAAAACTGAAAAACAAGTCAGAGGATTCCTGGGATGTTTGAACTACATCTCCAGATTCATATTCCTCATGATCGCGACGTGTGCGCCGATCTTTAAATTACTAAAAAAGAACCAGGACTGCGTTTGGACAGAAGACTGCCAAACCGCCTTCGACAGTATCAAGGAATATCTATTGAACCCGCCGATTCTATCACCTCTAGTGGAAGGAAGACCGCTGATCATCTACTTAACAATCCTGGAGGACTCAATGGGATGTGTACTTGGCCAACAAGACGAAACCAAAAGGAAAAAGTCTGCCATTTACTATTTGAGCAAGAAATTCACCGACTGTGAGACTCGGTACACTATGCTTGAGAAAACTTGTTGTGCTCTGGCTTGGGCAGCCAAACGTCTTCGCCAGTACATGATTAGTCACACTACTTGGTTGATCTCCGAAATGGATCCAATCAAGTATGTCTTTGAAAAGCCTGCTCTCACGGGAAGAATTGCCCGTTGGCAGATGTTGTTGTCGGAATATGACATAGAGTACCACGCTCAGAAAGTCGTTAAAGGAAGTGTTTTAGCCGATCATTTGGCTCATCAACCGATTGACGATCAGGGATCAGTCGGATTTGACTTTCCAGGCGAAGATGTCATGTATCTAAAAATGAAAGATTGCGATGAACCACTACCCAATGAAGGGCCAGAACCAGGTTCCCAATGGGGACTAATTTTTGACAGAGCTGTCAATCATTACGGAAACGGAATTGGGACAATTATCATAACACCTCAGGGTACCCACATTCCTTTCACCGCCCGACTGACGTTCAAGTGCACAAATAATGAGGCAGAATACGAAGCTTGTATCATGGGTCTCGAGGAAGCGATTGATTTGAGGATCAAGAACTTGGATGTATATGGCGACTCAGCTTTGGTTGTCAATTAGATCAAAGGAGATTGGAACACATACCAATCAGGATTGATTCCTTACAAAGACTATGCGAGAAGGTTGTTACCATTCTTCGACAGAATCGAGTTTCATCATATCCCTCGTGAAGAGAATCACATGGCTGATGCCTCAGCCACCCTTTCTTCCATGATTAGTATAGGTCAATGGAACCCCTTACCTAAGATCGACATAATGCGCCTTGAAAGGCCCGCTTACATCTTCACGATTGAAGCAGTCATAGACGACAAACCTTGGTATCACGATATCAAATGCTTCCTTTAGAAACAAGAGTACCCACCTGGGGCATCCAGGAAAGATAGAAAAACTCTCAGAAGGCTAGCAGGCAGTTTCTTCTTGAGCGGTGATACACTCTATAAGAGGAACTTTGACATGGTCTTGCTTCGGTGCATCGACAGACCAGAGGCACACATGCTGATAAAAGAAATTCATGAAGGATCCTTTGGCACTCATGCCAACAGACACGCAATGGTGAGAAAAATTCTGAGTGCAGGGTACTACTGGTTGACCATGGAATCCGACTGCTACAAGTACATGAGGAGATGTCACAAGTGTCAGATATACTCAGACAAAATCCTTATACCGCCAACACATCTCAAAGTTCTTTCTTCCCCATGGCCTTTTTCCATTTGGGGAATCGACATGATTGGCATGATCGAACCTAAGGCTTCGAACGGACATCAGTTCATCCTCGTGGCCATTGATTACTTTACCAAGTGGGTCGAAGCAGCGTCATACGCCAATGTAACCCGACAAGTGGTAGTCCGATTTATCAAAAACAATATCATCTGCCGTTATAGTGTTCCAAGCCAGATCATTACTGATAATGGATCTAACCTGAACAATAAGATGATGAAAGAGTTGTGTGCTGAGTTCAAGATAGAACACCATAACTCATCTCCCTACCGACCCAAGATGAACGGAGCGGTAGAAGCGGCTAACAAGAAAATCAAGAAGATTGTTCAAAAGATGGTTGTAACCTACAAAGATTGGCACGAGATGTTGCCCTTTGCTCTTCACGATTATCGCACATCTGTCCGCACTTCAACAGGGGCAACCCCTTTCTCTCTAGTATATGGCATGGAAGCAGTGCTCCCCATAGAGGTAGAGATCCCATCAATCTGGGTATTGATGGAAGCTAAGCTAACAAAAGCTGAATCGTGCCAAAGTCGGCACGACCAATTAAATCTGATCGAAGAGAAGCGAATCACGGCACTATGCCATGGTCAGTTGTATCAACAAAGAATGAAGAAGGCGTTCGACAAAAAGGTCCGACCTCGTGTCTTCAGGAAATGAGACCTTGTGCTCAAGAAGATATAATCATTTCTCACTGATTCTCGGGGCAAGTGGACTCCGAATTATTACGGCCCATATGTGGTCAAGAAAGCTTTCTCAGGTGGTGCCCTGAGACTTGCAACCATGGACGGAGAGGAATTTGCCTACCCCACAAATGTTGATGTAGTCAAGAAATACTTCGCCTAAATAAAAAAAATAAAAAAACGTATCGGTGGATTGAAAACCCGAAAGGGCGGTCCAGGCAAAAATTAGAGACATGATCAAAAATCATCCCGGTGGATTGGAAACCTCAAAGTACAATCCAGGCAAAAATTAGGGATAATGGCAAGTAACTATGTCCAACAGAGGCAAGTCCCTCAGCAGCAGTTACACCATCCATCGAAAGAAAACTCCAGTCAAGGTCATCTTCGACAGAAGCTCAGGATGCCCGGAATTCAAAGTTGATAGAAGGATAGTGGTCATTATGTTTCAATGTAGCCCTTTTTCCCTTAAATTACCATTTTCCAACTTTGTAAATACTCTATGGAATCACACGTTTAGCTGATTTCCATCCTATCAATAAAAGTTGAGCCATAGTGCTTTTGTTTGCAATTCTTATTTGTCTTAGCTTTACAGAACGATGTTTTAACGTGATTAACGATTCTTGAAATAAAACAAAAATGAATTTACTTGTAAAATTTTTCTGCTTTTAATAAAGATGGCAATTTCTTCTGACTGTTGAACATCGGAAGAACGTCGCTCGCTTTTCCAGAAGTAATCGAGCTTCAAAATGCAGAATCAAAGTACTCCTTCTAAGCCAGTGCGCCTGAATGAAGGATCAGCTGTATCAGATGCAACTTTCCCATCTGATACCCCCGACAGAGTTCTTATCTCCTAAGCCCGACCAACATAGCTCCCGACAGGGACTATCTCTCCTAAGCAAGGCATAATTGCTATCATGAACTTGTGATACTTTTCATCCCCCACTGTGGCCGAGTATCCAGTCGTGTTCATCTACTAGTCTGTATGTCGCGTCAGTTTTGTCAACATAAACATACATACATAATGCATTATTGATTTACATTCATGTTCATATTGCATCACTATCACTCTAGTCGGTCTTGTTCCCTAGTGATAAGAGTCCTCTCAATCGAGTCGTCAGTTCTTTCCACGTCAGGAAATGTTGCATCTGCACTACCTCTCTCCTCTAGTTTATTTTTGGGATGAAGTCGGCCCTTGACCACTTTGATAACTTGAACCTCTGAAAAACCAGAGAACCCTCAGCCAGCATCATTCTTCGCCATTGAAGATGATGTCTTCACTTTCCCGGATTAAGGAAAATCCCTAGAGAAGCCTCTCAACTAAAGACTTTTAGCAACACATTGGTCATTCTCTCCAGAATGTCAATGTCAACAAAGTCATCGGCACCTCAAAATTGGAATACATTGTATGGTATTTCTCCGAGAAGATCTCGAAGAAAAGTATGATGTAATATCCCCAAGCGAAGGCAGTCTCTCAAGAGACTCGTTTTCCTTAGTAGAGTCGGCAAATGGCGTCTCAAGCAGAGAAGTTTGTGCTTCTCTACAATCAAAACCTTTTCCATCAAATGGCATTTCCCCAGGAAAATTCGGCGAGAAGTTTGAGGAGAACCGCTACAAATAGCGTTCCTTGTCAATAAAGTTTATTGACAAAAGAAACCAAGACCAGATCCTTGGTAAGAAACTAGGATCGAGGGGAAGTTTATTTCAGAAACTTAGACCAGTTCCTTGGTAGAAAACCAGGATCGAGGGGAAGTTTATTTCAGAAACTTAGACCATTTCCTTGGTAGGAAACCAGGATCGAGGGGAGGTTTATTTCAGAAACTTAGACTAGTTTCTTGGTAGGAAACCAGGATCGAGGGGAAGTTTACCTTTTCTAAGAATCATTGCTTAGCAAAAGAAGAAGGATGCGTGAACGGCCATTCTTAACCACCATCAAAATTTCGGGTATTCCGATATTTAATCCTCTTGCACCCCGAATGCCCGAATACCTTCGCCATTCACACCTTCGGGTCCAAGAAGATTAAATAGAGGCTTCTGTCATACCCCAAATTTTGACCACTAAGATTTCCCATCATTGGGCAAATCCTCATCACAATAGGGATGAATCATTATGCCTCATCAGTCTCCCCAAAGATGGATGAGCATCCACTACAATCAAATTTAGGGTTTCAGGTCCTCTCAGAGTTCTTAGACAAAGGATCAATCAAGAAATGACATGATCTTCAACTTGTCTAGCCTCTCAAACATCCACAAAGGATCAAGAGGACTCCCACTTCAAGGATTAAGCACAAGGCTTCTCCCTTCTAGGTGGATCAAGCCTTAAGATCGCCAGTGTCACCAAATTAGGGTTTGGTCGACCAGGGCCTCCAGATGGAAATTTTCCTCTAGGCATGAACCAATGATTCAAAGCATAACCTATGATACTCCAAGGGATCTCATGAACCCAATCATCAAGTCAATTTAGCCTCAGGGGATGCATTCATCAAAAAATTCAGGAATTAGGGTTTCTTGACCTAATTCACCCCTAAGTTGACTTTTGGGACAAAACATGAGTCAAGACCTACAAGAAAAAAGGAGATTTAGGACACTTGAGTTGCGACAGTTATCACAAAACCGTCCTTATTTCTGGATTGCAACGGTTGTCACGACAGTTGGGGTCAACTGTCGTAGATTTTTTGCGAAAGTTATAAAAAAACCGTCCTTATTCCTGGACTACGACAGTTCTCACGACGCAGATTTTTTAGGCATGTTGAATAAAATAATTGCGACAGTTACCAAAGAACCGCCCTTTTTCCACACTCGTGACAGTTAAGGCGAACTGTCGCAATTACTTTAGCCAATCATAATCACTATTTTTTTATTCCTTTCATTTCCCACTTTTTTCTTTCATTTTTATTTTCCAACCTTTTCAATTTTATTAATTAATTTTAATAAATAACTATTATAATTATTTATTTACAACATAATAACAATATCTATACTACAACATTCTATAACCAGTGATAGATCTAAAATTATTTGTTTGTAGAGACTAAAAATTTATGTATTTTAAATAAATAAATTACTATTAAAATTTTCGCCAACACATATACACAAATCGCAAATCGTTATTGATTAACTTGAATCGCAAATCGTTATTCACCACCGAATGTTGGTAGCGATGCTTAAAAGCAATCGACTTAATTGGTAGAAGATGGCTCGACGTTGGATCGAGAATTTTGCAATTTTGAAAGGGTTTAGAACACAATCGGAGCATAAACCAATATCACCTGAAATCACCTACCCAAGCACAAACCACTGAGAGGAATGCTAGGAGAAACTTAAAGAATGGAAAGGGTTCTATCCTAGTTAAGGAGAAGGTTTACTTAAAATATTTTAATTTCTTAAGGTGAGAGAAAATTTTTATAAAAAACTATATATATTCCAAGGGAAACATTTTTATACTTAGAAAAAAATGTTTTATTAATTAAAAAAAGTTTTATCATTTTTGTTTTAAAAGAAATTAGTTTTATCTTTATTAAATGATTATATTTAATATTATAAAAAACGAGTTTATACTTTACAAAAGAGGTTTTATTTTTTAATTACAAGAGTTTTTATTTTTATAAGAGGAAATGTTATATTCTATCAAAAGTCCAATTTAAAAGGAAAAAATTGTTTAAAAAAAAGAAATTAAAAGATATATTTCTACCTAAGGAAATATTTATTAAAAAAAATGGAAGTTTAGAAAAAGGATCTTTTACTAAATTAAAAAAAAAGGTAAAGTTAACATATTAAAGAAAAAAATTAAAAGAGAAAGAAAAAAACGGAAGGGGGACGGACGCTGGTTCTCAGGAGAGAGGGTTCATCATGGACCCTCAGATCTCGACCATTAATTAGATAGGAGTCAAAAGGTTGACTCAATCAGAGGTTTTGGAGGAGGGCGCATGGTGAGGATGTTGAGTGTGTGTGTACGTGATCGAATCGGAAGTGAAGCAAAAGGAAAAGGAAAAGACCCTTCGCACTCTCTCTTCCCTCTCGTTCCGCTCATCTCCTCACTCTCAGAAAAACCCTAAGAGGCCAAAATCGCCACCACCCTCTCCGCCATTCAACTCTCTGAGCGCTCTCCAACTCTCCGTCACTCTTCTTCGAACCCTCTCTGTCTTAACACAGCAACAAACAACAATCAAAAAGAGCCAAATCTACCCAGAAAGCAGAACCCTAACCCCTAAATCCCTAGCCCTAAATTCATTATATTCATAGAGTTACAATTACAGGGAGATTTGCGAACGAACACAAAAAAAAGAGAAAGAGTAAAACGGCGAGGGAAAATGCGATCTTCTCCGGACCTCCTCTAAAACGACGTATGAATTTGTGGTGTGTATTGTGAACTCTTCTGTTTGCATGTGTATGTGTTGGTGAATATTTGAATGATCCTAGGTGTTTATGACATTTTTCTGGTGTAAAAGGTTGTGGGTTCTGGTGTATACATGATTGGTTTGATTTGGTTGAATGAGTTTTTTTGGCACTGTATGTATGCTTTCTGTCTGTGGTTTGTAAATTTACTGATGAGTTTCTTGTAAGATTTGAATTGTTCTCCCCCTTTTATAGGCACCATAACATTGAATTTCTGATGAGTTTTTGACCACCTGTATTTTACACTATATCTCAATATTTTTCATCTTCTCTTGTTATGGCTATTAAACATGCAGATGAATAAAGTTGTCAAACATCCAATAAGAACTTCTAAAGCTATCTTCCATTGCAAAATTATCTATTTTTGGGTTCAATTTCAGATTGTTCGTCTCAGGATTTTTCAAATTTTGTTCGATTTCACTCATTGTTCGTCACAACTTTCCTCATATTAGCATTTTCAAGTAAGTTCCATTATCTTTCCTCTTCTTATTAGGTAGCGCATAATAGTTGATTTCCTCACACATGCCCAAGTCACTAATATGAGTGTGTCAAGTACATTTCTTATTTCTTTTGATCTTGGTCTGTAAGTTGGAACAAATTCAAGGTGGTAACTTGAGCATGTGTTCCATATAAAAAGTTTCAGGCAATTATATGATAAAAGGCTTAATAATTATGAAGTAATTATGAATAATTATAATGTGTTTGGATTAATAAATTTAAACTGCATTTGTTGTTATACAAGTTTTGGTACTATACGTATTCCTGTTTTATTTATGCTACAAGCAAGATGTTTGAAGCTTCAAAAATGGCCTGTTGAGTGGGGTTGGTGTCGAGATCTTCAATCATTTATTTTTGTTTTTCACAGGCATAACAGGTGGTTGATATGCATTGAAGTTAATCTTTGAGTCCATGTTTTCTTTGTGTTATTTAGTCCATGATGTTGATTTTGAATTAAACTTCAATGTAGGATAGTGCTGGAACGCCCTGAATATGGCTATGTAACCTACTTCTTTGAACTGCTATCATCCTTACTGTTTTATGATATAACAATAACACACGTGTCTTGAAATAAATGTTAGCCAACCAACTATTCAACAAAAAATATTTTAGAAAAAAATGTCACTATTGATTGAAATGTTAGCCATGAAATCATCTTAAGATGTTTGTTAGATAAGTGATTAATGAGATGTTGAACCGTTAAACCCAAACAATCTTTATATTTTAGTTGATTAGTTGTTGAATCTATCTTTTCTGGATGTCTAATTTCTATCTAATGCCTATTGCTGGTTATTAGTGTTCTCTCTTTTATTTATTTTGGTTTGCTTAATTAATTAACTCAAGCATCTGTTAGGTTTTAATTGTTTTACTAACCATGAGAGTGAGACATTTGTTAGGACACCAAGTATAAAACAGGAATAAGTATAGCACCATTTTTGAGCAATTATGAATAATTATAGTTACTGTTTTTAACAAGTATTTAATAGAGATTTTGTTACTGTGTTATACAAGTGTTTAATGGAGATTTTGTTTCTTTGTAAAATGTTTAGGGTCCTGGAGGAGTAGAGAAGCCAGCAGCAGCTCCTGCTGCTGTTCCACCAGTTGAAGCAGTAAAGCAAACCTAGTGAGTGACATAATTTATGCCTGACGTGTATCTACAGTTGTAATATGCATAACTACTTTTTTCTGCACCAGAATGGCCAACGTGTCAAGAAGTATAGAGGAACGGGTTCCCTTGAAGCTATGACTCAAGGTAGTGATCAAAGGTACCTTGGTGATACAGCAAAGCTTAAAATTGCCCAGGGGATTGTTGGAGCTATTAAAGATAAGGGTTATGTGTTAAAGTTCATTCCATACACTGCACAAGCAGTAAGGCAAGGATTTCAGGATATTGGTGCCAACTCTCTGCAGTCTGCACATGACCTTCTAAGATCCAGGGTGTTAAGGCTAGAGGTACGTTTGACCGAGTCGACTTGTTATTTATTTATTGCTCTAGTTATTAGCTTTAGCAGTCAATGTAGCTGCTTCATTTACATAATCAAAATAATTAATGTTGTTTAGTAACTGACTGCCAATCTTCTATTGAACTAACATACATAGTTTTTTTCATTAGCTTTTCTTTCCATGGTGATACTTGTGGAAATGGTAGGAAACTAGTAATAGGATTAGGTAACTCTAGAATTAAAAAAGCCTTGTATTGTAGTGCCTGGTAGATGAAATTCCATTTCTGTTGTACTGTCTTGTAGCAGAATTTTTCTGTTTGTTGTTCTGTCATGTTTGGGGTATAGGATATGGCCATCTCTGATATGAGTTGGATGTGGTATCTCTTGCATGAGTTTTGTAACATTTTGGTATGTCTTATGCCCTTTCAACTACCACAAGGTATTGAAACTCCATTAGTTTATTGGAATAATGCTTGATCTGCTTTTGTCCAGGTTCATACCGGACCAGCACAGGTTAAAAGAGGAATTCATGGGCTGACTTCTTATGAAAAGAAATACATTTGAAGTTTGAAACCATCATAAATGACAAGCTCGGTAGAAGCTGTTGTTGCAATTAGTATTAAAGAAGGATGCACTTTTGATTCAGCTCATATTAGTATTAAAGAAGGTTTCGACAAAGCAGTATCCACGACATCTGAAGCAATTCAGAAGATGGTTACAAAATCAACAAACAATGTCATGTTTATTTTCTGATAAATTTTGATTTTGATTGTAATGTCTTTGTGTCTCTTTGTTATTCTTGATTTGATATATAGAGTTGGTGCATTCAAAAGCTTTTGAGGTCAACTGTGAGTTTTTAGTTAGAAAAATTATGTAGGATTTGGTTCAGTTTTACTTCATTCTTTATTGTGGATATTGATAATTTTTTTGTTTAATAAAATTATAAATTTTCATTGTATTTTGTATTGATTGAATTGAATATTGTAATGTAGCAATTTTTATTTTTTTAAAAAAATAAAATAAAATTACGGCGGTTCTAAACCGTCATTATTTTAAATGAAATATATAATATATAATTATGGCGGTTAAAACCGTCGTTATTTACAATGAAATATATAGTATATAATTATGGCGGTTACAATCGTCGTAATAATATATTGGAGATGGTTTAAAACACCGTCGTGGAAAGTTACGGCAGTTGGAGCGACAGTTTTACAAACCGTCGTAAAACAGCCTCGCGACACAAGTTTCTACGACATAAGAAAAACCGTCGTGAATTGCAATTTGCGTCGGTTGTAACCGCCGTAATCTGCCAAAATTAACCGTCATAATTTGCCAATTTTCTTGTAGTCCCTTCTAGGTGGATCAAGCCTTAAGATCGCCAGTATCACCAAATTAAGGTTTGGTCGACCAGGGCCTCCAGATGGAAATTTTCCTCTAGGCATGAGCCAATGCTTCAAAGAATAACCTATGATGCTCCAAGGGATCTCATGAACCCAATCATCAAGTCAATTTAGCCTCAGGGGATGCATTCATCAAAAAAATCAGAAATTAAGGTTTCTTGACCTAATTCACCCCTAAGTTGACTTTTGGGACAAAACATGAGCCAAGACCTAAAGAGATGGTTTGAGGGTCCCTAACACACCACCTTGGTCCATTTGTAACAATGGATTGAGCCAAGAAGCTTAACCAATAAGTTTCAATTTCATCTGAACCACAGTTAGGGTTTCGCGAGAAAAGTCAATTGTATCTTTGACTTTTGACCAGGACATGCTCCCAAACCCTAAGACATGATTCAATACACCCTATAACACCTATGAAATCAATTCATCAAGTTTGATTTAGGTCAAGGACTTGATTTCATAGAGGATCGCACAGTTTGGAATTCATCTGACAAAAAGTCAACTGTGCACAAAAGTCAAACTTTGACTTTTTGAAAATTTGCACAATTATGGTTCTTTAACCCCAAAATGATGTTAATGTATGATTGGAATCATCATTCATCAAGAAAAATCAAGAAAAGTGGGATAACTTGTAAAAGGGGTAACCATAAAAAAACTTAGAAAATTTTCTAAGTTATGGAACAAAGTGGCTAGGGTACCAACTTTGGAGGACCATAACTCCTAAACCACAAGGCCACTTTTTCCCATCTAAAGCTGGATTTGTAGCCCTCATGGCCCTCTACAAAAGCTTCAACTACACCTCATTCCAATTCATTATGGATTTTGAGTTATGGAATGATCAAAGTGGCTGAAAACATGAAATGCCACTTTTTCCAACACTTTGTGAAATTTTCACTAAGTCAGAATCTGCCTTCACTTTTTTCCAAATGTAGGGGTATTTTTCACTTGGATCCAAAAAGTATCAAAACCAATTATGATCAAACAGTTATTGTATCATATGAGGGCTTTCCAAAATGGCCAAGAACTCCATCAAATTCCACTTGAGCCATGAGATATGACAATGGCAATATGCCTTGCTGAAAACTGCCAAGGCTAGGCAGAATTTTGCACTTTTACTCGATTTGGCAAAATTAGATAATTCCAAGCCTTGTCATCACTTTGGACACATCTGAGGATCAAATCTAAAAGGAACAAACACTGATCCAAGCCTCCAAAGTCTTTGGAACAAGAAGTAGCATGTCAAACCCAGAAATCCCTAAAAGAGGGACAAGACTCCAATTTTGGATTGGAGCATTTAATGGATGCACCAAGGTGGCATGGACTGACACATTTGCAATTGAATTCAGTCAAGAATGATCCAACAACTAGGGAACCACAACTCTGTGCTCTAACCTCTAGTCAATTGCTAGAGGAGACTTGAGATTCCAAAGTGCAACCATTGGCCAAACCTCTGCAGCAGTTGTCATTCACTATTGCTTGTAAAACAAACTTGCTCTACTATAAATAGAGCTCATTTGTGCTCAGTTTGAGTACATCAAAGCACTACAACAGATGCTTTCCTCAAAATCACTTTCTTTAGGCAAAAATACCTTCTTTAGCAAGGTAAATCTGAGTTTTTGAGTTAGAGAGCATTTCCATCACAGCTCATGATCCAAACACATCCAATATGTCATATCTAAGCTGTCCAAACTCACACAAGTGACCTGTAATCCTTAAATCTCAAAGTCACCTCTCAAAACCTCAAAATAGGTTTTTTTTTGCATTTTTCAAGTCATGTCTTGATTCAGTCACTTTCCAAACCATATAAAAGCTCAAACACACTCCAAATATCATCCTTGAACTGTCCCAAATGGCTCCCAACATCTGGAACACCATTTAAGAGAGTTGCTATTTTGGCCATTTAACCCATTTTGCAAGAAAGGGCCAGTTTTTGTTTTTGCAGGTTCCAGCTGATTCCAATCATCCTAAAAGCTTATAAGAGATCATTTGAGAGTGTCCAAAGAATCAAACCATTTCTGGAACAAGAAACTTGGCAGATTACACAAAAAACTCCAAAAGCTCAAAAAGAGGTAGCATCATGACTTGAACTTTCCAAAATATGCATTGCTTTGAAGTCTACTGCTCATGTATCTCTTCTACATGTTATATGTGATGTGTTTGCACCAATTTATCATTTAATTCATGCTTGTACCAAGAGATGACATAGAAAATGCAAAATATGGTCTATTGCAAAACCACTATCGGATTTTGAGGAGGAAGCATGATCTGGAAAAAATACCACCACCATTGGATTCCTTGTGAAATTCTAGGCCAGATGCATATAAATTTTGTCCCCAACCATGGAGAAATGAGAAAGTTATGGACCTTCCCGTTTTTTGCCAAAACTTGTCTTGCCTTGCCTAGGCAAGCCTTGTGTATTTGTTGGTTTGTTTCAATCAACGGATGTATCACCACCCTAGTGGTAAGGCGCACGCCCTATAACCTTGAGGTCGTGGGTTCAAACCCCACCCAGACCATTTTGTGTTTTCTCACATTTTTGTTATTTTTCCAATATTTTCATGTTTTATTAATTAATTGGAAAATTAATAACTCTTTCAATTTTAATTATTTTTTATTGGTTCTTTTTGAAAAAAATCACAAAAATGTTGAAATATTTTATTCCACAAAAAAATTAGATTTATATTATTTATTTAATATAATTAGTATTTTTGTGAATAAAATGCCTTTTATTTGTTTTTAAACCTTTTAAAAATAAATATCCATTTTGGAAAATCAAAACCAAGTAGGTTTTAATTCATCTTGTGATTAATCCATCATTTTTCAAACCCTAAACAAAAATCACAAATGGTTTATTCAAACTTATTTGGCATTTTTATCATTTTTATTTGATTTCCTTTAAATATTTACTTTTAAAGAAAAGCAAAATTAGGGTTCTTTGATCTTCACCCTCACAAAACATTTTCGAACTTTGGGCCTCTATTAGAGTGTAAGACCCAACCCATTTGGAAACCTTTTCTGGGCTTCAGTCATTGTATAAGACCTACTGCGCTTTCAAAAATCCCGGCGCGATCGCCTGCTTAAAACAAACCATCTGGGCCTCTCCTCGAGCTATAAGACCCATTCAAAATCATTTTGGTCCTCTAATAGAGTGTAAGACCCAATCCCCTTTTGAAACCAAAAAATTTTGGGCCTTAGTCGTTGTATAAGACCCACGTTGTTTTCAAAACCTCGGCGCAATCGTCGCCCTTTTCAAAATTAACCATTGGGCTTCTCCTTGAGCTATAAGACCCATATTTGTTCACTTTCAATCATTTTGGGCCTCTTGAGAGAGTGTAAGAATCATCCCTTTATACAGAAAACCTTTCTCGGGCCTCAGTCACTTGTATAAGTCCCTGTATAAAACGACAGTGCGATCACTGATAAAACCCTGGGCCTCTCCTTGAGCTGTAAGCCCCAACAATCTTTTCAAAGCAATTTCTCCTTTGATTTTGAATATAATATTGTTATCAAAGTTTTCTTTGTTGAACAACTAACAAAACAGCATGGAAGCTCTACAACCGAGTAAGTGTTTACCCGCTTTCATTTACCGCTTTCATATGTATATAACTGTATTGTGGGGTTGTTTCACTGTAAGTCTTCTTTCATAAACTCATATCGACTGTGTAATACTAGTATAGATATTTAGAGTTTCCTCGCAACTACGTCTAGAACTAAGACAAAACCTCGTCTCCTTATCTCTGACGTTCTCCCGGATATTTCAAACATAACCTAAACCACGAGAATTTTCGTTTACAATAATTTTAGATAACTATATCTAAGAAATCTCCCCCTTGAACAGTTCATATACAGAAGGCCAATGTTCCAAGTGAAACCCTTTCTGGAACTGTTTATCAGCCTCCTCTTGGGCTTAGTGCAAGGACCCACAGGCTTCCTAAAAGCATCCTCGCCTCCTCTTGGGCGTTGTACAAGGACCCGTCGGCTTCTTAGAAGTTTTCACAGCCTCCTCTTAGGCTTCGTATAATGATTATTCCTCTGGAAAGATAGCCTCCTCTTGGGCTTCGTACAAATTGTCCCTTCGGCTTCTTAAAATTTTTTCTCGCCTCCTCTTGGGCTTCGTAAAAATTGTCCCGACGACCTCTTAAAGGTATAGGAACGAAAATTAGTCATCTTAATAGAACAGTCTTTCAAAGAGTCTAGATCTTCCTACGACGAACATACTGTCTCTTGATCTCTCTTAAGGATAGTACAAAAGATAAAACTTTAGACTTGGATATTCTAATCTCCTTGAGTCTCGAAGACATTCTCAAGTTCCTTTCAAAAATAGGAAAAAACATCCGTAGACTTGGGCAGTCTCAATCCCCTTCGGATTCACCGTTTCCTTAAAGAACAGGAAATAATCCTGGTCCTCAGATCAAATCCATGAGTACAACATTACCCATATAAGAACTGATTTTCTCTTTTAACCAACATACTGCACCTGTCACTCAACTGAAACAGTAACCCTAGCCTCCTCTTGGGCTTTGTACAATGATTCTCCCCAGCAGAGTTAACCTTTGTAGCTTCCATCTCGGGCTTCGTACGAGATACAAAAACACTCTCTTGTTGAGTATAAAAGACTCTCTTGTTGAGTCAATCTATTTTTAGCCTTCATCTCGAGATTTGTACGAGATACAAAACACTCTCTTGTTGAGTATAAAAAGACTCTCTTGCTGAGTCAACCCTTTTAGCCTTCATCTCGGGCTTCGTACGAGATACAAAACACTCTCTTGTTGAGTATAAAAAGACTCTCTTGCTGTGTCAACCCTTTTATCCTCCATCTCGGGCTGCGTAGGAGATACAAAATCACTCTCTTGTTGAGTATAAAAGACTCTCTTGTTGAGTCCAACATTTTTAACCTCCATCTCGGGCTTCGTACGAGGTACAAAGACTCTCTTGTTGAGTCAAGCGCCTTTAGCCTCCGTCTTGGGCTTCGTACAAGACACCTACCAAAAGCACTCCCTTGTTGAGTCAACCCTTTTAGCCTCTATCTCGGGCTTCGTACGAGACACAAAAACATCCTCTTGTTGGGTCAATAGCCTCCTCTTAGGCTTTGTATAAAGAAATCCCCGTTTGATTCAATCAACCTTTTAGCATCAAATCATGCTTTGGTCAAAGCATACAAACATCAATAACTCATTTTCCCTCGTCTAATTGCTGTAAGCGGCAAGCCTCTGGATTATTTACATCCACGCCACTGTCCCTCTTTTAGCATGAGAAATTCCTAAGGAAAGATGGCATTGCTCTAAACTGAGTTAAAGTCTTCTCCTTCAAGTTAAAAATTCCCTATAAAGGAAATTATGGCATTGCTGGATTCGCATATCCCAGTTAAAGTAATTCTCCTTTATAATCAGTCAACCAACAGTCGTGCCAAACAGGCCAAATATTCCCCTTTAGCGATAACAAATTCTCTCTAAAGTCAACACCCTTTTAGCTTCACATCTTGGGCTTCGAACAAGATACAAATAGACCCTTCAGCTTCACATCTTGGGCTTTGAACAAGATATAAACTACCTTTAGCTTCATGTCTTGGGCTTTGAACAAGACACCAAAACACCATTTCCTCCCATAGAATAGGAGGAACTACGATCGCTCTGATTTCCCTATCCCGGGAATACGTAGGCATAAGATTGAAAAAGAATCTTAGCGAGCACACTAATAAAAAAACCCCAAAGTCCCCTACCCCCATCCAATCTAGCGCAGTATCCCAACAAATTCCCCATGAACAGTCTCGATATTTCGTTCTGAACAAAATAAGCAGAGAGAGACCCACGAACTAAAGCCGCATCTGTAAACCAACAGTTTTGACTGTTTAACCTCAGTTTGCAAGTAGGGTTAATTGGAGACATCTATTTCCCTTCCTTCATCAGCTTCAATAGGATAAAAAATGAATCGAACTGTAGTACCAAAGCAATAGTGATTCGAAACTACAAAAACCACGCTACACTATGGAGAATTCTGAATCAATCTTGATGAACAAGAATCAATTCCTCCGATTGATTTTGTCTCTTGTTCTTCACTCTTTACTCAAGTGAATCAATCAACCTTGATTGCAAGATGATTCTACTACACAATCGATAATGAAGAAAGAAGAGAAAAGATTAATTGGGAAAAAAGGGAAATTAAGGATTCAAAGGAAAGGGGAAAGAAGAAGAATATTTCTGCAGAGTTTCTCTCTGCCTTCAAACTGAAGGTTTATTTTGTCTTTTCTTTATGCAACTCCGTTATATAATGATAGGGTACCTCCTTATTTATAGGCTGAGATTGCTTGCACACCAAGCAATCTCCAACTAACCTAACTAACTCAGCTAAAACAAACAAATAAAACTAAGTCAAAATTCTGTCGAGATACATTGCGTCTACATTTCAACAACTATACTATTTCTACACACAGCATTTCGACAACAACTTACTTCTGTCAAGAAACATGCTTC
Source organism: Lathyrus tuberosus (assembly GCA_022829125.1). Taxonomy (NCBI): domain Eukaryota; kingdom Viridiplantae; phylum Streptophyta; class Magnoliopsida; order Fabales; family Fabaceae; genus Lathyrus; species Lathyrus tuberosus. The sequence continues at coordinate 1,172,941 of JALAZF010000179.1, forward strand.
GACACTAGGAATTATATTCTCAACACTATTGTGGTCTTATCCGGTTTGAAGCATTAGTTTCTACAATTGCGCGCAGAGAATATCTAGTATCTAAAAATAATAATTTTCACACCTAAACACATATCAAAGCAATAAAATTATTCTCAAATTATTTCTTATTATCAAAATTAATTAAGAGTAGTTGTTTTGCAAACAAATTTAATTCTTCAACAACAATCATTTTCCTTTTAAAAAATGTACAATCAATTTTGTAATCACTAAAAAAATCCCACACTATAACAGGCTGTCTATTTAAGAATCAAATTCCCGGCATTTATAATTTGCTTCTTCCACGCATTTGGAGAATTTGTGTTCGTTGAATCAAGATCGAATGGTTTAAATTTAAACATAAAATTTAATGAGTTTCAAATAAAAAGATTGAACTTAAAATTTTGATTATTTGATTTCGATCCAACAATCAAGAATGTATAAATGGGTGAATGTGGCAAATTTGTGACTTTAGGGAATCATGGTCCGTGTATTTAACTTCAACTTCGTGCTAATAAGTGAAACATCTACACTTATAGATTATTTCTTATTTTATTGTAGATAACATTGCGTATAAAAACATTATGTTTTGATGTTATATTTACCTTGATAAAAAGAGGTAATTTAACAATTGATACATAACATGAGTAAAAAAATGATACACAATATTCATATACGTCTAATTTGATATACGGTAAATTATCAAAGTTACAAATCAATATAGATAATAGAGCTAAATCACTAATTTTCATTCATTTATTCAAATATGAACACACCAAAGTGGTAAAACAAACTATATAGTTGGTTTTACCTCACAGCAATATAAAACTTCCAATTGTAATATAAAAAGTAATACATGAAATTTTAAACAATGCAAACTGTGAAGAGATTCTTTAACATTACATCAATAATTTTAAGCCCATTTAGCCATGAGAGACATGCCACCAGCACCAAGAAATACAGCAACATACGATTTTAATTGAAGCTTAATACTACCCTGCATCTTCTTACTCATGAAATCAGCAGCAAGAAGATCAACCAAAGCCATGTAGATTAAAAGACCAGCAGATGATCCATTAAGCAATCCAACAGTGATTAGTGCTTTCGGACTGTTCTCTTTGTAATTAGTAGACATTGCCATCCCTATTGCAATTCCAAGTGGTGTTGTAATTGAGAAGAAAAATACCATTATTGCCTTCTTTACAAACTTGTACTCCGCCTGTATTTCAAGAGATCGAAACGTTTTTAATAATCTGACGATTATTACAAATAATTGATAGTATAAAATATTTTTAGACTGCCATCATCATCGTCGTACCTGGAGGATGCAACCACCAAGACCCATGCCTTCGAACATTTGATGGAAGCAAAGTGCCGCAACTAGACCTTTTATCGAGCATGTGTTATTGGAAGATCCCATGGCAAGTCCTATCACGATTGAATGAACTACTATTCCGAGTTCTAATACCTGAGTTTAGACGAGAGGAAAGTAAAGTCTGATCAAAAAATTATTACATTTATAATAGGGTTAATTATATGAAACCCCTCTGCCATATGAGCGTGTTTCGGTTTACCCCCACCGTTGCCAAAGGCAGGTTTTGGCAACGGTTTTTTTGAAAAAACCGTTGCCAAAAGGCATGGAGGGGAAAAGCAAAATTCGCTAACATTAGAGGGTGAAATTCACTATTAACTCTTTATAATATTAATAGGTTGTATATTTTTTCCGTTGATAAAGTCAAAAATGTTTAGTGTATTTAGATATATTACCATGGCGACTACGCGATAACGGAGAAGTTGTGACTCCTCGCCTTCCGTCTTCGTCTGGTAATGGTGATGGTGACCAGCATGGACAGCCCCCATCTCTTGATCTCCACCTTCACCTTCAGCTGGGATTATAACACTTTTCTTACCCTTCTGACTATAATAGCTAGTAGCGATAGAATCCACCATCATTGTAACCACCGCAGATAACATAGCCGCGAATCCCGAAAACGGAAACTCGTGCCACGGTTTCTCATTCAAACAATCCGACCACAACATGTCAAATGAATCAGGAAGTACGTGCATGAACCCAGTTCCAAGAATAATACCGGCGGCAAAACACTTCACGATCACGAACAGATTTCCGTCCGGGCTTAAAGCCGGGACGGAACGCGACACCAAGGGTAAGCACACTCCAATCATGCTAGTTACTAATATTGAGAATATTGCTATGATTTTAAGAGACAAAGCTTTTTCTTTGTTGTTGCAACTGTTTGTGCTTTCGCTTTCACAATCTGCTAGGGCTTGTGATGTGAAAAGTGTGATTAAGATGAAAAGAATGGAGACTAATTTTTGTTTAGTTACTAGATTAGCCATAATTGAAGTTTTCTAGTGGGTTATGCTCACTGAACTATCTTGAGTTGGTTTTGATTGAGTAATCAAGCTTCATTATAACTGATATATATACACCTGTGGTGCTAAAGTTCTATTAGTAATTAATATATAATTAAATTATCCATATGATGTTAAAAATACCAACTTGAGTGACTATACCGTACAACATTTTTTTATCATAAGAATAATTGATTATAATACAAAGTTAGTCGTGTACGAATTAGTACTACGGCAAGGACCATTACTTAATTTACATCAGGGATATAAGGATAACATATAGTTTTAGAGCATAATGGTCTTCGGTTTCATTTTGATTCTTCTGTAAATAGAAAATTTGGTTGGAATGAGAGAATTGTTTGTCTGACGTATTATCTGACAAAGATTAATCATAATTAAATATGTATTTAGAACGTGATAGTATAAAAATGGGTGGAGAAATTAGTCAACGCATATCGCAAAACATAGTCGAATGGAAATTTTTACATTTACACAAAGGCACAAAACATAGAGTATTGAAGAATGGACAATATTTGGTGTACATTCTTATAGATGTATACACTTTGAGAGAGTTATGTGATACATATGATAGATTTGTTACGGATTTTAGTGTTTCTTAGCCATGCAAAGCTGTCTAGTGAATGGATACACTAGTAAACGATTAACAAATAACAATAAATAAATGTTGTAACTTATGCTGTTCTTGGATTGGTTTTAACATGAAGTTACAACAGTTTTGTATAGATTGGTTAAGAACCCAACTTAACTAACAAGCACTACAAAACAAAATCTAAATATTACGTGAAATTCATGCCACAAATCTAAATCTAAATATTGCGTTACAAAAGAAAATTAACAATATGATCAAACCACGTCGTAAGAGCACATAAGAGTACTCGTGGCAACTAATTGCCACTTGAAAAACACTTCACTAAATTGTGACATGATATTCACCTTGCTAAATAAAAAAATATATTGCACCACACTGCCACGTGAAAAACAGGTCACTAAGTTGTGGCATGATATTCACGTTGTTAAATAAAAAATAGACTGAACTACACTACAACATTTAAATATAGGGGGCAGAGGTTGATCAGTGTGGATTAGGTAGCCGCGTAAAATTCACGCTACAAAATTGTCAATAGCAACGTGGAGAACATGCCACTAATGGTTTGTTTGTCTGAATTTTGTCATGTTATTTCTATTTTGTAAGATTTTTTAATAAGAAAATAAAATAATAAATATTTAATAAAATATGAAAATTAATAATTAATAAAAATATTTTCAAATAATAATTATCACCTAAAAAAATTAATAATTAATAAAATACAAAAATTAAAATTACATTTATTAAAAAATCACATTTTCAAATAATAATCATCACTAAAAAAATTAAAATTATAGTCACGCGATATTCACGCCACAAAAATAAATAGCAATAAAAAAATCAATCATCGCTAAATAACTCGTCTTCTTCATCTTTATCCTTCTCATGTACTGCTTCTTGACCACCAACTCCTCCATTTCCACTCATTGAACCATGGTTAGATTATGAGAACAAAAGTGGTCTAATGCAAGTAAAGTGCACATATTGATCCTTCAAGTTTATCTTTATGTTTCACTGATCGTCTTGAATCACCCATGAATCTTTCAAAGGGATACATCCATCTATATTGAACAGGACCGCCAATATAAGCTTTGTATGCAAGATGCGCAGATAGATGTTCTACAGAGTCGAAAAAACCAAGCGAAAAAACTCGTTCTAACTTACATAGAATGGTTGGAATATTTTGGTCTAACTTAATGATGTTATCCACTCTTAAAGTTGACGCACAAATATCTCTATAAAAATGGACTAATTTCAGTTAGTGGATTAAGCACGTGTTTGGGTATTGAACTGAACACAATTGGAAGCAATCGTTCCATGAAAACATTGCAATCATGACTTTTCATTCCATGCAACTTCCCAATTTTGGCGTCGGCACACCTTGCTAAGTTTAAAGGATAACCATATGGCATTCTCAATTAATTTAACCATCGACAAATCGATTTAGCTTCTTGGGAAGTTAGAATGTAAGTAGCCTTGGATTTTAATAATTTTCCATTCGTTCGAGGCTTCAACTCCAAGTCTTTTCTATTACACAAAATTTTTATTTTCTTTCTAGCCTTCTCATTATCTTTTATTTTTCCTTGAAAATCCATTATCAAAAAAAAAATTCTCAATATGCACAACATCTAGATTATGTCGCAACAAATTATCTTTCCAAAATTAGAGGTCCCAAAATATACTTCTTTTTACCCAATTGTGTTTGACCCCATATTTTTGAATCCTGCAAGCTTCACCATAATCAGTGAACTTTGGTAGTTCATAAACTCAGTTCCATACTTTACCTTGTGACAATCGGGGGGGGGGGGCGAATCTGTTACTCGTTCCTCTTTTTTGAAATCATTCTTGTTTCTTCTAAAGACATGATCTTGTGGTAGGAATTTGCGGTGACAGTCAAACCACGAACTTTTTCCAACGTAAAAGCCTTTGTAAATTCCATGCAATGCGGACATCGCATTCTGCCATGCGTACCCCAACCAAACAGCATGCCATACGCGAGAAAGTTGTTAATAGTCCACATCAAGGTAGCTCGCAAAGTAAAGTTTTGTTTACAGGATATATCATAAGTCCATTCTCCAATCCACAACCTCTTCGAATCATCAATTAAAGGTTGTAAATATACAATGATTTTGGATCTTGGACTCGATGATCATGGAATGAGGCAAGTTAAAAACATGTATTGTTTTGTCATGCACATCTCAGGAGGGAGGTTGTAAGGGATTACAATAACTAGCCAACAAGAATGTGCAATTGTCGATGCTTGTACATATGGATTTAAAACATCAGAACATAATCCATGTCTGACATTTATAGGTTATGAAGCAAAATTAGGATGTATTCGTTCAAAGTGCTTTCATGCCGCACTATCACATGGATGTCGCGTAGTGCCTGAACTTGTTTTGTTTGTATGATACCATGTCATTTGATTTGCACTATGCATTGAAGCAAACATTCTTTTTAACCTTGGTATTATCGACAGATAAAATATGGACTTTACTACTACACATTTTTGCTTACGACTAATGGCATTACTGAGAACTTGATATCTTGGACTCTTACAAGACTTGCATTCCTCCAATGCTCCATCATAAGTACCAAACTCATTGTCATAAAATAACATGCAACCACGAATACAACAATCAATCTTTCTTACTTATAAACTCAACTTCGACACCAACCTTTTTGCATTATAAAAACTTATAGGCAAGTTGTCTTTTGTAGGAATCGCGTCCAACATCATATTTGCGAAGAATTTCAAACGTTGATCAGGAACATTCCAATTTGACTTAGCAGACAATAATCTCACACATATTGACAATTTTGAGTCCGACAACCCCTCAAACAATGTCGTATTCATTTCTTTCAACAACTGATAAAATCTTTGTGCTTCCTCATTCGGTAACTCTTCCCCATCAAAATCTTGAGGTTCATCATAAGTCATGTTTACCCTAAACGCATCGCCAACCATGTCATCAATCAGATTGAATTGTTCCTCATATTCTATATATGATCGACTGTTTGAAGCATGCGTATTAGTAATCTCTGGTATGCTACTCGACATTTCTTCTTCATTATATGTCCAAACCCAATACTTTTTAATGAAACTCATTCTCTTCAAATGAAGATCTACTTCCTCTGGGTCACTAATTATAGGTCTAAATTCATATTAAGACAAAGACATCTTACTCACACTACAACAGATAAGACCTTAGACAGCGTTTTTTTGCCCTTAGACAGCGCTTTTAAGCGCTGTCTAAGCCTGCGCTGCTATAGGTTTAGACAGCGCTTTGGGTAATACCAAAAGCGCTGTCTAAAGGGGGGTATATTTAATGAAAAGCGTTGTCTATGGTACCTTTAGACAGCGCTTTTTGACATTTTTTAGGTATACCTTAGACAGCGCTTTTGGTAAAAGCGCTGTCTAAGCCCCACCTTTTTGAACTTTTTTAGGCATACCTTAGACAACGCTTTTGGTGAAAGCGCTTTCTAAGCCCCACCTTAGACAGCACTTTTAGTGTAAAGCGCTGTCTAAGGTATACGAAAATTTTTATATAAATTTTTTAAAACCACAATTTTTACCAGGTTTTTCAACCAGAATTTGACCTGTTTTTCAACCATTTTTTTTTCCAGAAAAATACCACAATTTGGAGATTCAAATCAATCCAATTTGGTCTATTTAAATGTATCAATTTACACCAAAATTATATATCCAAAACAATTGGCAATTCAAACCAATATATATATATATATATATATATATATATATATATATATATATATATATATATATATACACCAATTTATAATTACAAATCATTACATTTTTTCTACAAATGTACATATTACTTATACTAGTACTTTTGCATCCAACCAAAACATTGCTTCAAATCTACATAGGCCCTGAAAGAACACAAAGATTGTAATTCAATTAAAAGAATACATCAACAATGTCTATAGTTAAAAAGTAACACATATTTAAATTCTCATCAATTAAAGTAAGAGTACAATATTATACCTGATAAAACTCCGAGCTCCATAATGTATTGACACCAATCCTCTTTAATTTCATCCAATTGAGAAATTGAGTAATGAGCACACTTGCATTCTTCAAAGCTTGTATAACGCTAATAAAATATAAATGAATATTTAGAACAATTCACATGAATAAATAAACAAACAAATAAATATACACATTCATATTTAGTTTTATTAAACAAAAGATAGTCAATTAATCAAAATGAAAGATAGTCACTTCTTCAAGCGTTACCAACATATAGTTTTATTAAACAAAAGATAGTCAATTAATCATGAAAGTAGTAGATAACATTGTCATTTCCTTTATTACCATGCTCCTTGCCCTTATTGTTGGAATTGGAATTGCATTTTTTCTTGGAAAGTTCAGCTACTGTGGGTTTATTAGTAACAGATATTTGAGCATGTTTGCCTGAGTTTTTTAGAATGTTGATGAGTTCATTTGGATCCACATTACCTACTACTAGTACCCTTCCTTGCTCTGGATCCATGTTTATAGAATCCACACCTACACAACAAAAGAAGAATATCGATTATAAATTAATAGACACACAAAAAAATATTAAAGTGGTGAAAAAATAGTTTTATCAAATTAACAACGTAGATTAAGCATGTGTTTATTCAGTTAAAAAAATAGTTTTGATTGTATTAATTATGTAAAGGAACATTCATATTTTACATTGGTAAGGATCAGTTTCATTCATGAATATATTTGCTTAATTGGTCAACACAAATCAAGAAAGTATAAACTCACCTTTGACTGTTTTCTCTTAGCTGAGCAAGGGCGACGGCGACTTTAGCCCCAAGTTGGGCATTATTCTTCACAAGAGCAATGTCTAAATATGGTTAAGATATTAATTTGGACAAGGTCTGAAATCATATTAACAAATAATAGTTTCATATTAAATTAAAATATGATTTAAAATATACACTGTTAGCTTATGATGTTATGATAATATACTGTTGAAAAACTTCGAACGAGGATACTTGAAGCAAGCGAGACACCTCCGGTGAGTGCATTTACCCTATCGAGCAAGAAAGGAGTTATGGCGTTTCCTGATATATTATTTTCCCTATAAGTGGCACATATTAACTTTAATTTAATTTAGTGATATTAATACCAAATATATCAATTATCATGAAAGCATTATTAGTATGAACCAGTCAGTAGGCAATGCTAATGTACAAATTGCAAAATGTCGTAAGAAAATAGAAAGAAAGCGAGAGAGCAAACTTTGCTTCTTTAATGGCTTTATTGATGGCAGATTCAATCATATGTCCAGATGTTGAGTGCTCTTGAGGAATAGGAACTCCTATGAAAATTCCAGATCCAAGCTTGAGTTTGATGTTTGCGTCTGCCAGAAGAATAAAAATTAGAAGAAATCACATAGGTAACATAAATTTACATTGAAAATGTTGAAAATGAAAAAATGAATAACAATGTTTCCCTTGCCTATTATGGAAGCACATTCTTCAGGGGTATCTACCCGGCATGGAACCTGGAAGTTAATGCCATGATCAAACAAAAGATAGTCAATTACACTTTTTTCATGCTGCTTACATTCCAATCGCACACGCCAAATCTAAAATGCTACAACAATAATGTTAGGCAAAAACATGCTTGCAAAAATCATGCTTGCAAAAACATTCCAATCGTACAAAATTGAAATGTATTGTGAATAATCCGGCACCTTTCAACTGCTTCTTAGCTTCGTCTGAAAAGGAAATCGGTGAGTGAATGATGAGTTACGAATTGGGAGAGAAGAGAGGGGTTTTGGTTATGGTTATTACCGACGGCGTGGAAAGCGGTTGGAGATGCGTTGAGGAAGTTGATCAGATCGGAAACGACGGCGTGAGTTCTTCTTCCTTCGACATGGTTTTGCAGATTCTAGTTAGATCGGAAACGACGGTGTGAGTTCCTTCTTCCTTCGACGGCGTTGAGTGATTGTTATAGAAAATAGTTTCACCTCCTTTCCCAATAAGAACCCCAACCCTCCCATTAGGTATCTCAATCTTCTTACTAGAACCACCATAAGAACACAACTCGTACGATCAAGCCAAAAAGATAACCAATTTCCCAACCTGTAACATGTACGAATAAACAACAACAACAAGAAAAATTTGTACCAAAAACTTCACTAACAAGTTTTAATTTTGTTTTAAAAAGAGGGAGAGGTAGAGAAAAAGGGGCGGGGAGAGAAACAAGAAACATTCGAAAAATTCTGAAAAAAATACTCACCAAGAACCTTCACAAACCCACATCCTTTCCTTGTAACCTCTTCAAGACCTATCTTGTTATGTACACCATCCTTGGTCGTACCAGAAAACTCGCTGCAATACCACAACCAAAAATTCTTCAGCTTCAAACCAAAATCACAAATGCTTCTGCTTACTTCTTGATACACCACCTCCCTCATAAACCTCAAACACTCCAAAAAAACAAACCAAATTGAAATCAGAAATTAAGTCGAAGAGAGAGTGAAGCGAAATCAAATCTGAATTGCGACGAATCGTGAACGAGAACAAGAAGAACACGAACCAAACCTGAGCAACACGCGGATACGAATCTGAATGCGAGAAAAAATCGTAAGAATCGTGAACATTAACTGAATATTGCGGCTTCAAACAGTAAGAATCGAATCCAGATTGCGGTGGGTTGGTCTTCGTATTTGCGTTTTAGGGCATATTGTGGTTCTTCCGCCATCTTTATTTTAATCTGATACAGTTTCAATTTTTATTTTAATTAAAAAGACCTTAGACAGCGCTTTTAAAAGCGCTGTCTCATATGGGCCTTAGACAGCGCTTTTGAATATTTTTTTTTTAATTTATAAGACCTTAGACAGCGCTTTTGAGTAAAGCGCTGTCTAATATTTTCCTTTAATTTTTTTTTAAAATTAATAAAACTTTAGAAAGCACTTTTGACCGAAGCGCTGTATAAGGACTTATATTTTTTTTAAATTTATAAGACCTTAGAAAGCGCTTTTAACTAAAGCGCTGTCTAATATTTTTCATTAATTTTTTTTTAATTTATAAGACCTTATAAAGCGCTTTTGACCAAAGCGCTGTCTAAGGTCTTATATTTTTTTGCGCTTTTATTTTTTTAAATGAATAGTTTCCTTGTTTTTAACTTATAGCAGCGCTTTTGTATTAAAGCGCTGTCTAAGGTGCGATGTTATAACTTACTTTTGTTGTAGTGTCATCCTTCGCTTCGATAACATTCTTGAGCAAATGTCCACTTGATAAAACTTTTAACTCCTTCCTCAAAATTTGGTTTAAGTCCACATATTCCTATAAATGTCATATCGTACATCCAACTACGATAGTAGCGAAAATATTTCATACTGCACATTTATAAAATCGTTATCATTTTAATTACAAATATAATTTTAATATATCGACCAATTTCAAAAACTTTAATAACTAAATAATCATATTCGTACAAATTAATTATATTATACTAAATTTAATTTCAAATCAATTTGCTTTTACTTACTTAACAATATATTTAAGTATATATATATATATATATATATATATATATATATATATATATATATATATATATATATATATATATGTATCCTTACATACTAAAAATACATATCTATTTTTATATTTATTCTATTTATAACTAATATATGTTAAATAGCAACTTAATAGTAAGTTATTAAAATTTACTCCACGTCCTGACCATTAATTCATTTTTAATGGATGACACTACTACAAAATGCTAAAACAACAACGCCAGGTTTACAACAGATTTGTATCCCACCGTTGTAATAGGTTAAAAAATTTGCAGCTGATTTATAACGCCATATTTAACGAAGTCGTATTAAAAAACCGTTGTAATACATGGTGTGTAACAAGCTTCGATTCCTAGCAACTACATTTTTTTCCATATTTTTAGATTTTAAACATATATTTTATTTCTTTTGTTAGTGTTACGGGGATTTAACCTCAAAACTCAAAATTCATCTTTGTTTTTCTATTTTTAAGTGCAAGAGAATATATAAAAAAAAAAAAAAAACTTCTTTAAAAATAAAATTGAAAGAGATGAGTATATATAAAAGAAAATTTTATTAAGATTCCATAGAGTACATTGATAATCATATATTACATATATTTATCAATGTCAGGGCCCATAGCTGCAAATGCATCTTCATAATGCAGGACTCTCTCCTCACTTCCCTCATCGGAATCATAATAAATAGTCCTCCTTTTCGTTTTTTTCTTCTTCTTCTTCAGCTTCTTGATCTTCTTCTTCTTCTTCTTCTCCTTCCCTACCCTTAACGCATCCCTAACGTTGGCCGCTGGTTGGACCTCCTCATTTGGCGGCCGACGTTGTTCATTTGTACCCTCATTGGTGATGTTTCTAGCATTCTCATTTGTAGAACTCATTGTTACGAAGAATATATTATGAAGAAATGTAAAATTGTCTATTTATAGATGAGGTTGAAGATGAAAATTCTGATAGTTTAATGCTTGCAATGATGATAACTTGTAAATGGTTGATATTCTGGAACGATATTTTTTGAAAAACGGAGAAAATTTTAAATCATTATTATACTTGGCCAGAGTGTTCTCTACTCCGGGAAGAGCAAGGGTTATAATATTACAACGGTTAGTAATAATAACCGTAGCGATACCCCTTATACTTGATACAAAGTTCGACTCCAGGCAACAACATTTTTCTATTTTACGTAATTATAGAAAAATGTTGCCTAGAGTCGAACCTTGTACCAAGTATAAGGGGTATCGCTACGGTTAATATAACTAACCGTTGTGATATTATTAAAATAATATATATACTTATCATTACGGTTATTTTAGAAAACCGTTGTGAAAAATTTACCTATATAAGGGAATTAACTTTCTATTATTGACAATAGCGCCGTTTCCTTCACAGCGAAACCCTAGCACCCATTTTTGGCAGCAAACTTCATCTTTTATAGAATTCGCGAAAAGAAATTCAAGAAGTATGAAGATTTTGATTTAAGCTTCTTCCTCCTTGTATTTCTTCTTGCAAAATCTAAAACTAGATGAACATGGTGATGATGCTGGCGGTAGCAAGCATAATGTACATATTGTTTATGGAAAATAAAGTATTCTTCTACTTCAATTTTTTTGTTAGATAGTTCCCATTATCTCGTTTGCTTCATGTTGTTTTTGTTGATTGTTCTCATTTTGTGCAAATTCGACTTTAATGCTTCACAAGCAAGGTGAACTTCATTGTAATGGTACAGTCCCACTTCTTAGGGTTTTGTTTCAACTTTTGGTTGTTTTGTTTTGAATACTAACTAATTTTCTTCATTTCTTCCCACTTCTTAGGGTTTGTTTCACATGGTGATGATGATGGTGGTACATATATATATATATATATATATATATATATATATATATATATATATATATATATATATATATATATATATATATATATATATATATATATATATATATATATGAATTCATTCTGATAAGGTACATATATATGAATTCATTCTGATATTGTATATGAAATTTAGTTTATTATATACTATGTATAGTATTTGTTTCACTATCCTTTTATTGAAAATGTAATCAGTTAAATTAATATAGAACATTAGGTTATTATATACTATGTATATTGTATATAGTTAAATTGAATACTAACTAATTTTCTTCATTGCTTCCCACTTCTTAGGGTTTGTTTCACATGGTGATGATGATGGTGGTACATATATATGAATTCATTCTGATAAGGTACATATATATGAATTCATTCTGATATTGTATATGAAATTTAGTTTATTATATACTATGTATATTGTTTGTTTCACTATCCTTTTATTGAAAATGCAATCAGTTAAATTGATATAGAAACTTATAATCTGAAAATCAAGATGTATTTGAAAACCAACCTTTATCATGTCAATGTTTTCCGAATTGCATCCATTTCATTCAGCACATTGTATGTTCCTTAACATAAAATTTATGGTTCAATGGTCCGTTTGCTTCAATTCATCGATATCTACAATTCTACTTTACCTCATCGTCGTCACTAATCATCGTGGTTGTTAAGATCATGATTGTTATGATGATAAAATCGCGATGATTTGTGGCGATGATGAGGTAAACTATAATAAAAGATATCGATGGATTGAAGGAAACCGACCATTGAACCATAAATTTTATGTTAAGGAACATAAAATGTGCAGAATGAAATGGATGCAATTTGGAAAACAGTGATGTGTTTAAGTTGGTTTTCAAGAACAGTTTAATTTTCAGATTATATAGTTCTTTACCAATTTTAATGGTTGTATTTCTTTAATTGGTGTATGGTAAAACAAGCAATATACATTTTTATTTAATAAACTAAGGGTACATTCCACAACGGTTGAGACTCATAACCGTTGTGATAGTTAATATATATTACAACGGTTGAAATACCTAATCGTTGTAATATAACGTGCGCTTTCCAGAATACAACAACGGTTTACAGACCGTTGTAGATACCGCGAACTTACAACGACAATCTACATAACAACGCCGTCGCCCGCGCCATTATATGTCATTCCCAACCGTTGTTAAATGGGTTTTTTCGTAGTAGTGTGGCTAAAAATAATCAATTATTTATTGTCATGTGACCAATTTGTTTTTCTCTCTCCATATTTAATTATTGAATGTTATTAGCCATAGATTAAAAATAAATAAATGGTTAAGATATGGGCTAAGTTTTGATAATATATTGGGGAAATATCTAGTGAAAATACTATTTTTATGTGAGAATGGTAGAAATAATTATTAGTCCTTAGATTAAAAATAAATGGTAGAGATTAAAATGTTCTTTTAAGGAACATGTGTTTTTTTCCATGATTCAATTGAACATGAATTTTAACGCACATAATTGGAATTAAAACAATATTAACGCGCTCTGTATTAGACATACTTTTAAAATAACCATCATCTCTTCAAACTTTAATGTTCATTTTTCATATAACCACAAACACCTTATTTTGAAGACATTAATTGGTCTCTGCTTCTTTCTTTATTTTCACTTATAGTAGTAAAAGTCTTTATTGCAAAACATAGAGAATATATTCTAAAAGTATAAGGTAAGTTTTGCACATATAGCTTTGTTTCTCATTATGATAATAAAGTTTTTATTTGTATTTTATTCTATTTTATTTTTTCATTTTATTTATTTTTTGACACTAAAATGCTCAACTAAGTGCTTATTTTTTGTATTGATAATTTTTAAATAATGATGCTTTGATTTTTCTTGGATTTTTTATTTTTGAGATACTTTCATTGATAAATCTACTGATTTTGATGTTGTTGATCTTGATGATATATTAAATGGATGGTGACGACAAGGAGAGAGATGGTGGAAGGTTTCATCCAATGGCTACAATATCATTCGAAGCTTCGTATTTTTACGACATAGCTGATTATTGATGAAATGTTTGTAATAGAGTATTTAAGATTATTTTTTTTGTTATTGGTTCTTAGTTGTCTTTGTTTAGCCTGTACTAATTTGTTTTTTTTATTTGAGTTCCTAGATGTCCTTAACTAGGTTGTGCTTGTTGATTTTTTGAACCAAAACGATTATTTTGGGATTTTAGTGTGTTTGTTTTATGTTTTTGGTATTATAGTTACGTTTTTTTTGTTTATGTTGAAGAATATGACTTTTTTTTTATAAGAAAAATAAGATTAGATGGGAGTACTAGGGGTACTCCAACCCAAATACAAAAACCAGTCCAAACAAGTAGTTACAAGAAATCCCAAGGATGATAAACTCACTCATAATAACTACATCTTACATTATTCCTATGTTTATCCCCCAACGCCAACCACCACCAAGACAAGTTAACAATCCTCTCAAAAATAATTTCCGAATTGAAAATCTCATCGTGAAATATGATACGGTTCCTAGCATGCCATAAAGCCCAACAAGTAGAAAACCACAGGAAGCACGCGAAATTAATGGAGCAAATGCGCCTAACCCGAACAAACCATTCCATCAAGAATGTGTTACACTCACCGGCAGTAAACCACTTCAAGCCTAACCAATGAAAAACTCGTTTCCACACCAATATAATTTTCTCGCAACAGTAGAAAATATGGTTAGAATCCTCCAATACTTGAAAACAAAAAACACATACACAATCGTGAGGATTAGAAATAATGTTACGATCTAGTAAGTTAGCTCTAGTCGGTAATCTATCAATCACCAAACGCCAACCAAAAACCTTCACTTTCAATGGAATAGACGTTTTCCATAACAAATCTAAAGCAAACATAGTGTTCTGATTCCAAACCGTTTCGGATTCGAGGTTCAGGTATCTTGTATAGCAGGATTCGACAGAAAATGGCTTTAGACTACTCCACGACCATGAAATGGTATCATCGCTATCCGAGTTGGGCTGCACATGCTCCAGCAACCTTTTCAGGTCATTCCACTCCTGCATTAGCAGAACAGACCTGACATGGTAAAAGCCCTCCAAATTCCAATTCCAAACAGATCCCACCCAATACCCAGCATGAGCAACTGTCAAAATCTTCACATCCGCAGCATCATACAAAAGAGGGTATAGAAACATGAGCGGCTGCCTACCAATCCACGAATGTTTCCAGAATAAAATCGCATCACCACGACCAAGCCGAAAAGATAAACCATTGAGAAAACTTCTTGGAGAATTATCATCCCTTAAACTAAGTAAGTCACGCCACCATAGAGAGTGCAACTTACTCCCAACCGAAGCCCCCTATCCAGCAAAATGTTCTTGACATCACCATATTTGTGCCTTATAATACCTTCCCAAAATACTTCCTTTTCCGTCACCAAACACCAATGCCACTTGACTATCAACGCCTTGTTGAACATACGAATATCACGAATCCCAAGACCACCTTTTTCTTTAGCACGACACACCGAGCTCCAACTCACCCAAGCCACGGACGATTTCTCCGCCGATCCAGCCCATAAGAAGTTTCTTTGGATCAAAATAATTTCATTGAGAACCGCCTCCGGATCCAGAAAGAAAGAAAACTAATGAATGGGCAGATTGGTTAGAACCGAATTTAAAAGAGTTACCCTCCCCCCGATCGGCAATAACATCCCTTTCCAATCAGACAACATAGATTTGAAGACATTCACCAAAGGCTTCCAAAAAGAGCACAGTCCGTGCTTACCTCTCACTGTAATACCTAAAAACTTGAAAGGTGTAGAACTTACCTTGCAAGCTAGAAACTGAGACGAAGCCATCAAGAAATCCGAATTAACACCCATACCAATTAAAATACTCTTCCAAGCATTAATCTTGAGCCCCGAAACTAATTTGAAGCCACGAATAATAGTCTTCAGGCCCCAAAGATTCAGCCAAGTCGCCTCACACATCAGCATCGTGTCGTCCGCAAATTGAAGAATGTTGTAACAGAAATTGTTGTTCAAAGAAATTCCCGTCAGCTTTCCCAAATTATGGCTTCTTCTTACCAGCAGAGCTAGAACTTCAACAACCAAATAAAAGAGAAACGGGGATAAAGGATCCCTTTGACGCAAACCCTTAGTAGCCCTGAAATCTGACGTAGTGCCTCCATTCACCAGAATAGATAAATGGCTGCAAAGAACACTCCCTTTTAACCAACTAATCCCTTCGGATCCAAAACCAGTATCTTTGAGTAAAGAGATTAGGTAATCTCATTCGACACAATCATTCGCTTGTTCGAAGTCCATCTTGAGAAACAAACAACTCTTTTTCTGCCGCTTGGCATAATCCAGGAGTTCATTAAGCACAAGAATACTGTCCAGAATATTCCTTCCCAGAATAAACGCAGACTGCGTGTGGGAAACAAGTTTGCCAATAACCTTACTAAGTCGAGCAGCCAGCAGCTTCGAAATAATTTTGTAGATACAACCTATCAGACAAATAGGCCGGTAGTCTTTAAGCACCTGTGGGTTCTCCACTTTAGGGATCAGAGTAATAAAAGAAGAGGTCATGGACTTTGGAAGTTTAGCTGTGGTATGAAACTCAATAACACAGTTCACCACTTCTAAACCAATGATGTCCCATCAACGTTTGACAAAATCAAGATTAAACCCATCCGGTCCCGGGCTTTTTGACCCATCGCAGCTGAAAACCACCTCTTGAATTTCTTCTGCAGTAAAGTATTTCTCCAGTTCAACTCTATCGCAAACGCTCAGCTTGGGTAACTCCAAAGCCTTCTGCTTAGGACGAGTCATCTCCACCTTAGAAAACCTGTTTTGGAAAAATTCCCTGATATAATTCTTAACCTCTCCCACCTCTTCTAACAAACCAGCATCAGAATTCACCATCGATATGGCATTTCTCCGTCTTCGAACCTTCATGAAAAAGTTAAAGAACCTAGAATTAATATCCCCGTTTCTAACCCAATCCACTCTATATTTTTGCTTCAAGATGCTCTCTTGCAAGAATAACTTATTCCAAAGTTCTTGTTGGGCAAGACCATAATCCTCAGCTAACTTCCAGACATCTGAACCACCCTTCAAGTCAGATTCCTCATCCAATTTTTCAATGACAGCAACTTTCTCATCAATAGCCAGCTCCACCCAACCAAAAATAGCCTTATTCCACCATCTAAGTTTACCTTTAAGAAATTTGAGCTTTTCAGTAAGAATGAATGCTGCAGAACCAGAAAAATTGGAAGCCTCCCACTTAGAACGAATAAAATCAAAGAAACTAGGGTGCTCCGTCCAACACGAGAAGAACTTAAACGGTTTCGCACCCCAATTCCTAGAATTCGCTCTAACCCAAATTGCCCTATGGTTAGAGACATCTCTAATTCCAACATGTTGAGCGGCCAAACTCCACTTTTCAATCAACCCATCCATAATAAGAAATCTATCCAATCTACTTTTGCAAGAACCATTGTCTTTAAACCAAGTGAAACTGTTTCCAATAACCGGCAAATCGATCAATTCCATAGCTTCAATGAACATCGTAAAATCATCCAACTCATACCAATTGATTCTTCCTTTCCCACTTCTTTCTTCTGGAAGCTTAATAGCGTTAAAATCTCCAGCTATCAGCCATTCTCCAAAAGGAAATCTAGCTTTCAGATCCAATAAATCGGACCAAAGTTTATGTTTACCAGCTAGGTCACAAGGTGCATAAACATTAACGAAATAGCAATTAAAATCCTTCCACCAAGCATTGACACCCAAGAAACCCAGGCCTTTGAAACTAGAAACAGGTCTAATAGCGTTCTCTTTCCAAATCACGAGAACACCTCCAGCACACCCAACCACATCCACCGCCGACCACCCACACACCTCCTTACCCCACAAACTCTTCTCTGTACTCTCATTCATACAAGCAACTTTTGTTTCTTGAAAGAAGCACATGTAAGCTTTCCCTTCGGAAATAGTCTTCCTAATACGCTTTCTCTTTATGGAACTACCACCTCCCCTAATGTTGTAGGAGATAAAATTCATGGTAAATTATTACCTACCACCAACTTTTCTTGAAAATCTTTCCTGTCTCTCTCTTCCATACTTCTTATAATTCCCTCGAACACTTCATCCTCTTCATCACCTTCAATCCCCAATTCCTTAATCGAATTCTAAACTTTACCAGGTACCCCTTCCATAGTTCTCACAACCCTAGAATTTCCTTGAACAAAATCAGAATCATTTAACGAATCTCCACTGGTCAAAAAATTCATGGATTTGCCCAAACAAGGTCCAACATGCTTCGAGGAAATTTTATCTGCAGAAGGCTTCACCTCTTGAACAGGTGAACCCACGTTGTCAAAAGATTGGATAAGCGCAGAGAAATAAGATGGGGCATAAGGAATATTTATGTTTTCGTAAATGTCATTTAACAACTTCTTTTTTTCTCATTTTGGGCTTAGAATCCAAGATTCGCGACCCAAAAGAAGGAACTGAAATAGGATCGGACTCAATACTCGCCAAGCCCAAACCCTCACTAATAGGCCCACAAGAATTAACTGAAAGAGACTCAGTCTTCGAGCCCAAGGAATTATTAACGGACTCTTTAGAATGTAAATCAATGAAATCATCCAACGGTCTAACATAAAGACACGACTCCTTCAACTCCCTATTCATCGAGACCCCCGCCAGAACTTGGTCATTAAAAGAAACTGATAACCTATGTTCCACCCTATTGATTTTGGCACCATCACAGATTCCAACCCCCACCTTTACATTTTGAGGAACCGTCAACTTCACCTCCTTTCCACCTTTATCCCCTACTGGACACGCTAAACCCTCCCTAGTTCCTTTGACTTCTGTGACAAACCCACCTTTATCCTTACTATCCGCCAAAAAGCTGTGTCTATCAAGACAATCTAATTCCTCGATAACTATGTCATCACCTACCACCCTTTCCGGTTTACTCAATGTTTCGTCTTCCTCCTCCTTCGACCCAACTTCTTTGGATTCGCTTCTCGCCTCTGAATGTGGATATTCCGACAGAATATTTGACCCACAAAATTCCTCCATTAATGTTATCAGAAATAACTGATTGTTGATTACAACGTTAAAGGATTCATTCAAAATAAGACTGCATCTAGTCTTCACCTGAATTCTCGCAACGTCCACTTTCAGAATCTTTTTCGTATCTTGATCGCAACTGATGTAATCCCCAACTGTGTTTGCTATATTCATGAAGACCTCCGGTTTCCATGCGAAAGCTGGTAATCCAATGCACTTCAACCAAACGACTCTAACGTTATCCACATCCGTGATCTTCCACGGTCGAATATCAACGAACCAACGATCAACCCAACTTTTATCTTCCTCTATTAAGGTCTTGATATCTCCTTTTTCCGATTCTCCAAGGAGACAAAGCATTGCCCCCAAAGGAACAACTTTAATATGGAAATACCCCTTTATATTCAAAGCTCGTTGAATTTCAAAAGTGCTTCCCGGATTAACCACAGTGGCCACGAAAGCTTTGTCGAACCTACTTAATTATTCCTCATCAATGCTGAACTTCAGATGATTAGGAACAGATTTCTGATTGAACATATTCTCTCTCCCTCTACTAACATTAACACCCTGCTTACTTGAAAGCACCTGAGCAAAGGTTATCTTCTCCACGCCTTCACTTTTATTACCACAATCTTCAGTATAGGAACCCCTGCCACCTTTAATGATACGAGCCATGTCCCTATTCAAATCCCTCTGTTTACTCTGACCTCCCTTCCTATCCATATTCTTATCCTCTCTCAAATACTTTGGAATATTAGCATGAAGTTTTTTTACCTTCGATAAAGATACTATCAAGTTTTGCAGCCATAACTCTAGGGTTGCTGACTCTCCTAAACCGCACAAAACCGTAACGGGCTCCCTTTATATCCCTTCGGCTAGGAATAAATACCTCAGACACCACACCATAATCTTTGAATACATTATACATATCTTTTGCTGCAAACAACTCCGGGGACTCCGTGAAGAAAAACGAAACCTCGTCCTCAACACCCTCTAACTTCCATTTACCTTTATTATCTGTCCACACGGACACATTATCTTTTCTCCCCTTGGACTGTAGAAGAATATGACATTTATATTAAGATTTGTTAAAGTTTTACCATGTGTTGTTAAAATTTTTCGGTCTCTTTGGTAATGATTAACAATTTTGTAAATTATGTAGTAAATCAAATTGTAAGAAAATTTTGGCAGGCCGGCCCGCCAACTCTTTAGTAAATGGGACAAGCTTGACTTTTGAGCTCGGACGCCTACATTGGCTCGCGCCTGCCCCACTTTTAGACGGACTTAAATGGGGTAGGCCTAAACGGTGCGGGCCGCCAGCTTTGTCACCCCTAGGGATATTCTTACTCCAAGAGTAAGTTATTGATTGTTACTCTACATCTTGACCATTAATTCATTTTAATCTGATGGTTAACAATAATTAGTAATTAAATATAAGGAGAGAAAAGCATTTTGATCACATGACTATTAATTACTAATTATTTTTAGCCATCAAATTAAAATGAATTAATGGTCAAGATGTGGAGTAACCATCATTAACTAATTATTTTTAACCATAGATTAAAAATGAATTATGATCAAGATGTGGAGTAAATTTTAATAATTTACTCTTGAAGTAAAAATAATCATTCTCATATATATATATATATATATATATATATATATATATATATATATATATATATATATATATATATATATATATATATATATATATATATATATATATATATATATATATATATATATATATATATATATATTGGCGTATTCAGAAATATTTGGTTGTGGGGGCAAAAATATTATCTATAATATTTATTAAAAATTCTATTTAATATTTTCAATTTTTTTAATTTTTAAAAAATAGTTTATATATAGAATAACATTTTTTAATATTATATATTTTATATTATGGTATGTATTTAATGTTAAATAAATGATACAAATTAATGGAATTAATGATTAAAATTGGTACCATTAATTTATTTTACTTTATCTCTTACATAAATATCTATATTTATTTTTAAAAATTAATTTACATAGAATTTATTAAATTTTTTATGGGGAAATTTTAAATATTAAAAATATTTACTAACAAATAATTTTGTTTTGTGGGGGCTTGAGCCCCTTAAGGATGCATGTGCATCCGCCCCTATATAAACTGATGATTAGTGAATCAGTTTATTATAAATGCTCAAAGATCAATTATTTTTCAGAAATACAGTCAATTAAGGATATGCTTGTTTTACCTTTAAAAATAATTTTTTATGAAAACTATAACATGGTCAAAATCATATTTATTATGAAAAATTATTCAAAATAACTTCAATTTTAAATAATTGTATTTCAAAAGAAAGTTTTCGCAAATATTATTTATATAAATACAAATAAAATTCACTTTTTAAAGCTAAAATAAAAGGATCCTTAATTCATTGTATTTTAAAAAAATGATATTTTATAATTTTATAATTAAATGATTTGTCAATCATTGGTTAATTTTATGTATAGAGATATTTTTCCTTTTTAAAAATGTTTTATTTAAATATATGGTTAACTAGTGGAAAACCCGTGCGTCCGCACGGGTTCCGGTGTGGACCGAGGATACGTCATTAGTTACGTTAAGAAATATATAAAAAATCAAAAATATAAAAATTTTGTTGTAAATTAAAAAAAAAATTAAAATCATAACACCCAATAGAAAAACAATTGTGTTCAAAATTTTGATCAGCAACTTTTTGTTCATTTTGTACAAATCAGAATTTTGATCAGAAACTTCATGTTCCCGTTAATTTTTAATATTTTGATCAGTGTGTTCATGTTCCCGTTAATATTCAATATTTTGCTGAGTAACTCCATGCTCCCGTTAATATTCAATATTTTGATCAATAACTTCATGTGCCCGTTAATATTTAATATTTTAATCAGTAACTTCGTGTTCCCGTTAATATTCAAATTTTCTATCAATAACTTCAAATTCCCGTTGATATTCAATATTTTGATCAGTAACTTTGTGTTCCCGTTAATATTCAAATTTTCTATCAGTAACTTCAATTTCTCGTTAATATATAATATTTTGATAAATTTTAATCAATAACTTCATGTTCCCGTTAATATTCAATATTTGGACCAGTACCTTCGTGTTCCCGATAATATGCAATATTTTGATCAATAATTTCATGTTCACGTGATAATTATTTTAATTTGGTATTTTAATAGTATGGATAAGTTATGATTTGTTCAAAAATTGTTTTGTATCGTTGATAAAATAATTATGAGTTTAATATATATTATTCATAAAATATATTAGTTTTATTTTTGTATCATAAAATAATTAAGAATATTTCATATTATCATACAATTTTGATACTATTTAATTCATACTTTACTAATGTATTTATTCTAGATCACGATACTATAATTTATAATATTATCAATTTTTATATTATAATTTTGTAATCTTTAAATTTTAATACATTTCATCCGTCTTATTTTATGTCCCGTTCTATTATTATTTATATTGAAGTTCATTTAATTCATTAATATTGCATGATTATTTTGTACTAAAAAAAGATGGCATGATTATTGTTTATTTATATGAAATCACGTATATGAAAACATTTGGATTAACAGTATACAAACTAAAAAAATGTCATTTCAAATCATTCATGATTTGAATATCATTCCGTCTTATTTTATGTCCCGTTCTATTATTATTTATATTGAAGTTCATTTAATTCATTAATATTGCATGATTATTTTGTACTAAAAAAAGATGGCATGATTATTGTTTATTTATATGAAATCACGTATATAAAAATATTTGGATTAACAGTATACAAACTAAAAATATATCATTTCAAATCATTCATAATTTGAATATCATTCATTCATAAATATGAATTTAAAATTATTTATAATTTTATACAACATTAATAGTTTTAATACAATATTAATAGTTTTTACGTAATATATGATTTACTATTTAAAAGTCCTTCTCTTTCTTAATTGATATTTGATAGTAAGTAATTGAATAACAATAAAATAGATCAAATTAATGGATTGATATTCATTAACTACATTAAAAGAATATAAACTACCCAAAATTTAGTTAATTATCACATTAAAAATAAATCATTATCAATACATTTAAAATGTTTAAATTCGTAAGTATACCCTTATACCAATTAAATTCGTAAAATATTTTCTAAAGCATATAATCTTTCTTATATGATATATATATATATATATATATATATATATATATATATATATATATATATATATATATATATATATATATATATATATATATAAAATACATCGATTTGCAAAATAAATTTTAATATAATATATTCTTATAAACACGTTTAAATATCTATGACCTTAGCATTTTTTATATTTGCATAAATTATAAAAAACATTAATAATAATAATTATAATAATTATTAGATATTATAAATAGTATAAAATAATACTAACCTGTTATCAATCAATAAATATATTATAAATGATATAATACAACATATTGGATATTAATAATTATATATCCACACTTTGAAAATCTAATGTTTCTATAAAAAAAGTACACAGTTGGATATTATAAATGATCTAATACTTTTTTAAAGTACACAAAAAGTACACTATACGATAAATCACTTGTTTTTCTAAAAATTATAAAAATTTCAATAATTCCTATGACTGCAATAAAGCCTCTATGAATAACGACTACGCTATGTAATTGCCCATTACCATTAACCATTCCAATGGCAGTTCATCTAAAGAATAATCAATCAATTTTTTTATTCCATAAACAAAAAGTACTTACTTTATTAAATTTTTGGGGTCCCCTGCCTACAAGTAGGTGCTTAGACCCAATGCCCTAAAGAGGACCAATCAATTTGAACTTTTTCTGCATATATGTTTATGTTCTCACACACTTTTTTTTATCATTGATCTCAAATTGATGCACAAATTTTTGTTGCCCTTCAAATCTATCAAACACATTTCACAATTTAAAAAATATTTAATCAATTGTATTTTTTTTTTAAACTGCCAAAATAACATTATAGGCAAAAGCATAAGGAATGCCCAATTTACAAAACCAAATAGTCCTGCTAAGCCTAAAACCAAAACACCAAAAGAAATAGGAAACCAACGAAAAAGTCTCTCCGACTGCTTCAAGAAAAACAACAAGCTATACCAATTAGCCAATATAAACTTAAAGCCAATACTACAAAACAGACAGAAAGACAAAAAGCCACAGCTCCCAGAATCGAAAAAACTGCGCCAAATTCTGCAACAGATGTTGGAGATGAAGCTCTGACTGATTGAACCTATCCAATCTAAAGCATACTCTCTCCAGTATCCAAGCAGGCCCTCGGAGTAAGCCACGCATGAAATTCGTCTAAAATGATTTTTACCTTGAATTTTAACCATCTCCATGACTGCATAAATATTGAGAAGAAATTAGCCAATATAAACTGAAATCCAAGACTACAAAACAGACAGAAATGACAAAAAGCCACAGCTCCCAGAATCGAGAAAATTGCGCCAAATTCTGCAGCAGATGTTGGAGATGAAGCTCCGACTGATTGAACATATCCAAACTAAAGCATACTCTCTCCAGTATCCAAGTAGGCCCTCGGAGTAAGCCACACATGAAATTCGTCTGAAATGCTTTTTGCCTTGAATTTTAACCATCTCCATGACTGCATAAATATTGAGAAGAAAATTACATCAAGTTAAAAACTGAACAATCAATGTCATGTGATCAAGCAAAATAAATACTGATTATATACTTGTTGACAGATAGATGCCACAAGAAAATATAAACAAAAAGCATAAATATTTGAAGTACCATGATCATGCACTTATTTATTGCATGTAAAATACTTGTGAAAAACCAGTATAAAATCTACTTGTGAATACGTTTGACTAATTTTTGTTTATACTGTAACACAACAATGTTTGTTAGAAACATTTTTATCAAAAAATTTCAGAAACCAAATAAGAAAACATAATGAAATAAATTATCTATACCATATTAATCATCTACAGCAGAATTATAAATAAAGGATAATTTCATATTTGCACGTGCTTATATTCTTTTAAAGTAAAAAATTGAAACAAATAATGAGAATACCTATATTAATCCATCAGCTGTAAATCCATACAACAGAGGGAAGACATATCCTGATTATGGACTAACAGATGCCAACATATCTCCAGTAGCATCCCAACAAATATTGTTTATCACTTTAGGAGGACCCTACAATGATAAACAATTTAACTACGAAATCCACAGGAATTTTAGAAGTTAAAAACAACATGATATCTACATAGAGAAACTCAACCTTTTACCTAGAGTGAGTAATTTTTTCTGTCAGTTTTGACGTAAAAAATAAATACCACTTTATCAGAAGCTGCTGCAAGTAACTGTTCCAATTGAGGCTGAAACCTCAGTTTTACAATACCTCCCTGAAACAACCGATGGTGGTAACATTGTTGAAAATGGATATGATAAAATGTAAGGATGAAGTAATGTTCCAATACCAAATTTCATTTTCTATATCATAGAAGCAAAAAATATTAGTTTTCTTAGGTTCTAAATCAAGATGTTATGAAATTTTAGCTCTTGATAGCACAAGCTTCTCAACAAAATGTTATGACTCACAACACAAGGTTCTGAAGCGGAAGCTCTCCAAGCCAAGATACTGCTCCCAAGTACCATATACATCTCTTCTCTGTTAAAAGATACAATAATGACAATTGAGTCAAGTATACAAACCAATATTTACTCTATGAAGCATCAATCACAGAAGGGCAAAATTACTTAAAACAAAATAGAACTCGCGAAGATGAAGACATACCTTGACAAACTCATCATCAGGAACTTGAAGCTTCTTCTGTAATTGCACTCTAATTTCGGCCAAAGTCTCACATTCGCGTATGACCAAGAAAAAGGGTTCCCCAATGTTTTGAATTTGCTGTACATATAAAATGTAAAACCAAGTTACAAAAGGGTTGGCATACAATTAATGTATCGAAGTAGTCAAATACAAAGAACGATATAAAGCAAAATGGATTAATTAAAACTATATACCATTTGGTTCTGAGTTGTGTCTTTAGTAAAATGATACACATGAATTAGACGATCAAGACGACCAATATTTTTCTCTTCTTCTGGAATCTGTAAAAATAGTATACAAAGATTAACATATTTACAAACTGGTGCTGTTATTTGAATAAATAAAAGCAGAAACACAACCTCCGCGATTCCGACGCCGACGTCCTCCGTATCTCTCCCATGGAACTTCCGCGTCCTCCGCAAATCCACTAACGATTTGTCTTGATGGTTCTGAAGTCCGTTGACAGTAGTAATAGTTTTATATTTATTACAGTTACCTGCAAAAAATGAAAATAAAACTTCAAAAATCAAAACCCTAAAAGAAAAAACTCAGATCTGAGATGAAAATTACAAATCAAACAAAAACTCATATTTCTCTATTCCTGCCGGAAACGCCACCGCCATCTTCCCCTATTCCTGCAACACCAATAATCTTAGGTCAAAACAAAATAATAGAAACCCTAAAAAAACTTTGATTTCTCCATTTCTGTAAATCGTTCCAAGCTTTATTCATCTTTGAAGTGATGGTGATTGTAGACGGAAGCGATGTAGGGTTTCATGGAAGAGAGAAGAAAAGAGTGATGAGGAAAAACGGGAGAGGGAGGGCGGCGGGATTAGGGTTTGTGGGAGGAAACAGAGAAAAATGGAGAGAGAAGAAGAAGGGAGAGAGAGAGAGAGAGAGAGAGAGAAGAAGAAGAAGGGATAGAGAGAAAGAGAAGAAGAATAGATTACGGATTGTTTGAAATGAAATAGAGTTGGTGAAAGAGTGGGCTCCAAATGTTGACACGTGTCCAGAAGGGCAAAAGAGTATTTTTAGTGGTACAAACTTTTCTTATATGGTAGATTGTTCTTTTTGTCCGCTGCCTAGGGCTGACAATGAACCAAACCAACTCGAAAATAGTTCAAAATTCGATTCGAAAATTAAATCTTTGAACTAGGTTCATGAACCAAATGAGCTGAATATGAGCTAAAAACTAAGTTCGTTAACTAAATGATCTGAACTTGAACTATACATAGTTCGACTCGTTAGGTTCATGAGTCAATTCTATTATATATGAGATAGATTATATTGTCTTTAAGAGTAGGTTTAAAGATTTGTTCTAAATCTTAGTCTCATATTTTCTTTTAATCTAACGGTTTTAATTGATAATTTATATTCTCAAATGAGTAAAATATTTCTACGAATAATTATACAAATAAAATTAACATCGTATAAATTTCAATCTTATAACTTTTATTTTATTTCTATATTTTTATTTAAAAAATATTAATTTAAAATGTCAAATATATATATATATATATATATATATATATATATATATATATATATATAAAATAGACTGTAAAAAATTACTTTTAAGTCTGTGAAATAAGTGAGTTGAACCTAACAAGATAAACCTAACGAGTTGAACTGAGATATTCGTGAACTTCTAACAAGTCGAGTTTGACCTGAAAAAACAGTTCGTGATGAACTCGAACTTGGCCAATTCTTAACGAGTCGAGTTTGAGCTGAAAAAAAAGTTCGTGATGAACTCGAACTCGGCTAATTCTTAACGAGTCGAACTGAGCTAAGGTGAGTTCGACTCGACTCGTCTCATTTCCAGCCCTACCGCTGCCATATGGGCGAGATTTGAAAAACCCCCTGTAAAAAAAAAAGTTTAGATTCCCCCTGACATTTGAAGATTCTACTGTTTTGACCCCTCTTGAAATCCAGTCAACAGAATCTGTGACGTGACAATTTTATTTAATTTTTTATTATTATTTTTTTATTACATGGATAGATTAGTTGGCATTTTTAATTTTTATTTAATTTTTTAAAATCCACATGGTATATATATATATATATATATATATATATATATATATATATATATTATATTTATATTTATTTATTTATTTATTTTAATATATATATATATATTAATTTTTTTTAATTCTATTTATTTTTAATTTTATTCTATTTATTTTTTTCGTATTATTTTTATTTTTTCAAATTTTTATTTTAAAAAATATTTTAATTGGGCCAAGATTAAATAGACCCAAACCCAATGCTAGCACCCGTAGGAGCCCAATAGTTAATGAATTGATAAGTCTTGTGTAAGACTTATTTATAAACACTTGTAGTTTTACATTATATTTCGATGTGGGACTTGCCAAGAGGTGACTTGTGGAACTCTTGGTCTTTCACCAGCAACCGTCAAACTTGCGGAGAAACTATTAAGTAACTACAACTTTTATCTAATAGTCAATCATAAGTGTTTATAAAAGAACAAGACATACTATACAAACTGTGTTAACAAGACTAACTTCTCAAATAAGAAAATATAAGGAGTAAAAAACAAAGAAAAATAACAAATGCAAAAAACGAGAAGAGCCATCAACCAAACTCGTGGGAAAGAAAAACTATCTGAACTCGAAACAAGGAAAGATATAACCTGCTAAACTAAAAAATGATCAATTTTAGATCGTTTGAGGCAAACAATTTTAGTCCTCAATGTATGCAACAAAAAATCCAACATACCAAAAATTAATTACCCTTGTCATATCTATGTCCAAGGATGTTTGTTATGTGTTCGTAGCACACAACAAACACAGTCCAAAATACCAATGGTGTGCATCAATATTCATCTCAATGGCTTTCATCCTGCTTTTCTTCTTTATTCTCAACAGTATTGAATTTTGTTGTAGTATAGTGGGATTGATTCTACATAAAACATAATAGAAAGATTCATTAGTGTATAGAAAAATTCCAAGTAAGAACAAATTTCTAGCAGTAATCATTTTCAACTGCGTCTTTAATTTAGTAATTTGTAATATGACACTATTTTTCTATAATACCATTATAATTAGCAATATCAAATCCAAATCTATTTTGTTCAAAGTGAAATCCGTATATAAAAGTTATTGCTTCTTTTTAAGTAACAGTAGTAGTAGATGCTTTGAAGGGAGAACAAAGTGTGTTATAAAGGTTGTTCATGGAGTAATGGCGGTGAAGTGTGGTGTTTATGGAAGTGTGGTGCGAGATGGCCGAAGTTTGAAGGTGAGCAGCTGATGAAATTTGACGAAAAGAAGACAGAGGATTATTTGTGAGAAGTTGGCCAAAAGCTACAAGAACTCTTCTGCTCAAGCATTCAATTTGAACCTAAGAAACAAACTATTGCAGTAATGGAAATGTTTATAAGTCCCACATCGAAATTGCATAAGCAAATTGAAGTGTTTATAAGCAGCTTTTACACATAAGTTCTCAAATATTTAAGTATTTGGCTGCTCTTGAAACAAAAATGGGTCTAGACCCTATTGTAATATTTTGATAATTTTAAAAAATAATTCATATAAAAAATTAATATAAATAATTTAAGAAAAAAATAATTCATAAAAAAAATTATATAAATAATTTAAGAAAACGTAAAATAAATTAATACAAAAAGTTAAAAAAAATATATATTAAAAAATATATATATAAATGCGACGTGGATATTAAAAATTAAATAATAATTAAAAATGCCAACTAATCTGTCCACGGAATCAAAAATAATAATAATAAATTAAAAAAAAAATTGCCACTCACATATTCTGTTGACTGGATTTCAAGAGGGGTCAAAACAGTGGAATCTTCAAATGTCAGGGGGGAATC
Organism: Lathyrus tuberosus; assembly: GCA_022829125.1. NCBI lineage: Eukaryota > Viridiplantae > Streptophyta > Magnoliopsida > Fabales > Fabaceae > Lathyrus > Lathyrus tuberosus. The sequence goes on from JALAZF010000179.1 coordinate 1,203,212, forward strand.
TAAACTTTTTTTTACAGGGGGGTTTTTCAAACCTCGCCCATATGGCAGGGGGAAAAAGAACAATTAACCCTTAAACATATCTTTCTTTACAAATACACTTCTATTATTTCCATATGTTTTATTATAAGATACGTTGTATCTTTGTTGGCTGTTAATTTTAAAACAATTTAATCATAATTTTAAGGGAAGTTACACTTAAACTAGAGCTGTCAAAATAGGCTAGTCCACATGGGCCGACGCGTCAGACCTGAAAAATCACAGGGTTTGAGTCTTAAAATTGTTGAAATGTAATTCCTTGTGTCGAAGCAGGTAGTGCTCGACAGAAACAAAGATGTGTCAAAATTAGCCTAGTGTGTGTGTGTCGAGTTGTGTTAGATGTCGAAGTGTCGAAGCAGGTTACTTGACACAAGATTTTGACTTAGACCAAAATAGAAATTTTAGATTTTTTCCTTAGGGAGCAAGCTAGCTCAATTATAAATAGAGAGTAACCCTATTATGAATTGTAAAAAATACACAACAGAAATTGCAGTTGCACAATTGAATAATATTTTCTCAGTTTGAGAGCATAGAGTTACTCTGCATAAATCATCATCTTCTTCTATATCTTTTTAAACCCTAATCTTCTTTCTTATTCAATTATCTTTCTTTCTTCTTCCATTAACAATTGTTGCGCAGAATCATTCTTGCAATCAAGGTGTGATTGTTTCACTTGAGTGAAGAGTGAGAAACAAAGAATTTTGATCGGTTGATTGAATCTTGTTCATCAAGATTGATTTGGAATTCTCAAAATTTTGGGTTAATTTCAAAATCTGGTATCTAGAGCACTGGCTGAGCAATTTGTGAGAAGAAAATCACGATGGAAATGAATAATCCAAACATGCATTTTTCGGCGAGTCTTCTGATTCTCAAGAAAAATAATTATGAGAATTAGTGCAAGCAGTTGAAGGTGGTTTTTTATTATCAAGATCTTTGGGATCTTGTGAAGGAAGAAGTAACCCCACTTGTAGAAAATGCGACGGATCAAGAAAAGGTTGCATACAAAGAATTGAAGAAGAAAGATTATAAAGCTCTCTTTATAATTCATTAATGCGTTGATCCAGACAATATTGAAAAGGTCAGTGATGTAGAATCAGCAAAAGAAGCCTGGGAAATCTTAGAGAAATCTTTTAGAGGCGCAAAGAAGGTGAAAGAGGCGAGGTTACAAACTCACAAAATGACTTATGAATTACTTCAGATGGAAGAAAGTGAAAGCATAACTGATTTCTTCACTAGGGTTACTAAATTGGTGAATCAAATCAAAGTATGTGGAGAAGTGTTGACATCATGATCAGTTGTTGCAAAGATCTTAAGGTCATTGGCTCCAAAGTTCAACCACGTGGTAGTAGCCATAGAAGAGTCGAAAGACTTGTCAACATTGACAAAGGAAGAGCTTCAAGGGACGCTTGAATCTCATGAACAAAGGATGGTTGAAAGAGCTGCATACAAGTCGAAGAATGATATGGCTTTGCAGGTGCAATCAGCAAAAGAAAAAAAAGGCAAAGGAAGTTGGAATGGTAATAAAGGCAGAGGAGGCTACAACAATTCGATTGGTCGAAATCAGCAAGAAGGAAACTGGTCGAATCAGAGAAAACCCTGGAACCAAGGCAACCAAAGAGGTGATGCTGCAGGTAGAGGAAGAGGTGGTGGTCGAAAACCTGACAAAAGTCACATTTAGTGTTATAATTGTCAAAAGTATGGTTACTATTTAATGATTGTCCAAAAAAGAAGAAGAATCAAGAAACTGATGCAAAACTGACGAAACATGAAAAAGAAGAGATGTTGTTGATGGTCAGAACAAGAGATGAAGAAAGATTCCAGGACCAATGGTACTTAGACTCAGGATGCTCATCACACACGACTGGTAGGAAGGATTTGTTTGTAAACATAAAAGCCTCAATGAAGAACATGGTGAAATTTGCAAATGGCAATACTCTAGCAGCTGAAGGTATTGGTGATGTTCTGATTATAAGGAAAGATGGCAAGATGTAAGTAATTTCCAATGTATTGTACATACTAGGCATGAAGAGTAATTTGCCCAGCATAGGGCAGCTAGTCGAAAAGAACTACAAGGTGTCGATTGAAGACAAGATGATGAGCGTTCTCGACTCAGGAGGAAGGTTAATCTTGAAGGCACTTATGTCTCAAAATAGAACCTTTAAGATTGAACTTAATGTGATGGAGCATAAGTGCCTTGCAACTACAGCCACCAGAGATGAATGGATATGGCATTATAGACTTGGCCATCTCAATTTCAAAGACAGCAGAGATTTGAAGAGAAGAAATATGGTTTTAGGATTACCAGAAATCAATATTTCAAGTGAAGCGTGTGAAGAATGTGTTCAAGCAAAACAACATAAGAATAGCTTCAGCAAGGATGCAGGAAACAAATCGAAGGCAATTCTTGAAGTCATATACTCTGATGTATGTGGTCATATGCAGGTGTATTCGATTGGAGGTAACATATACTTTGTCACTTTCATAGATGATTTCAGCCAAAAACTGTGGACTTACCTGATCAAGAAGAAAAGTGAAGTGATCGAGGTATTTTCCAAATTTAAATCTACGGTCGAAAGACAGAATGGTCGAAAGCTAAAGATTATGAGGAATAATGGTGGTGGAGAGTATGTGTCGAAAGATTTTGATGCATTATGTGAGAAAGAAGGGATTGTGCATGAGGTGGTGCCACCCTATACTCCACATCAGAATGGAACTGCAGAAAAGAAGAATAGAACTATCATGAATATGGTGAGAAGTATGTTGAAAGGCAAGCATCAACCCAAAGATTTATGGGGAGAACCGGTGTCGATTACAACATACATCTTGAGCAGATGTTCGACGAAAAGGCTAGAAGGAATTACACCAGAAGAGTGTTGGTCTGATGTTAAGCCTAAATTTAGTCATCTGAAGTTGTTTAGATCTATAGCACATAAACATGTTCCAGATCAGTTAAGAAGAAAGCTTGATGACAAGTCCAGTCAAATGATCCTAATAGGATATAATTTGACTGGAGGATACAAGTTGTTCGACCCAGTGAACAAGCAAGTAATTATCAGCAGGGATGTGATCATACATGAGCTTAAAGATTGGGATTGGACTGAGAATATTAGGAAGGATTCAGTGAGAATCTTATGTGAAGAACCAACTAGTGAAGTCGAAAGAGAAGTTCGACAAGAAGAAGTTAGAGGTGAAGCAGGCCCAAGCAGACCTCAACGAATAAGACACATGCCTGCAAGGTTGCAAGAATGTGTGATTACTTCAGATACTGTGGTCAATGAAGAAGGTAAGCTGGTACACTATGTTTTCTATGTAGATGTCGAACCAGTAAATGCATCTGAGGCATTGAAAGATTCGAAATGGGTGAAAGCAATGAATGAAGAACAAGAGTCCATCGAAGTTAACAACACCTGGTCACTTGTCGAATTAACTCAAGGCAAGAAGGAAAACGATGTGAAATGGCTATACAAGATGAAGTTGAATCCTAAAGGAGAAGTAACTCGATACAAGGCGAGACTTGTGGCGAAAGAATTTCTTCGAAAAGAAGGAATTGACTTCGACAAAGTTTTTGCACCCGTTGCTAGGATCGAAACAATCAGGTTAGTTGTTGGTCTAGAAAACATGAACAATTGGCAAGTATGTCAAATGAATGTGAAAATTGAATTCCTGAATGACCCCTTAGATGAAGAAGTTTATGTTACACAACCAGCTAGGTTTGTCAAACAAGGCAAAGAAAGCAAGGTATACAGGCTGCATAAAGTCCTGTATAGACTTAAGCAAGCTCCAAGAGCTTGGAATAAGAAGATAGATAGCTTTCTAAGGGAGAAGGCATTTGTGAAGTGCACAACTAAGCATGGAGTATATGTAACGAGAAGCAATAGTGAATTGCTTATACTATGTCTCTATGTTGATGACCTGTTGTTAACAGGAAGTTGCAAGAAGGAGATCGAAGATTTCAAACATGACCTAAGTGAGGAGTTTGAAATGTCAAACTTGATAAATCTCTCATATTTCCTTGGCATCGAGTTCAACAAGAGTGGTATAGGTTTGATGATGCACCAAAGAAGATATGTTGGTGAAATACTCAAGAGATTTGAGATGCAAGATTGCAACCCAACTTCGACTCCACCTGAGCCCAAATTGCAACTGTCGAAAGAATCAGATGAAGATGATGTCGACCCAACTCAGTACAGAAGACTTATTAGGTCATTAAGATACCTTAGTCACACAAGGCCTGATCTAGTCTATAATGTAAGTATGGTGAGTAGATTCATGCAGAAGCCAAAGGTATCACACCTAGCTGCGATGATGAGGATACTAAGGTATCTAAAAGGAACTCTCGACTACGGCATTTTATTTCCTGCAGATGATGAAGGAAAGGAATGTAAGTTAGTGGGATACACCGACTCAAGTTGGTGTAATGATGGTGAGGAAAGAAAGTCCACAGTGGGCTATATGTTTATGCTAGGTGGTGCACCAGTTGCTCGGAGTTCGAGAAAGGAGCCAGTAGTGTCATTGTCGTTGTGCAAGAAGCAGAATACATAGTTGCTTCTCTCTGTGCATGTCAAGCAATGTAGACGGTGAACCTGGTCGAAGAGATTACAGCGAAGAGCCATGGAGCAATTGCCATGAAGATCGACAACATGTCAGCTATCAATCTGGTGAAAATTCTGATAGCACATGGACGAAGCAAGCACATCGAAATGAGGTTCCACTATCTTCATGAGCTGGTAGCAGAAGGGAAGATGAACTTGGAACACTGCAGAATTGAGAATCAGACTGCAGATATCATGACGAAAGGAGTGCAAGTTGAAGTGTTCAAGAAGCTAAGGTCTGTGGTGAATATAAATAGCTTAGACACAATGAATTAGGTGGTATGTTGAAATGTAATTCCTTGTATCGAAACATGCAATGCTCGACAGAAACAAGGATGTGTCGAAATTAGCCTAGTGTGTGTGTGTCGAGTTGTGTTAGATGTCGAAGTGTCGAAGCAAGTTGCTTGACACAGGATTTCGACTTAGACCAAAATAGAAATTTTGGGCTTTTGTGTTTTTGGGCTTTAGCTTAGGGAGCAAGCTAACTCAATTATAAATAGGGAGTAACCCTATTATGAATTGTAAGAAATACACAACAGAAATTGCAGTTGCACAGTTGAATAATATTTTCTCATTTGAGAGTAGAGAATTACTTTGCAGAAATCATCATCTGCTTCTATATCTTGTTAAACCTTAATCTTGTTTCTTATTCAATTATCTTTCTTTCTTCTTCCATTAACAATTGTTGCGCATAATCATTCTTGCAATCAAGGTGTGATTGTTTCACTTGAGTGAAGAGTGAGGAACAATGGATTTTGATCAGTTGATTGAATCTTGTGCTTCAAGATTGATTCGGAACTCTCAATGTTTTGGGTTAATTCCAACAAAAATTAGATCCTATATTTTTTAGGGTTTTTTATCCCAACCCTAAAAAGCTCGCTACCCATTAGGGTTAGCCCATATGGGTCATGGGTAGCCCATTAGACCCATATCAGTATAAACTTTAAAAGATTATATTAATACTTATATTGTCTTACTCCAAAATAACACATTGATTTTTCTCACCTCACTAAATTTTATCTTTATTTTATTCAATCTTTCTCGTTTAAATGTTATACACTAATATAATCAACACTCTTTTCTCGTATTCTATTAGTTTCTCTTATGTTAAATATTTGAGTATTCTTTTATACAATTTAGACATGTATTATATTTAAAAACACATTATAGTATTTATAAAAGATAATATAGTATTTAAAAATGTATTATGTTTAAAATAATATAATTTTTAATTTTATTTATAATAAATATTATGACATTTTAATTTTAATTTTTTATTTACAAAAAATCTATTTAGGGCTGTGTAGCCCGAAGTCTATCTAAGATCGAACTTAAATAGTAATTTTTGAGCCTATATTAAAAATAAGTTTTTTTGCATTAGTCCTAAAAAGTCCGAACCTACTTGAGCCGTTTAGGACCGAATAATCCATTTTAACTGTTCTAACTTAAACATCTTACATAATAAAGGGGTGACACATCCAAAATCTTAAAGATCAGTGAGTGTTACTCTCTTAATCTATTTTATTTCAAATTTCACGTTTGAAGTTATCATACTCAAAGCATGTCAGACACTATAAATATAAATAGATAGTTCTTCAATGTAAATTCCAACCTTAATTTCCTATGTTGTGAGAGTTTAACCATTATTGTTATATCCAACCCAATTACTTTCTAATCCAACTTATAATTTATCAAAGAAAAAATAGGTGATATCACCTATGTTGACTTTTATACCTATCAATCATCAATAAAATATTTACCTATTTGTTTGACTTATTATTTAAGGGCAAAGTAAACTTAATGAGGTAGCTATGTATGTAACAGCTGACATAAACAATGTAAAATTGATGCCTCATGCTTGTATGCGTGTCATGTAATGGTTTAAGGCATGATTAGAGCCTTGCCAAATAGGAGCTCGTGTTTAGTCTTGTTGGGTGGGTGTTAGGCACAAGTTTATATGTGCCAGCCACAATTATTAAACAAGAAATTAAGAAAAACACCACAAGCGGCAAAACAGCCTTTATTTTTTCTTCATGGTTTAATATATTAGAGGTCATTTTTAAGAACTAAATCTACCATCCAACAAGTGAAACATTTGAGTCACCATTCAATCTATTAGTCAATTTAATTCTGTTTGATTGGATTGATAATAGTATAGATCATGTTTGCGATGCAAACTTTTAGGATTATTGACGTGTCTCTCCGGCTTAAGAATGACAATGAATAGAATTTAAGTAGAGTATTATAATATCATCTCTATACATGTGATTTAAAAAAATTCCTATACCGGAACTCATATTTGTTTTGGCGTTATGGGTATGTAAGTAATGATGCTCGTATCCGGTACTCATATTTTTATTAAAAATAAATAGATTAATTATAAAATATCGTATAATTTTAAGTTTTTTAAAAATATTAAAAAGTTTTCAAACAATTTTTTGTTGAAATAAATGAACATTTATATTAAATACGTAATTGTTTGATATTTATATTCTTTTTAAAATTGATAGACATACATTTTTATATAATATAAATATAAATGAAAATACATAAATATATATTGTGCGGGTATGAGACAGAGTGGGTAACAAGATGCTCATACCCGCACCCATATCCGCTTATTTTTGTGGGTAATTACCTGAGCTCATGTTTGTACTCATGTTTGCAGGTTTTTAGCCTAATTGTTGTGGATAATTTTGCGGGTGTCCATTGAAGATTGGTCCAATTGTCATCCCTACTTCGGCCTCTCTCTCATTGTAGTTATAGTTATCTTGTCTTTAATTCGACCTTCGGTCTTTATACTTCTGGTTTTTATATACATCATCTTTTATTGTTATTTATTACTTCTTTTTCTTTTTTTTGTTCTGAAGTTCAGATGTGTGACTCCTAACAAAATATGTTACGTGACTTGAGACTGAGTCAACTTCTTGATTTCAAGTCGATTCAACGTCATGATATGATGACCTCGTCCATGTGGCGAGCGCGTGCTGATTATGTTAAATGTCTCCCTCCATCCGTTATGTTTCTTCATGGTCATTATCAAGTGGGTCAAATTTCTTCTCTTTAATATAAATGTGGGACGTCATGTTTATAATGATATGTGTTGGACAAGTAATTTCAAATACAATAGAGGGGGTTTAAATTATGATATTTAAAATTTGCGATTAATTTTAGAATTTTATTACTTAAACAACAAATCGTGTTATTATTTTTAAGATAGGAGTAAATTGAGCAGCAGAATGTAAAATAATAAAGTAAATTGCAAAAATAAAGAGAAGGGTTTTGAGAGATTGCACAAATGATTTATCCAGGCTCGACCGAATGTTGACATACTTTTGTCCCCAAAAGATCTTCCTGAGATTTTCACTATTAACTTTGAGCTTTTAGAGGTTATTCCCACAGCCTTAATACAATCTGGTCTTGAGATTTTACAGACTTATCTTCAACCAAAATGAGAGATTTTACCCAGACTAAGCTAACGAACCGTTAAGAGATTTTCTAGACTTATCTCAATAACCATAATAATTTTTTTTTTCTAAAAAGTTCTAAAAACCAAAACAGAGATTTTATGACTGATTTATCTCACGAACCAAACTCAATTTCCTAAGAGTATATAACTTTTGAGAATTATAACAACAGCACGACCAATACACTTTCTTCCTTACAACCAATGTTTCACTCAAAAGTACCAAGGCAACTTAAGTGAAAGAAAATTATATCTACAGAGAAAGAAATTAAAGAGATAAATTCCAAAAAAAATAAAATGAAAAGCTTTAGAAAATGACGTGAGATGAAGAGGAGGTAACCCTTATTTATATAGGAAAATGAAAATCTAAAAAAGGAAAAGAACCATAGGCAAAATTAAATAGTCAAAATAATCATTTGTTCAAGCCCATTTTGGAAAGTTTGGATGGAGAGTCATTAGCAGTCATTAAGACAATGTCGTAATCGATTGGTTAATCATTTAGGCTTTCTCCAATGAATTAGCTTAATGACCCCAATCGATTGAGTGGTTCAAAAAACTATTTCCAATCAATTGGCCCAAGAACCCAATTGATTTGACAATTTCCTAATCACTTGGCTCAACCTTGAACACATTTTTAAGAGGTTCAAAATAGTTTTGTGTGTGTATGAATGTGTGTGCGTGTGTATGAATGTGTGTGTGTGTGTGTGTGTGTGTGTGTGTGTTGTCTTAGTATTTAGGAGTTACTTCCTTACTTTTATAAAACTCTGGTCACTCAGATAGACAAGACCTAACGAGCTTTCACAATTCCTCTCTTTCACCACTCTGAGGCTTCTAAGATTATTTTCCAGATGCCTCGATCATATAAGTAGTTCAATAGAATCTTGAGTCTATTTTCTTGATGAAGCTTTAGTTGTTTTCCATTTGGGTCACCATCATCAGAGAGTTGAAAGCTATTGCTATTTCCTTCAACAACCATTGATGTTATCGTCATCAAAACTTCAAAAAGGATCTTTTTGCAGGATTATCAACTTTGTACATGCAAGCACATAGATCCATAATATTTACATGACCAATCGGTGTCACCCCCTTTACGATATTCGTCACTTATCAACTCCAACAAATGATATCAAAATGGGCTTTGGATTTATAACATTGGTCCACAGTCCCTCAAGCAAAATAGCAGTAAAGGAGAAATGTTTCTTAATAAAAATAATTGTTTATAGTCCCTCATACATGAGCTCAATAAGGGTGAAGTGTTGAAAGAAAACATAATTTTTCATAGTCCCTCTTACACAAGGCATGTTAGGGAAAAGTGTTGTAAGAAAAACATAATTGTTCATAGTCTCTCAGGCACTATGCCTATAACGGAGAAATGTTTTAAATAAAACATAACAATCTACAGTCCCTCTAGCATAAGGTTTGTAAAGGGAAAAATGATTAAGGGCAGAGACATTATAGGTTGCATTGCTTCAAGTGGCGAAATAATCATGGGCAAAATGTTTAAAGATGACGCAACAATATTTCCCCGTATGGTTGAAGATTGGGTTTAATCGTGGTCGTCAAAATAGAGACTAAGTCGGTGACAACTGTACTTTGCATACCAATAACAATTGGATTTTGATAAACAACACCAGTAACAAATGGGAAACAACTTGCCCCTGCTTAGCAAAGCATCTCAAGAGGATTTTACAGAAAACTGGTCATAACAATGCTGAGCATAGTTTATTTTTGGGGAAAGCTGAGCATAGTTTATTTTTGTTCTTTGAAACTAGTTTGTGAGGAAAAAAATTGAAAGGTTGAGTTATGAAAAAATTTGGTTGAGTGGGTTTTGTTTAGTGTGTTGGTGGTTGAAGAAAGATGAAGCGTTTGTTCCTCAGATTTGTGGTTGTTTCATAATCTCTCTGTGGAGTGTTGTGGTTCTTTGGAAGAAAATGGGAAAGGTAAAGTGGTAGGGAGGTGAGTTAATTTGGTTAAGGGAGAAGGAGATGATAAGGAGAGTGATGAGAGTGATGAAAATGATAAAGAGGGTTAGGATGCCGCCTCCCCTTTCTTGTTTGCCGAGAGAGAGTATGTATTTTATGTGTCATCCTTTTTATGCAGCGAGAGAAATTGATGTGGAGAGAGCATTTGCAGGGTGGTCGTACATACGCGTGAAATGCGTAGTAATTGCTGCCGTTGTGTTACGGTTTTTTGTTTTTGTAAATTTGAAGCGTGGTCGTGTTGTGCAATTGTTGGGTGCAGTAGGTTGCGGTGGGGTCAGCGTTAGCAGCAAAAGTTTGTAGGTTAGTTTTGTTAAATGAAATAACAATTTTCCGGTATGGTTTATACACAGCTGGGGCATAGTGAAGGTAGTACATGGCTCACGTTTGGTCGTACAAGTTGAGGAAAGTAGTGGCTTGGTATTGAATTGATGCGTGCTGGCATGGAGAAGGAGAGTCCAAAGGCTTGCTTTCATTGATCTTCACAATGACTTACTTGAATTTTGGTGCCAATGCCTTGGATAGCAACTCATGTGCGTGTAGACGACTTCTCATGGCAACTTGTTCTCTATTTTTTTTGTTGGCATTTAGTGTAATGTGTTCCATGGGCTTGTTGTCTTTTTTGTAAAATGGACTCTTGAATTTCACTTGTGTAAATTGTACATGAATTGGAATTTGTATTTAAATATGGTTGTGGTTTGAACTTAGATTTTGAATGAAGACTTAAAATTTATTCTTGAATGGAATTGTAACTTAAATTTGGTCAAGAAATTTGTTCTTTCATGAATTTGAAAAAATTGAAAGAAATGGATTATGAAATTGAAACTAGAGTGAAATTTGGAATTTGACGTGACCTTGAATGAATTTGAAATCGAATTTGAAACTTGGACCCGAAACTGGAAATTGAATCGTGAAATTGATGTGAGATGAGTGAAATTTGGAAGGAAACTTGAATTAGAGAGAATTGAAATGAAATTATAATGGATTAAAATGGAGACTCGACTTGAAAATTGAACACGGATTGAAATTAGATTGAAAATGAAAATTGGCTATGAGAGGAAACTTGAATTTGATTGAAACTTAGAATCTTGGATATGGAAATTGAAACTTTATCATGAATTTGGACTTTTATGTCTTGAACTTGAATCCTTGAATTTCGACCAAGTCAGGAATCAATTCAAAAAAATGAACCACTTGAAACAATTTTGACTAACTAACACTCCTGACTTGATCCAACAAATTACCCTCAAACCCAAATTTCAGCATCTTGAATTCTTCATTAAAATCGTACCAGAAATGTGTTAAAACTTTGAATCAAATCCATGAGACATAACACCACATTCTTATTCCAACTTAAAATGAACTTGAATTGGACAGAAGGCTTGAATCTTCGTTTGAAAAGAAAGCATGAACCACATTATCAGGACTTGTAGTAACTGACTGAATGTCTTAATTTTAAATGGCTCTTACAGCTTTACTTCATCAGATAAACTTGAACTTGCACAAAATCCTGATCTTAATCTTCAAACATAAGTACTCGAATTCAATCCACACTTGTCCTCAAAATAGCCAATGACCTGAGACATGAACGGGGGCGACTGCACCAAAACCCTAATTAAAAATGAATTGGCTCTGATGATTCCTTAACCACGAAACAACTGCCTTTGCCATAATCTGATAACTTGATACTGAAGAAAACCACTTATTCGACCAAGATTAGGTCAAACTTCCACTAATTTTCAACCGACACTGCACACAACCTTGACCTGATTACCTTGCGTGATCCTTGATTCGAACCTGCAAGACCTGAGCCTCGAAGAACTTGTGATGAAACCATATTGCACTAGATTATTGAGGAAGAGGAGTCTCTTGAGTGTATGAGAACTTGATTGGTTGATGATTCATCCAAAACTTTGATTGATCAGTCCTTTAAGCCTTTTGAAGCAACCCTAATTCATAGGAAACAAAACAAAGCAAAACCTGACAAATTGGTTAGCTATGCAATATGAATGACCTAGATGATATGTAAGAGATAAAAGAATCTAAGGGTAAAATTATGGGTATGTTAGTTGCCCCTATTTAAATATCTTTACCGGATGACATAAGTGATGAAAATCTTCATGAAATCATGGTGAAAGGTATTTAAATACAGATAACCGAAAATTTTGCCCTTAGATGCAATGATATGTTATGTTATGGACAAAAGGAAACTACGCAATGCTGACATGCAATGAACTCTAGCATGATGCAAATGATGGGATGATAAATGCAAAATGCAGAAAAACAAAAACAAACAGAGACAAAGTCAACAACAACGAGTATCAAACTCGCTGCGGATGACCAACATTGGGGAAAAGAAACAACTGGGGAAATCTAAAGTGATGGATCAACAGGTTCAGGCATGACCGACTGTCACTTTAGAAAGCAATACAACAAAAGATCCACACTGGAGGAAGAACCGGAAAGACGGTCTCCACTGGGGAATATCCAGAGTAATTGACCAACAGGTTCAAGCATGACCGACTAACATCTAGGGAAAAGACAAATCAGGACACAATCCTCAAAGCCTTAGGAGTGGACCAAAGAAACAAAATGGAAACAAACATCCTTAAAGCCTTAGGATGAAGCACAAATACAATCCTCAAAGCCTTAGGATTGCGCAAAGAAACAAATGGACAGGATCCTCATAGCCTTAGGATCAAGCCAAGCGAAACCAGACAAATGCTAACATCCTCAAAGCCTTAGGATAAAGTGTAACGCCCCGTTTTGTCCGATTTATTTAATCGAGTCGATTTAATTATTTTTGTTTTTGTATTATTTTATTATTAACTTTTATTTAGAAAATGTTATTTTTCAATGTTGTGATGTTTTATCGCGTTTTGAGAGCGTTTGCGAGATATTTGAGTGTAGGGGTATTTTGGTCTTTTGGGTGGCTAGATATTTTGATTTTGTATAAAATAGGAAATGTAGTAAGAAAGAGAGAAAAGAAAGAAAAACAGAAAAATGGAGAGAAAGAAGAGGAGAGAAAGAGAAGAAGAAAAAGAGGAAAAACTTGGGGATTTAGGAACCGATTCAACCGACTTTTCAAACGCGAATTTATCGGGTAAGGGTGTGAAATTCAATTATCTTATACATGCGTATGATTATGTATGTTTGGTGTGGATGTTTTTGGTTGTTTTCCATATGTTTCCGTTTATGCCGTATTTGACGAAATCGATAGAAACCGATGTTTCTACGGTCGGAAAGTCGTATAAATACATGTGTTGGTTGGTTATATGTATGTGAGCTGCTGTTTGAGGTTTCATGAAGTTTGGTTATGTTTCGGTTAGTTTTCGGTATGTTTCCGTTGTTGTTTCCGTTTAGGTCGAATTGTAGGAAATTGATAGAAAACGATGTTTTCACGGTTAGAATTCGAAATAAATTACGTAGTTGTATCGAGGAAGGTTAGGTCGTCGTATGTCGTGCTTTTCATTCGATTTGGTGACGTTCGAAAATTATGGTTTTTGAACGATAGAAATTTAATCGAAAAATCGAACGTCGTAGAAATTTCGTTTAAGTGTTCTAAATTGTTCTTATGTATTTGGTGTTTATGAGTATATGTTTGTTTCGGTGAAAATGTTCGATTTAGTCGAGTTTTCGGGGATTCGGGAAAAGGACAGCAAGGTTGTAATTTGAAAAATCTGGTTTTTTGTGAAAAACAGGGTTAGGGATCGATACATAACCCCAGGGATCGATCCCTACTGTGAAAATTGGGAAAAATGGAATTTTACTACAGCAGGGATCGATACATGCGAGTTAGGGATCGATGCCTACTGTGCTGAACAGAAAATTCTGTTTTTCGGGGAAACTTCGGAAATTCATATCTTTTGATCCGTAACTCGGATTGGGACGTTCTTTATACTGTTGGAAAGCTTACGAAATGTTCTTTCTTTTAAAATTAGGTTGGAGGTCAGTGGATGATTTAATTAATTCGTGTTTTTGGAAAAATAGTCGAGTTGTCGGGTTTTTATCGCGTTAAATGCGCACGGTTGAGGTTTTACCGTGTGTTGTGCTTTTGTTATGTAACGTGAAGCTTTTATGTGGTTTATATGATGTGAATATACATGATGGATTGTGTGTGATGTGTGCATAATTGATGTGTATATTGGTTGTGTAACATACCATGTGGCATTGATATTAATGTGTATGCCTTATGTGCTGCTGTGATGATGATTTGTGGCCGAGAGGCAAGAAAATGCTAAGTGTGGCAATTGTTTAGATATGCATGATTATGAATGGGTGTATGCATGCAATGTGAATGTCATGAGTCATTGTATGCCAAGCATCATCGTGCATTGTTGAAACGTTCTGAGAGACAATTTGATTCTCGAGGGAATCTACTATAACATCGTGGGCCTCGAAAATACGAGGCGCTGCCTGAGGACTTAAAGCGATGATTATAGACGATTGTGGGCTCCTTTGGAGACTTAAAGCAATCCTTAACGTCGTGGGCCTCGAAAATACGAGGCGATGCCTGAGGACTTACAGCGACGGGTGAACATCGTAGACCCGACGGGGTGTTATTGGCTACGTCCCAGTAACGAGCGATGATTCCAATAGTTCCTGGGGGACTAATGAATTACAAGGTTGGAAGTCGGTACCGCATGGCATGTGCATAGAGTTGTTGTGTCAGTCTATGTGCATTGCATAAATCATAAGTTAATTGTGCATGAATTTGTGAATGTGAATTGATGAGATGGAATATGTGTAACTGTGTTGTGAATGATTGATGTGCAGTGGTATATGATACGTGCGTATTGTATGGTATTGTGTTATATATGATTGTTGTGCATTTGCGGTGAGAAATATGTTACTTGTGCATTTTTGTGTTAATATATAATTATATGCATTTATATTATGGTTGTCTTTCTCACCCTTCTGCTCGTTTTATAATGCTCTATGAGGCATTGCAGATTAGTGGTGCTGGAGGTCTTTCGTGAAGCTTTGTGTCTTCACCCTTTTTGTCGGTCGGCTCTGATATGTGACACCGGGTAGTTAGGGAGGTCGTTGGCTATTATTATGTATTATGTATATATTATCTTTTGGCTTGTACATATGATACTTGATGTATGAAAAACTGTTTATATGTATATATGTGCACATGTTATTCAGATTTTAGATTTTCCGCTTTAATTCTAATTTCTGAAATGTGGGTGTAAGGAACGGAGTTTCCTCTGTATGTATGCTACCCCACGTTGCATATCTAAATGAGCAGGTGTTGCATGTTATGTGTTTGGTTTCAATATGATGTGATTCTCCCTCTCTATGCCATGTTTTTAATTATACTCTGATCAAATTTTTCGAACTTTCTTTTTACCGCTTTAAATGCATGTTTTATTTGGGGGTATAGATTGGGGGCGTCACATTAAGTGGTATCAGAGCCAGTTCGTGTCAGTCTGTGTCAGTTGTGTCTGTTGTGTCTGTCGTGTTAGGCGAGTTGCTGTTGTGCAGCAGTCGTGTGCTGGTGGGTTGTTGGTTAACCATAGTTTCTGTATTTGGATGAATAGAATATGGCCCGAGCTGTGCAGGATGTAACAGATGTTATGGGTAATGATGAGTTCGGAAGGAATAAGCTGCCTATCTTCAAGGGAAGATATGATCCGGATGGTGCACAATTTTGGTTTGAAGAGGTTGAAAGAATCTTCCGTATGATGGATTGTGCTGAAGAGCATAAGGTGAGATTGGGTACTTGCATGCTGGAGGAAGAAGCAGCTGATTGGTGGGTTAGTTTGCGTCGAGTGTTGGAAGAGGATAAGGAAGAGGTTACTTGGAATTTATTTGGCCGAGAGTTTCGGAGGGTGTATTATCCTGAGGGAGTGAAGGAAAAGAAAGAGATTGAGTTTTTGGGATTAAAACAAGGCAATATGTCCGTTGTTGAGTATACGACTAAGTTTGTGGAACTGGTGCAGTTTTATCCTCATTATCCGGCGGCAACTGTTGAATTTTCTAAGTGTGTGAAATATGAGAACGGATTGCGTCCGGAGATTAAGCAGGCGATTGGTTATCAGAGGATTCGAAGGTTTGCTGATTTGGTGGAATGCTGTAGGATCTATGATGAAGACAGTAAGGCTCGTTCAGCTCATTATAAAAGTGTAGATGACAGGAAAGGGAAACAACAGTTTCGTGATGGGCCTTATGTGACGAGGGGTAACTTTGAGAGAAAGGCAAGTGGGGGAGGAATGTCTGGTCCTCCGAAGTGTTACATTAAATGTTACAAGTGTGGAGAAGTAGGACATCTTCAGATGGATTGTAGGAGGAATAAACTGAAATGTTCCAATTGTGGAGTTTCGGAACATGTTGCAGCGGATTGTAGGAGAATTAAGGTGCGATGTTTCAACTGTGGTGAAACAGGTCATATTAGCACAGGCTGTACGAAACCGAAGAAAGCTCAGACTGGTAGGAAGGCTATTGCATTGTCAGGAGAGGAGACTACTAGTGCGGATCGTTTGACTCAAGGTACTTGTTTATTAATAGTATACCTTTAATTGCTATTGTTGATATTGGAACGACTCATTCGTTTATTTCGTGTGAGTGCGTGAAGTGTTTGAATTTGTTGTTGTCTTCTTGGGGTAGTAAGATGGTTATTGATACTCCAGCAATGGGGTCAGTAATTACTTTTTCGGTTTGTTTAAATTGTTCTTTGACCATTTGTGGTAAAGGCTTGGGATGGTTTTGGTGTGTTTATAGTTAGAGAGATTAGAATGAGATAAGTGGGGGAGAAGCTGGCACTTCTCCATGTTGCTTCAGGTGTAAAGCGCTGGCTCAGTGGGTTGTGAATTGCAGGATTATAAGTGTGGTTTCTGGTTCAAGAAGGGATGCAGAAGTAAGGGTTACATCAACTCAGGATTGGTGCCGTAGGTGGTTTTGTGTATAGGATGTAAGGAATGCTATTATGGTTTGGTGGAGACGGTTTATGCTTCATCATGGTTGTCGGCTGTCTATTGACAAATTGAGGAACTGATCACCCTTAATCTCTTGTTGATAGTAGACGGGAAGTATGTTGGATGTATGGACGTGTCTTTCCAGCTTTGATAGTGGTGTGGATTGGATTACTTGAAATTTAAGGAAATGTTGCGGATTATTTTGTCAAGTTGAAGAAGATTTTATATCTGACGGTGATGCGGAATTGAGGTTTTGTATGGTGGGTAACGTGAGAAGTCGTCGAGAGTCCTTTTGGTATATTGTTGTAATAGGTTGGAATTTGGATTATCAAGAGAAGGAATTGTGTATGGATTACGGACAGTGGTATAAGATGGCGATTGAGATTAAGTATTCATTTTCGGGATTAGGTAACTGTGATGGTTTGGTTGAGTGGATTAGAATTACAATTGTTGGGATGTTTGATAAGAGTAGTGATTTGCTTGAGTTGAGGCTTTGATCGACTTGTGTGACGGGTTATATTTGTTGTCATCAGAAGTAGATGCGGTGTTACTATGAGAGGCTCCGAAGTTGGTTAAAGTGATTAGAAACTTTTTGGACTTTTGTTGGTTATTACTGAAGGGTATGGAAGACTTTTTCCAAGACTAGCGTCTGGTTACTTCATTTGACTTGCAAAGATGGAGTCAATTGTTTGGGGATGTATTTTGGATAAGGATAGTTAGTGTGTTAAGATAAGAGAGTAAGTAGTGGCTTATGTTTTGCGACATTCGAGGATTCATGGAAGGATCAGTATTGTTTTGAAAATCGGAATTTTTTTTGCAGTTGTAATTGTGTTTGAATATTGGGAGTATTATCTTTATGATTCTAGATTTGAAGTGTTTGGTAATTACAAGAATATTGAGTACGGGTTTGGTCTGAAGGAATAGAGACAACGAGATTGGTTAGGAGTCGAGAAGAGTTATTGTTGTGTTTGAGGAGTTAAGTTGAAAGTTTCTATGTGTGGCTGTTTTGGTGGTCCGAGGATTAGAATTGTTGGAACCGTTCAGAGGCTTGTATCTGGTGTGTAGGATAACCCGAAAGAATGTGAGGCTAGAATATTAAAGGTGAACAGTGGTTTTTGGAAGGTTCGTGAAAGAATTAGATTTTGGGAGAGAGATTGGTAGTTTTGATGGTTACGAGTCATCAGAGTGCGCAACGGAGATGTGATGTAGCACATTTCGTATATGTGTGTGCGACTTGTGAGGGTTCTTAGGTGGAACATTGGAAATCTATAGGAATGAAGAAACCATTGGATGTTTCAGAGTGGATGTGTTAGGAGAAAGGTTCTAATAGTATCCGTGTGCTGCTAAGTTGAGGGATGTTTTAGTTCAAGAGTGAACCTGTGAGTTGTGTTTTGTGCATTCCTTGAGTTCTGAGTTGGTCGTCAAGTGCATTGTTTGGGCTTTGCATCTTGTCGTTGTTGTCGTCGTGGTCGTGTCCTCGTTGTGATTAAGGTTAGCAAGGTGGTTTGTCAGTTGTGTTGGTTGTGGTGTGCCTTTTGGTAGGCTTGTTGTTTGTTGGTCGGATGCGCGAGTCGTATCCAGAGTTGTTTGTCTCGGTTATATTTTCGAGGACGAAAATTTCCAAGTGGGGGAGAATTGTAACGCCCCGTTTTGTCCGATTTATTTAATCGAGTCGATTTAATTATTTTTGTTTTTGTATTATTTTATTATTAACTTTTATTTAGAAAATGTTATTTTTCAATGTTGTGATGTTTTATCGCGTTTTGAGAGCGTTTGCGAGATATTTGAGTGTAGGGGTATTTTGGTCTTTTGGGTGGCTAGATATTTTGATTTTGTATAAAATAGGAAATGTAGTAAGAAAGAGAGAAAAGAAAGAAAAACAGAAAAATAGAGAGAAAGAAGAGGAGAGAAAGAGAAGAAGAAAAAGAGGAAAAACTTGGGGATTTAGGAACCGATTCAACCGACTTTTCAAACGCGAATTTATCGGGTAAGGGTGTGAAATTCAATTATCTTATACATGCGTATGATTATGTATGTTTGGTGTGGATGTTTTTGGTTGTTTTCCATATGTTTCCGTTTATGCCGTATTTGACGAAATCGATAGAAACCGATGTTTCTACGGTCGGAAAGTCGTATAAATACATGTGTTGGTTGGTTATATGTATGTGAGCTGCTGTTTGAGGTTTCATGAAGTTTGGTTATGTTTCGGTTAGTTTTCGGTATGTTTCCGTTGTTGTTTCCGTTTAGGTCGAATTGTAGGAAATTGATAGAAAACGATGTTTTCACGGTTAGAATTCGAAATAAATTACGTAGTTGTATCGAGGAAGGTTAGGTCGTCGTATGTCGTGCTTTTCATTCGATTTGGTGACGTTCGAAAATTATGGTTTTTGAACGATAGAAATTTAATCGAAAAATCGAACGTCGTAGAAGTTTCGTTTAAGTGTTCTAAATTGTTCTTATGTATTTGGTGTTTATGAGTATATGTTTGTTTCGGTGAAAATGTTCGATTTAGTCGAGTTTTCGGGGATTCGGGAAAAGGACAGCAAGGTTGTAATTTGAAAAATCTGGTTTTTTGTGAAAAACAGGGTTAGGGATCGATACATAACCCCAGGGATCGATCCCTACTGTGAAAATTGGGAAAAATGGAATTTTACTACAGCAGGGATCGATACATGCGAGTTAGGGATCGATGCCTACTGTGCTGAAACAGAAAATTCTGTTTTTCGGGGAAACTTCGGAAATTCATATCTTTTGATCCGTAACTCGGATTGGGACGTTCTTTATACTGTTGGAAAGCTTACGAAATGTTCTTTCTTTTAAAATTAGGTTGGAGGTCAGTGGATGATTTAATTAATTCGTGTTTTTGGAAAAATAGTCGAGTTGTCGGGTTTTTATCGCGTTAAATGCGCACGGTTGAGGTTTTACCGTGTGTTGTGCTTTTGTTATGTAACGTGAAGCTTTTATGTGGTTTATATGATGTGAATATACATGATGGATTGTGTGTGATGTGTGCATAATTGATGTGTATATTGGTTGTGTAACATACCATGTGGCATTGATATTAATGTGTATGCCTTATGTGCTGCTGTGATGATGATTTGTGGCCGAGAGGCAAGAAAATGCTAAGTGTGGCAATTGTTTAGATATGCATGATTATGAATGGGTGTATGCATGCAATGTGAATGTCATGAGTCATTGTATGCCAAGCATCATCGTGCATTGTTGAAACGTTCTGAGAGACAATTTGATTCTCGAGGGAATCTACTATAACATCGTGGGCCTCGAAAATACGAGGCGCTGCCTGAGGACTTAAAGCGATGATTATAGACGATTGTGGGCTCCTTTGGAGACTTAAAGCAATCCTTAACGTCGTGGGCCTCGAAAATACGAGGCGATGCCTGAGGACTTACAGCGACGGGTGAACATCGTAGACCCGACGGGGTGTTATTGGCTACGTCCCAGTAACGAGCGATGATTCCAATAGTTCCTGGGGGACTAATGAATTACAAGGTTGGAAGTCGGTACCGCATGGCATGTGCATAGAGTTGTTGTGTCAGTCTATGTGCATTGCATAAATCATAAGTTAATTGTGCATGAATTTGTGAATGTGAATTGATGAGATGGAATATGTGTAACTGTGTTGTGAATGATTGATGTGCAGTGGTATATGATACGTGCGTATTGTATGGTATTGTGTTATATATGATTGTTGTGCATTTGCGGTGAGAAATATGTTACTTGTGCATTTTTGTGTTAATATATAATTATATGCATTTATATTATGGTTGTCTTTCTCACCCTTCTGCTCGTTTTATAATGCTCTATGAGGCATTGCAGATTAGTGGTGCTGGAGGTCTTTCGTGAAGCTTTGTGTCTTCACCCTTTTTGTCGGTCGGCTCTGATATGTGACACCGGGTAGTTAGGGAGGTCGTTGGCTATTATTATGTATTATGTATATATTATCTTTTGGCTTGTACATATGATACTTGATGTATGAAAAACTGTTTATATGTATATATGTGCACATGTTATTCAGATTTTAGATTTTCCGCTTTAATTCTAATTTCTGAAATGTGGGTGTAAGGAACGGAGTTTCCTCTGTATGTATGCTACCCCACGTTGCATATCTAAATGAGCAGGTGTTGCATGTTATGTGTTTGGTTTCAATATGATGTGATTCTCCCTCTCTATGCCATGTTTTTAATTATACTCTGATCAAATTTTTCGAACTTTCTTTTTACCGCTTTAAATGCATGTTTTATTTGGGGGTATAGATTGGGGGCGTCACATAAAGCAAAGACAAAACACAATCCTCAAAGCCTTAGGATTGGGCAAAAGAAAAAGAAAAAGGACATGAACCTCAAAGCCTTAAGATCAAGCCAAAGCTAAACAAAAATAAAAAATCTAACATCCTCAAAGCCTTAGGATGAAGCAAAGACACAATTCTCAGAGCCTTAGGATTGGTCAAAAGAAACAAATGGACAGGACCCTCAAAGCCTTAGGATCATGCCAAACGAAACAAGATAAAAGCTAGCATGCTCAAAACCTTATGATGAAGCAAAACGAAACAAGATAAAATCTAACATCCTCAAAACCTTAGGATGAAGCAACAGACAAAATACAATCCTCAAAGCCTTAGGATTGGGCAAAAGAACAAGGAGATGACCCTCAAAGCCTTAGGATTAAGCCAAACGAAAAAATATAAATGTTGACATCCTCAAAGCCTTAGGATGAAACAAGGACACGACACAATCCTCAAAGCCTAAAGATTGCGAAGGTAAGGTAGGATCCTCAAAGCCTTAGGATCAAGCTGAACAACACTGGAGTTTTCAAACAAGGATAAACATCCAAGCTTCTGGAAATTCCTTAAAACGAAGAGATCAAACGGGATCTTCAGGAAACATCAGGAAAAATACAGGGTAATTACACTCTTTTGTATGCCAAAATAATTGGACTTCATGGGGAAACGCCCTTTGGATAAGCTTCTCAAAGGAGACTGCCACTTATCATCGTAGGGACTTACGCACCACCAAGAAAGGATAAGCTTCTCAAAGAGACTTCCACTTATCGTTGGAAAAGCAAATTTGGATAAGCTTCTCTAGTGAGACTGCCGCTTATCGCTGAAAAGACAAAAGAAAACAAGCTTATCAAGGGAGACTGCCACTTGTTGTTATAAAGGTAGACATAGAAAAAAGGGATAAGCTTCCTAGGAGAGACTGCCACTTATCTGACAAAAGGAAGAAAGGGATAAGCTTCTCAAAAGAGACTGCCACTTATCTCTGAAATAGAAAAAACGGATAATATTCTCTGGTGAGATTTCCATTTATCGTTGGAAAAGAGAATAGGAAACAAGCTTCTCAAAGGAGACTGCCACTTGTTGTTGGAAATAACAAAACTGGATAAGCTTCTCAAGAGAGATTGCCACTTATCCGCAATAGGGATCTGTAGATAGATTCTTCTTGCGAGACATAGTACAAAATAAATGCATGCTCAGACTAGGTTCAGCGACCCATTCAGGTTAAAAAGCAGCACCTGCCAGGGACCAAAGTTCAATCTAGGAACAAGCTAGAAAGAAACGGTCAAACAAGACTCCAACCATTTAGGAATCAACTCAACTGGGGATTTATCTTATTCAAACATTGAAAAGATAACTGAAGCAACCATCATCCACGAGGATCGAACTCTGTGGGGAATTTTGAAAGGATGTGCACTTTCTGCCTACAGCTGACGACTCTACTTGGAGAGAGGCAACAAACCCATTCACTTGGGGAATAAACGCCAAAGTGAACAAAACAGGTAAACACCATAATGGTATCAAAATGCTCGGGGCTATGCATATGTATGAATGCGTGTATGTCATGTTTATGCTTATGCTGACAAAATGAACGAGGAGAAGGAGAACTGGAGATGAAATAAACATCTCGACAAGGATAATCATCCAACTTCTTCTATGGGGAAAAAGTATTCCACTCGGGGATATAGTATCATGACTTCACCTGAGGGATTGCCATCATGAATCTGATTTCCTTGTTGAAAATAAATATCCACTGAAAGGGATCACCCACGATTAGAGACTTCATAGGGGATAAAATAAATATCCACCTCATTGGGGAAGTTTGAACCAAAGTAGTGGTTGTAATTGGATAAGTTGAAACTCCATGGGGAAAAGATAAACATACTCCACTTGCTGGGGAGAAGCAGAGTCAAGAGACCACCGGGGAGTGGGGTGGTCTAAAGATTCACTAAGGAACACCGAAGTCCAGAGATTCACTGGGAGGCATACATCCACTTTACTTGGAGAAGTATGAAACCAAGGCAGCTTACTGGGGAGAGTAGGGTAACTTCAACAGGGATCAAAAGATGACTCCACTGGGGAGCAAATCCTCAACAATCAATAGGCATGTATCACATGGCGGATACTGGGGAGATTCTCTATAGACTTGAAAATCACATACGATCAAAGGATAAGTCCAAGAGCGTTGTCAGTTTAGGCTTTGTTAGGGACTTTTGCTGAAAATGGTCTAAAAGTGCTTCTGCAACATTAAGACTTCATGGGGATTCACAACCTTGCCAAAAATTAGGAAACCTCATCGGGGATCTCAGAAGAGATGCAAGTCGGTTGATTTGCAAACATGTCTTCTCAAATAATGAGAAAGATCATCAGGATCTTCATCAAATTTCTCGGAGAGATGCCATTTGATAGAAGCAAATGAAGTAGTGGACTCGCTGTGGAAAATCATCACACATTGTACTGAAATCCTTGTGAAGGGATATCTCAAATAAAGAGAAACCACATGTAAGGTCTTCGACAAAAATTATTTGACAGACTTCTAGAGGAATGTCATTTGTAATTACAAAAGGTCGAAGAGCCACCAAGAACGGATAAGCTTCTTAAAAAAGATTGCCACTTACCGTTGTAAAGGCTGAAATAGCAAACAAGCTTCTCGAAATAGGCTGCCACTTGTTGTAAAAGGTTGGAGAACACCAAGAACAGATAAGCTTCTCAAAAGAGACTGCCACTTATCGTTGGGGTATGGACTCCAAGAAGATGTTACAACACTGCAAAAGAAGAGTGGAATTATAGGAAATTCACTGATGGATGAAATAAATATCCACATCACTGAGGAAATATGTAGCTAAGAAGATTCATCGGAAATTCCTAGGTCACCAACTAGGGAGTCTTGCATCAAACCAGTCACAACTGTTGGAAGTGGGTATTCACCGGGGAGTTTCCGTAACCGCTTAAAGTAGATACCAACGCTGGGGAATCACCCAAACATGTCAGAGTTACCTAGGGTAGAGACCCATTGGGGATACATGTAAGGCAGATTGCAAGAGCACACTTACTTAAGAGAACACTTAGTTCTACATTGAAAAAGCTACATGATGGGCAACCACCACTCAAACTTCAATTCTTAAATGCCCCATATAATATGGTTTATCGGAAGAAAGCATCTCAAGAGGATTTTATAGAAAACGGGTCATAACAATGCCTTAGTGTCTTCAAACTCTTGGAGAGATTTATCGAATCTCGGTGTAACTGCCCCAGATTGGTTGTATTCTTGAAATGGAGTCTTTGAACTCGTCTCTTATGCATAGTCAGACTACGAGAGCGATAATTGGGAAGCAACTTGAACAAGGAAGTCGGTGACAACTATACTTTGCATACCAATAACAATTGGATTTTGATAAACAACACCAGTAACAAATGGGAAACAACTTGCGCCTGCTTAGCAAAGCATCTCAAGAGGATTTTACAGAAAATTGGTCATAACAATGCTGAGCATAGTTTATTTTTGGGGAAAGCTGAGCATAGTTTATTTCTGTTCTTTGAAACTGGTTTGTGAGGAAAACAATTGAGAGGTTGAGTTATGAAAAAATTTGGTTGAGTGGGTTTTGTTTAGTGTGTTGGTGGTTGAAGAAAGATGAAGTGTTTGTTCCTCAGATTTGTGGTTGTTTCATTATCTCTCTGTGGAGTGTTGTGGTTCTTTGGAAGAAAATGGGAAAGGTAAAGTGGTAGGGAGGTGAGTTAATTTGGTTAAGGGAGCAGGAGATGATAAGGAGAGTGATGAGAGTGATGAAAATGATAAAGAGGGTTAGGATGCCGCCTCCCCTTTCTTGTCTGCCGAGAGAGAGTATGTATTTTATGTGTCATCCTTTTTATGCAGCGAGAGAAATTGATGTGGAGAGAGCATTTGCAGGGTGGTCGTACATACGCGTGAAATGCGTAGTAATTGCTGCCGTTGTGTTACAGTTTTTTGTTTTTGTAAATTTGAAGCGTGGTCGTGTTGTGCAATTGTTGGGTGCAGTAGGTTGCGGTGGGGTCAGCGTTTGCAGCGAAAGTTTGTAGGTTAGTTTTGTTAAATGAAATAACAATTTTCCGGTATGGTTTATACACAGCTGGGGCATAGTGAAGGTAGTACATGGCTCACGTTTGGCCGTACAAGTTGAGGAAAGTAGTGGCTTGGTATTGAATTGATGCGTGCTGGCATGGAGAAGGAGAGTCCAAAGGCTTGCTTTCATTGATCTTCACAATGACTTACTTGAATTTTGGTGTCAATGCCTTGGATAGCAACTCATGTGTGTGCAGACGACTTCTCATGGCAGCTTGTTCTTTATTTTTTTTGTTGGCATTTAGTGTAATGTGTTCCATGGGCTTGTTGTCTTTTTTGTAAAATGGACTCTTGAATTTCACTTGTGTAAATTGTACATGAATTGGAATTTGTATTTAAATATGGTTGTGGTTTGAACTTAGATTTTGAATGAAGACTTAAAATTTATTCTTGAATGGAATTGTAACTTAAATTTGGTCAAGAAATTTGTTCTTTCATGAATTTGAAAAAATTGAAAGAAATGGATTATGAATTTGAAACTAGAGTGAAATTTGGAATTTGACGTGACCTTGAATGAATTTGAAATCGAATTTGAAACTTGGACCCGAAACTGGAAATTGAATCATGAAATTGATGTGAGATGAGTGAAATTTGGAAGGAAACTTGAATTGGAGAGAATTGAAATGAAATTAGAATGGATTAAAATGGAGACTCGACTTGAAAATTGAACACGAATTGAAATTGGATAGAAAATGAAAATTGGCTATGAGAGGAAACTTGAATTTGATTAAAACTTAGAATCTTGGATATGGAAATTGAAACTTTATCATGAATTTGGACTTTTGAGTCTTGAACTTGAATCCTTGAATTTCGACCAAGTCAAGAATCAATTCAAAAATATGAACCACTTGAAACAATTTTGACTAACTAACACTCCTGACTTGATCCAACAAATTACCCTCAAACCCAAATTTCAGCATCTTGAATTCTTCATTAAAATCGTACCAGAAATGTGTTTGAACTTTGAATCAAATCCATGAGACATAACACCACATTCTTATTCCAACTTAAAATGAACTTGAATTGGACAGAAGGCTTGAATCTTCCTTTGAAAAGAAAGCATGAACCACATTATCAGGACTTGAAGTAACTGACTGAATGTCTTAATTTTAAATGGCTCTTACAGCTTTACTTCATCAGATAAACTTGAACTTGCACAAAATCCTGATCTTAATCTTCAAACATAAGTACTCGAATTCAATCCACACTTGTCCTCAAAATAGCCAATGACCTGAGACATGAACGGGGGCGACTGCACCAAAACCCTAATTAAAAATGAATTGGCTCTGATGATTCCTTAACTACGAAACAACTGCCTTTGCCATAATCTGATAACTTGATACTGAAGAAAACCACTTCTTCGACCAAGATTAGGTTAAACTTCCACTAAATTTCAACTGACACTGCACACAACCTTGACCTGATAACCTTGCGTGATCCTTGATTCGAACCTGCAAGACCTGAGCCTCGAAGAACTTGTGATGAAACCATATTGCACTAGATTATTGAGGAAGGGGAGTCTCTTGAGTGTATGAGAACTTGATTGGTTGATGATTCATCCAAAACTTTGATTGATCAGTCCTTTAAGCCTTTTGAAGCAAACCCTAATTCATAGGAAACAAAACAAAGCAAAATCTGACAAATTGGTTAGCTATGCAATATGAATGACCTAGATGATATGCAAGAGATAAAAGAATCTAAGGGTAAAATTATGGGTATGTTAGTTGCCCCTATTTAAATATCTTTACCGGATGACATAAGTGATGAAAATCTTCATGAAATCATGGTGAAAGGTATTTAAATACAGATAACCGAAAATTTTGCCCTTAGATGCAATGATATGTTATGTTATGGACAAAAGGAAACTACGCAATGCTGACATGCAATGAACTCTAGCATGATGCAAATGATGGGATGATAAATGCAAAATGCAGAAAAACAGAAATAAATAGAGACAAAGTCAACAACAACGAGTATCAAACTCGCTGCGGATGACCAACATTGGGGAAAAGAAACAACTGGGGAAATCTAAAGTGATGGATCAACAGGTTCAGGCATGACCGGCTGTCACTTTAGAAAGCAATACAACAAAAGATCCATACTGAAGGAAGAACCGGAAAGACGGTCTCCACTGGGTAATATCCAGAGTAATTGACCAACAGGTTCAAGCGTGACCGACTGACATCAGGGGAAAAGACAAATCAGGACACAATCCTCAAAGCCTTAGGAGTGGACCAAAGAAACAAAATGGAAGAAAACATCCTCAAAGCCTTAGGATGAAGCACAAATACAATCCTCAAAGCCTTAGGATTGGGCAAAGAAACAAATGGACAGGATCCTCAAAGCCTTAGGATCAAGCCAAGCGAAACCAGACAAATGCTAACATCCTCAAAGCCTTAGGATAAAGCAAAGACAAAACACAATCCTCAAAGCCTTAGGATTGGGCAAAAGAAAAAGAAAAAGGACATGAACCTCAAAGCCTTAAGATCAAGCCAAAGCTAAACAAAAATAAAAAATCTAACATCCTCAAAGCCTTAGGATGAAGCAAAGACACAATCCTCAGAGCCTTAGGATTGGTCAAAAGAAACAAATGGATAGGACCCTCAAAGCCTTAGGATCATGCCAAACGAAACAAGATAAAAGCTAGCATCCTCAAAACCTTATGATGAAGGAAAACGAAACAAGATAAAAGCTAACATCCTCAAAACCTTAGGATGAAGCAACAGACAAAATACAATCCTCAAAGCCTTAGGATTGGGCAAAAGAACAAGGAGATGACCCTCAAAGACTTAGGATTAATCCAAACGAAAAAATATAAATGTTGACATCCTCAAAGCCTTAGGATGAAACAAGGAAATGGCACAATCCTCAAAGCCTAAGGATTGCGAAGGTAAGGTAGGATCCTCAAAGCCTTAGGATCAAGCTGAACAACACTGGAGTTTTCAAACAAGGATAAACATCCAAGTTTTGGAAATTCCTTAAAACGAAGAGATCAAACGGGATCTTCAGGAAACATCAGGAAAGATACAAGGTAATTAAACTCTTTTGTATGCCAAAATAATTGGACTTCATGGGGAATCGCCCTTTGGATAAGCTTCTCAAAGGAGACTACCACTTATCATCGTAGGGACTTACGCACCACCAAGAAAGGATAAGCTTCTCAAAGAGACTTCCACTTATCGTTGCAAAAGAAAAATTGGATAAGCTTCTCTGGTGAGACTGCTGCTTATCGCTGAAAAGACAAAAGGAAACAAGCTTATCAAGGGAGACTGCCACTTGTTGTTATAAAGGTAGACATAGAAAAAAGGGATAAGCTTCCCAAGAGAGACTGCCACTTATCTGACAAAAGGAAGAAAGGGATAAGCTTCTCAAAAGAGACTGCCACTTATCTCTGAAATATAAAAAACGGATAAGATTCTCTGGTGAGATTTCCATTTATCATTGGAAAAGATAATAGGAAACAAGCTTCTCAAAGGAGAGTGCCACTTGTTGTTGGAAATAACAAAACTGGATAAGCTTCTCAAGAGAGATTGCCACTTATCCGTAATAGGGATCTGTAGATAGATTCTTCTTGCGAGACATAGTATAAAATAAATGCATGCTCAGACTAGGTTCAGCGACCCATTCAGGTTAAAAAGCAGCACCTGCCAGGGACCAAAGTTCAATCTAGGAACAAGCTAGAAAGAAACGGTCAAACAAGACTCAAACCATTGAGGAATGAACTTAACTGGGGATTTATCTTATTCAAACATGGAAAAGATAACTGAAGCAACCATCATCCACGAGGATCGAACTCTGTGGGGAATTTTGAAAGGATGTGCACTTTCTGCCTACAGCTGACGGCTCTACTTGGAGAGAGGCAACAAACCCATTCACTTGGGGAATAAACGCCAAAGTGAACAAAACAGGTAAACACCATAATGGTATCAAAATGCTCAGGGCTATGTATATGTATGAATGCGTGTATGTCATGTTTATGCTTATACTGACAAAATGAACGAGGAGAAGGAGAACTGGAGATGAAATAAACATCTCGACAAGGATAATCATCCAACTTCTTCTATGGGGAAAAAGTATTCCACTTGGGGATATAGTATCATGACTTCACCTGAGGGATTGCCATCATGAATCTGATTTCCTTGTTGAAAATAAATATCCACTGAAAGGGATCACCCATGATTAGAGACTTCATAGGGGATAAAATAAATATCCATCTCATTTGGGAAGTTTGAACCAAAGTCGTGGTTGTAATTGGATAAGTTGAAACTCCATGGGGAAAAGATAAACATACTCCACTTGCTGGGGAGAAGCAGAGTCAAGAGACCACCGGGGAGTAGGGTGGTCTAAAGATTCACTAAGGAACACCGAAGTCTAGAGATTCACTGGGAGGCATACATCCACTTTACTTGGAGAAGTATGAAACCAAGGCAGCTTACTGGGGAGAGTAGGGTAACTTCAGCAGGGATCAAAAGAAGACTCCACTAGGGAGCAAATCCTCAACAATCAATAGGCATGTATCACATGGCGGATACTAGGGAGATTTTCTGTAGTCTTGAAAATCACATACGATCAAAGGATCAGTCCAAGAGCGTTGTCAGTTTAGGCTTTGTTAGGGACTTTTGCTGAAAATGGTCTAAAAGTGCTTCTGCAACATTAAGACTTCTTGGGAATTCACAACCTTGCCGAAAATTAGGAAACCTCATCGGGGATCTCAGAAGAGATGCAAGTCGGTTGATTTGCAAACATGTCTTCTCAAATAAAGAGAAAGATCATCAGGATCTTCATCAAATTTCTCGGAGAGATGCCATTTGATAGAAGCAAATGAAGTAGTGGACTCGCTGTAGAAAATCATCACACATTGTACTGAAATCCTTGTGAAGGGATATCTCAAATAAAAAGAAACCACATGTAAGGTCTTTGACAAAAATCCTTTGACAGACTTCTAGAGGAATGTCATTTGTAATTACAAAAGGTCGAAGAGCCACCAAGAACGGATAAGCTTCTTAAAAAAGATTGCCACTTACCGTTGTAAAGGCTGAAATAGCAAACAAGCTTCTCGAAATAGGCTGCCACTTGTTGCAAAAGGTTGGAGAACACCAAGAACAGATAAGCTTCTCGAAAGAGACTGCCACTTATCGTTGGGGTATGGACTCCAAGAAGATGTTACAACACTGCTAAAGAAGAGTGGAATTGTAGGAAATTCACTGATGGATGAAATAAACATCCACATGACTGAGGAAATATGTAGCTAAGAAGATTCATCGGGAATTCCTAGGTCACCAACTAGGGAGTCTTGCATCAAACCAGTCACAACTGTTGGAAGTGGGTATTCACCGGGGAGTTTCCGTAACCGCTTAAAGTAGATACCAACGCTGGGGAATCACCCAAACATGTCAGAGTTACCTAGGGTAGAGACCCATTGGGGATACATGTAAGGCAGATTGCAAGAGCACACTTACTTAAGAGAACACTTAGTTCTACATTGAAAAAGCTACCTGATGGGCAACCACCACTCAGACTTCAATTCTTAAATGCCCCATATAATATGGTTTATGACAAGAAAGCATCTCAAGAGGATTTTACAGAAAATGGGTCATAACAATGCCTTAGTGTCTTCAAACTCTTCGAGATATTTATCGAATCTCGGTGTAACTGCCCCAGATTGGTTGTATTCTTGCAATGGAATATTTGAACTCGTCTCTTATGCATAGTCAGGCTACGAGGGCGATAATTGGGAAGCAGCTTGAACAAGGAAGTCGGTGACAACTGTACTTTGCATACCAATAACAATTGGATTTTGATAAACAACACCAGTAACAAATGGGAAACAACTTGCCCCTGCTTAGCAAAGCATCTCAAGTGGATTTTACAGAAAACTGGTCATAACAATGCTGAGCATAGTTTATTTTTGGGGAAAGCTGAGCATAGTTTATTTTTGTTCTTTGAAACTGGTTTGTGAGGAAAAAAATTGAGAGGTTGAGTTATGAAAAAATTTGGTTGAGTGGGTTTTGTTTAGTGTGTTGGTGGTTGAAGAAAGATGAAGCGTTTGTTCCTCAGATTTGTGGTTGTTTCATAATCTCTCTGTGGAGTGTTGTGGTTCTTTGGAAGAAAATGGGAAAGGTAAAGTGGTAGGGAGGTGAGTTAATTTGGTTAAGGGAGAAGGAGATGATAAGGAGAGTGATGAGAGTGATGAAAATGATAAAGAGGGTTAGGATGCCACCTCCCCTTTCTTGTGTGCCGAGAGAGAGTATGTATTTTATGTGTCATCCTTTTTATGCAGCGAGAGAAATTAATGTGGAGAGAGCATTTGCAGGGTGGTCGTACATACGCGTGAAATGCGTAGTAATTGCTGCCTTTGTGTTACTGTTAGGTGTGAAAATGTGTTTATTTTCATACTTTATTTTTACACCTTTTTAGCTCTTTTAAATGCTTTAATCGAAAAACGACTTATTATTTAAGCAGGTCTTGCATTTTTGTGAATATATGGTGCTTTGATGTGTGTGCTACTTTTTGCAGGAATTCTGGTTATTTTATCGCTAATCATTTCGACCTGATTTTGAAGTGGTGAAATTTCAAAGTTTTGGTCCTGAGGCCTCTTGACCGCCCGGCGCTGCAGAGGCGGTTGGCAGCCCAAAATTCCATTTCTTCATTTCAAGTTCCAGAGAGTTGGCACTCCTGCGCCTCTTGATTTCGCCCGACGTTAGGTTTGCTTCGCCCGGCGCTTGGGAAGTTTCGCCCGACACTCCTCAGGCGAAGCCTCATCCCATGTTTCCTCCAATTTTCCAGCATAGTTCCAGAGAGTTGGCTTTACTACGCCTCCTGGAGTTCATGATGATGCTCTTATTATTTTTCCTTGTTTGGTTCAATCTTTGATCTACGAAACTGATATCCTCATTCAAGGTGTGATTAACGAAAAACTGAAGTTTTTGGTTGATAACAATTATTTGGATCGATTTTGTAAACCAAAGGAGGAAAGGAAGAAGAAGGCAGCAGCGGAGAAGGGCAGTAGTTCTGGTGTCCAGGCGGATACGAGTGACTCATCCGTTTTCGATATGAAAACGGCATTCAACTACACTTGGGACATGGGTGAGTCACTCAACAGGTCTAACCAATTTAATTTTGATTGTATGCATCAGTTATATCATTATCAGACGCACCCGGCGGAGTACCATCCTTTTCCTACAAGGGAGGCGTACGACGCTTATGCAAATTGGCCTGGGGACAGGCGCCCATTCATTTCGGAGGGGGCAAGCACCGGTGGTGTTGTTGCGGAGGATAATGATGATAATGATGATGACGATGGTGATGAGGGCATGGATGAGATGCAGGATGATCTCAATGAGTTGATTAATTAGGCTTCAAAGTGAAGGAATTTAATTTTATTTTCAGTTTTAGTATGAACTTTTATTTTCAGTTTTAGTATGAATATTATTTCAGTTTTTAGTATGTACTTTTGGATCGCTTTGGCGAGTACATTTTCGGTGTTGGTTAGCACCATAATTATAATATTTTAAGTTGGTTAAATTTGGTTTAGTATAAATTCTGTTATATAGTGTTGAATTTTTTGTTATGATGGTTGTCCTTGAAATGTTGGAAAATTTTGTGTGATAAAACAAGGAAGAGAAAAGATTACCTTGTTGGCTTTCAACATGGATGGTGATGATATTATTCTTGATGGTGTGCACAACCAAAGTTTGGAATTTTGTGTGGTAGAATCATAGTGTGAATGTGAAGTTTTTACTTTTTGTAAAGTTTGTCAATGCAATGTTTGGTAAACTCTTGTTCGATGTGATTTAATTAGGACATAACCATTTATGTGAGTGCCCTCCATTGTTCAAAAATTAATGAGGGATTTTAGTAATTGTTGCTTACTCAAACTTTTTATGTTTAATCTTACTTTTTGTTTTGAATTATGGAAACATTGAAATGATCAAGGCAATTTTTGAGTATTATGAGTAAACCCACTTTTCCAAAAATTCACTTCAAGATTACCTTGTGAGTGTGTGAACATTTGATACCTCTCTTGAGACTAAAATGAAAAATTTTGTTTTCTTGAAGCATGAACCCTTACTTTAACCGTTTGGATGAGCATTTTGAATTGAGACATAATATTGTTGAAGTTGGGGAGATTAGTTCATTTTGATAAGAGAAGAAAGAATTGTGGGCAATGCATTCTCAAAAGATTGAAATAGAAAAATATATATAAAAAAAAAAGAAGAAGAAAAGGATACAATAAATAAATAAAAATTGTGAAATTCAAGAGAAAGAGAAATAGAATGCATTGTGAGAAAAGTTGGGAAGTTTGAGCATAAAGGATTGTTTCGGAACAGAAAATGCTCGTCACAAAATATACCCCTTTCGTGTTCAATGGCTGTGTACATATGTCCCTTATTTCTTAACCCGGCCAAGTTTCAACCTATAAAAGTCCTTTTGTGATCATTGTTCCCATTTTTGCTTGATTAATTATGAGATGAGTGCATAAATTGTTTTGGATGTGGCACTGTTGCTTTGAGTTTGTTTTGTCCTTTGTATATATTGAGCTAGGCTCATTTGAATAAGTTAGGTGATTCGTTTCGAACTTGAGGATACTTTGTGTTGCATTATATAATTTTATGATTAGGATGAAGTCATATTCATGTTTTGATCCTATGTATATTTTGAAAAATTTTGCGCGTGCATCTTTCGAGTTTGAACCATGTATGGTTTCGGGTAATTTGGTATTTGGAAATCTTGTTTGTGTTTGATTAACACTTACTTTTGTTTGAGGACAAACAAATATGCAAGTTGGGGAGAGTTGTTAGGTGTGAAAATGTGTTTATTTTCATACTTTATTTTTACACCTTTTTAGCTCTTTTAAATGCTTTAATCGAAAAACGACTTATTATTTAAGCAGGTCTTGCATTTTTGTGAATATATGGTGCTTTGATGTGTGTGCTACTTTTTGCAGGAATTCTGGTTATTTTATCGCTAATCATTTCGACCTGATTTTGAAGTGGTGAAATTTCAAAATTCCATTTCTTCATTTCAAGTTCCAGAGAGTTAGCACTCCTGTGCCTCTTGATTTCGCCCGGCGTTAGGTTTGTTTCGCCCGGCGCTTGGGAAGTTTCGCCCGGCACTCCTCAGGCGAAGCCTTATCCCATGTTTCCTCCAATTTTCCAGCATAGTTCCAGAGAGTTGGCTTTACTACGCCTCCTGCTTCGCCCGGCCATTTTTGCATCGCCCGACGCTCTAAGCCTTTTGCCCGGCGCTCTTTGCAAAATATCTTTGCCACTTTTTGCTTTGTGGCTGTCACGTGAGATGAAGAGTGGGCTTCGCCCAGCACAAAATTGCACCGCCCAGCACTCTTTTCTGGGCTGAAATTCTATTTAAGCTAATGTTGGTATCATTTTGGAAGTACAACATACTACTTTATCTTCTTCTCACTTGTAACTTAGATATTTTGGAGAGAAAAACTCCATAAAAACCCATTTTCTTGCTTTCTTAGTTTTTATGCTTCAATCCTTGATTATTGAAGATTGATGCTCCAAAAACTTTGTCCATTACTTGTTGTGCAAGCTACCATGAAGATGTGTAGCTAATCTCTCTTTTGTGTCAAGGTTAGATATAGGTAAACCTTTTCTTTGTATGTATATGGATTGATTCTAGTTTGTGAACTCTTAGATGATGAATGTATGGCGAAAAATCTTGTTTCTATGTTTATTCTTTGTGTTGGTTCATGATTGAGAAATATGTTCCAACTCTTTACCTAGGTTTTTCATCCATCAATGTCCATTAGCTAGAGATAGTAATGTGTGTTGATGTTCACCAAATATTGAACTTTAATGTTGTTATTTTGATAGTTTGTGTGAGAAATCAACAAAGGATCAAAATGGCAAAATTCACAATATATGTTAGAGATAAACATATTGGGAGGATATGTGATTGTATTTATCATTTAACCGAGTTCACTAGCTTATCGATTATATACGTACAAAGTGGTTTGTCGAACCCTAATCTTGACATGCTTTTATAAACCGTTAAAACAACCTCTTTACCGCTTTTAATTAATTAATTTGAATGCAAACGCTACGAAACCAACCTAAAACCCCTTGTTACTTTACAGTTTGAAACGTTACGACTGTAGAACGGCGGTAATATCACGAACAATCTCTATGGAACGATATCACAAAACCCGAACTCTATTTGTATTTCAACAAATTGGCGCCGTTGCCGGGGATTGTTATTTGATATTGCAAGCATTGCAATAGTTGTGAAGTTTTAGACTTGTTACAAATTTTCTTGTGCTTGTTGATGTGTTTTGTTTAAGTGTGCAGACTTTGTTTATGCGAGGGCAAATACCGGCGGACCAACTTCTATTCGATCTTGAGATTGAAATAACCACTCGTAGACTCAACAGCAGAACTAGACGGAGGAGCCAACTTGCGAGACAAAGACAAGAGCAAGAAGGAAGTTCTACTACAGCACCACCACCACCATTCACACCAATCATGGCGTAACAACCTCCACCTCCCGCATCCACACCTTGTGTGAACAATCCACGACATACCGCTCAGTTTGCCAACAACAATCAAGGAAGGCAAGCCGAGATGAAAACTAGAACTTTGAACTTGTTGTATGGAAGTCCATTCACCGGAATGGACCATGAAGACCCTTTTGTGTTTCTCACAAAATTCTATGAGATTGCATTAGCGGCCGGTGTAGATCAAGCACAAGAGTTACCTCTCTTTAAAAGATTATTTCCGCATGCTTTGCTTGGCAAGGAAAAGGATTGGTACCTCGATCAAACTCCCGCCGTGATGACCGATTGGAATGTCTTGGAGAAAAAATTTATTGAACGGTTCTTCTCTCATAACTGTTTCATGGAGTCAAAAACAACAATTTCAGTGTTCTCTCAAGGCACTAATGAATCCCTCACTGAGGCATGGGAACGATTCAAGTCCATGCTTCGCAAATGTAAAGGTCACGGGTTTGATGATCTAACACAAATTCATATCTTCAAGAATGGTCTCCAACCAAATTGCAAGACATTATTGGATGCCACGTCTGGAGGATCTTTATTATCAAAGAATGCCGAGGAAGCAACGAATATCATTAATAGAATGGCTCTAAACGATCTTCAAAGTCAAAGCCGTGGCAACTCTCAAAAGAAGCCCGGTGTCCTTGAATTGGGAACTAACGATGCGATCCTTGCGCAAAACAAGCTTATCTCTCAGCAAGTGGAGCTTTTGACTCAACAAATCAAAGAAATGAAGGAGCCGAGCAAAAGTAAGCAAGTAGCTTGTTGTGAACTTTGTAAAGGGGGGCATGACACCGGATTTTGTCCTCCTCCGGGTTTTGAAGATGTGAACTATATGGCAAATCAAAGGGATTATCAAGGTAGACAACAACAACCTTACCAACAACAACACAATTCTCAACAAAATTATCAAGGAAATCAAGGATTTCAACCGCGAGCAAATTATCAAAATAATCAAGGTTATGGTGCCGGTCCTTCAAACCAGCAAAATCCGTATCAACCTCCACCACCTCCGGTTGCTAGCTCAAAGTTGGAAGACACTTTAAACTAATTCATGCAAATGTCAATGGCCAACCAAAAGAGTAGTGACGCGGCGGTATTCGGATCCAGAAACTATTGTTCTTGACGCGAGTTGTAGTGCCATCATCCAAAGAACTCTTCCTAAAAAAGAGGTTGACCCGGGGCGTGTGACTTTGCCGGTTACCATTGGTGACGTCTATGTTGGAAAGGGCTTAATTAATTTGGGCTCAAGCATTAATCTTATCCCATTGTCCATTGTAAAGAAGCTTGGGAACATTGAGATGAAAGCCATTCGTATGACTTTACAATTGGCTGACAAGTCCACAACTCATCCTCATGGGTTAGCTCAAGATGTCTTGGTAAAAGTTGACAAATTTTTCTTCCCGGTTGATTTTGTTGTTATCGATATGGAGGAAGATGAAGATGCACCTTTAATTCTTGGCCGACCTTTCATGAAAACCGCCTGAATGATGATTGATGTGGATGACAGTTTAATGAAGGTGAGGGTTCAAAATGAAGAGGTATGTTTTGATCTTTTCGAAGCTATGAAGCATTCAAAGGATAAACATGATAGCTTTCGGATCGATGCAATTGAAGAAGCAACATTGGAGGTTTCTAAGCATGTACATGAAATCTCTCCTTTAGAAATGGCTCTTAATGATTCTTTTGAAGTGTTTTCCGAAGAAGAAGAAAGAGCTCTTGAGGATTGTTTAAAAGAGCTTGAATCCCTCAAAGAGTTGCAACCATGGGAGGTAGAACCGGAAGAGTTAAAGAAGGATGTGAAAGATGAGAAGTCACCACTTGAATTGAAGGTCTTGCCTTCCAATTTAAAATATGCGTTTCTTGATGACGGTGGTAACAAGCCGGTTATCATTAGTAATGTTTTGTCAAAACACGAGGAAGGCCGTCTAATTCATGTTTTGAAGAAAAACCAAGATGTTATAGGTTGGGTCCTTTCCGATTTAAAAGGAATTAGCCCGGCTTATTGCATGCATCGTATCTTGATGGAAGAAGATTTCAAGGCGGTAGCCCAACCGCAACGCCACTTGAACCCAACAATAAAAGAGGTGGTGAGAAAAGAAGTGGTTAAGCTATTGGAAGCCGGTATGATTTACCCGATTTCCGATAGCCCTTGGGTTAGTCCAGTCCACGTTGTGCCAAAAAAGGGAGGAATGACCGTGATTCATAACGAAAAAAATGAGTTGGTCTCGACAAAAACAGTGACGGGGTGGAGGATGTGCATTGATTATAGAAGGCTCAACACCGCGACAAGGAAAGATCATTTTCCATTACCATTTATGGACCAAATGTTAGAGAGGTTGTCCGGGCAGCAATTCTATTGTTTCTTGGATGGATATTCGGGGTATAACCAAATTGCGGTTGACCCGACGGATCATGAGAAGACGGCCTTTACTTGTCCCTTTGGCATTTTTGCGTATCGTAAGATGCCTTTTGGTTTATGTAATGCGCCAGCAACTTTCCAACGGTGCGTTCAAGCTATCTTCTCCGACCTAATAGAAAAGACGATGGAAGTGTTCATGGACGACTTTTCGGTTTTTGGAGGCTCATTTGATTTATGCTTAACAAATTTGGAAACCGTTTTAGAGAGGTGTGTGAAGACAAATCTAGTACTAAATTGGGAGAAGTGTCACTTTATGGCGACGGAGGGAATTGTGCTCGGCCACAAAGTTTTGTCCAAAGGCCTTGAGGTTGATAGAGCGAAAGTTGAAGTGATAGAGAAGTTGCCTCCTCTGACCAATGTAAAAGGGATCCGAAGTTTCCTTGGGCATGCCGGATTTTATCGGCGTTTTATCAAAGACTTTGCAAAGGTGGCTAGACCATTAAGCAACTAGCTGAGCAAGGAACAAGTATTTCTTTTTAACGATGAATGCCTTCACGCTTTCAAAATTTTAAAAGAAAAGTTAGTCACTGCTCCAATAATAATCGCTCCAAATTGGACTTTGAATTTTGAACTTATGTGCGATGCGAGCGATTATGCTGTTGGAGCGGTACTTGGTCAGAGGAAGGAAAAAAGTTTCCATTCCATACACTATGCAAGTAAAGTTTTAAATGAGGCACAAGTTAATTATGCCACAACCGAAAAAGAATTACTTGCTATTGTGTATGCGCTTGAGAAATTTAGATCCTACCTCATCGGGTCAAAAGTTGTTGTTTACACCGACCATTCGGCGATCAAGTATTTGCTTACCAAACCGGATTCGAAACAAAGGCTCATCTGATGGATCCTTTTATTACAAGAGTTTGATTTAGAAATAAAAGATAAAAAGGGTTCGGAAAATTTGGTGGCAGATCACTTGTCTCGCCTTGTCAATGTTGAGGTCACCATAGCTGAAAAGGAAATCCAAGAGGAATTTCCTGATGAAAAACTTTTTAAAGTCCAAGTTAGGCCTTGGTTTGCTGATTTTGCTAACCAGAAGGCTACTGGTTGGGTGCCTGAAGACCTAACTTGGAACCAAAAAAGGAAGTTTCTTTCGGATGCTAATTACTACGTGTGGGACGACCCGTATTTGTTTAAATTAGGAAGTGACAACCTTTTGAGAAGGTGTGTCACGAGCGATGAGGCTCAAAGCATTCTTTGGCATTGCCACAACTCGCCGTATGGAGGCCATTTTAATGGTGCGAGGACGGCCACTAAAGTCCTTCAATCGGGCTTTTATTGGCCTTCTCTTTTTAAAGACGCACATCTCCATGCCAAAAGTTGTGACATGTGCCAAAGAACAGGTGGGATTGGACAACGTGATTAAATGCCTCTCCAAAACATACAAGAGGTAGAAATTTTTGATTGTTAGGGTATCGATTTTGTTGGTCCATTTCCACCATCTTTTGGTAATGAATACATGTTGGTAGCCGTTGACTATGTTTCGAAGTGGGTTGAGGCGATTGCCTCACCTAAGACGGATGACAAAACGGTGATAAAATTTTTGAAGAAATACATTTTTTTCCCGTTTTGGCACTCCTCGGGTGCTCATTAGCGATGGTGGGTCACACTTTTGTAATGCACCTCTCGAAAATGTCTTAAAACACTATGGTGTATCACATAAGGTGGCGACCCCTTACCACCCACAGTCGAATGGTCAGGCTGAGGTAACAAACCGTGAGGTCAAAAGAATCCTAGAAAAAACAATGTCAAGTTCGAAAAAGGATTGGTCGTAAAAATTGGACGAGGCTTTGTGGGCATATCGCACTGCTTACAAAGCTCCAATTGGTCTAACTCCGTTTCAATTGGTTTATGGTAAAACTTGCCATTTACCGGTTGAATTGGAGCACAAGGCTTTGTGGGCTTTAAAAATGTTAAATTTTGACAAGGACTTGGCCGGTACCAAAAGAAAAGTGCAACTTCTTGAGCTGGAAGAAATGCGTAATGCCGCATACCACTCAAGTTGGTTGTACAAAGAAAAAGTGAAAGAATACCATGACAAGAACCTCTGGCAAAAGGACTTCAAGGCTGGATAATTGGTGTTATTGTTTAACTCTCGGTTAATACTCTTTCCGGGAAAATTAAATTCCAAGTGGTCCGGGCCTTTTCGTGTGAAGGAAGTGAAGGATTTTGGAGCGGTTGTTATCGAAGACTTGGAAAGGAAGGACTCTTGGACCGTAAACGGTCAACGTCTAAAAATTTACCTTCTGGGGAATTTCGATCGCGCTTCTAGTTCTGTTCTCCTTGATGTTCTTAATTGAGCAGCTTGGACCGTCGAGCTTATCCGACGTTAAACAAGCGCTTGTTGGGAGGCACCCCAACATTGTAAGTATTCCCTTAAATTTCTTGATTTTTAGTGTTTTTGAGTGTTGCTTTACCTTTTGGTGTTGTATGAATTTTTCTGCACTAATTAAGAAGGAGCTTTGGTGCACTTGCTGATCTGCTGTACCAAAGCAGAGAAAATTTTTCTGGTGTAAAGCGCCCGGCGCTTGAATCATGTCGCCCGGCGGTTGTGTGTTTGATTGCCCCTCCTGGGCCAGGTGTGAGAATATGGGGGGATATGAAGTGATTGTCTTTTGAATTTTGTTTCTGAGGATTTTAATTTTAATTATTATGAATTTATTGGGGCTTTGACCATTGTGCCCCTTCTTGCTTTAAAATCCTTGGAAAGTGTTTTGTTGGCTTTATCTCTCACTTGGAAAACTCACGAATTGTCTCTCCCTCTGCTCTCACGAATTCTCAACTTCAGTTTCTTTTTCTCAGCACTCAAGGTATGCATGTTAGTGTTTTGCTTTGATTCATGTTCTTTTCATCATTGTGTCATTAAAAACCTTTTGGGTTGTTTGATTTTGAAGATGACTTACTCAAACCCTCACTCAATTTCATTTTCTGATTGAGAAACAAATTGATTTTGAAGCAAAT
This sequence comes from Lathyrus tuberosus, assembly GCA_022829125.1. Classification (NCBI taxonomy): domain Eukaryota; kingdom Viridiplantae; phylum Streptophyta; class Magnoliopsida; order Fabales; family Fabaceae; genus Lathyrus; species Lathyrus tuberosus. The sequence continues at coordinate 1,244,494 of JALAZF010000179.1, forward strand.
TGCATGTTCGGATTTCTTTCATGATTTCTGTTAATTTTCTGGTGTGGGTTTTGAGTAAGTGTTGAAGTGTTTTAATTTTTATTTTCTGGTGTGGGTTTTGAGTAAGTGTTGAAGTGTTTTAATTTTTTTTTTCTGGTATGGGTTTTGAGATTTTTGATTCTTTGCTGCTATGGCGTTTGACATTTTTCTGTATGGTTTTGTAACCATTCTGCTGCTGCTGATGTGTGTAATTTTTTTCTGGTTTTCGTGATGTCGCCCGGCCCTTGAGAGGCGCTGCATCGCCTGCTTATCGCCCGGCGGTTGAGGGGCGATGCGTCTCCTGCATGTCGCCCGACGGTTTAGGGGTGTTTTGCCCTGTTCTGTCTTTGTATGCTTCTCCATTCTTGTTTTCTGACAGGGCTGATAGTCTTTTGTCTTTGCATGCTGTTATTGTGTTTTTGTTGCAGATGGCTTCTTTTGGACCTCAACGGCGAAGAACGAAGAAGTGAAGTGTAGAATCCACATCCAATGTTCCAGCGGAATTCGACAGCTCCCGATTTATCTCCGCTTACCATGAATCAAGGATTAAGTCTCTAGAGGGCAGAACTGTCCTCTCTGAAAAGAGGTTTGCTATCAACCGTGAGGGGATTATCGGCGAATTCAGGCCATATTTGAAAAGAAAAGGTGGGAAGTTTTGTTGAACCCTGCTGATCGTGTTTGCTATCAGTTGATAAGAGAATTTTATGCAAACGCGATTCAGCCCGAAGGAGAATTTTACAGGTTCAAAACCTTCGTAAGGGCCAGGGAAATTAACTTTAGCCGAGATGCCATCAATAAAATCTTGGGAAAGCCGAGTTCCTTGGGTAGCTTGCAAACCGACGAGTACTCGAAACTGTTAACAAATTTGCATGATCACGAGGTTGTTGGTAGTGTGCTTTTAAAACCGGGGTGCAGGGTGGATAAAAATGCTAAAGGGGAGCCGATTAAGTATAGTCGAAAGTACATGACTCCGGAGGCACAGGCCGTCCTCCCTTTGCTGTGTTACAATGTCAAGCCGCGACATCACCGTTCTTCTGTCTCGCTTGATGTAGCACTCCTCATGTACTGTATTATGACGAATAAAGAGGTGGATGTTGCCCGGGTCATAGCGGGAGAAATGAAAATTTTTGTTGAGAATACCCGGAGGCCTGGAGTTCATGATGATGCTCCTATTATTTTTCCTTGTTTGGTTCAATCTTTGATCTACGAAACTGATATCCTCATTCCAGGTGTGATTAACGAAAAACTGAAGTTTTTGGTTGATGACAATTATTTGGATCGATTTTGTAAACCAAAGGAGGAAAGGAAGAAGAAGGCAGCAGCGGAGCAGGGCAGTAGTTCTGGTGTCCAGGCGGATACGAGTGACTCATCCGTTTTCGATATGAAAGCGGCATTCAACTACACTTGGGACATGGGTGAGTCACTCAACAGGTCTAACCAATTTAATTTTGATTGTATGCAGCAGTTATATCATTATCAGACGCACCCGGCGGAGTACCGTCCTTTTCCTACAAGGGAGGCGTACGACGCTTATGCAAATTGGCCTGGGGACAGGCGCCCATTCTTTTTGGAGGGGGCAAGCACCGGTGGTGTTGTTGCGGAGGATAATGATGATAATGATGATGACGATGGTGATGAAGGCATGGATGAGATGCAGGATGATCTCAATGAGTTGATTAATTAGGCTTCAAAGTGAAGGAATTTAATTTTATTTTCAGTTTTAGTATGAACTTTTATTTTCAGTTTTAGTATGAATATTGTTTCAGTTTTTCAGTTTTTAGTATGCACTTTTGGATCGCTTTGGCGAGTACATTTTCGGTGTTGGTTAGCACCATAATTATAATATTTTAAGTTGGTTAAATTTGGTTTAGTATAAATTCTGTTATATAGTGTTGAATTTTTTGTTATGATGGTTGTCCTTGAAATGTTGGAAAATTTTGTGTGATAAAACAAGGAAGAGAAAAGATTACCTTGTTGGCTTTCAACATGGATGGTGATGATATTATTCTTGATGGTGTGCACAACCAAAGTTTGGAATTTTGTGTGGTAGAATCATAGTGTGAATGTGAAGTTTTTACTTTTTGTAAAGTTTGTCAATGCAATGTTTGGTAAACTCTTGTTCGATGTGATTTAATTAGGACATAACCATATATGTGAGTGCCCTCCATTGTTCAAAAATTAATGAGGGATTTTAGTAATTGTTGCTTACTCAAACTTTTTATGTTTAATCTTACTTTTTGTTTTGAATTATGGAAACTTTGAAATGATCAAGGCAATTTTTGAGTATTATGGGTAAACCCACTTTTCCAAAAATTCACTTCAAGATTACCTTGTGAGTGTGTGAACATTTGATATCTCTCTTGAGACTAAAATGAAAAATTTTATTTTCTTGAAGCATGAACCCTTACTTTAACCGTTTGGATGAGCATTTTGAATTGAGACATAATATTGTTGAAGTTGGGGAGATTGGTTCATTTTGATAAGAGAAGAAGGAATTGTGGGCAATGCATTCTCAAAAGATTGAAATAGAAAAATATATATAAAAAAAGAAGAAGAAGAAAAGGATATAATAAATAAATAAAAATTGTGAAATTCAAGAGAAAGAGAAATAGAATGCATTGTGAGAAAAGTTGGGAAGTTTGAGCATAAAGGATTGTTTCGGAACAGAAAACGCTCGTCACAAAATATACCCCTTTCGTGTTCAATGGCTGTGTACATATGTCCCTTATTTCTTAACCCGGCCAAGTTTCAACCTATAAAAGTCCTTTTGTGATCATTGTTTCCATTTTTGCTTGATTAATTGTGAGATGAGTGCATAAATTGTTTTGGATGTGGCACTGTTGCTTTGAGTTTGTTTTGTCCTTTGTATATATTGAGCTAGGCTCATTTGAATAAGTTAGGTGATTCGTTTCGAACTTGAGGATACTTTGTGTTGCATTATATAATTTTATGATTAGGATGAAGTCATATTCATGTTTTGATCCTATGTATATTTTGAAAAATTTTGCGCGTGCATCTTTCGAGTTTGAACCATGTATGGTTTCGGGTAATTTGGTATTTAGAAATCTTGTTTGTGTTTGATTAACACTTACTTTTGTTTGAGGACAAACAAATATGCAAGTTGGGGAGAGTTGTTAGGTGTGAAAATGTGTTTATTTTCATACTTTATTTTTACACCTTTTTAGCTCTTTTAAATGCTTTAATCGAAAAACGACTTATTATTTAAGCAGGTCTTGCATTTTTGTGAATATATGGTGCTTTGATGTGTGTGCTCCTTTTTGCAGGAATTCTGGTTATTTTATCGCTAATCATTTCGACCTGATTTTGAAGTGGTGAAATTTCAAAATTCCATTTCTGCATTTCAAGTTCCAGAGAGTTGGCACTCCTGCGCCTCTTGATTTCGCCCAGCGTTAGGTTTGTTTCGCCCGGCGCTTGGGAAGTTTCGCCCGGCACTCCTCAGGCGAAGCCTCATCCCATGTTTCCTCCAATTTTCCAGCATAGTTCCAGAGAGTTGGCTTTACTACGCCTCCTGCTTCGCCCGGCCATTTTTGCATCTCCCGGCGCTCTAAGCCTTTCGCCCGACGCTCTTTGCAAAATATCTTTGCCACTTTTTGCTTTGTGGCTGTCACGTGAGATGAAGAGTGGGCTTCGCCCAGCACAAAATTGCACCGCCCAACACTCCTTTCTGGGCTGAAATTCTATTTAAGCTAATGTTGGTATCATTTTGGAAGTACAACATACTACTTTATCTTCTTCTCACTTGTAACTTAGATATTTTGGAGAGAAAAACTCCATAAAAACCCATTTTCTTGCTTTCTTAGTTTTTATGCTTCAATCCTTGATTATTGAAGATTGATGCTCCAAAAACTTTGTCCATTACTTGTTGTGCAAGCTACCATGAAGATGTGTAGCTAATCTCTCTTTTGTGTCAAGGTTAGATGTAGGTAAACCTTTTCTTTGTATGTATATGGATTGATTCTAGTTTGTGAACTCTTAGATGATGAATGTATGGTGAAAAACCTTGTTTCTATGTTTATTCTTTGTGTTGGTTCATGATTGAGAAATATGTTCCAACTCTTTACCTAGGTTTTTCATCCATCAATGTCCATTAGCTAGAGATAGTAATGTGTGTTGATGTTCACCAAATATTGAACTTTAATGTTGTTATTTTGATAGTTTGTGTGAGAAATCAACAAAGGATCAAAATGGCAAAACTCACAATATGTGTTAGAGATAAATATATTGGGAGGATATGTGATTGTATTTATCATTTAACCGAGTTCACTAGCTTATCGATTATATACGTACAAAGTGGTTTGTCGAACCCTAATCTTGACATGCTTTTATAAACCGTTAAAACAACCTCTTTACCGCTTTTAATTAATTAATTTGAATGCAAACGCTACGAAACCAACCTAAAACCCCTTGTTACTTTACAGTTTGAAACGTTACGACTGTAGAACGGCGGTAATATCACGAACAATCTCTGTGGAACAATATCACAAAACCCGAACTCTATTTGTATTTCAACAGTTACGGTTTTTTGTTTTTGTAAATTTGAAGCGTGGTCGTGTTGTACAATTGTTGGGTGCAGTAGGTTGCGGTGGGGTTAGCGTTTGCAGCGAAAGTTTGTAGGTTAGTTTTGTTAAATGAAATAACAATTTTCTGGTATGGTTTATACACAGTTGGGGCATAGTGAAGGTAATACATGGCTCACGTTTGGTCGTACAAGTTAAGGAAAGTAGTGGCTTGGTATTGAATTTATATGTGCTGGCATGGAGAAGGAGAGTCCAAAGGCTTGCTTTCATTGATCTTCACAATGACTTACTTGAATTTTGGTGCCAATGCCTTGGATAGCAAATCATGTGCGTGCAGACGACTTCTCATGGCAGCTTGTTCTCTATTTTTTTTTGGCAATTAGTTTAATGTGTTCCATGGGCTTGTTGTATTTTTTGTAAAATGGACTCTTGAATTTCACTTGTGTAAATTGAACATGGATTGAAATTTGTATTTAAACATGGTTGTGGTTTGAACTTAGATTTTGAATGAAAACTTGGAATTTAGTCTTGAATGGAATTGTAACTTGAACTTGGTCAAGAAATTTGTTCTTTCATGAATTTGAAAAAATTGAAAGAAATGGATTATGAATTTGAAACTAGAGTGAAATTTGGAAGGAAACTTGAATTGGAGAGAATTGAAATGAAATTAGAATGGATTAAAATGGAGACTCGACTTGAAAATTGAACACGAATTGAAATTTGATAGAAAATGAAAATTGGCCATGAGAGGAAAGTTGAATTTGATTGAAACTTAGAATCTTGGATGTGGAAATTGAAACTTTATCATGAATTTGGAATTTGAGTCTTGAACTTGAATCCTTGAATTTCGACCAAGCCAATAATCAATTCAAAAAAATGAACCACTTGAAACAATTTTGAATAACTAACACTCCTGACTTGATCCAACACCCAAATTTTAGCATCTTGAATTCTTCATTAAAATCGTACCAGAAATGTGTTGAAATTTTGAATCAAATCCATGAGACATAACACCACATTCTTATTCCAACTTGAAATGAACTTGAATTGGACAGAAAGCTTGAATCTTCCTTTGAAAAGAAAGCATGAACCACATTATCAGGACTTGAAGTAACTGACTGAATGTCTTAATTTGAAATGGCTCTTACAGCTTTACTTCATCAGATAAACTTGAACTTGTACAAAATCCTGATCTTAATCTTCAAACATAAGTACTCAAATTCAATCCACACTTGTCCTCAAAATATCCAATGACCCAGATGACCTGAGACATGAACGGGGGCGACTGCACCAAAACCCTAATTAAAAATGAATTGGCTCTGATGATTCCTCAACCACGAAACAACTGCCTTTGCCATAATCTGATAACTTGATACTGAAGCAAACCACTTCTTCGACCAATATTAGGTCAAACTTCCACTAAATTTCAACCGACACTGCACACAACCTTGACCTAATAACCTTGCCTGATCCTTGATTCGAACCTGCAAGACCTGAGCCTCGAAGAACTTGTGATGAAGCCATATTGCACTAGATTATTGAGGAAGGGAAGTCTCTTGAGTGTATGAGAACTTGATTGGTTGATGATTCATCCAAAGCTTTGATTGATCAGTCATTTAAGCCTTTTGAAGCAAACCCTAATTCACAGGAAACAAAACAAAAGCAAAACTTGACAAATTGGTTAGCTATGCAATATGAATGACCTAGATGATATGCAAGAGATCAATGAATCTAAGGGTAAATTTTGGGGTATGCCACTTTTTCACACTAATGATGACTATATGATATTAATGACTACTCAACATAAAGGGTTTTTCTCTCTATAAATTACATAGTCCTGGCTTTCCATTTGCGCAGAAGGTGACATCATAGTGTTGGCTTTCAATTTGTTTATATCATCCACCAAGAGTGAATATGACATTTTGTTGGAGCTCTGCATAGAAGGTGAGAATCCTTGTATGAGGCAGAGTATTTCTAGACGTACATATGTGTTATAAGTGATTTAGGGGTGGGAATTCTCTTCACCACCTCTGAGGCAGACATCTTAAATGCGATCAATGTCTTCCCCTCGCAACTCCATCCAAACAGTAGGGTCTTCATGAGAAGTTTCGAGACCTTTAAAGGTCCCTTGAAATAATGCCTAATGTTGTCATTTTCTTTTTTGTTCTATGGGACAAAGGAGGTTGATAAGGGAATCTAGGCTTCTCTAAGAATCCCTATTGGTTAGAGTCTGCGCAACCCCTATTCGTCAAACTATGAAAATTGGAAGGATAAATTTGTCATAGTTTTAGGTGGTATTAATTATCCTGATGTTATATTTAAGAATGATTAATCACATCTTTTCCTCTTTATTGGTAAGGTGAGCTTGTTTTGATATTAGGTTTCGTCCATGATAAACTTAGTGAGGAGGACAAGGTTGATGTTGATTTTTTTAGAACAATTTTGTGTTTTAAATGTTAGAGATTTTATGAAGTGTAACGACAATAAGCTGACAATTTACTATTATTTACGTAAGTGTATTTTGCATCTAGGTGTTCCTTATTTATTATCCTTTTAAAACTTGATTTTTTTATGTAATGAAGATTTCCCCCGTATCAGTGTTATAAAAAAGTGATGTTCGATAAGACGAGGGAAAAGATAGTCGAGATATGGGTTGTTACTTAAAAAAGCGACCCTTTCAGTTTGTTGACTCGTATTTCGGGGAAGATGAAACTCGTGGATGAGAGAAAGATCATTCAATCTACACAAATCTTTGTTGTGAGACCCTCGTTGACGAGCATCCGGTCTTATCCTTGGGCCAAAAAATATAAGGTTAACTCGAGGAAGGTTCATATAAATTTGAATGAGGGCGTGTCTATAGACTTGGAAAAGGGCTCTTCCTTGGATGATGGTGTGGCGGTCTCTTCCCAAGGATTACCTTCTATAGCGTCTCCTAAAAATCAAAAGGTGTCCTTCTTTAGGCATAAGGATTTTGACGACATTAAGTTCATATATGATCACCTCGATGCATCATATGACCTGGAGATGGTAAGGAAATGGGTTTGATACAACTCTTTCAAACAATGGGAACTTATATGCACAACATAATCCTTTTGGGAAGAATTATGTTTGAATATTATGACCTAGCATGGGAGAACGCATTTAATTGAAAGGTCGGTATGGGCATGATGAAGAAATGTTTTGATCTTAATAAGACATTGTTTGACTCTACGACTAACAAGCCTTCTATCATTGAGAAAGAGTGTAAGGATGCACAACAATACATGGTAATGTTTGAGTCAAATAAAAAGGAGAAGGATGTTGCTTATAAGAAACAGGGTGATGAGCTAACAGAGGTGGTGAAAGAGATAAGAGCTTAGAAGGAGATGGTCACGGGTGATGTTATTACCAAGGGTACGGTACAAGGCGACATTAAGGAATCTCATATAGATTATGTATATTCTTCTGATTATACCTTTGATAAAGTAAATGTGCATGTTCTTTTCCTGCATCTTGGTCTTAAACTGAGCACGCTTGGTCCGTTCAAGGTTGTCTATGATGGAAAACTCGTAGAGGAAATTGAATAGGGGGGATATCGTTGTAGAAGTGGTTCTTCAATCTTTTGAGGAGGAAATCACATCAACCTTAAATCATACCAACTTAAAAAAAATACGAGGCCTATTTCAGATGTAATTTAGCCTAATACGGGTAGAGATAACCTAGAATAATCATTTATAAAATGCTAGAATATAGAGATAGATTTAAGTTATATTTGTATATATATTATCGAATTATAATGTTATTGTATTTGTTATTAGGTTGATAGAACATTGAATAACTAATACAATTGATATCACGACACTATTTCGGACATCAATTGTTCCATAAATTTGATTGTTGTTTGTTTATTTGTAATTAATCAGTTCACAATCGTTTCTGAATGATTTTTGTAATCAACACTATAATGAAAAACACATATCACAACGGTTGGAAAAGGGATACCACCACGCTAGTCCTACCATTGTAAGGTAAGGTGTGATTGTATGTATGATGATTTCTAACATGGTCGTGCAACTGTGATTGTATCTGTGCAGCACGTTACCTACCACAACGGTTACTTCAAACAACCGTTGTGATATTATTTAATGCAACATATTTAATCATGGTTACTCTAAAAACCGTTGTGATATATAGACCTGAGTTTATTATAAATTATGTGGAATGCTTATTTCGCCAATGCTCACAAAACATATGACCTTCCAATCTGCACTAGAATATTATAATATGACAAATTAAGTTATATTAGAAGAATAAGTTTACGTTTAATGCTAGACAAGAGTTCTTCAAGTCCTTATCTGTATTTTGTTCTTTTACAGTAAGAACTTGGTTTAATGATCCTAGTTCTTCAACCGCCCCTGTCTTCACCTCTAATTCTTTTTGAAAAATATTATTTACTTTCCAAACAAAATAGAGGTGGAGAGATGGGTGGTTGAAGATCTACAATCATTAAACCAAGTTCTAGCTGTCAAGGAACAACATGCAGTTAACAGTGTGAAGAATTCTTGTCAAGAATTGAACATGTACTTATTTTCTAATACAATTTTATCGATCATATCATAATTTTCTAATACAGTTTGGAAATTTATATATTCGGTAAGGGATTGGAAATGCACTCTAACCACATAATATATAATAAACTCGTCTTTTAAAAAAAGATTAACAATAACATTCATAAAAAACATTCATCAACAACAAACCATAAACAACAAAAAAAAATACAACAAACATATCATGTCATAAAATGCTTCAGAAACATACCATACATGTCCTATAATGGCGTGTTGTCAATGAAATAAGGATGAAGATAACTTTAGACCTGCAAACTTGTGTATATTTTAAATGGATGTCATTTTAAATTTTTGACACAAGTTTGTAAGGCTAAATTTTTCTTCGTCCTCTTTATTGAAAGAAACATTCATACCTACAAGTCAAAACAAGAAGGAAGTTCAAAGATCATGAAACAAGCTATTAAAATAGATTTTGAAAAAAAAAACTATTGAGAAAACGAACCTGTAAATACCCATTGGCTAAGATTTGTTGTGATGGTTTCGTTTTGCGGTTTCTATATGAGAGAGATGAGTGAGAGAGTTGTTAGGGTTTTGTTTTCAGAGAGACGAGTGAAAGGTTGTTAGGGTTTTGATTTTTAGAGAGATGGTTGTTATGTACTGAAGCGATAGATAATTTGCTTATATATAAATAAAGTATCACCTTTCACCACGGTTGGTAATAAAAACTGCGGTGATATACAAGTTCAATAACATTTTTATCACGATAAATGACTAATTGTAGGTGATAGGATTCAAACCATTTCACTCAGTGTATGTTTTCACCTTTGTTGCTTCATTTGACCGTTGTGACATGTCCTCTAGTAAATGCCCAAAACAAAAGTGCTCAGAAATAAACTATTGCCACGATTAACACTATGGCTGTTGTAAAATTGGTGTTACAAAATGTATATTTTGTAGTAGTGCAAACCTTCCTTGGGGATTTAATGTTATGGAGTTTTAATCTCTCTTCATATTGTCCAAATTGTTTTGACGTTTTCAATTAATTTTCTAAAAAGTAGTACTTTTTGGCAAGTCCTTACTTATATAATATTATTCTGACAATCTAATTTATGTTAAATGTAAACCTTAACTTGGGAGATCTTTGGGATCAGTGACTCCCCGTAGGAAATTAATGTGGCTCTGAGGGTGCAATGGTACCTTTAAAGGTGTATTGATACCCCAAAGGGTGTAACTATCCTCTAGAGGGTGCAACAATACCCCGAATGGCGCAATAATACCTCAAAGGATGCAATGATACCCCCTCATCATGCAACAAAACCCTAAAGGATTTAATAATACCCCAAAGTGCGCAATGATGATCATGTGTAGCCTTTACTTGAATTTTAGGATAAGGATGAGCTTATTAAAACAAGGCTCCTCATTAAAAGAACTTCCTTTGTAGAGGAAAAGAGTGTCTCATTACTATTTTATTGAAGTTGCGAACCATAATTACAAAAAATGGAGTCATGGAAATATTCATCTCTACCTTTTAACTTAAAAATTAAATGTTAACTATAAAATTTTCTCGAACTCGATGAGTATCAAAACCTATGATACCCTTGTCGTTGAGTTCCTATAGTTTGCAAGTGCCATGTGACAACATCTCATGTATCCTATCTCGACCTTTATCAATTGGAAAATAGTTTTACGATTCTGGTTGACGCCACTATATGCTTGAGTTCCAAGCCACCATATTTTATTCTTCTTGTAATCACATAGAAAATGTATCTCCTTGCCTCTCTGGTATTTTTTCGGATCTTTATTATGATCCAACTTGTCCTCCAAATACTCCTATTTGGGATCCAAATGCACATTATGAGGTCACGCTTTGGTGTGGGCAAAGCGGTCATCGTCGTATTTCTTATTCTCAAGTTGTTACGGTATCAGTTTATAGCCACTTTTGGATCTCCTTTTATGACACCTACACACCCATTGTCCAAGGGATACTTTATAGTTATGTATAGAATTGACATGGAGGTTTTTAAGGTATTAAAGGTTGGATTGTGGATCTATGTGCTTGCAGATATGAAGTATGCATCAACCTTTTGGTTGGTTTTAATGTTGACAACGCTCTACAATGAAGTCTTCATCCGAACTGTTGATTAAGATATGATGATCAAGTTATGGAGATTAAAGATTAAGACGATCAAATTATGTTGATAAATTATAGTTGAAGTACCTGAAGGTCATCTGATGAAGTGATCTAGTTGATGTGCTCTTAAAGATCAAGCTTATTTGTTGTGGTGATCAAGTTATGATCAAGTTGTGTTGCTTGGAGATTAAGATCATATATGTTTATCTCTGGAGGTCAACCCCTTATTTCAAGAGAAGTTTAGTGAATTATGTGAAGTTCTATGATCAAGCAGTTTGTTTGATAATGGTGCTTATATTGAACAGTTATCTCAAACCTCATCAAAAGAAGGTTCAAGGTTCTAGTGAAGTGATAAAGTCAAAGATATTGTGGCAAGGAAACAGAAGTTTCAGAGTTGTGAAAGAGAGAAACTGTGAAAGCTCGACGAGTTTGGATCAAATGATCAATGTTTGTAAAGGTATAAGACTACCTCTCGACTTTACTAAGGAAAATCACACACACTTTTAACCCTTTGAAAAGCCTTTCTCTTTTTATGAAAATCACCAAAAATGTTTTTGTGCCTAACTAATTAACAACTAAAAAAGTTCTTTATGAAGGCTATTGACACTATATAATTGATTAGTCCATAGGCATAATCGATTATTTCTTTTTGTAACGCCTCATCAACAATTATGGTTAATAGTCTATTAGTAAAACTCTATTAGAAAATTTCCATTTTGGGACTTGATAATCGATTATAGCATGTGCATAATCGAATATCAGCCTTTAAAAGGCCATGGTTTATTTCCATATTTGAACCTCATTTTGACCTTTAAATAGACGTGTCTATTCTCATTTCTCACACAATAGAAAATGTATTTGATCTCTCTCTCTCTCTCTCTCTCTCTCTCTCTCTCTCTCTTATTTTTTCACATTTTACTTAGTGATTTTTAAATTAAAGTTTTATATATGTGAGGTATTTTGGTCTGGTGTAAAGGAATTATTATAATTTTAGATTGGAAGAAATTTTGTTATGGTTGTGAGCTAAACCATGTTAAAAACTTTTGTTTGGTTATTGAGGTAAACCACGTAAAACCTATGTTTGGTTGGGGAGGTATCTGTACTCATAGTCGGTTCGAAAGCTTATCATGTTGTTAAAAGCTCTCAGTTAGCTATGGAGGTCTTCATAGTTAAAACTCTATGTTGGTTGGGAAGTTAGCTATTGTAAAACTTCAATCCTTGTATAAGGAAGTTCGTGGGCAAAGCTTGTCAAAAACTCTCATCATTATAGTGGAAACTCTCAAGAAGGAATTATTGGGAAGAGGAGTAGGTCACTTCATTAGACCAAACCTCTATAATTCTCTAGTGTTTTCTCTCATCCCTTAATTTTTTACTTTCCAATTATTTATCTCCACTGCATTTCCATTTTCTAATTTATGTTGCTTTTACTTGGTTTGTTTTGCAAAATCTTTTTAAACTCCAATTTTTAAAATATTTTTATTTGAAGATGGTTTTTCAAACTCACATAATTTATCCCTTCTTGTATTTAGAGTCACTTGACCAACTAAGACGACTAATGATTATGTTGTAGTACGACGTGGTGTCTACAACTAGATATTTGACTTTTATGGATTTGATGTTCTCGTCTAACCCAAACATAGTTATGATGGAGACATGTCCTCTGACCGACACTTGTTCGCCCAAAAAACCTAGCAAGTAGCCCTTGAACTAATGTAAATGTTATGGTACTAGTTCTAACTTTTAAAGGTGTCCCAATAGAGGACTTCAATAAAGCTACCATGATCTATGCGATCATGTTTAACATCCCAAGTGAATAATCGCACAATGATAACCATGAGGTCATCTTTGTGAAGATATATTCTGACACTATCCTTGTGTAAAAAGGTAACTACTGGTGGTTATATCGATCTAGGCTTGGGAGAGATGATTTGACGAGCATATGTCACAAGGGAAGAACTTTATTTTCCTCTGACAACGAAACCTCATGTGATGTATTGAGAGTGTGACATGTTTGTTCAACCATTAGTCTTTCCACACAATAGTACACTCTTTTATTTTTCTTTTAAATAGCATTTTTACTTTAATATTAAAAAAAATTCTTTTATTATAAATGTTAATTCATAATTTCGTTTGGTAAGAAATTGAGCATTATAAAATAGTTTTGTTTGAAAAAAAAAAGTAATAGGATATTATAGATTTTGTAATTTTTTCTCACCAATATTCTTAGAAATGATTTGAATTGATAAAAATACTTTCTAGAATCTAGAATTCAGTGTTTTTTTGAGGCCTCTCAATTCTGTAATATGAAATAGTTGAATTTATGAACAAACACGATGAATTAAAAAAACTCCATTAAATCAGTGTAAAGTCTTTAATGCTTTGTTAGTATAAATCTAAATGGTTTAATTGCATTTATCAGAGTATCTCCATAAATTTCACACTCTTACTTATCTTTAGAGAAAGGAACTATTATGCTGACAAATTAGTAAGTTTATACCTTACAATTACGAATTTTACATGGTAGGATTCATGATACTCTTATTTTGAATTTTTCGAAAAACAAGTTGAGTGACAAAATGAATCTAATCCGTCAAACATATATTTTTTGCCAACATATATTTTTTGCCAAGTAGAGCCAAGGTTTTAGGCTCCACTCTCTTCTATGCCCACCTCGTCTTCATACTCTTAAATTTTGCAAAGATAGAGCAAAATTAAATTTTAGGGGTACAGATCCGTCAGGCTGACCTATCATATCCTTAATTTTGCAAAGATAGAGCAAAGTTATAGGCTCATACCACCCTTTATTATGTTCCACCCGATTTTTTTATTTTTATTTTTTAAGATTTTGTGGTACAGTTCTAAACGGATGTCCGTTTACCACCACTAAAAACAAACAAAGCATCCCTTATTTTAGATTTAGATTCAGGTATTGACTTGATTCCTCTTCTTCGTCCTTTTGTGTGTTTGCTTCTTTTGCATTTAATATATTCTTGCCTTGAATTTTTGTCCTAAAAAAACAAAAATTACTGGATCAGCCATTGATTAAAGTTAAGTTTTATAGTGTGTTATGCTCACTTACCTTTCTTGTTTTGGTTTTGATTGAGTAATCAAGCTTCATTATAAAATATACTATAGACATGTGGTGCTACAATTCTATTAGTTATAACTTATATAAATAAATAAATTATTCATATGATTATACAAAACACCAACTAGAGTATTTTATCATTAAATAATTTGCATTTCATCATAAAACACCGACTATATGACTATACTGTACAACTATTTTCTATCATAAAATAATTTATATTAATACAAAACTAGTCGTGTACGACTTGGTACTACGGATGGACCATTAATTAAACTACAACATGAATATAAGGATATTATATAGTCTCTTACAAACTTAGGAAAGTATATTGCCACCAATACTACCATTATATCCTTTAAGGATTTTATAGATAATTGACATGACTTTTATTTTATATATATATATATATATATATATATATATATATATATATATATATATATATATATATATATATATATATATATATATATATATATATATTTGAAATAAAAATACTTTGATTTAGATAAAAAAAATAGTTTATTACAAGCGATCCAATTCAGATCCAACAACTAACTAAAATCTAATAGACTTATAAAAAATAAAAACTAACAATCCTCTGTCATAAGGATAGCTATATACTTCCTAAGCTTTTTATTATTCCACCCTCTGTAAACAATGGCATTTATAATTCTTTTTCGTATATTTGTGGTATCCATATAATTTCCAAAACTTTTGTTATTCCTCAGTATCCATAATTCATATATAGTTTCTGTGACCGCCATTTTAATCACCTGTGCTCGAGCCCCTTTACCTTTTGTTTGACGAATTAACCATTGGATCTCATTGTGCCAATCTCCAGGTGTATGTTGAATCTGTATCCATTGCAGTACCTCCATCCAGATTTTTTTTCATATTTTCACAATCAAAGAATAAATGGTTTACCGATTCTTCCTCCGCACAAAAACAATAGTCCTTATTATCAATCATTCCAAATTTGAACAACCTATCCTTAGTTGCTAACTTTTCATGACAAGTGAGCCACAACATAAAACAGGCTCGGGGTCTAGCATTATTTCCGTATAGCAAATCTCTCAAATCTACCTTTTGGCCATAATCTTGCAGCTTCGCATAAATTTTACTCATGTTGAATTTATTCCATCCCATGATATCTTCCCAATCATCCATCTTTTTAACCTCATCTCTTTGGTTTAGAACAACTTTCATAATCCACGTATCGTTGGGTTTGACATCAATCTCCCTCGGGTTTTTATTCTTCACATAGTAGGCATGTATCCATCTAGCCCGAAGTGAATCTGCTTTACCACTCAAATTCCAAAGGAGTCGGATCAGGTTGGTTATGTTCCATACTTCAATGTCAATAACATTCAGCCCACCATGACACTTGGGTTTACAGATTGTCTTCCACGCTACAAGGGCCTTTTTGCTCCCCTCAAATCCACATGTCCATAAAAAGATATGGCAGATAGATTCTATTTTGTGGAGCATACTTTTAGGGATAGGAAATATTTGCAACCAGTAATTAGTTAACGCAAATGTCACACTATTAATAAGCTATAATATTTTATTATACCTCTCACACATACTTATTTATAGTTTTGGAACATTTCATCAATTTTTTTATTAATATTAATTTTTTATTGTTATAAAAATGATTATTTTTTATTAATAAGAGAATGATTATCCAAAATTGTGTATCAAGATTATTAATTGTGCACACCTTTTTAGATATTGTAGCGTGCGATTTTTGTCGGTGATGTAACGCCCCGAATTTAATTAATTAGTTAATTAAATTAATTAAGGATTTAATTATTCAGAATTGTCAAAGTTGAGAATTTGTCGGTATTATTCTAAGAGGAGAAGTTAAAGTATTATGTTGTTTGAGTTGTTAGGTGAGTAGTCGAGTAATTAGTCGGTTTAATCGGAGAAATAATATTAGAAATAATATTATTATATTGGAATATTAATTAATTTAGTTGGGTAAGTTGTGTGTGCGAAATAGCAAAGTGGGGGTATCATGTAGTAGGCCCATTAAGTTAATTAACAAACCCATTATTATATTAGGTTTTTAATTAAGAGAAAGAAAATAAAGGAGAAAAAGAAGGGGTTTGAGAGAAGTACGTGGAAGTTGGAGAAAGAGGTTTTGGAGAAGTACGAGAAGTTACAGAAAAATAACAAGGGTTTAGAAGCAACGGTTGGAGAGAAGAGATTGCGATTACGGGAGTTGCTGTCAAAGCTTCAATTTCGACCGAAAATTCGAGCAACCTTCAATCCAAGGTAAGGGTGGGGTTCAAATTTTATAACCGGGAATATGATAATTGATATGTTGGATTGGGTCTTATATAATTGCTACTGTCTGTGCATTTAACTGTTGTATTGAATGATTAATTTGATCCACGCTGTTGAATTGGACGTAAAATGCTTATTCGTATGATTTCACATGTTTGGTTGAATTGGATGGAAAATTACAACATTTGATATGTTGAGATTTTGAGATTTGGGATCAAAACCAAAGTGTTAGAATTCATGTTTTATGGTTCCAAATCATTACTATATATTAGGTATGAATGAATATGTGTTTAATTCATGAAACATGAGTGAATTGGTTGGAGAGAAAATTCTGTTTTGGAAAAACTTCAAAAATTCATATCTTTTGATCCGTAAATCCGTTTTGACCCCGTTCGAAACGCTGGAAAGCTAACGAAATATTCTTTCTATTAAAAATAGTCTTGCTTCCAGTAGATGATTTATTGATTTTGGGGTTTTATAAAATGTTGTGTTGTCGGGTTTTTATTGTGAAAAATGCATTGCGGTTGACGAATTGGTTGTGAGAAACTGGTAGATGTTACCTTAGGGTGTAATTCTATTGTAGTTCTGTGCACTGTCTTGGACAAATTGAAATTGATATGAATCTGAGGAAAGGTTGTGAATTGGAAAGAAACTGGAACGAACGAATTATGAGACGAAGAATTTTGGGGACGTCACGATCGTCACGGCCTTGTTACGATCGTCACGGCCTTGTTACGACCGTCACGCGGGTTACGATCGTCACAGGAACTAAAAAAATGAATTGGAGATCTCTGGCTGCTGTGGGTCTGTAGGCGTAGCATAGTAGAACTTAGTAACTATTTTTGCAGAAAACCCAATTTAAGTTGAACATCAGAATAATTGACAGTAGGCAATGTTGCATAATTGAACCCAATATAAGAAGCATTAGTGAACGGTGTGCACAATTATTGAATGAGAGTCACTGTAAATATATAAATGATAGTATTAATAATATGAAACTAGTAGGATAATCAGTAAGTAAACAATAGCCTTGTGTGTTGCGCCTTGGTGTTGAATTGTGAGGCCTACGACCAATGTTGTCTTGTTGTTGATTGGTTGCTGTTAATTTAACGATGCTGATAAGTTGTTGCTGTTGATGATACGAAGTTACTGTGATATTATTGTTGGAAATTATCAAGCTGTGAACGATGTTGAATTGCCTCTAATTATTGGCAAGAATTAAGCTGTGGGCCTATGGCCAATGTTGAGCTGTTGTTGTGCGGATTGATGAGTATTAGTGTTGTGATTATGATGTCCATATTTGAGTCACATGGCATAACATACTAAGCTGGTCTGGATTGGCCAAACATTAAGCGGGCCTGGATTGGCAAAATATTAAGCGGAAGGCTTATGCCTTGTTGAAGTCAATATTAATTGGCAAATTTTTAAGCGGGGAGTTCTGCTCCAATGGTACCACATGCATGTGCATTTTGAGTCGCATTTCATGTTGCATCGTTGTTGTTGTGTTGTTAATTGAATATGATTTCTAAGTTGTTGTTGCGGTGCGGATTAATATTGATTTCAAGGTTGTTATGTTGCTGATTTATGTTGATTGAGATATTGTCGTTGTCTTGTTGATTTGTTTGCCTAAAAGCTGTGAAGAAGTTGTTATACCATGTTGATGATTTTGTTATGATGATAAAATGGTTGTTATATCGTGTTGATGATGGTGTTGTAATTAAACGTTGTTATAAAGCTGAGAAGTGGTGATTTTATATGATCTGATCTAACATATTATTTATCATACACCTTATTATATTGTTAGATATCTCACCCCTTCTGCTGATATTTCCCCTACCATGAGAAATGGGCAGGTACTCAAGATTTGCAGTGGAAGTTCGAAGTAACTTTATGAAGTCTTTTGTTGCTTGATGGCAAGTCAAAAGGGTCTTGCTCTGATACGTAACACTCGGGGGATGGACGCTTGTTGTTTATTGTTGAATATGTGTTATCTTGCTGAATTTCTAAGTTGAATTTATTAAGTATTATGTTGTTTTGAAGTTGTTTTAGTCGAACAAAAATGTTAAGTGAATCAAAGTTGAATATTTATATCTTAAAGTGGTTTTGTTTTGAAAAGAAGATATATATGAATTTTGTTGTTATCGGTTCATCCGATCAAAGTGTTATGTATCTGTGTTACATGAGATTATATGAAGTTGATTTTAAGAAGTAAGTGTAGCATCTCATTTGTTTGTTGAAATTTTGGAACTCTGATTTTTAATAATATTCACTGGGTAGAAATGGGGTGTTACAGGTGACATGTGATACGTCCGCAAGTGCACGAAAATATCAAAGTAATATAAAAGATTTTCGAACCCACAGAGACCAATGTCAACCTACCGTAATCTATCGTCGCTTTGTAAAGCTAAGGCTAATGATATTCGATAAAAGGGAAACTAGAACTAAAACTAAAAATGGACTTAGAAAATATGATAATAAAGAGAGGCCGAAATATGGATTCCGCATTCCTAAAGGACTTTGTAGAATTCGGGTACTAATTACAACTATAACTTAGTTCCGTAGAATATACCGACTTAAAAACTCCGCCTCACGCTCTCGCGGTATTAACTAAAGTCATGTTGCTTAATCCCAAGATTTTGCTCTCGCTCGCCCGGTAACTAGGAAATATATTTTGAAAGCCAATAATATCCTAAACGTATCTAAAGAGCTCTCGCTGTATTTAGATATGTCGCCTAATTTTCACTATCCGGTTCGACCCCCAGGCTCTCGCAGTGCCGGCTCTAACCTTAGTTAATTTCTCACTCTCGTGACAAAATCGTGTTAAATACCCTCTCACTCTCGTGACAAAGTTATTTAAATTAGACTTATAAATTAAAACCAAAACAGAATTTTAATCATAAGTTCGCACTATTATTTTCTACCGAGTCCCGTCGGTAACGACGGTCCTCATACGCCGGACTCAAAACTATTTAGCAGGACATGGAATTAAACATAAACAAATTAAATATTATAATTGCATTTGAAAACATCATGATAATTAATTTAGGAAAGCGATAAACAATAATAATAAGCAATGCGATAAAGAACCTGTAAAGACTTGAAGTAAAATGCGGGAAATAAAGAAACTTGAATTAACTTTAACTTCAATAATGACGGCACGATTGTTGATCCAAGCAAGTTACATAGAACATAGGCCTAAAAACTAATGAGGAAGTAATTCCTCGATGTGAGAAAATACTCCTTTTACAATTGTAATTTTCTGCCTAAAACTACGAACATCGCTTTCGCACACAAAACTTGGATCCCCCTGAAACTAAATGATAGGTCCTATATATAGTGATAACAGGTTGGAAGTTACTTCAAAATTCATGTGAAAAGTAGTGGAGATAATGGGGCGTTGGAGAAGTAGTGGAGATAATGGGAAGTTGGAGAAGTTGTGGCCGAAAATATCTGAAGCACTTCCTTGACTGGCTGAACGTGGTTTTGGTCTAGTTGATACCCGTTGAGAAGTCCAAGTAGTTTAAAATTGGACCGAGAATTTCCCTTGTGCCGGTCGCCATGGACCTGTGACGAGCGTCATAGCTTTTAGCTTGTGACGATCGCCATTCCTATGTTACGGTCGTAACGCTTCCTTAATGCAGAATCCTTATTTTTGCTGTAAAAACACCTACTTTTCTTCTATTTTCTTCTGTTTTCTTCTTCTTTCTTCTTGCTGGTTGACTTAAAGAGAATTCCTGAAAATGAACTTAATAGTTGCAAATACAATGTTAACAAACGAAAATAACGAAGTAAATCAATGTAATTCGGGGCAAAATATACTATGCATTTTTGAGTTATCAACGCGACCACCTTATCGCCGTGGGTTTCTCCTCACCGCAATGGTAGGAGCGGGGTGCTACTTTCTGATTTCTTATTTATCCCGTGAAGCTGGAAGGGAAAGGGAAGATATCTAAAACTAACCTTGCACGCGAATGTTTAACTGAATAAACGCTAAGAGATTCGGGGAGTTCGGGGTCAGGTTATACGATGGAGAGTTGTTAATTATCCATCCTATATGTGGTTATCCACAGGTTATTAGCAATTATCCTTATTGCTTTCTACTTGATGGTGTTTGTCTGTTGTGGGTTGAGAAAGTTTCTTCTTTGGGAGGTTTTTGAGAGAGAGAGAGAGAGAGAGTTTTTGTTGATGTCGGGCTTGCCGATGTTTTTTATGAGTGAAGGTACTGGACCTAAGGTTTTTGATTGGTGTGTGAAGGTACTGGACCTAGATTTTTTGATTGGTGTGCTCGCTAAGATTTTGCAATCTTATGCCTACGTATTACCGTTAAAGATAACAGAGAAATCAGAGCAATCGTAGTTCCTCCTATTCTATGGGAAGAAAGAGATGTTTTGGTGTCTTGTTCAAAGCCCAAGATTGAAGCTAAAAGGTTTTTTGTGTCTTGTTCAAAGCCCAAGATTGAAGCTAAAGGTTTGACTGAGAGAGAATTTGTCATCTCTAAAGGAGATATCTTATCTGTTTATCATAACTGTTGGGTGACTGGTTATAAAGAAGGATTACTTTAACTGGGATATGTGAATCCAGCAATGCCATAATTTCCTTTATAGGGGATTTGTCCTGAAGGAGAAAACTTTAACTCAATGTTGAGCAATGCCATTTTTCCATAGGAATCTTTCATGCTAAGAGAGGGACAGTGGCGTGGATGTAAATAATCCAGAGGTTTGCCGCTTACAGCAATTAGATGAAAGAGGAAGTTTTACCAGGATAAGAGATGGACTACAGCTTGGATTTTTTGAATCAACAAGTGTGCCACTTACAACAATTATCTGGGATTAGGGTTTGTTTTGATTTTCTGCTTTGATGTGTGATATACAGAGAAATATCTTCCTACAGAGAGATTTTTGATTTCCTCTGAGGGGATTTTGGTTTTTGTATGTGCCTTGATCAAAGCCCAAGGTTGATGCTAAGAGATTGATTGACTCCACTGGGGAGGTCATTATACAAAGCCTAAGAGGAGGCTGAAAAGACTGACTCAACAAGAGAGTATTTATTTGTCTTGTACCAAGTCCAAGATTGAGGCTAAGAGAGAATTGACTCTTTTGGGGAATATCATTATATAAAGCCTAAGAGGAGGTTGAAAGTTAATTTTTCCGGGGAAATATTTTGTCTGTCTTGTACAAAGCCCAAGATTGAGGCTAAAATGAGACTGACTCAACAAGAGAGTGTTTAGGGAGATTTTATATGGTGTCTTGTACATAGCCCAAGATTGAGGCTAAAATGGAAACTGACTCTACTAGTGAGAGGTTTTATCTGTCTTGTACAAAGCCCAAGATTGCGGCTAAAATGGGATTAACTCAGTTGGAGAGTATGATTTGTTTTATACAAAGACCAAGATTAAGGCTAACTCTATTGAGGAAGATCTTTATACAAAGCCTAAGAGGAAGCTGAAAAGAGAGTATTAACTCTGCTTAGGGAGATTATCTTCCAAAGCTGGGGAGGAATTGACTCCGCTGGGAAGATATTTATCCAGAGTTTAAGAGGAGGTTATGAAGATTGACTTTTCTGGAGAAAGTTTATATATGTCTTGTACAAAGCCCAAGATTGAGGCTAAAAAGAGAATTACTCAACAAGAGATTGTTTATGGTGTCTTGTACAAAGCTCAATATTGAGGGTGAAAAAGCTGGGGAAAATCATTATACAAAGCCTAAGAGGAGGCTGAAAAAGGTCGACTCAACAAGAGAGTGCCTTAAGGTGATTGACTCAACAAGCGAGTGCTTTTGAGAAAGAAGATTTACTTAACAAGATAGTGTTTTTGAAGCTAGATCTGCTGAGGAAAATCATTATACAAAGTCTAAGAGGAGGTTGGCTTCTGCTGAGGATTATTGAGATCCAGAAGCAAGTCCAAGTCGGGGAGTCAACCCTTGCTGAGGGTTTACAGAAGAGTTGAGGTATCAGATGCCTTGAGGTTCTGATAGGCTACTATGGTATTGATGATGAGATGACCCTAGCTGGGGAATTTAGGATAAAGATTAAGTTTTAGATCCTGTGAGGATTTTAACTCTACTGGAGATTGACTGGATGATCAGAGTTTCTCATGTATTTCTAGGGAACTTGAGAATGTCTTTGAGATCTAAGAGGAGATTAGACTGTCCAAGTCTACTGGGAGGGAAGAGTTTATCTTTGTATGATATCCAAGAGGAGGCTGGTGCTTTAAGGGATGAGAATCAACTCTTAAATTGGTCTGAGGTTTGGACTCTTTGGAAAGACGGCTCTAACAAAGGATAACTAAGTTTTGTCCTATACCTTTAAGAGGTCTTCAGGGTCCTTGTATTAAGCCCAAGAGAAGGCATGAGAACTTCTAAGAAGCTGGAGGGTCCTTGTACAAAGCCCAAGAGGAGGCGGGGAAGATTTTAGGAAGCCTGTGGGTCCAAACTTAAGAAGAGTTCAAGAAAAGTTTCACCGAGAATAATCTTTTTTTTTAGTGAACAATTCTAGGGTTTGAAGAAATTCAAGAGAGGTTTCACTGGGAATTAATCATCTCTGTGGGAAATGAATTTCTTTGACAATTTTCTAATAGTGACAGTCTGAGAAAAGTTTCACCGGGAATAATGTCTTTCTCTTTGTTCCATATTGTATAAGCCCAAGAGGAGGTAAGACTGTATCTGGAATTCCTATGGGGAACTAGTTTTGACTGTTGAAAGAGTGACCACTGGCTTTATCTAGTTCTATACCTAATTGCCGGGAAAAACTCTAAGCAGATACATATATATATATATATATATATATATATATATATATATATATATATGTAGACAAGTATGTAAAAAAGAAGGTAGGAGGACTTACAGGTGAGCAAGCTTCCAGCACAAACAAATATATATATATATATATATATATATATATATATATATATATATATACACGTGTGTGTGTGTGTGTGTGTGTGTGCAAGTATGTAAAAGGAAGCTGAAAAAACTTATAGGCGAGCAAGCTTCCATTGTAACAGCTGTATAGTTAGTTGTTCAAGAAATTAAAGAAAGTTTTGATAACAACTATGAGTTTGAACCTAAATCAAAAGGGAAAGTTGTTTTTGAAAAGATTGGGGCTTATACTCAAGGAGATGCCCAGATGAAAAACAGTAATTGTACCGTTGATCTGAAAATTATATCGGGACTTATACAATGACTAAGGCCCAAAAAAGGTTTTTTGTACAAAGGGATGGGTCTTACAACTCAAGGTGAGGCCCAAAGGTTTATTTTTGTACAAGGGATGGGTCTTACAACTCAAGGAGAGGCACAGAAATAATAGTGATCGCATCGTTGTTTTGAAAATTGTATCGGGACTTATACAATGACTGAGGCCCAAATTATTTATGTACAAAAGAGGGTTGGGTCTTACACTCTATTAGAGGTCCAAAAGTGTTTAAAAAATAAAAGAAATGGGACTTACAACACAAGGGTAGGCCCAGTTGATTTTGTTTGGAAATGGCGATCGCGCAGAGGTTTTGAAAACACAGTGGGACTTATACAGTGACTGAGGCCCAAAAAGGTTTATATTTACAAGGAATGGGTCTTACACTCTATTAGAGGCCCAAAAGGGTATTTACAAAGAAGAAAAATGGGACTTACAACCAAAGGGAGGCCCAGTTGAAAAATGTTTTGAAAACGGCGATCGCGCCGAGATTTTTAAAATTGTATCGAGACTTATACAACGACTGAGTCCCAAAAAGTTATTTATTTACAAGGAATGGGTCTTACACTCTATTAGAGGCCCAAAAGTGTTTGAAAATTTAAAATCGAGAGGAAACCCTAATTTTAAATTAAAATGTCATTTTTCAAAGGAAATTAAATGAAAAAAATGATATAAAATACCAAATATATTCAAAAACAAGTTGTACACTTTGAAAAATCATGTTTATTCATATGAAGGTTTGAAATTCAATTGGTTTTGAAAGATCAAAGTGGGAATTTCATTTAAAAAGTTTAAAAACAAATAAAATGAAATTAATTACAAAAATTCTAACTATATTAAAAAATTAATATAAATTGGATTTTTTTGTAAAATAAAATATTTAAACATTTTTGTGAATTTTGAGAAAAAGAATCAATTCAAAAACACAAATATTCAGAGAGAAATTAATTTTTGAATCATTTAACAAAAATATCAAAATATTCAAAAATTCAAAAATTTGAAAAAGGGCGCCAACGGTCAAGGAAGAACACGCGCGTACCCTGTTTCTGCAGATTTACGTTTTCTCACTTTTCTCCATAATTTCTCAATGGTTTTGCACGATTCAAGTACCAATCTTGTTCGTTTTTGAACAAGGATCATAACCATATAGTTTAATTGCATTTATATTAAGTATGGAGGAAGAAATCAATAGAAAACCTCAAGAACCCTAATTTCAGCATGAACACAATGAAATTCTATACATGATGGATTCATGGCAATTGATTGAGGGTTATTTCTCTACAGACATGCATAAACAAGATGGTAACTCAAAAATTCATTCATGATGCTTGGATCATAGAGTTTGAAGGGTTCAGGCCTACCTCTTGTAGCTGGTTATCGAGTTTGATGATGGAGGTGTTGCATCTAGGTTCCAATGATCTGTACAGCTTCCTTAGGTGCCAAGGAGTGTGTTTGAATGCTTGGAGTGGATTGAAATGAGCTAGAACTGGTTGTGGTATCTCAATTGCAACTCTGTCAAGAACTTGAGCAATTGGCTGGTGATTTTGTGATTTTGAATTTCCAGATGTGATTTTGTGTTATGGATCACTCACATATGATGTTTATGAGGTGTGTGTGTGATTGGTTTGGTTGGAATCACTCTCAATCTCAAAACTCGATAGTGACTTAAGTTAGAAGGCAAAATTGGAGTAAAAGGGAGATTTTGAGGAAAGCATCAGTTTGGGTGCTTTGGTGTACTCAAACTGATCACAAATGAGCTCTATTTATAGTGTGTCAAGTTTTTTTGGAAGCAATAGTGTGTGGCAACTGCATCAGGTCTGTGGCCAATGGTGATCAAATGGAATCTCAAGGCTCTTCTAGCCATTGACTTGAGGTTAGAGCACAGGCCTATGGCCTTTTGGCTCAGTTCATGCCACCTTGATGCATCCATTTAATGCATTGAAACAAAATTTGAGTCTTGACACTTTTTAGCCTTTTTAGGTTTGTTAGGGCTATATGTAGATTCTTGGACTTGGGAGGCTTGGGGATCAGATCATTCCTATTTGATTTCATCCTCTGATGTGTCCAATGGATGACAAGGCTTAGAGTTATCCAAATTTTCCAAATCGAGCAAAACACCAAATTCTGTCTTGTACAAGACAATTGAAAATGGTGATTTTGAGGGGATCACATATCCTTGCTCAAGTTGAGTTATGGGAGGCTCTTGTGCTTTTTAGAAAGCCCTCATATGATACAACACATGTGTGATCATAGTTTGTCTTGAAAATATTTGAATCCAACTGAAAAATCCTTATGAACATTGGTGTCCAAAGCTGATAACTTAGGCAGATTTTCAATAAGTGTTGGAAAAGTGTCATTTTCTTCATTTTTGTCATTTTGATCACTCCATAACTTAAAATCCATGATGAATTGGAGTTGAAGCTTTTGTAGAATGTAGGAAGACCTATACATCAGGCTTTGGATCACCCAAAATGGCTGCTTGGATCACAAGTTATGATCCTTGGAAGTTGGTACCAAAATCATTCAAATTTAATAACTTAGAAAATTTTTCAAATTTTCAAGGTTACCCCTTTTTCAAGTTATCCTGATTTCTTGATCAATTCTTGTCCAAATGTCATTATAAGTCATATTTTATGAAAATATGAATCATAAGGATCATTTTTGCCAAAAAAAGTCATGTTTTGACTTTTGGCTCCGGAGCGGTTCGGAGCGTAAAATCCTAATTCCCGACTTTTGAGGAATGCATCCTTTGAGGGTCATTCATCTTTGCAAATGCATCCCTGGGGTTATTTTGAGCATATTGAGTCACATGTTGGAGTCTTGGCTCATCCTCTTGTGAAAATCTCACTCTGGAGGTTCTAGTCGTCCAAAACCCTAATTTGGCGACATCAGGTGTTTCGAGGCTCAAAACAATTGGAATGCCACAACTTTGTGCTTGATTCTTGATGTTGGTTGTTTTAATAGGTTAGACAAGTTGAAGATCATGTCATTCCTTGATTGATCATTTGTCTAAGTGTTCAAAGAGGGCTTAAAACCCTAATTCTTGATTGCAGTGAATGCTCCACCATCTTTGGGGAGATTGAT
Organism: Lathyrus tuberosus; assembly: GCA_022829125.1. NCBI lineage: Eukaryota > Viridiplantae > Streptophyta > Magnoliopsida > Fabales > Fabaceae > Lathyrus > Lathyrus tuberosus. The sequence continues at coordinate 1,271,383 of JALAZF010000179.1, forward strand.
GAGGCATGAAGGTACATCCATATTGTGGTAACAATTTGTACAATGATAGGAAATCTTGGTGGTAAAAATTTGGGGTATGACAGATGCCCCTATTTAATTTTCTTGGATCCGAAGGTGTGAATGGCGAAGGTATTCGGGCATTCGGGGTGCAAGAGGATTAAATATCGGAATACTCGAAATTTTGATGGTGGTTTATGAATGGAAATTCGCTCATCCATCTTCCTTCGCTAAGCAATGATACTCAGGAAAGGGTGAAACTTCCCCTCGATCCTGGTTTTCAGCCAAGGAACTGGTCTTAGTTTCTGATATAAACTTCCCCTCGATCCTGGTCTTCGGCCAAGGAACTGGTCTCAGTTTCTTTTGTAATAAACTTCCCCTCGATCCTGGTCTTCAGCCGAGGAACTAGTCTCAGTTTCTTCTTGTCAAGTTTCTTCCTTGACAAGGGATGTTATGTGTAGCGGTCTCCATCAAACTTCGCGCCAAGTTTTACTACTAGGGAGATGCCATTTGATGGGAAAAAATTTGAGGTCAGACTAGCTGGGGACACCCATTCCTCCGAGCTGTAGAGGTGTGCAAACTTCTCTGTTGGAGATGCCATTTATTGTCTCTACTAGGGAAAATGAGTCTCCTGAGAGGCTGTTTTCTGCTTGGGGATACTACATCATACTTTTCTTCGGGATCTTTTTCGGAGAAATGCCATGTGACGTAATCCAATTTGGAGGTGCTGATGACTTCATTAACATCGAATTTCTTGGGAGAAAAGCCGATGTATTGCTGAGAGTCTTTGGTTAAGAGGCTTTCTCTGGGGATTTTCCTTAATCCGGGAAAGCGAATATATCATCTTCAATGATGAAGAGTGATGTTTCAAAGGTGTCGGTCAAATGTTTTCTTGCCTTTCAGAGGTTCATGTTATCAAAGTGGTCGAGGACCGTCTCCAATCCAGAAATAAACTGGGGAGAGAGATTGTTCAGACAAAACATTTCCTGACGAGGAATGAACTGACAACTCGATTGATGAGAGGACTTTATCACTTAGGGGTAAGACTGACCAGAGTGATAGTAATGCAATATGATTATGAATGTAAATCAATTATGCATGATGTATGTATGTTTATGCTGACAAAACTGACGTGACATACAGACTAATAGATGAACACGACTGGATACTCGGCCACGGTGGGGGATGAAAAGTATCAATGTTCCAAGATAGTAATCCTGCCTTGCTTAGGAGAGACGGTCCCGGTGGGGAGAAAGAATTGTTCAATCGGTCTTAAGAGGTATGAACCCTGTCGGGGATGTCAGATGAAACATGGTCTCTAACACAATTGATCCTTCATTCAGGCGTACTGGTTTAGATTGAGTACTTTGATTCTGCACTTTGAGGTTCAACCACCTTCGGAGAAACGATCGAAGTTCTTTTTGAAGTTCAACAATCAACAGGAATTGCCATCTTTATTTTAAAAGCAGAAAAATTTGACAAGTAAAATTCATTTTTTGTTTTATTTCAAGAATCGTTGATCATGTTAAAATGTTATTCTGTAAAGCTAAAACAAATGAGAATTGCAAACAAAAGCACTAGGGCTCAAATTTTATTGATAGGATGGAAATCAGCCAAGCGCGTGATCCCATAGAGTATTTACAAAGTTTAAAAAATGGTAATTTAAGGGAAAAGGGCTACATTGAAACATAACGACCGATATCCTTCTACCAACTTTGAATTTTGGACATCCTGAGCTCTTGTCGAAGATGACCTTAACTGAAGTTTTCCTGATGGATGGCATGACTGCTGAGGAGTTGAACAGATCAGACGTAGTTACTTGCCATTAATCCCTAACTTTTTCCTGGATTGTACTTTGATATTTCCAATCCATCAGGATGATTTTTGCTCATGTCTCTAATTTTTACCTGAACCGCCCTTTCGGGTTTTCAATCCACCGAGACGTTTTTTTAATTTAGGCGAAGTATTTCTTGACTACGTCAACATTCATGGGGTAGGCAAATTCCTCTCCATCCATGGTTGCAAGTCTCAAGGCGCCGCCTGAGAAGGCTTTCTTGACTACATAGGGGCCATCGTAGGTCAACGTCCATTTGCCCCGGGAATCAGTGAGAAATGATTGTATCTTTTTTAGCACAAGGTCTCCTTTCCTGAAGACACGGGGTCGGACCTTTTTGACAAACGCTTTCTTCATTCTTTGATATAACTGACCATGGCATAGAGCCATTATTCGCTTTTCTTTGATCATATTTAGTTCATCGTGCCTGCTTTGGCACCATTCAGCCTCTGTTAGCTTAGCTTCCATCAATACCCAGATTGATGGGATCTCTACTTCTATGGGGAGCACTACCTTCATGCCATATACTAGAGAGAAAGGGGTTGCCCCTGTTAAAGTGCGGACAGATGTGCGATAACAGTGAAGAGCAAAGGGTAGCATCTCGTGCCAATATTTGTAGGTTACCACCATCTTTTGAACAATTTTCTTGATGTTCTTGTTAGCTGCTTCTACCGCTCCGTTCATCTTAGGTCGATAAGGAGATGAGTTATGGTGTTCAATCTTGAACTCAGCGCATAACTCTTTCATCATCTTGTTGTTCAAGTTAGATCCATTATCAGTAATGATCTGGCTTGGAACACCATAACGACATATGAGATTGTTCTTGATAAATCGGACCACGACTTGTCGGGTTACATTGGCGTACGATGCCGCTTCGACCCACTTGGTGAAGTAGTCAATGGCTACCAGGATGAACCGATGTCCGTTTGAAGCTTTGGGTTCAATCATGTCAATCATGTCGATTCCCCATATGGAAAAAGTCCATGGGGAAGAGAGAACTTTGAGATGTATTGGCGGTACATGGATTTTGTCAGCGTATATTTGACACTTGTGACATCTCCTCATGTATTTGTAGCAGCCAGATTCCATTGTTAACCAATAGTACCCCGCTCTCAGAATTTTTCTCGCCATTGTGTGTCTGTTGGCATGAGTTCCAAAGGATCCTTCGTGAATTTCCTTTATCAGCATGTTTGCTTCTGGTCTGTCTATACATCGGAGCAAAACCACGTCGAAATTTCTCTTATAGAGTGTATCACCGCTCAGGAAGAAGTTGCCTGCCAGCCTTCTGAGGGTCTTCCTGTCTTTTCTTGATGCCCTAGGCGGGTACTCTTGTTTCTGAAGGAAGCATTTGATATCGTGATACCAAGGTTTGTCGTCTATGACTGCTTCGATCGTGAAGATGTAGGCGGGCCTCTCAAGGCGCATTATGTTGATCTTAGGTACGTCATTCCATTAACCTACACTAATCATGGAAGAGAGAGTGGATAATGCATCAGCCATGTGATTTTCTTCACGAGGGATATGATGAAACTCGATTCTGTTGAAGAATGGTAACAACCTTCTCGCGTAGTCTTTGTAAGGAATCAGTCCTGATTGGTATGTGTTCCAATCTTCTTTGATCTGATTGATAACCAGGGTTGAGTCTCCATACACATCCAAGTTCTTAATCCTTAAGTCAATCGCCTCCTCGAGACCCATGATACAAGCTTTGTATTTGGCCTCATTGTTTGTACACTTGAATGTCAGTCGGGCGGTGAGGGGAATGTGAGTACCGTGAGGTGTTATGATGATTGCTCCAATTCTGTTTCTGTAAATGTTGACAGCCCCGTCAAAAATTAGTCTCCATTGGGAACCTGGTTCTGGCCCTTCACTGGGTAGCGGTTCATCGCAATCTTTCATTTTCAAGTACATGACATCTTCGTCTGGGAAGTCAAACCCGACTGGTTCCTGATCGTCAATCGGTTGATGAGCCAAATGATCGGCTAAAATACTTCCTTTGACGACTTTTTGAGCATGGTACTCGATGTCGTATTCTGATAACAACATCTGCCAACGGGCGATCCTTCCCATGAGAGCAGGTTTTTCAAAGACGTACTTGATCGGATCCATTTCGGAAATTAACCAAGTAGTGTGACAAATCATGTACCGGCGAAGACGTTTGGCTGCCCAAACCAGGGCATATCAAGTTTTCTCAACCATAGTATACCGAGTTTCACAATCGGTAAACTTCTTGCTCAGATATTAGATGGCAGACTCTTTTCTTTTTGTTTCGTCTTGTTGGCCAAGTACACACCCCACTGAGTCTTTCAAGACTGTTAGGTAGATGATCAGTGGTCTTCCCTTTACTAGAGGTGATAGAATCGGTGGATTCAAGAGGTATTTCTTGATACTGTTGAAGGTTGTTTGGCAGTCTTCTGTCCATACACAACTTTGAATCTTTTTGAGTATTTTGAAGATTGGCGCGCATGTCGCGGTCATGAGGAATATGAATCTGGAAATGTAATTCAAACGTCCCAGGAATACTCTGACTTGTTTTTTAGTCTTTGGAGAAGGCATTTCATGAATGGCTTTGACCTTGTCAGGATCAACCTCAATCCATTTCTGGATGACGATGAACCCTAAAAGTTTCCCTGAGCGGGCACCGAAGTGCACTTGTTAGGATTCAAGAAGAGTTTGTATTTTCTCAGACGCTCAAATAACTTTGACAGGTGGGTCACATGCTCCTCTTCTGTTTTAGATTTGGCAATCATATCATCGACATATACTTCGATTTCTTTGTGCATCATGTCGGGAAACAGAGTAGTCATGGCCCTTTGATAGGTTGCCCCGGTGTTCTTTAAACTGAATGGCATTACTTTGTAACAAAAGGTGCCCCATGGGGTGATGAATGAAGTTTTCTCCATGTCTTTCGGCGCCATTTTAATTTGATTATAGCCCGAGAATCCATCCATGAAGGAGAAGACTTTGAACTTTGTTGTACTGTCTACCAGCATGTCTATGTGCGGTAAGGGAAAGTCATCCTTTGGACTGGCCTTGTTCAGATCCCTGTAATCTACACACATTCTGACTTTTCTGACCTTTTTCGAAACTGGCACTATGTTGGCCAACCATTGAGGATATTTTGAGGTGGCGAGGAAACCTGCGTCAATCTGTTTCTGCACTTCCTCTTTGATTTTGATAGCCATGTCCGGGTGAGTCCGTCTTAATCTCTGTTTTACCGGCGGATATTCTGATCTTAACGGTAAATGATGCTCCACGATGCTGGTATCCAACCCGGGCATGTCCTGATAGGACCAAGCAAATACATCGGGAAATTCTTTGAGAAGTTTTATCAAGTCTTCTTTGACGGTCGGACTGAGCAGTGCCCCAATCTTGACTTCTTTCCTCTCTTCTTCTGAACCCAAGTTTACCGTTTCCAACGGCTCTTTGTGAGGTTCAATGGACCTTTCCTCTTGTCCGAGTAATCGGGAAATCTCTTCTGAAATTTCTTCGTCTTCTTCTTCTTCGGCCTCAAATACCGGGAATTCAAATTTGAGAGAAGGCATTGGATCGTATGTTTCAATGGGGTTTAAAATAAGCAATCTACATGACGTGATGGTTTGTTTTTTAGAAGAGATGGAGAGAAATGCAAGAGTGCGTGCAATGTATTTTTTGAAAAATGCTTGTTTTTATTTTTGAGTTGTTTTTAGGATTACCATTTTCTAAAAAAGTGAAAACAGGAATAAATGCGGAAATTACATAATGACGTTTATTTATTTATGATTTTGTTGATTCTTGAAACTACAGCCCTATAAAACAAAACTTTGTCGCTTCGGGCAAAGCAAAGAGGGACATTTACAGAAAGTGACCCCTATAAAAACATCCGTTTCACCTGGGCAGGGTGAAAGGTTAAAACAAAGATGGCAATTACTTAGACTTATGGACGATTTTCAGAACATCAATAGAAAAACATTGGCGACAAACTCCTCGGTGAATCACAAAGTCTGGTACCTTCTTTCTTGGTTTGTCCTCGGAAATGATGCTGATTTCTGGCGCAACAAGATCGATGGAGTCTTTCTCCCATGCAGAGTTATCATAAACGAACTCTTCTGTTGTATCTTGCTCAGTATTTTCATTCTCAGGCGGATCTCCCCATCCAGTTGGTTGGATGTCTTCGAGCCTGATACGAGAGCTTTCAGGAGCGATGTACTTGACCAAGAAGTCATACTTGCCACTCGGCTGTCCTAAGGTGTCCCATACATCGGTGGGACTGGAGGAGTCATCTTTCTCAATGACGTTGACCATAGGAAAAGCATAGTTGATGAAATCTTGTCCTGCGATCTTTGCAGATTCATCGTTGTGATGGATATCTTCGGAATGTCCTGAGTAATGATCCCATGATTTGGTGGGGACGCAGGTATTCTTCTCAATGATGATCAGCGGATATACATCGCTTGGCTGACTCTTTTGTCCCAAGTCTTCTGGGTATGGCTGCCAGATAGGCAAGTCATCCAGAGGATCAAAATAGTCATAGTCGAAGTTGTCTTTCATCGGATCTTCTTCCTCTAATGAGTTTGGTGGAGCACGGCATCCCTCAGGATAACAATTTATGTATATCATCTTGACGTCTGATCTTGGTATATATCTCGGACTCTGTGTGGGAAAGAAAAATGGCGTATGCGTTTCTCCCTGAGACATATAACCGTCCTCGTTGAGGTAGGACTTCCACTCTTCATCTGTATCGGAGGAGTCACCCTCATTGATGGTATGTACTTTTTGAGACACTGGTTGGAGGAAGCCTCCACTGTGGAAGAAGTCCTGAATGGGATGAAAACTTTCATCTTTCTTGACAGTCTGAGTACAGGCTGAGGAGAAACCAAGACCTTTCTTTGTCTTGTTATCCGTAGGAATTATAAGCTGTCTCCATCCTTTTACGTCGTTACTATTGATCACTTCGAGAGCATCTTTGTAGGAGGAAATCGACGTCCCTCTTTCTGATCGATTCTCATTGCTTACCGAGAGTGCTTGAAACTGAGTTCCCATAATCTCCTCAGGTTCTACACAGGATAATGATGATAAGTTACTTACTGTTAGCGCTTACTCTCCACAGATTGTGACTAGCTTGTCATTCTTGACGAACTTCAGCTTCTGGTGAAGTGTCGAAGTGACTGCCCCAACTTCGTGTATCCAAGGTCTTCCTAATAAACAGCTGTATGCTGCCCGGATGTCCATGACCTGGAACGTGACTTGGAAAGTGTGAGGACCGATGGTTATGGGAAGATCAACTTCGCCGATAACTATTTTTCTGGATCCATCAAAGGCTTTAACGATGACCTCGCTTCCCCTCATCAGAGATCCTTGAAATGATAGTCGTATCAGAGTAGATTTTAGCATAACATTCAGAGCTGATCCTGTATCTACCAGTACGCTGGCTAGAGCATCGTCCTGACAATTGACTGTAATATTAAGCCCCAGGTTGTGATTTTTGCCTTCTTCTGGCAATTCCTCATCACTGAATCCTAAGTTGTTGCAGGAAGTGATGTTGGAGATGATGCTGTCAAACTGTTTTATCGTCACATCTTGTTCTACGAAAGCTTGCTCTAAGACTTTTTGCAAAGCTTCCCTGTGAGCTTCGTAACTGAGTAATAGGGATAACACCGAGATTCTCGATGGAGTTTGCAACAGTTGGTCTATAATGTTGTACACTTTTTTGGATGAGCTTCAGCATCTCATCGTTGTTCTTTGAAAGGTCGGGATTACTGGATTGCCCGACTAGTTGATTGGGAACTTCTGTTTGAGGTTCCTTTTCCTTGGTGGGTTCTCCAACTCCTTTGTTGAAGATCCGGCCGCTCCGTTTTACTCAACTGATGTCGGCAATTTTTACGACAGAGGGTATTGGAGTTTCCTTTCCATTTTTGATTGTTGTGGCACCGTACTTGTAAGGGATAGCCTTATCGGATTTGTACAGTATTGGTCCCGGCAGATAGATAACCAAAGGAGCCTTTTGATTTTTATGACCATCGTAGGCAACCTCAATTGCTTCGAGGATGAGAATCTTTCTACTGTCAAGAAGAACTCTTGATTCATGGAGTATAGGGATTATGGCGCATACGTCTTTGGTCCTTTCATGCTTAGAGATTAAGACAACGTCTTTGCTTTGATCAGGAAGATAGTTTGGTATCACGTTGATCGAACCAGAACTTGAACATGGTCGAATCTCTTTCTGGTCCAACTAATTTTGAAGAGCTGACCGTACAAGGTAGCATCCTTGGTTATTTTCTGAGAAAACTCTACAGCGCTCATAATTGTGTGGTGGCACCTGGCCACATCCGCTTTGTATGAAGTGTAACTTCACTAGATCTATTTCCATCAAGCGGACATCCTGACTTTGATGTCTACTAGGATTCCCGTCAGTCATACTGATTTGCTGTGTAGCTTCATCCAAATAGATTGGAAGCCACCAGTGGTCCAACAAGTGTTGAAGTGTTCTTTGGACAAGTGCACATCCTTGGTCGTCTTTACGACACACTTTACAGTCTTGATAATCATGTGAAGCCAAAAAGCCGAGCTTGACTTGCTTAGTGTGTAATTCTACCAGTCTGGCATTCATCAAGCGAATATCAAAGATCTGAATCATATTGACTTGATGGTTATTTCTATCACGGTAATCCTGGATCCAAGGTTGTCAAACTCGCGAGTCTACTCAGACTCGTTAAGGGTCTGTAGACTCGACTCGCAAACTCATACGAGTCTATGGAAAATTAAAAATTACATTCAAAAACCTATAATTTACACATATATGACACACTCATGTGTTCTTTAACTTATAAATGCCTCGTATATGACACAAATATGTAATAGAACACCAATTAACACGAAAATTTAAATTCCATACTCCATAACAAATTTCTTAACAAAAAAAATATTATAAAACAAAATAAATTGCAAAGTATGTACTTAAATACTTAAATTACCAATTTCTTCTTAATTGGCTACTACATCAAGCAAAAAAAACCATAAAACAGACATGTTAGTAGCTTCAAACATCCAAAGCATCAGTGAAATCATCACCACCAATATAATCACCATCATCTTTATCGGTATCTTGAGTATCATCGTTCAACTCTACCTCAGATGAAACACTTTCTTCATGATTAATCAATGTTGGATTGTTTGAAGTTTCACTTCCCCCTAATTTAGCATTGCCACCACCATCACTTTGCACAACATTAATTACAACAACATCATCTTCCACAACATTATTAACAATAACATCATCTTACTCAACATTTACTTTAGTTTGCACATTTTCTTCATTAGGATCTTCAATGATCCATTCATCATCTGAATGACTATCTTCAAATGAAATAACAACACTATTTAATTTTCCGTTTCCACTTTTCAACTTTAAATTCTACATGACATAAACGAAATTATTCACCTCTTTCTTATGCAACCTATTTCTTCTCTTTTTATGAACCTAAAAAGTAAATAATAATTCAACTCAATATTTCTAAAAATATTAAAATCAAGTCTATAAACAAACAAATAATAATTCATTACCATTTCAAATTAATTCCAATTATGTTCACAACTAGAGGAACTATAAGTTAAGCTTAGAACACGAATTGCAAACCTCTTTAATTCTAGAGTCATATCTCCATAGAAATCTCACCCTTCATTAGGTAACTTATCCTTCTTAAACTATTTTATGCCATAAATCATAAGCTTTCTAAACTATTTTGTCCCATGCAAATTGGTACATGTGCATTGGAATCATTGAACCTGATTGGACTATGGTGCATCACCTTTACACAATATATCATACATGAGAAGAATCAAAGTGAATCATATAAGAAAATACTCACTCAACAAATGATTGATTTACATCCATGAACACGAACAAAGCAAGAGACGGAACAAACTCACGTTGTTGATGAAGGGAGGAAGAAACTTTGTTGAAATAAGAGACTTTCTAATTATCATACAAGCAAAAAATTTTTTTTTTAATAAAATAAATTATTTTGGAGAATTTAGGCCATTTTTGGTTTTAAAAAAAACTTATAGACTCGTAAACTCGTTATAGACTCGCGATTCTATACGAGTTTGTGCGAGTCTACCCGAGTTTACTTGAGTCTATTAAAAAAAGATTCTATGCATGAGTCTACTCGTTTATGCTTCCTAGACTCGTAAAATCATTTCTACCCACGAGTTTGACAACCATGCCTGGATCCATCCGAGATCCATCTGTCGTTGGAGGGCCTCTTGTACAAAAGAGCATCCCTGATTGTTTATTGAGCAGATAGGACAAGAATTGTAATCGTGTCGTGGCAGATTATGGTATTGGCTTTGCCTTGAGTGCATTGCCACCAAGTTGACGTTCATCGCCAAAATGTTATGGTTCTGAACAATGTTGGGATTTGCGTGAGCCATATTAGCTACACGGATTTGGTGATCCTAAATCCAGCCTAGATCCATCTGTTCTTGTAGAGCTGATTGCACTACGGAACACCCTTGATTATTCTTTGAGCAGATATCACACTGGTGATAATTGTGAGGCGGTACATGACCGTACCCGCTCTGTCTACAATGCATCCTGACCAGATTGGTTCCTAATAGGACTACATCGTGTATTTTATAACTGCGGTTAACCTCTTCCTCTATCAAATTTACGACAGTCTTTTCATGTTGAGGCAACAGGTTCGTCTGAACGTTCGAATTTGTATCCCTGAAAGATAGGACCCCATTCCTGACAAGCTTCTGCACATCAGACTTGAAGCTGAGACAGTTCTCAATGTTGTGCCCCGGTCCTCCTTGATGGTAAGGGCAAGTTTGATCCGCTTTGAACCAAAAAGGCGGATTTTCCGGTACAGTAAGAGGAGACCTGGTTTGGACATGCCCCTTGACCAATAGAAGTGGAAATAGTTCTGCGTACAACATCGGTATAGGGTCGAACCCTGATGGTCGTCTCTTACGATTGTTAATGTTGTACTAAGGACGAGCCTGCTGAAAAGGCTGTTGTGTCCTTTGCTGATACTGTTGTTGATTTGGTTGGCTCTGAGCAACCTGAGGTTGATACGTTGGAGCCAGCGCAGGGTTGATAGCGGGAGTTACTGCCGCTACTAGTTGATACCTTCGCCTTTGCTTTTCGAGAGAGATATTACCAATATCTTGCTCTTTTTTCTTTTGGAAAGCACTACCATATCTTTTGGTACTGCTTGATGGCTCTGCATTTTTTACCAAACCTCCTTCTCGGACTGCTTCTTCAAGGCGTACCCCTATGTTCACCATCTCAGTGAAGTCGCTGGGTGCACTGGCGACCAATCGGTCGTAATAGAATGAGCTCAAGGTTTTCAAAATGATCTTAGTCATCTCTTTTTCCTTAAGAGGGGGACAAATCTAGGAAGCAATTTCACGCCATCTCTGAGCGTATTCCTTGAAAGTTTCGTTGTCCTTCTACGACATTGCTCTGAGCTGATCTCTGTCCGGTGCCATGTCCAGGTTATACTTATACTGCTGAACGAAAGCTACGCCAAGATCTCTGAAAGTGACGATCTTGGTGTGGTTTAAACCCATGTACCATTTTAGTGCAGCACCGGTTAAACTGTCTTGGAAGTAATGGATCAGTAGGTGTTGATTTTCAGTCTGAGTTGACATCTTTCGAGCGTACATCACCAAATGACTTTGAGGGCAAGAGTTGCCCTTGTATTTTTCAAAGTCAGGCACCTTGAATTTGTGCGGGATTTTCACATTGGGGACCAGACAGAGGTCTGCGGCGTCTTTTACAAATAAGTCTTGACCACAAATGGCATGTAGTTCCTTCTGCATTTCCAAGAATTGTTCCGGGAACTCATTCATTCTTTCGTACATGTCTTCGTTTCCACCAAAAATTGTTTGTGAAATCTGCTCTTCCGGGACAGTGTGCACCACTGATTGTGGTATAGACATTATAGCGGTGTCTTTTGGCGCTTCAGTTCCTTGAAGTCTATAACCTTTAGGAGTTGCTATCATAAACCTTGCATCTTCACTTTCCTGAAGTTTGTAACCATCAGGTTCAGCGGTTCCGGCTGCAGTTTCTTGGTCTTCAGTGACCGGCGGGATATATCCTTCAGGGACAAAGTTGAGAGGCATGCCCCAGGGACGATCTTTAGGCATGTTGTACCGAGGATCATATGTCTCCACTATGGGTGTGGACGTGATCTCTGAGATCACAGTCCTTTGTTGTTGCTTCTGAGCTGCTGCCAGAGATTGCATGTTACTGTGAATTTTTTTTCAGATCTTCCTTCTGAGCGTCGACTTCTTCTCTCAGCTCTTTGTTCTCTTCCTCGAGATCATCCATTTTCTTTTGTCGATTGGCCTGAGTATTGTATGAATAAGACAGTTTGACTCTAGAATCGTAACACATACGTGAGATTCGAAGATAAGAAGAACGCGTTATGTGAAAATGATGAATGCAATGATATATATATTTCTTGTTTTTTAATCAAAAGAAACTTCAACAAATAGATTGCAAATATCATACATAGTTAATTCCTCCTTTAGTTCCTATGAGGGGTATTTTAGGGAAATTTCCACAACTGTCAATGATCTATATCCCCTCATAAATCCTATCGTACCAATCTATGTCAGAGTTGGTAAGAAACATGATTCTCTGTGACCAACGTAGAGTATTCTTGTGATCCCAAAATGCAGCAGACTTGGGTAAATAAGAAATGAACCATTTGTAAAGCAAGGGTACACAGCATGTGATCATTCCTCCGCTGTACAGATTCCTTAAGTGTACAGAATGATAAGCATCTGCGAGTAGAGTTCGTACGGGGTTTCCAATCAGAAATATCTTAACAGCGTTGGTATCAACGAAGTTGTCTATGTTGGGAAAAAGGAACAACCCGTATGTGAGTAGGACAAATATATCCTCGAAAGCGGTAACGTTCCCTATACTGGCGAAGTACAGGGCTTTCTCCACCAAAAATTTGGCTGGTAAACCTTGGATTCCTCCTTTGGAGGTCATGTGAGTCCTGACTTCTGACTCGTCCAAACAAATGGCTCTTGCGATAACCCGATCCTTTGGAATTTCTTCCAGTCCAGAAAAAGGAGCTTGATCAGTGATAGGTAGATTAGTTAGATGAGAGTACTCTTCTAGTGTTGGTGCTAGTTGATAATCCGGGAATGTGAAGCAGTGATAAACCGGATCATAGAACTGGATCAGTGTAGACAGGATTCCTTCAACTACATGGACCCTTAACAGAGATAACAACCCTCCGTACTTAGCTCTAAAAGCATCAGGGTTGGTGATCATCCTTGCCAACCCCCTTAAATCCTCTAGTTTTGGAGCCTTTAAGGTGTACTTGTGCGTCTTTCTTCTACCGAAATCCATAACGCAATCCTTCTCTATGATATTTGCAATTATTGTTTTAGTTTAATTTTGAGAAAAAAGAGAGGAAGATAAGAAAAGATTTTTCTTTGTTTAAGAGTTTTTTAAATGAACGCATGAATGCTGCACACAAAAACATTGAAAAAACATGGGTTCAAGGGTTCAACGTCACGAGCATGGAGTCATGGCTCTACCCATCCCCAAAGGTTGTATTCTGGTTAATTTTTGTACCTGTAGAACGGATCCTAAGGTTCCCAATATCATTGACCCCTTAGAGATAATAACAGCGAGCTGGTTCACCCGAACGAGCTGTAGCATCTTAGGGTAATCTCATTTTAGTGTAGTATCGCGTATCAACTATTTCTGATAGTCACCGCACTACCAAGTGGTCATAAAGTTAATGCCTACTAAATTCTCAGGTTCACAGGCGCCGCATTAGGAAAACTCTACTTTCAACAATGATCGTGATCAGCATGCTGAATCCTACGGGCCCTCGCCTGATTCGGTGGTCTACCAGGTTCGCTTATTCGGGATTCACTCCCCATGAGACCCCCTGTCTATGCCACCCTTTATCTTAGGTTTCTCTCAAACTTTCCAGATGCGACATCACTCGCATTCCTATTGACAGAAAAATAAACACGGATATCAAGTAGGAAAAGCGATATAAATATATAATATAGTATGTAGAAAATTTCTAACAACCTAGACCTCTTAGGAATTCTAATCCTACTCCTAGACAGATAAAAAATTAAGTCCCCAGCAGAGTAGCCATTTTCCTATTGGAAAATGGTGACGAATGATGACTAAGGTAAAACAGATCCTAATGGCAATCCCTAGCAGAGTCGCCATTTTCTTGTTGGAAAATGGTGACGAATGATGACTAAGGTAAAACAGATCCTAATAGCACTCCCCAGCAGAGTCGCCATTTTCCTGTTAGAAAATGGTGATGAATGATGACTAAGGTAAAACAGATCCTAATGGCAATCCCCAGCAGAGTCGCCATTTTCCCATTGGAAAATGGTGACGAATGATGACTAAGGTAAAACAGATCCTAATGGCACTCCCCAACAGAGTCTCCATTTTCCTGTTGGAAAATGGTGATGAATGAAGACTAAGGTAAAATAGATCCTAATGGCAATCCCCAGCAGAGTCGCCATTTTCCTGTAGCGTGCAATTTTTGTCGGTGATGCGACCACCTTATCACCATGGGTTTCTCCTCACCGCAATGGTAGGAGTGGGGTGCTACTTTCTGATTTCTTATTTATCCTGTGAAGCTGGAAGGGAAAGGAAAGATATCTAAAACTAACCTTGCACGCGAATGTTTAACTGAACAAACGCTAAGAGATTCGGGGAGTTCGGGGTCAGGTTATACGATGGGGAGTTGTCAATTACCCATCCTATATGTGGTTATCCACAGGTTGTTAGCAATTATCCTTACTGCTTTCTACTTGATGGTGTTTGTCTGTTGTGGGTTGGGAAAGTTTCTTCTTTGGGAGGTTTTTGAGAGAGAGAGAGAGAGAGAGAGTTTTTGTTGATGTCGGGTTTGCCGAAGTTTTTGATGAGTGAAGGTACTGGACCTAAGGTTTTTGATTGGTGTGTGAAGGTACTGGACCTAGAGTTTTTGAGTGGTGTGCTCGCTAAGATTTTGCAATCTGTTATTTCCTTGGTTTTATGTTTGGCATTATTTTGCTAAAACTCGTGTAGCAGCAGATGTTGAATGAAGATGTCTAATAATATGTTTCATTACTCTCTGTTCAACATGTCGAATGAAGATGTTCCATGGCAGCTCATAGGACATCGCGCTGTGAAGTCAGTTTTAATGCAGATTCTGTTACTATGATTTGCAACTGAATATTCTGTGAATATTTTGGTTATCCTATGTGGCATCCAAAGCATTTTTGGATTAGGGTTATTTGTTGGTTTTCGGATTTGCTGCTGTTTCTAATTATGGAGACATAATAGGAAACTTTGGATTGAAGACCTATTTTATTGGAGTTAATTTTGCAGAATTGTGAGCAGTCTATTTGCTGCGTTTTTGAAGCTCAATTCAGTCCAGATTACAAGCTATAAATAGACTGATGTAAACCTAGTTTTAGGTGTCGAACTTACATGTATTTTTAGGGTTGTGTGCTTGTATTTTGTGAGCCTAACTGGTATCTTATGATAACAGTATAAGGACTGTAGTGTAAGTTGTGTAAGGTTACTCATAAGCTTTTAAGCATTGAGTGACTGTGTGTTAATTCTCATAAGCTGTGAAGTATTGAGAATTTGTGTTTCGACCATTGTTACTTGTCTTGTAAGGAACCAGTCACGGGTTGTGATTTAAGAGGGATTTGAGGAGGGCCTCATACCTAGGGGAGTCTTAGGTAGAAGTCATAGGAAGGGTAGTGATTAAGTGAGCTGATTGAACTGGGTATGGTTATCAGTGAATTGATACTATCGAATATTGATTTCCTCCCTGGCTTGGTAGCCCCCAGATGTAGGATAGTTAGATCCGAACTGGGTTAACAATTTCTGGTGTTCTTTACATTTTCTGCACACTTTTGTATTGAACTTGTTCATTGTTGTCGTATATCAGTGTCTCGACATCTCGATAGGACATCTGATATATAGGCCATAATTTCAATTGGCATCAAGAGCAGGCACCCTTAGTTGTTTCTGGGTGAGATTCAGGGAAGGTACTTTCTGGTACAATGGACAAGGATGGAGGAGCTCTGAATAAACCACCTCTGCTGGATGGTTCTAACTATGACTATTGGAAACCTAGGATGATAGCTTTCATCAAGTCCATGGATGATCAAGCATGGAAAGCTGTTCTCAAAGGTTGGGAGCCTCCAAATTTACGAGATGGAGAAGGAAATCTTACTGATGTTCTGAAGGAAGAAGAGGACTGGGATGATGCTGACTACAAAGGATCTGTTGGAAATTCTAAAGCCATGAATGCATTGTTCAATGGTGTCAACAGAAATATCTTTAGGCTGATTGAGCATTGTACTATTGCCAAAGAGGCTTGGCAGGTCTTGAAAGTTGCTCATGAAGGGACCTCAAAGGTGAAAATGTCAAAGCTTCAGCTTCTCACTAGCAAGTTTGAGAGTTTAAAGATGAAAGAGGATGAGAGCATTCATGATTTTCATATGAACATTATTGAGATAGCTAATGCCTCTAGTGCCTTAGGAGAAAAGATGTCTGACAGCAAGCTGGTCAGGAAGATTCTCAGGTCTCTACCTAAGAGATTTGATATGAAGGTCACTGCTATAGAGGAAGCTTAGGACATTGACAAGATGAAGGTGGATGAGCTTATGGGATCACTCCAAACTTTTGAGTTAGGATTCAGTGAAAAAGCTGAAAAGAAGAAGAGTATAGCATTTGTGTCGAATGCTGATGATTCAGATGATGAAGGAAAACTGGTCAAAGATGAAGATGTGTCCAAAGAACTAGTGTTGCTTGGAAGACAATTTAATAAAGTGTTGAAAAGGATGGACTGGAAGTCAAGAGAAAATGTTCGGAACAAGTCTCTCGACATCAACAAAGACCAGGATGGAGGCAGAAGATCCAGAACTGAAGAACACTCTAATCAAGGGAAGAGAGTTAAATGCTATGAATGTGAAGGATTCAGGCACGTAAAAACTGAGTGTCCCACTTATCTCAAAAGACAGAAGAAGGGATTATCCGTGACATGGTCAGAAGATGATTCTGAAACTGAAGCTGATGAGAAATCTGCAAAGTTGGTGACAGCATTAACAGGAGTATGTGAATCAGATGAAGAATCTGAAGAGCTTACTTTTGAAGAGTTGGCTATCTCTTATAAGAAGTTGTGCATTGAACATGAAGAAGTATGTCAGCAGAAAGAAGAACAAGCATGTGTCATTGTTCATTTAAAAGCTGAGAATACTGAGCATATGTCTACTATAGCTGATCTACAAAGTGAAGTAAATGTTTTGAATTCAAAACTGGACAACATGATAAAAAATGTCAGAATGTTAAATGGGAGTTCGGATGTACTTGATGAAATTTTGAAGTCAGGAAGAGATGCTAGAAATGTTAGTGGTGTTGGATTTGAAGGTACAAATGAATTAGATGAAGGAAAGAAATCTGAGGGAGTACCCGTTCAAGATAAGAGAAGTTTGAAGATGTTGAATAACATGTTACAACATCCTCCCAAACATCAGAAGAAATTCATAAAGAAAAAGAATCAAAGATGGACATGCTACCATTGTGGGAAGTTTGGTCATATAAAAGCTTTTTGCTACAAGCTACATGGTTATCCCAAACCCATGCAACAGTATAGTAGAGAAAAGAGCAGGGTTGAAACAAAAAGGATATGGACTTCAAAGGATAGTGTAAAAGAACATAGGGACTACAAGTCTTTCAGAGTCTCTACAGATGAAAAATGGTTCTTTGATAGTGGATGTTCTCGACATATGACTGGTGTTAGTAGATATATGTCTCATGTTAAGTATCATGCTCCTAATGAGGTGATTTTTGGTAATGGATCAAAAGGAAAAGTGCTTGGTGTTGGAAGAGTGGATTGTCCAGGACAGCCAATTCTGGAAGAAGTATTGCTTGTTGAAGGGTTAGATACTAACCTAATAAGCATAAGCCAGTTGTGTGATCAAGGTCTTAGGGTCATCTTTACAAACCACGAATGTTTAATAATGGATGAAAAGAATTCTGTTGTTATGAGAGGTGAAAGAACCTCAGAGGATTGCTATTTGTGGAAAGATGAAAGCACAATTGTGGAAGTGTTAAACCAAAGAACTTGTGAATGGCACGTGTATAAGGACCCATTTCCAAAACTTATAAATAGCCCAGCTAACACATTCCAACTTCAATCCTACAGTGCAAAAACTTCATCTAACCTATTATTTCAAAACTCTTCTTTGCTAGGGTTTGCTCTTACTCTCTTCAATACTGCATTTCGTGAGCAACAAAAAATGTCTCAACATCATGATTCTCCTGCTGATTCAAGAACTTCCCAATTCAATGATGAAGACTATGATCCTCACCGAATGATCAAACTCACAGACCTTGTTCTTGATATCGCCTCGTTGAATGTTGTTCCTGCTGACACTAGAGGTGAGCAACCAGTTTCCCACTCTGTGAATGAAAGTATGTCAAGTAAGAAGTCTAAACCCCTTTCATCTAGGAAGAAAGACAAAATGATTACTAGGTTTTATTCTGATAAGATAAACCCTAGAAAAAATGTTACTGATAAGAATTCAAATAGGAGGGTGGATGAAACTAAGAATGATAGTAGGACTCTTCATGATAATGTTTTCAGTAGAGATCAGAGTCTTAGAAGATTTGCCACCTTTGCTGTTAGTGAAGCTGATAAAGATGTCGGGTCTGACGTCCCAACATCCATGGCTGGAAATACAAACAATAGTCCTACTGATAGGACTGAGAATTGTATACCAGTTCAGGTGGCTAGGGAAAGAAGAAGCAAGAAGAGGGCCGAGATGTGTAGTAACGTTGCTGAGAAAAACTCTGATGAGGAACCAATAGCTGACATACTACAAAGAATCAAGAGTAGAAAAGAGAATACCATTGTGGCTGAGAATTCAAAGGATGCAAAAATGATTAGGAAATCTGCTAATGTGGAGAGTAACAAAAGAAAGGCTGGAGCAGGTCCCTCTAAGCAATGGAGTAAAGTTGTGGTTCCAATCAAGAAAAGAAGGGTCATAGGCCTGAATGAGTCAAATGCTGGAACTGATGTCCAGGACATCAGTGGGAGAAGGGAGGATCAAACTGTCAGGAAAACTAATAGGTGGAAAATTGTCAGCCAAAGAAGAGTAGCTTTAGAGAGAGAACTGGGAAAAGACTTCAACAAGTATAAGGAAGTGGTTGATCTTATTGAAGCTGCTGGGTTGATGAAGACTGTGTCTGACATAGGACCATGTTATGAGAAGTTGCTTAAGGAGTTTGTTGTGAGTATCCCTGAAGACTGTAATAGCAAACTCAGAAAAGTCTATGTAAGAGGCAAAGCTATGAAATTTTCTCCCAAAGTGATTAATAACTTTCTAGGGAGACCTACGGACCATCAGGCTGAGTTAGGAGCAACAGATGATGAAATCTGTGAGGAGATAACAGGTGGTTGCATCAAAGTTTGGCCAAATGAAGGAAAGCTCTCTTCTGGGAAGCTAAGTGTCAAATATGTTACCCTTCACAGAATTGCAGTGGTAAACTGGGTTTCTACCAACCATACTTCCACCATCTCATCCATGCTTGGAAAATTCATCTATGCTGTTGGAAAGAAGGTCCCTTTCAACTTTGGAGCATATATCTTTGAACAAGTTTTGAAGCAAGCTAGCTCATCCGCTGTTAAGCTACCCATATGTTTTCCATCCTTAATCTGTGGAATGATCCTGGACCAATTTCCTGACTGCTTAGTAAGAAGTGACAAAGTCAGCAAGAGAAAACCTCCAATGACTTTGCATTATAGGCTGCTAGGTGGAGTTCATGTGTCTGATGTTGGGACATCCTCCTCAACTTCACGTCGTGTCACTTTTGATGAGGAAACCATTGCATAGATGCAAGAAACTTGCAAAGAGCTGGAAGAATCTATCAGGAGAGATACAACAAGGAAGGCAAAGCTTGAGTAGCTGATTAAAGCCTTGGTTGAAAAGAGAAATGCTGCTAAAGATCAAGAGCTGACTGAAGATGATGGACAAGGTGAATCTACTGAGTCTGATAGAAGGAGTGTCCAGCAGTCTGATGATTCTGGTTCTGAGAAGGGTGCTTCTGAATCTGAAGGTGAAAGTGATGAGGTTGCTGATGAAGAGGACAGTGCTGAATAGCTATAGGCTATCTGCAAGTTTATTTTATGTTTTTGTTTGTTTTTTTTCTTTTAGGACAACTTAATTCTGTTTTGGTTTTGAACAATATACTGCTATGTAATTTGGTTACATTTGTCTATGACCTCTCTTTGTCATATTTGTGGCTAAAAAGGGGGAGTAGTAAGTGTGAGGGGGAGCAACATTGTTATGCGCTTGTGCTGTTGAGGGGGAGAGTGTGTGCTGCAGGTGGATGGTGTGTTGCTGCTATTGAGGGGGAGTTGCTATGATGAGTTGTCTGCTGTGCTGTGTGTTTGCAGCTGAGGGGGAGTTTTTTTTTGCTGCAGATGAGGATTAATGGTGTTTTTTTTCCGCTGCTGATACTGATGGTGTTTAAGTGTGTATGGAGTTTTAGCCAAAAATAAGCCAAAGGGGGAGATTGTTATTTCCTTGGTTTTATGGTTGGCATTATTTTGCTAAAACTCATGTAGCAGCCGATGTTGAATGAAGATGTCTAATAATATGTTTCATTACTCTCTGTTAAACATGTCGAATGAAGATGTTCCATGGCAGCTCATAGGACATCGCGCTGTGAAGTCAGTTTTAATGCAGATTCTGTTACTATGATTTGTAACTAAATATTCTGTGAATATTTGGTTATCCTATGTGGCATCCAAAGCATTTTTGGATTAGGGTTATTTGTTGGTTTTCGGATTTGCTGCTGTTTCTAATTATGGAGACATAATAGGAAACTTTGGATTGAAGACCTATTTTATTGGAGTTAATTTTGCAGAATTGTGAGCAGTCTATTTGCTGCGTTTTTGAAGCCCAATTTAGTCCAGATTACAAGCTATAAATAGACTGATGTAAACCTAGTTTTAGGTTTCGAACTTACATGTATTTTTAGGGTTGTGTGCTTGTATTTTGTGAGCCTAACTGGTATCTTATGATAACAGTATAAGGACTGTAGTGTAAGTTGTGTAAGGTTACTCATAAGCTTTTAAGCATTGAGTGACTGTGTGTTAATTCTCATAAGCTGTGAAGTATTGAGAATTTGTGTTTTGACCATTGTTACTTGTCTTGTAAGGAACCAGTCACGGGTTGTGATTGAAGAGGGATTTGAGGAGGGCCTCATACCTAGGGGAGTCTTAGGTAGAAGTCATAGGAAGGGTAGTGATTAAGTGAGGTGATTGAACCGGGTGTGGTTATCAGTGAATTGATACTATCGAATATTGATTTCATCCCTGGCTTGGTAGCCCCCAGATGTAGGATAGTTAGATCCGAACTGGGTTAACAATTTCTGGTGTTCTTTACATTTTCTGCACACTTTTGTATTGAACTTGTTCATTGTTGTCGTATATCAGTGTCTCGACATCTTGATAGGACATCTGATATATAGGCCAGAATTTCACAATCTTATGCCTACGTATTCCCGTTAAAGATAACAGGGAAATCAGAGAAATCATAGTTCCTCATATTCTATGGGAGGAAAGAGATGTTTTGGTGTCTTGTTCAAAGCCCAAGATTGAAGCTAAAAGGTTTTTTGTGTCTTGTTCGAAGCCAAAGATTGAAGCTAAAGGTTTGACTGAGAGAGAATTTGTCATCTCTAAAGGAGATATCTTATCTGTTTATCACAACTGTTGGGTGACTGGTTATAAAGGAGGATTACTTTAACTAGGATATGTGAATCCAGCAATGCCATAATTTCCTTTATAGGGGATTTGTCCTGAAGGAGAAAACTTTAACTCAGTGTTAAGCAATGCCATTTTTTCTTAGGAATCTTTCATGCTAAGAAAGGGACAGTGGCGTGGATGTAAATAATCCAGAGGCTTGCCGCTTACAGCAATTAGATGAAAGAGGAAGTTTTACCAGGATAAGAGATGGACTACAACTTAAATTTTTTGAATCAACAAGTGTGCCACTTACAGCAATTATCTAGGATTAAGGTTTGTGTTTGATTTTCTGCTTTGATGTGTGATATACAGAGAAATATCTTCCTACAGAGAGATTTTTTATTTCCTCTGAGGGGATTTTGGTTTTTGTATGTGCCTTGATTAAAGCCCAAGGTTGAAGCTAAGTGATTGATTGACTTCACTGGGGAGGTCATTATACAAAGCCTAAGAGGAGGCTGAAAAGACTGACTCAACAAGAGAGTATTTATTTGTCTTGTACCAAGCCCAAGATTGAGGCTAAGAGAGAATTGACTCTTTTGGGGAATATCATTATATAAAGCCTAAGAGGAGGCTGAAAGTTAACTTTTCCGGGGAAATATTTTGTCTGTCTTGTACGAAGCCCAAGATTGCGGCTAAAATGAGACTGACTCAACAAGAGAGTGTTTAGGGAGATTTTATTGGTGTCTTGTACAAAGCCCAAGATTGAGGCTAAAATGGAAACTGACTCTACTAGTGAGAGGTTTTATCTGTCTTGTACAAAGTCCAAGATTGCGGCTAAAATGGGATTGACTCAGTTGGAGAGTATGATTTGTTTTGTACAAAGCTCAAGATTGAGGCCAACTCTATTGAGGAAGATCTTTATGCAAAGCCTAAGAGGAGGCTGAAAAGAGAGTATTAACTCTGCTTAGGGAGATTAACTTCCAAAGCCTGGGAGGAATTGACTCCGCTGAGAAGATATTTATCCAGAGTTTAAGAGGAGGTTATGAAGATTTTGACTTTCCTGGAGAAAGTTTATATATGTCTTGTACAAAACCCAAGATTGAGGCTAAAAAGAGAATTACTCAACAAGAGATTGTTTATGGTGTCTTGTACAAATCCCAAGATTGAGGCTGAAAAAGCTGGGGAAAAATCATTATACAAAGCCTAAGAGGAGGCTGAAAAAGGTCGAATCAACATGAGAGTGCCTTAAGGTGATTGACTCAACAAGAGAGTGCTTTTGAGAAAGAAGATTTACTCAACAAGAGAGTGTTTTTGAAGCTAGATCTACTGAGGAAAATCATTATACAAAGCCTAAGAGGAGGCTGGTTTCTGCTGAGGATTATTGAGATCCAGAAGCAGGTCCAAGTCGGGGAGTCAACTCTTGCTGAGGGTTTACAGAAGAGTTGAGGTATCAGATGCCTTGAGGTTCTGATAGGCTAGTATGGTATTGATGATGAGATGACCCTAGCTGGGGAATTTAGGATAAAGATTGTGTTTTAGATCCTGTGAGGATTTTAACTCTACTGGAGATTGACTGGATGATCAGAGATTCCCCTGTATTTGTAGGGAACTTGAAAATGTCTTTGAGATCCAAGAGGAGATTAGACTTTCCAAGTCTACTGGGAGGGAAGAGTTTATCTTTGTATGATGCCCAAGAGGAGGCTGGTGCTTTAAGGGATGAGAATCAACCCTTAAATTGGTCTGAGGTTTGGACTCTTTGGAAAGAAGGCTCTAACAAAGGATGACTAAGTTCTGTCCTATACCTTTAAGAGGTCTTCAGGGTCCTTGTATTAAGCCAAAGAGAAGGCATGAGAACTTCTAAGAAGTCGAAGGGTCCTAATACAAAGCCCAAGAGGAGGCGGGGATGCTTTTAGGAAGCCTGTGGATCCAAACTTAAGAAGAGTTCAAGAAAAGTTTCACCGGGAATAATCTTTTCATTAGTGAACAGTTTTAGGGTTTGAAGAAATTCAAGAGAGGTTTCACCGGGAATTAATCCTCTCTGGGGGAAATGAATTTCTTTGACAATTTTCTAATAGTGACAGTCTGAGAAAAGTTTCATCGGGAATAATGCCTTTCTCTTTGTTCCATATTGTATAAGCCCAAGAGGAGGCAAGACTGTATCTGGAATTCCTATGGGGAACTAGTTTTGACTGTTGAAAGAGTGGTCACTGGCTTTATCTAGTTCTAGACTTAATTGTCGGGGAAAACTCTAAGTAGATATATACAGGCATATATATTCAGATATATATATATATAGACAAGTATGTAAAAAAGAAGGTAGGAGGACTTACAGGTGAGCAA
This sequence comes from Lathyrus tuberosus, assembly GCA_022829125.1. Classification (NCBI taxonomy): domain Eukaryota; kingdom Viridiplantae; phylum Streptophyta; class Magnoliopsida; order Fabales; family Fabaceae; genus Lathyrus; species Lathyrus tuberosus. The sequence continues at coordinate 1,295,293 of JALAZF010000179.1, forward strand.
GCTTCCAGCACAAATATATATATATATATATATATATATATATATATATATATATATATATGTGTGTGTGTGTGTGTGTGTGTGTGTGAGTGTGTGTGTGTGTGTGCAAGTATGTAAAAGAAAGCCAATAAAACTTACAGGTGAGCATGCTTCCATTGTTACAGCTGTATGGTTAGTTGTTCAAGAAATTAAAGAAAGTTTTGATAACAACTATGAGTTTGAACCTAAATCAAAAAGGGAAAGTTGTTTTTGAAAATATTGGGGTTTATACTGAAGGAGAGGCCCAGATGAAAAACAGTAATTGTACAATTGATCTGAAAATTGTATCGAGACTTATACAATGAATGAGGCCCAAAAAAGGTTTTATGTACAAAGGGATGGGTCTTACAACCCAAGGAGAGGCCCAAAGGTTTATTTTTGTACAAGGGATGGGTCTTACAACTCAAGGAGAGGCCCAGAAATAACACTAATCGCATCGTTGTTTTGAAAATTGTATCGGGACTTATACAATGACTGAGGCTTAAATTATTTATGTACAAAAAAGGGTTGGGTCTTACATTCTATTAGAGACCCAAAAGTGTTTAAAAAAGAAAAAAAATGGGACTTACAACACAAGGGTAGGCCCAGTTGATTTTGTTTGGAAATGGCGATCACGCAGAGGTTTTTAAAACACAGTGGGACTTATACAATGACTGAGGTCCAAAAAGGTTTATATTTAAAAAGAATGGGTCTTACACTCTATTAGAGGCCCAAAAGTGTATTTACAAAGAAGAAAAATGAGATTTACAACCAAAGGGAGGCCCAGTTGAAAAATGTTTTGAAAACGGCGATCGCGCCGAGATTTTTAAAATCGTATCGGGACTTATACAACGACTGAGGCCCAAAAAGTTATTTATTTACAAGGAATGGGTCTTACAATCTATTAGAGGCCCAAAAGTGTTTGAAAATTTAAAATCGAGAGGAAACCATAATTTTAAATTAAAATGTCATTTTTCAAAGGAAATTAAATAAAAAAATGATATAAAATACCAAATATATTCAAAAACAAGTTGTACACTTTGAAAAATATTTTGAAAAATCATGTTTATTCATATGAAGGTTTGAAATTCAATTGGATTTGAAAGATCAAAGTGGGAATTTCATTTAAAATGTTTAAAAACAAATAAAATGAAATTAATTACAAAAATTCTAACTATATTAAAAAAATAATATAAATTGGATTTTTTTTTGTAAAATAAAATATTTAAACATTTTTGTGAATTTTGAGAAAAATAATCAATTCAAAAACACAAATATTCAGAGGGAAATTAATTTCTGAATCATTTAACAAAAATATCAAAATATTCAAAAATTCAAAAATTTGAAAAAGGGCGCCAACGGTCAAGGAAGAACACGTGCGTACCCTGTTTCTGCAGATTTTCGTTTTCTCACTTTTCTCCATGATTTCTCAATGGTTTTGCACGATTCAAGTACCAATCTTGATCGTTTTTGAACAAGGATCACAACCATATAGTTTAATTGCATTTATATTATGTATGGAGGAAGAAATCAACAGAAAACCTCAAGAACCCTAATTTCAGCATGAACACAATGAAATTCTATACACAATGGATTCATGGCAATTTATTGAGGGTTATTACTCTAAAAACATGCATAAATAAGATGGTAACTCAAAAATTCATTCATGATGCATGGATCATAGAGTTTGAAGGGTTCAGGCCTACCTCTTGCAGCTGGTGATCGAGTTTGATGATGGAGGTGTTGTAGCTAGGTTCCAATGATCTGGACAGCTTCCTTAAGTGCCAAGGAGTGTGTTTGAATGCTTGAGTGGATTGAAATGAGTTGGAACTGGTTGTGGTATCTCAACTGCAACTCTGTCAAGAACTTGAGCAATTGGCTGGTGATTTTGTGATTATGATGTTCCAGATGTGATTTTGTGTTATGGATCACTCATATATGATGTTTATTAGGTGTGTGTGTGTGATTGGTTTGGTTGGAGTCACTCTCAATCTCAAAACCCGATACTGACTTGACTTAGAAGGCAAAATTGGAGTGAAAGGGAAATTTTGAGGAAAGCATCAGTTTGGGTGCTTTGGTGTACTCAAACCTTTCATAAATGAGCTCTATTTATAGTGTGTCAAGTTTGTTTTAGAAGCAATAGTGTGTGGCAACTGCAGCAGGTCTTTGTCCAATGGTAATCAAAAGGAATCTCAAGTCTCCTCTAGCCATTGACTTGAGGTTAGAGCACAGGCATAAGGTCTTTTGGTTCAGAGATAAGGCTTGACTCATTCAGTTAAGTTTGCCTCAGTTCATGCCACCTTGATGCATCCATTGAATGCATTGAAACAAAATTGGAGTCTTGGCACTTTTTAGCCTTTTCAGGTTTGTTAGGGCTATATGTACATTATTTGACTTGGGAGGCTTGGGGATCAGATCATTCCCCTTTAATTTCATCCTCTGATGTGTCGAAATGGATGACAAGGCTTGAAGTTATCCAAATTTGTCAAATCGAGCAAAACACCAAATTCTGCCTTGTACAAGACAATTGGAAATTTTGATTTTGAGGGTGTCGTAACCCGGAATTTGACCTCCCTCTTTTTCCTTTTGCATAAGCATGCAAATTCGCATCGGTAGCATACGCAGTCGTACTTTTCTTTGTGTGTTTCTTGTTGCAGGATATTCAGGTTTTCCAAGCCCGATTAATTAAATCCTCACAAGATCATCTCATCATCAAAACAAGCTCAAAATAAAGGTTTATACGTTTATTTATCAAGACAAGAGATGGAAAATCGGAATCAGGACTTCAGCATCATCTTTTTACAAATTTATGGAAACTTGGCTGAAGTAACTGGTTAGCACATATACTGTAACCGGTTACTCAGTGTATTTTTCACCAAAAACGCAAGTTCTCAAGCAAGTAACCGGTTAACACATATGCTGTAACCGGTTACTCTGTGCAAAATTTCAGTTCCTGCTGCATTTTTGGGACAACCTCCTTGCACACTCTTTGATCATTGATTCTACAATATTCTAGCAGCATGTGGAATATTCTAGACTTCTCTAGATATTTCAAGGCTATTCAATTCAATCCAAGTGCATTTACTCTAATGCTTCACTCCAAATTAAGTGCACCATGTTCCTTGTTTTACAAGCATGCCAACCTTTGGATGAGGAAACTCACATTGGGATTGTTACCGAGTTGGTTCTAACTAACCGAGTTAACCACCTTGACTCAGTGAGTTAAGCCCAACTAACTCCAACCCTAACTCCAAACCACCCAAAGCTAAGTCCAAACCTCTCACACTCCAAACCAAAAATCTATATAAGCACACCTTCACTCACTTTTCAAGTCTCTCCATCATTTCCCACATTTCTCAAACAAATCCTTCACAATTTCACTCTCAATTCTCTCACATTCTCTCTGAATTTCTCTACTACTTCTTCATCTTCATCTCAATTCTCTTCCAAAACCTCACTAAAAGCTCTTAATTCTTGAAGGATAATCACTTTTCACATTGAAAGTGATTATTTCTTGAGCTCAACCTTCATCCTTCTTGCTATTCTACTTGAATTTCTGGAGTTATTTTAGCTGGTGGATTAATCTTGAGTATTTGTTGCAACATTCAACGGTTCGAATTCGCATTTTGGAGCTTTATCGTATTTGCTCGATTTCGACACGTTTCGTCACCAAATTGAAGATTCCTCTGGTTTTCTTTGATTTTTTGCATCAAGAATACTTTGCAATAATTACCAAGGCACATCTCCGCCTTGTAGGTTGGTGGACCTCACTAATTTTATTGTTTCGAGCATTTTCGCATCATTCGCGATGTAGTCGATAATTTTGCGTGTGAATTGATTTGGCATTATTTGATCCATGATCTTGATGTGTTAATTGATTCTATCACTGCTTATTTGCTGTTTTCAAGTTCAATTTTCATGCACAAATTCGCGCCCTAACATGTGGTGTTTGACATAAGTGATTATGTGCTGAAGATCCCTTTTTAAAAGCTGTTTTTGCTGTTATTTTTGACTCTGTTACAGTGGTAACCGGTTAGCAGATATGCTGTAACCGGTTACACAGTGCAATTTTCACTAAAAACGCAAGTTTTTAAGCATGTAACCGGTTAGCAGATATTCCGTAACCGGTTACCACTGTATAGAATGGCCATTTTCTTGTATTTTCAAGTGTGTTTGCTATGCTTTCTTCCTTTTAACCTCCATTGATTATCATGCTTGATTTTATGTATGTTTTAAGTGTCATTTAACTCCTGATTGAAGCATATTCAGGAATTTTTTATGCATTTTTTCGATTATTCAAGTTGTTCATATTTTGGCATCATGTGAATATAATCATTCTTGCATTTCTCTTTGATCACATAACACGACTTTGTGTTATATATTTGTTGATCATTTGGTACTGTTTTGTACTCCATTTCTTGGGTTTGCATTATGTTCATTCTTTATGGATGAGCTTAATCTTGTATAATCAATAATTCGCTCCTTTTGCCTTAATGATTTTTCACTCTCTTTGAAAAATCGTTGGCATGGATTTTCCCATTGATTAATTGATCGAAGCCATGTTTTGATTAGTTGATATTTCCCTTCCCTCTCTTTAGGCTTCCTTTAGAGATTTCTCTCTCGATCCTCGTGGAGTTGGAGTTTCGCGCTTCGCCCTACGTCGGAGCATTGTACAAATTGGAGCCGTCACGCTGTCCGTTTCACCACGCAAGAGCACTGTACAACTTGGAGCTGTTGTGTCATCTGTTTCAATTTCTGCATTACACCCTGTGTGTTAGAGAAGGAATGAGAAGGGAGAATTCCTACTCTCATTCTCACTACTTCAGGTAGGGGACGAATGACCCTGTGCTTGGCTTAGTCATCTCTATCTCCTGGAGGTAGTGTGCTTTCTTTCCCCAGTCGAGTCGATCCTAGATCACTCTTTTCCCTTTGCAATCTCTTTTGATCCTTGATCACTCCTATCTCTTTCAATCTCTCTTTTGATCAATCACCATTCTTCTTGGTTAAGATCCTTTGTCTCTTAGGTTAGCAAACTATCTTTGTTTCAATACCCTTTTCTTTTCTCGCAGTCAATCATTGTTTCTTGATTCCCAGAAGAGTCTCTTTCCTCTTTCTTTGGTTAAACACAGTATTCCTGTTACGACCGAAACCCTTGCGGAGTTCGCAACCTTCTTTTGGTTCTTCTCCCTTTGTTGGTTAATCACTGCCTATCAGTTAAAACACCAATATTTGTAATCCTTCTCAGTTAACCACAGTCCGTCTGTTAAAACACTGAGTTTCCTTGGGTTAATCACCTATTCTTGGTTAATCACCTTTTTCTTCAGTTAACCACAGCCTGTCTGTTAAAATATTGAGTCCCTTTTTTAGTTAATCACCTCCTCTTGGTTAATCACTCGTTCTTCTTGGTTAATCACAGTGTTCTGTTAAAAACAGACCCCCCCAGCAGTTAGCAACCTCTTTTGGTTCAATACCTTGCTTCATTGGTCAAGCGTTGTTTGTTCAGTCAATACCAACACGCCTTTTGGGTTATGACCTTCGATCGGTCCCACACCCGTTCTTCTGGTTAATCACAGTTTTCTCTGTTAAAACCAATGCTTCTCTATCCCCACAGAGTTGCAATCCGTGTTTCCTCGGTTAACCACTGTTTATCAGTTAATATACCGATGTCCCCTCAGAGTCAAACACCTTCCCTTGGTTCGACACTCTCTCTCTTGGTTTATCACAGTTCGTCTGTTAAAATCAATGCTTCCTTTATCCCCAGCGGAGTCCTTTCTATTCATTTTCCTCTTACTTTCTTGGTTTCGACACCAATCCTCTTTGTCATCCCCAGCGGAGTTTCTTTCATTCTTGGCTTTGACACCATTATTTTTCTATTCTCTTGTGCAATCGCTCTTACTGTGTGGTCTTCCCCAGTAGAGTTTTCTTTCACTCTTGCTCTTGGTTTTGACACCACTTCTTTTGTCTCCCCGTTTCTTTCTTGTTTTGTTTTCTGTTTGGTTCCCCAAACTACGGAAGCTCTGATTCTGCATTCGTTCGAATGTCAGATACATAGGCACGAGACGCGATGTCTTGGCGAGCACACTTCCACCTTCTTTCCTTCTCCCTTCCTTCCTTCCTTTCCGTCCCCTGGTTCTATGAACTACGACGCTCTGATTTCCTCATAGCACTATGAGGGTACGTAGGCACGAGGGCCCCATTCCTCCGCGAGCACTCTCTTTCTTTTCTTTCTTTTTCCCTTTTTTTCTCTCTCCTCTTTCTTTCAGCTAAAAGCCTTTAGATAGATAACCCATCCAAGCCTAGAAGCAAGCGAAATGGTTCCCGTCGAGTACGACGGATGCGTTAGGTGCTAGTACCTTCCTTTCGCATAACCGACCCCCGTTCCCGTTTCTCTTCCCCTTGGGTTTTATCGATATTTTCCCTGTCCTTTGGGACTAAATAAAGTTCGGTGGTGACTCTGTGTTATCTTTGAGTGTGCGATTCACTCGGGTATAAACCAGTCATCTTCAGCTGGCGACTCTGCTGGGGAGTCCTTGCTTGCAAGTTGGGGTCTCGCCTAGTTTCGTTTGCTTTCTTGCTTGCTTGGGTATTTATCTTTCGCACTTTACTTGCTTTATCTTTATGCTTTAGCTTCATGTTTATTTACTGCATTTCTTTACTGCTTTGAATATTCATATGCTGCATATTCTGGATGTCTGCTGTTATTGGGATGGGTAGATATTATTGGAGAGAAAGGTCCTAACACCGGGCCTAGTATACACATAGGCTAGAACATGGATAGTCGTGAGGCATGCGTTTTGTGCGTTGGGATATCACGAGACCCACATCCCAAATCGTGATTCGTTTGAGAATACTTCCGTCCTGTGAGAATTCACTACGGCGGGGGGTTTTCATCCTGAGTCCTATGGTTTGGGTGACCTTTCTAGGGACCACCTTGTTGTGTCTAGATCACACCTGTGAGGGGGATGGGTTTTTTCCGGAATACAATCCACTTCATACCCTTGTTCTCTCACACACATCGGATTCTTCACTGACACATCAAATTATGTTGTACCGACACAGAATTATATGCAGATATCCGGATTATTCAGACTTGATTATTCGGACAGTGTTGGCTTCTTGTTGTTGTGTTGCATGTCATTTCATCATGTAAATTAATGTTTGCATGTGCATTTCCAGGTTTTCGAGGACTTATCTTTTGTTGACATTATCATAGAGATGAGTACTGGTTGTCGTGGCATCTTCAGTTACAAGTTTGCGGAGCCTAAGCTGGGTATTTTGAGAGGCTTGGCATCTTTGTGGGTTGGAGATCACATAGGGGTTTTCATAGATACTTATGGTAATCTGTTGTCCATCCTCAACACTGAAGTCAACATCACTGTTATTCACACTCTGGTTCAGTTCTACGACCCGCCATATAGGTGCTTCACATTTCAGGATTATCAGTTAGCACCTACACTCGAGGAGTATGCTTATATTCTGGGGGTTGAGATCAAGAAGCAGGTTCCTTATGTCTACACTAGCGGTTGTCCGAAGTTTCATCTTATTGCTGATGCACTTTGCATTAGTAAGAAGGAAATAGAGGATAATCTCAAGACCAAAGGGAAGGGTATTCGAGGGTTCGCTTCGAAGTTCTTGATTGACAAGGCCACTTCTTTTGCTAAGGATGGACACTGGAAGGCTTTCAACGTTGTTCTTGCTTTACTGATATATGGGATTGTCTTGTTTCCGAACATGGAGGATTTCGTAGATTAGGCTACCATCAGTATCTTCTTGTCCAGGAACCCTGTTCCGACACTTCTTGCTGATACCTATAATTCTATTCATTCCAGGAATGAAAAGAAGAAGGGAACCATTGTCTGTTGTGCTCCTTTGTTGTACCGATGGTTCATGTCTCACCTTCCACATAAGGGTCCCTTTGTTGAGAATAAGGGTAATCTCAAGTGGTCTCAACGAATCATGTCTCTTACTGCTGATGCTATTTCTTGGTATTCTCGAGTCTTCGACGACATTCAGATCATTCATCATTGTGGGAAATTCTCCAATGTGCCTCTCTTGGGTACAAAGGGTGGAATTAACTACAATCCGAGAATGGCTTTCCGACAGTTAGGATACCCTATGGTTGCCAAGCCTAATCCTGAGGTAGTGGAGGAGTTCATCTTTCATGAAGGGGATGATGACATGGCTTTGTTGAAGAGGTTCAGCGCCGCTTGGACTCAGATTCATCTCGAAGGAAGAGTCGATTTGGGTAAGAAGAATTGCATAGCCAAGGAAGCTTACACACTTTGGGTCAAAGAGCGCGTCAAAGAGATCTTGTTGCCATTCTCTCCTGAGCCTTCCATGAATGCCAAGCCTCCTGAACTTGCCATTGTTCCTCCATCTGAGGTCGATCAACTCAAGCTGATTATTGAGAAGTTGAAGAAGGAGGATGCTGATCTTCGTTTCAACCTTGATAGAGTCACTTCCGAGAAAGATTACTTACAGATTGAGCTCCATCAGAAGCGCGAGCGCATGCTCAAAGAGGTGAAGGTTGAACAAAACAAGTGTAGAAAGGTGGGTGATGCTTTGAAGAGCACCTATGAGAGACTTGCTTCAAAGAAGAGACAAATCGCCGATGCTCATTATCAAGCCTACAAAGAGGAGTTGAGCTACAACAAGCAAATTGAAGAGCTTCGAGGGAAGTTATTCGAGTTCAAGGCAAAGTGGCAAAGTGAACAAGACCGTGTTAATCAGTTAGCAAAGGACTTTTCTCAGTGTCAAGCTAAGCTCGACAAAGTATTTGGTGAGATTCAGAAGCTACGAGATCAAGCACATCAGAGCAGAGAGCAGATTAGTCAGCTCAACACAGAGAATACTCATTGGGAGCATCAAAGCCAGCATCTATAGAACCTCCTGGATCAGAAAGAGGCCTTTCTTCAGGATATGCTTCAGGGACCTAATCATTCTTTGCTGCGTAACCTCATGAAGGATGCGAAGTACTGGAGTGAGAGGTGTGGCCGTCTAGCCAGATTTGCTGAGCATGTATTGGAGGACCTACCTGGGTTGTTAAGGGATGTATATGTTGATGCATTACCACACCAGTTTCCTTGGGCTGTTTTCCACTTCTTGTCTGTGTAGGGTGGTATTTGATAGAACCTATGTCGATTTTGCTGTAGCCCAAAAGGCAGATATTTGACTTATATTCGACGTATGCTTCTTTCCTTTATTGCTGAATGAATGAAGATTCTTGTTCACTCTATCTTTTGCGCCTTTACTTGTATGCTTTATGATTATTGTCAACAAAGATAAGTTTAAGAATTCCTGGAATTTAAAACTTTATTTTCGCATACATATCATACATTCATTTGCACACATATGTACGTCCCTTCATCCGAAACTGTTGCTCATCCTTGTCCGCCTTCCTTGTAGCAAGACGACGACACGAAATCGGTATTTCACTCGCTCAAACAAATCCAGGATCATGGCTGACTTTGAAGCTGAGAACCCTGCGTATAAGGAAACTCTGGCTCAATTCCAAGGTCGGATGGATCAGTTCCAGATGAACATGGATGTCATTATGGAACTCCTTCGTGCCTAGAGGGATGCCACTGCTGCTGCCACTGTTGTTGCAACCCCTACTGATGCAACTATTGTCACTCCTATTGTGACTGTTCCTCCTGTTGTTACGACTACTCCTACTGTTGTTGTTCCTTCTCCTGGTATGGTTGAAGTACCAGATGAGCCTGTGAATCAGCCTGTTGTTCATCTGACAAATTCTCAGGTCGGTTTGAACCAGATGCCCGCTGATTTTCCTTGGGGCATGCCTTCGAATTACACGCCTCAGATTGCGAATAATGGTAGTGCCTTCATGCCATATCAGCCTTTTGTTGCGCCTATGCCTAATGGGAATAGTGCTGCATATCCATGGGTTATGCCTACTCCAGTCCCACCTCCAGTGGTGAATGATGATCCTGAGAATCTTCAGGTTCAAACTCATCAAACTGTCGGATTGGCTAACACTGAAACTCCTGATGAAGAAGAGCATGTGTATAGAGGTCCTCCTATTCATGTTTCGGTTTCATCTCAAGCTGCTAAAGCTGCTATTCAGAATGTTCATCCTGGGATGTTCTATCCTGGGGTATCTTCCTCAGCTGCTGTGATACCTCCTCCGAATTATCCGTATGGTGTTCCGATGGGTCAGAATGCTGGTCAGATGGTTAATCCGGGTTTGGTGTATCCTTCTCAGTTCGCCACCCCGCAAGTGCACGCTCTGGCCGCTTCCCAGCTGCCAAATCCTCAGATTCTTGTCAGGTCTGTTAATCAGAGTAGACTCGCTGACTAGAAGTTATTGGAAGACCGTATCAGAGCTATTGAAGGGTTTTATACTTTTGGCATGGAGGCCAAAGACTTGTGTTTGGTTCCAAATGTTGTGCTGCCGCAGAAATTCAAGATACCTGATTTACCAAAATATAAAGGTTTAAGTTGCCCGCGTAGTCACATCACTATGTACTGCAGGAAGATGGCATCCCATATTGATAATGATGAATTGCTTGTTCATTCTTTTCAAGATAGTTTGTTTGTGCTTCATTGGATTGGTACATAGGCCTGAAGCACAGTAAAATTCGTACTTGGAGGGATCTATCTGAAGTGTTCGTGAAGCAATACAAATATAACCTTGATTTGGTGCCCACTAGATTGGAATTGCAAAATCAGTCTCAGCGCTCAGCTGAAACATTCAAGGAGTATGCACAAAGATGGCGTGAGATGGCATCTCATGTGTGACCAGCTCTCTCTCTGACAATGAGTTGGTTGATATCTTTATGGGTACCTTACAAGGATCTTACTACGAGAAAATGGTGGTTACTTCTTCATCGAACTTCGCTGATGTTGTAATGATTGGTGAACGGATTGTGAATGGTTTAAAGACTGGAAAGATTCCTGGAGCTGTTTCCCAACAGCCGGCCACTAGAAAGTCTCAGAACAGTCAGTCCAAGAAAAAGGATGGTGAAGCCAACGCTGTGACAGCTCAAGTTTCTCCTCAGTATCAAGCTCCCATGGCTCCCGTGTCGTATTATCCATATCCATACATTGCTACTGCACAGTATCAACAACCTCCATATTAGTATCATCCGCAACAACCAGTTCAGAATGCTCAGAATCAGCAACAGAATCAACAGAACAACAAAAATCAGCAGAATCAGAATCGGCATAACAACAACAATCAAGGAAACTGTAAGCGTCCAAATTTTGATAGAATTCTGGTGTCATACACGGAATTGTTTCCTTACTTGGTTCACCAAGGGGCAATTGTCCCCAAGCAGATTTCACCTGCAATTCCTCCATTTTGCCCGAAGCATAACCCAAATGCATCCTGTGCTTATCATGCCGGATACATAGGGCATGCAACAGAGGATTGCTTTGTTTTCAAAACCAAGGTTCAGGAACTCATTGATAAGAAAGTTCTGACTTTCGCTGAGGAAGGACCTAACATTCAGAATAATCCGTTGCCGAATCACAATGGACCTACGGTTAACATGATTGAGGATAGTTCAAGGGCTGAATTGATCACGGATGTCGATGAGGTAAAGACCCCGATGACAGTGGTTTTCAAGAAATTGAATGAACACGGGTTGTTGAAAGGGTTGCATGGTAAGTGTCAGATTTGTGACGATAATCCCAACAAGTGTCAAGGCTGAAGGGTTGTGTTCATATTCTGATGAACCGTGGCGAAGTGCAATTTGCCAGATCTAAACCTGTCGAGGAAGTTGCTGCCATTGGGCTGTTCACCATCGTCTATAGGAAGGTTCCAGTTGAATCCCCTAAGCAAAAGAGGGTGCAACCCATTGTTGTTTGTTCGCCAAAACCATTTCCGTACCAGAATTCCAAGGAGGTACCTTGGAAGTATGGGTCAACTGTGTTTTCTGGAGGTCAAGAGATAAGGTTCGCCGAATCTGAGATCGTAAATGTTACAGCCGCTGGAGGTATGACTCGTAGTGGACGTGTGTTTGCTCCGAAGATCACTACAAAGCCTGTTCAAGTTCCAACTGTTGTTCCTCCCAAGGAAACGCCTACAACTGCAACCCCTGTTGTTCAACAAGGGGAATCTACTGGCATTCCAATACCGACTATCCCGTCTGAGGATGTTTTGAAGAACAAAGAGACCCTTGATGATCAAGAGTTCCTTAAGTTGATCAAGAAAAGTGACTTTAAAATTGTGGATCAGCTAGGGCAAACGCCCTCGAGGATCTCAATTTTGTCCCTGCACATGAGTTCGCCTACGCACCGATCAGCTTTGTTGAAAGTTTTGAACAATGCCCATGTCATGTAAGATATATCCGTCATCGAGTTTGATGATGTAGTGGCCAATATAATAGCAAGTCGGTATTTGGGTTTTAATGAATCAGAATTGCCTCCTGAAGGAACTGCCCACAATAAAGCACTGCACATATCCGTAACTTGCACAGACATCCTGTTATCTCCTGTTCTAGTGGATATCGGTTCTTCCCTCAATGTGATGCCCAAGGGCACATGGAGTCAATTACTGGTGGAAGGAAACTAGATGAGACCAAGCGCCTTAGTTGTCAGAGCCTTTGATGGTTCTCGAAGGCAGGTCATTGGAGAAGTGGACTTACCCATCAATATTGGGCCACATTTGTTCACCATTACCTTCCAGGTGATGGACATTAATCCTGCGTACAGTTGCCTACTGGGTCGTCCATGGATCCATGCCGCAGGGGCAGTTACCTCCACTTTACATCAGAAGTTGAAGTTCATGTTTGATGATCAGCTTGTCATCGTCTGTGGTGAAGAGGATTTGATTGTAAGCGAGTTATCATCTTTTTGATACGTCGAGACCGAGGAAGGCATAGCTGAGGTGCCGTTGCAGTGTCTCGGTTCGAAGATGTCAGCTCTGCTTCCACTAGCCAAAGTAGATCACCATAATTGACTTTAGCGTCTGCTAAGAGTGCTAAGGAGACTATCCAAAAAGGTGCCTTGTCAGGCTTGGGGCATGTGATTGATGTGGTTGAGAAGCATAATCGTTTTGGATTGGGTTACCATCCTGGTCGACAATCTAGTTCACTTGGGTCAAAGCAGTGCAACTTAATCAAGTTCAATAGCGCGGGTTTCCAGCAAGGTGACATCGTGGCAGCTATTGATGATGTTGGTCCCAGTAATCAGACTTCAAGCCTTGTACGCAAGTGTCTGCCAGGTTTCAAGCTCAACAATTGGACATATACCGTGATTCCTGTGGTTTTTCCATATAACATGTAATGCATTTTGCTTTCTCATCCCGTCGTCCTCGACCGAGATGAGTGGATAGCTTGTAAAGGGCCTCACGCTTTTGCAATATTATGTGATCAATAAATAAAAGTTTTTTGCATTCAAAATCATGCTCTATTTTCTTTCTTTATTTTACTTTTTCACAAAAAAATGGCAAAAGTTTCTTTTCTTTTTCACTTTTCAAAATAGCTCATTCTATTCATAAACATACAGAATTAATAAAAGCATTGATAACAACATGGAAAACATCCATTGTAATTCTGGGATTCCAATTAACCAAGCCGAAGAATATGGTGAGGAAGATTGTGAATTACCGGCTGAACTAGCAAGGCTCCTTGAGCATGAGCATAGAGAGATTCAGCCACACAAAGAGCCAGTGGAAGTTGTCAATATTGGTACTGATGAGGTCAGGAGAGAAGTCAAGGTTGGCGCATCCCTCGCAGAGCATGTACACTCCGAGTTGGTTAAATTGTTGAAAGAGTATGTTGATATCTTCGCCTGGTCCTATCAAGATATGCATGGGTTGGATACCAACATTGTTGAACATCACTTGCCACTCAAGCCCGGATGTCCTCCTGTCAAGCAGAAACTCAGAAGGACTAGACCCGACATGGCGCTCAAAATCAGAGAATAGGTAAAGAAACAGCTTGATGCTGGGTTCCTAGCCACTTCCGAATATCCTGAATGGATTGCCAACATCGTCCCGGTTCCTAAGAAGGATGGTAAAGTCAGAATGTGTGTGGATTATCGAGATCTCAATAAGGCCAGCCCGAAGGACGATTTTCCTTTTCCTCATATTGATATCTTGGTAGATAATACAGCGCAGTTCTCTATCTTTTCCTTCATGGACGGTTTCTCAGGATATAATCAGATCAAAATGTCCCCAACTGATATGGAGAAGACTACTTTCATCATGCCATGGGGTACATATTGTTACAAGGTCATGCCATTCGGTCTAAAGAATGCAGGGGCAATATACCAACGTGTCATGACAACCCTCTTTCATGATATGATCCATAAAGAGATTGAGGTTTACGTGGACGATATGATTGCCAAGTCCAAAACTGAAGATGATCACCTGGTTCATCTAAAGAAACTGTTTGACAGACTCCGGAAGTTTAGATTGAGGTTGAATCCTGCAAAGTGCACCTTCGGAGTTCCATCTGGTAAACTGTTGGGTTTTATTATGAGTCAGAAGGGCATTGAAGTTGATCCTGATAAGGTTCGGGAAATTCAGAACATGCCGCCTCCCAAAACAGAAAAAAAACTCTGTGGCTTTCTGGGCAGACTCAATTACATTTCAAGGTTCATTTCCCATTTGACGGCTACCTGTGAACCAATGTTTAAATTACTAAGAAAAATCAATCGGTTGAATGGAATAATGATTGTCAAGAAGCATTTGACAAAATAAAACAATACTTGCAAGAACCACCGATCTTAGTACCGCCGGTTCCTGGTAGGCCTTTAATCATGTATCTCACTGTTCTCGATGAATCAATGGGATGTGTATTAGGTCAACATGATGACACTGGCAGAAAAGAGCATGCAATATACTATCTGAGCAAGAAGTTCACTGATTATGAGACCAGATACTCACTCTTAGAGAAAACTTGTTGTGCTCTGGTTTGGGTTGCTCGACGCCTACGACAATACATGATTTGCCATACTACTTTTTTGAAATCCAAAATGGATCCGATAAAGTACATATTTGAAAAGCCTGCTGTCTCCGGAAGGATTGCTCGTTGGCAGATGCTGTTAACCGAGTATGATATCCAACATGTTACCCAGAAAGCAATAAAAGGGAGTGTCTTGTCTGACTACCTTGCTCATCAACCTGTAGAGGGTTATCAACAGATGAAGTTTGACTTTCCCGATGAGGATGTTCTGTTCATCAGAGATTACGAGACTCCAGACCCTGACATAGGACCCGAACCAGGGGCACGATGGACGCTCGTGTTCGATGGTGCCTCCAATTCTAAAGGTCGTGGGATCGGTGTTATCCTCATCTCTCCAACAGGTTTTCACCTTCCCTTCACTGCCAGGTTATGCTTTGCATGCACCAATAATATGGCTTAATAAGAAGCATGTATCTATGGCATTGAAGCGGCTATTGACATGAGAATCAAGATTCTTGAGGTCTATGGAGATTCTGTCTTGGTCATCGGTCAAGTCAGAGGGAATTTTGTCACTCGGGATTCCAAGCTGGTTCCGTACCAACAACACATTGCGAAGTTGATTCCTTAATTTGATGAAATTTCTTTTCATCATATCCCCGGAGAGGAAAATCAACTAGCTGATGCTCTTGCCACTCTAGCATCCATGTTCAAGGTCAAGTGAAAAAATGAAGCTCCTCATAACTGCATTGATCACTTGAACGAACCAGCACACTATTTAGCAATCGAGGATGAGTCTGATGACAAGCCTTGGTTCTACGACATTAAAAGATATCTAGAAAAACAAGAATATCCCGAGGGTATTACTATCACTGATAAGAAAGCTCTTAGGTGGCTTTGCGCCAAATTCTTCTTAAGTGGTGGTATACTGTACAAGAGGAATTATGATTCTGTGTTGCTCAGATGCGTGGATAGATACGAAGCAAACACGATCATAAGGTCCATACATGAGGGTTGCGAGGGTGTACATGCTAAAGGTCCTGCTATGGCCAAGAAGATCCTTCGAGCTGGGTATTACTGGACGACAATGGAGGTAGATTGTTACAACTTTGCCAAAAGATGTCACAAATACCAAATCTACGGAGACAAGATTCATATGCCTCCAACTCCATTGAATGTTTTGACTTCACCTTGGCCATTCTCCATGTGGGGTATAGATATGATTGAAATGATCGAGCCAAAGGCTACCAACGGTCATCGATTCATTCTAGTTGCTATCGACTACTTCACCAGGTGGGTTGAAGCTGCTTCTTATGCAAACGTTACACGATAAGTGGTTGCCAGATTTATCAAGAAAGAGATGATCTGTCGTTATGACATTCCTAGCAGCATTATTACGGATAATGCAAGCAACCTAAATAACAATATGATGAAGGAGTTGTGGCAAGAATTTAAGATCGAGCCCCACAACTCTTCACCATATCAGCCCAAGATGAATGGCGCCGTTGAAGCAGCAAACAAAAACATCAAGAGGATTGTCCAGAAAATGGTTAAGACTTACAAAGATTGGCATGAAATGCTTCCCTTTGCACTGCATGGCTATAGAACTTTAGTTCGCACTTCTAATGGGGCAACTCCGTATTCACTTGTGTATGGTATGGAGGCAGTTCTACCCGTTGAAGTCAAAATTCCTTCGCTCAGAGTCATCATGGAAGCAGGTCTTGATGAAGCTGAATGGGTTCAATCCAGATACGACCAGCTGAATCTCATCGAAGAAAAGCACCTTACAGATGTCTGTCATGGTCAATTATATCAGAGACGCCTCAAGCGAGCTTTTGACAAGAAAGTTCTCCCTCGAACGTTCTATGAAGGCGAACTCGTGCTCAAGAGATATTCACATGTTCACTCAGATCCACGAGGCAAATGGACTCCCAATTACGAAGGACCCTTTGTCATCGAGAAGGCCTTCTCAGGTGGAGCCCTGATCCTCACCACAATGGATAGGGAGGAGTTACCATTGCCCGTGAACTCCGATGCAGTCAAAAAATATTATGCCTGAAAAAAATGGATAAAAGTCCGCTAGATTGACATCCGCAAGGACAATCTAGGCAAAAATGGACGTCCCGATGGACCAAAAAAAGAAATGTCCATGCAAAAGTTAGGGACAATAAAGAAAACAATAATGGCCCGCTAAGTTGAAAACCCGAAAGGGCGACTTAGGCAAAAATGGGTATCCCGGTGGACAAAAAAAAATAGAAAAACATGTCCAGGCAAAAATTAGGGATAAAGGCATTGACTGTGAACACTTGAGTTCCTCTTCGTCACAGCTAGACCTCGGACGGTAACAGAACATTCAAATCATCATCAACCGGTGCAAGGCGTTGGAACCTAGACTTATAGTGGATGGTGGCCAATGTAGTAATCAATGCAAAACATGATTTCCCTTTGCCATTATTTACAATTGTTTTTCAATTTTATTGCAGATTTCCTCATCAAGGATTTTTGCATCTTTGTACACATCTTATGTACAAACTTCTTTCCATTTCAATAAAAATTCATCATTTCACTTCTCAATCATTTTATTTTCAGTATTTTGTTTGCAAAATAAACAATTATTTGTGATCACATAATACTAAAAAACGTTGAGAACAATAAAAGCTAAATCAATCGAGAAAGCATTATGCATTGCATGTGTTAGTGGTAACTTCTGCAGGATAATCAGTAATATCCATTGGTAAGCCTAACGACTGGCCGACAATGTGATGGTTCTTTGAAGAAGTTGTTGTTTCCTCAACAGTTCCTCAGCAGAGTCATCATTCCCTCCAGCAAGCGTCACTACGATTTGTCGAAAGGCTTGTTTGTTTACATCTCTTTTCTCAGACAGATTTGTAATGTCGCTAGGCAGGTTGCCAAAGTGTTCCCAGCAGAGACACTTTGCTCTCTTTTCCCCCAGCAAGGTTTGTTCATCATCTCCAATAATTTGAGACTATCTGTCCCCAGCAGCAGTGGGTTCTCCTCAGCTGAGTCAACATGATTTTGAAGGATGTATTTCCCCACGCAGAGTCAGCCTTGGAAGGAAGGATTGATTTGATTCTTTCATCCCCAACAGTGACAGCCATGGTGACTTAGAAATTTGAGATGTTCTTGGTTTCTTTCCCCAGTGGAGTCATCATCCTTTGTGAACTCTCTTCCTCAACAAAGTTTGTCTTTATCGGCGGGTCCCCTCCCCAACCGAGGGTGTCAAAGTCATTTTGCTACGATCTTCTGCCTAACCGCTTCACACTATGCTTTATCTTGCGCCTTTGCATTGCATGATATCAAGCATCATGTAGAAACGCATACATAGCATATGCATCGATCATACTCCCCCTCATTTTCCCGACCTATCTCCCAGCATATTTTCGACCAACTTTGCACTTATCTATTCTTAACACTCTTCTTTTCTCGCCGTCGGCCAAATTCTCGAGCTACTATTTTATTTAATCCCCTTTTACCTCAAATCATCGAAAAGCGAGCGCAATTCATACATTCAGGTCCAAGAGGATTAAATAGGGGCAGCTGTCATAACCCGGAATTTGACCTCCCTCTTTTGCCTTTTGCATAAGCATGCACATTCGCATCGGTAGCATATGCAGTCGCACTTTTCTTTGTGTGTTTCTTGTTGCAGGATATTCAGGTTTTCCAAGCCCGATTAATTAAATCCTCACAAGATCATCTCATCATCAAAACAAGCTCAAAATAAAGGTTTCCATGTTTATTTATCAAGACAAGAGATGGAAAATTAGAATCAGGACTTCAGCATCATCTTTTTGCAAATTTGTGGAAATTTGGCTGAAGTAACCGGTTAGCACATATGCTGTAACCAGTTACTCAGTGTATTTTTCACCAAAAATGCAAGTTCTCAAGCAAGTAACTGGTTAGCACATATGCTGTAACCGGTTACTCTGTGCAAAATTTCAGTTCCTGCGGCATTTTTTCGACAACCTCCTTGCACACTCTTTGGTCATTGATTCTACAATATTCTAGCAGCATGTGGAATATTCTAGACTTCTCTAGATATTTCAAGGCTATTCAATTCAATCCAAGTGCATTTACTCTAATGCTTCACTCCAAATTAATTGCACCATGTTCCTTGTTTTACAAGCATGTCAACCTTTGGATGAGGAAATTCACATTGGGATTGTTACCGAGTTGGTTCTAACTAACCGAGTTAACCACCTTGACTCAGTGAGTCAAGCCTAACTAACTGCAACCCTAACTCCAAACCACCCAAAGCTAAGTCCAAAGCTAAGTCCAAACCTCTCACACTCCAAACCAAAAATCTATATAAGCACACCTTCACTCACTTTTCAAGTCCCTCCATCATTTCCCACATTTCTCACACAAATCCTTCACAATTTCACTCTCAATTCTCTCACATTCTCTCTGAATTTCTCTACTACTTCTTCATCTTCATCTCAATTCTCTTCCAAAACCTCACTAAAAGCTCTTAATTCTTGAAGGATAATCACTTTTTACATTGAAAATGATTAGTTCCTGAGCTCAACCTCCATCCTTCTTGCTATTCTACTTGAATTTTTGGAGTTATTTTAGCTGGTGGATTAATCTTGAGTATTTATTGCAACATTCAACGGTTCGAATTCGTATTTTGGAGCTTTATCGTATTTGCTCGATTTCGACACGTTTCGTCACCAAATTGAAGATTCCTCTGGTTTTCTTGGATTTTTTGCATCAAGAATACTTTCCAATAATTGCCAAGGCACATCTCCGCCTTGTAGGTTGGTGGACCTCACTAATTTTATTGTTTCGAGCATTTTCGCATCATTCGCGATGTAGTCGATAATTTTGCATGTGAATTGATTTGGCGTTATTTGATCCATGATCTTGATGTGTTAATTGATTCTATCACTGCTTATTTGCTGTTTTCAAGTTCAATTTTCATGCACAAATTCGTGCCCTAGCATGTGGTGCTTGACATAAGTGATTATGTGCTGAAGATCCCTTTTGAAAAACTGTTTTTGCTGTTATTTTTTACTCTGTTACAGTGGTAACCGGTTAGCAGATATGTTGTAACCGGTTACACAGTGCAATTTTCACTAAAAACGCAAGTTTTCAAGCATGTAACCAGTTAGCAGATATGCCGTAACCGGTTACCACTGTACATAATGGCCATTTTCTTGCATTTTCAAGTGTGTTTGCTATGCTTTCTTCCTTTTAACCTCCATTGATTATCATGCTTTATTTTATGGATGTTTTAAGTGTCATTTAACTTCTGATTGAAGCATCTTCAGGAATTTTCGATGCATTTTTTTATTATTCAAGTTGTTCATATTTTGGCATCATGTGAATATAATCATTCTTGCATTTCTCTTTGATCACATAACACGACTTTGTGTTATATATTTGCTGATCATTTGGTACTGTTTTGTACTCCATTTCTTGGGTTTGCATTAAGTTCATTCTTCATGGATGAGCTTAATCTTGTATAATCAATAATTCGCTCCTTTTGCCTTAATGATTTTTCACTCTCTTTGAAAAATTGTTGGCATGGCTTTTCCCATTGATTAATTGATTGAAGCCATGTTTCGATTAGTTGATCTTTCTCTTCCCTCTCTTTAGGGTTCCTTTAGAGCTTTCTCTTTCGATCCCCGTGGAGTTGGAGTTTTGCGCTTCGACCTACGTCGGAGCATTGTATAAATTGGAGTCGTCACGCTGTCTGTTTCACCACGCAGGAGCACTGTACAACTTAGAGCTGTTGTGCCGTCTGTTTCAATTTTTGCATTACACCCTGTGTGTTAGAGAATGAATGAGAAGGGAGAATTCTTACTCTCATCCTGACTACTTCAGGTAGGGGACGAATGACCCTGTGCCTGGCTTAGTCATCTCTATCTCCAGGCGGTAGTGTGCTTTCTTTCCCCAGTCGAGTCGATCCTTGATCAGTCTTGTCCCTTTGCAATCTCTTTTGATCCTTGATCACTCCTATCTCTTTCAATCTCTCTTTTGATTAATCATCATTCTTCTTGGTTAAGATCCTTTGTCTCTTGGGTTAGCAAACTATCTTTGTTTCAATACCCTTTTCTTTTCTCGCGGTCAATCATTGTTTCTTGATTCCCAGAAGAGTCTCTTTCCTCTTTCTTTGGTTAAACACGGTATTCCTGTTACGACCGAAACCCTTGCGGAGTTCGCAACCTTCTTTTGGTTCTTCTCCCTTTGTTGGTTAATCACTGCCTGTCAGTTAAAACACCAATATTTACACTCCTTCTCAGTTAACCACACTCCGTCTGTTAAAACAATGAGTTTCCTTGGGTTAATCACCTATTCTTGGTTAGTCACCCTTTTCTTCAGTTAACCACAACCTGTCTATTAAAATACTGAGTCCCTTTTTGAGTTAATCACCTCCTCTTGGTTAATCACTCGTTCTTCTCGGTTAATCACAGCGTTCTGTTAAAAACCGAACCCCCCAGCGGTTAGCAACCTCTTTTGGTTCAATACCCTTCTTCGTTGGTCAAGTGTTGTTTGTTCAGTCAATACCAACACCCCTTTTGGGTTATGACCTTCGATCGGTCCCACACCCGTTCTTCTGGTTAATCACAGTTTTCTCTGTTAAAACCAATGCTTCTCTATCCCCATAGAGTTGCAATCCGTGTTTCCTCGGTTAACCACTGTTTATTAGTTAATATACCAATGTCCCCTCAGAGTCAAACACCTTCCCTTGGTTCGGCACTCTATCTTGGTTTATCACAGTCCGTCTGTTAAAACCAATGCTTCCTTTATCCCCAGCGGAGTCCTTTCTATTCATTTTTCTCTTACTTTCTTGGTTTCGACACCAATCCTCTTTGTCATCTCCAGCAGAGTTTCTTTCATTCTTGGCTTTGACACCATTCTTTTTCTAGTCTCTTGTGCAATTGCTCTTACTGTGTGGTCTTCCCCAGTAGAGTTTTCTTTCACTCTTGCTCTTGGTTTTGACACCACTTCTTTTGTCTCCCCGGTTCTTTCTTGTTTTGTTTTCCGTTTGGTTCCCCGAACTACGGAAGCTCTGATTCTGTATTCGTTCGAATGTCAGATACGTAGGCACGAGACGCGATGTCTTGGCGAGCACACTTCCACCTTCTTTCCTTCTCCCTTCCTTCCTTCCTTTCTGTCCCCTGGTTCCATGAACTACAACGCTCTGATTTCCTCATTGCACTATGAGGGTACGTAGGCACGAGGGCCCTAATCCTCTGCGAGCACTTTCTGTCTTTTCTTTCTTTTTCCCTTTTTTCTCTCTCCTCTTTCTTTTAGCTAGAAGCCTTTAGATAGATAACCCATCCAAGCCTAGAAGCAAGCGAAATGGTTCCCTTCGAGTACGACGGATGCGTTATGTGCTAGTACCTTCCTTTCGCACAACCGACCCCCGTTCCCGTTTCTCTTCCCCTTGGGTTTTATCGATATTTTCCCTGTCCGTTAGGACTAAATAAAGTTCGGTGGCGACTTTGTGTTATCTTTGAGTGTGCGATTCACTCGGGTATAAACCAGCCATCTTCAGAGGGGATCACATCTCCTTGCTCAAGTTGAGTTATGGGAGGCTCTTGTGCTTTTTAGAAAGCCCTCATATGATACAACACATGTGTGATCATAGTTTGTCTTGAAACTATTTGAATCCAACTGAAAAATCCTCATGAACATTGGTGTCCAAAGCTGATAACTTAGGCAGATTTTCACTAAGTGTTGGAAAAGTGTCATTTTCTCAATTTTTGTCCTTTTGATCACTCCATAACTTCAAATCCATGAAGAATTGGAGTTTGAGGTTGATGAAGCTTTTGTAGAATTTAGGAAGACCTACAAATCAAGCTTTGGATCACCCAAAATGGCTGCTTGGATCACAAGTTATGATCCTTGGAAGTTGGTACCAAAATCATTCAAATTTAATAACTTAGAAAAAATTTCAAAATTTCAAGGTTACCCCTTTTTCAAGTTATCATGATTTATTGATCAATTCTTGTCCAAATGTCATTATAAGTCATATTTTATGAAAATATGAATCATAAGGATCATTTTTGCCCAAAAAAAAGTCATGTTTTGACTTTTGGCTCCGGAGCGGTTCGGCGCGTAAAATCCTAATTCCTGACTTTTGAGGAATGCATCCTCTGAGGGTCATTCATCTTTGCAAATGGATCCCTAGGGTTATTTTTAGCATATTGAGTCACATGTTGGAGTCTTGGCTCATCCTCTTGTGAAAATCTCACTCTGGAGGTTCCAGTCGTCCAAAACCCTAATTTGGCGACATCGGGTGTTTCGAGGCTCAAAACACTTGGAATGTCACAACTTTGTGCTTGATTCTTAATGTGAGATTCCTCTTGATCCTTTGTGGATGTTTTAAGAGGTTAGACAAGTTGAAGATTATGTCATTCCTTGATTGATCATTTGTCTAAGTGTTCAAAGAGGGCTTAAAACCCTAATTCTTGATTGCAGTGAATGCTCCACCATTTTTGAGGAGATTGGTGAGGCATGAAGGTACATCCATATTGTGGTACCAATTTGCATAATGATGGAAAATATTGGTGGTCAAAATTTGGGGTATGACAGATATTGCTAATTATTGGTAGATGATCAATTAATATATAAACTATAATTTTTTTTAATTTTGCATCTATTTTTTAATTAATATTCAATTATTATTATTATAAATAAATAAAAAATTATAACCCCAAAATTATGGGAATAATGGCTGGGAGGGGAAAAGGGAGAGGAAGGGGACCGGGGAGACCTCCGCGAATCTTGGAACCACCGTCACTAGAACCTCAGTGTCAGGAACCGAAAGTACCATTAGATCATGGAGAGGATAGTAGCACTGAGAGTAATCACACAGAAGAATTCCAAAATGTAGTGAACAAGCCAAGAATTGAGGAAACCCTAGTTCAAGCTTCAACAAAGGAAGAACCGAGGAAACTATGGGTTGATGTGATAAGCAATAATCGGAAACCTACAAACGGTGTGAATCTTGACTTTATTGCTCCCAAAATAGTGAATGAAGAAATTGTTGTTGAAATTGAAGAATCTGACATTGAATCTGAAGTTAAATATTGGGAATGCGCTCTCATTATGTATGTTTTAGGGGGGATTTGAGTATGAACATAGTAAAATAAATCATGATGAAGAATTGGAATACAGTCCAACTGCCAGATTTACTATATCACGATGATGGATTCTTCCTCATGAGATTCAAATCTTTCAAAGAGAAAGAGGAGATTCTGATGAATGGACCATACACAATCAAGAACATACCAATGATACTAAAAGATTAGAAGCCTGATTTTAATATGAAGAAAAATATGCTAAGAACCATTCCACTATGGGTGAAGCTACCTCAATGGCCATTGGAACTGTGGGGAGCAAGGAGTTTGAACAAGATTGGGAGTGCAATTGGTACCCCGGTGGTAACTGATGAATGTACAACTCAAAAGCTTAGAGTATCTTATGCTAGAATTCTCATTGAAGTTGATGTTACTCAACCAGTCCCAAAGGAGGTCACTATACAGAACCATGAGGGGAAACAAGTCAAGCAAGCCATTGAATATGAATGGCTACCAAAGTTCTGTGGTAGATGTCAAAAACTTGGTCACAACTGTGCTGTTAAGAAGACTGTCCAACAATGGAAGCCTAAGAAAGATAATGAGATTAAGAAAACTCAGGTGGAGGGAGATAAGAATAAGGAAGAGAATGATGCCACCAAAACCTTAGAGGAAGAGCAGCATGAGGTCAATAAGGATCAGAATATTAGAGAAGAGGAAAAGAGCAAACAAGATGGTGGAACAATTTGGCAAACTCCAAGAGGAAGAAGCTTTGATAGAGGGAAAAAGAAGATAAGCCTACAAGGAGATTCTAGCATAAATTGTAGTAATGGTTTCATTGCTCTAGAGGAATTGATAGATCCTCTAGGGCTCCAAACCATTGAATAATGATTGTGTCTTGGAATGTTAGGGGGCTAAATAAGGGTGGAAAATTGAGAGATATTAGCTCACATCTCTTAGATTTGTATCCTG
The DNA here is from genome assembly GCA_022829125.1 of Lathyrus tuberosus. Lineage (NCBI taxonomy): Eukaryota > Viridiplantae > Streptophyta > Magnoliopsida > Fabales > Fabaceae > Lathyrus > Lathyrus tuberosus. The sequence continues at coordinate 1,320,203 of JALAZF010000179.1, forward strand.
ATATTTGTATTCTTCTTGAAACTAGAGCGAAGCAAACTAGAGCTGGCCTAGTCAGAAATAAGATGAAACTTCATGATAAGTTTGTTGATAATTACAGCCATCATGAAAATGGTAGAATCTGGGTCAGTTGGAATAATATGGCTGTTAATGTTTGTGTGGAGAAGTGTGCTAGCCAATACATTCACTGCAAGTTGGATACTGCTGGCAATCTGAAGTTCAAGATGACTGTGGTGTATTCCATGAATACCTTGGAGCAAAGAAGACACCTTTGGAAGGACATTACCAACTTGCCAATTCAAAATAGTGACCCTTGGTGCATTATTGGGGATTATAATAATGTGCTCGAGAGTAGAGACAGAATTGGAGGTAGAATGGTGACAGAAAATCAGTTTAAGGACTTGCAAGAAATGATGGACATATGTCAACTTTCTGAGATGGACAACCAGGGGGATTACTATACCTGGCACAACAAGCATGTTCTTGATCCTATCTACTCTAGAATTGATATAGTGATAGGCAATGTTGCTTGGTTTCAAGTTATGAACCTACAGCTGAAACATATTTCCCCTAGTGTGTCTGACCATGTGATCTTACATTTTTGTAATCAGAACCTAACTCAGCCTAGCAAGAAGAGCTTCAAATTTATTAACTGCACTACTGAGATTTAAGGTTTCTTTGAAGCTGTTGCCAATAATTGGGCTGAACCAATCACTGGCTCCCCTCCTTGTATCCTGTGGGAAAAACTCAAGAGACTTAGACCTACCATCAGGAAATTGAGCAAGCCCCTAACTGATGTCAAAAGAACCATTTTGGCTATCAAAAAGGACTTAGAGAAGTGCCAGTAAGACTTATCTTCAGACCATATGAATCCTGCTCTTATTCAGATGGTCAAGACCAAGACAGAGGAAATAATTAGATGGAATGCCTTAGAGGAAAAATTTCTCCAACAAAAAGCTAAAATTGAGTGGATAAGGCTTGGAGATGGGAATAATCACTTTTTCGATGCTTCTCTAAAAGCCAAGAACCACTCTAAAAAGATGATGAATATGTGGAATGATGATGGCTCTGAGATGAACACCAACAGTGAGATTGAAGCAGCAGTTCTCAACTTCTATGAGGACCTAATGGGAAAGGAAGACAAAATTCTTCACCAAGTTGACATGGGTGTAATGAGGGATGATGCTCACCTCAACTATGATCAGATACATCATCTTATCAAACCCATCAGTGAGAAGGAGATCTTTGAAGCTTTGCATGATATAGGGGACTTTAAAGCCCCAGGGGTTGATGGCTACAGTGCCAAATTTTTCAAGAGCTGCTGGGATATTATGAAACAAGATGTCATTAAAACTGTTGGCTATTGGTTTAAGCACAGTAAGGGTTTCTTGGCTTTCAATAGCACCATTGTCACTCTTATTCCTAAGAAGGGTGATGCCAAGTATATTAGAGACTTTAGACCTATTGTTGTACTGTGGTCTATAAAATCTACTCTAAGATTTTGAGAGCCAGACTTGCCAAAGTTATTGGAACCATTGTTAGCCACCACCAAGCTACTTTCATCCCTGGTCAGCTGATCCATAACCACATTTTACTGGCTCTAGAGCTTATCAAGGGTTACTCTAGAAAAAATGGTACTCCTAGATGTCTTATGTAGCTTGATCTGCAAAAAGCTTATGATATGCTAAATTGGAGAGCTTTGGAAACTATCATTTTGGAGGTTGGCATTCTTGATCAGTTTGTGAATTGGATCATGAAGGGGGTCACAACTGTCTCTTATAGATATAACATCAATGGTGATAACTTCAGGTTATTGAAGGCCAAGAGAGGTATTAGGCAGGGTGATCCTATATCACTCTTTCTGTTTGTTATAACCATGGAGTACCTGTACAGATTACTTGCTAAAATGCAGAGGAACCCTAATTTCAACAATCACTCAAAGTGTGAAAGGATGGAGCTAACTCACTTGACTTTTGCTGATGATATATTGCTCTTTTGTAGAGGTGACAAAGGTTCTGTGGAGTTAATGAATGACATTGTGCTTCAGTTCTCCTCTTCTACTGGATTGGTGGTAAATCCTTCAAAGTGCAAGGCCTATTTTGGAGCTGTTGATGAGAATGAGAAACACCAGATTCTCAGGATGACTGGTTATTATGAGGGTAGTCTGTCCTTTAAGTATCTTGGAGTTCCCCTATCTAGCAAAAAGTTGTCAATTAACCACTATCTCCCTCTTATTGAAAAGATATTGCAAAGAATTCACCATTGGAGTGCCAAGATGTTAAGTCAGACTGGTAGAGTGCAGTTGGTTAATGTTGTGGCCTTTGCCATATCAAACTATTGGCTTCATTGTTTCTCTATTCCCAAAGGTGTGAATGGTAAAATCCATAATGCCTGCAGAGCTTTCGTTTGGACTGGTGGTTCCACTCCTAGCAAGAAAAGCCCTGTGGCTTGGAAGACTGTCTGTCAACCTAAAAACAAGGGTGGCCTGAACATCCTTAACCTGGATACTTGGAATTCTGTCACAATGATAAAGCTGTTGTGGAATCTTTGCAGGAAAAGTGACTCTCTTTGGGTCAAATGGATGCACATGCACTTCATAAAGAACCAAGATGTGATGAATATAGAGGCTGTTGTGAATTCTTCTTGGGTTTTCAAAGGCATCTTGAAGACCAGGCAGATAATTCCTATGTTTCAGAGGTATTGGAACCATAGCCTCATTGAGGGAAAGTTCAAGATTGGGGTTGTGTATAAAGAAATATTTAACCATGAGGCTAATGTCAGTTGGTACTCCATTATAGCTGGCAACAAGGCCAGACCTAGGGGTATTCTTTGCCACTGGCTAGCTTGCCATAGGAAATTAGCTACCAAGGAGAGTTTGCTAACCGGGGTCTGCTGGATGACAAGAACTGCTGCTTCTGTCAAGCCACTAAAAAGATAGATCACTTGTTTTTTGAATGTAACATGATAAGCTATATTTGAATGAAGGTGCTTCATTGGATGCAAGTGTGCCATATACCCAAGCAGTGGGATGAAGAGCTGATATGGTTGAGTAACTTCTACAAGGGTAAGGGTAACAAGGCCGGTTTGATGAAGGTTGCTTTGGATGAAACGGTTTACCATTGCTGGCAGCATAGGAACTTTCAGTGTTTTAATAGGGATCAAAATATAGGAAAGAATGATATTGTAAATAACATCATCGATAAGATAGTTCAAAGGGGTTGGTGCATCAAAAAGTATAGAAAGTACATAGCATTACTCTTGATGTAATTGTCTTTTGAGGGGTTGGATCCTTAGTGATCACCTTTTGTATTATCTGTTTTTTGAATTAATTCAATTTTTATTGGTTAAAAAAAACAAATATTTTATTGTTAAGTGAATGATTATTCAAAATTGTGTATCAAGATTATTGTTGGGGGAGTTTTTCACTAGGAAGTATTGAACATTGTGCGACTTCCTTCTTTGAGCAATACCTTTGTGAGAGACACACCAAATATTCACTCAAAACCTTAAAGTGATAGGTGGATGGATTCTCTCACTTATAAATACTCATGTCTCCACATTTCCAACCAATGTGGGACTATTACCCACACTACTCACATTTGCCACATTCTCAACAATTATTAATTGTGCACACCATTTTGAATATTACTAATTATTGGTAGATTGATCAATTAATATAAAATATAGTTTCTTATTTTAAATATAAAAATTTAATTAAAAATTTGATTAATAAAAAATATGTTGAATGCAATATTCTAGGATAAATATTAATAATTAAAAATTAATTTAATTACTTGTTTTTTTTTTTTATATTATAGACACAAATATGATAAAAATGATAATACACTCGCTGTAATTTTTTACTATAATTTTCTCTTTAATTTCTTATATTATAATGACAAATATGAGTCATTAAAGAAGTGTCAAAATGGAAATAATCAATTAGTTAATTTTAGTATTTTTAATACATTTTAAATAAAATTCAAATATTTATAATATATTATTTTTTTAAAAACAGAACAATAAATTAGAAAGAACAAGGATACAACATAGAGGACTAGACCAAGACCCTTTCAATGGTTAACAAAACTATAATTAAGAAGTCTTGTTTTGTTTCTAACGGTTAGGGATGTCAATTTGACCCATCTCCAATACACATCCACAAAAATAAGCGGGTATGAGTGCATGTATGGACACCTTGATACCCACCCCGCCCTATACCCGCACAATATATATTTATGTATTTTAATTTATACTTATGAATTTTAATTTATATTACTATATAAAAATTTGTGTTTATCAATTTTAAAAAGCATATCAATGTTAAAATATTACGTATTTAATATAAGTGTTTGTTTATTTTAAAAATAAATTTTTTGAAATTTTTAATGTTTTTAAAAACTTAAAATAATATGATATTTTATAATTGATCGATTTATTTTTAGTAGGAATGCATGTAACATGTACGGGTATGGGTATTTGCATACCCATAAGGTACGAGTACGGGTGCTAACTTTGGCACCCAAACGAGTATGAGCTCGAGTACGAGGATTTTTTTAAATAGCTGATATGGGGATGGATACTATAATACCCGGACCAAGCCCTACCCATTGTCATCCCTACTAACGGCAAGAATAAGGGTCTCATGTGACTTATCTCATGACAAAGGTAAAGAGAAATTGAGAGTTAAAGAAGCTAACAAATCCGCACACTGATTACGTTCTCTGAAAATATGAGAAATATGGAAACTCACATTCCTAATTTTGATTAAACAGTTAAGCCAGATGGTCCTAACATGTCAAAGAACCATAGAGGGATCTTTAACAACCAACAAAACAAGAGAGGAATTAGTTTTGAGCCAAACATTATTCCAACCAAAGCAAGTTGCAAAGTCAATGGATTCAAACTCCGTAGCCACTAATGTTTTAGTATCAAGGGTACCAAATTGAAGTTAGAGAAAGCTTTAAAGAACATGATGTCGTCTGTTTCAATCCAAATCTTGCACCAACCACAAATTTTAGCTATTTCAATGGACAATACAACTATGTTTCAATACAAATTAATTTACTAAAAATATAACTTTGGCTAATCAAATTTTATAATAATTTTTTTCACCCTGTTGCATTATCGTTGGAAGTCCATTGGAAAATAGGGAGTTACCTCTCTTGGCAAAGGATTTTACGAGTTTTCTTTCTCATTCATCGAGGATTTGCAAATTGTGAGAGCCTCGGGGGCGGTTAATATAGCACCTGGTGTTCTTAAACTATTTTCCGGGAGTAGGGATTTTAATCCAAGCTTACAACAACAATCGACAACACAGGTGTGGATCGAGATTTTTCGATTTGGCGCAGGAATACTAGCGGCCTAAAATTCAATTTACTATTGCAGGAAGCATTGGAACACTGATTTGTTTAGATGCTGCCACAAATAAACCAATGTTTGATAGAGAATTTAGTCACTTTGTTAGAGTGTTGGTGGATGTAGATTCGAAGCATGACTTGGTGGATATGGTGTTAGTGGAAAGAATCAGTTTTGCTTTCTGTATGGATATCAACTATGAAAATATACCGACCTATTGTAGCTATTGTAGATGTATTGGTCATGAATTGGTAGGTTGCAAAAAGAGTAAAAATGTGCACACTCAGGTTGAGACAGGAAACGTGAAAATTGGCAGGTCGGAGAAAAAGCCTCTTATGTTGTAGCACAAGACAACATGAAAGTTCCTGAGAATCCCATTAATGTTGCAGACCATGGTAGCAAGGAAGATATCAACATTGTTGTGCATACCAACACATAAGCAATTCAGGTTAACATGGTAGCTAACACAAGTGAGGTGATGGAAAATGTTGATGACTTTGTGGACTCTAAAGTGAAGCATTATTTTGCTGACATGGAATTTGTTAATGAAACACAGTTGGACATTGTAATTGCAGAAAAGGTAATACAGGTGGACATTGCAAATCAAAAAAAGATATCTCCTACTCAGGTAGAAAAATTTCTCAAGGATTCTTGGGCCAATTTAGATGATCAAGAGGGACAATCTGAGGAGGACTCTCCAAGATCTCTAGGCGATTTTGAGGAGCAATCATTTCAAATAGTCATTGCTAAAAATAAGATTAAAAAGTGTTAGGACAACATAAAACACAAAATAGAATTTGGGAAGGTAGTAACAATGGTGGAAAAGAAACTTGAGGAAGAAGATGAAATTGAGAGAGAGAGAATTAGGGTAGAGAGAGTAATATTGATGATGAATTATTAAATTGACATTAATTGGAATTGGGAATATACAAAGAGTATTTATACATTGAGAGAATAACAAAATAAAATCTAAAAATACAACTAAAATGGCACTGCTGTTAATTCTGTTATTTTTGGAAAACTAACAGGTGTAATCGATTAGCAACATATGCGTAATCGATTACGCTAGCTGAATTTTCAAAAATACAGAATTTTTTAAACAGCTCACAACACACCACCTCACTTTAGTTGCTCCAAGTTCATCATGATCAAGCTCTTCAACAGTCTCTTGAACACCTCATTTGTCACACCCTTGGTCAACAAATCCGCAACTTGGTCCTCGCTTCGGCAATAGCTCAATCTAAGCTTTCCATCACCGACCAATTCTCTCAAGTAATGAAACCGCATCTCAATATGCTTGCTCCTTCCGTGTGCAATCGGATTCTTCGCAAGATTTATCGCGGAAACATTATCCACAAACAGTGTGGTGGCATCATCATCACCACATCCCAATTCCTTCATTAGATTCACTAACCACATAGCTTGGCAAGCACTCAATGATGCCGCAATGTACTCGGCCTCACAAGAAGAGAGTGCTACAACCGGTTCCTTCTTCGAACACCATGAGATTGGTGTACTACCGAACATAAAGATGTAACCCGCCGTAGATTTCCGATCATCTTTATCTCCGCACCAATTAGAATCGGTGTAGCCAAGTAAAGTACATTTGCGACCCATATCCGATGTGGGAAACAAAATACCACAACCAAGAGTACCCTTTACATATCTAAGGATCCTCTTGACCGCTGCCAAGTGAGACACCTTAGGTCTCTCCATGAATCTACTCGCAATACCGACACTAAAAGCCAAATCCGGTCGAGTATTGCACAAATACCGCAATGATCCAATCAAACTCCGGTAAAGTGTTGGATCCACATCATCCTCATCATCACTTTTGGACAGCTGAACTCTAGCCTCACAAGGTGTATTGGAAGCATTACAATGTTCCATTTCACACCTTTTCAAGATATCTAGAGCATACCTTCTTTGATGCATAAGCAGCCCCACTTTTGACTTGTGAAACTCTATGCCAAGAAAGTACCTCATCACACCAAGGTCCGTCATCTCAAACTCACTCATGAGCTCCACTTTGAACCTTGAAATACTCTTGTCATTGCTGCCCGTAATCAAGAGATCATCAACATACAAGCAAAGTATGATAACACCATCAATAGTATCCGATCTCACATAAACACCATGTTCGGATACACACCGTTTGAAACCGATGTCAATAAGAAAGCCGTCTATACGCTTGTTCCAAGCTCTCGGAGCTTGTTTCAAACCATATAACGCCTTGTGCAACTTGTAGTACTTCTTCTCTTGATTTTTGATCACGAAACCAGGTGGCTGCCCCACATAAACCTCCTCATCAAGAGGACCATTCAAAAACGCAGATTTCACATCCATTTGGTAAATCACCCAATTGTTGCTATGCGCAATTCCAACAACCAAACGAATAGTCTCCAATCTAGCCACCGGTGCGAATACCTCCTCGTAGTCTATCCCTTCACGTTGCAAGAACCCTTTGGTAACTAATCGAGCTTTGTACTTGATTACTTCACCTTTAAGATTTTCTTTGACTTTATAGACCCATCACACACCAATCGGTTTCTTTCCATGTGGTAAATCGACCAGCTCCCAAGTACCATTTTTTTCAATAGATTCCAGCTCCTATTTCATTGCACATATCCATTTAGGATCACTTAAGACTTCCTCCTCATTTACCGGTTCAGATTCGGCCATAAGTACAAAATGAACAAAATCACCATCATTGTTCACTTCATTATCTTGGAACCTTTCACAATCTCGGAGTCTATGAGGCAAGGCTCTTTGCCTCACTGGTCTACCATTATTCACAACACCATTTTCTGCTTCAGTAGGTGCAGGTACAGCGGCATCAGAACTCTCTGCATCAAACAAATCAACAAACTGCTGCTGTTCAGCAGGCTGTAATCGGTTAGCAACATCTGGGTAATCGATTACACCTGCTGTTTCAGCAGTTTTTATTTCGTCAAACAGCACGTCCCGGGTTATCACGATTTTCCGATTCCTCTCATCAAACAGCTTGTACCCTCCAGTAGAGTGATATCCAACAAATATCAATTTCTCACCTTTATCATCCAACTTCTTTCTAAGTTGATTCGGTACATGACGATATGCAATCGATCCAAAAACGCGTAAATGATTCACACTTGGTTTGAAACCACTCCAAACCTCTTCTGGTGTAATCTTCTCCAGCTTCTTAGTAGGACACCTATTCAACAAGTAGGTGGCTGTAGACACGGCCTCACCCCACAATTCCTTAGGCAATTTCTTCCCACTAAGCATACTACGCACCATGTTCATTATTGTACGATTTTTCCTCTCGGCAGCTCCGTTTTGTTGAGGCGTATATGGAGGCACCACCTCACGCACGATACCCTCAAGCTCACAAAACTTCCCAAACTCACTAGAGGTATACTCACCTCCACCATCCGTTTTGAGAATTTTGAGCTTCCGACCGCTTTGACGCTCCACCATGGATTTGAAACTCTTGAACACTCCAAATACCTCATCCTTCCTCTTGATAAGATATGTCCAAAGCTTCCTACTAAAATCGTCAATAAATGTAACAAAATATCGATTGCCGCCATAAGTCTCTACTTGCATCGGTCCACAAACATCGGAATACACCACCTCAAGTAAGCCTTTGGTTCTTCGACCCGCATCCTTGCTAAACACATTCTTGTGTTGCTTACTCGTCACACATTCCTCACACAATTCTGTCGGAACACTAATGTGTGGCAGCCCCGTTACCATTTCACGTTGTTGCAACATTTTGAGATCCCTAAAATTAAGGTGACCAAGACGGTAATGCCATAACCACTCATCTCTACTTGCCGCGGTAGCTAAACAACGATGCTCCATAACCTTTAACTCAACCTTAAAAGTTCTGTTGGCAGCCATCGGCGCTTTTAGAATCAGCACACCATTTGAATCTAAAACGCGTAACATCTTGTTCTCCAAACGAATTAAGTAACCTCTTTCAAGTAATTGACCAATGATTAAAAGATTACACTTAATTCCCGGTATGTACAAGACATCTTTGATCCTAGAATGTCCACCATTCTTTCTTCCGATCAAAACATCTCCTACCCCTTCGGCTCTTAAAGTGGTGTCGTCAGCAAACTTGACTTTACTCTTTGCCGCTTGATTGATTTGCACAAACCAATCCTTTCGACCCGTCATATGTGTTGAACAACCAGAATCCAAATACCACTCGTCTTTACTTTGAACTCCATCACCCATGGTAAGTAATGCATTTCGATCCGAACGCATTTTTCCGCCACTTTCCGACACAGTAGAGCTGCTGTCCCGCAAACTGTCATCACAGTAGCTGCTGCCCGCAACATCAACAATGCCATAATTCTCTTCCGTAATCATCACAAGAAGGGTATCTTCATCGTCTACCTCTTCCCTAGCAACCTTAGCCTCATCCGCATCCTTTTCCTTGCGTTTTGAGCGACATTCTTTCGCAAAATGCCCAAGCTTTTGACAATTATAACACTTCACAGAACTTTTGTCAAACGGCTTGTGGGTGCTTTGATTACCCTCTTTGGAGCTTCCTTCACTCTTTGAATTTTGTCGATCTTTTCCACCAAAATTCTTCTTACTTTTAGAAGTCCACTTCCCTTTCGATCTCTTGTTCTTCTCATGTAGCCGCGCTTGCAAAGCAATCTCCGCTTTGCCTTTGTCGACACTTCTCTCATCCATCCTTTGTTCATGCGCCTCTAACGAACTTTGCAACTCATCTTTGCTCAAAGTCGTTAGATCCTTCGACTCCTCAATAGCCACAACAATGTTATCGAAACGTGATGTTAACGAACGCAACACTTTCGATACAACATTCTGCTCAAGGATCGTTTCGCCACATGACTTGATTTGATTGACTAACCGTGTGATGCGCGTGATGTAATCGTTGATCGTTTCTTTGTCCTCCATTTGTGTTAACTCGAATTGACGTTTGTAAGTTTGTAACCTTACCACCTTCGCTTTGACGGCACCGGCATACGCTTTCTCTAAGATTTCCCATGCTTGCTTCGCGGATTCACAATCACCAACCTTCTCGAAATTGTCGTTATCAACACACGAATGAATCAAGAATAGAGCTTTGTAATCCTTCTTCTTTTCTTCCTTGTATGTAGCCCTACGAGAATCGTTAGCATCTGCCCCTAACGGTGTAACTCCATTGATGACGATCTCAAGAACCTCTTGATAACCAAACGGAACCTTCATTTGTTTCGCCCATTTGTCGTAGTTCTTCGAATCAAGAATTGGGAGATTGGTGGGAATTCGATCATTGGAAACAGTAGCCATTGTTGTTGCAGCAGATTAGGATCAATAACCAGAGCTCTTGATGCCAAATGTTAGGACAACATAAAACACAAAACAGAATTTGGGAAGGTAGTAACAATGGTGGAACAGAAACTTGAGGAAGAAGATGAAATTGAGAGAAAGAGAGAGAGAGAGAGAATTAGGGTAGAGAGAGTAATATTGATGATGAATTATTAAATTGGCATTAATTGGAATTGGGAATATACAAAGAGTATTTATACATTGAGAGAATAACAAAATAAAATCTAAAAATACAACTAAAGTGGCACTGCTGTTAATTCTGTTATTTTTGGAAAACTAACAGGTGTAATCGATTAGCAACATATGCGTAATCGATTACGCTAGCTGAATTTTCAAAAATACAGAATTTTTTAAACAGCTCACAACAAAAAGAAGGCTAGAAGAAAAACCAAAGACACTGGGTCCAAGGCTGGAAAGAGAAACACTTGCCCATGAAATCCATATATTGTAATGTGAGGGGTTTGGCTAACACCCCGACTCAGTTATCCTTAAAGAAGCTTCTAGTTGATCACAAGCCAGTTTTTTGCTTTGTATTCGATCCTTGGATGGACCATCATAAGTTCCCTAAGGCTTGGCTCAATAGAATGAATATGAGAATCTTTGCAATTAAGCAAAGGAACAATTTGCTGCCCAATCTCTGGTGTTGTTGTTCCAACTTTCTGAATCCTAAAGTTATTGCCTATGATGAACAACAAGTCTCTTTCATCATTGAAGCTGATGGAAAAAGCTTAGGTTTTCCTGTCATTTATGCCTCCACAAATCACATACCCAGAAGAGCTCTTTGGTTCACTTTTTCTTGCATTCAGTTGCAGAATCCTTCTCCTTGGGCCTGCATAGGAGACTTTAATGCTATAATTTGAGCATATGAATATTATAGATCTCATTCTCCTAATAATTTTCCTATGGAGGAATTCATGTCTTGGTCAGATTCATCTAACACAATGCACATTCCAATCAAATGGGATTTTTTTTAACTTGGAGTAATGGTAGAAGAGGGTCTCATCACACTGAGAAAAGGCTGGAATTATGCCTTTGTAACCAGTCTTGGATAACTACTTGTCATTCTTTATCTTGTTCTACTCTCACTAGAATAAGGTCATATCACTTTCCGCTGCTCCTAGAGTTCTACACTACGAGTAACAAGTTTGTCTCCTCCTTCAAATTCATACAAATGTGGTCTTTACACCCAAATTATAGAATTTTAATTGAAATAACTTGGAGTACTAAAGTCATAAGCTGCCCAATGTTCTTTCTTAATAACAAGTTAAAGTTGATGAAGTGTTCTCTGAAAGACTGGAACATGTACACTTTTGGAAACGTTCCCAAGAAGCTCTCTGATGCTTATGCTACATTGGATGAAATTCAAGCTCAGATTGATGGAATGGGGTACAATGATGATCTTTTGAACAAGGAGACGAATGCAAAGACCGAGCTGGAGAATGTCTTAAACTTCAAGGAAAGTTTATGGAAGGATAATGCCAACGGGAATTTGCATTGTAATGGAGATAAAAACACCACCTATTTTCATAGGTTGGCCAAAATCAAGCAGACTTGAAACAAAATCAATGTGCTCAAAATCGATGATAATGCAACCTCTGACCCTAATATTATTGCTAATCATATTGTGAATCATTTTATCTATCTTTTTTCCTCTAATTCTCTGTAGGATAATCATCTTATTGAAGAGACTATTCCTAGCTTAATTTCATATCAGATTAATGTTATGCTCATCAAGATTCCCTCTTCGGAAGAGATCGCTACAACAGTTTTCGAGATGAATAAGCAAGGAGCTCATAGTTCCAATGGCTTTGGTGTTTACTTTTTCAATCGTTCTGGGATATTGTTAACAAAGATGTCATTGCTTCCATCACCCAATTCTTCACTTAAAACTGGATCCTCCACAACATGAATGCCAACATTGTTATTCTGATTCCTAAAATAGATAATTCCATTTCTCTTTCGCATTTTAGATCGATTACTATGAGAAATTTCAAGGCTAAAATCATCTCCAAAATTCTTGCAGACAGATTGACAATTATCCTTCCCAGCATTATTTCTAAGGAGCAAAGAGGCTTCGCCAAAGGTAGGCATAGCAAAGATTGTGTTTATTTAGCCTCTGAGATTACTAACATCATGCAAAAAAAATCTTTTGGTGGGAGTCTTGTTATTAAGGTAGACATTTCAAAGGCCTTCGACACTATTGATCAGAGCTTTCTTCTTAAATTCTTGAGATGATTTGGTTTTCATGAGGTTTTTTGTTCTTGGATTAAAATTATCCTTGAGTCTGCCAAGCTTTCCATATTTGTGAATGGCAAGCATGAGGGTTTTTTTCTTACAATAGGGGGCCAGGCAAGGTGATTCCTTGTCCCCCTGTTGTTTTGTATTGCTGAAGAGGTCTTGAGTAACTGACGGTTGGATGGGAACTGACATTCAAATAGTCTACCAGACGAGAACTGGTTTTTTGATGTTTGTTTTTTCATGCTATGGGTATATGCTGGATGAATGATATGATATGCATGGCTTAGCGCTAGAGCGAAGCGGCGTGATTAATGCATGCGAATGATTTATGCAATGACTTGAAGGCTTCCAAATATGCCCTGTGTGGGTAATGAATGAAAGGTTTTTTGTAGCAAAGCTTCTTGTCAGAAGACAAAAGGTTATTTGATGTGGTGATAACATGATTCCCCGACACTTGTCTTAAACTCAACAGTTGTTAACGTACGGCAAAGTTGCTTAAGCATCTTGAAGGCATGGAGAGGGCTTGCCCCTCTGCGACTCATCTTGCCCTAGTCTGTTGGATCTTTGAAGAGTTTTACTTCAAAAGGTGTTTGGAATCACTTGGGCCATAATATGGTCTTAGATGGCTTGCCCTAGACTTTTGAGTCATAAAAGGATTTGTCCTTGATTAACCGACTCTTGGAGTGGTTGGCCTTGATGTGCCATTGAGGTGGCTTGCCGCAAGTTGAGCCTTTGAAGTAACTTAACCCCTTCTTTGGTGTAGGGACGAAGGGACTGCCCCTATTCCATGTATCCATTCTCTTCCTAATAACAAATTGTAACTAACCCTTGAAGCTATTACCATGAAAACTGTAGGTCGAGTGATGGATCCCACTGTTACTTTAACCTGAATAACCCCCATTGTTTGACCAGTCTTTCCTTCATATTTAGAAAGAACCATATTGGGAGGCCTAAGGTCAGTATCTTACCTCCCTATCTTAGCCAGTAAGAAGTGAGGCATTAAGCTTACTGCTGCCCCACCATCCACTAATATCTTGTTTACAGTGGTGCCTTCAACCTTAGCCCTTATAAAGATGGGCTTTAAGTGGGTTTTCATCCCTCCATGGGGTCTCTCAAAGAACGCATTCTGATCTTCGATACACCCATTATTCCTCACAAAATAAAAAATTGGCTTGTGCTTGTCCAGCTCTTCTTCCTTGTAGTCTTCATTCTCAGCAATTTATGTCACACGATCGTACTCATAAGGGAGCACATAAACTACGTTGCATAAGACGTCGAAGTCACCTTCTGACCCGGAGTCAAAGTTATTCGTCACCAATTCATCTTCTTTGGCCTGCTCATCTTTTTTGCTCTTTTCTTTCGTCAATCCTGTGTTAGTGGATAATTCCTTCCCACTGGTTTTTTCGCCTGATCATTTGTTTGCTTTTGATGTTTCTTAGTGTTATTCGACTCAGCAGCATCTCTCTCTGCCTTCTTCTTCCTCTGAAATCTCCGCCAATGTGTCCTTGTCAGGGATTCTTTCCTTTACAGTTAGGACTAGGCCCATAAAAGCGCCTTTCATACATTTGGAAATTCTCCCTGTAGGTCATGGAAGATCCTCGACCAATCTCAAAATTCCTCCACTTTGGGTTCCTATCATGCTCTCTTTCAGCAGGCTTGGTCCACTTCTCTTTGGGAGCGTTGGCTAAAGGCTTGTAAGTATTATGCTTAGCCTTCTGCGGACCAGATACATGTTACTTCCTTTGTGACATTCCTCTTTTGTTGAAATAATATTGAGGCCTGAATTTCTCATTCTCCTTGGCTTTCTGAGCACTTTTGACTTTCTTAGCAGCCTTGTCGAACACAGCATTGCATCGAGCACACATCATCGCCTTAGAGTTTTCAGCCTGACACCTATAAAGGAACTACACGAGACTTTCACCAGCTTTTGGAAACACAGCTTCGATCTGGTTCTCACTTTCTTCAAATTCAGCCATGTCGAAATCTTCAGTAATGTGCAATGGGTTAGCATTAATTTTCATAGGAGTTTTTCCCTTATCAAATTCGAGCCTGCCTTCGTTCAATGCATTCTGCACGAGATCCCTGAAAAGAAAACATTGTGAGATTTTACGTCCTAAAAAATTATGATACTTACAGAACCCTCATTTCTTTCTTTGCTCTAATGGTGGTACTTTTGTGCCTAGAGGCACAAGCACTTGACCAATCTGCAACTAGAAAATCAAAAATCTAATTGCACTTGGTTACATCGAATGTGTAAGTTTTCTTAGGAAATTTATCATTTTCTTTTGGTTCTGCATGATTCTTACCATTTGCAGGGGTTAACAACTTACACACATATAGGGGACCTGGCTTTAACTCAGCCATGTTGACCTCAGACTCCTCGACATGTCCATATTCGACCTCAGACCCTACGTCTTGGTCTTGAATGTCAACATAAGTTATACGCTCTTTCTTACCCTTACTCGCCATGGCTTTCTCGGCCTTAAACCTCTCGACTTGTCTAACTCTATCTGCCAATTAGGCCATATCTCTCAGATATTGAGTATCTAGCTTCTTCCTAATGGAATAATCTAGCCCACCCGCAACCATTTTGATAAGTTTATGTTCAGGCACCTAGGTGAAGCACCTTGTTTTCAATAAACTGAATCGATTTAAGTAATCATCAATTAACTCGGCGAACTTTCGGTTGACACTCGATAGCTCCTTCAAACTAATCTTAGATTGCCCCATGTAAAACTGCTCATGAAACAACCTCTCCAAACGCGCCTAATCATGGATTGGATGAGGAGATAGGGTAGTAAACCATGTGAAAGCATTCTTTGTTAGAAAACTAGGGAAGTATCTCATCCTCAGGTTCTCATTGTTAGAAATGTCACCTGCCTCCGTTAGGTAACGAGCAATGTGTTCGACAGTAGATTCGTTGGTGTCACTAGCAAATTTTGTAAACATATGTACCTTTCATCCCCTTGACAACTCTGTCTGTAACACATATTCTGATAGAGGAGATGTGTAATTTGGCCTTTGCAGACCCATATTAACCCCATTTTGAGCCATTATCCTCTCAACAATGGTTGTTAAGTTATTTTCTCCTAACAAATTTCCATGTAGAACCTGATGGACAACTTGGTCAGCATCTTGGTTTCGGTTGACCACTACCACAAGTGGATTATCTTTTCCACCAGGTATTTCTTGCTCGATTCGTTGGGGATTCCCTTGTTGTCCATGGTTCACAGTTTCTTCTAACACCACCCCCTCGTTACAAACCTGCCTAACGGCCTGGGGTTGTACACCTGGTCGAACTTGTACTGGGGAGCGCCAAAAAAATCAGCAATTCTTGTCATTTGAGTTGCCAATTGCTGGTAACTCTGATTCGTATTTTGAATCAATGGGTTAAATATTGTACCAATTTGTTGTGTTAGAGGGTTTACCATATCATGATTACTCTCATCCATCTGTTACCTTATTGCCATGACAGAATTTGTTGCCAAAGCAGGCATTGCTTGGGAACCAAATCCCGCTCCCATATAGGGTGACATATTTCGACCATGGTTACTTATGGTAGAGCCAGACGCCATAACTGGAGAAAACATATTTGCAGCACTATCCAAAAATGTTGAAGGGTTATTCTGTAAGCTTGTCATCACCATTGTTGGGATCCTAAAAGGTTGCTCAAGCCCTGGTATGAGCATTGTGAAGTTTGTGGCAAATGGCCTAAAGTCCGGCGCCATAATTGGTCTGGGAGTCATTGGATGAATCTGGGGTATTGGTGACAAAATCGTCCCCTCAGACGGAATCGTTGATGCTACCGTTGTGGATGGCATCAGCGTGGTACTAGCAATCAAAGGAATGGGTTCGATTACCGTTGCAGAACTCATTCTTGTCCCAGCACTATTAGAAGGTTGGTCTCCATTGTCATTTCTGAGATTCATAATTCTTTTAACGTATCTTGTAACAGGTTTCCTCACTTCTCTCTTTGTTATTTTACCACACCTTAATCTCATGCACTTTCGTACACAGAATGAAAAGTTAAAGAAAACACACGTAAAAAACTATGATTTTTTAATACAAATAAGTAAAAACAAACACTCGAAAGGTCCCACTGAGCGTGCCAATTTGTTTACGGTGAAATTTGGTAAACAAATACAAGTTTTATTAATACTTAAGGGATCAACCTCGAAAATCTCCCAAACATATTTGTGTGCATTTATTACTTGTAAAAATCATGGTGCGGTCGAAGTTAGCACTATCTCATTGAAAAGAAATGTTTGTTGTGAGCAATTGCAATTAGGAAAGTGCAGAAGAGTAAAGGAACTAAATGTAAAACTGCAAGTAAAGTAAAGAAGAGACTTTGAAATCGAGAGACAAGTGCAAAGAATAAGAAAAAGGTTTGAAATTGAAGTGCAATAAATGTAAACTGACTGGGAAAGTAAAGGAAATCGAAAGTGACTTTAATGCATAAAAAGACTTTAGGTAAAATTGCAGGAAATGCATAAAATTGTGGAACACATACGTACAACTTTCCCTCACTCGTTTCTCAAGACAGGTACTTTGAGTTTACAGAAATGTGTGTACAATTGCGGACCCCTTACAAAATGAACCTAAGTGCTCTTATATACTACTTTACAATAACTGTCTAAGAATGGTAGTACCAAGTCCAGACAGCGGTTTCCCTCGACGTGCTCCCATATTTTTCTGAATAACCGTCGATGTTGACGTAATTCCCGCCTCGTAGTACCATTTGAATTTCTTAACTGCTTTGCTATGCGCCAAGAACTGATTATCCCCATCGAGCTCTTCAACGTCGACCATGTTGAGGTAACATGCTCTGTCGTATTTTCCATTGTTGTGATGAACTCCACATGAACATTGTTTCCATTATAGTGATGAACTCCACATGTGGTGACTGAGTCGACAATACTTCCATTGTAGTGATGAACCCCAACCTTAGCCAACATAGCATAGTATTCAATTTCACTAAGTCCCTAAGTTCCTCACCTCATCCTTCGACCCTGCCACCTTCAACTGACATCACGTCATGTGACTTCCGACTTTGAATCATATTGATCCTCTTACGGACTCACTCTATTTTGCCCTTCCACGTGGCATGTTTGTGGCTAATCTCATAATATTTGCCATTTATAGTCAAGTCGAAAAAATTCAGTGTAACAAGTGGACTAGACATAGCTTCGTTAATAACGAACCCTGATAAAACTACTTATGTCTTTTATCTTTGTTGATTATTTTTTGTTTCCCACATGGTTAATTAAAGGGGATTAAAAGCTTTCCGCATGGTTCTTACTACATCAGGTCTCTAATAGACATAATATGTTGTAAAAGATGATTGGAATATGACTAAAACATCTTTAGTGATAAAATGACTATTTTACCCCTATGTCATTAAATCTCATTCACAATTCATAAGCGAGCTTTCCAATCTGGTTCAGGATATTACAATCTCCCATCCCCCTTAAAAAATTTCGTCCTCGAATTTACTTTACTTATGTTTCCGGCTAAGCACATTGGTGTCATGCTTGTTACTTTGCTCAATTCTTTTGCCAACTTGAAGCTTCTCCACTTGATCTCCAAGTACTCGGTGTTATATTCTCCGCGCATAATTTCTTCCTCTTTGGTTGCGCTACTTTGATTCCAATTTGTCATGCAATTCCTTTAGAGTCTCAAATTCCACTTCTTAGCATTCACAACTCGCTTAGTTTCACAAAACTACTACACTTGATTTTTCCTCATCAAGTAATTATTTCATGCACTTCATGGTACACCGTTCAAGAGTCCATGTGTACTTGCATTGTTGACACATTGCCTCCTAATCCATTCATTAATGTTGCAGTAAATTCCAAAAATGCAGGATGACTTTGATCCATTAGTTCTAGTTTGAACCATCATTCATTGATTATACTTAGTCATCTTACCTTCTAACTTCTTGCTACCAATTCTCTCACAACTTGCTTACTAGTTCGGTAAAGTAATTCAAAACATAGATCGTGCGACTGTTCGCGTACCCCAAATAGTCTTGGTCAATTTAATCAGGTATCCTCCTTCAATATGTCCAGTTATAGAATTTCAAGGCCGAAAGCTCTTACTATGGAGTGTGCCTCGTTTGTCTTTTGTTCACATAGTATATCCTCTAATGTAGATTGTACTAGTCCATCCTCTTAGTCTCCTATTAACTATGAAGTCTCAAGCCTATAGGATCTAACTATTCCTCCTGTTTCGCTAAATATTTGACCGATACATACCTCACATAACTATCTTTAGGCCGATGCTGCTTGTTACCTAAGTTCGTACTCCGGTTGCCATTACCTATCTCGACTCACCCTTTGAGTCACGCTTCGTCCACATGGCCAACCAGAACTTTCCTTTCTTATAATTTGATATTACCTCCTTGCATAACATGGATAAGCGTGTTAGCATATTTACTTACAGACCATCATGACAGGTCTTGATATAGGTGCTAAGTAATCTTATCTGCATAACTCTATGGGTTTCCGATTCCACGGCCTTTGCCTCATAGCTCATCTTGTGGTACACTTAAATTCTCAATAAGGTATTCCTTGATTCAAGTAGATTTCTTATTCAAGATATTGTCCAATGAGTCTTTTATTTAATCCTTGAACCATTTGAAATTCTTACTCCTACATTCACTTGATACTTCTTGTAGTTGCTGCATGGCACCTGATACATAGGGTTCAACCTTAACTTCAGGAATATTAGTAACTGTATTACTAATTAACCTCATCTTACTTTTGGATCAGATCATCCACATTTCCTCCTTAAATCGCAGAAAAACCTTGGTTAACATGATATTTCTTTTCTATTGATTTCCCTGGCCCATAGGGTTTGCACTTACCAGTGTTCCCTCGTTCTCATTCAGTTGCACATTCTTTGTTATTCATTTTTCAAGCACTCAATCCCTTCTGATTTATCTAGCAACCTCCGCTCATCCAACTCCTAGGTTTTCTTTTCCAACAACTTCTTGGACTCAGTAAGCTCTGCTTAGTTCTACTACTTCACTCCCGATCGATGGTTACGGGATTCCTCTTACCGCATATAAACCTTGAGCTAATCATAATTAACATTTATAAACTCGTAATATAAATCTCATAGTCAATTTCTAGAATCTGGCTGGCAAGTTGACACTAATGACCCATAACTAGGTCGTGAACGCAAGTTGTGATACCAACTTTAATACACATAGTCGTATTCTAGAATAACAACCATTGCTATTAATAATTTGTACATGGGTACATTAATGAAAATATCTAGAAGTAGACCGGATTCAGATTTTAAAAAATACAAGCAAGGTATGATACATCAATGATCAAGCAAATATATTGAACAAATCTGAAAGACGCTTCATCGAGTCCTTAATGTCAAACCACTATTGTAAATCTATTCTGAATACATGCTTACCTGAAAATATATACAACAACATGGGGTGAAATACTAATATCCGCAGATTCCTAATATAAACCACTGAGTCTCTCACTACTTATCTACTCGGGTCAAGGTTTACTTGTCATGTCCATCAGGATATCTCTGTTGAATAAACTTTAATGTTTTGTTAGTGGGTCTTTATTATTATTAAGTTAGTGGAGAAATCTAGAGTTAGTGGAATACCAAATAGATAGTGGGTTATTATTAGCTTTTATTGTTTGTTTGAATAGTAGAACTTTTGGGTCTATATAAAGACCAAGATTGTATTTCATTTTCAACAAGTACATCAATATAGAATACTTGTGCAAACACTGCTTCTGTTTTATCAAATTGGCATCAGAGTTAATAACGAATACGATGAGTCAAATGCCGTTGTCGCGTTTAACAAAGGCAAATTACGAAAACTGGAGTATCCAAATGAAAGCTCTTCTTGGATCTCTAGACGCGTGGGAGGTGACCAGGGATGGTTTCACAGAACCAGCAGACACCACGGAGTATACGGCGGCTCAACAAAAGGCGTTGAAAGAGACGCGTTCGAAGGATAAGACGGCATTGTATATGTTGTTCCTTGCAGTTGACGAATCAGGCTTTGAGAAAATTGCTGGTTCGACTACGTCGAAGGAGGCCTGGGACACGTTAGAAAAAGTGTTCAGAGGAGCAGACAAAGTAAAGCAAGTTCAACTCCAAACTCTTCGTGGAGAGTTGGAGAGGATACAGATGAAGGAGTCAGAAAATGTATCTGACTACATCACGCGTGTACAGACGGTGGTGAACCAACTCACTAGAAATGGCGAAGCAGTGACTGATGCACGAGTTGTTGAGAAGATTCTGAGATCTTTAACTGATAAGTTTGAGAATATTGTATGTGCAATAGAAGAGTCGAAAGACCTTTCGACGCTCTCAGTCGAAGAGCTCGCTGGTTCTCTCGAGGCACATGAACAACAAAAGATGAAGAAGAAGGAGGAAGCAGTCGAAGAAGCAAATCAAACGAAGGAGTCAGTCAAAGACGAAAAGGTACTCTATTCTCAAAACTCTCGAGGAAGAGGACGTGGCCATGGAGGTCGTGACAGTGGTCGAGGCAGCAACTTCGACAGAGGACACTCGAGCCAGGAAAATTGGCGTGGCAGAGGACGTGGTCAAAGAGGTGGTCGGTCGAACTACTCAAATGTCGAATGTTACAAATGTAACAAGCAGGGTCATTATGCGAAGGATTGCAACTCCTTCAAATGTTATAACTGTGGTAAAGTGGGACATCTTGCAAAAGATTGTCGAGCCGAAAAGAAAGTAGAAGAAACAACCAATCTAGCTTTCGAAGTCGAAGCGAATGATGGTTTTCTGTTGATGACTCAGAAGGAAGAAGATGCAGAAAATGACACTATGTGGTATCTTGACTCTGGAGCAAGTAATCATATGTGTGGTCACAAACATCTGTTTAAAGAAATGAAAAAGATTGAAGATGGTCATGTGTCTTTTAGAGACGCATCGAAAGTGAAGGTCGAAGGGAAAGGTATGATTTGCTACTTACAGAAGGATGACTTGACTGGGTCAATCCAAGATGTTTATTATGTACCAGATCTCAAGACAAATATTTTGAGTCTGGGACAACTCACAGAAAAAGGTTACTCTATATTCATGAAAGATCGAATATTGCACTTGAAGGACAAGTTAGGGCATTTGATTGCTCAAGTCGAAAAGGGGAGAAATCGAATGTACAAGCTGAACTTGAGGCGTGTTCAAGGAAAATGCTTGCAAATCAATGTCGAAGACAAAGCGTCGTTGTGGCATCAACGCTTTGGTCATTTACATCATGCTGGTCTGAAAAGATTAGCAAAGAGGAACATGGTACACGGGCTACCAGACATGGAATATGAAGGAAAATTTTGTGAAGATTGTGTGCTTAGCAAGCAAACAAGAACCTCATTTCAAAAGAAGGCAGAATATCAAGCTAAAGATATTCTCGAATTAATTCATACTGATATTTGTGGGCCAATCACTCCAGAATCTTTCAGTGGCAAAAGGTACTTCATTTCTTTTATTGACGATTTCTCACGAAAAACCTAGGTTTATTTCTTGAGAGAAAAATCTGAAGCATTCGAGGTATTCAAAAAGTTCAAAGCGATGGTGGAGAAGGCAACTGACAGACACATCAAAGCAGTTCGATCTGACAGAGGTGGTGAGTATACTTCGATAGCTTTTATGAAGTATTGTGAAGAGCAGGGCATAAGGAGATTTCTAACTGCACCATATTCACCTCAACAAAATGGTGAGGCTGAAAGGAAGAATCGAACAGTTCTCTACATGGTTCGATCAATGCTTAAGAGCAAAAACATGTCGAAGGAATTCTGGGCAGAAGCTGTACAATGTGCCATTTATGTTCAGAATCGATGTCCACATTCGAAGTTAGAAGATCAAACACCACAAGAAGTATGGAGCGGACAGAAGCCAACAGTTTCTCATCTCAGAGTATTTGGTAGTGTGGCTTATGCACACGTACCAGATCAACGAAGAACGAAGCTTGAAGATAAAAGTCAGAAGTACATATTCATTGGCTATGATGAGAAGACGAAAGGGTACAGGTTATTCGATCCCATAAACAAGAAGGTGATGGTAAGTAGGGATGTTCAAATAAACGAAGCGAGCAAGTGGGACTGGAACAGTTCGACAGAGGTTATTGTCGAAGCTGGATCAGTCGCTATACCAACAAGCATTTCGACAGAACCTGAAGATTCTGAAAATAAAGATGAACTTCGACAACCCAGAATGCGAAGTCTACAAGATTTGTATGATTCGACTAGTGAGGTACATCTTGTATGTCTTTTGGCAGATGCTGAAAATATCAATTTTGAAGAAGCATTGAGAGACAAGGAGTGGAAAACTGCCATGGACGAAGAAATTAAGGCGATTAATCACAACAACACATGGGAGCTGGTCGAATTACCAAAAGGTAGTCAACCCATTGGTGTGAAGTGGGTATTCAAGAAAAAGATGAATGTCGAAGGCGAAGTGGAACGTTACAAGGCGAGACTTGTTGCGAAGGGATACAAGCAGAAAGTAGGAATCGACTATGACGAAATTTTTTCTCCCGTTGCAAGAATGGAGACAATTCGACTACTAATTTCACAAGCTGCTCAATTCAAATGGCCAATATTTCAAATGGATGTCAAATCAACGTTTTTGAATGGTGTGCTCGACGAAGAAGTTTATGTCGAACAGCCACCAGGTTATATGAAAACTGGAGAAGAGAAGAAGGTGCTGAAATTGAAGAAAGCACTTTATGGGCTGAAGCAAGCACCACGGGCATGGAATACACGTATCGACACATATTTTAAGGAGAATGGGTTCATACAATGTCCTTATGAGCATGCCCTTTATGTAAAGAAGAATGGAGGTAATATGTTATTTGTTGCTCTTTATGTTGATGATATCATTTTTATGGGTAATAATGATCAGATGATAGAAGAGTTCAAGGGCACAATGACACGAGAATTTGAGATGACAGACTTAGGTCTGATGAGATTCTTTCTTGGTCTGGAGATTCGACAAGAAGAATCAGGAATTTTTATTTCTCAAGAAAAATATGCAAAAGAAGTCTTGAAGAAATATAAGATGGAAGGTTGTAATCCGGTTTCGACGCCAATGGAACCAGGTGCCAAGCTGTCGAAATTTGATGGGGGAGATCGTGTCGAAGTGAGTAAATTTCGAAGCTTGGTAGGAAGTTTTCGTTATCTCACATGAACAAGGCCAGACATCTCGCTAAGTGTCGAAATTGTAAGTCGATTCATGGAGGAACCAGTCTATTCACATTGGAAGGCATTGAAAAGAATCCTTCGATACATCCAAGGAACTGTGTCACTTGGGATGTTTTATTCAAAAGCAGAAGATTACAGGTTGATTGGTTATTCCGACAGTGATTGGTGCGGTGATATTGATGATCGAAAGAGCACATATGGATATGTGTTCTTTATGGGAAATACTGCTTTTACTTGGCTTTCCAAAAGGCAACCAATAGTAACACTTTTGACGTGTGAAGCTGAATATGTGGCAGCATCTTGGTGCGTTTGTCATGCAATATGGCTGAGAAGATTGTTGGGAAAAATGGAGTTAAAACAGGAAGGTGCAACTCTGATACACGTGGACAACAAATCAGCAATTGAGCTAGCAAAGAATCCAATGAATCATGAAAGAAGCAAACATATTGATGTTCAATTTCATTTCATTCGAGAACATGTGAAAGAAGGAAATGTCGAATTGAAGCATGTGGCGAGCAAAGACCAAGCAGCAGATATCCTCATAAAGCCATTGTCGAAAGAGCTTTTCGACAGAGGAAAGAAGATGATGGGCTTGGTGGACGGTAGAAACATTTAAGTTTACAGGGGAGTTTTGTTGAATAAACTTTAATGTTTTGTTAGTGGGTCTTTATTATTATTAAGTTAGTGGAGAAATCTAGAGTTAGTGGAATACCAAATAGATAGTGGGTTATTATTAGCTTTTATTGTTTGTTTGAATAGTAGAACTTTTGGGTCTATATAAAGACCAAGATTGTATTTCATTTTCAACAAGTACATCAATATAGAATACTTGTGCAAACACTGCTTCTGTTTTATCAATCTCACACCCATCTTGCACAAATAAAGACCGACTAAATACCTCACGATAATCTCACCAAGGCCAGCCATGCAATCTCACATACTAGTTGGCACAATAAAATACAATATCCCATAATGGTCTACTAAGCGATAATGGAAAAATCACATACCAAGTCGATAGAGATGTAGTGATCATACGTAAACCCCAACTCGGGCATTTACGTATTGTGACTCACTAAGACCACATCAAGTCAAACAAGATATCTATAGCCATATAACTTCTATACCACTCCCACGATCATGACCACTCAGAGCCATCACATAAGCTTATCATTGGGATCCAATATATCTTACTATCACCACACAAGAAATAAGGTAGTACTTAATTATAAAGCATGGCGTATGGATCACCGACTTTCCTACTATATATCATAAGAACTTCAATTTGTGCTTTACGAGCATACAATTGGAACTATACATTGAGATTGGGATATAGATATAATGTGGCAACTACATAACTCATATATAACTCACAAATCATAACCGCAACGGTCCCCCCACATCCCAGCAGAGTTTATTGGATCATCACTATGTGATACTCTAGTCCTCCTTATATATAACGTATAGGACTGCTGTCTCTGTTAAGGGTCCATGTAATTGAAGGAATACTGTCTACTCTCATTCAGTTCTACGATCTAGTTTATCACTGTTTCACATTCCCGGATTACCAACTGGCACCAACACTGGAGGAGTACTCTCACTTTACTAATTTACCCATCACTGACCAAGCTCCCTTTTCTGGACTAGAAGAAATTCTAAAGGATCAAACCATTGCAAGAGCAATCTATGTGGATGAGTCAGAAGTCAGGACTCACATGACCATTAAGGGTGGAATCCAAGGTTTACCAGCCAAATTTTTGATAAAGAAAGCTCTGTACTTTGCTAGTATATGGAACGTGACTGCTTTCGAGAGCGTCTTTGTTTTGCTCACCTACGGGTTATTTCTATTTCCCAACATTGATAACTTCGTTGATATCAATGCCATTAAGAATTTTCTAATCGGAAACCCTGTACCAACCTTGCTCGCAGATGCTTATCATTCTGTACATTTAAGGAATTTGTACAGCGGAGGAATGATCACATGCTGTGTACCCCTGCTGTACAAATGGTTCACTTCTCACTTGCATAAGTCTGCTGCATTTTGGGACCGTAAGAGTACTTTACGTTGGTCGCAGAAAATCATGTCTCTTACCAACTCTGACATCGATTGGTACAATCGAATCTATGACGGGATTAGAATCATTGACCGTTGTGGAAACTTCCCTAATGTACCCCTCATAGGAATTAAACGGGGAATCAACTATCATCCAGTTTTAGTTCATCGTCAATTCGGATACCCGATGAGACATGCCCCGCGTAATGTTCATCTGGAAAGTCTTTTCTTCAAGGAAAGAGAAAATGACAGGGCACTAAAAACAGAAATAATGCATGCTTGGAAACATGTTCACAGGAAAGGAAGTGAGTCTCTAGGAAAACCAGACTGTGTCCCTGTAGAACCTTATCTCCACTGGGTACAAACTGGAGCTCTCAAGCTGAGGATGCCTTACCCTCATCAAGAAGTTCTTCCGTTAAAGGAATATGTCCTTTATTTTATGTCTGATACGAAAAAACTCCAGGTCACCCTCAACAAAGTTCAACAGGAGAGGGAATCTTGGAAGAACAAGTATCGCATTCTCAATGTGGAGTGTAACAAAATTCAACAACTGTTAAAAGAAAAAGATGCTCTGATCGAGATTTTAGAGCAACATGCTGTAGAGAATCAAGGCGACCGAAGGAATTTGCTCGCTCCTTTCACTTGGAAAAAGGATGACAACCCGACAACGGCTAAAGAGCCCCGGTCAAAGAAAAGGAAAATACCAGAACCATCACCTGAGCCCTCTTCAGAGAGAACTCAGGATCCATAAGTTTATACATTTCCTTTTACAGCACTTTGTAAATTATTGTATTTCTATTTCCGCAATCTTTGAATTAAATAAAATGGGGTTTCCCCACTGTATGATATTTGCAATCCAATTGTCAATGTTTCCTTTGATTAAACAAACAATTAATAATCATTGTATATCATTCATCATTCTCACATAACACATTCTTCTTACCTATGAATCTCAGGTTTGTGTCTCGATTCTAGAGTCAAACTATCTCATTCGTAGAATACTCGGGCCAATCGACAAAAGAAAATGGATAATCTCGAGGAAGAGAACAGAGAGTTGAAAGAAGAACTCGACGCTCTGAAGGAAGATCTAAGGAAACTTCACAATGACATGCAAGCTCTGGCAGCAGCTCAGATACAAAGGACTGTGATCTCTGAGATCACATCTACGCCCATAGTGGAAAAGTATAATCCTCGGTATAACATGCCTAAAGATCGTCCATGGGCAATGCCACTCAACTATATCCCGAAAGGATATATTCTACCGATCATGGAAGATTCGAAAACTGCAATAGGAACCGCTGGGCCTGAAGATTACAAACTTCGGGAAAGCAGAGATGCAAAGGGCATGACAGCAACTCCTGAAGGTTACAAACTTCGGGAGAGAGAAGCACCAAGAGTCACTACCGTAATGACTATACCACCACCCATGATACACACTGTCCCGGAAGGGAAGATTCCACAGATACCTTCTGGTGGAAACGAAAGTATGTACGACAAAATGAATGAGTTCCAGGAGCAATTCCTAGAAATGCAGAAGGAACTGCACGCCATTCGCGATCAGGATCTATTCGGAAAGGACGTCGCAGACCTTTGTTTGGTCCCCAATGTGAAAGTTCCGCACAAATTCAAGGTGCCCGAATTTGAAAAATACAAGGGTAACTCTTGCCCTCAAAGTCATTTGGTGATGTACGCTCGAAGGATGTCAACTCAGACAGAAAATCAACAGCTACTGATCCACTATTTCCAAGATAGTTTAACCGGTGCCGCACTCAAATGGTATATGGGTTTGAACCGCACTAAAATCGTCACTTTCGGAGATCTTGACGCTGCCTTCATTTAGCAGTATAAGTATAACCTGGACATGGCACTGGACAGAGACCAACTCAGAGCCATGTCGCAGAAATACAAGGAAACCTTCAAGGAATATGCTCAAAGATTTCGTGAAATTGCCGCCCAGATTTGTCAACCTCTTGAGGAAAAAGAGATGACAAAAGTCTTCTTGAAAACCTTGAGCTCATTTTACTACGATCGAATAGTCGCCAGTGTGCCCAGTGACTTTACTGAGATGGTGGGCATGGGAGTTCGTCTTGAAGAAGCAGTCCGAGAAGGACGTCTGATCAAAGATGCTGGACCATCAAGCAGTACTAAAAAATACGGTAGTGTTTTCCCTAAGATAAAAAAGCAAGATATTGGTAATATCTCTCTCGGAAAGCAAAGGCGAAGATACCTGCCCGTAGCAGCTGTAACTCCTGTTATCAACCCTGCGCCTGTCTCAACGTATCAACCTCAAGTTGCTCAGAGCCAACCGAATCAACAACCATATCAGCAAAGGACACAACAGCCTCTTCAGCTGGCTCATCCTCAGTACAATAACAACCGTACAACGCGACCACCAGGGTTCGACCATATACCAATGTTGTACACAGTACTGTTTCCACTACTACTAGTCAAGGGGCAATCCAAACCAAGGCTCCTCTTGTGATATCGGAGAATCTGCCTTTTTGGTTCAAAGAGGATCAGACTTCCCCTTACCATCAAGGAGGACCAGGGCATAACATAGAAAACTGTCTCAGTTTCAAATCCGATGTACAAAAGCTTGTCAGGAGCGGGGTCTTATCCTTCAAGGATACAAATCCAAATGTTCACACGAATCCGTTGCCTCAACACGAGAAAGCTGCAGTAAATTTGATAGAGGAAGAGTCTAAGCATAGCTATCAAATTCACAATATACTCCTGTTGAAAACCAATCTGGTCAAAATGCATTGCAGACAGAGTGGATACGGTCATATACTGTCTCATAACTATCACCGGTGTGATACCTGCTTTAAAGACAATCAAGGATGTTCTGTGGTGCAATCAGCTCTACAGGAATAGATGGATCTCGGATGGATCCAAGATCACCGAATTCGTGAGGTCAACATGACTTATACAAATTCCAACATCATTCAAAACCACGACATCCGTGCGATGAATGTCAACTTGGTGGAAATGCACTCAAGGCAAAGCCAACATCATAATCTGCCATGGCACGGTTACGATTCCTGTTTGATCTGCTCGGTAAATAATCAGGGATGCTCTTTTGTACAATAGGCCCTCCAGCGTCAGATGGATCTTGGATGGATTCAGGATTACTGCGATAGAAGTCATTATCAAGTGAATATGATTCAAATCTTTAATATTCGCTTGATGAATACCAGCTTGGTGGAATTACACGCTAAGCAAGTTCAGCTCGGTTTTCTGACTTCACATGAGTATCAGAACTGTAGAGTATGTCGTGAGAGTCACCAAGGATATGCTCTCGTTTAAAGAACACCGCAACACTTGTTGAATCACTGGTGGCTTCCGATCTATCTAGATGAAGACACACAACAAATCAGTATGACTAATGGGAACCCTACTAGGCATCAAAGTCAGGATGTTCGGTCAATGGAAATAGATCTAGTGAGGTTACACTGCATACAAAGCAGACGTGGTCGGGTGCCACCACATAACTATGAGGGCTGTAGAATTTGCTCGGAGGATAACTAAGGATGCTACCTCGTGCGAGAAGCCCTTCAAGGGCAGTTGGACCGCAAAGAGGTTCAACCATATTCAGGCCCTGGTCCGATAAACATAATGTCAGACTATCATCCTAATCAAAGCAAAGATGTTGTCTTGATCCCTAAGCGAGAAGTGGCCAAAGATGTATGGGCCATAATCCCTTTACTCCATGAATCAAGAGTCCCTCTTGATAGTGGAAAGATTCTCAACCTCGAACCAATTGAGGCCGGCTACGATGGTCAGAAAAATCAAAAGGCTCTTGTGGTTATCTATCTACTGGGACCAGTACCGTACAAATCCGATAAGGCAATCCCTTATAAATACGGTGCAACAATAATTGAGAATGGAAAGAAAACTCCATTACCCTCCGTCGTGAATATTTCAGACATCATTCGAGTAACACAGAGCGGTCAGATCTTCAACAGAGGAGTTGGAGAACCTACCTGAGAAAAGAAACCTCAAACAGAAGTTCCCGATCAACCAGTCGGTCAATCCAGTGATCCCGACCTTTCAAAGAACAACGATGAGATGCTGAAGCTCATCCAAAAGAGTGAGTACAACATTGTTGATCAATTGTTGCAAACTCCTTCAAAAATCTCTGTGCTATCTCTTTTACTCAGTCCCGAAGCTCACAGGGAGGCTCTACAGAAAGTCTTAGAGCAAGCCTTTGTGGAACAAGATGTGACAATAAGACAATTCGACAGCATCATCTCCAACATCACTTCCTGCAACAACTTAGGATTCAGTGATGAGGAACTGCCGAAAGAGGGACCGAATCATAATATGGCACTCAATATTACAGTCAACTTCCAGGACAATGCTTTAGCCAGCGTACTGGTAGAAACCGGATCAGCTCTAAATGTTATGCCAAAATCCAATTTAATGCGACTATCCTTTAAAGGATCTCCGATGAGAGGCAGTGAGGTCATCGTCAAAGCATTTGATGGATCCCGGAAAACGGTTATCGGAGAATTCGACCTTCCTATAACTATCGGTCCTCACACTTTCCAAGTCACTTTCTAGGTTATGGACATCCGTGCAGCATACAGCTGTTTGTTAGAAAGACCTTGGATACACGAGGCTGGGGCAGTCACTTCGACACTTCACCAGAAGCTGAAGTTCGTAAAGAATGACCAACTAGTCACAGTCTGCAGAGAGCAAGCCTTGATCGTGAGCAACTTATCGTCATCCACTTATGTAGAACCAGAGGAGGTTGGGGGAACCCAGTTCCAAGCACTTTCGGTGAGCAATGACAACCAATCAGAAAAGAGACGTCGATTTCCTCGTATAAAGATGCTCTCGAAGTAATTAAGAGTAACAATACAAAAGGATAGGGACAACTTGTCATTCCTACTGATAACAAGGCGAAGAAGGGTCTTGGTTTTTCCTCAAACTGTACTCTGACTGCTACTAACAATGAAAGTCTTCATCCCATTTAGGATTTCTTCCACAGTGGAGGTTCCTTCACCCAGTGTCTCAAGAAGTACATACCATTAATGAGGGTGATTCCTACGATACAGATGAAGAGTGGAAATTATATCTTAACGAGGACGGTTATATGTCTCAGGGGGGGTGCCTATGCCATTTTGCTATCCCGCACAAAGTCCGAGATATATACCGAGGTCAGATGTCAAAATGATATATGGAGATTGTGATCCGGAAGGATGCCGTGCTCCACCAAACTCATTAGAGGAGGACACTCTGATGAAGGACAACTTTGACCATTACTATTATGGACCAATGGATAGCCTGCCTATCTGGAAGCCGTACCTAAGAGATTAGGGCAAAAGAGTCAGCCCAACGATACATATCAACTGAGCATCATTGAAAAGAATACCTGTTTCCCCACCGAATCATAGGATCATTACTCAGGGCATTTAGAAAATATCCAGTATAACGATGAATTTGCAAAGATTGCAGGACAGTAGTTCGTCAACTATGCTTTTACCGAGGTTAACGTCATCGAAAGGGATGACTCCTCCAGTTCCAAAGAAGTGTGGGACACCCTGGGACAACCGAGTGGGAAATACGACTTCATGGTCAAGTACACTGCTCCTAAAAGCTCTTGTATCAGGCTCGAAGACATCCAGCCAACTGGATAGGGAAATCCACCTGAGAGTGCAAATGTTGTGCAAGATACAACAGAAGAGTTCGTCTACGACAACTCTGCCTGGTAGGCAGATTCCAACGATCCTGCTCCACCAGAAATCAACGTTATTTCTGAAGACAAATTAAGAAGGAAAGTACCCGACTTTGTGATTCACCGAGGAGTTTTCCGCCAATGGGTTGCTGTCAACGTTCCGAAAGCCGTTCATAAGTCTAAGTAATTGTCGTCTTTATTTTAACCTTTCACCCTTCCCGGGTGAAACGGATGTTTTGATAAGGCTCACTTTCTGTAAATATACCTCTTCGCTTTGCCCAAAGCGATAGAGTTTTGTTTTATAGGGTTGTAGTTTCAAGAATCGACAAGATCATAAATAAAATAACTTCGTTCTGTAATTTCCGCATTTATTATTGTTTTCTCTTTTTGCTTTTTTCAAAAAATGGTAATCCTAAAAAACAACTCAAATAATAAAAACAAGCAGTTATCAGAAAATACACTGCATACACTCTTGCATTCTCTCTATCTCTTCTAAAAACAAATCATCACGTCATGCAGATTGCTTGTTTTAAACCCTATTGAAACGTACGGTCCAATGCCTTCTCCCAACTTTGAATTCTCGGTATTTGAGGCCGAAGAAGAAAATGACAAAGAAATTCCAGAAGAAATCTCCCAATTACTCAGACAAGAGGAAAGGTCCATTGAACCGCACTAAGAGCCGTTGGAAACGGTCAACTTAGGTTCAGAAGAAGAGAGAAAAGAAGTCAAGATTGGGGCACAGCTCAGTCCAACTGTCAAAGAAAGTTTGATAAAGCTTCTCAAAGAGTTTCCCGATGTGTTTGCTTAGTCCTACTAGGACATGCCAGGGTTGGATACCAGCATTATGGAACATCATCTACCGTTAAGTTCAGAATGTCCGCCAGTAAAACAAAGACTAAGACGGGCTCATCCAGACATGGCCATCAAAATCAAGGAGGAAGTACAGAAACAAATTGACGCGGGTTTCCTCGCCACATCAGAATATCCTCAATGGTTAGCCAACATCGTGCCAGTTCCAAAAAAGGAAGGAAGGGTCAGAATGTGTGTAAACTACAGGGATTTGAACAAAGCCAGTCCAAAGGATGACTTTCCCCTACCGCACATAGACATGCTGGTAGACAGTACAGTGAAATTCAAAGTATTCTCCTTCATGGATGGACTCTCGGGCTATAATCAAATCAAAATGGCACCGAAAGATATGGAGAAAACTTCATTCATCACCCCATGGGGCACCTTTTGTTACAAGGTAATGCCGTTCGGTTTGAAGAATGCCGGGGAAACCTATTAAAGGGCCATGACTACTCTGTTTCACGACATGATACACAAAGAAATCGAGGTATATGTCGACGATATGATTGCCAAATCTAAGACAGAAGAGGCGCATGTGACCCACCTGTCAAAACTATTCGAGCGTATGAGAAAGTACAAACTCCGCTTGAATCCCAACAAATGCACATTCGGTGTCCGTTCAGGGAAACTTCTAGGGTTCATTGTCAGCCAGAAAGGAATTGAGGTTGATCCTGACAAAGTCAAGGCCATTCAAGCAATGCCTTCTCCAAAGACTGAGAAACAAGTAAGAGGATTCTTGGGACATCTGAACTATATTTCTAGATTTATATTCCTCATGATCGTGACATGCGCGTCGATTTTCAAGTTACTCAAAAAAGAATCAGGACTGCGTTTGGACAGAAGACTGCCAAACCGCCTTCGACAGTATCAAGGAATACCTGTTGAACCCACCGATGCTATCACCTCCTATAGAGGGGAGACCGTTGATCATCTACCTAAAGGTCTTGGAAGACTCGATGGGGTGTGTACTGGGCCAGGAAGACGAAACCAAAAGGAAAGAGTCTGCCATCTACTATTTGAGCAAGAAATTCACCGACTGCGAGACACGGTACACTATGCTTGAGAAAACTTGCTGTGCTCTGGCTTGGGCAGCCAAACTTCTTCACCAGTATATGATTCGTCATATTACTTAGTTAATCTCCGAAATGGATCCAATCAAGTATGTCTTTGAAAAGCCTGCTCTCACGGGAAGGATTGCCCGTTGACAGATGTTGTTAACAGAATACGACATTGAGTACCATGCTCAGAAAACCATCAAGGGAAGTATTTTAGCCAATCATTTGGCTCATCAACCGATTGACGATCAAGAATCAGTCGGATTTGACTTCCCCGACGAAGATGTCATGTACTTGAAAATGAAAGATTGCGATGAACCGCTACCCAGTGAAGGGCCAGAACCAGGTTCCCAATGGGGACTAATCTTTGACGGAGATGTCAATCATTATGGAAATGGAATTGGGGCAATCATCATAACACCTCAGGGTACCCACATTCCTTTCACGGCCCGATTAACGTTCAAATGTACAGACAACGAGGCTGAATACGAAGCTTGTATCATGGGTCTTGAAGAAGCGATTGACTTGAGAATTAAGAACTTAGACGAGTATGGCGACTCAACCCTGGTTATCAATCAGATCAAATGAGATTGGAACACATACCAATCAGGATTGATTCCTTACAAATATTACGCGAGAAGGTTGTTACCATTCTTTAATAGAATCGAGTTTCATCACATCCCTCGTGAAGAGAATCACATGGCTGATGCATTAGCCACTCTCTCTTCCATGATTAGTGTAAGTCAATGGAATGACATACCTAAGATTGACGTAATGCGCCTTGAACGGCCCGCTTATATCTTCACGATTAAAGCAGTCATAGACGACAAACCTTGGTATCACGATATCGAATGCTTCCTTCAGAAACAAGAGTATCCGCCTGGGGCATCCGGAAAAGACAGAAAGACCCTTAGAAGATTGGCGGGAAGCTTCTTTCTGAGTGGTGATACACTCTATAAGAGACACTTTGACATGGTCTTGCTCCGATGCGTAGACAGACCAGAAGCAAACATGCTGATAAAAGAAATTCACGAAGGATCCTTTGGCACTCATGCCAATGGACACACAATGGCGAGAAAAATTCTAAGAGCAGGGTAGTATTGGTTGACAATGGAATCTGATTGCTACAAGTATATGAGGAGATGTCACAAGTGTCAGATATACTCAGACAAAATTCATGTACCGCCAACGCATCTCAAAGTTCTTTCTTCCCTTTGGCCTTTTTCTATATTGGGAATCGACATGATTGGCATGATTGAACCTAAGGCTTCGAACGGACATGGATTCATTCTGGTAGCCATTGACTACTTCACCAAGTGGGTCGAAGCAGCGTCATACGCTAATGTAACCCGACAAGTGGTAGTCCGATTTATCAAAAACAATCTCATATGACGTTATGGTGTTCCTAGCCAGATCATTACTGATAATGGATCCAACTTAAACAACAAGATGATGAAAGAGTTGTGCGCTGAGTTCAAAATCGAACACCACAATTCATCTCCCTACCGACCGAAGATGAACGGAGTGGTAGAAGCGGGTAACAAGAACATCAAAAAGATCGTTCAAATGATGGTTGTAACCTACAAAGACTGGCACGAGATGTTGTCCTTTGCTCTTCACGGTTATCATACATTTGTCTATTCTTCAATAGGGGCAACCCCTTTCTCTCTAGTATATGGCATGGAGGCAATGCTTCCCATAGAAGTAGAGAGCCCATCAATTCAGGTATTGGTGGAAGCTAAGCAAACAGAAGATGAATGGTGTCAAAGTCGACACGATGAACTAAATCTGATCGAAGAAAAGAGAATAACGAATTTATGCCATGGTCAGTTGTATCAACAAAGAATGAAAAATGAGTTTGACAAAAAGGTCCAACCTCGCGTCTTCAGAAAAGGAGACCTTGTGCTCAAGAAGATACAATCCTTTCTCACTGATTCCCGGGGCAAATAGACTCCGAATTACGATGGCCATGGACGGAGAAGAGTTTGCCTTGAGAAAGCCTTGAGACTCGCAACCATGGACGGAGAAGAGTTTTCCTACCCCACAAATGGTGACGTAGTCAAGAAATACTTCGCCTAAATAAAAAAACATCTCGATGGATTGAAAACTCGAAAGGGCGGTCCAGGCAAAAATTAGAGACATAATCAAAAATCATCCCGATGGATTGGAAATTTCAAAGTACAATCTAGGCAAAAGTTAGGGATTCACGGCAAGTAACTACGTCTAACAAAGGGGCAAATCCCTCAGCAGCAGTCATGCCATCCGTCAGGAAAACTCCAGTGAAATTCATCTTCGACAGAAGCTCAGGATGTCCAGAAATCAAAGTTGGTAGAGGGAATACAGTCGTTCTATTTCAATGTAGCCCTTTTCCCTTTAATTACCATTTTCTAACTTTGTAAATACTCTATGGAATCAAGCATTTAGCTGATTTCCAGCCTATCAATAAAATTTGAGCCTTAATGCTTTTGTTTGCAAGTCTTATTTATTTTAGCTTTACAGAACGACATTTTAATATGATCAACGATTCTTGAAATAAAACAAAAATGAATTTACTTGCCAAATTTTTCTGCTTTTAAAATAAAGATGGCAATTCTTTTGACTGTTGAACATCGAAAGAGCATCGATCGCTACTCCAAAGGCGATTAAGCTTTAAAGTGCAGAATTAAAGTATTCCTTCTCAAACCAGTATGCCTGAATGAAGGATCAACCATATCAAATGCAAATATTGCAGCTGATATCCCCGACAGAGTTCTTACCTCCTAAGCCCGACCAACGTTTTCCCCCGTGGGAACTACTTTCTCTTAAGCAAGGCAGAATTGCTATTTTGAACCGAAGATACTTCTTCGTCCCCTACAGTGGCCGAGTATCCAGTCATATTCATCCACTAGTATGCATGTCGTGTCAGTTTTGTTAGCATATACATACATCCATCATGCATTAT
Organism: Lathyrus tuberosus; assembly: GCA_022829125.1. NCBI lineage: Eukaryota > Viridiplantae > Streptophyta > Magnoliopsida > Fabales > Fabaceae > Lathyrus > Lathyrus tuberosus. Next base: position 1,356,906 of record JALAZF010000179.1, read on the forward strand.
TGATTTGCAATCATATTCATATTTCATCACTATCACTCTAGCCGGTCTTATCCCCTAGCGATAAAAGTCCTCTCACTTGAGTTGTCAGTTATTTCCTCGTCAGGGAATGTTTTGTCTGAACCACCTTTCTCCCAAGTTTATTTCTGGGATGGAGACGGTCTTCGACCACTTTTATAACTTGAACCTCTGAAAGGCAAAAAGACCTTCGACAAACGTCACTCTTCACCATTTAAGAGGATATCTGCGCTTTCCCGAATTAAGGAAAATCCCCAGAGAAAGCCTCGCAACTAAAAGAAACTCTCAGCAACACATTGGTTTTTCTCTTCAGAGAGTCAATGTTAATGAAGTCACCAGCACCTCAAAATTGGATCACATCACATGACATTTCTCCGAGAAGATCTCTGGGAAAAGTATGATGTAATACCCCCAAGCAGAAAACAACCTCTTAAGAGACTCGTTTTCCCCAGTAGAGTCGACAAATGGCGTCTCCAATAGAGAAGTTTGTACACCTCTACAGCTCTGGCAGATGGGTTCCCCAGCAAGTCTGACATCAAAACTTTTTCAATCAAATGGCATCTCCCCAGGAAAATTCGGCGAGAAGTTTGATAAAGACCGCTACACATAGCGTCCCTTGTTAAGGAAGAAACTCGACAAGAAGAAACTGTGACTAGTTCCTTGGCGAAAAACCAGGATCGAGGGGAAGTTTATATCAGAAACCAAGATCAGTTCCATGGTCGAAGACCAGGATCGAGGGGAAGTTTATTTCAGAAACTGAGACCAGTTTCTTGGCTGAAGACCAGGATCGAGGGAAAGTTTATATATCAGAAACTTAGACCAGTTCCATGGCGGAAGACCAGGATTGAGGGGAAGTTTTACCTTTTCTAAGTATCAGTGCTTAGCAAAAGAAGATGAATGAGCAAACTGCCATTCATAACCACCATTAAAATTTCGGGTATTCAGATATTTAATCCTCTTGCACCCTGAATGCCCGTATACCTTCGCCATTCAAACCTCTGGGTCCAAGAAGATTAAATAGGGGCATCTGTCATACCCCAAATTTTGACCACCAAGATTTCCCATCATTGTGTAAATCATCATCACAATATGGATGAACCATCATGCCTAATCAATATCCTCAGAGATGTTTGAGCATTCACCACAGTCAAGAATTAGGGTTTCAAGCCCTCTCAGAGCCTTAGAAAAAGGATCTATAAAGGAATGACATGCTCTTCAACTTGTCTAAACTCTCAAACACCCATAAAGGATCAAGAGGACTCCCACATCAAGAATCAAGCACAAGGGTGCAGCATTTAAAGTGGATCAAGCCTCAAGATCGTCAGTGTCGCCAAATTAGGGTTTTGGTCGACCAAGGCCTCCAGATGGAAATTTTCTTCTAAGCATGAGCCATTGCTTCAAAGAACAACCCAAGATACTCTAAGGGACCTCATGGACAAAATCATCAAGTCAATTTAACCTCAGGAGATGCATTTACCAAAAATCAGGAATTAGGGTTTCTTGACCTAATTTACCCCTAAGTTGACTTTTGGGACAAAACATGAGCCAAGACATCAAGACATGATCTGAGGGTCTCCAATATACTACATTGATCCATTTGCAACAATGGATTGATCCAAGAAGCTTGATTCACAAGTTTCAATTTCATCAGGACCACAATTAGGGCTTTGAGGAAAAGTCAACTGTACCTTTGACTTTTGACCAGGACATGCTCCCAAACCTTGGGACATGATTCAATACACCCTATAACACCTATGGAATCCATCCATTAGGTTTGATTTAGGTCAAGGGCTTGATTTCACAAAGGATCGCATAGTTTGGAGTTCATTTGATAAAAAGTCTACTGTACAAAAATCCAAAGTTTAACTTTTTGAATTTTTGGTCAACCAAGGTTCTTTAACCCTAAAACAATATTAATATGTGATTTGAATCATCATTCATCAAGAAAAACCAAAGAAAATGAGTTAACTTGTAAAAGGGGTAACCATAAAAAACTTAGAATTTTTCTAAGTTATGGAACAAAGTGGCTAGGGTACCAACTTCCAAGGACCATAACTTGAGATCCAAGCTACCATTTTGGATGGTCCAAAGCTGGATTTGTAGCTCTCATTAAACACTTCAAAAGTGTCAACTACATCTCATTCCAATTCCCCATGGATTTTAAGTTATGGAGTGATCAAAATGGCTAAAAACATGAAAATGACACATTTCCAACACTTAGTGAAATTTTCACTAAATCAGAATCTGCCTTATTTTTTCCAAAATGTAGAGGCATTTTTCATTGTAATTCAAGTTGGATCAAAACCAAAGTTGGACATCATGTTGAAATAGGATATATCAGCTTTCCAAAATGACCAAGAACTCCATCAAACTCCACTCGAGCTAGGGGTTATGACAGGTGCAACATGCCTTGCTGCAAACTGTCTTGGCAAGGCAGATTTGTGCATTAGGGCTCGAATTGATCAAATTGTGCAAAAATAAACATGTTTATCCATCTGCACACCTCAAGGGGGAACAACCAAGGAACAAACACTGATCCATAAGCCTCCCAAGTCCAAGATTCCACAAGTAGCCATGCCAAACCTAAAAAGCTAAAGATACCTCAAGACTCCAATTTTGTTTTGAGACATTTAATGGATGCATAGAGCTGGCATGTATCAGTCCATGATCAGCCAAATGAGTCAAGATAAGCTCACACAACATAGGACCTAAGCCTGCAAAGTTTGGCACAAGTCAATGGCTAGATGAGACCCTTGATTAAAGAATTAAGACATTCAACACAATCTGATCCAAGCTGCCAAACATTATTGATGCCAAAACAAATTTGCTCTACTATAAGTAGAGCTCATTTGTGCTCAAATTAAGTACACCAAAGGTCCTAAATAGATGCCTTTCTCAGAATCACTACTTTCACTCCCAAAACACCTTCTTTTGCAAGTCACTATCGGGTTTTGCATTTGAGAGTGATTCCAACCAAACCAATGGTTCACTCACCTCACATATAACATATAGAAGTGATCCATAACACAAAATCACATCTGGAACATCAGATTCTCAAAATCACCAGCCAATTGCTCAAGTTCTTGACAGATTTGCAGTTGGGGTACCATCTCAAGTTCCAGATCATTTCCATTCATTCCAAGCATTCAAACACAATCCTTGGCACCTAGGGAAGCTGTCCAGATCATTGGAACCTAGCTGTAACACCTCTAACTCAGAACTCGATCACCAGCTGCAAGAGGTAAGCATGAACTCTTCAAACTCCATGATGCATGCATATTTTACTGAACAATAATTTTGCCATATGTTCCTAATCATGTATGGAGTGATAACACTCAATCAATTGCCATGAATTAGTCGTGTATGGAATTTCATGGTGTTCATACTGAAATTAGGGTTCTTGAGAGTTTCTTCTAATTTCTCACTCAATACTCAAAATAAATGCAATTAATCTATATGGTTGTGATCCTTGTTCAAAAACAAGCAAGATTGGTACTTGAATCGTGCAAAACCATTGATAAATCATGGAGAAAAGTGAGAAAATCCAAATCTGGAAAAACAGAGGGCGCGGGCAAGAACTTGGTGTTCTTGGCGCCCTTTTTCAAATTTTTGAATATTTGAATATTTTGTTATTTTTGTTAATTGATTCAAAAATTAATTTCTCTCTGAATATTTATATTTTTTAATTGATTCTTTTTCTCAAAATTCACTAAAATGTTTAAATATTTTATTTTACAAAAAAATCCAATTTATATTATTTATTTAATATAGTTAGAATTTTTATAAATAATTTCAGTTTTGTTGTTTTAAAACATTTTTAAATGAAATTCCCACTTTGATCTTTCAAAACCAATTGAATTTCAAACTCTCATGTAATTAAACATGACTTTTCAAAATATTTTTTAAGGTGTACAACTTATTTTTGAATATATTTGGTATTTTATATCATTTTTTCATTTAATTTCCTTTGAAAAATAACATTTTTATTTAAAATTAGGGTTTCCTCTTGATTTTAAATTTTAAAACACTTTTGGGCCTCTAATAGAGTGTAAGACCCAATTCCCTTTTAACCAAAACCATTTTGGGCCTCAGATATTGTATAAGTCCTGACACGATAAAAAGATCTCGGAGCGATCGCCATTTTTCAAATAAAAAACTCCTTGGGCCTCTCCTTGAGTTGTAAGCCCCATCACTTGTACAAAAACACTTTTGGGCCTCTAATAGAGTGTAAGACCCAATCCCTTTGTAAATAAACCTTTTTGGGCCTCACACATTGTATAAGTCCCTCGGTATATTTTCAAAAGTTCGGCGCGATCGTCGCCTTTGTAACAAAATCAACAGGGCTTCTCCTTGAGCTATAAGACCAATCTTTATTCATTTTCAAACTCTTTGGGCCTCTCCTTGAGTTGTAAGACCCATCCCTTTGTACAGAAAACCGCTTTGGGCTTCAGTCGTTGTATAAGTCCCGATACGATATTCAAAACAACGGTGCGATCACTGTTAAACCTTGGGCCTCTCCTTGTGTATAAGCCCCAACAATCTTTTCAAAAACAACTTCACTTTTGATTTAGATTCAAGTATATATATGTTGTTATCAAAACCTTCTTTAATTTCTTTGAACAACTAACAACACAGCATGGAAGCTTGCTCACCTGTAAATTTTAACCATTTTCATTTACTCGTTTTCATATATATATATATATATAACGGTATTGTGGGAAGCTACGTACTGTAAGTCTTATTTCATATCCTTTTTAATGCTTGTCATATATCAACTGTATATATACTAGTATAGCTATTTAGAGTTTTCCCCGGCAACTAGGTCTAGAACTAGGTAAAGCCAGTTGGTCACTCTTGGATACAGTCAAAACTAGATCCCCATAGGATTTCCAGATACAGTATTGCCTTCTCTTAGGCTTAAACAATATGGAACAAAGAGAAAGGAAGTATTCTTCGTGAACCTTTTCTCAAGCTGTCACTATTAGAAATTGTCAAAGAAATTCTACTCCCCATAGTTGATCTATTCTCGGTGAATAGCATCTCTTGAGTTTCTTCAAACCTCAGAACTTTCACTAAATGATCTAGTCTCGATGAATAGCATTTCTTGAACTTTTCTTGGTTTGGGACCCACATGCTTCCTAAAAGCATCTCCGCCTCCTCTTGGGCTTTGTACAAGGACCCTGCGGCTTCTTAGAAGTTCTCATGCCTTCTCTTGGGCTTAATACAAGGACCCTAAAGACCTCCTAAAGGTATAAGATAGAACTTAGTCATCCTTTGCTAGAGCAGTCTTTCCAGTGTCAAATCTCAGACCAATTTAGGGTCGATTCTCATCCTGTAAAACACCTGCCTCCTCTTGGGCATCATACAAAAGATAAAACTCTTCCACACCAGTAGACTTGGACAGTCTAATCCCCTTGAATCTCAAAGACATTCTCAAGTTCCTTACAAACATAGGAAGAAACCCTGGTCACTCTGGATAAATCTCCTATAGAGTTAAAACCCATGGGTTCTAAAACCCAGTCTCTCTCCTAAAAAATCCCAGCCAGGGTCAAAAGGCTGTTAATAACACTATCTCAAATCAGAACCTCAAGGTATCTGATACCCCAACTCTTCTGTGACCATCAGCAAGAGTTGATTCCCCACTTGGACCTGCCTCAGGATCTCAATAATCCTCAGCAGAAGCTAGCCTCCTCTTAAGCTTTGTATAAAGACCTTTCCTCAGTGTAGTCAGCCTCCTCTTGGGCTTTGTACAACGATTCTCCCTAGTGAATCTAACCTTTTCAGACTCTCTTGTTGAGTCAATCACCTTTTCAGACTCTCTTGTTGAGTCAATCACCTTTTCAGACTCTCTTGTTGAGTCAATCACCTTTCAGACTCTCTTGTTGAGTCAATCACCTTTCAGTACTCTCTTGTTGAGTCAACCCTCTTAGCCTCAATCTCGGGCTTTGTACGAGACAGACAAAAACACTCTCTTGTTGAGTCAATCTTTTCCAGCCTCCTTCCAGGCTTAGCATAAAGATTTCCCCTAGCAGAAGCCAGCATCCTCTTAGGAAGAATAATTTCTCCAGCTTGTTCAGCCACAATCCTGGGCTTCATACAGGACAGATAAAACCACTCTCTTGTTGAGTCAAACCCTTTTAGCCTCAATCTTAGGCTTTGTACAAGACATAAATCTTCATAACCTTCTCTTAAGCTTGGGACAAGTATCTTCCCTAGTGGAGTCAATTCCTCCTAGCCTTCTTTAGGCTCCGAGAAATAAATTCCCTAAGTTGAGCCAAACTCTTTTCAGCCTCAATCTTAGGCTTTGTACAAGACAAATAATACTCTCCAGCAGAGTCAAACTCACTTCAGCCTCAATCTTGGGCTTCGTACAAGACACATTAAAATATCCTCATCCGAGTCAGGTAAATTTCTCATTTCAGCCTCAATCTTGGGCTTCGTACAAGACATATACAAACCTCCCCGGCGGAGTCAAAATCCCTTTTTAGCCTCAATCTTGGGCTTCGTACAAGACAGATAGAACATTTTCCCCAGAAAAGTCAAACTTTTAGCCTCCTCTTAGGCTTTGTATAATGATATCCCTAAAAGAGTCAGTCTCTTTTTTGCCTCAATCTTGGGCTTTGTACAAGACATATAAACACTCTCTTGTTGAGTCGGTCATCTCCAGCCTCCTCTTAGGCTTTGTATAAGGACTTCCCTAGTGGAGTCAATCAACCTCTTAGCTTCAACCTTGGGCTTTGATCAAGGCACACAAAAATCAATAATCCCCTCAGAGGAAGTCCAATCCCTCTTTAGAGATGACAAATTCTCTCTCAGTCAAACCTTTTAGCTTCAATCTCGGGCTTTGAACAAGACACAAATAAACCTTTTAGCTTCAATCTTGGGCTTTGAATAAGACACCAAATATCTTTTTCCTCCCTTAGAATAGGAGGAACTACGATTGCTCTAATTTCCCTGTTTCATTTAAACGAGAATACGTAGGCATAAGATTACGAAATCTTAGCGAGCATCCTAATAAAAAAACTCTAGGTCCAGTACCTTCAAACCAATCAAAACTTAGGTCCAATACCTGACCAAAAACACTTGAACACCAACAAAAACTCACTCACTCACTCATACTTCCCAAGAACCTTTCCCAACCCATTAACGGATAAACACCATCAAGTATAAAGCGAAACCTAAAGCTAATATCCTGTGGATAACCACATATAGAATGGGTAATTGACAACTCCCCATTGTATAACCTGACCCCGAACTCCCCGAATCTCTTTAAAGCGTTTGTTCAGTTAAGCATTCGCGTGCAAGGTTAGTTTTAGATAACTCCCCTTTCCCTTCCAGCTTCATGGCATAAATAAGAAATCAGAAAGTAGCACCCCCTCCTCATTGTGGGGAGAAACCCAAAAACCAGCGATAAGGTGGTCGCGTCACCGACAAAAATCTCTCGCTGCACTTTTCTTTGGCAGGTTCTCCAACTCCTCTGTTGAAGGCTCGACTGATATCGACAATGTTCACAATAGAGGGTAATGGAGTTTCTTTTCCATTTTCTAGGGTCGTTACACCGTACTTGTACGAGATAGCTTTTTCTGACTTGTACGGTATGGGATCTGGCAATTAGACAACCACAGGGGCTTTTTGGGCCTTCTGACCATTGTAGGCCACCTCAATTAACTCTACGTTTGGAATCTTTCTATTGCCGAGAGAGACTCTTGACTCATCGAGTAGAGGAATTACGGTACAAACATTCTTGGTTTTTCCATGATTGGAGATTATGACAGTGTTTTTGCTTTGACCGGGGAAGTAATCTTGTATCATGTTGATTGATTCAGAATTTGAACATGGTTGAATCTCCTTTAGGTTTAGCTGGTGCTGGAGAGATGCTCGCACTAGATAGCATCCTTGGTTTTTTTTCGAGCATAATCTACCGCGATCATAATTGTGAGGTAGTACCCGACCATATCTGCTTTGTATGCAGTGCATCCTCACTAGATCCGTTTCTATTGAGCGAACATCACAATTTTGATGTCTACCTAGATTCCCATCAGTCATGCTAACTTGTTGCGTGTCTTCATCCAGGTAGATCGGAAGCCACCAGTGGTCCAACAGATGCTGAAGAGTCCTTTGCACAAGCGCACACCCTTGGTCGTTTTCGTAGCATTCTTTACAGTCTTGATAGTTATGCGAGGCCAGAAAACTAAGTCTGACTTGCTTAGCATGTAATTCCACTAGACTAGTATTCATTAAGCGTATGTCAAAGATTTGAACCATGTTGACTTGATGATTACTTCTTTCATGGTAGTCTTGGATCCATCCGAGATCCATTTGACATTGGAGGGCCTCTTGTTCAAAAGAGCATCTCTGATTGTCTTTTGAGCAGATCGGGCAAGTGTTGTAATTATACGTGACAAATTGTAATACAGACTTTGTCTTGAAAGCATTGCCACTAGATTGATGTTCATTGCACGGATATCGTGGTTCTGAACAATGTTGGGATGTGCATGGACCATGTTTACTTCACGAATCCTGTGATCCTGAATCCAGTCCAGATCCATTTGTTCTTATAGAACTGCTTGTACTACCGCACACCCTTGATTGTCCTTGGAGCAGATATCACACTGATGATAGTTGTGAGATGAAACATGGCCGTACCCGCTCTGTTTGCAATGCATCTTTAGCGGGTTGGTTTCCAGTAAGCATACATTGCGAATTTGATAACTGTTGACATGCTCCCCTTCTATTAAATTCACTGTAGTCTTCTCATGTTGCGGTAACAGGTTCGTCTGAACATTTGGATTAGTATCTTTGAAAGATAAAACCCTATTCCTAACGAGCTTTTGTACATCAAACTTGAAGCTGAGACAATTCTCAATGTTACGTCCCGATCCTTCTTGATGGTAAGGGCAAGTCTGATAAGCTTTGAACCAAAAAGGTGGATTTTCTGGTACTGTGAGAGGAGTTCTAGTTTCAACGTGCCCCTTGGACAGTAGAAGTGGAAATTGTTCTGCGTACAACATTGGTATAGGGTCAAACCCTGATTGTCGTGTAGTACGATTGTTGTTATTGTACTATGGACGAGCCTGCTGAAGAGCCTGTTGCGGCCTTTGCTGATACTGTTGTTGATTTTGTTGGCTCTGAGCAACCTGAGGTTGATATGTCGTAGCCGGCGCTAGGTTGATAATGGGAGTTACTGCTTCTACCGATTGATACCTTCTCCTTTGCTTTCCCAGAGAGATATTACTGATATCTTGCTCTTTCTTCTTTTGGAAAGCACTACCCTATCTTATAGTAATGCTAGATGGCTCTGCATCTTTGACCAATCGTCCTTCTCGGACTGCTTCTTTAAGACCACTCCCATGTTCACCTTTTCAGTGAAGTCACTGGGCGCACTGGCAACCATTCAGTCGTAATAAAACGAGCTTAGTGTTTTCAGGAAGATCTTTGTCATTTCCTTTTCTTCGAGAGGAGGACAGATTTGGGCGACAATTTCATGCCATCTTTGAGCATATTCTTTGAAGGTTTCTTTATCCTTTTGTGACATTGCTCTGATTTGGTCCCTATCTGGTGCCATGTCCAAGTTTTATTTATACTGTTGAACAAAGGCTGCCCCGAGATCTCTGAAAGTACTAATCTTAGTGCGGTTTAAACCCATGTACCATTTGAGTGCGACACCTGTTAAACTGTCTTAGAAGTAATGAATCAATAGCTGTTGATTGTCTGTCTGGGTAGACATTTTCTGAGCGTACATCACCAAATGACTTTGAGGGCAAAACTTGCCTTTGTATTTTTCAAAGTCATGCACCTTGAATTTGTGCGGTATCTTTACATTAAGGACCAAACAAAGGTCGGCAGCATCTTTACCAAACAAGTCTTGACCGCGAATGACATGTAGTTCCGTCTGCATTTCCAAGAATTATTCCTAGAACTCATTCATCCTTTAGTATACGTCTTCGTTTCCACCAGAAATCGCTTGCGGAACCTGTCGTTCTGGGATAGTGCTTACCACTGGCTGTGGTATAGTCATTACGGCGGTAACTCTTGGCACTTCAGTGACCTGAATTTTGTAACCTTTAGGAGTTTCTGTTGTAACCCTTGTATCTTCATTTTCCTGAAGTTTGTAACCTTTAGGTCTTACGGTTCTCGCTACGAATTCTGGGTTTTCAGTGACTGGTGGGATGTATCATTCAGGTATAAAGTTGAGAGGCATACCTCAGGGAAAACCTTTAGGCATGTTGTACTGAGGATGACTGCCAGGTGTCTTAAATGCCCGTGTAGACGTACTCTCCGAGATTACAGTCCTTTCATGCTGTTGTTCCTGAGCTGCTGCCAGGGATTGCAGGTCGTGATGGAGTTTCTCCAAAATCTACTTCAAAGCATTGATCTCTTCTCTCAGCTCTCTGTTCTCTTCCTCGAGATCGTCCATTTTCTTTTGTCGATTGGCCCGAGTATTGTATGAATGAGACAGTTTGACTTTAGAGTGCGACACATATGTGAGACTCAAAGACAAAGATGTGTTATGTGAGAATGATGAATGATATGCAAAGAAAATTTATTTTTTATTGTTTTCAAAAGAACTTTTAACAATTATATTGCAAATATCACACAGCGGGGGAGACCCTTTTATTGAACTCGAAAGATTGCAGTATTTTACAAGGAAAAGTACAGTATTTTACAAAGTGCGAGAAAGGAAAATTAGGCCTATGGATCCTGATTCCTCTCTGAGGAGAGCTCAGATGTTGGTTCATGAACTTTTCTTTTCTTTGATTGGGCCCCTTCAACTGTTGTCGGGTCGACGATTCTCTGCCAAGTGAAAGGAGTGAGCAAATTTCTTCGTTCCTCCTGACTTTCAATAGCATGCTACTCTAATATCTAAATCAGAGCATCCTTTTCCTTTAGCAGTTCCTGAATCTTGGTACATTCCAAATTAAGGATCTGGTATTTGTTCTTCCAAGAGTTTCTCTCACGTTGAACTTTGTTAAAAGCGACCTGGAGTTTTCCACATCAGACATGAAATAAAGGACAGATTCCTTTAAGGGAAAAACTTCTTGGCGAGGGTAAGGAATCCTCAGTTTGATGGCTCTGGTTTGTACCCAGTTGAGGTAAGGTTCTGCAGAGGAACAATTTGGTCTTCCCAGGGATTCCCTCCCTTTCCTGTGAATATGTTGCCAGGCATGCACTATTTCTTTCTTTAGTGCCTTGTCATTTTCTCCTTCCTTGAAGAAAAGACCTTCGAGATGAGCATTATGTGGGATATCCTTCATCGGGTATCCAAGTTGACGGCGAGCTAAAATTGGATGATAGTTGATCCCTCCTTTAGTACCAATGAGGGGTACATTGGGGAAATTTCTGCATCTGTCGATTATCTTTATCCCTTCGTAAATCCGAGTGTAGCAATCTATATCTGTATTCGTAAGAGACATAATCTTCTGCGACCATCGCAGATTACTCTTGTGATCCCAAAAAGTAGCAGACTAGGGCAAGTGGGAAATAAACCATTTATAAAGTAATGGTACACAACATGTGATCATCCCTCCACTGTACAAATTCCTTAAGTGTACAGAATGATAAGCATCCATAAGTAAGGTTGGTACTGGGTTCCCAATCAAGAATATCATAACAGCATTGGTGTCGACGACGTTGTCAATGTTGGGAAAGAGGAATAACCCATACATGAACAGAACAAACACATCCTCAAAAGCAGTTATATTTCCTATACTAGTAAAGTATAGAGCTTTCTTATCAGGAATTTAGCTGGTAAACCCTAAATTCCTCCTTTGGTGGTCATGTGAGTCCTGACTTTTGACTCATCCAAAGAGAGTTCTCTTGCAATGGCTTAATCTTTTAAAATTTCTTCCAGTCTAGAAAATGGAACTTGATTAGTGATAGGTAAGTCAATCAGGTGAGAGTACTCTTCCAGTGTTGGTGTAAGTTGATAATTCTTGAAAGTGAAGCAGTGGTATACCGGATCGTAGAACTGAACCAATGTAGACAGGACCCCTTCAACCATGTTGACCTTCAGAAGAGATAACAATACTCCATGCTTAGCTCTGAAAGCCTCGGGATTAGTAATCATCCTTCCCAATTTCCTCAGGTCTTCTAGTTTTGGAACCTTGAAGGTGTACTTGTGCATTTTTCTTCTTCCGAAATCCATAACGCAACCTCTCTGATATTTGCAATTATTGTTTTAGTTTTTTTTAGAAATTTTTTTTTCTTGTTTAAAAAAAAAGGTTTTTAATGAATGCATGAATGCAGCAAACAAAAACACTTGAAACCATGGGTTTAGGGGTTCATCGTTACGAGCATGGAGCCATGGATTTACACATCCCCAAAGGTGTGTGCTAATTGGTCAATTTTTGTACCTGTAGAACGGAAGAGTGTAGTATCGCGTATCAACTATTCCTGATAGTCACTGCACAACCTATTGGCTTAATGGTTAAATGTCTACTAAATCCTCAGTGTCATGGGTACCACACTGGGGAAACTATGCTTTCACGACGTGGTCGTTCAACATTAGCAAGTCCACACGGGTACCTCGACTGATTCGGTGGACTGCCAAGTTAACTTGGTCGGGAATCACTCCCTATTAGCCTTCCTGAAGACGCCACCACTTATCTTAATGTTCTCTCAAACTTTCCACATGCGTATCAATCGCATTTCCAGTTAACAGTAATTTAAACACGGGTATTAAGTAAGGTGACGGAATATGATATATATATATAGCAGAAAAACTGAGAAAGCAAGTAAATAAACCGAGAAATAAATGCAAAGAAAAGCCTAGACCTCTTAGGAACTCTAAACCTAAAAACATCCCCAGCAGAGTCGCCATTTTTCTGTAGCGTGCGATTTTTGTCGGTGACGCGACCACCTTACCATAATGGAATTTGGGTGCTACTTTATGCTTTCTTATTTATCCTATGAAGCTGGAAAGGAAAGGGAAGAAATCTAAAACTAACCTTGCATACAAATGTTTTCTTCAGCAAATGCTAAGAGATCGGGGGTTGGGGTCTGGTTATACAAAGGGAAGCTATTAACACCCATTGTATCTATGGTAATCCATAGGAATTTTTATTGCATGTTTCTCTGTTAACTTAAAATGCTTTCTTGTGTTTATCTGTTGTGGCTAGGGAAATTTTCTCCTTTGTGAAGGTTGAGGAAATGTTTTTGTTATTTTCAGGTTTTCCGTTGTTTTTGGGAAGGATCTGGACCTAAAGTTATTTTGATTTGTGTGCTCGCTAAGATTTCGCAATCTTATGCCTACGTATTCCCGTAAAGAAATCTGGGAAATCAGAGCAATCGTAGTTCGAGGAAAATGTTTGGTGTCTTGTTTAAAGCCCAAGATTAAAGCTAACTGAGTATTTGTGTCTTGTTTAAAGTCGATGATTGAAGCTAAAAGGGTGATTGAGAAAGAATTTGTCATCTCTAAAGGGAGATATCTCACCTATTCATCACAAATGTTAAGTAATTGGTTATAAGAGAAATTACTTTAACTGGGATATGTAGAATCCAACATTGCCATAATTTCCTTTATAAGGGTGATGTCATGAAGGAGGAAAGCTTTAACTCAGTGTAGAGCAGTGCCACTTTTTCCTTATGAATCTTTCATGCTAAGAGAGGGACATTGGCTTGGATGTATGGAATCCAGAGGCTTGCCACTTATAGTTGTTATATGAAAGATAAATTTTAGCCAGGATAAGAGAAGGACTCCAGCTTGGATTTTGAATCAACAAGTGTGCCACTTACAGCAATTATCTGGAAAAGGTTTTGATTGTCTGATTTAAAATGTGATGTATAGAAGAAATATCTTCCTATAGAGAGGACTCATGTTCTCATCTGAGGGGAAATTGATTTTATTGTGCCTTGATAAAAGCCCAAGGTTGAAGCTGAAAGAAATTGACTCCACTGGGGGGTTTTATCTGTCTTGTAAAAAGCCCAAGATTGAGGCTGACTGAGGAAATTCTTATATGAAGCCTAAGAGCAGGCTGTAACACCCTTCTACCCCACAAACAATTTTAGGGAAAACACGTAATATTATCAGAGTAAAATTAGCAAGAAAGGAGCCACATATATTCAAAAACATAATTTAGTAATCATTGTCCTGTCCCGTAACACGGGTTATTCATTCATCAATAACATAAATTTATAACTACGCAGCGAAAATCAACTTTTATTTTTTTGATCAACAAAATACTCCATGGATAAAGTATCCAATTCAACATAGCCTCAACAATATGAAGATTTGCAACATAAAATCAAAAGAAGACATGAGGTTCACAAATAATCCCAACCCGATGTTACATGACACAGAGCAGGACACCTCTAAACTAAACAGCGAAAACGATACACTTCCAGGTTACATCCTCCATCATCGCGAATCTACTCTTGGTTATCTGCAAGTTACCCACATAAGAGGCAACATTTCCAAGCAGGCCGGGTGAGAATCACAATTCATTATAGTAATATAAGTACATGGAAAATGAACAGGAAGGCAACAACAACATCGTAGCATAGCCAACAACAGCATCATATCATAATCAATCAACAACATCATAGCAAAATCAACATCAATCTCATAGTAAAATGAATGGCAACATCATGATGTGATCAACAACAACATCATAGTTCAATCAACAACGACACCATGATATCCACAATAAAACATACATATTATTCGACAATCAATTCATACACATGCAATGCCACTTAGAATGAAATGCAACTTCATCGGAAGCATGCATGTGGTACCAGTTCAACGTGGATGGACACTTGGCCATCAACCCTCCAAAAGGAGCACAACATAATCAACGTATCACTTCAATCCACACAATGGGATTGAAGCTACCAATAGGCCGAAGCCCCAACATAAAAATGCTATGAAATGCAATGATGCTAATTCTCCTCAATTCATCAAAAATCAACGTGTGCATCATTCATTTCATATTCAACAAGGATTTATCATACAATCATGTTTTATCATCTTACATCAACATCAACTTGACAACAAAAGATCAGCACGAGAAAACGTCGAGAAACCTCAAGAAAACAACAAAAAAACAGCAAAACAGCATGTCTGACACGGCCGCCCGTGTCCTGTGACACGGCCGTGTCAGGAAGTCTGTAGCACAATTTCGACAAAAGCAAAAATCCAGCAAGAATAGGGGCCTGACACGGGCGCTCGTGTCCTGTGACACGGCCGTGTCAGGAAGTCTGCACCCATAATTTTTCAAAAGATTTTTCTGCTGCGTTTTGGCCTCAAATACCCCAAAATTCAGTTTTTTCCCAATACGAAAATTTGACCAAAAGACTCACACAATACACATACATCAACACGTAACATTCTATCTCATTATATTTCATCGAATCATTCATCCCTAATTCATTCTACATCACCAAACACCATAATTTCCCAAAAATTCATTTTCTACGTTTTCGACTCGAAATACCCTAAAAACTCAATTTTTCCCAAAACGAAAATTGACCAAAAATGCTTACACGATACACTTACATCAACATATATATCAATACATGCCAAACAATTCATCATATTTCACATCACATCATATATTTCACATCAAAATCATCAAAATCAAACAACATTCATACAAAACCTAATCTATTCATCTCCAACCTCATAAACTATAAGGAATTAGGAATTCTCCCCATACCTTAGAGTAATCTGAAGCCTTTCCTTTCTTTCTTCAAGATTCCTCTAGAAATCCTCAAGCCCTAGCCTTCTTCTCTTCTCCTCTTCAGAGTTCTTCACAAAAATACGATAATGAGAAAATGTGATCGTGTTTCTCCTTTTTGTTGGATAACTAATCCCAACTTATGAACTTCCCATCCTATCCTTACTCATTTTTACATAAGACCACCTTGCCCTTTTCTCATTTTAATTTTTAATAATAATAATAACATAAATAATATTTGATTATTTACTTTATTAAAATTATTCAAAATTGCATCTTTTAATCCATAATTCTCCAAAATTGTCACAAACCTCAATAATTCATCTAAATTAATTAAATAACTCATTAAATAAATAATTTAGATTTTCGGGTCGTTACAACTCTCCCCTACTTTAAGAATTTTCGTCCTCGAAAATTACCTGAAGTGGACAGAGTCGGATATGACTCCTTCATCTGGTCCTCATACTCCCAAGTCCAACTCTCACCAGCTGGTCTGCCCTACAACACCTTTACTAGAGCAATCTCTTTCACTCTTAGGTCGGAACACAACCATGCCGTTACCATTGCCATCAACACCGTCATAAGAACATCAACATAACCTATAACACCGATAATTTTGTCTTACCACATTAATCCCATAATATTGTGATTCTTTTAACGAACATATACCTCAACACTTCTACCGACATGGCAGTAACTCGAAAACTTTTCTCATATCACTTTCATTCTAGAATATCCAATAGTGTGCATAATTCTCGCAAGCTTCTGATGCCTGATCCTTACCTCCAATAAGTCGTATTCACATGATACACACCACGCTTCAGCTGCACACTCTGATTACTTGCAAAGTATCAAGACTACTCAGTTTAACTCTAACTTCTAATCACCAATCTGTCATAACAACGACTTTCGACTTAACTCTTTGGAATTTCGTTCCAACAGGTATTCTACACTCTCGTAGTTACCGAATACTTCAACTTAGATCCGTAGGATAACACCTATGACATTCAACACCATTACAATGACGACTACTTCCAGATCTTGGATCATATATATATGTGCTTCCACGAAATTCCCGATTATCATCAAACATAAACTACAACTTTACCATCTCCTATTTACACGTTCCTCGAAAATCATCTTAAACATGCAACATCATTACAACAACATAGGGTACCTGTGTACAATTAACTTCAACCAGATAAATCATCTTTTCCTTTCCAACTAATCTGACAAATCAAATCATCAACTTTTACTCATACTGACACAATTCTTCATAAATTCTCATCCGAATTAACACAACCAAGTAACTCATCTTTACCAACCAAAAGTTCCACTTTTACAATTCAACTTATAATTTCACTTCTTTTAATACTTGCAACTCAACCCTCTAATACTCTATCCGACATTCTTGTCTAATCATGGTCTTACATTTCTATCTACTTTCCCTTCGAATCATCTCAAGAAAGCTTCAAGTCTCAAGTCACTTGACTCATCACAAAACAACACCAAGTTATCCAGAACTCGATGATGAGTTCCCATACTACTCATCAATCTAATCGCAACTTTATGATACGTCTGCAAACCCAACCAATTTCCTTATATATGAACCTGCATCGACAAAACAACCCACAAACACTGGGCTCAACTTCAACCAATTCAACGTACATACTATACTAGCTGGCATGACATATCTGTCCATCAATTATGATTCCGTCTACTATCAACAAGAGATTAAGGATGATCAGTTCCTCAATTTGTCAATAGATAGCCGGCAACTATAACAGTGGCATAAATCATCATTACTCAACAACAATAGCGTACTTTACCTTGTGACCAAAGTCCGTAAGCATAATGCTCCGCCAACTTCCCAAGGCTTACCAACAACTTCTTAGTTTTCTTAACTCTGACCCCGTCAATTATACCAAAACGTCCAAAATCCAATACATATTCTCTTATACATGCTCATAGCACAACACAATTATTAAATATCTTTCCAACACCAGAATCGCAAATACTTTAAGTACTATCCAACTCGGTTCGCTCCAATTACAATTTCCATCCAAGTTAAAATTTTTAACAACACTAATCAAACATTTGCCTTTCTCTCAACATTACCATCACATAACATCGTCACTTTAACCATTCTCATTTGACATAAATCGCATCTCTATGCATTCTTCGATACCGTCGCATTCTTTCTAATACCAACATTTTATTCCTCATCGATTTTTCACACTCGTCTTCATCTTTCCAATTTTTTTTTCAGCAACAGTCGCTCAACTTCGGACACATTTATCTCTTCCAAAACAGACCTCCCAAACATAAAATTATATTCCAAAATGAATAGAATTTCGTGAAGATTCCAGAACTTCAAGAATCACTTGAATCCGAGTTACAAGTAAAAAATTATCATCCTTACACCGGAACTGGTTCAGAATTTCTGTATGCAGAATTTTCCAAAAATCAGCATCAGACCCAAATATTAAAACGCGTTTTTCTCTCTCTTCAAAAACATGCCGAAAACAAAGTTTATATGCAAACTGAAGGGAATTTCGTAAGTTTTCCAAAAATTCCATAATCGCTTCCATCGGATTTACAAGCGAAAAGTTATACCCCTTTTTCTGAAGGCTATTCCATAACTGCGAAAATAGAACCCGAGATTGATAAACATGAGTTCTACCTCTCTCTCTTGCTTCTAGATCCTCCAACTATTCTTGATTTTCATCCAAATCCAAAAATAATCCGACATCAATCCAATTATATGGAAAACATACTAGTCTATCAGTTGATCCATCAAATCGTCAATCTTTTCGGAGTAGACCCTTATTTTCAATCATCTCCTTAACCCGCCATCATTAATCTCCTCACATCTTATAAAACCGTCATCATATACATACACTCATATAAGCTTCACTCTCTAAGAGTCATCTTCTTCGGTTATCCGGTAAAACACTATTTCTTCATTGTCTCCAATTCTAATATACACTCCAGAGGCAAATCATAATTATACTTCGCTTGCATATCAACATTCGTCACATTACTCTCTATCCTCCGAGAAGTAACATTAACTATACCGGCTTGTTCTATCTCCAGGAATCTCAAACTTGACCGGCAACTAAGAATTCGTGAATCTGTTCTCTCGGTGGTTCGCGACATTACAACTTCAACAACACTTGTACTCTTACCCTTAATATCACCTTGAATCAACTCCTCACACCGGAAACATCTCCGGAAAGAAAACTTCTCCCCTACTTGTTTCGACCAACACCGGATGCCAACGGTTAAAAAAAACAAACAAGTACCGACAGTGTTCACACACATTCGCGTACTAAGGAATAAACAACATAGACAACTTGGCCGGACAGACCGACCTGCTCTGATACCACTAATGTAACACCCTTCTACCCCACAAACAATTTTAAGGAAAACACGTAATATTATCAGAGTAAAATTAGCAAGAAAGGAGCCACATATATTCAAAAACATAATTTAGTAATCATTGTCCTGTCCCGTAACACGGGTTATTCATTCATCAATAACATAGATTTATAACTACGCAGCGGAAATCAACTTTTATTTTTTTTTATCAACAAAATACTCCATGGATAAAGTATCCAATTCAATATAGCCTCAACAATATAAAGATTTGCAACATAAAATCAAAAGAAGACATGAGGTTCACAAATAATCCCAAGCCGATGTTACATGACACAGAGCAGGACACCTCTAAACTAAACAGCAAAAACGACACACTTCCAGGCTACATCCTCCATCATCGCGAATCTACTCTTGGTTATCTGCAAGTTACCCACATAAGAGGCAACATTTCCAAGCAGGCAGGGTGAGAATCACAATTCATTATAGTAATATAAGTACATGGAAAATGAACAGGAAGGCAACAACAACATCATAGCATAGCCAACAACAGCATCATATCATAATCAATCAACAACATCATAGCAAAATCAACATCAATCTCATAGTAAAATCAATGGCAACATCATGATGTGATCAACAACAACATCATAGTTCAATCAACAACGACACCATGATATCCACAATAAAACATACATATTATTCGACAATCAATTCATACACATGCAATGCCACTTAGAATGAAATTCAACTTCATCGGAAACATGCATGTGGTACCAGTTCAACGTGGATGGACACTTGGCCATCAACCCTCCAAAAGGAGCACAACGTAATCAATGTATCACTTCAATCCGCACAATGGGATTGAAGCTACCAATAGGCCGAAGCCCCAACATAAAAATGCTATGAAATGCAATGATGCTAATTCTCCTCAATTCATCAAAAATCAACGTGTGCATCATTCATTTCATATTCAACAAGGATTTATCATACAATCATGTTTTATCATCTTACATCAACAACAACTTGACAACAAAAGATCAGCACGAGAAAACGTCGAGAAACCTCAAGAAAACAACAAAAAAACAGCAAAACAGAATGTCTGACACGGCCGCCCGTGTCCTGTGACACGGCCGTGTCAGGAAGTCTGTAGCACAATTTCGACAAAACCAAAAATCCTGCAAGAATAGGGGTCTGACACGGCCGCCCGTGTCCTGTGACACGGCCGTGTCAGGAAGTCTGCACCCATAATTTTTCAAAAGATTTTTCTGCTGCGTTTTGGCCTCAAATACCCCAAAATTCAGTTTTTTCCCAATACGAAAATTTGACTAAAAGACTCACACAATACACATACATCAACACATAACATTCTATCTCGTTATATTTCATCGAATCATTCATCCCTAATTCATTCTACACCACCAAACACCATAATTTCCCAAAAATTCATTTTCTACGTTTTCGACTCGAAATACCCTAAAATCTCAATTTTTCCCAAAACGAAAATTGACCAAAAATGCTTACACGATACACTTACATCAACGTATATATCAATACATGCCAAACAATTCATCATATTTCACATCACATCATATATTTCACATCAAAATCATCAAAATCAAACAACATTCATACAAAACCTAATCTATTCATCTCCAACCTCATAAACGATAAGGAATTAGGAATTCTCCCCATACCTTAGAGTAATCTGAAGCCTTTCCTTTCTTTCTTCAAGATTCCTCTAGAAATCCTCAAGCCCTAGCCTTCTTCTCTTCTCCTCTTCAGAGTTCTTCACAAAAATACGATAATGAGAAAATGTGATCGTGTTTCTCCTTTCTGTTGGATAACTAATCCCAACTTATGAACTTCCCATCCTATCCTTACTCATTTTCACATAAGGCCACCTTGCCCTTTTATCATTTTAATTTTTAATAATAATAATAACATAAATAATATTTGATTATTTACTTTATTAAAATTATTCAAAATTGCATCTTTTAATCCCTAATTCTCCAAAATTGTCACAAACCTCAATAATTCATCTAAATTAATTAAATAACTCATTAAATAAATAATTTAGATTTTCGTCCAGAGGCTTGCCACTTATAGTTGTTATATGAAAGATAAATTTTAGCCAGGATAAGAGAAGGACTCTAGCTTGAATTTTGAATCAACAAGTGTGCCACTTACAGCAATTATCTGGAAAAGGTTTTGATTGTCTGATTTAAAATGTGATGTATAGAGGAAATATCTTCCTACAGAGAGGACTCATGGTCTCATCTGAGGGGATGTTGATTTTATTGTGCCTTGATAAAAACCCAAGGTTGAAGCTGAAAGAAACTGACTCCACTGGGGGGGTTTTATCTGTCTTGTAAAAAGCCCAAGATTGAGGCTGACTGAGGAAATTCTTATATGAAGCCTAAGAAGAGGCTATCTCTTGCTGGTATTTGTGTAAATCCAGGAGCATGTCCAAATTGTATTGGGGAATCCAAAGGTTTTACTCTTGATGGGAATCAGGGAAGAATTGAGGTATCAGATGCCATGAGATTCTGATTTTACTAAGGATTTGTAAATGGTAAATTGACCTTGGTTGGGGATTTTTAAGTTATAGGCTTAAACCTTATTGTGGGTCAGGGAAGTTTAAAATTGAATTTGAAAACCTTGGAGGTTTTAACTCTGTTGGAGACTGATGCATTGTTAGAAATGATCAGGGTTTTTCCTGTGCTTTTAGGAAACTTGAGGGTCTTTGTGTGAGATCCTAGAGGAGATGAGACTTTCCAAGTCTACTTGATTGAAGCCCAAGAGGAGGCTGAGACTGTCCAAGTTTCTCAAGAAGTGGTAGGCTCTGGTGTAGAGTGGGGTCTTTGTATGATGCCCAAGAAGAGGCTGAGGGTTTAAGGGATGAATATCAATCCTAGAATGGTCTGATGTTCTGGAAATTTGACTCTCATGGGGATTGAACTAGTAGAGATGACTAGTTTCTATCCTATGCCTTTGGGAGGCCTTTGGGTCCTTGTACTAAGCCAAAGAGGAGGCTGAGGAACTTTTAAGAAGCCCGGGGGTCCTTGTACTAAGCCCAAGAAGAGGTTAAGGATACTTCTAGGAAGCCTGGGAATCCAAACCAAAGAAATATTTCAAGAAAGGTTTCACCTGGAATTATTCTTTTCTTTGTTGAACAGTTCTAAGGTTTGAAGAAATTCAAAAAAGGTTTCACGGGGAATTAATCCTCTTTGGGGAGATGAATTTCTTGTATACGCATATATTTCTAAGTTTGACTGTCTTGAGAAAAGTTTCACTGGGAATAATGCCTTTCTCTATTCCATATTGAATAAGCCCAAGAGAAGGCAGACTGTATAGGGAATTTCCTATGAGGGAACTAGTTTTAACTATGTTGTAAAGTAACCTCTGGTTTGACCATAGCATAGACCTAACTGCTGGGGGAAACTCTAAGCAAGATATGCATAAGTATATACAGACAAGCAAATTGACATATATATAAACAGATATGCATTGAAGAGATATAGGGACTTACCTTCTGAGAGAAGCCCAAGTGTATTGTGATCTATTGTATTGACTACAACTGCATGATTGATTAGGGTTTCAAGAAATTGAAAAAGTTTTGAGGAAACTTTGAATTTTTAATTTGAATTAAAAACAAGTTTGTTAAAAAAGAAAGGAGGGTTTGGGGCTTATAGCTCAAAGAGAGGCCCATAAAAGTTGTTTAATGTTTAAAACAAAGTCTATGTACAAAAGATTGGGCTTATACTCAAGGAGAGGCCCAGATGACTTATTTGAAAACATTGATCGCACTGTAATACTTAAAGACGTCGTGGGACTTATACTATAGTAGAGGCCCAAAATTGTTTATGTGCAAAGAGGTGTTGGGTCTTACACTCTACTAGAGGCCCAAAAGTATTTGTGAAAAAAAAAGTATAATGTGGCTTATACTCAAGGAGAGGCCCAGATGATTTATTTGAAAAGGCGATGATCGCGCCATGATTTTGAAAACCACAGAGGGACTTATACAATGAATGAGGCCCAAAATTATTTATGTACAAGAAGGAATGGGTCTTACGCTCTAATAGAGGCCCAAGAGGTTATTTTTATACAAGAGATGGGGTTTACAACTCAAGGAGATGCCCAAATGAAAAACAGTGATCGCACCGTTTATTTTGAAAATCGTATCGGGACTTATACATTGACTGAGGCCCAAAATTTTATATTTACAAAGGAGATGGGTCTTACACTCTATTAGAGGCCCAAAATTGTTTTAAATGAAGTTTGAAAAAAATCAAAATTAAGAAAAAAAAACCCTAATTTTAATTTAAAAAATATAATTTTCAAAGGAAATTAAATAAAAAATTATATAAAATATCAAATATATTCAAAAACAAGTTGTCAACTTTGAAAAATGTTTTGAAAAATCATGTTTAATCACATGACAACTTGGAATTCATTTGAATTTGAAAAACCAAGGTGGAAATTTCATTTAAAAATGTTTAAAAACAAATAAAATGAAATTATTTACAAAAATTCAAACTATATTAAATAAATAATATAAATATGATTTTTTTGTAGAATCAAATATTTTAACATTTTTGTGAATTTTCAAAAAAAGAACCAATAAAAAATGATAAAAAATGAGAGAGAAATTAATTTTTGAAATCAATTAAGAAAATGACCTAAAAATTCAAAAATTCAAAATATGGCGCCAACGGTCATCTTCTTCCTCACGACCTCCCTCCATGGCCGTTTTGCAAAACCTCACATATCTCTCTCAATATTTAATGGTTCTGACCTTTGTAAACACGAAAGTTGTGTATTTTTGAACTAGGATTTCAATGATATAAATTAATTGCATTTATATTAAGTGTGAAGTGAGAAATCAAAAGATGAACACATGAACCCTAATTTCCGCAAGAACATTATGAAATCCTATAAACGATAGCTACAAACCAATTGATTAAGGGGAAACACTCTACATAAGTGCAAAAACATGCTTGTAACTTGAAAACACATTTATGATGCATGGATCATAGAGTTTGAGTGTGTCAGGCTTAACTATGCAAGAGGAAATAGAATCCTTAGTTGTAGGTGTTACAGATGTTGTGTGATGATCTGGACAACTTCAACAGACCTTATGTAAGGTGTTTGGAAGCTTGGAATAGATTGAAACAACCTGGAAGTGGCACCTCAACTGCAACCTTGCCAAAAAGCTTGAGTAAATGGGGGGTGACTTTGTGATTCTGGTGTTCCAGATGTGTTTTAAGGTTATGGGTCACTTGTATATGACATATGTGAGGTGTAAGGATGGTTGTTTTGGATGGAATTTTGCTCTATTTGAAAATTCGAATGTGACTTGTAAGAGAAGCAAATTCTGGTTTTTTAGAGTGATTGGATGGAAAGCATGAGTTGTTATGCTTTGGTGTACTTGAATTGATCAGAAAGAACCTCTATTTATAGTAGAGTAACTTTGTTTTGGGAGCAATAGTGATTGGAGGTTGGATCACTCCATTATCCATTGAACTTTGTCATGTAGCCAAAGTATCATCTAGCCATTGACTTGAGTCAATCTTGCAGGCTATGAGTCTTTTGTTGCAGGGATAAGGCTTGACTCCTTTAGTGATCAATGACTCAATCCATGCCACCTCAATGTATCTCTTGAACGCCTTGAAACAAAATTGAAGTTTTTAGATTTGGAACGTTGAATTTCAAATGCAAGGAATGAGATTTTTGACTTGGTGGCTTAGTGATCAGATCCCTCATCATTCAAGTTGATTTTGGCCAGAAATGAAATGATGCAAGTGTCCAAAATTAGCTCAAGAAATCGTGGGAACCAAGTCATGTTTTCATGCCTTTGTGTGGGCAGGGTGAAATATGCCATTTTTTTAGGCTTATAACTCCTTGCTCAAGTTGAACCATGGGAGGCTCTTGTACTTTTTGGAAATCCCCAATAACATACTTCAGCTTTGATGTTTAACTTTGATCTTGAATCATAATAAAAAATAACCTAAAAGTTGGTGAAAATGCAAAACAAATTCTGTCCAAAATTTTACTAAGTGTTGGAAAAATGGCCATTTTCATATTTTTGTGATTTTGATCAATCCATAACTCAAAATCCATGAGGATTTGGAATCTGTTGTAGTTGACAATCTTGAAGTATGTAATGAGAGCTTTTGATTGAGCTTTGTATGGAAGAAAAAGGTTTCTTGGATCACAAGTTATGGTCTTGCAAAGTTGGGTATAAATCACTTTTTTTCATAACTTAGTGAAATTTTAATTTTCTTATGGTTGCCCCTTTTGCAAGTAACCCCACTTTTCTTGATTTTTCTTGATGGATGATGATCTAAACCATAAGTTAACATTGTGTTTGACTTAAGGAAGCCTTGTTTGTCAAGAAATTCAAAAGGTCAAACTTTGGTTTTTTGGCACAGTTGACTTTTTATCAGATGAATTTCAAACTTTGTGACCATCTATAAAATTAAGTCCTTGACCTAATTCAAACCTAATGGATGGACTCCATAGGTGTTTTATGGTGCCTTGAATCATGTCCCAAGGTTTGGGATCATGTCTTGGTCTAAAGTTAAAGGTACAGTTGACTTTTTCATCAGAAACCCTAATTGGTCCAGATGAATTTGAATCCTTGTTTTTCTTGTGAACAAAGTTCTTTGATTCAATCCAATCTTGTAAATGGATCAATATGATGTATTGGAGGTCTTCAAAACACTTCTTGAGGTCTTGGCTCATGCCTTACTTCAAAAATCAACTTGGGGGTGAATTAGGTCAAGAAACCCTAATTCCTGATTTTTAATTAATGCATCCCCTGAGGCTATTTTGAACTTGTGATTGGGTCCATGAGGTCCCTTTGAGCTTCTTGGATCTTGTTTTGAAGTATTGGCTCATGCCCAGATGAAAATTTCCCTCTAGAGGCCTTAGTCGACCAAAACCCTAAATTGGTGACACTGATGATCTTGAGGCTTGATTAGCTTGAAGTGTTGCATTCTCATGCTCAATTCTTGAGGTGGGAGGCCTCTTGATCCTTTATGGATGTTTGAGAGGCTTTTACAAGTTGAGGATCATGTCCATTCTTGATTGATCCTTTGTCTGAGTACTCTGAGAGGGCTCAAAACCCTAATTCTTGATTGGAGTGAAGGCTCAACAATCATTGAGAGGATTGGTGAGATATGAAGGTACATCCATATTGTGGTGATGATTTGCACAATGATGGGAAATATTGTGGTCAAAATTTTGGGTATGACACTAGGTATAGGAAAGCATTACAAATTTCGATTCTAACCCAACTGGGTCGAAAAAAACATAAAAAACCCGGCCCAAAACTAAATATTTCTAAAGTTTGAAACTTCAACGAATTATTCAAGCTTGCTACACTCCTAATCAGCTCCTGGCTTCAACACGAAACTCGTAGCTCTTTGTCTTATCTTTCTAATGCCTATTAGAACCCGCCAATCTGATTCTCGTAGCTCAAGTTACAGTTTTCACGGTGAACATGTATCAAGTAACTGTTAGTGCTGAAAATAAGCTACGGAAATAAAATAAAGCTAGAAACAAACTTAAATATGAAAACACATTAAAATAGTAAAAAAAAACTCAAATAAACAGTAGGAATGCCTAAGTATAACAATGGAAGAATGTGCATGAAGATGCACTGATCAAATTCCCCCACACTTAAACGTTTGCACTCTAAGAAAATTGTATCAAGACTCATGAAAAATAACAGCATTCAGATACTCATTCTAGGCTACAAACTCTTATTCGGTTAAGATTGCATCGATAGGTACTAATTTTGCACACTAATAGTCTCGTAAGAACACAAATCTGCAATTGTGTGGTCATAAACCTTCCTCCTATACAAACCAATCTGAATCATGTTATTATGCATAAGCCTAACTTACTCATCCTCCTTTTTGCTCTCTTTCATTCTAATGCAATCACATTAAGCCCATTATCTATTCACACATATGTTAAATAAGAATGTTAGTGACTATGATCCATATCTTGTCAACAATTCAAAATTAAACACTTTAGAAACAACATTTTTTTCTTGAAGGTTTCATAACCGTTAGGCTAAGTTACCGGGTGAGGGTCACCTAACTTAAAAGGCAGATTCCTATTTAGATTTCTTATTAAGCACAGGTGTAGCGAGCGAAAATGGACGTGTTTCTTAAGCACTGCCGCTCTTTTGGGGTTACTACAGGTCGATTCATTTTTTATCCTATTGTGAGCTGATTAAGGAAGGGAAATAGATGTGTCCAATTAACCCTGCTTCCATACTGAGTTTAAACAGCGGTCTGTTAGGTTACGGGTGCGATATGGAAATGGGGCCTTTTTCTTCTTTCTTTGTTTATAACGGAACACCAGGAATGTTTATGGGTAGGGGTTTAGGACTGATATTTTTCGATTGAGATGTGAAGGTATGGGATTTTGGTTTTTGGATTAGTGTGCTCGCTAAGAGTTTGCTTTCAATCTTATGCCTATGTATTCCCGTTTACCGAAACAAGGAAATCAGAGCGAACGTAGTTCCTCCTATTCTATGGGAGGAAAAAGATGTTTTGGTGTCTTGTTCAAAGCCCAAGACGTGAAGCTAAAGGTGGTTTGTATCTTGTTCAAAGCCCAAGATGTGAAGCTAAAGGGTGTTGTCTTTAGAGAGAATTTGTCATCTCTAAAGGGGTCTGTTTGTCACAATTGTTGGGTGACTGGTTATAAAGGAGGATTACTTTAATCGGGATATGTGAATCCTAGCAATGCCATAATTTTCTTTATAGGGGTTTTTAACCTGAAGGAGAAGACTTTAACTCAGTGTAGAGCAATGCCATCTTTCCTTAGGAATTCCTCATGCTAAAAGAGAGACAGTGGCATGGATGTAGATTATCCAGAGGCTTGCCGCTTACAGCAATTAGATGAAGGGAAAAGAGTTGTTGATGTTTGTTTACTGTGAACGAGGCACAACTTTGATGCTAAAAGGTTGATTGGTTCAACCGGGGTTTCCTTATACAAAGCCTAAGAGGAGGCTATCGACCCAACAAGAGGGTGATTTTTGTGTGTCTCGTACGAAGCCCGAGATAGAGGCTAAAAGGGTTGACTCAACAAGAGAGTCTTTTATGTGTGTCTTGTACGAAGCCCGAGACGGAGGCTAAAGGTTGGACTCAACAAGAGGGTCTTTTATACTCAACAAGAGAGTGTTTTTGTATCTCATACGAAGCCTGAGATGGAGGCTAAAAGGGATGACTCAACAAGAGAGTCTTTTATACTCAACAAGAGAGTGTTTTGTATCTCGTACAAAGCCCGAGATGAAGGCTAAAAAAATTATTGACTCAACAAGAGAGTCTTTTTGTATCTCGTTTGAAGCCCGAGATAGAGGCTAAAAGAGGGTTAGCTCCGCTGGGGAGAATCATTGTTCAAATCCCAAGAGGAGGCTAGGGTGTTGGTGAATGTTTCAGTTGAGTGACAAGTCCAGTATGTTGGTTAAAGAGAAAATCAGTTCTTATATGAGCACTATTTGCACTCAGGGATTTGATTCGAGGATCAGGGTTATTTCCCGTTCTTTAAGGAAATGGGAAATCCAAAGGGTATTGAGATTGTCCGAGTCTATGGGTTTCATCTCCTAGTTTTTGAAAGGAGCTTGAGAATGTCTTTGAGACTCAAGGGTCTTAGACTGTCCAAGTCTAGAGTTTCATCTTTTGTACTATGCTTAGAGATACAGCAGTAGCAAGATCTAGATTTTTGGAAGACTGTTCTATTAGGATGACTAAATTCTGTTCCTATACCTCTAGGAGGTCGTTGGGACAATTTGTACGAAGCTCAAGAGGAGGCTGAAAACTTTTAAGAAGCCAAGGGACAATTTGTACGAAGCCCAAGAGGAGGCTATCATTCCCGGAGGAAGAAATCATTTATACGAAGCATAAGAGGAGGCTGTGAATACTTCTAAGAAGCCGACGGGTCCTTGTACAACGCCCAAGAGGAGGCGAGGATGCTTTTAAGAACCCTGTGGGTCCCCAAACCCTGAGAAATTCAAGACAGGCTATTCACAGAGAATAGATCAAGCCAAGAAAGTTCGAGAATTTGGAAGAAACTCAAGAGATGCCATTCACGGAGAAAAGATCATCTCTGGGAAATAGAGTTTCTTTGACGATTTCTAAAGGTGACAGTCTGTGAAAGGGTTCACCGAGAATGCTGCCTTTCACGTCTCCATATTGTTTAACCCCAAGAGGAGGGAAGACTGTATCTGGTAATCCTATGGGGATCTAGTTTTGTCTATTTCTAAGAGTGATCAACGGGCTTAATGCTAGACGTAGTTGCCGGGGAAACTCTAAATATCTATACTATTATTACACAGTTGATATGAGTTTATGAAAGAAGACTTACAGCGAAACAGCCCCACAGTACAGTTATATACATACTCGGTTGTAGAGCTTTCATGCTGTTTAGTTAGTTGTTCAACAAAGAAAGCTTTGATAACAATATTATATACAAAATTAAAGGAGAAAGTATTTTGAAAAGATGTTGAGGCTTACAGCTCAAGGAGAGGCCCAAGGTTTTATCAGTGATCGCACTGTGAGTTTGAATTTGTACAGGGATTTATACAAGTGATTGAGGCCCAAAAATGGTTTTCTGTACAAAGGAATGGGTCTTACACTCTCTCAAGAGGCCCAAAGAGTTTAAAAAGAATGGGGCTTATAACACGAGGGTAGGCCCAGATGTTTTTTGTTTTGAAATGGCGACCGCGCCGAGATTTTCTTTTAACACAGAGGGACTTATACAATATCTGAGGCCCAAATTTGTTTTGGTTAAAAGGGGATTGGGTCTTACACTCTAATAGAGGCCCAAAAGGTTTTGAATGGGTCTTATAGCTCGAGGAGAGGCCCAGGGTTTGTTTTTCAACGGACGATGATCGCGTCGAATTTTTTGAAATACAACGGGACTCATACCATAAGTGAGGCCCAAAAAATTTGTGTATTTACAAAAGGGGTTGGGTCTTACACTCTATTAGAGGCCCAAAGTGTTTAAAAAAGAAGAATGGGTCTTACTACTCGAGGGTAGGCCCAAGGTTATTTGTGTACAAAACGACGATCACACCGAGTTTTTTTTTATAAATACCCGGAGGGATTTATACAATAAGTGAGGCCCACAATAGGTTATTTTAAAAAAAGGGTTGGGTCTTACACTCTATTAGAGGCCCAAAGTGTTTGAAAAAAAAGTTTGATGAGGGTTAAATTAATCAAAACCCTAATTTGTTTCCAAAATGTATTTTAAATGAATAAAAATTCAATTAAAATGATCAAAATTGTTTAACATGTGGAAAACAAATTTTGATCTTGGATTAATGTTTCAAAAATCATGTTTTGACCTACAAAATGATTAGAAGTCATTAAAATTTACAAAATCAAGAGGGAAAAAATATTTTAAATGTCAAAAATAATTAAAATATTAATTCTTTGCAAAAATATCAATTATATGAAATAAATAATAGTTTTGGGATTTTTTGATAAAATAAAATATTTTAACATTTTTGTGAATTATTAAAAAAAGAATCAACTCAAAATCATTAAAACTCAGAGAGAAATTAATTTTTGAATCAATTAAACAAAATCACAAAATTCAAATATTTGAACTTTTCAAAAAAGGGCGCCAAGAACACCCAAGAACATGCGCGTGTTCTGGGTTTTGCCCAGATTTGCATTTTCTTTCCAATCTCCCTGAATACTTGATTATATCATGCAAACCACCTATCAATCTGCTCGTTTCAACCTCACGATCATGTCTATGGTCTTTAATTTCATTTATTTTTAACATGGAATAAGAAATCAAGACAAAACCTCAAGAACCCTAAAATTTGCATGAAGGCTGAAAATTTTGATACACGATTCAAACAAAGCAATTAATTGAGGGGAAACATTCTATGCATGATTATGAACATTTGGCAAAAGTATTGTGCGAGGAAATATGCATAGATTAAGAGATGACCAAGTTTAGGCTTACTTGAAGGTCGTGACAGCAAGAGCAATTTGATTTTTGAGTTGGAGGTGTTACAGACATGATGTGATGATCTGAACAGCTTCAATGGATGTTGTGGAGTGTGTTGCAAGCTTTGGAACACTTTGAAAGTCTTTGGATCAAGCTGGAGCACTCCAACTGCATAATTGAAGCATAATGTCTAGGTTGATATGTGATTTTGAGTTGGGGGTGTTACAGATGGTGTTTAAGCATTTGGACACCTCAAATACATCATATGTGATGTGTCTGGGCAATTGGAATGGATTGCTTATGGCTACAACTCAAAACCCGATAGTGGTTGCTCAAAAACGAGAAAACTTGGCATTTAAGAGAGAATGAGAGAAAGCAGTGCTATAACTGGCTTTGGTGTGAGTTGAATGATCCATTGGAACCTTTATTTATAGGTGATCAACTCTTGTCTTGAATGAATAGTGAATGGCTATTGGATCAGATCACATTCGCATGGATTGGCTTGGAGGAATTCCTTCTCACATAAGGCAACCTAGCCCTTCCCAAGAGCAAGGCTATGCCTTGACCAAATTCACATTATTCAGATGTTTTTATTGTTGTTTAATCAGAGAACTTGACTGAGTAGAGTGGCTACCTTGACAATGAAATATTCCACATTAATGCCCTTAGAATTCAAGGCAAAATGTGCCAAAATGCATGCACTTCAAGTTGGAAGATTCCTTGGCTTTTTGACTCAGTTTCATCAGTTGGATCAGTTGAATTATGATTGGTTTGAGTACAGGTGGCATAGTGATCCTTGGTCTTTGGCTCAAAATCGTGTGTGGCAAGCAAACATGCAAACTGATTTTTCCAAAACAGCTTGCAGCAACATGACTTTGGGCATGGATTTCTCTTGGCTCAAGATGAATCAGTTCATGCTAGTGAGCTCTTTGGATTCTTGGTAATATTTGCAACAACATTGATGTTTATCTTTGGAACTGATTCAGCTTGCATCTATGTGAAAAAATCCCACAAGTTTTGATGTTTCAGCAAAAATCTGCCTAGCCCTGAATTTTTCAAAGTGTTGGAAAATGATGGATTTTCATGTTTTAGTCATTTTGAACCAACCATAACTCAAAATCCATAATGAATTGGAATGACTTGTAGTTGACACTTTTGTAGAGGGCTATGAGGGCTACAAATCCTGCTTTGGTTGGGGAAAAATGGCTTTGTGGTTTAGGAGTTATGATCCTCCAAAGTTGGTACCCTTGCCACTTTAACTTAGAAAATTTTCTAAGTTTTTATGGTTACCCCCTTTTACAAGTTATCCAACTTTTCTTGATTTTTCTTGATGAATGATGATTCAAATCACACATTAACATCATTTTAGGGTTAAAAAACCATAAAAGTGAAAAATCTCAATAAGTCAAAGTTTGACTTTTGTGTACAGTTGACTTTTTATCAGATGAATTCCAAACTGTGCAATCCTTTAGGAAATCTTGTCCTTGACCTAAATCAAACTTGATGGACATGTTCCATGGGTGTTATAGGGTATATTGATTCATGTCCTAGGGCTTAGGAGCATGTCCTGGTCAAAAGTCAAAGTTACAGTTGACTTTTCTCGCGAAACCATAATTGTGGTACTGATGAAATTGAAACTTGTTGCTCAAGCTTCTTGGATTAATCCATTGTTACAAATGGATCAATGTAGTATGTTAGAGACCCTCAAATCCTCTCTTGAGGTCTTGGCTCATGATTTGTCCCAAAAGTCAACTTAGGGGTGAATTAGGTCAAGAAACCCTAATTCCTGATTTTGGATGAATGCATCCCCTGAGGCTAAATTGACTTGATGATTGGGTTTATGATGTCCCTTGGAGCATCATAGGTTATGCTTTGAAGCAATGGCTCATGCCCAGAGGAAAATTTCCAACTGGAGGCGCTGGTCGACCAAAACCCTAATTTGGTGACACTGGCGATCTTGAGGCTTGATCCACCTAGAAGGGAGCAACCTTGTGCTTAATCCTTGAAGTGTGAGTCCTCTTGATCCCTTGTAGATATTTGAGAGGTTAGACAAGTTGAAGATCATGTCATTTCTTGATTGATCTTTTGTCTAAAAGCTCTGAGAGGGCTTGAAACCCTAATTCTGATTGTAGTGAATGCTCATCCATCTTTAGGGAGACTGATGAGGCAAGATAGTTCATCCATATTGTGATGATGATTTTCACAATGATGGGGAATCTTAGTGGTCAAAATTTGGGGTATGACAGATGCCCCTATTTAATCTTCTTGAACCCGAAGGTGCGAATGACGAAGGTGTTCGAGCATTCGGGGTGCAAGAGGATTAAATATCGGAATACCCAAAATTTTGATGGTGGTTATGAATGGTAGCTTACGCATTCATCTTATTTTTCTAAGCAATGATGCTTAGAAAAGGTAAAACTTCTCCTCGATACTGGTTGTCTACCAAGGAACTGGTCTAAGTTGCTGAATTAAACTTCCCCTCGATCCTGGTTTCCTACCAAGGAACTGGTCTCAGTTTCTGAAATAAACTTCCCCTCGTTCTTGGTTTCCTACCAATGAACTGGTCTTAGTTTCCGAAGTAAACTTCCCCTCGATCCTGGTTTCCTACCAAGGAACTGGTCTTAGTTTCTGATATAAACTTCCCCTCGTTCCTGGCTTCCTACCAAGGAACTGGTCTCAGTTTCTTTTGTCAATAAACTTTATTGACAAGGGACGCTATTCGTAACGGTTTTCCTCAAACTTCTCGCCGAATTTTCCTGGGGAGATGCCATTTGATGGAAAAAGTTTTGATGTCAGACTCGCTGGGGAACCCAGTCGTCTGAGTTGTAGAGGTGCACAAACTTCTCTATTGGAGACGCCATTTGTTTCTACTGGGGAAAGCGAGTTTCTTGAGAGTCTGCTTCCGTTTGGGGTCTTACATCATACTTTTCTCAGGATCTTCTCGGAGAAATGCCATATGATGTGATCCAATTTTGAGGTGCCGATGACCTTTTCATCAGTGGTTTTTTGGAGAAAAACTATCGTGCCACCAGATTTCTGATTAAGAGGCTTTCTTTAGGGATTTTCCTTAATCCGGGAAAGCGAAAATAACATCTTTAATGGCAAAGAGTGACATCGGTTGAAAGTTATTTAGTTTTTCAGAGGTTCAAGTTATCAAAGTGGTCAAGGGCCAATTCTGATCCAGAAATACACTGGAGGAGAGAGATTGTTCAGACGCAACCTTTCCTGACGGGGAAAAAATTGACAACTCGATTCAGAGGACTGTTATCACTAGGGGTAAGACCGACTGGAGTGACAGTGATGCAATATGAAATGTGAATGCAAATCAATAACGCATGATGTATTGTATGTATATGCTGACAAAACTGATGCGACATACAAACTAGTAGATGAACACGACTGGATACTCGGGCCACAGTGGGGCGTATAGAAATATCGATGGTTCAAGATAGCAATTCTGCCTTGCTTAGGAAAAACGGTCCCTGTTGGGAACTATGTTGGTCGGGCTTAGGAGATGAGAACTCAGCTGAGGGTATCAGATGGGAAAGTCGCATCTGATACAACTGATCCTTCATTCAGGCGCACTGGCTTAGAAGGAGTACTTTGATTCTGCACTTTGAGGCTCGAACACTTTTGGAGAAGCGAACGATGTTCTTCTGATGTTCAATGTAACACCCCACTTTCCCAAAATCAAATAAAATACAAAATCTTAAGGATAAATCAGAGTTTTCACCAAAGTGGAATGTCACATTTAAAATCCAACAAATAAACTCCTTTATTAAACGAAACAGCGGAAATAGTTTTTATTCATTCAACTCACGGCCATCTGCCAACAACTTATAAAAATCCCACATAAAATCGTGGTTCACCAAAAATACAACGAAAACATGATACGTAACAAATGAAAGAATAACAAATAACATATGATTTAAAATTCCCAAATCATTCCCGTGTTACGTATCAGAGCACTCCTATGGACTCGATCAGCAACACCAATATCCAAGCTACCTAAGTACCTGGATTATCTGTACTTCCGGAGAAGCACAGACACAACAACAACAAAGGGGTGAGAAATCACGTTCAAATATTATAGGTGAATAAATGCATGATAAACAGGTAGTCATCATACACAAGCATCATCAATTTTCAAACACGGCCTACTGCCCAATATCATCAACAACATCAAATAATAATGTAATGCGACACGACACCATGCATGCGGTACCGACTCATTGGTTCATTCAATCGAACCCCAGATAGATCACATACACCTCTACTTGGCAATGATCTATCCCCCACCATTCTCCACATAGGAGTACGGATGAATCGCATACATCCCTCCTGGGCAACGATCCATCCCACCAATCACCATGAATATGCAAGACTCAATATGCATAACAAAACATGTATACAACATAAATACATGCACACGATCCTCCTGATCACACCATACATATCAACAACACCATCACCATATAATTTACTTCAAAAGCACCAAACTCCCAAATCGCTAATTAATTAATAAAAATTAGTAAGATTAATCTTTTCCTCTCCTACATCTTATTTCTTAGCACCTGACACCTATTCCCAACCTCTCAAACCAAAAGAAACCGAATCGGACACGAAAACGGGAAAGAAATTGCGAAACGGTAAAATTCTGCAGCTCTGCTGACCATACGCGTATTGTTGCGTATCACGCCTCCCCATACGCGTATTGACTCCACCCATACGCGTATCTCCTCAACAATGACCACATCCATACGCGTATTGCCTTATGCCGTACACATACGGACAGAGACTCCCTCACACTGAAATTCCCAATTTCCAACACCGTACGCATATGCCTTCCAATTACGCGTACTGCCTAGTTCCCATACGTGTATCCCTGCGTATCACGCCATCCCATACGCGTATCACCCTTCACGGTACGCGTATCACCACATCTGTTACGTGATTCACCAGAAGCCTCATTATTCTACATTCTGCTGCGATTTCTACACTCCTTCACTCCCAACCAGTCCTATAATCGTTTCTACATTGATTTTAGGTCCTATTTTTATTTCTTCCCTTGTACCTAGAATTACTACAGGTATTACAAGCCTAAAATCTCAAATCGTTCTCCCAAATCGAACCCAAAACGATAGATCTGCAAGAGATATTCATACAACAGCAACAACCACACAAATTCATGAAAATATATATCAATTCATGCACGATTCTCAGAACCATAACATACATATGCAACAATCAATGATTCAACAGTTTGCACACAAATTTCCTACGGGGTTAAGGACTCCCCACTACCCGATCATGAAATAAACACCAATATTGAACCCTTTTCTCCCCCCTTACCTCGAATCTTGAAGAATTCCTGCGAAAATACTGATCAAATGCAAGCTTTAGCACTCTCTTGATCTTCCTTTCTCCTAAGCCTTTCTCTTTCTCTCCAAAAATTCTGATTAGCTCTCAAACCCTTACCAATTTTCCACTAATCCCTCTCCAATTACTAAACTACCCTTACTAATCTCCTTGGCCCAATAACACATTATTTCTATTAAGTCTTATTTTACTACATAACCTTAATAAAAATAATAACCATAGTAATAGTAATAATAACAATATGAAATATAATATTAAAAATAATAATATTAATAATATCTTCATATTACTAACATTACCCCCTACACACTCAAACCCGCACCCTAAACAAGGCCCACAACCAAAATAACACAAGACGTCTAAATAATTAAAATGGGGTGTTACAACTCTCCCCCACTTAAATTATTTTCGTCCTCGAAAATTACCTGATGGAAACAATTCTGGATACGACTCTCGCATCCTGCTTTCCAATTCCCAGGTCACACTGCCTCCTGCAGCACCTCCCCAAGCTACTCTAACCAGAGGTATCTCCTTTCCTCTGAGTTGTTTCATCTTACGATCCTCGATCCTCAACGGCATCGTCTCTACGGTAAGATTCTCCCTGATTTGAACTTCGTCTCTCTGAATCACATGAGACGGATCTGAAACATACTTTCGAAGTTGCGACACGTGAAACACGTCATGCAAGTTCGAAAGTTCCGGTGGCAATGCCACTCTATAAGCAACTGCACCAACTCTCTGCAAGATTTGATACGGTCCAATAAACTTAGGATCCAACTTCTTAGATTTCAAAGCATGACCCATACCGGTCACTGGGTTAACTCTTAGGAACACGTGATCACCTTCACTGAATTCCAAGTCCTTCCTCCGATTATCCTAGTAACTTTTCTGCCTACTCTGAGAAGCTTTCATCTTCTCACGGATCATTTGAATCGTCTCAGTAGTCTGTTGGACAATTTCTGGTCCAAGCACCACATTCTCACCTGTTTCATACCAACACAGAGGTGTCCTACACTTCCGTCCATACAAAGCTTCGAAAGGTGCCATTCCGATACTAGAATGGTGACTGTTATTATACGTGAACTCGATCAATGGCAAATGAGTATCCCACGCACCACCTTTTCCAATACACAGGCTCTCAGCAAATCCTCCAACGACTGAATAGTCCTCTCTGACTGACCATCGGTCTGTGGATGATAAGCCGAGCTCAACTTCAACTTAGAACCCAAGGCTTCCTGAAGACTCCTCCAAAATTCTGAAGTAAACCTCGGATCTCTATCCGACACTATGCTAGACGGAACACCATGCAACTTCACAATTATCCTGATATAAATCTCTGACAGTTTCGACAACGGGAAACTGATGTTAATCGGTATAAAATGTGCAGACTTCGTAAGTCGATCCACCACTACCCAAATAGCATCAAAATCCCTCGCCGTATTTGGCAAACCAGTCACAAAATCCATCGCAATACTGTCCCATTTCCACTCAGGGATTTCCAACGGTTGCATCAATCCAGAAGGTTTCTGATGCTCCACTTTTGACTTCTGACATGTCAAACAAGCATATACAAACTGAGCTATGTCCCTCTTCATACCGGACCACCAAAACAACTTCTTCAAATCATGGTACATCTTTGTGGCTCCCAGATGAATACTCAAGCTACTCCGATGACTTTCCTCTAAGATTGCCTTTTTCAATTCCTCATTATCCGACACACAAATTCTGCCTCGGAATCTCAACACACCAATATTATCCACTTTAAAGTCACTGTCAGGATCATCTTCTCCTGCAGGCATCAAGTCTACTAATTTCACATCCAGTTTTTGATTCTCCTTAATCACATCCAAAAATTTGTTATTCACTTTCAGCATACCCAATCTGATACTTCCTGGTGTAGTTTCACAAACCATGCTCAAATCTCTGAACTGTTCAATCAATTCCATTTCCTTCACCATTAACGCTGACATATGGATTGTCTTCTGACTCAGAGCATCTGCCACAACATTAGCTTTCCCCGGATGGTAGCTCAAATTAAAGTCATAGTCTTTCAAGAATTCTAACCATCTTCTCTACCTCATATTCAATTCCTTCTGATCGAACAAATATTTCAAACTCTTGTGATCACTAAACACTTCAAATCTCGATCCATACAATTAATGCCTCCAAATTTTTAACACGAACACCACTGCAACTAATTCAAGATCATGAGTAGGATAGTTCATTTCATGCACCCTTAACTGTCTTGAAGCATAAGCCACTACCTTGCCACCTTGCATCAACACACCGCCTAATCCCATCTTAGACGCATCACAATACACTACGAAAGAATCATTTGGACTTGGTAAAATCAATACTGGTGCTGTCGTCAACTTCTTCTTCAGTTCTTCAAAAATCTCCTCACAGGCAGTATCCCAGACAAAAGCTTGATTCTTTCTGGTTAACTGAGTCAATGGCAACGCCAATTTTGAAAACCCTTCAATGAACCTTCTATAGTAACCTGCCAAACCCAAAAAGCTTCTAATCTCAGTTGCGGTCTTCGGAGTCTCCCACTGAAGTACTGCACTTACTTTAGAGGGATCCACTGCTATACCATCACCAGAAATCACATGGCCCAAGAAACTCACGGTCTTCAACCAAAATTCACACTCGAGAGCTTTGCAAACAATTTATTATCTTTCAACACCTGCAATGCAATTCTCAAGTGACCTGCATGCTCTTCGTCAGACTTAGAATAGATCAGTATATCATCAATAAATACCACAATAAACTGATCCAGATAAGAATGGAAAATACGATTCATATATTCCATAAATACACCCGGCGCATTAGACACTCCAAAAGGCATCACTGCATATTCGGAATGTCCGTAGCGAGTTCTGAAAGCAGTCTTCTGAATATCACCTTCCTTTACTCTAATCTGATGGTAACCCGACCTCAGATCAATTTTGCTGAAAACAAGAGCTCCCACCAGCTGATCCATTAAGTCATCAATCCTAGGAAGTGGATACTTATTCTTAATGGTTACTTTATTCAACTGATGGTAGTCAATGCACAGACGCATACTACCATCCTTCTTCTTCACCAATAACACTGGAGCTCCCCACAGCGACACACTTGATCTGATAAACTTCTTATCGAGCAATTCCCCGGCCTGAGATTTCAACTCTGCCAACTCTGATGCAGACATCCTGTACGGTGCCATAAAGATAGGTCTGGTACCCGGTACAAGATTAATAACGAACTCAACTTCTCTTGTCGGAGGCAATTCTGTGATGTCATCTGGAAACACTTCAGGAAATTCATTAACTACCGGCAATTCATTAACTGAAGTCTTGCTTTCAACAGATAACGAGGCAAATACTGCAAATAGCTTCACTTCATCTTCCAACAACGCCCTCAACTCCTTGCTAGATATCGAATCTGCTAATCCTTCCTCTTCAGGAGTAAGGAACAACAACGTCTTCCTGAAGCAATCAATATATACCCGGTTGAACTCCAACCAGATCATCCCCAAAATAACATCAAGATTACTGAGTGGCAAACAAATCAAGTTCACTCTGAAATCTCTACCAAACACGGTCAGTGGACACTTCAAACACACCAAAGAAGTAACCACAGAACCAATAGACGGAGTTTCAATCGTCATCCTCTGCTCTAGAGTAGATGGCATAATCCCTAATCTCTTCACACAGTCAACAGAAATAAACGAGTGCGTTGCACCCGTGTCAATGATAGCAATCAAAGGAACATCATTAATAAAGCAAGTACCTTTGACGGAACGCTCCTCCTCAGTGGATTGGGCTCCCACCAAGGCAAACACCTTCCCATTAGTTTGAGACGCCTGAGACTTCTTCGGCTTCTCACAGTGAGTGCTGATGTGACCCTTCTCTCCACAATTATAACAAGTAGGCATAGTGGCTCTGCAATCAGCTATAACATGACCAGCCTTGCCACACTTGAAACACTTCTTCACCTCTTTCTGACAATCGTTAGCGCGGTGACCCGCGCCACCACATCTGAAGCACTCGAGAGTATCAGCACCTGCTCTCTTCTCCTTTTGCTTCTTCCCCCCATCAGTTTTCTGTTTTCCCTTATCAGTTGGAGCACTGTAAGGAGTACCTCCAAATCTCTGCTTATTTTTCTTCTCATTCACAGCTTTGTAATGAGCAATCCTGGCTCTGTTGTCATTATCATAAATTCTGCTTCTGCTTACCAGCTCTGGATAGTTTCTTATCTTCTGACAAGCAATTCCCAATTTGATCTCGGGACGCATCCCGTTCTCAAACTTCAAACACTTCGACGTCATAGCTTCTTCAGTATTATAATGAGCACAATACTGAACCAGTTCCTCAAAATTAGCGGCATACTTAGCCACAGTCTTATCACCCTCCTTCAGCTCCAGAAATTCAACCTCTTTCGCACTACGAATTTCTTCCGGAAAATACTTTTCCAGAAACTCAGCTTGAAACACAGCCCAAGTAATCTCAGTACCTGCAGCTTCCAATCTCTGACGACTGTTGTCCCACCAAGCCTCAGCCTCTCCTTCCAGCATATGAGTACCAAACCGTACCTTCTGAGCATCACTGCACTCCATGGTCCTGAAGATCTTCTCCACAGCCTTCAGCCACTTCTGTGCAACCTCTGGATCTAAGATACCTCCCTCATATGTAGGCGGCTTATTGCTCTAAAACTGTGCTAAGTCACGAAACTGAGCACCTCCACCCTGGTTGGCATTCTCTACAGCTTGTGCCATGGCTTGCATAGCACCAGGAAGAGAAGCATCATTCCTTCCTGCCATACTGGACAACAATCATCACAAGGTCAGAACACACAAACAACTTCTATCCTAAGGACAGACTCAACTATAACACCAGGCCGGACGGACCGACCTGCTCTGATACCAATTGTAACACCCCACTTTCCCAAAATCAAATAAAATACAAAATTTTAAGGATAAATCAGATTTTTCACCAAAGTGGAATGTCACATTTAAAATCCAACAAATAAACTCCTTTATTAAACGAAACAACGGAAATAGTTTTTATTCATTCAACTCACGGCCATCTGCCAACAACTTATAAAAATCCCACATAAAATCGTGGTTCACCAAGAATACAACGAAAACATGATACGTAACAAATGAAAGAATAACAAATAATAGATGATTTAAAATTCCCAAATAATTCCTGTGTTACGTATCAGAGCACCCCTATGGACTCGATCAGCAACACCAATATCCAAGCTACCTAAGTACCTGGATTATCTGTACTTCCGGAGAAGCACAAACACAACAACAACAAAGGGGTGAGAAATCACGTTCAAATATTATAGGTGAATAAATGCATGATAAACAGGTAGTCATCATACACAAGCATCATCAATTTTCAAACACGGCCTACTGCCCAATATCATCAACAACATCAAATAATACTGTAATGCGACACGACACCATGCATGCGGTACCGACTCATTGGTTCATTCAATCGAACCCCAGATAGATCACATACACCTCTACTTGGCAATGATCTATCCCCCACCATTCTCCACATAGGAGTACGGATGAATCGCATACATCCCTCCTGGGAAATGATCCATCCCACCAATCACCATGAATATGTAAGACTCAATATGCATAACAAAACATGTATACAACATAAATACATGCACACGATCCTCCTGATCACACCATACATATCAACAACACCATCACCATATAATTTACTTCAAAAACACCAAACTCCCAAATCGCTAATTAATTAATAAAAATTAGTAAGATTAATCTTTTCCTCTCCTACATCTTATTTCTCAGCACCTGACACCTATTCCCAACCTCTCAAACCAAAAGAAACCGAATCGGACGCGAAAACGGGAAAGAAATCGCGAAACGGTAAAATTCTGCAGCTCTGCTGACCATACGCGTATTGCTGCGTATCACGCCTCCCCATACGCGTATTGACTCCACCCATACGCGTATCTCCTCGATAATGACCACACCCATACGCGTATTGCCTTATGCCGTACGCGTACAGACAGAGACTCCCTCACACTGAAATTCCCAATTTCCAACACCGTACGCGTATGCCTTCCTATTACGCGTACTCCCTAGTTCCCATACGCGTATCCCTGCGTATCACGCCATCCCATACGCGTATCACCCTTCACGGTACGCGTATCACCAGATCTGTTACGCGATTCACCAGAAGCCTCACTATTCTACATTCTGCTGTGATTTCTACACTCCTTCACTCCCAACCAGTCCTATAATCGTTTCTACATTGATTTTAGGTCCTATTTTCATTTCTTCCCTTGTACCTAGAATTACTACATGTATTACAAGCCTAAAATCTCAAATCCTTCTCCCAAATCGAACCCAAAACGACAGATCTGCAAGAGATATTCATACAACAGCAACAACCATACAAATTCATGAAAATATATATCAATTCATGCACGATTCTCAGAACCACAACATACATATGCAACGATCAACGATTCAACAGTTTGCACACAAATTTCCTACAGGGTTAAGGACTCCCCACTACCCGATCATGAAATAAACACCAATATTGAACCCTTTTCTCCCCCCTTACCTCGAATCTTGAAGAATTCCTGCAAAAATCCTGATCAAATGCAAGCTCTAGCACTCCCTTGATCTTTCTTTCTCCTAAGCCTTTCTCTTTCTCTCCAAAAATTCTGATTAGCTCTCAAACCCTTACCAATTTTCCACTAATCCCTCTCCAATTACTAAACTACCCTTACTAATCTCCTTGGCCCAATAACACATTATTTCTATTAAGTCTTATTTTACTACATAACCTTAATAAAAATAATAACCATAGTAATAGTAATAATAACAATATGAAATATAATATTAAAAATAATGATATTAATAATATCTTCATATTACTAACATTACCCCCTACGCACTCAAACCCGCACCCTAAGCAAGGCCCACAACCAAAATAACACAAGACGTCTAAATAATTAAAATGGGGTGTTACATTCAACAGTCAAAAGAAATTGCCGACTTTATTTTAAAAGCAGAAAAAGTTTTACAAGTAAATTCATTTTTGTTTTATTTCAAGAACCGTTGATCATGTTAAAATGTCGTTCTGTAAAGCTAAAACTAATAAGAATTGCAAACAAAAGCACAAGGGCTCAAATTTTATTGATAGGATGGAAATCAGCCAAATGCGTGATTCCATAGAGCATTTACAAAGTTAGAAAATGGTAATTTATAGGGAAAAAGGGCTACGTTGAAACATAACGACCACTATCCTTCTACCAACTTTGAATTCTGGACATCCTGAGCTTCTGTCGAAGATGACCTTGATTGGAGTTTTCCTGACGGATGATGTAACTGCTGCTGAGGGACTTGCCCCTTTGTTGAACATAGTTACTTTCCATTATCCCTAACTTTTTCCTGGATTGTACTGTGATGTTTCCAATCCACCGGGATGATTTTTGATCACGTC
The DNA here is from genome assembly GCA_022829125.1 of Lathyrus tuberosus. Taxonomy (NCBI): domain Eukaryota; kingdom Viridiplantae; phylum Streptophyta; class Magnoliopsida; order Fabales; family Fabaceae; genus Lathyrus; species Lathyrus tuberosus. The sequence goes on from JALAZF010000179.1 coordinate 1,400,815, forward strand.
TCTAATTTTTTCCTGGACCGCCCTTTCGGGTTTTCAATCCACCGAGACGTTTTTTTTAGGCGAAGTATTTCTTGACTACATCAACATTTGTGGGGTAGGCAAATTCCTCTCCGTCCATGGTTGCAAGTCTCAAGGCACCGCTTGAGAAAGCTTTCGTGACCACATAGGGACCTGTCGCACCTCGAAAAAATTGCTTAATCGAAGACACGACCCTCACGCGAAAGGCACGAAAAACGGTTCGACAGAGTCGCCACCGAACTTTATTTATCCCAAAAGAGGGAAAGAAAAATATTGAGAAAACCTTTAAGGAGTGGATAGAACATGGTCTTCGCAACCACATTCCGGGTTCGGGAGTCGGTTACGTGAGAGGAAGGTACGCGCACCCCTTCACGTCCGTTGTACTTAACGGGAACCTCTTAGTTTGAATTGTGAGGAAATGTTATCTAAGCTTGTTTTTTTTTTCTCAACAATATATGCGAAAAGGTAAAGTAAAAGGTTTCGATTACTAAGGGAAATGGGGTGGTTTTAGGAAAGGGTGCTCGGCAAGATCACCGCGATCTCGGGCCTACGTATGCTCATTCGGACGAGAATGAGAAATCAGAGCAATCGTAGTTCGACTATGGGGTTTGACGGAGAAAGATGGTAGTGTGCTCGCCAAGATCATCGCATTCTTGTGCCTACGTATCTTTACTCGGACGAGAGTAAAGAATCAGAGCAGTCGTAGTTCGTGGTACGCCTACGAAAGGAAGGGTTGGGGTTTGAATTTTAGGAGGCGAAAGATTGAATGACATGCAACCCAAGGGGCGTGCCTCGAGAGCATTCACTCAAGAATCCAAGGAATGCTAGACTCCAAGAACTCAGTTCTTTCGTGAGTTAATTACGAAAATGTTTGATAAGGATTAAGTGTTTTAAGACGAAAGGGTGAATGAATAACAACCCAAGGGGCGTGCCTCAAGAGTCATTCTTACGAAGACCCAAGGAATGCTATATTCCAAGAATTTCCTCCTTTCGTAGGTTGATTAAAAAAAGCGTTTGAAAAAAAGATTGAGTCGAATTGGTTGAGAAAAGAGGTGAGGATCAGTACTAGTCCCTAAGGGTGCTCCTAGTAACGGAACCTACGAAATGTGCAAGTGTGCATTTGACGACGAGGCAAAAGGCACTCGACTTACGAGAATGTTTTGGTGAGTGGCTCGACGACGAGTCGAGAATTGGTTTGGAAATGGTTTGATTTGTTAAGTGTTTTAGGGAGAATGACGATTATTCGATAAACGAGACGTCGGCCTCGCAACCAATTAATCGGGGCATTATTGGGATGCTAGATCCCAACGACACCTTTTTCATTCGATTGATTTACGAAATATTGTTTGATGAACAACGAAAGTACCACATGGAATGCTAGACTCCAATGGCATTCCTTTGCCCAAATAGTTAAGGTGCGTGTTTTGAGAGCGAAAGGTCGAATGATCGCCACCTAAGGCGTGCGCCTCAATAGCGGTCACTTAAGAACCCAAGAAGTGCTAGACCTCAAGAATTCAGTTCTTTCACGATTTAATTGAAAAAATGATTTGAATAGGTGTGTTGAGTATTTTAATCGGGAAGTAAGCGTTTGAACAAATAAAAATGATTAGATAAACATGAATATTATATGGATATGAATAAGAATGAACGATAATATAATCGAGATAATATGGACAAGATACAATATTGACATAAAATTAAAGTTGGTCTCGTCTTAATCACGATTTAATCAATAAGTTGATAATCGACGACTTTTGACTTTCATTGACCAAAATGAAAATGAAAGAAATATAAAGTGACAATTGAGAAATTAAATCTAAAATATGAATACAAAGCATAAAGGTCTCACCTTTATCGAGATTTAATCGAGAAATCGATAAATCAATCGATATTTAGTTTTCATAGACCCGAAATGAATAAAAAAAATAAAATCGAAATAAATAGGAAGAAGAATAAAGGTCTCACCTTTATCGAGATTTAATCGAGAAATCGAGAAATCAATCGATATTTAGGTTTTCATTGACCCAAAATAAATGAGTAAAAAATAATGTATTAAAAAATAAATAAATCAAAAAGAAAATAAATAGGCCTCATATAGATCAAGATTGTTAAACCAATCAAGATACTTTTATATCATTGACCCCAATTAGAATAAATGGAATCGAAATAAGAGAAATGGAATGAAATAAAAATATTAAATAATACAAGGCATATTATTAAAGAAATTTATTAAGATACTTTCAAAAACAAGTTAAGGAATTAAAAAATATTTATTTTTTTTCAAAATGGTAAAACAAAATAAGAAATAGAAATAAAAAAAAAGAAAATCAAAGAGAGGGGGTGGCATATAAAACAGATATGGGAACAGGTGGAATCATTTGGGCTTTACAAGCCCATAATCCACCCTTAAAGCAAACCCATGGTCTCCTTTTTAAAATTAAGTTTTAAAAAAATAAAATAAAATAGAAACGGTGGAATAACAACAACATTATCAACTCTTCCATTTCAAAAGGCAGAACACGGTTCAACACACATGGAAAAACAAAACCCAAATCGAAACAGAAAACAACTCATCGCTCCAAAGGAAGAACAGATCTCAATCTTATTCCGCAAATCTCGTCTCCTTTCGCTCAAATCGATTTTTCTCACATTAAGGTTTGCGTTTGTTGGTGAATCTCTCTTCTTCCTCATCTCGATCTTCTGTTCTTTGATTCTGTTTTGTTCGGGTTTTGATTTGAGTTTTGTATTTGGTGAGGATTTGAAGTGAATCGCGGTGATATCGTTTGAAATCAGAAGTTGTTGTGTGGTTGAAAACATTTATGGATTTGCTGTTATTTTTATTGATTGCGGTTATGAAGAGGATTTAAGGTTGAAGAAAGGATTTGCGAGATTATTTGAAAGAAGGTTGGGGAGGTTTGTTGATGTTGAAGGTTAAGGTGAAAAGAGGAAGATTTTTTTTGAAGGATTAGTGTTGTTATTGCGGCTAGGGCTCCCATGAGAGTGATTAGGAGGCCTGATTTATAGGAGAGTGGTGAAGGGTATAAATGGAAGAATCAGAGGAAATTGGGTGCAGCTGCTGCGTTTCATTTTTGTAGTTTTTCGTTTCGCAGGTTGTGGTTGTTGCATTGCTGTTATTTTGTAGCGTGCAGACAGGTTTGTACCATGTTGTAGGTTATGGTCATTGCTGATATGTCACTTTCACAATTGGCGTGATTTTTTATTTGCAAGGTCGGAGGCTTGATAAAATCGCAGCTAAGGCTTTTGTGTTGATTTTGTGTGTGGGCTCACGATTTCGTCGCGCCTTGGTTGTGAAAGTGCATCATGTAATATGCTGACCAGGTTTTGGCTTTGTGAGTTTGTGAACTTGTGGCTCCATTAATTTTGTATATGAAATATGCTGGCTCTTGGATGTCTGCACACAATGTGCGTAAAGATTAGCATGGCTTATAACTTGCCTTTTTCCTTTGCAATTTTCAGGGAACGGGCTTATCTTAAAAAAACAACTTTTGGATTTTGGGCTTTGTATTTTCATGTCCATGAACATGTCGTTGTTTTTAATTCATGTGGCATAGACTTGTAACTTTGTCACCTTATGTAAACTTGGAAACTTTGGATTTTGGAATGAAATAAATCTTGAAATTCATCATTCTTGATCTTGCAAATTAATGAACCCTTGTTTTTTGTGATGTCTTTTGAATTCATTTTTAGAATCATTTTGAATCTTGCATTTCCAAGTTTTGAACTAATGCTCTTGATTTTGCAATTGATCTTGACATGAATCAATCCTTAAATTTGGACTAATCCTTATAAACTCACATGACAATGCTAGCTTCCAACAAGTGTTCATGTATGAGCAATCTTCCACACCATGTGCATTCGAATCCTTTCTAACAATTAACCATGTGAAGATCTTGGATAAATCTTGAAATGAATTAGATCCTTGATTCAAATCTTGAGAAATGAGACTAAACATGAATTAATCTTTAACCTTGATTGGCTTAAAATCTTGAACCACAAATGAATCAACCCTGCCCTAACCACTTGAATTGTATTGCACCTAAAATATCTTAAGCAATATTATGGACCTAATCTTCAAATCAGAATCCTGTACTGTACAAGTCCCTAATTGACCATGATCTGGTCCTTGATTATGAAGCACCCGCTTTAGTACAGTTTGAGAACTTGACCCCTTCACAAGACTTGCCTGATATTCCCCAATGAATCCTGATTCAATCAACAACTTGGACTAGAAGAAATGAAAGTAGCTTATTTTTTTGATTTTTTGAATAATGGTTAGTGGACAGATGTACAGATGAAAAGCTATACACAGGTAGGACAAATTTGGGGTATGACAGATGCCCCTATCTAATTGGCTTAAACCTGGTAAGATGAACTGCCACGGTGTTCGTTCTTTCAAGGTAGAAGACAATTAGATATGAAGAAGACCACAAATTTGTCTGAAAGAAATAAAAGGATTGAGAAGTTGAAATACAAGAAATCTGACACCAAAAGGTTGAAAGACCTATCACCAAAAGGATGATAGTGAACACACGCACACAGACCCTCTCACCAAAAGGATTAAAATGAGGTCAAAACCTGCTATTACCAAAAGGATAATAGGGCACACACGCACACAGACCCTTCCACCAAAAGGATGAAAATGAGGTCAAAGCCTGCCTATTACCGACGAGATAATAGGGCACACACGCACACAGACCCTTCCACCAAAAGGATGAAAATGAGGTCAACGTCTACTATTACCGACGAGATAATAGGGCACACACACACACGCAGACCCTTCTACCAAAAGGATGAAAATGAGGTCAACGTCTGCTATTACCGACGAGATAATAGGGCACACACACACAGACCCTTCCACCAAAAGGATGGAAATGAGGTCAAAGCCTGCTATTACCGACGAGATAATAGGGCACACACGCACACAACCCCTTCCACTAAAAGGATGGAAATGAGGTTAACGCCTGCTATTACCGACGAGATAATAGGGCACGCAACACAGCCTGCTATTACCAAAAGGATAATAGGGCACACAACACAGCCTGCTATTACCAAAAGGATAATAGGGCACACACGCACACAGACCCTTCCACCAAAAGGATGAAAATGAGGTCAAAGCCTGCTATTATCGACGAGATAATAGGGCACACATACACAGCCTCTTCCACCAAAAGGATGGAAATGAGGTCAACACTTGCTATTACCCACGAGATAATAGGGCACGCAACACAGCCTGCTATTACCAAAAGTATAATAGGGCACACAACACAGCCGGCTACTACCAAAAGGATAGTAGGGCACACACACACAGCCGGCTACTACCAAAAGGATAGTATGGCACACAACACAGCCGACTACTACCAAAAGGATAGTATGGAACACAACACAGCCTGCTATTACCAAAAGGATAATAGGACACACACACACACAGCCGGCTTCTACCAAAAGGATAGTATGGCACACTCACACAGCCGGCTACTACCAAAAGGATAGTATGGCACACAACACAGCCTGCTATTACCAAAAGGATAATAGGGAGCACACACACAACCTACTACTACCAAAAGGATAGTATAGCACACTCACACAGCCGGTTACTACCAAAAGGATAATATGGCACACAACACAGCCTGCTATTACCAAAAGGATAATAGGGAACACATACAAAGGATGTCACTCACCAAAAGGATGACACACAGACCAAGGGTTTACGGATCGGCGACACCAAAAGGATGACGGATCAAAAACAAGCTACTACCACCAAAAGGATGATAGGAACTTCCCACTTATGAGGACCAACATCAAACGGATGAAGGTTAGATTGAAATAACATGAATGGCTACCACCAAAAGGATGATAGTTAGTTTTATTTGAGGATTGACCAACACCAAAAGGATGCAGGTTAAATTGAGTTGATTGGGTTTGGCTATCACCAAAAGAATGATAGTAAGGCAATTGATAACAGGTCAAGTTTGCTGGAGATGTGATGAGATTTATTTGGAGACATCAACAATAGGTTGAAGTAAAGAAATTAATGAGGGGAGCCCACGACAAGGAAAGGGAAACAGTGAAAAATGGAGAAGGTAAACCGCCAAGATCTACGCAATCTTGTGCCTACGTATCTTTACTCGGACGAGAATAAAGAATCATGGCAATCGTAGTTCGACTGGAAGAAAAGATTCAATGAGGAATGCCCACTGACTCGGAGGAATGTTTATTGGTTGGGATGAGAATGACAACCTCAGCAACAAAAGGTTGAGGAACACAACCCAATGAGGAATGCACACTGACTTGCTTGGAGATCACTGCTTCATCAACAGAAGGTTGAAGACTTCATGAGGGACGCCTATGAAGCGAAGGGGATGCCCCTGACTAGGCTGAAGATTGCTTAAGCTTGATCAATAAAAGGTTGAAAGAACTTCGTGAGGAACGCCCACGGACTTGAAAAAGATGCCCCTGGCTGGGCTGAAGATGTTCTTGAAATCTTGAGATTGACCCTGGATCTCACACATGTATGAATGCTTGATTATGTAATGATATGCAATGCAAATGCTGACGCACAAAGATGCAAGTGCTGGGGAAGTGTGATTGGTTTGGGTATGCATATGATGCTGGTGCGATGCATATGATGCGTATGATGACGAATGCGATGCACATGATTGCCGGCGGGTGATTGGATATGTCTGGAGAGGCGCCAGCTTGGTGGACTTTGGGTAGTTGCCAATGCGGATTGGACTTTGGGCGGTGGGAGGGATTTGATTTCCCCGATGCTCAGTTTGTTGAAGACGCCATGATTGAAGCAGACAAGGATGCTCTTGAAGCCTCGAATCGATCACATGATTGATAAGTCATGGTGTTCGTTCCAAGAGAACCACAACTCTGTGCTTGATGGTCAAGATGACTTGATGGTGATCAACTCATGAAGATTAAGCTCTTGCTCTGAAATTGATGATTGCTAATGCCTGGCAAGGTATGCTTGTCCAACTTGAAGATACAGATGATATGCCCTTCGCAATGGGTCTTGCCCCAGTCTGAACGTGATAATGGTCTGCCCCTGATTAATCGGTACTGAAGCGATTTGATATTTGGATGTTGAGCTTTGATGTGCTTCGAGATAGCTTGCCCCTGATTGAGCTGTTAAAGGATTTGCCCCAGCTTGAGGGTTTGAAGGGGTCTTGCTTCGGGTCGGCACCGCTGAAAGTTCAAGTTCCTCTTTGATTGCCCCTTGTTGGAATTGCTTTGATGTCTAGTACTAATTTGCAGTTAAAATTGCACATTCACAAATGGAAATCTTAATACAATGCTCATGCAAGTTTTGAAAAAGTGTCGTTTATTGGAGTGTCGTGATAGTGAGACGAATGGACCATTAGTCCAAACGCGTGTTGATTTTGATGGTGTGAAAGATATAGCAAGGAAAATAACACCAATGCTGAAGATTAGCAAATATGGGGAGTCAGTTTACGCAACCTTGCAATAGTATGCTTTCAGAATAAACCTCACCTCAATTAGGTCTTTCGAGGGTTGTAACATGGTTTGGTTCACGGTTTAGTAAACAAAGGATATAAGGCTCAAAGTATAATTTGTACCCACCCCTCTTCGTGATGATCTCCAGTCCTACGTTCAGTTAACTCTGCACAGGTTTGTATTCCAAAAGGGTTGACGGTGTAAGAGTGATAATCCAAGGTTTGCTTGACATGGCAGTCACCTTATTTTGTTTTTGATGGGTGTCAGTGACCCTTTGGTTTTGATATGATGGTCACTGAGTCTTATTTTATTTTTGGTGAGGATTCGAGGGCCTCTTTTGATTTTGTTTTGATCCCTAACTTTTGCATGGATTGATTTTTCTTTTCGAGTCCATCGGGATTGCCTTGATTTTTGCCTAAGTCTCCTTTGAGGTGCTTGACTTAGCAGGCATTTGATTTTTGTTTTTGATTGTTTTGTTGGATGATTGTAACTGCCAAGTCATGGTTATTGATTAACAACCGTCATGTCTTTTGGAATTTTGCTTTTGTGATTTGAGTGCGTAATTGGGTTAACTGAATACTACCCTTCCCCAGGTTGAGTGTAAGGGTTTGAATATCCGAAGAAAACTACTACTTCTAGGCTCGAAGTGGTTTACTAGGGATTAACTCCTTGTCTCTCCAGTGTTTGGGGGTTGGAACAATGCCTGTACATCATCGATGGGATTCTATCCAAAAGCATACATTTTGCAATTATGGGTATTTCATTGTCATCATCCTCCCTCAAATCATTGCTAAGCGGTAGTTGATAAAGAGTGTGAAGTGGAAATAAATGTGTCGGTGTTTTGCAGTAAATGGAAAAAATGAGTGAATACGACATAACTGATTCAAAACATACATGGTCAATACATTAAGAAAACCAAATACAAACGACAATGTTCAAAGCATACAGTACTTAAACAAATAAAGACGAAAATACAAGAATGCAAATGATGGGATGGTAACATGACTGCCTTCTTCGGGGAATGAACTTGACTTGACTTGACTTGATGCTGGCGCTACTTTGGCGGCGGCATAGGGTTGTTGATGACGTTTGGAGCCTTCCCATTGAACACGAGATACTTTGAGTCGATCATGTCTTGAACCTTGTGTTTGGAAGCTTTGCAGTCCTCGATCGTATGCCTTGGAGCACCCTTATGAAACTCGCAATGAGCATTAGCATCATAATCTGGAGAAATTTTAGTTGGAGGAGCTAAGTCCCTCGGAGTAATGGCCCTCTTCTCCATTAATTAAGCAAAGATCTGAGCATATGTCGTAGGTAGGCGATCAAAGTCTCTATCAGACCTCCTTGTCCTTTGTTGGTTACGCTGACGTTGTTGAGTAGCTCTCTGTTGTTGATGTTGAGGAGGATACTGATACCCTTGCTGGTTGTATGACTGTTGCTGAGGAGCCTGTTGCTGAGGTATGGGAGCTTGAACAACTTGAACAGTCGGCTGATAAGGCATTGGTGCATATTGCGCAGCAGCAACATACGGATACTGGAAGTATGGCATTTGACAAGGCATTGGAGCTAGAGCTTGTGGAGCTTGCCCCTTCTGAGCATAGACAGAATTTGTTTCGCCCTCTTTTTTCTTGTATCCGTTGAAGGGCTTCTTGGCTTGAGATTGACTGCTAGATCCTCCTTGGATCTTTCCGCTCTTCAGACCCTCTTCGATTCTCTCACCGACAATCACCAAATCAGAGAATCCGGCAGAAACATTACCAATCAACTTCTCATAGTATTGGCCTTGCAAAGTACCCATGAAGATGTCGATCAGTTCACGGTCAACCAGAGGTGGATGCACCCTTGCATCTAGCTCTCTCCAGCGTTGTGCGTACTCCTTAAAGGATTCGTTGTCCTTTTGAGCCATACTCTGAAGTTGAGTACGATTCAGAGCAAGGTCAGTGTTGTACTTGTATTGCTTGACAAATGCATCAGCTAGATCATCCCAAGTGCGCACATTGCTACGCTCCAGCTGCATATACCACTCAAGAGATGCCCCAGAGAAGCTATCTTGGAAGCAATGGATCATCAGATTTTTGTCTTTTCCATAAGCAGCTATCTTGCGGCAGTACATCCTTAGATGCATGTGGAGACAACTGAGGCCTTTGTACTTCAGGAATTCTTGTACTTTGAATTTGGGAGGAATGACAACATCTGGCACCAAGCACATTTCCAGAGCGTTCAAAGATTTTGAGTTGCGCCCCTCCATGACTCGGAATTTCTCAGCTAAATCACGACACATTTTCATGGCTTCAGAATCCTGAGCAGCAGTAGGATTGATAATTGGGATAGCAGCACGGTAATTCTGTACCTCATCATACTGATCTATCAGGTTTTCTTCAGCATGAGGAATAGGAATCTGAGTGACAACAGGTTGGGCTTGCGGAATAGCTCCAACACTAACTCCAGGGGTTGGAAGTGGTTGAGTGGTGGCTCCTTCAGCGGCAAGAGTGAAGTTCATTGGTATCCCATAAGTGATGGGGTTGGGAACATGAGCTGAGAGCCTTGAGGGTGACCCTTGAACCTGTGCATTGTTGTTGGCAGCAGCGGCTTCACTTAGTTTTTCTTCTCTTCTGGCCATCATGATGGCTTCAAGAATCTGATCAATCTTTCCCTTCATAGAGTCCAACTCTTCTCTAAAGGCGGCTTGCTCTTGCTGCATTTGCTCCATCATTCTTCTTGTGTTGGCTCGAGTTGCGTACTGGTGTCGAGGAATCAGCTTGATTTACTGAGAAGGAAGGAAGTTGAAGTGAGATTCTGAGGTTGTAAATGCAATGCAAGATACATAACTGATGCAATGCAAGATGCAAGATCTAGGATCGCAGATCACAGGTTCAAACAATTCTGAGGCTGGCCGATCATGGGTAAATGACCAAAGTCTCTGATTAAAGAAACCCTATAGGGAGGCTCTATGAGGAAAGTTCTAGGTTCTTTACCCACAAACCCACTCACGGGATAGTTTCTACGTTGACAGATAAGGTTCCCAGGATTACGGACACAAATCGCATCAATGTCACGCAACAGGCTAGCTGCATTATGACGGTAATGACGACAAGGTCTCCCCTGAGCGGGGTTTTCATGCTAGGCGTACAAGGAGCGAATCCTTGGAGACTAACACTACACGACCACCAATATAGAACTTGGTTCTAAGAGTGGTTCATAGAGTCACAGACCCTTCATGAATCAAGTCGTGCAACAGGCTAACTGCGTTACAACAGGATCTACGAAAAGGTCTACTCTAGGGGAGCTTTCATGCTAGGCACGCAAGGAGCGAGTCCTTGGGGACTAACACTACTCGACATCCAATTCTAAACTATGTGTTCCCTCTGCTTTTACCAAAGCTCGGGTATAGAGCTTTACTCATGATATCATCCCAAGATCCAACAGATAAAAGCAATAGGACAAAGCTATAAGAGAACAAATACGTAAACGAGAAAAGAAAAAAGCAAACGAAGATAACTCTCCTCACAAAATCGCACTAATGACTCTCTCTTGCATGGAGCAAATTTCCCCAGCAGAGTCGCCATCTGTCGCACCTCAAAAAATCGCTTAATCGAAGACACGGCCCTCACGCGAAAGGCGCGGAAAACGGTTCGACAGAGTCGCCACCGAAATTTATTTATCCCAAAAGAGGGAAAGGAAAATATCGAGAAAACCTTTAACAGACGGATGGGTAAGAACGTGGTCGTGGCAACCACATTCCGGGTTCGGGAGTCGGTTACGTGAGGGGAAGGTACGCGCACCCCTCACGTCCGTTGTACTCAACGGGAACCTCTTAGTTCGAATAGTGAGGAATGTTATCTAAGCTTGTTTGTTTTCTTCTCAATGGTAAACGCGAAACGATAAAGTAAAAGGTTTCGATTACTAAGGGAAATGGGGTGGTTTTAGGATAGGGTGCTCGGCAAGATCATCGCGACCTCGGGCCTACGTATGCTCATTCGGACGAGAATGAGAAATCAGAGCAATCATAGTTCGACTACAGGGTTTGACGGAAAAAGATGGTAGTGTGCAAACAGGGGAAAAAGAAAAAAGTGTGGACACAAACGGGGGAAACAGAAAAAGTGTGCTCGCCAAGATCGTCGCAATCTTGTGCCTACGTATCTTTACTCGGACGAGAATAAAGAATCAGAGCAGTCGTAGTTCGTGGTACGCCCACGAAAAGAGAGGGGTTAGGGTTTGAATTTTAGGAGGCGAAAAATTGAATGACATGCAACCCAAGGGGCGTGCCTCGAGAGCAGTCACTCAAGAATCCAAGGAATGCTAAACTCCAAGAATTCAGTTCTTTCGTAAGTTGATTGCGAAAAACGTTTGAAAATCCAAGGATTGCTAGATTCCAAGAATCTCCTCCTTTCGTAAGTTGATTAAGAAAAACGTTTGAAAAAAAGATTGAGTCGAATTGGTTGAGAAAAGAGGTGAGGATCAATACTAGTCCCTAGGGGTGCTCCTAGTAACGGAACCTATGAAATGTGCAAGTGTGCATTTGACGATGAGGCAAAAGGGACTCGACTTACGAGACTGTTTTGGTGAGTGGCTCGACGACGAGTCGAGAATTGGTTTGGAAATGGTTTGATTTGTTAAACGTTTTAGGGAGAATGACGATTATTCGATAAATGAGACGTCGGCCTCGCAACCAATTAATCGGGGCATTATTGGGATGCCAGATCTCAACGACACCTTTTTCATTCTATTGATATATGAAATATTGTTTGTTGGACGATGAAAGTGCCACATGGAATACTAGACTCCAATGGCATTCCTTTGTCCAAATAATTAAGGCGAGTGTTTTAGGAACGAAAGGTCGAGTGATCACCACCTAAGGCGTGCGCCCTAATGGTGGTCACTCAAGAACCCAAGAGGTGCTAGACCTCAAGAATTCAGTTCTTTCGCGATTTAATTAAGAAAAATGGTTTGAATATGTGTTGAGTATTTTAATCGGGAAGTAAGCGTTTGAACAAATGAAAATGGTTAAATAAGCATGAATATGAATATGATATGGATACGAATAAGAATAAACGATAATATAATCGAAATAAAATGAACAAGAGATAATATTGACATATAATAAAATTTGTTCTCGTCTTAATCACGATTTAATCGATAAATTGATAATCGACGACTTTTGACTTTCATTGACCAAAATGAAAATAAAAGAAATACAAAATGACAGTTAAGAAATTAAATCGAAAATAAGAATACAAAGAATGAAGGTCTCACCTTTATCGAGATTTAATCGAGAAATCGATAAATCAATCGACATTTAGTTTTCATCGACCCAAAATAAATAAAAATAAAAGAAAAATAATGGAAATGAAATAAAATTGAAATAAATGGGCAAAAGAATAAAGGTCTCACCTTTATCGAGATTTAGTCGAGAAATCGATAAATCAATTGATATATGGTTTTCATTGACCCACAAAATGAATAAAAATAGTGAATAAATTGAAATAAAGCTAAATAAATAGGTAAATAGGCCTCATATTAATCACAATTTAATTGGTTTAAAAAAAACCGATTATATCATGAGTGTTGTTAGATCATTGGCCCATAAAAGGAAATTGAATATAAAATCTAAACAAAATAAAAATGAAATGTAAGTAAAAGACATAAATCATAGGAAAGTGGATAAATTCAAAAGAAATTAAATTATAAAACTAAAATAAAAAATAAAATAAAAAGAATAAAATCCCATAAAAAGTGAAGAAAATAAAATAGAATAAAATAGTATAAGGGGGGAGGCGCTGAATCATGAGGGTGTGTGGATTGAGATCAACTTGGGCTTCTCTAAGCCCAATCAAAACCACAGTTTATCAATCAAACAAAAACAGATCCATTGTTCTTTTCTTTTAAAACAAAACAAAAAAAATAGTTTATATGATAAGTCAAAGTAGGAATTGAGGAAGAACAAGCGGCCATGGTGAAACAGAGTCACCACGCGATTAACACTTTCTCTCTCGAAATCGATTCCAAAAACTTCCAAAAGAAAACGAGGTTGCTCGACGCTCTTCATTCCCCACCTAATCAGTCTCTCTTCCGTCTCAATATGCTTGGTTTCGGTTCAACTTATCTCGCTCAAGTTCGTTTTGGTTTTGTTTCGGTTTCATTATCTCGTCTCCCTTCTCCGTTTGGTTCTACCCCATCTTCTCTTTTTCTGGTTCTAGTTTGGAGTATGGTTGTGGGTTTGTAAGCTTCTATTGGTTGTTGTGAACGAATCAGTTTTCTGGGATTTGGGGTTGAAAGGGTTTAATAAAGGTCTGGTTATTGATTTGGGTGTTTATTGGTGATTGATATAAAGATTTGAGGTGTTGGGTTGAGGATGGTGTTTCGGGTTGAGGAAAGGTTGGAGGTTCGGTTGTTGTTAGTGAGTTTTTCAGAAAGTTGGGTTGAAGGTGGATTCGGAATGGAGGAAGAAGAAGAATCACGGTTGAAGGTTGAAGAAGGGTTCTGGATTGGAGTTGTATGGTGGTTCGCGACGAGTTGTTTATGGTGTGAGTTGTGGCTTATGATGGAGGTTGAAGGAGGGTTTCTCGGTGCCGATAAAAAATGAGAGCAGAGGTTGTTCTTTAAGGTTAGTTCTTGGACTCCCCAGACTTTAGAGTTCTCTTCCCCTTTTAAGTTTTTTTCTTTTGAATCTTGTCGTTTTGATCCTTGTCTTGTACCATTCTGTTGTCCTTGTCAAGATGCAGGTTTCTCAGGTTTATTTTTGGTGGTTATCGCTGGCTGGAAGTCGCAGCAATTTGTATGGTTGCAGCAGGTCGCACGGTTTGTCGTGGCTTGGAGGTAGCAGGTTGTCGCGTTTGGAAGTGTTATGCAGCTAATGGCTAGGTGATGAAGCTGTGTTGTTTTGCTTTGCAGTGTATTGTGGTACGGTTGGTTTTCGTACATAGCAGCTGGGAATCGATATTTCTATTTTTTCATTTTGCTTGTAAGAAAGAAAGAGGTTGTGTGATGGTTGGTGGGCTACGCATCAAGTGGGTATGTGGGCCGCTGTAATTTGGAAGTTTTTCTTTCTCTTTTTTTCTTTTTGTGTAAATTTTGTACCATTGGCCTTTGGCAAAAAACTGTAATGGACTTAAAATGAAATCATGTAATGGACTCGTCTCTTTTAGCTTTTGTTTAATTGATGTAAAGTGACAAGAAGGATAATGGCCCTTTATTCTTATGTAGTATGTGAGTTTGTAAGTAAAAAAAGAAATAAAAAAAAATGAATTGAACAATTGTACATAATAAAAAAAATGGATAGAAAAAGAAAAGAAAGGATATTAAAAGTGAATACGGATAATTGGCTTGAAATCGGATAGAAATGAAAAAAATGGATTAAAAGAGGCTTAAAAAAAAATTGTAATATGAATGGATAAGTGAGTATCTAAGGAACATGGATATTTAAAATGAATATGTATATTGGATAATGAGATGGTTAAAAATAGATTTAGAAAAATATGGTTTATGGAATTTGGATTGGATATTGAAAATGGATGGAAATTTAGAATGGATAATGGAAAAGAATTGGATGAAGGGTAAAAATAGTTAAAAGATAGATAATGACTTAAAATGAAAATGGATAAAAACAAGTGGGACGAAATTGAAGACAACATATTTTTGGATTTTTTCTGAATAATTGCTAATGGATGGATACACAGATGAAAAGCTATACACAGGTAGGACAAATTTGGGGTATGACAGATCTGTTGGACCTCGAAAAATCGCTTAATCGAAGACACGACCCTCGCACGAAAGGCGCAGAAAACGGTTCGACAGAGTCGCCACCGAACTTTATTTATCCCAAAAGAGGGAAAGGAAAATATCGAGAAAACCTTTAATGGACGGATGTGTAAGAACGTGGTCGTCGCAACCACATTCCGGGTTCGGGAGTCGGTTACGTGAGGGGAAGGTACGCGCACCCCCTCACATCCGTTGTACTCAACGGGAACCTCTTAGTTTGAATAGTGAGGAATGTTATCTAAGCTTGTTTGTTTTCTTCTCAATGGTAAACGTGAAACGATAAAGTAAAAGGTTTCGATTACTAAGGGAAATGGGGTGGTTTTAGGATTGGGTGCTCGACAAGACCATCGCGACCTCGGGCCTACGTATGCTCATTCGGACGAGAATGAGAAATCAGAGCAATCGTAGTTCAACTACGGGGTTTGACAGAAAAAGATGGTAGTGTGCAAACAGGGGAAAAAGAAAAAAATGTGGACACAAACGGGGGAAACAGAAAAAGTGTGCTCGCCAAGATCGTCGCAATCTTGTGCCTACGTATCTTTACTCGGACGAGAATAAAGAATCAGAGCAGTCGTAGTTCGTGGTACGCCCACGAAAACAGAGGGGTTAGGGTTTGAATTTTAGGAGGCAAAAAATTGAATGACATGCAACCCAAGGGGCGTGCCTCGAGAGCAGTCACTCAAGAATCCAAGGAATGCTAAACTCCAAGAATTCAGTTCTTTCGTGAGTTGATTGCGAAAATGTTTGATAATGGTTAAGTATTTTAAGATGAAAAGGTGAATGAATAACAACCCAAGGGCGTGCCTCAAGAGCTATTCATTCGAAGATCCAAGGAATACTAGATTCCAAGAATCTCCTCCTTTCGTAAGTTGATTAAGAAAAACGTTTGAAAAAAAGATTGAGTCGAATTGGTTGAGAAAAGAGGTGAGCATCGATACTAGTCCCTAGGGGTGCTCCTAGTAACGGAACCTACAAAATGTGCAAGTGTGCATTTGACGACGAGGCAAAAGGCACTCGACTTACGAGAATGTTTTGGTGAGTGGCTCGACGACGAGTCGAGAATTGGTTTGGAAATGGTTTGATTTGTTAAACGTTTTAGGGAGAATGACGATTATTCGATAAACGAGACGTCGGCCTCGCAACCAATTAATCGGGGCATTATTGGGATGCCAGATCTCAACGACACCTTTTTCATTCTATTGATATATGAAATATTGTTTGTTGGACGATGAAAGTACCACATGGAATACTAGACTCCAATGGCATTCCTTTGTCCAAATAATTAAGGCGAGTGTTTTAGGAACGAAAGGTCGAGTGATCACCAACTAAGGCGTGCGCCCTAATGGTGGTCACTCAAGAACCCAAGAGGTGCTAGACCTCAAGAATTCAGTTCCTTCGCAATTTAATTAAGAAAAATGGTTTGAATATGTGTTGAGTATTTTAATCGGGAAGTAAGCGTTTGAACAAATGAAAATGGTTAAATAAGCATGAATATGAATATGATATGGATACAAATAAGAATGAACGATAATATAATCGAAATAAAATGAACAAGAGATAATATTGACATAAAATAAAATTTGGTCTCGTCTTAATCACAATTTAATCGATAAATTGATAATCGACGACTTTTGACTTTCATTGACCAAAATGAAAATAAAAGATATACAAAATGACAGTTAAGAAATTAAATCGAAAATAAGAATACAAAGAATGAATGTCTCACCTTTATCGAGATTTAATCGAGAAATCCATAAATCAATCGACATTTAGTTTTCATCGACCCAAAATAAATAAAAATAAAAGAAAAATAATGTAAATGAAATAAAATCGAAATAAATGGGCGATAGATTAAAGTTCTCACCTTTATCGAGATTTAGTTGAGAAATCGATAAATCAATCGATATATGGTTTTCATTGACCCACAAAATGAATAAAAATAGTGAATAAATTGAAATAAAGATAAATAAATAGGTAAATAGGCCTCATATTAATCACAATTTAATTGGTTTAAAAAAAACCGATTATATCATGAGTGTTGTTAGATCATTGGCCCATAAAAGGAAATTGAATATAAAATCGAAACAAAATAAAAATGAAATGTAAGTAAAAGACATAAATCATAGGAAAGTGGATAAATTCAAAAGAAATTAAATTATAAAACTAAAATAAAATAAAAAATAAAAAGAAGAAAATCCCATAAAAAGTGAAGAAAATAAAATAGAATAAAATAGTATAAGGGGGGAGGCGCTGAATCATGAGGGTGTGTGGATTGAGATCAACTTGGGCTTCTCTAAGCCCAATCAAAACCACGGTTTATCAATCAAACAAAAACAGACCCATTGTTCTTTTCTTTTAAAACAAAACAAAAAAAAGAGTTTATATGATAAGTCAAAGTAGTAACTGAGGAAGAACAAGCGGCCATGGTGAAATAGAGTGACCACACGATTAACACTTTCTCTCTCGAAATCGATTCCAAAAACTTCCAAAAGAAAACGAGGTTGCTCGACGCTCTTCATTCCCCACCTAATCAATCTCTCTTCCGTCTCAATATGCTTAGTTTCGGTTCAGCTTATCTCGCTCAGGTTCGTTTTGGTTTTGTTTCGGTTTCATTATCTCGTCTCCCTTCTCCGTTTGGTTCTACCTCATCTTCTCTTTTTCTGGTTCTAGTTTGGAGTATGGTTGTGGGTTTGTAAGCTTCTATTTGTTGTTGTGAACGAATCGGTTTTCTGGGATTTGGGGTTGAAAGGATTTAATGAAGGTCTGGTTATTGAATTGGGTGTTTATTGGTGATTGATTTGAAGATTTGAGGTGTTGGGTTGAGGATGGTGTTTCGGGTTGAGGAAAGGTTGGAGGTTCGGTTGTTGTTAGTGAGTTTTTCAGAAAGTTGGGTTGAAGGTGGATTCGGAATGGAGGAAGAAGAAGAATCACGGTTGAAGGTTGAAGAAGGGTTATGGATTGGATTTGTATGGTGGTTCGCGATGAGTTGTTTATGGTGTGAGTTGTGGCTTATGATGGAGGTTGAAGGAGGGTTTCTCGATGCTGATAAAAAATGAGAGCAGAGGTTGTTCTTTAAGGTTAGTTCTTGGACTCCCCAGACTTTAGAGTTCTCTTCCCCTTTTAAGTTTTTTTCTTTTGAATCTTGTCGTTTTGATCCTTGTCTTGTACCATTCTGTTGTCCTTGTCAAGATGCAGGTTTCACAGGTTTATTGTTGGTGGTTGTCGCAGGCTGGAAGTCACAGCAATTTGTATGGTTGCTGCAGGTCGCACAGTTTGTCGTGGCTTGGAGGTAGCAGGTTGTCGCGTTTGGCTGTGTTATGCAGCTAATGGCTAGGTGATGAAGCTGTGTTGTTTTGCTTTGCAGTGTATTGTGGTACGGTTGGTTTTCGTACATAGCAGCTGGGAATCGATGTTTCTATTTTTTCATTTTGCTTGTAAGAAAGAAAGAGGTTGTGTGATGGTTGGTGGGCTACGCATCAAGTGGGTATGTGGGCCGCTGTAATTTGGAAGTTTTTCTTTCTCTTTTTTTATTTTTGTGTAATTTTTGTACCATTGGGCTTTGGCAAAAAACTGTAATGGACTCAAAATGAAATCATGTAATGGACTCGTCTCTTTTAGCTTTTGTTTAATTGATGTAAAGTGACAAGAAGGATAATGGCCCTTTATTCTTATGTAGTATTTGAGTTTGTATGTAAAAAAAGAAAAAAAAAAGGATTGAACAATTGGACATAATAAAAAAAATGGATAGAAAAAGAAAAGAAAGGATATTAAAAGTGAATACGGATAATTGGCTTGAAATCGGATAGAAATGAAAAAAATGGATTAAAAGAGGCTTAAAAAAAATTGTAATATGAATGGATAAGTGAGTATCTAAGGAACATGGATATTTAAAATGAATATGTATATTGGATAATGAGATGGTTAAAAATAGATTTAGAAAAATATGGTTTATGGAATTTGGATTGGATATTGAAAATGGATGGAAATTTAGAATGGATAATGGAAAAGAATTGGATGAAGGGTAAAAATAGTTAAAAGATAGATAATGACTTAAAATGAAAATGGATAAAAACAAGTGGGATGAAATTGAAGACAACATATTTTTGGATTTTTTCTGAATAATTGCTAATGGATGGATACACAGATGAAAAGCTATACACAGGTAGGACAAATTTGGGGTATGACAGATCTGTCGCACCTCGAAAAATTGCTTAATCGAAGAAACGACCCTCGCACGAAAGGCGCGGAAAACGGTTTGACAGAGTCGCCACCGAACTTTATTTATCCCAAATGAGGGAAAGAAAAATATTGAGAAAACCTTTAACGGACGGATGGGTAAGAACGTGGTCGTCGCAACCACATTCCGGGTTCGGGAGTCGGTTACGTGAGGGGAAGGTACGCGCACCCCCTCACGTCCGTTGTACTCAACGGGAACCTCTTAGTTCGAATAGTGAGGAATGTTATCTAAGCTTGTTTGTTTTATTCTCAATGGTAAACGTGAAACGATAAAGTAAAAGGTTTCGATTACTAAGGGAAATGGGGTGGTTTTAGGATAGGGTGATCGGCAAGATCATCGCGACCTCGGGCCTACGTATGCTCATTCGGACGAGAATGAGAAATCAGAGCAATCGTAGTTCGACTACGGGGTTTGACGGAAAAAGATGGTAGTGTGCAAACAGGGGAAAAAGAAAAAAATGTGGACACAAACGGGGGAAACAGAAAAAGTGTGCTCGCTAAGATCGTCGCAATCTTGTGCCTACGTATCTTTACTCGGACGAGAATAAAGAATCAGAGCAGTCGTAGTTCGTGGTACGCCCACGAAAACAGAGGGGTTAGGGTTTGAATTTTAGGAGGCAAAAAATTGAATGACATGCAACCCAAGGGGCGTGCCTCGAGAGCAGTCACTCAAGAATCCAAGGAATGCTAAACTCCAAGAATTCAGTTCTTTCGTGAGTTGATTACGAAAATGTTTGATAATGGTTAAGTATTTTAAGATGAAAAGGTGAATGAATAACAACCCAAGGGCGTGCCTCAAGAGCCATTCATTCGAAGATCCAAAGAATACTAGATTCCAAGAATCTCCTCCTTTCGTAAGTTGATTAAGAAAAACGTTTGAAAAAAAGAGTGAGTCGAATTGGTTGAGAAAAGAGGTGAGCATCGATACTAGTCCCTAGGGGTGCTCCTAGTAACGGAACCTACGAAATGTGCAAGTGTGCATTTGACGACGAGGCAAAAGGCACTCGACTTACGAGAATGTTTTGGTGAGTGGCTCGACGACGAGTCGAGAATTGGTTTGGAAATGGTTTGATTTATTAAACGTTTTAGGGAGAATGACGATTATTCGATAAACGAGACGTCGGTCTCGCAACCAATTAATCGGGGCATTATTGGGATGCCAGATCTCAACGACACCTTTTTCATTCTATTGATATATGAAATATTGTTTGTTGGACGATGAAAGTACCACATGGAATACTCGACTCCAATGGCATTCCTTTGTCCAAATAATTAAGGCGAGTGTTTTAGGAACGAAAGGTCGAGTGATCACCAACTAAGGCGTGCGCCCTAATGGTGGTCACTCAAGAACCCAAGAGGTGCTAGACCTCAAGAATTCAGTTCTTTCGCGATTTAATTAAGAAAAATGGTTTGAATATGTGTTGAGTATTTTAATCGGGAAGTAAGCGTTTGAACAAATGAAAATGGTTAAATAAGCATGAATATGAATATGATATGGATACGAATAAGAATGAACGATAATATAATCGAAATAAAATGAACAAGAGATAATATTGACATAAAATAAAATTTGGTCTCGTCTTAATCACAATTTAATCGATAAATTGATAATCGACGACTTTTGACTTTCATTGACCAAAATGAAAATAAAAGATATACAAAATGACAGTTAAGAAATTAAATCGAAAATAAGAATACAAAGAATGAAGGTCTCACCTTTATCGAGATTTAATCGAGAAATCCATAAATCAATCGACATTTAGTTTTCATCGACCCAAAATAAATAAAAATAAAAGAAAAATAATGGAAATAAAATAAAATCGAAATAAATGGGCAAAAGAATAAAGTTCTCACCTTTATCGAGATTTAGTCGAGAAATCGATAAATCAATCGATATATGGTTTTCATTGACCCACAAAATGAATAAAAATAGTGAATAAATTGAAATAAAGATAAATAAATAGGTAAATAGGCCTCATATTAATCACAATTTAATTGGTTTAAAAAAAAACCGATTATATCATGAGTGTTGTTAGATCATTGGCCCATAAAAGAAAATTGAATATAAAATCGAAACAAAATAAAAATGAAATGTAAGTAAAAGACATAAATCATAGGAAAATGGATAAATTCAAAAGAAATTAAATTATAAAACTAAAATAAACAAAAAATAAAAAGAAGAAAATCCCATAAAAAGTGAAGAAAATAAAATAGAATAAAATAGTATAAGGGGGGAGGCGGTGAATCATGAGGGTGTGTGGATTGAGATCAACTTGGGGTTCTCTAAGCCCAATCAAAACCACGGTTTATCAATCAAACAAAAACAGATCCATTGTTCTTTTCTTTTAAAACAAAAAAAAAAGAGTTTATATGATAAGTCAAAGTAGGAACTGAGGAAGAACAAGCGGCCATGGTGAAACAGAGTGACCACACGATTAACACTTTCTCTCTCGAAATCGATTCCAAAAACTTCCAAAAGAAAACGAGGTTGCTCGACGCTCTTCATTCCCCACCTAATCAGTCTCTCTTCCGTCTCAATATGCTTGGTTTCGGTTCAACTTATCTCGCTCAGGTTCGTTTTGGTTTTGTTTCGGTTTCATTATCTCGTCTCCCTTCTCCGTTTGGTTCTACCTCATCTTCTCTTTTTCTGGTTCTAGTTTGGAGTATGGTTGTGGGTTTGTAAGCTTCTATTGGTTGTTGTGAACGAATCGGTTTTCTGGGATTTGGGGTTGAAAGGATTTAATGAAGGTCTGGTTATTGATTTGGGTGTTTATTGGTGATTGATTTGAAGATTTGAGGTGTTGGGTTGAGGATGGTGTTTCGGGTTGAGGAAAGGTTGGAGGTTCGGTTGTTGTTAGTGAGTTTTTCAGAAAGTTGGGTTGAAGGTGGATTCGCAATGGAGGAAGAAGAAGAATCACGGTTGAAGGTTGAAGAAGGGTTATGGATTGGAGTTGTATGGTGGTTCGCGATGAGTTATTTATGGTGTGAGTTGTGGCTTATGATGGAGGTTGAAGGAGGGTTTCTCGATGCCGATAAAATATGAGAGCAGAGGTTGTTCTTTAAGGTTAGTTCTTGGACTCCCCAGACTTTAGAGTTCTCTTCCCTTTTTAAGTTTTTTTCATTTGAATCTTGTTGTTTTGATCCTTGTCTTGTACCATTCTGTTGTCCTTGTCAAGATGCAGGTTTCACAGGTTTATTGTTGGTGGTTGTCGCAGGCTGGAAGTCGCAGCAATTTGTATGGTTGCAGCAGGTCGCACGGTTTGTCGTGGCTTGGAGGTAGCAGGTTGTCGCATTTGGCAGTGTTATGCAGCTAATGGCTAGGTGATGAAGCTGTGTTGTTTTGCTTTGCAGTGTATTGTGGTACGGTTGGTTTTCGTACATAGCAGCTGGGAATCGATATTTCTATTTTTTCATTTTGCTTGTAAGAAAGAAAGAGGTTGTGTGATGGTTGGTGGGCTACGCATCAAGTGGGTATGTGGGCCGCTGTAATTTGGAAGTTTTTCTTTCTCTTTTTTTATTTTTGTGTAATTTTTGTACCATTGGGCTTTGGCAAAAAACTGTAATGGACTCAAAATGAAATCATGTAATGGACTCGTCTCTTTTAGCTTTTGTTTAATTGATGTAAAGTGACAAGAAGGATAATGGCCTTTTAGTCTTATGTAGTATGTGAGTTTGTAAGTAAAAAAAGAAGAAAAAAAAGATTGAACAATTGGACATAATAAAAAAAATGGATAGAAAAAGAAAAGAAAGGATATTAAAAGTGAATACGGATAATTGGATTGAAATCGGATAGAAATGAAAAAAATGGATTAAAAGAGGCTTAAAAAAATTGCAATATGAATGGATAAGTGAGTATCTAAGGAACATGGATATTTAAAATGAATATGTATATTGGATAATGAGATGGTTAAAAATAGATTTAGAAAAATATGGTTTATGGAATTTGGATTGGATATTGAAAATGGATGGAAATTTAGAATGGATAATGGAAAAGAATTGGATGAAGGGTAAAAATAGTTAAAAGATAGATAATGACTTAAAATGAAAATGGATAAAAACAAGTGGGATGAAATTGAAGACAACATATTTTTGGATTTTTTCTGAATAATCGCTAATGGATGGATACACAAATGAAAAGCTATACACAGGTAGGACAAATTTGGGGTATGACAGATCTGTCGCACCTCGAAAAATCGCTTAATCGAAGACACGACCCTCGCACGAAAGGCGCGGAAAACGGTTCGACAGAGTCGCCACCGAACTTTATTTTTCCCAAATGAGGGAAAGAAAAATATCGAGAAAACCTTTAACGGACGGATGGGTAAGAACGTGGTCGTCGCAACCATATTCCGGGTTCGGGAGTCGGTTACGTGAGGGGAAGGTACGCGCACCCCCTCACGTCCGTTGTACTCAACGGGAACCTCTTAGTTCGAATAGTGAGGAATGTTATCTAAGCTTGTTTGTTTTATTCTCAATGGTAAACGTGAAACGATAAAGTAAAAGGTTTCGATTACTAAGGGAAATGGGGTGGTTTTAGGATAGGGTGATCGGCAAGACCATCGCGACCTCGGGCCTACGTATGCTCATTCGGACGAGAATGAGAAATCAGAGCAATCGTAGTTCGACTACGGGGTTTGACGGAAAAAGATGGTAGTGTGCAAACAGGGGAAAAAGAAAAAAATGTGGACACAAACGGGGGAAACAGAAAAAGTGTGCTCGCCAAGATCGTCGCAATCTTGTGCCTACGTATCTTTACTCGGACGAGAATAAAGAATCAGAGCAGTCGTAGTTCGTGGTACGCCCACAAAAACAGAGGGGTTAGGGTTTGAATTTTTTGAGGCAAAAAATTGAATGACATGCAACCCAAGGGGCGTGCCTCGAGAGCAGTCACTCAAGAATCCAAGGAATGCTAAACTCCAAGAATTTAGTTCTTTCGTGAGTTGATTGCGAAAATGTTTGATAATGGTTAAGTATTTTAAGATGAAAAGGTGAATGAATAACAACCCAAGGGCGTGCCTCAAGAGCCATTCATTCGAAGATCCAAGGAATACTAGATTCCAAGAATCTCCTCCTTTCGTAAGTTGATTAAGAAAAACGTTTGAAAAAAAGATTGAGTCGAATTGGTTGAGAAAAGAGGTGAGCATCGATACTAGTCCCTAGGGGTGCTCCTAGTAACGGAACCTACGAAATGTGCAAGTGTGCATTTGACGACGAGGCAAAAGGCACTCGACTTACGAGAATGTTTTGGTGAGTGGCTCGACGACGAGTCGAGAATTGGTTTGGAAATGGTTTGATTTATTAAACGTTTTAGGGAGAATGACGATTATTCGATAAACGAGACGTCGGCCTCGCAACCAATTAATCGGGGCATTATTGGGATGCCAGATCTCAACGACACCTTTTTCATTCTATTGATATATGAAATATTGTTTGTTGGACGATGAAAGTACCACATGGAATACTAGACTCCAATGGCATTCCTTTGTCCAAATAATTAAGGCGAGTGTTTTAGGAACGAAAGGTCGAGTGATCACCAACTAAGGCGTGCGCCCTAATGGTGGTCACTCAAGAACCCAAGACGTGCTAGACCTCAAGAATTCAGTTCTTTCGCGATTTAATTAAGAAAAATGGTTTGAATATGTGTTGAGTATTTTAATCGGGAAGTAAGCGTTTGAACAAATCAAAATGGTTAAATAAGCAAGAATATGAATATGATATGGATACAAATAAGAATGAACGATAATATAATCAAAATAAAATGAACAAGAGATAATATTGACATAAAATAAAATTTGGTCTCGTCTTAATCACAATTTAATCGATAAATTGATAATCGACGACTTTTGACTTTCATTGACCAAAATGAAAATAAAAGATATACAAAATGACAGTTAAGAAATTAAATCCAAAATAAGAATACAAAGAATGAAGGTCTCACCTTTATCGAGATTTAATCGAGAAATCCATAAATCAATCGACATTTAGTTTTCATCGACCCAAAATAAATAAAAATAAAAGAAAAATAATGGAAATGAAATAAAATCGAAATAAATGGGCAAAAGAATAAAGTTCTCACCTTTATCGAGATTTAGTCGAGAAATCGATAAATCAATCGATATATGGTTTTCATTGACCCACAAAATGAATAAAAATAGTGAATAAATTGAAATAAAGATAAATAAATAGGTAAAAAGGCCTCATATTAATCACAATTTAATTGGTTTAAAAAAAACCGATTATATCATGAGTGTTGTTAGATCATTGGCCCATAAAAGGAAATTGAATATAAAATCGAAACAAAATAAAAATGAAATGTAAGTAAAAGACATAAATCAAAGGAAAGTGGATAAATTCAAAAGAAATTAAATTAGAAAACTAAAATAAACAAAAAATAAAAAGAAGAAA
Organism: Lathyrus tuberosus; assembly: GCA_022829125.1. Classification (NCBI taxonomy): domain Eukaryota; kingdom Viridiplantae; phylum Streptophyta; class Magnoliopsida; order Fabales; family Fabaceae; genus Lathyrus; species Lathyrus tuberosus. The sequence continues at coordinate 1,426,714 of JALAZF010000179.1, forward strand.
ATCCCATAAAAAGTGAAGAAAATAAAATAGAATAAAATAGTATAAGGGGGGAGGCGCTGAATCATGAGGGTGTGTGGATTGAGATCAACTTGGGCTTCTCTAAGCCCAATCAAAACCACGGTTTATCAATCAAACAAAACAGATCCATTGTTCTTTTCTTTTAAAACAAAACAAAAAAAAGAGTTTATATGATAAGTCAAAGTAGGAACTGAGGAAGAACAAGCGGCCATGGTGAAACAGAGTGACCACACGATTAACACTTTCTCTCTCGAAATCGATTCCAAAAACTTCCAAAAGAAAACGAGGTTGCTCGACGCTCTTCATTCCCCACCTAATCAGTCTCTCTTCCGTCTCAATATGCTTGGTTTCGGTTCAACTTATCTCGCTCAGGTTCGTTTTGGTTTTGTTTCGGTTTCATTATCTCGTCTCCCTTCTCCGTTTGGTTCTACCTCATCTTCTCTTTTTCTGGTTCTAGTTTGGAGTATGGTTGTGGGTTTGTAAGCTTCTATTGGTTGTTGTGAACGAATCGGTTTTCTGGGATTTGGGGTTGAAAGGATTTAATGAAGGTCTGGTTATTGATTTGGGTGTTTATTGGTGATTGATTTGAAGATTTGAGGTGTTGGGTTGAGGATGGTGTTTCGGGTTGAGGAAAGGTTGGAGGTTCGGTTGTTGTTAGTGAGTTTTTCAGAAAGTTGGGTTGAAGGTGGATTCGGAATGGAGGAAGAAGAAGAATCACGGTTGAAGGTTGAAGAAGGGTTATGGATTGGAGTTGTATGGTGGTTCGCGATGAGTTATTTATGGTGTGAGTTGTGGCTTATGATGGAGGTTGAAGGAGGGTTTCTCGATGCCGATAAAATATGAGAGCAGAGGTTGTTCTTTAAGGTTAGTTCTTGGACTCCCCAGACTTTAGAGTTCTCTTCCCTTTTTCAGTTTTTTTCTTTTGAATCTTGTCGTTTTGATCCTTGTCTTGTACCATTCTGTTGTCCTTGTCAAGATGCAGGTTTCATGGGTTTATTGTTGGTGGTTGTCGCAGGCTGGAAGTCGTAGCAATTTGTATGGTTGCAGCAGGTCGCACAGTTTGTCGTGGCTTGGAGGAAGCAGGTTGTCGCGTTTGGCAGTGTTATGCAGCTAATGGCTAGGTGATGAAGCTGTGTTGTTTTGCTTTGCAGTGTATTGTGGTACGGTTGGTTTTCGTACATAGCAGCTGGGAATCGATATTTCTATTTTTTCATTTTGCTTGTAAGAAAGAAAGAGGTTGTGTGATGGTTGGTGGGCTACGCATCAAGTGGGTATGTGGGCCGCTGTAATTTGGAAGTTTTTCTTTCTCTTTTTTTATTTTTGTGTAATTTTTGTACCATTGGGCTTTGGAAAAAAAACTGTAATGGACTCAAAATGAAATCGTGTAATGGACTCGTCTCTTTTAGCTTTTGTTTAATTGATGTAAAGTGACAAGAAGGATAATGGCCCTTTATTCTTATGTAGTATGTGAGTTTGTAAGTAAAAAAAGAAAAAAAAAAGATTGAACAATTGGACATAATAAAAAAAATGGATAGAAAAAGAAAAGAAAGGATATTAAAAGTGAATACGGATAATTGGCTTGAAATCGGATAGAAATGAAAAAAATGGATTAAAAGAGGCTTAAAAAAAATTGTAATATGAATGGATAAGTGAGTATCTAAGGAACATGGATATTTAAAATGAATATGTATATTGGATAATGAGATGGTTAAAAATAGATTTAGAAAAATATGGTTTATGGAATTTGGATTGGATATTGAAAATGGATGGAAATTTAGAATGGATAATGGAAAAGAATTGGATGAAGGGTAAAAATAGTTAAAAGATAGATAATGACTTAAAATGAAAATGGATAAAAACAAGTGGGATGAAATTGAAGACAACATATTTTTGGATTTTTTATGAATAATTGCTAATGGATGGATACACAGATGAAAAGCTATACACAGGTAGGACAAATTTGGGGTATGACAGATCTGTTGGACCTCGAAAAATCGCTTAATCGAAGACACGACCCTCGCACGAAAGGCGCAGAAAACGGTTCGACAGAGTCGCCACCGAACTTTATTTATCCCAAAAGAGGGAAAGGAAAATATCGAGAAAACCTTTAATGGACGGATGTGTAAGAACGTGGTCGTCGCAACCACATTCCGGGTTCGGGAGTCGGTTACGTGAAGGGAAGGTACGCGCACCCCCTCACGTCCGTTGTACTCAACGGGAACCTCTTAGTTCGAATAGTGAGGAATGTTATCTAAGCTTGTTTGTTTTCTTCTCAATGGTAAACGTGAAACGATAAAGTAAAAGGTTTCGATTACTAAGGGAAATGGGGTGGTTTTAGGATAGGGTGCTCGACAAGACCATCGCGACCTCGGGCCTACGTATGCTCATTCGGACGAGAATGAGAAATCAGAGCAATCGTAGTTCGACTACGGGGTTTGACGGAAAAAGATGGTAGTGTGCAAACAGGGGAAAAAGAAAAAAATGTGGACACAAACGGGGGAAACAGAAAAAGTGTGCTCGCCAAGATCGTCGCAATCTTGTGCCTACGTATCTTTACTCGGGCGAGAATAAAGAATCAGAGCAGTCGTAGTTCGTGGTACGCCCATGAAAACAGAGGGGTTAGGGTTTGAATTTTAGGAGGCAAAAAATTGAATGACATGCAACCCAAGGGGCGTGCCTCGAGAGCAGTCACTCAAGAATCCAAGGAATGCTAAACTCCAAGAATTTAGTTCTTTCGTGAGTTGATTGCGAAAATGTTTGATAATGGTTAAGTATTTTAAGATGAAAAGGTGAATGAATAACAACCCAAGGGCGTGCCTCAAGAGCCATTCATTCGAAGATCCAAGGAATACTAGATTCCAAGAATCTCCTCCTTTCGTAAGTTGATTAAGAAAAACGTTTGAAAAAAAGATTGAGTCGAATTGGTTGAGAAAAGAGGTGAGCATCGATACTAGTCCCTAGGGGTTCTCCTAGTAACGGAACCTACGAAATGTGCAAGTGTGCATTTGACGACGAGGCAAAAGGCACTCGACTTACGAGAATGTTTTGGTGAGTGGCTCGATGACGAGTCGAGAATTGGTTTGGAAATGGTTTGATTTATTAAACGTTTTAGGGAGAATGACGATTATTCGATAAACGAGACGTCGGCCTCGCAACCAATTAATCGGGGCATTATTGGGATGCCAGATCTCAACGACACCTTTTTCATTCTATTGATATATGAAATATTGTTTGTTGGACGATGAAAGTACCACATCGAATACTAGACTCCAATGACATTCCTTTGTCCAAATAATTAAGGCGAGTGTTTTAGGAACGAAAGGTCGAGTGATCACCAACTAAGGCGTGCGCCCTAATGGTGGTCACTCAAGAACCCAAGAGGTGCTAGACCTCAAGAATTCAGTTCTTTCGCGATTTAATTAAGAAAAATGGTTTGAATATGTGTTGAGTATTTTAATCGGGAAGTAAGCGTTTGAACAAATCAAAATGGTTAAATAAGCATGAATATGAATATGATATGGATACAAATAAGAATGAACGATAATATAATCAAAATAAAATGAACAAGAGATAATATTGACATAAAATAAAATTTGGTCTCGTCTTAATCACAATTTAATCGATAAATTGATAATCGACGACTTTTGACTTTCATTGACCAAAATGAAAATAAAAGATATACAAAATGACAGTTAAGAAATTAAATCGAAAATAAGAATACAAAGAATGAAGGTCTCACCTTTATCGAGATTTAATCGAGAAATCCATAAATCAATCGACATTTAGTTTTCATCGACCCAAAATAAATAAAAATAAAAGAAAAATAATGGAAATGAAATAAAATCGAAATAAATGGGCAAAAGAATAAAGTTCTCACCTTTATCGAGATTTAATCGAGAAATCGATAAATCAATCGATATATGGTTTTCATTGACCCATAAAATGAATAAAAATAGTGAATAAATTGAAATAAAGATAAATAAATAGGTAAATAGGCCTCATATTAATCACAATTTTATTGGTTTAAAAAAAACCGATTATATCATGAGTGTTGTTAGATCATTGGCCCATAAAAGGAAATTGAATATAAAAGCGAAACAAAATAAAAATGAAATGTAAGTAAAAGACATAAATCATAGGAAAGTGGATAAATTCAAAAGAAATTAAATTATAAAACTAAAATAAACAAAAAATAAAAAGAAGAAAATCCCATAAAAAGTGAAGAAAATAAAATAGAATAAAATAGTATAAGGGGGGAGGCGCTGAATCATGAGGGTGTGTGGATTGAGATCAACTTGGGCTTCTCTAAGCCCAATCAAAACCACGGTTTATCAATCAAACAAAAACAGATCCATTATTCTTTTCTTTTAAAACAAAACAAAAAAAAGAGTTTATATGATAAGTCAAAGTAGGAACTGAGGAAGAACAAGCGGCCATGGTGAAACAGAGTGACCACACGATTAACACTTTCTCTCTCGAAATCGATTCCAAAAACTTCCAAAAGAAAACGAGGTTGCTCGACGCTCTTCATTCCCCACCTAATCAGTCTCTCTTCCGTCTCAATATGCTTGGTTTCGGTTCAACTTAACTCGCTCAGGTTCGTTTTGGTTTTGTTTCGGTTTCATTATCTCGTCTCCCTTCTCCGTTTAGTTCTACCTCATCTTCTCTTTTTCTGGTTCTAGTTTGGAGTATGGTTGTGGGTTTGTAAGCTTCTATTGGTTGTTGTGAACGAATCGGTTTTCTGGGATTTGGGGTTGAAAGGATTTAATGAAGGTCTGGTTATTGATTTGGGTGTTTATTGGTGATTGATTTGAAGATTTGAGGTGTTGGGTTGAGGATGGTGTTTCGGGTTGAGGAAAGGTTAGAGGTTCGGTTGTTGTTAGTGAGTTTTTCAGAAAGTTGGGTTGAAGGTGGATTCGGAATGGAGGAAGAAGAAGAATCACGGTTGAAGGTTGAAGAAGGGTTATGGATTGGAGTTGTATGGTGGTTCGCGATGAGTTGTTTATGGTGTGAGTTGTGGCTTATGATGGAGGTTGAAGGAGGGTTTCTCGATGCTGATAAAATATGAGAGCAGAGGTTGTTCTTTAAGGTTAGTTCTTGGACTCCCCAGACTTTAGAGTTCTCTTCCCTTTTTAAGTTTTTTTCTTTTGAATCTTGTCGTTTTGATCCTTGTCTTGTACCATTCTGTTGTCCTTGTCAAGATGCAGGTTTCACGGGTTTATTGTTGGTGGTTGTCACAGGTTGGAAGTCGCAGCAATTTGTATGGTTGCAGCAGGTCGCACGGTTTGTCGTGGCTTGGAGGTAACAGGTTGTCGCGTTTGGCAGTGTTATGCAGCTAATGGCTAGGTGATGAAGCTGTGTTGTTTTGCTTTGCAGTGTATTGTGGTACGGTTGGTTTTCGTACATAGCAGCTGGGAATCGATATTTCTATTTTTTCATTTTGCTTGTAAGAAAGAAAGAGGTTGTGTGATGGTTGGTGGGCTACGTATCTAGTGGGTATGTGGGCCGCTGTAATTTGGAAGTTTTTCTTTCTCTTTTTTTCTTTTTGTGTAAATTTTGTACCATTGGGCTTTGGCAAAAAACTGTAATGGACTCAAAATGAAATCATGTAATGGACTCGTCTCTTTTAGCTTTTGTTTAATTGATGTAAAGTGACAAGAAGGATAATGGCCCTTTATTCTTATGTAGTATGTGAGTTTGTAAGTAAAAAAAGAAAAAAAAAAGGATTGAACAATTGGACATAATAAAAAAAATGGATAGAAAAAGAAAAGAAAGGATATTAAAAGTGAATACGGATAATTGGCTTGAAATCGGATAGAAATGAAAAAAATGGATTAAAAGAGGCTTAAAAAAAATTGTAATATGAATGGATAAGTGAGTATCTAAGGAACATGGATATTTAAAATGAATATGTATATTGGATAATGAGATGGTTAAAAATAGATTTAGAAAAATATGGTTTATGGAATTTGGATTGGATATTGAAAATGGATGGAAATTTAGAATGGATAATGGAAAAGAATTGGATGAAGGGTAAAAATAGTTAAAAGATAGATAATGACTTAAAATGAAAATGGATAAAAACAAGTGGGATGAAATTGAAGACAACATATTTTTGAATTTTTTTCTGAATAATTGCTAATGGATGGATACACAGATGAAAAGCTATAAACAGGAAGGACAAATTTGGGGTATGACAGATCTGTTGGACCTCGAAAAATCGCTTAATCGAAGACACGACCCTCACACGAAAGGCGCAGAAAACGGTTCGACAGAGTCGCCACCGAACTTTATTTATCCCAAAAGAGGGAAAGGAAAATATCGAGAAAACCTTTAATGGACGGATGTGTAAGAACGTGGTCGTCGCAACCACATTCCGGGTTCGGGAGTCGGTTACGTGAGGGGAAGGTACGCGCACCCCCTCACGTCCGTTGTACTCAACGGGAACCTCTTAGTTCGAATATTGAGGAATGTTATCTAAGCTTGTTTGTTTTCTTCTCAATGGTAAACGTGAAACGATAAAGTAAAAGGGTTCGATTACTAAGGGAAACGGGGTGGTTTTAGGATAGGGTGCTCGGCAAGACCATCGCGACCTCGGGCCTACGTATGCTCATTCGGACGAGAATGAGAAATCAGAGCAATCGTAGTTCGACTACGGGGTTTGACGGAAAAAGATGGTAGTATGCAAACAGGGGAAAAAGAAAAAAATGTGGACACAAACGGGGGAAACAGAAAAAGTGTGCTCGCCAAGATCGTCGCAATCTTGTGCCTACGTATCTTTACTCGGACGAGAATAAAGAATCAAAGCAGTCGTAGTTCGTGGTACGCCCACGAAAACAGAGGGGTTAGGGTTTGAATTTTAGGAGGCAAAAAATTGAATGACATGCAACCCAAGGGGCGTGCCTCGAGAGCAGTCACTCAAGAATCCAAGGAATGCTAAACTCCAAGAATTCAGTTCTTTCGTGAGTTGATTGCGAAAATGTTTGATAATGGTTAAGTATTTTAAGATGAAAAGGTGAATGAATAACAACCCAAGGGCGTGCCTCAAGAGCCATTCATTCGAAGATCCAAGGAATACTAGATTCCAAGAATCTCCTCCTTTCGTAAGTTGATTAAGAAAAACGTTTGAAAAAAAGATTGAGTCGAATTGGTTGAGAAAAGAGGTGAGCATCGATACTAGTCCCTAGGGGTTCTCCTAGTAACGGAACCTACGAAATGTGCAAGTGTGCATTTGACGACGAGGCAAAAGGCACTCGACTTACGAGAATGTTTTGGTGAGTGGCTCGATGACGAGTCGAGAATTGGTTTGGAAATGGTTTGATTTATTAAACGTTTTAGGGAGAATGACGATTATTCGATAAACGAGACGTCGGCCTCGCAACCAATTAATCGGGGCATTATTGGGATGCCAGATCTCAACGACACCTTTTTCATTCTATTGATATATGAAATATTGTTTGTTGGACGATGAAAGTACCACATCGAATACTAGACTCCAATGGCATTCCTTTGTCCAAATAATTAAGGCGAGTGTTTTAGGAACGAAAGGTCGAGTGATCACCAACTAAGGCGTGCGCCCTAATGGTGGTCACTCAAGAACCCAAGAGGTGCTAGACCTCAAGAATTCAGTTCTTTCGCGATTTAATTAAGAAAAATGGTTTGAATATGTGTTGAGTATTTTAATCGGGAAGTAAGCGTTTGAACAAATCAAAATGGTTAAATAAGCATGAATATGAATATGATATGGATACAAATAAGAATGAACGATAATATAATCAAAATAAAATGAACAAGAGATAATATTGACATAAAATAAAATTTGGTCTCGTCTTAATCACAATTTAATCGATAAATTGATAATCGACGACTTTTGACTTTCATTGACCAAAATGAAAATAAAAGATATACAAAATGACAGTTAAGAAATTAAATCGAAAATAAGAATACAAAGAATGAAGGTCTCACCTTTATCGAGATTTAATCGAGAAATCCATAAATCAATCGACATTTAGTTTTCATCGACCCAAAATAAATAAAAATAAAAGAAAAATAATGGAAATGAAATAAAATCGAAATAAATGGGCAAAAGAATAAAGTTCTCACCTTTATCGAGATTTAATCGAGAAATCGATAAATCAATCGATATATGGTTTTCATTGACCCATAAAATGAATAAAAATAGTGAATAAATTGAAATAAAGATAAATAAATAGGTAAATAGGCCTCATATTAATCACAATTTAATTGGTTTAAAAAAAACCGATTATATCATGAGTGTTGTTAGATCATTGGCCCATAAAAGGAAATTGAATATAAAAGCGAAACAAAATAAAAATGAAATGTAAGTAAAAGACATAAATCATAGGAAAGTGGATAAATTCAAAAGAAATTAAATTATAAAACTAAAATAAACAAAAAATAAAAAGAAGAAAATCCCATAAAAAGTGAAGAAAATAAAATAGAATAAAATAGTATAAGGGGGGAGGCGCTGAATCATGAGGGTGTGTGGATTGAGATCAACTTGGGCTTCTCTAAGCCCAATCAAAACCACGGTTTATCAATCAAACAAAAACAGATCCATTATTCTTTTCTTTTAAAACAAAACAAAAAAAAGAGTTTATATGATAAGTCAAAGTAGGAACTGAGGAAGAACAAGCGGCCATGGTGAAACAGAGTGACCACACGATTAACACTTTCTCTCTCGAAATCGATTCCAAAAACTTCCAAAAGAAAACGAGGTTGCTCGACGCTCTTCATTCCCCACCTAATCAGTCTCTCTTCCGTCTCAATATGCTTGGTTTCGGTTCAACTTATCTCGCTCAGGTTCGTTTTGGTTTTGTTTCGGTTTCATTATCTCGTCTCCCTTCTCCGTTTAGTTCTACCTCATCTTCTCTTTTTCTGGTTCTAGTTTGGAGTATGGTTGTGGGTTTGTAAGCTTCTATTGGTTGTTGTGAACGAATCGGTTTTCTGGGATTTGGGGTTGAAAGGATTTAATGAAGGTCTGGTTATTGATTTGGGTGTTTATTGGTGATTGATTTGAAGATTTGAGGTGTTGGGTTGAGGATGGTGTTTCGGGTTGAGGAAAGGTTAGAGGTTCGGTTGTTGTTAGTGAGTTTTTCAGAAAGTTGGGTTGAAGGTGGATTCGGAATGGAGGAAGAAGAAGAATCACGGTTGAAGGTTGAAGAAGGGTTATGGATTGGAGTTGTATGGTGGTTCGCGATGAGTTGTTTATGGTGTGAGTTGTGGCTTATGATGGAGGTTGAAGGAGGGTTTCTCGATGCTGATAAAATATGAGAGCAGAGGTTGTTCTTTAAGGTTAGTTCTTGGACTCCCCAGACTTTAGAGTTCTCTTCCCTTTTTAAGTTTTTTTCTTTTGAATCTTGTCGTTTTGATCCTTGTCTTGTACCATTCTGTTGTCCTTGTCAAGATGCAGGTTTCACGGGTTTATTGTTGGTGGTTGTCACAGGTTGGAAGTCGCAGCAATTTGTATGGATGCAGCAGGTCGCACGGTTTGTCGTGGCTTGGAGGTAACAGGTTGTCGCGTTTGGCAGTGTTATGCAGCTAATGGCTAGGTGATGAAGCTGTGTTGTTTTGCTTTGCAGTGTATTGTGGTACGGTTGGTTTTCGTACATAGCAGCTGGGAATCGATATTTCTATTTTTTCATTTTGCTTGTAAGAAAGAAAGAGGTTGTGTGATGGTTGGTGGGCTACGTATCTAGTGGGTATGTGGGCCGCTGTAATTTGGAAGTTTTTCTTTCTCTTTTTTTCTTTTTGTGTAAATTTTGTACCATTGGGCTTTGGCAAAAAACTGTAATGGACTCAAAATGAAATCATGTAATGGACTCATCTCTTTTAGCTTTTGTTTAATTGATGTAAAGTGACAAGAAGGATAATGGCCCTTTATTCTTATGTAGTATGTGAGTTTGTAAGTAAAAAAAGAAAAAAAAAAGGATTGAACAATTGGACATAATAAAAAAAATGGATAGAAAAAGAAAAGAAAGGATATTAAAAGTGAATACGGATAATTGGCTTGAAATCGGATAGAAATGAAAAAAATGGATTAAAAGAGGCTTAAAAAAAATTGTAATATGAATGGATAAGTGAGTATCTAAGGAACATGGATATTTAAAATGAATATGTATATTGGATAATGAGATGGTTAAAAATAGATTTAGAAAAATATGGTTTATGGAATTTGGATTGGATATTGAAAATGGATGGAAATTTAGAATGGATAATGGAAAAGAATTGGATGAAGGGTAAAAATAGTTAAAAGATAGATAATGACTTAAAATGAAAATGGATAAAAACAAGTGGGATGAAATTGAAGACAACATATTTTTGAATTTTTTTCTGAATAATTGCTAATGGATGGATACACAGATGAAAAGCTATAAACAGGAAGGACAAATTTGGGGTATGACAGATCTGTTGGACCTCGAAAAATCGCTTAATCGAAGACACGACCCTCACACGAAAGGCGCAGAAAACGGCTCGACAGAGTCGCCACCGAACTTTATTTATCCCAAAAGAGGGAAAGGAAAATATCGAGAAAACCTTTAATGGACGGATGTGTAAGAACGTGGTCGTCGCAACCACATTCCGGGTTCGGGAGTCGGTTACGTGAGGGGAAGGTACGCGCACCCCCTCACGTCCGTTGTACTCAACGGGAACCTCTTAGTTCGAATATTGAGGAATGTTATCTAAGCTTGTTTGTTTTCTTCTCAATGGTAAACGTGAAACGATAAAGTAAAAGGGTTCGATTACTAAGGGAAACGGGGTGGTTTTAGGATAGGGTGCTCGGCAAGACCATCGCGACCTCGGGCCTACGTATGCTCATTCGGACGAGAATGAGAAATCAGAGCAATCGTAGTTCGACTACGGGGTTTGACGGAAAAAGATGGTAGTATGCAAACAGGGGAAAAAGAAAAAAATGTGGACACAAACGGGGGAAACAGAAAAAGTGTGCTCGCCAAGATCGTCGCAATCTTGTGCCTACGTATCTTTACTCGGACGAGAATAAAGAATCAAAGCAGTCGTAGTTCGTGGTACGCCCACGAAAACAGAGGGGTTAGGGTTTGAATTTTAGGAGGCAAAAAATTGAATGACATGCAACCCAAGGGGCGTGCCTCGAGAGCAGTCACTCAAGAATCCAAGGAATGCTAAACTCCAAGAATTCAGTTCTTTCGTGAGTTGATTGCGAAAATGTTTGATAATGGTTAAGTATTTTAAGATGAAAAGGTGAATGAATAACAACCCAAGGGCGTGCCTCAAGAGCCATTCATTCGAAGATCCAAGGAATACTAGATTCCAAGAATCTCCTCCTTTCGTAAGTTGATTAAGAAAAACGTTTGAAAAAAAGATTGAGTCGAATTGGTTGAGAAAAGAGGTGAGCATCGATACTAGTCCCTAGGGGTGCTCCTAGTAACGGAACCTACGAAATGTGCAAGTGTGCATTTGACGACGAGGCAAAAGGCACTCGACTTACGAGAATGTTTTGGTGAGTGGCTCGACGACGAGTCGAGAATTGGTTTGGAAATGGTTTGATTTGTTAAACGTTTTAGGGAGAATGACGATTATTCGATAAACAAGACGTCGGCCTCGCAACCAATTAATCGGGGCATTATTGGGATGCCAGATCTCAACGACACCTTTTTCATTCTATTGATATATGAAATATTGTTTGTTGGACGATGAAAGTACCACATGGAATACTAGACTCCAATGGCATTCCTTTGTCCAAATAATTAAGGCGAGTGTTTTAGGAACGAAAGGTCGAGTGATCACCAACTAAGGCGTGCGCCCTAATGGTTGTCACTCAAGAACCCAAGAGGTGCTAGACCTCAAGAATTCAGTTCTTTCGCGATTTAATTAAGAAAAATGGTTTGAATATGTGTTGAGTATTTTAATCGGGAAGTAAGCGTTTGAACAAATGAAAATGGTTAAATAAGCATGAATATGAATATGATATGGATACAAATAAGAATGAACGATAATATAATCAAAATAAAATGAACAAGAGATAATATTGACATAAAATAAAATTTGGTCTCGTCTTAATCACAATTTAATCGATAAATTGATAATCGACGACTTTTGACTTTCATTGACCAAAATGAAAATAAAAGATATACAAAATGACAGTTAAGAAATTAAATCGAAAATAAGAATACAAAGAATGAAGGTCTCACCTTTATCGAGATTTAATCGAGAAATCCATAAATCAATCGACATTTAGTTTTCATCGACCCAAAATAAATAAAAATAAAAGAAAAATAATGGAAATGAAATAAAATCGAAATAAATGGGCAAAAGAATAAAGTTCTCACCTTTATCGAGATTTAGTCGAGAAATCGATAAATCAATCGATATATGGTTTTCATTGACCCACAAAATGAATAAAAATAGTGAATAAATTGAAATAAAGATAAATAAATAGGTAAAAAGGCCTCATATTAATCACAATTTAATTGGTTTAAAAAAAAACCGATTATATCATGAGTGTTGTTAGATCATTGGCCCATAAAAGGAAATTGAATATAAAATCGAAACAAAATAAAAATGAAATGTAAGTAAAAGACATAAATCAAAGGAAAGTGGATAAATTCAAAAGAAATTAAATTATAAAACTAAAATAAACAAAAAATAAAAAGAAGAAAATCCCATAAAAAGTGAAGAAAATAAAATAGAATAAAATAGTATAAGGGGGGAGGCGCTGAATCATGAGGGTGTGTGGATTGAGATCAACTTGGGCTTCTCTAAGCCCAATCAAAACCACGGTTTATCAATCAAACAAAAACAGATCCATTGTTCTTTTCTTTTAAAACAAAATAAAAAAAAGAGTTTATATGATAAGTCAAAGTAGGAACTGAGGAAGAACAAGCGGCCATGGTGAAACAGAGTGACCACACGATTAACACTTTCTCTCTCGAAATCGATTCCAAAAACTTCCAAAAGAAAACGAGGTTGCTCGACGCTCTTCATTCCCCACCTAATCAGTCTCTCTTCCGTCTCAATATGCTTGGTTTCGGTTCAACTTATCTCGCTCAGGTTCGTTTTGGTTTTGTTTCGGTTTCATTATCTCGTCTCCCTTCTCCGTTTGGTTCTACCTCATCTTCTCTTTTTCTGGTTCTAGTTTGGAGTATGGTTGTGGGTTTGTAAGCTTCTATTGGTTGTTGTGAACGAATCGGTTTTCTGGGATTTGGGGTTGAAAGGATTTAATGAAGGTCTGGTTATTGATTTGGGTGTTTATTGTTGATTGATTTGAAGATTTGAGGTGTTGGGTTGAGGATGGTGTTTCGGGTTGAGGAAAGGTTGGAGGTTCGGTTGTTGTTAGTGAGTTTTTCAGAAAGTTGGGTTGAAGGTGGATTCGGAATGGAGGAAGAAGAAGAATCACGGTTGAAGGTTGAAGAAGGGTTATGGATTGGAGTTGTATGGTGGTTCGCGATGAGTTGTTTATGGTGTGAGTTGTGGCTTATGATGGAGGTTGAAGGAGGGTTTCTCGATGCCGATAAAATATGAGAGCAGAGGTTGTTCTTTAAGGTTAGTTCTTGAACTCCCCAGACTTTAGAGTTCTCTTCCCTTTTTAAGTTTTTTTCTTTTGAATCTTGTCGTTTTGATCCTTGTCTTGTACCATTCTGTTGTCCTTGTCAAGATGCAGGTTTCACAGGTTTATTGTTGGTGGTTGTCGCAGGCTGGAAGTCGCAGCAATTTGTATGGTTGCAGCAGGTCGCACGGTTTGTCGTGGCTTGGAGGTAACAGGTTGTCGCGTTTGGCAGTGTTATGCAGCTAATGGCTAGGTGATGAAGCTGTGTTGTTTTGCTTTGCAGTGTATTGTGGTACGGTTGGTTTTCGTACATAGCAGCTGGGAATCGATATTTCTATTTTTTCATTTTGCTTGTAAGAAAGAAAGAGGTTGTGTGATGGTTGGTGGGCTACGCATCAAGTGGGTATGTGGGCCGCTGTAATTTGGAAGTTTTTCTTTCTCTTTTTTTCTTTTTGTGTAAATTTTGTACCATTGGGCTTTGGCAAAAAACTGTAATGGACTCAAAATGAAATCATGTAATGGACTCGTCTCTTTTAGCTTTTGTTTAATTGATGTAAAGTGACAAGAAGGATAATGGCCCTTTATTCTTATGTAGTATGTGAGTTTGTAAGTAAAAAAAGAAAAAAAAAAGGATTGAACAATTGGACATAATAAAAAAAATGGATAGAAAAAGAAAAGAAAGGATATTAAAAGTGAATACGGATAATTGGCTTGAAATCGGATAGAAATGAAAAAAATGGATTAAAAGAGGCTTAAAAAAAATTGTAATATGAATGGATAAGTGAGTATCTAAGGAACATGGATATTTAAAATGAATATGTATATTGGATAATGAGATGGTTAAAAATAGATTTAGAAAAATATGGTTTATGGAATTTGGATTGGATATTGAAAATGGATGGAAATTTAGAATGGATAATGGAAAAGAATTGGATGAAGGGTAAAAATAGTTAAAAGATAGATAATGACTTAAAATGAAAATGGATAAAAACAAGTGGGATGAAATTGAAGACAACATATTTTTGAATTTTTTTCTGAATAATTGCTAATGGATGGATACACAGATGAAAAGCTATAAACAGGAAGGACAAATTTGGGGTATGACAGATCTGTTGCACCTCGAAAAATCGCTTAATCGAAGACACGACCCTCGCACGAAAGGCGCGGAAAACGGTTCGACAGAGTCGCCACCGAACTTTATTTATCCCAAAAGAGGGAAAGGAAAATATCGAGAAAACCTTTAACGGACGGATGGGTAAGAACGTGGTCGTCGCAACCACATTCCGGGTTCGGGAGTCGGTTACGTGAGGGGAAGGTACGCGCACCCCCTCACGTCCGTTGTGCTCAACGGGAACCTCTTAGTTCGAATAGTGAGGAATGTTATCTAAGCTTGTTTGTTTTCTTCTCAATGGTAAACGTGAAACGATTAAGTAAAAGGTTTCGATTACTAAGGGAAATGGGGTGGTTTTAGGATAGGATGCTCGGCAAGACCATCGCGACCTCAGGCCTACGTATGCTCATTCGGACGAGAATGAGAAATCAGAGCAATCGTAGTTCGACTACAGGGTTTGACGGAAAAAGATGGTAGTGTGCAAACAGGGGAAAAAGAAAAAAATGTGGACACAAACGGGGGAAACAGAAAAAGTGTGCTCGCCAAGATCGTCGCAATCTTGTGCCTACGTATCTTTACTCGGACGAGAATAAAGAATCAGAGCAGTCGTAGTTCGTGGTACGCCCACGAAAAGAGAGGGGTTAGGGTTTGAATTTTAGGAGGCAAAAAATTGAATGACATGCAACCCAAGGGGCGTGCCTCGAGAGCAGTCACTCAAGAATCCAAGGAATGCTAAACTCCAAGAATTCAGTTCTTTCGTGAGTTGATTGCGAAAATGTTTGATAATGGTTAAGTATTTTAAGATGAAAAGGTGAATGAATAACAACCCAAGGGCGTGCCTCAAGAGCCATTCATTCGAAGATCCAAGGAATACTAGATTCCAAGAATCTCCTCCTTTCGTAAGTTGATTAAAAAAAACGTTTGAAAAAAAGATTGAGTCGAATTGGTTGAGAAAAGAGGTGAGTATCGATACTAGTCCCTAGGGGTGCTCCTAGTAACGGAACCTACGAAATGTGCAAGTGTGCATTTGACGACGAGGCAAAAGGCACTCGACTTACGAGAATGTTTTGGTGAGTGGCTCGACGACGAGTCGAGAATTGGTTTGGAAATGGTTTGATTTGTTAAACGTTTTAGGGAGAATGACGATTATTCGATAAACGAGACGTCGGCCTCGCAACCAATTAATCGGGGCATTATTGGGATGCTAGATCTCAACGACACCTTTTTCATTCTATTGATATATGAAATATTATTTGTTGGACGATGAAAGTACCACATGGAATACTAGACTCCAATGGCATTCCTTTGTCCAAATAATTAAGGCGAGTGTTTTAGGAACGAAAGGTCGAGTGATCACCAACTAAGGCGTGCGCCCTAATGGTGGTCACTCAAGAACCCAAGAGGTGCTAGACCTCAAGAATTCAGTTCTTTCGCGATTTAATTAAGAAAAATGGTTTGAATATGTGTTGAGTATTTTAATCGGGAAGTAAGCGTTTGAACAAATGAAAATGGTTAAATAAGCATGAATATGAATATGATATGGATACGAATAAGAATGAACGATAATATAATCGAAATAAAATGAACAAGAGATAATATTGACATAAAATAAAATTTGGTCTCGTCTTAATCACAATTTAATCGATAAATTGATAATCGACGACTTTTGACTTTCATTGACCAAAATGAAAATAAAAGATATACAAAATGACAGTTAAGAAATTAAATCAAAAATAAGAATACAAAGAATGAAAGTCTCACCTTTATCGAGATTTAATCGAGAAATCCATAAATCAATCGACATTTAGTTTTCATCGACCCAAAATAAATAAAAATAAAAGAAAAATAATGGAAATGAAATAAAATCGAAATAAATGGGCAAAAGAATAAATTTCTCACCTGTATCGAGATTTAGTCGAGAAATCGATAAATCAATCGATATATGGTTTTCATTGACCCACAAAATGAATAAAAATAGTGAATAAATTGAAATAAAGATAAATAAATAGGTAAATAGGCCTCATATTAATCACAATTTAATTGGTTTAAAAAAAAACCGATTATATCATGAGTGTTGTTAGATCATTGGCCCATAAAAGGAAATTGAATATAAAATCGAAACAAAATAAAAATGAAATGTAAGTAAAAGACATAAATCATAGGAAAGTGGATAAATTCAAAAGAAATTAAATTATAAAACTAAAATAAACAAAAAATAAAAAGAAGAAAATCCCATAAAAAGTGAAGAAAATAAAATAGAATAAAATAGTATAAGGGGGGAGGCGCTGAATCATGAGGGTGTGTGGATTGAGATCAACTTGGGCTTCTCTGAGCCCAATCAAAACCACGGTTTATCAATCAAACAAAAACATATCCATTATTCTTTTCTTTTAAAACAAAACAAAAAAAAGAGTTTATATGATAAGTCAAAGTAGGAACTGAGGAAGAACAAGCGGCCATGGTGAAACAGAGTGACTATACGATTAACACTTTCTTTCTCGAAATCGATTCCAAAAACTTCCAAAAGAAAACGAGGTTGCTCGACGCTCTTCATTCCCCACCTAATCAGTCTCTCTTCCGTCTCAATATGCTTGGTTTCGGTTCAACTTATCTCGCTCAGGTTCGTTTTGGTTTTGTTTCGGTTTCATTATCTCGTATCCCTTCTCCGTTTAGTTCTACCTCATCTTCTCTTTTTTTGGTTCTAGTTTGGAGTATGGTTGTGGGTTTGTAAGCTTCTATTGGTTATTGTGAACGAATCGGTTTTCTGGGATTTGGGGTTGAAAGGATTTAATGAAGGTCTGGTTATTGATTTGGGTGTTTATTGGTGATTGATTTGAAGATTTGAGGTGTTGGGTTGAGGAAAGGTTGGAGGTTCGGTTGTTGTTAGTGAGTTTTTCAGAAAGTTGGGTTGAAGGTGGATTCAGAATGGAGGAAGAAGAAGAATCACGGTTGAAGGTTGAAGAAGGGTTATGGATTAGAGTTGTATGGTGGTTCGCGATGAGTTGTTTATGGTGTGAGTTGTGGCTTATGATGGAGGTTGAAGGAGGGTTTCTCGATGCCGATAAAAAATGAGAGCAGAGGTTGTTCTTTAAGGTTAGTTCTTGGACTCCCCAGACTTTAGAGTTCTCTTCCCTTTTTAAGTTTTTTTCTTTTGAATCTTGTCGTTTTGATCCTTGTCTTGTACCATTCTGTTGTCCTTGTCAAGATGCAGGTTTCACAGGTTTATTGTTGGTGGTTGTCGCAGGCTGGAAGTCGCAGCAATTTGTATGGTTGCAGCAGGTCGCACGGTTTGTCGTGGCTTGGAGGTAGCAGGTTGTCGCGTTTAGCAGTGTTATGCAGCTAATGGCTAGCTGATCAAGCTGTGTTGTTTTGCTTTGCAGTGTATTGTGGTACGGTTGGTTTTCGTACATAGCAGCTGGGAATCGATATTTCTATTTTATCATTTTGCTTGTAAGAAAGAAAGAGGTTGTGTGATGGTTGGTGGGCTACACGTCAAGTGGGTATGTGGGCCGCTGTAATTTGGAAGTTTTTCTTTCTCTTTTTTTCTTTTTGTGTAAATTTTGTACCATTGGGCTTTGGCAAAAAACTGTAATGGACTCAAAATGAAATCATGTAATGGACTCGTCTCTTTTAGCTTTTGTTTAATTGATGTAAAGTGACAAGAAGGATAATGGCCCTTTATTCTTATGTAGTATGTGAGTTTGTAAGTAAAAAAAGAAAAAAAAAGGATTGAACAATTGGACATAATATAAAAAATGGATAGAAAAAGAAAAGAAAGGATATTAAAAGTGAATACGGATAATTGGCTTGAAATCGGATAGAAATGAAAAAAATGGATTAAAAGAGGCTTAAAAAAAATTGTAATATGAATGGATAAGTGAGTATCTAAGGAACATGGATATTTAAAATGAATATGTATATTGGATAATGAGATGGTTAAAAATAGATTTAGAAAAATATGGTTTATGGAATTTGGATTGGATATTGAAAATGGATGGAAATTTAGAATGGATAATGGAAAAGAATTGGATGAAGGGTAAAAATAGTCAAAAGATAGATAATGACTTAAAATGAAAATGGATAAAAACAAGTGGGATGAAATTGAAGACAACATATTTTTGAATTTTTTCTGAATAATTGCTAATGGATGGATACACAGATGAAAAGCTATACACGGGTAGGACAAATTTGGGGTATGACAGATGCCCCTATCTAATTGGCTTAAACCTGGTAAGATGAACTGCGACGATGTTCGTTCTTTCAAGGTAAAAGACAATTAGATATGAAGAAGACCACAAATTTGTCTGAAAGAAAGAAAAGAATTGAGAAGTTGAAATACAAGAAATCTGACACCAAAAGGATGAAAGACCTATCACCAAAAGGATGATAGTGAACACACGCACACAGACCCTTCCACCAAAAGGATGAAAATGATGTCAACGCCTGCTATTACCGACGAGATAATAGGGCACACACACACATGCAGACCCTTCCACCAAAAGGATGAAAATGAGGTCAACGCCTAATATTACCAACGAAATAGGGCACACACACACACAGACCCTTCCACCAAAAGGATGGAAATGAGGTCAAAGCCTGCTATTACCGACGAGATAATAGGGCACACACACACAACCCCTTCCACCAAAAGGATGGAAATGACGTCAACGTCTGCTATTACCAACGAGATAATAGGGCACGCAACACAGCCTGCTATTACCAAAAGGATAATAGGGCATACAGCATAGCCTGCTATTACCAAAAGGATAATAGGGCACACACGCACACGGACCCTTCCACCAAAAGGATGAAAATGAGGTCAAAGCCTGCTATTACCGACGAGATAATAGGGCACACACACACACATCCTCTTCCACCAAAAGGATGGAAATGAGGTCAACGCCTGCTATTACCGACGAGATAATAGGTCACGCAACACAACCTGCTATTACCAAAAGAATAATAGGGCACACAACACAGCCGGCTACTACCAAAAGGATAGTAGGGCACACACACACAGCCGGCTACTACCAAAAGGATAGTATGGCACACAACACAGCCGGCTACTACCAAAAGGATAGTATGGCACACAACACAGCCTGCTATTACCAAAAGGATAATAGGGCACACACACACAGCCGACTACTACCAAAAGGATAGTATGGCACACTCACACAGTCGGCTACTACCAAAAGGATAGTATGGCACACAACACAACGTGCTATTACCAAAAGGATAATAGGGAACACACACACACAGCCTGCTACTACCAAAAGGATAGTATGGCACACTCACACAGCCAGCTACTACCAAAAGGATAGTATGGCACCCAACACAGCCTGCTATTACCAAAAGGATAATAGGGAACACATACAAAGGCTGTCACTCACCAAAAGGATGACACACATACCAAGGGTTTACGGATCGGCGACACCAAAAGGATGACGGATCAAAAACAAGATACTACCACCAAAAGGATGATAGGAACTTCCCACTTGTGAGGACCAACATCAAACGGATGAAGGTTAGATTGAAATAACATGAATGGCTACCACCAAAAGGATGATAGTTTGTTTTATTTGAGGATTGACCAACACCAAAAGGATGCAGGTTAAATTGAGTTGATTGGGTTAGGCTATCACCAAAAGAATGATAGTAAGGCAATTGACAACAGGTCAAGTTTGCTGGGGATGTGATGAGATTTATTTGGAGACATCAACAAAAGGTTGAAGTAAAGAAATCAATGAGGGGAGCCTACGACAAGGAAAGGGAAACAGTGAAAAATGGAGAAGGTAACCCGCCAAGATCTACGCAATCTTGTGCCTACGTATCTTTACTCGGACGAGAATAAAGAATCAGGGCAATCGTAGTTCAACTGGAAGAAAAGATTCAATGAGGAACGCCCACTGACTCGGAGGAATGTTTATTGGTTGGGATGAGAATGACAACCTCAGCAACAAAAGGTTGAGGAACACAACCCAATGAGGAATGCACACTGACTTACTTAGAGATCACTGCTTCATCAACAGAAGGTTGAAGACTTCATGAGGGACGCCCATGAAGCGAAGGGGATGCCCCTGACTAGGCTGAAGATTGCTTGAGCTTGATCAACAAAAGGTTGAAACAACTTTGTGAGGAACGCCCACGGACTTGAAGAAGATGCCCCTGGCTGGGCTGAAGATGTTCTTGAAATCTTGAGATTGACCCTGGATCTCACACATGTATGAATGCTTGATTATGTAATGATATGCAATGCAAATGCTGATGCACGAAGATGCAAGTGCTGGGGAAGTGTGATTGGTTTGGGTTTGCATATGATGCTGGTGCGATGCATATGATGCGTATGATGACGAATGCGATGCACATGATTGTCGACGGGTGATTAGATATGTCTGTAGAGGCGTCAGCGTGGTGGACTTTGGGTAGTTGCCAATGCGAATTGGGCTTTGGACGGTGGGAGGGATTTGATTTCCTTGACACTCAGTTTGTTGAAGACACCATGATTGAAGCAGACAAGGATGCTCTTGAAGCCTCGAATCTGATCACATGATTGATAAGTCATGGTGTTCGTTCCAATAGAACCACAACTCTGTGCTTGATGGTCAAGATGACTTGATGGTGATCAACTCATGAAGATTATGCTCTTGCTCTGAAATTGATGATTGCTAATGTCTGGCAAGGTATGGTTGTCCAACTTGAAGATACAGATGATATGCCCTTCGCAATGGGTCTTGCCCCAGTCTGAACGTGATAATGGTCTGCCCCTGATTAATCGGTACTGAAGCGATTTGATCTTTGGATGTTGAGCTTTGATGTGCTTCGAGATAACTTGTCCCTGATTGAGCTGTTAAAGGATTTGCCCCAGCTTGAGGGTTTGAGGGGGTCTTGCTTCGGGTCGGCACCGCTGAAAGTTCAAGTTCCTCTTTGATTGCCCCTTGTTGGAATTGCTTTGATGTCTGGTACTAATTTTCAGTTAAAATTGCACATTCACAAATGGAAATCTTAATACAATGCTCATGCAAGTTTTGAAAAAGTGTCGTTTATTGGAGTGTCGTGATAGTGAGACGAATGGACCATTAGTCCAAACGTGTGTTGATTTTGATGGTGTGAAAGATATAGCAAGGAAAATAACACCAATGCTGAAGATTAGCAAATATGGGGAGTCAGTTTACGCAACCTTGCAATAGTATGGTTTCAGAATAAACCTCGCCTCAATTAGGTCTTTCGAGGGTTGTAACGTGGTTTGGTTCATGGTTTAGTAAACAAAGGATATAAGGCTCAAAGTATAATTTGTACCCACCCCTCTTCGTGATGATCTCCAGTCCTACGTTCAATTAACTCTGCACAGGTTTGTATTCCAAAAGGGTTGACGGTGTAAGAGTGATAATCCAAGGTTTGCTTGACATGGCAGTCACCTTATTTTGTTTTTGATGGGTGTCAGTGACCCTTTGGTTTTGATATGATGGTCACTGAGTCTTATTTTGTTTTTGGTGAAGATTCGAGGGCCTCTTTTGATTTTGTTTTGATCCCTAACTTTTGCATGGATTAATTTTTCTTTTCGAGTCCTTCGGGATTGCCTTGATTTTTGCCTAAGTCTCCTTTGAGGTGCATGACTTAGCAGGCATTTGATTTTTGTTTTTGATTGTTTTGTTGGATGATTGTGACTGACAAGTCATGGTTATTGATTAACAACCGTCATGTCTTGTGGAATTTTGCTTTTGTGATTTGAGTGCGTAATTGGGTTAACAGAACACTACCCAGCCCCAGGTTGAGTGTAAGGGTTTGAATATCCGAAGAAAACTACTACTTCTAGGCTCGAAGTGGTTTACTAGGGATTAACTCCTTGTCTCTCCAGTGTTTGGGGGTTGAAACAATGCCTGTACATCATCGACGAGATTCTATCCGAAAGCATACATTTTGCAATTATGGGTATTTCGTTGTCATCATCCTCCCTCAAATCATTGCTAAGCGGCAGTTGATAAAGAGTGTGAAGTGGAAATAAATGTGTCGGTATTTTGCAGTAAATGGAAAAAATGAGTGAATACGACATAACTGATTCAAAACATACATGGTCAATACATTAAGAAAACCAAATACAAACGGCAATGTTCAAAGCATACAGTACTTAAACAAATAAAGACGAAAATACAAGAATGCAAATGATGGGATGGCAACATGATTGCCTTCTTCGGGGAATGAACTTGACTTGACTTGACTTGACTTGATGCTGGCGCTAGTTTGGCGGCGGCATAGGGTTGTTGATGACGTTTGGAGCCTTCCCATTGAACACGAGATACTTTGAGTCGATCATGTCTTGAACCTTGTGTTTGAAATCTCTACAGTCCTCGATCGTATGCCCTGGAGCACCCTTATGAAACTCGCAATGAGCCTTAGCATCATAATCTGGAGGAATGACAGTTGGAGGAGCTAAGTCCCTCGGAGTAATGGCCCTCTTCTCCACTAATTGAGCAAAGATCTGAGCATATGTCATAGGTAGGCGATCAAAGTCTCTATCAGACCTCCTTGTCCTTTGTTGGTTAGGATGACGTTGTTGAGTAGCTCTCTGTTGTTAATGTTGAGGAGGATACTGATACCCTTGCTGGTTGTATGACTGTTTCTGAGGAGCCTGTTGCTGAGGTATGGGAGCTTGAACAACTTGAACAGCCGGCTGATAAGGCATTGGTGCATATTGCGCAGCAGTAACATACGAATACTGGAAGTATGGCATTTGACAAGGCATTGGAGCTGGAGCTTGTGGAGCTTGCCCCTTCTGAGCATAAACATAATTTGTTTTGCCCTCTTTTTTCTTGTATCCGTTGAAGGGCTTCTTGGCTTGAGACTGACTGCTAGATCCTCTTTGGATCTTTCCGCTCTTCAGACCCTCTTCGATTCTCTCACCGACAATCACCAAATCAGAGAATCCGGCAGAAACATTACCAATCAACTTCTCATAGTATTGGCCTTGCAAAGTACCCATGAAGATGTCGATTAGTTCACGGTCAACCAGAGGTGGATGCACCCTTGCAGCTAGCTCTCTCCAGCGTTGCGCGTACTCCTTAAAGGATTCGTTGTCCTTTTGAGCCATACTCTGAAGTTGAGTACGATTCGGAGCAAGGTCAGTGTTGTACTTGTATTGCTTGACAAATGCATCAGCTAGATCATCCCAAGTGCGCACATTGCTACGCTCCAGCTGCATATACCACTCAAGAGATGCCCCAGACAAGCTATCTTGGAAGAAATGGATCATCATATTTTCGTCTTTGCCATAGGAAGCCATCTTGCGGCAGTACATCCTTAGATGCATGTGGGGACAACTGAGGCCTTTGTATTTCGGGAATTCTTGTACTTTGAATTTGGGAGGAATGACAACATCTGGCACCAAGCACATTTCCAGAGCGTTCAAAGATTTTGAGTTGCTCCCCTCCATGACTCGGAATTTCTCAGCTAAATCACGACACATTTTCATGGCTTCAGAATCCTGAGCAGCACTAGGATTGATAATTGGGATAGCAGCACGGTAATTCTGTACCTCATCATACTGATCTATCAGGTTTTCTTCAGCATGAGGAATAGGAATCTGAGTGACAACAGGTTGGGCTTGCGGAATAGCTCCAACAGTAACTCCAGGGGTTGGAAGTGGTTGAGTGGTGGCTCCTTCAGCGGCAGGAGTGAAGTTCATTGGTATCCCATAAGTGATGGGGTTGGGAACAGGAGCTGAGAGCCTTGAGGGTGACCCTTGAACCTGTGCATTGTTATTGGCAGCAGCGGCTTCACGTAGTTCTTCTTCTCTTCTGGCCATTATGATGGATTCAAGAATCTGATCAATATTTCCCTTCATAGAGTCCAACTCTTCTCTAAAGGCGGCTTGCTCTTGCCGCATCTGTTCCATCGTTCTTCTTGTGTTGGCTCGAGTTGTGTACTGGTGTCGAGGAATCAACTTGATTTACTGAGAAGGAAGGAAGTTGAAGTGAGATTCTGAGGTTGTAAATGCAATGCAAGATGCATAACTGATGCAATGCAATGCAATGACATGTATGCAATGCAGGATGCAAGATCCAGGATCGCAGATCACAGGTTCAAACAATTCTGAGGCTGGCGGATCACGGGTAAATGACCAAAGTCTCTGATTAAAGAAACCCTATAGGTAGGCTCTATGAGGAAAGTTCTAGGTTCTTTACCCACAAACCCACTCACGGGATAATTTCTACGTTGACGGATAAGGTTCCCAGGATTACGGATACAAATCGCATCAATGTCAAGCAACAAGCTAGCTGCATTATGACGGTAATGACGACAAGGTCTCCCCTGAGAGGGGGTTTTCATGCTAGGCGCACAAGGAGCGAATCCTTGGCGACTAACACTACACGACCACCAATATAGAACTTGGTTCTAAGAGTGGTTCATAGAGTCACGTACCCTTCATGAATCAAGTCGTGCAACAGGCTAGCTACGTTACAACACGATCTACGAAAAGGTCTACTCTAGGGGAGCTTTTATGCTAGGCACGCAAGGAGCGAGTCCTTGGGGACAAACACTACTCGACATCCAATTCTAAATTATGTGTTCCCTCTGCTTTTACCAAAGCTCGGGTATAGAGCTTTACTCATGATATCATCCCAAGATCCAACAAATAAAAGCAATAGGAGAAAGCAATAAGAGAACAAATACATAAACGAGAAAAGAAAAAAGCAAACGAAGATAACACTCCTCACAAAATCGCACTAAGATAGGCTTGACTCTCTCTTGTATGGAGCAAATTTCCCCAGCAGAGTCGCCATCTTTCGCACCTCGAAAAAATCGCTTAATTGAAGACACGACCCTCGCGCGAAAGGCGCGGAAAACGGTTCGATAGAGTCGCCACCGAACTTTATTTATTCCAAAACAGGGAAAGGAAAATATCGAGAAAACCTTTAAGGAGTGGATAGAACATGGTCGTCGCAGCCACATTCCGGGTTCGGGAGTCGGTTACGTGAGAGGAAGGTACGCGCACCCCCTCACGTCCATTGTACTCAACGGGAACCTCTTAGTTCGAATTGTGAGGAAATGTTATCTAAGCTTGTTTGTTTTCTTCTCAACAATATATGCGAAAAGGTAAAGTATTCACTCAAGAATCCAAGGAATGCTAGACTCCAAGTACTCAGTTCTTTCGTGAGTTGATTACGAAAATGTTTGATAGGGATTAAGTGTTTTAACACAAAAGGGTGAATGAATAACAACCCAAGGGGCGTGCCTCAAGAGTCATTCATTCGAAGGCCCAAGGAATGCTAGATTCCAAGAATTTCCTCCTTTCATAGGTTGATTAAAAAAAGCGTTTGAAAAAAGATTGAGTCGAATTGGTTGAGAAAAGAGGTGAGGATCGATACTAGTCCCTAAGGGTGCTCCTAGTGACGGAACCTACGAAATGTGCAAGTGTGCATTTGACGACGAGGCAAAAGGAACTCGACTTACGAGAATGTTTTGGAGAGTGGCTCGATGACGAGTCGAGAATTAGTTTGGAAATGGTTTGATTTGTTAAGTGTTTTAGGGAGAATGACGATTGTTCGATAAACGAGACGTCGGCCTCGCAACCAATTAATCGGGGCATTATTGGGATGCTAGATCCCAACGACACCTTTTTCATTCGATTGATTTACGAAATATTGTTTGATGAACAACGAAAGTACCACATGGAATGCTAGACTCCAATGGCATTCCTTTGTCCAAATAGTTAAGGCGCGTGTTTTGAGAGCGAAAGGTCGAATGATCGCCACCTAAGGCGTGCGCCTCAATAGCGGTCACTCAAGAACCCAAGAAGTGCTAGACCTCAAGAATTCAGTTCTTTCGCGATTTAATTGAAAAAATGATTTGAATAGGTGTGTTGAGTATTTTAATCGGGAAGTAAGCGTTTGAACAAATAAAAATGATTAGATAAACATGAATATGATATGGATATGATAAGAATGAACGATAATATAATCGAGATAATATGGACAAGATACAATATTGACATAAAATTAAAGTTGGTCTCGTCTTAATCACGATTTAATCAATAAGTTGATAATCGACGACTTTTGACTTTCATTGACCAAAATGAAAATGAAAGAAATATAAAGTGACAATTGAGAAATTAAATCTAAAATATGAATACAAAGCATAAAGGTCTCACCTTTATCGAGATTTAATTGAGAAATCGATAAATCAATCGATATTTAGTTTTCATAGACCCGAAATGAATAAAAAAAATAAAATCGAAATAAATAGGAAGAAGAATAAAGGTCTCACCTTTATCGAGATTTAATCGAGAAATCGAGAAATCAATCGATATTTAGGTTTTCATTGACCCAAAGTGAATAAAAAAATGAAATAAAATCGAAATAAATAGGAAAAAGAATAAAGGTCTCACCTTTATCGAGATTTAATCGAGAAATCGAGAAATCAATCGATATTTAGGTTTTCATTGACCCAAAATAAATGAGTAAAAAATAATGTATTGAAAAATAAATAAATCAAAAAGAAAATAAATAGGCCTCATATAGATCAAGATTGTTAAACCAATCAAGATACTTTTATATCATTGACCCCAATTAGAATAAATGGAATCGAAATAAGAGAAATGGAATGAAATAAAAATATTAAATAATACAAGGCATATTATTAAAGAAATTTATTAAGATACTTTCAAAAACAAGTTAAGGAATTAAAAAATATTTATTTTTTTTCAAAATGGTAAAACAAAATAAGAAATAGAAAAAAAAAAAAAAAAGAAAATCAAAGAGAGGGGGAGGCGTATAAAACAGATATGGGAACAGGTGGAATCATTTGGGCTTTACAAGCCCATCATCCACCCTTAAAGCAAACCCATGGTCTCCTTTTTAAAATTAAGTTTTAAAAAAATAAAATAAAATAAATAAAACAGAAACGGTGGAATAACAACAACATTATCAACTCTTCCATTTCAAAAGGCAGAACACGGTTCAACACACATGGAAAAACAAAACCCAAATCGAAACAGAAAACAACGCATCGCTCCAAAGGAAGAACAGATCTCAATCTTATTTCGCGAATCTCGTCTCCTTTCGCTCAAATCGATTTTGCTCACATTAAGGTTTGCGTTTGTTGGTGAATCTCTCTTCTTCTTCATCTCGATCTTCTGTTCTTTGATTCTGTTTTGTTCGGGTTTCGATTTGAGTTTTGTATTTGGTGAGGATTTGAAGTGAATCGCGGTGATATCATTTGAAATCGGAAGTTGTTGTGTGGTTGAAAAGATTTATGGATTTGCTGTTATT
Source organism: Lathyrus tuberosus (assembly GCA_022829125.1). Lineage (NCBI taxonomy): Eukaryota > Viridiplantae > Streptophyta > Magnoliopsida > Fabales > Fabaceae > Lathyrus > Lathyrus tuberosus. The sequence continues at coordinate 1,454,654 of JALAZF010000179.1, forward strand.
TTTAATGATTGCGGTTATGAAGAGGATTTAAGGTTGAAGAAAGGATTTGAGGGATTATTTGAAAGAAGGTTGGGGAGGTTTGTTGATGTTGAAGGTTAAGGTGAAAAGAGGAAGATTTTTTTTGAAGGATTAGTGTTGTTATTGCGGCTAGGGCTCCCATGAGAGTGAATAGGAGGCCTGATTTATAGGAGAGTGGTGAAGGGTATAAATGGAAGAATCAGAGGAAATTGGGTGCAGCTGCTGCGTTTCATTTTTGTAGTTTTTCGTTTCGCAGGTTGTGGTTGTTGCATTGCTGTTATTTTGTAGCGTGCAGACAGGTTTGTACCATGTTGCAGGTTATGGTCATTGCTGATATGTCACTTTCACAATTGGCGTGGTTTTTTATTTGCAAGGTCGGAGGCTTGATAAAATCGCAGCTAAGGCTTTGGTGTTGATTTTGTGTGTGGGTTCAAGATTTCGTCGCGCCTTAGTTGTGAAAGTGCGTCTTGTAATATTCTGACCAGGTTTTGGCTTTGTGAGTTTGTGAACTTGTGGCTCCATTAATTTTGTATATGAAATATGCTGGCTCTTGGATGTCTGCACACAATGTGCGTAAAGATTAGCATGGCTTATAACTTGCCTTTTTCCTTTGCAATTTTCAGGGAACAGGCTTATCTTAAAAAACAACTTTTGGATTTTGGGCTTTGTATTTTCATGCCCATGAACATGTCGTTGTTTTTAATTCATGTGGCATAGACTTGTAACTTTGTCACCTTATGTAAACTTGGAAACTTTGGATTTTGGAATGAAATAAATCTTGAAATTCATCATTCTTGATATTGCAAATTAATGAACCCTTGTTTTTTTGTGATGTCTTTTGAATTCATTTTTAGAATCATTTTGAATCTTGCACTTCCAAGTTTTGAACTAATGCTCTTGATTTTGCAATTGATCTTGACATGAATCAATCCTTAAATTTGGACTAATCCTTATAAACTCACATGACAATGCTAGCTTCCAACAAGTGTTCATGTATGAGCAATCTTCCACACCATGTGCATTTGAATCCTTTCTAACAATTAACCATGTGAAGATCTTGGATAAATCTTGAAATGAATTAGATCCTTGATTCAAATCTTGAGAAATGAGACTAAACATGAATTAATCTTTAACCTTGATTGGCTTAAAATCTTGAACCACAAATGAATCAACCCTGCCCTAACCACTTGAATTGTATTGTACCTAAAATCTCTTAAGCAATATTATGGACTTAATCTTGAAATCATAATCCTGTACTGTACAAGACCCTAATTGACCATGATCTGGTCCTTGATTATGAAGCACCCGCTTTAGTACAGTTTGAGAACTTGACCCCTTCACAAGACTTGCCTGATATTCCCCAATGAATCCTGATTCAATCAACAACTTGGACTAGAAGAAATGAAAGTAGCTTATTGTTTTGATTTTTTGAATAATGGTTAGTGGACGGATGTTCAGATGAAAAGCTATACACAGGTAGGACAAATTTGGGGTATGACAGGGCCATCATAATTCGGAGTCCACTTGCCCCGTGAATCAGTCAGAAATGATTGTATCTTCTTGAGCACAAGGTCTTCTTTCCTGAAGATGCGAGGTCGAACCTTTTTGTCGAACGCCTTCTTCATTCTCTGTTGATATAACTGACCATGGCATAGTGCCGTTATTCACTTTTCTTCGATCAAATTGAGTTCGTCATGTCTGCTTTGACACCATTCAGCTTCTGTAAGCTTAGCTTCCATCAATACCCTGATTGATGGGATCTCTACTTCTATGGGGAGAACTGCCTCCATGCCACATACTAGAGAGAAAGGGGTTGCCACTGTTGAAGTGCGGACAGATGTGCGATAACCGTGAAGAGCAAAGGGTAGCATCTCGTGCCAATCTTTGTAGGTTACGACCATCTTTTGAACAATCCTCTTGATGTTCTTGTTAGCCGCTTCTACCACTCCGTTCATCTTGGGTCGGTAGGGAGATGAGTTATGGTGTTCGATCTTGAATTTTGCGCACAACTCTTTCATCATCTTATTGTTAAAGTTAGATCTATTATCAGTAATGATCTGGCTAGGAACACCATAACGTCATATGAGATTGTTTTTGATAAATCGGACTACCACTTGTCGGGTTACATTAGCGTATGACGCTGCTTCGACCCACTTGGTGAAGTAGTCAATGGCTACCAGAATGAATCCATGTCCGTTCGAAGCTTTGGGCTCAATCGCGCTAATCATGTCGATTCCCCATATGGAAAAAGGCCATGGGGAAGAAAGAACTTTGAGATGCGTTGGCGGTACATGAATTTTGTCTGAGTATATCTGACACTTGTGACACTTCCTCATGTACTTGTAGCAGTCGGATTCCATGGTCAACCAGTAGTACCCTGCTCTTAGAATTTTTCTTGCCATTGTATGTCCGTTGGCATGAGTGCCAAAGGACCCTTCGTGAATTTCTTTTATTAGCATGTCTGCTTCTGGTCTGTCGACACATCGAAGTAAGACCATGTCAAAGTTCCTCTTATAGAGTGTATCATCGCTCAAGAAGAAACTGCCTGCTAGCCTTCTGAGGGTTTTTCTGTTCTTTCTGGATGCCCCAGGCGAGTATTCTTGTTTCTGAAGGAAGCATTTGATATCGTGATACCAAAGTTTATCGTCTATGACTGCTTCGATCGTGAAGATGTAAGCGGGTCGTTTAAGGCACATTATGTCGATCTTAGGTAAGTCATCCATTGACCTACACTAATCATGGAAGAGAGAGTGGCTAATGCATCAGCCATGTGATTCTCATTACGAGGGATGTGATGAAACTTGACTCTGTTGAAGAAGGGTGACAACCTTCTTGTGTAATCTTTATACGGAATCAATCCTGATTGGTATGTGTTCCAATCTCCTTTAATCTGATTGATAACCAGGGCTGAGTGGCCATATACATCCAAGTTTTTGATCCTTAAGTCAATCGCTTCCTCGAGGCCCATGATACAAGCTTCGTATTCGGCCTCATTGTTTGTGCACTTGAACGTAAGTCTGGCAGTGAAAGGAATGTGGGTACCCTGAGGTGTTATGATAATTGACCCAATTCCATTTCCGTAATGATTGACAGCTCCGTCAAAAATAAGTCCCCATTGGGAATCTGGTTCTGGCCCTTCACTGGGTAGCGGTTCATCGCAATCTTTCATTTTTAGATACATGACATCTTCGTCTGGGAAGTCAAACCCGATTGATTCTTGATCGTCAATCGGTTGATGAGCCAAATGATCGGCTAAAACACTCCCCTTAACGGCTTTCTGAGCGTGGTACTTTATGTCATATTCTGATAGCAACATCTGCCAACGGGCAATCCTTCCTGTGAGAGCAGGTTTTTCGAAGACATACCTGATTGGATCCATTTTGGAGATTAACCAAGTAGTGTGACGAATCATGTACTGGCGCAGACGTTTGGCTGCCCAAGCCAAAGCGCAGCAAGTTTTTTCAAGCATAGTATACCGAGTCTCGCAGTCGGAGAATTTTTTGCTCTAATAGTAGATGGCAAACTCTTTCCTTTTGGTTTCGTCTTGTTGGCCAAGTACACACCCTATTGAATCTTCCAAGACTGTTAAGTAAATGATCAGTGATTTTCCTTCCACTGGAGGGGATAAAATCGGGGGGTTCAACAGATATTCCTTGATACTGTTGAAGGAAGTTTGACAATCTTCTGTCCAAACGCAGTCCAGATTCATTTTCAGTAATTTAAAGATCGACGCACTGTAGCGAGCGATTTTGGACGCGGTTCTTAAGCGCTGGTCGCTCTCTGCTGTTTGAGCTTAAACTACAGGTCGATTCATTTTTTATCCTATTGTGAGCTGAATAAGGAAGGGAAATAGATGTCTCCAATTAACCCTGCTTGCATACTGAGTTTAAACAGCGGTCTGTTAGGTTACGGATGCTATCAATGTGGGGGGGCCTTTGTACTGGTTATTTGTATTTTCGCCAATACTGTTTTCTTTCTTTCTTTTACCTGGGCAGAAGGTTTCTGACGGGGAACAAGGGTTAGGATGTTAGGACTGATGTTTTTGAAATACTGCTTTTGGTTGATGGAGATATGGGATTTGGGTTTTTTGTTGATTGTGCTCGCTAAGATCTTTTCTTTCGATCTTATGCCTACGTATTCCCGTTTACCGAAACAGGGAAATCAGAGCGTTCGTAGTTCCTCCTATTCTATGGGAGGAAATGGGTGTTTTTTGGTGTCTTGTTCAAAGCCCAAGACGTGAAGCGAAAGGTGGTTTGTATCTTGTTCAAAGCCCAAGATGTGAAGCTGAAAGGTCTATTTGTGTCTTGTTCAAAGCCCAAGACGTGAAGCTGAAAGGTCTCGGCTTTAGAGAGAATTTGTCATCTCTAAAGATTGGAGAAAGAGAATTACTTTAACTGGAATACGCGGATCCGAGCAATGCCATAATTTCCGAAGAAAGGGTTTTAACCTGAAGGAGAAGACTTTAACTCAGTGTAGAGTAATGCCATCTTTCCTTAGGAATTTCTCATGCTAAAAGAGGGACAGTGGCATGGATGTAGATGATCCAGAGGCTTGCCGCTTACAGCGATTAGATGAAGGGGAAGGAGTTGTTGATGTTTGTTTACTGTGAACGAGGCACAGCTTTGATGCTAAAAGGTTAATTAGATTAACCAGTGGTTTTCTTATACAAAGCCTAAGAGGAGGCTAATTTCCGCTAGGAAAATCATTATACAAAGCCTAAGAGGAGGCTATTTTGTGTCTCGTACAAAGCCCGAGAGAGAGGCGAAAAGGTTTTGACTCGACGATGGAATCTTTGTGTCTCGTACGAAGCCCGAGATAGAGGCTATTGTTTGTTTGACTCTACGAGGGAGTCTTTGTGTCTCGTACGAAGCCCGAGATAGAGGCTAAAAGTTTTTGACCCGACGATGGAATCGTTGATACTCAACAAGAGAGTGTTTTTGTATCTCATATGAAGCCCGAGATGGAGGCTAAAAGATTTGACTCAACAAGAGAGTCTTTGTATCTCGTACGAAGCCCGAGATGGAGGCTATTGTAACTGTTTCAGTTGAGTGACAGATCCAATATACTGATTTTAAAAGAGAAAATCAGTTCTTATATGAGCATCACTGTACTCAGGGATTTGATTTGAGGATCAGGGATATTTCCTTCACTTTGAGGAAATGGGAAATCCAAAGGGTATTGAGACTGTCCGAGTCCGCGGGTTTCCTTCCTATTTAACGAAGGGTGCTTGAGAATGTCTTTGAGACTCAAGGAAGTTAGACTGTCTGTGTCTAGAGTTTTATCTTTTGGACTATGCTGTGAGAAACAGTAGTAGACTCTATGAAAGGACTGTTCTATAAAGATGACTAAGTTCTATTCCTATACCTCTAGGAGGTCGTCGGGACAATTTGTACGAAGCCCAAGAGGAGGCTGGAAACTTTTAAGAAGCCGACGGGTCCTTGTACAAAGCCCAAGAGGAGGCTTTCATTCCCGGAGGAAGAGATCATTATACGAAGCCTAAGAGGAGGCTGTGAATACTTCTAAGAAGCCGTAGGGTCCTTGAATAATGCCCAAGAGGAGGCCGATGCTTTTAAGAAGCCCGTGGGTCTTATCGTCTCCTTTCCATTAGGAGAGATAACTCTTTTAAAGATAAAAACCACTGGTAAACGTGCGAGGTTTACTATCCAGTGACTTTTAGCTTTTAAAGAGGGTTCCTTAGTTAAGGTCCAAGATTATGACCGTAGTGGGTACCCAAACCCCGAGACATTCAAGGCAAGCTATCCACGAGGAATAGATCAAGTCAGGAAAGTTCGAGAATTTGGAAGAAACTCAAAGATGCCATTCACGGAGAATACATTCATCTTGGGGAGTAGAGTTTCTTGACGATTCCTAAGGAGGACAGCCGAAGAGAAGACTGTATCTGGTGCTCCTATTGGGGATCTAGGCGTCTATTTCTACGAATAAATGAAACGGCGTCACCTAGTTCTAGTCGTAGTTGCCGGGGAAACTCGAAATATCTATACTATTATTACACAGTAGATATGAGTTTATGAAAGGAGACTTACAGTGAGCAGCCCCACAATACAGTTTATAATATGAAAGCAGTAAATGAAAGCGATAACCACTTACTCGGTTGTAGTGCTTCCATGCTGTTTGGTTAGTTGTTCAACAAAGAAAGATTGAAAACAGCAGTATATTTCAAAATCAAAGGAGAAAGTGCTTTGAAAAAGAAAGATTTGGGGCTTACAGCTCAAGGAGAGGCCCAGGGTTTTATCAGTGAGCACACTGTTGAATTTGTACAGAGGGACTTATACAAGTGACTGGGGCCCAAAATGGTTTTCTGTACAAAGGGATGGGTCTTACACTCTCTCAAGAGGCCCAAAAAGGTTTAAAGAAAAGAGTGGGGCTTATAACACGAGGGTAGGCCCAAATGATTTTTCGTTTAAAAATGGCGATCGCGCCGAGGTTTTCTTTTAACGCAGAGGGACTTATACAATAAGTGAGGCCCAAGATGCTTGGTTAAAAGGGGGATTGGGTCTTACACTCTAATAGAGGCCCAAAGTGTTTTGAATGGGTCTTATAGCTCAAGGAGAGGCCCAGATGATTTTTATTTTTAAACGGGCGACGATCGCGCCGTTTACTTGTACAAAGGGACTTATACAATGAGTGAGGCCCAAAAAGTTTTTGTACAAGGGGGGATGGGTCTTACACTCTCTCAAGAGGCCCAAAAAGGTTTAAAAATGATTTATGAGGGTTGAATTAATCCAAAACCCTAATTTGTTTTCAAAATGTATTTAATTGAATAAAAATTCAATTAAAATGATCAAAAATTGTTTAACACATGGAAAACAAATTGTGATCTTGGATTAATGCTTCAAAAATTAAGTATTGACCTACAAAATAATTAGAAAGCATTAAAAGTTGCAAAATCAATGTAGAAAAAATATTTAAAATGCCAAAAACAATGAAAATATTAATTCTTTGCAAAAATATCAATTATATGAAATAAATAATATTTTTGGGATTTTTTGATAAAATAAAATATTTTAACATTTTTGTGAATTATTAAAAAAGGAATCAACTCAAAATCATTAAAACTCAGAGAGAAATTAATTTTTGAATCAATTAAACAAATCACAAAATTCAAATATTTGAATTTGGAAAAAAGGCGCCAAGAACAGGCTGAAGAACACACGCGTTTTTCAGTTTGCCCAGATTTGCATTTTCTATCCAATCTCCATGAATACGTAATCATATCATGCAATCCACATATCATTATGCTCGTTTCAACCTCACGATCATGTCTATGTACTTTAATTTCATTTAAATTAAACATACAACAAGAAATCACGAAGAGACCTCAAGAACCCTAATTTCTGCATGAAGGCTAGGATTTTTGATACACGATTCAAACAATGCAATTAATTGAGGGAAAACATTCCATGCATGATTATGAACATATGGCCAAATTATTGTGCGAGGAAATATGCATAGATTGAGAGATGCCCAAGTTTAGGCTTACCTCCAAGTCGTGACAGCAAGAGCAGATGTGATTTTGAGTTGGAGGTGTTACAGACGAGTTGTGGTGATCTGGACAGCTTCCCTACACCATATTGATTGTGTTTGAACACTTGGATTGAATTGAAATGGACTGGATCAGTTTATGGCATCTCAGCTGCAACTTCACTTCAAACTTGTGTGGATGGCAAGTGATTTTGAGATTTTGATGCTCCAGATGTTATGTGAGTGTTTGATCAGCTCATATGTGATGTATGTGAGGTGTGTGAGTGGTTGGTTTGTGCAGAATTGCTCTCAAACTCAAAACCCGATAACTACCTTGCTAAGAAAGGCATTTTTGCCAAGAAAAAGAGATTTTGAGGAAAGCATCTGTTAGATGTCTTTGGTGTACTCAAACTGACCACAATTGAGCTCTATTTATAGTAGAGCAAGTTTGTTTTGCAAGGAATAGTGCATGGCAGCTGGTAAGTAGGTTTGGCCAATGTTGGCAAATGAAAATCCAAGTCTCCTCTAGCCATTGACTAGAGGTTAGGGCACAGAGCTTTGGTCCCCTTGGTCTTGGATAAGTCTTGACTGATTTCAGATGAGAATGGCTCAGTCCATGCCACCTTGATGGTTCCATTGAATGCCTCATTCCAAATTTGAAGTCTTGTCCCTATTTTGGCCATTCTAGGTTCAACATGCTATTTCTTGTTCCATGGACTTTGGAGGCTTGGCTCAGTGATTGTCCCCTTTAGACTCAATCCTCTGAGGTGTCCAAGTGGATTGGAGCAATTGAATTTGGCTGATTTTGGTAAATCGAGCCAAAATGCAAATTCTGCCTTGCTTTGACAGATTTCAGCAAGGCAACTTGCCAATGTCATATCTCATGGTGTAAGTTGAATTTGGCAATGTTCTTTGCCATTTTGGAAAGCTCTTACATGATACAACAACTGTTTGAACAAGTTTGGTTTTGATCTCTTTTGATTCCAAGTGAAAAATCCCCCTACATTTGGCAAAAAGTGAGGCAGAATCTGACTTAGTGAAAATTTCACTAAGTGTTGGAAAAAGTGACATTTTCACTTTTCAGCCACTTTGATCACTCCATAACTCAAAATCCTTAATGAATTGGAATAACTTGTAGTTGAAGTTTTTGTAGGTGATAATGAGGGCTACAAATCCATCTTTGCATGAGAAAAAATGGCCTTGTGGTTTAGGAGTTATGGTCCTCCAAAGTTGGTACCTTTGCCACTTTGTTTTTAACTTAGAAAAATTTCTAAGTTTTATGGTTACCCCTTTTACAAGTTATCTCACTTTTCTTGATTTTTCTTGATGAATGATGATTCAAGTCATACATTAACATCATTTTAGGGTTAAAAATCCATTTTGGTGAAAAATCTCAAAAAGTCAAAGTTGACTTTTGTGCACAGTTGACTTTTTATCAGATGAATTCCAAACTGTGCAATTCTTCAGGAAATCATGTCCTTGACCTAAATCAAACTTGATGGACATGTTCCATGGGTGTCATAGGGTATATTCAATCATGTATTAGGGTTTGGGAGCATGTCCTGGTCAAAAGTCAAAGTTACAGTTGACTTTTCCCTTAAAACCCTAATTGTGGTGCAGATGAAAATGAGACTTGTTGCTCAAGCTTCTTGGATCACTCCATTGTTCCAAATGGATCAATATGGTATATTAGAGACCCTCAAATCATCTCTTGAGGTCTTGGCTCATGGTTTGTCCCAAAAGTCAACTTAGGGGTGAATTAGGTCAAGAAACCCTAATTCCTGATTTTTGATGAATGCATCCCCTGAGGCAAAATTGACTTGATGAATGGGTTCATGAGGTTCCATGAAGCCTATTAGGTTATGTTTTGGATCATTGCCTTGTGCCCAGATGAAAATTCCCATCTGGAGGCCCTGGTCGACCAAAACCCTAATTTGGTGATACTGTCGATCTTGAGACTTGATCCACCTAGAAGGGAGCAGCCTTGTGCTTAATCCTTGAAGTGGGAGTCCGTTTTTTTCCATTATGGATGTTTGAGAGATTAGACAAGTTGAAGATCATGTCATTTCTTGATTGATCCTTTGTCTAAGCACTCAGAGAGGGCTTGAAACCCTAATTTTGATTGTATTGGATGCTCACCCATCTTTGGGGAGACTGATGAAGCATGATGGTTCATCCATATTGTGATGATGATTTTCACAATGATGGGAAATCTAAGTGGTCAAAATTTGGGGTATTACAGATGCCCCTATTTAATCTTCTTGGACCCGAAGGTGTGAATGGCGAAGGGATTCGGGCATTCGGGGTGCAAGAGGATTAAATATCAGAATACCCGAAATTTTGATGGTGGTTATGAATGGTAGCTTACTCATTCATCTTCTTTAGCTAAGCAATGATGCTTAGAAAAGGTAAACTTCCCCTCGATCCTAGTCTTCAGCCAAGGAACTGGTCTCAGTTTTCTTTTGGAATAAACCTCCCCTCGTTCTTGGTTCCCTACCAAGGAACTGGTCTTAGTTTCTGATTTAAACTTCCCCTCGATCCTAGTTTCCTACCAAGAACTAGTCTTAGTTTCTGATTTAAAATTCCCCTCGCTCCTGGTTTCCTACCAAGAAACTGGTCTTAGTTTCTGATTTAAACTTCCCCTCGATCCTGGTTTCCTACCAAGGAATTGGCCTTAGTTTCTGATTTAAACTTCCCCTCGATCTTGGTTTCCTACCAAGGAACTGGTCTTAGTTTCTTTTGAACTTCCCCTCGATCCTGGTTTCCTACCAAGAACTGGTCTAAGTTTCTTTTGTCAATAAACTTTATTGACAAGGGACGCTATGTGTAGCGGTTTTCCTTCAAACTTCTCGCCGAATTTTCCTGGAGAGATGCCATTTGAGGGAAAAAGGTTTGATGTCAGACTTGCTGGGGAACCCAACGTCTGAATTGTAGAGGTACACAAACTTCTCTGTTTTGGAGACGCCATTTGTCGATTTTACTGGGGAAAGCGAGTCTCTTGAGAGACTATTTTTGTTTGGGGTTACATCATACTTTTCTCGGAATCTTCCCGGAGAAATTCCATATGATGGGATCTAATTTTGAGGTGCCAATGACCTTCTCATCACTGGTTTTTCGGAGCAAAACTGGCGTGCTGCCGAATCTCTGATCACGATGCTTTCTCTGTGGATTTTCCTTAATCCGGGAAAGCAAGGATATCATCTTCAATGGCGAAGAGTGATGTTTATTGAAAGTTTTCTCTGGATTTTCAGAGGTTCAAGTTATCAAAGTGGTCGAGTGCCGACTCTGATCTAAAGATACACTGGTGGCGAGATTGTTCAGACACAACATTTCCTGACGAGGAAAGAGCTGACAAACTCGATTAAGAAAACTATTATTACTAGGGGACAAGACCGACTAGAGTGATAGTGATGCAATATGAAATGCGAACGCAAATAAAAAATGCATGATGTATGTATGTATATGCTGACAAAACAGACGCGACATACAGACTAACGGATGAACACAATTGGATACTCGGCCATCGCGGGGCGAAGAAGTACCGTCGATTCAAAATAGCAATTCCACCTTGCTTAGGAGAGATAGTCCCGTTGGGAGCTATGTTGATCGGGCTCAGGAGATGAGAACTCGGCCGAGGCGTGTCAGACGAAACAAGGTCTCTGACACAGTTGATCCCTTCATTTAGGCATACTGGCTTAGAAGGAGTACTTTGATTCTGCACTTTGAAGTTCGCTTACTTCGGGAGAAGCGACCGATGTTCTTCTGATGTTCAACAGTCAAAAGAAATTGCCATCTTTATTTTAAAAGCAGAAAAAGTTTTAACAAGTAAATTCATTTTTGTTTTATTTCAAGAATCGCTGATTAAGTTTAAACAACATCGTTCTGTAAAGCTAAAACAAATAAAGAATTACAAACAAAAGCACGAGGGCTCAAATCTTATTGATAAGATGGAGATCAGCCAAACGCGTGATTCCAAAGAGTATATACAAAGTTAGAAAATGGTAATTTACAGGGAAAAGGGCTACGTTGAAACATAACGACCACTATCCTTCTACCAACTTTGAATTCGGGACATCCTGAGCTTCCGTTGAAGATGACTTTTGACTGGAGATTTCCTCCGATAGATGATGCTGTAACTGCTGCTGAGAGACTTGCCTCTGTTGAACATAGTTACTTGCCATTATCCCTAACTTTTGCCTGGATTGTACTATGAGATTTCCAATCCATCGGGATGATTCTATTTTTTTCATGTCTCTAACTTTTGCCTGGACCGCCCTTTCGGGTTTTCAATCCACCGAGACATTTTTTTTTTTAGTTTAGGCGAAGTATTTCTTGACTACATCAACATTCGTGGGGTAGGCAAATTCTTCTCCGTCCATGGCTGCAAGTCTCAAGGCGCCGCCTGAGAAAGTTTTCGTGACCACATAAGGGCCATCATAATTTGGGGTCCATTTTCCCCGAGAATCAGTGAGAAATGATTGTATCTTCTTGAGCACAAGGTCTCCTTTTCTGAAGATACGCGGTCGGACCTTTTTGTCGAATGCCTTTTTCATTCTCTGTTGATACAACTGACCGTGGCATAGTGCCGTGATTCGCTTCTCTTCAGTCAGTTTCAGTTCGTCGTGTCGATTTTGACACCATTCAGCTTCGGTGAGCTTAGCTTCCATCAATACCCGGATTGATGGGATCTCTACTTCTATGGGGAGAACTGCCTCCATACCATATACTAGAGAGAAAGGGGTTGCCCCTGTTGAAGTACGGACAGATGTGCGATAACCATGAAGCGCAAAGGGTAACATCTCATGCCAATCTTTGTAGGTTACAACCATCTTTTGAACGATCCTCTTGATGTTCTTGTTAGCCGCTTCTACCGCTCCGTTCATCTTGGGTTGGTAGGGAGATGAGTTATGGTGTTCGATCTTGAACTCTGCACACAACTCTTTCATCATCTTATTGTTCAAGTTAGATCCATTATCAGTAATGATCTCACTTGGAACACCATAACGGCAGATGATGTTGTTTTGGATAAATCGGACCACCACTTGTCGGGTTACATTGGCGAATGACGCTGCTTCGACCCACTTGGTGAAATAGTCAATGGCTACCAGGATGAACCGATGTCCGTTTGAAGCCTTGGGCTCAATCATACCATTCATATCGATTCCCCATATGGAAAATGGCCACGGGGAAGAAAGAACTTTGAGATGTGATGGCGGTACATGAATTTTGTCGGAGTATATCTGACACTTGTGACACCTCCTCATGTACTTGTAGCAGTCGGATTCCATGGTTAACCAATAGTACCCGGCCCTGAGAATTTTTCTTGCCATTGTGTGTCTGTTGGCATGAGTGCCAAAGGATCCTTCATGAATTTCTTTCATGAGTATGTCTGCTTCTGGCCTGTCTACGCATCGGAGCAAGACCATGTCAAAGTTTCTCTTATAAAGAGTGTCACCGCTCAGGAAGAAGTTTCCAGCCAATCTTCTGAGGGTTTTCCTGTCTTTTCTGAGTGCCCCAGATGGGTACTCTCATTTCTGAAGGAAGCATTTGATATCGTGATACCAAGGTCTGTCATCTATGACTGCTTCAATCGCGAAAATGTAAGCGGGCCGTTCAAGGCGCATGATGTCGATCTTAGGTATGTCATTCCATCGACCTACACTAATCATGGAAGAGAGAGTGGCTAATGCATCATCCATGTGATTCTCATCACGAGGGATGTGATGAAAGTCAACTCTGTTGAAGAAGGGTAACAACCTTCTTGCATAGTCTTTATAAGGAATCAATCCTGATTGGTATGTGTTCCAATCTCCTTTTATCTGGTTAATAACCAAGGCTGAATCGCCATATACGTCCAAGTTTTTGATCCTTAAATCAATCGCTTCTTCGAGACCCATAATACATGCTTCATATTCGGCCTCGTTGTTCGTACATTTGAACGTAAGTCTGGCAGTGAAAGGAATGTAGGAACCCTGAGGGGTAACAATGATTGCCCCAATTCCGTTTCCATAGTGATTAACTGCTCCGCCAAAGATAAGTCCCCACTGGGAACCTGGTTCTGGCCCTTCACTGGGTAGCGGTTCATCGCAATCTTTCATTTTTAGATACATGACATCTTCGTCTGGGAAGTCAAACCCGATTGATTCTTGATCGTCAATCGGTTGATGAGCCAAATGATCGGCTAAAATACTTCCTTTAACGGCTTTCTGAGCATGGTACTCTATGTCATATTCTGATAGTAACATCTGCCAACGGGCAATCCTTCCCGTGAGAGCAGGTTTTTCAAAAACGTACTTGATTGGATCCATTTCGGAGACCAACCAAGTAGTATGACGAATCATGTACTGGTGAAGACGTTTGGCTGCCCAAGCCAAAACGCAACAAGTTTTCTCAAGCATTGTATACCGAGTTTCACAGTCGGTGAATTTCTTGCTTAGATAGTAAATGGCAGACTCTTTCCGTTTAGTTTCGTCATGTTGGCCAAGTACACATCCCATTGAGTCCTCTAGGACTGTGAGGTAAATGATCAGTGGTCTTCCTTCCACTAGAGGTGATAGAATCGGAGGATTCAACAGATATTCCTTGATACTGTCGAAGGCGGTTTGGCAATCTTCTGACTAAACGCAATCCTGGTTGTTTTTGAGTAATTTGAAAATCAGCGCACACGTCGCGGTCATAAGGAATATGAATCTGGAGATGTAGTTCAAACGTCCCAAGAATCCTCTGACTTGTTTTTCAGTCTTCGGAGAAGGCATTTCTTGAATGGCCTTGACCTTGTCAGGATCAACTTCAATTCCTTTCTGGCTGACGATGAACCCTAGTAGTTTCCCTGAACGGACACCGAAGGTGCACTTGTTGGGATTCAAGCGGAGCTTGAATTTTCTTAGACGTTCGAACAATTTTGACAGATGTTCAATGTGCTCATCCTCTGTTCTTGATTTTGCAATCAAATCATCGACATACACTTCGATTTCCTTGTGTATCATGTCATGAAACAGAGTAGTCATGGCCCTTTGATAGGTTGCCCCGACATTCTTCAAACCGAACAGCATTACCTTGTAACAAAAGGTGCCCCATGGGGTAATGAACGAAGTTTTCTCCATGTCTTTCGGTGCCATTTTGATCTGGTTATAACCCGAGAATCCATCCATGAAGGAGAATACTTTGAACTTTGATGTGCTGTCAACCAGCATGTCAATGTGTGGTAAAGGAAAGTCATCCTTTGGACTTGCCTTGTTTAGATCTCTGTAATCAACACACATTCTGACCCTTCTGTCCTTTTTGGGAACGGGTACGATGTTGGCTAACCATTGAGGATATTCAGATGTAGCGAGGAAACCCGCGTCGATCTGTTTCTGTACCTCCTCTTTGATTTTGATGGCCATGTCCGGGTGAGTGCGTTTCAACCTTTGCTTCACGGGCGGACATTCCGATCTCAACGGTAAGTGATGTTCCACGATGCTGGTATCCAACCCTGGCATATCCTGATAGGACCAAGCGAATACATCGGGAAATTCTTCGAGAAGCTTTATCAAACCCTCTCTGGCAGTTGGACTGAGCAATGCTCCGATCCTGATTTCTTTTCTCTCTTTTTCTGAACCCAAGTTTACCGTTTCCAACGGCTCTTTGTGAGGTTCAATGGACGTTTCCTCTTGTCTGAGTAGTCGGGAGATCTCTTCTGGAATTTGGTCGTCATTTTCTTCTTCAGCCTCGAATACCGGGAACTCAAAGTTGGAAGAAGGCATCGGATCGTATGTTTCAACGGGGTATAAAACAAGCAATCTGCATGACGTGATGATTCGTGTTTAGAAGAGATAGAGAAAATGTAAGTGTGTGCAGTGTTTTGATTTTACTGCTTGTTTTTATTATTGAATGTTTTTTAGGATTACCATTTTCTGAAAAAGCAAAAAGAGAAAACAGCAATTAATGCGAAAATTACAGAACGACGTTATTTTATTAATGAACAAGTCGAATCTTGAAACTACGGCCCTATAAAACAAAACTCTGTCGCTTTGGGCAAAGCGAAGAGGGAAATTTAAAGAAAACGAGCCCTATCAAAATATCCGTTTCACCTGGGCAGGGTGAAAGGTTAAAGATGGAAATTACTTTGACTGGCGAACGACCTTCGGAACATCGACAGCAATCCATTGGCGGCGAACTCCCCGGTGAATTACAAAGTCTGGCACCTTCCTTGATTTGTCTTCAGAAATAATGCTGATTTCTGGTGGAGTAGGATCATTGGAATCTGTCTCCCAGGTAGATTTGTCGTAGGAGGATTCCTCTGTTGAATTTTGCATAGCATTTGTGCTCTCAGCTGTATCTCCCCATCCAGTTGACTGGATATCTTCGAGCCTGATACGAGAGCTTTCGGGAGCAGTGTACTTGACCATAAAGTCGTATTTTCCACTAGGTTGTCCCAGAGTGTCCCAAACTTCTTTGGAATTGGAGAAGTCATCCCTCTCGATGACGTTGACCTCGGGAAAAGCAAAGTTGATGAATTCTAGTCCTGCAAACGTTGCGAGTTCATCTTCATGTTGAGTAGTTTCTGAATGACCTGAGTGTTGATCCCATGACATGGTGGGGACACAGGTATTCTGTTCAATGATGCTCAGCTGAGTTTCATTACTCGGCTGACTTTCTCGCCCCAAGTTTCCTGGGTAAGGCTGCCACATTGGCAAGCCATCCATCGGGCCATAGTAATTGTGATCAAAGTTGTCTTTCATCAGAGTGTCTTCCTCTAATGAATTTGGCGGAGCACGACATCCTTCCGGATCACAATCTCCATAGATCATTTCGACATCTGATCTTGGTGTAAATCTCAGAATTTCTGTAGGAAAGCAAAAAGGCACATGCACCTCTTCCTGAGACATATAGCCGTCCTTGTTAAGGTAGGACTTCCATTCTTCATCTATGTCAGAGGGATCTTCCTCATTGATAGCATGAACTGTCTGAGACACTGGGTGGAGAAAACCTCCACTGTGGAATAAGTTTTGAAGGGGATGAAGACTTTCATCGTTGGAAACTGTCTGGGTACAGGTTGCAGAAAAACCAAGACCCTTCTTTGTTTTATTGTCAATGGGAATGACAAGCTGTCCCCATCCTGTCGTATCGGTACTCTCGACCGCTTTGATAGCATCTTTGTATGAAGACATTGAGGTTCCTTCTTTGGACCGATTGTCCTTGCTCACCGATAGTGCTTGGAACTGAGTTCCAATAACCTCCTCAGGTTCTACACCAGTAGATGATGACAAGTTGCTTACAAGCAAGGCTTGTTCCCCACAAACCGTGACAAGTTGACCGTTCTTGACGAACTTCAGCTTTTGGTGGAGGGTCGAAGTAACCGCTCCAGCCTGATGTATCCAAGGTCTTCCTAATAAACAACTGTACGTTGCCCGGATGTCCATGACCTAGAAAGTGATTTGGAAAGTGTGAGGACCAATAGTTATGGGAAGCTCAACTTCGCCGATAACTGTTTTTCTGGATCCGTCGAATGCTTTGACGACGACCTCGCCGACTCTCAGTGGAGGGCCCTTGAATGATAATTGCATCAAAGTGGACTTCGGCATAACATTCAGGGCTGACCCTGTGTCTACCAGTACGTTGGCTAAAACATCGCCCTGGCAGTTAACTGTAATGTTGAGCGCCATGTTATGACGACGACCCTCTTCAGGTAATTCCTCATCACTAAATCCCAAATTATTGCAGGAAGTGATGTTAGAGACAATGCTATCGAATTGTCTGATTGTTACATCCTGTTCCACAAAGGCTTGCTCCAAGACTTTCTGTAGAGCCTCCCTGTGGGCTTCTGAACTAAGTAACAGTGATAATACCGAGATCTTTGAAGGAGTCTGTAACAGTTGATCGACAATGTTATATTCACTCCTTTGGATGAGCTTTAGCATCTCATCTTTGTCTTTCGAAAGGTCGGGATTACTGGATTGACCGACTGGTGGATCAGGAATTTCTGCCTGACGTTCCTTTTCTCTGTTGGATTCTCCAACCCCTCGGTTGAAGATTCGACCGCTCCGTGTTACACGACTGATGTCTGCAATATTCACGACGGAGGGTAATGGAATTTCCTTTCCATTCTCGATTATTGTTGCACCGTATTTGTAAGGGATAGCCTTAGCTGATTCATACGGTAGTGGCCCCGGTAGATAGATGACTATGGGAACCTTCTGATTTTTCTGACCATCATAAGTAATCTCGATTCGTTCCCGGTTGGGAACTCTAGATTCGTCAAGTAGAGGGATGATGGCAAAAACATCCCTGGTCCTGTGATGACCAGAGATCGTGACAACATCCTCAACTTGCTCGACAAGGTAGTTCGGCGACCAAATGATGGGTCCTGAACCTGGATATGGACGAATTTCTCCATGATCGACCTGACCCTGAAGAGCTGCTCTCACAAGGTAACACCCTTGGTTACTTTCCGAACAGACGCTACAACCGTCATAGTTGTGTGGTGGCACCTGGCCACGCCCACTTTGAATACAATGTAACCTCACTAGGTTACCTTCCATTGATCGGACATCCTGACTTTGACGACGAGTAGGATTCCTGTGACTGATACTAATCTGCTGAGTATCTTCATCCATATAAATTGGCATCCACCAGTGATTTAACAAGTGCTGAAGTGCCTCCTGGACAAGGGTACAACCTCGATCGTTTTCGCAACCTGCTTTACAGTTTTGATAGTCATGTGATATTAAGAATCCAAGTCGGACCTGCTCAGCATGTAACTTTACCAGGTTGGTATTCATCACGCGAATGTCAAAAATCTAAACCATGTTGATTTGATAGGAGTTCCTATCATGGTAGTCTTGGATCCATCCAAGATCCATCTGACGCTGGAGGGCCTCTTGTATGAAAGAGCATCCCTGTTTGTTTACCGAGCAAGTCAGACAGGAACTGTAATCGTGCCGCGGCAGATTATGATACTGGCTTTGCCTTGAGTGCATCGCCACCAAGTTGACATTCATCGCACGGATGTCGTGGTTTTGAATGACGTTGGAATTCGTGTAAACCATGTTAACTCCACGAACTCGGTGCTCTTGGATCCATCCGAGATCCATTTGTTCCTGTAGAGCTGCTTGCACTACAGAACATCCCTGGTTGTCTTTAGAGCAGATATCACACTGGTGATAATTATGAGGTAGCACATGGCCATATCCCCTCTGTCTACAATGCATCTTGACCAGATTGGTCCCCAATAAGAGTACATCATGAATTTGATAGACATTGTTAGTCTCTTTCTCAATCAGGTTGACTGCAGTTTTCTCATGTTGAGGCAGCGGGTTCGTGAGAACGTTGGGATTCGTATATTTGAAAGATAAGAGCCCGCTCCTAACAAGCTTTTGCACGTCGGATTTGAAATTGAGACAAGTCTCAATGTTATGCCCCGAACCTCCTTGATGATAAGGGCATGTTTGATCCGCTTTAAACCAAAAAGGTGGATTTTCCAGAACTGAAAGGGAGACTTAGTCTGAATGTGCCCCTTAGCCAGCAGTAACGGAAACAACTCTGCGTACGTTACGGGTATAGGATCAAATCCTGGTGGCCGTGTTATACGGTTGTTGTTATATGGAGGACGAGCCTGCTGAAGAGGCTGTTGTGTCCTTTGTTGGACAGGTTGACTCTGCGCAACCTGAGGTTGATACATAGGAACAGGCGCGGGGCCGATAGCAGGAGTTACAGCTGCTACTGGCTGATAACGTCGCCTTTGCTTTCCGAGAGAGATATTCCCAATATCTTGCTCTTTTTTCTTAGGGAGAGCACTACCATATTTTTTAGTACCGCTCGTTGATCCAGTGTCTTTTACCAAACGTCCTTCTCGGACGGCTTCCTCAAGACGTACACCCATGCCGACCATTTCGGTGAAATCACTGGGCGCACTGGCAACCATTCGGTCATAGTAAAATGAGCTTAAGGTCTTTAAGAAGATTTTTGTCATCTCTTTTTCCTCAAGAGGTGGACAAATTTGAGCGGCAATTTCACGCCATCTTTGAGCATACTCCTTAAAGGTTTCCTTGTCCTTTTGCGACATTGATCTGAGTTGATCTCTGTCGGATGCCATGTCCAAATTGTACTTGTATTGTTGGACGAAGGCAGTACGAAGATCTCTGAATGTACTGATCGTAGTACGGTTTAAACCCATGTACCATTTGAGTGCGGCACCGGTTAAACTATCCTGAAAGTAGTGAATCAGCAGGTCCTGATTCTCCATCTGAGCTGACATCCGCCGAGCGTACATCACCAGATGGCTCTGAGGGCAAGAGTTACCCTTGTATTTTTCAAAGTCGGGCACTTGGAATTTGTGCGGGACTTTCACATTTGGGACCAAGCAGAGGTCTGCGGCGTCCTTTCCAAATAGATCCTGACCGCGAATGGCTTGCAGCTCTTTCTGCATTTCCAAGCACTGCTCCTGGAATTCATCCATTCTGTCAAACATAGTTTCCTTCTTACTAGAAGGTGTTGGTGGAATCTGTCCTTCCGGGACAGTGTGCACCACAGGGGGTGGTACCGTGACTACGGTAGTAAGTCTTGGCGCTTCCCGAAGTTTGTAACCTTCAGGAGTCTTGAGTATGCCCCTGGCATCTTCGCTTTCCCGAAGTTTGTAACCTTCGGGCCCAGCGGCTTCTGTTGCGATTCCCTGATCTTCAGTGATCGGCGGAACATATCCTTCCGGGATATAGTTAACAGGCATGCCCCAAGGATGATCTTTCGGCATCTGATACCTAGGATCATACTTTTCTATGATGGGCGTTGAGGTGATCTCTGAGATCACAGTTCTTTGTAGCTGAGCTTCTGCCATGGCTTGCATGTCGTTACGAAGCTTTCTCATATCCTCTCTCAGAGCGTCGAGCTCTTCTTTTAACTCTCTGTTTTCTTCCTCAAGATCATCCATCATTTTCTGACGATTGGCCCGAGTATTATACGAATGAGACAGTTTGACTCTAGAACCGAGACACAAACGTGAGATTCGTAGGGAAGAAGAATATGCGATGTGAGAATGATGAATGCAATGATTATATTAATTGTTCTTTGGTTTAATCAAAATAAACTTCGACAATTAGATTGCAAATATCAAACGGTGGGGAAACCCCTTTTTATTGAATTCCAAAGGATTACAGAAATGGAAATACAGTAGATTACAAAGTGCAGAAACAGAAACCTAAACTAATGGGTCCCGAGTCCTCTTCTTTGACCGGGGCGCCTGGGCCGTTGTCGGGTTGTCATTCCTTTGCCAGGTGAAAGGAGTGAGCAAATTCCTTTGGTCATCTTGATTCTCCACAGCATGCTGCTCCAAAATTTCAATCAGAGCATCTTTCTCTTTTAGTAGTTGCTGTATTTGGATACACTCTACGTCAAGGGTGCGGTACTTGTTCTTCCAAGACCTTCTTTCCTTTTGAACTTTGTTGAGAGTAACCTGAAGCCTTTCAGTTTCCGTCATGAAGTACATGACAATTTCCCTCGGTGGAAGAATTCTGTAACGAGGATAAGGCATCTTTAACTTGAGAGCTCTGGTTTGTACCCAATGGAGATAAGGCTCCACCGAGACACAGTCCGGTTTTCCCAGAGACTCTCGTCCTTTCTTATGGACATGTTTCCAAGCTTGCACTATTTCCATCTTTAGCGCTCTGTCGTTTTCTCCTTCTTTGAAGAAAAGACCTTCCAGATGAACACCCAGTGGGATGTGTCTCATCGGGTATCCAAATTGACGAAGAACTAATATCGGATAATAGTTGATTCCTCCTTTAGTTCCTATGAGGGGTACGCTGGGGAAGTTTCCACAACGGTCAATGATTCTAATTCCCTCATAAATCCTATTACACCAATCTACATCAGAGTTGGGCAAGTGAGAGATAAACCATTTGTAAAGCACAGGTACACAGCATGTGATCTCCCCTCCGCTGTACAAATTTCCCAAGTGTACAGAATGATACGCATCTGCAAGCAAAGTCGGCACAGGGTTTCCAATGAGAAAAACCTTAATGGCGTTGATATCGACGAAGTTATTGATGTTGGGAAACAAAAATAATCCGTAGGTGAGCAAGACAAAGATGCTTTCAAAAGCAGTCCCGTTCCCTATACTAGCAAAGTACAGAGCTTTCTTTGTCAAGAACTGGGCTGGCAAACCTTGGATGCCACCCTTAGTAGTCATGTGAGTCCTGACCTCAGACTCATCCAAATGAATTGCTATTGTAATAGTCTAATTCTTTGGAATTTCTTCCAGTCCAGAAAATGGAGCCCGATCAGTGATATGTAAATCAGTCAGATGAGAATACTCCTCCAGCGTTGGTGCTAGCTGGTAATCTGGGAATGTAAAACAATGATAAACCAGATCGTAGAATTGAATGAGCGCGTCCATTATCCCCTTAATCACATGGACTCTTAACAGTGGTAGCAAACCACCGTGCTTGGCTCTGAAAGCCTCTGGGTTAACGATCATCCTTGCTAACTTTCTCAAATCCCCTAGTTTTGGAACCTTAAAGGTATACTGGTGAGTTCTCCTTCTACCGAAATCCATTAGCGTAATCCTCTTCTCTGATATTTGCAATCACAGTCTTAGTTTAATTTGAAAAACAGAGAGACTAGAAGAGAAAGTTTTTTGAATGTTTTAATGTTTTATTAAATGAATGCATGAATGCAGCACACAAAAACATAGAAAAAACATGGGGTCAGAGGGTCGTTGTCATGAAGTCAAGGCTCTACCCATCCCCAAAGGTTTATACTAGGGTGATTTTTGTACCTGTACTCATTATCATTAGCTCCTCCCAGGAAAGCAAGACAACAAGCGGATCGCCAGCGAGTTGTGTGCAATCTTAGAGTAAGTGCCATTCACCGAGAATAGATCACCAGCCTCAAATGAGGGTAGTATCGCGTAACAGCTATTTCCGATAGCTTCCGCACTACGAAAGGGTTTGGCTTTTCTAGGTGTATACTCATTCTCACCACATGCGGCATCACACGCATTCCCATTAGCAGAAAAATAAACACGTATAGCAATTAGGAAAAGCAGTATATATATTTGTCCTAATCATCCTAGGCTTTTAAAGCTAAGAATCCTAAGTTCCTGACAGAAATGGGTTCCCCGGCGGAAGCCCCAATCTGTGGTTCCCTGCCTAAGAGATGGACCAGCATAGGTCAATCTTTCTCTTCGGTAGCGTTCCCATTTGCCGTAGAAAACGGGGATGATGCCCTAAGGCAGAAAAGGAGACTCCCTAGCAGAGTCGCCATTTGTGTAATTTTTCACACAAGAGAAGTAGAAAGAAAGGAACGGGCCCCACGGTGGGTGCCATTTTTACTGTAGCGAGCGATTTTGGACACTGTTCTTAAGCGCTGGTCGCTCTCTGCGGTTTGAGCTTAAACTACAGGTCGATTCATTTTTTATCCTATTGTGAGCTGAATAAGGAAGGGAAATAGATGTCTCCAATTAACCCTGCTTGCATACTGAGTTTAAACAGCGGTCTGTTAGGTTACGGATGCTATCAATGTGGGGGGGCCTTTGTACTGGTTATTTGTATTTTCGCCAATACTATTTTCTTTCTTTCTTTTACCTGGGCAGAAGGTTTCTAATGGGGAACAAGGGTTAGGATGTTAGGACTGATGTTTTTGAAATACTGCTTTTGGTTGATGGAGATATGTGATTTGGGTTTTTTGTTGATTGTGCTCGCTAAGATCTTTTCTTTCGATCTTATGCCTACGTATTCCCGTTTACCGAAACAGGGAAATCAGAGCGTTCGTAGGGGGAGGAAATGGGTGTTTTTTGGTGTCTTGTTCAAAGCCCAAGACGTGAAGCGAAAGGTGGTTTGTATCTTGTTCAAAGCCCAAGATGTGAAGCTGAAAGGTCTATTTGTGTCTTGTTCAAAGCCCAAGACGTGAAGCTGAAAGGTCTCGGCTTTAGAGAGAATTTGTCATCTCTAAATATTGGAGAAGGAGAATTACTTTAACTGGGATACGCGGATCCGAGCAATGCCATAATTTCCGAAGAAAGGGTTTTAACCTGAAGGAGAAGACTTTAACTCAGTGTAGAGTAATGCCATCTTTCCTTAGGAATTTCTCATGCTAAAAGAGGGACAGTGGCATGGATGTAGATGATCCAGAGGCTTGCCGCTTACAGCGATTAGATGAAGGGGAAGGAGTTGTTGATGTTTGTTTACTATGAACGAGGCACAGCTTTGATGCTAAAAGGTTAATTAGATTAACCAGTGGTTTTCTTATACAAAGCCTAAGAGGAGGCTAATTTCCGCTAGGAAAATCATTATACAAAGCCTAAGAGGAGGCTATTTTGTGTCTCGTACAAAGCCCGAGAGAGAGGCGAAAAGGTTTTGACTCGACGATGGAATCTTTGTGTCTCGTACGAAGCCCGAGATAGAGGCTATTGTTTGTTTGACTCTACGAGGGAGTCTTTGTGTCTCGTACGAAGCCCGAGATAGAGGCTAAAAGTTTTTGACCCGATGATGGAATCGTTGATACTCAACAAGAGAGTGTTTTTGTATCTCGTATGAAGCCCGAGATGGAGGCTAAAAGATTTGACTCAACAAGAGAGTCTTTGTATCTCGTACGAAGCCCGGGATGGAGGCTATTGTAACTGTTTCAGTTGAGTGACAGATCCAATATACTGATTTTAAAAGAGAAAATCAGTTCTTATATGAGCATCACTGTACTCAGGGATTTGATTTGAGGATCAGGGATATTTCCTTCACTTTGAGGAAATGGGAAATCCAAAGGGTATTGAGACTGTCCGAGTCCGCGGGTTTCCTTCCTATTTAACGAAGGGTGCTTGAGAATGTCTTTGAGACTCAAGGAAGTTAGACTGTCCGTGTCTAGAGTTTTATCTTTTGGACTATGCTGTGAGAAACAGTAGTAGACTCTATGAAAGGATTGTTCTATAAATATGACTAAGTTCTGTTCCTATACCTCTAGGAGGTCGTCGGGACAATTTGTACGAAGCCCAAGAGGAGGCTGGAAACTTTTAAGAAGCCGACGGGTCCTTGTACAAAGCCCAAGAGGAGGATATCATTCCCGGAGGAAGAGATCATTATACGAAGCCTAAGAGGAGGCTGTGAATACTTCTATGAAGCCGTAGGGTCCTTGAATAATGCCCAAGAGGAGGCCGATGCTTTTAAGAAGCCCGTGGGTCTTATCATCTCCTTTCCATTAGGAGAGAAAACTCTTTTAAAGATAAAAACCACAGGTAAACGTGCGAGGTTTACTATCCAGCGACTTTTAGCTTTTAAAGAGGGTTCCTTAGTTAAGGTCCAAGATTATGACCGTAGTGGGTACCCAAACCCCGAGACATTCAAGGCAAGCTATCCACGAGGAATAGATCAAGTTAGGAAAGTTCGAGAATTTGGAAGAAACTCAAAGATTCCATTCACGGAGAATACATTCATCTTGGGGAGTAGAGTTTCTTGACGATTCCTAAGGAGGACAGCCGAAGAGAAGATTGTATCTGGTGCTCCTATTGGGGATCTAGGCGTCTATTTCTACGAAGAAATGAAACGGCGTCATCTAGTTCTAGACGTAGTTGCTGGGGAAACTCGAAATATCTATACTATTATTACACAGTAGATATGAGTTTATGAAAGGAGACTTACAGTGAGCAGCCCCACAATACAGTTTATAATATGAAAGCAGTAAATGAAAGCGATAACCACTTACTCGGTTGTAGTGCTTCCATGCTGTTTGGTTAGTTGTTCAACAAAGAAAGATTGAAAACAACAGTATATTTCAAAATCAAAGGAGAAAGTGCTTTGAAAAAGAAAGATTTGGGGCTTACAGCTCAAGGAGAGGCCCAGGGTTTTATCAGTGAGCGCACTGTTGAATTTGTACAGAGGGACTTATACAAGTGACTGGGGCCCAAAATGGTTTTCTGTACAAAGGGATGGGTCTTACACTCTCTCAAGAGGCCCAAAAAGGTTTAAAGAAAAGAGTGAGGCTTATAGCACGAGGGTAGGCCCAAATGATTTTTCGTTTAAAAATGGCGATCGCGCCGAGGTTTTCTTTTAACGCAGAGGGACTTATACAATAAGTGAGGCCCAAGATGCTTGGTTAAAAGGGGGATTGGGTCTTACACTCTAATAGAGGCCCAAAGTGTTTTGAATGGGTCTTATAGCTCAAGGAGAGGCCCAGATGATTTTTATTTTTAAACGGGTGACGATCGCGCCGTTTACTTGTACAGAGGGACTTATACAATGAGTGAGGCCCAAAAAGTTTTTGTACAAGGGGGGATGGGTCTTACACTCTCTCAAGAGGCCCAAAAAGGTTTAAAAATGATTTATGAGGGTTGAATTAATCCAAAACCCTAATTTGTTTTCAAAATGTATTTAATTGAATAAAAATTCAATTAAAATGATCAAAAATTGTTTAACACATGGAAAACAAATTGTGATCTTGGATTAATGCTTCAAAAATTAAGTATTGACCTACAAAATAATTAGAAAGCATTAAAAGTTGCAAAATCAATGTAGAAAAAATATTTAAAATGCCAAAAACAATGAAAATATTTATTCTTTGCAAAAATATCAATTATATGAAATAAATAATATTTTTGGGATTTTTTGATAAAATAAAATATTTTAACATTTTTGTGAATTATTAAAAAAGGAATCAACTCAAAATCATTAAAACTCAGAGAGAAATTAATTTTTGAATCAATTAAACAAAATCACAAAATTCAAATATTTGAATTTGGAAAAAAGGCGTCAAGAACAGGCTGAAGAACACGCGCGTTTTTTAGTTTGCCCAGATTTGCATTTTCTATCCAATCTCCATGAATACGTAATCATATCATGCAATCCACATATCATTATGCTCGTTTCAACCTCACGATCATGTCTATGTACTTTAATTTCATTTAAATTAAACATACAACAAGAAATCACGAAGAGACCTCAAGAACCCTAATTTCTGCAGGAAGGCTAGGATTTTTGATACACGATTCAAACAATGCAATTAATTGAGGGAAAACATTCCATGCATGATTATGAACATATGGCCAAATTATTGTGCGAGGAAATATGCATAGATTGAGAGATGCCCAAGTTTAGGCTTACCTCCAAGTCGTGACAGCAAGAGCAGATGTGATTTTGAGTTGGAGGTGTTACAGACGAGTTGTGGTGATCTGGACAGCTTCCCTACACCATATTGATTGTGTTTGAACACTTGGATTGAATTGAAATGGACTGGATCAGTTTATGGCATCTCAGCTGCAACTTCACTTCAAACTTGTGTGGATGGCAAGTGATTTTGAGATTTTGATGCTCCAGATGTTATGTGAGTGTTTGATAAGCTCATATGTGATGTATGTGAGGTGTGTGAGTGGTTGGTTTGTGCAGAATTGCTCTCAAACTCAAAACCCGATAGCTACCTTGCTAAGAAAGGCATTTTTGCCAAGAGAAAGAGATTTTGAGGAAAGCATCTGTTAGATGTCTTTGGTGTACTCAAACTGACCACAATTGAGCTCTATTTATAGTAGAGCAAGTTTGTTTTGCAAGGAATAGTGCATGGCAGCTGGTAAGTAGGTTTGGCCAATGTTGGCAAATGAAAATCCAAGTCTCCTCTAGCCATTGACTAGAGGTTAGGGCACAGAGCTTTGGTCCCCTTGGTCTTGGATAAGTCTTGACTGATTTCAGATGAGAATGGCTCAGTCCATGCCACCTTGATGGTTCCATTGAATGCCTCATTCCAAATTTGAAGTCTTGTCCCTATTTTGGCCATTCTAGGTTCAACATGCTATTTCTTGTTCCATGGACTTTGGAGGCTTGGCTCAGTGATTGTCCCCTTTAGATTCAATCCTCTGAGGTGTCCAAGTGGATTGGAGCAATTGAATTTGGCTGATTTTGGCAAATCAAGCCAAAATGCAAATTCTGCCTTGCTTTGACAGATTTCAGCAAGGCAACTTGCCAATGTCATATCTCATGGTGTAAGTTGAATTTGGCAATGTTCTTGGCCATTTTGGAAAGCTCTTACATGATACAACAACTGTTTGAACAAGTTTGGTTTTGATCTCTTTTGATTCCAAGTGAAAAATCCCCCTACATTTGGCAAAAAGTGAGGCAGAATCTGACTTAGTGAAAATTTCACTAAGTGTTGGAAAAAGTGACATTTTCACTTTTCAGCCACTTTGATCACTCCATAACTCAAAAGCCTTAATGAATTGGAATGACTTGTAGTTGAAGTTTCTGTAGGTGATAATGAGGGCTACAAATCCATCTTTGGATGAGAAAAAATGGCCTTGTGGTTTAGGAGTTATGGTCCTCCAAAGTTGGTACCTTTGCCACTTTGTTTTTAACTTAGAAAAATTTCTAAGTTTTATGGTTACCCCTTTTACAAGTTATCTCACTTTTCTTGATTTTTCTTGATGAATGATGATTCAAATCATACATTAACATCATTTTAGGGTTAAAAATCCATTTTGGTGAAAAATCTCAAAAAGTCAAAGTTGACTTTTGTGCACAGTTGACTTTTTATCAGATGAATTCCAAACTGTGCAATTCTTCAGGAAATCATGTCCTTGACCTAAATCAAACTTGATGGACATGTTCCATGGGTGTCATAGGGTATATTCAATCATGTATTAGGGTTTGGGAGCATGTCCTGGTCAAAAGTCAAAGTTACAGTTGACTTTTCCCTTAAAACCCTAATTGTGGTGCAGATGAAAATGAGACTTGTTGCTCAAGCTTCTTGGATCACTCCATTGTTACAAATGGATCAATATGGTATATTAGAGACCCTCAAATCATCTCTTGAGGTCTTGGCTCATGGTTTGTCCCAAAAGTCAACTTAGGGGTGAATTAGGTCAAGAAACCCTAATTCCTGATTTTTGATGAATGCATCCCCTGAGGCAAAATTGACTTGATGAATGGGTTCATGAGGTTCCATGAAGCATATTAGGTTATTATTTGGATCATTGCCTTGTGCCCAGATGAAAATTCCCATCTGGTGGCCCTGGTCGACCAAAACCCTAATTTGGTGATACTGTCGATCTTGAGACTTGATCCACCTATAAGGGAGCAGCCTTGTGCTTAATCCTTGAAGTGGGAGTCCTTTTTGATCCATTGTGGATGTTTGAGAGATTAGACAAGTTGAAGATCATGTCATTTCTTGATTGATCTTTTGTCTAAGCACTCAGAGAGGGCTTGAAACCCTAATTTTGATTGTATTGGATGCTCACCCATCTTTGGGGAGACTGATGAAGCATGATGGTTCATCCATATTGTGATGATGATTTTCACAATGATGGGAAATCTAAGTGGTCAAAATTTGGGGTATTACACGCACATATCGCGGTCATGAGGAATATGAATCTAGAGATGTAGTTCAAACGTCCCAGGAATCCTCTGACTTGTTTTTCAGTTTTTGGAGAAGGCATTTCTCGAATGGCCTTGACCTTGTCAGGATCAACCTCAATTCCTTTATGGCTGACGATGAACCCTAAAAGTTTCCCTGAACGGACACCGAAGGTGCATTTGTTGGGATTCAAGCGGAGTTTGTACTTTCTCAGACTCTCGAATAGCTTTGACAGGTGGGTCACATGCTCCTCCTCTGTTTTAGATTTGGCAATCATGTCATCGACATATACCTCGATTTCCTTATGTATCATGTCATGAAACAGAGTAGTCATGTCCCTTTGATAGGTTGCCCCGGCGTTCTTCAAACCAAATGGCATTACCTTGTAACAGAAGGTACCCCATGGGGTAATGAACGATGTTTTCTCCATGTCTTTCGGCGCCATTTTGATCTGATTATAGCCCGAGAATCCATCCATGAAGGAGAAAACTTTGAACTTTGTTGTACTATCAACCAGCATGTCAATGTGTGGTAAAGGAAAGTCGTCCTTTGGACTTGCCTTGTTCAGTTCTCGGTAGTCGACACACATTCTGACTTTTCCGTCCTTTTTGGGAACGAGTACGATGTTGGCTAACCATTGAGGATATTTAGATATAGCGAGGAAACCTGCGTTAATCTGTTCTGTACCTCCTCTTTGATTTTGATGGCCATGTCCGGATGAGTCTATCTCACCTTTTGTTTTACTGGCAGACATTCCGATCTCAACGTTAAATGATGTTCCACGATGCTGGTATCCAACCCTGGCATGTCCTGATAGGACCAAGCGAATACATCAGGAAACTCTTTAAGAAGCTTTGTCAAACTCTCTTTGGCAGTTGGACTGAGCAGTGCCCCAATCCTGATTTCTTTTCTCTCTTTATCTGAACCCAAGTTTACAATTTCCAACGGCTCTTTGTGAGGTTCAATTGACTTTTCCTCTTGTCTGAGTAATCGGGAGATCTCTTCTGGAATTTCGATGTCAACTTCTTCTTCAGCCCCAAATACCGGGAACTCAAAGTTGGGAGAAGGCATTAGATCGTATGTTTCAACGGGGTTTAAAACAAGCAATCTGCATGACGGTATGATTTGTGTTTATAAGAGATAGAGAAAATGTAAGTGTGTGCAGTGTATTTCTTTTACTGCTTGTTTTTATTTTTATGAATGTTTTTTAGGACTACCATTTTCTGAGAAAAGCAAAAAGAGAAAACGACAATAAATGCAGAAATTACAGCACGACGTTATTTTCTTAATGAACAAGTCGATTCTTGAAACTACAGCCCTATAAAACAAAACTCTGTCACTTTGGGCGAAGCGAAGAGGGAAATTTACAGAAAGTGAGCCCTATCAAAACATCAGTTTCACCTGGGCAGGGTGAAAGGTTAAAGTAAAGATGGTAATTACTTTGACTTATGAACAATCTTCGGAACATTGACAGCAACCCATTGGTGACGAACTCCTCGGTGAATCACAAAGTCTGGCACCTTCCTTGATTTGTCTTCAGAAATAACGCTGATTTCTGGTGGAGCAGGATCATTGGAATCTGTCTCCCAGGCAGAGTTGTCGTAGGAGGATTCCTCTGTTGCATTTTGCATAGCATTTGTGCTCTCAGGTAGATCTCCCCATCCAGTTGGCTGGATGTCTTCGAGCCTGATACGAGAGCTTTTAGGAGCGGTGTACTTGACCATGAAGTCAAATTTTCCACTTGGTTGTCCCAGGGTGTCCCACACCTCTTTGGAACTGGAGGAGTCATCTCTCTCGATGACGTTGACCTCGGGAAAAGCATAGTTGATGAATTCAAGTCCTACAAACGTTGCAAATTCATCTTCATGTTGAGTAGTTTCTGAATGACCTGAGTGTTGATCCCATGACATGGTGGGGACACAGGTATTCTTTTCAATGATTCTCAGCTGATTTTCGTTGTTCGGCTGACTTTCTTGCCCCAAGTCTCCTGGATACGGCTGCCACATGGGTAGACCATCCATCGGGCCATAGTAGTCGTGGTCAAAGTTGTCCTTCATCAGAGTGTTTTCCTCTAATGAGTTTGGTGGAGCACAACATCCTTCCAGATCACACCCTCCGTATATCATTTCGACGTTTAACCTGGGTATAAATCTCGGGCTCTGTGCGGGATAGCAAAATGGCGTAGGCACCTCTTCCTGAGACATATAACCATCCTCGTTGAGGTAGGACTTCCATTCCACATCTGTGTCAGAGGGATTCTCCTCATTGATAGTGTGTACTTCTCGAGTCACTGGTTGAAGGAAACCTCCACTGTGGAAGAAATTTTGAATGGGATGAAGACTTTCATTGCTGGCAGCTGTCTGAGTACAGGTTGCAGAAAAACCAAGACCCTTCTTTGCTTTATTGTCAGTAGGAATGACAAGCCGTCCCCATCCTGTTGTATTGGTACTTTCGACCGCTTTGATAGCGTCTTTGTATGAGGAAATGGAAGTTCCCTTTTCGGATTGATTGTCCTTGCTCACCGAAAGCGCTTGGAACTGAGTCCCAACAACCTCCTCGGGTTCTACACAAGTAGATGATGATAAGTTACTCACGAGCAAGGCCTATTCTCCACAGACTGTGACGAGTTGGCCGTTCTGGACGAACTTTAACTTTTGGTGGAGGGTCGAAGTGACCGCCCCAACCTGATGTATCCAAGGTCTTCCTAATAAACAAGTGCACGTTGCCCGGATGTCCATGACCTGGAAAATGACTTGGAAAGTGTGAGGACCAATAGTTATAGGAAGATCTACTTCGCCGATAACTGTTTTTCTGGACCCGTCAAATGCTTTGACAACGACCTCACTGGTTCTCATCGAGGGTCCTTTGAAGGATAATTGCGTCAAAGTGGACTTCGGTATAACATTCAGGGCTAGCCCTGTGTCTACCAGTACGCTGGCTAAAGCATCGTCCTGGCAGTTGACCGTGATATTGAGTGCCATGTTATGACGGCGACCCTCCTCAGGTAATTCCTCATCACTAAACCCCAAATTATTGCAGGAAGTGATGTTAGAGACAATGCTATCGAACTGTCTGATTGTTACATCCTGTTCCACAAAGGCTTGCTCCAAGACTTTCTGTAGAGCCTCCTTATGTGCTTCTGAACTGAGTAAAAGTGACAGCACAGAGATCTTTGAAGGAGTTTGTAATAGCTGATCAACAATGTTGTATTCACTCCTTTGGATGAGCTTCAGCATCTCATCATCATTTTTTGAAAGGTCGGGATTACTGGATTGACCGAATGGTGGATTGGGAACTTCTGTCTGAGGTTTCTTTTCTTTGATAGGATCTCCAACCCCTCGGTTGAAGATTCTACTACTCCGTGTTACTCGACTGATGTCTGCAA
This sequence comes from Lathyrus tuberosus, assembly GCA_022829125.1. Taxonomy (NCBI): domain Eukaryota; kingdom Viridiplantae; phylum Streptophyta; class Magnoliopsida; order Fabales; family Fabaceae; genus Lathyrus; species Lathyrus tuberosus. Next base: position 1,486,836 of record JALAZF010000179.1, read on the forward strand.
TATTCACGATGGAGGGTAATGGAATTTCCTTTCAATTCTCAATTATCGTTGTACCGTATTTGTAAGGGATAGCCTTAGCTTATTCATACGGTAGTGGCCCCGGTAGATAGATGACTATGGGAACCTTCTGATTTTTCTGACCATCATAAGTAATCTCGATTCGTTCCCGGTTGGGAACTCTAGATTCGTCAAGTAGAGGGATGATGGCAAAAACATCCCTAGTCTTCTGATGATTAGAGATTACGACAACATCCTCGATTTGATTGGCAAGGTAGCCTGGCGTCCAGCTGATTGGTCCGGAACCCGGATATGGACGAATTTCTCTACGATCCACCTGGCCCTGAAGAGCTGCTCGCACAAGGTAGCATCCCTGGTTACTTTCTGAACAGACTCCACAACGTTCATATTTGTGTGGTGGCACCTGGCCACGCCCGCTTTGAATTCAATGTAACCTCACTAGGTTAGTTTCTACAGATCAGACATCCGGACTTTGACGCAGAGTAGGGTTCTTGCCATTGATACTAATCTGCTGAGTGTCTTCATCCATATAGATGGGAAGCCACCAATGATTTAGCAAGTGTTGAAGTTCTTCCTGGACAAGGGCACAACCTTGATCGTTTTTGCAACCCGCCGTACAACTTTGGTAGTCATGTGCTATCAGGAACCCGAGTCGGACCTGCCCAACATGTAAATCTACCAGGTTGGTATTCATTAAGTAAATATCAAAGATCTGAACCATGTTGATCTGATAGTGATTCCCATCATGGTAGTCCTGGATCCACCCAAGATCCATCTGACGCTGGAGGGCCTCTTTTACAAAAGAGCATCCCTGTTTGTTTACCGAGCAAGTCAGACAAGAACTGTAATCGTGTCGTGGCAGATTATGATACTGGCGTTTCCTTGAGTGCATCGCCACCAAGTTGACATTCATCGCACGGATTTCGTGGTTCTGAATGACGTTGGAATTCGTGTAAACCATGTTAACTCCACGAACTCGGTGCTCTTGAATCCATCCGAGATCCATCTGTTCCTGTAGAGCTGATTGCACCACAGAACATCCCCGATTATTTTTAGAGCTGATATCACACTCGTGATAATTATGAGGTGGCACATGGCCATACCCGCTCTGTCTATAATGCATCTTGACCAGATTGGTCTTCAATAAGAGTACATCGTGAATTTGATAGACATTGTGAGACTCTCCTTTTATCAGGTTGACTGCAGCTTTCTCATGTTGAGGCAGTGGGTTTGTGAGAACATTCGGATTCGTATCTTTGAAAGATAAGACCCCGCTCCTAACAATCTTTTGCACGTCGGATTTGAAACTGAGACAGTTCTCTATGTTACGCCCTGGTCCTCCTTGATGGTAAGGGCAAGTCTGGTCCACCTTAAACCAAAAAGGCGGATTTTCCAGCACTGCAAGAGGGGACTTAGTCTGGATGTGCCCCTTGGCTAGTAGTAACGGAAATAGTTCTGCGTATGATATGGGTATAGGATCAAATCCTGATGGCCGCGTTGTACGTTTGTTATTGTATGGAGGACGAGCCTGCTGAAGAGGCTGTTGTGTCCTTTACTGATTAGGTTGGCTTTGTGCAACCTGAGGCTGATACGTAGGCGCGGGATTGTCGCGGTGAAAATTGGATACCATAGTTATTTATTAACTAGGATCGCATTTTTTTAATGTCACCACCGGTCTTTGATTTTATCCAAGGGAAGGGAGAAAAACCGAATTCCCACAATGCAATGCAAATGCACTAAGATTCTAAGTTCGGGGGTTGGTTATACCTAGGGAAGGTGTTAGCATCCTAGTATCTGTAGTACTCTACAGGAACCTCTTGATTTTATTTTATGTTATCTGTTATATTTGTTTTGCTAAGGGTTTAAGGGTAGGTGATTTATTATTTTATTCCTAAGTGTGCTCGACAAGATATCGCATCTTGTGCCTACATATCCTGTCAGGAGGGAATCAGAGCACTTGTAGTTCCTTATTAAGGATACTAAATGTTTAAAGGTTTAGGAGAGGAAGATGAGTCATCATCTTAAGAAAACCACCACAGTTCTTTGAAAATGTTTGTATTTGTGGGGTATGGGATTGTATGTCCCTTCTTTGAGATGATTAACATCTAATTCTCTTGTGTGGAGAATTAGGTGGGCTAAAGTTTGATTTGAAAAATCAAAATTGTAGGGGGACTAACCTAGGAAGTCTATCCTAAGTTGTCTAATAGCCTTAACTTAAGGGTATCGATTATGAATGCAAATGATGTGCACCATGCACAATAACATGGTTATCATGCATGGGATTTTCCCTTGGATATTTTATGCGATTAATTATGTTATTTAGGCGAGTGTGCTAGCAAAGTGATGCTAGACTTGTGTCCAGTGACCAAAAGGTTGAATGCGATGCCCTAAGGCGATCGACTTACATGGGTAGAAAATTGGCTCGACGTTGGATCGAGGATTTTTTATGTTTTTGAAAGGGTTTGAGACAGAATCATAAATCAAGTAAAAACATAAACAAACCAATAAAGCAAACATGCGAACACTCACGAACCTATGACTAAGCGAGGTGAGAGATGCCTAAATGAGGGCGATCTACCGGTTGAGTTTTAGTCTTATTTGCTTTAATTAGGAAATTATGCTAGAGATTATCATTATTTGAGAAAGGTTAAAGGAAAAAATACAATTCGATTAACTTAAAAAAGGGGTTCTCTTTGTTATTTTAATTTTAGATTTTAAAGAAAAGAAGGATTATATAAGAGTTTTAATTAGAAAAGAGTTAGTGTTAAATTATTTTGCGAAAGTTTAATTTAAAAAAAAAAAGGTTTGAATTAATTATTATAAAAAGGGTTTAATTGATTGATATTAAAAAGTTTAGATTAATTATTAAAAAGAAAGTTTTAATTTTATTATAAAAGAAAAAATTAAATTAATTATTATAAAAAAGTTTAAATTAATTATTATCAAAAAAAGGTTTTTTATTAAATCATTATTATAAAAGTCTGAAATTAAATTATTAATAAAAGTTTTAATCTTAATTATATAAAAGAAAGATTTTTAATTTTAATTATAAAAGTTTTTAATTTTGATTATTAAAAAGGTTTTAATTTTAAAAAACAAAGAACTAATAAAGGGAAAAAAAACGAGGGAGCACCCTCTCTCTTCCAGTCGTCTCTCTCATTTCTTTCGTCCATCTCTCTTCTCTCAGAAAAGAGGGCTACGAAAACCCTAACCACGCCGCCGTCGCTCAATCTCTCCTCTCTCGATCAAACAACACAAAATCAACAAAAAAAACCTAAATCTACCCGAATCCCCACAAGCCCTAAACCCCATTCCACTATGATTTGAGTGTATTACATATTACAAACTGGTTCAAAGCATGAAGAAAAAAAAAGGGGAACGGAAGCTGCCGGCGATTGAAGATGAGGAGGACGCGATCGAGCCTTCAATGATCCTTATCTTAAAGATAAGTCTTCTACTTCTTCCTCTTTTGTTTGAATTTTTCTTCTCTGCAACGCGTGTGATTTGGTGAACTCTGGTGTAAATGGTGTGTTGAACCGTCTTAGGAATTTTATGTTTGGCAGTTTGATTCAGATTGGTGGGATTGGTTTGTATAATTTCTGATGAAATGGTTATATGACTGGTTTCGAACCTCGGTGTGTGTTTGTGAATGATTTGGCTTTGAATTTGATGAACGGTTCTTGTATGATTTGAACGAAGGGTTTTTTGTATGGTTTGGATTGGTGAGTGATAACGTGACGATGTTTTGTTATGTGATGAACTGATATCCCCCTTTTTCTGGTGAAACGTAACCTTTATATAGATGGCCTATGATGATTTTAAAATTAGGTACTTTTCAATGCTGATTTGATTTCGTGTTTAATGCCATGATTTGGTATGATTTTGATTTGGAAAGTTTTTGAAATGATGACTTTGAATACGATTTGCTGTGATTTCTCAGTTTGGAAGGTTTTTGAAATTGTTTGGAATGTGTTTTAGATTGTTTTGGAAACAAGAAATATTTGTCTTGAATGCTATTTCTTTTCTGACTCAAACATGCTTTGACATATCTCTTCAGTCAAATCAATTTTGTCTTTGAACGCCTTACTCTTTGGTGTAAAAATTTTTTAGGCTTCATTTTTCTTACTTTGGTTGTGTGGTTTGTTAGGGCTTTGTTGGGATAATTTGCTGACTTGGCTGTCAAGATATTGATGCTTCCAAGATTCTATGCACTTATTCTTTTGAATTTATGGAACAAGCAAATATACACACTAACAACATAGCACACGTAAATATGAGGCAACGAACGGGATATACGACTTCAAATTTGCTGCTTTATGCTTTTGACAGGGTGGTGTTAGTGAAAAGGATTGTTGGTACCAATAGCATGTTATGTCACGCTCTACATTTCTTTCTATCCCTTTCAAAAGACTTGTCTCTGCATCTCAACTTTTGTATGATTCAGGCTAGCAACGATCTGAAGGCCAGTTGACTGTTGGGAAGCCTGAATTCCTATATCATGGACGACAATTCCAATGCAAGGAAAATGTGTGAAGATACCTCAGGTACATTTCTCGCCTTAACCTTAAACTTTTGTGTTGCGTACGAGTTGAATTCCATACAGCGACATGATGCTAATAAGTAGTTGTTTTTCTGATCTCAGTAGCTTCCAACTGATGTTAAAATTTCCAAATCAGCCTGTGTTGAGACGTATGAGGTGAGGGGATCTCAATTTGTGTATCCGGTCTGGACTTGTAGTGGTGCCCTGCAATGGCAACTTTTAAATTGTATATTAACACTTGATCTTGATTTCCATGTAATTTCCTTTAGTGTGGCGGCATATTGGCATGAGTTTAGCGGAGAGAACCGGCATGGAATTACTTGGTGGCAGCTTGAAGATCCATGGAGTCTTGGAGTATTTCCGTTATTTGCTTTTCTTTTTTAAAATCGTTTCCATTTGGTAGGATTGTGTTTGAGACAACTTAATGAAACTTATTAATCCAATCATGACTTTTTGACTTTGTATTGTTTGTCATCTTAAAGAAATTGAAATACGATTGACGTGAAAAACTGCAGGTGATACTCTTCCTTTAGCTAACCCGTCGCTATAGTCTCTGCTCCTGTCTTCATGACGTGATGTGAATAAGGATGAATGGTAGTTCTTGATGTGATAATTCCTCACTATTTCTCGTCTTGATGCTTGTTTCAATGTTTGTTAAATTGAGAACGTTGGTTTGTGAGCTCAAATAGGATTAATGCTTGTCCGTGACTGTTTTCATGCAGGGCTCTAATTCAGATCTTCATAAAACAATGCGTTGTTGGCCTCTTGATTTTGCAGCTGACCGCGAAGGATCCGACTCGTTATATTCATGAAGGCTACTGCTGCATTTTCTTAGTTCAATATTTGGATAATGTGGTAAAAGGCTGGTGTGGCTCTTTTTAGCAACTTGTCCGTGTGGAGCTTGGAAGGTTCGAGGTGATTTGGTGATAGCCAAAGAACATGCCTCAATGCCATTAAGGTCATTACGCCTCAAGAAGAATACAGCGGGTCTTTCCATTATAGCAGTGTCAAGGGCATCAAAATGGTCATATCACAAAATATTGGCGAAAAGATCCAAGAGGGTGCTTGTTAAGAGTTATCAAATAAATGGAACTTCACTGTACGGATTCTTTAAATAATATGAACTTTAGTTGTTGACCCTGTATGCCTTTCAATATTGACTTGTGAATGACTTTGAAATTTATCCTCAATTTTGTTCATGGAGTTTCCTTTGGTCACGTAACAAGTTGTTTGGAAAACTAACAATATTGTATTCGTCAATTTATAGCTGCCAAAAGACGTACACCTTGATGACGACATAGGATAACGTGTGAATGATAGCATGTTAGCACTTCATGCTTATCCCAATCAATAAGGCCATACGTTGCATAATGGTGGACCAAGATATTCCAAAAGTTCACATAATACAAGGTTGATGATTATTCATAAAAAAACTCCACAAATCTAAATTTATTTCTTCATGGCGACAATCTCTTTTTCTTTGAAATTTTGCTATGACCAATTAACCCATTGCAAATACTTGTAACCCTTTTGAATTTAATTAAGGAAATTTAGATTTGAAATTTATGCTCAGTCTTCTGAGAAGTTCTTGAAATCCACACGTTTATCGTACTCGAATCATTTTCATTTTAATTTGTGGCATATGAATTAAAAAGTCCAACCTTAAGATCAAAAGGGTCAACCTTATGCATAAGAACAAAGTCTTGCTTGATCTTTATTCTAGAACTTTTGTAAGAAACAAAAATTTGGAATCTTGAATGGCTCACATCAACTTGAGTTTGAGCTCTAAATGTTAATGAATAACATGGACTTGAATTTGCACTTTGAATTCCAAACTTCTAATTCCTTCTAAATTGGACTTTCATTACTTAAGAACATAACATGACTGAGCAAACACAATTCTTAAATCTTGAGGGGCCAATAGAGGATATAAGGACATAATATTCTGTGGGGAGGAAAAAAATGAGGAGTCTACAGGGAGAAAAGGCTTGGTGGTGGCTTTGGGATAAAAAAGGGTGATGGCACGATCTCACAGGAATCCACACATATCTTGCAGGGACCAGGGAACTTCCACAATCACACACACAACACAACCTTCAAGTCTTTGAGCCTTCTGCAGTAGCACCTGTACTCATAAATGAAACAAACAGACAACAACTAGGTAAAACGGTTAGTTATGCACGAATGACTGACCTAATATGCTATGCAAAAAGAAAAGCGGGGATCTTAGGGTAAAAAATTAGGGTGTGACAGGGATTAATAGCAGGAGTCACAGATGCTACTGGCTGATAACGTCGCCTTTGCTTTCCGAGAGAGATATTCCCAATATCTTGCTCTTTTTTCTTAGGGAGAGCACTACCGTATCGGTTTGTACTACTCGATGATCCAACGTCTTTTACTAGACGTCCTTCCCGGACGACTTCCTTAAGACGAACTCCCATACCGACCATTTCGGTGAAATCACTAGGCGCACTGGCAACCATTCTGTCATAGTAAAATGAGCTTAATGTCTTTAAGAAGATTTTTGTCATCTCTTTTTCCTCAAGAAGTGGACAAATTTGGGCGGCGATCTCACGCCACCTCTGAGCGTACTCCTTAAAGGTTTCCTTGTCCTTTTGTGACATTGATCTGAGTTGATCTCTGTCGGGTGCCATGTCCAAATTGTACTTGTATTATTGGACGAAGGCAGTGCCAAGATCTCTGAAAGTGCTTATCGTAGCGCGGTTTAAACCCATGTACCATTTTAAGGCGGCACCGGTTAAACTATCCTGAAAGTAGTGAATCAGTAAGTCCTGATTCTCTATCTGAGCTGACATTCGCCGAGCGTACATCACTAAATAACTCTGAGGGCAAGAGTTACCCTTGTATTTTTCAAAGTCGGGCACTTGGAACTTGTGCGGAACTTTCATATTGGGGACCAGACAAAGGTCTGCGGCGTCCTTTCCAAATAAATCCTGACCGCGAATGGCTTGCAGTTCTTTCTGCATTTCCAGGAACTACTCCCGGAACTCGTCCATTCTATCGAACATAGTTTCCTTTCTTCCAGAAGGTATCTGTGGAATCTGTCCTTCCGGGATAGTGTGCACCACAGGGGGTGGTACCATGACTACGGCAGCAAATCTTGGCGTTTCCCAAAGTTTGTAACCTTCAGGAGTCCTCAGTATGCCTCTGGCATCTTCGCTTTCCCGAATTTTGTAACCTTCAGGCCCAACGGCTTCTGTTGTGATTCCTTGATCTTCAGCGATCGGCGGAACATATCCTTCCAGGATATAATTAACAGGCATACCCCAAGGACGATCTTTCGGCATTTGATACCTAGGATCATACTTTTCCACTATGGGCGTTGAGGTGATCTCTGAGATCACAGTCCTTTGTAGCTGAGCTTCTGCCATGGCTTGCATGTCGTTACGAAGCTTTCTCATATCCTCTCTCAGAGCGTCGATCTCTTCATTCAACTCTCTGTTCTCTTCCTCGAGATCATCCATCTTTTTCTGACGATTGGCCCGAGTATTGTACGAATGAGACAGTTTGACTCTAGAACCGAGACACAAACGTGAGATTCGTAGGTAAGAAGAATACGTGACGTGAGAATGATGAATGCAATGATTATATTAATTTTTTTTGTTTAATCAAGATAAACTTCGACAATTAGATTGCAAATATTAAACAGTGGGGAAACCCCATTTTATTGAATTCAAAGGATTGCGGAAATAGAAATACAGTAGATTACAAGGTGCGGAAACAAAAACCTAAGCTAAGGGGTCCCGAGTCCTCTCTGAGGAGAAACCGGGTGCTGATTCTGGTACATTCCTTTTCTTGGACCGGGGCTCTTGGGCCGTTGTCGGGTTGTCATTCCTTTGCCTGGTGAAAGGAGCGAGCAAATTCCTTTGGTCATCCTGATTAACCACAGCATGTTGCTCTAAAATCTCGATCAGAGCATCCTTATCCTTCAGTAGTTGTTGTATTTTGATACACTCCACATTGAGGGCGCGGTACTTGTTCTTCCAAGACCTCCTCTCCTGCTGATCATTGTTGAGAGTAACCTGGAGTTTTTCCGTTTCAGTCATGAAGTACATGATAGACTCCCTTGAGAGCTCTAGTTTGTACCCAGTGGAGGTAAGGCTCCACCGAGACACGGTCCGGTTTTCCTAGAGACTCCCGTCCTTTCTTGTGAACATGTTTCCAAGCGTGCACTATTTCCATCTTTAGTGCTCTGTCATTTTCTCCTTCTTTGAAGAAAAGACCTTCCAGATGAGCATTACGTGGGACATGCCTCATCGGGTATCCGAATTGACGACGAACCAATACCGGATGGTAGTTGATTCCTCCTTTAGTTCCTATGAGGGGTACGTTGGGGAAGTTTCCACAACGATTAATGATCCTGATTCCCTCATAAATCCTATTGCACCAATCTATGTCAGAGTTGGTGAGAGACATGATTTTCTGCGACCAACGTAAGGCACTCTTATGATCCCAAAATGCAGCAGACTTGGGTAAATGGGAGATAAACTATTTATATAGCAGGGGTATACAGCACGTGATCATTCCTCCGCTGTATAAATTCCTTAAGTGTACAGAATGATACGCATCCGCGAGCAAAGTTGGCACAGGGTTTCCAATGAGAAAAACCTTAATGGCGTTGATATCGACGAAGCTATTAATGTTGGGAAACAAAAATAACCCGTAGGTGAGCAAAACAAAGATGCTTTCAAAAGCAGTCACGTTCCCTATACTGGAAAAGTACAAGGCCTTCTTTATCAAGAATTGGGCTGGCAAACCTTGGATGCCACCCTTAGTGGTCAGGTGAGTCTTGACTTCTGACTCATCCAAATAAATTGCTCTTGCATGGTCTGATCCTTTGGAATTTCTTCCAGTCCAGAAAATGGAGCTCGATCAGTCATGTGCCGATCGGTCAAGTGAGAATACTCCTCCAGCGTTGGTGCGAGCTGGTAATCCGGAAATGTGAAACAGTGATAAACTGGATCGTAAAACTGAATGAGTGCTTCCATGATTCCTACAATCACACGGACTCTTAACAGAGGTAGCAGCCCTCTGTACTTGGCTCTGAAAGCTTCAGGGTTAATGATCATCCTTGCTAAACTTCTCAAATCCTCTAGTTTTGGAACCTTGAAGGTATACTTATAAGTTCTCCTTCTAACAAAATCAATTAGCGCAATCCTTTTTTCTCTGACATTTGCAATCATTGTCTTAGTTTAATTTGAAAAAGAGAGACTAGAGGAGAAAGTTTTCTTTGTTTTATGTTTTTTAGATGAATGCATGAATGCAGCACACAAAAACATAGAAAAAACATGGGGTCAAAGGGTCGGTGTCATGAAGTCAAGGCTCTACCCCCCCCCCCCCCCCAAAGGTTTTCTACGGGTATTTTTTAGACCTGTCACTCAAAATCATTGATTCTTGAGAACACCAACGGACCGGGAACCGTGCTAGGTAATGTCCATCAAAGAAACCTCAGAAGAGGGTAGTTTATCGCGTAACAACTATTCCCGATAGCTTCCGCACTACAAAAAAAGGTGATTTTCCTATGTGTATACTCAATCTTTCCACATGCGGCATCACACGCATTCCCATTAGGAAAAAAATAAACACGTATATTAATTAGGAAAAGAAGTATATATATTTGTCCTAAAGTCCTAGACTTTAAAGAGCTATGAATCCTATGTTCCTGACAAAAATGGCTCCCCGGCGGAGACGCCACTCTGTGGTTCCTTCCTAATTTAAAGGGGTTTGACCTAAGATCCTAGTGAAGTCAACAAAAAGTCTTATCCCAGTGAAATCCCAAAGAAAGTCAATCAAGACATGTTTCTTAAGCACTGCCGCTCTTTTGGGGTTACTACAGGTCGATTCATTTTTTATCCTATTGTGAGCTGATTAAGGAAGGGAAATAGATGTCTCCAATTAACCCTGCTTGTATACTGAGTTTAAACAGCGGCCTGTTAGGTTACGGATGCGATATGGAAATGGGGCCTTTTTCTTCTTTCTTTGTTTATAACAGAACACCGGGAATGTTTATGGGTAGGGGTTTAGGACTGATATTTTTTTATTGAGATGTGAAGGTATGGGATTTTGGTTTTTGGATTAGTGTGCTCGCTAAGATTTTGCTTTCAATCTTATACCTACGTATTCCCGTTTACTGAAACAAGGAAATCAGAGCGATCGTGGTTCCTCCTATTCTATGGGAGGAAAAAGATGTTTTGGTGTCTTGTTCAAAGCCCAAGACGTGAAGCTAAAGGTGGTTTGTATCTTGTTCAAAGCCCAAGATGTGAAGCTAAAGGGTGTTGTCTTTAGAGAGAAATTGGCATCTCTAAAGGGGTCTGTTTGTCACAATTGTTGGGTGACTAGTTATAAAGGAGGATTACTTTAACCGGGATATGTGAATCCTAGCAATGCCATAATTTCCTTTATAGGGGTTTTTAACCTGAAGGAGAAGACTTTAACTCAATGTAGAACAATGCCATCTTTCCTTAGGAATTTCTCATGCTAAACGAGGGACAGTGGCATGGATGTAGATGATCCAGAGGCTTGCCGCTTACAGCAATTAGATGAAGGGAAAGGAGTTGTTGATGTTTGTTTAGTATGAACGAGGCACAACTTTGATGCTAAAAGGTTGATTGGTTCAACCAGGGTTTCCTTATACAAAGCCTAAGAGGAGGCTATAGACCTAACAAGAGGGTGATTTTTGTGTGTCTCGTACGAAGTCCGAGATAGAGGCTAAAAGGGTTGACTCAACAAGAGAGTCTTTTATATGTGTCTTGTACGAAGCCCGAGACGGAGGCTAAAGGTTGGAATCAACTAGAGGGTCTTTTATACTCAACAAGAGAGTGTTTTTGTATCTCGTACAAAGCCCGAGATGGAGGCTAAAAGGGATGACTCAACAAGAGAGTCTTTTATACTCAATAAGAGAGTGTTTTGTATCTCGTACAATGCCCGAGATGAAGGCTAAAAAAATTATTGACTCAACAAGAGAGTCTTTTTGTATCTCGTACGAAGCCCGAGATAGAGGCTAAAAGAGGGTTAGCTCCGCTGGGGAGAATCATTGTACAAAGCCCAAGAGGAGGCTAGGGTGCTGGTGACTGTTTTAGTTGAGTGACAGGTCCAGTATGTTGGTTAAAGAGAAAATCAGTTCTTATATGAGCACTGTTTGCACTCAGGGATTTGATTCGAGGATCAGGGTTATTTCCTGTTCTTTAAGGAAATGGGAAATCCAAAGGGTATTGAGACTGTCCGAGTCTACGGGTTTCATCTCCTAGTTTTTGAAAGGAGCTTGAGAATGTCTTCGAGACTCAAGGGTCTTAGACTGTCCAAGTTTAGAGTTTAATATTTTGTACTATGCTTAGAGATACAGCAGTAGCAAGATCTAGATTTTTGATAGACTGTTCTATTAGGATGACTAATATATGTTCCTATACCTCTAGGAGGTCGTCGGGACAATTTGTAGGAAGCCCAAGAGGAGGCTGGAAACTTTTAAGAAGCCGAGGGACAATTTGTACAAAGCCCAGGAGGAGGCTATCATTCCCGGAGGAAGAAATCATTTATACGAAGCCTTAGAGGAGGCTGTGAATACTTCTAAGAAGCCGACGGGTCCTTGTACAACACCCAAGAGGAGGCGGGGATGCTTTTAAGAAGCCTGTGGGTCCCCAAACCCCGAGAAATTCAAGACAGGCTATTCACAGAGAATAGATCAAGCCAGGAAAGTTTAAGAATTTGGAAGAAACTCAAGAGATGCCATTCACGGAGAAAAGTTCATCTCTGGGGAATAGAGTTTGTTTGACAATTTCTAAAGGTGACAGTCTGTGAAAGGGTTCACCGAGAATGCTGCCTTTCACGTCTCCATATTGTTTAACCCCAAGAGGAGGGAAGACTGTATCTGGTAATCCTATGGGGATCTAGTTTTGTCTATTTCTAAGAGTGGTCAACGAGCTTAATGCTAGACGTAGTTGCCGGGGAAACTCTAAATATCTATACTATTATTACACAGTTGATATGAGTTTATGAAAGAAGACTTACAGCGAAACAGTCCCACAGTACAGTTATATACATATGAAAGCGGTAAATGAAAGCAGGTAAACACTTACTCGGTTGTAGAGCTTCCATGCTGTTTGGTTAGTTGTTCAACAAAGAAAGCTTTGACAACAATATTATATACAAAATCAAAGGAGAAAGTATTTTGAAAAGATATTGGGGCTTACAGCTCAAGGAGAGGCCCAAGGTTTTATCAGTGATCGCACTGTGAGTTTGAATTTGTACAGGGATTTATACAAGTGACTGAGGCCCAAAAAAGGTTTTCTGTACAAAGGGATGGGTCTTACACTCTCTCAAGAGGCCCAAAGAGTTTAAAAAGAATGGGGCTTATAACACGAGGGTAGGCCCAGATGTTTTTTGTTTTAAAATGGCGATCGCGCCGAGATTTTCTTTTAACACATAGGGACTTATACAATATCTGAGGCCCAAATTTGTTTTGGTTAAAAGGGGATTGGGTCTTACACTCTAATAGTGGCCCAAAAGGTTTTGAATGGGTCTTATAGCTTGAGGAGAGGCTCGGGGTTTGTTTTTCAACGGACGATGATCGCGTCGAACTTTTTGAAATACAACGTGACATATACCATAAGTGAGGCCCAAAAATTTGTGTATTTACAAAAGGGGTTGGGTCTTACACTCTATTAGAGGCCCAAAGTGTTTAAAAAAGAAGAATGGGTCTTACTACTCGAGGGTAGGCCCAAGGTTATTTGTGTACAAAACGACGATCACGTAGAGTTTTTTTTTAAAATACCCAGAGGGACTTATACAATAAGTGAGACCCACAATAGGTTATTTTAAAAAAAGGGTTGGGTCTTACACTCTAGTAGAGGCTCAAAGTGTTTGAAAAAAAAGTTTGATGAGGGTTAAATTAATCAAAACCCTAATTTGTTTCCAAAATGTATTTTAAATGAATAAAAATTCAATTAAAATGATCAAAATTGTTTAACATGTGGAAAACAAATTGTGATCTTGGATTAATGTTTCAAAAATTATGTTTTGACCTACAAAATGATTAGAAGTCATTAAAATTTACAAAATCAAGAGGGAAAAAATATTTTAAATGTCAAAAACAATTAAAATATTAATTCTTTGCAAAAATATCAATTATATGAAATAAATAATATTTTTGGGATTTTTTTATAAAATAAAATATTTTAACATTTTTGTGAATTATTAAAAAAAGAATCAACTCAAAATCATTAAAACTCAGAGAGAAATTAATTTTTGAATCAATTAAACAAAATCACAAAATTCAAATATTTGAATTTTTCAAAAAAGGGCGCCAAGAACACCCAAGAACACGCGCGTGTTCTGGGTTTTGCCCAGATTTGCATTTTCTCTCCAATCTCCCTGAATACTTGATTATATCATGCAAACCACCTATCAATCTGCTTGTTTCGACCTCACGATCATGTCTATGGTCTTTAATTTCATTTATTTTTAACATGGAATAAGAAATCAAGACAAAACGTCAAGAACCCTAAAATTTGCATGAAGGTTGAGAATTTTGATACACGATTCAAACAAAGCAATTAATTGAGGGGAAACATTCTATGCATGATTATGAACATTTGGCAAAAGTATTGTGCGAGGAATATGCATAGATTAAGAGATGACCAAGTTTAGGCTTACTTGAAGGTCGTGACAGCAAGAGCAATTTGATTTTTGAGTTGGAGATGTTACAGACGTGTTGTGATGATCTGAACAACTTCAATGGATGTTGTGGAGTATGTTGCAAGCTTTGGAACACTTTGGAAGTCTTTGGATTAAGCTGGAGCACTCCAATTGCATAATTGAAGCATAATGGCTAGGTTGATAGGTGATTTTGAGCTGGGGGTGTTACAGATGGTGTTTAAGCATTTAGACACCTCAAATACATCATATGTGATGTGTCTGGGCAATTGGAATGGATTGCTTATGGCTGCAACTCAAAACCCGATAGTGGTTGCTCAAAAACAAGAAAACTTGGCATTTAAGAGAGAATGAGAGAAAGCAGTGCTATAACTGGCTTTGGTGTGAGTTGAATGATCCATTGGAACCTCTATTTAGAGGTGATCAACTCTTTTCTTGGATGAATAGTGAATGGCTGCTGGATCAGATCGCATTCACATGGATTGGCTTGGAGGAATTCCTTCTCACACAAGGCAACCTAGCCCCTCCCAAGAGCAGGTCTATGCCTTGATCAAATTCACATTCTTCAGATGTTTTTATTGTTGTTTAATCAGAGAACTTGAATGTGTAGAGTGGCTACCTTGACAATGCAATATTCCACATTAATGCCCTTTGAATTCAAGGCAAAATGTGCCAAAATGCATGCACTTCAAGTTGGAAGATTCCTTGGCTTTTTGACTCAGCTTCATCAGTTAGATTAGTTGCATTATGATTGGTTTGAGTACAGGTGGCATAGTGATCCTTGGTCTTTGGCTCAAAATCGTGTGTGGCAAGCAAACATGCAAACTGATTTTTCCAAAACAGCTTGCAGCAACATGACTTTAGGCATGGATTTCTCTTAGCTCAAGATGAATCAGTTCATGCTAGTGAGCTCTTTGGATTCTTGGTAATATTTGCAACAACATTGATGTTTATCTTTGGAACTGATTCAGCTTGCATCTATGTGAAAAAATCCCACAAGTTTTGATGTTTCAGCAAAAATCTGCCTAGCCCAGAATTTTTCTAAGTGTTGGAAAATGAAGGATTTTCATGTTTTTGTGATTTTGATCCACCCATAACTCAAAATCCATAATGAATTGGAATGACTTGTAGTTGACACTTTTGTAGAGGGCCATGAGGGCTACAAATCCAGCTTTGGATGGGGAAAAATGGCTTTGTGGTTTAGGAGTTATGATCCTCCAAAGTTGGCACCCTTGCCACTTTATTCTTTAATTTAGAAAATTTTCTAAGTTTTTATGGTTACCCCTTTTACAAGTTATCCAACTTTTTTTTATTTTTCTTGATGAATGATGATTCAAATCACACATTAACATCATTTTAGGGTTAAAAAACCATAAAAGTGAAAAATCTCAAAAAGTCAAAGTTTGACTTTTGTGCACAGTTGACTTTTTATCAAATGAATTCCAAACTATGCAATCCTTTAGGAAATCTTGTCCTTGACCTAAATCAAACTTGATGGACATGTTCCATGGGTGTTATAGTGTATATTGATTCATGTCCTAGGGCTTGGGAGCATGTCTTGGTCAAAAGTCAAAGTTACAGTTGACTTTTCTCGCGAAACCCTAATTGTGGTACTGATGAAATTGAAACTTGTTGCTCAAGCTTCTTGGATTAATACATTGTTACAAATGGATCAATGTAGTATGTTAGAGACCCTCAAATCCTCTCTTGAGGTCTTGGCTCATGATTTATCCCAAAAGTCAACTTAGGGTGAATTAGGTCAAGAAACCCTAATTCCTGATTTTTGATGAATGCATCCCCTGAGGCTAAATTGACTTAATGATTGGGTTTATGATGTCCCTTGGAGCATCATAGGTTATGCTTTGAAGCAATGGCTCATGCCCAGAGGAAAATTTCCAACTGGAGGCCCTGGTCGACCAAAACCCTAATTTGGTGACACTGGCGATCTTGAGGCTTGATCCACCTAGAAGGGAGCAACCTTGTGCTTAATCCTTGAAGTGGGAGTCCTCTTGATCCCTTGTAGATATTTAAGAGGTTAGACAAGTTGAAGATCATGTCATTTCTTGATTGATCTTTGGTCTAAAAGCTCTGAGAGGGCTTGAAACCCTAATTTTGATTGTAGTGAATGCTCACCCATCTTTGTGGAGACTGATGAGGCAAGATAGTTCATCCATATTGTGATGATGATTTTCACAATGATGGGGAATCTTAGTGGTCAAAATTTGGGGTATGACAACAGGATCATTCACTTATTTTCATTAGCTTAATTACTTAGTGTGTGATTTCTAGATGGTGCTGACTGCTAGATAAACTACTTAAGAGCTATTAAAGGATGAGAACTCAAGGCTATGTCATAACAAGTATTTAAATCGATTTCCATATTTGGGAAACTTAAAGTGTTAAACGGTACCGATTTTATGAATTTTTCCCAAGTCTCCACAATCTAACTTCAAATTAATCTATAGCCTAAAAATTTCAAAAGATGCATTGTGTTTCTAAGTCTAAACTTTTTAAAATTTTTATTTTTCACTTGAAAAACACAAAAACAAAGAAAACTAAAAGAAAACAAAATAGAGAAATGGTTCCCTCCCCTCACAGTTAAAACATAGATTTTCCTCAATGAAATAATATAAATATAAAATAAGAGTGAGAAAAAGGAAAGAACATATCCGAGTAGTCAAGGTGGATAGGTGATCACATAAGCATCCTTTCTCAAAGAGAGATTTCCTACAGTCTCCTCTTCCAAAGTGAGAAGTAACTTTGGGTAGCATCTATCGACCTTGAAGTTTTTCTTAGTGCGTTCACCTTTTATTCCAGGATCAAAGAAGAATCTTTGATAAGTAAAAGTGTCGAATAGGCACATGAATGTGATCTCTTTTTTCACAACATCAAGAACCAAAGGATTAAGGGGCTGCCTCACTAATTTTCTTCCATCTTCAATCGAGGTTCATCCAATTCCCTTCTTATGTTTCTTCAAAACATGCAAAAGCTTATTTTCTTTATCGAAATCAAGGTTAGAAGAAATTATAACATGCAGCTTTTCATTCCTCTCTAAATAAGCATATTTTAAATTGTCCGAAAGTGGTTTAAGCTCTAAGGAAGGAGGTTGTTCAATGGAAGGCATGGTCGGGGCAGCCGGGATATCAAGAGCTTCAGCTGCATAAACGACATCATGAAAAGCATCACCCTGTAAGGCAACATTAATCTCAGCACAAATAGAGCAAATGTTAGTGTCGCTACATGAATCGCGAGAGTAAGTATCATCAAAATATGCTAATGATGGAAAATCAGACAACAATTCAGAATAAGTATCATCAATTAAATCATAAAGCAACTCTTTTGGATTCACTACTATTTGGGCAGGTAGTTGGTTTGATTCTTAAGCTTGCAACATGGCATTCATTGAAGTAGAAAGTTGTCCAATCTGTGTCTGCAAAGCATGAATACTAAAATATGTTCGTTGCTGAAATTGGAGATTATTTATAGTAATTTGCTTGACAAGGTCCTCTAGTGAAGGTCCAAAAGGTGTAGAGCACACAATCTGGAATTCCTTCAGATGCTTATTCGAATCCTCACCCGCAAGACCATTAAATCTTAGCAACAAGTGTATTAAACCATATTTCAATTCGAAAGGTATAGTAACAATAGGATATTCAATACATAAATAATTATAATTCACATTAGGGTCTGCAACTTCTCTAAGGTTTCTTGGGTTAGCCATATTAAATTTAATAGGAAAAAATCAACAAAGAATAAGAAAACCCAAAACTAATTCAGCAATACAACAACAATTAGGAAAATACCAACAATGTTCCCATTGAGAAAAAGAATGGGAAAATAGAAAAGCAATTAAAATAAAATCTAAAATTTATGCAAATATGACTAAAAATCAAATCAAATCAGAATAAGTCTTTACAAAAAATTTCGGATTTTTTGAAAATATGAAAATAAAAAATAAATCAAATAAAATAGAAAAAGAAGGAATTTCTGATTTTCAGGGTCAAACCCTTTTAGAATTTTATTCTAAATGAGTATTGTTCATCGATTTTTTTCTGATTTTTTGGAAAAAATTTGGAGCAAATCGAAACAGTAGTTTCCAAACTTACCTGATAGGCTGGAATGCTTATTACCACTGTACAGCAACCTTGAAAATCAACAAGCAAAAACAAAAAACAAATACTCTAACAAAACACTAAAATTGGCTAAAATCAACAAGAATTCCCGGCAACGGCGCCAATTTGATCCGCTGTTGCGCACGGATCAAAACGAGTAATTTTAAAAATGGTAGTTTAGTGACAATGACTCGAGTCGTATCACAAAGATTCTTGTATGAATTAACCAACTAAAGTAACGATTTATGGGGGTTTAGGTTTCGATTTAGAAAACAAGAGAGAATAAGTGATTATTAAATAAGCTAAAACTGTTAATCTACTAATTCAGGTCCCGACTTATCATCGGTTATTATAACACCAACCCCTAAGTGGATTCGATCCTATTCGATTATGAGATTAATTTGACAAGCGCAAACAATATAATATGAATTATGTTCTTGTTTACCGCATAAAGCATGATGGTTTAAAGATTAGGCGAAGGCTAACGAATAAGCTAAGTTAACACACGATTAAAATTAGGAACACGCATACAATCGAATTTCATCAATTATATCCTACGAACAACAATTGAATTAAGCAAATGAAAGCAATCATATTAAGCAAATGACTTCATAAAAAAGAATTGAAAGGAATCGAAATTAAATTGACATTAGAATAACCTCAAAGTGATGAAACCGTACAATAGGATTTTGGCCTTGGGAATTAGTTCTTCTTTACAATCGTGCAAAGCAAAGAAAATTGTGAATAATGTGTAAAAATGGTTCCCCTCAATAGTGCGCGGCTTCTAGGTTTAGGAAAGCATAACAAATTTCAGTTCTAACCCAAATGGGTCGAAAAAAACATAAAAGCCCCGGCCCAAAACTAAATATTTCTAAAGCCTGAAACTTCAACGAATTATTCGAGCCTTCTACACTCCGAATCAGCTCCTTACTTTAACACAAAACTTGTAGCTCTTTGTCTTAGCTTTCCAACGCCTATTAGAACACGTCAATCCGATTCTCGTAACATAACTTACGGTCTTCACGGTGAACATATATCAAGTAACTGCTAGTGCTGAAATAAGCCACGGAAATAAAATAAAGCTAGAAACATACTTAAATATGAAAACACATTAAAATAGTAAAAATACTCAAATAAAGTGTAGGAATGCCAATGTATAACAACGGAAGAATGTGCATGAAGATGCACTGATCAAATGGTGAGCAATAGAGAAAAGAAATTGGTGAATGAAGTTGTGATGTGTAATTACCATGTATAGTGAATGTTTCTTTTGCGTGGCAACTTCGATTCAATAGCCTAAGAATAGACCCTTTGTTGTGAAACTTGGCCAAGATACAACCTTTAAAGCCCTTTGTGATCTTTTTTCTTCCATTATTTCATTTAAGATTGCTAAATGAACGTATGAATTGAACTGTTGTTAGCATTGTTTTCAGATGAGTGTAATTGTCTCGCGGTTGTAAATGCGTGAATTTCTTCATCCTTATTCTGAAGATGAGTGTTAGGTGTGATTCATTCTTGAACATTTGTATTGCTTTAGTATTTTTGACATGTGTTTTGTGCTTAGACTTTATTTCATAATCATGGTGTCGTTGTAGTTTAGTGGTAAACATTGCTTTGCATGTACTTTTGACATTTGTACCATACGTATGTTTTTCGTTTGTAAAAACTTGTTGAGCATAATTTCTTGATTATTTCTTTTGTTTCTTCGAGTTGATTGATTCTTGTTTGAAGACAAACAAATTTAAGTTGGAGGGAGTTTGATAAGTGCTAAATTGGAGTGATATTGAGTGTGAATAATTGGCACTTATTGGCTTAATTCAACCAATAAACCTCAACTTTTGTGCATATGTTGTATAGTTTATATTATAGTGTATATATTGCGTATCGTGTAAATAAAATTGATTTTAATTGTTTTTCTATCATTTTTGTAGGTATAAAAACAATGATATTTTGTCATTGTCTTATAGAGCATTGAATAAGTTTTCCAACGCTTTCGACCGCACGTAAAACGGAGTTACAGTTCAAAAGTTATGGTCGAAACAAGTGTTGGTTTGCTGTCATGTTCGCTAGGCGAACAGAAAGTGCTAAAAAGCGTGGAAAACACTGTTTTGGTAGTACCTAAGGCGGCATATGTTCGCTAGGCGAACACGGGACCCCAAATTTGCCTATAAAGTCAATTTTTAGATTTTTTTTTTAGTTTATGTTGTTGGGAGCTTTTAACCCCAACTTCATCAAAATCATTTTTTAGTAGTTTTAGCTTAGAAACAACACATGGATGATGTATCTAGATGATTCAGAGCCAAATCATACTTCAATCGGAGATGACAAACCGTGATAAGTTCAATTGAAAATGACAAACCATGAGAAATTTGGTCTTCTTCCTTCTTCT
Source organism: Lathyrus tuberosus (assembly GCA_022829125.1). Taxonomy (NCBI): domain Eukaryota; kingdom Viridiplantae; phylum Streptophyta; class Magnoliopsida; order Fabales; family Fabaceae; genus Lathyrus; species Lathyrus tuberosus. Next base: position 1,507,564 of record JALAZF010000179.1, read on the forward strand.
CTTTGTATTTTTCATTGTGTTAAGGTTGTTGTATGTATGTTTACTTTGATTGTATGTTCATTTATGGATCTTTGTATAAAATCCCTTTTACAAATCTTAATCGATGTCATCTTTGCTTTATTATCTATCTTAATGGGTTTGGATCACTATAGACATATAGTTTTTAAACTCGACCTAAGATGATGATCTATTGGCTATGGGAAATGATCTAAATATTCACTCGTGTGTGTGTCGAAGCTTAATCCTCCGTGTTTTTTTGTCGCGTGAGATATCACCTTCGAAAGAACGTGGTTGATCTCTCGGACTTTTCATTACACATAACTGTCGCTTCCGGGATTTTCATCCAAGTACAAACACGAAAGTGGCGCGGAAACAGAGTCGCCAGTAATATGTATTTATCCCAAGAGAGGGAAAGGAAACACTGCATAAACCTGAGGGAAGGAAAAGCATGGTCTCGCGACCAAGAGAAATGGGTAAGGGAGTCGGTTACGCGAGGGGAAGGTATTAGCACCCCCACGCGTCCATCGTAATCGATGGGATCCACGCTTGTTGTCTCGATCAAAGGGTGTCGTCGTTTGGACCTCCACTGCTACTGGAAAGGAGAAGAAACTGGTACGGAAAATAATGAAGAAACGAGGAAGAAAAGAAAAAGAAGTGACTCGATAGGACATCGACGTCCTATGCCTACGTATTCCCTCGTGCCATGGGAAAGTCAAAGTCAACGTAGTTCGGACACGAACTAAGGGGGAAGGTTGCTCGCCAAGACATCGCCGTCTCGTGCCTACGTATCCTCATTCTGACCAAAAGGAGGAAATCAGAGCAGTTGTAGTTCGACCTAACAAGGTCTTAGTGTTTTTTTATGAGCGACGTTAAGTTCGCGTCCGGCAGTTAGGGTCGATGCCTGTTTGCGACAAAACAGAAAATAACGTGCTCTTTTTTGAAAATGGTTTGAAACTTAACAATCTCGAAGGATAAAAAGGGTTGATTTTGTTTTGTGTTTTTTAGACATAAATGGGTTGAAGTTAGTTTGTAACCTGCATTGCACTCAAGTCTACAACATAGGAACGAATACGTCGTGTATCGTCCCCAACAGGACGTACACTAAGCATCCTAGAAGAATGAAGGGAGACCCCCATTCCTCACTTCCCATATATAAGGCTTATGCGCAATACACGTTAACCTTTGTTAAGTGTTTTAGAAGGGTTGTAAGATGAGAAGAGAAGACTCAAAGAAAAGAAAACACTAAGGAGAATTCTATCCTAGAGTTATCATGCAAAATATGGACCTAAGGGGAGGTTTAAGAAGAACCTAAGTCTAAAGAAGAGAGAGGGATAGCACTACCTAATGCTTATCCTACCTCACCTTAATCAAAAATTAAGGATGAGCTAGGATCCCAAAGCGATGTGAAGAAGTTCTACACAATCAAGCATTACATCATGTAATTCACACACAAAAGAGAAATAGAAGTAAAAGAGACGAGAGATGAAAGGATAAATGAGCATGGATAAACATCCACATACTCATATGTCTTACCTCTGCCCCTACATAAAAGGTTAGTACGAAATCAACACAAGTATTGAATATAAATGACAAAAATGTAAACCAAACAAAGCTAGTTGTCTTAAGAAGACAACTTAAGAAGCAAACAAGGCTTGAAATAAAAGGAAAGGGTCCTAAGGGTTAAGGAACATCCAAGGTCAGTAGGTACATGTCAAGGTATCCTACTAAAGTTAACATGCCAAATGAAAACAATCAATGTCAAACTATGCATCAAATGACCATACAAATGCAAGTTATGCACTAACAATGCAAGATGAATGCATATGATTCATAAACATGAATAAATGCACATGCAAACATTAAAGTAAGACATAAATGACATTTATAAATGTATGGAGATATCATTAAGATGGCATATTAATCATGAATGCAAGCATAGAGAAGAAGAAGCAAGAAGAAGTGAAAACAAACAACACTTAAGTTCAATCAAACATGCATACTTGTGATACAAGTAAAGAATGAAAATGCAAGATGAACATACTTGGAAATAAATTCAATTCAGTAGCATATGACATGTGATATGACATTTAAAATGCAAGGATGAGCACACAAAGTACACATAAGTCTCATGTTAATGCAAGTTCAAAAGTATATGCAAACATGCACAAGTAAAGTAAAATAAGTATTCACATGTTTATGAACTTAGGAGACATGCAAGATGCAATTAGAAATCATGACATATGACTTAAAATGATCACAAACAGCATGTTAATCATGTTTTCATGGATGTACAATATCACACAAGCATTAATAAATACAAGTCATCAAAGACATGTAAGAAGATAAGCACAAGTCCACAAAATAATTCAAGTTTGAATAATTGCATACAAGTCAATCCAAGATGAACAAGAAATTACCTATAATATTAGAAAAAGGACCTATAATGTTCACACAACATGTATCAAGAGGCCTCAACAAGTATCAAAGAGGATTGCATACAATGCATATCAAAACCCTAGCATATGGTCTTTAACATTCACATAAACAAGGATGCATTTATGAGTTCCTAAAGAACATGTTAAGAGGCCAAGAAAATTGGAAGAAGGCAAGTACATTAAAGTGAAAACATCCAGTAAACATGCCTCAAAGGAATGGACCAAAACTCATTAAGAATCATGCACAAACATGCTTCACAAGTTCACTCAAATAACACAAGGATTATGCACAAATGTGACATTCCAACATCAATAAAAAATGCTTTTAAAAATCCACAAAATTTTAAAAAGTGCCTCAAGATGTTACAAAAGCATGTATCAATTTTAATGTGAAAATTCAACTCACAACTATGTCAAACAATTCACCAATTCACCATGTATCAAGAAAGAAATTCATGCAAAAGGCATCACAATGGAAAATTCAGAAAAAATAGAAAAATAATCCAAAATCAGAAAAATAAAATTGTCAAAAATTAGTTAAATGTGTTAGGATGCTCCATGAATTTATTTAGAATTTTTAAGTGTGCACAAGTATTTTTAAAAATGAAAATGCAAACAATTATAAAAAGAAATAAAAATCAAAAGAAATAGCCAGGGGGTGCATTGATAGCAAAAGCTCAGTTCAAAGAGGCATTGGCCTCAGATTATGGGGGTGTGAATATCAAAATTGCCAGACACAAAGCGCGCACTAGCATGCAGTGTATATCATGTTCTCAGTCAACAAATTGACTCAATGAGAGCCTTTGGATCCAGTCAACACAAGATGATCATAAAAGTCAATTAATCATGTGGATCAACACGCGTGCACATGCTAAGCAATGATGTAACAACCACACGTGAGCAAATTGAGGTCAGACTGAGGCACGTGCATGAGAGCCTTTCTCATTAATGCGTTGGCACAATTCTGTGCGTTGGATCAACAAGAATCAATGGCTGGGACTTAATCTGAGAATACCTAGGGTTTATGTGAGGTTCATGAATTCAGGTGGCCGGAGAAGACTCCGGTCATCTTCTCCGGCGAGCATCCACCGTGCTCAGGTTCCAAACATCACAGAAATTCACAATCCTTAAACCATTCTCTTTCTCTCAACATGTAGAACACGAATCTGGCCTTAGAATTCACAAACACAGCACACACAGAGTAAATCAAAGGCCACAAGTTTGCCCTAAAAATTTCAACTAAGCACCTAAGGTGCCTATCAACTAGCCAGAGTTTCACATTGCTCCTATTGAGCTCCCAAAACACACAAACACAACTTAAAATCAAAGTAATATGCAAGAAAAGGATGGTGAGTAACCTGAATTGTGATGAATCTTTGAGCACAAGAAAATGAGAGATGAGGTTCCTTATTCTTTGGAGCTTGTTGCTGGCTAAATAAAGGCTATGGAGAACTTGTTATTTGTTGAGAAAAACCAGTGGAAACCAATCAAGCTTGAACAAGATGAAGAAACTTTGGTTTCCTTCCTTACTCCATTGATGATTGATGAAAGGTGAAGAGATTTCATAGAAAGATGAATGAAGCTTTGAGAGAAAGAGAGAGAGCAAATTGAGAGAGAGAGTGTGTGAAAATCAGAAAATGCGAAGAATGATGAGTTCTCAAATTCTGTTAGAAAATGGCTTATATATGGTGAGTTAGCTTCTAACTGTTATGGTCGTCAGTTAGAACCATGGTTAGGTTAACTGAGTGAGAAAAAAAATAACAATGGAGAGTGAGTGAGGTTAATGTTAACTCGGGTTTTAGTTCATGTATGGAGAGGGAACATGGAAGCTTATGGTGAAGATTAAATGGAAGGTGGTGATGATGATGTGAGCTGGTATAATGCAGATGCTTGTTATGTAAGTTTCCTCTCTTTTGGCTTGGACATTTAAGGCAAGGTGTGCATGAGGAGCATGGTATGAAAAAGGTGTTGTTTGGCTCTATATGGCAAGGTATGATGATGCATGGTTGTAATGAGATAACATACGCATGAGAAGTAAAACAACAAGTCTTGATTTTCCTTACTTGATATTGACGAAAACCAAATATCATGTGCCTCACTTTGAAGCCTTGAATTTCCATGAACATCAAATCAATTTGAGCAATTTTGGTGTCTTTGGAAAGATCTCATGGAGGACAACAAAATTGATGTTAAAAACAATCCCAATAGAATCACTTAAGATGTCTAAAAGTGATCATGAAAGTGTTTGGTCATAGCTGAGTTGGCATGCTACCTTGACCTGCTCGTGCCCAGCCCATATGCATGTGAAATGAATCAGTTTGGAACCCTACTTTGCCTCACCATATCTCCCAAATGGTTGGTCATATGAAAAATTCCCCAACCTCAAAGTTGTAGAGTAGATTGAGAGGAACAAAACTCATGTTGAACATTTTTTCATTTGAAGCCTCCATCATAGAGATAATTGGCCATGAACTTGAACACTGCATGCACACAAGGTTTTTGATGATTTTACTCCGAGCCAGCTTGCCCATGACCTGCTTGCCTAGCCCAAAATACCTTGCAAGCCTCAAACTTTGAACAATCATAACTCCTTCAATTTTAATCCAATGGAGGAGTTCTTGCTATGGTTTTGAAGCTTAAGATGTGAACTTTAATTAGTCCTCTTGAAATTTTCAATTTGGCACTTGCATCATTGAGAAAGAGAGCTCCAAAGATGGTCCTTCACCTTGCCAAAACTTACTAAATTTAGAAACCCTAGTTTCTATTTTTAGCAACTTTTCATATCTTTTGATTTTTGATGAATCACTTGACATTTCCTGATCAAACCTCCATCAATGGACATATTTGACATGAGGAACATGAATTTGACTTCAAAAAGTCAGGAGTTGACTTTTTCCTCTGCACAGTTGACTTTTCCCCAATCTGATTGATTCTCAACCAATTGATCAATTGAATATCCTCTGAAATGAACCAATGGCCAATACTTCATCCTTAGACAATTGAAACCATATGGAAAACCTTGAAATCAAGATTTGACCAAAAATCACACTTGCACTGACTTTTCTCCAAAACCCTAATTTTGCATTGGTTAGGAGAATGTGATTCTCTTGAGATTTCTTGCCAAGATTGATCACATGATGAGGTGATGGATCAATAAAATACCTTGATCCCATGATAAGAACCAATGCTACGCAAAGATGATAATGCAAGAACGAAATGAAACATAAGCCAGTTAGAGGTAAAAAAAGAAAGGCCAAATTTTGGGGTGCTACAATAACCTCCGTTTGTGAGCGATACGTGGTGTTTCGACGAGTATTAGGGTGAGTGCCTTTGATCGATAGGTTTTCTCTCATACATGATGGGTATAAGGAAATACAACTCTTGATGAGTTTTCTATTCTCTAAAGAATGTATTTATTTTCTTATTCATATGTTTTTCTTTTGGCTCTTTACTCTCAAACCATTAAAAACCAAGCTTAGATATGTAGAGATTGTCGAACGACATTCTTTCCCTCGAATTGATCCCTGTGTGTAGCATGCGACTTTTGTCGGTGACGCGACCACCTTACCGCAATGGTTGGAATTGGGCGCTACTTTCTAATTTCGTATTTATCCTATGAAGCTGGAAAGGAAAGGGAAGGTATCTAAAACTAACCTTGCATGCAAATGTTTTCTTTAACAAATGCTAAGAGATTGGGGGGTCTGGAGTCAGATTATACAATGGGAAGTTATCAATTACCCAGCGTATATATGGTTATCCATAGATCGTTTCTAGCATGTTTCTCTATTATCTACTTACTGGTGTTTATCTGTTATAAATTGGGAAAGTTTCTCCTTTGGGAGTGTTGAGAGAGTATTTTTGTCGTTTTTGGGTTTTTCGATGTTTTTGGTAAGGTACTGGACCTAAAGTTTTTGATTTGTGTGCTCGCTAAGATTTCGCAACCTTATGCTCACGTAATCTCGTAATGATAACAAGGAAATCAGATCAATCGTAGTTCCTTCTATTCTATGGGAGGAAAGATGTTTGTTGTCTTGTTCAAAGCCCAAGATTAAAGCTAGAGGTTATTTATGTCTTGTTCAAAGCCCAAGATTGAAGCTAAAATGTCTGATTAAGAGAGAATTTGCCATCTCTAAAGGGAGAAAATCTCACCTGTTTATCACAGTTGTTGAAGGATTGCTTATAAAGGGGAATTACTTTAACTGGAATATATGGAATCCAGTAATGCCATAATTTCCTTTATAAGGGTGATGTCCTGAAAGAAGAAACATTAACTCAGTGTAGAGCAATGCCATTTTTTCCTAGGAATCTTTCATGCTAAGAGAGGGACATTGGCATGGATGTAAATAATCCAAAGGCTTGCCACTTACAGCAATTAGATGAAAGAGGAAGTTTATCAGGATAAAAGAAGGACCACAACTTGGATTTTTGAATCAACAAGTGTGCCACTTACAGCAATTATCTGGAATTAGGTTTTTTGATTGTCTGTTTTGATGTGTGATGTACAGAGAAATGTCTTCCTATAGAGAAATCTTGATTTCCTCTGAGGGGATGTTGATTTTTGTGTGCCTTGATCAAAGCCCAAGGTTGAAGCTAAAAGGCTGATTCTACAAGGGGAGTTTTATTTTTGTCTTGTACAAAGCCCAAGATTGAGGATGAAAAAGAATTTACTTTTCCTGGGAAAGTTTAGTCTGTCTTGTACAAAGCCCAAGATTAAGGCTAAAAGAATTGACTCTACTGGGAAACGGTTTTATCTGTGTCTTGTACAAAGCCCAAGATTGAGGCTAAAAGAATTGACTCAGCTGGAAAATATTTTGTCTGTCTTGTACACAGCCCAAGATTGAGGCTAAAATTGCTGGGGAAAGATCATTATACAAAGCCTAAGAGGAGGTTGGTTGGGGAATTTCTTATATGAAGCCTAAGAGGAGGCTGACTTTTGCTGAGGATTATTGAGATCCAGAGACAAGTCCAAATTAGGGAATCAACTCTTGCTGAGGAGTGAAGAAGAGTTGAAATATTAGATGCCTTAAGGTTCTGATTTTTCTGAGGGTTTATTGGTAGTAATTTGACCCTAGCTGGGGAATTTAGAGTGATATCTTAAGGATTGAGTTTTTTAACCTTTGGAGGTTTTAACTCTATTGGAGATTGATGATGTGGGCAAGTTTTTTTCCTGTGCTTTTAGGAAACTTGAAGGTTTCTTTGAGATCCAAGAGGAGATAATACTTTCTAAGTCCACTGGTATGAAGAGGTTGACTCTTAGCCAGAGGATGGCCTTTGTATGATGCCCAAGAGGAGGCTGGTGTTTTAAGGGTTGAGAATCAACCCTAAACTGGTCTGATGTTCTGACTCTCTGGAGGATTGAACTAGTAGAGATGACTAAGTTATGTCTTATACCTATAGGAGGTCTTTTAGGTCCTTGTACTAAGCCCAAGAGGAGGCTGAGAACTTTTAAGAAGCCTGAGGGTCCTTGTACAAAGCCCAAGAGGAGGCTGCGGATGCTTTTAGAAAGCCTGTGGGTCCAAACCTGAGAAAAGTTCAAGAAAGGTTTCACCGGGAATTAGTCCTCTTTAGGAAAATGAATTTCTTGTACAAGTATTTCTAAGTTATGACAGTCTTGAGAAAAGTTTCACTGGGAATAATGCCTTTCTTTGTTCCATATTGTATAAGCCCAAGAGGAGGCAAGACTGTATCTGGAATTTCCTATGGGGAACTAGTTTTGACTGTATTAAAAGAGTAGCCACCGGTTTTATCTAGACCTAGACCTAATTGTTGGGGAAAACACTAAGCAAATATGTACAGGCATATATATACAGATGAAATATATAAGCAAGTATGTAAAAGAAAATGGTAGAACTTACAGTTGTGCAAGCTTCAGCATTGTAACCACAACTGTATGGTTAGTTATTCAAGAAATTGAAGAAATTGAAGAAAGTTATGATAAGAATATGAATTTGAATCTAAATCAAAAACAAATTTGTTTTAAAAGGAATTTTGGGGCTTATACTCAAATAGAGGCCCAGATGATCTCTTTTGAAAAGGCGACGATCGCGTCGTAGTTTTGAAAACCACAGAGGGACTTATACAATGACTGAGGCCCAAATTATTGTATTTACAAAAAGGATGGGTCTTACACTCTATTAGAGGCCCAAAAGTTTATTTTTATACAAGATGAAATTCTGGCCTATATATCAGATGTCCTATCGAGATGTCGAGACACTGATATACGACAACAATGAACAAGTTCAATACAATAGTGTGCAGAAAATGTAAAGAACACCAGAAATTGTTAACCCAGTTCGGATCTAACTATCCTACATCTGGGGGCTACCAAGCCAGGGATGAAATCAATATTCGATAGTATCAATTCACTGATAACCACACCCGGTTCAATCAGCTCACTTAATCACTACCCTTCCTATGACTTCTACCTAAGACTCCCCTAGGTATGAGGCCCTCCTCAAATCCCTCTTCAATCATAACCCGTGACTGGTTCCTTACAAGACAAGTAACAATGGTCGAAACACAAATTCTCAATACTTCACGGCTTATGAGAATTAACACACAGCCACTCAATGCTTAAAAGCTTATGAGCAACCTTACACAACTTACACTACAGTCCTTATAGTGTTATCATAAGATACTAGTTAGGCTCACAAAATACAAGCACACAACCCTAAAAATACATGTAAGTTTGACACCTAAAACTAGGTTTACATCAGTCAATATATTGCAATTAATCTGGACTGAATTGGGCTTCAAAAACGCAACAATTGGACTGCTCACAAATCTGCAAAAATAACTCCAACAAAATAGGTCTTCAATCCAAAGTTTCCTATTATGTCTCCATAATTAGAAACAGCAGAAAATCCGAAAACCAACAAATAACCACAATCCAAAAATGCTTTGGATGCCACATAGGATGACCAAATATTCCCAGAATATTCAGTAACAATTTACACAAACAGAATCTGCATTAAAACTGACTTCACAGCGCGATGTCCTATGAGCAGTCATGGAACATCTTCATTCGACATGTTGAAAGCAGCCACTTAGAACATTAAGATTCAACATCTTGATGCTATAATAGTTTTAGCAAAATAAATGCCAACCACAAAAGCACAGAAATAACAATCTCCCCCTTTGGCTTATTTTGGCTAAAACTATACACACACAAACAAACTTGTAAAGAAGCACACACAAAAATATCCATAGATCAGACAGCATAGAAAACAAAAAAAACCAGCATAGCATAGCAGCACTCCCCTTCAGCTACAAATAAACACTCAGTACAGCAAACAACTCATCATAGCAGCATAAAAAAATTCCCCCTCAACAGCAGCAACATTCCACATTCTCCCCCTCAACAACTGCAGCAGCACACCATCTACCTGAAACACACATAATCTACCTGCAGCACACACAATCTACCTGCAACACACACACTCTACCTCAACAGCACAAGCACATAACAATGCGGATCCCCCTCACATACCAACAACACAGCTCCCCCTCACACTTACTACTCCCCCTTTTTAGCCATAAATATGACAAAGAGAGGTCAAAACCAAAACATAATTAAGTTGTCCTAAAAGAAAAATAGAAAATAAACTTGCAGATAGCCTATAGCTATTCAGCACTGTCCTCTTCATCAGCAACCTCATCACTTTCACCTTCAGATTCAGAAGCACCATTCTCAGAACCAGAATCATCAGGCTGCTAGACACTCCTTCTATCAGACTCAGTAGATTCACCTTGTCCATCATCTTCAGTCAGCTCTTGATCTTTAGCAGCATTTCTCTTTTCAACCAAGGCTTGAATCAGCTGCTCTAGCTTTGCCTTCCTTGCTATATCTCTCCTGATAGATTCTTCCAGCTCTTTGCAAGTTTCTTGCATCTGTGCAATGGCTTCATCATCAAGAGTGGCATGACTTGAAGTTGAGAGGATGTCCCAACAACATCAGACACATGAACTCCACCTAGCAGCCTATAATGCAAAGTCATTGGAGGTTTTCTCTTGCTGACTTTGTCACTTCTTACTAAGCAGTCAGGAAATTGGTCCTGGATCATTCCACAGATTAAGGATGGAAAACATATGGGTAGCTTAACAGCAGATGAGCTAGCTTGCTTCAAAACTTGTTCAAAGATATATGCTCCAAAGTTGAAAGGGACCTTCTTACCAATAGCATAGATGAATTTTCCAAGCATGGATGAGATGGTGGAAGTATGGTTGGTAGAAACCCAGTTTACCACTGCAATTCTGTGAAGGATAGCATATTTGACACTTAGCTTCCCATAAGAGAGCTTTCCTTCATTTGGCCAAACTTTGATGCAACCACCTGTTATCTCCTCACAGATTTCATCATCTGTTGCTCCTAACTCAGCCTGATGGTCCATAGGTCTCCCCAGAAAGTTATTAATCACTTTGGGAGAAAATTTCACAGCTTTGCCTCTTACATAGACTTTTCTGAGTTTGCTATTACAGTCTTCAGGGATACTCACAACAAACTCCTTAAGCAACTTCTCATAACATGGTCCTATGTCAGACACAGTCTTCATCAACCCAGCAGCTTCAATAAGATCAACCACTTCCTTATACTTGTTGAAGTCTTTTCCCAGTTCTCTCTCTAAAGCTACTCTTCTTTGGCTGACAATTTTTAACCTATTAGTTTGCCTCTGAGACCTGTCAGTTTGATCCTCCCTTCTCCCACTGATGTCCTGGACATCAGTTCCAGCATTTGACACATTCAGGCATGTGACCCTCCTTTTCTTGATTGGAACCACAACTTTACTCCATTGCTTAGAGGGACCTTCTCCAGCCTTTCTTTTGTTACTCTCCACATTAGCAGATTTCCTAATCATTTCTGCATCCTTTGAATTCTCAGCCACAATGGTATTCTCTTTTCTACTCTTGATTCATTGTAGTATGTCAGCTATTGGTTCCTCATCAGAGTTTTTCTCAGCAACATTACTACACATCTCAGCCCTCTTCTTGCTTCTTCTTTCCCTAGCCACCTGAACTGGTATACAACTCTCAGTCCTATCAGTAGGACTATTATTTGTATTTCCAGCCATGGATGTTGGGACATCAGACCCGACATCTTTATCAGCTTCACTAACAGCAATGGTGGCAAATCTTCTAAGACTCTGATCTCTACTGAAAACATTATCATCAAGAGTCCTACTATCATTCTTAGTTTCATCCACCCTCTTATTTGAGTTCTTATCAGTAACATTTTTTCTAGGGCTTATCTTATCAGAATAAAACCTAGTAATCATTTTGTCTTTCTTCCTAGATGAAAGGGGTTTAGACTTCTTACTTGACATACTTTCATTCACAGAGTCGAAAACTGGTTGCTCACCTCTAGTGTCAGCAGGAACAACATTCAACGGGGCGATATCAAGAACAAGGTCTGTGAGTTTGATCATTCGATGAGGATCATAGTCTTCATCATTGACTTGAGAAGTTCTTGAATCAGCAGGAGAATCATGATGTTGAGACATTTTTTGTTGCTCACAAAATGCAGTATTGAAGAGAGTAAGAGCAAACCCTATCGGAGAAGAGTTTTGAAAGAATAAGTCAGATGAAGTTTTTGCACTGTAGGATTGAAGTTGGAATGTGTTAGCTGGGCTATTTATAAGTTTTAAAAATGGGTCCTTATACACGTGCCATTCACAAGTTCTTTGGTTTAACACTTCCACAATAATGCTTTCATCTTTCCACAAATAGCAATTCTCTGAGGTTCTTTCACCTCTCATAACAACAGAATTCTTTTCATCCATTATTAAACATTCGTAGTTTGTAAAGATGACCCTAAGACCTTGATCACACAACTGGCTTATGCTTATTAGGTTAGTGTCTAATCCTTCAACAAGCAATACTTCTTCCAGAATTGGCTGTCCTGGACAATCCACTCTTCCAACTCCAAGCACTTTTCCTTTTAATCCATTACCAAAAATCACCTCATTAGGAGCATGATACTTAACATCTGACATATATCTACTAACACCAGTCATATGTCGAGAACATCCACTATCAAAGAACCATTTTTCATCTGTAGAGACTCTGAAAGACTTGTATTCCCTATGTTCTTTTACAATATCCTTTGAAGTCCATATCCTTTTTGTTTCAACGCTGCTCTTTTTTCTACTATACTGTTGCATGGGTTTGGGATAACCATGTAGCTTGTAGCAAAAATCTTTTATATGACCAGACTTCCCACAATGGTAGCATGTCCATCTTTGATTCTTTTTCTTTATGAACTTCTTCTGATGTCTGGGAGGATGTTGCAACATGTTATTCAACATCTTCAAACTTCTCTTATCTTGAACGGGTACTTCCTCAGATTTCTTTCCTTCATCTAATTCATTTGTACCTTCAAATCCAATACCACTGATATTTCTAGCATCTCTTCCTGACTTCAAAATTTCATCAAGTACATCAGAACTCCCATTTAACATTCTGACATTTTTGATCATGTTGTCCAGTTTTGAATTCAAAACATTTACTTCACTTTGTAGATCAGCTATAGTAGACACATGCTCAGTATTCTCAGCTTTTAAATGAACAATAACACATGCTTGTTCTTCTTTCTGCTGACATACTTCTTCATGTTCAATGCACAACTTCTTATAAGAGATAGCCAGCTCTTCAAAAGTAAGCTCTTCAGATTCTTCATCTGATTCACATACTTCTGTTAATACTGTCACCAACTTTGCAGATTTCTCACCACCTTCAGTTTCAAAATCATCTTCTGACCATGTCACAGATAATCCCTTCTTCTATCTTTTGAGATAAGTGGGACACTCAGTTTTTACGTGCCCAAATCCTTCATATTCATAGCATTGAACTCTCTTCCCTTGATTAGAGTCTTCTTCAGTTCTGGATCTTCTGCCTCCATCCTGGTCTTTGTTGATGTCGAGAGACTTATTTTGAACATTTTCTCTTGACTTCCAGTCCATCCTTTTCAACACTTTATTAAATTGTCTTCCAAGCAACACTAGCTCTTTGGACACATCTTCATCTTTGACCAGTTTTCCTTCATCATCTGAGTCATCAGCATTCGACACAAATGCTATACTCTTCTTCTTTTCAGCTTTTTCACTGAATCCTAACTCAAAAGTTTGGAGTGATCCCATAAGCTCATCCACCTTCATCTTGTCAATGTCCTGAGCTTCCTCTATAGCAGTGACCTTCATATAAAATCTCTTAGGTAGAGACCTGAGAATCTTCCTGACCAGCTTGCTGTCAGACATCTTTTCTCCTAAAGCACTTGAGGCATTTGCTATCTCAATGATATTCATGTGGAAGTCATGAATACTCTCATCTTCCTTCAACTTCAGATTTTCAAACTTGGAAGTGATGAGTTGAAGCTTTGACAACTTCACCTTTGAGGTTCCTTCATGTGTGACTTTCAAGACCTACCAAGCCTCTTTGGCAATAGTACAATGCTCAATCAGCCTGAAGATATTTCTGTTGACACCATTGAACAATGCATTCATGGCTTTAGAATTTCCAACATACCCTTTGTAGTCAGCATCATCCCAGTCCTCTTCTTTCTTCAGAACATCAGTAGGATTTCCTTCTCCATCTCTTACCTTTGGAGGCTCCCAACCTTTGAGAACAGCTTTCCATGCTTGATCATCCATGGACTTGATGAAAGCTATCATCCTAGGTTTCCAATACTCATAGTTTGAACCATCTAGCAGAGGTGGTTTATTCAGAGCTCCTCCATCCTTGTCCATTGTACCAGAAAGTACCTTCCCTGAATCTCACCCAGAAATAACTAAGGGTGGCTGCTCTTGATGCCAATTCAAATTCTGGCCTATATATCAGATGTCCTATCGATATGTCGAGACACTGATATACGACAACAATGAACAAGTTCAATACAATAGTGTGCAGAAAATGTAAAGAACACCAGAAATTGTTAACCCAGTTCGGATCTAACTATCCTACATCTGGGGGCTACCAAGCCAGGGATGAAATCAATATTCGATAGTATCAATTCACTGATAACCACACCCGGTTCAATCAACTCACTTAATCACTACCTTTCCTATGACTTCTACCTAAGACTCCCCTAGGTATGAGGCCCTCCTCAAATCCCTCTTCAATCACAACCCGTGACTGGTTCCTTACAAGACAAGTAACAATGGTCGAAACACAAATTCTCAATACTTCACAGCTTATGAGAATTAACACACACCCACTCAATGCTTAAAAGCTTATGAGCAACCTTACACAACTTACACTACAGTCCTTATACTGTTATCATAAGATACCAGTTAGGCTCACAAAATACAAGCACACAACCCTAAAAATACATGTAAGTTCGACACCTAAAACTAGGTTTACATCAGTCAATATATAGCAATTAATCTGGACTGAATTGGGCTTCAAAAACGCAGCAATTGGACTGCTCACAAATCTGCAAAAATAACTCCAACAAAATAGGTCTTCAATCCAAAGTTTCCTATTATGTCTCCATAATTAGAAACAGCAGCAAATCCGAAAACCAACAAATAACCACAATCCAAAAATGCTTTGGATGCCACATAGGATGACCAAATATTCCCAGAATATTCAGTAACAATTTACACAAACAGAATCTGCATTAAAACTGACTTCACAGCGCGATGTCCTATGAGCAGTCATGGAACATCTTCATTCGACATGTTGAAAGCAGCCACTTAGAACATTAAGATTCAACATCTTGCTGCTATAATAGTTTTAGCAAAATAAATTCCAACCACAAAAGCACAGAAATAACACAAGAGATGGGGCTTACAACTCAAGGAGAGGCCCAGATGAAAAACAGTGACTGCACCATCGTTTTGAAAATCGTATCGGGACTTGACTGAGGCCCAAATTGTTTATGTACAAAGGGGATTGGGTATTACACTCTATTAGAGGCCCAAAAGTGTTTGAAAAAGAAGAAAAATGGGACTTACAACCAAAGGGAGGCCTAAATGATTTTTGTTTAAAAGGCGACGATCGCGCCGCGGTTTCTGGAAACACAGTGGGACTTATACAATGACTGAGGCCCAAATTTTATTTATGTGACAAGGGATGGGTCTTACACTCTATTAGAGGCCCAAAAGTGTTTTGAAAAGTGTTTGTGAGGGTGAAAATAATCAAAACCCTAATTTGATTGAAAAATACATTTTTATTTGAATAAAAACCACTTAAAATGATAAAAAATTACCAAACATGTGTGAGAAATAAGTTGTGATCTTGGATAAGTGTTTGAAAAATCATGTTTTATCCATAGAATGATTTAAAAATCATTTGCATTTATCAAATCAAGAAAAAGAATTTATTTAAAAATGTTTAAAAACAATTAAAAGGAATTCTTTTCAAAAATTCAAAATATATTAAATAAATAATATCTTTTTTATTTATTTTGGAATAAAATACTTTAACATTTTTATGACTTTTTAAAAAAAAAAGACCAATAAAAAATGATAATAAATGAGAGAGAAATTAATTTTTAAAATCATTTAAGAAAATAATATGAAAAAAGAAATGAAATTGGACAAGTGATAAAAATTGGTCATGGGTGGGAATTGAACCCACGACCTCTCACCCACACACAAGCAAAACACCCCCTTGCCAACTGAGCCAGCGTGTGCTGGTGATATTGAAACACAACCAACACATAATATATGATAAATGCGTGGTAAATTCAAAAATTCGCGAAGAACTTCATCTTCAACCTCTAGCCGGATTTGCAAAACCCATGCTATCTCACTCAATACATAATGAAATGGGATGATGTAAACATGAAAATCATTCGTTTTTAAACAAGGAACGCGATGGTGGCATTTAATTTCATTTATTTTAAGTATAGGGGAAGTTATTACGTAATGATCAGATGAACCCTAAAAAATGCAAAAACTATATAAAATCCTATACACATAAGATAAATAGCAATTGTTTGAGGGTTAATGATCTATGAACATCTAGAGACATGTTGGTAACTTGAAACAACATTTATCATGCATGTAGCATGGAGTTTGAAAGTTCAAGGCTTACCACTGCAAGAACGAATCGAATTCTATTGTAGAGGTGTTACAGAAGTGAAACAATGATCTAAATAGCTTCCTTAGGCCTCAAGGATTATGTTGTAACCTTTAGAATGTTTTGAAACTCTTTGGATAAGCTGGATTGATTCTGACTGCAGTTGGACCAAGTGAGAAATGGAGATGGTGATCCTGATGTTTTAGAAGTGTGAAGAGTGTTTGATCAGCTCATATATGATGTATGGGATGTGTTGGAACAATTGGTTGTGATGGAATGGCTCTCTAATGAAAAATTCGATAGTGACTTGCAAATGAACGAATTTCTGGTGTGAGAGAGAGATTTTGAGTAAGGCCAGTGTTATGAGGCTTTGGTGTACTCAAACTGATCACAATTGATGTCTATTTATAGTGTAACAAGTTTGTTTTGGCATCAATAGTGAATGGAGGCTTGGACAGTCCCTTGGCCAATGGTGATCAAATGGAATCTCAAGTCTCCTTTAGCCATTGACTTGAGGTTAGGGAGCAGGCTATGAGTCCTTTGGTTCAGAGATAAGGCTTGACTTATCTTGGATAATATTGTCTTAATGCATGCCACCTCTATGCATTCATTCAATGCTTCTTGACAACTTTGAAAATTTTGAATAAGAATCTTGAATTTCCACATGCCTAAATGATAGTTCTTGGACTTGTGAGGCTTGTGGATCAGAGATACTTGCTTGGATGAGATTCTCATATGTTTTCAAAAGTGTGATAAGGCTTAAATTTGCACAATTTGGCCAGCTCGAGCAAAAATGTACAAAACTACCTTGTACAAGACAGTTTGAAAGTGTCATTTTGGGATGATCATATCTCCTTGCTCAAAATGAGTTATGGAATGCTCATATACTTTTTAGAAAGCCCTCATATGGTACAATTCATGTGTGGTCATACTTTATCTTGAAAATATCTGAATCCAATTGAAAAATCCTCATGAACATTGATGTTCATAGCGGAAAACTTAGACAGTTTTTTACTATGTGTTAAATCTTTGATTTTTCACCACTTTGATCCATCCATAACCAAAAATCCATGAAGAATTAGAGTTTCATGTAGTTGAAGCTTTTGTAGAATGTAGGAAGACCTACAAATCAGGCTTTGGATCACTCAAAATGGCTGCTTGGATCAAAAGTTATGGTCCTTGGAAGTTGGTATCAAATCCATCCAAAGTTAGTAACTTAGAAAAATTTTCAATTTTTCAAGATTACCCCTTTTACAAGTTATCATGATTTCTTGATCACTTCTTGTTCAAATGGCATTATAAATCATATTTTATGAGAATATGAGTCATAAAGATCATTTTTGCCTAAAAAGTCATGTTTTGACTTTTGGCTCCGGAGCGATTCGGTGCGAAAAAACCCTGATTCCCGACTTTTGAGGAATACATTCTCTGAGGGTAAGTTAACTTTTCAAATGGACTCGTAGGGATTTTTTGAGCACATTGAGTCATATTTTGAAGCCTTGGCTCATTCCCCTATGAAAATTTCACTCTGGAGGTCTCAGTCGACCAAAACCCTAATTTGGCGACACTGTGTGTTTCGAAGCTCAATCCACTTGGAATGTTGCAACCTTGTGCTTGATTCTTGATATGAGAGGCCTCTTACTCCTTCATGGATGTTTGAGAGGTTAGACAAGTTGAAGATCATGTCATTTCTTGATTGATCTTTTGTCTAAATGTTCTGAGAGGGCTCAAAATCCTAATTCTTGATTGTAGTGAATGCTCAACAATCCTTAAGGAGATTGATGAGGTATGATGATATATCCATATTGTGGTAATGATCTTCACAATAATGGGAAATCTTGGTGGTCAAAATTTGGGGTATGACAGATGCCCCTATTTAATTTTCTTGGACCTGAAGGTGTGAATGGCGAAGATATTCGGACATTTAAGGTGCAAGAGGATTAAATATCGGAAAACCCGAAATTTTGACTGTGGTTATGAATAGCAGTTTGCTTATCCATCTTCTTTCACTAAGCAATGTTACTTAGAAAAGGGTAAAACTTCCTCTCGATCCTGGTCTTCAACCACGGAACTGGTCTCAGTTTCTGAAATAAACCTCCCCTCGATCCTAGTCATTGAACTGGTCTAAGTTTCTAAAATAAACTTCCCCTCGATCCTGGTCTTTAGCCATGGAACTGGTCTTAGTTTCTTCTTGTCGAGTTCCTTCTTTGGTAAGGAATGATATCCGTTGTAGCGGTCTTCATCAAAATTCTCACCGAGTTTTACTAGGGAGGCGCCATTTGATGGAAAAAGATTTGATTTCAGACTTGCTGGGGAAACCCATTCGTCTGAATTGTAGAGGTGTGCAAACTTCTCTGTGAGAAATTCCATTTGTCGATCCTACTGGGGGGAACGAGTCTCTTGAGAGTCTGCTTTAGGGATATTACATCATACTTTTCTTCGAGATTCTTTTCGGAGAAATGCCATGTGATGCAATCCAATTTTGAGGTGCTGATGACTTCATTAAAAACAATTTTTTCGGGGAGAAACCGCCGTATTGCCAAGAGTCTTCTGTTGAGAGGCTTTCTCTGGGGATTTTCTTTAATCCGGGAAAGCGAAGAAATATCATCTCCAATGGCGAGGAAATATCATCTCCAAAGGTGTCTGTTGAATGTCTTCTTGCCTTTCAGTGGTTCAAGTTATCAAAGTGGTCGAGGACAGGTTTGAATCCAGGAATGCACTGGAGATAGATTATTTATACGGTACATTTTCCTGACGAGGAAAGAACTTAGACCGGAATTTTATCCTATCTGACTATAGAGAGGAAAACTAACAACTTTATCAGAGAGAAGACATATATCACTTAGGGATGAATATGACCAGAGTGATATTAATGCAATATATGTATGAATATGAATCAATCATGCATGATGTATGTATGTTTATGCTAACAAAACAGACGCGACATACAGACTAGTGAATGAACATGAGTGGATACTCGACAACTGCGGGGGATGAAAAGTACCATTGGTTCAAGATAGCAATCCTGCCTTGCTTAGGAGAGGTAGACCCTATGGGGGGATAAAATAATCAATTGGTCTTCAGAGGTAAGAACTCTGTCGGGGATATCAGATGGGACATTACATCTGAAATAGTTGATCCTTCATTCAGGTGTACTGGTTTAAAAGGAGTACTTTGATTCTGCATTTTGAGGTTTGATCACTTCCGGAGAAGCCATAGATATTCTTTTTTGATGTTCAAAGTCAAAAGGAATTACCATCTTTATTTTAAAAGCAGAAGAAAATTTGACCAGTAAAATTCATTTTTTGTTTTAAGAATCGTTGATCATGTTAAAAATGTCATTCTATAAAGCTAAATAAATGAGATTTGCAAACAAAAGCACTAGGGATCAAATTTTATTGATAGAATGGTAATCTGCCAAGCGTGTGATCTCATAGAGCAATACAAAGTTTAGAAAATGGTAATTTACAGGGAAAAGGGCTACATTGAAACATAACGACCACTATCCTTCTACTAAATTTGAATTCTGGACATTCTGAGCTTCTGTCGAGGGTGACCTTGACTGAAGTCTTTCGGCGGATGGTGTTACCCCTGGGGATTTAACCTTGTTGGACGTAGTTACTTGCCATGAATCCCTAACTTTTGCCTGGATTACCTTTTTCAGGTTTTCAATCCATCGGGATGATTTTCGCTTATGTCTCTAATTTTTGGCTGGATTGCTCTTTCGGGTTTTCAATCCACCGAGACATTTTTTTTATTTAGGCGAAGTATTTCTTGACTACATCAACATTCGTGGGGTAGGTAAACTCCTCTCCATCCATGGTTGCGAGTCTCAAGGCACCGCCTGAAAAGGCTTTCTTGACCACATAGGGGCCGTCATAATTCTGAGTACATTTGCCCCAGGAATCAGTGAGAAATGATTGTATCTTCTTGAGCACAAGGTCTCCTTTCCTTAAGACACGGGGTCGGACCTTTTTGTCGAACGCCTTCTTTATTCTTTGTTGATACAACTGACCATGGCATAGAGCCATTATTCATTTTTCTTCGATTAGGTTCAGTTCATCGTGTCGACTTTGACATTATTTAGCCTCTGTTATCTTGGCTTCCATCAATACCTGGATTGATGGGATCTCTACTTCTATGGGGAGCACTGCCTCCATGCCATATACTAGAGAGAAAGGGGCTGCCCCTGTTCAGGTGCGAGCAGATGTGCGATAACTGTGAAGAGCAAAGGGCATCATCGCGTGCCAGTCTTTGTAGGTTACAACCATATTTTGAACGATCTTCTTGATATTTTTGTTAGCCGCTTCTACTGTGATGTGTCCGCAAGTGCACGAAAATATCGAAGTAATATAAAAGATTGTCGAACCCACAGAGACCAATGTCAACCTACCGTAATCTATCGTTACTTTGTAAAGCTAAGGCTAATGATAATTGATAAAAGGGAAACTAAGACTAGAACTAAACTAAAACTAAGAAAATTTGATAATAAAGAGAGGCCGGAATATGGATTCCGCATTCCTAAAGGACTTTGTAGGATTCGGGTACTAATTACAACTATAACTTAGTTTTGTAGAATATACCAACTTAAAGACTTCGCCTCACGCTCTCGTGGTATTAACTAAAGTCATGTTCCCTAATCCCAAGATTTTGCTCTCGCTCGCCCGGTAACTAGGAAATATATTTTGAAAGCCGATAATATCCTAAACGTATTTAAAGCGCTCTCGCTGTATTTAGGTATGTTGCCTAATTTCCACTATCCGGTTCGACACCCACGCTCTCGCAGTGCCGGCTCTATCCTTAATTAATTTCTCACTCTCGTGACAAAATCGTGTTAAATAACCTCTCACTCTCGTGACAAAGCTACTTAAATTAGACTTGGAGATTAAAACCAAAACAGAATTTTAATCATAAGTTCGCACCTATTATTTTCTACCGAGTCCCGCCAGTAACGACGGTCCTCATACGCTGGACTCAGGACAATTTAGCAATACATGGAATTAAACGTAAACAAATTAAAGATTATAATTTCATTTGAAAACATCATAATAATTAATTTAGGAAAGCGATAAACAATAATAATAATAAGCAATGCGATAAAGAACCTGTAAAGACTTGAAGTAAAATGCGGGAAATAAAGAAACTTGAATTAACTTTAACTTCAATAATGATGGCAAGATTGTTGATCCAAGCAAGTTACATAGAACATAGGCCTAAATACTAATGGTGGAGTAATTCCTCGATGTGAGAAAATACTCCTTTTACAATTGTAATTTTTTGCCTAAAACTACCAACAGCGCTTTCGCGCACAAAACTTGGAATCCCCTGAAACTAAATGATAGGTCCTATATATAGTGATAACAGGTTGGAAGTTACTTCAGAATTCATGTGAAAAATAGTTGAGATAATGGGGCGTTGGAGAAGTAGTGGAGATAATGGGAAGTTGGAGAAGCTGTGTTTAAGAGAATGTATGAGAAAATGCTGATCGTGCGTGTGCATTGGTCTTCTTTGTCCATGTCTGCGTTTCTGAACATAATAACCACTTTGTGCGTGTGACGGTCGTGGTGAGTGTGTGACGGGCGTGGCAGCCTTTGGAAGCGTGACGGTCGTGGTGGTTGTATGACGATCGTCACACACACCACTTTCCATTTTCTGTTTTTTTTTCTTAGTCATTTCTTCCTGTTTTCTTCTCATTTCTTCATGTTTTTCTACTTTGCTCCTTTTTAGCTTGGACAATGAAATACCTGCGAAAACACTAGAATACTCGCGGAATAATCGGAACTTAAGCTGAAATAACGTAATTATTAGTCGTAAATCAAGGCAAATATATGATACATTTTTGTGTTTTCAACACCCCCACACTTAAACCTTTGCTTGTCCTCAAACAAAACATGACTCGTAAGACAAATAGTGCATACGGATACTCATCCTAGGATACCAACTCTACTTTGGTTAAGTTTGTGCCGATAGTTACTTGCTCACACACTAAGGATATCGTAACAACACAATTCCGCTTTTGCGGTCATCAACCTCCATCCTATACAAACCAATCTGAATCATGTCATTATACCTAAGCCTAACTCACTCATCCTTCTTTACCCTTTTCATTCTGGCACAATTACATTAAGCATGTTATCCTTTTACACTCATGGTAGGATAGCCTGTTAGTGACTATGATCTCATCAAATTTTCTCTTTTGCACATACCAATAAAGTAAAGAAGTTTACACCATTGGGCTAAATGATCGGGTGAGGATCACCTAGCTTAGAAGGAGCATTTCTTTTCATTTATTCATATTTTTCTTTTCTTAATTTACCTTTTAAGCCTGAGATCATACACTTATTTGCATCGGCTTCCTACTTAGTGTGTGCTTAGGATGGTGCTGACTGCTAAATAAACTAATTAGGGACTACTAAAGGGGTGAGAACTTAAGGCTATGGCATAACAAGTACTCAAATCAATTTCCATAATTTAGAGGCTCACGGTGTTAAGACGATACGATCTTGCGGAATTTTCCCAAGTCTCACAATCTAACCTCAATTTTGTCTGTAACCTAAGATTTTCAAAAGAAACACTATTTTTAACTCAAAAATTTTCAAAATATTTTGTGTGGCTCAAGGGAATGGGGAAATCGATAAACAACATAAAATCAACATAAAGACTCGACAGCACATGCAAAGATGCAACGAAACATTAAAATAGAAAAAATTTAAAATCATGCTAGAAAACAGTAAATCTAACTAGAAAGCGGTAAAATGAAAGCGGTAAATGTTCCTCCCCCACACTTAAACCAAACATTGTCCTCAATGTTTTGATAAAAGGTGGTAGAGGAAAGATAGAACCTGTATGAATGCCACTTCGTGTTACCACAACCAAATTCGCGCTGATTCTTCCCTTGTTGTCCCTGTCTTTGCTGGCCACTTCTATTCCGGCGTCTTGTACTACGAGTTATCTGAATTTGCTGAAACTTCATTTTACTGAAGCCTCTCATCATATTTCCTATTTCCGAAGGAAGTAGCTGCAAAAATTGTTAGAAAAATACGGTGCGGTGTGTGCAGGTGGAACCTGACCATGCAAAGAACAAGGAGGATGTAAGTTACGAATGGGAGAGACATGCTTTCTCCCATCATACTCGTCATTGGTGTCACCACCAGCAGCGACATTCGTAGGAATGTGCGTGGGCACCAACTCATCTTAAGGGATTGTCACCTAGAGATTTTTTGCCTAAATGTAGCTGAGACGTGACAAGCGATACAATTCTTTATTTTCTGCAAACACAAACAATAAAAATAAAACATTAAATTAAAAGTTCGTGGGTTGCCTCCCACGCAGGGCTTTGTTTAATGTCGATAGCTCGACGGCTAATAATTTTCGGTTTCCATGGCCACTTATCAAGCCATCTCACATATCCCTCACCTTTTCTTTTCTTCCTTCTGTGAGGTGGTTCATTCTTTTGAACTTGTGGTGGTGGTTCTGGATCTATCCTATGTATTAGCTTTTCCAGTTTGGGCTTAGTTATTTCATCCACCATCTCAAAGTCTAACCTTATCCTCTTAGCAGTAATGATATCCCTAGTTTTATGGTCCTCTGATTTTCTCTTTTTATGCTGGAGCTCGAACAAGGGTACATTGGTGCAGATATTTTTCAATACCTCCACATGTGTTTTGGATTGGGAGTCTACAAACCTATGCGGGAAAGGAATCTGTGGGGTATAGGGATGAGGAACAACCTTAGGTGCTACTTTCTCTACCTCTTTGACGAACTCCCTTTCAGGTGGTCCTAGTGAATTTTTCTCAATCTCTACTTCTTCCTCACCAGAATTCTCCTTAACCTCAATATCACTCTCCTCAACCTCATTATCACTCTCCTTAGGATTTTCTATTTTCGTTTCACTACAGGTCACTACAGCATCCACATGCTCCTTAAGGGAGGGTCCTATAGGTGTCTGTACAGGTAGGGAGATTTGAGTCTCCAATGCCTCAGTGTGAATCGCGAGGGACTCGACCATAGTGTTTATCTGCCTAAGGGTTTCATAAGTATCGAGTTGTTGTCTTTTAATCTCTTCATTCTGGAGATTTTGTTTCTCCACAAAGTGCTCCATCATAGATTCTAACCTAGAATTAGTTGTTGTTTCAATGAAATCCTCCATTAATGTTTCGAGGTTGGAATTAACGGATTCTTGTGGTTCCTCAAAATATTGGGAGTGGTAATTTGGGTGGAAATGAGTTAGTGTCGCGTTGAAATCCTCCATTAGTATTTCGAGATTGGAATTATGTGATTCTTGCGGTTCCTTGAAATTTTGGGAATGGTTATCATAGGAAAAATCTGGTTGTGGTTCCTCAAAATATTGGGAGTATTGCGGTAGGTAATTGTAGAGAAATTTGGGGTGCGGCTCCTCAAGATATTGTGAGTGGTTATCATAGAGAAAATTTGGGAGATACATAGTTTTTAATTTTTTAATTAATTTTTTTTCATTATTATTATTTTTATTATTATTTATGGGAGTGCCTTAGTCTATACGGACCAACAACGGAATAACAATATTGACTGTTGGTCCCCGGCAACGGCGCCAAAAACTTGAGGCGTCCGCAAGTGCACGGAAATATCGAAGTAATATAAAAGATTGTCGAACCCACAGAGAGCAATGTCAACCTACCGTAATCTATCGTTACTTTATAAAGATAAGGCTAATGATAATTGATAAAAGGGAAACTAAGACTAGAACTAAAATAAAACTAAGAAAATTTGATAATAAAGAGAGGCCAGAATATGGATTCCGCGTTCCTAAAGGACTTTGTAGGATTCGGGTACTAATTACAACTATAACTTAGTTTTGTAGAATATACCAAC
The DNA here is from genome assembly GCA_022829125.1 of Lathyrus tuberosus. Classification (NCBI taxonomy): domain Eukaryota; kingdom Viridiplantae; phylum Streptophyta; class Magnoliopsida; order Fabales; family Fabaceae; genus Lathyrus; species Lathyrus tuberosus. Next base: position 1,532,865 of record JALAZF010000179.1, read on the forward strand.
TTAAAGACTTCGCCTCACGCTCTCGCGGTATTAACTAAAGTCATGTTCCCTAATCCCAAGATTTTGCTCTCGCTCACCCGGTAACTAGGAAATATATTTTAAAATCCGATAATATCCTAAACGTATCTAAAGCGCTCTCGCTGTATTTAGATATGTTGCCTAATTTCCACTATCCGGTTCGACCCCCACGCTCTCGCAGTGCCGGCTCTAACATTAATTAATTTCTCACTCTCGTGACAAAATCGTGTTAAATAACCTCTCACTCTCGTGACAAAGCTACTTAAATTAGACTTGGAAATTAAAACCAAAACAGAATTTTAATCATAAGTTCGCACCTATTATTTTCTACCGAGACCCGCCGGTAACGACGATCCTCATACGCCGGACTCAGGACAATTTAGCAAGACATGGAATTAAACGTAAACAAATTAAAGATTAAAATTGCATTTGAAAACATCATAATAATTAATTTAGGAAAGTGATAAACAATAATAATAATAAGCAATGTGATAAAGAACCTGTAATTTACTCCTTTTACAATTGTAATTTTCTGCCTAAAACTACCAACAGCGCTTTCGCGCACAAAACTTGGATCCCCCTGAAACTAAATGATAGGTCCTATATATAGTGATAATAGGTTGGAAGTTACTTCAGAATTCATGTGAATAATAGTGGAGATAATGGGGCGTTGGAGAAGTAGTGGAGATAATGGGAAGTTGGAGAAGCTGTGTTTGAGAGAATGTAGGAGAAAATGCTGATCGTGCGTGTGCATTGGTCTTCTTTGTCCACGTCTGCGTTTCTGAACATAATAACCACTTTGTGCGTGTGACGGTCGTGGTGAGTGTGTGACGGGCATGGCAGCCTTTGGAAGCATGACGGTCGTGGTGGTTGTGTGACGGTCGTCACACACACCACTTTCCATTTTCTGTTTTTTTTTCTTAGTCATTTCTTCCTGTTTTCTTCACATTTCTTCATGTTTTTCTACTTTGCTCCTTTTTAGCTTGGACAATGAAATACCTGCGAAAACACTAGAATACTCGCGGAATAATCGGAACTTAAGCTGAAATAACGTAATTATTAGTCGTAAATCAAGGCAAATATATGATACATTTTCGTGTTATCATGCTGCTCCATTCATCTTAGGTCGGTAGGGAGATGAGTTATGGTGTTCGGTCTTGAACTCAGCACATAACTCTTTCATCATCTTTTTGTTCCAGTTGGATCCATTATCCGTAATGATCTGGCTTGGAACACCATAACGGCAGATAAGATTGTTCTTGATAAATCAGACCACCACTTGTCGGGTTACATTGGCGTATGACACTGCTTCGATCCACTTGGTGAAGTAGTCAATGGCTAACAAGATGAACCGATGTCTGTTCGAAGCCTTGGGTTCGACCATGTCGATCATGTCGATTCCCCATATGGAAAAAGGCCATGGAGAAGAGAGAACTTTGAGATGTGTTGGCGGTACATGGATTTTGTCTGCGTATATCACTTATGACATCTCCTCATGTACTTGTGGTAATCGGATTCCATTGTTAACCAATAATATCCCGCTCTCAAAATTTTTCTCGCCATTGTGTGTCCATTGGCATGAGTGCCAAAGGATCCTTCGTGAATCTCTTTCATCAACATGTCTGCCTCTTGTTTGTCTACGCATCTGAGCAAAACCATGTCAAAGTTTCTTTTGTAGAGTGTATCACCACTCAGGAAGAAGTTGCCAGCCAGTCTTCTGAGAGTCTTTCTATCTTTTCTTGATGCTCCTGGTGGGTACTCTTGTCTTTGAGGGAAGCATTTGATATCATGATACCAAGTTTTGTCATCTGTGACTACTTTAATTGTGAAGATGTAAGCAGGCCTTTCAAGGCACATTATGTCGATCTTAGGTACGTCATTCCAATGATTTATAGCAATCATGGAAGAGAGAGTAGCTAGTGCATCAACCAGGTGATTTTCTTCACGAGGGATATTATGAAACTCGATTCTATTGAAGAATGGTAACAACCTTCTCGCGTAATCTTTGTAAAGAATCAATCCTGATTGGTATGTGTTCCACTCTCCTTTGATCTGACTGATAACCAGGGCTGAGTCTCCATATACATCCAAGTTCTTAATCCTTAAGTCAATAGCTTCTTCGAGACCCATGATACAAGCTTCGTATTTGGCCTCGTTGTTTGTGCATTTGAATGTTAGTTTAGCAGTGAAAGGAATATGGGTACCCTGAGGTGTTACTATGATTGCCCCAATTCCGTTTCTATAAGTGTTGACAACCCCGTTAAATATTAGTCCCCATTGGGATCCTGGTTTTGGCCCTTCACTGGGTAGCGGTTCATCGCAATTTTTCATTTTCAAGTACATGACATCCTCATTTAGTAAGTCAAATTCGACTGATTCCTGATCGTCAATCAGTTGATGAGCCAAATGATCGGCTAAAATACTTCCTTTGACGGCATTCTGAGCATGGTACTCGATGTCATATTCTGATAACAACATTTGCCAACGGGCAATCCTTCCCGTGAGAGCAGGTTTTTCAAAGACGCACTTGATCGAATCCATTTCAGAGATTAACCAAGTAGTGTGAAAAATCATTTACTAACGAAGACGTTTGGCTGCCCAGGCCAGAGCGCAACAAGTTTTCTCAAGCATGGTGTACCGAGTTTCACAGTCTGTGAACTTCTTGCTTAAGTAATAAATGGCAGACTCCTTTCTTTTCATTTCGTCTTGTTGGCCAAGTACACAACCCATAGAGTCTTCCATGACTGTTAGGTAGATGATCAGTGGTTTTCCCTCCACTGGAGGAGACAGAATCGCTGGATTCAACAGATATTCTTTGATACTGTCGAAAGCTTTTTGTAAATCTCCTATCCATACATAACTTTGATTCTTTCTGAGTAGTTTGAAGATCGACGCGCATGTCGCAGTCATAAGGGATATGAACCTTGAGATGTAATTCAGACTTCCCTAAAATCCTCTGACTTGTTTTTCAGTCTTTGGTGAAGGCATTTCTTAAATTGCCTTGCCCTTTTCAGGATCAACCTCAATTCCTTTTTGGCTGACGATAAACCCTAAGAGCTTTCCTGAGCGAACACCGAATGTGCACTTATTAGGATTCAAGCGGAGTTTGTATTTTCTTAGACGCTCGAATAACTTTGACAGGTGTATCGCATGCTCTTCTTCTGTTTTAGATTTGGAAATCATGTCATCGACGTACACTTCAATCTCTTTGTGCATCATGTCGTGAAACAGAGTTGTTATGGCCCTTTGATAGGTTGCCCCCACGTTCTTCATACCGAACGGCATTACCTTGTAACAAAAGGTGCCCCATGGGGTGATGAATGAAGTTTTCTCCATATCTTCCGGTGCCATTTTGATTTGATTATAGCCCGAGAATCCATCCATGAAGGAGAAGACTTTGAATTTTGGTGTGTTGTCTACCAGCGTGTCAATGTGTGGTAGGGGAAGTCATCCTTTGGACTTGCTTTGTTCAGATCCCTGTAGTCTATACACATTCTGACTTTTCCGTCCTTTTTCAGAATTGGCACTATGTTAGATAGCCATTGAGGGTATTCTGAGGTGGCAAGGAAACCTGCATTGATCTGTTTCTGCACTTCCTCCTTAATCTTGATGGCCATATCTGGATGAGTCCATCTTACAACGCCCATATATAAATACATACATCAAAGCATATATCATACATGAATAATACGTTTGGTACTGAAATATACAAGTTCCTAGTAACACAGTATACATATAAATGCCCAAAAAACCTAATACAACAACTATGGCATGTTATATATACAAGATGTTCAAAAGATAAAACTAAGAACTAGATCACTAATGATCTCAAAATCTCCACAACGGAAGCCTTGCCACACAAAAGATACGATCCGTAAGGAAAAGTCAACCCACTTTGTCCTTACCCTTCGCCGAACCTGTAGTACCTGTGATGTAAACAACAACCTGGGGTGAGATACATCAAATCTCAGTGAGTTATCTATCTTATATGTCCTCTCGGCTTTACAAGGTTCTAACAAGCCTAACTCAAGTCAAAGGGGAAGGGAAGTGACTTTGAGTACACACACACTATATGGAAACATGTCATGAGTTCATCAACTCACAATATCACTAATCGGTAACCACACCAAGGCATCCCCTGTTCCCGTCCGCTTCTACGTCTAGAAGTCGACCTGAGTCATGGATCCTGGTAACTTACTCGACATACAAATGGATTCGGGTTCTACGGGAAATTAACCGTTATGAACTGTCACTTCACACGGGCCATTAACCGTCACAAGCATACGCTCCCAGAGCGCCATTCGTACTGCGCGGGAATCAAACTTTCCAAGTAGTTGTGCACATTTTTCAGAGGAGCTCGAGACCCATGAAACGCACTCGCAAGATAACCGGTTACGATTACGTGATCTCACACAGAAACGTGATTGTATTCGACAATCACAAGGCCATAACGCCTTATCACAACCACAAAGGTTAACACACATCTTCCATACAAGTGTTTATTCATTCTATGACATTAGTATCTGACACACGCCTCAGCACCGTATGCACGATCGTTGTCATTATGTCATTCCACACTTTCCGACATTGTTTACGGTAATATTGCTCACTCTACCTATTTTGTATTTTAACATGCATACATATTCAAACATGTTTCATAATAAGAGCATAGGCAAATAATCATCAATCGTACAATGGGAACACATAATCCAACATACCACAGATTACACTAATTGACGGTTCCCTCCGATTTATTTAATCGGGCAATAAACTGATATTTCTCACTTCCATTAGCTAGAATATGTTCCTAGCTTCACAACGATACCAAGAATACTCACAGCGGATAAACGAGTCAAAAGTTATAAAAGAAACAAGTTGGAGGATCTGTCATGTTCGCAATGCGAAGCAGCCAGCGAACGCTCGCTTCCTCATTCGCAGTGCGAACGTCTGGAAAACCAAGGCAGAACCAAAACAAGGTAAAGTTCGCAGTACGAACCTCTGGCGAATGTTTTCCTTCACACTCGTCGTGTGAATGTCCAACGAACTCTCGCTTTCCCCTTCGCTAGGGGACTCGTAGTGCGAACCTGCGAATTCTGGGTTTTCCAGCAGCGTGAAAACAGAGCTTGGTGACCAATTTCTCATCCCAAAACTTCACCAATATGCAAACATATATTAACAGATGATCATACATGTCTAGTGAGTATACTACACAGATTATACCACATTTCAACCGTTAAATTCAAGATTTTGCAAGATTATCCATTTTCTTACAATTCTAACCTAGGTTCTAGAATCCAAGAAAATCTAAAACAAAAGTTTCTATCTATAACCCACCTTGGATAGATGATGATGATGAAGATTGGAAGATGATTTGGTGAAGAATGAGTGATGGTTGATGATCTTGTGTTCTTGAGCTTTTCTCCTCTTCTTTCCTTTCCTTTCCTTTCTCTCCCACTTCTTTCTATCTTTTTCCTCTTTTGCTCCTAATTATGGAAATAGAGTGGAAAGGGAAATGTAATAGTAAAATATCATCAATTAGTAACACTACTAATTGTCCAAATAGTCTATAAAGCTCCAACACTTAAAACCTCAGAGTCGGATAATATTAATTGGGTCTGCTCTGAGCTCATCAGTTTACTCTAATTATTTTATCAAATAAATTTTCGGAGTAAACCGGAGCCCAGTTGATCATACCAATATCATCCAGAGTAAAATAATTTACGGGGTATTACATCCTCCCCCCCTTAAATAGAAATTCGCCCACGAATTTAAAACAATTACCTCAAAAGATGGGGATACGCGTCTCGCATCTCTGATTCTAGTTCCCACGTCGCATCTCCCGGATGCGTCTCATCCCACTGAACTTTAACCAGAGGAATCTCTTTATTCCTTAACACCTTAGTTTCTCTTCCCGTGATACGACTCGGTTGAGGCTCAAACGTTAAATCTGCTTCTATCTCAATAGTATCGGGTAGAATTGGATGAAGAGGGTCTGGAACAAACTTTCGAAGCAGAGATACATGAAAAACATCATGCATCTCGGACAGAGAAGGCGGTAAGGCTAATCTGTATGCTACTTCATCAATTCTTTCTAAGATTTGATACGGTCCCACGTATCTTGGACTTAACTTCTGCGATTTAAATGGTCCTTTCAATCTCAATCTCGGAGTAACCTTCAAAAATACATGATCACCCTCATCAAATTCCAAAGGTCTCCTACGGTTGACCGCATAGCTTTTCTGACGATCTTGGGCCTGCTTAAATTTTTCATGAATCATCCTAATCTTTTCCCTGGTCTCGTGAATAATCTCGGGTCCCAAAATTCTATCTTCGCCAACCTCTGCCCAACTCAATGGCGTTCTACACTTCCTCCCATATAACGCCTCATAAGGAGCCATACCAATACTTACATGATAACTGTTGTTATAAGAGAACTGAATCAACGGTAGTAATTCTATCCAATTTCCTCCACTTTCCAATACACAAGCTCTTAACATATCTTCTGGGGTTTGTATTGTCCGTTCCGTCTGACCATCCGTTTGCGGATGATTCGACGTGCTCAAACACAACTTCGTTCCCATAGCTTGTTGAAAAGCTCTCCAAAATCTAGAAGTAAACTTTGGATCTCTATCCGAAACAATATTAGAAGGAACACCATGTAATCTCACAATTTCTGAAATGAACAACTTTGCGAGATGACTCGCCTTATAAGTAGTCTTTACGGCCAAGAAATGAGCAGACTTCGTCAACCGATCTACAATTACCCAAATCGAATCATAACCACCTTGCGCACGGGGTAATCCCACTGCGAAGTCCATCGAAATACTATCCCATTTCCACACCGGAATTTCTAAAGGTTGCAACAAGCCACCCGGCCTTTGGTGTTCAATCTTCACTTGTTGGCATACCGCACATTCCGATACATATACCGCAACATCCTTTTTCATCCTGGACCACCAATAGTCTCTCTTTAAATCTTGATACATCTTCGAAGCACCAGGATGTATAGTAAAAGCACCCTTATGCGCTTCTTCCAAAATCCTTCTTTTCAACACCGCATCATCTGGAACACAAACTCTTTGGTCAAACGAAATGATCCCATCGGTAGCTCGCACAAAACCCGGTTGAGTCAAAATCTCTTGTAACTTCTCATCCAATCCTTGTCCTTGTCGGATTTCCTCTCTAAGAGTGGAGGTGACATTCAAATTCCCCATAATCACACAATTAGGAGTCCAATTGAATTGAAGATTTAGATCTCTAAACTTTTCCATTAAGGCATACTCTAACATCATCAAGTTAGAACTATGCAACACCTTCCTGCTTAAAGCATCTGCCACCTTATTTGCTTTACCCGGATGGTACTTTAGTTCCAAATCATAATCCTTCAAATACTCCATCCACCTCCTTTGACGCATGTTCAACTCTTTCTGGTCAAAAAGATACTTTAGACTCTTGTGGTCACTGAACATCTCAAAATGTACACCATACAAATAATGACGCCACACTTTCAAAGTAATCACAATTGCCGCCAATTCTAGATCATGCGTTGGATAATTCTCTTAATGGACTTTCAACTGTCGAGAAGCATAAGCTACTACATGTCCATCTTGCATTAACACGCCTCCTAATCCCTTCTTCGATGCATCGCAATATACCTCATACGACTTGCTAGGATCAGGAATAATCAAAACAGGAGCGGTCGTCAATCTCTTCTTCAAACTCATAAAACTTCTCTCACAAGCCGAATTCCATTCATACGAACAATCCTTTCGAGTAAGTCGCGTCATTGGTAAAGACAGTTGGGAAAAGCCTTTAATAAACCTTCTATAATAACCTGCTAATCCCAAGAAACTCCTAACTTCTGCAACGTTCTTCGGTCTCTCCCAATTAATCACCGCCTCTACCTTTGATGGATCCACTGCCACACCTCCTTGAGATATGACGTGACCAAGAAAGTTTACCTCCGACATCCAAAATTCACACTTACTTAGCTTGGAAAAAAGTCGCCTCTCTTGTAAGATAGATAAAACAATTCTTAGGGGTTCTCCGTGCTCTTGAGAATCACGAGAATAGATAAGAATGTCATCAATAAAGATCACCACGAATTGGTCCAAGTAAGGTTGAAATATCCGATTCATATAATCCATGAAAACTGCCGGAGCATTCGTTACACCGAAAGGCATTACTGGGAATTCATAATGACCATAACGGGTCCTAAACGCAGTTTTTGGTACATCCGAACTCTTCACCCGAATCTGATGATAACCCGACCGTAAGTCAATCTTCAAGAACACACAGGCTCCTTTCAATTGATCTAACAGGTCGTCTATCCTTGGCAATGGGTATTTGTTCTTGATGGTGACCTTATTCAACTGAGGGTAATCAATACATGATAACACGAAACTATATCATGTTTTTACTTTGATTTATGTTATTTTCTTATTCCGTTTTCGTCTAATATCCGATTTTCTCGAGAGTATTTAAGTGTTTTTGCAGGTAATTCCATTTCCAAGTCAAAAGTATGCAAAGTGTAGAAAAGAAGCAAAACATGCAAGAAAAGAGCAGAAAAGAGAAGAAAAATAGCAGAATCCAAATTCTGTTGATGTGACGATCGTCACAAGTCCACCACGACCGTGGCAGATACAAATTTCATCACGACCGTCACAATGCTTCACGATCGTCATGCGTTCAGAACAGTTTAATATGTTGAGCAGAAACGTGATTACGAAGTTTCAGAGAATCAGTTTTTACACGTTCACATTTCCTCCGAAGAAATTTAGGTTCCAAAGTCACATAATTGTCAAAGAGAAGTGCCTACATTTTCTCCAACCACTACCTCAACTCAGTCTATAAATATGAGAGATTTCGAAGAACAAGGGGGTGACCAATTTTCGATTCCGAAGTACTGTCTTGCTGCCAAATTGTTTCCAGAATTTTGTTTGCTTTTGTTTCCCTTTATAATTCCTTGTCACCTATTACCGAACAAAGTAATAGTTTCTCACATTGAGGAACTATTACACTTTAGATTTAGATTGTTTCATTGCCTTCATCATTTGCTATTTTAATTTTATCCAAGCAAGAACCTACCAGTCTGTGGAGGGATTGCTGCTACTGCATTGACCAGGTTTCCATTATTCAATTTATAGTATAGTTTATTTGCTTTTAATTATGTCTTTGATTAATTGTTTTTCCACTTTTATGTTTAAGTTCGTAATTATGTCAAGCTAAACCGATCTTATCGGTATGTAATGAAGTAACCAAATGGATTAAATAACTCTAAGCTAAAATCAATAATTAACTCTTCTTCTGGCTTCGATTTCTTAATTTTAAACCCAACTTTTATTACGAGAGTAAAAAGGTAACAAAGGTTAAGGTCAAGACCACGGGAGTGTGAGGCTTTACCCGGATAGCTGAAATCGGACATTAGTTTTAAAAACAACGGAAGCGCTTTAAAGTTAATTAGGTCTTATTAGTTTTCAAAAAGTATTTTTAACCTCATATGAGCTAGCGAGAGCAGACATATTGACTTAAGAGTATAATCCGAAGCAATAACCACAGGAGTGTGAGGTGAGGGCTTTTAAACTGGTTTTTCCTACAGATGCATAGGGTGATAAATCTTTATACGCATAGGTTTAATTAATTCCACGTAGGTTTACTGAATTATATACTGATATCTTATTCATAACTAGTATTCCCGAATTTTAATTTCTCTTTAATTTCCCGTTTGAACTTAAAAACCAATTCTGATTAACCTTAGATAAACATAGTAACGATAGATAATGGTGCGTTCGATTTCTAGTCTCTGTGGGATCGATAATCTTTTAAAACTACACGATACGACTGTATACTTGCAGTTGGATTTATTTAGGCACACTAAATAAGCAGTCAAGTTTTTGGCACCGTTGCCGGGGACTAATTAATTCGACATCGTAATTCCTTTGTTACGCCGTATAGACTAAGGCAAAAACCAAAATTCCCGTTCTATCGATTGTATGCCAAGTACTCGCTCACAAGGCGAAGACCTCATACGACCGACAGACGAACCTGAACGTCTTCTTACCGTAACAAGACGTATCCAAGAATACTGCTTAGCTCACAAAATCCCTTTTCCTTTATCAGAACCTGAATCTCAATCAGATCCTGAACATGAATCTGAATCAGATTCCGAATCAGAAACAGACATGGCTGACTTGCCACAAAACCGACCTCTTAAGTATTATGCTGCCGCATCTCAACAAGAACCTCACAACAACATTGTCGCTCCAGCTATCAACCGAAACGATTTTGAGTTGAAACCCTCGCTATTATCTGCTGTGCAACAAAATCAATTTTCTGGAAACCCAACAGAAGATCCGAACGAACATCTGACCAAGTTTGTGCAGTACGCAGACACAGTGAAAGCAAATGGTGTAACCGCAGACGCCATAAGACTACGTCTTTTTCCTTTCTCATTAAGAGATAGAGCTTGGGCTTGGTTGCAATCCTTGCCATCAAACTCTATTACTTCTTGGGAGGATTTAAAGAAGGCCTTTCTGGCACGATATTTTCCGCCAAGTAAAACAGCTATGCTGAGAGCCCAAATCAACAGTTTTAGACAAAAAGTCAACGAGTCTTTATATGATGCTTGGGAAAGATACAAAGATATGAGGAGGATATGCCCGCATCATGGTCTTGAGTATTGGTTAATTATCCACACATTTTACAATGGTCTCTTGTACAATACAAGATTGACAATAGATGTCGCCGCTGGTGGTACACTCATGGATAAACCCTATGATGAAGCCCAGCAACTCATCGAGAGTATGGCTCAGAATCACTACCAATGGGGAGGTGAAAGAACTCAAGTGGAGAAATCCCAGCCAAAAGGAGGAATGTACGAAGTTTCTAGCCTAGATCATGTCCGTGCTAAGGTAGATGCAATATCGCAAAAGATAGACAATTTGACCATAACACCCACAGCCACCGTGGCTACTGTATCGCCAAACTGCGAATTATGTGGAACAGATGGACACGCTGCCCCTGAATGCCAATTTTTAGCAGGAGCCTCTACAGATCAAGTGAATTATGCTCAAGCAAACCCTTATGCAAACACCTACAATCCTAGTTGGAAGAATCACTCAAACTTCTCTTACAAAAACAACAATGCACTGTATGCACCTGGTCAAGCACCTGCTGCACCACCAGGTTATCAAAAGGCTGCAACAGCTGCTCCAAATGTTCCTTGGAAGTCTAACCTTGAACTGATGATAGAGAACTTAATAACCACCCAGACTCACACAAACAAAGAGTTCCTGAATCAAAACGTACACACTAGTGAACAGATTAAGCAGTTAGCAAACAAAGTAGACGCTTTGGCCACTCACAACAAAATGCTTGAAACGCAAATTTCCCAAGTGGCTCAACAACAAGCACCTACTGCTGCTCCTGCTGGAACATTTCCTGGACAGCCGCAACCTAATCCAAAAGGACATGCAAATGCTGTTATACGGAGAAGTGGAAAAGAATTAGATGAACCCATTGATCCAAGATTTCAAAATCCAGCCATGTACCAAAAGTTTGCTAACAACACAACAACTGAGAAGGAGAATGAACCCAAGGAAAAGGAAGATAATGACCAAGAGGCCGTAAACAAAGAAAAACCTTATGTGCCTCCACCACCTTATAAACCACCTATTCTGTATCCTCAAAGATTGACAAATTCCAAAACTGCAGGGCAATTTAAGAAATTTGTTGAACTTCTGAAACAATTGAACATCACTATACCTTTTACAGAAGCTATCACTCAGATGCCCTCGTATGCTAAGTTCTTAAAAGAAATCTTATCTAATAAGAAAAAGATTAAGGATAACGAAACAGATACACTTACTGCTGAGTGTAGTGCAATAATTCAAAACAACATGCCTCCTAAGCTGAAAGACCCAGGTAGTTTCTCCATACCTTGTGTAATTGGGAAGTTCGTCATAGACAAAGCTCTATGCGACTTAGGATCCAGTATTAGTGTTATGCCCTTATCCATATGCAAGAAGCTTGATATGGGAGAATTAAGACCAACTAAGATGTCTGTTCAATTAGCTGACCGCTCTGTTAAATACCCAGTTTGTATACTAGAAAATGTTCCAGTTCGTATAGGACAATTCTATATCCCTACCGATTTCATAATCATGGATATTAAAGAAGACTCTACTACTCCTATCATATTAGGAAGACCGTTCCTAGCTACTGCTGGAGCAATTATAGATGTAAAGAGAGGCAGGCTAACTTTTGAAGTTGGTGAAGAGAAGGTTGAATTTATTTTGACACAATTCTTACAAGCTCCAGCTATAGACGACACATGTTATCTACTAGATGTCATAGATGAGTGCGTAAGAGAAATAGAGATGGAACCGACCACATACTCAGATATTCTAAAAATTCTAATACCTCCAATTTTTGAAGATGATAACTGCCGTGAAACTTATCAAGACGATAGCCTAAGCAAATGCTTAGCACTTACACCAGATCATCTACCTTGCTCGAAGAAACCAGCCCTAGAACTGAAAACATTACCCAAAAATTTAAGGTATGAATTCTTAGACGAAGATCTCGAACGACCTGTAATAGTCAATGCAGACTTAGGACAGACCGAAACCAAGAAACTATTAGATGTCTTAAGAAAATACCCAACTGTGTTAGGCTATAACATCGCTGACCTTAAAGGAATAAGTCCTTCTATTTGTATGCATCGCATTATGCTGGAGGAAGACCGTAAATCCTCTAGGGAACATCAGAGAAGGATTAATCCAATCTTAAGCATTGTAGTCAAAGACGAAGTGAAAAAACTTTTAGAAGCAGGAATTATATACCCGATATCAGACAGTAAATGGGTTAGCCCAGTACATGTCGTTCCAAAGAAGGGAGGTGTTACAGTTGTTAAGAATGAAAAAGGTGAATCTATAACAAAAAGGGTTGTAACTGGAAGTAGAATGTGCATCGATTATAGAAAGTTAAATAAAGCCACTCGTAAAGACCATTTCCCATTGCCTTTTATTGATCAAATGTTGGAACGATTGGCTAAACACCCATACTTCTGCTATTTAGACGGTTATTCAGGATTCTTTCAAATTTCTATTCATCCTGATGACCAAGAAAAGACGACCTTCATATGTCCCTATGGAACATTTGCTTATCGACGAATGCCGTTTGGACTATGTAACGCACCTGCCACATTCCAAAGATGCATGATGTCAATCTTTGCTGATTTTATAGATGACATTATGGAAGTGTTTATGGATGACTTTTCTGTTTATGGGCAGAGCTTTGAAGGATGTCTATCGAACCTAGAAATGGTACTAGAAAGATGCGTAAAAGTTAATCTCGTATTAAATTGGGAGAAATGCCATTTCATGGTAAATCAAGGAATCGTACTTGGACACGTTGTGTCCGATAGAGGAATTGAAGTTGATAAAGCTAAGATAGAAATTATAAAAAATCTTCAACCTCCGAAAACCGTACGAGAAATACGAAGTTTCTTATGACACGCCGGTTTCTACCGATGATTCATAAAGGATTTCTCGAAAATTACTAAACCTCTTACCGGTCTATTAATGAAAGACGTTGAATTTATCTTCGATGAGAAATGTCTAAAAGCGTTTGAACAGCTGAAAACAACTCTTATTACCGCACCTATCATGCAACCACCAGATTGGAGATTACCTTTCGAAATCATGTGTGATGCAAGTGATTATGCTGTAGGTGCAGTTTTAGGACAGAGGAGGGATAGAAAACTTCATGCCATTTACTATGCAAGTAGAACCTTAGATTCTGCTCAAATGAACTACGCTACCACAGAAAAAGAACTTTTAGCCATGATCTTTGCCCTTGACAAATTCCGTTCCTACCTAGTGGGAGCTAAGATCATCATTTATACAGACCACGCAGCTATTAGATATTTACTTAACAAAAGGGATGCAAAGCCTAGACTGCTAAGGTGGATCCTATTTTTACAAGAATTTGATTTAGAGATCAAAGATAAGAAAGGAACTGAAAACGTAGTAGCAGACCACTTATCCCAATTAGAGGGCATTAAACCAGAGCCAGTACCCATTAATGAGGATTTCCCATATGAATGACTCATAGCCCAACTAGAAAGTGATATGTCTACTCTACAGTTGAATGACCCAAAAATGGAAGAAGTCGTGGAAGAAATTAACATACACACAACCCTGCCATGGTATGCTGACATAGTCAACTACTTAGCAGCTGGAGTACTTCCACCAGACTTATCTTATCAACAAAAGAAAAAATTCTTTCATGATCTAAAACATTATTATTGGGATGAACCTTTGTTGTTTAAGAGAGGAGCCGATGGTATCTTCCGTCGTTGTGTCCCTGAAGAAGAAATAGAAAAAATAATCTCTCAATGTCATTCTGCTCCTTACGGAGGACATGCTAGTACCTCAAAGACATGTGCTAAGATCTTGCAATCCGGCCTATTCTAGCCCAACCTTTGGAAGGATGTCCACATTGCAATACTAAACTGCGACCGGTGCCGACGCACTGGTAACTTATCAAAACGCGATGAGATGCCTCAAAAAGGTATATTAGAAGTAGAAGTCTTTGATGTATGGGGGATTGATTTTATGGGACCTTTCCCATCATCCTTTGGAAATAAATATATACTCGTAGTTGTCGATTATGTTTCAAAATGGATTGAGGCAATATCGTCTCCTACAAATGACGCACGAGTAGTCATAAAGCTCTTTAAAAACACAATCTTTCCCATATTTGGTGTGCCGAGACTTGTCATAAGTGACGGTGGCTCTCATTTCATATCAAAAATATTTGACAAATTACTATCAAAGTATGGGGTAAGACACCGCGTAGCAACACCATATCATCCACAAACAAGTGGACAGGTTGAGGTCTCGAATAGAGAAATAAAACAAATTCTAGAAAAGACCGTAGCCACCTCTAGGAAAGATTGGTCATCTAAACTCAACAAAGCTTTATGGGCATATAGGACGGCCTACAAAACACCAATCGGAACTACACCTTTCAAGCTGGTCTATGGTAATTCTTGCCATCTACCAGTGGAATTAGAACATAAAGCCTATTGGGCTATTAAAACATTGAACTTAAGGTATGATTCCGCAGGTGAAAAACGTATCCTAGATCTGCATGAACTAGAAGAGTTAAGATTAGACGCTTACGAAAATGCTAAAATATATAAAGAACGAACTAAAAAATGGCACGATAAGCGCTTATCTAGAAAAGAATTTAGTGTGGGAGACGTTGTACTCCTATTTAACTCAAGATTAAAACTCTTTCCTGGGAAATTAAGGTCTAGATGGTCCGGTCCTTTTGAGATTACAAAAATTTTACAAAGTGGAGCGATAGATATAAAGGGGAGGAATAGTAATCCATTTTTAGTTAATGGACAACGTCTAAAACACTATCACAACATTGAAAATAGAGATTATTTGAACTGCCTAAGACTTTTAGAGTTGCCCACTGAACCCCCCAACTAAGCATCTAATTGAATTCGTCAGGCTTTCGACGTTAAAAATAGCACTTAATGGGAGGCAACCCATGATTTCTGTTTTTCTTGCTTTATATTTGTTATTTCTTTACGTTTCCTATGTTTTATTTTTATTTTGCAAATTTTTAGTTTCATTTATATCATTTTAAATTGAATTTGAAAATGTTGTGCTGATCTTAAAATTGAAAAACTACAGGATTATAAAGTCTCTCTACTCTTTCTGTTCTCCTCCCCCGCTTACATTTTTTTGCAAAAAGTACTAATTAATGGCAAATGAGGATAACTTGTTAGTAGAATTCAGAGATGGAGCTCAGTGGCATCGCTATGAGGCTTTGTCTCTTAGACCATTTGCCTTGACAAAATTCGCCCATAGACCCACCATGACCGCCTTAGGTGTAGGAGAGAGCGTAGACTTTCTGTTTAACCAATTAGGTTGGGAGGGTTTTGCCAACAAGAAACATAAATGCTACCGTAGGTTGACTTTAGAATTCTTGAGCTCTTTAAGCTATAACCCTTACTGTGGAAAAGGTTTTACCAAGGGAAGAATTACCTTTAGACTATTTGGATATCACTGCCAGTTCACCATAAAGGAACTGTCGGATCTTTTAGGATTTCCTGAAGGACCTAATGTTTTCTCTGTGGTTCAAGAGGACTTAATGTTGGTTGGAGAACTGAGTGATTTTTGGGGTAGAATTTCAGGGAAACCTGATTTTGACATGGACCATATGCTTTCAACAGAAATACATAACCCTATTTTCCGTTACTTTCATATGATCCTGGCCTATACTTTATTTGGTAAACCTGAGAATGATAACACTGTTTCGAGGGATGAGCTTTTCATCATGTTTTGTGCTTCTCAGTCTAGAGAGGTCAATGGACTCACTTTTATGTTGAACAACTTTTGCAAACTCATTAATAATGATAACAGTCCAATTCTGATAGGTGGCCTAGTTACAAAAATAGCTGATGCTATGGGATTCAGAACCCGACTTTCTAAGATTAACCCCTTTGGAGAATATAGACCCATGAATATCACTTTTTGTTTCAATAGGGCTATGATTAGGAACCAAGGTCCAAACCATTTTCAGCTTCTGATTAACAATGTTGTCGTACCACACTTTACACTTCCAAATCATGAATGCACAAGTGTGCACAATCAACATAATTGGCTATATGACCTTGATGATCCTGTGCCTGAACCGGAAGAAACCTTTCCTGAACCTGAGATCGACCCAAAAATACCCCCTCATTATCATGATCTTGATTATATGGAATTCCAAGAAGACATTGACATTTCTAAAGTTGATGCCACTAACTATGCTGCTAATCTGAATTCTATTCTAAAGACTATGGATGAGTATCATAAAGAAATCACTTCAGTAAAGGATGAGCTAAACACAATGCGACAAAACATTGTTGGACTCATGGATTTGACCGTTGAACAATTTGATCATATAAATCAAGCCATCGCATCTTTGAAGAAACGCCTTGACTAGATTTACAAAGCACCTCTTTTTCAAGTTTTAATGCATTTACTTCAGAAACATTTTACTTTATTTCAGTTTTTCATTTTCTTTATGTCAGGAATAAATTGATTTATATTCAGTATTGATACAATGCTAGCATTTGCTAGCACCTCTTTGGTTTTAATGGATGATTTAATTTACTGCTAAATATTGATATTTATGGTTTCAATTTTATTCCTGTCATACTTTTTATTCTGTTTTTAATTCATGTTGTCATGTTATTTATCTCTCAATATGCATTATAACGTTGTTTCTCTATGCTAACCATTGCCTGTTATGAAAATTTTATGTATGGAATGCTTGCTGACAAAAAAACTGTTTAATTCCCCAGAATTTGTGACTTTCACGATCGTGACAGGCCCCGTGACGATCGTCACGCGGGTTTGGAACACGTTCTGTGTTAAAACAGAACTGCATCCTTCGTCTTCCTCTTCTTTCCCTCAATTCAAAACACAGTCGTCCCACTATCTTTTCCCATTCCATAACCGTCCCACCAATACACATTTAACCCAATTCAACATTTTCCTTTACCACTCGTTTTCCCCATTCACTATATATTCATACCGTGTACCATTTCTTTTCACAAACCCTCATTCTCCACAACCCATTTTCTTTCCTAATTTCTCTGTGACCCACCAATGGCACGACAAATTCCGGACCTATCAACATTGAACTTCAGAGATGGAGAAGCAGGAGAGCGTCAAAGGGCTAGGTACGTCGATTACTACCGACGTTCCGTACAACCAACTCGCTATGTAGACGTTGCATGTCTCGAAGAACTCGGAATGCTTGAGGGAGTTAAATGGATGCTACAAAATGCTGGTCTATGGCAGCTCTGCACTCAGAGCCGGCCTACTTACGAAGCCCTAACGTTCGAATTTCTCAGTTCATTCACTTACATTACTCCTTCAGGCGAGACGAATCAACTAACCGGTATCGCTAAATTCCGTATGTTTGGTACCGAGTACTCTATCGGCCAAGATCAACTTGCCGGAATGGTTGGTTTCCACCATGGTGAGAATGTGCACTGCCGGGTACCACAGGAAACCTTCTTTCAAGCCGTATTTCAATTATGGAATTAGTTGACAGGAACAACAATCGATATCTGGGATAGCCTCAACGCAACATATATCCACAACCCAGCCATCAAATATGTTCACCGCACATTAGGAAGCACTATTTTTGCAAGGGACAGCAACCACAAGGTGAACTCAAAGGAACTTTTCTTCCTCCATTGTATGTTTCACCCCGAGCCTATCAACGCCGCACCCTTTCTGTTAGCACACATCCAGGCTAACTATGCTAGAGGTTCCAAACCCTTCTATTTTGGAGGGATTGTCACTTCTATTGCTCTAAGTTTGGACTTGGGGGACGCACTTAACAGATTACCCTTCGTGCCTCCAGTGTTGCTCGACATAGACTACTGCTGCATCTCACACCTCATCAAATTAAGAAGAGATGGTAAATACCATCCAATGGTCCGAACGAGAACTGTTAGAAGTATCATTATGCCTTGCAAGAGCCGCATTGACCCTCAGAATATGGCCAATTGGCTCTTTGATCTGAATGCTCCTGAGCAAAATGCGTCTGCCCATGATGATCAAAATCAGGACCCTGTTGATGAGATGGAGCAAGAGATGGATAACACCCTAGAAAACCAACCACCGCCTGCCAATGATGCTCCTTCGACCTCCAGACGTCGTCGCCGCCCTGACCAAGACCCCGTTACTAATGAAGAAATCTTGAGGGCTATATGGCAACAAAACCAGCTGGCTGCACAGAGAGAAGCATAACAACAGACGCAACACAATGAAATGATGACTCTCATGCGTCAAATCCAGCAAGGGCAAGTTGACCAAGGTCAGAGGCTTGACGGTGTCATCGATGAGATGGGTGCATTGACACTGCGAGTACAGGACTTACACGATTACATCCATCACGTGGGCATTCCAGATCATGTGGCACGGCATGGACGCGGGCGCCCTAGAGGCAGAGGATGTGGAGCTCCCTGAATATTTTGTTTGTTTTTAGTTTTTCTTGTTGTTCCCCTTTATATCGCAACATTGAGGACAATGTCCGATATAGTGTGGGAGAGTTAGTCTATTTTCGTTTTATTTCCCTTTTTGTATTTTCCTTTTTTCCTTATCAAAGTTAATATATGAGTATTTTCGTTCAGTATTCCGATTTCCCCATTTTATTCTGCCATAACAAAAAAAATTTTACGATTAATGCACATTGTGACATACCAAGCTTTAAATTATGTTAGGAAGTTGGGAAAGTGCTAACAAGATCGATATCGTCTTGACACCTTAGACCTCTTGTGTATGCGATATCAGTTTCGATACTTATTATACGATACCTTGAGTTCAGTCCTAAAGTAACCCCCAGTAGTTTATATCAGCAGACATCACCGTCTAAATCACAAACCACGTGGGGAGCCGATGAATATAAGTGTTTGATGCCCAATCAAGAAAAGAAAAACATCTTTCTTATCTATATGCCGAGAAAAATAGAATATGCAACAACTCTCACAGTTGTGAAAATTTACAAGAAATGAAAGAAAATCCGTTGTCGATTGGTTCAGAGGTACCTGATTCTGGACTTGGTAGAGCGAACTACGGTTCGATCCCCCGCAATCTACGAATGGGATGTATAAAGGGTTACCACACTTGTGTATCAGGCCCCGTGAGAAAAAGGGATCAAAGTCACTAACCGGTTACTCCACTACGTGCGTGAATAAGGCAAAGGGCTTAATGTGATTGCATTGGAATGAAGCCGGCTGAAATAGACAAGAAAACCTTTGGTTGAACTATAATAGAATGATTAGAACTGGATTGTACAAAAGAGAGGTCTATGACAAGCTTGTTGCTTTGTGTCATTATTGTATCCCTAGTGTTTTATACTAGTACCTGTCTTACTAACAAGAAACTCTTTTTCAAATCCATTGGTATACCAGGTATGTGCATTTGATGAAGTTTGTCCGATTTAACAGATTGATTGCTTGAGGTCAAGCAAAGATTCAAGTGTGGGAGAGTTTGATAACACGAAACTATATCATGTTTTTACTTTGATTTATGTTATTTTCTTATTCCGTTTTCGTCTAATATCCGATTTTCTCGAGAGTATTTAAGTGTTTTTGCAGGTAATTCCATTTCCAAGTCAAAAGTATGCAAAGTGTAGAAAAGAAGCAAAACATGCAAGAAAAGAGCAGAAAAGAGAAGAAAAATAGCAGAATCCAAATTCTGCTGATGTGAAGATCGTCACAGGTCCACCACGACCGTGGCAGATACAAATTTCATCACGACCGTCACAATGCTTCACGATCGTCATGCGTTCAGAACAGTTTAATACATTGAGCAAAAATGTGATTACGAAGTTTCAGAGAATCTATTTTTACACGTTCACATTTCCTCCGAAGAAATTTAGGTTCCAAAGTCACATAGCTGTCAAAGAGAAGTGCCTACATTTTCTCCAACCACTACCTCAGCTCAGTCTATAAATATGAGAGATTTCGAAGAACAAGGGGGTGACCAATTTTCGATTCCGAAGTACTGTCTTGCTGCCAAATTGTTTCCAGAATTTCTTTTGCTTTTGTTTCCCTTTATAATTCCTTGTCACCTATTACCGAACAAAGTAATAGTTTCTCACATTGAGGAACTATTACACTTTAGATTTAGATTGTTTCATTGCCTTCATCATTTTCTATTTTAATTTTATCCAAGCAAGAACCTACCAGTCTGTGGAGGGATTGCTGCTACTGCATTTACCAGGTTTCCATTATTCAATTTATAGTATAGTTTATTTTCTTTTAATTATGTCTTTGATTAATTGTTTTTCCGCTTTTATGTTTAAGTTCGTAACTATGTCAAGCTAAACCGATCTTATCGGTATATAATGAAGTAACCAAATGGATTAAATAACTCTAAGCTAAAATCAATAATTAACTCTTCTTCTGGCTTCGATTTCTTAATTTTAAACCAAACTTTTATTACGAGAGTAAAAAGGTAACAAAGGTTAAGGTCAAGACCACGGGAGTGTGAGGCTTTACCCGGATAGCTGAAATTGGGCATTAGTTTTAAAAACAGCGGAAGCGCTTTAAAGTTAATTAGGTCTTATTAGTTTTCAAAAATTATTTTTAACCTCATATGGGCTAGCGAGAGCAGACATATTGACTTAAGAGTATAGTCTGAAGCAATAACCACGGGAGTGTGAGGTGATGGCTTTTAAACTGGTTTTTCCTTCAGATGCATAGGGTGATAAATCTTTATACACTTAGGTTTAATTAATTCCATGTAGGTTTACTGAATTATATACCAATATCTTATTCATAACTAGTATTCCCGAATTTTAATTTCTCTTTAATTTCCCATTTGAACTTAAAAACCAATTCTGATTAGCCTTAGATAAACATAGTAGCGATAGATAACGGTGCGTTCGATTTCTAGTCTCTGTGGGATCGATAATCTTTTAAAACTACGCGATACGACTGTATACTTGCAGTTAGATTTATTTAGGCACACTAAATAAGCGGTCAATACATAACCGCATTCCACCATCCTTCTTCTTTACCAACAATACTGGAGCTCCCCAAGGCGAAACACTTGGTCTAACAAAATGCTTAGCCATCAATTCTTCCAATTGATCTTTAAATTCTCGTAACTCGAGTGGTGCCATCCGATACGGAGAAACGGATATTGGATCCGTTCCCGGTATCAGGTTAATAGAGAATTCCACTTCCCTCTCCGGAGGAAGAGAAGTGATATCCTCGGGAAAAACTTCCGGAAACTCGCAGACTACTGGAATACTCAGAACTTGAAGGTTGTCGTTCTCCTCCTTGGTGAGAACCAAAAGAACAGATTTTTCATTTTCGAACAAGAAATTAATCATTCCCACCGTACCTTCCAAAATAGTAGTCAACACATCCCTCGGAGTAGCCTCCTTGGATGGAATAATAATTAACTTCTCCTCACAACCGATAAAAACCGAATTTGCAGAAAGCTAATCCATTCCCAGAACAACATCCACTTTCTTAAGCGGCAAACAAATAAGATCAATCTGGAAAACTCTTTCATTCACCGATAGAACATAATTTTCACACACTAACGACATTTCAACAATCTCATCCATGGCAGTAGTAACCACCATGGGTGGAGACAATGGAATAGCTTGCAACCCCAGTCGCTTCGTACATTGCACCGATATAAAGGAGTGCGTTGCTCCACAATCAAACAAAACAAAGCAAGAATTTCCATTAACCAAACAAGTACTAGCAATCAAGGAATTATCACGCTTTGCTTTCCTTGCATCCATTGTGTAAACTTGCCCGGTATTCCTCCTCTGAGGACAGTCTCTCACCAAATAGCCCATTTTCTGACACTAATAACACCTCACACCTTCGATACCACACCTCCCCTGATGATTTCTACCACAATGATGACATACAGGAGGTGCACTAGTCCTAGAACTCTGAACTTGCTTCCCTTTGAAAGATTGTTGCCTTGGTCTGAATTGTTGATTCGATCTCCCTCGGTCACTTGGATTCAACCTACTCAATTCTCCTTCCGCTTGTACCTTCTTCAAACTATGCTCCACCACATAACACTGCCTTAACAATTCAGCATAACTAGTGAATTCCCGCTGAGATACGCTATGTGAAATTTCAGCCCTTAAACCAAATAGAAACTGATCAATCTTCCACCTCTCATCAAGAGCATACATGGCTTGTCTAGAATAAGCAGCCATAACCTCGAACTTTTCCGCATAGGAAGCCACGGTCAAGTTACCTTGTCTCAGCTGCTGAAACTCGAATTCCTTTTGAGACCTTAAGGAACTTGGAAAGTACTTCTCCATAAAAGTTATCTTAAATTATTCTCATACCTTCAGTACCTCTTGAATTGTCATTAAGGCTGAAGCGCTTTCCCACCATCTCATGGCAGGACCCTTTAACAAGTGAGAAGCGAAGACCACCTTATTTTCCTCACTGCACTGAACTATTAAGAAAATCCGCTCCGTAACGGATATCCATTCATGCGCCTTCACCGGATCTAATCCTCCCTGAAACTCCGGAGGATTCATACGAATAAACTCCCTAAAGGTTCCCCCTGCAGCTTCAGGAACAACCACTGGAGGATGCAGGCCACCAGCCATTTGTTGTACCATTTGTTGCACAAACTGATTTTGTTGCTGTTGCATCTGTTGCATGAATTGATACAAAAGGGCATTTTCCTCGCCACCTGGTGGATTTGTCCCGGCTGGAGTGGTTCTCGGTCTACCTCAGTTGTTTCTGCGTCTGTCGGCCATGTTCCTAAATGTCATACAGATAGGATTAAGTTGATCAGGCTCAACACCATAAATATAACACGTAAGACCAATGGCGACACAACACATATGAAACGGAAAGAAAATACTTATACTATTTCATGGCTAGGTCGAGGATACGACCTGCTCTGATACCAACTATAACGCCCATATATAAATACATACATCAAAGCATATATCATACATGAATAATACGTTTGGTACTGAAATATACAAGTTCCTAGTAACAGAGTATACATATAAATGCCCAAAAGACCTAATACAACAACTATGGCATGTTATATATACAAGATGTTCAAAAGATAAAACTAAGAACTAGATCACTAATGATCTCAAAATCTCCACAACGGAAGCCTTGCCACACAAAAGATACGATCCGTAAGGAAAAGTGAAACCACTTTGTCCTTACCCTTCGCCGAACCAGTAGTACCTGTGATGTAAACAACAACGTGGGGTGAGATACATCAAATCTCAATGATTTATCTATCTTATATGTCCTCTCGGCTTTACAAGGTTCTAACAAGCCTAACTCAAGTCAAAGGGGAAGGGAAGTGACTTTGAGTACACACACACTATATGGAAACATGTCATGAGTTCATCAACTCACAATATCACTAATCGGTAACCACACCAAGGCATCCCCTGTTCCCGTCCACTTCTACGTCTAGAAGTCGACCCGTGTCATGGATCCTGGTAACCTACTCGACATACGAATGGATTCGGGTTCTACGGGTCATTAACCGTTTTGAACCGTCACTTCACACGGGCCATTAACCGTCACAAGCATATGCTCCCAGAGCGCAATTCGTACTGCACGCGGGAATCAAACCTGCCAAGTAGTTGTGCACATGTTTCATAGGAGCTCGAGACCCATGAAACGCACTCGCAAGATAACCGGTTACGATTACATGATCTCACACACAAACGTGATTGTATTCGACAATCACAAGGCCATAACGCCTTATCACAACCACAAAGGTTAACACACATGTTCCATACTAGTGTTTATTCATTCTATGACATTAGTATCTGACACACGCCTCGGCACCGTATGCACGATCGTTGTCATTATGTCATTCCACACTTTCCGACATTGTTTACGGTAATATTCCTCACTCTACCTATTTTGTATTTTAACATGCATACATATTCAAACATGTTTCATAATAAGAGCATAGGCAAAAAATCATCAATCGTATAATGGGAACACATAATCCAACATACCACAGATTACACTAATTCACGGTTCCCTCTGATTTATTTAATCGGGCAATAAACTAATATTTCTCACTTCTATTAGCTAGAATATGTTCCTAGCTTCACAATGATACCAAGAATACTCACAACGGATAAACGAGTCAAAAGTTATGAAAGAAACAAGTTAGAGGATCTGTCATGTTCACAATGCGAAGCAGCCAGCGAACGCTCGCTTCCTCATTCGCAGTGCGAACGTCTGGCGAACCAAGGCAGAACCAAAATAAGGTAAAGTTCGCAGTGCGAACTGTAACGCCCCAATTTGTTTAATTGTATTTATTTATTTCATTTATGTGAATTTTGTGAAATGTGTGAATTTATTGTATTTTACCTGCTAATTGAGTTAATTGGTTAATTTCTCTGATAGGTAAAATATTTGCATTAAATTATATTTTTCTTTTTAACTTTTATTGCACGATATGTTTTTCATCGGTATGTTTATGTTTTATCGCGTTTTGAGAGCGTGTGGGAGATATTTGGGCGTAAGGGTAAAATGGTGATTTGATTAGTTAGTTATTTTAGAAAAATTAGATATTTTTATAAATAGAGATTTGAGAGAAAAAGAGAGTATTTTGAGGTAACTCTAATAATTGATCAATTGGTATTAGAAGACAAAATATCAATTGGAGATATTTTACCCTATTGGATTTATATTATATAATAAGTATTATATATATATATATATATATATATATATATATATATATATATATATATATATATATATATATATATATATATATTGGTTAGAAAGTTAGAAAAGAAGAAGAAAAACAGAGAGAAAGAAAAGAAGGAAAGGAGAGAAGAGGAGAAAGAGGAAAATTGAGGAAATCTCCGTTTCAATCGCGAATAATCGGGTAAGGGTGAGAAGTTTCAATTATATTTCGATTGTATATGTATATGTATGTGTTTCTTTGGTCGAAATATGTATGTTTTCTATTTGATTAGAATTATGAACAATTGATGGAAATCGATGTTTTCGCGGTTAGATTTCGGAACTGTTCGTGTAGAATAGTCGAGCGAGGAGTGGGTTTAATCGGAAAGGCACGTTGGTGAGATTTGAAGGGTTTGGTGTCGAGCTATCGAGAATTGGAGTTTAGGGTATTAATGGTAAATCGAGTGGAAATCGATGTTTTCACGGTTAGAATTTGGAATAAGTTGTGTAGTATAGTCGGGTGAGGATAGGAATTAATCGGGAATGGTTGTTTGTGTGTTTTCTAGTGGTTTTGAGCGAGTTTGGAGTTGGGATAAATTGATAAAATTATGTTTCAAAATATTTCAAAAATGGAAAATGTGTTGGATGGCTTTTTAATAGTGAAAATATTGTAGTATGTTGAATTTCGAGATCAGAGGTCCGAAAGTCATTTAACGATCGAAAACTGAGTTTTTAACAAATTCTGCGTAGTATGAGTCGACCTAAAGGACTTATGAGTCGACCTAAAGAACCTTGATTCGACCTAAAGACTCGACCTGAGCATACTTGCGCGTGACACAAATTTTCCAAAATGTCCGATTTTGTTTTCTTCATAACTTTTGAACCGTAAGTCCGTTTTGACCCCCGTTTGAAGCGTTGGAAAGCTAATGAAATATTCTTTCTATTAAAAATGGTTTGGAGGGTAAAATATAATTTAATTAATTCGTGTTTTTTTGAAAAATAGTCGGGTTGTCGAGTTTTTATCGCGTTAATTGTGTGCGATTGATGTGTTATCATGCTATATGCTTTTGATATGTAACGTGTAGCTTGTGTGTTGTTATATGATGTGAATATACATGATGGAATGTTGTGATGATGGGTTGTGGCCTTATGGCAAATATGTGCATTGTTTGGATTGGACCTCGATGCGTGATTAATGATGTTGTTGTGTGGTAAAATACATTGTTTGATTGAATATCAATGTATGTTGTTATGATGTATTGTGGGTAGCCTTTGTGGTGTGAATCCCTTGTGGAAGTAATTGTGATTGTATGATTGTTGTGGTTTGTGGTTTGTGATGAAATGCATTGTTTATGTGAAATTCAATGTATGTTATGTGGTGGCCATTATGGTTTGAAATGCATTGTTTGAAGTGTTTTCAATGCATGAATAATGATGATGAGATAATTCATATGGTTGAATTGTGAAGATGCATTTGATTTTCATGAGTTCTTGTGTGTCAAGCATCATGATATGCATCTTGTGATGTTGTGTGCCCTAGTGGGTGTGAGCAACGAATCGATTCCAGAGGGAATCCGCTATAACATCGTGCGCCTTAAAAATAAGAGGACTAAAGCGATCGGATCGGATCGTGCGCCTTAAAAATAAGAGGACTTAAAGCGATGGTTATAGACGATCGTGTGCCTTATACTAAGAGGACTTAAAGTGATCGGATCGTGTGCCTTATACAAAGAGGACTTAAAGCGATCCATAAACGTCGTGCGCCTTATACAAAGAGGACTTAAAGCGACGGGGAACATCGTGTGCCCGACGGGTAGTTACATTAAGTAACAAACGATGATTCCAGCAGAGTTCCTGAGTGAACTGGTGACGAGAAATGATGGATGGATGGTACCGCATGTGCATTGCATAGAGTCGTTGTGTCGGTCTCTGTGCATTTGCATAAATCATGAATGGATTGATTATGTGTGAGAAATTGTGATATGCATTTGTGATAAATGTATTGTGCATGATTGATATGCATTGTTGATAAATGGATTGTGCGTGATTGATATGCCTTTGTTAATGGAGTGATTATGTGTTAAGTTTGTGATTGGATTGGTGAATTGATATGCATTCATGTTAAATGCATTGGTTAGGAATGATATCTTTTGTGTATAGACATATGCATTATGTGTTAACATGTGGTTATGTGGGGATAATTGATATATGCTATGTTTTGTGGTGATGTGGTGGTGTGGTTCCATATGTCATAATTGTGGTTGGATTATGTGTGATATGCTTTGTATTTGTGGCATGCTATATGTGTTAGTATGTGATGGTATGGGTGAGATGATTTATACATGTGTTTAAATGTGTGTTTGCATATTATTATGCAATCTTGATTTAGTTGTTATTTCTCACCCTTCTGCTGTGGTTTGTTGCTCTATGAGGCAATTGCAGATTTGAGTCTCGGAGGCTTTTGTGAAGATTAGTTCTCCATTCTTTTGTCGGTCTTGGTGTCTGCTCTGATACGTAGCACGGGAGTCGGGGAACGCTTTAGTTATATATGTATACATTTGTTGAATATATTTTGTATTACGTTTGTATAAATATTTTGGTGTTATAAAACAATTTAGTTTGTAAAACAAGTCGGTCATGGATCTTTCCGCTTTATTCCATCAATAAACTTTCCTTTTATATGGAAAAAGTTTCCCTTTGAGGTGATTCCATTTTGTGTTATGTATCAAATTTTTGAGCAGGGAATATATTTTCTTTCTTCAAATGTGGCATCCTTATTTCTGTCGAAAAAATAAAATTTTAGTTACTCTGATTTTATTTATGTATTATTTATTTGCGATGGGAATTGGGGTGTTACATAAGTGGTATCAGAGCAGGTCGGTCCGTCCGGCCAAGTTGTTGAGTCAGTTGGTGTGACAGTTGAATACTGTCGATGTTGTTTGTCCCAAAGTACGTGATATGTGTGGGAAACACTGTCAGTACTTTCTGGTTTTCTAATCCTTTGTTTTCAGGATTGAGAATGAGATAAGTGGGGGAGATGCTCGTACTTCTCCAAGTTGCTTCAGGTGTGGAGCGTTGGCTCAGTGTGTTGTAGATTGCAAGATTGTAAGTGCTCTTTGGACAGTGTGGTTCCCGGTTGCAGAGGG
Organism: Lathyrus tuberosus; assembly: GCA_022829125.1. Classification (NCBI taxonomy): domain Eukaryota; kingdom Viridiplantae; phylum Streptophyta; class Magnoliopsida; order Fabales; family Fabaceae; genus Lathyrus; species Lathyrus tuberosus. The sequence goes on from JALAZF010000179.1 coordinate 1,561,299, forward strand.
AATGTGGAGGTAAGGTTTATGTTAACTAAGGATTTGTGCCTTAGGTAGTTTTGTGCATGAGATGTAAGTAATGCAATTATAGTTTGGTAAAGATGGTTTATGCCCCATCATGATTGTTGATTGTCTATTGGCAAATTGAGGAACTGATCACCCTTAATCTCTTGTTGATAGAAGACGGAAATTATGTTGGGTGGAACAGGCGTGTCTTTCCGGCTTTGATAGTGGGTGAAATGAATTGTTGAGAATTGAGAAAATGGTTACGGATTGTTTTGTTAGGTCAATGAAGATTCTTCTATCGGAAGATGAAATGGATTAGAGGTTTTGATATGTTGTTCCAGTTGGGAAGTCATTGAGAGAGGATGATTGGGTATCATTAATGGTTGTTCTCAGAGAGTAAAGTGTGAACTCAAATTGGGCGAAGATGAAGATTTGAGGTCTGGATCTGCTAAGTAAGTAGAGGAATTTTTAGGAAGTGAGACGCAGATGTTGGTCATGTTTGTGATGATAGTGTTCTGGGAAATTGGCAGGAAGTCACAGTGATGGGCCGTCAGTTGTGCATGGTTTTCAGATGTGTTTTTGGATGGACCATTAAGGTGTTGTCTTATAGAGCTCCAGTTTTGTTAGTAACACAAAGGGAATGATGATTGAATTGAATAAAAAGTATGATGTGTATGACGACATTGAGACTATGGAAAGCAAAACTTAGAGTTCTGGTGAGGTTTGGAGTCTTTGGAATTGTAGAGCATTAATGGAAATCTTGAGAAAACCCTTAGGTGTGGATGTAATATTTGAGAGTTATTTTTGGTTGGTTGTTGCTACATGTTTGAATTTGTGGAATTGGACGACCAGGAGAAGAAATTGTGTATGGATTACTAACAGTTGAATAAGGTAACTATTGAGAATAAGTGTCCACTTTCGGGAATAGATGATTGGAATGGTTTGGTTGAGTTGGATCGAAATTACCATTGTTTGGAACGTTTAATAAGGATAGTGAATTTTGTGAGTTGAGACTTTAATCTATTTAATGAGACTGGTTAGGTTTGTTATCATCGGATTAGGCTATTATTTACTCGGTTAAGCTTGTATGTGAGTAACCAGTTCCCCAGTGGAAAGTTTTGCAAAAGCTTTAAGAATTTGTATCTTTTGGAAATTGGTTGGGCACTGATGTTATTTGGTGTTAGTAATGCGTCGGGAATGTTTGTGAGGTATTGGGATGTATCTTTGATGAGTTTGGTAAGTGTGTTAATGCAAGATGGTGAAGTCGTGGCTTATGCTTTACGACAATTGAGGATTTATAAAAGGATCTATACTATTTTGGATTTGGAATTGGTTACGGTTGTATTGTGTTGGAAAATTTGGAGGTATTATCTTTATGGTTCTAGGTTCGAAGTGTTTGGTAATCACAAAAATATTGAGTACTTGTTTGGTCTGAAGGAATAGAGTATGAGACAACGAGGATGGTTAGAATTCGTGACGAGTTATGAAGTCGGCTTGGATTATCCTTCGGAAAAAGTTGATGTTGTGCCTAAAGAGTTAAGTCAAAAGTTGTTATGCATGTTTGTTTTGATGGTCAGAGAATTAGAATTATTTGAGCAGTTCTGAGGCTTGTGTCTGGTGTGTGAGATAACACAGGAGCGTGTGATGTTGGAAATATTAAAGTGAACAGTGATTTTTGGTGAATATGAGAAAGAGTTAGACTTTGGACGTGAGATTGGTAGACTTGATGGTTTCGAGTAATCAGAGTGCGCAGCGGAAGCGTGATGTGGCACATTTTGTATTTGCGTGGAGCTTGTAAGAGTTTATAAGTTGGACATTGGAAACCGATTGGAATGATGAGACCATTGGATGTTTCAGAATGGAAGTGTTAAGTGAAAGATTTAAATAGTATTCATGGGCTACTAGGTAGATGGAAGTTGTGGTTATACGTTCGATTGGTGAATCGTAGCATTGTTGTAATAAGGTTGTGTGACAAGGATGTTTGGTATCCTGGTTTGGTCGAGGTTGTTGAAACGATGTGGTGTCGTGGAACTTTAGGTTCTTGTCTTTGTTGTTGCCTCGTTTCCATGGTGCTGGTTCGAGTGCGTGTGGTTAATTCTTATGATGGGGAATTAGGGGAGTGTTACCTACGGTGATGGTAACGATCTTGTTGTGTTTTGGTTCAAGAGTGAACCTGTGTGTTCGTAACTTGGGTATTCTTTGAGTCGTGAGTTGGTCGTCAAGTGCATTGTATGGGCTTTGCATCTTGTCGTTGTAGTTGTTGTCGTTGTCGTGTCGTTGTAGTAGTTGCTGTTGGCGAGGTGGTTTGTCAGTTTGTGTTATTCGTGGTGTGCTTTTGTTGGCCTGATAGTTCGTTAGTCGTTTGCGAGAGTCATATCCGGAGTTGTTCGTATCAGTTATATTTTCAAGGAAGAAAATGTCTAAGTGGGGGAGAGTTGTAACGCCCCGATTTGTTTAATTATATTTATTTATTTCATTTATGTGAATTTTGTGAAATGTGTGAATTTATTGTATTTTACCTGCTAATTGAGTTAATTGATTAATTTCTTTGATAGGTAAAATATTTTCATTAAATTATATTTTTCTTTTTAACTTTTATTGCACGATATGCTTTTCATCGGTATGTTTATGTTTTATCGCATTTTGAGAGCGTGTGGGAGATATTTGGGCATAAGGGTAAAATGGTCATTTGATTAGTTAGATATTTTAGAAAAATTACATATTTTTATAAATAGAGATTTGAGAGAAAAAGAGAGTATTTTAAGGTAACTCTAATAATTGATCAATTGGTATTTGAAGACAAAATATCAATTGGAGATATTTTACCCTATTGGATTTATATTATATAATAAGTATTATATATATATATATATATATTGGTTAGAAAGAGAGAAAAAGAGAAAGTTAGAAAAGAAGAAGAAAAACAGAGAGAAAGAAGAGAAGGAAGGGAGAGAAGAGGAGAAAGAGGAAAATCGAGGAAATCTCCGTTTCAATCGCGAATAATCGGGTAAGGGTGAGAGGTTTCAATTATATTTCGATTGTATATGTATATGTATGTGTTTGTTTGGTTGAAATATATATGTTTTCTATTTGATTAGAATTATGAACAATTGATAGAAATCGATGTTTTCGCGGTTAGATTTCGGAACTGTTCGTGTAGAATAGTCGAGCGAGGAGTGGGTTTAATCGGAAAGGCACGTTGGTGAGATTTGAGGGGTTTGGTGTCGAGCTATCGAGAATTGGAGTTTAGGGCATTAATGGTAAATCGAGTGGAAATCGATGTTTACACGGTTAAAATTTGGAATAAGTTGTGTAGTATAGTCGGGTGATGATAGGAATTAATCGGGAATGGTTATTTGTGTGTTTTCGAGTGGTTTTGAGTGAGTTTGGAGTTCGGATAAATTGATAAAATTATGTTTCAAAATATTTCAAAAATGGAAAATGTGTTGGATGGCTTTTTAATAGTGAAAATATTGTAGTATGTTGAATTTCGAGATCGCAGCTTTTTACGGAATCGAAATCGGAGGTCCGAAAGTCATTTAACGATCGAAAACTGAATTTTTAACAAATTATGTGCAGTATGAGTCGACCTAAAGGACATATGAGTCGACCTAAAGAACCTTGAGTCGACCTAAAGACTCGACCTGAGCATACCTGCGCGTGACACAAATTTTCCAAAATGTCCGATTTTGTTTTCTTCATAACTTTTGAACCGTAAGTCCGTTTTGACCCCCGTTTGAAGCGTTGGAAAGCTAAATAAATATTATTTCTATTAAAAATGGTTTGGAGGGTAAAAGACGATTTAATTAATTCGTGTTTTTTTGAAAAATAGTCGGGTTGTCGGGTTTTTATCGCGTTAATTGTGTGCGATTGATGTGTAATCATGCTATATGCTTTTGATATGTAACGTGTAGCTTGTGTGCTGTTATATGATGTGAATATACATGATGGAATGTTGTGATGATGGGTTGTGGCCTTATGGCAAATATGTGCATTGTTTGGATTGGACCTCGATGCGTGATTAATGATGTTGTTGTGTGGTAAAATACATTGTTTGATTGAATATCAATGTATGTTGTTATGATGTATTGTGGGTAGCCTTTGTGGTGTGAATCCCTTGTGGAAGTAATTGTGATTGTATGATTGTTGTGGTTTGTGGTTTGTGATGAAATGCATTGTTTATGTGAAATTCAATGTATGTTGTGTGGTGGCCATTATGGTTTGAAATGCATTGTTTGAAGTGTTTTCAATGCATGAATAATTATGATGAGATAATTCATATGGTTGAATTGTGAAGATGCATTTGATTGTCATGAGCTCTTGTGTGTCAAGCATCATGATATGCATCTTGTGATGTTGTGTGCCCTAGTGGGTGTGAGCAACGAATCGATTCTAGAGGGAATCCGCTATAATATTGTGCGCCTTAAACATAAGAGGACTTAAAGCGATCGGATCAGATCGTGCGCCTTAAAAATAAGAGGACTTAAAGCGATGGTTATAGATGATCGTGCGTCTTATACAAAGAGGACTTAAAGCTATCGGATCGTGCGCCTTATACAAAGAGGACTTAAAGCGATCCATAAACGTCGTGCGCCTTATACAAAGAGGACTTAAAGCGACGGGGAACATCGTGTGCCCGACGGGGAGTTACATTATGTAACAAGAGATGATTCCAGTAGATTTCCTGAGTGAACTGGTGACGAGAAATGATGGATGGATGGTACCTCATGTGCATTGCATAGAGTCGTTGTGTCGGTCTCTGTGCATTTGCATAAATCATGAATGGATTGATTATGTGTGAGAAATTGTGATATGCATTTGTGATAAATGTATTGTGCATGATTGATATGCATTTTTGATAAATGGATTGTGCGTGATTGATATGCCTTTGTGAATGGAGTGATTATGTGTTAAGTTTGTGATTGGATTGGTGAATTGATATGCATTCATGTTAAATGCATTGGTTAGGAATGATATGTTTTGTGTATAGACATATGCATTATGTGTGAAAATGTGGTTATGTGGGGATAATTGATATATGCTATGTTTTGTGGTGATGTGGTGGTGTGGTTCCATATGTCATAATTGTGGTTGGATTATGTGTGATATGTTTTGTATTTGTGGCATGCTATATGTGTTAGTATGTGATGGTATGGGTGAGATGATTTATACATGTGTTTAAATGTGTGTTTGCATATTATTATGCAATCTTGATTTAGTTCTTATTTCTCACCCTTCTGCTGTGGTTTGTTGCTCTATGAGGCAATTGCAGATTTGAGTCTCGGAGGCTTTTGTGAAGATTAGTTCTCCATTCTTTTGTCTGTCTTGGTGTCTGCTCTGATACGTAGCACGGGAGTCGGGGAACGCTTTAATTATATATGTATACATTTGTTGAATATATTTTGTATTACGTTTGTATGAATATTTTGGTGTTATAAAATAATTTAGTTTGTAAAACAAGTCGGTCATGGATCTTTCCGCTTTATTCCATAACTGAACTTTCCTTTTATATGGAAAAAGTTTCCCTTTGAGGTGATTCCATTTTGTGTTATGTATCAAATTTTTGAGCAGGGAATGTATTTTCTTTCTTCAAATGTGGCATCCTTATTTCTGTCGGAAAAATAAATTTTTAGTTACTCTGATTTTATTTATGTATTATTTATTTGCGATGGGAATTGGGGTGTTACACGAACCTCTGGCGAATGTTCGCCTTCACACTCTCCGTGCGAAAGTCCAGCGAACGCTCGCTTTCCCCTTCGCTAGGGGACTCGCAGTGCGAACCTGCGAATTCTGGGTTTTCCAGCAGCGTGAAAACAGAGCTTGGTGACCAATTTCTCATCCCAAAACTTCACCAACATGCAAACATATATTAACAGATTATCCTACATGTCTAGTGAGTATACTACACAGATTATACCGCATTTCAACCGTTAAATTCAAGATTTTGCAAGATTATCCTTTTTCTTACAATTCTAACCTAGGTTCTAGAATCCAAGAAAATCTAAAACAAAAGTTTCTATCTATAACCCACCTTGGATAGATGATGATGATGATGATGAAGATTGGAAGATGATTTGGTGAAGAATGAGTGATGGTTGATGATCTTGTGTTCTTGAGCTTTTCTCCTCTTCTTTCCTTTCCTGTCCTTTCTCTCCCACTTCTTTCTATATTTTTCCTCTTTTGCTCCTAAGTATGGAAATAGAGTGGAAAGGGAATGATATAGTAAAATATCATCAATTAGTAACACTACTAATTGTCCAAATAGTCTCTAAAGCTCCCACACTTAAAACCTCAGAGTCGGATAATATTAATTGGGTCTGCTCTGAGCTCATCAGTTTACTCTAATTATTTTATCAAATAAATTTTCGGAGTAAACCAGAGCCCAGTTGATCATACCAATATCATCCAGAGTAAAATAATTTATGGGGTATTACACGTCTCAATCTCTATTTCACCGGAGGACATTCTGTTTTTAGTGGTAAGTGAAGTTCCACGATGCTGGTATCCAACCCTGGCATGTCCTGATAGGACCAAGCAAACACATCTGGAAACTCTTTGAGAATTTTTATCAAGTCTTCTCTGACAATTGGACTGAGTAGTGCTCTAATCTTAACTTTTTTCCTCTCTTCTTCTGAACCCAAATTGACCATTTCAAACGGCTCTTCGTGAGGCTCAATAGGCCTTTCCTCTTGTCTGAGTAGTCGGGAGATCTCTTTTGGAATTTCTTCTTCCTCTTCTTCTTCAGCCTCAAAGGGAATTCAAAGTTGGGAGAAGGCATTGGATCGTACGTTTCAATGGGGTTTGCAACAAGCAATCTGCATGACATGATGATTTGTTTTTTAGCAAAGACGGAGAGAATGCAAGAGTGTGTGCAGTGTATTTTCTGAAAAAATGCTTGTTTTTATTTTGGGTTGTTTTTAGGATTACCATTTTTTGAAAAACGAAAAGTGAAAACAGCAATAAATGCGGGAATTTAGAATGACCTTATTTATTTATGATTTCTCGATTCTTGAAATACAGCCCTATAAAACAAAACTCTGTTGCTTTTGGCGAAGTGAAGAGGGACATTTACAGAAAAATGAGTCCTATTAAAACATCCGCTTCACCCGGGCATGGTGAAAGGTTAAAACAAAGATAGCAATTACTTAGACTTATGGACGACTTTTGGGACATCGACAGCAACCCACCGGCGACGAACTCCTCTGTGAATCACAAAGTCTGGTATCTTCCTTCTTGGTTTGTCTTCAGAAATAACGCTGATTTCTGGCAGAGTAGGATCATTGGAGTCTTCCTCCCAAGCAGAATTGTCGTAATCGAACTCTTCTGTTGTATCTTCCCTAGTGTTTTCACTCTCAAGAGGATCTTCCCATCCATTTGGATGGATGTCCTCGTATCTAATGCGAGAGCTTTCAGGAGCAGTGTACTTGACTAAGAAGTCGTACTTGCCACTCGGCTGTCCTAAAGTGTCCCATATTTCTGTGGGAGTGGACAAGTCATCTTCCTCAATGACGTTGACATCAGGAAAAGAATAGTTGATGAACTCTTGTCCTGCAATCTTTGCAGATTCATCACCATGGTGTCAGACATTTTAAGAATGTTCTGAGTAATTATCCCATGACTTGGTGTGGACGTGGGTATTCTTTTCAATATTACTCAGCTGATAGGCATTATCAGGCTGACTCTTTTTCCCCAAGTCTTCTGTGTACGGCTTCCAGATAGGCAAGTCATCCAGGGGATCATAATAATCTTGGTCAAAGCTATCTTTCATTAGATCATCTTCTAATGAATTAGGTGGAGCACGACATCCTTCAGGATCACAATATCCAGAGATCATCCGGGTGTCTGATCTCGGTATATATCTCAGGCTCTGCTTTGGAAAATAGAATGGCATGTGCGTTTCTTCCTGAGACATATAACCGTTATCGTTGAGATAAGACTTTCACTCCTCTTCCATATCAGAGGAGTCGCTCTCATTGATGGTGTGTACTTCTTGAGACACTGGGTAGAGGAAGCCTCCACTGTGGAAAAAATCCTGAATGGGACAAAAACTTTCGTCTTTCTTAGTAGTCTGGGTACAGGTTGAAGAGAAACCAATACCTTTCTTTGTCTTGTTATCAGTAGTAATTACAATCTGTCCCCATCCTTTTGTGTCATTAGTCTTGATTACTTCAAGAGCGTCCTTGTATAAGGAAATCGATGTCCCTTTTTCTGGTCGATTCTCATTGCTCACCGAGAGTGCTTGGAACTGGGTTCCAACAACCTCTTCTGGTTCTACACAGGAGAATGATGATAAGTTGCTCACGATTAAGGCCTGCTCTCCGCATACTATGACTAATTTGTCGTTCTTGACGAACTTCAGTTTCTGGTGAAGTGTCGAAGTGACTGCCCCAGCTTCGTGTATCCAAGGTCTTCCTAATAAACAGTTGTATGCTGCCCAGATATCCATGACCTGGAAAGTGGCCCGGAAAGTGTGAGGACCGATGGTTATGGGAAGATTGACTTTGCCGATAACTATTTTTCTAGACCCGTCAAAGGCTTTGACGATGATCTCACAGCCTCTCATCGGGGCTCCTTGAAATGATAGTCGTATCAGAGTTGATTTTGGCATAACATTCAAAGATGATCATGTATCCACCAGTACGCTGGCTAAAGCATCATCTTGGCAGTTAACTGTAATGTTAAGCGCCATATTATGATTCTTGCCTTCTTCCGGCAGTTCTTCATCACCGAATCCTAAGTTGTTGCAGGAAGTGATGTTGGAGATGATGCTGTCAAATTGTCCTACCGTCACGTCTTGTTCCATGAAGGCTTGTTCTAAAACTTTTTGCAGAGCTTCCTTGTGAGCTTCGAAACTAATTAGGAGAGATAGCACAGAGATTCGAGACGGAGTTTGCAACAATTGGTCCATAATGTTGTACTCGCTTTTCTGGATGAGCTTCATAATCTCATCGTTGTTCTTTAGAAGTTCTGAATTACCGGATTGACCAACTTATTATTTGGAACTTCCGTTTGAGGTTCCTTTTCTTTGGCAGGTTCTCCAACTCCTCTGTTGAAGATTCGACTGCTCCGGGTAACTCGACTGATGTCGGCAATGTTCACGACGAAGGGTAATGGAGTTTCCTTTCCATTTTCGACGGTCGTTGCACCATACTTGTAAGGGACTTCCTTATTTAACTTGTATGGTATTGGACCTAGCAGGTAGATAACCACAGGAGCTTTCTGATTTCTCTAACCGTTATAGCAACCTCAATCAGTTCCTGGTTGGGAACTTTTCAATCACTAAGAGGGATTCTTGATTCATTGAGTAGAGGGGTTATGGCGCAAACGTCTTTGGACATTCCATGACTGGAGATTACGATAGTGCTTTCGCTTTGACCAAGGAGGTATTCTTGTATCATGTTAATCGACACAGAACTCGAACATGGTCGAATCTCTTTCCAGTCCAACTAATTTTGGAGGGCAGCTCGTACTAGATAACATCCTTGGTTATTTTCCGAGCATACTCTACAACACTCATAATTATGCGGTGGTACCAGACCACACCCGCTTTGTATGCATTGCATCTTTACTAGATCTATTTCTATTGAGCGGATATCACAACTTTGATGTCTATCAGGATTCCCATCAGTCATGCTAATCCATTGTGTACCTTCATCCATGTAAATTGGAAGCCATCAGTGGTCCAACAAATGTTGAAGCATTCTTTGTACAAGTGCACACCCCTGTTTGTCTTGACAGCATTCTCCACAGTCTCGATAATCATGTGAAGCCAGAAAACCGAGCCTGACTTGCTTAGCATGTAGTTCCACTAGACTGGTATTCATCAAGCGTATGTCAAAGATTTGAACCATATTGACTTGATGGTTATTTCTTTCACGGTAGTCTTGGATCCATCTAAGATCCATCTGACGTTGGAGGGCCTCTTATATAAAAGAGCATCCCTGATTGTTTGTTGAGCAGACAGGACAAGCACTATAATTGTGTCGTGGTAGATTATAATACCGACTTTGTCTCGAATGCATCGCCACTAAATTGACGTTCATTGCACGAATGTCGTGGTTCTGAACAATGTTGGGATGTGCATGCACCATGTTTACTTCACGAATCGTGTGATCCTGAATCCAGCCTAGATCCATTTTTTCTTGTAAAGCTGCTTGCACTACGGAACACCCTTGATTGTTTTTTGAGCAGATATCACACTTGTGATAATTGTGAGAGGGTACATGGCCATACCCGCTCTTTCTGCAATGCATCTTCACCAGATTGGTTCCCAATAGGAGTACATCGTGAATTTGATAACTGCAACTAAATTCTTATTCTATTATATTCACTGCAGTCTTCTCATGTTGTGGCAACGGGTTCGTCTGAACATTCGGATTAGTATCTTTGAAAGATAAGATCCTGTTCCTGACAAGCTTTTGTACATCATACTTGAATCTGAGACAATTCTCAATGTTGTGCCCTAATCCTCCGTGATGGTAAGGGCAAGTTTGATCCGCTTTGAACCAAAAAGGTGGATTTTCCGGTATTATAAGAGGAGTCCTGGTTTGGACGTGCCCCTTGGCCAGTAGAAGTGGAAATAGTTCTGCGTACAACATCAGTATAGGGTCAAACCCTGATGGCCGTGTAGTATGATTTTTGTTGTTGTACTGTGGATGAGCCTGCTGAAAAGGTTGTTGCGGCCATGGTTGGCTCTGAGCAACCTGAGGTTGATAAGTCGGATTTGGCATTGGGTTGGTAGCGGGAGTGACCTCCGCTACTGGTTGATACCTTTGCCTTTGCTTTCCTAGAGAGATATTACTGATATCCTACTCTTTCTTCTTTTGGAAAGTACTACCGTATCTCTTAGTACTACTAGATGGCTCTGCATCTTTGACCAATCGTCCTTCTCGGACTGCTTCTTCAAAGCGTACTCCCATGTTCACCATCTCAGTGAAGTCACTGGGGGCACTGGCGACCATTCGGTCGTAATAGAACGAGCTTAAGGTTTTCAAAAAGATCTTGGTCATTTCCTTTTCCTCGAGAGGGGGACAAATCTGAGCGGAAATTTCACGCCATCTATGAGCATATTCTTTAAAAGTTTCTTTGTCCTTATGTGACATTGCTCTGAGCTGATCCCTATTCAGTGCCATGTTCAAGTTGTATTTATACTGCTGAACAAAGGCAGTGCCAAGATCTCTGAAAGTACTGATCTTGGTACGGTTTAAACCCATGTACCATTTGTGTGCGGCATCGGTTAAACTGTCTTGGAAGTAATGGATCAGTAGTTATTGATTTTCTGTCTGAGTAGACATTTTTCGAGTGTACATCACCAAATAACTTTGAGGGCAAGAGTTGCCCTTGTATTTTTCAAAGTCAGGCACCTTGAACTTGTGCGGTATCTTTACATTAGGGACCAAATAGAGCTCTGCAGCGTCTTTTCCGAATAAGTCTTGACCGCGAATGGCATGCAGTTCCTTCTGCATTTCCAAGAATTGCTCTTGGAACTCATTCATCCTTTCGTACACGTCTTTATTTCCACCAGAAATTACTTGCAGAATTTGTCCTTCCGGGACAGTGTGTACCACTGGTTGTGGTATTATAGCGGTGACTCTTGGCACTTCAGTGCCCTGATGTTTGTAACCTTCAGGAGTTACTGTTGTAACCCTTGCATCTTCATCTCCCCGAAGTTTGTAACCTTCAGGTACAATGGTTCTTGCTACGGTTTCTGGGTCTTCAGTGACCCGCGGAATGTATCCTTCAGGTACAAAGTTGAGAGATATTCCCCAGGGGCGCCCCTTAGGCATGTTGTAGCGAGGATGATTCTCGTGTGTCTCCATTATGGGCGTAGATGTAATCTCTGAGATCACAGTCTTTTGATGTCGCTGCTCCTGAGCTGCTACCAGGGATTACATGTCACTGTGAAGTTTTTCCAAAATTTCTTTTAGAGCATTGATTTCTTCTCTCAGCTCTCTGTTCTCTTCCTCGAGATCGTTCATTTTTTTTTGTCGATTGGCCCGAGTATTGTATGAGTGAGACAGTTTGACTCTAGAATTGTGACACATACGTGAGACTCAAGGATAGGAAAAATGTGTTATTTGAGATGATGAATGATATGCAAAGATATATATTTTTTAGTTTTTATTCAAAAAGAAACTTCAACAAATAGATTGCAAATATCACACAGTGGGGGAGACCCCTTTTTTATTGAATTCGAAATATTGCAGTATTTTACAAGGAAAAGTATAGTATTTTACAAAGTGTTGCAAGGAAATGTCTAAGCTCATGGATCCTGAGTCCTCTCTTAAGAAAGCTCAGATGCTAGTTCCTGCATTTTCCTTTTCTTTGACCGGGGCTCTTCAGCCGTTGTCAGGTTGTCAGTCCTTGGCCAAGTGAAAGGAGCGAGCAAATTTCTTCGGTCTTCCTGGCTCTCTATAGCATGTCGTTCTAATATCTTAATCAGAACATCCTTTTCTTTTAACAGTTCTCGAATCTTGGTAAATTCCAAATTAAGGATTTCGTATTTGTTTTTCCAAGAGCTCTTTTCACGTTGAACTTTGTTGAGAGCGACCTGGAGTTTTTCCACATCAGACATGAAATAAAGGACAGATTCCTTTAACGGAAAAACTTCTTGGTGAGGGCAAGACATCCTCAGCTTGAGGGCTCTAATTTGAACCCAATGGAGATAAGGTTCCATGGAGGTATAGTTTGGTCTTCCCAAAGACTCTCTCCCTTTCCTGTGAATATGCTGCCAGGCATGCACTATTTCTTTCTTTAGTGCCCTGTCATTTTCCCCTTCCTTGAAGAAAATACCTTCCAGATAAACATTACGTGGGATATTCTTCATCGGGTATCCGAGTTGACGGCGAGCTAAAATTGGATGATAGTTTATTCCTCCTTTAGTTCCAATGAGGGGTACGTTGGGGAAATTTCCACATTTGTCTATGATCTTTATCCCTTCGTAAATCCTATTGTACCAATCTATGTCAGAGTTGGTAAGAGACATAATCCTTTGTGACCAACGTAGAGTACTCATGTGATCCCAAAAAGCAGCAGACTTGGGTAAATGGGAAATGAACCATTTGAAGAGTAAGGGTACACGGCAAGTGATTATTCCTGTACAAATTCCTTAAGTGTACAGAATGATAAGCATCAGCGAGCAAGGTTGGCACGGGGTTTCCTATCAAGAATATCTTAACAGCATTGGTGTCGACGAAGTTGTCGATGTTTAGAAAGAGGAATAACCCATATATGAGCAGAACAAAGATGTCTTCGAAAGCAGTTATGTTTCCTACACTAGCAAAGTATAGAGCTTTCTCCATCAGGAATTTAGCTGGTAAACCCTGGATTCCTCCTTTGGTGGTCATGTGAGTCCTAACTTCTGACTCGTTCAAAGAGATTGCTCTTGCAATGGTTTGTTCCTTTGGAATTTCTTCGAGTCCAAAAAATAGAGCTCGGTCAGTGATAGGTAAATCAATTAAGTGGGAGTACTCTTCCAGTGTTGGTGCCAGTTGGTAATCCGGGAAAGTGAAGCAGTGGACCGGATCGTAGAACTGAATCAGCGTAGACAGGATTCCTTCAACTACGTTGACCCTTAATAGAGACAATAGTCCTCCGTGCTTAGCTATGAAAGCCTCGGGATTGGTAATCATCCTTGCCAATTTCCTTAAGTCCTCTAATTTTGGAGCCTTGAAAGTGTACTTGTGCGTCTTTCTTCTACCGAAATCCATAACGCAACCTCTGATATTTGCAATTATTATTTTAGTTCTTTTGAAAAAAAAGGTTTTTTTCTTGTTTGAAAAGAGTTTTTTTAATGAATGCATGAATGCAGCACACAAAAACATTTGAAAACATGGGTTCAAGGGTTCAACGTCACGAGCATGAAGTCATGGCTCTACCCATCCCCAAAGGTTGTACTATTTTGGTCAATTTTTGTACCTGTAGAACGGGTTCTAAGGTTCCCAAAGTTATTGACCCCTCCTAGGGATATCAACAGCAAGCTGATTCACTCGAGCGAGCTGTAACATCCTAGGGTGAATCTCATTTGATTGTAGTATCACGTATCAACTATTCCCGATAGTCACCGCACTACCAAATGGCCATATGGTTAATGTCTACTAAATCCTCAGGGTCATGGGCACCACACTAGGAAAGACAATGCTTTCACGACAATCGATCGTTCAACATCGATACTTCCACATGGGTACCTCGACTGATTCGGCGGACTGCTAAGTTAGCTTTGCGGGGATTCACTCCCTATAAGTTTTTCCTGGATATGCCACCACTTATCTTAATGTTCTCTCAAACTTTCCACATGCGTATTAATCACATTCCCAGTTGACAGAAAATTAAACATGGGTATCAAGTAGTATGACAGTAAATATATATATATAGTATAGAAAATGCCAAACAACCTAGACCTCTTAGGAACTCTAATCCTAAAGACTCCCCAGCAGAGACACCATTTTTTTGTAGCGTGCGATTTTTGTCGGTGACGCGACCACCTTACCGTAATGGTTGGAATTGGGTGCTACTTTCTGATTTCTTATTTATCATATGAAGCTGGAAAGGAAAGGGAAGGTATCTAAAACTAACATTGCACGCAAATGTTTTCTTTAACAAATGCTAAGAGATTGGGGGGTCCGGGTTCAGATTATACAATGGGAAGTTGTCAATTACCCAGCGTATATATGGTTATCCATAGATCGTTTCTGGCATGTTTCTCTATTATCTACTTACTGGTGTTTATCTGTTATAAATTGGGAAAGTTTCTCCTTTGGGAGTGTTGAAAGAGTATTTTTGTTGTTTTCGGGTTTTTCGATGTTTTTGGTAAGGTACTGGACCTAAAGTTTTTGATTTGTGTGCTCGCTAAGATTTCGCAACCTTATGCCTACGTATTCCCGTAATGATAACAGGGAAATCAGAGCAATCGTAGTTCCTCCTATTCTATGGGAGGAAAGATGTTTAGTGTCTTGTTCAAAGCCCAAGATTGAAGTTAGAGGTTAATTATGTCTTGTTCAAAGCCCAAGATTGAAGCTAAAATGTCTGATTAAGAGAGAAATTGTCATCTCTAAAGGGAGAAAATCTCACCTGTTTATCACAGTTGTTGAAGGATTGCTTATAAAGGAGAATTACTTTAACTGGAATATATGGAATCCAGCAATGCCGTAATATCCTTTATAAGGGTGATGTCCTGAAGGAAGAAACTTTAACTCAGTGTAGAACAATGTCATTTTTCCTTAGGAATCTTTCATGCTAAGAGAGGGACATTGGCATGGATGTAAATAATCCAGAGGCTTGCCACTTACAGCAATTAGATGAAAGAGGAAGTTTACCAGGATAAAAGAGGGACTACAACTTGGATTTTTGAATCAACAAGTGTGCCACTTACAGCAATTATCTGGAATTAGGTTTTTTGATTGTCTGTTTTGATGTGTGATATACAGAGAAATGTCTTCCTACAGAGAAATCATGATTTCCTCTGAGGGGATGTTGATTTTAGTGTGGCTTGATCAAAGCCCAAGGTTGAAGCTAAAAGGTTGATTATACTAGGGGAGTTGTATTTCTGTCTTGTACAAAGCCCAAGATTGAGGCTGAAAGAGAATTGACTTTTCCGGGGAAAGTTTTGTCTGTCTTGTACAAAGGCCAAGATTAAGGCTAAAAGAATTGACTCGACTGGGGAAAGGTTTTATCTGTGTCTTATACAAAGCCCAATATTGAGGCTAAAAGAATTGACTCAGCTGGAAAATATTTTGTCTGTCTTGTACAAAGCCCAAGACTGAACTAAAACTACTGAGGAAAGATCATTATACAAAGCCTAAGAGGAGGCTGGTTGGGGAATTTCTTATATGAAGCCTAAGAGGAGGCTGACTTTTGCTGAGGATTATTGAGATCCAGAGCAGGTCCAAATTAGGGAATCAACTCTTGCTGAGGAGTGAAGAAGAGTTGAAATATCAGATGCCTTGAGGTTCTGATTTTTCTGAGGGTTTATTGGAAGTAATTTGACCCTAGCTAGGGAATTTAGAGTGAAAGCTTCAGGATTGAGTTTTTTAACCTTTGGAGGTTTTAACTCTGTTGGAGATTGATGAAGTGATCAGGTTTTTTTCCTGTGCTTTTAGGAAACTTGAAGGTTTCTTTGAGATCCAAGAGGAGATGAGACTTTCCAAGTCTACTGGTATGAAGAGGTTGACTCTTAACCAGAGGATGACCTTTGTATGATTCCCAAGAGGAGGATGGTGTTTTAAAGGATGAGAATCAACCCTAAACTAGTCTGATGTTCTGACTTTCTGGAGGATTGAACTAGTAGAGATGACTAAGTTCTGTCCTATACAGATGAAATATATAAGCAAGTATGTAAAATAAAATGGTAGAACTTACAGTTGTGCAAGCTCCAGCATTGTAACCACAACTGTATGGTTAGTTATTCAAGAAATTGAAGAAATTGAAGAAATTTTTTATAAGACTATGAATTTTGAATCTAAATCAAAAGGAAAGTTGTTTTAAAAGGAATTTTGGGGCTTATACTCAAAGAGAGGCCCAGATGATCTCTTTTGAAAAGGCGACGATCGCGTCATAGTTTTGAAAACCACAGAGGGACTAATATAATGACTGAGGCCCAAATTATTGTATTTACAAAAAGGATGGGTCTTACACTCTATTAGAGGCCAAAAGTTTATTTTTATACAAAAGATGGGACTTACAACTTAGGGAGAGGCCCAGATGAAAAACTGTGATCGCACTGTCGTTTTGAAAATCGTATCGGGACTTATACAATGACTAAGGCCCAAATTGTTTATGTACAAAGGGGGTTGGGTCTTACACTCTATTAGAGGCCCAAAAGTGTTTGAAAAAGAAGATAAATGGGACTTACAACCAAAGGGAGGCCCAAATGATTTTTGTTTAAAAGGTAACGATCGCGTCGCGGTTTCGGAAAACACAATGGGACTTATACAATGACTGAGGCCCAAATTTTATTTATGTGACAAGGGATGGGTCTTACACTCTATTAGAGGCCCAAAAGTGTTTTGAAAAGTGTTTGTGAAGGTGAAAATAATCAAAACCCTAATTTGATTGAAAAATACATTTTTATTTGAATAAAAATCACTTAAAATGATCAAAATTACCAAACATGTGTGAGAAATAAGTTGTGATCTTGGATAGGTGTCTGAAAAATCATGTTTTATCCATAGAATGATTTAAAAATCATTTGCATTTGTCAAATCAAGAAAAAGAATTTATTTAAAAATGTTTAAAAATAATTAAAAGGAATTCTTTTCAAATATTCAAAATATATTAAATAAATAATATCTTTTTTATTTTTTTTTGGAATAAAATACTTTAACATTTTTATGACTTTTTAAAACAAAAAGACCAATCAAAAATGATAAAAAATGAGAGAAATTAATTTTTGAAATCATTTAAGAAAATAATATGAAAAAAGAAATGAAATTGGACAAGTGATAAAAATTGGTCATGGGTGGGGATTGAACCCACGACCTCTCACCCACACACAAGAAAAACACACCCTTTCCAACTGAGTCAGCGTGTGCTGGCGATATTGAAACACAACTAACACATAATATATGATAAATGTGTGGTAAATTCAAAAATTCGCGCGAAGAACTTCATCTTCAACCTCTAGCCGAATTTGCAAAATCCATGCTAACTCACTCAATACGTAATGAAATGGGATGATGTAAACATGAAAATCACTCGTTTTTAAACAAGGAACATGATGGTGGCATTTAATTTAATTTATTTTAAGTATTGGGGAAGTTATTACGTGATGATCAGATGAACCCTAAAAAATGCAAAAACTATGAAATCCTATACACATAAGATAAATAGCAATTGTTTGAGGGTTAATGATCTATGAACATCCAGAAACATGTTGGTAACTTCAAACAACATTTATGATACATGTAGCATGGATTTTAAAAGTTCAAGGCTTACCTCTGCAAGAAGGAATCGAATTCTGTTGTAGAGGTGTTACAGAAGTGAAACAATGATTTGGATAGCTTCCTTAGGCCTCAAGGATTGTGTTGCAACCTTTAGAATATTTTGAAACTCTTTGGATAAGCTGGCTTGATTCTGACTGCAGTTGGACCAAGTGAGAAATAGAGATGGTGATCCTGATGTTTTAGAAGTGTGAGGAGTGTTTGATCAGCTCATATATGATGTATGGGATGTGTTAGAACAATTGGTTATGATGGAATGTCTCTCTAATAAAAAATTCGATTGTGACTTGCAAATGAAGGCATTTCTAGTGTGAGAGAGAGATTTTGAGTAAGGCCAGTGTTCTGAGGCTTTGGTGTAGTCAAATTGATCATAATTGATGTCTATTTATAGTGCAACAAGTTTGTTTTGGCATCAATAGTGAATGGAGGCTTGGACAGTCCCTTGGGCAATGGTGATCAAATGGAATCTTAAGTCTCCTCTAGCCATTGACTTGAGGTTAGGGCACAAGATATGAGTTCTTTGGTTCAGAGATAAAGCTTGACTCATCTTGGATAACATTGTCTTGATGCATGCCACTTCTATGCATTCATTCAATGCTCGTTGACAACATTGAAAATTTTGAATAAGAATCTTGAATTTCCACATGCCTAAATGATAGCTCTTGGACTTGTGAGGCTTGTGGATCAGAGATACTTGCTTGGATGAGATTCTCATATGTTTTCAGAAGTGTGACAAGACTTAAGTTTGCACAATTTGGCCAGCTCGAGCAAAAATGCACAAAACTGCCTTGTACAAGACTGTTTGAAAGTGTCATTTTGGGATGATCATATCTCCTTGCTCAAATTGAGTTATGGAAGGCTCATATACTTTTTAGAAAGCCCTCATATGGTACAATTCATGTGTCTTCATAGCTTATCTTGAAACTATCTGAATCTAATTAAAAAATCCTCATGAACATTGATGTTCAAGGCTGAAAACTTAGACAGTTTTTTACTAAGTGTTAAATCATTGATTTTTCACCACTTTGATCCATCCATAACCAAAAATACATGAAGAATTAGAGTATCATGTAGTTGAAGCTTTTGTAGAATGTAGGAAGACCTACAAATCAGGATTTAGATCACTCAAAATGGCTACTTAGATAAAAAATTATGAGCCTTTGAAGTTGGTATCAAATCCATCCAAATTTAGTAACTTAGAAAATTTTTCAATTTTTCAAGATTACCCCTTTTACAAGTTATCATGATTTCTTGATCAATTCTTGTTCAAATGACATTATAAATCATATTTTATGATAATATGAGTCATAAAGATCATTTTTTCCTAAAAAGTCATGTTTTGACTTTTGGCTCCGAAGCGATTCTGTGCGGAAAAACCCTAATTCCCGACTTTTGAGGAATGCATTCTCTGAGGGTAAGTTAACTTTACAAATGGATTCCTAGGGTTATTTTGAGCACATTGAGACATATTTTGAAGCCTTGGCTCATTCCCCTATGAAAATTTCACTTTGGAGGTCTTAGTCGACCAAAACCCTAATTTGGCGACACTGGGTGTTTCGAAGCTCAATCCACTTGGAATGTTGCAACCTTGTGCTTGATTCTTGATATGAGAGACCTCTTGATCCTTCATGGATGTTTGAGAGGTTAGACAAGTTGAAGATCATGTCATTTCTTAACTGATCTTTTGTCTAAATGTTCTGAGAGGGCTCAAAACCCTAATTCTTGATTGTAGTGAATGCTCAACAATCCTTAAGGAGATTGATGAGGTATGATGGTATATCCATATTGAGGAAATGATATTCACAATGATGGGAAATCTTGGTGGTCAAAATTTGGGGTATGACACTCTAGAGACTAAAAAAAACTGGGTACTTAATTAATTTTTGCTTGTCGCTTTACCGCTTCAACAGGGGGTTACAAGGTGGATTACGGAAGTTTCCCCCACTTTGTATGCTAAACCTCTGAGATTTGTTTTCGTGTTCCAAGACTTCAATAGTTAGTAAGAAAACCATATGTCAGCTCAAAGTTTAAGAGCCCAGTTTTTAACAGCTGAGGAGATGGAGAAATACTTCACCAACCAGGATCAATAGCAAGCAGGGAGGAGAGACCATATGCGCGCTAAATGGACCAGGGAGAACAACGACTTCAACAACACAATGAATTATATGCATGGTCATTTCCGCAATGATAACATATGAAAAGACGTGTAGTTTATTTTTAATTTTTAGAAGAATTTATTTTTATTTTCAAATGTATACCTAGAGAAGAGTATTGCTATTATAAGTGCTCTTCCCCATTGTATTATTCCGTTAATTGTCTTCAATAAACAAGTTTGTAGCTGTGTTTTTTTTCCTTCAGATTTACAAGTTTATTACTTTAGAATTGAACAAATGATCCAAAAAGAACTAGATCATCAGGAAAGCATCTTACAACTTGAAGGCAGAGGATGAGAAAAGAGTCAAAGGACTTGTACACAACCTTCAAACACCTCAACTAGTAAGGTTTGAGCCAAATAAATTCCAGTGTTCACTTTTCTTTCTTTTTAAGTGTATCCATGCATTATTATTTTATTTGGTTTGATCTGTTTCCGATTAAGTTTATTTGGTTTAATTGACACACACTGAGGCATTTGTTTGTTTATAAATTTGAGCCTTTGCAATAACCCTATAATAATAATTATATCCAAATGTCAACCACTTTGAGGTTAGTCTTTCTTTCGGTGACGTATCCTAAAATTCTTAGACATATGACTTTTAAGATATTTTCTTTCCACCATCTCTTTGGATTTAGCTTGAATTATAGTTCTTAAGTTGTATGAAAAAGATTAAGTTTTGGGTTGCTCTTCGAAGTGAGCAAAGTTCTAAGTTTGGGGTTGGGGTACTAGAGAAAATTGGTGAAATTTTTAAATTTTGAGAAATAAGAAGTGAAAAAAGATACTACTTTAAAAAAAAGAGTAAAAGAATACAAAAGTGCATAATAAGGACCAAGTATCTAGTACCATCAAGAAGGATCAAAGTGGCATGAGAAGAGAAGGAAAACTAGGCACCTAACTCCAAAGGTTTAAACCTACTTTCCTAAAAATATCATACCTGAACATAAGCCAAGATACAACATAAAAAAACCTCAAATGTGTGTGTTGTCATTTCTGTGATGAACTATATTAGAACATGATCAAGTTAAGCATAAATTATTTTTCATGTTGATTGAGAGATGACCTTATCCATTGAGTGAGACAAGGTAAGCTGAGAGATAGGCTGAGTACTTGTCAAGGTTTGAGGATGTTTCATATATTTTTCGGATGGAAGTTGGAAGCTAGAACGATGGTCAGGTAAAGAAAAAATTATATGGTGATGTTCAATTTTTATTTTGCGACTTGTTTTCTGTTTAAATGTGAAGTTGCAGGCGACTTACTTGAGGACAGGCAATAATTCAAGTTTGGGGTTGTGATGACAGTCTGTCATTGCATGAATTTAGTCAAAGAATCGGATCAAAACACGTTAAAGAGGATAAAAATTGAAGAAGAAAGACCAAAGAATGAGAAAAAAATAGCTAAGTGTGAAGAAATTAGACTTAGTGAAAAATCAAGTGAAATTGGGAGCAAAAGTGTGCAGCTACTGGAACAATCACTCGCAGCATCGCGCGTGCGATATGAGTGTGTTAGCTGCATCACGCGCACGATGCAAGTCATCCACGCGTGATGAGCCTTTTTCTGGGCTTTTTCTGACACATTTTGATCCACTATGAGCTCTTTTTAAAGGGCTTTTATGTACTTTTTCAAGGGTTACAAAATTTGGTACTGCATGTGTGATTTTTACAACATTAGAGGTGATTTTGAGAGCATTTGAAGCCATTAGAGGCCATTTCTTCAAGGGATCTCATATGTAATTTTTCTTAATTGTTTTTGGTATTGTAATATGAAGTATGAGTAGCTAAACTCCTCTAGGTTAGGCTGTGTGTGATGAACCTATTTCAATATTGTTAGGTAATATGTTTATTTGACTTTGCATGAATGCTAGTACCTTCCCTTACTATAACCAACCCTTAGTATAACCAACCCCCGTACCTTTAATCTCTTATTTGCATGGTCTTTAGCCTCGTCTTAAGTCTTGCATTTTTTACTTAGGGTTTATTCGTTCTTTTCCCCTTCCCTTGGATAAATTAAAGTTCGGTGGTGACATCTTTTATTTTGTGAGTCAAGTTAATGTAATAGCTTAGTCTCCGATTCTCACCGCGTACAGAAAATTGGCGACTTCACTGGGAACCCCCCTCCCCAAGAGGGTTAAACCTAACTTGTTTTATCTATGTTTTGTTATTGTCATTGTTTGCTTGTATTGCTTGGGCATCTTCTGCTTCTTTCAAGTGATGATCTATATGAGTGAGATAAGTCCTGACCCAGACTTGAGTGTACATTAAGATAGGATGTTGGTGTAATCAAAAGTTACGTGTTTGGTAGTAATCCTACGCATGATTAACATATGATGCAACCATGCTCAGTGGAGGCCCCTTTGGGATTACTGATGTCATTGCGAGTATTCGTAATGGCATTAATTTTTCCGACCTGGAAGTCTGAGAAGATGAGGACCTTAGTATCCCACTTACCCCATCTTTGCCTTTTAGGATGTAATGTCATGATTATCCAGGTGTAAAACTGAGGTTGTTGATACGCAATACTACACTCAGATGAGTTTCTCTTGAGAATATTATTGATTCTCGAGTAGTCGGTGTGTTGGTAATATCTAAAAGATGGATCAATGACTCTGGGAACCTTTTAAGAACCCGTTCTACAAGTACAAAAAACCTTAGTACACACCCTGTGTTGGTTCTTCACCCAGACTCCATCCTTGTGATCCTAAACCTTGGATCCTTTTATATGTGACCTTCATCCTGTATTTCATAAACATTGCATATCATTTGCATTCCTTGCATGATTCATTCATACATACATCCAGGTTGTCCAGCAACTCATCCCAGTGTCTACCTTTCAGTCATCTATCAGTCGTCAAGCTGATTCCTCATTACAGATACAGGACTAGAGCTAATATAAGACGGAAAATGTCAGAACAAGAAGTGCACAACGCAGAGATCAGAATGGAAATTGATGATCTGAAGACAGGCATGACTAAACTAACTGAGATGCTCCAAGTCATAATTTCTAGAGGGGATCCACTTCAGAGAACTGTCATCCAAGAGATTGCGAGTTCTGCTGTTGATCCTCAACCTACCCGGACGCCATCTTCTACATGGCCTGAGTTTGGTTTGCCTTACAACTTTTGTCCACCTCATGTCACTACCTTTTTGATTGGTAAACCTTCTAGACCAGGGTTTCAAGCTCTTGTCTTCTCAGAATCCAGACCTGTGGTGCATACTACTAGAACTCTCTATGAGAATCCTATCTTTGAGTATAATGCTGCTAGTGCTCAAAATGAGGACAATGAAGATGTTGAATCTAAGGATGTCAATGAATAATATCAGACCTTGAAAGAGACTTAGAGCTGTGGAAGGAAATGACTTCTCCAGTATTGATGCAGACAATATGTGTCTTATGTCTAACCTTATCATGCCTGCCAAATTCAAGACTCGTGAATTTTTAAAATACAAAGGTCACTCATGTCTAAAGGCCCATTTGGTTATGTACTTCAGGAAAATTGCTGCCTACACCAACAACCAAAAGTTGTTCGTCCATTGTTTTCAAGACAGCCTGAGTGGAGCTTTGCTCAAATAGTACATGAGCCTTGAACAAAGCAACATCCATTGCTTTCAAGATTTTGCTAATGCTTTCATGACGCAGTACAAGTACAACCATGATATGACTCCAAACCATCGTCAACTCCAGAACATGACTCAGAATGAGAGAGAATCTTTCAAAGAGTATGCTCAACGATGGAGAGAGTTAGCTTCTCAAGTTGAACATCCTTTGGCAGAGAAGGAACTTACTGGAATGTTTATGGACACTTTGTCTCCCTTCTTTTAATAAAAAATGATTGGCAGTGTCTCCTCAAGCTTCACTGACTTGGTTACCATTGGCCAAAGACTAGAAGAAGGAATCAAGAGTGGGAAGGTATCTCAAGTTGTTGAATCTCCCAACACTGCAAAGAAACCCTATGGGAACTTCCAAAAGAAGAGTGAAGATCATAACAATGTTGTCTTGGCTGAGGACATAAGACCTCATCACAGACCTCAACATTCTAATCAAGCTTATATTACTCTTGTCACTCCTGTGGTTCCTACTCAACGAGCTCAAGCTCCTCAACGGCCAGCTATGAGACAAAACTAGTACCGTAATAGGAATCAATTTAATCATATTCCCATAACATATACTGAATTGTATCCTGCCATGGTTCAAAAAGGATGGATTACCACTAGGAATCTGCCTCCTCCTCCAAATCCTCTTCCAGCCAGCTACAGGATTGATCTTCATTGTGAATTCCATCAAGGTGGGGCAGACCATACCTTGGAAAGGTGTTATGCATTGAAGGCTATGGTGAAAGAGCTTATCAGAAACAAGATCCTCACCTTTCATGATACTAATCCTAATGTTAACGACAATCCTCTGCCAGAGCATAGGAAGTGAAGCTTCATTCAAATTTCAGCCAGACTACTTCCTAAAGCTAGTGTTTCAAGACATGACAGCTCATCCTTGTTACTAATTAGTCACCAAGCCATGTTTCTTTCCATTTTTCAATTTCTTTGTTTGTATCATGTTTATTTACTTTCAAACTTGTTTATCTTTAATGTCAATTTTAATGAGATGAGCATTTGCAATATTCTAATTCAATTCATCTATTTATTTGCATCTTTATGCTTTCTCTTTCAAAAATATACACCTCTTGTTAAAACTTTTGATTATGCAAATATTTGAGGGAGGATGATGAAAACGTAATACCTATAATTGTTGTTGGTATGCTTTCAAATAAACTTTGCTGACGATGTAAGGCATTTTTTCAATTCCCAAACACTGGAGAAATAAGGAAGTTAATCCCTCGTCAACCCCTTCGAGCCTAGAAGTAGGAGTTTCTTTTTATATAAAACACCCGCAATCTTAACCGGGGGTAGGGTAGGTCTCAGTTTAACTTGGGTGTGCATTCAATTACAAAAACTTTATGCAAGACACTAAGCAATAAAGGTTGCATTTACGAACTTTCCTTCACACACAACAAGCAAGTGTTGAAGATATCTTTCTAATCAAAAGCCAATGAAGGTTCACCATAATCATTAAATCAGGAAGTCACTTTCTTTCTAAGAAGAAAGATCAAAAGAAAAAGCCCGCTAAGTCAAAAACTATGAAGGAGACTTAGGCAAAAATTGGGGCATCCCGCTGACTATAACTTTCAAAAGAAACAGTTCAGGCAAAAGTTAGGGATAACACAGAGAAGAGGTCATTAAATCCTCAAATCCTCACCATAAAAGTTCTCAAGGACAAAATTAACTAAATGTTGTAAGAAAGCAGTGACTTCCATCTCAGGAGTCCCTTGACTTCTGGACCATCATCATCACTATCATCAGTACAATTCCAAACCTTTTGGAACCTGAGTGCATAGTCTGAGTTTAGTTGAGCGTAGGACTGAAGATCATCAAGAAGATTGGGTGGGTTCAAATAAACTTTGATCCTTTACCCTTTGTTTCATAAACTGTGAACCAGACCACGTTACAACCCTCAAAGACCTAATAGAAGCAAGGTTATTTTGAAAGTATACTACAACAAGGTTGCGTAAACTGACTCCAAAAATATTTTTGCAAATCCTTTGTTTTGGTATCATAGATTTACTTTACTTTTCATTTTGAATGTTATAAACCACCGTGTTTTGACCAATGATTCATATTACTTTTCATTTTCTAACAATGATTTTGTTTTTTAAAAGGTTGCATGAAATTTGCATTAAAATTACCATATTTGAATAAACACTTTTGATTGCAAACTAGCTTTCCTCTCAAGGAATTTTCAAAACAGTTTAGAAACTTGGTCAGTGATCCTATCTGGGGCAAGTTCCTTCTATATCCTGTTGAGAATCAGTTCAAGGTTTGTTGTTCAGTGCAAATCCTTCTTAGAATTGGTTTATTCAGAATATTTTTCTAGACTCATTACTAGGGCAAGCCTTCCAAGCACACAGTAAAACAATCGCTTCCCAAATCAGTCAGGCTGAAACAATGATCTGTTCATCTACAACAATCAGCTAGTATGGGGCAAGTTACTTGAAGAATCCCCAAGCAGCTCTCCATCCTTTATACAAGGATTATCAACTTAATAAAATTTACCAGTGTGGCAAAGATATGTTCAACAACAACATCTTCAGTCCCCCAAAGCAATGACAGTGATCTCTGTGTTGAGGAACCAGTCTTCCAATCTTGTCCACTCCCCAAAAGAGTCAAGCCTTGTTGTCAGCATTTGCATTACATATAGCACAACAAATTCATATACCATGCATAGCAAGAGTGTTTTATCCTCATTTGCATTTTTCATAGGTCTTGTTACCATCAACATATTACCTTGTGCCCAAAGTCAAACCTAACTTGGCAAATACCCAAAGTCCAACTTGGCACCATCCAATGTTATTCTTGGTTGTGTATGTCTTTCTCTCTTGTTGCATCCAGTGTTATTCCTGGAAACCTTTGTTTCTTAGCATCATCCAATGTTATTCTTGGATATGTTTGTCTACTTCTCTTTCACATCCAATGATTTCTTGGGTATCTTTGTTTACTTACATCCAATACATTCTTGGGTATTGTGATTTTCTTTACATCTGATGCCATTCTCAGATTTTATTTTTTCCGCTTTCATCTAAAGCCATTATTAGATATTGTGTTTCTTTACATCCAATGCCATTCTTGGACCCCTACCTTGTTCACACTCATTTTATGCCATTCTTAGATATTGTTATTATACCTTTCATTCGATGCTATTCTTGGATGTCTGGTTTCTTTACATCTGATGTTGTTCTCAAATTTTGTTTCACCTTTCATTCAAAGCCATTATTGGATGTCTGGTTCCTTTACATCCAATGTCATTCTTGGATTTCACCCCTGTTCACTTTCATCTAAAGCCATTATTAGATCTTGTGTTTCCTTTACATCCGATGCTTTCTCGGATATTCATTTTGTTACATCCAATGCATTCTTGGATATTTTTATTCCTCTACATCCAATATCATTCTTGGATTTCTACTTTTCCCACATTCATCTGATGTCAATCTCAGATATTGTGATTATACCTTTCATTCGATGCTATTCTTGGACGTCTGGTTTCTTTACATCTGATGCCTTCTCAGATATCTTTATCTTTGTCCCCAAGTTTTGTGCTTCTCTTTCCAAGTATTGTTAGATATTCTGTCACCTTGACAAATTTCCACAATATCTTGTATCCCCAGTGAATGTCTCTTTAAGATCATTACTTTCTCCCCCCAAATTTTTAACCTTTTTCCCCAGTGAAATTTTATCTTGTTGGTCTGTCTCCCGTGGTATCATCCCCCACGGAACTCAGAGTCCTGCATACATATCATATCATAAGCATCTTTGCATTATCTTAGGGAAAAATATGCATTTTTCTGTATTTAAGTCTCTCTAATCTCTATAAAGAAGAAACTTAAATAGGGGCATCTGTCATACCCTAATTTTTACCCTTAAGATTTCACCTCATTTTCATCATTTTTGCATAACATCAATCATCTCATGTATGTGTTTTTATGCATTCACTAACCCCTTTTTAAATTCAAGAATATGTGCTTTGGTTGTGTTTTGATCATAGCTAGGGTTTTGCTCTCAAGAAACTCAAAGAAGTTGACCAGTCAAAGGATGGTGGGATCATCAATATATCAAGCCTAATTCATTCAAGATTGATCAAGGGTATCCTCTTATCAATAATCAAGTGCAAGATTGCATTGTATCAAGATCAACAAGTCCCAAGTCATCTGGTACACCGAAATTAGGGTTTTGACCTAATTCATTCTGTGTTTGACTTTTGAAGCAAGGCATGATCCGATACCTCAAAACATGTCTCAAGGACCTCAAATGCATCATATTAATCCATTCATGTGGTTGGATTTACCCAAGAAGTTTGATTCATGAGCAATGGAAGAATTCAAGTTCATCAGATGAAAAGTCAACTATTCCTCAAAGTCAAAGTTTGACTTTTGAGATTTTTGGTCAAACATGGACCCCTCAAGTCAAGGATCATGAAAATATGTGATTTAGATCATGATCAATCAAGAAAATAAAATAAAACATCCAAGGATCATAATTTGTAAAGATTAGGGTTTCTTGATTTTTCTAAGTTATGGAAATCCTATGGTTTTTGCCTTACTTCCCAAGTCCATAACTTCCTCCTCAAGCAACCATTTTCTTTGCTCCAAAGACCAAATTGAAGATCTTGTTTCATACTCCAACTTTGTCCTAGGGGATGATTTCCAAAAAGTGCATGGATAAAGAGATATGAGGCCATGAAGTGGAGGATCCATAAGTTTTTGAACAAAAACACAGGAAAAAATTTCAACAAGTTCTGACTATGCCAAGTGACTGACTTTATAGGCATTTTTCACCATGATCCCAATTGAATCAAGAAAAGTTGTCAACATGAAATTTGTAGAGAATGTTTCAAGCTTTCCAAAGAGTCCAAGAACAAAGATTTATCTTACTTGAGCTAGAAGTTATAATTTTTGCAAGAGGCATTGATGAAGTTGAATTCTTGTGGCACACGATTTTGGGATACACTTTTGATCACTTTGTAAGCCTCATCTCTGCACAAGATCAACATAAATCTTGTAGTATCCCATGAGATCTTCAAGATAGTACCAAATTTGTCAAAATTATATCCCTTTGCATAGTAGAAAACCTCATCCCAAGGCATGAACTTAAGTTTTGTTTTAGAGCATTAAGTGAAATGCCAATTAGTCAAGAAACTTATCCACCAATTCAAGACTTTGGTTTAAGTAACAAGACTAAGTTGCAATTTGAATGATGATGGTCCAAATGGTAAAAAATTTGATCATGCTTAGAAAGAATGCTACTTGTACCTTGGCATTCAAGTTAAGAAATATGTCATTAACCATTGGATAATATGATGCATTTTGATCCAAATTTTTCCTCCATGCCTAATTTGTTTTTATATAAATAGAGGTCATTTATGATAAATTAGGACACACAACAATACACCAAAACATTGCAAGAGCTCTCCATATCAAAATCACATATTCTTGCAAAATTTCAAAATCCATCAAAGTGAAAACTTGAATTTCACAAACCAGTCACTAAACCCTCATTCCAACACTTCAAACACATCTCATGCAACTTATCCAAGATTTTAAAACACTCTAAACATCACCAAACCATCCATAACCAGAAGCTTTATTTTCATATCACCATTGTTGCACAACTTGCAAAAACTTTCGAATTCTTCATTGCAATCACTTTCCACTCCATTTATCCATCCAAACACCTTCTATACACTTAATAGAAGTGATCCAAAACATCTAAACACTTCTGAAACAGCTTGAACACTTCCACCATATCTCACTTGCTTCAAACTTTATATTGATTTAGTCAGGGAGTTCTAAAAGGTCTCAGCATAATTCAAACACATCAACACGTTCCATGGAGGTCAAGGAAGCTTTTAGGATCATCACCTTGCTTATGTAACAACTCCAAGTCAAAAATCGATTTCAATTTGAAGGTAAGTTTTCTCATTTGTCAAACTCTATGATTCATGCATCATTGTTGATCATTTGTGTTACCAAACCATTTGCCTTGATGTAGAGGTCACTTACCCTATGCCAATTGCTCTTAATCATTGTTGTATGTGATTTCACTTTGGAATTTCATGTTAGGGTTCATACTGGTTTTGGATTGATTATTTGTTGTGTGATAAAAATTATTGGAATTAAAGGGTACCATCATGTTTCTTGTGAAAAAACGAACAACTTTCATGTTTACAGTTTTTTATTTCATTGAGTATTAAGGGGGATATCATTTCCAGAATTTCAAAAAATGGAGGTTGGTGTTTCTGATGGAGAAGATGATGGAGGACGCGTATTCTCTTTTTAAAATTCTTGTTTTATATTTATTTAAATGGATGTGTGTTTGTTAACGAATAGGCATTGCGCCATAATGGTCATTGTGATATGTTTGTGTGTGCCAGGGAGCTCTAGGTCTAGGGTTCGAATCCCCCCGTCCCATACCTTTTGTATTTTACTTTTACATGTTTTTCATGTTTCCTTAATATATTATGTTATTCACGCGATACATATCACACCCAAGTCACACGCCTCAGTGGTAATGTTTTATGATGCAATCCAGGGTGCGTGTGTTCAAGCCCTAGTGGCAGCAAGACCTTTACTTTTATCACTTGTTGTTTTATTTTTTTTCCTTATTTTTCTTCAATCAAGTCTCATGCTCCTTTTATCATTTTGAGTTTATTTTTCACACACTCTTTGTTTATCATATTTATTTTGTGAATTTATGAAAAAATCCCAAAAATATTAATTATTTTACCCATTTTCATTATGTTGAAAACTTGTTGTTTTATGTGACTTTTAAGGACTTTTTATTGATGTTTCTTGAATTATTTCCTTGACCAAATGATTCATGAATGTTCGTGTGATCATGTTATGTCTTATACCATGTTTTAAACATTGTGCCTTTGTTGTTCACCTTGACCAAATGTGCCAAACTGTTACCATGTTCATCTGATCCATGATTCATTTTGAACATGTACTTGCTTAAACTTGTTTGTGATGTTTCAATTGATTAAATCTTTGCTCATATATTCAAGCATTTCCTTCATAAACTTCCACAATGTTAAGCATCCCTATTTATCTTATACCTTGTCTATTATGAACATGTTTTGATACCATGCTCAATCACATTTGTATATTCATTTCATTCTTGGTGTTATACTTGTTAAAGCCTGATAAATTTTGTTTTCTTAAGTTTCTCTTGACATTAATGTTTATATACACCATTATCTAAACCCTAATTCAATCTTAGGACTTTTAAACCACTTTTATCTACAAAACCTTTAACCTTCCCATGAGATAGCCATTAATCTCTTGTAAATTTTAACCCTTCCTTCAAACCTTTCCATAGAGATAGCTATCAATCTCTTCTCCCTTTACCACCTTTGGCTTTACATTTACAATCAATCTTGTCATAGAGATAGCCACTAATCTCTCCTTCCTTTACAACCTTTAAACTCTTCATTCAAATCCTCTAATAAGAAATAGTCATTAATCTCTTCACCTTTACAATCAATTCTCACAAGCTTTGCTTTCAAGCTTTTCCCATTTTTTGTCTTGGTTATTAGAACCCTAACAACCTGTAGTTCCACAAACTACGAATACTCTGATTCCTCAAGTTCTTTTTTAGAATACGTAGGCATAAGGTCCTAATCCTTTGCGAGCACTATTTTTTCTTTTTTCGCACTCTTATTCTTTTTCACACTCTTCCCTTTTTCACTCTTTTTACCCGTAGTTCCCTGAACTATAATTGCTCTGACTTCCTATTAAGGATATGTAGGCATAAGATTGTGAGATCCTAGCGAGCTACCTTTGATTTTTCTTCCCTTTTATTCTCTACCCTTTTTATTATTAACCTTCTTTACCCTAGTTTTAATTCAAACTCTCAACATCACAAAAACAATAAACATTCCCAATCAATAGCAAACAACTTTAGTAAAAACATAGATATTTCAAGAGGTTCTTGTAGGATACTGCAGATGCTTAGGGTGCTAGTACCTTCCCTTAGTATAACCAATCCCCATACCTTTGATCTCGTATTTGTATAATCTTTAGCCTCGTCATTTGTCTTGCATTTTTTACTTAGGGTTTATTCGTTCTTTTCCCCTTCCCTTAGATAAATTAAAGTTCGGTGGTGACATTTTTTGTTTTGCGAGTCAAGTTAATGTAATAGTTTGGTCTCCAATTCTCACCGCGTACACCTAGGAAGCATTATTTTCTTCTTTATGTCCCTCCTTTTGATAGTGTGAGGGTTTTACAAGACTAAGTAAAAAATAACCTTCTCCTCAAAGTGGTATAGAGACTAAAACCTCTGAGCTCTATCAGTGCAAGCAACAGGCCCTGTAGTAGAAATTGGGAAGTTTCATAATTCTGAATGAGCCTCCGAGGAGGTGAGAGTTACCATAAAATAAAGAGGTTTGAATTTCTTTTAACTCTCAGTATAGACGAGGAAGATTGTATTATATTTGTTTCGATAGAGGGAGACTAACACATGGCCATGCCCTTTTTTGTCATAGTACAATTCCCAAAAAAGAGATGGAGGATGAGATTTTTCGAAGTAAATTTCATTTTCCCCTTACACCCATAACAATATTGAAACACTCGTACGAAAGTCCAAGAAACTGGACAAAGTTGAAAGGGGGTAGTACACATGTGATCCAACACCTCCTTCTCGAAGACAGACAGAGGCAACATTACTCATAGCTTCTGAAAGATGCAATCTTAGAAGGGAATATATCACCCCTGAAACATGCTACAAATCCTTTTATCAGTGGGAATATGGGAGATAGACCTATCAGAAGGCGACCCTACTTCGACAACGACATTCCCAACGAAACCATCTTGAATGCAAGAGGAAAATGTTCCATGTACACATTATCCACCCAATGATACAAATATGTATCAATTAGCTCCAACAAACTTTCAGGTCGAACCATATTCATTTATGCGTCATAAAAGGGGTCATCTTGTTCAACAAAGTAAGAACAATTCTGAAAGGAAACACAAACCCTAGAACGCCTACAAGGAGAATATTTTTCAAGAGGCTGGATGAAGTAGTCAATTTCACGTTCAGCCGCCCTAGATAAATCAATACCCAAATTAAATTCGGCACAGGAAAGAGAGGCGGCACAAATAGAGGTGTCCCCACTGGCAAATCATCCTCATTATTCAAAGATTCTAACCCATACTCAGTGCTATCATTGGGTGAATTATGGGTAGGAATAGGAGAATCCAATCCATAGAAAATTTCCATGAGTTTGGAATTCTCAGCCCCAGGTGATGATGAAATTTTCCATGAGGTTCAAGAGCCTCATTTACAAATACATTCTCTGGTTTAATCATAATTTCTTGCAAAACTAGATAGAGAAATACCTTGGGGAGAGAAGAATGACTGACACAAAGAGATGTCAGGTTACTAGAATTTTTGGAACTCACAAATGATGAAATGAACCAAAGGAAAAAGGAAAGGTTTCAAGTGACAAATGAGGTAAAAATAACATTTGAAAAGAGGATCATCCATCTATAATGAAACTAAAAAAAAATTAACAAACCATATCAAAATTGAAGAGGAAGTCTAATGGCGAAAGTTCTATCATTTCTTATAAATAAAAGCGATTCATATGCACTAGAGTGTCCTAGGTAGGAGTGTTACACCCTAGCCTGAGAACCTATAATACATGTACCGTGAAATCGACGAAACGTATCAATGATGAAAAATACATTTAGTGTACCTACTCCCACCACTTTTATAACTACCTCGCGATTTTCCCGGTTCGGTTAACAACCGGCTCCAACGACAAGGTGCCAGCTTCGGATATGAAACACTTTCCGACTAATAAACATTCGACAAACCTTGGGGCAACTGTTCTGGCCCGGCTAAAGGCCCAATGCTGAAGCCCAACTATGCATAGCCTAATTGAAAGTATCAAACGTATTTAGTCAGCACACGTGAGATTCAAGGTACATTCTTTGATCTCGACTTTTTCTACACTCATCTTGAACTCTATAACTTACATAGGTGTTAGAGTGTTAACCTTGCAAGTCCACTCCACACCACTGTACCGGAGATCAACAACACGAGTTCAAGAGTTTAACATCATCGATCAACATCTATTCTAATTCCCACATGAAACAACATGTCTAAAATTGACGACGAAAACAACAACATTTGTAGTTAAAATATATAACATAAAAAAATGATAGAAGAAAATATGAATAAATATATATATATATATATATATATATATATATATATATATATATATATATATATATATATATATATATATATATATATATATATATAACATGAATATAACATGAATATATATATATATATATATATATATATATATATATATATATATATATATATATATATATATATATATATATATATATATATATATAGTGAGCATATCAAGTGAGAGTGATTTTAAAATGAGAGATGAGAGGAATAAATAACAACCATTAGATCAATCAAACAATAATGATTAAACTTATTCATTAATGTGACTATTAATTTTTCTCTCTCTTGATAATCTGATCTAATGGCTGTTGTTTATTCCTCTCATCTCTCATTTTAAAATCACTCTCACTTGATATGCCCTATATATATATATATATATAAAACATGAATATATATATATATACATACATATATATATATATTAACATTTTTAAATTTAATTTTAAATAATATTTTATAGTTTTGAATACAATAAAATTTAATCTTTATACATTAATCATGTCAATTTTTTTTTAAAATTGCATCTAATTAAATCATGCACATATACATATTTATGAAGATATTTTAAATTAATTTATTAAAGTATCAATATAATGTGATTTGATAGAATTCATGTTTAACAAAATTATATTTGTTAATAAAATAATATATCATATATTGTAAGTTCGAATAACAAGAATTGCAAGTCAATTAAGATGGTAGACTCTTTTTTTTTTTTTGAAAGGACAATAAAATATTTATTGAAAACTCATTTCTAGCATAAGGAATGCTGCAGAATGAGGAAAATATACAACCAGTTCCGAGACCAATACAGATAAAACTACAAACACCTGAAAAACGAAACATATCTAGCACTTGCAACAACTACAATAATATATACAATTTCAGAAGAATAAGGCAACTTTAAATTCTCCCGCATAGCAACTGATATATATCCACTATACTGCACGACCATACCACCGAAACCCAGCTGGGAAAAGGCCTAAAATTGAAAGAAGCATCAAACCACAAGCTCCAAAAGCCTCCACAACATGAACATTTTAGCTTCAAACTGTTGTGAAAAACGATGTCTTTATGCAAAGTATAAAACGGTTTCTTGATGATCAAGAACCAAAACAAGGGTTTAACGGAAAAGAAAACAAGAAGAAGAAGAAGAGAACAACATGGATTGGGCAAATATAATTCTATTTACTATTCACTTTCTCATTAAAGTTTAGAAATGATTACAAGTGAATATCACAATTTATCACACTCAACAAACTGAGTGTACTAGCCTATTTATAGACTAACTAGGTAACTTGCAGCCCAAGAAGCCTAAACAATTGGATCCTTAACACAAGGCTCAATTCGTCAGAATATAAACATTTCGACAGAATACATATAAGAACAGACTTTGACTACTATATGTAATTAAAAGGCATTAGCATGTGAACAAGCTTCGACTGCATGCTTGCCTCCTGTCGAAATACATGAAAGCCCTCCTTCGACACAGATGAGTTCGACCCAAATCTCACAAATCTCCACCTTGGATCTAACTCAGCAATAAAGGGAAACAACTAGCTTTCATCATGCAGCTTTATCAACTGCATACAGTGGAAGAACTTGCAACTTGGCAACGTCTTGGTGATCATATCAGCAACATTGTCTTCA
Source organism: Lathyrus tuberosus (assembly GCA_022829125.1). Lineage (NCBI taxonomy): Eukaryota > Viridiplantae > Streptophyta > Magnoliopsida > Fabales > Fabaceae > Lathyrus > Lathyrus tuberosus. Next base: position 1,596,851 of record JALAZF010000179.1, read on the forward strand.
GTCGAAACCTTCAGCACCTGGACTTCACCACGCTCGATTATCTCTCTAACGAAATGCAGCCTCACATCAATGTGCTTAGTTCGCTCATGATAGGCTGAATTCTTCGACAGGTGTATAGCACTTTGACTATCATATTTAACAGTGATACTTCGACCTTGAAGTTTCAGCTCCTTTGCAAAACCTTCAAGCCACAATGCTTCCTTCACAGCTTCAGTGAGGGCAATATATTCAGCTTCAGTGGTTGATAAGGCAACAACCTTCTGAGGCGTCGCTTTCCAACTGATTGTTATGCCAAACATTGTGAAAACATATCCAGAAATAGACTTTCTGGAATCCATACAACCTGCATAATCAGAGTCGACAAATCCTTCGATTTCGACTATGCTATCACCACCACAGGCTCCACCATAAATCAATACTCTTTTCAGAGACCCATTTATGTACCTGAGAATCCACTTTACAGCTTACCAGTGCGCCTTTCCAGGATTGGCCATATACCTGCTCACAAGGCTCACTCCATATGCTATGTTTGGCCTCGTACAGACCATAGCATACATCAAAGAACCCACTACACTAGCATATGGAATGCTATTCATATAGATTCTTTCAGCTTCAGTACTCGGACTTTGAGTAGTACTAAGCTTAAACTGAGGATTTGTAGGTGTCATAACAGGCTTCGAATTCGACATACGAAACTTGTCGATAAGCTTCCGTAGGTATGTCTCCTGAGATAAGCACAACTTCGACTACTTTCTATCTCTCCGGATGTCAATCCCAAGAATCCTGGCTACAACTCCCAGATCCTTCATTTCGAACTCCTTACTGAGTTCAGCCTTCACCTTCGTTACATCCTCAAACCTGTTGCTAGCTATGAGGATATCATCCACATACAGCAACAACATAACAAGTGAGTTTCTAGGTCGAAATCTGAAGTAAACACAGTGATCGAACTGACTTCTAGTGAAACCAATGTGTGCCATGAACTTGTCGAATCTCCTGTTCCACTCTCGAGGGGATTGTTTCAGGCCATACAAAGACTTATTCAGCTTGCACACATAATCTTCTTTACCCTTTTCTGCATACCCTTCAGGTTAACGCATCAGGATCATTTCATCTAGATCACCATACAGAAATGTTGTCTTCACATCCATTTGCTCAAGTTCTAAATCGAACTTTGCCACCATGGCCAACAGCATTCAAATGGATCTATGCTTTACAACAGGTGAGAACACATCATTGAAGTCGACTCCTTCTTTCTGAGTGAACCCCCTAGTAACCAGCCTCGCCTTAAAGCGCTTCGACATCACTCATTCGATTCCTTCCTTGACCTTGAAAATCCACTTACAACTGACTAACCTTGCTCCTGCAGGTTTCTCAATCAGCTCCTAAGTGTTATTATCATGAAGAGATTTCATCTCGTCATCCATGACTTTTCGCCATTCAGTCTTGTTTCGACTCCTTATAGCTTCCTTGTAATCTCTAGGTTCTTCGTCAAGTACCTGACTTGCAGAGATTAAGGCAAAAGCTATAAGATCTGCATAACCAAGTCTCTGAGGTGGCTTGATGACTCTTCTCGACCTATCTCTTGCCAGTAGGTAGTCATCAACAGTTTCTTCAACCTCATCAGCATCTTGCTCTTCGACTTTATCAGGGTTATGCACTTCAGCATCACTATGCTCCACCTCAACAGACATCTCTACCTGTTCCAGCACCTCTTCAGAGATTTCTGCACTTCGACTAACATCACCAGTTTTCTTGAAAGCCATTTCGACCTCATTGAAAACTACATCACGACTTGTGATACATCTTCTGTGACTAGGTTCTAGGCACCACAGCCTATAACCCTTAACTCCCTCAGGATATCCAAGGAACATGCATCTCAGAGCTCTAGGTTCGACCTTGTCTTGCCTAATGTGAGCATAGGCTAAACAGCCAAATACCCTCAGTTTGTCGAGATCTGGTGGATGACCCGACCAAACTTCTTCAGGTGTCTTCATTCCCAGCGTAGTCGAGGGACATCTATTTATCAGATAAGCTGTTGTCGAAACAGCCTCCGCCCAAAACACCTTCTTCAATCCAGCACTAACCAACATGCATCTAACCCTTTCAAGGATTGTTCGATTGAATCTTTTAGATAAGCCATTTTGTTGAGGAGTACCTGCTACAATCTTATGCCTTGCAATCCCAGACTCAACACAGTAACTGTCGAACGCTTCGTTGCAGAATTCAAGGCCATTGTCGGTTCTCAACCTCTTAACCTTTCTGCCAGTTTGAGTTTCGACCAGAACCTTCCAACTTTTGAAATTCTCAAAAGTTTCATCCTTCGTCTTCTGAATGATTACCCATAGCTTTCTGGAATAGTCATGAACGATGGATAAAAAATACCTTGCACCTGAGTGTGAAGGATTCCTTGCAGGCCCCCAAAGATCAGCATGAATGTAATCAAGGGATCCATGTGTTCTTTGCTTGCCTTTGTTAAACTTCGCCCTACAGGATTTACCAAATACACAAGATTCACAAAACTCCAGCTTTTCGACTTTGTCACCTCCTAGCAGGTTCTGCTTCCCCAATTCGACCAGGCTTCTTTCGCTGACATGGCCCAATCTCATGTGCCATAATTTTGTCTTCGACATAGGTTTCGTGGATACAACATTTGTCGAACCACTTACAACCTCAGCCTCAAGGGTATACAAGCCTTGGTTTTTCACGCCTCTCAAGACTTCCTTCGACCCTTTCATGACTTTCAGGATACCTTGCTCTCCTTTGAAAACATATCCCTTTCTGTCGAATTCACCAAGAGAAATTAAATTCCTCTTAAGATTAGGTACATACCTAACCCCAGTCAATAGCTTTATTGACTCATCATGGAGCTTGAATCTAACAGATCCAATACCTGTAATCTTGCAAGCTTTATTATTCCCCAGCAGCACTGATCCTCCATCTTGATCACATAATTCTTTAAACACATTCTTGTTTGGAGTCATATGCCAAGTACATCCAGAATCCATAATCCACTCTTCGCAAGAGTTGCTGCTCGACACCACAAGGAAATCAGATGATTCATAACCATCTTGCACAATAGCTGCATTCCATTGTCCTTACCTCCATGATTATTCAGGCGCTCAGGGCACATCTTTCTTGTATGACCCTCCTTCTTACAGTGATAACATTTGATACCAGACATATCACCACCATAAGACTTCTGCTGAACCTTTCCTTTCTTCTTGTCAAACCTACCATCTTTCTTCGACGTTCTTCCTTTTACGGATAACCCTTCGCCAATTGATGAAGGTTTCTGCTCCTTTCTTTCGTTCAAGTCCTTTGAATACAAGGCTGCTTGAACTTCTTCAAAGGTCGGGGACTCTCTTCCATACAAGAGAGTTTCTTTGAAGTGAGCATGCGATCTAGGCAAAGCACACAACAGCAACAATGCTTGATCTTCATCATCAATCTTCACATCAATGTTTTCAAGATCAAGAATCAGCTTGTTGAAAGAATCCAACTGCTCAGCCAAAGCTTTGTCTTCATTCATCTTGAACGAATACAAGGCTTGCTTCAGGTAAAGATGATTCACCAACGACTTGGTCATGTACAAGCTTTCAAGCTTCACCCATAATCCCGATGCCGTCATCTCCTTTGACACCTGCCGGAGAACCTTATCACCAAGGCTCAACAATATTGCGCTGTGTGCTTTCTCGATCATTGTCGTCTTTTCTCTTTCCGTCAACGCATCATCCATGGCTGCCATTCCCTTCAACGCTTCCAAACATTCCTGCTGAACCAGTAGGGCTTTCATCTTCAAGCGCCACAGACCGAAATCGTTCACTTCGGTGAACTTCTCAATCTCATACTTTGTTGAAGTCATCTTCTCCACGCTCACCGCACCAATTTGTTGTGAAAAACGATGTCTTTATGCAAAGTATAAAACGGTTTCTTGATGATCAAGAACCAAAACAAGGGTTTAACGGAAAAGAAAACAAGAAGAAGAAGAAGAAGAGAACAACAAGGATTGGGCAAATATAATTCTGTTTACTATTCACTTTCTCATTAAAGTTTACAAATGATTACAAGTGAATATCACAATTTGCCACACTCAACAAACTGAGTGTACTAGCCTATTTATAGACTAACTAGGTAACTTGCAGCCCAAGAAACCTAAATAATTGGACCCTTAACACAAGGCCCAATTCGTCAGAATATAAACATTTTGACAGAATACATATAAGAACAGACTTCGACTACTATATGTAATTAATAGGCATCAGCATGTGAACAAGCTTCGACTGCATGCTTGCTCCTGTCGAAATACATGAAAGCTCTCCTTCGACACAGATGAGTTTGACCCAGATCTCACACAAACAAAGCACCAACCTAAAGCACTGCCTGATTATGGTCTGGAAATGGTATGATGGAAGCACATGCGCCCAAAATCAAAATCAATGATGAATTTTTATCAAGATATGATTCTTTTAATTGAGCATTATATGAATAACCTCAACCAGCGTGATAAAAAAGCCATCAACACTGAACTACAATTAATACAGTTTGATGAAGATACGATCAGCTGAGAGACAGAGCACCGAAAGGGCAGTTGAGACCCTACTACACAAAATTGGATCCACCACAGACGACAGAAGAACGCTCCCTCAGAATAGCTAAGACCAAGGAATAAATATGCTACCACCAAAAACCACCCAACCTACACCGGACAAATAACAACAAACTACAAGTCCGACGTGAGAAGAAAGGCACACAACGGGACACCAATACCACAACAGCATAATCAACAAAGGACTAAGTTCTAGAGAGATGAAGAAACATTAAGATGGTAGTTATAAGACGGTAAATATAAAAGATTAGCACTTTATCATTCAAGTTAATTATTAAATTCAAAGAGTGGTAGAACGAAATATAGAAAGGAAATGTGTTCCTTAAATTAACGGGTCCAAAACTTTTATGTTGAGGAGGCAATTCATATATATAGATTTTAAGTGTATTTAACATAAACCTTTAAAAAATTCAATGTTAGTATTTTAATATATTTTAACAAAAATTTTATTTTTTAAAAATATAAATTTTTAAAAAAAAAGTTTGAATGATAATCACTAGTCACTTCTAAAATTTAAACATTTTCAAAAACATACGCTTGTAGGTTTTGGATTTTAATATTACAAATATATTGAATATGCGAATACATATAGAATTTCATAATTGTTCCAGTGTTGATTAATAGCCTATATTGTTTAAGAGTCTGTTTAGTAAGACCATAAAAAGAGCTTTTAACTTGTAGCTTTTAGCTTTTCAGCTCATTTTGATTAAAAAACTCTGTTTGGTAATGCATTTTATCTTTTAGCTTTTAGCTTTTTAACTAGCTTTTAGCTTTTTATTCAAAAGCTATTTGAAGTAGCTTTTGAGCTTGTAGCTTTTAGCTTATAACTTTTTTTTCCAATTATACCCTTATTATTTTAACATATATATATATATATATATATATATATATATATATATATATATATATATATATATATATAAATAATAGTTACTATTAAAAAATTGATTTTAAAAGATTGAATTTAGGGAGATTTTGAAGAATGTTATAGAAGATTTTAGATATTATTTTTATTTATTAAACATAAATTATATAATTAATTTAAAAATAGTGTTGATAATTCTTAAATTAGTGAAACATTGGAATAGAATCAATAAAATCAACAAAGATGAAGAAAATTCAGAATATTATTACAGTTTTATTGTAAAATATTAGACAATAATTTTATATTTGCAAAAACTTTAACATATTACACATTATTTATATTATATAGATATAATTTTATATTTGCAAAAACTTTAACTTCCCCAATATATATATATATATATGTTCAGAACTGGACCAATGGCTAGAATTGGCCCAATCCACCTCTGCTCCAGAAGCGGCCCAAATTGCCTAGGTCCAATCCACAGAGGGGCAAAAACGACCTTTCTGCCCCTCCAACCGGGCAAGGAATGCAACATTCCTCCCCGACGTTGATGCCCGTTACACACGACTTCCTCGCTGCCCGAACAGCAAAGGACAGGTGCCCGAAACTGCGTTTATGCCCGACATAACGGCTAGTTTCGGGCACCCTGCCCGGCATAACGGGTAGTTTGGGCAGTTACCTATTCTTTGGGGAAAACGGTTATTTCGCCCCGAAAATTGGACCGTTGGCCACGCGTTGGGGGCTCTATATAAACCCTCTCGCTTGAGAGGGTCAGGTATCCAATATTCACCCTAAGAATTCATACTTTGTACTTGCCCCTTTTCTCTGACCCTTTCTCACTTGAGCATCGGAGTGCCTTGTAGGTACACCCCCTCCTCTCCATACGACCAGCATCCCTGACGCACTTGGCGGCCTGATTCTACAGGATCTGATCCAGCCTTCACGATAAGTGGCGGCGTCTGTGGGAAATTTTTGTTCTCCCCATCTTTCTTTAACCGAAGATCAAAACAATTCTCAAACATCATCACGATCATGGCCTCCCAAGATCGATCCAAGGATGCTCTCCAATCAACCATCCTCCCCGTTAACAAATCTGACGTTGACGGCCAATCATCTCTCCTCCGAGATGCTCGTTTCCTTAGTGATGGAGCCACTGCTTCTCCTTCCCCTACCCCTGCTGATCGCAACAACGATCAAACGTCTCTCGACCTCCAGCCCGTTCCTATTCCGCCCAGCGCGGACCCGGCCGTGGCAGCCCTCCTGGAGGCCCTCAACAAAACCAACACCCTGATCCTGTAGCAAAACGAGAGGATCGAGGCACAGGAAGAGTCTCGCCGTCCAAGATCACCTCCTACGCGGAGGAACCAGCGACGATCTAGAAGCCCGCAGCCACGGAGAGAAATCGACCGAAGACTACGCCAAGAGCACGATCCTCTCGTGGCCCGAAAGCGCGACCAGATCTCCCCGCGTGACTAGCACGCTCATGACCACAAAAGGACTCGAACGAACGAGGAATCTGCGATCAAGTCCAAAAGAAGGGCATGCTCACCTTCTCCTCGAAGGAACCGCTCACCTTCTCCTCAAAGGAACCACTCACCTTCTCCACAAAGGAACTGCCGACGGGAGCAACCCGTCCGGTCACCATCATACACCAGTTCTAGTGACGACGACGAGCCTCGCGGCCCATTGTCCCAGGAGATCTTGGCCACCCGTCTCCCAAAAGTCTTGGATAAACCCCCGTCACTTGGCACATACGACGGGACCACCGACCCCGACGAGCACATCGAGAACATCGATGCGCTGCTAGACTACCGCGGCGTACGGGGCGCCATCAAATGTAGACTATTCCCGACCACGCTTCGGAAGGGAGAAATGACGTGGTATAAACAACTTGTAGAAGCAAGCTTCACTCACATTGAGTTTTGATGAAGACAACACAACAAGCTCTCTACAAAGATAATATGCAAAAAGAAAGAGAATCAAGCTACATGAAGTACAAGAAGTTCAAGTTCAAGAAGATATCCTAAGTACTATCAAGTTGAATCAATTAGCTTCAAGTGTTCAAGTATCATGAAGATCAAAGGTTGAACAAAGGTATATCAATGTCATATAAAATGCTTATACAAGTGTTCAAAAGTGTCTCAAGCATATAATATATATTGATAAAATAGTTCTCAAAATATTTCTTTAATTGGAAAAATTATTTTTCATTTTTGAACCATATTAAATCACTTTCAAATATAATCTATTGACTTGGATAAATCAATAGATGTTGTATAAAATTGGTTCAAATACTTAGACAATTTTTTTAATTATTTAATTTATTTAAACATTCAGTTTTTGGTAAATTATGGCGTTTTTAACTGTCGTAACAGCACCAGAAACCGCCATAATTCATACTGTTCTGAACCAGTATTTTAAATTTTAAATTTCAAAATTATTTGGTAAAGTGTGGCGTTTTGAAACGACGTAATAGACCAAACAACCGCCACAATTTACAACATACTGGAACAGTGTTTTTTATTTAAAATTGAAAAATGTTTTGTTTAAATGCATCTTTTCATTATATCTTTTCATGGCATCTCTTACATCATTTGTCTTATTAAATTCAGAATCTTTCTAACCATTGCCATGACTTTTGAATGGTTGCTTTCATCAATATAAATACATGTCATTTTCAGATTAAAACTCACCTCCAAGAAATTTCATAATAAAAAATCCACTCATTCTTTTCATCTTTTAGTTATTCTTCAAGTGTTCATTCAAACATATTTTTGAGAGAAACCTTTGCATAAATTTCACACATTATCATTGTTTCATCTCATTTTATTCAAGAACACTTGTATATTTCATTTGAGTGATATTTATTTCAAGGAGAAGATCGATCGTGAAGATTGATAGCATCATATTCTCAAGACATCAAAGTTATATCAAGATTGATATCAACCTACTATCAAGACATAATCTTATTATCAAGAATATTTTTCTGTTTTACCTTGTTGTCCAGGATTGTTGGAAACAAGTGAGTGTTTTTGAAGAGGATTGTTCTTCATACACTTATTTACCTATAGGTTAGATAGTAAGCATCACCATTAGAGTGATTAGGCTGTACAATAATTCTAAACTATAGTGAACTCTCTTTCATGTTGAAGGAGGAGTGGAGTACTCTCGGGCTGTGAGGGGAACCACTATAATTCTCTTGTGTTATTTTTCCTTTCCGCACTTTACTTTCAAGCACTTATCATCTAACGGAAAAATAACCAAGAACCGGTAAAAAGATCGAAGAAATTTTTAAGAACCTAATTCACCCCCCTCCCCTCTTAGGCGCATTTACACTTACAATTGGTATCAGAGTAGGTGATAGGTAACCTGTTCCTATTCGATTCAGATGGCTTCCGCAAACAATGATCTTGTATTCAAAGACGGTGGTAGTAGCAACAAGCCTCCTTTGTTTTCTGGCCAATACTTCGACTTCTGGAAAATCCGTATGAAGGCACATTTAGAAGCACAAGGAAGTGATATATGGGAGGCTGTTCAAAATGGTCCTTTTATTCCTACAACGCTTTTCAACGGAGTTGGTACGCCAAAACCACAAGCATCATGGGATGAGGATGATAAGGAAAAGGTTCTCTATGACAAAAAGGCAATAAATATTTTACAAAGTGCACTTGGAATGGATGAATTCTTCCGCGTCTCAACATGTACAACGGCCAAGCAAATATGGGACACTCTTGTAGAAACTCACGAAGGAACCGCCGAAGTCAAAAGATCTAGATTGAATACCTTAAGTCAAGAGTACGAGTTATTCAGAATGCAACCAGGAGAATCAATCCTAGACTTGCAGAAAAGATTCGTGCATTTGACAAATCACTTGAATGCACTTGGTAAGACTCTAACGAATGATGAACTTAATCTTAAAGTGCTTAGGTCTTTAACAAGAGAGTGGCAACCCAAAGTGACGGCAATTTCCGAGAAGAAGAGTTTATCAACGATGACATCCGCTACTCTATTCGGAAAGCTTCAAGAATATGAGACGGAACTTGGACTATTGGAGAAACGTGAGAACCAAGAAAAGAAATCCAAGAGCATTGCCTTAAAAGTCGAATCCAAAGTTATGAAGAAAGAAGACAATCCTGAAGAGGACGAAAACTTTATGCTTCTTGTAAAAAGACTAGGAAAATACTTCAGTGCAAAAAATAATATTGGAAACTCTAGTTTCACAAGAAGAAAGAAGTCCTCAAAGAACAAAAAAAAAAGAAGCATCAACATCCAATGGAGACATTATATGCTATGAATGTGGAAAGCAAGGCCACATCAAACCGGAATGTCCCAAACTCGCAAAGAATCGTGACAACAAAGGAAAGAAGGATTACAAAAAGAAAGCCTACATTGCTTGGGATGACAACGAAATAAGTTCTTCATCGGACTCCGATAGTGATCAAACCGCAAATCTAGCATTGATGGCATCACATCATTCCGACGATGAAGACGATGAGGTTAGTAGTAACTTTTCAATTTATGATAATGATGCTCAAGGAGCAATTGATGAACTTTTAATTGAATGCAAAATTCTATATAAAACCGTCTCATCTCAAAAGAAACAAATATCCATCTTGGAAGAAAATATTGAGAAAATGGAAAATAAGTTCAAAGATGAAAAAGAAGAATTAATCAAGAATTTTGCACGCACTAAATGTGAGTCACTTACTTTTCAAATAGTTCAAATGAAAAGAGTCCTAGAAAGATATGAGAAAGGATAAGTTGGATTGGAACATGTTCTTAGTAGTCAAAGATACTCAAATGATAAAAGTGGTCTAGGTTACTCAAGATTTTCTAAACAAACTTCTAACAAGACCATTTTTGTAAAAGCTAAAGAACAAATTCCTTTAGAGAAAAGTGACAAGCCTAAAATGGTTCAACAATATAACAAAAGGAAAAGAAATAATAAGAAGAAGTCTTATAATAAGAAGAAATCTTATCCCCCTAGATATAAAAGCAACTTTGAGCCTACGTGTTTCTATTGTGGTATTAAAGGTCATACTCCTAATGCATGTTATATTAGAAACTTTAGTGTTGCTCAAGGCCATTATGTATGGGTCAAGAAAAGAACTAACTTTGAAGGACCCAAGGCTATTTGGGTACCTAATAAAACGTAACTCTTTTTTGTAGGTATGCATGAAGACCTCTTCAAATCAATGGTATCTTGATAGTGGATGTTCGAGGCACATGACGGGTGACCTAAGCAAATTTTCACATCTAACGCTGAAGGCCAAAGGATATGTTACTTATGGTGACAACAACAAAGGAAGAATCCTTGGCGTCGGCATCATTGGTTCACCGCCTTCAACAACTATAGAAGATGTCCTATATGTGGAAGGTCTAAAGCATAGTCTCCTTAGCATTAGCGAATTGTGTGACCGAGGTTTCAAAATCAACTTCACTAAAGATGAATGTTTGATTGAAAACAAAGTTACTCATGAAGTTATGCTAAAAGGTAAAAGAGTTAATAACATATTTTTAATTTCCTTAGATAACTTGTCTTTGAATGTTAGGTGTCTCTTGGCAAACAACAATGAATCATGGTTATGGCATAAGAGGTTTGCTCATATTCATATGGAGCACTTGAATAAGTTGATCAAGCATGACTTAGTCATTGGATTGCCAAAGATCAAATTCATCAAAGATGGGTTGTGTGGCGCTTGCCAAAAAGGAAAGCAAACCAAATCAACTTTCACATCCAAGAATGTGGTGTCCACAACTAGGCCACTACAATTGTTGCACATGGATCTCTTTGGTCCATCGAGAACAAAAAGCTTTGGAGGTAATGTCTATGCATTAGTTATTGTTGATGATTTCTCTAGATATACTTGGACATTGTTTTTAGTACAGAAAAGTGATGCTTTCAAAGCCTTCAAGAAGTATTGCAAAGAATTATTAAAAAGATTTGATATGTATTTATGTATGTTATAATTATGAATTGTCATTGTTTTGGAATCCTCTTCCTGTTTGCTAATGACAAAGGGGGAGAAGGATTGGTTTCTCTAACATTTTTGTGCAGAAAATTATTACCCTCATGAATTTAGGGGGGGCTCCACTTTAGGGGGAGAATCAAACTTAGAGAAACATCAAGTCTAAAGATTCAATATTTCAATGGATTGGTTGTCATTATCAAAAAGGGGGAGATTGTAGAAGCAAGCTTCACTCACATTGAGTTTTGATAAAGACAACACAACAAGCTCTCTACAAAGATAATATGCAAAAAGAAAGAGAATCAAGCTACATGAAGTACAAGAAGTTCAAGTTCAAGAAGATATCCTAAGTACTATCAAGTTGAATCAATTAGCTTCAAGTGTTCAAGTATCATGAAGATCAAAGGTTGAACAAAGGTATATCAATGTCATTTAAAATGCTTATACAAGTGTTCAAAAGTGTCTCAAGCATACAATATATATTGATAAAATAGTTCTCAAAATATTTCTTTAATTGGAAAATTTATTTTTCATTTTTGAACCATATTAAATCACTTTCAAATATAATCTATTGACTTGGATAAATCAATAGATGTTGTATAAAATTGGTTCAAATACTTAGACAAATTTTTTAATTATTTAATTTATTTAAACATTCAGTTTTTGGTAAATTATGGTCTTTTTAACTGTCGTAACAGCACCAGAAACCACTATAATTCACACCGTCTGAACCAGTATTTTAAATTTTAAATTTCAAAATTATTTGGTAAAGTGTGGCGTTTTGAAACGACGTAACAGACCAAACAACCGCCACAATTTACAACGTACTGGAACAGTGTTTTTTATTTAAAATTGAAAAATGTTTTGTTTGAATGCATCTTTTCATTATATCTTTTCATGGCATCTCTTACATCATTTGTCTTATTAAATTCAGAATTTTTCTAACCATTGCCATGACTTTTGAATGGTTGCTTTCATCAATATAAATACATGTCATTTTCAGATTAAAACTCACCTCCAAGAAATTTCATAATAAAAAATCCACTCATTCTTTTCATCTTTCAGTTATTCTTCAAGTGTTCATTCAAACATATTTTTGAGAGAAACCTTTGCATAAATTTCACACATTATCATTGTTTCATCTCATTTTATTCAAGAACACTTGTATATTTCATTTGAGTGATATTTATTTCAAGGAGAAGATCGATCGTGAAGATTGATAGCATCATATTCTCAAGACATCAAAGTTATATCAAGATTGATATCAACCTACTATCAAGACATAATCTTATTATCAATAATATTTTTCTGTTTTACCTTGTTGTCCAGGATTGTTGGAAACAAGTGAGTGTTTTTGAAGAGGATTGTTCTTCATACACTTATTTACCTATAGGTTAGATAGTAAGCATCACCATTGGTGTGATTAGGCTGTACAATAATTCTAAACTATAGTGAACTCTCTTTCATGTTGAAGGAGGAGTGGAGTACTCTCGGGCTGTGAGGGGAACCACTACAATTCTCTTGTGTCATTTTTCCTTTCCGCACTTTACTTTCAAGCACTTATCATTTAACGGAAAAATAACCAAGAACCGGTAAAAAGATCAAAGAAATTTTTAAGAACCTAATTCACCCCCCCCCCCCCCCCCCCTCTTAGGCGCATTTACACTTACACAACTACCCGAGGAATCCATCACCACGTGGAAACAACTGGGCAGGATGTTCTCGCGGCACTTCATAGCATCTCGCCGCCATCCCAAAACTGAGGCCTCCCTCGGAGCCATAATCCAGGGGAAAGATGAACCTCTCCGCGCATATATTGAGAGGTTCAACAAGCAAGCTGTGCAGGTCCTGACGACTGTTCGCTGGTGAATTTGGCGAACAACCTCTGGTTTCCTAATTTATGAAAATTAGTTTACTAACAGGACCAACCAAACAAATCCTAGGACAAAGTGCTTTTGAAAATGTCTTGGATTTGAAAAGGAATGTATTCATTTTGTGTTATCTAAGGTTTCTTTTAATAGTTTTTCGACTGATAAAACAAAGACACGATAATGGCGAAAAAGTAATTGAAGATAAATTTAAATGGGACACAAAGTAAATTGCTGAAGTAAAGGAAATGACTTGAATGTAAAAAAAAATGAAGAAAAACTTGGAATTTTATTAAAGTGCATAAATGTAAACTGGTGTTTTCCATACATACATTTTCCAGAACACTCGTTTCTCTCACACGGTTACTTTGAGTATTTGCGGTAATTTGTACAAAGGTTGGAACACCCCAAATCCAACGCTAAGACCCCCTATTTATATACAAATGAAATAACTACTCATAACAGCTATTTCTCCTAATAGCGACAAATGGCATTCTGCATGCATTCGCCTCCTAGATGCGTTCCACGCGTCTAATTTCAAAAGTGAAACTCCCTCCGAAAATTTGAATTTCAAACACCCGTCGAATGGACCGATTCTTCTTGTGTCGAAACTATCCTTCTTACTTAGAAAAATATGCCAATGTTTTCCCTAAGTACCATTTGTCTTCGACTTGCCTTCCTCATCAAAAACCTTCTAACTGAAATGACCTGTCGAATCACCCTGTCGAAATTTCCATTTTGCTTTTGAACAATTTCCTGGCGTCGAAATTAGCAACCTACAAATTGCCCCCCAAAAAATGCATTTTTGACCGAGGGAGAAAAACATTTTTGCCAATGCAATTCGACGCCATGAATCATTCGACTAGTGGCTGTTCATATGATTTAGACGTTTGAAATGTCAGAATCATCATTACGTTTTTCCCCAAACGTCTTTTCAGCCCACGTTTTGAGATCTTCATCAACCCTACTCTAACCCCTAGCACATCGTGGGTCAAAACCCTAACTGCCACCGTCTGAACCATCCATTTCACACTCTCCACGTGCTGCCATTTCGACTAATTCGTGCTCAGGCACTTGCGTGAAACATATCGCCTTAAGTAATCTAAACCTATTTAAATAATCTTCAATTGGCTCAGAGAATTTTCTTTTAACACTAGCTAACTCCTTCAAACTTATTTTTGTTGGTCCCATGTAAAATTGTTCATGGAACAACCTTTCTAACTGGACCCAAGTATGGATCGAATTTGCAGGCAAAGACGTGAACCAAGTAAAAGCATTTTTTGTTAAAGAACTTGGAAAATATTTCATTTTTAAATTTTCATTGCGTGCAATTTCTCCTGCTTCGATCAAGTAACGGGCCACATGTTCGACAGTGGATTCACTAGTGTCCCATGAGAATTTGGTAAACTTGGGGACTTTCCATCTTGGGGGTAATTCTTGTTGCAAAATATACTCAGACAATGGGGATGTATAACTGGGCCTTTTCAGCCCCACATTCACACCATTTCTGGCCATAATCCTTTCGACCATGGCTGCTAAATTGTTTTCTGCTGGCATGTTGTTATGACATAATTGTTGCACGACATCATCAGCATCTTGGTTTTTAGGGACTAACACCCTCCTAGGCTCTTGTTGGACAGGAATTTCGACAGGAGGCTATTCGACCACTACCTCTTGGTTTCTAGGGTTTACTTGAGGAACATTCGCTGGCCTCTGGTTTATTGTGGTTTCCTCTTCGACAACTACTCTGGGATTCTGAACTATTTGTTCCCTTGGTTGAGTTTGAGGAACACCAAAGAAATCAGCAATGCGCGTCATTTGCGCTGCTAATAACTGGTTCGTTTGGGTGGTGTTTTGGATTAAAGGATTAAACACAGCCCCCATTTGTTGCGTTAGCATCTGCACCATATCATGGTTGCTTTCGTCCATTTGTTGCCTAATTACTTGTGCAGAATTGTTAGTGATTGCAGGCATATAAGTTTGGTATCCCGTTGGCACAGGCTGACCCATTCTGCCTATGTGGTTCGCACCAGACCCTGATCCTTGTAGGGGCGAAGTAATATTCATCAAAGGATCAGAGTATAACGACGACGCATTGTGCAAACTTGCCATCACCGTTGTTGGCATTCCATAAGGCTGTTCTCTATTATGTGGAGGCATTGAAAAATTCATCACAAATGGCCTATGAACACCCCCCTAAAGGATGAGGGGTCATCTGAGGCATTTGGGGTCCCACTGTAGAGACACTGGGCGCATTTTGGGATGCCAAAAATGCTGGGATTGACCCCGTTAATGATGGTATCGCCTCTAATACAGAAACTGACGCCGTATTGTCTCCTGTCGAAGGAATAGGTGTTGGATTGTTAACATTTTGATTATTAGGCGCACTTTGATTTGCCATTCTTCTTGTTCTTGTTCTTTTTGGTCTTTCTTCGTTGTTCACGGCTAACTTGCCACTCCTTAGAATCATACAACGAAATAAAAACTTTTTCTTCTAAGAATTTGCTATAAGAACAAAAGGACAAACTAAACAAATGCACTAGGTCCCACTGGGCGTGCCAATTTGTTTGCTGGTGAAATTGGCGAACAACCTCTGGTCTCCTAATTTAAGAAAATTAGTTTACTAACAGGACCAACCAAACAAATCCTAGGACAAAGTGCTTTTGAAAATGTCTTGGATTTGAAAAGGAATGTATTCGTTTTGTGTTATCTAAGGTTTCTTTTAATAGTTTTTCGACTGATAGAACAAAGACACGATAATGGCGAAAAAGTAATTGAAGATAAATTTAAACGGGACACAAAGTAAATTGCTGAAGTAAAGGAAATGACTTGAATGTAAAAAAAATGAAGAAAAACTTGGAATTTTATTAAAGTGCATAAATGTAAACTGGTGTTTTCCATACATACATTTTCCAGAACACTCGTTTCTCTCACACGGTTACTTTGAGTATTTGTGGTAATTTGTACAAAGTTTGGAACACCCCAAATCCAACGCTAAGACCCCCTATTTATATACAAACGAAATAACTACTCATAACAGCTATTTCTCCTAATGGTGACAAATGGCATTCTGCATGCATTCGCCTCCTAGATGCGTTCCACGCGTCTAATTTCAAAAGTGAAACTCCCTCCGAAAATTTGAATTTCAAACACCCGTCGAATGGACCGATTCTTCTTGTGTCGAAACTATCCTTCTTACTTAGAAAAATATGCCAATGTTTTCCCTAAGTACCATTTGTCTTCGACTTGCCTTCCTCATCAAAAACCTTCTAACTGAAATGACCTGTCGAATCACCCTGTCGAAATTTCCATTTTGCTTTTGAACAATTTCCTGGCGTCGAAATTAGCAACCTACAAATTGCCCCCCAAAAAATGCATTTTTGACCGAGGGAGAAAAACATTTTTTGCCAATGCAATTCGACGCCATGAATCATTCGACTAGTGGTTGTTCATATGATTTAGACGTTTGAAATGTCAGAATCATCATTACGTTTTTCCCCAAACATCTTTTCAGCCCACGTTTTGAGATCTTCATCAACCCTACTCTAACCCCTAGCACATGGTGGGTCAAAACCCTAACTGCCACCGTCTGAACCATCCACTTCACACTCTCCACGTGCTGCCATTTCGACTAATTCGTGCTCAGGCACTTGCGTGAAACATCTCGCCTTAAGTAATCTAAACCTATTTAAATAATCTTCAATTGGCTCAGAGAATTTTCTTTTAACACTAGCTAACTCCTTCAAACTTATTTTTGTTGGTCCCATGTAAAATTGTTCATGGAACAACCTTTCTAACTGGACCCAAGTATAGATCGAATTTGCAGGCAAAGACGTGAACCAAGTAAAAGCATTTTTTGTTAAAGAACTTGGAAAATATTTCATTTTTAAATTTTCATTGCGTGCAATTTCTCCTGCTTCGATCAAGTAACGGGCCACATGTTCGACAGTGGATTCACTAGTGTCCCATGAGAATTTGGTAAACTTGGGGACTTTCCATCTTGGGGGTAATTCTTGTTGCAAAATATACTCAGACAATGGGGATGTATAACTGGGCCTTTTCAGCCCCACATTCACACCATTTCTGGCCATAATCCTTTCGACCATGGCTGCTAAATTGTTTTCTGCTGGCATGTTGTTATGACACAATTGTTGCACGACATCATCAGCATCTTGGTTTTTATGGACTAACACCCTCCTAGGCTCTTGTTGGACAGGAATTTCGACAGGAGGCTGTTCGACCACTACCTCTTGGTTTCTAGGGTTTACTTGAGGAACATTCGCTGGCCTCTGGTTTATTGTGGTTTCCTCTTCGACAACTACTCTGGGATTCTGAACTATTTGTTCCCTTGGTTGAGTTTGAGGAACACCAAAGAAATCAGCAATGCGCGTCATTTGCGCTGCTAATAACTGGTTCGTTTGGGTGGTGTTTTGGATTAAAGGATTAAACACAGCCCCCATTTGTTGCGTTAGCATCTGCACCATATCATGGTTGCTTTCGTCCATTTGTTGCCTAATTACTTGTGCAGAATTGTTAGTGATTGCAGGCATATAAGTTTGGTATCCCGTTGGCACAGGCTGACCCATTCTGCCTATGTGGTTCGCACCAGACCCTGATCCTTGTAGGGGCGAAGTAATATTCATCAAAGGATCAGAGTATAACGACGACGCATTGTGCAAACTTGCCATCACCGTTGTTGGCATTCCATAAGGCTGTTCTCTATTATGTGGAGGCATTGAAAAATTCGTCACAAATGGCCTATGAACACCCCCCTAAAGGAGGAGGGGTCATCTGAGGCATTTGGGGTCCCACTGTAGAGACACTGGGCGCATTTTGGGATGCCAAAAATGTTGGGATTGACCCCGTTAATGATGGTATCGCCTCTAATACAGAAACTGAGGCCGTATTGTCTCCTGTCGAAGGAATAGGTGTTGGATTGTTAACATTTTGATTATTAGGCGCACTTTGATTCGCCATTCTTCTTGTTCTTGTTCTTTTTGGTCTTTCTTCGTTGTTCACGGCTAACTTGCCACTCCTTAGAATCATACAACGAAATAAAAACTTTTTCTTCTAAGAATTTGCTATAAGAACAAAAGGACAAACTAAACAAATGCACTAGGTCCCACTGGGCGTGCCAATTTGTTTGCTGGTGAAATTGGCGAACAACCTCTGGTCTCCTAATTTATGAAAATTAGTTGACTAACAGGACCAACCAAACAAATCCTAGGACAAAGTGCTTTTGAAAATGTCTTGGATTTGAAAAGGAATGTATTCGTTTTGTGTTTTCTAAGGTTTCTTTTAATAGTTTTTCGAATGATAGAACAAAGACACGATAATGGCGAAAAAGTAATTGAAGATAAATTTAAACGGGACACAAAGTAAATTGCTGAAGTAAAGGAAATGACTTGAATGTAAAAAAAATGAAGAAAAACTTGGAATTTTATTAAAGTGCATAAATGTAAACTGGTGTTTTCCATACATACATTTTCCAGAACACTCGTTTCTCTCACACGGTTACTTTGAGTATTTGTGGTAATTTGTACAAAGTTTGGAACACCCCAAATCCAACGCTAAGACCCCCTATTTATATACAAACGAAATAACTACTCATAACAGCTATTTCTCCTAATGGTGACAAATGGCATTCTGCATGCATTCGCCTCCTAGATGCGTTCCACGCGTCTAATTTCAAAAGTGAAACTCCCTCCGAAAATTTGAATTTCAAACACCCATCGAATGGACCGATTCTTCTTGTGTCGAAACTATCCTTCTTACTTAGAAAAATATGCCAATGTTTTCCCTAAGTACCATTTGTCTTCGACTTGCCTTCCTCATCAAAAACCTTCTAACTGAAATGACCTGTCGAATCACCCTGTCGAAATTTCCATTTTGCTTTTGAACAATTTCCTGGCGTCGAAATTAGCAACCTACAAATTGCCCCCCAAAAAATGCATTTTTGACCGAGGGAGAAAAACATTTTTTGCCAATGCAATTCGACGCCATGAATCATTCGACTAGTGGCTGTTCATATGATTTAGACGTTTGAAATGTCAGAATCATCATTACGTTTTTCCCCAAACGTCTTTTCAGCCCACGTTTTGAGATCTTCATCAACCCTACTCTAACCCCTAGCACATCGTGGGTCAAAACCCTAACTGCCACCGTCTGAACCATCCACTTCACACTCTCCACGTGCTGCCATTTCGACTAATTCGTGCTCAGGCACTTGCGTGAAACATCTCGCCTTAAGTAATCTAAACCTATTTAAATAATCTTCAATTGGCTCAGAGAATTTTCTTTTAACACTAGCTAACTCCTTCAAACTTATTTTTGTTGGTCCCATGTAAAATTGTTCATGGAACAACCTTTCTAACTGGACCCAAGTATGGATCGAATTTGCAGGCAAAGACGTGAACCAAGTAAAAGCATTTTTTGTTAAAGAACTTGGAAAATATTTCATTTTTAAATTTTCATTGCGTGCAATTTCTCCTGCTTCGATCAAGTAACGGGCCACATGTTCGACAGTGGATTCACTAGTGTCCCATGAGAATTTGGTAAACTTGGGGACTTTCCATCTTGGGGGTAATTCTTGTTGCAAAATATACTCAGACAATGGGGATGTATAACTGGGCCTTTTCAGCCCCACATTCACACCATTTCTGGCCATAATCCTTTCGACCATGGCTGCTAAATTGTTTTCTGCTGGCATGTTGTTATGACACAATTGTTGCACGACATCATCAGCATCTTGGTTTTTATGGACTAACACCCTCCTAGGCTCTTGTTGGACAGGAATTTCGACAGGAGGCTGTTCGACCACTACCTCTTGGTTTCTAGGGTTTACTTGAGGAACATTCGCTGGCCTCTGGTTTATTGTGGTTTCCTCTTCGACAACTACTCTGGGATTCTGAACTATTTGTTCCCTTGGTTGAGTTTGAGGAACACCAAAGAAATCAGCAATGCGCGTCATTTGCGCTGCTAATAACTGGTTCGTTTGGGTGGTGTTTTGGATTAAAGGATTAAACACAGCCCCCATTTGTTGCGTTAGCATCTGCACCATATCATGGTTGCTTTCGTCCATTTGTTGCCTAATTACTTGTGCAGAATTGTTAGTGATTGCAGGCATATAAGTTTGGTATCCCGTTGGCACAGGCTGACCCATTCTGCCTATGTGGTTCGCACCAGACCCTGATCCTTGTAGGGGCGAAGTAATATTCATCAAAGGATCAGAGTATAACGACGACGCATTGTGCAAACTTGCCATCACCGTTGTTGGCATTCCATAAGGCTGTTCTCTATTATGTGGAGGCATTGAAAAATTCGTCACAAATGGCCTATGAACACCCCCCTAAAGGAGGAGGGGTCATCTGAGGCATTTGGGGTCCCACTGTAGAGACACTGGGCGCATTTTGGGATGCCAAAAATGTTGGGATTGACCCCGTTAATGATGGTATCGCCTCTAATACAGAAACTGAGGCCGTATTGTCTCCTGTCGAAGGAATAGGTGTTGGATTGTTAACATTTTGATTATTAGGCGCACTTTGATTCGCCATTCTTCTTGTTCTTGTTCTTTTTGGTCTTTCTTCGTTGTTCACGGCTAACTTGCCACTCCTTAGAATCATACAACGAAATAAAAACTTTTTCTTCTAAGAATTTACTATAAGAACAAAAGGACAAACTAAACAAATGCACTAGGTCCCACTGGGCGTGCCAATTTGTTTGCTGGTGAAATTGGCGAACAACCTCTGGTCTCCTAATTTATGAAAATTAGTTGACTAACAGGACCAACCAAACAAATCCTAGGACAAAGTGCTTTTGAAAATGTCTTGGATTTGAAAAGGAATGTATTCGTTTTGTGTTTTCTAAGGTTTCTTTTAATAGTTTTTCGAATGATAGAACAAAGACACGATAATGGCGAAAAAGTAATTGAAGATAAATTTAAACGGGACACAAAGTAAATTGCTGAAGTAAAGGAAATGACTTGAATGTAAAAAAAATGAAGAAAAACTTGGAATTTTATTAAAGTGCATAAATGTAAACTGGTGTTTTCCATACATACATTTTCCAGAACACTCGTTTCTCTCACACGGTTACTTTGAGTATTTGTGGTAATTTGTACAAAGTTTGGAACACCCCAAATCCAACGCTAAGACCCCCTATTTATATACAAACGAAATAACTACTCATAACAGCTATTTCTCCTAATGGTGACAAATGGCATTCTGCATGCATTCGCCTCCTAGATGCGTTCCACGCGTCTAATTTCAAAAGTGAAACTCCCTCCGAAAATTTGAATTTCAAACACCCGTCGAATGGACCGATTCTTCTTGTGTCGAAACTATCCTTCTTACTTAGAAAAATCTGCCAATGTTTTCCCTAAGTACCATTTGTCTTCGACTTGCCTTCCTCATCAAAAACCTTCTAACTGAAATGACCTGTCGAATCACCCTGTCGAAATTTCCATTTTGCTTTTGAACAATTTCCTGGCGTCGAAATTAGCAACCTACAAATTGCCCCCCAAAAAATGCATTTTTGACCGAGGGAGAAAAACATTTTTTGCCAATGCAATTCGACGCCATGAATCATTCGACTAGTGGCTGTTCATATGATTTAGACGTTTGAAATGTCAGAATCATCATTACGTTTTTCCCCAAACGTCTTTTCAGCCCACGTTTTGAGATCTTCATCAACCCTACTCTAACCCCTAGCACATCGTGGGTCAAAACCCTAACTGCCACCGTCTGAACCATCCACTTCACACTCTCCACGTGCTGCCATTTCGACTAATTCGTGCTCAGGCACTTGCGTGAAACATCTCGCCTTAAGTAATCTAAACCTATTTAAATAATCTTCAATTGGCTCAGAGAATTTTCTTTTAACACTAGCTAACTCCTTCAAACTTATTTTTGTTGGTCCCATGTAAAATTGTTCATGGAACAACCTTTCTAACTGGACCCAAGTATGGATCGAATTTGCAGGCAAAGACGTGAACCAAGTAAAAGCATTTTTTGTTAAAGAACTTGGAAAATATTTCATTTTTAAATTTTCATTGCGTGCAATTTCTCCTGCTTCGATCAAGTAACGGGCCACATGTTCGACAGTGGATTCACTAGTGTCCCATGAGAATTTGGTAAACTTGGGGACTTTCCATCTTGGGGGTAATTCTTGTTGCAAAATATACTCAGACAATGGGGATGTATAACTGGGCCTTTTCAGCCCCACATTCACACCATTTCTGGCCATAATCCTTTCGACCATGGCTGCTAAATTGTTTTCTGCTGGCATGTTGTTATGACACAATTGTTGCACGACATCATCAGCATCTTGGTTTTTATGGACTAACACCCTCCTAGGCTCTTGTTGGACAGGAATTTCGACAGGAGGCTGTTCGACCACTACCTCTTGGTTTCTAGGGTTTACTTGAGGAACATTCGCTGGCCTCTGGTTTATTGTGGTTTCCTCTTCGACAACTACTCTGGGATTCTGAACTATTTGTTCCCTTGGTTGAGTTTGAGGAACACCAAAGAAATCAGCAATGCGCGTCATTTGCGCTGCTAATAACTGGTTCGTTTGGGTGGTGTTTTGGATTAAAGGATTAAACACAGCCCCCATTTGTTGCGTTAGCATCTGCACCATATCATGGTTGCTTTCGTCCATTTGTTGCCTAATTACTTGTGCAGAATTGTTAGTGATTGCAGGCATATAAGTTTGGTATCCCGTTGGCACAGGCTGACCCATTCTGCCTATGTGGTTCGCACCAGACCCTGATCCTTGTAGGGGCGAAGTAATATTCATCAAAGGATCAGAGTATAACGACGACGCATTGTGCAAACTTGCCATCACCGTTGTTGGCATTCCATAAGGCTGTTCTCTATTATGTGGAGGCATTGAAAAATTCGTCACAAATGGCCTATGAACACCCCCCTAAAGGAGGAGGGGTCATCTGAGGCATTTGGGGTCCCACTGTAGAGACACTGGGCGCATTTTGGGATGCCAAAAATGTTGGGATTGACCCCGTTAATGATGGTATCGCCTCTAATACAGAAACTGAGGCCGTATTGTCTCCTGTCGAAGGAATAGGTGTTGGATTGTTAACATTTTGATTATTAGGCGCACTTTGATTCGCCATTCTTCTTGTTCTTGTTCTTTTTGGTCTTTCTTCGTTGTTCACGGCTAACTTGCCACTCCTTAGAATCATACAACGAAATAAAAACTTTTTCTTCTAAGAATTTGCTATAAGAACAAAAGGACAAACTAAACAAATGCACTAGGTCCCACTGGGCGTGCCAATTTGTTTGCTGGTGAAATTGGCGAACAACCTCTGGTCTCCTAATTTATGAAAATTAGTTGACTAACAGGACCAACCAAACAAATCCTAGGACAAAGTGCTTTTGAAAATGTCTTGGATTTGAAAAGGAATGTATTCGTTTTGTGTTTTCTAAGGTTTCTTTTAATAGTTTTTCGAATGATAGAACAAAGACACGATAATGGCGAAAAAGTAATTGAAGATAAATTTAAACGGGACACAAAGTAAATTGCTGAAGTAAAGGAAATGACTTGAATGTAAAAAAAATGAAGAAAAACTTGGAATTTTATTAAAGTGCATAAATGTAAACTGGTGTTTTCCATACATACATTTTCCAGAACACTCGTTTCTCTCACACGGTTACTTTGAGTATTTGTGGTAATTTGTACAAAGTTTGGAACACCCCAAATCCAACGCTAAGACCCCCTATTTATATACAAACGAAATAACTACTCATAACAGCTATTTCTCCTAATGGTGACAAATGGCATTCTGCATGCATTCGCCTCCTAGATGCGTTCCACGCGTCTAATTTCAAAAGTGAAACTCCCTCCGAAAATTTGAATTTCAAACACCCGTCGAATGGACCGATTCTTCTTGTGTCGAAACTATCCTTCTTACTTAGAAAAATCTGCCAATGTTTTCCCTAAGTACCATTTGTCTTCGACTTGCCTTCCTCATCAAAAACCTTCTAACTGAAATGACCTGTCGAATCACCCTGTCGAAATTTCCATTTTGCTTTTGAACAATTTCCTGGCGTCGAAATTAGCAACCTACAAATTGCCCCCCAAAAAATGCATTTTCGACCGAGGGAGAAAAACATTTTTTGCCAATGCAATTCGACGCCATGAATCATTCGACTAGTGGCTGTTCATATGATTTAGACGTTTGAAATGTCAGAATCATCATTACGTTTTTCCCCAAACGTCTTTTCAGCCCACGTTTTGAGATCTTCATCATCCCTACTCTAACCCCTAGCACATCGTGGGTCAAAACCCTAACTGCCACCGTCTGAACCATCCACTTCACACTCTCCACGTGTCCCACAATCTTTCCATTATTTTTTCCCATTTCAATTTCTGAATACCAACCGCTTCCAATCTTCCACTTATATATAAGTTAAAGACTCCATTTTTTCACCTTTTACGTTTCCTCTTTCCAAAACAATACTCTCTTCAAACTTCATCTTCTCCATTCTTCTCTCTATTGCTTTGTAATCAACAATGGCGTCTTCTGTTACTCCAAAAGTCACAGGTAAAGATTCCCGGAAATCCAACAGCTTAGCCCCAGTAGAAAGAATCTTTGGTCCCAAGGTGGTGGGAAATCAATAATATGTTCCGGAACCTCCCAATGAAGAGGAAAAATGCTGCATCTATCAATCCCATGTACTCATTCGTATCTTGATTTCTGGTAAATCCCACGCCATGTTAGGACCTTTGCCTGATTTAAAATTAGACCCAGTTAAGGTACGAGAATTTTTTCCAACCTATCATCGTTACAAACCCATAGCGAACGGGGTTAGACCTAGAATGGATAAGGAAAAAATTATAGACGAAAAGTCCAAAGTAGATGGCCAAGGGACCCCTTCTGACGAAGTTATAAACTTAGAGTATATGAATAATTTCAGAATTTTTAGATCCTGCCCTCTGTCGAAAGATCCCTCTGATTACCTAGCTTGGTTGGAAAAAATAGAAAAGGTTAAAAGTAATGATTGGAAAACTATGGGCATTTATGATCTTATTCAGCTGTCGAAAGTAGGGCCAGGATATTGTCCTTCCATGCTTCTAGCTTCCCTCTATTTCTGGGATAGCACTTATAACAACTTTCACATTCATTGTGGGATGATTACTCCCACCCTTTTCGACATAGCTGCCATTACTGGCTTAAGCCCCTTAGGAGTCGGTTATGACCCAAACTTGCTAGCTGATGATTCAATAAGCTTCAACACCAACAAAGCCAACTTTACAGCCTACATTGCCAACTATCATGATAAGGAGACCAAATAAGTATCCGACCAAGAGAATGTAGCCTTCCTGGCCCTTTGGCTGTCGAGATGCGTATTTTGCTCCAGATCTCTCCAAGTGGCGAAGCGCTACACCACCATAGCAAATCAGCTTCACGCTGGACACCGGCTTTGTCTTAGCGAGATGATTTTGGTGAATCTCTACGAATCCCTTGGTGAAGGGGTTACCATCTTGAAGAATATTAAGGAGAAGAAAACTCTGCTATTATCAGGACCCTTCTGGCTCTTACAATTGTGGCTCAATGCCACCTTCAAAGCCTCTCTTCCCAACAAGTCAACTGTAGACGCAACTGCTCTAGGGGACAGAAGAGTCGAAGGTCTTCGTTTGGCGCAACTAACACCCCATGATGAAGTTCTGAGCCTCCAACGAACCTTTACCAGCTATGTCATTATGTTCGCTAAACGTTACAATTTTATGCCCAACATGGCTCCTTTTGCTGAGAGGAAAGGTTGGGCCCTCATGGTTTACCAGAAAACTTCCCCTTGAGTCGAAATCTCTGGAAGACGAATTCCTCAATGTCTGGGAATCTTTTCTTACTCCTAGACTTCTAGTTTCCAAACTTGGCCCTTCAAAACTAAAAGTTTCCCTTGTCAATTATCAGCCCAATCTGGTTTCTCGACAGTTTGGGTTGATACAAATGATACCAAAACCTCTCTTTTCCAGAAAAGGCTCTTTGATTCATTATAATATGACTCACACTGAAGATGAATGCTCTGAGTTGTTGGCGAAGTATTCGAATCTTGTCGAAATCCAACCAGTGGTCTTTCGACCCAACTTCTTTTGCACTCAAGAGTTTGACGAATGGTGGAGGGCCTATTATGATTCTCAAATTTTTAATGTGGATTCTTTCATCATTCAACTGACCAGAGCCTTTGCCCTTGTGCAGGACAAGACAAAGAAAGGTACTTCTCGACATGTCAAAGAAATCCAAGCTTTCCAGAAATACTTTTAAACTTCCTATAGGCCTAATGAACTTAGTCGAACCATAAGTGAAGCAGCAGGTACTTTGAAACAAAAATTTACAGAAAAACTTGATGAGTTAAAACTACCTGCGTATGTTCGACCAGAACAACGTTATGAGGTAGCTTTTAAACTTTATCGCCCAAAATTTCCCCCTCTACCATCTGCTGAATTTGGCGTGGCTCTTAGCCCTTCATTTCCAGATTGGTTCATTTGTGGGGATTCTCTGAAAATTCTTCGCCAAGAAAACCAGAAACGTACCAAGCGAGTGGTTCCGACTAAGTACACCCTGGACAATTTCAAAGGCCACCTTCATATTGGCATAGAACACGTTCGCGTGGAAACTCCTATATATGAAGGTGTGAAACATGGGAAGAAGTTCAATCTCACTTTTTATTTACTCAAATATATGTTATTTTATGCTTGACTCTTTTCTTCTTTTCTTCTCTAGCTATCAAGATTTCGACCAAAAAACCCGCCACAACCGAAGCAACAACTGCTGGAGATGCAGAGCCCCAAAAAGACACTGCCAAGACACCTTTGGCGAAGGTATTACTTTACTTTTCTTTCAGGTCACCAAGTGTTTTATTTTCTGACATACTAATAAAATTTCTCTTGTTCCACAGGGCAGTCGAAGACCACCATCGACGCCTAAGAAAAGAAAAGCAAAAGAACATGAAGTCAAAGCTGCCGACACTGACGATGGTGATGAGTCACCAGACCAAGTAAAGCCTACCAAGAAGAAGAAGAAAACAACCAAACCTCCACCACAGAATCCTCCTACTCCCAGAATTTTAGAAAAAACTCTACCCAAAAACCCAGGCGAGGAAACTACTCCTGCTCCAGCAGAAAGCGAAAGCTCTAGCCTGAAGACTAACATTCCAAAGGTATGGTCTTTTTCTCTTTCGACGCTGAAAAGGCTATTTACTTGTGTTACCTTTCTTGATCTATTTATCTTTCAGGTACCTGTCGATACTCATGGGCATCCCATGGTCCAAGTTCTCCCAAAGACCAGCAGTGACCCTACCTACAAACCAACCAGCGCCTCCAAATCTTCTCCTAAGAATTCGGCAAAAGGAATCAGCTACTGAAGTAAATCAACCCACTGCTATTTCTACACAAATTCCATACGTAGTGGAAGAAGAAACTGGTCCTGAGACTGACGAATTAGTCGACACTGGTGGGGATACTGTGATGCCTACTATAGTGGTTATCACAAGTAATGAACCAGAAGACCAATCTCCCTCCAACTCACCAGTTGCTGATGAAGAGAAAGATGAGGAGGTTGTAACTGATGCCGAAGAGGAGGAAGGAAAAGAAATCGAAAGGCCGCCAACTCCCACAGCTGCTACGGACGAAGAGAAAGAGAGCGAGAAAGAAGACCTTGGTAAAACAAATAAAACTGCTTCGACCGCGACAACTTCGACCCAACTTTCTCACGAGGAGCTTGAAAATCTGAAGGTGCAAAGACCTTTTGAGTACCTAAAGACCATGCTTAGTTCCCGCTACAATTTTGCTGATACTACCATTAGTAGTTCGACCACCTCAGGGACTACTTCTGATGCCAAGTCAGTGGACGAATCGCTGGCAAATATTCGACAGAAAGTTCTCAACATTGACCTATTTCAAATTCTAGAGAATGATTCATCTGCTCAATTTGACCTAAATAAAATCCTGAAGCAAATCAATGTCCTGGAGGCTCCCGCTGAAGTCACTGATGTGGTGTTGGACCTCACTACCCTGATAGATCTTGTGGTGACTGACTTTAATCGACTTCGAGAGTATTCCAAGAAGCTCGAAAATAAGACAGAAACCCAACTTGCTGAGTGGGATGCTACTTCCAATTCGTCTAACAAAGTCACTAAACTAGAAAAGGTGTCTGAACAAAATAAGAAAGAAGCAACTTTGTGCGGTGAGAACATCCTCAAGTGGAAGAAATAAATTGTTGCTCTCCAAAGCAAAATTTCCCAGGCGGAAAAGCGTCAAGCAGAACTGCAACAGATCGACCAAGAGGAAATCCGTAAAGAACTGGAAGTTGGTGTGCATCATGTCGATAGGACCCGAAAGCTTGGTGAGGAAATTGAGGAGCTTTCGAAAGGCAAGGGACTTTGTGAAGGTCGTCTCCAAATCCAGAGGTCGAAATTTGAGAAGCTGAAAGAATCTTTCCCCGTTTGAATAATTGTAATATTTTTTGTTTGGCTTTTTAAGGCCTTTTTGTAAGGACATTGGATCTATATTATTTGGCGAAAATATTTTTAATTCGCCATATTGCTTTTTCTCTTCATAATTATTCGACTGTTATTTTAACTTCTTGTAATGTGGGCCTGTATTTTTTCAGATACTTCCCGTTTATTTTTAATATACGCTTATCCTTATCCACTTCTTCGACTTCATATGCGCCATTGGAAAATATTTGTATAATTTGAAAAGGTCCTTCCCACTTAGGGGACCATTTTCCCATAAGTCTGTCTTTTCGATCCATGGGGAGAATTACTTTCCAAACTAACTCACCAATTAGGAAAGTCTTACATTTCACTCTCTTATTGTAAAACTTTTTTACTCTTTCTTTTTGTCTTTTTAATAAATCCAACGCATTTAATCTTTCTTCGTCCAAATCAACTAACTCATCCATCATCATACTCCAATATGTATCTGATGGGATCTCATGATGCCTCTGAATTCTAATCGACTGTAAATAAATCTCAACTGGCAAAACTGCATCATGTCCATATGTCAATCTAAATGGAGTAGTATTTGTTGCTTCTTTAGGGGAGGTTCGACAAGCCCACAAGATTTGATCCAAAGTCTTATGCCAACTCTTAGGCTTTGTCCCCACGTGCTTTTTAATCAAACTTATCACAACCTTATTTGCTGCTTCGACTTGTCCATTTGCATGAGCGTAATAAGGTGTCGAAGTGAGAAGCTTAAATCCCGTCTCCTTTGCAAATGTTTGCATATTCTTCCCAGTAAACACAGATCCTTGATCTGTTGTTATTGTCTCAGGTATCCCATATCTATAAATGATATGCTTTCGAATGAATTCTATGACTGCTTCTTGGTCAACATTTACCAAAGGTATGGCTTCTATCCATTTTGTGAAGTAATCTATTCCAACTAAGATGTATCTTTGGCCTTTCGACGATGTTGGTCAAATTTCTCCAATTAAATCTAAAGCCCAACCCCTAAATGGCCAAGGCTTCACAATAGAATGTAACTCACTTGTAGGAACGTGTGGTATTCCTGCATGTACTTGACATTCCTGGCAACCTTTTGCAAATTCGACACAGTCCTTCAACATCGTTGGCCAATACATTCCTTGTCGAAATAACAACCATTTCATTTTATGGCCTGCTTGATGCGCACCACATGCTCCACTGTGCACATTCGACAATGCTATAAAAGCTTCATCTTCGCCCAAACTTTTTAACAAAACTCCCTCTGAAGTCTTTTTAAACAACTCATTTCCAAAAATCACATAACTTAACGCTCTATACTTAACTTTTCTTTCGACTTTATAATTTGGGTCTTGTAAATAATCCTTGATGGGCTTTCTCCAATCTTCGACTCTTAAATCGTCTATATTAAATATCTCAAAACTCTCTTCATCACCATACCCTAACTTCATTGTCTCCAAATCTGATGGGGACAACTTAGTTGATACAACTCTTCCTCTTACTTTAATGGCCTTTTCCAACTTTTCTTTCGACACTTTATAACCAGATACGAGTTGTGCCAAATCATTCGCCACTTGATTTTCCATTCGAGGAATATGTCTGATAGTTTCATTGTCAAATTTCTTCAAGAGCCTGTTAGCTATTACGAAGTACATAATTAAATTTTCTTTAACACACTTGTACTCCTTGGTCACTTGCTTTATTACCAACTCAGAGTCTCCCATTATTTCGACTCTAGTTGCCCCTAATTCCAATAAAATTTCAAGTCCAGTTATCAAAGCTTCATATTCTGCTTCATTGTTCGAATATAAGCCTTCGACTTTGTACTTGAATTTTGTTGGAATTCTATTAGGAGAAATAATCAATAGCCCAATACCAGTTCCATTCTTATGACTGGAACCGTCGAAGTATAGTTTCCATGGCTCTATTTCGACATATTCAATATAATCTTCATTTATGACGTGGTCAGCTATAAAGTCAGCCACCACTTGTCCCTTAACAGCCTTCAAAGGCAAATACATTAAGGAATATTCAGTCAATGCCAAGGCCCATTTCCCAATTCGACTATGTAAAATAGATTTTGATAACATATGTTTTATTACGTCAAAATGAGAGGAAATATATACATGACTGGCTTTATATAGTGTTTCAACTTCATACACGAAAAGTAAACACACAGACATAGCTTTTCTATGACACTATACCTAGTTTCGGCATCATTTAAGACTCTACTGAGGTAGTAGATGGCTCTTTCGACGCCATTCTCATCCTCTTGACATAACATACTTCCTAATGTCCTATCTGATGCCGCTATATACAACCTCATACTTTTACTTCTACAAGGAGACATCAAGATAGGGGGATGGGTCAAGTATTTCTTGATTTTGTCGAACGCAGCTTATTGATCCCGCCCCCACACAAAATCTTCCTTCTTCAGTCGAAGTAGAGGAGAGAAGGCTTGCGTTTTTCCACTAAGGTTGGAGATGAACCTTCTGAGAAAGTTGATCTTCCCAAGCAGAGACTGCAACTCCTTCTTTGTCGATGGCGCTTTCGCCTCCATTATTGCTTTGGCTTTGTTTTCATTGATTTCGATCCCCTTCTTGTGGACCACAAAGCCAAGGAAATCTCCCGCCTGCACACCAAAAGCATATTTGAGAGGGTTCATTTTTAAACCAAACTTCCTCATCCTTTCGAATGACTGTCGAATATGGTCAACATGATTTTCGCCTGAAACAAACTTAATTACAATGTCATCTATATAGATTTACATAAAAGTTTCGATAAAATCATGAAAAATTGAATTCATGGCTCGCTGATAAGTTGCCCCAGCATTTTTTAAACCAAAAGGCATTACCACCCATTCGTAGGTGCCTATGGCTCCAGGACAACGAAATGCCGTCTTAGGGACATCTTCTTCAGGAATAAAAATTTGATTATAACCAGAGTATCCATCTAACATACTCAGATACTCATGGCCTGCAGCAGAATCTATAAGCATTTCTGCTACTGGCATAGGATATTCGTCCTTAGGGGTAGCTGAATTCAAATCTCGAAAGTCAATGCATACCCTTAATTTGCCATTTTTCTTTATTACAGGAACAATATTTGTAATCCATTCGACATACCTCGTTGTACGGATGAACTTACATTTCAGAAGTCTTTCGACCTCCTCTTTAATCTTCAACAAAATATTTGGTGCGAAGCGTCTGGGAAATTGCTTTACAGGCTTCTTTCCTGCTATTATAGGCAACTTCAATTCGACCAAACTCCTGTCGAGCCCAGGCATTTCGTCGTAGTCCCACGCGAAACAATCTTTAAACTCTTTCAGCAGTTGAACTATTTCGACTTTTAACTGAGGGTCCATCTTGGCACTTATGTAGGTTGGCCTTTTTTCTGACCCCAGTCCTAAATCGACTTCTTCCAATGGATCCTGCGCCACCATCTTCATGTCTGTTGAAGTTGGATCCTTTTCAAACCCCAAGGGTTCGTCATCATAAATGGCGTCCAACTTTTGATGTTGCCATTCGCCAACTTCTGTGTTGAACAGATCCTCGTCAACGTCCCTTTGAGGACATTGTTTGTTGAAATCATTTCCATTGGCTTTAGCAGCCATGTATTTTACTTCGGCTTCAAGAGCCGCCTTGAGTTTATTTTCGGCTATATAAGCCGTAATCCTTTCGAGCGCTGATGACTCACTCATTGTCACCAAATTCACTTCCCCAGTCCGTTGGCTCTATATGTGCAGTCCCAAAGACATAGTTTGCCTCATCGACCACTTCCATATCCCACTGGAAACCATACGTGGGGTGGAGATACAGCGAACAGAAAGCATTATCAGTTGCCTTCAGGTCGAAAGTTGCTGGACTGCATGGAGCTATATGGGCCAAGTGTTTGTCGAAGCTGCATCGGTCCACATGGTTTACCTCAGCCATGAAATAGCTTTGATCCGCCTCTATGTTTTCGACAATTCCGTCAGATCTCCAAATAGCTATACGCTGATGCATCGACGAGGGCACAACACCCACGCCATGGATCCATTCTCTACCCAGAAGTAAATTATAATTAGCTTTTGAGGCTATGACCATGAACATCGTTGGTCTAGTTATAGTCCCAACAGTTAAATCCACCTGGATAACACCCAAAGTGGTTCCCACTTTGCCTTCATAGTTTGATAATACCATGTTGTGTGGTTTTACATCAGACTCATCTTTCCCAATTTTCTTCAACATATAATGGGGCATTAAGTTAACTGCAGCCCCTCCATCGACCAAGATTTTGTTCACTCCCACGTTCTCCACTTTCCCCTTTATGAATAGAGGCTTGAGGTGGCCACGCATGGAGTCATCTGGCCTTTCAAAAAAGGCATTTTGTTCCTCGACACAACCGTTATTCATGATATAGTAACATACTGGCCTGTGCCCTATAACTTCACTTTCCATAATATCTTCCTCTTCTTCGACCTCCATGACTTGGTCGTATTCTTTTGGAAGGACATAGACCATGTTGCATACAATGTCGAGAGACGCGTCTGAATCAGACCTGAAGTCGTCAGTCATTTCGTCATCCTCTCCCACTTTCTCTTTAGATGGTACTGGTTCAGTTGCATTGCAGGGATTATTGCTGTAAGATGCCTCCTTTCGATTCACTACTTCGGCATTGCTACTTGACTCTGGTTTGCTTCTTTCGACAGAAACCTCCTCAGCAACCCCTTTCTCAGCAGCTTCCTTTTCCGCCCTTTTTTGTCTTTGGAATCGCCTCCATTGGGATCTCGACATGGGATTCTTGCCTTTATAATTCTCTGAGGGATAAGGCCTTGGTTTTGGCTTTTCGCCTTCCCTGTTGCCAGCCATAGAAGAACCCCTCTGAACTTCAAAGTTTTTCCATTTTCTCTATCCCTGGGCCTCCCTTATTGGTTGAACCCATTTGTCACTAGGAGCTTTGTTGGTGGGTTTGAAGGTATTTGGGTACCTTCCTCCACACCTTTGCTGGTTTCGATCATTTCGCCTTGGGTCGAACCTCTCCGTTCTCGCAGGTGGAACTGCCCCCCAGTTTCCTTTCCTTTTTGCTTTTTCCATTCCCTCTAGGTTCTCTGCTGCCTTCTTGTCGAACACAGCGCTACAGCGGGGGCACAACATAACCTCAGGTTTTTTCTTCTGACACCTTTGAAGGAACTCAATCAGATTCTCTTCTTCTTTAGGATACGCCACTTTTTGATATTCCTCTCTACGGCGCTCTTCGTCAGTCTGCATTGGAGCTTTCTGGGATACCTCGACCATATTAACATTGGCTGTTTGCCCATCTCCAATACTTAACTTGTTCATTTTCAGAGTGAGTCCCTCCTCAATCTCATGCTTCTTTTTTGCCAGGTCGAAATCCCCTTCTGGCGACGGCCTCTTAATGTCATGTTGGCAACAAAAACCAACACATTTCTCTCTGGGATCCTCTATTGTTCTTCGTAGAATCCCATAAACAGTTGGCTTCGCAGGATCGTCAGTAGTCTTTGCGTTTATCTTAGAGATACCTTCGCCAATCTCAGTATTGGCTTGGTTGGCTTAGTCGACAGTAGCACCAAACTCCATGTTGTCTCCATTAAGGCCCTCAGTAGCCTTATTCTTGTCTTCGACAAAGCCTTCAGTAGCTTCGTCATTCTTCATAAATTTGAGACCCTCAGTGGCCTCCTTCTCTTTCTCGACGGAACTTTCAGTAGTTTCGTCATTCTTCATAACATTGAGACCCTCAGTGGCCTCCTTGTTCACATTGTTGAGGCCTTCAGTGGCCTTCTTGTTGATGCAATTCTTCAAGCTTCCTTCGTCAAGGTATTCAGTAACCTTGATCATCACTGGTTCATTAATGAATTCTTCGGATATTTCCTCCACATCACTTTCGTCTGTGGGGATCTCAGCGATCTCCACCATGTTCACATTTGTGTCGAAACCTTCAGTGGCTTCTATTATTTCAAAGCTGCAGTCAGAACCCTCTTCGACCTCTACCATGTTCATTGTGGACGGTTCCGCATAGTGGGCTTCGACCATCTGCATTGGATTTGAGTCAACCTTCATTGGTGGCTTCGACTTGTCGCCGAACTTCAATCTTCCGTCACGAATGGCATTTGGCACCAGATCCCTGAAAAGGAAACATTGACATGTTTTATGACCTAAAAAATTATGGTACTTACAAAAACCTCTCTTTTTCTATTGTTCTATAGGAGGCACTTTAGTGCCAGGTAGCACTATCATTTGGCCATCTTTAACCAACAAGTCAAATATTTTGTCACACTTAGTGACGTCGAATGTATAAGTCCTTTTAGGAAATTTATCATTCTTCTCAGGTTCGACTGGGTTTTTTTCATTCGACGGAGCCAATACTCTACAGGAGTATGGCGGACCCTGTTTCAATTCTGCTAAGTCAACTTCTTGTTCATCGAAACTAAATGATTCACTCTCGTCACCATCATCCTCTTGACATACCCCCACAAAAGCCACTCTTTCTTTCTTGTTTTTAGTTACTCTAGCTTTTTCGGCTTTTAAACGTTCGACCTGTCTCACCCTATCCGCCAATTGTGCCATATCCCTCAGATATTGAGTGTCTAATTTCTTTCTAATTGAATAGTCTAGACCACCTGCTGCCATTTCGACTAATTCGTGCTCAGGCACTTGCGTGAAACATCTCGCCTTAAGTAATCTAAACCTATTTAAATAATCTTAAATTGGCTCAGAGAATTTTCTTTTAACACTAGCTAACTCCTTCAAACTTATTTTTGTTGGTCCCATGTAAAATTGTTCATGGAACAACCTTTCTAACTGGACCCAAGTATGGATCGAATTTGCAGGCAAAGACGTGAACCAAGTAAAAGCATTTTTTGTTAAAGAACTTGGAAAATATTTCATTTTTAAATTTTCATTGCGTGCAATTTCTCCTGCTTCGATCAAGTAACGGGCCACATGTTCGACAGTGGATTCACTAGTGTCCCATGAGAATTTGGTATACTTGGGGACTTTCCATCTTGGGGGTAATTCTTGTTGCAAAATATACTCAGACAATGGGGATGTATAACTGGGCCTTTTCAGCCCCACATTCACACCATTTCTGGCCATAATCCTTTCGACCATGGCTGCTAAATTGTTTTCTCCTGGCATGTTGTTATGACACAATTGTTGCACGACATCATCAGCATCT
Source organism: Lathyrus tuberosus (assembly GCA_022829125.1). Lineage (NCBI taxonomy): Eukaryota > Viridiplantae > Streptophyta > Magnoliopsida > Fabales > Fabaceae > Lathyrus > Lathyrus tuberosus. The sequence goes on from JALAZF010000179.1 coordinate 1,632,805, forward strand.
TGGTTTCTATGGACTAACACCCTCTTAGGCTCTTGTTGAACAGGAATTTCGACAGGAGGCTGTTCGACCACTACCTCTTGGTTTCTAGGGTTTACTTGAGGAACATTCGCTGGCCTCTGGTTTATTGTGGTTTCCTCTTCAACAACTACTCTGGGATTCTGAACTATTTGTTCCCTTGGTTGAGTTTGAGGAACACCAAAGAAGTCAGCAATGCGTGTCATTTGCGCTGCTAATAACTGGTTCGTTTGGGTGGTGTTTTGGATTAAAGGATTAAACGCAGCCCCCATTTGTTGCGTTAGCATCTGCACCATATCATGGTTGCTTTCGTCCATTTGTTGCCTAATTACTTGTGCAGAATTGTTAGTGATTGCAGGCATATAAGTTTGGTATCCCGTTGGCACAGACTGACCCATTCTGCCTATGTGGTTCGCACCAGACCCTGATCCTTGTAGGGGCGAAGTAATATTCATCAAAGGATCAGAGTATAACGACGACGCATTGTGCAAACTTGCCATCACCGTTGTTGGCATTCCATAAGGCTGTTCTCTATTATGTGGAGGCATTGAAAAATTCGTCACAAATGGCCTATGAACACCCCCCTAAAGGAGGAGGGGTCATCTGAGGCATTTGGGGTCCCACTGTAGAGACACTGGGCGCGTTTTGGGATGCCGAAAATGTTGGGATTGACCCCGTTGATGATGGTATCGCCTCTAATACAGAAACTGACACCGTATTGTCTCCTGTCGAAGGAATAGGCGTTGGATTGTTAACATTTTGATTATTAGGCGCACTTTGATTCGCCATTCTTCTTGTTCTTGTTCTTTTTGGTCTTTCTTCGTTGTTCACGGCTAACTTGCCACTCCTTAGAATCATACAACGAAATAAAAACTTTTTCTTCTAAGAATTTGCTATAAGAACAAAAGGACAAACTAAACAAATGCACTAGGTCCCACTGGGCGTGCCAATTTGTTCGCTGGTGAATTTGGTGAACAACCTCTGGTCTCCTAATTTATGAAAATTAGTTTACTAACAGGACCAACCAAACAAATCCTAGGACAAAGTGCTTTTGAAAATGTCTTGGATTTGAAAAGGAATGTATTCGTTTTGTGTTTTCTAAGGTTTCTTTTAATAGTTTTTCGAATGATAGAACAAAGACACGATAATGGCGAAAAAGTAATTGAAGATAAATTTAAACGGGACACAAAGTAAATTGCTGAAGTAAAGGAAATGACTTGAATGTAAAAAAAAATGAAGAAAAACTTGGAATTTTATTAAAGTGCATAAATGTAAACTGGTGTTTTCCATACATACATTTTCCAAAACACTCGTTTCTCTCACACGGTTACTTTGAGTATTTGTGGTAATTTGTACAAAGTTTGGAACACCCCAAATCCAACGCTAAGACCCCCTATTTATATACAAACGAAATAACTACTCATAACAGCTATTTCTCCTAATGGCGACAAATGGCATTCTGCATGCATTCGCCTCCTAGATGCGTTCCACGCGTCTAATTTCAAAAGTGAAACTCCCTCCGAAAATTTGAATTTCAAACACCCGTCGAATCGACCGATTCTTCTTGTGTCGAAACTATCCTTCTTACTTAGAAAAATCTGCCAATGTTTTCCCTAAGTACCATTTGTCTTCGACTTGCCTTCCTCATCAAAAACCTTCTAACTGAAATGACCTGTCGAATCACCCTGTCGAAATTTCCATTTTGCTTTTGAACAATTTCCTGGCATCGAAATTAGCAACCTACAACGACAGATAAGATGAAGAAGTTCCTGCTCGAACAAGGGGTCCGCCCGGTCTCCGAGTTCGCCAAAGCCATTGGCCTCGCGCCACCGAGGAACTTAGACGCCCTCCTCCTCAAAGCCCAATCTCATATTCAGTACGAGGAGAAGATTGCGTCCAGCAACGTCCGAGAGTCTCGCCGCCAGGAGAACGCCCGGGCTTTCAAAGGAGAAGAAGCCTTGACGTCTCGTCGGGGTGAACGAAGGCAGGAGGACCGTCCCCGCGACTCCCGTGACAGCAAAGGGCCCTCCGGGAGTTTCCATGATTACACTCCCCTGACCTTTTCTAGGGAGAAGATTTTGACTGAATGTGCCAATTCGGAGTTCAAACAAGTCGGGTTCCGTTTCCCCAAGCAGCTGCCGAACAGACCAAACGTGGACAAGTCAAAGTACAACCGCTTCCACAAAAGTCACGGCCATATTACAGAGGACTGCATCCATTTGAAGGATGCCATTGAAATACTGATCAGGGACGGCCACCTGAAGCAGTTTGCGAAGAAGAATGACACTCCTCGGCAGGACGCCCAGGAGTCCAAGAAGGTCGAGGAGGAGGTACCCTCCTCGGAAGACGCCAACATACAAGTCGCTGTGTCCATATCGCGACCCGAGGACTTCAACGTCCCTTACGGGCTCAGCGCCCCAGCATATTTCACGGCCCACAGCCCATGGGAGACCTTTCCCTCCGCCATGGTCATCTCTGGCGGGGGTTTCAACAAAGTTATTGTGGGATCCGTGAAACGGAAGTTCGAGCACCTGATCAACACCAGCTCGAACAAAGTGACCACGCTTGATCAGGCCCCGAAGAGTTCCATCCCCATCTCTTTCTACAGGGAGAAACTCCTCGGCGGCTCCCCGAACTCAAGCATTTCGTTGCTCGTCAGAGCCCAAATGGAAAACTTCAATGTTCGCCGAATCCTAGTCGACCAGGGCAGCTCGGTTGACATCATGTACTCCCAGCTGTTCTCAACGCTGCAGCTGAACGTATCGCACCTTACCCCCTACATAGGGTCCGATTTACAGGGGTTCAACGGGTCTGTGACCAAGCCGTGGGGTTACGTCGAGCTGATCGTGACCTTCGAAGCAGCTGAAATGGCCAGATCCATCAAGGTGCAATTTCTGGTAATCGACTGCCCGTCACTTTACCAATGCATTTTCGGAAGGCGAACTCTAGCCGAGTTGGTAGCAGTGCCATCGACCGTCCACCTGAAGATGAAGTATTACACTTCGAAAGGAATGGTCGCCACCCTCCACGGTGATATAGAGGCTGCCCGACGGTGTTTTAAAGCAGCTACGAAGGGGCTCAACGCCATTGCGCCCAAGCCTAAAGCGTCGAGCAAGCCAGCACTGCCAAGTAGCTCTGAGGAGGCCAAGCCTCTGCCCCAGGTCGACTCTATCGACCTCGACAATCGCTTCCCCGAGGACCAACAGGAGGAACGAGCAGCTTCAGCCGGCCCATCCACGTCATCTAGCAGCAGCTCCCATCCGATGCCCCCAATCCCGGATGGCGACTTCGAGCTAGTCCTGTTCGGCGAAGACCCCCAACGGGGAGTAAAGATCGGAGCAGACCTGCCTGACATCGCGAGGAAGCAGCTCAAAGCGTGCCTCCGAGAGAATGACGACCTTTTCGCGTGGAGCGCCGCGGAAATGCCCGGCTTGGATCCATCCGTCGTATGTCACCAGCTGACCATTGACCCGGCCATCAAGGTCGTAGCACAACGTAGGAGGAAGCAGTCTCCGGAGAAAACAGAGGCTGCCGAAAAAGCTGTAAAGGACCTCCTCGAGGCCAATTTTATTTCGGAGGCCAAGTACACCACTTGGCTGTCCAACGTTGTATTGGTTAAAAAAACTAATGGAAAATGGCGCATGTGCATTGATTATACCGAACTCAATAAGGCATGCCCGAAGGATGCCTACCCCCTCCACAATATTGATAAACTTGTTGATAATTCCGCTGGTTTTAAACTTTTATCATTCATAGACGCCTACTCGGGCTACAATCAAATCCCAATGGCAATGTCCGACAAAAAATACACGGCCTTCATGACCGAATCGGGCAACTATTACTATAATGTAATGCCCTTCGGCCTGAATAACGCCAGAGCAACATACCAACGAATGATGAACAAAGTGTTCCGGAGAGAAATAGGCGACATGCTCGAAGTCTACATGGACGACATGATCGTAAAATCCCACGAGGAAACCGATCACATCGCCCATCTACGAAAAGTCTTCGAACAGGCAAGGAAATACAAAATGCGTTTCAATCCGGAGAAGTGCACGTTCGGTGTCCGAGCAGGAAAATTCCTCAGCTTCTACTTAACAGAACGAGGAATCAAGTCCAACCCCGACAAATGTCAGGCATTCTCCGAGTTTCCTACGCCGAAGTCCAAAAAATACATCTAGTCCCTCAACGGGATGCTCGCGTCACTATCTCGTTTCGTGGCCAAGTCCGCCCAGCACGCCCTGCCATTCTTCAAACTCCTCCGCAAAGAGGCAACATTCGAATGGACCGAGGAGTGCGACAAGGCCCTTCTCCATCTGAAACGGGCACTCTCAGAGCCGTCGGTCCTCTCTCGACCGGACAACGGCGAAATGCTATACTTATATCTGGCCGTTGCGACCGAAGCAGTGAGTGCCACTCTCATCCGCGAGACGCCTGACGGGCAGAAACCCATTTACTTCACAAGCAAAGCATTGCAAGGACCAGAGTTGAGATACCAGCAGATAGAGAAAGTGGCATTGGCCCTCATCAACGCAGCCAGGAGATTAAGACAGTACTTCCTGGCTCACACGATCGTGGTTCGAACAGATCAGCCCATAAAGCAGCTGCTCGGACGACTAGATATGGCCGGCCGAATGCTTAAATGGCGCTGGAGCTGTCCGAATTTGACATCCAATACGAAGGCAGAAAAGCCCTCAAGGCCCAAGCTCTGGCCGACTTCGTCGTGGATATGACATTCGCAGACTCCCCCGCGAGCGAAGCGCACAAGTGGACCATCTTCGTCGATGGTGCCTCAAGCTCGGCAGGAAGCGGCGCGGGCATCATACTGGAGAGCGACGAAGGAACTATCGTCGAGGTATCACTCACGCTGTCTTTCCCAACCTCCAATAACCAGGCAGAATACGAATTCTTCCTCGCTGGGCTACGCCTTGCCGAGGACCTGGGCGCACAAGAAGTCGTCATTTGCACGGACTCCCAACTCGTGGCCCTCCAGGTCCGGGGTGAATACCAAGCCAAAAACGACAACCTGGCCGAATACTTGGCCCTGGTAAAGAAGGAAATGGCAAAATTCACAACAGTGGAAGTGAAACACGTTCCCCGCGAACATAACATACGAGCAGACGTGCTGTCTAAACTGGCCAGCGGAGAAGAAAGGCGGAACAAATCCGTCATACAGGAAGTGCTTCCTCGACCCAGCATCGAGAAGACCTCCCCGACACTCGACGTAGAAGTGATCGGCGACAGCAACTACTGGATGACCCCAGTCTACAACTACCTCGCCAAAGACGAATTCCCGTCCGACGCAAAGGAGGCCAGCACGATCAGGCAAAGAGCCTGCTCGTATGTCTTGGTCGAAGGTAAACTATACAGGCGGGGATTCTCTATTCCGCTGCTCATATGTGTCAAGGAGGAAATGGTTGCACACATCCTGCACGAAATCCACGAGGGAATAAACGCCCAATATCTCGGAGGAAGGTCCCTTGCTCGCAAGGCTCTCCGAGCAGGGTACTACTGGCCGACCATGCAAAACGACGGGAAAGAACACATAAAGAAATGCGACAAATGCCAACGGCGTGGGGACATGCACCTGGCTCCGCCTAACGAGCTCAAGGCTATGTCCTCCCCGTGGCCATTCGCCTGGTGGGGCCTAGACATCCTAGGACCCTTCGTGGTAGGATCAAGTCAGAACAAGTACCTCATAGTGGGCGTAGATTATTTCACAAAGTGGATGGAAGCAGCAGCTCTAGCCAAAATAACTACCCTTAACATCCTGTGTTTCTACAAACGAAACATCCTTGCACGTTTAGGTATTCCCCAAGCGATAGTAACGGACAACGGGATGCAGTTCACGGACAGAAAGTTTCAGGACTTCGTCGCCCAACTAGGCACGAAGCAACACTTCGCATCCGTCGAACACCCTTAAACAAACGGGCAGGCTGAGGCAGCTAACCGAGTCATCCTTCGAGGCCTCAAGCGAAGGCTAGACGAAACAAAGAAGGCATGGGTCGAGGAGCTACACAGTGTGCTCTGAGCATACCGTACAACTCCCCATTCAACGACTGGGGAAACACCTTTCCGTTTAGCATACGGAACCGAGGCTGTAATTCCAGTCGAAGTTCACGTGCCTTCTAGGCGGACAGAGTCGCCCCTAGACGAGGAGATGAACGACGAATCTTTAAGGGAAGAGCTCGACCTCGTCGAGGAAATCAGAACCTGGGCAGCTCTCCGCGAAGCCTCACTGAAACAAAAGATCACCATCAGGCACAACGCCAAAGTGATACGACGAGAATTCGATGTGGGAAGCCTTGTCCTAAGAAGAAACCACAAAGACTCTCGCGAAGGCAAACTAGCAGCCAATTGGGAGGGACCCTATCGCGCCCGGGCAAAAACGGAAAATGGGCCCTACTACCTAGAACACCTCACTGGGGAAGAACTCGCTCGACCATGGAACGCTGAAAAGCTAAAACAATACTACAACTAAATCCTTGGTTCGACTCGTCGCAACGACGAACGTCAGCTACCGACCACTATGCGCGTCTAGGTACAAGTGTCGCATACGACTAAAGCATAACCCCGCTCAGTGACGAGCTCGGTAAGTGCTCGGCAGCGGTCCTCAATTGAGCATCGCCGTCGTCAAAGTACCACGATTCACAGAACCCCAGCTCGCGATGGACGTTCACGCTGCGAACTCAGGCCTCAAACGCGACCTGAGCTCCGCTCCCCGCCAGGACATCCCCCGGCAGTTCGACCAGTTCCCCACACTGTCAAACACATCTATTACGAGCAATCTCCCCAAAAAATATTCACGCAAGTCAAATACCCCCTATCACGGGTGGACATACGTTCACAGCGAGCATGCATACAACACTTAGCGAAAATAAAAGCAAGTAAAGTCATGCAAACAATAGAACTAAATATGTGATAATTTAACAAGTGGCTGCAAAGACCACAATTGTACATTGTTACATAAAACGGGGGCCAGCCCCAAAAAAATAAATTACAACGGTACGCAGGCCGGACAAATTACAACGACATCAACAAAATAACAAATTCCTCATTCATCAGCGTGCTCGGTTGACTCTGGCTCGGGTCCCTGCTCCTCTGCGGGCTGATCCTCGGAGGTAATGGCAAGGAGACCTTCGGGCAAGACAATGCGACCATCATCAACACGCGCAAGATAGTGAGTGCCCTCGGCAGAGATTTCAAGCCCAGGGTTCACCACGCGCAGCTGAGCCACAGCGTTTCTGAAGGATTCCTCCGCAACGGCGATGCCATCATCTTCGGCCAGCAATATACGAGCGACCAGCTCGGATCTAGTCTTCAAATTTCTCACATCGTCCGGCTCGTCAGCACCCGGGGAATTGGCCGCCCTCAGCTCCCTGATCAGCTCCTCGGCAGCTTTCTTCTCCGCCGACAACTTAGAGTTCTCCTCTTTTAGCCTGGTTGCTTCCTCTTCCGCCTTCTTCTGAGCCTCGCCGGCACCCTTGACTTCTTCCTTGAGGGATGCCACGGAAGCACGGGCAGCGTTGAGTTCGGATTCAGTTGCGGAGTCCCCTTCGGCATACACAGCCGCCATCACTAGCATCCTGACCAAGGCAGAAGCGTCCTGGGCCACCAGCGCCCTCTTGCTCGGGCGATCCATGCCTTCCAAGCAAAGAGATTCCGCCCGGGGAATAACTAAAGAGTTGCCTTCGAAGAACCTCCTATCAAGGATGCAGGGAGGAAGCTCAAACTTCCCTTTCTCCGCTACCCGAGTAAGGTCCACGACATCAGTAATCCTTGGCCGCTTTGGTCGCCCGGCCAAAGGCAGAGGAGATCCCCAGGGAGCAGGAGTCGGAGAAGTGGAGGTCCCCGCATCAGCTTGAACGGGAGAGGGAGCACGGGTACTAGCGAACCGAGATTTCGGAGGAGCCGTTCCAGCTTTGTTCCTCGCCAGAGCATTCCTCACAACCCGATCATGAGCCTGAGGCATCTCACCTGCACAAACAAAACACGAGCATGTTAGATACGAAGAAAAGAAATAACATGAACAAAGTATAAATGACTAAGACTACCAAGCAGCGTCTCAGCGTCCGCAGGAGTCTTGCACTCCAGCAGAGCCTTAACGTTGATAAACCGGCGCTCGACCCTCTGACTCCCATCTTCCTCGAAGATCGGGCTGCCCTTGCTAGTCCAACACTCAGCGAGACTGAAGGAGTTGACCCACTTCACCAACGCCTCGTAAGCCACGGCGTCCTGCCCGCGCAGGTCGTCCAGTTGAAAAACGTAATCGCTGGGCTTCTTGGTGAAATGGTCGGGTGCCCAGCGGGTGGGGAACTTGTAGAGCCTCTGCCCGATGTACTTCCCCTCCTCGTTAAGCAGCTTGTTTCCGTCGTCGTCAACCTCTATCTCCCAGACATATGTGCTATTTTGGGCAACCTCGGACACGAGTTCAACAACAAAGTACCGCTGCTTGAATGTCCGGACTGACTCCGAAAATGGTTTGAACAGCTTGCGAGGCTGCTTCAGAGAAACCCATCCATACTTCTTCCCCGTCAGCTGCCTTTGTAGATGGAAAACAGCGAAGAACAAAGGAAGAGTGGCCCCCAAAGAAAGATGCTCGCACACCAATTCGAAATCCTGGATGAAGGCCAGCGAATTAGGGTACAGTTGTGTAGGGGCTAACTTCAGATGCTCGAACACCGACCGCTGAAAATCAGTAAAAGGCAGCCTCAGTCCCAGCTCTTTGAAGGCATACTCGTACATTGTGAAGCGGTCACCGAAGTCCGTGCAGACCCGCTCGTTCACAGTAGGGAAATGCACCTTCCACTCCCCTTCCGGTCCTACCTCCGTAAAAACGTCCGCCAAAGACTTTGCGAACGTAGAAATGTGCTAGGAAGGTTTGGCCACCTCCCACTCCTCCGTGGAGAACCCTTCGATGTCATCCTCGTCCATATCATCCCTAACCTCTTCTTCCCCGACGCCACTTGGAGAGCTCGAAGCCGACGAGCTCGAAGCCGTCGAGCTGCTCTCGTCCGAGGATCCTGTTTCCTCCTCAGAGGTGTCCAAAATAACTTCTCTATCTGGCCCCGTTGTCATGTCGATCACCTGAAAAGCAGAGAAGAATGTGAATTCGACAGCAAATCAAATCCACCCTTCCACTGCCAAGTCAAGTGAAAGGGCGCGCAAAGGGCTAAGGACAACGTCCTCGGCCTAAGCCCTAACGTCAAAGGAAAGGTTAGAACCTCCCCGCGAGGAGCCGCTCGAAACATATCATCGAATGACGAGGAGCTTCCCCGCACTCAATCCCAGTTTCCGTTTGAAGCTCCGCCAGAAATCACGAAGCTTCACCGGAATCTGGAGTTATTCTGCCGGAAAACTCATCATTCGTTCAGAAAATGAAAAATCACAACGGTTACGCAAGCGTCGCCATCGCGACTACGCCGTCAACCGCCCTCCTAACCGGAACACGCAGACACGTCCGCTGACATGTCAGAAGTAGAAAAGTGGCACTACCACCGTCCACCACCAACAGTCACCGGAAAATCACACATTTCGTCCTCTAAACTAGCCCTAACTGCATGCAAATCTACTACTAACAGTGAAAAGGAGTAAAACAAGTCCCAGATCAGAAAACTTACTTGATTTGAGTAGAAGAAAGAGGTTGCTCGAAGTTTGACGCGGTGGTCGGAAGCACTGAAGACGGTGACGGGAAAAAGCTTAGAAGAGGCGAGGAAGAATCAGAAAGAAAAAGTGCAAAATGGAACAATCTTCCCCCTTTTATACAAAGGGGCACGTGCACACACGCGCCCGTAGGCCATAATGACTACCTACTAGCCATCATTGCCTATTAATTACTACACGGAGCTCAAGGCACACGTGGCAACCCAACGCTTCCAATTCTGTCTGACACTTGACCTCCCCGAGTGCCGGACAACAAGGTCACGACCAAGAATCTCGCGAACACCTGGGGTCACGAGCACCCTGAGACAACCCTCCCGTCTTCAAACGATGACTCTATGCTAGCTCCCCGGAGCAACGAGCAGTCCTTAAGTCATCACTCACATGCTCGGGAGCAACGACTTGGGGGGCTCCTGTTCTGGACTGGACCAATGGCTAGAATTGGCCCAATCCACCTCTGCTCCAAAAGCGGCCCAAATTGCCTAAGTCCAATCTAAAGAGGGGCAAAAGCGACCTTTCTGCCCCTCCAACCGGGCAAGGAACATTCCTCCCCGACGTTGATACCCGTTACGCACGGCTTCCTCGCTGCCCGAACAGCAAAGGACAGGTGCCCGAAACTGCGTTTATGCCTGACATAACGGCTAGTTTCGGGCACCTTGCCCAGCATAACGGCTAGTTTGGGCAATTACCTATTCTTTGGGGAAAACGGTTATTTCGCCCCGAAAATAGGACCGTTGGCCATGCGCTGGGGGCTCTATATAAACCCTTTTGCTTGAGAGGGTCAGGTATCCAATATTCACCCTAAGAATTCATACTCTGTACTTGCCCCTTTTCTCTGACCCTTTCTCACTTGAGCGTCGGAGTGTCTTGCAGGTACACCCTCCTCCTCTCCATACGACCAGCATCCCTGACGCACTTGGCGGCCTGATTCTACAGGATCTGATCCAGCCTTCACGATCAATATATATATATATATATATATATATATATATATATATATATTCTTATTTGAGAATCTTAAATAAATGTTTTTTTATTGGACATTTGGCTGATCTATATCATATACTAAATAAACTAATAATTTATTTGCAATAAATTATTTTTAATTTAAAATTAATTGATTTATATATATCAATAATTTATTTAAATTAATATCAAAATATAAATAAATGATGTCAATAAAAATTAAATTTTAGTTCACTAGTTTACATTCATTTAACTTAACTAACAAATATAAGGTGAACTACTTCTTCCACTCATTAATAAATTATTTAATATAAACTATTTTTTGTTGGATAAAATTTAAAAATATGTTAATAGTTTTTTTTGGAGTATGTTGTGTTGATTAGGAGCGGATCCAAACATTATATATTGGTGTGGTTAAACATAAAAGAAAATATGAATTAAATTATATTAAAAATTAAAAATAATATTGTTTAATAAAGTACATTTACAATGAAAATCGTCTATTATCTATTTTTAAAAAGGAGCTATAATAACATTATTGTTAATTGTTCAAAAAATATTTATTTCTATAAAAGTTACAAAATGGTCATTTAACCAATGATGAGTCATTTTGGTACATAGTTGACTCTTCACAAATTTCATAGCGGAAAAAACACAGTCCACGCTTGTAGTTGCTATACTAAATCCAACTTCAGAAGCTTATAAATCATATCAAATGTGTTGCATTGATTTGTTTTCACAAGTTTTGCACAAAGACCTGAAAGTCCTTTTAACTTTTTTTTAATTTTGGATTACGTCGAACTTTTCTAACATAATTATGAAGTTGATGTCGCACCACCATTTCTAGCACATCTAAAAATCATTTGGATAAAGCTCAATCATCCTCAATAATTTTTTCACATCAAAAACTGCAAATGACGATGAGGAACTCAAACATGAAACACATTGTAAAAGTTCAACATTCTCTTCATCAAACCTAACATTGAGCTCCTGCAATTGCAAATCTAAAACACTAAACAAACAATCATGATTATAATGGTGCAAATTAGAAACACTAGAAGTTGTAGCGTGTCGCCTAGGTTTCTCCCCTTGTATATATAATTCATCAATATCAGACACATCAATATCATGCTTATTGCAAATTTCTATAACCTTAGATATAAGTTCTTCCCAGCCATCATTCCTCATTTCTTGTAATTTTTGTTTAGTAGTTTTGACAAGTGACAAAGCATTCAAAATATCTTGATCACAATTTTATATCGTTATACTCAAATAATTTGTAAATCCTAAAATCTCGACCATCATATATAATATGAAGATGAAATCAAATGATTCAAGCAGATCTAACAAAAGCATAGTTTCACCATATTTTTCAAATGGCGTATCCTTCCCGACTTCTTTAAGTACCCCAATATTAGAACCATACAAATCATCAAACTAATGAGAGTCCTAAAGTGGAAAGCCTAATGAGTGTCACCTGCTCTTGATTTAATCCACTACCAGTATCTATCTGGCCCTCTTTAATCAATTTAGCAAATTGAGTTACTTGTTTGTCCTGAAGCAATTCTTGTCTCTTGTTAGAAGATCGTATGAAATTAATAAGCATATTTACCTTGCCAAAAAAATAAATAATATCTTTGTGAGTCTTAACACATGCAACAAGTGCCAATTAAAGTTGATGGGTGAAATAATGCTTATAATAAGCCGATGGATTCTCATTTTAGATTAAAGTTCTCAAACCACAAAACTTACCTCGTATATTGTTAGCTCTGTCACGCCCTTGCCCCCTAATGTCAGATAAACTCAAGCTATTAATAGACAAAAACTTCTCAATTGTCTCTTTAAGTGACTTAGCACTTGTTTCTTTAACACTTACAATGCTAAGAATTATTTTTTCAAACATTCATTATTAACATACTGTTATCTTTCAAATTGAAACTTGGATCAGATTTACAATTCTTAATTCTTAGATAATTTGTTAAAAACAAAGTTTCTAATATATCCCCAAGGGTTCCAATGGTTGATTATCATCTATTAGAGAATTAATATCATGCTCATTTGGCATTTCAACTTTCTTGGTTTGGGTGTTCATTCTCTCTTGCTTGATACTTGGAGAAACTCCATAAATCATCTCAAAAGATATTTGAATTTAAAAACAAGTTTGGCTTTTCTCTTATCTTCCTTGGTCCAATGAAAATCGGGTTTAATTACTACCTCATCATTAAAGGAGAATGTAGGAATAAATGGATCACTGATTAAATTATTCCAAATTTCAAAATCAACAGCTTTGTTGATATTTTCAAATCTAGATTTTCATAGTTCAAACCTAGCACCATCAAATAGTGGACGTGTGTCCATGGAAAGTCTAATGTTAAAAATAGAAGTGAAGAGGTAAGGGAAGATAGAAAAACACTTGAGATGTATAGAGGTTCGGTCTAATAAAGTGACCTCGTTATAAAAGGATTAGAGTTTTACAAAGGCTAACTTCCTAACCAACGAATGATTTTTAGCTAAGGAGGCATCAACAACCAACTGAGATATTTTAACAGCAGACTAAGCTCACAAATCGATTAAAATTTTAACTACACAAATTTGCTCAACCAAACAAAAATTTTAAATGGTTTACTTCGACAATCAAACAAGAGATTTTCACTTGTTTTTATTCACGACCAAAATAATTTTACTAAAAAAATAATCAAAATATCAAAATCAATTTTGAATGTTCGAACATGAAATTAAATACTTCTTCTGTTCCAAATTATAAGTCACTTTGCCAAAAAAAATTGTCCTAAATTATAAGTCACCTTACATTCTCGATGCAATATTAATGACATTTTCCCTAATATACCTTCAAGTATTTATTATTATTTATTTTTTTAACTCTTTTAATTTCTCTCTCTTATGTAAATACGAAGAGTATTATTGTACAATTATACATAATTTATCTTTCTCATAAAATAATAATTAAATTTCTTAATTTGTATGAAATGTCCAAAATGTATTATAATTTGAGACTGAGGGAGTATAGACTTAGATCTATTCATTCAAAAACCATTTAAAAGAAGAAGAAAAAATAGAGTCTTAAGAACAATTGTTATGGTTATGAACAAACTACACAATTTTCTTTATTTCAAAATTAAATTCAAATTTGATCTACAACCATCCAAGTTGTCAAAATCAATTTTAATGTCTTCTGGTTTACCATACATTGGTTTCTTGGGCATGATCATTATTCTCAACTTCTTATGTATCTGTCTCTATGTCTGTCCCTAACTTGACTTGGCATTTTCCATTTAATGATCGTGGTTCTGATACAAATCTACAATAAACAATAGTAGTAGGCCATCAATTTTGTATAAATGATACCATAGTGGGAGTCCTGAAAAAGTGTCAGCATCTGTATTTTAAAGGAGTGTGTGATTGTGATATGTCAGGCACAATCTCCCGTTAATGCCCAACAACACATGTAGTATGTACCATTGGTAACCTTATATTGCTTTGGACACTTTTTCCTATTTCTAGTGCTGCCACTTTCCATAGACTTAATTGGAAGCATCCTAGCAATAAATTAAATTCTATCTCCATTATGGAGGAAAAGGTATCATCATAGGGCCCCCTTGCAAATTGTTGAATATGTCTTCATCTTTTATGTTGGCTGGTTCGTAAAGAAATGTTTATGTTTTAAAGAAAATTGTAGTGTATCACTTTAATGTTTCAATTATTTTGAATTAGATGAGGTAAATAAATGTAACTGAGTGTTGATAATGTTCAATGAGGATTCAAAAGTACTAAATGTGGGTTGTGGGGAAGAATCGTGCATGTTGGATCAACTCCTTGAGTCTTCTTAATCGTAGTGATGGACTGTGTGGCAGCCTAGGATAAGGCCGTAGTGTAGGCAAGAACAAACACACGTTTAGTATGGGGACACGTGCCTCACTATGTTTCAAACTAAATTTGACTAGTAGTACTTTATATCCTCTCTATCGGTTAAAACAAATATTTATCTTAAAATAATTGTTTTTAATATAATTTAAATTTTTATCTTTTATTATTTTTTTTTTTTTGAAACAGCCAAAATAGAGTTTTATTAACTTTGGCATAAGGAATGCCATGATCATTACAGTAGCCACGAACATCCAAGGAAAAACCAAATAAGTTACAACCATTGCTCACACCATTACTTAAGGAGCTCTCAATACAGCAAAAAGAAAATTACAGACCATTACATTAGCCACAATCCCAATATTAGAGAAAATAGATAAGAATTTTTTACTGTCTTTGGTTAAAATATGATAAAATATCACCCCTTTTAAATATATATCAAAGTATCACCATTCCACCCCAAATTCTTTTTTAATATAAAGCAACTGTTAGTTGCTTTGTCGAAAGCTTGCAATGTATTAATAATCAAAGGGAACGGTAGTGTAAAAACGCATTTTTTTTAATTTTAAATTGTAATTGAATTTAATTATAAATATAATAAAATAATATTAATCATTTTAATTAATTTTAATTTATTATAATTATTTAAATTTAATTACTTGTTTAAATAATAAAAGTTAAATAAATATATTTAATTAAAATTATATTGAATTAATAAATAAAATAACAATAATAATACATAAATAAAATATTATTGAAAGCAACATTTATTTATTTATGTAATAAATAAAATTACACTAAACTTTCATCTATCCTTGATTTTGACTCCGTCAATGAAATCGGCGATGGGTTCCACATGTAGAAGCTTGTCCAATTTGGATAGACTTTCTACGATTTTCATCAACATTTGTTGGTTCAGTAGGAGGTTCCAAGTCATTTCTAGGATCCATTATTTCAACGATCGTTTCATCATTTAATAAGTTCATCATTGTCGCACTACTTTAACTTAATCTGGTTCCTTCGTTATTCTAGTTTGATTGGGTACGTAGTAGGTGACATTGAGCTATGCATGAAGAAGATGTAGGGTTGTTGGTCTTGGGATGAATTTTGGTTGATGTTTTGTGAGTGGTAAAAAGAGATTTGTGGTTGGGGTGTTTGGTAGTTGTGTTCTCGTGGGGTAGGTTGTGTGAATGAGTATTGGTTATAGTGGGTGTTGGGTGGTGTTTGTGGTTAGGCGTATGATGTTGAGGGGGTATAAATTGGATTTTGTTGTTGGATGTTGTAGGGACTTAGGTTAAATGATTGATATTGTTGATAATAGTGTTGACTTGGGGTATAAGGTTATTGTGTTAAGTTGAAAGGTTGTTGGGTGTTACATGTAGGTTGTTGGGTGTAAATGTTGGTTGATGGTATGGTGTGTTAGAAGTTTGAAAATGTGGCTTGGTTATGAGGGTCAACTAGTAATCTATTTGTGATAAATACAAACTTGACACAAATCTATACCAATCCATGTATTTCCCACTGGATTTACATTTATTTGGCATGATATCTCCTTGTAAGACAATGCTGCGACGATTTGCCATATGCGGACCACCTAAAAAAGAAATAGTTATTGGAAAATACCTAGAAAAAACACATCTAAACTTTTTTTATGCGTATTTGGTCGCATATGGAAACTGGAATGGATTGGAATTCTTTGGTGACAGTCTTGGCATTCTGGACCAACCCTAAGCTTGGAGTAAAACTCCACAGCCAGCAAAATTATGCACATTTTTTAGCGCATCTACACAAATTTCTGTATAGATGCACTAAATTAGTAGCGCCCTAACTATATCTACCTATTTTATTTATGTCTGCTAATAATGGTAAAACTGAAGATGTATAGTGTTACCATTAGTATCAGGAAATAATAAGCTGGCAAAAAGCAAAAAAAATATACATTCTAGTTTCCAAAGTTTTACTTCGTCGAGGGAATTCTCGTCTAATTTCAAAGCATTGTAATGGTCCTTTAGCCATTTCATTTTAATGGTTTACCCTTTTTTATCACTTTCCTCCAATGGCACCCCCCAATAGTTCTAGAGTCGTCTCATATGTCACATTTGTGCTCCTAACTACTGCCAAATCATTCACCGGTTGGAAGATGAAACTGTGAGTTTCCGATCTCCATCTTTTGCATAAGGCGAAAATAAATTTTCTATTAATGTTGTATCAAATATGGACGAATAATCTCGTTGACCTCGGCGTATGAATGTGAACGTGTTATGAAATTTCTTTCATTCTAAAAAGAAAAATAGTGAAATTGTGGTCAACAAAGACATATTATATTAGAAGCAATACTTAAACATATTATATTAGAAGCAATACTTAAAAAAAGACATATTGTATTAGAAAAAAACTTAACAAATACATATTATATTAGAAGCAATACTTAAACACATACATATGGAGTAATATTTGTTGGTGTTCCTCGATGGTCTTTTCCATAAGTTAACAAAGACATATTTTGTTATATGATAAGAGCATTATAGATAATGTTATATGATAAGAGTAGTAGAGATAATTGTGTGTGTTTATGGAGTGGTACGAGAAGGAATTTATAGGAGAAATTTTTAAAGTTGGCAATTTTGTTGGTAGAAAATTTTAATAGGATATGAATGATGTTGGTGAAGAGAGATATGCATGCTTGTACGTGAGGAACTCTACATGCAGCATAGAGTTGTGACCGGACATGCATTAAGTGACACTGTGTAATGCCACTGACACCTGGACATGCAATGGACGGCAATCTTTCTTTTTTACTGACACCCGGACCTACAATGAGTGATCTCCTTCTACAGCCAACGTAATTTGATGAGACACATGCATGTTGACCAGACATGCATTGGGCGACAGTGTATAAATGACTGGCACCTGGACATGTAATGGGCGGCAGTGTGTAAATCTGATTTTTAACCATTTTACCATTTTACCAGCATGCGAAATAGTGTGAATAAAGACAAAAAAAAAACACTATCCTTTTTTAAGTATTACTTGCTCCAATTTTTTTACACCAACTCAAAACACTTTCATAACATTTATGTGCATTAATTCCATAACACATATTATACCATGTCTCACCCTCAACAGTATATAGTTAGTGCCCATCACAAAGGAGGTGTTCATGCATCTGATGATATGGACATGATCTTTGAAAATACTTAAAGTTGTCATTTCACTATTAGTATAAGGTCGTCATTCCAACATTTGAAAGAAATGATATAGATGAAGCATCAAGCTGGAAGTGTTTCACAAATTATTTACAGAAATGTTATTCATTTTAGAAACAACCATGTTAAATTTGTTCCATTGAAGGTTCACGACGACGAGGTTTTTGAAATGATGTTTTTGAATCATAAATTTTTTGGATTTGATTACATTGATTTATATATAAGATTTGAACAATGTGAACAAACCCAGATGTCACAAATAATCAATGCATTGCAAGAAGATTCACTAACTATAATTCCCATCGAAGACGTGGAAGAAGAAGATGATGAAGAAAATGAGGCACAAGCCGATCATTATTTTACTTCTTTGTTTGAAGAAGGCGATCATGTTGAATCAGAAGTAGTTGATGCAGATGATCATCACATTTCATTTGGGAATGTATTCTTCCCACCTCCCCACATGAAAAACTTGTGTCTAAGTACTGGCCAACCATCTTTCAAATGGACACACAATCTTCATCTTCCCATGGATGGTGACTTAGTTGTGGGTAACTAATTTAAAAATAAAGTTGATTATATGCTTACCATAAAGAAATATTACATGAAATTCTATGTTAAGTATAAGGTAAATAATTCCAATAAGAAGAGATATATAATATGTTGTAGAAACGTTATGTGCAAGTTTCGTCTATTGGCGTCCTATAGAAAAATAAGTGACTTATGGGAAATAGGAATCATGAACCCTCCACATAGTTGTACAACAATTTACTTATGCGAGATCATTGAAAACTTAGCTCTCACCTGATGTGCCAATCTTTAATGCCTCTTGTTAGCAAGGATCCTTCAACTAAGGTGATCGTTTGTATCAGTCAAATTATGTATGAACACAAATGTACTCTGTCATATTGATAAACATAGATTGCAAGGAAAAAAGCAATTGAATAGGTATACAGAAACTGGGAAAATTCATACAATGAATTTCCATATTACGTGTTAACACTTAAGAAATTTGTTCCCGGTACAGTTGTAGAAATGGAGACATTATCTAAATATACAGATGACTACACTATTATTGATGGGCAATAAATCTTCCACTGACTATTTCGAGCCTTTCAACCATGCATTAGAGGCTTTGTATATTACAAGTATATACTTCAAATTGATGGAACCTGATTGTATGGTAAATACAAGGGAACGCTACTTATGGCAGTAGCACAAGATGGGAATAACAATATTTTCCTAGTTGTTGTTGCCCTTGTAGAATGTGAGACTGCAGGTGGTTGGGGTTCTTTCTGTAGAACTTATCAAGGCATGTGGCTCCTCAACCCGGTTTGTATTTGATATTAGACAAACATGCATCGATTGAGAGTGCGTATAATAATCCTGATAATGGATGGCATGATTCACCATCTGTGCATGTCTACTGTATTAGACACATTGCCCAAAATTTTCATGAGGGAAATTAGAGACAGAAACCTCCGAAAAAAATTATTAACACGGGTAATTATTTATTTGCTAACATTATATCTTAGTCAATAAAAGATTATAACATTATAACACTTTTTGTCATAACATACAGGGTATGCTTTAAACTGACCAACATTTGAAATCTACTGAAAAGAAATTTTATTATCTAAAGATGATGCTTTAAGGTGGTTAGACAATATTCCGGTTCAAAATGGACGCATGCATTTGACGAGGGTCAGTATTAGGGTCACATGACAACGAACCTCATTGATTCAATGAACTCGGTCTTTAAAGGCACTCGTAATCTTCCCATCACAACATTCGTAAGTGCAACCTACTATAGGATGGGGTCACTGTTTTTAGAAAGAGGTGCACAATGGAGTACAGTGTTAGAATCTAGGCAAACATTTAGAGAGAATTGCATGAAGGTGATGAGATAAGAAGCAACAACATTAGCTAGAGAAACTTGCATATTAGCTAGAGAAAGTAGAACACAGTGACTTATTGTGCCTTGAAGGTACCTTAGAATTATTTTCACTACTTTCCAATGGTCTTCAAGAGGATTAGGCAAGAATTGGCATAATTTATTTACAACATGGTATATTTTAAGTCTGTTCATTGTAGCATACTGCATAGCACCAACTAGAGACCTAAACTGTATAGGATCAGAGATCTGAGCAGACCCAACTTTTGACTGTTTGGTGGATGAATCCATGGGGGGTCCATTTCCTTTTTCATTAGCCATGTTAGTCTAGAGGAGAAGATCTTTAATGTATTTTCTTTAAGATAGCAATAGGGAGCCATTATGGAGGCGGTGAACTCTAGTGCCAAGAAAGTACTCTAGCTGCCTAAGAGCTTTGAGAGAAAATGAGAGATTAAGCTTGATGATAAGTTGCTGAATTAATGCATTTGAAGTATCAATGATGATAATATAATCCACATAAATAAACAAAAGAATGTATTGAGATGGAGTGTGAAGAATGAAAAAGGAAGGATCACACTTGCTGGCTTGAAATTTTAGAGGAAGGAGAGTACCTTTAAGCCTGTCAAACCAAGCACTAAGGGCTTGTTTGAGTCCATAAAGAGCCTTATTCAACTTGCACATTAAGTTTGACCCTAATTGTTTAAATCCTGGAGGTTGAGCCATGTAGACCTCTTCATTCGGGAGCCCATTGAGAAATGCATTGCTGACATCCAATTATTGGATTATCCAATGCGGAGAGATAGCCATAGTAAGAACAGTTTGAATACAGAAAAAAAATTTATGTGTAGTCAAACACCTTAACGATGGAATTCCTTGTCCATAAGTCTGGCATTAAACTTGTTGAGAGTCACATCATGGTTTTCCTTGAATCTAAACACCCATTTACATCCAATAGGTTGCCTATGTGGTGGTGGGGGCACAAAGATTCATGTGTTATTTTTCAAAAGTGCATCATACTCTGACTACATAACATTTTTCCATTCAGGAACAAACAGAGCCTGTTTGTGTGAAGAAGTCTCAAGATGGGTGAGAAAAATAGTTAGATGCACTCGTGGTTCAACAATGCCATCTTTAGCCCTAGTTTGCATAGGAAGAAAGTTATTAGGGTGAATGATAGGAACTTCCATGGAAGTGGCAAGAATGGTTGAGGTAGAGGAAGAATTAGGGTCACATGAGGGAGATGAGAAAGACTCGCTATGAGGTGATGTGGAGCTATAAGAATTGGGCAAGGTATCAGAATGAGGATTGTCATTAGATGAGGCAATATTACTGTTAGTAGAAGGAGTGTTGGTTGAAGTTTGGTGGGTAGTTGAGATGTATGTGTGATGACTTAGAAGAGAAGGAGAAAAGTTATGAGTGGCATATCCTGAGATGGAAGTTTGAGAGGTAGTATGACTAGATGTGAGAGGTGTAATGAGGTTGTTAGAGTTATTGGTAGGTGAGTTATCTATGAGGTTATGTGAGACACTAGGGACATAATGTGTTGTACTAGAAATGGGGATAATAGATGATAAAAAATTCTAAGATAACCACATGCTTTGATTGAGAAATAGAACATAGAGTTGAGTAGGGAAAGCTAGTTTCATTGAAAACTACATCCTTAGAGATAATCACCCTGACACTAGGATCAAGGCATTTTTATCCTTAGTGAGTGGAACAATAACCAAGAAAGATGCATTATTTTGAATGTATATCTAGTTTGTTGGCATTGTAGGGTCTGAGGTATGGGAACCCAGAGCAGCCAAATACCTTTAAAAATTTATAGTCAGGATACTTGAAGTATAGTAAGAAGAAAGGTGAGTTGTAA
Organism: Lathyrus tuberosus; assembly: GCA_022829125.1. NCBI lineage: Eukaryota > Viridiplantae > Streptophyta > Magnoliopsida > Fabales > Fabaceae > Lathyrus > Lathyrus tuberosus. The sequence continues at coordinate 1,654,292 of JALAZF010000179.1, forward strand.
TCTAATGAAGGAGAGAGTAGTCTGTTTATTAGGTAAGTGGTAGTGAGGAAGACATGATTCCAAAAATTAAGTGGCATGTTAGCTTGAGATAGAAGTGTAAGTCATGTTTCTATAACATGTCTATGTTTTCTCTCTAGTGAGCCATTTTGATGGTGAGTGTGGACATGTTATTCTATGAGTGATACCATTTTAAGTAAGAAAATGAGTGAGTGGTCTGAACTCAACCCCATCATCAGTTTGAATAAATTTTATTTTAAGGTTTAGTAGGAGTTCTAATAAGTCTTTGAATTGAACAAATATGGTAAGAGTGTGAGACATTAGTTTGGGGGATATATTCATGTGTAACGACTATAGGCATCCACACATGTGAGGAAATAGTATAACCACAAGTTGATATGACAGGAGCTGGTCCACAGAGGTCAAAAAAATTAGTTCTAGAGGCTTAATGTAAGTAAGTGTTGAAACATTAGAGGGAATCATGTGGGCTTTACCCAAGCAGCATGCATTACAAAAATTATATAACTTTATAATTGAATTGAAACATTACACAATTTTAGAATGTTACTAAGGACCTCATGATAAGGATGACCTATTCTATAATGCCAAATCTAGTATAAGCTAGGACTAGAGCACCTATGGTTATTATTACAAGTAGTAGTCAATGTAATACATGGATTAGATTCAACTATAGGGAAACTCTTGAGACTAGATGAACTAGAAACTAAGGGAGATGAAGATGTTGGTTTCAGATTTGAAGAAGGTTTGTAGACACTTAGCACTTGAGAAGATGAAGATTGAGGCTTCCAATCAAACTTTTACAATCCATCACTCCCAAGGGATCCACTAAGCAGCACCCTAGAGGTAGCCTGGCATTTAACAAAGCATGAATTAACATGAAACTCGAAGTAAATATAATTGTCTCTAGCAAATTGACCCACACTAACCAAATTATCAGTAATTGAAGGTACAAAAAGAAGTTTGTTTAGTTTAAGAGTTGTGTTAGAGTAAAAGTTTGAAGGAAAATTCATTGAGCCAAGAGAGGTAATGGACAAACCTTGACCATTTCCAATGTGGACATAGCGAGAACCATAAAGGGAGATAGAGTCTATGATATTAGATGCATTATGGGTAATATGATGTGTTGCACCTGAGTCAAGGTACTGGGCTTGGTTGTATAAGGAAGTTGATTCAGTGTCTGCTACATAGACTTGAGGTATGGGTATAGTGTAATGAGAGTGGAATGAGGAACTCATTAGCCTAGATAAGTTATTAGACTATGGACTTGGTGATATATAACCAGGATGTGTCCACACATTTGATTGAGGATTCTTATAGCTTCCATAGGGATCTGGAGTAAGCCGATAGTATCAGTAGCTAACATCGTGCTCAGGCTTGTAACAAATTTGGCAATGAACTAAATTCTTGTGGTTACCACAACTGTGAGTGCAACTTTCCATTAGTTTTATTTTGTATGATGTCTTCGTCTAACAACAACCACCACGACCCATGAACCTTCCACCATGAAAGCTATGACCACGAGAGTAATTACCACGAAATGCATAACCAAAATTTTGATAGTTCAGACTGGTAGAGTCATTAACTTCAGGAATTTGAGCACTGAGATTGGAAGGTTAGGGTGCGCCTTGAGTAAGATTTAGAGACAAATTTTGTTAACTCCTTTTTTGATTTTTAAATTCGCGTTTCTTGATTGATGAAAAGAGATTTGATTTCATTTAAAGTGACAAACTTAGACTTGGTGTTGACTGCAACAATAATTGAATTGAATTTTGTTGGTAATCCCTCTACCATTAGTTCAATTTGATCACGGTGAGAAACCATATCTCTAATGAACATTAAGGTGTCCACAATTGTGTGAACACAAGCAATGAACTCACTTAAGGAACGTGAACCTTTGGATAGAGATCATAGATCAGAGCAAAGTTGTCTTGATCACATTTTCATCTTCGTGTGACAAATGGAGTGGATATCCTCCCACACTTGCCATAAGTGAAGCAAGAGAAGGCCGTCAGAGATAGTTGACAACAACCACATGTAGAGAAGTGAGTTTTTATCCTCCCACGTAGTAAACTTCAGATTCTCTGAACCAGATTCGCGATCAACAATAATAAGATATCACTCAGGAATTTTTGGTGTAACAATAAATTTCACCATTTTCGTACCTCGTAACACTCCTTCCACTTACTGTTTCCATTGAAGATAATTAGTTTAATCAAGTTTAATAGAAATTCTTTGCTTGAAGATAAATTTTACAACAGAAAAATTTTCATCTCAATTTGTTGTAGCTTGAGATTGCTAAGGTTGTGACATTGTTACCATGAAAACGAGTGAAACTAGAAACGATAAACACAAAGATCAAGAGAAACTCATGATACCATGTTAGAAGCTATAGTTATTCATGGTAGAAGGGGTGTGTGTATGTGTGTGTTTGTGTGTGTGTGTGTGTGTGTGTATGTGTGTATGTGTGTGTGTGTGTGTGTGTGTGTGTGTGTGTGTGTGTGTGTGTGTGTGATAGAGAGAGAGAGAGAGGGAAGGGAAATGATATTGGTTATTCAGTTTGAAAACTGAAAGAGGGAAATGATATTGGTTATTCCGTTTGAAAATAGTTACAACTTTTTTTATATAGACAAAAAATAATCATTAAACTAAATTGAATTAAATTATGCCTAACTGAATTATGTTGGGGAAAGGATATTGGGCCCTGGCCCAATCTCTATTACACTAGACAAGCCCAATACTAGTTATATCATGCTGATTCTCCAATTTGTCCCAAACCTCCTTCGAAATCATCAGCTTCAGAATATGACACATCACCTCGTTTGAAACACAGATGAACCAATCATCCAACTTTCTCCTTCATCTTTACCTAATCAATATCCTTCGTGTCATTTGGTTTCGTCTCATGTAACGCCTTTTATAAACTTTGTTGAACCAACAGATCCTTAACTCTCCTTTTCCATAATACAAAATTATTCGTCTCGGCGAATCGTGTTACTTTGAATTCCGCACCACTATTAATTGCCATCTGATACCATTTGTTAAACCACCAATTAGTATAGAAAATTAAAGATAAACGAAAGTAAAAGATAACGGACACGGTCAATTTTTGTTAAAGTAGTTCAGTTACTGGTGTGTACATCTACGATTTTAGAGTAAATGTAGTTCCATTTTGTTAGCTGGGAGATTTCGACCAAACATAGGGAATAAAGAAATGGTGAAAAATCCAAGCAAGCAGTTCAACGCCAGGATAAAGAATGGTGAGGAAACCAAAGTTTGGGTCGACACAGTCGAAGGGTGCGTTGGAAGGAGACATGGAGGCGAGGCTGTCGAAGGGTGTCAATTGGTGGCCTATGAAACCAACACAAAGCTGATAAGTCTTTGAGCAGGAAAATTTGAAAGCCGAGAACGTGGTAAGTTATAAAGATAGTGGGATGACACGTGTCACAACCAGAGCCAATCTTGGGAGATGAACAGTTATTTTTTCATCCTATTTAAAGCAACAGTTATTTCCATTTTAGGGGTCGCATTTGTAACATTGTAAAAGGGAAAACACTCTAAGTACCAAGCGTTAAGAGAAACGAGTTTACTCCCGCAAAAATGTATGATAGCATCCACACTTTTTATTTTAATGCAATTTATATGATCAAAGTTTAAGTTATCCTGTCATTTACTTGTCTGTTTTTCACTTTTTGTCTTATTCATCAATTCGCAACCCTTTTATTTTTTTCAAGTTGCTTACAACTTCTCTAAACTAAAAGTCATCCTATCAACAAGACTTACACTCCAGCCATTGTTCTAGGATTCTGTGGCCTATCCCACAAGTAAACCTGCGACAGAAGGCCAGTGGTTGTTCGCGCGAGAATCGCGTGCGAATATATTGGCACGCCCGGTGGGACCCGTTTTGAGTTGATTGTATGCATTTACGTAGTGGTAAGATGGTGACACCACGTCCGAACGAAGAACTGTCTTCGGCAGAAAGTACAGTTGTAACGCAAATAACTGACGTTGGCTCTAGGACTGTGTCTGCGGTTTCGACCGCCCATAGTGGACCAACCACGACACCACGTTGATATGAGCCAAGGCCGACGATGATAGGGACTATAGGGCAGCATGTGCCTAGTTTCACAATGCCCATCCCTCGATCTTTTGGGATGTCGACAGAGTTCATGTCGAGTCTACATTCTAGTGGTCCAGTGTTTGGGAAAAGTTCGTCTCCAGTTTTCTCACCATACCAAGGCTTAGGGCCTTTGGAAAACCAAGTTACTCGACCTCCAGGTTTCAGTCTGTTGTCCTAATTAATACCAACATTCACTTCAAGTTCCGTCGCGGTCATGAGACAACAGATGGATGAGAATAATCAAGAAATGGTTCCTATGTTAACTCAGAAAATGGGCACCATATTGAGACCATTAATACAAGATTTGACCCAGAGTTACCAATAATTGGCAACTCAGATGACACGGATAGGTGACTTCCTAGGCGCTCCTAGGACACCGGGTCGACAGACTCCTCCACCTCGACCGGAGACACTAGTTCGTCAGGATGAGGTCTTCGACGAGATAATTGACCAACCCCATGAGTTTGAACAAACCCCTAGGGTGGCCCAAAGGCCTCCCGTTATGATGGTTCATAGGAACCAAGATCCAGACTATGTGGTTAGACAAGTTTGACACGATGCCCTGGCTGGCGAACCAAACTTGGAAGCCATGGTCGAACAGATCATGGTCTGAAATGGGGAAAATCCAGGCCTTCGAAGACCAAAGTACACATCCCCACTACCAGATTTTGTCTTACAGACAAAATTACCTAGGGGTTGGAAACTGCCAAAGTTCACCAAGTTTGCTAGAGAGACTGAAAAGTCCACCGTCGAACACGTCGCCAGGTATCAAATCGAAGTTGGTGACATAGCAAATAATGAGGACTTAAAAATGAAGTATTTCCCAAGTTCCCTCACGAAGAATGCGTTTACATGGTTTACCACATTGCCCCCTCAGTCTGTTCATACCTGGGCACACTTAGAAAGATTGTTTCATGAGCAGTTTTACATGGAACAATCGAAAATTAGTCTGAAAGAGTTGGCCAATGTCAAAGGGAAGGTCACGGAGCCGGTGGACCAATATCTTAACAGGTTTAGACTTTTGAAAGCACGATGCTTTACTCAAGTCCCTGAACATGAGCTAGTAGAGATGGCAGCTGGTGGTCTAGAATATTTCATCAGGAAAAACTGGACACGTAATATCTCAGGGATATGGCACAGCTAGCTGATCGGGTTCGACAAGTCGAACGGTTGAAATTTGAAAAACTCAGACTAACAGATACCGTAAGAAAGAAAAAGTGCCATATGTAGCCGCTGACGAATATTCTTCTGATGACGAAGAACTCATTGACGAAAGTGAGGTTAATGTGGCTGAACTCAAGCCAGGGCCTCCGTACACATGCAAATTATTGAAACCATCAAACGGGAAAAATCCCGTCGAAACTGGAAAAACAGATAAATACGTTGCTAAAACTTATACTATTGATGTGTCTAAGTGTGACGAAATATTTGATTTATTAGTTAAAGATTGTCAGATAATTGTTCCTCCTGGTTTAAAAGATCCCCCATTAGAACAAAAAAAGAAAAGGGGATTTTGTAAATTTCATAATTTCCTTGGTCATAAAATAGCTCAATGTGTTCTTTTCAGGGATCTGGTGCAAAAAGCTTTGAAGGAAGGCCGACTTCAATTTGGTGAGAGGCCAAAGATGCAGGTTGATACGGACCCGCTGAAGGTCGAAGGGGCTTTGTACTCTGAGCTGTACGATTACATGATGGTTGAGGCTACTGAGGGTCTCAGCAAAAAATCAACAACTTAATCTGTTGAATGCCTGATGGTCAAAACTACTGACGGTTCTCACAAAAAGACTGAGGAAGAACTCGAGACAGTTTACCCTCAAGCTGGCGAAAGCCTGGCGGATTTCCAAGAAAAATGCAGGGTAAGTGGGTCGAAGGTTGTGTTATGCCCTAGGTGCAACGCTGTCTTTGATGAGAAAGCTGCTGAGAAATACGAAGCGGGCAAGAAAGAGATGCCGCGAGGTGGTAAGCCACCTTTCCCAAGGTTTGTATTCGACCGGAATGGTGCTTCTCGTTGAAACGAGGAGTACAAGAAGTTATTCCAGCAGGCACGACCCAAGACCTTTGTGCCACCTTCGGACACTCCACAGGAGAAATGGGTGGAACCAATGAGTTAGAAAGCGAGCAAAAGGACGAAATGGAAAATATTGGATTTGGAGAAGGAGGCAAAAGTCTCTGACAAAAAAGTTGAACATATGGGCTATGTGGTATCCCCCAACTATAAGGGGAAGAATCCTATGACAAGGACTCAATGGAGCTGCTATCAGCGAAATAAGAAAGTTGAGAAAGAGGCTTCAACTTCAGTTGAAGCCTGTCAGGACCTCTGGACAGAAACGATAATACCCAAAAGAAAGGTGGGTAGAGAAGGAAAAATTCATGACAAACCAAACAATGGCAGTGACTGTCAGGAGAGAAGGGGGTGGTCTCGACCCAGAGCTCGAAAGGTATATTTGTGATTGAAAGCAAGAAAGAACCAGAATACACTCCCCAGTCAGACGGAGAGTATATCCCTTCACCGGATGAAGACTTCGACGAAGACATGTATGATGACACCAATGATGACACCTATGGTGAAGACTTCATCCTAAACTGTGGTATCGTGTCGATACTTCCAGCTGAGTATGATATGGTGTCGGAAGTCTCTGAGGCAGAAAAGGATTTTGTTCCAGATGGAAATGCGGAGGATAAACCGCTATGTTATTATGTGATGAACAATGGTGTGGTCGAAGAACAAATGTCCATGTTTGAAAGGCTCAGTTCTGGGATGATGTACCATTTGAAACCACTATTCATAAAAGTGAAGGTTGATGGAGTGGCGGTCAACAAAATGTTTATGGATGGAGGGGCAATTGTCAATCTGATGCCTCACAATTTATTTAAAAAATTGGAAAGACTGAGGCTGACCTCTGACAACACAACATGGTTTTATCCAATTACGAAGGAAAGACTAGCAACATCCTTGGAGTTGTCCAAGTAGACTTAGCAGTGGGTACAACCAATAGATCAATACTTTTTATGGTCATTAACTCAAAGGCGAATTTCAACTTGTTGTTGGGTCGGGAGTGGATCCATGGAATAGGGACAGTGTCGTCAACATTACACCAGAGGTTAAGCATCTGGAGGAAGGATGGCATTGTCGAAAACATTGAGGCTGATCAGAGTTATTATAAGATCGACGAAGCTAATAGAAGTAAGAAATCCTTTGATCAGCACCTGGAAAATGTGGCTCCTTGCGATGACGGATCGGGGTCTTATACCTCTGTCGACACGGGGCGCATCTTGAATTTAGATCCCGACTACGAGTTTATTTGGGATGCTGCTGAAGAAACAATGGAGCCTAGAGAAGATAATCCACCCACGGGGTGGCCAGTAGTCGGTGAAAATAACTACTGAGTCAAAAAGCATGACTCGAATTTCGGCCTATTTGGATGAAAACAAAATAATGTCAGCACTAGAAGCAGAACAACAACAAAAGACAATTAGTGAAGCCGAATGCAATGCACAAGTTAATGGCCGACCAGGCCAGACAATAGCTTCAGAAAGCCGAAGGCTTGATTGTATCTATGACAATGAGCCTTTGGGGTTTGAGAAAGACCCAACCAATGAGCTATAAATAATGCAAGCGCAAGATCCGTTCTGAAATTCTGGTATCAGACGTGTGATGTTAAGGTGTGATGTCATACCAACACACTCTGCACAATGGACAGTAATAACAGTAAAATAACACCAAGAATTGTTGACCCAGTTCGGTTACAACCAACCTACTCTGGGGGCTACCAAGCCAGGGATGGAATTCACTACTTGTAGATATAATTTACAGACTCAACAACCCGTTGACAATCTCCTAAACTTATACTCTACTAATGACTTCCTACCTAAGAAACCACTTAGGTATGAGAACACCACTCAATCCCTTACAAACTCTCAAAGAAACCACTTTGAGTAACCTTGATCTTACTTCACAGCTTCGATCAAGCAACCTCTCTCTATTGCTTCACAGCTTCTAGAGAAGACAAAAACGCAACACCTATTCAAACCCTAGAATAGTGTAAATATAAGCACTCTAAACAAACTCTAGATACTAAGCCTCCAGCTCCTGATCTTCTGAATGTTTTCTGTCGCTTTTTCCTTTGGTCTTGTGCGCTTTATATAGCTCCTTGAATTGGACTTGGACTTGCTACAATATCTCCCAGATTTGTTATTTAAAACAGATTTTCTCCTAAAATATTTTTAAATCTTCAACCTTTTAAATCTCCTACAAATCTGCACCAGATCTCCTATGCAGCAGTAAATATCTATCCCAAGATATTCGCATCCAATGAGACAGCTTGCTCTCCACAATTCCAGCTAATACGCAACCCTAACAACATCACAGCCTGCTGTTGTCAATTCTGCAGATCTGATGTCACAACATCACCTATGTGACATCAGACATCCAACTTCAGCAAATACATACTTAACACAACCCAGTGTTAAGACTTCAATGTTGCAACATCAGCACCTTGACATCAACATTGAATATACTTTGTTTTACCAAAATTCCAGCCAATCCAAGAACTAACAATCTCCCCATTTGGCTAATTTTGGCTAAAACAATCTCTGCACCTTCAGAGACTTCAGCAGTGAAAAAACTTCAATAAAAAATCTTGAAACTCCATCAGCAGCAGTTTGACAATTTTCATAGTCTTCATCACTTGATCTGCTGCAGTTCCATCTTCATTATTGACAACAGCCAATTGGTGCTCCCCCTCAAAAATATGAACCAGCATCACAGTTGTTCAGTAGCTCACAATGTGCAGCACTTCTCTCCCACTTGATGTCTGCTTGGCTGCACTCCTCAAATGCTATGATATCTTCACTAACTCAGTCAAAACTCCCCCTCAATATCTGCATCACATTAGCAGCATTTGGCAGTAACACTCTTTGATACTCTTGACTATCTTGGCTATTTTCTCCCCCTTTTTAGCCACAATTTGACAATCTTCACCTGGCAGTTGACTACACATTTTAAGAAACACTCCAACTGCCCACAACCCCTCTAGCAGATTTAGTCTTCATGAATGCAGATTCCCAATTTGCTTCTTAACCTTTCAAATTGGTTTGCATCTAAGGCTTTAGTGAATATGTCAGCCAGCTGGTTCTCTGTGGCTACATGCTCCAAGGTAACAATTTTTTCTTCAACCAAATCCCTTATGAAGTGATGCTTTATGTCTATGTGCTTTGCCGTACTATGCTGTATAGGATTTTTAGATATATTAATTGCACTTAGATTATTGCAGTATAGTGTCATAACATCTTGTTTAACATTGTATTCACTCAACATCTGCTTCATCCAGACCAGCTGAGAGCAACTACTTCCTGTTGCTATATACTCCGCTTCAGCAGTTGAGAGAGATACACAATTCTGCTTCTTGCTGAACCAGGAAATCAGATTGTTCCCTAGAAAGAAACACCCTCCTGAAGTGTTTTTTCTATCATCTGCACTTCCAACCCAATCAGCATCACAATATCCTTTTAAATCAGTCCCAGAATCATGGCTATATAGCATCCCATAGTCACTTGTGCCATTCACATATTTCAGAATCCTCTTCACTTGATTCAAGTGACTCACCTTAGGATCAGATTGATATCTAGGACACACTCCAACAACAAAGGAAATATCAGGTCTGCTTGCTGTGAGATACAGTAAACTCCCAATTATACTTCTGTACAAGCTGTGATCCACACTCACTCCATTCTCATCCTTGGATAGCTTCAAATGGGTGGGAGCAGGTGTCCTTTTGTGATTAGCTTTATCCAGGCCAAATTTCTTTACTATGCTCTTAGCATATTTGCTTTGAGAAATAAAGATAGAATCCTCTATTTGTATGACTTGTAATCCAAGGAAGTAGCTAAGTTCTCCAACCAAACTCATTTCAAATTCTGATTGCATTTGTTGGACAAACTGTTTTACCATAGCATCTGACATCCCCCCAAATACAATGTCATCCACATAAATTTGGGCTACCATTAATTTTCCGCCTTCTTCCTTGACAAACAAAGTTTTGTCAATGTCTTCTTTTCTATACCCATTTGCTACTAAGAATTCTGGCAACCTCTCATACCAGGCCCTTGGAGCTTGTTTTAAGCCATACAGTACTTTCCTCAGTTTGAACACATGATTGGGGAAGTTTGGATCAGTAAATCCTTTAGGTTGATCTACATAGATTTCTTCATTCAGATAGCCATTTAGAAAAGCACTCTTCAGATCCATTTGGAACAGCTTGAATCTTAGGTTACAAGCCATACCCAAGAGTAGTCTGATGGATTCTAATCTCGCCACTGGAGCAAACGTCTCATCAAAGTCAACTCCCTCAACTTGAGTATAACCTTGTGCAACAAGTCTCGCTTTGTTTCTTGTAACCACTCCAAGCTCGTCTGACTTGTTTTTTAGATCCACTTTGTTCCAATAACATTCATCCCTTCTGGTCTTGGCACAAGATCCCAGACTTCATTTCTTCTGAACTGCTCCAGTTCTTCTTGCATAGCATTTATCCAAAACTCATCTGTCAGAGCTTCCTTGACATTTTTTGGCTCAATTTTGGATATGAAGCATGAGCTAGCTATGATTCCTCTGGACCTAGTTCTTACTCCAGAATTTGGATCACCTATAATTAGCTCCTTAGGATGATCCTTCTGAATTCTGATAGAAGGATCCTTCTGAGGTTGCTCAGGCTCAGTATCAGCAGCGCCTGGGGATGGATTTCTTTCTTCAACTTCAACAGCTACCTCATCAGCTGATGTTCCAACATCTTCTATGACATCCTCAACTTCATGCTTATCTTCATCATCAATCACAACATTGATTGACTCCATCATTACTTTGGTCCTGGAGTTAAAGACCCGATATGCTCTGCTATTGATGGAGTACCCCAAAAATATCCCTTCATCACTTTTGGAATCTAATTTCCTTCTCTGCTCTCTATCTGCCAGGATGTAACATCTACTACCAAACACATGGAAGTACTTGACATTAGGTTTTCTTCCCTTCCATAGCTCATATAGAGTGGATGAAGTGCCTCTTCTTAGGGTAACTCTGTTGTGAATGTAGTAGGCAGTGTTCATGGCTTCAGCCCAGAAGTGATAAGGAAGTTTCTTGGCATGAATCATTGCTCTAGCCGACTCTTGTATATTTCTGTTCTTCCTCTCAACTACTCCATTTTGCTGAGGCGTGATAGGCGATGAAAACTCATGACTTATACCTTCAGCTGAGCAAAATTCTTCAAACTTGCTATTCTCAAACTCTCTTCCATGATCACTTCTTATTCTGATGACCTTACTCTCTTTTTCTCTTTGGAGTCTTTGGCAGAGCTCTTTGAAGACATCAAACACCTCAGATTTGTCTTTGATGAAATTCACCCAGGTGTATCTTGAATAGTCATCCACAACAACATAAGCATATTTCTTTCCACCCAAACTTTCAACCTGCATAGGTCCCATCAAATCCATATGAAGGAGTTCCAATACCTTGGAGGTGGTGTCATGTTGAAGCTTCGGATGAGACATCTTTGTCTGCTTTCCTTTTTGACAGTCTCCACACACCTTTCCTTCATCAATACTGAGTTTGGGAATCCCTCTGACTGCATCTGAGGAGATAATTCTCTTCATTCCCTTTAGGTGAAGATGTCCCAACTTTTGATGCCAGATTTTGACATCATCTTCTTTAGCAAGCACACACGTGGAGGAATCTGAGTTTTTCGGTACCCAAAGATAACAATTGTCCTTCTACCTGGCTCCCTTCATGATTACTTCTCCTTTGTCATTTTTGACCATACATTCGGACTTTGTGAAGTCTACTTTGAATCCGTGATCACAAAGTTGACTAATACTAATCAAATTTACTGTTAGTCCTTTAACAAGAAGAACATTCTCCAGTCTGGGAGCACTAGCACAGTTTAATTTACCAATCCCCTTTATCTCTCCTTTGATTCCATCACCGAATGTAACGTAGCCAAAAGTCTGAGGTTTCACATCAACAAGCAGATTCTTTACTCTAGTCATGTGTCTTGAACACCCACTGTCAAAATACCAATCATCTTTGGTAGAAACCTTCAAGGAAGTGTGAGCTATCAAGCTGGTAACTTTAGGTATACATTGCTTCACCAGTTTAGGCCTTACCTCTTTCTGTTTGGGTTGAGGAGCAGAATTAGGATAATCGTGAAGCTTGAAGCACGAGGACAACATATGCCCAATCCTGCCACAATAAAAGCATCTGACTCTGTTGTTTTTAAAGTGGTTAACTCTTCTTCCACTTTGATGATGTTGTGGCTGCCACCCATAATGTTGTCTCCTTATTCCATAGTTGAATTGTCTTCTCTTGTACTGATGATGCTGTCTCTTAGGATGTCTTCTATGGTGATGAGGCTTCCTTCTTCCATAGTAATAAGGCACAGCTTTGTTGAATTCATTTACCTTCCAGTTACCCTGATGATGAAACCTGTTCTGATTGGACCCAACAGCCTCCAAGCTCTTGTGATATTGGGGAGGCGTATGCTGACTAACTCCTTGAGGCTGCATCTTCCTCTGTTGGGGACCATCCTTTTTCTCAACATTCTGGGACTGAATAGCCTTCTTTGGGTTAGGACCTTGTCTCTTAGGTTGATGTTGAGACATCTCCCTCTTTGTTCCTGAAGTGCTGGCCACATATCCTATGCCTGATTTATCTTCGGCAGCTTTTTATGACTGAATAATCTTATCAAGATTAGCAGTACCACTGTTCATCATCCTAACTAATTTTGTCATCTGATCCAGTTGAGACTTAACTAGAACAACTTCGTTTTCCCGATCAGCTTTTTCATTTTCAAGCTGAGCAATCTGTAGCTTGTGACACTTGTTTTCTTGACAAATCTCAGCACTTTTCAAACATAGCTCTCGATAAGTAGAGGCTAGCTCCTCATAAGTTATTTCTTCATTACTATCATCATCAGACACAACAGTTCCTGTTAAGGCTCTAGCATGCCTTGCTGACTCACTTTCACTTTCACTATCAGATTCAGACCAGGAAACTGACATGCCCTTCTTCTGCTTCTTCAAGAATGTGGGACATTCTTTCTTGACATGTCCATACCCTTCACATTCAAAGCACTGAACACCTCTATCCTGGGCAGCCTTCTCTTCATCTTTCTCTTTTGGCCTACTGATGTCAGAAGAACTGTTCTTGACACCAGGCTTGTAGTTATTGTTCCATCTTTTTAACACTTTGTTGAACTGCCTTCCCAACATTGCAATGGCTTGAGACAAATCTTCCTGAGAATCTTTGACTTCCTTATCTTCTACAGGAGTAGAAACCAAAGCAATATCCTTGGGCTTCTTTTCTGGTTCTTCTTCATTCAAACCAAGCTCAAAAGTTTGAAGAGATCCAATTAGCTCATCTACTCTCATCTTGCTGATGTCTTGAGCTTCTTCTATAGCAGTCACCTTCATCTTGTACCTCTTAGGAAGGGATCTAAGAATCTTCCTTACGAGCTTTTCTTCAGACATTTTCTCTCCAAGAGCACTAGAAGCATTGGCCAGCTCAAGAACACTCATGTGGAAGTCATGTATGGTCTCATCTTCCTTCATCTTCAGGCTTTCAAATTTTGATGTTAATAGCTGAAGTCTTGACATCTTAACTCTAGATGTTCCTTCATGAGTAGCCTGCAAAATATCCCACGCTTCCTTAGCAACTTCACAGGTATTGATTAGCCTGAAGATGTTCTTATCCACTCCATTGAAGATTGCATTTAGAGCTTTGGAATTTTCAAGGGCAAGCTCATCTTCCTCCTTGGTCCACTCTTCTTCAGGCTTTGGCTTAGAGGTACCTTCTTTATCTTTGCCAGCATCATCCTTCTCACACATGACAGGAGCTTTCCATTCTTTAATAACAGCCTTCCAAGCCCTATTGTCCAAGGATTTTAAGAAAGTGGTCATCCTTGGCTTCCAATAGTCATAATTGGATCCATCCAAAATAGGGGGTCTGTTGACGAATCCTCCAACTTCTTTGTCCATCTTTTCACCAGAAAGTAACTTCCCTAGATCTCACCCAGAGACAGACAGGATGCCTGCTCTGATACCAATTGAAATTCTGGTATCAGACGTGTGATGTTAAGGTGTGATGTCACAACAACACACTCTGCACAATGGACAACAATAACAGTAAAATAACACCAAGAATTGTTGACCCAGTTCGGTTACAACCAACCTACTCTGGGGGCTACCAAGCCAGGGATGGAATTCACTACTTGTAGATATAATTTACAGACTCAACAACCCGTTGACAATCTCCTAAACTTATACTCTACTAATAACTTCCTACCTAAGAAACCACTTAGGTATGAGAATACCACTCAATCCCTTACAAACTCTCAAAGAAACCACTTTGAGTAACCTTGATCTTACTTCACAGCTTCGATCAAGCAACCTCTCTCTATTGCTTCACAGCTTCTAGAGAGGACAGAAACGCAACACCTATTCAAACCCTAGAATAGTGTAAATACAAGCACTCTAAACAAACTCTAGATACTAAGCCTCCAGCTCCTGATCTTCTGAATGTTTTCTGTCGCTTTTTCCTTTGGTCTTATGCGCTTTATATATCTCCTTGAATTGGACTTGGACTTGCTACAATATCTCCCAGATTTGTTATTTAAAACTGAATATTTAAAACATATTTTCTCCTAAAATCTTTTTAAATCTTCAACCTTTTAAATCTCCTACAAATCTACACCAGATCTCCTATGCAGCAGCAAATATCTATCCCAAGATATTCGTATCCAATGAGACAGCTTGCTCTCCACAATTCCAGCTAATACGCAACCCTAACAACATCACAGCCTACTGTTGTTAATTCTGCAGATCTGATGTCACAACATCACTTATGTGACATCAGACATCCAACTTCAGTAAATACATACTTAACACAGCCCAGTGTTAAGACTTCAATGTTGCAACATCAGCACCTTGACATCAACATTGAATATACTTTGTTTTACCAAAATTCCAGCCAATCCAAGAACTAACACGTTCAAAGAGGTTGACTTAGGAGATGAAGTTACAAAAAGACCTACCTATGTGAGCACCAAAGTTGGGTCGAAGATGAAGGCCAAGCTGATCGAGGTATTGAAAGATTACAAAGACTGTTTCACCTGGGATTGTAGAGAGATGCCTGGCCTGATTCGAAGCGTGGTGGAGCATCGATTGCCAATTCAGCCAGGTAAAAGGCCAATAAAGCAACAGCCTCGACGATTCGCTCCAGAGGTTACTTCGAAGATCAAGCAGGAGATCAAGAGATTGCTCAAAATATGGTTCATCAGAACTGTAAGGTACGTCGAATGGATAGCGAACATAGTTCCCGTTATCAAGAAAAATGGAACCCTTCGAGTCTGTATAGACTTTAAGGATCTGTACAACGCTACCCCAAAAGACGAGTATCCGACGCTTGTGGCAGAAATGCTTGTCGACTCAGCTGCAGGTTTCGAATATTTTAGTATACTCGACGGCTATTCCGCCTATAATCAAATTCTCATAGCTGAAGAGGGTGTCCCCAAAACTGCGTTTCGATGCCCGGGGGCTTTGGGAACATATGAATGGGTTGTAATGCCATTCGGTTTAAAAAAACATTGGGGCAACCTATCAAAGAGCCATGAATGATATATTCCATGATTTTATTGAGAATTTTATGCAGGTGTATATTGATGACCACCTTCGACGTTCATTCGAAAGAATGAGAAAATATGGATTAAAAATGAATCCACTAAAATGTGTTTTTGGTGTTCACGCAGAGGATTTCCTGGGATTCGTGGTCCACAGGAAAGGCATCGAGATAAACCAGAACAAGACGAAAGCAATATTGGATCTCAAGCCTCCTTCGACAAAGAAGCAGCTCCAATCTTTGTTGGGGAAGATAAACTTCTTGAGAAAGTTCATATCGAATCTAAGTGGCAAGACGAAGGTATTCTCGCCATTACTCATAGCCAAGAAGGAAAGTGACTTCCATTGGGAACGGGAGCCGCAGGAGGCTTTCGACGCTATCAAAGAATATCTTACAAGGCCTCCCATTTTATTGCCACCTAATATGAATAAAAACATGAAGTTGTACATTATTGCATCGGATACGACCATAGGAAGCATGTTAGCATAAGAGGATAGTAGTGGCGTCGAAAGACCCATTTATTACCTTAGTCGAATGTTAATAGATGCTGAGACTAGGTACACTATGATTGAAAAATTGTGCCTATGCCTGTACTTCTCATGTATGAAATTAAAGCAATATATCAAACCAGTTGATGTTTATGTTTCGTCGTATTTTGATGTTATTAAGCATATGTTGTCTAAACCTATTCTGCATAGTCGAATTGGGAAATGGGCACTAGCATTGACTGAGTTTTCCTTGACATATATCCCTCTAAGGGCTATGAAAGGACAAATAGTGGTAGACTTTATTGTCTACTACGCAGTAGTCGAACCGTCGATATGTAGTGTCGACGTTGCCCCTTGGAAGTTATACTTCGATGGGTCAAGCCATAGAAATGAGGCAGGTATTGGAATTTTAATAGTATCCTCGCAAGGTATTCCAACTAAATTTAAATGTAAGGTTGACGGGAAATACCCCAATAACGAGGCAGAATATGAAGCCTTAATTACTGGCCTCAAAATACTTAAAGATTTGAGTGCCAAGAAAGTTGAAATAAAAGGCGATTATGAACTGGTGATTAAACAAATCACGAGAAAATATAAGTGCGTCAAAGAGCATCTTTTGGTCTACTTCTCAATGGCGAAGTGACTTCTGGAACACTTTGAAGTTGTAAACATTACGCACGTGCCTAGAATAAAAAATCAAGAAGCCAATGATTTAGGGCAGATCGCCTCCGGGTACAAGGTGTCAGAAGAGAAGTTGAAAGACTTCATTAAAACTAAGGACAAGATGGTGTCAAGCATGCTTCCACCATCAAGCCTGTCGATCCCAAAAGCTGTGGGGGCAAATGCCTCGACAGAAAGCTTAATCGAAGGTTTGGGAAATTATGAGGTTTTTGCTATCAACAATCTATCATCGACAGATTGGAGAAGACCAATCATCGAGTATTTGGAGAATCCGGTGGGCAACGCTGATAGGAAGACTAAATACAGAGCTCTAAGTTATGTTCTGATGGGAAATGAGTTGCCAAAAAAGACTCCAGAATGAGTGTTGCTCAAGTGTCTAGGGGACACAGACGCATACTTGGCAATTTCTGATGTCCATAGTGAGACATGTGGGGCTCACCAAGCTGGCCATAAGATGAAATGGTTATTGCTTCGACAAGCCGTCTATTGGCCAAGCATGCTCAAGGATTGCATGGACTTCGCAAAGGGATGCCAAGACTGTCAAAAACATGCAAACATTCAGCATGTGCCAGCCAGTGAATTACACACCATCGCCATAGGGGAAATTTGACCAGCCTCATTGAAACAACATAAATTCATCCTTGTGGGTATAAACTACTTCACGAAATGGATAGAGGTTGTGCCCCTAGTGAAAGTAGATCAAGAGGTTGTGATCGAGTTCATCCAGAATCATATTCTGTATAGATTCGGGATCCCTGAAACCATCACTATGGATCAAGGTTCCGTATTCGTTGTCCAGAAAATACAAGAGTTCGCAGCAGAAACGGGTTTCAAATTGGTTACTTCGACACCATATTATGCTCAAGAAAATGGTCAGGTCGAAGCAGCTAATAAAGTGGTAATTGTGCTCATCAAAAATCACGTGGCCAGAAAGCCAAAAAAATTGGCACAAGACGTTGAATCAAATTTTATGGGCTTGTCGAACATCCCCCAAAGAGTCAACAAACTCGACTCCGTTTCGTTTGACTTTTGGTCACGACACTGTATTACCGGCAGAAATATGTTTACAATCAGTTAGAGTGCAACGACAACATGAAATTCTGTCGGAGCAATTCTGGGACATGATGCTAGACGAAATCGTGGACTTAGACGAGGAAAGGATGGCAACGTTGAATGTATTATTATGCCAGAAGGTACGAGTTGCCAAGGCATATAATAAGAAGGTAAAAAAGAACACCTTAGCAGTTAACGACTATGTGTGGAAAGCAGTGTTGCCCATGGATCGATGGGATCGAACGCTAGGGAAATGGTCACCAAATTGGGAGGGACCATTCAAAGTGATCCAAGGGTTCAGCAACAATGCATACGAGGTTCGGGAACTAGGCAAGGACCAACGAGTCTTAAGGGTAAATTGGAAATATTTGAAAAAATATAAACCTATGTTACAAGATATTCAAATTAAAAAGTAAATTTTTTATTAATAAGTGGCCAAAATAGGCTATGGATGCCAAGATGGCTTACAAAATATCCAAATAAAGTTACAACAGTTCAACATGAAAATTAAGAGGAAGCAGGGAATCTAGACTTAAAGTCTTCAAAAAGGGTCTTCACGTGAACAACCTTGCTTTCGAGGAGGGATTTCCTTTTCCGCATTTGACCAATGGTATCCTTTATCTTGAGAGCCGCTTTGACATGAGCAATCCCTTGGGTGACTTTTTGATCGATTTCCTCTTGAGCAGGAAAAGGTTCAACGGAATCCAAAGAGGCCTTCTGCTTTTCGACCTCAGTGATTTTTCTAGCGAGTCAAGCTATCTGAGCTTGGTAGTCAGATATCTGCTGGTCAAAAGCACGGTGCTTATCAGAGCGCTCTTGCTTTTTGGCCTCGAAGTCCTCAACTTTCTTCTCACAAAGTGAGCTGAGATACCACTCATAGCCCATCTCATTGTTTTTCATCCTGATTTGAGTGTCGGCTTGTTTGCACATAGTAAGGTCCTTGGCCAGTTGCGTAAAGAAGGCTTCAAATTCAATTAGGTACTTAGCCATGGGAGGAGGAACTTGAAATTCAACAAGTTCATCCAATATTTTGAACACATCACAAGCCACAGTAGCTTCCTCTATGACGGCCGCCAGAAATTCGTCCTCAAATAGGTATGTCTTCAATTGTTGGAGCTTGAAGGCGAAAGAAGCATCTATTTCTGGGGGTTGGTATGGACGTCGAACTCGTGGGTTAAACATCCCCAGACTCTTGGTGAAGCTTGTGTGGTGCCTTCAAAGTTGCTGCTAGATTTGTTTGTTTTGTCGCCAGAATCTACTCTGGGGTAAGAACTTTGTCGACGTTAGGCGGCGGCATGTTGGAGCCACTTTCAGCAGAAGCTTTAAGGTTCGCGTCGACTTCAGCAGCGGTAGCAAAATCGAAGGATTTTCATTATCACTAGTGGTTGCACTGTCCTTCCCAGCCTCAGTATTGGTGTGTTGAAGTGGAGGCATTTTTACCACCAGATTCTCTTCCGTCGAGGTCATTTGAAACTTGTCGACTATTTAAGGACTGAACGTAGTGGTTGTCTCAGACGAATTGATAATGGTAGCCATTGCAGTATCATCCTTTTCAGCAGTGGTCGAAGCAGCCCCAGTATCCTACAAGGAAAGTTTTAGTAAGAAAATATCCAAATATCATATGAATCAATAGAGCAAGGATGATAAATACCTCAGCAGATTGTCTTGGAGGGGGTACTTCAGCCTCGACAGGCTCGAAGACTTTAACAAGGTTTCTGGGGACAACAGGCCTGACGGTCGAAGCAACCGTCTTTGAAGGTGTTTTCTTGATTAGGGCCCTCTTCTTTTTCACTAATGGAGTAGCTAGAAGAGATGTTGGGGCTTCAGTGGGAAAGATCCGGGATTGGGGACTTTCATCCGACACGTCGCCCTCAAGAGATGATATTTTTTCAGAAGCCTAGCAAACAACAAAGTCAGATAACATGTAGAAACAAATGCGAAGGAACATTGAAACAGATTATACCTGTGGTTTCAGGGTTTTTGGTTTCTTTGCCGGCCTGGTGGAGGTCGATGCAACAACTGGTTCCCGTTTTCGACCCTGGGAAATAAACACAAATGATTAGCTAAAGGAAACTAATGAAATAAAAATGAGAAAACTCAGGAGTTACCTTCTTTGGTGGGTCTTCTGTAGCATCAGCGTCTTGGGTGTCCTCGACAGGGACAACATATGTCGGATTGGGAACTTTGCCAGCAAGAGTGGCAAAAGCATCGACCACGTTTGCCAGGAAAAGGTCATGTGGGAAAATTTGAGTCTGGTATTCTAACCGCCAGACGTCGAAGTCTTCTGTGGTAAAGAAGGAGGGTTGGAACACAAAGACAGGCAACTCAAGATGTTGTGTTGACCTGACAAATCTAAGGCATGCCTTATGTCCCGCCAAGTTCAGCCATCGACCAGCCCGCACAATGTCGGAAGAATGTTTCACCAAGGATTTTGGCAGCATTTGGCTCAGGCCAAATTGACGGGCCACCAAGTTAGGCGGGTAATTCATGAACCCATAACCTGTGTTCCCCGTCTCAATTCAAATGGACAACATGGTGGGGGTCAGAAATGCCCTCCATATGGAGTTCGACTGCGCTGCTACCTTGGGGGAAACACCAGGGAACGGGTTCTTGAACCATGACGGACCAAATTTTCGAGCCACAAAAGGTGCCATGCTAGGAACGAAAGACGTGGTTTCCACAAACATATTAAGATACTTCTTAAAAAGGGCTTTGTTGGGGGTTTCCTGGGTGGTCATCAAACCAAGTCAAATGCCGTATATGGAATGCTCTTTATTTAAACGTTCCATTGTTGCAGAAGCAGGGTAGCCCAGTTGATGTTCGAAGGTGGCATTGAGCCAATGTTGCAACAACCACATATGCCCTGAGATGTTTAAAGCTTTGGTAGTCGCATGCCAGAAGTTTTAGTAAAAGCTTACCCAAAGATACCTGTCAACCTTCGTGAATCTGGATTTCCAGGTTAATGTAACTTTTGGCTATCTGCAGAGAGCCAGGGCAAAATAGATAGTACGACAGTCACAGAGTCAGGAAAACGATGTATTCTTCGTCAGACACTTCTTTGGAGCCTTTGTTGTGATGGTCTTCGATGTAATTCTGGAAACCAGCACGCTCAAAGTCGAAAGTATTAGTCGTTTCTAGAGTTGGGTCGAACGTTTCGCCCAAGGGTGAATGGCCAGTGATGGCCGCCACATCGAAGAGTGTCGGCGTGAACATGCCACAAGGGAAGTGGAATGTGTTGGTTGATCCTTCCCAGAAGCACATCGACGCAAGCAGCAAGCAAGGGTTGACCCTGTGAGCGTTTCTTGAGATTTAAACGGCGTCGAAGATGCTAGCCATTTTCCATTGTTCCCGACGCTGGCCTTCGACCTTGTTGAGCCAAGAAATGTAGTCTTTATTGCCAGGTGTAGGCATTGATCGAAAGACTCTAGCTTTGGGCGCCATGAATTTAAGGTCTAAGGTGCCATCTTTCTCAAAAGCTGGTGGTATGGTAGGAGCGAAACATGGAAAGAACTCTTGAAGTTCTTGATGATTTCGCTTTTTATCCGGATATGGACAGTGAAAAGCGTGGAGTTTGCCAGCCACCGCAAAAGGGATGACCATTTGATATTGTCAGTTTGCCACCACCGCCTCATCAGCAGATGACGGTTGAGGGAGAGGCCTGAGTTTACTCCTTTTCAGAGAGAACGAAGGTAGCAAGGTTGTTTCCGGTGGTGTGAGTAGCGGAAGCAGTGGCAGTTGTAGAGGAAGCCATTGGGGTGGAGAGTACGTAAGCTTTTGAGAACAAGAAAACTTGGAAGAAGAAGAAGCTATGGGAAAGTGGCGAAAAGAAAACCAGACGTGTTTTGGGAGTATTTATAAAGAAAACACATGCAACTGAAAGGTCAATAACTGTTCAAATTCTGCAGTTAGTGGGGGTGGTTTCAAAACCTATAACTTAGGATGAGACTAGCCATCATGACGTTCCTGGGAAATCGTGGCGCATAACTGTACCATCATCATGTCAGACTGCAAGTGACACGTGGCTAAGATTCGATAGAAGACAGAACGTTGGTTATTGGGTCGAAACCAAAGCGTCGTCGAAATCTCGCAGGAAGTCAAAACGACAATTTTCTCAGTCGACACATTGCTCAGTCGAAACTGGCCTTTTTGGGGGGGGGGGGGGGGGCAATTTGTTAGCTGGGAGATTTCGACCAAACATAGGGAATGCAGAAATGGTGAAAAAGCCAAACAAGCAGTTCGACGCCAGGATAAAGAATGGTGAGGAAACCAAAGTTTGGGTCGACACAGTCGAAAGGTGCGTCGGAAGGATACATAGAGGCGAGGTTGTCGAAGGGTGTCAATTGCTGGCCTATGAAACAAACACAATGCTGATAAGTCTTTGAGCGGGAAAATTTGAAAGCCGAGAACGTGGGAAGTTAGAAAGATAGTGGGGTGACACGTGTCACAACCAGGGCCAATCTTGGGAGACGAACAATTATTTTTTCATCCTATTTAAAGCAATAGTTATTTCCATTTTAGGGGTCGCATTTGTAACATTGCAAAAGGGAAAACACTCTAAGTACACAACGTTAAGAGAAACGAGTTTACCCCGCAGAAATGTATGATATCGTCCACACTTTTTATTTTAATGCAATTTATATGATCAAAGTTTAAGTTATCTTGTCATTTACTTGTCTGTTTTTCACTTTTTGTTTTATTCATCAATTTGCAACCCTTTTATTTTTTCAAGTTGCTTACAACTTCTCTAAACTAAAACTCATCCTATCAACAAGACTTACACTTCAGCCATTGTTCTGGGATTCTGTGGCCGATTCCACAAGTAAACCTGCAATAGGAGGTCAGCGGTTGTTCGCGCGAGAATCGCGTGCGAACACATTTATTTCTCTCTTATGAATTGATTGTATTAGAGTGTTACAAGCCTTTTATCTAAAACCATAAACCTCAGTTTCCCTCTACGCATAATAATCTCAACAACTCATAATTATCTCAACAATGAATTATACTCAACAATCTCCACCTTAGCGAATATCAAGTCCCCTATGAAGACTTCATGCATGATGATTCATATTGGAAACTGGGAGGTACGCCTTTTGCTTAATATTGATAAACATGTAACAAGTCCAAACAATGCATGAACTTGTCATTGATGATTGCCTTTATGAACATATCATCTCCATTATCTGAAATATGAACTTTTTCATATAATATTTGTCCAGATGCAAGTAACTTTGAGATATTTTGAAACCTCACATCAATATATTTGGTCATTGCATGATACATCTGATTGTTTGTTAAATAAATGACAATCTCACTATCACAATGCAATCGAACTCCACTTTACTCAACACTCAATTCTCTCATTAATCATATAATTATTTTAACAATATGAGATATAATCAACCAATTTCTTAATTTAAGTGAAACAAAAAGACAGTGAGCAATAATATTTTTTTTTGCATTAGCATATTTTTATTTAAATTTTTACCTATTTAGTTTTTCAATTAATTATAATATCAGAATTAAAATCAATATTAAATTACTACGATACTCCTACTTTTCTTTAAAAGTAGTCCGCACTGATAATAAAACCGTGTGGAATATGAAAAAAAGTCCAAAAACAACAGAGACTAGTACTAGTAAAGAAGAAAGACGCAAGCGGAGAAAGCATCCCTTTAATGGGCACAGCGGCACAAGAAACAAAACGGTGCCATTGCTTACCAGTATGGGGCATTAAAAACTTTTTATCCATCGAAGCCCGCGTTATGATGTTTACATATCTCACCAATCTGCAACAATCAACACAGACTTATGTTGAGTTTTCTTTTTCCTATGTTTGCTTTCACTTTACGAGGATTTTAGGTCTGTCCCAACTCAACTTTAAACACTTTTCATTATGAAAACAAACAAAAGGAAAACCACTCATCACTATCACACCCGTTTTCTCAATGGATGCCTCTTCATAGCCATGTCTTTTGTTATCACCTCTTCTGCTATGTTCCCTTTTCATTCATTTCCACCACCCTTTATTCCAATGGACAATAAGGATTCTCTGTTCTTTCTCATCCAAAAGTGGAAGACACGTCTCTCTTGTTTCCTGCTTTGTTTTGTTTCCCATTCTATAATTTACTACTTTCTGTATCACTATTAAAAAAACAATACTAATAAGACTAATTCGAACCGGACCACACTTGAAGAGATTAATCTTTTGAATTAGAATGAACAAAGTTAAAAATATAAAATTCTCTTTAAAGAATTTAACAGTACTATTGGCTAAGACTGTATTGAGCAGGAAATATCTGATTGAACTGAAAAATATCTCACTTATTCTTTATTCTAGACAAACTAGTACAGCAGTAATGATAATTATCCTTTATTATTAATATTACTTTTCCTCTAAAAATCATAGTATAGCAGAAGCATGATTTTACACGAAAATGATCGCGACAAAATGGTATTGATAAATATCAATATCAAATACCAATATCAATATCATTTAAATCATTGTCATATTAATAGATTGTGACTAACTCATACATCGACGACAATCAATATTTTGAAATTTATAATTATCAAAATCGCACAAGTCTAAAATCAACTGTGACAGTTTTATAAAAGCTGTAATAAGATAAAATTTCAAATTCAATTTTTTCCGAACATTACGATTCAATGCAAGAAAAATAGCCTATCAAATTTGAACGTACCGAAATTCAAGTAAATCAACAACAATTAACAAATACCATATCAAATCTTTTCATCAACAACAATTAACAAATACCATATCAAATCTTTTCGGTGGAGTTATAAATAAATCATCAATAAATAACAATAACCGTTTTTTAAATAAACAACTCACCACAACCGTTTTTACCATATCCATTTTCAACAACTTTATGCTAATCCGTTTTTAAACATTACTTATGCTAATATTTGGTTTTCAATTACTTTTGCTGTATCTTTTCCACTTTTCCATTTTCTGGTCCTTCCATCAGTTATTTACATAAAGGAAATTAAAGTTCATCGATGAACCAAATCTAATTAAAAAAACTAAAAATCAAAATCATGATTCAAAATTCCAATTAGTTTCCCTAACAAAAAAAAAATGATACTAACAGAAATTAACCTGAACACTAGCATTAACAGAAGAAAAACAAAGAGGGCAATTGAGAATAGTGGACCCACAAATTGCACATAGACACAAATGCCTACACGGCAGTAAAAGCAGTTCTGACCTATTTACCCCACACTGCTTGCACATCCATTTTCGCGCCACTTTTTCCTCAACCTCCACGTGGCAGTTACTCCTACAACTAGATTCCGCGTCCTCCGCATCATCGCAACCGTTACGGTGGTGGTGGATCTCGCTAACTTGCATCACTTTTTCCAATTCGGTTCGTAACGTATTTACAGCAGTTTCGTTTGTCATCGCCATCTCTCTCCAAATCTGATTCTCCATTATTAACGTCTTCACTCTTTCTTGAAGCATTAAATGCAGTTTTCCAAGGTCTTCGATCTCTTCGTCTTTCTGCTTCAGTTTCTTCACCATTGACTCCTGGATTACACACTGTAACATTCTTGCTTGCTTCATTCTTTGATTCGCTATCGCCGTTCTCAAATTCTCCGTCTGTTATTCAAAATTTTAAAAAAAATATTAATATCGTTGTAACTTCCTATGAACAGTTTCTGAGAGTAAAAAAAATAAAAATAAAAAAAGAAAGAATAATTACGTGTTGTTCAATTAAACAATTGATTTCGGATTGTTGTGAATTGTGAAGAAGAAGAATGTCCTGGTCAAGAAATTTTGATTGATTCGAGAATTTGATTTTCTGCGGAAGATGAGGAGCGTTTGATTCGTTTGTGGAGTCTCTGAGTCGTTTCCTTGAATCAGAAATACGAACGGTAACAGTAGTATCAGCTTTGTTGGTTGAGATTTGTTGATAGAAAGGTAGTAATTGAAGAAAAGGTGAGAAAGATTCATACATTGCAGAAGACGTAGGCATCGCCATAGAACTGTCCATTTTTAATGGTTTTGATGTGTTGTTATCTCTGTGAATAAAAAACGATATAACAGAAATCAGAAGAGAAAAAGAAGAACAGAGAGGGAGAAGGTAAAGAATGCATTGTAGATAGAACTACCTGTTGATGTAACGAGATTCTGATTAAACTTGCATGAGAGGAATGAAAAGAGTTAGTTTGTTGTATATATATACGAGTTTGTTATATATATGAGTTTGTTGGAGGCGATTTTTGTTGTGATATTTTCGGTGATTTTAGAGACTATTTTGCAGAAAACGAAGAAGAATTAGAATATGAAAGGGTTGGAGAGTTTACTTACTCGTGAACCACGGGAATGAATTAGTTTCGTTTATTTAAGGCTTGGGCTCTTGGTTAGAGATGGACAGAAAGAGTCAAAACTTGTGACAAAACTTTTTTTTCCTTGATTAGAGAGCAACCTATAATCTATAACTTTTTTTAATATATCATGCATGTAATCTAAATTTACTCTTTTTTATTATTTGATAATGTACTTTTAGTTTCGTATATTATTATGGGATTCTTCTTTTATAATGATGAACTAATTAAAACCTTTTTCAAATAGTAAAATTTGTTTCAAATTTATTATTTTTAAATTAAAAGATTAGTTTTGATTTCTAGTAACATAAATATACATTTATTATGAACTATTTAAAAGATTGGTTTTGATTTCTAGTAACATAAATATAAATTAAAAATATTTCTTTGTAAATTCTTTTAGCAAAAATGTATAATGTTATAAAAATGATTTTAAAAAAACTAAAACAAATCGACCTTTATTTTAGAAATAAATTAGTGTAAATGTTGAGGGATTTAGAATTTAAATAAGTGGTTACCTATTTAATCTAGGGATCTTGCATTTAACGAATAATTCAATTGGAGAAAATAACCTATTTTATTAGGCAAATTCTTAAACGCGTGCTTCCCAAATTCTTTCATAAAGATTAATCATTACTCTTTCCAATAAATACAATTTTATTTTTTACTTTATTTAATGAATAACACGTATATGATCTATATATAAACTAATACATTGATTATTGTATGATTCTAATATATTTTGTAAGCTTATAATAATAATGACGATCTAGAATATTTATGCTTAACTGATTTAATTTTATAAAAAAAATGTAGTTTTTAAAATTTGAAAATAAAAACAGTTGTTTGAGTATTTAATCTTACAAAATTGTTTTTAAGAATTATCGTTCTTTTATAAGTTTTGAAAACTAAAGAGAATATAAAAAAAAATCGTTTTTATTTTTGAAAATTAAAAATAAAAAAAATGAATCAATTTTCAATAATTACAATTTTGTAATACTATTAAGGTAGAGATGATAATGAACCGGGTTTGGATAGGATATTATAGTATTTATCTCATATTTGAGGTTTGGAAAAATTCTCGTATCTGAGACCATACTTGCCTGGACATAACTATTTATACTCGTATCAATACTATATGGCTACTTAAATACCCATACTCATACTTATCTATCATGCCATTTTAAATTAAAAAAAAATTAAGAATGTTGTTGTTAAGTTATAAATAAGCAAACAGATATATGAAAACGTATACAAATTTAATAGTAATGTATTTAAAAAAGTTGATAAATAAATAAATAAATAAATAAATAAATATATATATATATATATATACTTATTTATCATGTCATTTTATATTAAAAATAAAAATTAAGAATGTTATTGTTAAGTTATAAATAAGCAAACGTATATATGAAAACGTATACAAATTTAATAGTAATGTATTTAAAAAAGTTGATAAACATAGACTTAATACCCTTTTTGGTCCTCTACCTATGTCTCGGAGTCCATTTTGCTCCTCTATCTTTTAAAAGTTCCAAGTTGGTCCCTTACGTTATTAAAATGGTATCACGTTAGTCATGTCTGTTAGAAACGTTGGATTATTATCAAAAACTTGGCTGACGTGTTAAGTTATTAGTGAGGTGTATTGAATGGCTTGGTTATGTGGCATGATGAGTATTGGCCTTGTTGAGGTGTCATCTGAAGTAGCATAATATTAGCATTTTAATTGATTGATTAATACATATGTTGAAATAGCAAGCCCTAGCAGACAAAGAAGTGAGAAGAAGCAAGTGAGAACGGCGAAGAGCACGAAGAAAGAACAAAGGATGCACTGAGGAACACGAAGACACAACATAGACGACAGTTAGTTTACATGTCCTTGTCTACTATGAATGTGTGTAAATGTTGCATTTTCTTGATTTGATTAGGTATCTAGTGTTTTTTGCCCCTTTTGAAATCCACAATTATGTTGTGTTTTCTTGTATGTAATGTTGCATTTTCTTGTCTTAGGTAGAAATGGAAGAAATTTTGTGTTTTAAATTTCAGCATAGTGGTGAGTTTGTGGACTCTGAAAAAAAAAACCGATTATATGGGGGATAAATGTAATGATTTAGAGATAGATGTGGATAGGAGGTCATACTTTGAATTGGTCTTCTATATATATAGAAGACCTGTGCGTCCGCACGGGTAAAAGCATTTATATTTTAAATTATCTATTTGAAATGGAATTAAAGTTAATGAAAAATTATTTTGAAAAGCACAATTATATTCAATGCATATTGAAAATAATATTTATGAATGTTTTATTAGCTAAATCTAATTGATTGTATCACGTACCATTTTAAATATGTAAACCATGTTCTTAACAAAGACACAAGTAGCAGAGTGCAGAATGGTGAGGCCTCTGGTGATTTGCGTAATAGATCTGGCCATACGCGTATTGGGCTAGGCCATACGCGTATGGGAGTGAAGGAAAGGGAGCCTTACGCGTAAGGGGAGCTTGAGGGGAGGGTTTGGCACGACCCTCTGCTCATACGCGTATGGTACGCGTATGGTGGCATGGCAATACGCGTACGGAGTAGCCTTACGCGTATATAGATCTGAGAGTTGGAAATTGAAGGAAAAATGGGTCTCTGCTCATACGCGTATGAAGTTGGGCAATACGCGTATAGCAGGGCGAGGCAGGAGGCCTTACGCGTATCAGATGGGAGCATACGCGTAAGGAAGGGAGAGCGAGCAAGTCATACGCATATGACTCAGGTCAATACGCGTATGGACAGTCTGAGTGCAGATTTTCACCGTTTTGCGATTTCCTTCCCGTTTTCGCATTGGAATAGGTTTCTCTTGGTTTGAGGGGTTGGGAATAGGTGCCAGGTGCTGAGGAATAAGACATAGGTGATGAAAATATTAATTTTAATAATTATAATTAATTAATTAATTAATTAGGTGTTTGGTGTGTATGAAGCAAATTACATGACGATGGTGTTGATGATATGTATGATGTGATCAGGAGGATCGTGTGCATGTATTTACGCTTGTATACATGTTTTGTTGTGCATAGTGAGTCTTGCATATTCATGGTGATTGGTGGGATGAATCATTGCTCAGGAGGAGTGTATGTGATTCATCCGTACTCCTATATGGAGAATGGTGAGGGATAGATCATTGCCAAGTAGAGGTGTATGTGATATATCCGGGGTTCGATTGAATGAACCAATGAGTCGGTACCGCATGCATGGTGTCGTGTTGCATTACATTATTAATTGATGTTGTTAATGATATTGGACAGTAGGTCGTGTTGGTGTGTTGTTGACTTATATATGTGAATGCTACCTTGGTATCATGGATTTATTCACCGATAATATTAAATGTGATTTCTCACCCCTTTGTTGTTGTTGTTGTTGTGTCTGTGCTTCTTCGGAAGTATAGATAATCCAGGTACTTAGATAACTGGGATATTGGTGTTGCTGATCGAGTCCATAGGAGTGCTCTGATACGTAACACGGGAACTGTTTTTGGGGATTTCATTCATTTTGTTATTTGTTATTCTTTTTGTTACGCATCTTTATTTTTGATGAACATTATGGTGAACCACGATTTTATGTGGAGTTTTGGTGTTATTGGCAGATGGCCGTAATTTGAATATTTTTCCGCTGCATATTTTATCAACAATAGAAGGATTTTATTTGTTGGCTTTTAATGTGACATTCCACTTGGTGAAAACTCTGATTTATCTTTAATATTTTGTTTATTTATTTTTTTAAAATGGAAAAGTGGGGTGTTACACTTAGCACATAACATCTAAGGAGATTTGAAGAACAGTGTGAGAACGAAAGATCCAAACCTCTCCACTGCGAAATTAATAGTTCTCCTCAGCTAATTTAGTTGGTGTAGACTCATAAAAATTGTAGCAAGTCCATGCAAGCTGCACAATTAGATGCAACATAATTCAGTAGAGGTTTCAAAGAAAAATGGCAATCGAAACCAACAAATTTCTGGCACAAATCAGCACTTGTCACAAAAAACTATTCCTCTTTTGTAAAAACTAACTAACAATTATTCAATTAAATCTAAAACCTCAAATGATTTGAAGTATTGCCAGATAAAAAAGTTATAGTCTAGCTTCTGGATGCAATCTGTTTAATTTGTTTTGAAATCCAAATGATGGTTCCAATTGCTTGGTAACATGCAAGAGTAATGTGGGATAAATCTATTTAAGTTGAATACTAATAAATAGAATTATTGCTCAAAATAATAATCAAAATTTACATGTTAATGTAAACTTGAACATGCGTAGAAATTGTCTCCTTCAAAACATTACTTAAACTATATGTTTAAAACCAATGAGTACCAGCTAGCTAAAAATTTACATTAAGTCTATAGTTCAACGGTGCTACAAACCTCGCTTAATCGGTTTTCTCTCACAAACATATGAGACAGTCTACATCGTGGTTGTGATAAAGAGATATAGTCCTCGCGACGATCTGTGAGTACTTATGGAGGACTATCAACATCACTACTCTCTGGCATAATTGCACCTTACAGGTACCTAAGTTCAACAACTAAGTTAGACAGTTGACCCAAAAATGCTCATCCATCTCATGATTCATCCATCAAAATGCTAAATATAATAAAGCAAATTATTATAGCTTACGAAAATTATAAATTTGGCCCAATGTTCTACCATACAAAAATGTAAAACTAAAGTAATAGCTAAGTTAGACGAATACAGTAATAGTGATATGTAGCTCAGCTATACAAAATATACAAAATGACTTATTCAGACAGTGATACCTAAAACCAATATCTTCGGCAAGAAACTAAAGTTGAAGGCTTTATCCTTCTTAAAATATGTCTTAGAGGGTTACTTTTATTCAGAACAAAATCAGAGAGCTATGCACTACTTATAGAAAAAATTCTATCAAAAGCTAGCCTCTACAATTCGGATGGTAAGATGGAACAAACCCCATTGATAATAACTTTGTGTACTGCAATCGAATGAGGAAAAATCAATTAAATTTCAATTATTTAGAAAGGATGGAACTGAACAACACCATTTGTAAGATACTTTAACTAATTGATAATGAAGAATATAAAAGGAAATTATTGAGTGTCTTCAGCCACATGGAGGGCATGGAGTGTCATGAGAAGATATGTAGTAATAAGGTGCAACCAATTATTGATTTTCTATGAAACAATAGAGGTCAAGAGGTCAAAACCACCTATACAGGTTCAACCAAAAATATAAAAGCAGGTGTAAAATGCATACCTTGGTATAGGCATAAACTCCAGCTTCCGGTTGACAGTTCTAAACTAATGACCTGTCAAAAAGAGGGGGAAATCATATCTATATAGTTCATATGCAAATCAACTACCTACTAATAAATGGATTTCTCTGACAGTTTTTATCGGGATTTGTCTAAATTAGAGTCTTTACCACGTCGAGAGGCATAACTACCACCCAAAACTGGTAGAACAATCAAGCAAACTCACAAAAAAAATATATTAATAAGGTTAATAGAATGTTTAGATTTAAACTACATAAGTAAATACATTCTTAGTTCTTAAGATGCTTACAGCCACACCGCCAATGCCACCAGTAACAACCCTGAATCTCATTTCAATCAAGTTGTTGTAATTAGATGAAGCGGGTTTAACATGTGAATGCATGTGAGAACGAATATATTCATATACAGTTAAAAAAGTAGCATTCCCTATAGATTCTCTAAGCAATGTCGTAACACTTCCACAGAAGATTCCTTTCACCTGAAAGAATACCATTAGTAGCTATAACACATTAATCAATAACCATGATGTTGCAGCGTTTCCTGACCCCTTCAGTTTTTAAAGTTTTAGCGATACAATCAAGAGGACTACTGTATCTACTTGACATCGGAACTAAAAAGTCGGCGCCTTGGATCTGCATCCTACATTGTAGTAGTTCAAATTTAATTGGAATGGTTATACACACAATATACCAAAGAATCTGTGGCATATATAGTATATGCAAACCTTAAGTTGACTTTACCTTTATTAGTTCTGTTGGACCTAACACAAAACTAATGATGGCACCACTAAGAGCTGCAGATGGTATTACAACTTGAGGTCGGGGCGCACCATTTTACATACCTCCCTAGATTAGTGGAAAGAAACAAAAGTAAAAGGCATTAAGCAGAATATGCTATGAGGCATATGATACAACACAAGAGATATATCCAAAAAACCACTAAAAATATCATAATACTCTATTGAATAACCTCATTTATATAATTTTCATGCACACCTGAAGATACTGTTTTGTCTGGGAATAAATGTCGAAAAAGAGAGATCCTTCCAAAGCCATCCCAACAAAAGATGATGTCGCTCCTCTGTAAAATCCTTTGAGCTGAAATAGAATTCGTACTATTATTTGGGAATCTCAAACCATTTCCCTCAAAATCTCTTATTAAAAATGAATAAGAAAAAGAAAGCATGGCTTTGTCTATAATTAAGAGATATACAATCATCAACATCCAAAGAGAGAAAGAGATATAAAATCATTCATAGACCTCCACCTATATGTCTTAATAGTTATACTCTTAGGATAGTTAGCCTCTGACATAGTATGATAGCTGCAGGTTTAAGAGCTCAATATTTACCACTCTCATTCTTCATTATTAAATTAAATGTTGTGAGATAAAATAAGCCTATGCATTTCCTACGCTTAAAGCTGGTGCATTCATGGTTGAGGGGAGTGTTCTAGACATAAAATCATTCATGGATTTCCACCTAACCAATATTATTTCTCTTTTCCTGATTTTTGTTGAATCCTGTTGCAAGTATTTTTTTTTCCTACATCTACTTAGTGAAACCAAGACCAAATAAAATTTTCGCATCACACTTTAATGCAGTTGATGCATCCATAACTTCCAGTCGTTCATAAACTTGTTCACAAACTACGAATCACTCGATCAAAAGATGGTTTAGAATGAAAAGTGGATATATCTATAAATCAACAACATGATGACAATTTTTTAAATCTCATTATTGTTATGATTCAAGTAAATTTCAAGCAATATGAGAAAAATAGCAATATCTAAATGGCCAAAATAGTTTAAATTTATATCATACCTCCTAAAAGTTCTACCACGACAAAAGTAAGAATTCCACTAACCATATATTGAACAGGATGATGCATTTGTGATGGCACTGTAACAGAATATGATTTCTCATGTGATTCAGGTTTTAGAAAACACATACCTCTTCTACTTGTCAAATCTATGCAAAAGTTCATAAAAATGTGACGTGAAACACCCTACATAAACATGTATTTTTAACCCTAATCAATAATGATCCTATTTTATTCATCAATTTCAAAAATCAACAAAACCCTAAAGTTATTAACAAAAGTTAGAAAACCATACCCTGCAAGCAATCACTATTTTCAGCTTCTTTTCAAACAATATCAAGAACATAATCAATAAGCTCAGCGCCTTCAGTCTCTTCTTAGCCGGAGTCGACGTCTCTACCACCTACAAAAACCAACAACCACAAAAAGTTCCAAAATATTCAACTTTCATACCCATAAGATAAAATCAGATTTACACCAAACAATAACATAAAGTTCTAAATTTTGAATCAAAACTAGAAACAATATCAAATCAGCTAATCAATTTAAGGGAAATAAGAGAGCCACTTTACACTATTTCAAGTAGTGACGATCGGAGAAGGAGAAACGGTAGTTGACGACGAGTTCTCTCGAATAAAAAATCCATCTGGTTCATTAGGAAGCCACTGAGATGAGGAATACAAATATGAATTTGATTTTTCCATTGGAGGTGGTGGTGGCCGGAGATAGGGACTACAACGCTAGGGTTTCAAAGGAAAAGCGAGAGGAGAAGAGGTTGTAAACCAAATAATTAAAACCAGTCATGAACTTAAACAAAGAAGATGAGCACCACAAATTTACCTTACTGATGTTGTCAGATTTCGTTCCTGGAACAACTCAACCAACATCGATTTTTGCTCGGAAAGGTTTTTGTGAGGAGGAAAAATGGAGATGAATGAGAAGACAAGTGACATAAAACAATGTATATGTTGTATCAACTATGGATACCCGTGCAACTACAAGAAACACATTGGGTAATGCATTGTGACAACGTAACTTGTATTTGCATTTGAAAATAAGCTGCCAAGTGTACAAAAGTAAAAATCTCATTGGTCCATTGTTATTTATTTAGTCAATTACCAATAAGGGCATGCTTTAGTGTTATTTAAAAAATAAATAAAAGGTAAATTAGGTAGAGCCTAAGCATCTTCCATTCCAAGAGGAAGTTTTTATAACTTACTCCACAATCATAGCCTTTAAATTAGATTTAATCGAATGATGATAAGTAAAAATGCTAATTTAACCACTAGATTAGATTCAATTTAAAGGCTATAATTAGGTATAGCAAGAAAAACCGGACCCGCCGGGGCCCGCCCGGACCCGGCCCGAAATTAGCGGGGGAAACCCGATTTTATTGGGTGCGGGTGCGGGTGCGGGTAAAACCCGGTTTGTAATTGCGGGTGTGGGTGCGGGGGCGGGGGGATGCTACTACTCGCCCGCACCCGCCCCCGCCCCCGCCCAGTCTTATAATATTTACTTTAATACCCATATTTAAATTATTTTATATCACATTTATTCACTTTTGAAGAAGTAATTAAAAATTCTCATTAGTCATTTCTCACCATTCACTCAAACTCACATCTTTAGAAACAAGTTTATTATTAAAATGGTTAAGTTTTTAATAAAATTGTTAATTTTTATTACTATTTAAAAAAAATATTTTTTTGCAGATGGGGGCAGGTGCGGGTGCGGGCAAACCCGTTTCTATCGGGGGCGGGTCTGGGTGGTAAATTTTCACCCCCGACTGGGTTTGGGGGCGGGGGCGGGTCTATAACAGGGAGGCAGGTGCGGGTGCGGGGCTAGCTAAACCCGCCCCCGCCCCGCCCCGTTGCCATGCCTAGCTATAATGTGGAGTAAGTTAAAAAAACTTACTCTTGGAGTAAGTTGATCCCCACTCATATATATATATATATATATATATATATATAGTGCCGGAATGAGTTGGGTTACCCATACCCTCGCTCATACCTACGAATGTCAATTTACAACTATTAACGGAAATTCTCATGGAGATTATCTGCTCGGAGCTTTGAAGTCGGAGATTTTTGCCCCGTGGAGATGGAGGTGGAGGAAAACTTTCCATCGATGATACTTCAAGGTAGTGATTGGGAAAAACCCCGCCCCGCGGATTCCCCTACCTCGGTCATATTGTTTAACTTTTATATATAATATATTATATAATATATAATTATATATATATATATATATATATATATATATATATATATATATATATATATATATATATATATATATATATATATATATATATTGTATTTTTTAATAAAAAATAATTAATATATTAGAAAATGAAAAGTTATTAGTAGTTAATTTAATTTAATTTTTTCATTGTATAATGTATTGTTTCACTACCCAAGTACCTAACTCTAAAAACTGCACTCATTACATATAATGCACACACCATCTCCTTTTCTTTTTTCTCAATTATCTTTGTCTTCTCCATTCCTCATTTCCACTATTCTAACAATCACTCTCCTTTGTTCATATTGCTTATGGTAATTACTCTTCAACTTCACTATACTTTATTTAGTAACCTGTTTTTCATTCAATTAGTAAATTAGTGGTTATGTTTTCGTAACTGTAAGTGCTTTTTGCATTGTTTTTTGTTATTGATGCAAGTGTCATAATTGTGATTGAAAAGTATAGAATTTTTATACGATTTGATCTTCGTGGATCTCCGATTCTCTGTGGAGATCTGTGGGTTGGGATGGAAAAAAATATTCTTCTGTGGCAGAGATCGAGGACGGTGATGGAGAAAACATTGGGGGTGGGGGTAAGGAGCGAGAAAGCATCATTCGTACATTCTCTGCCCCGTTGACATTGTAACACCCCAGTTTTTGATTTATTTCAATCATTTAATTTATTATGATTTTATGTACTTATTTGATTATTTGGGTGTTATTAATTAAATAAATACGGGTGGTGGGGGTGTGTGACTTTGAGGTGAGAGTATGGAAAATAACTTAGAGGCTAGTAGAGTTTGGTTAAATTATTAGAATTTATTTTAATAACAAAAATAATACTTTTTTATGGGATTTATTTAATTAAAATAACAATTTAGAGAGTTTGGGTGCAATTTGTGAATTAAGAGAAATAGATAGGAGGAAGGAGTAAGAGTAATTATAGCAAGGGAGAGAATTAGAATTATGATTAGATTACCCTAATTATATAAGGTTAATAGATAACCTAGGTTTAGAAAATTTATATCAGTACGTGAAAAGAGCATTAAAGGCACAAGGGAGATATAAAGTTAGAGCTTTGGAGGGAATGGAAGAACAATCAAAGACCAGAAATTTTTTCCTTTTGTTGCTAGGAAAACCAGATAAGGGGAAGAATTGATTCTATAATGGGTATATGTTTGAGGGGTAGAATTGAAGATTCCTTAACCTCCAATAGGGCAATTGGGATTGTGATTTAATTCTGGGTTTGATGATGTTCTGATGTTATATGTTGTTTTAGATATGGAAATTCGTGCACTAATATGTGGATAAATTATGTTTTGATGTTGTTGTGGCATGTTCACCATTGTTGGGTTTTGAAATTTTTGGGATGAACATGATAATATGAGATTAATTGATTAATTGTGTTAAAATTGTTGAATTAATTTGTTATGAATGTATTATAACATGTATGATGTATTTTTGGTCAAACTTGAGAACTTGGAAGTGATTTTAGGAGATCCCAAAAGTCCCCACCTTCAAAATCGTGTTTATGGTGTTGCTGCAGTTCGCTGACGCACGTCAGCTTGGTGACGCCCAAGGCGTCATGCCTTTCAAGCGCTGACGGGTAGCCCGTCGTGGCTCCCAGTCACGTGTGTGGATGCAAAACGTCACAATGGTGACAGGTTGGTTTTAGGATGCTGGCGACGGACATCATGCTTGTGACGCCCAGGGCGTCATGAGCCTGAGAGTTACGCAGTTGGGCCGTTTGCTTGTAATGAGTCGTAAAATTCAATTTTACGACTTTTATGAACTGTTTGGCTATTGTTAACTGCTACTTGATGTTGTTTTATGTAAAACTGCTGATTAATATGATTTTAATCGGTATTGTGAATTATTACGATTAATTAGATGTTGTTTGACTTTTATGATGTTGAATATGATTATAAATTATTATTGACCATATTGATGATGAAACATGTTACGCTAATGTTGTTGTGGGATAATAGTCTGGGAGGTGAACGATTATCGTTGGGTCATACATTCATTATGTTATTGTTGTTGAAGAAATAGGCAAGTTGTAATCTTAGCAGGGTAGATTGGTGACTTGTCCCGATTCAGAGCAAGGTGAATTCAGGGTTTGAGTAGGGTGAACCCAGTTCCTAAGTGAACCAATTGATGATGATATGGTACCACATGCATATGAGTCTAGTTGAAGCTATGAGTCTTATTGCAATGTTATTAATGAATATGTGATTGCTTTGTGTATAATGATGGATTGGGTGTGAGAATGGTGTTGTGTGATTGACGTGGATTGCATAAATGTTTGAATTCTACCTTGTTGTTTATACCGTTAATTTGTTGATGTGAATTCTCACCCTCTTTGCTTTGATGTTGTCCACCATGAACATCTTGCAGATATCAGGATTAGAAGTTGTTGTGGTGTGTGGAAGATAACTTTTGAAGTTATTTATGTTTAGTTTCGTCATTTATTTTATGGCTATGCCCTGATAATGTAAAATTGGGGCTGAAACGCTTGTTTTAATTTTTGAACCTGAATTAACGTGTTTAAGGAGTTTTTATGACTTTGTTTTGAAATTGAGAATAAACATGATTTTGTCAAAGTACTTTAATTTGATTTATCCCATATGTGTAGTTTGTTTGTAACTTTATCACTTCATTTGTTTAGACATGTATCTCGAGACACCTCTACATTTAGTCTATTGAATTTGAACCCATGACAATGTGTTTTTTAGCCTTTACAATTTGATATAAGTTAAAATATCGAGTGTAGCTTGAATCACAAGTTAGAATACTTAAATAAAGGTTTTTGTAAAGCTTGAATTGAAACAAACAAGTTATGATTCAAATCAAACACTTGCTTGGAACTTTAGAATTTTTCAATGCCAACCTGATTCGAATTAGGAAAGTATGTGATTCGCATCACAACATTTCTTGACTCGAATCATAGGCAATTTAATTCGAATCATGGAATTTCAAATGTTCTTCAAAATGAATTGTGATTTAAATCATGCATTTTGTGACTCAAATCACAGACCCAGACACATGAAAAAAAAAAATCAAAGATAACTAATTCTTCACTTTACTACCTTTGATTCAAATCATTCTTTCTTTGATTCAAATAACACACCCATGATTTAACTCAAATAATATTGTATTATTTCCTATTTTTTTGTCCCCTGTCTCTAGCATCTATTTAAATCTTTTTCTTGTCTCTTTAACCATTAATTAAATTTATGAGAAATTAGACGAGTTCTTTTGATAACCTATTGAATACTTTTCAGGGTGAATCCAAAATACTCATCAAGAACCCAATACTTCTTTGACAAGAATCTTGAGAGAAACCATGAGAGTTTTATTCCTTCACAAATACATTATATCCTTGAATCAACCTTGTAAAAACTTTGAAGAACATTGAGATTGTGAGAGTTTTTTATGTGGTGTGTAAGATCCTTTAGATATTACTCATCATCTTCAACCTTATACCAAGAAATAATTGTTGTGGTGTTCAGCTCTAAATATTGGGTGTGAGAGATAGATTAAAGTTACATTAGGGAATCTAATGTTTTTTCTGTGAAGTTTTGTTGTATGTATCAGGAGAAAGGATGGCTTCTTTGTTCAAATTATTGACTGGTATTTATACTTCAAGAGAAGATTTTCTCAATACTCCAAAGAAGACTTTGGTTAATCCTAATAAAGGTTGTCGCAGAACAAATTTGGAAGTTGTTCAATCATTCTTTGTTAGAATAATCACTGAGACAAGTCTTCGTCAGATCAGAGTAAAATGTGCTACAGAATTTAAGCTTGAAACAGGATTATTTTGCTAGCAAGTTTGATAAATAAATATCTTTGAAGATCTTGAGTATTAGCAGTTGAGTAATCTGCATCAACAAAAGGGATTATTGTTTTAGATTTGTGTTGGCTAAAGCATTAGGCTATTAGTGTTCAAGTTGCTCATAATTTGTTGTGCCAAAAATATGTGTATCTTAAATTTTAAAATAGTGAAAGACATTGCGATTTCCAATGGTGAAAACCATTGAAGAGTGGAGTAGGCATAACAAGGACAAATTTCTAAACCACTATATATCTGGTGAACATTTTTCTTTCTCCATCTCTTTTAATTTTCTGTATATTATCATGTATGTTAGGTATTGTTCATCATTAGAATGTCATCTATAAATAGATCTTACTTATAGTGCTTTATCATATAAATGTAGATATGAGATCCATCAAATTCATTGAGAATTCCCTAATTCAATTAAGATTTTACTGTCCCTAAGTTGTTAGATTTAAATTTCTTGTCAAGGAAACTTCATTTTATTTTGTTGTTTATTATATTAATTGAATCATTATTCTTAAGAATACGATGAAACATATAGCTTTTGAATCCATCTGATATATTTTTGCTTCCGCCTATATCTTTTTGCTTCCACGCTTTAAAATATGATTCCGTAAATGTAATTGTTTTTGAAATTAGTTTAAGGGGTCATGTCCATTCAAAACCCCTTCTAGATCGTCTCATCCCCATGTTATCACCCTACAAGTTTCAGTTTGCATTTTGGTCTTTTGTTAAAGTTCTTGGGTCCTCATGTTTGAGATTTTCATCCTCTTATTTGTTTAACCCATTTTAGGGTTTCTGAAACACTGGATGGACCGAGTTTACTCGCCTCATATGTTGTATATGTATTAAGTTATGTTCGCTTTCTCTCGTGGCGACGCTTTTGCTCAAGCTATGATTAATTTGGGTTCGTCCAAAGAATGAGTTGTTTTCCTTCTAATGAAGATCAAATGATTTATGGTCAGTGTGGTGGATATGCAATCTCGTTCCATGAGTGTTTGTTCTCTCTCGTTGGCTATCACATCTCTTTCAACAAATTTGAAGTAAGTGATCTGAGTCATTTACTCATTTACCCTTTGCAGTTTCATCTTATGAGTTGGGTGTTCATTAATGTTTTTCAACATTGGTGTGAATATAATTGTAGTAAACCGACTGTGACATTATTTTTCCACCTATTCAAAGTACAAAGCCGCTCTAAATTTGCAAATGGTTTTGGTTTGGTTTCTATGAGGCAGAGTATCAAATACTTTAAGATTTACTATGATAGTCTGAAGCCTTTTAAGAACTACTTCTTTCTGATAGTTCCTCTTAATATGGAGGTCTACTCTAAGACTTGTCGTTTGGATCCTGACACCCCTTCCACATGTGCAGATAGACCTATTTTACAAATATTGGACTCAGAGTCATTTTTTAACTTGAGATGGGATGTACTAATACCAGGAGAAATATTTGTATGAATAAGAGTTATATTTGAAATCCTAGTTAGTTTTATTCTGTCAATAACTTGGTTATGTTGGCAGAGTGGTTCCTTCTGACTTGGCCTCCAAGATCAGTCTAAAAAGGTGCA
Source organism: Lathyrus tuberosus (assembly GCA_022829125.1). Taxonomy (NCBI): domain Eukaryota; kingdom Viridiplantae; phylum Streptophyta; class Magnoliopsida; order Fabales; family Fabaceae; genus Lathyrus; species Lathyrus tuberosus. Next base: position 1,695,413 of record JALAZF010000179.1, read on the forward strand.
TTCAAACCTACTCGCTTGTGGATGCTAAATCCAAAAAGTAAAGGAAGAAAATATTTGGTTGGTGACTTTAGAATTCCATTATTCTTTCTTATTCTCTTTTGATCTTCTCATAATGTCTTTTGTTTTCAGAATAGGCCATGCACAACGAAGATTCCATGCGGAAATGAAGGAAGATATTTTGGGCCACTGAAGTTTTAACTAGAATCCAAAACATGTCGTCATCTGGGGGGATTCTGCTTTGGGTACACCTATTGAGACCCTTATGGACTGGTTGTTAGACAGATTGTACAAACAATTTCTCCTTGCGCTAGAGATGCAACCCAAACTTCTTCTGATCATGCCTTAGTGGAAAGAAACTTTTCCATCTCCTCGCAAAGAAAGGGAGGAAATTCTACCCCCATCCTTGAGTCATAAGAGGTTTAAGATGAGATCCCTCTTTATAAGCGCCTCCAACAGTCTAGATCTGTAGGTGGGTCATCTTTCACGCAGATGGATATGAACCACATATTGCTAGCGTGTTCGGATCTGATGACGAGTGATGAATTTAGTTCTTCTGTCTATGATGAAGATTACTCTTACTTCTCAGGCCTTTATGATGAATCTCGTCAAAGGGAGTTGGTTGAGTTGGCTTACCATGCTCGTTGGGCATCGACTGTTCTGGCTTTTCCCATTGCTGGCTGAAAAGAGGTTCTTTTGTTTGATCTTCTTTTTCAAGAAAGGGAAAGGTTGAACAAAGGAGGAGTTGGTGGCCTTACTGTTGAGAGGGATAAGTGTCTGGAAGAAGTCTGTGATACCTCGAACCCATTTATTGCCATAAAAACTACTTTGGACCCCTCGGGGTATCCTGGTTCTCTAGTTGAAAAGGTGAAGTGACTTGTTCAGGTAGTAGCTAAGAATGATGCGACTTTGGAGGAGGTGAACCGGTCTTTGGAGCTTTCTCAAAAAAGGAACTAAGTGCTAGAAAAGGCTTTGAAATAGTCTCTTAAGAATTAAAGAAAATCTAAGGTTGGCCTCAATAACATGCGTGAGAAGACCTTTCTCTTTGTTAGGAGCTGACCAAATTCCTACAAGATGCTTTCTCTGTGGCCAGGGAAGCTTTTGAGAATGCATTCAGGCAAGTAGAATATTTCTATGCATTTGGTCCCATCTCTCGAGCTCAAGTTTGTCTCAGCCAAGTTATTAAAGGTGGGCAGGTGGTTCCCTTGGATAGCTAGCAAGTTCTTTCTTTCTTTTTTTCTGATGATGGTGGCATGATTGAGTCAGACACTTATGTAGTCTTGATGTTTTCAACATGATATATATACACACACACACACACACACACACACACACACACACTTCATTTGTGGTGTTGTTTGTGTCCCTGAACTTTTATCTATAAGTTTGGCTCTTTTTCCCTAGTTTTATGCTCGAAGTTTATTGAACTTCTGTGGGGACCATGCCCGGTAAAAGGTAAATACCCCTTCCCACCCCCTTGGGTGTAAACCTGGTTAAAGGTTGACGAATTGGCGGGCCTACCACGGCCTCTGGAGTGGCTAGACACCAATAGAGGGTAAACCAGTTATTTTCCATTTATGAAGCCATCTTTTGTAGTGCTTATGTGCCAATGTTGTGGGGGGTTTTAATTTCTTTAGTCGTACACTGTCAATATTTATGACAACTCCCTAAGTATTCATGATGGGGATTCTATTCTTATTGTTTTACCCCGGACTCATTGCTACCTTTCATGATAAAAAGGGAAAATAAAATTTTGTGAAAGATTATTTCTTTACTTAAATGGTCGTGGTACATTATTTATGCCATGCCTTTTTCTTTTACAATAAAGGGAATACAAAATTTAACATAACTAGGTGGTCTTGCAATAACTTGTTTGCTATGGGGCTGGTGTTGCCTGTTTTCCTTAGATTTATCCATTTTTGTTCATCAATCTAAATTGTTGTGCTTCACATGTTAGAGGATGAATATCCATATCCTTAAGCTTCTCAACTAATGAGGAAACATTAATTTCCATGGTCGTAGCCTCTCCTTCCTTCTAATCTTGCTGTAAAGACTAGTAAATCCTATTTTCTCCTGACAAGTTGGCGCTGATGGTAACTAGTTCATTGTGTACATTATATTACTTTAACTTTAGATAAAATGGGAAAGCTACTCCGTGTAGTGTTGTTCTAAATGGTCATCCAAGGAAGTAGTTGTAGACGTTTCGGCATGGGACGATCAGGAATTGGGAATCAACGATTATGATATTCAATCATTCTAATAGGGCAACCATTAGTTTAACGTACCTCAAGGATGAGTCACTGTACTGTTAAAGGTTTATAATTTTGATCCCTTTTATGGAAACAACTTCTCTTTCTTAAATCACATTTTCTAAAAGAGGTCTACCTAAATGATATTACAAGAGCTGTCGTTGTCAATCTAAACTCGTGATACATGAAAATTCTTGATAATAACCATTATCACCAAAGGGAAGATCTCATTCGCGACTCCCCAACCTTTTCGTTGTCTCAGAATTCGAGGATTGACCTTTCTGGGTTGGTAATCGATGTACTTCCTTCCTTTTTGTTGACAACCATAAGCTCGAAAATCTTCATCTTTGACATGATCTTGGACGAATAGTTTGACCTTCCCACTAGTTAGAGTGGCGATATATTAACACTTGCCCTTGTTTCCTTTGTCTTCTTCACTGAATGTTTATTTTCCTTTTCCACTAGCTATGACTCAACTGTCTTCTTGTGGAACTACCTCTTCTTTGGGGATCCTTTTCTTCCCTTATAAAAATCCTTGGTATATTTGGATAACTTCGCTTTTTGATAGGCCCTTCAATCGCATCTTGAGTTGGATACAATTGTTGGTGTTATGGTCATGACTTTTGTGGAAATGACAGTATTTGAATTGGTCAGTTCGGACAGACTCTTTGACCGCATAAGGATTTCTTATCCAAGTCTCCTTGAATTCCAGGTTAGCACACTCCGTCAAAATTCTCGGTTGCATGTGTTCAAAGGAGTGTAGTAGTAAAATTTTAAACAAGGCATTCGTTCGTGTTCCGATCTATATTCCTGAAGTCTTTCTCTAGCATTCGACTAGATTTGGGATTCCTCAGTCCCTAGTTGCCTCCGTCGATCAACCATTTCTCTTCATAGTTAATATACGGTTGCCTTTTACAAAGCAGGTACTTGAGATTATGGGCCTCTTTGTGTCCCAACTTTTCTTAGAATGTGTTATCAGACTTGAGTCCTTTCTTGATGATCCAACACTTAAGGCTTTCATCCACCCCTCCGACGACCAATTCTACCTTAGTGGAATCGGTAGATGTATGCGTGTAGGGTTTCTTTTTTGCCTAGAGTAACTCTATTGAGGGAGGACATGGTAGTTGGTTGCCTATTTCTCGCAATAAAGCTGGTGCTAAAAGATTTGTATAGTTTGGACCATAAATCTATGCTCCTGTCTAGAAGATACTTAAACCAAGCTCGAGCAAATTTGTATAATGTGAGCGTGAAAAACATGCATTTTAAGTCCACGTCTGCATGATAATAGTTTAATCGACTATCTGCGTGCTTGACATGATCTTCGGGGTCTTTTATTCAATTAAAATTTTAGAGTTTCAAAGGTTTCTCCAGAGATTGGGGAATTTCATCGTCCACTATGTGATCATTTAACTGATTTTTCTTCCTCGACTGAGTGGAGGTAACTTCTTCCTTCTTTTCCTTTCTCGTTGGCCGAATGGCTTTTAGGGGAGTGTGGATGCCTCTCCCTCCTTTAGGGCTGGGAGAAAGGGTGTGACACACAGGTCTTCCATGGTCTTGGGACTTCTGGACCTCTTTTAGGTATTTTCTAGGTTTAACAACCTGTGAAGCCTCCTCCTGGACGATTTGCTCTTTGGGAAAGAGTTTTGCAAGTTTTCTTCAATCCGAGTAAGTCTATATGCGAGAGCTAGTGAATTTTGCTGCTGAATCATCTGGAACATCCTGTTCAGCAGTTTGTGAGCCCCTTGCAGGTCGAGATTGACCTGTAAGACTTGGAAATGCCTCACATCTGGTGATCGTAGAAGGTATCACTAGTTTGGTGGACAGTTTCCCTACGTCAAACTATGGAGCAAATATGATGAACGGGGGAAGCTTAGGAGCTTCCTTGATTGAACTTAGTTGCATAATATTTGGTGGTGAAAGAGTGGAAGAAATAGGTGTCAAAGTTTAGCCATCAGTCCTCGGTAGAGGCAGGGGAAGATTTCCTACTGCTTTAGCGGATACAATAGCTTGTCGTTGGATGGCGGAACAAGTGGATTTTGATGGTGCCATTGCCTAATAATTTTGGTGAGAGGAAATAGACTACAAACCTTTGATGAGATTAATTTGGAAATAGAGATCTAGACTTCAGTCGAAAGAGATCTGGATTTGAGAATAATGGCATGTGGTAATCATAGGAATCAAAGATTGATTCCCACAGACGGCACCAATTTTATATTCTAAAATAAAATGATGATAAGAAAGGTCTAATTAACACAATATAACAATGGTCCAATGATCCGATGAAGCACATAAGGGTTTGTCTGCAAGGTTAGTACTATAACGCTCAAGTCATTAATGAGTGAGAAATATAGTGTCAATGGGTAATGAAATTCATACTTGGAAAATGACGCGTTAACTCCTTTAAAAAGGAGAGTTAGTTAGCAACAAAAATGTGAGGATGAATGTGAGATACAGAGGATCGTTAGAGGAATCTGGAAAGTAGGGAAAAGTTATGCAATTAAAGCATAAAATCTATCTAATTTCGTCTAGTTTTCCCCTCTTTGTGTGTTATGTCTTCATGCCTTTTAGGCCTTTCGGTTGGCCCAAAACAAATTATATTTGAGACAGAATACAAGAGGTATGCACCGACAAGAACCTTAACAGAGTAGATCGTAGTTAGAGTGGAAATTTCATAAAGGATACTCAGAGGCCGAGTAAATAATTTGAGGTTATTAGATTTAATTTTTGTCTTAGATAGGCTAATTGGATTACATATTTGTTGGCCCATCACACCATTAATAAGCCCTATAAATTTTTTGATGGTGCCATTGCCTAATAATTTCAGTGAGAGGAAATCGACTGCAAACCTTTGATGGGATTAATTTGGAAATAGAGATCTACGCTCCAGTAAAAGGAGATCTAGATTTAAGAATAATGGTATGTGGTAATCATAGGAATCAAAGATTGATTCCCACAGGCGGCACCAATTTTCCATTCGAGAACAAAACAATAATCAGAAAGGTCCAACTGACACAATGCGTCATTGGTCTAAGGATCCGATGCAGCATTGAAGGGTTGGTCTGCAAGGTTAGCACATCAACTCTCAAGTCAGTAAATAAATGAAAAATATAATGTCAATGGATAATGAAATTCATACTTGAAAAATAACGCGTTAACTCTTTTAAATAAGAGAGTTGGTTAGCAACTAAAATGTGAGGATGGACGTGAGATGTGGAGGACTGTTAGATGAATCTGGAAAGTGGGGAAAAGTTATAAAATTGAAGCATAAAATCTATCTAATTTCGTATAGTTTTCCCCTAATCTGTTTGTTAGGTCTTCATGCCTTTTTGGTCTTTTGGGCGGTCCAAAATAGATTATATTTGAGATAGAATACAAAGAGGTATGCACCGACATGAATCTTAACAAAGTATATAATTTTTACAATGAAAATTTCATAAAGGAGACTCAGAGGCCGACTTAACATTTTGAGGATTTTAGATTTAACTTTTTTTCTTAGAGAGGCTAATAGGATTACACATTTGTTGGCCCATCACACCATTAATGAGCCCTGTAAAAATTTTGATGGTGCCATTGCCTAATAATTTCGGTGAGAGGAAATCGACTTTAACCTTTTATGAGATTAATTTAGAAATGGAGATCAACGCTCCAGTCAAAGGAGGTCTGGATTTGAGAATAATGGTATGTGGTAATCATAGGAATCAAAGATTGATTCCCACAGGTGCCACCAATTTTCCGTTCGAGAACAAAACGATGATCAGAAAGGTCCAATTGAAGCGATGCGACATTGGTCAAAGGATCCGATGCGGCACATAAAGGTTGGTCTACAAGGTTAGCATTTCAACGTTCAAGTTAGTAAATGAGTGAGAAATATAATGTCAATGGGCAATGAAATTCATACTTGGGAAATAACGCGTTAACTCCTTTAAATGTAAGAGTTAGTTAGCAACTAAAATGTGAAGATGGATGTGAGATACAGAAGACCGTTAGATGAATCTGGAAAGTGGGGAAAAGTTATGCAATTGAAGCATAAAATCTATCTAATTTCGTCTAGTTTTCCCCTTTGTGCGTATTGGATCTTCATGCCTTTTAGGCCTTTCGGTCGGCCCAAAACAGATTATATTTGAGACAAAATACAAAGAAGTATGCACTGACATAAACCTTAACAGAGTAGATCGTAGTTACGGTGGAAATTTCATAAAAGAAACTCAGAGGCTGAGTAAACTTTTTGAGGATATTAAATTTAATTTTTGTCTTAGAGATGTTAATTGGATTACACATTTGTTAGCTCATCACACCATTAATGAGCCCTATAAAAATTGAGATAAAAAATTATACAGGGATTGTTCAATACACCTTATATTTTCCTCTAAAATTTTATGAAAATCCGAAAAGACTATTCGCCACAATATTTTACTGAAAATTTTGTAAGTGTTGCTAATATTTAACATTTCCTAAAGATATACCTGCATTATTTTTTTCCTGGGTAATATTATAAGAAGCTCAAAGTGGAACAGAGTGTATCCAGTAGTCAATTTTCAGACATTAGAATTTCATGTGGAATTTTCTGTAGAATTTATTACAAATTTTTATTTTGCTATAACTTTTGCAAAAATTTTCGAAGTTTACCATTTTTTGGAGATATACCTATGTTTTTCTATAGGTAATAGTATCCGAATTTTAATTTTTGGACAAATCCTTTTAATATTTTTCTTAGCAAAATCATATGAACAACATGCTTTGCGTTTGGAAGTTAACTTTCTGACAATAACATTTTCGAATATTTTATACTTAAGGTGTATTGAGCCGCCACCCTAATATGATGTTGTGATCAAACATGCCCAAATAAACTTATCTCTTTTATCAACCCTAATATGATGATGTTAGAGCCATGCTAGCACATTTATTTACTATAATCTTAAACATTTTTGTATATATTCATGCCTTCTACTTGTAAAATTTGCTACAAATTTTTATTTTGCTAAAACTTTTCGAAGTTTACCATTCTTTTAAAGATATACCAATTTTTTTTGGTTTATCTGTAGGTAATAGTATCCCGATTTTAATTTTTGGACAAATCCTTTTAATTATTTTTTTAGCAAAATCATATGAATAACATGTTGTGTTCGAAAGTTGACTTTGAGACATTAACATTTTCAAATATTTTATACTTAAGATGTATTGAGTCGCCACCCAAATATAATGTTGTGATCAAACATGCCCAAATAAACTTATCTCTTTTGTCAACCAATTTCTTTTGTTTAAAAAATAACAATAAATAGAGTAATCATATCTTTTATTTTGTATAAAATTGTCAAAGAATTTTATAACTAAACATGAACGGGGAGTCTAAATATAACTCTTTTTTTCATTAGAGAATATTACACCTTCTTAGAGTAGGCAACCCTAATTAAACCTGTAATTTCATAAAGAAAAAAAAGGTATTAGTAATTGAATTGTCCCTTTCGAGGAATCAAACAATGAATTCAAGGACCACCATAAAACCTTCAACTCTAGTGGAACCTACATTATCATATTCTTCGCAAAGAAAAATCGATCCTTTGTATGATATCACAGAAAATATTAAAAGTGTGAATACTAAGATAACGAAAGGTAGGTTGAATAAAAATGGAACAATTGATTGCCCCATCTTTTCCCAAGTCATCATACACGCACTATATCCGTTTTAAATTCCCTCACAAACACGCACAAACATATGAAAAGGTGTGTATAGGAAAAGCAAAAAGTAAAGTGTAGCATATAGTAAAGAAAATATTAATGCAAAAAGTAAAGTGGCATATAGTAGTAAAGAAAATATTAATGTGACAGATGGATTCTCATTTTGTTCACCTATCCTTTCCACTGCTGCGACTTTGTTATTATCGTTTGCTTCCATTCTCAACATGTCACATATTCCTTAGATAGAAACTAGCATCACTTAAAGCTCTCATTACCTTAGAATGGAACAAAGTTACAAAGATATATTTTAGTGGAATTAGTAGGAAAAAAGGTATATTTAATTCCTTCTATATGCAAATATAACTAAACTATATATAGAAAAATTAAAAATGACATGAGCACAAGTGCTAAAGTTTTGGATAATTAGAAGATAATTCAAGTATATAAACTTTAACATATTTTTTTTTTAATAAGCAATTGTATTAAAAGAGTAGGAGAGATACTCCAAAAATACAAAGAAACTAATGCCTACCACAAAGAATAGGATTAGAGTGCCAGTCACCAAAATTGATACATCTGGGTCACTTGCGCTTTAAACCCGTCCAAACCCAGGATTTAAAAACAATCGCCGAGATACAATTAGTAAAATTAAAAACCGCATCGTTGAAAAAGATATCATTGCGCATTGTCCAAATACTCCACACCGTAGCCAACCAAATTGTTTCCACCGTAATTCTGTCCGTAGAGTTATTTATCTGATGATGATTCCAAGGAAACATGATTAAATCCTGTAGCTGCAAGTTATAGTCTGCGCCTATCCAATCCAGAACCTTACCCCACACCCTCACTGATCTGATGTAGCCCGAAAACAAGTGAAGCGAATTTTCATCTGAGCGAGAACAGAGAATGCAGGCAGCATCAATTCCGCTGTTCAAGATCCCCCTTCTAATCAACAAATCCCTCGTCGGCAGCCTATTGATGATCATTCTCCAACCGAAAAACGAGACTTTAGACGGCACGGCCAAGTTCCACAAGAAATTATGTGCTTTCCTGTTAAATTCAGTCCAAGAAGGATTAACAACTTCCATCAGTGCCGTGTAACAAGACTTGACCGTAAAAATACCATCCGCGGTGAGCTTCCAACTCATGTCGTCTTTAACCTCCTGCTGAGGTTCTAAACCTATGAAAACCTCCATGTAATCCCTTTTTGTGTCTTCTTCCAAGTCCTCCCAGCCTCTTATAATATCCTTGTAATTCCAATTCCAGGTGTTGTTAGTCCTGCAACCAGCTTCGCTAACTAGCATATAGTGTGGGAAACGGCTGCATCGAATAATGCTGGAAAATCGTCCTTAAGAGCTTGATTGGACAACCAATTCGCGAACCAAAAAGAGGTGGAAGATCCATTACCAATCCTGCAAGAAAATAGATTAGAAAACAACAACTTAGATTGAGCAGAAATCTCATTGAGGATAATGTCTCTCCACCAAATGGAGTCTTTATTCGAAATCACCTCGGCTCCACCAACAGTGACCTTAGCGTCAATATTACCGTAACGAGATCTAAGCAACTTTAACATAAATATCTTACTTCTTTTTATGCTATAATATTTGGTTGGATTTAATGTATTCACATCTTAACTAATAAAACATTCAAAGAAATTTAATAAAAATTAAAAATAAAAATATTTTCTAATTATATATTTGGTTGGATATATATATATATATATATATATATATATATATATATATATATATATATATATATATATATATATATATATATATATATGCTCACGTATTACAAAGAATGTAAAAATAAGACGTACATGTATTGATCTTACCGGATCAGAAAAGAGATCAACAACCAGCAACACGTCGTGAACTCCTAATTCGCCGGTGGTGGAGAAGAGGAGGGGGTGTACCAACAAGACACTCTGATGCTAAAGTAAGTTTCAGCAGGAGAGAGAAATTAGAATACATGGCCCTCTTGTGGAAGATGGTATTTATAATGTGCCCCAGCACTGAGCCAATGATTATCTACATTGGGTTGAATCATTAGGCTCAATACATATATCTGTCAGGATCTACGTGGAGTAGGGAAGACCAGCATGTGCTCTTCGTCCTGTGTCAACTGCTCCGTAAACTTCGAAAGGTGGAAGACTTGTTCTCTCGGACGCAGGTAGTTGGATGATGACGTGTCCCCGGATGGGGAGCACGTGGAAACCGTGGGGAAGACGCGTGAGGAGCGTTCCCCATGCGAAATAATAAATTGGGTCTTTTTTGACGAGGAGCTGGATTGGGCGTACCCGATATATACATTTTTAAATACATACAAAAGTGTAGCATTGCGGAATTGGAAAACATGCATATGAACATTTCATATGAAACGTGTTTAGTTCTAATATGTAAAGTGTGTTGTATTATTTTTATAAAATTGATTTCTACGTGATGAATCTTATTTTATATATTTTTTTCTTTAGATTTTAACCAATATGAAATTTAAAATTTTTAATATATTTTTTCACACGCTCAGCACAATTAAATTTAATATGTAGTATAAATTGTTGGTGAATTGATCAATACTTTAATACTATCATATTATATTTTGAATTTGATTTAACTTATTCCTATAAATTATACTTATAAGATAAAAGTGAATCATTTTTTATATAAACATATTTTCAACCTTTAACCAATGTGAAATTCGGTTTTCCAATAGTTACTAAGGTAAAGGAATCCTTGATCACAGCGACAACTCCAAAACCTTGCCATAGAGACGAAGTTTAGTTGCATGTGGGATTGAAATTCGTATGGAATCAAACAAAATGCCAAGTGTCCTAATCCAATAAGTATAAGTACTTTACTACTTTGAATTAGATCTCTATAATCCTTAACGTGGAAAGATCGCATACATCTTTTCAATTGGCATAAAATAGAGATTATTCTTATACCTAGTGCTATAGCTTCCAAACAATATTAACTTCTACTTCTAGAATTATAATATATAGTTTTTCTCTAAGAAACATCAACTGCCACTGATCAATTGTTTGCTTTATGTGAATGCGTGTGTGAAAGATAAAGTTGATTTTTTTTTATGCCAACCAAATTGGAAAATTTATGTGGTGGTGATTCAGAAAGTCCTTGAAGAATCCGTGTGTTGTACAGTGCGTATTAATTTGATGTTGAAATAAAGAAAGGGAAAGAGAATGGAATTTGCATTAATATAATTAGAGAAAAAGGATGAGCACCGTCGGTTAGGATGGCTCTGGGCTAAGATAACCATGCATGATGTTTCATGTGAAAATAATTTTTAAAATATGTATTAAAAAATTATGTTTGAATATATATAATATGTTATTAATAAAGTGGTGACCAAATATAGAAAGAAGTATTTGGAATTTTTTTTATAAGAGAAGTATTTTAAATATTCAAAAACTTCCACCAAATATAGAAATTTATAAATAATATATGGATTTAATAGTCACCAAAGAAGTTATGTCATTATTATAAATAAAAAATAATTAAAATTGGAGTAGATAGAATAACTCAATTAATATGTGTTAAAGTTGAATCAGAGTTTAATTCTAGACGATAATATTTATTTATATTTATGCATTAGGGTAAATAAATTATTCATATTTATAAATCAATACATTTTTTAAAATTGTTTTAAAATTTGGACTATTATAAATAAAAATAGCTATTTTTTATTTATTAAATTCAAAAATATTTAATACTCATTGTTAATTGAGTTTTTTTTTACTAAATATACAAAGTAGAAATTTAACAAATTTGTATTTTTTTAAGTTGGCCAACTAGTGGCTGAAATTCATCATTTAAAGATGAACGGTTGGAATATCGTGAATTTGAACAATTCTCTGTATTTAATATTCCTATAGTTATCAAATGAACTGTATTAATGAGACTAATTTACGGATTGATTTAAGAAATTAATTGTAGTGAATAATAGTTTTTAATCATCACAAAAAATAATTACTTTCACTTATAATTATTTTTCCTTAATTGTAGTTTACAATAGTTCTTATTCATCACAAAAAAAAAATTATTTGTAGTTAACAATAGCCCTTTGAGTTTCTTTTCTAAAAAATAAATATTTTTGTTATAAGAAAAAATATATTTTTTAATATTTTATATTAATGAAAAAATATTGTATTTTTAAAAATAATTTAATAAATTTTTGAAAAAAATATTTTATTTTGAAAACATGAAAAGTACATGGGATACCCCGTTGAAATTTTTGTAAATGTCATTCAAAAAAAGTTATTTATTATTTTATTAATTAATGTTGGTTGTTATATTATGCAGGGTTAAAAAAGAGAGCGTATAAATCCTTAGCCGTTTCCATCAAGAAAAGATGAAATTCAAATAAAACCGCAATTAATTAAGCTGGCATAGCCAATGGACCAAAAGAGAACAATAAAAGAGAACCAAACTGATGGCAATTGCTTTGTGTCACTTTGCTACAATTTTTCTTTTGTAGACAGGCCAGATGAGCACAATAGCTAAGAATTTGTGCATATTATATAGATAACGTTAAGAAAAAATAATACTAATTCATAATGTTGTCAAAAGGTGGACCAATCTCAACATCTATCTCTTATTGTGTGATGTAGATGGATGATTGCTAATTTTCTGTCTTTTTTCTGAGTTTGAATCTGCTTCTCAGTGTATGATAGCGTATTGGATTGGCTTTAGTGATGAAATTAATATATTTAAATGCATCATCTTGGTTTATGGCACAATTGAATACTACTATTATTGGCTTCTTTCTTAGACTAATCACATGGTTTAAGATAAATTTTAAAAGTTGGAAAATTATTTGTTATAGTTATTTGCATTTGCATGCAAGCGTCATAAGCTTAGTTTACATTAACAAGTTATATAAAATAATGAAAGTAGGAGGTGCTTAAATCATCATGCATGTTCAAGACATTTTTATGTTTATTTTTTTACATGTGGTAGAGTACAAAGCGATCGACATGCATATAGAAATTTTCAGTTGTTAAAAATTGGTATAATATTATGCAGGTTGCAACTATTCAAGATTGTAAAAGTAATTAGACAGATTAAATTACGATTGATACTTTAAAAAATTAATTGAGTATTGTATCTATTTGTTTTGGTAGTAGCTTTTGCCACTGTTAATTTAATTAATATTTTCATATGTAGAACTTTTAGAAAATGATGGAAATGTTAACTTTTTTTTTTCTATGATCAATAAATTTATTGATTAGAGTACAATGGGTACTCTTATCCGATTAAAAAAAAATTGAAAATCTAAAATAAAGTTTTTAAACCAACTACAAACTTAATATGTTAATTGTTATTTTTTTGATAAATTTATAATTATATTAATTGTTTTAATTAGCATTTTTTTTTTTATTTTGGATAAAACTTGTGTTAAAATTTTGGGTCACAAGTGTAACATTTAAGGCGTTAGTGTTATTATTTTAATTAGTCAAAACTTAAAGAGTCTACTTAATATAATATTAAATTTGTGGCTAAAAGCATAAATGTCATGAAAGGTCAGGTTATTGTGTAGATACCGTAAATTAATATCTAATTTGATGATGGGTCAAATTAGAATATTGAAAACTAAGAAATAACCCTAAGGTTATTTAAATGGGTTATGGTCCCCATTTGTAGAGTACGCACAAAATAAGGTTGATAAGGTTTTCTCTCTTCATCCCCATCAGAGGAGATTCAAGGAACCCTAAGGAACTCTACAAATCGAAAGATCACATACTTGAAACCTTCAACGATTTTGTTGGACCTGGTTTCCAAGAAAGATGAATATTTGAGAGAAAGAAGAAGACGGAGAGAAAAGAGATTAGGGTTTTGAAAACTTTGTTAAAATTTTATTATGAAGCTGTTGTGTATTACAAATTACAATGCCCTTTATATAGGCTATCAAAGCCCAGGCCCAAAATAATTCGACTAACTCTTTATCAGCTATATTCGACTCTGTCGAATACAGCTGACTACACAACACTACAACTATCTAACTGACTATATACAACTTCGACCAAACCTATAAAACCCTTCGACTTCGACAAACTAACATGAATTACTTCTAACACACCACCTAATTCATGTTTTCAAGTCTTCTCATCCCAATGCTCTTCTTTAACTCGTCGAATCTGACTTTCTTCAAAGGTTTGGTAAGTATGTCAGCTAGTTGGACTTCAGTCTTGCAATATTCAAGATCCAGCTTCCCTCTGTTTACTTGTTCCCTGAGAAAATGATACCTTCTTTCTATGTGTTTACTTCGACCATGACACATAGGATGATTGGCAAGATCAATAGCTGACTTGTTGTCTACAAACAATTTCATCTTCCCAGGTTCCTTGATCTTGAGTTCTTCGAGCAACATATCTATCCATGCTGTCTGACATGCTGCATACGATGCAGCTACATACTCAGCTTCACATGATGACAAAGCCACAATGCTTTATTTTCTCGAACTCCAAGAGATTGGAGCTCTTTCGATCATGAAAATATAGCCTGCAATACTTTTCTTCTCATCTTGGTCTCCACTGAAATCTGAATCAGTATAACCATATACCTCAACATCTTTCGACTTGGACTTATTTCGACATGGCATCAACACATCATGATCAATCGTACCCTTAATGTATCTCAGCACTCTCTTTACTGCAATAAGATGACATTCTTGGGGTTTCTCCATAAATCTACTTAACAATCCGACACTCTGACAAATGTCCGGTCTTGTATTGCAAAGATACCTCAAGGATCCAATAATTTGTTTGTACAGTGTCGAACTTACAAACTCATCATCAGTTACCTTCTTCAACTTTGCTCCTGTTTCCAATGGAGTTGTCGCAGCTTTACAGTCCGTCATCTTGAACCTCTTCAAAATATCTTGAGCATACTTCTTCTGGTGCAGGAACACACCTTCAGCTGTGTCTTTGAATTCCATCCCTAAGAAATATGACAAATTCCCTAGGTCAGACATTTCGAACTCTTGCATTAGCTTCGACTTGACTTTTCTTATCTCAGCTTCATTTGCACCTGTAATCAGCAAATCATCAACATACAGGCATAAAATGATTCGACTATCATTGTCAACATCATTTACATAAACTCCATGCTCAGACACACACTTCGTGAACCCTGCTTCGATTAGAAAACTATATATTCTCTTGTTCCAAGCCCTTGGGGCTTGCTTCAATCCATAGAGAGCTTTCCTCAATCTGTACACCTTCGACTCATGCCCTTTAATCTCAAATCCTTGTGGTTGACTGACATATACTTATTCCTCCAAAGGTCCATTCAAAAATGCTGATTTTACATCCAACTGATGTATCTTCCATCTTCTATACGCTGCTGTCGAAACAGCAATCCTAATTGTTTCCAACCTAGCCACTGGCGCATAGACTTCGTTGAAATCAACACCAGGTTTCTGCAGAAATCCTCTTGCCACTAGTCTTGCCTTATGCTTGGCAATTTCACCATTTGGCCTTCGTTTCAGCTTGTAAACCCATTTCACATCAATAGGCTTCTTGCTAGTTCTTTCGACAAGTTCCCAGGTATTGTTCTTCTTGATTGCCCTAAGTTCTTCCTTCATGGCTTCACACCAATTCGAGTCATTCATGGCTTCATCCAAATTAATTGGTTCTGCTTCAGCCATCATCATTGCTTCTTCTATTAAGTCACATCTGCATCGATTGCATTATCTGGAAATCTCTCATATCCAGCTAACCTTGTCGACTCAGCTCTTGCTCTAGTTAATCTTATTACATTCTGCTCAGGAGGTTCTTCATTTCGACTTGTCGTGGCCTCAGTTTGTTGGTCTTCTTCAAACACCGTCGGAACTGTCTCTTCCATCTGTCGAGCAGTATCCTGTCGAACTGACCCATGACTCCACTCCTATTTTTTATTCTCATCTACCAGAACATCTCGACTGATCACAAATTTATCATCTTCTGGTGAATATAGTCTATATGCACTAGTCGAATGATAACCTATGAGCACCATGGTTTGACTTCGATCATCTAGTTTTGTTCTCAATTGCTCAGGAACATGCCTAAAACATATTGATCCAAAAACTTTAAGATTACTTACATTTGGCTTCTCACCTGTCCAAACTTCATAAGGAGTCTTCTCGACTAACTTCTTCGTTGGACATCTATTCAGAATGTATACTGCTGTCGAAGCTGCTTCAGCCCAAAATCTCTTTGGCACCTCTTTAGCCTTCAACATACTTCTCGTCATATTCAGTATACTTCTATTATTCCTCTTAGCTATTCCATTGTGTTGAGGTGTATAGGGAGCAATAACCTCATGCTCTATACTTTCCTCTTTAACAAAACCTAGCAAACTCTCGAGAGGTGTATTCACCACCACCATCAGTTCTCAATTTCTTTAGCTTGCAACCACTTTGCTTTTCGACAAGCAACTTAAACTTCTTGAACTTTGTGAATACTTCACTCTTACTTTCGATCACATAAATCCACATATATCTGGTGAATTCATCAATGAAGGTTAAGAAGTAACACTTGCCACCATTCGACCTAACTTCAAAAGGTCCGCATACGTTAGAATGAACAAACTCCAACTTTCCTTTCGACTTAATTGGCAGATCATGCTTGAATGCTTTTCTAGCCTGCTTTGCTTTGCAGTATTCCTCACACACATGATTTGGTTCCTTCACCTGAGGTAAACCATACACCATCTTCTTCTGATTCAGCATACCCAAACTCCTGAAGTTTAGATGCCCATATCTATGATGCCATAGCCAATTCTTTTCCTCTTCTGTAGTTGACACAAGACATTCATGATTAATCATGTTAATCTGAACTTTAAAAGTCTTGTTATCAGCCAATGGTGCCTTCAGTATCAACCTACCATCAGCGTGATACACCTTCATTTGGTTCCTCTCCAGCTTCATATTATGTCCTTTGGCAAGTAATTGACCTAGGCTTATCAAGTTACTTGTCATAGAAGGCACATACAACACATCAGTAACGCTGGCTTTTCTACCATCTCTTCTCATTACAGATATGTTTCCTTTTCCACCTGATGTGATCTGTCTACCATCTGTAAACTTTATCACTTTCTTAACTGATTCATCAAGCTTGGTGAACCAATTCTTGTTACCAGTCATGTGGTTGCTGCAACCTGAATCAAGATACCACAAGTTTGTGTCATCATCCTTCGACTGAGTGTCTGCCATTAGTAGCACACCTTCAGAATCACTATCCTCTGCCTGTGCATACTGCGCTTTGTCACTTTCTTTTGCTCGTGCTTCCTTCTTCTTTCGACAGTCTCGAGCATAGTGACCAAAACTTTGACAATTGTAACACTGCACGTCTTTCATGTCAACTTTCTTCCCAGAATACTTGTTGCCCATGCCTTTCTTTGTCGAATCATCATGATTCTTTGAACTCTTGCTTGACTTCTCATTACTAGCAAGATTCCTTCCCTGCTTCGCCTTCCCAGATTTCTTGGTGAATTTCGCTTGTAGTGCTTGGTCCGATACCTTTTCTCTTTCTGAATCTCTTTGCTTCAATCTCATCTCATGAGCTTCCAAAGAGGCCTGTAGCTCTTCAATC
Organism: Lathyrus tuberosus; assembly: GCA_022829125.1. Classification (NCBI taxonomy): domain Eukaryota; kingdom Viridiplantae; phylum Streptophyta; class Magnoliopsida; order Fabales; family Fabaceae; genus Lathyrus; species Lathyrus tuberosus. The sequence goes on from JALAZF010000179.1 coordinate 1,712,930, forward strand.
TTCATCTCAGCAAGATTCTTGGACTCTTCAATTGACACTACAATGTAATCAAAATTTGCAGTCAGAGATCTTAGTACCTTTTCAATCTTCTGCAAATCTGTGATTGTTTCTCCACAAGACTTCATCTGGTTCGTCAGCATCACCAATCTTGAAAAGAATTCCGAAACTGATTCATCTTCCTTCATTTGAATCATTTCGTATTGCTTTCTCAAGGTTTGCAACTTCACCCTCTTTAGTTTCTCATCACCTCCATACAAGTTCTTTAACTTGTCCCACGCTTCTTTTGCAGATTCTTCTTCAATAATTTTCTCAAACACATTCGGATCCACACACTGGTGAATCAAGAACAACGCTTTGCCATCTTTCTTCCTTTGATCCTTGTACGCAGCTTTCTGTTCATCAGTAGCATTTGCCCCCAATTTCGTTACGCCATCATTCACGATTTCAACCACATCTTGAAATCTGAAGATAACTCTCATCTGCGCCACCCACCGTTGGTAGTTTTCCCCTTTGAGAACCGGTAGATTCGCTGGGAATTGTGTGGACGTTGTTGTTCCGTTTGCCATTAGAATCTCTCTGAATCGCAACCGGGATCGTTGATACCAATTGTTGGAACTGGGTTCCAAGAAAGATGAATATTTGAGAGAAAGAAGAAGACGGAGAGAAAAGAGATTAGGGTTTTGAAAACTTTGCTAAAATTTTATTATGAAGCTATTGTGTATTACAAATTACAATGCCCTTTATATAGGCTATCAAAGCCCAGGCCCAAAATAATTCGACTAACTCTTTATCAGCTATATTCGACTCTGTCAAATACAATTGACTACACAACACTACAACTATCTAACTGACTATATACAACTTCGACCAAACCTATAAAACTCTTCGACTTGGACAACCTAACATGAATTACTTCTAACAGATTTCAATGGAAAATTCAGGTACGCTTTCGCCTTCATTCTCATAATTGTATTCGGGTATGGGTTTAAGGGATACAAGTTGATTCAATATCGACTTATAGGAATTATTTTAGAGTTTTGTTCTTAATTTCTATATCGGTAGAAATCATAAGTTTTGAACGGATCTAGCAAGTGGTTTCAGAGCCACCCATATCTGATTCAATTTATTTTTGGGTTATTTAGGATCCTTTGATCTTCCAATTGTATAAATCAATATAGGTTGTGTTTATGAGGTTTTTTTATTTGGGTTCTAAAATTGATATCTATTTTGATCTTATACAATTTTTGTGCTCAAAATCTTGAATCTGAAATTAAATGTCAGGTTGAGTTTATCGTCAATTTTATTTGCTCTTTTACGGAAACTTTTTTGCTCTTATACTCTTTTGTTATTATTATAATAGTGTCTTTTGTTGGTTTTGACTATAATACTTTTTGCCACTTATAATCTCCAAATAACAGTCATTCTGTTAGTCATTCTGTTGGACGACTAAATTCATCCATATCTCTCTCTGTTTTCTTCTATTTATATTCCAACCATTATTAAATATTATATTTTTGATCAAATAAATATTTCCAATGTAAATTGCACTTAGATGCATATCAAAGGATCAATTTTCTTTTTAATAACTGCATTATAATTTTTTTGGTTTAAAAGAATTATATATTTTTTTGTTACATTATTTATTATTTATTATAAATAATATATGTGATTTTATATTTTGAAATTAAACTTATTATAATGTCATAACAGTACAATAAAATGCATTGATGTTTTTTTATTTGGATTTAATTTTAATTTTTCTTTGGTTCAATTTTGTTCGAATTTGGCTACAGAATGTATTTTTATACAGTAATTTAATATTTTTGTAAGTAGTTGAAATGAAAAAGTCGTCAAAGTGACCTCTTTTATAACAATTGGTTAAGAAAAATGTTAAATATTTTTATGGTTTGTGTGTATGTTTGTCCATGCGAGTATCAATTGACCCAAAGGACAATTGGTGGTTGGCGGATTTTCATACACGCTTGTGATGGTAAACATGTGATAATTATGAGGTCCTACATGAAAAATAATAAATCAATCCAAAGAGGGGTTTATTATTCGACATGTTTTTATTATCAATGTTTGATCGTTACGACAAGAGTACCACTAGTAGTCGATATTACTGTTAAAGACTTGATATTGGTGGTGCATTGGGTATCTTAAGATGAGTTATGCCTTTATTTGAACAACATTTATGATTCGGTTTTTATTTATGTGAGTATATTTAAAGTGTTTGCTTTTTGTTCTTTTTTCAGCTACAATTGCTTCAATATCTACTAATATAAATAAGGTTCAGGTCCTGAATGGGATAGATTTTAAGGATTGGAATGAGAACATGGAAATTGTTCTTGGCTGCATGGATCTTGACCTTACATTAAGGATGATGAGGCAACCTCCTTCTCCTATGGAATTTGGAACCTCTGAAAAGAGGAAAGATTATGAGAAGTGGGATCGCTCCAATCGCATGAGTCATGGTTTGTTTTGTTCTGAGGTTAATTTAGCTTTAGTACTTTGAAACACTTGGTGGTTAAACTCTGGTGCAACTACTAACATCAGTGTTTTAATGAGGGGTTTCCTGAACTACCACTACGACAAAGAAGACTTTTAGCAGTGCTTTTTTCTTCCTTTAGCAGCTCTTAAAAGCGCTGCCAAAGGTGGCGCTGCTAAAAGGTTAAGACAACATTTTTTTCCTTTAAAAATTGTTGTCTTAGGTCCCCCTTACGACCACCTTTAGCAGCGCTTTTAAAAGCGCTTTCGTATGACCCCCATATAGCAGCGCTTTTCCAAAGAAAAGCGCTTTCGTAGGACCCCTTTAGCAGCGCTTTTAAAAGCGCTGCTAAAGGTCCCCCTTTAGGCAGCGCTTTTTCAAAGAAAAGCGCTTACGTATGCCTCCTTTAGCAGCGCTTTCAAAAGCGCTGTCTTATGTATACACCATGACCCCATTTTAGGCAGCTCTTTTTTTAGAAAGCGCTGTCTTTTATAAAAGTGTTTTTTAAAAGCTTTTTTTTAAATCAATTATTGAACCTGTATAATTTAACCTGTATAATTTAACAGAATTCATAATCATTCTACACATGGCCTTTGATACCATTATATTTCAACACATAGGCCTTATAGCATTATAATTCAACAATAGGCCTTTATACGATTAAAATTCAACACATAAACCGTAAAAACCATTATATATACAACACCAAAATAACCATTACATATATATAACTCAATACAAACTATACAACACCAATTCCATACACCAATTCGAAACCTTATACACCATATCCATCACCTATATATACAACACCTTCCATAAACCTAACACAATTTCTAAAACTAACAAATTCTCATTTCAACCATGTATTGACACCAATCCTCCTTTATTTCTTCCAATTTGTCTTTCGTGTAGGTGGCACACTTGAATTCATCAAAATACCACATTTAACATAATATGCATGATTTAGTTAAAAATAATTAATTAGATGAAATATCCGATTATAAATCTTAAAATAAATCATAACTTATATATAAATCCATACCAAGTTTGTAATCTCTATTTGTTCCAAATGAATAATTTCTTTCATGAATCTCAAGACAAAATAACCACAATCGATACCATTACGCTGCCGAGGACACTACACATAGAAAAAAGTATTAATAAGTATCATAGATGACTTGTGTTATCAAGTAGCATTACTATTATAATAACAAATCATACCTCCACTCTTATCCATGTAATGTTCTTTACTATTACCTCTTTATTAACGTCTCTTTCTTTTCCGGGTAGGAAGATGATCTACTTCTCTCTTAACAACACGGATGGATGGATTGATCCAAATTCCCTCATTATGATCATTTCTAATATATGATTCACTCGCTCTAACAGTCTCATCTTGATCACTTATAATATATGATGCATTCGCTCCAACAATCACTACAAGAAAATTAGGGTTTTACGACACAAAAATTGCGACGATTACTTAAAAACTGTCGTAATTCTCCTATTGAGACGGTTGCCACGACGGTTTACACCAACCATCCTTACATTTTTTAAAAATTAATGAAGATTGCGGCGGTTGTAACTTAAACCGCCCTAAAATTAAGATTACGACGGTTACATCAACCGTCCTAATATACCGTTTACGGCAGTAAAAAAAAATTGAAATTGTCGCCCACTAAAAACTTATTAATTAATTCCCAATTAAATATCTAAAAAGTTTTCCAAAGCCACGACGACATTGGCTTCTCTCTTTCTCTCTCGACAAATTCAGTTTGAAAATTGAGGAACAATGAGAAGACCTAAATCCAAGCAGTTTCGCAAACAACAACGCCTCTCAGAAGAAGATAAGATTAAGCAATTGAATTCATGGATTCAGTTCTAGAAACCCGATTCCGGTTCGAACCCAATGTCTCTTCCACCTCTCCCCAAAAACTCCCCCGTCGGTCACCTCGGCGACAATACGATCTCTCGCTACGCCGACGTCGTGCGGTTTGAGCAGTTGCCACTGTCGAAGAAAACCAAAGACGCATTGCGAAGCTCCAAGTTCGTTTCCATGACTGATATTCAAAGAGCTTCTCTTCCTCATGCACTCTGTGGCCGTGATGTTCTCGGCGCCGCAAAAACTGGCTCCGGGAAAACACTTGCTTTCATTATCCTAGTGAGTGCTTCACTAATTATATTAGGGTTTAGGATATGTTTTATATGCTTTTGAAACTTGAATGATTATGGTGAAACTTGAATGTATGTACTTGATTGTTTGTGTTCCTTTTAGTGAATCAGTGTTTTGCTAGTTTAGTACTTTAATTGAATGAAAGTGTTCAATTTTAGGGTTTTAGTTGTCAGCTATGTAGCACTGAGGGTGTTCGTGGTCGTAACTCAGACAATACACTTATCAAAGAGAAACTTGGCTGGGCTCCAACAATGAAGTTGAAGGTATAAAAATGACTCTTTCCTTCTTTCTTGTGTCTTACGAACTTTTTATCCAATTTGGCTTGTTTATTTTCTTTGAGAAAGAGTAATGAAATGTTTAAGTTTTCTACCCAGATAAATTCCTAGTTTAATCTTAATGAACAAACACCAACAGGATTTTGTATATACTTACAGAAATATCTAAATTCTGGTATTGTAGGATGAATATAATCTTAATTCTGTATATCTAAATTCTGTATATAATCTTAATGAACAAACACCAACAAGATTCTGTATATACTTACAGGATTCTGTATATACTTACAGAACTATATACTTACAACAATATGAGTCTTCAATTACCCGGGACTTCAAAGACTTTACTTAATGCTAACTAGTTTCTTTTTTACAGTATTGGTCAATAAAACATCATCACATGGAAACCAATCTCATGGCTACTTTTTCGAGAGTATATGTTGTTTTATCCTTCTGCGATGATGAACAAAGTTGTTTTTATAAGCACCAAATGGATCAGTATATCATATAGCGAATTGTATTTTTATTTGTAGAATTATACCGACGCCCTTCAGCAATAAACAGAGGGTAGCATTATTGGCTTATTTCAATTGCAATATTTGAAGTCACTTACAATGAGCTTTATAAATTAGTCCTATTCATGGATCATATCTTAGTTTTTTTCCGCAGATTCTTGTGATATTTACCTACTTCGTTTAGGTAGGACTCGACATGATGATACTATAACAGTTTGAAGTGATTAATGGCTTGAGCCAGGACTATAATGAAGTGAATTTCAGACTTTATTTTACGAAGGTGAATTTGGGAACTCCTCCAAGGGAATTTTATGTGCAGATTGATACTGGAAGCGATGTTCTTTGGGTTAGTTGTGATTCCTGCATCGGTTGTCCACAAACTAGTGGTCTCCAGGTAAATTATCTTTTACCTTTTTGTTAATTCAGTTAGTTCAATGCTATGACAATGAGATCGAGAAACTTTGAGAGTTATGAAGTTTTTTTTGTTACAGATTCAGCTGAACTACTTTGACCCTAGAAGTTCGTCAACGTCTTCGTTTATCTCTTGTTCTGATCAAAGGTGTAAGAATGGAGTTCAGTCGTTGGATAGCAGCTATTCCAGCCGGAACAATCAATGCACTTATATATTTCAATATGGAGATGGTAGAGGGACGTTCGACTATTATGTGTCGGACTTGATGCATTTTGCTAGTATTTCTGAGGAATCGTTGTCGTCAAATTCATCGGCGCCTGTGGTTTTTGGGTGAGTATGAAGGTAGATTCATATTTAGACTTTGCTTAGATACAATTATTTTCGCTTAAACTATAAGCTGTTTTCATAAGCTATCTTAGAGAGTTTGTTGAAATAAGTTAAAAACAGCTTATGGACATGTCATAAATTGTTTCCTTAAGCTCTAGCAAATAATCTCGCAAGAGATAATGTTAGTAGATAAGCTCAAATAAGTCAATCTCGGCAGTACCTTACCTTTTTTTTCTTTTTCATATTTGTTGATTTGAATTTGGAAAGCATTGTCTTTTATATTGTGCTGTGGAATGGAACAGTTGTAGCAACCAGCAGAGTGGGGCAACAGGGGATGTCTGTGATTTCTCAGCTCACTTCACAAGGAATATCACCAAGAGTATTCTCACACTGCTTGAAAAGAGATAGTAACGGTGGCGGCTTATTGGTTCTTGGTGAGATTGTGGAGCCAAACATAATTTATAGTCCACTTGTTCCGTCACAGTATGTTCTTCCATTGAAATAAAATGCTACATTTTATCTATTTTATGTATATATTCTCGTTGTTTATCATCTTAAAGCTCTGGTAAATGTGTTAATGTCAAAATTTTATTTGTATTGAAATGGCCATTTTTTTGGATTAAAAGTTGAAACATTAAGCTTAGTTCTATGGTAAATATTTCAGGCCTCATTATAATCTAAATAATATTATCAATGCGGTGAGTTTCACTTAGGTAATTTCTAAAATGTCTACCAAAAGAACATGTTGCATTATTTGTCTTTGGAGATTCATTATTTGATGTTGGAAACAATAATTACATCAATACTACTATTGATTACCTAGCAAATTATTCACCATATGATGAAACATTCTTCAAGTATCCAACTGGTAGATTTTCGGATGGACGTGTGATTCCAGATTTCATAGGTAAGAAATAATATTAGTATTATTTGTTGATTAATTGTTATTTAATGGTTTTCAACTTACAGATATTTCTTTATTATTGCAGCTGAGTATGCTAAGTTGCCGTTAATTCAAGCTTATCTATTTCCTGGTTCTCAAGAATATGTTAATGGAATCAATTTTGCATCAGCTGGTGCTGGAGCCTTAGTGGAAACTCATAAAGGATTGGTATGTTTTATTTTGCTAATTTTAATGGTGTTGCAATTGTTAGATACTGTTATATTGTTTGCTAATTTTTTTACCGATACATGTATTACAAAACTCACTTTTGGACTTTAACAAAACTCACTTTTGGACTAAACATGTATGTATGTAATGTATAGAGCATGTCTACAAATTTTTATATTTACATAAAATATTATTTTACATTTTAGATTATATAAAACATTAAGCTTAGTTCTATGGTAAACATTTTAGATTCTGGAACAACTTTGGCATACATTGCTGAACAGGCTTACAATCCCTTTATCAATGCGGTGAGTTTCACTTAGGTAATTTCTTTTAGTCCAATTGATCAATAAAGGATATTGCTTTGATTTATCTATATATTAACGGAAATGTTGTTCTGTGTAGATTACCGTTGCCATCCCACAATCAGTGCGCACTGTTCTTTCCAGAGGAAATCAGTGTTACTTAGTTACCACCAGGTTAAAATGGAAATGTTCATAGATATTTAATGGATTATTTTATGACATATTTTCAACCCAATGGAATGCTTAAAATAGATGATCTTTCTCTGCTTCTTTCTGGCCATACTGTGTTTAACAGCCTTGACATGTTTTCTCAAGTAAGTCTGAACTTTGCAGGGAGATGGATGTTTCTAAAATAGATGATCTAAACCTTTCTGGCCATATTGTGCCTTGAAATGTTTCTATTATGAATGTTATCTCACTAGTTGAATGATATAATAAACCTGTTGGTTTTACAGGGAGATGGACCAGTTTGGTGTATTGGATTTCAGAAAGTGTCAGGTCAAGATGTAACAATTCTAGGAGGTAATTGTATAATACCAGTTTGGAAACTTTATTTTCCGTCCTACTTCAACGTTGTTCGTTTATGTGATGTACTGAAAATATACATAGAATAAGTTTTGCATTTGATTGAAGACTGTTAAACTAAAATAACTGAATCTTGAAGATTTATTAGAAAGATAGGTCTTACGTTAATTTATGATACTACTAACAACACTATTTTTTCTGGCAGACCTTGTATTGAAAGACAAAATTTTTGTCTATGATCTTGCCGGTCAACGCATTGGATGATTGAAAACTTCATACGCTTTGTTTATTGGAATTGTATACATACATATCTTTGTGTTTTCTAGACTCACGATTTAATGTTTGTGTTTATTGTGTGAATATCATGAAGATTGATGATTGCCATTAATGTAATCTACAATAGCTGTATTCTGAATCCTAAACTGAGTACAGATTTTTTTTAAAAAAAATATTTGCAACTTGCGGCGGTTCCAACCGCCACAATATACCTTAGATTTTGTTTTTTAAAAAAAATATTTGCAACTTGCGGCGGTTCAAGCCGCCACAATATACCTTCGCAATCAACAATGAAAATAAAAATCATTAAAAGTTAAGACGGTTGGAAACTGTCACAATATGGAGATTACGGCAGTTAGCTACTCGTCGTGAAAATAATGACGGTTTGTACGACAGTTTTCACAACCGTCGCAATACGGCCTCGCGACGCACGCTTCCGCGACAGGGCTGAAACTGTTGTAACTTACAAATTACGACGGTTCGAACTGTCGTAATCTGCCAAAATGAACCGTCGCAATTTGCCAATTTTCTTGTAGTGAATATCACCTTGATCTCTAGTGTTATCATCAATTACTTTGTTAGATAAAGGCACTATAGACCATTTCGTACTTGTCAGGTCAGTGACATAGAAAACTTGTCTAGCTTGAGAGGCTAGAATAAAAGGCTCATCTTTGTACCCCACCCTATTAAGATCCACTTGCAAAAATCCTGACTTATCCATTCGCATGCTACTATTATTTTCAACCCACTTGCAACCAAAGATAGGAATCTGAAACTTCTCATAATCAAAAACCCAAATGCTCTCGATAACCCCAAAATATGACATATTTTTATATTTGGGGTTTAAGTCCTTCACACTTGAAATGTGCATTGATTCAGCTACCAAGGTGACACCACTATTTTGCATTGTACTTTTGTCATCTTGTTCTTTGGTATAAAATGTGTATCCATTAATTAAATATGCGCTATAAGAAAACACATGCAAACTTGGACCATATGCTAAACATCTCAACCTTTCTGTTATTGAAGTGGGATCTACACAAAACTTTGAATAAATGTGATCCTTAAACCATGGTATGAAACTTCGATTGTGCTCTCGTACTATCCAATTTTCATTTCTATTCAGATTTAAACCTCGGAGAAAATCCTTGTGTATTTCAACATACGACTCAACCTCATTGTCATTGTGCAGAACATACAAATGCACTTGCTCCTGTTCAGCCCTTGATACAGTCACAATTTTATTTCCAATTAACTTTTTTCCTTCTTTTTTTCAACGACGTGAGATTTGGGAAGTCCAATGGATTGAATGTTGGAAAGATATTCAGTACAAAACTCATCGCTTCTTCAACAATGTATCGTTCAACAATACAACCCTCTGGTCGACTTCGATTTTTCACATACCCTTTTAATATTTTCATATAGCGTTCGGCAGGGTACATCCATCTCATATAAGCTGGTCCACACAATTGTGTTTCCTTTACAAGATGAACAACTAGATGTACCATTATGTCAAAAAACGAGGGAGGAAAAAACATTTCAAGCTCACACAATGTAATGACTATTTCTTTTTGCAATGTTGGTAAGATCGCAGGATCGATCACCTTACTACAAATTGACCTGAAGAAGAAACACAATTTAGTTATTGTGCGTCTTACTTTTTCTGGAAAAATAGAACGTATACCTATTGGTAGAAAATGTTCCATTATAACATGGCAATCATGCGTCTTTAAACTCTTTAATTTGAGGTCTTTCATAGACACAAGTCTTCTAATATCTGAAGAGTATCCTTCTGGAACTTTAACTTCACTTAGAAACTTACACAATATTTTTTTATCCTTTCTAGATAGAGTATAGGTAGCAGGTGGTAGATATGTTCGTTTTCCTTTCTTCAAGGGTCCTAATTCAATTCTTATCCCCATCGCTATCAAGTCCTTTCTTGCTTTAAGGTCATCCTTAGACTTTCCTTGTATATTGAGTAACGTACCAATAACACTGTAAAATACATTTTTTTCAATATGTATAACATCAAGAAAATGTCTTACATACAACGACTTCCAATATGGCAATTAAAAAAAAATTGACCTCTTCTTCCACCCACTCTTGACAAGGGTATATGCATAAGGCTTGCCAAACTGAGTACTCACATCTTTCACCTTTTCAAAAACTTGATCACCTGTCAATATAGGTGGAGCTTTACCTTATTCTGCCTCTCCATTGAAGGCTTTTCTCCATCCACGGTAGTGATGATTAGGATTTAAGAATCTACGATGACCGAGAAAGACATTCTTCTGACGAAACTCTAATCGCGTCCAATCTATTTTATCTTCACAAATAGGACACGCACATTAACCTTTTATGCTATACCCTGATAGATTTCCGTAGGCTGGAAAATCATTAATTGTGCCAAACAACATCGCCCTCAAGTTGAAAATTTCTTTCCTATATCCATCATAAACCTCCACACCGTTCTCCCACAAAATCTTTAAATCTTCGATTAAGGGTGTCAAGTATACATCTATGTCATTCCCTGGTTGTTTAGGCCCAGAAATTAACATAGATAACATCATGTACTTACGCTTCATACACAGCCATAGAGGTAGGTTATAAATCATAATAATCACAGGCCATGTGGCATGTGAGATACTTTGAAGACCGTGTGGGTTCATTCCATCGGTAGATAATGCCAAGCGAAGGTTTCTTGCTTCTTCTCCAAATTCAGGATAATCATTATCAATTTTTATCCACTGTGGTGAATCTGCCGGATGTTGAAACTTTCCATCTATAATTCTTTCATCTGCATGCCAAGTCAAGTTTCTTGCATCGGTTTCACTACGAAACATGCGTCTGAATCTAGGAATTATAGGAAAATACCACAAGACTTTTTCTGGAGACAACTTTTTCTTATATCGAGAGACGCCACATTTAGGACACTCATTTAACGATGCATACTCATTTCGAAACAAAACGCAATCGTTTGGACAAGCATGTATCTTATCATAGCTCATGCCAATAGAGCATAACATCTTTTTGGCCTCATATGTTCGATTGGGAAGAACATTATCCTCCGGAAGCATATCTTTCATAAGGGCTAATAACTCTGTGAAACTTTTATCCGACCATCCATTACCCGCCTTTAAGTTGTACAACTTTAATACCGCATATAATCTTGTGAATTTAGTGCAACCCTTATACAACGGTTTCTCTGCACCGCTTACCAAATTCTCAAACATTTTGGGACAATCCTGAAGATCTTATTCAAGTGCTTCTGCAATCTCTTCGACTCGATCACAATCGTATGTATCTGTGGCATTGTCGTTTGAAGCATAGGTCGTATTTTCCCCGGGTTCAACATTCCCGTTACTTTTATCACCGTGAAGTGTCCAACTTGTATAACTTCGATCAATTCCATGCCTCTTTAAATGCGACTCCATCTGACCTGCGTCAATCCGACGCCCAAAACAGCAACCCAAGCAAGGACATGTGATTCGACTGAGGTCTTTGGCGTGTTCAACAGAAAACTTAACGAATTATGATACCCCATTCTCGTACTCTTTCGACAATCGATATCCATTTTTTATCCATGATTTTACTAAGTAAGCAAAACAAAAACAAAAGAACAACTACGTACCTGTATATATAGAAGTCAGCAACTTCTGGACCCCTATAGCAAATGAATGTAAGTTAGTAACTGATGGTGTATACCACATATAACAAGACAAATTTAGTATGTAATATGACAAACAAGAAATATCGGAGGAACAAGTCAAAGTTTCAAGAAACAAATTTAGTAAACATCATTATTAAATCAAATAGCATGGTATAATTTGATTCGTCAGAAATGACACATCAACACTTAATGTTTCAACTCAACACTTAATCACTATTCTACAAATTTTACACATTAAACTAACTTCTACTATTCTACAAATTAATCATTAAACTAAATTTCTACAAATTAATCACATTTTACACAATAATAACTATACTAACTTCTACTAATTAATCATTAAACTAACTTTTACAAATTAATCACATTTTACACAATAATTACTATACTAACTTCTACTAATTAATCATTAAACTAACATCTACAAATTAATCACATTTTACACAATAATCATTATACTAACTTCTACTAATTAATCACTTTTCTACAAATCAAAAATCAACAAGTAATCACATTTCCAATTTATCACTAAAAAACTTCTACAAATCAAAAAATGAAAACCTAACATCAGCAACTAATAATACAATAAATTTATCTCACAGAACTTCTACAAATCAAATTTATCTCACAACAAATTCCATTAATGGAGAGAAAACCAGAAAAAAAGGAGTAAAAGCCTCAGAGAAAAACTCAACAATGGCGGACGGAGGGAAGCCACGAACCGGGGAAAAGCCACGAACAGAGGAAAGCCACGAATGAACGGAGTAAAGCCCTTTGAAGAAATGAACGAACGAACAAAGTAATGGTGATGGAGTTTCATTCGTTTGTAGGAAAAAGGAAGAAGAAGAACAGTGTCGCGAGAGTTAGGGGGTTAGGGCGAAATAGAAACGGTCGAAATGAAAATAGAGGGATATCAGAATCTATTTTAATTTTAATATTTTAAAAGACCTTTAGCAGCGCTTTTAGAAAGCGCTTTCTTATGTTACTCCTTTAGCAGCGCTTTTGGGGTAAAAACGCTTTCTTATGTGGGATTAATGAAAGGCCTTTAGCAGCGCTTTCCAAAAGTGCTGGCTAAAGCATGTTGTATGAAAGCCCTTTAGCAGTGCTTTTCAAAAGCGCTGCCTTATAGTACCCCTTTAGCAACGCTTTTCATAAAACGCTTTCTAAAGTTCACCTACCTTAGCGTTTAGCAGCGCTTTTCAAAAGCGCTGTGTTAGGTCTCCCATATAGCAGCACTTTTTTCTTTCGTTTTTTATTTTTGGTTTTAACGAAACATATAGCAGCGCTTCTTCCAAAAAGCGTTGTCTTTGTTGTGCTGCCAAAACACAATTTTGGCGTAGTGTACCGGAAGCCAAATGATGTTGAATGATACATCTATGTTGGAGATGGCAAGTCGCTTGAGGTGGAAGCTATAGGCATTTTAGATTATTAATGTGTACCATATTTTATTTGGATTTGAAAGACACTTTTGTGGTTTTGTCATTTAGACGAAATTTGATTTCAGTTTCTTACTTGGACAAATCATGTTGTTTTTGTTCATTTGGAAACAATATGTTCAAGCTGTCTTTCAATTCAAATATTGTTGGGATTGGTTCACTTATGGGTCATGATAATCTATATTTGCTTGACATAATAGCTACCTATGGTGAATCCTTGAATGTGGAATTATGTGGTACTAAGCGTAAAATTGAGGATAACAATTCAGGAGCATTAAGACACAAACACCTAGGTCACATCTCTCAAAATAGTGTTGAGCGACTTGTGTCAGATGAAATATTGGATTCCATTGACTTCACAAACTTTGATGTTTGTGTTTAATGCGTTAAAGGAAAACAAACCAAAACAAAGAAATTTGGTGCATATAGAGTTACAAATGTCTTAGAATTGATACATACAGATATTTGTGGACCATTTCCGACACCTTCTTGGAATGGTCAACAATATTGTATACCATTCATAGACGATTATTCTAGATATGCATACATACTTCTCATACATAAAAATTCTTAGTCATTGGATGTGTTCAAATTGTTTAAGGCTGAAGTTGAGAATCAACTTGACAAAAGAATTAAGAAAGTCAAATCCGGCCGTGGTGGAGAATAATACGGTAGATATGACGGTTCAGGTGAACAACGTCAAGGGCCTTTTGCCAAATACCTAGAGGAATGTGGAATTGTCCCACAGTACACCATGTCAGGATCTCCTAGCATGAACAGTGTTGCTGAAAGACAAAATCGCATTCTTAAAGATATGGTAAGGAGTATGAGTTGTTATTCTACCTTGCCAGAGTCACTCTGGGGAGAGACACTAAAGACGGCTGCTTATATTCTAAATAGAGTACCAACAAAAGCAGTTGCCAAAACACCTCATGAGCTTTGGACCGGGCGAAAGCCAAGTCTCAAACATTTTCATGTGAGGGGATGTCCAGTTGAGGCAAGTGATGACATGAGATTTCACCGTTTATTTGACTAGATTAACGCATGTCTTAGAGTTGTTTTGATTTGTATTTGTACTGTTATGCTGATATTTTCTATGTTTTTAGGTATTTAGTCATTCAGGAGCCTTTTACGAAGGAACAGATGAAAAGCAGAAGAAACGAGACTTGGTTCATGCTGATGGCGACCACCATGGCGTTCACCATAAGGTGGCCATGAGTGGTCCACTCACTAACAGTCAAAAGACCAAGTCAAATCCAGTTTGGGGGCATGGCGCTCGCCATGAGGGTGTGGCGGCCGCCATACGTTCTAGAAGCCAAGCAGACACAAAAGGGTTTCCCATAGTCTCCAAGTCTCCACAACCGGCCCTATTTTTTCTCCACGACTTAGAAGCAGTTCCGGGGTGATTTCTAGGGTTTTAGACTCCTATAAATACCCCCTGATGCCTCCACTTTTTTTGGGGATCCATGTTGTAATACCCCGTATTTTATTACTCCGGATAATATTACATTGTGATCGACTGAGCCCAGTGTACTCTGAGAAATTATTTGGCAAAATAATTAGAGTAACTGTGGAACTTAGAATAAATCCAATTAATATTATCTAACTCTGAGGTATTTTACTAATTTGGACTTAAGAGACTTTTTGGACATTTAGTAGTATTATTTACTAATACTAGTTTACTACTTATTTCCTTTTCCTCCCATTTTCCAAACAAAAGAAAAAGATAGTAAGAGAGAGAGAAGGAAGAAAGAAGGAAAGAAAAGGAAAGGAAGGAGAGAAAAGAGGAGAAGAAGAAGTTTCAAGAAAACCAAGAATAAGATCATCATCCACTCATCCAAGCTTCACCCAATCATCTCATCTTCCTCATTTTCAACCTCTATCCAAGGTGGGTTCTAGTTAGTACCATTGTTTAGAGATTTTGGATAATATGAGTTTTAGGTTAGAATGTGGAAATTGATGTTTTAACGGTTGGAATTTGATATAAATCGAAATGAATGATCAATATACTTGTAGAAACATATATTGTTAATTGTTTTGAAGTTTTGATTGTTTTAATTTGGTTGGAGATTTAGGGTTTATGAAGAATTTATGATTTTGTGGAAAATTTGGTTTGTGAAGTTTGATGATGAAACTATGATAGAAACAGGTTGAATATGCCTCTAGCGGGTTGTTGGAACTGGTATTGAGGGTTTAGAAGAGCTGGTTTTGAACTGTTATAGCAAGTATTTTTCTGAGTTTCGCAGAGCGCGCAGAAGCCCGCTCAGCGCGATGTTGAAATCCTGCAACCCCAGATGGCAGAGAGTTGCGCGCTTAGCCCGGTCAGGGGTGCGCTTAGCGCGACCTGGGACTTAAAGTTTTCTTCCAAAACGAGAAAATTCATAACTTTTGATTCGTTTATTGGAATCAGACATTCTTTATATCGATGTAACGTCGAGAAGATATTCTATGCAATGGAGATGAAATATGTCGATTTTACCGACCGATTAAATAATTGAGAAAATTCCAAAAGTGATATATTTATGTTTTAATTGTTATATATTATTCTACTATGCAATTATGACATGCCTTGCCTATCCTAATATTGTTTAACATGATTGTAATGGAGTATGCAAGTTAATATGAAAATAAGATAGGAAGAGTGAGGAAACCTCAAACTTGAACTATAGGAGAATCTAGTAAGGAACTAGAAATTGTAGACAACTATAGATGGCGATGCTCGGGCACGTGTTGTTGGAAGATACATCCTTGCCGAGTATTGGCCTAGTTGAGATTGAAACACTAGTATGCAACATGTGGTTAACTTTGTGGTTTTAAAAAGCCACGAGAGGCCTTAAGGCATTATAGCCTTGTGATTGTCGAATACAATCGTATTGTTGTATGTGATCATGTAATCGTAACCGGTTTATCTTAAGTGTAGTTTCATGAGTCTCGGACTCCTCTGAAATGGATGCACAACTACTAGGCAGGTTTGATTCCCCGTATTGTACGAATGGCGCCCATGGAGCGTATGCTTGTGACGGTAAATGGCCCGTGTGAAGTGACGGTTCATAACGGTTAATGGCCCGTAGAACCCGAATCCATTCGTATGTCAAGTAGATTACAAGGATCTATGACTCGGGTCGCCTTCTAGACGTAGAAGCGGACGGGAACAGGAGGTACCTTGGTATGGTTATCGATTAGTGATACTTTTGAGTTGATAAACTCATGGCATGTTTCCATATAGTGTGAGAATTGAATGTGAACTCAAGAGTCCTTTCCCCTTTCCCCGGACTTGAGTTAGGATTGTTAGAACCTTATTAATCCGAGAGAATCCATAAGATAGGGAACTCATTGAGATTTGATGTATCTCACCCCACGTTGTTGATGTATTTCAGGTGCTTCAGGTTCCGAGAAGGGTAAGGATAAGGTCGTGTGATCTTTTCCTTGCTTGTTGATGGCTAGCTTCCGTAGCGAAGTGTATTTTGGGATCATTGTTGATCTAGTTCTTAGTTTTTATCATTTGAACATCTTGTGTATAATATGCCTTAGGTTTTGTACTTTGTACTTTAGGGCATTTATTTGTATACAATGTGTTAACTAGGAGCTTATGTGTTTCAGTACCAAACACTTGGATTTATATATAATATTTATGCTTTGATGTATGAGTTTTATATATGGGTGCTACAGTTGGTATCAGAGCAGGTCGTATCCTCGACCTAGCCATGAAATAGTATAAATATTTCTTTCCGTTTCATATGCGTTGTGTCGCCATTGGTCTTAAGTGTTATATGTATAGTATTGAGCCTGATCAACTTAATCCTATCTATATGACGTTTAGGAACATGGCTGGCGGACGCAGAAACCGTGGTAGATCTGGAGCGAATCATCCTGTGGCGAATCCGCCGGGCGGCGATGGGAATGCTCCCTTGTATCAGTTTTTGCAACAGATGCAGCAGCAGCAGAACTAATTCATGCAACAGATGATACGACACATCAATTGGGGTTTTCATCCTCAGGTGGTTGTTCCAGATACTGTAAGTGGGAATTTCCTGGATTTCATCCGCAGGAATCCTCCAGAATTTCATGGTGGAGTAAATTCTGTGAAAGCTCACGATTGGGTGGCCGGGATAGAGACAATCTTTCAGATACTTCACTGCAGGGAGGAGGACAAGGTAGCATTTGCTTCTCACTCGTTGAGAGGTCCTGCTAAGAGGTGGTGGGATATTGCTTCAGCTTTTATGACTATTCAAGGTGTGCCTAAAGTGTGGGAACAATTCAAGGCTACTTTTATGGAGAAGTACCTTCCTAGTTCTTTAAGGATCCAAAGAGAATTTGAATTCCAAGAGTTACGACAAGGTTATGTGATGGAGAACGATTTGAGGAGTGTTCAGACAGAAGGGAATTCGCGTAGGTCAAACCGGAATGGTTATGAGAGGTCAAGCCAACAGTTTAGGCCAAGGCAACAAACCTTCAAAGGGAAACAAGTGCAGAGTAGTAAACCTAATACTCCTTCTTTGTGCCGGTTGTGCAACAAGTATCATTTTGGGAAGTGTAGAGATGGAGCCTCTAGGTGTTATCATTGTGATGAAGTGGGTCATTTGGCAAGAAACTGCCCGCAGGATGGGAATCAGACACAAGGGAAGAATGTCGGAAGAGTTCACACTTTGGATACAAGGAGGAAGAAGAGTGACAACTCTTTAATAGCGGGTATGTGTTTCGTAAACGGACATCCTTGTTTTGTTTTATTTGGTTGTGGAGCAACACACTCCTTTGTGTCAATGCAATGTGTGAAATTGTGTTTTGTCCGAAGTTAAGGGAGTAGCGACCTTCAAGTCTTGTGTATTTCGGGTAGCCTGTGAGATTTCAGAAGTTTTCCCCGAAGATGTCACTTCTCTTCCTTCGGTGAGAGAAGTGGAATTTTCTATTGACCTGGTACCAGGAACGAATTCTATATCTGTTTCTCCGTATCGGATGACACCGCTTGAATTGAGAAAACTGAAGGAATAATTGGAAGAGCTTATGGCTAAGCATTTTGTTAGACCTAGTGTCTCATCGTGGGGAGCTCCAGTATTGTTAGTAAAGAAGAAGGACGGTGGGATGCGGTTGTGTATCGACTATCGTCAGCTGAATAAAGTCACCATTAAGAACAAGTATCCCTTGCCCAGGAGAGACGACCTATTAGATCAATTGAAAGGATCCTGTGTGTTCTCGAAGATTGATTTGAGGTCAGGTTATCACCAAATCCGAGTGAAAAGTTCCAATGTACCTAAGACTGCATTTAGGACCCGTTATGGTCATTACGAATTCTTAGTGATGCCTTTCGGTGTGACTAATGCCCCAGTTGTTTTTATGGACTATATGAATCGGTTATTTCAAGCTTACTTGGATCAATTTGTTGTGATCTTCATTGATGACATTCTTATATATATTCCCGTACTCCACAAGAGCACGAAGGACATTTGAGAATCGTCTTATCGATCTTACAAGAGAAGCAACTTTTTGCCAAGTTAAGCAAGTGCGAGTTCTGGATGTCTGGAGTTAGTTTTATTGGTCGCGTTATATCACAGGGTGGCATAGCGGTGGATCCGTCAAAGGTTGAAGTTGTGATTAATTGGGAGAGACTGAAGGATGTATCGAAAATTAGAAGCTTCTTGGGTATAGCAGGTTACTACAGAAGGTTTATCAAAGGCTTTTCGCAATTAGCGTTGCCAATGACTAAGATTACTCGGAAGGATTTCCCCTTTGCGTGGGATTCGGCGTGTGAACAAAGTTTTATGAGTTTGAAGGAAAGTTTGACTACAACTCCCGTTCTGATTATTCCCGATCCTAGCAATTCGTATGAAGTATTTTGTGATGCATCTAAGATGGGATTAGGAGGCGTTTTAATGCAAGAAAGTCACGTGGTGGCTTATGCTTCTCGACAATTGAAAATTCACAAGAAGAATGATCCAATCCACGATTTGGAATTAGCGGCAGCGGGGTTTACTTTGAAAGTGTGGCGTCATTATTTATATGAAGTACATTTGAAATGTTTAGTGACCACAAGAGTTTAAAGTACCTCTTTGACCAAAAGGAGTTGAAAATGCATCAAAGGAGATGGATGGAATATTTAAAGGATTATGATCTAGAGCTAAAATACCATCCGGGTAAAGCGAACAAAGTGGCCGATGCCTTGAGTAGGAAAGTTTGAGAAAGGCCGAATTGACGATGTTAGAATATTCGTTGTTGGAAAAGTTTAGAGATTTAAATCTTCAATTTGTGTGGACTCCTAATGGAGCGATTATGGGGAATTTGAATGTCAATTCTACTTTAAGAGTTGAAATTCAACAAGGACAAGTATTGGATGAGAAGTTGCAAGAGATGCTAAGTCAACCGGGTTTTGTGCATGCTAGCGATGGAATGATTATGTTTAACCAAAGAATTTGCGTTCCGAACGATGCGACTTTGAAAAGGAGGATTTTAGAGGAAGCGCATAAGGGTGCCTTCACTATACATCCGGGTTCTTCAAAGATGTATCAAGATTTAAAGAAGGACTATTGGTGGTTCGGTATGAAAAGAGATGTTGCGGTCTTCGTATCAGAATGTGCGGTATGCCAACAAGTTAAGATTGAACATCAAAGACCGGGTGGATTATTGCAACTATTAGAAATCCCAATTTGGAAATGGGATAGTATTTCTATGGATTTTGCAGTAGGTTTACCCCATACGCAAGGTGGTTATGATTCAATTTGGGTAATAGTAGATCGGTTGACAAAGTCGGCGTATTTCTTGGCCGTGAAGACTACCTCCAAAGTGAGTCATCTCGTAAGGTTGTTTATTGCCGAAATTGTGAGATTGCATGGTATTCCCTCTAATATCGTGTCGGATAGAGATCCAAAGTTTACTTCAAGGTTTTGGAAAGTTTTTTAACAAGCTATGGGGGCGGAGTTGCGTTTGAACACGTCTAATCATCCTCAGACGGATGGTCAAACTGAACGAACAATACAAACCATGGAAGATATGTTGAGAGTTTGTGTAATAGGAAGTAAGGGTAATTGGAAAGAACTACTACCATTGATTGAATTTTCTTATAACAATAGTTACCATGCGAGCATCAGAATGGCTCCTTATGAAGCTTTGTATGGAAGAAAATGTAGAACACCTTTGTGTTGGGAGGAGGTTGGTGAAGGTAGAATTTTGGGACCCGAAATTATCCAAGAAACTATGGAAAAGATTTGAATGATCCGCGAGAAAATTAAGCAAGCACAAGATCGACAAAAGAGAGTTATGCGGACAATCGAATGAGACCTTTAGAATTTGAAGAAGGTGACCATGTGTTTTTGAAAGTCACTCCTAGATTGAGATTGAAATGACCGTTTAAGTCACGCAAGTTAAGCCCGAGATACATGGGACCGTATCAGATCTTAGAAAGGATTGGTGAAGTAGCTTACAGATTGGCCTTACCGCCTTCTCTGTCGGAAATGCACGATGTTTTCCATGTATATCAACTTCGGAGATTTGTTCCAGATCTTCTTCAGCTGATTCTACCGGATACGATTGAAATAGAAGCAGATTTAAATTTTGAACCTCAACCGAGTCGCATTGTGGGAAGAGAAACGAAAGTATTAAGGAACAAGGACATTTCTCTCGTTAAGGTGCAGGGGGATGTAACGCATCTGGGTGATGCAACTTGGGAACTTGAATCGGAAATGAGAGGTGCTTACCCTCATTTGTTCAGGTAGTCTTTTAAATTCAAGGACGAATTTCTATTTAAGGGGGGGAGGATGTAATACCCCGTATTTTATTACTCTAGATAATATTACATTGTGATCGACTGAGCCCAGTGTACTCTGAGAAATTATTTGACAAAATAATTAGAGTAACTGTGGAACTTAGAATAAATCCAATTAATATTATCTGACTCTGAGGTATTTTACTAATTTGGACTTAAGAGACTTTTTGGACATTTAGTAGTATTATTTGCTAATACTAGTTTACTACTTATTTCCTTTTCCTCCCATTTTCCAAACAAAAGAAAAATATAGTAAGAGAGAAAGAAGGAAGAAAGAAGGAAAGAAAAGGAAAGGAAGGAGAGAAAAGAGGAGAAGAAGAAGTTTCAAGAAAACCAAGAACAAGATCATCATCCATTCATCCAAGCTTCACCCAATCATCTCATCTTCCTCATTTTCAACCTCTATCCAAGGTGGGTTCTAGTTAGTACCATTGTTTAGAGATTTTGGATAATATGAGTTTTAGGTTAGAATGTGGAAATCGATGTTTTAACGGTTGGAATTTGATATAAATCGAAATGAATGATCAATATACTTGTAGAAACATATATTGTTAATTGTTTTGAAGTTTTGATTGTTTTAATTTGGTTGGAGATTTAGGGTTTATGAAGAATTTATGATTTTGTGGAAAATTCGGTTTGTGAAGTTTAATGATGAAACTATGATAGAAACAGGTTGAATATGCCTCTAGTGGGTTGTTGGAACTGGTATTGAGGGTTTAGAGGAGCTGGTTTTGAACTGTTATAGCAGGTATTTTTGTGAGTTTCGTAGAGCGCGCTTAGCACACAGAAGCCCGCTCAGCGCGGTGTTGAAATCCTGCAACCCCAGATGGCAGAGAGTTGCGCGCTTAGCGCAGTCAGGGGTGCGCTTAGCGCGACCTGGGACTTAAAGTTTTCTTCCAAAACGAGAAAATTCATAACTTTTGATTCGTTTATCGGAATCGGACATTCTTTATATCGATGTAACGCCAAGAAGATATTCTATGCAATGGAGATGAAATATGTCGATTTTACGGACCGATTAAATAATTGATAAAGTTCCAAAAGTGATATATTTATGTTTTAATTGTTATATATTATTCTACTATGCAATTATGACATGCCTTGCCTATCCTAATATTGTTTAACATGATTGTAATAGAGTATGCATGTTAATATGAAAATAAGATAGGAAGAGTGAGGAAACCTCAAACTTGAACTATAGGAGAATCTAGTAAGGAACTAGAAATTGTAGACAACTCTAGATGGCGATGCTCGGGCACGTGTTGTTGGAAGATACATCCTTGCCGAGTATTGGCCTAGTTGAGAGTGAAACACTAGTATGGAACATGTGGTTAACTTTGTGGTTTTAAAAAGGCATGAGAGGCCTTAAGGCATTATAGCCTTGTGATTGTCGAATACAATCGTATTGTTGTATGTGATCATGTAATCGTAACCGGTTTATCTTGAGTGTAGTTTCATGAGTCTCGGACTCCTCTGAAATGGATGCACAACTACTAGGCTGGTTTGATTCCCCATATTGTACGAATGGCGCCCATGGAACGTATGCTTGTGACGGTAAATGGCCCGTGTGAAGTGACGGTTCATAACGGTTAATGGCCCATAGAACCCGAATCCATTCGTATGTCAAGTAGATTACAAGGATCTATGACTCGGGTCACCTTCTAGACGTAGAAGCGGACGGGAACAGGAGGTACCTTGGTATAGTTATCGATTAGTGATACTTTTGAGTTGATAAACTCATGGCATGTTTCCATATAGTGTGAGAATTGAATGTGAACTCAAGAGTCCTTTCCCCTTTCCCCGGACTTGAGTTAGGATTGTTAGAACCTTATTAATCCGAGAGAATCCATAAGATAGGGAACTCACTGAGATTTGATGTATCTCACCCCACGTTGTTGATGTATTTCAGGTGCTTCAGGTTTCGAGAAGGGTAAGGATAAGGTCGTGTGATCTTTTCCTTGCTTGTTGATGGCTAGCTTCCATAACGAAGTGTATTTTGGGATCATTGTTGATCTAGTTCTTAGTTTTTATCATTTGAACATCTTGTGTATAATATGCCTTAGGTTTTTGTACTTTGTACTTTAGGGCATTTATTTGTATACAATGTGTTAACTAGGAGCTTATGTGTTTCAGTACCAAACACTTGGATCTATATATAATATTTATGCTTTGATGTATGAGTTTTATATATGGGTGTTACAGTTGGTATCAGAGCAGGTCGTATCCTCGACCTAGCCAGGAAATAGTATAAATATTTCTTTCCGTTTCATATGCGTTGTGTCGCCATTGGTCTTAAGTGTTATATGTATAGTACTGAGCCTGATCAACTTATCGTTTACTTTCGTTTAAACTGCACTTTTCAATTACATTTGCCATGTTCTATCCCGTTATCAAATTAATCGCATTTACTTACGCTATTATGTTAAGTCATTGGTGTTGAGATGTGAGGATTTTAATTAAACGGACCCTTACCGTTCTTATAGAGTTACCGTTGGGGATGTTTTGGTTTTCTACAATTTTTATGCGTCTTATTTTAAATTGTTTAGTTCTTAGTTAATGAATTCTACGAAAGCTCATTTATTAATTAGCCAGGGAAGTCTAAGGTATTAAACGAGTTGGTTTTAAAACTATTTACGAACGAGCGCGTTTATAGGTTTAAGATCCAGTACTTAAGCGAAAGCTTAAAGACCCTTTTTAAATTAAACTTTCTAATCGAAAATCACTTTTCTATTTAGTAAAGAGTTTAATTTCTTAAAAATAGGCTTACTTATTTAACGCATTAGGCGCCGACCATGAGTGACGATGGAAGGTATAAATAAGAGAGTAAGTTCGGTTCCGTATGCGTGAAAGCAAAGGTTCCCGTTAAATTAATCCGTTACTAAACAGAGAATACCGCCCCATTGGAAATCCCTTTTAAAGACAATAAGAGTACGGTTAATTGATAGACCCCCGCATTTCAACATTGCTTGTCCAATTTTATTTAGTTCTTATTTTAGCAGAATTTTTATCACCATATTTAACTTCTTCTGCTCACTTTAGATAAACAACCGTAGCAATCAGTGATGATAGACTTTTGACTATTGGTCTCTATGGGATCGATATCTTTTAAAATTACACGATAGGTTGTGCACTTGCAGTTAGTTGGTTTACATCCGATCAAGTTCTTAGCGCCGTTGTCGGGGATCAATTACGTCAAAATATCGTAAACTAGTTGTCACTTCGTTTAGATTAAGGCATTTTAGATGGATTACCCAAATTCTTTTTTCGATCACCAACCTAAATATTTCAAGGGCCCATAGTGTTCCTATAAGTCAAACCTTGAAATTTTGGTAGAAAACTTTGTTAGTTCACAAGCTCTCTCTAGGTTAGAATCCATGGTGCGAAGATCCATATCAACTCAGACTACCTATAATAGAAAATTTAGAGACCATGCTCTTCTCGCTAATGAAACCCTTGAGCGACTAAATAATTCTATCAAATCCTTAGTACTCAGTAATAAGGAGTTATGGACAAAAATAGCATCGCCACCACAAATACCTATTAGCACAGCAACCTATGAGGCTGCCCCCGTAGGAAAACCCAAGGTAATCAATAAACTAATCAAGGGAAGTTATAATAAAGATAAGTTTAGAATCTCTTTTCCGCTAAATTCTTTAAAAGCCAGGTCAAAAGAGCATGTTGCTACAACTAAAAGAGAAAAACCAAGGAATCATAAAACTAGAGAAAGAATTAACGATAAACCAGAATCCTCAACACCAAGGAATGAGCTAGATCTATTCCCGCCCCACTTAAGATATGAACCGCTCTATAATGGAAAGAAAAGAAAGGGAGAAGAATATGAGAGATGGCTCGATAAGTGGCATTGGAAACAACTCTTTGATTGGACTTTCACTCGGTAGTTTTAATAAGTCGAGCTACCGACATTAAACGAAGCGTTGCATGGGAGGCAACCCATGATTTTGTCTTTTTGATTATTTTTTTCTTAAAAGGTGAATTATCTCTTCTAACAAGGCTAACTTATTTGATTTTAAATGTTTCAGGGCTCAGCATTCTACATAGCTTATTCTAACCATATTTTCACAATGCAGAACATTGATGACATGGAGATCAGGTTCAGTGATGATGACCAGAGAAGACGTTACGCAGTCCTATCTGAAAGACCCATGCTACCCACCAGATATCCTGACACAACCTGCATGACAACCCTAGGAATTGAAAGAAGTATCAGCTATATGGTTAGCCGAATTGATTGGGAGGAGTTTTCAGAGTTTAAGCATGAGACCTATAGAAAGCTCACTTTTGAGTTCCTCAGTTCACTTATCTATGATCCTTGTCGAGGACGTGGACTCCACCGCAGCCGCATATCCTTTAGTTTGTTTGGACAAGAGTATGATCTAACCCACCGAGGATTCGGAAGCCTTTTAGGATTCCAATCCTCTCTATTTTTACTAAGACGATACTCTAGAATTTTTTTGGAAGGAAATCACCAATAATGCAGACCCCAACACAGCCAACCAGTTTTCAAACCGAGTCCAAAACCCATCACTTAGGTATTTCCAGATGATCTTGGCCCAAATATTCTTTGGTAGGAGTGAAACCTGTGAGCCAGTAAGTGCGGAAGAGCTATTCATTCTTTACTGCATCACCGAAGATGATTCTGTTGTTTTTGGTGCCCTCCTCATTGAAAACCTAGCAGGAGTAGCCCGATCTTTAGTAGGACCTATTCATGTAGGGGGGATAGTCACCCGTATAGCTTATGCACTTCAGTTATAAAATAAGTTGTCCCACCTAATTCCTTACTGTGGTTATACACTTTTGGATATGGACCATTGCCTTGAAAAGGGTTTGATACGTAGAACATATTTTAAGATTAATGAATACAAACTCCTCATTGATGATGAAGTCATCCACCATTTTTACCTGCCTAACCCAGAAAGAACCAACATCCAAGATAGGGAGAATCAGACTTATGCTTTAGAGGTTTAAGATGAGACACTCTTCAGACCTGCTACACCTCCTACACCAGAGTATCACTCATTACCTGCACCCTCTTTGGATAGGACTGCTGGGATTTCTTCTTCTGGTTCCAGCATGAAACGAGGTAGAGATGACGAACTTACTTTATTGTGCTAGGAGATTGTTGCACTCAGAGGAGAAATCGGCAATCTTAGGCAGAAGGCAGATATCGATAGCGCCATTCATACTAAAGCAGAAGACTATCTCTCCCGAGAGATTTTCGACCTTCAACGCCAGCTCTCAGAGGCTCATGTACCCTGTACACAGCAGATGCCGAATCCTGTTTATCATTCAACTTAGTCTTTTACTAGATTAATTTCACCGTTATGGTTTTCTTATTCTTTTTGCCAGTTTTTTTTTTCCACCAAAACTCTTTTGTGCACTTTCAAATTTGTTTTGGGATTTATTTTACTCAGTAATTTTTGCTTACTCTTGGTTATAAATATTTATTTATCGGCTAACTATTTATTTGAATAACCCCTATATTCTAAAAATATATATATGATGCCTAGGCGAAAGCAAAAAAGGGAGTATACACTCCAAACAACCCAAGACTAGACCCAACAACCAACTTTGAGCCCAGACTTGGAATTGTGAAGCGTGGCGGTCGCCACACACCCCATAGCGGTCGCCGTGACATCAGGTAAAAGAAAAAAAATAGCAGTTACGGGATAGAACCTTTGTTCCTCATTTTTCTCCAACCTTCTTCCTCCAAAACCCATTTTCTTCCCCCACTAACACCCACCATTACTCTACCCATTCACATAACTTCTAACAATCTTCAAAGCCTCTTAACCCTCCATTATCTACTATATCTTCCACCCATAAAATTTCACTTTATTTCATCCATAAACCGATAAACGCTTCCATCTTGAGAAAAAACTCAAATTCACCAAAAACCTTTATACCCACAACAATGGCGGAAAGAATGAAGATTAGCTTCCGAGCAGGAGCCGCCGGAGAACGACAGAGAGAAAAATTCGAAACGTTTCTGTACCGGGAAATAAGTCCCACAAGGTATTTCAATGTCTCTTGTCTCCAAACTTTAGGCATTTACAACCATGTTTATTTTATGATTGACAACTTAGGATTACGAAGCTTGTTTGAGCGGAAGGATTCTACCTATAAATTGTTAACCCGTGAATTCTTGAGTTCTTTAATTTATAAAGTTAGACCCGACACTGCTAGCACAATAGGCACTATACAATTCCAAATGTTTAATACTGAGTATAAATTTTCCACTGATGAAATTTTTGAGATGTCGGATCTTCCCTATGGGGAGGTAATTCCCTGATAGGCTCCACTTGATTCAGAATGGGGAAGGGAGGCTTTTGAATTCTGGAGAGATATTACAGGTCTTACGACTGATTCTTTCGAGGGCAACCTTGCCTCTGCAATACACAACCTGTCCATTCGCTATTTTCGCCAAATGTTGGCAGACACTATATTTGGCCGGGAATACAACAATAAAACTAATGCTAAAGAGATGTTCTACCTTCAGAATTCCCTTAATGGTCGGCCGGTGAATTTGACACCATTTATGATAGCTAACATGAAAGCATCTAGAGGCCATATCCTTTTTGGAGGGTTGATTACCTCAATGGCCCGTGCGATTGGCCTCGATGATAAGCTGGAGAATTTAGAGCCATTGCTACCCTGCTCTCTCGATCTTGGGAGTGCCAGATCCATGCGGTTTTGTAGAAACTGAAGAGAGGGGGTACCACCTTATGATTCATAATGATGCAGTTACTAGTATTGTTTTGCCATGTCCTTCACGTACTGATGTACGAGTAAGAGCCAACTGGACTTATGATATAGATGCTCCAGCTTACACTGGTCCACCACCTAGGGTAGTCCCTGCCAATATGGCAGAAGAGGGTGATTATGACTATGATATGCAGGATCCCATTCCACCTCATGTATCACCTGTACACGACTCACACACTGCACCACACTTTTCTGACCATATTGCAGGTACATCTTCGGGACAAGCTGGAGGAGTCCTACATGATGAGCATTATGCCGCACTTTATCGGCAGTAGCAAGAAATGATGACGTTCATGAGAGAGTCACATGCTGAGACACAAAGATCAATTCGACAGATAATGGCGACTCAGACTGAACTGGCTACTTGTTTAGAGAGTATGGGCGACACCATTGATGTTCTGCAATGCCACCAGGGAGATATTTTAGGCCATATGCATCTCTTGAGAGACCAGAATGTTGCATTGGCAGCACAAGTGGAGCAATTGACTTTAGCAGACACCTCTAGGAGACGAGGCAGATCACGCAGGAGGAGGAGCGACAGTCCAAGGGGCACACACTAGCCCTCACCAGGTTTTTCCTTCCTTTTTCACCTTATATCAAAACATTGGGAACAATGTTTGGTTTAAGTGTGAGAGGGAACTTTTACTGGCTTTCTAGTTTTATTTTTAGTTAGATTTATTGATTTCTCTATTTTCTCAGTTAGTTATCGAGTCATTGCATGCGTTGTCGAGTCATTTATGCGTGTTTTCTACTGTTTATTTCACTTCCCCTCTTTTTTGAACCATACCGAATTTTTTTTGTGAGTTTGGAACAAACAGAGGACAGGTTACAAGGACTTGGGAAAATTCCTAAAAGATCGGTATCATCCTAACACCGTAAGTCTCCCGATTATAGAAATAAACTTGCATAATTATTATTCAATAGCCTTGAATTCTCATTTCTAAAGTAGTCTTAAGTAGTTTATTTCAGTAGTCAGCATCATCTAAGTTACCGCTAAGTGAGTAAACCGATGCAAATAAGTGAATGATCCCGTGAAAAGAAAGAAAAAGCAGAAAAATAAGTAATAAAAAGAAAATAATTTGAAAAGGTAATCCGCCTTCTAAGTTAGGTAACCCTAACCTGGTTACTTATCCCAACGGTGGAGGAACCTTTAAAAATTATGCTTACATGAATGTGTTGAAAATAGCAAAAAGTGTTAAAAGTTGACATAAAAATCTGGATCATAATCACTAACAGGTTTATTCACCATGCAAGTACAAGATAATAGGCTTAATGTGATTGCGCTTGAATGAAAAGAGATGAAAAATAAGATGAGTAAGTATGCCCTGAGCATAATAATATGATGCAAATTGGTGAGTATAGGAAGGAGACTTATGACCATAAAAGTGCGGAGTGTGTTGCTATGATATCCTTAGTTTTCGAGATAGTACCTATCGATGTGACCATGTCTGAAGTAAAGTTCATTCTTCTGAGTACGCAGGTCTTGCTTGAAGACAAGCAAGGACTCAAGTGTGGGAGAGTTTGATGACATGAGATTTCACCGTTTATTTGACTTTATTAGCACATATCTTAGAGTTGTTTTGATTTGTATTTGTACTGTAATGCTGGTATTTTCTATGTTTTCGGGTATTTAGTCATTCAGGAGCCTTTTGCGTAGGAATGGACAAAAAATGGAAAAAACGAGACTTGGTTCATGCTGATGGCGACCACCATGGCGTTCACCATGAGATAGCCATGAGTGGTCCACACACAAATGGTCAAAAGACCAAGTCAAATCCAGTTTGGGAGCATGGTGCTCGCCATGAGGGTGTGGCGGTCACCATGCGTTCTAGAAGCCAGACAACCACAAAAGGGTTTCCCTTGGTCTCCAAGTCTTCACAACTGGTCCTATTTTTTCTCCATGACTTAGAAGCAGTTCAGGTGTGATTTCTAGGGTTTTAGACTCCTATAAATACCCCCTGATGCCTCCACTTTTGGGGGGATCCATGTTTTGTGCACACTTAGGCCACATTCTGTTCAATTGTAAGTGTAACCCTTCACACCGAAGAGTTATCGCGTCACAAATCAAGTCTGTATCAAGTTTGGATCGTCCATGTACAAGTTTTATTCCCGTCGAGTTATTTCAGCATTTATTGTATTAGATTCAAGACTCCTTCCGGAGCAGGTTTTTATTTAATTACCTTATTTACCTTCGTTGCCTTTATTTTCTCGTTTATCGTCTACTTTAGTTTAAACCGCACTTTTCAATTACATTTGCCATGTTCTATCCTGTTATCAAATTAATCGCATTTACTTATGCTATCATCTCAAGTTAATTTTATTAGTGTTGAGATGTGAGGATTTTAATTAAACGAACCCTTACCATTTTTATAGAGTTACCATTGGGGATGTTTTGGTTTTAAACAATTTGTATGCGTCTTATTTTAAATTGTTTAGTTCTTAGTTAATGAATTCCACGAAATCTCATTTATTAATTAACCAGGGAAGTCTAAGGTATTTAGCGAGTTGGTTTTAAAACTATTTACAAACGCGCGCGTTTATAGGTTTAAGATCCGGTATTTAAGCGAAAGCTTAAGGACCCTTTTTAAATTAAACTTTCAAATCAAAAATCACTTTTCTATTTAGTAAAGAGTTTAATTTCTTAAAAATAGGCTTACTACTTTAACGCATTAGGTGCCGGCCATGAGTGACGATGGAAGGTATAAATTAGAGAGTAAGTTCGGTTCCGTATGCGTGAAAGCAATGCTTCCCGTTAAATTAATCCATTACTAAATAGATAATACTGTCCCATTGGAAATTCTTTTTAAAGACAATAAGAGTACGATTAATTGATAGGCCCCCACATCTCAACACTACTTGTCCAATTTTATTTAGTTCTTATTTTAGCGCAATTTTTATCACTGCATTTAACTTCTTCTGCTCGCCTTAGATAAACAGTCGTAGCAATCAGTGATGATAGACTTTTGACTATTGGTCTCTGTGGGATCGATATCCTTTATAACTACACGACATGATGTGCACTTACAGTTAGTTGGTTTACACCCGATCAGCAAGGTCTTATAGGCCAAATGAAAAGAAATTGGACTCTTGAACAGTGAGCAACTACTTTTATTGGTTATTGTGAAAGATCTAGAGGCTAAAAATTTTATGATCCCAAATTAAATTAAATTTTTGAGACGGGAACAGCCACATTCTTTGAGGATATTGAGTTTGGGGGAAGAATAAGGTTAGAGACTTTGTCTTAGAGGAAAAATCGATAACAATTCCAAAACTGATTGATATAGTTGATTTTGATCAAGCAAGTACGAAACCTGCACAAGACATTGTTGCAATACCTCAAACTCAAGATGATTTGGTAATTCATGAAGAACAAATTCAAAATCCTCAAGAACAAGTGTTACAAGAACCTATACCTTTGCGGAGATCCACTAGAGAGAAATGATATTTTGAATGATTACATAGTCTTTCTCCAAGAACATGCGAAAAATAATGGTATATTGGAAGATGATCCAATCAACTTCCATCAAGCCATGTAGGATTCCAACTCGGAAAAATGGATTTAAGCAATGAAGGAGAAGTATAAGTCCATGCAAGACAATAAATTTTGGGAACTTGTCCCATTACTAGAAGGTGTGAAACCCATTGGTTGCAAATGGATTTTTAAGACCAAAAAGGATTCTAACGGTAATGTGGAGAGGTATAAGGCTCGTCTTGTGGCTAAGAGCTATACTCAAAAGGAAGGGATTGACTTTAAAGAGACTTTCTCTCCGGTTTCATTGAAAGACTCTTTTAGGACAATCATGGCTCTTGTTGCACATTATGATTTGGAACTCCATCAAATAGATGTCAAGACAGCTTTCCTCAATGGCAACATTGATGAAACACTCTATATGATGCAACCAGAAAACTTTGTGTCAGGAGACTCAAAGAATATGGTTTGCAAATTGACACAATCCATTTTGGACTAAAGTAGGCATCTCGTCAGTGGTATCACAAGTTTCACGAAGTAATTCTCTCATTTGGTTTTGAGGTTAATGTTGTTGAAGATTGTGTGTATCACATATTCGTGGGAGCAAGTAATTTTATTGGTCTTATATGTAGATGACATACTGCTTGCCACAAATAATATAGGAATGATGCACAAAACTAAGAAATTTCTATTAAGAAATTTTAAAATGAAAGATATTAGTGATGTCTTCTTTGTATTAGGAATTCAGATACATCGAGACTGGTCTCGTGGTATTCTAGGATTATCACAAAGGAGCTATATCGAATAGGTACTTAAAAGGTTTGACATGCAGGAATGTAAATCATGAGATACTCCAATTGCAACGGGAGACAAATTCAGTCTCAGTTAGTGCCCAAAAGGAAACTTAGAAATTCAAGAAATACAAAAGATTCCTTATACGTCAGCAGTAGGGAGTCTGATGTATGCCCAAGTGTGCACGCGTCCGGATATTGCGTTCATAGTTGGGATGTTAGGAAGATATTTGAGCAATCCAGGAATGGATCATTGAAAAGAAGCCAAAAAGGTTATGAGGTGCTCCCTCCGTCCCAAAATATAAGAGAAAAAAGTGCATTTTTTTTGTCCCAAAATATAAGAGAAAAAATCAACTTTCATCATTTTCAAAGTAAAATTAAATGCAAGTTGCATTCAATTTGCTTTCTCTCTCATCTTTTATATAAACAACAACCAATTAGAATTGTTTTTACATCTTTTAAAACAAATTTTTTCAACAAAACTTAGTCAAACTATTATGTTTTTTACTTTTCTTAATAAGTGTGTTTTTGAGTTTTTCTCTTATATTTTGGGACGGAGGGAGTATTTAAAGAGAACAAAAGACTATATGCTCACATATAAGAGGTCAGACCAGTTAGAAATCACTGGATACACTGACTTAAATTTTGCTGGATGCCAAGACAGTAAAAGATCCACTTCAAGATATATTTACATGTTGGTTGGTGGTGCAGTTTCTTGGCGCAGTGCCAAGCAAACTCTTACGGCTTCATCCACCATGGCAGCATAGTTTATAGCATGTTATGAGGCATCCAACCATGGGATTTGGTTGAGGAATCTTGTCACTGGGCTGCAAATTATGGAAGGAATTGAAAGGCCACTTAAGTTATACTGTGACAAAAAATCATTCGTCTTGTATTCCAACAATAATAGGAGCTCTACTAAGTCAAAATATATTGACATCAAGTTCCTATTTGTTAAGGAAAGGGTACAAAGTAGACAGATTTCCATAGAACACTTGGGGACAAACTCCATGATAGCAGATCCTCTTTCAAAGGTCTTCCACCCAAGGTCTTTCATGAGCACACTGCTCGCATGGGTGTTTTATCGTTAGATGAGTCTTTAGTTTAGTGGGAGTTAGTCGATTATTAATTTTATGTTCTGTGTTTGGTATTATGTATGCATACTATGATTTTGGATATTTTCGAATTAATAAAGTTTGATATTCAGTAGTTTACATTTTGTACAATAAAGTTATTGAATGATCTTACTATAGTAAAGTAGGACCAGTTGAAAATCGACATATAAAGACCAACTTCATGTGATTTTCATGCTACACATTTCATGATGGATCTATGTCATTTAGTTATGTCACTATCGATGATCATTGATGGGTTTAGTTATGATTGATATAATGATAATCACCTTGATTATGTATATTGGCATGACTAATGGACGGGATACTTTGGATACGCGTAAAGAATATAATGGCAAATTTTGAGCTCATAAAGTCTAACACATGTGTAAAGTTACATATGTGACCAGTGGGAGATTGTTAGAATTTTGGGTCACAAATGTAACATTTAAGGTGTTAGTGTCATTATTTTAATTAGTAAAGACTTAAAGGGGTCTAATTAATATAATATTAAGTTTGTGGCTAAAAGCATAAATGTCATGAAAGGTCAGGTTATTGTGTAGATACCGTAAGTCAATATCTAATTTAATGAGGGGTCAAATTAGAATATTGAAAACTAAGAAATAACCCTAGGGTTATTTAAATGGGTTATGGTCCTCATTTGTAGAGTACGAACAAAATAAGGTTTATAAGGTTTTCTCTCTTCATTCCCATCAGAGGAAATTCAAGGAACCCTAAGGAACTCTACAAATAGGAAGATCACACACCCAGAACCTTCAACGATTTCAATGGCAAATTCAGGTACGCTTTCGCCTTCATTCTCATAATTGTATTCGGATATGGGTTTAAGGGATACAAGTTGATGCTATATCCACTTATAGGAATTATTTTAGAGTTCTGTTCTTGATTTCTATATCGGTAGAAATCATAAGGTTTTGAACGGATCTAACAACTCGTTCTTGCTAAATATTATTTGGAGAAATTTCCTTAAAGCTAGCTAGGCGAGGCCACAATCATCCTGCCTGACAGGAGGCATGTTAGGATGAATCAATGGTCACCATTGTTGGTGGTCCAAAGTTTCTCATATGTTTTCTAATTTTTGTGTTATTCATCATTCAGTTGTCTCCTCTTGTGTTAGCTGCGAGTCTTTTTATATGACAAGTCATCCACTCCTGGATACTGAAGTGGTGTTGCTTAATGGTTTTTAGTAACAATTAATCATTTGTAACTAACTCATGATTAATTGTATTATAACGGACTTGTCTCTTAGAATACCATAACGACTTTGACTTGGACGGTCCTTTTAGAGTCCGACAAATTGAGTTCGGGATGCGCATGGAACTCGATATTCGAATTCATAAAAATCCAAGATGCACAAAACTATTTTATGATTATGATAAAAAGCTATAAAAAAAATATTTCTAATTAACGTTATTCATAAAAGGTAATCCATATTTTTTTCTTAAAATATATGGATATAAATTATATAAGATGTAGGGATGTCAATGGGACGGGGTAGGGGCGAGGGACACTTCCCCATCTTTGTTCCCGCCACCAAATTCATTCCCCATCCCCGTCCCCGATCCCCATCACGGGTGTAACGCCCTAGTTTTAGTATTTTTATTTAATTAAGTCGTTTTGATTATTTTATTATTATATTATTTTATTTCTGACTTTTATGTGAAAATATGTTATTTTTCATCGTGATTATATTTTATCGCGTTTTGGGAGCGTCTGCGAGATATTTGAGTGTAGGGGTATTTTGGTCTTTTCATTTATTTTGGGTAAGTTAGAAACATAAATAGAAATAGAAGAGAGAAAAATAGAAAGGAAAGAAAAAGAGAAGAAGAAAAGTAGAGAGAAAGAAGAAGAGAAGAAAAAGAGAGAAACTTGGGAAAGAAGAATACTATACAACCGACTTTCTAAACACGATTAAATCGGGTAAGGGTGTGAAACTCGATTATCTTATGCTTGTGTATGATTATGTATGTATGTGTTTGCGTATGCTATTGTCTTTCTATAGTTTTGGATTCTAGGTTGAAATGAGAAATCGATGTTTTCGCGGTTGAAAATCGGTGTAAACGTAGTAGAATACTTGTTACCATGATTGAGTTATGTTTTGATTGCTATATGTTGGTTTGGAAATGTTTTGGGTGGAGAAAATATGGTTTTGGGATGATCTGGTGCGCTGTTGGGTTTTGCTGAAATCGCAGGTTCGCACTGCGAATGGCCAGCGAATGGGTGGCGAGCGTTCGCGTGAGGTTCGCACTGCGAACGTTGTATTATTTTTCATTCTGCCACTGTTCGCTGGAGGATTCGCAATGCGAATGGGGTAGCGAGCATTCGCTGGGAGTTCGCACTGCGAACGTTGGGAATTTTCTAGGCTATTTTACTTCTGCCACTGTTCGCTCGGACATTCGCACCGCGAATGAAGAAGCGAAGGACTCGCTAGGAGCTTCGCACTGCGAACATGACAGTTTTTCCCTATTTGTTTTCTTTATAACTTTTGATCCGTGAGTCGGTTTGAGGTGTGGTTTGATGCGTTAGAAAGCTTGTGAAATGTTCTTTATTATTTTAATGGTTTTGTGATTGTTGGCTGATTTAATTATGTCGGGAGTCTGGAAATGTGTTGTGTGTCGACTTTTACCGTTTTAACTGTGTGTATTTGAGGTGTTATTACGCAACATGCTTGAGATATAGGTTGTATGACTTGCGTGCGGATTATATGATATAAATGCATGCGTTTAGATGTTGTGAAGATGATTTGTGGCCTAAGGGTGAGAAAATGCAATGTGTGGTATTTGACAATATATGCATGATTTCGTTGATTGAGATGATTGCATATATGTGTGCATTTGAATGTCATGAGTCACTGTATGCCAAGCATCATGATATGCATTCTTGAGATGTCGTGTGCCCTAGTGGGTGTGAGCGGCGAATCGATTCCAGAGGGAATCTGCTATAACGTCGTGTGCCCGTGTGGGGTGTGAGCGATGATTATAGACGATCGTGTGCCCGTGTGGGGTGTGAGCGATCGGGTCGTGTGCCCGTGTGGGGTGTGAACGATCCATAAACGTCGTGTGCCCATGTGGGATGTGAGCGACAGGGAACATCGTATGCCCGACGGGGAGTTACATTAAGTAACGAGCGATGATTCCAATAGTTCCTGAGTGAACTAGTGTTGAGATTCATGGATGGAAGTCGGTACCGCATATGCATTGCATGGAGTCGTTGTGTCGGTCTCTGTGCATTTGCATAAATCATGAATGGATTGATTTGGTGTGGAATGGTGAATGTAATTGATGAGTTGATATATATATATATATATATATATACATGTGTTGGTGATAATTATATTGTGCATGATTGATATGCATTGGTGATGGATATATGAGATATGCAGGGTGTTGTTTTGTAATCGATTGTGGTGTAGTTGTGATGAGAATATATTACATGTGTATTTCTGTGTTATTATATAATTATATGCAATTATATTATGATTGTGTTTCTCACCCTTCTGCTGTTTTATAATGCTCTATGAGGCATTGCATATTAGATTGCTGGAGGTCTTTTTGTGAAGCTTAGGTCTTCATTCTTTTGTCGGTCGGCTCTGATATGTCGCACCGGGTAGTTAGGGAGACCGTTGTGATATATGTGTATAAGTACATGTTTCTTTTGGGATTGTACATGTATTATTGTATTTAGTAAACAAACTTTTCAAGATATATATATATATATATATATATATATATATATATATATATATATATATATATGAGATTTCAGTACAGATTTTTCGCTTTTATTCTGTATCTGAATTGTGGGTAGTAGGAAATAAGTTCCTCTGTTAATTGCTACCTAATTGTTGCATATCTTTATGAGCAGATTTATATGTATTTTGTTTCAAATTGGTGTGACCCCTCGGTCTATGCCGTGAATGTTTTAAATATACTCTGATGAAATTTTGAATGTTATTTATCGCTTTAATAGCTTGGGGGTAATAGATTGGGGGTGTTACATTAAGTGGTATCAGAGCCAGTCCGTGTCAGTTTGTGTCAGTCCGTGTCGGTGTTGGTGTTTGGGGTGAGCTGTTTGTTAACCATAGTTGCTGTTATTGGAAATGAACAAAATATGGTTGGTAGGAATGACACTGCTTTGGCTGCTGCTATGCAAGCTATGGCTCGGGTTGTGCAGGGTGCACCTAATGCTACCGATAATGATGAGTTCAG
This sequence comes from Lathyrus tuberosus, assembly GCA_022829125.1. NCBI lineage: Eukaryota > Viridiplantae > Streptophyta > Magnoliopsida > Fabales > Fabaceae > Lathyrus > Lathyrus tuberosus. The sequence goes on from JALAZF010000179.1 coordinate 1,750,583, forward strand.
GAAGAACAAACCGCCTGTCTTCAAAGGAAGATATGATCCTGATGGTGCACAGATTTGGCTGAAAGAGATTGAAAGGATCTTCCGAGTGATGGATTGTACTGAGGATCAGAAGGTGAGACTGGGTACTCACATGTTACTGGAAGAAGCTGATGATTGGTGGGTTAGTACACATCATGTGTTGGAAGCTGCAGAGGAAGAGATCACTTGGGCTGTGTTTAGCATTGAGTTTCTGAGGAAGTATTTTCCTAAAGATGTAAGAGGAAAGAAGGAAATTGAGTTCTTGGAATTAAAACAAGGTAATATATCTGTTGTTGATTATACTGCTAAGTTTGTGGAGCTTGTGCAATTTTATCCACATTATGCTGAAGCGACTGCGGAATTTTCTAAGTGTGTGAAGTTTGAGAACGGATTACGTCCTGAGATAAAGCAGGAAATCGGTTACCAAAGGATTAGAAGGTTTCCTGATTTGGTGGATTGCTGTAGGATTTTTTAGGAGGATAGTAAAACTCGTTCTACTCACTATAAGAGTGTGAACGAGAGGAAAGGGAAACAACCGTTTCGTAGTGGTCCTTATGTGACACCAGCTGATAAGGGTAAGCAAAGGGGTACTTTTGATCGAAGGCCCAGTGGGGGAGGAATGTCTAATCCTCCAAGATGTTATAGGTGTGGTGACCTAGGACATCGTCAGTTTAAATGCAGGAAAGATATGAGGAAGTGTACCAACTGTGGAGGTTTAGGACATATTGCAGCTAATTGTAAGAGGCAAACTGTGGTAAAGTGTTTCAACTGTGGTGAACCTGGTCATATTAGTACGAAGTGTCCGAAACCAAAGCAAGCTCCAGCTGGTGGGAAGGTTTTTGCATTGGCGGGAACTCAGACTTCAAGTTCAGACCGTCTGATCCGAGGTACTTGTTTTATTAATAGTACGCCTTTAGTTGCTATTATTGATACTGGAGCGACGCGTGATGCGTTTGAATCTTGTGTTGTCTTCGATGGATGGTGAGATGGTTATTGATACTCCAGCAATGGGGTTAGTAACTACTTCTTTGGTTTGTTTAAGTTGTCCTTTGACCATTTATGGTAAAGACTTTGAGATGGATTTGGTGTGTTTACCGTTAGAGGGTTTAGATGTGGTTCTGGGAATGAATTGGTTGCAGTTCAATAGGGTTCATATTGATTGTTGTCTAAGTTAGTAAGATTTCCTTCTCTTGAGGAAGACGAAGACTCGAGTTTCTTATCTACCAAAGAGTTGAAGAAACTTTTGGCGGACGAAGCTCAGTTGTTCGGGTTGTTTGCTTCGTTATCCGTGGATAGTCAAGTTTCACTTGATGTGTTTCCTGTTGTGTGTGATTTTCCGGAAGTGTTTCCTGAGGATATTTCAGATGTGCCGCCAGAGAGAGAGGTGGAGTTTTCTATAGATCTAGTTCCTAGTACTAGACCTGTATCGATGGCACCTTATCGAATGTCGGCATCTGAGTTGGTTGAGTTAAAGAAGCAATTGAATGAATTGTTGGAGAAGAGGTTTGTGAGGCCAAGCGTTTCTTCTTGGGGTGCTCCAGTTTTGTTGGTGAAAAAGAAAGATGGAAGTATCGGTTGTGTATTGATTATTGCCAGTTAAATAAGGTGACGATTAAGAATAAGTATCCTCTTCCGAGAATTGATGATCTGATGGATCAGTTGGTAGGTGCGTGTGTGTTTAGTAAGATTGACTTGAGGTCAGGGTATCATCAGATTAGAGTGAAAGAGGAAGATATTCAGAAGACGGCTTTTAGGACACGTTACGGTCATTATGAATATTCTGTGATGCCGTTCGGGGTTTCTAATGCGCCAGGTATGTTTATGGAGTACATGAATCGTATTTTCCACGAGCATTTGGATCGTTTTGTGGTTGTGTTTATTGATGATATCTTAATTTATTCTAAGTCTCGGGAGGAGCACGCGGAGCATTTGCGTATTATTTTGCAAGTTTTGAAAGAAATAAAGCTTTTTGCCAAGTTGTCCAAGTGTGAGTTCTGGTTGTCGGAGGTGAGTTTTCTTTGGCACGTGATTTCAGGTAATGGTATTTCTGTGGATCCATCTAAAGTAGAAGCAGTTCTACAATGGGAGGCTCCGAGATCCGTTACTAAAATTTGAAGCTTTTTGGGTTTGGCCGGATATTATCGAAGGTTCATTGAAGGTTTTTCTAAGCTAGCACTTCCTTTGACCCAGTTGACTTGTAAAGGGCAAGCATTCATTTGGGATATTTGGTGCGAGGAAAGTTTTAATGAGCTGAAGAGAAGATTGACGACAGCTCCAATTTTGATTTTGCCGAATCCTACTGAACCATTTGTGGTGTATTGTGATGCGTCTTTGATTGGTCTAGGTGGGGTACTAATGCAAGACGGTAAGGTCGTGGCTTATGCTTCAAGGCAGTTGAGAGTGCATGAGAAAAATTACCCTACTCATGATTTGGAATTAGCGGTTGTGGTCTTTGTGTTGAAAATTTGGAGGCATTATCTCTATGGTGCAAGATTCGAAGTTTTTAGTGATCATAAAAGTTTGAAATATTTGTTTGATCAGAAAGAATTAAATATGAGGCAGCGGAGATGGCTGGAATTTTTGAAAGACTACAACTTTGGCTTGAATTACCATCCTGGTAAAGCGAATGTGGTAGCCGATGCGTTGAGTCAGAAATCGTTACATATGTCCGCTTTAATGGTTAAGGAGTGGGAGCGTTTGGAAGCTTTTAGGGACTTGAGTTTGGTGTGTGAGGTGACGTCCGATAACGTGAGGCTTGGAATGCTAAAGGTTACTAATGATTTTCTGATGACTGTTAGTGAGAAACAAAAGTTGGACGTGAAATTTGTGGATTTGATATTGGTTGGAGGAAAAGATGCGAATAGTGATTTTAAAGTGGATGTTAATGGTGTTTTGAGGTTCCGAGGTAGAATTTGTATTCTGGATGATTCGGATTTGAAAAGGATGATTTTGGAGGAAGGACATCGAAGTAATTTGAGTATACATCCGGGAGCGAATAAAATGTACCAAGCCTTGAAGAAGATTTTCTGGTGGTCTGGATTGAAAAGAGATATGACTCAGTTTGTTTATGCGTGTGTGACGTGTCAGAAATCAAAAGTGGAACATCAGAGGCCTAGTGGTTTGTTGCAACCGTTGGATATTCCTGAGTGGAAATGGGATAGCATTTCGATGGATTTTGTAACAGGGTTGCCGAATACACTGAGGGGGCATAATGTTATTTGGGTGGTTGTAGATAGACTAACTAAATCGGCGTATTTCATTCCGATTGACATCAGTTTTTCGTTGGAGAGGTTAGCTGAGATTTATATCAGTGGGATTGTGAAGCTACATGGGGTTCCGTTGAATATTATTTCGGATCGAGACCCGAGGTTTACCTCGAGATTTTGGGAAAGTTTACAAAAGGCTTTGGGTTCTAAATTGAGATTGAGTTCGGCTTATCATCCGCAGACAGATGGACAGACCGAGAGAACGATTCAGTCGTTGGAAGATTTGTTGAGGACTTGCGTTCTTGAACAAGGTGGTACGTGGGATAGTTATCTTGCATTGATTGAATTCACGTATAATAACAGTTTCCATTCTAGTATTGAAATGGCACCGTTTGAAGCACTGTATGGACGAAGATGTCGAACACCGTTGTGTTGGCACGAATCTGGTGAGAGTTCAGTGGTTGGGCCCGAATTGATTCAGCAGACTACGGACAAAGTGAAGCTTATTCGTGAGAAAATGAAGGCTTCTCAGAGTAGGCAAAAGAGTTATCATGATCGGAGAAGGAAAGATCTTGAGTTCCAAGAGGGCGACCATGTGTTTTTGAGAGTTACGTCGGTGATGGGTGTTGGTCGTGCATTGAAATCGAAGAAACTTACTTCTCGGTTTATTGGTCCTTACCAGATATCCGCGAGAGTGGGTGCTGTGGTTTATAGGGTGGCGTTGCCGCCGAATCTGTCGAATTTACATGATGTGTTCCATGTTTCACAGCTTCGGAAGTATGTTTCAGATCCGTCGCATGTGATTCCGATGGATGAGGTTGAGGTAAGGATAACCTTACAGTCGAGGCATTACCAGTGAGGATTTTGGATCGCGAGTTGAAGCGGTTAAGGGGCAAGGATATTGTACTTGTGGAGGTAGCGTGGGGAGGCGCTGCTGAGGGCAATTTGACTTGGGAGTTGGAGAGTCGGATGCGGGAGTCGTATCCAGAGTTGTTCGCCTTAGGTAATATTTTCGAGGACGGAAATTTCTAAGTGGGGGAGAGTTGTAATGCCCTAGTTTTAGTATTTTTATTTAATTAAGTCGTTTTGATTATTTTATTATTATATTATTTTATTTCTGACTTTTATGTGAAAATATGTTATTTTTCATCGTGATTATATTTTATCGCGTTTTGGGAGCGTCTGCGAGATATTTGAGTGTAGGGGTATTTTGGTCTTTTCATTTATTTTGGGTAAGTTAGAAACATAAATAGAAATAGAAGAGAGAAAAATAGAAAGGAAAGAAAAAGAGAAGAAGAAAAGTAGAGAGAAAGAAGAAGAGAAGAAAAAGAGAGAAACTTGGGAAAGAAGAATACTATACAACCGACTTTCTAAACACGATTAAATCGGGTAAGGGTGTGAAACTCGATTATCTTATGCTTGTGTATGATTATGTATGTATGTGTTTGCATATGCTATTGTCTTTCTATAGTTTTGGATTCTAGGTTGAAATGAGAAATCGATGTTTTCGCGGTTGAAAATCGGTGTAAACGTAGTAGAATACTTGTTACCATGATTGAGTTATGTTTTGATTGCTATATGTTGGTTTGGAAATGTTTTGGGTGGAGAAAATATGGTTTTGGGATGATCTGGTGCGCTGTTGGGTTTTGCTGAAATCACAGGTTCGCACTGCGAATGGCCAGCGAATGGGTGGCGAGTGTTCGCGTGAGGTTCGCACTGCGAACGTTGTATTATTTTTCATTCTGCCACTGTTCGCTGGAGGATTCGCACTGCGAATGGGGGTAGCGAGCATTCGCTGGGAGTTCGCACTGCGAACGTTGGGAATTTTCTAGGTTATTTTACTTCTGCCACTGTTCGCTGGGACATTTGCACCGCGAATGAAGAAGCGAAGGACTCGCTAGGAGCTTCGCACTGCTAACATGATAGTTTTTCCCTATTTGTTTTCTTTATAACTTTTGATCCGTGAGTCGGTTTGAGGTGTGGTTTGATGCGTTAGAAAGCTTGTGAAATGTTCTTTATTATTTTAATGGTTTTGTGATTGTTGGCTGATTTAATTATGTCGGGAGTCTGGAAATGTGTTGTGTGTCGACTTTTACCGTTTTAACTGTGTGTATTTGAGGTGTTATTACGCAACATGCTTGAGATATAGGTTGTATGACTTGCGTGCGGATTATATGATATAAATGCATGCGTTTAGATGTTGTGAAGATGATTTGTGGCCTAAGGGTGAGAAAATGCAATGTGTGGTATTTGACGATATATGCATGATTTCGTTGATTGAGATGATTGCATATATGTGTGCATTTGAATGTCATGAGTCACTGTATGCCAAGCATCATGATATGCATTCTTGAGATGTCGTGTGCCCTAGTGGGTGTGAGCGGCGAATCGATTCCAGAGGGAATCTGCTATAACGTCGTGTGCCCGTGTGGGGTGTGAGCGATGATTATAGACGATCGTGTGCCCGTGTGGGGTGTGAGCGATCGGGTCGTGTGCCCGTGTGGGGTGTGAACGATCCATAAACGTCGTGTGCCCATGTGGGATGTGAGCGACAGGGAACATCGTATGCCCGACGGGGAGTTACATTAAGTAACGAGCGATGATTCCAATAGTTCCTGAGTGAACTAGTGTTGAGATTCATGGATGGAAGTCGGTACCGCATATGCATTGCATGGAGTCGTTGTGTCGGTCTCTGTGCATTTGCATAAATCATGAATGGATTGATTTGGTGTGGAATGGTGAATGTAATTGATGAGTTGATATATATATATATATATATATATATATATATATATATATATATATATATATATATATATACATGTGTTGGTGATAATTATATTGTGCATGATTGATATGCATTGGTGATGGATATATGAGATATGCAGGGTGTTGTTTTGTAATCGATTGTGGTGTAGTTGTGATGAGAATATATTACATGTGTATTTCTGTGTTATTATATAATTATATGCAATTATATTATGATTGTGTTTCTCACCCTTCTGCTGTTTTATAATGCTCTATGAGGCATTGCATATTAGATTGCTGGAGGTCTTTTTGTGAAGCTTAGGTCTTCATTCTTTTGTCGGTCGGCTCTGATATGTGGCACCGGGTAGTTAGGGAGACCGTTGTGATATATGTGTATAAGTACATGTTTCTTTTGGGATTGTACATGTATTATTGTATTTGGCAAACAAAATTTTCAAGATATATATATATATATATATATATATATATATATATATATATATATATATATATATATATATATATATGAGATTTCAGTACAGATTTTCCACTTTTATTCTGTATCTGAATTGTGGGTAGTAGGAAATAAGTTCCTCTGTTAATTGCTACCTGATTGTTGCATATCTTTATGAGCAGGTTTATATGTATTTTGTTTCAAATTGGTGTGACCCCTCGGTCTATGCCGTGAATGTTTTAAATATACTCTGATGAAATTTTGAATGTTATTTATCGCTTTAATAACTTAGGGGTAATAGATTGGGGGTGTTACAACGGGAGAGCTTGTATCCCCATCCTCGTTCCCTGCAGATCCCCGCTTCTCACGGGGATCCATACTAACAGATGCAAACTGACATCTCTAGGTTTAATGGTAGAAGAAAAAATGAACGAGTGTGATAGAAGAAAATGAACGCTTTAACTTTTTTTAGGGTTTTAATGTCGAGACAGATGTCACAACACTGGGATCAAAACACAACTTGAATACACAACAACCAAAAACTGGAAATTGCAGAAAATAAATAACACCAAAGTTGTTAACCAAATTCGGTGCAACTCACCTACATCTGGGGGCTACCAAGCCAGGAAGGAAATCTACTATTAGTAGTATTAATTTGAAGCTAAACAATCCCAGTTTACAACTCCTTACTTAATCCCTACCCAGTGCAACTTCTACCTAGGAACTCCTAGATATGAGAACCCCTCTCACTCATAAATCACCTCAGTGATATCTGTCGCATCTACGAAAATCAACCAGCGGAAAAGACAGAAGAGTCGCCACCGAACATTATTTATCCCGACGCAGGGAAAGGAAAAGATCGAAGAAAACCTGAAGAAGGGAAAGACATGGTCATCGCAACCATAGTCTGGGCTTGGGAGTCGGTTACCCAAGAGGAAGGTATTAGCACCCCCTCGCGTCCATCGTACTTGATGGGATCCACACTTGTTGTTCGAATCAAAGGGTATGGGTATCTGAAGCTCTAATCCTAACTGGAAAAGGATGGAAAAGGTGACTCAGTAGGACATCGTCGTCCTAGGACTACGTGTTCCCTCGGGAACGGGGAAATCAGAGTCAACGTAGTTCGAAGGACTACAGGAATTGATGGGGGAAGATTGCTCGCCAAGACATCGTCGTCTCGTGCCTATGTATCCTCAATCGAACAAGAGAGAGGAAGTCAGAGAAGTCGTAGTTCGACCTACAAGGTCATTGTGTTTTTTATGAACGACGTTAAGTTCATGTCCGGCAGTTAGGGTCAATGCCTGTTTGCGACAAAATGGAAGTAACGTGCTCTTTTCTAAAAATGATTTGAAACCCTGTTAATCCCGAAGGATAAAATGATTTTAACTTTGTTTATGTTTTTTAGACAGAAGTGGCTTAAGTTAATTTGAAACTTGTATTGCACTAAAGTTTATGACATAGGAGCGAATGCGTCGCATGGTCGCCCCCAAACAGGACGTATGCTAAACACCCTAGAAAAATGAAGGGAGACCCCTCATTCTTCATTTCCCATGTACTTAAGGCTCATGGCGTACAATACTCGTTGTATTTATTAGGTGTTTTGAGTTTGTTTAGAGATGAGAAGAGAAAAGACTCAAAAGTTAAAAATAAAACAACTAAAGGAGACTAAGTCCTAATGTTGTCATACATAATGGTCCTAAGATTGAGGTAGAAGGGACTATCCTACTTGTTATCATGCATGGATTGCAAACCTAATGTCTCTCCTACCTCCAACTTAATTAGAAATTAAGTGGAGCTAGGAATCCTAAGGGATCATGTGAACAACACAAGTAAACATTAGACTAATCAATCACCAATGAAAAAAAAAGGAAGGAGAAGTAAGATGAAATAGAATTCATGTAAGTGTAAGCAACCATGTAAAGCACCACAAATACTTACCATCTCCAAGCCAAGCTCAACTAATGAATAGTTGAAAGCAACATGCAAAATATGCAATTATGACTATGCTAGAGTCCTAAGACTACACTAGGATGAATACCAAACAACAAACAAGATGATATGTGTCCTAAAGGTATGAGAAACTACTAGGGGCAGTAGCTAAACCTATCAAATCATATCCATGTCAATGTCCTAAGAAAGCATACAAGAATGCAAGTTATGTCCTACACCAATACCCAAACAATTGTTATCCACAAACCATGTCAAGTTAACCTTTACAAGTTCCACAAATGGAAGCTAAGCCATGTGTTCAAACAATATATGTGATGTAAACATGTCAAGTTCAAGCTTGAAGTAGTGAGAAGTGATCATGAAAGTAGCTTAAGTCATGTTCAAGAAGTTTGCAAGTTACACACAAGTATATGTCATCTTAAGCATGTTTCAATCAATCATGATTATATAATGAGTAAGCAAGTATGACATGAACTCATGAAAGGACCTAGGTCTGAAGTGAAACCACATAATTGAATGTCTAAACATCTCAAATTAACACCAACATTTTCATGGCAAACTAATCTCCAAAGGTATTACAAGCATCTAACAAAACTAGCACCTAAACAATTCCCTAAAGTCATGTTAATTGTGATGCAAGTAAAAGCTAGTTCAAACCAAATCAAAAGTGCCCCTAAGTGATTGAGATAGTAGCATACAACATGTGAATGAAGTTTGAAATGTAAAAAAGTGCTCATGAAAGTCATACCAATTCATGTTCAAAGGTAATTTTATACAAAGATGTTACCTAAATCATGCACCAAACATTTGTGAACAAACAATGATTAAGCACATGCAAAGTTGACATGTGAAGGACCTAAGTCAGAAGTGAAACCATGTATTTAATGCTTAAAATCAATCTCAAAATTTCACAAAATTTTACATTAAACACCTTCTCCAAAGTCAATGCAAGTCAAGAACAAAACCACACTTAAACCTCTCCTAAAAGCATGTAACTTGTCACTCAAGTAAGATAAATGAAAGAACATGGTAAGGTAATGCCCAAAGCATACACATCAGAGGTAAATGACCTATAATATTCATGTTTGAACCCCAAAGGAGATGAACAAAGATGGCTCACAAGTGATGTCAAGGAGGTATTCAAAGTGAAAGCACAATTCATGTTTACATTCACACACAAGCATCATCATTCAAATCATACCAAATGACCTATAATAAGAGAATACAAGGATCTAAATCAGGCAAATGTCAATGAATACATGTTATCTATATTCCAAATGATCATTTAGATTCCACAAAGTCATCATGACAACATGCTCTCAAAAGATGTTACAATTCATGCTCAAAATCAAGCTTAATCTTCAAATAGTAACCATATAAGTCCAAGAATATGAAAGTGAAGATAAAGTAACGTCTATCATATATTCAAGCATATAGGTCAGTGGAAAATGACATGGGATATGGCACATGTGAACATCCAAAGTAGTGAATAAACAAGGCACACCAAAGTTCAAATGCAAGGTGACAAAGTGGAGTGATTATTCATGTTCAAACTTATGACATCATAACAACAATTAGAGGCATATAACATGACTTATAAACCAATGTGGGCAGGCACTAACTCATGTCAACACATATGTAAAAAGATGAACAAAAGATCCCTAAAGAAGGTTGCATAAATGCATCATTAACCCAAAGCATCTAGGAAAACCTTAAACAACAATCGGGAGCATACATAGCAATTATACATCAAAATTCACTCATGAATATGCTCAAACTTATCCCCAAAGTTGGCATAAAGTGGCCACACACAAGTGCTAAACACGACCTAGTTCTAGGTGTGCATCCATATGATAGGTACACATTGAAAAATCCATGGAAAATAGTTAAAAGCATGGGAAAATTATGAACAATTGGACATATCTTGATAAGGTCAGTGGGTGGTCACATCCAAAAGGTTGGTTCAAAAAGGTGTACCAAAAGCTTTCAATTAATCCCAAACATTAGGCATATTGTCAAAGATGATCATACAAGATAAGGCTCAAAGATGAAGTTCAAAGACAATCCAAAATTCACGTCCAAAGTACTCCCTCCGTCCCAAAATATAAGAGAAAAAATTAAAAACACACTTATTAAGAAAAGTAAAAAGTATAATAGTTTGACTAAGATTTTGTTGAAAAAATTTGTTTTGAAAGATGTAAAAACAATTCTAATTAGTTGTTAGCTATAGAAAAGATGAGAGAGAAAGCAAATTAAATGCAACTTGCATTTAATTTTACCTTGACAAAGATGAAAGTTATTTTTTTCTCTTATATTTTGAGACAAGAAAAATGCACTTTTTTCTCTTATATTTTGGGACGGAGGGGAGTACCAATCAAGCATCAAGATATTAAACAATCAAAGGTATAAATGCACACCAAAAGTTAGATCCAAAACATGAATGGAGAGCCACTTTTTATGGTTTGCATCATCATTATGAACATGTTTCTTTCCAAAATTCAAGAAAAATATTAAAACAGCCCAAAAATGAAATTTAAATTCATAAAAAATTATTTAACATCCTCAGGAACTCCCATGAATTATTTTGGGATTTTTTGATGAAAGGAACTACTTTTAAAAGATCAATTTTGCATGTGTATGAAAAGAGAAATTAAAAACACATGAATATGGACGGGGGATGCTACATTAGCAAGAAAACAGTTCAAATGTCATATGGGCTCAGGAAATAGGGTGCGCATAGCAATTCAATTCAGGCCCAATGCACAAAAACGCTATCTTTTTTTATTAGAACTCAAATGAATTAAAATGAGAGGGAAGGAGAGGTCACGTGAGGGAGACCCTCCTCATTAATGCACCAGCACGCTCACAACCCTTGGATCAAAAATAAACATACTGCCATGATTACATCTGGGGGTTTGACTAAGGATTAGGGTTTTGACACAAGGGTGGCCGGAGAAGACTTCCGGTTGTCTTCTCCGGTGGGAATCCACTCTGACCGGCGGCGACCAAACCCAAAAATGCAAGATCCTACCACTATCTTGTTCGCCTTCTCACGTAGATCTCAGATATACCCTCAGAATTTCCAAATAATTAACATACATAGCAAATCAAAGAGAATAAGTTATGATCCAAAAAACTGAGAACTCACATTTTCACCTATTTCAACCACTAACCAATGCCTACCAACGTAGGGCTTCAGATGCACATGATCACCAGTTTCTAACCATTATAATTTGCCCTAGCATGATGTAATAAAAGCCAAGAAAACTGACCTGAGTAAGTGTAATTTCAAGCTTTGAGAAACCCTGAAAACGTCATGCCAGTCTTCTAATCGACCTTTGAGGAAAAATAAATGCCTAATCTTCTCTAGTTCTTGCTTGAAAATCCAAAAATGGTGGAGAAGATGATGGATCCGCAGGTAATGATATGATGATTACAGTTGGGAAATCTTGCATACAGAAGAGAGAATCAAGTGTGGTGATGAACATTCTCACAAAAACTTGACCAAAGCTTCAGGAAAATTGGAGCTTCGAAGCTTCCAATTCTTGGGTGCAAAAATGGAGGATTTTTGGTTGTTAGTGAAAATGTGAGTAACCCATTCTGTTAGGGTTAGTTAGAATGCTTTATATAGGTTGGTTAAGGTGTAATTAGGATGATTGATCATGGTTAGTTGACAATGAGAGTGTGATTTGTAAAATGGGAAAAAATGGAGGTTGCGTTGTGTGAACGGGTTAGGGGGTGTGTATGGTGTACCAAGATGATAATGATGATGATGAGTGGTAATGAATTAGTACATTATTGACACTTACTAGATAAGTTTTTATTTTCTCTTTCTTTTGACATATGAGGCATGTGTAGTACATGTGCATGAGATGTAAGATTGGTGCATGGTTGTAAAAGGTAATGAAAGTGGTAAGGATGATGTATGATGCGTATGGCATTAGTGAGAAGCAAGGTTCTTGCTATATCTTTGTATTTGGAGTGACATGCCATGCTTTAAAAATTTGATGAACTAAATTCATGGTAGTGACTTTGGAAGGTTGTAGCTTGATGATTATGGCATCAATTGACATGGTCTTGATGTAATTGGAAAGAGGACATTTAGTACAACACCATTTATGTTCATGGCAAGTGGGATTGAGGTCTCTAACTTGGTGAAACAAGGGGTTGAAGTAAGGTATACCAAGGCTGCCATGACATGAGCATGACATGAGTTTTGTACCAATTTCACAAGGAAGACTTTTGGTGATTTTGAAGGGATATATCTTCATGGATTTTGAACCAAATGCCATGGTTCTTGTAACCAAATTAAAGGAGAGGTTTGATACTACACTTTTCATGTTGGATGAATGTGGATTTGAAGCCTCAAACATGATGAAAGATTGCATTGAAGTCATGACCACCAAAATGAGTTTTGAAACTTAGAAAAATTCTAAGTTTTTTTTTATTTGAACAACTTAATGATCCCAACTTCAAATGATCATAACTCTTGATCTAGAAATCTAAATGAAGCATTCTTTATATGGTTGGAAAAGTGGAAGATCCCTCTACAACTTTCATTTGAAAATAATTTCCAAATGAGGCTTGTATCTTGCTTAAATCTGGGCTTGAAGATGGCTCCAAAAACATGAAAACTTTCCATAAATGGAAAGTTTCCAAAACCCTAAATTTCCCAAAATAGCAACCTTTCACAACTTTTGATTTTTCATGATTCTTTGGATATTTCTTGATCAAATCTCACCCATTGACCATATTTGACACGAGGAACCCAAATTTGACCTTAAAAAGTCAGTATTTAACTTTTTCCTTGATCAGTTAACTTTATCCCTAATTCTCCTGATTTTCAATCAACTATCCAATTGAAACCCATGTAAATGAAATTAATGGTCTATAGTCCAATCCTAGATACTTGAGAACCTATAAAATACCATGGAATCAAGTCTTTCCCCAAAAATAAAAATAAAATGAGTTTAGGCAAAACCCTAATTTGGTCCCCAAAAGTCAAGAGAAATTGACTGATACTTTAAACCCTAATTCCTCTAAACATGATGTAGAAACCCTTAAACCAAGATGATTCATGGGATAAGATGATGTTAAAGCCCCAAGATCCTTGCTTATGAGGGTGTCCCAAGCATAGACATCCAAAACCCTTATTTAGGATCAAGAGATAGGAGAGGAGTAATCCTCTTCAATTCACTTACCAACCTCAACCTCTTGATGAAATGGTGAACCATATGAGGTGTCTTGAGGAATGATGAGCCTTTGTGGCTTGAGTATTTAAACATATCCTACTCTCCTTACTTTGCATAAATCAAAGATGGTGATACTCTTGATACCATGCCTTGAGAAAGCCAATGATGCATATGCAATGTTTATGACCTAAAAGTACATGAAATGGGAAGCATAAGCCACTAATGAGGGTATAAATAGGAGGACAAATTTTGGGGTGTTACAATATCAAACAATCACAATCCCAATGACTGTATACAAAATAAACAATAGAAGTAGCACACTTCCAAGACAATACTTGATCTTGCTTAAAAGCTTCAATCAAGAACAGTACACTCTTTGCTTAAAAGCTTAGAGTGAACAATGAATAATCAGTCAAACTCAATACATCGAAAGATACATGAGTGACATACAATTAACAAACAAAAACCCTAGGGACCAACCAAAATAACGGCTAATCCTAATTCTCTAAATTCTTCACGATATGCTCACTTACTCCAATAGGATTTTTCTTCTCTTTAAATAGCCTTCAGACCTACTGGACTTGGGCTTCTTTAGGCGCACAAATAGCAGCGATCAGTATAAACTGGATGCAAATAAACCTGCATAATAATAGGAGAAAAATACAAACTTTCCTAAAAAGGCTCAAGGATCCTTTTTATGAAAAGTAACAGAATCTGCAATAACAGAAATTCCCACAATATACTCCCATAAAAGTCGCCCACGTGTGCATCAGAACACACTAAAAAATCACACTAAAATGACCAAAAGAGTCATGCCCTAACTATCTGGTATAACATGTCCTGGAACATGTCACAACATCATGTAGAACATGATGTCTAACTGACATGGCAGAACATCTGGATTAACACCTTGCTAATAGCATGTTGTTTTACCAAACTGCAGCCAATCCAAAAACCACAGGACTTACAGTCTCCCCCTTTGGAAAATTTTGGCTAAAACAACCTTAGCCCACATCAGAGATACACATAGCGGAAACAAAAACAGAAACATGGAAACCGAAGAACCACAATGTTGTCACACCAAACCGAAAAAAACATCTGAGAGCATAATGTCAAGACATTAGGTCTGACATCAGAAAACAACACTGCAATCTTGTAGCAGCAAAACAGACAGGTACACTACTCCCCCTGTCACACAAAATCAGTCCCCCCTGAAGGAGAAAAAAAAAACTTGAACAATTCAAGTTCCCATAAAGAGCAGTAACAACCACGTCAGCCTCACTCCCCCTGAAGACTACAACCTACTGCAGAGAATAATAACTTCTCCCAAACACAGCAAAGAGTTCCACATCTTTTCAGCAGCAGCAAGCAAGCCTTACAGACTGTCATGCTCCCTCTAAATAGTTGCACAAGTTCAACAACAAAAACACAACTACTCTTCCTAAGCAGTAGTACACACATGACATAAAGTCATGACATCTGATCTAACATCAGAAACAAAAAACAAACAAAACAACACTTTACTCCCCCTTTTTAGCCAAAAATTGACAAAAATAGAGTAAATGTAAGCAAACACAAATGGAATCACACACATGGAAGCACAAAAGAAGCAAAATGCATACAACACAAGTTCAGATGGAAACACAAGCAAAAATAGATGGAAACAAACACCTATCACTTTTAGATGATCCTCCAACTCTTGCCTCTATCAAAGATCCTTCTGCACTCCTTGAAGTTGTCACCTGTCTTAGGAGTGTTGATCATAAACTCCCTTACCACAACCTTCAAGTACATCTTCTTCAAACTGGTCCTTCTATATTGTAGAGATCTTTTATTCCACTCATTAACAGTCTTCACTGGCTCAGTCCTTCTAAGCATCAGAGACTAGAGGAAAGATACAGTATTTATTGCATTCCTCCATATCTGTAATTGCTACAATTCTTCAACTATGCAAATTCCAAGTTCGCCTCTTAATTTCTCAAATTGGTTCGCATCCAAAGCTTTAGTGAAAATATCAGCCATTTGCTTCTCAATGGCTACATGCTCAAGACTGGTCACTTTTTCTTCAACAAGATCTCTGATAAAGTGAAGTCGGATGTCAATATGC
This sequence comes from Lathyrus tuberosus, assembly GCA_022829125.1. Lineage (NCBI taxonomy): Eukaryota > Viridiplantae > Streptophyta > Magnoliopsida > Fabales > Fabaceae > Lathyrus > Lathyrus tuberosus. The sequence continues at coordinate 1,766,258 of JALAZF010000179.1, forward strand.
TTTGTCCTACTATGTTAAACATGATTCTTAGATATGTTGATATCACTTAAATTGTCACAGTAAAATATCATGACATCTTGCTTTATATTGTACTCCTTCAAGATCTGCTTCATCCAAAGTAGCTAAGAACATCTGCTTCCTGTTACAATATACTTAGCCTCAGCAATGGAAAAAGACACACAATTTTGCTTCTTACTGAACCAAGAAATCATGTTGTTTCCCAAGAAGAAACATCCTCCAGAGGTGTTTTTCATATCATCAGCACTACCTGCCTAATCAACATCACAATATCCAACCAGCATGGCATCAGCACCATGTGAGTACAACATTCCATAGTCACTAGTACCGTTTACATACTTAAAAATCCTCTTTACTTGATTGATGTGACTAACTTTTGTCTCAACTTGATATCTAGCACAAACTCCAACAGCAAATGTGATATCAGGTGTACTAGTAGTCAAATATAGTAAACTTTCTATCATACTTCTGTAAAGACTTTAATCCACACTAATCCCATTTCCATCCTTAGAGAGCTTCAAATGAGTAGGTGCAGGAGTCCTTTTATAACTGGCCTTCTCCATGTCAAACTTCTTTACTATGTTCTTGGCATACTTGATTTGGGATATGAAAATAGAATCCTCCATTTGACTAACTTGAAGTCCAAGAAAATAGGTCAATTCGGGTACTAAACTCATCTCAAACTCAGACTGCATTTGTTTGACAAAATGTTGGGCCATATGGTATGACATTCCACCAAAAACAATGTCATCAACATATATTTTAGCAATCATGAGCTTGCCATCCTTTTCTTTAACAAATAATGTTTTGTCTATTCCTCATTTCCTGTACCCATTTTTTACTAGAAATTCAATCAGTATTTCATACCAAGCCCTAAGAGCTTGCTTTAGACCATAAAAAGCCTTTAGTTTGTAAACATGATTTGGAAAAGTGGAATCCACAAATCCTTTTGGCTGTTCAACATAAACTTCCTCTTGTAAGATCTCATTCAAAAAGGCACTTTTTACATCCATCTGATACAGCTTAAATCTCAGTAAACATGTTACCCCTAGTAAAGTCTTATAGATTCAAGACGAGCAACTAGTGCAAAGGTCTCATCAAAGTCAACTCCTTCAATTTGAGTGTACCCTTGTGCCATAAGTCTGGCCTTATTCATAGTAACCACTCTATTTTCATTTGACTTATTCTTATATACCCACCTTGTTCCAATGACATTTGTTCCCTCAGGTCTAGGAACCAAATCCCAAACTTCATTCCTTTTGAACTGCTTCAATTCATCTTGCATGGCATTGATCCAGAATTCAATAGTCAGAGCTTCTTTCACATTTTTTAGGTTAAATTTTTGAAACAAAACAAGAATTGGATGTCACTTCTCTTAACCTTGTAATAACCCCTTCATTTGGATTTCCTATTATGAGCTCCTTGGGATGATCCTTCTGAATTCTAATGAAGGGCCCTTTATTTGTCTGATTGTCATCATCTTCCACAATGATAGGATCATTGTTGATGTTATTGTCAGCTTCATTTTCTTTTGTAACAGTCTCCTGAGGTGGTGTTTCAACATCTGTATACCTCTCTTGAGTTGAGTCATCTATTACCACATTAATAGACTTCATCATTGTCTTGGTTCTTGTGTTGAAAACTCTATAGGCTCTGCTGTTCATGGAATAGCCAAGGAAAATTCCTTCATCACTTTTAGAATCCATTTTCCTTCTTTGCTCACGATTAGCCAGAATATAACACCTGCTTTCAAAGACATGGAAGTACTTGACAGTCGGTTTTCTTCCCTTTCATAATTCATAAAGAGTTGTTGAAGTATCAGTTCTTAAGGTAACCCGATTATGAATATAACATGCAGTATTCATAGCTTCAGCCCAAAAATGATATGGCAGGTGTTTAGTATAAAGCATGACCCTAACAGATTCTTGTAGAGTTCTATTTTCCCTCTCAATTACCCCATTCTGCTGAGGAGTGATAGGAGATGAAAACTCATGACTGATCCCTTTAAAAGAACAAAAATCAGCAAACTTGCTATTTTTAAATTCCCTTCCCTGATCACTTCTAATTCTGACAATTTTGCTTTCTTTCTATCTTTGAAGCTTTTGGCACAAACCCTCAAAGACTTCAAAGACATCAGACTTTTCTCTGATGAAATGCACCCAGGTAAATATTGAGTAATCATCAACAACATATGCATACCTTTTTCCACCAAGGCTCTAAACTTTCATAGGACCCATCAAATCCATATGAAGAAGTTCCAACACTCTTGAGGTGGTTAGATGTTGGACCTTGGGATGAGACATCTTGGTTTGCTTTCCAATTTGGCATTCCCCACAAATTTTTCCTTCCTCTATCTTGAGCTTGGGAATTCCTCTAATTGCCTTTACTGAAACAATTTTCTTCATTCCTCTAAGATGCAAATGACCAATTTTCTAGTGCCATAGTTGAACTTCATCTTCTTTAGATAATAAATATGTAGGAGAATTCTTTGTTGAAAGGGGTGTCCATAAGTAACAGTTGTGTTTAGACCTGACTCCTCTCATCAGAGCTTCATCCTTCTCATTTGTGACCCTACATTCAAACTTAGTGAAGTTGACCTTCAATCCCTGATCACATAACTGACTGATACTTATCAAATTGGTCGTCAATCCTTTTACAAGCAGCACATTTTCAATACTATGAGATCCTGCACAAGCTAGTTTTCTAATTCCTTGAATTTCTCCTTTTGCACCATCCCCAAAAGTGACATAACTAGTAAAGTGTGATCGAATGTTGACCAAGAAGTTCTCTATACCGGTCATGTGTCTAGAACACCCATTATCAAAATACCAGTCTTCTTTGGCAGAAGCTCTGAGAGAGGTATGAGCAATAAGATATTTGACAGTGTCTTTGGGAACCTTCCCCTTGGTATTTTGCAAAGCCTCATGACTAACCTTGGGTTGAGCAAAAAACTTAGGATATTCATGCAGTTTAAAACAGAAAGGTTAAATATGACCAAACCTACCGCAATAATGACACTTCAACTGATGGGTCTTGCTACCCTTTTTGCTAACCTGATGCCTGGCTTGATGTTGAGACACTTGTTTTAACATGCTTGAACTTTTGACCTTCCCAGAACCTGGTTTTGTATCCTTAAGGTCTCAATTCAGGAACTGATTATTAAACCCTATGCCTCTCAGGTCACCAGCTCTTTGTCCAACTTGAAGAATTTCGTCTAACATGTTAGAACCGTTGTTCAACATTCTTATAAACTTGGTCATATTTTCAAGCATGAAAGTCAGCATGGTTACTTCAACCTGCAGACTATAGATGTTTGACAAGCATTCTTCCTTCTCATACTGTAGTTGAGCAATAATTTCTTGCTGTTTCTCACTCTTAGTGCACGGATTTTTGTAGGAAATAGCCAGTTCAACATAAGAAGTCTCTCCATCACTGGACTCTACATCAGATGCCCATCTTCCAGTCAAAGCAGTCACACGTTTTACTGTTTCACCATCACTTTCACTTTCCTCTTTAGGCCACAAGGCTTCCAATCCCTTATATTGTTTCTTCAGATAAGTGGGACACTTTGCTTTAAAGTGTCAAAATCCTTCACATTCATGAAATTTTACCCCTCTATTCTGGTTAGTCTTTTCTTCAGTTCTTGCTTTTCCTTGAGGGTTATAGCTGGAGTTAGAATCGATGTTCTGAACATTTGGTTTTGACTTCCTCTCCATTCTTCTCAGCACTTGATTGAACTGTCTTTCTAGTAACACAATAGCATTGACCATTCCTTCATTTGTGTCAAGACCACTTTCTTCCACTTCATCTCCTGAATTTGAAACAAAGGCAATGTTTTTGCTCTTTTTCTCTGTTCTATCATTTAAGGCCATTTCAAATGTTTGAAGTGAGCCAACTAACTCATCAATCTTCATACTCCTGATGTTTTGGGCTTCCTCTATGGCAGTGACCTTCATGTCAAACTTCTTAGGAAGAGACCTAAGAATCTTCCTCGCCAACTTCTCTTATGATATCTTCTCCCCCAATGCACTTAAGGCATTAGCTATTTCAAGTATATTCATGTGAAAGTCATGAATACTTTCATCTTCTCTCATCTTCAGATTCTCAAATTTGGTGGTGAGAAGCTGAAGTCTTGACATCTTCACTTTGGATGTCCCTTCATGAGTTGTCTTAAGAATTTTCCAAGCATCCTTAGCCACAGTACAAGTGTTGATCAACCTAAACATATTCTTGTAAACTCCATTGAACAAAGCATTTAAGACTTTGGAGTTTCCAAGAGCAGTCTCATCTTCCTCCTTGGTCTAATCTTCTTCTAGCTTCAAGGTTTCTTTTCCATCTTTATCTTTAATCACAGGGTGCTCCCAGCCCTTGATGACAACCTTCCAAGTTCTGCTATCCATAGATTTTAATAAATCCACCATACATACCTTCCAATAGTCATAAATAGTGTCATCCAAGATTGAAGGCCTATTAACATTTCCTCCTCCTTCTTGTCCATAGTACCAGAATACAAACTCCCTGGAGCTCACCCAAAAATAGAACCGAGTGACCCGTTTTGATTCCAATTGAAATTTTTGCATGCAAATACCAGATGTCGAGATAGATGTCACAACACTGGGATCAAAACACAACTTGAACACACAACAACAAAAAACTGGAAATTGAAGAAAATAAATAACACCAAAGTTGTTAACCCAGTTTGGTGAAACTCGCCTACGTCTGGGGGCTACCAAGCCAGGAAGGAAATCCACTATCAGTAGTACTAATTCGAAGCTAAACAATCCCAGTTTATAACTCCTCACTTAATCCATACCCAGTGCAACTTCTACCTAGGAACTCCTAGATATGAGAACCCCTCTCACTCCCAAATCACCTCAGTGATATCAAACAATCACAGTCCCAGTGACTGTATACAAAACAAACAATAGAAGTAGTACACTTCCAAGACAATACTTGATCTTGCTTAAAAGCTTCAATCAAGAACAATACACTTTTTGCTTAAAAGCTTAGAGTGAACAATGAACAATCAGTCAAACTCAATGCATCAGAAGATACATGAGTGACATACAATTAACAAACAAAAACTCTAGGGACCAACCAAAACAAAGACTAATCCTAATTCTCTAAATTCTTCACGATATGCTCTCTTACTCTAATAGGTTTTTTCCTCTCTTTAAATAGCCTTCAGACCTACTGGATTTGGGCTTCTTGAGGCGCACAAATAGCAGCAATCAGTATAAACTGGCTGCAAATCAACATGCATAATAGTAGGAGAAAAATACAAACTTTCCTAAAAAGGCTCAAGGATCCTTTTTATGAAAAGTAATAGAATCTATAATAACATAAATTCCCAGAATATACTCCCATAAAAGTCGCTCACGTGTGCATCAGAACACACTAAAAAATCACACTAAAATTACCAAAATAGTCATGCCTTAACTATCTGGTATAACATGTCCTGGAACATGTCACACATCATGTAGAACATGATGTCTGATTAACATGGCAGAACATCTGGTTCAACATGTTGTTTTACCAAAATGCAGTCAATCCAAAAACCACAGGACTTACAACGACCATGCCAGGAATACTTTCGGTACAATGAGTTGGACCCTTACTCGTAGAATCGACATCGATCCCAATGATCAGTAATTATGAGGAGCACACACATAAGTTATTTCATCCACATACACTTGTATCGTCACTAACATCTTTACCATGGCACCGGCAATTCAACTGGACACACCGCCTAGCCACAACCTTGTCGGGAATACTTTCAGTACAACGAGCCGGCCTCTTACTCGGACCAGTAATTTTGATACCACTGATGGTTCGTTAAGAGAAGCACGAACGGAAGTTCTTTCATCCATATACACTTGTACCACCATTGACACACTTACCACCTCACGAACACTTCAACATGTGACACCGCTTAACCACCACCATGTCTGAAAGACTTTTGATACAAGATTCAGATCCCTTACTCTAATCACCGACTCTGATACCACTAATGAATTTGTATGTTGATCATCAATGATTACAATGACCTGACTTTTTCATCTGAGCATGAGGTTTGTTTATTTCAAAACGGATCGATGATCTGGTTTGGTTATTTGTTGACTGAATTTCTTTGTCCAATACGAAATCGGTGATCTGAATCGCTAATAGATTTCGACACTTGTAATTTGTAGTGGTTTACCCACACAATAAGAACAATTCAAAGATCCCTCATTGTTTCATCTTTCATCAATATCTTCCTTGGATATCACCTAAAACACTCAAAGTATTCCCGTAATTTGTACTACATGATGGACAAATAGATTATAGAGAATTTGCTGCCATGATGAGAAAGGGCAATGACGGGATGGGAAGACGAACCATGACAAACAGACTCAATTTCAGAAATGCTATTGCTTCCTTTTCAGAGATGTTCTGGTGAGCTTAATTCTTCCCCTGTTTCTTGCTCTGAAGAAAACGATAAAGAAACTTTGATATTGATTTGATTGTTGTATATTTTATTGTTCAATGTGTATTTTCGTCCTATATGATATCTCATATATTTGATATATTTTTTAATTGTAAAATATTAAATTAATCTTAAATTATTGATTTTAACTTACAGGAATAAACAGTAATGCATATTGAATAAGTTATCGATAAGGGTGTTGAGCTTAGAAAGCAGAATGGAGGTACTCAAATAACTTGCTTCGCTAAATAATTTTACTCTGCATATTGAACAAATTTATCCAACTAAAGATCTATAATTAAACAAGGTTTCAAAAAACCATGTCATTCATATAGAGAATACATTGTATGGATGAATGATTTTTCAAATATAGAGTTTAAAGTGTTGAAAAAACTTTGTTCTGTTTTTTGGAGTGGCTAAGGTGAGATGTGGTAGGTGTCTGTCATGTGGTGCATTAATAATCACATTACATAGTAACCCTTATCTGGTATAACATGTCTTGGAACATGTCACACATCATGTAGAACATGATGTCTGATTAACATGGCAGAACATCTGGTTCAACATGTTGTTTTACCAAAATGCAGTCAATCCAAAAACCACAGGACTTACAACGACCATGCCAGGAATACTTTCGGTACAATGAGTTGGACCCTTACTCGTAGAATCGACATCGATCCCAATGATCAGTAATTATGAGGAGCACACACATAAGCTATTTCATCCACATACACTTGTATCGTCACTAACATCTTTACCATGGCACCAGCAATTCAACAGGACACACCGCCTGGCCACAACCTTGTCGGGAATACTTTCAGTACAACGAGTCAGCCTCTTACTCGGACCAGTAATTTTGATACCACTGATGGTTCGTTAAGAGAAGCACGAACGGAAGTTCTTTCATCCATATACACTTGTACCACCGTTGACACACTTACCACCTCACGAACACTTCAACATGTGACACCGCTTAACCACCACAATGTCTGAAAGACTTTTGATACAAGAATCCGATCCCTTACTCTAATCAACGACTCTAATGAATCATGAGGATAAACATCCACATTGAATTAAGAGCAACACAAGTGGAAAAGATACCACATATTCAACTAAAATCCTAAAGTATTAAATATATGAATCATCTCATTCAAAAAGTGTAAAACCTCTATTTTTTTCAAACTATCTTACACTTATATAAGAAACATGGTATAAAGAGTGAAAAAAATATGGATGAATAAATTTCTTTTGATATGTTCCGCCAGAAAAATAAAGTATTCGACTATTTTCTATATTACATTTAAATTTCGTTAGTAGTCTTACCGGGTGAATAATGCTTTCTTATAAGTAACCCTATAACTCCTCAAATTTTTTTTGTAAAGTTTCAAATAAAGGATAATGATCAATTCTTCGTCTCTTTCCTTACAGATTCTTTTCATAATCAGGTAGAAATTTATCAAGTCTTAAAACGTGTTAACGGATATGATTTTGAATTTTGATTATTTTAATCGATTCTACTTTTACGACAGCCGACTAATCTGCTCCTACAAGAACCTTTCAACAAGCAATAGATTAGTTATTCCATGCTTTTTCCTTAATAAAAGTAGTCCACCTTTATACCTTTGTATGAGAATGCAAATTTGTCTTTTTCAGTATCTTATCTTGAACTTATTTTTCAGAGCTTTCATTATTTTTGACTCTTCTACTCCGAACATGTTTCTTTTATATCACTTTCAACGTAACTTTTGATGCAAGTAACAATTAAAAGCATTTTGATCAGGTGAAACATCCACGGGGAAGACAGCGACAAATAACCTATCATCCTTAGTATTAATGCCGCCTTAATTATCCATTGCGTATTATAAAATGCCGCCTTTATAATAATCAAGTGTATAGCATAGTTGATTTTTCATGGCCTGGATTTCTTTCTTCCTTTTGCCGCCTCAATATAAAAATATTTGTGATGAAGCATTTTTAAATAATCTTAAAATTTCAGCTTGTGGAGATATTTTTGTTGGGAGAGAAAGAGAAAAAATAAAGTAATAAGGATTCTATTATTGAATTGAATTGAATGATATTAACTGAAGTACAAACTATATATTTATATACAACAAATTTGTTTATTAAGTAAAGGAATAAACTAAGTAATAAATTCTAAACTCTAATTAACTTTGAGCTTGAGACACTCAATTTGTATTATATCTAATATCCTAATATCCCTCCTATAATTCAAGTTGTTGAAACACACTAATCATTGTCAATCTGACTTATGTCTAATTTCTTTCTCAAAGTTAGGAACATGTCAATCTTAAATCCTTTGGTGAAAATGTCGGTCAATTGTGCTTCACTTGAGTAATGTCTTACTTCAAGTTCACCTTGATTCACCTTCTCCCTTAAGAAGTGAAATCTATCTTCGATGTGCTTACTCCTTTCATGCAAAACTAGATTCTTTGCTAGATTTATGGCTGACTTGTTGTCGATCTACAGTACCAGATGTTTCTTCACTTCGACCTCCATTTCTTCAAGCACATATCTGATCCAAATTTCTTGATATGCAGCATAAGATCCTGCTATATATTCAGCCTCACATGATGACAATGTCATCACATGTTGCTTTCTCGAGCAACATGAGATTGGGGCACTAAATACTTGAAAGAAATATCCAGTAGTGCTTCTTCGATCTTTCTTATCTCCACACCAATCAGTATCTGAATAGCAAGTAACCATAGTTTATTTACTTTCAGAGTCTCGTCGAAATAGAATTCCATACTTTGTCGATCCTTTTAAGTATCTCAGGATTCTTCTTGCAGCCTTCATGTGTGACACCATTGGTTCACTCATGTATCTGCTCTCTAATCCGACTGAGAAACATATATCAGGTCAACTATTGCACACATATCTCAGAGATCCGATAGTTTGTTTGAACAAGGTTACATCGATTTTGTCTTCCTCTCCATGCTTCTCCAACTTCAAATTTGGTTCGATGGGCGAAGATACAAAAGTCGAATCATCCATCCTGAATCTCTTGAGTATCTCCTTGACATACTTTCTTTGATGTAGCAACATACCTTGCTTCAAAATTTGAAATTTCATGCCTAGGAAGTATGTCAACTTTCCCAGATATGACATTTCAAATTCCCTCTTCAGCAGCTCTTTGAACTTCGACAAGTTCTTCAAGCTATTTTCAATTACTAGCAAGTCATCAACATATAAACAGATGATTGTTATATCTTGTGTCACTACCTGAACAAAGACACCATACTCATATTTGCATTTGATAAATCCTAATTCGACCAAGTATGAGTCGATCTTCTTGTTCTGTACCCTAGGTGCCCGTTTGAGGCCATAGAGCGCTTTGTGCAACTTATATACTTTCCTTGCTTCCTCCTGAATCACAAACCCAGAAGGTTGTGTGACATACACCTATTCATCTAAATGAGCATTCAAAAATGCCGATTTCACATCTAAGTGAAATGTCGACCAGCCTTGCTTACATGCCAAGGCTAAAACCAATCTGACAGTCTCCAATCTTACGACAGGTGCAAATACATCAAAGTAGTCGAATCCTGCTCGCTGAAGAAATCCTCGAGCTAAAATTTTTGCCTTATGTCTTGCTATCGATCCATCAACATTGTGCTTTAACTTGAACACCCACTTCACTTTGATAGCTTTTGTATGTGCTGACAGTTTGACCAACTCCCATGAGTAATTTCTTTCGATTGCTTGTAACTCTTTAACCATAACAGACTTTCACTTGATATTCTTTAAAGCCTCGCTATAATTGAATGGTTCGGCACTTGCAAGTAAAGCAACATGAACTACTTCTCCATCTATTGTGACTTCATCGTCACCAACCACTCCATAGTCTTGAAGTTTTGTTGGACGAGCTCTAGTTCTTTGAGGTCTCTGACTTGTTCTGGCCATATCCTCTTCGACTTCGACTGTGTTAGGTATGTCAGCAACAACTTCAACGTCAACTGGAATAGTTACAATATCTTAGAATTCAACATCATTTCTTGCTTCGTCGAAGTCATAGCTCATCAATGTCTTATCAATTGAATTACTAGAGTTCCAATCCCAAGCAAAATTTTCATCAATCACATTATCTCGAATAATTATAATATTCTAATTAATTGGATTTAACAACTTGTATGCTTCAGTCTTATGATATCCTACCAGAATCGTAGGTTCACTCTTATCATCAAGCTTCCTTCTCATTGCATCAGGAACATGCTTGTAGCAAATAGATCTAAACACCTTCAGATGACTCAATGATGGTTGTTTTCCAATCGACACTTCTTCAGGAACCTTGTTCTTCAGTTTCATAGTAGGAAACTTGCTCAGAATATAAATAGCAGTCGTAATTGTAACGCCCCGATTTTTGTTAGATTTATTTAATCGAGTCGATTTAATTATTTTTGGTCTTTATATTATTTTATTCTTGGTTTTTATGTGGTAAATGTGTTATGTTTATCGTTATTATGTTTTATCGCGTTTTGGGAACGTTTGCGAGAAAATTGAGTGTAGGGGTATTTTGATCTTTTTGGCTTGGTTAGATATTGTTTTTCATTTAAAATAGAAAACATAGAAAGAAAAAGAGAGAAAAAGAAGTTAAGAGAAATAGAGAAGGAGAAGAATAAAAAGAGGAAAACTTGGAGTGTAAGAAACCGACACTTCGAAGTGCGATTAATCGGGTAAGGGTGCGAAACTCGGTTATACTATGCTTGTGTATGATTATGTATGTGTGTGTTTGAATGTTCTCTTGCCTTTTCTAGTTTTTCCATTTTAGGTTGAAATGAGAAAAATGAATCGAAATCGATGTTTTCACGGTCGAAAATCGATATAAACTGTGTTGAATGATCGTATTATATGTATGAACATTGTTGATACTTGTTTTGATTGATTGGAAATGTCTTGGGTTGAGAAAGATGAATTTTTGGGGTTTGGAACTATGTAAAACACAGCTGAATTTTTCTGTTTCTGGTGTAGACCGTCGGGCGATGCTTTGAGCGCCGGGCAACGCATGGGTTGCGCCACTGCTCCGCCGGGCGATGCCCAAGAGGCGCAGCTTGTCACGCTGCTGACTCTTTTAAAGTTTTGGTTGGGGAATGTACGTCGCTGCTTCGCCGGGCGATGCAGAGGCGAAGAGAGCACCGCTGGGCGAAAATAGGTACCGTCGGGCGCTCCTGGGGATTTTTTAATACTTTTGTTTTCTTTGAAAATGCATAACTTTTGATCTGTACTTCGGATCGGGACGTTCCTAGTATTGTTGGGAAGCTTGTTAGTTCTGCAGCTATGCAGTATGTGTGTTGGCTAAATTTTGTTAAAACCTATATGATAGCTTTATGTCACTAAAGTTGTTTTAACATGTGTATCTGCCATATTAGATTAGTTGCAGGTTGTGGAGATGTCAAGTGTGATGTCTTGACATGTTGTGCTGCACTAAGATGATATGAGTACATGGTTATTTTAAGGTGTTGCGGTTTTGCTGTCATGTGATGGTTAATCAAGATGTTCTAATTTACTGCATTCAACATGTCGGATAAGATGTCCTATGCTGAATCATTCGACATCGCGCCTGTGCTGAGCTGGGCAGTTAAATTCTGTTATGATTTAACAGATGCAGAATATTCTGGGAATATTATGTTATCCTATGTGGCGTTGTTTTGTTTGGTCTGGAAGATTCAAGTCAGAATCAAGAAGAATAATGACTTTCTAAATTATGGAGATAATTTAGGAAAGATTTGATTGAATACCTATTTTGGTGCAGAAGTTATTGCAGATTTTTTACATCAGTTTTATTGTGATTTGAAGCCCAAATCCAGTTGGGATGTAGGTTATAAATAGGAGTGTTTGTAACCTGATTTTGTAACGATTCCAAGATGTAAAATTATTAGGGTTTCGTTCTTGTGAACCACTCTCTAGGAGAGTTGGTTTGTGTGAACCACTCGGATTGTGAGATGGTCACTGTACTCCTCGAAGCTTTTAAGCAAAAGTGAGTATTGTTCTTGGAGGAAGCTTTTAAGTAACTCTGAGCCGTGTATTGGAAGGGTGTCTTCCTTGTGGAACTGTTGTATAGGTAAAGAGCCGTTGATGCAGTGGCGGATAGTCGACTGCTAGACATCATTGCGATGATTGGGAGTGAGAAGAGTTTCTCATAGCTAGAGAGGATCTAGGTAGAAGGGTTATTGGGTAGTGATTGAGTGATAAGCTGTAAACGGAGAGTTTAGCTTTGAATTGATACTACTAATAGTGGACTTCATCCCTGGCTTGGTAGCCCCCAGAGTAGGTGTGTTAAACCGAACTGGGTTAACAATTTTGTGTGTCTTGCTTTTATCTTTTCAGTACCATGAATTTTGCTATATACCTTGCCATTTATGTTCATGTCAGACCAGATGTCGAATGGCATGTTATAGGACATCTGAACTCTGCACATGTACCATAATTTCAATTGGTATCAGAGCAGGCATCCTGTTCTGTTTCTGGGTGAGATCCGAGGGGGATACTTTCTGGTTCATGGTAAAGGAAGAAGGATGTTATACTAAAAAGCTGTTTGAACGTGATAGGTTTATACTGGTGGTCCCTAGAAGTGGAGGATGAACTATTCATGACCGCTGGTACTTATAGGAAAAAAATGATGTATGGTGGATGTGTGCTTGCTGTGTAGCTGTGATGTCAGACAAGATATCTTGACACCGTGTTTCAGTTTCTTTTAAGGATCTTGTTGTGGGGAAGTTTATTTCTCTCCAAGGAATTGCTCTGTTATTTCCGCTGTGTGCGCCTCTGATTTGTTCTAGTGTTGTGTTCTATTTGATTGCTGCTATGTTTGATTGTGGTTCTCCAGTATTTCATGCAAAGGCTGTTTCAGCCAATATTAGCCAAAGTGGAAGAATGGTTTTTTTTTTGCAGAGCTTCAGTTCATGATGTCAAGTCTGATGTCCTAACATGTGACTACAGAACTGGAGAATATTCAGGTCAGAATGTTGTGTTTGGTTTGTTACCTTTTGGTTGCAATTCTTTGGGTTTTCCTGATGAGAGATTCCTAGCGAAAATCATGGTGGAGATTTTATTTGATTTGTTTTGTTTGCACCTAGATAGTGGTGATTTTGTGTAATATGTTGTACCTGAAGACTATTGAGGAGGTTGTGATTGTTGTGTATTCCGCCGCATGGTATCTGATGGAACCCTGGGGGTCCTTGTGTCGCTAGTAAAGGAAGGGAAGTAGGGTTGGTCTCCTCAGAAGAGTTGATGTGTGATGATGTAGTGTATGCAAGACTGTTTCAACCAACTGTGTAAAGTTGCCAACGATACTTGAGTTTTATTTCTCAAGTCCACTCTTAAAGGCACTATAGTGTGTGGTTGATTTACTCTTCAAGAAATCTGTTGAAGAAAGGATAGAGCCATTTATTTTGGTCTCTAGAAGAGTCTTTCTAATACTTGACCTAATTAGGAAAGTGACTCTGTGTCTTGCTGTTGTTTAGTTTTGCTGGAGCTTGGATTAGTTTTGAAGACCTTTAAGATGATCAAGGGAAGTCTTCATCTAGCTTAGGTTCAACTATGTGATGTCCTCCACATGATGGAACACTAGGAAGAGTAAAAGATGCAGACGTGTTGATGGTGTGTATCATGCAAGTACTTATGGTCTGATCAGAAAGGATGATCAGCTACTGGTGAACTCTTGTATCCCCTGCAAAGAGGTGTATATGGATTACTACGGATGTTACCTCCAAAACCATAGTAAGTGTCAAATCCATGTGTTTGAGATTGTTGTCAGATCTGATGTTGGAACAACATCTCAAAGGTGTTGAGTTTTCAGCCAAGGAAGTTAGTTGTGCTCATGGTGGAGTATCAGGTCAAGCCACTTACCTAACCTGACGTGATCAGTGGTGTGGATTGATAAAAGAGGGATCAGCTAGTGCCACAAGTGTGCAGGAAAAGAATGTCAGACCAAATGTCGTACCTTGTGTGTGAAGGTTATCTTATCACATATGATAAATACCTTGACAGGAGTTGAGTATTTGTCTGCTTTTGATAAGGATGTGCATCTAACTAATGACAAAATACATTGACGGGAGACTATGTATATGTCTGATGTAAAGGTGCAGGGCTGCTGAAGTGTTGAGAAATTACTTTTCTCTTGTGGCTGTTTATTTCTCTTTGTGGTGTGTTTGTGTGTGACGACCTGAATTATGCTGTTGAAGATGGAAGACTATGAAGACATCATAATCTTGATGGTTGGATCAGTCTATTTCTGATCTAGGTGCTTTGGAGCATGTTTTTTTTTTAAAGTCGAGGATATGTGGCTGTTATCCCTGGCTTTCTACTGACGGCTCTACTAAGGGAAGTGGCATTCTTTGGTATAGCTATGGGGTAGTCTTGAACTACTTATTTTCTGAAGATTCAGATGTGGTAGGTTTAAAGTCTTTGGAGTTTCTGAGCAGGATAGAGGTTGTCTACTCAAACTTGATTATTGAATCAAGTCTATGAGAGCATGGAAATCTATTTCTGCAAAGGGAGGAGGTTCTTCTGAGTGGCAGAAGGAAGAGCTGAATTCAACAGTTGGATGTCATAATGTTCAGACATCTAGCTTAACATCAGAAGTCTCAGTTGGTGATGTGGCACATCAGCTTATGATAGGGTGATCTACAGGAATGAACAATAAGATGTTTCAAAAGATCGTTCTCTTGGCAGTTTGCGGGAGCTGCAGGAAGGAGAAAATGTTCATGACCATGGCTTAGGGAGTCTTAGTGTGTTTGCTATTGAGCAATTAGAACATGTGACTTGAAGATCAAGTCCTTGGTGGATCAGGATATCTCTGTGAGAGTTCTGACAAACGTGAAAAAGATCAAACTGTGGCATTTGGTTGTTCTCAGAAGTGGATTCGAAGAATCAAGATAATCAGAGTGTGGCAGCTGGTTATTATTGAGGATTGTCTTGGAACAAGTCACTCTTGGGCAGAAGGGTGATGAGTTGAAGACTCAAGGAGATTATTCTTCTTGAAGGTGGATGAGAGTTTATTTCTCTAGTTCTTTGGATTACTATGCTATAGTAAGTCCAGATGGTGGAGCATATCAAGAATCATGGTGATGGTGTCTTGGTGTGTGGCAGATGTTCTAACTTGGTGCTGGAACATTATCTGGGTTGGATTTCCTTGGTGAAGGATGATTGTGGTCTGGTTCAGGAGCTTGGTGCCTAAGGAGCATCTACGTAGTTATACGGGAGAATGATGAAGTAGAAGGCCTGCCTTGGATGGAGAATGAAGTAGATCAGGTATTGATTGATTAGAAGTCTGAAGATGAATAGTATGATAGGGAATGACTGCCTTTGGAAAGTTGGAGGATCTATGTGACTTTAATCTTTATCTAACAGGTTGTTTGAAGGAGGATGGTGATCCTTATGAATAGCCAAATTGTAAATTCATGTGTGAGTGACTGTTGTTTATTGTCAAAAGGGATTGTGGTGCCAAAATGAATATGCTTCAGCAGGTGGCTGGACTGGGAGTGAGCTCTTGAAGACATGAAGATGCGTCTTATGTTTTCCATTCAGGTGCACTAGTTATCCACGTCAGGGGGAGTAATACTACTGTTTTTTTTCTTGCTTCTGGTTGATTTCCCTTAAATGCATAGTTTCTTGGTTTGGCATATTATGGCTAAAAAGGGGGAGAAGTAAGTGTCCTTGGTTGTTTCCTTGAGGGGGAGCTGGTTGTGTTATTCAAAGGTTGTATGGATATTGCTCTGGTGTGCTATTGCTTTGTCAAATATGGCTAATAAGGGGGAGAGTGTGTGATTGCATGATGTGCTGATATCTGATGTCCCATATGATGTTCTAACATTTATTTGTGATTGCTAGTGTGAGTGGTGAGCTAGTTGGTAAATGTTGTTGTGGAGTTGTTGCTGTGTGAGGTTGTGTATGTGTGCAGATGAAGATTGAGTGCTGATCTGCTTGTGTAGGTGTTGTAGTGCTGATAATTGTTTTATTTGCTACTGATGTGTGTGACTATCTTCTGCTGCTGATATATTTGATATGATATGATGGTTTTAGCCAAAATTTTCCAAAGGGGGAGTTTGTTAGTTCTGCAGCTATGCAGTATGTGTGTTGGCTAAATTTTGTTAAAACCTATATGATAGCTTTATGTCACTAAAGTTGTTTTAACATGTGTATCTGCCATATTAGATTAGTTGCAGGTTGTGGAGATGTCAAGTGTGATGTCTTGACATGTTGTGCTGCACTAAGCTGATATGAGTGCATGGTTGTTTTAAGGTGTTGCGGTTTTGCTGTCATGTGATGGTTAATCAAGATGTTCTAATTTACTGCATTCAACATGTCGGATAAGATGTCCTATGCTGAATCATTCGACATCGCGCCTGTGCTGAGCTGGGCAGTTAAATTCTGTTATGATTTAACAGATGCAGAATATTCTGGGAATATTATGTTATCCTATGTGGCGCTGTTTTGTTTGGTCTGGAAGATTCAAGTCAGAATCAAGAAGAATAATGACTTTCTAAATTATGGAGATAATTTAGGAAAGATTTGATTGAAGACCTATTTTGGTGCAGAAGTTATTGCAGATTTTTTACATCAGTTTTATTGTGATTTGAAGCCCAAATCCAGTTGGGATGTAGGTAATAAATAGGAGTGTTTGTAACCTGATTTTGTAACGATTCCAAGATGTAAAATTATTAGGGTTTCGTTCTTGTGAACCACTTTCTAGGAGAGTTGGTATGTATGAACCACTCGGATTGTGAGATGGTCACTGTACTCCTCGAAGCTTTTAAGCAAGAGTGAGTATTGTTCTTGGAGGAAGCTTTTAAGTAAATCTGAGCCATGTATTGGAAGGGTGTCTTCCTTGTGGAACTGTTGTATAGGTAAAGAGCCGTTGATGCAGTGGCGGACAGTCGACTGCTAGACATCATTGCGATGATTGGGAGTGAGAAGAGTTTCTCATAGCTAGAGAGGATCTAGGTAGAAGGGTCATTGGGTAGTGATTGAGTGATAAGCTGTAAACGGAGAGTTTAGCTTTGAATTGATACTACTAATAGTGGACTTCATCATTGGCTTGGTAGCCCCCGGAGTAGGTGTGTTAAACCGAACTGGGTTAACAATTCTGTGTGTCTTGCTTTTATCTTTTCAGTACCATGAATTTTGCTATATACCTTGCCATTTATGTTCATGCCAGACCAGATGTCGAATGGCATGTTATAGGACATCTGAACTCTGCACATGTACCAGAATTTCAAAGCTAATGAGATGTTATTTCTTATAAAAATGGTTTTGAGACTAGTGGCTGATTTAATTATGTCGGGAATTGAAAATGTGTCGTTTTGTCGACTTTTACCGTCGTAATTGTGTGCGATTGATGTGTTATCATGTGGTACGCTTTTGATATATAACATATAGCTTGTGTGCTGTTATACGATGTGAATGTATGTGATGAAATGTTGTGATGATGGTTTGTGGCCTTATGGCAAATAAATGCATTGTGTTATGTTTGATTGTATATGAATGATTATGGATGCTAAAATGGTTCGCATGGTTGTATATGTGTATGTATTTGATTGTCATGAGTCATTGTATGCCAAGCATCATGATATGCATTCTTGTGATGTCGTGTGCCCTAGTGGGTGTGAGCGACGAAACGATTCCCGAGGGAATCTACTATAACGGTCGTGAGCCTTATACAAAGAGGACCAAAAGTGACGTTATAGACGATCGTGAGCCTTATACAAAGAGGACAGAAAGCGATCGGATCCTGAGCCTTATACAAAGAGGACCGAAAGCGATCCATAAACATTGTGAGCCTTATACCAAGATGACCGAAAGCGACGGGGAACATCGTTTGCCCGACGGGGAGTTACGCTAAGTAACAAGCGACGATTCCAATAATTCTTGAGTGAATTAATGATGAGAATGATGGATGGAACGGTACCGCATTACATTTGCATAGAGTCATTGTGTCGGTCTCTTTGCATTTGCATAAGTCATGAATGGATTGATTATGTGGGAGAATTGTGAATGAAATTGATGAGTTGATATATATATATATATATATATATATATATATATATATATATATATGTTGGTGATAAATGTATTGAGCATGATTGTTATGCCTTTGTGAAGGATGTATGAGATATGAATTGTGTTGTTTTGTATTTGAATTATTGTGTAAGTTGCGGTGAGAATGTTTTACATTGTGTATTTTGTTTTGTTACATAATTGTATGCAACTATAGTATAATTGTGTTTCTCACCCTTCTGCTGTGGTTTGTTGCTCTATGAGGCAATTGCATATTAGTAGTCTTGGAGGCTTTTGTGAAGATTAGTTCTCCATCCGTTTGTCAGTCTGTCTGCTCTGATACGTAGCACGGGAGTGTAGGTTGCTAATTTCGACGCCAAGGAAATTGTTCAAAAGCAAAGTTGAAAATTTGACAGGTCAATTCGACTGGTCATTTCGATTAGAAGGTTTTTGATGAGAAAGGCAAGTCGGAGACAAATGGTACTTAGTGAAAGTGTTGCTAGATTTTTCTAAGTGTGAAGAATACTTTCGACAAAGAAGAAGAAATAGGTTCATTTTCGATGGGTGTTCCTTCTTCGACGGGTGTTTGGAATTCAAAATTCAGGAGGGAATTCCGTTTTGAAATTGGACGTGTGGAACGCATCTAGGAGACGAATGCATGCAGAATGCCATTTGTCGCCATTAGGAGAAATAGCTATTATTGGTAGTTATTTCGTTTGTATATAAATAGGGGGTTTTAGTGTTAGATTTCCGTGTGTGTTCAGAATTTGTACAAATCACTCAAGAAATACTCAAAGTAACCGAGAGAGAGAAAAGAGTAATTACTGAGAAAATGTACGTTTGAAAAACACCAGTTTTCATTCCTTGCATTTAAATAGAAGTTTAAAGTTCTTCATTTACAATTCCTTTTACATTTCTGTCATTTTCTTACTTACAAGTTATTTACATTTCGTCCTTTATTTCAAGAAACAAAGTTCATCATCTCTGTCGAAAAATACAAAGTCTGATAAAAACTATAATGAATTTAATAAATAAAAGGTTTTCTAACGAAAATTGCCAAAATTGTTAAAGCACATTGTCCTAGGATTTGTTTGATCGGTCCTGTAAGTAAACTAATTTTACATAAATTAGGAGATCAGCGGTTGTTTGCGAATTTTCCAAGCAAACAAATTGGCACGCCCAGTGGGACCTTGTGCTATTAACATTTGAAAACCTTCATTTTATAGTGTACGCGTAAGAAATTTGCTTCGTCTTGTTGCATGAAATTAAGAAGTGGTAAACTAGCCATAAATAACGAAGAAAGACCCAGAAGAAGACGAGTACCCAGAATGGCAAATCCAAATCCGTCTAACAATTAGAATGTTGTGAACAATGAAATACCACCCCCTAATCCTTCGACTGGGGGCAGTATGGCCTCAATATCAGTATCAGAGGCTAATCCATCAACAGCGGGTTCGACGCCTGTACTTTCAACGCCTCAGAGTGCGCCTAGTTTTTCAACTATGGGACCCCAAATGCCTCAAATGACTCCCCCCTTCAGGAAGTATGTACATACCCTTTATGTCTGGGTTTTCGATACCACTAAATCGAGAGCAACCATATGGAATGCCAACTTCAGTAATGGCAAGTTTGCATAACGCTCCATCAGCATTTACAGACCCAACAATGAACATACCTTCCCCCTTACAAGGGTCCGGTTCTGGTGCCAAACATCACCAATAACTCTGCGCAAGTAATCAGGCAACAAATGGATGAGAGTAACCATGATATAGTTCAGATGTTGGCCCAACAAATGGGGGTTATATTCATTCCTTTGATCCAAAATACTACACAAACGAATCAACAATTGGCGGCACAGATGATGCGCATTGCTGATTTTTTCGGTGTCCCTCGACCTCCCCCGAGGGGACAGGAAGTTCAGATCCCAAGGGTAGCGGTCGAAGAAGAACCTACTATAAACCAGAGACCAATAAACGTTCCTCAGGCAAACCTACAAGACCAGGGAGCAGTGGTCGAACCACCTCGTGTCAAAATCCCTGTTCAGCAAGAACCTGCGAGGGTGATAGTAAATAGGGGTCAAGATGCTGATGATATTGTGCAACGAATACGTTGTAATAACATGCCGGCGGAAAATAATTTAGCAGCCATGGTCGAAAGAATAATGGCTCGAAATGGGGTAAATGTAGGGTTGCAGAGGCCTAGTTACACATCACCATTATCTGAATATATATTGCAGGAAGATTTACCCCCAAGGTGGAAATTCCCCAAATTCACTAAGTTTTCAGGAGACACGAGTGAATCGACGGTCGAACATGTGGCCCGTTACTTGATCGAAGCAGGCGAAATAGCGCACAATGCGAACTTGAAGATAAAATACTTTCCTAGCTCTCTGTCGAAAAATTATTTTACTTGGTTCACGTCTTTGCCTGCAGGTTCGATCCATACATGGACCCAGTTGGAGAGATTGTTCCATGAACAATTTTACATGGGGCAGACAAAGATAAGCCTGAAAGAATTGGCTAGCGTAAAGAGGATGTTTTCAGAACCAATAGATGATTATCTGAATAGGTTCAGATTGCTCAAGGCAAGGTGTCTCACACAGGTGCCAGAGCACGAGTTAGTCGAAATGGCCGCCGGCGGCCTCGACTATTCTATAAGAAAGAAATTAGACACCCAATATCTAAGAGACATGGCCCAATTAGCTGATAGGGTTAGACAGGTCGAAAGACTAAAACCCGAAAAAGCTAGGGTTAATAAAAATAGGAAAGAAAGGGTGGCCTATGTCGGAGTCTGTGAGGAGGATGACGAAGAAGGATCGTCAAATTTCGACGAGCAAGAGGTAGATTTGGCAGAGTTAAAACAGGGCCCACCTTATGCCTGCAAAGTTTTGGCTCTGTCGAATCGAAAAAATCCAGCCGAATCGGAGAAGAACGACAAGTTCCCTAAGAGAACTTATACGTTCGACGTTACGAAATGCGACGAAATATTTGACTTATTGGTCAAGGATGGCCAAATGATAGTACCTCCTGGTACTAAGGTGCCTCCTTTAGACCAACAGAAAAAGAGAGGTTTTTGTAATTATCACAATTTTTTGGGTCATAAAACGTCTCAATGTTTCCTTTTCAGGGATCTTGTCCAGAATGCAATAAGAGATGGAAGGCTCAAATTCGGCGACAAGTCGAAGTCCCTGGCTAAAGTGGATTCAAACTCCTTGCAGGTGGTGGAAGCCCACTATGCGGAGCCATCCATAGTAAACATGGTTGAAGTTGCTGAGAGCTTCGACAATACCTTGGACATGAAGAAAGCTGCTGATGTTTTCGACAACATGAATGTGGTGGAGGTTGCTGAAGACCCTGCTGACAAAGTTGACATTGTCGGAGACATGACTGATGGTGTGGACCGGTCAATGATGGTCAAGATTGCTGAAGATCTTGGCGCAAAGAGCATCGAGAACTACATTGCTGAGGCCACTGAGGGCATCAACAACGAAACTACTGAGAGTTTCGAGAAAGTCAGCAACGAAACTGCTGAGGGTTTCGACAAAGACAACAATGAGACCACTGAGGGTTTCACAAAAATCAATAAAGGAACTATTGAAGGTTCTTATAAACAAGCTGCTGTTGGGATTCTCCGGAGAACCATGGAGGACCCGAAGGACAAAACTGTTGGATTCATCACCCCACAAGTTGCCAGGAGTCCACTCCCAAAGGTTCTGTCGAAGAAAATCTCTGAGGATTTCAATCGAATGAAGAAGGAGCATGAGGTCGATGAGGGCCTCACCTTGAAACTGAAAAAGTTGGGCATGGATGCAGAATCACCGGCCAATATAAACATGGTCGAAGTAACTCAGGACGCTGCAATGCGAGTTGACGAAGAACGTCGACGGGAGGAGTACCAGAAAGTGGCTTACCCAAAAGAGGAAGAAAATCTGGCAGATTTTATTCATAGATGCTAGAGGAAGAGGTCTGAGGTGATGTTGTGCCCTCGCTGTAGTGCTGTTTTCGACAAAAAGGTAGCACAAAACTTAGAAGGAATAGAGAGGGCAAGAAAAAGAGGAAATTGGAAGCCTGCTGGAGAGAGGTTCGACCCCAAGAGAGGGAACCAAAACGGAGAGAGGTTAGGCGAAAAACGCCCTAACACGTTCAAACCAACAGCCAAGGCTCCAGATGATAGGTGGGTGAATCCAATTCGACAAGCCCAGGGGCAAGGAAAATGGAAGGATTTTGAAGTGCAGAGGTGATCCTCTATGTCATACAGAAAGGAAATCCAGAAGTCCAAAAGGGTGACTTACCCTTCTGAGAATTATAAGGGTAAGAACCCTATGACAAAGTCACAATGGAGGAGATACCAACGTCGAAAGAAGGCTGAGAGGGAGGCTGCAGGAAAAGACAAGCTAGAAACTAGCAGCAACGTTCAAACTTCGACCCAGATGGAAGAAGTGAAGCCTGATAATCGACCCACTGCTCCAGTGCAAGAAGCGCCAAAGGAGGAAGTAACCAAGGATGACGAAATGATAGATGATTTTAACTCAGAGTCAGAAGCATCATTCGAGGTGACATGTAATGTCGTTTCAGTGCTCCCCAGGGAGTATGATCAAATTATGGAAATCGAAGAGGAAGAGCAAGCTTTGGAAGTCGAAACGACCAGACACATGCCAGTTTGCTACTATATCATGAACAACGGATGCGTCGAAGAACATAACGCATTTTTTGAAAGGCCAGATGACTTAATGAAGAACCACCTTAAACCCCTATTTATAAAAGGGAAAGTTGGCGATGTAGGGGTGAATAAAATTCTGGTCGATGGGGGAGCGGCTGTCAACTTGATGCCGCACTTTATGCTGAAGAAAATTGGAAAAGATGATTCCGATACCAAACCTCACAATATGGTA
This sequence comes from Lathyrus tuberosus, assembly GCA_022829125.1. NCBI lineage: Eukaryota > Viridiplantae > Streptophyta > Magnoliopsida > Fabales > Fabaceae > Lathyrus > Lathyrus tuberosus. The sequence continues at coordinate 1,789,648 of JALAZF010000179.1, forward strand.
TTGTTGAATTATGAAGGGAAAGTAGGAACTACTATGGATGTGATTCAGGTAGACTTAACAGTTGGCACCATTACGAGGCCAACTATGTTTATGGTGATTGTGTCGAAGGCAAACTACAACATTCTCTTGGGTAGAGAGTGGATACACGGTATTGGTGCCGTCCCTTCGTCAATGCACCAGCGAATAACCATCTGGCGTGCAGACGGCATAGTCGAAAATATAGAGGCAGACCAAAGTTATTTTTTGGCTGAGGTAAACCAGGTGGATAGGAGGAGTTTCGACAAGAATCTGGATCACATAGCTCCTTGTAGCCCAGCCACCTTCGACATGACGCCAACGGATAATGCTTTTTGCTCATTATACCTTCATCCTACTCACGGGTTTCAGTGGGATAGGGAGGTAGTTGGTGAAGAAAACTACATTTTTGGAACCGCACACATCCAGCCAACTGGTTGGGGCAGCGAATTCAGTGACAATGAGTGAGTCACTAATTCTTGAAAAGATCTCGGCTTACGTAGCCAAGAACAAACTCAAAGCGGCCTTAGAGGCCGAAGTAAAGTATATGACTGTCGAAGCCAATCAGATTGAAGCAGATCGACAAGGTCTAAAAAAGGATTCAAATTGGGATCCTCCGGATAAAGATCAAGGTGATTTGCAGAATCAGAGGCTTGACGCGATTTATGACAACGAACCGTTGGGCTTCGAAAAGGATCCTTTAGCATCAAATGTCAAGATGATGGCACAAGATCTACTTGAAGAAATCGACTTGGGATCAGGGGCAGAGAAGCGACCCACTTATATCAGCGCGAAAGTAAGCCCCCAACTCAGGGTCGAGATAGTCCAATTGTTGAAAGAATTCAAAGATTGTTTCGCATGGGACTATGACGAAATGCCTAGGTTGGATAGGATCTTGGTCGAATTAAGGTTGCCAATAAAACCTGGGAGGAAACCTGTGAAGCAGACTCCAAGGAGATTCGCCCCAGAAATCCTCTCGAAAATTAAAGAAGAAGTCGAAAGACTTCTCAGGTGCAAGTTCATTCGTCCAACCTGGTATGTCGAATGGATTGCTAACATAGTTCATGTAATAAAGAAAAATGGCAAGTTGAGGGTATGCATTGATTTTCGAGACTTGAATTCAGCTACCCCAAAGGATGAATATCCTATGCCAGTGGCGGGAATGCTTGTCGATTCTGCCGCTGGACATGAGCACCTTAGTATGCTTGATGGGTATTCTGGTTATAATCAGATCTTTATTGTTGAGGAAGTTGTCCCAAAAACGGCGTTTCGATGCCCTGGAGCCTTAGGCACTTACGAATGGTTGGTAATGACTTTTGGTTTAAAGAATGTTGGGGCAACATATCAGCGAGCAATGAATTCAATTTTTCACGATTTCATTGAGGATTTTATGCAGATTTACATTAACGATATTATTGTTAAGTCCGTTTCAGGGAACAATCATATAGACCATCTTCGACTATCCTTTGAAAGGATGAGGAAGTTTGGTCTGAAGATGAATCCTCTCAAATGTGCGTTTTGTGTGTAGGCGGGAGACTTCCTAGGATTTGTGGTCCACAAGAAGGGGAACGAAATCAACCATAACAAGGCCAGGGCAATAATGGAGGCGAAAGCGCCATCTATAAAGAAGGAGTTGCAGTCTTTACTTGGCAAGATCAACTTTCTTAGAAGGTTTATCTCCAACCTTAGTGGGAAGACGCAAGCCTTTTCTCCTCTACTTCGACTAAAGAAAGGAGATTTTGAATGGGGGCAAGAGCAGCAGGATGCTTTCGACAAGATCAAGGAGTACCTAACGCACCCCCAATCTTAGTGTCACCTTGTAGAAGTAGAAGTATGAGGTTGTGCATATCTGCGTCGGACAAGACTTTAGGGAGCATGTTGGCTCAGGAGGACGAGAATGGCGTCGAAAGAGCCATCTACTACCTCAGTAGGGTCTTGAACGATGCAGAAACTAGATATAGTGTGATTGAAAAGTTGTGTTTATGTGTGTACTTTTCTTGTATGAAATTAAAGTACTATATAAAACTAGTTGATGTTTACGTTTTTTCTCATTTCGACGTTATAAAATATATGTTATCTAAACCAATCTTGCACAGTCGAATTGGAAAATGGGCATTAGGATTGACTGAGTATTCTTTGACATATTTGCCTTTAAAGGCTGTTAAAGGACAAGTAGTGGCTGATTTCATAGTCGACCACGCTATAAATGAAGAGTCTTTGAATTATATTGAAATGGAACCATGGAAGTTGTATTTCGACTGTTCTAGTCATAGAAATGGAACTGGAATTGGGGTTCTTGTTATTTTTCCTGGCAAAATTCCAACAAAATTCAAGTACAAAGTCGAAGGACTCTGCTCAAATAATGAGGCAGAATATGAGGCTTTGATAGTAGGACTTGAAATCTTGTTGGAATTGGGGGCAACTCAGGTCGAAATAATGGGCGACTCTGAGTTAGTCATAAAGCAGATAACAAAAGAGTACGAATGTGTTAAGGAAAATTTAATCATGTACTTTGTAATAGCTAATCGACTCTTAAAAAGGTTCGATATGGTTACGATTCGACATGTCCCTCGAATAGAGAATCAGGAAGCTAATGATTTAGCGCAGATAGCTTCAGGGTACAGAGTATCAAAGGAAAAGTTACAAAAAGCCATTGAAGTTAGAGGAAGAGTGGTGTCAGCAAGATTATCCTCGTCAGATTTTTAAACAATAAAGCTTGGATACGCTGACGAAGAAAATTTAGAAATTTTTAACATAAACAACTCAATGGCTGGAGATTGGAGAAAGCCTATAATAGAATAACTGCAAAACCCAACAGGACCAGTCGAAAGGAAAATCAGATATCGAGCTTTGAGTTATGTGATCTTGGGAAATGAACTATTTAAGAAAACTCCAGAAGGAATACTACTGAAGTGTTTAGGCAAATCAGAGGCGTACATAGCATTGTCGAATGTACACAGTGGGGCATGTGGTGCACATCAGGCAGGCCATAAGATGAAATGGTTATTATTCCGACAGGGAATGTATTAGCCAACTATGTTAAAGGATTGCATCGAATACGCGAAAGGATGTCAAGAATGCCAGGTACACGCAGGGATACCACATGTTCCTGCAAGTGAATTACATTCTATAATAAAGCCTTGGCCTTTTAGAGGTTGGGCTTTGGATCTAATTGGAGAAATTCGACCTGCCTCTTCAAAAAGCCAGAAATTTATTTTAGTGGGAATAGATTATTTTACGAAATGGATTGAAGCCATACCCTTAGTGAACGTGGATCAAGAAGCAGTGATCGAATTCATTCGAAAGCATATTATTTACAGGTTTGGTATCCCAGAGACGATAACAACGGATTAAGGATCTGTTTTCATGGGAAAAAATATGCAAGAATTCGCGAAGGAAATGGGTTTCAGACTCCTCACATCAACACCTTACTACGCTCAAGCCAATGGTCAGGTCGAAGCTGCAATTAAGGTTATAATTGGCTTAATAAAGAAGCACGTGGGAAGAAAACCAAAGAGTTGGCACAAAACATTGGACCAAGTTCTATGGGCTTGTCGAACCTCGCCTAAGGAAGCTACAAACACTACGCCTTATTGATTAACGTTTGGCCATGATGCGGTCTTACCAGTTGAAGTATACTTGTAGTCAATAAGGATACAGAGACATTATGAGATTCCATCAGATACATATTGGAGTATGATGATGGACGAATTAATGGATTTAGACGAAGAAAGATTAATAGCGTTGGACTTACTGAAAAGGCAAAAAGAAAGAGTGGAGAGATTCTACAATAAAAAAGTAAAAAATAAAGCTTTTTCGGTTGGTGATTTGGTGTGGAAGGTGATTCTCCCCATGGATCGAAAAGACAGACTTATGGGAAAATGGTCCCCTAAGTGGGAAGGACCTTTTCAAATCATACGAGTATTTTCCAATGGCGCATATGAAGTTGAAGAATTGGATAAAGATAAGCTTATATTAAAAATAAACGGGAAGTATTTGAAAAAATATAAGCCCACATTACAAGAAGTTAAAATAACAGTCGAATAATAATCATGAAAAAATAAGCAATATGGTGGATAGAAAATCTTTCGCCAAGTAAAATGGCTCCAATGTCATTACAAAAAAAGCCTTAAAAGGCCAAACAAAAAATATTACAAATATTCAGATAGGAAAAGACTCTTTCAGCTTTTCAAATTTCGACTTCTGAATTTGGAGACGACGCTCACAAAGTGCATTGCGTTTCGAAAGCTCCTCAATTTCCTCACCAAGTTTTTGGGCCCTATCAACATGATGCACACCAACTTCAAGTTCTTTACGGATTTCCTCTTGGTCGATGTGTTGCAGTTCTTCTTGACGCTTTTCCGCCTGGGAAATTTTGCTTTGAAGAACAGCAATTTGCTTCTTCCACTTGAGGATGTTCTCACCACACAAAGTTGCTTCTTTCTTATTTTGTTCAGACACTTTTTCTAGTTCAGTTACTTTGTTGGACGAATTGGAAGCAGCATCCCACTCAGCAAGTTGGGTTTCTGTCTTATTTTCAAGCTTCTTGGAGTAATCTCAAAGCCGATTAAAGTCAGTCACCACAAGATCTATTAGGGTAGTGAAGTCCAGCACCGCATCAGTAACTTCAGGGGGAGCCTCCAGGACATTGATTTGCTTCAAGATTTTCTTTAGATCAAAATGAGCAGATGAGTCAGTCTCCAGAAGTTGAAATGGGTCAATGTTGAGAATTTTTTGTCGAATAGTTGCCAGTGATTCATCCACGAATTTGGCATCAGAAGTAGTCCCTGAAGTGGTCGAACTACTAATGGTAGTATCAGCAAAATTGTAGCGGGAACTAAGCATGGCCTTTAGGTACTCAAAAGGTCTTTGCACCTTCAGATTTTCAAGCTCCTCGTGAGAAAGTTGGGTCGAAGTTGTCGCGGTCGAAGCAGTTTTATTTGTTTTACCAAGGTCTTCTTTGTTGTTTTCTTTCTCTTCGTCCGTAGCAGCTGTGGGAGTTGGCGGCCTTTCTTTTTCTTCCTCCTCTTCGCCATCAGTTACAACCTCTTCTTCCTTCTCTTCGTCAGCAACTTGTACGTTGAGGGGAGATTGGTCTTCAGGTTCATTACTTGTGATAAGCGTTGCAGTAGGCATCACAGTATCCCCACCAGTGTCAACTAAGTCGTCAGTCTCAGGACCAGTTTCTTCTTCCACTACGTTTGGAATTTGTTTAGAGATAGCAGTGGGCTGGTTTACTTCAGTAGTTGACTCCTTTGTCGAATCCTTAGGAGAAGGTTTGGAGGCGCTGGTTGGCTTGTAGGTAAGATCACTACTGGTCTTTGGGAGAACTTGGACCATGGGATGCCCATGAGTATCGACAAGGACCTGAAAGATAAATAAATCAAGAAAGGTAACACAAGTAAACAGCCTTTTCAGCGTCGAAAGAAAAGAGAAAAAAAACCATACCTTGGGAGTTTTAGTCTTCAGGCTAGAGCTTTCGCTTTCTGCTGGAGCAGGGGTAATTTCCTCGCCTGGATTTTTGAGTGGAGTTTTTTCTAAAATTATGGAATAGGAGGTTTGGTTGTTTTCTTTTTCTTCTTGGTAGGCTTTACTTGGTCTGGTGACTCATCATCATCATCAGTGTCGACAGCTTTGCTTCGTGTTCTTTCGCTTTTCTTTTCTTAGGCGCCGATGGCGGTCTTCGACTGCCCTGTGGAACAAGAGAAATTTTATTAGTAAGTCAGAAAATGAGAAAACACGTGGTGACCTAAAAGAGAAGTAAAGTAATACCTTCGCCAAAGGCGTCTTGGTAGTGTCTTTTTGGGGCTCTGCATCTCCAGCAGTTGTTGCTTCGCCAGTGGTTGGTTTTTTGGTCGAAATCTTGATAGCTAGAAAAGAAAAGAAGAAAAGGGTCAAGCGTAAAATAACGTATATATGTTTAAGTAAATGAAAAGTGAGGTTGAACTTCTTCCCATTTTTCACACCTTCATATATAGGAGTTTCCACGCGAACGTGTTCTATGCCAATATGAAGGTGGCCTTTGAAATTGTCCAAGGTGTACTTAGTCTGAACCACTCGCTTGGCACGTTTCTGGTTTTCTTGGCGAAGAATTTTCATAGAATCCCCACAAATGAACCAATCTGGAAATGAAGGGCTAAGAGCCATGCCAAATTCAGCAGATGGTAGAGGGGGAAATTTTGGGCGATAGAGTTTAAAAGCTACCTCATAACGTTGTCCTGGTCGAACATACGCAGGTAGTTTTAACTCATCCAGTTTGTTGGTAAATTTGTGTTACAAAGTAACTGCTGCTTCGCTTATGGTTCGACTAAGTCCATTAGGCCTATAGGCAGTTTCAAAGTATTTCTGGAAAGCTTGGATTTATTTGACGTGTCGAGAAGTACCTTTCTTTGTCTTGTCCTGCACAAGGGAAAAGGCTCTGGTAAGTTGAATGGTGAAAGAATCCACATTAAAAATTTGAGAATCATAATAGGCCCTCCACCATTTGTCAAACTCTTGAGTGCAAAAGAAGTTGGGTCAAAAGACCACTGGTTGGATTTCGACCAGATTCGAATACTTCGCCAGCAACTCAGAGCATTCATCTTCAGTATGAGTCATATTATAGTGAATCAAAGAGCCTTTTCTAGAAAGAGGGGTTTTGGTATTATTTGTATCAACCCAAACTGTCGACAAACCAGATTGGGCTGGTAATTGACAAGGGAAACCTTTAGTTTCGAAGGACCAAGTTTGGAAACTAAAAGTCTAGGAGTAAGAAAAGATTCCCAGACATTGAGAAATTCGTCTTCCAGAGATTTCGACTCAAGGGGAAGTTTTCTGGTAAACCATGCAGGTCCAACCTTCCTATCAGCGAAAGGAGCCATGTTGGGCGTAAAATTGTAACGTTTAGCAAACATCATAACATAGCTGGTAAAGGTTTGTTGGAGGCTCAGACCTTCGTCATGGGGCGTTAATTGCGCCAAACGGAGGCCTTTGACTCTTCTATCCCCTAGAGCAGCTGCGTCCACAGTTGACTTGTTGGGAAGAGAGGCTTCGAAGGTGGCATTGAGCCACAATTGTAAGAGCCAGAAGGGTCCTGATAACAACATAGTTTTCTTCTCCTTAATATTCTTCAGGATGGTAACGCCTTCGCCAAGAGATTCGTAGAGGTTCGCCAAAATCATTTCGCTAAGACACAGCCGGTGTCCAGCGTGAAGCTGATTTGCTATGGTGATGTAGCGTTTCGCCACTTGGAGAAATCTGGAGCAAAAGACGCATCTCGACAGCCAAAGGGCCAGGAAGGCTACATGCTCTTGATCGGATACTTCTTTAGTCTCCTTATCATGATAGTTGGCAATGTAGGCTGTAAAAGTGGCTTTGTTGGTGTCGATGCCTATTGAATCGTCGGATAGCAAGTTGGGATCATAATCAACTCCTAAGGGACTTAAGCCAGTAATGGCAGCTATATCAAAAAGGGTGGGAGTAATCATCCCACAAGGAATGTGGAAGTTGTTATAAGTGCTGTCCCAGAAATAAAGGGAAGCTAGGAGCATGGAAGGACAATATCCTGGCCCTACTTTCGACAGCTGAATAAGATCAAAGATACCCATAGTTTTCCAATCATTACTTTTAACCTTCTCTATTTTTTCCAACCAAGCTAGGTAGTCAGAGGGATCTTTCGACAAAGGGCAGGATCCAAAAATTCTAAAATTATTCATATACTCTAAGTTTATGACTTCTTCAGAGGGGGTCCCTTGGCCATCCACTTTGGACTTTTCGTCTATAATTTTTTCCTTGTCAGTTCTAGGTCTAACCCCGTTCGCTATGGGTTTGTAACGGTGATAGGTTGGGAAAAATTCTTGTACCTTAGCTGGGTCTAATTTTAAGTCAGGCAAAGGTCCTAGCATGGCATGGGATTTACCAAAAATCAAGATAGGAATGAGTACCTAGGATTGATAGATGCAGCGTTTTTCCTCTTCATTGGGAGGTTCCGGAACGTATTCTTGATTTCCCACCACCTTGGGACCAAAGATTCTTTCCACTGGCGCTAAGTTGTTGGATTTTCGGGAGTCTTTACTTGCGAAGTAGCAGAAGATGCCATCGTTGATTACAAAGCAATAGAGTAAAAAAATGAAGAAGATGAAGTTTGAAGAGAGTTTTGTTTTGGAAAGAGGAAACGTAAAAAGGTGAAAAAATGGAGTTTTTAACTTATATATATGGAGGAATGGAAGCGGTTAGTATTCAAAAACTTTAATGGAAAAATAATGGAAAGATTGTGGGACACGTGGAGATTTTTAAGTGGGTGATTCAGACGGTGGCAGTTAGGTTTTTGACCCACGATCTGCTAGGGGTTAGAGTAGGGATGATGAAGATCTCAAAACGTGGGCTGAAAAGATGTTTGAGAAAAGCGTAATGATGATTCTGACATTTCTAATGTCTAATCATATGAACAGTCACTGGTCGAATTATTGATGGCGTCGAATTGCATTGGCAAAAAATGTTTTTCTCCCTTGGTCGAAAATGCATTTCTTGGGGGGCAATTTGTAGGTTGCTAATTTCGACGCCAAGGAAATTGTTCAAAAGCAAAGTTGAAAATTCGACAGGTCAATTCGACTGGTCATTTCGATTAGAAGGTTTTTGATGAGAAAGGCAAGTCGAAGACAAATGGTACTTAGGGAAAGCGTTGCTAGATTTTTCTAAGTGTGAAGAATACTTTTGACAAAGAAGAAGAAATAGATTCATTTTCGACGGGTGTTCCTTCTTCGACGGGTGTTTGGAATTCAAAATTCAGGAGGGAATTCCGTTTTGAAATTGGACGCGTGGAACGCATCTAGGAGACGAATGCATGTAGAATGCCATTTGTCGCCATTAGGAGAAATAGTTGTTATTGGTAGTTATTTTGCTTGTATATAAATAGGGGGTTTTAGTGTTATATTTCCGTGTGTGTTCAGAATTTGTACAAATCACTCAAGAAACACTCAAAGTAACCGAGAGAGAGAGAGAGAGAGAGAGAGAGAGAAAAGAGTAATTAATGAGAAAATGTACGTTTGAAAAACACCAGTTTTCATTCCTTGCATTTAAATAGAAGTTTAAAGTTCTTCATTTACAATTCCTTTTACATTTATGTCATTTTCTTACTTACAAGTTATTTACATTTCGTCCTCTATTTCAAGACACAAAGTTCATCATCTCTGTCGAAAAATACAAAGTCTGATAAAAACTATAATGAATTCAATAAATAAAAGGTTTTCTAACGAAAATTGCCAAAATTGTTAAAGCACATTGTCCTAGGATTTGTTTGATCGGTCCTGTAAGTAAACTAATTTTACATAAATTAGGAGTTCAGCGGTTGTTTGCGAATTTTCCAAGCAAACAGGGAGTCGGGGAACGCTTTTGTCATATATGTATACATTTGTTGGATATATTTTGTATTAACTTTGTATGAATATTTTGACGTTATAAAATAACTTATTTTGTAAACAAGTCGGCTATGGATCTTTCCGCTTTATTCCATAATTGAACTTTCCTTTTGTTGGAAAAAGTTTCCCTTTTAGGTTTATTCCATTTTGTGTTATGTATCAAATTTATGAGCAGGGATTGTGTTTTCTTTCTTTAAATGTGGCATCCTTGTTCTGTCTAAGAATAATAAATTTTTATTTACTCTGATTTATTTATGTATTATTTATTCGCGATGGGAACTGGGGTGTTATATTAGTTGTATCAGAGTAGGTCGGTCCGTCCGGCCAAGTTGTTGAGTCAGTTGGTGTGCCAGTTGAATACTGTAAATATTGTCTGTCCCTTAGTACGTGATATGTGTGTGAAACACTTTCAGTGCTTTCTGGTTTTCTAATCCTTTGTCTTCAGGATTGAGAATGAGATAAGTGGGGGAGAAGCTTGTGCTTCCCCAAGTTGCTTTGGTTGTGGAGCGGTGTGTAGCGAGCGATTTTGGACGCGGTTCTTAAGCGCTGGTCGCTCTCTGCGGTTGAGCTTAAACTACAGGTCGATTCATTTTTTATCCTATTGTGAGCTGAATAAGGAAGGGAAATAGATGTGTCCAATTAACCCTGCTTGCATACTGAGTTTAAACAGTGGTCTGTTAGGTTACGAATGTTATCAATTTGGGGGGGCCTTTGTACGGGTTATTTGTATTTTCGCCAATACGATTTCTTTCTTTTTATCTGGGCAGAAGGTTTTTGGCGGGGAACAAGGATTAGGATGTTAGGACTGATGCTTTTTGATAGGTATGTGAGAGTATGGGATTTTGGTTTTTTGTTGATTGTGCTCGCTAAGATCTTTTCTTTCGATCTTATGCCTACGTATTCCCATTTACCGAAACAGGGAAATCAGAGCGTTCGTAGTTCCTCCTATTCTATGGGAGGAAATGGGTGTTTTGGTGTCTTGTTCAAAGCCCAAGACGTGAAGCGAAAGGTGGTTTGTATCTTGTTCAAAGCCCAAGATGTGAAGCTGAAAAGTCTATTTGTATCTTGTTCAAAGCCCAAGATATGAAGCTGAAGGGCCTCGACTTTAGAGAGAATTTGTCATCTCTAAAGAAAGGTTTGTCTGTCACAACTGTTGGGTGACTGGTTATAAAGGAGAATTACTTTAACCGGGATACGCGGATCCTAGTAATACCATAATTTCCTTTATATGGGGTTTTAACCTGAAGGAGAAGATTTTAACTCAGTGTAGAGCAATGCTATCTTTCCTTAGGAATTTCTCATGCTAAAAAAGGGACAGTGGCATGGATGTAGATGATCCAGAGGCTTGCCGCTTACAGCGATTAGATGAAGGGAAAGGAGTTGTTGATGTTTGTGTACTGTGAACGAGGCACAACTTTGATGCTAAAAGGTTGATCGGATCAACCAGTGGTTTTCTTATACAAAGCCTAAGAGGAGGCTGTTATGTGTCTCGTACAAAGCCCGAGAGAGAGGCTAAAAAGGTTTTGACCCGACGATGGATTCTTTTGGTATCTCGTATAAAGCCCGAGATGGAGGCTATTGTTTGTTTTGCTCAATAAGAACCTTTTTGTATCTCGTATAAAGCCCGAGATGAAGGCAAAAGGGATGATTGACCCAACGAGGGAGTCTCTTATGTGTCTCGTACAAAGCCCGAGAGAGAGGCTAAACGTTGTTTGACTCCGCTGGGGAGAATCATTGTACAAAGCCCAAGAGGAGGCTATGTAACTGTTCCAGTTAAGTGATAGGTCTAGTATACTGATTTTGAAAGAGAAAATCTGTTCTTATATGAGCAACACTGTGCTCAAGGATCTGATTCAGGGATCCGTGTTATTCCTGTTCTTTAAGGAAGCGGGAAATCCGAAGGGTATTGAGACTGTCCGAGTCTACGGGTTTCCTTCCTATTTAACGAAGGGGTCGCTTGAGAATGTCTTAAAGACTCAAGGAAGTTAGACCGTCCAAGTCTAGAGTTCTATCTTTTGTACTATGCTTTGAGAAACAGTAGTAGACTCTGTGAAAGGACTGTTCTATACAGATGATTAAGTTCTGTTCCTATACCTCTAGGAGGTCGTCGGGACAATTTGTACGAAGCCCAAGAGGAGGCTGGAAACTTTTAATAAGCCGATCGGTCCTTGTACGAAGCCCAAGAGGAGGCTATCATTCCCGGAGGAAGAAATCATTATACGAAGCCTAAGAGGAGGCTGTGAATACTTCTAAGAAGCCGTAGGGTCCTTGTACTAAGCCCAAGAGGAGGCTGGGTTGCTTGTAAGAAGCCTGTGGGTCCTTGTATGATGCCCAAGAGGAGGCCGATGCTTTTAAGAAGCCCGTGGGTCCCCAAACCCCGAGAAATTCAAGGCAATGCTATTCACCGAGAATAGATCAAAGTCAGGAAAGTTCGAGAATTTGGAAGAAACTCAAAGATGCCATTTCACAGAGAATACATTCATCTTTGGGAGTAGAGTTTCTTGACAATTCCTAATGAGGACAGCCGAAGAGAAGACTGTATCTGGTGATCCTATTGGGGATCTAGTTGTCTATTTCTACGAATAAACGAAACGGCGTCACCTAGTTCTAGACGTAGTTGTCGGGGAAACTCGAAATATCTATACTATTATTACACAGTTGATATGAGTTTATGAAAGAAGACTTACAGCGAAACAGCCCCACAATACATTTATATGTATATGAAAGCGGTAAATGAAAGCAATAACCACTTACTCAGTTGTAGAGCTTCCATGCTGTTTGGTTAGTTGTTCAACAAAGAAAGATTGAAAACAACAGTATATACAAAATCAAAGGAGAAAGTACTTTGAAAAGGAAAGATTTGGGGCTTACAGCTCAAGGAGAGGCCCAGGGTTTTATTAGTGAGCGCACTGTTTAAATTTGTACAGAGGGACTTATACAAGTGACTGAGGCCCAAAATGTTTTCTGTACAAAGGGGTTGGGTCTTACACTCTATTAGAGGCCCAAAAGGTTTAAAAGAAAAAGAGTGGGGCTTATAACACGAGGGTAGGCCCAGATGACTTTTCGTTTTAAAAATGGCGACCGCGCCGAGGTTTTCTTTTAACGCAAAAGGACTTATACAATAAGTGAGGCCCACAATGTTTTGGTTAAAAAGGGGGTTGGGTCTTACACTCTAATAGAGGCCCAAGTGTTTTGAGTGGGTCTTATAGCTCGAGGAGAGGCCCAAAGTTATTTTAAAAAGGCGACGATCGCGCCGTTTGTTTTTGACGGTATCGGGACTTATACAACGCACTAAGGCCCAAAAATGATTGGTCAAAAAAGGATTGGGTCTTACACTCTCTCAAGAGGCCCAAGTGTTTTGAAAATGATTTATGAGGGTTGAATTAATCCAAAAACCCTAATTTGTTTTCAAAAATGTATTTAATTGAATAAAAATTCAATTAAAATGATCAAAATTGTTTATCATATGAAAAACAAATTGTGATCTTGGATTAATGCTTCAACAATTAAGTATTGACCTACAAAATAATTAGAAAGCATTAAAAGTTGCAAAATCAATGTAGAAAAAATATTTAAAATGTCAAAAACAATTAAAATATTAATTCTTTGCAAAAATATCAATTATATAGAATAAATAATATTTTTGGGATATTTTGGGAAAATAAAATATTTTAACATTTTTGTGAATTATTAAAAAAAGAATCAACTCAAAATCATTAAAACTCAGAGAGAAATTAATTTTTGAATCAATTAAACAAAATCACAAAATTCAAATATTCAAATTATTCAAAAATGGCGCCAAGAACACACCAAGAACACGCGCGTGTTCTGGGTTTGGCTGATTTGCATTTTCTCCTCAATCTCACTGAATACTTGATTATAACATGCAATCCACATATCATTATGCTCGTCTCAACCTCACGATCATGTCTATGTCCATTAATTTCATTTAAATTAAACATACAACAAGAAATCACGAAAAATCCTCAAGAACCCTAATTTTTGCATGAAGGCTAGGATTTTTGATACACGATTCAAACAATGCAATTAATTGAGGGAAAACATTCCATGCATGATTATGAACATATGGCCAAATTATTGTGCGAGGAAATATGCATAGATTGAGAGATGACCAAGTATGTGCTTACCTCTAGGCCGTGACAGCAAGTGCAATGTGATTTTTGATTTGGAGGTGTTACAGATGAGTGGTGATGATCTGAACAGCTTCCCTACACCCTATGGAGTGTGTTTGAATGGTTGGACTTGACTGAAATTGGCTGGATCACTTTGTGGTACCTCAGCTGCAACTTGTTTGAAAATTTGAGCAACCAGCTTGTGATTTTGTGAAATTGGTGTTTCAGAAGTGATCTAAGTGTTTGATCAGCTCATATGTGATGTATGTGAGGTGTGTGAGTGATTGGTTTGATTGGAAAAGCTCTCAAACTCAAAACCCGATAGCTACCTTGCTAGGAAAGGCATTTTTGCCAAGAGAAAGAGATTTTGAGGAAAGCATCTGTTAGATGGCTTTGGTGTACTCAAACTGACCACAATTGAGCTCTATTTATAGTAGAGCAAGTTTGTTTTGCAAGGAATAGTGAATGGCAGCTGCTAAGTAGGTTTGGCCAATGTTGTCCAATGGAATTTCAAGTCTCCTCTAGCCATTGACTAGAGGTTAGGGCACAGAGCTTTGGTTCCCTTGGTCTTGGATAAGTCTTGACTGATTTCAGATGAGAATGGCTCAGTCTATGCCACCTTGATGCTTCCATTGAATGCTTCAATCCAAATTTGGAGTCTTGTCCCTATTTTGGCCATTCTAGGTTCAACATGCTATTTCTTGTTCCATGGACTTTGGAGACTTGGCTCAGTGATTGTCCCCTTTAGATTCAATCCTCTGAGGTTTCCAAGTGGATAGGAGCAATTGGATTTGGCTGATTTTGACAAATCGAGCAAAGTTGCAAATTCTGCCTTGCTTTGACAGATTTCAGCAAGGCAACTTTCCAATGTCATATCTCATGACTCAAATGGAATTTGGCAATGTTCTTGGCCATTTTGGAAAGCCCTTACATGATACAACAACTGTTTGAACAAGTTTAGTTTTGATCTCTTTTGAATCCAAGTGAAAAATCCCTCTACATTTGGCAAAAAGTGAGCAAAATCTGACTTAGTGAAATTTTCACTAAGTGTTGGAACAAAGTGTGATTTCTTGATTTTGATAACTCCATAACTCAAAATCCTTAATGAATTGGCCTTAGGTCTAGTTGAAGTTTTTGTAGAGGGTAATGAGAGCTACAAATCTATCTTTGGATGAGAAAAAATGGCCTTGTGGTTTAGGAGTTATGGTCCTCCAAAGTTGGTACCTTTGTCACTTTATTTTTATCTTAGAAAATTTTCTAAGTTTTTATGGTTACCCCTTTTACAAGTTATCCCACTTTATTTGATTTTTCTTAATGAATGATGATTCAAATCATACATTAACATCATTTTAGGGTTAAAAATCCATTTTGGTGAAAAATCTCAAAAAGTCAAAGTTGACTTTTGTGCACAGTTGACTTTTTATCAGATGAATTCCAAACTGTGCAATTCTTCAGGAAATCATGTCCTTGACCTAAATCAAACTTGATGGACAAGTTCCAAGGGTGTCATAGGGTATATTGAATCATGTCTTAGGGCTTGGGAGCTTGTCCTGGTCAAAAGTCAAAGTTACAGTTGACTTTTCTCTTAAAACCCTAATTATGGTGCAGATGAAATTGAGACTTGTTGCTCAAGCTTCTTGGATTAATCCATTGTTCCAAATGGATCAATATAGTTCATTAGAGACCCTCAAACCCTCTCTTGAGGTCTTGGTTCATAATTTGTCCCAAAAGTCAACTTAGGGGTGAATTAGGTCAAGAAACCCTAATTCCTGATTTTTGATGTATGCATCCCCTGAGGCAAAATTGACTTGGTGATTGGGTCCATGAGGTTCCATGGAGTATATTAGGTTGTGTTTTGGATCATTGGCTTGTGCCCAGATGAAAAGTTTCCATCTGGAGGCCCTGGTCGACCAAAACCCTAATTTGGTGACACTGTCGATCTTGAGACTTGATCCACCTAGAAGGGAGCAGCTTTGTGCTTAATCCTTGGAGTGGGAGTCCTTTTGGTCCATTGTGGATGTTTGGGAGGTTAGACAAGTTGAAGATCATGTCATTCCTTGATTGATCATTTGTCTAAGCACTCAGAGAGGGCTTGAAACCCTAATTTTGATTGTAGTGGAGGCTCACCCATCTTTGGGGAAACTGACAAGGTAGGATGGTTCCCCCATATTGTGATGATGATTTGTACAATGATGAGAAATCTTAGTGGTCAAAATTTGGGGTATGACAGATGCCCCTATTTAATCTTCTTGGACACGAAGGCGTGAATGACGAAGGTATTCGGGCATTCGGGGTGCAAGAGGATTAAATATCAGAATACCCGAAATTTTGATGGTGGTTATGAATGGTAGCTTACGCATTCATCTTCTTTTGCTAAACAATGATGCTTAGAAAAGTTAAACTTCCCCTCGATCCTGGTTTCCTACCAAGGAACTGGTCTTAGTTTCTGAAATAAACTTCCCCTCGACCCTGGTTTCCTACCAAGGAACTGGTCTCAATTGCTTAAGTAAACTTCCCCTCGATCCTGGTTTCCTACCAAGGAACTGGTCTCAGTTGCTTTTTGTAAACTTCCCCTCGATCCTGGTTTCCTACCAAGGAACTGGTCTCCGTTGCTTTTTGTCAATAAACTTTATTGACAAGGGACGCTATTCGTAGCGATTTTCCTCAAACTTCTCGCCGAATTTTCCTGGGGAGACGCCATTTGACGGAAAAAGTTTCGAAGTCAGACTTGCTGGGGAATCCAGTCGTCTGAGTTGTAGAGGTGCACAAACTTCTCTGTTAGAGACGCCATTTGTTTCTACTGGGGAAGACGAGTCTCCTGAAAGACTGCCTTCGTTTGGGGTCTTACATCATACTTTTCTCAGGATCTTCCCGGAGAAATGCCATATAATGGGATCCAATTTTGAGGTGCCGATGACCTTTTCATCAGTGGTCCTTCGGAGAAAGGCGGCTGCGCTGCCTAATCTCTGCTTAGGAGGCTTTCTCGGTGGATTTTCCTTAATCCGGGAAAGCAAAGACATCATCTTCAATGGCGAAGAGTGAAATTTGTTGAAAGTTTTCTCTGGCTTTTCAGAGGTTCAAGTTATCAAAGTGGTCAAGGGCCAACTTCTTTCCAGAAATAAACTGGAAGCGAGGTTGTTCAGACACCGTATTTCCTGATGAGGCATGAACTGACAACTCGATTGAGAGAACTTCTATCACTAGGGGACAAGACCGACTAGAGTGATAGTGATGCAATATGAAATGTGAATGCAAATAAAAAATGCATGATGTATGTATGTTTATGCGGACAAAACTGACGCGACATAAAAACTAAAAGATGAACATGACTGGATACTCGGCCATCGTGGGGCGAAGAAGTACCGTTGGTTCAGAATAGCAATTCCACCTTGCTTAGGAGAGATAGTCCCCGTCGGGAGCTATGTTGGTCGGGCTTAGGAGATAAGAACTCGGCCGAGGCGTGTCAGATGAAACAAGGTCTCTGACACAGTTGATCCCTTCATTCAGGCGTACCGGCGTAGAAGGATTACTTTGATTCTGCACTTTGAAGTTCGATTACTTCTGGAGAAGTGACCGATGTTCTTCTGATGTTCAATAGTCAAAAGAAATTGCCGTCTAGAAAAAGTTTTAACAAGTAAATTCATTTTTGTTTTATTTCAAGAATCGTTAATCATGTTAACAACGTCGTTCTGTAAAGCTAAAACAAATAAGAATTACAAACAAAAGCACAAAGGCTCAAATTTTATTGATAGGATGGAAATCAGCCAAACGCGTGATTCCAAAGAGTATATACAAAGTTTGAAAATGGTAATTTACAGGGAAAAGGGCTACGTTGAAACATAACGACCACTATCCTTCTACCAACTTTGAATTCGGGGCATCCTGAGCTTCTGTCGAAGATGACCTTGACCGGAGTTTTCTGACAGATGATGTAACTATTGCTGAGGGACCTGCCTCTGTTGAACATAGTTACTTGCCATTATCCCTAATTTTTTCCTGGATTGTACTATGATGTTTCCAATCCACCGGGATGATTTTTTCATGTCTCTAACTTTTGCCTGGACCGCCCTTTCGGGTTTTCAATCCACCGAGACGTTTTTTTTAGGAGAAGTATTTCTTGACTACATCAACATTTGTGGGGTAGCCAAATTCCTCTCCGTCCATGGTTGCAAGTCTCAAGGCGCCGCCTGAGAAAGCTTTCGTGACCACATAGGGGCCATCATAATTTGGGGTCCATTTGCCCCGAGAGTCAGTGATAAATGATTGTATCTTCTTGAGCACGAGGTCTCCTTTTCTGAAGATTCGGGGTCGGACCTTTTTGTCGAACGCCTTCTTCATTCTCTGTTGATACAACTGACCGTGGCATAGTGTCGTGATTCGCTTTTCTTCGATCAGATTCAGTTCGTTGTGTCGACTTTGACACCGTTCAGCTTCGGTGAGCTTAGCCTCCATCAATACTCGGATTGATGGGATCTCTACTTCTATGGGGAGAACTGCCTCCATGCCATATACCAGAGAGAAAGGGGTTGCCCCTGTTGAAGTGCGGAAAGATGTGCGATAACCGTGAAGAGCAAAGGGTAGCATCTCGTGCCAGTCTTTATAGGTTACAATCATCTTTTGAACTATCTTCTTGATGTTCTTGTTTGCTGCTTCTACCGCTCCGTTCATCTTGGGTCGGTAGGGAAATGAGTTATGGTGTTCGATCTTGAATTCTGCGCACAACTCTTTCATCATCTTATTGTTCATGTTCATTATCAGTAATGATCTGGCTCGGAACACCATAATGGCAGATGATATTATTTTTGATAAATCGGACCACCACTTGTCGGGTTACATTGGCGAATGACGCTGCTTCGACCCACTTGGTGAAATAGTCAACGACTACAAGGATGAACTGATGTGCGTTTGAAGCCTTAGGTTCGATCAAGCCAATCATGTCGATTCCCCATATCGAGAATGGCCATGGGGAAGAGAGAACTTTAAGATGTGATGGCGGTACATGAATTTTGTCGGAGTATATCTGACACTTGTGACACCTCCTCATGTACTTGTAGCAGTCGGATTCCATTGTCAACCAATAATACCCTGCTCTCAGAATTTTTCTCGCCATTGTGTGTCCATTGGCATGAGTGCCAAAGGATCCTTCATGAATTTCTTTCATAAGCATGTCTGCTTCTGGTCTGTCTACACATCGGAGCAAGACCATGTCAAAATTTATCTTATAGAGAGTGTCACCGCTCAGGAAGAAGTTTCCAGCCAATCTTTTGAGGGTCTTCCTGTCTTTTCTGAGTGCCCCAGATGGGTACTCTTGTTTCTGAAGGAAGCATTTGATATCGTGATACCAAGGTTTGTCGTCTATGACTGCTTCAATCGTAAAGATGTAGGCGGGCCGTTCAAGGCGCATTATATCAATCTTAGGTACGTCATTCCACTGACCTACACTAATCATGGAAGAGATAGTGGCTAATGCATCAGCCATGTGATTCTCATCACGAGGGATGTGGTGAAACTCGACTCTGTTGAAGAAGGGTAACAATCTTCTTGCATAATCTTTGTATGGAATCAATCCTGATTGGCATGTGTTCCAATCTCCTTTTATTTGATTGATAACTAGGGATGAGTCGCCGTATACGTCCAAATTTTTTATTCTTAAATCAATTGCTTCCTCGAGACCCATAATACAAGCTTCGTATTCGGCCTCGTTGTTCGTACACTTGAACGTAAGTCTGGCAGTGAAAGGAATGTGGGTACCCTGGGGTGTTATGATGATTGCCCCAATTCCATTTCCGTAATGATTAACTGCTCCGTCAAAGATAAACCCCCATTGGGAACCTGGTTCTGGCCCTCCACTGTGTAACGGTTCATCGCAATCTTTCATCTTTAAATACATGACATCTTCGTCTGGGAAGTCAAACCCGATTGATTCCTGATCGTCAATCGGTTGATGAGCCAAATGATCGGCTAAAATACTTCCCTTAATGGCTTTCCAAGCGTGATACTCTATGTCATATTCTGATAACAGCATCTGCCAACGGGCAATCCTTCCCGTAAGAGCAGGTTTTTCGAAAACATATTTGATTGGATCCATTTCGGAGACCAACCAAGTAGTATGACGAATCATGTATTTGCGAAGACGTTTGGCTGCCCAAGCCAAGCCGCAACAAGTTTTCTCGAGCATCCTGTACCGAATTTCGCAGTCGGTGAATTTCTTGCTTAGATAGTAAATGGCAGACTCTTTCCTTTTGGTTTCGTCTTGTTGGCCAAGTACACATCCCATTGAGTCCTCTAGGACTGTAAGGTAAATGATCAGTGGTCTCCCTTCCACTGGAGGTGATAGAATCGGAGGATTCAACAGATATTCCTTGATACTGTCGAAGGCGGTTTGGCAATCTTCTGACCAAACGCAATCCTGGTTCTTATTCAGTAATTTGAAGATCGGCGCACAAGTGGCGGTCATAAGGAATATGAATCTGGAGATGTAATTCAAACGTCCTAGGAATCCCCTGACTTGTTTTTCAGTTTTCGGAGAAGGCATTTCTTGAATGGCCTTGACCTTGTCAGGATCAACCTCAATTCCTTTCTGGCTGACGATGAACCCTAGTAGTTTCCCTGAACGGACACTGAAGGTGCACTTGTTGGGATTCAAGCGGAGCTTGAATTTTCTTAGACGTTCGAACAATTTTGACAGATGTTCAACGTGCTCACTCTCTGTTTTTGATTTTGCAATCATATCATCGACATATACCTCGATTTCTTTGTGTATCATGTCATGAAACAAAGTAATCATGGCCCTTTGATAGGTCGCCCCGGCGTTCTTCAAACCGAACGGCATTACCTTGTAACAAAAGGTACCCCATGGGGTAATGAACGAAGTTTTCTCCATGTCTTTCGGCGCCATTTTGATTTGATTATAGCCCGAGAATCCATCCATGAAGGAGAAAACTTTGAACTTTGCTGTGCTGTCTACCAGCATGTCAATGTGTGGTAAAGGAAAGTCGTCCTTTGGACTTGCCTTGTTCAAATCTCTGTAATCAACACACATTCTGACCTTTCCGTCTTTTTTGGGAACGGGTACGATGTTGGCTAACCATTGAGGATATTCTGATGTGGCGAGGAAACCTGCGTCAATCTGTTTCTGTACCTCCTCTTTGATTTTGATGGCCATGTCCGGATGAGTCCGTCTCAACCTTTGCTTTACTGGCGGACATTCCGATCTCAACGGTAAATGATGTTCCACGATGCTGGTATCCAACCCTGGCATATCCTGATAGGACTAAGCGAATACATCGGGGAATTCTTTGAGAAGCTTTATCAAACCCTCTTTGGCAGTTGGACTGAGCAGTGCCCCAATCCTGATTTCTTTTCTCTCTTTTTCCGAACCCAAGTTTACCGTTTCCAACGGTTCTTTGTGAGGTTCAATGGACATTTCCTCTTGTCTGAGTAATCGGGAGATCTCTTATGGAATTTCGTGGTCAACTTCTTCTTCAACCTCGAATATCGGGAACTCAAAGTTGGGAGAAGGCATCAGATCGTATGTTTCAACGGGGTTTAAAACAAGCAATCTGCATGACGTAATGATTCGTGTTCAGAAGAGATAGAGAAAATACAAGTGTGTGCAGTGTATTATTTTACTGCTTGTTTTTATTTTTAAATTGTTTTTTAGGATTACCATTTTCTGAAAAAAGCAACAAGAGAAAACAGCAATTAATGCAGAAATTACAGAACGACGTTATTTTATTAATGAACAAGTCGATCCTTGAAATTACAGCCCTATAAAACAAAACTCTGTCGCTTTGGTTCCCTTGGTCTTGGATAAGTCTTGACTGATTTCAGATGAGAATGGCTCAGTCTATGCCACCTTGATGCTTCCATTGAATGCTTCAATCCAAATTTGGAGTCTTGTCCCTATTTTGGCCATTCTAGGTTCAATATGCTATTTCTTGTTCCATGGACTTTGGAGACTTGGCTCAGTGATTGTCCCCTTTATATTCAATCCTATGAGGTGTCCAAGTGGATAGGAGCAATTGGATTTGGCTGATTTTTACAAATCGAGCAAAGTTGCAAATTCTGCCTTGCCTTGACAGATTTCAACAAGGCAACTTTCCAATGTCATATCTCATGACTCAAATGGAATTTGGCAATGTTCTTGGCCATTTTGGAAAGCCCTTACATGATACAACAACTGTTTGAACAAGTTTGGTTTTGATCTCTTTTGAATCCAAGTGAAAAATCCCTCTACATTTGGCAAAAAGTGAAGCAAAATCTGACTTAGTGAAATTTTCACTAAGTGTTGGAAAAAAGTGTGATTTCTTGATTTTGATCACTCCATAACTCAAAATCCTTAATGAATTGGCCTTAGGTCTAGTTGAAGTTTTTGTAGAGGGTAATGAGAGCTACAAATCCATCTTTGGATGAGAAAAAATGGCCTTGTGGTTTACGAGTTATGGTCCTCCAAAGTTGGTACCTTTGTCACTTTATTTTTAACTTAGAAAATTTTCTAAGTTTTTATGGTTACCCCTTTTACAAGTTATCCCACTTTATTTGATTTTTCTTAATGAATGATGATTCAAATCATACATTAACATCATTTTAGGGTTAAAAATCCATTTTGGTGAAAAATCTCAAAAAGTCAAAGTTGACTTTTGTGCACAGTTGACTTTTTATCAGATGAATTCCAAACTGTGCAATTCTTCAGGAAATCATGTCCTTGACCTAAATCAAACTTGATGGACAAGTTCCAAGGGTGTCATAGGGTATATTGAATCATGTCTTAGGGCTTGGGAGCTTGTCCTGGTCAAAAGTCAAAGTTACAGTTGACTTTTCTCTTAAAACCCTAATTATGGTGCAGATGAAATTGAGACTTGTTGCTCAAGCTTCTTGGATTAATCCATTGTTACAAATGGATCAATATAGTTCATTAGAGACCCTCAAACCCTCTCTTGAGGTCTTGGTTCATGATTTGTCCCAAAAGTCAACTTAGGGGTGAATTAGGTCAAGAAACCCTAATTCCTGATTTTTGATGTATGCATCCCCTGAGGCAAAATTGACTTGGTGATTGGGTCCATGAGGTTCCATGGAGTATATTAGGTTGTGTTTTGGATCATTGGCTTGTGCCCAGATGAAAATTTTCCATCTGGAGGCCCTAGTCGACCAAAACCCTAATTTGGTGACACTGTCGATCTTGAGACTTGATCCACCTAGAAGGGAGAAGCTTTATGCTTAATCCTTGGAGTGGGAGTCCTTTTGGTCCATTGTGGATGTTTGGGAGGTTAGACAAGTTGAAGATTATGTCATTCCTTGATTGATCATTTGTCTAAGCACTCAGAAAGGGCTTGAAACCCTAATTTTGATTGTAGTGGAGGCTCACCCATCTTTGGGGAGACTGACAAGGTAGGATGGTTCCCCCATATTATGATGATGATTTGCACAATGATGAGAAATCTTAGTGGTCAAAATTTGGGGTATGACACGGTGGTTGCAAGATTGTAAGTGTTGTTTGGACAGTGTTGTTCCCGGTTCCGGAGGGAATGCGGAGGTAAGGTTTATGTCAACTAAGGATTTGTGCCTTTGGTAGTTTTGTGCAAAAGATGCAAGAAATGCTATTATAGTTTGGTAAAGATGGTTTATGCCCCATCATGATTGTCGGATGTCTATTGACAAATTGAGGAACTGATCACCCTTAATCTCTTGTTGATAGTAGACAGAGTTATGTTGGATGGAATAGACGTGTCTTTTCGGCTTTGATAGTGTGTGCAATGAATTATTGGAATTAAGAAAATGATTACGGATTGTTTTGTTGATTCGATGAAGATTCTAATATCGAAAGATGAGACGGATTAGAGGTTTTGGTATGTTGGTCCAGTTGGGAAGTCATTGAGAGAGAACGATTGGGTATCGTTAATGGTTGTTCTCAGAGAGTAGAGTGTGAACTCAAATTTGACGAAGGTGAGGATTTGAGGTTTGGATATGCTAATTAAGTAGAAGAACTTTTAGGAAGTGAAACTCAGATGTTCGTCTTGTTTGTGATAATAGTGTTCTGGAATTGACAGGAAAGCCACAGTGAAGGGCTGCCAGTTGTGCCTGATTTCCAGATGTGTTTTCGGATGGAATATTGGATGTTAGCGTTAGAATTACTTAGATTGAAAGAGCGGTTGGAAGATTTACTGGAAAAGGGATTTGTGAGACCAAGTGTGTCGTGTTAGAGAGCTCCAGCTTTGTTAGTAGCAAAAAGGAAGGATGATTGAATGGAATAACAAGCATGATGTGTGTAAGGGTATTGAGACTATGGAAAGTAAAACTTAGAGTTTTGGTGAGTTTTGGAGTTTTTAAAGTTTTAGGGCATTAATGGAAATTTTGAGAAAACCCTAGGTGTGGATGTAATATTTGAGAGTTCTTTTTGGTTGGTTGTTGCTACATGTTGGGATTTATGGAATTTGGACTGTTAAGAGAATAAATTATGTATGGATTACAAACAGTTGAATAAGGTAACGATTGAGAACAAGTGTCCACTTTCATGAATAGATGACTGGAATGGTTTGGTTGAGTTTGAGTGAAATTACAATTGTTTGGAATGTTTGATAAGAGTAGTGAATTGTGTGAGTTGAGGCTTTGATCGATTTAATGTGACTGGTTATGTTTGTTATCATCGGGATAGGCTGTTATTTACTCGGTTAAGCATGTATGTGAGTAACCAGTTACCCAGTGAAATTTTTTGCAAAAAATTTAAGAATTTATATCTTTTGGAATTTGGTTGGGCATTACAATGTACAGTGATGTTGTTCAGTGATAGTAATGCGTCTGGAATGTTTGTGGAGTATATGAATCGTATCTTCCATATTTATTTGGATAAGTTCGTAATGGCTTTGATTGAGGATATTCGGATCTGTTATAAACTCAGAGGAAGAACAGGTAGAGTGTTTAAGATTTGAATTACAAGTGTTGAAAAGAGGCAAAGTTTTATGCTAAGTTATTCAAGTGAGAGTTTGGGTTGAAAAAGGTTAGTTTTCTTGGATATGTTATTTTAGATGAGAGTATGGTTATGGATCCATCGGAAGTGGATGCGGTTCTACGATGAGAGGCTCCGAAGTTGGTTAAGGAGATTAGAATCTTTTTGGACTTTAGTTGGTTATTACCGGAGGTTATGGAAGGCTTTTCCAAGTTAGCGTTTACGTTACTTCGATTGACTTGCAAAGGGTGAGTCGTTTGTTTTGGATGTTCGTTGTGAGTAAGTTTTGGTGAGCTGAGGTGGAAGTTGTCTACAGCTCCAGTTTTGATACTGCGTGATCCTGATAAACCGTTTGTGAGGTATTGTGATGTGTCTTTGATGAGTTTAGTCAGTGTGTTAATGCAAGAGGGTAAAGTCGTAGCTTATGCTTTACGACAATTGAGGATTCATGATTTCAAGATGGCTTCGGTTACTTTTGTGTTGAGAATCCGGAGGTATTATTTTGAGGGTTTTAGGTTCAAGGTGTTTGGTAATCACAAGGGTTTAGAGTACTTGTTGGGTCTGAAGGAATAGTGTAGAAGACAACAAGGATGGTTGGAATTTGTGATGAGTTATGAATTTAGCTGGAATTATCCTATTGGTGAGGTTAGTGTCGTGCCTGATGAGTTAAGTTGAAAGTTGTTACATATGTCTGCTTTGATGGTTAAAGAGTGGGAACTTTTGGAAGAATTTAGGGATTCGATTTTGGTGTGTGAATTGACATCTGATAGAGTGAGGCTTAGTATGTTAAGGGTCACTAATGATTTTCTATTGACCGTTAGCGGGAAACAGAGGCTGGAAGTGAAATTTGTTGAATTAATGACGGTTGTAGATAAAGGTGTGAATGGTGACTTTAAAGTGGATGATCAGGGTGTTTTGAAATTCCGTGGTAGAATTTGTATTCCTGATGGTTCGGAATTGAAAATGATGATTTTAGAGGAATGGCACCGGATTAGTTTGAGTATACATCCGGGAGTTAATAAAATGTATCAAGATTTGAAGGAGAACTTTTGATGGTCAGAGGATTAGAATTATTCGAGCAGTCAGAGACTTGTGTCTGGTGTGTGAGATAACTCAGTGGAGTGTAAGGTTGGGTCTTTTAGAAATGAACTATGCTTTTTCTGGTGAATATTAAGGAAAGTCAGAAGTTGGATATGGAATTGGTGGATTTGATAGTTTCGGGTAATCAGAGTGCGCAGCGAAAGTGTGTTGTGGCACATTTCGTATATGCGTGTGTGACTTGTAAGGGTTCATAGGATGAACATTGAAAACATGTAGGAGTGATGAGACCATTGGACGTTTCAGATGGAAGTGTTAGGTGAAAGGTTTAAATATGATTCATGGGCTACTATGTAGATGGATGTTTTGGTTATATGTTCGATTGAGGAATCGTAGCGTTGTTGTCCTGATGTTGTGTGACAAGGATGTTGGTATTGTGCTTATGTAGAG
Organism: Lathyrus tuberosus; assembly: GCA_022829125.1. Taxonomy (NCBI): domain Eukaryota; kingdom Viridiplantae; phylum Streptophyta; class Magnoliopsida; order Fabales; family Fabaceae; genus Lathyrus; species Lathyrus tuberosus. The sequence goes on from JALAZF010000179.1 coordinate 1,815,624, forward strand.
GTTGTTGGAACGATGTGGGGTCGTGGAACTTTCTGTTCTTGTTTGTGTTGTTGCCTCGTTTCAATCGTGATGGTTCGAGTGCTAGTAGCTAATTCCGGTGTGGGGAATTGGGGGAGTGTTACCTGAGTGTTGGTAACGTGGTTTTCTTTGAGTCGTGAGTTGGTCGTCAAGTGCATTGTATGGGCTTTGCATCTTGTCGTTGTAGTTGTCGTCGTTGTTGTGTCGTTGTTGTAGTCGTTGTTAGCGAGGTGGGTTGTCAGTTTGTGTTATTCGTGGTGTGCCTAGTGTTGGCATGTTAGTTGGTTAGTCGGATGCGAGAGTCGTATCCGGAGTTGTTCGTCTCAGTTATATTTTCGAGGACGAAAATTTCTAAGTGGGGGAGAGTTGTAACACCCCAATTTTTGTTAGATTTATTTAATCGAGTCGATATAATTATTTTTGGTCTTTATATTATTTTATTCTTCTTTTTTATGTGGTAAATGTGTTATGTTTATCGTTATTATGTTTTATCGCGTTTTAGGAACGTTTGCGAGAAAATTGAGTGTAGGGGTATTTTGGTCTTTTTGGCTTGGTTAGATATTGTTTTTCATTTAAAATAGAAAACATAGAAAGAAAAAGAGAGAAAAAGAAGTTAAGAGAAATAAAGAAGGAGAAGAAGAAAAAGAGGAAAACTTGGAGTGTAAGAAACCGACACTTCGAAGCGCGATTAATCGGGTAAGGGTGCGAAACTCAGTTATCTATGCTTGTGTATGATTATGTATGTGTGTGTTTGAATGTTCTCTTTCCTTTCCTAGTTTTTTCATTTTAGGTTGAAATGAGAAAAATGAATCGAAATCGATGTTTTCACGGTCGGAAATCGATATAAACTGTGTTGAATGATCGTATTATATGTATGAACATTGTTGATACTTGTTTTGATTGATTGGAAATGTCTTGGGTTGAGAAAGATGAATTTTTGGGGTTTGGAACTATGTAAAATGCAGCAGAATTTTTCTGTTTCTGGTGTAGACCGCCGGACGATGCTTTGAGCGCCGGGCGACGCAGGGGTTGTGCCGCTGCTCCGCCGGGCGATGCCCAAGAGGCGCAGCTTGTAACGCTGCTGACTCTTTTAAATTTTTGGTTGGGGAATGTACTTCTCTGCTTCTCCGGGCGATGCAGAGGCGAAGGGAGCACCGCTGGACGAAAATAGGTACCTCCGGGCGCTCCTGGGGATTTTTCAATACTTTTGTTTTCTTTGAAAATGCATAACTTTTGATCCGTACTTCGGATCGGGACGTTCCTAGTATCGTTGGGAAGCTAATTTGATGTTATTTCTTATAAAAATGGTTTTGAGACTAGTGGCCGATTTAATTGTGCCAGGAATTGAAAACGTGTCGTTTTGTCGACTTTTATCGTCGTAATTGTTTGCGATTGATGTGTTATCATGTGGTACGCTTTTGATATATAACGTATAGCTTGTGTGCTGTTATATGATGTGAATGTATGTGATGAAATGTTGTGATGATGGTTTGTGGCCTTATGGCAAATAAATGCATTGTGTTATGTTTGATTGTATATGCATGATTATGGATGTTGAAATGGTTCGCATGGTTGTATATGTGTATGCATTTGATTGTCATGAGTCATTGTATACCAAGCATGATGGTATGCATTCTTGTGATGTCGTGTGCCCTAGTGGGTGTGAGCGACGAAACGATTCCCGAGGGAATCTGCTATAACGGTCGTGAGCCTTATACAAAGAGGACCGAAAACGACGTTATAGACGATCGTGAGCCTTATACAAAGAGGATCGAAAGCGATCCATAAACGTCGTGAGGCTTATACCAAGAGGACCGAAAGCGACGGGGAACATCGTTTTCCCGACGGGGAGTTACACTAAGTAACAAGCGATGATTCCAATAATTCCTGAGTGAATTAATGATGAGAATGATGGATGGAACGGTATCACATTGCATTTACATAGAGTAATTGTGTCGGTCTCTTTGCATTTGCATAAGTCATGAATGTATTAATTATGTGGGAGAATTGTGAATGGAATTTATGAGTTGATATATATATATATATGTTGGTGATAAATGTATTGAGCATAATTGTTATGCCTTTGTGAAGGATGTATGAGATATGAATTGTGTTGTTTTGTATTTGAATTATGGTGTAAGTTACGGTGAGAATGTTTTACATTGTGTATTTTGTGTTGTTACATAATTGTATGCAACTATAGTATAATTGTGTTTCTCACCCTTCTGTTGTGGTTTGTTGCTCTATGAGGCAATTTTAGATTAGTAGTCTTGGAGGCTTTTGTGAAGATTGATTCTCCATTCGTTTGTCAGTCTGTCTGCTCTGATACGTAGCACGGGAGTCGGGGACGCTTTTGTCATATATGTATACATTTGTTGGATCTATTTTGTATTAACTTTGTATGAATATTTTGACGTTATAAAATAACTTATTTTGTAAATAAGTCGGTTATGGATCTTTCCGCTTTATTCCATAATTGAACTTTCCTTTTGTTGGAAAAAGTTTCCCTTTTAGGTTTATTCCATTTTGTGTTATGTATCAAATTTATGAGCAGGGATTGTGTTTTCTTTCTTTAAATGTGGCATCCTTGTTCTGTCTAAAAATAATAAATTTTTATTTACTCTGATTTTTTTGTATTATTTATTCGCGATGGGAACTGGGGTGTTACAGAAATAGCTTCACCCCATAAGGGTTTTAGCTAATTCTTCTGCTTTAGCATGCATCTCACCATGTCCAATATGGTCACGTTTCTTCTTTCTGCTATTCCATTATGTTGATGCGTATAAGAAGCAGTTACCTCATGATCAGCAACATGTTCTGCACATAATGATTCAAATATCTTGGATGTGTATTCGGCACATCCGTTTATTTGCAAAACTTTGATCTTCTTCTCACTCTGGTTTTCGATAAGTATCTTGAATCTCTTAAAGATTTCAAATACTTCGTCCTTGCGCTTGATCACATAGATCCATGGCTTTCAACTAAACTCATCAAGAAATGAAACAAAATACTCATTTCCACCAATGATATACTCCTCAAAAGGACCACATACATCTCAATGTACAACTTCGAGTATGCAGGATAATCTCATTGGCATAGTCGAAAAGAAAGACTTCTTGGACTGCTTTCTGACTAGACAACCTTCACAAAGTTTGTAGGGCATCTCAAGAATTGGTATACCAATTACCATATCTTGAGTGATCAGTTGATTGAGCGACCCAAAGTTAAGTTGGCCAAACCTCAAATGCCACAACTAACTATTCTTGTGGTCGGTAACTGTTTTAAGACATTGTACCTTAGTCAAAATGATCATGGTCTTAAATGTTCTATTCTTTGACAGAGAATATTTCAAGACCAAGTTATTCTGGATGTCGAAAAGTTCTAAGGCTCCATCTTTCATAACCACTGAGAACCCCTTTTTGAGAAGTTGTCAAACACTTAACATATTGCACCTCATTCCAGGGATATAGAGTACATCTTTGATCAAGGCTTTCGCTTCATTACTCCTTTTAATAACTATTTTTCCAGTACCTTCTGCTTGCAATGAGCTATTATTAGCAAGTTTGACCTTTCTCTTCTTTGACTCGTCGAAATCAACTAACCATACTTTCGACCAGTCATGTGATTTGAGCAGCCTGGGTCGAGGAACTAGATCTTGGATTTAACATGGTCATCTGCAACAGCATCCATAACCATCATATCATCAGAATCACTTGAATCTTGAAGTGCAATGTTTTCTCCTTCATCCTTACCTTTTGTCGATCCCTTGTCTTTCATGTACCAATAATGCTTGGCCAAGTGACCCCACTTTTCACAGTTATAGCGCTGCACACCTTTTTTCTCTTCTTTGTCTTTCTGATAGGAATTTCCTTCTCCTATTTTTGAGGATTCAAAAGCTCTATCATCGATCTTATTTCTGTGAGGATTCGACCAAGACTTATTTCCCTGATTCTTGTCGATTTTGCCTGTAGTGATTGTATCTAGTCTTGAACTCCTTTCCTTTCGACAATCCTAATCTCATGCGCCTCTAACGAATCAAACAAACCTTCCAGTTTTAGGGTTTTAATATTGTTGGATTCTTGAATATATATGATAACGTGATCAAAGTTAGAGGTCAACATACACATTTACTTCTAAACTATCATCTTATCAGTTAAGGTTTCACCAAAACCCTTCATGAGATGGATGAGTTTATGCACCTTCGACACATAACATGCAATCTTTTCATCTTCTTCTATCGATAACAATTCATATTTTCGTCACAAATTTTATAACTTGACAACCATGACTTTCTCGCCTCCTTCTTAGTACTTGACAAGAATATCTCATGCCTCCTTCGCTGATTTAGCATGAGAGATGCTATCAAAATTAGTTACATCAACTGCCGATTGGATGTAAAACGTCGCCTTGTAATCCTTTTTTTTGGCATCCTTGTGAGTGGTTCTCTGTGCGTCGGTTGCATCTTCACCAAGTGCAGGAACGCCATTAGTAACCACTTCAAGGGTTTCATGAAAGCCAAATAGCATATGTTTTCTCCATCGATGCCAATTCTTGCCGACAAGAGTTGAAAAGGAGTTTGGTAAATTTGTGTTACCATTCATCTTTGCAGCGATTGATCAACAACAACCCACGATTCCAAAAACACGATCTCTGACATATGATTCTTGAAAAAATGATCAAGAATCTAACCGAAGCTATAGATATCAATTTATTAGCGCGTGAGACACTTTTAGTTAGAAGAGAAATAGAGGATATAAAACAATAAGGATTGTATTATTGAATTGAATTGAATAATAATAACTAAATTATAACTATGTATTTATATACAACTAACTTGTTTACTTAGTAAATTAACAAACTAAGTAACAAACCCTAAACCCTAATTAACTTTGGGCTTGGGCCACATAACTCAACTTGGATTATATCTAATATCTCAACAATTTTTAGAGACTATTTACTTTTTTATTGCCGAACTAAGGTACTGTGAAATTCATAGATTTCAAAAATGAAAAAGGTTGACATAATCTTTAATTGAAAACGAAATATGTTGTCATGATACATGATTTCAAACCTCTTTTAAAGTGAATTGTCAAATTCGCACAAGATGGATTAACAGTGTAAATATCACTTCAAATATGTATTTTGTAGTTTCTCAATTTTATATAGAAATAAATAACTGTGAAAACTCATTTACTAACTGAGGTCTCATGGTAACATATTCAATTCTTTTTTACTCGCCGTCATTAGATTTAACAATAAATTTTGTAAAGAATCGGATATGTTTACCTTTTTTAAAGTTTATTTTCCACTGAGATGATCTTAGTATAAATTTTGTATATTTCTCTACCTTTGCATTCTTTACACTGTTCATATTGAAGTTATTTCTCACTCCTTTTGCTTAATGTTGTCCACCATGAACATCTTGAAGATACTCAGGAGTAAATTTGTTATTGTACGGGAAGATGGCTTGTTGGAGTTACTCTTCTTTTTATTTATCGCTTTATCGCACATTAGTGGTTTTAGTGCTCTGATCTTGTAACATCGGGAACGGGGAATTTGTTATGTTTTTGAGTTAATGTTAATTTTGGTTTTTTAAAGTTTAATACTTTATTTATGTATTTTAAAATGAATTTGTTATGAAATGATTTTCTGTTGTATGTTGACACATGTTTTGATGTGTTTTGGATGGTGGTCGTTGGTGACACCTTAAATAGTCGAATAAATCTTTTTATATATGCTTCGGGGTTTAGGGTGTTACACTAACATACTGCCTATTATTAATTCAGTTGTAGAAATATACAACTTCATAGGTTTATTCCTCTTAAGAGATAACAATATGGGAGGATTCGACAGGTACATCTTAATCTTCACAAAGGCTTTTTTATGCTCTAGTTCCCATGTGAATCCTTCTTCTTTTTTTAATCGTAGCAAATGCAAAAAAACTTTTGTCTTACCACTTAGATTTGAAATGAACCTCCTTAAGAAATTTATCTTCCCAAGAAAATATTAGATCTGCTTCTTATTTGATGGAGGCTTTGTATTGAATATAGCCTTTGTTTTATTCTAGTTTATTTCTATGCTTTTCTCGTGAACTAAAAATCCCCAAAAGTCACTTGCATGTACACCCAAAATATATTTCAATGGATTCATTTTAAGTCCATGTTTCCTCATTCTTCCAAAGGATTGTCGAAGGTGGTATAAATAACCATTTTTGACGAGGATTTAATGACTATATCATCAATGTATTACCTATATAAAGTTTTCGATGAAGTCATGAAATATATGATCCATCGCCATTTGATACATTGCACCAGCATTCTTTTGGCCAAAGGGCATCACTACCCATTCATAAGTTCCTAAGGCCCCAGGGCATTGAAATGCCGTTTTCAACACATCCTCCTATGCAATGAAAATTTGGATATATCCTGAATAACCATCTAAAAGACTTCAATACTCAAATCCTGTCGCCGAACCGACTAGTATTTCTGCCACATGTAAAGGGTACTCATATTTTTGGAGTAGCAACATTTAGGTATCTAAAGTCAATATAGACTCTAAAAGTCCCATTCTTTTTAATCACATGGACTATTTTGCTAATCATTTGACATACATGATAGTTCTTATGAACTTATTCCTAAGAAGCCTTTCGATCTCTTTTTTTATCTTTGACATTATTTCTGGTGCAAACCTCTTAGGTTCTGTTCCACAAGTCTTTTCTCAAGTTGAATTGGTAGTTTCAATTCCACCAAATCTCAACTGAGTCATGGAATTTCATCATAATTCTGGGAAAAACAGTGCTTGAATTCTCTCAGCAACTCCATTATCTGGGATTTACAGTCTGGCTAAATTTTGGCACTTACGAATGTTGGCCTTTTTATTTTTCCATTTCCCAAATCAGTCCCCTCTAACGGATATTGGGCATGAATCCTCTTGTTCGACACCAAAGGGTCTCTCTCTAATCCAAAAGGCTCGTAATCATATATGCAATCATGCCTTTAGTTGTATAGAACTAGATTTTCTATAACCTCTGTCCTATTCTTTTCAATATGATTGGCTTTAACAACCACTCTTTGTTGGAAACTGGCTTATAAAGCTGCCTTTATTTTTTTTCGCTACGTAGGATGAAATTTTAACTAGTGTGTCTGACCCAGACATCACTATCTTCTGTCGGCCATCTAGTGGCGTTAGTCGAACCTTCTCCCATGGTTTCATACTCCCATATGAAACCACGTATTGGATGTAATTCATAGAGAGAAATACATCTCCCTTCAAAGAAAATGCCATCTGTGCAGGTATGCATGGTGTAATGTTGGCTAATTTTCCATCGAAGTTTTTCTTGTCGACATGATTAACCTCTGTTAAGAAGAAAATCTTATCTACTTCAATATTTTCCATAACACCATCAAGTCTCCAAAATGCAATCCCCTGGTGTAAGGTTGAAGGGACCGCTTCTACACCATGGATCCATTTTTGACCCAGTAATAAATTATAATTTTCCTTGGTCAGAATGACTTCAAACATTGTTGGCCATGTAATGGTTCCTGTAACAACGCCCATATGTATGATCCCTAAGGATTTACTGGCTTTTCCTTGATAGTTCGAAAGAATCATATTGCGGGGTCTTAGGTTAGTATTATATATTACAATCTTTCTCAATAAAGAGCATGGCATCAAGTTGACTGTAGCATCCCATCGACCAAGACTTTATTAATCCCTACATTTTCAACCTTTGCCCATATAAAAAGGGGTTTCAGGTGTTGTTGCATGCCATAATCAGGCATTTTAAATGTGGCCTTATCTTCATCTATTGAACTGTTATTCATCAAGTAGTAACACATAGGTTTGTGGTTTGCTTATTTTTTGGCCAATCCACCGTTCTCCTTTCAGTCACCTCAGTGACCTGATCGAGCTCTATGGGTAACACAAATATTATATTAAATTTTATGTCTAGTTCTTCAAAACTAGACTCAAAGTTGTGTGTCGCCATGCCTTCGTCCTTGTTCTGTATAGTTACTAGGATTTTTCCATACGCCGTCTGAAATTCATTCATGGCTTGACAATTTCCATTCTTACTTGAGCTTTTAGCTTTGAAGGTAACCTTTTTCTTGCGCATGTGCCTTCTTCATTGGGTCGTCGTCATAGGGTTCTTTCCCATGTAGTTTTTGGATGTATAGGAATACTTATTTGATATTTATGAGTTATCATGATAAGATGATTATGCATCCACGTCGATCGATCTTCACTTTTGTCAATCTGAATTTGTTTTTTCTGCACTCCTAACCCACCCACCTAGGGGAACATTGGTAAGTGAGATGTAAGTTATGTTTTGACGTGTTCTATAAGGGACTCATCTTTTGTCGAAGACATATTTTCTATTCCTTCTGTGTCTATAAATATGTTTTGGTTGCTGATGCACAACCTTCTTTAATTTTTTGGCAGCTTCCTTGTCGAACACTACACTGCAACGTGGATAAAGCATCACTTATGAGCCCTTAATCTTGCACCTATTTTGGAAGTCAATCACTTCTTTGTCAGCTTTGGGGTAAACCAGTTTCATCTGCCCAATGTAGTCGAGCATAGTGACTTCGTTCACCTTTGTGTTAGGGCCTTCAACAGCGCCGAAGAAAAGGGTTTTTTCAACCTTCGAGGGGACTAATTCACTTTTCATTTGAGGCTTCTATTTGTCAACAAATTGTAGCCTTCCTTCTTTCAGAGAGTTTTGCACCAGATCCCTTAAAATAAAAAATCGAGAACTTTTATAACCCAAACAATTATGAAATTTACAAAAGCCTTTTTTTCTTTCTTTGTTTTAATGGCGGCATCTTGAGCCCCTTTAGGACTATGATTTGGCCATCATAAAGTAACATGTCAAAAATTTTGTCACACTTGGTTACATAAAATGTATATGTTTTTATAACAAACTTCTCATGAAAATTTATCTTTTGAAGGTGTTAAGACCTTACAAACGTAAGTAGGACATGGTTTTAGTTCTGCCAGATTAACCTCACTTTCTTCAACATATTCACAACTTATGTGAATCCTTGATCATTTTCATCCACCTCAGCATAGGCTACTTGTCGCTCCCGGGATTTTCATCCAGGTACAAACACGAAAGTGGTGCGGAAACAGAGTCGCCAGCAATGTGTATTTATCCCAAGAGAGGGAAAGGAAACACTGCGTAAACCTGAGGGAAGGAAAAAGCATGGTCTCGCGACCAAGAGAAACGGGTAAGGGAGTCGGTTACGCGAGGGGAAGGTATTAGCACCCCACACGTCCATCGTACTCGATGGGATCCACGCTTGCTGTCTATATCAAATGGTGTCGTCATCTGGAGCTCCGTTGCTACCGGAAAGGATAAGGAACAGGAACGGAAAAGAACAGAGAAACGGGGAAGAAAAGAAAAAGAAGTGACTCGATAGGACATCGCTCGTCCTATGCCTATGTATTCCCTCGTGCAATGGGAAAGTCAGAGTCAACGTAGTTCGGACGCGAACTAAGGGGGGAGGTTGCTCGCCAAGACATCGTCGTATTGTGCCTACGTATCCTCAATCGGACGAGAAAGAGGAAATCAGAGCAGTCGTAGTTCGACCTAACAAGGTCTTAGTATTTTTTATGAGCGACTTGAGTTCGCGTCTGGCAGTTAGGGTCGATGCCTAATTGCGACGAGACGGAAGTAACGTGCCCTTTTCTGAAAAAGGTTTGAAACTTAACAATCCCGAAGGATGAAAAGGTTTGAGTTTGTTTTGTGTTTTTTAGACAAGAAATGGATTGAAGTTAGTTTGCAACTTGCATTGCACCCAAGTCTACAACATAGGAACGAATACATCGCGTATCGTCCCCAACAGGACGTACACTAAGTACCCTAGAAGAATGAAGGGAGACCCCCCATTATTCACTTCCCACATATAAGGCTCATGCGCAATACACTTTAACCTTTATTAAGTGTTTTAGAAAGGTTACGAGATGAGAAGAGAAGACTCAAAGGAAAAGAAAACACTAAGGGAATCTAAAGTGTTCCTAATGTTGTCATGCAAAAGATGGCCCTAAGGTCAAGGTTTAAGAACCTAAGTCTAAAGAGAAGAGAGGGATAGCACTACCTAATGCTTATCCTACCTCACCTTAATAAAAAATTAAGGATGAGCTAGGATCCTAAAGGGTGTGAGAAGGTTGTACACAAAGCATTATATCGTGTTATTCACAAAAGAGAAAGAGAAGTAAGATAGATGAGATGAAAGAAGAGATGAACATGGATTAACATCCACATGTTCATATGTCTTACCTCTGCCCCTACACAAAAAGTTAGCAAAATAATCACAGGAAATGAATATAAGTGCTAGAAAGTAAACCAAACAATACTAGTTGTCTTAAGGAAGACAACTTAAGAAACAAACAAGGTTTAAACCAACAGGGAAGAGTCCTAAGAGTTAAGGAACATCTAAAGTCAGTAGGTACATGCCAAGGGATCATACTAATGTAAACATGCCATATGAAATCAAACAAAAGCAAACTAGGTTGAAACATGCATCAAAAGATTACACAAATGCAAGTTATGCATACCTATGCAAGATGAATGCAAATGAATCATAAACATGGATGAATTCACATGTAAAAATCAAAGTCAAAAGTGAATGACATTTAAGGATGTATATGCATATCATTGAATGAACATACAAGTCATTGATGCAAGCATTTAAAGCAATGAAGCAAGGAGAAGTGAACAAACACAATTGAAGTTCAACAATGAAGTATACTTGTAATGCAAGTCAAAGATGCGGAAGAAATGAGATCACACATGTCAAATGGACATAAGTCAGTAGCACACAACATTTGAAATGACATTTAGAAGTCAAGAATGGACATGCAAAGTTCATACAAGTCTTATGTTAAAGCATATTGAAGATTAGAAGCAAACATAGTTCAAACAAGTTCAAATAAACATGCAAAGATTTATGAACTTAAGAAACATATAAGATGAAGTTAGAATTCAATTAGAGTGAATGAGGATGATCACATACAGTAGGTAAACAAACTTGGATGAGTGCCCAAGGCCATACAAGTGTTGATGCAAACAAGTTATCAAAGATGGATAAGTAAGGATGCACAAACTTGTATCACAATGCAAGTTCAAACTAATGTTCACAAGTCATGTAAAGATGAACAAACAATGACCTATAATTTGATGTGAATGACCTATAATGTTCATACAATCATATGTCAAAAGGTTTCAACAAGGACCAAATAGGATTGCACACAATGTATCACAAAACCTTAGCACATGATCCTATAACAACATACATATATAGATGCACTCAAACAATTCACAAAACCAAGCTAGGAGGATGAGAAAATACACATATGCAAGTCAAATGAAGTTCAAACAGTGTGTAAACATTTCCCAAAATTATGGTACAAAAATCATTAAGAAACATGTTCACATGTACTCCACAAGTTCATTCAAGCCACACAACAATACTGCATAAAGATAGGGTTCAAACACCATTCAAAATGATTTTAAAAATCCACAAAAAATTAATGAAGTGTATCAAGATATCATACAAGCATGTATCAATTCTCAGAAGCAAATTCACTTTGGAACTATGTTAAACAATTCATCAATGCATCATGTGTCTTGAACAAACTCAAATGAAATGCATCACAATGAAAAATCCATGAAAAATAGAAAAATAATCCAAAAACGGAAAATTAAATTGTCAAAAAGTATTTAAATGTGTGAGGATGCTCCATGAATTTAATTGGAATTTTTGAGCATGCACAAGTATTTTTAAAAAATAGAAATGCAAACAAGTATGAAAAGAAAATAAAAAAACAAAGGAAATGGAACAGGGGGTGCACAGATAGCAAATACTTAGTTACAAAAGCTCTTGGGCTTGAAACAAGGGGGTGCACATAGTATTAAAGGCCCAATCCAATAAGCGTGCTCAGAGAGGGTGTATAGCATGTGGTTCAGTCAAACCTTGATTCAATCAAAGCCATTGGATACAGTCCACGTGATGATCAGGAGAATGTACACAAATCAAATGGTTCATAATGCACATACATGATAACAAGGATGCAACACAAACACATGATCATATAATTCAAAAACAACCAGAAAAAGAAACACGTGAGTGGTGCGTGGTTTCATTAATTCGCTGGCAAGATCTGGTGCGTTGGATTCAAATAAATGGAAGGCCAGGATTAGATCTGGCATCAAGCTAGGGTTTATGAGCTCAGGTGGCTGGAGAAGACTCCGGTCGTCTTCTTCGGCGAGTCTCCGCCATGGTCAAGGCTACATGTTGTCAGAAACACACAAAATGCACATCAAAATGTTCCATATGCTACGTAGATCACGGATCCAAGCTCCAAATTCTCAAACCATTCACACACAAAGCAATTCGAAGCAAATAAGTTTGCCCTAGAAAACTGAAACTACGCATCTATGGTGCCTATCAACTAGCCGGTGATCAAATTGCTTCTATTAGGCTCAAAAACAAGTAGAAACAGGTTCAAATCAACTTAATGCACAAAGAAAGAATGGAGAAAAACCTGAACTGCAATGGAGCTTTGAATCAAAGAAGTCCAAAGGTGCACGATCCTTACTCTTCAGAGATGATTACTTGCCAAATAAAGGCACTACAGAGCTTGAGATGTAGCAACTCCAATCTCTTTCTTTACTCCATTGATGATTGATCAAGGATGAAGATGAAGAACAGTAGAGATTTGCAGAGATTTGAGATGAGAATAAAGCTTCGAGAGAGAAAAATTCAGAGAGAGAGAGTGTGAGTTTTTTGTGCAAATGTGAAGAATGATCAAAAAGTGGTTTCAATTCTGTTATGATGTGTTTTTATATGAAGAGTTAACTGTTAACCACCTTGGTTAACAGTTTGAACTCTGGTTAATGCAAGGTGCTATAAGAAAAGAGAGGGTGGAGTGAGTGAATTTGAAAATGAAAATGGAGAATGGAGGGTGAAGTGTAGTGAGCTGGCACGGGTTATTTGTTCATGTATGGAGGAGCATGAAACTTATGGTGCTGCTTAGGATGGAGGGTGACGATGTAATGATAGCAGCACTGCAGCTTATTTAGCAAGTTTTCTCTCTCTCTCTCTCTCTCTCTCTCTCTCTCTCTCTCCTTGTTTGAACATACATAGCAATGAAGGTACATGAGCATGAGTGTGTGTAAGGAGTGTCTAACTCAAAATAGCAATGTTTGGACATGACATGTAACATGCGCATAAGAATGATAAGGACAAAACTCTCTTTTGACTAAATTTATTTACTTGGCATTGAAGAAACCAGATGGAAAGAGGGTGAATTTGAAGCATGATATCTTCATGATTAGGGAATGAAATTACATGATTAATGGCTCTTTGGAAAGAGGGAATGGGGGACAACAAGATTGAAGTTCAAAATAGTTGCAATGGAAGCCTCTAAGGTGCTTAAAATCAATCATGAAAGTGTGTGGTCATGACTGCATAGGCATGTCACCAGACCTGCCCTCGACCAGCTCATGTGCATGAGAGTGAACCAGTTGAAACACGTTACTTTTCCATAATATATATCTCAATGAGTTGATCAAATGAAAAATCTTTCAACACCAAAGTTGAAGAGGAGATTGAGAGGAACAATTTTCATGTTGGACATTTTTCCAATTGAAGCCTCCATCAATGAGATATTTGGCTATGAACTTGTACACAACATGCACATAAGGTGTTTGTTGAAATTACTGCGTGCTGACTGGTCATGACTTGCCAACTTGCCTTGATTTGCTTCAACTTTAATTGATCATATCTCTCTCAAATTTAATCCAATGGGCCTGTTCTTGGTATGGTTTTGAAGCTTGGAATGTGAATTTTTGACAGGCCTCCATAACCTTTCAATTTGGTGCTTGGATCATGGAAAAAGAATGCTCCAAAGATGGCCTTTCAACTTGGCAAAACTTGCCATAAATGGAAACCCTTCATTACTATTTTTTGGCAACTTTGCACATTTCTTGATTTTTGATGAATCCCTTGATATTTCTTGATCAAATCTTCACCAATGATCATAATTGATATGAGGAACAATATTTTGACCTCAAAAAGTCAAGAGTTGACTTTTTCTTCTGCACAATTGACTTTTCCCCAATTCTCCTGATTTTCAGTCAATTGATCAATTGAAACCCTTCCAAACCCAATTGATGGACAATTTTCCCTTCTTAGACACTTGAAGACATGTAGAATACCATAGAATCAAGTCTTGCCCAAAAAATCAGAAATAAACTGATTTTATAGCAAACCTTAGTTTTGTACCCTCAGTCTAGGAGAAATCAGCACATCCTCCAAATCCAAATTTCTCTGAGCATGATATGTATCTTCTCAAACAATGATGATATATGCCATTTGGTGAGGATAAAAACTCAAAAATCTTGTCCATTGGGGTGTTATACTCAAGAATCCCAAAACCCTAATCTTGCACTGGTTAGGAAAAGGGGATTCCTTTGAGATTTCTTGTCAAGCTTGATCACATGAGGAGATAATGGGTCTATTAAGATCCCTTGAGACTCAAGGCTCCTTTGATTTGACCGAGATACCTTGATCCCATGCTATGAACCAGATGATATGCAAAGATGATTATGCAAAGAATGCAATGAAACATAAACCAGTTAAAGCTAAAACATGAGGGCAAATTTTGAGGTGTTACAGTTGCCCCTATTCAAACTTCTTGGATCCGAGGGTATGATAGCAATGGCTTTCAGACAATCAGGATACACGGGGTTTGAATACTAAAATAATCTGGAAATTTGTGTCCTGCAAAAGGAGAGACGACTCTGTTGGGGAACAAGTAATAAAAGGTGTAGGGTTATAACACGGACGAGTGTCAGAGATCAATACAGACGAAGTATTGAATGGATTGAAACAAACACGGACGAGTGTTGACTGCGCTGGGGATAAACTAAGGCGAGTGTCTAAAATGTTCACACACAGACGGGTGCTGAAAGGACACGGACGAGTGTCTAAAAGTCAGTACGGACGAGTATTGAATAAAGGTTCAAACACGGACGGGTGCTAAAAGGACACGGACGGGTGTCTAAGAGTGAATAGGACGAGTATTGAATAAAGGTTCAAACACGGACGGGTGCTGAAAGGACACGGACGGGTGTCTAAAAGTCAATACGGACGAGTATTGAATAAAGGTTCAAACACGGACGGGTGCTGAAAGGACACGAACGAGTGTGTAAGAGTCAATACGGACGAGTATTGAATAAAGGTTCAAACACGGACGGGTGCTGAAAGGACACGGACGGGTGTCTAAGAGTCAATACGGACGAGTATTGAATAAAGGTTCAAACACGAACGGGTGCTGAAAGGACACGGACGGGTGTCTAAGGTCAATACGGACGGGTATTGAAATAAGGTCAATACGGACGAGTATTGAAAAAGAATTCAAACACAGACGGGTGCTGAAAGGACACGGACGGGTGTCTAAGGTCAATACGGACGAGTATTGAAAAAGAATTCAAACACGGACGAGTGTCTAAGGCCAATACGGACGGGTATTAAAATAACACAAATGGTAACTCTATTGGGGATTGAAATACTAAATCGAACACAGACGAGTGTTAAAGGAACACGGACGAGTGTTTGAAATCAATACGAACAAAGCATTGAGGAAATGGAAAAGGACACAGATGAGTGTCAAAAGAACACGGACGGGTGTTTGAGGGAACACTGACGAGTGTTTAAAATCAATACGGACGAGTATTGAAAATGAAAGAGAACACGTAAGAGTGTTTAAGAGAGAACACAGACGAGTGTTTAAAATCAATACGGACGAAGTATTGAGGAAATGAAAGAGAACACGGACGAGTGTTTAAGAGAGAACACGGACGGGTGTTTAAAATCAATGCGGACAAAGTATTGAGGAAATGAAAGAGAACACGGACGAGTGTTTAAGAGAGAACATAGACGAGTGTTTAAAATCAATACGGACGAAGTATTGAGGAAATGAAAGAGAACACGAACGAGTGTTTAAGAGAGAACACGGACGAGTGTTTAAAATCAATAAGGATGAAGTATTGAGGAAATGAAAGAGAACACGGACGAGTGTTTCACGCTAACAGCTTTGAGGGGATGAACCAAAAGAGCGATGACAAAAACGGCCGAAGGCGAACTCGAAAAAGAAAGACCGGCTGAAGGTGGAATTTCAAGCCCAAGATTAGTAGAATCAACAGATCTACCAATATGACTCTGTTGGGGAAAGAGAAATCTAAATAGATAACTCTGTAGGGGAGTATAGAAGGAACAACAGTAAGAAAGACGAATCCACTGGTTGCGGTGTAATGTTAAACAACATCTCCCGAGTCACATCTCTTTCTGCTGGGGGCAGAAGCTGGTAAAAGATATCAAACCTGGCTTATGCTTCGAAGGCATATGTTTGAATTTCTATAGCGTAATGCTCCATACAAAATGGAAATGCTACGCGTTTAGGAGGATGCCATGCCAGAATGCTTATGCAATGCAAAAGAGGCGCTTCAGCAAAATAAATGCTGAAGACGAAGGCATCTTCACCGGGGATGACAAAATACATTGTCCTCTGAATTAAAAGACCCCGCTGAGGAAGATTTCACTGAACGACTTCCTGGTCACCAACTCTGCTGGAGATGAGAACTCTGAGAGAAATCCCACTCTGTTGGGGGATGGATGAATATTGCATATGGAACCCAAGAAACTTCTCTCCGCTGGAGATTACCACTAACTTCTATCGAAGACAGAACCCAAAACCTGGATCTGAAAGATGCCAACAACAATTGGACTTAAGCTTGCTGGGGATGTCAACCGCTGTTGAACAAACCACTGCGAAGATCACCACCAAACTCTGCTTGTGGGACAAGTCAATAATACCGACCCTGCTTGGGGATATTATTGAAATTAACCTGCTGCTGGGAGACATCTGTACCTTTACCCTGCTGCTAGGAGATGCCCTTACCTTCACCCTGCTGAGGAATATCAGCCACTATTAGCAAACCTGCTTGGGGAATGGTGATTGACAACATCAACTCTGCTAGGGGATACCACCAAGCTTACTCATCTGTTGGGGATTAGATTATACCGTTGCTGATGAGAAAACACTTCCTGACTAGCTGAGGAAAAGGAGTGCCAAAACTCTGTGGGGAAAACAACCCCTTTGTCCCAAGAAGGTATTCTAACAGTCTCTTGCTGGGGATGCGGAAGTATCAACTTCTGGATGCTTGCTAAGAGAGTAATCAATCACAACTCTAGCTGGGCAAATAATCCTCTGTACTCTGGTTGGGGAGAGTAACAGCCTGCTGAGGAGGATGAAATTTCAATGCTGAGGAGAGTAACTCTACTGGGGGGAGAAATCCTGCTGCCCTGCAAACAAAATCAACAGTATATGCAAAATGGCCATCTAGATTACCATCCTAATGACTGTTGTCTGAGCAATTTCCACTGTTTTCCGATATGCTTCGCAAAGCTTAACATTTTCGCATGCAATGTTTATCAAAAATATCGAACGTTTTCACAAACAAAAGCAGTTAAAGTAAAAACACAAATGGAAAACTCTTTGAATGAAATGAAAATTTTATTGAATGAATTGGCCTGTAAATAGGCATTTACATTCGGAGGCAATTCCTGAAAAGAGGTAATTGCACAAAAAGAGTAAAAGAAAAATACACATGTCGGCAATGTGGGAAACAGATATCCACCATGATTCAATTCAGCTATGACCCCGTATGGCTCGTTTATCCGCAGATGTTTTAGCCTTTGAAGCGACTGACTGGACTGATTCCTTCCCTCGAAACTCCCAAGTACCAAAAGTGTTCACAGATCGAACGCAGCTCGTAGCCTCTTGCTTCCAAATCCCTAACTTTTGCCTGGATCGCCCTTTTCAGGTTTTCAATCCACCGGGATACCCATTTTTGCCAAAGTTTTCTTTTTAGGTTTTCAACTTTGCGGGTTTATTCTTTTTCTTTTTATCCCTAATTTTTGCCCGAACCTTTTCTTTTTATGGTTCGCCGGGATGCCCTTTTTTGCCTGGATCTTCTTTTTATGTCCAGCGGGTCTCTTTTATGCAAAGTTTTTTTTTACTACGTCTACGTTCACAGGGGACGTAAAATCTTCGCCATCCATAGTTGAGAGTATTAAGGCTCCACCAGAGAAAACCTGTCTTACTACATATGGCCCTTTGTAGTTTGGAGTCCACTTGCCCCTGTGATCTGTTTGAGGAGGAATGATCCTTTTCAAAACTAATTCACCAGCCTGAAAACACCTAGGACGCACTTTCTGATCAAAGGCTTTCTTCATCATGCTCTGATACAATCGACCATGTGCAATGGCTGCCAATCTCTTTTCTTCGATAAGGTTCAGCTGATTCAATCTGGAACGCACCCATTCAGCTTCATCAAGCTTCGCATCTGCCAGAATTCTCAAAGAAGGAATCTCAACCTCTACTGGTAGAATTGCTTCCATACCATATACCAATGAGAAAGGAGTTGCCCCAGTCGATGTACGCACCAAAGTATGATAAATGTGTAAAGCATAGGGCAACATCTCATGCCAGTCTTTATACGTTACCACCATCTTCTGTACAATCTTCTTTATATTCTTATTTGCCACTTCAACAACCCCATTCATCTTCGGAAGATAGGGAGAAGAATTGTGATGTTCAGTCTTAAAGCTCTGACATAGCTCCTTCATCATCTTGTTATTCAAATTTGAACCATTATCAGTAATGATTCTCTTCGGGACTCCATATCGGCAGATGATGTCCTTCTTGATAAACCGAGCTACCACTTGTCTGGTGACGTTGGCATACGAGGCTGCTTCCACCCACTTTGTGAAGTAATCAATGGCAACCAGGATGAAACGATGCCCAGTGGAAGCAGTCGGCTCGACCTTTCCGATCATATCAATGCCCCACATGGCAAAGGGCCAAGGTGATGACAACACATTCAGAGGAGTGGGCAGCACGTGCACCTTATCGGCATAAATCTGGCATTTATGACATTTTTAGGCGTACTTAAAACAGTCAGACTCCATAGTCATCAAGTAATACCCCGCTCTCAACAGCTTTCTAGCCATAGCATGCCCATTGGCATGGGTACCGAAAGATCCCTCATGAACTTCTTCCATTAACAGGCTTACCTCGTGCTCATCAACACAACGTAGCAAGACCATGTCAAAGTTCCTCTTGTATAACACATCGTCTTTATTTAAAAAGAAATTCCCTGCCAACCTCCTCAGAGTTTTCTTATCTTTGGTTGGCGCACCTTCCGGATACTCTTGGATCTTCAGAAAGACCTTAATATCATGATACCAAGGTTTGCCATCTGATACACCTTCCATCGCAAACACAAAAGCTGGTCTATCCAGACGCATGATTCTGATTGAGGGAGTTTCATTCCAGCGGTTCACCTGATACATCGAAGCTAACGTTGCCAATGCATCTGCCATCTGATTCTCTAACCGGGGTATGTGATGGAAATTAACTCTATCAAAGAACGGTAACAACCTTCTGGAATAGTTGTTATAAGGCACAAATTCGCTTGACGAGTTTCCCATTCACCTGTAATCTGATTAACTACCAACGCGGAATCACCATAAACATCGAGGTTCTTGATTCTCAAATCAATCGCTTCTTCTAACCCCATGATGCATGCTTCATACTCCGCCTCATTGTTGGTGCATATGAACACTAATCGGGCAGTGAAGGGTATATGAGAACCCTGTGGATTCATAATGATTGCCCCGATTCTATTACCATATGAATTAACAGCCCCGTCAAATACCAGTTTCCATTGGGATCCAATTTCAGGTCCTTCATCATGCAAAGGCTCTTCACAGTCTTTCATCTTCAAAAACATGATATGTTCATCAGGAAATTCAAACTTCATTGGTTGATAATCCTCAAATGGTTGTTCAGTAAGATATTCTGACAAAACACTTCCCTTATGGCTTTTTGGGAGACATATTGAATATCGTATTCTGTCAGAATCATCTGCCAACGGGCTATTCTTCCAGAAAGCGCCTGTTTTCAAACACATACTTGATCGGATCCATCTTCAAAATCAAGAGGGTTGTGTGGTTTAACATATACTCCCTCAAACGCTTAGCGGCCCAAGCGAGTGCACAACGTGTTTTTTCCAGCATAGAGTACTTTGACTCATAATCAGTGAACTTTTTACTCAGGTAGTAGATGGCATGCTCTTTTCTACCTGATTCGTCGTGTTGACCGAGCACCCACCCCATTAAATTCTCAAGAACCGTAAGATACATAATCAATGGCCTTCCGGGTACTGGCGGCAAAAGGACCGGAGGTTCCTACAAATATTCTTTTATTTTTCAAACGCCTTTTGACAATTTTCGTTCCACCTGACCTCTTGATCTTTTCTTAACAATTTGAATATTGGTTCACACGTGGCTGTAAGATAAGAGATGAATTTAGCAATGTAGTTCAATCTCCCTAGGAAACCACGAACCTCTTTTTCTGTTCTTGGCTCAGGCATTTCTTGTATGGCTTTTACTTTAGCAGGATCAACCTCGATACCTCTTTCACTGACAATAAACCCCAGTAATTTTCCAGACCTCACCCCAAAGGTGCACTTGTTCGGATTCAACCTCAGTCTGAACTTTATCAACCTTTCAAATAGTTTCTGGAGATTCACCAGATGCTCCTCCTCCGTTTGTGACTTCGCAATCATGTCATCAACGTAGATCTCGATCTCTTTGTGAATTATATCATGAAAGAGAGTCACCATTGCCCGCTGATAGGTTGCCCCAACATTTTTCAACCCAAAGGGCATTACCTTGTAACAAAATGTTCCCCACGGTGTTATGAACGTTGTCTTCTCCATGTCTTCTGGGGCCATTTTGATTTGGTTATACCCGGAGAAGCCATCCATGAAGGAAAATACGGAGTATTGAGCAGTATTGTCCACTAACACGTCAATGTGAGGAAGCGGGAAATCATCTTTCGGGCTTGCTCTATTCAGATCTCTATAATCAACACACATCCTGACCTTTCCGTCCTTTTCAGCCAGAAATCCAGCATCCATCTGCTTCTGAACCTCTTCTTTAATCTTGACAGACATTTCCAGTTTCGTCCTTCTCAGCTTCTGCTTTACCGGAGTATATCCTTCTTTGAGTGGTAGCCGGTGTACCACAATGTCAATGTCAAGCCCAGGCATGTCTTGGTAAGACCAGGCGAAGATATCAACATACTTTCGAAGCATTTCAATCAATCTTCTCTTTACACTGTCTTCCAAAGCAGCCCCAATCTTTACTACTTTCTTTGCGTCCTCGGTTCCCAAGTTAACAATCTCCAATTCCTCCTGATGAGGCAGAATGACCTTTTCCTCCTGTTTTAACAGTCTGGCCAATTCCTCGGGTAAGTCACAATCTTCATCAGCCTCTTCTTCAGCCTGATAAATGGGATTGTCGAAATCATACCGAGCCATAGCTGAATCATGATTGGTGGTATCTGAACAAGGAAACTTGCATGATTGATGATTCATGTTTATTATGTATGCAACAAACAAAAGCACATTGCTATTTTGATGTGATTTAATGCAGAAAAGTAAAAACAGAAAGACAGGGATCAAAATATTTGAATGTGAAAAACGTCCTTTATTAATGATAAAGGAAACACACAAAATATTCAAGCCCTACAAACAAAAATCACTACGCCTTGGGCAGAGCGTAGGATTGTCATAACAGGAAAACAAAGGCAATTACACTGGGCCGGACACTTGAATGGCTTTCTCTGATGACCAGTTGCAAAGACTTTGACATGGAATACAGGGGTGGATCCAATTATCCATATCGCAATCACTATCCCCTTCCTCATCAATAGCATTAATTCTGCCAAAGAACACACCAGCACTGGTAAAACGAACCGGGCCATAAAATTTGGGAGGATCCTCAAGACGCCTGGGTGGCTTATATCCCAGCCCGTAAGTATTCTGCTTTTTCTGGACCTCGATAACCTGACCCCATTTCTGCGAACTACCGACTTCAACCACAGCCCATGCATCCTTGAAGGAAGACATGGAGACCTCTGGCTGATGTACCACTCCAGGCTGGACCATTTCAGATTAGCTGACTTCCTTGAGAGGCTCCTCAATGATCTTCACTGCTTCGAAACCCTGACATAAAGGTTCATGTATTTTGCCATCTACCTCCACATACTTGAAAGTAGATAGATGACTTATCATGATATCTTCTTCTCCACAGACCGTCACCACATGTCTGTCTACCATGTACTTCAGTTTCTGACGTAAAGTGGACGTCACTACCCCAGCACTATGAATCCATGGACGTCCCAGTAAACAACTGTAAGTAGGCTGAATGTCCATGATATAGAAGGTAGCATCAAAAACCTCTGGACCAACCTTAATCGGTAGCATGATTTCCCCGAAGATAGATCTCTTGGAACCGTCGAAAGCACGCACCACCAAGTCACTTGGCATGCAGATTAACCCACGAGTGTCCAACTTCATCAGGGCTTTCTTCGGTAAAACATTCAAAGATGACCCAGTGTCAACAAGCACATGCGACATTAACGATCCTCGACACTCGACTGAAATGTGCAAAGCATTATTATGATTTCTCCCAGTTGGCGTCAAATCCACATCAGTAAACCCCAAGCCATTTCCTGCATTTACATGGGCCACTACCCCCTGTTAACCCTCATTTTCGATGCTAGGAAAATCAAAGCTATTTTAAGTTAAAAAATTATTTTTAACGTAAAGAAGGCTTCGACCCAGTTTGGTGAAGCCTGAGTCGAATAGAGGTTTTAGGAACCTCAAAAAATGGCTAAGTGTTGGGAAAGGTTTCGATCATGGGGATATTGAAACACGTGCTGTAGCTGTTATACTAAGGATGGAGGGAATTTCCAATGTTTGAAATTCAAATAGGAGCAGTTGTGAACGCGGGAACAGTTGAAGCCAAGGAGAAGGCGCCAAAGGGACACGTTTGAAGCCATAACCACCACTTAGTAGTTATTTTTTAGCACTATAAATAGGAGTTAGTTCTATGTAATAGGGGTGTTCACATTTTTGTACAAGTTACTCAAAGAAACTCAAAGTACCCGCGTGTAGAGAAACGAGTTCGTGAGAATGTATGTAATGTAACACCTCTTTCTTTCATCAATGCAATTTATCTTCATCATGTTTAAGATTCAGCCATTTACTTTCCATGCCTTTACAATTTCTTGAACTTTATCTTCCATGCCAAATTTACTTTCAAAGTCATTTAAACTTTCTGCATTTACCTTCGACTGCACTTTTACATTCAAGCATTTAATCTTCAAGCATTTACTTTTCAAAGTCTTTTATTTTCAAGAACGTTGAGTTCACCTTTAATTCATTGCATTTATTTTCGAAGTCCTTTATTTTTCCTGCACTTTACCTTCGACAGCACTTTTATCATTCCAGCCTTTACTTTTCAAGAACGTGGAGTTCGTCGCATTTTACTTTCAAAAGTCTTTACATTTCTTCATTTTATCTTTGAAGCCATTTATTTCCTTGCTATTTACATTCGATAGTCATTTACTTTCTTGCACTTTTTACATTCAAGAACGTGGAGTTCAAGCACTTTTACTTTGTTGCAATTTACCTTCATGCATTTTTATCAATTCAAGCCTTTACTTTCAAAGCTTTTTACTTATTGTCAGTTCCTTTCGACGCCTCTAAGTTCTGCATCCTTTATTTACAGCCTCTTTAAATTTCAAGCCTTTACTTTACCTTATTGCAAGTAGTCGAACGTGGAGTTCAGTTAGATTTTTATTTCAGCATTGTCGAACGTGGAGTTCAATTTACATTCTCTTTATTTTTCATTTGTCATTTACACTTTTCTCTCAAATTTAGCACATGTCCTAGGATTTGTGTGGTCGATCCTGCAAGTTAGTCAGTTTTCGTTTAATACTGATAGACCAGAGGTTGTTTACCAAAATTCACAGTAAACAATTTGGCACACCTAGAGGGACCCAGTGGTAAGATTTATACTTTTTGTTAACCTTATCTTTCTTGGTGAAGAGATACTTTCGTCGTATGTTATTGAGAAGTGGGAAGTTAGCCACAACAAATGAATGAATACCAAAGAGAAGATACACTAAGAGAATGGCAACTAATGCCAACCAACAAGTTGATCCTCAAGGGAGTCTTTTAAACACTCAGTCAAGTAGCAGTATGGGGTCTCAAAGCACATCATCACCAGTGCCTTCGACAGGAGGACAGACGTCATCTTCATTAGTAGTGTCTGAACCAGGATCAACATTCACGAAAGCATATACTCAACCTGTGCTAGAATACATAGGACCACAAAGTCCTAATTCACCAACATCCCCAGGAGGAAATTCAATGTACATGCATGTCCCTCCTCCAGGTTTTCCACATCTAGGGTCAAGGAGTCAACCCTATGGTATGCCTACATCAATGATGCAAAATCTGCAGAATGCTCCACCTGTGTTTTCAGAGACTGTAGTGTCTTCGCCATTACAAGGATCAGGATCAGGAGGTAGAAATAACCAGAGTATAGGTGTTGGTTACTCTGTTCAAGCGCCTAGTCTTACAAATACATCCATAAATTGTTTGAGACAGCAGATGGATGAAAGTAACATGAAAATGGTGCATACGTTGTCTCAGACAATGGGAGAAGTTTTTCAACCCTTGATTCAGAATACAACTTAAACTAACCAATAATTGGCTGCACAATTGGCACGCATGGCTGATTTCATGGGAGTACCAGCGGTGGATCGAAGGACAACTGTCATCGAAGATATCCCAAGGCATCATCCACGTCATGTACATGAAGTGAATTTGGAAGATCAAGAGATGATTGATCATTTCAGAGTCGAACCACCAAGAAACCAGATACCAATGCAGATGGAGGAAGAGCCAGTAGTGATGGTGAACAGGAATCAAAACACTGATCAATTACTTAGACAGGTTCGACACCAAAATCAAGCAGAGGAAAACAATCTTGCAGCCATGGTTGAAAGGATAATGACCAGAAATGGTGTGAATCTTGGCTTCAGAAGGCCAAATTACACTCCGCCTATAGTGGATTACATTCTCCAAGTAGAATTACCCCCTAGGACGAAGGTCCCAAAGTTCAGCAAGTTTTCAGGAGATACTACTGAATCTACCGTCGAACATGTGGCTAGATATTTGATTGAAGTAGGCAAAATTGCAGCTGACGAAAGCCTCAGAATCAAATACTTCCCAAGTTCCCTTACCAAGAATGCCTTCACATGGTTCACTACTTTGCCTCCAAATTCCATATACAATTGGACCCAACTAGAACGTTTATTTCCTGAATAGTTCTACATGGGGAAAACTAAGATTAGTTTGAAAGAATTGGCTAGCATCAAACGCAAGGTTACTGAGCCAATTGATGATTACCTGAATAGGTTTTGACTTCTCAAAGCCATGTGCTTTACACAAGTGCCAGAACATGACTTGGTCGAAATGGCTGCTGGGGGTCTTGATTATTCCATTAGGAAGAAATTAGATACCCAATATCTTAGAGATATGGCCCAGTTGGCTGATAGGGTTCGATAACTAGAAAGGCTGAAAGAAGAAAAAGCTAAATTCAGCAGGGGTAAAAAAAGTAGTCTTTGTCGAATGTAAAGAAGATGTGGAGAATGTGTATGATGAAACATCTTATTTCAACGGAAATGAGGTTGACGTTGCTGAGTTAAAGCAAGGTCCACCTTATGCCTGCAAATTATTAGCTCCTTCAGAGGGAAAAAATCCTGTCGAATCTAACGACAAATTTCCTAAGAAAACATACACTTTCGACGTCACTAAATGTGATGAAATTTTTGTTTTGTTAGTTAAAGATGGGCAAATGATAGTTCCTGATGGTGCTAAGATGCCACCTTTAGAACAAAGAAAGAAAAGAGGTTTTTGTAAGTACCACAATTTTTTGGGTCATAAAACTTCTCAATGTTTTCTTTTCAAGGATTTGGTGCGAAATGCTATCCAAGAAGGAAGGCTGAAGTTTGGTGACAAAGGCAAAGCTCAGATGAAAATTGACTCTGACCCATTGCAAGTTGCAGAGGCTAACTATACAGAGCCTCACGAGGTTCAGATGGTCGAAGCCACAAAGGGATTTGATGAGTCAGTCAACATGGTGGAAGTCACTGAGGACTTCACCACCAATCTTGTGGTAACTGAAGGCTTTAATAAGGCTGCAAATGGCCTGAATGTTGATGGTACCAGTCTAATGTTGGTGACTAAAGAAACTGCTGATAAGTTTGTTGAAATGGATAATGCTGCCAAGGTTTTGGATATGGCAGTAAGAGGATTGAAGATAAATGCCACTGAAGGCATTAACATGGTCGAATTGGTTGGAGAATCTGATTCTAGCTCAGATAGCATCAGCACCAATGAGGCTATGGGCAGAAATGCCCCCAAAGTCCAAGTTGTTAAAGAGTTGGAAGATGACATGCTATTGGTAGGAGAGATGATAGACATGGATGGTTGTTTGGTGGAAAACTGGATATGTATGGCTGCTGAACAGTTTTTCAAGATGTCTCCTGATGTTGAAAGAGTCAATACTGAGGAAATGGTCGAAGCTGAAAAAACTGCTTGGCAAGAAGCTTCCCAAAAAGCTGCAAGAGCAGCAGCAAGTGGTGGTTGTCTGGCGAAGACCACTGAAAGTCTTGAAGCTCATTTCTCCAAGATGCGCTTAAAGGATAAAATTGATGTCAATATGGTCGAAATTACAGATCAAAAAGCTGAACAAGTGAGTAAGGTAGATGAACAAGAAGAGCGCAACAAAATAACTTATCCTAAGCAAGAGGAGCAAATTGTGGATTTTCTGCACCGTTGCCAGAAGAAAGGTTCTGGAGTAATGCTGTGTCCTAGATGCAGCGCCATTTTTTATGAGAAAGTTGCCCACAAGTTAGAAGGTGTCAAAAAAGCTGGTGGAAGCTGGGGGCAGAAGATAAATAAAGGTCCCAGAGGCTTTGACCATAGGCGACTTTCGACAGGATTGAAAAACCAAGTACCAGGAGTTAGGCCAGGTACATTTAAACCAGCTGCGAATGTGCCAACAGGTAGTTGGATCAAGCCTATCGAAGGGAGAGGACAGAAGAAGAAGTGGGAGAAATTTGATGTGGAAAGGGGTTCTTCATTTGAGTATAGAAAAGAGAACCATACCACCAACAAGTCAGCATACATTTCTCAAAATTACAAGGGTAAAAATCCCATGTCTAGATCACAGTGGCGAAGGGAGCAACGCAGGCGAAAGGCTATCAGGGAGGCTCAGGTGCAAGGAGAGTCAAGCACCAATGTTGATAATCAAGCTGGGACAATTAAGAAGATGCCCATAAGGCGAAAGATGTTCACTGTTCAGCCAGAGAAGAAAGTTGAAGATGATGAGAATATGACTGATAATTTCGACAGTGAGTCAGCAGCTTCTTTAGATATTCTTGTGAATGTGGTATCAGTAATGCCAAAAGAGTTTGGTCAGGTTTCAGAGGACAAAGACTTAGATCAAACTGCTGAATTAGAAATGTTGGCACACAAGCCTGTATGTTATTACATCAAGAACAATGGGTGTGTCGAAGAACAGAATGCTTTCTTTGAACGCCCCACAGAGGCAATGAAGGGTCATCTGAAGCCTCTCTACATTACTGGCAAGGTAGAAAATGTTCCTGTTAACAAAATCTTGGTGGATTATGGTGCAACTATTAATTTAATGCCAAGATTTTTGCTGAGCATGATTGGGAAGTTTGAGACTGATACCAAACCCCACAACATGGTTCTGTCGAACTATGAAGGAAAAGTTGGTTCCACTCTAGGGGTGATTCAAGTGGATCTTACTGTGGAACCATTACCAGACCAACAGTGTTTATGGTCGTTGAGACGAAAGCTAACTACAACCTACTCTTGGGTAGGGAGTGGATTCATGGAATAGGTGTTGTACCTTCATCTATGCATCAAAGAATCACCATTTGGAGACCAGATGGGATAGTGGAAAATATTGAAGCTGATCAAGGGTACTTTAAGGTGCCTATTAATCATGTGGATAGTAGGCAGTTTGAGAAACATTTGGCGAACATTGCTCCATGTCCTCCAGCTGACTTTGAGTTTACGCCTGATGAAGAAACATTTTATTCATTGTATTTACACCCTGTCGAAGGTTTCAGATGGGACAGGGAGGTACCAGGAGAAAGGTTACCATGCTTAGGCTCACCTCCAATAGAGCCCACAGGATGGGGAGATGAATTCAGTGATCATGACTGAGTTCGAAGCTTTGAAAAGAATTTCGGCCTATGTGGCTGAAACAAAACTACAAGCGGCTTTGGAAGCTGCCAATGACTATATGGCTGGCGAAGCCATTTCTGAATTTTATCAAGAAGGTCCTGGTAAGGACTTCGAGCCAAAACCTCCAGATAAGGTTGAAACTGGAGAGCAAAGCCAGAGGCTTGATGCCATCTATGAAGATGAGCCTTTGGGATTTGAGAAGGATCCGTTGGCAAATAATATCAAAATGCTAGCACAAGATCCTTTAGAAGAAGTTGACCTCAGTGAGGGGACAACCAAAAGGCCTACCTACATCAGTGCCAACCTTGATCCCCAGTTGAAGGTTGAAGTGGTTTAGTTGTTGAAAGAGTTCAAGGACTACTTCGCCTGGGATTATGATGAGATGCCTGATTTGAGCAGGGAGTTTGTCGAACACAGGTTACCTATGACACCTGGGAAAAAACCAGTCAAGCAAAATCCAAAACGGTTTGCACCAGAGATATTGTCAAAAATAAAAGAGGAAGTCGAAAGACTGCTTCGTTGCAAATTCATTCGCACAACAAGGTATGTCGAATGGTTGGCTAATATAGTACCTGTTATTAAAAAGAATGGGTCTTTGAGAGTTTGCATTGATTTTAGAGATTTAAACTCTGCAACTCCTAAAGATGAATATTCAATGCCAGTAGCAGAAATGTTAATAGATTCTGCAGCAGAACATGAATATCTTAGTATGCTGGATGGATATTCTGGCTACAACCAAATATTCATTGCTGAGGAAGATGTTCATAAAACTGCTTTTTGATGCCCTGGGGCCTTAGGCACCTATGAATGGGTAGTGATGCCTTTTGGTCTCAAAAATGCTGGTGCTACTTATCAAAGGGCGATGAATTCAATTTTCCATGATTTTATAGACACATTCATGCAAATTTATATTGATGATATTGTTATAAAATCTATTTCTGGGAAAAGTCACATTGACCATCTTCGACAGTCCTTTGAAAGGATGAGAAAATATGGTCTTAAAATGAATCCTCTCAAATGTGCTTTTTGTGTGCAGGCAGGGGATTTCCTAGGCTTTGTGGTCCACAAGAAAGGGATCGAAACAAATCAGAATAAAACCAAAGCCATAATGGAGGCAAAAGCGCCATCTGTTAGACGATGGTTATGGATCTAGAAGGGGGGTTGAATAGATGCCTTGAGTTTTACACGCAAATAGTCTACAAAAATTCTGTTTTAAAAAAATTGTTTAACGGAAGCTACCACTGGATAGAACGTCTACAACGAACCTTCTATCGAAAGGATCGGATATGCACGAATATATCACGGATGAGTACAGAAGAGAAAAATTCAGTTTTGAATACTACACGTAAAAATACAGACAATAAATTAATCACTTGCTTGATGTTTATTCCAATCCAATGAGGTTAATTTGATAAGCAATTTAAAGCTACGTGTTCGAATTTTGCTTGGAAACAAATTATCAAACACCTAGTGTGCGTAAACACACTATGTGCAGAATTTCTATGGAGAATAATGTGCAGCTGATCCAAAACACAATTCAATGAATTGTATCGATTTAACAAAATAGTTTATCAGCGTACAATTATTCTACGACAGAAATTTCAATAGTTTGCTACGTCACAAATTCGAATAATACTGAAATGTAAAAGAGTTAAGGGAAAGAGAGAACAAACGAGATTTGATTAGGCAGTTCCCCAATCGTCCTCGCTTTGGGTACGTCTGCCCCCAACTCCACAAAAGGAATTGAGATATATATATATATATATATATATATATATATATAGATGTAGTTGTTGCAAATTATTTATTACAAGAGAAAACTATGAACATCCAAACCCTGAACGTCTTCGATCGTTGATGCAGAATTTTCTCTTCCCTTGATTCAAGATGAATCAAGTGCTCCGAATATGGTTGATTCAATTACCGTCCCACGCTACTAAACCGAAAGAAAACGCCGTTATTCAGTTACCTTCACTCGATCAATTGAAATCTTCCAAGAATTCGAACCCAAACCTTCTTCTACAATCCTCTGATTACAGCTACTAAACCGAAACAGTTGCGCCAATTTTCGTTTATCTTCGCCCAGCCGAATCCCTGTAGAATGAACAGTTTGTACAAAAACCCCCAAAATCTCTTTGATTCTTGGAGGACAACCCCAACTGGTTTGATTCAAGAAACACCTGCCAAACTCTCAACCCAGAAGATGAAGATCACACTTCCTAAATTCTGAACGTTATCACTTCGATCAGTGGGCGACACAAACAAAGATGATTATATGTGATTGTTTGTTTACACAATGAAGAAGATGAAGATGAAGAGAAAAATGACATATATTTTTCATGTTTCTTGTTGTGTGTAAAAATGAAGACCAAAACAATTTATATGAAAAATATGACCAACAGAAAAAATAACAGAAAAACAACAGAAAAGAAATTAAGTGAAAAAATGCAAAAGTAAAGGTCATGCGTCGACCTCCAGTGACTATGTGTCGACGCATAAGATGAGATCTTTGAGTCCTCAGGTTTGTGCGCTTACCCGTGGGTTTTAGAGGTCAGCGCATAAATTATGGGGTTAACGCATGGTTTTAGGGGTCAGCGCATGAAGTGCAGATTTTTCAGGAAATTTCATTTTTTGAATATTTTTACCAGACCAAGGTCAAACATACATGCTAGACACTACTAAAACAATAGTGGACCTTTATATTTGGAGAGAACAAGATCCTATGCATCTAGACACATGACCAATAACGGTAAGACGCTATATGCCCGACACGTGAAGTGATACCGCTCAAATTACAATCTAATGTGTTTGTTGACATCATTAAAACAAGATAGCTAGAAGGGATATCCCTCACATACTCCCCCTTTTTGATGATGGCAACACTTTCTTGATTATCACGAGAGATGTAATTTGAGATGATCAATGCTCCCCCTGTCTTTGACATCCGGTTAAACATTTTTGCTGCTTGTATTCTTCTCCCCCTTTGACAACATCAAAAAGAAGAGAGGACGGTGGTCAAAATAGCATACTAAAATATGTAGTGGATCATCAGATATTTGCAACAACAAAATATTTACCAACATCCACATATGATACCGCTAATGTAAACACGTAATGATTAAATACGGAACAATTGTATAAAAGCAAAACATTCACTCCATAAAAGTTTAAACATAACAGCAGCACATGTCAAAATAACAAACAAGATCAAACCACAAAACACAAATTCATGCACAACTAAACATAATGCCCTAAGGTTTATGGTCTCCTCCCCCTAAACGAATAACCTCGTCCCCTATGGTGTTGACTTGGTGGTGGAAATTCCTCAAGTTGAAGGTTGAGCTCAATCAAGGTGAAATTGAGGTTACCAAGGCTGTTTGCCAAGTTTAGATTTTGCTGAGTCAGATTGGCATCCATTTGATTGAACCTATTCACAGCTGCATTGGCGAAATTGTTGAAGTTGGTGGCATGAGACGATATTTGGTTAGACAAGTTTGTGAGCTTTCCTGCTGAGTCAGGTATCGAGTTTCCTGTTGCGCTTGGAATTCTTGATGTTGCAGAGACAACTCAGTCAGCCTTGCTAGAATTTCATCAGAGGATTTTTTATCATGCTGAAACGGTGGAGTTGGAGGAGCAGAATTTTCTGGATGCTGCCATTCATAGTCCGCATCATAGGATGAAGGAACATACACAGCACTAAGGTTAGTCCAGCAGTTTTGTTGCCACTGACCCCAACCTTGATTGTCATAAGATTCTTCCGGTTGATAGCCCATCCATGCCTCATTGTCTTCTTCTTCCACAATCACATTGTCTTGCATAACAACATCTTCCTGCATCACCACATTTTCATCATTACCAACTTGATTTGCATTACCTTGACTACCTTCATCCTCACTTGCTTCAAGATGAACAGGTTTATTATGTTCAGGATGAGTAGCTCTTTGTCGATGAATGAACCTACGCTCACGTGGCTGCCAATGGTAACCCATCATGGACAAATCTCTGGCCAGAAACTGTTGTTCAGCAATAATATGAATATAACCAAGTGCCAGAAATTTGTTAGAGCTACGAGTTGTGAACATCCTATAAGCAAAGTAATAAGGCCAGTTAATTTTGATCTTATTCTTCAGGATATAGATAAGATGCACCTCTGCTTGTTCAACTCTTGAGTAGCCTCCTTTCTTAGGCCTCAAGATGCGAGCAACAATCCACTGAAGAATACGTTCTTAAAATTTTAAATGACCGGTAGTGACACTCTTAGGAAATGCTTCACTTGCCACAAACTCAGCTGGATATGGTTCCCTCAACATTGAATTCAGAGCAGTTTTGAATTCATAGTCCTGAACAAAGGTTTTATCAGTAACCTTTGGGAGATTTTCATCAGTGTCCAAAACAAACAATGTAGACCATACATCATTTGTCACCTGAAATTCTGCATTATTTATAGAGAATTTAAATTCAGCCCCACGAAATTTTCCCTTCATCCCACAATAGAACAACCGAGTCAAATCTTCACTATACTTGTCATCACATTCGACAAATTCATTCAGATTTTGAAAGTTTATGAGTTCAGAAATTTCAGGAATGTGAAAGTCTGGACCCATCAGAGGATAAAATCCATGTTGTCTTATAACAGCCCGGTTAGAGAATAATTCCCCAAAAGGAGTAGCTAACCTTTCAGAAATTAAAGATTCAAAAGTTACCCGGTGTGAGGATGATGCTCTGGTTGGTGCTGGTTGTGAAGTTGATCCTCTTGTTCCCCTTGTACCAGGATTTCTTCTAGAAGCCATGGTTGAAGAAGAGTTGAAGAAAGATTATCACACAGATTTTTGCAGAGATGGAAGAGGAGATGTGTGAAACACTTCGAAGACCTTGCAATAGATATATAGAAAATTTTCTCTTGGTGTTCCCCTTTTTTTTTGTATTAGGGTTTTGATGAGGGTTTAGTGGAGAGTAATTGAGATTGATGAGGTTTAAAGGAGAAGAATAGGGAGAGATTGACCACAAAGACTAATAAGATGACATGCAATAATCATGGATTAATGTGCAATGAGAAAATGTAGGGAAGGTAAACACCCCTAGGTCAGCGCACGCAACCCAGTAAAGAAGAAGTCTGAACGGTTCATTCATGCGTCGACTTGTGAATCTGTGCGTCGATGCATGATTCTTGAAAATTTGAAAAGAAGCTGATCATGTGGTTATGCGCTAACCCGAAAGTTTAATAGGTCAGCGCATGAATCTATGCGTCGACGCATGGACCAAAAAAAATGAAATTTTGCAAAAAGTTTTGTTCCAACCAGATAAACACACATATACACAAACAGAACCAAACATTCACATGAATGATAAGTGCTCAAAATGAAATAAACATCAAGATTAGAGTAAGTAACATGGCACAAAATGTTGATAAACCTCTATAAGTTGGAACGATATTGCCTTGAACATCATGACGGTGAGATCCCTCACATATGGATGAATTTCTCTTTGCATTGTTAATTAAAGACATGAACAAGCATATATATATATATATATGTGTGTGTGTGAAGGTCATAATTCTAAAGGATGTTATGCACGATCCGAAATATCAAGAATTCCAAGTTCCCTACGGATGTGAAAGAAAGGCTCTGTAGCTAATGGTTTTGTGAAAATATCAGCAAGTTGATTCTTAGTGTCAACATGCTCAAAAATAACATCACCTTTCTCTACATGATCCCTAAGAAAATGATGGCGTATTTCGATATGCTTGGTGCGTGAATGTAGTACAGGGTTCTTAGTTAGATTAATCGCACTAGTGTTATCGCACAAAATTGGAATACGTTCAAGTTTTAAATTGAAATCAAGTAATTGTTGTTTAAGCCATAGGACTTGAGCACAACAACTACCGGCGGCAACGTATTCTGCCTCGGCTATTGACAAAGCAACGGAAACCTGTTTCTTGCTGTGCCAACTCACCAAGGAGTTTGCAAAAAAGTGACACGTGCCACTAGTACTTTTCTTATCCAACTTGCATCCGGCAAAGTCGGAGTCGGAGTAGCCCACTAAGGAACAAACACTACCTTTGGAATACCACAGCCCATACTTTGGAGTACCAGAGAGGTATCGAAGAATGCGCTTAACTGCCTTCAGGTGGGATTCCTTGGGATGTGCCTGATACCTTGCACACATGCATACACTAAACATTATATCGGGATGTGATGCGGTAAGATAAAGGAGATACCCTATCATACCTCAGTATTTCTTTACCTCAGCATCCTTACCCTTTTCGTTACGATCGAGATTAGCACTTGTAGGCATATGAGTATCTATTGCTTTGCAGTTCAGCATATCAAAACGTTTTAGTAACTCAAGACAATATTTCGTTTGACTCACGAATGTGCCCTCTTCAAGTTGTTTGATTTGAAATCTGAGGAAATAGTTGAGCTCCCCCATCATGCTCATTTCAAACTCCCCCTGCATCAAACTAGAAAACTCCTTGACCAAGGTTATGTTAGTAGACCCAAATATAATATCGTCAACATAAATTTGTACCAAAATTAAGTGTTTTCCTTGACGTTTAATAAAGAGGGTTGTGTCAACCTTTCCTCTTGAATACCCTTGATCAAGTAGGAATTTGTTTAGACGTTCATACCAAGCCCTAGGGGCTTGTTTAAGTCCGTACAAAGCTCGCTTAAGTTTATAGACATGATTAGGATATTCATGTGATTCAAAACCTGGAGGTTGGGCTACATAAACCTCTTCATTTATATATCCGTTAAGGAATGCACTTTTAACATCCATTTGGAATAATTTAAAGTTCTTTGTGCAAGCATAGGCAAGTAGAAGGCGTATGGCCTCGAGTCGGGCAACCGGCGCATAAGTTTCCTCATAGTCGATTCCTTCCTCTTGGTTATAGCCTTGTGCTACAAGCCTAGCTTTGTTACGCATTATTACTCCATTTTCATCAAGTTTATTCCTAAACACCCATCGGGTGCCTAGTACTCGATGATCTCACGGAGGGGGGACAAGGTCCCAAACCTCATTTCTCCAGAATTGATTTAGTTCATCTTGCATTGATAGATACCAATGCTCATCGAGTAACACCTCCTTAGAGTTTTTAGGTTCAACTTGGGAGACAAAAGCAGAGTAATAACAAAAGTTACTAAGTTTAGAGCGAGTAGTTACTCCCTTAGAGATATCACCGAGAATGTTGTCAATTGGATGGTTTTTTGAAGACTTCCAAGCTGGAGGAAGTTCATCTTTATTAGCATGATGATCATCCTCACTTTTCACTGGTTGGTGATCCTTTTCCTTCTCAATACGCACTACTTCAGGCTGATCAATTCCCTTATCAGTGTCCTTGAGTATGTCTTCAGTTGGTACACCTGCACCATGAAAAGAACTACCTTCTCCGACATTTCTCGGATAAGACTCGTCAAAATTAACATGAACTAACTCTTCAACTACACGTAACCTCTTATTATAAATTCTATATGCTTTACTTGACTGAGAGTATCCAAGAAAAATACCCTCGTCAGCCTTGGCATCAAATTTGTCGAGAGTCTCTTTCCCATTGTTTAACACAAAGCATTTGCAACCAAATACATGAAGGTGAAAGATGTTTGGCTTACGCCCTTTTAAAAGCTCATACGGTGTCTTGTTTAGAATAGGCCGGATGAACACCCTATTCAAAACATAGCAAGCCGTACTTATGGCGTCGGCCCAAAAGTATTTTGGTAATCCACTATCATTGATCATATTCCTTCCAAGTTCTTCCAAAACTCTATTTTTATGTTCCACTACCCCATTTTGTTGAGGGGTACGTGGTGCGGAAAAATTATGATCAATTCCGTTGGAATCACAAAATGCTTCAAATAAATTATTTTCAAACGCACCCCCATGGTCACTTCTGATGACCCAATGTTTGTGTTTAACTTGTTCTGAGATAACTTAGCAAATCGTTCAAAGGCCGAAAAGGTATCACTCTTATTTGCTAAGAAAATTGTCCAGCAAAACCTAGAAAAATCATCGACTATAACAAACCCATAATAGTTACCACCTAGGCTTTTAACCCTAGATGGTCCAAAGAGGTCCATATGGAGGAGCTCAAGGGGTCTCATAGTTGAAACAATGTTTTTAGATTTAAAAGAGATCCTTGTTTGCTTCCCTATTTGGCACGCATCACAAAGATGATCCTTTGTGAATTTAATTTTGGGCAAACTGATGACTAGGTCTTTAGAGACAATTTTGTTAAGCAAATCAAAGTTGATATGAGCCAAGCGTCTATGCCACAACCATTAATCTTCATTCATAGTGACTAAACACTTGTCTCCATCCAATGATACCTCGTTTAAGTCTAGCATATAGACGTTATTCACCCTCAAGCCCTTAAACACATTCTTTTTGTCGCAATCTTCAACTACGCAACAATCCTTTGAAAAAGAGACTTTATAATTTTTGTCACATAGTTGACTGATGCTTAAAAGGTTGTGTCTAAGGCCTTCCACAAGAAGTACATCAGAGATAGTAGTAGATGAGGGGTTACCTATACTACCTTTGCCGAGAATCTGTCCCTTATTGTTATCTCCGTAGGTGACAAATCCCTTTTTCTTCGCCACAAAGTCGATGAAAAGAGATATGTCTCCGGTCATATGTCTTGAGCAGCCACTATCTAGAACCCATCTTCCTTCGGTGGTCTCAAGACTTTGTACCTACAAAAATAATCAAGGGAGAGTAGGTACCCAATTCTCATTGGGTCCTTTATGGTAAGTGAAACCAATATTGCCTTTGGGCAACCATTGATAAATGCCCTTTAGAACAAGAAATCTCCGAAAGCGGCACTTAGAAATAGTATGACCGGGCTTACAACAATATAAGCAATCACGATTAGTTTAGAGTTTACCTTTGCTATCACTATCTCGAATCACATACGTGTATTGTTGATACGGATTATTCATTGTTTCACGATAATGTGATTGATCAATAGCAAACATAATCTTAGGCTTGAGAGCCTTGTCTAACTTGGCTTTGAGGGTTCTCACCTCTCTTTGCCAAATGTGACAAGTATCACAGCCCCCAAAGTTAAACCATGGATATTTATTCTTATCGATCTTAGTTTTTGATACATTCACCATGGAGTTTTTAATATCTTCCAATTCCTTTTGGGAATCGGAAACCTTTTTCTCCAAATAGGAAAAGATATTTTTATTCGAAGCTAAGCGTTGAAATGCTTCCTTAGCTTCGTGGTGCAATGTATCAAAAGCTCTTTTTAATTCAGCATGAGACATATTTTGACAATTTTCATATTTAGAGTGTCTTACCTCTTTTGCTTTGTTGTGATGTGCCATAAGACAAAGGTTGACAGATTCACTTTCGTCACTTGAGGAATCATCTTTCTCTGACTCACTATCGCTTTCCCAAGCGATGTATGCTCGTCGAGACTTGTTGGACTTTTTGTTTGAGCGACTCTTGTCATTATCCTTATCTTTGTCTTTCTTTAGGGATGGACAATCCGGCTTGTAGTGCCCGGATTTTCCACAGTTGTAGCACGTCCCTTTTACCTTTCCATTTTTATTTCCTTCACTTCTAGATTGCTTCCTGAATTTGACAAGATTTCTGTCCGAGTGCTGAATATCGTTCTTACGAATATATCTATTGTATCTCTTCACAAATAAGCTCATATCATCACCGGATTCTTCATCTTTGTCATTTTTGGCTTCATCATCACTTAGCTCTTGATGTGTGGACTTTGAACAAGAAGCCTTAAGAGCTATCGACTTCTTCTCCATATCTTTTGCCTTCTCTTTCTTTATACTCTTTTCATGTTTATCCAAGCTAATGAGCACTTGCTCATGCTCATCGAGTTTACCAAAGAGTGTTGTGAGGTCTAGTGTAGCAAGATCATTGGCCTCCTTGATAGCGGTAACCTTCGGTTGCCATTCCCTGTTAATACACCTCAGAATTTTGTTAGTAGAAACCTCATTTGAAATTGGTTTACCAAGAACATGCAATTTGTTGATAATGTGAGTGAATCGTTTTTGCATATCCGCAATGGTTTCCCCTTACTTCATGTAAAACAAATCAAACTCTTGCTTTAGTGTATTAATACGAGCCATCTTAACATCATTAGTGCCTTCGCGGGCTACTTGTAAGGCATCCCACATAGCTTTGGCTGTTTCACAATGGGAGACTCGATAATACTCATCAACTCCCAAGGAGGAAATAATCATATTACGAGCCTTCCAATCATAACTGTACTTTTTCTCGTCCTCCTCAGTCCATTGAGCTTCGGGTTTAGGAACGACAACGCCTTCCACGTTAGTCATAGTAATTGCCATGGGATCGTTTAAAATAACGTTCCAAACCTTCCGATCTATGGAGTTAATATGGACGCGCATACAATCCTTCCAGTAGCTGTAGTTTTCGCCTGTAAAAACTGGAGCTCTGTTATAAGCCCCCTTAGGTTCGTTCGCCATGATCCAAAAAGTTTTACCGAAGCACCAGAATAAACCGGAGCTCTGATACCACTTGTTAGACGATGGCTATAGATCTAGAAGGGGGGTTGAATAGATCCCTTGAGTTTTACA
Organism: Lathyrus tuberosus; assembly: GCA_022829125.1. Classification (NCBI taxonomy): domain Eukaryota; kingdom Viridiplantae; phylum Streptophyta; class Magnoliopsida; order Fabales; family Fabaceae; genus Lathyrus; species Lathyrus tuberosus. Next base: position 1,854,477 of record JALAZF010000179.1, read on the forward strand.
CGCAAATAGTCTACTAAAATTCTGTTTTAAAAAATTGTTTAACGGAAGCTACCACTGGATAGAATGTCTACAACGAACCTTCTACCGAAAGGATCGGATATGCACGAATATATCACGGATGAGTACAGAAGAGAAAAATTCAGTTTTGAATACTACACTTAAAAACGCAGACAACAAATTAATCACTTGCTTGATGTTTATTCCAATCCAATGAGGTTAATTTGATAAGTAATTTAAAGCTACGTGTTCAAATTTTGCTTGGAAACAAATTATCAAACACCTAGTGTGCGTAAACACACTATGTGCAGAATTTCTATGGAGAATAATGTGCAGCTGATCCAAAACACAATTCAATGAATTGTATCGATTTAACAAAATAGTTTATCAGCGTACAATTATTCTACGACAGAAATTTCAATAGTTTGCTACGTCACAAATTCGAATAATACTGAAATGTAAAAGAGTTAAGGGAAAGAGAGAACAAACGAGATTTGATTAGGCAGTTCCCCAATCGTCCTCGCTTTGGGTACGTCTGCCCCCAACTCCACAAAAGGAATTGAGATATATATATATATATATATATATATATATATATATATATATATATATATATATATGTAGTTGTTGCAAATTATTTATTACAAGAGAAAACTATGAACATTCAAACCCTGAACGTCTTTGATCGTTGATGCAGAATTTTCTCTTCCCTTGATTCAAGATGAATCAAGTGCTCCGAATATGGTTGATTCAATTACCGTCCCACACTACTAAACTGAAAGAAAACGCCGTTCTTCAGTTACCTTCACTCGGTCAATTGAAATCTTCCAAGGATTCGAACCCAAACCTTCTTCTACAATCCTCTGATTACAGCTACTAAACCGAAACAGTTGCGCCAATTTTCGGTTACTTTCGCCCAGCCGAATCCCTGTAGAATGAACAGTTTGTACAAAAACTCCCAAAATCTCTTTGATTCTTGGAGGACAAACCCAACTGGTTTGATTCAAGAAACACCTGCCAAACTCTCAACCCAGAAGATGAAGATCACACTTCCTAAATTCTGAACGTTATCACTTCGATCAATGGGCGACACAAACAAAGATGATTATATGTGATTGTTTGTTTACACAATGAAGAAGATGAAGATGAAGAGAAAAATGACATATATTTTTCACGTTTCTTGTTGTGTGTAAAAATGAAGACCAAAACAATTTATATGAAAAATATGACCAACAGAAAAAAATAACAGAAAAACAACAGAAAAGAAATTAAGTGAAAAAATGCAAATGTAAAGGTCATGCGTCGACCTCCAGTGACTATGCGTCGACGCATAAGATGAGATCTTTGAGTCCTCAGGTTTGTGCGCTTACCCGTGGGTTTTAGTGGTCAGCGCATAAATTCTGGGGTTAACGCATGGTTTTAGGGGTCAGCGCATGAAGTGCAGATTTTTCAGGAAATTTCATTTTTTGAAATTTTTTCCAGACCAAGGTCAAACATACATGCTAGACACTACTAAAACAATAGTGGACCTTTATATTTGAGGAGAACAAGATCCTATGCATCTAGACACATGACCAATAACGGTAAGACGCTATATGCCCGACACGTGAAGTGATACCGCTCAAATTACAATCTAATGTGTTTGTTGACATCATTAAAACAAGATAGCTAGAAGGGATATCCCTCACACCATCAACTAAAAAAGAGTTGCAGTCGTTACTGGGCAAGATCAACTTCTTAAGAAGGTTTATATCCAACCTGAGTGGCAAAACACAAGCCTTTTCGCCATTGCTTCGTTTCAACAAAGATGGTTTTGAGTGGGGGCACTTACAGCAGGAAGCCTTCGACAAGATCAAGGAGTACCTAAGCCACTCTCCAATTCTTTCACCACCTTGTAGAAACAAGAGTATGAGATTGTATATAGCTGCATCAGATAAAACTCTAGGGAGCATGTTAGCTCAGGAGGATGAAAATGGAGTCTAAAGAGCCATTTATTACCTTAGTCGAGTTTTAAATGATGCAGAAACTAGGTATAACATGATTGAAAAGTTATGTTTATGCTTGTATTTCTCTTGTACTAAATTGAAGCAATATATAAAGCCAGTTGATGTGTATGTTTCTTCTCACTTTGATGTTGTAAAACATATGTTATCTAAACCTATTTTGCATAGTCGAATTGGCAAATGGGCATTAGCATTAACAGAATTTTCCCTAACATATCAACCTTTAAAAGCTGTGAAAGGGCAAATAGTTGCATATTTTATAGTTGACCACTCCATAAATGAAAATGATTTGAATTATGTTGAATTAAAATCCTGGAAGTTATACTTTGATGGATCAAATCATAAAAATGGAACAGGAGTGGGAATATACATTATTTCTCATGAAAAAATTCCAACAAAATTCAAGTATAAGGTCGAAGGACCTTGCTCTAACAATGAGGCTGAATATGAAGAATCAATTGTTGGCCTTGAAATTTTGTTAGAATTGGGGGCAACTAGAGTCGAAATAATGGGAGACTCAGAATTGGTTATAAAACAAATCACAAAGGAGTATAAATGTGTTAAAGAAAATCTCATTATGTACTTTGTGATAGCCAATAGGTTATTAAAGAAATTTGAGGTAGTGGTCATCCAACACATACCTAGAATAGAGAATCAAGTTGCTAATGACTTGGCTCAAATTGCCTCTGGATACAAGGTGTTGAAGGAAAACCTTCAAGAAGTAATTGAAGCAAGAGGTAAAGTGGTGGCTGTTGGATTGTGCCCATCAGACTTAGAAACAACTAAGCTTGGATGCATAGATGGCAAAAATTTTGAAATTTTTGCTATAGATAATTTGACAGATGAAGATTGGAGGAAGCATATAGTCGAATATTTTCAAAATCCAACGGCTTCGACAGAGCAAAAAATCAGGTATCAAGCTTTAAGCTATGTACTTTTGGGTAATGAATTATTTAAAAAGACCCCTGAGGGAGTCTTATTGAAATGCCTTAGTGAAGCAGAGGCATATTTGGCTCTTTCGACAGTACATAGTGGGGCATGTGGAGCACACCAAGTTGGCCAGAAGATGAAATGGCCGTTGTTTCGACAAGGCATGTATTAGCCTACTATGCTGAAAGATTGCATAGAATTTGCTAAGGGTTGCCAAGAATGTCAAATTCATGCTGGCATACAGCATATCCCTGCAAGTGAATTACATTCCATAGTGAAACCATGGCCTTTCAGAGGATGGGCTTTGGATATAGTGGGAGAGATTCGACCAGCATCTTCAAAGAACAAAAGATATATCTTAGTGGGAATTGATTATTTCACCAAGTGGATTGAAGCAATACCACTGGCGAATATAGGTCAAGAAGATGTTATTGAATTCATTCAAAACCATATTATTTATAGTTTTGGTATTCCTGAAACAATCACTACGGATCAAGGATCAGTGTTTACTGGTCGAAAGATGCAGGAGTTTGCCAAAGAAATAGGTTTTAAGTTGCCAAAGAAATGGTGCACATACCTGAGCTTGTACAGCCCCAGGACTTGAGTCATCACTCCCATGGTCACCAAGAGGTGTTCTCAAGGCCACCTTGGAAGGTTCTTTTTCGACACCACTTGTTGCGGGTGCCTTTTCGAGTATTTTGGCCACCTTCGAAGGAGGTGGGCCAGTAGGTCCAGATGCCTTTATGGGTTTTCTTCTTTTCTTGGTGAGAACCTCCTCAGGAGATTCATCTGAGACCTCTGAAGTTATAATCACAGCTGGGGTATCCTTTTTACCTTTCTTGGAAGGTGTTGGAGGTTTTTGACCAGTCTGAAGAGGCAATGCAAATATAAGAAAGAAATTCATATAGTACAAGCGTAAGCAGGGGATGTGAAATATACCTGTGTGCTCTCTGGTTCTTTGCCACTTTGTGAGGCAGCAACCCTAGTTGAAGCAGTTTTCCTAGGCACAGCTGAAAGGCAGAAAAAATTGTTACAAGTTAATGATTACGTGGTTAGTTATAAAGCCATGGATTAAGGATTTCAAAACTTCATATATTTCAGATTCGACACGAACGTCCTGAATTCCTATATGAAGGTGTCCTTTAAAACTGTCTAACATATGCTTAGTCGAAACCACTCGTTGGGCCTTTGGCTGAGACTGCTGTCGAAGAAGTTTTAAATGCTCCCCACAGACAAACCAATCTAGAAATGGAGGGGCAAGCGCCACTCCAAAATCAGCATTAGGTAGTCGAGGGAACTTTGGAGGAAAAAGTTTAAAAGCTACCTCATAACGTTTCTCACGAGGGACGTTGGGAGGAATTTTTAGTTGATCCAGCTTTTCTAGAAATTTTCTCTTTAGGGTGACAGCAGCCTCATGAATGGTTCGACTAAGATCATCTGGTCGATAGATAGTTTCAAAGTATTTTTGAAAAGCTTGTATTTCTTCGATGTGAGTAAACTTACTCTTTTTCGTCTTGTCCTACACATTGAGAAAAGCTTGGTCAAGTAACGAAGAAAATGTAGCCACATCAAGAAAGTGCTCACTATAGTGCTTTGACCACCATTGGTGGAATGATGAAGTGCATAGAAAAGAAGGTTCAAAAAACACAGGAGAGAGGACTCTTCTTTTCTCATTCCGGCTGTCGAGTGTAAGGGAGACATTTTCCTCGTCGAAACAGGCAGTGTGAAGAATTACTTGGCCCTTTCTCTTATACAAGCACTGAGGAAAGCTCTAGGCCAGCCTAAACTGTCGAGAGACAAGGTTTGGTTGATAGGCAATCAGTGCTGATAAACCTCTTCCTAAGTTCAGCCTGTGGATAAAGAATCTGGGAATCAAAAAGGCTTCCCAGATAGCAACAGATTCTTGATCAAGAGTTTGATGAGGATTAGGAAATGACCTTTTAAACCACTCAGGGCCGTATCTTCGTTGAGCAAAAGGTGCCATGCTAGGAGTGAACTCATAGCGTTTGGCAAACATCATAATATAACTGGTAAAGGCCCTTTGAAGGGTTTCACCATCATCGTTGGGAGTGAGTTTGGCCAGACGCGTCCCTTCGACATTCCTCTCCCTTATTTCAATAGAGGCTTCATCAACTAGGCCTTTTCTGGGGAGGCTAGCCTCAAAGGTAGCATTAAGCCACAATTGAAGTAGCCAAAGAGGCCCACTCAAGTGCATAGGACCTTGGGCCTCCATATTTCTAAGTCGAGAAGCCCCTTCACTGATAGACTCATAAGGGCTCGCTAAGATGAGTTCACTCAAGCAGGTTCCAAAGTATAAGGATGCTGCCAACATGTTCAGACAATATGGTATGCTGGTCTTCGACAGCATAGGAAGGTCATAAATCCCTATATCCTTCCAATGTTCAGCTTTGACCTTCTCCATCTTCGCCATCCATTGGTCAAATTCTTTCAAGGGATTGACAGCTCTCACCAGTCTGGTGCCATCAGTGAGATAGCCAACGTTGATTTTGGGCAAGGGGATTTCTTCAAGAGAAGTTCCAGCAGCAGCGTTTATTTTGGGAAAACTCTTTTGCCCTAACGGCCTTATTTTTCGGTAAGAGGGGAGAAACTCACTTAGTCTCTCGTTAGAAATGTCAACCTCAGCTAAAGGACCACACAGTGCGTAAGGTTTGTCAGAAACAACTATAGGAATCATTACCTGAGATTTGTATATGGCTCTTGTTTCTTCAGTGGTGGGTTCCGGCATGCAACGACGGTTATCCACTAGTTGGGGGCCTGGGATATTAGCAAATGGAGGAATGGCTTGTTTAAATGGAGTGGCCTTGCCTCTTTGAGTTTTCTTTGCTTGAGGATTAGCTTGGGAAGACGCCATTGTTGAAGAAGACGAAAAGATGTTGTTTTTTCTGGGTTTTGCGTAAGAGAAACTGAAGAGAAGAAGAGGTTGCTTGAGAGTATGAAAAGTGTAGAAAGTTCACAAAGTGGCGGAAATGGGTATATATAGACGTTTGAAAATCCCAAGGGCCTTGGATCTACCGTTGAAGTTGAGGCGTTAGTGGGACGCGTGTTCGTTTCCTGGAGACGTGATGAAAAGGTAGCAGTTATGTTCAGACTGCAAACGTCTATTTTCAAGAAAAGTGGTATGATGAATACGGCTGAAGAGACGTTTATGGATTTGTCATGATGGTATGACGTCATAAGCGTGGGTTAAGAAACTGAACAATTCAGCCATTAAGTAATTAGTGGGATATTCAGTTGAGGCCATGCAAACAAGCGTCGAAACGGTTATTATATCAAGAAATGACCTTCCTACCAATTCTGGCGAAAGGACATTCCTTGGGGGCAATTTGTTAACCCTCATTTTCGACGCTAGGAAAATCAAAGCTATTTTAAGTTAAAAAATTATTTTTAACGTAAAGAAGGCTTCAACCCAGTTTGGTGAAGCTTGAGTCGAATAGAGGTTTTAGGAACCTCAAAAAATGGCTAAGTGTTGGGAAAGGTTTCGACCATGGAGATATTGAAACACGCGCTGCAACTGTTATACTAAGGCTGGAGGGAATTTCCAATGTTTGAAATTCAAATAGGAGCAGTTGTGAACGTGGGAACAGTTGAAGCCAAGGAGAAGGCGCCAAAGGGACACGTTTGAAGCCATAACCACCACTTAGTAGTTATTTTTTAGCACTATAAATAGGAGTTAGTTCTATGTAATAGGGGTGTTCACATTTTTTTACAAGTTACTCAAAGAAACTCAAAGTACCCGCGTGTAGAGAAACGAGTTCGTGAGAATGTACGTAATGTAACACCACTTTCTTTCATCAATGCAATTTATCTTCATCATGTTTAAGATTCAGCCATTTACTTTCCATGCCTTTACAATTTCTTGAACTTTATCTTCCATGCCAAATTTACTTTCAAAGTCATTTAAACTTTCTGCATTTACCTTCGACTGCACTTTTACATTCAAGCATTTAATCTTCAAGCATTTACTTTTCAAAGTCTTTTATTTTCAAGAACGTGGAGTTCACCTTTAATTCATTGCATTTATTTTCAAAGTCCTTTATTTTTCCTGCACTTTACCTTCGACAACACTTTTATCATTCCAGCCTTTACTTTTCAAGAACGTGGAGTTCGTCACATTTTACTTTCAAAAGTCTTTACATTTCTGCATTTTATCTTTGAAGCCATTTATTTCCTTGTTATTTACATTCGACAGTCATTTACTTTCTTGCACTTTTTACATTCAAGAACATGGAGTTCAAGCACTTCTACTTTGTTGCAATTTACCTTCATGCATTTTTATCAATTCAAGCCTTTACTTTCAAAGCTTTTTACTTATTGTCAGTTCCTTTCGACGCCTCTAAGTTCTGCATCCTTTATTTACAGCCTCTTTAAATTTCAAGCCTTTACTTTACCTTATTGCAAGTAGTCGAACGTGGAGTTCAGTTAGATTTTTATTTCAGCATTGTCGAATGTGGAGTTCAATTTACATTCTCTTTATTTTTCATTTGTCATTTACACTTTTCTCTCAAATTTAGCACATGTCCTAGGATTTGTGTGGTCGATCCTGCAAGTTAGTCAGTTTTCGTTTAAGACTGATAGACCAGAGGTTGTTTACCAAAATTCACAGTAAACACCCCCTCCAGCGGATTAACTGAGATCTCCTGGGGTACATACGCAACATTTAATACCTTCAACAGTGTGTTTCGATGCGCCTCAGAACACAATAGCAGAGATAATATGGATATCTTGGACGGAGTTTGGTGCAACTGGTCAAAAATTTTGTAGTCGCTTTTCCGAATCAGCCTCATAAACTCTTCTACAATCTCGAAGAATGAGTTATCACCTGGCTTTGCTGCGGAATCCTTCACTACCGGCGTCTGCACAGAATTATCCATAACCTGTTTTCCTTTGTCTGGTCTAGAACCACCAGCCTGATCATCAGATGGGATAAAGACTCTACCACTCTAGGTAATAGCTCCTGCTTCATCATTACTTTTAACACTAGAGTTCATCACCGCCGTACCCGTCAACTCTTGCTTCCGGCCGTTAAAAAACACTTCAGCACCGTAATTCCAAGGAATAGCTCTTGTGCTCTCATATGGAACGGGCCCAGGAGTGGTGATAATGAACGACGCTGGTCTTGCCGGCGCTGAAATGGTTACCGTCTTGAAAGGGATAGTAACAGTGGCAATATCATTCTCTCTGTCATTAACTATCTTCTGTTGGTCACACCTATCAAACTGCAACCGACCTTCGTCAATTAGTTTCTGAATTCTGGATCTTAACAAATTACAACCATTAGTCTGCAGCATACATTCGGAGCAACTCTTACCACAACCAGTGAATACTCCACCCTTCAGTAGTCTCTCTTTCACTACCAACAACGGAGTCTTCAGTTCATTCACGTCCAGAACCAAATTCAAAGATTCACCATCTTCTATAACAACATTAACCCTCGGCCCACCGTGGTCCGACATTGGGTTTTGGATGACATTTGGCACATCGTTGGAAAAGTTGATGGCCTTCGAATCCACCAGATCTTGGACTTTATGCTGAAACGCCCTACACCTTTCGATTGTATGCCTCGGGGCACCGGACTGAAAATCACAATGTGCATTAGTATCATAGCCTGGGGGAAGCCTCCCCGTGGGTGGAGCCAGAGTACGGAGCTCAACTAAACGCAGCTGTAGTAAGTGTTGCAACAATTGAGCATAAGACATAGGCGGTTGATCAAAATGCCTATCAGCATTCCTTTGTCAGTTCGGATTCTGGCCAGGCTGCCTGTTTGGTTGCTGAGTAGGATTATTCCTCTGCTGCTGGGGTGCAGCCGGAATAGTTACAGAGGCCACCTGCTGATTGTAATTCTGACACTGCTTTCCCTTACCATGGTATGAAGAGACAGAATTCGCTTCCTCCTTCTTCTTATAGTTCACATAAGGTTTCTTCCCTCCACTAGAAGAAGACCCATCATTGCCCGACACCTTTCCTGATTTAATTCCACTTTCCAACATTTCCCCAACCAATATCAGATCAGCAAACTTTCCTGACATGCAAGGCAGCAATTTCTCGTAATAATGACTTGGCAAGGTAGCCATGAACATAATCAGCATCTCCTTCTCCAACATAGGAGGCTGCACTCTCATTGCCAATTCACGCCGCCTCTGGGCGTATTCTTTGAAGCTTTCACTATTCTTCTGAGACATGCTCTACAGCTGAGTCCGATTGGGCGCCATATCAGTATTATACTGATAGTTCTTGACAAAATCCTCTACTAGTTCTCTCCAGTTGTGGACGTTGCATCTCTCCAATTGCATATACCATTCCAGCGATGCCCCAGACAAGCTATCCTGGAAGAAATGCATCAGTAATTTCTTGTCCCTAGAGTACGCAGTCATTTTCCTTGCGTATGCCAGGACATGAGTCTTTGGGCAAGTGGTACCATTGTATTTCTCGAAGGTGGGAAGCTGAAACTTGTGCGAAATCACAACACCATGGACCAGCCCAATATCATCCAAATCCATGCCCCCAGAGTTTTGATTCACGACCCCTTTCAGCTATTCCTCAATCAACCTGATCCTCTGATCATCAACAATAGGGGGAACACCATCCATGCCTTGCACAGAAAATACGTCATCCTGTTGGTCATCATATCGACGGCCATGAACAGCACACACACTATTTCCTCCTCCTACGACAGAAGGAATCACAACCTGCCCTCCTCCGCCCGAAGGGATCACAACAGAAGGGTCGAGAACAACTCCTCCCGGAGGACCAATAGGAATACCATTACCATTACCGCCAACACCTCCGCCTGGAGGAATGACATCATTCTGGAGACCACCATGTAGTACACCATCCTCATTTACTCTTGCCACCAGGGGTTGAACAAGGGTTCTGAGTTGTTCCTGCCCTTGTGCAACTCCTTACATTAGTTCCATGAACTGGGCCATACGAGTCTGCATGGCAGCCATCTCAGCCTGCATCTGTTCCATTGCTCTCTTCTGATTAGATCTAGTAGAATACCGATGAATCTGCTGATCAGCAATCCTGCCTGCGGAAGAACACGGTAAGAAACCCAGAGATAAACCTACTATGCAAAAATTTAAAATGATTATGGTTATGCAAATGCAAATGCAAACATCACATTTAAACATTCCCAGGACGTATCCACTTTGATTCTAGTCTTTGAAACCAAGCAAGGGATTGGACACAATATCGGAAAATAAATTCGAACCCAGAAATACCGTAGAATCACCACAAAGGAAGCACACCCTTTCAAAAACTGAGAGATGTCGATACATACATGATTAAACCAAGCATTTTATATCATGTCATAAGAATTCATACAGACAGATCTGATACAATCAAAGGCAATTCCATCAACAATCCTGATGGTAATCCCAATAAAATATATCAATAAGATGACTACAAATTAATTCCAAACAATCTGGCTTCAACTTCCTCCAGAAGATCCACAATGTCTAGATGTGTAGGTCGCTCTATCAGCCCTTTGATCAGTCTGTTTCTCTTTTCAACATCTTGATTTAGCCTAGCAATCTGTTCTTCAACATCATTGCCTTCGCGCCTTGATTTCTTGACTTCGGCTTGCAAGAAGTGCTTTTTATCTGCCTTCATCCTTTGAAGTTCATCTTTCAACTCCGCATTCTCAGTCTTGAGCTCTTCCCACATTTTTTGATACGTGGCAAGCTTGGCTTCAGTCTCGGTCAAGAGCTTCTTGTTTTTCCTATAGGCCTTGTCAGAAGATTCAGCAGTCATACTGATTTTTCTACAGTGTTGAGCTCTGTCATCAAGATCCTTCTCCCTTTTTTCCAAGCGCTCTGTCAAATCTTGGACCTTCCATTTCAACTCCAAGTTGTCATGTAAAGCACCCTGCAGCTGACTACTCATACCAGTATTTTCCACCCTCAAATCATGCACCAATTTTCACTGCTTATCGAATTCTTCAATTGGTACGGTGATTTTCTCTTCTATCACTTTGGGATATAAGGGAGGTGCCCAATCAAAAGGCAAGTAGTACTCTTCGACCGTCTTCTTTATCCAGCATTCATATGGAGGGAAAGTTTGATTGTTAGGCAAACCCCAAACGACTTTTCCTCTCTTCTGCTTACTGAGCCATGCTTCGGAAGCTTTCTACGCCATATCTAATCCACCATCAGCCATGTGAAAATACAAAGACTCTTCCAACTCCTTTTCATCCGGTGGATCTTTCAGGGCATATCCAAACTGCCGGATAGCCAAAGAAGGATTATAGTTAATACCTCCCTTTCTCCCTATCAATGGTACGTTGGGGTATTCACCACAACTGTGCAAAATGTCTATACCCAGCAATCCATGATTCACCCAAGTAATATCCTTAGCATCTAGGCTCATTAGACGTTGACTCCATTTCAAAGAATTTTTAGTATCCTTGAAAGCACCTGACTGAGGTAGACGATTGGTAAACCACTTATAGAAAAGAGGTGCACAACAATGAACTGTCCCACCTCGTGTCTTCTCATTCCTATTGTATAAGGCATAATGAAGATCTCCTAACAAGGTCGGCACTGGATTTTGAGTTATAAATATCTTGATAGCATCCGTATCAACAAAATCAGGTTCACTCGGGAACAGGACAATACCATATACACAGAGAGCCAACTCTACATTGAAAACAGTCCACTTTTTCTCCTTAGCTGCTTCTTGAGCCTTGTTTACCAAGTAGGTCAAGTGATATCCACGAACCTTTCCCTTACTAGAAATATCAGCTTCTAAAGTTGACTTGCTCAAATAAAGAGCACCAGCCACAGCTTGGAAATCAAGATCTGCCTTGGAACCATAGAAAGGAGCACCTTCTTTAATGGAAATTCCCAGGATATTAGAATACTCTTCCAGAGTAGGAACCAATACATAATTTGTCAATACAAAGCACCTCAGGGGAGGATCATAGAACTGCATCAAGGTGTGCAAGCCATTATATTCATACTCACTGAGGTTACGAACAAAATATAGGATCCAACCATACTTCTCTTTATACATTCCTAACACTTCTGGACCGGCGATCTCTTGTAAGCTACAAATCTGACCAAGAATGAGCTTTGGGAACTTGTACACAATGGTATTCTTCTTACTCCTTTTGGTGTCCATCCCTATAACTGCCCGTTGACTGGAATCAAAATGTTAGATACTACCTGGAAATGAAAAATATGAATATTAGAAAAAATGATGCAATGCAAAGCATGGGATCAAGGTGCCACGTGTCTGTGCTGGACTGAAACAACTGAATAATTCCAAGGCTCAAATTCCCCAGAATTCCCGAACCACAGAGTAACCACACAGATAAACCATACTGATAAGAGCTCTAAAGTACTGGTTATGCTGAAAGTCAAGGTTACCTGCAAACAACCCGCCCCTCTGACATGTGGGTACTAGAAAATGAAAGATCCTCAGCTTCTGGCACTAAGGTCGAGAAGCAATAGTACATTCATCCCTCGGGGTATAGTACTATCGCCAATCGAGGAGTGCCTCCACTGATTCACTTTCAAAAAGGATATCCTATAGCAAGTTCCCAGCATTGGGTACTCGGATCGAGAATGCGTAATGGGTTTGCCATTTCTGGTCTTCCATTATCACATCTCGGGAGGAGTGTCGTTATTGAGTCCTCAGGAATGGTCACCAGAGTCGACAATTTCTCCAGAGAATATCTACTGGCCTGTATCAAACATACAGTAGCAGATAGCTCCGGATAGAACCTCGTCTGGTTGTAGGTCTCATGAACACCCACACGTGGCTAAACCCCACGGGAGCGACACGCCTGCCCACGCTAATACATATGTGTATGCTCAAGCCTGGGTAGTGGGCTTATCTCTCAGAACACCCTTCCCACCAAACAGAAAAATCCAATAAAGCACAACACAGTCCAGCATAATAATGAAACGCAATGCCATAAATGCGGTAAATACAGTAAAACAATAAAACAGTAATACAGTGATACAGTAATATACAACAAAGTAAAGCACCACAATAAACACCCAATGAAAAAAATAGACAAGCGCTAGGATTGACTCGCAAAGGGGATGGACCAGCAAGAGGTCAACCTGTCCCCAGCAGAGTCGCCAGCTGTCGCTCCCGGGATTTTCATCCAGGTACAAACGCGAAAGTGGCGCGAAAACAGAGTCGCCAGCAATGTGTATTTATCCCAAGAGAGGGAAAGGAAACACTGCATAAACCTGAGGGAAGGAAAAAGCATGGTCTCGCGACCAAGAGAAACGGGTAAGGGAGTCGGTTACACGAGGGGAAGGTATTAGCACCCCACACGTCCATCGTACTCGATGGGATCCACGCTTGCTGTCTGTATCAAAGGGTGTCGTCGTCTGGAGATCTGCTGCTACTGGAAAGGATAAGGAACAGGAACGGAAAAGAACAGAGAAACGGGGAAGAAAAGAAAAAGAAGTGACTCGATAGGACATCGCTCGTCCTATGCCTACGTATTCCCTCGTGCAATGGGAAAGTCAGAGTCAACGTAGTTCGGACGCGAACTAAGGGGGGAGGTTGCTCGCCAAGACATCGTCGTCTTGTGCCTACGTATCCTCAATCGGACGAGAAAGAGGAAATCAGAGCAGTCGTAGTTCGACCTAACAAGGTCTTAGTATTTTTTATGAGCGACGTTAAGTTCGCGTCTAGCAGTTAGGGTCGATGTCTGTTTGCGACGAGACGGAAGTAATGTGCCCTTTTCTGAAAAAGGTTTGAAACTTAACAATCCCGAAGGATGAAAAGGTTTGAGTTTGTTTTGTGTTTTTTAGACAAGAAATGGATTGAAGTTAGTTTGCAACTTGCATTGCACCCAAGTTTACAACATAGGAACGAATACGTCGCGTATCATCCCCAACAGGACGTACATTAAGTACCCTAGAAGAATGAAGGGAGACCCCCCATTATTCACTTCCCACATATAAGGCTCATGTCCAATACACGTTAACCTTTATTAAGTGTTTTAGAAAGGTTACGAGTTGAGAAGAGAAGACTCAAAGGAAAAGAAAACACTAAGGGAATCTAAATTGTTCCTAATGTTGTCATGCCAAAGATGGCCCTAAGGTCAAGGTTTAAGAACCTAAGTCTAAAGAGAAGAGAGGGATAGCACTACCTAATGCTTATCCTACCTCACCTTAATAAAAAATAAAGGATGAGCTAGGATCCCAAACGGTGTGAGAAGGTTGTACACAAAGCATTATATCATGCTATTCATAAAAGAGAAAGAGAAGTAAGATAGAGGAGATGAAAAAAGAGATGAACATGGATTAACATCCATATGTTCATATGTCTTACCTCTGCCCCTACACAAAAGGTTAGCAAAATAATCACAAGAAATGAATATAAGTGCTAGAAAGTAAACCAAATAATACTAGTTGTCTTAAGGAAGACAACTTAAGAAACAAACAAGGTTTAAACCAACAGGGAAGAGTCCTAAGAGTTAAGGAACATATAAGGTCAGTAGGTACATGCCAAGGGATAATACTAATGTAAACATGCCATATGAAATCAAACAAAAGCAAACTAGGTTGAAACATGCATCAAAAGATTACACAAATGCAAGTTATGCATACCTATGCAAGATGAATGCAAATGAATCATAAACATGGATGAATTCACATGTAAACATCAAATTCAGAAGTGAATGACATTTAAGGATGTATATATATATCATTGAATGAACATACAAGTCATGGATGCAAGCATTTAAAGAAATGAAGCAAGGAGAAGTGAACAAACACAATTGAAGTTCAACAATGAAGCATACTTGTAATGCAAGTCAAAGATGAGGATGAAATGAGATCACACATGTCAAATGGACATAAGTCAGTAGCACACGACATTTGAAATGACATTTAGAAGTCAATAATGGACATGCATAGTTCATACAAGTCTCATGTTAAAGCATATTGAAGATTAGAAGCAAACATAGTTCAAACAAGTTCAAATAAACATGCAAAGATTTATGAACTTGAGAAACATATAAGATGAAGTTATAATTCAATTAGAGTGAATGAGGATGATCACATACCGTAGGTAAACAAATGTGGATGAGTGCCCAAGGCCATACAAGTGTTGATGCAAACAAGTTATCAAAGATGGACAAGTAAGGATGCACAAACTTGTATCACAATGCAAGTTCAAACTAATGTTCACAAGTCATGTAAAGATGAACAAACAATGACCTATAATTTGATGTGAATGACCTATAATGTTCATACAATCATATGTCAAAAGGATTCAACAAGGACCAAATAGGATTGTACACAATGCATCACAAAACCTTAGCACATGATCCTATAACAACATACATATATAGATGCACTCAAACAATTCACAAAACCAAGCTAGGAGGATGAGAAAATTCACATATGCAATTCAAATGAAGTTCAAACAGTGTGTAAACATTTCCCAAAAGTATGGTACAAAAATCATTAAGAAACATGTTCACATGTACTCCACAAGTTCATTCAAGCCACACAAAAATAGTGCACAAAGATAGGGTTCAAACAACATTCAAAATGATTTTAAAAATCTATAAAAAATGGAAGAAGTGAATCAAGATATCATACAAGTATGTATCAATTCTTAGAAGCAAATTCACTTTGGAACTATGTTAAACAATTCATCAATACATCACGTGTCTTGAACAAACTCGAATGAAATGCATCACAATGAAAAATCCATGAAAAATAGAAAAATAATACAAAAATGGAAAATTAAATTGTCAAAAAGTATTTAAATGTGTGAGGATGCTCCATGAATTTAATTGGAATTTTTGAGCATGTACAAGTATTTTTAAAAAATAGAAATGCAAACAAGTATGAAAAGAAAATAAAAAAACAAAGGAAATGGAACAGAGGGTGCACAGATAGCAAATACTTAGTTACAAAAACTCTTGGGCTTGAAACAAGGGGGTGCGCATAGTATTAAAGGCGCAATCCAATAAGCGTGCTCAGAGAGGGTGTATAGCATGTGGTTCATTCAAACCTTGATTCAATCAAAGCCATTGGATATAGTCCACGTGATGATCAGGAGAATGTACACAAATCAATTGGTTCATAATGCACATACATGATAACAAGGATGCAACACAAACACATGATCATATAATTCAAAAACAACCAGAAAAAGAAACACGTGAGTGGTGCGTGGTTTCATTAATTCGCTGGCAAGATCTGGTGCGTTGGATTCAAATAAATGGAAGGCCAGGATTAGATCTGGCATCAAGCTAGGGATTATGAGCTCAGATGGCCAGAGAAGACTTCGGTCGTCTTCTCCGACGAGTCTCCGCCGTGGTCAAGGCTACATGTTGCCAGAAACACACAAAATTCACATCAAAATGTTCCTTATGGTACGTAGATCACGGATCCAAGCTCCAAATTCTCAAACCATTCACACATAAAGCAATTCGAAGCAAATAAGTTTGCCCTAGAAAACTGAAACTATGCACCTATGGTGCCTATCAACTAGCCGGTGATCACATTGCTTCTATTAAGCTAAAAAACAAGCAGAAACAGGTTCAAATCAACTTAATGCACAGAGAAAGAATGGATAAAAACCTGAACTGCAATGGAGCTTTGAATCAAAGAAGTCCAAAGGTGCACGATCCTTACTCTTCAGAGATGATTACTGGCCAAATAAAAGCACTACAGAGCTTGAGATCTCTTGAAATTCAGTTGAATGAGATGAAAACCAAACTTGATGTAGCAACTCCAATCTCTTTCTTTACTCCATGGATGATTGATCAAGGATGAAGATGAAGAACAGTAGAGATATGCAGAGATTTGAGATGAGAATAAAGCTTCGAGAGAGAAAGATTCAGAGAGAGAGAGAGTGTGAGTTTTTTGTGCAAATGTGAAGAATGATCAAAAAGTGGTTTCAATTCTGTTATCATGTGTTTTTATATGAAGAGTTAACTGTTAACCACCTTGGTTAACAGTTTGAACTCTAGTTAATGCAAGGCACAATAAGAAAAGAGAGGGTGGAGTGAGTGAATTTGAAAATGAAAATGGAGAATGGAGGGTGAAGTGTAGTGAGCTGGCACGGGTTATTTGTTCATGTATGGAGGAGCATGAAACTTATGGTGCTGCTTAGGATGGAGGGTGACGATGTAATGATAGCAGCACTGCAGCTTGTTTAGCAAGTTTTCTCTCTCTCTCTCTCTCTCTCTCTCTCTCTCTCTCTTTCTCTGTCTCTCTCTCTCTCTCTCCCTTGTTTGAACATACATATCAATGAAGGTACATGAGCATGAGTGTGTGTAAGGAGTGTCTAACTCAAAATAGCAATGTTTGGACATGACATGTAACATGCGCATGAGAATGATAAGGACAAAACTCTCTTTTGACTGGATTTATTTACTTGGCATTGAAGAAACCAGATTGAAAGAGGGTGAATTTGAAGCATTATATCTTCATGATTAGGGAATGAAATGACATGATTAATGGCTCTTTGGAAAGAGGGAATGGGGGACAACAAGATTGAAGTTCAAAATAGTTGCAATGGAAGCCTTTAAGGTGCTTAAAATCAATCATGAAAGTGTGTGGTCATGACTGCATAGGCATGTCACCAGACCTGCCCTCGACCAGCTCATGTGCATGGGAGTGAACCAGTTGAAACACCTTACTTTGCCTCAATATATCTCTCAATGAGTTGATCAAATGAGAAATCTTTCAACACCAAAGTTGAAGAGGAGATTGAGAGGAACAATTTTCATGTTGGACATTTTTCCAATTGAAGCCTCCATCAATGAGATGTTTGGCTATGAAATTGTACACAACATGCACATAAGGTGTTTGTTGAAATTATTGCGTGGTGACTGGTCATGACTTGCCAACTTGCCTTGATTTGCTTCAACTTTAATTGATCATATCTCTCTAAATTTTAATCCAATGGGCCTGTTCTTGGTATGGTTTTGAAGCTTGGAGTGTGAATTTTTGATAGCCATCCATAACCTTTCAATTTGGTGCTTGGATCATGGAAAAAGAATGCTCCAAAGATGGCCTTTCAACTTGGCAAAACTTGCCATAAATGGAAACCCTTCATTACTATTTTTTGGCAACTTTGCACATTTCTTGATTTTTGATGAATCCCTTGATATTTCTTGATCAAATCTTCACCAATGATCATAATTGACACGAGGAACAATATTTTGACCTCAAAAAGTCAAGAGTTGACTTTTTCTTCTGCACAGTTGGCTTTTCCCCAATTCTCCTGATTTTCAGTCAATTGATCAATTGAAACCCTTCCAAACCCAATTGATGGACAATTTTCCCTCCTTAGACACTTGAGGACATGTAGAATACCATAGAATCAAGTCTTGCCCAAAAAATCAGAAATAAACTGATTTTATAGCAAACCTTAGTTTTGTACCCTCAGTCTAGGAGAAATCAGCACATCCTCCAAATCCAAATTTCTCTGAGCATGATATGTATTTTCTCAAACAATGATGATATATGCCATTTGGTGAGGATAAAAACTCAAAGATCTTGTCCATTGGGGTGTTATACTCAAGAATCCCAAAACCCTAATCTTGCACTGGTTAGGAAAAGGGGATTCCTTTGAGATTTCTTGTCAAGCTTGATCACATGATGAGATAATGGGTCTATTAAGATCCCTTGAGACTCAAGGCTCCTTTGATTTGACTGAGATACCTTGATCCCATGCTATGAACCAGATGATATGCAAAGATGATTATGCAAAGAATGCAATGAAACATAAACCAGTTAAAGCTAAAACATGAGGGCAAATTTTGAGGTGTTACAGCTGCCCCTATTCAAACTTCTTGGATCCGAGGGTATGATAGCAACGGCTTTTAGACAATCAGGATACACGGGGTTTGAATACCAAAATAACCTGGAAATTTGTGTCCTGCAAAAGGAGAGACGACTCTGCTGGGGAACAAGTAATAAAAGGTGTAGGGTTATAACACGAACGAGTGTCAGAGATCAATACAGATGAAGTATTGAATGGATTGGAACAAACACGGACGAGTGTTGACTGCGCTGGGGATAAACACAGGCGAGTGTCTAAAATGTTCACACACGGACGGGTGCTGAAAGGACACGAACGGGTGTCTAAAAGTCAATACGGACGAGTATTGAATAAAGGTTCAAACACGGACGGGTGCTAAAAGGACACAGACGGGTGTCTAAGAGTGAATACGGACGAGTATTGAATAAAGGTTCAAACACGGACGGGTGCTGAAAGGACACGGACAGGTGTCTAAAAGTCAATACTGACGAGTATTAAATAAAGGTTCAAACACGGACGGGTGCTGAAAGGACACGGACGGGTGTCTAAGAGTCAATACGGACGAGTATTGAATAAAGGTTCAAACACTGACGGGTGCTGAAAGGACACGGACGGGTGTCTAAAAGTCAATATGGACGAGTATTGAATAAAGGTTCAAACACGGACGGGTGCTGAAAGGACACGGACGGGTGTCTAAGAGTCAATACGGACGAGTATTGAATAAAGGTTCAAACACGGACAGGTACTGAAAGGACACGGACGGGTGTCTAAGGTCAATACGGACGGGTATTGAAATAAGGGCAATACGGACGAGTATTGAAAAAGAATTCAAAAACGGACGGATGCTGAAAGGACACGGACGGGTGTCTAAGGTCAATACGGACGAGTATTGAAAAAGAATTCAAACACGGACGGGTGCTGAAAGGACACGGACGGGTGTCTAAGGCCAATACGGATGGGTATTGAAATAACACAAATGGTAACTCTATTGGGGATTGAAATGCTAAACCGAACACAGACGAGTGTTAAAGGAACACGGATGAGTGTTTGAAATCAATACGGACGAAGTATTGAGGAAATGGAAAAGGACACAGATGAGTGTCAAAAGAACACGGACGGGTGTTTGAGGGAACACTGACGAGTGTTTAAAATCAATACGGGCGAGTATTGAAAATGAAAGAGAACACGTAAGAGTGTTTAAGAGAGAACACGGACGAGTGTTTAAAATCAATACGGATGAAGTATTGAGGAAATGAAAGAGAACACGGACGAGTGTTTACGAGAGAACACGGACAAGTGTTTAAAATCAATACGGATGAAGTATTGAGGAAATGAAAGAGAACACGGACGAGTGTTTAAGACAGAACACAGACGAGTGTTTAAAATCAATACGGACAAGGTATTGAGGAAATGAAAGAGAACACAGACGAGTGTTTAAGAGAGAACACAGACGAGTGTTTAAAATCAATACGGATGAAGTATTGAGGAAATGAAAGAGAACACGGACGAGTGTTTCACGCTAACAACTTTGAGGGGATGAACCAAAAGAGCGATGACGAAAACGGCCGAAGGCGGACTCAAAAAAGAAAGACCGACCGAAGGTGGAATTTCAAGCCCAAGATTAGTAGAATCAATAGATCTACCAATATGACTCCGCTGGGGAAAGAGAAATCTAAATAGATAACTCTGTAAGGGAGTATAGGAAGGAACAACAGTAAGAAAGACGAATCCACTGGTTGCGGTGTAATGTTAAACAACATCTCTCGAGTCACATCTCTTTCTGCTGGGGACAGAAGCTGGTAAAAGATATCAAACCTGGCTTATGCTTCGAATGCATATGTTTGAATTTCTATAGCGTAATGCTCCATACAAAATGGAAATGCTACGCGTTTAGGAGGATGCCATGTCGGAATGCTTATGCAATGCAAAAGAGGCGCTTCATCAAAATAAATGCTGAAGTCGAAGGCATCTTCACCGGGGATGACAAAATACATTGTCCTCTGAATTAAAAGACCCTGCCGAGGAAGATTTCACTGAACGACTTCCTGGTCACCAACTCTGCTGGAGATGAGAACTCCGAGAGAAATCCCACTCTGTTGGGGGATGGATGAATATTGCATATGGAACCCAAGAAACTTCTCTCCGCTGGAGATTACCACTGACTTCTATCGAAGACAGAACCCAAAACCTGGATCTGAAAGATGCCAACAACAATTGGACTTAAGCTTGCTGGAGATGTCAACCGCTATTGAACAAACCACTACGAAGAACACCACCAAACTCTGCTTAACGAACAAGTCAATAATACTGACCCTGCTTGGGGATATTACTGAAATTAACCTGCTGCTGGGAGACATCTATACCTTCACCCTGCTGCTGGGAGATGCCCTTACCTTCACCCTGCTGGGGAATATCAGCCACTATTAGCAAACCTGCTTAGGGAATGGTGATTAACAACATCAACTCTGCTAGGGGATACCACCAAGCTTACTCATCTATTGGGGATTAGATTATACCGTTGCTGATGAGAAAACACTTCCTGACTAGCTGAGGAAAAGGAGTGCCAAGACTCTGTGGGGAAAACAACCCCTTTGTCCCAAGAAGGTATTCCAACAGTCTCTTGCTAGGGATGCAGAAGTATCAACTTCTGGCTGCTTGCTAAGAGAGTAATCAATCACAACTCTAGCTGGGGAAATAATCCTCTGTACTCTGGCTGGGGAGAGTAACGGCCTGCTGAGGAGGATGAAATTTCAATGCTGAGGAGAGTAACTCTACTGGGGGGAGAAATCCTGCTACCCTGCAAACAAAATCAACAATATATGCAAAATGGCCATCTAGATTACCATCCTAATGACTGTTGTCTGAGCAATTTCCACTGTTTTCCGATATGCTTCGCAAAGCTTAACATTTTCGCATGCAATGTTTATCAAAAATATCGGACGTTTTCACAAACAAAAGCAGTTAAAGTAAAAACACAAATGGAAAGCTCTTTGAATGAAATGAAAATTTTATTGAATGAATTGGCTTGTAAATAAGCATTTACATTCGGAGGCAATTCCTGAAATGAGGTAATTGCACAAAAAGAGTAAAAGAAAAATACACATGTCGGCAATGTGGGGAACAGATATCCACCATGATTCAATTCAGCTATGACCCCGTATGGCTCATTTATCCGCAGATGTTTTAGCCTTCGAAGCAACTGACTGGACTGATTCCTTCCCTCGAAACTTCCAAGTATCAAAAGTGTTCACAGATCGAACGCAGCTCGTAGCCTCTTACTTCCAAATCCCTAAATTTTGCCTGGATCGCCCTTTTCAGGTTTTCAATCACCAGGATACCCATTTTTGCCAAAGTTTCCTTTTCAGGTTTTCAACTTTGCTGGTTTATTCTTTTTCTTTTTATCCCTAATTTTTGCCCGAACCTTTTCTTTTTATGGTTCGCCGGGATGCCCTTTTTTGCCTGGATCTTATTTTTATGTCCAGCGGGTCTCTTTTATGCAAAGTGCTTTTTGACTACGTCTGCGTTCACAGGGGACGTAAAATCTTCGCCATCCATAGTTGAGAGTAATAAGGCTCCACCAGAGAAAACCTGTCTTACTACATATGGCCCTTTGTAGTTTGGAGTCCACTTGCCCCTGTGATCTGTTTGAGGAGGAAGGATCCTTTTCAAAACCAATTCACCAGCCTAAAAACACCTAGGACGCACTTTCTGATCAAAGGCTTTCTTCATCATGCTCTGATACAACCGACCATGTGCAATGGATGCCAATCTCTTTTCTTCGATAAGGTTCAGCTGATTCAATCTGGAACGCACCCATTCAGCTTCATCAAGCTTCGCATCTGCCAGAATTCTCAAAGAAGGAATCTCAACCTCTACTGGTAGAACTGCTTCCATACCATATATCAATGAGAAAGGAGTTGCCCCAGTCGATGTACGCACCCAAGTATGATAACCGTGTAAAGCATAGGGCAACATCTCATGCCAGTCTTTATACGTTACCACCATCTTCTGCACAATCTTCTTGATATTCTTATTTGCCGCTTCAACAACCCCATTCATCTTCGGACGATAGGGAGAAGAATTGTGATGTTCAATCTTAAAGCTCTGACATAGCTCCTTCATCATCTTCTTATTCAAATTTGAACCATTATCAGTAATGATTCTCTCCGGGACTCCATACCGGCAGATGATGTCCTTCTTGATAAACCGAGCTATCACTTGTCTGGTGACGTTGGCATACAAGGCTGCTTCCACCCACTTCGTGAAGTAATCAATGGCAACCAGGATGAAACGATGCCCATTGGAAGCAGTCGGCTCGACCTTTCCGATCATATCAATGCCCCACATGGCAAAGGGCCAAGGTGATGACAACACATTTAGAGGAGTGGGCAGCATGTGCACCTTATCGGCATAAATCTGGCATTTATGACATTTTTGGGCGTACTTAAAACAGTCAGACTCCATAGTCATCAAGTAATACCCCGCTCTCAACAGCTTTCTAGCCATAGCATGCCCATTGGCATGGGTACCGAAAGATCCCTCATGAACTTCTTCCATTAATAGGATTGCCTCGTGTTCATCAACACAACGTAGCAAGACCATGTCAAAGTTCCTCTTGTACAACACATCGTCTTTATTCAAAAAGAAATTCCCTGCCAACCTCCTCAGAGTTTTCTTATCTTTGGTTGATGCACCTTCCGGATACTCTTGGCTCTTCAGAAAGACCTTAATATCATGATACCAAGGTTTGCCATCTGATACACCTTCCATCGCAAGCACAAAAGCTGGTCTATCCAGACGCATGATTCTGATTGAGGGAGTTTCATTCCAACGGTTCACCTGATACATCGAAGACAACGTTGCCAATGCATCTGCCATCTGATTCTCTAACCGGGGTATATGATGGAAATCAACTCTATCAAAGAACGGTAACAACCTTCTGGCATAGTTGTTATAAGGCACCAAATTCGCTTGACGAGTTTCCCATTCACCTGTAATCTGATTAACTACCAATGCGGAATCACCATAAACATCGAGGTTCTTGATTCTCAAATCAATCGCTTCTTCTAACCCCATGATGCATGCTTCATACTCCGCCTCATTGTTGGTGCATATGAATGCTAACTGGGCAGTGAAGGGTATATGAGAACCCCGTGGATTCGTAATGATTGCCCCGATTCCGTTACCGTATGAATTAACAGCCCCGTCAAATACCAGCTTCCATTGGGATCCAATTTCAGGTCCTTCATCATGCAAAGGCTCTTCACAGTCTTTCATCTTCAGAAACATGACATGTTCATCAGGAAATTCAAACTTCATTAGTTGATAATCCTCAATTGGTTGTTCAGCAAGATATTCTGACAAAACACTTCCCTTAATGGCTTTTTGGGAGACATATTGAATATCGTATTCTGTCAGAATCATCTGCCAACGGGCTATTCTTCCAGAAAGCGCCTGCTTTTCAAACACATACTTGATCGGATCCATCTTTGAAATCAAGAGGGTTATGTGGTTTAACATATACTCCCTCAAACGCTTAGCGGCCTAAGCGAGTGCACAACATGTTTTTCTAGCATTGAGTACTTTGACTCACAATCAGTGAAATTTTTACTCAGGTAGTAGATGGCATGCTCTTTCCTACCTGGTTCGTCGTGTTGACCAAGCACACACCCCATTAAATTCAAAAGAACCATAAGATACATAATCAATGGCCTTCCTGGTACTGGCGGCAAAAGGACCGGAGGTTCCTGCAAATATTCTTTTATTTTTTCAAACGCCTTTTGACAATTTTCGTTCCACCTGACCTCTTGATCTTTTCTTAACATTTTGAATATTGGTTCACACGTGGCTGTAAGATGAGAGATGAATCTAGCAATGTAGTTCAATCTCCCTAGGAAACCACGAACCTCTTTTTCTGTTCTTGGCTCAGGCATTTCTTGTATGGCTTTTACTTTAGCAGGATCAACCTCGATACCTCTTTCAATGACAATAAACCCTAGTAATTTTCCAGACCTTACCCCAAAGGTGCACTTGTTCGGATTCAACCTCAGTCTGAACTTTATCAACCTTTCAAATAGTTTCTGAAGATTCACCAGATGCTCCTCCTCCGTTTGTGACTTCGCAATCATGTCATCAACGTAGACTTCGATCTCTTTGTGAATCATATCATGAAAGAGAGTCACCATTGCCCGCTGATAGGTTGCCCCAACATTTTTCAACCCAAAGGGCATTACCTTGTAACAAAATGTTCCCCACGGTGTCATGAACGTCGTCTTCTCCATGTCTTATGGGGCCATTTTGATTTGGTTATACCCAGAGAAGCCATCCATGAAGGAAAATACGGAGTATTGAGCAGTATTGTCCACTAACACGTCAATGTGAGGAAGCGGGAAATCATCTTTCGGGCTTGCTCTATTCAGATCTCTATAATCAACACACATCCTGACCTTTCCGTCCTTCTTAGGTACAGGCACAATGTTAGCAACCCACGGAGGATAATTTATCACAGCCAGAAATCCAGCATCTATCTGCTTCTGAACCTCTTCTTTAATCTTGACAGACATTTCCAGTTTCGTCCTTCTCAGCTTCTGCTTTACCGGAGTACATCCTTCTTTGAGTGGCAGCCGGTGTACCACAATGTCAGTGTCAAGCCCAGGCATGTCTTGGTAAGACCAGGCGAAGATATCAACATACTTTCGAAGCATTTCAATCAATCTTCTCTTTACATTGTCTTCCAAAGCAGCCCCAATCTTTACTTCTTTCTTTGCGTCCTCGGTTCCCAAGCTAACAATCTCCAATTCCTCCTGATGAGGCAGAATGACCTTTTCCTCCTGTTTCAACAGTCTGGCTAATTCCTCGGATATGTCACAATCTTCATTAGCCTCTTCTTCAGCCTGATAAATGGGATTGTCGAAATTATACCGAGCCATAACTGAATCATGATTGGTGGTATCTGAACAAGGAAACCTGCATGATTGATGATTCATGTTTATTATGTATGCAACAAACAAAAGCACATTGCCATTTTGATGTGATTTAATGCAGAAAAGTAAAAACAGAAAGACAGGGATCAAAATATTTGAATGTGAAAAACGTTCTTTATTAATGATAAAGGAAACACACAAAATATTTAAGCCCTACAAACAAAAATCACTACGCCTTGGGCAGAGCGTAGGATTGTCATAATAGGAAAACAAAGGCAATTACACTGGGCCGGTCACTTGAATGGCTTTCTCTGATGACCAGTTGCAAAGACTTTGACCTGGAATATAGGGACGGATCCAATTATCCATATCGCAATCACTATCCCCTTCCTCATCAATAACATTGATTCTGTCAAAGAACACACCAACACTGGTAAAATGAACCGGGCCATAAAATTTGGGAGGATCCTCAAGACGCCTGGGTGGCTTATATCCCAGCCCGTAAGTATTCTGCTTTTTTTGGACCTTGCTAACCTGACCCCATTTCTGCGAACTACTGGCTTCAACCACAGCCCGTGCATCCTTGAAGGAAGACATGAAGACCTCTGGCTGATGTACCACTCCAGGCTGGACCATTTCAGATTGGATGACTTCCTTGAGAGGCTCCTCAGTGATCTTTACTGCTTCGAAACCCTGACATAAAGTTTCATGTATTTCGCCATCTACCTCCACATACTTGAAAGTAGATAGATGACTTATCATGATATCTTCTTCTCCACAGACCGTCACCACATGCC
The DNA here is from genome assembly GCA_022829125.1 of Lathyrus tuberosus. Lineage (NCBI taxonomy): Eukaryota > Viridiplantae > Streptophyta > Magnoliopsida > Fabales > Fabaceae > Lathyrus > Lathyrus tuberosus. Next base: position 1,880,904 of record JALAZF010000179.1, read on the forward strand.
TGTCTACCATGTACTTCATTTTCTGATGTAAAGTGGACGTCACTGCCCCAGCACTATGAATCCATGGACGTCCCAGTAAACAACTGTGAGTAGGCTGAATGTCCATGATATAGAAGGTAGCATCAAAAACCTCTGGACCAACCTTAATCGGTAGCATGATTTCCCCGAAGACAGATCTCTTGGAACCGTCGAAAGCACGCACCACCAAGTCACTTGGCGTGCAGATTAACCCACGAGTGTCCAACTTCATCAGGGCTTTCTTCGGTAAAACATTCAAAGATGACCCAGTGTCAACAAGTACATGCGACATTAACGATCCTCGACATTCGAATGAAATGTGCAAAGCATTATTATGATTTCTCCCAGCTGGCGTCAAATCCACATCAGTAAACCCCAAGCCATTTCCTGCATTTACATGTGCCACTACCCCCCTCCAGCTGATTAACTGAGATCTCCTGGGGTACATACGCAACATTTAATACCTTCAACAGTGCATTTCGATGCGCCTCAGAACACAATAGCAGAGATAATATGGATATCTTGGACGGAGTTTGGTGTAACTAGTCAATAATTTTGTAGTCGCTTTTCCGAATCAGCCTCATAAACTCTTCTACACTCTCGGAGAATGAGTTGTCACCTGGCTTTGCTGCGGAATCCTTCACTACCGGCGTCTGCACAGAATTATCCATAACCTATTTTCCTTTGTCTGGTCTAGAACCACCAGCCTGATCATCAGATGGGATAAAGACTCTACCACTCTGGGTAATAGCTCCTGCTTCATCATTACTTTTAGCACTAGAGTTCATCACCGCCGTACCCGTCAACTCTTGCTTCCGGCATTTAAAAAACACTTCAGCACCGTAATTCCAAGGAATACATCTTGTGCTCTCATATGGAACGGGCCCAGGAGTGGTGATAATGAACGGCGCTGGTTTTGCCGGTGCTGAAATGGTTACCGTCTTGAAAGGGATAGTAACAGTGGCAATATCATTCTCTCTGTCATTAACTGTCTTCTGTTGGTCACACCTATCAAACTGCAATCGACCTTTGTCAATCAGTTTCTGAATTCTGGATCTTAACAGATTACAACCATTAGTCTGCAGCATACATTCTAAGCAACTCTTACCACAACCAGTGAATACTCCACCCTTCAGTAGTCTCTCTTTCACTACCAACAACGGAGTCTTCAGTTCATTCACGTCCAGAACCAAATTCAAAGATTCACCATCTTCTATAACAACATTAACCCTCGGCCCACCGTGGTCCGGCATTGGGTTTTGGATGACATTTGGCACATCGTTGGAAAATTTGATGGCCTTCGAATCCACCAGATCTTAGACTTTATGCTGAAACGCCCTACACCTTTCGATTGTATGCCCCGGGGCACCGGAGTGAAAATCACAATGTGCATTAGCATCATAGCCTGGGGGAAGCCTCCCCGTGGGTGGAGCCAGAGTACGGAGCTCAACTAAACGCAGTTGTAGCAAGTGTTGCAACAATTGAGCATAAGACATAGGTGGTTGATCAAAATACCTATCAGCATTCCTTTGTCGGTTCGGATTCTGGCCAAGCTGCCTGTTTGGTTGTTGAGTAGGATTATTCCTCTGCTGCTGGGGTGCAGTCGGAATAGTTACAGAGGCCACCTGCTGATTGTAATTTTGACGCTGCTTTCCCTTACCGCGGTATGAAGAGACAGAATTCGCTTCCTCCTTCTTCTTATAGTTCACATAAGGTTTCTTCCCTCCACTAGAAGAAGACCCATCATTGCCCGACACCTTTCCCGATTTAATTCCACTTTCCAACATTTCCCCAACCAATATCAGATCAGCAAACTTTCCTGACATACAAAGCAGCAGTTTCTCGTAATAATGACTTGGCAAGGTAGCCATGAACATATTCAGCATCTCCTTCTCCAACATAGGAAGCTGCACTCTCGCTGCCAATTCACGCCACCTCTGGGCGTATTCTTTGAAGCTTTCACTATTCATCTGAGACATGCTCTGCAGCTGAGTCCGATTGGGTGCCATATCAGTATTATACTGATAGTGCTTGACAAAAGCCTCTACTAGTTCTCTCCAGTTGCTGACGTTGCATCTCTCCAATTAGATATACCATTCCAGCGATGCACCAAACAAGCTATCCTGGAAGAAATGCATAAGTAATTTCTCGTCCCTAGAGTACGCAGTCATTTTCCTTGCGTATGCCCGAACATGATTCTTTGGGCAAGTGGTACCATTGTATTTCTCGAAGGTGGGAAGCTGAAACTTGTGCGGAATCACAACACCGGGGACCAGCCCAATATCATCCAAATCCATGCCCACAAAGTTTTGATTCACGGCCCCTTTCAGCTGTTCCTCAATCAACCTGATCCTCTGATCATCAACAATAGGGGGAACACCATCCATACCTTGCACAGAAAATATGCCATCCTGTTGGTCATCATATCGACGGCCATGAACAGCACACACACTATTTCCTCCTTCTACGACCGAAGGAATCACAACCTGCTCTCCTCCGCCCGAAGGGATCACAACAAAAGGGCCATGAACACCTCCTCCCGGAGGACCAATAGGAATACCATTACCATTACCGCCAACACCTCCGCCTGGAGGAATGACATCATTCTGGAGACCACCATGTAGTACACCATCCTCATCTACTCTTGCCACCAGGGGTTGAACAAGGGTTCTGAGTTGTTCCTGCCCCTATGCAACTCCTTGCATTAGTTCCATGAACTGGGCCATACGAGTCTGTATGGCAGCCAGCTCAGCCTGCATCGGTTCCATTGCTCTCTTTTGATTAGATCTGGTAGAATACCGATGAATCTGCTGATCAGCAATCCTGCCTGCGAAAGAACACGGTAAGAAACCCAGAGATAAACCTGCTATGCAAAAATTTAAAATGATTATGGTTATGCAAATGCAAATGCAAACATCACATTTAAACATTCCCAGGATGTATCCACTTTGATTCCAGTCTTTGAAACCAAGCAAGGGATTGGACACAATATCGGAAAATAAATCTGAACCCAGAAATACCGTAGAATCACCACAAAGGAAGCACACCCTTTCAAAAACTGAGAGATGTCGATACATACATGATTAAACCAAGCATTTTATATCATGTCATAAGAATTCATACAGACAGATCTGATACAATCAAAGGCGATTCCATCAACAATCCTGATGGTAATCCCAACAAAATATATCAACAAGATGACTACAAATTAATTCCAAACAAACTGGCTTCAACTTCCTCCAGAAGATCCACAGTGTCTGGATGTGTAGGTCGCTCTATCAGCCCTTTGATCAGTCTGTTTCTCTTTTCAACATCTTGATTCAGCCTAGCAATCTGTTCTTCAACATCATTGCCTTCGCACCTTGATTTCTTGACTTCGGCTTGCAACTTGAGCTCTTCAATTTCCTTCTGAGCTTCTATCCACTCACCAGAGAAGTGCTTTTTATCTGCCTTCATCCTTTGAAGTTCATATTTCAACTCCCCATTCTCAATCTTGAGCTCTTCCCACATTTTCTGATACGTGGCAAGCTTGGCTTCAGTCTCGATCAAGAGCTTCTTGTTTTTCCTATAGGCCTTGCCGGAAGATTCAGCAGTCATACTGGTTTTTCTACAGTGCTGAGCTCTGTCGTCAAGATCCTTCTCCCTTTTTTCCAAGCGCTCTGTCAAATCTTGGACCTTTCATTTCAACTCCAAGTTGTCATGTAAAGCACCCGGCAGCTGACTACTCATACCAGTATTTTCCACCCTCAAATCATGCACCAATTTTTGCTGCTTATCGAATTCTTCAATTGGTACGATGATTTTCTCTTCTATCACTTTGGGATATAAGGGAGGCGCCCAATCAAAAGGCAAGTAGTACTCTTCGACCCTTTTCTTTATCCAGCATTCATATAGAGGGAAAGTTTGATTGTTAGGCAAACCCCAAACGACTTTTCCTCTCTTCTGCTTACTGAGCCATGCTTCGGAAGCTTTCTGCGCCATATCTAATCCACCATTAGCCATGTGAAAATACAAAGACTCTTCCAACTCCTTTTCAGCCGGTGGATCTTTCAGGGCATATCCAAACTGCCGGATAGCCAAAGAAGGATTATAGTTAATACCTCATTTTCTCCCTATCAATGGTACGTTGGGGTATTCACCACAGCTGTGCAAAATGTCTTTGCCCAGCAATCCATGATTCACCCAAGCAATATCCTTAGCATCTAGGCCCATTAGACGTTGACTCCATTTCAATGAATTTTTAGCATCCCTGAAAGCACCTGACTAAGGTAGACAATTGGTAAACCACTTATAGAAAAGAGGTGCACAACAATGAACTGTTCCACCTCGTGTCTTCTCATTCCTGTTGTATAAGGCATAATGAAGATCTCCTAACAAGGTCGGCACTGGATTTTGAGTTATAAATATCTTGATAGCATCCGTATCAACAAAATCAGGTTTACTCAGGAACAGGACAATACCATATACACAGAGAGCCAACACTGCATTGAAAACAGTCCACTTTTCTCTTTAGCTGCTTCTTGAGCCTTGTTTACCAAGTTGGTCAAGTGATATCCATGAACCTTTCCCTTACTAAAAAATCAGCTTCTAAAGTTGACTTGCTCAAATAAAGAGCACCAGCCACAGCTTGGAAATCAAGATCTGCCTTGGAACCACAGAAAGGAGCACCTTCTTTAATGGAAATTCCCAGGATATTAGAATACTCTTCCAGAGTAGGAACCAATACATAATATATCAATACAAAGCACCTCAGGGGAGGATCATAGAACTGCATCAAGGTGTGCAAGCCATTATATCATACTCACTGAGGTTACGAACAAAAGATAGGATCCAACCATACTTCTCTTTGAACATTCCTACCACTTCCGGACCGGCCATCTCTTGTAAGCTACAAATCTGACCAAGAATGAGCTTTGGGAACTTGTACACAATGGTATTCTTCTTACTCTTTTTGGTGTCCATCCCTATAACTGCCCGTTGACTGGAATCAAAATGTTAGATACTACCTGGAAATGAAAAATATGAATGTTAGAAAAAAATGATGCAATGCAAAGCATGGGATCAAGGTGCCACGTGTCTGTGCTGGACAGAAACAACTGAATAATTCCAAGGCTCAAATTCCCCAGAATTCCAGAACCACAGAGTAACCACACAGATAAACCATACTGATAAGAGCTCCAAAGTACCGGGTATGCTGAAAGTCAAGGTTACCTGCAAACCTGTAAACAATCCGTCCCTCTCACATGTGGGTACTAGAAAACAAACGATCCTCAGCTTCTGGCATTGAGGTCGAGAAGCAATAGTACATTCATCCCTCGGGGTATAGTACTATCGCCAATCGAGGAGTGCCTCCACTGATTCACTTTTAAAAAGGATATCCTATAGCAAGTTCCCAGCATTGGGTCCCTCGAATCAAGAATGCGTAATGGGTTTGCCATTATCACATCTCGGGAGGAGTGTCGTTACTGAGTCCTCGGGAATGGTCACCAGAGTCGACAATTCCTCCAGAGAATATCTACTGGCCTGTATCAAACATACAGTAGCAGATAGCTCCGGATAGAACCTCGTATGGTTGTAGGTCTCGTGAACACCCACACGTGGCCAAACACCACGGGAACGACACGTCTGCCCACGCTAATACCTATGTGTATGCTCAAGCCTGGGTAGTGGGCTTATCTCTCAGAACACCCTTCCCACCAAACAGAAAAATCCAGTAAAGCACAACACAATCCATCATAATAATGAAACGCAATGCCATAAATGCGGTAAATATAGTAAAACAATAAAACAGTAATACAGTGATACAATAATATACAACAAAATAAAGCACCACAATAAACACCCAATGAAAAAAACAGACAAGCGCTAGGATTGACTCGCAAAGGGGATGAACCAGCAAGAGGTCAACCTGTCCCCAGCAGAGTCGCCAGCTGTCGCTCCCGGGATTTTCATCCAGGTATAAACGCGAAAGTGGCGCGGAAACAGAGTCGCCAGCAATGTGTATTTATCCTAAGAGAGGGAAAGGAAACACTGCGTAAACCTGAGGGAAGGAAAAAGCATGGTCTCGCGACCAAGAGAAACGGGTAAGGGAGTCGGTTATGCGAGGGGAAGGTATTAGCACCCCGCACGTCCATCATACTCGATGGGATCCACGCTTGCTGTCCGTATCAAAGGGTGTTGTCGTCTGGAGCTCCGCTGCTACCCGGAAAAGATAAGGAACAGGAATGGAAAAGAACAGAGAAACGGGGAAGAAAAGAAAAAGAAGTGACTCGATAGGACATCGCTCGTCCTATGCCTACGTATTCCCTCGTGCAATGGGAAAGTCAGAGTCAAAGTAGTTCGGACGCGAACTAAGGGGGGAGGTTGCTCGCCAAGACATCGTCGTCTTGTGCCTACGTATCCTCAATCGGACGAGAAAGAGGAAATCAGAGCAGTCGTAGTTTGACCTAACAAGGTCTTAGTATTTTTTATGAGTGACGTTAAGTTCGCGTCTGGCAGTTAGGGTCGATGCCTGTTTGCGACGAGACGGAAGTAACGTGCCCTTTTCTGAAAAAGGTTTGAAACTTAACAATCCCGAAGGATGAAAAGGTTTGAGTTTGTTTTGTGTTTTTTAGACAAGAAATGGATTGAAGTTAGTTTGCAACTTGCATTGCACCCAAGTCTACAACATAGGAACGAATACGTCGCGTATTGTCCCCAACAGGACGTACACTAAGTACCCTAAAAGAATGAAGGGAGACCCCCCGTTATTCACTTCCCACATATAAGGCTCATGTGCAATACACGTTAACCTTTATTAAGTGTTTTAGAAAGGTTACGAGTTGAGAAGAGAAGACTCAAAGGAAAAGAAAACACTAAGGGAATCTAAATTGTTCCTAATGTTGTCATGCAAAAGATGGCCCTAAGGTCAAGGTTTAAGAACCTAAGTCTAAAGAGAAGAGAGGGATAGCACTACCTAATGCTTATCCTACCTCACCTTAATAAAAAATTAAGGATGAGCTAGGATCCCAAACGGTGTGAGAAGGTTGTACACAAAGCATTATATCATGCTATTCACAAAAGAGAAAGAGAAGTAAGATAGATGAGATGAAAGAAGAGATGAACATGGATTAACATCCACATGTTCATATGTCTTACCTCTGCCCCTACATAAAAGGTTATCAAAATAATCACAAGAAATGAATATAAGTGCTAGAAAGTAAACCAAACAATACTAGTTGTCTTAAGGAAGACAACTTAAGAAACAAACAAGGTTTAAACCAACAGGGAAGAGTCCTAAGAGTTAAGGAACATATAAGGTCAGTAGGTACATGCCAAGGGATAATACTAATGTAAACATGCCATATGAAATCAAACAAAAGCAAACTAGGTTGAAACATGCATCAAAAGATTACACAAATGCAAGTTATGCATACCTATGCAAGATGAATGCAAATGAATCATAAACATGGATGAATTCACATGTAAACATCAAAGTCAGAAGTGAATGACATTTAAGGATGTATATGCATATCATTGAATGAACATACAAGTCATGGATGCAAGCATTTAAAGAAATGAAGCAAGGAGAAGTGAACAAACACAATTGAAGTTCAACAATGAAGCATACTTGTAATGCAAGTCAAAGATGAGGATGAAATGAGATCACACATGTCAAATGGGCATAAGTAAGTAGCACACGACATTTGAAATGACATTTAGAAGTCAAGAATGGACATGCAAAGTTCATACAAGTCTCATGTTAAAGCATATTGAAGATTAGAAGCAAACATAGTTCAAACAAGTTCAAATAAACATGCAAAGATTTATGAACTTAAGAAACATATAAGATGAAGTTAGAATTCAATTAGAGTGAATGAGGATGATCACATACAGTAGGTAAAAAAATGTGGATGAGTTCCCAAGGCCATACAAGTGTTGATGCAAACAAGTTATCAAAGATGGACAAGTAAGGATGCACAAACTTGTATCACAATGCAAGTTCAAACTAATGTTCACAAGTCATGTAAAGATGAACAAACAATGACCTATAATTTGATGTGAAGATGCTCCATGAATTTAAATCCACAAAACTATAGATGCACTCAAACAATTCACAAAACTAAGCTAGGAGGATGAGAAAATTTACATATGCAAGTCAAATGAAGTTCAAATAGTGTGTAAACATTTCCAAAAAGTATGGTACAAAAATCATTAAGAAACATGTTCACATGTACTCCACAAGTTCATTTAAGCCACACAACAATAGTGCACAAAGATAGGGTTCAAACACCATTCAAAATGATTTTAAAAATCCACAAAAAATGGTCATTCACATCAAATTAGTATGTGTTTTTTTTTATTTTCTTTTCATACTTGTTTGCATTTCTATTTTTTAAAAATACTTGTGCATGCTCAAAAATTCCAATTAAATTCATGGAGCATCCTCACACATTTAAATACTTTTTAAAAAGTATTTAAATGTGTGAGGATGCTCCATGAATTTAATTGGAATTTTTGAGCATGCACAAGTATTTTTAAAAAATAGAAATGCAAACAAGTATGAAAAGAAAATAAAAAAAAAACAAAGGAAATGGAACAGGGGGTGCACAGATAGCAAATATTTAGTTACAAAAGGTCTTGGGCTTGAAACAAGGGGGTGCGCATAATATTAAAGGCCCAATCTAATAAGCGTGCTTAGAGAGGGTGTATAACATGTGGTTCATTCAAACCTTGATTCAATCAAAGCCATTGGATATAGTCCACGTGATGATCAGGAGAATGTACACAAATCAATTGGTTCATAATGCACATACATGATAACAAGGATGCAACACAAACACATGATCATATAATTCAAAAACAACCAGAAAAAGAAACACGTGAGTGGTGTGTGGTTTCATTAATTCGCTGGCAAGATATGGTGCGTTGGATTCAAATAAATGGAAGGCCAGGATTAGATCTGGCATTAAGCTAGGGTTTATTAGCTCAGGTGGCCAGAGAAGACTCCGGTCGTCTTCTCTGACGAGTCTCCGCCGTGGTCAAGACTACATGTTGTCAGAAACACACAAAATGCACATCTAAATGTTCCTTATGGTACGTAGATCACGGATCCAAGCTCCAAATTCTAAAACCATTCACACACAAAGCAATTCGAAGCAAATAAGTTTGCCCTTGAAAACTGAAACTATGCACCTATGGTGCCTATCAACTAGCCGGTGATCACATTGCTTCTATTAAGCTAAAAAACAAGCAGAAACAGGTTCAAATCAATTTAACGCACAGAGAAAGAATGGATAAAAACCTGAACTGCAATGGAGCTTTGAATCAAAGAAGTCCAAAGGTGCACGATCCTTACTCTTCAGAGATGATTACTGGCCAAATAAAAGCACTACAGAGCTTGAGATCTCTTGAAATTCAGCTGAAGGAGATGAAAACCAAACTTGATGTAGCAACTCCAATCTTTTTCTTTGCTCCATGAATGATTGATCAAGGATGAAGATGAAGAACAGTAGAGATTTGCAGAGATTTGAGATGAGAATAAAGCTTCGAGAGAGAAAAATTCAGAGAGAGAGAGTGTGAGGTTTTTGTGCAAATGTGAATAATGATCAAAAAGTGGTTGCAATTCTGTTATGATGTGTTTTTATATGAAGAGTTAACTATTAACCACCTTGGTTAATAATTAGAACTCTGGTTAATGCAAGGTGCAATAAGAAAAGAGAGGGTGGAGTGAGTAAATTTGAAAATGAAAATGGAGAATGGAGGGTGAAGTGTAGTGAGCTGGCACGGGTTATTTGTTCATGTATGGAGGAGCATGAAACTTATGGTGCTGCTTAGGATGGAGGGTGACGATGTAATGATAGCAGCACTTCAGCTTGTTTAGCAAGTTTTCTCTCTCTCTCTCTCTCTCTCCCTTGTTTGAACATACATAGCAATGAAGGTACATGAGCATGAGTGTGTGTAAGGAGTGTCTAACTCAAAATGGCAATGCTTGGACATGACATGTAACATGCGCATGAGAATGATAAGGAAAAAACTCTCTTTTGACTGAATTTATTTACTTGGCATTGAAGAAACCAGATGGCAAGAGGGTGAATTTGAAGCATGATATCTTCATGATTAGGGAATGAAATGACATGATTAATAGCTCTTTGGAAAGAGGGAATGAGGGACAACAAGGTTGAAGTTCAAAATAGTTGCAATGGAAGCCTCTAAGGTGCTTAAAATCAATCATGAAAGTGTGTAGTCATGACTGCATAGGCATGTCACCAGATCTGCCCTCGACCAGCTCATGTGCATGGGAGTGAACCAGTTGAAACACCTAACTTTGCCTCAATATATCTCTCAATGAGTTGATCAAATGAGAAATCTTTCAACACCAAAGTTGAAGAGGAGATTGAGAGGAACAATTTTCATGTTGGACATTTTTCCAATTGAAGCCTCCATCAATGAGATGTTTGGCTATGAAATTGTACACAACATGCACATAAGGTGTTTGTTGAAATTACTGCGTGCTGACTGGTCATGACTTGCCAACTTGCCTTGATTTGCTTCAACTTTAATTGATCATATCTCTCTCAATTTTAATCCAATGGGCCTGTTCTTGGTATGGTTTTGAAGCTTGGAATGTGAAATTTTGATAGGCCTCCATAATCTTTCAATTTGGTGCTTAGATCATGGAAAAAGAATGCTCCAATGATGTCCTTTCAACTTGGCAAAACTTGCCATAAATGGAAACCCTTCATTACTATTTTTTGGCAACTTTGCACATTTCTTGATTTTTGATGAATCCCTTGATATTTCTTGATCAAATCTTCACCAATGATCATAATTGACATGAGGAACAATATTTTGACCTCAAAAAGTCAAGAGTTGACGTTTTCTTCTGCACAATTGACTTTTCCCCAATTCTCCTGATTTTCAGTCAATTGATCAATTGAAACCCTTCCAAACCTAATTGATGGACAATTTTCCCTCCTTAGACACTTGAGGACATGTAGAATACCATAGAATCAAGTCTTGCCCAAAAAATCAGAAATAAACTGATTTTATAGCAAACCTTAGTTTTGTACCCCCAGTCTAGGAGAAATCAGCACATCCTCCAAATCCAAATTTCTCTGAGCATGATATGTATCTTCTCAAACAATGATGATATATGCCATTTGGTGAGGATAAAAACTCAAAGATCTTATCCATTGGGGTGTTATACTCAAGAATCCCAAAACCCTAATCTTGCACTGGTTAGGAAAAGGGGATTCCTTTGAGATTTCTTGTCAAGCTTGATCACATGATGAGATAATGGGTCTATTAAGATCCCTTGAGGCTCAAGGCTCCTTTGATTTGACTGAGATACCTTGATCCTATGCTATGAACCAAAATGATATGCAAAGAATGCAATGAAACATAAACCAGTTAAAGCTAAACCATGAGCGCAAATTTTGAGGTGTTACACTCTTTTTTTTTCTGTGATATTTATTTGACCTAGCCTTCTTAGCTTTCAAACATTCGACTTGTCGAACTCTACCTGCTAATTGGGTCGTGTCCCTCAAGTATTGGGTATCTAACTTCTTTCTGATGGAATAGTTTGACCCACTTGCAACTATTTCGACTAACTCATGTTTAGGAACTTGGGTAAATCACCTTACTTTGAATAGCCTAAACCTATTAAGGTATTCATCTATTGACTCAGAGAACTTTCTCTTTACATTGGCTAGTTCTTCTATGCTAATCTTCGACTGACCCATGTAGAAATGTTCATGGAATGCTCGTTCTAACTTATTCCAATTACATATGGAATATGGGGGAAGTGTAGTAAACCATGTAAAATGATTCTAATTTAAAGAATTTGGGAAATAATTCATTTTTAGTTTTTCATTATTGGCCAAGTCTTCGGCCTCACTCTGATATCTAGCAATGTGGTCAATAGTAGATTCGTTGGTATCCCCTTCAAACTTGGTGAACTTAGGGATTTTCCAACCCCTTGGAATTTTAGTCTACAACAAATATTCATACAAAGCAGAGACAAAATTTGGCATATGAAGGTCAACATTGAGGCAATTCTGGGCTAAAATTTGTTCGACCATGTTAGCTATATTATCCCCCTCCCCCCAAATTATTTCGTTGGACATTCCTAATCACTTGGTATGCATCCTGGTTTCTATGCACCAATACTACCTCAGGGCCATTTTGGTTCGCGTTACCTTCGACTACCCTGGGTACAGGTTGTTTGACAGGTGTAACCGGATGCGGTATTTGGTTATTAGGCACTGGATGGGCAAGCTCTTGAGGATCACCAAAGAAGTTAGAAATTTAACCCATTTGATGTGCTAATTGTTGGTAACTATGGTTAATGTTTTGTATCAAAGGATTAAACATAATGCCAATTTTCTATGTGAGCATGTTAACCATGCCATGCTTGCTCTCATCCATTTGTTGTCTCACATACTTTAGGGAACTAGTAGTTAAGGATGACATAACTTGAGGGTTATATCCTAACCCTCTTTATGGTTGTGCCATTAGACTAGGATTTCTTACAGTAGATCCCTGTGCCAAGTATGGAATGAGATGGGATGCAACGGTTATTGCATTATTTGCATATATAAATGCATTGGTTTGTAGGCCGACCATTATTGTAATTGGCATGCCATAAGGGTATTCTCTATCAACAGGGGGGTAGGGTAAAATCTGGGATAAAAGAAGGTCTATGATCTCCTAATATTGGTTGTGTGACCCTAAGGGTAGTTGGGATACTCGTTACTTGTGGTGGGGAAACCTCCGCTTCTAGTACCATCGTCGAAATTGGAATTTGGCTTATAACGTGATCGGTTACTTCAATAGATGTTAAAGTCCCCACACCACTAACTATCATTTCATTTGGTTATTCTTCTATATTTGGTGCATCACTTTGTGGAACGAAAGTATTTTAATGACTTTTTTGCTTCCACATTGCTATTAAATCTACCACTGTTCCTTTTAACTCTACCACTTATCAGATGCATACATACTCAAACACTTGTATTAAAAATAAAATAAATAGTAAAAGACACAACACTTTTCCATATAAGTTGACTTTTCTTGCACAAAAGGGTCTCACAAGGTGTGCCAATTTGTTTACTAGTATTTGTAGTAAACAGTCACAAGTTTTAGTTCGCTTAATGGATTAAACTAAAAAAATCCTAAAAACAATTTGTGTTGAAAAGTACAACAAAAAGTGTTCTTGATTAGTCCTTAAATGTTTGAATGTTGATAAACTAAACATAAACTCTAACTGTAGAATTTCTTTGGAAAAGAAAATAGACAAAAAGCATAATATATGTCATAAAAGTAAATTCTTTAATTGAAAATACTTCAATAATTTAAAGAAAGGACGCAAACATACATTTTCTCACAAATTATTTCTCTTTGTGACTTGGATATTTTAGTTCTATAAAGAATAAATAAAATTTGTGACCCTTGATCATAAAAATGAGATCAATTTATATACTAATACAATTTTAACCGTCGATATCGGTTATCTCCACAGAACTTGACATGTATCCTCTTATGTGGCCTTCAACCTTTTAGTTTGCTCTCACGTGTCTTCATTGTTGAAACTTCTGCAATCCACCCACCATGTTAATAACCTCCTTTGAATGCATCGAACTAGACACCTTTACACCATATTTTCACGTTGAAGTGTTGATTATTGCAAACCTTTTCAAGATTCTAGACATGTTTTGAAGAGTGAGTGATCCTAATCTTGTGGATCTGTTCCTGAGACTCTTCCAAACCAAGCTTCACCGGCGTTAAAATAAACCTTGTCTCATATCATCTAACAAGGTGGTTGAACCATATTTAGTTGACATGGTTAATATGTCGAAGCCATGTTTGAAACTCTTGACACTTAGAATTTTTAAATGTAGTTACCACCATTCTTTGTTGAATTCTTTAGTTAAACTTTGCAGGCTAACACTAGGACATCCCAAGACCAGTCGATATTGTGCCAAGTGAGGGATTGATAGATGGCTTATGTCTAACATTGTCAATTATACCCGTGTTATTATAGATCATGCAGTGGAGGTAGAGTTCCCTGGACAATGTGCAGATGGTTACTTAGAGTGGTACATTACTTTATCACACCATCACATCATCCCACCCGTTGAACATGCATATGATGAGGGACCTCCGATGTCGGGGGGCCTTCTGATGACTTTCCACCGCCTCCACAACCTTCACTTGGTATGACTAACCAACAACGACTATAGAGGGTCACACTTCTATCAGATAATCTCATGGGTTTGACAAACCTAGATGGTGAAATGTATGATTTGGCAGCTCATATATCACACATAACCCATGGGTGACCTGTGTAGATTTTATTATTTTTGTAATATTTATATATTATTTGTATATTAATGACTTTTAACTTAACCGTTTATTAGATAACACTTTATCGCATTCATTATTGCGGAATTAACATAACTTAACACATCACAATTAACATAACTTAAAATGGACAATTACATAACTTAATAAAACAATAATAAATAAATAACTTAGACACTACTAAATAATTTTGGATGTTTCAACATCTTGATTATATCATTGACTGATCTAGCAATTGTCTCATCAAACTAAATCGGTCCCTTTGTTGGCCTACAGTCTTCAACTCAATGTTGTTGTTTTTCAACTTTCCTACAGTATTAATCCATGGTGCACGAAAATTTATCTTACCCACATTTCAGTTCTCGGTGTTGGGCAACATACTATCTAATAAGGATCTCAAAACAGCGATACTGGTAGTGTCATCGGGGAGCCGAAAATCAACAAGAGGTTTCTTACCATTGAATGACACAACTGCCATAAACGAATATTGAGACATTCTAAGATATTTTTTTAACAACATATTATTCCTATTTATACTAGTTCAGATTCATTATGCATCACGTATAACTGTCGGTGCAATCACGACCGTACAAAACTATAAGGAAAATCTCAATCGTGGAAATTTAAACTACCGGATATTTTGCAATCCTACAAAACTAGTGGGTAACCCGTGCGTCCGCACGGGTTCTGGTTCGTTCCGCCGAAATGTCACCAATTTAAAGAAGGAAAAAGAAAATAAATTTAAAAAATAGAAATTTTGTGTTGTATTGAAAAAAGAAGGAAAAAGTAATTTCCATATTTAAAAAAAAAGTAATTAAGAAAAAGAAATAAAAATGATTTATATAATATAAAAAAATATATAGTGTTGTTTATGAAACATAAAGGAAAAAAAAGAAAAAAAGGCGTGCGTATTAAATGTGAAGGAATCGACATATCTTCCCACACGTGCGGATACTTCGGACCAAGAACAGTAACGACATTGCTTGACCAAAAGATACAGTTCGCAAACGGTGGAAACGGTGATCAGGGAAGGGAAACCGAGTTGCGTAATGGATGGAACAAACAACAACCGTGACAGCGGCGATCGTTGCGGCGGCGAGCGCGAGAAAAGGTATGGTAAATGGTGTTGTGCCATATTAATGGTTAATCGATATGGGATGATGAAGTCGTAGTGAATAGTATCGTAATGCATGCGATTAAAATCTGGGGTAACAGATAATCTGAGATAAAGGAATGACTTTGTAATTTGTTAATGCAAAATTTCAGAGATCTTTGTTTATCAGAGTATATTTTTTTGCATGGACAATCGTTTACTCATTGTTTGTTTTTACATTTGTTTTATAGAGCAAAGAAATCAGCAGAGGACATGTATTTCGAATTGTTGCAGGCGGAGGAACAAAGGTTAGAAAGGAAAGGGAAACTGCAACTTTTAACTGCGAGAGACTATCTGCATATGGCGAAGACAAGAGTGAAGTTAACGATTGCCAACGTACCGATGTCGTCGAATGCGGCCAGCAGGTTTGTAAACAGGCATTTAAGACAACCATCGGTTTATTCTTGTCATGTTATCTGATATGTGTTGTGCATGTGTAAAAATATACAGTGACAAAGGTAGAGCCCTAGCGGGGGACAAGAGTGTTACAACCGGGGGAGAAAACGAAAAGGGCAAAGCTGCTGTGGTTCGAAAAGACAGTAGAAGTTTGGGCGTTCGGGAGGTCGTAATGATTTCCTCAGATTCGTCAAGGTAATACGACTGTCATTCTGGCATGAAAAAATGAGAGATTTGTGTTGGTTATATGAAATCTGTTGTAAAACTATTTTCGGTACACTGAAGCAAGAGTTATTGTGATGTATGGATTTTATACAGATAATGATTGTATAAGTTGAGAAAAAAAACTATCGGAAAAGATAGATGAATACAAAATAATACATTACATTACTTGTTATATATTGGCTTGAGTATGTAGTGTGTTATACTAAAATTGATATACCACCTGTTTGGATGGTTTCAGTTGCGAAGAGGAAGACGAAGTTACTGGTGGCTGTCACATTAACGAAAGCGAGGGATCAAAGTATATTGCTTGGGAGAAGATGATTAGAAATGGAAAAAAAGCAAAGAGTAACGTACTTGTAAGTCTGATATGTCGAAGTTGGTATAAAAATTATTAAGTTATGTTAATTTTATGATATAATATTGAATGACATGATTAATCATATGTCATATATGCAGCAAGTTCCACAACGCATTATCAAAACAGGTTGTTTAGAAGGAGTCAAGGACATCGAGATGCACGACATTGACACGGACAAGACATATGTGAGTCTTGTTACTACTCGGCAAAGGGACCACTGCATTGAGCAGCATATAGGTCAAGGATGGTATAGTTTTGCCAAGGACAGAGGTGTCGCCAATGGCGACATACTTCAGTTCAGGCTAACTTAACCGCCTGCTCGACGCATCAAAGTGAAGCTGTACAAATACTCAAAGAAGCCGTAGGTCGCAATTCGAAGTAGGTCGCAGTTTGAAGTCTAAGTATCAACGAAGATGATGTTCAGTTTCTGTTGTTTAAGGAAGCTTTGAAAGGCTTGGGATGGGAGGTAGATTAGGGTATTCGACAGGTGTCATGTTTTATTTGGAAGTAGTTGTTAAGATTTTGCTGAATATCAGGGTTTAGTTTGTTTTTTGAGAAGGGTTTGTTATTTGGTTCTTGACAATGGGATGTAAAACTTATTATGACTTATATAACGTTATGGTTATGGTATTTACGTAGACTGCATGGCCTTTAAATTTGCATGGCAGGTGTGTTGAAATGCTTTTTTTATACAGTTGGCTAAAAAAGCAGGGTGAGGATATTCCACAGTGTAAGACATATGAAGTAATGCAAAAATGATATAATTGCTGAATGTATGTCCAACAGCACATGATGCTTTCTTGACAGACTTAGTGTTCAGTGTTTTATTTGTCTGGTTGTGTTTTAACATTTGCGAAATGGAATCATATTCCTTCAAAAGCTGAAAGAACAAATCCACAACTTGTTTTAATGACACGTGCACACACATGAGTTGGTCAAATTTAATTTTGAACACCTTAGCCACAATATCGGGACGGTAGCTTGCATTTAAGTTATTGGGTTCCAATTGACGTTTGATCTCTAACCAATTTGGGTTGCAGGTAAAGGTTATAAATAGGTCAGGAAATCCCAATTTACTTGAAATGGCCATCCCATCGAAATATAGTTGGTCCATGTAACGCTTGCTTCCCACAAAACTCGACGGCAACACAACACATTTTCCCTCCTTGTTACTTGGTTGTGAAGTACCTGCAGTGGACGGTTGTCGTATGTTGCTATACTCACCAACCCTTAATTTTGATTGATTCTTGCGCAACTAATTCAAACGTTCGGTTTCCATCATAGTGTAACCATCAACCAAAAATTGTTGGAAAAGACGCCGTGAATGAAGCAGTGTTTTCGGTTCATCAATGCGCTCCTGCAACCGAAAACAGAGCCAATCTTTAATAGTTTGTCTGTTTTTCTTGGTAACAGTTGTTTCATGCTGGTACTTGTGGAGTATGTTATCTCTGTAACCGTCCTCCCTATATGCGAAAATCAAGGGATATTGGTAGGCAAGATAGGCCGGGTGAAACTCATCGATTCTTTGCAAGCCACCGTCACGCTCATGTATTATGATGTCCCTTAGTTCAGCAGTGTCAACATCACCCACAATTAGCGCAACAACTTCCGAAACAGAAGGCGTGTTATATACCCGACCATCGGCGAGGCGACTCGAAATCAGTCTCAACCTCAAGTCTTGATAAGTATTATTCTTCAACACATCGCGTGCTATTCAAAAGGCTTTCGCATGAACATTGTACTCATCCAACATGACCTTCAAGTTGGTGACAACATCTTTTTCAATCTTTTTGTTATCTCTACATTGAAAAGAAAATAATAGAAGTTTTAAAAAAGGAAAGTGCTAAAAAGAAATCTTAACATGAGTACAATATGTAATTATGAAGAAAAAAACTGCAATAATACCTGAAACAATCCATTCTATTGTCGACCTCATTATCGGTGTCAAATATGTAAAGTTGTGCATACTGGGGTGGTGAACCTATCTCGGGAAGCATGGTTCCTATTCGATGGCAAGTTTGACCATGTAGTCTGAGAGTAGGTGGACCTTACCACCTGAATAAGTTGTGTCAAATTTCATCCCAGGAGAAGTGAATGAGAACATTGCGTGTATGTTCTAATGTTTTGTTGAAAATTTTTACTATGAGCTGAGGTTCGATCAAACAGGAGCTGATGTAGGACGTGAGGAGGCTGCTTCATCAGAGGCAGCACGACCTTTCCACTTTTGCAACAAATATGAAACTGTGCAACGACGGCATGTCTAGCCTTTTGCTTACGTTCCTGATACCACATCACAGCCTTGTAATGCTCGCATTCCCAAACAGGTTCGCCGATGTCAAAATACTCTAATTAAAAAAAATATGTATTGAGGCATCGAAGACACAAAAAAAAGATTCAGTTGGATAAAGAAATACGAAGAACAATAACCTGTAACTTGCGAGTCAAGTGTGTCATGGTAGGCGTCGTCATCAGACTCTGAAGAATTTCCTGCATTACTGCCCGATTCATTATCTGAGTCCTCTTCAGAAGACGAATAAGAAGCAGACATATAAAGGTGATTCATTGTCGAGTCGAGGTTAACGGTTGATGGTTGAGGTGGGGCAAAACCGTCAGAAGTCGATGCCATTGCGCTTGAGTAAATGGATGATGTGTTTCTGTGCAGCGTACTGGAATGGTTTGAGGTGTTAAATCGCGAAGAACCAATAGCCATAGAAGCCTGAGGCAATGGTGCAGTAGCCCCGTCTTGACTAAATGATATAGTCTGTGTATTACAGTGTAAAGCTGTACTATTGGAAGTCATGCAAGGTGGTGGTTGGGACTTGCGATGGATTGGATTAACAGTGCGTGTTAAAACATGTGTTGCCTGTGGGGCATGGTTTTCATTGAAATTAACCTCAGATGAGAGTCCAGTTGAGTTTGTTGAATTGAAAGTGGGGAACAAATTAACGCCAGGATGGATATCGAAACGTCTTCTCTTTGTCTGACATGTTGGCAATACATGTCTGGCCGAAGGTGCAGTATGAATGGGGTTGGTAACATCACACATTGGAGCAGAAAGAGAAGCATTGGATGGTAGACATGACAATGGAGCAGAATGAGAAGCATTGGATGGTAGACATGAGGTTGATGCAGGCGTCGAAGGTGAACCAACGGAGTTAATGTGAACGGTTGATGGTCGCTGGGGCGGTAAAGCATCAGAAGTCCATGGCATTGCATTTGAATATATGGACGATGTGTATCCGTTCCGCGTCCTGGAATGAGGTGAGGTGCGAATTCTCGAAGAACCAACATTCATAGAAGGTTGAGACAATGGTGCAGGTGCCCTTGTTTGGGTTAATGATATAGTTTGTGAATTAGAGTGTAAAGCAGAGTACCGTTGGTAGAGACGGAAGGTGGTCGTTGGGAGTTGCAATGGATAGGATTAACAGGGTGTGTCAAAAGATAAGTTGCTTATGGATCATGGTTTTCGTTGAAAATAACCTCAGATGAGGTTGGAGTTGAGTTTGTTGAGCTGAAAGTGGGAAACAAATTAACGCCAGGATGGATTTGTAAACGTCTTCGCTTTGTAGGACATGTTGGGAAAACATGTCTTGTTGATGGTGTAGTTTGAATGATGTTGATAACATCAGACAATGGTCCAGAATATGTTGCATTGGATTGTAGACATGATATTGATGCGGGTGTGAAAGGTGATCCAACAGAGTTTTTGTTCCCAAGCAAGGGATGCATATTTTTCCTCTGAAGCATGTATGACCTCCTTCTTCTTCTGGCAAGGGAGGCATTCGTTTCATCAGTCTCGTGCATGATGACGTTAAAGTTGATCAGAAGGTAATAGAATTTTCAGTTAATATAACTTTGTTCCTAAGTGTATGAAAGTGAAAGAAGTTATTAAGGAGTTTTTAAAACCTGTTGTACGAAGTACTTGTTTCAAAGTTTGTTTGTATGCTAAAGTTGAAAGCAAGCCGAAAAGTATGACGGTATAAAAAAATGATGCAATATGAAAGAAGGATAGTACAAGTGGCAGCAAGATCAGCAGTCACAAAAGTAAACATATAAGAAATGATGGGGCACACATTTGGGGTTCCCAAAAGTCTTGATGCAATAAGAAATGATGAGTTTTTGTAATGTAAACATATACCCGTGCAGATTGTGTGGAAGGGTTAGTAAAAGGCTAAATAGGATAGATATATATGGTCAGCATCAGTGACTTGAGATGTTGCAAAGTGCAGCTGAAATTAATAATTACAAATAAGCTGGTAGGTTAATTGAGAATCGCGTAAAAGTAAACTTTGGGTGTTGTAGAGTAGTGAATTTTATAATAAAGTGGGTCACCCTGATATAAGTTATATGAATTTTAACACATGTATCAGAAGATAAAAAAACCAAAAGTTATAATAAGAGTTGAAAGGTACCATGAGACCCATTAGTTTGTTGAGTAATAATACACCCTAATATAAGTTAATATGCTGAAATTTGAGAAAAATAATACAGATTTCACGGCGTAAGTTGTTGAGTTATGGGACCATGAGTTTCTTGAGTAATATGCAAAATGTTTAAAAATAGGAAAAAGAAAGAAATCTGATATGAAGATATCAATAACAGATATAGAAACAAATTGAAATGATGTAGTTGCCCTTGTATGGGTGATTTCATTAATCATAATCATGTGGAAGTCATTGTTAACAATTCAAAATACATCCCATAGGTTGTGTTGGGAGGACACACATTGTTCAAAACAAAGGAACGTAGTTCAGCAATATATTACATAATGCAGTGACAAAAAGATGTTGGTAGGTTTGAAGTAATGCGTAGGAAGTTAATTATGCGGTAAGTGACAAAGAAGTATAGTTAAGCCGCCTTGTTTTTCCCGCGTTTCATCTGTTTCTTAGGTTTGGTTGAAGAAAGATCCCCATCACCATCATTCTTGTGGGATGTCTCAAAAGAAGCATCCGGAGACATTCGCTTGACCTGAGCTGTAGGTGTGGTGGGATCGGGAACGTGGTTATAGGTAATCTCAGCATCCTGCATGAGACATAAGAAGTGTTTAAAAAATAAGTGCTAAAGGCTGAACCACAACAACTCCAGAAAGACATTGAAGGAGTACAGAAATACTTGAAAAGTGAAAATAATTTAAACACTGCAATGGTTTCATGCCCCTGAGATTGAAATTCAAAATGTGATTTCGCATACAACGGAAAACACACAAAGAGTGTGGTTGCAGTTGGCAAGAAACAGAAAGAATGTTGTTTGATGTAGGTATGTTATTTGATTTATGCATACCTTGATTGGAATAAGCTTGTCAAACGGGGAGTCTTCGTCGACACTTTCCAACATCTTGATTATATCATTGACTGATCTAGCAATTGTCTCATCAAACTAAATCGGTCCCTTTGTTGGCCTACAGTGATATGTTCTCCATACAACCGTCAAATTTTCATCAGTCTTCAACTCAATGTTGTTGTTCTTCAACTTTCCTACAGTATTAATCCATGGTGCACGAAAATTTATCTTACCCACATTTCAGTTCTCGGTGTTGGGCAACATACTATCTAATAAGGATCTCAAAACAGCGATACTGGTAGTGTCATCGGGGAACCGAAAATCAACAAGAGGTTTCTTATCATTGAATGACACAACTGCCATAAACGAATATTGAGACATTCTAAGATATTTTTTTAACAACATATGATTCCTATTTATACTAGTTCAGATTCATTATGCATCACGTATAACTGTCGGTGCAATCACGACCGTACAAAACTATAAGGAAAATCTCAATCGTGGAAATTTAAACTACCGGATATTTTGCAATCCTACAAAATATCTGGAAACGACATCTGCTTTTTAAAATCGATGATTTTACACTACAAAAAATTTTAACATTTTGAAAAAAATCTGATAATCCATAGTTTTTTTTATAAAAACCCGACATATTTTACCATACATCCTTTTTTTTATAAAAAAAATGATAAAAATGCATATTTGATTTTTACATTAATATCGAATTTTTAGAATACACTACTGGATTTTTTGTGTTCTATTTTTAACTTTAAAAAATGACAAGGATATATGAGATATTATGGAAATTTGGGAGTGTCGGGTACACATCTGGGGTGGCAGGACAAAATAATTTCAACGAATTGGGCCAGCCCATCTTAACATGTGAATCAACTGTCGTAAAGATATTGTGTCAAGGTGGATGGGTATTTAAGGTTTCTTTGCTATTTACACACTCGATAAATCCTATGTATACCTCTTACACATTCTTTATATATGTAAGTCACCTTTTTATTAATTAATTTCAAACACATCGAAAAAAATTGTTTAACACATAAAAATTCAATTTATCTAAAAAATTTCAAATGTTAGGCTAACTCAAATTCTAGAAATATGTACAAAATTATAAATTTATCATGTCGTAAGTAAATTATAATTTTTGTGGTTAGAGATTAAACTTTAAACTAAGCGGTTATATCCATTTACCTCAAATAACTTAGACTATCCCTGATTCCTCATTGACTTAATTTGATTACTAATATTCTTCCTTTCTCTCATTTACTTAAATTGAATTTATGTAAAGAAATGTAAGCTGAAATTATATACATTTGCAAAAACCAACTCACGTGTACATATTAATTTTATGAAAACAAACCGAAGAGATTTGTCTGGCCACCCCACATTTATTATTTTACTTAGTAGTCAGGTCACTTATATGTTTATAAATAGACACTTTGTAATTCAGTTTTATTATCATTCATTCAATAATAACAATCTTTATTTCCTTATTCTCTCTCTTTCTCTCCTCACTAAAAGTGTCTCACGCACTAACAAATTGGTATCTAAAGTTCCAATTAGATTCTTGATCGTGTTTTCAAGAATTACAAGTCAGAGATCATGTTTTCGAGATTGTGAGTTGTTGTTGATCAATCACTGAAAAGATGAATGGCAATGGAAATTTACCAAACTCCCTTCCAACTCTTGACGGAAAGAATTGGCTTCGATGGAGAAAACGAATGCAATCTCAATTTGCCTTTCATGAAACTCTAGAAGTGGTTACTAACGGTGTTCCTGCGCTTAGCGAAGATGCAACTGACGCACGGAAAACCGCTCACAAGAATGTCAAGAAGAAGGATTGCAAGACGGCGTTTTACATCCAACCGGCGATAGATGTGGCTAATTTCAACAGAATCGCTCATGCTGAATCGGCGAAGGAGGCATGGGATATTCTTGTCAAGTACTATGAAGGAGGCGAGAAAGTCAAGGTTGTCAAGTTGCAAACTTTGCGATGACAATATGAATTGTTGTCGATGCGAGAAGACGAAAAGATTGCAGGCTATGTGTTGAAGGTGCAAAAACTCGTCCATCTCATGAAGGGTTGTGGTGAAACCCTAACAGATAAGATGATAGTTGAGAAGATAATGCGTACATTGACCTCTCACTTTGATCACGTTATCGTAGCTATTCAAGAATTTAACAATCTTGAAACCCTAAAATTGGAAGTTTTTGTTGTTCGGTGGAGGCACATGAGATTAGGATTGTCAAAAGGAAATGAGTTTAAGACTCGATAGAAGCACTACAAGCTCAATCGCGGAAGAAGAATGGCGGTTCCAACAAGTTCAAAGGCAAAATCGACAAGACTCAGGGTAAGAAGTCTTGGTCGAATCCTCACAAGAATAAGATCGATGATAGAAATCCTGAATCCTCGAAAAGAGGAGAAGGAAATTCCTAACAGAAGGACAAAGTAGAGAAAAAAGGTGTGCAATGCTATAGCTGTGAAAAGTGGGTTCATTTGGCCAAGCATTATTGGTATAGGAAAGATAAGGGATCGACAAAAGGCAAGGACGAAAGAGCGAACCTCGCACTGTAAGTATTTGAGTGCACCTAAGAGGGGGTGAATTAGGTACTTTGATCGATTTTTGGTTTATTGAAATTATGATTTTAACTTTCTGGTTCGATGATGATTTAGAGAGCAGTAAAGTGCGGAAAAGTAAAGAACACTGAGAGTTATCCTGGTTCCCCTCACAATCCGAGAGTACTCCAGTCCCCTTACCACATGTAAAAGATTTTAATATTGTTAGATCTTATGGACAAGACAATCTTAGTCTTCCTATACAAAACTCAAACGCAATCACAAAGAACAATCCTTTTGTGATTTACAACATGCTTATTTCCAACAATCCTGGACAATAAGTAAATGCCTCTACAAGAAGGTACAATCCACTTTCATATTGATCCCTTCTAGTACCAAACAATCCTTGATACTTGGAAATTTGTAACAATTACAATAGATAGAAATAAATGAAGTATGTAGAATGGTTAAGATTTATTCAAAAGAATAAAGTCTTCTTGTCTTTCAAATATGAAGATTCAATAACATATACTCTCTAAGTGCTCAATGATGCTTTTGGAATGATATGAAAGTTTTCTCAAAAAGCACCGAACTATGAAAGTTCTATTGAAAAATAATGCAAAGAGATTTTGTGAAAATTTTGAAAAGATATTATTTTGAATGATGAAAAATTCTGATTTTATAGTGTTTATGATACCTCTAGAAATCATGACAACCTTTAGAAAATATTCATGATCAATTGGCATTGGTTTGGAAAAGGTGTGATGAAAATGTGCAATGAAGAGGTGTAAAATTCGATTCAGAAATTTTCACAAAGTTGCAGAGGAAACACATTTACCTTTAGAGGGAAACAAATTTTCCTTTTTCTAACAAATTGAAAATTTGAAAAAATGAACTAGGTAAACATGTTTACCAGAGAGGGAAACGGGTTTTCCATTTGCATTTCTTTAAAAACGGTTTGGCAGAGACGAAGGAAACAAATTTCCTCTAAAAGGGAAACCTATTTCCCTAGTAAAAAATACAAAATTTGACTAAGTTAAAATCCAAATTAAAAGTGAATCATGTAACACATTTTGCCAAACTTTAGAAGATATGAGATGAAAGTTGTAAGCACCTAATGATTATAAATAATGAAAAATCTTTTTCAATGCATGAATAAAAGAATTTGAGCAATAAAAAAATGTATATGATATGGAAGTTTCATATACTTTAAATGATGAATAGAAACTTAATTGCTCTAGTCTTCAAGCTTTGGCTTCTTTTTGTTGATGTGTTTGTGTTCATCAAAACTATAAACAAGGACAAGAAGAATTTTCACATTCTCCCCCTTTTTGATGATGACAAAACATCCTTTGAAATTTTACTTGTTCATTAATGAGTTGCTTCAATATGTGAATTTTTGAAATGTTGAGTAGCAACTAGAATCTCCCTCTATCTTGTATATCTCTCCCCTACTTATGCAATTCAAGGTTTTCTCCTCTGGAAGTAATATGAACAAGAACAAATATAATACCTACTATTTCTCCCCCTTTTGTGTTCACGAATATAATTGTGTGCCACTGAATTTAAAATTTGTATTACCAAAAGTAGATCATGAATATTAATAGAGCCAAAAAAGTTAAAAGTAATTAAATTTGTAAGTAATCAACATAAAAAGTGAATTTTTAATATAACAGCTAACAAGATGAGAAATAATTTTGAGAAAAGAAAATGGGTGATATACTAAAAGTCTAAAAAGTTTTAAACTGTCAACCATTAAACCCTTTTGAGAAAATATGAAACTACAATGAAAGAGACAAATGCATAGTTGTAAGATGTGATACATACTTGTTGCTCAACATTAAAAAAACAGAACAAAATGTGATGTGAGAACCACAACTTCAAACTCAAAAAAGTTTACACTTCTTGTCAAGAAACATCTTCCAATGAAAACAAGAAGTAATTCCATATTTCGTTGAAAGCTAATGGTCAATCACTTAGAACATCAAAGAAAAGCGGTGGAAAGATTACGCATGTTATTAAAAGAAATTTTAGAGAACAAAATTGTAGTTGCAGATCATGGAGGAATTTCGCCATTAGTATAAATACTATCTTATCCAAATTCAAAAATAAATGAACATGTTGTTACAGCACTTTTGTATCTATCAATTAATGAAGGTAACAAAAAACTCATATTCAAAGAAGGTGTTATTCCAACTATAATAGAAGTTTTGGGAAATGAAAGTGTTGTAGCTAAAGAAAACTCAGCAACAACTTTATTTAGCTTAACAATGAATAATGAAAATAAAGAGATTGTTGGAATATCAAATGGATTCAAGATTTGGTAGATGTATCAATGAATGATAGCAAGGTGACACAATTTCAACATAGAGTTCCTCAACCATGTAGTGTTAGATTAATTATTTAATTAATCAAATATGAATTGACATAATTAATTATTAATTGATTATATTATGGTTTATTGTTATTAAACACTAAATAGATGAATTATTTGATTGGGATTTGTGTTTGAATGGACCGTGATGGGATGAATCATTCAAATAAGTCCAATGAGAGGTCTTTCTGCCTTCAGTCGTTTAGCTATTTAAGTGTCTCTCCATTAGACAATTAACATACTAAAAAAACATAGACGACAATAAGGGTAGTAATCCTCTCATACTCATTCGCTTTAACTGAAAGTCTCTTCAATTCGACAAGGTACATCATTCCTATTATTATTGATTATTCATTGATTAAATAATATGCTATAATTTGTATCTATCGATTCAATTAAATATATCGATTAATATCAGAATTTAATTAGATACAAATTATGGCTATTAATCTTCTTTAGTATTGCAATAGAAATTGCATGCAAAGAAATTTTACAATACTAATTCTCAATATAATAGCTATGACGATGAAGTGTACCACTATTATAAGACGTTTTGGGTGTTTTAAAGAAGTAATTGATTGTGAGAAACCTTTCTACAAGACACATCTCAAGTTTCTTAATTCGTGTGAAATATAATAGCTATGACGATGAAGTGTACCACTATTATAAGACATTTTGGGTGTTTTAAAGAAGTAATTGATTGTGAGAAACCTTTCTACAAGACACATCTCAGGTTTCTTAATTCGTGTGAAATGTCAAAGACGTCTTATACATTGTTTTTAATATTATATACTCCTTTGAAAATTATAAAATATGCATTTATATAAAGTGAAATTAATTTCAGATTATTGTGAAATTAGAACTCTCTATTTATTGTTACAGATTGATTTCATGCTATATACTCACTTTTTGAACAAAAATCTTCGAATTTTAAAAATTTTATTAGAGTATTTGAAATCTTATTAATTTGAGAGTTTTATTTCAAATAATTAAGTAATCATTCTTAATTTGTTCAATTGTAATTTCATCTATGGTGGATACAATTGTACAAATTTTTTTAGTGTGAATTAAATTAATCATTTTTAATTTGTAAAATTATACCTCACCTATCATGGATACTGTTGTACAATTTTTTTTTAGTAAAATAATAAAATTTATAATAAATATTATATTGATAATAGTTATACTCTATCGTTATGTTATTATTAATATATTTTTTTAGTTCAATGAACTTGTGAATTATGATTATTTAAATTATGGATTGAGTACTTTATTGGTATTGGAATTATTGTAGCATAATATTTCTATATTGTTGTAGTATATTTCTTTTAAAGACATGTCAAATTATTTTAATTTAATGAAATTCAATAATTCATTTTTAAATATTTTTTTTATTAAAATGAATTAAAATTCTCTATGTATTATGTAAGTGGTGGATATATCCTATTGGTGTGACGTTACTTGACATGATGATTATGTGATAGAGAAAATAATTGAATATTTGTGGATTTTTTTAAAAACAATCTTATTTTTTGTTCAAATATTATTTTCTATCAAGTGGGAGAATTTAACATGTCAATTGTAAAAAATAAGAATCAAATATCATTCATTTAATTTTATTTTATGTAATAGAGACTTATATAAAGGATATTATAGTTTTATATTAGTAATAAAAGTTTGTGACTATTTGTGTTGTATCCTCAATTATAATTCTAGTTAAAATAAAGTCTTATATATTTTTGCTGCGTATATCATAATATGTTTCTCAAACGTGTGTAGTTATAATTGTAGTATTTGAGTTTTGAATGGGTTATTAAGATGTTGTATAAAATCCTATATTCTATTTAAAGTTATATGGATTTGATCTCACTCAAATGATGGTAAATCTTTTAAATGATCATCATATTTTTTCATGTAAAATTATTTAAATAATGAAATATTCTATTTACGTGCAAAATATGTGGTTGAGTTTGTAAAACTCTAATGATGATATATTATAGAACCACTTCTCTGTATAGTTTTGCACTAAAAATAAAATTATATTCCATTGTATACCAGAGTATTTAATAATAGTAAACTATGATAAATATTTATTTTATTGGATCAGTGGGAGTGAATGTCAATTAATTATTTAATCTAAACAATTTTGGATTATTATTCTCATATTGTCATATATTCTTGCATGCGTTGTAAAATATGACATATTCTAAGAAGACTTTAAAAAATATAATACTCTAACAAGTCTTATTCTATTATACTGAGATATATATTATTATCTTAATATCATGAAACATCATAATTTGATGTTTAGGTCCATATTGAAAAGACGCAATAATTATTTAGCATGCAATAATATTGTGTTATTCTATGTTCAATTGTCCATATTTGTTAGGTCATAATATGAAAGTGCAAGTAAATATTAATACTCCTATCAAGTATGATATTGTGTAATGAAGTTACTTATAGTTAAATGCAATTACTCTCGTAATAGGGCATGCCTATATGTAATTACTATTCTTAAACCTATGTGGATATTCTATGACCTTTAATTTGAAAACTCATTAGTATAATCATTAACCAAAGACTTATACACATAAGTAAGTCTTATGATATTTTGGGTTGGTTGAAGTTTATCAATAGCATTTTCATACGCTTGGGCCATTCTTTATAACATATTACTTTTAAGTTAAATATGTTACTCTAAATTTATCATTCTTTATATAAAGTTGTGAGTTTTAACATGTATGATCTGTCTTCCCTATCAGATAAAATTTGTGCAGCGTTGAAACTTACTTCTTTTTTTATTGATTAGCGTTTTGACCATTATTGATATTCTAATATTAAAATAAATATTTTTTAATAATTAATTATTGTCATCCAAGTGGGAGATTGTTAGATTAATTATTTAATTAATCAAATATGGATTGACATAATTAATCATTAATTGATTATATTTTGGTATATTGTTATTAAACACTAAATAGATTAATTGTTTAATTGAGTTTTGTGCCTGAATAGACTATGATGGGTTGGACCATTCCGTTAAGTCCAATGAGAGGTCTCTGCCCTCAGCCGTTTAGCTATTTAAGTGTCTCCCCATTAGATAATTAACATACTAAAAAAACTAGACGACAATGAGGGTAGTAAGCATCTCATACTCATTCGCCTCAACCGGAAATCTCTTCAATTCGACAAAGTACATATTTTTTATTATTATTGATTATTCATTGATTATATAATATGATATAATTTGTGTATATCGATTCAATTAAATCTATCATGTAGATGCCCAAATTGAATAATTACAATCTTAATCTTCATTGACATATCTGTTTCTATGAAAGGGCACAAATTACAGGCTTTCGGCGCACACAAATAATATTAATTAAAGCAAGCAGCGATTTGCTGTAATCGTAGGTTCGCTAGGCGAACCATTGCTTCGCTAGGCGAATGTTCGCCAAGGCTCACTAAGTGAGCAGCGCAGCGAATGCGCGATAATATGAGTGTGAGTACAGAGGTGATTCTGGAGTAGGAGGAGTGATTCGCTGGAAGCCTCGCTAGGCGAAGGGAAAAACGAGTAGGTTCGCAAAGCGAACGAACCAGCGAGTATGATAGATGGTTGTGTTTCTGGTGTTGAGGGTGGTGTCTGTGAGGTTCGCCGGCCGCTTCGCTAGGTGAACCCTGGAGCGAACGTCTGCCGTTTGTGAATTTTTGTTTGTGCTGCTGTGCTGTTGTGATGTTTCGATGCTGTGATTTTTATGATGATTTTTCATGATGTTACTGATGATTATATGATGATGTTTTGGTGATTATTTGACGAAAATGTGATGACATGACGTATATGAGAATTGATGAATGATGATGTACATTTGATGTTTAATTGATGATGATGATTAATGATGTTGTGTATCATACATTCATATGCATACTCTGTGACGACGCTTCATTCCCATTGTGTGGATATGAAGTAATTATGACGTGCTCCGGTTCCGATTGTGGGATCGATCCTATTGACGGGGATCTTTGGAGGATTGATGGCCTAGTGTCCATATATTATGACGATTGGTACCACATGCATGAGTCTTGTTGTGCATTTGCATTTATTTGGCATTGCTGTTTTTTATGATGTTGTTCGTGATTTTGATGTTTCCTTGTGATGACCCTGAAGATGTTGTATATGAAGATAATGCCATTTTATGTATATCTTGTTTTATAATGATTATTATAAATTGTGATTACTCACCCTGCCTGTTTGAATGTTGCCTCCACGTGGGTAACGTGCTGGTGATCAAGTTTAGTTGTGGATGCTTCGAGGACCTTGAAGTTTATTTGCTTTTGGTCGATTTAGAGGGCCTTGCTCTGATAGTGTAACATCGGGTTGAGGTCATTTGAGTTGAACTATGTTTTTTTCCTTATTTTGTTGCCATTTGATGATATGGTTTTATATGACGAAAACCTTTTTGGATTATTACGATGTTTGTTGAAAACCTTTTAATTGAGAAGTTTGAGTTCCGCTGCCATGTGAAGGCTTTTGAGTTATTTTGAGGAAATCCCTTGTTTACAGGGCAAGTGTATTATTTTGATTTAAATGAGAAATGTGAACCCTTTGAGGGAACTTTTATGTTTTACACTGATATTTGAGTTGTTTCTGCTGCAACATTTGTGGAGGTAGAAAAGGGTGTTACATTAGTGGTATCAGAGCAGGTCGGTCCGTCCAGCCAGGTTTTTACTTGATATCTGTCCCTGTCAGTGACGAGTGTGTGTACACTGTCGATGTTTTAGTTCTTCTAACCTTGTCGGTGGTGTGCAGGATGGCTGAAAGAAACGATCGTGCGATTGCTGATGCGTTGGAATCGGTTGCTAATGTGGTGGTGCAGTTGAATCTAAATGGTGGAGCTCCTGATGAGTTTCGCGCGTTGGGGAAGTTTCAAAGGAACAATCCACCGAATTTTGTAGGTACGCATGATCCAGCAAGTGCACACAAGTGGCTGAAGGCGATCAAGAAGATTTTCTGAGTGATGGGGTGTTCTGATGAGCAACAGGTTCAGTTCGAAACGCATATGTTGGAAGAGGAAGTTGAGGACTGGTGGGATAACACCTGTCAGAGACTTACAGATGTTGGCACTGTGATAACTTGGGCTGTGTTTAGGCAAGAGTTTCTGGGAAAGTATTTTCCAGAGGATGCTCGTAGCAAGAGAGAAGTGGAATTCCTTGAGCTAAAGCAAGGAGACATGACTGTGGCAGAGTATGCTGCAAAGTTTGAGAAGCTAGTGAAGTTTTGTCCGCACTACAATCGTGTTGATGCTGAGATGTCTAAATGTCTCAAGTTCGAGAATGGGCTAAAACCAGAGATTAAGCAGGGTATTGGGTATCAGCAGATCCGTAGGTATGCTGAGTTGGTTGACAAGAGTAGGATCTACGATGAGGATAGCCGAGCTCGATCTGCTCACTATAAGCAGTTGAGTGAGAAGAAAGGGCAGTATAGGGGTAAGCCTTATACAACTTCAGCTGACAAAGGGAAGCAGAAGACTTTAGATGGGAAAAAGACAAGTGGGGGAGTAGCTCCCGCTTCTGGAAAGTGTCATAAGTGTGGCGAGCAAGGTCATCGTGCTGATGCGTGTACCAATAATGTGGTGAGGTGCTATCGATGTGGTAAGAAGGGGCATAGAGCTACTGACTGCAAAGATGAGGGTCTGACCTGTTTCAATTGCGGTGAGAAAGGTCATATCAGTACTCAATGCCAGAAGCCGAAGAAGACTGCAACTGCCGCTCAAACCAGTGGCAGAGTCTTTGCTTTGAGTGGTGCAGAGGCGCCAGAGAAGGACAACCTGATCCGAGGTACTTGTTTTATTAATAATATCGAGTTGATTGCTATTATTGATACTGGTGCTACTCATTCTTTTATCTCGCTTGAATGTGCTAATAGATTGGGTTTGAAGTTTTCTGATATGAATGCTAATATGGTAATAGAAACTCCAGCTAATGGTTCTGTTACTACTACCCTTGTGTGTTTGAGATGTCCTGTGACGATTTTTGAGAAGAGCTTTGGATTGGATTTGGTGTACCTACCCTTGCACCAAATTGACGTGATCTTTGGAATGAATTGGTTGGAGTTCAACCGTATTCATATCAATTGTTATAACAAGACTGTAGAGTTTCCTGAGATTGATGATAGTGGGGAGTTGATGTTCTTATCTGCTAAGCAAGTAGACGAACTTGTGGAAGACAGAGCTTTGGTGTTTGCAATGTTTGCATCGTTGCAAATTGATCGTGAAGCTGCGAGTGTGGAGTTGCCGGTTGTCTGTGAATTTCCAGATGTGTTTCCAGATGACATCAGTGATTTTCCTCCAGAGTGTGAGGTAGAGTTTGCAGTGGACTTAATACCAGGTACGAGTCCAATGTCGATGGCTCCTTATCGGATGTCAGCTTCTGAGCTAAGTGAATTGAAGAAACAGCTGGAAGAATTGCTTGAGAAGAGGTTTGTTCGACCAAGTGTTTCTCCGTGGGGTGCTCCTGTGTTGCTAGTGAAGAAGAAAGATGGAAGTATGAGGTTGTGCGTTGATTATCGGCAGTTGAATAAAGTGACGATCAAGAATAAGTATCCACTTCCGAGAATCGACGATTTGATGGATCAGCTTGTAGGTGCTTGTGTGTTTAGCAAGATTGATTTGAGGTCTGGTTATCATCAGATTCGAGTGAAGCCTGGTGATATTCCGAAGACGGGTTTCAGAACGAGATATGGACACTATGAATACATTGTGATGCCGTTTGGTGTATCCAATGCTCCTGGTGTGTTCATGGAGTATATGAATCGGATTTTCCATGAGTATTTGGATAAGTTTGTGGTGGTGTTTATCGATGATATCTTGATATATTCTAGATCTGAAGAAGAACATGTCGAGCATTTGAGGACTATGTTGCAAGTGTTGAAAGAGAAGAAGTTGTATGCAAAGCTGTTGAAGTGTGAGTTTTGGTTGAAGGAAGTGAGTTTCCTTGGCCATGTGATTTCAAGTGGTGGTGTTGCTGTTGATCCTTCTAAGATTGATGTCGTGTTACAGTGGGAGACTCTGAAGTCTGCTAATGAGATACGGAGTTTTCTGGGATTAGCGGGTTACTACCGCAAGTTTATTGAAGGCTTTTCTAAGTTGGCATTACCTCTGACTCAGTTGACTCGAAAGGGTCAGACTTTTGTGTGGGATGTAGCTTGTGAAGAGAGTTTTGTGGAATTGAAGAAGAAATTGACTACTGCTCCAGTGTTGATTTTGCCTAATCCGAGTGAATCTTTTGTGGTGTATTGTGATGTGTCGAAGATGGGTCTTGGTGGAGTATTGATGCATAATGGACAAGTGGTTGCCTATGCTTCGAGATAATTGCGAGTTCATGAGAGGAATTATCCTACACATGACTTGGAGTTGGCCGCGGTGGTGTTTGTGTTGAAGATTTGGAGACATTATCTGTTTGGCTCTAAATTTGAAGTGTTCAGTGATCATAAAAGTCTGAAGTACTTATTTAATCAGAAGGAATTGAATATGAGGCAGAGAAGGTGGTTAGAGCTGTTGAAGGATTTTGATTTTGATTTGAGTTATCATCCGGGCAAAGCAAATGTAGTGGCCGATGCATTGAGCAGAAAGTCATTGCATATGTCAATGCTTATGGTGAAAGAATTGGAGTTGATTGAGCAATTCAGAGATTTGAGTTTGGTATGTGAAGCGACTCCTGACAGTGTGAAGTTGGGAATGTTGAAGTTGACTAGTGGTATTCTGGAAGAGATCAGAGTGGGACAGCAATCTGATTTAAAGTTGGTTGACCAATTGACTTTGATTAACCAAGGTAACGGAGGTGACTTCCAGATTGACGAGAATGGTGTGATGATGTTCAGAGATAGGGTGTGTGTCCCAGATGTCCCAGATATTAAGAAGAGCATTCTTGAAGAAGGACATCGAAGTAGGTTGAGTATTCATCCCGGTGCTATGAAGATGTACCAAGATTTGAAAAAGTTGTTTTGGTGGCCAAGTATGAAGAAAGATATTGCAGAGTTTGTTTATGCGTGTTTGACTTGTCAGAAGTCGAAGGTTGAGCATCAGAAGCCTTTAGGTATGATGCAGCCATTGAGGATTCCAGAATGGAAATAGGATAGTATTTCCATGGATTTTGTGGCGGGATTGCCGAAGACTGCTAAGGGAAATGATTCAATTTGGGTGATTGTGGATAGATTAACTAAGTCGGCTCATTTCTTGCCAATGAAGATTAATCATTCTATGCAGAAGCTAGCCAAGATGTACATTGGGGAGATTGTGAAGTTGCATGGGGTACCTTATAGTATTGTGTCGGATAGAGATCCGAGGTTTACATCGAGGTTCTGGAATAGTTTACAAGATGCTTTGGGTACTAAGTTGAGGATGAGTTCTGCATATCATCCGCAGACGGACGGTCAGACAGAAAGGACTATCCAATCTTTAGAGGATTTGTTGAGGGATTGTGTGTTGGATCATGGAGGATTGTGGGATGGCCATTTACCGTTGATTGAGTTCACGTACAATAATAGTTTTTGCACTGGTATTGGGATGGTGCCCTATGAAGCTTTGTATGGGAGAAGGTGTAGGACTCTGTTGTGTTGGTATGAATCGGGCGAGAGTGTTGTACTCGGACCTGAAATTGTGCAAGAGACGACTAAGAAGATTAAGAAGATCCAAGAGAGGATGAAAGCTTCGCAAAGTCGTCAGAAGAGCTACCACGATAAGAGGAGGAAAGCACTTGAATTCCAAGAGGGAGATCACGTGTTTTTGAGAGTGACGCCAGTGACTAGTGTGGGTCGAGCTTTGAAGTCTAGGAAGCTCACTCCACGTTTTGTTGGTCCATACCAGATATCGTAAAGGATAGGAGAGGTAGCCTATCGAATTGCTTTACCGTCGTCACTTACGAATTTGCATAACGTGTTCCATATGTCTCAGTTGAGGAAGTACGTTCTGGATCTGTCATATGTGATTCAGATGGATGATGTACAAGTGAGGGATAATCTGACTGTGGAAGCATTGCCTGTGCGTGTCGAGGGTCGAGAGATGAAGCAATTCTGGGGTAAAGACATAGCTTTGGTAAAAGTGTTGTGGGGTGGACCAGCTGGCGAAAGTTGGACTTGGGAACGTGAAGATCAGATGAGGGAGTCGTATCCGACTCTATTTCCTTGAGGTAATTTTCGAGGACGAAAATCCTTTAAGTGGGGGAGAGTTGTAACACCCCGATTTTCGTAAGAGTATTTATTTAATTTATTTAAATATTATATTCGTGGTTTTCTGTGATTTTTGTCGGATTGTGTCGATGTCGATGTTTTTATGAAGTTTTGGTTATTTTAATTAAATAATAGTATGTAATATGGATAAATTAGTATTATTATTAATTTAAAATAATATTAGAGGAATTAAGGGTAAGATGGACATTGGAGAGAATTAGTGAGGGTATTATGGAGAAAGCCCAATTTTGAGGCCCAAGAGTTAAACTAACCAAAAAGGAGGAATTGAGGAGAATTAGGATTCATTTGTGGAGATCGTGAAAATAAGGAGAAAGTGCAGAGCTCTGAGAAAAACGGGAAAAAGGTGAGGATTTTCGTGAAGGTTTCCAAAGGCTCAAGAGAGAACTCATTGGATCGACAATCTAAGGTATGGGGAGTAATTACCTTTCATTGTTTTCATTATAGGATTCGATGTAATTGGAGTGGTTGTGATGTGTTTGAGGCTTTATGGGTTTTGAGGTAAACTGATGATTTTAAGGGTATTTTTGTGAATCGATTAAGAACGTGGAATTGAACCGCTAAAGTAGACCTTGGCGCTGATTTCCCCGTCGTTGTGTAGTTTTAACCTTGTGGTGAAGGGATTTATGGTGTTTATATGAAGCTTGAGAGTTTTGAAGGTTTAGGGAAATTAAGGTTTCTCGTAGTGTCCTGAATCGACCTAACAGATGTAGGTTTTAGGCCTTTAATTTCTGTGATATGTTAGGACTGTTGTATGGATGATTTTGGGTCATTTGAGGCTGTGATCGCAGGTGCTTTTGTGGTTGTGGAGCTACTGATGCGTAGCAGCGATTTGCTGTAATCGCAGGTTCGCTAGGCGAACCATTGCTTCGCTAGGCGAATGTTCGCCAAGGCTCGCTAAGCGAGCAGCGCAGTGAATGCGCGATAATATGAGTGTGAGTACAGAGGTGATTCTGGAGTAGGAGGAGTGATTCACTGGAAGCCTCGCTAGGCGAAGGGAACAACGAGTAGGTTCGCTAAGCGAATGAACCAGCGAGTATGAGAGATGGTTGTGTTTCTGGTGTTGAGGGTGGTGTCTGTGAGGTTCGCTGGCTACTTCGCTAGGCGAAGGCCATAGTGAACAGGTTCGCTAGGCGAACCCTGGAGCGAACGTCTGCCGTTTATGAATTTTTGTTTGTGCTGCTGTGTTGTTGTGATGTTTTGATGCTGTGATTTTTATGATGATTTTTCATGATGTTACTGATGATTATATGATGATGTTTTGGTGATTATTTGACGAATATGTGATGACATAACATATATGAGAATTGATGAATGATGATGCACATTTGATGTTTAATTGATAACGATGATGATTAATGGTGTTGTGTATCATACATTCATATGCATACTCTGTAACGACGCTTCATTCCCATTATGTGGATATGAAGTATTATGACGTGCTCCAGTTCCGATTGCAGGATCGATCCTATTGACGGGGATCTTTGGAGGGTTGATGGGCTAGTGTCCATCTATTATGACGATTGGTACCACATGCATGAGTCTTGTTGTGCATTTGTATTTAATTGGCATTGCTGTGTTTTATGATGTTGTTCGTGATTTCGATGTTTCCTTGTGATGACCCTGAAGATGTTATATGTAACACCCCCAATCTATACCCCGAGCAAATAAAGCGATAACAAGTAAATCAGAGTATAATTAAAACATTCATGGCATAGACGGAGGCGTCACATCAATTGAAACAAAATACAACAACCTGCTCGTAAAGATATGCAACAATCAGGTAGTACATAACAGAGGAACTCAGTCCTAGCACCTACAATTCAGATACAGAATAAAAGCGGAAAATCTACAGCTGAATCTCATATATATATATATATAACCTAAAAGTTTGTCTGTCATATACAGAGTCATACATGTAGAATCCAAAGAACACGTATACATATACAAATAATCACATAACGATCTCCCCGACTACCCGGTGCTACATATCAGAGTCGACCGACAAAAGAATGAAGACCTAAGCTTCACAAAAAAACCTCCAACATCTAATCTGCAATGCCTCATAGAGCATTCAAAACAGCAGAAGGGTGAGAAACACAATTATAATATAATTGCCTACAATTATATAATAACACAAAATACACATGTAAAGCACTCTCACCACAACTTACACCATAATTCAAATACAAAACAACACAAATCATATCTCATATATCCGTCACAAAGGCATATCACTCATGCACAATACATTTATCACCCATATATATATATATATATATATATATATATATATATATATATATATATATATATATCAACTCACCAATTTCATTCACAATTCCACACAAAATCAATCCATTCATGATTTATGCAAATGCAAAGAGACCGACACAACGACTCTATGCAAATGCAATGCGGTACCGTTTCATCCATCATTCTCATCATTAATTCACTCAAGAATTATTGGAATCATCGCTTGTTACTTAGTGTAACTCCCCGTCGGGCAATCGATGTTCCCCCGTCGTTCACACCTCTTTGTATAAGACACACGACGTTTATGGATCGCTCACACCTCTTTGTATAAGGCACACGACCCGATCGCTCACACCTCTTTGTATAAGGCACACGATCGTCTATAATCATCGCTCACGCCTCTTTGTATAAGGCACACGATGTTATAGCGGATTCCCTCTGGAACCGTTTCGTCGCTCATACCCACTAGGGCACACGACATCACAAAAATGCATATCATGATGCTTAGCATACAATGACCCATGACAATCAAATGCATACATATACACATCCATGTGAACCATTCCAACATCCATAATCATGCATATACAATCAACCACAATCACAATGCATTTACTTGCCCTTAGGCCACAAACCATCGTCACAATATTTCATCACATGTATTTACATCATACCACAATGCACAAGTCATACATCATATATCAAAAGCATATTGCATGATATCACATCAAATACACACAATTAAGACGGTATAAGTCGGCAAAATGACACATTTCCAAATTCCCGACACAATTAAATCGGCCACCAATATCAAAACCATTTTAATAAGAAAGAACATTCCATAAGCTTCCCAATGGTACCAAGAACGCCTCGATCCGAGTTACGGATCAAAAGTTACGGCATCAGACGCGAAATCGGGAACAATTCTGCACCCTGCCTGGTCCTACGCGTATTGCCTTGGGCCATACACGTATTGCCTTGCCAAGTACGCGTACCATTACGCATTTCAGAAGAGGGCCGTGCAAAATGTGTTCCATACGCGTAATGCCCACATTTTCCCCTTGCCATACGCGTATTGCCCTAACCAATACGCGTATTGCCTTGCCTGTTACGCGTATGGGCAGCGAAAACCCAGAATTTTTCCTGCATAATTTCTTCTGTGAAATTCATCCAATTTCTCTCCCAAATCTCACCTAAACATCAGCAAATTATCAATTGAATGCACAACAACATATATCTAACATGTATCAACAATAAGGAACCTTAAAACATGATTTCCGACACAAATTATATCAAATTCTAACAATCTCAACATATTAATGGTTTTAGTTCTCTATTCAATTTCAACCCAACAACAAACAAATACATACATACATAATCATACACAAGCATAGAATAATCGAGTTTCGCACCCTTACCCGATTAATCGTGTTTTGAAATGTCGGTTGATTCGATTCCTTAAACCCCAAGTTTTCCTCTTTTTTTTTTCTTCTTTCCTTTCTCTTTTCCTTCTTTCTCTTTTTCCTTCTTTCTCTTTTCCTTCCTTACTATTT
The DNA here is from genome assembly GCA_022829125.1 of Lathyrus tuberosus. Classification (NCBI taxonomy): domain Eukaryota; kingdom Viridiplantae; phylum Streptophyta; class Magnoliopsida; order Fabales; family Fabaceae; genus Lathyrus; species Lathyrus tuberosus. Next base: position 1,920,673 of record JALAZF010000179.1, read on the forward strand.
TCTCTCTTTTTTTCTCTTTAAGTTTCTAACTTAAGAAAAATAAGTAAAATGACCAAAATACCCCTACACCCAAATATCTCGCAAACGCTCCCAAAACGCGATAAAACATAATAACGATGAAAAATAATATATTGCCAAATAAAAGTCAAAAATAAAATAATATAAAAACAAAAATAATTAAATCGATTCGATTAAATAACTCTAACAAAAACTGGGGCGTTACAACTCTTCTCCACTTAGAAATTTTCGTCCTCGAAAATATTACCTGAGACGAACAACTCCGGATACGACTCCCGCATCCGACTCTCCAACTCCCAAGTCAAATTGCCCTCAGCAGTGCCTCCCCACACTACTTTCACAAGGGCAATATCCTTACCTCTTAACTGCTTCAACTCGCGATCCAAAATTCTCATCGGTAATTCCTCAACCGTAAGGTTCTCCCTTACCTCGACCTCATCCATCGGAATCACATGCGACGGATCCGGAACATACTTTCGAAGCTGTGAAACATGGAACACATCGTGCAAATTCGAAAGATTCGGTGGCAACACCACCCGATAAGCCACAACACCCACTCTCGCGGATATCTGGTAAGGACCAATAAACCGAGAAGTAAGCTTCTTCGACTTCAATGCCCGTCCAACACCCGTCACCGGTGTAACTCTCAAGAATACATGATCGCCATCTTGAAACTCAAGATCTTTCCTCCTTCGATCATGATAACTCTTCTGCCTACTCTGAGAAGCCTTTATTTTCTCACGAATAAGTTTCACTTTTTCCGTAGTCTGTTGCACTAACTCCGGTCCAACCACCGAACTCTCACTCGATTCATGCCAACACAAAGGTGTTCGACATATCCTTCCGTACAACGCTTCAAAAGGTGCCATTACAATACTCGAATGGAAATTGTTGTTATACGTGAATTCCACCAACGAAAGATAACTATCCCAAGCACCACCTTGCTCAAGAACACAAGTTCTCAACAAATCTTCCAATGACTGAATAGTTCTCTCGGTCTGACCATCCATCTAAGGATGATAAGCAAAACTCAATCTCAACTTGGAACCTAATGCCTTTTGCAAACTTTCCCAAAATCTAGAAGTAAACCTCGGATCTCGATCTGAAACAATACACAACGGAACACCATGTAGCTTCATAATCACACGGATATAAATCTCGGCCAACCTCTCCAAAGAAAAACTGATGTCAATCGGAATGAAATGCGCCGATTTAGTCAGCCTATCCACAACCACCCAAATGGCATTATGTCCCCTCTGTGTATTCGGCAACCCTGTCACAAAATCCATAGAAATGCTGTCCCATTTCCACTAGGGAATATCCAACGGTTGTAATAATCCACTAGGCTTCTGATGTTCTACCTTCGACTTCTGACACGTCAAACACGCATAAACAAATTGAGCCACATCCCTCTTTAATCCGGACCACCAAAAGATCTTCTTCAAATCTTGGTACATCTTATTAGCTCCCGGATGTATACTCAAACTACTCCGGTGTCCTTCCTCTAAAATCATGCTTTTCAAGTCCGAATCATCAGGAATACAAATTTTACCAGGGAATCTCAAAACTCCCTTATCATTCACTTTAAAGTCACCATTCACACCTTTATCTCCAACCATCAACAAATCAACAAATTTCACATCCAACTTCTGTTTCTCGCTAACGGTCAACAGAAACTCATTAGTAACCTTTATCATACCAAGCCTCACACTGTCAGATGTCAATTCACACACCAAACTCAAATCTCTAAATGCTTCCAAAAGTTCCCACTCTTTAACCATCAAAGCGGACATATGCAAAGATTTCTGGCTTAACACATCGGCTACCACATTAGCTTTACCAGGATGGTAATTCAAGCCAAAATCGTAGTCCTTCAAAAATTCCAACCATCTTCGTTGCCTCATATTCAACTCTTTCTGATCAAACAAGTATTTCAAACTTTTATGATCACTAAAGACTTCGAATCTTGCAGCGTAGAGATAATGCCTCCAAATTTTCAACACAAAAACCACCGCCGCTAATTCCAAATCATGAGTAGGATAATTCTTCTCATGAACCCTCAATTGCCTCGAAGCATAAGCCACAACCTTACCTTCTTGCATCAACACTCCACCTAAACCAATCAAAGACGCATCGCAATACACCACAAACGGTTCAGTAGGATTCGGGAAGACCAAAATCGGAGCTGTAGTCAATCTTCTCTTCAGCTCACTAGAACTTTCCTCACACTAAATATACCAAATGAACGCTTGACCTTTACAAGTCAGCTGGGTTAAAGGAAGTGCTAACTTGGAAAAGCCTTCAATGAATCTTCGATAATATCCAGCTAAACCCAAAAAGCTTCTAATTTCCGTAACCGATCTAGGAGCCTCCCATTGTAGAACTGCATCTACTTTGGATGGATCCACAGCAATACCATTACCTGAAATCACATGCCCAAGAAAACTCACTTCTAACACCCAGAACTCACACTTGGACAACTTGGCATAAAGTCTCTTTTCCTTCAAAATTTGTAATACAATTCGCAAATGTTCCGCGTGTTCCTCCCCAGACTTAGAATAAATCAAAATGTCATCAATAAACACAACAACAAATCGATCCAAATGCTCATGAAAAATGCAATTCATATACTCCATAAACACTCCTGGCACATTAGAAACCCCGAACGGCATCACCGAATATTCGTAATGTCCGTATCGTGTCCTAAAAGCCATCTTCTGAATATCTTCCTCTTTCACTCTAATCTGATAATAACCTGACCTCAAATCAATTTTACTAAACACCCACGCACCTACCAACTGGTCCATCAGATCATCAATTCTCGGAAGAGGATACTTATTCTTAATCGTCACCTTATTCAGCTGGCGATAATCAATACACAATCGCATACTTCCATCTTTCTTTTTCACCAAAAGAACTGGAGCACCCCAAGGTGATACACTCGGCCTCACAAACCTCTTTTCTAACAATTCATTCAACTGCTTCTTCAACTCAACCAACTCAGATGCCGACATATGATAAGGTTCCATAGATACAGGTCTAGTACCAGGAACTAGATCTATAGAAAACTCCACCTCTCTCTGGCGGCACATCTGAAATATCCTCCAGAAACACCTCTGGAAAATCACACACAACTGGAAACACGCCAATTGCAACTTGAATATCCACTGTCAACGATGCAAACAACCCGAACAACGAGCTTCCTCCGCCAAAAGCTTCTTCAACTCTTTGGTAGATAAGAAACTCGATTCCTCGTCTTCTTCAAGAGAAGGAAATCTTACCAACTTATGATAACAATCAATATGCACTCGATTGAACTGCAACCAGTTCATTCCCAGAACCACGTCTAAACCCTCCAACGGCAGACACACCAAATCCATCTCAAAATCTCTACCATAAATGGTCAAAGGACAACTTAAACAAACCAAAGAAGTAGTTACCGACCCCATTGTTGGAGTATCAATAACCATCTCTCCACCCATCGACGACAACAAAAGATTAAAACGCTTTGCACACTCAGACGAAATAAACGAATGAGTCGCTCCGGTATCAATGATAGCAACTAAAGGCGTACTTTTAATAAAACAAGTACCTCTGATCAGATGGTCTGCACTAGTAGTCTGAGTTCCTGCTAATGCAAATACTTTCCCTCTAGCTTGAGCTTGCTTTGGTTTCGGACACTTCGTACTAACATGACCAGGTTCACCACAGTTGAAACACTTCACCACATTCCTCTTACAATCAGCTGCGACATGTCCTAAACCTCCACAATTGGAACACTTCCTCATATCCTTTCGACATTCAAACTGACTATGTCCTAAGTCACCACACCTATAACATCTCAGAGGATTAGACATACCTCCCCCACTTGGCCTTTTATCAAAATTACCCCTTTGCTTACCCTTGTCAACTGGTGACACATAAGGACCACCACAAAACGGTTGCTTTCCTTTCCTTTCGTTCACACTCTTATAATGAATAGAACGAGCTTTGCTATCCTCCTCATAAATTCTACAACAATCCACCAAATCTGAAAACCTCCTAATCCTTTGATAACCAATTGCCGGTTTGATCTCAGGACGCAACCCGTTCTCAAACTTCACACATTTGGAAAACTCCGCAGTTGCTTTAGCATAATATGGATAAAACTGAACAAGCTCCACAAACTTAGCAGTGTAATCCACAACAGACATGTTACCCTATTTCAACTCCAAGAACTCTATCTCTTTCTTTCCTCTAACATCTTAAGGAAAATACTTCCTCAAAAACTCACCGCTAAACAAAGCCCAAGTGACAACTTCACCTGTAGCTTCCCACACATGGCGCTTACTAACCCACCAATCATCAGCCTCCTCCTGCAACATGTGAGTACCCAGTCTCACCTTATGTTCCTCAACATAGTCCATCACTCGAAATATTCTTTCAATCTCCTTAAGCCAAATCTGAGCACCATCAGGATCATGTCTCCCTTTGAAGACAAGCGGTTTGTTCTTCGTGAACTCATCATTCCCACCAGCATTAGGTGCACCCTACACATCCTGAGCCATAGCTTGCATAGCAGCAGCAAGAGCAGCATCATTCCTACCAGACATATTCTGTTCATATCCAATAACAGCAACTATGGTTAAACAAATAGCTCACCCCAAACACAAAGACCGACACGGACTGGCACGAACTGACACAAACTGGCTCTGATACCACTTAATGTAACACCCCTAATCTATACCCCGAGCAAATAAAGCAATAACAAATAAATCAGAGTATAATTAAAACATTCATGGCATAGACGGAGGCGTCACATCAATTGAAACAAAATACAACAACCTGCTCATAAAGATATGCAACAATCAGGTAGCACATAACAGAGGAACTCAGTCCTAACACCCACAATTCAGATACAGAATAAAAGCGGAAAATCTGCAGCTGAATCTCATATATATATAACATAAAAGGTTGTCTTTCATATACAGAGTCATACATGTACAATCCAAAGAACATGTATACATATACAAATAATCACATAACGATCTCCCCGACTACCCGGTGCTACATATCAGAGCCGACCGACAAAAGAATGAAGACCTAAGCTTCACAAAAAGACCTCCAGCATCTAATCTGCAATGCCTCACAGAGCATTCAAAACAGCAAAAGGGTGAGAAACACAATTATAATATAATTGCCTACAATTATATAATAACATAAAATACACATGTAAAGCACTCTTACCACAACTTACACCATAATTCAAATACAAAACAACACAAATCATATCTCATATATCCGTCACAAAGGCATATCACTCATGTAAAATACATTTATCATCCACACACACACACACACACACACATATATATATATATCAACTCACCAATTCCATTCACAATTCCACACAAAATCAATCCATTCATGATTTATGCAAATGCAAAGAGACCGACACAATGACTCTATGCAAATGCAATGCGGTACCGTTCCATCCATCATTTTCATCATTAATTCACTTAGGAATTATTGGAATCATCGCTTGTTACTTAGTGTAACTCCCCGTCGGGAAAACGATGTTCCCCCGTCGCTCACACCTCTTTGTATAAGGCACACGACGTTTATGGATCGCTCACACCTCTTTGTATAAGGCACACGACCCGATCGCTCACACCTCTTTGTATAAGGCACATGATCGTCTATAATCATCGCTCACACCTCTTTGTATAAGGCACGCAATGTTATAGCGGATTCCCTCTGGAACCGTTTCGTCGCTCACACCCACTAGGGCACACGACATCACAAGAATGCATATCATGATGCTTAGCATACAATGACCCATGACAATCAAATGCATACATATAGACATCCATGTGAACCATTCCAACATCCATAATCATGCATATACAATCAACCACAATCACAATGCATTTACCTTCCCTTAGGCCACAAACCATCATCACAACATTTCATCACATGTATTTACATCATACCACAGTGCACAAGTCATACATCATATATCAAAAGCATATTGCATGATATCACATCAAATACACACAATTAAGACGGTAAAAGTCGGCAAAACGACACATTTCCAAATTCCCGACACAATTAAATCGGTCACCAATATCAAAACCATTTTAATAAGAAAGAACATTCCATAAGCTTCCCAATGGTACCAAGAACGCCTCGATCCGAGTTACGGATCAAAAGTTACGGCATCGGACGCGAAATCGGGAACAATTCTGCACCCTCCCTGGTCCTACGCGTATTGCCTTGGGCCATACGCGTATTGCCTTTCCAAGTACGCATATCATTATGCATTTCAGTAGAGGGCCGTACAAAATGGGTTCCATACGCGTAATGCTCACATTTTCCCCTTGCCATACGCGTATTGCCCTAACCAATACGTGTATTGCCTTGCCTGTTACGCGTATGGGCAGCGAAAACCCAGAATTTTTCCTGCAGAATTTCTGCTGCGAAATTCATCCAATTTCTCTCCCAAATATCACCTAAACATCAGCAAATTACCAATTGAATGCACAACAACATATATCTAACATGTATCAATAATAAGGAACCTTAAAACATGATTTCCGACACAAATTATATCAAATTCTAACAATCTCAACATATTAATGGTTTTAGTTCTCTATTCAATTTCAACCCAACAACAAACAAATACATACATACATAATCATACACAAGCATAAAATAATCGAGTTTCGCACCCTTACCCGATTAATCGTGTTTTGAAATGTCGGTTGATTCGATTCCTTAAACCCCAAGTTTTCCTCTTTTTTTTCTTCTTTCCTTTCTCTTTTCCTTCTTTCTCTTTTCCTTCCTTACTATTTTCTCTCTTTTTTTTCTCTTTAAGTTTCTAACTTAAGAAAAATAAGTAAAATGACCAAAATACCCCTACACTCAAATATCTCGCAAACGCTCCCAAAACGCGATAAAACATAATAACGATGAAAAATAATATATTGCCAAATAAAAGTCAAAAATAAAATAATATAAAAACAAAAATAATTAAATCATTTCGATTAAATAACTCTAACAAAAACTGGGGCGTTACATTGTATATGAAGATAATGCCATTTTATGTATATCTTGTTTTATAATGATTATTATGAATTGTGATTACTCACCCTGCTTGTTTGAATGTTGCCTCCACATGGGTAACGTGCAGGTGATCAGGTTTAGTTGTGGATGCTTCGAGGACCTTGAAGTTTATTTGCTTATGGTCGATTTAGAGGGTTTTGCTCTGATAGTGTAACATCGGGTTGAGGTCCTTTGAGTCGAACTATGTTTTTTCCTTATTTTGTTGTCATTTGATGATATGGTTTTATATGTTGAAAACCTTTTTGGATTATTACGATGTTTGTTAAAAACCTTTTAATTGAGAATTTTGAGTTCCGCTGCCATGTGAAGGCTTTTGAGTTATTTTGAGGAAATCCCTTGTTTACAAGGCAAGTGTATTATTTTGATTTAAATGAGAAATATGCACCCTTTGAGGGAACTTTTATGTTTTACTCTGATATTTGAGTTGTTTCTGCTGCAACATTTGTGGGGGTAGAAAAGGGTGTTACATAAGGGGATGTTGGTCGAATGTGGCGTAGTCGAAAGGCACGGTGATAAGTATAAGGACTTAGTGAAATTGAGTACTATGTTATGTTAGCTACTTAGTGAAATTGAATAATATGCCATGTTGGCTAAGGTTTGAGTCCGTCATTACAATGGAATACTATGCCATGTTGGCTAAGGTTGGAATCCATCATCACAATGGAAATAATGGTAACTCAGTCACAACATGTGGAGTACATCACTATAATGGAAATAATGTTGACTTGCGTGTTACATGTGGAGTTCATCACTACAATGAACAATACGATGAAACATGTTGCATTAACATGGTCGACGGCTTCGATGGGGATTTTTAGTTCATGGCGCCAAGAAAGCAGTTGAGAAATTTAAATGATATTACAAGGCGGGAAATACTACATCAGCGTCAAAGGTTACATAGAGAAAGTGGGACACGTCGGGGAAAACCGCTACAAGATCTGAGGACGTGTCACCATGGGAGTAGTTTATCATACTTAGGCAGTTATCTTAGTATTATATATATATATATATATATATATATATATATATATATATATATATATATATATATATATATATATATACACACACACACACTTAGGTTCATTTTGTAAGGGGTCCGCAAATTGTACACATTTCTGCTACACTCAAAGTACCTACACTGTGAGAAACGAGTGAGGAAAATTTACGTATGCGTTCCACCAATTTAATACATTTCCAGCATTTTATCTTAAAATTCTTTCTTTTATGCATTTAAGCTTCTTCGACTTTCTTTACCTTTCACGCAACTTTACATTTTATTGCACTTTACTTTCAAGTCTCTTTTAACTTTGAGTTTTTTTCTTTCCTTGCATTTTACCTTTCGACGCAAACATTTCTTTACTTTACCTTGCATTTTATTTACAATTGCCCCGTCCTTTAATTATTTTTCTAATTTTCAAGAAATCACAAACATTTTCAGACATTGTCCAGAAGTTTATGTTAACCTCGACAAGCCTTGTGATTTTCATGAATAACGCACACACAAACATGTCCGAGAGATTTTCAAGTTTGATCCCTTAAGTATTTGATCTGGTGTGATCAGACTAGATTGTCGTGCCCTTCCGTGTAGGGCAGAGATGATGGTTGTAGGAGATGAGGGGGGTGTACCTGCAAGGTACTCCGATGCCAAAGTAAGTTTGGGCTAGAGAGAAAGCAAGTACAAAGCGTTTAGGTGTGATTTAGAGTATTGAATAGTGATTAAACCTGACCCTCTCAAGTGAGAGGGTATTTATAGAGATAACCCCCAGTGCGGGGCCAAGGTCTCCCATGTGGCCGAAATATCTGGTCGACCAATGGGAGACTGCCAGGTGAAAGGTCAAGCGCGTGACCTGTTGACCTGGTTCAACTGTCTCTGTGAGATCCGGAGAGGCAGTTGGTCCGTGGACTGTCAAGCGCGTGAGGTGGACGTCCCCAACGGTCATATTGTGCCCAATGGCTAGATTGTGCCCAACGGTCATATGGTGCCCAACGGCTGGATTGGCTGAATCCAGTTATTGGGCTCGCCAAGAGCTGGACTGGATTGGGCCTTGTCCAACTATTGGCCAAGCGCCTGCCCAGTCCAGAACAGGAGCCTCCCAAGTCTTTGCTCCGAGGAAGAGTGATGACTTGAGATAGCCTTCTAGGCTGTTGCCTTTGAATGACAATGTTTGGGGACATGCCCTTCGCCTATTCTATGGTCAGCATGGTCGATAGTTAGTTGCTTATAAGCCCGAAAAACCTTTTGTTAGCGAGGACATGCCCGCGAGATCGGCGTTTTTATTTCGACCGGGTTTAATAAAGGTCGGACGTTTTTTTGTTGACCAGCCCTTAAGAGGACATGGCTCATGTGGATTGTTGAGAAGGATATGCCCGTGGGGAACTGGAGAAGACTTGGGGATGCAACGTCTAGCTTTGGGAATGCCAAATGAAGATTCTCTTCTGACACGTGGTGGTGCAATTAATTTCTATCAGGGCCTAGGGGGTCTAGGCTATGATGGCCTTTGCACTTCCCCAAGCGAGCAAATGCTTATAAAAGGGGGAGCGAGGATTCATTTGCACACTTCACACAAATTTCTCTCCCCAAACACTTTGCTTTGCAACTTGTCCTTTCGCCAGAGTTTATCTTCGTCGCCGTCGGTCTTCATCGTCTACGTTCAGACCTTCATCTTCAACCCTACATTCAAGTAAGTTCTTCATCTTTTATTGTTAGTTCTACGATGTTCTTAGTTTTTTGGAAATTGACATGCATTTTCCGGTGACTCATGAATTTTCCAGTTGAATGTTCATGTATTCTTTGATGAACACATGAATTTCCTGGGAAATTCATGAATATCCTGAAGAACATGATGAACTTAGGATGAATGCCTTTGAATGTAGTGTAGGACTATGTAGATCTTCTTAGGTGTCTGGTTAGGAGTAACTTTAAGTTTGTAGTCGGGCATTAGGCCTTCTCGACGTGAGAATTGATTTTCGCGTGTTTGACAAGTTTTGTTTTGTCGAGGAGACTCGTCCTCGTGAAATCCTTCCATAGAGTCGCAGAGACTCATCCCCGTTTTACGGGGAAAAGGATTTCGCCACGTCCCAGTACCGTCGACTAGGGCTTGAGGGCATCCTCGAACTTACTCCTCGCCCTTTAACTTCATTAGTGGTGGACGGATGGATTTGATCTTTGTCGTCGACTTCACTTTTGCTTCCTCTGCTTTTCAGGTGAAATGGCTGACAGAAACGAGGGAGTCGTCCCCGACGTTGGGGGTGTTAACGGGGAGGCGAAACAACCCGTCGAGCATGCTAATGTCTGAATGGCTGAGGGAGATATCGACTGGATCGCCCAAGAGCGAATGTCGACAAGATCGACTTTCACTGAAGATGAGGCTCGTGAGTTCCCTTACCTTGAAGACCGGGCAGAGGATGCGCCCACAAACTGGAAGGCTCTTTGCCCCACTGAGGACGACCAGATATGTTCGGTGTATCCGGGGATGAGATTCCCTATGTATGAATTTGCTTTCGTGGAGGTGGGGTATCGTCTGCCCTTCACCGACTTTCAAGAGTCCATCTTCTATCATCTTGAACTGTGCCCTACCCAACTACATCCGAATGCTCTGGCGCTTATTAGGTCCTTTGAGCTGGTATGCCGATATCTGAAGGTCGGGGCACAATGGATATTTTCTTCTACATATTTCAAATTCAAAGGAGCACGGCATGTCCGAAAAAAAGTTGGGTTTCCTTTAAGCAACATAGTAGGCTATTCTGGCCGTATTCGGAGTCTGTTTAAAACTTCAAATATAGGTTCCTGGTCGTGAAGCCTGTCTCGGAGGCGGCCTAGGAGTCTCTGGCCACTATGGAAACCGTGGAGGTTAATGGTCGGGAGGTAACGAGGGCGGTCTCAAAGTTCCCGCTGGAATGGGTGTATGCCCACTTTAGATATATGACTGATCAATTTCTTGTCAAGCATTACCAGCTATGTGACGGGGACAAGGAGTCTTTCCGGGCATTGCATGCCTTCGTAGAGAGTTTCAGCCCTGCCTTCATAGTGGATAAAGACAACAAAGTTCTACTTGGGGAGGATGGGGAGCCTGCTCGGGAAGCTCGCTACATAAATACCAAGACCCTCCTTGAATGTGAAAATGAGGATGTCACGTTTGAACTCCTCGATATAGATTATCTCTTTCCCCGTACTTTTAATTTCTTGTTCAATGTGCTAATCCCTTTTTTTGTTTCTGTAGGGAAACTGTCGAACATGCGGGAGCTCTTGGTCAAGTTCGCAGTGGCTAAAAACCTCAAGAAGGCGCTAGTGCCGAAGGTCGATGCTGCCAAGCAGCAAGCGACACTGGAGAAGTTTATGGGTGGCACATCGAACCCTCATACCCCGGGCACAAAAAATAAGAGGAAGCGGGATGATATCGGCTATTCCCCAACTGGTGGTTCGAGCAGCTTTGTCGGGGGTAAATTTGTGCTTCCACCGTGTTATCTCCAAGGAAAATTGTTTTACGGGGAAGGCTCTGTTGTTGTCCCCGGCCTTGAGGCGTCATCCATTCTGTCTGTCGACCCCAAGGTGAGGAGGAAGCTTCTCTTCCAAGATGTGGCCGCTGTTATGAGAGTGTTGGAGGCGGCGCTGGCCCTCGGGGATGCGGAGACAGTTCCGCTCGCAGATCTCAAGAGGGCGCAGGCCAAGATCACCGACCTTGAAGTTGGAGAATATGGAGATACACAACAGGATGACAAATCTCGAAGGTAACCTAGAGGCCAAGACCGAACTTCAGAAGGAAGTGAACCATATGAGGGAGGAACTGACAAGGATGTATGAGGAGAATGCCACTTTGAAAGTGAAGGTTTCCAGGCTAGAAATTTTTTCGGTGGTCGGTCAGGATGAGACCGAGGAGGAGAATGCCTTGAAGACTCCGAGGGACTTAATCGAGAAAATTAGCATCCTCGAGTAGGACAACTTGGGAGCGGCTGAGTTCAGATTCAACGTTGTAGTGGAGCAGATGAAGGCCCTCAATTTCGACGTCCAATGACTAACCGAAGGGATGGGCATTCTAAATGCGGTTGTTGATGGCCAGGTGGTTCCTCCAGAGCTTCCCACCGATGCAGTTTGATTTTGTTTGTACTTGTGTATTTTGTTGGCATGCGTGCCATTTAATTTGTAATCGACAGTTGGGTATGGCCCATTTTGTAATATTGACAATTCTGGCCTTGTGGCTATATTATATAAATATATTTGTGTTCGATATTATATGTATTGTATTTTATTTGTGTATGCTTTAACATTTTAATGCTAAGTATGGAAGTTCTGCTCGACTCGTTATTGTTACGCTCGACGGTTTAGGGGACTCGTCGAAGAGGCAAAGTGTTTTCGCGGTGGTGGGACTAGGATCTCGGTTGAGGTCCTGATCCCACAGGGCTTGGACTATTCCCATTGTGAGCTGGGTGTCCTGCCATGCTGGTGCGGAAACGGCGGAGCTCGATTGAGGTATCCACGTTGGGCACAGAGTCTGCTCGTCCCATAAACAGAAAATGGCCGGCGTTGTAGAGTTAAGGATCGTGCTTGCACCATGGCACGCTCATGTGGCCGAGCCGTCTCCCTGATATGGGGTGATCTCGTCGGCAGTTAGTCCAAACTGGTGGCTGGATCTAACTGTAATATTGTTTAAGCTTTTCAGCGTTCCATGGTCGAGCAAATGGTTCTCTGTTTAGCGTTTCGAGATAGTAGGCTCTAGTGCCTGTTTTTCATTTGACCTTGTATGATCCTTCCCAGTTTGCGGCCAGCTTTCCCTCGCGTGAATCTTTTTTGTTTCTGCGTAGAACCAGGCTGCCAACTAGGAAGTCGCGCTTTACGACTTTGGCATCGTGGCGCAAGGTTATTTTTTGTTTTAGTGAATCTTCGCAGAGAGTTTCCCCTGATCGGATCACTTCGACCAGGTCGAGCTCTTCTCTTAGAGCCTCATCGTTCAGCTCTTCATCGAGAGGAGCTTCCATTTGTCTAGAAGGTTCCCTGATCTCCACCGGTATCACTGCCTCGGTTTCGTAGGCTAGTCGGAAGGGAGTTTCCCCAGTGGTGGAGTGTGGGGTTATTCTATAGGTCCAGAGCACGCTATGTAGCTCCTCGACCCATCTCTTTTTGGCTTCACCTAGCCTTCGTTTTAGACCTCGAAGGATCACCCTGTTCGCGGCCTCTGCCTTCCCATTAGTTCGGGGATGCTCGATGGAAGTGAAGTGTTGTTTTGTGCCTAGTTTGGCGACGAAGTCTTGGAACTTTCTATCCGTGAATTAGGTTCCATTGTCGATCACAAGGGCCTGGGGCACCCCGAAACGTGCGAGGAGGTTTCTTTTGTAAAAACAAAGTATGTTGAAGATTGTGATCTTGGCGAGAGCTTCAGATTCAATCCACTTTGTAAAGTAATCGACGACCACGATCAGAAATTTATTTTGGTAGGACCCCGTTGTGAAGGGGCCGAGGATATCCATCCCCCACCAAGCGAAGGGCCATGGCGAGGATAAAGTCTTTAACTCGTTAGGGGGTGCCAAGTGCATGTCCTTGTGGCGCTGGAATCTATCACACTTCTTGACATGCTCCTTAGCGTCGTGCTGCACGGTCGGCCAATAGTAACCTGCTTGTAGGGCCTTCCGTGCCAAAGACCTCCCTCCCAAGTGTTATGCGTTGATACCGTCGTGAATTTCCTGGAGAACTTCGGGGACCTTGTTCTTTTCAAAGCATTTTAGAAGGGGGATGGAGAATCCCCGTCGGTAGAGCTTGTCATCGACCAGAACGTATGAGCAGGCTCTCCGCTTGGTCACTCTGGCCTCCTTGTTGTCCTCGGGCAATTCCCCTGTGGTGAGGTAATTATATATTAGGGTTATCCAGCAGCTGATGTCGCCAATGGCGTTGACTTCGAGCAGCACTGATGACTTTTCAATACTTGGGCGAGAGAGTATCTCTTGTATGACGAATTTATTGCCACCTTTCTTTTTGGTGCTAGCCAGTTTTGATAGGACATCTGCTTGAGTGTTTCGTTCGCGGGGGATGTGTTGGACTTCCCACGCGTCGAACTTAGATATCCTCTCTTTCACTAGCGTCAGGTACTCGACCAGGTGATCATTTTTGGCTTGATACTCTCCTCGTACTTGGGACACTACGAGTTGGGAATCTGTGAAGATCTTCACTTCCTTGGCGCCCAAGTCTTCGGCCAACCATAAGCCTACGAGGAATGCCTCGTACTCGGCTTGATTGTTCGATGTGGGGAAGGACAGAACTAAAGATACTTCAATTAGGATTCCTTATTCATTTTCAAGGATGATACCAGCGCCACTGCTCGTGGAGCTGGATGCTCTGTCGACAAAGATGGTCCATTTGTGTGCCCCGCTAGATGGGGATGCTGGAGGCATCATTTCAGCCATGAAATCGGTCAGGACTTGCGCCTTGATGGCCTTTCTGCCCTCGTAGTGGATGTCAAACTCTGACAGCTCCAAAGACCATTTTAGCATTCTGTCGACCATGTTTGGCTGGCTAAGCAGCTGTCTTATGGGCTGGTATGTTCGCACTACTATCGTGTGGGCCATGAAGTAATGCCTTAATATCCTTTTCTACGTCGATGAGGGCAAGGGCGACCTTCTCGATCTACTGGTACCTGAGTTCTGGAACTTGCAAGGCTTTGCTCGTGAAATATATGGGTTTTTGCCCGTCGGGTGTTTCACGAATGACGGCGGCGCTAATGGCTTCGCTGGTGACGGAGAGGTACAGGTACAACGTCTCCCCGCTATTCGGTCGTGACAGAACGGGGGGTTCAGATAAGGCCCGCTTGAGGTGGAGCAGAGTCTGGTCGCATTCCTCTGTCCATTCGAATGTGGCTTCTTTTCGCAGAAGTTTAAAGAAGGGCAGAGCGTGTTGGGCAGACTTGGCCACGAAGCGAGAAAGAGAAGCGAGCATCCCGTTGAGGGATTGTATGGATTTCTTCGACCTCGACGTGGGAAATTCAGCGAATGCGCGACATTTTTCAGGGTTGGCCTCTATCCCCCTCTTGGTGAGGTAGAAGCCGAGGAATTTCCTTGCTCGCTGTTGTGGTGAGAATCAGATATCAAGCTATTGAATTAACTTGAATCACAAAACATAAAATTCACCACCGAGCTTTGATTTATCCAAAGGAAAGGGTAAAGAACAAAAACCCTAATAAGAGATCTAAGGTTCGGGGGTTGGTTATACTAAGGGAAGTGTCATACCCCAAATTTTGACCACTAAGATATCCCTTCATTGTGCAAATCATCATCACAATATGGATGAACCATTACTCTCCCCAAAGATGGGTGAGCATACACTACAATCAAATTTAGGGTTTCAAGCCCTCTAAGAGCCTTAGACAAAGGATCAATCAAGGAATTACATGATCTTCAACTTGTCCAACCTCTCAAACATCCACAATGGATCAAGAGGACTCCCACGGCAATGATCAAGCACAAGGCTGCAACATTCCAAGTGGATTAAGCATCAAGATCGCTAGTGTCACCAAATTAGGGTTTTGGTCGACCAGGGCCTCTAGATGGAAATTTTCCTCTGGGCATGAGCCAATGCTTCAAAGCATAACCTATGATTCTCCAAGGGACATCATGAACCCAATCATCAATTCAATTTGGCTTTAGGGGATGCATTCACTAAAAATCAGGAATTAGGGTTTCTTGACCTAATTCACCCCTGAGTTGACTTTTGGGACAAAACATGAGCCAAGACCTCAAGAGGGGATTTGAGGGTCTCAAATACATCACATTGATCCATTTACAACAATGGATTGATCCAAGAAGCTTGAGCAACAAGTTTCAATTTCATCAGAACCACAGTTAGGGTTTCGTGGAAAAAGTCAACTGTATCTTTGACTTTTGACCAGGACATGCTCCCAAACCCTAGGACATGATCCAATACACCCTATAACACCTATGGAATCAATCCATCAAGTTTGATTTAGGTCAAGGACTTGATTTCATAGAGGATCGCACAATTTGAAATTCATCTGATAAAAAGTCAACTGTGCACAAAAGTCAAACTTTGACTTTTTGAGATTTTTCACAATTATGGTTTTTTAACCCTAAAATGATGTTAATGTGTGATTGGAATCATCATTCATTAAGAAAAATCAAGAAAAGTGGGATAACTTGTAAAAGGTGTAACCATAAAAAACTTAGAAAATTTTCTTAGTTATGGAATAAAGTGGCTAGGGTACCAACTTTGGAGGATCATAACTCCTAAACCACAAGGCCATTTTTTCCCATCCAAAGCTGGATTTGTAGCTCTCATTACCCTCTACAAAAACTTCAACTACCACTCATTCCAATTCCCCATGGAATTCAAGTTATGGAATGATCAAAATCAAGAAAAGTGAAAATGTCACTTTTTTCCAACACTTAGTGAAATTTTCACTAAGTCAGAATCTGCCTTCACTTTTTTCCAAATGTAGGGGCATTTTTCACTTGGATCCAAAAGGTATCAAAACCAACTATGATCAAACAGTTGTTGTATCATATAAGGGCTTTCCAAAATGGCCAAGAACTCCATCAAATTCCACTTGAGCCATGAGATATGACAATGGCAACATGCCTTGCTGAAAACTGTCAAGGCAAGGCAGATTTTGGAGTTTTGCTCGATTTACTAAATTTGTGCAATTCCAAGCAACTCTATCCATCTGAATACCTCAAGGGGGGGACCAAGGAGGAACCAACTCTGATCCCAAGCCTCCCAAGTCTTTGGAACCAAAAATAGCATGCCAAACCTAGAATTGCCTAAAAGAGGGACAAGACTCCAATTTTGGATTGGAGCATTCAATGCATACACCAAGGTGGCATGGACTTAGTCATTGCCAACTAAATTTAGTCAAGACTTATCCAAGACCAAGGGAACCAGCAGCCTGTGCCCTAACCTCTAGTCAATGGCTAGAGGAGACTTGGATTCTCATTGCTCAACATTGGCCAAACCTATGCAGATGTTGCCATTCACTATTCCTTGCAAAACAAACTTGCTCTACTATAAATAAAGCTCATTTGTGCTCAGTTTGAGTACACCAAAGCCATCAAATAGATGCTTACCTCAAAATCACCTTCTCACTACCAAATTTGCCTTCCAAACCAAGTCACTATCGGGTTTTGAGTTTGAGAGCAATTCCAACCAAACCAATCACACACACCTCATAAACATCATATAGAAGTGATCCAAATACTCACATAACATCTGGAACAGCAAAATCACAAAATCACTAGCCAATTGCTCAAGCCTTTGACAGATTTGCAGTTGGGGTGCCATCTCAAGTTCCAGATCATTTCAATCCATTCCATGCATCCAGACACACTCCATGGCACTTAGGGAAGCTATCCAGATCATTGGAACCTAGTTGTAACACCTCTAACCCAAAACACGATCACCAGCTGCAAGTGGTAAGCATGAGCTCTTCTAACTCTATGATCCATGCAATTTTTGCTGCACAATAATTTGGCCATATGTTCATAATCAAACATAGAGTGTTTACCCTCAATCAATTGCTTTGTATGAATCGTGTATGGAATTTCTGAACCTTCATGAAGAATTTAGGGTTCTTGAGGTTTCTCTTTGATTTCTTATTCCATGCTTAAAATAAATGAAATTAAAGACCATAGACATGATCGTGAGGTGAAAACGAGCAAATTGATATGTAGATTGCATGATATAATCAAGTATTCAGTGAAATTTGATAGAAAATGCAAATCTGGAAAAAACAGAGCACGCGGGCAAGGCCAAGATGTTCTTGGCGCCCTTTTTCAAATATTTGAATATTTGAATTTTTGTGATTTTATTTAATTGATTCAAAAATTAATTTCTCTCTGAGTTTTAATGATTTTGAGTTGATTCTTTTTTTAATAATTCACAAAAATGTTAAAATATTTTATTTTACCAAAAAATCCCAAAAATATTATTTATTTCATATAATTGATATTTTTGCAAAGAATTAATATTTTAATTGTTTTTTACATTTAAAATATTTTTTCCTTCTTGATTTTGCAAATTTTAATGACTTCTAATCATTTTGTAGGTCAAAACTTGATTTTTGAAACATTAATCCAAGATCACAATTTGTTTTCCACATGTTAAACAATTTTGATCATTTAAATTGAATTTTGTATTCAATTAAAATACATTTTGGAAACAAATTAGGGTTTTGATTAATTTAACCCTCATCAAACCTTTTAAAAACACTTTGGGACTCTAATAGAGTGTAAGACCCAATCCTTTGTAAATACAAACCTATTTTGGGCCACAAATGTTGTATAAGTCCCGTTGTATTTCAAAAGTGCGGCGCAATCATCGCCCGTTTAAAACAAACCATCTGGGCCTCTCCTCAAGCTATAAGACTCATTCAAAATCATTTTGGGCCTCTAATAGAGTGTAAGACCCAATCCCCTTTTGAAACCAAAAACTTTTGGGCCTCAGTCGTTGTATAAGACCCACGGTGTTTTCAAAACCTCGACGCGATTGTCGCCCTTTTCAAAATTAACCATTGGGCTTCTCCTTGATCTATAAGACCCATCTTTGTTCACTTTCAATCATTTTGGGCCTCTTGAGAGAGTGTAAGACCCATCCCCTTGTACAGAAAACCTTTCTTGGGCCTCAGTCACTTGTATAAGTCCCTGTACAAAACGACAGTGCGATCACTGATTAAAATCCTGGGCCTCTCCTTGAGCTGTAAGCCCCAATTTTCCTTTCAAAAGCACTTTCTCCTTTGATTTTGAATATAATATTGTTATCAAAGCTTTCTTTGCTGAACAAACTAACCAAACAGCATGGAAGCTCTACAACCGAGTAAGTGTTTACCCGCTTTCATTTACGGCTTTCATATGTATATAACTGTATTGTGGGGCTGTTTCACTGTAAGTCTTCTTTCATAAACTCATATCGACTGTGTAATACTAGTATAGATATTTAGAGTTTCCCCGGCAACTACGTCTAGAACTAGACAAAACATCGTCTCCTTACATCCGACGTTCTCCCGGATATTTCAACATAACCTAAACCATGAGAATTTTCTTTTACAACAATTTTAGATAACTAGATCTAAGAAATATCCCCCTTGAACAGTTCATATACAGAAGGCCAATGTTCTAAGTGAAACCCCTTCTGGAACTGTTCATGAGCCTCCTTTTGGGCTTAGTGCAAGGACCCACAGGCTTCCTAAAAGCATCCCCGCCTCCTCTTGGGCGTTGTTCAAGGACCCATCGGCTTCTTAGAAGTTTTCACTGCCTCCTCTTAGGCTTCGTATAATGATTCTTCCTCCGGGAAGATAGCCTTCTCTTGGACTTCGTACAAATTGTCCAGTCGGCTTCTTAAAAGTGTTTCTCGCCTCCTCTTGGGCTTCGTACAAATTGTCCTGACGACCTCTTAAAGATATAGGAACAGAAATTAGTCATCTTAATAGAACAGTCTTTCGAAGAGTCTAGATCTTCCTATGGCAAACATACTGTCTCTTGATCTCTCTTAAGCATAATACGAAAGATAAAACTCTAGACTTGGACAGTATAACCTCCTTGAGTCTCGAAGACATTCTCAAGTTCCTTTCAAAAATAGGAAAAAATACCCGTAGACTTGGGCAGTCTCAATACCCTTTGGATTCCCCGTTTCCTTAAAGAACAGGAAATAATCCCGATCCTCAGATCAAATCCATGAGTACAACATTACCCATATAAGAACTGATTTTCTCTTTTAAACATACTGGACCTGTCACTTAACTAAAACAGTAACCCTAGCCTCCTCTTGGGCTTTGTACAATGATTATCCCCAGCGGAGCTAACCCTTTCAGCCTCTATCTCGGGCTTCGTACGAGATACAAAATCACTCTCTTGTTGAGTATAAAAGGCTCTCTTGTTGAGTCAACCCCCTTTTAGCCTCCATCTCGGGCTTCGTACGAGATACAAAACACTCTTTTGGTGAGTATAAAGGACTCTCTTATTGAGTCAAACCCTTTGTAGCCTCCATCTCGGGCTTCGTACGAGATACAAATCACTCTCTTGGTGAGTATAAAAGACTCTCTTGTTGAGTCAAACCCTTTTAGCCTTCGTCTTGGGCTTCGTACAAGACACATATAAAAACACTCTCTTGTTGAGTCAACCCTTTTAGCTTCTATCTCGGGCTTCGTACGAGACACAAAAGTATCCTCTTGTTGGGTCAATAGCCTTCTTTTAGGCTTTGTATAAACAAATCCCCGTTTGATTCAATCAACCTTTTAGTATCAAATCATGCTTTGGTCACAGCATACAAACATCAATAACTCCCTTTCCCTCGTCTAATTGCTGTAAGTGGCAAGCCTCTGGATTATTACATCCACTCCACTGTCCCTCTTTTAGCATGAGAAATTCCTAAGGAAAGATGGTATTTCTCTAAACTGAGTTAAAGTCTTCTCCTTCAGGTTAAAAATCCCCTATAAAGGAAATTATGGCATTACTGGATTCACATATCCCAGTTAAAGTAATTCTCCTTTATAATCAGTCACCCAACAGTTGTGACAAACAGACCAAATACCCCTTTTAGAGATGACAAATTCTCTCTAAAGTCAACACCCTTTTAGCTTCACATCTTGGGCTTCGAACAAGATACAAATAGACCCTTCAGCTTCACATCTTGGGCTTTGAACAAGATATAAACCACCTTTAGCTTCATGTCTTGGGCTTTGAACAAGACACCAAAACACCATTTCCTCCCATAGAATAGGAGGAACTACGATCGCTCTGATTTCCCTATCCCGGGAATACATAGGCATAAGATTGGCAAAGAATCTTAGCAAGCACACTAATAAAAAAATCCCAGAGTCCCCTACCTCCAGCCAATCTAGCACAATATCCCAACAAATTCCCCATGAACAATCTCGGTATTTCAATCTGAACAAAATAAGCAGAGAGAGACCCACGAACTAAAGCCGCATCTGTAAACCAACAGTTTTGATTGTTTAACCTCAGTTTGCAAGTAGGGTTAATTGGAGACATCTATTTCCCTTCCTTGATCAGCTTCAATAGGATAAAAAATGAATCGAACTGTAGTACCAAAGCGATAGTGATTCGAAACCACAAAAACCGCGCTACAGAAAAATGGCGACCACAGTGGGAGCGACTTGGTAAGATCTTGTCGTCCCCATTTTCCACAGAAAAATGGCGACCACAGTGGGAGATACTTGTTCTTCTCCCGACTCTTAGGAGGAAACCTTAAGTTTAGACAATTTCACAGAAAAAATGGCGCCCACCGTGGGGCCAAACAAAGGAATCTTGTCTCTCTTATCTCTCTGGTTGAAACCTGCTCTTAGGACGAGTCCTTGGGTTCACAAGGTATCACCGAATGACGGTTCCATCGGGGAATGTCATTGTTGCTGGGATCAGCCCTCACTAGGATCTTAGGTCAAAAACCTTTAAGTTGGGAAGGTACCACAGGATGGCGACTCCGCCGGGGAGCCATTTTCTGTTAGGATCATAGGATTCATAGCTCTTAAAAAGTCTAGGACATTAGGACAAATATATATACTGCTTTTCCTAATTGATATCTGTGTTTATTTTTCTGCTAATGGGAATGCGTGTGATGCCGCATGTGGAAAGATTGAGTATACACCTAGGAAAACCTCTTTCAGTAGTGCGGAAGCTATCGAAAATAGTTATCACACGATACTACCCTCTTCTGAGATTCTTCGAAATACATCACCTAGCACGGTTCCCGGCTCGCTGACGTTATCTCAACCAGAATAAATGATTTTATGAGACAGGTACAAAAATCACTAGTATAAACTTTTTTTGGGGGGGGGGGGGGGGGTAGAGCCTTGACTTCATGATACCGACCCTTTGACCCCATGTTTTTTTTATGTTTTTGTGTGTTGCATACATACATTCATCTAAAAAACATTAAACAATTTTTTTTTCTCTTCTAGTCTCTCTTTTTCAAATTAAACTAAGACAATGATTGTAAACGTCGGAGAGAAAAGGATTGCGCTTATGGATTTCGGTAGACGGAAAACTTACAAGTATACCTTCAAGGTTCCAAAACTAGGGGATTTGAGAGGATTAACAAGGATGATCACTAACCCTGACGCTTTCAGAGCCAAGTATGGAGGTCTGCTACCTCTGTTAAGGGTCCATGTAATTGAGGGAATCCTGGAGGCACTCATTCAGTTTTACGATCCAGTCTATCACTGTTTCACATTCCCGGATTACCATCTCGCACAAATGCTGGAGGAGTATTCTCATCTGATTGATCTACCCATTACTGATCAAGCTCCATTTTCTGGACTGGAAGAAATTCCAAAGGATCAGACCATTGCAAAGCAATTTATTTGGATGAGTTAGAAGTCAAGACTCACCTGACCACCAAAGGAGGAATCCTAGGTTTATCAGCCAAGTTTCTGGTAAAGAAGGCTCTGTACTTTGCTAGTATAGGGAACGTGACTGCTTTCGAGAGCATCTTTGTTTTACTCACCTACGGGTTATTTCTATTTCCCAACATTGATAACTTCGTCGATATCAACGCCCTTAAGATTTTCCTAATTGGAAACACTGTACCGACCTTACTCGCAGATGCGTATCATTCTGTACACTTAAGGAATTTATACAGCGGAGGAATGATCACGTGCTGTGTACCCCTGCTATATAAATGGTTTATCTCCCATTTGCCTAAGTCTGTCGCTTTTTGGGATCATAAGAGTGCCTTATGTTAGTCGCAGAAAATCATGTCTCTTACAAACTCTGACATCGATTGGTACAATCGAATCTATGACGGGATCAGGATCATTGAGCGTTGTGGAAACTTCCCCAACGTACCCCTCATAGGAACTAAGGGAGGAATCAATTACCATCCAGTTTTAGTTCGTCGTCAATTTGTATACCCGATGGGGCATGTCCCGCGTAATGCTCATCTGGAAGGTCTTTTCTTCAAGGAAGGAGAAAATGATAGGGCACTAAAGATGGAAATAGTGCTCGCTTGGAAACATATTCATAAGAAAGGACGGGAGTCTCTAGGAAAACCGGACTGTGTCTCGGTGGAGCCTTATCTCCACTGGGTACAAACTAGAGCTCTCAAGCTAAAGATGCCTTATTCTCATCACAGAGTTCTTCCGCCAAGGGAATCTGTCATGTACTTCATGACTGAAACGGAAAAACTTCAGGTTACTCTCAACAAAGTTCAACAGGAGAGGAGGTCTTGGAAGAACAAATACCGTATTCTCAATGTGGAGTGTACCAAAATACAGCAACTGCTGAAGGATAAGGATGCTCTAATTGAGATTTTGGAGCAACATGCTGTAGAAAATTAGGATGACCAAAGGAATTTGCTCGCTCCTTTCACTTGACAAAGGAATGACAACCCGACAACGGCCCAAGAGCCCCGGTCCAAGAAAAGGAAAGTACCAGAATCAGCACCCGAGTTCTCCTCATAGAGGGCTCGGGACCCATTAGCTTAGGTTTTTGTTTCCGCACCTTGTAATTTACTGTATTTCCATTTCTGCAATCCTTTGAATTCAATAAAACGAGGGTGTCCCCACTGTTTGATATTTGCAATCTAATTGTCAAAGTTTATTTTGATTAAATAAAAAAAACAATTAATATAATCATTGCATTCATCATTCTCACGTCACGTATTCTTCTTACCTACGAATCTCACGTTTGTGTCTCGGTTCTAGAGTCAAACTGTCTCATTCGTACAATACTTGGGCCAATCATCAGAAAAAGATGGATGATCTCGAGAAAGAGAACAGAGAGTTGAAAGAAGAGATCGACGCTCTGAGAGAGGATATGAGAAAGCTTCGTAACGACATGCAAGCCATGGCAGAAGCTCAGCTACAAAGAACTGTGATCTCAGAAATCACCTCAACTCCCATAGAGGAGAAGTATGATCCTAGGTATCAAATGCCGAAAGATCGTCCCTGGGGCATGCCTGTTAACTATATCCCGGAAGCATATGTTCCGCCGATCACTGAAGATCAGGAAATCATAGCAGAAGCCGTTGGGCCTGAAGGTTACAAACTTCGGGAAAGCGAGGATGCCAGAGGCATAATGAGGACTCCTAAAGGTTACAAACTTTGAGAAACGCCAAGATTCACTGTCGTAGTAACGGTACCACCCCCTGTGGTGCACACTGTCCCGGAAGGACAGATTCCACAGATACCTTCTGGTAGAAAGGAAAGTATGTTCGATAGAATGGATGAATTCCAGGAGCATTTCTTGGAAATGCAGAAGGAACTGCAAGCCCTTCGCGGTCAGGATTTATTTGGAAAGGACGCCGCAGACCTTTTCTTGGTCCCCAATGTGAAAGTCCCGCACAAGTTCCAAGTACCCGATTTTGAAAAATACAAGGGTAATTCTTGCCCTCAAAGCCATTTGGTGATGTACGCTCGGCGAATGTCAGCTCAGACAGAGAACCAGGATCTACTGATTCATTACTTTCAAGATAGTTTAACCGGTGCCGCATTAAAATGGCACATGGGTTTAAACTGCACTACGATTAGCACATTCAGAGATCTTGGCACTGCCTTCATCCAACAATATAAATACAATTTGGACATGGCACCAGACAGAGATCAACTCAGATCAATGTTGCAAAAGGACAAGGAAACCTTTAAGGAATACGCTCAGAGATGGCGTGAGATTGCCGCTCAAATTTGTCCACCTCTTGAGGAAAAAGAGATGACAAAGATCTTCTTAAAGACCTTAAGCTCATTTTACTACGACAGAATGGTCGCCAGTGCGCCCAGTGACTTCACCGAGATGGTGGGCATGGGAGTTCGTCTTGAGGAGGCCGTCCAGGAAGGATGTTTAGCAAAAGACGTTGGATCATCAAGTAGTACAAAACGATACGGTAGTGCTCTCCCTAAGCAAAAAGAGCAAGATATCGGGAATATCTCTCTCGGAAAGCAAAGGCAACGGTACCAACCAGTAGCAGTTGTAACTCCTGCTATTAACCCTACGCCTGTTCCTACGTATCAACCTCAGGTTGCACAGAGCCAACCGAATCAACAACAATTTCAGCAAAGGACACAACAACCTCTTCAGCAGGCTCGTCCTCAATACAACAACAACCGTACAACGCGGCCACCAAGATTTGATCCTATACCCGTATCGTACGCAGAAATATTTCCATTACTGTTAGCCAAGGGGCATGTCCAGACTAAGTCTCCTCTTACAGTACCGAAAAATCCGCCTTTTTGGTTTAAGGTGGATCAGACTTGCCCTTACCATCAAGGAGGACCAGGGCATAACATAGAAAGTTGTCTCAGTTTCAAATCCGACATGCAAAAGCTTGTTAGGAGCTGGGTCTTATCTTTCAAAGATACAAATCCGAATGTTCTCACGAACCCGCTGCCTCAACACGAGAAAGCAACAGTTAATTTGATAGAGGGAGAGTCTAACGACATCTATCAAATTCATGATGTACTCTTGTTAAGGGCTAACTTGGTCAAGATGCATTATAGACAGAGTGGACATGGCCATATTCCACCTCATAATTATCACCAGTGTGATATCTGCTCTAAAAGCAATCAAGGATGTTCTATGGTGCAATCAGCTCTACAGGAACAGATGGATCTCGGATGGATCCAAGAGCACCGAATTTGTGGAGTTAACATGGTTTATACGAATTCCAACATCATTCAAAACCACAATATCTGTGAGATGAATGTCAACTTGGTGGCAATGCACTCAAGGCAAAGCCAGTATCATAATTTACCGCGTCACGATTATAATTCCTGCCTAACTTGCTCGGTAAACAAACAGGGATGCTCTTTTGTACAAGAGGCCCTCCAGCGTCAGATGGGTCTTGGATGGATTCAAGACTACCATGATAGGAATCATTATCAAATCAACATGATTCAAATCTTCGATATTCGCTTGATGAATACCAACCTGGTGGAGTTACATGCTAAACAGGTCCGGCTCGGGTTCTTGGTATCACATGATTATCAGGGCTGTAAAGCGGGTTGCGAAGATGATCAGGGCTGTGCCCTTGTCCAGGAAACACTTCAGCACTTGTTGAACCACTGGTGGCTCCCAATATATATGGATGAAGACACCCAACAAATTAGCATCACTAACGGGAATCCTACTAGATATCAAAGTCAGGATGTTCGGTCGATGGAAACAAACCTAGTAAGGTTACACTGTATTCAAAGCGGACGTGGCCAGGTGCCACTACACAACTATGAGTGGTGTGGAGTTTGCTCAGTGGATAATCAAGGATGCTACCTCGTGCGAGCAGCCCTTCAAAGTCAGTTGGACCGCAAAGAGATTCAACCATGGTCAAGTTCTGGATCAGTCAACTACTTCGCTGATCAAATTGAGGACGTTGTCATAATCTCTGATCATCAGAGGGCTAGGGATGTTTGTGCCATTATCCCTTTACTTGACGAATCGAAAGTTCCCAACCGGGAACGGATCGAAATTACTTACGATGGTCAGAAAAATCAGAAGGCTCCCATAGTCATCTATCTACTGGAACCGCTAGCGTATGAATCAACTAAGGCTATCCCTTACAAATACGGTGTAACAACAATTGAGAATGGAAAGGAAATTCTGTTACCCTCCGTCGTGAATATTGCAGACATCAGTCGAGTAACACGGAGTGGTAGAATCTTCAACAAAGGAGTTGGAGAACCCAACAAAGAAAAGGAACCGTAGACAGAAGTTCTCGATCCACCAGTCGGTCAATCCAGTAATCCCGACCTTTCGAAAAACAATGATGAGATGCTGAAGCTTATCCAAAAGAGTGAATACAACATTGTTGATTAGCTGTTACAAACTCCTTCAAAGATCTCGGTATTATCACTGTTACTTAGTACAGAAGTGCACAGGGAGGCTCTACAGAAAGTCTTGGAGCAAGCCTTTGTAGAACAGGATGTAACAATCAGAAAGTTCGATAGCATTGTCTCTAACATCACTTCCTGCAATAACTTGGGATTTAGTGATAAGGAATTACCTGAAGAAGGTCGCCGTCATAGCATGGCGCTCAACATTACA
Organism: Lathyrus tuberosus; assembly: GCA_022829125.1. Classification (NCBI taxonomy): domain Eukaryota; kingdom Viridiplantae; phylum Streptophyta; class Magnoliopsida; order Fabales; family Fabaceae; genus Lathyrus; species Lathyrus tuberosus. The sequence continues at coordinate 1,947,775 of JALAZF010000179.1, forward strand.
GTCAACTGCCAGGACGATGCTTTAGCTAGCGTACTGGTAGACACCAGGTCAACCCTGAATGTTATGTCAAAGTCCACTTTGATGCAGTTATCATTCACCAGTGAGGTATTCATCAAAGCATTTGATGGATCCAGAAAAATGGTTATCCGTGAAGTCGACCTTCCCATAACTATTAGTCTTCATACTTTCCAAGTCACTTTCCAGGTCATGGACATCCGAGCAACATACAATTATTTATTAGGAAGACCTTGGATACATCAGGCTAGGGCGGTCACTTTGACCCTCCATCAAAAGCTAAAGTTCGTCCAGAACGACCAACTCGTCACAGTCTGTGGAGAACAAGCCTTGCTAGTGAGCAACTTGTCATTATCTACTTGTGTAGAACCCGAGGAGGTTGTTGGGACTCAGTTCCAAGCACTGCCGGTGAGCAATGAGAATCAATCAGAGAAAGGAACCTCGATTTCCTCATACAGAGATGCTCTCGAAGTGATCGAAAATAACAATGCAAAAGGATGGGGACAACTTGTCATTCCTACTGATAACAAAACAAAGAAGGGTCTTGGTTTTTCTGCAACCTGCACCCAGACAGCTGCTAACGATGAAAGTCTTCATCCCATTCAGAACTTCTTCCACAGTGGAGGCTTCCTTCAACCAGAGACTCAAGAAGTGCATACTATCAACAAGTGAGATTCCTCCGATACAGAAGAAGAAGGGAAGTCCTATCTCAACGAGGACGGTTATATGTCTCAGGGCGAAACATAGACTCCATTTTGCAATCCCGCACAGAGTCCGAGATTTATACCGAGGTCAGATGTCGAAATGTTATATAGTGATTGTGATCCGGAAGGATGCCGTGCTCCACCAAACTCATTAGAGGAGGATACTCTGATGAAGGACAACTTTGACCACGACTATTATGGCCTAATGGATGGTCTGCCTATTTGGAAACCGTACCCAGGAGACTTGGGACAAGAAAGTCAGCCGAATAATAAAAATCAGCTGAGCATCATTGAAAAGAATACCTACATCCCCACCATGTCATGGGATCAACACCCAGGTTATCCTGAAAATACCCAACACGATGATGAATTGGCAAAGCTTGTCGGACTAAAATTCATCAACTATGCTTTTCCTGAGGTCAACGTCATCGAGAGGGATGACTCCTCCAGTTCCAAAGAAGTGTGGGACACCTTGGGACAACCGAGTGGAAATATGACTTCAAGGTCAAGTACACCGCTCCTGAAAGCTCTCGTATCAGACTCGAAGTCATCCAGCCAACTGTATGGGGAGATACAGCTGAGAGTACAAATACTATGCAAAATACAACTGAGGAATCCTCCTACGACAACTCTGCCTGGGAGACAGATTCCAATGATCCTGCTCCGCCAGAAATCAGCGTCATTTCTGAAGACAAATCAAGGAAGGTACCAGACTTTGTGATTCACCGAGGAGTTCGCCACCAATGGGTTGCTGTCGATGTTCCAAAGATTGTTCATAAGTCTAAGTAATTGCCATCTTTACTTTAACCTTTCACCTTGCCCAGGTGAAACTGATGTTTTGATAGGGCTCATTTTCTGTAAATTTCCCTCTTCGCTTCGCCCAAAGCGACAGTGTTTTATTTTATAGGGCGGTAGTTTCAGGAATCGACTTGTTCATTAATAAAATAACGTTGTTCTGTAATTTTCGCATTAATTGTTGTTTTCTCTTTTCGTTTTTCAGAAAATGGTAATCCTAAAAAACAAATCAATAATAAAAACAAGCAGTAAAAGAAATACAGTGCACACACTTTTGCATTCTCTCTATCTATTCTAAACACAAATCATCACGTCATGCAGATTGCTTGTTTTAAACCCCGTTGAAACATACGATCAAATGCCTTCTCCTAAATTTGAATTCCCGGTATTTGAGGCTGAAGAAGAAGATGACAAAGAAATTCTAGAAGAGATCTCCCGACTACTCAGACAAGAGGAAAGGTCCATTGAGCCTCACAAAGAGTTGCTGGAAACAGTCAACTTGGGCTCAGAAGAAGAGAGAAAAGAAGTTAAGATTGGGGCACTGCTCAGTCCAACTGTCAAAGAAAGTTTGACAAAACTTCTCAAAGAGTTTCCCGATGTATTTGCTTGGTCCTATCAGGATATGCCAGAGTTAGATACCAAGATCGTGGAACATCATCTACCGTTGAGATCAGAATGTCCGCGGGTAAAACAAAGGTTGAGACGGACTCATCCAAACATGGCCATCAAAATCAAAGAGGAGGTACAGAAACAGATTGACGCGGGTTTCCTCGCTACGTCAGAATATCCTCAATGGTTAGCCAACATCGTACCAGTTCTGAAGAAGGACGGAAGGGTCAGAATATGTGTGGATTACAAAGATCTAAACAAGGCTAGTCCAAAGGACGACTTTCCCTTACCATACATTGACATGCTGGTAGACAGTACAACAAAGTTCAAAGTTTTCTCCTTCATGGATGGATTCTCGGGCTATAATCAGATAAAAATGGCGCCGAAAGACATGGAGAAAACTTCGTTCATTACCCCACGGGGTACTTTTTGTTACAAGGTAATGCCATTCGGTTTGAAGAATGCCGGGGCAACCTATCAAAGGGCCATGACTACTCTGTTTCATGACATGATACACAAGGAAATTGAGGTATATGTCGATGACATGATTGCTAAATCAAAAACAGAAGAGGAACATGTGACCCACTTGTCAAAACTATTTGAGCGGTTGAGAAAGTACAAACTCCGCTTGAATCCCAACAAGTGCACCTTCGGTGTCCGTTCAGGGAAACTCTTAGGGTTCATCGTTAGCCAGAAAGGAATTGAGGTTGATCCTGACAAGGTCAAGGCCATTCAAGAAACACCTTCTCCGAAGACTGAAAAACAAGTCAGGGGATTCCTGGGACGTTTGAACTATATTTCCAGATTCATATTCCTCATGACCGCGACATGTGCGCCGATTTTCAAATTACTCAAAAAGAATCAGGAATGCGTTTGGACAGAAGACTGCCAAACCGCCTTTGACAGTATTAAGGAATATTTGTTGAACCCACCGATTCTATCACCTCTAGTGGAAGGAAGACCACTAATCATATATTTAACAGTCTTGGAAGACTCAATGGGTTGTGTGCTTGGTCAACAAGATGAAACAAAAAGAAAAGAGGCTGCCATATACTATTTGAGCAAGAAATTCACCGACTGCGAGACTCGGTACACTATGCTTGAGAAAACTTGCTGCGCTTTGGCTTGGGCAACCAAACGTCTTCGCCAGTACATGATTCGTCACAATACTTGGCTGGTCTCCGAAATGGATCCAATCAAGTATGTATTTGAAAAACCTTCTCTCACGGGGAGGATTGCCCGTTGGCAGATGTTGCTATTAGAATATGACATAGAGTACCACGCTCAAAAAGCCGTTAAAGTAAGTGTTATAGCCGATCATTTGGCTCATCAACCGATTGACGATCAGGAATCAGTCGGATTTGACTTCCCAGACGAAGATGTCATGTACCTAAAAATGAAAGACTGTGATGAACCGCTACCCAGTGAAGGGCCATAACCAGATTCCCAATGGGGACTTATCTTTGACGGAGCTGTCAATCATTACGAAAACGAAATTGGGGCAATCATCATAACACCTCAGGGTACCCACATTCCTTTCACCGCCAGACTTACATTCAAGTGTACAAATAACGAGGCCGAATACGAAGCTTGTATTATGGGTCTCGAAGAAGCGATTGATTTGAGGATCAAGAACTTGGATGTACATGGCGACTCAGCTTTGGTCGTCAATCAGATCAAAGGAGATTAGAACACATACCAATCAAGATTGACTCCGTACAAAGATTACGCAAGAAGGTTGTTACCCTTCTTTAACAGAGTCGAGTTTCATCATATCCCTCGTGACGAGAATCACATGGCTGATGCCTTAGCCACCCTCTCTTCCATGATTAGTGTAGGTCAATGGAACGACTTACCTAAGATTGACATAATGCGCCTTGAACGGCCCGCTTACATCTTCACGATTGAAGCAGTCATAGACGACAAACCTTGGTATCACGATACCAAATGGTTCCTTCAGAAACAAGAGTACCCACCTGGGGCATCCAGGAAAGATAGAAACACCCTCAGAAGGCTAGCAGGCAGTTTCCTCCTGACCAGTGATACACTCTATAAGAGGAACTTTGACATGGTCTTGCTTCGATGAATCGACAGACCAGAAGTAGACATGCTGATAAAAGAAGTTCACGAAGGGTCCTTTGGCACTCATGCCAACGGACATACAATGGCGAGAAAAATTATAAGAGCAGGGTACTATTGGTTGACAATGGAATCCGATTGCTACAAGTACATGAGGAAGTGTCACAAGTGTCAGATATACTCAGACAAAATCCATGTACCGCCAACACATCTCAAAGATCTTTCTTCCCCATGGCCTTTTTCCATATGGGGAATCGACATGATCGGCATGATTGAGCCAAAAGCTTCAAACGGACATCGGTTCATCCTAGTAGCCATTTATTACTTCACCAAGTGGGTCGAAGCAGCGTCGTATGCTAATGTAACCTGACAAGTGGTAGTCTGATTTATCAAAAACAATATCATCTGTCGTTATGGTGTTCCAAGCCAGATCATTACAGATAATGGATCTAACTTGAACAACAAGATGATGAAAGAGTTGTGCACAGAGTTCAAGATCGAACACCATAACTCATCTCCCTACCGACCCAAGATGAACGGTACGGTAGAAGTGGCTAACAAGAACATCAAGAAGATTGTTCAAAAGATGGTAGTAACCTACAAAGATTGGCACGAGATGCTACCCTTTGCTCTTCACGGTTATCGCACATCTGTCCGCACTTCAACAGGGGCAACCCCTTTCTCTATAATATATGGCATGGAAGCAGTGATCCCCATCTAAGTAGAGATCCCATCAATCCGGGTATTGATGGAAGCTAAGCTAACAGAAGTTGAATGGTGTCACAGTCGACACGACGAACTGAACCTGATCGAAGAAAAATGAATCACGACACTATGCCATGGTTAGTTGTATCAGCAAAGGATGAAGAAGGCGTTCGACAAAAAGGTTCGACCTCGCGTCTTAAGGAAAGGAGACCTTGTGCTCAAAAAGATACAATCATTTATCACTGATTCCCAGGGCAAATGGACTCCGAGTTATGACAGCCCCTATGTGGTCAAGAAAGCTTTCTCAGGCGGTGCCCTGAGACTTGCAACCATGGACGGAGAGGAATTTTCCTACCCCACAAATGTTGACGTAGTCAAGAAATAATTCGCCTAAATAAAGAAAAAACGTCTCGGTGGATTGAAAACTTGAAAGGGCGGTCCAGGAAAAAATTAGAGACATAATCCAAAATCGTCCCGGTGGATTGGAAATCTCAAAGTACAATCCAGGCAAAAGTTAGGGATTAATGGCAAGTAACTACGTCTGACACAGGTAATTCCTCAGCAGCAGTCATGCCATCCAATAGAAAGCTCCGGTCAAGGTCATCTTCGACAGAAGCTCAGGATGCCCCAAAGTCAAATTTGGTAGAAGGATATTGGTCGTTATGTTTCGATGTAGCCCGTTTCCCTTAAATTACCATTTTCTAACTTTGTAAATACTCTATGGAATCACGTGTTTGGCTGATTTCCATCCTATCAATAAAATTTGAGCCCTTGTGCTTTTGTTTGCAATTCTTATTTGTTTTAGCTTTACAGAACGACGTTTTAATATGATTAACGATTCTTGAAATAAAACAAAATGAATTTACTTGTTAAACTTTTTTCTGCTTTTAAAATAAAGATGGCAATTTCTTTTGACTGTTGAACATCGAAAGAACATCGGTCGCTTCTCCAGAAGTGTTCGAGCTTCAAAGTGTAGAATCAAAGTACTCCTTCTAAACCAGTGCACCTGAATGAAGGATCAGTTGTGTCAAGACCATTGTTTCATTTGACACCCCCGACAGAGCTCTTATCTCATAAGCCCGACCAACATAGCTCCCGACAGGGACTATCTCTCCTAAGCAAGGCAGAATTGCTATCATGAACCAGTGATACTTTTCATCCCCCACTGTGGCCGAGTATCCAGTCGTGTTCATCTACTAGTCTGTATGTCGCGTCAGTTTTGTCAGCATATACATACATACACCATGCATTATTGATTCACATGCATAATCATATTGCATCACTATCACTCTCGTTGGTCTTATGCCCTAGTGATAACAGTCCTCTCAATTGAGTTGTCAGTTCTTTCCTCGTCAGGAAATGTTGCGTCTGCACTACCCCTCTCCTCCAGTTTATTTATGGGATGAAGTCAGCCCTTGACCACTTTGATAACTTGAACCTCTGAAAAACCAGAGAACCCTTAGCCAGCATCATTTTTCTCCATTGAAGATGATGTCTTTGCTTTCCCGGATTAAGGAAAATCCCTAGAGAAAGCCTCTCAACTAAAGACTTTCAGCAACACATTGGTCTTTCTCTCCAAAATGTCAATATCAACAAAGTCATCGGCACCTCAAAATTGGATCACGTCATATGGCATTTCTCCGAGAAGATCTCAGAGAAAAGTATGATGAAATACCCCAAGCAAGAAACAGTCTCTCAAAGAGACTCATTTTCCCCAGTAGAGTCGACAAATGGCGTCTCCAAATAGAGAAGTTTGTACACCTCTATAATTCAGACAGATGGGTTCCCTAGCAAGTCTGACATCAAAACTTTTTCCATCAAATGGCATCTCCCCAGGAAAATTCGACGAGAAGTTTGAGGAGAACCGCTATAAATAGCGTCCCTTATCAATAAAGTTTATTGACAAAAGAAACCAAGACCAGATCCTTGGTAGGAAACCAGGATCGAGGGGAGGTTTATATCGGAAACCAAGACCAGATCCTTGGTAGGAAACCAGGATCGAGGGGAGGTTTATATCGGAAACTGAGACCAGATCCTTGGTAGGAAACCAGGATCGAGGGGAAGTTTAATTCGGAAAATGAGACCAGTTCCTTGGTAGGAAACCAGGATCGAGGGGAAGTTTATTTCAGAAACTGAGACCAGCTCCTGGGTAGGAAACTAGGATCGAGGGGAAGTTTACCTTTTATAAGCATCATTGCTTAGCAAAAGAGGAAGGATGCGCGAACTGCCATTCATAACCACCATCAAAATTTCGGGTATTCCGATATTTAATCCTCTTGCACCCCGAATGCCCGAATATCTTCGCCATTCACACCTTCGGGTCCAAGAAGATTAAATAGGGGCATCTGTCATACCCCAAATTTTGACCACTAAGATTTCCCATCATTGTGCAAATCATCATCACAATATGGATGAACCATTAGTCTCCCCAAAGATGGGTGAGCATCCACTACAATCAAATTTAGGGTTTCAAGCCCTCTAAGAGCCTTAGACAAAGGATCAATCAAGGAATTACATGATCTTCAACTTGTCCAACCTCTAAAACATCCACAATGGATCAAGAGGACTCCCACGACAATGATCAAGCATAAGGCTGCAACATTCCAAGTGGATTAAGCCTCAAGATTGCTAGTGTCACCAAATTAGGGTTTTGGTCGACCAGGGCCTCCAGATGGAAATTTTCCTCTGGGTATGAGCCAATGCTTCAAATTATAACCTATGATGCTCCAAGGGACATCATGAACCCAATCATCAAGTCAATTTGGCTTTAGGGGATGCATTCACTAAAAATCAGGAATTAGGGTTTCTTGACCTAATTCACCCCTGAGTTGACTTTTGGGACAAAACATGAGCCAAGACCTTAAGAGGGGATTTGAGGGTCTCAAATACATCACATTGATCCATTTGCAACAATGGATTGATCCAAGCTTGAGCAACAAGTTTCAATTTCATCAGAACCACAGTTAGGGTTTCGCGGAAAAAGTCAACTGTATCTTTGACTTTTGACCAGGACACGCTCCCAAACCCTAGGACATGATCCAATACACCCTATAACACCTATGGAATCAATCCATCAAGTTTGATTTAGGTTAAGGACTTGATTTCATAGAGGATCGCACAGTTTGGAATTCATCTGATAAAAAGTCAACTGTGCACAAAAGTCAAACTTTGACTTTTTGAGATTTTTCACAATTATGGTTTTTTAACCCTAAAATGATGTTAATATGTGATTGGAATCATCATTCATCAAGAAAAATCAAGAAAAGTGGGATAACTTGTAAAAGGGGTAACCATAAAAACTTAGAAAAATTTCGAAGTTATGGAATAAAGTGGCTAGGGTACCAACTTTGGAGGATCATAACTCCTAAACCACAAGGCCATTTTTTCCCATCCAAATCTAGATTTGTAGCTCTCATTACCCTCTACAAAAACTTCAACTACCACTCATTCCAATTCCCCATGGATTTCAAGTTATGGAATGATCAAAATCAAGAAAAGTGAAAATGTCACTTTTTTCCAACACTTAGTGAAATTTTCACTAAGTCAGAATCTGCCTTCACTTTTTTCCAAATGTAGGGGTATTTTTCACTTGGATCCAAAAGGTGTCAAAACCAACTATGATCAAACAGTTGTTGTATCATATAAGGGCTTTCCAAAATGACCAAGAACTCCATCAAATTCCACTTGAGCCATGAGATATGACAATGGCAACATGCCTTGCTGAAAACTGTCAAGGCAAGGCAGATTTTGGAGTTTTGCTCGATTTGCCAAATTTGTGCAATTCCAAGCAACTCTATCCATCTGAACACCTCAAGGGGGGACCAAGAAGGAACCAACTCTGATCCCAAGCCTCCCAAGTCTTTGGAACCAAAAATAGCATGCCAAACCTAGAATTGCCTAAAAGAGGGACAAGACTCCAATTTTGAATTGGAGCATTCAATGCATACACCAAGGTGGCATGGACTGAGCCATTGCCAACTGAATTCAGTCAAGACTTATCCAAGACCAAGGGAACCAACAGCCTGTGCCCTAACCTCTAGTCAATGGCTAGAGGAGACTTGGATTCTCATTGCACAACATTGGCCAAACCTATGCAGCAGTTGTCGTTCACTATTCCTTGCAAAACAAACTTGCTCTACTATAAATAGAGCTCATTTGTGCTCAGTTTGAGTACACCAAAGCCATCAAACAGATGCTTTCCTCAAAATCACCTTCTCACTTCCAAATTTGCCTTCCAAAGCAAGTCACTATCGGGTTTTGAGTTTGAGAGCAATTCCAACCAAACCAATCACACATACACCTCATAAACATCATATAGAAGTGATCCAAACACTCACATAACATCTGGAACACCAAAATCACAATATCACTAGCCAATTACTCAAGCCTTTGACAGATTTGCAGTTGGGGTGCCATCTCAAGTTCCAGATCATTTCAATTCATTCCAAGAATCCAGACACACTCCATGGCACCTAGGGAAGCTATCCAGATCATTGGAACCTAGCTGTAACACCTCTAACCCAAAACACGATTCTTCTAACTCTATGATCCATGCAATTTTTACTGCACAATAATTTGGCCATATGTTCATAATCATGCATAGAGTGTTTACCCTCAATCAATTGCTTTGTATGAATCGTGTATGGAATTTCTGAACCTTCATGCATAATTTAGGGTTCTTGAGGTTTCTCTTTGATTTCTTATTCCATGCTTAAAATAAATGAAATTAAAGACCATAGACATGATCGTGAGGTGAAAACGAGCAAATTGATATGTAGATTGCATGATATAATCAAGTATTCAGTGAGATTAGGTAGAAAACGCAAATTTAGGAAAAACAGAGCACGCGGGCAAGACCAAGATGTTCTTGGCGCCCTTTTTCAAATATTTGAATTTTTGAATTTTTTTGATTTTATTTAATTGATTCAAAAATTAATTTCTCTCTGAGTTTTAATGATTTTGAGTTGATTCTTTTTTTAATAATTCACAAAAATGTTAAAATATTTTATTTTACCAAAAAATCCCAAAAATATTATTTATTTCATATAATTGTATTTTTGCAAAGAATTAATATTTTACTTGTTTTTGACATTTAAAATATTGTTTCCTTCTTGATTTTGCAAATTTTAATGACTTCTAATCATTTTGTAGGTCAAAACTTGAGTTTTGAAACATTAATCCAAGATCACAATTTTTTTTCCACATGTTAAACAATTTTGATCATTTAAATTGAATTTTTTATTCAATTAAAATACATTTTGGAAACAAATTAGGGTTTTGATTAATTCAACCCTCATCAAACCTTTTAAAAACACTTTGGGCCTCTAATAGAGTGTAAGACACAATCCTTTGTAAATACAAACCTATTTTGGGCCTCAAATGTTGCATAAGTCCTGTTGTATTTCAAAAGTGCGGCGCGATCATCACCTGTTTAAAACAAACCATCTGGGCCTCTCCTCGAGCTATAAGATCCATTCAAAATCATTTTGGGCCTCTAATAGAGTGTAAGACCCAATCCCCTTTTGAAACCAAAAACTTTTGGGCCTCAGTCGTTGTATAAGACCCATGGTGTTTTCAAAACCTCGGCGCGATCGTTGCCCTTTTCAAAATTAACCATTGGGCTTCTCCTTGAGCTATAAGACCCATCTTTGTTCACTTTGAATCATTTTGGGCCTCTTGAGAGAGTGTAAGACCCATCCCCTCTTACAGAAAACCTTTCCTGGGCCTCTCCTTGAGCTGTAAGCCCTAATTTTCCTTTCAAAAGCACTTTCTCCTTTGATTTTGAATATAATATTGTTATCAAAGCTTTATTTGTTGAACAAACTAACCAAACAGCATGGAAGCTCTACAACCGAGTACGTGTTTACCCGCTTTCATATGTATATAACTGTATTGTGGGGCTGTTTAACTGTAAGTATTCTTTCATAAACTCATATCGACTGTGTAATACTAGTATAGATATTTAGAGTTTCCTCGGCAACTACGTCTAGAACTAGACAAAACATCGTCTCCTTACATCCGACGTTCTCCCGGATATTTAAACATAACCTAAACCTTGAGAATTTTCTTTTACAACAATTTTAGATAACTAGATCTAAGAAATCTCCCCCTTGAACAGTTCATATACAGAAGGCCAATGTTCCAAGTGAAACCCCTTCTGGAACTGTTCATGAGCCTCCTCTTGGGCTTAGTGCAAGGACCCACATGCTTCCTAAAAGCATCCCTGCCTCCTCATGGGCGTTGTACAAGGACCCAACGGCTTCTTAGAAGTTTTCACAGCCTCCTCTTAGGCTTCGTATAATGATTCTTCCTCAGAAATGGTTGCACTATGAACATGAACATGATGCCATGGCAGAACTTAAATAGTTCACTGCAAAAGACTTGGCAAAGGTAAAAAGGAACAGATACTACTGAGGTGTTCAGGAATAAGAACAAAAAAAATCAGAATGTTATCATGCCAGAAGCCAATTCCTCATAAACCAATGCTCAATGAAAAATACAATACAACAACAATGAGAGACTACCTAAAGCTTGGACATGAATATGGCATCAAGTATTAAAAGAGTGGGAGCAGACATTACCAAGTTATCATACAACACTGCATGCTATCTCAAACTCAATCCTTTATTCATGCTTACTAACCAAAACAAATTTGAATATAGATGCCAAAACTTAAACAACATATGGTGCTAACTTAAAACAAATAGCAGCTGAGGAACTTAGAACAAATTAAAACAAGGATATGAACAATGTAAAATGACATCAAAACAAATATGCTTAGTGAAGAAGACATAATTTTATCACGCTTTGGAAATAAATACGAATCTAACAGTAATTCTCATACCACTTAACATAGACTCAAACAAACAATATACAACACATGAGTAATTTCAAAGCATGCAAATTTTAACATAAACAAACAAAATACTATATCTTCCAACACTGACAGTGTCAAACCTGCATTGTGTGAACCAAAAACTTGAAACAAATGAACATACATCTTTGAATGGAAATAAAGACACTCCTCCTCTCAACGTATCTCATACAAGTCCTTGATGATGACACTTAACATTCAAACATGGCATCAGAATACAATACAAACATAGCCTTAAGACACTGACAGTGCTACAAACATCACTCCTATGCATATGGTCACTCAACTCAAAATGCCAAAGGATAAACTACATGTTCATGATATAGTATGCACAGTCATGTGTGATCAGTGTGAGCATTTGTCATGGAATTCAGGTCAAATAATCTAATCATAACATGGACAATCCAAAAGCAGTTAGGCATACAACTTCAGAATGAATACATTTGAGTTGTGGCTGACATATCCAAAAGTTTTTATATACATACTTTAGACTCATACTTCTTGTTCAATACATCATCCAAGCTGACTTGAATATGACAGCACCATGATCCTAACCAAAACTTTCTATGATATTCAATCTATCTTAGCATAATATGACTAGCTTAAGCAACTCTGAATATTCAGACTACATCATAAAGATATGGACAAACTATCATCCAAAACTGGTGGTTCAAGAAACAATCATGTAACCTCAACCTTATCTTTCATAAGCTCATTAAAATACAAGGCTCCAACAACAAAAACAGCAAGGAGTTCACTTGAACTTAAAGGTTGTGATCAGTAATAAGCTCAAATTCGCCTCATGGCCATGCATATTCAAGATAATCTCCAATGTAAACTATGTTAGCTTATGTTTAATGCACATGATAAAAAGGGCAAAGTAGTGTCACATATTCCTCTTGTCAGTTAGCACAAAGCCTTTTATATTGCTCCAACCAAACTGTCCTGGCATGGATAGTTTGACAGGATTCAAACATTTAATATATCAGGTGGACATGAAAAATAACAGGCCAGCAGTTGGTAACATATAGAAACTTTCATGGCCACATGATAAAATACAAACCAAGAACAAGCATGTCAGTCCCTTATAACACCAAGCAATATCAACAACAACATCACTACTCAAGTTTAAAAACAATCATGGTAGCAAAGAAACAAAGCATGTATGCTACAAAGAATGACATCTATCAGTATAGATACAACACGAGTCCAAGAAAGTGAAGAATACCTGGTTGAAAATATGCACTGACTTCTTGTTTCCTCTACTTAGCACCAGCTTCCAAATGGACCCTTCTTTTCTCCTTCTTGCCAAGCTTGATCTTTAGGAGTTTTTAGAGTGAATATCAGAAATGTTGTTGGTGTCTACAAATGAGAACCAGCCTCCTATTTATAGGGAAATGCTGAGGCTTTGAGGTATGGCCAGAACTTAGAACTTTCCCACCTTGCCCTTTTGACAAACCATCGTGTGAGTTGGATTCTCTTCTGAATCAAAGTCTTCCAAAATCTTCTGAACATCTGAGCCAAGCTGGTGAGAAGTGATTGGTGAGAGGCTCCATGAATAAACAAATACTTCTTTCCTTTGAAAAGTTTCTCTCTTCTTGTGCAAGTGGCATGAACAAGACATAAACACTTATTTTAATGTAAATCAAGTGGCTAATTCGTGGCAAGGCTTGGATTGAATCTAAATGGAACATTAGAACTCAGAAACATGAGGTTTTGCTGATTAGAGAAGGTTTTAAACCATTACACAAAAGTTGGTTTCTTGAGTTTTAAGAAATGAAACCTCCAACTTTAAAGCTTCGAAACTCCCAGCTCACTCAATGGATTGAGGAGTTCTAGTAGTTTTTGGAAAGCCCTCAATGCCCTCTACAAATTTCATGTTCAAGGATTTTTTATTTGAGGCCTGGAACTATATGGAAAATTAGGTTGAAGTCGTGTGCAAATTAAGGGAAAAAAGCTGAAATTTCACTTAGTCCTCAAGGGTGATTTATCTTCCATGCCTTGTAACTTAAAAACCATGCATTTTTTGGAAGAGGGTCCTCTAATATGTTTTGAAGATCATGGAAAGAGCTTCCATTTGAGCTTTGAGTCACTCAATTTGGATGTGTGATTTGAAAGTTATGACTGTTTCAATTTTGGCACAAGTAGTGAAATCTCCACATTTGAAAAGTTTCATGAACCAAACTTTGCTTCCTTTGCAAGAAAATTCTTAAAACTTGATCTCTTATGTCTTAACTTCCCAATGAGACATGTCATGATGGATTGAGGCCTTGGATATTTCATTCTGGATCAAAGTCTCAAGGATTAGGGCCTCAGTCAAAACCCTAATTTCAACTGTGAATGCACTTGAATGATTTCTTATGATCTTGATTCTTCCATCATATCTAAGGCTCATAGATGGTCTCTGAGGATGTATATTACCACATGGAGTCATGTCCCAGGGTTTGAGAACAACTCTTGATCAAAATCAAAACCATGATCCACTTGTCTTGACAAAACCCTAATTGGAGGCAGGGTGAACTTGTGACTCTTTGTATTTGGTGATGAGAACCAGTCACACTTGAATTATTGTTGAGTGAGACCTCTGGGATGTAAGTGAGCTCACATGGTTGCATTTGGAGCCTTCTCTTCTTTAGGAGACTTTGTCCTACTCTTGGTATAAGTCTTGGCTTTTCACAGGAGAAACAAGCTTGCAAAACTGAAATGGTTAGTTAACAATGCATAGCTGATTGAACCTAAATGTCAATATGTTATGACATCTAAGGGGTAAATTTTGGGGTACAACAGTTGCCCCTATTTAAATAACTTTACCGGATGACATGAGGAATGGAAATCCTCGGGACATCCAGGTGAAAGGTATTTAAATATAGCAAACCGAAATTTTTTCCCTTAGATGGGATGCAGATGCTAAGGACAAGCAGCAGACATGCAAATGCTGACATGCCATGAACTTCTAGTATGATGATATGATGGTACAAATATGCAGACAAACAAAACATCAGAGTAGATAACTACAGGTGAGCTTACTGGGGATGGATGAAGGTAAATATCCACAAGAAAGACTTACTAGGGATACTGAGTGACCAACAAAATAGACTCACTGGGGAGACTCTGAGGAAACACCAGGGATAGAAAAATAAAGAGGAAATCCTACATGTCCTCACTGGGGATGGGAGCCAGAGAGGTGCTCTCCACTGGGGAAAAGTCCTGGGAGATGGACGACGTGTTTATAGGTGACCGGACGACACTGGGGAAATAGAAAGATACTCTTACTGGGCATGAAACCAGAAAGAAGACATGATCTCTTATGGGGATCAATTTGAAATAAAAGGATAGACATCAATAAAAGATTTTCTAGAATTTTCTTATACTGAAGAGTTCAAACGGGATCTTCAAGAAACGCCAGAAAAGACAGAGAAAGGCACATCCGTAAAAACATCAGATGGCAAAAGAAACCAGTCGTCCAATAATGGCTTTGAATGAAAGGTACAAATCATAATATCTTAGAAAGCATCAGATGAGAATAAGACAAAATGTTAAATCTGAGAAGGCATCAGATGAAAGTGAACAAGTAGGGATCCAAGACGGCATTGGATGCAAAGAAACCACTCATCCAATAATGGCTTTGAATGAAGGGTACAAATCATAATATCTGAGAAAGCATCAGATAAAAATGAGATAAAATGTTAAATCTGAGAAGGCATCAGATGAAAGTGAACAAAGCAGGGTAATCCAAGAAGGCATTGGATAAAAGGACACTAGACATTCAATAATGGCTTTGAATGAAAGGTACAAATCACAATATCTAATAATGGCTTTAGATGAATGTGAACAGAGACTACATTCAAGAATGGCATTGAATGCAAAGAAACCAGTCATCCAATAATGGATTTGAACGAAAGGTGCAAATCACAATATCTAATAATGGCTTTAGATGATGGTGAATAAAGACTCGGTCTGAAAAACATCAAATAGAGAGACACATCCGGAAAGGCATCAGATGGTAAAGGAACCAGACATCCAATAATGGCTTTGAATGAAAGGTATAATCACAATATCTAATAATGGCTTTAGATAAAAGTGGACAAAGACTCGATATGGAAAAACATCAGAAAGAGAGACACATCCAGAAAAGCATCAGATGGTAAAGAAACCGGACATCCAATAATGGCTTTGAATGAAAGGTATAACTCACAATATCTAATAATGGCTTTAGACGCAAATGAGACAAAGGTGAAATCCAAGAAGGCATTGGATAAAAGAAACCACAACGTTCAAGAAAGCATTGAACGAATATGAACAAGGAGATACCCAAGAAAGCATTGGATAAAAGGAATCACAGTATCCAAGACAACATTAAATGACTGTGAACTTTCAGGAATGGCACTGAAAGTAAAGGTAAATCACTATATTCAGGGATGGTATCGAATGATAGTGAGAAAGACATCCAGGAATGGCACTGAATAAATAGATAAGACTTTCAGGAATGGCACTGAAAGATATCCAAGCAAATTTGGTGGGGATTATAAAAGAGAGGAAAAACTTCCAGGAATAGCACTGAGAGAAACAAGGGGAACAAGATATCCAGGAATGGCACTGGAGTGAGCGAATATAAAGATTCAGGAATAGCACTAGAATGAAAGAAAACATCCAGCAATAGGACTAGATGCTCAAGGAAACTACAACATTCAGGAATGGCACTGAATGAAAGGACGAATAATGTTTTGGTAGGCGCCAAGCAAGTTGGACTTTGACCACAAGGTAAAACGTGGATAACGACGCGTCCTCGGGAGAAATGCAAATGAGGATGAAACACTCATGACATGCATATGGTATAAATTATGCAGATGATATATGATCAAATGCGAATGCAGATGCTGACGACATAACTCGACTCTTTTGGTGAGAAGACACGACTGGAAGACTGATTCCTCAACACAGAGATCACTGCCATTCTGTCTGGGGACTAGAGATGCTATTGTTGGACACATCTCTGCTACACTGGTAAACTGTATCAAGTGATGATCCCTGTAGGAAGGATGGAAAGTTGCATGGGGATTCCTTAAGTTAATTGCCCCAGATTAGCTGACTGTTGTAGATGAGCTGATAATTGCTTCGGTTCGTCTGATTCTGTAACTGACTGCTTTGCTGTACGCTGGGAAAACTTGCCCCAATATGAGCCTTGAAAATGTCTTCTGGATAAACCAATTTTGAGAAGGACTTGCCCCTGAATAACAACCCTTGAACTGATTCTTCAACAGGATTTTGGAAAGAACTTGCCCCTGATAGGATCACTGACCAAGTTTCTTAATTGTTTGAAAATTCCTTGAAAAGAAAGCTAGTTTGCAAACAAAAGTATTTATACAAACATGGTAAATGCAAAGTTCATGCAACTTTTGAAATCAAAATCATTTTTGGAAAGATGCAAAGCATATGGGTCACTGGTCTGAACACGGCGGTTCAAGACACCAAAATGAGAAGTTTAAGCAAAAGGCATGATGCCAAAATAGATGATCTGCAAAGATCTTTGGGAGTCAGTTTACGCAACTTTGCTGTAGTATGCCTTCAAAATAACCTTGCTCCAGTTAGGTCTTTTGAGGGTTGTAACGTGGCCTGGTTCATGGTTTAAGAAACAAAGGATAAAGGCTCAAAATTTATTTGTGCCCACCAAATCTACATGATGAACTCCAGTCCTATGCTCAGTTAACTCAAACTATGCACTCAGGTTCCCATATGTTGGAAATTGCACTAATGATAGTAATGATGATGGTTCAAAATTCAATGGACTTGAGATTACGATCACTACTTCCTTAAAACTTTTGGTTGTCGTACAAGCTTGTTCTTTCTTCTCTTTGTATAAGGTAAGGTCATGAGCTTCACACCTTTCTTAGCTTTTGCCTCGAAAGGGACTCGGCTCATTCTTTGAGTAAGTATTTCTTGATGACCCTTCTTCATTTATCACTTTGGGAACAACTTGTGCTACATTTATTCATTTGTGGAATTGAAAGGTTGTGAACGCCTGGCTTAATGATTATGGTGAACCATAATTGGCGTTTGACTTGAAAGACATCTTCGACACTTGCTTATTGTGTGTGAAGGAAAGTTTGTGAACTTTTGTTGAAAGGCGTCTTGCATGAAACTCTTGTATTTGAATGCACAATCCAGTTAACTAAGAACTACCCTGCCCCAGGTTAAAATTGTGGGTTTTTATTTGTAAAGAAAAGAAACTCCTACTTCGAGGCTCGAGGGGTTAAAGAGGGATTATCTTCCTTATTTCTCCAGTGTTTAGGGATTGAAATAATGCCTTACATCGTCAGCAAAGTTTTGATTTGAAAGCATACTAACAGCAATTTGGGATATAAAGTTTTCATCATCCTCCCTCCAATCTTTGCACAATAAAAATGCAAATAGTGGACAAAATGAATTGAATCAAAAGTTGCAATGCTCATTTCATTAATCATGAAAGTACAAACATAATTTGAAGGCAAACAGCCATTAAAAAATAAGGAATATGCAAACAACCAGAAACAAGGCCTAATGACTAATCAAACACAAGGATGAGCTGTTCAGTCTTTAAGAAGTAGCTGGGATGAAGTCGACTGAAGCTTCACTTGGTGTGCCCTGGCAGAGGGTTTTTCTGAACATTGGGATTGTCCTTAAAGGAGAGGATTTTGTTTCTCATTAGCTCTTGTACTTTAGCCTTCAATGCAAAGCAACCTTCTAAGTTATGGCCTGCACCACCTTGATGGTATTCACAGCGAAGATTAGCCCTATAGCCGGCTGGAAGAGGATTTGGAGGAGAAGGCAAAGGCCTTGTGGTAATCAAACCTTGTTGAACCAAACCAGGATAAAGCTTGGTGTATGTCATGGGAATAAGATCAAATTGATTCCTATTACGGTACTAGTTTTGTCCTGCAGTCGAACGTTGGGAAGCTTGAGCTGGTCGTGGAGTAGTAACTACGGGAGTGACAACAGCAATAGTAGGGTGAATAGCATACTGAGGTTGGGGACGGAGCCTTCTCTACTCAACCATTACGGCGTTAGTCTGATCTTCTCTTTTCTTCTGGAAGTTTCCATAAGATTTCTTCACAGCATTGGAAAATTCAGCAGCTTTTGACACTTTTCCTTTCTTAAGTCCTTCCTCGAGTCTCTGACCGATAGTAACCAAATCAGTGAAGTTGGAGGAAACACTTACAATCATCTTTTCCTAATAGAATGGGGACAGGGTATCCATGAACATTCCAGTCAACTCTTTCTCAGCCAAAGGAGGTTCAACTTGGGAAGCCAACTCCCTCCAGCACTGAGCATACTCCTTAAAAGGTTCCTTCTCATCTTGAGTCATATTTTGAAGCTGGCGGCGATCAGGGGCCATGTCGAGGTTATACTTGTACTGCTTCATGAAGGCATTTACAAGATCTTGGAAGCAATGGATGGAGTTTTACTCAAGACCCATATACCATTGGAGTGATGCTCCACTCAAGCTATTCTAAAAACAGTGAATAAGCAGCTTCTGATTTTTGGTATAAGGAGCCATTTTGCGAAGATACATAACCAAATGAGCTCTTGGGCAAGAATGGCCTTTATATTTCACAAATTCTGGAGTTTTGAACTTAGCAGGCATAACAAGATCAGACACTAAGCACATGTTATCTGCGTCCACATTGAAAAATTCAATACCCTCAACGGCTTTGAGTCTTTTGTCTAAGGTCTGAAACTGCTCACGGATAACTTCAGGTTCAACAAAGTCTTCACAATCTTCTCCCTGAGCACTGGCAGCATTGTACTCAAAGAGGGGATTCTCAAAAGAAGCTCGAACAGTTTGTGGAACAGCATGGACTATAGGTCTGGGCTCGACAAAGACAGGAGCTTGAAATACAGGCATAGCAGTAGATAAAATCGGAGGAGAATAGTTGTGTGGCAAACCAAACTCGGGCCAAGTTAATGGTGGCACTTGAACCGGTGGAGGACCAGCGCTTGAAACTTCCTGGATGACAGTTCTTTGGGGAGGCTCTCCTCTAGCAATCAAAACTTGAAGCATCTCAGTTAGTTTAGTCATGCTCGACTTAAGGTCATCGATCTCTATTCGGACCTCAGCATTGTGTGCCTCTTGCACTGACATCTTACGTTTGTAGTTAGCTCTAGTCCGATACTTGTGTCGAGGAATCAGCTTGGCGACTCATAGGTGATACTGGAAGATAGAGACCACTGGACAAACAGACATATGCAATGAAACATGCAAAGATGCAAATGATACGCAATGCAATAGAAACAGGATGCAAAACAAGATCGAAGCTTCGAGATCACAGCATGGAGTCTGGGTAAAGAATTAACCACAGAGTGTGTACTAGGGTTTATCAACTGTAGAACAGGGTTCTAAAAGTTCCCAGAGTCTATGTAAATCCTTTGGATATTATCGGCCTACGTGACTACTCACGTGGGTTAATAATATTCTCAAGATAAACTCGTCTGGGTGTAGTATCGCGTAACAACTACTTGGGACTACTCCCTCATAGCCACTGCACTACATCCTAAAATGCCAAGTGGGGTGAAGGTAACTACGGTCCTCAGAATCCCTGGCTCCCAATTAGGAAGAGTGACATCAATGCGACTGCTCACATCAGACATCAACAATCCCAAAGGGCCTCATCTGAGTGTGGTCATCATATGCCATAAATTGTTAGGACTACTCCCAACAACCGACTATTGATTACACCACAATCCTATCATAACTGCTCTCAAGTCCGGGTTAGGACTTATCTCACCACTCAAAGTAACCAACCTGCATACAGAAAAACCCAAGCACAACAGGTATATATACAGATATGAATATACAAATGTACAAGCAAGCAAACATATAAATAACACAAATACAAACAAGATAGGCTTAACCCTCTTAGGGGAGACCGTCCCCAGTGAAGTCTCCATTTTCTGTTGCGGTGAGAATCAGATATCAAGCTATTGAATTAACTTGAATCACAAAACATAAAATTCACCACCGAGCTTTAATTTATCCAAAGGAAAGGGTAAAGAACTAAAACCCTAATAAGAGATCGAAGGTTCGGGAGTTGGTTATACTAAGGGAAGGTATTAGCACCCTAAGTATCTGTAGTACTCTACAGGAACCTCTTGTTAGTTTGTGTTATGCTGAAGTTTTCTTGCTAAGGGAACTGTGCTAAGGTAAAGACCTAGGGGTATATACACTAAGTATGCTCGCCAAGACATCACATCTCGTGCCTACGTATCCTGATGGGAATGGAATCAGAGCATTCGTAGTTCACCTAACTAAGGGTGAGAGAGGAACCATTGACTATGGCCAAAGTTCCAAGGGGAATAAGTATGAGCTCATATAGAGTTTAAGAAACTCTCTAAGTCTAAGTTATGATATAAATGGCTATGAGGCCAAGGGGAAGCAGGGTGAAAAGCTTGAAAGCAAAGCTTGTGAGGATTGATTGTTTAGGAGAAGAGATTAATGGCTATCTCTTGAGAAGGCTAGTTTAAAAGGGAATGAAGTATCTATGACCTTACGGTCAATGAAGAGACTTTCATTTGGAAGGAGGGGAGAATAACAGTTCTCATGGGCAAGAATGTTTGTAAAGATATATAGTGTGAAGTGAACAGTATGATATCAAGATTCCAGAAGGACAATGTGACAACTAAACAAAAATATAACTTGTAATGGTTCAACATTTAATGTGTTAGCAAAGGATAATGATACAATTCACAATGCCCAGAAGCATATGAGAACACATACATGTCATCTATTAATCTTGAACTTAAAGGCAAAGAAATCATGGCAAGGAAATTAGTAACAAAACCATAGCACAATGAATTCATTCAAAATTAAAGAACTTTAACAAAATATTTCTCTTATGTATTATCACAAACAACCTAGAGGTCAAATGGTTACTATTAAATAAATAAGAATTTATACATATTTTGTGAATTTTGAAGTTAATTAAAAGAAATATTAAATTTATGAAAAATTAAAATTAAATAACAAAAGAGATTTATTATTTTTTGGGAGATTTTGGTTAAAGAAGAATAATTTTAGTAATTATAAATAAAAGGAAAAATTAAAAAGAAAAAAAATAAAAATGCAAATGCAAATAGGGGTGTATTAGAAATTCTGGATGAATAAAAATCAAAGTAGTGCGCCTAAGTGGGCCTGGAAGGGGGGTGTTGGTAGCAATTTTGGCCCAAATCAAATACAAGGCTGAAAAGAGAAAAAGAAAACAAAACAAAGGGGACAAGGGCGAGGGGGATTCGAACCCCAGTCCCTTTGTTTCACAATGCGCACGGTCTACCACTGGGGTGGCTATACATCCGTTGTATATGCCTCCCAATGTAATACTTAAGCTAAAAACGTTCATAGTGCTTCACCAAATAAATGTTGGATTTCAACAATGGATTGGTCAGACTTTTTTAACCTGCTAAATGCCAAAAATAAAACAAACTGGACCAAATCATCTTGCCATGTTTCTCATGCAACGAAAATGAAATTTGGGAACCCCTCATGAATCCAAAAACGTCATACTAATGTCCCCATTTGTCCACTCATTCTCATCACTAAATTTCAAACAAAATTCAAGACATAAAACATCAAACCATAGTATTCACAACATAGGATAACATTGAACCTTGAAACTCAA
Source organism: Lathyrus tuberosus (assembly GCA_022829125.1). Taxonomy (NCBI): domain Eukaryota; kingdom Viridiplantae; phylum Streptophyta; class Magnoliopsida; order Fabales; family Fabaceae; genus Lathyrus; species Lathyrus tuberosus. The sequence goes on from JALAZF010000179.1 coordinate 1,970,205, forward strand.
AACAATGCCTCAAACGTGGAGACTAAAAGCATGAAAATCAAGTTGTCCAATTGATGTAAGTTCTCAGAATAATGATATGCAATGCAAGCTCCTATAATCAAAAGCATCATTGTTTAAAGCTAACTTAAATCCTCACTTATGGACATATGGCATGCCTCAGAAACGGTTGCACTATGAACATGAACATGATGCCATGGCAGAACTTAAATAGTTCACTGCAAAAGACTTGGCAAAGGTAAAAAGGAACAGATGCTACTGATGTGTTCAGGAATAGGAACAAAAAAATTAGAATGTTATCATGCCAGAAGCCAATTCCTCATAAACCAATGCTCAATGAAAAATACAATACAACAACAATGAGAGACTACCTGAAGCTTGGACATGAATATGGCATCAAGTATTAAAAGAGTAGGAGCAGACATTACCAAGTTATCATACAACACTGCATGCTATCTCAAACTCAATCCTCTATTCATGCTTACTAACCAAAACAGATTTGAATATAGATGCCAAAACTTAAACAACATATGGTGCTAACTTAAAACAAATAGCAGCTGAGGAACTTAGAACAAATTAAAACAAGGATATGAACAATGTAAAATAACATCAAAACAAATATGCTTAGTGAAGAAGACATAATTTTATCATGCTTTGGAAATAAATACGAATCTAATAGTAATTCTCATACCACTTAACATAGACTCAAACAAAAAATATACAACATATGAGTAATTTCAAAGCATGCAAGTTTTAACATAAACAAACAAAATACTATATCTTCCAACACTGACAGTGTCAAACCTGCATTGTGTGAACCAAAAACTTGAAACAAATGAACATACATCTTTGAATGGCAATAAAGACACTCCTCCTCTCAACGTATCTCATACAAGTTCTTGATTATGACACTTAGCATTCAAACATGGCATCAGAATACAATATAAACATAGCCTTAAGACACTGACAGTGCTACAAATATCACTCCTATGCATATGGTCACTCAACTCAAAATGCCAAAAGATAAACTACATGTTCATGATATAGTATGCACAGTCATGTGTGATCAGTGTAAGCATTTGTCATGGCATTCAAGTCAAATAATCTAATCATAACATGGACAATCCAAAAGCAGTTTAGGCATACAACTTCAGCATGAATACATTTGAGTTGTGGCAGACATATCCAAAAGTTTTAATATACATACTTTAGACTCATACTTCTTGTTCAATACATCATCCAAGCTGACTTGAATATGACAGCACCATGATCCTAACCAAAACTTTCTATGTTATTCAATCTATCTTAGCATAATATGACTAGCTTAAGCAACTCTGAATATTCATACTACATCATAAAGATATGGACAAACTATCATCCAAAACTGGTGGTTCAAGAAACAATCATGTAACCTCAACCTTATCTTTCATAAGCTCATTAAAATACAAGGCTCCAACAACAAAAACAGCAAGGAGTTCACTTGAACTTAAAGGTTGTGATCACTAATAAGCTCAAATTCCCCTCATGGCCATGCATATTCAAGATAATTTCCAATGTAAACTATGTTAGCTTATGTTTAATGCACATGATAAAAAGGGCAAAGTAGTGTCACATATTCCTCTTGTCAGTTAGCACAAAGCCTTTTATATTTCTCCAACCAAACTGTCCTGGCATGGACAGTTTGACAGGATTCAAACATTCAATATATCAGGTGGACATGAAAAATAACAGGCCAGCAGTTGGTAACATATAGAAACTTTCATGGCCACATGATAAAATACAAACCAAGAACAAGCATGTCAGTCCCTTATAACACCAAGCAATATCAACAACAACATCACTACTCAAGTTTAAAAACAATCATGGTAGCAAAGAAACAAAGCATGTATGCTACAAGAATTACATATATCAGTATGGATACAACACGAGTCCAAGAAAGTGAAGAATACCTGGTTGAAAATATGCACTGACTTCTTGTTTCCTCTACTTAGCACCAGCTTCCAAATGGACCATTCTTTTTTCCTTCTTGCCAAGCTTGACCTTTAGGAGTTTTTAGAGTGAATATCAGAAATGTTGTTGGTGTCTACATATGAGAACCAGCCTCCTATTTATAGGGAAATGCTGAGGCTTTGAGGTATGGCCAGAACTTAAAACTTTCCCACCTTGCCCTTTTGACAAACCATCGTGTGAGCTGGATTCTCTTCTGAACCAAAGTCTTTCAAAATCTTCTGAACATCTGAGCCAAGCTGGTGAGAAGTGCTTGGAGAGAGGCTCCATGAATAAACAAATACTTCTTTCCTTTGAAAAGTTTCTCTCTCCTTGTGCAAGTGGCATGAACAAGACATAAACACTTATTTTAATGCAAATCAAGTGGCTAATTCGTGGCAAGGCTTGGATTGAATCTAAATGGAACATTAGAACTCAGAAACATGAGGTTTTGCTGATTAGAGAAGGTTTTAAACCATTACACAAAAGTTGGTTTCTTGAGTTTTAAGAAATGAAACCTCCAACTTTCAAGCTTCGAAGCTCCCAGCTCACTCAATGGATTGAGGAGTTCTAGTAGTTTTTGGAAAGCCCTCAATGCCCTCTACAACTTTCATGTTCAAGGATTTTTTATTTGAGGCCTGGAACTGTATGGAAAATTAGGTTGAAGTCGTGTACAAATTAAGGGAAAAAAGCTGAAATTTCACTAAGTCTTCAAGGGTGATTTATCTTCCATGGCTTGTAACTTAAAAACCATGCATTTTTTGGAAGAGGGTCCTCTAATATGTTTTGAATATCATGGAAAGAGCTTCCATTTGATCTTTGAGTCACTCAATTTGGATGTGTGGTTTGAAAGTTATGACTGTTTCAATTTTGGCACTGTCATACCCCAAATTTTGACCACTAAGATTCCCCATCATTGTGCAAACCATCATCACAATATGGGTGTATCATTATGCCTCATTAGTCTCCCCAAATATGGGTGAGTATTCACTACAAACAGTACTTAGGGTTTCAAGCCCTCTTAGAGTTCTTAGACAAAGGATCAATCAAGGAATGGCATGATCTTCAACTTGTCTAGCCTCTCAAACATCCCCAATGGATCAAGAGGACTCCCACAGCAAGAATCAAGCACAAGGTTGCAACATTCTGAGTGGATCAAGCCTCAAAATCAACAATGTCACCAAATTAGGGTTTTGGTCGACCAGGGCCTCCAGATGGAAATTTTCCTCTAGGCATGAGCCAATGCTTCAAAGCATAACCTATGATGCTCCAAGGGACATCATGAACCCAATCATCAAGTCAATTTTGCCTTAGGGGATGCATTCATAAAAAATCAGGAATTAGGGTTTCTTGACCTAATTCACCCCTAAGTTGACTTTTGGGACAAAACATGAGCCAAGACCTCAAAGGAGGATTTGAGGGTCTCTAATACACCACATTGATCCATTTGCAACAATGGGTTGGTCTAATAAGCTTGAGCAACAAGTTTCAATTTCATTAGAACCACAATTAGGGTTTCGCGGGAAAAGTCAACTGTGCCTTTGACTTTTGACCCAGGCATGCTCCCATACCTTGGGACATGATTCAATACACCCTATAACACCTATGAAATCAATCCATAAAATTTGATTTAGCTCAAGGGCTTGATTTCACAGAGGATCGCACAGTTTGGAATTCATCTGATAAAAAGTCAACTGTGCACAAAAGTCAACACTGACTTTTTGAGATTTTTTACAATTTTGGTTCTTTGACCCTCAAATGATGTTAATGTGCGGCTGGAATCATCATTCACCAAGAAAAATCAAGAAAAGTGGGATAAATTGTAAAAGGGGTAACCATAAAAACTTAGAAATTTGTCTAAGTTATGGAACAAAGTGGCTAGGGTACCAACTTTGGAGGATCGTATCTCCTAAACCACAAGGCCATTTTTCCCCATCCAAAGCTAGATTTATAGCTCTCATGGCCCTCTACAAAAGCTTTAAATACAACTCATTCCAATTCCTCATGGATTTTAAGTTATGGAATGATCAAAATCACAAAAAATGAAAATGTCACTTTTTTCCAACACTTAGTGAAACTTTCACTAAGTCGGAATCTGCCTTCACTTTTTTCCAAATGTAGGGGCATTTTTCACTTGGATCCAAAAGGTATCAAAACCAACTATGATCAAACAGTTGTTGTATCATATGAGGGCTTTCCAAAATGGCCAGGAACTCCATCAAAGTCCACTTGAGCCATGAGATATGACAATGGCAACATGCCTTGCTGAAAACTGTCAAAGCAAGGCAGATTTTTGCATTTTGCTCGATTTTCCAAATTTGTGCAAATGACAAACACACTTAGCCATCTGAACACCTCAGGGGGAGACCAAGGAGGGACAAACACTGATCTATCAGCCTCCCAAGTCTTTGGAACCAAAAGTAGAATGCCAAACCTAGAAATGCCTAAAAGAGGGACAAGACTCCAATTTTAGTTTGGAGCATTTAATGGATGCACCAAGGTGGCATGGACTGAGCCATTTCCAACTGAATTCAGTCATGACATATCCAAGACCAAGGGAACCAGCAGCCTGTGCCCTAACCTCTAGTCAATGGCTAGAGGAGACTTGGATTCTCATTGATCAACATTGGCCAAACCTCAGCTGCAGTTCCCAATCACTATTGCTCCCAAAACAAACTTGCTCTACTATAAATAGAGCTCATTTGTGCTCAGTTTAAGTACACCAAAGCCATCAAACTGATGCTTTCCTCAAAATCATCTTCTCACTTCCAAATTTGCCTTCCAAAGCAAGTCACTATCAGGTTTTGAGTTTGAGAGCAATTCCAACCAAACCAATCACACAAACACCTCATAAATATCATATAGAGGTGATCCTAATACTCACAAGTGACCTATAACACCAAAATCACAAAGTCACCTCTCAAAACCTCAAAATTGGACTTTTGTGCATTTTTCAAGCCATGTCTTGATTTAGTCACTTTCCAAACCAGATAAAACCTCAAACACACTCAAAATATCATCCTTGAACTGTCCCAAATGGTTCCCCCCATCTGGAACACCATTTGAGAGAGTTGCTATTTTGGCCACTTTTGCCCCTTTTTCAAGAAAGAGCTCAAACTTGTTCCTGAGGTTTCCAGCTGATTCCAACCATCCTAAAAGCTTCTAAGAGATCATTTGAGGGTGTCCAAAGCATCAAATCACTTCTGGAACAAAGCACTTGGCAGATTGCACAAAAGCTCCAAAAAGAGGTAAGCATCTCAACTTGAACTCTTTAAAATATGCATTGCTTTGAGGTCCACTAATCATGCACATCTTGTACATGTTATATGTGTTGTGTTTGAACCAATTCATCATGTAATTCATGTATGTACCAAGAGATAGCACAGAAAATGCAAATCATGGCCTATTTCAAAACCACTGTCGGGTTTTTCAATAGGAGCATGATCTGAAAAAAAACACCACCACCATTGGATTCCTTGTGAAATTCTAGGCAGGATAGACCTAAATTTTGTCTCAATCCATGGATAAATGAGAAAGTTATGGCCTTCACGTTTCTAACCAAAATCTTGCCTTGCCTTGCCTTGGGCCAGGCCAAAAACAAGGCAAGCCTTGTATATTTGTGGTTGTGTTTCAATCAACGGATGTATCACCACCCCAATGGTAAGGCGCGCGCCCTATACACAAGAGGTATGGGGTTCGAATCCCCCTCGCCCCAGACCCTCTTTTTGCTATTTTTTCCACTTTTCTACTATTTTCCATATTATTTTTAATAGTTTGGAAAATTAATAACTCTCTCAATTTTAATTATTTTTTATTGGTTCTTTTTGCAAAAAATCACAAAAATGTTAAAATATTTTATTCCACAAAAAAATCAAGTTTATATTATTTATTTAATATAATTAGTATTTTTGTGAAAAAATTCCTTTTTAATTGTTTTTAAACATTTTAAAAGTGAATATTTACCTTGAAAATCAAAACCAAATGAGTTTTAATTCATCTTGTGATTAAAATCTCATTTTTCAAACCTTAAACAAAAATCACAAGTGGTTTATTCAAACTCATTTGGTAATTTTATCATTTTCTTTAAATATTTACTTTAAAGGGAAAGAAAATTAGGGTTTCTTTGATTTCAAACCTCATCAATCATTTTCAAAACTCTTTGGGCCTCTTGGTAGAGTGTAAGACCCAATCCTTTATAAATACAAACCTTTTTGGGCCTCAGTGTATTGTATAAGTCCCGACACCATCAAAAAGTTCGGCGCGATCGTCGCCTTTTTAACAAAAACCTTTGGGCCTCTCCTTGAGCTGTAAGCCCCACCACTTGTACAAAAATAAATCTTTGGGCCTCTAATAGAGTGTAAGACCCATCCCTTGTAGATAAAACCTTTTTGGGCCTCAATGTATTGTATAAGACCCAGTACGTTAAAGAAATCTCGGCGCGATCGTCATTTTTCAAACAAAACCCTTTGGGCCTACCCTCGTGTTATAAGCCTCATTCCTTTTCTTTAAACCCTTTGGGCCTCTTGAGAGAGTGTAAGACCCATCCCTTTGTACAGAAAACCTTTTTGGGCCTCAGTCACTTGTATAAGTCCCTGTACAAATAGTGCAATCACTGATAAAACCTTGGGCCTCTCCTTGAGCTGTAAGCCCCAACAATCTTTTCAAAGCACTTTCTCCTTTGATTTAGAATATAATATTGTTATCAAAGCTTTCTTTGTTGAACAACTAACAAAACAACATGGAAGCTCTACAACCGATTAAGTGTTTACCCGCTTTCTTTATCCGCTTTCATATATATATATATATATATATAACTGTATTGTGGGGCTGCTCACTGTAAGTCTTCTTTCACAAACTTTTATATACTTGCTATATATCCACTGTGTAATAATAGTATAGTTATTTAGAGTTTTCCCCGGGAACTACGTCGAGCACTAGGTAAAGCCCTGTTGGTCACTCTTAAATACAAACAAAACTAGATCCCCATGGGATTACCAGACACAGTCTTCCCTCCTCTTGGGGTTAAACAATATGGAGACGTGAAAGGCAGCATTCTCGGTGAATCCTTTCTCAGACTGTCACCCATGGACATTGTCAAAGAAACTCTAACTCCCCAGAGATGATCTTTTCTCCGTGAATGGCATCTCTTGAGTTTCTTCCAAATTCTCAGACTTTCCTGGCTTGATCTATTCTCGGTGAATGGCATGTCTTGAACTTCTCGGGGTTTGGGGACCCACAGGCTTCTTAAAAGCATCCCCACCTTCTCTTGGGCGTTGTACAAGGACCCTTCGGCTTCTTAAAAGCTCTCATGCCTTCTCTTGGGCTTAGTACAAGGACCCAGAGACCTCTACAGGTATAGGAACAGAACCTAGTCATCAATTTGCTAGAGCTGTCTTTCTGAGTTAAGTGTCAGACCAGTTAATGGGTTGACCTTCATCCCTTAACACACCAGCCTTCTCTTGGGCGTCATACAAAGATCATTCACTATCTGAGAATCGATTTCTCAGAACAACAGTAGACTTGGACAGTCTCAATACCCTTTGGATTTCCCATTTCCTTAAAGAACAGGAAATAACCCTGATCCTCTGATCAGTGCCAAGGCACAACCATACCTTTAATCTTTCCTTTTATAAGAACTGATTTTCTCTTTTATCCAACATACCGGACATGTCACTAAATTGAAACAGTCACCAGCATAAGTAGCATCCTCTTGGGCTTTGTACAAATAATTCTTCCCATCGGAGCTAACCTTTACACACTCTCTTGTTGAGTATAAAAGACTCTCTTGTTGAGTCAAACTCTCTTCAGCCTCTATCTCGGGCTTTGTACGAGATAGAAAAAAACTCTCTTGTTGAGTATAAAAGACTCTCTTGTTGAGTCAACCACTTTTAGCCTCCATCTCGAGCTTCGTACAAGATAGAAATCACTCTCTTGTTGAGTATAAAAGACTCTCTTGTTGAGTCAACCACTTTTAGCCTCCATCTCGGGCTTCGTACGAGATAGAAATCACTCTCTTGTTGAGTATAAAATACTCTCTTGTTGAGTCAATCTCCTTTCATCCTCTATCTCAGGCTTTGTACGAGACAGCAAAACACTCTCTTGTTGAGTATAAAAGACTCTCTTGTTGAGTCAAACACCTGTCAAAACAGACTCTCTTGTTGAGTCACTTCCCTTTTAGCCTCCATCTTGGGCTTCGTACAAGACACATAAAAGCGCCCTTTTTTTTAGTCAGTCACTTGTTAGCACCCTCTTGTTGGGTCACTAGCCTCCTCTTAGGCTTAATCAACCTTTTAGCATCCAAATCTGTGCCTTGCTCACAGCCTACAAACATCAACAACTCCTTTCCCCCCATCTAATTGCTGTAAGCGGCAAGCCTCTGGATTATTTACATCTACGCCACTGTCCCTCTTTTAGCATGAGAAATTCCTAAGGAAAGATGGCATTGCTCTAAACTGAGTTAAAGTCTTCTCTTTCAGGTTAAAAAAAAATCCCCTATAAAGGAAATTATGGCATTGCTGGATTCACATATCCCAGTTAAAGTAATTATCCTTTATAATCAGTCACCCGACAGTTGTGATAAACAGACCAAATATCCCCCTTTAGAGACGACAAATTCTCTCTCATCCATAAACCCATTAGCTTCACATCTTGGGCTTTGAACAAGATATAAATCACCTTTAGCTTCATGTCTTGGGCTTTGAACAAGACACCAAAACAACCTATTTTCCTCCCATAGAATAGGAGGAACTACGATCGCTCTTATTTCCTTGTTTCATCGAACAGGAATACGTAGACATAAGATTGAAAAAAATCTTAGCGAGCATAATAATCAAAAACCCAAAACCCAGTATCTCCACTAAATCAACCCAAAAGCATCAAATCTAAACACATTACCAAAAACCTCACAAATAATCCAAACACCGTGTTCTCAGGCAAAATAACTGAAGATTGGGCCCCACATCCACATAGCATTTGTAACCTAATAGACTGTTGTTCAAACTCAGTATGCAAGCAGGGTTAATTGGAGACATCTATTTCCCTTCCTTAATCAGGTCAATAGGCTAAAAAATGAATCAAACTGTAGTACCCAAGCGATAGTGACTCAGGACCACAAAAATCGCGCTACAGAAAAAATGGCGCCCACCGTGGGGTCCGTCTTCTCTTTCTTATGATCTTAGGTAGAAAACCCTTAGTTCACAAAATGTCACAGAAATGGCAACTCTCCTGGGGAGTCATTGTCTGTATAGGATCATAAGACTAGAGGTCTAGGATGATTAAGACAAATATATATACTGCTTTTCCTAATTGATATCTGTGTTTATTTTTCTGCTAATGGGAATGCATGTGATGCCGCATGTGGAAAGATTGAGTATACACCTAAGATAGGTGATGGCAATGCGGGTAATCTTGCGGGGAGTGAATCCGAGTTAAGAGTCCCCGATCGACCATCAAACTCAGTGGAGACTCCCTTTGCAGATATATTGCCTATACGACTCCGGTTGTTGAAAGTAGTGTGGTCGACTGGGTTATCTGAGAAGCTGAGGTTTTTAGTAGACTTAAGCCATTTTGTAGTGCAGAAGCTATCAAAAATAGTTGTCACGCGATACTACCCTCATCTGAGATCGTTCTAAGATGCATCAGCTCGCTGGCGATCCACTTGTTGTTGTTATCCCAATAGGGGTCAATGATTTTGCGGACAGGTACAAAAAATCACCAGTATAAACCTTTAGGGGGGGTAGAGCCTTGACTTCATGACACCGACCCTTTGACCCCATCTTTTTTCTATGTTTTTGTGTGCTGCATTCATACATTCATTTAAAAAACATTAAAAAAAATCTTCTCTTCTAGTCTCTAAGACAATGATTGCCAATGTCAGAGAAAGGAGATTGCACTAATGGATTTCGGTAGAAAGAAAACTCATAAGTACACCTTCAAGGTTCCAAAACTAGAGGATTTGAGAGGTCTGGCGAGAATGATCACCAACCACGAGGCTTTCAGAGCCAAGTATGGAGGATTGTTGTCCTTGTTAAGAGTTCATGTAATCGAAGGAATCATGTCCACACTAATCCAGTTCTACGATCCGGTCTATCATTGTTTCACCTTCCTGGATTATTAGCTAGCACCAACGCTGGAGGAGTACTCTCACCTAACTGGTTTGTATATTACTGATCAAGCTCCCTTTTCTGGACTGGAAGAAATTCCAAAGGATCAAACCATTGCAAGAGAAATTTATCTGGACGAGTCAGAAGTCAGGACTCACATGACCACTAAGGGTGGAATCCAGGGTTTGCCAGCCCAGTTCTTGACAAAGAAAGCCCCATATTTTGCTAGTATAGGGAACGTGGCCGCTTTCGAGAGCATCTTTGTTTTGCTCACGTACGGGTTATTTTTGTTTCCCAACATTGATAACTTCGTAGATGTCAACGCCATTAAGATTTTTCTGATTCGAAACCCTGTACCGACTTTGCTCGCAGATGCTTATCATTCGGTACACTTAAGGAATTTGTATAGCGGAGGAATGATCACGTGTTGTGTACCCTTGCTGTACAAATGGTTCACTTCTCACTTGCCCAAGTCTGCTGCATTTTGGGATCAAAAGAATACTTTACGTTGGTCGCAGAGAATCATGTCTCTTACCAACTCTGACATCGATTGGTACAATCGAATCTACGACGGGATCAGGATCATTGAACATTGTGGAAATTTCTCAAATGTACCCCTTATAGGAACTAAGGGAGGAATCAACTATTATCCAATTCTCGTTCGTCGTCAATTTGGATACCCGATGAGGCATGTCCTGCGTAATGCTCATCTGGAAGGTCTTTTCTTCAAGGAAGGAGAAAATGACAGGGCACTAAAGACGAAAATAGTGCATGCCTGGAAACACATTCATAGAAAAGGAAGAGAGTCTCTAGGAAAACCAGACTGTGTCTCGGTGGAGCCTTATCTCCATTGGGTACAAACTAGAGCTCTCAAGCTGAGGATGCCTTACCCTCGCCAGGAAGTTCTTCCATTAAGGGATTCTGCCCTTTATTTTATGTATGAGACAGAAAAACATCAGGTTACTCTCAGCAAAGTTCAGCAGGAGAAGAGGTCTTGGAGGAACAAGTATCGTATTCTCAATGTGGAGTGTAAGAAAATACAATAACTGTTAAAAGAAAAGGATGCTCTTATTGAGATTTTAGAGCAACACGCTGTAGAGAATCAAGAAGACCAAAGGAATTTGCTCGCTCCTTTCACTTGGCGAAGGGATGACAACCCGACAACGGCCCAAGAGCCCCGGTCAAAGAAAAGGAAAGTACCAGAACCAGCACCTGAGCTCTCTTCAGAGAGGACTCAGGACCCATTAGCTTAGATTTCCTTTCGCAGTACTATGTAAATTACTGTATTTCCATTTCTGCAATCCTTTGAATTCAATAAAACGGGATCTTCCCCACTGTTTGATATTTGCAATCTAATTGTCAAAGTTTACTTTGAATAAACAAAAATATATACAATTAATATAATCATTGCATATCATTCATCATTCTCACTTCATGCATTCTTCTTACCTACGAATCTCACGTTTGCGTCTCGATTCTAGAGTCAAACTGTCTCATTCATACAATACTCAGGCCAATCGTCAAAAAAAGATGGATGATCTCGAGGAAGGGAACAGAGAGTTGAGGGAAGAGATCGACACTCTAAAAGAGGATCTGAGAAAGCTTTATAACGACATGCAAGCTCTAGCAGAAGCTCAAATGTAATAACAAAGGACTGTGATCTCGAAGATCACATCTATGCCCATAGTGGAGAAGTATGATCCTAGGTATAAAATGCCGAAAGATCGTCCCTGGGGCATGCCTATCAACTATATCCCAGAAGGATATGTTCCGCCGATCAATGAGGATCAAGGAACCGCAGCAGGAGCTGTTGGGCCTGAAGGTTACAAACTTCAGGAAAGCGAACATCCCAGGGGCATGACAGGAACTCCTGAAGGTTACAAACTTCGGGAGACACCGAGAGTCTCGGCCATGATGACTATACCACCACCCACGGTACACACTGTCCCAGAAGGATAGATTCCACAGATACCTTCTGGTGGAAACGACAGCATGTTCGACAGAATGAATGAGTTCCAGGAACAATTCCAGGAGATGCAGAAAGAACTACAAGCCCTTCGCGGTCAGGATTTATTTGGAAAGGACGCAGCAGACCTTTGCTTGGTCCCCAATGTGAAAGTTCCGCACAAGTTCCATGTACCCGACTTTGAAAAGTACAAGGGTAACTCTTGCCCTCAAAGCCACTTGGTGATGTACGCTCGACGAATGTCGGCTCAGACAAAGAACCAGGAGCTACTAATTCATTACTTTCAGGATAGTTTAACCGGTGCCGCATTAAAATGGTACTTGGGTTTAAACTGCGCTACGATCGACACATTCAGAGATCTTGGCGCTGCTTTCGTTCAACAGTATAAATACAATTTGGACATGGCACCGGACAGAGATCAACTCAGATCAATGTCACAAAAGGACAAGGAATCCTTTAAAGAATACGCGCATAGATGGCGTGAAATTGCCGCCCAGATTTGTCCACCTATGGAGGAAAAAGAGATGAAAAATATCTTCTTAAAAACCTTGAGCTCATTTTACTACGATATAATGGTTGTCAGTGCGCCCAGTGACTTCACCGAGATGGTGGGCATGGGAGTTCGTCTTGAGGAAGCAGTCTGAGAAGGACGTTTAGTTAAAGACGCTGGATCGTCAAGTAGTACAAAATGATACAGTAGTGCTCTCCCTAAGAAAAGAGAGAAGGATATTAGGAATATCTCTCTCGGAAAGCAAAGGCGACATTACCAACCAGTAGCAGCTGTAACTCCTGCTATCAACCCTGCGCCTATTCCTACGTATCAACCTCAAGTTGCGCAGAGCCAACCGAATCAACAGCCTCTTCAGTAGGTCCGTTCCCCGTACAACAACAATCGTACAACGCGACCCTCAGGGTTCGACCCTATACCCATGTTGTACGCAGAACTGCTTCCATTATTACTGGTCAAGGGGCACGTCCAAACTAAGTCTCCTCTTACTGTACTGGAAAATCTACCTTTTTGGTTCAAAACGGATCAGACTTGTCCTTACCATCAAGGAGGATCAGGGCATAACATAGATAACTGTCTCAGTTTCAAATCCGATGTACAAAAGCTTGTTAGGAGCGGGGTCTTATCTTTCAAAGATACGAATCAGAATGTTCTTACAAACCCGCTGCCTCAACATGAGAAAGCTACATTCAATTTGATAGAGGGAGAGTCTAACAACATCTATAAAATTCATGATGTACTCTTATTAAGGGCCAATTTGGTCAAGATGCATTGTAGACAGAGCGGATACGGCCATCTGCCACCTCATAACTATCACCAGTGTGATATCTTCTCTAAAAATAATCAGGAATATTCTGTGGTGCAATCAGCTCTACAGGAACAATTGGATCTCAGGTGGATCCAAGAGAATCGAGTTCGTGGAGTCAACATAACCTATACGAATTCCAACGTCATTCAGAACCACGACATCTGTGCAATGAATGCCAACTTGGTGGCAATGCACTCAAGGCAAAGCCAGTATCATAATCTGCCGCGGCACGATTACAATTCTTGTCTGACTTCCTCAGTAAACAAACAGGGATACTCTTTTATATAAGAGGCCCTCCAGCGTCAGATGGATCTTGGGTGGATCCAGGACTACCATGATAGAAATCCTTATCAGATCAACATGATTCAAATCTTCGATATTCGTTTGATGAATACCAGCTTGGTGGAGTTACACGCCAAGCAAGTCCAACTCAGTTTTCTCACTTTTCACGAGTATCTGAGCTATAAAGGATGTCGTAAAAGTAACCAAGGGTGCACTCTCATTCAAAGAACTTTGCAACACTTGTTAAACCACTGGTGGCTTCCAATCTATATGGATGAAGACACGCAACAAATCAGTGTGGTTGACAGGAACCCTACTCGGCATCAAAGTCCGGATGTCCGATCTATGGAAACTGACCTGGTAAGGTTGCCCTGCATTCAAAGCGGACGTGGCCGGGTGCCACCACACAATTACGAACGCTGTAGAGTCTACTCTAAAAATAATCAAGGATGTTACCTCGTGCGAGCAGCCCTTCAAGGTCAGTTGGATCGTAAAGAGATTCACCCGTGTCCGAGTTCCGAGCCAATCAACTGGACGCCGGACTACTTCGCTGATCAAATCAAAGATGTTGTCATAATTTCTGATCATCAACAGAATAAGGATGTTTGTGCCATCATTCCTCTACTGGACGAATCAAAAGTTCCTAGCCAGGAACTGATTGAAGTTACTTACGACAGTCAGAAAAATCAGAAGGCTCCTGTAGTTATTTATTTGCCAGGACCATTACCGTATGAATCAGCTAAAGCGATCCCTTACAAATATAGTGCAACAGTAATTGAGAATGGAAAGGAACTTCCATTACCCTCTGTCGTGAATATTGCAGACATTAGTCGAGTAACACAGAGCGGTCGAATCTTTAACCGAGGGGTTAGAGAACCTAACAAAGAAAAGGAACTTCAGACAGAAGCTCCTGATCCACCAGTCGGTCAATCCAGTAATCCCGACCTTTCAAAGAATAATGATGAGATGCTAAAGCTCATCCAAAGGAGTGAATACAACATTGTTGATCAGCTGTTACAAACTCCTTCGAAGATCTCTACGCTATCACTTTTACTCAGTTCCAAAGCCCACAGAGAGGCTCTACAGAAAGTCTTAGAGTAGGCCTTTGTGGAACAGGATGTGTCAATACTACAGTTCGATAGCATCATCTCTAACATCACTTCCTGCAACAACTTAAGATTCAGTGATGAGGATTTGCCAGAGGAGGGCAAAAATCACAACATGGCGCTCAATATCACAGTCAACTGCCAGGACGATGCTTTAGCCAGCGTACTGGTAGACACAGGATCGGCCATCAACGTTATACCAAAGTCCACTTTAATGCGGATATCATTCAAAGGATCCCCGATGAGGGGCAGTGAGGTCATTATCAAAGCCTTTGATGGATCTCGGAAAGCAGTTATCGGCGAAGTCGACCTTCCCATAACTATTGGTCCTCACACTTTCCTAATCACTTTCCAGGTCATGGACGTCCGGGCAGCGTACAATTGTTTATTAGGAAGACCTTGGATACACCAGGCTGGGGAAGTCATTTCGACGCTGCACCAGAAACTGAAGTTCGTCAAGAACGATCAACTCGTCATGATCTGTGGAGAACAAGCCTTGATCGTGAGTAACCTGACATTATCTACTTGTATAGAACCCGAGGAGGTTGTTGGGACTCAGTTCCAAGCACTTTCGGTGAGCAATAAGAATCAATCAGAGAAAGGAACCTCGATTTCCTCATACAGAGATGCTCTCAAAGTGATCAAAAATAATAATACAAAAGGATGAGGATAGCTTGTCATTCCTACCGATAACAAAACAAAGAAGGGTCTTGGTTTTTCTGCGACCTGTACCCAGACAGCTGCTAACGATGAAAGTCTTCATCCCATTCAGGACTTCTTCCACAGTGGAGGTTTCCTTCACCCAGTGCCTCAAGCAGTCCATACCATCAACGAGGAAGATCCCTCTAATACAGATGAGGAGTGGAAGTCCTATCTTAACGAGGACGGTTATATGTCTCAGGAAGAGGTGCCCATACCATTTTTCTATCCCGCACAGAGTCCGAGATTTATACCCAGGTCAGATGTCAGAACAATATATGGAGATTATGATCCTAAAGGATGTCGTGCTCCACCAAACTCATTACAGGAGGATACTCTGATGAAAGACAACTTTGACCACGACTATTATGGCCCAATGGATGGCTTGCCTATCTGGCAGCCGTACCCAGGAGAGTTGGGGCAAGAAAATCAGCCGAACAATGAAAATCAGCTGAGCATCGTTGAAAGCAATACCTACGTCCCCACCATGTCATGGGATCAACACTCAGGTCATTCAGAAAATATCCAGTGCGACGATGAATTCGCAAAGTTTGCAGGACTAGAATTCATCAACTATGCTTTTCCAGAGGTCAACGTCATCGAAAGGGATGACTCCTCCAGTTCCAAAGAAGTGTGGGACACCTTGGGACAACTAAGTGGAAAATACGACTTCATGGTCAAATACACTGCTCTCGAAAGCTCTTGCATCAGGCTCGAAGACATTCAGCCAACTGGGTAGGGAGATCCACCTGAGAGCACAAATACTCTACAAAATACAACTGAGGAATCCTCCTACGACAACGCTGCCTGGGAGACAGATTCCAATGATCCTGTTCTGCCAGAAATTAGCGTTATTTCTGAAGAAAAATCAAGGAAGGTACCAGACTTTGTGATTCACCGAGGAGTTTGCCGCCAATGGGTTGCTGTCGATGTTCCGAAGATTGTTCATAAGTCAAAGTAATTGTCGTCTTTAACCTTTCACCCTGCCCAGGTGAAACAAATGTTTTGATAGGGCTCACTTTCTGTAAATATCCCTCTTCGCTTCTCCCAAAGCGAAAAAGTTTTGTTTTATAGGGCTGTAGTTTCAAGAATCGACCGTTCATAAATAAAATAACGTCATTCTGTAATTTCCGCATTTATTGCTGTTTTCTCTTTTCGCTTTTCCACCAGTAAAACAGAGGTTGAGACGAACTCATCCGGACATGGCCATCAAAATCAAAGAGGAGGTACAGAAACAGATTGACGTGGGTTTTCTCGCCACATCAGAATATCCTCAATGGTTAGCCAATATCGTACCCGTTCCAAAAAAGGACGGAAAGGTCAGAATGTGTGTCGATTACAGGGATCTAAACAAGGCTAGTCCAAAGGACGACTTCCCTTTACTTCACATTGACATGCTGGTAGACAGTACAGCAAAGTTCAAAGTCTTCTCCTTCATGGATGGATTCTCGGGCTATAATCAGATCAAAATGGCACCGAAAGACATGGAGAAAACTTCGTTCATTACCCCATGGGGTACCTTTTGTTACAAGGTAATGCCGTTCGGTTTGAAGAACGTCGGGATAACCTATCAAAGGGCCATGACTACTCTGTTTCATGACATGATACACAAAGAAATAGAAGTGTATGTCGATGATATGATTGCCAAATCTAAAACAGAAGAGGAGCATGTGACCCACCTGTCAAAATTATTCGAGCGGCTAAAAAAGTACAAACTCCGCTTGAATCCCAATAAGTGCACATTTGGTGTCCGTTCAGGGAAACTCTTAGGGTTCATCGTCAGCCAGAAAGGAATTGAAGTTGGTCCTGACAAGGTCAAGGCCATTCAAGAAATGCCTTCTCTGAAAACTGAAAAAACAAGTTAGAGGATTCCTGGGACGTTTTAACTACATTTCCAGATTCATGTTCCTCATGACCGCGACATGCGCACCAATTTTCAAATTACTCAAAAAGAATCAAGACTGCATTTGGACAGAAGATTTCCAAACCGCCTTCGACAGTATCAAGGAATATCTGTTGAACCCACCGATTCTATCACCACCAGTGGAGGGAAGACCATTAATCATCTACCTCACAGTCCTAGAGGACTTAATGGGTTGTGTACTTGGCCAACAAGACGAAACCAAAAGGAAAGAGTCTGCCATTTACTATCTGAGCAAGAAATTCATCGACTGCGAGACTCGTTACACTATGCTTGAGAAAACTTGTTGTGCTTTGGCTTAGACAGCCAAACGTCTTCTCCAGTACATGATTCATCACACTACTTGGTTAATCTCGGAAATGGATCCAATCAAGTACGTCTTTGAAAAATCTGCTCTCACGGGAAGGATCACCCGTTGGCAGATGTTGTTATCAGAATACGACATCAA
This sequence comes from Lathyrus tuberosus, assembly GCA_022829125.1. Taxonomy (NCBI): domain Eukaryota; kingdom Viridiplantae; phylum Streptophyta; class Magnoliopsida; order Fabales; family Fabaceae; genus Lathyrus; species Lathyrus tuberosus. The sequence goes on from JALAZF010000179.1 coordinate 1,988,028, forward strand.
GTACCATGCTCAGAAAGCCGTTAAGGGAAGTGTTTTAGCCAATCATTTGGCACATCAGCCGATTGACAATCAAGAATCAGTCGGATTTGACTTCCCAGACGAAGATGTCATGTATCTAAAAATGAAAGACTGCGATGAACCGCTACCCAGTGAAGGGCCAGAACCAGGTTCCCAGTGGGGACTAATTTTTGATGGAGCTGTCAATCATTATGGAAATGGAATTGGGGCAATCATCATAACACCTCAGGGTACCCACATTCCTTTCATCGCCAAACTTACATTCAAGTGTACAAACAACGAGGCCGAATACGAAGCTTGTATTATGGGTCTCGAGGAAACAATTGATTTGAGGATCAAGAACTTGGATGTATATGGCGACTCAGACCTGGTTATCAATCAGATCAAAGGAGATTGGAACACATACCAATCAGGACTGATTCCTTACAAAGATTATGCAAGAAGGTTGTTACCTATCTTCAACAGAATCGAGTTTCATCATATCCTTCCATGATTAGTGTAGGTCAATGGAATGACCTACCTAAGATTGACATAATGCGCCTTGAACGACCCGCTTACATCTTCACGGTTGAAGCAGTCATAGATGACAAACCTTGGTATCACGATATCAAATGCTTCCTTCAAAAATAAGAGTACCCACCTGGGGCATTAAGAAAGGACAGAAAGACCCTCAGAAGGCTGGCTGGCAGTTTTTTCTTGAGCGGTGATACCCTCAATAAGAGAAATTTCGACATGGTCTTGCTCCGATGCGTAGACAGACCAGAAGCAGACATGCTGATAAAAGAAATTCATGAAGGATCCTTTGGCACACATGCCAACGGACACACAATGGTGAGAAAAATTCTAAGAGCAGTGTACTATTGGTTGACCATGGAATACGACTGCTACAAGTACATGAGGAGGTGTCACAAGTGTCAGATATACTCCGACAAAATCCATGTACCGCCAACGCATCTCAAAGTTCTCTCTTCCCCGTGCCCTTTTTCCATATGGGGAATCGACATGATTGGCATGATTGAACCTAAGTGATCGTGATAAACTATACGTCTAACGGTTACTAACTGCAAGTGGACAGCCTAATCGCGTAGTAATAAAAGATATCGATCCCACAGAGACCAATGTCAATCTATTGTTATCTATCGCTGCGTTGTAAAGCTAGGGCTAATGATATTTTTGATTTAAGGGAAACTAAAACTAGAACTGAAAATAAAACTAAGAAAATATAATAGAGAAAGAGAGACCGGAATATGGATTCCGCGCTCCTAAGGGACTTTGTAGAATTCGGGTACTAATTACGACTATAACTTAGTTCCGTAGAATATACCAACTTAAAGACTCTGCCTCACGCTCTCGCGGTATTAACTAAAGCCATCCTTCCTAATCCCAAGATTTTTCTCTCGCTCGCCCGGTAACTAAGAAATACATTTTGAAAGCCAATAACATCCTAACCAACATCTAAAGCGCTCCCGCTGTATTTAGATATGGTGCCTAATTTCCACTATCTGGTTCGATCCCCACGCTCTCGCAGTGCCGGCTCTAACCTTAATTAATTTCTCACTCTCGTGACAAAATCGTGTTAAATAACCTCTCACTCTCATGACAAAGCTATTTAAATTCAACTTAGAAATTAAAACCAAAACAGATTTTTAATCGTAAGTTCGCACCTATAATTTCTACCGAGTTCCGTCGGTAACGACGGTCCTCATACGCCGGACTCAAGACTATTTAGCTAGACATGGATAAGAAAATAAACATGCAGATGCAGATATGATAATAAACTAAAATCGAAAACATGCTTTGGAAACTAAATAAGAAAACGATAAAATAAATAATAATAAATAACACCTGGAATAAATGACTTTGAAATAATACACTGAAATCTTGAATGCGAATCCGGTTGCAGAAAATAAAATGACAGAAAATAGAATCCTAAAACTAATATTGGGAATAGTCCCCCGGTGTGGAGAACTATCCCGTTTACATAGTAAAAGAAACTGCTTAAAATCTAAAGAAGGAAAATCTGGCAATTGAAATTCGACCCCTTCACTGAATGCCTGCTGTTTCTTTTATAATGCTTTGATGCTGGAGCAGTTGAGTGAATGATCGTGGAACTCGTGTGTGGAAAAATGAATGAGTGGAACCGGAAAAATAGGGGAAATGGGAGACCGAGGAAAGGTAGGGAAAATGGAGATTAATTCTCCCCTTTTTTAGGGGTGGCTTGCGCCACCCTTTCCCTTTAACCTAGTGGCTTGCGCCACTCTTATGGTAGGTGGTGGGCGCCACCCCACTATGTGGCCTGCGCCACATGTGTGAGTGGTGGTGGGCCCACCTATTTTATTTTTTTTTCTTTTCCTTTTCATTTCCTCCCACTTTTCTTCTTCATTTTCTTTCCTTCTTCTTTCTTTCTTCTTTCATTTCCTTTTCTTCAATAATTCTTCAATTTTCGATAAATTTCATTTCGAACCGAGTACCTGAGAAACATAAATAAATACGGATAATATAAAGCATAAATCGGTAAAAAGCAAATAAAACGTAGTATAAATTCATGTAAGTCAAGCCAAATAAACGATATAATTTCGCGTTATCACTAAGGCTTCGAACGGACATCGGTTCATCCTGGTAGCCATTGACTACTTCACCAAGTGGGTCGAAGCAGCGTCATACGCTAATGTAACCCGACAAGTGGTGGTCCAATTTATCAAAAACAATATCACTTTAGTCGGTCTTATCCCCTAGTGATAAAAGTCCTCTCAATCGAGTTGTCACTTCTTTCCTCATCAAGAAATGTCGCGTCTAAGCAACCTCGCCTCCAGTTTATTTATGGATTGGAGTTGGCCCTTGACCACTTTGATAACTTGAGCCTCTGAAAAACCAAATAACTTTCGACAAACATCACTCTTCGCCATTGAAGATGACATCCTCGCTTTCCCGGATTAAGGAAAATCCCCATAGAAAGCCCTCTTAATCTAAGATTTGGCAATACAGCGGTTTTTCTCCGAAAGATTCACTGATGAAAAGGTCATCAGCACCTCAAAATGGGATCACATCATAGGGCATTTCTCCGAAAAGATCTCCGAGAAAAGTATGATGTAATATCCCCAAGATGGAAACAATCTCTCAAGAGACTCGTTCTCCCCAGTAGGGTCGACAAATGGCATCTCCAACAGAGAAGTTTATACACCTCTACGATTCAGATAGATGGGTCCCCCAGCAAGTCTGACCTCAAAACTTTTTCCATCAAATGGCATCTCCCCAGGAAAATTCGGCTAGAAGTTTGAGGAAAAACCGCTACAAACAGCGTCCCTTGTCAAGAAAGTTTATTGACAAAAGAAACTAAGACCAGTTCCTTGGTAGGAAACCAGGAACGAGGGGAAGTTTATTTCAGAAACCGAGACCAGTTCCTTGGTAGGAAACCAGGATCGAGGGGAAGTTTATTTTAGAAACTAAGACCAGTTCCTTGGTAGGAAACCAGGATCGAGGGGAAGTTTAGTTCAGAAACTGAGACCGGCTCCTTGGTAGGAAACCAGGATCGAGGGGAAGTTTAGTTCAGAAACTGAGATCAGTTCCTTGGTACAAAGACCAGGATCGAGGGGAAGTTTACCTTTTCTAAGCATCATTGCTTAGCAAAATAAGAAGGATGCGTGAACTGCCATTCTTAACCACCATCAAAATTTTGAGTATTCCGATATTTAATCCTCTTGCACCCCGAATGCCCGAATACCTTCGCCATTCACACCATCGGGTCCAAGAAGATTAAATTGGGGCATTTGTCATACCCCAAATTTTGACCACTAAGATTCCCCATCATTGTGCAAACCATCATCACAATATGAGTGTATCATTATGCCTCATTAGTCTCCCCAAAGATAGGTGAGCATTCACTACAAACAGGACTTAGGATTTCAAGCCCTCTTAGAGTTCTTAGACAAAGGATCAATCAGGGAATTACATGATCTTCAACTTGTCTAGCCTATCAAACATCCCCAATGGATCAAGAGGACTCCCACAGCAAGAATCAAGCACAAGGCTACAACATTCTGAGTGGATCAAGCCTCAAAATCAACAGTGTCACCAAATTAGGGTTTTGGTCGACCAGGGCCTCCAGATGGAAATTTTCCTCTGGGAATGAGCCAATGCTTCAAAGCATAACCTATGATGCTCCAAGGGACATCATGAACCCAATCATCAAGTCAATTTGCCTCAGGGGATGCATTCATAAAAAATCAGGAATTAGGATTTCTTGACCTAATTCACCCCTAAGTTGACTTTTGGGACAAAATATGAGCCAAGGCCTCAAAGGAGGATTTGAGGGTCTCTAATACACCACATTGATCCATTTGCAATAATGGATTAGTCTAAGAAGCTTGAGCAGCAAGTTTCAATTTCATCAGAACCATAATTAGGGTTTCGTGGGAAAATTCAACTGTGCCTTTGACTTTTGACCCAGGCATGCTCCCAAACCTTGGGACATGATTCAATACACCCTATAACACCTATGAAATCGATCCATCAAATTTGATTTAGGTCAAGGACTTGATTTCACAGAGGATCGCACAGTTTGGAATTCATTTGACAAAAAGTCAACTGTGCACAAAAGTTAACTTTGACTTTTTGAGATTTTTCACAATTTTGGTTCTTTGACCCTAAAATGATGTTAATGTGTGGTTGGAATCATCATTCATCAAGAAAAATCAAGAAAAGTGGGATAACTTGTAAAAGGGGTAACCATAAAAACTTAGAAATTTTTCTAAGTTATGGAACAAAGTGGCTAGGGTACCAACTTTGGAGGATCATATCTCCTAAACCACAAGGCCATTTTTCCCCATCCAAAGCTGGATTTGTAGCTCTCATGGCCCTCTACAAAAGCTTTAAACACAAATCATTCCAATTCCTCATGGATTTTAAGTTATGGAATGATCAAAATCACAAAAAGTGAAAATGTCACCTTTTTCCAACACTTAGTGAAATTTCCACTAAGTCAGAATCTGCCTTCACTTTTTTCCAAATGTAGGGCCATTTTTCACTTGGATCCAAAAGGTATCAAAACCAACTATGATCAAACAGTTGTTGTATCATATGAGGGCTTTCCAAAATGGCCAAGAACTCCATCAAAGTCCACTTGAGCCATGAGATATGACAATGGCAACATGCCTTGCTGAAAACTGTCAAAGCAAGGCAGATTTGTGCATTTTGCTCGATTTTCCAAATTTGTGCAAATGACAAACACACTTATCCATCTGAACACCTCAGGGGGAGACCAAGGAGGGACAAACACTGATCCATCAGCTTCCCAAGTCTTTGGAACCAAAAGTAGCATGTCAAACCTAGAAATGCCTAAAAGAGTGACAAGACTCCAATTTTGGTTTGGAGCATTTAATGGATGCACCAAGGTGGCATGGACTAAGCCATTTCCAACAGAATTCAGTCAAGACATATCCAAGACCAAGGGAACCAGCAGCCTATGCCCTAACCTCTAGTCAATGGCTAGAGGAGACTTGGATTCTCATTGATCAACATTGATCAACATTGACTTGCAAAAAATCACAAAAATGTTGAAATATTTTATTCCACAAAAAAATAAAATTTATATTATTTATTTAATATAATTAGTATTTTTGTGAATAAATTCCTTTTTAATTGTTTTTAAACATTTTAAAAGTGAATATTTACCTTGAAAATCAAGACCAAATGAGTTTTAATTCATCTTTTGATTAAAACCTCATTTTTCAAACCTTAAACAAAAATCACAAGTGGTTTATTCAAACTCATTTGGTATTTTTATCATTTTCTTTAAATATTTACTTTTAAATGGAAAGAAAATTAGGGTTTCGCTTCGCCAAAATTTGCCCTAACTTTTTCAACATTCTCCTGGCTTTCACTTCGCTCTCATCTGCATATCCATTAGGTCATACTCATATTCATACATTTGCATTGGGCTCTTAAGGCATGGGATCTAGGTTTCTTATCTCATGTGCGACTTGGTTGATATTCATCAATTGGAGAAGTTGGTCAGGGTTCATGGTGAAGACCTTTTAGGTATTCCTGGAAGAGATCAAATTGTGGATTCATGTTGTGATCAAGGCCATCATTGATAGTTGCTAATTGAGTACAAGCTTGCTTTGGAGTTGAAGTTTGATGTGATTTGAAAGTGCTAAGATTGATTAGGTGGATTACTTGAAATTCAAAATACAAGCCCAATAAAACCATATCCATATTCCCAGTTTTTCTTTGTCTATCAATTATCCATTCAAGATTCCAATCCATTTTTCTAGCCCATATTTAATATGTCTATTGCATTAAACAACTTTTCAAGTCCATTTATTTAATTCAATCTAACATCCACTTTGTCCATTCGTTAATTCTAAATAAACCCAACTCCATATCAAAAGCCATTCCTAAATCCATTTCTATCCAAAGTTCATAAGCCATGTAGATATCCATTTCATATCATAACCATTTTCCAAACCGTGTCCAATTTAAGGTCATGACTACTTGTTCTAAATCCAGAACCACCCTTTCGCTGAAGAGTGGCAGCTTGCTGCATGAGTTTGATTGTTTTAAGGCCAGGAATTGTTGTTGTTAAGAAGAGGAAAAATACTCCTTGGGCAAAAAAATTAAATCTGTAGTAAGCCAAAGTACATACAGGAAAGTCACAGCGCAGGAACTCAACAATAGTAGCTACAGCAAGGAAAAGTTCTGAGCAAAACAAAAGCATAGCAGTGGAATTAATTTTGTACCAGAATAAAGCACATAACCGCAAAAAATTCAAAAGCGGTGAAAAAGTGTTCAAAACCATAACAGAAGAAATACAAGACCGTGAGAAGAATATACACGGCAGCAAAGTTATTATAACAGTTCTTACACCAGAAAATTCAAAAAAGTCAATTCCTCAACAGAATTTCAGGAAGAAAAAGAAATATAACAAAAAATTCACATAACCGAATTTCACAAGCACATCAGAAAACCTAACGGAACCTAACCTAACCATATCCTAACATTTTCCTAACCTCTAAAAAAACTAACCTCTAACAGTTTCGTAACATAACTAACAGAACCTAACCAACTTCTTCATCTTCGATTCACCCACCATTCCCTCCATTCTTCACTCAGAAAATCCGCATCAATCTCCGTATCCATAGCTCTTGAACTATCAATCTTCAAGCTTCAACCAATTTCTTCTCACTCTGAATCTTCAACCAGCTTCTTCTGCCACGTTCTCAAGCCTCGTCACCATCGCGTCATTATCAATTTCAATCTTCTGCAACTTTCACTTCCTCAATCCACAAAACTCGGCGTAGGATTCAACACGCACGCAAACCTTCTTCACACTTTCTCTTCAATCTCCTTTTCATTCCTTTTAGATTTTTGAGTATTGTCTTATTTAGAGTTTTTTATTTTGATAATGTTTTTTGGATAATGGTGTTTAGAGTTTTTAATTTTGAATTAACTTTGATTAACTTTTGATCCCCTTTTTAATTAGAATTTTAGATTAGATTTTAATTTTAGGATTAGAATTAGTCTATAACTTTAGATTTAGATTAATTTGGAATTGAGATTAGCTTGTAATCCTAAATCTTAGTTAGTTTCTCTTTTAACTAGAAATAGGTTTTTAGAAGTAGCTCACGATTTTAGAATCATTTTCAAATTAGAAATAAACCATGTTTCTAATTTATTTTTTTACATGGTTTATTGGGTGATTAATTGTGTCCAATTAGGTTTATATTTTGCTAATGGTTTTTGACTAATTGTTTTGTTCACTAGTTGCTCACTAATCATTTTTAGCCTAATTATTCATTAATTGCCTTTTGCTTAATTGCACTAATTGTTTTGCTTACTAATTGTTTTTAGCTTAACGGCTTGATAATTGTTTTTTAGCTCAACGGCTTGATAATTGTTTTTTAGCTTAATGCCTTGATAGTTGTTTTTAGCTTAATGGCTTGATAATTGTTTTTTAGCTTAATTTCATTAATCGTTTTTTGGTTAATCATGTCTTAATTGATTTTTTTTGCTTACTAGTTCACTAATGATTTTTTGGCTTAATTGTCCACTAACTAATTGTTCATTATAATTAACTTTGAACTAATTGGTCATCAATATAGTTTGGTTTGATTTTGTTCTAACATAGAATATACTTAGAATTTAATGCTAACTTTGACTAATTTTCATAATAGTTTCATTTGGTAACTTTGTTAATAGTCCTTAACATGTTTTACATAGATTTGTGGCTAATGGTGGTTTACATTTTAGTATTGATCTCACTTACTTCTTATTTGACAATTTCCATTTGAATTTTGACTAACTTTTGAGTTGTTTTGAAGTGTTTCACATTTGATTAGAAGTTTTTGTAGCATACACTGCTGTAATGGACAAAGGGTGCTGTAAAATGTTGTCATCCTGCCTGAATGCATACACACCTGTCTTGTTCTAGAAATAGTAGCTGTTATAGTCTATTTTTCCTTGTTCCTAGTTTTTACAGCTATGCAGGTGTTGGAGCGCTGTTGTTGCTACTGTTTGTGGCTTGATTGCCTTGTTTTATTGTTTTTATTCATGAAGGGTGAAGCGCATTTGGTTCCATGTCTTTCACGGATCCATTCCACTTTCTAACACCTTTGTTCATTTATGCTAAGTTACTAGAAGCTTGTCGGTTTGCTTATATTTTGCTTGCGTTGCTACGGATTGATATCCGTTCGGTATTACTTCTCTTCTCTTTTACTAATTCCGTATTTTTTCCTTTTGATGCCATGAGAAGTAGGATTGGGAGTCTGTGCCACTTGGCCGGCAATTCTGGAAGTCCTCAAAGGAGGCTCTGTTTGTGATTATTTAATATTGTGCCTAAGACCTCCAAAGTGACATCCCGTTCCCATATCCCCTTGTAAGACCTCAAAAAAGGCATCAGGCGGAATGAGAGTCCGCAATCGACTCCCGCCATTTCTAGTCCCAGGTTGTTCTTAGCTCGCATTTCATGTTGATGCTTTAAACATAACTCACTCTTGTTATCGAGTCCGTCAAGTGGAAGAAGAGTTTAGCAATCAAACTCCCACACCTTGTCTATAGCTCGCATTGACTGATATTGGTGCTTATGTGATCTGATTCACATCTCCCCCTTTTTTATTCTGCTCTCCATGGTTCTCGATACCATTGGATGAGTATCCTTATTTCCCATAGCTAGCTTGTTTGCCTCGGTTGATATGACCCCTTGGCTAAAGCTTCCCCCTTTTTTACTTTGATTGTGTGACATTGTTGTTGACTAACACTGTTTATTCTTTCGTTTGCTTTCAGTTCATTTTGTGATTGATTTATCCTGTGTTTACTTGTTTGATGACATGATCCTGTAGGATTCCTCGCTCCACTTAATTTTTGATTAAGTCGTAGGTAGGAGAGACATTAGGATAGCAATCCATGCATGAAAACATTAGATAGATTCCCCTCTTGATCCTGACCTTAGGACCATCATTGCATGCTGACTTGTAGGTTCAGTTTCCCCCTTAGACTATCTGTGTGACCTTCGTGAGTCTCATCTTGTCTCTTGCACCCAGGCGATCGAGACTATTTCCTGTTCACCCGTAGTAGCGTGAACTACAGATGCTCTGATTCCTCCTTCTTTTCAGATTGAGGATACGTAGGCACGAGATGCGATATCTCGGCGAGCACACTAACAACTAACTCCCTTTTTCTCTCGCACCCGTGCGATCGAGATTAATCACCTAGCACACTAACAACTAACCTCCTGTTTTCGCTTACACCTTTGAGTTATCTCCTCTCATCTCCCTTAATCCACTTGTAAAGGATGCGTCATTTCCGTTCTACCGCAAACAGGTAAACGCGTAAGACTCCCACGCCGAGCGGCAACACCTAAACTGCTAGAATGTGAACGTTGACGTATTCCACCTAAAAGACACAAACAAAGCAAAGTCATCCCTAGTGAAGGGAACTACGTCGCTCTGATTCTTCATTGGTTAATGGAGATACGTAGGCAGGAGATCGTGCGAGATCTCTGCAAGCACAACCTTATCAATCAAACCTTTCTCTCGCCCGCGTGCGATCGAGACCAAACAAACAAACTGACCCATGTTAGGTCGAACTACGACTTCTCTGATTTCCTCCTTCTGGTTAGATTGAGGATACGTAGGCACGAGACGGCGATGTCTTGGCGAGCAAAACTTTCCCTTAGCTCGTGTCCGAACTACGTTGACTCTAACTTTCCCGCACCCGAGGGAATACGTAGGCCTAGGACGGGCGATGTCCTATCGAGTCACTTATTTTTCTTTTCTTCCTCGTTTCTTCGTTCTTTTCCATTCCCGTTCCTTTTCCCTTCCAGTAGCAGTGGAGCTCCAGATGACGACACCCTTTGATTAAGACAACAAGCATGGATTCCATCGAGTACAATGGACACGAGGGGTGCTAATACCTTCCTCTCGCATAACCGACTGCCGAACCTAGGCGATGGTTGCGATGACCATTCCTTTCCTTTTGTTGAAGTTTTCTTCGATCGTTTCCTTTCCCTGCGTCGGGATAAATAACGTTCGGTGGCGACTCTTCTGTTCATTTCTGCTGGTTGATTTTCGCAGATGCGACAGCTGGCGACTCTGCTGGGGAATAGGTTGACCTCTTGCTAGTCCATCCCCTATGCGAGTCAATCCTAGCGCCTGTTTGTTTTTTATTTTAGGGTGTTTATTTGTATCACTTTACTCGCTTTATTTATGGCGTTGTTTCATGTTTACTGTTTTATTACGTTTACCTGCTTTTCATTTCATTGTTGCCATATATTTTGTGCTGGACTGTGTTGTTGTTTTCTGTTTGGTGGGCAGGGTGTTCTGAGAGATAAGCCCATTACCCAGGCTTGAGTGTACACATAGGGCTAGAGTGGAAAGTAGTGTGGCCTACATAGCGTCTTGGTATGTTTGGTTTACACGAAACCCATACCCAGACGAGGCTTTCTTGGGAGATGTTCTGATTTGCGCGTCTTGTGCATTTCAGAGTATTAACCTAGAAAGTTGTCGACTCTGGTGACCATTCCCGAGGACTTAGCTGAGGAACTCCTCCCGAGGGGCAATAATGGTAGACCAGAAATGGAAAACCCATTACGCTTCTTGATCCGAGGACCCGAGGTTGAAAACTTGCCATAGGATGACCGTTTTTTAGGGGGAATCAGTGGAGGCACTCCTTGATTGGCGGTAATATTGTACCTAGAAGGATGAATGTATTATTGCTTCTTGACCTCAGTTCCAGAAACTGAGGATCCTTCCTTTTTAGTACCCACATGTGAGGATGGGCGGGCGTTTACAGGTTTGCAGGTAACCATAACCTTCCTCCTACCCGGTATTCTGGCTTTCTTATCAGTGTGGACTTATCAACCTAGTATTATGATATTGTGATTATTCGAACATTCTGGTATTATGATTATGCCGATATTCTGGTATTCTGGTATTCTCTCTAGAGAAGACCTATGCACTTATTCAGTCATCAGTACAGCACATTGATCATTCAGAATTTTTGGAAACCTTGATCCCCTATCTCTGCATCCATATCATCATAACATGTTTGCACGCATGTTCTTGTATTTCCAAGGATCTTAACTTTGGGACTCGCTGTTGATCATTTCCATCTATTTCTTGTTGTTCTTATGAGAAAAACTTGAATCAAAGCAGAATGATTTCTTGGAAATGTTCGAACATGGCATTTGCATGCATTTATACATATCATTTTTTGCATAACAGGTATTTATCTCTGGATTTCCTAACCTTATGTGGTTGCAGGTAGAATAGCTGATTCCAATATTCACCGCTACGCAACCAGACAGAATCAAGTCCGAGTTATGGATCAGATGCAGGCTGAGCTTACTAAACTGAGGGCCCGCATGGAATAATTCATGAACATTATGCAAGGGGTAGCCCAGGGATAGTAGGGTTTAAGAGCTGCAGTTCAAAGGCTTGAAACTGAAATCCCCATTGGTTACAATCAGAGTAATCTTCCTGGCGGAGTGGCAGGTAATCCTCCTGGCGGAGTGACAGTTAATCCTCCCGACGGAGTTCACAGTGGCTTTGTTCCTGTTCCTAATCTTCATGTGGAGGACAACCAAGAAGATCAGTTTTCCCTGCTAAATGTTGACATGGGAGTTCAGAATGATGGCAATGACAGGAAGTATGAAGTGTTGGCTGAGAAGATAAGAGCTATAGAATGTCATAACAATCTGGGCATTGATGTAGCTGATATGGGATTGGTTCAAGTAGTGAGAATCCCTCCCAGGTTCAAGGCTCTGACTTTCGATAAGTACAATGGCAATTCATGTCCTAAAACCCACTTGCAAGCCTATGTCAGAAAGATTTCTGCTTATACTACTGATGAAAAGTTGTGGATGTATTTCTTTCAAGACACTCTGTCCGGTGCGTCTCTCGAATGGTACATGAAGTTGGAGAGAGCTAGTGTGAGAAATTGGAAAGATCTAGGTGGAGCGTTTCTAAAGCAATATCAATACAATATTGGCATGGCTCCTAAACGCACTCAGCTGCAGAGTATGACACAGAAAAGTAAGGAAAGTTTTAAGAAATACGCTCATCGATGGCGTAAATTGGCTGCACGAGTGCAACCACCACTGTTGGAAAGAGAAAGGGCTGACATGTTCATGGGAACACTGCAAGGTCCATTCTTAGAACGATTGGCAGGGAGTACTTCGTCTGGTTTCTCCGATATTGTATTTGCTGGGGAGAGGATTGAGAATTTTCTTAAGCTGGGTAAGATTCAAGAAAATTTGGGGCCAACTTCTGGTGTGAATAAACCTTTTTCTGGTGTTGGTAAAAAGCATGAAGGGGAGACCAATACTGCATCTTCTCAGAAGGGAAAAAATAGAGGATATCGGGCCCCATACCATCAAACTGCTACTGTAATAATGCCGGCTGCACCACACCAACAAAATGGTGCTCCTCGCCGATATCCTGCAAAACCAAAAATGGCAGACAGGCATTTTGAAACTCCACCTATGCCCTACGCTCAGCTATTGTAACATTTGCTTTAGTTACAATTAGTTCCAAAAAGAACGTTGGCTCCTCTAACCGGCACTCCTCCACCCGGATATGATGCTGATGCCCACTGCGATTTCCATGCTGGAGCGCCGGGGCATCACATCGAAAATTGCAAAGCATTCAAGCACAAAGTCCAAGACCTGCTTGATTCAAGAGCAATCAATTTTTCCAATGATTTTCCAAATGTAATTCAGAATCCAATGTCTAATCATGGTGGGGCATAGGGGGCGTTCAACTGATGCTGGGGCCCAATACTTTCATGACAGATTGTCTGCTCATCCATTAAAGTCTTCCCAATGAAGCACTTATGCTGCAAATAAGTCCAGATAGAGCCAAGCCTCCTCAATAATGGAAATATTTAGCTTCTTTATTGTAATTTCATTTGTATTTTTCATTGTTCGTTAATACTGTGTATACATGTAAAAATTGTTTGTACTGAATGGTAGTTTTAATGCAATGAATATGTTTTTCTTGAAGTAATTCATTCTTATTCATTCATTTAAATGTTTCTATGCATTGCAATACCAATTCACGTGCTCGAAATCTTAGAGGGAGGATGACGATTTGAAAATGAAAACTTCCTGGTCGTATGCTTTTGGGAACAAAACCTTGCCGATGATGTACAAGCATGGTTTTAACTCCCCAAACACCGGAGATATAAGGGAGATAAACACTCGTCAACCCCTTTTAAGCCTTGAAGTAGGAGTTTCTTTTGAAAAAAAAACCATAACACTTAACCCAAGGGCAAGGTAGTTGTCAGTTGATTTGATCAAGCGTTCAAATTTTGAAAGGAGTGCGCATCTAAGGATTCATTACCTTTTTTTCTCATCAAGAGGCTAAGGAGCATGAACCATAATAGTTATCCCTCACCGCAAGGAGTGAAGCAGTCACAATCCTTTCAACGAAGTCAAGACAAGCCAATGTCACACGATTTATTCAAAAAAAAAGAAAAAAAAAGCCCGCTAAGTCGAAAGTTTGAAAACAAATGACTTAGGCAAAAGTCAGGGCATCCCGCTGGACATCAAAATCAAAAGATTCAAAAAGAATCAGTCTAGGAAAAATCAGGGAAACAAATGAAAAAAGAAGCAAATAGAAAAGCGAAAAGGATTACAAAAGAAAAATCCTCGAGCAAGAACGAGTCATGTGACTAACAGGCGCCAAAGACGAAAGGAGCGACTGCCACTCCGAAAGCAATGTGGGCTCCTTAACCACCGATGATGACATGCAATAACCTTTTGGAAGGTGAGCACTTGTGTCAAATGAACTGAATGTAGGATTGAAGGACATCAAGGATAGTGGGTGGGTACAAACAAAATTTTGAGCCATAAATCCTTCTTTCTCAAACCGTGAACCGGGCCACGTTACAACCCTCAAAAGTCCTAATTGAGGCAAGGTTATCCCGATAGCGTATTTCTGATAAGACAGCGTTCCTGACTCCCGTGAGTGGGGCTAAAATGTTTTTGTTGGTATTGCATGTGCATAATGTCTTTTATTTAAAAATCAGTGTCGCATTTTTTCTAGTGATTCGTTCACGAGTTTTGGCGATATCTTTTCAATGAAAACTTCAAGATTAACATGTATGTTGTATTAGAATAATCATTCTCAGAATATACATTTTTTTCTTGCATACATTGTACTTGACACCAATGAAGCTTGCGTAATGAGCATCTGTCGAGAAGCCTAAACTTTGCCAATCATATTAGGGAGCATGCAGCCAAAAGACTCTGTCAGGTAACGGTTTTCTCAACAAGTTGTGCTCAAAGTTTAGCCAATCTGGGGTAGTCACCTCAAGGAATCTCTCTAAGTTTAATCAATCTGGGGCAATCATGCCGAGAAATCAGCGAATCCCTCGAAGACAAGGGATATAATTACTGCAAGACTCGTACTGAGGCAGGCCACCTCAAGAGCATTAGAAGTTATCCTCTCAGAGGACAGTTAATCAACAACACCTCTTCAAGATTCATAATACTGGGGAAAAATATTTCAAGTCATTGCGAATAATCTCATAGCAAATTCCTTCATAGTTTGACCAATCTAGGGCATTTACGTCGAGCTCCGATGAACCTCTCCAAGAGTTTGAAGACCTTGAGGCATTTTGAAGGCCGGGTTTTCTATAAAATCCTCTTGAGACGATTTCTCCCAGTAGACCGTGTGGTCTGAGACAGGTGAAGAGTCCGCTTATGGTGACTAGCATGTAGTTGATCAGAAGAAGCGTGAAGCACCAAAGTAGTTCCCAATATGGGATTTCTCTTCCTCAGTAAGGCGCAAGAGGGGAATTATGAAGATTATGATTATCCTCCCAAGCGAGAGCCCATAGGTTTAGTTTCCTTAGCCAGAGTTAGATTCGTCTTTTCTCCAGCGAGAGTTCAAGTCCCCATACGAGGTAAAGATGGTTTGTTCTTGCTCTCAATGCAGGTTGGTATCCCCAGCAAGAGGCTCATTTGACATCCCGTCACTAGTAGAGTCTTTCTATCCAATATTGAAGATCTAGCATCCTCAAAAGAGCATTGAGAATTTCTCTCTCCCTAGCAAGAGTGCCGAGAATTGTTTCCCTGGTCAGAATGGTTTATTGCTCCCCAGCTAGTATACAGAGGTTGACTGTCCCAAACAGGATAATGTTGCATCTCCCACAAGATATCAGTTTGATGTCTCTCCTTGATAGAGATCTATGTTCCCCACCGAGTCTCGGTGCCTCCTTTCCTCGTCAGGTCAGGAAGTATAATCTCGCTGGCAGTAGTGTGCTCTTATCCCCAGTAGGTTAAAGAAAGGCATTCCCCGGCAGAATGTTAAGTCCAATGATATTTCCTGGCAGGTTTGGTATTGTTGACTTCAACCCCAAGCAAAGTTTGATGTTCATCCTCTTAACAGTTTGACCAGCGGTGGCTGACGTCCCCGGCAGATTCCAAGTCCAATGGTTATTGGCACCTTTTCCGTATCAGATCTTTGGGTTCCATCATCAGCAGTTGTCATTCTTAATCCTCAACGGGGTGGAAATTCTCTTCGGGTTTCATCTTCAGCCGAGGTTTGGATCAAGAAGGTCGTTCAATATGTCTTCCTCAGCACGGTTTGTGACCTTGAGGACAATCCAGTTTGTCATCCCCAGTGGAGTTGCCTTCATATCCTCAACATTTATTTTGCAGAGGAGTCTCTTTGCATCTTGCATATAGTAATCATCATTACATTGCATCCTCAAAACGCGTAGCATTTCTATTTGATATGGAGCATTACGCCATAGAAAATTCAAACATATGCATTCGAAGCATAAGCCAGGTTTGACATTATCTTTACCAGATGCTTCTCAGCAAAGAATGGCATTTCTGGAAATTCAATCTTACTCCATTCCCAGTGAATTTGCAGATGAGTTCGCTCATCATGCTTGTACTTCTCTGCAGAGTTGTTTGTTTAAGGCCTCTATTTTCCTCCAGCGAAGTCATCTTCTCTTCTATTCAGGTCGTAAGTCCGTTGATTCTACTTCCTGTATGTCTCCGGTTTATCCCAACTATTGGTTGGTACACCCTTTGCTTTATCCCAACTATTGGTTTGTACTCTTTTTTTATCTCAACTATTGGTTGGTACCCTCTTTGTTATCCCAACTATTGGTTGGTATACTCTTTATTATCCCAACTATTGGTTGGTACACCCTTTGTTATCCCAACTATTGGTTGGTACTCTTTGTTATCCCAACTATTGGTTGGTATCCTCTTTGTTATCCCAACTATTGGTTAGTATCCTCTTTGTTATCCCAACTATTGGTTGGTACGCCCTTTGTTATCCCAACTATTGGTTGGTACCCTCCTATATCCCAACTATTGGTTGGCATCCTTTACTGAGTTCGCCTTTGGTCAGCGTTCTCTGTCATCCTAAATCTTGGTTAGTATCTACTATCCCAACTATTGGTTAGTATCCTTTGTTGAGTTCACCTTTAGTCGGCGTTCTCGTTCATCCTAACTTTTGGTTAGTATCTTCTATCCCAACTATTGGTTGGTATCCTTTGTTGAGTTCGCCTTTGGTCGGCGTTCTCGTTCATCCTAACTTTTGGTTAGTGTCCTCTTTATCCCAACTATTGGTTGGTATCCATTGTTATGAGTTCGCCTTTGGGTGGCGTCCTCTTTACCCCAACTTTTGGTCGGTATATTTCATTGTGAGTTCGCCTTTGGTCGGCGTTCTCGTTCATCCTAACTTTTGGTTAGTATCATCTAACCCAACTATTGGTTGGTACCTTTTGCTATCCCAACTATTGGTTGGTAACCTTCGTTGAGTTCGCCTTTGGTCGGCGTTCTCGTTCATCGTAACTCTTAGTTAGTATCTGATATCCCAACTATTGGTTGGCAACCTTCGTTGAGTTCGCCTTCGGTCAGCATCCTGTTTATTCTAACACTTCGTTAGTATTTCTTCATCCCAACTATTGGTTGGTACCTTTTGTTATGAGTTTGCCTTTGGTCGGCATTCTCGCTTATCCCAACTATTGGTTGGTATCCTCTTTTATCCCAACTATTGGTTGGTATCCTCCTTGTTATCCCAACTATTGGTTGGTATCCTTTGCTTTATCCCAACTATTGGTTAGTACCCTTTGCTTTATCCCAACTATTGGTTGGTACCCTTTGTTATCCCAACTATTGGTTGGTACACCCTTTGCTTCATCCCAACTATTGGTTGGTACCCTTTGCTTTCTCCCAACTTTTGGTTGGTACCCTTTGCTTTATCCCACCTATTGGTTGGTACCCTTTGTTATCCCAACTATTAGTTGGTACACCCTTTGCTTCATCCCAACTATTGGTTGGTACCTTTAGCTTTCTCCCAACTATTGGTTGGTACCCTCTTTGTTATCCCAACTATTGGTTGGTACACCCTTTTCCTTATCCCAACTATTGGTTGGTACCCTCTTTGTTATCCTAACTTTTGGTTAGTATCCTTAATTTTAACTATTGGTTGGTATCTTTCGTTGCACGCTTGCTTTCGATTAGTCCTTCTTTCCCAACTTTTGGTTGGTAATCTCTGTCTTCATATCCCTCATCCCAACTCTTGGTTGGTAATTCTCAGTTTCATCCTGACTTTTGGTTATTATCATCCATTGTGAGTACGCCTTTGGTCGGCGTCCTCGTTATCCTAACTCTTGGTTAGTGTCTTCTCTCATCCTAACTTTTGGTTAGTATCCTCTATTTCATCCTAACTCTTGGTTAGTATCCCCTATTTCATCCTTACTCTTGGTTAGTATTCTCCCTTTCATTCTATCTCTCGGTTAGCATCTCCTTTCCCAACTCTTGGTTGGAACCTTTCATTTTGAATTCGCTTTCGGTCGGCGTTCTTGTTATCCTAACTCTTGGTTAGTATCCTTCATCCCAACTATTAGTTGGTATCTTCATTATGAGCACGCCTTTGGTCGGCGTCCTCGTCATCCTAACTATTGGTTAGTAGTCTCCGTTGTGAGTTTTCCTTCGGTCGATATTTCGTATATCCGTTATCCTAACTCTTGGTTAGTGTCTTCTCTCCCAACTCTTGGTTGGTAATCTTTGTATGGTGTCTCTCATCCTAACTCTTGGTTAGTATCCTTCTTTTATTCTAACTTTTGGTTAGTATCCTTCACCCCATCCCAACTCTTGGTTGGTAAACTCTTGGTTAATATATGTTATCCAATCTCTTAGTTAGTTCCCTCCATCCCAACTCTTGGTTGGTAATCTTTGGTCAGTATCTTGTATCTTAGTTGGTTACCTCTATTCCGACTCTTGGTTGGTGTATTCTCTCTTCCCCAATTATTGGTGGACAATCATCGGTTTTACCTCAACTTTTGGTTGATACCATTTGTGAGTTCGTCTTCGGTCGGCAGCCTCGTTATACTGGTTGTTGATTAGTGTCATGTATCCCAACTTTTGGTTGGTACTTTGTCTTTTACTCTGGATCGTGGTAGATATCACGTCCTTTATTTCAACTCTTGGACGGTGTCCCGTGTCAGGGTCTTTTTCATCCCAACTTTTGGTTGGCATCATTCATTGATTCGTCTGTCACCTTTTGCTATCTCAACTTTTGGTTAGTAGTTACTATCTTCGAGCCCACCTTTGGCTGACAAACACTTTATAATATATATATCCCCACAGAGTGCAAATTTTCGGGTTCTTTTTCGTATCCAATCTCCGTGTACCTCGAATGTCTTAAAGCAGTTGCTATCATCCTTTCAGGTCCAAGTCGATTGAATATGGGCAGTTGTAGCACCCCAAAATTTGCCCTAACTTTTTCAACATTCTCCTGGCTTTCGCTTCGCTCTCATCTGCATATCCATTAGGTCATACTCATATTTATACATTTGCATTGGGCTCTTGAGGCATGGGATCGAGGTTTCTTATCTCATGTACGACTTGGTTGATATTCATCAATTGGAGAAGTTGGTCAGGGTTCATGGTGAAGACCTTTTAGGTATTCCTGGAAGAGATCAAATTATGGATTCATGTTGTGATCAAGGCCATCATTGACAGTTGCTAATTGAGTACAAGCTTGCTTTGGAGTTGAAGTTTGATGTGATTTAAAAGTGCTAAGATTGATTAGGTGGATTACTTGAAATTCAAGATACAAGCCCAATAAAACCATATCCATATTCCCAGTTTTTCTTTGTCTATCAATTATCCATTCAAGATTCCAATCCATTTTTCTAGCCCATATTCAATAAGTCCATTGCATTAAACAACTTTTCAAGTCCATTTATTTAATTCAATCCTAACATCCACTTTGTCCATTTGTTAATTCTAAATAAACCCAACTCCATATCAAAAGCCATTCCTAAATCCATTTTTATCCAAAGTTCATAAACCATGTAGATATCCATTTCATCTCATAACCATTTTCTAAACCGTGTCCAATTTAAGGTCATGATTACTTGTTCTAAATCCAGAACCACCCTTTCGCTGAAGAGTGGCAGCTTGCTGCATGAGTTTGATTGTTTTAAGGCTAGGAATTGTTGTTGTTAAGAAGAGGAAAAATACTCCTTGGGCAAAAAAAATTAAATCCGTAGTAAGCCAAAGTACATAGCAGGAAAGTCACAGCGCAGGAACTCAACAATAGTAGCTACAGCAAGGAAAAGTTCTGAGCAAAACAAAAGCATAGCAGTGGAATTAATTTTGTACCAGAATAAAGCACATAACCGCAAAAAATTCAAAAGCGGTGAAAAATTGTTCAAAACCATAACAGAAGAAATACAAGATCGTGAGAAGAATATACATGGCAGCAAAGTTATTATAATAGTTCTTACACCAGAAAATTCGAAAAAGCCAATTCCTCAACAGAATTTCAGGAAGAAAAAGAAATATAACAGAAAATTCACATAACCGAATTTCATAAGCTCATCAGAAAACCTAACGGAACCTAACCTAACCATATCCTAACATTTTCCTAACCTCTAAAACAACTAACCTCTAACAGTTCCGTAACAGAACTAACAGAACTAACCAACTTCTTCATCTTCGATTCACCCACCATTCCCTCCATTCTTCACTCAGAAAATCCGCATCAATCTCCATATCCATAGCTCTTGAACCATCAATCTTCAAGCTTCAACCAATTTCTTCTCACTATGAATCTTCAACCAACTTCTTCTGCCATCGTTTTGAAGCCTCGTCACCATCGTATCATTATCAATTTCAATCTTCTGCAACTTTCACTTCCTCAATCCACAAAAGTAGGCATAGGATTCAACACGCACGCAAACCTTCTTCACACTTTCTCTTCAATCTCCTCTTCATCCCTGTCGCTACTCGAAAAATAGTCGACCGGAGGTGAAAGGAGGAAGAAACAGGAGAGTCGCCATCGAACTTTATTTATCCCATGAGGGGAAGGGAAAACATCGAGAAAACCCAAAGAAGAAAGGATAAGATGGTCTTGCAACCGAATTACGGGTTCGGAAGCCGGTTATGCGAGGGGAAGGTATTAGCACCCCCCACATCCATCGTACTCGATGGGAACCATTTGCTTGTCTATGTGTAAGGATGTTTGCTAAGGATATTGCTTTCTAAGTGTGTTCTAAGAGGGAAAGAGAAAGGTGAGAACCGAAGAATGTGAAAGAAAATAAAATGAAAGAGAATGGTGGAAACAAAAAGGAGAAGAAAGAGAAGGAGACTCGATAGGACTTCACGGTCCTATGCCTACGTATTCCCTCGTGCAATGGGAAAGTCAGAGTCAACGTAGTTCGGAGGACTACGGGTGAAGAAAATGGAAGGGGGTTTAAAAATGGAAGATGAATAGAAGGTGGGAAAACGGAAGATAGATAGAAGGTGGCTCGCCAAGATGATTACGATCTTGTGCCTACGTATCTTACATTCGGACGAGAATGAAGAATCAGAGCAATCATAGTTCGACCTACGATTTGTTGGTGTTTTTTTATGGACGATGCTAACGTGTGGGTTCTAGCAGTTAGGTGTTTTGCGGCTCGCTCGTGGAGTCTTATGCGTTACCTATTTGTGGTAGAACGGACGTAACATGTCCTTTTTGAAAAGGTTGATTTTCGCCATCAAGGCAAGATGTCACATTTGATTTGTTGAAAGTTTTTAGGGGTGAAATAAGTCCTCGGATAGGAACCCCTTCGGGTAGTACCCAATTATTTATCTCAAAAGGTTTATTGTGAAAGATGTGTGGCGAATATAGTCACGTCTTCGTATTGAAAGACGAGTATCGAGACCACACACTCTAAAGTGAGCATCCTAATACTCGAAGAGGAAGAGGTCTTCACCCAATCCTCTCTTTTTTAGTTCAATACAAAGAGAACATATTCTCTTATTAAAGATGTTTTGAGTTAGATGGTAAGTGCTTTACGACAGTGAACCCTAAAGGTAATGTCAAGCACTCGGGATAGGAGAAGGCCTTCGCCTAACCACTCCACAACCATCCAAGTTTATTAAGAAAAGGTTTGAAAATGCACTTGGTATAAGACCAAGGTTTTTAGACACACGGAGATGAAATAAAGAGAGAGAAAAGGTTTTTGAAAGAATGGGTGGTGAATATTGTCACGTCTTCGTATTGAAAGACGAATATCGAGACCACACACTCTAAAGTGAGCATCTTAATACTCGAAGAGGAATAAGTCTTCACCCAATCCTCTCTTTTTAGTTCAATACAAAAAGAACTTTATTCTCTTATTAAAGAAGTGTTTTGATTTTAGATGGTAAGTGCTTCATGACAGTGAACCCTAAAGGTAATGTCAAGCACTCGGGATAGGAGAAGGCCTTCGCCTAACCACTCCACGACCACCTAAGTTATTAAGAAAATTTTTTGAAAATGAGCACTTGGTACAAGACCAAGGTTTTTGAGACAAGAAGAAAGGGTGTTGTAAGAAAGGAGAAATGTGTTGACGAATACAAGAATGTGGTCATGAGATCGAGTCAAGTAAAGAATCAAAATCATGAGATCAAACCAATAGGAATTTAAATTGCAAAAACTCACAAGTTTAAAATTCAAAGAAATTAATACAAATTAAACAACATCTAGGTAATCAAAGATTAAATTATAAAAATAAAATCTAAACACAAATTAAAATGAAAATGATTATTTCCTAAAAGAACAAAATTAAAATTATTTAAGAAAAACAAAATTAAGATTTTATTAAAAAAGAAAAAAAAAGAAACTAAGTAATAATTTGAAATTAAATAGTGGTTAACTCACTCAAAATCTTTGAATAAAACTTAAAATAAAAAATGACAATTAATTAAACATTTCACAACAAAAAAAGAGAAAAGGAGGTGCAAGAGTCAATACACTGGTGCAATTAGCAACCAAAATGGGCCCGGGGCGGACGGATTGCCATATACGCTCCAGTTCACCTTCAATCTATCATAATGAGAAACCCTAAAAACAGAAACAAACAAAAAAAGAGAAAGGCATGGCGGCTATCTCCCTTGCTAACTCCGTTTCTCTCTCGAAATTCTCTCAGCGCTATCACCTCTATTTTCGGTGACCATGATGGCTTCTTTCAGTGTTCGCTCATTCTCTCTCTGTTCGCATCATCTCTTCAATCTCTTTCCGGCGGCGCGCCGTTTCCATCTTCTCAATCACGGCAGCGTCCTCTTCCGTTCTTCGCGCGGTGGATTCCGTTAACCTCTCTTTCCCTCACGGCGGCGTGTACGGATCTATGGTGGTAAGTGTTGTAGCTTGGTTGTTGATGTTGCTTCCGGTGGGTTGTTGCTACGCGGAATGGCGGTGGTTGGGCGGTGAAGGATGAGCGGCGGAAAGTTGAAGAGTTGTTGTGTTATTGTAGAGAATGGCGGGAGTGACAGAGGACGTGAGATGTTGTTTAGAATGAAATCAGTGGATGGAGGGTCATGTGTGTCGGTTGGGTTGTGAACCAGCAGAGAGGATGAATGGTTGGTGTGGTGGTTCCGATGACGTGACTAGAAGTGGCAGAAGAAGGTTGTTGTTTGTTTATGAAGAATGGGTTGAAGGTTATTGGGTTGCGAAGGAGTATGAAGAAGGAACGAGAGTTGTTGTTGACTCGGTGATGGAGGTTTTGGCGAGATTGAGGGAGTGGTGTTGATGAAAAGGTTCCGATTTGGGGATGAGGTTGAGCGAATGAGAAAAAGATGGAGGAGTGAGGGTGGTTGAAGATAGGGAGAGAGTTGTGTGGTCTCTGGAAAATGAAGGAGGGGTTTGTATCTTTATTGAAGGCGAAGAGATTGGGAGGAGAAGAAGATTTGAAAGAGCCAGCTTGTGAGAGCATCAAAAATTCCCCCCCCCCCCCCCCCGGAGGTCCTCCTCAAGGTTTGTATTTAAGTCCTCTTTTGATTCTACCTTGTACTTTCTTCTCTATGCTCCGTCTTTTTCACCAAGCTTTTTTTTTTAAAAATCTTGAATCAATGTTTTCACGTTTTTGGTGTAGACTGACCAAACATGGCAGTTTGTTTCTTGTGTAAAAATTGAACTGTCGTGACAGTGGGTTTGACTGTAGCAGTTCAGAGTGATAGCAGAGAGTGCATCGCAGGTTTTGAACGTACGGTTTTGTGGCATTGAAGCAGGTGGCCATTTTGAAAGGTCATTGTTGCTCGCAGGAGTGCAGCAAGAAGTACACAGAGGTGCAGCAGGGTCATTTGGCATTTTTTTCTCTTGAGGGACCATGGCTTGTGCGGATGGTTTTGGAGTAGTGTTTGGTCAAAGTTGTAGCAGCGTGAGGATGATGCTAGTAGTGATGCGTATGATGGATCATGTAGCAGCTGTAGTTTCATACTTGTGGGGTCCTCATGGGCAGCTAGAACTTTTGTTTTCATGGATTCAATTTTCCTTAGGTTCATGTGTTGTAATGGTTTTTTCTTTTTAAATTTGTACCTCCATCCTTGAACTTTCGTAATAAAAAAAAACTTGTATCAACCTTGCCCTCACTCACAATTTGAATTCAACTGGACCCTACGTATGTGTATTGCTGAGCTTTGTATGGACTTGTTGGATAAATGAGCATGTGGACATTAATGTGAAAAAAAATGGATAGAATTAAATATGGATTTTGGACAATTTAAATGGATAATGGAAATGAATTTAGAAATGTGAACCGAAAAATGATTATGGAAATGGATAAAAATGGATTAAAAAAATATGGTTAAAATGAATGGAGAAATGGATTGGAAAATTAAAAATTGGATGAATGAATATATTTTTGGATTTGAAAATAGGGATGAAAGTAGATAACGGATACTTGGATATAATGGACTTTGAAGTTGGTTGAAATTAAATGGATAATGAAAACTCGATTAAGAGGGGATAAATAATAAAATAGGTAAAAATGGATTGGATATTGAAATGAGTTAAAACTTGGAAACCCAAATTGAAGTGGACTTTAATAGAAATAGAAACGGAACTTGAATTTGATGGAAACGGGATAGAATCGTCCACGAGTCAATCTCTGCATCAATCCTCTGAAACTTGCCACTTGAACTACTAATTGAAAAGAACAATTTATATATGATACTCTACAATGCACCATCTAAACATTACCTGATAATTGGATTCACTCACAGACAACCTGCCCTGACAAGCCTGATGAACCTTGACGAAGAGTTAAGACAATGAGAACTCAACCCTTACTTCAAACTTGGATGGAAGAATCTCAAAGCACAAAGGTAACCTTATTTAAAGGACCACTTGACCCCAAGCCTTAGGAGCTCAATGAAACGCATGATTGACATGTCCTAATGGGATGCCTAGATGATGGAAATTTTATGCTATGCCAGGTTAGGGTGAAAATGAGGGTGTGACAGATGCCCCTATTTAATCTTCTTGGACTTGAAGGCGAGAATGGCAGAGGCTTTCTTACAGTCAAGGTACAAGAAGATTAAATATAAGAATACCTAGAATTTTCAGCCAGAAGAGAAATGGAATGAAGGTGATGAATCTGTGGGATGGTTTGGAAAAGGCATCTGTCAGGGAAGAGGTAATTGGTTATGAGGGATATGAAGATATGCTTGAGATACAATGCAAAATGAACAAGAATGCTAATGATGCGGAAATGTATGCAAAATGTTGGGGATATGAGGATATGAGAGTCTGGACATTGTTGGGAATAATGGCATATCAACTCGGGGGTTGAGAAAAGAAAATATACCATCGACTCGGGGGTCTTGAACAAAAATTGAAAAAATAAGTCAACTCGGGGGTTGAAGAAAAGGTAAAGGTAACAACATCAACTCGGAGGTCAAGAACTAAAACAAGATATCAACTCAGGGGTTGAGAAAGTAGTAACATTGATATCGACTCGGGGGTCAAGAATAAGATATCAACTCAGGGGTTGAGAAAATAGTAACATTGATATCGACTCGGGGGTCAAGAATGAAAAGACAACATTGACTCAGGGGTCAAGAACAAAAACAAGGTATCAACTCAGGGGTTGAGGGAGGACAAAGACAATGATATCGACTCGGGGGTCAAGGAAATAAAGACAGCATTGACTCAGGGGTCAAGAGAATAAAGACAACATTGACTCAGGGGTAAAAAACAAATCAAAATATCAATGCAGGGGTTGAGGAAGGACAAAGACAATGATATCGACTCGGGGGTCAAGGAAATAAAGACAGCATTGACTCAGGGGTCAAGAGAATAAAGACAACATTGACTCAGGGGTCAAAAACAAGTCAAAATATCAACGCAGGGGTTGAGGAATGAAATGATTATGTTATGTATGCAATGCGTATGTGGATGCAAGCAGGTGATCGGTTTTATGAAGGTGCCAATGGGGTGGGCTTTTGGTAGGTGGCCAAGCAGGGTTGGACTTTGGTTGGTGCCAACCAGGTTTGGACTTTGGTTTCGGGGTGCCAAGGAAGGTTGGGCTTTTGGTAGGTTGCCAAGTAGGGTTGGACTTTTGGTGAAAGGATTTGACTTCCCGACACTCGGTATTTAACGGTGCGATGATAAGAAGACAGATGTGGATGCTTCTGGTGCTCCAAGCTTGATCATTTGCAGAAGTTGCATGCTTGTTCCTGAGAGAACCTCACTTCTAGCTGATGTGCCACGATGGCTTGCAGATGATGGTGTGAGTGTAGCGACTTATCCAATGCATGTTGATTGCGCTTTTGCTCTGCCCCAAGGCTTTTTGACACTTGTTGAACTCCAAGATAGCTTAGTGCATCGCATGGTCAGCTTGACCAACTTGAAAGTATGGAGGTAAACTGTCCCTTTGCAACCTGTCTGCCCCTAGTCGGTAGGGTATTTGAAGGTTTTTCCCTTGAAAGATTTATGCCATGACATGGTCTGAGATGATTTGCCCCAGTGTCTGAATCTTGCAGTGGTCTGCCCTCATTCTTGGCCTTTGAAAAACTTGCCCCAGATCCACAAGGTCACGAGAAAGTCTTGATTCATGTCAGCACCAACAGATGTTCAAGTTTCTCTCTGATTGCACTTTGTTGGAATCTCTTTGATGTCAAGTACTTGCTTACAGTTAAAATTGTTCATTTAAAAATGGTAATTTTAATGCGACATTCATACAAGTTTTGAAAAGACATTTATTGGAATGATGTGGCAGTGTGTGACGAGTGGACCATTAGTCCAGACGTGTGCTGATTTTGATGGTGTGAAAGATATAGCAAGAAGAGTGACACCAGTGCTGAAAATTAGAAAATCTTTGAGAGTCAGTTTACGCAACCTTGCTGTAGTACGCTTTCAGAATAAACCTCGCCTCAATTAGGTCTTTTAAGGGTTGTAACGTGGCCTGGCTCACGGTTATTGAAATAAAGGATATTAGGCTCAAAACTTATTTTGGTACCCACCCCTTCTTCATGATGATTCTCCAGTCCTATATTCAGTTAAATTGACACACACATCTAGAGTTTGACGGTGTAAGAGTGAAGATGATGATTCAAGATTTTCGAAACGACAGTCACCTTAATTTATTTTTGTGGATGGATATCAGTGACCTTTTGATGGCAATCACTGAATTTTATTTTGTTCTGCTCGAGGATTTGAGGGCCTCTTTTGTTTTATTCATTTTTTTGTATCCCTAACTTTTGCCTAAGTCGCGCCTTTGAGTGGTGGACTTAGCGGGCTCTTTTTTTTTTTGGAAATGCTTGTGACTGCCAAATCTTTGGTCATTGAAGAACAATTGCCATAACAGGAGGTTTCATCTTGAAAGTATGTGTAATCAGGATAACTGAACACTACCCATGCCCCAGGTTAAGCGTAAGGGTTTAGAAATCCGAAGGAAACTCCTACTTCTAGGCTCGAAGTGGTTGACTAGGGACTAACTCCTTATCTCTCCGGTGTTTAGGGGATTTGAAACAATGCATGTACATCATCAGCAGGATTTTATCCGAAAGCATACAGTTCACAATTATGGGTATTTAGTTTTCATCATCCTCCCTCGAATCTTTGCTACAACAACAATGATAAAGGAAGTGAAGTGGAGAAATATTTTTTGATTTTGATTTTTTTTTTTTGCAATAAATGGGAAAAGATGAGTGAATACGAATGGACTTGTTCAAAACATGCATGATCATTACATTAATAATACCATTAATAAAGTACAATGTCTAAAAACCAATAGCCCTTAACAAAAAGAAATTACAAATGCAAAGTAAATGACATGATCTAAAATTTCCATCATTGAGGAACTGGGATTTTCTCTCTTGATTCACTGTTGGGCTAGCATTCTTGCTCATCGAGACCAGTATTGTAGCCTTCTTCTCACCTACTCTCAGCAACTTCTTCCATGACATAAACTGACGGACCCGCCTGATCGGATGAAGAATCGATGTTGATTTGAAGACCTTGAGGTGTAAATGAGATTAGCTTGGACTCAATCAAATCTTGGACCTTGTTTTTGAGCTGTTTGCAATCTTCGATTGAATGCCCCATCGCGCCAGCATGGTAACCACATCGTGCATTGGCATCAAAGCCTGGTGGGTATGGAGGGATCACAGGGTCCAAGTCCTTTGGCACTATCAGCCCACTATTGATTAAGCATGGTAGTATATGACTGAATGGCATTGGCAATGGATCAAAATGCCTTTTTGGATTTTTATTATAGTAGCGTCGGCGTTGTGGAGCACGTTGCCGTGCAATCCGTTGTTGATGAGGGAGACCTCTATTGACAGGAGGATATTGACCATGTGGAGAGGATGGAGTCACACAGGTAGACCCATAGGATTGCTAACTTTGAACAGATGAGATGCTTGGGGGATAAGGTAATGGAGGTGGGACATGTGGAGCTTCCCAAATGGAGTTAATTTCACCATCCTCTTCTTCCTCTTGGGAACTGACAATTGATTCACTTTCGCTAGCTGGAATGTTCAAGGAGCCTTGGATCTTTCCACTCTTGAGAATGCACTCAAGGCGTTCTCCAGCTATTACCAGGTTAGAGAAGTTTGATGTCCCAGTGCCAGCCATCTTTTCCAAGTATGGACCTTGCAAGGTATTCAAGAACATGTCAACCATTTCTCTATCTAAGATAGGTGGTTGAACGTGGGCAGCTACCTCTCTCCATCTCTGAGCATATCCTCTGAAGGATTCGTCCTCCTCTTGAGACAAGCCTTGCAATTGCGTGCGACTGGGAGCCATGTCAAGATTGTATTGGTACTGCTTCACAAAGGCGTTAGCTAAGTCTGTCCATGATTTAATGTGGCTGCTCTCTAGATGCATATACCAACTCAGTGATGCCCCACTCAGACTGTCTTGGAAATAGTGCATCATAAGTTTGTCGTCGTGGATATGCGAGGTCATTCTTCTGCAAAACATCACCAAATGTTGCTTTGGACAACTATCTCCTTTGTATTTCTCAAAATTCGGTGTGTTGAACTTTGGAGGTATTACCAGGTTGGGTACCAAACACATGCTTGAAGCATTCAGATCCAAATTATCACGGCTCTTTATGGCGTTAACCTTCTCTTCCAGCACTCGACACTTTTCCATAAGCTCAACAGCTTGCGGATCCTTGGTTTTCATCACAGGGATCGCCCCTTGGGGATTTGGATCAGAGAATGCAAAACTACGATATTCCATGGCGTCAAGAGAAGAAGAACTTCCATCTTGGACAATGGTATGTTCGCGTATAATAGGATCCTCAACGGGGATCTGCACGGGCTGAGCTTGAGCAACATTGTTCACTCGAGGTGAAATGACATTCTCAATGGCTGAAGTCCTTTGAATGTTGCCATCTTTCCTTGCCAAGGTTGTCATAGCTTCCACAAGTTGGTCCAACTAGCTTTTCGTCAATTCAACATCTGCTCTTGACGCAAATTGGTTCTGCTCTTCGGAGGCCATGATCCTTCAAAAGCTACTTCAAGTCCAATACGGGCTTCAGGAAGTCAACTGCGGGTTATGGACAAAGGATGGATGAGTTCTCTGGTTTAAGGTTGGAGAATGATATGCAAAATGATGTAAAGATGCTTATGCAAATGCAATGTTATGAATGCAATAAGACATATGGGATCAAAGATCACAGAATCAGGGGTTCACAACAGGTATCAAGGTCACAGATTCTGCAGGACAACACAACAAGATATCCCTCACCTCGGGTAGGTTATCTATTGGTTTATAACAGGGCATTCCACGGGCTTTCAAACAAGGTCCCATGCACTAACCCTCAAAAGTTTTCCATCATAACGACGATTCGTAAGACGGTAATCCCTTCAAAGGATGAGCACAGAGTTATGTCTTAGTGACCTTTGGAATAAGGTTCTAAAAGTCCTCAGAATCACGGACTCCCAGGTCGGAAACAAAGACGCCATTACGACTGATCGTAAGACATAATCATTCCCAAAGGGGCCTCATCTGAGCGGTGGAAGTCAAACCGACTCGACGAGTCTTAAGTCTCGCAAATCAGTAAGCAACCACCTCCTAGCTTAGTGTATACTCGAAAAGCTCGGGTAGAAAGCCTTTTCCTCACAAACCATCCCCAATAAACCCAACAGATAAGAGGAACACAAAATAATAAAGCAATAATAAAGCAAACAAAAGTACACATATGACAAACAAATTAGGCTTGGCCTGCTTAGGGATTTCCATATCCCTCCCCAGCAGAGTCGCCAGCTGTCGCTACTCGAGAAATAGTCGACCGGAGGCGAAAGGAGGAAGAAATAGGAGAGTCGCCATCGAACTTTATTTATCCCATGAGGGGAAGGGAAAACATCAAGAAAACCCAAAGAAGAAAGGATAAGATGGTCTTGCAACCGAATTACGGGTTCAGAAGCCAGTTATGAGAGGGGAAGGTATTAGCACCCCCCACATCCATCGTACTCGATGGGAACCATTTGCTTGTCTATGTGTAAGGATGTTTGCTAAGGATATTGCTTTCTAAGTGTGTTCTAAGAGGGAAAGAGAAAGGTGAGAACCGAAGAATGTGAAAAAAAATAAAATGAAAGAGAATGGTGGAAACAAAAAGGAGAAGAAAGAGAAGGAGACTCGATAGGACTTCACGGTTCTATGCCTATGTATTCCCTCGTGCAATGGGAAAGTCAGAGTCAACGTAGTTCGGAGGACTACGGGTGAAGAAAATGGAAGGGGGTTTAAAAATGGAAGATGAATAGAAGGTGGGAAAACGGAAGATAGATAGAAGGTGGCTCGCCAAGATCATTACGATCTTGTGCCTACGTATCTTACATTCGGACGAGAATGAAGAATCAGAGCAATCGTAGTTCGATCTACGATTTATTGGTGTTTTTTTGTGGACGATGCTAACGTGCGGGTTCTAGCAGTTAGGTGTTTTGTGGCTCGCTCGTGGAGTCTTATGCGTTACCTGTTTGCGGTAGAACGGACGTAACATGTCCTTTTTGAAAAGGTTGATTTTCGCCATCAAGGCAAGATGTTACATTTGATTTGTTGAAAGTTTTTAGGGGTGAAATAAGTCCTCGCATAGGAACCCCTTCGGGTAGTACCCAATTATTTATCTCAAAAGGTTTATTGTGAAAGATGTGTGGCGAATATAGTCACGTCTTCGTATTGAAAGACGAGTATCGAGACCACACACTTTAAAGTGAGCATCCTAATACTCGAAGAGGAAGAGATCTTCACCCAATCCTCTCTTTTTTAGTTCAATACAAAGAGAACATATTCTCTTATTAAAGATGTTTTGAGTTAGATGGTAAGTGCTTTACGACAGTGAACCCTAAAGGTAATGTCAAGCACTCGGGATAGGAGAAGGCCTTCGCCTAACCACTCCACAACCATCCAAGTTTATTAAGAAAAGGTTTGAAAATGCACTTGGTACAAGACCAAGGTTTTTAGACACGTGGAGATGAAATAAAGAGAGAAAAAAGGTTTTTGAAAGAATGGGTGGTGAATATTGTCACGTCTTCGTATTGAAAGACGAATATCGAGACCACACACTCTAAAGTGAGCATCTTAATACTCGAAGAGGAATAAGTCTTCACCCAATCCTCTCTTTTTAGTTCAATACAAAGAGAACTTAATTCTCTTATTAAAGAAGTGTTTTGATTTTAGATGGTAAGTGCTTCATGACAGTGAACCCTAAAGGTAATGTCAAGCACTCGGGATAGGAGAAGGCCTTTGCCTAACCACTCCACGACCACCTAAGTTATTAAGAAAAAATTTTGAAAATGAGCACTTGGTACAAGACCAAGGTTTTTGACACAAGAAGAAAGGGTGTTGTAAGAAAGGAGAAATGTGTTGACGAATACAAGAATGTGGTCACGAGATCGAGTCAAGTAAAGAATCAAAATCATGAGATCAAACCAATAGGAATTTAAATTGCAAAAACTCACAAGTTTAAAATTCAAAGAAATTAATACAAATTAAACAACATCTAGGTAATCAAAGATTAAATTATAAAAATAAAATCTAAACACAAATTAAAATGAAAATGATTATTTCCTAAAAGAACAAAATTAAAATTATTTAAGAAAAACAAAATTAAGATTTTATTAAAAAAGAAAAAAAAAAGAAACTAAGTAATAATTTGAAATTAAATAGTGGTTAACTCACTCAAAATCTTTGAATAAAACTTAAAATAAAAAATGACAATTAATTAAACATTTCACAACAAAAAAAGAGAAAAGGAGGTGCAAGAGTCAATACACTGGTGCAATTAGCAACCAAAATGGGCCCGGGGCGGACGGATTGCCATATACGCTCCAGTTCACCTTCAATCTATCATAATGAGAAACCCTAAAAACAGAAACAAACAAAAAAAGAGAAAGGCATGGCGGCTATCTCCCTTGCTAACTCCGTTTCTCTCTCAAAATTCTCTCAGCGCTATCACCTCTATTTTCGGTGACCATGATGGCTTCTTTCAGTGTTCGCTCATTCTCTCTCTGTTCGCATCATCTCTTCAATCTCTTTTCGACGGCGCGCTGTTTCCATCTTCTCCATCACGGTGGCGTCCTCTTCCGTTCTTCACGCGGTGGATTCCGTTAACCTCTCCTTCCCTCACGGCGGCGTGTACGGATCTATGGTGGTAAGTGTTGTAGCTTGGTTGTTGATGTTGCTTCGGTGGGTTGTTGCTACGCGGAATGGCGGTGGTTGGGCAGTGAAGGATGAGCGGCGGAAAGTTGAAGAGTTGTTGTGTTATTGTAGAGAATGGCGGGAGTGACAGAGGACGTGAGATGTTGTTTAGAATGAAATCAGTGGATGGAGGGTCATGTGTGTCGGTTGGGTTGTGAACCAGCGGAGAGGATGAAAGGTTGGTGTGGTGGTTCCGATGACGTGACTAGAAGTGGCAAAAGAAGGTTGTTGTTTGTTTATGAAGAATGGGTTGAAGGTTATTGGGTTGCGAAGGAGTATGAAGAAGGAACGAGAGTTGTTGTTGACTCGGTGATGGAGGTTTTGGCGAGATTGAGGGAGTGGTGTTGATGAAAAGGTTCCGATTTGGGGATGAGGTTGAGCGAATGAGAAAAAGATGGAGGAATGAGGGTGGTTGAAGATAGGGAGAGAGTTGTGTGGTCTCTGGAAAATGAAGGAGGGGTTTGTATCTTTATTGAAGGCGAAGAGATTGGGAGGAGAAGAAGATTTGAAAGAGCCAGCTTGTGAGAGCATCAAAAATTCCCCCCCGGAGGTCCTCCTCAAGGTTTGTATTTAAGTCCTCTTTTGATTCTGCCTTGTACTTTCTTCTCTACGCTCCGTCTTTTTCACCAAGCCTTTTTTTTTAATCTTAAATCAATGTTTTCACGTTTTTGGTGTAGACTGACCAAACATGGCAGTTTGTTTCTTGTGTAAAAATTAAACTGTCGTGACAGTGGGTTTGACCGTAGCAGTTCAGAGTGATAGCAGAGAGTGCATCGCAGGTTTTGAACGTACGGTTTTGTGGCATTGAAGCAGGTGGCCATTTTGAAAGGTCATTGTTGCTCGCAGGTGTGCAGCAAGAAGTACATAGAGGTGCAGCAGGGTCATTTGGCATTTTTTTCTCTTGAGGGACCATGGCTTGTGCGGATGGTTTTGGAGTAGTGTTTGGTCAAGTTTGTAGCAGCGTGAGGATGATGCTAGTAGTGATGCGTATGATGGATCATGTAGCAGCTGTAGTTTCATACTTGTGGGGTCCTCATGGGCAGCTAGAACTTTTGTTTTCATGGATTCAATTTTCCTTAGGTTCATGTGTTGTAATGGTTTTTTCTTTTTAAATTTGTACCTCCATCCTTGAACTTTCGTAATAAAAAAAAAACTTTTATCAACCTTGCCCTCACTCACAATTTGAATTCAACTGGACCCTACGTATGTGTATTGCTGAGCTTTGTATGGACTTGTTGGATAAATGAGCATGTGGACATTAATGTGAAAAAAAATGGATATAATTAAATATGGATTTTGGACAATTTAAATGGATAATGGAAATGAATTTAGAAATGTGAACCGAAAAATGATTATGGAAATGGATAAAAATGGATTAAAAAAATATGGTTAAAATGAATGGAGAAATGGATTGGAAAATTAAAAATTGGATGAATGAATATATTTTTGGATTTGAAAATAGGGATGAAAGTAGATAACGGATACTTGGATATAATGGACTTTGAAGTTGGTTGAAATTAAATGGATAATGAAAACTCGATTAAGAGGGGATAAATAATAAAATAGATAAAAATGGATTAGATATTGAAATGAGTTAAAACTTGGAAACCAAAATTGAAGTGGACTTTAATAGAAATAGAAACGGAACTTGAATTGGATGGAAACGGGATAGAATCGTCCACGAGTCAATCTCTGCATCAATCCTCTGAAACTTGCCACTTGAACTACTGATTGAAAAGAACAATTTCTATATGATACTCCATAATGCACCATCTGAACATGACCTGATAATTGGATTCACTCACAGACAACCTGCCCTGACAAGCCTGATGAACCTTGACGAGGAGTTAAGACAATGAGAACTCAACCCTTACTTCAAACTTGAATGGAAGAATCTCAAAGCACAAAGGTAACCTTATTTAAAGGACCACTTGACCCCAAGCCTTAGGAGCTCAATGAAACGCATGATTGACATGACCTAATGGGATGCCTAGATGATGGAAATGTTATGCTATGTCAGGTTAGGGTGAAAATGAGGGTGTGAAAATCCCCAAGTCGACCTTTTCTTCAAAAAAAAACTCAACCCTCAACCATCTTCAATCTCGCACCATCATATAACTTGCAACAACAACAAATTCAGGGGACTGGGAAGAAAATCCACTGAAAAAAACCAGCAACAGAATTCTAACTACAAAGATCACTACACAAAAACTCAGAATTTTGGAAAAAAGGAAGGGGGAGCTTGTTCATTTCTTCAACCTTCATCATCATCAATAAGCTTCAGTCTCCATCATCTTCAATACCTAAAAATCACAAATCACAACATCAATCTTAACCATCTCAAGAACATTTGCAGAAATAAGAAGAAGAAGCGAATCAGAGAAAAAGAGCGCGTCGGAATCAACCGCGAATGAGAGAGAAATGATGCACATACCTGAACCGAATCGCTACATCATCGTCATAACTTGAAACGTCATCGGAGTGACACTGATACAGTTGGTTCCTCTGAGTTTTTTGCGAACTCGTGGATGTTAGAACGCAATAGCTTGGTTACCGACGGCGATCTGAGTCGGAGAAGACGCCTTGGCCGCGTTGAGTTCTGAAACAAAAGAAAGAGTGAGTCGAGCGGAAGTGAGCGAAGGATGAAGAGTTGAGGGAGAACGGCGGCGAGTAAAATCTTATGGTGAAGGGAGAAAGCCATTGAAAGAAGATGACGAAAGAACTTGGGAACGACTGCGGGGAATACTGAGTCAAGAAGATGAAAAGGACATGAGCAATTAGAGTTTTCTGTGGACGAGTTATTTTGTATCATCAATCCCTCATGGATCGGGCTTCTCAAACACATGTCTATGCTTCTTTGCACGCCCCACAATCACACACTGCACCCCCCTGTAACGTTGTGTTTTTTCATTCCTTTTAGATTTTTGAGTATTGTCTTATTTAGAGTTTTTTATTTTGATAATGTTTTTTGGATAATGGTGTTTAGAGTTTTTAATTTTGAATTAACTTTGATTAACTTTTGATCCTCTTTTTAATTAGAATTTTAGATTAGATTTTAATTTTAGCATTAGAATTAGTCTATAACTTTAGAATTAGATTAATTTGGAATTGAGATTAGCTTGTAATACTAAATCTTAGTTAGTTTCTCTTTTAACTAGAAATAGGTTTTTAGAAGTAGCTCACGATTTTAGAATCATTTTCAAATTAGAAATAAACCATGTTTCTAATTGATTTTTTTTACATGGTTTATTGGGTGATTAATTGTGTCCAATTAGGTTTATATTTTGCTAATGGCTTTTGAATAATTGTTTTGTTCACTAGTTGCTCACTAATCATTTTTAGCCTAATTGTTCATTAATTGCCTTTTGCTTAATTGCACTAATTGTTTTGCTTACTAATTGTTTTTAGCTTAACGGCTTGATAATTATTTTTTAGCTCAACGGCTTGATAATTGTTTTTTAGCTTAATGGCTTGATAGTTGTTTTTTAGCTTAATGGCTTGATAATTGTTTTTTAGCTTAATTTCATTAACCATTTTTTGGTTAATCATGTCTTAATTCATTTTTTTTGCTTACTAGTTCACTAATGATTTTTTGGCTTAATTGTCCACTAACTAATTGTTCATTAGAATTAACTTTGAACTAATTGGTCATCAATATAGTTTGGTTTGATTTTGTTCTAACATAGAATATACTTAGAGTTTAATGCTAACTTTGACTAATTTTCATAATAGTTTCTTTTGGTAACTTTGTTAATAGTCCTTAACATGTTTTACATAGATTTGTGGACAATGGTGGTTTACATTTTAGTATTGATCTCACTTACTTCTTATTTGACAATTTCCATTTGAATTTTGACTAACTTTTGAGTTGTTTTGTAGTGTTTCACATTTGATTAGAAGTTGCTGTAGCATACACTACTGTAATGGACAAAGGGTGCTGTAAAATGTTGTCATCCTGCCTGAATGCATACACACCTGTCTTGTTCTGGAAATAGTAGCTGTCATAGTCTGTTTTTGCTTGTTCCTAGTTTTTACAGCTATGCAGGTGCTGGAGCACTGTTGTTGCTGCTGTTTGTGGCTTGATTGCCTTGTTTTATTGTTTTTATTCATGAAGGGTGAAGCGCATTTGGTTCCATGTCTTTCACGGATCCATTCCACTTTCTAACACCTTTGTTCATTTATGCTAGGTTACTAGAAGCTTGTCGGTTTGCTTATATTTTTCTTGCGTTGCTACGGATTGATATCCGTTCGGTATTACTTCTCTTCTCTTTTACTAATTCCGCATTTTTTCCTTTTGATGCCATGAGAAGTAGGATTGGGAGTCCGTGCCACTTGGCCGGCAATTCTGGAAGTCCTCAAAGGAGGCTATCTTTGTGATTGTTTAATATTGTGCCTAAGACCTCCAAAGAGGCACCCCATTCTCATATCCCCTTGTAAGACCTCAAAGAAGGCATCAGGCGGAATGAGAGTCCGCAATCGACTCCCGCCATTTCTAGTCCCAGGTCGTTCTTAGCTCGCATTTCATGTTGATGCTTTGAACATAACTCACTCTTGTTATCGAGTCCGTCAAGTGGAAGAAGGGTTTAGCAATCAAACCCACACACCTTATTTATAGCTCACATTGACCAATGTTGATGCTTATGTGATCTGATTCACATCTCCCCCTTTTTATTCTGCTCTCCATGGTTCTCGATACCATTGGATGAGTACCCTTATTTCCCACAGCTAGCTTGTTTGCCTCGGTTGATATGACCCCTTGGCTAAAGTTTCCCCCTTTTTTACTTTGATTGTGTGACATTGTTGTTGACTAACACTGTTTATTCTTTCGTTTGCTTTCAGTTCATTTTGTGATTGATTTATCCTGTGTTTACTTGTCTGATGACATGATCCCGTAGGATTCCTCGCTCCACTTAATTTTTGATTAAGTTGGAGGTAGGAGAGACATTAAGATAGCAATCCATGCATGACAACATTAGATAGATTCCCCTCTTGATCCTGACCTTAGGACCATCATTGCATGCTGACTTGTAGGTTCAGTTTCCCCCTTAGACTATCTGTGTGACCTTTGTGAGTCTCATCTTATCTCTCGCACCCATGCGATCGAGACTGTTTCCTGTTCACCCATAGTAGCGTGAACTACGGATGCTATGATTCCTCCTTCTTTTCAGTTTGAGGATACGTAGGCAAGAGATGCAATATATCGGCGAGCACACTAACAACTAACTCCCCTTTTCTCTCGCACCTGTGCGATCGAGATTAATCGCCTAGCACACTAACAACTAACCTCCCGTTTTCGCTTACACCTTTGAGTCATATCCTCTTATCTCCCTTAATCTACTTGTAAAGGATGCGTCATTTCCGTTCTACCGCAAATAGGTAAATGCGTAAGACTCCCACGCCGAGCGGCAACACCTAAACTGCTAGAACGTGAACGTTGACGTATTCCACCTAAAAGACACAAACAAAGCAAAGTCATCCCTAGTGAGGGGAACCACGTCGCTCTGATTCTTCATTGGTTAATGGAGATACGTAGGCAGGAGATCGTACGAGATCTCTGCGAACATAACCTTATCAATCAAACCTTTCTCTCGCCCGCGTGCGATCGAGACCAAACAAACAAACCGACCCATGTTAGTTCGAACCACGACTACTCTGATTTCCTCCTTCTGGTTAGATTGAGGATATATAGGCACGAGACGGTGATATCTTGGCAAGCAAACCTTCCCCTAAGTTCGTGTTCGAACTACGTTGACTCTGAATTTCCCGCACCCGAGGGAATACGTAGGCCTAGGACGGGCGATGTCCTATCGAGTCACTTCTTTTTCTTTTCTTCCTCTTTTCTTCGTTCTTTTCCGTTCCCGTTCCTTTTCCCTTCCAGTAGCAGTGGAGCTCCAGATGACGACACCCTTTGATTAAGACAACAAGCATGGATCCTATTGAGTACGATGGACGCGAGGGGGTGCTAATATCTTCCTCTCGCGTAACCGACTCCCGAACCCAGGCGATGGTTGCGATGACCATTCATTTCCCTTTGTTGAGGTTTTCTTCGATCGTTTCCTTTCCCTGTGTCGGGATAAATAACGTTCGGTGGCGACTCTTCTGTTCATTTCTGCCGGTTGATTTTCGCAGATGCGACACAGTGCCAAGGCACAACCATACCTTTAATCTTTCCTTTTATAAGAATTGATTTTCTCTTTTATCCAACATACCGGACCTGTCACTAAACTGAAACAGTCACCAGCATAAGTAGCCTCCTCTTGGGCTTTGTACAAATAATTCTCCCCAGCGGAGCTAACCTTTTCACACTCTCTTGTTGAGTATAAAAGACTCTCTTGTTGAGTCAAACCCTCTTCAGCCTCTATCTCGGGCTTTGTACGAGATAGAAAAAACTCTCTTGTTGAGTATAAAAGACTCTCTTGTTGAGTCAACCACTTTTAGCCTTCATCTCGGGCTTCGTACGAGATAGAAATCACTCTCTTGTTGAGTATAAAAGACTCTCTTGTTGAGTCAACCACTTTTAGCCTCCATCTCGTGCTTCATACGAGATAGAAATCACTCTCTTGTTGAGTATAAAAGACTCTCTTGTTGAGTCAATCTCCTTTCAGCCTCTATCTCAGGCTTCGTACGAGACAGTAAAACACTCTCTTCTTGAGTATAAAAGACTCTCTTGTTGAGTCAAAAACCTATCAAAACAGACTCTCTTGTTGAGTCACTTCCCTTTTAGCCTCCGTCTTGGGCTTCGTACAAGACACATAAAAGCACCCTCTTGTTGGGTCACTAGCCTCCTCTTAGGCTTTGTATAAGGAAAACTCTGGTTGAGTCAATCAACCTTTTAGCATCTAAATCTGTGCCTTGCTCACAACCTACAAACATCAACAACTCCTTTTCCCCCCATCTAATTGCTGTAAGAGGTAAGCCTCTGGATTATTTGCATCTACGCCACTGTCCCTCTTTTAGCATGAGAAATTCCTAAGGAAATATGGCATTGCTCTAAACTGAGTTAAAGTCTTCTCCTTCAGGTTAAAAAAAATCCCATATAAAGGAAATTATGGCATTGCTGGATTCACATATCCCAGTTAAAGTAATTCTCCTTTATAATCAGTCACCCGACAGTTGTGATAAACAGACCAAATATCCCCCTTTAGAGACGACAAATTCTCTCTCATCCATAAACCCTTTAGCTTCACATCTTGGGCTTTGAACAAGATACAAATCACCTTTAGCTTCATGTCTTGGGCTTTGAACAAGACACCAAAACAACCTCTTTTCCTCCCATAGAATAGGAGGAACTACGATCGCTCTGATTTCCCTGTTTCATCGAACGGGAATACGTAGGCAAAAGATTGAAAAAAATCTTAGCGAGCATACTAATCAAAAACCCAAAACCTAGTATCTCCACTAAATCAACCCAAAAGCAGCAAATCTAAACACATTACCAAAAACCTCACAAATAATCCAAACACCGTGTTCTCAGGCAAAATAACTGAAGATTGGGCCCCACATCCACATAGCATCTGTAACCTAACAGACCGCTGTTCAAACTCAGTATGAAAGCAGGGTTAATTGGAGACATCTATTTCCCTTCCTTAATCAGCTCAATAGGATAAAAAATGAATCGAACTGTAGTACCTAAGCGATAGTGACTCAGGACCACAAAAATCGCGCTACAGGCACAAGTAGTGAAATCTCCACATTTGAAAAGTTTCATGAACCAAACTTTTCTTCCTTTGCAAAACACTTCTTAAAACTTGATCTATTATGTCTTAACTTCCCAATGAGACATGTCATGATGGATTGAGGCCTTGGATATTTCATTCTGGATCAAAGTCTCAAGGATTAGGCCCTCAGTCAAAACCCTAATTTCAACTGTGAATGCACTTGAATGATTTCTTATGATCTTGCTTCTTCCATCATATCTAAGGCTCATAGATGGTCTCTGAGGATGTATATTACCACATGGAGTCATGACCCAGGGTTTGAGAACAACTCTTGATCAAAATCAAAGCCATGATCCACTTGTCTTGACAAAACCCTAATTGGAGGCAGGGTGAACGTGTGACTCTTTGTATTTGGTGATGAGAGCCAGTCACACTTGAATTCTTGTTGAGTGAGACCTCTGGGATGTAAGTGAGCTCACATGGTTGCATTTGGAGCCTTCTCTTCTTTAGGAGACTTTGTCCTCCTTTTGGTATAAGTCCTGGCTTTTCACAGGAGAAACAAGCTTGCAAAAATGAAATGGTTAGTTAACAATGCATAGATGATTGAACCTAAATGTCAATATGTTATGACATCTAAGGGGTAAAATTTGGGGTACAACACCCATACACCGAAGGTGCATTTTTCTGGGTTAAAATGCATTTTGCATTTTCTCGCTTGGTCAAAG
The DNA here is from genome assembly GCA_022829125.1 of Lathyrus tuberosus. Lineage (NCBI taxonomy): Eukaryota > Viridiplantae > Streptophyta > Magnoliopsida > Fabales > Fabaceae > Lathyrus > Lathyrus tuberosus. The sequence goes on from JALAZF010000179.1 coordinate 2,029,353, forward strand.
ACCTTTTGAAAGTGGACCGTGTGATAGGATTCCTCTTGGGACTTCAGGATCATGTCGTCCATGTATACTTCGAGCATGTCTCTGATTTCTGATCGGAAGATCTTGTTCATCATACGCTGGTACGTAGCCCCAGCATTTTTCAGACCAAATGGCATTACGTTGTAGTAATAGTTCCCCGAAGAGGTCATGAACGCGGTGTATTTCTTATCCTTTTTTAACATGGGAATTTGGTTGTATCCCGAGTAGGCGTCTATGAAGGACAAGAGTTTGAAACCTGCAGAATTTTCTACCAGCTTATCTATGCTGGGCAGAAAATAAGCGTCCTTCGAGAAAGCCCGGTTAAGATCAATATAATCAATGCACATGCACCATTTTCCATTATGTTTTTTGACTAGAACAATATTGGACATCCAGGTTGTATACTTGGCCTCCAAGATAAATTTTTCCTCTAAGAGGTCTTTTACAAGTTTTTCGGCAGCCTGTGCCTTTTCATCAGATTGCTTCCGTTTACATTGTGCTACTGCTCGAGCAGCTGGGTCAATGATGAATTGATGGCAGGCAGTCTCAGGGTCAAGGTCGGGCATGTCTGTGGCGCTCCAAACAAATAAGTCTGCATTGTCTATCAGGCGTGTCTTCAATTACTACTTTACTTCTTCGGCCGGCCCCCCGCCTATCTTTACTTCTTTGTTTGGGTCATCTCCGAAGGTGATCACTTCGAATTCCCCATCTGGTATCGGACACATGATAGTTGATGTAGGGGAGCTTCCTGTCACTACTGAAGTGCCTTCATTGCTGTCTTCCTCGCCTTCTTCAGAGATCTGACTGTCAAGATCGATGGTGTACACTGGGAGCATTGGCTTTTTGTCGGGCTGGCTTTCCTCCCTGGGAAGATCTTCATCCCTTGCTCGTTTAGCGGCCTTAGGTGTTGCGCCGATTGAGCTTTGTCCTCTGGTCGCTGCTTCGAAGCACCTCCTCGCAACCTCTTTATCTCCATGCAAAGTCACGATGTGGCCCTTCTCCATGTAATATTTCATCTTGAGATGAACAGTTGAAGGGAAAGAGATCAGCTCCGCGAGGGTTGGTCTCCCCAAGATGCATTGGTACAGCGATGGACAGTCGATTACCAAAAATTTAGTTTTGATCGACTTGGATGCCTCCTCTTCCCCGAACGTGACTGGGAGCTCCACGTACCCCAAGGCCTGGCGGTAGCTCCATTGAATCCTTGCAAGTCGGATCCCACATACGGTGAGAGATTCTTCTGGTCAAGCTTCAAGGCGTGAAACAAACAGGTGTACATCATGTCCGCCGAACTGCCCTGGTCTACCAGGATCCGTCAGACATCAGTGCTAGCCAGTCTTGCCCTGATGAGGAGAGGAATGTGTGAGTTCGAGGAGCCCCCATGTAGCTCTTCACGGTAGAATGTGATGGGCTGAGAATGCCCCTGGAATTTCTAGAGCGAGGATAACCGATCGAGGCTGTAGTCAATTAGCTGGTCGAATTTCCTTTTGACTGACCCTACAGTGAGCTCGTTGTATCCGCCAAATGAGATAACCATTGTCGTGGGGAAGGTCTCCCAGGTGCTGTGTGCGGATATCTGGGGAGGATCCTCGAGGTAGTCAGGGATGATGAAGTCCTCTAGCCGCGTGATAGACATGTCGACTTGTGGGGGAGGACTGGGCAGTGAAGACTTTGTTTCCTTCTTAGACTCTGAGGTCTCTCGTCGGGAAGTTTCACCCATTTTTGTATACTGTTTCAAGTGACCCTCCTTGATGAGGATCTCAATAGCGTCTTTCAAATGAACGCAGTATTCAGTCACGTGGTCGTGACTGCGATGGAAACGGCAGTATTTGCTCTTGTCTGTGTTGCCCTTTGACGCTGTTGGCTTGGGAAACTGGACACCCCCTTGCTTGAACTTCGCGTTAATGCATTCAGAGAAAATGCGCTCGCGGGGAGCTGTCAGCAGGGTGTATTCTGTGAAGAGACCAGCAGGTCCCTTACTCTCGCGAGGACGATCATCTCGTCATCTCTCCCTGTCGCGCCTGGGAGCCTCTGATTGGTCTATTTTTGTTGCCCGGGAACTCTCTTGATCCCTTGAGTCTCGGGCCTTGAACACGGCTTCTTTCTCGTCGTACTGTATATAAGCTTAGGCCTTACGGAGAAGTTCGGCCAAGGTACGAGGGGTCTCAATGCACACTGCTTTGTGAAATTCACTTTTCGGTCTCAGACCCTTCTCGAGGAGGTATTTCTTCATATGGTCCATTGTGCGGACTTCTACAACTTCCTTATTAAACCTCTCGATGTATGCGCGCAGGGGCTCATCCTTGCCCTGTATAATGGCTTCGAGAGTGGCTTCTGACTTGGGATGGCGTCTGGAAGTAGTGAAGTGTCGGGCGAATTGGTTATTCAGATCCTTCCACGAAGTGACCGAACCTCGGGAAAGCCGCTTATACCATGTCATGGCCCCTTCCTGAGGGTGATGGGGAATAACCTGCACTTAATGGCTCTGCTCACGTTGTGGTAGTGGAGCATGGCTTCGATATTTTCTATATGCTCTCCTGGGTCAGTGGTCCCATCATAGGTTGCCAGAGGAGGAGGTTTCTCCAGCCCGTGAGGGATACGGGTGTCCATGATCTCCTGAGATAGAGGTCTATGGACATCGTCATCACTGTTCGCGCTTGATGGCCGGCAGGGGGAGTGACTACACCCGCGACTTCTGCTGCATCGAGGAGAATGTCTGCGCGACCGACGATGCTCCTGATGCTTTTCCATGGGCCTGGTCCTCTTCGGGGCAGGAGAACGTCTGGATCTCCGCGGATGAGTACGACGTCGTCTTCTGGCGACTTCTGACTCAGGTTCTTCTGATCTTGATTGTCCCCTGACAGGAGAAATACTCCTGAATCTGTCTCGCCGATGTTTCTGGGGAGGATACTGAGGGCGTGGAGAGGGACTACGAGGCTTTTGCGAAGGAAGACGCTCCTAGAGGACGTGCTCGAGCATGTTGATCTTCTCGCCCTGTTGGAAGATCAGGAGGTTGGACCTGTTGAGAGAGGAAATGAGGATAGCCGTGTCGGGGTCAGCATTTTGAGGGACAGGTATAGGCTCAAAGATGTGACCAGCAGCCTGTGTGTGTGGCTTCACATCGTCGAAAGAAGGAGACGCAGTCCTTCCATCCTTGTGATCGGTCTCATGGACCGCAACTCCAAGGTTATGGTGGTCAACATTATCCATGGTAACGGCGACAGCAGGTTCTTGATGGGCATCATCGTTTCTGTTGGAGGTCATGATGATCAAGTGAATTTTGGAGAGTAAGCTTTGGTCTTTTGGGTGAAAAGAAGAGATATCTTGGTTCAAAAAGACACGGAAGCGATGTTTCCCACAGACGGTGCCACTGATCTGGTGTGATCAGACTGGATCGTCGTGGCCTTCCGTGTAGGGAAGAGATAATGGTTGTAGGAGAGGAGGGGGTGTACCTGTAAGGTACTCCGATGCCAAAGTAAGTTTAGGCTAGAGAGAAAGCAAGTACAAAGCGTTCAGGTGTGATTTAGAGTATTGAATAGTGATCAAACCTGACCCTCTCAAGTGAGAGGGTATTTATAGAGATAACCCCCAGCGCGGGGCCAAGGTCTCCTATGTCGCCGAAATATCTGGTCGACCGATGAGAGACTTCCAGATGAAAGGTTAAGCGCGTGACCTGTTAACCTGGTCCAACTATCTCCGTGAGATCCAGAGAGGCAGTTGGTCGCGTGAACTGTCAAGCACGTGAGGTGGATGGCCCCAACGGTGATATTGTGCCCAACGGCTAGATTATGCCCAACGGTCATATTGTGCCCAACGAGTGGATTGGCTGAATCCAGGTATTGGGCCTTGCCAAGCGCTGGACTGGATTGGGCCTTGCCCTACTGTGGGCCAAGCGCCTGCCCAGTCCAGAACAGTAGTAATATAAATTTGTATTTGTTTACCAAATTTCACAGTAAACATAGATAGATTTGAAAAAAAAAACTCTAAAGTCTATTGTGAAAGCTACAAACCATAAATCTATTTCATCTTCAGCCAAGCTTATGCATGTCATTATCATCAACAATGTTTCATCTGCTGTGATTTTCTTGTTTTGGTAGATCATATATATGTATTTGAATAATGAATAGAAGAAAAAGGGAGATAAGAATGAGGAAGAGAATAAATGAAACAAATGTGAAAAAGAACATAAAAGACAAAACCAAACAAATAACATCAAACCACAATGAATATAAAGAAGAACATGATAGAGAAATAAATCTGTAAGTGTGGTGCTGATGACAACATCACAATGCCTGGGAGGAACCATATATTATACTTCAAACATTGGTGTGATGTGGAAAGAGTGAGAAAAATGATGGAAGATAAACATGATGCAAAAGATCCAGGTTGTAGTTTGATTGAGACAGGTAATGAAGTTCATTCATTTATATCCAATGATAAATCGCATCCTTACAGATTTCTGAAAATCACTGCAATGTTGAAAATTTAGGTATTAAGCATTGAACACTAATGAATGAGTGAAATAGAAGAAAAATGTATCTGCTGACAAATAGCTTCGTTCGATTCTTTGAGACATGATTGTTTAATTCCAGATTCTAGTGTAAAAAAAGATGAATAATGATATCAAGGTTTTTTATGTTTCAGCCACAATTTAAAACATTTATATGATCAAATGACTAAGGCGATACCTTTCAAATGGAGTATGTAAATGTGCAAACTGGCCAAATTTGATAACATGGTGTATAACAGCAACAACAAAATAATAACATGTGACAAAACTTTATCCATTAAAATTCAACCAACTAATTTAAGCTTTGCAGGTTGACGCATGATGTATCTTCATAAAAAAAGGGACGTGTCTAATTAGCTAAATGTGTCATACATATTTCATAATATCAAACAAAAAAATTATCCAGCCATCAGAAGCACACAACAAACATATAAATCTTATTTCACAATAAATCTTACCTGTCGACAATAACATCAACGGTAACTTGAATCGGGTTCTAGTCAGTAAGCATATGAATTATCTCCATTGCATTCTTAATGATTCTAATAGCCATAAGCTTTTCTCAGTTTATCCTCTCGTGCATCATAAGAGAGTTAGTGAGCCTATATACAGTGGGACACTAAGCTGTAATTAACATTTTCACAAAGTATCTAAAGATTTATTGCTTACATGTTTCTTTCATCTAAAATCAAAACCCCTTAAAATAAATAAATAAATAAAAACTCCACAAATGAGAAGAAGCAAACTAAAATGAAATAATAATACCATAAAAGATAAGAATAAATCTAAGAATATTAACTACAAATTCAAGATCTATTTCTTTAAACTCTTTTCCGTAAACTCTTTTCAAGATCTAAGAATAGATCTAAGATTTATCTAACTATGAACAAAATGAGAAAGAGTGAAAGAGATATAGAAATGAAATATGATTTTCTACTATACCATAGAATCAGAGACGAAAATTGGTGTGGTTATGAGTTTCTGCGTTTGCGAGTTTGCTTTGTCTTCCGTATCACAGTAATTTGTGGCTTTGTCTTCCATTTCTCAGAAGGGGATGGAGAGAGGGAGAAAATAGGGAATCATGAATATGGTGTTGAGGTTGAATTAAAATGGGCTTTAGTAAAGGAGGGAAATTTTGTGAGACACGTGGCAGCAAAGGATTGAAAGAGAAGTGTGAAAAAATAGATGATTTGGCATTGATCCATTTGTCCTTTTTAGTTTGTAAAATAAATGATCATGAAAGGGTAATTAAGGGATAATTGTAGTATGTTATCTTAGTGGATAAATAGTTGATTTATTTGTAACATTTCAAATTTTTTTCAAAAGTTATGAGTCTTACCGGAGTTTTCGAGCCAACTACTAAATTTTTACAAGTATACATTTTTACAGGTAATTTAAGTTTTATACCAGATTTTTTTGTAAAAACAACATCCATTTTTATTGTCATTATGGAAATGTTCGTTAAAAACTCATGTTTCTCATGCATTTTTATCGACGTTTTTGAAAAATCCATTAAAAACTCTTGTTTCTCATGTATTTTTAGCGCATATTTTGAAAAATCCAATTAAAATACATGTATTTCTACCAGTTATTTTGTAAAGTTCAGTAAAAAATGCATACATGTATGCTGAATTTCTCAACAAAACAAAAAGAAGATAATTTTGAGATGGTTAATTGGATATTTCAAAAAATCCAGGAAAGTCATGTTGATTTTTGAATTTTAGAAAAGAATGGTAGTTCATATTTCTTAGTTTTTTTACACTGAGGACCAAAGGAAAGGATGACATGATTGCTTATAAGCAGATTGACTGAGTTGCATATATGTCATTTGCAAGGGCAGATGACCTCAAGGATTCACATATTTGGGCGGGAGGGTATCCCCAACTAGTTCTCACATGAGGAGGGTGGAGGAGCGGACACGCGGACCCTGCACTTTTTGGCGCATAGGTGGTAAATCTGATGGACGGGTCAGAGATCTGGCTAATGAGGCTAATGTTGTTGTTGCTGACAATGTCCAGACAACAGTTGAGGACATGGAGGGTCAGGATGATAGGGAGAAGGTGGCCGACATATAGGTTGCTCATCATATTGAGACAAAAGCCTTGGCTGATATGGAGGTGACTCATACGGTTGATACAGAGGTAACTCTTTCAACACATACATAGGTTATACATCTAATAGACGGGTCAGAAATCTTGTTAATGAGCCTGATGTTGCATTTGTTGATGATGTCTAGACAGAAGCTGATGAGGTGGATGGTAGGGATGATAGGCAGATGGTGTCCGAGATAGAGGTGCACCATCATATTGAGACAACGACCTTGGCTGATATAGAGGTAACTCCAATGAGTGATATAGAGGTGACTCCTCTGAAGGAAAATAAGGTTACTGCTCCGGAGGGTATAGACGCAATTGCTACAGGTGATATGGAGGTTACTCCTTTGGGTGATATAGAGGAAACGACTTCGGCTTCGTCAGGGTCGTTTGTACACACCGATGGAGGGTTTCTTGGAAGGCCTAGTGACCATTCCATGCTCACCGAATTTTTTGATCCTATGGCATTTAAATTATGATAGGGAGAGGTATATATTTGTTATTTTGAACTTTTATTTATTTATTATTGATAAGTTGAAAATAACTGATGCTTTTTACTTTAATTTTTATAGGACTGGCTATCGCGGAAGGTGCCCACCTACAGGACAAAGCTAAAGAAGTTCATATATGACTTGATGCCTCCAGAGGTCAAAAAGCTTTATATGATTTAAAAGCAGGGAACATACTTATTTCAGCAATAAATGCTTAAGTGTTCTATTTGGTTTCATATCATACAAGTGCTAAAGGTATGTAGTATGCTCTCCAAACTCTCTATGAGGGAACGGAGGATGTCAAGGATTATAAAATCAATAAGTTTACATAGGAGTTTGAACTATTTCGTATGGAACCCAGAGAATCCTTGGATTCCATGCAAACTAGATTCCTCCATTTAATTAATAAACTGCGAGACTTTAGTAAAACCTTTTCCAATATAGATTATACTAACAAAATATTGAGATCCATGTGCAAGGGGTGGCAACCAAAAATCACTGCAATAAAAGAAGAAAATGATTTTAGTACTTTGGATATTACAAAACTGTTTGGGAAGTTAGCCGAACATGAGAATGAGCTGAAATGACTCGTCAATTGAGAAGTAAATTCGAATAAAGAAAGAGAAAGGAAAATAAGAGAAACGAGATCTTTCTTTGAAAGCTTCATATTCTAAAGGGAAGAAATCAAAGGAAGAAAGTGACAATTTTGACGAAGAAGTTTCCAAAAAGAAAGAAATGGGTTTATTCGTTAGACGCAGCAATAGATATCTTAAGAGAAACAATCTCAATCATAGCGACAAAGGTCTAGTGAATTTCAGAAATATTCATCCAACCAAGAAGGATCACAATAAAAAAGATAATGAGATCACGTGTTATGAATGTGGTAAATTAAGACACTATAGAACTACTTGTCCAAATATGACCAAACATCATAAAAGTTAAGACAAGGCTTTCTACAAGACGAAGGGAAAATATTCCAAAGGTCGTAGAGCCTACATCGCATGGGAAGGAAAGGTAGAGAGTTCCTCCTCTGATTCCTGCTCAAGTTCAGATGACGAGTGTGCAAACTTTTTTCTTGATGGCACGTAAGAAAGGTGGAACTTCAAAGGTGTATAATTATGATTGTGAAAATGAGTATACTTATAGTGAATTATGTAATGCTTTCAATGACATGTATGTTGATTCCATAATGTGTTTAATAAAATTTCCCTCTAAAAAGAAATCATTGACACACTTGAACAGGAGATAAAAAATCTTAATCATGCTTTAGATTGTTTTAAGGAAGCTCATACATCTCATGGATGAGCGTTGTGTTGTTTTGAATACTTTAGCTGAAAAGATAGAAGTTGTGGAATGTGTTAATGTCCAATTTTAAAACTTGAAATTGAAACTCTTAAGGGAAAATTAACACATGTTTCCTCACTATCTAGTGATTATTCTAGTTCTTCAAGTGAAAGAGGGGAGGTTTTTAACAAAACCCTTATGTCACAAGGAGAAATAGAATGAGTGTTTCATCTAAATCTATTTGCCATTATTGTGGAGATAAGGGTCACATTATCATTTACTTCTGGTTGGTTGAGTGGTTGTGTGAATACTCGATATACTAGAATCAAGGAAATACGACCAGTGGATATGAGAGATTGTTTCAGAAGGAGTTGAACGAGGGATACCTGGTGGGTTTGCTTTTTCATTATCATTTACTTCTGGGTTTTCCTGAAAGAAGACAGAGAAATGTGTTGAATTTTAAAGTGGAAGACAATAGAAGAGCTACATTGTGAGTCGAAGAATACCTTGGAGTTAGATTTTTCTGGTTCCTTGAAAATTTTATCTTGAAGTTTGTTGGGTTCTTCATTATTCGGAGGGGGAGGTCTTGAGTTCTTTCTTGACTTTCTTCTTTATTTTCTTCATCATGTTTTGTGCCGACTTCTTTTTCTTTGATCTTGTTGGAAGGACCGGCGTTGCCTTTCTTGGGTTTTGATTTCTTGGGAGTTCCTTTCTTTTTATGGCTCACACTCGGCTTAGGAGAAGCTTTAGCCTTTGGCCTTGAGAAGATGAGGGTTTCCTCAGTATCTTCTGAGCTTTCTTTTTTAGCCAAGGTTTTTGTGGGTTTTGGAGTAGCCTGGGGAAGGTTAAGTTATTTTAGATGAATGGTTTATTAAAAGATCACAAAAGAGGTCAAAACTGATGGTGTACCTGAGTCAAAGTGGTTGTAGTCTTTTTCTTCTTCTTGGATTTGGTAGTATGAGAGTTGGGATCGCGCTTTCGATTCTGAAAAGCAAATTGTTAGAATTATTTCAGTAATGGAAAAGTCAGAGAAGAAAGAGGTACATTTTTCTTGGGTTCTTCTGTTTTCTTCGTTTCACCTGCGTCAAAAGGTCCTTCAGCATTAAGGTCAGCATGCGCCTCAGGTTCACGTGTAATCAAAGCGTAAGAAAACAAAAGTTATATATAATTAGAACATAATAGTAAGTATATACCTTGTTGTTCTTGATTTTCTGGTACGTCAGAGAAATCAGCAGATAACCTCTTTCAAAAGTCTTCTTCTGAAAAAATGGCCATTGACATATTGTGTCTACCAGTTGTGATATTCAACTATCATAAAAAATGATTGTTGCAACTGGAAGGTATGGAGTTCTTGAACTTGGTTGCGAGCAAATGTTGTGCAGACTTTGTAGTCTCCTATTCTGAACTTTCTTACTAACTAGAAAATGTCCTCTTCCCAAGTGTGAAGTGAACGAGGAAGCAATTGGCTAAATCCAAATTGCCTGGTTACTAGGTTGGGTTGATAGCCAACGAGGCCATAGCTAGGAGTCCCAGTCTCGATCCTTGTAGATAAGAGTGTGGGAAAAAAGGCCGCCCAGATAGATTTCGACATGGCAGCTGCTGAAGGAGATATTCTTAGAAATATGTTCCTAAACCAAGTCAGACCAACACATCGGTCCATGAAATGAGCCATAGTCGAAGCAAAGACCGTTGATTCAAGGAATAAATTGATGTACTTCATAAGTATTTTTTGTGAAGGAGTTTCTTGAGGAGTATTCAAAGCGAGCCTTGTGCCTTTGATGGCTCTGTAGTCATTTTGTGCTATCAAGGCTGAAAAGGTAGTTATGTGGAGTTTTGGCTCAAATGTGGCATTCAGCCAGAGTTGCAAAAGCCATAAAGAGCCTGAGACCAAGTATGATATGTTGGTTTCAAGGAGGTGTTTTAATTTATAGGAAGCTTCTCCAAGTGGCTGGTAGAGATTAGCCAAGAGGAGTTTGCTTAAGGAGATCTTTCGACCTTCGTGGAGCTGGATGGCTAAAGGTACGAATTTTTTAGCCACTGGTAAAGAACATTAGCAGAAAACGTAGTAAGAAACCCAAAGGGTTAATAAGGCTATGTGCTATTGGTCTAAGACTTCAGCATTTTCTTTATCATGATTTTCGAGGATGAAGTTCTTGAAACTGAATCGTTCGATAGTGAATTCGTTGGTTGTTTCTAAGGTCGGAGTGAAGGTTTCACCTAGAGGTTTTAATCCTGTGAGGGCTTCTACATCGAGCAAGGTTGGCGTTAGCATGCCACAAGGAAATTGGAAGGTGTTGGTTGATCCTTCCTAGAAGAAGATCGATGTTAGTAACATGGTTGGGTTTTACCTAAGGTCAGTTCTGGAGATTTTGATCATGTCGTAGATACCTAGATCTTGCCTTTTTTTTCCTTTTAGGTTCCACTTTTTCGAGCCAGGCAATGTATTCCTTGCTTTGAGTAGGTGGTGCGGATCGAAACACACGTGCAGGTTTACCCATGAAGGACAAGTCGAGGGAGCGTTTTTCAAACGCTGAAGGCATAGTGACTAAGTAATCTGGGAAAAAGTGCGTAACTTTCCCAACATTCGACTTTGTAGTCGAAAATGGCCCCAAGAAGGCGAAGAGTTTATCAGACAGAGAGAAGAGAATGTGTACGTGTTTTGCCTAGTTGGAGATTTTCTCTTTTGACAATGGGGGTTCAAAAATAAAGTCTCTACATTGTTCATCTTCCTCTGCTGGAATTATGAAAGCCATTGAGTTATTCCCAATATCAAACTTTGAAGATGATTTCTTAATGGATACCATTGCTGAAAGTGGAAGTTTTTGAAGAAAGTGGAGTGTTTTTCTCTGCACAAGTAGATTACAAGAATGAATGAAATGCAGAAAGATGAGAAGAGAGTTGAAGTTGGTATTTATAGCTTTTTTCGTTGCATGCCTAAGGTCAGACACATGGCATCCGTGTTGAGATGTTGAAACGATTTCGTGTGCTACGAAGTGGGAACATTGATGTGAGTCGAGTAGTTAAAGCAGATTTGCACATTCATGACCTCCAAGAAAATAGGAGTGATGATGAGATTCTGAACAGATCTCATGGAAAATGAAAATGCGCAGTGAAGCAGTAATGATGATAATGACGTTAGCGGAGAAGTGGAAGAAGTGTCGAAAATACGATAAAAAATGCCACGTTTCTTTTTCTGATTCAAATCAAAACATGGAATTTTGGGGGGCAATTTGTTACCTTGGATTTTTGACCTAACTATAAATGGAAAGGAAGACATAAATATGCCATAGTGAAGGCTGAGGTCAAATTTGGTAGATTAGAACTAGGAGTTAATTTGATTTGAGCATGTCGAAAGTTATATATGTGGTAATGTTGGTTGAAGCAGCTAAAGGCATGGTTGGTTATTTTGCCTGATTGAAAGTGTAACGCCCCGATAATTATAATTTGTTTGATTGATGATTAACTGTGTTTAATCTCGTGTATTTATGATTTACATGATATGTGGTGTGTTTTGGTATATTCATGTGTTAGGTAGTGTAGGACTATAGGAGTATGGTGGCTTATTCTTAATTTAAATAATTTAAATTAGACTATTTAGATTCAAAAACAATTAATTGGAATTTTAGTAATAATCATTGGATAATTATTTTATTTAAATAATTTAGTTGGAACTAGTAGATTTAAATAATTAGTTATAATTATTTTATTAATTTAAAAGTTGATAAAATGAGTAGAGAAATAGTAAGGGCAAAGTGGTCCATTCACGATGTTTAGTAAGGGTAAGGAAGGAAGAGCATATTAGGGGTCTAAGGGTTATAGTAGGAAAAGGAAGAAAATTAGAAAGGGAGAGAGAGTCATTGTGAACGATTGTATTTTGGAGAAAAGAGAAACGAAAGAGGGAAGCAGAGCTAGGGCTTAGAGAGCATTTGAAGAATTATCACTAAGGTAAGGGTGGGGTTCTTTGATCACTTAAGGGATGAATAATATATGTATGAGGGTGGGTAAATCGTTAGGTTCATCTCTATGCATCTCTCTAATTATTTTGGTTGTTTTCGGTTGCGTGTCGGTGTCCGTGATAACATGTAAATGGTGTACATTGACTGTTGGATTATGGTTTTTGTGTTATAGGAGGTTCTAATTGATGTGTGTTGTTGTTGTATGATAATCATGTGATTTATGTGCATTCTGGACTGTATGGTATTGAACTAGCAAGAAATTTTGGGGTCTGGACTGTGTAGAATCACAACTGCAGGGTTGCTGATTCACACATTTTTTCCAGGCGAATGGGGTGTTTCGTCGTGCGAAGGTGAGTTCGCTTGCATCTCGCTGGGAGAACTGAGAGGCGGGCGAAGGGTGGAAAATAGGTGTTACTGGAATTTGTATGGGGGAGGAATTTCGCTTCTGCTTCACCGGGCGAGCCTTGGGCGAAAGGGAAATTTCTTCGGACGAATGTGGGTTTTGCCGGGCGAAGGTGAGTTCGCTTGCGTCTCGCTGGGCGAACATCAGGTGAGCAGGAACAGTGTTTGGTTACCACTGGAACGAACAAAATTTTCTAAAAACTTTAAAATTCATATCTTTTGATCCGTAGGGCCGTTTCAGTCGTCGTTTGAATCGTTCGAAAGATGGTTTCGTATACTTTATGTTAAAATTATTTTAAAATCTAGAATTCCAAATTTTCGACGCGTTAATTGTGTTTCCTTATACGTTGTGATGTGTTGAACGTTGAAATGTTGAGTTCTGTTGTACGAATGTGTGTTGTAGCTATGGATTGCAATTGTTGCTTGTTTTGGCAGGTATATGGTGTGTGTTGGGTAGTTGTGGTGTGATGTGTTGGTTGTATGATAGTTATATGCATTGATCTTCATTGTATGTTGTCGTTGAATGTATATCATGTTGCATAAGTTGTATGATAAGTCGTGTGCCCATGTGGGGTGTGAGCACCTTATCCGGATTCTTTGAAATGGAATCGTGTTGTTGTTGTTGTTGTTGAGGTAATCGTGTGCCCATGTGGGGTGTGAGCGATTAAGGGTGTTCGTGTGCCCATGTGGGGTGTGAGCGATCACGGATGTCGTGTGCCCATGTGGGGTGTGTGCGACTTATATGGAAATTATGACGGGAATTATGATCATGAAAAAGGGATCGAATTGGTACCACATGCATTGAGTCGAGTTGTGAGTCTCATTGAATTGCATTGTGTTGTGTTGTGTTGTGGATTATATGATTGTCTGCTTATGCGGGAAATTGTAATTATGTTGATGTTGTGATGATAGGGTGAGTTGTATAATGATTATATGCTTTTTTATTTATATTATGCATTTATTTTGTTGATTGTGAATCTCACCCTTCTGTTGGAATGATGCTTTATACGGCATCGTGCAGATAATCAAGGATAGTGCGGAGTCGAAGTTAGTGAAGATGAAGTCTTCTACTTTATTTCATTTGAGTCGACGTCTGCTCTGATGTGTAACACTGGGGATATGGAACGCTTGTTGTTATTTATTTCATTAGCCGTTATTACTTTTGTTTAATTGATGTTGGTTACGTGGTTTAAACATATTATGTTTTTAGTCATTATTTCGAAGGAGTTTCCGCTGCTACATGAGAAGAATGTTTAAGTATGATTTTGTTGGTACCGTTAATGATAATTATGTGTTACATGTCGTATGCATGAGCAGGGGTATGTTGGAGAGAAACATCCTATGTGCTGAATTTTATGAATTTTTACTCCGATAATTGTATTATTTTACGCGGAGATTTAGGGTGTTACAGAAAGAGCAGGAATTGGATTGGATCAGGTGGTTACTCAAATCCACGTGGAGGCTCGTTGAATATAACGGCTGCATGAAAGTAAAACGTGTCGTGATATGTTTAGTCGACCGTTTGTACATAGTTATTTCAGATTGGTATATAAGGGGACACCTATTTATGTTATAAGGGCCTGCAATTGTACTCAAATTTCTATATACTCAAAGTATCTGCGTATTTGAGAAACAAGTGAGAAAATGTACATATGTGTTCCACATTTACGAAATTTAAGTATTTTACATTCAAGTCTTTCTGCATTTTTAGATACATTTCGATTCACATTTACATTCTTGTCATTTTACTTTCAATTTACATTTCAATTTCAGTTATTGTTGTCTTCAAAACCTTTTGCATTCTAAGTTTAGTCAAGTAAACATAACTTAAGTATTAATATGATGTTCTTTCAAACATTGCACTTCAATTTCATTTAATATGATGTTCAATGATGCATAAATCCTTCTTATTGACTTTTAGTTTTGACTTCTTTCAAAGAAACTCCTAAGGCAAGAAATCCTCCCCTAATGCAATGGTTTTAAAGACTAAATTAGTGATGACAAATGAATTAAGGGGAATGTGCTAGAATGAACTAAAAATTTTAAGCAAATTGGTTCAAAAAGAGGCAATGTATGTAGTGGGCAATGAGAAAATGAGTAGAGACATTTGGGGGACAAAATTAAGGTGACAATAAGGCGTTCACAACCATATATCTTACTGTCACGCCCTAATTTTTAACCCTAAGATCCCACCTCATTTTCATCATTTTTGCATGACAACAATCATTTCATCTGTGTGTGTTTTATGCATTACTAATCCCATTGGAAATACAAAGTTTGTGCTTTGGTTTACCTTGACTGCAAGCTAGGGTTTTGACACCAGGAAGTTTGTGCTTTGTGTGATCCTCAACTCTCCAATATGATTAAGAGTCTCCTTTCATCAACAATCAAGTGCAAGATTCCATCAATACCATTTCATTAAGCCCCAAGTCATCAGATGCACCAAATTAGGGTTTTTACCTAATTCAATCATGGTTTGACTTTTTGAGCAAGGCATGATCCTACACTTCAAGACATGTTTCAAGGACCACAAGGATATCATCTTAGCCCATTCATATTGTTTGATTGATCCAAGGAGCTTGATCCATTGGTAATTGAAGAAATCAAGTTCAATTGGAAAAAGTCAACTGTTCATCAAAGTCAAAGTTTGACTTTTGAAATTTTTGGTCAAACATGGACTCCACAAGTCAAATATCACGAAAATAGGTGAATCTTATCATGACTAATCAAGAAAATCAAAGAATCATTCAAAGATCAAGATTTGTAAAAAAAATTAGGGTTTGGTGAATTTTTCTAAGTTACAAAATTCCATGATCAAATGCCCTACTTTCCAAGACTATAACTTCTTCCTCAAGCATCCAATGGAAACACTTGAGGACTCATTTTAAAGATGGTATCACACACTTCAAATTGGTGAAAGAACGGACCCAAAAGCATTTACCAATTGAAAGTTATGATTGATCAAAGTTGAGGTTTTCAAAGATGTGAAAATGTCAAAGACTTAGAAATTTTTCTAAGTATAAATCAGTGAAAAGTCCAATCTTGATGGCCAATTATCTCAATGACCCAAGGTAATTCTTTCCAAGTGATCAACATCAAAGTTGTAGTATTTGATGCCATCTTTCCCACGGTACCAAGAGCATGGGTGCATCTTGCTTGAGCATGAAGTTATAAGGTTGCAAAGTGACCATGGTGAGGCAATTTGAACCAAGACAGATTTGTACTAAGTCCACAATCTGGTTTTTACACGATTTGGATGATGCGTTTGGCCAAGTTGCAAGCATTTTCAGAGCATGTGATCTACTAGGAACTTGTTCCTTATCTTGAAATCTTTCCAATGGTACCAAATCCTGCCCTATTTGATTGTGTTTCATCATACAAAAACTCAATCCAACATGCTACCTTGAACTTCTTTAGATACCGGACAAAAAGCACCTTTTGCATCTAACCACTTTCCATAAATCAAGGAAAGCATGGTTTGAGCCAGAACTAAATTGTACAAGTTGTGCAACCCTTAAAAACTTGTGAGAAGGTCAACTTGGAAGCTAGAAAGTGAAAAACACCTTTTGTACTTGTTTGTCCAACTTTTTACTTTTGATCATGATCCACCAAATAATGCCATAGTCCATTGATCCTCTGAAGATTATATCTCACTATAAATAGCACTCCATACCAGATACAAAACACACAACAATAGAGCCAGGAAAACCTCATCATTGCAAGAGCATCACATTGAACTTCAAGTGTTAATCACCTTCACCAAAAATCTCCAAACCTGTCTAAACTCATTACAGCCACAAAATCTTCAAATCATTCATCCCAACACACCACGAATCTTCCATTAAACCTGTCCAACCCCTCCAAAACACCAGAAAACACTTGGAACAAAAAGTCAACCCTCCATTGGTCACATTGCTGACCAATGAGCCAAAACTCAAGAACTCAGAATCCTTTCCATTTCCATACATCCAAACACTTCAAACACCTTCTAAACACTTCATAGAAACTGTCCAAACCATCAAACACCATTTGTAACACATCCATCACCATAATCATTTTTCAATTTTGACCATATGCAAGTTGATTCGAGATGTGAATTTGGAGGCATTCTAGAGCAAGCCAAACATTCAAGCACCTTTCTGGAGGTCTAGTGGAGCTAAAGGGATCACCATCTTATATATGGAGCAGCATTTGAAGGTGCATTAGACACACTCGAATAGGTAAGTTTTCACACTTTTCAAACTCCATGATTTAGGCACATTTACATCCATTCAATTTATCATTCTGTTTGTTATTATGTAATGATTAAAACCCCCCATGCTTGTGTTCATTGATTATTCATATTTGGAATTTAATTTTTGTTTTAAAAATTAGGGTTTATCTGGTTCATGCTGAAATTCTTGAGTTAGAGGAAATATAAATGAGTTTTGAATACATTTTTGAGTTCCTTGTGAATTTCTGATGAAGATGGTATATTCACTTGCTTGAGTTGGTTCAGAAACAAGAAGATTCAAATTCAAAAATTTGAGTTTCTCAAGGTTGAAGATGAAGTTGGCTTCGCGCATTTTCATTTTTAGATCTTTGTTTCTTTTATATTTTATTCCTGCACGTATTTTAACAGGCCAACTGGCCTAGCCCAGTGGCTAGACATGTTTTGTGAGGTGAACCTCTAGGGCGCAGGTTTGAACCTGGCCGTCCCCCATTATTTTTATTGCTTTGTTTTCTTTCATTTTTTTTCCTTTTTCTCATTTATATTTTTATTAATTAATTATTTTATTTTATTTCTTTTATTTTATTCCATTTATTTCACTTTATTTTTAATATATCAATCAAAATGTCCAAATTTTATTACACTTATTTATTTTATTTTTATTTTTCATTAAATTTTCCAAAAAAAATAATATTAATTTGTAGTAGTTTTTTCTTTTATTTTATTAAAACCTTAAAAAACCATAAAAAAAATATTTTCCTTTTCTTATTTTTATTCTCCCATTTTTAGAACACTTAGAAATACCACCCTTTATTTATCTATTATTTTCCATGTTCATATGCTTTCTTTTAATTTTATTAAAGTATTTTCAAATTGATTATTAAATATGATATTCTTGTTTTGGCGAGCCTTTAGGGTGTTTGATTGCTTATTCATGATCCATGATTTTGATCTTTGCTCATGTGTAAATGTTGTCTTGTGTGATATACCTATGCTTGATGACATCTTGATTGCCATTGTCTTTAGAGGGGAGTATTTGTTCATGTTTGTTTCAAAGTGTGTCCATGTGTTTAGAACTTGTTTTCTTGACCTAAATAATAATGAAAAACCATGCCTTGATCCCTTGCCCTTGTATTGATATTTGTCTTTGTGTATACATGTTGTAAATAATGATAATGTACCATGTTTACCCTAGATAATTCATGTTGAATGTTGTTCTTGTAAATCATGTTGTATGTTATCTTGATGAGCATCTTGTTGAAACTTGTCCAATGATTTAAGTACCCATTTTTGTTCATGTTGAGAATGTTAACTTGTATCAAAGCATGCTTTGATCAAATGAAAACCATGTACATATTTGTTGATCCATACTTACCTTGCTTGTACCATGTTTCTCAGGTCTAACTTCTTGATTGAATATTTGTTTGCAATTACATACATGTTACTTAATCCAAGGGAGGGACTTATTGTTGACACCATTGTCATTTTGCATATACATCTTTACATTATTCGTGTACCCATTTTGTATGTCTTGTAATCCTTAACTTGTTATCCCTTAGGAAGTTTTCCTTTAGGATGAATCAACTTAGACAACTCAATTAGGGTCTCCCCTCTCTCAAACTCAAAATCTCTTCCAATAGAAACCTGGCCTTAGGTCATTGACTTTTTGCAAACTTTTTCTTAACAAATGCTTCAAGACATCTTAAGCATATTCAAACTCTTTCACAAAGACTAAAAGACACAAGCTTCAATTCAAACCTTTTGCCACTTTGGCTTTTCAATTTAAAACCATTTCAAATAGACTAGGTATTAGTCATCCTTAGTTGAGACGTAATTCTCCTACCCCATGACATAGTTGAGAAGGATGTTGATTCTTTTCCACTTAAGAGAGGTATGTGGCATACTTGTTGATTATATATCCAAGTTAAATCTCTTCTTTCATTGTGAAGCAAAGATCCATCTTCCACATGTTTGTAGTGGATTAGTTGAGTATTCTCCTTAAGATGACAATTTGTCTCTTCTTCATTAAAATCCACCATAACAAACCCCTTTTCAATTTTTCCCCAAACTACGAGGTTTTGATCCTTCATTGGTACGTAGGCACAAAACTTTGTGTCTTGCCAAACACAAAAACAATAAAAAAAACATTTCTCTTCTCATCTCCCCAATAAATCCAAATAGAAAACAACTTTTGACCATAACACAAATAAAAGAAGAGGTTTCTATAGGATACTGTAGATACTTAGGGTGTTAATTCCTTCCCTTAGTATAACCAACCCCCGTACCTTAGATCTCTTTATAGCATTGTTTTTCATTGTATATTTATGTGTTATTCTTTCTTTACCCTTTCCCTTGGATAAATTAAAGATCGGTGGTGATATCTTAAGATTTGTGAAGCCTAGTTAACTTAATAGTTATGGTCTCTGATTCTCACCGTGACAGAAATGGCGACTTCGCTGGGGACCTTCCCCTAAGAGGGTTAAACCTATCTTGTTGATTTGTGTTGTTTGTATATATTTGTTTGCTATTTGTTTGGGTTCTTTGGTGATCCAATTATGGTGAGATAAGTTAGGAAGGGTGGTATAGTCAAGGAGGCTTTGAGGGAGTAATTACGAATAAGCTAACTTGAGATCCTCCGCTCAGTGGAGGCCCTCTTGAGAGTGGTATTTGTTAAAGAAGTAATCGTGAAGACATTTTCTACTTTCAACCTAGGAGTATGAGAAGTTGAAGACCTTAGTTAACCCTTTTACTCCATTTAGCCTAGTAGGACGTAGTGCAGTGGCTATGAAGGTGTAAACCTGAAATAGTTGATACGCGATACTACACTCAAATGAGATTCTCTTGAGAATTTTATTGATTCCCGAGTAATCGGTGTGCTAGTAATATCCGAAAGATGGATCAATGACTTTGGGAACTTGTTAGAACCTTGTCTTGCAAGTACATAAAACCCTTAGTACATACTCTTTGGGATGGTTAGACCATGGCTCCATGCTTGTGACGTCAAACCTTTAAACCCCATAAGTTGTTGTTTATGTGTGTTTTTGCATTCATCCCTTCATTCATTCATGCACCATTTTCTTTCTAACTAACTTCTTCAAGAAACTTAGGGTTATCTTTTGCAAACATCATAGGTTTTACCATGGATTTTGGAAGAAGAAGAAGAACACAAAAGTACACTTTCAAGAGTCCTAAATTGGAAGATCTGAGGAAGCTAGGAGGATTAGTTGTTGATCCATTGATTTTTAAGAACAAGTATGAAAGACTTCTATCTCTCTTGAAGCTTAACATGATGGATGGAATTCTTGCTACTTTGGTGCAGTTTTATGATCCCTTGTATCATTGCTTCACATTCCCAGATTATCAAGTCGTGCCTACATTGGAGGAATATTCTTTCTTGCTTGGACTGCTTATATCTAATCAAGCTCCATTTTCTGGTTTGGAAGAGACTCCCAAGCCTCCAAACCTTGCAGAAGCCACTCACTTGAGGATGTCAAGGATCAAAGCTCACATGACTACCAAGGGAGGAATTCTTGGGTTGCTCGCTAATTTTTTGATGGATAGAGCTCAGTATTTTGCTGACATGAAGAGTATGGATACTTTTGAGGCTTTTCTTGCCTTGCTTATCTATGGATTGTTCCTCTTCCCTAATGTTGACAACTTTGTTAACATTAATGCTATCAAAATCTTCTTGATTAGAAATCTAGTTCCTACCTTGCTCGCCGATGCCTACTGAAATTCTGGTATCAGACGTGTGATGTTAAGGTGTGATGTCACAACAACACACTCTGCACAATGGACAGCAATAACAGTAAAATAACACCAAGAATTGTTGACCCAGTTCGGTTACAACCAACCTACTCTGGGGGCTACCAAGCCAGGGATGGAATTCACTACTTGTAGATATAATTTACAGACTCAACGACCCGTTGACAATCTCCTAAACTTATATTCTACTAATGACTTCCTACCTAAGAAACCACTTAGGTATGAGAACACCACTGAATCCCTTACAAACACTCAAAGAAACCACTTTGAGTACCCTTGATCTTACTTCACAGCTTCGATCAAATTACACAACTCTCTTTGCTTCACAGCTTTAGAGAGGACAGAAACTCAACACCTATTCAAACCCTAGAATAGTGTAAATACAAGTACTTTAAACAAACTCTAGACACTAAGCCTTCTGCTCTTGATCTTCTGAATGTTTTCTGTACTTTGTCCTTTGGTCTTGTGCGCTTTATATAGCTCCTGAATTGGGCTTGGACTTGTCACAATATTTGATCAGATTTGTTAATTAAAACTGAATCTTCAAAACAGATTTTATCCCCAAAATCTTTTTAAATCTTCAACCTTTTAATTCTCCAACAGATCTGCAATCAAATCTCCCATGTAACAGAAAATATCTATCCCAAGATATTCTCATCCAATGAGTTAACTACTCTCCACAATTCCAGCTAATACGCGTGCCCTAATAACATATCCTGCTGTTATTAATTCTGCAGGTCTGGTGTTACAACATCACCTGTGTGACATCAGACATCCAACTTCAGCACTTAACTACTTAACACAGCCCAGTGTTAAGACTTCAATGTTACAACATCAGCACCTTGACATCAACATTGAATAACCTTTGTTTTACCAAAATTCCAGCCAATCCAGGAACTATCAATCTCCCCCTTTGGCTAATTTTGGCTAAAACAACCTCTGCAATCAACTTCTGCACTCTGCACCTTCAGAGATTTCAGCAGCGGAATAATCTTCAGAAATTTGAAACTCATTAGCAGCAGTTTGACACTTTGCATAGTCTTCATCACTTGATCTGCTGCAGCACCATCTTCATTATTGACAACAGCCAATTGGTGCTCCTCCTTGAAAACATGAACCAGCATCACAGTTGTTCAGTAGCTCATAATGTGCAGCAATTTACTCCCCCTATATGTCTGCTTGGCTGCACTCTTCACATGTCATGATATCTTCAAAACTCCCCCTCAATAACTGCATTACCACTTTTCAACTAAACACCTTTTAGCAGCAT
Source organism: Lathyrus tuberosus (assembly GCA_022829125.1). Lineage (NCBI taxonomy): Eukaryota > Viridiplantae > Streptophyta > Magnoliopsida > Fabales > Fabaceae > Lathyrus > Lathyrus tuberosus. The sequence continues at coordinate 2,051,352 of JALAZF010000179.1, forward strand.
CAATCTATCTCCCCCTTAATCTCTGCATCACATCAGCAGCATATGGCAATAATCCTCCTGACTATCTTGGCTATGTTCTCCCCCTTTTTAACCATAATTAGGCAAGCTTCTATAAGAAGCCCTATTAACTATAGTCAGTATACCCTAGCTCTCATTGTTAGCCTCTCAGTTAGTAAACAGGCAAAACAAATCATAGAAGGAAACTAAAAGCATAATCAGTGCATAAACCAGCACAATATTCAAATTACAAAACCAACAAACAAAAACTAAACTAATAACACAACTATAGAAGGCAAGAGAAGATAAGCTAGTCTTCTTCTGAACTAGATTGTCCTCCAGGATTCTCTTCCTCCTCCTCAGAGCTATCCCCTCTCGCATCAACTTCAGAGTCATCAACATCATCACCACTGTTCAGTTCTAACTGCTGGATCAGCTTTTCAAGTCTCTTTTTTCTAACCAAACTGGTACTGATTACTTCATCAAGGTCTTTGCACATGGTCTTTAATTCTTCGATCAGTTCAGCCTTTGTAGTCTTCTTCTTGACTTCAGCAGTTGATGTTAGAACAATGTCAAGAACATGATATCCTGAAAATAGTTTAGGGTGTAGGGACAAGGCTGTCTTCCTCTGGCACGCTATGTCTGAGCTTGTTAAAGTTTCAGGATGTTGCTCCAAGATGATACCACACACAAGAGATGGGAATGCTATGGGTAACTTGATAGCGTTTGTTCCAGCATGTTTCACCACTTGCTCAAAGATGTAGCTGCCATAGTCAAACTTAATCTTCTTCCCAATAGCACAGATAAACCTGCCCAATCCAACAGCGATTGTTGTCTTGTGGTTTGTTGGCACCCAGTTGGCAGCACCAATTCTATGAAGAATTGCATACTTGATGCTAAGTTTACTGGCTGGCAACTTCTTTTTCAATGGCCAAACCCTTATCTGACCAGCTGTAATCTCTTTACATATATCATTATCAGTCATCTCAAGTTCACTATACTCTTCATCATCTCTTCCTAGATACTTATTGATAGTACTAGGAGAGAAATTAATGCACTTTCCTCTCACATAAACTTTCATGAAATCAGTGCTCTTTTTATCAGTAATATTTCCAGAAATGTTGACAACAAATTCTTTAACAAGACTTTCATAGCACTTAGGAAACTTGGTCACAGTCTTTACCAATCCAGCCTCCTTAATCAGCTCCATGATATCCTTCATTTTCAAAGCTTCTTTCCCAAGCTCCCTCTCTAGGGCCAGTCTTCTCTGACAAACATATTTCCATAATGATGCACTGCTGGCATAATGAAAGGAAATGTTGTCGACTGGAACTTCAGGAACTTTATCAGAGATTCTCTTCAAAATTGTCCTTCTGATAGGTGTGATGTTATGAACATCATCCTCATCATCACGGTCAGAATTAGAGTCTTCCCTTATTTTCCTCTTTTTGGATTTCACAGCCACTTTGCTCCATGGCTTGGTTGGACCAACAGTAATGTTCTTCTTTCCTTCAGACTTCTTTGGAGAGGGATCAACGGTCTTTCCTTTCCTTGTCTTCAGTCTCTTTGCAATACTTGGGACAGCTTTTCCAATGATTTCATCATCGAATAAGTCAACTACATTGATCACATCCTCATCCTTTTCTTCCCCAGCAGGTGAAGTTCCAACATCTTCCTTAACATTAGCTTCCTCCTGTACATCATCTTCTTCTATTCTTACTTCAGAATCTTCAACAACAGACATAGCAAGTCTATGAAGATTTGTAGCTGCACTTTGCATGTCGCTCTTTTCCCTTTTAGAATGTTCCGCAGGTATTTGTCTCAGTGGTCTAGATATACCTAAGCTTTTATCCACGTCTACCCTTTCCCCAACAGTTTGAGAAGTGGATAACCTAGGTGCTATTTTATTACTAAATAGCACACTCGTAACAAGCTTTTTCGTTTCATTATCTCTAAAAATAGTCCCAGCCCTTTTTGGAACAAGTTTGGAAGGTCTAGATTTACCTGATTCTGGAAGAATGGTTGAGAGCGGCTCAATGTCCATGGGATTGAATGTTGAACCTTCGTCAGGGGAAACCCTAGCTTTTTCTTTTGTGGAACTCTGACACTCCGATTTCTTGGATGGAGACGCCATGACTCTTTTCAGTGAGAGTTGATTCTTGAAGTCGAAGGAGTTGATTCATAGCGAGAGCAGAGCTTTGAAGACGCGTGATGTTGTAGTACCGGGAAAGGGGGTTCTGAGGCTAGGAGCTTGATTTAGAGTGTCAATGACTTTTTCCCTCCATAAAAACTTTCCTTTTAAAACACTCACATCAGAACTTGTTAACTTTGAGTGACCTTTCAGCATCCTGATGTCATAGTCTGATGTTATAACATCAACTTGTACATCACTAGTTGAATTTCCTTCAAGGGAGGTCCACTGATAACAGTTGTCTTTGGTTCTGGTACCCTTCATAATAACCTGATTATGCTCATCAGAAACCACACAATCATCCTTGGTGTAGTTTACCTTATAACCTTCATCACACAACTGGCTTATGCTGATCAAATTTGCACTTAAGCCATTGACAAACATAACACTGTCAAGTTCAGGTCTACCATCACCTTGCACTTTCCCAACTCCTGCAACAACACCTTTTTCTCCATTGCCAAATATGACCTCATGAGAGGGGCAAGGTCTAAGATCATCAAGCATGGATCTACATCCAGACATGTGCTTGGAACACCCACTGTCAAAATACCATGTTCCTTCTTTATCACCCATGTGAGCCAATAAGCACTTCACCTTCTCCTTAGGTACCCATTGTTTAACAACCTTGGGCCTGTGCTTTCTCCATCTGTTTTGAGGTTGAGGGTATCCATGGAACTTGTAGCAAGAGTACTGCATATGTCCAGACCTACCACAGTAATAGCATCTCACCCTTTCATCTCTGGATCTTCTGCCATGATGAGATTGCTTATGCTGCCATCCATAATATGATCTCCTCCTACCATAACTGCCCTGCCATCTATTATGTTGATATCTTCTCCCATAAGACGGCTGAGAATGTTGTTTCCTGGATTGTCTCCCATGATGGTGTGGCTTTCTTCTTCCATATATATAAGGAACAGCATTGGTGTATCCATAACCATAACCATACCAGTTGTCCTGATGTTGAGACATCTGATGAGACATGTGCTGTTTGAACTGAGCAGCTTGCATGCTCTCATGGTATTGTGGGGGCATATATTGGCTAGCTCCCTGTGGCTGCTTTCTCTTTTGATAGGGACCAGTCTTCTTCTCAATCTTCTTAGGTTATGAAACATCAGCTTTCTTCGGGGTAGGATCCTGCTTCTTTGGCTGATGTTGAGATGAAAGTTGTGACACTTCCTTCTTTGAACCTGAAGTGCTTCCTTCTGAAGTTCCCTTGTCCTCAGCCACATAACCTATCCCAGCTTTGTCTCCAGCAGCTTTTTTTGACTGAAGGATCTTGTCGAGTGTGTCTGTACCACAGCTCAGCATCCTAACAGACTTGGTCATTTGATCAAGGTGAGCTCTAACTAGCACCACTTCATTTTCCAGATCTATCTTTTCATTCTCTAGCTGAGCAATCTGTTGCTTGTGGCACTTATTTTCTTAACAAATTTCAGCACTCTTTAAACACAGCTCTTGATAGGTAGATGCCAACTCCTCATAAGTTACTTCTCCATCACTAGAATCATCATCGGATACCACAGCTCCTGTTAAAGCTCTCACATGCTTTGCTGACTCGCTTTCACTTTCACTATCAGAGTCAGACCAGGAAACTGTCATGCCCTTCTTCTGCTTTTTCAAGAAGGTGGGACATTCTTTCTTGACATGTCCATACCCTTCACACTCAAAGCACTGCACTCCTTTATCTTGGGCAGTTTTCTCTTCATCCTTCTTGCTGGTGTCAGAAGTCATGTTCTTGACATTAGGCCTGGAGTTATTATTCATTCTCTTGAATACTTTGGTGAACTGTCTTCCCAACATCACTATGGCCTGAGACAGATCCTCCTGGGATTCAGATTTCTTCCCTTTCTCTTCTTCACCATTTGTCACCAGGGCTATACTCTTTGGCTTCTTTTCTGGTTCTTCCTCATTCAACCCAAGCTCAAAGGTTTGAAGAGATCCAATGAGCTCATCAACTCTCATCTTGCTGATATCTTGTGATTCTTTAATGGCAGTAACCTTCATCTTATACTTCTTAGGTAGGGACCTAAGGATCTTCCTCACAAGCTTTTCATCTGACATCTTCTCTCCAAGAGCACTAGATGCATTGGCCAGCTCAAGAATACTCATGTGGAAATCACGAATAGTCTCATCTTCCTTCATCTTCAGGCTTTCAAATTTTGATGTTAAAATCTGAAGTCTTGACATCTTGACTCTAGATGTTCCTTCATGAGTAGCCTGCAAGATATCCCATGCTTCTTTAGCAACTTCACGGGTATTGATTAACCTGAAGATGTTCTTATCCACTCCATTGAAGATAGCATTCAGAGCTTTGGAATTTCCAAGGGTGAGCTCATCTTCCTCCTTGGTCTATTCTTCTTCAGGCTTTAGCTTAGAGGTGCCTTCTTTATCTTTACCAGCATTATCCTTCTCACACATGACAGGAGCTTTCCATTCTTTAATAACAGCCTTCCAAGCCCTACTGTCCAAGGATTTTAAGAAGGTGGTCATCCTTGGCTTCCAATAGTCATAATTGGATCCATCCAAAATAGGGGGTCTGTTGATGAATCCTCCAACTTCTTTGTCCATCTTTACACCAGAAAGTAACTTCCCTAGATCTCACCCAGAGACAGACAGGATGCCTGCTCTGATACCAATTGAAATTTTGGTATCAGACGTGTGATGTTAAGGTGTGATGTCACAACAACACACTCTGCACAATGGACAGCAATAACAGTAAAATAACACCAAGAATTGTTGACCCAGTTCGGTTACAACCAACCTACTCTGGGGGCTACCAAGCCAGGGATGGAATTCACTACTTGTAGATATAATTTACAGACTCAACGACCCGTTGACAATCTCCTAAACTTATATTCTACTAATGACTTCCTACCTAAGAAACCACTTAGGTATGAGAACACCACTGAATCCCTTACAAACACTCAAAGAAACCACTTTGAGTACCCTTGATCTTACTTCACAGCTTCGATCAAATTACACAACTCTCTTTGCTTCACAACTTTAGAGAGGACAGAAACTCAACACCTATTCAAACCCTAAAATAGTGTAAATATAAGTACTTTAAACAAACTCTAGACACTAAGCCTTCTGCTCTTGATCTTCTGAATGTTTTCTGTACTTTGTCCTTTGGTCTTGTGCGCTTTATATAGCTCCTGAATTGGGCTTGGACTTGTCACAATATTTGATCAGATTTGTTAATTAAAACTGAATCTTCAAAACAGATTTTATCCCCAAAATCTTTTTAAATCTTCAACCTTTTAATTCTCCAACAGATCTGCAATCAAATCTCCCATGTAACACAAAATATCTATGCCAAGATATTCTTATCCAATGAGTCAACTACTCTCCACAATTCTAGCTAATACGCGTGCCCTAATAACATATCCTGCTGTTATTAATTCTGCAGGTCTGATGTTACAACATCACCTGTGTGACATCAGACATCCAACTTCAGCACTTAACTACTTAACACAGGCCAGTGTTAAGACTTCAATGTTACAACATCAGCACCTTGACATCAACATTGAATAACCTTTGTTTTACCAAAATTCCAGCCAATCCAGGAACTATCACCTACCATTCACTTCATCTTAGGAATTCTTATGGTGGAGGAATGATTACCTGTTGTGTGTCGTTGCTTTACAAGTGGTTTATTTCTCACTTGCCTCGATCTGCTGCCTTTTGGGATCTTAAGGATGGCTTTCTGTGGTCGCAGAAGATTATGTCTCTCATTCATTCTGATATTGAGTGGTATAATCATGGTTATTATGGAGTGACGATTATTGATAGTTGTGGCGAGTTTTCTAATGTACCTCTTCTTGGTACAAAATGAGGCATTAGCTACAATCCTGTTTTAGCTCGTCGTCAACTTGGTTATCCTATGAAGGACAAACCAAACACCATTCATTTGGAGGTCTTTTCTTCAAAGAAGGAGAGGACAACACAATGCTTAAGAAGAAGATTGTGCACGCATGGCGGCATGTTCACAGAAAAGGGAGAGCAGTGTTAGGAAAGCCAGATTATGTCTCTTTGGAGCCTTATCTCCAATGGGTGCAAGATAAAGCCATCAAGATGAAGATGTCGTATCCCCATCAGGAACCTCTACCTATAGCTGCTAGAGATCCTACCGTTATCTTCATGAATGATGCATAGAAGCTTAAGATTACTTTGACCAAAGTGTAGCGAGAAAGGGATGCTTGGAAGAACAAATACCAAGTTGTCAACAATGAGAATGCAAAACTTTAGAAGCTCTTGAAGCATAAGGGTGAAGAAGAACTTGCTACTAAGAAGAGGAAGGTGCAAGAGGATTTATTTTCCTCTGGCATTCCATCAACTCCTGCTGTTCAGAGTTCAGACACTCCCCCGTCATCAGTTTCTTGGAAGTTGGTCGTCGACAAGCTCATACTTGAGAAGGCTGAGATGAAGGAGCAAATCAAGAAGCTCACTAGGAAGCTACAGGGAAGGGTTAGATCTTCTCATGGGGTTTCTTAGGGTTTTTAATTTCCTTTTTCCGTTTTGTTAGGACTTTTGAAAGTTGTACTCCATTTGTAATCCTTCAAAGTTTATTAATGAGATGTGTTTTTTCAGCTATTTAAAAGTGTTATCCATTTTATGATGTTTGTGATATAACTGTTGAGTTCCTTGAAAATTCATTTGCATTTTCATAACAATGCATCATTTAGCATTGCATTTTCTTGCATTCCAGGTTCTTACCCCTGTCAGTTCTCTCCAATAGACAAGTTGAATCATCACTACAACACCCGAGCAGGTCAGAAAAGAAGGAAGGAACATCTTGAGCATGAAAACAGAGAACTGAGAGAAGAGGTCACTACCCTGAAAGATAGCTTGGAAATACTCACCAACATGATGGACTCAATGGTGGCTGCTCAGAATCAGTCGCCTAATTCTCAAGAAGCTGCTCAAAGGATCGTGATTTCTGAAATTGTCTCCACGCCCATTTCTGTGCCGCCAGTCAATGATCCTTAGTATACGATGCCTCCTGGTTTCCCTTGGGGCATGCCTCCTCACCTTATGCCATCATGGTATCGTCCACAAGCTATCGAAGCTCCAGCCGTTACCGTTGTGATGTCTGTGCCACCTCCCGTGGTACATGTTAATCCTTACAACAAAGAGCCCGTGTTCCATACCGCTCCAAGTGAAAGTGTTGGAGTAGATGAAAGGCTAGATGAGTTTCAAGATCAACTTATAGAAATGCAAAAGGAAATCAAGGCCCTCTGAGGGAAGGACTTATTTGGCAAGAACGTTTCAGACCTTTGTTTGGTTCCCAATGTTAAAATTCTACATAAGTTCAAAGTACCAGATTTAGAGAAGTATAAGGTCAATTCTTGTCCTCAGATCCATCTTGTGATGTATGCGAGAAAGATGTCTACTCAGACAGATAATCATCAGCTGTTAATCCACTATTTTCAAGACAGTCTAACTGGTGTCGCCCTTACATGGTACATGGCTTTAGACAGTGCGAAGATCCGTACTTTCAATGACCTTGGTGAAGCTTTTATCAGGCAGTATAAATATAATGTAGATATCGCGCCAGATAGAGATCAGTTAAGAGTTATGGCTCAGAAAGACAAGGGGAGTTTCAAAGAGTATGCGCAACAGTGACGCAAGGTGGCTGCCTAAATCTGCCCACCCTTGGAGGAGAAAGAAATTACTAAGATCTTTTTGAAGACTCTGAGTTCCTTTTTCTACGAAAGAATGATTGCTAGCGCTCCCAGTGATTTTACTGAAATGGTAAACATGGGGATGCGTCTAGAAGAAGGGGTCCGTGAAGGCAGATTGGCCAAAGAAGGCGGTGCTTCTAGTAGCTTTAAGAAGCATGGAAGTAGCTTTACAAAGAAGAAATAACATGAGGTGAGTGTCGTGCATCATGGCAGGTCTAGAAGAAGATACCAACAGTAGCATGTTGCAGCATGTCTAACTTCTTTGTTGAATATTTATTTGCAATTACATACATGTTGCTTAATCCAAGGGAGAGACTTATTGTTGACACCATTGTCATTTTCCATATGCATCTTTACATTATTCTTGTACCCATTTTGTATGTCTTGTAATCTTTAACTTGCTATCTCTTAGGAAGTTTCGCTTTAGGATGAATCAACTTAGATAACTCAATTAGGGTTTCCCCTGTCTCAAACTCAAAATCTCTTTCAATAGAAACCGTGGCCTTAGGTCATTGACTTTTTTCAAACCTTTTCTTAACAAATGCTTCAAGACATCTTAAGCATATTCAAACTCTTTCACAAAGACTAAAAAACACAAACTTCAATTCAAACCTTTTTCCACTTTGGCTTTTCAATTTAAAACCTTTTCAAATAGACTAGATATTAGTCATCCATAGTTGAGATGTAATTCTCCTACCCCATGACATAGTTGAGAAGGACGTTGATTCTTTTCCACTTGAGAGAGGTATGTGGCATACTTGTTGATTGCATATCCAAGTTGGATCCCTTCTTTCATTGTGAAGCAAAGATCCATCTTCCACATGTTTGTGGTGGATTAGTTGAGTATTCTCCTTAAGATGACAATTTGTCTCTTCTTCATTAAAATCCACCATAACAAACCCCTTTTCAATTTTTACCCCGAACTACGAGGTTTTGATCCTTCATTGGTACGTAGGCACAAGACTTTGTGTCTTGCCAAACACAAAAACAATAAAAAACATTTCTATTATCATCTCCCCAATCAATCCAAATAGCAAACAACTTTTGACCATAACACAAATACAACAAGAGGTTCCTATAGGATACTATAGATACTTAGGGTGCTAATACATTTCCTTAGTATAACCAACCCCCGTACCTTAGATCTCTTTATCGCAATGTTTTGCATTGCATATTTATGGGCTATTCTTTATTTACCCCTTCCCTTGGATAAATTAAAGATCAGTGATGATATCTTAAGATTTGTGAAGCCTAGTTAACTTAATTGCTATGGTCTCCGATTCTCACTGCGACACTTACATTTAATAATTTTGCGCTTTCCCATTTTTTGAAAGTAGTCTGAATGGTGACATATCTTCGGACTTATTCCCGCTCTCTCGAGAAATTTACCAAAGAGTCCCTAAAAGAATTAAGGAACCCCATATTTATCTTTGGGTTTTCAAAAGCATCTCAGTAGAGAATTTCGCCCAAACTGTCAGGATCTACCAAGACTCTTTTGACGTTCCAATCATGAATTTGAAGATTGATTACCATGGGATCATCTTCATGGGGAATCATTCCTTCTATGTCTCTGTCAGAGAAAATGATTTTTGGTGTTGGAATTACTCTTTCTAAAAGTTGTGCACTAGCGATGTGCATAACTCGTCGGACATATTTTTCCTGGATGAGCTAGAATCTTCCCTCTTGCAAAGCCTCTAGTAATTATGTTCAGTGTGTGGTGTGTTCAACCAGGATCGTGTGGAACTTATTCTTAAGCATTAAGCATTTCCTTGCACATACCTTTGTAGGAAATCTCGTTGAATCATCTTTTCAATCTCTCATTTAAGCATTGAGCATTTCCTTCCCATACATGTTCTTGAATCCTTCTTGGTCTTCAACCAAAGCTCCCAATCTCCTTAGGTTATCTAGCTTGGGACTCTTGAAAGTGTACTTCAAAGTCTTTTTCCTTTCACAATCCATGACAATCATATGATGTTTGCAAACAAAAGCTATAAGTTCCATGAAACTTTAATGAAAATGATGCTTATGAATGCATGTACACACAAACAAAGCAAAGATCACACTCAAACATGGTGTAAGGCTTGCATGAAGTCAAAGGTTTACCCCTCCCATTAGGTATGTACTAGGGTTTATTGTGTACCTGTACAACGGGTTCTAACAAGTTCCCAAAGTCATCAGTCCATCTTTCGGATATTATCGATTTCCTAATTACTCGGTAGTTAATAATATTCTTAAGAGAACCTCTTTTGAGTGTAGTATAGCGTATCAACTATTTTGGGTCTACACCCTCATAATCATCGCACTACGTTCCTAACAAGGCCAAGTGGGGTTAAAGGTGACTAAAGGTTCTCAGCTTCATAGGCTCAATCAAGAAATAGTTTTGTTTTCACAATCTCTTGATCAAAAATACTTATTATTAAAAGTTCCTCCACTGAGTGGTGATTTCTCAAGTTAGCTTGGTCGGGAATCAACTCCCTATAAGCCTCCTTGAATATACCACCTTCCTATCTTATTTTTATGCTCAAGTCCAAGGTTTGGACTTATCTCACCACACAAGGTAACCATCCATAAGAGATAACAAAACAACAAGCAAACAAATAATATCACAAATAAGCAAGTTAGGCTTAACCATCTTGAACTTACAGCATTAGTTTATCCTTCTTTCTTCTTTTGAAAACTGCTATAAGGCTTTTTGGCATGATTAGTTGTACCATTGGAACTTCCAACTGAACTACTCATCTTTCCATTCTTCAGACCCAACTTTACTTTGATTCCCACAGCTACCAAATCAGAAAGACTGGCACTGACAGTACCCACCATTCTCTCATAAAACTCTGGCCGCACAGTATCGACGAACCAGTCTGCTAGCTCTTTCTCTGACAAAGGGGGTTCTACCTGAGAGGCAGTCTCCCTCCATCTTTGTGCATATTCCTTAAAGGATTCAGACCTTTTCTGCGACATACTCAACAAATGTCTTCTGTCTGGTGCAAGATCCATGTTGTATTTATAATGCTTAATGAAAGCATCAGAGAGATCTTGGAAGCAACGGATGCATGATTGGTCTAAACTCATATACCACTTGGAAGATGCTCCCTTCAAACTATCTTGAAAGCAGTGGATCATCAACTTGTCGTTATCCACATGGGCAGTTATTTTTCGGTAGTACATGATCAAATGATTTTTAGGACAGGAAGCCCCTTCATAGTGGTCAAAGTTAGGATTTTTGAACTTGGCCGGAATCACCAATTCAGACACCAAGCACATCTCTCGGGCTGCAGCTCCAAATATCTGTTCTCATTCCATGACCCTAAGCCTCTTCTCAATTATCTCTACATTTTCCCTCAACTTATCACGCTTTTCAAATTCGTACTCAGACCCATCGGGTATGTTATATACTTAATGATGGTCATCGAAGTAATGTTGATTCACACGAGTGTGCACGGCAGCAGGTGCAAAGGTTGGAACTATATTGGGAACATCAGTGGCCAACGGAACAGTTTGTTGAGTAGTAACATGCACTTGTAGCTGAGGTACAAAGCCTGTCGGAAGATCAAATGGAAGCAAAGTAATAGGATTAGTAACAGGCAGAGAGTCTATCACATGATTTGTAATCTCAGAAACAACAGTCGGGTAGGTGTCCATCTTGGCACAGATTACTTGCAGCATTTCCATGATTTGTCCCACATTACCACGAAAGTCTTCCAACTCATCATTGACACGATCAATCTCATGCTCTCATTCTTCCATTCTACTTCTGGCTTGAGCACGGGTATTATACTGATGTGGAAGATTCTACGTGAAAATTGGAGATGATAATACAGAATGAGTTTATGTTGAAGAAATGCAATACAAATGTGACAACAGATGCATAATTCAAGATGCAATGCAAAACGTTTCATGGAACTTAATAATTATTTGCAAACATCAAGGAGATATATCAAAAGAAACTCATTCTCATTAATGAGAAGAGTGGATTACAAATTCAGTACTTCTTACAAGATACCTAAATAAAAAGCTAAATAAAAGCTAACAAAAGTCCTAAGGTGATTCTCCTAGTAGCCTCATGTTGAGCTTCTTGATCTGCTCCTCCGTCTGAGTCTTCTCGAGAATAAGCTTATCCATGATCAGCTTCCAAGGAGTTGACTGAGGGCTAGAGGAAAACAAATCCTTTTGCGCCTTCCTCTTCTTACTAGAGAGTTCTTCTTCAATTGATCGCTATTTAGTGTGCCTAAATAAATCTAACTGCAAGTATACAGTCGTATCGCGTTGTTTTAAAAGATTATCGATCCCACAGAGACTAAAAATCGAACGTATCGTTATCTAATGTTACTATGTAAATCTAAGGCTAATCTGATATGGTTTTAGGTTCAAAAAGGGAAATTAAAGGGAAATTAAAATTTAGGAATAAACTAGTTATGATTAGGATATCGGTATATAATTCAGTATACCATCGTGGATTTCATTAACCCTAAGCGTATAAAAATTTATCACAATATAATTCTGTAGAAAATACCAGTTTAAAAGCCCTCACCTCACACTCTCGTGGTTATTGCTTCGGACTATACCTTTAAGTCAATATGTCTGCTCTCGCTAGCCCACATGAGTTTAAAAATAATTTTTGAAAACTAATAAGTCCTAATTAACTTTAAAGCGCTCTCGCTGTTTTTAAAACTAATGCTCGATTTCAGCTATCCGGGTAAAATCTCACACTCTCGTGGTCTTGACCTTAACCTTTGCTACCTTTTTACTCTCGTAATAAAAGTTGGTTTTAAATTAAGAAATCGAAGCCAGAAAATAAGTTGATTTATGATTTTAGCTTAGAAATATTTAATCCATTCCGGTTACTCAATTACATACCGATAAAATCGGTTTAGCTCGACATACTAATTAAAATAAACATGAATGCGAATAAACATTGAATAACCTTTGTTTTACCAAAATTCCAGCCAATCCAGGAACTATCAATCTCCCCCTTTGGCTAATTTTGGCTAAAACAACCTCTGCAATCAACTTCTGCACTCTGCACCTTCAGAGATTTCAGCAGCGGAATAATCTTCAGAAATTTGAAACTCATTAGCAGCAGTTTGACACTTTGCATAGTCTTCATCACTTGATCTGCTGCAGCACCATCTTCATTATTGACAACAGCCAATTGGTGCTCCTCCTTGAAAACATGAACCAGCATCACAGCTGTTCAGTAGCTCATAATGTGCAGCAATTTACTCCCCCTATATGTCTGCTTGGCTGCACTCTTCACATGTCATGATATCTTCAAAACTCCCCCTCAATAACTGCATTACCACTTTTCAACTAAACACCTTTTAGCAGCATCAATCTATCTCCCCCTTAATCTCTGCATCACATCAGCAGCATATGGCAATAATCCTCCTGACTATCTTGGCTATGTTCTCCCCCTTTTTAACCATAATTAGGCAAGCTTCTATAAGAAGCCCTATTAACTATAGTCAGTATACCCTAGCTCTCATTGTTAGCCTCTCAGTTAGTAAACAGGCAAAACAAATCATAGAAGGAAACTAAAAGCATAATCAGTGCATAAACCAGCACAATATTCAAATTACAAAACCAACAAACAAAAACTAAACTAATAACACAACTATAGAAGGCAAGAGAAGATAAGCTAGTCTTCTTCTGAACTAGATTGTCCTCCAGAATTCTCTTCCTCCTCCTCAGAGCTATCCCCTCTCGCATCAACTTCAGAGTCATCAACATCATCACCACTGTTCAGTTCTAACTGCTGGATCAGCTTTTCAAGTCTCTTTTTTCTAACCAAACTGGTACTGATTACTTCATCAAGGTCTTTGCACATGGTCTTTAATTCTTCGATCAGTTCAGCCTTTGTAGTCTTCTTCTTGACTTCAGCAGTTGATGTTAGAACAATGTCTAGAACATGATATCCTGAAAATAGTTTAGGGTGTAGGGACAAGGCTGTCTTCCTCTGGCACGCTATGTCTGAGCTTGTTAAAGTTTCAGGATGTTGCTCCAAGATGATACCACACACAAGAGATGGGAATGCTATGGGTAACTTGATAGCGTTTGTTCCAGCATGTTTCACCACTTGCTCAAAGATGTAGCTGCCATAGTCAAACTTAATCTTCTTCCCAATAGCACAGATAAACCTGCCCAATCCAACAGCGATTGTTGTCTTGTGGTTTGTTGGCACCCAGTTGGCAGCACCAATTCTATGAAGAATTGCATACTTGATGCTAAGTTTACTGGCTGGCAACTTCTTTTTCAATGGCCAAACCCTTATCTGACCAGCTGTAATCTCTTTACATATATCATTATCAGTCATCTCAAGTTCACTATACTCTTCATCATCTCTTCCTAGATACTTATTGATAGTACTAGGAGAGAAATTAATGCACTTTCCTCTCACATAAACTTTCATGAAATCAGTGCTCTTTTTATCAGTAATATTTCCAGAAATGTTGACAACAAATTCTTTAACAAGACTTTCATAGAACTTAGGAAACTTGGTCACAGTCTTTACCAATCCAGCCTCCTTAATCAGCTCCATGATATCCTTCATTTTCAAAGCTTCTTTCCCAAGCTCCCTCTCTAGGGCCAGTCTTCTCTGACAAACATATTTCCATAATGATGCACTGCTGGCATAATGAAAGGAAATTTTGTCGACTGGAACTTCAGGAACTTTATCAGAGATTCTCTTCAAAATTGTCCTTCTGATAGGTGTGATGTTATGAACATCATCCTCATCATCACGGTCAGAATTAGAGTCTTCCCTTATTTTCCTCTTTTTGGATTTCACAGCCACTTTGTTCCATGGCTTGGTTGGACCAACAGTAATGTTCTTCTTTCCTTCAGACTTCTTTGGAGAGGGATCAACGGTCTTTCCTTTCCTTGTCTTCAGTCTCTTTGCAATACTTGGGACAGCTTTTCCAATGATTTCATCATCGGATAAGTCAACTACATTGATCACATCCTCATCCTTTTCTTCCCCAGCAGGTGAAGTTCCAACATCTTCCTTAACATTAGCTTCCTCCTGTACATCATCTTCTTCTATTCTTACTTCAGAATCTTCAACAACAGACATAGCAAGTCTATGAAGATTTGTAGCTGCACTTTGCATGTCGCTCTTTTCCCTTTCAGAATGTTCCGCAGGTATTTGTCTCAGTGGTCTAGATATACCTAAGCTTTTATCCACGTCTACCCTTTCCCCAACAGTTTGAGAAGTGGATAACCTAGGTGCTATTTTATTACTAAATAGCACACTCGTAACAAGCTTTTTCGTTTCATTATCTCTAAAAATAGTCCCATCCCTTTTTGGAACAAGTTTGGAAGGTCTAGATTTACCTGATTCTGGAAGAATGGTTGAGAGCGGCTCAATGTCCATGGGATTGAATGCTGAACCTTCGTCAGGGGAAACCCTAGCTTTTTCTTTTGTGGAACTCTGACACTCCGATTTCTTGGATGGAGACGCCATGACTCTTTTCAGTGAGAGTTGATTCTTGAAGTCGAAGGAGTTGATTCGTAGCGAGAGCAGAGCTTTGAAGACGCGTGATGTTGTAGTACCGGGAAAGGGGGTTCTGAGGCTAGGAGCTTGATTTAGAGTGTCAATGACTTTTTCCCTCCATAAAAACTTTCCTTTTAAAACACTCACATCAGAACTTGTTAACTTTGAGTGACCTTTCAGCATCCTGATGTCATAGTCTGATGTTATAACATCAACTTGTACATCACTAGTTGAATTTCCTTCAAGGGAGGTCCACTGATAACAGTTGTCTTTGGTTCTGGTACCCTTCATAATAACTTGATTATGCTCATCAGAAACCACACAATCATCCTTGGTGTAGTTTACCTTATAACCTTCATCACACAACTGGCTTATGCTGATCAAATTTGCACTTAAGCCATTGACAAACATAACACTGTCAAGTTCAAGTCTACCATCACCTTGCACTTTCCCAACTCCTGCAACAACACCTTTTTCTCCATTGCCAAATATGACCTCATGAGAGGGGCAAGGTCTAAGATCATCAAGCATGGATCTACATCCAGACATGTGCTTGGAACACCCACTGTCAAAATACCATGTTCCTTCTTTATCACCCATGTGAGCCAATAAGCACTTCACCTTCTCCTTAGGTACCCATTGTTTAACAACCTTGGGCCTGTGCTTTCTCCATCTGTTTTGAGGTTGAGGGTATCCATGGAACTTGTAGCAAGAGTACTGCATATGTCCAGACCTACCACAGTAATAGCATCTCACCCTTTCATCTCTGGATCTTCTGCCATGATGAGATTGCTTATGCTGCCATCCATAATATGATCTCCTCCTACCATAACTGCCCTGCCATCTATTATGTTGATATCTTCTCCCATAAGACGGCTGAGAATGTTGTTTCCTGGATTGTCTCCCATGATGGTGTGGCTTTCTTCTTCCATATATATAAGGAACAGCATTGGTGTATCCATAACCATAACCATACCAGTTGTCCTGATGTTGAGACATCTGATGAGACATGTGATGTTTGAACTGAGCAGCTTGCATGCTCTCATGGTATTGTGGGGGCATATATTGGCTAGCTCCCTGTGGCTGCTTTCTCTTTTGATAGGGACCAGTCTTCTTCTCAATCTTCTTAGGTTATGAAACATCAGCTTTCTTCGGGGTAGGATCCTGCTTCTTTGGCTGATGTTGAGATGAAAGTTGTGACACTTCCTTCTTTGAACCTGAAGTGCTTCCTTCTGAAGTTCCCTTGTCCTCAGCCACATAACCTATCCCAGCTTTGTCTCCAGCAGCTTTTTCTGACTGAAGGATCTTGTCGAGTGTGTCTGTACCACAGCTCAGCATCCTAACAGACTTGGTCATTTGATCAAGGTGAGCTCTAACTAGCACCACTTCATTTTCCAGATCTATCTTTTCATTCTCTAGCTGAGCAATCTGTTGCTTGTGGCACTTATTTTCTTAACAAATTTCAGCACTCTTTAAACACAGCTCTTGATAGGTAGATGCCAACTCCTCATAAGTTACTTCTCCATCACTAGAATCATCATCGGATACCACAGCTCCTGTTAAAGCTCTCACATGCTTTGCTGACTCGCTTTCACTTTCACTATCAGAGTCAGACCAGGAAACTGTCATGCCCTTCTTCTGCTTTTTCAAGAAGGTGGGACATTCTTTCTTGACATGTCCATACCCTTCACACTCAAAGCACTGCACTCCTTTATCTTGGGCAGTTTTCTCTTCATCCTTCTTGCTGGTGTCAGAAGTCATGTTCTTGACATTAGGCCTGGAGTTATTATTCATTCTCTTGAATACTTTGGTGAACTGTCTTCCCAACATCACTATGGCCTGAGACAGATCCTCCTGGGATTCAGATTTCTTCCCTTTCTCTTCTTCACCATTTGTCACCAGGGCTATACTCTTTGGCTTCTTTTCTGGTTCTTCCTCATTCAACCCAAGCTCAAAGGTTTGAAGAGATCCAATGAGCTCATCAACTCTCATCTTGCTGATATCTTGTGATTCTTTAATGGCAGTAACCTTCATCTTATACTTCTTAGGTAGGGACCTAAGGATCTTCCTCACAAGCTTTTCATCTGACATCTTCTCTCCAAGAGCACTAGATGCATTGGCCAGCTCAAGAATACTCATGTGGAAATCACGAATAGTCTCATCTTCCTTCATCTTCAGGCTTTCAAATTTTGATGTTAAAATCTGAAGTCTTGACATCTTGACTCTAGATGTTCCTTCATGAGTAGCCTGCAAGATATCCCATGCTTCTTTAGCAACTTCACGGGTATTGATTAACCTAAAGATGTTCTTATCCACTCCATTGAAGATAGCATTCAGAGCTTTGGAATTTCCAAGGGCGAGCTCATCTTCCTCCTTGGTCTATTCTTCTTCAGGCTTTAGCTTAGAGGTGCCTTCTTTATCTTTACCAGCATTATCCTTCTCACACATGACAGGAGCTTTCCATTCTTTAATAACAGCCTTCCAAGCCCTACTGTCCAAGGATTTTAAGAAGGTGGTCATCCTTGGCTTCCAATAGTCATAATTGGATCCATCCAAAATAGGGGGTCTGTTGATGAATCCTCTAACTTCTTTGTCCATCTTTACACCAGAAAGTAACTTCCCTAGATCTCACCCAGAGACAGACAGGATGCCTGCTCTGATACCAATTGAAATTCTGGTATCAGACGTGTGATGTTAAGGTGTGATGTCACAACAACACACTCTGCACAATGGACAGCAATAACAGTAAAATAACACCAAGAATTGTTGACCCAGTTCGGTTACAACCAACTTATTCTGGGGGCAACCAAGCCAGGGATGGAATTCACTACTTGTAGATATAATTTACAGACTCAACGACCCGTTGACAATCTCCTAAACTTATATTCTACTAATGACTTCCTACCTAAGAAACCACTTAGGTATGAGAACACCACTGAATCCCTTACAAACACTCAAAGAAACCACTTTGAGTACCCTTGATCTTACTTCACAGCTTCGATCAAATTACACAACTCTCTTTGCTTCACAACTTTAGAGAGGACAGAAACTCAACACCTATTCAAACCCTAAAATAGTGTAAATATAAGTACTTTAAACAAACTCTAGACACTAAGCCTTCTGCTCTTGATCTTCTGAATGTTTTCTGTACTTTGTCCTTTGGTCTTGTGCGCTTTATATAGCTCCTGAATTGGGCTTGGACTTGTCACAATATTTGATCAGATTTGTTAATTAAAACTGAATCTTCAAAACAGATTTTATCCCCAAAATCTTTTTAAATCTTCAACCTTTTAATTCTCCAACAGATCTGCAATCAAATCTCCCATGTAACACAAAATATCTATGCCAAGATATTCTTATCCAATGAGTCAACTACTCTCCACAATTCTAGCTAATACGCGTGCCCTAATAACATATCCTGCTGTTATTAATTCTGCAGGTCTGATGTTACAACATCACCTGTGTGACATCAGACATCCAACTTCAGCACTTAACTACTTAACACAGGCCAGTGTTAAGACTTCAATGTTACAACATCAGCACCTTGACATCAACATTGAATAACCTTTGTTTTACCAAAATTCCAGCCAATCCAGGAACTATCACCTACCATTCACTTCATCTTAGGAATTCTTATGGTGGAGGAATGATTACCTGTTGTGTGTCGTTGCTTTACAAGTGGTTTATTTCTCACTTGCCTCGGTCTGCTGCCTTTTGGGATCTTAAGGATGGCTTTCTGTGGTCACAGAAGATGATGTCTCTCACTCATTCTGATATTGAGTGGTATAATCATGGTTATGATGGAGTGACGATTATTGATAGTTGTGGCGAGTTTTCTAATGTACCTCTTCTTGGTACAAAATGAGGCATTAGCTACAATCCTGTTTTAGCTCGTCGTCAACTTGGTTATCCTATGAAGGACAAACCAAACACCATTCATTTGGAGGTCTTTTCTTCAAAGAAGGAGAGGACAACACAATGCTTAAGAAGAAGATTGTGCATGCATGGCGGCATGTTCACAGAAAAGGGAGAGCAGTGTTAGGAAAGCCAGATTATGTCTCTTTGGAGCCTTATCTCCAATGGGTGCAAGATAAGGCCATCAAGATGAAGATGTCGTATCCCCATCAGGAACCTCTACCTATAGCTGCTAGAGATCCTACCGTTATCTTCATGAATGATGCATAGAAGCTTAAGATTACTTTGACCAAAGTGTAGCGAGAAAGGGATGCTTGGAAGAACAAATACCAAGTTGTCAACAATGAGAATGCAAAACTTTAGAAGCTCTTGAAGCATAAGGGTGAAGAAGAACTTGCTACTAAGAAGAGGAAGGTGCAAGAGGATTTATTTTCCTCTGGCATTCCATCAACTCCTGCTGTTCAGAGTTCAGACACTCCCCCGTCATCAGTTTCTTGGAAGTTGGTCGTCGACAAGCTCATACTTGAGAAGGCTGAGATGAAGGAGCAAATCAAGAAGCTCACTAGGAAGCTACAGGGAAGGGTTAGATCTTCTCATGGGGTTTCTTAGGGTTTTTAATTTCCTTTTTCCGTTTTGTTAGGACTTTTGAAAGTTGTACTCCATTTGTAATCCTTCAAAGTTTATTAATGAGATGTGTTTTTTCAGCTATTTAAAAGTGTTATCCATTTTATGATGTTTGTGATATAACTGTTGAGTTCCTTGAAAATTCATTTGCATTTTCATAACAATGCATCATTTAGCATTGCATTTTCTTGCATTCCAGGTTCTTACCCCTGTCAGTTCTCTCCAATAGACAAGTTGAATCATCACTACAACACCCGAGCAGGTCAGAAAAGAAGGAAGGAACATCTTGAGCATGAAAACAGAGAACTGAGAGAAGAGGTCACTACCCTGAAAGATAGCTTGGAAATACTCACCAACATGATGGACTCAATGGTGGCTGCTCAGAATCAGTCGCCTAATTCTCAAGAAGCTGCTCAAAGGATCGTGATTTCTGAAATTGTCTCCACGCCCATTTCTGTGCCGCCAGTCAATGATCCTTAGTATACGATGCCTCCTGGTTTCCCTTGGGGCATGCCTCCTCACCTTATGCCAGCATGGTATCGTCCACAAGCTACCGAAGCTCCAGCCGTTACCGTTGTGATGTCTGTGCCACCTCCCGTGGTACATGTTAATCCTTACAACAAAGAGCCCGTGTTCCATACCGCTCCAAGTGAAAGTGTTGGAGTAGATGAAAGGCTAGATGAGTTTCAAGATCAACTTATAGAAATGCAAAAGGAAATCAAGGCCCTCTGAGGGAAGGACTTATTTGGCAAGAACGTTTCAGACCTTTGTTTGGTTCCCAATGTTAAAATTCTACATAAGTTCAAAGTACCAGATTTAGAGAAGTATAAGGTCAATTCTTGTCCTCAGATCCATCTTGTGATGTATGCGAGAAAGATGTCTACTCAGACAGATAATCATCAGCTGTTAATCCACTATTTTCAAGACAGTCTAACTGGTGTCGCCCTTACATGGTACATGGCTTTAGACAGTGCGAAGATCCGTACTTTCAATGACCTTGGTGAAGCTTTTATCAGGCAGTATAAATATAATGTAGATATCGCGCTAGATAGAGATCAGTTAAGAGTTATGGCTCAGAAAGACAAGGGGAGTTTCAAAGAGTATGCGCAACAGTGACGCAAGGTGGCTGCCTAAATCTGCCCACCCTTGGAGGAGAAAGAAATTACTAAGATCTTTTTGAAGACTCTGAGTTCCTTTTTCTACGAAAGAATGATTGCTAGCGCTCCCAGTGATTTTACTGAAATGGTAAACATGGGGATGCGTCTAGAAGAAGGGGTCCGTGAAGGCAGATTGGCCAAAGAAGGCGGTGCTTCTAGTAGCTTTAAGAAGCATGGAAGTAGCTTTACAAAGAAGAAATAACATGAGGTGAGTGTCGTGCATCATGGCAGGTCTAGAAGAAGATACCAACAGCAGCATGTTGCAGCATGTCTAACTTCTTTGTTGAATATTTATTTGCAATTACATACATGTTGCTTAATCCAAGGGAGAGACTTATTGTTGACACCATTGTCATTTTCCATATGCATCTTTACATTATTCTTGTACCCATTTTGTATGTCTTGTAATCTTTAACTTGCTATCTCTTAGGAAGTTTCGCTTTAGGATGAATCAACTTAGATAACTCAATTAGGGTTTCCCCTGTCTCAAACTCAAAATCTCTTTCAATAGAAACCTTGGCCTTAGGTCATTGACTTTTTTCAAACCTTTTCTTAACAAATGCTTCAAGACATCTTAAGCATATTCAAACTCTTTCACAAAGACTAAAAAACACAAACTTCAATTCAAACCTTTTTCCACTTTGGCTTTTCAATTTAAAACCTTTTCAAATAGACTAGATATTAGTCATCCATAGTTGAGATGTAATTCTCCTACCCCATGACATAGTTGAGAAGGACGTTGATTCTTTTCCACTTGAGAGAGGTATGTGGCATACTTGTTGATTGCATATCCAAGTTGGATCCCTTCTTTCATTGTGAAGCAAAGATCCATCTTCCACATGTTTGTGGTGGATTAGTTGAGTATTCTCCTTAAGATGACAATTTGTCTCTTCTTCATTAAAATCCACCATAACAAACCCCTTTTCAATTTTTACCCCGAACTACGAGGTTTTGATCCTTCATTGGTACGTAGGCACAAGACTTTGTGTCTTGCCAAACACAAAAACAATAAAAAACATTTCTATTATCATCTCCCCAATCAATCCAAATAGCAAACAACTTTTGACCATAACACAAATACAACAAGAGGTTCCTATAGGATACTATAGATACTTAGGGTGCTAATACATTTCCTTAGTATAACCAACCCCCGTACCTTAGATCTCTTTATCGCAATGTTTTGCATTGCATATTTATGGGCTATTCTTTATTTACCCCTTCCCTTGGATAAATTAAAGATCAGTGATGATATCTTAAGATTTGTGAAGCCTAGTTAACTTAATTGCTATGGTCTCCGATTCTCACTGCGACACTTACATTTAATAATTTTGCGCTTTCCCATTTTTTGAAAGTAGTCTGAATGGTGACATATCTTCGGACTTATTCCCGCTCTCTCGAGAAATTTACCAAAGAGTCCCTAAAAGAATTAAGGAACCCCATATTTATCTTTGGGTTTTCAAAAGCATCTCAGTAGAGAATTTCGCCCAAACTGTCAGGATCTACCAAGACTCTTTTGACGTTCCAATCATGAATTTGAAGATTGATTACCATGGGATCATCTTCATGGGGAATCATTCCTTCTATGTCTCTGTCAGAGAAAATGATTTTTGGTGTTGGAATTACTCTTTCTAAAAGTTGTGCAC
This sequence comes from Lathyrus tuberosus, assembly GCA_022829125.1. Taxonomy (NCBI): domain Eukaryota; kingdom Viridiplantae; phylum Streptophyta; class Magnoliopsida; order Fabales; family Fabaceae; genus Lathyrus; species Lathyrus tuberosus. The sequence continues at coordinate 2,074,058 of JALAZF010000179.1, forward strand.
TAGCGATGTGCATAACTCGTCGGACATATTTTTCCTGGATGAGCTAGAATCTTCCCTCTTGCAAAGCCTCTAGTAATTATGTTCAGTGTGTGGTGTGTTCAACCAGGATCGTGTGGAACTTATTCTTAAGCATTAAGCATTTCCTTGCACATACCTTTGTAGGAAATCTCGTTGAATCATCTTTTCAATCTCTCATTTAAGCATTGAGCATTTCCTTCCCATACATGTTCTTGAATCCTTCTTGGTCTTCAACCAAAGCTCCCAATCTCCTTAGGTTATCTAGCTTGGGACTCTTGAAAGTGTACTTCAAAGTCTTTTTCCTTTCACAATCCATGACAATCATATGATGTTTGCAAACAAAAGCTATAAGTTCCATGAAACTTTAATGAAAATGATGCTTATGAATGCATGTACACACAAACAAAGCAAAGATCACACTCAAACATGGTGTAAGGCTTGCATGAAGTCAAAGGTTTACCCCTCCCATTAGGTATGTACTAGGGTTTATTGTGTACCTGTACAACGGGTTCTAACAAGTTCCCAAAGTCATCAGTCCATCTTTCGGATATTATCGATTTCCTAATTACTCGGTAGTTAATAATATTCTTAAGAGAACCTCTTTTGAGTGTAGTATAGCGTATCAACTATTTTGGGTCTACACCCTCATAATCATCGCACTACGTTCCTAACAAGGCCAAGTGGGGTTAAAGGTGACTAAAGGTTCTCAGCTTCATAGGCTCAATCAAGAAATAGTTTTGTTTTCACAATCTCTTGATCAAAAATACTTATTATTAAAAGTTCCTCCACTGAGTGGTGATTTCTCAAGTTAGCTTGGTCGGGAATCAACTCCCTATAAGCCTCCTTGAATATACCACCTTCCTATCTTATTTTTATGCTCAAGTCCAAGGTTTGGACTTATCTCACCACACAAGGTAACCATCCATAAGAGATAACAAAACAACAAGCAAACAAATAATATCACAAATAAGCAAGTTAGGCTTAACCATCTTGAACTTACAGCATTAGTTTATCCTTCTTTCTTCTTTTGAAAACTGCTATAAGGCTTTTTGGCATGATTAGTTGTACCATTGGAACTTCCAACTGAACTACTCATCTTTCCATTCTTCAGACCCAACTTTACTTTGATTCCCACAGCTACCAAATCAGAAAGACTGGCACTGACAGTACCCACCATTCTCTCATAAAACTCTGGCCGCACAGTATCGACGAACCAGTCTGCTAGCTCTTTCTCTGACAAAGGGGGTTCTACCTGAGAGGCAGTCTCCCTCCATCTTTGTGCATATTCCTTAAAGGATTCAGACCTTTTCTGCGACATACTCAACAAATGTCTTCTGTCTGGTGCAAGATCCATGTTGTATTTATAATGCTTAATGAAAGCATCAGAGAGATCTTGGAAGCAACGGATGCATGATTGGTCTAAACTCATATACCACTTGGAAGATGCTCCCTTCAAACTATCTTGAAAGCAGTGGATCATCAACTTGTCGTTATCCACATGGGCAGTTATTTTTCGGTAGTACATGATCAAATGATTTTTAGGACAGGAAGCCCCTTCATAGTGGTCAAAGTTAGGATTTTTGAACTTGGCCGGAATCACCAATTCAGACACCAAGCACATCTCTCGGGCTGCAGCTCCAAATATCTGTTCTCATTCCATGACCCTAAGCCTCTTCTCAATTATCTCTACATTTTCCCTCAACTTATCACGCTTTTCAAATTCGTACTCAGACCCATCGGGTATGTTATATACTTAATGATGGTCATCGAAGTAATGTTGATTCACACGAGTGTGCACGGCAGCAGGTGCAAAGGTTGGAACTATATTGGGAACATCAGTGGCCAACGGAACAGTTTGTTGAGTAGTAACATGCACTTGTGGCTGAGGTACAAAGCCTGTCGGAAGATCAAATGGAAGCAAAGTAATAGGATTAGTAACAGGCAGAGAGTCTATCACATGATTTGTAATCTCAGAAACAACAGTCGGGTAGGTGTCCATCTTGGCACAGATTACTTGCAGCATTTCCATGATTTGTCCCACATTACCACGAAAGTCTTCCAACTCATCGTTGACACGATCAATCTCATGCTCTCATTCTTCCATTCTACTTCTGGCTTGAGCACGGGTATTATACTGATGTGGAAGATTCTACGTGAAAATTGGAGATGATAATACAGAATGAGTTTATGTTGAAGAAATGCAATACAAATGTGACAACAGATGCATAATTCAAGATGCAATGCAAAACGTTTCATGGAACTTAATAATTATTTGCAAACATCAAGGAGATATATCAAAAGAAACTCATTCTCATTAATTAAAAGAGTGGATTACAAATTCAGTACTTCTTACAAGATACCTAAATAAAAAGCTAAATAAAAGCTAACAAAAGTCCTAAGGTGATTCTCCTAGTAGCCTCATGTTGAGCTTCTTGATCTGCTCCTCCGTCTGAGTCTTCTCGAGAATAAGCTTATCCATGATCAGCTTCCAAGGAGTTGACTGAGGGCTAGAGGAAAACAAATCCTTTTGCGCCTTCCTCTTCTTACTAGAGAGTTCTTCTTCAATTGATCGCTATTTAGTGTGCCTAAATAAATCTAACTACAAGTATACAGTCGTATCGCGTTGTTTTAAAAGATTATCGATCCCACAGAGACTAAAAATCGAACGTATCGTTATCTAATGTTACTATGTAAATCTAAGGCTAATCTGATATGGTTTTAGGTTCAAAAAGGGAAATTAAAGGGAAATTAAAATTTAGGAATAAACTAGTTATGATTAGGATATCGGTATATAATTCAGTATACCATCGTGGATTTCATTAACCCTAAGCGTATAAAAATTTATCACAATATAATTCTGTAGAAAATACCAGTTTAAAAGCCCTCACCTCACACTCTCGTGGTTATTGCTTCGGACTATACCTTTAAGTCAATATGTCTGCTCTCGCTAGCCCACATGAGTTTAAAAATAATTTTTGAAAACTAATAAGTCCTAATTAACTTTAAAGCGCTCTCGCTGTTTTTAAAACTAATGCTCGATTTCAGCTATCCGGGTAAAATCTCACACTCTCGTGGTCTTGACCTTAACCTTTGCTACCTTTTTACTCTCGTAATAAAAGTTGGTTTTAAATTAAGAAATCGAAGCCAGAAAATAAGTTGATTTATGATTTTAGCTTAGAAATATTTAATCCATTCCGGTTACTCAATTACATACCGATAAAATCGGTTTAGCTCGACATACTAATTAAAATAAACATGAATGCGAATAAACAATTAAACATAAACTCATACATAATAAAAGAAAAACAATTGCTATAAATTGAAATGATAAAAACCTGGTAAATGCGGTCTAAGCAATTCCTCCACAGATCGGCAGGCTTTTGCTTGAATAAATGGAAAGAACAAAATGATGAAGGCAGGAAACAAAAACTTAAACTAAGGTGCAATAGTTCCTCAATGTGAGAAACTATTACTTTGTTCGGTAATAAGGCACAAGGAAAATGGTAAAGGAAACAAAACAAAACAAGAATGTAATTCTGGAAATAATTCTGCAGCAATACGGTACTTCGGAAAGGAAAAATGACCACCACTTCGTTCTTGGAATCCTTCTCATATATATAGCCTCAGCTATGGAAGTAGTTGGAGAAAATGTAGGAACACCACTTTGTCAGTTACTTGGTTTGGAACCTAGAAATATTCTGAGAAAATGTAAACGTGTGAAATCTGAAATTCTGAAGCTTCGTGACCACGTCTGTGCTTAACGTATTAATTTTGTTTTGATTCCATGACGATCGTGAGGAAGCTGTGACGGGCGTGATGCATTTGAAATCCATGACGGTCGTGAGGGAGCTGTGACGGTCGTCACACCAGCAAAATGTGATTTCTTCTATTTTCTGCTCTTTTCTGGCTTGTTCTGCTTCTTTTCTACACTTTGCATACTTTTAACTTGGAAACTGAAATACCTGCGAAAACACTTAAATATTCTCGGAATAATCGGAGATTAGACGGAAATGGAATAAGATTTTAACATAAATCAAAGTAAAAATACGATATGTTTTCGTGTTATCAAACTCTCCCACGCTTGAATCTTTGCTTGTCCTCAAGCAATCAATAAGTTAAAATCGGACAAACTTCATCAAATGCACATACATGGTACACCAATGGATTTGAAAATGTTGGAGGAATTTACGTTAGTAAGTTAGGTACTTGCATAAAACACTAAAAATACATTAATGACACAAAGCAACAAGCTTTGCCATAGACCTCTCTTTTGTACAATCCAGTTCTAATCATTCTATTATAGTTCAACCTGAAGCTTTCGTGTCTGTTTCACCCGGTTTCATTCTAACGCAATCACATTAAGCCCTTTGCCTTATTCACGCACGTAGTGGAGTAGCCGGTTAGTGACTTTGATCCCTTTTTCTCACGGGGCCTGATACACAAGTGTGGTAACCCTTTATGCATCCCATTCGTAGATTGCGGGGGATCGAACTGTAGTTCGCCCTACCAAGTCCAGAATCAGGTACCTCTGAACCAATCGACAACGAATTTCTTTCTTTTCTTGTAAGTTTTCACAACTGTAAGAATTGTTGCATATTCTATATTTCTCGGCAGACAAATAAGAAAGAATCTTCTTTTCATGATTGGGCATCAAACACTTATATTCATCGGCTCCCCACGGGGTTTTGTGATTTAGACGGTGCTGACTACTAATATAAACTATTAGGGGTTACTTTAGGACTGAACTCGAGGTATCGGTATAATAAGTATTGAAACTGATATCTCATACGCAAGAGGTCTAAGGTGTCAAGACGGTATCGATCTTGTTAGCACTTTCCCAACTTCCTAACATAACTTAAAGCTTGGTATGTCATGATGTGTATTAATCGTAAAAAATTTTGTTATGGCAGAATAAAATGGGAAAATCGGATACTGAACGAAAATTCTCATATATTGACTTTGATAAGGGAAAAAGGAAAATACAAAAAGGGAAATAAAATGAAAATAGACTAACTCTCCCACACTATATCGGACATTGTCCTCAATGTTGCGATATAAAGGGGATCAATAAGAAAAACTAGAAAGAAAAACAAACAAAAATCAAGGAGCCCCACGTCCTCTGCCTCTAGAGCGCCCTCGTCCATGCTGTGCCACATGATCTGGAATGCCCACGTGATGGATGTAATCATGTAAGTCCTGCACTCGCAATGTCAAGGCACCCATCTCATCGATGACGCCGTCAAGCCTCTGACCTTGGCTGACTTGACCTTGCTGGATTTGATGCATGAGAGTCATTATTTCATTGTGTTGCTCCTGTTGTTGTGCTTCTCTCTGGGCAACCAGCTGGTTTTGTTGCCATATAGCCCTCAAGATTTCTTCATTTGTAACGGGGTCTTGGTCGGGGCGGCGACGACGTCTGGAGGTCGAAGGAGCATCATTGGCAGGCGGTGGTTGGTTTTCTGGGACGTTATCCATCTCTTGCTTCATCTCATCAACAGGGGCCTGATTTTGATCATCATGTGCAGCCGCATTCTACTCGGGGGCATTCAAATCAAAGAGCCAATTGGCCATATTCTGAGGGTCAATGCGGTTCCTGCAAGGCATAATGATACTTCTAAATGTTCTTGTGCGGACCATTGAATGGTATTTTCCATCTCTTCTTAGTTTGATGAGGTGTGAGTTGCGGCAGTAGTCGATGTCGAGCAACATCGGAGGCATGGAAGGTAATCTATTAAGTTCATCCCCCAAGTCCAAACTTAGAGCGATAGAAGTGACAATCCCTCTAAAATAGAAGGGTTTGGAACCTCTAGCACAGTTAGATTGGATGTGTGCTAACAGAAAAGGAGCGGCGTTGATAGGCTCGGGGTGGAACACACAATGGAGGAAAAAGAGTTCCTTTGAGTTCACCTTGTGGTTACTGTCCCTTGCAAAAATAGTGCTTCCTAATGTGCGGTGAACATATCTGATGGCTAGGTTATGGATATATGTTGCGTTGAGGCTCTCCCAGCTATCGATCGTTGTTCCGGTCAATCTATTCCAAAGATCAAATGCTGCTTGGAAAAAGGTTTCTTGTGGCACCCGACAATGAACATTCTCGCCATGGTGGAAACCAAGCATCTCGGCAAGTTGATTTTGGCCGATTTTATACTCAGAACCAAACATGCGGAACGTGGCTACACCGGTGAGTTAGTTCGTTTCTCCAGAAGGTGTTATGTATGTGAACAAACTCAGAAACTCGAGCGTCAGGGCTTCGTAGGTAGGTTGGCTTTGAGTACAGAGTTGCCATAGGCCAGCATTCTGGAGCATCCATTTAACTCCCTCAAGCATCCCCAATTCTTCGAGACATGCAATGTCGACATATCGAGTGGGTTGCACGGATGGTTTGTGGAAACTGATGTAGTTGGCCCTCTGACGTTCACCGGCTTCTCCTGCTCTGAAATTTACAGTTGTAAGGTCTGGAGTTTGTCTTGCCATGGTGGGTTCACAAAGAAACAAGGTATGGAAGAAAATAGGTTTTTTGGAGAAAGAGGGTTTGTGAGAAAAATGGTGTACGAGTGTGGTTAAATAGTAAGTGGGAAGACGAATGGTAATGGAGATTATGAAATTTGGTCAAATGTGTAGTGGAGTGACGGTTTTGGAATTTTGGAGGTAGTGGGACGGTTGTGTTTGAATTGGAAGAAAGAAGAAGAAGAAGAGGGGAACGTTTCTGTTTTAACACAGAACGCGTCCCAAAACCGCATGACAGTCGTCATGGGACTGTCACGGTCGTGACAGCTCCAAAATCTGGGGGTTGACAGCAGTTTTGACAGCAAACATTCAATTCTTTTCTTTTTCGTAACAGGAAATTGTTAGCACATATGGTAACACTATAATGCATACATAAACCTAAATAAAATGACAAAATAAATTAGAAACAAAATAGAATATGACAGGAGCAAATTTAATACCATCAAGATCAATATTAAGCAATAAATTGAATTATTCATTAAAACCAGAAAATATGCTGGCAAAGACTAGCAGTGTATTCAATCACAAATAAAAACTGAATGTAAATTAATTTGTTCCCGACATAAAAAAAAGGAAAAACTGAAAATAAAGTAAATTATTTTCAAAGCGAAAGCAGTAAAACATGAAAACGCAGTGCTTCAAAAATTTAGCCAAGGCGTTTCTTCAAAGATGCAATGGCTTGGTTCAAATGATCAAATTGTTCAGCTGTCAGATCCATGAGGCCGACAATATCTTGTCGCATGGTGTTCAGTTCACCCTTTACTGAGGTGAACTCTTTATGATAATCATCCAAAGTTTTAAGGATGGTAGTCAGATTTGCAGCATAATTTGTGGCATCAACCTTAGGAATGGCAGTGCCATCTTGGAATTCCATAAAGTCAAAATCATGGTAATGAGGGGGTGTCTTAGGGTCAATATCAGGCTCGGTAAATGTTTCTTCAGGTTCAGGTTGTGGTTCATCTAGGTCATATAGCCAGTTGTGTTCGTTGTGCACACTTGTGCGTTCATGATTTGGTAGAGTAAAATGTGGCACAACTACATTATTGATCAGGAGCTGGAAATGGTGTGAACCTCGGTTCCTAATCATGGCCCTATTGAAACAGAAGGTGATATTCATAGGCCTAAAGTCTCCAAAAGGGTTGATTTTAGAAAGTCGGGTCCTAAATCCCATAGCATCGGCTATTTTGGTAACTAGACCTCCTATCAGAATTGGGCTGTTTTCATTTCTAATGATTTTCCAGAAGTTATTAAACATGAAAGTCAGTCCATTAACCTCTCGAGACTGAAATGCACAAAAGATAATGAAGAGTTCATCCTTAGAAATGGTATTGTCATTCTCAGGCTTTCTAAACAGTGTGTAAGCTAGGATCATATGAAAGTATCGGATGGTTGGGTTATGAATTTCGGTTGACAGCATAGGGTTCATGTCAAAATCAGGTTTCCCTGAAATTCTACCCCAGAAGACATTCAGCTCACCTACCAATATCAAATCCTCTTGTACCACGGAGAAAGTGGTGGGTCCTTCAGGGAAACCTAAAAGGTCCGACAGTTCCTTAATGGTAAACTGGTAGTGGAATCCAAACAACCTAAAAGTAATTCGGCCCCTAGTAATGCATTTTCCACAGTAAGGATTGTAACTCAATGAACTTAGGAATTCTAAAGTCAGTCTACGATAAGTCTTGTGTTTCTTATTAGCAAAACCCTCCCAACCTAGTTGGTTAAACAGAAAATCAATGCTCTCACCTAGGTCCAAAGAGGTCATGGTGGGTGTGTGGGCAAATTTTGTCAAGGCGAAGGGTCGAAGAGACAAAGCCTCATAGCGATGCCACTGAGCTGCATCTCTGAATTCTACCAACATATTATCTTCGTTCTCCATTTTTTTTAATGATTAAGCAAGAATGAAATCAGAAGAGGAGAACAGAAAATGTAGAAAGACTTTGTAATCCTGTATTTTGCAATTACATGATTAGCACAGCAATTTCCAAAAAAAGTTTAAGAAAATATAAATGAAGCTAGAAATTTGAAAACAAAATAGAATATAGAAAATGTAAAGAAATAACAATTATAAAGAAAAAAAAATAATCATCATGGGTTGCCTCCCATTAAGCGTTGTTTTTAACGTCGTAAGCCTGACGAAATCAATTAGATATTTTAGTTAGGGGGATCAGTGGACAACTCTAAAAGTCTAAGGCTATTCAAGTAGTCCCTATTTTCATTTCTATGATAGTGCTTTAAACGTTACCCATTTACTATGAATGGTTCGCTATTCCTACCCTTAATTTCTATCGCTCCACTCTGTAATACCTTGGTAATTTCAAAAGGACCGGACCATCTAGATCTTAGTTTCCCAGGATAGAGTTTTAGTCTTGAATTAAATAGGAGCACAACGTCTCCCACACTAAATTCTTTTCTAGATAAACGCTTATCATGCTATTTCTTAGTTCGTTCTTTACATATTTTTGCGTTCTCATAAGCGTCTAGTCTTAACTCTTCTAGTTCGTGCAGATCTAGGATTCACTTTTCACCTGCAGAATCGTACCTTAAGTTTAGTGTCTTAATAGCCCAATATGCTTTGTGTTCAAATGCTACTGGTAAGTGGCAGGATTTACCATAGACCAGCTTGAAAGGTGTAGTTCCGATTGGTGTTTTGTAGGCCGTCCTATATGCCCATAAAGCTTCATTAAGTTTAGATGACCAATCTTTCCTAGAGGTGGCTACGGTCCATTCTAAGATTTGTTTTATTTCTCTATTCGAGACCTCAACCTGTCCACTAGTTTGTGGATGATATGGTGTTGCTACGCGGTGTCTTACTCCATACTTTGATAGAAGTTTGTCAAATATTTTTTATATGAAATGAGAGCCACCCACTTATGACAAGTCTCGACACACCAAATCTGGGAAAGATTTTGTTTTTAAAGAGCTTTATGACTACTCGTGTGTCATTTATAGGAGAAGCTATAGCCTCAATCCATTTTGAAACATAGTCGACAGCTACGAGTATATATTTATTTCCAAAGGATGATGGGAAAGGTCCCATGAAATCAATCCCCCATACATCAAAGACTTCGACTTCCAATATGCCTTTTTGGGGCATCTCATCGCTTCTTGATATGTTACCAATGCGTTGGCACCGGTCGCAGTTTAGTATTGCAATGTGGACATCCTTCCAAAGGTTAGGCCAGAATAGGCCGGATTGTAGAATCTTAGCGCATGTATTTGAAGTACTTGCATGTCCTCCATAAGGAGCAGAGTGACATTGAGAGATGATGTCTTCTATTTTAGTTTCAGGGACGCAACGACGGAAAATACCGCTGACTCCTCTCTTAAATAGCAGAGGTTCATCCCAATAATAATGTTTTAGATCATGACAGAATTTTTTCTTTTGTTGATAAGATAAGTCTGGTGGAAGTACTCCAGCTGCTAAGTAGTTGACTATGTCAGCATACCATGGCAGTATTGTGTGTGAGTTAATTTCTTCCACGGCTTCTTCTATTTTTGGTTCATTTAAATGTAGTTTAGACATATCACCTTCAAGTTGGGCTATGAGTCGCTCATAAGGGAAATCGTCATTAATAGGTACTGGCTCTGGTTTAATGCCATCTAATCGGGATAAATGGTCTGCTACTACATTTTCAGTTCCTTTCTTATCTTTGATCTCTAAATCAAATTCTTGTAAAAGCAGGATCCACCTTAGCATTCTAGGTTTTTCATCCTTTTTGTTTAATAAATACCTAATAGCCGCGTGGTCTGTATAAATGATGATCTTTGCTCCCACTAGGTAAGATCGGAATTTGTCAAGGGCGAAAACCACGGCTAGAAGTTCTTTTTCTGTGGTGGCGTAGTTCATTTGAGCAGGGTCTAAGGTTCTACTTGCATAGTAAATGGCATGGAGTTTTCTATCCCTCCTTTGTCCTAAAACTGCACCTACGGCATAATCACTCGCATCACACATGATTTCAAATGGTAGTGTCTAATCAGGTGGTTGCATGATAGGTGCGGTGATGAGAGCCATTTTTAACTGTTCAAACGCTTTTTGACATTTCTCATCAAAGATAAATTCAGCGTCTTTCACTAATAGACCGGTAAGAGGTTTAGTAATTTTCGAGAAATCTTTTATGAATCGTCGGTAGAAACCGGCGTGCCCTAAGAAACTTCGTATTTCTCGTACGGTTTTCGGAGGTTGAAGATTTTCTATAATTTCTATCTTGGCTTTATCAACTTCAATCCCTCTATCAGATACAATGTGTCCAAGCACGATTCCTTGATTTACCATGAAATGGCATTTCTCCCAGTTTAATACGAGATTGACTTTTACGCATCTTTCAAGTACCATTTCTAGGTTCGATAGACATCCTTCAAAACTCTGCCCACAAACAGAAAAGTCATCCATAAACACTTCCATAATGTTATCTATAAAATCATCGAAAATCGGCATCATGCATCTTTGGAACGTTGCAGGAGCGTTACATAGTCCAAACGGCATTCGTCGATAAGCAAATGTACCATAGGGACATGTGAAGGGTGTCTTTTCTTGGTCATCAGGATGAATAGGGATTTGAAAGAATCCTGAATAACCGTCTAGATAGCAGAAGTAAGAATGTTTTGCCAATCGTTCCAACATTTGGTCAATGAATGGTAATGGGAAATGATCTTTACGAGTAGCTTTGTTCAATTTTCTATAATCGATGCACATTCTACTTCCAGTTACAACTCTTTGTGTTATTGATTCGCCTTTTGCGTTCTTAACAACTGTAACACCTCCCTTCTTTGGTACTACATGTACTGGGCTAACCCATTTACTGTCTGATATCGGGTATATAATTCCTGCTTCTAAAAGTTTTTTCACTTCATCCTTAACTACAGTGCTTAAGATTGGATTAATCCTTCTCTGATGTTCTCTAGAGGATTTGCAGTCTTCCTCTAGCATAATGTGATGCATACAAATAGAAGGACTTATTCCTTTAAGGTCAGCGATGTTATAGCCTAACGCAGTTGGGTATTTTCTTAAGACATCTAAAAGTTTCTTAGTTTTGGTTTGTCCTAAGTCTGCATTGACTATCACAGGTCGTTCGAGTTCTGTGTCCAGGAATTCATACCTTAAATTATTGGGTAGTGTTTTCAGTTCTAGAGCTGGTTTCTTCGGGCAAGGCAGATGATCTGGTGTAAGTGCTAAACATTCGCTTAGGCTATCGTCTTGATAAGGTTCACGCCAGTTATCATCTTCAAAAATTGGAGGTATTGGAATTTTTAGAATATCTGAGTATGTGGTTGGTTCCATCTCTATTTCTCTTACGCACTCATCTATGACATCTAGTAGATAACATGTGTCGTCTATAGCTGGAGCTTGCAAGAATTGTGTCAAAATAAACTCAACCTTCTCTTCACCAACTTCAAAAGTTAGCTTACCTCTCTTTACGTCTATAATGGCTCCAGCGGTAGCTAAGAATGGTCTTCCTAGTATGATAGGAGTAGTGGAGTCTTCTTTAATATCCATGATTATGAAATCGGTAGGGATATAGAATTGTCCTATGCGAACTGGAACATTTTCTAGTATACCAACTGGGTATTTAATAGAGCGGTCAGCTAATTGAACAAACATCTTAGTTGGTCTTAAGTCTCCCATATCAAGCTTCTTGCATATGGATAAGGGCATTACACTAATACTAGCTCCTACGTCGCATAGAGCTTTGTCTATGACGAACTTTCCAATTACACAAGGTATGGAGAAACTACCTGGGTCTTTCAGCTTAGGAGGCATATTGTTTTGAATTATTGCGCTACACTCAGCAGTAAGTGTAACTGTTTCGTTATCCTCAATCTTTTTCTTATTGGATAGGATTTCTTTAAGGAACTTAGCATATGAGGGCATCTGAGTGATAGCTTCTATAAAAGGTATCGTGATGTTCAATTGTTTCAGAAGTTCAACAAATTTCTTAAATTGCCCTGCAGTTTTGGAGTTTGCAAATCTTTGAGGATACGGAATAGGTGGTTTATAAGGTGGTGGAGGCACATAAGGTTTTTCTTTGTTTACGGCCTCTTGGTCATTATCTTCCTTTTCCTTGGGTTCATTTTCCTTCTCAGTATTAGGCTTTTGGTACATGGATGGATTCTGAAGTCTCGGATCAATGGGTCCGTCTAATTCTTTTCCACTTCTCAATATAACAGCATTTGCATGTCCTTTCAGATTAGGTTGTGGTTGTCCAGGAAATGTTCCAGCAGGTGCAGCAGTAGGTGCTTGTTGTTGTGCCACTTGTGAAATTTGTGTTTCAAGCATTTTGTTGTGGGTGGCTAAAGCGTCTACTTTGTTTGCTAATTGCTTAATTTGCTCACTAGTGTGTATGTTTTGATTCAGGAAGTCTTTGTTTGTTTGAGCCTGGGTAGCTATAAAGTTTTCCATCATTAGTTCAAGGTTGGACTTCCTAGGAACATTAGGGGCAGTTACGGCAGCCTTTTGGTAGCCTGGTGGTGTAGCAGATGCTTGACCAGGTGCATACAATGCATTGTTGTTTTTGTAGGAGAAGTTTGGATGATTCTTCCAGCCCGGATTGTAGGTATTTGCATAAGGGTTCCCTTTAGCATAATTCACTTGGTCACTAGAGACTCCTGCCAAAATTTGACATTCAGTGGCGGCATGTCCAGGTGTTCCGCATAATTCACAATTTTGAGCTACGGCAGCCACGGTGGGTGCAGGCGTTATGGTCAAGTTATCAATCTTTTGGGCAAGGGCATCTACCTTAGCATTAACACGATCAAGGCTACTAACCTCGTACATTCCACCTTTTGTTTGGGATTTTTCCACTGCAGTTCTTTCTCCTCCCCATTGGTAGTGGTTTTGATCCATGCTTTCGATCAGTTGATAGGCTTCTTCATATAGTTTATCCATAAGTGTACCACCAGCGGCGGCATCTATTGTCAATCTTGTATTGTACAATAGACCATTGTAAAATGTGTGGATGACTAGCCAATCTTCAAGACCGTGATACGGACACATCCTCATCATGTCTTTGTATCTTTCCCATGCTTCGTAAAGAGATTCGCTGTCCTTCTGTCGAAAACTATTAATTTGGGCTCTCAGCATAGCTGTTTTGCTTGGGGGGAAATTTCGTGCTAAGAATACCTTTTTCAACTCATCCCACGTAGTAACGGAGTTTGATGGCAAGGATTGCAACCAAGCCCAAGCTCTGTCTCTTAATGAGAAAGGAAAAAGACGTAGTCTTATCGCGTCTGCAGTTACACCATTTGCCTTCACTGTGTCTGCGTATTGCACAGACTTGGTCAAATGTTCGTTAGGATCTTCTGTAGGATTTCCAGAAAATTGATGTTGTTGTACGGCTGACAGCAATGAGGGTTTCAACTCGAAATCGTTTCGGTTGATAGCAAGGGCAGCAATGTTGTTATGTGGTTCTTGCTCAGATGGGGTAGCATAATACTTAAGAGGACGGTTCTGTGGTTCTTCGGCCATGTTTCGTTCTTTGACTGGTTCAGGAGTATGAGCAAGGAGATCGGGAATATTATACTTGCGTTGATACTCAAGTATTCTGCGTCTTAAATGTAAGAAATGCTCTAATTCGGCGATTGGTGGTTGCAAGTTTTCGCTTAGTGAGCGAGTACTTGGCATACAATCGAGAAAAAGGGAAAATTGGTTTTTTCCTTGGTCTATACGGCGCAACAAAGGAGTTACGATATCGACTTAATTAAGTCCCCGGCAACGGCACCAAAAACTTGATCGCTATTTAGTGTGCCTTAATAAATCTAACTGCAAGTATACAGTTGTATCGCGTAGTTTTAAAAGATTATCGATCCCACAGAGACTAAAAATCGAACATATCGTTATCTAATGTTACTATGTAAATCTAAGGCTAATCTGATATGGTTTTAGGTTCAAAAAGGGAAATTAAAGGGAAATTAAAATTTAGGAATAAACTAGTTATGATTAGGATATCGGTATATAATTCAGTATACCATCGTGGATTTCATTAAACCTAAGCGTATAAAAATTTATCACAATATAATTCTGTAGAAAATACCAGTTTAAAAGCCCGCACCTCACACTCTCGTGGTTATTGCTTCGGACTATACCTTTAAGTCAATATGTCTGCTCTCGCTAGCCCACATGAGTTTAAAAATAGTTTTTGAAAACTAATAAGTCCTAATTAACTTTAAAGCGCTCTCGCTGTTTTTAAAACTAATGCTCGATTTCAGCTATCCGGGTAAAATCTCACACTCTCGTGGTCTTGACCTTAACCTTTGCTACCTTTTTACTCTCGTGATAAAAGTTGGTTTTAAATTAAGAAATCGAAGCCAGAAAATAAGTTGATTTATGATTTTAGCTTAGAAATATTTAATCCATTCCGGTTACTCAATTACATACCGATAAAATCGGTTTAGCTCGACATACTAATTAAAATAAACATGAATGCGAATAAACAATTAAACATAAACTCATACATAATAAAAGAAAAACGATTGCTGTAAATTGAAATGATAAAAACCTGGTAAATGCGGTCTAAGCAATTCCTCCACAGATCGGCAGGCTTTTGCTTGAATAAATGGAAAGAACAAAATGATGAAGGCAGGAAACAAAAACTTAAACTAAGGTGCAATAGTTCCTCAATGTGAGAAACTATTACTTTGTTCGGTAATAAGGGACAAGGAAAATGGTAAAGGAAACAAAACAAAACAAAAATGTAATTCTGGAAATAATTCTGCAGCAATACGGTACTTCGAAAAGGAAAAATGACCACCACTTCGTTCTTGGAATCCTTCTCATATATATAGCCTCAGCTATGGCAGTAGTTGGAGAAAATGTAGGAACACCACTTTGTCAGTTACTTGGTTTGGAACCTAGAAATCTTCGGAGAAAATGTAAACGTGTGAAATCTGAAATTCTGAAGCTTCGTGACCACGTCTGTGCTTAACGTATTAATTCTGTTTTGATTCCATGACGATCATGAGGAAGCTGTGATGGGCGTGATGCATTTGAAATCCATGACGGTCGTGAGGGAGCTGTGACGGTCGTCACACCTGCAAAATGTGATTTCTTCTATTTTCTGCTATTTTCTGCTCTTTTCTTGCTTGTTCTGCTTCTTTTCTACACTTTGCATACTTTTAACTTGGAAACTGAAATACCTGCGAAAACACTTAAATATTCTCGGAATAATCGGAGATTAGACAGAAATGGAATAAGATTTTAACATAAATCAAAGTAAAAATACGATATGTTTTCGTGTTATCATCAATCTTCATCTGTAGCTGCCTTTAGAGTTCTGTGTTCTCGTCGATGACAATTTGATACTTGTTCTTCCAAGCATCTTCTTCTTGTTGCGCTTTGCTCAAAGAGATCTTCAACTTCTCTGCTTCAGACATGAAAATCAGATTGGGCTCTTTCTTTAGAGACATGGGCTCTTGTCGAGGATAAGGCATCTTCAGCTTGATGGCCTTATCTCGTACCCATTGGAGATAGGGTTCCAAAGAAACACAATTAGGTTTTCCCAAGTCTTTCTTCCCTTTCCTATGCAAGTGACGCCAAGCAACCACAATCTTTTCCTTGAGCTCATTGCTATCTTCACCATCCTCAAAGAAGATACTCTCCACATGAACGTCATTGGGCTTGTCTTTCAAAGGATATCCTAGCTGACGGCAAGCCAAGACTGGATTGTAATTGATCCCTCCTTTGGTACCAAGAAGAGGTGCATTAGCAAAGTCTCCACAACTATCAATGATCACCACCCCATCATAGACACATTTGTACCAATTAATATCAGAGTGAGTAAGAGACATAATCTTTTGAGACCACCACAAACCATTCTTGATATCCCAAAAGGGGCTAGACTTGGGCAAGTGAGAAATAAACCACTTGTAGAGTAATGGCACACAATATGTGATCATCCCTCCTCTATGAAAGTTCCTTAGGTAAACGGAGTGATAAGCATCTGCTAACAAGGTAGGCAATGGGTTCTTCCTTAGGAAAATCTTGATAGTGTTGATGTCGACGAAGTCCTTAAAGCTAGGGAAGAGAAACACTACATAAATGATTAAGGCAAGAGTAGCCTCAAATGCATCCATGCTCATGTGATCAACATAGTATTGAGCTCTGCCTATCAAAAACTCTGTAGTTAACCCAATGACTCCTCCTTTAGTGGTTATGTTGGCTTGAATTTCAGACAGCCCCAAATGTGTGGCTTTGGAAATGTCTTGCTCTTTAGGATCTTTCTCCAAGATAGGAAAGGGAGAGTCATCAAGGATAGGCAAGCCAACTAGATAAGAGTACTCCTCCAATGTAGGCACGAGTTGGTAGTCGGGGAAGGTAAAACAATGGTAGATTGGATCATAGAACTGAAGTAGTGTAGATAGAAGTCCATCTTCCATCTTTGCCTTCAAAAGTGAAAAAGCTTCCCATACTTATTCTTGAAACCTTCTTGGTCTTCAACCAAAGCTCCCAATCTCCTTAGGTCATCCAGCTTAGGACTCTTGAAAGTGTACCACAAAGTCTTTTTCCTTTCATAATCCATGACAATCCTATGATGTTTGCAAACAAAAGCTCTAAGTTCCATGAAACTTTAATGAAAATGATGCTTTTGAATGCATGTATGCACAAACAAAGCAAAGATCACACTCAAACATGGTGTAAGGCTTGCATGAAGTCAAAGGTTTACCCCTCTCATTAGGTATGTACTAGGGTTTATTGTGTACCTATACAATGGGTTCTAACAAGTTCCCAAAGTCATCAGTCCATCTTTCGGATATTATCAATTTCTCAATTACTCGGTAGTTAATAATATTCTTAAGAGAACCTCTTTTGAGTGTAGTATCGCGTATCAACTATTTTGGGTCTACACCCTCATAGTCATCGCACTACGTTCCTAACAAGGCCAAATAGGGTTAAAGGTGACTAAAGGTTCTCAGCTTTGTAGGCTCAATCAAGAAATAGTATTATTTTCACAATCTCTTGATCAACAATACTTATTCTTAAAAGTCCCTCCACTGAGTGGTGATTTCTCAAGTTAGCTTAGTCGGGAATCAACTCCCTATAAGCCTTCTTGAATATACCACCTTCCTATCTTATTTGTATGCTCAAGTCCAAGGTTGGGACTTATCTCACCACACAAGGTAACAACCCTTAAGAGATAACAAAACAACAAGCAAACAAATAATATCACAAATAAGCAAGTTAGGCTTAACCCTCTTGGGTCTCCCTAGTGAAGTCGTCATTTCTGTTGCGGTGAGAATTGGATGTCAAGCTTTTGATTAACTTGAACACAAATCTTTAAGTATTCACCACCGAGCTTTGATTTATCCAAGGGAAAGGGTAAAGATCGTATAAAACCCTAAGTTTGCAATGTAACAACAATGCTAAGAGATTGTAAGGTTCGGGGTTGGTTATACCTAGGGGAGGTGTTAGCATCCTAAGCATGTATAGTACTCTATAAGAACCTCTTGCTAGTATTTATGTTATTGTTTGCTATTGTTTTGTGTTTGGGTTTTGTGGGTGAGGATAGGAACCTAAGGGTTTAGTCACTAAGTATGCTCGCCAAAACTTCGCGGTCGTGTGCCTACATATCCTTACAAGGATGGAATCAGAGCATTTATAGTTCACCTCACTAAGGATGAATGAACACTTGATTATGATCAAGGTTCAAAGGGGGAGGTAAGTGTTATGGTCTTAACACTTGCTTGACTTAACAAAGTCAAAAGAGTTGTAAGTTCTATCTTAAGTCTAAGTTGAAAGACTTAATGACTCTAACAAGGTCAAGGGGAATGGGTATTGCTAAACTACCTATGACATTGAGTCGATGATGTATTCTTTCCCTTGGATTAGGAAACAAAAGGCAACTAAGGATGGAAGCTAACAGGCTAACATCACTTGGGGGAATAACTTGACAAAGTTAAAAGAGCATAAATAGATGGATGATATAAACAAGTATGATATTCAAACATGATATCAATGTAAGCATTCAAAGTAAGATTCAAACATGATGTTAATGGTAAAGATAAAACACATGGTTACAACCAAAGCATAAGGATGGATGTGACAACATCTAAAAAAGGACTTGACAAAGTCATAAAAGAAACAAGGTAACAATCAAGAATATTCAAAGTTTGAAGAAGTTATGGTGACAACCAAAGCAAGTTAATACAAGCAAAGATGTTACAAGGTTAGGGTTAGTAATGCAATGCATAATGTTCCTAGGATGATGATGAAATCTAGGGTCAAAATTTGGGGTATGAGACTAAAGGTTAAGGATCCACAAGGTTTTCTTGATCATTAACTATTTGTTCTAGTTAATATTGTTTTAAATCACATATGTTGTCTTATAATGTCTCATTCGGACAAAAACATTCCTCTATAGCGGCTAGCATTTCCGCTATGGCGACTCGATCACCATTGTTGTTGGTGGTGGTTTCCCTTGCAAAAGTGGGACGATAAAGAGCTAATGTTAGATATGGTTGTGTGGTCTGCATTAGTTTTTACTAGATACCATTGTAGACTTCAAATGTACATGTTAGGTACACTGATTGATAACTGTATTAATGTTGAGCCAATCAGATTCACAAATACATGTTTAAGTATATGTCGTATTGATAAGTGTCTCTCCTTTTCTCTTACGGTTGATATCATCTCATATGCTAAGTGTCCATAAGACCAATTGATGGGTCATTATGATACATTTTTCTTGTCTACTTGAGGCCAATCAATGGGAATCAAATCTCTTGCTTCTCGGTCTAGGACCAATCATTTATGGTTGTGTTAATATGCTTTAAATGCTCTATCTATATCTTAAAATATATTAGTCAACAATAAGACACGTTGGTATTGGGTCAACCTATTTTACTTAACCCATTTACATTGCTCTATCTTAGTCATTCCACATAGGATATCTTGAAACTAAGGCGGACTATGCTTACTTCAGGTTTAGATTTGATCCAAATTATGAGACTTATACACACAATCCTTCAAATTGGAAGTTGGAGATGTTTTCTTATACAATAGGCAAGATGGTTTTATGTGAGACTATATTATATAGTCTCTCAAAAATGACACATGTAAGAGAGATACAACTAAACTAACAAATATAGTGACAAATATAGAGCAAAATATAAGCGAAGAGGATCATTGACATAACCATGGGAGCATTTCAATCAGGGTCGTCTCAAACTATTTAGAGACCCTGTTCTAATATTAAAAATGAGCCCTAATAAAAAAAGGTCGTATTTTATTAAAAATGTAAATAACATTTAAAACTAATTAAAAACAAATAATGTATAAATATTTCAAATATAATTTAATTTATCTAAATATGATTTTTTATCTTTTATGTGAAATTCATCTGTGCTAAAAGCAATTATTGTCATTTGATAAATGAAAGTAGCTTATTGAATGGTCAATGCGAGTTAATAATGAAGTATTTTGATTAATAAACAATAATTAAAAAAATTAAAATTGCAAAATGTGAGAATAATCTCATACCTTTTTTATGTCCGTTCTCACAATCATTAGATCACATTTAACTATGTGTCAATTTATACTAATAACAAATATAAATCTTAAAAAATATAGGCTTAAATGCAGCTTTGGTCCTCATAGTATCATTTTTCTAAACTTTTGATCCCCCTTTAAAAAAACCCAGGTTTTGGGTCCCTTGTTTTGATTTTTTTTTGGATTATTTTGGTCCCCTCTCAAAAATTAGGGTATGTGGCATTTTTCTCGCTGATGTGGATTGCTGAGTAGGATTATTTATTATTTTATATTTATTTACATAATTAATTGATAATTTTAATAGAGTTTCTCTAAAACTTAATTAATAAATATTTTTTAGAAATTAGATAATTAATTTTTTTTTAAAACAGTATGGGTCACAAACCCAACTCATTTTAACACTGGCCCTATACACAAGTTTACACTTGGTAGTCTTAATGAGCTATATAAACACTAACCACTTTTGTTAAAAAATCAATGTGGGACTTTAATGGGAAACAAAACTCACACTACACCTGTAACTTTAATGGAAAACAACACCCATACTACACCATGCAAAATGCATACACATGCAAGGAATCTTAGATATTGTTGGAATAGAGTTATATAACTTGCAGTGAGGCCATTATTTTTCTCTCTTTTGACTTTTGCTTATATGAAACTCACTGCAACTTGAGTTTTAAGCTTCCACATCTATCTTTGTCTCATTTGCTTCATAACAAATGTGATTTATATGCGTGTTTATAAGTGTTTTACATACTTTATTTAAACATCACATCACTTGTATTAACACAAAAAAGGTCCGTTGAAATGGAATTCAAATTTAGGATTAACTTCCAAATTGCTTCAATTTACACAGGTGTATTCTACTTCAGTGGCAATGCTTCTTACATCAGTTGTTTCTGTATTCCTTTTTGGCTTCCATCTCTCTCTAGCATTCTTCCTTGGAACAACGTAAGTTACTTAAATCACGAAAAGGTTTACATGTCCTATGGTTGTGTTTTTCTTCCAATGTCCTAGCATTTCACATGCATCTAATTCTGAATACAGACACTGTTTGTTTTGCCATGTCTTGCTAAGATTTTAATCTAAGCTTTAACTGTTTCATTTACCTGCTATTGCTTTGACCCTAAGTATGAATATGGACTAATTTTGTCACCTATTATATATAGAACCTGTACAAAAAATCATAAGTTGGAAAAGGACAACATCTTTTCAATCATCCTCATCCAGCAATCCTTTGGCTTCAAAATCAAGGGAAGATATTGATGATAGTGGAAGTGACTTTGTTGAAGAATTCTGCATGATTGCTGGAAGCCATTCATCCACCCTTGATAGACTGTATGCATGGGAGCGAAAACTCTATGATGAAGTAAAGGTATTACTATAAGCTTGTTGCTTATCAGTGTGTAGATTTGCTTGTAAATGTATTCTGTTATGTTACTTTAGAGATTGCAGGGTTCAGTGGTTTCAACCTGGTTCAGATGAACATTTGGTTGCTTCAAGGGGAGTTGAAGGTTGTGAACAATTGGTTGATGGAAATGTGAGACAGTTAGAGTCCCACATTGTTTCCATTAAAGTTACAGGTGTAATGTGGGTTTTGTTTCCCATTAAAGTCCCACATTGATTTTTTAACAAAAGTGGTTAGTGTTTATATAGCTCATTAAGACTACTAAATATAAACTTGTGTATTGGGCTAGTGTTAAAATGAGTTGGGTTTGTGACCCAAACTGTTTTAAAAAATTTAATTATCTAATTTCTAAAAAATATTTATTAATTAAGTTTTAGAGAAACTCTATTAAAATTATCAATTAATTATGTAAATAAATATAAAATAATAAATAATCCTAGTCAGCAATCCACATCATCGAGAAAAATGCCACATACCCTAATTTTGAGAGGGGACCAAAATAATCCAAAAAAAAATCAAAACAAGGGACCTAAAACCTGGATTTTTTTAAAGAGGGATCAAAAGTTTAGAAAAATGATACTATGGGGACCAAAACTGCATTTAAGCCAAAAATATATAACAATATACTACTATATTTCTATAAATAAAAACAATGATTAAACAACATATAACAATTATACCAATGTATTATTCTTTATCATAATTGTTTAAATGATAATTCAAAATTTTACTTTTTAAAAATTGAATGTGCAGTAAAACATATGTTTTGTTGGCGTAGTGGTTCGTATGACTTTAATCTATGCAGAATTCGCTATTTCAACTCCCAATTGACTCATAATTATTTCTGCAGTTTTTGTAAGATAAAGCATTTAAATACAAAAAAATGGTTTCCATGGTTCGAACCGACTCCCTCAAAGTTAAAATCTAAGAATGCTACCATTGCACTACTTAAGAAATATTATATTTAGTTTGCAAATATATATATAATAAGTAAAACATTTATGATTAAAAAAAATGAGGCCCCCATAATTTGGAGGCTCAGTGCCACGGGCCCAAAATCGGCCCTGATTTCAATGGTCATCTTAAGATATAGTGCACGTAAACAGGCTCAAAGGAAAAATATGCATTTTGAACCACTAATCCATATTCAATGTAACACTTTTTTTTTTAAAAAGCAAAGAAAACTTCATTCACCGACAGCATGAGGAATGCTGATAAATAATGTAAGTTACAAACACCACTCCACCAACAGAGCCAATAGAATGCTAAACAATCCCCTATACTACAAACAAATCCATGATTAAAAACTTTACCCCACCAACCAGACTACAACAACACCCGAGCCAATCTATTATTTCAAAAACAAAACAGAGTCACACAGCTATAGCATTGGCTAGCCTGCAAAAGCACTACAAGAAGAAAAAACACTAACAGCACAGAACCCTCAACCCTAACATCACAGAAACTAGACTCTGACTGAACATAAGACACATCTAACCTAAGGCACACTCCATGCACAGCAAGACCAAATACACATCCTCCGTCGAAAAAATGACTGCGAGAGAATTCCACGCCAAAATACAAGGCCAAACTGAGACTCTGGCACTGCCACGCAAAGCCATAAAAACTCAGAACACCAAAACCGATTCCAGACCAGACAGCTACCCAAAAACTAAATCACCTCTGAGTGGAATCTCTCGACTCACTGGAAATATTGAAAGAATCCTAACAGCTGCTTCATACCAACCTAGACCAGCTCCAAACAACCCTGCACAAATAGCAGTCACTACGATTCTCCGATGGATATGAATTGCTCCCCTATCCGATGATTAGCATAGGATTTAAGAACCACTGCATCATATTGCATCCTAGTGTCTTGTGCTTGACATTTAGCCAGTTCCAAGATAACCTTTGGACATTTTCAAACAGTCGGTCGACGGATACTGCTTTGTTATTAAAGATGCAATTATTCCTGGCTTTCCAAATACTCCAAACGCACGCGAACCACACCACTCTAACCCTTTTAATGATCTTTCTGTCGTTTCCAGCGATTACTTCAAACTGCTTAATATGCTCCCAACTGTCTCTTGAAAAAACAGCGAAAACGCCAACCAATTGCTAACTTGCTGCCAAATACCTGCAAAAATATAGCACTCAAAGAAAAGGTGAGATGTCGTCTCATCTTCTCTGCACCCGCTCGCACATAGGTTGTACGTTTTGCCTATGACTCCTCTTTTCACTAAGTTATTTTTAGTCGGAAGTCTATCGTGGAATAGCTTCCAAATTAAGCATGAAACTTTTAACGAGACCGACTTATGCCATGCCACCCTCCAATCCGAACTTGCCTCTGATCTAGCTACCCCCCCCCCCCCCTCAATGCCTTATACCTCTCCTTTACTATGTAAGTTTCCAATTTTTCTATATCTCCTATATCTAAGCGGCAAATATCTCTCCACCAATGAGAACTTGTCTTGTCACAAACTCTTGATAAGCTAGCACCACTACCATACTTGTCTGTTAGATCCTTATGCCAAAGGCCATCTTTCTCCTTGCTTATTTTTCACACCCATTTACCTAGTAGAGATTTGTTGAACACACTTAAATTCTTAATACCCACGCCCCCTCTTCCACTGGTTTGCAAAGCGAATACCATTTGATCCAATTTATTTTCCTCTCATTCCCGCGCCCTCCCTAAAAAAATTGTTTGAAAACAGATTCGATTTTTGCAATGATACCTGAAGGGGCTTTGAAAAAGGAAAAGAAATAAACCGGGATCGCCGACAATACAAATTTCAATACCACCACTCTTCCGCCGATAGAAAGATTCTTGTGCTTCCACTTTGAAAGTCTAGCTTTAACCAAATCCACCAACGGTTTCCAAGGCTTCTCACTTCTATGATCAGCCCTAATGGGGATTCCTAAATACGTGAATGGCAACGAGTTCACCTTACATCTTAGGACATTGGCTGCATAATTAAGCCAACATTGGCAAATGTTAACTCCTATTAGACAACTCTTTTGGTAATTAACTCTCATACTCGACAACAATTCAAATAAAACCAGGTTTGCTTTCATGCACCTTATGTTCTCCCAATTTTTCTCACCAATAATTAATGTATCATTCGCATATCGCAAATGCGAAAACCTAGTTATTCCATTTTCGAATTTGTAGCCACTAAACCTTCCCACCTCTACTGCTCTACTCATAAGGTTATTAAAACCTTCTACCACGAGCAAAAATAAAAACAGAGACAACGGACCTCCTTGCTTCAGACCTCTCCCGACATTAAACTCCTTAGTAAGACTTTTATTCACCAATACCGACACCGATGACGAGCTTAAGCATTCACCTATCCACCTTCTCTATTTGTCATGAAATCCCATTCTACACATCACCATGTCAAGGAAACTCCAATCCACTGAGTCATACGCCTTTTCAAAGGCAACCTTGAACAAAATCACTTCCTTTTTCTTTTGCTTTTCTTCGTCCACAATCTCGTTGGCTATTAGGATACCGTCTAAAATCTGTCTTCCAGATATAAAGGCTGATTGTGTTTCAGAGATGAGTGACTTCATCACTTTTTTGAGCCTGTTGGCGAGCACCTTCGCAGTCACTTTATATATGTTTCCAACAAGAGAGATTAGTCGAAAATCTTCCACTTTTGTCAAACTTTTCTTCTTTGGTATTAAGATTATGAATGAGGAATTCGCCTCTCTGACTATTCTTCCGCGCTCATGGAACTCATTCATAACTCTTATGAAATCATCTTTGATATCTACCCAAAAATCTTTGATGAATCCCATGTTCACGCCGTCTGGTCCTGGGCTCTTTGAGCTATCACACTCCCAAACGGCACTCCGGACTTCCTCTTCCAAAAATACTTTAACCAGTTCTTTCATGTCCGACTCAGATAATCTTTTGAAATTCAGATTTACCTCTATGTTGCTAGATCTTCTAGTCCCAAAATGCTGCTGGAAATGCTCGAAAATGGTCTTATTCACTTCTTCTGCTTCATACACCCTTTTACCGTTTGCTTCAATGAACAATAATTCGTTCTCCCGCCTTCTCTTATTAATGCATCCATGGAAATATTTTGTGTTCGCGTCCCCTTCCTTTAGCCACTTGATTCTTGATTTCTGCCAATTTATTCTACTGTTTAAATTAGACATCATGGACAATTCTGCCAGTTTCTCTCTTCTTTCATTGATTTCTGCTACTGACAATCCACCACTCTCTTCTTTTTTATCTATTCTATTTATTTCCTCTTTGATACATTTTATTTTTCCTCCTAAATTTTGAGTGTGGGTTCTATTCCATTCCTTTAGTTCTCCTTTTATCTTCTTGAACTTCTCTTTAAGCACAAACATACCCCAACCTTCTAATTGAATTCTCCTTCATTTCTCCTTGACAAAATTATGATATCCTTCCGTATACCTCCAACACGAAAGCATCTGAAACAGTTTTGGTCCCCAGTTCTGGCTCCAGCTTCTCCAAATGATTGGGTAATGGTCTGACAAACCTCTTTCGATACACCTAAGTTTATGATCCAGCCAAACTTCAACCCACGAGTCTGAAACTAATATCCTGTCTAATCTACTCATGGCGCTTCCTCCACTTCTAAACCAAGTGAATTTTCTTCTATGAAGTGGAAGGTCTAAAAGTTCTGACTCAGAGATAAATTCGTTGAAGTCTTTCATCTCTCTTCCTCTAGATCTTTCACTTCTATCTTTTCTTTTCGACGCTTCCCTAACCGCATTGAAATCTCCCACCACGCACCATTTCTCATTCATTCTGCCTTGAATCACGTCTTTCAGTTCATTCCACATGATCTTTTTCAAATTTGGATCACACGGAGCATAAACGTCCGCGATATTAATCTGGATTTTTTATTCCCCCCATTCTTTTAGACATATGTAGTTTCCCCTAACCAACCTCTCTTTAACATTGAAGCTGCTACAATCCCAGATTGTAATAATCCCGCCTGAGTTTCCCACCGACGACTTGAACACGAAGTCAAAATCAGATGTTCCCCACATACCAGTACATATACTTCTGTCAATATTTTCCAACTTTGATACTTGGATACACAGCACCTTTGGATTATGATTATGAACTATACTTTGAATTTCCTTTCTCTTTGCAAGGCCACCCAATCCTCTCACATTATAGCTTATAATATTCATCAAAACATAATTGCAGACACCCAGCACCAAATCGTCCCTTACGGTTTACCTTCTGCCCCTTCAACCTAACTTCCAATTCTTGAAGGATTTCCTCTTCTTCACCTTTATGCACTAACCCAAACTCCTTCCCTAAGTCTCATGTATCTCTTGCTACTTTTTTTGCCTCCCTATGTAGGATGATCCAGTTCTTCCTTTCACTCTCAATGTCAGCCAAGATGAGATCAGAGTTGGAACTAACCTGTTTTTTCTGCTGATGTCTGTTGTTGCGATTACACTTTGACTTATCTTTCTTTCCTCTTCTCCAAGCCTTCTTTTTCTCTTTTAGAATTGACCATCTTCTCTTTCTCCTTTCCTTGAATGTTGACGTCGTTTCCACTTAATCTTTCTCTACTTCTGCAATACATCCCTCTGCTTGAATGATTTTGTTGCCTTGTGTTGAATTGACTTCAAGATTCCTTGTTTGTATCTCTTTGGTCGGTTCCCCGTGGTAAAGGTTGAAATCCGTTGTTTCTGTTTGGTGTTCCTTCCCTTCTATATGGATTGATCTGGACCGATACTGTGCTCCAATCCTTTGCTATTGCCCAGCTCTTTTTCTGTATATGTTTTGTTTGACCTAATTTTTTTACTCACTTACTTAAGAATGCAAATGAAAGAACCTCCTAATTTCATGAGTACAGTAATGTTATGCATTTTAGTAGTTTAACCGACATACAAATGATATTAACAACTAAATAAGGTCTTTGTCTATTTGATCATAATTTTAAAAACGTTATTGTATTTTTTGAGTGTGTGTAATTTAAAGAAACTTTAGAGAAGCTCAATTTAATTTTCTCAGTTTTTGTTTTAGAAGCAGAATATCTGATTAAGACAAGATGTTAGGGTTTAGCTAGGTTAAAATTAAATCAAAGTTGCATGGGAAGAAAAGAACACAAGATAAAAATTCAGAACTTTCATTGAAAACCCTAAACTTCAAAAGCTTACAAATAAATAGTCAGGGTGAACTGCTAATTGGGCCTGGTCCAAAACAAGGAAACAACATAAGAATAATAACTAGTGAAAATACTACTAATGGAACACCACTTTTTTTAATAATAATCTTTAAGCCAAGATGGATTCTTCCTTTCTCTATTGGGCCTTGAAGAAGGATATGGGTCAGAAGAAGGATTTAATGGGACGGATGAAGGTAAGTGGGTAAGAGGTGTCAGCCGCATGGAATTGGGTTGGGAGTCCACGTGGGAAATTGTGGTAGAGGATAAGGGGAAAGTTGGCGTGTGAACAGTGGCGCTGCACATGGGTGGGACAGGTGAATTGATTAAAGAGTCTTGAACCATGTGCCTTTGTTGAGAATCTGAGAAGTGGGTGGAAAAAACAGACTGTATTGGGGCATGCTTGCCTTGGAACCCATGCGTTCCATCAAAACCAATGGGTTGAGCAGGCTTTTGGTCTTTCACCTTGTACTTGGCATTGATTGTACCGCTGGAAGCAATAGTAGAGTTACTATTATTAATTATTTTTTTCAATGCAGCATTATTATTAAAAGGCTGAATATCTTTTCCCACGCCAAAGTGTCTTGGTCCACATGGAGGAACAGTACCAACGGGCAGAAATGGGGGGTAGACTGTTGGATACTCAGGAGATTTAAAGTTTGAGGTTTCACTTTATTTCTCATATATAACATGTATGTTGTCTTCAGAGTTATTTTTTAAACTCATTGTTCCTAACAGTTGTGCCTTATTATGTTTCTCTTTAATGAAATCTCTTCTCACATCTGCCACTGTTGGTGAGAATTCTTGCAAAACCTTACTCAAAGTAGCGCCTGTAGGGGAAGGAAAAGTGGTTAAGTCCTTTTTTGTCGTTGAACCAAAATAAGGTCTTAAAAGAGAAACATGAAACACTGGGTGGATGCGTGAAGAGGATGGAAGATCAAGCAGATAATCCACCGCACCAACTCTCTTGACGACTTGAAAAGGTCCAGAAAATCTTTGAGCTAGTTTCTGAGAAACACGACAGTTAACGGTTTGCTGTCGGTACGGTTGTAGCTTCAACAAAACCAAATCACCAGGTTTGAAAGAAAAATCCACCCGCTTTGTATTGGCTTGTTCTTCCATCTGTATTATACTCTTTCTTAAGTTTTCCCTTAACTTGCTGATAACTTCCTATCTCTGTTACAGAGAGGCATCTAAGGACGGTTCCTCCACGGAGCCGGTCATATAATCTTGGATATTTGGAGAATCTCGGCCATAGATAGCCTTGAATGGTTTCATCTGAATAGCAGTGTGAAAAGAGGAATTATACCAGAATTCAACGAGATGTAAGAACTTGTACCAGTGGCACGAATGAGTGCTTGCAAAACATCTAAGGTATGTCTCGACTGATCTGTTGACTACTTCTGTTTGACCATCCGTTTCTGGGTGATACGATGTATTGTATTTTAATGTTGTTCCTTGTGCTTTGAAGAACTCCTTCCAAAAGGTGCTAAGGAACAAGGGATCGCGATCTGAAATTATGGACTTGGGAACCCCATAAAGTCGAGCAACATCCACAGAGAAACAAGCTGCAAGATCCTTTGTTGTGAACTTTGTCGGTAACGCAATGAAGTGGACGAACTTAGTTAGACGATCACAGATGACCCAAATAACTGTGTGACCGAAAGAAGTGGGTAGGTGAGTGATGAAATCCATAGTCAGATCGTCCCAAACCTGAGTTGGAATTGGTAATGGTTGGAGCAGTCCTTTTTTCTTTTGAGTAACATATTTGTTGTGTTGACAGGTATCACAGTGTTTAATCATGTGCTTAACTTCTTTGTAGACGCTTGGCCAGGAGAAGGAAGCTGACACTCTAGCAAGAGTTGCTTTGACACCGGAATGCCCTGCTGTTGGGGTTGCGTGGAACTCATTAAGAAGATTTCGGCGTAGATCTTGAAAATCAGGTATGAAATGTCGTTCTTTGTAAAACAATAACCCATTGGAAAACTTGTAATGATTCTGTTCAGTACTGTTGTGCGTGGTCTGGTTAACTAAGTGTCATCCTGCGCTATCTTTTATATAAAACTCATGCAATGTGGATAAGAGAACTGGGATCGGAGAAGACAATAAGAACAACAAGGAATCATCAGAGGAGTATTTCCTACTAAGGGCGTCTGCTACCATATTAGACTCGCCAGGTTTGTAAAAAATTTCGAAATTAAACCCTTGTAATTTTGCTGCCCATTTCTGTTGTTCTGGGGTTTGTATTTTCTGAAGTAACAAATTGCAGAGGCTCTTCTGGTCTGCACATATATGAAATTGTTGACCTATTAAGTATTAACGCCACTTTTTTACTGCTTCTGTAACGACATACATTTCGCGAACATAGACAGAGGTAGCTTGCATCCTAGGACACATCTTTTTACTGAAGAAGGCGATTGTATGGCCATCTTGAGACAGTACTGCACCAATGGATACCCCAAAAGCATCAGTTTCAACAATGAATTTCTTTGTAAAATTAGGCAAAGCTAATACCGGCATGTCGGTCATTGCTCTTTATAATTCTGTAAAGGTTGCGGCCTGATCTATACCTCACACAAAATTAGTGGAACGTAACAAATCAGTGAAAGGAGTGGCGAGAGAGGCGTATTATCGAACAAAACGACGGTAAAATCCCGTAAGTCCCAAAAACCCGTGGAGAGCTGTGAGTGAACGTGGTTGGGACCAGTCCAAAACGACCTTAACTTTATCCTGATCAGGTGCAACAGTACCCATAAAAATCACATGGCCAAAATAATGAACTCTGTCAACTTCAAAAACACACTTTGACAATTTCACATCATAAACATGGGACTGTAATAAATCAAAAACAATCTTTAAATGAGTAAGATGGTCACTAAAATTGGCACTGTAAATAAGAATGTCATAAAAAAACAAGAACAAATTTTTGCAAGTAAGGTCGCAAAAGATCATTCATTGCAGACTGAAAAGTAGATGGGGCATTGGTCAATCCAAAAGGCATCACGAGAAACTCGTAATGTCCATCGAAAGTTCTAAACGCTGTCTTGTGTATATCTTCTGATGCAACTCGGATTTAGTGATTACCAGAGCGTAAATCTAACTTGGTAAAAGCTTTGGCTGAACCAAGTTCATCCAAAAGTTCATCAATTGTGGGTATTGGGAATCTGTCCTTGATGGTAACAGTATTCAGGGCGCGGTAATCAACACAAAACTGCCAGGTACCATCTTTCTTTTTAACTAAAAGAACCGGGGAGGAGAAAGGGCTATTACTAGGGACAATTGTGCCCATTTTTAACATGCCCTCAATGATGGATGTCATGGCATCTTTTTGTGAATGAGGGTAACGGTATGGTTTCACATTGATAGGTGGGGTATTGGGTAGAAGGTTTATGTGATGGTCGTGGTGTCTAAGAGGGGGAAGACCACTTTGGGGCTGGAAAATGATTTGGTATTGATGTAAAAGGTTTGAAAGTTGGGGGTCAATGTTTGGGGGTAAATCCTTTAAATGCAAAGGGTTTGGTTGTTTGGCTGGTTCAAAAAGCATTAAATGGAGGAATGAAATTGAGTCAGTGTGAATTAGTTGTTTAAGTTGGTGGAATGTAGTATGAATTGGGTGAGTGGTAGGATTTCCTTTTCAAGGTCATTGAAGTGTCTTTATGAGAAAAAGTGATGGATGGGATTGAAAAGCCAGCCTGTATAGGACCTAGAGTGCGTAACCATGTCATGCCAAGAACGACATCGACCCTTTCAATGGGGAGTAAGTAGAATGATAGATGAAAAGTTTTGTCTTGGAGTACAATTTGAACATTGTTGCAGATCCCTTCACATTGTAAGTGTGAGCCATTTCCAACCATAACGGAGAATTGAGGAATTTAGGTGGCTTTAAGATTAAGCTGATGTGCAATACGAGGTTGCATTATGTTATGTGTGTTGCCCGTGTCAACTAGGACCATGACAGGTAGACCACCAATGAGTCCCTTGAATTTGAGATTTTGAGGTGAAAATTGACCAGTCAATGCTTGAGTGGATAACTGAAAATAGGTATCATCATTAGATGTCTGAATTTCTGAATCAATGTTGTCCTCAGCAGCCAGTGGCAGGTCGGTTAAATCATCCTCAGCCATGAGAAGTAAAAATCGACCAGATGAGCATTTATGGCCCGAAATAAATTTCTCATCACAATTAAAACATAAACCTTGAGCCCTTCTTTCTTGTAATTGGGCTTGGGATAAACGTGTAATCGGAAGTTTAGTGGGAGAGTTGGTGTTTTGTGTTTTAGAAGGAATGGAAATTTGTTGGGTAAGAGAAGAAGTCGGTTTGGTGGAATAAGGTGTGGACGAATTTGGTTGGGTTTTGGCGTATGAGTTAGGGTAAGGTTTGTGGTATTTGGGCTTGGCATCTTTTAGTTTTGACTCAATCAATTTTGCAAGGCCTATGGCTTGGAACATTGAGGTAGGTTTATGGATTACCATTTCATTGCGAATATCAGTAGCTAGGCCAGAAATGAAGCAATTTAAAATAGCATCCGGTGGTAAGCCTATGACTTGGTTGCCTAATTGCTCAAACTTAGGTTGATAATCCATAATAGACCCATCTTGGGTTAACTTAAATAACTCAGCTTGATGATTATCGTAAGTCGATGGACTAAAACGCAATTGTAAATCTTTAGTGAAAGAATTCCAATCGGTTAAAAATTGATTGAGGTGCATCCATTTAAACCAACCTAAAGCATCACCTTTCATGTAAAAAGAAATTAAGGGTAATCTATTTTCTGGTGGTAATTGGTAAAAAGTGAAAAACTGTTCAGCTTGAAATAACCATTCTAATGGATTTGAACCATCAAACAAAGCAAGTTCCAACTTAGGAGTTCGGAAAGGGGGTAAAGGAAAAATTTGAGGGATGGGAGTGTATGGGGTTTGGTAAAAAAAGGAAGACTAAAATTTTGAGTGGCTGTAAATGCTGAGGAGTTTGGAATGTAAGGTGGGTAAGGTGGTGCAACAGTAGGTCGGATAACAGTATGGATTGTGGGTGTATGAGAAAAAATGGTAGAATTTCTAGTGGTAGTGGTAGTAGGGGTAACAATATGTGAAATTTGGGTTGTATTCATAGGTGTAAAGTTAGGGTTTTAGGTTATACCTGAGGAACTTGCTGCTGTAGTAACAGTTGCAGAATGTTGTTGCTCTTTTTGTGCAACCAACTTTGTGAGGATAAACATAATTGATTCATAGCGAGAATCGGCCACTTGTTTTTCGTTGTCCAACCTTGTATTGATTTGACCAACATGCTGCTGCAGATCTGCAGTAGCTTTGTCAAATCGTTCATCAAGTTGTTGTTGTGTTTGATCCATGGCATTATCAAGATGTATGTGGGCTGTTTGAACAGCTTCCTCTATAATTTCTCTAGAAGATGGATTTTGTGGTTTGGGAGGAGCCATGAGTGCAAGATGAAAGCACCAATATTAGGGTTTAGCTAGGTTAAAATTAAATCAAAGTTGCATGGGAAAAAAAGAACACAAGATAAAAATTCAGAACTTTCATTGAAAATCTTAAACTTCCAAAACTTACAAATAAATAGTCAGGGTGAACTGCTAATTGGGCCTAGCCCAAAACAAGAAAACAATATGAGAATAATAACTAGTGAAAATAACTAGTGAAAATACTACTAATGGAACACCACTTTTTTTAATAATAATAATCTTTAAGCCCTTTCTCTATTGGGCCTTGAAATTCCTTATCACAAGACAACCCAACACATAACAAAGTCAAACGCTCAAACTGAACCCAAACCTTGGAATAGAGTTTTTCTCCAAAGTGGACCCCATTATATGGCGGTGTTTGAACTCTGAAGTTTGATCCAATCAAAAGTCATATTAACGTTCCCTTCCACATTAAAACTTCTATCATTCCCGCATCTCACAAACTCACCCGAAAATGGCAACCCCATTTCCCTTACTTCTTCTCATTCTCTTCCTTCAACGTTCCTCCTCCGCCGCCACAACCAACAAAATCGGCGTCAACTACGGCACCATCGCCGACAACCTCCCACCGCCCTCCAAAGTCGCCTCATTCCTCAAAACCCAAACCACCATCGACCGTATAAAACTCTTCGACGCAAACCCCGGCATCCTCCGCGCCTTCGCCAACACAAACATCTCCGTCACCGTAACAGTCTCAAATATCGACATCCCTTCACTCACCAAGTTACCCTCAGCCCAATCATGGATCACAACAAACATCCTCCCTTTCCACCCCAAAACCGCCTTCAACCGTATCGCCGTCGGTAACGAAATCCTCGCAACTTCAGATAAAAACCTCATCGCACACATTCTCCCCGCCATGAAAGCACTTCACCAAGCTCTCACACTTTCAAACCTCACTCATATTCAAGTCGTAACACCTAACTCTCTCGGCATTTTATCTTCCTCAGAACCACCAAGTGCCGGAAGTTTCCGCCGTGGCTACGACCGTGCTATCTTCGCTCCCATTCTGGACTTTCATCGCCAAACGAAATCTGCTTTCATGATTAACCCGTATCCGTTCTTCGGGTTTTCTCCAACCAAACCCGAAACGTTGAACTATGCGCTCTTTAAACCAAACGGTGGCGTTTTTGATAAAGCCACTGGAATAAACTATACGAACATGTTTGATGCTCAGATGGATGCGGTTTATTCGGCGATGAAGAAACTTGGTTATGATGACGTGGAACTGGTTGTTGGTGAAACGGGTTGGCCTTCTTTGGGTGACCCGAACCAACCCGGTGTGAGTTTGGCGAATGCGGTTTCTTATAATGGGAATCTTATTAAACACGTTAATTCTGGGAAGGGGACTCCTTTGATGCCTAATAGAACGTTTGAGACTTATATTTTCTCATTGTTTAATGAGAATCTTAAACCCACGGTTTCGGAGCAGAATTACGGGTTGTTTAAACCCGACCTTACACCAGTTTACGACGTTGGTGTTTTTATCCAACAACATCAACAGGTACCTGTTCGTTTTTTTCAATTATTTATTTATTTAAAAGAGTAATGGAGAATCATTGTGTGATTGTTTAATTCGATGCATATGCATATTATCTGTTTTGGAAATAGACTCTTAGTGACAAATTAGTACACGGCAAGTTTTAATGCAAGTACAACTCAGTCCCTATTTTATTCACTTTGGTTTTTCGAGGGTTTGCATGTTGAAGAGTTATTGGGGGCTATTTTGGTGATTTCGGTTTTATGTCGACGATGGTGTCATGTCATGTCTTCTTATAATGACACTTGCTAACTTTTGGTTAAAATTTCAAAGGCAATTACTATATTTGACTAAGGAATACTCCATGTCACTTTCTTAATTCCTTCATTCATTAATATGCGTACGGTTTCAGAGGCACATGTGAAAATTCTTTGAATCATAAAATTCCAAACACATACTCTAAACTGCATTGTAATAATTTGAAGTGTTTCTTATTTTTATTACTGTTATTATATTTAGTGCGTGACAGTATGAATTCTAAGGTTTACAGTGTTGGCTAATATGTTGATGTAATGTAACCACAGGCAATGGGGCCCGCATCTGGGCCCGCAACAATGGGCCCAGCAATGGGGCCTGCCATGGGTCCTGCAGCAGGGCCTACGGCAATGGGACCGGCTGGGTCCCCGGAATCGTCTATTTCAAAGAAGTGGTGTGTGCCGAAGACTAACGTAACTGAAAAGGCGTTGCAAGCCAACATCGACTATGTTTGCAGCAATGGGATAGATTGTGGGCCGATAAAGAAGGGTGGGCCTTGCTTTAAGCCCGATTCTTTGAGGTCCCATGCAGCCTATGCGATGAACGCATATTTTCAGCAATCTGGTCGTCACAATTCAGACTGTGATTTTGGCAACACAGGAGTCATAACTGACAAAGACCCTAGTAAGTTTATATAGTTTCATTTATCATGAATTGAGTTTAATTTTGATGAAAGTTTTACATTATCAACCAAATTTAAATTGATTTTTGGGAGGGGAAACAAATGATGAGAATATGGGTGATTTGTGGCAGGTTATGGGACGTGTAAGTTTCCATATGCAGCTACATCATCAGGGCAAAACGTCAAAAAGCCTGATACAGATGGTGGTGGCTCACTCAAATCTGATACTTCCAACCTTAGATTATATGGCTTCTTATCTCATCTTCAATTTCTTATTTGTCTATGTCTATGTTTTCTCTAATTTATTTATATAATGTTTATGGTCCTAGTTAAGATTATAATTAACATATGCGATTTGGAAGTAGGTGTCTTTTTTTGGCTTCCTCTCGCATCAATTTAATTTAATAGGAAGTGTATTTGTAAACTAACTAGCAAAATACCAACTAGGATGATTGATTTGCCGTTGATATGCTATGCGAAGTGAATACTATTAAATAGAAAACTCGCGAGTATTTTTAAAATGTCAATATTAATAGAGAATTTTTTCTAAAATATTTATTTATTATATATATAAATATGTAAAAATATTGGCTAATGCTCGTTCAAGATTTACTTTTATATGCAAATGCGTTTTATTTTGTCATCTTTATTAAAACTATAAAACATTGTGAGTGAGGTTTAAAGTTTAGAAAAATATATACTTGAATCTTCTTGGAGACAATTGGGGACTATTAGTCAGATTATACTAGAGGTTTAGGTTTTAAGGTTTTGTTTGGATGAGAAAGGGAAAGGAAAGAATGTTAGAGGAATTAAAGTGAGTAGAACGTTAGTGAAAAGTACGAAGAATTTTTAATTGTTTGTTTTGAGTGAAAGTAGATAGAAAGTAGATATATATATGCCATGCTCTAAAGGTGGTTGTTTTTTTTTTTGATAGACTTAAGGTAAAATTCTTGAGTTTTAATTCAGATTAGAATATTAATCTAATAAACATTAGTTGTTAAGTTTGTTACAAGTTTGATTGTTGGTTAGGTTTGTTAGAAATTAGTTACATAACTTGCTATATAACTTGTTGAGCAAGTTATGTTAGTTTTGAGTTTTTTTATGTGAAATTCTTTATATATAAACAAACTTAATCAACTTGAATCATTCATTCATTTTGATAAAAAAAAATCATTTTACATTCAATTTGTTAATAACTATTACTTGAGTTATAAGTAATTTAAATTTTCTTCCCCTTTATGTTACACATATCAAATTGCTCCAACACAATGGTATGACAGAGTCAGATTCAATAAAATCATTAGTCCATTATCAAGATTGATGGGAAACTCAAATACAAATTCAAATCAATTACTCACCAATTTGCAAGTATTTAATGGTGTGCATGATGGACTTGCACCAAATTAGATTTTAAGTTATTATTGAAATTGTGAATGATGGACTTGCACAATTGGAGGAAAACGCAACAAAGGCTTTATAAAGCACAACATCATAAGAAAATAAATAAAGATCGAAGTTGATGGTTCCTTATTCATCAATATGGGGGCTTAATATCTTTAAAAAGATTGTTGAGGAAGAAACAACAAAAGGTGCGCAGGACACACTCAAGAAAAATTATGATTGTGAAAATATCAAGAAGGCCAAGCTTTAAGATTTAAGAGGTTAATATGAAATGCTCATAATGAATGAAAAATGATTTGTGGATGAATTCCTCACAAGACTAGTGATGGAGAGTAATCAAATAAAAGCGTGTGGTTAAACTGTGAATGAGGTTAAGTAGGTTAAGAGAGTTTTGAGAACCATGATTCCAAGCTTTGGTTACATTGTTTTGCAATATAAGAATAAAATAACCATGTTGTAGTGAAGATTGTAGATCTTTAAGCCTCTCTAAATGCACATGAGTGTAGAACGAAGCAAAGAAATTTAGAAAAGGTGACTCAGCAAGCATTGTAGGTCAAGATAATTAAGAAGATGAAGGTTGATGTTTTAAGAAACTAAAAAGAAAATTGAAATTGAAAAAGGTCATGAATACTTCAACAATAATACACATGACCATGTTTCAAAATCAAACAAAAATTGAGCTGCAAGTAACAAGAACTTCAAAAAGAAAGTTGACAAAAAAATGTGTAATTTTACGGCCATCAAAAGTATGACCATTATAGAATAAAATATTGGTGATTAAAAGAGAAGGTAAACTTGCACAAATCAATATCAATGACTCATAATATGTTTTTCTAATGGCTATAACAAAACCAGATCAAGATAAACTCAGT
Source organism: Lathyrus tuberosus (assembly GCA_022829125.1). Classification (NCBI taxonomy): domain Eukaryota; kingdom Viridiplantae; phylum Streptophyta; class Magnoliopsida; order Fabales; family Fabaceae; genus Lathyrus; species Lathyrus tuberosus. The sequence continues at coordinate 2,111,807 of JALAZF010000179.1, forward strand.
TTGTGGTATTTTAGGGTGATATATTAATATGGCTAGGAACAAGTTACATGACCTTCAAGATTGGTATCAATTTACTTGACCATCAATGTTTTTCCTCAACAACATATTCAACAATGAATTGGTTATGGAACAAGAGGCATGGTCACCTAAATTTTAAAAAAAAAATTGCATGCTTAACATGAAGATAATGGTGTTTGGTTTGCACCAGATCAAACCACAAGAGGAAGAATTTTGTGCAGTAAAGCAGACTAGAAGTTCATTGAGAGGTAACTTGTAAATTAAGTTAAATCAGAAATTGGGGAAGGTATGTTCATTTGTGATCGTGAAGGCTGGATCAGATCATGTTGAAGTGGGCCACCAAGTACGTCTGAGATGCTGGGCGTATGGAGAGGATGAGGGGGTGTACCTGCAAGGCACTCCGACGCTCAAGTAAGAAAGGGTCAGAGAAAAGGGGCAAGTACAAAGTATGAGTTCGTAGGGTGATTATTCGATACCTGACCCTCTCAAGCGAGACGGTTTATATAGTGCCCCCAGCGCGTGGCCAACGGTCCTATTTTCGGGGCGAAATAACCGTTTCCCCGAAGAATAGGTAACTGCCCAAAATTAGTCGTTATGTCGGGCATATGCATAGTTTCGGGCACATGCCCTTAGATGTTCGGGGACAGAAGGAGCCGTGCGGAACGGGCAGCGGTTCTGGGAAGGAGTGATACAGTCCTTGCCCGGTTGGAGGGGTAGAAAGGTAACTTTTGCCCCTTTGTGGATTGGACTTAGGCAATTGGGTCGTTCTGGGAGCAGAAGTGGATTGGGTCATGCCTTGCCATTGGTCCAGTCCAGAACAGGAGCCCCCCAAGTCGTTGCTCCCGAGCATGGGAGTGATGACTTAAGGACAGCCCGTGATTTTGGGGAACTAGCGTGGAGTCGTCGTTTGATGACGGAGGGAGTTGTCTTGTGGTGCCCGTGACTCTTGATGTTCGTGAGATCCATGTCCGTGTCTGGATTTCCCGTCGTACGGGGAGACTAACGGTTATGAGGAATTGAAACGTTAGGGTGCCACGAGTGCCTCGAGCCTTGTGCAGCAGTTACTAGGCAATAATGGCTAGTTAATAGCCATTATGACCTACGAGGGTGTGCCACCGCACGTGCCCCTCGGTATAAAATGAGAAGACTCAGTTCATTTGGAACTTTTCACTTTTCTCTTCTCTTCGTTTTCCTCAGAGCATCTGTCTGTTACCACCGTTCGCTGTTCCGGCCTCCGTACCCAGCTTCGAGCAACCTTTTTCGTATTTTTAACCAAGTAAGTTTGATGATTTCGTGCTCCTTTGTTTCTTCTATGGTTATTTGTAGATTGCATGCGGTTAGGTTTAGGTTTAGAGGATGAATTGCTTCATTTCCGGCGGTTGGTGATGGTGGACGGTGGTTTAGGCCAACCTCCACCGTCGATGAGGCCGCTGGGGCTTTTAGGATATATCTTGAGCAGGGCGGTTTCCGGCGTCGTCGCGATGATGATGCATGCGTAACCGTCGCGGTTGCTCAGATTCCGTCGTAATGATGAAGTTTCCGGTTGAGCGTTTGCAGTTTCCAGTAAAGCTTTGCAGTTTTCGGTGAAGCTTCAAACGGAAACTGGGAAGTGGCTCGAGGAATTTCCTCGTACCGAAGGGGTTCGCTCCGAGCGTCTCCTCGTGGGAGACTCTTGAGTTTTCGTTTGATGTTAGGGCTTAGGCCGGGGATGTCGTCCTCGGCCCTTTGTGTTAGACGATGGCTATGGATCTAGAAGGGGGGTTGAATAGATCCCTTGAGTTTTACACGCAAATGGTTTTGAAAATTTAGTTTTAAAATTGTTTAACGGAAGCTACCACTGGATAGAACGTCTACAACGAACCTTCTACTAAAAAGATCAGATATGCACGAATATATCGAGAATGAGTATGGAAGAGAAAAATTCAGTTTGATTACTACACTTAAAAAATGCAGTCAACAAAATATTGCTTGCTTGATGTTTAATCCAAACCAATGAGGAAAAATGATAAGCAGCTAAAAACAATGTGTTTGATTTTTGCGTTGAAACAAATTATCAAACACCTAGTGTGCGTAAACACACTAAGTGCAGAATTTCTATGGAATATAATATAGAGCTGCTCCAAGATGCAATTCAAGGAATTGTATCGATTTAACAAATAGTTTCTCAGCTCAAAATTACACTACGACAGAAATTTTGATAGATTGCGACTTCACAAATTCGAGCAAACTGAATTATAAAAGAGTTAAGGGAAAGAGAGAACAAACGAGATTTGATTAGGCAGTTCCCCAATCCTCCTCGCTTTGGGTACTTCTGCCCCCAATTCCACAATTGGAATTGATATATATATATATATATATATATATATATATATATATATATATATATATATATATATATATAGCTGTTGCAAATTGTTTATTACAAGAGAAAACTATGAACATCCAAACCCTCGAACGTCTTCGATCCTTGATGCATAATTTTCTCTTCCCTTGATTCAAGATGAATCAAGTCCTTCGAATATGGTTGATCCAATTATCGTCCCACACTACTAAACCGAACAAAACCTCCGTTCTTCGGTTACCTTCACTCGATCAATTGCAATCTACCAAACTTCAAACCCAAACCTCTCTTCTACGATCCTCCGATTACATCTACTAAACCGAACAATTGCTTCAATCGTCGGTTACCTTCGCCCGACTGAATCCCTGTAGAACAAAATGGTTTGTGCAAAAACCCCCGAAATCTTCCCGATTCTTGGAGGAGAAAACCTAGGGTTTTATTCAATAAACACCTACCAAAAATCTCAACTCAGAAATGAAGATCACGCGCTTCCAAAATCTGAACGTTATCACCTTGAAACAATGAACAACTCAAACAAAGATTGTTATGTGTAATTGTTTGTTCACTCAATGTTGAAGATGAAGATGAAGAGAAATGGCATAAATTTTCACGTTTCTTGTTATGTAAAAAATGAGCTAAAATGATATATATACTATCCTAGACAATACAATAGAAATAACAGAGTTTTGAAATGAATAACACAATAAAATTCTGGTCACATTCAGTGAGCGGTCGACCTATACATATAGTATAGTCGACCTGAGCAATGTCGCGCGTTCACTGCGCAAAACTGCAGGTTATGCGTCGACCGAAGCAGACTATGAGTCGACTCATAGCTCCCAGTTTTGGGCAAACACAAATGCAGAATGAGTGAGTCGACCGGTAGGTCGACGCGAGCACTCCCGCTGATTATACTAACATATGACACACATTTAGGTCGACCAATGCAGGGTTGTGAGTCGACTCACACCCTTGGAACATGCAAAAATCCATTTTTGACTTTCCTAAAAGTGTTAAAACATATCTAATGAACCTAGACCATTTACTAATCATGATCAAACACTCTTAGACCACTTAATGAGCATTTTATATGACGTTTATCACTTGAATCTCTATATTGTAATCATGATAGTTTTGACATCATTAAAATCAAGTACATTGAGAGAATCTTCCCTCACACTTTGCACCCTTTCACTTGACTAGTGGTGGAAGGGTGAATTTGATTCTTCGTTGAATTCATTTTTTTCTCTGTTTTTCAGGTGATCGATATGGCGACGAGGCCTGACGAGGAGATTGTAGCGGCAAAAATCGTGAGTGTAAACTATTGATTAACTTAACTCATAAAGCAAGAGTTGCCACCGCACTTTTATTTTATCCACAAAGGGAAAGGAAAAAGAGCGAACAAAACCTAAAGAGTTCTACAACAAGAACAAGTGAAGAGAAACTAGGTAAGGGGGTTGGTTACGCAATGGGAAGGTGTTAGCACCCAAAACGTCTATAGTACTCTATAGAAACCCTTTGAAATATCTACCGCTTTTGGTCTGAAAAAGTTTGCTTGAAAAGTGATTTAGGAGATGAGAAGAGAAATTGTTTTTTTAGATTTTTGTGTTTGGAGAGACTTGTCGCCTCATGCCTACGTACCCACGATGTGCAATGTAGGATCAAAACCCCGTAGTTCGTGGTACAAAGAATGAAAATTTGTTTATTTTGGTTGATTTTAAATGTAAAGACAAGTCGTCATTTCCAAGTGAATAATTCCGCTTAAATAAATGAATCATGTCTAAACTTATGAAAAAAGTTTTAAAGGAAAAGTGCACGAGGGCACAAAAAGAGAGTGATGAGTTTGATGTTTTTTAAGTCTTTTGAAAAATGTGTTAATATGCTTATGTAGTTTAGCATTTGTTAAGAAATGAAAAGAAAAGAGTAAATCACTTGACAAAGTCAAGGTTTGATTATGAAAGAGGTGATAGTTTGAAATCAAGAAGGTTTTGAAAAAAGAGAGAGAGTTTTGAAATTTGAAGAATGGGGAGGAGAAGAAGTGATTATCCTAAAGCGCAAAGTAAAAGCTAAGGATAAGAATAGCCTAACCACACAAGCAAACTCCATAGTCTTCGAACCATAATTCCAAAGCAAAGGGAGAAAGGTCCTAAGTCTAAGTCCAAGGATTCAAAAATAGCATTGAAGTTCAAGGTCTAGGTGCAAAACTCCATGTCCACTGCAAAGGATAGTAACCATAGTCCAAGATTAGAAGCACAAGTTTTTTTTTAGAGATTTTGGCCTTTATTAATGTTTTAGGTCCAAGTGGACAAAGAGAAAAAGGCATAAGCATAAACATGTGCCCAACGGACAAAGGAAAAAATTGCGGAAGCATAAACATGTGTCCAACGGACAAAGGAAAAATTACGGAAGCATAAACATGATATGAAATGATAATAATGGAGCATAAAAGTAAAAGAGAGATAGGGAGCGAGAAGGAATTGTAAAAGTAAAAGTTAGAAGTTAGTGATTGGTTGTTAGTTGTTAGAGTAAGTGATCAATAATGATTGAATAATTGCACTTAGGTCAAGGTTAATGAGAACTCATTAGAGGATTGATAAGACCAAAGCCTCCTAACAACAAGTCTCATAGATTTTGAACCTAATACAAAAGATCAATCAACATTGAGTTGTTTTCCGATACGGGACATAATGTTGCGCTATGTTAAGTAATCGCCGAGTAATTTACAGAGTAATTACCCTACAATGAGACCGGTCAATAGCTATTTGTGCTAATGCATGCTAGATGAACGATATGTAGATCGTCATCCGAAAGCAATACCGCACGAAAAGAAAAAATGGTAACGATCTCGTCTTGATCAAGAATTCGACAAAGAAATTCTAATGATCCATAAGACTTTCATCGATCCAAATAAAAGAGAAATAGATGAAGAGAAAGCCAAATTAAACCACAAAAATATGAAATTTAAGGCTAAGAACAAAGGAAAGGGAAGAAAATGGCAAAAAAAACAAAACAGTCCCAAAAACAAGCATTTTTCACATTCTGGATGCTGGTTAATCGATTAACCAACTCACAGTGTAATTATGTTAATCGATTAACCAGTGTAAACTTCCAATTTTTTTGCGCAGAATTCAAATGTTAATCGATTAACCAATTCCTGCATGTTTTGGTTAATCGATTAACACTGTAAAAATAGCAGAAAATCAGTTTGAAAATTGCATAATCCTTGATCAATCATTTATTCAAACACCTCATGATTAAGGATGCAATTGTGCACGTAATTTTGAGTAAAACAGCAGCAAACACCAGTAATCAACACAAATTGCAAGATCCAAAGATCAAGCAAACAAGATCAACAAAGGATCTACATTGTGAAATATGAAATTGAACAACAATGGTGGAAAATGAGATTACCACTCCAAATCTGAAAATTGCTTCAAATTACACCAAGATCCAAACTCCAAAGCCTTGATCTATGAGAATTGATGGAGAAAAAGTGAATGGATGAAGGTTTAGCTCAAAGTTGAACAAGAATCAATGTGAATTCTTGTTAACTTTCAAAAGAAGAAAAGTGAGCTTTGGTGAATTTTGGTGGTTGGGGAGAGAATTTGCAAGAGGTTTGTTGGCTATCAAAAGCTTGAAGAATGAATGAAATGAAGGCTCTATTTATAGAGTTTAGGCTTGGAAATTTTGGTGGATTGGAGTTTGGTTTGGAAATGAAAATTAGGCTTGGAATTTGAATTTGGAGGGAAATTCATAAAAGAGTGGTGATTAGTGAAGGTGTATGGTAGGAAATGATCAAAGTGATGTAGGGAATTAAAATGAGATGGTCTAGAATACTCCACATGTGATCAAAATAATGAAAATTGGTGCTAATTGCTGCATAATTTGAATTTGGCACATTTTTTTCAAAAATTGCACGTGTTAATCGATTAACCATTTCATAGTGCAATTAGGTTAATCGATTACCACACAGAGAAAAAATGAGAAAAATGGCTTTTTAATGTGTTGTCTTGGTTCTGGCTCGATTTTTCTTGCTTGTCAAAGAAGGCATGGACATAAACACATGAACCTTGGAGTCTCTTGAATAATAATCAATTAAATCTTGGAAACTCTTGATCAGATGAATTTGAATTGTTTACAGATCAACTTTAACTTATCAGATGAAATTCATTCGAGCTGAGGGACTGTTATTTTGGCATTTTTAACCTGTTCTTCCCCTGAAAATGTCAATAAAGAAAAAACAAAATATTTTTGGATTTTGGTTAAGGTTAGTAAAATTTAAGCAAGTAAAGCAATAAAGAAACACATAGATGCTCGGTGATCCCTACAAGGCACAAACCCAAAGATGAGAGGGATAAAGGAACCAATGTGTGATCTTGTTTGTGGTAAAGATGCAAAATGAGATGTGAATGATATGTGGAATCTTAGGGGTCAAAAATTAGGGTCTTACAGCTGCCCCTATTTAAGTCTCTTCTATCGGGAGATATGAAGATACTTAAATACAAAAAGCAACATTTTTTAGCCCTAAGATACCACAAGATAATATGAATGCAAAGGATGAAACAGACTGCGGGGAAACTTGAAACAAAAGATTTACGGTAAATTGAGAGAGATGACGCGAAAAGACACGCCGGGGAACACAAGCTATTTCTGGAGATCTGTCAAGGTGACAAGAAGTATCCATCAATAGTTGGAAAGAGAGGGACAAGACCCTGGGAAGACGAGTAGTGACATCCAAGAATGGCATTGGATAGAAACTACGAACGAGATAAAAGGTATGTCAAAAGATGTCCAAGAATGACATCGGACAATAATAAGAAAGTTTCTGGTAAAAACAACAACGTCATCCAAGAATAGCATTGGATGGAGGTGAAAAACACTCTACTGGGGGTAAAATATCCAAGAATGGCATTGGATGAAAGGAACTGCAACATTCAAGAATAGCATTGAATGGGGGCAACAACAAACATTAGAGTCATCCAAGAATAGCATTGGATATAAACAAAAATCCATTTGAAAACTTCATGGGGGCATCCAAGAATGGCATTGGATGGCAAGGTTAAACATCAGAGATATCCAAGAATAGCATTGGACTTGGCTGGGGAAAAGGTGTCCAAGAATGGCATTGGACAAAAGTAATCTCAACATCCAAGAATGGCATTGGATGAAGTGAGAAAAGTTCTGGAAAACATATCAGAAGTATCCAAGAATGGCATTAGATAGAAAAGAGTTCACGATATCCAAGACTGACATTGAATAAAGTGAGCAGGGACTTTCAGGAATGGCACTGAAAGGTAAAGGTAAATCACTACATTCAAGAATGGCATTGAATGATAGTGAGAAAGAGCTTTCAGGAATGGCACTGAAAGGTAAAGGAGAAAAATCATCCAGGAATGGCACTGAATGAACAAATGAAACTTTCAGGAATGGCACTGAAAATAAAGGTAAATAACTACATTCAGGAATGGCACTGAATGATAGTGAGAAAGACATCAAGGAATGGCACTGAATGCAAAGGAGAAAACTCATCCAGGAATGGCACTGAATGAATAGATAAAAAACTTTCAGGAATGGCACTGAAAGTAAAGGTAAAATCTCAATCGGAATGGCACTGAATGAACAGATAAAAACTTTCAGGAATGGCACTAAAAGATATCCAAGCAGATATATAATGGGGATTACAAAACAGAGGCAAAACTTCCAAGAATAACACTGGGAGAAACAAGAGGAACAAGATATCCAGAAATGGCACTGGAGATCAAAAGAGGCAGACATCCAGGAATAGTACTGGAGTGAAAGGAATATAAAGATCCAGGAACAGCACTGGAATGGAAGAAAACAAACATCTAACAACAATAATAGATGCACAGGGAAACGAAAACATCCAGGAATGGCACTGGAAAGAAAGAAGACAGGTAAACGACAACATTCAGGAGTGGCAGTGAATGAGAAGGCAGGTAAGAGTTTTGGTATGCACCAAGTAAGTTGGACTTTGATCACAAGGTAAGATGTTAAAAGCAACAGGACCTCAAGAAATGCATATGAGCGTGAAACACGTTTCGAGCTATGAAAATCTTTCTATGTATGATAAATGAATAATTTATGTATGCAATGCAGATGATAGGGACAACCGAGATAGACTTCTTTGTGAGGGAAGAATGGAACTCTGATTCCTCAACACAGGGAACACTGCCCACTCTACTTGGAGAGAAAATGTTGAACATAACTCTGTCACACTTATGAATTGTATCATGCTAATGGTCTTTTGAGGAAAGACATCTTGAGGATTCTTAAAGAAGACTGCCCCATATTGATTGACTGATGAAGATAAACTGATCATAGCTTCAGTTTGGTTGTTGCAGGGGAAGAATGAACTGATCATGGCTTCAATTCTTGAAATGATTGCTGAAGAACAAACTGATCATGGCTTCGCCTTGACTATTGGTGGGGATGAACTGGTCATGGCTTTAGTTCTTGAAATGACTGTTGAGAAGGCTAAACTCAGTATGGGTCTTGAAAGAGATCTTCTGGTTAACCAATTCTGAGAATAACTTGCACTGAGCAACAAATCTTGAGTTAATTCACAACAGGATCTGGAAGCAATGTGCCCCTGATAGGATCACTGACCGAGTTTCTCAACTGTTTGAAATTTCTTGATGAGAAAAGTTTATCTGCAAATGAGATCATTCAAACAAACATGGTAATTTTAATGCAAAGTTCAATGCAATATTGAAATCAAAAAATCATTTTTGGAATGATATTATTGATGTAAAGAAAAATGAATCACTTGTCAAAACACGACGGTTTAGACATTCAAAAATGAAAGAGAAAGCAAAGGTAAGACAACAAAGCAAATGATTGGCAACAAACTTAGGAGTCAGATTACGCAACCTTGCTGTAGTATGCTTTCAAAAGAAACCTGGCTTCAATTAGGTCTTTTGAAGGTTGTAACGTGGTCTAGTTCACGGTTTTTTAAACAAAGGATATGGGCTCAAAGTTTATTTGTACCCAACCCATTCTTCGTTATGATCTCCAGTCTTATGCTCAGTTAATTCAAACTATGCATTCAGGTTCCAGGAGATTTTGGAATTGCAACACTGTTATGATGATGGTTCAAGGACCAAGGGATTTTTGAGATGGCAGTCACTCTTTCTTACAACATTTTTTTGTTTTTGATGAGGACCTCAGTCAACTCATTTTGTCTTTGAGGATTTTGGTAACCTCTTGATTTTTCTTTTGTTATCCCTAATTATGTCATTTGAGCTTACAGTCAGTGGGATGCCCCACTCTCCTTCATAGGTTTTGACTTAGCGGGATCTTCTTTTGATTTTTTTCATTCTTTTTTTTTAAAGATAGCGACTGCCTGGCTTAATGTTTACAGTGAACCATCATTGGCTTTTGATTTGAAAGACATCTTCGACACTTCTTCGATGTGTGCGAAGGAAAGCTTGTGATTGCAATGATTCTCTTGTGTTTAAATACACAGTCAAATTAACTGAGAGCTACCCTACCCCAGGTTAAGTAATACCATCAGGGAACTTCAAATCATCTGTGATTCGTCGCAATTCAAATTCAAGCTATCTAGCATACAACTGTGGGTTCCCATACTACTCACCAATTAACATGCGACCTCAAGCTATCATCCATTTCTCTACTAACAATACCGAAGCTCTCCAAGGCGACACCCTTGGTCTCACAAATCTTCTTTCTAATAAATCTTTTAACTGCTCTTTCAGTTCTACTAATTCTAATGCCAAAATCATGTATGATGCCATAGAATATGGTATCAGGGACAAGATCAACAGATAATTCCACCTCTATCTTTAGCGGCACATCTGATATATCATCCAAAACACGTCTAGAACTCATGCACAACTGGCAGTTTATCGACGTGACTTTACTGCTACTCTCCAGAATACCATCAACGCAAACATGGCAACATCTGAGCATAATCTCTTGAGAGTGCTTCAACTTACTTAGCAGGCATGGCCTTAACTCTTCACTTTCGTTAAAGTTAAGTTCACTCTTTACTCTCTAAGAAGCAACCATCCACAATACCAAATCATTTCCTCTCGGAGACATCCCAACTTACCGACGTACAAAACCTCAAATTTGTCTCATCTTCAAATATATAAGAATATGCATCGGCTCATCAACACCATCGGTAAGCACTTTGCTTAACTCCGAACAATTCACTAAACACACTATCTAAGCTGACAAGATACGTCTATTCCATCCCGCATGATCCTGTCTACTATCAACAAGAGATTAAGGATGATCAGTTCCTCAATTTGTCAATAGACAACAGACCATCATGATGGGGCATAAACCATATTTACCAAACTATAATAGTGTTCCTCGCATCTTGTGCATAAGCTATCTAAGGCACAATCCTTAGTCGACACAAGCATTCTTTCTGTATTTCCTTCAGCTTCAGAAATAACACACTTTCACAACTCCTACATTCTTGAAATCAGTAGCACATTACCTTACTTATCCAAACGATTGGTAACTACAGGGTTTAGCTCTTACCAATGCGTCTCAAGAGTAACATCATCTCGTTCCAATTGAAGACAAACGGTTCCCATCCTTAGGAAACACGTCACGATACTCCACGCGTCGCTGGCCAACCTCTAGCCAAACATCGCCTCCTCCCTCACAAGAAAGTGAACAGTGAGGACACATGTCCATCTTCCCTCGAGGGTCACACCATTCTCAAACAGGTGAACAATCTAACACTGCACTCACTCATGTAGTAACACGATATCTGATCTCTTCAACAACGAGAATAACATTGTCCCAATCAACAATCACACTCTTGCAATCAACGACACACTAAGCCAACACTCCACACCTGAAGCATCTTGGAGAAACACAAGCTTCTCCCCCACTTATCTCACTCTCATCCCGCAGACAAGGGATATAGAAAAACAAGAAAGAACTTATAGTGTTTCACACACATATCACGTACTAAGGAACAAACAACATTGACAGTATTCAACTATCACACCACAACGACTCGACAACTTGGCCAGACAGACCGACCGGCTCTGATACCACTTTGTAACACCCTAAACCCCCGCGACAATTAATAACAAAATATCAGAGTAAAAATAACAAGCATAGATTTAGGATGCTACTTTCAACTTTTCAACTTCTCATGCATACTAAAAGTAATACATCAACATCAAAATTAAAACATGGCATTTAAATATTTCTACAGCAGGGGAAACTCAACGAAATCTGAAACATGTTCAACCACACATAACATCATCAAATAAACGAGTAATAACACATAACAAGGTAAAGGACTCTAAGCGTTCCGACAACCCAGTGTTACAATCAGAGCAGACGCGACTCGATGACATAAAAGAGAAGACCTCGTCTTCGCTAACTCCAACTCCGAACTACTCCTGCATATCTGCACGTTATCCACGTGGAGGTAACATTCAAACAGAAGGGGTGAGATTCTCAAAATCACATAAGAAATGTATAATATATGTATGAAAGCATAAAAACACTATACAATCTACCTTATCATCACAACATCAACACAATTAGCATTTCCCACACAAGCAGATAATCAACACAACACAATGCAATGCAATGAGACCTACGACTCGACTCAATGCATGTGGTACCAATTCGACCCCTGTTTCATGGTCATAATCCCCGTCGAGATTTCATAATAGTCCCTCACACCCCACATGGGCACACGATCACCCGTAATCGCTCACACCCCACATGGGCACACAATTACCTCAACAACAACAACAACACCAACACGATTCTATTTCAAAGAATCCAGATAAGACGCTCACACCCCACAAGGGCACACGGCTTATCACACAACTTATGCAACATGTTATGCATTCAACCATCATACCACATCATAAGCAACCACTATTGCATTTACAAGTTATGCCACAACACAACATGCCATAACTAATCAACAAATCATCATACAACATCATAATTAATAACCATTATATTTACACGGTATGCCACAATAACTCAACAACAACATCATGCAACATCATAAGCAACAACTATTGCACTCAGTAACAACATACAACAACGACGTAAAGCATATGACTAGCATATCACCAATACATTACCTCATGACTGCCCAACATACAGCATATACCTGCTCAAACATGCAAACATTACAATCCACAACAACGACACGCATACACATCAACGAAACCATCATTTCAACTTACAACACATAACAACATACACAAAACCCAATTAACGAGTCAAAAGGTTGGAATTTTGGTATTGAAATCAATTTTTATAAATAGTATGCGAAACCAGTTTTCCAACGCTTCGAACGGCGACTGAAACGGACCTACGGATCAAAAGATACGAATTTTTAAAGTTTCAGAAAATTTGGTTCGTCTCAGCTCTGCTCGCTTGACGCTCGCCTGGCGACCATCTGGCGAATTTTTGCCTGGCGACCATCTGGCGGATTTTCCTTTCGCCTCATGCTCGCCTGGTGGAGCAGTGGCGAATCTTCTTCCCCATACAAAATCCAGAACCCCCATTTTTCACCCTTCGCTCGCCTCTTAATTCGCCTGGCGACCAACTGGCGGATTTTTGCCTGGCGACCATCTGGCGGATTTTCGCCTGATGGATTTCCTTTTGCCTGGCAAATCTGGCAGGATCAGCAATCTTGCAATTGCGATTCTGCACGACTCAGGCCTCAATTCTTCCCCAATTTCACTCCCAATTCAGTCCAAAAACACACATATAATCACATATTAACATACAAACAAGTAGGAAATACAAAAATCACATTTCAACCGATAAATTTTTGCATTCTTCCCCTTATCAAAACTTCCGACACGCAAAACCCCAATCCCCAAATCAACACAAACAACACATAGGGATGATCCTAATGGTTTATCTACCCTCATACAAACATTATGCAACTCTTAGAGATTAAAGAACCCCACTCTTACCTTAGATGAAGATTCTTCCGATGTCTCTAGGCCCTAGCTCTGCTTCTCCCTTTTCCTCAGAGCGGTTCTCCCAGAATGATCGTACCAACAATGACTTCTCATTTCTCTCCAATTCCTTTTTGTCCACTATACCCTTAGGACCCTTAATATGTTTTCCCAACTTCGTCCTCACTTATCCTCGCACAATTACCACTTAGCCCTTCCTTTTATTTTAAAATAATAATAATAATAATAATATATCGTATAATCATATTATTATTGCCAAAATATTGTTACCACATCACATACTTCTAAATACTCTCAGCACCCCCTTAACATCATCAATCCCCACAACACAGGTCATCAGGTATCAAAATATTCCACCAAAATTCACCTAACTCACGAATATCTATAATAACTTAATTAAATAAATACCCTAATTATTTTGGGGCGTTACACTGAGCCAGAGTCATTTGGAGGAGGTCCAGTTGATTTGTCCTTATGACTGCTGTATCTAGACTATACTGCCAGACATATATGGGATAGAGGGGTAGAATTAGTTGGATTCTTTATTTTTTTACGTTAATTTTAATTGACAAAATTCTTACATTGATTATTTTTGACAAATTTTAAGAGCGTGATCCACAGAAGTTTCTAAATCACAAGAGAAAGATTGCAGGCTTGTCTCATCCGGATGAGGATTGGTTTCATTTAGTTTTGGCCTTATCTGTCCTGAAGGACTTGTGCATGACCGGTATACTACATTCAACCACGGGATGCTTAATGCATTCGTGGAGAGATGGCACTCAGAGACCTCGTCATTTTATCTACCGCATGGTGAGATGTCACTCACACTCGACGATGTCTCGTGTTTGCTAGATCTTCCAATTAGGGGGGATTCCTGGATCATGGGAGGATGACCAAACAGAGGGCACTCGAGATGATGGTAGAGTATCTTAGGGCTGCAGGGGAGGCGATAGAGAAGTTGGATAACATCAGTGGTGCTCGTGCTAGATTTGAATTCCTAAAGAATATATATGAGGCTGAGACTCGGAGTGCAGAGCAGGCCGATGGTGATGCTGAGCAGGTGGCGCTCCACAGATCACCTGCATTGAGAGCATACCTGCTTTATTTGGTTGACACTGCAATTTTTATGGACAAGAGTGCCACCTATACACACGTCGTCTACATACAGTACTTCATGGATTTCGAGTGAATTCATGAGTACAACTGGGGGAGGCTTGTTTGGTCTACCTGTATTCGAAGTTGAGAGAGGGTTATATGTGAAAGACGAAACAAGTCACTGGTAGCGTGACACTACTGTCGGTAATAATTATTGGTCTTTGAATGTTTTTTTATTTCATATTTGCAAAGCCATTACCGATGATTCGTGTGTTCTAAACTTATCACTTCTTGCACATCTCTGGATGGGCGAGTGTACGTGAGTATGCTAAAGATATGCCACGTGCTACTGCTTTTATCCCGCTCAGAGAGTACCAGGTTACCGAGCTTTATAGGGTCTATCTTGACCATTTGGTTGTTGAGGACATGCACTTCAACAGCTATGTTGATCACCGTCAGACGCGTCCATTTGACGAGATAGTGCTATACTCTAGATGGTTGGCCTGCGGATCACGTCTCACTGCTCCTCATCTGCCCGAGGACGTCATGCAGCAGTTCGGCTACTCTCAGACCATTCCCAAACACCTTTTTGTCTCTGCTCCTCCTACCTTGACACGTAGACAAATAGAGGATATGTTTGATGATTATGAGAGTCATCTAGTACAGGAGGAGGCATGGACTACCATAGCTGAGAGCGACTGGAGCTACGTCGAATGGTACATCAGATGGTTCTTCAGGGTGTCACATCTGTACATGGTGCATACTGCTCCAAGAGGTCCGTTGAGACCAACTCATTAGGAGATACTAGAGGAGGAGCAGACACAGCTAGATCATACTAATGATGTCTTGCTTAGGTGATGTCACATAGTAGAGATTGCGCAGGCAAGCATTGACACAAGTATCTTCCCTGATAGGTCTGATGTCAAACGGGTCCTAAATGTCATCATAACGGGCACGTGGGACATTGTTGTATTGGAGACATCGCCGGAGGACAGGGGAATTAATGGCCGAGGAGGTAGACGAGGCAGAGGAGGTAGAGGAGAGGTTGTCAGACACGCAGTAGTATCTTATTATATTGTAGTAGTATTATGGCCAGTACTTTATTTTGACGATCTTACTACTTTGTTGATCTTGATTGTACGACACTTTCGACATTTATTGGTATTTTATTTTTGTATGGTATTTTTGGTCCATCTAGAATATATACGTCTATTTTTTATTTCCGATTGTACGGTATAGTTTAAATCTTCATATGAACACAGATAAACAACATGTAACATGAAAGGCCTGTTCTGATGCGTTACAAAGATGTATCTCCAGAACATTCACGGAGATGCATATCTGATACAATTCAAATGTAAATGGCTTCTGAGTGGGATGTCTTGAATGTTTTAAATTGTTCCGGAGATGCATCTCTGAAATATTTCAACGTTTATTCAGAAATTGTTCCGTTTGAAAATGTATCTCCGAAACTATAGGTCTTTAAATGATTTCACGTGGTGGTTAAGAAGTATTAAGGGTGCATTAAGAAATCCTCTATAATTATTTTGTTCAAGTTATTTGAATTTAAATATAAACATGAAATTAAAAAGGCTTAGATGCATTTTTGGTTCTTGTAAGTTAGCGAGTTTTTTATTTTGGTTTCTGTAAGTTTTTTTTTGTCTGAGTCCCTAAATGTGAGATATAAAAACTCAGACAAGAAAAAACTTACAGGGATCAAAATCAAAAATTCGCTAACAGATCAACTGACTATTTAAACGAATTAAAAATCTGAACTAATTTTATTAAATTATATTTATCTTCAAATTCAACAAATATTTGATTTCCTTTTCATTAGTTTTTTATTTCACTTTTAAAATTATTTTATATATCAAATTCATGACTAATATAAAAAAATTATAAAAATCAGAATTTAAGAATTACAAATAAAATGTTTTATAGCATTGTTTTAATCAAGTAAAATGGATTTAGAACATGGTCGGATTGTTTAGATAGAAGATAAATAAGATTGTGTGATTTCTTTGAAGCATACTAATAATAATTTTCTTATAACAGTTACTTGTTTGATGCATCCTAATAATAATTTTCTAATAACAGTGACTTGGAGTATTTTATGTGTAATCGGTATGAAGTTTAAATAAATATTAGTAAATAGAAAGTCAAGATATTGTAATAGAACAATTAATAAAAAAAAAAAGTGAAATATGCTAAAAAAAAGTTTTATATGTAGCTGAAAATATATTTTAAAAATAAACTTATCAATCAAGTTTTTTAGTTTCCCACTTCTAACATTAAAATTACCAAGCAGATTTTTTTTTTTTTTTTTCTGAAAAACAGTTTTTAAAAACAAACTTGCAAAAGGGTATTTAAGAACTAAATTCAAAAATCAAATCCACCAAAGCCATTCCCATCAAGGACGCCCTAAATCCTTAATACTTGAAGACTTTTTTTTGTCCTCATGAGAACATTCATACACAAGGTGACAAACAAGGAACTTAAATTGCATGAATAATAATAACAAGATGGATCAGGTGAATTGAAATTGAACTACAATAGACAAGCAAAAAAGCATATAAAATCATTCATATATCATCATCATCGTACTGTAAAAACTTCAAGGTAAAGGGTATACAGGTTAATATCTTGACTACATACAAAATCATGACATACACCTGATATCTTTCCTCATCATATCATCATATATATAATCACAAGAAAGTCGAAATAACAAGATAAATGTCTAGGAGACTGGCATTTATTTATTTCGAAGAACGATTGGGAGGACAATTACGAGGATCAAGGCTATCAAAATTGCCAATACAATCAGCTTTATCTTCATATTTTGCAGCCACATTTTTCTACGGATTTTGGTTCCTGAGTTCCTGAAGTCTTGTGCCTGCATCAAAAACAGCACACAGCAACTGAGAAAACAATTCAATTTGAAAAAATAGGCAGTGTTTCTTTAACCACACCCCCTCTACTCTCTATCTTTTGTTGTGTGGATGGAGGAACTGGTAAGATCTTCTCATGACACTCAGCATGCCATCAATTATCATTAAAAATGCTTTGGGAACTAACCCAAGTTCACATGAAAAACCCAAGTACTGATGCTTAAGTTTGAGACATTCCAATCACGCAATTACTAACCTGGTGATGAAGGTTCTCAGTCTTGTCAACCAACAGCTCGATCTTTTCCCCCCTGTCCAGAACCTACATTAAGTTTCAAACATGTCAATATAATCTAATATAATGTCGTCGATTATTAGACATCCAAACCTAATAAGGATTGCAGACTTAGAAGATTAGGATATCACAGATGCCAAAAACTTGAGTAAGTTTTCTCTCTGCTATTCTTCTGATATGTATAATTGTGTGTGATGTACTTTTTCAATAACATACATATGGTATAAGTAATAGACAGGCATTCACTCCTTCAATATGCCATTGAAATGCACAAAATTGTAATCGTAATGTCAACAAGAATGCAGAGTAAATATTTGATAGTTATAGAATAATTGAATACAAAAGATATATCTTGGTTTTCAATATAATTTGGTTTCTGGTTCAGTAGAGAATTTAACTTGAAATGTTATAATCAGCAAGTAAAGCACAGTTCAAGCCACGCACAATAGAAATAGAAGTAACATGTTCTATCATGAAAGAAGAGAATGTATGCCTTCAAACCTTAATTCAAAAATCATGAGAAGTCAGTGATCATTGTTGTTAGTTCAGCCATATTATTTATAGCTACATTAATTTAATGCAAGTGATAGCCAGAAAGAGCTTAAGGATAGATGAAACAATTCCAAAAGTCATCCTTAATTCAAAAATCTTTTCTGAACCAAACCCAATTCATTGCACTCTAATGGCTATGGCTACATACGGATGCATAGAATCAAATGATCACAACTTTAATATGGAATTCAGAGGCATAAAATAAGTGAAAAATCAGAAAATAGAACTACAATGAATTACACAATGAGCCAAAAGATGGTAGGTCCCCCATTAACAGCACATGAAGAAGGAGATAGAAGTTCCCCTAGCTTAGCTCCATCATGTGTCCATAAAAAGCAAGCCTTAGGCTCATAAAATAAGTGAAAAATCAGAAAATAGAACTACAATGAATTACACAATGAGCCAAAAGATGGTAGGTCCCCCATTAACAGCACATGAAGAAGGGGATAGAAGTTCCCCTAGCTTAGCTCCATCATGTGTCCATAAAAAGCAAGCCTTAGGCTCACAATGCAAAATTATAAAAAATGTAGCCAGAAACATCGGGAATCCACTTTCTCCACTTAGAACCAAAGTATGATCTGTAAAGAAACTCATAAAACCCCAACTCACTGATCACAAGCTTCTGTAAACCCCAACTCACTGATCACAAGCTTCTGTAAACCCCAACCTAACAACTGCTTCATTAGCTATTAAAGTAGTAGTCTAATATTTGTTATTTACAAAAAAGAAGCTATGGTTCTTCAAAATGATTTCTGATGTAATAACTTTTTTCTACATAAATAAAATATTGGCAAAAGACCAATTGAACAAATAGTCGGTTAATTTTTTGTGGTCCCCTTGAAGCCTAGTCATTGTGAACCTTCCTTTTCCTAAATTTGGCAGGTCAACCAATTGATCATAAAAAAATCCCATTTTTGGTCTTACATTTAATATAATTTATGGATCACATATGAACCCTCATTTATTTATAGCTTTTTGTTTGTGTAAAGAAAGCCCCGCATGTCTGTGGCTAAAACATAGCTCACATGTTCAAGTCCCAAATGTTCGTGAAAAAGAAATCTCCCCAAAAGCACTGATTATGAGTGATATACAATTATGAGTGCTATACAATTTTAAAACAAAAAATAAAATATCAAATCATGAATAGCCAAGCTAAATTTCAAACCTTGAATCGTATCAGTTAGTGCAATGTGAAGATTCAATGAAAATAGCTTAAAACATAACATATAAATGATAAATGGTGCACGTGACCAAATAAAGTCTCAACTTCATACTATACAAAATCATAACCATAAGTCATATCTGAGCCCCAATATTAGCTTATTTAGGAGCTAATCAAAAACAAAAATACAAAAGTCCAAACACACGAGTCATAATACTTAGTTTCAAATAAATATCCCAAGTACACTATCACATGCTGTTTGTAGACATTGAATAATAATTTCGTGTGATGAGTAATGTATTATAGAAAATAATATAGTTTCAAGATAATGCTATCCTTTCACTTTTAGACTTTGAGACCACAAAAAAATGACTGCATCAAGCATATGTATCAAAAGTACAATAGCAAAGAATATTATAGTAAATGAGATGTGGGTAGGGTGGGTGAGCAAGGGACTGTATGAAGCCTCTGTATCAGAAGAATTAAAAGAGTACGGGAATACAAAAAAGAGTTCAGAATGAGCAGGGGTTTATGTGTAGCCGTTGTTTTAGAATAATAAGATGGGAGTGATGGAATTATCAAAAGAGCACATTCAATCAACATTGGATACTTCATTTTAAAAAATAAATAAATATTGTATCCATGGATTGGAACAATAATAAGCATATGTATAACATATCACAATAACTAAAGAGCCAACATCAAAGAAAAAAGTTGCGGGAGAAATGATACTGCTGTATTACTCTCATAAACATGCATTATATTTAAGTAAAAAATGAATATTTATACGGTCCAAAAATATGATAATAAAAAGTAATATATTAGAGTATAAAATTCATGTTCAAGTAATACTGGTCCAATCCGGGCTCAATCTGGTTGAATCTTTGAACCATAATCGGTACCTACACCAATTTAATTTCCGGTTTAATTTTGATTAACTTGTTTCTAACAACTAATTACAATTCACAAACATTTGTTATCTAGGAAAAAAGTACACTCAATCTAAGTTTTCAAAATCGCAATTTATCTAGAATTGGGAGGTTGGTGAAAATTTTACCATGTATAAGTTTGACACATGGCAAAATCCTTTCAAAAGTAAAAGGTGTAAAATTATATAATATATTGGATTAACAATTTGTTTGATCTTTGTAAAACAAGCAAATTATGATTTTGGCTTGATGCATAAAAAATCTTTAATTTTTATCCTTCCAAATTTTAAAAGTATTGTGGGCCGTCTCCATAAACCGAGTGAATTTAAGTTTAGGTCCACATAAATTATTTTCTTTGATTTTAATACCTCTAAAATCACCGTTTCTCGGTCCTTCGCAATTACTTTAGGAAAGAAAAATATAATTCCTTTTAGAGCTCAAGGTAAAAAAATCCAGGTAGTCACATGCAAATATGACACCACAGCCATTAGTAGGTGCCATTTGGGACCAAAAACATTTTTTCAAATTTTGCAAGGATGAAAAATGAAAAAAAAGTTTCCGCATTTAACAATGACCAAAAATATATTTAAGCCTAATATATTTAACTTACACGCGCAATGATACACTGAAAGGGTAAGAATTTATATATACCTATTCTGTAGTTCTTGTATGATTCACTATATCAATTTCTATTTTATACTTAAAAGTCATACTGTTGAAGAAAATAGAACAGAATGACCAAAGATTTGGTAGAGAGACCATATTCCAGAGGCAATCCAAAACAAAGCCAGACTTTTGAGTTTAAGAACACTTTCCATCCCCCCTCTCTCTCCAAAGACTCATTTCTGTAAGTTTCAAATGTAACCTAATGAACTGTGAGAGTCTAACTCTTGTATACCAGAGTACAGCATGAGAACAATGCAAGAACATCATATAATAATGGCCAGACTAACTTCATGGTCTCGTTTACGAGGTTCAGTATTCATATGTAAAGGTTTTCTCAAAGATTCACTATTCTGTTCGGCTGTATTTTCTGTTTTCGCAAGAGTTTAAACAATCAATTTTAAAATACAAAATATGATTTCTAAAATCACAAATTAATCAGATTTAGATCCATTCGGCTTATGTTGTATAATCCTCAAAGTCTAGTAAGCATAATATGTAGCATGTACCTTCTCAATATTCTCCATCATGACACCTTTGACTTCAGAAACCTGAGCTTTCACCTTAGCAAGCTTGCTCACCTCCTCAGGATGATCAACACAGTACTGCATATGTTCCTTCAATTTAGGCCTGCCACAAGTAAAGATCAAAGCATATAAACTTTCATCAAACAAACAACACAGTCATAACAAACCCTCGATCATCAAACTCATAAAACAAGAACTCAATACCCAAATTCCTTATTAAGACTGTTAGGTGCAGCTGTAGAAGCCTTCCCACCGCCATATTTCGCAACAAAATCATCCTTCACACGCTCCAGAAAAGCCACAGGCACTTGTCTTCCAACCGATTCATCCGCAACAACACAATACGCTACAAAAAAACACCAAAATCCATAAAATTAGTTCTATAAACTACTCTAAATTACTCTTCAAACGCCTGCATCTAATTTAAAATTAACCTCTAGATAACTAATTAATTAAATAAAAAATAAATAATAAGCATATAAAACACGAATTTCACTGAAGAACAACGCTAACCTAATATCAATTTTATAGTCAAATAGCGTCAAAATACTGATATAACTAATTTCTAGGTTATAATTTGTTCATAAAATCGAATTTAGAACTACGATTTTGTTAGATCGGAAATGAAAAAAAAAAGTGAAAAGTACGAACTGTAGCCATTATCGACGAGGTAATTGAAGGTGTGGCCATCACAGTTGTAGGTGAATTTGTTGTTAGAAGCTGGTAGCTTCTGAAGACACTGAAACGCGATGGAATTGAAATTTCCGCTGAATTCAGTGTACTCGGAGAGAAGAACGCTTCCTCGAGAAACGAACGCGTAGATCAGAGATCTTTGATTCTGTCCCATCTTCTTCTCCGCAGATCTATCGAACAACGGTTTCTTGTGATTTTGGAGTTTGCTATATTCTCTCCAACCTTTTCTTTCTCTTTTCTTTTCTCTTCTTTTCTAGAGAGAGAGAGGGTTTATAGAGAGAGAAAGAGCGAGAAAAAAGAAAAGGTTTGTTACTGTTTTATAAAGTGGTGATAATCACAAAGACGCGATTAGTTCGAATTTTGTATTGGAATCAAGTTTTTAATCAATTATTAGTGATAATAATATTATAATGACAAAATTATGGGTTTAATTTAAAGAAAAAAAAAAGTAAATTAGGACAAAATTAGGTCTCATTCCATATAAGCTTATTTTTTACTTTACTTCACTTAATATAATAAGATGATTACCCTTTTTTTTTACTTAAACTATTTGTCCTGTTTTGTGTAAAAAAAAATTAAAACTCGTAAATTTGATTAAGAAATGAATTAATTGAAAAAATAATTTATTAGAAAATAAGAGATGCACTATTAATATTAATATTACTAACTATAGTATATTCTATTAATGTACTTTAAAAATTTAAAGAATGATGTTAACCAGTACTCTAGATTACTAGTTAAGAATTTTAAATATATATATATATTATGTTTTATTTATTAAAAATGTATAATATTCTTTTAAAAGGTTAATTATTTTTGTTTTTAATACATTAAATACACATAGATTTAAAATTAAATATCTTTTTTAATATCTTAAATAATCTTCTATTAATATTTTAATCCTTTAACCAATGTCTAGTGATGTGACAAAATTGAAAATAAATTTCTATTAAATAATACTATGACGTTATTTTTAATCTCCTATTTTTATTATTGGCTTAAATAGTTCTGATCTCTATAAGTTGATGTGCTTTTGTTAGCCTAAGTATAATTAGGATTGTATATAAATAGTCATAGCTTATATTATTATTTGTACAATTTAATAATATAAATTCTTATTCTTTTTATTCTTTATCTATTCTCTCCTCACTAAAAGTGCGTCACACACTAACGATTATAAATAATTAACATAATTATAAGGGCACCAAAAACTTAAGAAAAATAAAAATAGGGCATCAAAATTATAATTAAACTAAAAAAATAAATATAAAAGATCAACTCGTCGGTTCAAGAAACTCACTGGTTCAATGGTCTGACCAATAAACCGGCTAGATTAAAATTACATAGTATCATGTGATTGGTTGAAAGTAGACTACCCAATTTTTTTTGAATTTTTTCTATTTAATATAAATTATAATAACTGAATTATTTTGTCTTTTTTAATCTTTTATGTTTATTTATGTTAGTTTTTTCTTCTAATTTTATTATGTATATTATTATATTTTCTTTTGTTATTTTTTTCATTAAAAATTTTAAACCATTAATATTTAATAATAATTTATGTTATGTATTTGTTTTGTTAGATGATTCATCACAATTTAAAAATTGTTATGAGCATATAGTTTCATTTGTGTTAAAGAGATATGATCCAAATCAAGTATACTCAATTTTAAACACTATGTAATAAATTATAATTTTTTGTTATATTAGAAATTTTACTTACAAAAAAATATATATTAGAAATTATAACTTCATTATAACTTATACTTTAATAAATATATATTATAATTTATTTAATATTTTATATTTATTAATATTAATATAAAAAATTAGAGTTTTTAATTTTTGAGACCCTCTCAAATTTTGGATCATGTGTTAAAGTCTACTGCTCTTATACAGAACCGGATTTGATATTCAAGAATTATTTCTTAAAAAAATATATATGAATTAAAAAAAACACTCAATTTATAGGATAAAAAAACTATTTATATCTTTATTATTTTAATATTTATTCAACCGTTGTATTGTTATGATTGTGATGAGATTAGAGGCACCGTGTGCGTTTGGGCAGGGCTGATAATTAGGGGAACTTATTTATTCTGTTTATTTATCGTCATCCGTTTTTGGTCTGAAAAATCCAACTCACCCTCCTGACAGCACCCGCTAATCCAACAATAAGGACATTTTAATTTTCCGACACTTGTTAAAATAATCTTTTTTATTTTTCTACACTCCATTTTTTTTAGGCTGAATGTGCGTGTTATTGCATTATTAAATCTTCCATTTGGATCTTTCCCATTTTATAAATGACGAATTTTTTTATAACGCCTTTAGTTCTTCCTAGTACACATTTATTTACCACATACTTATTTTTATTTTATTTTTTGTTACAATTTACCAATATTTATTAATCCCTCCATTCTTTTTAAGTGTTTTTTTTTTAAGAATTCGTGTGTTTTTAATTAGCATTTCAAATTTTAAAAAAATAGGTCGTAGTGTTTTTAATTGTTTATTACAATTAAAAGATATTAAAATTTTAATAAATTATTAATGGCATTATAAGTCAAAACAATCATTGTTTTAAAATAACAAAATTTATTAGCTTTCTTTTTATTGAGTGGAAGGTAAAAAAAAAATTAAAAAGGAATAGAGCGAGTATTAAGTTGAAAAAAAATCAAATTTGATATTAAATTATTTTATTTTGATGCAAATTAAGTTTTTTTTTTAGAAAATTAGACAAAAGAAAACAAAAGAAAAAAATTAAATAAAATGAAGTTTACGATTTTTTCGTTCCGGAACAAGATCTATGTAGTTGCGGAAGCTACGGTGGAGGAGAGCGTCTTAGGCGGCAGAACGGGGGGTGTATCTGCAATGTTAGTACTCTGGCACCCAAGTTAGTATCTGAATGATAAGAGAATATTCAAATTGTGTGTTAAAATTTGTTACTTGAAATGGCGTTATCTCGTATATATAAGGAAGAGAAATAATAGTCTCGCTACTTTCCCGGCGTGGGATGCAGGGATTTTTAGATGCGTTAGAGGTACGATTTGCGGCTTCTGCATTTTTGAGATTTTAGTTACTTTCCCGGCGTGGGATGCAGGGATCTTTAGTTGCATTTGAGGTACGATTTGCGGCTTCTGGTTCTTGAGATTTTAGTGATCCGGAGAATATTCTGGAAGCTTAGCGAATACTTGGTCTGGATCCAGGATATCACGTCTTGTAGTGATCGAATTTAAAAGAGATATGACCGGCCTAAAACTATTGTCCTAAGACTTATCGGGGTCCTAGGAACCGGGAGGTCTTTAGCTGCCTTGGTCGGTCATCACAGAGATATACCATGTGTTCTAAACTGGGTCAGCGCCTGCCCATCAGTTGGGCAGGCCCAACCCAACATCATGCTAAGCGACCCATTAAGGCCCAATTCACCTCCTCGTCGGGCACACCCCAGCGACATGACCCGTCGAGCAGATGCTACACGTACCGAGGAGAGTTTGCGGCTCTCCCCCCACGTTCTCCACGTGTTCTCCCCGCGGGGACACGTCATCAGGTAACGCCCACGTCAGAAAGAGCTGGTCAACCCACCTTCTGGAGATCACGGGACCGTTACTCCAGGGCAAAGACCACGTGCTGGTCTTCACAATGCCACGTAAGCCTTGGCAGTTATCTGCACTGGGCTGGGTCGCAAGGCCCAAGGCAGATGACCGTTGGCCCTGCGCTGGGGGCAGCCTATAAATACCCTCTCTCATAAGAGGGGGTTACATTCTATTCTAACTCTTACTCTCACTTTCTATACTTGCTTGCTCCAGTCCTAACTTTGGCATCGGAGTACCTTGCAGGTACACCCCCCCCCCCGGTCGTCACATCACCACCAGAGTAGCAGAGCTCACGACGTTGCTGGCCATTAGTCTACTTTCTGATCAGGTACGATCACCGTGGATGCTTAGAAAATTTAAACGTTTTGGAGTACTTTGCAGAAATGATGAACGCAATTAATGTTTCCTTATTCCTTATTTGTTATCTTTCTAAACCGTCAACACATCACCTTAGACATGTAGGTTAGGAATCAATCACACTACCTAGGTTACTCAAGTGTTTTTGCCATTCGAGGGGATTGATGAGACAAGAAGTGTTTACCCTCAGATTTTTTTATCTGGACCGTTGATCTTCGTATTACTTTTCTTACAAGAGTTTATGTGTTATCTCTCTTCTGGTGCAATTGTTTTATATATGCCTATTTTCTTCGTATCGCTTCGTCGTATTTACCATAATTTTTAATCTTAACTGGCTCATTAGTTCTGATGGCGGTGATTGTAGTAGAAGACTATTCTTAGGTTGAACCACCGTATTTAGTTCATGAGTCTACTTTTACTCCAGGGAAGGAAATGTTGTTTGATTTCTTAGAAATATGAGTTTCTTCCAATTGGGAAATCTCATTGGTTTCGGCTGAAAAAATGATATTTCACAAGTTTGAGGGGTGTTATGTCCCTTTTAATGTCTATATTTACCAATATTTAGGTGTTCATCTTCCTCTAACCCCTTTCCAGAAAGAGGTTATAGATCACCCTCGTATCCCCCCTTCATAACTCTATCCTTGTGCCTGGGACTTCGTACGAGTATTTCAACACTGGTATGAATATTATGGGAGAGCGGGTTTGGCTTCTCGAGATCTTTTCTTCAATCATTATGAAGTGTGTTCTGCTTCGAAGGGTGGTGTTAGTCATTAGCTTGTTTCCCTCTGTCACGTTCAAAATCGGGTCTTCAAATTCTTCATTGACAGTTGGAAACAGTTTAAGATTAATTACTTTCTGCCTAAACCTCTTTATCCTCTCACTCATGAGGAGTTTTGCGTTGTTTCTCCTATTTCTGATGGGTGACTTGGTTGTACAAAACGGCGACGGAGATTCTGGTCTTCAGAACATTTCTTCGAATGTGCTAAAAGTTACTTGATTCCTTACGATTCCCTCAATGATTCCGATAAGGATATGAAGGGGATTATGGTTTTGTTTTCTGACTACCATAATCACATTTCTTCGAGGGTAATACCTTGCAAGGAAGTAGCGAAGGTTGCCTCTATGGAGAAGAGGAATATGATGAAATTTGTATTCTTTCGCTTTGGAGATTCAAATCACTTGAACTCCTAGGATTTAGAAAAAATAAATTATTACACAATCTTATTGAATCCCTCACAACTTGAGACATTCTTAAATTGAGAAAATCATAAAGTGATTAATGATTTTTTCTTTAAAGAGAATTTAAGAGAAAGAAATTTTCTAAATCCTTAAATGAGAATAAATATCCCCAAAGACTTAGATAGGTGTCCTATCGGGACTCAAAAATATGCCCAAAACAGTGTAAATTGATCAATTGAATTGATCCACATAAGTAAAATATTTGAATAAAATCAACAAACCTAATTTGAGTTTGACCAAACTTTAGTCTATTCAAATGAAGTATGAATTGATTCACTTGAATATTTAAACCAATTCACACATAAGTTTTATTTGATTCAAATGGAATGTTCTTTGAAAACATGAATTCGATGCATATTTAAATCGATTTAGATCATGCAAGATTATATTCACCTAAATCGATTAAAAAAAACCTTAAGTCATTTCACAAAGTCGTAGAGATGAGTCCCAAGAAAGCCTTGAATCAATTTAAATGAAACCTTGAATTGATTCATAAAGTAAGAGATAAGTCCCAAAGTTTTGGAGTTGATTAAAACTTGTAGTACCCCAATTTTGTCCGGGCAATAAAAATCGATTTCTCGATTTTTCATAATTTTTCAAAATCCATCGATTAACCTCAAAAATAAAAATAAAAAATATTTCAATTTAGTCCTTCACTCTTCATTTATCATCGATCTTACCATTATTTTTTATTTCATCAAGAAACTCCAAAAATAAATGATAAATAATAATTCATTCATGATTTTAGTGTTTTCTAACAAATTGCCAAAATTCAAAAAATTCAAATTCATAGACAAAGGATAAATGACAAAATCTTCAATTATGATCAAAGACTAGTTAAGGATTTACCAATGTTAATTTTTAGCATTAACCAAGGAATCTTCCTCTTTGGTGCTAGTCATTTTTTACTTTCCCATTTACCCTCCTTTTGTCATGCCTTTTTGGTGATACATTAGTTACCTTGCATGATGTATTTTGGATGACTTAGGGACCAAATTTTGACAGCCTTTTTACCTCCTCCAAACCTTCTTTATTTCACCTCCCATCACTATCTTTAAACCCTAACGAAGTTTGTCACTATCCTCATGAAAAATCCTAGCATTCCACTATAAATAGTGGTCATTTTTGTGAGAAGGGGGGAGCTTTTGGAGAGTAAAGAAATGATAAAAAATTTGAGAGAGAAATGGAGTTTCTTTTATGTTGAGAGTGGAAGGAAGTGGAGGTGAGAAAAATAAACAAGAAGGGGGGGTTAAATTGTGTATGCCAAAAAATCGGTTCGCTTCTCATAATGCAACTTCAGAATCTGAACCACGTTCGGAGTTTGATATCAGAAATAGTTATAACATCGGAAATAATAGTGATCAGAAGTAAAAGCAAGAAACACACAAAGATTATCCTGGTTCCTCTCCTCAAGTGAGAGTAGTCCAATCTCCTTGCCTAGACAAGAGCTTTTCACTATAACAAAAAAGATTACACTTTGCTCAAACACACTTTTAAGAGACTTCAATGCTTAATCAACCAATAAAGAGACTTCTGCTCAAGCAACCTTGCAAGAGACTCCTGCTCAATCAACCTAGAAAGAGACTTCACTGCTCAAGTACAAAGACAAGAGACTTCAATGCTCAAGCGCGTAGGCAAGAGGTTCTTAACTACTATACTTAGATACACAGATCATAAGTATAGTATTTTTGTAACAACCACAAAGGTTCTTAACCTCTTAAGATTTCTAAGATATACAAAGATAAGAAATCTTAAGATCTTATGCAATAACAGTTACAAATGAAACCTCAAAGTTATACTCGAGATATTATATTGTATTGTAGTGTTGTAACCTTCCTTCAAATCTTCAGCTTCCTTTTATAGAGGTTGAGAAAGAGTTGTTGGAGGGTTTGAGCATTAGAGCTAACTTAGTGATGAGGCATGCCAAGAGAGACATTGGAGGATGTAGGGGTGGCAAAACGGGTTGTGGCCCGCCGGGCCGGCCCATGCACCCGCCAAAAAATGGCGGGTTTGGTTGGATTTTTGTGCCCTCCTACCCGCCTAGCCCATCCCTCTTTAAGACCGCCCCTCCTTAAACCCGCCAAAAATAAGGGCGGGTTGGAACGTAGTTATCAAGCACTAAAATCATTTTTTTGTTGGTTGAAGGTTAATATTTGAACAATATTTTGGAATACTTGTTGATGATTTTATTTTATACATTTATTTGTGAATATATGCAATATTTTTTGAAGTAAAATTGGTTTAAAATATGCTTTATAAAAATTATTCTAAAAAATCAGTGAAAATCTAATTGAAATGTAAAAATAAGCATATTAATCTATTAAAAAAATTAAAAATAAATAAATAAATCCCTCCACCTTGGTAGGGCGAGATATATTTTTAAGCCTATTTTCACTTGGCGGGCTTGCCCGCCCCGCCCTTTTTTTTGGCGGGCTTAAGGCGGGGCGGGGCGGGAGGCCCGTTTTGCCACCCCTAGGAAGATGTTTCTGGTTAGAAGCATTGTCCACTGAATAATGGCATTGTTCACAACACCTTTCAAAGTACTAGGTATCTACCAAAATATAGAACATACTAAAGAGGTCACATCACCATTCCTTAACCATTGCAAAACGAAACCCTAGTTGACACTTTCCAGAAATCTGGCGCTTTGACAAGATTGGTCTGCTTTTGGTACAGGGTACGGATCAAAGGTACCTTTGGCTTACTGAGTCTGAGTTGACAGCAGAGAGTGAAACATATTACCAGATTCTGAACTTTCAGAGGCTGATGAACACATTCAGAGTCACCAGATTCTAATCAGTCAGAATCACCAGATCCTGATTATTCAGAATTTGAGTAACATTGCTTCTCCACATATGATTTCAACGGGATTAATTCAAAGTGAATTCTAAGCTTTTGATCCTGCACACTTGAACATATGTTAGTATACCCATTTGTTCTCTAAATACTTTGTTATCATCAAAACCCAAGGGATATGAACAATTTTGCTCCAACAATCTCCCCCTTTTTTTATGATGACAAACAAATGAATTTAAGAACAATGGTTGGTCGGTTGAATCAACTTGACAACATTAGAGTCTGAGGTTTTTAATCCCCCCTGAGTCTAATAGTCCAAAAGTTGATTTTTTTAAACTCCCCTTAAGTTCTAACCAAGTTAATTTAAACTTATTTTGATCAAAAAATGTTCAGATGAAAGCAATATCAAAATAATTGAATAATTAGGGTTCAAGTAAACTAAAAGCATTCAAAAAAAATACTTTTAATCTTCTTAAATACTCTCATGAATTCTCCCCTTTTTGTCATCAACAAGAAGTGAGTTCGAACAAGTCAGCATAAGACAAAAAATATTTAGGAATGAAAAAATATGTGGGAAAAAATGAAATCTGATAACACATAGCAAAAACAATTTTTCCTCTTCCCAATAGAGAGAAACGACTATAATGGATGAAATATTTCTGCATTTCTCAAGACGGCCACACGTCATCCAAGAATATCAACCATCATAAATAATCATTGCAGGCATTAAATCATCAGAAGTTCCATTTTCCAATCGCAACGTACAAGTCACTCAACCTCCTCAATAAAAGCACAACTTCATAACCAGACTTCTCATCTTTTCAACCAACTCTTCTTATCTTCCTAGCAACATGAGTTATCCATCAGAGAAGGCTAAGAACATTATCTCGATAAAGGTCATTATTGAGAGCAAAACCATCACTTTGGTACAACACCTTCAACAATCCACTGAGGAGGCCCAGCCATCTAGGTCGATTGTTGTTAGGGATGCACTAAGGGTGAGGAAACCCAAGAAGAAGAAGAAGAAGAAGAAGAAGAAGAAGAAGAAGAAGAAGAAGAAGAAAAAGAAGAAGAAGAAGAAGAAGAAAAAAAAGAAGAAGAAGATGCAGAAGAAGAAGAAGAAGAAAATGGCGATGAGGAATTTTTTTTACTATGACTCGGATGAGGGAAGTGAGAAGCGAGTCTTGGATTGGGAAGATTCCTATAGTGCTAGGGGATATTGTTCCGATCCGGACAAACTTATGTAATCCAAGACATCTTGTACTCTTTCCATTTTATCAATGAAAAAATTTCCTTTTTGCAATGATTTTTTCTGAGTAGTTGATTGATTCTATTTGAATGTGTTAATCGTCCAGGAAGTTTCTAGAAATAATTCATCCAAAAAATTACTCAAAGAAATCAAAGATTATTTCTAACACTTATCAGATAATAATAATGATTCCTAGAAAAATATAGCTTACAGTAAAAACACATAAGCATGAAGAACAAATCAGCAGGATGAATTACCAAATAATATGGATGAATAAACACAAAAAATGGCATATATTAAACACAAGATAAGTTAAAAAAAAACATAAAAATGGGTTTTAGATCTTAAGCCTAAGTTTTATCAGAAGATCAAACACGAACATAAGATCTGCACCCATGATGTCTTGGCTTGCATCCATAGACTTCATCCTTTCATCCATTTCATTTTGCTTGACAATCATGGCTTGTTGAGTAGTGAAGATGGCTGGAAATCTACCTGAGTGAATCGCACACTCAAAGATACAACAGAGTCACCACCGAACTTTATTTAGTCCGAAAGGACAGGGAAAATATCGATAAAACCCAAGGGGAAGAGAAACGGGAACGGGGGGTCGGTTATGCGAAAGGAAGGTATTAGCACCTAACGCATCCGTCGTACTCGACGGCAACCATTTCGCTTGCTTCTAGGCTTGGATGGGTTATCTATCTAAAGGCTTCTAGCTAAAAGAAGAGGAGAGAGAGAGAGAGAGAGAGAGAGAGCGAGCGGGAGAGAGAAAGGGGAAAAAGAAAGGAAAGAAAGAAAGTGCTTGCGGAGGAATAAAGTCCTCGTGCCTACGTACCCTCATAGTGCAATGAGGAAGTCAGAGCGTCGTAGTTCATGGAACCAGGGGACAGAAAGCAAACGAAGAAAGGGAGAAGGAAGGAAGGGTGGAAGTGTGCTCGCCGAGATCATTGCGATCTCATGCCTACGTATCATGCATTCGAAAGAATGCAGAATCAAAGCTTCCGTAGTTCGGGGAACTGAACGGAAAAGGAAAAGGAAAAGAAAGTGGTGTCAAAACCAAGAGCAAAAGAAAGAAGGAAATTCCACTGAGGATTCCAAAGAAGTGGTGTCAAAACCAAGAAAGGAGTGTAAAGAAAAAGTAACTGTACTGAGAATAAGGTAGAATGGTGTCGAAACTAAGAGAATAAAGGAATAAAGGAGAAATGGTGTCCAAACCAAGAGAATAAGGGAATAAGAGAGAAATGGTGTCCAAACCAAGAGAATAAAAGATAAAGAAAGATCCGCTGGGGATAACAAAGAGAATTGGTGTCGAAACCAAGAGAGTAAGAGCAAAGGGAATAGGAAGGACTCCGCTGGGGACCCAAATAAAGGGATGGTGTCATAACCAAGAGAAAAAGGAGACTCGGTATATTAACTGGCTAGCAGTGGTTAACCGAAGAAAGAAAGTAGGACCCTGGCGGGGAAAAGGAGCTGGTGTCAACAGACGGACTGTGATAAACCAAGACAGAGAATGCTGAACCAAGAGAAGGTGTTTGAC
This sequence comes from Lathyrus tuberosus, assembly GCA_022829125.1. Lineage (NCBI taxonomy): Eukaryota > Viridiplantae > Streptophyta > Magnoliopsida > Fabales > Fabaceae > Lathyrus > Lathyrus tuberosus. The sequence continues at coordinate 2,144,714 of JALAZF010000179.1, forward strand.
TCTGAAGGGACCTCGGTATATTAACTGATAAACAGTGGTTAACCGAGGAAAGAAATGACTGTAACTCTGTGGGGGTAGAGAAGCATTGGTTTTAACAGAGAAAATTGTGATCAACCAGAAGAGCAGGTGTAAGACCGATCGAAGGTCGTAACCCAAAAGGGGTGTTGGTATTGACTGAACAAACAGTACTTGACCAACTAAGAAAGGGTATTGAACCAAAAGAGGTTACTAGCCCAAGGGTGCAAGTATTCGAACCAATAAAGGTTACCAACTGCGGGGTTCGGTTTTAATAGGAGAACTGTGATTAACCGAGAAAAATGAGTGATTAACCAAAGGGAGGTGATTAACTCAAAAAAAGGGATTCAGTATTTTAACAGACAGACTGTGGTTAACTTAAGAAAAAGGTGATTAACCGAGAGAAGGTGATTAACCCGAGGACACTCATTGATTAACAGACGGACTGTGATTAACTGAAAGAGATAACAAGCATTGGTGTTTTAACTGACATGCAGTGGTTAACCAATCAAAGGGAGAGAAACCAAAGAAAATGGTGCAAAACTGGGGAAGTGTCGGTTGTTTAATAGAAAGATTGTGTTTAACCGGAGAAAGGAATAGAAACTCTGCAGGGGAATCTAAATACAATGATTGATTTCAAGAGGAAAGGAGTGATGGAACAAAGAGAGATTGCTAGCGCAAGAATAATGATCTCAACCAAGAAGGATGGTGATTGATCAAAAGGAGGGATTGAAAGAGATATGAGTGATCAAGGATCAACTCGACTGGGGAATGAGAAACACTATAGCTGGAGGATAGAGGTGACTATTCTCGAGGAGAGGACAAGACGCCCTTACCAAAGAAATAGCCAGAATGAGGTTGGAAAGACTCCATCCTCATTCCTTCTCTAGCACCCAAAATATAGTGTGGAAAGAGAAACGGACAATGCAACCGCTCCAATGTTGTACAGTGCTCCTGCGTAGAGAAACGGACAGCATAACGGCGTCAATTTGTACAGTGCTCCGATGCAAGGCACAACGCGAAACTCCAATTCCACGGGGTAAAAGAGAGAGAAAACTCTAAAGGAGTCCTAAAGAGAGGAAAATGGAAGATCGACTAATCGAAACAAAGTTTCGATCAATTAATCAAGGGATGAACATGCTAACAACTTTCCAAATAGGATGAAAAGTCATTAAAGCAAAAAGGAGTGCATTATTGATTATACAAGATTAAGTTTATCCATGAAAAAAAAACTTAATGCAAGCTGAAATGGAAAGTGCAAAACAGTGCCAAATGATCATCAAAGTGTCACACAAAATCATGTATCATGTGAACAAAGATAGTGCAAGAATTGCTATGTTCATACAATGCTAAGAACATGAAACAAATGAATAATCGAAAATGTGCATTGAAAGTTCATGAATATGCTTCGACCAGAAGTGAAATGACATTTGGAACATCGATAAAATCAAGCATGATAATCAATGGAAGCTAAAATGAGGAAAGCATGGCAAACACACTTGAAAATGCAAGAAAATGGAAATTGTGTTCAGTGTTAACCGGTTACTCACCATGCGTTAATCGGTTAATTGCTTGAAAATCAGCGTTTTTGGTGAAAATTGAACTGAGTAACCGGTTACTCACCATGTGTTAACCGGTTAACACTGAACAGTTGTGAAAAAAACCAGAAAAAACAGCTATTCAAAAGTGGTTTTCAACACATAATCACTTATGCAAACTACCACATGCTAGGACAAGAGATTGTGTACGAAAATTGAACTTGAAAACAACAAATAACCAGAGATAGAATCAACTAATAAAATTGGATCATGGATCAAACAAATGCAAAACCAAATCACACACAACATTTATCGACTACATTGCGAGCGATACGAAAATGTGCGAAACGGTAAAATTAGTTAGATCTACCAACCTACAAGCCGGAGATTTGGCTTGGCAAATGTTGCAAAGGATTCTTGATGCAGAAAATCAAAGAAAACCAGAGGAATCTTCAATTTGTAGACGAACCGTATCGAAATCGAGCAAAATACGATAAAGCTCCAAAATGCGAATTCGAACCGTTGGAAGTTGCAGCAAATACTCAAGATTAATCCAAAAGCTGAAATAACTCCAGAAATCCAAGAGTAATAGCAAGAACGATGAAGGTTGAGCTCAAGAAATAATCACTTTTGATGTAAAAGTGATTATCCTTCAAAGTAGAAATGAGCTTTAGTGAGGTTTTGGAAGAGAATTGAGATGAAGATGAAGATGTAGTAGAGAAATCCAGAGAGAATGTGGGAGAATTGAGAGTGAAATGGAGCAAATGGTTCAAGGTCCTTGAAAATGAGTGAAGGTGAGTTTATATAGATTTTAGGTTTTGAGTGTGAGATGGTTTGGAATTTGGTTTGGGATTAGCTTTGGGTTTGGAACTAGGCTAGGAGTTAGTTGAACTTGACTCACCGAGTCAAGGCGGTTAACTCGGTTAGTTAGAACCAACTCGGTACCAATCCCAATGTGAGTTTCAAAATCCAAAGGTTGACATGTTGGTACATTAAGTAACATGGTGCACTTAAATTAAAGTGATGCATTGGAATAAATACACTTGGGTTGGAATGAATAGTGTTGAAATATCTAGAGAAGTCTAGAATGTTCCACACGCTGCTAGAATCAAGTAGAACCAAAGACCAAAGAGAGTGCATGGGTGTTGTCCCAAAATGCAGCAGAAATCACAAAATCTGCATGTGTTAACCGGTTAACAGAATTACAAAGAAATTGTGTTAACCGGTTACTCATACCAAATTTTGCCCATTTTGCTTGAAAAATGATGTTGTGGTCCCGGCTTCGATTTTCCACCTCTTGTTTTGATGAATAAACATGGAAACCTTTATTTTGAGCTTGTTTTGATGAGGTGATGACCTTGTGAGGATATGATTAATCGGGCTTGAAAGACCTGAATATCCTGCAACAAGAAACACACGAAGAAAAGTGCGAATGCATATGCTAGCGATGCGAATGCTTATGCTCATGCAAAAGGCAAAAGAGGGAGGTCAAATTTCGGGTTACGACAAGTAGCAGTAACAGAAGCCAAGTTATTCTCTAAAAGATTTTGTCTTAAGTAGGAGGATGCAACAAACTCTAAAGTCGCATCATTCAGATTTTAAAAAACTAATGCAACTGATGCGCTTCGAGCACACTGGTGTGTTCGTCGAATAAAGATTGCAAGTATACAGCTGTTCGCGTAGTTTTAAAAAGGTTGTCGAACCCACAGGGAAGTGACAATCAAACTAATGCAATCTATTATCGCAGTGCAAAGCTAAGGTTAAAGATTAACAGATTTGAGGCGGGAAGAAAGAAATACTAATTTCTAAAGGTTTTTAAAATAACAATAAAAATGAGCCCGGGATATGGATTCCGCGTGCCTAAGGGACTTGTAGAAATTACTAACTTAAACACTCTCGGGCTATCGACAAGAACCACACCTTTCAACCACAGGATTTTGCTTTCGCTCGCCCGTTTCAATTAAAAAGCGTATTTTGAAAGTTAATGAAATTCTAAATGATGCCTAAAGCGTTCTCGCTATTTTTAGGATCGATGCCTAGTTTCCAATATCAATTCATCCCTCACACTCTCGCGTTATCGGTCCAAACTTAGTTTATTCCTCACTCTCGTGTCGAAATAATAAAACTTGAATATTTGGAAACATAGACCAAAACTAACATACAATCAATAATTTTGTGCCTAAATTTTCTACGGAGTCCCGTCGATAACGACGGTCCTCATATACCGAACTAAATTAATTTAATAGGACATATTATTTTTCGTAGCAAACATATTAACGGTAATCAAAATCAAAACCACCATTGCAACCAAAATTAAAGTAAATACTAATACAATAGTAAAAACAAGAAATAAACTGGTAGAGTAAAATACGGAACTTGGATTGAAATTTATGTCGGCATGCTTGTTCATAATCCAAACAGTACAGCAGTAAAAAGAAAATACAATAAAAAGTGTGACAATCCCTCGATGTGAGTTATTGTTGCTTTACAACTGAATTTATGCCTAAAAATGCTAAACAGAATTCTGCAATGCTTCCACATGATTTTGGAGTGTGTGGAAAGTGTCCAAGAGGTCCTTTATATAAAGGAATGGAGACCTCAAAATGCTCTGGTCGTGGCCTCTGAGTGGATGGAAAAAAAGGAAAAGTAATAACCGCTCAAAACGGTTGCAGAATTTGAAATCTGCAAATGCGCTGACATGGCGAACGCCATTGGGTCATGGCGAATGCCATGTCCTCCATTCATTAATTGATGTGGCATGTTGATAGATGGCGAACGCCATCTAGCCATGGCAAATGCCATATCAGCAAAAGGGGCAGAAAGTCTTCTTTTTGCTGCATTTTCCTATTCTTCCACTCTTTTTCCGATTCTCTCCCGATTCTGCAGCAGATGAAGCTATCAACTGCAAAACACAACAAAACAAATTAAAATGCAAACAAGACTTGATAAAAACAGACAAATAGTACGCGCAATGAGCCTTAAAATATGATATGATTTCTTGTTATCAAACTCCCCCACACTAATACTTTTGCTTGTCCTCAAGCAAACTCGCAACACATATGAAAACAGTAAATGCAATATCCGAAACAAATGCACGGCATGACTCTAAGATGGTACACAACTATTAGGCTAATGCTAAAAGGATAAGTACTAGACTTTGATAACAAGGGTACCGTAATGTCACATATCTGCATTTGCGGACAAAAACTCCCCCTATGTGATACCAATCCAAATCATACCATTATAACTCGACCTATATTCCCCGTTTATTTTTCCCTCTTTTTCATTCTCGCGCGATCACATTAAGCCTGTTATCCCCGCACTCGCATGGTAAGTGAATCTGTTAGTGTTTATGATCTCGGTATTCAAAATTTTGCTCTTTTTTCTTTTCTTTTTCTTTTTCTTTTTGAATTTCAGAAATCTGATCTGTTGGGCTAAATGGTCGGGTGAGGACCACCTAACTTAGAGGGAACTGAATCTTTTCATTCGCTTTTCTATAAAACAGCTCAATTCAAATTATTTTTCGAGATCACCATATATTTACATCGGTTCATTACTTAGCGTGTGTGCCTCAAGATGGTGTTGACCGCTAACATAAACTACTGAAGAGACTACTACAGAAACTCAGAAATCAAGGTCTCGGCATAATGGTTATTTAGATCGATGTCGCATACCTAGGGAGTCTAGGGTGCTAAGACGGTACCGATGATATCAAGACTTTCCCAAGTCTAATTAACATAGCCTATAAGTGAAAAGTGTCATGCTATTGAATCGGGAAAAAAATTCTCTGGGGTCAATTTTTATCAATCTTAGGGGAATTATCTAACAAAAGGAAAAGATAACATACAATAGGACTAAATCGGCGCATAAAAGACTCGACACAACTAAAATAGAAATAAACTAACTAGAAAAACATAAAAGCAACATAAAAATAACAGAAAACTAAAAACAAAGCAATAAAGCTCCTCCCCCACACTTGAACCAAACATTGTCCCCAATGTTTTAGTACAAGGTGTAATACCTCAAAATTTGCCCTCTCATTTAGCATGAGCTTTCATTTCATTGCATTGCATTCAAGCATAGAAAAATAAAACATTAAGCATTGCATTGCATATTGCATAAGGACATGTGATCAAGGCATCTTCCTTTGGTTTGATCTTCCGTATTCAAAGGAGTATCAGCGTGCATTCAAAGATAAGTGTTTAGCTTCAAGTCAAAGATGATTGTTCAGTTGCGATCCTATTCAGGTGGACGTTTGACCTAATCATGGTCAAACTACCAAGAGGTTGTTTTGAATTCAGATTACCTGTATCAGTGGCTATTTCTCAGGCGGTGTGTATTCAAGGTCGAATCATTATAGGTAGAATTCATCAGGTCAGCAAACAGTGGTTCATGGGAGGTTTGATCCAGAAGATCATAAATTCATAAGATGATTCACTCAGAGGGTTGTTATTGCAAGTTGTTCATAAAGGGTTATGTGCATTTAATCGTGATGCTGTGAAAAGCTTGGAATTTGTGTGATTTAGTTATCCATTTTTTAAAACCATTTTTCTTTATCCATTTTTAAAACCATTTTTCATTATCCATTTTGAACCACTTCTATATCCATTTTAATTTCATCTCATGCTTAAACAAATTCCAAATCCAATTGTTCACTCACGTATCCATTTCTATTTCTTCTTGCCCATATTTGATATCCATTTTATCCATATTCCTAAGTCCAAATTCTATATCCAACTAAAATCCTTTTCACCAATTTCTATCATGAACCAAATAGTATTCAATGTACATTTTTTTATTAGTCTCCAAATTCTATCCACAAATTCAAGTCTACGTCACATACCTAAAGCAATTTTTAAACTCATGTTCAATTTTGACCCAATATCTAATCCATATTCCACATTCACTATTCCATATCTATTTTTACTTAATAACCAATATCCAAGAAACCAATGCACTGTTCATTTAGATTTAGAATCTTCTCTTTGAGAAAGATTGGACCTTGCTAGCTTTATGAGGAATGAACCTCTTTCTGATGAATTGGGTGATGTTAAGATGATTGTTAAGGCAAATTTGGTTACATATAGAGGTCATGATACGGTTTCGAAGAAGTTGGCCATTGGGATTTGTTCAATGAATGCTTACAGTTCTCAGGGCCAAGTCTAGATGAAAAGCAAGTAAGGAGCATTGGTGATCACTGCCAGTTCGTCAAGGAAGCATAAAAGAGCGGAAAAATTCCGAAGAAAAAACTGGATTGACAACATAAAAACAGATAGAAATTACAAATATAGCAGTGCTTAATAGGAAATTCATGGCAGGTTCAGAAAATAACAGATTACACCAGAAATTTCACAGAACAGATAACGGTTATTTTCACAAGATTTCAATCTAACATTTCCAATAGCCTTCCAACTAATTTTCACACTGCATAATTCATTTCATAACAGAAAATTCAGAGAAAAAACTCTACATTCACCAGAACATTCTCTAACCAATTTTTCCTGCTAACAGAATCCTAGCCAACTAATTCCCTCCAACAGAACTCCAATTCTTCATTCACGACTAACCAACCTTCAAAACAGTTAGAGAGTTCATAACTACCATAACCGAATTTCTAACAGAGATAACAAAACCAAACCAATCTTCATTCTCCAACCTTCACCTTCAACCATCTGGAATCTATCTTCTTCTCGATCTCTGAATTCACCCTCACTTGAAATCGTTTTCCACAAATCGCTAACTGATCCTCTCCTTTTGGCTCATAGCAGCATCTTCCCCTTTGATTTCTGTGTCGATTCTGCGTCGCCAAATCCTTCAATTTCTCTCTGAAACTTCAAGCTTCAATTCACCATAAAACTCTGCAAAATTCATCAAAGAACCATCATCTGCGATTCATCAATCATCATCAGAAACCTGAAATTCGCGGCACTCGCAACATCACAAAACCAGCAGCAAATTGAAGAAGAAGAGAAGTGAGAGAGGAAGAGGGAATAAACTATACCTATGATGTTACCGACGCCAATTTGATCGCAAGCAACCGTAATGGATTCTTCATTAACTCTGCATCGCCTCATTGCAAACTTTTGATTCATAACCTGCAATTCGTCAACAAGTAATCCTTCATCATCAACCTAACAAGAAACTGCAACAAGATTGAAGGGAGGAAGATATTCGTTCTTCTCCTGCAAATCAACGATTCCACTCTTCAATCTACTCCTCCTTCGGTAATGAACGCAGAAGCTGCATCAAGCTTTTCTTCAACCAACAACAATGGCGAGAGGCAAATTCGAAGAGTAGAATAAGTGACAGAATCAAAACGAGGAAAAAAGCGAGCCTTATACCTGAAAGTGTTTCATCCGTCCATCACAAGAGGCGAATCGTGCAGAGATAGATGATGCTGAGGTCGGACGTGGTGAGTTTGGCGTGACGGAGAGGATCGACCGGTGATGTTGTAGAGTTGAGAAATCGCGCATGAATAGTCAGAGGAGAAGGAAAGGAAGACGATGGCATGGTCATTGTTGAAACAGCAACGGTATTTTGAAATAAAGGAAGGGGACGTCGGTGAAAGATATTGTTGAAACGGCGGCGAGGAATGCTGAGTGAAGAAGAAGATTGAGGCGTTGGATTTCAAGGTTGGGAATGGCTGAGGGAAGTTTTCATAGACTTAGGGTTTGTTCTCTGTTAGCTTGAACCAAACCGGACCGGGCCTCCATGTAATTCCTTTCCACACGTTTAAGATGCTATCCACACCCTCCACAATCAGAACTACACCCCTCTGTTTCTCTATTCTTTTTTAATTTAATTTGTGATTAATTGATAATTTTTTCTTGGTGACGATTGTGATTTTGTTCCTATTGATTGATACCTTGATTGGTTTCTTGACAATTCTAATGGGGATTTTTGTTGATGATTTTTGTTAAGGTGTCGATTAATTTCGATTTAAGACGTTGACCGATTTCGATTAAAGACTCATGGATTTTTGGATCGATGACGATCGATCTTTTGGATATCTCTTCATGGAATAATTTTGGAAGATTAGGCATTTATTTAGCCTCCAAGGTTGATTACAAGACTTGCACGAAGTTTCGAGTTTCTTATTATGTGAAAAATCGCCACTTCGATCAAGTAAGAAATTTCGACTTTAATGCATCATTCTAGCTTGTATGTGGTTTAGGATCATATAGTATAGGTTGCATATTGAGCCCTCCCACCTGAGGCACTGGTTTTAGCTTGATTCATGATGATATGTGACGATTCGAAGCTTAGGTTATGCGTGATAAGTTTGTCTTCCTAGCATTTTCCCTTAATCGCAAGTTTTGCTCGTTTCGTTCTAATTATTAAAAATAGTTTCGTCCATCAGAAAATTCCAATAAAATTCATGAATGTTCTTGGATGTGTTAGTTAATTTTTGGATATTTTTAATTCCATTTTTGGGGCAGTTTGATATTTCTTCTGGAATTTTGGAAAGGGTTGAGTTCTTAATGGTGTATCTTGTGATGCAAGTCTTAGAATGTGATATTAACTTGACAATTTGGAGCTAATTTTTGGTGTACATTTAGTCCTCTGATTATATGACCTAATGATGTTTGATTGGTGCCATGTCCATGATTATTGAATTGATTTTGAGCATCATCTTTGTGCCTTATCTTGTAAGAGCGTCATTGATAAATTGATCCATGTTTGCAATTGATTGAATATGTTTGGTGCATGGTATGAACCCTATCTTTTGTATGTGATTACCTACTGGACTTGGAATGACTTGGTTGATTACTCATAATTTTAAAGAGTATTTTTCTATTTTTCAATCATTTTCCAATGCGAACCGAACATGTTGATACATGCTTAGAAAAAGGTCATGTTTAGGAATTGTATGAGGGCACTTTGGGCCAACTTTGAATATGAGTTTTAGCATATTATTAAGTGTATTTTGATGCACAATTGAGACATGCTTGATAATTACATTTGATCATTTCACATGCCTTAAATGATGCCTTCTTTGTGTGTATGCGAGCTTGAATTTGTGTTTCACTTTGGCCACTTCTTTTGATGCCACTTGTATTCCATGTTCATGATTGTTTTTGGGATTCAATTAGGACATTTTATAGGTCATTTGCCTCTGGTGTGTTATCTTTAACATTGCTTTACCATGTAATTTCATTTGCCTTACTTGAATGACAATTTTACATCCTTGTATGGGAAGTTTGAATGTGATTTTGCTCATGGAATGAATTGACTTTGGAGAGAGAGTTTAATGCAAACCTTGGTGACACGTTGAGACTGGTTTTAAGCATGTGTATAAGTTGTTTCACTTTTAACCTTGGTCCATCTTCACATTTTAATTCAATTCATCTAACTCGTAATGGCTTTCTTTTGTTGGTTTACCTTTAACTTCAAAGTAGATTAGTCTTGTAGCATAATTGTAACTTGACTTGTAATCTCGTAATCCTTTTAGGTCTTTCAATGTGACTAATGTGACTCAAATGTACATAGCCATTAGACTTAGGTTTCATGTTGTACATACACTCTCTTGTTATTACTAATGTCTTTGGTTCACATGTGCAAGGTACATAAAGGAGACATTCCAAAGGAGGTTTGACCATTTCATTTTTGTAAATAAAAACTTGTTTCTAACTTGGTTTGCTATTTGTTCATAGGTGCTTTCGTGACTTGCTTTCGCTGCTTTGCTACGGACTCATATCCGGTTGGTAGGACTCCTTATCTCTTCGCTTCTCTTTAATGCTTTCAAGTGCCATGAGAAGTAGGAATAGTTGATGCCATGATAAGTAGGGTTGTATGGAAAGCCCTCAAGTGAGGCCATGATTGTGCTTGTTTAATATTGTGCCTGAAGACCTCTATGAGGCATCCCATTCCCATTTCCCATGGTAAGACCTCCAAGGAGGCAACTGACGGAAGGTAGGGTTCGCAATCAACCCCCGTTATTCTAGTTGAGTCGTTCTTAGCTCTCATTACATGATTGAAGCTTTGAACATCACCTGCTCCTGTTATCGAGTTGGTCAAGTGGAAGATAGGGTTCGTAACCAACCCCCACGCCTTGTCTATAGCTTGCATTGACCAATGCTGATGCTTGTGTGATCTGATTCACATCTTCCCTTTTCTTACTCTGCTCTCCATGATTCTTGATACCATTGGGTGAGCACTCATACTTCCCACACTTAGCTTATTTGCCTCGGTTGATATGACCCCTTGGCTAAAGCTCCCCTCTTTTTCTACTTTGATTGTGTGACATTGCTGTTTATTGACACTGTTTACTCTTTCATTGCTTTCATTTCATTTTGTGATTGATTCATCCTTTGTTTACTTGTCTGATGACATGATCCCGTAGGATTTCTAGCTCCACTTAATTTTTGATTAAGTCAGAGGTAGGAGAGACATTAGGATAGCAATCCATGCATGACAACATTAGGTAGACTGCCTTCTCTTTCCTTTAAACTTAGGGTTTCTTAAACCACATTAACCTTAGGACCTCCAAACATGCTAACACTAGGGTGTGTCTTAGTCTCCCCTTAGTTTTCACCTTTACCCCTCTTTTGAGTCTCTTCTCTCTCACCTTATAATAAAAAAAACACTTAATAAAGGCATAACAAATATTGTATTTAGGCCTTTCATGTGGGAACAAGGAGGTGAGGGGTCTTCTCTCATTTCTTTGGGAATGTTTAGTCTACGTCCCGTCTTGGGTCGATATGCGAGGCATTCGATCCTATGTGAAGGACTTAAATACAATACGTGTTACAAAACACCAAATAAACAAAACACTTCTTTCTTAAAAGACAAAAACAAACAAACAAATTCTTTCCTCATCTCCTTCATTTTATTCCTTAAGGATGCGTCATGTCCGTTCTACCGCAAACAGGTAACGCCTAAGTCTCCCTACAGCGAGCCGCAACACCTAACTGCTGGAACACGCACTCCAACGTTTCCACTAAAAAACACAAAAAAACTTTCCCTAGGTGAGGGGAACTACGTCGCTCTGATTCTCATGTTCCTGATGAGATACGTAGGCAGTGGGGTAGGGCCTATTCGAGCACTTCTTTTATTTTTCGTACATTTGTTTCTTGTTCTCTCTCTCATTTCTTTTTTTATCCCAATTCCTGTTCCTTTTCCTTTTTAGTTAGCAGTTCCTTTTCCAGTATCCAGTTCTTACACCCTTTGATTGAAGCAGCAAGCGTGGATCCCATCGGGTACGATGGACGCGTGGGGGTGCTAATACCTTCCTCTCGCGTAACCGACTCCCGAACCTAGTTCTCTTGGTCGCAAAACCATGCTCTTTCCTTCCTTCAGGTTTATGCGATGTTTCCTTTCCCTCTCTTGGGATAAATACACATTGCTGGCGACTCTGTTTCGGTGCCACTTTCGCGTTTGTACTTGGATGAAAATCCCGGGAGCGACAGCTGGCGACTCTGCTGGGGACCGAACCCAGAATCTCTGGTTTCCTTAGCGAGTCAATCCTAGTGCTTGTCTATTTTTGTTTCATTGGGTGTTTTTATGGAGCAGTAGTGTTGTTTTTTACTGTTTTACTGTATTGTTGTTTATAGTATTACTGCTTTACTGTATCTTGCTGTATTACTGTTTTTACTGCATTTACGGCATTACATATCATTATATGTTGGACTGTGCTGGTTTTTCTGTTTGGTGGGCAGGGTGTTCCGAGGGATAAGCCCACTACCCAGGCTTGAGTACACACCTAGGTATTAGAGTGGATAGTCATGACGCTTGCGTGGTGGTGACCACGTATTGTTGTTCATGAGACCCACAACCAGACGAGGTTCTATCAGGAGCTTTCTGCTACTGCATGTTATGCAGGCCAGTAGTTATTCTCTTGAGGAACTGTCGACTCTGGTGACCATTCCCGAGGACTTAGTTGCGGCACTCCTCCCGAGATGTGACAGTGGCAGACCATATTATGTGGCAAGCCCATTGCACATTCTCGATTCGAGGACCCAATGCTGGGAACTTGCTGTAGGATTCCTTTTTGAAAGAGAATCAGTGGAGGCACTCCTCGATTGGCGATAGTACTGTACCCCGAGGGATAAATGTACTATTGCTTCTCGACCTCAGTGCCAGAAGCTGAGGCCCTTTCGTTTTGGAGAATCAGTTGAGGCCTCCTCGATTGATGATGATGCCAAACCAGAAATGGTGAACGTATCATCATTTCTCGACCTGAGAGCCCGGGATACTGAGGACCCTAGTACCCACATGTGAGAGGGGCGGGTTGTTTACAGGTTTGCAGGTAACCTTGACCTTCAACCTACCCGGTATCCTGGTTTTCCTATCAGTGTCGACTCATTAGCCTAGTATTATGGTATTCTGACATTGTGACTATCCCGGTATTCTGATTAGGTCGGCACTCTGATTATGCCGATATTCTGGTATTCTGATTATGCCGATATTCTGGCATTTTGGTATTCTAATTATGCCGATATTCTGGCATTCTGGTATTCTGATTATTCTGGTATTCTGATTATGCCGATATTTTGGGAATCATGGCATTTTGATTATTCAGATATTTTGGTATTCCGGTATTTCTCTTCAGAGCAGACCTGTGAACTTATTCATTCATCGGCACGACACAACACTTATTCAGACTATATGGAAGCTTTGATCCCATGTCTTATTGCATTCATATTATTACATTGCATTTGTATCTTGCATCATTTTGCATATCTTTCTCCAGGCTAGACCAGTGAGCTCATCCATCCTTTGACTCGACTTGCAGTTGGTTTCCCTACTTTCGTATTGGACTGGAATTAACTTTTGGGAGCATCATGAACTCGAAAGAGCAGAATCAGCTTGTGACCAGGGCCGATGTTGAATTGATGAAAACTCAGTTGGACCAACTAATGGAAGTTGTGGCCGCCATGACAAGGGGAGGGGCCAATATTTAGAGAATTGAGAATGTCATTCCACCTCTAATGAACAATGTTTCTCAAGCTCAGCAGGTGTGAATCCCTGTTGAGAATCAGGTTATGCAAGGACGTCCTTTTGTCCGAGGCGAACATTCGTCTTCTCTCGATGATGCTGATTATAATAGTTTTGCATTCTCTGTGCCAGATGTCTAAGGGGTAGTTCCAAAGATGAAGCCTAAGGATCCACGATCTGTTGATGACGAAAAATACTGTGTATTGGATGAGAAACTTAAAGCCCTGGAGAGGCGTGATACTCTTGAGTTGATCGTTTCGAGCATGTGTTTAGTGCCCGGCCTGGTAATGCCTCCAAAGTTCAAAACGCCGAAGTTTGAGTAGTACAAAGGGGATGCTTGTCCAAAGCAACATTTGGTGATGTTTTGCCGAAGAATGACCTCTTATGTCCACAACGACAAGCTCATGATTCAATGTTTCCAAGACAGTCTGAGTGGGGGCAGCAGTGTATTGGTATATGCAGTTAAAGAGTGGTTGCATCCAATCATGGTCAGATCTAGCCAACGCCTTCGTGAAGCAATACAACTATAATCTTGACATGGCTCCCAGCCGAATGCATTTGCAAGACTAGTCTCAAGCAGATAATGAATCATTCAGAGGGTATGCTCAGAGATGGAGAGAGTTAGCTACTCGTGTTCAACCACCACTTTCGGATAGAGAATTGGTAGATTAGTTCATGGATACCTTGCAAGGTTCGTACTTGGAAAAGATGATTGTCAATAGGGAGGCAAAATTTTCTGACCTGGTAATGGTAGGAGAACATATCGAGAGCCTGCGCAAGTATGGAAAGATGCAAGACGTCTCAAATTTCCAAGCTAATGAAAGTGCATCAGTTGTCAGATCTCAAGAAGAATTCGAGGAAGAAAATAGTCCCATTCAGGAATCTGTACCACCTCATTCTCAACGTTCAGGCATATCAACTATTCAAAGTCAGTAATCTTCTGAGTCTTCGACAGTATCTTTCTCTAAGTCAGGGACATCCTCAGAATCAACGGCCATATCGCCGTCAGTCGCGTCAGCACGCCCGACAAAGACCAAGAAAGCCGAGAGGCATTTCACTCAGTTGCCAATGTCGTACAGTCGGGTATTGCAAGATTTGATTAAAGGTGGATTAATAGTGTCGAAGAAATTGAAGCCAATGCCTTTTCCATTACCCACCAGGTTTTGATGTCAACGCCCGTTGTGACTACCACACTGGGGCACAGGGGCATTCAACTGAAGGTTGTAAGGTAGGTGGGTCCATCAGTCCAAGCTATGGAAGAAGGCACCGAGAGCAGTTGTGCAGGTGGTTATCAGAGTGACTTCAAAGAGCAATTCTGAAGACGGCTAGCTCATTAGCGAATCATGCTTGGAAAGTCCCAGTTCCTCGAAGCTGGCAATCATTATATCATGTCATATCTTTGCATTTGTAGTTTCTTTTCTGTTAGAGTGCAAACTCATTTGTAAAACTTGTCTGTTTTAATTGATAATGGTAATGAAATGAATATGCATGTTATGATTAAATCAAGTCGTGTTCACTCACATTTTTATCGATATCATATGCTTGTTTAAGCAGGAGCCTAGGGAGGATGACGAAATCGAAGACGCAAAAACTTCTGATTGTATGCTTTTGAACAAAAACCCCGTTGATGATGTACAGGCATTGTTTCAAATCCCCAAACACTGGAGATATAAGGGAGATAGACCCTCGTTAACCCCTTTGAGCCTTGAAGTATGAGTTTCTTTTCGTATGAAAAAACCCTCAATCTTAACCTGGGGCAAGGTAGGTGTCAATTAATTTGACCAAGCGTTCAAATTTCAAAAGAAGTGCGCGTCTGAGGATCCATTACCTTCTGTTCCACCGTCAAGAGGTCAAGAGATGAGAAACCACAATGGTTATCCATCAACAATCAAGGAGTGAGGCAGTCACAACCCTTTCAACAAAGTCAAGACAAGCCAGTGTCACACGATTTGTTCAGAAAAAAAAAAGAATAAAAAAAAGAAAAAGAAAAAAAGCCCGCCAAGTCGAAACTTGAAAACAAGCGACTTAGGCAAAAGTCAGGGCATCCCGCTGGACTTCAAAGTCTAAAGATTCAAAAGAATCAGTCCAGGCAAAAATTAGGGATCAAAAAGCAAAAGAATGCGAAAGCGAAAAACAAAAGGATTACAAAAGAAAATCCTCGAGCAAAGAACAAGTCGTGTGACTACGAACAAAAGACAAAAGGGGTGACTGTTACTCCAAAACCTCATTGGGTCTCAAATTATCAGTTTCTTGGGTTCCTTAAAGATCACAAAATCTTTTGAGAGGCGAACGCTTGTGCAAATTAGCTGAACGTAGGACTGGAGAACATCAAGAAGAATGGGTGGGTTAAAATAAAACTTTGAGCCTTATATCCCTTGTTTCTCAAACCGTGAACCAGGCCACGTTACAACCTTTAAAAGACCTAATTGAAGCAGGGTTGTTTCGAAAGCATACTTCGGTTAATATCGCGTCAGTTCTGACTCCCAAGAGGATATTTCTTACCATTCATGGTGGTATCGATGTGACATTCAGATAAGTGATTCGTTCACTATATGTCACCATATTTTCCAGTGAACAGACTTGGATCTCAAAACTGTCATATGCATTGCATTAAAATTGTCATTTTCAAAACGATCAGTTTTACTTGCGAGTAAGTACAGGACATCAGGAAAGTTTCTACAATGGAAAGATTGATCAAGATGAGATGCAAGCACCAGAAGACTTCGTTGAGCAGGGGCGAGCCATTAAATGATCACGCCAAATGGGCAAGCCATTCTAAGATTCATCTAATCTGGGGTAATCACGTCGATAAATCTCTTCAATGTGTAGCCAAGCTGGGGCAGTCATGTTGAGAAAGTCTTTTCAGAGAGCGGTCAATCATAGGCAGTCACGTCGAGAAATCTCTAAAAGTTCAGCCAAACTGGGGGCAACCACGTTGAGATCCGTTGAATCTCTCCAAAAGCATTCAAACTGGGGCAATCATTTCGAGATCCGATAAATCTCTCCACAAACGGGTAATATGGGGCAATCAGCTCAATTTGACAAATCTCTCTAAGATCAGTCAGGGGCAGAATCACTGCAAGGATTATATTGAGGCAGGCCACCTCAAGAGCACGAGAAGCTATCCTACTCCAAAAGGCGGTTAATCAAAAGCACCTATTCAAGATTCGGTATATTGGGGCAGAGTATTTCAAATCTTTACGAATCTTGTCAAGGCAAATTCTTTCATACACTATGCAGTCTGGGGCAGTTACGTCGAGATCTATAAATCTCTCTGAGAGTTTGAATACCCTGGGGCATTTTGAATGCCAGGTTTTCTGTAAAATCCTCTTGAGACGATTTATCCCAATAGACCATGTGGTACGAGGCAAGTCGGGAGTTCGCTTGTAATATTTGGCATGCAGTCGATCAGTAGAAGTGTGAAGCACCAATGAAGTTCCCAACATGGACTTTCTCTTCCTCGGCAAGCCGCCAGAGGGTATCGTTCCCCAGTGAGGTATTAGCATTGCTAGTTGCCCCAGCAGAAACAGCCAAGACGGTATTGTCCTCGACAAAGTATCCTCCCTAGCGAGAGACATAAGGTTTGGTTTCCCCAACCGGAGTTGGATTTGCCTTTCTCCAGCAAGAGTTCGAGTCCCTAGACAGGGTAGAGATGGTTTGATCTTCCCCTCAAAGTAGGTGGGCATCCTTTACGAAGCACAAATGATCGTTCTTCCCCAAGCAGACAATTCCTCAGCAGGAAAGTTATTCTTGGAGGTTATCATCCCCAACATATTTACAGAGCTTCATGATCCCCAACAACGTTGTCAAATGGTAGTACTGTAGCCAGCATGTTCAGAAAAAGATTCTCATTTCACTCTTTTGTCACAACGTTACTGATTGAATCCATCGTTTGGCCGACGGTCGCGCATGACGATTCGATATTAACAAGTCAGTTTCAAATGGGCAGTGTTGTATCTTATTAAGTCGATTCTTCTATTCAGTACTTCCAACAGCTACAAGCTTTTATGTGTCGATAACGGTTGCAAACTCCCCAGCAGAGTGGCCTCGCAGCTAATGTGCAAGACTCAGTAAGTGTCCAGGAGTTTGGAGATGTCGAATCTTCTGTAA
Source organism: Lathyrus tuberosus (assembly GCA_022829125.1). Taxonomy (NCBI): domain Eukaryota; kingdom Viridiplantae; phylum Streptophyta; class Magnoliopsida; order Fabales; family Fabaceae; genus Lathyrus; species Lathyrus tuberosus. The sequence goes on from JALAZF010000179.1 coordinate 2,162,314, forward strand.
AATCCTTCTGGGACGTTTTCTTCAAATCAGCCTGGTATCATGGGGCAAGAGCAAGAGGTTGACCATCCCAAGCATGGAGTATTTTGAAAATTCCCCAGCAGGAGGTGTTCCAAATCTATTATCCCCAATAGAGTTTGAAGAGGCGTGGTCTTCTGTAAAATCCTCTCAAGGGACATTTCCGGCACAAGACGCTCTGAAGTGGTTCTCCCCATCAGAGTTTGTTGTAAGCTCATTTTCCCAGCGGAGTTCTATGGTTATAGTTGTTCCCTAAGCAGACTGGTTCAGATGATGCCTCCCCAGCAAAGTTATCATTTCCTACAGGAATCTCAACAGGTTTATCAGGTCAGAGCCCAGATCAGGAGATCAGGTCAATTTGACTTCCCCAGTACGGTTTGCGACCACGAAGTCAATCCAGCTTATTATCCCTAGCGGAGTTGCCTACCTTTCCTCAGCATTTATTTTGCTGAGGACCTCCTTGCATTTTGCATATAGTATGCATAGCATCCTCTAAAACGCGTAGCATTTCCATTGAGATGGAGCATTACGCCATGGAAAAATTCAAACATACGCATGTGAAGCATAAGCCAGTTTTGATAACTCGTGCGAGGGTCCAAAAATTCGCTCCTTATATCATTGACAAAGCCAGAAAGAATGCCTAGTTCATTTCCCCGCAGATATTTCAAAGCAGTACAAGGGTTTCATCATTTTCTCCCCACAAAGTCATATATCTCAACTTGCAAGTTTCTTGGAACCATCCCCGATAGGATTACTGCAGCCGTCCCCGACAGCTCCCTTTGAGTTTTAACCATACCAGTTCCCGACAGGTCCATTTACCCATACCCGATAGGTAAGCCTTGGTTATAAATTGCAGCCGTCCCCGACAGCACCTTGAGTTTTAACCATACCAGTTCCCGACAGGTCCATTTACCCATACCCGATAGGTAAGCCTTGGTTATAAACTGCAGCCGTCCCCGACAACACCTTGAGTTTTAACCATACCAGTTCCCGACAGGTCCATTTACCCATACCCGATAGGTAAGCCTTGGTTATAAACTGCAGCCATCCCCGACAGCACCTTGAGTTTTAACCATACCAGTTCCCGACAGGTCCATTTACCCATACCCGATAGGTAAGCCTTGGTTATAAACTATAGCCGTCCCCGACAGCTCCCTTTGAGTTTTAACCATACCAGTTCCCGACAGGTCCATTTACCCATACCCGATAGGTAAGCCTTGGTTATAAACTGCAGCCGTCCCCGACAGCACTTTGAGTTTTGACCATACCAGTTCCCGATAGGTCCATTTACCCATACCCGATAGGTAAGCCTTGGTTATAAACTGTAGCCGTCCCCGACAGCTCCCTTTGGTTTGAACCTTGCCAGTTCCCGACAGGTACACTTCCCCATTCCCGATAGGCAAAATAGGTCCAAGCTCACCAGTTCCCGACAGGTATTTCACCAGTTCCCGACAGGTATTTCACCAGTTCCCAACAGGTTGTTCACCAGTTCCCGACAGGTTGTTCACCAGTTCCCGACAAGTTTCCTATGGGGTCCAATGGTTCCAAATTCTTTCTCACAAACTTTTCTTCCGCACCGTTGCTTCATTTGCAACATTTCCTTTACCCACACAATGCAAATTTTATCGGTTATTTTTTGTATTCAATCCCTATGTATCTTGAATTACTGATAACCTTTGCTTTCATCCATTCAGATTCACAGTTGATTGAATAAGGGCAGCTGTAATACCTCAAAATTTGCCCTCTCATTTTCCATATCATTTAGCACGAGCTTTCATTTCATTGCATTGCATTCAAGCATAGAAAAATAAAACATTAAGCATTGCATTGCATATTGCATAAGGACATGTGATCAAGGCATCTTCCTTTGGTTTGATCTTCCGTATTCAAAGGAGTATCATTGTGCATTCAAAGATAACTGTTTAGCTTCAAGTCAAAGATGATTGTTCAGTTGGGATCCTATTCAAGTGGACGTTTGACCGAATCATGGTCAAACTACCAAGAGGTTGTTTTAAATTCAGATTACCTGTATCAGTGGCTATTTCTCAGGCGGTGTGTATTCAAGGTCGAATCATTATAGGTAGAATTCATCAGGTCAGCAAACAGTGGTTCATGGGAGGCTTGATCCAGAAGATCATAAATTCATAAGATGATTCACTCAGAGGGTTGTTATTGCAAGTTGTTCATAAAGGGTTATGTGCATTTAATCGTGATGCTGCGAAAAGCTTGGAATTTGTGTGATTTGGTTATCCATTTTTTAAAACCATTTTTCTTTATCCATTTTTAAAACCATTTTTCATTATCCATTTTGAACCACTTCTATATCCATTTTAATTTCATCTCATGCTTAAACAAATTGCAAATCCAATTGTTCACTCACGTATCCATTTCTATTTCTTCTTGCCCATATTTGATATCCATTTTATCCATATTCCTAAGTCCAAATTCTATATCCAACTAAAATCCTTTTCACCAATTTCTATCATAAACCAAATAGTATTCAATGTACATTTTTTTTATTAGTCTCCAAATTCTATCCACAAATTCAAGTCTACGTCACATACCTAAAGCAATTTTTAAACTCATGTTCAATTTTGACCCAATATCTAATCCATATTCCACATTCACTATTCCATATCTATTTTTACTTAATAACCAATATCCAAGAAACCAATGCGCTGTTCATTTAGATTTAGAAGCTTCTCTTCGAGAAAGATTGGACCTTGCTAGCTTTATGAGGAATGAACCTCTTTCTGATGAATTGGGTGATGTTAAGATGATTGTTAAGGCAAATTTGGTTACATATAGAGGTCATGATACGGTTTCGAAGAAGTTGGCCATTGGGATTTGTTCAATGAATGCTTACAGTTCTCAGGGCCAAGTCTAGATGAAAAGCAAGTAAGGAGCATTGGTGATCACTGCCAGTTCGTCAAGGAAGCATAAAAGAGCGGAAAAATTCCGAAGAAAAAACTGGATTGACAACATAAAAACAGATAGAAATTACAAATATAGCAGTGCTTAATAGGAAATTCATGGCAGGTTCAGAAAATAACAGAATTACACCAGAAATTTCACAGAACAGATAATGGTTATTTTCACAAGATTTCACTCTAACATTTCCAATAGCCTTCCAACTGATTTTCACACTGCATAATTCATTTCATAACAGAAAATTCAGAGAAAAAACTCTACATTCACCAGAACATTCTCTAACCAATTTTTCCTGCTAACAGAATCCTAGCCAACTAATTCCCTCCAACAGAACTCCAATTCTTCATTCACGACTAACCAACCTTTAAAACAGTTAGAGAGTTCATAACTACCATAACCGAATTTCTAACAGAGATAACAAAACTAAACCAATCTTCATTCTCCAACCTTCACCTTCAACCATCTGGAATCTATCTTCTTCTCGATCTCTGAATTCACCCTCACTTGAAATCATTTTCCACAAATCGCTAACTGATCCTCTCCTTTTGGCTCATAGCAGCATCTTCCCCTTTGATTTCTGTGTCGATTCTGTGTCGCCAAATCCTTCAATTTCTCTCTGAAACTTCAAGCTTCAATTCACCATAAAACTCTGCAAAATTCATCAAAGAACCATCATCTGCGATTCATCAATCATCATCAGAAACCTGAAATTTGCGGCACTCGCAACATCACAAAACCAGTAGCAAATTGAAGAAGAAGATAAGTGAGAGAGGAAGAGGGAATAAGCTATACCTATGATGTTACCGACGCCGATTCGATCGCAAGCAACCGTAATGGATTCTTCATCAACCCTGCATCGCCTCATTGCAAACTTTTGATTCATAACCTGCAATTCGTCAACAAGTAATCCTTCATCATCAACCTAACAAGAAACTGCAACAAGATTGAAGGGGGGAAGATATTCGTTCTTCTCCTGCAAATCAACGATTCCACACTTCAATCTACTCCTCCTTCGGTAACGAACGCAGAAGCTGCATCAAGCTTTTCTTCAACCAACAACAATGGCGAGAGGCAAATTCGAAGAGTAAAATAAGTGATGGAATCGGAACGAGGAAAAAAGCGAGCCTTATACCTGAAAGCATTTCATCCGTCCATCACAAGAGGCGAATCGTGCAGAGATAGATGATGCTGAGGTCGGACATGGTGAGTTTGGCATAACGGAGAGGATCGACTGGCGATGTTATAGAGTTAAGAAATCGCGCATGAACAGTTAGAGGAGAAGGAAAGAAAGACGATGGCATGGTCATTGTTGAAACAGCAACGACATTTTGAAATAAAAGAAGGGGACGTCGGCGAAAGATATTGTTGAAACGGCGGCGAGGAATGCTGAGTGAAGAAGAAGATGGAGGCGTTGAATTTCAAGGTTGGGAATGGCTGAGGGAAGTTTTCATAGACTTAGGGTTTGTTCTCTGTTAGCTTGAACCAAACCGGACCGGGCCTCCATGTAATTCCTTTCCACACGTTTAAGATGCTATCCACACCCTCCACAATCAGAACTGCACCCCTCTGTTTCTCTATTCTTTTTTAATTTAATTTGTGATTAATTGATAATTTTTTCTTGGTGACGATTGTGATTTTGTTCCTATTGATTAATACCTTGATTGGTTTCTTGACAATTCTAATGGGGATTTTTGTTGATGATTTTTGTTAAGGTGTCGATTAATTTCGATTTAAGACGTTGACCGATTTCGATTAAAGACTCATGGATTTTTGGATCGATGACGATCGATCTTTTGGATATCTCTTCATGGAATAATTTTGGAAGATTAGGCATTTATTTAGCCTCCAAGGTTGATTACAAGACTTGCACGAAGTTTCGGGTTTCTTATTATGTGAAAAATCGCCACTTCGATCAAGTAAGAAATTTCGACTTTAATGCATCATTCTAGCTTGTATGTAGTTTAGGATCATATAGTATAGGTTACATATTGAGCCCTCCCACCTGAGGCACTGGTTTTAGCCTGATTCATGATGATATGTGACGATTCGAAGCTTAGGTTATGCGTGATAAGTTTGTCTTCCTAGCATTTTCCCTTAATCGCAAGTTTTGCTCGTTTCGTTCCAATTATTAAAAATAGTTTCGTGGCTCAAAAAATTCCAATAAAATTCATGAATGTTCTTGGATGTGTTAATTAATTTTTGGATATTTTTAATTCCGTTTTTGGGGCTGTTTGATATTTATTATAGAATTTTGGAAAGGGTTGTGTTCTTAATGGTGTATCTTGTGATGCAAGTCTTAGAATGTGATATTACCTTGACAATTTGGAGCTAATTTTTGGTGTACATTTATTCCTCTGATTATATGACCTAATGATGTTTGATTGGTGCCATGTACATGATTATTGAATTGATTTTGAGCATCATCTTTGTGCCTTATCTTGTAAGAGCATCATTGATAAATTGATCCATGTTTGCAATTGATTGAATATGTTTGGTACATGGTATGAACCCTATATTTTTCATGTGATTACATAATGGAATTGGAATGACTTGGTTGATTACTCATAATTTTCAAGAGCATTTTTCTATTTTTCACTCATTTTCCAATGCGAACCGAACATGTTGATACATGCTTAGAAAGAGGTCATGTTTAGGAATTGTATGAGGGCACTTTGGGCCAAATTTGAATATGAGTTTTAGCATATTATTAAGTGTATTTTGATGCACAATTGAGACATGCTTGAGTATTACATTTGATCATTTCACATGCCTTAAATGATGCCTTCTTTGTGTGTATGCGAGCTTGAATTTGTGTTTCATTTTGGCCACTTCTTTTGATGCCACTTGTATGCCATGTTCATGATTGTTTTTGGGATTCAATTAGGACATTTTATAGGTCATTTTCCTCTGGTGTGTTATCTTTAACATTGCCTTACCATGTAATTTCATTTGCCTTACTTGAATGACAATTTACATCCTTGTATGGGAAGTTTGAATGTGATTTTGCTCATGGAATGAATTGACTTTGGAGAGAGAGTTTAATGCAAACCTTGGTGACACGTTGAGACTGGTTTTAAGCATGTGTATAAGTTGTTTCACTTCTAACCTTGGTCCATCTTCACGTTTTAATTCAATTCATCTAACTCGTAATGGCTTTCTTTTGTTGGTTTACCTTTAACTTTAAAGTAGATTAGTCTTGTAGCATAATTGTAACTTGACTTGTAATCTCGTAATCCTTTTAGGTCTTTCAATGTGACTAGTGTGACTCAAATGTACATAGCCATTAGACTTAGGTTTCATGTTGTACATACACTCTCTTGTTATTACTAATGTCTTTGGTTCACATGTGCAAGGTACATAAAGGAGACATTCCAAAGGAGGTTTGACCATTTCATTTTTGTAAATAAAAACTTGTTTCTAACTTGGTTTGCTATTTGTTCATAGGTGCTTTCGTGACTTGCTTTCGTTACTTTGCTACGGACTCATATCCGGTTGGTAGGACTCCTTATCTCTTCGCTTCTCTTTAATGCTTTCAAGTGCCATGAGAAGTAGGAATAGTCGATGCCATGATAAGTAGGGTTGTATGGAAAGCCCTCAAGTGAGGCCATGATTGTGCTTGTTTAATATTGTGCCTGAAGACCTCTATGAGGCATTCCATTCCCATTTCCCCTGGTAAGACCTCCAAGGAGGCAACTGAAGGAAGGTAGGGTTCGCAATCAACCCCCGTTATTCTAGTTGAGTCGTTCTTAGCTCTCATTACATAATTGAAGCTTTGAACATCACCTGCTCCTGTTATCGAGTCGGTCAAGTGGAAGATAGGGTTCGTAACCAACCCCCACGCCTTGTCTATAGCTTGCATTGACCAATGCTGACGCTTGTGTGATCTGATTCACATCTTCCCTTTTCTTACTCTGCTCTCCATGATTCTTGATACCATTGAGTGAGCACTCATACTTCCCACACTTAGCTTGTTTGCCTCGGTTGATATGACCCCTTGGCTAAAGCTCCCCTCTTTTTCTACTTTGATTGTGTGACATCGCTGTTTATTGACACTGTTTACTCTTTCATTGCTTTCATTTCCTTTTGTGATTGATTCATCCTGTGTTTACTTGTCTGATGACATGATCCCGTAGGATTTCTAGCTCCACTTAATTTTCGATTAAGTCGGAGGTAGGAGAGACATTAGGATAGCAATCCATGCATGACAACATTAAGTAGACTGCCTTCTCTTTCCTTTAGACTTAGGGTTTCTTAAACCACATTAACCTTATGACCTCCAAACATGCTAACACTAGGGTGTGTCTTAGTCTCCCCTTAGTTTTCACCTTTACCCCTCTTTTGAGTCTCTTCTCTCTCACCTTATAATAAAAAAAACACTTAATAAAGGCATAACAAATATTGTATTTAGGCCTTTCATGTGGGAACAAGGAGGTGAGGGGTCTTCTCTCATTTCTTTAGGAATGTTTAGTGTACGTCCCGTCTTGGGTCGATATGCGAGGCATTCGATCCTATTTGAAGGACTTAAATACAATACGTGTTACAAAACACCAAATAAACAAAACACTTCTTTCTTAAAAGACAAAAACAAACAAACAAATTATTTCCTCATCTCCTTCATTCTATTCCTTAAGGATGCGTCATGTCCGTTCTACCGCAAACAGGTAACGCCTAAATCTCCCTACAGCGAGCCGCAACATCTAACTGCTGGAACGCGCACTCTGACGTTTCCACTAAAAAACACAAACAAACTTTCCCTAGGTGAGGAGAACTACCTCGCTCTGATTCTCATGTTCCCGATGAGATACGTAGGCAGTGGGGTAGAGCCCATTCGAGCACTTTTTTTATTTTCCCTACATTTGTTTCTTGTTCTCTCTCTCCTTTCTTTTTTTATCCCATTTCCTGTTCCTTTTCCTTTCTAGTTAGCAGTTTCTTTTCCAGTATCCAGTTCTTACACCGTTTGATTGAAGCAGCAAGTGTGGATCCCATCGGGTACGATGGACGCGTGGGGGTGCTAATACCTTCCTCTCGCATAACCGACTCCCGAACCCAGTTCTCTTGGTCGCAAGACCATGCTCTTTCCTTCCTTCAGGTTTATGCGGTGTTTCCTTTCTCTCTCTTGGGATAAATACACATTGCTGACGACTCTGTTTCGGTGCCACTTTCGCGTTTGTACTTGGATGAAAATCCCGGGAGCGACACAAGGTGAAAGAAGGAGTGGAAAAACTTGGTGGAATCAATGGTGATGGCCTCGGCCGCGTGGGCGTCCAAATCCTCTGCCTAGGGCAGGGTTAGGAACGTGCTGCACAAAATCTCTCAAAGATGCCACTTCCATCCTCATACTCTTCATCTGCTCAGTAAGATCTCTCATGTCATGCTCTATCCGGTCGGCAAAGTCAATCTGCTGCTGGTTGGCACGGTCCAAGGCAACTCTGGGTCTTCCTGCTGTTGCTGCATACTCTGAAGTAGTAGATCACGCTCTGCCTCTCTGTCATTCTGATACCGTAGCTCGGACAAAATGTCATCTAGAGTGCTCTGGATGGCGACGTAATCATACTCCTCACGGGGCTGGTGTGTACTTGAAAACTGATCAGAAAAAGTGGGTGCAGTGTGTGCACGGGTACTAGGCCCTGGGATATTAGCAGCATTGGCACGAGTGACAATTTGTAGAGCAAACCCCATAGCCTTAGCATAGGCCCTGTTAACAGTCTCCTTCTCAAGGTCTAGGGCCTCAGTGTCAAACAACCAGTTAGTGCTAAATGTACACATTAATGCACGTCGCACAAGGCAAAGAAATGCTCCTCACCTCTCTGTTACTAATCATCAACCTATATTTGCCGCTCGGCAGATTCTTAATGAGACGCATGTTGCGGAAATACTCTAAGTCAGCAAAAGAAATGGCTAACTGCTAAAGGGAAGCAACCTCAGCAGTCAGGCCTAAAGCATAGGCTATGGAGGTAATCACTCCTCCGACATAGATATGGCCACCGAACCTACCGGCGGAAGATGCAAGATGAGATAATAAGAAAGGGGTAGGGTCTACCTTAGTTTCGGATAAAGCACAGTGGATGAAAAATAAGTCTTTGGAATTTAAATTTCATGTGTTCTCCCTGCCAAAAATTGTGTTTGCTAAGATGCGGTGAAGGTATTTTATGGCGGGGTTGTGGATTGTGGTGGCTTTTAGACCTTCCCAAGAGGTGGAGGTCTTACCGGTAATCTGGAGCCAAAAGCCAAAAGCGCTGGCTTGCCACTCACTTTCGAGTGGTGCTTGGCAAGTGTAAGCCTCTCTGCTTGGAAATTGAAAAATAGTGCCTACTCTCTCTTGTGTCAGTGTATAGTCCCTATTGAACATTCTAAAATTAACAGTGTCAGAAGTGCAGGACAGATCATAGAAATACTGAAAAGTGCTCAAAAATTCGTAAGTTAATCTAGTGTATATGGGGTGAGTGAGAGAGCAAAAGTAAGACAATCATAGATTGGTCAGCATCCAATTGATGCTATCAAACAGCCCCAAAGCACTAACAGTATCAATGTGAGTGTATCATGTTGCTACAACTGGTCTTTTACAAAGCTTGTGGAAGAAGGTCCATTGATGTTCACCAACGATTCCTTCCGTGAACTCAATTCCCATGTAATCGATTTCTCGAGAGACTCTTGGAGGCATTATGGAAATTTGGAAAAAGAATAAGAGAGTTTGGAAGATTAATAGAAGTGAGGAAGAGAAGGGTTTAAAAGTGGTGGTGATGATGGAGTAAGAATGGGCGTTTGTGGTATTTATAGAGAAAGAAAATGGATATGAATGGTTGGGGGTTAGGATAGAGGTTAATGGAAGTTATTATGGGTGGTTATTGAGGAGTTTGATAATTTGAAAAGGTTTTGGTTGGAAAACCGCGCAAAAAATGCAATAGAAAATGCGCAGAATTTTTGCTCGTTCTGCTGCCATGGAGAACGCCATTAAGCACATGGCGAACGCCATGTGTTTAAAACATTGAAATTTGAAAATATGAGCCAATGGCGAACGCCATTAGCATAATGGTGAATGCCAATAGAATAATAGCGAACACCATTAAGCTAAAATGCGCAGAATTTGAATTAAGGCTCAGAAACACATAATTTATTATTATTTTTTTATTTTGAAGTTAAAGCACTAGTTTTATGAGATATAAGTGCATAATGTTAAATTTGATGCATAAACAATAAAAAGTACATAATACTAGAGACATAATTAAACAACATAAAAGGAATCACATTAATTAAAAGAACAAAAACAACATGTCTTCGTTGATAAAGCGACGATACAGTAAATCCAGAACAACAATGAAAAGAAATACAATAAATTGAAACAATCTGAAACATAAAAACAACTGAACACCATTGGTACAAGTCGTCAATCATCTACTAAAGTGTCGACTAAATGAGTGGACTTGCTGAAACAAATGATCGAACTACTCATTGGCGACATCCATAAAACCAATGAGATCTCCTCGGATGGAAGTGATCTCATTCCTAAGAGTCTCTATTTCAGACTGCAAAGCACCAATAACAGCAGCATAGTCTACACGAGCTCCAGAGGCATGAGAAGTGGCATCAGGGGAAATGGCATCCCGGACTTCATACGGTTGAGGAATATAAGGCGGGGTAGGTGATTCACTCTGCTCCTCTAAGTCATACATCCAGTTATTCCTATTGTGCACATTGGTCATCTCATGGTTAGGTAAGGTGAAATTGTGGACCACTTTGTTATCAATTAAGAACTCAAATTCGGCTGGTCCTAAATTAGCTAAAATACCACAGTTGAAGCAAAAATTCAAATGCATGGGACAGATGCCTCCAAAGGCACAGATACGGTTAAGCTGGTATCGTAATCCTATGGCATCTGCAATCATGGCGACCAACCCTCCAACGAGAATAACACCATGGGTCTCATGTGCAATACTATTCAGATTTGCTAGCATAAAGGTGGCGACATTCACAGGCCTTCCCTGTGAAGTACAGTACATAATAAATAGCCCGTCCTTCAAAACAGAAGTGACATTCTCCTCCTTACAAAACAAAGTTTGTGCCAAAATTTTATGGAAATACCTTAAGGCTAGATTGTGGATATTTTCTGAGAACATGGTGTGAGGTTCAGGGTGATAATTACCGGTTATGTTTCCCCAGAAATAATTAAGGTCGAGGTCGGTGAAGGCGTCATCAGGTGTCAGGGTATGGGCATCAGGTCCATTCGGGAATCCTAATAGGTCAGCCATTTTATTATGGGTAAAGCGGTATTTTGTTTTGAATAACCTGAAAGTGGCTAAACCTCGGCCAAAACCGAGACCTCGATTAGGGTCATAATAAAGTGAGCTAAGGAACTGAATGGTAAGCCTACAGTAAGAGCTAAATCTCCTCCTCACACCAAAATTCACCCAACCTATTTGGTCGAGCAGATACATAATACTGTCCTTGAGTCCTAGGGTAGTCAAAGTAAGTCCATAGGGGTAAATTGGTAGTCCCATTTCCCACTGAGCCAGGACATCAAATCGGCATCTCTGAGCTTCATTCCTAAACACAATCTCCACGTCAGCATTAGGCTCCTTACTCTAAGTCAATGATTAGCTATCCTAAGCTAAGCTAACCTGAAATTAGACAAAGATTATACTATTAATAAGTGTATACTGTAGCTATTTTTGTATATAAGTTTTGTTGCACTTATCGATACTTTTTGTTAATATCGTACGAATAAACCCTGCTTTGTTTGTAAATACGTTTACTTTACGTTATAGTGTATATATTGTGTATCATATAAATATCATTGAGTTTAATTGATTTTCTCTCATTTTTGTAGGTATTCAAGCAAATATATTTTTCCATTATTGTATAGAGCATTGAATAAGCTTTCCAACGCCTCCGACCTTGCGTCAATCCGAGTTACGGTTCAAAAGTTATGGCCAAAACAAGGGTTGGTGTGCTGTCAAGTTCGCTTTGTGAACTTCCCAGCGAATGTTCCCAGACTTGAGGCAGTAGAAAAAGGCACCAAAGTTCACATTGCAAACTTTCCAGCGAATATTCGCTTTGCGAATATATGTTTGCATTGCGAACTTTTGCAGAATCGCAGAGGCGGTTTAACTATTCCTGAGGCATCAGGTGCCTAATTTTGATGTTCGCTTTGTGAATAAAAGTTCGCATTGCAAACTTGACAGATTTTGTAATTAATATATAAGTTCATTTCATTCATTTTTAGGTTATGGTTTGGGTATTTTTTGCTCTCACTCCATCAAACATCATTTTTTCATAGGATTAGCTTAGAAAACAACATTGAAGCTTGCGCACGGATGATCCGGGTGGGTTTCTCATCGACCGGCGTTGACAAACCGCGAGATGTTTGGTTTATTTCTTTTCTTCTTTGTGTATTTCTTCTTTTTTGGGTTGTTGTATATGTATTTACTTTGAACTCATGTATATTTGTCGCCTATGGCGTTATATTTAATTTGCTTTACAAATCTTTATCGGTGATTATCCTTGATTTTTGCTTTATGCTCGGGGTTTGGGTTGTGTTAGAGATAAACATCGCAAACTTTGATTAGGGATTATGATATGTTAGTTTTTGGATGCTAGAGATAGATTTAGAGCTAACAATCTTTATGGGTGTCGAAGCTTAATGCCTCCGTATCTCGAGTCGGGTGTGAGAGTGTCGAAGAGGGTAACACGGTTGTTCTCTCAGCTCAGTGTGTCAGAGATAGACATTGTTGTGAGCGATGCTAGATGATATTGAGGAGTATTGTAGGTTGAGCATAGTTGGTCGATAGGTTTAAGTTTGTGACGAGTTGATTATGTGCATACCGGATAAGTTTCTTCTCTCTGAAGAATGAATTCTTTTTGTGTTAATGTTTACTTTTCTGCATTTACTTTAAACCCATTTTATCCCAAACTCATTAACATTTAAATTGTCGAACGACAGTTCAATAGCACCGATCTCTGTGGACACGGCATAAATCCCGGAGGGAATTCTTCCGAAAATAATATTTTTGCTTGCCGCTTTACCGCTCCAACAAAATGGCGCCGTTGCCGGGGATTGGTTTTGATATTGAGTTACATTGCGATAGTTTTGATGTTTTGGAGCTTTGTACATAACTTTTTATATTGTATATATGCTTGTATAGATACTTGTTTTGCTTTTATTTTCCTTTATGTTTGTTCAAGTGTTGTATACATTTTGTTCCCATAATGTTTGTTCAAGTGTTTGGTTAGGACACTTGCTTTTGGTTTACGCGGTGAGGCTTCACCATGGCATGAAGGGAGGAAGTTACTAGCTAAGCACAATAAAGGCGTTGCGCTTACGACGTAAAACAAGCATGTTTTATCTTTTTTTTGTTTTGTTATTACTTTTTCATTCTAGCTTAGGTAGTGTGGTGAATATTCATTAAACAAGTTGTACTCGGATTGTTCGTAAAATTTTCAAATCTTCACTTTACACCTTGTTTAATCCATTTTCAGTCGGTCTTTTAGTTTGTTTATATTAATAGTTTTTGTGTTTGACTAAGAGGTTGTTTTGAGTAGCTTGAGGAATTTAAGGTGATGTTCCAAGTTTGATCATTTTAACTTGCGGATGTATGGTAATGATATTGTTAAGTTTTGTACACGTCCAAGGTATGTGTTTATCGCTTTCTAGACTTTAGCATATTCATGATACTTAGGCATTTTACAAACTTCCATGCCATTCATTCTTTTGTATACTTGTTCTTGATGTGAATCACTTTAGTTCCCACCCTTTTTGTGAGGTATCTTTCCATTGTTCATATATGCGCGGAGTACCAACATTCTTGTTCTAACTGGATTTTATTATGCTTAATCTTTTGTTTGTGTTAATTATATGAAAGCATGAAAAGGATCAATGCATTTTGTTTCATTTTTAGCACAACTACCTAGCCAAATAGTCAATTCACCCTGTGAGTGTGTGAGCATTTGTTAAACCCCTTTGTGTCTTTCTATCATTATCCATGTTGTTTGAACTTAATGCTTGTCTATGAGTATTGAATTCACTTTTTGTATGGATTTTGATTAATTGTTTTTTCTTGAACCCTCAACTTTGTGTTGTTGTATAAATTTGTACCTTGCCTTAGAAAGTAGAGAGTATTCACATGGTTATGTGGTTGAATTCAAGTTGTGGAGAATATGATTGTTTACTCATTGGTTGGTTTCAATGAGGTTGAAAAAGAAAAGAAAAAAAAAATAAAAAAGAGAAAAATATGAAAAAGAAGAAAAAAGAAAAGAAAAAGAAAGAAAAAGAAAATCATTGAGAAAAGAAACAAAAATAGTTCATATAATTGTGCTAAATAAGTATTGTGTTTTGTGTAACACTTGGGATTTTGGAAGAAGTTGATTGGAATTTTGTGTTTAAGTCTTTGTGATTTGATCACTCCCTTAGGTTTAGGCAAGTTTTTGTTTCAATTACCTTTAGAAATTGCCCCTTGTTTGTTTACCCGACCACGCTACAACCTTGAAAGCCCTTGTGATTCTTGCCTTTGTATGTTCAATGTGAATTTTTGGATGAATGCATAATTTAGTCTTTTGTTTGCAAGATTGTTGTGTGAGTGAAAAGTACCTCATTTTCTGTTTTTCATCTACCGATGATTATTTTTGCTAGGTGTGATTCACATTTGAACTTGTGTTGTTTTAGGATGTTTGGCATGATTTTTGTATTTTGCATTTGTTTCGTGATTATGTTGTCGTTGTAGTTTAGTGGTAAGTATTTACTTTGTGTGTACCGTTTTTCATTTGAACCATTCATTTGTTTCCGTTTTACAAAACCTGTTGATTCGTGATTCTTTGGTTGTCACTCTGTTTCTTTGAGTCGTTTGATTCTTGTTTAGGGACAAACAAGTTTAATTTGGGGAGAGTTTGATAAGTGCAAATTGTAGCTATTTTTGTATATAAGTTTTGTTGCACTTATCGATACTTTTTGTTAATATCGTACGAATAAACCCCGCTTTGTTTGTAAATACAATTACTTTACGTTATAGTGTATATATTGCGTATCGTGTAAATATCATTTAGTTTAATTGATTTTCTATCATTTTTGTAGGTATTCAAGCAAAGATATTTTGCCATTGTTGTATAGAGCATTGAATAAGCTTTCCAACGCCTCCGACCGTGCGTCAATCCGAGTTACGGTTCAAAAGTTATGGTCAAAACAAGGGTTGGTGTGTTGTCAAGTTCGCTTTGCGAACTTCCCAGCGAATGTTCCCAGACTTGAGGCAGTAGAAAAAGGCACCAAAGTTCGCATTGCGAACTTTCCAGCGAATATTCCCTTTGCGAATAAAAGTTCGCATTGCGAACTTTTACAGAATCGTAGAGGCGGTTTAACTGTTCCTGAGGCATAGATTTGATGTTCGCTTTGCGAATAAAAGTTCGCATTGTGAACTTGAAAAATTTTGTAATTAATATATAAGTTCATTTCATTCATTTTTAGGTTATGGTTTGGGTATTTTTTGCTCCCACTCCATCAAACATCATTTTTTCATAGGATTAGCTTATAAAACAACATTGAAGCTTGCACACGGATAATCCGGGGTGGATTTCTCAACGACCGACGTTGACAAACCGCGAGATGTTTGGTTTATTTCTTTTCTTCTTTGTGTATTTCTTCTTTGTTGGGTTGTTGTATATGTATTTACTTTGAACTCATGTATATTTGTCGCCCATGGCGTTATATTTAATTTGCTTTACAAATCTTTATCGGTGATTATCCTTGATTTTTGCTTTATGCTCAGGGTTTGGGTCGTGTTAGAGATAATCATCGCAAACTTTAATTAGGGAAGGTTATCTATTAGTTTCTGGATGCTAGAGATAGATTTAGAGCTAACAATCTTTATGGGTGTCGAAGCTTAATGCCTCCGTATCTCGAGTTAGGTGCGAGAGTGTCGACGAGGGTAACACGGTTGTTCTCTCAGCTCAGTGTGTCAGAGATGGACACTGTTATGAGCGATGCTGGATGATATTGAGGAGTATTGTAGGTTGAGTATAGCTGGTCGATAGTTTTAAGTTTGTGACGAGTCGATTATGTGCATACCGGATAAGTTCCTTCTCTCTGAAGAATGAATTCTTTTTGTATTAATGTTTACTTTTCTGCATTTACTTTAAACCCATTTTAACCCAAACTCATTAACATTTAAATTGTCAAACGGCAGTTCAATAGAACCGATTTCTGTGGACACGACATAAATCCCGGAGGGAATTCTTCCGAAAATAATATTTTTGTTTGCCGCTTTACCGCTCCAACAACTATCAATGAACTGTACCGTGGAAGGTGTCAAAATAGTAATGATAATAATAGTAATACTCATAATAATAACAATAATAATAGTAATAATAGGAATAATAGTAACGACAACAAAACACAAAAATAGATAAATCTATAATATAAGAAAATTAAGGGCTCTGGAAAACTCATCTTTGCCCCTTTCTCTTTTTTTGCCACATCTCCAATTTGGGGGCAATTTAGGTCCAAAATTTACTTTATGCAACTAATGATGTCACATGATTCTATTCCAACTACATGCTTATTGTATTTTGCCTTTGATGGTTAGATTAGAATTAATTGATGATGTCATATGGTTCCATTACAATTTTTTCTTTCCAAAATTTTACTTTATGTGTACCATTACATTCTGACTCTTCTCTGTCTTCTCTCTCTCTCTCTCTCTCACCGTACTTTCACTCTTTCTTCCTTTTTTCTCTTTTTCTTCCTTCTTCCCCATTCTTCTTCTTCTTCCTCTTTTACATATCGTAATGATGATCTTCTGAAAAACAAATCCAGATTTGGAGATTTTTTGGTTTTGTATAGATTTGTATAGATCTGCCTTTAACCTTTTGATTTTGAGGTTTTTTGTTCTACCTTCTTGTGTTGCTTCTAGCTCAGATCATCATCACAACTAAAAATTGTACATTACATTTCATTTTTAGGTTTATGGAAATGCACAAAAATTCGCTAAGATTGGAATTCCAGAAGCCATTGATGGAGGAGGTAATCAAAATTATTATGTTTTATCACATATTTTGAATCGCTTGACTTGATTGTAGATTTTTTTTTTAATTTTTTATAGATTTGTATATATATGCTTCTAACGTTTCTATATTGTTATGAAAAACGATACCTTGAAACAAAATATTAACGGTTTCTTTATCGGCAAGAAACACGCAAGGGTTAGGGTTAACAAGGAAAAAACAACTGAAACCCTATTAGAGTTCACAAAGGAAGAAAAAAAAGGAAGAAGAATAGGGAATTGTTTAAATCTGTTTTACTATTCACTTTCTCAATAAGGTTCAAAGATTACAAGTGAATACCAATAATTAACCTCTCTCAACCTAATAAGGTTTTGTCACACTTAGGAAGAGAGACTAGTATGCTATTTATAATAAACCTAACATACTAAACTAATGGGCCTTTTAACAATTATCCATTACAAGCTAACTTAGGGTACAGGCTAACTTAAACAATTGGATCCATAACACAAGGCTCAATTCGATCTCCTACATACTAGAACACAATTTGACTACAACATGTAGGTCTTCGACAACAGCATGTGAGCGGACTTTGACGGCATGCTAAAACTAGAGTTCGATCCAATATCTCATAAATCTCCACCTTTGATCTAACTCTATATCCTTAAGAAATAACTAGCTTTCTTCATGCAGCTTTATCAACTGTATACAGTGGAAAAACTTGCAACTGGGCAACGTCTTGGTGATCATATCAGCAACATTATGATCTGTCAAAACCTTCAGCACTTGGACTTCTCCACGCTCGATTACCCCTCTGACGAAATGGAGCCTCACATCAATGTGCTTGGTTCGCTCATGATAGGCTGAATTCTTCGACAGGTGTATTGCACTTTGACTATCACATTTAACAGTGATAACTGGACCTTGAAGTTTCAGCTCCTTTGCAAAACCTTCAAGCCACAATGCTTCCTTTACAGCTTCAGTTAGGGCGATATATTCCGCTTCAGTGGTTGATAAGGCAACAGCCTTCTGAAGTGTTGCTTTCCAACTGATTGTTGTCCCAAACATAGTGAACACATATCCAGAAATAGATTTTCTGGAATCCATACAACCTGCATAATCAGAGTCGACATATCCTTCGATTGCTGCTTTACTATCTTCATCCAAGGCTCCACCATAAATTAGGACTCTATTCAGAGACCTATTTTTGTACCTTAAAATCCACTTCAATGCTTACCAGTGAGCCTTTCCAGGATTCGCCATGTACCTGCTTACAAGACTTACTGCATATGCTATGTCAGGTCTAGTACAGACCATAACATACATCAAAGAACCCATTATATTAGCATATGGAATGCTATTCATATAAGCTTTTTCGACATCAGTATTGGGACACTGATCTATACTCAGCTTGAATTGAGGGTTTGTCGGAGTCACAACAGGCTTTGAATTCGACATACCATACTTTTCGAGAATCTTCCGTAGGTATGCCACTTGAGATAAGCATAATTTCGACTGCTTTCTATCTCTTCGGATGTCAATCCCAAGAATCCTGGACGCAGCTCCCAGATCCTTCATTTCGAACTCCTTATTGAGTTCATCCTTCACCCTCATTACCTCTTCGACATTGTTACTTGCTATTAGAATATCATCCACGTAAAGCAACAAAATAAAAAATGAATTACCAGGTCAAAATCTGAAGTAAACATAGTGGTCGAACTGACTTTTGATGAAACTTATGCGTGCCATGAACTTGTTGAGAACAGGAGAGAACACATCATTGAAGTTGACACCTTCTTTCTGAGTGAACCCCCTAGCAACCAACCTTGCCTTGTATCTCTTCGACGCCACTCCTTCGATTCCTTCCTTGACTTTGAAAATCCATTTACACCTGACTAACCTGGCTCCAGCAGGTTTCTTGATCAGTTCCCACGTGTTGTTGTCATGAAGAGATTTCATCTCATCATCCATAGCCTTCAGTCATTCAGTCATTCAGATTGAAATAAAACTTGAATATTTGGAAACATAGACCAAAACTAACATACAATCTATAATTTCGCGCCTAAATTTTCTAAGGAGTCCTGTCGGTAACGACGGTCCTCATACGCCGAACTCAATTAATTTAGCAGGACATATTATTTTTCGTAGCAAACATATTACCGGTAATCAAAATCAAAACCAACATTGCAACCAAAATTAAAGCAAATACAAATACAATAGTAAAAACAAGAAATAAACCTGTAGAGTAAAATACAGAACTTGAATTGAAATTTATGCCGGCATGCTTATTCATAATCCAAACGGTACATCAGTAAAAAAAATACAATAAAAAGTGCGACAATCCCTCGATGTGAGTTATTATCGCTTTACAACAGAGTTTATGCCTAAAAATGATAAACGGAATTCTGCAGCGCTTCCGCATGATTTCGGGGTGTCTGGAAAGTGTCCAAGAGGTCCTTTATATAGAGGAATGGAGACCTCAAACTACTCTGGTCGTGGCCTCTGAGTGGAGGGAAAAAAAGGAAAAGTAATAACTGCTCAAAATAGTTACAAAATTTGAAATCTGCAACTGCGCTGACTTGGCGAACGCCATGGCCTCTATTCATTAATTGATGTGGCATGCTGATAGGTGGTGAATGCCATCTAGCCATGGCGAATGCCATATCAGCAAAAGGGGCAGAAAGTCTTCTTTTTGCTGCATTTTCCTATTCTTCCACTCTTTTTTCGATTCACTCCCGATTCTGCAACAGATGAAGCTATCAACTGCAAACAAGACTTGATAAAAATGAACAAATAGTACGCGCAATGAGCCTAAAAATATGATACGATTTCTTGTTATCAGCAACAGTGGTTTGGAGAGAATCCCATTTAGCAGAATATGCTACTGAGTCAGATGCAAAAGGTCTCTTATTGACCAGACTATGTACTTTATCTAAAACAATATTTTTTATTACATCCATGTTGGTTTGGATAGTTTCTAGGAGGGATGAAATGTTTGTACGAGAGGGTCCAGGTTCAAATTGGTTTGTATGGTCATATAGGTTTAGGGAGATTTCAGGGTAAAGGACGTCATAGGGGATCTGTTCAGAGTCAACTCAGGTTCAAAAGCAAATTGAACCAGAGATAGATCTTGAACAATTTTCTCAGTTTCACTCTGAGGTTCAGATACAACTTGATCTATTGGTTGACTATGAACATGGCTAGGTTCTATATGAGGAGATGCTGGTGGTGAAAGCTGAGGTGATGGTTGAGTTTCTGGTGGGGAGGTAAATTCAGTTTGGATAAAGGTTACATGTTCAGGTTCAGAAGCAAAACATGTTCAGTTAGAAGGTTGGTCTTGAGGAGAGAAGGTTCAAATGGGAATGGCTAGAATAGGTTATATGAAAACAGGTTTTGGGTCAAAGGATTTTAGGATAAAGCTAGCTTAGAAACTTGCTTTATCATGTTCTGATTGAGGACTTGAAGAAGAAGTTTTTACACTGAATATATCTATAGGTGTTTCAAACATTGTGTTAATAAGTGATGGTTGATCAAGAACAATATCAAGGGTTAACTAATTTTGATCACCAATAGGTTCAATTGTAGCTGAGGAAGGGTGTATAGGATAGGGAATAGGTGAGGGAATTGGTGAGGGGGTTGGTGATTTGTGTTTAAGGGTGGTGTAATCAAAATCATCTTCAGAGATTAAGTTCAGATTAATACCTGTTACACCAGTATTAAGAGCTTATGAAGTAGTAACAACTTCTGAGGCGACTTTCTTAGGAACATCAGAAGCATCAGTCACAATAGATTTTAACTTGGCCATTACTTCAGCAACCAGAACCTCAGCAGATTCCAACTCATCAACAATAGGCGCCTCTTAATTCCCAACATTAGAGGTTTATGGATGCTTTTTCGACTGATCCAAGATAACAGATGCAAATAGTTGAGCACACTTAAAGATTGGCTCAATTACACTCTTCTGAGCAGTGTCAACTGCAACTTTCTTTTTGTTTATCAAGGATATACCAACATCTTCTTCTTCTCCTTCTTCTTCAATCTCATACGACTTTCTTAATCTCTTATTTCTTAAAGGTGATTATGAAGAGACAAGAGCAGAAGCAACTTTCTTGGGAGACTTTCCACTTCCAGTTTTGGAGGGCATTAGCTCAATAGATGAAATAACTTCTTCAATTTCCTTTTCAATCTCCTTCTGATGTACAGATCTCTTCTAAGAGGGTTTCTAAGCATCCTTCTGAGCAACTGAAGCCACCTGCTTCCTCTTATTAGAGGGCTTAAACACATTAGTAGGCTTGTCATGTATATATGTTAGAACAAGATTTGTTTATGACATATATTCCTTTGGTTTTGATGATAACAAAGTATTAAAAGAACAAGGGTTATAATTGATGTGTGTTTCTTATATGCAAGCTCTAATACTTATAAATATATATATATATATATATATATATATATATATATTCAGAATCTAATATACAAAGGCACGCTTGAGAGAAGCTGAATTGCTAGCTTCTGGTGGTGTAGAATCTGAAGAACACTCTTTAAGTGATGTTTGACGTAGACTCTGAAGCTATAGGTCTCAGCATCAAAAGAAACAAAATTATTTTCTCTACACTTGGTGAATGTAAATTAGCTTCTGGTGATCATCCATAGTTAGTAATAAAGCTGAAGCTATCTGTACTGCAGAAAGCAAGCTGCATTGTCAAATCAGTTTGTCAGCTACAGTCTTAGTTCACAAGGCTCAAGAAAAGTTGGCATACTCTACGGATATCTACTCTCAACGGCTCTACAGTACATGACCTCTTTGAAGACTCAATGGTTAAACACGATACACAATGGATCAAGATCTTTTGGTGTATCTGTCTTCAACGTCTCTTGTACTATGGAGAAAAGCAAAGACACTTGATCAAGTTATTTTTCCAACGGATAGTCTTATGCAAATGCTATATAAGTAGCTGAAGGTTCAAACTGATTCTTTAACAAGGATCAACCGGATAGAGGAGTAACAAGATCAGCAATTATCAACACAAATGGTTATGCAACATTTCTGTTGTAGATTGTAATTGTAAAAGCCTTAAGATTTCTTACACATTTAATATCTTAGAAATCTTAAGAGCTTTAGATCTTTGTTATGGTGATTTCCTTGTACCTCTGATATCTGTATCAAGTACACCTTGCTCTCTATTCGGCTGAACATGTTATTTAGTAGTTTAGATCAAAGTCTCTCACCAAGATGCTTGAGCCATGTAAGTCTCTTGCTATGTGCTAGAGCATTGAAAGTCTTAATAAAGTGGATTGATTGAGCAAATTCAAGTCTTTTGCCAAGATGCTTGAGCTATGTAAGTCTCCTGCTATGTGCTAGAGCATTAAAACTCTTAATCAAGTGGATTGATTGAGCTGAAGTCTTGGATTCATGGAACCTAAGAAAGGAAGTCTCAGATCAAGGGTCTGAGCAGAAGTCTTGAACCTGAGGGGTTTAAGTAGAAGTCTTGAACATGAGAGGTTTAAATAAAATTCTTGAGGCTGAGGGGCTTAAGCAGGAAGTCTTGAACCTGAGGGGTTTAAGCAGAAGTCTTGGGTCTGAGGGACCTGATAAGGAAATTTTTAGGCTAAGGGTCTAAGAAAGAAAGTCTTGGGTCTGTAGGACTTGAGCAAGGAAGTATTGAACCTTAGGGGTTTAACCAAGAAGTCTTGAACTTAGGGTATGAGCATTGTAAAAGTATTATGCACAATGCATAAGCGATTGTAATCTTGATTTGGTTATAGTGAAAATCTCTTATGAAACAAGGAGACTGGACTACTCTCAGTTGGGAGGAACCAATATAAATCTTTGTGCCTTCTGCTATTATTTATTTGCTTCTGTTAACATTTCGCTGCTAAGTATAATCAGAATCTGAACATCAGTTTAGATTTTGAACTTTGATCATACGCAAATTAAGAAAACAGAAAACACAATTCAACCCCCTTCTTGTGTACTTTTTCTCACCTTTAATTGGTATTTGAGCCTAGTTTATACATAACACTTAACGGTGGTGCAGATAATGATCCAATGAGAAAAGTATGTATGTTAAAGACTTTCCTTCAATAAGGAATCAAGTGCCATATGGAAAATATTACATTGTTTTTCCTATCATATTCAAAGGGTGATTCTGCTGAATTTAAATGATGGAAAATTTAAATATATTTTTAATTCATTGGACTTGATAAGTGGTGTGTGAAGGTCTGTAGAATACCCTTGAAAAAGGTATTACTATAGAAGTTGATGGTGCATGGATGATCGAAATTTGAAAGTCTCTCTCACCAGCTCAAAGAAGCTTATTGAAAATATCTTTAGAGGTAGATGCATTCTGGTAGGTGCTCTATCTCGATTCTGAGTATATCGACATCATTGATATGTCTAATGCTCAGACTATCTTTGAATCCTTGTGATCAGATTTATGGGAATCAGTTATGAAGCTTATCCAGTTACATTTCATCTAATCTTTTAAAGCATATTCTTAGAAGATTCTTGTGAATTCGAACCTGAGGTCACAATTACTCAAGAAGTCATAACAACTTGAGCTTACTATGGCTTTTAGGGTTATCTTGCAATATTCAAAGAAAAGAAATGGAATTAGATGATGAAAAACTATCCAACAAATTATCTTTTCTAAAGCCTGTTGAAGGATACTTCCTATGGAATGTTTGATGATGAGGAATTAACCTTCCTAATCAGAAGATTTCTTTAACTGGCTGAACGGAACGTGATATTTGTTGTTAGAAGAGTAACTTCAGAAGCTTCTAAGATATTCATATTTCAACTGATTTCCCAAATCCAAGAACAAGGTGAAACACTGCCAGAACCTAATGTCATAGATCTTCACTTTATATTCATTTTAAGATGACATTAGTGCAGGATTTAGAAGAAAGAGTAATATGGCTCTGCCAGTCATTGCTGCTTCTGAAGAAGCATCTGAATCCTAAAATAAAAATAAAGTATTGAAGAGAAAGAGATTATGCCAAATATATCTTGCTTCAATATTTGATAATAAGAAGTTTGTTCTTTAAGGTGATATCTTAAGTGACTCCGTTGCTCCTTGATTGAGGGTCATCATGGAATTTGTATTAAAGGACAATTCTACGAGAAACCTTCAATTCTTCTTCGTGTTATGCCTGCAATTACATGACAGTGCTTTAATTTGTTTTATGCCATTCTCTGATAACTAACACCATTTGGTTATTTGCTTATCAAAGATTTCAAAGTTAAAAGATTTAATCCAAGACAATGAAATCAATGATTCTGCTAAGAACAAGATCTTATTTATATCATGACTCATCTTAGACTAATACTCTAGAATGAATCATGGTACTGCTATCAGAATGTGGCATAAGGCAAAGGAAAACATGTCTGGACCAACATGTATGGACTCATAGAAATATGAGTATCATTATTTAAAATGTAGTTGCTGCAGATATCAAAGAAAGGAGCAAAGACATCTTCCATGTTGCTTATCAAAGGTTGTTTGCAACATTTAATGGAAGAAGAACCTACAACCCAGACTCAAGTGCTAGAGGTACTGAGTTTGGTGAAATTAGTGGAGTTAATGGTTTAACAGCCATTGAATCAGAATTCACTCTAAGTAATATTCAAATTCTATGGTCAAATCTAAATACTCATACGAGTCTGACCGAGAAAATAACAAAAAAAAAGGTATGTATGTTCTTTTCTAGCTTATTACATGAATCAATGAGATATTTATGTATATGTAGATACAAAGTCTCTGTTAGATTTCTAGAGAAGTTCTTTTTGATAAAAGAATCTTCAGAAATCTTTAAGAAGAAACTGTGTTGTATTTATCTATACTGAATATATCATTAGCTGGATGACTGTCATATTTTTGGAAACATTTTGTGACGAGACTGTTGTTTGTTAGTTGTCAAAGAAACCAATTTAATATTATTCAATCACTCATGACTCTTGTTTTAAAAGAAAAATGTTCGGTTCTGAATAGAATCTTGAATACTGATAACTGACAGAAGATCTCTCTCTCTCTCTCGCTCTCTCTCTTTCTCTCTCTCTCTCTCTCTCTCTCTCTCTTTAAGTCTAGATCTACTAGACTCTGGTTAATGATAGCTTCTGAAATTTGTCAGACCCTGAGATTCAGAAAAAGGATTCTTTACTACTGATAAAGCAATTTAAGTATAAGGTTTTTCCCAAAACTTTTATATTACTTAAATATTCATAAAGGTGAAAATCATCTAGTGGATTCAGGAAAACTACTGGATAAGAACCTTTGGGTAATGATGTTTTTATTTTTATATACTATTATCAGTTGTATCCCTTGTCTTATGAAACAACATTGTGTCCTTTTTCTGAAAAAGTTCTTATTCCTTTAGAATTTTGTTCAGTTCTTTTCTTTTCTTTTTATTTTCTTTAGTTTTGTGTTGATGAAACCAAACCTGAGATGAATTCTCTAGTCAATTCTCCTTTGAATCAACTAGTTGTCATCAATGAAAAGTTTGTGGATTTTGATAAGTTGCTTAAGCTAGATTTTAACTTCTGGAAGACTGTGTCTGAACAAAGTTGGAATGGATACTTTGAGATGCTCTGTGGTTTCACTTATCCAAATCTTGTCAAAGAATTTTGGATCAATGCTTCCATTGTTGAGCTGAATTTCGAGTGTTCTATTCTTTCTAAAGTAACTGGTGTTTTCTATAATAGTAACCTCTAAATTGATTGCTAATGTGATCAATTGTGAAGATATTGGAGAAATCCCAGGAACTCTTATTTGGGAACACTATCTTCCAACTTGGCGTATCTTTGTAGATCCATCTAACACTTCTCTGGCCTCAAATCTCTGTCTTGATACAATTGTTCGGAATCAGATTCTGAACTCAAACTTTCTTCCTAAGAATGAGGATTTAGACCTTGTGGACTCTATTGAAAAGGATTTGATACTACTTCTTAATTCAGACTTGCAGATTGATCTTCCTCAAGTTATCTTTGACTATTTGAAAAGGACTCTTTCTTCCTTTCACAAGGGAAAAACTTTCTTCATTCCTTATGGACGAGTTCTTTCAGAACTACTAGTCTAGCAAGGAGTTATCATAAGTTCAGAGGTTGATTCTTCTACAATCTGGAGAGACAAGTTTGAAGTTATTTATGAAAGTTTCTGATTTTAGACTTCTGCAAATTTATGTCTTGTAATTGTTAAGACTTTTTGTATTAAGCAATCTTATTGTTAATCCAAGTTTGTTCATGCTTTTGTGCATCTTAACTGTTATAAGTATTTATTTATATTATTATTCAAGAGGATGAAACAAATAAGATTAAAAACTCTAAAAATGCAACATTATCATTAACTGGAATTGATTACAAATTGTTAAGACTCTCTAGGCATTTGGATTTTCCCTAAGGTATTCTCTAGGATCATTTGACATATCTAGATTGTCTAAATAATCTTGCCATTCTTCCTTTGCAAACTCTACAACTTCCTTTCTCAGTTGATTTCTGCATTTTGACCTGGAAGTTCTTCTTCTTCTGTGTGTCTCAACGAAGGTTGTTGAAGAAGTGTGTGCTTATGAAGCTATCAGCTTACTTGTAGATCCTTCAGTTGCTGCATCACTCTTGTTTACTTGAGTTGCTGCATTAAGCATGTTTATCTTTCTGAAATCTCTCTTTGGAATCCAAATTTGCTTTTGCTTATACATTTTGGTGTTCATAAGATTAAGTGATTATGAAAGTGAGTATGCTAAGAGGTTTTTATAGAGTTTTTACATTCATTACCTTTGAGTATTAGTTATTTTTTATTGATTAAGTCAAATCAATTTTAAATACTGACTCTTAGAAATTATGTCTAGTATTCTGACCTATTAATATTCTTTTTACAAGTTATAGATAATATTATTAACATGTTAACTGTTGCTTCTGGTCATCTCATAACTTCATTAATGTTTTTATCATAAAATATAATGGGTAAATAAAGTGTTTGTAAGAATGCATAATATTTACTGGTCAAAATAATTTTTTATTAATTAAGCATAGAGGATTACAAAAACATAAGGAACTGGATTGAACCTAGAATAAATCTCTATCTAAGTCATTCATTGCCTTATAAGAGAAGTTATTGCCATAATCGATATCTAGCTCACTTTCATCTATGTCTTCCTCTTCTGCTTCTGGGATAACAGGACTGTAAAACATCTTATTGAACCTCTTCCTCTTTGTCTTCTTCATGCACTTCTTCCTTGGCTTCAAAATAGCTACTGATGGACCTGCTTCTGTAGGTCTTTGAGGTACTACTGATGAAGCCTCGTCTGAAGTGTTCAAGGTAGAGGGAACAAGACCAGTAGAAGAAGCTTCTGAAGCTGCTGGCTTCTAAAGGTTCTGGATATTCAAGCTTGTAGAGTTCTCGGTGACTTCAGTCACAATAGAGGTTTAGTTGCTCTCAGCTGATGACTCCATAACATTTTGGTAGATGTTGATGAAAATGAACTAGGTTTTATTTGATTTTATAATAACTTCTGGGTAACCTAAACGAATGAATAAAATCCTTTGCTTGATTCTTGAAACCGTTACGACCAATAAATTTTTAACATGCACTGTACATACCTTAATGACCCCTGTTACTTGGTCGTTTTTCCTTCCTTGGAAACCGATCTTGTAATGATGGCCTTTTATGCATTTATGACTGTAATTCTTTTCTTTTTTTCTCTTTTAATTCTTTTTGATGTGACAAAAGGGGGAGGAAAGGTAGTAAGTATTTAGTTAGAAACTGAATTCATTCAGTTTGTACATAATGGTCATTTATAATTTTTGTACATAACGGTTATTTAAATTTTTGTACATATTGGTTACCTTTCCCGGGCGACACATTTTAACTTTCTTGTACATAGAACTAAGGAAGAGCTTACAAACCTCAACCTTAGACTATCAGACTCAGAAGGAGCTTACAAACCTTGTATTCTGGCGTTGCCAAAGGAAGTTAAAATATTATGTTTAGATTTCTTAAATATAGATCTAAGGGGGAGCTTACAAACCTCAAATTTGGACTACTTGACTCAGGGGGAGCTTACAAACCTTAAACTCTGATGTTATTAAGAAAACTAAATACTTTTTCTTGAAAGTAGTACCTAGGGTGGGTTTACAAAACTCAACTTTGGACTATTAGACTCAGGGGGAGCTTACAAACCTCATACTTTGATGTTACAAAGAAAGTTATAGTTGCCCAACATTATTCTTTAAATACTTATGTTTGTCATCATAAAAAGGGGGAGATTGTTATAACGAGATTTGTTCATTAAATATATTCCTTGGGTTTTGATGATATCAAAGTATTAAAAGAACAATGGTTATATTTGATGTGTGTTTCTTGTATGCAGGTTCTAATACTTGTATATATATATATATATATATATATATATATATATATATATATATATTCAGAATCTAATATACAAATGCACACTTGAGAGAGGCTGAATTGCTAGCTTCTGGTGGTGCAGAATCTGAAGAACACTCTCTAAGTGATGTCTAATGTAGACTCTGAAGCTAAAGGTCTCAGCATCAGATGAAGAAACATTATTGTCTCTACACTTGGTGAATGTAAATTGGCTTCTGGTGATCATTCAGAGTTAGAAATAAAGCTGAAGCTATCCGTACTGCAGAAAGTAAGTTGCATTGTCAAATTAATTTGTCAGTTAGAGTCTTAGTTGACAAGGCTCAAGAAAAGTTGGCATATTCTACGGATATCTACTCTCAACGGCTCTATAGTACAGGATCTCTTTGAAGACTCAATGGTTAAACACGATACACAATGGATCAAGATCTTTTGGTGTATATATCTTCAACGTCTCTTATATTATGGAGAAAAGAAAACACACTGATCAAGTTATCTCTCTAACGGCTAGTCTTCTGCAAATGCTATATAAGTAGCTGAAGGTTCAAACTGAATCTTTAACAAGGATCAACCTGATGGAGTAGTAACAAGATCAGCAATTATCAACACAAATGGTTATGCAGCATTTCTGTTGTAGGTTGTAATTGTAAAAGCCTTAAGATTTCTTACACATTGAATATCTTAGAAATATTAAGAGCTTTAGGTCTTTGTTATGGTGATTTCCCTGTACCTCTGATATTTGTATCAAATACACTTTGTTCTCTATTATGCTGAACATGTTGTTTAGCAGTTTAGATCAAAGTCTCTCGGCAAGATGCTTGAGCCATGTAAGTCTCCTGCTATGTGCTAGAGCATTGAAAGTCTTAATCAAGTGGATTGATTGAGAAAATCCAAGTCTCTCGCCAAGATGCTTGATCCATGTAAGTCTTCTGCTATGTGCTAGAGCATTAAAAGTCTTAATCAAGTGGATTTATTGAACATAAGTCTTGGGTTCGTGGAACCTAAGCAAGGAAGCCTCAGATCGAGGGTCTGAGCGGAAATATTGAACCTAAGGGGTTTACGAAGAAGTCTTGAACCTGAGGGATTTAAGCAGAAGTCTTGAGCCTGAGGGGCTTAAGCAGAAAGTCTTGAACCTGAAGGGTTTAAGTAGAAGTCTTGGGTCAGAGTGGCTTGAGCAGGAAGTCTCGGGTCTGAGGGACCTGAGCAGGAAAGTTTTAGGTTGTGGGTCTAAGCCAGGAAGTCTTGGGTCTGTAGGACTTGAGTAAGGAAGTCTTGAATCTTAGGGGTTTAATCAAGAAGTCTCGAACTTAGGGTTTGAGCATTGTAACAGTCTTATGCAGAATGCATAAGCAATTGTAATCATGATTTGGTTATATTGAAAATCTCTTGTGAAGCAAGAGGATTGAACTACTCCCAGTTGGGAGGAACCAATATAAATATATGTGTCTTCTGTTGTTATTTATTTGTTTCTATTAACATTTCACTGCTAAGTATAATCACAATTTGAACAGCAGTTTAGATTCTGAACTCTGATCAGGCGTAAATTAAGATAACGGAAAACACAATTCAACCCCCTTTTTGTGTACTTTTTCTCACCTTCAATATTTCTATATCTGATAACTTTTCCTTCCTTATATGGTTGTTCGATGAAATTCTTGATTACTTCGGGATTATCCATCTTTGCGATGACATGATAATCCTCAAGATAATCAAAATTGATACTTTTCACAGAGAGAGGTACCTTTGAAGCAACAACATCTCCTTTCTTAATAAGCTTCGTGTTAGCAAGAACAAAAGCATATAGGATATTTCCATAAATCTCCTTCATATCCCCATTGTTAGGCAAGTTTTTAAGGGTACCAATTAGACGACCTGATAAAAAATTCTGACAATAATGTAGCATAAGGCACATTCCTCTTGCGAAGCTTTATGCTATATTTGACTACTTCACACAAATGGTTGAAGATGACAACAAATATATTTATCTTATCTTCATTCTTCAAGTAGAAAATGAAGTGCTTGTGATCCCATGAAATTTGACCAGTGCTTCCTTTTTTGGGAATCAGACAACCAATTAAAATCTTAAATAGAAGCTTGAATTTTCTCTGCATGTTCTTGAACTTTCTAAAGTCTAGGGAACACAAATTCTCAGCATTATTAAACAAATAACTCTTGATAGCATCTACTTCAGGGTTGTGTCTTTAGTGCCCACAATAAACTTTTCAGAGTTTGGTGCTCTTAAA
Organism: Lathyrus tuberosus; assembly: GCA_022829125.1. Lineage (NCBI taxonomy): Eukaryota > Viridiplantae > Streptophyta > Magnoliopsida > Fabales > Fabaceae > Lathyrus > Lathyrus tuberosus. The sequence goes on from JALAZF010000179.1 coordinate 2,192,861, forward strand.
AGTTTAGCAATTGTCTTCTTAGTGATTACCACATCAACACCCATCACAGTAGATCTGATTTCAACTTCTTCAATACAAATTCTTCTCTACTATTTCCCTTCAAAGAACTGTCCTTTTCAATGTTACTGTTACTATATACCCCTTAATGAAAAATACAAAGAGGAATCCCCCAATATCCCTCTTCAGAAAAAAGGAAAAAAACAATATAATATTCAATATAAAATGAATTACAAATAAGAAAAGGGTTTGCATTCACATAGTTTATAATAAAACTTTTACCAGTGGAACAATCAATGCTAGTATAACCGGGTTTACATTCACATATTCCATTGTTGAGACACAAACCATTGCCAGTGAATTTTCTGGGGTAGGAACCTGGAATAAGTTATGAGAACAAACAACAATTAAAGGAAGATTGAATACCAGAAAAATAAAGCAAAATGAACCCTGGAGTTAAAATTCAACGTGGAATAATAGAACTCATGACTACTGCAATTGTGGCCATGAAATCAAAGAAAGCAATGACAACTTCCATCAACACAATCTCCATTGAAATTACATGCATATGGACATTTCCTCGAGTCAACCACTGTGTCTGTGTTATAGAGCTCATAATATGCTGGACAAATCAACTCACATATTAAAAATTATTAAAAATGAATAAGGTTTCCATTAATAGGGAATTTAACTTCAACGTGAAAATAAACAAAATAACAAATATTGACCATTCAAGCCAGCAAACTTAATGGATCCACCGGCCTGAGGGCACACTCTCCACAACAACCTGTATGTAGCATGGAGCTTCATTCAGCAATTTTCATGATAGATGAAAAACAAGAGGTGTAATAAATATTCAAATATAGGCTAAAGAAACATATTAATTCAAAGTTTTATCATAAACACACTTATTTAACCCATGTAGGACATGCTTGCTTAAACTCTAAAAAGAAGTATCAAGTAGAATTCCTCTGCGCTTATGTATACCATTAACACTCGACAGAGTTAAAACGATTGTATTGCAAGAGTGGATGCCCTTATTATCCTCCCTTCACATCAAAGCATTTTTCATAAACTAACGCGGACCAAATAAAAAAGTCTACGAAAGTAGAGTTAATGTCATTAACATCGATGTAAGTCGATTCCGAGAACTCGAGTAACACCATACATATGGCGTAAGCCACAAACTAATTATTTATCACAATGTTGAGTCCAATGCATAAACCTTCACATGTAACAATAGCATCTTGAACTTCATCTAATTCAAAGTACACCTGAATTTCCAATTTCAAAATACAATAAATCAAAATAAAACACAAATGGTCAACATGGGGTGACGAGACAAAATTGCAAGCCCTCACATCACGTCCAGCCTTACGATGTGCATCGATAAACGACTCCACTGAATCGGCGGGAATAACTCTGTCCGCAAAGCTATACATGTACAATTGTGGACAACCTGGTTGCTCTGTAGATAACATGCTCAAAACATCAAAGAGCCTTCTGCATTTGGACAAGATTATCAGCTCAATCTTAATTATCATTAAAGGTCTAATACTAATGTACGTGTTATAAGAATCAAAGACAACTAAGGTTTGAAAGATGAATGATTTAAGAGTCATTACCTATTCACTGTAGGGAGATGGATAACGATATGAAAAAAAATTCTTTAGTATTAATAGCAAAGCTGCTTCTGCTGGTGCAAGTTTTAATCCTAAATCTTCATTACTGCCAATTGATACTTTAATGTCAGACTCATTCGTGGATACACGTCCTTTTGTAGCTACACTATTCTTCTTGAGAACTTTATTGGTAGGAATGTCAATTGTACTCATCCCCGGTGGGTACCCACAAAATTTACCCATAACAGGTAGGATAAAAACCCGCAAAATAGGTACGGGCACAAACCATTACCCACTAAAATAAGCGGATATGGATGCGGGTACAAGTATCTTAATACCCAGGCCGCCCCATACTCGCATAATATATATTTATATATTTTTATTTTCATTATTATTATGTGCATATGTTAATCTAACATATTTTTTAAATACATCACTATTAAATTTCTATGCATTTTAATATAAATGTTTGTTTGTTTCTTAACTCAACAATAACATCCTCAAATTATTTTTTTAAATGTTGTTAACAAATTAAAATAACATAATAAATTATAATTGATTGATCATTTTTTATTAGAAATGCGGATAAATAGGTATAGGTACGAATATTTAGGTACCTATAGGGTACGGGTACAAACGTTCGTGCCCACGCAAGTATAGACTCGGGTACAAAGATTTTTTTAAACCGCAGGTTTGAGGACGGGTACCATAGTACCTTACCCAAACTTTGCCCATTTTCATCCCTGTTTATTTGTTACACATTTATTTGGATGTCTATCAGAAAAATTCAATCAAGAGAAAAAATGGTAAAAGAAAATATTAGATGCTAAAACGGTAACTTGATGAGTCATCAAGTTGGAATTTGAAAATTTTGGACACTATTTGTCCCCATTTTTTAGAGGTGGCAAAAAAAGAGATAAGGGTAGAATTGATTTTTCCTTAAATTTTCTTATAAATAGACTTATACGGGTGATTCTGGGTGATTTTGGAATCCAGGAGCAGGTGAATCACTCAAAATACTTAAATCAATGTCTGCGTTTGCAGTTTTTCCCAATAACTTATCATACATGCCTGCAACATGGCTGAAGTTAGGTTTTAGCATAAAAATATATATGCAAGGTTAGCACAAGCAGGACACACAATACATCAATTACTATGACGGTAAGACTGAAGGAGAAATCAAAATTACCATTTATTCTATTAGACTCATAAAATTTTCATGCAAGTCAAACAAACAGATGGAAGTTTCAATCACTGTCGGGCATTGTACATAAGACTAACAAAAAAAAAACAAACTGATGGAATTCATGCAAGTCAAATATATAGGTTGGTAAAAAATTGAATAATTCTTAAAACCGCTAACTTCCTGTAAGCCAAAATATCAAATTGAAGTCCACCACTTCGCATCAAATTCATAATAGAACTGTTCTGGACTGGCGCAGAGGCTGCCCCACTGTCGGGCACGACCCAACCCATCTCCCCTGTCGGAGAGGGCACAATGAAGGTCCAATCCATCAAGCCGCACAGGGAGCGCTCACACGTCTCCCCTACGGTCTCCACGTGCCCCTCACGCGGGGGCACGTCATCAGGCAGCTGCTCGTGTCCTACAGAATAGGTTAACTCACCTTTCGAAGATCACAGGACAATTGACCCAGAGTGAAGACCACGTGCTGATCTTTCCTACGCCACGTAGACCCTGGCAATTACTTGTATTGAGCCTATCAATCTAACCCAATGCAAAGTAACCGTTGGCCCAACGCTGGAGGCTCACTATAAATACCCTCTATCACTAGAGGGTCAGATATTCTATTCTCTACACCTTTGTTGTACTTGCCTTCTCACTCTCGCTGAAACTGACTTTAGCATCGGAGTGCCTTGCAGGTACACCCCATTCTCTTCTCCACTGCCGACAAATTAAGGAGCCCACGACGTGTGCTGGCTGCTGGTCCTTTTTTGATCTAGTAAGATTAGTGACGCCGTCTGTGGGAAACCTTGCTTCCCCGTTCTTTATCCCGTAGAAACTCAAGAACCAAAGCAGTCTTTTATCTCTGCTGATCATGGCCAGCCCACACACTGACGACAACGCTCAAGAAACTGCCTTCACCACTTTCACCAACCCTGACGGTCACGATCCCAGTATGACCGTTCACGTCGAAGAAGGTGACGCTAGGGACGGGCGCATTGCCTCTCCCTCCCCTGACGATGCGGCCTTCAACTCCGCCCGACGCTTTGACAACCCGACTGTCTTCTAGCCAATCCCTGTATCGCCCAATGCTGACCCGACCATGGTGGCTCTGTTCGCGGCGATCAATCAGACAAACCTGATGATCTTCCAACAGAACGAGTGGATCGAGATGCTGGAGAATGAGCGATAATCACACTCTCCCCCGCGGAGACATCGTCACCCTGTTTCTCGCAGTCTTTCCCCGTGATGACGAGAAATCTATCCTTCTCCTCCCCCGCTGAGGCCACAACTTGATGAGTATATGAGCCATTCTCCTCGACAACCGGGGCGTCGTCTGCGACTGGAAAGGCCTCAACCCATGGCCACCCAGAAGCGCGACCGAAAGGAACGACGCTCCCCAACTGATAAGAGAAACAAAGCCGATGGGTACGTGGAGAAACCAAAGAGTCGGCCAAGGAGTCCTCCCCGCCGAGGCAGGAGCCCTTGGTACGACCGCTCCTCGTCACATTCACCCATCAGGAGCGACGATGACGACCTCCGCGATCACCTGTCCAAGGCCATCATGGAAACTCGCTTGCCCGTCGGGATGGAGAAGCCTCTGGCCTTAGCGACCTACGATGGTACGACCGACCCGGGTACGACCCAACCCATCTCCCCTGTCGGAGAGGGCCCAATGAAGGTCCAATCCATCAAGCTGCACAGGGAACGCTCATGCGTCTCCCCTACTGTCTCCACGTGCCCCTCCCGCGGGGGCACGTCATCAGGCAACTGCCCGTGTCCTACAGAATAGGTCAACTCACCTTCCGAAGATCACGAGACAGTTGACCCAGGGCGAAGACCACATGCTGATCTTCCCTACGCCACGTAGACTCTGTCAGTTACTCGTATTGGGCCTAACAATCCAACCCAATGCAAAGTAACCATTGACCCAGCGCTGAAGGCTCACTATAAATACCCTCTATCACTAGAGGGTCCGATATTATATTCTCTACACCTTTGTTGTACTTGCCTTCTCACTCTCGCTAAAACTGACTTTAGCATCGGAATGTCTTGTAGGTACACCTCATTTTCTCCACCGCCGACAAATTAAGGAGCTCACGACGTGTGCTGACTACTGATCATTTTCTGATTCGGTAAGATCAAGAACCAAATGTGATCAAAATGAATATACCTTTTTCAAGAAGCTTGTTATCTATTAACTTTACCGTATGAGATAAAACACAATAAATAGCAACACCATTACTATAGTCAAAGCTTAGAAAACCACGAAAATGTATAAGGATTTGAATGCAAACCTTGTGAAAATGCTTATAATGTCTACTCCCAAGTTGTTAGGAACCCAAATAACAAAATTGCACAACAGTGAAATTATGCAAACAAACACAGAACTGATTGTATTATTTATGGAAAATGGAATGCTACATAGAGGGAATGACACCCTGAATCTGACCAGAGCTAGGCTTCTATAGGAAGCTAGCTTCCTATTCATATCTAATGCTCAAATACCCCAAGATAATTTCTCAACCCCTCTACCCAATACAATCAACACTCACTCAAACCTTCTTCCTGAGTTGCAGTCAACACTCACTCAAACCTTTTTACATAATTAATCAAGCATTCCCCATTTTACCCCTTCCTACTGTAGACTCTCACACCTAGGGCCCATTGGAATGCTGCATTATCACATTAGTTTCGTGGTCACTGGCACTAACACAAGTCCAAACAAGCCATAATGAAGATTCTTAAGTGAATCTTCTTCCCAATCATATTCCAGAAATCACATTTACCTCCGAAAACCATTTATAGAAGAATCTCGCCGCATAATCAGTTGGCAGGCTCACTATCATCTACACCCCCCACCACAGATAATAATTAGCAACAAAACAACATACACAAAAATGAATATACTTTATTTTTTTTAACAAAAAAGGTTTAAGGTACAAATAAACACTTATGTAGCGAAAAAGAAAAGAGCCATTGTCTCCTTTATTAATTTTTCTTGTACTCATTGTCATCATCGTCATCAGCTGGATAATCATCCTATTGTCAAAATCCAAAGCATATATAAAATCCACGTAAAAAACAAACCCATAAAATAGATAAATACCAATCAAATTTGAGGAAGCAAGTTACAGTAATAGTACCATAACAACAACTCTGACCTTGGCCTTGTCAAAACGTGCTCATGCCTCTTCCGCTATCATCTGCAAATTAAAATAAATTCAGGTGACAATCAAATATAAACACAGACAATTAAACAATTAATTAGTTAACTAGTTTATTGTCCACATCACATACAAGATCAGACACTAGTAAAATCCATGCATTAGCAAATGTAACCGCTTCTTGGCTACTCACAAGTCACAATATTACCATCTGAGCTTTCACTTTCTCTACCATTAAATTGAGATGAGGAACTGGATCTGGAGAAACCCCTTAACAATAAAGGAAGTGGTGCAGATGTTGGTGCTCGGGAGTCTGCAAAGGGATCATAAAGTATAACAAGACTCAGCAGCTTACCATGTCCTCTATTTGAATCCACCATATTTCCTTTATATGATAAAAATTGAGGAAAGTTGCAAGACCTTCACTATTTTTCCAGCATAGTAAGCCAACCAAGCACATCCCACAGAGTGTTAGGTATCCAGCAAGATATCTGTTCAATTACTTTATCTGTCCACCAATACTGGATAAATGATGTTTCTATCTTGTTTCCAACTTCCGCCAGTTAAGACGATGAGATGTTCAAAACAATTGTAAAACTGAATCATACAACATAGACTACCACAGTAGTATCACCCATTCAAATCAGATGAACCATAATCAAATTGGCAAAATCTCAGTATCAGAACAAGACAAGAAATTATTAAAAAGGAAATTGATAGATTGCTCAGAATAAGAAGAAAGATAGGAGAAAAGATCAAAATTCAATAACTTGACTACCATAGAAGGTGGAAAATAGCACCAATTACATTTCAATGCCAAATTAAACTCTCTAAACAGTTTATCAGAAAATTCAATAGCATTCTGTGATGTATTAAATATTAAGGGTTGAGTTACAGGAATAAATTAAAATAAGTTGTCATACAACAAATGCAATACATGTCACTGACCAAAAAATATAAAATTATTCCCATATAAACTCATAAATAACTAGTGATTCTGAACATCAGAAGTAAGCATCGCAGGACAGACAATATAAAATGATCGATAAACCCTTTTCTAGATTCAAAGAGAACCAGCAACATTAAGGATTTGATTGAACTTCAATGATCAGACTGCAACCTGTTCAGGAACTTCTAATTGCTGTTGATGTATTTCTTCAATGTGAGGAGGGGCTCCTGATGATGGGTGATTTGATCCTGTAATCTGAGAAGATGTTCCTGGGGCTGCATAATATTGCCCTGATGCATTAGCTGATGGTAGAGAAGACCCTGACATTGGAGGAGTTGGCCCTGACAGTGGATAATGTTGCCCTGACATTGGAGTAGCGAATCTTGACGGTGGATATGGTTGCTCTACCCTTTGTTGGGGCCCAGATGGTGATCCATATGGCTGATGTCCTGCCATTTTATGAGAAGGTTCATATGGTGTATAAGGATTTGGGGTTGTTTGAGGAGACACCCTTTGCATGTGAGGAGGATATTGGTATTGAGAGTGGTGAGACTGCCCTGTTGAATTAGGAGAAGGTCCAGCTGCTGGCATTCGCAACCCATTCGTTGGAGGAGATGCTCCCCATTGAGGGTGACGATGAATTCCTCCCATTTGAGGAGGCGGTGGTGGGTGTTGCTGCCCTGTCATTTGAGAAGGCAGTTGTGGGTGTTGCTGCCCTGAATTTTGAGGTTGATATCCAGAGGGAAAGTGGTGGTTATGTGCTCCAGCCATTCGATTATCAAAGTTTGGTGGGGAATTTTGTACTTGCATTTGAGCCGATAATCCCGAAGATTGATTATGTGTTCCTGCCACTTGAGAAGGCGGTGTTTGGTATTGTTGAGGTGCTGCCATTTGAGAAGGAAACTCAGAAGGCGGGTTGCGTGCTCCAGCCGTTCGAGTATCGAAGCGTGGTGAGGAGTTTTGTGTTGCCATTTGAGTTGGATACCCAGAAGGTTGGTAATGTGTTCCTGCAACTTGAGAAGGCTGTGTTTGGTATCGCTGAGGTGCTGCAATTTGAGATGGAAATTCAGACACTGGGTTGTGCACTCCCGCCATCTGAGCAGAAGGCAGTGGTGGGCGCTGTTGTGGAAGCCCATAAGTTGGGTTATGTGTTCCAGACATTTGAGAAGGGGACCTTCCGGGTGGTGGACGGTATGCAGGTCTTGGACGGGGATTGTATCCAACTCGGTTCATATCTAAGAGCCTCTCAATCTCCTCACCTCTCCCATCATTTTTAAAAACATCAGTCACAAATTCACGCAAGGCAGAAGTTACCCCAACACCATACCTCATAACCTCGTCCAACAACTGTCTGCTTTTATCCAACAAACCTTCATTACACAGCCCCTTGATCACAACCTCATAACAAGTGGGGTCAGGCTTAGGATCTTTTTCTCCCATTTTGCTCAAAATCTGAGCACACTCAACAGCTTTACCATTCTTAATCAATTCATCAAACACCCTGTTGCCAAAGGTAGCAACCACCCTCAAACCAGAATCCACCATTTTGTTAAATATCCCCAAGGCTTCATCAATCCTATCCACTTTCAAATACCCATCTATCAAAGCCGTGTGAGTAGGCACATCCGGGCTCAAAGACTTAGAGCACAGCTCTTGAAACAGTGTTTCAGCTTCAGACAACATCCCAATCTCACAATATCTAGAGATAATGTTACGATACCCCGCAACATCCATTATAAAAGGCTTAGAATTAGGTTTGGTTCCAACCTTCCTAAAAGTAGCAACAGCTTCACCAACCTTACCAAGCTTAAAACACTCATTAACCATGATATTAAAAGTATCAGAATTAACAGCTTGAAAATTAGGAGGAGTATGATTATCCAACATCTGATCAAACAATTCCCAAGCCTCCTTTTGCTTACCATGCTTAAGCAAAACCTCCAACAAAACATTACAAGTTGCCGGGGTCATCCTAAACTGGCGATCCATTAATGACTTGTAAGAATCCATAGCCTCCTTATCTCTTCCCTGATTAAAGAACCAATCCATGTAAGTAGCATTCACAACACCATCATAAACCAAACACCTTTCTTTAAGCTCATCAAAAAGCTCATTAGCTTTATCCAAATTACCAAGTTCAAGAAAACCCAATATCATATTATTATAAACCAATGAATCAGCACCATGTCCTTTGCTCAACATCTCGCGCAAAAGATCAACAGCTTCATCAATGCGACCAACACTAATCAAACCTTTAGTAAGATGGCGAAACGTAACAGGGGAAGGGCTAAACGGTGCTTCAGCGATGATGTGGCGATAAATCCCAAGAGCCACATCGACGCGGCCTTCGTCGCAGTGAGTATTGATTAAGTTGTTGTAAGAAACAATATTAGGAACAAGGTTAGATTGGTTGAAGAAGAAGTGAAAAAGAGCAATAGCTTCACCGTACCTCTTGGCGCGGTACATCGCTGCTATGATAGCGTTACAAGTAAACACGGTCGGCCGAGTAGATGAGAATACTGAATGGCGAGCTATGCCGGAGGCGGCGTCTAGATCACCGGCGCGAATTAGGGATTGGACACGGTTGTGGAGGTTGAGTCGAGGTCCTACAAGCGCCGATGTTGAATCGGGAAGGCGAGGAGCGTTAGGGTCGCGAGATTGGTGTTGGTGAGGTGGAGGACGGATTGCGTTCAAGGGAGGCTCGATGCGAAGTCTTCGCTTACGACGACGACGCTCAGCCGCTGCTTCTTCGGCGGAGGAAAATGCGAAGGAACGTACGGTGATGGAGATGGGAGGAACGGTGGATGAACGGAGAGAGCGGCGGAGAAGCCGGCATAACAACATGTTTTTGGGTGATGGATGAATTCAGAACTGTTACAGTTTTCTCTTCCTCTCGTAAACCCTCTTTTTTTTTTGGTACAAATCCTGTTAAACCCTTAATTAGTTACGAAAAGCTTCTTTGAACCCTTCACACTTTTCAATTTAATTGTATGGGTATCTTTAACCAATAAAATATTTTAATTTAATGTCACGTTATTATTTTATTTTATTTTATTTTAAAATAAATTAAAATTTATTTTAATTTATATTAAAAGTACCGATATCCAATTTAGAATTATGGTACCTAAGAATTTATGTTTAAAGAATAATTTCTAAATTATTCTCAAAAATATTTTTTCAGAATATATAGTTTTAAATTTATACTTTTGATATTACACTTGTATTAATTATTTAATGGTTGGTTTTGATTAAACTTTTTTTATAATAATTGAAAAATACTCAATTTTTTTTTTGACAAAAGCAAACTTTTAACGCATTTCATTTCATCAACAAAATATTCTTTTGGTGTTTCTTACACTACACACATTCTCAATTGAGTTTTTTAAATTTTATAATATTATATTTTTAAATTGTTTAAATAACTCAACTACACTTTTTAAATATTCGTGCAATTCATTTAAAATTATACTATTGCACTTTTAAATTTTTTAAACAACTCAATTATGTTTTTTAAATATTCATATAACACATTAAAAGATTTAAAATGAATTTCACCAAATTCCACAATATATCACATATTTATATTATATAAAATATAATTGCCTTTAATTGGTCCAATTGATAGGAAAAAATGAGTTCAAGAATATTCTCAAACTTGTGAACGTAGTCATATGTTAACACGTTTGTTTTTTCAAATATCTAAATACATTGACACATTGTCTTTAGTTACTGTTTTTTGAAACGACCAAAAGCTGAATTTCATTAAATTTGATAGGCATAAGTAATGCCAAGGTTACAGTAGAACGACAATCTGCAAAAAAAATGCAATATCACCAAAAATCTACAACAAGTTCAGGAAACATAAATTGCACCCAAACCTACCCCTCCATACGCTCCGCCCAAGCCTCTCAAAAAAGAGTTACAAAAGAGCACATCTACATCTGTCAACAGCATAAACAGACCCTAACCCCCCACCAAGATTGCACTGAATCAAACACAAACCAGCCACACTACTGCTCCTGTCAAAATAGCCAATAAAGATAGCAGACCAACACTTTAAACAGAAACAAAACTCTGCCTGGGATATTGCTCGAAAAATATAGCATAACGACTGAAATTTAGCTGTATGCTCCAGACTTCAGACTTGAATACCAACAACCGCAGCTTAACACGACAGTATCGGAATCCACATAAAGATAGAACCCTCTACCACCTTGGGCCTGCAAGAAGATGAAACTGGAACTAGAACTGCTACTGGAACTATCATATGGCCTCCGCAACCTTGAAAGCCCACTGCTACTGATTACACAGCATGCCCCAAACATAACTTTGGATTTGTCCACCACACCCCGAATTCGTTAGTTATCGTCTTAGATTTCAATTTTAGCCATCCCCATAAGTGAATTATTGATTCTTCAATTATCTTCGGAACCTGAATTTCTTTATTGCGGAATATTTTATGGTTCCTCGGTTTCCAAATGCACCAAATGCAAGCACACCACAGAACGCGCAGTTTTAGAGCCGACTCTTTATCACCTCCGAACAGATTTTCAAAATGTAACAAATGTTGCCATCCTTCAGAATGCAGAGCTGTTGAAACTCGTAACCACCTGCATATAACACCCCAGACACCTGCAAAACATTGACACTAAAAAAAAAGTGAGATACGGATTCCACACTCTCACAACCACCTACACATTTAACCTGGTCCTGCACTCCTATTCCCCTCTTGACTATATTATCCTTTGTTGCAATCCTATTCTGTAACAGTCTCCACACCAGACACGAAACCTTTGCGGGAATCGCTTTATTCCAAATCTTTTGCCACGGCTTCCTACTTTCATCTATTTCTTCAAGCAACAAACTGTTATACGTATAGCTGCCGGATTGAATCTCTCCGCGTCTGAACCGTATCTATTAACCAGAGTCGAGTACCAGATACCTCTTTTTTCAGATATTATTCTCCATCTCCATTTTCCCAATAAAGCTAAGTTAAAAGTTCCCAACCTTTTAATTTCCAACCCCCCATTTTCAATTGGCCTACAAACTCGATCCCACTTGATCCAATTTATTTTCCTCCCTGAATCACACCCCCCCTATAAAAACTGTTTAAAAATGGATTCTAGATTTAGAATTATACCTGTTGGCGCCTTGAAGAAAGAGAGATAGTACATCGGGATTGCATATAAGACTGATTTTAGAATGACTATTCGACCCCCTATGGATAAATATCTATTTTTCCACTTGGACAACCTCGATTTCACCATATTTATCACTCCCGACCATGTTTCCATCCGGTTTGCATTAGCACCGATTGGGAGACCGGGGTACATAAAAGGTAAGGAGCTCAGGCCACACTTTAATACCTTTGCTGCCTCCTCTAACCAGTGTTGAGATGTATTTATTCCCACTAGTTTGCTTTTGGCCAAATTAACTTTCAACTCGGACATCGATTCAAACAACAACATTAACCCCTTTATGGTTCTAATATTTGACCACAATTTCTCACCAATGATTAAGGTATCATCTGCGTATTGTAAATGCGAGAACCTATCATTTCCACCATCAAACTTATACCCTTGGAATTTCCCCACCTCCATAGCCTTTTTCATCATCACATTAAAAGCTTCTGCTACTATTAGAAATAAAAACGGCGATAACGAATCCCCTTGCCTAAGCCCTCTTTCCATCTTGAATTCGTTTGTTGGGCTTCCGTTAACCAACACCGATATTGTCGCCGAGCTTAGGCATTTGAAAATCCATTTACACTATTTCATAGGAAAACCCATTTTTTCCATAACATCACCTTAAAATTTCCAATCAACACAATCGTACGCCTTTTCGAAATCCACCATGAATAGGATTACTTCTTTCTTCCTTCTCCTAGCCTCATCAACAATTTCATTCGCCACAAGGATTCCATCCAAAATCTGCCTGCCTGTCATAAAAGCTGATTGTGATTCTGATATAACTTTATTAATCACCTTTTTCATCATGTTAGCTAGAATCTTGGATATTGCCTTGTAAATACACTCGACTAGAGAAATAGGCCTGAAATCGTGAACCTTTAACGGATTTCTTTTCTTCAGAATAAGAACAATAAACGAACTGTTTACCCCTTTAACCATTCTCTCATTCGTATGGAACTCCGACAACATTCTCAAAAAGTCATCTTTGATCAAATCCCAAAACTCCTTCAAAAATCCGAAGTTGATGTCGTCTGGTCCTGGGCTTTTAGGACTATCACAATCCCATATTGCTACCTTTACTTCCTCCTCCGAAAATTCTTTTATTAATTGTCTCTTATCCTCTTCATCCAATTTTGTGAACTCCATATTTTCTGGACATATCTTTCCTCCTCTACTCGCGAACCTACTTTTGAAGTGATCGTGTACCGCTCTTTTTAAACCCTCAACTTCTTTCTCCAATCTACCTTCCACCACTAAAGCCTTAATTTCGTTCTCTTTCCTTCTCTTGTTAATGCATCCGTGAAAATATTTTGAATTGCATCTCCTTCTTTCAACCATTTAATCCGGGATTTTTAGTATTGGATGCTACAATTGAGGCTCGACATTTTGTGTAATTCTTCCCACACCTCTCTTCTGCTCTTCTCCTCCGATGATGACAAAATCATTAGTTCACTATTTAATTCCAACATGTTAAACTCTTCTTTCACCTTTTTGATTTTCCCCTCCAGGTTCTGCGTATGCTTTTTATGCCATTCTTTTAATTTATTCTTCAACAATTTGAATTTTTCCTTCAATACATACATGCCCCACCCCTCCACCTTCATACTTGACCATTGATCATTTACAAACTTGTTATATCATTCCATATGCCTCCAACAATCTAACATTCGAAACGGCCTCGGGCCCCAATCTTGCTCCTTATCACACAACAATAACGGGCAATGATCTGACAACCATTTCTTCAAAGCCCATTGAGAGCAGCTAGGCCATCTTCTACCCCATCCATCAGATATCATAATTCTGTCTATGCGACTCATAACTGTCCCCCCGGTCTAGACCAAGTGAATTTCCTTCCATGCAAGGGCAAGTCGATGAGCTCTGTTTCAGCAATAAAATTATTGAATCTTTCTACCTCTTCGTTCCTAATATTTTCGTTTGAACCTCTTCTTTCTTCAATTTCTCTAACCGCATTAAAGTCGCTACCGCACAATTACATTCTTCATTCTTCTCCTCTATTCTATCTTTTAAATCAGCCCAAAGTTCCCGTTTTCTTCTACCGTCACAGAGTGCATACACATTGATAACACTTATTTTTCTTTGTTCTTCACCCCACTCCCCTTCCACCCAAACTACATGATCCATAATAATAACATCCTGCACCTTGAATTTTCTACTATCCCATAAAGTCAAAATTCCTCCTGATCTTCCTGTTGATGGTTTGCTTGTGAAATCGAAATCGTTATCCCCCCACAAAGAACAACATATTATTCTATCTAAGATCTCCATTTTGGTTTCTTGAATACACACAAAAGTAGGATTATGTTCTTTAATGATGCTGCAAACTTCCTTTTTTTTTTGCTATTCCTCCTAACCCTCTAATATTATAACTGATGATCTTCATTAACTTAATTTGAAAATTCCCCCAATCCTGAGAATACCCTTGACATTTAGTCTGGTTGTCCCCCTCCTCTCACTCCTACCGCCAATTCCTGCACTAATTCTCCTTCCTCTCCCTTGTGAATCAACCCAATTTCTTTTCCCAAATCCCATACATCCTTTGCCACCTCTTCCGCATTGCTATGTACCATAACCCAGTTATTTCTTTGTGTTTCACTAATAAAGTTCAGATTTGCTTTGGAACGTACCTGCTTTTGTGCCCCGTTTCTTTGACTGCAGTTGCAATTTGATGATGTCATCTTCCCTTTCCTTCTTTCTTTCTTCTTTAACTTTAAAATTTCTGATCTTCTTCTTCTTCTATCTTTAAATATCAGTGCCTCCTTGATTGTGGATTGTTCTCCATTAGCCACCTCCATTTTCTTATTTGTTGATGTGTTCTTTTCGGCTTCACCTCTTACTTCGATTGCTGCTCCCTGAATCTCTTCCGATTCTTTCGCCCTCCAATTCACTATTGTATTTTGATGTTGAAATTCCTCCCCGATCTTATCGTTCTGCACTATTTTGTTTTTTTCCCTGATTTTGGAATTCTGATCAATGACTTGAATGATGGTACCAACATGTTTTGGCTCACCCTGGATATTTCGTTCCCTAATGTTATGGTCCAAACTTCCTATTTGGTTGAGTGGACTTGTTCGGCCCACCTCTAAACCCGAAACCCAACTATCTTGTCTACTTTCACTAAATATATTTTTATCATTGGGTCCACACGGACCCACCCTTCTATCTACTAAATTATTATTTGATATCCGTGAATTTACACATTCTAATCTCTTACTGCCCACTTCACAAAAAATAGGGCACGTTGAATCTTCCTCACACCCTTCAAGACCATCATTTTCCATACTAGCTTCCCTTTTCTCTGCCTCCATCTGTCCACTTTTCTCAACTTCCATCCCTCCTTCTTTCATACCATGCGGACCAAACTCTGCTGTTTTATTGGTTTTTGCCTTTAACCCCTCCTCGAACCCCAAACCACCATTATGATCCTGCTTTTTGCCGCCTGAATCGCCTTCCTCGAGCTCCTCAATTCCATCATGATTGCTCATTTCTTCTTCTTGTAACAAACGCCAGAAGTTTTCCTGTAGTCTCTGCCTGATCTCCTCGTCTTCCATGGAGGAAATCGACGGCGGTATGTATGTTTCATCGGAATCATCTATGGCATCATCATCATTCTCGTCGGCGTTTTCCTGGGTGTCCAAATAATCTTGTACTGAGTGACATTCACAGAGTTCTTCAGTTATGCGAATGGTGAAAGTCTCCTTATTAATCTGAACTCTCTTTATCTTGTTTATAAATTCCAATATTGGGGTTCTAATCAAAACACGAGCCACGTCAAGCCTCTGTAAGTTTTCCGTAGCCGAATCCATCTTGATGAGTCTTCCAAAAGAGAAAGATAACACAGTAAATGTCTTTTTTCTCCAAGCGTGAACCGGTACCCCGTAAATCCGGCACCAAATATATCTTGCAGGATTAGCATCTCTAGTCTCCCACTCTCTGATTATACTGAACCACCTGTTGAAAATTTGGTTTGATTCCTGTAACAGAACTTTGAATTCCTCCTCTTCGTCGACTTTTAAAAAGACTTTTTCTCCTCCAAGAGGAATGACCTTGATTGTATTTATCCCTTCATCTATCATGCGCTGTTGAAGACTATTAACCTCTTCTACTTCATGCACGCAACCGACAAAACCTCATTTTGCCCATTGCATTTCTTCTTCAGATACTGTGATTGATAGACCGGACCTTTCTTGTGTTGTTTCCTTTAGACCCTCCTTGTTTACAATGCGACTCCTGTTGTTGGCTTCATATTTACCATCCTATTTTTCATTGTATTTGATTGCTTCTGCATATGATTTACCATCCTTCCTAAAGCCTTCAGAGATACCATTTATGAGTTTGAATCCTAAATCTCTATCTTTCTTCGCTTCCTGATATCTGAACTTGTTTGTTTCCTGTCTGGCCACCATGTCTATATCATCATTCCTTTTCTTCCTTTCAAATTTTGAAATGTTCACCCATGTTTTATATGAACCTAACCAAATATTTCTGAGTTGATTCTCTAGCCATTCAATATCCTTTACATCTTCGTATCTTATATGTTGCACCCCAAAATTTGCCCTCCTTACTTTATTACTACCTGGCTTATGTTTCATTTCATTGTTGCATTACCATGTGTGCATATCATTGGTTCTTAGCATAGGGTCAAGGTGCTTGAGGCATGTTCAAGAGGAGAAGATATTCTTCAAAGGGTCAAGCAAGAGAGCTCAAGTGGATCACTCTCTCCTAACTAGTGCATAAATTAGGGTTTTGAAATTCTTGGGTTTATTGCTCCAATGGGTAAGGTCCTTGGGTTTTTATCATCACCAAATGGCATATCTTATCTCTGTTGGAGAGGTTACACATCATATTCAGAGGAATTTGGATTTGGAGACTGTGTTATTTCCTCCTAGACTGAGGGTACCAAAACTAGGGTTTGCTATAAAGTCAGTTTATTTCTGATTTTTTGGGCAAGATTTGATTCCATGGTATTCCTTGGGTCCCTAAGTACCTAGGTATGGGAGGTTGTCCATCAGTTTGGTCCAGGAGGATTTCAATTGGCCAATGGATTGGGAATCAGGTGAATTGGGTAAAAGTCAACAGTGAGAGGAGAAGTCAACTGTGGAATTTTGAGGCTCTCTTCAAGGATTTCAAGGTCTCACATCCTCATATGGTCTTCAAGGGTCAATTTTCATACCATTTATCAAGAATCAGGAGTTGGTGCAAAAGTTACTAAATATGGAAATGACCTGTAAGTTGAAAGTTTCCTTTTTGGGCAAGTTCCTGCACTGCATTCAACTTGACTTTTCATCATCAAAGAAGCTTCAAATGAATTTTTCTCCAACATAAAAGTTGAAGATATTTTTCTCCTCTTTCCAACAAGTACTATTGGGTCCCCGTATCATTTGTGAAACTCAACTTATGGCCAAAAGAAGGCAAAGTGGTTTTTAGGGTTTTATTTTCACAACTTTTGCATTTTAGGGCATATGGACCTATAATTAATTCCATTGCTTCAAGACATGTTCCAACATCCAAGAACAATCCCTAAGGAGCATTTTTGGCCTTTTAATCATGAAATTCCATGGTTTATTCTTCACTTATTTTCCATTATTCAAAATTACCAAAATGTTGAAAACTCATTAATCAATACATCTCAAAGCCCAAATCCCATACAGGTGTGATTAGCAACTGAAATGTGAGGGATCCATCATGGAATTCTTAAGTGTACACGCATGGAGAGAGGTGTAACCCACATTATGCAATTTTCTAAAAATCACCC
Organism: Lathyrus tuberosus; assembly: GCA_022829125.1. Taxonomy (NCBI): domain Eukaryota; kingdom Viridiplantae; phylum Streptophyta; class Magnoliopsida; order Fabales; family Fabaceae; genus Lathyrus; species Lathyrus tuberosus. The sequence continues at coordinate 2,210,741 of JALAZF010000179.1, forward strand.
AAACTCATTAAACAAAGAATTGCCCAAGCCCAATTCATTATCAGTGAAAAACCCTAGTCTATTTAAACCCATTCATGCACTGGTTAGGGTTCATACACGTGAAGTTGGAGGAGTTTTCAAGTGAACCCTAAAAAATATTTCTCATTCGAAACTCACGGCCAAGAGGAACTCTCCCAAAAATTCTTCCACAAACTTCATTCTTGTGATCCACAGAGCAGAAACCAACCATATTTTGGAACTAAGAGCAAGGATACGTAGTGCATAGCTTCAGGTTAGTGGTGTTTTGCATGATCATGGAATTCTATTTTTAAGTATGCATGTTGATGTGTGATGTCCACTGGTTACCATGATATAATTTATTTTGATTTTGGACGAGTATTGTGTGCATACGTTGAGTTTAAAGTTTTGGACCCAATGTTTATTCCCTTCGATTCGCTTTGGGTGTTACTTGTTTATGATTTTTGATGCCATATTCGAATTCCTCGTTATTTTCTGGGTCGAATAGTGTACCCTTTTGCATTTTCTGGGCAAGTTTTGCATTGCAGGTGAAGAAAGGGGCGGCCGGAGCTAGGGCTCCGGCGACCTGGTGTGTTTCCGGCCAGCCTAGGGTTCCAATGGAGAAGACGACTCCTCAGTCGTCCATTGTGTTGATTGCACGGTCCAAAGCTCGCCATGTGTCTTTTTTATTTATTTTTTTCTGAGTTTTATTTATTGATTATGTGTATGTTACCCCACAGCACTTACCATGCTCATCCAATCATGTCATTTCTTTTTATTTACCTTTTATTTGTGTTGACCAATCTCGTGCGTTGAAGGAATCAGACGGCTGTAGCTTGGACAGCGCATTAATGAGGTGCATGGTATGCACACGTTTTTATTTTTTTCTGACCAATTGCATGCAGGGGCGTGCACCATTACAATGGTGTGCGTGTAGATCTAGGCCACTAATCATGGATACTTGGTAATTACGTTGACTCAATGACAAACGTCTGATCAATCCAATGGCAAGTAGCCAGTCAACTGGGTTGACTGAGGTCCATACGTGGGCTATTTTTTTTATTTTTTTTATTTTCTGATGGATTTAAGTCTGGGCTCGCTATTAACACCCCCACCCCTTGGCCCATTAACAATTCCAATTCATTTTCTTACTAGACGCACCCCCTTTCATTTTTATTTCATTTTATTTTTAATTTAATTATTATTTTCATTTTTAATTATTAAAATTAGTACATGCATTTGAAAAATTCCAGAAAATTCATGCATACTTTTTATCATTTTATAAAATTTTCCAAATTTTATTTTTTATTTTTATTTTATTTTTTATCATCTAAATTAATTATTTAGTCTATTTTCTTTTGCATTACTCATATCATGCATACTTAAATTTGTTTATTTTATTTCTCTGCATCCATAAAATATTTTCAATCCGTTCTTTTTGCATTTGTTAGATAACATTCTGAGATGCATTAAAATATTTTTCTATCATTTTTAAAACTATTTCATATTGCATTTTGGTCCTTCCCTTTGGCACACTGAACCCTACTTCTCACCTGAGCTTTACCCAATTGTTTAAATGGCTAACATCTTGATTTTTTGCAGGAGTTTTTGGTTTTTGGTTTGTCTCTGGTTGGGCAATATTGATATTTAATTTGGTGATTTTAGAAATTGTTTTACTATTTGTTTAATGGCTCTTTGTGTGAAATTTTCTTGTATGCGTATCCTTGATCTCGTCGAATTGTCTGTTTGAAAAGGCACTTGTGCCATTGTTTTGGGGTTGTTCATTTGATTTCTTAATTCATGTTTAGATTGTTATCATTATTATATGCCATTGTTTGGTTTTCTTTTGCTTTGATATCACCTATGTCTGTTTCATACTAACCTTTTATGCAGGGACTAAGGTAAGTTCTTTAAGGGTGTGGATAAGTACCCATGGTCACCCTTACTCTTTCCTTCTCTCATCTTTTTCCTTTAGGTTTAGGTTGTCGTCAAACCTCGCTAACCGTAGGTCACCCGTGCATGATAACTTTAAGACTCTTAGTCCCCCTTAGAGTTTCCCTTGTGTCTTCTCTCTTCTCATCTCGAACTTCTTGAAAACACTTAATAAGGATAAATTGTATTGCGCACGAGCCTTAAGCGTGGGGAATGAGAAATTAGGGGCTTCCTCTCATCTTTCTAGAATGCTTAGCGAGCGTCCTGTCTTGGGACGATGCGTTAAGTATTCGCCCCTGTGCCCTAGACTTTGGTGCAATGCAACTTATGAACTAACTTAAGCCACTTCTGTCCTAAAAAAAAACACAAACAAACTTCAAACCTTTTTGTCCTTCGGGATTTGTCAAACTAAAGGCTATTTTCAAAAAGGGCACGTTACCTTTCGTCTGAGTCGCAGACAGGCATCGACCCTAACTGCCGGACGCGAACTTAACGTCGCTCATAAAAAGCACAAAAAGAACTTGGTCCGAACTACGTTGACTCTGAATTCCCCATTGCACAAGGGGGGTACGTAGGCCTAGGACGTCGACGTCCTACCGAGTCTGTCTTTGTTTTCCCCTCTCCCGTCTTAGTACAACCATAGATGATAGGATAACTCACCCTTAGAATAGACAACGAGCGTGGATCCCATCGAGTACGATGGACGTGTGGGGTGCTAGCACCTTCCCCTCGCGTAACCGACTCCCGAACCTAGGCTATGGTTGCGATGACCATTCCTTTCCCTCTTCCTCAGGTTTATGCGGTGTTCCCTTTCCCTCTCTTAGGATAAATTTACACGGCTGTCGACTCTGTCTTTCTGCGCCACTCTCGCGTTTGTACCTGGATGAAAATCCCGGGAGCGACAGCTGGCGACTCTGCTGGGGACTTGGTTGACCTATGCTGGTCCATCCCTAAGCGAGTCAATCCTAGCGCTTGCTGGTCTTTGTTCTCTTTGGGTGTTTTTGTCTTTTGTTTTGCTGTATTTATTGTATTTTATTTTTACCGCATTTTCTGCATGGCATTTCATCTTTATTACTGTCATACTGTTGTGTTGTGCTGGCTGTCTTTGTTTTGCAGGTTGGGTGGGTCCGAGAGATAAGCCAAATACCCAGGCTTGAGTATACCCTAGGACTAGAGTAGAAAGTAGTGGGACCTACGTGCCCGCTTGGTACGTTTGTGTGTTCACGAAATTCACAACCAGGCGAGGCTATCTTGGGACGCATTCTAACGTGTGTGTCTTGCGCATGGTGGGATGTCGATCTAGAGAGCTGTCGACTCTGGTGACCGATCACCGAGGACCTTAGTGGAAACATCCCTCTTTAGTGGTGACAGTGGCAGACCACATCCTGTGGCAAACCCATCCGCACCCGAGGGCCCGCTTTGGAACTCGCATAGGATGGCCCCTACCTTTTGAAGAGAATCAGTGGAGGCACTCCTCGATTGACGATAGTACTGTACCCCGAGGGATGAATGTACTATTGTTTCTCGACCTCAGTGCCAAAGCTGAGGACCTTCCGCTTTGGAGAATCAGTTGAGGCCTCCTCGATTGATGATGATGCCAAACCCGAAATGGTGAACGTATCATCATTTCTCGACCTGAGAGCCCGGGATACTGAACATCCTAGTACCCACATGTGAGAGGGGATGGGTGTTTGCAGGTTTGCAGGTAACCGAAACCTTCAGCCTACCCTGTTTTTCTGGATTTCTCATCGATGTCCAATTATTTGGGTTCTTGGTTATCTCAGTGGTTCAGAATTCTGGTTTTCGGGGTTGTGGTTCTCGTTCAGTTAACAACACAGCACATCCAGCAGTGTTGCCTTGACCCCATGTTTGCATGAGCATGTCATTTTCTTGCATTCTAACATGTTTGACATTTTTCAGGGCTTGCATCTTACTCTTGATTCCAGTTTTCTGAGGTTACTTCAGCATGGATGTCCAGAGAAAGAAGACTGTTGCCTATTCGTTCCCAGATCCGACTTTGACATTTATTCACAAATTGATTAATATGGTTGGTCCCGGAGTTCGTACAGAGTTCAGTGGAGGGTATGGGAGACTTCTGAAGTTTGTTTATAATATCTCCAAGTATGAGAAGGATGCCATTCATACACTTCTTCAGTTTTACGATCCGTTCTTGCGTTGCTTCACTTTCCCAGACTACATCCTGGCCCCAACATTGGAGGAGTTCTCATTTATTTTGGGAATCCCCATCAGGCATGACATAGTATTCTTTTCTGAAGAACACCCCGGGGTAAAAGAAATGACTGCTGCTCTTCATATTAGTGAATCTATTCTGAGCGGTAATATTGAGGAAAAACAAGGAGCTAAGGGTTTCTTATTGAAGTTCTTGTTTGATCAAGCTTGCATACATGTTAAAGAGAAGAATTGGACCGCTTTCCAAGCTATTCTAGCTATGTGCATCTATAGGGTTGTCTTGTTTCCCAATGTTCCTGATCTGGTGGATATGCATGCTGTCAGAATCTTTATTTCAAAGAATCCTATACCTACCTTGCTAGGTGATGTGTATCATTCAGTTCACTACAAGAATGAAAACAGGCAGGGAAAAACTGTGAGTTGTTGTGCATCGCTCTTATCTACTTGGTTTCTGAGTCATCTCCCTGAGACTGGCGCATTTATTGATACGAAAGATTCTCTGAAGTGGTCAAAGAGGTTAATGGGCTTGACTGCTGACAACATTGTTTGGTTCAATCATGACTTGCTAGGAATGGAGATTATTTGCAAGTGCGGAGAATTCCCCAATGTACCCTTGATAGGGAGAAAAGGTGGAATTAACTATAATCATTCCCTTGTTTTCAGACAGTTTGGTTATCCTTTGAGAGGTCCACCTGATGAGAGAGATATCAGAGAGTCCTTATTCTTCAATGGTATTGAAGATCAAGAAGTGATAAGGAGGATTGTGAATGCTTGGAAACAGGTGACCAAGAAGGGTAAAACTTCGTTCGGAAAATGTAATAACCGGGCTTTTCCTTCCTATAAAGAGTGGATCAAGAAGAGAGCAGAAAAGGAGCTTCTTCCCTTCCCAGTGGAACCACCTTTGTATCCTTTGGTGATCGAGCCTCCTACCACAGTTGAGATAGAGAAATTTGACAAGTTATGGGCTGAAAAGGAAAAGCTGCGAGAAGAAAACAGAGAGCTACTAAGGGAGATCTATCAGTTGAAGCATGAGCGGGGTGAAGCTGTTCATACCGCCAAGTTAAAAACAGAGCTTCTTGTTAAGGCGGAGAAAGAGTTAGCTGACATGGCCGCATCCAGGAAAAGGATGAAAGAAGCTTTGGATGGTATCAGTAAGGTTCTCGAGTCGAAGAAGGAGGAATTAGACAAGGTTTGTTGAAAATTCACAGGTTCGATGAACATCGAGAAACTGCAATGACCGAGAATAAGAGAAAGGAAGACGGTTATCTAGCTAAGATTGACCAATTGACGTTGACGCTCAAGAAAAAAGACGCCGAGATCTTATCAGGGATATTCAAGAGACAAGTAGTCGAGGGTCGACTCAATGAAGTCATAGCCTCCATAGAAGAACTGAAAGTCCAAGCTAAAGTGAAGAAACCTAGACATGAGGGTCCTAGCATGGATGATGCTTCTGGAGAAGACGCTTGGAAGTTGCATTGCCGATACTTGGAAGGGATCATACATAGAAGAGACGTCCTCATTCAAGAGCTAATTCAGAGACCAAAGCATCCTGACACCAAAAAGAAGTTCAAGGAAATTCAAGACTGGAGCAGAAAGCATAGTGGATGGGGGGGATTGACACTTGTGGACTTTGATGATATGCCGTAGTTTTCTTTTCTCTTTTATTGTACTTGGATCACCACCAGGCTTGTTGGTTGGGACCTCTATGATTTATGTGTTCATATTTGTTATCTTGGATTCGTGATTGTTGACATTTGGTTTTCCTCTGGTTTTCTTAATATATGAGCAGAAGTTTCGTTCTATCTTGTTATTAAACTGGAATCAAGGGGTGGATTGCCCTGCCAATATTCAAACATGTTCATTTGCATTTGCATAATCATTTTGCATAATCATTTTGCATGACAGGTGTTTATCTCTGGTATTCTTATCTTGTTCTCATCTCAGAATTGCAGATCAGCACATTCACCGGTATCCTACTAGACAGAATCAGAAGAGACTCATGGATCAGCTACAGAGTGAGATCATTGAGATGCGGACTCGCATGAACCAATTCATGGAATTAATGCAAGGGTTGCTCAGGGACAAGAGCAGTTGAGGACTCTCGTTCAGCCACTGATTGCGAGGGTTGATGATGACGGTGTCCTTCATGGAGGACTTCATACTGGTGTTACTGGTAATAATGGTCAGAATGGCCCTACTGGCGGAGGTATTCCTGTTTCTGGTGTTGTGATTCCTCCGGGCGGAGCTGAAAATGCTGGGGGGGTGGTACTGGTGCTGGCGCAGTTCATGGCCGTCAGTATGATGATGTTTAAGATGATGCATTTTCTCTGCCAGGTGGGGATGCTAGTCCCCAGATTGATAATGATCAGAGAATCAGGTTGATTGAGGAACAACTAAGGGGTGTTGTGAATCAGGATTCTGTGGGAATAGATCTAGAGGATTTGGGACTGGTTCTAGGCGTTGTTATTCCGCACAAGTTCCAGACTCCCACTTTCGAGAAGTATAATGGTATGTCTTGTCCAAGGACCCACGTGAGAGCATACGCAAGTAAGATGGTTGCGCATGCGAAGAATGAGAAGCTGATGATGCACTGCTTCCAGGATAGCCTATCTGGGGCATCCCTGGAGTGGTACATGCAACTGGAAAGGAAAGATGTGCGAAGTTGGAGAGATCTGGCAGGAGCATTCATTAGACATTATCAATATAACACTGATATGGCTCCTAACCGAACACAGCTACAGAATCTGTCACAGAAGAACAATGAGAGTTTCAAGGAGTACGCTCAGAGGTGGCGTGAACTGGCAGCTAGGGTTCAGCCTCCCATGTTGGAACGTGAAATGATAACTATGTTTATGGCCACCTTGCAGGGTCATTACTATGAAAAGCTGGTATCGTGTATGACTGGAAAGTTTACTGATTTGATCTTGGTAGGAGAGATGGTAGAAAGCGGAATTAAGGTGGGCAAAATCAGGCGGTGATGGGTCCTCATCTGGAGGAAGTAAGAAGCCTTATGTCAGTGGTTATAAGAATAATGAGGGATATACAAACTCCGTGTCATCATATCGTGGTAGAGATGGACCTCGTCAGAACTACAATCAGCAGGTAGCTTCTGTAACCATCCCAGCAGCACCTCAGCAGCCAGCAGTGTCTGAACAACAAAATCAGGCTCCTTACTGATCACAGCCTCAGAATAGGCGGGATAGGCATTTTGACACTCCACCTATGTCCTACTCTCAATTATTCCAGCACTTGTTAAAACTGCAGTTAATTCAGACGAGAACATTGGCTCCACCTACTGGTAATCCACCTCCCGGCTATGACGCCAACACCCACTGTGAGTTTCATTCTGGGGCACCCGGACATCATACTGAGAACTGTAAAGCTTTTAAGCATAAGGTTCAAGATTTGGTGGATTCCAAAGCCATCAATTTCTCCAATGACGTTCCAAATGTGAATCAGAACCCGATGTCGAATCACGGTGGGCCGAAGGTCAATGCTATTATTAAGGACTGTGAAGACTTAAGTTTGATTTCAGATGTGAACGAAGTCCAAACTCCCTTGGGTGTGGTGAAGGAAAGACTGTTGAAGGGAGGGGTATTTCCCGGTTGTGATGAAGGTTGTGCAGGATGTGTGTCGCAGCCAGGCGGTTGTGAGTTATTGAAAGCAGGTATTCTGAGAATGATCAACGAATGGGTATTACAGTTTGACAGAGGTTGCAAGCAGAGTAATGTTACTGACAGAGAGATTGATGTTGCCACGATAACAATTCCATTCAAGACAATAACTATTTCAGCGCCGGCGAGACCAGCGTCGGTCACTATCACTGTTCCTGGACCAGCCCCGTATGAGACTACCAAGGCCATCCCATGGAACTATGGGACCGAGGTGTTTGTTAATGGTAAGAAGCAGGAATTGGAAGACACATCAGCTGTGAATACAGGGGTTGGAAATCTTGTTGAAGCAGGGGCTATCACTAGGAGTGGTAGAGTCTTTATTCCGTCCGAGAATCAAGCTGGCAGTTCAAGACAAGACAAAGGTAAACAGATGATGGATGAGTCTGCACAGAGGCAGGAAGCAAATAATTCTATGACAAAGCCAGGTGGGGATACTTTTTCAGAAGACGTAGAAGAGTTTATGAGGTTGATCAGAAAAAGTGATTACAAGATTGTCGATCAACTTCACCAAACTCCATCGAAGATTTCCATTCTATCCTTGCTATTGTGCTCCGAGGCACACCGAAATGCATTGCTGAAGGTTCTGAATATGGCTTATGTACCGCAGGAAATATATGTCAACCAGTTAGAAGGGGTTGTGGCTCATGTGAACGCTGGTAATGGTTTGGGTTTCACCGATTTAGATCTGACTCCGGCTGGGAGGAATCACAACAACGCTCTGCATATTTCAGTGGAATGCCGTGGTTTTTAATGTCGCATGTGTTAGTTGATACTGGGTCGTCTTTGAATGTATTACCGAAGAAAGCTTTGATGAAATTGGATTCTCGTGGGTTGATTTGTACACCAAGTGACTTGGTGGTACGTGCTTTTGATGGCTCCAAGAGGTAAGTCTTTGGAGAGTTAGTTCTGCCGATCAAGGTGGGTCCTGAGATTTTCAACACCACCTTTTACATAATGGATATTCAGCCTGCCTATAGTTGTTTGTTGGGTCGCCCCTAGATCCATAGTGTTGGGGCAGTTACTTCTACGCTGCACCAGAAGTTGAAGTATATGGTGGATGGCCACGTTGTGACCGTTTGTGGTGAAGAAGATATCATGGTGAGTCACCTATCGACCTTCAAGTATGTAGAAGTAGATGGTGAGATACAGGAAACTTTGTGTCAAGCCTTTGAAGCTGTGAAGATTCCCGAGGAACCCCCAAAGGCAGTCAATCAGCCTGAGGTGGTTGCCCAACCTGAAGTCGTCAGACAACCAGAGATTCCAATGTCCTCTTTTAAAGAGGCACGTGCTATAGTTGAAGCTGGTGGTTCTCAGAAGTGGGGCAGTGTTATTGATGTTCAAAGAAAGTAGGATACTCACGGATTGGGTTACAAGCCACCTAGGAGTTCTGAAGAGCCTCCCAAGTTCTATGGTCCAGTCCGTTTCACCAGTGCCGGTGTTTTCTTCGACAGAGTCAATGCTATTAAGGATGAAGGAGATAGTGATTGTGACATGGACGAGTGGATCCGTCCCTGCATTCCTGGTCAGAGTTTAGGCAACTGGTCCTCCGAGAAAGTTATCCAAGTGACGCGCCCGGAGTAATTTACTTTTGTTTTCTGTTATGTTGAGTCCTACGTTCTGCCCAAGATGTAACAGCCCGCGGCCGCTCGCGCACGAGTCCCGGCACTATTACCAACTCAGACTTAATCACTAGCCCCCTTTTTTCAACTATACTAGTGTTTTTGCCTCCCGTGGGAATCGAACCGTGTACCTGGGGATAAGTACCACGTTCAATGCATTCCCACTACCAATTGAGTTGTAGCTCAATCGGTAGTGGGAATGCATTGAACGTGGTACTTATCCCCAGGTACACAGTTCGATTCCCACGGGAGGCAAAAACACTAGTATAGTTGAAAAAAGGGGGCTAGTGATTAAGTCTGAGTTGGTAATAGTGCCGGGACTCGTGCGCGAGCGGCCACGGGCTGTTACACAAGACGTAGTGATATTTATTTGTAGGGCTTGGATGTTTTATTTGCTATTTTTATCATCAATAAAGGACGTTTTTTCATTCAAATATTTTGATCCCTGTCTTTCTGTTTTTACTTTTTGCATTAACCCACATCAAAATGGCAATGTGTTTTCTTGTTTGTTGCACTCATAATAAACATAAAACACCCATCATGCAGGTTCCTTTGTTCAGATTCCACCCATGACTTAGCTATGGCTCGATATGACTTCGACAATCCCATCTATCAGGCCGAAGAAGAGACTGACGAAGACTGTGACTTACCAGAAGAATTAGCCAGGCTACTGAAACAAGAGGAAAGGGTTATTCTACCTCATCAGGAGGAGGTTGAGACTATTAATATGGGAACCGAGGATGTTAAACGAGAAGTAAAGGTTGGGGCTGCCCTGGAAGACACCGTTAAGGGAAGATTGATTGAGTTACTTCGAGAGTATGTGGATATCTTCGCCTGGTCTTACCAAGACATGCCTGGGCTTGACACTGACATTGTTTCACACCGGCTGCCACTTAAAGAGGGTTGTGCTCCAGTCAAACAGAAACTGAGAAGGACGAAACCAGATATGGCTGTCAAGATCAAGGAAGAGGTTCAGAAACAGTTGGACGCCGGATTTCTTGCTGTGATAAATTATCCTCCGTGGGTTGCTAATATCGTACCTGTACCTAAGAAGGATGGGAAGGTCAGGATGTGTGTTGACTACCGAGATTTGAATAGGGAAAGCGCGAAGGATGACTTCCCGCTCCCCCACATTGATGTGTTAGTGGACAATACTGCTCAATATTCTGTGTTTTCCTTCATGGATGGCTTCTCTGGGTACAACCAAATCAAAATGGCCCCAGAGGACATGGAGAAAACAACGTTCATAACACCGTGGGGAACATTTTGCTACAAGGTAATGCCCTTTGGATTGAAGAATGCTGGGGCAACCTATCAGCGGGCGATGGTGACTCTCTTTCATGATATGATTCACAAGGAGATTGAAGTCTATGTTGATGACATGATTGCGAAGTCACAAACAGAGGAAGAACACTTGGTGAACCTCCAGAAATTATTTGAAAGGTTGCGGAAGTTCAGACTGAGATTGAATCTGAACAAGTGCACTTTCGGCGTGAGGTCTGGTAAATTGCTGGGATTCATTATTAATGAAAGAGGTATCGAGGTTGATCCTGCAAAAATAAGAGCCATACAAGAGATGCCTGAGCCAAGGACAGAGAAAGAGGTTCGTGGTTTCTTGGGGAGGTTGAATTACATTGCTAGGTTTATCTCTCATCTGACAGCTACATGTGAACCAATTTTCAAGTTGTTAAGAAAAGATCAAGAGGTCAGGTGGAATGAAAATTGTCGAGAGGCGTTCGAAAGGATAAAGACGTATTTGCAGGAACCTCCAGTCCTTATGCCACCAGTGTCTGGGAGACCGCTGATTATGTACCTTACGGTTCTTGAGAATTCGATGGGTTGTGTGCTCGGTCAACACGACGAGATAGGTAGGAAAGAGCACGCCATTTACTACCTGAGTAAGAAGTTCACTGATTGTGAATCAAGATACTCTATGCTGGAAAAGACATGTTATACACTCACTTGGGCAGCCAAGCGCCTAAGGCAGTATATGTTAAATCACACAACCTTGTTGATTTCGAAGATGGATCCGATTAAGTACGTGTTTGAGAAGCAGACACTTTCTGGAAGGATAGCCCGTTGGCAAATGGTTTTGACGGAGTATGATATTCAGTATGTTTCTCAGAAGGCCATTAAGGGAAGTGTTCTGTCAGAATATCTTGCTGAACAGCCGGTCGAGGATTATCAGTCGATGAAATTTGAGTTTCCGGACGAGCATGTTATGTTTCTGAAAATGAAAGATTGTGAAGAACCTCTGCCTAACGAAGGACCAGAGATTGGGTCTCAGTGGAAGATGATCTTTGATGGGGCTGTCAACTCATATGGTAATGGAATTGGGGCAATCATTACAACCCCGAAGGGTTCTCATATACCTTTCACTGCCCGGTTAGCGTTCGTATGTACCAACAATGAGGCAGAGTATGAAGCATGCATCATGGGGTTAGAGGAGGCAATTGATTTGAGAATTAAGAACCTCGATGTCTATGGCGATTCCGCGTTGGTGGTTAATCAGATTACAGGAGAATGGGAGACTCGTCAGGCAAATTTGGTACCTTATAACAACTATGCCAGAAGGTTGTTACCTTTCTTTGATATGGTGGATTTTCATCATGTGCCCCGAGCTGAGAATCAGATGGCCGATGCGTTGGCGACATTGGCATCCATGTATAAAGTGAATCGTTGGAATGAAACACCTTCGATTAGAATCATGCGTCTGGACAGACCAACTTTTGTGTTTGCAATTAAAGATGTGTCAGATGGCAAACCATGGTATCATGATATTAAGGTCTTTCTAAAGAGACAGGAGTATCCAGAGGGTTCCTCCACCAAGGATAAGAAGACTCTGAGAAGGTTGGCAGGAAACTTCTTTCTGAACAAGGATGATGTGTTATATAAGAGGAACTTCGATATGGTCTTGCTACATTGTGTTGATGAACACGAGGCAGGCTCATTGATGGAGGAAGTTCACAAGGATTCTTTTGGTACTCATTCCAGTGGACACACCATGGCTAGAAAGTTGTTAAGGGCAGGATATTACTGGATGACTATGGAGTCTGATTGTTTCAAGTACGCCCGAAAGTGCCATAAATGCCAGATTTATGCGAATAAGATGCATGTACCGCCTACGCCTCTAAATGTGTTGTCATCTCCTTGGCCTTTTGCAATGTGGGGCATAGATATGATTAGAAAGATTGAGCCCACTGCCTCCAATGGGTATCGTTTCATTTTGGTTGCCATTGACTATTTCACAAAGTGGGTGGAAGCAGCCTCGTACGCCAATGTCACCAAGCAAGTGGTAACCCGGTTTATAAAGAAGGACATCATTTGTCGTTATGGGGTCCCGGAGAGAATCATCACTGATAATGGCTCGAATTTGAACAACAAGATGATGAAGGAGCTATGTCAGAGTTTTAAGATCGAGCATCAAAATTCTTCTCCCTATCGTCCGAAGATGAATGGGGCTGTTGAGGCGGCGAATAAGAATATCAAGAAGATTGTGCAGAAAATGGTGGTAACATATAAAGACTGGCATGAAATGCTACCTTATGCCCTACACGGTTACCGTACTTCGGTGCGTACGTCAACTGGGGCAACCCCTTTCTCGTTGGTGTATGGCATGGAAGCAGTTCTACCCGTAGAAGTCGAGATTCCGTCTTTGAGAGTTCTGGCAGATGTGAAGCTTGATGAAGCTGAATGGGTGCGTACCAGGTTGGATCAATTAAACCTTATTGAAGAAAATAGATTGGCAGCCATCGTACATGGTCGGTTGTATTAGAGTAAGATGAAGTACACCTTTGACCATAAAGTGCGTCCTCGGAGTTTTCAGACAGGCGAATTGGTTTTGAAAAGGATCCTTCCTCCTCAGATAGATCACAGGGGTAAATGGACTCCAAACTACAAAGGGCCGTATGTGGTTAGAAAGGTTTTCTCTGGTGGAGCCTTACTACTTTCAACTATGGATGGCGAAGATTTTACCTCCCCTGTGAACGCAGACGTAGTCAAAAAATACTTCGCATAAAAGAGACCCGCTGGATATAAAAAGAAAGTCCAGGCAAAAAAGGGGCATCCCGACGAACCATAAAAAGGAAAAGGTTCGGGCAAAAGTTAGGGATAAAGTGTAAAAAGAGATGTGTAAACCCGCAAAGTTGAAAACCTGAAAGGGCGACTTTGGCAAAAATGGGTATCCCGGTGGATTGAAAACCCGAAAAGGGCGATCCAGGCAAAAGTTAGGGATTTATAAGTGTAACACGGTGGTTTGAACTGACTTTTAAAATGTTGCGGTAAGCAAGAGTCGCCACCGACTTTTATTTTATCCAATAAAGAAAGGAATAAAAGAACAGGAAAGACATTTTTAAAAAGATTTTGAGTTCGGGGGGTAAGTTATACAAAAGGAAGGTACGAGCACCTTTTGTATCCATGGTTATCCATGGGCTCTTAATTGCTTAGCTCACTTTACTTTTGTTTTAAAAAAAAATGGTGTAGTGTGTGATTAGAAAATATTTTCATAAAGACTTTAACTTTGCAATGATCCTCGTATGGATTTATACAAAGTGTTTAGCTTTGAAAAATGTTTGAAAAGTGGTGTGTAAAGAGTATTTTTTGAAAAGGGTGAGCAAGCATTTAAGAGTTACTACCCTAAGTTTGTAAGGTTTTTCTTGTTATTTCTTTTCTTTAGGGGTAAGACTGTCCTTACTATTAGTGAGTAAGTAGTCTTTACCTTGGATGTTAAAGGGACGAGTGTAGGGTCATCGTATGGTCATAGAAGGCAACTTGTAGGGGTATCTTAGTAATTTGAAGGGACAATCATCATTTTTCCGTAGGGTCATCGAGGGACAAGATCGTTTATTCGTAGGCAACTCGAAGGGACTATGATCTTTTATTCGAAGGGACTTGATGATTTTTATTCGTAGGCAACCTTACTAAGATACCCCCACGTTCGAGGGACTTGACCAATTTAATCGAAAGGCAGCGAAGAGAGGTTACCCTAGAGGTGTAAGTGTGAAGAGTGTGTTGATTCAGTTATTTATCTTGAATTAGGATTATTCTATGTCAGGTTTTAAGTCTTGCCATGCAAACCTTAGTTACTAGCAGTTGAATATGTACAAAAATTAAAGTGCGGGAATTTAAACCTAAGCTATTACATCCCATGAGCAGTTACAATATTTAAAAAAATGCGAGGAAATGTAAATCTACGCTATTACATCTTGTGAACAGTTACAATATTTAGGAAAATGCGAGGAATTAAAGTTCTAAATTATTACATAAATAAACAGAAAAAGAAATAATGTTGATGTTTTTTTTTGAAAAGAAAAGGATTTTAGGGTTAGTAAATAAAAGATTTTTAAGGTTAATGGTAATAAAAAATTAAATAATTAAGTACAAATTAATCCTAAAGTCTAATTAATTTTAATTAAAACTAATTCTAAATTAATGTCCTTTTGTACCCTTTTTTGCAATGATTTTGAATAATAAAAATAATTAAAAGTCAAAACTTTAATTATTTACAAATTAATTAAGTTAATTAATAAAAATAAAAAAAAGAATAAAAAAGTTGATTAACTAATTAAAAAAAACTAAATTCTAATTTTTGTTAATTATATACAAATTAAGCTAATTAATTAAAAAACTTAAATGTCTAATTGATTTTAATTTTAAAAAAAAAGAAAACTAAAGTCTGAATTAATTATTGTTAAGAAAAAAAAAAAAAAATTCGCCTGGCACTGTTCATCGTCTTCAACCTTTTTCCTGCGAATTTTGCTGCGAATATCCTGCATTTTTGAAACACCATGAAAACACCAAATAAATTAATCAAAAGGCCATGGTTCGATTGGAAACAAGCCCCTGAATCCAATGGTGGCCTTATTTTTGTCTAAAAATGCATGTATAGTGGGATTCGAAGAACACCCTCTTTGTGCCCTAACAATGGCAAGTCTTGATTCCTGCACCAAAGCTTGTTAGTAGTTGATCAAAACCAATCTAAACATCATAATCAGTAAGAATATAAACATGAACAACATTTATAATGCATGAAAGACGAGATTTAAAAAGTGGAAAATTCAAGAAATGGCCATGGCTTGATGTGCGCGTTTCACTTGCTTCTAACCTTCAAGAGTGATGGGGATTGGCTCCTGGGATTGTTTTGAGACGATTTGGACGTGAAAAAATCGTGAAAACTCGCTATGAAGTGTTTTTATGATTTTTTCTACTTTTGCCTCTTTTTGAAAATATTTTTGGGTTGCTTCAAGTGATTTTTTCGTGTGCTTCAGGTTTGGATATGACCATGTATTTATAGGAGAGGAATTAGGTTGAAAAATTCCATGGGCTTGGATCAAAACTTGAATGATAATGAATGGTGTTTAAAACTTACCATTTTCTCCCATTTGGCCATCCAATCTTCCCTTAACAATCTTGCACGAAATTAAATCAGATAATATGCTCATAAACCTCAATATTTGATTCCCTAATCAACCACAAATCAAATCTCTTGATTTGATATATTTATTTTGATTTAAATTGAATTTAAAAGATTTAAATCCAATAAAATATGGAATAAATAATAAAAAATCAGAAAATGTGATCAAATGGTCGTGGACCATCTTAAAATGAAGTTTGGGTTGTCACAAAATGGGCCCTTTTGGCAAAAAAGTGGAGTTTGGCCATTATTTGCTTTGTGCACCTCCTCAAAATTGTCCAACCTTGACAATGCATAACTTCCTCAATTTTTATCATTTGGATGAGTTCTTGGACTTTTTAGAAACCTCAAGATGTGCTCTAATCACTCCTTTTGGTCCCATGTCAATTTGATCTCCCATGTTCAAGTTATGAGCTTTTGAAAAATGTTGACTTTTGTTGACTTTTAAAATGACCTATAATGTCTTGGCTCATATCTCCCGAATGAAGCATTTCTGGACTTGGCTTGTGAGACACAAAGTTGTAGGGAATTAAATTTCCTTCAAGATGGGCTTTGGTTGAGGAATTTTTGATTAAGTATGTGGAAGTTATGCCTGGTCAAAGTACAGTTGACTTTTCCTATAAAAACCCTAATTTAGTAACTCCCGATTCTTGATGATTCTGAGGTTTCCTTGATGAATCATGATCAACCCTTGATCAAATAATGATGAATTTCACCCCATAATCTTTATGTTGACTAAAAATCTTGAGGTTTGACTTTGTGTTGACCACAGTTGACCTTTTGACCAAGTTAACTGACTTTGACTGTCTGAGCATCTGACTAACCAAACTTGTAAGGAAAGTCTTGAAACTTGTTATGAGGATTCTTTGAAGTGTATGGGCCACCATGAAGTCCTTTTGAAGCTTTAGAAGTCCAATCTACTTTGAGAAGTACACGACCTTAGTTGGATTTATTGCTTAGGAGGAGGCTTTGTCTGATGAAACTTTTGAGTACTCTTGAGCCACTGAAGATCTTATGAATCACTAGGAGACCTCTTGAGGCATATTGTCTTGAATGTGTGAGGGCAAATTTTGGGGTACAACAGCTGCCCCTTTTCAATCTTCTTAAACCTGAGGAGTAAGATTGGTATTCGTGCCGATCGGGATCTGAAGGTGGAAGAGGATTGAACAATAAGAACCCAAAAATTTGCACTCGCCGGTGCGCCCTGTTGGTTGATCGTATTGCTTGAATGGGCTTAAAAGATGCCATTCGAGGTGTATGACAGGATGAAGATGGGCTTATAGATGCCATCCAAAGTAACTGTTGATAGGAGTGTCAGAATGAGTTCAGGTTTGACTGTATATGAGGAATATACTAGAATGAGTCTGTGTCAAACTGTATCTAGCAGACGTGCTGGGAAATGCCAGAATGATTCTTATGCCTTGAATGTATCTGTATAATGTTCTAGAATGAGTCTACATCTTGACTGTATCTATAAGGAGATCAGAATGAGTCTTTGCCTGACTGTATCTGGGAGTCGTATTAGAATGAGTCTACGCCTGACTGTATCTGAAAAATTAGTATTAGAATGAGTCTTCGACCGACTGTATCCAAAAGATGTAATGGGATAAGTATCAGAATGAATCTGTGTCTTGATTGTATCTGAACTGTGTCTAGAAGATATACTGGAATAAGTATCAGAATGAATCTGTGTCTTGATTGTATCTGCACTGTGTCTAGAAGATGTACTGGAATAAGTCTACTCCTGACTGTATCCAAAGGAGTATCAGAATGAATCTTTGACTGATTGTATCTGAAAGATGATAAACCGTTGACAATACTTGTCCGTTTGAGAACTAACCTGAAAAAAGCCAAGCTAGTTTTATGCAATGTCATGATATATGTAATGCATTGCGTAATGATGCCCTTAAAATAAATGAGAATGTTATATGCATTTTGTATGCATATGCTATGATGTATTGTAAATGATGTATGGGTATGAAATGTCGCTGAAGGTAGCGGCGGCTTTGAATAGTAAAGTCTGATTGGGGAAAATAAATCCCTGACTGTTGTTGGGGATGGAGAAAATAAATCTTCAGATCCTGTTTGGAATGACTCTACTGGGGATTCATACTTTCCGTTTGGGAATATTCCGCTGGGGATCTTTGACTTCCGCTTGTGGATAGAAGTATTCTGTCAGGAGAGTCGGTAGTCTGTGGTTCTTTTACTGTGGAAATTGATTGTATGCATTCTGACTGGGAATAAAAGAGATGGATAACTCTCCGATGCACTATCTAACCAGGTTTCAAACACGAGTGTCAACTCTTCTGGGGATAGCATCCTTGAATAAATTCTGCTGGGGAATTGAATTCTGTATACTACATAGAGGGAATAACCTCCGATGGGGATTAGAATTTCATAGGCTATGTTGAGGAAATTTCTGCTGTATGCTGGGGAAATGATCAACTTCTTTATCTGCTAGGGGATCTATGATCACGCCAAGCTGTCTATCGAAGATATGGAAGTGAATTGCTGGAAGATGCCCCAATTTATGTCTGAGGGCATACTAATTCTGTAGGGGAATATATCTCTGTTGGGGATATATCCATGAACTGGCTCTGCGGGGGTTCGTGGGCATTTTGAACACTATCCCAACTCCTAGAATCCTTAGTAAATGCTATTCCTGTTTATATATATATATATTTTTTTTTTGGTAAACATCAATCATATTCAAGTGCATATGTTCATTCAAAGCAACAATTGGACGTTTACGCAAACCAAATAGGGAAAATAAAAGCAATTTTTGTATTTGAAAATAGACTTGTATTGATTTTGAAATTGGCCTATAAACAGGCAGTTTTGTACAAGGAGACAGAAATCCTAGTAAGAGGAAATTGTCGTAAAAAATTGAAAAGGTACAGAGTGATAAACAAAGAAAAACAGCTATGTGGAAATGATCTCGTTGAGTTTCAACTCTGTTATTGCCACTATATCTTCAAGCATCTCATCCCTTGTTGTCGGAAGGAAAATGACTGGATTGATCTGCACCGTTCGAACTTGATAAAACTAGGCTGGAAGCAGATAAGTGATCCAACGGGACATAGTCGTACGCTTTAATCCCTAACTTTTACCTGGACCGCCTTTTCAGGTTTTCAGTCCACCGGGATACCCTTTTTTGCCCAAGCCGCCTTTTCAGGTTATTGACTTGTCGGGTGTACAGTTCTTTTGTATATAGATCCCTAATTTTTGCCTAGGCCAGTCAACCTAGCGGGTCTCTTTTTATGCGTAGTATCTTTTGACTATGTCCGCGTTCACGGGGTGTGGGAAATCTTCACCGTCCATAGTAGTAAGCATCATAGCACCGCCAGAAAATATTTTCTTGATTACGAATGGACCTTCATATGTGGGGGTCCATTTGCCCCTGGGATCACCCTGTGGTAGTATGATACGCTTTATTACCAAATCACCGGCCTGGTACGATTGGTGCTTGACTTTCTTGTTAAAGGCCTTGATCATACGCTTCTGATACATTTGGCCATGACGGACAGCCGCAAGCCTCTTCTCATCAATCAAATTTATCTGATCAAGTCGAGTCTGAACCCATTCATCTTCGTCTAAGCCTGCATCTTGCATAATCCTTAGGGAAGGGATCTGAACTTCAACAGGTAAAACTGCCTCCATACCATAGACTAAAGAGAAAGGGGTTGCCCCTGTTGAGGTACGTACTGAGGTGCGATAACCATGAAGAGCAAATGGTAACATCTCATGCCAATCTTTGTATGTCACCGTCATCTTTTGCAAGATCTTCTTAATATTCTTGTTGGCAGCTTCCACTGCGCCATTCATCTTTGGTCGATATAGAGAAGAATTGTGATGCTTAATCTTGAACTGCGTGCAGAGTTCAGTGATCATAGTATTGTTCAGATTAGTACCATTGTCTGTGATAATCCTTTCAGGGATGCCATACCGACAAATAAGGTTATGTTTGATGAACCGAGCTACAACATTCTTGGTAACAGATGCGAACGAGGCTGCTTCCACCCACTTCGTAAAGTAATCGATAGCAACAAGGATGAAACGATGTCCATTGGAAGCGGTAGGTTTAATCTCTCCAATCATATCAATGCCCCACATTGCAAAAGGCCAAGGAGCAGTTAGAACATTCAACGGGACCGGTGGTACATGTACTTTGTCAGCATAGATCTGGCACTTATGACAAGTTTTGGAGTGATGATGGCAATCAGTTTCCATGGTAGACCAGTAGTAACCTGCTCTCAAAATCTTCTTGGCCATTGTATGCCCACTGGAGTGAGTGCCAAAAATTCCGTCATGCATCTCTTCCATAATCTTTTCTGCTTCCTTCTTGTCTACACAGCGAAGCAAGGTTGAATCGTGGTTGCGTTTGTATAAAATTCTGTTACTCAGAAAGAACTTAGCAGAGAACCTCCTTAGAAACTTCCTGTCATTGGTAGATGCTCCTTCAGGATATTCCTGAGTTTCAAGATATCTTTTCACTTCGTGGAACCAAGGCTTCTCTTCTACCCCATCAGTATCAACTTCATAACAGTATGCCGGCTCACCTAGTCTATCAATAGTAATCTTAGGAGCCTCGTTGTCCCATCTGACTTTGAACATAGATGACATGGTGGCTAACGCGTCCGCCAACTGATTCTCTTCTCGTGGAATATACTCAAAAGTGATTTCTTCGAAGTATGGAATCAAAGTCAACACATGTTCTCGGTAAGGAATGAGATTTGGATGCTTCGTGTCCCATTCTCCTTTAATTTGACTGATCACTAGGGCTGAGTCCCCATATACATTCAAGAATTTGATCCTCATATCAATGGCAGCTTTGATACCCATGATGCATGCTTCATATTCAGCCATATTGTTGGTACAGTGAAAGCAAAGTCTAGCGATAAACGGCGTATAGCAACCTTTAGGAGAGATAATTACAACACCAATACCATTGCCGAGTGCGTTAGAAGCTCCATCAAAAACCATAGTCCATCGGGATCCTAGTTCAGGTCCTTCATATGGTCCAGGTTCTTCATAATCAGTAACAAGCATAATATTCTCATCTGGGAACTCAAAATTCATAGACTGATAGTCATCCACTGCTTGATAAGCCAAATGATCAGCTAGTACACTTCCTTTGATTGCTTTCTGCGTAGTGTACTGGATGTCGTATTCTGTCAAGACCATTTGCTATCTTGCTATTCGTTCGGAGAGAGCAGGTTTCTCAAATATGTATTTGATAGGATCCAACTTAGAGATCAATAAAGTGGTATGGGTCAACATATACTGTCTTAGTCGACGAGCAGCCCATGCCAAAGCGCAGCAAGTTTTCTCAAGCAGTGAATATCTTGTTTCACAGTCGGTAAACTTTTTGCTAAGGTAGTATATTGCATGCTCTTTTCGACCAGACTAGTCATGTTGCCCCAACACACACCCCATTGAATTCTCTAGCACTGTTAAGTACATGATTAAAGGTCTTCCTTCAACTGGTGGCATCAGAACCGGAGGCTCTTGGAGATACTCCTTGATCTTATCAAAAGCTATCTGACATTCGTCATTCCACTTCACTACTTGATCTTTTCTTAGTAATTTAAAGATTGGCTCACAAGTAGCGGTCAAATGGGAGATAAATCTGGAAATATAGTTCAAACGTCCCAGGAAACCTCTGACTTCTTTCTCAGTACGGGGAGCGGGCATATCTTGTATAGCTTTTACTTTTGCAGGGTCGACTTCAATACCTTTACCACTGACGACGAAACCCAAAAGTTTACCAGATCTAACCCCAAAGGTGCATTTGTTTGGATTCAATCTCAACTTGTACTTCTTCAACCTCTTAAACAGCTTGTGTAGGTGGTCAAGGTGCTCTTCTTCATTCTGAGATTTGGCTATCATATCATCAACGTATACCTCTATCTCGTGATGGATCATATCATGGAATAAAGCAACCATAACACGCTGGTATGTTGCCCCTGTGTTCTTCAAACCAAATGGCATTACCTTGTAACAAAAGGTGCCCCACTGTGTAACGAACGTAGTCTTTTCCATGTCTTCAGGTGCCATCTTGATTTGATTATAACCTGAGAAACCATCCATGAATGAGAATACCTTGTGCTGAGCAGTGTTATCTACCAGAACATCTATATGTGGGAGAGGAAAGTCATCTTTGGGGCTTGCCCTATTCAGATCCCTGTAGTCCACACACATACGAACCTTACCATCTTTCTTAGGCACTGGTACCACATTTGCAACCCACTGAGGATATGATGTGACAGCTAGAAAACCTGCATTGAATTGCTTCATAACCTCGGCTTTGATCTTTTCAGACATCTCAGGGCGCATACGACGAACCTTCTGCCTTATCGGAGGACAGCTTTCCTTCATCGGTAGACGGTGAACCACAATATCAGTATCGAGTCCTGGCATATCTTCGTAAGACCAAGCAAAAATCTCAGCATAATCACGTAGCATCTGAATCAGTCTTTTCTTGACACAGTCTTCTAATCCGGCACCTATCTTGATTTCTTTCTTATTCTCCTCAGTACCTAGATTTACAACCTCGACTGGCTCTTCGTGCGGTTGTATGATCTTTTCTTCTTACTCTAATAGTCTAGCAAGCTCTCCAGGCACTTCACAATCTTCCTCACCTTCGTCCTCGGCTTGGTAGATCGGATTTTCGAAGTCATAATTGACAATAGCAGAACCGTTATCAATGGGATCCAGAGTGGATGTGGATCTGCAATTTATCGCGTGGGTGTGTGTAAGAACACATAGCTATTTTGATGAATATAAAGTAAAAGAAAAGACAAAGAGCGCAAAATTTGAATGCAAAACGTCCATTGATTTATTGAATGAAAATATGCGATGAAATGACAACCCTAACAAATTGGCCATTGTGCCCCGGGTAAGGCACAAGGCTTAAAAGTTTTATTGTTCAAATTAACAAAACCAAACTTCAAAAATAAGAAAAACAGAAAATATCATTTACTCCTGACTAAAGGAGATAGGAATAATGTCTTCAGTCTTCCAATTGTTGAGCCCACTGCCAATGGTAGGAAAGATCCAACTGTCTAGATCACAGTCACTGTCAGCATCCTCCACAGCATTGACCTGATCTTTATGAACTCCTTTGCTGGTAATACGAATAGCACGAGCACGACGTACAGCCCTCTGAGCCTTTGAAGTGAAGCCCAAACCAAATTTATCAGATTTGTAAGGGATGTCAGGAAGCTGACCCCAAATGGTACAACCACCTTCTTCAACTACGACTCTAGCATCCTTTAGGGAAACCATTGTAGGAGGTACTCTAGTAACCTTGGGAACAGTAGGAACTGGTTTAGCAATAGGAGCAGTCTGAGGAGCCAATTCAAATGTTTGACAGGGAGTCTCGAGGAATTCGCCATCCATCTCAACATACTTGAAGGTATTCAAATGACTAACCTTATACTCTTCTTCGCCATAGACGGTGACAATCTTGCCTTTCACGGGATACTTCAGCTTCTGATGTAAGGTAGAAGTCACAGCGCCGGCCCCATGTATCCAAGGGCGCCCAAGAAGACAGGAATAGGCAGGACGAATGTCCATTACATAGAAAGTAGAAACAAAGACTTGAGAACCCACTCTGATTGGAAGGTCAACTTCTCCATGCACTAATCTCTTTGAACCATCAAAAGCTCTCACCACAACATCACTGGGTCTCAGCACAACCCCTTCACAGTCAAGCTTGTCTAGAGCAATCTTTGGCAATACATTCAATGAGGAACCCGTGTCCACCAGTACATGAGATAGAGTAGTGCCCCTACACTCAATGGAGACATGTAGGGCCTTATTGTGGTTCCTTCCGGCAGGAGTCAGATCAGCGTCAGAAAATCCTAGACCATTGTCAGTTGTCAGGCTAGCGACACAATTTTCAAATTGGTCGACAGAGATTTCCCGCGGCACATGCGCAGATTTCAAAAACTTCACCAAAGCCTTAGCATGGGCCTCGGAGCACAACAACAGAGATAGCATAGAGATCTTGGAGGGGGTGTGCCCCAACTGTTCAACAACATTGTAATCACTCTTACAGATAATTTTTAGCACTTCCTCCATTTCTTTGGAGGGATCTTCGATAATAGTTTCACCCGGGGTCTTCGTTTGGGCAGGCTCAACCACC
This sequence comes from Lathyrus tuberosus, assembly GCA_022829125.1. Classification (NCBI taxonomy): domain Eukaryota; kingdom Viridiplantae; phylum Streptophyta; class Magnoliopsida; order Fabales; family Fabaceae; genus Lathyrus; species Lathyrus tuberosus. Next base: position 2,234,714 of record JALAZF010000179.1, read on the forward strand.
GGTTCTTTGTCTCGAGTCTCAGTAATTGATTTGGAGGCAGAGATACGAATTGGAGTAGTAACAGTCTTCGGAGAGATTTCTGGGGAGAAAACTCTTCCACTTCGGGTAACCTTACTAGTCCCAACGATATTATCAACATCGGGATTAATAACTTCAGTAGTCTCATCAGTCAAAGGCTCTTGCTTGACACCATGAATGTAAACATCTGCCCCATACTTCCAAGGGATAGCCTTGCTAGAGGAATATGGAAATGGTCCGGGCGTAGTAATAATCAGGGGAGCCACTCTAGGCTCGACAGTAATCTTCACAGGAACCTTAGAGGTGATCCTCACAGGAGTTTTGGAATTAGTAACCACAGATACGTCCTCAAACTTTATACCTCGGGACAAATTTTCACATAAGCTCTCCATAGAAGGAATCTTCTCAAACAGTATAGTACGGTCGTCCATCAATTGTTGAATGCCTTCTTTCAGCTTTACACAACCATTGGATTAAGATGCATAATAATGACAGTTTTCAACGCAGCCCGGAAATAAACCGGCTTGCAGCAACTTCTTCTTAATAATTGATAGAGGAGTAGTCAAGTCAACCACAGTAGCAGCATAAGAACCATCATCAATAGCACTAACGGTGTTGTCATGATTTGGCATAGGAGCGGTGATCACATTAGGAGTCTCAGGGGGATCAAACTCAATCTCCTTAGCATCAATCATGTCTTGAATCTTATTCTTCAGCGCCCAACAGCTATTCGTATCATGTCCAGGACTATTAGAATGGTATGCACACCTTGCATCGGGATTATAGCTAGGAGCGGAGGTATTAGGATTCCTAGGAGGATCCCTCAAAGTAACCAACTCTGCCTTCAACATAAGCTGCAGCGCCTGAGCCAATGACATGTTGATCTTTGTAAACTGTCTCCTGGGTGTATCCTGCTTACGCTGACTAACTTTTTGTTGTTGTGGCGCCGGTGCAGAGATCAGAACTGCCCCAACAGATTGGTTGCGACTTTTCTGGCCGTGTACAACATTAGATTCCTTCTTCCCATTATGTGGCTTCTTTGTAGTGTTTGCAGATGTGGCCACTTGTATTTTACCACTTCGAATTCCATTTTCCACACGTTCTCCTGTCAATATTAGCTCGGTGAAACCGGATGACGAGCTTCCAAGTAGATGACTATAGAAAGGACCGAATAATGTGCTCATGAACATGTCAATCAACTCTCTGTCAGCCAAAGGGGGTTGAACTCTGCTTGCGAGATCTCTCCACTTCTGTGCATACTCTTTAAAGCTTTCCTCAGAACCCATTGACATACTCTGCAGTTGCATTCGGGTTGGTGCCAGATCAGAATTGTACTGGTATTGTTTGTAGAAAGCTGCAGCCAAATCTTCCCATGTACGAATGTTGGTACTTTCGAGTTGATAGTACCATTCCAACTGTGCTCCAGACAAACTCTCTTGAAAGAAATGCACCCACAATTTCTTGTCAGCAGTGTGTGGTTGAATCTTTCGGACATATGATCTCAAATGCAGCTTCGGACAAGAAACACCATCATACTTAGCAAAAGTGGGAATTGTGAACTTATGGGGAATGACAACCTCTGAGACTAGACCCAGATCCTCAAAATTCAAGCCAGGCACTTTATTGATTTCCATAGCTTTCAGACGTTCTTCTAATAGCTTATACTTCTCATCAGCAGGAGGGTATTGTTCAGCCAAATAATCTTCTTCCTCTTCATCAGAATATTTGTCAGAACCATAGTTGTTTTCTTCCTTAGTTTTAACACTTTTACCATCTTCATCCTGTTCATCGTCTTGATCTACTGGAATCCCAATTTCCTTGACCTGTTTAGCCGGACCTCTGAATCTCCTCCCCAGGTTGATGATGCCAGTTGATTTTCTTGCTTTCTTCTTCTTGGTCAGAAGTGCTTTCAGTTCTTCTTGCCCCTTGGACAAGTTCAGGATCAGCTCTTGGAACTGGGCGTTCTGGGCCTGGAGATCTTTGACGGTTTGCTCGAGAGCCATTTCTTCTGAAATAAACAACGAGAAGATGAGAGACCTGTCTTAGAAACCTGCTATGCAATGATTATGAGATGCAGATGCATATGCAATGATTTCAAGGACTTTAGAGTTTATCTTTGCAAACAGAAACAAAAGGGAAACTTTTATTAGTAAACTCGAAATTCAAACTTTTTTTTTATATGCCTCTTGGGCTACAATGAAAGGAAATTTCAAAAAGCAAATTTAAAAACGCCTAAGGCCTCAAGTCTCCCACGGGCGCTTCCTCTTTGTGCCGATGTAAGCATTGATGCTCCGCTCCTCATGAAGTAATTTCGTCAACTCCAACACCTTCTTCTCACTAGCATAAAACTGAGTCTCAAAGGTGTCTCTTTCTTCTTTCATCTGAACCCAGGATTTCTGCAGCTCTTCAAGGTCGGTAGGCATGTCTGGATGGAGAATGACTTGAGGAACATCTCCCTCAACCTCAGGGTCAACAATCACTGGTCTGACAGCTGGATATGGCATAATAAGATTTCGAGCACGAGTGCGCACCCATCTGAGGTAAGGTTCCAAAGGAATAGATTTCTTCTGTCCCAAGGTCCTGCTTTCAATCTTGTACACATTATTCCATGCGCGTATAAATCTTTGACGATAACCTTGAGGATCATCTTCATAATCGAACACAATACCCTGAATGAGCATGTCATGAGGACCATTCCTTCGAGCATAACCAAACTGGCGCAAGGCTAGCGAAGGATTATAGATGATGCCTCCCCTAATACCAAGGAGTGGCACATTAGGGAATTCCCCACAATGATCAATAATAGTGAAGTCTTTAAGAGATCGGGCACACCAATAGATATCTAAATGGGAGAGTGACATTATCCTTCGAGACCACTGCAACCTTTGTTCATTCTTCAATACTGACCGGGGAAGGTGCGAAATAAACCACCTGGCTAGTAAGGGTACGCAACACATGAGAGTCCCTCGCCCCTTGATAGTACGAGTGTGAAGCGAATGCAGAATATCTCCGAGAAAGGTAGGTACCGGGTTATGAGTCAGAAATATTTTGATGGCGTGCGCGTCTATGAATTGGTCTGGATTAGGGAACAACACCAACCCATAGATCAACAAAGCCAATACCTCTTCAAAAGCGTGGTAACTCATAGCTCTTAGGAACAATTGAGCCTTCTCAATCAGGAACTTAGCAAGAAACCCCTTAACTACACTCTTTGTTTCCCAATTAGATACAATGTCTGACCTCTTCAGATGTAAAGCAGCTGCAATGACTTCAGGCTTTGGAACATTTTCTAGACCGGTAAATGGCATCTGATCGAGGATAGGTATTCCAAGTAACTTAGAGAACTCCTCCATCGTGGGCACCAATTGGTAATCCGGGAAGGTGAAACAGTGGTGCTTAGGATCGAAGAATTGGAATAGGACTCTCATCATGTCTTCTTCAAAACCTGAGGTAACTAAGTCGAGTAGAAAACCATGCCTTTTGGTGAATCGAGAACCCTCGGGAACTTTTGAGACCAATTCTTTAAGCTGGGAAGGAACCCTTACAAAGTTGATTCGGATGAAATTTCTAGGAACGGAAGCCATGACCTGCAATCACGAATAAAGATAAATTCCTTGGTCCTTGAAATGGTTAGTGAAAATGATATGTTATGATGTTATGATGTCATGATGTCATGCACATGTTAATAATAAACAAGTAGCACCCACAAACAAGTTATACAAGAGCCTTAGGTTTTAAAGGTTTGTATGAAGTCCAAAGGTAAGTACCCTTCCCCACTGGGGTTTAGTTGGCTCAACCTGTCCTAGAATAGCAACCGGGTTCTAAAGGACTCATATCACGGATCTTTCTCAAAGGCTTTATTTTAGTGCGACACTCGAGCGGCCGACCAAAACATCCCGAAAGTCTGATCTCAATGAGCGTAGTTTCGAGTATCAACCAACTTTGGAACATGCCAAACCGGCTATCTCACTACCTTCTAATGGCCAAGGCTAAGTTCAACTAGGGTTCTAAGGGCAAATTAGTGCTTAATGACACCACGTGGCAGCCTAATGTTATCCCCAATCCAAGCCTCGAGGAACATCAGTACAAACCAAAGTGTCACACTAACGATGGCTACCCTATCAACAGTAGCGGTACATGCCGTACAGTCTCCTTGGTCTCTTGCCATTTACCTAAGGTCCTAGATCCGGGTGTAGGATCATTTACCCAAGTAATACCCCCCAAGACAAAACCCTTAAAAGTAAAGCACACAAAACAGATAATTAAAGAAGTTAAAGTGATCTAAACCCTAAGGTAACCCCTCTTTTAAGATTATGTCCCCAGCAGAGTCGCCAGTTCTGTAACACGGTGGTTTGAACTGACTTTTAAAATGTTGCGGTAAGCAAGAGTCGCCACCGACTTTTATTTTATCCAATAAAGAAAGGAATAAAAGAACAGGAAAGACCTTTTTAAAAAGATTTTGAGTTCGGGGGGTAAGTTATACAAAAGGAAGGTACGAGCACCTTTTGTATCCATGGTTATCCATGGGCTCTTAATTGCTTAGCTCACTTTACTTTTGTTTTAAAAAAAAATGGTGTAGTGTGTGATTAGAAAATATTTTCATAAAGACTTTAACTTTGCAATGATCCTCGTATGGATTTATACAAAGTGTTTAGCTTTGAAAGATGTTTGAAAAGTGGTGTGTAAAGAGTATTTTTTGAAAAGGGTGAGCAAGCATTTAAGAGTTACTACCCTAAGTTTGTAAGGTTTTTCTTGTTATTTCTTTTCTTTAGGGGTAAGACTGTCCTTACTATTAGTGAGTAAGTAGTCTTTACCTTGGATGTTAAAGGGACGAGTGTAGGGTCATCGTATGGTCATAGAAGGCAACTTGTAGGGGTATCTTAGTAATTTGAAGGGACAATCATCATTTTTCCGTAGGGTCATCGAGGGACAAGATCGTTTATTCGTAGGCAACTCGAAGGGACTATGATCTTTTATTCGAAGGGACTTGATGATTTTTATTCGTAGGCAACCTTACTAAGATACCCCCACGTTCGAGGGACTTGACCAATTTAATCGAAAGGCAGCGAAGAGAGGTTACCCTAGAGGTGTAAGTGTGAAGAGTGTGTTGATTCAGTTATTTATCTTGAATTAGGATTATTCTATGTCAGGTTTTAAGTCTTGCCATGCAAACCTTAGTTACTAGCAGTTGAATATGTACAAAAATTAAAGTGCGGGAATTTAAACCTAAGCTATTACATCCCATGAGCAGTTACAATATTTAAAAAAATGCGAGGAAATGTAAATCTACGCTATTACATCCTGTGAACAGTTACAATATTTAGGAAAATGCGAGGAATTAAAGTTCTAAATTATTACATAAATAAACAGAAAAAGAAATAATGTTGATGTTTTTTTTTGAAAAGAAAAGGATTTTAGGGTTAGTAAATAAAAGATTTTTAAGGTTAATGGTAATAAAAAATTAAATAATTAAGTACAAATTAATCCTAAAGTCTAATTAATTTTAATTAAAACTAATTCTAAATTAATGTCCTTTTGTACCCTTTTTTGCAATGATTTTGAATAATAAAAATAATTAAAAGTCAAAACTTTAATTATTTACAAATTAATTAAGTTAATTAATAAAAATAAAAAAAAGAATAAAAAAGTTGATTAACTAATTAAAAAAAACTAAATTCTAATTTTTGTTAATTATATACAAATTAAGCTAATTAATTAAAAAACTTAAATGTCTAATTGATTTTAATTATAAAAAAAAAGAAAACTAAAGTCTGAATTAATTATTGTTAAGAAAAAAAAAAAAAAATTCGCCTGGCACTGTTCATCGTCTTCAACCTTTTTCCTGCGAATTCTGCTGCGAATTTCTTGCATTTTTGAAACACCATGAAAACACCAAATAAATTAATCAAAAGGCCATGGTTCGATTGGAAACAAGCCCCTGAATCCAATGGTGGCCTTATTTTTGTCTAAAAACGCATGTATAGTGGGATTCGAAGAACACCCTCTTTGTGCCCTAACAATGGCAAGTCTTGATTCCTGCACCAAAGCTTGTTAGTAGTTGATCAAAACCAATCTAAACATCATAATCAGTAAGAATATAAACATGAACAACATTTATAATGCATGAAAGACGAGATTTAAAAAGTGGAAAATTCAAGAAATGGCCATGGCTTGATGTGCGCGTTTCACTTGCTTCTAACCTTCAAGAGTGATGGGGATTGGCTCCTGGGATTGTTTTGAGACGATTTGGACGTGAAAAAATCGTGAAAACTCGCTATGAAGTGTTTTTATGATTTTTTCTACTTTTGCCTCTTTTTGAAAATATTTTTGGGTTGCTTCAAGTGATTTTTTCGTGTGCTTCAGGTTTGGATATGACCATGTATTTATAGGAGAGGAATTAGGTTGAAAAATTCCATGGGCTTGGATCAAAACTTGAATGATAATGAATGGTGTTTAAAACTTACCATTTTCTCCCATTTGGCCATCCAATCTTCCCTTAACAATCTTGCACGAAATTAAATCAGATAATATGCTCATAAACCTCAATATTTGATTCCCTAATCAACCACAAATCAAATCTCTTGATTTGATATATTTATTTTGATTTAAATTGAATTTAAAAGATTTAAATCCAAGAAAATATGGAATAAATAATAAAAAATCAGAAAATGTGATCAAATGGTCGTGGACCATCTTAAAATGAAGTTTGGGTTGTCACAAAATGGGCCCTTTTGGCAAAAAAGTGGAGTTTGGCCATTATTTGCTTTGTGCACCTCCTCAAAATTGTCCAACCTTGACAATGCATAACTTCCTCAATTTTTATCATTTGGATGAGTTCTTGGACTTTTTAGAAACCTCAAGATGTCCTCTAATCACTCCTTTTGGTCCCATGTCAATTTGATCTCCCATGTTCAAGTTATGAGCTTTTGAAAAATGTTGACTTTTGTTGACTTTCAAAATGACCTATAATGTCTTGGCTCATATCTCCCGAATGAAGAATTTATGGACTTGGCTTGTGAGACACAAAGTTGTAGGGAATTAAATTTCCTTCAAGATGGGCTTTGGTTGAGGAATTTTTGATGAAGTATGTGGAAGTTATGCCTGGTCAAAGTACAGTTGACTTTTCCTATAAAAACCCTAATTTAGTAACTCCCGATTCTTGATGATTCTGAGGTTTCCTTGATGAATCATGATCAACCCTTGATCAAATAATGAATTTCACCCCATAATCTTGATGTTGACCAAAAATCTTGAGGTTTGACTTTGTGTTGACCACAGTTGACCTTTTGACCAAGTTAACTGACTTTGACTGTCTGAGCATCTGACTAACCAAACTTGTAAGGAAAGTCTTGAAACTTGTTATGAGGATTCTTTGAAGTGTATGGGCCACCATGAAGTCCTTTTGAAGCTTTAGAAGTCCAATCTACTTTGAGAAGTACACGACCTTAGTTGGATTTATTGCTTAGGAGGAGGCTTTGTCTGATGAAACTTTTGAGTACTCTTGAGCCACTGAAGATCTTACGAATCACTAGGAGACCTCTTGAGGCATATTGTCTTGAATGTGTGAGGGCAAATTTTGGGGTACAACAATAAGCAAAAGGCTATGGTCTGTGTTCGATCTGTGAGCACTTTCAATACTTGGAGATTCTGAAGGAAAGAAATCAGTACAGTTAGTTCCTTCAAAGGTCATGACATCTGTGGATAAGCAAGACATATGGGTCATAGCTGAGTCAAATCATGGTGGATATCTGTTCCCACATTGCCGACATGTGTATTTTCTTTTTGCTTTTGCGCAATTACCTCTTTTTAGGAATTGCTTCCTATTGTAAATGCCTATTTACAGGCCATTCTTCAATAAAATATTCATTTCACTCAAAGAGCTTTCCATTGTTTGTTTTACTTTTACTTTTACTGTTTTGTTTGCAAAAAACGTCCGATATTTTTGATAAACATTGCATATAAAATTTCGAGCTTTGCGGAGCATAACGAAAAGCAGTAGAAATTACTTAGGCGTTAACGACGATAGTCTTGTTGTGGCATATTCTATTTGTTGTTATTTAACTTGCAGGGCAGCAGGATTGTACTCCCCCAGCAGGTTGCTTTTCCCGGTATTGAGATTACACTCTCATCAGCAGAGCAGACCTTCCCCAGCAGGAGACTTGGGAAGCATTTTCGCCGAATCAAGACGTTATTTCCCCACAAAATTAGGGGATTCATCTTCCCCCTTCAGTCATGAAGCGTGCTCTCACCGCCGATGTCATATTCTAATCCCTGGAAAGGAAAAGGTAAAATCATTCTCCCCATCAGCAGGCTAAGATCAGCAGTATCCCCAAGCAGGATGGTATTATGGGCTGGCATCCCCAGGAGGTTCTGAGCCCAATTGGTTATTAGCAATCCTCAGTAACAGACTTCCGGTTCCGTTATGGGCGTTCATTCTTAACTCCCCCTAGCAGAGGAGGAATTTCAGGTTTCTATGTTACATTCAGTGAAGGACAGGTGTGGCCCCTGGTAGTTCTTTCGGGATCTCATCCCCAACAGGAGTTGTTGATCTGAAGAGTCGAATAGTATGACCCTTCTCAGCAGAGTTCCTGGATTCAGAGGACAATTTATTTTTGTCATCCCCGACTGGATTGGTCTTTTCTCTCCAGCATTTATTTTGCTGGAGGGACCCCTTTTGCATATCATAAGCATTCGCATTGCATCCTCAAGCACATAGCATTTCCATTTCGTATGGAGCATTACGCCACTATTCAAACATTTGCATTTGAAGCATAAGCCAGGTTTGATACTTTCTTTGCCAGTTCTCTTTCTCAGCAGAGATGGCATAACTCAGGAGATTTTGGAGGGATGCGTTCCTCATACTTGTGCTCCCCGGCAGAGTCTTTTATTTAGACTTCTCCTTTCCCCAGCAGAGTCATCTTATCTGTGGATCATGGGTCCGTTAGAAGTTTGTCTGGCCTTTCTCTTTTGTGAGATCCCGTTCTTGCTTGACACATTTTGGCTTAAACCAGAAGTTTTGTTTTACGTTATCCCCAGTGAAGTTGCCTTTTGTTTTGCTAGTTCTCTTTATCAGCAGAGATAGCAATCCTTTAAAGGTTTTCTTCGTCAGTTCCCTTTATCAGCAGGGATGACATTCGTGTTGCTAGTTCTCTTTATCAGCAGAGATAGCAATCTCTTGAAGGTTTATTTCGTCAGTTCCCTTTATCAGCAGGGATGACATTTGTGTTGCTAGTTCTCTTTATCAACAGAGATAACAATCTCTTGGATATCTTCTTTCGTCGTCAGTTCCCTTTATCAGTAGGGATGACATTTGTGTTGCTAGTTCTCTTTATCAGCAGAGATAGCAATCTCTTGGATATCTTCTTTCGTCGTCAGTTCCCTTTATCAGTAGGGATGACATTTGTGTTGCTAGTTCTCTTTATCAGCAGAGATCGCAATCTCTTGGATATTTTCCTTTATCAGTTCCATTTATCAGCAGGGATGACATTTATTTTGCTAGTTCTCTTTATCAGCAGGGATATCAATCTTTCGGATATTTTCTTCGTCAGTTCCCTTTATCAGCAGGGATGGCATTGGTTTTGCTAGTTCTCTTTATCAGCAGAGATAACAATCTTTCAGATATTTTCTTCGTCAGTTCCCTTTATCAGCGGGGATGCCATTGGTTTTGCTAGTTCTCTTTATCAGCAGAGATAACAATCTTTCGGATATTTTCTTCGTCAGTTCCCTTTATCAGTAGGGATGGCATTGGTATTGCTAATTCTCTTTATCAGCAGAGATAGCAATCCTTTGGATATTTTCTTTCGTCAGTTCCCTTTATCAGCAGGGATGACATTTATTTTGCTAATTCTCTTTATCAGCAGAGATAGCAATCTTTTGGATATTTCCTTTCGCCAGTTCCCTTTATCAGCAGGGATGACATTTATTTTGCTAGTTCTCTTTATCAGCAGAGATATCAATCTTTTGAAGATTTCCTTTCGTCAGTTCCCTTTATCAGCAGGGATGACATGTGTTTGGCTAGTTCTCTTTATCAGCAGAGATAGCAGATTTCCTTTCGTCAGTTCTCTTTATCAGCAGAGATGGCAATCTTTTGAAGATTTCCTTCGTCAGTTCCCTTTATCAGCAGGGATGGCATATTTCGAGATTCCTTTGTCAGTTCTCTTTATCAGCAGAGATGACATAACCTGGGAGAGTTTATTTCATTACAGCATTTATGGCTAATTCTCCAGTGGAGGATTGAAAATTTTTGGGTTCTTTGGTATTCAATCTCCGTGCATCTTGATTGTCTGAAAGCCATCGCTATCATACCCTCAGGACCAAGTTGATTGAATAGGGGCAGCTGTTGCACCCCAAAATTTGCCCTCCTTACTTTATTACTAACTGACTTATGTTTCATTTCATTGTTGCATTACCATGTGTGCATATCATTGGTTCTTAGCATAGGGTCAAGGTGCTTAAGGCATTTTCAAGAGGATAAGATATTCTTCAAAGGGTCAAGCAAGAGAGCTCAAGTGGATCACTCTCTCCTAACCAGTGCATAAATTAGGGTTTTGAAATTCTTGGGTTTATTGCTCCAATGGGCAAGCTCCTTGGGTTTTTATCATCACCAAATGGCATATCTTATCTCTGTTGGAGAGGTTACACATCATATTCAGAGGAATTTGGATTTGGAGACTATGCTATTTCCTCCTAGACTGAGGGTACCAAAATTAGGGTTTGCTATAAAGTCAGTTTATTTCTGATTTTTTGGGCAAGATTTGATTCCATGGTATTCCTTGGGTGCCTAAGTACCTAGGGATGGGAGGTTGTCCATCAATTTGGTCCAGGAGGATTTCAATTGGCCAATGGATTGGGAATCAGGTGAATTGGGTAAAAGTCAACAGTGAGAGGAGAAGTCAACTGTGGAATTTTGAGGCTCTCTTCAAGGATTTCAAGGTCTCACATCCTCATATGGTCTTCAAGGGTCAATTTTCATACCATTTATCAAGAATCAGGAGTTGGTGCAAAAGTTACTAAATATGGAAATGACCTGTAAGTTGAAAGTTTCCTTTTTGGGCAAGTTCCTGCACTGCATTCAACTTGACTTTTCATCATCAAAGAAGATTTAAATGAATTTTTCTCCAACATGAAAGTTGAAGATATTTTTCTCCTCTTTCCAACAAGTACTAGTGGGTCCCCGTATCATTTGTGAAACTCAACTTATGGCCAAAAGAAGGCAAAGTGGTTTTTAGGGTTTCATTTTCACAACTTTTGCATTTTAGGGCATATGGACCTATAATTAATTCCATTGCTTCAAGACATGTTCCAACATCCAAGAACAATCCCTAAGGAGCATTTTTGGCCTTTTAATCATGAAATTCCATGGTTTATTCTTCACTTATTTTCCATTATTCAAAATTACCAAAATGTTGAAAACTCATTAATCAATACATCTCAAAGCCCAAATCCCATACAGGTGTGATTAGCAACTGAAATGTGAGGGATCCATCATGGAATTCTTAAGTGTACACGCATGGAGAGAGGTGTAACTCACATTATGCAATTTTCTGAAAATCACCCAAACTCATTAAACAAAGAATTGCCCAAGCCCAATTCATTATCAGTGAAAAACCCTAGTCTATTTAAACCCATTCATGCACTGGTTAGGGTTCATACACGTGAAGTTGGAGGAGTTTTCAAGTGAACCCTAAAAAAGATTTCTCATTCGAAACTCACGGCCAAGAGGAACTCTCCCAAAAATTCTTCCACAAACTTCATTCTTGTGATCCATAGAGCAGAAACCAACCATATTTTGGAGCTAAGAGCAAGGATATGTAGTGCATAGCTTCAGGTTAGTGGTGTTTTGCATGATCATGGAATTCTATTTTTAAGTATGCATGTTGATGTGTGATGTCCACTGGTTACCATGATATAATTTGTTTTGATTTTGGACGAGTATTGTGTGCATACGTTGAGTTTAAAGTTTTGGACCCAATGTTTATTCCCTTCGATTCGCTTTCGGTGTTACTTGTTTGTGATTTTTGATGCCATATTCGAATTCCTCGTGATTTTCTGGGTCGAATAGTGTACCCCTTTGCATTTTCTGGGCAAGTTTTGCATTGCAGGTGAAGAAAGGGGCGGCCGGAGCTAGGGCTCCGGCGACCTGGTGTGTTTCCGGCCAGCCTAGGGTTCCAATGGAGAAGACGACACCTCAGCCGTCCATTGTGTTGATCGCACGGTCCAAAGCTCGCCAGGTGTCTTTTTTTTATTTTTTTTCTGAGTTTTATTTATTGATTATGTGTATGTTACCCCACAGCACTTACCATGCTCATCCAATCATGTCATTTCTTTTTATTTACCTTTTATTTGTGTTGACCAATCTCGTGCGTTGAAGGAATCAGACGGCTGTAGCTTGGACAGCGCATTAATGAGGTGCATGGTATGCACACGTTTTTATTTTTTTCTGACCAATTGCATGCAGGGGCGTGCACCATTACAATGGTGTGCGTGTAGATCTAGGCCACTAATCATGGATACTTGGTAATTACGTTGACTCAATGACAAACGTCTGATCAATCCAATGGCAAGTAGCCAGTCAACTGGGTTGACTGAGGTCCATACGTGGGCTATTTTTTTTATTTTTTTTATTTTCTGATGGATTTAAGTCTGGGCTCGCTATTAACACCCCCCACCCCTTGGCCCATTAACAATTCCAATTCATTTTCTTACTAGACGCACCCTCTTTCATTTTTATTTCATTTTATTTTTAATTTAATTATTATTTTCATTTTTAATTATTAAAATTAGTACATGCATTTGAAAAGTCCCAGAAAATTCATGCATACTTTTTATCATTTTATAAAATTTTCCAAATTTTATTTTTTATTTTTATTTTATTTTTTATCATCTAAATTAATTATTTAGTCTATTTTCTTTTGCATTACTCATATCATGCATACTTAAATTTGTTTATTTTATTTATCTGCATCCATAAAATATTTTCAATCCGTTCTTTTTGTATTTGTTAGATAACATTCTGAGATGCATTAAAGTATTTTTCTATCATTTTTAAAACTATTTCATATTGCATTTTGGTCATTCCCTTTGGAACACTGAACCCTACTTCTCACCTGAGCTTTGCCCAATTGTTTAAATGGCTAACATCTTGATTTTTTGCAGGAGTTTTTGGTTTTTGGTTTGTCTCTGGTTGGGCAATATTGATATTTAATTTGGTGATTTTAGAAATTGTTTTACTATTTGTTTAATGACTCTTTGTGTGAAATTTTCTTGTATGCGTATCCTTGATCTCGTCTAATTGTCTGTTTGAAAAGGCACTTGTGCCATTGTTTTGGGGTTGTTCATTTGATTTCTTAATTCATGTTTGGATTGTTATCATTATTATATGCCATTGTTTGGTTTTCTTTTGCTTTGATATCACCTATGTCTGTTTCATACTAACCTTTTATGCAGGGACTAAGGTAAGTTCTTTAAGGGTATGGATAAGTACCCATGGTCACCCTTACTCTTTCCTTCTCTCATCTTTTTCCTTTAGGTTTAGGTTGTCATCAAACCTCACTAACCGTAGGTCACCCGTGCATGATAACTTTAGGACTCTTAGTCCCCCTTAGAGTTTCCCTTGTGTCTTCTCTCTTCTCATCTCGAACTTCTTGAAAATACTTAATAAGGATAAATTGTATTGCGCACGAGCCTTAAGCATGGGGAATGAGAAATGAGGGGCTTCCTCTCATCTTTCTAGAATGCTTAGCGAGCGTCCTGTCTTGGGACGATGCGTTAAGTATTCGCCCCTGTGCCCTAGACTTTGGTGCAATGCAACTTATGAACTAACTTAAGCCACTTTTGTCCTAAAAAAAACACAAACAAACTTCAAACCTTTTTTTCCTTCGGGATTTGTCAAACTAAAGGTTATTTTCAAAAAGGGCACGTTACCTTCCGTCTGAGTCGCAAACAGGCATCGACCCTAACTGCCGGACGCGAACTTAACGTCGCTCATAAAAAACACAAAAAGAACTTGGTCCGAACTACGTTGACTCTGAATTCCCCATTGCACAAGGGGGGTACGTAGGCCTAGGACGTCGACGTCCTACCGAGTCTGTCTTTGTTTTCCCCTCTCCCGTCTTAGTACAGCCATAGATGATAGGATAACTCACCCTTAGAATAGACAACGAGCGTGGATCCCATCGAGTACGATGGACGCGTGGGGTGCTAGCACCTTCCCCTCGCGTAACCGACTCCCGAACCCAGGCTATGGTTGCGATGACCATTCCTTTCCATCTTCCTCAGGTTTATGCGGTGTTCCCTTTCCCTCTATTGGGATAAATTTACACGGCTGGCGACTCTGTCTTTCTGCGCCACTCTCGCGTTTGTACCTGGATGAAAATCCCGGGAGCGACATTATAAACCCGAAAAATTTTCCCAGTTTGTTTCTTCTATTAGCTATGTAGACATCCACCACCTTTCCCCACCTTTCGAAGCTCCTCCTCATTTCTTTCTCGCTGATGTCCCCTGGAACGTTGTTAACGTAACATGTTGTGATTCTTTTGTTGGCCAAAGCATTCTTGTCAGTCTTAAAGCGATCCGCCTCTCTAACTCTCCTTCTCCGGCCCCTTACTTGGGTCCAGTTTTCGCTATCTCCTTCTCCAGTCTTAAAGGTTTCATGACAAACACTTCATCAATCATCATTTATGTCGTGAACATATAAAGCTTCGGTTGATATTGTAGCCATTAGATGGAACATTTCATCATCTTTCTCCTCATCGTCACCCACTATTTAATAATTATCAAGATCAACAACATCAGAATAAGTAGCTTTATCAATGAAAGTATCTAAAAAATGAAACAATTCAACTAAAATCAAAACTTTATTATTTAATAATAGGTTAATGAATTTTTTGGTCCTCATAAATATCTCAATTTCATTTTTAGTCCTTCCAAAAATTTCCTTCAAAGAATGGTCCTCATAAAATTTTTAATTTTAACTTTTGGTCCCTCCTGTCAATTAGTGACGGTTTTTACAACTTATAGACAGAATTAGCGACGGTTTTAACCGGTTTTAGCGATTGTTTTTTATTTAGCGACGGAAATGGCGACGGTTTTAGCGACGATTTTGGCAGGAGGGACCAAAAGTTAAAATTAAAAATTTTATGAGGACCATTCTTTGAAGGAAATTTTTAGAGGGACTAAAAGTTAAATATGAGATATTTAGGAGGACAAAAAACTTCATTAACCCTTTAATAATTTTCAAGACAAATAATAAACACTTAGTTCAAAATTTTAATGTCAAAAAATAAATGAAATGAGAATTCAAATAGAACAAAATACAATTTATTTACTCAAGTAATGCGACGATATTAATATTTAGGATTTTAGAATAATCCACTCATAACTTTATATGTTTTTAATTATAAATTTATTTACTCATGTAATGCGACAATATTAATACAATTGTCTTACTAATTTCTCATCAACTTCATATCAAACTTTAGTTCAATACATCCATCAAAGGGAACTCGTGTGATAGCACGTATATTTTACTAGTTTGGGTTATATGAGAGTGCGTTCTTTTTAAGGTTTGAGTTGCAAATTCTGCTATATATAAAAAATTTGTGTTTGGTCAAATCCAATACTCTGACTTTAAACGGGATATCACAAGTACACGAAAAGACACACAATTGAATTTTCAAATTCCTCAAATCGAATTCAAACCAGCATGGCAATTGAAACCAAGCACGTTCTTTTCATTAGGTAATACTATTACGAATAACACTTTTTATGACGAATCTAACACCCCGAACAATAAAAAAATGAGGGTATAGGTACTGGGAGCGCCAGGTTTTATTTAAATAAATAAACAACCATTTACCTCTGTTTTTAAGAAAAACGAGGAAATAGAGCTATAAGGGATCTCGCTTCGACACCCGGTTATTGCATTTTATGTTTTTTTTTTCCAGTTGTTTAGTTAGTATTTCTCACTTAGCACCTTTCCATGTTCCACTTTTACCATTATTATTTTTATTTTATTTTTTATTAGTATTAACCTCAGTTTCATGGTCCAACTGAGAGGTAATATATTTTGCATTAATCAATTTCAAAATACTATTTTCAAAATCTTATTTTAATTTTGTAGGAATGCACTTTTGGCCCCCCTAGTTTGAGCATTTTAAACTATTGGTCCCCCTATTACAAAACCTGCGATTTTGGTCCCTCAATGTTGGTGGTCTTTGCATTTTTGTAGTCCCCCTCCAATTTTACATACGTGGCAGTGATGACTAAGATTTACAAATTATTTTTAATTACATGACAAAATGACTAGGATATTTTAATATTTAATAATACTTTTAACTAATTTAATATTTTTAATATTTTTATAGAGAATTAATAATTTAAATTGATCTTTAATTAATTAAAATTTTGGAAAAGTATTATGGGTCCAAAGCCCATTTCTCAACAGCCCACTTCCATCCCAACCTACTTATGCAATACTATAGATTTGATCAAGCTTTATAAGCACTTCCATAATACTAGAAAAAACGATGTGGGACTAAACCTTTATAAACCTATGCATAACATCAGCAATACCACGCTTCAGTCAACACTGTAGTACTTCCTCATGTTGCAGTGCTTCCTCAAGCCATTGATTGTGTTTCCACTGCTCTTCCCTGCTATAATGCAACTATAATTCTCCATCTTCTCTTGCATTCCATACGTGGTCAGCATAGCAGCGAAGTGTTTTTCGCCCTCTTCAACAAGACCGACATGAACACACGCTGATAACACATTCACAAATGTAACATCTTTCATCAATATATCATTAAACACTTTACTCAAAGCTTCTTCCTCTCTTAAAAGGGTAATTATGATAATAAAAAGGTTGACTGCAAAAGCATTATACACAGAATGTTTAGTGCAAATCATTACCAAATGAGAGAAACATATACACATTTACAGTGGTAATGTATTATTGCTAATAGTACTACAAAGTACAAACCTTCAAGTTATAAAAATGAATAGTGATATAAAAAATTTCAAACCCTATTTGTGTTCGTGGGGGTATTATGTAAACACAAATGCAAAAAGCACTCCATAATCCAAAGTTGGCAAGAGAAAAATGTTTACCAAGAAGTAACTGTTACTTCCAGAAGCAGAAAAATGGTGAAAATGAATACCAAAGAAACACTTGTAGCCCCACATCGATTTATTTACTAAAAATACAATTGTTTATATAAGTCATATATACATCACAAGTTATAAATGTGTGATGGGCTGATGCTTTAAGTAAATGGGCTTAAGCCTAGTAGTATTTTCAATGTTTTAATTAATTAATTAAAAAAATCTTAATAAAGATTATTAGATGTTAATTTAATTAAAACATTATTAAATATTAAATCAATTAAAATTATTATTAAATAATAAAATATCCTAGTTATCCTTGCCATATAATTAAAAATAATTTTTAAATCTTAGTCATCATGCCACGTATGCAAAATTAGAGGGGGACTACAAAAATGCAAAGACCGCCAAAATTGAGGGACCAAAATCGCAGGTTTTGTAATAGGGGGACCTATAGTTTAAAATGCCAAAACTAGGGGGACCAAAAGTGCATTTAAGCCAATTTTTTATTTGATATGTTCAAACCCCTCGGTTATACAAAAAAAACGACGTTATATATTTTTTAATTGAATTCCCAGAATATGGCGCTATTGCGTTTTTTATATTTTATATTTTTAATTAATATTGTCACGTTGGGTTTTATATAAAACCGACGTGACACATATATTGCATGAAATACTTCAGATAACAATTTAGCTAGTTTCTAACTTTTCATTTACCTATCAACGCTCAAACGTCATTTCGTCACTCTCATTTTACAAAAAATCTATGCAATTTTCAAGCTGATATTCATCAAAACTCTTCCAACAAATATTCAGTAAACGTCATTTTCGCAACAGGTTTGTTCTTCACTAAAACGAGTAATATATCACTTTGTTTTTCACTAATCATTTTGTCTAGGGTTTTACGTTAGTTTGTCTTTTGATTATTTTGTTTCTAGGATTTTCCATTTGTTTTTATTGAACCGTTAGTTAGTATAGTTTCTCTTGGTCATTTTGAGGTTTATTTAGATAGTCATTTCGTCAACAAATATCATTTTTCAACAGGTTTGTTCTTCACTGAAACTAGTTATATATCACCGAAATGAGTTTATATCATTTTGTTTTTCGTTGTTTATCTCTTGATCATTTTGTTTCTACGTATTTGTCTCTTGATAGTCATGACCGATTTGACAAGCACCTCTCATACAACATCTTCTATAACATCTGTTAATACGAATCGTAGAAGAAAAACTAGAGGTGCCACGATGTATACCAAGGTGAAAAAAGCCCACGAAACCGGTGTTCGCTACCCAGTTACAGTTGATGCTGCAACCGGCAGGGCTTATGGTGAACACGCTGACGATTTTATAAGTTACATTGTGTTACAAGGTAGAAGTAAAGTGAGCATTTTGATAGATAGTTTGCACGATGTTAAAGAGGACTTGAAAGACGCCATATGAGAAGATGTTCAGGTATTTTATGATTTGTTTGCAAGTATATATGATCATTTATTTTTTGTTTAATACTAATAACATCTCTATTGTGTAAACATAGGAAGTGTTCATTGTTGGTCCAGATGATAATAATGTAAAAAAGAAGATGCTTACATATTGTGGTGATCGTTGGAGGGACTATAAGACACAACTCACCCATGATTATATTAAACATGGAGAAGATAAAGAAAAGCCTTCATACGATATGTATTCATATATTGATCAAGATGTTTGGGAGAAATTTGCAAAGTTTCGCATCACTCATGCCTGTTTGGCAAAGAGCCAAAAAGGAAAGGAAAATCGAGCTAAAAATATATATCCACATAGATTGTCTCGTGGAGGATATCAAAAATTGAAAAGAAAATGATGGAAGAAAAAATAAAACTAAGGGAGGAAGAGCTTGGAGGTTCTATAAGTCTTGATCACACTCCATCTTAACCATTACGCCACGAGAAATGGAAGAGGGCACGTGAAAGAAAAGACGGTGAGTTCACATCAGATGATACGCGCGAAGTGGCTCAAAGGATTGTAAGTAGATTTTTTTCAAAAATATTTATTTTAGTTAAATCAATTTGTTAAAGATGAAATTTCATGTGTTGTAGGATGATCCGGTTGAACAAGTTGAAGTCGGTCTATTCACTTCACAAGATCGTCATGACATTTTGGTAGAAATGATTGGAATCAATGAGCATCATGGGTGTGTCCGTGTTCTTGGGAGAGGCTTTGGCTTCAAGGCATATTTTGTATAATCTAAATCATCTAGTGAGAAAACCTGTAAGAGAGAGATTAAAGAGACTGTTGTTGTTGAGTTGGAGAAGGAAAGGGAGAAGCGAGATAGGAAGTTAGAGGAGGAGAGGAAAAGGTGAAGGGAGGAGCAAGATTGAAAGTTGGAGGAGGATAGGAAGAAGTTTGAGAAGGATAAGAAGAGGTAGAGGAAGGAGATTGAGAGGTTGTTGCAGACGGTGTGGGAGAGTGTCCAGAAGGAGCGAGGGAGGATGACTGAGGAGAAGGCGTCTGAGAAGTGTATTTGCGATGTGCTTGAGATATAAGATGCATGTTGTTGTTATTATTGTCTGCGTATTTTAATTTTTGATTGTATTTGTGTTGTTTTTATGATGCAAAAATTGAATTCGTTGGGTCTATTAAGCTACACAAATTCAAATCAGTTTGAAATTCGAGAGAATGAAGTTCAGAAAGTTACGGGTGGTACAAGCGTGAAAGAAAGTTTTTCTGCCAACCAGGGCAGTATTGACCTCACGCTATTAAAAGCAGATAACATCGAGAGACCATGAATGCTTATTAACAGTATTCCAGACCCATGCATGGGTATTACATTAAATCATGATCCAACTCAGTTATTCATACGTTCTAGGATTTTTGTCCATAAATTTTTGTCGGGAAATGTGTACCTAGACAATTCCGTATTACAAATTTGGTCCTCGTAAGTATAGGTTTTATGTTGATCTCTATTTATATTCATACGTTCTTCTACTTTAACATAAAGATTTGCTTTTGCTGTCGCACCTCGAAAAATACGACATTCACGATGGGACGTGGAAAAAGTTGTTCGAACAGAATCGCCACCGAACTTTATTCATTCCAATGAAGAAATAGGAAAATATCGAGAAAAAATTTAAGAGATAAGAACATGGTCATCGCAGCCAAATTCTAGGTTTGGGAGTCGATTACACAAAGGGAATGTATCAGCACTCCTCACCTCTGTTGTACTAAACGGGAACCTCTTAGTTCGATTTGTGATGAATATTAGCTAATGTTATTTGTTTTCTTCTAAGAGAATAATGCGAAAAGGGTATGAGTAAAGGATATAGATTGCTAAAGTGAAATGAGTGATTTTTTATTAGGGTGCTCGCCAAGGATCGGGGTCCTTGTGCCTACGTATTCTCATTACGAAATGAGAAATCAGAGCATGTGTAGTTTAGATTACGAGAAAAGGTTTGGATAGGAAAAAAGAAAAGGTAGAAGGTAGAAAATAAAACGTGGAAAGGAAAAAAGGTAGCTCGCCAAAGATTGAGGCCCTTGTGCCTACTGTTGTACCCCAAATTTTCCCCTTAGATTCACTGATTCGTCTGCATAACATACTAGGTCAATCATTCGTGCATGACTAACCGCTTTATCTAGTTTTTGCTTGTTTGTTTCATTCGTGAACACAGGTACTGCAGTAGAAGGTTTAAGGTCTTGAAGGCTGTGATGTGTGTGTGTTTGTGGAGATTCTCTGGTCTTGACAAGGTCGTGTGGATTCTTGTGAGTTTATACCCTCTATCCTTTCAGTCCCTAAACCCCTACCAAAACCTTTCCCTCAGGATTTCTCAGAGGTATCCCCGAGAAGGATTAGGGTTTCTGCCTGTCGATTTTGGGCATGGTCACGTGAGAATTAGATTGGGATTTCACGTTGTGGCATCCTCACTCTCAAAGTATTTCCTAAGGCATGAACTTTGTATTAAGTTCATCTTTGATTACGGGGATAACAAGGCCATCGAAGTTTGAATTTTTTGATTATTGGTTTGAAGTTGTAAGTATGGATAAAATATTGAATCAAGTCTTAGATTCCTCAAAGCGCCGCCTTCATTTCAAGAACCCACTACTTGTAATCTTTGTTAAGAAGTGGAAATTTTAGTGAGGTATTCATTCAAGTGTTCAAGTCAAAAATTAAGAAATTTAAGTTCATCACACTACTTAAGTTACAAGATTAAAATGTGTGTTGGAGGTGGAAAGGTAGAGAAGTACTTCATTCATCGACACAAGGTTTTGAGGCAAGTTTCGGGCAAGAAATTCTCGAAGGCTAATGACAATTCAAGTTGGTTTACTAATTGAATTATTCAGGTTAAGTTAATTAGAAATAGTTCATTTGAATTAATTGGAAATATTTTATTTGAGTTAAGTCAAGATCGCCAATAGAAAGGGGCGAGCTAGTGATACATGGTTACTGTGGCAAAGTTAGTACTTGGTATAACAAGCCCTCAATTTCGTAATCAATCGGAGTTTCTGTTGTAAACAGTTCGTGACAAATAAGCATCCTCTGCTTGATGATTTCCTATGGATAGATTAGTGTATTAAGTTTGACATGAGCCTTTGTATTCATTGAACACCGTCATTAGAGTTGGCATGGTTTGCGTGTTTGGCCATTTAATGGCAAATAAATCCCTATTTTGGAAATCTTCAGAATATAACCAACTCTTTCAAGACTATTGATGCTCCAGTTTACATGAAGTAATTCCAAAGCTCATGCTTCAAAAGTCAAGAAATTCAGAACAAGAACTTCACATGTGTTCTAAGAAATCCATATTTAAAACCTAAGGATACATTTAAAAACTATGAGAATCACGACGCAAGTGATATCATGGGTGCTTTGATCCGTTGGCGGCTTCGAAAGGAACATATTGGTTGGTGTTTGGCCAGGCTCGTGAGGTTTTTTACTGCTCCTGAATGTCATCAAGTTTGAAAGAAATAATGAAGCTGATAGAAAGAATAATGATGTTCAAGCAGACTTGCTCTGAAATAAACGGCTGCTCTGGTGCTCTTTGATCCCTCCATTTCCATTTGATTCCGCACAGGTTTTGGGCCATGCCTATAATCACAAAGATACAATGCATAATTAGAATAATGTCGACATTCATGCCATAAATAATACATCATTGGATCAGTTAAGGGCAACTGAATAAGCTCAACATCCAGTCCTGGCGGGCTAGCAATGCACATTTAGCATTTAACATAACAGTAGCAAACTTGTCACATTCTAAGCATATTTGCAAACATAAAGTGATTGGACCAGAGTTGGCATACCATCTATGACGAAATACCAAGCGATCTTCCGAACTACGGAAACGCACTCCCTCGCATACTGCACAAGAAGGAAACTAGTTACCTTTTGTCATCAAGATAGATTTAACACTTTCCACAAACTAAAAAGCATTCTATGGAGATAACGAAGCCATTCCTTGAAAAGCATTGAACCATAATAAGAAACATTGTTGAATTATTACCTGAACAACTCATGTGAACAACAGTCATCATGCTCCAACCAAGACTCTCAACCCGTTTACAATAGAGATGCTAGATATTCAACTTCCACGAGTTTCAGCTCAAATTTTCAATACGCATCACATTGGAAGCGTAATACTCCTATAAGAACACAAAATGGAATAGCACCAAATTGATAAGATGATTATATAGAAAGAAAGAAAAATTGGCCACCTTGAGATTAGCTTGAACGAAGGATGCGTAGTTTGTCCCTGTTAACAAAAGGGCTGATGTTAGTGTCTGTGATACAAATCATAGTTTGAAATTTCATCGATCAAGTTAGCATACTCTAATTGGCGAATACCATGTCGAAGAGAATATTTCTGCTGTAAGAACAAGTGACTTCTTGGGATCCTCACATTCCATTTCCTGGCGCAGTTGGTAGTACAAAAGAGATGTGAAGTAGAAGAGGCTCCCAAACGTAAATGCACACCTGCATTTTTATGGACTCATATTTAGCTTATCGTTAGTGCATGATCAAACTCATGACCGAAAATGGAAATGGTCCAAAGTCATCAAATCACTAAGGCCCAACAAGAGTAATGATAGCAACAACAATCATGAGTTTCCAAAAATAATCAATTGAAAGTGGAAAGTTTTCAAAACACAACCAATTACAAGTCCAAATTCTTTCTCGTACAAGTTCCCAGCAGCCATTAGACGTCATCAATTCCTTTCTAATTAAGTTCAAGTGCTGGATGTAACATGTCTAAAACAGGGTGAATCGAAAAAGGAAAACATTTATACCATTGTCTTCACCACGTTATGAGCCTTAATGAACATGGTCTCAAATTTGAATAAGACTAGGAACTTTTGTTTAACACAGCAGACATAATTTAGACGGTTTCCAAAAGCTTCCTAAATACAATCAAACATGCCAAGACGATTTTGGGAAAGTTTTTATGAGGCATCAATATAGAATCATGAGGCGAGAATAAATCAGCACGTGTTCAGGTTCAAAAAGGGAAAACAAAATCACCAAACTCATACCTCCTTTCCAAAACCAAAAACAACGATAATCTGGCACATTTAATTCCAAAGTCAATGCTTCAATATTCTCATGGTCTATAAATCGGACATAAATTTTCACAAACAAGGGGACGGCATCTGCAGAGAAATCCACCAAAACGAATTCATATCAACTTTACACTAGAAAACACAAATTCATATATATCAAACCCAAACCACAAGTCATCAAGACCACACCAGAAAAGTTACCCCCAACTTATCGGAAATCATACGCCGTTTGCAGAAACATACCAGTAGCCACAATATCATCATAAACCATACAAATCACCATCAAATTTATAGCCTACCTACTCACAAAGGAAGAAGATCTGAAACATACACGCACAAAGCTCATACATCAACACCAGAAATTCGCAACCATAGGCGTTCTTTACAAACACACACGGCAGACGCAAAAGACAACAAGAAGCGAAATCAAAAAGCAGAAAGAGAGGAACTTATCTTTTGAGTAGAGATCGTGAGTCCCGATGGCGCTTCTTCCTCCTCGTTCGTTGACGGCGTCCCCTTTTTCTTTACTGTTAAATCATTGTAATATGTATGTAATAATCAATAGTGAAATCGGGGACGGGGAACCAGGGGAAAGGGTTTTTGTTTGATCGATCGTGAGAGGCCGAGAGAGAAGTCGAGAGAGTATGTGAGGAATCGAGAGAGAGGAAGTGAAGATAACGGTGGCGGCGCGATTAGGGTTCAAACCCTAATTTCTGAGCGAATGCGTAGAGCGGCGAGAGAGATGAGTGATTCCGTGTGAGATCCCTCCGTCACTTAATCTTTTGTTAAACCAATTCAACCTTTTTTAACACTAAACCTTTTTTTTTTTAAAGAAAAATCGTAATGTTTATTAGTTTAAAATAAACCCTTTTAATCTAACTTCTAATCTCTTAATCAACTTGTTTTTCATAACCAATAAAACTGTTAAGTCTAATAAACCGATTCTAAACCTTTTTTTGTTACCAACTTTTCTTAAAATAATTAATTCTTTTACTAAGAGTAAAACTAAAATCTTCTCTAATTAGAACTCTTTTAAAATAATCGTTAACAATTTTCCATAATAAACCTTCATATCAAATTAACTTTTTTTTTAATAAGATTAAAAATCTTTCACAAATAAATCTCTATCTCTAAGTTGAAATCTTTAATTAGTTCTAATTAAAACTTTTTTTATAACAATCCTCATTAAAATAAACCTTTTTCTAAGTGAAAGTAATTCTTAATAATTCTCACAACAATAAGTACCAAATCAGACTCATTTTCTTAATAAACTTTAAAATCAACTCGTTAGATCCTCCTCACGTGAGTGAATCGCATGTTGTGTGCCATTTTATGATTGATATTTTTTGCTATATGCTTATATATCTATATGCATTATGTTTACTGCTTAACCCTTTTCAAAATATAACAAAAAAACTCTCGATCCAACGTCGAGCCACTTTTCTGCCTATGTAAGTCGAGTGCCTTCGGGCCTCGCATTCAACCTTTTCGGTCACTATACACATTAACTAGCCCACTTTGCTAGTGCGCACAAAATAATCAGTTAGTTGGGTCCCTCGACATTCCAAAGGAAGGTTATTATTAAAATTGACTAAACCGTCATAGGACTAACACTTTAGAACCCTTGGCCTTAGGATTCGGAGTCGCCGCACTCCACGTCTCGCCGTAGACACTTAGAATCTTAGCCTTAGGATCGGAGTCGCCGCACTCCAAGTAAATGCTCCGCCGCGAACATTTACAATCCTACCCCTTTTAAACCAACCTACAACTTTAGAGTCGCCGCACTCTATGTAAGGTCTTGCCCAAGACTTTACTTCCCCTTGGAACCTTGACCCCGTCAAGAAGTTCCTCTTTGCAGAACTACGCATACTCTGATTCTACTCCCGAGGATACGTAGGCGTAAGGTGCGATACCTTATCGAGTATACTTAGATACTAACCCCTAGGGTTCAACCTTTAGCATAACACCCTTAGCAAGCGAATGAGAGATAACATAAATACTAACGAGAGGTTCCCGTAGAGTACTACGGACGTTTAGGATGCTAATACCTTCCCTAGGCGTAACCAACCCCCGAACCTTAGATCTTTAGGTTTTTTTCGCTTTTGAACCTTTCCTTTGGATAAATCAAAGACGGTGGTGAACATTTAAAGAAATGTGATCCTAGTTCATTAATAACTATGGTATCCAATTCTCACCGCAACAGAAATGGCGACTCCACTGGTGAATGTCGAGGGTTTCCCCTATCTTGTTTTTCTGATGTTATCTTTCTTTATTATATTTGCTTATTATCTGTTGTGCTGGGTTGCTTATGTGGTGAGACAAAGTCCTACACCCGGACTAGAGTGACAATTATGATAGGAACGGTGAGAATTCAAGGATACTTTGAGGGAGTCGATTCCTGAAAAAGTTGAATTGAGACTTCACCACTCAGTCTAGGCCCTCTCGAATTTAATTTTGTCCAACGAGTCAATTCGTGAAGACGCTATTATTTCGAACTAAAGGCCATCGAGACTGGGGACCGTAGTTACCCTTAACCCAACTTGGCCTATTAGGATGTAGTGCGGGGACTATGCGGGAGTCTATTTCTGCAATAGTCGCTACGCGATACTACACTCGGACGAGATTCTCTTGAGAATATTATTGACTACCAAGTGATCTGGAAAATCGATAATATCCGAAAGATGGATTATAGACTCTGGGAACTTTTAGAACCCGTTCGGCAGGTACATTTTGAAACTATAGTGCATACCTTATGGGAGGGTAGACCTTGGCTCCACGCTGTGACCTCTCAAACCTAGGACTTTTGCTTGTCTGCTTGTCTGTGTTTTGTGCTTTGTGTGGTTGCATTCCCTGCATTCATAAGCATCATATCATAAAGGTTCATGGGACTTAGTCTTGCTTATAAACATCATAAGGATATCATGGACTCTAAAACAATTTTTTAAGAAAAAACGTTGAAGTACCTTTACAAAAGTCATAACTTGGACGATCTAAGGAGACTAGAGACTTTGCTGACAATTAAAGAAAGGTTCAAATCAAGATATGGGAAGTTATCATCTCCACTCTATTATGGCCTATCATTATTATCAGTCGGTACCTAAACTGGAAGACTATTCTCAGCTGATGGAGTTACTAATTCAAGACAAATATCCATTTCTCAACTTCGGTTAGTATTCAAGCTAGCTAAAAGGAGGTTATTGAAAAATTATTTATTACAAGAAATGGAAAGCTCAAGAAGATATCTCATCCTATTCTAAATCAGCGGTCAACACTTTGTCGACAAGTCTATTCTGGAGGAAGCTCAATTGAAAAAAGAAGTCAAAGGAATTCAAGAAGACCGTTTGAAGAATCTCCTTAGATCCATCATTATTAGCTTTTATTTAGCTATTACGTTATGACTGTTGTAAGGCATACGGACGCGTTTTATAATCAATTTTGTAATAAATCAATTTTTAGTGTTCCGGTACTAATGATTGTAACCGACCGTTTTATAATTATCAAAACGAGCCTTTTTGATACTCCATGATGGTTATAAATAACTGACTTCCATGAATCTTGTCGCATAGCATTCGCATTTGCATTTCTCCCTCTATCAAGGAGCCTAGAATTGCTTTGCAGGCATTGTATGATGGATTACGGAAAAAAAGGAGTTGTGCCGTACACCTTCGAAGTTTCGGATGTTGAACAATTAAGGGAACTAGGAGGGCAGATCAAAGACCCCGAGGCGTTCGCTGAGAAGTATGGAAATATCCTCCCGTTATTACAGACTCGAGTAGCTGCTGGCTTATTAGAAACGTTGGTTCAACTTTACAACTTGATCTACCATTGCTTCATCTTCCAGGATTTTCAACTGATGCCTACATTGGAGGAATACTCCGCCCTTATGGGTATTCCCGTCAAAGACTCACCCCCGTTCTCGGGTGGAGAAGGAAGACCCAGCCAGGAAGACATCGCAAGAGCAACCCGCATAAAGTTGTTAGAGATCCAAACTCATATGACGTTCAGAGGAGGAATTGATGGCTTACCGCCCCAATTCTTGTTCGAGAAGGCTCGTCATTTTGCTAGTGTAGGGAACACTGGAGCGTTCGAGCACACCTTCGCGTTGCTGGCCTACGGTTTGTTCTTGTTTCCGAATGTTGAAGACTTTGTCGACGTCCATGCCATAAAGATTTTTATGCTCAAAAATCCAGTTCCGACGTTGTTAGCCGATGCCTACCACGCTATTCACTCGAAGACCCTGAAGGGAGAAGGTCGGATTACTTGTTGCACCGCTATCCTCTATAGGTGGTTTATTTCGCACCTACCGAGGTCTACTGATTTTTGGGACGTAAAAGATGGTTCGGAATGGCCCGTGAAGCTCATGGCCCTTACTCATTCGGATATTGTTTGGCATGACCCGATGTATGGAGGAATCCCTATGATTCATAGTTGTGGAGACTTTCCCAATGTACCTCTTCTTGGTACAAAAGGATGTGTCAGTTACAACCCCGTGCTTGCCCGTCGTCAACTGGGGCACCCCATGGAAGAAGTACCCAATCAAGAGAATCTGACAGGACTTTTTCTCTATCAAGGAGAGAACCTGAATCTGAAAACTGGAATTGCGTTTGCTTGGCATCGCATCAATCGACAAGGAATGACGGCGACAACAAATCCTGATTGCTCAATTACTGAAGGATGTCTATCATGGGCGCGCGAAAGGGCTCTGACCTTGAGGATACCTTATCCTCGTCCCAAGCCTCCCGTGGTCCAATCAGATGCAGTTTCGAAGTTGAAGGCGGAAATAGAGAAGCTTACTCTGGACAAAGCAAGGATGCAACGCCAGATCGACCAGTTAACGGAAGAACTTCGTGGAAGACAAGGGGCATCATCCAGTGGATTAGACTCCTAGTTCTTTGGTGCCTATGTAGTAAAACTTTGGAGGTGTACTGGCCTTGAAATTTTATTAAAACATTTTAATATCTACAATGACTGCAAATAAGATTTTAAGTCCCTTGATAGTTGCATCGTTCTTGCATTTGCATCTCATATCATTTTGCATTCTTTGCTTTGTTTCCCCTTCTTCTGTTGTTCCTGTGATCCCGTCCATCCTCTGTCCATGACTCGTCTGTTGATTTCCCGACAGTAATCTCTGGACCTGGAGAAATTTTGAAAGATCATGAATTCAGAAGAGCAGAGCCAGTTTGCGACCGTAGCAGATCTTGAGTTCAGTCAACTTGTGGAAGCTATGACAGCCTTGGCAAGAAGGGACGTTAGCACTCAGAGGAATGTTGTTAACAATGTCACCCAAGAACAACCTGTGCAGATTCCTGTGGAGAACCAGGTTATACAAGAACGTACTACCATCCAGGATAGGCCTTCTTCTGTGGATGCTATGGAGTATCGTAGTTTCGCATCTTCAGAACCGGATTCCCAAGAGGTGATTCCTGAGGTGAAAACTGAAAATCCACGAGATGCTGAGATTCTGGAAAAATTGCGTGTTTGGAAAGAAGACTTGATGCCATTAAGGGTCGCGACGCTGGTGATCTGAATGCCTTGAATATGTGTTTGGTACCCGACCTTGTAATGCCTCCAGATTTCAAGACGCCAAAGTTTGAGAAGTACAAAGGGGACAGCTGTCCAAAGCAGCATCTGGTGATGTTTTGCAGAAAAATGACTCCACATGTCCGTAAGGAACCGCTTATGATCCACTGTTTCCAAGACAGCCTGAGTGGGGCATCACTAAATTGGTATATGCAGCTAAAGAGTAGCGACATCCAATCATGGTTAGACCTCTCCAGTGCTTTCGTGAAGCAATATAATTACAATCTTGATTTGGCTCCTAGTCGCCTGCATTTGCTAGACCTATCTCAAGAAGATAACGAGTCCTTCAGAAAGTATGCTCAGAGGTGGAGAGAAGTAGCTTCTCGCGTGCAACCGCCGCTCTCAGATAAAGAATTGGTTGACTGGTTTGTGGATACTTTGCAAGGCCCGTACCGAGAAAGGTTATTCAGCATTGTAACAAGAAATTTTTCTGATGTGGTAATAGCCGGAGAGCGCATCGAGATTGGTCTTAAGAAAGGAAAAATCCGAGGTACCTCAAACATCCGAGCCATTGAGAGTAAATCAACTGTTAGTTCTCAAGAAGAGCATGAAGAAGAAAATAATTCCATTGAGGAGTATCCAATACATCAGTCTCGACACTCACGCAACTCAAGTATTCAGAGTCAGCATTCATTTGGGTCTCTGCATCAGACGCCATTATCTCTTCAGGGGCAATATTCTTCTCCAAATCGAATACCTCCTCGGTATCGGCCATCAAACCACCGTCATCCGCATCAACATGATAGACCAAGACTGAAGAAGCAGAGGCATTTCACTCCGCTACCCATGCCATATAGTCAATTCTTGCCAGATTTAATCAAAAGTGGACTTATAGTACCAAAGGAGCTGAAGCCAGTACCTTTTCCTTATCCACCAGGTTTTGACGCTAACGCCCGATGTGATTACCATGCTGGGGCACCGGGGCACTCAACGGACGATTGTAAGGTACTTCCGAGTAAGGTTCAGACTTTGCTAGACTCCGAAATGATTTCATTCACGCCTCATGGAATTCAAATTAATAGTCTTTCACCAAACCAGGCGAGTTCATCAGTCCCGGTTATGGAAGAATTTACCGAGAGTGGGTATGAAAATGATCCTCAGACCGATCTCGAAAGTCGATTTTGAAGAGGGTTAGCTCAAATGGAAAATAAAGACAAGTCATTCCCAAGAGTATCAGCTGTTATTTATTTGCACGTTATCGCTTTCTTTGATTATTAAAACATGTTTACTTGTGAGAACTTGTTAGTTTGAACGTTAATGCAATTTAATGTTTGTTTCGAAGAAATCCATTCGCTTCGCTCTTTTTTTTTTCAAAAAAAATTGTTTACCATTTTATAATGCCAATACTACTGAATGGAGGATGATGAACTAAAACGTAATCTCTTTTGTTGTATGCTTTTGAACGAAAACCCTGCTAAGGATATAAGGCATTGTTTCAACACCAGAGATAACCTCTCGTTAACCCTTTTGAGCCTCGAAATCAAAACCTTATCTTTAACCTGGGGCAGGGTAACTTCCAATTCAAGCGACCGAGCTTCCAAAACTACCAAAATATGAGTGGGTACAAGTACATTTTGACCCTCAAACTTTCAAAATAACTTCACAAAAAGGGGATGGGTACAAACAACTTTGACCTCTATACCTTTTTGCTTCTTAAACCAAATCACTACTTACGACTCTCAAAGACCTTATTGAAGTAGAGTTCATTTCAAAAGCATACTCGATGAGATAGTGTTTCCTGACTCCTATGAGCCACGCTCAAAGTTCGCATTGGCTTTATAAAAGGGAAAACTAATATCATATCCTAATTAGGAATTCAGTCACAAGTTTGCGATATGCTTTTCAAAACTTCAAAACAAACAGGACGTTGCACTAGCAATTTCAGAATTTACACTTTCTGCATGTGAATATTGCTTAACATCATAGAAACCCGTGTGCAAACAGCTATGAGAAATTCAATTCTTGATTGGAACTTTGTTGAAAATGGTTACTTCTTTGTTAAAGATAACCAGTCTGGGGCATGTTACGTGAAGAACCGGTTAAGCAGGGGTAAGATGTTTTCTTCAGTTTGTAATCTCCACAAATTGACTTACCCAAGGGGCAATTTTGAAGACTCAGTGTACAGAATACCGTTAATCTGAGCCAGTTACGTCGAGATTCCACAAATCTCTCAAGAGTTGGAAGACACTGGATGATTTTTTTTTAACATCGAATCTTCTGTAAAATCCTTTTGAGATGACTTTTTTTCAGAATCATGCAATCCAGGATGGTTGAGAATTGAAGACTTCATCAATAAGATTACTTGAAAATGGCGACTACCATGTAAGTCAGAACTTCACTGACTTCATAGCATTTCCTCACCAAGTTTCCCGAGAATACTCTGATAGTATTCCCTAACAAGTTTCCACTCCAGGAAGTCCTGACGATTCCCCAGTGAATCATTATCTCAAGCAGGTATCATTATAAGAATCTCAGCATCGGGTTGACCTAAGGATCCCCAACAAATCTCCTTGGCACCAACCTTCCCCGATGAAGCGAGTATTTATTTCACTCCTCGGTGTTTTCTCAAGATTCCGATTTCTCTCAACCATGGATGTTTATTCCATCCCCACTGAAGTCTACTCTGACATCTACAACTACAATATAGGTTCAAGTTCCCCAACAAGTGGATATTTATTTTATCCCTGTGATGCCAATTATTGCTACTTTACTTCAGCTTATTTCAGTTGTTGAGGATATTTATTTTATCCCCATCAAAGTCTTTCCGAATACGAGTTTGATTCGTTCCCAGTGGATCTGTCCTCATCCAGGGAGTCAGATTCATCTTGACGATCCCTAAGTATCCCCGAGTGGATTGCTATTTCCCCAGAGAAGTTGGAACCATTGGGTCCCACCTTCAGATTTTTATACAAGCTTGACAGACGTATCTCTTGTGCAGAGGATGGACTGGGCTTCCTCGTCGTTTTGTTTTTCCTCCTGTTTCTTTTGCTGTTTTGTCAGCATGGGCATAAGCATAGCATGACATCATTTTGCATCCGCCTCCGTGCGTGTTTCCTTTTGTTTATTTCTTGTCGCTTTATCTTGATCTTTGTTGGTGTTTGCGCCAAGTTTGGGTTTGTCCGATCTCTCCAAATAGAGTCGTCAACTTTAGGCAGAAAATGTTAATCCGTTCTAAAGTTTCCCCACAGAGTTCAACCCTCGTGGATGATGGTTTTTTCAGTTATCTTTTTCGTGCTTGGATAAGATAAATCGCCATTCGAGTTCATATCTCAATGGTGAGTCTTGTTTGACCGTTTCTTTCTAGCTTGATCCTAGATCGAACTTTGGTCCCTGGGGATACTACTTTTAACCTTTTGGCCTCCAAACCTATTTTGAGCGTGCATTTATCTTTGCAATGCGCCTATTGGATGAATCTTTTATAGATCCTCTGGGAAGAATATGTTCTCTAACAGTGATTCATTGGAACGACGCCTCCATGGAATCCAAAGCCAAACAACAAGTGGCGGCCTACATCCAGATTTTTACTCAACTACATTGCAAATACAAATCATTTACCTCCGCCCGACTCTTCGACGATATCGCTCTCCAGTGATGTGGATCTCTCCAGAATCCTCAACGCATCACTCTTTAGTGAAGTGGATCTCTCCAGAATCCACAACTTGTTGCTCTCCAGTGAAGTGGATCTCTCCAGACTCTTCGACGGTGGCTCTCCAGGGAAGGTGCATCTCCGTCAGACTCTTCGACGATGCTGCTCTTCAGCGAATTATATCTCTTCAACGGTTGCTCTCCAGTGAAGTGGATCTCTCCAGACTCTTCGACGATGGCTCTCCAAAAAAGTGGATCTCTCCAGACTCTTCGACGGTGTTGCTCTCCAGTAAAGTGGATCTCTCCAGACTCTTCGACGGTATTGCTCTCCAGTGAAGTGGATCTCTCCAGACTCTTCGACGGTGGCTCTCCAGGGAAGGTGCATCTCCGTCAGACTCTTCGACGGTGTTGCTCTCCAGTGAAGTGGATCTCTCCAGACTCTTCGACGGTGGCTCTCCAGGGAAGGTGCATCTCCGTCAGACTCTTCGACGATGCTGCTCTTCAGCGAATTATATCTCTTCAACGGTTGCTCTCCAGTGAAGTGGATCTCTCCAGACTCTTCGACGATGGCTCTCCAAAGAAGTGGATCTCTTCAGACTCTTCGACGGTGTTGCTCTCCAGTAAAGTGGATCTCTCCAGACTCTTCGACGGTGTTGCTCTCCAGTAAAGTGGATCTCTCCAGACTCTTCGACGGTATTGCTCTCCAGTGAAGTGGATCTCTTCAGACTCTTCAACGGTGGCTCTCCAGGGAAGGTGTATCTCTTTAGACTCTTCGACGGTGCTGCTCTCCAATGAAGTGCGTATCTATATCAGACTATTTTTTTTAACGTCACTCTTCAGTGAAATGGACTATATTGCCGACAACTACTTGACGAAGCCACTTGTTGTGAAACTTTTCTTTCCATAGTGGAGGCAGTCTTTCTGAATCAACCTTCATTAAGGATCTTTTCCTACCTGAACGTTATGAACAATCTCGTTACATACAACCTTTGGAGCTTATCTCTCGATCCTACTGCCATTGGATCCTGCTCATTTGCTTGGACGACAACTGGTCACGCTTGAACCTGTTGAGTCGTCGCTCTGGTTCCCCAGTGTTGTTTTTTCCCAGTGCGGCTGGTCGCCCCCAGTGAGTTTGTTGCTCGTTGGGTTCGTCCTCCACTCTGTGTTTGCTTTCATTTTCGTCTGCATCTTGCATTTTATCATCCCATCATTTTCATCATGCTAGAGTTCATGGCATGTCAGCATTAGGTCTAGTTTTGTCCATAGCATTGCATGATCATTGCATCTAAGGGCAAAATTTTCGGTTATCTGTATTTAAATATCTTTCACCATGACCTAATGACGATCTTCATCGCCCTGTCATTCAGTGAAGATATTTAAATAGGGGCAACTGTTGTACCCCAAATTTTTCCCTTAGATTCACTGATTCGTCTGCATAACATACTAGGTCAATCATTCGTGCATGACTAACCGCTTTATCTAGTTTTTGCTTGTTTGTTTCATTCGTGAACACAGGTACTGCAGTAGAAGGTTTAAGGTCTTGAAGGCTGTGATGTGTGTGTGTTTGTGGAGATTCTCTGGTCTTGACAAGGTCGTGTGGATTCTTGTGAGTTTATACCCTCTATCCTTTCAGTCCCTAAACCCCTACCAAAACCTTTCCCTCAGGATTTCTCAGAGGTATCCCCGAGAAGGATTAGGGTTTCTGCCTGTCGATTTTGGGCATGGTCACGTGAGAATTAGATTGGGATTTCACGTTGTGGCATCCTCACTCTCAAAGTATTTCCTAAGGCATGAACTTTGTATTAAGTTCATCTTTGATTACGGGGATAACAAGGCCATCGAAGTTTGAATTTTTTGATTATTGGTTTGAAGTTGTAAGTATGGATAAAATATTGAATCAAGTCTTAGATTCCTCAAAGCGCCGCCTTCATTTCAAGAACCCACTACTTGTAATCTTTGTTAAGAAGTGGAAATTTTAGTGAGGTATTCATTCAAGTGTTCAAGTCAAAAATTAAGAAATTTAAGTTCATCACACTACTTAAGTTACAAGATTAAAATGTGTGTTGGAGGTGGAAAGGTAGAGAAGTACTTCATTCATCGACACAAGGTTTTGAGGCAAGTTTCGGGCAAGAAATTCTCGAAGGCTAATGACAATTCAAGTTGGTTTACTAATTGAATTATTCAGGTTAAGTTAATTAGAAATAGTTCATTTGAATTAATTGGAAATATTTTATTTGAGTTAAGTCAAGATCGCCAATAGAAAGGGGTGAGCTAGTGATACATGGTTACTGTGGCAAAGTTAGTACTTGGTATAACAAGCCCTCAATTTCGTAATCAATCGGAGTTTCTGTTGTAAACAGTTCGTGACAAATAAGCATCCTCTGCTTGATGATTTCCTATGGATAGATTAGTGTATTAAGTTTGACATGAGCCTTTGTATTCATTGAACACCGTCATTAGAGTTGGCATGGTTTGCGTGTTTGGCCATTTAATGGCAAATAAATCCCTATTTTGGAAATCTTCAGAATATAACCAACTCTTTCAAGACTATTGATGCTCCAGTTTACATGAAGTAATTCCAAAGCTCATGCTTCAAAAGTCAAGAAATTCAGAACAAGAACTTCACATGTGTTCTAAGAAATCCATATTTAAAACCTAAGGATACATTTAAAAACTATGAGAATCACGACGCAAGTGATATCATGGGTGCTTTGATCCGTTGGCGGCTTCGAAGGGAACATATTGGTTGGTGTTTGGCCAGGCTCGTGAGGTTTTTTACTGCTCCTGAATGTCATCAAGTTTGAAAGAAATAATGAAGCTGATAGAAAGAATAATGATGTTCAAGCAGACTTGCTCTGAAATAAACGGCTGCTCTGGTGCTCTTTGATCCCTCCATTTCCATTTGATTCCGCACAGGTTTTGGGCCATGCCTACAATCACAAAGATACAATGCATAATTAGAATAATGTCGACATTCATGCCATAAATAATACATCATTGGATCAGTTAAGGGCAACTGAATAAGCTCAACATCCAGTCCTGGCGGGCTAGCAATGCACATTTAGCATTTAACATAACAGTAGCAAACTTGTCACATTCTAAGCATATTTGCAAACATAAAGTGATTGGACCAGAGTTGGCATACCATCTATGACGAAATACCAAGCGATCTTCCGAACTACGGAAACGCACTCCCTCGCATACTGCACAAGAAGGAAACTAGTTACCTTTTGTCATCAAGATAGATTTAACACTTTCCACAAACTAAAAAGCATTCTATGGAGATAACGAAGCCATTCCTTGAAAAGCATTGAACCATAATAAGAAACATTGTTGAATTATTACCTGAACAACTCATGTGAACAACAGTCATCATGCTCCAACCAAGACTCTCAACCCGTTTACAATAGAGATGCTAGATATTCAACTTCCACGAGTTTCAGCTCAAATTTTCAATACGCATCACATTGGAAGCGTAATACTCCTATAAGAACACAAAATGGAATAGCACCAAATTGATAAGATGATTATATAGAAAGAAAGAAAAATTGGCCACCTTGAGATTAGCTTGAACGAAGGATGCGTAGTTTGTCCCTATTAACAAAAGGGCTGATGTTAGTGTCTGTGATACAAATCATAGTTTGAAATTTCATCGATCAAGTTAGCATACTCTAATTGGCGAATACCATGTCGAAGAGAATATTTCTGCTGTAAGAACAAGTGACTTCTTGGGATCCTCACATTCCATTTCCTGGCGCAGTTGGTAGTACAAAAGAGATGTGAAGTAGAAGAGGCTCCCAAACGTAAATGCACACCTGCATTTTTATGGACTCATATTTAGCTTATCGTTAGTGCATGATCAAACTCATGACCGAAAATGGAAATGGTCCAAAGTCATCAAATCACTAAGGCCCAACAAGAGTAATGATAGCAACAACAATCATGAGTTTCCAAAAATAATCAATTGAAAGTGGAAAGTTTTCAAAACACAACCAATTACAAGTCCAAATTCTTTCTCGTACAAGTTCCCAGCAGCCATTAGACGTCATCAATTCCTTTCTAATTAAGTTCAAGTGTTGGATGTAACATGTCTAAAACAGGGTGAATCGAAAAAGGAAAACATTTATACCATTGTCTTCACCACGTTATGAGCCTTAATGAACATGGTCTCAAATTTGAATAAGACTAGGAACTTTTGTTTAACACAGCAGACATAATTTAGACGGTTTCCAAAAGCTTCCTAAATACAATCAAACATGCCAAGACGATTTTGGGAAAGTTTTTATGAGGCATCAATATAGAATCATGAGGCGAGAATAAATCAGCACGTGTTCAGGTTCAAAAAGGGAAAACAAAATCACCAAACTCATACCTCCTTTCCAAAACCAAAAACAACGATAATCTGGCACATTTAATTCCAAAGTCAATGCTTCAATATTCTCATGGTCTATAAATCGGACATAAATTTTCACAAACAAGGGGACGGCATCTGCAGAGAAATCCACCAAAACGAATTCATATCAACTTTACACTAGAAAACACAAATTCATATATATCAAACCCAAACCACAAGTCATCAAGACCACACCAGAAAAGTTACCCCCAACTTATCGGAAATCATACGCCGTTTGCAGAAACATACCAGTAGCCACAATATCATCATAAACCATACAAATCACCATCAAATTTATAGCCTACCTACTCACAAAGGAAGAAGATCTGAAACATACACGCACAAAGCTCATACATCAACACCAGAAATTCGCAACCATAGGCGTTCTTTACAAACACACACGGCAGACGCAAAAGACAACAAGAAGCGAAATCAAAAAGCAGAAAGAGAGGAACTTATCTTTTGAGTAGAGATCGTGAGTCCCGATGGCGCTTCTTCCTCCTCGTTCGTTGACGGCGTCCCCTTTTTCTTTACTGTTAAATCATTGTAATATGTATGTAATAATCAATAGTGAAATCGGGGACGGGGAACCAGGGGAAAGGGTTTTTGTTTGATCGATCGTGAGAGGCCGAGAGAGAAGTCGAGAGAGTATGTGAGGAATCGAGAGAGAGGAAGTGAAGATAACGGTGGCGGCGCGATTAGGGTTCAAACCCTAATTTCTGAGCGAATGCGTAGAGCGGCGAGAGAGATGAGTGATTCCATGTGAGATCCCTCCGTCACTTAATCTTTTGTTAAACCAATTCAACCTTTTTTAACACTAAACCTTTTTTTTTTTAAAGAAAAATCGTAATGTTTATTAGTTTAAAATAAACCCTTTTAATCTAACTTCTAATCTCTTAATCAACTTGTTTTTCATAACCAATAAAACTGTTAAGTCTAATAAACCGATTCTAAACCTTTTTTTGTTACCAACTTTTCTTAAAATAATTAATTCTTTTACTAAGAGTAAAACTAAAATCTTCTCTAATTAGAACTCTTTTAAAATAATCGTTAACAATTTTCCATAATAAACCTTCATATCAAATTAACTTTTTTTTTAATAAGATTAAAAATCTTTCACAAATAAATCTCTATCTCTAAGTTGAAATCTTTAATTAGTTCTAATTAAAACTTTTTTTAAAACAATCCTCATTAAAATAAACCTTTTTCTAAGTGAAAGTAATTCTTAATAATTCTCACAACAATAAGTACCAAATCAGACTCATTTTCTTAATAAACTTTAAAATCAACTCGTTAGATCCTCCTCACGTGAGTGAATCGCATGCTGTGTGCCATTTTATGATTGATATTTTTTGCTATATGCTTATATATCTATATGCATTATGTTTACTGCTTAACCCTTTTCAAAATATAACAAAAAAACTCTCGATCCAACGTCGAGCCACTTTTCTGCCTATGTAAGTCGAGTGCCTTCGGGCCTCGCATTCAACCTTTTCGGTCACTATACACATTAACTAGCCCACTTTGCTAGTGCGCACAAAATAATCAGTTAGTTGGGTCCCTCGACATTCCAAAGGAAGGTTATTATTAAAATTGACTAAACCGTCATAGGACTAACACTTTAGAACCCTTGGCCTTAGGATTCGGAGTCGCCGCACTCCACGTCTCGCCGTAGACACTTAGAATCTTAGCCTTAGGATCGGAGTCGCCGCACTCCAAGTAAATGCTCCGCCGCGAACATTTACAATCCTACCCCTTTTAAACCAACCTACAACTTTAGAGTCGCCGCACTCTATGTAAGGTCTTGCCCAAGACTTTACTTCCCCTTGGAACCTTGACCCCGTCAAGAAGTTCCTCTTTGCAGAACTACGCATACTCTGATTCTACTCCCGAGGATACGTAGGCGTAAGGTGCGATACCTTATCGAGTATACTTAGATACTAACCCCTAGGGTTCAACCTTTAGCATAACACCCTTAGCAAGCGAATGAGAGATAACATAAATACTAACGAGAGGTTCCCGTAGAGTACTACGGACGTTTAGGATGCTAATACCTTCCCTAGGCGTAACCAACCCCCGAACCTTAGATCTTTAGGTTTTTTTCGCTTTTGAACCTTTCCTTTGGATAAATCAAAGACGGTGGTGAACATTTAAAGAAATGTGATCCTAGTTCATTAATAACTATGGTATCCAATTCTCACCGCAACACCTACGTATCTTCATTTGGACGAAAATGAAGAATTAGAGTGTTCGTAGTTCGTTGTTTGTGTTTTTTAATAAACAAGTGTTTAGATCACATTCTAACGGTTAAAAGTTGCTTGTGCTTGCAATGGGAGGCTTAAAGCGTTTGCTTGTGTTAGCATTATAACAGACTAAACAATGTCCTTTTGAAAAAGAGTTTGATAGATTAAAGTGTGTTAAGGGTGAACGCGTATCTAGATCGCATTCTAACGGTAAAATCTGGCTTGCTTACTCACGGGAAGGCTTAAGTGCAAGTTTGTACGCGTTAGAAAGGATTAGACAAATGTCTTTTAGAGGAAAGAGATTTGAATTAGATTAGGGTATGTTAAGGGTTTCGATCGCACGGGGAAGAGAAAGTAAGGTTCGATTGGTTGAGTATTTTAAAGGAGAATTACGATTATTCAATGAGAACGAGACGTGGGCCTCAGAACCAATTAATCGCGGTATTACCGGAATGCTTGATCCCAACGATACCTTT
This sequence comes from Lathyrus tuberosus, assembly GCA_022829125.1. Classification (NCBI taxonomy): domain Eukaryota; kingdom Viridiplantae; phylum Streptophyta; class Magnoliopsida; order Fabales; family Fabaceae; genus Lathyrus; species Lathyrus tuberosus. Next base: position 2,274,641 of record JALAZF010000179.1, read on the forward strand.
TTCATTCGATTAATTATGAAAATTTGTTTGATGGACAATGAACTTTCCAAGGATTGTCTAAAGGTACCATATGAAATGCTAGACTCCAGTGGCCCCTCTTTTGTCCAAGTAATTAAGGCAAGTATTTTAGAGATGAAAGATTAAATGAAAAACAACCCAAGACGTTTGCCTCAAGAGCAATCATTCAAGGTTTCAATGAATGTGAGACTCCAAGAATCCATTACTTTCGTGATTTGGTTAAGAAAAGGTTTTGAGAAATGATTTAATCTGATTTAGGGAGAAGTACTTGGTGTTGGACCAAGGTTTGAATTTACTTGAATTTTGAATCTTTTGAACTCGGTCCAATTTTATTTACTAAAGTCAAAATGGGCAAAGCTTATTAAATCACTTAATTAAATTAATCCACGTTAATTATCAAAATTATTCGATTAAAAATTAATGCAATCAAATAATTGAGTTAGTTAAGATTGATTAATAAAGTTAAATGATTGGAATTTGGTTAATCGATTAATTAGGCTAATTAAAATTAATTATTAAAATTATCTAATTAAATTGAATAATCAAGTTAATTAAAAATGATTAGAAAAATTGAGTAATTAAACCAAATTCAAGAATTTATTTAATTAACTTGATCGAAAGGTGAACACAAAAGCGAGCACATAAAATAAATTGAATTGAATAAGTCGCAATGTGCTCCAAAGTCGGTTTGTGTGTGATGACAATATGAGGAATGTCATACATGAAAACCATAACGCGGCGAAATTTATCCAATTAATGTGTGAAAGTTTTGTGGCATATCGGTATCGAATTACTGAATCCATGATCAAGATGAAATTAAAAACAAACCAAACTTGGATTTAATTGCATCATATAAAACCATGCAAAAGGCCCAATCACCAACTTACTCTAAGCTCAAATGCTTCTAGTACTAACACCATGTGAATGTAGCTTAAAACATTAAAACAAAAACTTTTGTATATCTAAAATACAATGCTAGATTGCCATAATATGTCACCATGAAAATGCTTACTCCTACTGCAATTTCCTATTTTTTAGTGACAATCTTGACAGAACAATATATAGCATTTAAACCTATGGTAAAAAACATAACATTGAATTTTCATTATAAAAAACTACATAACCAGTATGCATCAATATTACAAGTCCCCTCCCACACCTGGTACTAACAGAACAGAAGAAAACCAAGACAAATTTTAAGGCAACGCTCTCCCTTCGAAAACTAGCAGACATAGGAAGTGAAGTTGAAAACACAATCAAGACAAAAAGTAAAACAAAGACTCAACAATATGCTATGGCTGCCACAATGTAAAATCAATAATCCTTCACATAATCACAAAGCCACAAACGAGATTGAATTGGAACAAACGCAATTGAAACACATAATATAAACAAATCAAAACCGATGAGAAACAACTTTTCGATAACAAATTCAGCAAGATACGATAACAAAGTTCGCCACAACTTACTTAGAAACAAATCATAGTCGCCATATGTTTAAATCGAGACCGAAACAGAGTGATAGATACACACACAATACAAAGTTACCCTGTCATGATAGTACTGCATAATGCAGATTTATTGCAATGCCACTACAGATCCCACACACAGTCCGAAACAACCTTGACATAAAAGCAATACATAACCGAAACGAATTTACACATAATATAGCAAATACGCAATGCAATCAAGTTGAAAATCGAAACAAATATCAGTGAAGAAAACATGATACCACAGCAATATGCATTATATCTACAAAATTATGGCAATCTCAGATTTCTGCAGTAGCCTAAACGAGTGAAAAACAATCCAACACAAATAGGAATCAAGCTCCGAAATTTATTGTTGTTGTTGTTGTTAGACTCGAAACAGAGAAGTGGTGCCTCCGAGTTGCTTTCTGTCGTAAATAATGAAAGTGAGCTACTGGGATCGTTGTGTTGCTTAACCGTGTCGCTCGAAACGTGTTGTCGAAATCGTTGAGTTGTTGAGTTTTGAGCGTGATGTTTCATAACAGCTATGAAAGTTGTCGTAATCGTGAACCGCCGTGATATTGTTGCGAAACTAGAACGGAAACGAAGCGGAGATGAAGGCTATTGCTGCAAAGTTGTTGATTGAAGTATGAACAAAACATTGCTACACTTACTGTGTTGACTCATGGTGGTCGCCAGAAAATACGAAGACAAATGAAGGTGATGTCAGGCGCGGTGGTGATGGTTAACTTAAGGAGTTAAGGTGGAGTAGTGTGTTCATGGTGAATGGTTGCGGGAGAAAGGTAAGGTTATGTCGCCGGTAGTTTTATGGTTGAGGAATCACGGTAGATTGGATTGAAGGTGAAGTGTTTAGTAGTGTTTGCGCGAGGTTGCTCGGATTGGAAATCTGAGATTGACGGTGGGTTTTCGGCGACATAAGGTGGAAGTGGAGGTTGGTTTGGCCACAATGATGGTGGTGAAAGGTGATGGCACGGCGGAGGGAGTGGGTTTTGGTGGTTGGAGAAAAACGGAGAGCGGTTTTGTGGGAAGATCGGAGAAGAAGAAGGAGAAAGGGTGGATGCGGGTGAGGTTATGCGTGGAGTGATATTGATGTTGAGAGGACAGCAGAGATGAGGTAACTCATTTGAGGTGAAGAGGGGAGTGTATAAAAAAAAAAAGTTCAGAGAGTGGGAGCTTTTTCAAGTCGTGTGAGATATATCTCTCTCGTAGGACGCGTTTGGATCCCTCTTGTATGGAAAAAACCCTTTTTTTCAAATTGCTAGGTGTCACACGCATATGCACATGGGAGAGTTTTTTTTTTCTTATTTAAATAGTTAATTAACATCCTAATTTTAGATTGGTTAATAAAGAAAAATGTGTATTACAAAATATAGGCTCTTGATTATTTCCGATTTAATGGTCGAGATCAAATCCAAGAAGCACGAATTGTAATCAACTTTAAAAATGTCTAAGATGCCCTTTCTAGAAGCTTTAATTGATTTAAATGAAATTAAATCAATTAAAAATCACATCTCTTAAAATGCATATGATAAAAGTAAAATGTAAGCATAAAAATTTCTATTTAATTGTTCTGAATATTTTGGCGAAAAGATAAAAATAAAACGACTGAAAATGAATAAAAAGTCGGGCGCCCAAGTGCCCGAAAAAATAAATTGACTGTACTAAAATGATCAACGCGAAATAAACGACTCGAAAAAATACAACGTTTGGTTAGATTTTGAAATAAATCCGGACCGATTAAAAGACTCAGACTGATGAAAATGTGACTGAAAAGTCATAGAAAAATAAGACGAGCACGTCAGGTTAAATTGTGTGAATAGTAGATCAATATTAGTGACACCTGCAAGCTTAATTTTGAAACTTCTCATCCACTGATTTTTGCATCTTGAGAAACAATTTAACTAGTCTGTCTGTATATCCAATAATTTATTCTGGCTAATCATTTTAGGAATTATTCATAATGAAGGGTATGTTATGCTATGCAGAAGATGCAAAATATGCAAGAAAATTTTAAAAAAGGGTAGGGCAAATTTGGGGTATGACATATGCCCTTATCTAATTGGCTTAAACTTAGTAAGATGAATTGCCATGGTGTTCATGCTCTCAAGGTAGAAGTCAATTAGATACGAAGAAGACTCCGAATTTGTCTAAAAAGAAAGAAAAAGCTTGGAAAGTGGAATACCAGATCAATGTCTACCCTCGAGTGGACACTGAATAACTTTCAAAGGTCGTCATCACCAGAAGGATGATGAGATCAAAATGACATAAAGTACTGACACCAAAAGAATGACAGACTTATCACTAAAAGGATGATAGTGAACTCACACGACTTGACTTGCTATTACCAAAAGGATAATAGTAAGTACACAATGGTATCAGAGGTTGTCATTCACCAAAAGGATGATACACAGACCAAAGATCCATAAATTTTCGACACCAAAAGGATGACAGGTCTATCACCAAAAGGATGATAGTGAACTCACATGACTCCGACACCAAAAAGATGACGAATATATCACTAAAAGGATGATCGAGAGCACATACACAGAAGTATCTGACACCAAAAGAATGACGGACCTATCACCAAAAGGATGATAGTACACACACGTAACCCAATGACCATTCACCAAAAGGATGAAATTGAGGTCAACAAGACTTGTAATTACCAAAAGGATAATAGTAAGCACATAATGATATCAGAGGTTGTCATTCACCAAAAGGATGATACACGGACCAAAGATTCACAGATCATCGCCACCTAAAGGATGACGGTAAGATCAAATAACACAAGTTACTACCACCAAAAGGATGATAGAAACTTCCTAATTTTGAGAATCACCAGCACCAAAAGGCTGAAGGTTAGGTTGAATCAACAAGAATGGCTACCACGAAAAGGGTGATAGTAAGATTATTGACAAAAGGTCAAGTTTGTTGGATGTATGATGAGTAAGACTTGTTTGGAGACATCAACAAAAGGTTAAAGCAAAGAAGTCGCCGAGAAATACCATTCTTATCAATAAAAGGTTGAAAGGAACCAACTCATTGGGGAACGCCCAAGAGGAATGTAGAAATTTGTTCAGAGAAAAACCATTGACTAGTATGAGGATAACAACTACATCAACAAAAGGTTGAAGATAACCAATTCAATGGGGAACGTCCACTGACTCGGAGAAATGCTACTAGCTGAACCGAGGACAACAACTTCAAAAGTTTGAGGGAAACAACTCAATGGGGAACGCCCACTGACTCGCTTGGAGATCACAACCTCATCAACAAAAGGTTGAAACAACTTCATGAGGAACGCCCATGGACTCGAAGAAGATGACCCTGGCTGGGCTAAAGATCATCTTGGAATCTCGCGATTGATCCTGAATCTTAACATATGCATGTATTTATGTTTGATTTTGTAATGGTATTCCATATCAGATGAAAATGCAATGCAAATGCTGACGCGCTGAGATGCAAGTGCTAGGGAAATATGTGATCTTGGTTTATGTATGCATATGATGTATGTGATGCATATGATGTATATGATGCATGTTAATGCAGACAGGTGATTGGGTATGTTTTGTAAAGGTGCCAACGTGGTGGACTTTTGGTAGTTGCCAATGCAGATTGGACTTTGGGTGGTGGGAGGGTTTGATTTCCTCGACATCAGATCTTTGAATACTCCATGATCGAAGCAGACGAAGATGCTCTCGATGCCCCAAGTTTGATAACTTTATGATAAGTCGTGTGTTCGTTCTGAGAGAACCATAACTTTTATGCCTGAAGGTCAGGATGGTCTGAGAATGAGCGTAGCTACATGATTAACTCATAAAGATCGTGCTTTTGCTCTGCACTTGATGATTGCCAGCGTCTGACAAGATCTGCTTGTCCAACTTGAAGGTACAGGAGGATCTGCCCTCTGCAACTGGTCTTGCCTCAGTTTGTAGGGCTCTTGAAAAAATCTCCTTGAACGGAAGCTCTTAGGAGTTACCATGACATGATTTTCCCCAACGTTTAAACATGTAGTGGTCTGCCCCTGATTGACCAACTCTGAAATAGTCTGATATTTGGAAGCTGAACTTTGATATGCTCTTGAGATAACTTGCCCCAGATTGAGCTTTTGAAGGATTTGACCCAGATTGAGGGTTTTGAGGTAGTCTTGATTTGAGTTAGCACCACTGAAAGTTCAAGTTTCTCTTTGATTGCCCCTTGTTGAAATTTACTTGATGTCAAGCACTATGTTGAACCCCAAAATTTTCCCTAACTTTTTCCAACCTTATCTGGCTTTTGTTTCGCATTCATCTGCATTTTCCATTAGGCCATAATTTATAATCATGCATTTCATGGAGCTCCTAAGACATGGATCAAAGTATTTTCTTGTGGTTTCGGTTTTCCCTATTCAGAGGTGATTGATCTGGCTACTTTACCCTAGTTGAAGCAATGGTTTGAGTTCACAACATCATGAGTATCTCTCTATCAGAGTTCATTAAGTAGCAAGGCTTCTTTTTTCGTCAAGGCTTTCTATTTTTCTTTTGGGTTCTTGTAATCAGGCTTATGCAAGAGGTTTGAATCTATGTCATCTTGCTATCAAGGATTCATGAAGATATAACATCATCTTCCTCATCTTCTCAAGTCATGGTGCATCTAATGCGAGAAAATTAGCCTTTCATGGTAAGGTGCTATCCATTCTAAGTTTTAATCCTATCATCAAGGTTTCTTCCAGGCAATATTAGGGTGTTACTCATCAAGTCAAAAGATTAAGTGATGATCAAGGTCTCCATATATTCTCAATGGTTTGTGATACAAGTCACTTATGGACCGAAGAATTAGGTTAGGACTTCACTGAGGAGAATTATACACCTTGTCGTGAAGGGCAAGTATTGATTCAAGGCCAGAATCATGGTGTTAGTGTGTGATTCAAAGCTTCATTCAAGTGATTTCTTAATATACAAGCTACAAAGGCCTATACCATGGTTTCAAGATGTCAAGTTCAAGATATTCCATTTTCAACCTTTAAATCACTTTCATTGTCCAAAATTTTGAACCAATATCCATTTCTTAACAAATTAATCTTTTTCCATAACCATTTTGGTATCCATTTTTAGTTTTAATCAAATTAAACAACTTTTTAATCCATATTCAATTTTAAACCCTTTTTTATCAAAACTAATCCTTCTTTCAACCATCGTTTCACACTTTTTCCTTCGTCGTCTTCTTCAAATTTTGAGCAAGAGAGAGGGTAAAGAAAATGGTAGGATTTTGGAGTGTGTTTTATGGGGAATCTAAAATATTGAATCTTAATACATGTTTTTAACCTGTTTAAATGGAAAATCTCCATATTTTCATCCTTCAACGTCAATAACATGATGCTGAGATCGCTGCCAAAGCTCTCTATCATCTTCCCTTCGAGCAACAATCGTCGCTATCTTGCCAATGCTGCTCAACGCTTTATATCTTCAAGAATTAGAAGAAGAACAATTACAAGACCCAATTCAAGAGTTAAGATTGGAGTGAAAACCCTGGTTCCAATTCGATGCATGTCAAATTCACCTATTTCATCAAAGAATGCATCAGAAGATAAAGTTCAACGGGTAAACTACTAACATCAACTGATGATTATTATGGAGGTGTTATCGCGGAATTGGATCAGCCTATGGATTCTACGACATTTGTATCGATTCTTAGAGCTTCAATTTTACATTGGAAGCAGCTGGGCAAGAAGGGAGTTTGGATAAAATTACCTATCCGTCTAGTCAGTCTTGCTGAAGTTTTAGTTAAGGAAGGTTTTTGGTATCACCGTGCAGAACCAAACTATTTAATGCTTGTAAATTGGATTCGTGAAAGTCCAAATACCATTCCTGAAAATGCCACGCATAGGTTTGGCATTAGTTCATTTGTCGTGAATGAAAAACACGAGGTACTAGTTGTTCAAGAAAATAGTGGACAATTTCAGGGAACCGGAGTTTGGAAATTCCCTACCGGAGTTGTTGATCAGGGAGAAGATATTTGTGTAGCAACAGTAACATAAAGCGGCGAAAAATTGGAAAGTTTATAACAGAATTTTCTCAATAACAGAAATCACACCAGAACTTGGTTTTTACATAACAGAAAAGCCACAAAAGGAAATTTACATAGCAGTGAATCAGAATCAGAAGAAATTCGTAACCGATTTTCAGAACCATAACAAACATTTTCCTCTATAAAAAGCTTCTGCATTCTTCATTCCAAAAGTTTCTTGGCTCTTCATCCTGAATTATTCATCTTCAACGCCACAAATGACCCTCTCGATTTTCTTCACTCTCACTCTCTACACAATTTCTTCACTCTCTCAGAAATTCATCTTCCAATCTCTCTCCACTTTCTCATAACTATCTTCACTTCTCCATTGTGAAATTCATCTGCAAGTTACCTCTTCTTCACTTCTCTTTGCTCTGCTCAAGAGTGCTTCACCATCACCATCATTTACGTCTTCTCCGCTACAAGGAAAATCAATAAGGATTCAGAGTTACAACCATTGTGAAATTCACAACAATACACAGAAGTTAAGAAGGAAGAAGAATTCACATTCAAGAATCACAAGCGAAATTCAACAACTCTCACATACAACAATACATTACAATTCAACAGCATCAACAATTTGCAACGAGAATTCACAACAACAACTCAAATTATAACATAGCAATAACAACAACACCAATTCAGAGCTTAATTCACAAAGCGTTGGGAGCATAGAGAAGAAGTAGAGGAAGAAAGAATAAGAATGTAGAAACCTCACCTGTGAATTCGTCGCTGTTGTCAGAATAGTAGAATCACCGTGCTGGAGCTTCGCATCGGTAAGCGTTGTAAATTCTTGCTGAATCATTGGTTCCTGTTTGTTGCTGAGCATTACTTCACCAAATCCATGAATCAGTCGCACCTTTAGAACGTGATTTCTACGGTAATTTAGGAATTAGGGTTGAGAATTTCAGAGTTCCGATCCAGATTTGATAGGTGGAATTTGGCGAAACGGTTAGGGGATTCAGAATCAGGAATGGCGAAGGTTTGTGGACATCCCTCCGCGTGTGGATTATTGGTGACCGAACGATGACTCGCTCATGGTGATTTGCAGCGTGAAAGAGAAAGAGAGGACGGTGAAAACAGGTTTGTGGTGATGTAATTTATTGAGAACGGGAGTGAGCGAGAGCAAGACGAAATGATGGAGAAAGAGGCCACGACATGGTGTCATGATTTGTTTTTTCCTGGCCATTGTAAGATAGAGAAGAAAAAACGAATGAGGAGATTGGGAACAGGGAAACGGCGCCACGGAGATGATGATGTAAAAGGAGTCTGTTAGGGTTATGAAATAGGTCTTTCCTTGTTATCTCAGTCGGACCGGGCCTTGCCTCCATGGATTCCTTTCCACACGCACCATAATACTACTGCACCCTCTCCTTTTTGGTTTTTGTTTTGTTAATTGGCCATTGGTTTTGCTTTAATTATATCCTTATTAATTGATAATTGTTTTTTATAATAATCTTGGAATTAGTTTTTGATTTTAGAATTAGTTTAGAAATTAGTTTTTAGATTTAGATATTGAATTTAGATTTCAATTTTGACTAATTAGATTTAAGTTTTGATAATTGTTTTTTTTTTGGATAATTGTTATTGGTTTATAATTTTAGATTTAGAGTTAATTTTAAAATTATATTTTTAGAATTAATTCATAATTTTAGAATTTGTTTTTGAATTAGAAATTAACCTTGATTCTAATTGACTCTTAACTTTGACTAGTAGTTGATTAATTGTAAACTAATTCTGGTTAGGTTTTGTTCTAATTATGACTAATTGTTGTGATTGTGGATACTTGTTTAGGCAATTCGATTTCTAATCCTTTTTATGTTATTTAGGAATTAGTTTTAAATTGAATTTATTGTGAACAACTTTGTTAGAATTCTTGTAAGGAATTTCCTAGTGGATTTTAATTGAATTCCTAATTGAATTTTCATTAAACCTTATAGTTAATGCTTAGTTCATTTCTCTTGAAATTTTTTAGTGGAACAAGTTGATTAGACTTTGTTTAAACTTTTGATTGTTTCTTTTGTCACATAAGTGTTGATCTTATGGAGATTTTGTATGGAATATTTTTCATAACCATGTTTGGACTGATGAGATCTCTTGATGCAGATTATACTTAGTCCCTGATATCATTCAGACCGATTCCTGATGTTAATTCTAGTTCTCCTTGTTGATTACCTTTGATGATAGTTGCTTACATTTGATTCTCGCTAGATTCTGACATGTTTCGAACTTGATGCTAGATACTTGACTGTTGGACCCTCTTACTTGTTTGAAATGCTTGACGGCTTGATTCTCTTCCCCCTTGGAACCTAGTCTGGAGCTTTTTGCACGCTTTGAAGAGGCAACAAACCTTCTTCGTTAGGTACCACTTGCGCTCTTGTATGAAGCATGCTTAAGGTTTAGCATTTTTGCTTACAACTTATTGTTGAATGAGGAGCTTTCACTCCTAGTTGTATACTTGGCTTGGGTGCCAATTCATTGATACTTTGATCTTGTTTGCTTCCCTTTTTTGTCTTACTTTGTGATAGACGAAGAGTCACTCAACTTCCTTATAGTTGAGATCACAACATCATTTTCATCTTGTGGTTGACGAAGAGTCGCTCAACTTCCTCATAGTTGAGATCACGACATCATCCTTTTCTGTTGCATTTTCTTTTAGTTGAGGACGAGGAGTCACTCAGTTTTGTTTCTTAGCTAAGATCACAACATCATTTATTTTGTGATTGAGTTGTCCTATGTTTACTTGTGTTTGTTCACACGATCCATTAGGATTCCTATCTCCATTTAATTTCTGATTAAGTTGGAGGTAGGAGAGACATTATGCTCTCAATCCAAGCATGACAACATTAAGTATACTTCCCTCATAATCCTGACCTTAGGGCCATCAATGCATGATACCCTGTAGGATCGAGTTTCCCTTAGACCTTCCTTGAGTCCCGATTCTTTTCTCTCGCCTCAGTGTGATCGAGATCCCGTTTTCCCGTAGTCTTGTGAACTACGGATGCGCTGATTCCTCATTCCTTAATGAGGATACGTAGGCACAAGACGACGAAGTCTTGGCGAGCACACTAACAATTAACTTCCCTTTCTCTCGCCCCAGTGCGATCGAGACCTATTAATCGAACCTTTTCTCTCGCCCCAGTGCGAATGAGATCTTAACCGACCCGTAGGTCGAACTACGACTACTCTGACTTCCTCTTTTTTGTCCGATTAAGGATACGTAGGCACGAGACGACGATGTCTTGGCAAGCAACATTCCCCCCATTTACCCGTAGTCCTCTGAACTACATTGACTCTGACTTTCCCACTCCCGAGGGAATACGTAGGCCTAGGACAAAGAAGTCCAATCGAGTCATCTCTTTTCTTTTCCCCCCGTTCTCTGTTTATCATTCTATTCCTTTCTAGTTAGCACTAGGCTTCAGATACCTACACCCTTACCTTCCTCTCGCGTAACCGACTCCCGAACCCAGACTATGGTTGCGATGACCATGTCTTTCCTTTCTTCAGGTTTTCTTCGATCATTTCCTTTCCCTGTGTCGGGATAAATAACGTTCGGTGGCGACTCTTCTGTCTTTTCCGCCGGTTGATTTTCGCAGTTGCGACAACTGGCGACTCTGCTGGGGACTCTGGTTCCCTAAGCGAGTCAATCCTAGCGCTTGTTCGTTTTTGATTATTAGGTATTTATTTGTATGTTTTACCTGCTTTATTTATGGCTTTTATTGCACAGTTATTGCATGTTTATCGCATCTATCTGCTTTATTGCATTTCATTATTGTCATATACATAGTTGTCAAACTCGCGGGTAGACTCGTAAACTCGTACGAGTTTACGAGTCTAGGAAGCGTAAATGAGTAGACTCACGCATAGAATCATTTTTTGATAGACTCGAGTAGACTCTAGTAGACTCGCATAAACTCGTATAGACTCGCGAGTCTATGGTGAGTTTACGAGTTTATAAATTTTTTTGAATTTTGTTTTTTTTTTAACCCAAATACCCCAAAAGATTTTATTTTATTTAAACCCCCCCCCCTTTTTTTGCTTGTACGAGGATTAGAAAGCCTCTCTCCTAGTCTGTTGTTTTAGAAAAGTTTCTTCCTCCTTTCATTCCTTCATTGATTACGTGCGTTTATTATGTCTCTTGCTTTGTTCGCATTTGTTTTTGTAAATCAATCATTTATTGTGTAAGTATTTTATTATATGTTTCACTTGGATGCTTTTCTTGTATATTCTTTTGTGTAAAGATGATGAATGGATAACTGAAGCTTCTAATGAGGAAAATATGCAAACTAAAGTTAATGTTGAGTAAGATGATGTTATTGCTAACAATGTTATGGAAGTTGACATTGTTATTACTAATGTTGTGCAAAGTGGTGGTGGTGGTGGTGGAAATGTTGAATTTTGTGGAAGTGGAACTTCAAGCAATCCAACTTTGGTTAATGATGAAGAAGGTGTTTCATTCGGGATAGAATTTGATGATGATACTCAAGATGCCGATAAAGATGATGGTGATGACATTGGTGGTGATGATTTCACTGGAGTTTTGGATGTTTAAATCCATTAGCATATTTGTTTTATGATTTTTTGCTTTATGTAGTAGTCAATTAATAAGAGATTAGTACTTTAAGTATTTAAATGCATTAGCTATTTTTTTTATTATTGAGTTATTTTGTCAAGAAATTTGTTATGGAGTATGAAATTTAAATTTTGATGTTAATTTGTATTGTATTATATATATTTGTATCATATATGAGGCATTTACAAGTTTAAAAATACATGTGTGTGTGTCATGTATATGTCACATATAGGTTTTTGAAAGTCATTTTTAATTTTCCGTGGACTCGTACGAGTTTGCGAGTCGAGTCTACGGACCCTTTACAAGTCTAAGTAGACTCGCGAGTTTGACAACCTTGGTCATATATATACTGGACTGTGCTGGATTGCTGGTTTTCTCTGGTGGACAGGATGTTTTGAGAGATAAGCCCAATACCCAGGCTTGAATGTACACACAGGATTTAGAGTGGATAGTCGTGTCGCTTGCGTGGTGGTGACCACGTGTAGTGTTCACGAGACCCACAACCAGACGAGGTTCCTTTGGGAGATATCCTACACTGCATGTTGATGTAGGTCATCAGATGTTCCCATTGGGAGCTGTCGACTCTGGTGACCATTCCCGAGGGACTCAGTTGAGGCACTTCTCTAAAGGGGTAATAATGTCAAACCAAAAATGGTGAACGCATTATCACTTCTTGATCCGAGGACCCGAAGCTGGGAACGTGCTATAGGATGACCTTTTTGAGGGGGAATCAGTGGAGGCCTCCTCGATTGATGATGATGGCAAACCAGAAATGGTGAACGTATCATCATTTCTTGACCTGAGAGTCTGTGATACTGAGGATCCTTTGTTTTAGAAACCACATGTGAGATGGGATGAGTGTTTACAGGTTTGCAAGAAACTTTGACCTCCAACCTACCCAGTATTCTAGTTTTCTTATCAGTGGGGGCTTATTATTATGGTATTCTGGTATTCTGATTATTCGGGTATTCTGGGTATTCTTGTTTTCTTATCAGAGCAGACCTTTGAATTTAGTCTGGCAGCAGCACAACGGTTATTCCGAATTTGTGGAAGCTTTGATCCCATGTCTCTGCATCCATATCATCATAACATGTTTGCATTCTGACATACATGTTCTGTTATTTCCAAGGATCTTAACTTTGGGTCTTATAGTCGAGTTGTCTATCTTTTCCTTGTGGTGTTACTGTGAAAAACTTGAATCAAAGCAGAAAGATTTCTCAGAAATAATTGAACATGGCATTTACGTTCTCATACTCATATGCATAGCAGGTGTTCAAGGATATGGATTCTTATTCTGACTTGGTCTTCTCTTTAGAACTGCAAACCTGACTTCTCACCACTACGCAACTCGAAGCAACCAGAGGGGAATCATGGATCAGGTGCAATCAAAATTGTCAGAATTCCAGACTCGTATGGCTCAGTTCATGGAAGTGATGCAAGGTATGGCTCAACGTCAAGAGGAATTAAGGGCGCTTATCCACAGGGCTGATGTTGTTATCCCAAAGGCTGGTAATGGGAATGTTATTGGTGGTAATACTCCGGGCGGAGATGTGAATCTTCCACGTACTGATATTCCTCTACCCCCTCCTATGAGTCAATCCAGAAGAAGTACTGCTGAGATTCCTGTTCCTCGTTGGGAGGTGGATAATCAGGAGAACAATTTTACGATGCTGAGATGAGTTTCCCTACCGAGGCGGACAAGAAGTTTCGTATGCTCAAGGAGAGAATGAAGGCTTTTGAGAGGCAGAGTGCTTTGGGTATGGACATGGATGACCTAGGGTTGGTCCTAGGTGTGAAAATTCCTCCGAAGTTCAGGGTGCCTGTTTTCGAAAAGTACAATGGAACCACCTACCCTAAGACTCACATAAGGACATATTTCAGAAAAATGTATGCGTATTCGGATGATGAGAAGCTGCTAATGCATTTCTTTCAGGATAGCCTAGCTGGGGCATCCTTAGAGTGATATATGTAACTGGAGAGGACTCATATTCGTAGCTGGAAGGATTTGGCAGAAGCTTTCATTAAGCACTACCAATACAATACCGACATGGCGCCCAATAGAATGCAACTGCACAACCTTTCTCAAAGACAAAACGAAAGCTTCAAAGAGTATGCCCAGAGGTGGCGTGAATTGGCTTCCCGAGTTCAACCTTCAATGATGGAGCAAGAGCTCATTGACATGTTCATGGCTACGCTCCAGGGGCCTTACTTTGAGAAATTGGTTGGATGTTTGTCAGCTAGGTTTTCAGACCTTGTATTGGCAGGAGAAAGAGTAAAAAATGGCATCAAAATGGGAAAGATTCAAGTTGCTGCTAATTTCTCTGAAGATGCAAAGAAACCTTGTGCCGAGTTCTCTAAGAGAAAGGGAGGATAAACTACTGTTGTGTCTATTCCACCTGTTGCTCAACTACCTGTTTAGTATCAACAGTCATATGCTTCTCAGCAGCAAAACTATCAGCAACAGAGACAACTAAGATCAAGAAGGTCTGAGAGAAGGTTTGATCCACTCCCTATTCCTCATAGTCATGTTCTTTCTCGTTTGCTCGAAGGTTCTCTGGTTCAACTAAGGGAGGCCAAGCCTATTCCGGACCCTATTCCTCCTGGTTATGACAGGGATGCTAGATGTGAGTATCACTCAGGAACACCGGGTCATTCCATTGAAGATTGCAACGTGTTCAAGCACAAGGTGCAAGATCTGGTCGACTCAGAGGTCATTACATTCACTATAGACGATCTGCACATCAATTGAAGTCTCCTTTCTCAAGTGAGCACTCATACTGCAAGTACGTCGTCAGAAGCAATAAGTCCAGACGGAGTCAAGCCTCCTCAACAATGTCAATCTTCAGCTTCTTTACTGCATTTTCATTTGTAATTTTTCATTGTTTGTTAATGCTGTGTTTGCATGTAAAAACTTGTTGTTTTTGAATGATGATCTTAATGCAATGAATATGTTTTTCTTGAAGTGTTCTATTCTTATTCATTCATAAATGTTTCTGTGCATTGCAGTACCAACTTTCTTGCTTAAACTCTTTGAGGGAGGATGATGAAGTAAAAACGCAAAAATCCCAGGGCATATGCTTTTGGATAAAACCTTGCTGATTAAGTATAGACATTGTTTCAAATCCCCAAACACCAGAGATATAAGGGAGATAGACCCTCGTCAACCCCTTTGTGCCTCGAAGTAGGAGTTTCTTTTCATACGAAAAACCCTCACATGTAACCTAGGGGCAGGGTAGTTTTCGGTTAATTTGACCAGGCGTCCAAATTTCAAAAGGAGTGTGCATCTAAGGATCCATTACCTTTTATCCCTCACACATCAGGAGGTCAAGGGACGTGAAACCGCAATGGTTATCCCTCATCAACCAGAAAATGAGGCAGTCACAACCCTTTCAAACAAGTCAGACAGCCAGTGTCACACGATTTGTTCAAAAGAAAAGGAAAAAAAGAGGAAAAAAGAAAAAGAAAGAAAGCCCGCTAAGTCGAAAACTTGAAAACAAGTGACTTAGGCAAAAGTTAGGGCATCCCGCTGAACATCAAAATCGAAAAAATAAAATTCGGTCCAGGAAAAATTAGAGAAATAAAAAACAAATAGAAAGCAAAAATAAATGATCAAAAGAAAAATCCTCGGTAAAGAGCAAGTCGTGTGACTAAAAAACACCGAAGACAAAAGGGGTGACTGCCATTCTGAAAACCTTGTGGGTTCTTTAACCGTCATTTCCATGATTCAATAACCTTTTAAAAGGTGAGCGCTTGTGCCAAATTAACTGAACGTATGACTGGAGAACATCAAGGAGAATGAGTGGGTACAAACAAATTTTGAGCCATCAATACTTTTTTCTAAAACCGCGAACCAGGCCATGTTAGAACCCTTAAAAGTCCTATTTGAAACATGGTTTATTCCAAAGGCGTACTTCAACGAGATAGCGTTCATGACTCCCAAGAGTTGTGCTAATAAGATTTTTGTTGGTTTTGCATGTGCATAATGTCTTCCATTCAAAAATCAATGTCACATCCTAGCTAGTGATTCGTTCACAGGGTTTTGCGACATATTTTCAATAAAAACTTCAAGTTTAACAGGTGTGTTGCATTAGAATTATCATTCTCAGAAAAAACATTTTCGGGTTGCATACATGTGCTTAAGCATCAAGGAAGTTTACATAATGAATGTCAGTCAAGAAGTTTGATCCTGCCGAGTTGAGATGCTTGAAAATTTCTGAAGGGAAGTCATGTCAATGGGTATGTTTCCAAGAGACTCTGTTGAGCATCAGCTTTTCCAATAAGTTGTGATAAGATGTAGCCAATTTGGGGCAGTCACATCGAGAAATCTCTCTAAAGTTTAGCCAAACGGGGACAAATGTGTCGAGATTCAACAAGTCTCTCCAAAAGCAGCTATTCTGGGGAATTCATTCAAATATCAGTCAGTCAGGGGCAAAGTCACTTCAAGGCTCGTATCGAGGCAGGCCACCTCAAGAGCACGAGAAGTTATCCTTCCCAGAAGACGGTTAATCATGAGCACCTATTCAAGGCTCAGAGTACTGGGACAGAGTATTCCAAGTCATTTTGAATCCTCTCGAGGCAAATTCCATCATAGATTATGCAGTTTGGGGGTAGTTACGTCGAGATCTGATAAATCTCTCCAAGAGTTTGAGGACCCTGGGGAATTGTGAACGCTAGGTGTTCTATAAAATCCTCTTGATATGATTTCTTCCATTAGACCCTGTGGTCTGGGGCAAGTCGAGAATTAAAGGAACCATTATTCACTCCTGATAATCAGTATGCAGTTGATCAGTAGAAACTTGAAGCACTAAGTCGTTCTCGGCATGTGGCTTTTGAAGTCTCTTCCCCAGCAAGGTGCCAGAAGGTATCTTTTTCCAGCAAGATGTTGGAATTGCTATTCTTCCCCAAGCAGAGAGTCATCCTCGAGACGAAAAGGGTTCTTTATGAGGATTTCTTATCCCTAGCAGCGTAGGAGGATTCCTCATTCTCAGCAGGGTAAGACAATGGAATATTCCCAATCAGTTTGAAGATGGTGAGAAGTCAGAGTATTCTCTTCCTTAAGGGTCAGATATGATAATTCCCCTCCAGTCAAAGTCTAATGGTTATTGGCATTCTCAGTAGTTTAAACTCCAATCTTTATTAGCATCTCCCCAACAGAGTTCACGATTTAGTGTGCAGTTCTCTAACAAAGGTTGCATCGCCAGTGGTTATTGGTGGTACAGTTGGTTATTTCCCCACAGGAGATCAGATATTGGTGATCCCTTCCTCAGTGAAGTTCGCTTGTTCCGTTCTACGCATTCCCCAGTGGAGTGTTCTCTTGTTTTTGCATATAGTAATCATCATTACATTGCATACTCAAAACGCGTAGCATTTCCATTTGACATGGAGCATTAAGCCATGGAAAAATTCAAACATGCATTGAAGCATAAGCCGGATTTGGTACCTTGCATGAAATCCTAGATCAACCCTCAATCATAACAGTGATTTCATTCCTCCGAAGAGAACATTACCCGTTCAAACTCCAACCTCAGAGTTGACGTATACCCCTTTATCTCCAACATCAGAGTTGATGTATTCCTTGTTTTTTTTCCAACCTCAGAGTTGACACCTATCTTTTCTCAACCTCAGAAATGATGAATAATTCTTTTATCTCCAACCTCAGAGTTGATGTGTAGCTTCTTCCCCAACCTCAGAGTTGGCGCCTTTCTTCCCCAACCTCAGAGTTGACGCCTATCTTTTCTTAACCTCAAAGCCGATGAACAATCCTTTTATCTCCAACCTCAGAGTTGATGCGTAGCTTCTTCCCCAACCTCAGAGTTGACGCCTTTCTTCCCCAACCTCAGAGTTGACGCCTTTCTTCTCCAACCTCAGAGTTGACGCATATATCTCTTCCCCAATCCCAGAGTTGACATCTTTCTTTCGCAACCTCAAAGTTGACGAATTTCCTCCCCAACCTCAGAGTTGACGTCTGTTTTATCCAACCTCAGAGTTGATGTTTACCTTGTGATCCCCCAACCTCAGAGTTGACGACCAATCTTGTTATTCCCAACCTCTGAATTGATGTCTAGCTTGAATTCCTAACCTCAGAGTTGACGTATATTTTACTTCCAACCTCAGAGTTGGCGTATACCTTTTGTCTCCAACCTCAACGTTGACAGATTTTTTCCCAATCTCAGAGTTGATGTTTATCCTTTTCTTTCTCAATCTCGAAATGGATGTCTGGTCTTTTTCTCAACCTCAGAGTTGATGTTGCATTGTAGTTTTCAAACACCCGGTTAATCAAGTTGACGTTCCAGTCACCGTCTTGATATCATACAATGCACTTTCCCAGCCGCAATGCTGATGACTGGCCTTTCCGTTATCCTAGTGTTCGTTGCAGAAGAAGCTCCATTCCCCAGCCAATCAGTCAAACAGTTTCCAGAGTCGTAGATCAGTTGGTTGTACCCATGGTCTACCTTTCTATCCCCAGCGAAGTCATCTTCGTAGATCTGTTGATTCTACTAACCCTTGGATGTGAGTAGGGGTGGAAATAGGCTAGGCTAGGCTAGGCTTTATAAGGCCTGGGCCTGGCCTACGATAAACTTAAAAGGCCTGAGCCTGGACTATGGCCTATTATAAGCTCTCTGTTTTGGCCTGGCCTGGCCTTTTTAAAAGCCTGGCCTGGCCTGAAAGCCTATTTACAAGCCTTATTCTCATTATGGTTCTCAATTATTCCATATTACTTAAGAAGCTTTATAGGCTGACCTATATATACATATATAGGCCGACCTATTTATCCTTTGTTATAATATATATGCATATATAAGTATCCTTTTTTCTAATATATATGCATATACGGGACAACCTATTTAGCATATTTTTAATATATATGAAAATATAGGCCGACATATAAGGCTTCACAGGCTTTTTTAATAGCCTAAGCCTGACCTATTTAATTAAATAGGCTTTTAAAAATGCCTAAGCCTAGCCTTTTTATTAAAAAAGCTTGGTCTGGCCCGGCCTTAAGTAGGCTAGGCTATAGGCCCCTATAGGCCGGCCTGGCCTATTCCCACCCCTAGATGTGAGTCCGCCTTCATGCCAGCCTTCCTTTTAAAAATCCATCTTGTGATGGTAACCTCCAGTTGTGAGTCCGCCTTTGTGTCGGCATACCTTTGTATTTGGATATGAGTCCGCCTGCGTGTCGACCTTCCTTTTAAAATTCCATCTTGTGATGGTAACCTCCGGTTGTGAGTCCACCTTCGTGTCGGCATACCTTTGTGTTTGGATGGGAGTCTGCCTGCGTGTCAGCCTTCCTTTTGAAATCTATCTTGTGATGGTAACCTCCAGTTGTGATTCCGCCTACGTGTCAGCCTACCTTTGTGTTTGGATGTGAGTCCGCCCGCGTGTCGGCCTTCCTTTTGGAAATCCATCTTGTGATGGTAACCTCTAGTTGTGAGTCCGCCTGCGTGTCGACCTACCTTTGTGTTTGGATGTGAGTTCGCCTACCTGTCGGCCTTCCTTTTGAAATCCATCTTGTGATGGTAACCTCCGGTTGTGAGTCCGCCTTCTTGTCGGTATACCCTTTGTGTTTGGATGTGAGTCCGCCTGTGTGCCAGCCTTCCTATTGAAATCCATCTTGTGATGGTAACCTCTGGTTGTGATTCCGCCTACGTGTCGGCCTACCTTTGTGTTTGGATGTGAGTCTGCCTGCGTGTCGGCCTTCCATTTGGAAATCCATCTTGTGATGGCAACCTCCAGTTGTGAGTCCGCCTGCGTGTCGACCTACCTTTGTATTTGGATATGAGTTCGCCTGCGTGTCGACCTTCCTTTTGAAATCCATCTTATGATGGTAACCTCCGGTTGTGAGTCCACCTTCGTGTCGGCATACATTTGTGTTTGGATGTTAATCCGCCTGTGTGTCGGCCTTCCTTTTGGAAATCCATCTTGTGATGGTAACCTTCGGTTATGAGTCCACCTTCGTGTCGGTCTACCTTTGTGTTTGGATGTGAGTCCGCCTTCGTGTCGGT
Source organism: Lathyrus tuberosus (assembly GCA_022829125.1). Classification (NCBI taxonomy): domain Eukaryota; kingdom Viridiplantae; phylum Streptophyta; class Magnoliopsida; order Fabales; family Fabaceae; genus Lathyrus; species Lathyrus tuberosus. Next base: position 2,294,770 of record JALAZF010000179.1, read on the forward strand.
CTTCCTTTTGAAATCCATCTTATGATGGTAACCTCCGGTTATGAGTCTGCCTGCGTGTCAGCCTACCTTTGTGTTTGGATGTGAGTCCGCCTGCATGTCGACCTTCCTTTTGGAAATCCACTTGTGATGGTAACCTTTGGTTATGAGTCTGCCTTCGTGTCGGCCTACCTTTGTGTTTGGATGTGAGTCCGCCTTCGTGCCGGCCTTCCTTTTGAAAATTCACCTTGTGATGGTAACTTTCAGTTATAAGTCCACCTTCGTGTCGGCCTACTTTTGTGTTTGGATGTGAGTCTGCCTTCGTGTCGGCCTTCCTTTTAAAATCCATCTTGTGATGGTAACTTTCGGTTATGAGTCCGCCTTCGTGTCGGCCTACCTTTATGTTTGGACGTGAGTCCGCCTTCGTCCTGGTCTTCCTTTTGAAATCCATCTTGTGATGGTAGCTTTCGGTTATGAGTCCGCCTTTGTGTTGGCTTACCTTTGTGTTTGGATGTTGAAGCTAGCGGGATTATACCTGAGTGAGTTGCACACTCAAAGATACAACAGAGTCGCCACCGAACTTTATTTACTCCCAGAGGACAGGGAAAATATCGATAAAACCCAAGGGGAAGAGAAATGGGTAAGGGGGTCGGTTATGCGAAAGGAAGGTACTAGCACCTTACGCATCCGTCATACTTAACGGGAACCATTTCGCTTGCTTCTAGGCTTGGATGAGTTATCTATCTATAGGCTTCTAGCTAAAAAATAAGAGGAGAGAAAAGAGAAAAAGAAAGTGCTCGCGGAGGATTTGGGCCCTCATGCCTACGTACCCTTATAGTGCAATGAGGAAATCAGAGCGCCGTAGTTCATGGAACCAGGGAAAGAGAAGAAGAACGGAAGAAGGTCGAAGTGTGCTCGCCAAGATTATCGCAATCTTGTGCCTATGTATCTTACATTCGAATGAATGAAGAATCAGAGCGTCTGTAGTTCGTGGAACCAAGACGGAAAAAGAACAGGAAAATGGTGTCAAAACCAAGAAAGGAATAAGGAGAGAAAGACTCTGATGGGGGTTCGAGAGAATTGGCGTCAAAACCAAGAAAAGAGTGCAAAAGGAAAGATAGTAATTGTGCTGAGGATAACGTGCAAGAGTGGTGTCGAAACCAAGAAGATAAAGGAGCAAAAGAATAAGAGTGACCCAACTGGGGAGTAAAGGAAAAAAGTGCCTGCGCTGGGGATCAGAGAGTAAGCGACCCTACTGGGGAAACAAACAAAGGGATGGTGTCAAAACCAAGAGAAAAGGATTTTGTATGTTAACCGACTGACAGTGGTTAAACGAAGGAAGAGAGTAGGACTCTGTAGGGAAAAATGTCTGGTATCAACAGACAGGCTGTGGTGAACCAAAAGGAGATAGTACTGAACCAATAGAAGGTGTTTGACTCTGAAGGGATTTCAGTATATTAACTAATAAACAGTGGTTAATCAAAGAAAAGGGTGTGGAATTAAGTGAAGGTTGAGACCTACTGGGGATGTTGGTACTGACCGAACAAACAGTACTTGACCAACGAAAAAGGGTATTTGAACCAAAAGAAGGTTACTTACCCAAGGGTGTGAGTATACGAACCAAGAGAAGGTTACTAACTCATAGGGGTATTGGTTTTAACAGAAGGACTGTGATTAACCAAAAAGAATGGGTGATTAACCAAGAGAAGGTGAATAACTCAAAAGGAGCTCAGTATGTTAACAGATAGACTGTGGTTAACTAAAAAGAAGGGTGATTAACCAAGAGAAGGTGATTAACCCAAAAGGAGCTCAGTATTAACAAATAGACTGTGGTTAACTGAGAAATGGGTGATTAACCAAGAGAAGGTGATTAACCCAAGATGAGCTTAGTATGTTAATAGATAGACTGTGGTTAACTGAGAAGAAGTGCAAATTGGTGTTTTAACTGACAGGCAGTGGTTAACCAATCAAAGGGAGAGGAACCAAGAGAAGGTTGTGAACTCCGCTAGGGTTTCAGTGTTTAACATGAAGGTTGTGTTTGACCAAAGAAACCAATTGAGACTCTTCTGGGGAATCAAAAGGAAATGATTGACCACAAGAAAATAATATAGAGAGAAGAGACAAGTGTTAACCCAAGAGCTAATGATCTTTAACCAAGAGGACGGTGATTGATCAAAAGAGGATTGAAAGGGACAAGAGTGATCAAGGATCGACTCGACTGAGGATTGAGAGACACTACAGCTTGGAGATAGAGACGATTATTCCAGGCACAAGTTCATTCGTCCCCTACCCAAAATAATCAAGATGAGTGTAGGAATTCTCCACTCTCATCCCTTCTCTAGTACCAAAGTATAGTGAGGAAATTGAAACGGACAGCATAACAACGCTAGTTTGTACAGTGCTCCAGTGCGTCGTGCGAATCTCCGGCTCGACAGGGGATCAAAAGAACAAGACTCTAAAGGATCCTAAAAAGAGGAGAAAGGGAGGATTAACTAATCAAAACGAGGTTTCAATTAATTAATCAAAGGGAAATGACATGCTAACAATTTTCCAAAGAGAATGAAAAATCGTTAAAGCAAAAGGTGTGAATTATTGATTATACAAAATTAAATTTGTTCAACAAAGAACAAACTTAATACAAATAAGAACGAAATTGCCAAGTATTAACAAAAATCAATTAGCATGCATCACTAATCATGTTAACACAAAGACAAGAAAAAGTGAACAAAAAGTGCTTCAAATACATGAATAAATTGCAAAACAATCGAAGAAAATTAAGCAATTAATCCAAAAAAGGTCATGTCATGAAGATTCTGCCCTAAAACAGCAGCAATAACATATATACAAGTAAACATGAGAAGAAACATGATCAAAACATCCAAAACAATCTTTAGAAACATGATTTTGGCCAACACAACAGTGATGTAACCGGTTACATGGCTGAGGTAACCGGTTACATCAGCCAGAACTGCACTTCCAGGGGTGTGACAAGGTGATGTAACCGGTTACATGGTTGATGTAATCCGTTACATCAACAAAAATCAGCAAAAATAACAAAAATCAGCAAAACAGATTTTTAGCAAAAAACACTTTTGAGAATTGCTTTTTTCATGCAATTGCAAAGCATCATAACATGAAAGTATGTGCATAGTTTACAGTAATTCACAACAATTAAAAGCTATAAGAATAGATTATGCAAATCAAAGATTCAAGCAACTAAACATCAATTAAGCTACATTGTGAAAAATGCAAAAACTATCGAAAATGTAAAATCGAGCAAGAATAACCAACCTACAAGGCGGAGATTTGCCTTGTATGTTGTTGCAAAGGAAATGTGATGAAAATAAGTAGAGAAAACCAGAGAATTCTGCACTTGCACTTCAAACCATAGCGAAACCGAGCAAAAATGCGAGAAAAACTCCGAAATCAAATTTGCACCGAATTGCTTGAGTAGATTACTTGAATTGAAATAGAACTTGCTGTAATTCCAGAAATCCAATCAAGAAATGCCAAATGATGGAGGCTTAAGCTCAAGAGTAAGCAATTTCAATGTGAAATTCACTACTCTTCAATGGTGGAATTGAGCTCTAGTGTGGTTTGGAGAAGAAGATGAAGATGAATGTGTAGAACTTGCAGAAAAATGCAGAGAGAAATGAGAGAACTGAGAGTGAAGAGAGTGAGAAATGATTGAAATAGTTGAAGGTCCCTTGTGAAATGGTGAAGCTTTGTTTATATAGAGTTTTGGTTTGGAGTTGCTAGGGTTGGAATGTGCTTTGGAGTGAGCTTTGGAATTAGCTTGGGAGTTAGTTACACTCATCTCACCGAGTCAGAAGTTGACTCGGTTAGTTAGTTAGTTAACTCGATGGAGCAATCCCAATGCAAATCCAAATCAATGGCTCACATGTTTGGAAGTAAGGGTGCATGGTGATTGTAACGCCCCGAATATTTAATTATTAATTTAATTAAATATTTAATTAATTATTTGTGATTATTCGGTTAATTTTGTGTTGAGGAGATTTAATTGGTAAGTTGGTATTTAAGTTGGTTTAGTCGTAGAATTATATTAGAAATAATATAATTAAAATATTATTAAGTAATTTCCGAATAATTGATGAATATGTCGAATATATGGTTTAAGTCGTTAAGTTGATAGTCGGGTATAATTAGCCGAGAAATTAACACTAGAATTAATATTGTATTTTTATTAAATTGATTTTGTGAGAAATAGTACTATTGCGCCTACATTGGGGTTTTTAGTAGCAATTAAGGGTGTGTGAGAACTTAAGCCCAATTAGAAACTAATAATTATAATTCTATTAAATTAAAATAATAGAAAAGAATAGTAGGAAGTGGGATATCAGTTAGAGGAAAAGTGAGAACGTGAGCATTTGGGGGAAAAGAGAAGAACAAGCTGCGAACAGTGCTTGAGGGAGAGGAAGACGAGAAAAGTGCTACCGGTGTGGAAAAATCAAGAAATTCGAGCTACCTTCGATTCAAACAGGTAAGGGTGGGGTTCGAATTTTATAATCGGGAGAATGATAGTTAGTATGTAGAAATTGAGATTTATATAATTTTTCACTATGTGGTATTTCTTGGATTAAAATTGGTATATTATAGAGACCCATTATCAATTGATAGAGTAATTTATAAACCATAATTCTAGCCATAGCCTGTAGCAATTGTTGACCTTTTTACAACTAGTGGCTTTAGGATGTTATTTATTTTAATTGAAAAGGTGGGGAGTAGATATAATATATAATTATATGCTCTGGGAGAAAACTAGAAAAACAAAAAGAGAAATTGGGTCATTTGGGGGGGGGGGGGGGGGGGGGGGGGGCTACAGGTATTGGTGGAATTCCACCTTGCTTCACTTCATACGCTACAGGTACTGTGTAGCATAGTTTTGGTTCTTTATATATATATATATATATATATATATATATATATATATATATATTAGTGAAAAGGGGGTGGTGGCTGTGATTGGTAAAAGAAGAGAAATAAATCCCCTTTTTGATTCCAGGCGGTGTATGGTGTGTAGCATAGCAGTCCAATTTCATGCGCTACAGGTTGGTCATTGTAGCTTAAATTGGTTAATTTTTTTTAGTTGATTACAAATAACAGATAGCAGGTCCTAGTAGGTAGTGATAATTTGGTAGTAGAGTTAATTTGATGACAGTAAAAATTAGCAGCATAAAATATTGTAGCAGAAAAATAAATTAGTAGCAGAATTGGACAAAAAACACTGCCGAGAGCAAAATCAAGCGGTATATTTAGTTGCCCGGAATCGAATGAAAATTTATGGGGAAGTTCGTAATAATTAGTAGGCAGTGTGGTTGATTTATTTTGTTGAAAAGATGCTGGAAGTTGAAAACAGTAGGAATTTTAGTCGCTCGGTAAAATTAAGCGGTATATTTAATTGCCCGGAATTGAACGAAAATTTACGGGGAAGTTCGTGTATATGAATAGAATACGTGTATTGTATTTATTTTGTTAAATTAAGTTGAATGTGTGGAATTGCCGGTACAGTTGATTGAGTTGGTTTTTGTCCCAAAATATGAACATGTTTTTGTTGGAGGCCTAAATAGCCAAAATTGAAAGTTGTTTATGTTGTGCTGAGTTGTATTTGTGGTGTTGATGTTATTAATTGTATGTCGTTCATATGTCGCATACATTGCATTGTTTAAGTTGGCCTTGATGGCATTGATTAAGTTGGCCCTTGATGGCACCTGATTAAGTTGAAATGCCTCGATAACCTGGCATATGTTTAAGTTGGGAGTTTTACTCAGATGGTACCACATGCATGTGCATAGTCGAGTCGTATCCTGTGTCGTATTATTTGTGTTGTTTATGTTGAGCAAGTTGATGAAGTTGTTTTATGTTGATTAAGTCGATTAAGTTGTTTATGTGGATTATGTCGATGAAGTTGCTTATATGATTATGTTGATAAAGTTGACTATGTTGATGTTAAAGAAGTTGATTATGTTGATTATGTGATTATGTCGAAAATGTTGATGTGTGTAATAAGTTGATAAAGTATGTTTATAAATTGCGGGTGATTGGTAAGTGGTTGTTGATGGATAGTAGTGAAATTGTATGATTCTATCTAGCATATTAATTATCATACTTTTGTTATATTATTCGATATCTCACCCCTTCTGTAATGATGTTACCTATTATGGGTAATTGAGCAGGTACTCAAGATTTGCAGTTGGATGTTCGAAGTAGCTTTATGAAGCCTTTAGTTGCTGTTAGTTCGAGTTGGTGTCATGCTCTGATACGTAGCACTCGGGGGGGATGTTTTGCTTATATCGTTGTTATTATAAGTTGATGAATAGTTGTGATTACTAGTTGTTTGAAGTTGTTCCTAAGTTGTTGTTATTACTAAATGTTGAATAATGTTAATTTGAAAATTGTAATAACTAAATAAAGTTGTGAGTGAAGTTTAAGTTGACAGTTGTATGCCGAATGCTATGTATCAAATGATAAGTGAAATACAAGTAGTTTGTTATTTTTAAGTTGAAAAATGTGACATCCTGATTTTGTTGGAAATTTTAAAGTACTCTGATTTTTATTAATATTCGATGGGTAGAATTGGGGTGCTACATAAGTGGTATCAGAGCAGGCCGGTCTGTCCGGCTAATGTTGTCTAATGTTGTTTGTCCCTTAGTACTCGACATGTGTGTGAAACACTGTCGGTACTTGTTTGTTAGTTTCTAGTTGTTGTCTGCAGGTGTTGATTTGAAACAAGTGGGGGAGAGGCTTGTCTCCCGGACGTGTTGTTAGTATGTAGAAGTTGGTTCAAGGTGATGTTGTTTGTAAGAGTGCAAATGTTGTCGAAGCGATGTTGTTGCGAACCGGCGAGAGTATGGAATCATGAATTCGTACGGTCGAGTTCGAGATGTGTGTATATTATGGAGGGTGAATTGATTGAGATTAAGGAATTATCCCAAAGGAAATGTTAAGTTGGTGGATCAAGTCGGTAGATTAATATGCCTTGCGTATAGTTGGATTAAAGTCGAGTGACTCTCGTAGTGGGAAGAAAAGAAAGGATGTTGGTGAATTTTGGAAGCAAGAGAGAAAGATGGAAACTTATGTTCATCGATCTCAAATTCTGATTTTTGCAATTTTGGAGCAGCTGTCAGTAAAAGAGGCATAACTTTTTACTCGTGATTCAGATTGAAGCGATTCTGGACTTTTTGGAAAGCTTGCGAAATTCCCTACAGTTTGCATATAAGATTTGTCTTCAGGAAGTTTGTGAAGAGGGAGAACAGTGCGTTTTAATGTTTGGGTATGATGCTGATTTTTGGAAAATTCTGCATGCATACGGGAATTCTGGACCAGTTCCATTTTAGGGATGATAACTCTTTACTCGTAAATCGGATTTGAGCGATTCTTGAAGTTCTGGAATCTACACGAAATTCTCTTCATTTTGGAATATGATTTTGTGTTTGGGAGGTCTGTATTGGATGAGAAAAATGTGTTTGAAGTTGAGCGACTATTGCTGAAAATTGAGAAAGATGAAGTCGAGCGCGATATATTGATAAGGAATAAAATGTTGGTATTAGAAAGGATGTGACGGTGTTGGAAAATGCATAGAGCTGCAATTTATGTCGAATGAGAATGATTATAGTTGCGATGTTATGAGACGGTGATGTTGAGAGAAGAACGAATTCAAGAGAGACCGCGATAATATTGTTGAGTTGTGGATTGAATGAGGCCAAGTGTGAAACTAGGTGGGTTATAAAGGTTCTGAGAATAAAAGAAAGACGATTGGTTGGTTAGCGTTGTTGAAATCTTGACTTGGATGAAAGTTGTAATTGGAGCGAACCAATTTGGATAGTAATTGAAGTAGTAGCAATTCCGATGTTAGAAGAATATTTAATAGTTGTGCTTGTGCTATGAGCGTGTATAAGAGAATGTGTATTTTATTTTGGGACGTTTTGTATCGTTGACGAAGTTGAAATTAAGGAGACTAAGAAGACGTTGGTAAGCCTTAGAGAGTTGGCGGGGCATTATGCTTACGAACTTTGGGCACAAGTTGAAGTACGCTATTGTGTTGGGTAATGATGATTTATGCCACTGTTATGGTTGTCGACTGTCTATTGACAAATTGAGGAACTAATCACCCTTAATCTATTGTTGATAGTAGATGGAATCATAATTGATGGATAGATGTGTCGTGCCAACTAGTATAGTATGTAGGTTGAATTGGTTGAGGTCAAGCCGAGCGCTTGAGCATTGTTTATTTTGTCGATGAAGATTCATGTAAGCATATTAGTTGAATTTAAGAACGATAGCATGAGGTTGCGATTGGATTAATGAGTAGTATGGAGACTCACAGTCGAGTTCTAGATAACTTGAGTCGTTGTTTGTGATGAAGCGAATGGCTAGTATGCCTTAAGGTGGATGTATGGAGTATGAAGCGTATCTTCCATATTTGTTTGGATGAGTTGGAACTGGTGTTTGTTGCGAATGTTTTGAGCTGTTATAAAATCAGAAGAAGAATGCGTAGAATATTTGAAAGTTGAGTTGTGATTATTAAAAGAAGTGGAATTATAAGTTGGTTTATTAAGGTGCGATTTTGGTTGGAAAAAAGAGGAGTTACTCGGTTGTGTTGTTTCGGACAAGAATTTATAGAGCACTATGTCAATATAAGTAGGAATCGATGGTTTGGTATGTTGAATTAGTTGGAAGTGAAGAAGATGAGTTATCTTGTTGGATTTAGTTGGACCCATGTACCATATATGGTTGTAATGTTGTTATGTGTTTAAGACGATTTTGGAGAATGTGTTATTAAGAGATGGTAAAGTTGTAGTTATGTTTTATGACAATTGGGAATTCATGGAAGTATATGAATATCTCATCCAAGATTTGGAAGTAGTCGTCGTTGTAATTATGTTGAATGTTCCGAGGTGTTGTCTTACGGATCTAAGTTTGAAGTATTCGGTAACTACGAGAGCGTAGAATACCTGTTGGAACGGAATTTCCGAAGAGTTAAGTCGAAAGTCTTTATTATGTCGGTTTTGGTGATTGGAAGTTGGAGGTAAACTTGGTAGGCTTGTTGCACTGCAAGTAATCAGAGTGCGCAGCGAACACGTGGTGTAGTGCAGTTGTTCATACGTGAGTAGCAACGATGTTGGTGGTTTGGTTGTATTAATGTTGTGTTTAAGTCGGTGTTCCTATGTGGTTGTGTTCTAGTTCTTAACCGGTGAATTCTTAAGTTGGCTACTCCTTGTGTTGTGACGATAGTTGCCAAGTGTAACGCTTGAGTAGTGTTCGTGTTATCGTCGCCGTTGAGGTCATGAATTGTTGTATTATATGTGGGGTTGCCTTTCGGAGATGAGAGTTGATTAGTCGGATGGAATAAGTAGTTGGAGTAGTTGAATCGGATGAATTTTCGAGGACGAAAATATTCTAAGTATGGGAGAGTTGTAACGCCCCGAATATTTAATTATTTATTTAATTAAATATTTAATTAATTATTTGTGATTATTCGGTTAATTTTGTGTTGAGGAGATTTAATTGGTAAGTTGGTATTTAAGTTGGTTTAGTCGTAGAATTATATTAGAAATAATATAATTAAAACATTATTAAGTAATTTCCGAATAATTGATGAATATGTCGAATATATGGTTTAAGTCGTTAAGTTGATAGTCGGGTATAATTAGCCGAGAAATTAACACTAGAATTAATATTGTATTTTTATTAAATTGATTTTGTGAGAAATAGTACTATTGGGCCTACATTGGGGTTTTTAGTAGCAATTAAGGGTGTGTGAGAACTTAAGCCCAATTAGAAACTAATAATTATAATTCTATTAAATTAAAATAATAGAAAAGAATAGTAAGAAGTGGGATATCAGTTAGAGGAAAAGTGAGAACGTGAGCATTTGGGGGAAAAGAGAAGAACAAGTTGCGAACAGTGCTTGAGGGAGAGGAAGACGAGAAAAGTGCTACCGGTGTGGAAAAATCAAGAAATTCGAGCTACCTTCGATTCAAACAGGTAAGGGCGGGGTTCGTATTTTATAATCGGGAGAATGATAGTTAGTATGTAGAAATTGGGATTTATATAATTTTTCACTATGTGGTATTTATTGGATTGAAATTGGTATATTATAGAGACCCATTATCAATTGATAGAGTAATTTAGAAACCATAATTCTAGCCATAGCCTGTAGCAATTGTTGACCTTTTTACAACTAGTGGCTTTAGGATGTTATTTATTTTAATTGAAAAGGTGGGAGTAGATATAATATATAATTATATGCTCTGGGAGAAAACTAGAAAAACAAAAAGAGAAATTGGGTCATTTATATTATTGGACACGTGAAAGGGGGAGAGGGGGGGGGGGGGGGGGACTACAGGTATTGGTGCTTCACTTCATACGCTACAGGTACTGTGTAGCATAGTTTTGGTTCTTTATATATATATATATATATATATATATATATATATATATATATATATATATATATATATATATATATATATATATTAGTGAAAAGGGGCGGTGGCTGTGATTGGTAAAAGAAGAGAAATAAATTCCCTTTTTGATTCCAGGCGGTGTATGGTGTGTAGCATAGCAGTCCAATTTCATGCGCTACAGGTTGGTCATTGTAGCTTAAATTGGTTAATTTTTTTTAGTTGATTACAAATAACAGATAGCAGGTCCTAGTAGGTAGTGATAATTTGGTAGTAGAGTTAATTTGATGACAGTAAAAATTAGAAGCATAAAATATTGTAGCAGAAAAATAAATTAGTAGCAGAATTGGACAGAAAACACTGCCGAGAGCAAAATCAAGCTGTATATTTAGTTGCCCAGAATCGAATGAAAATTTATGGGGAAGTTCGTAATAATTAGTAGGCAGTGTGGTTGATTTATTTTGTTGAAAAGATGCTGGAAGTTGAAAACAGTAGGAATTTTAGTCGCCCGGTAAAATTAAGCGGTATATTTAATTGCCTGGAATTGAACGAAAATTTACGGGGAAGTTCGTGTATATGAATAGAATACGTGTATTGTATTTATTTTGTTAAATTAAGTTGAATGCGTGGAATTGCCGGTACAGTTGATTGAGTTGGTTTTTGTCTCAAAATATGGACATGTTTTTGTTGGAGGCCTAAATAGCCAAAATTGAAAGTTGTTTATGTTGTGCTGAGTTGTATTTGTGGTGTTGATGTTATTAATTGTATGTCGTTCATATGTCGCATACATTGCATTGTTTAAGTTGGCCTTGATGGCATTGATTAAGTTGGCCCTTGATGGCACCTGATTAAGTTGAAATGCCTCGATAACCTGGCATATGTTTAAGTTGGGAGTTTTACTCAGATGGTACCACATGCATGTGCATAGTCAAGTCGTATCCTGTGTCGTATTATTTGTGTTGTTTATGTTGAGCAAGTTGATGAAGTTGTTTTATGTTGATTAAGTCGATTAAGTTGTTTATGTGGATTATGTCGATGAAGTTGCTTATATGATTATGTTGATAAAGTTGACTATGTTGATGTTAAAGAAGTTGATTATGTTGATTATGTGATTATGTCGAAAATGTTGATGTGTGTAATAAGTTGATAAAGTATGTTTATAAATTGCGGGTGATTGGTAAGTGGTTGTTGATGGATAGTAGTGAAATTGTATGATTCTATCTAGCATATTAATTATCATACTTTTGTTATATTATTCGATATCTCACCCCTTCTGTAATGATGTTACCTATTATGGGTAATTGAGCAGGTACTCAAGATTTGCAGTTGGATGTTCGAAGTAGCTTTATGAAGCCTTTAGTTGCTGTTAGTTCGAGTTGGTGTCATGCTCTGATACGTAGCACTCGGGGGGGATGTTTTGCTTATATCGTTGTTATTATAAGTTGATGAATAGTTGTGATTACTAGTTGTTTGAAGTTGTTCCTAAGTTGTTGTTATTACTAAATGTTGAATAATGTTAATTTGAAAATTGTAATAACTAAATAAAGTTGTGAGTGAAGTTTAAGTTGACAGTTGTATGCCGAATGCTATGTATCAAATGATAAGTGAAATACAAGTAGTTTGTTATTTTTAAGTTGAAAAATGTGACATCCTGATTTTGTTGGAAATTTTAAAGTACTCTGATTTTTATTAATATTCGATGGGTAGAATTGGGGTGCTACATAAGTGGTATCAGAGCAGGCCGGTCTGTCCGGCTAATGTTGTCTAATGTTGTTTGTCCCTTAGTACTCGACATGTGTGTGAAACACTGTCGGTACTTGTTTGTTAGTTTCTAGTTGTTGTCTGCAGGTGTTGATTTGAAACAAGTGGGGGAGAGGCTTGTCTCCCGGACGTGTTGTTAGTATGTAGAAGTTGGTTCAAGGTGATGTTGTTTGTAAGAGTGCAAATGTTGTCGAAGCGATGTTGTTGCGAACCGGCGAGAGTATGGAATCATGAATTCGTACGGTCGAGTTCGAGATGTGTGTATATTATGGAGGGTGAATTGATTGAGATTAAGGAATTATCCCAAAGGAAATGTTAAGTTGGTGGATCAAGTCGGTAGATTAATATGCCTTGCGTATAGTTGGATTAAAGTCGAGTGACTCTCGTAGTGGGAAGAAAAGAAAGGATGTTGGTGAATTTTGGAAGCAAGAGAGAAAGATGGAAACTTATGTTCATCGATCTCAAATTCTGATTTTTGCAATTTTGGAGCAGCTGTCAGTAAAAGAGGCATAACTTTTTACTCGTGATTCAGATTGAAGCGATTCTGGACTTTTTGGAAAGCTTGCGAAATTCCCTACAGTTTGCATATAAGATTTGTCTTCAGGAAGTTTGTGAAGAGGGAGAACAGTGCGTTTTAATGTTTGGGTATGATGCTGATTTTTGGAAAATTCTGCATGCATACGGGAATTCTGGACCAGTTCCATTTTAGGGATGATAACTCTTTACTCGTAAATCGGATTTGAGCGATTCTTGAAGTTCTGGAATCTACACGAAATTCTCTTCATTTTGGAATATGATTTTGTGTTTGGGAGGTCTGTATTGGATGAGAAAAATGTGTTTGAAGTTGAGCGACTATTGCTGAAAATTGAGAAAGATGAAGTCGAGCGCGATATATTGATAAGGAATAAAATGTTGGTATTAGAAAGGATGTGACGGTGTTGGAAAATGCATAGAGCTGCAATTTATGTCGAATGAGAATGATTATAGTTGCGATGTTATGAGACGGTGATGTTGAGAGAAGAACGAATTCAAGAGAGACCGCGATAATATTGTTGAGTTGTGGATTGAATGAGGCCAAGTGTGAAACTAGGTGGGTTATAAAGGTTCTGAGAATAAAAGAAAGACGATTGGTTGGTTAGCGTTGTTGAAATCTTGACTTGGATGAAAGTTGTAATTGGAGCGAACCAATTTGGATAGTAATTGAAGTAGTAGCAATTCCGATGTTAGAAGAATATTTAATAGTTGTGCTTGTGCTATGAGCGTGTATAAGAGAATGTGTATTTTATTTTGGGACGTTTTGTATCGTTGACGAAGTTGAAATTAAGGAGACTAAGAAGACGTTGGTAAGCCTTAGAGAGTTGGCGGGGCATTATGCTTACGAACTTTGGGCACAAGTTGAAGTACGCTATTGTGTTGGGTAATGATGATTTATGCCACTGTTATGGTTGTCGACTGTCTATTGACAAATTGAGGAACTAATCACCCTTAATCTATTGTTGATAGTAGATGGAATCATAATTGATGGATAGATGTGTCGTGCCAACTAGTATAGTATGTAGGTTGAATTGGTTGAGGTCAAGCCGAGCGCTTGAGCATTGTTTATTTTGTCGATGAAGATTCATGTAAGCATATTAGTTGAATTTAAGAACGATAGCATGAGGTTGCGATTGGATTAATGAGTAGTATGGAGACTCACAGTCGAGTTCTAGATAACTTGAGTCGTTGTTTGTGATGAAGCGAATGGCTAGTATGCCTTAAGGTGGATGTATGGAGTATGAAGCGTATCTTCCATATTTGTTTGGATGAGTTGGAACTGGTGTTTGTTGCGAATGTTTTGAGCTGTTATAAAATCAGAAGAAGAATGCGTAGAATATTTGAAAGTTGAGTTGTGATTATTAAAAGAAGTGGAATTATAAGTTGGTTTATTAAGGTGCGATTTTGGTTGGAAAAAAGAGGAGTTACTCGGTTGTGTTGTTTCGGACAAGAATTTATAGAGCACTATGTCAATATAAGTAGGAATCGATGGTTTGGTATGTTGAATTAGTTGGAAGTGAAGAAGATGAGTTATCTTGTTGGATTTAGTTGGACCCATGTACCATATATGGTTGTAATGTTGTTATGTGTTTAAGACGATTTTGGAGAATGTGTTATTAAGAGATGGTAAAGTTGTAGTTATGTTTTATGACAATTGGGAATTCATGGAAGTATATGAATATCTCATCCAAGATTTGGAAGTAGTCGTCGTTGTAATTATGTTGAATGTTCCGAGGTGTTGTCTTACGGATCTAAGTTTGAAGTATTCGGTAACTACGAGAGCGTAGAATACCTGTTGGAACGGAATTTCCGAAGAGTTAAGTCGAAAGTCTTTATTATGTCGGTTTTGGTGATTGGAAGTTGGAGGTAAACTTGGTAGGCTTGTTGCACTGCAAGTAATCAGAGTGCGCAGCGAACACGTGGTGTAGTGCAGTTGTTCATACGTGAGTAGCAACGATGTTGGTGGTTTGGTTGTATTAATGTTGTGTTTAAGTCGGTGTTCCTATGTGGTTGTGTTCTAGTTCTTAACCGGTGAATTCTTAAGTTGGCTACTCCTTGTGTTGTGACGATAGTTGCCAAGTGTAACGCTTGAGTAGTGTTCGTGTTATCGTCGCCGTTGAGGTCATGAATTGTTGTATTATATGTGGGGTTGCCTTTCGGAGATGAGAGTTGATTAGTCGGATGGAATAAGTAGTTGGAGTAGTTGAATCGGATGAATTTTCGAGGACGAAAATATTCTAAGTATGGGAGAGTTGTAACGCCCCGAATATTTAATTATTTATTTAATTAAATATTTAATTAATTATTTGTGATTATTCGGTTAATTTTGTGTTGAGGAGATTTAATTGGTAAGTTGGTATTTAAGTTGGTTTAGTCGTAGAATTATATTAGAAATAATATAATTAAAACATTATTAAGTAATTTCCGAATAATTGATGAATATGTCGAATATATGGTTTAAGTCGTTAAGTTGATAGTCGGGTATAATTAGCCGAGAAATTAACACTAGAATTAATATTGTATTTTTATTAAATTGATTTTGTGAGAAATAGTACTATTGGGCCTACATTGGGGTTTTTAGTAGCAATTAAGGGTGTGTGAGAACTTAAGCCCAATTAGAAACTAATAATTATAATTCTATTAAATTAAAATAATAGAAAAGAATAGTAAGAAGTGGGATATCAGTTAGAGGAAAAGTGAGAACGTGAGCATTTGGGGGAAAAGAGAAGAACAAGTTGCGAACAGTGCTTGAGGGAGAGGAAGACGAGAAAAGTGCTACCGGTGTGGAAAAATCAAGAAATTCGAGCTACCTTCGATTCAAACAGGTAAGGGCGGGGTTCGTATTTTATAATCGGGAGAATGATAGTTAGTATGTAGAAATTGGGATTTATATAATTTTTCACTATGTGGTATTTATTGGATTGAAATTGGTATATTATAGAGACCCATTATCAATTGATAGAGTAATTTAGAAACCATAATTCTAGCCATAGCCTGTAGCAATTGTTGACCTTTTTACAACTAGTGGCTTTAGGATGTTATTTATTTTAATTGAAAAGGTGGGAGTAGATATAATATATAATTATATGCTCTGGGAGAAAACTAGAAAAACAAAAAGAGAAATTGGGTCATTTATATTATTGGACACGTGAAAGGGGGAGAGGGGGGGGGGGGGGGGGGGACTACAGGTATTGGTGCTTCACTTCATACGCTACAGGTACTGTGTAGCATAGTTTTGGTTCTTTATATATATATATATATATATATATATATATATATATATATATATATATATATATATATATATATATATATATATATTAGTGAAAAGGGGCGGTGGCTGTGATTGGTAAAAGAAGAGAAATAAATTCCCTTTTTGATTCCAGGCGGTGTATGGTGTGTAGCATAGCAGTCCAATTTCATGCGCTACAGGTTGGTCATTGTAGCTTAAATTGGTTAATTTTTTTTAGTTGATTACAAATAACAGATAGCAGGTCCTAGTAGGTAGTGATAATTTGGTAGTAGAGTTAATTTGATGACAGTAAAAATTAGAAGCATAAAATATTGTAGCAGAAAAATAAATTAGTAGCAGAATTGGACAGAAAACACTGCCGAGAGCAAAATCAAGCTGTATATTTAGTTGCCCAGAATCGAATGAAAATTTATGGGGAAGTTCGTAATAATTAGTAGGCAGTGTGGTTGATTTATTTTGTTGAAAAGATGCTGGAAGTTGAAAACAGTAGGAATTTTAGTCGCCCGGTAAAATTAAGCGGTATATTTAATTGCCTGGAATTGAACGAAAATTTACGGGGAAGTTCGTGTATATGAATAGAATACGTGTATTGTATTTATTTTGTTAAATTAAGTTGAATGCGTGGAATTGCCGGTACAGTTGATTGAGTTGGTTTTTGTCTCAAAATATGGACATGTTTTTGTTGGAGGCCTAAATAGCCAAAATTGAAAGTTGTTTATGTTGTGCTGAGTTGTATTTGTGGTGTTGATGTTATTAATTGTATGTCGTTCATATGTCGCATACATTGCATTGTTTAAGTTGGCCTTGATGGCATTGATTAAGTTGGCCCTTGATGGCACCTGATTAAGTTGAAATGCCTCGATAACCTGGCATATGTTTAAGTTGGGAGTTTTACTCAGATGGTACCACATGCATGTGCATAGTCAAGTCGTATCCTGTGTCGTATTATTTGTGTTGTTTATGTTGAGCAAGTTGATGAAGTTGTTTTATGTTGATTAAGTCGATTAAGTTGTTTATGTGGATTATGTCGATGAAGTTGCTTATATGATTATGTTGATAAAGTTGACTATGTTGATGTTAAAGAAGTTGATTATGTTGATTATGTGATTATGTCGAAAATGTTGATGTGTGTAATAAGTTGATAAAGTATGTTTATAAATTGCGGGTGATTGGTAAGTGGTTGTTGATGGATAGTAGTGAAATTGTATGATTCTATCTAGCATATTAATTATCATACTTTTGTTATATTATTCGATATCTCACCCCTTCTGTAATGATGTTACCTATTATGGGTAATTGAGCAGGTACTCAAGATTTGCAGTTGGATGTTCGAAGTAGCTTTATGAAGCCTTTAGTTGCTGTTAGTTCGAGTTGGTGTCATGCTCTGATACGTAGCACTCGGGGGGGATGTTTTGCTTATGTCGTTGTTATTATAAGTTGATGAATAGTTGTGATTACTAGTTGTTTGAAGTTGTTCCTAAGTTGATGTTATTACTAAATGTTGAATAATATTAATTTGAAAATTGTAATAACTGAATAAAGTTGTGAGTGAAGTTTAAGTTGACAGTTGTATGCCGAATGCTATGTATCAAATGATAAGTGAAATACAAGTAGTTTGTTGTTTTTAAGTTGAAAAATGTGACATCCTGATTTTGTTGGAAATTTTAAAGTACTCTGATTTTTATTAATATTCGATGGGTAGAATTGGGGTGTTACAGTGATCATGATTCAAAGTGATGTATTAGAATAAATGTAAGTGTAGTGTCTTGAATGGTCTTGAACTGTCTAGAGATGTCTAGAATGTTCCACACAATGCTAGAACCAAGTGGACCAAAAGGGAGTGGAACGAGCTACTGCAATGTGATGAAAACACTGATTTTTTTTGCACAAACAGTGATGTAACCGGTTACATGGATGAGGTAACCGGTTACATCAGCCCAAACATGAGTTTTGTGGCTGATAAAAGTGATGTAACCGGTTACATGGTTGATGTATCCCGTTACATCAGCAAACTTCATTCTATTACCTTTGAAACAGCATAACTTGAGTTCTAGGGATCCAAATAATGTGTTCTTGGTATCGAAAGAAAGCGTGAAAAATGAAGAACGTTTTCATGAGGGAGGAAAAGTGAGAAGGATCTTGGATCATAAAGAGAATTGCCCTTGAAAACATGTCCTCCAAGCTGATTTTTTTTATTTAAATAAAATCCAAAAACCCCAATTTAGCAACTCCTCCTGATTTTATGATTTCTCTTTATTCCTCTTGATCAAACCTCATAATAACATGGATAATGACTTGAAATACCCAAATATGACCCAAGAACTCAAGAGTTGACTTTTGTAGGGTGGTGGTTGACTTTTTGACCAGATGAATTCAATGCATTCCCTATCCACTTCTAAAACCCTTGAAATGATTTGTGTTGAACCATGAAGCCTATATGAATGGTTTCAGATGTATAAAGACCTTTGTATTTTGCTTGATGTGATAATGTGATGAATTTGTGAGGATGCCATTAATCGTGCTTTGAAAAACCTGAAGATTCCTGCAACAAAACACAGAGAAAAAGTGGGAGTGCGTATGCCAGCGATGCGAATGCATGTGCTTATGCAAAAGGCAAAAGGGAGGTCAAATTTTGGGTTATGACAGATGTGAGCCCACCTGTGTGTCGGCCTTCCTTTTGAAAATTCATCTGGTGATGGTAAACCTTTATTGAGTTATGAGTCCGCCTTCGGTTCCTTTTGTTATCCCTTTGTTGTGAACCCGCCTTCGGCCGATAAACATTTGTTAGGTCGTGAGTCCGTCTTCGTCCGAATTTCCTTTTGTTATCCTTTGGTGGTGAACCCGCCTCCGGGCGGTAAACCTTTGTTAGGTCGTGAGTCTTCCTTCGGTCGGTTTTCCTTTTATTATCCTGTGGTTATGAACCCGTCTCTGGTCGGTAAACCTTTGTTTGATTATGAGTCTGCCTGCGGTCGGTAGTCCTGTTCTTGGTAGATGTGAGTCCACATTCGGCCGACATTCTTTCCTCTTAAATCATTCGTTGCTAGTCCGCCTTCGGCCGACACCCCTTTCTTGTTAGATGTGAGACCCCCTCCGACCGACATTCTTCTTGCAATTCACTTTCGTTTGATGTGAGTCCGCCTCCGACAGACATTCTTCTTACAGTTCACCTTCATTTTGATGGGAGTGCGCCTTCGGCCGGCATTTTGTCTTTTACTCTTCGATTGTGAGTCCGCCTCCGACCGACATTCCTTCTTTTACCCTTTGGTTGTGAGTCCGCCTTCGGTCGACATCCCTTTCAAGTCCGCTGTCGAGTGGTATCTATATCTTAAGTCCACCTTCGGCTGGCGATCACTCTATCTTTTCTCTCCCCACAGTTTGCAAATTTTTGTGTTCTTTTCGTATTCAATCACCTTACACCTTGAATGTCTGAAAGTCGCTGCTAGCATCCCTTCAAGTTTAAGTCAATTGAATAGGAGCAGCTGTTGCACCCCAAAATTTGCCCTCACTTTTTCCAACCTTAACTGGCTTTTGTTTCGCATTCATCTGCATTTTCCATTAGGTCATAATTCATAATCATGCATTTCATAAAGCTCCTAAGACATGGATCAAAGTATTTTCTTGTGGTTTCGGTTTTCCCTATTCAGAGGTGATTGATCTGGCTACTTTACCCTAGTTGAAGCAATGGTTTGAGTTCACAGCATCATGAGTATCTCTCTATCAGAGTTCATTAAGCAGCAAGGCTTCTCTTTTGTTTAGATCGTTAAGCTACGAGGTTATCTAAATCAAGGCTTTCTATTTTGCTTTTGGGTTCTTGTAATCAGGCTTATGCAAGAGGTTTGAATCTATGTCATCATGCTATCAAGGGTTCATAAAGATACAACATCATCTTCCTCATCTTCTCAAGTCATGGTGCATTTAATGCGAGAAAATTAGTCTTTCATGGCAAGGTGCTATCCATTCTAAGTTGTAGTCCTATCATCAAGGTTTCTTCCAAGCAATATTAGGGTGTTACTCATCAAGTCAAAATATTAAGTGATGATTAAGGTCTCCGTATATTCTCAATGGTTTCTGATATAAGTCACTTATGGACCGAAGAATTAGGTTAGGACTTCACTAAGGAGAATTATACACCTTGTCGTGAAGGGCAAGTATTGATTCAAGGCTAGAATCATGGTGTTAGTGTGTGATTCAAAGCTTCATTCAAGTGATTTCTTAATATACAAGCTACAAAGGCCTATACCATGGTTTCAAGATGTCAAGTTCAAGATATTCCATTTTCAACCTTTAAATCACTTTCATTGTCCAAATTATTGAATCAATATCCATTTCTTAACAAATTAATCTTTTTCCATAACCATTTTGGCATCCATTTTTAGTTTTAATCAAATTAAACCACTTTTTAATCCATATTCAATTTTAAACCCTTTTTTTATCAAAACTAATCCTTCTTTCAACCTTCGTTTCACACCTTTTCCTTCGTCGTCTTCTTCAGATTTTGAGCAAGAGAGAGGGTAAAGAAAATGGCAGGATTTTGGAGTGTGTTTTATGGGGAATCTAAAATATTGAATCTCAATACATGTTTTTAACCCTTTGAAATGGAAAATCTCCATATTTTCATCCTTCAACGTCAATAACATGAAGTTGAGATCGCTGCCAAAGCTCTCTATCATCTTCCCTTCGAGCAACAATCCTCGCTATCTTGCAAATGCTACTCAACGCTTTATATCTTCAAGAACCAGAAGAAGAACAATTACAAGACTCGCTTCAAGAGTTAAGATTGGAGTGAAAACCCTAGTTCCAATTCGATGCATGTCAAATTCACCTATTTCATCAAAGAATGCATTAGAAGATAAAGTTCAATGGGGTAAACTACTAACATCAATTGATGATTATTATGGCGGTGTTATCATGGAATTGGATCAGCCTATGGATTCTACGACATTTGTCTCGATTCTTAGAGCTTCAATTTTACATTGGAAGCACCTGGGCAAGAAGGGAGTTTGGATGAAATTACCTATTCGTCTAGTCAGTCTTGCTGAAGTTTTAATTAAGGAAGGTTTTTGGTATCACCATGCAGAACCAAACTATTTAATGCTTGTAAATTAGATTCGTGAAAGTCCAAATACTATTCCTGCAAATGCCACGCATAGGGTTGGCATCAGTTCATTTGTCGTGAATGAAAAACACGAGGTACTAGTTGTTCAAGAAAATAGTGGACAATTTCAGGGAACCAGAGTTTGGAAATTCCCTACCGGAGTTGTTGATCAGGGTGAAGATATTTATGTAGCAGCAGTAACATAGAGCGGCGAAAAATAGGAAAGTTTATAACAGAATTTTCTCAAATAACAGAAATCACACTAGAACTTGGTTTTTACATAACAGAAAAGCCACAAAAGGAAATTTGCATAAAAGTGAATCAGAAGAAATTCATAACCGATTTTCAGAACCATAACAAACATTTTCCTCTACAAAAAGCTTCTGCATTCTTCATTCCAAAAGTTTCTTGCCTCTTCATCCTGAATTATTCATCTTCAACTCCACAAATGACCCTCTCGATACTCTTCACTCTCACTCTCTACACAATTTCTTCACTCTCTCAGAAATTCATCTTCCAATCTCTCTTCACTTTCTCCTAACTATCTTCACTTCTCCATTGTAAAATTCATCTGCAAGTTACCTCTTCTTAACTTCTCTTTGTTCTGCTCAAGAGTGCTCACCATCACCATCCTTTACGTCTTCTCCGCTATCACCGCTTTTCGATCCAATACACACTGCAAAGAAAATTAATAAGGATTCAGAGTTACAACCATTGTGAAATTCAGAATAATGCACAGAAGTTAAGAAGGAAGAAGAATTCCCATTCAAGAATCACAAGCGAAATTCAACAACTATCACATACAGCAATACATCACAATTCAACAACATCAACAATTTGCAACGATAATTCACATCAACGACTCAAATTATAACATAGCAATAACAACAACACCAATTCAGAGTTTAATTCACAAAGCATTTGGAACATAGAGAAGAAGTAGAGGAAGAAAGAAGAAGAATGAAGAAACCTCACATGTGAATCCTTCGCTGTTGTCGGAATAGTAGAATCACCGTGCTGGAGCTTCGCGTCGGTAAGCGTTGTAAATTCTTGCTAAATCATTGGTTCCTGTTTATTGCTGACCATTACTTCACCAAATCCATGAATCAATCGCACCTTTAGAACGCGATTTCTGCGGTAATTTAGGAATTAGGGTTGATAACTTCAGAGTTCTGATCCAGATTTGATAGGTGGAATTCGATGAAACGGTTAGGGGATTCAGAATCAGGAATGGCAAAGGTTTATGGACATCCCTCCGCGTGTGGATTGTTGGTGACCGAACGATGACCCACTCATGGTGATTTGCACCGTGAAAGAGAAAGCGAGGATGATGAAAACAAGTTTGCGGCGGCGTAATTGATTGAGAACAGGAGTGAGCGAGAGCAAGACGGATTGATGGAAAAATAGGCCACGACGTGGTGTCATGATTTGTTTTTTCCTGGCCGTTGTAAGATAAAGAAGAAAAACCGAAGGAGGAGATGGGGAACAGGGAAACAACGCAATGGAGATGATGATGTAAAAGGAGTCTATTAGGGTTATGAAATAGGTATTTCCTTGTTTTCTCAGCCGGACCGGGCCTTGCCTCCATGGATTCCTGTCCACACGCACCATAATACTACTGCACCCTCTCCTTTTTGGTTTTTGTTTTGTTAATTGGCCATAGATTTTGCTTTAATTCTATCCTTATTAATTGATAATTGTTTTTTTTATAATAATCTTGGAATTAGTTTTTTATTTTAGAATTAGCTTAGAAATTAGTTTTTAGATTTAGATATTGACTTTAGATTTTAATTTTGACTAATTAGATTTAGGTTTTGATAATTGTTTTTTTTTTTGGGATAATTGTTATTGGTTTATAATTTTAGATTTAGAGTTAATTTTAAAATTTTATTTTTAGAATTAATTCATAATTTTAGAATTTGTTTTTGAATTAGAAATTAACCTTGATTCTAATTTACTTTTAACTTTGACTAGTAGTTGATTAATTGTAGACTAATTCTGGTTAGGTTTTGTCCTAATTCTGACTAATTGTTGTGATTGTAGATACTTGTTTAGACAATTCGATTTCTAATCCTTTTTATGTTGTTTAGGAATTAGTTTTAAATTGAATTTATTGTGAACAACTTTGTTAGAATTCTTGTAAGGAATTTCCTAGTGGATTTTAATTGAATTCCTAATTGATTTTTTTATTAAATCTTGTAGTTAATGCTTAGTTCATTTCTCTTTGATTTTTTAGTGGAACAAGTTGATTAAATTTTGTTTAGACTTTTGATTGTTTCTTTTGTCACATAAGTATTGATTAATCTTGTGGAGATTTTGTATGGAATATTTTTCATAACCATGTTTGGACAGATGAGATCTCTTGATGCAGATTATACTTAGTCCCTGATATCGTTCGGACCGATTCCTGATGTTAATTTTGGTTCTCCTTGTTGATTACCTTTGATGGTAGTTGCTTACATTTGATTCTCGTTAGATTCTGACATGTTTTGAACTTGATGTTAGGTACTTGACTGTTGGACCCTCTCACTAGTTTGAAGTGCTTGACGGCTTGATTCTCTTCCACCTTGGAACCTAGTCTGGAGCTTTTTGCGCGCTTTGAAGAGGCAACAGACCTTCTCCGTTAGGTACCATTTGCGCTCTTGTATGAAGCATGCTTAGGATTTAGCATTTTCGCTTACAACTTGTTGTTGAATAAGGAGCTTTCACTCCTAGTTATATACTTGGCTTAGGTGTCAATTCATTGATACTTTGATCTTGTTTGCTTCCCATTTTTGTCTTACTTTGTGATAGACAAAGAGTCACTCAACTTTCTTATAGTTGAGATCACGACATCGTTTTCATATTGTGGTTGACGAAGAGTCACTTAACTTCCTTATAGTAGAGATCACAACATCGTCCTTTTCTGTTGCATTTTCTTTTGGTTGAGGACGAGGAGTCACTCAGTTTTGTTTCTTAGCTGAGATCACGACATCGTTTATTTTGTGATTGAGTTGTCCTGTGTTTACTTGTGTCTGTTCACATGATCTCTTAGGATTCCTGGCTCCACTTAATTTCTGATTAAGTTGGAGGTAGGAGAGACATTAGGCTCTCAATCCAAGCATGACAACATTAGGTAGACTTCCCTCATAATCCCGACCTTAGGGCCATCAATGCATGATAACCTGTAGGATCGAGTTTCCCTTAGACCTTCTGTGAGTCCCGATTCTTTTCTCTCGCCTCAGTGTGATCGAGATCCCGTTTTCCCGTAGTCTTGTGAACTACAGATGCTCTGATTCCTCATTCCTTAATGAGGATACGTAGGCACAAGACGTCGAAGTCTTGGAGAGCACACTAACAACTGACTTCCCTTTTCTCTCGCCCCAGTGCGATCGAGACCTTTTAATCGAACCTTTTCTCTCGTCCCAGTGCAATTGAGATCTTACCCGACCCGTAGGTCAAACTACGACTGCTCTGACTCCCTCTTTCTTGTTCGATTGAGGATACGTAGGCACGAGACGACGATGTATTGGCGAGCAACCTTCCCCCCATTTACCCGTAGTCCTCCGAACTACATTGACTCTGACTTTTCTGCTCCCGAGGGAATACGTAGGCCTAGGATGACGAAGTCCTATTGAGTTATCTCTTTTCTTTTCCCCCGTTCTCTGTTTATTATTCTATTCCTTTCCAGTTAGCACTAGGCTTCAGATACCTACACCCTTTGATTGGAACAAAAAACGTGGATCCCATCGAGTACGATGGACGCGAGGGGTGCTAATACATTTCTCTCATGTAAACGACTCCCGAACCCAGACTATGGTTGCGATGACCATGTCTTTCCATTCTTCAGGTTTTCTTCGATCGTTTCCTTTCCCTGCATCGGGATAAATAACGTTCGGTGGCGACTTTTCTGTTTTTTCCGCTGGTTGATTTTCGTAATTGTGACACACTGATTTGCAGTTAAAATTGTTCATTCGCAAATGGTAATTTTAATGCAATGCTCATGCAAGTTTTTAAAAAGTCATTTATTGGAGTGTTCTGATAGTGTGAGACAAATAGACCATTAGTCCAGACGTTGTGCTGATTTAGCTAGTGTGTGAAAGGTATAGCAAGAAGAACGACACCAATGCTGAAGATTATCAAATATGTTGGGAGTCAGTTCACGCAACCTTGCAGTAGTATGTTTTCAAAATAAACCTTGCCCCAATTAGGTCTTTTGAGGGTTGTAACGTGGTCTGGTTCACAGTTATTGAAACAAAGGATATAAGGCTCAATATCTGGTTTATACCCACCCTTTCTTCGTGATGATCTCCAATTCTATGTTCAGTTAATTCTACACACGTTTGTCTTCCAAAAGGATTGACGGTGTAAGGGTGATGTTTCAAGGTCTACTTGAAATGACAGTCACTTTATTTTGTTTTGATGGATGTCAGCGACCTTTTGGTTTTGACATAGTGGTCACTGAATCTTATTTTGTTTTGCTGAGGATTTGAAGACCCATTTTTATTTTTATTTTTGATCCCTAACTTTTGCATGGACTGATTTTGTTGTTCAAGCCCATCGGGATAACCTTGATTTTTGCCTAAGTCTCCTTTTGAGGTGTTAGACTTAGCAGACTTTTTCATTTTGATTTTTTTTCGATTCTGTTGAAGGGTTGTGACTGCCAAGTCATGGATTATTGAAGAATAACTGACATGTATTTTTGGTTTTTGCTTTGTGGTTTGAGTGCGTAATCAGATTAACTAAACACTACCCATGCCCCAGGTTAAGTGTAAGGGTTTAGAAACCCGAAAGAAACTCCTACTTCTAGGCTCAAAATGGTTATCTAGGGACTAACTCCTTGTCTCTCCAGTGTTTGGGGATTTGAAACAATGTATGTACATCATTAGCAAGATTCTTTCTGAAAGCATATAGTTTGCAATTATGGGTATTTCGCTTTCGTCATCCTCCCTCTAATCTTTGCTAAAATAATAGTTTGATAGAGAAAGTGACATGGAGAAGTATGTGTCTGTGCTTTGCAGTAAATGGCAAAATGTGTGAATACGACATAACTAATTCAGAACATGCATAATCATTTCATTAATAAAACCAAATACAAACGACATTGTTCAAAGCAAACAATACATAAACAAACAAGAATGTAAAATGATGGGATGGCAAGATGACTGCCTTCTTCGAGGAAATGAACTTCCTTTCTTGTCTTGACACTAAACTAACTTGGTGGCGGCATGGGGTTGGTCGTGACATTTGGAATCCTTGGAGTGAATGTGAGCTCCTTTGACTCAATCAGGTCTTTAACCTTGTGCTTGAAAGCTCTGTAGTTCTCAATCGTGTACCCTGGGGCACCCTTATGATACTCGCAATGAGCATTGGCATCATATTCCAGAGGGATAACAGTTGGAGGAGCTAGATTTCTCAAGGTAATCGACCCATCATTCAGTAGATAAGAAAAGACATTAGCAAATGACACAATTAGAGGCTCAAAATTCCTCTATGGCCTCCTCATCCTTTGTTGATTAGGTTGACGTTGTTATGAAGTGTGTTGCTGAGGAAATCGTTGCTGAGGAGTGTGTTGCTGAGGTATCTGAGTAGAGATCTGAGTTGGAACTAATTGCTGATAAGGCATTGGAGCATATTGTACAGCTGCAACATACGGATACTGGAAGTAAGGAATTTGAGCAGGCGCTGGAGTAGGCGCTCTCTGTCGTGCTTGTCCTCTCTGAGCAAAGATGGCATTCGTTTCACCCTTCTTTTTCTTGTATCCATTGAAAGGATTCTTGATTCCAAACTGGATGCTAGATCCTTCTTGAATTTTTTCACTTTTTAGACCCTCTTTATTTCTCCCACCGACGATTACCATGTCTGGGAATCCAGATCACACACTACTGATCAGATTTTCATAGTATGGGCCTTGCAAAGTGCCCATGAAGATGTTAATCAGTTCATAGTCAACAAGTGGCAGGTGTACTCTTGCAACTAACTCCCTCCAGCATTGTCCGTACTCCTTAAAGGATCCGTTGTTCTTTTGAGCCATACACTGAAGTTGAGTATGATTCGGGGTAAGGTCGGTGTTGTATTTGTATTGCTTGACAAAATCTTTAGTTAACTCAGCCCAAGTGTGCACACTGGTACGCTCAAATTGCATGTACCACTCTAGAGATGCTCCAGACAGGATGTCTTGGAAGCAATGAATCATCAGTTTTTCATCTCTGACATAGGAAACCATCTTGCGGCAGTACATCTTTAGATGAATGTTGGGACAACTGAGACCCTTATATTTTGGGAATTCTGGCACCTTGAACTTGGGAGGAATCACAACATCTGGCACCAAACACATTTCCAAGGCACTTAAAGAAGTTGAGTTGTGCCCTTCCATGCCTCAGAGTTTTTAAGCTAAATCACGACGTCTTGATAGCTTCATAATCCTGAGCAGGAGTAGGATTGGCAATCAGAACAATAATATGATAGTTTTGCATCTCATACTCATCTTACAGATCTTCTTCAGCATGAGGAATAGGAATCTGAGTAACAACGGGTTGGACTTGCGGGATAACTCCAATAGTAACTCCAGATGTGGGTATTGGCTGAGCAGTGGCTCCCTCAACTATAGATGTGAAATTCATAGGCATTCGATAGATGATGGGATTGAGAACAGAAACTGAAAGCCTTGAGGTAGATCCTTGCACAGGAACATTGTTATTTGCGGCAACGACATCACACAGTTCATCTTTCATTCTGGCCATGACAATTATGGCCTCGAGAATCTGGTCAATCTTGCCCTTGACAGAGTCCAACTCCTCTCTGAAGACGGCTTGCTCTTGTTGAATCTAATCCATCACTCGTCTAGTGTTGGCTCGAGTTGTGTACTGGTGTCGAGGAATCAACTTGATTTATTGGAGATGAAGGAAGGTGAAATAAGTTTCTGCTTTTGAAATGAAATTCAAAAATGCATAATTGATGTAGTACAATGTCATGACATGTATGGATGCAATGTAAGATGCAAGATTCCAAGATCACAAGTTTAATCAATTTAGAGGTCGGTCATAGTTACGGGTAAATAACCAATAATTCTAATCAAAGTGAAAGCTCCTGGTGTTTGACTAAATTTTGCTAAAACATACTAATGATATAAATGAAGAATCTGCAGAAGAAAAAGATGTCGAAGAAGATGTCCTAGCTTGGATACTCGACATCCTGGTTGACTTACTAAGTTAGTAGGTTTTAATCAGTTGCAAGAATTAAGGAGCAGATCAAGGAATCACAAGATCAAAGATTGAAAGCCCAACAGAAGACTATATAAGAAGACTTAGACCTAGAGTTTTATGTGTACCGAATGTACCTTTGTATCACTTGTAACTTTGTAACCTAGTTCTCTTTTGAAAAACAAGGGTTTAGGGTTTGAGAGTCGTAGTCTCTCTTAGGAGTTGTAAGTCTCCCTCTGTAGCATGGGATGCGGAGTGGAAGGCCTAGGTACAGGGACAAAACCAGAAGCCTTTAGGTAATGGTTTGTGTATCGTTCTTAGACGAAACTTTGAAGCTAGTCTAAGATAACTTGTTGGTCAAGAAAACGTGACAGAGAGTCTGAATTGGCATAAGACAGAGATATCACATGTTGTGATTAAGGAAGTGAGTAGGTCTCTCATATCAGAGTTGTAAACGATGGAGTTTAACTTTGGTAAAGATGTTCATTAAGGGTAGCGATTAGAATAAAGTTGTAACCGGGGGAGTTTAGCTTTAGGGTAATACTACAAGATAATGAAGTCTTCTTCCTGGATTGGTATCCCCCAGAGTAGGTGAATTTCATTGAACTGGGTTAACATATACTGTCTTATTTAACATTCTACAATTTACAGTTTTGTTATTGTTCTTGATTAATATGTTGGTTCAGATGTCGTGACATCTGTATTGTGGTTGTTCTAATATTCAAGGTATCAGTTTACTGTTGTGCCTCTGCGTTTAACCGTTCATGCAGAACAATGTCTTGACATGTGTTAGGACATCTGTTGTCTGCATTTCCAAAATTTCAATTGGTGTCAGAGCAGGCATCCTGTCTGTTTTCTGGATGAGATCTTTGGGAGATACTTTCTGGCATTTAAATAAGGAGGAGTGCTGAAGATCAAATCAATTAACTCAGACATACTCAAGGGTATTAATGGATGGGATGGATGTTCTGGATCAAAGGTAATAACCCGATGGTTGTTCATGTTGCTGAGGAAGTTCTACAATAACTGCAGGAGAAGTGGCTAGTTCTCTTGTTGGGGTGTCTTATAAAATGTTCTGACATCTTATTAGGGCAAGTTGAATTTGTTCCTTGGTGGTTCCACTGCATATGTTTCTGATGGAAGAGCTCTAGAATTATGGGATTCTGGAGTTGTTACTGAAGACAGATGGTGGAAGGTCTCAATTGTCGGTCTCTATAGTTGAAGATATCTACATCCTTTTATTCCAAAGTCGGGAGCGATGGAATGGAAAGAGTTGTTGGAAAATGTCTGTTATGGTGACTTGGTACTTGGAAGCTTTGTTCCATGGTACAATTTGAAGTTAGTTGAAGAGGAGAGGAGTTGTGTTTAGGTTTATCAAGTTCTTGCTCTGGGAATTTGATAAATTATTGATCGGATAAGTTGTCAAAGATACTTGAGAATTCTCTCAAGTCCACTCATAAAGGCGTCTCAGTCGTGCATCTGGAGTCTTCTAGTTATTCTTCTGACTAGAAGGTGTTTCTATGAAACACAGCCTGAAGAAAGTGGAGGTGATTTATTTTCACCATCCAAAAGAGCAAGGAAGGATTCATCTCTCTTAACCCTAAGGGTGGATCCAATCTGATTGGTGTTTTTAGAATTGTTGAGGTAAATAAGGTTCGTTCAGAGAGAATCTTAGTTACTAGAGTCAAGGGTGGCAGCCTTGGTATCTCAACACTGTTTGTCAAGAAGATACTTGCAAAAGATTAAATACTTGATAAGTGTTCATGAAGTGATCTGGTGGAGCTTAGCTATAATAGTGAAGAAGGGTTATTGGACAAGGATTTAAGATCAATTGCTATTTGTGGAATACACAAGTATTTAATTAATTATCCTTGGAAGTCAAGATTTCTGATGTTCAACAAGATGTTGGAACATCTCATCATCAGAGTTTGTGCATAATCATAGGAGGGGTACTGCATACGCTTTAGTATCTGTTTTAGTCTTAGGTGTTGACCTAAGAATTGGCTTCAGTCTAGGTGTGACAGAAGCATATGATCTCCGGAGAGTTTTTTGGCAAGAAACTGGTATGGACTTTGGTGTTGTTGAAGATGAAGATGAAGACATCATAATCTTGATGGTTAGTTCTTGGATCAGTTTATTTCTGATTTAAGAGTATTTGAGTGTAACAGGTGTGTTCAAGTGGTTACTAGAAGCATCTGGTGGTGGCACAACTTGGATCAGTTTATTTCTGATCTAGGTACTTTGGAGCATGGGATCTTGCTCATTTTGAAGGTCAAGGTTAAGTGGCAGTTATCTCTGACTTTCTACAGACTGCTCTACTAAGGAAAGTGGAATTCTTTGGTATGGCTATGGTGTAGTCTAGGACTACGGTATCTTCTGAAGATTCAGACGTGGCAGGTGTGAAGTCTTTGGAGTTTCAAATCAGTTATTCATCAAGGTGTAAGCTTGAAGGGAATATCTATGATAAGCAGGATGAAGGTTGTCTACTCAAACCTGGTTGTTGAATCAAGTCTATGAGAGCATGGAACTCTTGTTCTTTAATAGGGAGGAGGTTCTTCTAAGTGGCAGAAGGAGGAGCTGAATTCAGCAGTTGGATGTCATATCAGAATGTTCTGACATCTAGCTTAACATCAGAATCTTAGCAGGTGATGTGGCACATCAGCTTAAGATAAGGTGATCTACATGAGAATGAAAGTTATGGATGCTTCAAAAAGGTATATCTCATACAGTTTGCGGGAGCTGTGGTTTGAGAAGATGTTACATGTCTAGAGGCTTGGTGAATCCAAAATGTCTTGCTATGGAGCAAGTAGTTCATGTGACTTGAATATCAGATTTCAGTGGTGGATCAATGTATCTTGTGGGAGTTCTGAAGAAAAGTGAGATCAATCAAAAGGTGGCATTTGGTTGGTTTCATACTGTGCATTCAAGCAGGATGCTTGAAACTGATTGCTCTTGCACGGAAGGGCAGTTAGTTGAAAACATAAGGAGATTCTGGTTCTCTTGGAGCTTGTAGTAGAAGTTCTAGGTTGAGGATGGAAGTATACCTTATTTTGGTGGATGAGAGTTTATTTCTCTCTGGGTTTCTGAAGTTTTCCTTGTTCAAGCTGGTGGCGCAGTGTTGTATGAAGATCTTCAGTTGGATTACTATGCATATGGTAAGTCTAGTGGTGGAGCATATCAAGAACCATGGTGTGTGGTGTCGGTGATATATGAAGGATGTCCTAACTGATGTTAAAACATTTTTTTCGTTGGTTATCCTTGAAGGAGGATTCGTAAGTTCGGGTCGAGGAACTTGTTGCCTACATCATGTCTAAGGAGTATCTATCTTGTCATACGGGAGAATGATGGAGTAGAAGAACTGCCTTGGAAGGATGGCGTAGAGAAGACTCAAGTGGATCATGTGTTGATTGCATGGAAGTCTGAATATGGATATTCACTAGTTGATCAGAAGTATTCCAGGTTATCATACGGGAGAATGATGAAGGAATGATTGTCTTAGATTATAGGGTGTCTATCAATCTTGTTGGCCTTGCTGAGGTCAGTAGAAAAGATTATGGAGGGGATAACGCCCCTATTGGAAAATCATGCTAAAGGGAAGTGGATCAGTTTGGCAACTGTGAAGTTCTGAAGCATGTATACGGTATCTGACACCGTTGGAAGAAAAAAAACTAAGAGGTATGGTATCTCTTTGAGGAATGTGGATCATTCCAGATCAATTAGATTTTATCTTAAGGAACAAGGAGATCTATACATGAGAATTCAAGAGGAATTCGTTTGGCATATGGATAGTTTCTGGAAGAGGGGGATCAATGAAGCTTTGATCTTAATCCAAGAGTTTGTTAATTTAGGACGGTGATCCTAATGAGTCCTCACGGGAAACATGATGGTGTTCATGTGTGAGTGATTATTGGTTCTTGTCAGAAGAAGTAATAAGTGGAGTTGATAATTATGTTCAGCAGGTAGGTTGGACAGAGGGTGCGCTCTTGAAGACATGAAGATGCGTCTTATGTTTTCCATTCATCAGCAGAAGTGTTCACTTGAGAAGCACTGGTTATCTTAGATAGGGGGTGTTTCTCCTTACTGCAGGGGTACAGTTCTGAATCAAGTTTGTATTGTGTGTCAAGCAAGCTGTGACTATGTTTTTCATCCTGGGAGGATAAGATGTCAAGAAGGATGTCTTGACATTTTTGTACTGTTGCAAGTAGGGGGAGACTTTGTAGTGCAAGTTCTATGATTCTTGATGGATGCCTAAGAATCATTGGTTTAGTCTAGGAGAATTTATTTTTCTCTGCTGACTCAGTACAAAATCACTGAAAGTTCATCATCAATGCTACTGTTTCTGGATAAAGGTGTTTCATTTAGAATTATGGAAGGAAGAAGATGATTTTGTGTGTCTTTGTTTGAAAAGCCAATATTTGAAGCCTTTGTCAGGGCTGAAGGCAGGCTAGTGGAGAAGAGATAATGTCTGACAGGATGTCAGGACTTTGTTATAAAACATGTTTGCATGTAATAAGTTCCTTGGACGGTCTTCTTAAAAGAAGAAATAGTCAAAGCAGTCTTGGCTGGTGCGCCTTTGGTGTAGTTATTTCCTTCAATTAATGTTCCTTTGAATTGACTGGCGTTATTTTCTATGGTTCATTACTTTCTAAGGAAACTGCTCAACTATAAATAGGATTGCCTTGGACTTCTTTTGTCTCAATACTCTCTTTGGATTGGTGTCAGATGGTTCTTTTAATCTGGGTTTGGAGCCGTCTTGGTCACTTTTGCCAAGTTTTGGCTAAAAAGGGGGAGAATGGTTTTCTGGTGTCTTCTGGGATATGTTGGTTAAGTTGTTCTGACATCTTAACATCATGATCCCCCGTTGTGTCTTGTGATCTGAGTTGTGAAGCAGGTTGAGTCTTGTGACCTGAGTTACGCAATCTATGTTCTCAGTGTTACGAAGCCTACAACTGCTGTCTCTTTTCTGGAGGAGTCTTCTGTTTCTCAACCCTCTCAGACTTTCTTTCTGGACCTCTCTTAAAATAAAGGGGAATGCATTGAGGGGGAGACTCTCTCAGACCTTAGCTCCAATCAATTCTCAAGATGGAGGAGTCTTGATGAAGGAGTCTTGCTGATTGCAGAATGCAGAAGAAGATACTTTAGCCAAAATTTGTCAAAAGGGGGAGATTGAAAGCTCCTGGTGTTTGACTAAATTTTGCTAAAACATACTAATGATATAAATGAAGAATCTGTAGAAGAAAAAGATGCCGAAGAAGATGTCCTAGCTTGGAGACTCGACATCCTGGATGACTTACTAAGTTAGCAGGTTTTAATTAGTTGCAAGAATTAAGGAGCAGATCAAGGAATCACAAGATCAAATATTGAAAGCCCAACAGAAGACTATATAAGAAGACTTAGACCTAGGGTTTTATGTGTACCGAATGTACCTTTGTATCACTTGTAACTTTGTAACCTAGGTCTCTTTTGAAAAACAAAGGTTTAGGGTTTGAGAGTCGTAGTCTCTCTTAGGAGTTGTAAGTCTCCCTCTGTAGCATGGGATGCAGAGTGGAAGGCATATGTACAAGGACAAAACCAGAAGCCTTTATGTAATGGTTTGTGTATCGTTCTTGGACGAAGCTTTGAAGCAAGTCCATGATAACTTGCTGGTCAAGAAAACGTGACAGAGAGTCTGAATTGGCATAAGACAGAGATATCACAAGTTGTGATTAAGGAAGTGAGTAGGTCTCTCATATCAGAGTTTTAAACGATGGAGTTTAACTTTGGTAAAGATGTTCATTAAGGGTAGCGATTAGAATAAAGTTGTAAACGAGGGAGTTTAGCTTTAGGGTAATACTACAAGATAGTGAAGTCTTCTTCCTGGATTGGTATCCCCCAGAGTAGGTGAATTACACCGAACTGGGTTAACATATACTGTCTTATTTAACATTCTGCAATTTACAATTTTGTTATTGTTCTTGATTAATATGTTGGTTCAGATGTCGTGACATCTGTGTTGTGGCAGTTCTGATATTCAAGGTATCAGTCTGCTGTTGTGCCTCTGCGTTTAACTATTTATGCAGAACAATGTCTTGACATGTGTTAGGACATCTGCTGTCTGCATTGCCAAAATTTCACAAAGGAACCCCACAGGTAGGCTCTATAAGGAAAGTTCTATGTTTTTTACCCATAAAACCAGTCACGGGATAGTTTCTACGTTGATGGATAAGGTTCTCAGGGTCATGGACACTAATCGTATCAACATCCTGCAACAGGCTAGCTATATTATGACGGGAGTGACAAAAAGGTCTATCACGAGCAGGGTTCTCATGCTAGGCACACAAGGAGCGAGTCTTTGGAGTCTAACAATACATAACCACCAATATAGAAACTGGTCCTAAGAGTGGTTCCCGGAGTCACGAACCCTTCATGAATCAATTTGTGCGATAGGCTAGTTGTGTTACAACAAGATCTACGAAAAGGTATACTCTATGGGAAGCTTTCATGCTAGGCACACAAGGAGCAAGTCCTCGGGAACTAACACTACTCAACTTCTAAATCTAAACTAGGTGTTCCCTCTTCTTTTCCAGAGCTCGGGCGTAGAGCTTTACTCATGATACCATCCCAGGATCCAACTGACAAGTATGATAATGAGCATATATAAAAGAGAAAGTAATAAAAGAGCAAACAATCATAAAGAGAAAACATGAAGAAAATAAATAAGCAAAGCCAACACACGTCAGAAATTGAACTAAGTTAGGCTTGAATTTCTCTTGCATGGAGCAATGAACTCCCCAACAGAGTCGCCAAATGTCACACCTCGAAAAATATGATATTCGCGATGGGACCCGGAAAAAGTTGTTCGAACAGAGTCGCCACTGAACTTTATTTATTCCAATGAAGGAATAGGAAAATATCAAGAAAACCTTTAAGAGATAAGAACATGGTCATTGCAACCAAATTCTAGGTTTGGGAGTCGATTATGCAAAGGGAAGGTATTAGCACCCCTCATGTCCGTTGTACTCAACGGGAACCTCTTAGTTCTATTTGTGATGAATATTAGCTAATGCTATTTGTTTTTTCCAAGATAATAATGTAAAAAGGGTATGAGTAAAGGATATAGATTGCTAAGGGGAAATGGGTGGTTTTTATTAGGGTGTTCGCCAAGGATTGGGGCCCTTGTGCCTACGTATTCTCATTGCGAAATGAGAAATCAGAGCATCCGTAGTTTGGATTATGGGAATAGATTTGGATAGGAAAAAGAAAAGGTAGAAGGTAGAAAACAAAAGGTGGAAAGGAAAAAAGGTAGCTCACCAAGGATTAAGGCCCTTATTTGGACGAAAACGAAGAATCAGAGCATTCGTAGTTCGTGGAACTACGGTTTGTTGGTTTGTGTTTTTTAATGAACAAGTGTTTAGATTGCATTCTAAAGGTTGAGCATTGCTTGAGCTCGCAATGGGAGGCATTAAAGCATTTGTTTGCATTCGCGTTAGAACGGACTAAACAATATCCTTTTGAAAAAGAGTTTGATAGATTAAAGTGTGTTAAGGGTGAACATGTGTCTAGATCACATTCTAACGCTAAAACCTGGCTTGCTTACTCGCGAGGAGCCTTAAGCGCAAGTTTGTACGCGTTAGAAAGGATTAGACAAATGTATTTTTAAAGAAAAATATTTGAATTGGATTAGGGTATGTTAAGGGTTTCGATCGTACGGGGAAGAGATAGTAAGGTTTTATTGGTTGAGTATTTTAAAGGCGTATGACGACTATTTGACGATTATTACCAGAATGCTTGATCCCAACGATACCTTTTTCATTCGATTAATTATGAAAATTTGTTTGATGGACAATGAACTTTCCAAGGATTGTCCAAAGGAACCATATGGAATGTTAGACTCTAATGCCCCCTCTTTTGTCCAAGTAATTAAGCCAAGTATTTTAGAGACGAAAGATTGAATGAAAAACAACCCAAGATGTAAGCATATGATAAAAATAAAATGTAAGCATGAAAAATTCTATTTAATTATTCTGGATATTTTGGCGAAAATATAAAAATAAAACGACTGAAAAATGAATAAAAAGTCGGGCGCCCAAGTGCCCGAAAAAATAAATTGACTCCACTAAAATTATCAGCACAAAATAAACAACTTAGAAAAATACAGCGTTTGGACATATTTTTAAATAAATCCGGACCGGTTAAAAGGCTCAGACTAATCAAAATGTGTCTGAAAAGTCGTTGAAAAATAAGACGAGCGCTTCAGGTTAAACTGTGCGAATAGTAGATCAATATTACTGATACCTACAAGCTTAATTTCGAAACTTCTTATCCACTATTTTTTGCATCTTGAGAAGCAATTTAACCAGTCTGTCTGTATATCCAATAATTCATTATGGCTAATCATTTTAGGAATTATTCATGATGAATGGTATGTTATGCTATGCAGGAGATGCAAAATGAAAATAATGTCGAATGCAAGAAAATTTTAAAACGGGTAGGACAAATTTGGGGTATGACACTTGCAGGTACATCCATGAGTTATGTGTTAAAAGGAAACTTCAAAACAAGTATTGCCTCTTAGATCCGGTGCACATTGGTCTTACTCGCGATTCAACAGGAAACAATATCCTTCTTTACTTAAAATATAAGTTGAAAGGGAACATCAAAGATTGTTATTTGGCCCCGTTTACCGCAAGTAAGTATATATTAATTTGTGTTTTCATTTATATATCAGTTTTATACATATTAATTATTCTAAATGTTTTTGCAGTTCACATTGGTAACTAATTGTTATATGTCCCAAGAAAAATACTAAAGTTGTGTTTTACTCGTTGCACTCTGAACTGCCCAAAGAAATGGTTAACGCTTTGAATGGGTAAATGATATTATTTTTAACTTTATAGTTGAATAACTTTTATTCATGTTTATTTTTAACCGACGTGTGTAGAGCGATGTAGGAGTATAATGCACTCAAACATAATGTATTTGGTAAAAATTTAGTCTATATTTTCCCAAAAGTAAGTATATTACTTGCGATTTTTGACATTATATTATTTGTGTGTATCAGTGTGATATAAATATATGAAAATTATTTTTAGTCGCGAAAACAACCTGACAGCCATTCATGTGGATACTATGTTATGAGATATATGCTCTATATTATATCCACGTGCATTACAAATGGAAGAATGAAACATAAGGTATTAAC
Source organism: Lathyrus tuberosus (assembly GCA_022829125.1). NCBI lineage: Eukaryota > Viridiplantae > Streptophyta > Magnoliopsida > Fabales > Fabaceae > Lathyrus > Lathyrus tuberosus. The sequence continues at coordinate 2,332,175 of JALAZF010000179.1, forward strand.
TTAATCCATATCTTCTTTAGTTCATGTTGTTGTTATTAACTTATCATTATTTAATTTATGTTTTAATTATAGAAGTTTAATAACAAAACACCATACTCAAAAAAAGATATGGAAGACATCCGATCACGTTGGGCCAGAGTCTTTTTATCTTGTTATGATTCTCTAAAACAATAGTTTTTTCTTGGTTGTAAATAAGAAAATTCTCTTAATTTGTTTTGTGCAAATATGTAAATGTTTGTATGCGGTATTGATGATCAGAAAAATGTAAATTTCTAACTTTGGTTTAAATGATATGATATATTTTAATTTTGTCGCATATTTTGTAGTTTCTATGTAAAAAATGATACAAGCAGGTGAAACTAAGATTTAAAACAATGTAAATCTGATATTCATTGGTTAATAAATTTATAATGCATTTATAAACTCGGATTTAGAAACACCGAGGTGGCAAGTGTAGCCTTCAGATACCTCGTCTGTGTAGCTGAGGTTAAATGCATTTCTTGGCCGATGTTAGATGTGTTATTTTTTTAATTAAGAATTTATTTTTTATTTTAGACCCTTCAAACTATTTATGACGGACAATAATTCAAAATAACTTAGTTTTAAGTTATTTAAAAATATATATAGTTTTAAGTTATGATATTTTTTAAATCAAAATTATTTTTAAAATTTTATTTTAAAAAATTATTATTATATATAGTGCTATTGTTGATTGCCTTTTGCTGGACCATGAGATTAGATTATCTGCTAAAAAATGACATCTTCCAGAGTTGTTTTTCCTCTAAAGTCTATCTCCAGCATAGTCAGCATCACAATAGCCTACTAGCTTGTAATCTTTAGATTTTCTATAACACAAGCCAATGTTAATAGTACCTTTCATATACCTGAAGATCCTCTTAACAACAGTTAAGTGAGATTCTCTAGGATATAATTGGAAGCGATCCCACAAATAAACACTAAACAAAATGTATGGTCTAGAAGCAGTCACATATAGAAGAGAGCCAATCATACCTCGATATAGCTTCTGATCTACCATACCACTTACCCCATCATTCTCAAGGATACATGTAGGATGCATGAGAGTCTTAGACATCTTGCATTCTGGAATTCTGGCACTCAGATACAGATGTTGAAACAAATGTCACAACACCAGGATCAATAACAACTTGATCACAAACACAAAGATGCATGAATGTAAATGACAGAAAAGTAAAATCAACACCAGAATTGTTAACCTAGTTTGGTGTAACTCACCTACGTCTGGGGGCTACCAAGCCAGGAAGGAAATCCACTATTAGTATTATTAATTTGAAGTTAAACAATCACAGTTTACAACTCCTCACTTAATCCCTACCCAATGCAACTTTTACCTAAAAACCACCATCTAGATATGAGAATCCCCTCTCACTTCCTAAATCACCTCAGTGACAACAAACAATCACAATTCCAGTGACTGTATACAAAATAAACAATAGAAGATCACACTTGCAAAACAATAGTTGAACTTCCTTAAAAGCTTCAACCAAGAACAATACACTATTTGCTTAAAAGCTTAGAGTGAACAATGAATAATCAATCAAACTTAATGTATCATAAGATACATGAGTGACATACAATAAACAAATGAAAACTCTAGGGACCAACCAAAATAACGACTAATCCTTATTCTCTAAATTCTTCACAATATGCCTCTTTTTCAAATAAGGTTTTTTCTTCTCTTTAAATAGCCTTCAGACCTACTGAACTTGGGCTTCTTGAGGCGCACAAATAGCAGTGATCACTATAAACTGGCTGCAAATCAACCTGCATAAAATTAGGAGAAAAATACAAACTTTTCTTAAAAGGCTCAAGGATCTTTTTTATGAAAAGTAACAGAATTTGAAATAACATAAATTCCCACAATATACTCCCATAAAAGTCGCCCACACAAGCATCAGAACACACTCAAAAATCACACTAAAATTACCAAAATAGTCATGCCCTAGCTATCTGGTATAACATGTCTTGGAACATGTCACAACATCATGTAGAACATGATGTCTGACTGGCATGGCAGAACATCTGGTTCAACATCTTGCTAACAGCATGTTGCTTTACCAAAATCTAGCCAATCCAAAAACCACAGGACTTACAATCTCCCCCTTTGGCAAATTTTGGCTAAAACAACCTTAGCCCACATTAGAGATACACATAACGAAAACAAAAAATAAGAACACATAAACCCACAAAAAATAGAAACACATAAACCCCAGAACCACAATGTTGTCACACCAAAAAACAACTACTCTGACAGTACAATGTCAAGACATTAGGTCTGACATCACAAAACAACACAAGCCACATGAGAACATGTAAGCTCTGTAGAAACTGCAATCTTGCAGTAGCAAAATAGACAGATACTCCCCCTGTCATGCATACCAGCTCTCCCCCTGAAGGAGAAAACAAAAAACAATTCAAATTCCCATAAAAACAATAACAGCCACCTCAGCCTCACTCCCCCAGAAGACTACAACCTACCACAGAGAATAATAACTTCTCCAAGACACATCTTTTCAGCAACAACAAGTAAGCATGACAGACTATCATGTTCCCCCTAAATAGTTACACAAGTTTAGCAACAAAAACACAACTACTCTTCCTAAGCAGTAGTACACACATGACATAAAGTCATGGCATCTGATCTAACATCAGAAACAACAAACAAAACAACACTTTACTCCCCCTTTCAGTCAAAAATTGACAAAAATAGACTAAATGTAAACATAAATTGAATCACACACAATGGAAGCACAACTGTAACAAAATGCATACAACACAAGTTCATATGAAAAAAAAAAACAAAACAAAAAACAGATGGAAACAAAAACAAATTTAGAGCACTTCAAGATGATCCTCCAACTCTTGCCTCTATCAAAGATCCCATTCAGAAAGACACTTTTTACATCCATCTGATACAACTTAAATCTCAGTAAACTTGCTACCCCTAGTAATAGTCTTATAGATTCAAGACAAGCAACTGTGCAAAGGTCTCATCAAAGTCAACTCCTTCAATTTGAGTGTACCCTTGTGCCACAAGTCTGGCCTTATTCCTAGTTACCACTCCATTCTCATCAAACTTATTCTTATATACCCACCTTGTTCCAATGACATTTGTTCCCTAAGGTCTAGGAACCAAATCCCAAACTTCATTCCTTTTGAACTGCTCTAATTCATCTTGCATGACATTGATCCAGAATTCATCAGTCAGAGCTTCTTTCACATTTTTAGGTTCGATTTTTAAAACAAAACACGCATTGGATATCACTTCTCTTGACCTTGTAATAACCCCTTCATTTGAATTTCCTATTATGAGCTCCTTGGGATGATCCTTCTGAATTCTAATAGAGGGCCCTTTATTTGTCTGATTGTCATCATCTTCCACAATGACATGATCATTGTAAATGTTGTTGTCAGCTTCATTTTCTTCCGTAATAATCTCCTGAGGTGGTGTTTCAACATCATCTTCAACATCTGTATGCCTCTCTTGAGTTGAGTCATCTATTACCACATTAATAGACTCTATCATTATCTTGGTTTTTGTGTTGAAAACTCTATAGGCTCTTCTATTCATAGAATAGCCAAGGAAAATTCCTTCATCACTTTTAGGATCCATTTTCCTTCTTTGTTCATGATCAGCTAGAATATAACACTTGTTTCCAAAGACATGGAAGTACTTAACAGTCGATTTTCTTCCCTTCCATAACTCATAAAGAGTTGTTAAAGTACCAGTTCTTAAGGTAACTCGATTATGAATATAGCATGCAGTATTCATAGCTTCAGCCCAAAAATGATATGGCAGGTGTTTAGCATGAAGCATAACTCTATCAAATTCTTAGAGAGTTCTATTTTTCCTCTCAACTACCCCATTATGCTGAGGAGTGATAGGAGATGAAAACTCATGACCGATCCCTTCAAAAGAACAAAAATCAACAAACTTGTTATTTTCAAATTCCTTTCCATGATCACTTCTAATTCTGACAATTTTGCTTTCTTTCTCTCTTTGAAGCTTTGGCACAAACCCTCAAAGACTCCAAAGACATCAGACTTTTCTCTGATGAAATGCACCCAGGTAAATCTTGAGTAATCATCAACAACAACATAAGCATACCTTTTTCCACCAAGGCTCTCAACTTGCATAGAATCCATCAAGTCCATATGAAGAAGTTCCAACACTCTTGAGGTGGTCAGATGTTGGACCTTGGGATGAGACATCTTGGTTTGCTTTCTAATTTGGAATTCCCCACAAATTTTTCTTCCCTCTATTTTGAGCTCGGGAATTCCTCTAATTGCCTCTGCTGAAACAATTTTCTTCATTCCTCTAAGATGCAAATGACCAAGTTTCTGGTGCCATATCTGAACTTCATCTTCTTTAGATAGTAAACATGTAGGAGAGCTCTTTGTTGAAAGGGGTGTCCATAAGTAACAGTTGTCTTTAGATCTGACTCCTCTCATCAGAACTCCCTCCTTCTCATTTGTGACCCTACATTCAGACTTATTGAAGTTGACCTTCAATCCCTAACCACATAATTGAATGATGCTTATCAAGTTGGCCGTCAATCCTTTTACAAGTAGCACATCTTCAAGACCAGGACATCCTGCACAAGCTAGTTTCCCAATTCCTTGAATTTCTCCTTTTGCACCATCCCTAAAAGTGACATAACTAGTAGAGTGTGGTCGAATATTGACTAGGAAGTTCTCTATACCGGTCATGTGTCTAGAACACCCACTATCAAAATACCAGTCTTCTTTGGCAGAAGCTCTGAGAGAGGTATGAGCAATAAAAGATTTGACAGTCTCTTTTGGAACCTACCTCTTGGTATTTTGCAAAGCCTTATGACTAACCTTGGGTTGAGCAAAAGACCTAGAATATCTATGTAGTCTGAAACAGAAAGGTTTGATATAACTAAACCTATCGCAGTAATGACACTTCAACTGTTGGGCCTTGATACCCTTTTTGCTAACCTGATGCTTGCCTTGATGCTGAGACACTTGTTTTAACATCCTTGAATTTTTTACTTTCCCAGAACCTGGTTTTGTATCCTGGAGGTCTCCTTTCAGGAACTATTATTAAACCCTATGCCTCTCAGGTCACCAGCTCTTTGTCCAACTTGAAGGATTTCGTCTAACATGTTAGAACCAGTGTTCAACATTCTTATAGACTTGGTCATATTTTCAAGCTTGGAAGTCAGCATGGTTACTTCATCCTGTAGACTGTAGATGTTTGGCATGCATTCTTCCTTCTCATACTGTAGTTTAGCAATAATTTCTTGTTGTTTCTCACTCTTAGTGCACATATTTTTGTAGGAAATAACCAGTTCAACATAAGAAGTCTCTCCATCACTGGACTCTACATCAGATGCCCATCTTCCAGTCAAAGCAGTCACATGTTTTGCTATTTCACCATCACTTCCACTTTCCTCTTCAGGCTACAAAGCTGCCAATCCCTTAGATTATTTCTTCATATAAGTGGGACACTCTGCTTTAAAGTGTCCAAATCCTTCACACTCATGACATTTTACCCCTCTATTCTCTTCAATTCTTGCTTTTCCTTGAGGATTATAGTTGGAGTCATAACTGATGTTCTGGACATTTGGTTTTGACTTCCTCTCCATTCTTCTCAGCACTTGATTGAGCTGTCTTCCTAGTAACACAATGGCATTGGCCATTCCTTCATTTGTGTCAAGACCACTTTCTTCCACTTCATCTCCTGAATTTGAAACAAAGGCAATGCTTTTGCTCTTTTTCTCAGTTCTATCATTTAAGGTAATTTCAAATGTTTGAAGTGAGCCAACTAACTCATCAACCCTCATACTGCTAATATTTTGGGCTTCCCTATGGTAGTGACTTTCATGTCAAACTTCTTAGGAAGAGACCTAAGAATCTTCCTCACCAACTTCTCATCTGAAATCTTCTCCCTCAATGCACTAAAGGCATTAGCTATTTCAAGTATATTCATGTGAAAGTCATGAATAATTTCATCTTCTCTTATCTTCAGATTATCAAATTTGGTGGTGAGAAGTTGAAGTCTTGACATGTTCACTTTGGACGTCCCTTCATGAGTTGTCTTGAGAATTTCCCAAGCATCCTTAGCCACAGTACAAATGTTGATCAGCCTAAACATATTCTTGTCAACTCCATTGAATAAAGCATTCAAGGCTTTGGAGTTTCCAAGAGATGTCTCATCTTCCTCCTTGGTCCAATCTTCTTCTGGCTTCAAGGTTTCTTTTCCATCTTTATCTTTAATCACAGGGTGCTCCTAGCCCTTGATGACAACCTTCCAAGTTCTGTTATCCATAGATTTCAAGAAAGCCACCATACGCGCCTTTCAATAGTCATAATTAGTGCCATCCAAGATTGGAGGCCTATTAACATTTCCTCCTCCTTCCTTGTACATAGTACCAGAATACAAACTCCCTGGAACTCACCCAAAAAGAGAACAGGGTGACATGCTCTGATGCCAATTGAAATTCTGGCACTCAGATACAGATGTCGAGATAGATGTCACAACACCAAGATCAACAACAGCTTGATCACAAACACAAAGATGCAGGAATGTAAATGACAGGAAAGTAAAATCAACACCAGAATTATTAACCCAGTTCGGAGCAACTCACCTACGTCTGGGAGCTACCAAGCCAGGAAGGAAATCCACTATTAGTAGTATTAATTTGAAGTTAAACAATCACAGTTTACAACTCCTCACTTAATCCGTACCCAGTGCAACTTCTACCTAGAAATCACCATCTAGATATGAGAATCCCCTCTCACTTCCTAAATCACCTCAGTGACAACAAACAATCACAATCCCAGTGACTGTATACAAAACAAACAATAGAAGATCACACTTCCAAAACAATATTTGATCTTCCTTAAAAGCTTCAACCAAGAATAATACACTCTTTGCTTAAAAGCTTAAAGTGAATAATGAATAATCAGTCAAACTCAATGTATCAGAAGATACATGAGTGACATACGGTTAACAAATGAAAACCCTAGGGACCAACCAAAATAACGGTTAATCCTTATTCTCTAAATTCTTCACGGTATGCTCTCTTTTTCAAATAGGGATTTTTCTTCTCTTTAAATAACCTTCAGACCTACTGGACTTGGGCTTCTTGAGGCACACAAATAGCAACGATCAGTATAAACTGGCTGCAAATCAACCTGCATAAAATTAGGAGAAAAATAAAAACTTTCCTAAAAAGGCTCAAGGGTCCTTTTTATGAAAAGTAACAGAATCTGCAATAACAAAAATTCCCACAATATACTCCCATAAAAGTTGCCCACGTGTGCATCAGAACACACTAAAAAATCACACTAAAATGACCAAAATATTCATGCCCTAACTATCTAGTATAACATGTCCTGGATCATGTCACAACATCATGTAGAACATAATGTCTGACTGACATTGCAGAACATCTGGTTCAACATCTTGCTAACAACATGTTGTTTTACAAAAATGCCGCCAATCCAAAAACCACAGGACTTACACATTCTGACATGTCAAACTTCTTCAGAAGTTCTTTGGTGTACGTGCTCTGATGAATGTACGTTCCTTATGGACTCTGATTGATCTGAATCCCCAGAAAGAACTTGAGTTCTCCCATCAGGCTCATCTAAAACTCTGCCTGCATAGACTTAGCAAAATCCTTGCGCAACGTAGCATTAGCAGAACCAAAAATAATATCATCAACGTAAATCTATACAACAAGAATGTCATTTTTGAATGTTTTACATAAGAGAATTGTATCTACCTTCCCTCTGGTGAAATCTTTTTAAAGAAGAAACTTGCTTAGTCTTTCATACCATGCCCGGGGAGCTAGTTTAAGCCCATACAATGATTTCTTAAGCTTGAAAATAAAATTTGGATTTTTAGAGTTTCCAAATCCATGGGGTTGGTGTACATATACTTCTTCAGTAATGCAACCATTCAGAAATGCACTCTTAACATCCATCTGATATAAGACGATGTTATGATTAACAACAAATGAAATCAAAAGATGAATAGACTCTAACCTGGTAACTGTTACAAAGGTTTATGTATAGTCAATCCTTTTTTTCTGACTATAACCTTGTGCTACCAGCTGTTACACCCCAAAATTTGCCCTCCTTACTTTATTACTAACTGGCTTATGTTGCATTGCATTTTGCATTATCATGTGTGCATATCATTGGTTCTTAGCATGGGGTCAAGGTGCCTGAGGCAGTGCTTCAGAGGGTCAAGCAAGAGTCCTGGTATTGTCCAAGAGAGCTCAGGTGGATCATCCTCTCCTAACCAGTGCATAGATTAGGGTTTTGAGATTCTTGGGTTTATTGCTCCAATGGGCAAGCTCCTTAGGTTTTTATCATCATCAAATGGCATATATTATCTTTGTTGGAGAGGATACACATCATATTCAGAGGGATTTGGATTTGGAGACTGTGCTATTTCCTCCTAGACTGAGGATACCACAACTAGGGTTTGCTATAAAGTCAGTTTATTTCTGATTTTTTGGGCAAGACTTGATTCCATGGTACTCCTTGGGTCCCTAAGTACCTAGGGATGGGAGGTTGTCCATCAGTTTGTTTCAGGGGAAGTTCAATTGGCCAATGGATTGAAAATCAGTTGAATTGGATAAAAGTCAACAGTGAGAGGAGAAGTCAACTGTGGAATTTTGAGGTTCTCTCCAAGGTTTAAAGGTCTCACATCCTCATATGGTCTTCAAGGGTCAACCTTCATACATATTTATCAGAAATCAGGAGTTGGTGCAAAGTTTCTATATTTGGAAAGTGACCTATAATGAAAAGTTTCCAATTTTGGCAAGTATCTACACTTCATTCAACTTGACTTTTCATTATCAAGAAAGCTTCAAATGAATTTTTCTCCAACATGAAAGTTGAATATCTTTTTCTCCTCTTTCCAACAAGTACTAGTGGGTCTCCATATCATTTGTGAAGCTCTAATTATGGTCCAAAGAAGGCAAGGTGGTTTTTAGGGTTTCATTTTCACAACTTTTAGGTTTTGGGACATATGGACCTATGATTAATTCCATTGCTTCAAGACATGTTCCAACATCCAAAAACAATTCCTAAGAAGCATTTTTGGCTTTTTAATAAAGTTATTCCATGGTTTATTCTTCACTTATTTTTTATTATTAAAAAAAAAAGCCAAGTCATCAAAAAACTCATGAATCATTTGTTTTCAAGGCCCAATTTAAATATGGTGTGATTAGCAATCCAAATGAAGGTGATCTATCAAATAATTCTCAAGTATCCATGCAAGGAGAAAGGTGTAATTCACATTATGCATTTTTCCAAAATTATTCAAAAATCATTAAACAATGGATTACCCAAGCCCAATTCCTCATCAGAAGAAAACCCTAGCCTATTTAAACCTATCCATGCACTGGTTAGGGTTCATTTCACGTGCATTTGGAGGAGAACCACAATTTGGAACCCTAAAGTTTTCTTTCCTTGGATCTCACGAATTAAAAGGTCTTTCTTCAAAGTTCTTCCACAAATCTCTTCCTGGTGATTTCTAGAACACAACCCAACCACCATTCGCAGCCAAAAGCAAGGATTGGAGCTGTGCCATCTCAGGTTGCAGGTGGTGGCCGGTGGTAGGGTTCCAGCGGCTGGCGATGGTCCGGCGAAGGAGGGTGTCTGGAGGTTGAAGACGCAATCTGGGCCGTCCATGGCTTGGATCGTGTGGCCACGATGCTGCCACCTATTAATTCTTTTATTTTTTTTTCTGAATTTTAATTAATAATTACGTGCATATTACCCCACGCTATTATCATGGACCTCCCAATCATTTTATTTAGTTTTGTTTACTTTTATATTAGTTGACTAATCATGAGCCATTGGATGAATCAAACGAACCACAACACGCCACCACATTAATGAACGCACATGCACGGCACATGGGGGCGCACGGTAAGCTCCCAGGTTTTTACTTTTTTTTCTGAATAATTGGGTGGGCTGGGCTGCTATTCGCACCCCCCACCCTGGCCCAACCTGCATTTCCAATGAATTTTCCTTACTTCTCACACCCCCTACGAATTAATTCATTTTATTTTATTTTAATTTTACATTTTCATATTTTAATTATTAAAATTATGTAATTGCATTAAAAAATTACTAAAAAATTTCATACATCATATTTATCATTTTAATAATTTTTACAAATTTTATTTTTTATTTTTATTTTATTTTTATCATTTAAACTAATTATTTATTCAATTTCTTTTTGCATTACTCACATCATGCATACTTAAAATTATTTATTTTATTTCTCTACAACCATAAAATATTTTTGATCCGTTCTTTTTGAATTTGTTCACTAACATCCTAAATTGCATAAAAATATTTTTCTTTTATTTTTAAATTTATTTCATATTGCATTTTGGTCCTTCCTTTTGGCACACTGAACCCTACTTCCCACCTGAATTTTGTATGATTAATTGAATGACTAACACTTTGAATTTTTGTAGGGATTTTTGGTATGTTGTTTGTCTCTGGTTGAGGGACCTTGAAATTTAATTTGGGAATTTTAGGATTTATTTCTCTATTTATTTAATTGTTTTCACTTGAGATCTGCTTATATGTGTATTTCTGACCACATCCGATTATCTGTTTGAAAAGGCACTTGTGCCATGTGCTTTGGGGTTGTTCCTTTGATTTCTGAATTCACGTTTGGATTATTATCATTGTTGTTTGCCATTGTTTGATTTTCATTCACCTCATTTCTCTTATTTATGTCTGTTTCTCACTAACCTTTTATGCAGGGACTAAGGTAAGTTCTTTAAGGGTATGGATAAGTATCCATGGTCACCCTTACCTTTTCCTTCCCTCATCTTCTTCCTTTAGGATTTAGGTTGTCGTCAAACCTCACTAACCGTAGGTCACCCATGCATGATAACTTTAGGATTCATAGTCCCCCTTTAGAGTTACCTTTGTGTCTTCTCTCTTCTCATCTCAAATTTCTTTAAAACACTTAATAAGAATAAGGTGTATTGCGCACGAGCCTTAAGTATGGGGAATGAGAAATGAGGGGCTTCCTCTCATATTTCTAGAGTGCTTAGCGAGCGTCCTGTCTTGGGACGATGCGTTAAGTATTCGCCCCTGTGCCCTAGACTTTGGTTCAATGCAACTTAGGAACTAACTTAAGCCACTTCTGTCCTAAAAAACACAAACCAACTTCAAACCTTTTTGTCCTTCGGGACCTTCAACTTAAAGGCTATTTTCAAAAAGGGCGCGTTATTTTCCGTCTGAGACGTAAACAGACATCGACCCTAACTGTCGGACGCGAACTTAACGTCGCTCATAAAAAACACAAAAAGAACTTGGTCCGAACTACGTTGACTCTGAATTCCCCATTGCACAAGGGGGTACGTAGGCCTAGGACGTCGACGTCCTACCGAGTCTGTCTTTGTCTTCCCCTCTCCCGTTTTAGTACAACCCTATATGATAGTATAACTTACCCTTAGAATAGACAACAAGCGTGGATCCCATCGAGTACGATGGACGCGTGGGGTGCTAGCACCTTCCCCTCGCGTAACCGACTCCCGAACCCAGGCTATGGTTGCGATGACCATTCCTTTCCCTCTTCCTCAAGTTTATGCGGTGTTCCCTTTCCCTCTCTTGGGATAAATTTACACGGCTGGCGACTCTGTTTTTCCGCGCCACTCTCGCGTTTGTACCTGGATGAAAATCCTGGGAGCGACAGCTGGCGACTCTGCTGGGGAACTGGTTGACCTATGTTGGTCCATCCCTAAGCGAGTCAATCCTAACGCTTGCTTGTCTCTTTGGGTGTTTTGTTTTTGTTTTGCTTTATTTTTATTTTTACCGCATTTTCTGCATTTCATTCTTTACTGTCATGCTGCTGTGCTGTGCTGGCTGTCTTTGTTTTGCAGGTTGGGTGGGTCTGAGAGCTAAGCCCAATACCCAGGCTTGAGTATACCCTAGGACTAGTGTGGAAAGTAGTGGGACCTACGTGCCCGCTTGGTACGTTTGTGTGTTCACGAAATTCACAACCAGACGAGGCTATCTTGGGACGCATTCTAACGTGTGTGTCTTGCGCATGTTGGGGTGTTGATCTAGAGAGCTGTCAACTCTGGTGACCGATCATTGAGGACTTTAGTGGAAACATCCCTCTTTAGTGGTGACAGTGGCAGACCACATCCTGTGGCAAACCCATTCGCACCCGAGGGCCCGCTTTGGAACTCGCATAGGATGGCCCCTGCGTTTTGAAGAGAATCAGTGGAGGCACTCCTCGATTGACTTTAGTACTGTACCCCGAGGGATGAATGTACTATTGTTTCTCGACCTCAGTGCCAAAGTTGAGGACCTTCCGCTTTGGAGAATCAGTTGAGGCCTCCTCGATTGATGATGATGCCAAACCAGAAATGGTGAACGTATCATCATTTCTCGACCTGAGAGCCCGGGATACTGAACATCCTAGTACCCACATGTGAGAGGGGATGGGCGTTTGCAGGTTTGTAGGAAACCGAGACTTTCAACCTACCCGGTTTTCTGGATTTCTCATCAATGTCTGATTATTTGAGTTCCTCAGTGGATCAGAGTTCTGGTTTTCTGGTTTCTCGTTCAGCTAACAGCACAGCACATCCAGCAGTGTGCCTTGACCCCATGTTTGCATGAGCATATCATTTTTCTTGCATTCTGACGTGTTTTACATTTCTCAGGGCTTGCATCTTACTCTTGATTCTGCTTTTCTGAGGTTGCTTCAGTATGGATGTTCAGAGAAAGAAGACTGTCGCCTATTCATTCCCAGAGCCGACTTTGACACTGATTCACAAACTGATTAATATGGCTGGTTCTGGAGTTCGTACAGAGTTTAGTGGAAGGTATGGAAGACTTCTGAAATTTGTATACAACATCTCCAAGTATGAGAAGGATGCCATTCACACACTTCTTCAGTTTTACGATCCGTCTCTGCGTTGCTTCACTTTCCCGGACTACATCTTGGCTCCAACGTTGGAGGAGTTCTCATTTATTTTGGGAATTCCTATCAGTCATGATATAGTTTTCTTTTCTGAGGAACACCCCGGTATAAAAGAAATGGCTGTGGCTCTTCATATTAGTGAATCCGTCCTGAACAGTAATATTGAAGAAAAACAAGGAGTTAAGGGTTTCCTATTGAAGTTCCTGTTTGATCAAGCCTGCATACATGTCAAAGAGAAGAACTAGACTGCCTTCTAAGCTATCCTAGCTATGTGTATCTATGGGATTGTTTTGTTTCCGAATATTCCTGATCTGGTGGATATGCATGCCGTCAGAATCTTTATTTCGAAGAATCCTATACCTACCTTGCTAGGTGATGTGTACCATTCAGTTCACTATAAGAATGAGAATAGGCGTGGGAAAACTGTAAGTTGCTGTGCACCACTCTTAGCTACTTGGTTTTTGAGTCGTCTCCCTGAATCTGGCGCTTTCGTTGATACGAAAGATTCTCTGAAGTGGTCTAAGAGGGTTATGGGCTTGACTGCTGATAACATCGTTTGGATTAATCGTGACTTGCTAGGAATGGAGATTATTTGCAAATGCGGAGAATTCCCTAATGTTCCCTTGTTAGGGAGGAAAGGTGGAATTAACTACAATCCCTCCCTAGCTATCAGACAGTTTGGCTATCCTTTGAAGAATCCACCCGAAGAGCGAGATGTCTGAGAGTCTTTGTTCTTCAATGGTATTGAGGATCAAGGGTTGATAAGAAAAGTTGTGAATGCTTGGAAACAGGTGACTAAGAAGGGTAAGATTCCATTCGGGAAAAGTAACAATCGGGCTTTCCCTCCCTATACAGAGTGGATTAAGAAGAGAGCAGAAGAGGAGCTTCTTCCATTCCCGGTGGAACCACCTTTGTACCCTTTGGTGATCGAGCCTCCTACCACCGTTGAGTTGGAGAAGTATAACAAATTATGGGCTGAAAAGGAAAGGTTGCGGGAAGAGAATAGTGAGCTAAAGAGAGAGATTTATCAGTGGAAGCATGAGCGGGGCGAAGCTGTTCATACCGCCAAGTTGAAGACAGAGCTTCTTGCTAAAGCAGAAAGAGAGCTTGCTGACATGGTCGCATCCAGAGAAAGAATGAAATAAGCTTTGGATGGTATCAGTAGCGTTCTCAGGTCCAAGGAGGAGGAATTAGGCAAGGCTTTGTTGAATATTCACAGGTTCAATGATCACCAAGAAACTGCCATGGCTGAGAATAAGAGAAAGGAAGACGACTACATAGCTAAGATTGATCAGTTGAAGTCGACGCTCAAGAAGAAAGACGCCGAGATCTTATCAGGGATATTCAAGAGACAAGTAGTCGAAGATCGACTCAAGGAAGCCATAGCCTCCGTGGAAGAACTGAAAGTCCAAGCTGAAGTGAAGAAACCTAGGCATGAGGGTCCTAGCATGGATGGTGTTTCTGGAGAAGACGCTTGGGAGTTATATTGCCGATACTTGGATGGGATCATACACAGGAGAGGCCTTCTCATTCAAGGGCTAATTCAGAGGCCGAAGCATCCCGACACCAGAAAGCTGTTCAAGGAGATTCAAGACTGGTGCAGAAAGCATAATGGATGGGGAGGATTGACACTTGTAAATTTTGATGATATGCCATAGTTTTCTGTCCTCTTTTATTGTATGTGGATCACCACCAGGCTTGTTGGTTGGGACCTATGGTTTTATATTCAGACTTGTTATCTCGGATTTGTGATTGTTGACATTTGGATTTCTCTGCTTTTCTTAATATATGAGCAGAAGTTCCATTATATCTTGTTATTAAACCGGAATCAAGGGGTGGATCGCCCTGTGAATTTTCAAACACGTCCATTTGCATTTGCATATTCATAATCATTTTGCATAATCATTTTGCATGACAGGTGTTTATCTCCGGTATTCTTATCTTGCTCTCATCTCAGAATTGCAGATCAGCATATTCATCGGTATCCTACTAAGTAGAATCGGAAGAGACTCATGGATCAGCTACAGAATGAGATCATTGAGATGCGAACTCGCATGAACCAATTCATGGAATTGATGTAAGGGGTTGCTTAGGGACAAGAACAGTTGAGAACTCTCGTTCAGCCACTGATTGCGAGGGTTGATAATGATGGTGTCCTTCATGGAGGACTTCAGACTGGTGTTACTGATGATGGTCAGAATGGTCCTACTAGCGGAGGTGTTCCTGCTTCTGGTGTTGTGATTCCTCCGGGCGGAGTAGAAAGTGTTGTGATTCACACTGCAGTGGGAGGTGGTACTGGTACTGGCGCATTTCAGGGTCGTCGGTATGATGATGTTCAGGATGATGTATTTTCTTTGCCAGGTGGGGATGCTGGTCCCCAGACTGATCAGGATCAGAGGATCTGACTGATTGAGGAACAGCTAAGGGGTGTTGTGAATCAGGATTCTGTGGGAATGGATCTAGAGGATTTAGGGCTGGTTCCAGGCGTTGTTATTCCACACAAGTTCCAGACTCCCACTTTCGAGAAGTATAATGGTATGACTTGTCCGAGGACCCACGTCAGGGCGTATGCAAGCAAGATGGCTGCATATGCGAAAAATGAAAAGCTGATGATGCATTGCTTCCAGGATAGCCTATCTGGGGCATCCCTGGAGTGGTACATGCAACTGGAAAGGAAGGATGTGCGTAGTTGGAGAGCTCTGGCAGGGGCATTTATCAGACATTACCAATATAACACTGATATGGCTCCTAATAGAACACAGTTACAGAATCTGTCGCAGAAGAACAATGAGAGTTTCAAGGAGTACGCTCAGAGGTGGCGTGAACTGGCAGCTAGAGTTCAGCCTCCCATGTTGGAGCGTGAAATGATAACTATGTTTATGGCCACCTTGCAGGGTCATTACTATGAAAAGCTGGTACCATGTATGACTGGAAAGTTTGCTGACTTGATCTTAGTGGGGGAAATGGTGGAAAGCGGAATCAAGGCGGGGAAGATATTAGGCAGTGATGGGTCCTCATCTGGAGGAAGCAAGAAGCCTTATGCCAATGGTTATAAGAAGAAGGAGGGAGATACAAACTCTGTGTCATCATATCGTGGTAGAGATGGACCTCGTCAGAACTACAATCAGCAGGTGGCTTATGTAACCATCCCAGCAGCACCTCAGCAGCCAGCAGTGACTCAGCAACAAAATCAGGCTCCTCGCCGGTCTCAGCCTCTGACTAGGCGGGATAGGCATTTTGACACTCCACCTCTTTCACACGCTCAATCATTTCAGTACTTGCTACAGCTACAGTTAATCCAGAAGAGAACATTGGCTCCACCTACTGGTAATCCACCTCCCAGCTATGACGCCAATGCCCACTGTGAGTTTCATTTTGGGGCGCCCGGACATTATATTGAAAACTGTAAAGCTTTTAAGCATCAGGTTCAAGATCTGCTGGATTCCAAAGCCATCAATTTCTCCAATGACGTCCCGAATGTGAATCAGAATCCGATGCCGAATCACGGTGGGCCGAAGGTCAATGCTATTATTAAAGACTGTGAAGACGTGAGTTTGATTTCAGATGTGAACGAAGTCCAAACTCCCTTGGGTGTGGTGAAGGAAAGACTGTTGAAGGGAGAGGTATTTCCCGGTTGTGATGAAGGTTGTGTAGAATGTGTGTCGCAGCCAGGCGGTTGTGATTTATTGAAAGCAGGTATTCAGAAAATGATCAGCGAAGGGGTATTACAGTTTGACAGGGGCTGTAAGCAGAGTATTATTACTGACAGAGAGATTGATGTTGCCACGATAACAATTCCATTCAAGACGATAACTATATCAGCGCCGACGAGACCAGCGCCGGTCACTATCACTGTTCCCGGACCAGTTCCGTATGAAAGTACCAAGGCCATCCCATGGAATTATGGGGCCGAGGTGTTTGTTAATGGTAAGAAGCTGGAATTGGAAAAGACATCAGCTGTGAATACAGGGGTGGAAAATCTTGTTGAAGCAGGGGCTATCACTAGGAGTGGTAGAGTCTCTATTCCCTCCGAGAATCAAGCTAGCAGTTCAAGACAAGACAGAGGTAAGCAGATGATGGATGAGTCTGTACAGAGGCAGCAAGCTAATAATTCTACGGCAAAGCCAGGTGGGGATACTTTCTCAGAAGACGTAGAAGAGTTTATGAGGTTGATCAGAAAAAGTGGTTACAAGATTGTTGACCAACTCCACCAAACTCCATCGAAGATTTCCATCCTATCCTTACTGTTGTGCTCCGAGGCACACCGAAATGCATTGCTGAAGGTTCTGAATATGGCTTATGTACCACAGGAAATATCCGTCAATCAGCTAGAAGGGGTTGTGGCTCATGTGAATGCTGGTAATGGTTTGGGTTTCACCGATTTAGATTTGACTCCGGCTGGGAGGAATCACAACAACGCTCTGCATATTTCAGTGGAATGCCGTGGTTCTTTGATGTCGCATGTGTTAGTTGATACTGGGTCGTCTTTGAATGTGTTACCAAAGAAGGCTTTGATGAAGTTGGATACTCGTGGGTTAATTTGTACGCCAAGTGACTTGGTGGTACGTACTTTTGATGGCTCCAAAAGGTCAGTGTTTGGAGAGTTAGTTTTACCGATCAAGGTGGGCCCTGAGATTTTCAACACCACCTTCTACAAAATGGATATTCAGCCCGCCTATAGTTGTTTGTTCGGCCGCCCATGGATCCATGGTGCTGGGGCAGTAACTTCTACGCTGCACCAGAAGTTGAAGTATATGGTGGATGGCCACGTTGTGACTGTTTGTGGTGAAGAAGATATCATGGTGAGTCACCTATCGACCTTCAAGTATGTAGAGGTAGATGGTGAGATACAGGAAACTTTGTGCCAAGCCTTTGAAGCTGTGAAGATTCCCCAGGAACCCCCAAAGGCAGTCACTCCCCCTGAGGCGGTTATCTAACCTGAAGTCGTCATACAACCAGAAGTTCCAATGTCCTCTTTCAAAGAGGCGCGTGCTATAGTTGAAGTTGGTGGTTCTCAGAAGTGGGGCAGTGTTATTGATGTTCAAAGGAAGCAAGATACTCATGGACTGGGATACAAGCCACCTAGGCGTTCTGAAGAGCCTCCCAAGTTCTATGGTCCAGTCCGTTTCACCAGTGCCGGTGTCTTCTTCGACAGAGTCAATGCTATTGAGGATGAAGGAGATAGTGATTGTGACATGGATGAATGGATCCGTCCCTGCATTCCTGGTCAGAGTCTAGGCATCTGGTCCTCCGAGAAAGTTATCCAAGTGATGCGCCCAGAGTAATTTACTTTTGTTTTCTGTTATGTTGAGTCCTACGCTCTGCCCAAGGCGTAGTGACGTTTATTTGTAGGGCTTGGTTGTTTTATTTGCTATTTTTATCATCAATAAAGGACGTTTTTTCATTCAAATATTTTGATCCCTATTTTTCTATTTTTTTACTTTTTGCATCAACCCACATCAAAATGGCAATGTGTTTTCTTATTTGTTGCACTCATAATGAACATAAAACATCCATCATGCAGGTTCCTTTATTCAGATTCCACCCATGACTTAGCTATGGCTCGATATGACTTCGACAATCCCATCTATCAGGCCGAAGAAGAGACTGACGAAGATTGTGACTTACCAGAAGAATTAGCCAGGCTACTGAAACAGGAGGAAAGGGTTATTCTACCTCATCAGGAGGAGGTTGAGAGTGTTAATCTGGGAACCGAGGATGTTAAACGAGAAGTAAAGATTGGGGCTGCCCTGGAAGATACTGTTAAGGGAAGATTGATTGAGTTACTTCGAGAGTATGTGGATATCTTCGCCTGGTCTTACCAAGACATGCCCAGACTTAATACTGACATTGTTTCACACCGGCTGCCACTTAAAGAGGGTTGTACACCAGTCAAGCATAAGTTGAGAAGGACGAAACCAGATATGGCTGTCAAGATCAAGGAAGAGATTCAGAAACAGTTGGACGCCAGATTTCTTGCTGTGACAAATTATCCTCCGTGGGTTGCTAATATTGTACCTGTACCTAAGAAGGATGGGAAGGTCAGGATGTGTGTTGATTACCGAGATTTGAATAGGGCGACCCCGAAGGATGATTTCCCGCTCCCCCACATTGACGTGTTAGTGGACAATACTGCTCAATATTCTGTGTTTTCCTTCATGGATGGCTTCTCTGGGTATAACCAAATCAAAATGGACCCAGAGGACATGGAGAAAACTACGTTCATAACACCGTGGGGAACATTTTGCTACAAGGTAATGCCCTTTGGATTGAAGAATGTTGGGGCAACCTATCAGCGCGCGATGGTGACTCTCTTTCATGATATGATTCACAAGGAGATCGAAGTCTATGTTGATGACATGATTGCGAAGTCACAGACAGAGGAAGAACACTTGGTAAACCTCCAAAAGTTGTTCGAAAGGTTGAGGAAGTTCAGATTGAGATTGAATCCGAACAAGTGCACCTTCGGTGTGAGGTCTGGTAAATTGCTGGGATTCATTGTTAGTGAAAGAGGTATCGAGGTTGATCCTGCAAAGATAAGAGCCATACAGGAGATGCCTGAGCCAAGAACAGAGAAAGAGGTTCGTGGTTTCTTGGGGAGGTTGAATTACATTGCCAGGTTCATCTCTCATCTGACAGCTACATGTGAACCAATTTTCAAGTTGTTAAGAAAGGACCAAAAGGTCAGGTGGAATGAAAATTGTCGAGAGGCGTTTGAAAGGATAAAGACGTATTTGCAGGAACCGCCAGTCCTTATGCCACCAGTGTCTGGGAGACCGTTGATTATGTACCTTACGGTTCTTGAGAATTCGATGGGTTGTGTGCTCGGTCAACACGACGAGACGGGTAAGAAAGAGCACGCCATTTACTACCTGAGTAAGAAGTTCACTGATTGCGAATCCAGATACTCTATGCTGGAAAAGACATGTTGTGCACTCGCTTGGGCAGCCAAGCGCCTAAGGCAGTATATGTTAAATCACACAACCTTGTTGATTTTGAAGATGGATCCGATTAAGTACGTGTTTGAGAAGCAAGCACTTTCTGGAAGGATAGCCCGTTGGCAGATGGTTTTGACAGAGTACGATATTCAGTATATTTCTCAGAAGGTCATTAAGGGAAGTGTTCTATCAGAATATCTTGCTGATCAGCCAGTCGAGGATTATCAGCCTATGAAGTTTGAGTTTCCAGACGAGCATGTTATGTTTCTGAAAATGAAGGATTGTGAAGAGCCTCTGCCTGACGAAGGACCTGAGATTGGATCACAATGGAAGATGATTTTTGATGGGGCTGTTAACTCATATGGTAATGGAATTGGGACAATCATTACAACTCCGAAGGGTTCTCATATACCTTTCACTGCCCGATTAGCATTCGTGTGTACCAACAACGAGGCGGAGTATGAAGCATGCATCATGGGGTTAGAAAAAGCAATTGATTTGAGAATTAAGAACCTCGATGTCTATGGTGATTCCGCGTTGGTGGTTAATCAGATTACAGGAGAATGGGAGACTCGTCAGGCAAATTTGGTACCTTATAACAACTATGCCAGAAGGTTGTTACCTTTCTTTGATAGGGTGGATTTTCATCATGTGCCCCGAGCTGAGAATCAGATGGCTGATGCGTTGGTGACGTTGGCATCTATGTATAAGGTGAACCGTTGGAATGAAACTCCGTCGATTAGAATCATGCGTCTGGACAGACCAGTTTTTGTGTTTGCAATCGAAGAGGTGTCAGATGACAAGCCGTGGTATCATGATATTAAGGTTTTTCTGAAGAGACAAGAGTATCCAGAGGGTGCCTCCACCAAGGATAAGAAGACTTTGAGAAGGTTGGCAGGGAACTTCTTTCTGAACAAGGATGATGTGTTATATAAGAGGAACTTCGATATGGTCTTGCTACGTTGTGTTGATGAACACGAGGCAAGCTCATTGATGGAGGAAGTTCACGAGGGTTCTTTCGGTACTCATTCCAGTGGACACACCATGGCTAGAAAGTTGTTGAGAGCAGGATATTACTGGATGACTATGGAGTCAGATTGTTTCAAGTATGCTCGGAAGTGCCATAAATGCTAGATTTATGCAGATAAGATGCACGTACCACCTACGCCTCTAAATGTGTTGTCGTCTCCTTGGCCTTTTGCAATGTGGGGTATAGATATGATTGGAAAGATTGAGCCTACTGCTTCCAATGGGCATTGTTTCATTTTGGTTGCCATTGACTATTTTACAAAGTGGGTGGAGGCAGCCTCGTACGCCAATGTCACCAAGCAAGTGGTAGCCCGGTTTATAAAGAAGGACATCATCTGTCGTTATGGGGTCCCGGAGAGAATCATTACTGATAATGGCTCGAATTTGAACAAGATAATGAAGGAACTATGTCAGAGTTTTAAAATCGAGCATCACAATTCTTCTCCGTATCGGCCAAAGATGAATGAGGCTGTTGAGGCGGCAAATAAGAACATCAAGAAGATTGTGCAGAAGATGGTGGTAACATATAAGGACTGGCATGAGATGTTACCTTACGCCTTGCATGGTTACCGTACTTCGGTGCGTACGTCAACTGGGGCAACCCCTTTCTCATTGGTGTATGGTATGGAAGCATTTTTACCCTTAGAGGTCGAGATTCCATCTTTGAGAGTTCTGGCAGATGTGAAGCTTGACGAAGCTGAATGGGTACGCTCCAGGTTGGATCAGTTAAACCTTATTGAAGAAAAGAGATTGACAGCCATCGTACATGGTCGTTTGTATCAGAGCAGGATGAAGCACACCTTTGATCAGAAAGTGCGTCCTCGGAATTTTCAGACAGGTGAATTGGTTTTGAAAAGGATCTTTCCTCCTCAGACAGATCACAGGGGCAAATGGACTCCAAACTACGAAGGGCCGTATGTAGTCAGAAAGGTTTTCTCTGGTGGAGCCTTACTACTTTCAACTATGGATGGCGAAGATTTTACCTCCCCTGTAAACGCAGACGTAGTCAAAAAAATACTTCGCATAAAAGAGACCCGCTGGACATAAAAAGAAAATCCAGGCAAAAAAGGGGCATCCCGACGAGCCATAAAAAGGAAAAGGTTCGGGCAAAAATTAGGGATAAAATGTAAAAAGAGATGTGTAAACCCACAAAGTTGAAAACCTGAAAAGGCACCTTTGGCAAAAATGGGTATCCCGGTGGATTGAAAACCCGAAAAGGGCGATCCAGGCAAAAGTTAGGGATTTATAAGCGAAAGGCTACGGTCTGCGTTCGATCTGTGAACACTTTCAACACCCGAAAATTCTGAAAGAAAAAGATCAGTACAGTTAGTCTCTTCGAAGGTCAAGACGTTTGTGGATAAGCAAGTCGTATGGGTCATAGCTGAGTCGAATCATGGTGGATATCTGTTCCCACATTGCCGACATGTGTATTTTCTTTTTGTTTTTGCGCAATTACCTCTTTCTAGGAATTGCTTCCTATTGTAAATGCCTATTTACAGGCCAATCTTCAATAAAATATTCATTTCATTCAAAGAGCTTTCCATTGTTTGTTTTACTTTTACTTTTACTGTTTTGTTTGCAAAAACGTCCGATATTTTGATAAACATTGCATATGAAACTTTGAGCTTTGCGAAGCATAACAAAAAGTAGTAGAAATTACTTAAGCGTTAACGGTGATAGCCAGGTTGTGGCATATTCTATTTGTTGTTATTTGACTTGCAGGGCAACAGGATTGTACTCCCCCAGCAGGTTGCTCTCCCCAGCATTGAGATTACACTTTCCTCAGCAGAGCAGACTTTCCCCAGCAGAAGACTTGGAAAGTATTTTCTCCGAATCGAGACGTTGTTTCCCCACAGAATCGTGGTGCTCACTTCCCCATCCAGTCGGGAAGCGTACTTTCACCAACAATGTCATATTCTGATCCCCAGCAAGGTGGGAGTAAATTCATTCTCCCCAGCAGGCTAAGATCAGCGGTATCCCCAAGCAGGCTAGTATCATGGACTATTTTCCCCAGCAGGTTATGAGCCAATTGGTTATCAGCAATCCTCAGCAGCGGACTTCTGGTTCCGTCATTGGCGTCCATTCTCAACTTCCCCAGCAGAGAGGAAATCTCAGGTTTTGGATGTTACCTTCAGTAGAGGACAGGTGTAGCCCCGGTAGTGTGGATTTTCTTTTGGGACTTCATCCCCAGCAAAAATTGTTGATCCAAGGAGTCGATCAGTGTGATCCTTCTCAGCAGAGTTCCTAGGTTCAGAGGACAATTTATTTTTGTC
The DNA here is from genome assembly GCA_022829125.1 of Lathyrus tuberosus. Classification (NCBI taxonomy): domain Eukaryota; kingdom Viridiplantae; phylum Streptophyta; class Magnoliopsida; order Fabales; family Fabaceae; genus Lathyrus; species Lathyrus tuberosus. The sequence goes on from JALAZF010000179.1 coordinate 2,355,400, forward strand.
ATCCCCGGCAGAATTGATCTTTTCTCTCCGGCATTTATTTTGCTGGAGGGACCCTGTTTGCATATCATAAGCATTGCATCCCCAAAACGCGTAGCATTTCCACTTCGTGTGGAGCATTACGGCAAAATTCAAACATTCGCATTCCAAAGCATAAGCCAGGTTTGATACTTTCCTTGCCAATTCTCTTTCTCAGCAGAGATGGCATAACTCAGGAGATTTTGGAGGGATGCGTTCCTCATACTTGTGCTCCTCGGCAGAGTCTTTTATTTAGACTTCACCTCCCCCAACGGAGTCATCTTATCTGTGGATCGGGAGTCCGTTAGAAGTTTGACTTTGTTTGCCTCATTCTGGTCTCTTTTCTTTTGTGAGTATTGTTTCACATTATCCCCAGTGAAGTCCACTTTATGTTAGTCTCCCTTTGCGAATGCAATTGAGGTTGTATTCGTTTGGTGGATGCGATCGAGGTCGTATTCGTCTTTTCTTTGCGGGTAGAGTGATCGAGGTCAGTCTTCCTTTGCGGATGCAATTGAGGTTGTATTCGTTTTGCGGGTGCGATCGAGGTTGTATTCGTATTTTTCTTTGTGGGTAGAGTGATTGAAGTCAGTCTCCCTTTGCGGATGCAATTGAGGTTGTATTCGTTTGGTGGATGCGATCGAGGTCGTATTCGTCTTTTCTTTGCGGGTAGAGTGATCGAGGTCAGTCTTCCTTTGCGGATGCAATTGAGGTTGTATTCGTTTGGTGGATGCGATCGAGGTCGTATTCGTCTTTTCTTTGCGGGTAGAGTGATCGAGGTCAGTCTTCCTTTGCGGATGCAATTGAGGTTGTATTCGTTTTGCGGGTGCGATCGAGGTCATATTCGTATTTTTCTTTGTGGGTAGAGTGATTGAGGTCAGTCTTCCTTTGAGGGTACAGTTGAGGTTGTATTCGTTTTGTGGATGCGATCGAGGTCGTATTCGTATTTTCTTTGTGGGTGGAGTGATTGAGGTCAGTCTTCCTTTGTGGGTACAATTGAGGTTGTATTCGTTTTGTAGGTGCGATTGAGGTCGTATTCTTATTTTTCTTTGAGGGTAGAGTGATCGAGGTAAGTATTCCTTTGTGGATGTAATTGAGGGTGTATTCGTTTTGCGGGTGCGATCGAGGTCGTATTCGTATTTTCTTTGTGGGTAGAGTGATTGAGGCCAGTCTTCCTTTGTGGGTACAATTGAGGTTGTATTCGTTTTGTGGATGCGATCGAGGTCGTATTCGTATTTTCTTTGTGGGTGGAGTGATTGAGGTCAGTCTTCCTTTGTGGGTACAATTGAGGTTGTATTCGTTTTGTAGGTGCGATTGAGGTCATATTCTTATTTTTCTTTGCGGGTAAAGTGATTGAGGTCAGTCTTCCTTTACGAATGCAATTGAGGTTGTATTTCGTTTTGTGGGTGCGATCGAGGTCGTATTCGTATTTTCTTCGTGGGCAGAGTGATTGAGGTCAGTCTCCCTGTGAGGTTGTATTCGTCTTTTGGGTACGATTGAGGTCGTATTTGTTTTTTCCTTGTGGATATGGTTGAGGGCATATTCCTTATTTTTTAGCACACTCTATCTTGTTATTCTTACCATAAGCAAATTTCCGGGGCTCTTTTCGGTATTCAATCCCCGTGTACCCTGGAATGTCTGAGAGTCGTTGCTATCATACCTTAAGGACCAAGTTGATTGAATAGGGGCAGCTGTTGCACCCCAAAATTTGCTCTCCTTACTTTATTACTAACTGGCTTATGTTGCATTGCATTTTGCATTATCATGTGTGCATATCATTGGTTCTTAGCATGGGGTCAAGGTGCCTGAGGCAGTGCTTCAGAGGGTCAAGCAAGAGTCCTGGTATTGTCCAAGAGAGCTCAGGTGGATCATCCTCTCCTAACCAGTGCATAGATTAGGGTTTTGAGATTCTTGGGTTTATTGCTCCAATGGGCAAGCTCCTTGGGTTTTTATCATCATAAAATGGCATATATTATCTTTGTTGGAGAGGATACACATCATATTCAGAGGGATTTGGATTTGGAGACTGTGCTATTTCCTCCTAGACTGAGGATACCACAACTAGGGTTTGCTATAAAGTCAGTTTATTTCTGATTTTTTGGGTAAGACTTGATTCCATGGTACTCCTTGGGTCCCTAAGTACCTAGGGATGGGAGGTTGTCCATCAGTTTGTTTCAGGGGAAGTTCAATTGGCCAATGGATTGAAAATCAGTTGAATTGGATAAAAGTCAACAGTGAGAGGAGAAGTCAACTGTGGAATTTTGAGGTTCTCTCCAAGGTTTCAAGGTCTCACATCCTCATATGGTCTTCAAGGGTCAAGCTTGATACATATTTATCAGAAATCAGGAGTTGGTGCAAAGTTTCTAAATTTGGAAAGTGACCTATAATGAAAAGTTTCCATTTTTGGCAAGTATCTACACTTCATTCAACTTGACTTTTCATCATCAAGAAAGCTTCAAATGAATTTTTATCCAACATGAAAGTTGAATATCTTTTTCTCCTCTTTCCAACAAGTACTAGTGGGTCTCCATATTATTTGTGAAGCTCCAGTTATGGTCCAAAGAAGGCAAGGTGGTTTTTAGGGTTTCATTTTCACAACTTTTAGGTTTTGGGACATATGGACCTATGGTTAATTCCATTGCTTCAAGACATGTTCCAACATCCAAAAATAATTCCTAAGAAGTATTTTTGGCTTTTTAATCAAGTGATTCCATGGTTTATTCTTCACTTATTTTTTATTATTACAAAAAAAGCCAAGTCATCAAAAAACTCATGAATCATTTGTTTTCAAGGCCCAATTTAAATATGGTGTGATTAGCAATCCAAATGAAGGTGATCCATCAAATAATTCTCAAGTATCCATGCCAGGAGAAAGGTGTAATTCACATTATGCATTTTTCTAAAATTATTCAAAAATCATTAAACAATGGATTACCCAAGCCCAATTCCTCACCAGAAGAAAACCCTAGCCTATTTAAACCTATCCATGCACTGGTTAGGGTTCATTTCACGTGCATTTGGAGGAGAACCACAATTTGGAACCCTAAAGCTTTCTTTCCTTGGATCTCACGAATTACAAGGTCTTTCTTCAAAGTTCTTCCACAAATCTCTTCCTGGTGATTTCTAGAACACAACCCAACCACCATTCGTAGCCAAAAGCAAGGATTGCAGCTGTGCCATCTCAGGTTGCAGGTGGTGGTCGGGGGTAGGGTTTCGGCGGCTGGCGGTGGTCCGGCGAAGGAGGGTGGCTGGAGGTTGAAGACGCAATCTGGGCCGTCCATGGCTTGGATCGTGTGGCCACGATGCTGCCACCTATTATTTCTTTTATTTTTTTTTCGTCTGAATTTTAATTAATAATTACGTGCATATTACCCCACGCTATTATCATGGACCTCCCAATCATTTTATTTAGTTTTGTTTACTTTTATATTAGTTGACTAATCATGAGCCATTGGATGAATCAAACGAACCACAACACGCCACCACATTAATGAACGCACGTGCACGACACATGGGGGCGCACGGTAAGCTCCCAGGTTTTTATTTTTTTTTCTGAATAATTGGGTGGGCTGGGCTGCTATTCGCACCCCCCACCCTGGCCCAACCTGCATTTCCAATGAATTTTCCTTACTTCCCACACCCCCTACGAATTAATTCATTTTATTTTATTTTTATTTTACATTTTTATATTTTAATTATTAAAATTATGTAATTGCATTAAAAAATTACTAAAAAATTTCATACATCATATTTATCATTTTAATAATTTTTAAAAATTTTATTTTTTATTTTTATTTTATTTTTATCATTTAAACTAATTATTTATTCAATTTCTTTTTGCATTACTCACATCATGCATACTTAAAATTATTTATTTTATTTCTCTACAACCATAAAATATTTTTGATCCGTTCTTTTTGAATTTGTTCACTAACATCCTAAATTGCATAAAAATATTTTTCTTTCATTTTTAAATTTATTTCATATTGCATTTTTGTCCTTCCTTTTGGCACACTGAACCCTACTTCCCACCTGAATTTTGTATGATTAATTGAATGACTAACACTTTGAATTTTTGCAGGGATTTTTGGTATGTTGTTTGTCTCTGGTTGAGGGATCTTGAAATTTAATTTGGGAATTCTAGGAGTTATTTCTCTATTTATTTAATTGTTTTCACTTGAGATCTGCTTATATGTGTATTTCTGACCACATCCGATTATCTGTTTGAAAAGGCACTTGTGCCATGTGCTTTGGGGTTGTTCCTTTGATTTCTGAATTCATGTTTGGATTATTATCATTGTTGTTTGCCATTGTTTGATTTTCATTCACCTCATTTCTCTTATTTATGTCTGTTTCTCACTAACCTTTTATGCAGGGACTAAGGTAAGTTCTTTAAGGGTATGGATAAGTATCCATGGTCACCCTTACCTTTTCCTTCCCTCATCTTCTTCCTTTAGTATTTAGGTTGTCGTCAAACCTCACTAACTGTAGGTCACCCATGCATGATAACTTTAGGATTCATAGTCCCCCTTTAGAGTTACCTTTGTGTCTTCTCTCTTCTCATCTCAAATTTCTTTAAAACACTTAATAAGAATAAGGTGTATTGCGCACGAGCCTTAAGTATGGGGAATGAGAAATGAGGGGCTTCCTCTCATCTTTCTAGAGTGCTTAGCGAGCATCCTGTCTTGGGACGATGCGTTAAGTATTCGCCCCTGTGCCCTAGACTTTGGTGCAATGCAACTTAGGAACTAACTTAAGCCACTTCTGTCCTAAAAAACACAAACCAACTTCAAACCTTTTTGTCCTTCGGGACCTTCAACTTAAAGGCTATTTTCAAAAAGGGCGCGTTATTTTCCTTCTGAGACGCAAACAAGCATCGACCCTAACTGCCAGACGCGAACTTAACGTTGCTCATAAAAAACACAAAAAGAACTTGGTCCGAACTACGTTAACTCTGAATTCCCCATTGCACAAGGGGGGTACGTAGGCCTAGGACGTCGACGTCCTACCGAGTCTGTCTTTGTCTTCCCCTCTCCCGTTTTAGTACAGCCCTAGATGATAGTATAACTTACCCTTAGAATAGACAACAAGCGTGGATCCCATCCAGTACGATGGACGCGTGGGGTGCTAGCACCTTCCCCTCGCGTAACCGACTCTCGAACCCAGGCTATGGTTGCGATGACCATTCCTTTCCCTCTTCCTCAGGTTTATGCGGTGTTCCCTTTCCCACTCTTGGGATAAATTTACACGGCTGGCGACTCTGTTTTTCTGAGCCACTCTCGCGTTTGTACCTGGATGAAAATCCTGGGAGCGACACCAGCCGAGCCTTATTTCTTACTACATCTCCTTGTTCATTCAACTTGTTTCTGAAGACCCACTTAGTTCCAATAACGCGAGTTCCTTTGGGTCTTGGCACTAGATCCCATACGTCATTTATGGAGAATTTATTGTGAAATTCTGGCCTATGCAGACAACAGATGTCCTAACACATGTCAAGACATTGTGCTACATAATCATTTAAACTCAGAGGCGCAACAACAGTCTGATACCTTAAATATCAGAACTGCACAATCACCGATGTCATGACATCTGATCCAACATGTTTATCATGAACCCTAATAGAAAACATAAATCTGCAGAATGATAAAGAACACAATAATTGTTAACCCAGTTCGGTGCAACTCACCTACATCTGGGGGATACCAATCCAGGAAGAAGACTTCACTATCTGTAGAACTGTTACAAAGCTAAACTCCCCCGTTTACAACTTCATACCTAACATCTACCCAATAAACATCTTTACCAAGGCTAAACTCAAACGTTTACAACCCTGATATGAGATACCCCACTCACTTCCCTTAATCACCAACTATGATTTCTACATCATCCCTGTCAATACAGAAATCTGTCAAGCTTTCTTGACAAACAAGCTAACTCGGATTTGCTTAAAAGCTTCATCCAAGAACAATACACAATCCAATACCTCAAGGCTTATGGATCTGTGCGACACCTATATCTACCACAGTGCATCAAACGATACAAAGGGAGACTTACAACCTAGAGAGCCAACGACTCTCAAAACCCTAAACCCTTGTTTCTTACACAAGAACCCCAAAAGGCGTACTCAAGGCATTTAAAAATCTAGGTCTAAGTCTTCTTTTATAGGCTTCTACAGTCTTGGGCTTCAATCTTCTGTCCTTGATCCATGCAATAATTTCTCCTTGAGTGTTGTAGCAGATAAAAAACTAACTTAAGCCATTCAGTCCAGGATGTCAAGATGCATGTTAAGACATCTTGTTCGACATCACGTCTTCAGCATAATTATTTAGCTTGATCTCCTTGTTGAGTTAACATTTATGTTTTACCAAAAATTTTTCAAAACCCCTGAGCTTTCAATCTCCCCCTTTTTCGAAAATTTTGGCTAAAACACATATGAACGGTAAAACTCCAGATCGATGGTGCATGCAGTGAGGACTCCAAATAATTTCAAGGCCTATACCTTACCTGTGATGGGGTACATGAGAAAGAAGATGCAAAACGCTCCCCCTCAACCCATGAACCAATACTTGTCATGAAAGGATAAATCTTCCTCTTAAGCCATATCCTGTTGAGCATTTTTGCCAAGCTGCTTTATCAGACGTGAGATTCTCATGAGAAGATCAGAGCATTTCTCCCCCCTTTTAGACACAATTTGACAAATATTACAAAGGTATATCCAGATCCAAAGAATGCTCACCCATAACCTTATATAAGCCATAAAGACAACAGTAAGAGTGATACATCGGTGAGTAAGATGAATTTTGAGATCCCCTTATTTGAATTGTATCAACCACTACCCGATCTTTATGTCTTTACTCATTTTTGGACAGATTCTTCTTGAATTACAAGTTCCAACACATGTGAATGTATATTCAAGGACAAGATTTTACACGTCCTTCTGACAAGTATACACCCTAAGCATTTTCCCAAGACGGAATCAATACCTCTGTCATCAGACTGTCAGAGATTCTCCAGACACTCTTTACTGCTATGACATCCTCGATCAAGTTACACCCAACAATGTTAAAGAAAATATCTGTATTGAATAAAATCTTCACAGTTTTGTGATCACAGTCTGCAGAGAAAAATAAATTCTCCCAAACTCAATCAATGATTCTTAAGTATCCAATAAGAACCATTTAACTTGCACAACCAAGTCTCCCCCAACTTGTAACAATACAAAATGTCAAGACATCCTTCTTGACATCTCATCTTCCCAGGATGGACACATAATCACAGCTTGCTTGATGCACAAATGCAAACCAGAACTCCAACTGCGTCCTCCCAGTAAAACATCTTAGATCAAGGAGCAACTCCCCCTATCTAAGGTAACCAGTGCTCCTCCACAGAACACCTAGCTAATGAATGGAAAACATAAGATGCATCTTTATGTCTTCAAGAGCGCACCCTCTGTTCAAACCACCTGCTGAACACAATCATCAACTCTCTTATTACTTCTTCTGACAAGAACCAATAATCACTCGCACATGATCACCATCATGCTACCCGTGAGGAAATAATAAAAGGATAACAATCCTACCATAACATCTCTTGGCTTAAGATCAAAGTCCCATTGATCCCCCTCATCCTGCAACCATCTACACACCATACGAACTCCTCTTGAATTCTCATGTATAGACCTCCAGCTGCTTGAGGAACAAACCAATTGAATTAGAATGCTTCACATTCCTCAAAGAGACGCACAGGGCCCCTTAGTTTGTTATAACGATGTCAGATATCGTATGCATGCTCCAGAACTTCACAGCTGCCAAACTGATCCATTATTAGCATGACTTACACCCAGGGGCAATATCCCCTTCGCAAGATTTTCCACTGACTTTACCAAGCCAGCAATAGAGATAGACACCCCACAATCCAAGACAGTCATTCCTTCATCATGCTCCCGTATGATAACCTGGAATACTTTTGATTTTCTGGTGAATATCCACTTCTGAACGCATCAGAAACCAGACCTTCATGCAATTAACCCGTGATCCACTCCAGTCTTCTAAAGCACTTACATCAGACTTCCAAGATAGTTCTTCTACTCCATCATTCTCCCATATGACAATGTAGATACTTTTTAGACACGATGCAAGTAACCAGTTCCTCACAGAACCTGAAATCCTCCACCAAGGATAACCAACCCAAAGATGTTCTAACATCAGTTAGGACATCTTCCACACATCAGAGACACCACACACCATGGTTCTTGATATGCTCCAACACTGGACTTACTATCAGCATAGTAATCCAAACTAAAGATCTTCACACAACACTGCGCCACCAGCTTGAACAAAGAGAACTTCAGAAAGCCAGAGAGAAATAAACTCTCATCCATCAAAAGAAGGTATACTTCCATCCTCAACCCAAAACTTCTGCCACAAGCTCCAAGGGAACCAGAACCTCCTTGCGTTTTCAACTAACTACTCTTCTGCACAAGACCAATCAGTTTTAAGCATCCTGCTTGAATGCACATTATGAGACCAACCAAATGCCAGTTTTTAATTAATATCACTCTTCTCTAGAATTCCCACAAGATACACTGATCCACCAATGAAATCAGATCTTCAAGTCACATGAACTACTTGCTCCATAGCAAGACATCTTGGATCCACCAATCCTCTTAGTCATGTAACATCTTCCCATCCACAGCTCCCGTAAACTGCATGAGATAGACCTTTTTGAAGCATCCATAACTTCCATTCTCCTGCAGATCACCTTATCTTAAGCTAATGTGCCACATCACCAGCTGAGACTTCTGATGTTAAGCTAGATGTCAAAACATTTTGATATGACATCCAACTGTTGAATTCAACTCCTCCTTCTGCCACTTAGAAGAACCTCTTCCCTTTCGCAGAACAAGAGTTCCATGCTCTCATAGACTTTATTCAACAACTAAGTTTGAGTAGACAACCTCCATCCTGCTTTAAAACTCCAAAGACTTCAAACCTGCCACGTCTGAGTCTTCAGAAAATATGTAGTCCAAGACTACACCATAGCCATACCAAAGAATGCCACTTCCTTTGTAGAGCAGACTGTAGAAAGTCAGAGATAACTGCCACTTAACTTTGACTTCCAAGAAGAGCAAGATCCATGCTCCAAAGCACCTAGATCAGAAATAAATGGATCCAAGCTGTAACCATCAAGATTCTGATGTCTTCATCTTCATCTTCAACAACATCAAAGTCCATACCAGTTTCTTGCCAGGAAACTCTCCAGAGAACACATGCTTCTGTCACACCCGACTGAAGCCACTTCTTAGTTCACCACCTAAGATAGAGCAGATGCTAAAGCGTATGCAGTACCCCTTCCATGATTCTGCACAAACTCTGACGATGAGATGTTCCAACATCTTGTTGAACATCAGCAATCTTGACTTTCAAGGATAATCAATTAAATACTTGTGGATTCCACAAATAGCAATTGATCTTAAATCCATGTCCAATAACCCTTCTTCACTGTTGTAGCTGAGCTCCACCAGATCACGTCATGAACACTTGTAAGGTATTCAATCTTTTGCAAGTATCTACTTCAAAGGACAATGTTGAGATACCAAGGCTACCACCCTTGACTCAAGTAACTAAGATTCTCTCTGAATGAATCTTATTTACCTCAACATTTCTTCAATCATATTGGATCCACTCTTAGGGTCAAGAGAGATGAATCCTTCCTTGATGTTTTGGATGGTGAAAATAAATCACCTCTACTTTCTTTAGATTGTGTTTCAAAGAAACACCTTCTAGTCAGAAGAGTAACTAGAAGACTCCAGATACACGACATAGATGCCTTTATGAGTGGACTTGAGAGAATTATCAAGTATCTTTGACAACCTAGCCGATCAATAGTTTATCAAACTCCTAGAGCAAGAACCTGATAAACTTAAACTCAACTCCTCTCCTCTTCATCTGACTTCAACTGCACCAAGAAACCAAGTTTCCAAGTGCCAAGTCACAATACCAGATATCTAACCACAACTCCCTTCACTTCATTGCTCACGACTTTGTGTTCTACCCCAAATTTTGACCACTAAGATTTCCCATCATTGTGCAAATCATCATCACAATATGGGGGAACCTTCATGCCTCATCAGCCTCCCCAAAGATGGGCGAGCATCCATTACAATCAAATTTAGGGTTTCAGGCCCTCTCAGAGTTCTTGGACAAAGGATCAATCAAGGAATGACATGATCTTTAACTTGTCTAACCTCCCAAACATCCACAAAGGATCAAGAGGACTCCCACTTCAAGGATTAAGCACAAGGCTGCTCCCTTCTAGGTGGATTTAAGCCTCAAGATCACCAGTGTCACCAAATTAGGGTTTGGTCGACCAGGGCCTCCAGATGGAAATTTTCCTCTGGGCATGAGCCATTGCTTCAATGCACAACTTAGGATGCTCCAAGGGACCTCATGGACCCAATCATCAAGTCAATTTGGCCTCAGGAGATGCATTCACTAAAAATCAGGAATTAGGGTTTCTTGACCTAATTCACCCCTAAGTTAACTTTTGGGACAAATCATGAGCCAAGAACTCAAGAGATGATTTGAGGGTCCCTAAAACACCACATTGATCCATTTGCAACAATGGATTGATCCAAGAAGCTTGAGCAACAAGTTTCAAATTCATCAGAACCACAATTAGGGTTTCACGAGAAAAGTCAACTGAGCCTTTGACTTTTGACCAGGACATGCTCCCAAACCCTAGGACATGATTCAATACACCCTATAACACCTATGAAATCAATCCATCAAGTTTGATTTAGGTCAAGGACTTGATTTCATAGAGGATCGCACAGTTTGGAATTCATCTGACAAAAAGTCAACTGTGCACAAAAGTCAACTTTGACTTTTTGAGATTTTTCACAATTATGGTTCTTTAACCCTAAAATGATGTTAATGTGTGATTGGAATCATCATTCATCAAGAAAAATCAAAGAAAGTGGGATAACTTGTAAAAGGGGTAACCATAAAAACTTAGAAATTTTTCTAAGTTATGGAATAAAGTGGCTAGGGTACCAACTTTGGAGGATAATAACTCCTAAACGACAAGGCCATTTTTCCCCATCCAAAGCTGGATTTGTAGCTCTCATGGCCCTCTACAAAAGCTTCAACTACACCTCATTCCAATTCATCATGGATTTTGAGTTATGGAATGATCAAAATGGCTGAAAACATGAAATGCCACTTTTTCCAACACTTAGTGAAATTTTCACTAAGTCAGAATCTGTCTTCACTTTTTTCCAAATGTAGGGGCATTTTTCACTTGGATCCAAAAAGTATCAAAACCAATTATGATCAAACAGTTATTGTATCATATAAGGGCTTTCCAAAATGGCCAAGAACTCCATCAAATTCCACTTGAGCCATGAGATATGACAATGGCAATATGCCTTGCTGAAAACTGTCAAAGCAAGGCAGATTTGTGCATTTTGCTCGATTTGTCAAATTTGTGCAAATGAAAAACACACTTATCCATCTGAACACCTCAAGGGGGGACCAAGGAGGAACCAACTCTGATCCCAAGCCTCCCAAGTCTTTGGAACTAAAAGTAGCATGCCAAACCTAGAAATCCCTAAAGAGGGGACAAGACTCCAATTTTGGATTGGAACATTTAATGGATGCACCAAGGTGGCATGGAATGAGCCATTTCCAACTGAATTCAGTCAAGACTTATCCAAGACCAAGGGAACCAGCAGCCTGTGCCCTAACCTCTAGTCAATGGCTAGAGAAGACTTGGATTCTTATTGCTAAACATTGGCCAAACCTATGCAGCAGTTGCCATTCACTATTCCTTGCAAAACATACTTGCTCTACTATAAATAGAGCTCATTTGTGATCAGTTTGAGTACACCAAAGCCATCAAACAGATGCTTTCCTCAAAATCTCATTCTCACTTCCAATTTTGCCTTCTAAGGCAAGTCACTATCGGGTTTGAGTTTGAGAGCAATTCCAATCAAACCAATCACACACACACACACACACCTCATAAACATCATATAGAAGTGATCCAAACACTCACACAACATCTGGAACACCAAAATCTCAAAATCACCAGCCATCTGCACAAGCCTTTGACAGATTTGCAGTTGAGGTGCCAAATCAAGTTCCAGCTCAATTCAATCCACTCCAAGCATCCAGACACACTCCATAGCACCTAGGGAAGCTGTCCATATCCTTGGAACCAAGCTGTAACACCTCTAACACAAAACACGATCACCAGCTGCAAGAGGTAAGCATGAGCTCTTCTAACTCTATGATCCATGCATTTTTTGCTGCACAATAATTTGGCCATATGTTCATGATCATGCATGGAGTGTTTTCCCTCAACCAATTGTTTTGTTTGGATCGTGTATGGAATTTCTGAACCTTCATGCAGAATTTAGGGTTCTTGAGGTTTCTCTTTGATTTCTTATTCCATGCTTAAAATAAATGAAATTAAAGACCATAGACATGATCGTGAGGTTGAAACGAGTAGATTGATATGTAGATTGCATGATATAATCAAGCATTCAGTGAGATTGGATAGAAAATGCAAATCTGTAGAAACAGAGGGTGACGCGTGTTCTTGGCGCCCTTTTTGAAAATTCAAATATTTGAATTTTGTGATTTTGTTTAATTGATTCAAAAATTAATTTCTCTCTGAGTTTTAATGATTTTGAGTTGATTCTTTTTTTAATAATTCACAAAAATGTTAAAATATTTTATTTTCCCAAAAAATCCCAAAAATATTATTTTATTTCATATACTTGATATTTTTGTAAAGAATTAATATTTTAATTATTTTTGACATTTAAAATATCTTCTCCTTCTCGATTTTTCAAAATTTAGTGATTTCCAAACATTTTGTGAATCAAAACCTGATTTTTGAAACGTTAATCCAAGATCACAATTTGTTTTCCACATGTTTAACAATTTTGATCATTTTAGTTGAATTTTTTATTCAATTAAAATACATTTTGAAAACAAATTAGGGTTTTTGATTAATTCAACCCTCATCAAACTTTTTCAAACATTTTGGGCCTCTAATAGAGTGTAAGACCCAACCCCCTTTGAAAACCAAACATTTTGGGCCACAGTCATTGTATAAGACCCACTGAGTTTTCAAAAACCTCGGCACAATCACCATTTTCAAACAAACCAAATGGGTCTCTCCTTGAGCTATAAGACCCATTCCTTAAACTTTTGGGCCTCTAATAGAGTGTAAGACCCAATCCTTTGTAAATACAAACCTTTTTGGGCCTCAAATGTTGTATAAGTCCCGTTGTATTTCAAAAGTTCGGCGCGATCGTCGCCAGTTCAAAATAAAACTTTGGGCCTCTCCTTGAGCTGTAAGCCCCATCACTTGTACAAAAATACACCTTTGGGCCTCTAATAGAGTGTAAGACCCAATCCCCTTTTAACCAAAACGATTTTGGGCCTCAGATATTGTATAAGTTCCTCTGCGTTAAAAGAAAATCTCGGCGCGATCACCAGTTCAAAAATCAAACCTTGGGCCTCTCCTTGAGCTGTAAGCCCCACAACTTGTATAAAAATAAACTTTTAGGCCTCTTGAGAGAGTGTAAGACCCATCCCTTTGTACAGAAAACCTTTTTGAGCCTCAGTCACTTGTATAAGTCCCTGTACAAATTCAAAACCACAGTGCAATCACTGATAAAACTTTGGTCCTCTCCTTGAGCTGTAAGCCCCAACAATCTTTTCAAAGCACTTTCTCCTTTGATTTAGAATATAATATTGTTATCAAAGCATTATTTGTTGAACAAGCTAACCAAACAGCATGGAAGCTCTACAACCGAGTAAGTGTTTACCCGCTTTCTTTATCCGCTTTCATATATATATATATATATATATATATATATATATATATATATAACTGTATTGTGGGGCTGCTCACTGTAAGTCTTCTTTCACAACCTTTTATATACTTGTCAAATATCAACTGTGTAATACTAGTATAGTTATTTAGATTTTTCCCCGGCAAAGAGACTCTACTCCCCAGAGTTGATCTATTCTCCGTGAATAGCATCTCTTGAGTTTCTTCCAAATTCTTGGACTTTCCTGGCTTGATCTATTCTCAGTGAATAGCATGTCTTGAACTTCTCGGGGTTTGGGGACCCACAGGCTTCCTAAAAGCATCCCTGCCTCCTCTTGGGCGTTGTACAAGGACCCTTCGGCTCTTAAAAGCTCTCATGCCTTCTCTTGGGCTTAGTACAAGGACCCAAAGACCTCTACAGGTATAGGAACAGAACCTAGTCATCAATTTGCTAGAGTTGTCTTTCTGAGTCAAGTGTCAGACCAGTTAATGGGTTGACCTTCATCCCTTAACATATCAACCTTCTCTTGGGCATCATACAAAGAACATTCACTACCTGAGAATCAATTTCTCAAAACACCAGTAGACTTGGACAGTCTCAATACCCTTTGGATTTCCCATTTCCTTAAAGAACAGGAAATAACCCTGATCCTCTGATCAATCCCTAAGCACAACATTACCCATATAAGAACTGAATTTCTCTTTATCCAATATACTGGACCTTTCACTAAACTGAAACAGTTACAATAGCCTCCTCTTAGGCTTTGTATAATGATCCTTCCTCAGTGAAGTTAACCTCCTCTTGGGCTTTGTACAATGATTCTCCCCAAGGGAGCTAACCTTTTAGCCTCCATCTCGGGCTTCGTACGAGATACAAAAACACTCTCTTGTTGAGTATAAAAGACTCTCTTGTTGAGTCAACCACGTTTTAGCCTCTATCTCGGGCTTCGTACGAGATACAAAAACACTCTCTTGTTAAGTATAAAAGACTCTCTTGTTGAGTCAAACCCTTTTAGCCTCTATCTCGGGCTTCGTACGAGATACAAAAACACTCTCTTGTTGAGTATAAAAGACTCTCTTGTTGAGTCAACCCTTTTTAGCCTCTATCTCGGGCTTCGTACGAGATACAAAATCACTCTCTTGTTGAGTATAAAAGACTCTCTTGTTGAGTCAATCAACCCTTTTTAGCCTCTATCTCGAGCTTCGTACCAGATAGATAAAAAGCACCCCCTTGTTGGGTCAATAGCCTCCTCTTAGGCTTTATATAAGGAAAACCCCGGTTTAGTCAATCAACCTTTTAGCATCAAAGTTGTGCCTTGTTCATAGCATACAAACATCAACAACTCCTTTTCCCCCATCTAATTGCTATAAGCGGCAAGCCTCTGGATTATTTACATCCACACCACTGTCCCTCTTTTAGCATGAGAAATTCCTAAGGAAAGATAACTTTGCTCTACACTGAGTTAAAGTCTTCTCCTTCAGGTTGAAAATCCCCTATAAAGGAAATTATGGCATTGCTGGATTCACATATCCCAGTTAAAGTAATTCTCCTTTATAATCAGTCACCCAACAGTTGTGACAAACATATTCTCTTTAGAGATGACAAATTCTCTCTAAAGTCAAGACCCTTCAGCTTCACATCTTGGGCTTCGAAAAAGATACAAATAGACCCTTCAGCTTCACATATTGGGCTTTGAACAAGATACAAATCACCTCTAGCTTCACGTCTTGGGCTTTGAACAAGACACCAAAACGACCTTTTTCCTCCTATACTACGATCGCTCTGATTTCCCTGTTTCGTTAAACGGGAATACGTAGGCATAAGATTGAAAAATCTTAGCGAGCACACTAATCAAACACCCAAAATCCCATACGTCAATAAAAAAGAAGCATCAGACCTAACATCCTACCGATAGTCTAGACACTGTTTGGCAAAACAACCTAAGAGAGACCCATAATCTTTGTAGTATCTGTAAACCAACAGTCATCTGTTTAAACTCAGTATGCAAACAGGGTTAATTGGAGACATCTATTTCCCTTCCTTCATAAGCTTCAATAGGATAAAAAATGAATCGAGTTGTAGTACCCCAAAGCGATAGTGCTTCACAACCACACATAAAACTCGCGCTACAGAAAAATGGAGACTCTGCTGGGGACTTCCGAGATCTTGTTCTCTTCCTATATTTTAGGTAGAAAACCCTGAATTCATGTCACAGAAATGACAGCTCGGCTGGGGAGTCATTGTCTGTATAGGATCATAAGACTAGATGTCTATGATGATTAAGACAAATATATATACTACTTTTCCTAATTGATATCTGTGTTTATTTTTCTGCTAATGGGAATGCGTGTGATGCCACATGTGGAAAGATTGAGTATACACCTAAGATAGGTGATGGCAATGTGGGTAATCTTGCGGAGAGGGAATCCCAATTAAGAGCCCCTGATCGACCATCAAACTCAGTGGAGACTCCCTTTGCAGATACATTGCCTATACAACTTCGGTTGTTGAAAAGTAGTATGGTCGACTGGGTTATCTAAGAAGCTGAGGTTTTTAGCAGACTTAAGCCATTTTGTAGTGCGGAAGCTATCGAAAATAGTTGTCACACGATACTACTCTCATTTGAGATCACTCCAGGATACATCAGCTCGCTGGCGATCCGCTTGCTGTTGTTATCCCAGAGGGGTCAATGATTTTGCGGACAGGTACAAAAAATCACCAGTATAAACCTTTGGGGGGGGGGGTAGAGCCTTGACTTCATGACACCGACCCTTTGACCCCATGTTTTTTCTATGTTTTTGTGTGCTGCATTCATACATTCATTTAAAAAACATTAAAACAAAGAAAATCTTCTCTTCTAGTCTCTCTTTTTCAAATTAAACTAAGATAATAATTGCAAATGTCAGAGAGAAAGGAGATTGCGCTAATGGATTTTGGTAGAAGGAAAACTCATAAGTACACTTTCAAGGTTCCAAAGTTGGAGGATTTGAGAGGTTTGGCGAGAATGATCACCAACCACGAGGCTTTCAGAGCCAAGTATGGAGGACTGCTGTCTCTATTAAGGGTCCATGTAACCAAAGGAATCCTGTCTATGTTGATCCAGTTCTACGATCCGGTGTATCATTATTTCACATTCCCGGATTATCAGCTAGCACCAACGCTGGAGGAGTATTCTCACCTGACTGATTTACATATTACTGATCAAGCTCCCTTTTCTGGAATGGAAGAAATTCCAAAGGATCAGACCATTGCACGAGCAATTTATTTGGACGAGTCAGAAGTCAGGACTCACATGACCACTAAGGGTGGCATCCAAGGTTTTCCAGCCCAATTCTTGATGAAGAAAGCCTTGTACTTTGCTAGTATAGGGAACGTGGCCGCTTTCGAGAGCATCTTTGTTTTGCTCACCTACAGGTTATTTTTGTTTCCCAACATTGATAACTTCGTAGATATCAACGCCATTAAGATTTTCCTGATTGGAAACCCTGTACCAACCTTACTCTCAGATGCGTATCATTCGGTACACTTAAGGAATTTATACAACGGAGGAATGATTACGTGTTGTGTACCCCTGCTTTACAAATGGTTCACTTCCCATTTGCCCAAGTCTGCTGCATTTTGGGATCAAAAGAATACTTTACGTTGGTCGCAGAGAATCATGTCTCTTACTAACTCTGGCATCGATTGGTACAATCGAATCTACGACGGAATCAGAATCATTGACCGTTGTGGAAATTTCCCAAATGTACCCCTTATAGGAACTAAGGGAGGAATCAACTTTTATCCGGTGTTAGTTCGTCGTCAATTTGGGTACCCGATGAGGCATGTCCCACGGAATGCTCATCTGGAAGGTCTTTTCTTCAAGGAAGGAGAAAATGACAGGGCACTAAAGACAAAAATAGTGCACGCCTGGAAACACGTTCATAGGAAAGGACGGGAGTCTCTAGGAAAACCAGACTGTGTCTCGATGGAGCCTTATCTCCACTGGGTACAAACTAGAGCTCTCAAGCTGAGGATGCCTTACCCTCGCCAGGAAGTTCTTCCATTAAGGGACTCTGCCCTTTATTTCATGTCTGAGACGGAAAAGCTTCAGGTTACTCTCAGCAAAGTTCAGCGGGAGAAGAGGTCTTGGAGGAACAAGTACCGTATTCTCAATGTGGAATGTAAGAAAATACAACAGCTATTAAAAGAAAAGGATGCTCTGATTGAAATTTTAGAGCAACATACTGTAGAAAATCAGGATGACCAAAGGAATTTGCTCGCTCCTTTCACTTGGTAGAGGAATGACAACCCGACAACGGCCCAAGAGCCCCGGTCAAAGAAAAGGAAAGCACCAGAACCAGCACCTGAGCTCTCCTCAGAGAGGACTCAAGATCCATTAGTTTAGATTTCCTTTTTCAGTACTTTGTAAACTACTGTATTTCCATTTCCGCAGTCCTTTGAATTCAATAAAACGGGATTTCCCCACTGTTTGATATTTGCAATCTAATTGTCGAAGTTCACTTTGAATAAACAAAAACATACAATTAATATAATCATTGCATATCATTCATCATTCTCGCATAACGCATTCTTCTTACCTACGAATCTCATGTTTGTGTCTCGATTCTAGAGTCAAACTGTCTCATTCGTACAATACTCGGGCCAATCGTCAGAAAAGGAGAGATGATCTCGAGGAAGAGAACAGAGAGTTGAGAGAAGAGATCGACACTCTGAAAGAGGATATGAGAAAGCTTCATAACGACATGCAAGCTCTAGCAGAAGCTCAAATGCAACAACAACGGACTGTGATCTCGAAGATCACATCGACGCCCATAGTGGAGAAGTCCGATCCTAGGTACAAAATGCCGAAAGATCATCCCTGGGGCATGCCTATTAACTATATCCCGGAAGGATATGTTTCGCTGATCGATGAGGATCAGGGAACCGCAGCCGGAACCACTGGGCCTGAAGGTTACAAACTTCGGGAAAGCAAAGATGCCAGGGGCTTGACAACAACTTTTGAAGGTTACAAACTTCGGGAGACGCCGAGAGTCTTGGCCATAATGACTATACCACCACCCGTGGTACACATTGTCCCGGAAGGACAGATTCCATAGATACCGTCTGGTGGAAATGACAGCATGTTCGACAGAATGAATGAATTCCAGGAACAGTTCCTGGAAATGCAGAAGGAACTACAAGCCCTTTGCGGTCAGGATTTATTTAGAAAGGACGCAGCGGACCTCTGCTTGGTCCCCAATGTGAAAGTTCCGCACAAGTTCCAAGTGCCCGATTTTGAAAAGTACAAGGGTAACTCTTGCCCTCAGAGCCACTTGGTGATATACGCTCGGCGAATGTCAGCTCAGACAAAGAATCAGGAGCTACTGATTCACTACATTCAGGATAGTTTAACAGGTGCCGCATTAAAATGGTACATGTGTTTAAACCATGCCACGATCGGCATGTTCAGAGATCTTGGCGCTGCCTTCGTTCAACAATATAAATACAATTTGGACATGGCACCGGACAAAGATGAACTCAGATCAATGTCACAAAAGGACAAGGAAACCTTTAAAGAATACGCTCAGAGATGACGTGAAATCGCCGCCCAGATTTGTCCACTTCTTGAGGAAAAAGAGCTGACAAAGATCTTCTTAAAGACCTTGAGCTTATTTTACTACTACAGAATGGTCGCCAGTGCGCCCAGTGACTTCACCGAGTTGGTGAGCATGGGAGTTCGTCTTGAGGAAGCCGTCCGAGAAGGACGTTTAGTAAAAGATGCTGGATCATCAAGTAGTACAAAACGATACAGTAGTGCTCTCCCTAATAAAAAAGAGTAGGATATTGGGAATATCTCTCTCGGGAAACAAAAGCGACGTTATCAACCAGTAGCAGCTGTAACTCCTGCTATCAACCCTGCGCCTGTTCTTACGTATCAACCTCAGGTTGCACAGAGCCAACCTAATCAACATCAATATCAACAAAGGATACAACAGCCTCTTCAGCAGGCTCGTCCTCCATATAACAACAACCGTACGACACGACCTCCAGGGTTTGATCCTATACCTGTGTTGTACGCATAACTATTTTCGTTACTATTGGTCAAGGGGCATGTCCAAACCAAGTCTCCTTTTACAGTACTGGAAAATCTGCCTTTCTGGTTCAAAGCGGATCAGATGTGTCCTTACCATCAAGGAGGACCAGGGCATAACATAGAAAACTGTCTCAGTTTCAAATCCGACGTACAAAAGGTTGTTAGGAGCGGGGTTTTATCTTTCAAAGATACGAATCCGAATGTTCTCACGAACCCGCTGCCTCAACACGAGAAAGCTGCAGTCAATTTGATAGAGGGAGAGTCTAACAACATCTATCAAATTCATGATGTACTCTTATTGAGGACCAATCTGGTCAAGATGCATTGTAGACAGAGTGGATATGGCCATGTGCCACCTCATAATTATCACCAATGTGATATCTGCCCTAAAAACAATCAGGAATGTTCTGTGGTGCAATCAACTCTACAGGAATAATTGGATCTCGGATGGATCCAAGAGCATCGAGTTCGTGGAGTTAACACGACCTATACGAATTCCAACATCATTTAGAACCATGACATCCGTGCGATGAATGTAAACTTGGTGGCGATGCACTCCAGGAAAAGTCAGTATCATAATTTGCCGCGGCACAATTACAATTCCTGTCTGACTTGCTCGGTAAACAAACAGGGATGCTCTTTTGTACAAGAGGCCCTCCAGCGTTAGATGGATTTTGGGTGGATCCAGGACTACCATGATAAAAATCTTTATCAGATCAACATGATTCAAATCTTTGATATTCGTCCGATGAATGCCAGCTTGGTGGAGTTACATGCCAGGCAGGTCCAACTTGGTTTTCTCACTTCGCATAATTATCAGAACTGTAAAGGATGTTGTGAGAGTAACCAAGGGTGCGTTCTCGTTCAGATAACTTTACAACACTTGTTAAACCACTGGTGGCTTCCAATTTATCTGGATGAAGACACGCAACAAATCAGTGTGCTTAATGGAAACCCTACTCGGCGTCAAAGTCAGGATGTCCGATCTATGGAAACAAACCTGGTAAGGGTGCACTGCATTCAAAGCGGGCGTGGCCAGGTACCACCATACAACTATGAACGCTGTAGAGTCTGCTCAGAAAATAGCCAAGGATGTTACCTCGTGCGAGCAGCCCTTCAAGGTCAGTTGGACCGCAAAGAGATTCAACCATATTCAGTTTTGGGGTCTATCAACCGGACGCCCGACTACTTCGCTGATCAAATTAAAGATGTGATTGTAATCTCTGATCCTGAGAGGAACAAGGATGTTTGTGCCATCATCCCTTTACTAGACGAATCAAGGGTTCTTAGCCAGGAACTGATTGAAGTTACTTACGACAGTCAGAAAAATCAGAAGGCTCTTGTAGTTATTTATCTGCCAGGACCATTACCGTATGAATCAGCTAAGGCAATCCCTTACAAATACGGTGCAATGATAATTAAGAATGGAAAGGAAATTCCATTACCCTCCGTCGTGAATATTGCAGACATCATTCGAGTAACACGGAGCGGTCAAATCTTCAACCGAGGAGTTGGAGAACCTAACAAAGAAAAGGAACTTCTGACAGAAGCTCCTAATCCACCAGTCGGTTAATCCAATGATCCTGACCTTTTGAAAAACAATGATGAGATGCTGAAGCTCATTAAAAGGAGTGAATACAACATTGTTGATCAACTATTACAAACTCCTTCAAAGATCTCAGTGCTATCACTTTTACTCAGTTCCGAAGCCCACAGAGAGGCTCTACAGAAAGTCTTAGAACAGGCCTTTGTGGAACAGGATGTGTCAATACGACAGTTTGATAGCATTATCTCTAACATCACTTCCTGCAACAACTTAGAGTTCAGTGATGAGGATTTTCCAGAGGAGGGCAAACGCCACAACATGGCGTTCAATATCACAGTTAATTGCCAGGATGATGCTTTAGCCAGCGTACTAGTAGACACAGGATCGGCCATCAACGTTATACCGAAGTCCACTCTAATGCGACTATCATTCAAAGGATCCCCGATGAGGGGCAGTGAGGTCATCGTCAAAGCCTTTGATGGATATCGGAAAGCAGTTATCGGCGAAGTCAACCTTCCCATAACTATCGGTCCTCACATGTTCCTAATCACTTTCCAGGTCATGGACGTTCGGGTAGCATACAACTGTTTATTAGGAAGACCTTGGATACATCAGGTCGGGGCAGTCACTTCGACGCTGCACCAGAAACTGAAGTTTGTCAAGAACGATCAACTCGTCACGGTCTGTGGAGAACAAGCCTTGATCGCGAGTAACCTGTCATTATCTACTTGTATAGAACCCGAGGAGGTTGTTGGAACTCAGTTCCAAGCACTTTCGGTGAGCAATGAGAATCAATCAGAGAAAGGAACCTCTATTTTCTCATATAAGGACGCCCTCGAGGCAGTTGAAAGTGACAATACGAAGGGGTGGGGACAACTTGTCATTCCTAATGATAATAAAACAAAGAAGGGTCTTGGTTTCTCTTCAACCTGCACCCAGACAGCTGATAACGATGAAAGTTTTCATCCCATTCAGGACTTCTTCCACAGTGGAGGTTTCCTTCACCCATTGCCTAAAATAGTCCATACTATCAACGAGGAGGATCCCTCCGATACGGATGAGGAATGGAAGTCCTATCTTAACAAGGATGGTTATATCTCTTAGGAAGAGCTGCCTACGCCATTTTGCTATCCCGCACAGAGTCCGAGATTTATACCCAGGTCAGACGTTGAAATGATATACGGAGATTGTGATCCAGAAGGATGCCGTGCTCCCCCAAACTCATTAGAGGAAGACACTTTGATGAGAGACAACTTTGACCACGACTATTATGGCCCAATGGATGGCCTGCCTATCTGGCAGCCGTACCTAGGAAACTCAGGGCAAGAAAATCAGCCGAACAATGAAAATCAGCTGAGCGTCATTGAATAGAATACCTGCGTCCCCACCATGTCATGGGATTAACACTCAGATCATTCAGAAAATATCTAGTATGACGATGAATTGGCAAAGCTTGCCGGACTAGAATTCATCAACTACGTTTTTCCTGAGGTCAACGTCATCGAAAGGGATGACTCCTCCAGCTCCACAGAAGTGTGGGACACCCTGGAACAACCAAGTGGAAAATTTGACTTCATGATCAAGTACACCGCTCCTGAAAGCTCTCGTATCAGGCTCGAAGACATCCAGCCTACTGGATGGGGAGATCTGCCTGAGAGCACAAACACTGTGCAAGATACAACAGAGGAATCCTCCTACGACAACTCTGCCTGGGAGACAGATTCCAATGATCCTGCTCCACCAAAAATCAGCGTTATTTCTGAAGACAAATCAAGGAAGGTACCAGACTTTGTGATTCACCGAGGAGTTCGCCACTAATGGGTTGCTGTCGGTGTTTCGAAGATTGTTCATAAGTCAAAGTAATTGTCGTCTTTAACCTTTCACCCTGCCCAGGTGAAACAGATGTTTTGATAGGGCCCGCTTTCTGTAAATATCCCTCTTCGCTTCGCCCAAAGCGACAGAGTTTTGTTTCATATGGCTGTAGTTTCAAGAATCGACTTGTTCATAAATAAAATAACGTTGTTCTGTAATTTCAGCATTAATTATTATTTTCTCTTTTTGCTTTGCTCAGAAAATGGTAATCCTAAAAAAAAAAAATAATAAACAAGCAGTTTTCCAAAGAAAATACACTGCACACACTCTTGCATTCTCTCTATCTCTTCTAAACACAAATCATCACGTCATGCAGATTGCTTGTTTTAAACCCCGTTGAAACATACGATCTGATGCCTTCTCCCAACTTTGAGTTCCCGGTATTTGGGGCTGAAGAAGAAGTTGACAACGAAATTCCATAAGAGATCTCCCGATTACTCAGACAAGAGGAAAGGTCCATCGAACCTCACAAAGAGCCGTTGGAAACTGTCAACTTAGGTTCGAAAAAAGAGAGAAAAAAAGTCAGGATTGGGGCACTGCTCAGTCCTGCTGTCAAAGAAAGTTTGACAAAGCTTCTCAAAGAATTCCCCGATGTATTCGCTTGGTCCTATCAGGACATGCCAGTGTTGGATACCAGCATCTTGGAACATCATTTATCATTGAAATCAGAATGTCCGCCAGTAAAACAGAGGTTGAGACGGACTCACCCGGACATAGCCATTAAAATCAAGGAGGAAGTGCAAAAACAGATTGACGCGAGTTTCCTCGCCACATCAGAATATCCTCAATGGTTAGCCAACATCGTACCCGTTCTAAAAAAGGACGGAAAAGTCAGAATGTGTGTGGACTATAGAGATCTGAACATGGCTAGTCCAAAGGACGACTTTCCTTTACCACACATTGACATGCTGGTAGACAGTACAACAAAGTTCAAAGTCTTCTCCTTCATGGATGGATTCTAGGGCTATAATCAGATAAAAATGGCGCCGAAAGACATGGAGAAAACTTCGTTCATTACCCCATGGGGTACCTTTTGTTACAAGGTAATGCCGCTCAGTTTGAAGAACACCGGGGAAACCTATCAAAGGGCCATGACTACTCTGTTTCATGACATGATACACAAGGAAATTGAGGTATATGTCGATGATATGATTGCCAAATCTAAAACAGAGGAGGAGCATGTGACCTACCTGTCAAAACTATTCGAGCAGTTGAGAAAGTACAAACTCCGCTTGAATCCCAATAAGTGCACATTCGGTGTCCGTTCAGGGAAACTCTTAGGGTTCATCATCAACCAAAAAGGAATTAAGGTTGATCCTGACAAGGTCAAGCCCATTCAAGAAATGCCTTCTCCGAAAACTTGAAAACAAGTCAGAGGATTCCTGGAACGTTTGAACTACATCTCCAGATTCATATTCCTCATGACCGCGACATGTGCGCCGATCTTCAAATTACTCAAAAAGAACCAAGACTGCGTTTGGACAGAGGACTGTCAAACCGCCTTCGACAATATTAAGCAATACCTGTTGAATCTACTGATTCTATCACCTCCAGTGGAAGAAAGACCACTGATCATCTACCTAACAGTCCTAGAGGACTTGATGGGCCGTGTACTTGGCCAACAAGACGAAACCAAAAGGAAAGAGTCTGCCATTTACTATCTGAGCAAGAAATTCACCGAATGCGAGACTCGGTACAGTATGCTTAAGAAAACTTGTTGCGCTTTGGCTTGGGCAGCCAAACGTCTTCGCCGGTACACGATTCATCACACTACTTGGTTGGTCTCCGAAATGGATCCAATCAAGTATGTATTTGAAAAGCCTGCTCTCATGGGAAGAATCTCCCGTTGGCAGATGTTGTTATCAGAATACGACATCGAGTACCACGCCCAGAAAGCCGTTAAGGGGAGTATTTTAGCCGATCATTTGGCTCATCAACCGATTGACGATTAGGAATCAATCGGGTTCGACTTCCCAGACGAAGATGTCATGTATTTGAAAATGAAAGACTGCGACGAACTGCTACCCAGTGAAGGGCCAGAACCAGGTTCCCAATGGGGACTAATCTTTGACGGAGCAGTTAATCATTACGGAACCGGAATTGGGGCAATCATCATAACACCTCAGGGTACCCACATTCCTTTCACTGCCCGACTAACGTTCAAGTGTACAAACAACGAGACCAAATACGAAGCTTGTATCATGGGTCTCGAAGAAGCGATCGATTTGAGAATCAAGAACTTGGATGTATATGGCGACTCATCCCTGGTTATCAATCAGATCAAAGGAGATTGGAACATATACCAATCAGGACTGATTCCTTACAAAGACTATGCGAGAAGGTTGTTACCTTTCTTCAACAGAATCAAGTTTCATCATATCCCTCGTGAAGAGAATCACATGGTTGATGCATTAGCCACCCTCTCTTCCATGATTAGCGTAGGTCAATGGAATGACCTACCTAAGATCGACATAATGCGCCTTTAACGGCCCGCTTACATCTTCACGATTGAAGCAGTCATAGATAACAAACCTTGGTATTACGATATCAAATGCTTCCTTCAGAAACAAAGTACCCACCTGGGGCACTAAGGAAGGACAGGAAAACCCTCAGAAGATTGGCTGGCAGCTTCTTCCTGAGCGGTGATACACTTTATAAGAGAAATTTTGACATGGTCTTGCTCCGATGCGTAGACAGACCAGAAGCAGACATGCTGATAAAAGAAATTCACGAAGGATCCTTTGGCACTCATGCCAACGGACACAAAATGGCGAGAAATTTTTTAAGAGAAGGATACTACTGGTTAACCATGGAATCCGACTGCTACAAGTACACGAGGAAGTGTCACAAGTGTCAGATATACTCCGACAAAATCCATGTACCGCCAATGCATCTCAAAGTTCTCTCTTCCCCTTGGCCTTTTTCCATATGGGGAATCGACATGATCGGCATGATTGAACCCAAAGCTTCAAACGGACATCGGTTCATCCTGGTGGCCATTGATTACTTCACCAAGTGGGTCGAAGCAGCGTCATACGCTAATGTGACCCGACAAGTGGTAGTCCAATTTATCAAAAACAATCTCATCTGCCGTTATGGTGTTCCTAGCCATATCATTACTGATAATGGATCCAACTTGAATAATAAGATGATGAAAGAGTTATGCGCAGAATTCAAGATCGAACACCATAACTCATCTCCCTACCGACCTAAGATGAAAGGAACGGTAGAAGCGGCTAACAAGAACATCAAGAGGATTGTTCAAAAGATGGTTGTAACCTACAAAGACTGGCACGAGATGCTACCCTTTGCTCTTCACGGCTATCGCACGTCTGTCAGCACTTCAATATGGGCAACCCCTTTCTCTCTAGTATATGGCATCGAGGCAGTTCTCCCCATAGAAGTAGAGATCCCATCAATTCAGGTATTGATGGAAGCTAAGCTTACAGAAGCTGAATGGTGTCAAAGTCGACACGATGAGTTGAATCTGATCGAAGAAAAGCGAATAACGGCTCTATGCCACGGTCAGTTGTATCAGCAAAGAATGAAGAGGGCGTTCGACAAAAAGGTCCGACCTCGCGTCTTCAGGAAAAGAGACCTTGTGCTCAAGAAGATACAATCATTTCTCACTGATTCCGGGGGCAAATGGACTCCGAATTACGACGACCCCTATGTTGTCAAGAAAGCTTTCTCAGGCGGTGCCCTGAGACTTGCAACCATGGACGGAGAGGAATTTGCCTACCCCACGAATGTTGACGTAGTCAAGAAATACTTCGCCTAAAATAAAAAAAAATGTCTTGGTGGATTGAAAACCCAAAGGGCGGTCCAGGCAAAAGTTAGAGACATAAGCAAAAATCATCCTGGTGGATTGGAAATCTCAAAGTACAATCCAGGCAAAAATTAGGGATAATGGCAAGTAACTACGTCTGACACGGGTAAATCCTTAGCAGCAATTATGCCATCCATCAGAAAACTCCAGTCAAGGTCATCTTCGACAGAAGCTCAGGATGTCCCGAATTCAAAGTTGGTAGAAGGATAGCGGTCGTTATGTTTTAATGTAGCCCTTTTCCCTTAAATTACCATTTTCTAACTTTGTAAATACTCTATGGAATCACACGTTTGGCTGATTTCCATCCTATCAATAAAGTTTGAGCCCTTGTGCTTTTGTTTGCAATTCTTATTTGTTTTAGCTTTATAGAACGACATTTTAACATGATCAACAATTCTTGAAATAAAACAAAAATGAATTTACTTGTAAAAATTTTCTGCTTCTAAAATAAAGATGGCAATTCTTTTGACTGTTGAATATCAAAAGAACATCGCTCGCTTCTCTAGAAGTAATCGAGCTTCAAAGTACAGAATCAAAGTACTCCTTCTAAACAAGTGCGCCTGAATGAAGGATCAATTGTATCAGATGCGACTTTCCCATTTGATACCCTCGGCCGAGTTCTCATCTCCTAAGCCTGACCAACGGTGTTCCCCGCAGGGACTATTTCTCCTAAGCAAGGCAGAATTGCTATCTTGAACCAACGATACTTCTTCGTCCCAGCAGTGGCCGAGTATCCAGTCGTGTTCATCCATTAGTCTGTATGTCGCGTCAGTTTTGTCAGCATAAACATACATGCATCATGCATTATTGATTTACATTCGCATTCATATTGCACCACTATTACTCTAGTCGGTCTTATCCCCTAGTGGTAACAGTCCTCTCAATTGAGTTGTCAATTCTTTCCTCACTAGGAAATGTTGCATCTGAACAATCTCTCTCCCCCAGTTTATTTCTGGAATGTAGTGGGCCCTTGACCACTTTGATAACTTAAACCTCTAAAAGATCAGAGAATCTTCGACGAACATCACTCTTCACCATTGAAGATGATATCTTCGCTTTCCCGGATTAAGGAAAATCCCTAGAGAAAGCCTCGCAACTACAGACTCTCAGCAACACATTGGTCCTTCTCTCTAGAAAATCCATGTCACTGAAGTCATCAGCACCTCAAAATTGGATCACATCATATGGCATTTCTCTGAGAAGATCCCGAGAAAAGTATGATGAAATACCCCAAGCAAAAGCAGTCTCTCAAGAGACTCGTTTTCCCCAAATAGAGTCGACAAATGGCATCTCCAACAGAGAAGTTTGTACACCTCTACAACTCAGACGATTGGGTTCCCCAGCAACTCTGACATCAAATTTTTTCTATCAAATGGCATCTCCCCAGGAAAATTCAGCGAGAAGTTTGAGGAAAACTGCTACACTTGTCAATAAAGTTTATTGACGAAAGAAACTAAGACCAGTTCCTTGGTAGGAAACCAGGATCGAGGGGAAGTTTATTTCGGAAACTTAGACCAGTTCCTTGGTAGGAAACCAGGATCAAGGGGAAGTTTATATCAGAAACTTAGACCAGTTCCTTGGTAGGAAACCAGGATTGAGGGGAAGTTTATATCAAAAACTTAGACCAGTTCCTTGGTAGGAAACCAGGATCGAGGGGAAGTTAATTTCAAAAGAAAACTGAGACCAGTTCCTTGGCTGAAGACCAGGATCGAAGGGGAAGTTTACCTTTTCTAAGCATCATTGCTTAGCAAAAGAAGAAAGATGTGTGAACTACCATTCTTAACCACCATCAAAATTTTGGGTATTCCGATATTTAATCCTCTTGCACCCCGAATGCCCGAATACCTTCGCCATTCACACCTTCGGGTCCAAGAAGATTAAATAGGGGCATCTGTCATACCCCAAATTTTGACCACTAAGATTTCCCATCATTGTGCAAATCATCATCACAATATGGGGGAACCTTCATGCCTCATCAGTCTCCCCAAAGATGGGTGAGCATCCATTACAATCAAATTTAGGGTTTCAGGCCCTCTCAGAGTTCTTGGACAAAGGATCAATCAAGGAATGACATGATCTTCAACTTGTCTAACCTCTCAAACATCCACAAAGGATCAAGAGGACTCCCACTTCAAGGATTAAGCACAAGGCTGCTCCCTTCTAGGTGGATTTAAGCCTCAAGATCACCACTGTCACCAAATTAGGGTTTGGTCAACCAGGGCCTCCAGATGGAAAATTTCCTCTGGGCATGAGCCATTGCTTCAATGCACAACTTAGGATGCTCCAAGGGACCTCATGGACCCAATCATTAAGTCAATTTGGCCTCAGGGGATGCATTCACTAAAAATCAGGAATTAGGGTTTCTTGACCTAATTCACCCCTAAGTTGACTTTTGGGACAAATCATGAGCCAAGACCTCAAGAGATGATTTTAGGGTCCCTAACACACCATATTGATCCATTTGCAACAATGGATTG
Source organism: Lathyrus tuberosus (assembly GCA_022829125.1). Classification (NCBI taxonomy): domain Eukaryota; kingdom Viridiplantae; phylum Streptophyta; class Magnoliopsida; order Fabales; family Fabaceae; genus Lathyrus; species Lathyrus tuberosus. The sequence goes on from JALAZF010000179.1 coordinate 2,385,061, forward strand.
ATCCAAGAAGCTTGAGCAACAAGTTTCAAATTCATCAGAACCACAATTAGGGTTTCGCGAGAAAAGTCAACTGAGCCTTTGACTTTTGACCAGGACATGCTCCCAAACCCTAGGACATGATTCAATACACCCTATAACGCCTATGAAATCAATCCATCAAGTTTGATTTAAGTCAAGGACTTGATTTCATAGAGGATCGCACAGTTTGAAATTCATCTGACAAAAAGTCAACTGTGCACAAAAGTCAACTTTGACTTTTTGAGATTTTTCACAATTATGGTTCTTTAACCCTAAAATGATGTTAATGTGTGATTGGAATCATCATTCATCAAGAAAAATCAAAGAAAGTGGAATAACTTGTAAAAGGGGTAACCATAAAAACTTAGAAATTTTTCTAAGTTATGGAATAAAGTGGCTAGGGTACCAACTTTGGAGGATCATAACTCCTAAACGACAAGGCCATTTTCCCCATCCAAAGCTGGATTTGTAGCTCTCATGGCCCTCTACAAAAGCTTCAACTACACCTCATTCCAATTCATCATGGATTTTGAGTTATGGAATGATCTAAATGGCTGAAAACATGAAATGCCACTTTTTCCAACACTTAGTGAAATTTTCACTAAGTCAGAATCTGCCTTCACTTTTTTCCAAATGTAGGGGCATTTTTCACTTGGATCCAAAAAGTATCAAAACCAATTATGATCAAACAGTTATTGTATCATATAAGGGCTTTCCAAAATGGCCAAGAACTCCATCAAATTCCACTTGAGCCATGAGATATGACAATGGCAATATGCCTTGCTGAAAACTGTCAAAGCAAGGCAGATTTGTGCATTTTGCTCGATTTGCCAAATTTATGCAAATGACAAACACACTTATCCATCTGAACACCTCAAGGGGGGACCAAGGAGGAACCAACTCTGATCCCAAGCCTCCCAAGTCTTTGGAACCAAAAGTAGCATGCCAAACCTAGAAATCCCTAAAGAGGGGACAAGCCTCCAATTTTGGATTGGAGCATTTAATGGATGCACCAAGGTGGCATGGAATGAGCCATTTCAAACTGAATTCAGTTAAGACTTATCCAAGACCAAGGGAACCAGCAGCCTGTGCCCTAACCTCTAGTCAATGGCTAGAGGAGACTTGGATTCTCATTGCTCAACATTGGCCAAACCTATGCAGCAGTTGCCATTCACTATTCCTTGCAAAACAAACTTGCTCTACTATAAATAGAGTTCATTTGTGATCAGTTTGAGTACACCAAAGCCATCAAACAAATGCTTTCCTCAAAATCTTCTTCTCACTTCCAATTTTACCTTCTAAGGCAAGTCACTATCGGGTTTTGAGTTTGAGAGAAATTCCAATCAAACCAATCACACACACACCTCATAAACATCATATAGAAGTGATCCAAAACTCACACAACATCTGGAACACCAAAATCTCAAAATCACCAGCCATCTGCACAAGCCTTTTACAGATTTGCAGTTGAGGTGTCAAATCAAGTTCCAGCTCAATTCAATCCACTCCAAGCATCCAGACACACTCCATAGCACCTAGGGAAGCTGTCCATATCCTTGGAACCAAGCTGTAACACCTCTAACACAAAACACGATCACCAGCTGCAAGAGGTAAGCACGAGCTCTTCTAACTCTATGATCCATGCATTTTTTGCTGCACAATAATTTGGCTGTATGTTCATGATCATGCATGGAGTGTTTTCCCTTAATCAATTGTTTTGTTTGGATCGTGTATGGAATTTCTGAACGTTCATGCATAATTTAGGGTTCTTGAGGTTTCTCTTTGATTTCTTATTCCATGCTTAAAATAAATGAAATTAAAGACCATAGACATGATAGTGAGGTTGAAACGAGTAGATTGATATGTAGATTGCATGATATAATCAAGTATTCAGTGAGATTGGATAGAAAATACAAATCTGCAGAAACAGAGGGTGACGCGTGTTCTTGCACTTGTTCTTGGCGCCCTTTTTGAAAATTCAAATATTTGAATTTTGTGATTTTGTTTAATTGATTCAAAAATTAATTTCTCTCTGAGTTTTAATGATTTTGAGTTTATTCTTTTTTTAATAATTCACAAAAATGTTAAAATATTTTATTTTCCCAAAAAATCCCAAAAATATTATTTTATTTCATATACTTGATATTTTTGTAAAGAATTAATATTTTAATTGATTTTGACATTTAAAATATCTTCTCCTTCTTGATTTTTCAAATTTTAGTGATTTCCAAACATTTTGTGAATCAAAACTTGATTTTTGAAACTTTAATCCAAGACCACAATTTGTTTTCCACATGTTTAACAATTTTGATCATTTTAATTGAATTTTTTATTCAATTAAAATTCATTTTGAAAACAAATTAGGGATTTTGATTAATTCAACCCTCATCAAACTTTTTCAAACCTTTTGGGCCTCTAATAGAGTGTAAGACCCAACCCCTTTGAAAACCAAACATTTTGGGCCACAATCATTGTATAAGACCCACTGAGTTTTCAAAAATCTCGGCACAATCACCGTTTCCAAACAAACCAAATGGGCCTCTCCTTGAGCTATAAGACCTATTCCTTAAACTTTTGGGCCTCTAATAGAGTGTAAGACCCAATCCTTTGTAAATACAAACCTTTTTGGGCCTCAAATGTTGCATAAGTCCCGTTGTATTTCAAAAGTTCGGCGCGATCGTCGCCAGTTCAAAATAAAACTTTGGGCCTCTCCTTGAGCTGTAAGCCCCATCACTTGTACAAAAATACACCTTTGGGCCTCTAATAGAGTGTAAGATCCAATCCCTTTTTAACCAAAATGATTTTGGGCCTCAGATATTGTATAAGTCCCTCTGCGTTAAAAGAAAATCTTGGCGCGATCGCCAGTTCAAAAATCAAACCTTGGGCCTCTCCTTGAGCTATAAGCCCCACCACTTGTATAAAAATAAACTTTTGGGCCTCTTGAGAGAGTGTAAGACCCATCCCTTTGTACAGAAAACCTTTTTGGGCCTCAGTTACTTGTATAAGTCCCTGTACAAATTCAAAACCACAGTGCAATCACTGATAAAACTTTGGGCCTCTCCTTGAGCTGTAAGCCCCAACAATCTTTTCAAAGCACTTTCTCCTTTGATTTAGAATATAATATTGTTATCAAAGCATTATTTGTTGAACAAACTAACCAAACAGCATGGAAGCTCTACAACTGAGTAAGTGTTTACCCACTTTCTTTATCCGCTTTCATATATACATACATATATATATATATATATATATATATATATATATATATATATATATATATATATATATATATATATATATAACTGTATTGTGGGGCTGCTCACTGTAAGTCTTCTTTCACATCCTTTTATATACTTGTCAAATATCAACTGTGTAATACTAGTATAGTTATTTAGAGTTTTCCCCGACAACTACGTCTAGAACTAGGTAAAGCCTGTTGGTCACTCTTAAATACAAACAAAACTAGATCCCCATAGGATTACCAGACACAGTCTTCCCTCCTCTTGGGGTTAAACAATATGGAGACGTGAAAGGCAGCATTCTCGGTGAACCCTTTCCCAGAATGTCACTTTTAGAAATCGTCAAAGAGACTCTACTCCCCAGAGTTGATCTATTCTCCGTGAATAGCATCTCTTGAGTTTCTTCCAAATTCTTGGACTTTCCTGGCTTGATCTATTCTCGGTGAATAGCATATCTTGAACTTCTCAGGGTTTGGGGACCCACAGGCTTCCTAAAAGCATCCCCGCCTCCTCTTGGGTGTTGTACAAGGACCCTTCGGCTTCTTAAAAGCTCTCATGCCTTCTCTTGGGCTTAGTACAAGGACCCAAAGACCTTTACAGGTATAGGAATAGAACCTAGTCATCAATTTGCTAGAGCTGTCTTTCTGAGTCAAGATTCAGACCAGTTAATGGGTTGACCTTCATCCCTTAACATATCATCCTTCTCTTGGGCATCATACAAAGATCATTCACTACCTGAGAATCGATTTCTCAAAACACCAGTAGACTTGGACAATCTCAATACCTTTTGGATTTCCCATTTCCTTAAAGAATAAGAAATAGCCCTGATCCTCTGATCAATCCCTAAGCACAATATTACCCATATAAGAACTGATTTTCTCTTTATCCAATATACTGGACCTGTCACTAAACTGAAACAGTTACAATAGCCTCCTCTTAGGCTTTGTATAATGATCCTTCCTCAGTGAAGTTAGCCTCCTCTTGGGCTTTGTACAATGATTCTCCCCAAGGGAGCTAACCTTTTAGCCTCAATCTCTGGCTTCGCACGAGATACAAAAACACTCTCTTGTTGAGTATAAAAGACTCTCTTGTTGAGTCAACCACGTTTTAGCCTCTATCTCGGGCTTCGTACGAGATACAAAAACACTCTCTTGTTGAGTATAAAAGACTCTCTTGTTGAGTCAAACCCTTTTAGCCTCTATCTCGGGCTTCGTACGAGATACAAAAACACTCTCTTGTTGAGTATAAAAGACTCTCTTGTTGAGTCAAACCCTTTTAGCCTCTATCTCGGGCTTCGCACGAGATACAAAAACACTCTCTTATTGAGTATAAAAGACTCTCTTGTTGAGTCAACCCTTTTTAGCCTCTATCTCGGGCTTCGTACGAGATACAAAATCACTCTCTTATTAAGTATAAAAGACTCTCTTGTTGAGTCAATCAACCCTTTTTAGCCTTTATCTCGGGCTTCGTACGAGACAGATAAAAAGCACCCCCTTGTTGGGTCAATAGCCTCCTCTTAGGCTTTGTATAAGGAAAACCCTGGTTGAGTCAATCAACCTTTTAGCATCAAAGATATGCCTTGTTCATAGCATACAAACATCAACAACTCCTTTTCCCCCATCTAATTACTGTAAGCGGCAAGCCTCTGGATTATTTACATCCACGCCACTGTCCCTCTTTTAGCATGAGAAATTCCTAAGGAAAGATAGCATTGCTCTACACTAAGTTAAAGTCTTCTCCTTCAGGTTGAAAATCCCCTATAAAGGAAATTATGGCATTGCTGGATTCACATATCCCAGTTAAAGTAATTCTCCTTTATAATCAGTCACCCAACAGTTGTGACAAACAGATCCTCTTTAGAGATGGCAATTTCTCTCTAAAGTCAAGACCCTTCAGCTTCACATCTTGGGCTTCGAACAAGATACAAATAGACCCTTCAGCTTCACATCTTGGGCTTTGAACAAGATACAAATCACCTTTAGCTTCACGTCTTGGGCTTTGAATAAGACACCAAAATGACCTTTTTCCTCCCATAGAATAGGAGGAACTACGATTGCTCTGATTTCCCTGTTTCGTTAAACGGGAATACGTAGGCATAAGATTGAAAAATCTTAGTGAGCACACTAATCAAACACCCAAAATCCCATACGTTAATCAAAAAGAAGCATCAGACCTAACATGCTACCGATAGCCTAGACATTGTTTGGCAAAATAACCTAAGAGAGACCCACAATCATTGTAGCATCTATAAACCAACAGTCATCTGTTTAAACTCAGTATGCAAGCAGGGTTAATTGGAGACATCTATTTCCCTTCCTTCATCAGCTTCAATAGGATAAAAAATGAATCGAGTTGTAGTGCCCCAAAGCGATAGTGCTTCGCAACCACACATAAAACTCGCGCTACACTTTGGAATAAAATAATGCAGATATATTCAAATATAGAGGCCGACGATTGAGACCTTCCACCAACTGTCTTCAGTAACAACTCCAGAATCCAATAATTCTAGAGCTCTTCCATCAGAAACATATGCAGCGGAACCACCAAGGAACAGATCCTGCTTGCCCTAATAAGATGTCACAATATCTTATAAGACACACCAACAAGAGAACTAGCCACTTCTCCTGTAGTTGTTGTATAATCTCCTCAGCAACATGAACAACCTTCAGGTTGCTCCCTTCGATCCAGAACATCCATCTCATCCATTAATACTCTTGAGTATGTCTGAGTTGATTGATCTGATCTTCAAAACTCCTCCTTGTTTAAATGCCAGAAAGTATCTCCCAAAGTTCTCATCCAGAACCAGAGAGGAAACCAGGCTCTGATACCAATTGAAATTCTGGCCTATGTAGACAGCAGATGTCCTAACACGTCATGACATTGTGCTACATAATCATTTAAACTCAGAGGTGCAACAGCAGACTGATACCTTGAATATCAGAACTGCACAATTACAGATGTCACGACATCTGATCCAACATGTTTATCATGAACCCTAACAGAAAACATAAATCTGCAGAATGATAAAGAACACAGTATTTGTTAACCCAGTTCGGTGCAACTCACCTACATCTGGGGGATACCAATCTAGGAAGAAGACTTCATTATTTGTAGAACTGTTACAAAGCTAAACTCCTCAGTTTACAACTTCATACCTAACATCTACCCAATAAACATCTTTACCAAGGCTAAACACAAACGTTTAGAACCTTGATATGAGGTACCCCACTCACTTTCCTTAATCACCAATTGTGATTTCTACATCATCCCTGTCAATATAGAAATCTGTCAAACTTTCTTGACAAACAAGCTAACTCAGATTTGCTTAAAAGCTTCATCCAAGAACAATACACAATCCAATACCTCAAGGCTTATGGATCTGTGCGACACCTATATCTACCACAGTGCATCAAACGATACAAAGGGAGACTTACAAGCTAGAGAGCCAACGACTCTCAAAACCCTAAACCCTTGTTTCTTACGCAAGAACACAAGGTTACAAAAGGCATACTCAAGGCATTTAAAAACCTAGGTCTAAGTCTTCTTTTATAGGCTTCTGTAGTCTTGGGCTTCAATCTCCTGTTCTTGATCCATGCAGCAATTTCTCCTTGAGTGTTGCAGTAGATAAAAAACTAACTTAAGCCATACAGTCCAGGATGTCAAGATGCATGTTAAGAAATCTTGTTCGACATCACGTCTTCAGCAGAATTATTTAGATTGATCTTTGTTGAGTTAAAATTTATGTTTTACCAAAATTTGTTCAAAACCCCTGAGCTTTCATATTGAGTTCGTCTTGCATAGTTAGAATCCATTATGTGTCTTGTAGTGCTTCATCGATTGATGTAGGCTCTATCAGAGACACCAGGCCTAGAAAGGTTTCTTCAGAGGGCTTGAAAGAGGGCCTGGTTTTGACATGTTCATTCTTGTCTCCCATAGTCAATTCATCAAAATACGATGTTCTCTGTTTGTACCTTCTCAGAGGAGTATGAGCTTCAACCGTTTCTGGTTGAGGAGCTTCAGACTCGTTGGCCTCAACTTATTTTGATTTTGGAGTATTTTTTATAGAACCTGAGTAAGTGATTTCCAAATCTGCAAATTTCTCAACTGGCTTTGACTTTTCAGAGTCAAGCTTATCATCGAATCTGACATGTATTGATTCTTCAACAATCTGTGTCTCAGTGTCATATACTCTATAACCTTTTAAGCATTTAGAGTATCCTAACATGATACACTTTTGTGCCTTAGAATCAAACTTGTCAAGATTTTATTTAGTGTTTAACATAAAACAAGAACATCTAAATGGATGGAAATAAGAAATGTTGGGTTTATGATTCTTCCACAATTCATAAGGACTCTTTCCCAGAATAGGTCTTATAGAGATCCACGTTCTGAATATAACACGTTGTATTAACTGCCTCTGCCTAAAAGTGCTTAGCTACATTAGTCTCGTTGATCATGGTCCTTGAAATTTCCCACAAAGTCCTATTCTTCCTTTCTACAACTCCATTCTGTTGTAAAGTTTATAGGGCAGGAGAAATCATGGGAAATTCCATTCTTATCAAAGAGTTTCTCAAAATCTTTGTTTCCGAATTCACTACCATGATCACTTATGACTTTTATAATTCTGAGATCCTTATCATTTTGCACTTGGGAGCAGAAGGTAGAAAACACAGAATGTGACTCATCCTTGTGTCCAAGAAATTTCATCCATGTCCATCTGCTATAGTCATCAACAATGACTAGTCCATACTTCTTACTATTGACAGAAGAAGTTTTCACTGGTCCAAACAAGTCAATGTGAAGAAGCTCCAATGGTCTGGAGGTGGAAATAACATTCTCCGTTTTGAAAGAAGTTTTAGAAAAATTGCCTTTCTAACATGCTTCACAAAGAGCATCTGAAGCAAACTTAAGATTTGGCAGGACTCTGACAAAATCAAGCTTATTAAGGTGAGAAATCATTCTCATGCTAACATGACCCAATCGTCTATGCCATGACCATTGCTCTTCGTTAACAGACATAATACATTTAACATTCTAATTCTTCAAATCAGAAAGTTTGATCTTATAAATGTTGTTCTTCCTCTTTCCAATGAAAAGATTGAGCCATCCTTTTGACTAATGGATTTACAAGACTTTTAATTGAAAATAATGTCATAACCATCGTCACTTAACTGACTTATGGACAGAAGGTTATGCATTAGTCATTCAACAAGAAGAACGTTAGTAATGGAAGGGAGAAAACCATTACCCACTGTTTCGGAGCCAATGATCTTCCCTTTCTGATCATTCTGAAACAGACAATGCCTCCAAGATTAAGTTCCAGGTCTTAGAACATATGCCTTATTCCCGTCATGTGCCGCAAGCATCCAAAGTCCAGGTACCATGACTGGTGTCTTAACTCTGTTGCTAAGGATATTTGTAACATATATTATTTTGTCTTTAGGTACCCACATCTTTTTGGGTCCTTTTGGGTTAGTCTTCCCAGAGTTTTTTATAACTTTAGGTTTTTGTGCAGGATATTTATACATGAATGCATGATTAGAAAGGGCATGAGTTTTTGGTTTAGCCTTGGGTTTTGCAACAACTTTACCTTTAAGCCTATCATCTTTTTTCAGAATCAGATTCTTCATCGGACTCATAGCCAATACCTCTTGTCCCATTCCTGCTAACGCTATAAATCATGGAAGCCATTAAGTTTCTATTTAGGCTTCTAGCAAGAAACTTCTGGAAAGATTTATCATATTTCAGTATGATATCATCAGAACTTGTAGAGGCTTTAGAAATGATTTCTCTTTCAGGTTTGAGACTCTTGCTTAGAGGCACAAAGTTGTTTTCCAAAATAAGATTTTCTTCACTCAACCTTGAAAAATGTTTCTGAAGCTTACAGTATACTTCTGATTTAGATACGCGAATATTCTTCAAATTCTTGTATTTTTCCAGAAGGTTCTGATATTTTTCCAGAACTTCAAATAAACTAGATTCAAGCTCAGAACGAGAGAGTTCAGAAAATACCTCTACAAAATCAGATTCAGATTCTAATTATGATTGACTTGTTTCTGCAGGAGCTTATGTGAATTCCATTAGAGCCACATTTGCATGCTCTTCTTCAAAGTCATCTTTAGATGACTCTTAGTCGTCCCATGTAGCCATAATACCCTTCTTCTTCCCATGAAAGGCTTTTTTCTTGGGTCTGTCCTTCTTCAGCCTGGGGCAGTCATTATTATAATGACATAGCTCATTGCATTCATAACATATAACATCTTTGCTGGCTCCAACTTTCTTGAATCCAGAAATGGACTTAGAACGACCACCTGTCCTTTTTTGTCCTCTAAATTTGCCTTGTTTTTTCTTCCAAAGTTGATTCACGCGTCTGGAAAGAAGAGATAATTCATATTTTTTTTTATTCTTCTTCAGACTCTTCATCAGTATCAGCTTGAAGAGCTTTAGTTTTCTCAGATCTTCATGAAGACTTCAGATCTACAAACTTTCTCTTTCTCTTGGCCTCATCTTCTTCGAGCTAAATCTTATGGCTTTTTAAATAACTAACCAGTTCTTCAAAAGAAGTGTTGTTGAGGTCCTTTGATAACTTCAGAGCAGTTACCATTGGCCACTAACGCTTAGGTAAACTTCTGATGATCTTTTTGACATGATCAGTAATAGAGTACCCTCTATCCAGAACTTTAAGCCATGCGGTAAGAGTTCGAAACCTTGAAAACATGTTCTCAACAGTTTCCTCGTCCTCCATCTTGAACGCTTTCATATTTTAGAATCAAGGCAAGAGCCTTGGATTTTTTGACTTGTGCGTTCCCTTCATGCGTCATTCTCAGAGAATCATATATAGATTTAGCAGTATCTCTGTTGGTGATCTTTTCAAACTAAGTGCACGAGATAACATTTAGCAAGATGGTTCTTGCTTTGTGATGATTCTTATAATCCTTTTTTTTGTTGATCCTTCATCACTCTTCTTTCAATTTTGTTGCCACTTGCATCTATTGGTTGCACATAGCCATCAACTACCATGTCCCATAGATCAACATCGTGACCTAGAAAGAAGATTTCTATTCGGTCCTTCCAATAATCAAATTTGTCTCTGAAATTCTGGTACATGTGCAGAATTCAGATGTCCTAGAACATGTCGTTCGACATCTGGTCTGACATGATCACTAAGGGCAAGGTATATTGCAAAAATCATGGTACTGAAAAGATAAGAGCAAGACACACAGAATTGTTAACCCAGTTCGGTCGAACACACCTACTCTGGGGGCTACCAAGCCAGGGATGAAGTCCACTATTAGTAGTATCAATTCAAAGCTAAACTACCCGTTTACAGCTTATCACTTAATCACTACCCAATGAACCTTCTACCTAGATCCTCTCTAGATATGAGAAACCCTTCTCACTCCCAATCATCGCAATGATGTCTAGCAGATGACATCTCAGCCACTGCATCAACGACTCTTTACCTATACAATAATTCAACAAGGAAATCATCCTTTCAAGACACAACTTAGAGTTACTTAAAAGCTTCCTCCAAGTAACACAACGTACTGCCTCTTACCTACAGGTTTTGAGGAATACGGGTAACCTTCCCGCAAGTCGGGAGGTTTACCTAGACAAAACCCTAGTCTTCTACATGTTGGGCTCACACCTTCCAGGGTTACAGACCCTTTTATTTATAACTTGTACCCAACTGGATTTGGGCCTTCAATCACAGCTTCAATAGTTGTTACAAAGCTGCAAAATATACTCCAAGAAAGTAAGTATACAATATTATATTTCCTAAAATGTCTCCATATTTAGAAAGTCTTGATATCTGATTGAATCTTCTAGTCCTTTAAAAATGCGCCACATAGAATGCATAAATTTCTCTCAAAATTCTGCACAATTCAAAACATAACTGAATCTCATTAATCCAGCTCAGCAGGCGCGATGTCGAATGATTCCTCATAAGACATCTTCTTCGACATGTTGTTCCAGTTGTTGAATAACTTCAACACAGCATGTTCTGACATTTTAGAAGGACATCTAGTAGTATCGGTTCTTCTTATCAAGTTTTATACTTCCTATTTACAATATTGCTGCTATTATTTGTTTTACCTAAATTAAGCCAATCCTAAACCAAGAGAACTAATAATCCCCCCCTTTGGCAAATTTTGGCTAAAACAAATAATCTACTAATAATTACAATCCAGGAGTTTACACCAAAAATACAACAGCTGTAGAGTTCAGAGTCTACAGCACACAACAACAGATCTTCAGTTTGAAAATAATGTCTCACCATCTTTGTTTGACATCTTCTTTGCAACCTTCTGAAGAAATCCACTGCATGCATCATCACCAACGAACAACAATCTTCAGGATAAAAGGAAGGAAGGTCCTGAAGTTTGTTGATGCACACGAGGAAGAAGATAGCAGAAGCCAGCTTGTACTCCCCCTCAAACCAGGAACCTCTTCTAAATTTGAAGACCAATGGTTGAATAAGAGAACTCTTAATTGCTCTTTGCAGGGCATAAGAGGAAACTTAAGACCAAACCCTCCACCACTCCTGGTAACTCAGAACGCAGGTCACAACCGTGTTCATAACTCAGATCACAGGTCACAAAAAGATATCCAAAAAGAAACATGATAGACATTTGCTATGACATGTTTGGACAACATATGCAATCACAGACTCCTGTCTGAACCTCTGAGCAACAATCCCTTTCTCCCCCTTTTTGGCCAAAAATTGACAAAGGAGGCCATCACAAGACCAGACCCAGGCATAACTAACCCAGACCCGAACAAAACCCATAGTCTTTATGAGAACAACCCTTACCTGATGGTAGAGGATAGGAGAAGCCTCTATAAATAGCATAGCAGTTTCTTAGATATTAACGATCTTTAATTCTTGGTCAAATAGAATGTTAATTGAGCATGGAAAAACTGTAGCTTAATTCAAGGTGCACCGTCAAAACTGATTTTGAACGCCTTTAATAGCTCTTAGACCAGTCTTACAAGACCAATCAGCACTTACTAGGCTCCCTTCTTACGCGTGGCTGGATGCACAGTCTAGAATATTCCTTTGTTTGGCTCAGGGAAACATGTCTTGAGTGCTGTTCTGACATCTAGTTTGTCTTCTTGTTTACAAAGTTATCAACCCAAGACTCCTCAGAAACTTATACATTTCAAGCATATTTTCTTGGATTCCTTCAAAAACAGCAGAGAAAAAGCATAGGCACTAACTCCACACAGCTATGATATGTCCCATCATGATGTTTGACATTACACAGCACAAACTTGACCAGCACACATGCATGGGAATTTTAGATACAAGGTCTGCCAAGTCCGATAAACAAAAGCCCACTTGATTTGAAATTTCTCACATATTCCAAAAAAATGTCTTGCAACACAAGATAAGGACTGCCACCACCTTTTACTTGTATTAGAAGGAACCTCATGGCAATAACCCTAGAGTCTTCAACATGAAAGTAGCCATGTATTTCCAGAACTACTTACCATCAAGATTAGAATCTGCCCATTCTAATCCACATTATGTCAGAACTGCCACTTCAGACGATAATGCTGCTTCTTCCAACTCCATAAGTATAGTACACAACAAACAAAAATGTTGTAACAAAATGTAGGACATCAGCACGAGACAAAAGACCACACCACTTGATCATAACCAGCAACCAGCAGATAACCAGACAAGACCTAGGCTATCCTACTAGGACAACCTCTACCAAGGAACCAGACACAAAGTTCTGGTATCCAATGTGCCAAGAAAAAAACCAGGTTCTCAAGAAAACAAATTCCCATGCCAAAGACAGCTTTGACCGGTCAGGCGATACAACCAAGGTCTCTTTATCCATTATAAATACCAAGCCTCCTTGCTCCTACCAGTACACCAAGGAAAGAAGCATGAGTCAGTCTAACAAGAATGCAGGAAAGAGACACATGCAGGAGGACAAGAAGCCAGATCCTCAGAAGTTGAGGGACACAACACTGTCCACAGCTGGAGCATCTTCAGGAGCAACACGAACACGAAAGACATCAGAAACAAGGATGAAGACCATCAAGAAAACCCAAGTGCAACTTCAAGCTTTTGATGACGAATGAGACGAAGATTGGAAGGCTTTTCTTGATTCGGGGGGTTGGGATAATCTTTAGACCCTTTGTTTGTTGCCTTTTCTACTCTTGTATGCTTTCACCAGTGCAATAAAAATCTGTTTAAATTCTGTTCTATTTAAAAAAGCAATAAGCAATACTAAATCCTTATGCCTGCAAATTCTTAATCTGCTACAAAATAAGTGCCAGCACCAAAAACAGAAGATTTATCAATCTCCCCCTTAACATCACACGTCCAGCTGCATAGAATTGTAACACTCTCCCCCTATCATGTGCTTCTTAGTACCTTGAAGAATGGAAAACATAAGACGCATCTTCATGTTTTCAAGAGCTCACTCTTTGTTCAACTCACAAGTTGACCACAATCATCACTTGTACCAATACTCACATGATCTCAATCTGATCAACTTTTCTCTATATAAGACTACATGTACTCCTTTGCAAGAATAATGCCTTAAATGAATGGAGAACATGAGACTCATCTTCATGTCTTCAAGAGCGCACTCTCTGTTCAACACACCTGCTGAACACATTCACCTACTGCTTGACTCTTACATCAGTCCATAAGTCAAGTAGAGACTTGTGATCTCTGGAGACGCACACCATAGCATTCTGAACAGAATGTTATGTCAACGAATGTTAAGACATCAGTCTTGACATCATGAAAAGAATCCAACTGTACTAAGAAAAATACCCCATTTCACAACCAGAATCTCCAAACTCTCCTTTTTAAGCCTTGGGACCATCCATCATAACTCATCGCATCTCAGAAGCATGAGAGTAGTATTCTCTCATTCAACTCTCATCATTCAGACAACTTGAGATAAGTCTTCAAGGTCTTCCAAAACATCAGGTACTCTCCCTTAGATACTGCCAAGAGCACTTCAGAGAAACATACATTCTTCCCTTTAATAGCAGCACAGACTGTGATTAGATTCTTAAGTGCACACAGTCAATACTTCTCTAGCTTCACAAGATCATTCAGAACATGACTTTATGATCTTTGACCTTCATGTCCAAGAAGTCTGCTAGAGATAACACTTCTTGAATCTCAGGTTTTCTACTCCTGCAGCAAGGACCAGAAATAAACTGACCTCAGGAGAAAAACATGTTGATCACACCTTGACCAACTCACACAACTAAGATAAGTTCCAGGGCCAGGACCTTCTTAGACATACCACCCAGATGCCTCCTCTTCTAGATCAGGAGTAGGCTCCAAACTCATGTGATCAAAACACATTAGTTTAGCACCCAGAGCATCTGCTGTGCCATTCCTTCAGACAACAGAATTCACCACAATTCTGGCGTGATGTTCTAACACAGGATAGGATATCATTCCAATGAACACATCAAGAGGTCAAAGACTGGAGATTAGTCCTTTTAGGAGTAGAAGCAGAAGTAAATTACTTCTCTTCCTCACACCTTCACTTATCAATGCCTTTATGAGTGGACTTGAACAATAATCTTCAAGTATCATTGACACTGTAAGTTGAAGCAGTCTTGCATAAATCCCATCACCATAGGATATACATTCAGAGAAGAACAACCTTCTCAGTTACAACCTTAGGAGTTTTTAGGTAGATTCGCAGCGGATCAAAATACAAACTCCTCAAAGCCTTCAGGTGTCACATATCAGCCCTAGCATAATAATTCAGGTGACACCACAATAAAACCTAACATAACCACAACACAATAACTTTTCAACCAAACCTCCAAGCTTTCAGCACATGCCACTGCCTGTCACGAACAGTCCATCCTCCACTTCTAGGGACCATTCTCACACCTATATGAACTACTCCAAGTTCAAACATCTTTTCAGTAGAAAGCTTCTACCTTGACCATGAACCAGAAAGTATCTTCCCTGGGATCTCATCCAGATACAGAACAGAATGACCTGCTCTGATACCAATTGAAATTTTGGTACATGTGCAGAATTCAGATGTCCTAGAACATGCCGTTCGACATCTGGTCTGACATGATCACTAAGGGCAAGGTATATTGCAAAAATCATGGTACTGAAAAGATAAGAGCAAGACACACAGAATTGTTAACCCAGTTCAGTCGAACACACCTACTCTGGGGGCTACCAAGCCAAGGATGAAGTCCACTATTAGTAGTATCAATTCAAAGCTAAACTACCCATTTACAGCTTATCACTTAATCACTACCCAATGACCCTTCTACCTAGATCCTCTCTAGATATGAGAAACCCTTCTCACTCCCAATCATCGCAATGATGTCTAGCAGATGACATCTCAGCCACTGCATCAACGACTCTTTACCTATACAATAATTCAGCAAGGAAATCATCCTTTCAAGACACAACTTAGAGTTACTTAAAAGCTTCCTCCAAGTAACACAACGTACTGCCTCTTACCTACAGGTTTTGAGGAATACGGGTAACCTTCCCGCAAGTCGGGAGGTTTACCTAGACAAAACCCTAGTCTTCTACATGTTGGGCTCACACCTTCCAGGGTTACAGACCCTTCTATTTATAACTTGTACCCAACTGGATTTGGGCCTTCAATCACAGCTTCAATAGCTGTTACAAAGCTGCAAAATATACTCCAAGAAAGTAGGTATACAATATTATATTTCCTAAAATGTCTCCATATTTAGAAAGTCTTGATATCTGATTGAATCTTCTAGACCTTTAAAAATGCGCCACATAGAATGCATAAATTTCTCTCAAAATTCTGCACAATTCAAAACATAGCTGAATCTCATTAATCCAGCTCAGCAGGCACGATGTCGAATGATTCCTCATAAGACATCTTCTTCGACATGTTGTTCCAGTTGTTGAATAACTTCAACACAACATGTTCTGGCATTTTAGAAGGACATCTAGTAGTACCTGTTCTTCTTATCAAGTTTTATACTTCCTATTTACAATATTGCTGCTATTATTTGTTTTACCTAAATTAAGCCAATCCTAAACCAAGAGAGCTAACACTCTCCATTAAAAATAGGAGGTTTAACATGTTAGAACAAGATTTGTTCATGACATATATCCTTTGGGCTTTGATGATAACAAAGTATTTAAAGAAGAATATATTCAAAATCTGATATAAGGATGCACTTGAGAGAAGCTAAGTTATTGGCTTTTGGTGGTTCAAAATCTAAAGAACGTTCTTTAAGTGAAGAGTGATAATATAGGTTTGCATAGACTTTGAAGCTGAAGACCTCAACATCATAAGAGCAATATATTGTCTATAAACTTATTGAATGTATCACTTCTGGTGATCATTCATAATCAGTGATAAAGCTAAAGTTATCCGTACAACAGAAAGCAAGCTACAATGTTAAATCACTTTGTCAGCTAGAATATGTGTTCACAAGGCTCATAATAGTTGACATGCTTTACGAATATCTACTCTCAATGGATCTATAGTACAAGATCATAAGAAAGAAGCAATGGTTAAACATGTTACACAATGGATCAAGATCTTTTGGTGTATCTATCTTCAACGTCTCTTGTACTATAGAGTAACAAAGACACTTGTACAAGTTATCTCTTCCAACAACTATGCCTCTGAAACTGCTATATAAGTAGATGAAAATTCAAGATGGATTTTCAACAAGGAACAAGGAGAATAAATAAAAAGAGCCAAGAAGGAAAGAAGCGTTCCACGCTTCTATCAGAATGGAAGAATAACAAGATCAACAATAGCAACATAATCGAGTATGCAGAAATTCTGTTATATGTTGTAAATTGTACAAAGCCTTAAGATTTCTTAAACATTAAATATATTAGAAATCTTAAGTGTTGTGATCTTTGTTATGGTTATTACCATGTACCTCTGATTATATATCAAGTACACCTTGTTCTCTCTTCTGCTAAACAAGTTGTTTAGTAGTTTAGATAAAGTCTCTTGCTATATTCTTGAGCATCAAAGTCTCTTGCTGTGAAGTTTAAGCCAAGTAAGTCTCCTGCTATGTGCTAGAGCATTAAAGTCTTGATCAGTTGTTGATTAAGCAAAATAGTCTTGGACCGGGGGTCTAAGCAGAAGTCTTGAGCATGGAGGGCTTGAGTAAGGAAGTCTTGAATCTGTGGGATTTAAGCAGGAAGTCTTAGACTACGGGTCTAAGCTGAAGTCTTGGATTCTTGGAATATGAGCAGGGAAGTCTTGGACCGAGGAACTGAGAAGAAGTCTTGAACCTGAGGGGTTTAAGCAAGGAAGTCTTCGATTCACAGAATCTAAGCAGGAAGTCTTGGGACGAGGGTCTAAGCAAGAAGTCTTGAACCTGAGGGGTTTAAGCAGGAATTCTCGGGCTGAGGGTCTGAGCAGAAATGTCTTATTCTTAAGTGCATAAGAAATTGTAATCATGTCTTGATTATAATGGACAATGTTGCAAGGGGACTGAACTACTCTCTGTTTGGGAGGAACCAATATAAATATTTGTGTGTTATGTTGTTATTTATTTGCTTATGTTATTATTCCGCTGCAATTAATTATCAGAATCTGAATAGTGGTTTAGAATCTGAACTTTGTTCATAAGCAAAGTAAAGAAATGGATAACACAATTCAACCATCCCTTCTTGTGTATTTTTCTCACCTTTAGTTGGTATCAGAGCATGGTTTGTGCATACCACTTAACAGTGGTGCAAATAAAGATCCAATGAGAAAAATATGTATATTGAAGACTTTCCTTCAAGAAGGAATCGAGTAACATATGAAAAATATTACTTTGCTAATCCTACCATATTCAAGGGTGACTTCGCTGAATTTAAATGATGGAAAAAGGAAAAACATATTCTAATATAATTGGTCTTGATAAAATGGTTTTGATGAAGGTCTATGGAACACCCTTGAGAAAGGTATTACTATATAAGTTGATGGTGTATGGATGATCTATGATAGAAAATCTCTCACACCAGCTCAGAAGAAGCTTTATAGAAATCATCTTGGAGTTAGATGCATTCTGGTAGGTGCTCTATCTCATTATAAGTATATCAACATCATTGATATGTCTAATGCTTAGAATATCTTTGAATCCTTGTGTTCTAATTTGAAGGGAATCACGTAGAAGCTTATCTAGTTACACTTCATCTAATCTTTTCAAGCAAATTCTGAGAAGTCTGCTTGCTAGTGTCAAACCAAAAAGTCACATTTATTCAAGAAGTCAAAAAACTTAAGTAGACTAAGTCTTGAAGGTTTAATCAAAATTATTCAATGTAAAGAAATGGAATTAGATGAAGAAAAGATGTCAAAGAGATCACCCTTCTCAAGCCTGTTGAAGAAAATTACTATGGAATGTCTGATGATGAGGAATTGGCCTTCCTTATCAGAAGATTCTATCAGATGGCTAAATGGAGTGTGATATCTGTTGATGGAAGAGTAACTTCAGGTGCTTCTGAAATATTCCTATTTCAACTGATTACCCAATCTTAAGAACAAGGAGGAAAACTACCAGACAAAAAAACCCAAAAATAAAAATGCCAGAGATCTTCAAAGCATATTCTAATGAAGCTGAAATAGTTGAGGATTCAAAATCCGATGAAAAAGTAAACTGGAACTTATGGCCATTACTTCTTATGAAGAAACAGTCTGAATTTAGGTATAAATCAATTATTGAAGAGAAAGAGGTATCCACTAATCCATCTTGCTTCAATATTGATAATAAGGAGTCTGCATCTCAAGATAAAATCTTAAGTGACTCCATTGCTCCTAAGGGAATTGAAGGCTATCATAGAATTTGTGTTAAAGGACAATTCTGTAAGAAACCTTTTGTTTCTTCTTTTGTTTTCTGGCAATACTAAGACAGTGCTAAAAACTTATTTCATATCAACCTCTGATAGTAAACACTATTTGTTTCTATGCTGGTCTAAAATTTCAAAATCAAGGATTATGAAGTCAATAGGTTTAATCCAAGACACTAAAATCAAAGACTCTGCTAAGAAAAAGATTTTGTTAAGTGCCATAACCCATCCTAGAATCTGTTATGGAATAAATCTTGGTACTACTATCAGACTAAGGCATGAAGTAAAAGAAAGCATGCAGGACTAACATTTGTGGACCCACGGAAATATGAGTACCAACATTCAAAACTGTATTTGCTGCAGATATAACAGAAGAAATGAGCAAGACATTTTCCATGATACTTGATCAAATGTTGTTTACAACATTTGATGGAAGAAATGCCTACATACCAAACTCAAGAGCTGAAGGATGCAAAATTATGAAGTTTGGAGAAGAAAGTGGAATCATTGGTTTGGCTACCATTGACTTAGAATCCACTTGAGACAGAATTCAGATTCCATGGTCAAATCTGAATACTCATCTGAAGTCTAATCAAGAAAAACAAAAAAAAGGTACATTATGTTCCTTTACTTTTGCAAACTTCTTGACTCAATGAAATATTTAAGTATGAGTGAATACAAAGTCTTTGTTATATCTCTAGAGAAATTTTGTTTGTTAACAACAAAAGAATCTTCAGAAATCTTTGAAAAGAAACTATGTTGTATTTGATTGTACTGAATATTTCATTAACTAGAAGATGATCATTTTTATGGAGACAATATTCTCATCGTTTGTGATAATACTACTGCTAGTTAGTGGTCAAGGAAACCAATTCAATATTCATAAATCAAGCATGACTCTAGTTTCAAGAGAAAATGATTGACTTTGAATAGAATATCAAAGACTGATAATTAACAGAAGATGTCTCACTCGAAGTCTAATCCTACTAGACTCTGATGACAGATAACTTCTGAAAAATTGTCAGTCTCTGAGATTCAGAAAAGGAATCTTTACTTCTGATAAAGCAGTTTAAGTAAGAATTATTTAAAAATCCTTGTCTTACTTAAAATTCCATAAAATTGAAAATCATTTAGTGTATTCAAGAAGTCTGCTGGGTAAGGACCCTTGGGTAATGATATTTTCTTATTTTATGCGTCTATGGTATCGATCCCTTATCTTTGTGAAATATCATTTCGTGTCACCTTTTCTATCCCTCGAACAAGATTCTTATTCCTCAGTGGTCAGAATCTTGTTCAGATCTTTTCTTGTTTTTTTTTTCTTTTGTGTTTTGATCAAACAAAATCTAAGATGAATTCTCTAGTCGATTCTTCACCGAATCAACTAGTTGTCATCAATGAAAAGTTTGTAAGTTTTGAAGAGCTGCTTAAGCAAGGTTTTAACTCCAGGAAGAATGTTTCTGAACAAAGTTGGAATGGATACTTTGATATGCTTCGTGGTTTTACTTATCCAAATCTTGTCAAAGAGTTTTGGATTAATGCTTCCATTATTGAGCCAAATTATGAGTATGTTATTTTTTCCAAGGTTTCTGGTGTTTCTATAATAGTAACCTCTAAGACGATTGCTAATGTAATAAACTGTGAAGATATTGGAGAAATCCCAGGTACTCTTGTTTGGGAATACTATCTTCCTACATGGCGTACTTTTATAGATCCATCAAACCTTTATTTAGTCTCAAATCTTCGTCCTGATGCAATTATTTAAAATCAGATTCTGAAATCAAACTTGCTACCTAAGGACAACGATCTAGACCTTGTGGACTCTATTGAAAAAGATTTGTACTTCTTCTCAATTCAGACTTGAAGATCGATCTTCCTCAAATTATGTTTGACTATCTGAAGAAGACTTTTTCATCCTTTCAAAAGGGAAAAACATTCTTCATTCATTACGGACGAGTTCTTTCTGAACTGCTGATCCAACAAGGAGTTGTCATAAGTTCTAAGTATGATTCTTCTAAAATCTGGAGAGAAAAGCTTGAAGCTATCTATGAGAGATTCTGATGTTAGATTTTTGCAAATATAAGCCTTATAATTGTTAATTATCTTTTATTAAGTAATCTTGTTGTTAAAAAGTATTCATTGTTCTTGTTCATATTCTTGTGTGTCTTAACTATTATATGTTCATTTTTTTATGTTGTTTGGAGAATAAAAATTAGGACTAAAACTTAAAACACTCGCAACATACTCGTTGAAAGATTGGAAGCTAATACATATTATCAAAAACTTTCTAGACATTCAGATCTGTTATAAGGAATTCCCTAGGCTCATCTGACATGTTTAAATTGTTTAAATAATCTTCCTTTGCATACTTAACAACTTCCTTCCTCCGAAGATTCCTGCGTTTTGACCTGAAAGTTCTTTTTCTTCTTTGTGTCTCAACATAGGTTGCTGGAGATGTATGTGCCTCTGAAGTAATCCTCTTGCTAGAATATGTTTCAGTTGCCACATTCTTCTTGTTTGCCTGAGTTATTGCATTCAATATTGTTGCCTTTCAAAAACCTCTCTTTGGAACCTAGATTTTCTTCTGCTTATACATTTTTGGTGTTCTAAAGATTAAATGATTCAGAAATATAGTTTGCTGAACATTTTATAGTGACTATTCATCCGTTATCTTGAGTGTTTAGAGTTTCAATATTGATTACTCAAATCAATCTTTTAATGTCCGACTCTTGGGAAATGATGTCTAGTATATAATACTAATAAAGATTCTCTAAAGACAACTGTAAATGTCATCTTAACAGCTATCTGTTGGTTTTATTATTTCATTTGTTCGTCTTTTTACTTCGTTTATGCATTTGTCAGAAAATCAAAGAGAAAAGTAAAAATTGTACTTATGCAAATTTAATAATCGGCAAAACATTTTTTCATTAATCATCAAAAAAGATGGATTACATAAAGGATAGAGGATATTAAGGTTAAACTAATCTAACTCCTCTATAGCCCTACGACTCATCCAATTTCCCCAATCAATATCAGGCTCATCCTCATCCTCGCAGTCAGAGATAACTATCTGAAATGCCATCCTATCTCTGTTCTTCTTCTTCTTCCTCTTCATTGACTTCTTCTTAGGTTTCAGTACAGTAATTGATGGACCTGCTTCAAAAGGCCTCATTACTGCTGATGATGAACCCTCCTCAGAAGACTTTAATAAAGTAGACGAGGATCCAATTTCAGAAGCATCAGAAGTTGCTGGTTTTTGAAGACTTTGGGTCTCCAGACTAGTAGTATCTTCTGAAATTTCTGTTATGACATAAACGTTGGTGCTCTCGGATATTGCTTCCTTGATTGCTCTACAAGATGTTGATGAAAATAACTTATGGTTTGGTTGCTTTTATAGTGGAGTCTGGGTAACCTAAACGATGGAAATCTTTTTCTCGATCCTTGGAAATGTTACGACCAATAACTATTAAAGATGCATTATACAAGCTTTTATTGCTCTCTACTACTTGAATTGTTTTCTCTTCCTTGGGAACAGATCACGTAATGATAATATGCTTTGCATTTATGAATGTATTTCTTTTATTTTTATTTTTTTTCTTTTTGATGTGACAAAAGGGGGAGAAAGATACCCATTTAGCTTTAATGTTGTTTATTTTAATTATTCAGTTTTAATGTTGTTTATTTTAATTATTTAAAACTTTGTTATTTCTGTTATTTTGGTTATTACCCGAGAGAAATATTTTAGTTTTCTTAATAGTAGAACTTAGGTGGAGCTTACAAACCTCAAACTTTAGAATATTAGACTCGGGGGGGGGGGGGGGGGGGGGGGGGGGGCTTACAAATCTCAGACCCTGATGTTGCCGAGTAAGTTAAAATATATTTTAGTTTTCTTGTATATAGAAATAAGTGGGAGCTTACAAAACTCAACCTTTGACTATTAGACTCAGAGTTAGCTTACAAACCTCAGACTTTGACGTTGCCAAGAAAATTAAATTAGTCCAATATTGTTCTTTAAATACTTATGTTTTTTATCATAAAAAGGGGAACAAAATTTGTTCATGACATATATCCTTTGGGTTTTGATGATAACAAAGTATTGAAAGAACAATGGTGTTATCTAATATGTGTTCTTAGTGTGCAGGTTCTAAAGCTTCAAGAAGAATATATTCAGAATCTGATATAAGGATGCACTTGAGAGAAGCTAAGTTATTGACTGAAAAACGTTCTTTAAGTGAAGACTGATAATATAGGTTTGCGTAGACTCTGAAGCTGAAGGCCTCAACATCAGAAGAGCAATATATTATATCTAAATTTTTTGAATCTATCAGCTTCTGGTGATCATTCAGAACCAGTGATAAAGCTAAAGTCATCTGTACCGCAGAAAGCAAACTACATTGTCAAATCAGTGGGTCACCTAGAGTCTGTGTTCACAAGGCTCAAGAAGAGTTGACATGCTTTACATATATCTACTCTCAACAGATCTATAGTACAAGATCACAAGAAATACACAATGGTTAAACATGTTACACAATGGATCAAGATCTTTTGGTGTATCTATCTTCAACGTCTCTTGTACTATGAAGTAACAAAGAAACTTGTACAAAATATCTCTTCCAACAACTATGCCTCTGAAAATGCTATATAAGTAGATGAAGATTCAAGATGGATTTTCAACAAGGAACAAGGAGAATAAAGAAAAAGAGCCAAGAAGGAAAGAAGCGTTCCACGCTTCTATCAAAATGGAAGAATAACAAGATCAACAATAGCAACACAATCGAGTATGCAGAAGTTCTGTTATATGTTGTAAATAGTACAAAGCCTTAAGATTTCTTAAACATTGAATATCTTAGAAATCTTAAGTGTTGTGATCTTTGTTATGGTTATTACCATGTATCTCTAATTATGTATCAAGTACACCTTGTTCTCTATTATGCTAAACAAGTTGTTTAGTAGTTTAGGTAAAGTCTCTTGCTATGTTCTTGAGCATCAAAGTCTCTTACTGTGAAGTTTGAGCCAAGTAATTCTCCTGCTATGTGCTAGAGTATTAAAGTCTTGATCAATTGTTGATTAAGCAAGAAATTCTTGGACCGAGGGTCTAAGCATAAGTCTTGAGCATGGAGGGCTTGAGTAAGGAAGTCTTGAATTTGGGGGATTTAAGCAGGAAGTCTTAGACTGCAGGTCTAAGCTAAAGTCTCAGATTCGTGGAATCTGAGCAGTGAAGTCTTAGACCGAGGCACTGAGAAGAAGTCTTGAACCTGAGGGGTTTAAGCAAGGAAGTCTTGGATTCGCAGAATCTAAGCAGGAAGTCTTGGGCCGAGGGTCTAAGCAGGAAGTCTTGAATCTGAGGGGTTTAAGCAGGAAGTCTCGGGCTGAGCAGAAAAGTCTTATGCTTAAGTGCATAAGCAATTATAATCATGTTTTAATTATAGTGGAAAATCTCTTGTGCTACAAGGGGATTGGACTACTCCCAGTTTGGCAGGAACCAATATAAATCTCTGTGTGTTCTATTGTTATTTAATTGCTTTTGTTATTTTTCTGCTGCAATTAATTATCAGAATCTGAACAGTGGTTTAGAATCTGAACTCTGTTCAGAAGCAAAGTAAAGAAATAGATAACACAATTCAAACCCCTTCTTGTGTATTTTTCTCACCTTCATAGCATTCTAGTGATCTTAATTATTTGTTTGAACAACTGGAGGTAGAATGTCAGCCATTGTGTTTCACACCGAATCTTTATTTGACACTGTTAGGTGTTTAATAATCTTATCAAGACCAGAACTGGAGCTCTGATGCCAATTGAAGGTGGCGAGAAACACAACAAATATGGGGGGGGGGGGGGTGAATTGGGTTTCTAAAAATCAAAGCTTTTTCAAAACCAACTCAATACACAAATACACGAACAATAAAAATAACATGTTATTTTTATACCGGTTCGCTGTTAACTAAGTTACCTCTAGTCCACCATACCAAGGTGATTTTGCCTTCTCAATAAAGACTTAATCTACTATAACCAAAATGATTACAGACACCACAAAGACAACCGTCTTTGTATTCTCAGGTATACAGACTAAACCCTAGTCACTCAAGGTAACCACTCAAACAACTTTGAGATTTACAGACTATGTTTACAAAGATTGCTTCTAGTAAACAGATTAACACAAGTTTACGTACAGTGAAAATGATCGCACAAAATGAACAATATCTCTATATGTGTATCTATACAATATTCACAAAAATAATATTTTTAGAGAAAATGAAGCTGCATAAATAATGTAGTGGAGCTTGTGAATTATCAGTGAATTAGCTTTATAATTCAGTCTTCCAAGTCTTCCTTATATAGCCAAAGAAAGATCAGTTGGAGATTCGAATAGGAATCTTCATGAATGAGTTGGCGCCTTGAATAACCATCATCAATAGGTGGGAGACAAAATTGTACAACATAAATGTCCTTACTCCACAAAATCCCTATAGTGGAAGTGTAATACCCCAAATTTTGACCACTTAGATTTCCCATCATTGTGAAAATCATCATCACAATATGAATGAACCATCATGCTTCATCAGTCTCCCCAAAGATGGGTGAGCATCCAATACAATCAAAATTAGGGTTTCAAGCCCTCTCTGAGTGCTTAGACAAAGGATCAATCAAGAAATGACATGATCTTCAACTTGTCTAATCTCTCAAACATCCATAATGGATCAAAAAGGACTCCCACTTCAAGGATTAAGCACAAAGCTGCTCCCTTCTAGGTGGATCAAGTCTCAAGATCGACAGTATCACCAAATTAGGGTTTTGGTCGACCAGGGCCTCCAGATGGGAATTTTCATCTGGGCACAAGGCAATGATCCAAAACATAACCTAATATGCTTCATGGAACCTAATGAACCCATGCATCAAGTCAATTTTGCCTCAGGGGATGCATTCATCAAAAATCAAGAATTAAGGTTTCTTGACCTAATTCACCCCTAAGTTGACTTTTGGGACAAACCATGAGCCAAGACCTCAAGAGATGATTTGAGGGTCTCTAATATACCATATTGATTCATTTGGAACAATGGATTGATCCAAGAAGCTTGAGCAACAAGTCTCATTTTCATCTGCACCACAATTAGGGTTTTGAGGGAAAAGTCAACTGTAACTTTGACTTTTGACCAGGACATGCTCCCAAACCCTAATACATGATTGAATATACCCTATGACACCCATGGAACATGTCCATCAAGTTTTATTTAGGTCAAGGACATGATTTCCTGAAGAATTGCACAGTTTGGAATTCATCTGATAAAAAGTCAACTGTGCACAAAAGTCAACTTTGACTTTTTGAGATTTTTCACCAAAATGGACTTTTAACCCTAAAATGATGTTAATGTATGATTTGAATCATCATTCATCAAGAAAAATCAAGAAAAGTGAGATAACTTGTAAAAGAGGTAACCATAAAACTTAGAAAATTTTCTAAGTAAAAACAAAGTGGCAAAGGTACCAACTTTGGAGGACCATAACTCCTAAACCACAAGGCCATTTTTTCTCATCCAAAGATGGATTTGTAGCCCTTATTATCACCTACAAAAACTTCAACTACAAGTCATTCCAATTCATTAAGGATTTTGAGTTATGGAGTGATCAAAGTGGCTGAAAAGTGAAAATGTCACTTTTTCCAACACTTAGTGAAATTTTCACTAAGTCAGATTCTGCCTCACTTTTTGCCAAATGTAGGGGGATTTTTCACTTGGAATCAAAAGAGATCAAAACCAAACTTGTTCAAACAGTTGTTGTATCATGTAAGAGCTTTCCAAAATGGCCAAGAACATTGCCAAATTCAACCTACACCATGAGATACAACATTGCCAAGTTGCCTTGCTGAAATCTGTCAAGGCAAGGCAGAATTTGCAACTTTGGTCGATTTTCCAAAATCAGCCAAATTTAATTGCTCCAATCCACTTGGACACCTCAGAGGATTGAATCTAAAGGGGACAATCACTGAGCCAAGCCTCCAAGGTCCAAAGAACAAGGAATAGCATGTTGAACCTAGAATGGCCAAAATAGGGACAAGACTTCAAATTTGGAATGAGGCATTCAATGGAACCATCAAGGTGGCATGGACTGAGCCATTCTCATCTGAAATTAGTCAAGACTTATCCAAGACCAAGGGGACCAAAGCTCTGTGCCCTAACCTCTAGTCAATGGCTAGAGAAGACTTGGATTTTCATTTGCCAACATTGGCCAAACCTACTTACCAGCTGCCATGCACTATTCCTTGCAAAACAAACTTGCTCTACTATAAATAGAGCTCAATTGTGGTCAGTTTAAGTACACCAAAGCCATCTAACAGATGCTTTCCTCAAAATCTCTTTCTCTTGGCAAAAATGCCTTTCTTAGCAAGGTAGCTATCGGGTTTTGAGTTTGAGAGCAATTCTGCACAAACCAATCACTCACGCACCTCACATACATCACATATGAGCTGATCAAACACTCACATAACATCTGGAGCATCAAAATCTCAAAATCACTTGCCATCCACACAAGTTTGAAGTGAAGTTGCAGCTGAGATGCCATAAACTGATCCAGTCCATTTCAATTCAATCCAAGTGTTCAAACACACTCCATATGGTGTAGGGAAGCTGTTCAGATCATCACCACTCATCTGTAACACCTCCAAATCAAAAATCAAACTGCTCTTGCTGTCACGACTTGGAGGTAAGCCTAAACTTGGGCATCTCTCAATCTATGCATATTTCCTCGCACAATAATTTGGCCATATGTTCATAATCATGCATGGAATGTTTTCCCTCAATTAATTGCATTGTTTGAATCGTGTATCAAAAATCCTAGCCTTCATGCAAAAATTTGGGTTCTTGAGGTCTCTTCGTGATTTCTTGTTGTATGTTTAATTTAAATAAAATTAAAGTACATAGACATGATCGTGAGGTTGAGACGAGCATAATGATATGTGGATTGCATGATATGATTACGTATTTAGTGAGATTGGATAGAAAATGCAAATCTGGGCAAACTGAAAAACGCGCGTGTTCTTCAGCCTGTTCTTGGCGCCTTTTTTCCAAATTCAAATATTTGAATTTTGTGATTTTGTTTAATTGATTCAAAAATTAATTTCTCTCTGAGTTTTAATGATTTTGAGTTGATTATTTTTTTAATAATTCACAAAAATGTTAAAATATTTTATTTTCATAAAAAATCCCAAAAATATTATTTATTTCATATAATTGATATTTTTACAAAGAATTAATGTTTTAATTGTTTTTGACATTTTAAATATTTTTTCTACATTGATTTTGCAACTTTTAATGCTTTCTAATTATTTTGTAGGCGAATACTTAATTTTTGAAGCATTAATCCAAGATCACAATTTGTTTTCCATGTGTTAAACAATTTTTGATCATTTTAATTGAATTTTTATTCAATTAAATACATTTTGAAAACAAATTAGGGTTTTGGATTAATTCATCCCTCATAAATCATTTTCAAAACACTTTGGGCCTCTTGAGAGAGTGTAAGACCCATCCCCCCTTGTACAAAAAACTTTTGGGGCCTCACTAATTGTATAAGTCCCTCTGTACAAGTAAACGGCGCGATCGTCGCCCGTTTAAAAATAAAAATCATCTGGGCCTCTCCTTGAGCTATAAGACCCATTCAAAACACTTTGGGCCTCTATTAGAGTGTAAGACCCAATCCCCCTGATAAAACAGTGCGCTCACTGATAAAACCCTGGGCCTCTCCTTGAGCTGTAAGCCCCAAATCTTTCTCTTTCAAAGCACTTTCTCCTTTGATTTTGAATATATTGTTGTTTTCAATCT
The DNA here is from genome assembly GCA_022829125.1 of Lathyrus tuberosus. Taxonomy (NCBI): domain Eukaryota; kingdom Viridiplantae; phylum Streptophyta; class Magnoliopsida; order Fabales; family Fabaceae; genus Lathyrus; species Lathyrus tuberosus. The sequence goes on from JALAZF010000179.1 coordinate 2,413,938, forward strand.
TTCTTTGTTGAACAACTAACCCAACAGCATGGAAGCACTCCAACCGAGTAAGTGGTTATCGCTTTCATTTACTGCTTTCATATTATAAACTGTATTGTGGGGCTGCTCACTGTAAGTCTCCTTTCATAAACTCATATCTACTGTGTAATAATAGTATAGATATTTCGAGTTCCCCCGACAACTACGTCTAGAACTAGGTGACGCCGTTTCACTTATTCGTAGAAATAGACGCCTAGATCCCCAATAGGAGCACCAGATACAGTCTTCTCTTCGGCTGTCCTCCTTAGGAATCGTTAAGAAACTCTACTCCCCAAGATGAATGTATTCTCTGTGAATGGCATCTTTGAGTTTCTTCCCAATTCTCGAACTTTCCTGACTTGATCTATTCCTTGTGGATAGCTTGCCCTGAATGTCTCGGGGTTTGGATACCCACTACGGTCATAATCTTGGACCTTAACTAAGGAACCCTCTTTAAAAGCTAGAAGTCGCTGGATAGTAAACCTCGCACGTTTACCAGTGGTTTTTATCTTTAAAAGAGTTATCTCTCCCAATGGAAAGGAGATGATAAGACCAACGGGCTTCTTAAAAGCATCGGCCTCCTCTTGGGCATTATACAAGGACCCTACGGCTTCTTAGAAGTATTCACAGCCTCCTCTTAGGCTTCGTATAATGATCTCTTCCCCCGGGAATGATAGCCTCCTCTTGGGCTTCGTACAAGGACCCGTCGGCTTCTTAAAAGTTTCCAGCCTCCTCTTGGGCTTCGTACAAATTGTCTCGACGACCTCCTAGAGGTATAGGAACAGAACTTAATCATCCTCATAGAACAGTCCTTTCATAGAGTCTACTACTGTTTCTCACAGCATAGTACAAAAGATAAAACTCTAGACACGGACAGTCTAACTTCCTTGAGTCTCAAAGACATTCTCAAGCACCCTTCGTTAAATAGGAAGGAAACCCGCAGACTCGGACAGTCTCGACACCCTTTGGATTTCCTGTTTCCTCAAAAGAGAAGGAAATATCCCTGATCCTCAAATTAAATCCCTGGGTACAATGTTACTCATATAAGAACTGATTTTCTCTTTTAAAATCAGTATATTGATCTGTCACTCAACTGAAACAAACCTTTAGCCTCCATCTCGGGCTTCGTACGAGATACAAAAACACTCTCTTGTTGAGTCAAACTTTTAGCCTCTATCTCAGGCTTCGTACGAGACACAAAGACTCCCTCGTAGAGTCAAACAAACAATAGCCTCTATCTCGGGCTTCGTACGAGACACAAAGATTCCATCGTCGAGTCAAAAACTTTTAGCCTCTCTCTCGGGCTTTGTACGAGACACAAAATAGCCTCCTCTTAGGCTTTGTATAATGATTTTCCTAGCGGAAATTAGCCTCCTCTTAGGCTTTGTATAAGAAAACCACTGGTTAATCTAATTAACCTTTTAGCATCAAAGTTGTGCCTCGTTCACAGTATACAAACATCAACAACTCCTTCCCCTTCATCTAATCGCTGTAAGCGGCAAGCCTCTGGATCATCTACATCCATGCCACTGTCCCTCTTTTAGCATGAGAAATTCCTAAGGAAAGATGGCATTGCTCTACACTGAGTTAAATTCTTCTCCTTCAGGTTAAAACCCTTTCTTCGGAAATTATGGCATTGCTCGGATCCGCGTATCCCAGTTAAAGTAATTCTCCTTCTCCAATCTTTAGAGATGACAAATTCTCTCTAAAGCCGAGACCTTTCAGCTTCACGTCTTGGGCTTTGAACAAGACACAAATAGACCTTTCAGCTTCACATCTTGGGCTTTGAACAAGATACAAATCACCCTTTCGCTTCACGTCTTGGGCTTTGAACAAGACACCAAAAACAACCATTTCCTCCCATAGAATAGGAGGAACTACGAACGCTCTGATTTCCCTGTTTCGGTAAACAGGAATACGTAGGCATAAGATCGAAAGAAAAGATCTTAGCGAGCGCAATCAACAAAAAACCCAAATCCTATATCTCAGTCAATCAAAAGCAGTATTTCAAAAACATCAGTCCTAACATCCTAATCCTTGTTCCCCGCCAGAAACCTTCTGCCTAGATAAAAAGAAAGAAAGCAGTATTGGCGAAAATACAAATAACCAGTACAAAGGCCCCCCCACATTGATAGCATCCGTAACCTAACAGACCGCTGTTTAAACTCAGTATGCAAGCAGGGTTAATTGGAGACATCTATTTCCCTTCCTTATTCAGCTCACAATAGGATAAAAAATGAATCGACCTGTAGTCAAAGCTCAAACCGCAGAGAGCGACCAGCGCTTAAGAACCGTGTCCAAAATCGCTCGCTACAGGAAGGAATGTTTTGATCTTGTACCGTGTATTATTCATCTCACGTAAATCCTTTTGATCTTATCTTCTAATCTTCAGAGGCTTCTGAATAAAGTTATTTGAAGCGTGTTTAGAAGAGTCAAGAGCCTGGTTGTGATGCTTCAGAACTTAAGTCTTCATAGTCTTGACACTGTTCCTCAGAACCTGGTCTTCAGAGTATTTAACACTTTGTTATTCAGAATCTACAAAACTTTAGCATGGAATCTTGAAGGTAGACAACCCTTCAAAGGCTCTTCGATCAGAGTCACAATCAGAAGCTTGAGCACAAACGTTCTTCAGAACCGTTGTCTAAGAGCTTTCTAAGACTTAGCAACATCTTGTGAATCACTTGTATATCTTCAGAGTCAGAGTGTGTTGATTCTAGAATCTAATCATGTCACACGTTAGAGCTTCATATTTAAAACTTATTTAGCAAAAGTTACACACTAGACAAAAATCATTAGTGTACAAAATTGTTCTCTACGAAACATTGTATTGTTATCATCAAAACTACGTACAGACCAGATGCAGAACTAAAACTCGATCTCACACAACACTCATAGTTGTTATTGTCATTTTAATTAATAAAATGTCTCATTTCTCATTGTTTTACTTAAATGAATCTTCTAATCTTAAATTGTGTCGGGACATGCTTGAAGGAAAGGAACATTAGGTTATTCTTGTTAAATCAAGAGTCTTAAGAACTGGTAAAACCATAACCCATCATATTTTCTCCTCCCTATGGAGTGATTTGAAAATTAATTTTATAGCACAATTATTGATCACTCATCTTGGATTATTGATAGTGGAAAAAGGATTAATTTCTCATTGGATAATTGGTGTGATATCCCACTAGTACAAATGTAGATTATTCTTAGAGTTTAACACAATTCTCTCACAATACATGTTAACATTTTCTTTTTTTAACAAAAAATAGCCCTTACCTTAAAATCTCATGTTGTCTTTCCATGATATTATTTGCACAATCTCCAAATGGTTTATTCCTCTAGAAGAATCTGATGATAGAAGAGCCTGACACTATAATGATCGATGAATCCTCACCTTGAAACATGCTTATGTTTTCATTCCCAAACCACAACAGGTTAACTTGTCGAACAATTTTCCTTGAAATCCTTTTATTCTTCATTCCATGTTTATATTGGTCTATAAAATAATACACAACAAACTTACTACTGATGAGAATTTATCTGTTAGAGGGATCTGATTCCTTCTATTCACTCTTTATGCAAGAAGAAGATTGAAATAACTATTCACTTAATATTCCACTTCCAGTTTGCAACTTGTATTTGAAATTGGTTTATCAGTGTTATCAACATTACTTTTCCTATAAATTGCTTTGATGATTGTTTGAAGGCCATTGACATGGACTGGTCTCCCCAAGGTCTGATTATGATCGAGTATTCTGTAATCAACACTATCAATTCTATTTGGAGGGCTATGAATAAGAAAATATTATAGGACAACCTTATTAATTTGAAATATTGTATCTATAACATTTCTTCTTTTGTCATGATTTTTGGTAATGTCACAACCAAAACCTTAAATTCCTCCATGTTAAACTTCAACATTCTTAAGTACTTTAATATCAATATCCATCCTCCTAAGATTAAATTCACCATTGATGTTCTTTGCCAACCTTCATCTCTTGGTTTGTTCAAGTGAAACATTGATGGTATGTATTTAGGGACTCCTTCTCTTTGTACTTGAGGGGGCATCTTTAAAAATGATATGATTGAACATATGCTCATTTTTTCTTCCTTTATTGGTCAATGACACTACTGCAAAATGCGTAAACAACAACGCCATGGTCACCACGCTTATTCCCTACACCGTTGTGACATCTGTAAACCAAGGCGCTATCGTAATATTAATTTTTTTATTAAAAATTATTCGTATATAACAACAGTTAAGCAGCCAACCGTTGTGATAACCTCAAACTTTCATGGGTTCGAACCTCAGGGCCCCCATATATGTTATTCCTTTAATGTTAAGTGACACCTTTTCTATTTTAATTATTTTTAAATAAAAAACTTTAAAGTTTATGACGACGGTTCAATGGTTCCACCGTTGTTAAGTTGCGCATTTTCATTTTTATAAATTTTTAAATAAAAAACTATAAAGTTTATGACTACGGTTAATGTTTACAACCGTTGTGATATATTTTGTTTTTTATTTAAAATTTTTAAATTTTAATACTCTGGCGCTTTTTTATGAAATTTCACCATGAAAGTAAAATATCACTACGATTGCAAGTATTAGCCGTTGTGGTAGCGTGATAATATTATACACTCCTGGATAGCTTGTCTCTTCAGTATCATTTTTTCCATTGCAAATAGAAACTAGACAAAATAATACACGATTTCAACCCAAACCCTAACGCTCATTACTGTGAAACATTACACGATTTCACCCAAACACCATCATTCCTACTTCACTGTGTATTTGCCATTGTCGTCATCATCGTCAACCAAGTTGACAAGACCATCACAATCAACCAAGTTGTTACCGTCTAGAAGGAAAACAACAACAACACTGTCATCACCCCAAACGAAGGAAGACAACACCATCACTAACACCAACATCATTTACTTAGTCATCCCGTTTAGGGTACATAAAATATTTTTCCACATGCATCTACAGTAAACTTCATTTGCCATTGTTGTGGTTGTTGTTGTTTTATTTTGTGGTTGATGTTTATGTTCTTATTGTTTATGTTGTTGTTGTTGTTTTTGAACTTAGATGTCGACCTTGTTGAGTTCTTCATCAGAAACCAGCGAAGAAACTCAAACAAATGAGATGTTTGACAATGGTACTAAAAAAACTGTAAGTCAAATGAAAAGATCACAAAGAGGCATCACAATGATGCCCCAATTCACATCTGTCCAGAATGCATCAGGTGAAAAAATTCCTATCCAGTTTGATTCTTTGTACAGAGTAGTGGATTGTCAGCACTGCTCTACTTTTAAGAGTTATGTTTCGTTCCTTGCACGTAGCAAGGTCAGTATATTGATTGATGATTGGAAACAAGTTGATAATAAGGTCAAAGAAAGCATATGGACTGATGTTAAGGTATTACATACTATAATTTTCATATATCGTCGATATCAATATCTACAATTTCTAATACATACTTATATATTGATTTAAATGTAGTTGAATTTTGAGTTTAACGACGAAGACTCAAATTTAAAAAGAAAATGGATATCATATGCTGGTACTCGTTGGAGGGGATTTAAGTCACAGCTCACGGCTGACTACATTAGGAGGCCTAAGAACGGTCTTGCTCATCCATGGATTCGATATAGTTTTATATCGAAGAAGCAATGGAAAAGGTTTGTAAAGATACGTCGTTCTGAGGAATTTAAGGTTACTACTATTCTCATGTAACCGATAATGTTATGCTAATGAGTTATAGATACTAATCATATATTTTTTTCACTATGTTCATAACATGTTAAAAGCGAAGTCGGGATACTCAATAAAGCCAATAACATGTTCCCCCATAGATTGTCTCGTGGGGGTTATAGGAATCTTGAGAAGAAAATCATGCTTGAGAGACAATCCGAAACCGGAGATGATCGCATCCCATCTCCACCTTCAAGACATGAAAAATGGAAGAGGTCTCGATTAAGACCAAATGGAGAGTACACCTCTGAGGCTTCTAGAGTAGTTGCTGAAAAAATTTTAAGTATGATTTGTGGCGCTTATGTTATTTTTTATTTAAATGCGTTGGTAACTAATATATGTAAGTTTCTCATGTTGTGTAGGATAAGTTGGTTGAGGCAGCCCGTGAAGGCACATTTGTTTCGCAAGAATGACAGGATATATTAGTATAAGCTATCTGTAATATCCCATATTATTTAAATGCTCAATTGGATATCAGATGAGATCAGATGAGTATCTATGTGCTCTATCTTTGGATAATTGGATTAATGGAATCCTCTAAGTACTTTAAGTATTATCAATTGGGATCAATAGAGCAACTAATGAACTCTGAAGAGATCAATTATTTAATAAAGAGGCAGATCAATATTTACTTTAATTCAAGAAAGTATTTTAAGATAACTCTAATAATTGAGCAATTGGTGTAGATGACAAAATATCAATTGGAGATGTTTTATCCTTTTGGATTATATTATATAATATGTATATATATATATATTAAGAGAGAGAAGGAGAAAGAATAGAAAGTGGAAGAAGAAAAACAGAGAAGAGAGAGAAAGAAGAGAAGAGAAGAGGGAGAGAGGAAGAACTTAGATGAAGAAGAAAATCTTAGATTATTGTTCATCATCTTCTTCAACGTCCTCTTCGATTATCAGGTGGGTTGATATGGTACGAATTGGAAGTGTTTTGGGTGAAGAAATGAGGGACTTTGGCCCCAAATGACCTATATTGACGCTGCTGAGAATTTCTGAGTTCGCGGGTTCGCCTAGCGAACCCAAGGCGAAGGGAAGGCTATTGTTCACCTAGAAGTTCGCTTTGGGAACTTTATGCCCATTTTAGTTCTGTTTTATTCGCCCCGGGTTCGCCTAGCGAACATGAAAGCGAACGTGACAAATTTCCCATTTTGTTTCCTTCATAACTTTTGATCCGTAACTCGGATTGAGGCACGGTCGGAAGCGTTGGAAAGCTATTTCAATGCTCTTTATGATAGTGAAGTAGAAACATATGTTTATGCCATGGATTAATAAGATAGAGATGAAAATGTAATGAATGTGAATGATATGGGTTCTTATTCCTACCATAATTCATGAATCGGGAATCCGATTGATACGAGTCCAAAGCCTTTGGAAATATGATCCAATAAGGTAGTGAATGGTGATGTGAGACCATGATTTACCAAATATGCTTGGTAGAGGATAGTAGTGACTTGTATGCCTTAAAAATGTGTGTGAACTACTATGTGGATTATGTTTGACATGTTATGCTATCATGTGTGTTTTATGATTGATATTGTAATATGCTTGTCTAATATTGTTGTTAAGTATGAATGAGAGAATATGCATGCTTAAAATGAATTAGGAAGAGTGAGGAAACCTTACCCTAAAACAAATGGTATAGTTTAAGGTTGTGTCTTAGTATTGACTAAGATTGTGATAGAGAAATCTAGATGGCGATGCTCGTGCATTCGATGTATAGATGTGCATCCTTGACGAGTAACGGTCTAGAGAAAAGTAAGACACTAGTATGGAACATGTGTGTGAACCTTGTGTTCTTTGTGAAAGGCAAATGTGGCTTTGTGATTGTCGAATACAATCACATTGTGTATATGATCACGTAATCGTAACCATTTCACTTGGGTTGTAGTTTCATGAGTCTCGAGCTCCTCTGAAATGTATGCATGGTACTTGGCAGGTTTGATTCCCAATGTTATAGTACGAATGGAGCCTACGGGTAAAGAGACTTGTGACAGTGTACAGACCGTGTGAAGTGACGAATTAAGGAGATAATGCGTCCCTTAATTCCGAATCCATTTCGTATGCCAAGTAAATACAAGGATCCATGACTCGGGTCGACTTCTAGACGTAGAAGCGGACGGGGAAAGGGGATGCCTTGGTAAGGTTATCGATTAATGATATTTTGAGTTGGTGAACTCATTAACATGTTTCCATATAGTGTGAGATTGAGAACTCAAGGTCATTTCCCTTCCCCTTGACTTGAGTTAGGATTTGGTTATAACCATGTAAAGCCGAGAGAATCCATAAGATAGGAAACTCACTGAGATGTATATCTCACCCCATTATGTTGATTATTTTCAGGAAGCAATTGCAGGTATGATTTACAAGTGGAGCTATGCTCGGATGTTTCAAGATAAGTTTAGTTGAGCTTATTCTGCTGTGTATTATTTTCTTGTACAATGAGGAATATTGTACCTTATTCTTAGACTTTCTTATTTTGGGTAATTTCCATGCCTTGTACCATAGGTTGTATTTATGTTTTAGAAATTGTCAAGTATGTGAATTACGCCATTAGGCACTTATGATGGTGTTAGTACCAAATAAAATGCTTGTATTGTATTATTCTAGGTGTATATTATACAGGGCGTTTCACTATCGGAACAGATGAGTATGGTGGGTGTGTCCGTGCTGTTGGAGAAAATGTCGGCTTGAGGTCATTCTTTGGGTCTCAAAGAAAAAGAACCGAAAGCCCTAAAATAATTGCTCAAAGACCAAACATTGAAAATTTTGAGAAGCAATTAGAAGAACAACGGAGAATGTTAAAAGAGGAGAAGGAAAAAAGGGAGAAGGATATGGAAAGGTTCCAAGAGATGTATTCGGTATGTACTTTACTTGATATGTTAGTGTTTTATCGGAAATGTATGATATATATTGTGCTTGTTTTTGTTTTATGTTTTAATTGAATATTATGATGTAGAGATTAAGTGAAAACTTGGAACAACGGACAAATGAAGATCACCGTAATGTTGATGGTGATGATGACACTCTAACTCCTAGTAGAAGTGTTGTACTTCATGCTTCTATAAAAGGAAGTAATTGTTCAACCCATCCCCCCTACGGGTAACTGCAATGATATAATGGACCTTAATCCAAATGAAATCACAATGTTATACTTGCAAGTTGCGGTGGTAAATGAAGTGCAACCTCTCTCGCTAGAACATTTTCGACGTGTGGGTTTATTCTATTATAATCCTGATGATGTAAGGGATTTTCTTGGTGGGTATAAGTCGCTGGACATCGAGATATTGCAAGTTTGGTGCACATAAGTATATATAGTTGAATATACATGTCATTATAGAACATTATCATTTATAGAACATCGCCCCTAATTTATTCATTGTCTTTAACCATTTAGGGACATTCACCGTCTTTGTATAGAGTTGAATAAATCGAGTACTTACGGAATCTTAGATCCAATTTTTATTCGTTGGACTTTTAATGAATCAAAAACTATCCGAGAGTACTTGATAACATGGTTAAGTGAGGGAGAAAAAAATGTTACTTAGCACCATTCCTCTGCATGTAAGTATTTTTGGAATTCATGTTTATTCTATATTTAGTTTTGTTTTAGCAAATACCATTAACTTATATATATATATATATATATATATGCTCTTGTTTATTCAGTGGTCATTGACAATTGATCATCATATCATTACGGACGAATACAATAACTTTTCTGTGTTCCTTGCATGATACACTGTACAATAAAATGAAAGATATGATTAATTCGTAAGTGTATACTTAATTCATTTTCTTTGACATTGTAATTAGTTTATCATGTAATATATTTAATTCAAATTCAATGTGTAGTGTTGTGGAACAAGTGAATATAATGAACAATGTTAGAAGAAATCTCATATGGATCTGTCCTAAAGTAAGTGGCACGATTATGTTTCTTTTATTTACACTCATTGTGGTTGTATTCATGTGATTTTTACTTAAATTTGTAGACAAGGAAACAACCCGGGAATTACGAGTGTGGTTACTATGTCATGAAACCCATGCTAAACATTGTCCTTGCTGGCATTGTTGATTCATGGGATAAGGTATACATGTCATAAAATGTTTACATATATTAACAGATAAGTTGACTATTGAATTATTATCATACATTTTATTGCCTCTTTCTTATGTAGATGTTTCTTATGTAGATGTTTAACGACGAAACCCCATTCCCCGTTGAGGACTTCGTAGATCTTTGTAAACGTTGGGCATATATCCACAATGTTCCTGCTGATTGATGATGTGAATATCACTTTTTTGTAGAGATGATGTGAATAACACTTTTCTGTATTGATGACATGAATATAAAGTTTGGTGTAAATATGGTTATAATAGTTACAATACTTACAGAATGTTTACTTACAAATACTTACAATGTTACAATGTTAGCTGTATTTTATGGTTATAATAGTTGCAATACTTACGAATGAACAATGTTAGCTTATCTGTTATGGTTAAAATGGTTACAGGTTAAAAAATGGAATGAATTTGAATAGTTGAGAAATGCATATTTAAAATGGTTACAGGTACAATTATGGGATGAATTTGAATTGCTGAGAAATACATATTTAAAACATAGGAAGTTTTGACTGCGGTTATAAAACAAAGTTGTGGTTGTATATTTGTGTCTGTAGACTATATAACGACGGGTAAAAAATGTAACCGTAATAATATCTCGCGCGTTGCACAGAAAAAAGAAATATCAAAACAGCGCAGTTGGGAATCGAACCTAGGAGCATTATATTTATCACAACGGTTCGTTATAACAAACAGTTGTGATAGGGCGCACTGTTTCCAGGTAATTACAACGGTTAATGGCTCGTGATTATAAGTATTCATTTACAATGACACTCTACATAACAACTCCTGCGCCTGCGTCATTATATACCTTTCCCAACCGTTGTAAATTGGTATTTACGTAGTAGTGTGAATTGTATACCTAGTTGAGCTTATAGCTCCTATGTTGGCTATTGAATTGGCTTGAGAGAGAAATTAGAAGAAAAATTGGTTTAAATTGAATCTAATGACAATTGTAAAAGCTTTCTCTAATGCTTTTAGTCCATTGCCGCACAAAGGTTGGATGTTTTATTCATCTCTCAATCAATGGATTTCATGATAACTCATAGGTCCTTTTAGGATTGGCTGCATTACGCAAAACAACGTGGAGTTTGCTTAAGCTGGTTTTGAGGCAAGAGGGACACATGTTGAACACGATGATCCAACATGTGGGCTACAACAACTGGTCTTTGTCAACAGACATATGATATTGCAGTTTTTATTCAGTATTTATCTATCCAAGATTCACTCTACAACACAAGATCTACTAGATATCTAGTGGAGTTAATTTGAATGTACTGGTGCAATGTTTGGAACATGACGTTCCAGCATGTGCAGTACAACATCTGTCCTTGTTCAACATGCCTTGATGGATGTTGTTTGGTGCATAATTTTTGATCGAGATTCAATCAGAGTTGCTGCAGTTATATTAGCAATATTTCGTTGATTTGTTTTACAGTTAGAGAATCAAATCAAATTTAAATGAGATTTAAATTTGAATTTGAAATATAAAAAATCACATCTTTTGGAGAGATTTAAGGAGCAAATCATATCCAACTGATTCAGCTATTTTCTGGACGAATTAAATGCAGATATATAAGAAGAAAAAGCCATAGTTTTTGTGTGCAAGAACTAGGTTTTTTGTGCTAGGGTTTGAGTCTTTGTTACTTGTATTCCACGCTAATGTTATAACTGAATTAATGTTGAATCTACAGTTCTATACCAATATGTTTCAATAACTTAGCATAGTTGGCTTGTCTTTTTGAGTTGTAACATTCAACATTGTTCATTAAGTTGTGAACATCAATCATGGGTTGTGTAGTTGAGAAGAAAGTGAGTAGGTTCTCATATTTAGGGAGAATCCTTAAATAAAAAATCACTAGGATTAGGAAGAGGCTTTGAACAACATAGGGTTTGTTGGTTCTTTTAAGACTAAGTGTACTAATTCGAAGTAGTGAATTTCCTTTCTTGGGTAAAGTGCCCCCTAGACATAGGTGTGGTTTCCTCGAACTGGGTTACTAATATATTATTTTATTGCTATTATATTAATATCATTCTGGTTCAAGAAATTGAACAAGTTGTCCCAACATCTGATCCAACATCTATCGCATGTGGAATACAATTTCAATTGGCATCAGAGCACGCACCCTGTTCTATTTGGGTGAGCTTCAAGGATATTTTTTTCTGTTCAAATGGACTACATTAAGGATGGAAGGCATGTCAATAAACCATGGCACCAATTATGACTATTGGAAATCTAAAATGGCTACCTTTTCTCAAATCCATAGACATCAAAACTTGGAAGGCTGTGATTAAAGGGTGGAAACATCTTGTGATTACTTCTTTATATGGTACAACAAGTTTGAATCCTGGAGATGAATGGACTGATGCAGAAGATAATGAAGCTCTTGGAAACTCTAAGGCTTTGAATGTTATTTTTAATGGTGTTGACAAAAACATGTTTAGATTAATCAATGCATGTACTTAAGCCAAAGATGCTTGGAGATTCTCAAAACTTCCCATTAAGGAAGATGCATTTAAGGTTAGGATGTCAAGGTTGCAACTCCTCACTATAAAGTTTGAGAATCTTAGAATGGATGAAGATGAATTTATCTCTGATTTCAACATCAGTCTTAGAGACATTGCCAACAATTCATTTGCCTTGGGAGAGAAGATGTCAGAAGAGAAGCTAGTCAGAAAAATCCTCAGATCTTTTCCTAAGAAGTTTGGCATGAACGTAATAGCTATTGAAGAAGCTCAAGAATTAAGCACCTTGTAGGTTGATGAACTCATTGGATCTCTTCAAACCTTTGAAGTGTCTATAAATGGAAGATTAGAAAAGAGAAACAAAAGTTTAGCTTTTGTGTCCAACACTAAAGAGGATGATGATTAATATGGAGAAATTTTTTAGATGCTATAGCTCTTGTTGGGAGAAATCTTAACAAATCTTTGAAGAAACTTGACAAAATATGGAGGACAAATGACCCAGACAAAGTGTCAGACATCATCCCCTTGAACATAGGCAAAGGAGTTCATTGTCATGCATGTGAATGGTTGGGTCACATTAAAGTTGAATGTCCTACTTTTCTAAAGAAATAGAAAAGGGCATGCGAATGATTCTGATGATGAAAGGGAAGGAGAAATAGTTAATAATTACAGTGAGTCTAGTGATGAAGAGATGTTAATAAAAGAAATTATTGAAACATATAGAGAGTTTATCACTGAATGGAAGGAATCCTACTTGAGATAAGAAAGACAAAAGAAGACCATAAGTGCTCCACTCCTTGAAAAAGAGAAGCTTTGTTCAACCATTACAGGTCTAGAAAAGGAAGTCACATTATTAAATTCCAAACTTGACAATATGACAAAATTTGTTCGTATGTTGAACAGTGGTGCTGGTATGCTATATGAGATTTTGGAGATTTGAGAGAAGAAGGCTATAGGGTTTGACTATAGTTCCACAGACAAAAAGGTCAAATTTTCCACTAAGAAGTTTTTTCTCCTGAAAAGAAAACAGAGTTTCTAATGAAGGACCACATGTCCCAGCATTCTGCTCAACATGTGTCCCCTCACAATAAAGGCAAGAAGAAATAATCTTGGAGGTGTCATCACTGTGGAAGATATGGCCTCATAAGACCCTTTTGTTATAGTATGTATGGATATCATTAGTCTTATAGTCAGTCAAGGCACAACAAAAGGAAAGGGAATAAAAAATCAAGCAAGGAAAATGTGAAAACCCAAAGAAACTGTCACTTGTCTTATAGATCATACATCTCTTAGAGTTCCCTCAAGAAAAGACTAGTATTTGATAGTGGATGTTCAAGGCGCATGACTGGTGAAAAGAGTAATCTTGAAGAGTTAAAGCCTTATTCTAATAGTTATGTTAATTTGTCAATGAAGCTAGAGGAATAATCAAAGGCATATGCAAACTAGTTAGTCCATATTTTCCTTATCTTGATGATGTGTTGTTGGTAGAAGGATTAACTGCTAACCTTGATTAACATAAGTCAACTATGTGATTAAGGTCTGAATGTTAGCTACAACACGTCTGAGTGTATTATCTCAAGAAAATATCAAAAGGTTCTAATAAAGGGTTCAAAGTCCAAAGATAACTATTATAAGTGGATCTCTCAACCCTCTACCAAGGTTAAGAGCATGAAGGAGATCGTATATCAAGATATTATTGAGGGATTGCCAAAACTCATCATTGAAGAAGGAAAAATCCGTGGAGAGTGTCAAATTGGGAAGCAAACTAAGATATTATACAAGATACTTTGACATCTTACTCATATTTCTGAATTACCACTTATGGACTTCATGAGACTCATGCAAAGAGTTGTCATTTAAGGGAATATTGATGGTCAGGTTGGAGGTCCTCCCAACATTAAACAACTAACATTGGTTCAGAAGAAGAATTTAAAGAAGATTAGTGATTATGGCATAATTCTCCTTATTGGGGTCCCTTCTCATAATTATGGAATTTTCACTATTCAAAATAAAGGTATTATGTTGGGTGAAGTAAAAACTAGTGTTTCTCTTAGTGTGGTGAATCTCAGGTATAAGCAATATGGCAAGAAACATGTCCTAGACATTGTTCCTCACAATATTCCACATTTTGATGACGTGACACCTGAGAATAATTCTGTGAGTGATGATGATCATGTCCATGAAGATGATGAGGTTGATATTGTTGTAGCCCAAGTTGAGGGTGTTAATAACAATAATAAGAAAAGTCATGGGATTGTTACTAGAAAGAAGACTCAACTCATAGAACAAGGCTATGCTGAAAACTCTTCTCCTATTGCTTATCTTGAAGTTATCAAAATGTTGCTAGGTTTGTCTTGTAGACTTATGTTCACTCTTTATCAGATGGATGTGAAAAATGCATTACTCAATAGGTGATTAAATGTAGATGTTAACCAGGATGTGCCAGATAACCTGTATGACATGTTGGTGATTGAGTTTCCAACTTACAAGAAGGATGGGCAAGTTGCCCCTGTTAATTCTGAAGTGAATGATGTGGTGAATAATGTGAATGACAACATTGATGATATTGTTAATGATTGTATCCGTGCTAATGAGGGTTCTATCCATAAGAACAATGAAGTTCATGTTGGATTTGCTCATGTCAATAAAGGTATTACTAAATATGCTGGCACTAGTAAAAGGTCTGACAAGAAGTCAAAGAAAAAGGGGAAGAATATGAAGGTTGTACTGAAGGCTAAAAGGACTCTTTACAAAAAGACCCATACTCCTACCAAGGTAAATAAGACCCCCAAGAAGAAGAAATACATGATCAGTAGTAAGCTAGGAAGAAAAGGAATGTTGCTCATAATAAGAAAATGGCTCTTGAAAATGAACATTATGTTGAAGAACTGAAATATTATGAAATTATGGAGCTCCTTAGTAACGCTCAACATTTGAACATAATGTTGAATGATGGTATTTCTCTTGGGCTACTGAATTTGAGTCACATTATGAATGTTAGGAAAGATGTCCTAGACATTATGTCTAATGTAACACCCTAAACTGCTTTCAGGATTACCGACTGACCCCATAAACCAACACGGGTCTTTAAAGCATGCTTTTTCCTCACTTACACGCTTTTCGAAAAACATCCTAGAAGATCACCCATCCAAATACTACTCCAAGTCAAACACGTTTAGCTATGAAGTTCTTATATGTTAGGCAACCTAAAAGAAGATGCATCTTATTAGTATTGGAAGTACCAATCAATCCTTATAAGACTTCCTTCAACCATGTAGCCTCATAGTTGCACAGCCTCGAGATCCTCTCATTCATATGCTAATTCGGTCAACCACTCCCCGCACTCTTCGGCCTCGCGTGTTACAAACACCCATCCCTCTTCGGCCTCGGTTGTTATATACCCACTAGCTTTCGCTTGGTTCGTCCCCAAACCACATTGTATTAGGAGAGGTCTGCTCTGATACCATTTGTAACGCCCCAGTTTCCTTTCAGGATTACCGACTGACCCCCACAAACCAACGCGGGTCTTTTCAGCATGCTTTATCCTCACTAACACGTTTTCCAAGAAATTTCCCAAAATCTCACCCATCCAAATACTACTCCAAGTCAAACACGCTTAATTATGGACTTCTTATTTGTTATGCTACCGAAAAGAAGATGTATCTTATTGGTATAGGTAGTACCAATCGATCCTTATAAGCATTGCTTCAACCATGCAATCTCATATCTGCACAAGCTCAGGATCCTCTCATTATGATATGAATTTGGGGGACCACTCCCCACCCTCTTCAGCCTCAGGTGTTACAACCACCCCCTCCCTCTTCGGCCTCAGGTGTTACATCCAACATCTGTGCACTTCTTGATGAAACTAATCTGGTTTTTGATGGAGAAATGTTGGAGCTTTTTCATCTCAACTAGTTGTTGCTGCTACTACAAGTTTATGTCATGTTCTCTTGGGTTCTTGTTATCTAGTACTTGTGGCCATACTGAGCTGATCTTTTTTACCCCTTGCCCAGTTTGGGAAAATTAGGGGGAGTTGATGGTATGATAATACTCAAGAAAGAATGTTGCTCATAAGTAGTTATATGTTACTGTTATCTAAAGAATGACTGGGAGAATGTGTAGTATCCCTTCTGTTTATAGGATCTACTGTTGTGTTGTTTGATTGATGGTGGTCCTATGTCCTTTGTCTCTTTTTAGACAAAGAGGGGTAGAAAAAGGAAAATGACACACTTCTTTGATAATGTTTTTTTGATAATCTTCGTATATTGTGCACTAGTCTTGAAGAAGTGTTTAATATGTACTTTGCCTAAAAATTGGCCAAAGAGAAATGTTATAGACAAAATGGATAACAGGATGTTTGGAACATGTTGTGTGACATATTGGGGTCCATGCTATACTGATTGGATTCTCATGCACTTCAGATTTGTTCCAATGTTTGTTCAAGTCCAAGGTTTGAAAGAAATATTTGATCTAGTTAAGAAGATTTGGATTAGTTAAGAGGATTTGGAAGATATGATTTGCATTAAAGAAGAAACCTATTTTAGCTTAGCTTTATTCCTGGTGTTTTTTATTTGTGATCAACACCTGTGGTCATGGTTGTTGTTGATAGTTTCTACTCCTGGTTTTGTATGTTCTATTGTTTGACATGTTAAATGTATGCGCTCATGACTAATACTAATATAAGTGTTGCTAACTGTGTTAATGGAGCTTTGCCAAATTGTGGAAAAAGGGGGAGAAAGTGTGTGTAGTGGAGTGGTGTAACTACTGGCATGACTAGTGACTTTGTGGTGTATAAGGATCTTCTGTTGACCTGATATATCATGTTGTGCTTAATATTGAATGATATGTATGTTACTAACTGATATGGTATCTATGTGCACACTTACGGAAGTATATGGCCCTCATCTATTGTGTGTGCTGTATTTTCGCGTGTGTTAGTAGTTTCTTCTGATATCAGACTATTAACTACTAAACTATGTGTACATGCATGGCAAACTCATCTTGAATGATTGTGTGTGTGTGTATGTGTGTGTGTGTGACTATCTCATAATTTATTAATTATGCCCTGGTTTGTGGTGCTTCTTTTGCTGCTACAATATGCAACGTTGGATATTCTTCTACTACTGATGTTGTTGGTCTAAGTATATCTTTGATACTTAGCTGTATTTGTGCTTGAAGATTTGTTTTGCCAAAATTTTCTAAAGGGGAAGATTGTTGGTCCTTTTGGGATTGCCTGCATTATGCAAAACAACATGTAGTTTGCTCAAGCTAGTTTTGGGACAGAAGGAACGCATGTTGAACACAATGTTTCAACATGTAGGCTGCAACATATGGTCTCTATCAATAGACAAATGATATTGCAGTTTTGTTTAAGTATTTCTCTATCAAATATTCACGTTACTAAAAAAAAATATCTACCAAATATGCAGTGAAGTTAATTTGGATGTGCTGGTGCAACATATGGAATACGATGTTCCAACATGTGCAGTACAACATCTAGCCTTGATGGATGTTGTTTGGTGCACAATTTCTGATTGAGATTTAGTCATTTTTGCTGCAGGTATTTTAGCAATGTTTGGTTGATTTGTTTCACATCTAGAGATGTTCAAATCAGATTTAAATGGAATTTAAATTTGAATTTGAAATATAACAAATAATATCCTTTGGAGAGATTTAAGGAGCAAATCATATCCAACTGATTCAGCTATTTTCTGGACAAACTAAATGCAAATATCCAAGAAGAAAAAGTCTAAAATACATTGCTATATAAGGAAACTCAATTCTTATTGTTTGATAAGAGTTTTGATGCACACAAAGATTAGGTTCTTTGTGCTAGGGTTTGAGTTTTTGTTACTTGTATTCCACGCTAATGCTATAACTGGATTAGTGTTGAATCTACTATTGTATATCACTATGTTTTAGTAATTTGACATAATTAGTTTGTCTTAATTGAGTTGTAATATTCAACATTGTTCATTGAGTTCTAAATACCAATCACGGGTAGAGGTGGCAAAATGGGCGGCCCGCCCCGGTTAGGCCTGCCCCATTTAAGCCTGTCCAAAAGCAGGGCGGGGCGGGACAGACTAACTTAGGCGCCCGAGCTCAAAAGTCAAGCCCGTCCCATTTACTAACGAGTTGGCGAATTGGCGGACCGGCCCGCCAATTTTTTTTTATAATTTAATTTACTACGTAATTTAAAAAATTGTTAATCATTACAAAAGAGGTCGACAAATTTTGACAATGCATAGTAAAACTTTAATAAGTCTTAACGCAAATGTCATATTCTTCAACATAAACAAACAATGTACTATAATACCAAAAACTTAAAACAAACACATTAAAACCCCAAAAATCAAAACTTTATTATCATACTGAGAAACAAACCCCTTTGTGTAAAACCTTATTATAGCTTTAGAACTCGACTCCAATGACAACAAGTAATAGAAAATAGAAAAGAATGTATTTTCTATGTTTTGCAATAAAGATTTTTCGTACTACGAGTAAAAATAAAGAACGAAGCAAAGACCAGTTAATATCTTCAAAATGAGGTGTTTGTGGTTATGTGAAAAATGAATATCAGGGTTTGAAGAAATGAGGGTTGTTTTAAAAGTATGTTTATTACATACCATGTTAATATTGTTTTAATTCCAAGTAAATAACTAAATTTTTTAAACGAAAAACCCATAGGCAAAACCCACCCCGCCCCGCCCTCGGCCTGTTTTAAAAGTGGGTTAGGTAAGGCAGACCAACTTAAGACACCGAGTCGAAAACCTCACCCCGACCTGCCAAAAATGGTGGGTAAAATGGGCGGGTCCGGCGAGCCCAACCCATTTTGCCACCCTTAATCACGGGTTAAGTGATTGAGAAGAAAATGAGTAGGTTCTCATATATAGGGGGAGTCGTTAAATAGAAAGTCACTAGTAATAGGAAGAGGTTTTGAACAACATAGAGTTTGTTGGTTCTTGTAAGACTGAGTGAATTTTGTTTTTTGGATAAAGTGTCCCCCAGACAGAGGTGTGATTTTACCAAACTGGGTTACCAATATTTTGTGTTATTTAACTGCTTTCTGTTTTGTTTTATTGTTGTCATATTACTATCATTCTGGTTCAAGAAGTTGATAAAATTGCCTAAACATCTGGTCCAACATCTGTCCCATGTGAAACGAAATTTCAACTCATGTCTATAAAGAAGACAACACTTGTGTTGATTTATACATCTTGAAAATTTACTGAATTTGATTTTATTCATGATAACATATTAAAAGATTTTATGTGTAACAAGCTAGACTTACCTAGATTTTGAATCTCTTTCTCTTAAATGGATTTTGATTTGACCTCCCTATTTTGTTTATATATACATATATATATATATATATATATATATATATATATATATATATATATATATATATATATATATATATATATGCTTTGCCTTTGTTTTATAAAAAAAGACTTTATCTTTATACTTTATTTGGTTGATGAAATTAAAATAGAGGAAAGAAAAATAAAATAAAATAAAATAAAATAAATAAAGAAATAGAAAATATGGTAATCTGATATGAGAGAAATAAAGAGAAATGATAATAGAAAAGAAATATGTATTTATAAAATGATAAAAATTTCATTAAATAAAAAACAACATACGATTAAGAAAACTGTTCCATTATAATTAATGAAAAATTCTAAAAATAAAAATAAAAATGTAACATAGAAATTAATTCGGTGAGAATAAAAGATTTTATAATAAATTATAAATATTATTTATTAATAAAAAATTAAATAATTGTGTCAATTAAATAAATTAAGAAATAAATTATAAAATTTATAAATATTTCATTTATATACATAAATAAATAATAAATCATTTATTTTTCCATGTATAATGTTTTTTAAACCAGGGAAAATATTTAAAAAATATGTCTTATCTTTCTTCTTCTGAGGATTGAATGCTTTCAAACACAGTGTTAAAAAGGTAAAATGGAAAATAATGAGTTGACTCGGTTTATTTTTCTAGAGAACTAAAAGTCATTTTTATGTTTTATTTGAACTAAATTGAGTGTCACAATATTTTAAGGGACTAATATAAGTTTTCATTCGAAAAATTAATTCTCTTAAATTAAAAAAAACACATAAAAGTAGATGACAAACAATTAAAAGGACAATAATAATCTCCATTTGATAACATTTAGGTAATTATATAGCATGTAATTGGTATTGTTTATCTTATTTTTATTTATTTATATATTTTTTATTCGTAGTATATGTAAATGCCTAAAAATATTTATAAATTTTCTTATATTACTTTTTATTAAAAAAAATTAATTTATTAAATTGAAAATTTTAATTGATTGCTATTGACTATTTTTTCCTCTATTCCTTTTTATAAGTTTTTTGCTAATATAAAATCTTTTGATTGTATCTAATTTATGTTTAAAGATATTTATGTAATTTTTTAAATTCAAATATATATATATATATATAATCATAAATTGTTTTCAATTTTTAATACCAAACTATTGATTATCATCTTATTTACAATACTCTTTATTTACTTTTTACTTTCTTTTCTATTTCTTTTTCCTTCATTAACCAAATAAATTATAAAAAAAGTCATGATATATATTTTTCTATAAGACTTAAAAATACTTTTATTTTTTTCAAAGACTAAATTGAATCTTGTAGTTTTTTTAGGGACTAACATAAAATTTAATCTAATGATAATAATAATTTATGAATATGATGTGCATAGTTAGATTTTATTCTTCCACTGATTTATTTTTTAAGTTGTTAATTTATAAATATTAATAATTTTTTTACATTAGTCCATAGATATAAATAAAAGTTGTTCATAAGTAAATCATAAATCAGTAATTTACACTCTTTTAATTCAATTATCACATAACAATTGAGTTACACTTGCTCTAATTTACTTCAAATTTTGAATCTTCATCAATAGACCTCACATAACTTTCATCACATAGACCTCACATAATTTTCATCACATAACTTTTTGTAATGGGTTGGAGAATCCCTTTTTCTCCCTTTTAATCCTAATTGCTTATAAAAAAAAAAACTTTCATCACATATTCTCGATAATATTTTTTATATTGTTTATTAACTTTGTGTGTATGATTGCATTCTCTAATTTAAAATCTTGTTTGTGTAATTTTTATTTACAATTTTCTAATAATATCTTAAGAGTTATTCTCCCTCTCTTTTCGATGAAGTTCATATTGACGATTCTTAACGATAATAAACAAAGAGAATGAAAAAAAAGATGATAATATTTATTATTAATAAATAAATATGGACCTTTTTTTTTTAAGTTCAATATAGACCTTTTTGTCTTTATTACAGCTTAATTTTTATGATGACTTAATTTAATCAAGAAAAAAATACTTATATATGTTTGTTATTTATCCATTTTCCAATTATTTTTTTAAAAACATGTTAAAAAATAAATATTTTTTGACATTGAACAATGTATATTATATCGTCTATATTCTTTAATATATCGGATAATACTCTGATATTATTGAATTTTATTGGATATTTATCCATCATCTAATAATTTGAATTTTATCAGGAGGTATTACTACCAAAAAAATATTTTAGAGTATTACAGAATTTTCTTATTATTTAAATTGGATATTTCAACCCAATTAAAAAAAGAATTCATCTTTAAAAAAAAGTATAAAATCCATTAAAATTTAATCACATAAATATACTATATATATATTTATAGCATTATTTTTTTTTGTTAATCACTAGTATATAATTTTTTTAATCTCTCACTATATAAAAAAACTAATATTCTTAAATAAAATATTCTTATTCAAATATAATATATTAAAAAACTAATGTATATTTCTTTTTAATTAATTTTTAATTTAAAAATTCATTAATTCACATAAAAATTAGACTTGAATTAAATAATCAAAATTCAAACCATATAAGTAATAAAGTAACCCCCAATATTGAAAAAAGAGCCATTGAATCAAAATTATGCCCCTTTTGAGTAACTCTTGTTTTTTTTCTTTTACTTATTATTTTTGTTTTTAAAATAAAAATATCCTCATATTTGTCAAACATAATTTTAATAGAATATATTTTTCTTGAGTTGTATATAAACTAATATGGTATTTTCCTGATAACACACTCCTAGTTTTCCATTTCCATCCGAGCATGGATACACCTTTAAGTATCACACAAATTCCTATCACCATAAAAGAGCTTCACATGTTTTATAGTATCGATCGTGAGTTATTTTGTTTTTTGATCTTCAAACTTCACTATGAAGTAACTCCATCTCTTTTAGTCATGGCACTGTGGCTCTGGCTTGAAAAAATTGGGTACCATAACCTCATCCATAAAGTAGCATCTCTACAAGGTACCCTTATCAATGCCCTAGTGAATGAAGCCCTAACTTGCTTGCAATTTTTGGAGAGGGATGAACCTCCTATCCCAATTGGGGGTGGTTTGCCCTTGACCAAAATGCTCATGAAAAAAGACATCTCCCTTGAGATGTTCACCTTGAAAAGGTACACTGCAATAACTGGCATTAAAATCGTTCTAAACGACACATGCGCTCGAGTTTTTAACGATGTTTTGCAGATAGCTTTGAAAAGGAAAAACATAATCGAAACACGAGGTAGTAACACACCACGAACTCACACACTCAACATGCCTTTGATTCTTCCAGGATTTCCTCACCCTTTATTTGGCAGCTTTAATTTGTTTCCAAGAATTGAGAACTTCAGTTTGTCCGATGAAAGAATCTGGATTCAAAAGAAACCCTATGATGATGCCACAAACGATGATAAATCCCTGTTTCTCACATTTTCTAGAGGCTTCCCTGTGTCGGAAATGGAGGTGAGGTACTTATTCAACACTAATTATGGGGATTGTGTGCAAAGTTTGATCATGGGAGGAAATCATGTCAAGAATGATCAACCTTTATTTGCAATTATGGTTTTGAAAATGGTAGAAACTGTGGATCAAATTCTGTTTGGGAAACGTGTCGCCAAACTTCATTTCAATGGAAAACACATATGGGCTCGCAAGTACGAGCCTCGTCTCTAAATTAAATAAAATCAGAAAAATAGCTAAAATAAAGAGAGCCTTAGTGCTCGCTATAATTATTATTGCGGTTAGTCTTACTTCTTCTTTTTTCTTCTGCTTTCTTTGAATAAAACATTTATGTGAGGACATTATGATCCTTCCGAGTCATATATGTAAGCAAGGTTTGGATTAAACTCCACAATCTATATACGAATCTTGCATATTGAAAGTATTTGGTAATAATTTTATAGTCTTCAAATATCATCCACAGAAGAAAATATTCTTATAAAAAAATTAAAATATCATTTTAATTAACAAAAAGGAAATTATATAGTTCCTTAAGATATTTTTATGGACTTAATTACTTCATATAATTGAGGTTGAAAAATAAAATAAAAATGTCAACTCCTTCACTTTTGAATTAATGTAATACAAACTCTAAGCTTACACTTGACCGTCATGTATCGTTGAGTTACATAACCTATCTTTTTAGATGATTAATTTATTTAAGCTTATTTACTAACATACATTTTGTGATATTATTCGAGACAACTAATAAAAATAGCTTAAGGTATTTTTCATAATTTGTTTCTAATTTATTTTCACAAATTCTTCAAAATAACTTTAAAATAGCTTATAACATATAAAAAATTTAAATTTATTTTATCTTTTGTTATAAAAATAATTTATACAAACTTATATATAAGTGCTTATTTTGATAAACACTTTTACTATAAACTAAAAATAAAGATCATGCAAACATGCCCTAATTTTATGAATAGGTTGTGTTTTTCACCCGAATAAAAAATATGATGAACTATCACATTTATATTTACATGATTGGTATGTCTGGTTATGGTGACAATGGTGTAAAGGGTAGTTTTTTGGATTGGTTTGATTTTTGTAAAGCGAAGCGTATCAAAGACGGTAAAGAGGGGAGTTTTTGGTTGGCCGTGTGCTGGACTTTGTGGAGGTTCAGGAATGATATTTGTTTCAAGAATATTGGATGGAATGTGAGCGACATCACTTGGAAGGTAAAATTTACGGTCTGACGTTGGTCTTTGATAGGAGATATTACCCATTCCAATTGTAATTTGTATGAATTCAACAAAGACCATTTGTTCTATTTATCTTAAGTTTCATTTGGTTGGTAATTTCTTCGTGTCGGCGAGCCTCAGCTCGTTTCTTTTGTAAACAGGTTCGAGTACCCTTTGTACTCGCTTTAATATTGAACTTGCTTTATAAAAAAAAACATTTATATTTACATGAGTAGGTTATATGGAATGCAAACATGGATAAGTTATATTTATCAATATTTGAATACACCACTATGAGTTTGTAAAGTTTCTAAAAACAAGGACCTCCTAAGAGTGAAAATATAATCGATCAAGGACCTCCTAAGGTTAAGATCACCAACATAATGTGAGTCACAGAATCTAATAACATGATTAATAACTTCAGTCGCTCCTCTTCCAAACACTAAACCAACATCTACTAAACATTTCAAGTATTTAAGAATCCATTTGACAACTTGTCAATGAGTCTTCTCTAGATTAGCCATATAACGACTAACAACACTTACTACATGTGTAATATTTGGTCTAATGCAAACCATAACTTTCATGAGATTCCCAACCACGTTAGAGTAAGGCACTCGAGACCTGGATCTCTCTTACCTGTGGTGACATGTTTGCAGATAACTTAAAATGAGTTACAAAATGAGTATTAACTTCTTTTGCATCTTGCATTCTGAATATCTTAAGAAATTTCTCAATATATATTTTTTGAGATAAGCATAACCTTTCAGCTTTTTGATCTAGTATAACCTCCATACCAAGAATTTTATTTTCTTTGCTAGACCAAAATCTTTTATCTCAAATTCACCACTTAATTATGTCACAACAGGTAAGAGAATAATTAAGTGGGGTGGGAATAAGCCACGACAACTAACAAGGGCCTACGATATTGTCTACACGAGCTCAGACCAGACTATGTTTTTTAAAATAGTAAAGGCCTAGGATTTTTTATAATCTTATTTAACTAAAAAGGTTAGACCTCAGGTCGTAAAAAATCATTTTAAGCCTACCAGACTGACTTATTCAAACAAATATGAATAACTTTATTATTATTATCATTATTATTATATCTTGTATTTCAAATTAAAGTTTTAGAAAAAAATTAGTTATCTTAAAGAATGTTGAATGCCAAACTTGCTTTAAATTGACCCTTATATATTGGTATTTTTCACCTCTTTTGTTATGTTTTGTTGGATTTACTCCATAATATCATGTTATTCTTCAATATTGTTGAAAATACATTTGGTTGCTTTGATTTGTGTTTTATTGTGCAGAAATTAGGCATGAAAACATCAAAGTTTAAAACACAAGTAATTGGACAAGGAAGCCAAAGGAAGAGAAGAATTTCAGCATGTTCGCTGTGTGAACAGCCAGCGAGGAGTGGTAGTGATTGTTCGCTGGGCGAACTCATGGCGAAGCCCTGGCGAACCCTCTCAATTGAGAGTCAGTAAGGAAAGGACACTAAGTTCGCTGGGCAAACTGGTAGCGAGTTTTTGTTGTGGCGAAGGACCAGCGAACCATCCCAGACTAGAGTCAGTAGCTAAAGGACCATATGTTCACTGTGCAAACTTGTAGCGAGGTAGTTCGCAGTGCGAAGAATTGCATGCACAACGAACTTTAGATATTTCTCATGGGTGGTTTAACTGTTTAGAGGCACATCAAGTGCCTAAAAGTGAGTTCGCCGGGCGAAGAAATGATTTGTAGTGCGAACATGACAGATCCCAAAAGTACTATATAAGTACTTTTCACAATTTTTGGGGATCATAACCCATTTTTTACACCAAAACTTCATTTCTCAGCATTTCTTCACCAAAAGGTAATATTTTGCAAATAGAAGCTGGATTCGCATCCGAGTTCGATTCTTCAACGTGGATGCTCATTCATCTTCTTCCAAAACTTGTAAAATAAGCTACCATGGTTATGGGTAGCTAATTTCCTTTGTATCAAAGATAGAGGTAGTCTACCATTAACTTGTATGTATTTCTTTTGATTGGCCTTGTATGTGAACAAGTGATGATTAATATATGATGAATATTTTTGTTCTTAATGATCCATTCTTGTTTTGTAAAACTCTAGACATAGATTTTGTGAAACTTGACCTAAAATATTCATCTATCGATTTATAGATTGGAGAGATCGGTCTATGGTCGATAGTTTCTTTGTTTTGAACTTAAAGCTTACTATATTGGTTGTTATATGGAGAAATTGTGTAGCGATGAATACGGTATTTCTCATGACTCCGCTCTAGAGATAGACGGTGTTGAGATAATCCGCGACGATATTAATCGGATCCGACTTCACATTCAAGATTGAAAGAATACGTATAAGTTAGGGTAGATGAAAACTACTTTTGATATACTTTGTTAATAAAGCTCTTTATAATTTATAAGCTTTACTACTAAAAACGTGACAATTTTATGAACAAAACTTTGAAAACCCTTTTTTCTTGAACCGATAAACTGTTGAAAGGCAAGCATTAAAATATCTGCAAATCCCGTGGAGACGATAACAAAAAAAAATCCCCCTTTAACTACGAATCGAACAAAGAACTTATGAAAACATGCTGAAAAACCTTATGAACAATGCCATAAGTTGCTTTCATAAGTTTTCATAAACAAACAGTCTCACAAAACTTATGCTACTAGATAAGCTCGGATAAGTCAATGCAAACAAACTTTTAGAATAATTGATATTTTATTTTTTAGTCTATATAAACAATAATTGAATTGTTTATTTACATATGTTCAAATAAAATATGCTTTTAAGTAGACTAATAAGTCAATCAGGCCTTCAAAAAGGCCAGACTCAAACATAAAAATAAGCATATGAAAAGTTACAGGCCAGACCAAAGCTTTGATATTTTTAGCATGCTAGTATCTGATGGGAAATTAAGACACAATAATAGACCAATACACAGCGGATATAAAAATCCCCAAACTTGTAGGAACCTTAAGGATCAACAACAAATATAAGACGATAAATCGAACAAATAAAGGCACAAAAGAACACCGATATTTTTAACGTGGAAAACCCCTCAATATGAGAGTAAAAACCACGAGTCGTCCACACCAAAGAAATAATTCCACTATAATCAATTAAGGGTACAAGAGAGTCTTAAAGTGATTCACAAACTAGTGCTAACAACCGCAAATCAAAAATCAAACTAGCTTACAAATAAGAATAAAAAAGCTGAAAAAAATTTCCCAAAATTTGTAGCTGCAGTGCGAAGCAAATAACTTTCACCTCAGAGGTTATTATGAAATTTTGAACGGTCAAACGTTAAATATATGTGTTACGGACCTTCCCACCAAATTATAGATTGATTCAACAGTTAACGAATCGGGGATCGTCGATTTAGTGAGATTGGTTGCAGAAAAACGGGAATGCATTTCTCTCCTCTTTTATCTCTTTTGAATCCTTATTTTTTCTCTTTCTCTCTCAACTTTAAATTGATCCTATCTACTTAAATAAGTGAGACAAATGGGCTAATCATATTTGGGTCTTTCTCCACATAGGAAGGGAGCCCAAACCCAACAAATCTCCCCCTCAAAACTATGTGGAGGAAATCGCCAAACCGACAATATCACAACAAGCTTCAAATTTCCCTCTTGGTAATGCTTTAGTCATCATAACCATTATCATCTGTATGAACTTTAGCTAACTCCAATAACTTAGCATCCAAAACATCATGTATCCAATGATATCTCACATTAATGTGTTTGGACCTATTATGAAAAGTCAGATTCTTACCAAGATGAATATCGCTTTGACTATCAACAAATAACACATATTTGTCTTGAACAAAACCAAGCTCCTACAAAAATTTCTTCAACCATAGTAACTCTTTGCATGCTTCAGTAATTGCAATGAACTCAGCCTCTGTAGTAGACAGTGCTACACACTTTTACAATATGGACTGCCAAGCAACAGATCCCCTATGCAAATTTAATCATGTAGCCTGAAGTGGACTTTTTGGAATCAATGTCTCCAGCCACATCAGAGTCAGAGTACCCCACTAGAGTAGGCTTATCTCCTCCAAAACAAAGATACCTTAAAATCCATTATACATCATTCCAATGCTCTCTACCTGGATTTAACAAATATCTACTGACTGGACCAACATCATGTGCTATATATGGTCTTGTACACACCATTGCATACTTCAAACTACCTACAGCAGACGCATAAGGAACACGTTTCATATCAAATGCTTCATCTTCACTTGAAGGACTTTGATTAGAATTCAACTTGAAATGAGTAGTGAGAGGAGTGCTTACTGCCTTAGAACTTTCCATCTTGAATCTTTGCAGTACTGTTTCGATATAATTTTCTTATGACATCAAAAGTTTCTTCTCTTTTCTGTCACACATGATTCTAATGCAAATAATCTGTCTAGCTGCTCCCATGTCTTTCATGACAAATGAATCTCCCAATTGCTTCTTTAACATGTTAATGTTAGAAATACTTTTCCCAACAATAAGCATATCATCAACATATAACAACAGGATAATGAAGTCTTTGTTAGAAAATTTTCTAACAAAGACGCAATGATCTGAAATAGTCTTCTGGTATCCTTGATCACACATAACAGACTCAAACTTCTTGTACCACTGCCTTGGAGCTTGCTTCAACCCATTAAATGATTTCTCAATCTACACACATGATCTTCTTTACCTTTAACTTGAAAACCACCGGGTTATTTCATGTAGATCTCTTCCTCCAAATCACCATGAAGGAAAGTCGTTTTCACATCCATTTGCTCAACCTCTAAATCAGTAGTAGCAGCCAAACTCAACACGGTTCTAATTGATGACATCTTTATAATAGGTGAGAAAATATCATTAAAATCAACACCCTTTATTTGATGAAAACCTTTCACCACTAATCTGGCTTTATATCTTGGAGACTTAGAGTTGCTCTCATGTTTAACTCTATAAATCCATCTGTTTTCCAAAGCCCTTTTGCCTTTAGGAAGCTTCACTAAATCATAAGTGTGATTATCATGCAATGATTTCATCTCATCATGCATGGCATCCATCCACTTTTGATTTTTATCACTTTCCATGGCCTCTTGAAAACACTCGGGTTTACTCTCATCAGTCAAGGTCACATACTCATCAGAATTATACCTTGTAGAAGGTTGTCTCTTCCTGTTATACCTCTTAGGTTGAACTTGAGATGATTCAGGAGTTTCACCAAAATTCTCATCCTGTGACAAATCACTCTCCCCTTCACCATAATTAGTTGGAATATTTACCTCATCTCCAAGTTGTTGATTATCAACATAATCATATGGCTTGTAACGCCCCATTTTGTCCGATTTATTTAATCGAGTCGATTTAATTATTTTCATTTTTATATTATTTTATTCTTGACTTTTATTTGACAATATATTATTTTTCATCGTTATTATGTCTTATTGCGTTTTGGGAGCGTTTGCGATATATTTGAGCTGAGGGGTAAAATAGTCTTTTTAGGGGTTTAGATATTTGTTATTATAAGAAAGAAAAGAGAGTTTAGAGAGAAAATAGAGAGAAAGAAAAAGAGAAGAGAGAAATGAAGAGAAGGGAAAAGAAGAGGAAAACTTGGATAGAAGAAATCATTCGTTTAAGCGTAATTAATCGAGTAAGGGTGAGAAGTTTCGATTATATTGCGATTGTATATGTATATGTGTGTGATTGTGTGAATGTTTTCTTGTTTTTACAATGTTTTTACATTTGATAAATTGATGAACAATTGATAGAAATCGATGTTTTCACGGGTGAAACTCGATATGAACTGCGTAGAATACTTGTTGATTATGTTGGAACATGTTTTGGTTGATATATTGTGATTTGGAAGTGTTTGGGTGGAAGAAATAATGAATTTTGACCCAAAATGACCCATAACAGTGCTACTGAGAATTTCTGGGTTTGCAGGTTCGCTTTGCGAACCACAGCGAAGGGGAAAGCGAAGGTTCGCCCAGAAGTTCGCATTGCGAACTTTATGCTATTTTTTCTCTGCCACGGTTCGCTGGGGGTTCGCATTGCGAATAGGAAAGCGAATGTGACATATTTTCCATTTTGTTTCCTTCATAATTTTTTATTCGTAACTCGGATTGAGGCACGGTCGGATGCGTTGGAAAGCTAATGAGATGTTCTTTCTTATAAAATGGTTTTGGGATTAGTGGCCAATTTAATTGTGTTGGGAATTTGGAAACGTGTCGTTTTGTCGACTTTTACCGTCGTAATTGTGTGCAATTGATGTGTTATCATGTGATATGCTTTTGATATATAACGTATAGCTTGTGTGTTATTATATGATGTGAATGCATGTGATGAAATGTTGTGATGATGGTTTGTGGCCTTATGGAAAATAAATGTATTGTTTTGGGTTTGATTTCAATGCATGATTATTGATGTTGAGATGGTTCAAATGGTTATATGTGTATATGCATTTGATTGTCATGAGTTATTTGTATGCCAAGCATCATGATATGCATCTTGTGATGTTGTGTGCCCTTGTGGGGTGTGAGCGACGAAATGATTCCAGAGGGAATCTACTGTAACGGTCGTGTGCCTTATACAAAGAGGACCTAAAGCGACGTTATAGACGATCGTGTGCCTTATACAAAGAGGACCTAAAGCGATCAGATCGTGTGCCTTATACAAAGAGGACCTAAAGCGATCCATAAACGTCGTGTGCCTTATATAAAGAGGACCTAAGGCGACGGGAAACATCGTTTGCCCGACGGGGAGTTACACTAAGTAACAAGCGATGATTCCAATAATTCCCGAGTGAATTAATGATGAGAATGATGGATGGATGGTACCGCATTGCATTGCATAGAGTCGTTGTGTCGGTCTCTGTGCATTTGCATAAATCATGAATGGATTGAATTTGTGAATGGATTGATTATATGTGAGAATTTGTGAATGGATTGATTATATGTGGGAAATTGTGAATTAATTGATTATGTGTTGAGCTCGTGATAGCATTGGTGATTTGATATGCATTTGTGATAAATGCATTGGTTATGGATGATATGTTTTATGTATAGACATATGCTATGTTTTGTGGGGATGTTGTACCTTATAATGATTGTATTAATTCTCTATGGTATGCCTTATGTGCGAATATGTGATTATGTTGGTATAATTGATATATGTTATGTTGTTGGATTATTAGAAATATGTTATGTATCTGTGGCATGCTATATGTATTAGTATGTGATGCTTGTGGTGAGAATAATTATGCATGTGAATTTATATGTGTTTGCATATTATTATGCAATCTTGATTTAGTTGTTATTTCTCACCCTTCTGCTGTGGTTTGTTGCTCTATGAGGCAATTGCAGATTAGTATCTTGGAGGCTTTTGTGAAGATTAGTTCTCCACCCTTTTGTCGGTTTGTCTGCTTGATACGTAACACGGGAGTCGGGGAACGCTTTTGTTATATATGTATACATTTGTTGGATCTATTTTGTATTACCTTTGTATGAATATTTTTTATGTTATAAAATAATTTATTTTGTAAAACAAGTCAGTTATGGATCTTTCCGCTTTATTTCATAATTGAACTTTCCCTTTGTTGGAAAAAGTTTCCCTTTTAGGTTTATTCCATTTTGTGTTATGTCTCAAATTTATGAGCAGAGATTGTGTTGTTTTTCTCAAATGTGGCATCCTTATTTCTGTCGAAAAGAATTTATTTTTATTCACTCTGATTTAATTATGTATTATTTATCTGCGATGGGAATTGGGGTGTTACATGGCTCACCATTATGATCACCACCACCAATAACATCCAAATTATGACTAGGTAACCGAACTGGATCAACATTAGACAAACTGATATCTTTCTTGGGAGTAGCCTTCTCTAGCTTATCAATATCTTCAATAGTTTGGTCTTCCATAAACACCACATTGCAGCTTCAAATAAGCTTTTTCCCTACGAGATCATACAACCTGTAGCCAAACTCATCTTGCCCATAGTCGATGAAGATACATTGTTTTGAGCTTGCATCTAACTTGGATCTTTCATCCTTTGGATATGCACAAAAGCCTTACGACCAAAGACTCTAAAATGATCATACTTGACATTCTTTCCAAACCAAATTTTGTCTGGAACTTCACTGTTCAAAGAAACAATAGGAGTGAGATTAAGAACATGCACTGTCGTGTAAAGTGCCTCACCCCAATAATGATTGGGCAACTTAGCTTCAGAGAGCATACACCTTACTCTCTCAATTAATGTTTGATTCACCCTCTCTACCAAACCATTCAATTGAGGAGTTTTTGGAGAAGTCTTTTCATGTGCAATACCATGCTGCTTGCAATAGTAATCAAATGGTCCACAATACTCTCCACCATTGTCTAAACGAACACATTTCAGCTTCTTGCTTGTCTGCCTCTCAACCAAAGCATTGAATTCTTTGAACTTTTCCAAAAGTTGGTCTTTTGTCTTCAAGGCATAAACCCATACTTTCCTGGATCAATCATCAATAAAGGTAACAAAATAAAGTGCACCACTAAAGAATTTTACCTTTAATGGACCACAAACATCAAAATGTACCAATTGAAGCAGCTTTGACTTCCTTGAGGGAGGATGTCTCTTGAAAGATACTCTAGTCTGTTTACCAGCCATGCAATGAGAACACTTCTCCAAATCTACATTCTTTAATCCAGGAAAAACATCCTTTTTGGCCGAAACATTCAGCCCCTTTTCACTAATATGACTAAGTCTTTGGTGCCACAGAGATGCTTCCATGCCGATAGCATTCACATTGTCCCTAGCAACCAAAGATTTTGTCTAATACAATTCAAAAAGATTTTCCCCTCTAGCCACAACCAAGTTACCTTTGTTTAGTTTCCACTATCCAGAACCAAAGTGATTATCATAACCATAATCATCTAGCATATGCACAGAGATCAAATTAAAGCAGGCATCTGGAGCATGTTTGACTCCTCTAAGTAATAATTGCATTCCCATGTTGGTTTGTAAGCAAACATCACTAACACCAATTACCTTAGATACACCATCAATGCCCATCTTCAACACTCCAAAATCACTAGAAGTATAAGACGTGAAGAAATCCTTCCTTGGTGTAACATGCAATGTAGAACCATTGTCAATTATCCACATGCTCTCGTCTGATACAAGATTAACAGACTCATGATCACGGAGAATAACAAGATCATCACTAGTAGTAGTAGTAGTAACACGATCATCATCATGATCTTCATGGTCTCTTTGTTTAGACTTACCCTTCTTGCCTTTGTTATCTCTTTTCCACTGATAGCAATACTTTTGTACGTGTCCTATTTTATGACAATAATGACACTCTAAATTCTTGTATCACGACTTTAACTTGCTTCTGCTATTCGCTCTACCACCCTTCAATTCCTTTTTATGACTTATCCCCGTATTTTCAATGACAAGTACCTCGGATTGAGATGAAGAACCATGTGTCTTCCTTCTCATCTGCTTATTAAGAATACCACCCTTAGCCATTTCCAAAGAAACAACACCTCTAGGAGAAGAACTTGTAATAGAAACTCACAATATCTCCCAAGACTCTGGTAAAGATAACAATAAAGATAGTCCCAAAAGT
This sequence comes from Lathyrus tuberosus, assembly GCA_022829125.1. NCBI lineage: Eukaryota > Viridiplantae > Streptophyta > Magnoliopsida > Fabales > Fabaceae > Lathyrus > Lathyrus tuberosus. The sequence continues at coordinate 2,448,047 of JALAZF010000179.1, forward strand.
TCATCATCAAATTTGATACTCATTCCTGACATCTGATCAAGGAGGCCTTAAAATTCACTCAAGTGATCTGAAATAAAAGTCCCCTCCTTATACTTCAAACTTATGAAGCTATTCAACAAGAACAATTTATTATTCCCTGATTTAGAGGAATACAAAGACTTTATCTTCTCCCACAAATTTTTTGAATGTCTCATTAGTAATATGATTATAAACATTATCTTCTACATATTGTCGAATAAAACCATATACATGTTGATGTTCAAACTCCCATTCTTCATCAAACACAGAATCCGGCTTTGCGGAACTAAAAACTGGTAAATGCAATTTCTTCACAAATAGTAAATCTTTCATCTTGCCATTCCATAAATGATAATTAGAACCATTCAACAATGCCATCTTCATCTTTGTATTTGACTCCATCATTCAAACAAGTAAAATAGCCCTTATCCAAGAGCTTTGATGCCATTCTGATGGGAAATTAAGACACAATAATAGACCAATACACAACGGATATAAAACTCCCCAAACTTGCAGGAATCTTGAGGATCAACAACAAATATAAGATGGAAAATCGAACAAATAAAGGCACAAAAGAACACCGATATTTTTAACGTGGAAAACCCCTCAATATGAGAGTAAAAACCACGAGTCTTCCAGACCAAAGAAATAATTCCACTATAATCAATTAAGGGTACAAGTGAGTCTTAAAGTGATTCACAAACTAGTTCTAACAACCGCAAACCACAAAGCAAACTAGCTTACAAATAAGAATCAAAAAGCTGAAATTTTTTCCCAAATTTGCAGCTTAAGTGTGAAGCAAATAACTTTCACCTCAGACGTTATTTTGAAATTTTGAACGGTCAAAAGTTATATATATGTGTTACAAACCTACCCACCAAATTTGAGATTGATCCAATGGTTAACAAATTGGGGATCATCGATTTAGTGAGACTGGTTGTAGAAAAATGGGAATGAGTTTCTCTCCTCTTTTCTCTCTTTTGAATCCTTATTTTTTCTCTATCTCTCTCAACCCTAAATTGATCCCCTCCACTTAAATAAGTGAGACAAATGGGCTAATCATATTTGTGTCTTTTTCCACATAGGAAGTGAGCCCAAATCCAACAAGTCATTAGCTTGGTAAAACCTAGCTCACCCAGCATATTCCCACCCCTACCTTCAAATCACCATGAAGAAATACTATCTTTACATCCATTTGTTTTAACTCCATTTCAAGCAGAGACACTAAAGCAAGAAGAACTCTAATGGAACTAGGATTTATAACAAGGGGAAAACTTCATTAAAGTCAATACATTTCCTTGTAAAACCTTTTGTTACAAGCCTTAATTTGTACCTAGTTCCATATTTCTTCTTGAAAATCCACTTACAACCCACAATCTTCTTAGAATTTGGTTTCTCAATAAGCTCCAAAGTAAGATTCTTATAAGGGGATTCAAGCTCTTCTTTCATTGCACCAATCCACTGTTATACTTCATCACAAGTAAGTGCTTCATGGAATGAACTTGGTTTCTATTCATCAATGCTTTACGCCATGTTGAGTGCAAAAGCAAAAAATTCCTCATACCTTTAAGGTGGTCTGACTTGTCTCCTTGGCCTATCTCTAGCCACAAAATACCCATTCCCTATTGATGCCATGTCTTTGTGTGTCTTTTCTAGTTTCTTATGGGTTTCAACTTCAAGAGCAACCTTCTTGTTAGCAACATCATGGTCTTATGTGAAGTATGGTTGCCTCATCAAAAATGACATCTCTACTCATCAGGAACTTTGATTCTTTAAGGTACCACAATTTGTACCCTTTTATGCCATTTTGATAGCCCAACAATATGCATTTCTTGGCTCTTGGTTACATATTTCCTTCATTAACATTAGCATAAGCGTGACATCTAAACACACACAAAACTAAATTATTTGTTGTAGAACCTAACTACATTTCTTTCGAGGTATTGCAATTAATAGCTGAGAAGGTGATTTATTAGCCAAATAACATGCAATATTAATTTTCTTTGCCCAAAATTGCTTGGGAAAATATGCATTTGAGAGCATGCATCAAGCTATCTCGAGTAGTGTTATGTTCACTTATTTTGCCACACCATTTTGTTGTGGAGTATACCTCGCCATTCTATGGCAAACTATTTCTTCATTTGCACAAAACTCATTAAACTCGTTATTACGAAATTCCAACCTATTATATATCTTGAGTCACTTAGCTTTCTTCCTCGCTTATTTCTCCACAAGAGATTTCCATTACTAGATCTTGAGGAATACTTCACTCTTTTGTTTCAAGACATAAATCCAGATTTTACTTTAATAGTCATCAAGAAAGGTCAACACGTATGTTGCTCCACCACGAGAAGGAATACTTGACGGGCCCCATAGGTCTAAATGGATATAATCAAGAATCCCTTGTGTTCAATTAACTCCATTGTTGAATTTTAGTATTCATTACTTCCCCTAAACACAATGCTCTCAAAATTCTAGATTTTCATCCATTCCATGCCTCTCATATGGTCTAACCTCATATGCCATAAGTGGGTCTAGTCAAGACTTGAAATATAAGAAATTGCAGTTGCACTTACACAACTACAAAACATACCTATTTTAACATATTTTTACCTCAGTTAATCAATCAACCAAAGTAATAGCTCTCTTTTAGACGCCTTTATTTTATTAAAAGATCTATCACAATTGTCCGTAATAACAATTGTGGTTATATATTAAGGCTTACAGGATTTGAATCCTAACACAAAAATTTTCCATTTTTTCTATACAACAAAGAGTGTGGGCATTAATTTCTATATTATATAAAAATTAAAAATAATTTCACCATGGTTGTATTTGTCACCCATGGTTATATGTCACCTAAAATTAACATGTTTTACTGCGGTTGTTCTTTTCAACCGTGGTGAAATATGTTCCTTTAAAATTATATCATATCAAATTTAGTTTATTTCCTTTAGAACACAAGTGCCCTAGTGAAGAATATAGATCAAAATGATAGCTAAACCTCCAAATTTCATCACCTTTATCACCATTCATGTTCTCCAACTTACTGTTGTCACACATGCACAAAGGTTTAGTTTTTGTGAATTCCTTCAGGTACACAAAGGTTTCTTGGGCATAACCTATTCTTTAGTTTATGATATGTTATCTATTTCATCACCTTTATCACATTCATATTGAGTTTTAGGTTTTGGTGTTGTTAAATGTTATATTGTTGTGAATAAAAATTGATTAGAAAGACATATTCTTATGTAGTGTGTGTATGAACTTCTAGAATGTTGTGTGAATGTAGGTTATATGTATGTGTGAATGTGTGTAGCATTAGTGTTCCATTTGTGTTGTTGCGATTGAGTGATAGTGAGATATTGAGATTGTTTTTATGTTGTTGGAATGTTATATATTGTTGTGATTCAATGATATGAAGATAAATATTGTTTTATAACTTATTGTGTTATTATATTGTATTATTGTTAAATGACTCTACAAGTTTTTGATATAAATTTCAGATTATTATGGATCATAGTTGGATGAAAGTTGATATATTATGTATGGTGTATGAGAAAGAAGTTCTTGAATTCCTTGAATATGTCGAACAAAATCTTCCCAACAATAATGGACTCTTATTTTCCTTGTGTTGTATGCGGGAATATCAACAAAATTCCAAAGAAAAAATATTCTACCACCTTCGTTGTGATAGAATTTGTCAAAATTATACAATATGGATGTGGCATGGTGAAGTGAATATAAATCGAAATGCAACATTAGAAAGACATAAAGTTTATGAAGATATAGATGATCGATTAGAAGATATGATCCGTGATATTGAATAATCTTCTTTTTGGAAAGCTAAAATTTATGATACTTTATATAGTGATAATGATGCACCTTTATACAAGGGGTGCACAAGTTTTACATGATTGTATGTGGTGTTAAGATTGTTTAATCTGAAGGCAGAAAGTAGGTGGACGGATAAAAGTTTCACGAAATTATTTGAGTTCCTGAAACAAATGCTACCAGAAGACAACAATTTGTCAAATCGTTGTAATGAGGGCAAGAAGATATTGTGTCCAATGAGTTTGGAGCATATCAAAATGCATGCATGTAATAATGATTGCATATTATACCGGAAACAATATGAAAATTTCGATCAATGTTCGAAATATGGCGAGTCGCGCTACAAGGTGAAGGACAACAGCGGTGATGACTATGACGATGTTAGTATGAAGTTTCTCCTGCTAAAGTGTTATGGTACTTACAAATAATTCTAAGGTTCAAGAGACTTTTTGCAAATGCGGGCCACACAACAAATATTAGATGGCATACAGATGAAAAAAAATATGATGTGAATATTTACCATGTAGCTGATTCTTTGCAATGGAAGAAAATTGATTTGTTGTTTCCGGATTTTGGCCTTGATCCAATAAACCTTAGGCTTAGGCTTACCAGGATGGAATAAACCCCTTTGGTAATCTGATTACCAACCATACTTCGTGGCCTGTTCTTCTCACGATTTACAACCTATTTCCTTAGTTATGCATGAAGCGCAAGTATATATTTTTATCTATGATGATTTATGGACCAAAGCAACCCGAAAACGACATAGATGTTTATATAAGTCCATTAATTAAAGATTTAAGACTTTTGTAAGAGGAAGGCATTGACCTTTATGATGCATATTCAGGTGAAAAGTTTAAGATGTGTGTCATGTTATTTTGCACAATCAATGACTATCCCGCATATGGTAACTTGGTTGGATACACTGTCATGGGACATAAAGCGTGTAATATATGTGAATCTAATACATGTTTTTACCAACTTCAGTTTGGAAAAAAGACTGTTTGCCTTGGGCATCAAAAATTTCTAAAACCGAATCATCCTTATCGTAGATTGTGGAAGGCTTTTAATGGAGAGCAGGAGTTTGAAATCGCTCTTAAACCTTTATCGGGTGATGAAGTTTATCAACAACAAGAACAAATTACTGTAGTCAGTGGAAATAATAAAAAAGGTTACATTGAGAGAAATATTTGATAAAAAAAGAGACTGGTGTTCTTTGATCTTCCATATTGGTTTAGCCTCGATGTACGACACTGTCTTGATGTGATGCATGGGAAGAAAAATGTGTGTGATAGTTTGATAGGATCACTTCTAAACATTCCAAGCAAGACTAAATATAGTAAGAATTTCCGTTTAGATATGGTGGAGATGGGTATGCAACAAAAGTTGGCTCTAGAAGAAAGAGGAAAAAAACTTATTTGCCTCTAGCATGTCACACTCTATCTGAAAAGGAAAAGAAAAGTTTATGCGAGTGTTCGCATGGCATCAAAGTTCCTCAAGGTTACTCATCAAACATCAAGAAACTTTTATCAACGAAATATTTCAAGTTAATTGGCTTAAAATCTCATGATTCTCATGTCTTGATGCAACTTCTACCAATGGCTATCTGTGACATCCTACCTAAAAATGTAACAGTAACTTTAACCATATTGTGGTTATTCTTCCATATTATATGTAATAAAGTTATTGATTTCAAAAAATTAGACGAGTTAGAAGATGAGGCCACAATAACCTTGTGTTAATTGGAGATGTATTTCCCTCCATCATTTTTTCAAAATTATGGTTCACTTAATTGTTCATCTAGTAAGAGAAATCAGATATTGTGGTCTAGTTTATTTAAGGTGGATGTATCCAATAGAGCAATACATGAAGATCTTTAAAGGATATACAAAGAATCGTCATCGAATGGAAGCTTCTATCATTGAAAAGTACATCACAGAAGAAGTTGTCGAGTTCTATTCAAACTATTTGTCGAAAGCAGAGTCTATAGGAATTCCAAAGTCTCCTCATGCTTATAGATGTGGAGGTAGAGGTACTCAAGGTTTAAATGCCATTTTAATACCTTGTGATATAGCTCTTCAAGCATGTTTGTATATATTGAATAATGTTGATGAAGTTGAACCTTACTTATCTACTCACAAAAGAGTTATCAAGGAAAAATATCCCCAAATGAGTGACAAGTGGTTGTTGAAAGAGTATAATAGTAATTTCATAATTTGGTTTAGTGAAAGAATTTCTAATGATGATAGTACATCTGACACAATTAAATGGTTGTCATACTTGCCACAATTAAATGGTTGTTTAAAGAGTATAATAGTAATTTCATAATTTAGTTTAGTGAAAGAATTTTTAATGATGATAGTGCATTTGATACAATTAAATGGTTGTCATACTTGCCAAAATTTAATGTAGTAACTTGGACTGCATACGACATTAGTCATTTTTCCTTTTATACAAAATCAAAATATATTCGTAGTACAATGCAAATTAGTGGGGTTATAGTTGAGATCGAATCCATGTATTTCTCTAGTTCAAAAGATAATAATCCTATATTGGCATCTAAAGCGTACTTTGGGGGTCATTTAGGAGACTTGGGAGATTAATTATGTATTATTCAAAGTGCCTTTATTTAAATGCAAGTGAGTTTATAATAACATTGGTGTACAAACTGATAAGTTAGGATTCACATGGGTTGACCTTGGTAAGGTAACTTATATGACCAAACCATTCACAGGGGCTACCCAAGCAAAACAAGTGTTTTATGTGGTTGACCCTTATGACAAAATATGGTCAATTTTTCTCCAAGGAAAACACATTCCGCATAATGTTGAAATCATGATTTAAGTTTTGATAATCCTTCAACTCCTTCTTACGCAACACCAGTGCATACTTCATATGAAGAAGTTGATAAAGATGGTGTGCATGCTATTCATAATGATCATAAAGAAGGCATATGGGAAAATTAACAATTAAATTTTTTTAATTGTCTATTCATAATTTTTTGCATGTTATAATTTCTAAGGTTATTTACTAAAAAGTATTATTATTTGAAATTATAGGTGTTTAAAATCAAGACACAAAGAGACAGGGCACCTTGTTCATGTTGTGGATATTATTTGATATAATGATATGTAAAATTGTATGTTGTTTTGTACCATTTTGGTTTTGATGTAATATACAATTTTTGAGTTTTAATGCATTTTTTTGGTTTTGATATAATACAATTTTTTAGCCATTTTAGTTGCCAACTATAGGTGTGGTTCACAAATGGTTTATGTTGCTGTTTTTGCTCTATTTACGATTCAAAAAAATACAAGTTAAAAATTAGGCGATTCTGTAAAATCAAAAAATTATATAAAAACAAATCATTTCACCACAGTCGGGTGTTGCAATCGTTGTTATATGTAAGTGCGTTATTCAAATTAAAAAAATCACCAAAATGGAATTGATGGATATGGAACCTAGGACCTTAAAGCATTTCACTACGGTTCTTTATTAATATCGTGGTGATATGTAGTGCGTTTTCCAGCTTATTACCATAGGTTGTAGATCGTAATTATAAGTAGCCCACTTACAACCACATGCTACTTTACCACAGACCCTCAATCGTGGTTATATTTCCTTTACAACCGTTGTTAAATATATTATTCGTATTAGTGCTACCACAATGATTGCTTACAATATATATAGTTCATCTTCAATTGTCTCTTCATAACTGTTAATGAACCTCTTGAGACTCTTAAGAATCTATCTTCATCTCTATATATACAACTAAGGGAATATAAAGTGCTCAAAGAAATTAAATTTTTCTTTAGTTTGGGTAAATACCTCACAATAGTTAATGTTATCACAATACCATCAACCATCTTGATTTGCACAGTACCTTTTCTAGCTATGTTGTATGAACCATCATCCCCCATCAAAACTTTTCCACCATTAAATTTTTGGAATGTGGTAAACCAGTCTCTGTTAGGTGTCATATGGGAAGTTCATATTGAATCAAGAATCCAATCATCATCATTAACATTATATGATACAAAAAGAACACTACCTCCACCTTATATTTCTAAGGCAATAGATGTTCCATCAAACTCTGAAGTACTTGCTGAAATTCTAGTCATTGTCGATATCATTTTAGATTTGATGATTTGTCAATTTGTGTGTATGTGTTATTTGATTTATCACATATTTGTAATTTGTAAATTGTGTGTGTATGCATCATTATTTGTAATACATGCTTGTAATTCATTCGGAATCATCTGATTTTGTTTTCTTCGGCTATGATTAGCATTGTACCTTTGAGAACCTCTCCATTCAATGATTTAGGAGTTAAACCCATGAAAATGTTTCCTTTTTAGCCTAGAAATTTGATTTATATCAATGTGTTAAGTATTGATTGAATCATAAATTATAATGCTTAAATCAAGGTTATAGAGATGCTTGATTCGAATCATGTATAGTGTTATTTGAATCATGAACTCATTTGAAAGATTGGATTTGCCACTAACTACTTTTTATCCGACTCATGAGACTGTGATTCAAATCATAACTCTCTTTGGCTCGAATTGTAACACCCTAAACCCCGAAACTTATATAAAAAGATTTAATCGACAATTTAAGGTGTCACCAACGATCAACACTAAAAACTCATCAAAGCATGTGACAACATGCAGTGGAAAATCATTTCATAACAACTACATTTTAAACTTCTTAAATAAAGTATTAAACTTTAAAACACCAAATTCAACTTTAACGCAAAAACATAACAAATGCCCTGTTCCCAATGTTACAAGATCAGAGCTCTAAAACCACTCATTTGTGATGGAGAGATAAATAAAATGAAGACTAACTCCAAAAAGCCACCATCCACGCACAACAACTTTACTTCTGATTATCTGCAAGATGTCTATGGTGGACAACATTGAGCAAAAGAGGTGAGAAATAAACTTCGATATGAATGGTGTAAAGAATACAATGGTAGAGAAACACACAACATGTCATACATTTAATACACAACCTGAAGGAATGAAAAACGCAAGAAAGTGGGGTTTGAATTGGTTTTTCAAAATAATTCATTTCTTTAAAATAACTTTCTCTTTAAAACTTTACCCCTTTTCTAAAGAAAAACAACTTGGTTAAACAAAGAGATATAAACACGTTATGTTTATACTAGTTCACTTGAGAACCTCTCAAGTTAATCTAGTCCACCCGCCAAGGCAATTTCGCCTCTCTCAACGAGGTCTTAATCCACTATTTCAACAAAATAGTACACTGCACGTGCTAACACAGCTGGTGACTAACAACAACCTCTAGAACTCACACGTTCTAGACTTCTCAAGTAATCCAACCACACAGGTCTTACTTAAGGTACAATCTCTAAGACACACGTCCTAGACTTCTCAAAAGATCTAATCACTAAGACTCTCTTAAGGAATACAACTTTAAGTTCAAATACAATGGGTTTACAGAAAATTGCTTCTTATCAAGCTGATAATGTAAACTAGTTTTTAGATCAAGAATGACTTAAGAAAGAACAGAGTTAGAAAGTATTGTAGCAGTTCGTGTGTGTGTTTTTCTTCAAGTCTTTGAGCTTCCTTTTATAGCCGAGTGAAAAGAGCCGTTGAGATGAAATCATGATAGCTAAGTAGGCTTACGTCTAGAAGCGTGAGGACAGGTACAAAGTCTTATGCATGCTGCGCGTCCTGTCTGTGTCAAATTATCTTGTTTGTACTTCACACAGTCTTCAAGAATTTTAACGTTGTAATGTGGTACAGCTGTACAACGTGGCAGGTTTTCTTGGCTTCTCAACTACAGAGGCTTTTTGTGAGCATGAGTAAGAAGGAAAAACATTGCTCGGTTCTTGAGATTATCAAGTCTTCGAATCATCAGCTCTGCGCTTCCAGAATCTTCAGAACTTGTCTTCAGAACCTTGTTCTCTTAATCCACTTTCTTCATATCTTCAGAGGCTACTGATAATATTTGATTGAAGCATGAGAGTCGACTTTGGGTAGGTCTTCAAAACCTTGATCAGAGAGCGTGAGGCTTCAGCATCTGGACTTTGTTCCATCAGAACCCTCGTCTTCAGATCTTCAGAACTCATACTCTTTTCCTTTCGAATTCAAGTCTTTGTGTTATCTTCGTTCAGCTCTTTTAAGTGCATAGACGAAATGTCTTTCTTTAAACATTGCGCTGATTCTCAGGAGCATAACCTGTTTGCTAGGTTCTCACAAGTAACAACATTAGTTGTGCAAAATTGTTTATGCCAATACTCATTTGTTATCATCAAAACTTAGAGATAATATTGCATAACCAAATCTTGTTCTCATAATCTCCCCCTTTTTTATGATGACAAAACTATGTATTTGATGACGCAATTTTGATATATAAATATATAACACAGAGAACATGGAAAAAGGTTTTTAGGATAGCTTATCCTTTTTGTGAAGTACTCCCCCTGAGTATTAGATTTGATTAAGGTTCGTGCTCAGGCTCCCCCTGACTTCATTAACCTTTTGAGTCTTTCTTCATCATCAGAGTTCTGAGTTATCTGCACATATGAAAAATACAGAAAAATAATCTAATAGAGATGATAGATTTATCTATTTGCAATGTAAGCAGCATTGTTTTTCAGAGAATGACTATAAGATCAAAATTATTTCATTCATATACTTTCTCCTCCTTTTTGTTATGAATAAAAAAGATAAACACAGGGTAGTCCAAGGGTGAAAAACATAGAACTAAAACTTAAAAGAAAAACAGAGGTTTATTTGCTGTCAGAGGACATCTTATCCCAAATCTTCTTCATCATGATCTGAAGATTTCATTGACAATATCTTGCTTGTCAAACCTTTCTCTGAAGTTCTTTTGTTCAATTCTGATTTCATCAATGGCTTCTCCCAGACGCTTGATAACAGGATCAGAAATGGAAGCAATCATAGCACTTTCTTTAGCTCTTTCAGCTTCAGCAGCTTCTTGTGCCTTTCTCGCAGCTTGCTCTTCTGCTTCTTTAGCAGTCTTTTCTTCAGCTTCTTTCTGATTGGCAGCCAAGAACTTGAGTACTTTGACTCTTGCTTCAGCTTCAGCTCTCTCCTTAGCCTTTGCTAGTTCAGTAGTTATGGTTGTATTTGAGAAACTTATAATTCTTGTAAGTTCCATGTCCAGCCATTTTTGAAAGCTTTGACAGGCACTCTTAAGTTCCATGAGCTCCATGCTTGTACAAAGTTCCTCTCTTAGCTTAGCAAACATCTCAAGTGCTTTGTCATGAAATTGACTTGTACTTTCTTCAAAGGATGTTGGAGGTGGAGCATTGTAGATAACCAGAGTGAGGTTGGATTTATCAGAGTTGGTTTCAGGTGGTGGTTGCTGAGATAAGTCAATCTCAGTAGCAGTCGGTTCAGGTGGTTGTTGTTGATTGGTAGGAGAGATTACTTCAAGTGTTTCCAAATTGTTATGAATTTTAGGAGAAGGAAAATCAGAGGGCTGGATTAAGGATTCAGTTATGATTTTCTGATCAAAAGCATAGGCCATTGGTGAGACAGGTATGTCTTGGTTTATGATAGGTAAGGTTGTTGATGAAGAAGGAATTTGTGGGGTTTCTGAATGAGACATTGATGGTTGTATGTTTGATGTTTTGATACAGACTGATGGATCAGGATTGGATTTTGATGTAGTGGATAAACTTGTATTTTTGAGGATTTTTGATCTTTTACTCCTCTTCCTTTTCTGAGGCTTAGAGATGATGGTAGTATGCTTTCTTTTCCTTTTAAGAGACTCAATAAGAGTTGGTTCAGAATTTAATTTATCAGTCTGCTTAGTTTGCTCTGTTTGCTCCCACTCTTCTTCTTCATGCTTGATTTCACAGACATCATACCCTCGTGCTTTTACTCCGTCTACATATACAACTAATTCTTCAAGTTGGTAACTTCTGTGATAGATAGGATAACCTGACACAGTGACCCTTCGTTTACTTAAATCTTCAGAGATGGTGAAAGGATTCACCTTTAATTTATTTATTATTCTCATTTGCTTAAGAGTTGTGGCATTTACTGGTTCTCCAAGGGTTGTGGTCAGATCTTCTGTGTATTTGACTTCTGTAATCAGAGTGTCTATTATACCATTTTCATAGAAAATGTCTGAGATCATTCTTCCAAAAGGGATGTATCTTGGTATATCATTTCTGCATCCACCAGTTGTCCTGGTTTTTGTTACCATGTCTCTCAGATAGTAAAATATGATAGAGGGTAGGCACATTCTTTCTTTGGTGATCAGATAGTAAAGCATGTATTTCTGGTTGGCATTGAAGAAATCTGCAACATGTGATGAAGGCCTAGGATTGATGCAGCCAAGAATGATCTTGTACCAGATTTTTAAGTGTGCATGCAAATCTTCTCTCTTGTACTCCTTTTTGCTCAGTTGATAGTTGGCGTAGATGATTGGATTGATCTTCTTTTCCATAAATGAATATTTACTATTCATCCCATAGATTCTCTTGTTCTTCATAAACTCCAGGTTGTAAAGATCAGTAATGGATTTTTCGGTGATGACGATCTTTCTTCCCAGGACATAGGAGACAACATGGATCTTGTCACAAACAGCTTGTCTCCAAAAATCTTTTACAAGTGCTTCAAAAACTGGTCCTTTGAGCCTATCAAAGAAATTGGTCCATCCTTGAGCTTCTACTTCTTTGATCAGATTAAATCCATTTTTGGCAAGATTCTGGAAACCTACATGCAGTTCCTTGAGTACAGTTAGATTCACAAGATTGCAGGTGTCAGAAGCTTCTCTTTGGGTAATGTGTTCTTCGTTTATTTGAGATGAAGATGAAGCGATCATTTGGTTTGTTAGAGATATTGTTGAGGATGGCTCGGTTAATGGAGCTGACAATCTTTTTGATAATGCTTCAAATTCTTGTGAGAACTTGACGGCATCTTCTTCCATTGGGGTCATCATTTTGAAAAGGTGAGCGATTTAGAGGAAGAGTAGATATTTAGGGTTTTTGAGGGTTTTGGTGAGGAGTGAGAGTGATAGAAAATGTTCTCGAGGGTTTAAAGGACAGATACCTTCTTGAGGGGATAAGCTTAATAAATGTGATAAAGTTGAGTCAATCTTAAGAAAAATGTTGTTCGTTCAATTTGAATAGTTAAAGTGACTTAATTTTATTTAAATCACGTGCAAAAATAATTTTCTGAATATATGACATGTCACATATTTATCAGAACTTGAGATGCTTTAAGAAAAAGGTTCTGATGATTTGAAAATTCTTTTCTTCTGACTAAACACATGAGGTTCTGAAAATGTTTTTATTCTGAACAGTATTCCATATTCAGATGTTTTAAAATGATTAGAAATCTATCTTCAGCTAAGGGTTTTGTAAAAATGTCAGCCCACTAATGGTCTGTATCAACGAATTTTAAGCATAGAGTTCCTTTCTGAATATAGTCCCTAATAAAATGATGTTTTATTTCAATGTGTTTAGCCCTAGAGTGTAAAATTGGATTTTTACTTAAGCAAATAGCAGCAGTATTATCACAGAAGATAGGAATGTTACTCTCATATATCTGATAGTTTTCCAACTGATTTTTCATCCATAGCATTTGAGTGCTGCATAGGGAAGCTGATATGTATTCTGCTTCAGCTGTTGAGAGAGCAATTGTAGATTGTATCTTGCTTGACCATGAGATTAGGTTGTTTCCTAAGAACTGACAGTTCCCCGATGTGCTTTTTCTTTCTAATTTGTCTCCGGCATAATATGCATCGCAGTAACTAAAAAGAGTATACTCTGATGTTTTCTTATACATCAGGCCAAGGTTAGTTGTTCCTTTCAGATACCTTAGATTTCGCTTGACAGCGGTTAGATGTGATTCTCTTGGATCTGATTGGAATCTAGCAAATAGATGTACACTGAATAATATATCAGGTCTAGAAGCAGTTAGATATAAAAGAGAACCTATCATACCACGATAGAGTTTTTGAAAAACCTTAACTCCTGTTTCTTCCTTTCCCATGACTCAAGTTGGATTCATTGGTGTTTTAGCAATGTTGCAATCTGCCATATTGAACTTCTTCAGCAGTTCTTTTGTGTACTTGATTTTATGGATATAAGTGGCCTCTGATCTTTGATCAATATGAATTCCAAGGAAGAACTTCAGTTCTCCCATGAGGCTCATTTCAAATTCAGCCTGCATTAACTTTGAAAATTCTTCACATAGAGAAGAGTTAGCAGAACCAAAAATAATGTCATCAACATAGATTTGAACAATAAGAATGTCATTCTTATATGTTTTGCAGAAAAGAGTTGTGTCAACCTTTCCTCTGGTGAAATTGTTTTCTAATAAAATTTTGCTCAATCTATCGTACCAAGCTCTGGGAGCTTGCTTTAAACCATAGAGTGATTTTCTAAGTTTAAAAACAAAATCTGATTTTTCTGAATTTTCAAAACCAGGAGGTTGTTTGACATAAACTTCTTCTGATATATAACCATTTAAGAAATCACTCTTAACATCCATTTGATATAGAGTGATGTTATGATTTAATGAAAAGGATATTAGCAAACGTATTGCTTCGAGTCTAGCAACTGGAGCAAATGTTTCGTTGTAATCAATTCCTTCTTGCTGACTGTATCCTTGAGCAACAAGTCGTGCTTTGTTTCTGACAACTTCTCCCTTTTCATTTAGCTTGTTCCTAAATACCCACTTAGTTCCTATTACATGAACATTCTTGGGTTTAGGAACTAGATCCCAAACATCATTTTTGGAGAACTGGTTAAGTTCTTCTTCCATAGCCAGAACCCAGTCTTTGTCCATGAGGGCTTCTTCACTTGTAGCTGGTTCTATCAATGATACTAGTCCTACAAGTGTTTCTTCTGATGGTCTAAAGGCTGATCTGGTTCTGATAGGAGCGTCTTTGGTACCCAGAATTAGTTCCTCAGGATGGGATGTGGACAGTCTTCTTCTTCATTGAGATGGGGTATTTGGAGTTACTTCAGTGGTTTCTGGTGTAGGATCTTGCTGTTCTTTACCTTCATCTGTCCCTTCCTTAGGTTCGGAGAATCTGATTTCCAAATCTGCAAGTTTCTCAACTAGCTCTGACTTTTCTGAGTCAGGCTTGTCATTGAATCTAACATGAATAGATTCCTCCACAATTCTTGATTCTATATTGTAAACTCTGTAGCCTTTCGAGCGTTCAGAGTATCCCAACATCAGACATTTCTGTGCTTTGGAATCAAACTTGCTAAGATTCTCTTTAGTGTTAAGCATAAAGCAGACACATCCAAATTGATGAAAATAAGAAACTTTGGGTAATTTATTCTTCCATAATTCATATGGAGTTTTATTCAAGATAGGTCTTATAGAGATTCTATTTTGAATATAACATGTTGTGTTAATTGCTTCTGCCCAGAAATGCTTAGCTATGTCAGTTTCTTGGATCATGGTGTGAGCCATTTCTTGTAAAGTTCGATTCTTTCTTTCTGCAACTCCGTTTTGTTGTGGAGTTCTAGGACAAGAAAAATCGTGAGATATTCCATGTGAATCAAAAAGTTCTTCAAAGTTTTTATTTTCAAATTCTCCACCATGATCACTTCTGACTCTGACTATTTTACAATTTTTCTCATTTTGTACTTAAGTGCAGAAGGAAGCAAACACAGAGTGTGATTCATCCTTGTGTTTTAAGAATTTTATCCATGTCCACCTGTTGTAGTCATCAACGATGACTAGTCCATATTTCTTACCATTGAGAGAGGCCATTTTTACAGGGCCAAACAGATCAATGTGAAGAAGTTCCAACGGTCTAGAGGTGGAAACAACATTTTTAGCTTTGAAAGAGGTTTTTGAAAACTTTCCTTTCTGACATGCTTCACAAAGAGCGTCTGATGAATATTTCAGATTTGGCAAGCCTCTAACAAGACCAAGCTTGTTAAGTTGAGAGATTCTTCTCAAACTAACATGGCCAAGATGTCTGTGCCAGACCCATTGCTCTTCATTTACAGAAAGAAGACATTTTACATTTTGATGTTTTAAATCAGATAATTTAATTTTGTAAGTGTTGTTTTTCCTCTTTCCATTGAATAGGACAGATCCATCCTTCTGACTTACAGCTTTACAAGACGTTTGATTAAAAATGAGATCATGGCCATTGTCGCTAAGTTGACTTATTGATAACAGATTATGCATTAGACCTTCTACTAATAAAGCATTCTTAATGGAAGGAAGCTTACCATTTCCAACAGTTCCGGAGCCAATGATTCTTCCTTTCTGATTTCCTCCAAAACCGACGACGCCTCCAGGCTTAAGTTTCAGATCTTGGAACATAAGTCGTTCTCCCGTCATGTGTCGCGAGCACCCACTGTCCAGGTACCATGACTGGTGTTTCAATGGAGCTATTAAGGATATCTGCAACATAGATTATCTTGTTTTTAGGTACCCATTTTGTGGGTCCTTTCACATTAGTTTTTCTAAAGGTTCTGTTCCCTTTAGATTTCCTTACGTTAGTGAAACGGTGTGGAGTTTGTGCATAGTGTTTGTAACACCCCATTTCTACCCGGCGGATAATTATAAAATCATAGTTTCAAAATTTCAACATACAAATGAGATGCTACACTTTCAACTTAAAAACGACTTCATATTATCATATGTTAATCAGATACATAACACTTTAACTCGGATGAACCGATAACAACAAAATTAGTCTTTAAAATAAAACAACTTTTATTAACTAAATAGCGGAATCATACTTTTCAACTCAAATGACATAACATCTTTTGTTCATCTGAAAACAACTGCAACATAACAAGTATTCAATGTCATCAACTTATAATTCAACAGCTGAAATATAACAACTATAAAACAATGATCGTTCATCCCCCCGAGTGTTACGTATCAGAGCAAGACCCTCTTGACTTGCAATAAAGCAACATAAGGACTCCAAAAACTATTCCGAACTGCCACTGCTATTCTTGAGTACCTGCCCATTTCCCATGGTAGGGGAAATATCAGCAGAAGGGGTGAGATATCTAACAATATAATAAGATGTATGATAAATAATATATTAGAATTTAGATCATATAAAATTACCACTTTACAGCTTATAACATCAATTAGCACAACCAGTCATCGGCATAATATCACAACAAAGTCATCAACTTAATATCACAACAATTTAACCAACTTAATATAACAACTTTCAAACCACAAATATAACAATAAAACCCTCAACAGGTTATAACAACATTTTCATAGCTTTCAGACAGTACCTGTCACAACAAGTCAACAATATAATAACAATGAATATATCATCACAACACTGGAATATGCAGCTTAGAATGTGACTCATACAATGCACATGCATGTGGTACCATTGGAGCAGAAATCCCAACTTAAAAACAGAGCAGAACTCTCAACTTAGGAATTGCCAAGTAATAGAGGCATCAAACAAGGCATAAGCCTTCAACTTTCAACTTTTTGCCAATCCAGGCCAACTTAATAATTTTGCCAATCCAGACCAACTTGGTATGCTATGCTATGCATGCGACAATAACTACAGCATCAACTTATTCAACAACAACACAACTGCAACTTAACAACAATTTCAACTTTGGCCACCGACCTACAACTTAATATTTGCCAATTAATAGAGGCAATTCAACAACAACAAATATCCTGCAACTTCGCATCATCAACAGCAACAACATATCAGCATCAATAATTAACAGCAACTAATCAACAACAAAACAACATTGGTCGTAGGCCTCACAATTCAACACCACCTGCAAATTCATATTTTTCAGCAAGGTACACAACCCAACGAATCAACCAAAATAAGCTACAAATAAATCGCATAACTATTCGGACAGTCTTCGACTAAAACCGGTTACTTAATTATCGGCTAAATTCTAATATTTCTACTCCGAGCTACTATTCTTATTAGTCCTCTGTTAAATTAATACTGCCTTACAACCAAAAACATATAATTCAGTCACTATTGTTTTATACCCATATTACTAGTTCTGTTATTCACGTAATAACTATTGGCACTGGTCACTGTATCATTCATCTACTATTTATAATTCTCTGCTACCGATAATAATAATACTAATTATCTGCTAAATTAATTAAATTAATCAAAAGGGGGACTACTGTAATTAATGAAGCCAATTCTGCAACTTATTAAATTCATCTCTGCCAAATAGTTATATATACCATCCCTCTCAACTAACTTAAAATGGAACAGACCAAGTGAAGCCATAGCAGACAGAAATGAACAGAAACAATTACACAGCAGGCTTGTGTGACGCTCGTCGTAACTTCCTGGCCCTCGTCACAATGCGTGACGGTCGTAACACATGAGTGACGATCGTCACTCGCACACGACCTGCGTGATGCTCGTCACGCTCTCCATCACGGTCGTCATACCCCCAATTCCCAGTTTCCTTCGTCTCAGTGCATTTCATTCCAGTTCTCCTTAATTCCATATTCTGCTCCTCCGTTTCAATCACAGAAAAAGGTCCAACCATCACAGTACAATAGCAACATACAGAATTCATACTCAATCAACATAGATTCATTTTTATACGACTAATTCAATCACAACAACCAATTTCAGTATCAATTACAAAAATCAAAAACACAAACAGAGTAATTCTACAACCCAATTCCCACATATCATTTATCAACTACCCCACTATGGAGTCAGAACCCACCCTTACCTTGGATTGAAGGTCTCTCTACTCTCCGATTGGATTCTCCCTCTAGTAGCTTCTACGTATTCCCTCTCAAACCCTTGTTCCTCTTTCTCTTTTCCTTAACTGCTACTTCCACGTTCTTGTTCTCTTACTGCTACTTTATTTTCCTTCTCATAATTCTCCATACCTAATAATAAAACACTAATGTTTTATTAACTTTTTGGGCCTCATTTCTACACCCCCACTATTACTACTTCACTCACCATCTAAAAATCCCAATAATATAATCTAGTATTACTTCTAATACTATAATTACCACTTAAGTCAGCTTGATTAACTAATTAACAACAACACCACTTAAATCAACATTTTATAATTAATTTAACTAAAACCGACATAGAAACTCAACACCACATTTTCGACAACCAACACAAATCACACAAATAATATAAAGATATTAAATTAAATAACCGGGCGTTACAACTCTCCTCCACTTAGAATATTTTCGTCCTCGAAAATTTATTCGATACTACCACTTTTAACGCAAATTCCGCATCCAACTCTCTGATCCTCAAGTCGCGTTTGGCAACACTTCGATCCCTACTTTTCCGACATAACTACAACTCAACTTGATTTCAATCTAATACACACATGCTAATCATTCAACATCTTCGCGACATAATCGTCAATAACTTATCAACCACTCGATAATATCTTGACATATCAGCATTTAAGTAGCCACATCCATACACACTTATACCTGGATATACATAGTCACATTACCATCTTATCAACATTCTCAACACTACAACACATCCACAATCTCATTCTCATATAAGCGTATGTCACTCATCAACAAAATGTCAACAACTTATTCATATCGTCGTATCACTCTTATAGTGACATCAACCTAGCCAACATAATCAACTTCGTCATACCATGCAGTATTACTCACCCTTATATCAGCAATCCACCCAGCCAGACATGTAGTTCAAGACCTATCATTCCCTTAGGCTTCTGATATTTAGTCCTTCACTTCTAGCGAGTCGTACACGCATAACAAATGCGCCACATCACGCTTCAGCTGCGCAACTCTGATCATCCATCTTAAGTCACCGTCCTTATTAAAATTTCCGTCAACTATATGGTTTACAAGTTCAATCTAGTTTTGGACTTTCTTTAACATCCGCCATAAAATCGTCGTTCACTTGATATTCTCAATCTTTCACTTTGCGACGTTAGCTCGCATATAAACCCGCAACTCCAAATTGTTCAATACGGCTCAGCTCTTTCCTAGCCACTCTTCTATTAATCCACACCAACTGGTGAGCGACTATCCTCACGATATAACATCAATCAATTTACACACTATTAAGATAGCAAGACAAGTCTATACCATCCAACACGATCTCGTCTACTATCAACAAGAGATTAAGGGTGATCAGTTCCTCAATTTGTCAATAGATAGCCGACAACCATAATGGAGTATACGCCCTCGTTACCAAACTATAATAGTTTCCTTTAGAACTTGTACACAAGTCACCTAAAGCACCATAATCCAATAATTTCCAATGAGGTTTACAAATACTCCCACAATTTCCCTCTCATTCGATCTTGTCGATGAGACACCAACGCCCAACACATTACATGGTCCACGTTACACTCACTTAGCCTCACATGAAGGTTAAGTATTCTTTGACTCAAGAATTACTACTATACCAGTACATTACACGTCGTCTCGTTCTAATTGAAATCTCAACAATGTCGTTCCACACCGCTTTGGTGATAGAACCTCTCCAATTCTTCTTTTACACATGCCACTACCTTGGCATCATAAACACGACTCTAATTCCTCTTAAAAGTATCTTCCTTTAAAAGGACATCTTCATTCTAATCGTTGTTAATCATTATAAGCTGCATCTATACGTGCTTCGCCAATACTTTCACATCCTTTTTAATGTCGAACATCTCATTTCTCCACTTATTTGCCAACAACATATTACGCTTGACCTTGTCTCAAACAACTGCGATAACAACCATTTATGCCCAAAAGCCTCTAGTTCCGTAACCAACTTTAGAGTCCCTCTATATAGGAATGCATCTACCGTATTTGAAAACACTTTCATAGGATAAAATATATTTTTATCTCCCCATAGGTTCAAACGGAACATCAATCCGATACTCGGAACACAAGATATGAATTTCCAAAGTTATCCGAAAATGCGAACACCGACGTCATGCAACGACATACTTATACACGCCTTACGATAACATCGGAACAGAATTTCTTCGTACCAGTACCAACACTTATCATTCTTGAAATCATACTCATCTTCTCGCATTTTCGACTCTGACTCGCGATTCAAACATTCCAACAACTTTTACAAATTTTTTTTTTAATCACTAGCAAGGATCCCACAACACGGCCTACAACAATCTGTTACTCCATCACTGTTCAAACGTCGACATCTTACGCAAGGGCTACTCAAACCGACAACTTCACAGTCCACCCGCAACGCTGAAACATCGCAACTTTCTAAATTTCATCTTCTAAAAATTATCCTTGTTACTTAACAATCGCCTTCAGAAACATCAGGGATTTTCTCTCTACTCGTATATCAACAACCGTTACATTGCTCCTCATCCTTCGAGAAGTAAACATCAACAACGTCTAATCATCTTTTCTCAAGGCACTCCAACTTGATTAACAACAAAATCTTCAATCCATGTCTCCTCCGGATTCGGGAAACAACATACTTCAACAATACTTGCATTGTCGCCATCAGCAGCATACCGAGCCAACATCTTACAACCGAAACACATCCGAGAAGCAAATCTTCTTCCCCACTTATCTTCAAACCTACTCCTGCATACCATCGATTAGGAAAACAAACAAGTACCGACAGTGTTCCACACACTTGTCGCGTACTAAGGGATAAACAACATTAGGCAACTTGGCCGGACAGACCGACCTGCTCTGATACCACTAATGTAACACCCCATTTCTACCCGGCGGATAATTATAAAATCAGAGTTTCAAAATTTTAACATACAAATGAAATGCTACACTTTCAACTTAAAAACGACTTCATATTATCGCATGTTAATCAGATACATAACACTTTAACTCGGATGAACCGATAACAACAAAATTAGTCTTTAAAATAAAACAACTTTTATTAACTAAATAGCGGAATCATACTTTTCAACTCAAATGACATAACATCTTTTGTTCATCTGAAAACAACTGCAACATAACAAGTATTCAATGTCATCAACTTATAATTCAACAACTGAAATATAACAACTATAAAACAACAATCCTTCATCCCCCCGAGTGTTACGTATCAGAGCAAGACCCTCTTGACTTGCAATAAAGCAACATAAGGACTCCAAAAACTATTCCGAACTGCCACTGCTATTCTTGAGTACCTGCCCATTTCCCATGGTAGGGGAAATATCAGCAGAAGGGGTGAGATATCTAACAATATAATAAGATGTATGATAAATAATATATTAGAATTTAGATCATATAAAATTACCACTTTACAGCTTATAACAACAATTAGCACAACCAGTCATCAGCATAATATCACAACAAAGTCATCAACTTAATATCACGGCAATTTAACCAACTTAATATAACATCTTTCAAACCACAAATATAATAACAAAACCCGCAACAGGTTATAACAACATTTTCATAGCTTTCAGACAGTACCTGTCACAACAAGTCAACAATATAATAACAACGAATATATCATCACAACACTGGAATATGCAGCTTAGAATGTGACTCATACAATGCACATGCATGTGGTACCATTGGAGCAGAACTCCCAACTTAAAAATGGAGCAGAACTCCCAACTTAGGAATTGCCAAGTAATAGAGGCATCAAACAAGGCATAAGCCTTCAACTTTCAACTTTTTGCCAATCCAGGCCAACTTAATAATTTTGCCAATCCAGGCCAACTTGGTATGCTATGCTATGCATGCGACAACAACTACAGCATCAACTTATTCAACAACAACACAACTACAACTTAACAACAATTTCAACTTTGGCCACAGGCCTACAACTTAATATTTGCCAATTAATAGAGGCAATTTAACAACAACAAATATCCTGCAACTTCGCATCATCAACAGCAATAACATATCAGCGTCAATAATTAACAGCAACTAATCAACAACAAAACAACATTGGCCGTAGGCCTCACAATTCAACACCACCTGCAAATTCATATTTTTCAGCAAGGTACACAACCCAACAAATCAACCAAAATAAGCTACAAATAAATCGCATAATTATTCGGACAGTCTTCGACTAAAACCTGTTACTTAATTATCGGCTAAATTCTAATATTTCTACTCCGAGCTACTATTCTTATTAGTCCTCTGTTAAATTAATACTGCCTTACAACCAAAAACATATAATTCAGTCACTATTGTTTTATACCCATATTACTAGTTCTGTTATTCACTTAATAACTATTGGCACTGGTCACTGTATCATTCATCTAATATTTATAATTCTCTGCTACAGATAATAATACTACTAATTATCTGCTAAATTAATTAAATTAATCAAAAGGGGGACTACTGTAATTAATGAAGCCAATTTTGCAACTTATTAAATTCATCTCTGCCAAACAGTTATATATACCATCCCTCTCAACTGACTTAAAATGGAACAGACCAAGTGAAGTCATAGCAGACAGAAATGAACAGAAACGGAAACAGAAACAATTACACAGCAGGCCCGTGTGATGCTCGTCACAACTTCCTGGCCCTCGTCACAATGCGTGACGGTCGTAACACATGAGTGACGATCGTCACTCGCACACGACCTGCGTGACGCTCGTCACGCTCTCCATCACGGTCGTCATACCCCCAATTCCCAGTTTCCTTCGTCTCAGTGCATTTCATTCCAGTTCTCCTTAATTCCATATTCTGCTCTTCCGTTTCAATCACAGAAAAAGGTCCAACCATCACAGTACAACAGCAACATACAGAATTCATACTCAATCAACATAGATTCATTTTTATACGACTAATTCAATCACAACAACCAATTTCAGTATCAATTACAAAAATCAAAAACACAAACAGAGTAATTCTACAACCCAATTCCCACATATCATTTATCAACTACCCCACTATGGAGTCAGAACCCACCCTTACCTTGGATTGAAGGTCTCTCTACTCTCCGATTGGATTCTCCCTCTAGTAGCTTCTATGTATTCCCTCTCAAACCCTTGTTCCTCTTTCTCTTTTCCTTAACTGCTACTTCCACGTTCTTGTTCTCTTACTGCTACTTTCTTTTCCTTCTCATAATTCTCCATACCTAATAATAAAACACTAATGTTTTATTAACTTATTGGGCCTCATTTCTACACCCCCACTATTACTACTTCACTCACCATCTAAAAATCCCAATAATATAATCTAGTATTACTTCTAATACTATAATTACCACTTAAGTCAGCTTGATTAATTAATTAACAACAACACCACTTAAATCAACATTTTATAATTAATTCAACTAAAACCGACATAGCAACTCAACACCACATTTTCGACAACCAACACAAATCACACAAATAATATGAAGATATTTAATTAAATAATTAATTAAATAACTGGGCGTTACAGTGTTCGTGTTTAGGATATTTCTTTAGTGTGTGTGTTTGTGGAATCCCAGTGTTTGAGCCTTTTGGTTCTGAATGCTTAAGGACAGTACCAGAGGGAATAAACTGTTTGGATAGAGGTATTATTTTGATGTTTTTGGTTTCATCATATGGTTGAGATGGTCCTGAATATCCTAGACCTCTACTGTCATTTCTACTGACTCCATAGATTAGTGAAGCCATTTTGCTTTTATCTACGCTTTTGGCAATAAATTTTTTAAATGCGTTATCATATTTGTCTTCTTCACTAGTGTTAGTTGAGTTTGAAACAATTTCTTCATCTAGCTTAGATAACTTACATTTCAGAACAGTGTTTGAGTTTTGTAAGACAAATATTTTCTCATTTTGTTCAGAAATGGTTTTCTTATTTTTAGCAAGATCTTCTGAAGAAACTATAAAGCTCTTTTTCAAGATTTTGAATTTGCTTTGAAGGTTTTGATATCTTTTTATAAGTTTAGTTAATCCTATTTCAAGTTCAGATCGTGATAAGGAGGAAAGTACCTCTCTTTCATCGTCGGAGTCTGATAGTTCTTCCTCTGACAAGTCGCTTCTGGTTTCTGCCATGAATGCCATGTTGACCCGTCCTACATCAACATCATCTTCAAATTCTGAATCATCCCAGGTTTCCATGAGACCCTTTTTGGTTTTCCAAGGTCTTTCTTCTTTCTTGGCCTTTGGACAGTCATTTTTTAGATGTCCAGGTTCTTTGCATTCAAAGAACGTAACATCTTTTCCATAGTTTCTTCTTTGACCAGATGTAGATTCGAATCTTCTCCTTGGTCCTTTGAATTTGTTCCTTTTTTATTTCCAAAGTTGACTTATCTTTCTTGATATGAGTGATATATCATCTTCTTCTGAGTCTTCTTCAGATTCTTCTATTTCTTCTTCTGCCTGATACGCCTTCTTCTTTTCTGGCTTTGCCTTCAGTGCAATGGATTTGTTTTTCTTTTGAGGTTCATCTCCTTGAAGCTCTATTTCATGACTTCTTAAAGAACTGATAAGTTCTTCAAGACTGATACTATTCAAATCCTTTGCAAGTTTCAAGGCAGTCACCATTGGTCTCCATTTGGCCGGAAGACTTCTGATGATTTTCTTGACATGATCAGCAGTAGAATAGCCTTTGTTCAGAACTCTGAGTCCGACAACAAGCATTTGAAACCTTGAGAACATGGTTTCAACAGACTCATCATCTTCCATTTTGAAGACTTCGTATTTTTGGATTAGCGGAAATGTAACGCCCCGATTTGTTTAATTGTATTTATTTATTTCATTTATGTGAATTTTGTGAAATGTGTGGATTTATTGTATTTTACCTGCTAATTGATTAATTTCTCTGATAGGTAAAATAATTGTATTAAATTATTATTTCTTTTCAACTTTTATTTCCCGAAATATATTTCATCGGTATGTTTATGTTTTATAGCATTTTGGGAGCGTTTGCGGGGTATTTGAGAGTAGGGGCATTTTAGTCATTTTATATTATATTTTTATAACTTATAAAGAAAAGAGATAGAAATAGAAAGGAGAGAAAAATAGAGAGAAAGAAATAGGAAGAGGAAAAAGAGAAGAAGGAAAAAGAAGAGAAGAGAAAAAGAGAGAAAAAGAGGAAAAGCTAGGTTGGATCAAATCAACTTCTAAAATCGATTTAATCGGGTAAAGGTGCGAAACTCGATTATTATATGCTTGTGTATGATTATGTATGTGTGTTTGTTGATTGTTATTGGATTAAAATGGAGATTATAGTAAAAATCATAATGTTTAGAAATTGGTAAAAATTGATCCAAATGTGTCTAAACTCATGTTGATTGTGTTCTTTGTTGTTTATACATGTTGGATATGTATTGTCATACCTCAAATTGGTGTTTTTCTGAATTTGGATGATGATTTGGAGGGTTTTGGGTGTGAAACCCGTAACAGCAAGAAATCTGCAGAATTCTGGTTTTGCCCAGATCATACGCGTATGGGGCATGTTCATACGCGTATGGGCCTTGGCGATACGCGTATCATTGGCGAGTTTTGGGGCCAATACGCGTATGAGATGTCACTTTTCCCGGCCTTCTGGTGAGATGCGTATAGTACGCGTATGAGGTTTTGCCGTACGCGTATGACAAGGGGCCGTACGCGTATGGTCAGGAAAATTGTAAAATGGGATTTTTCAAAATATCGTTTTCGTTTTTCTTTCGTAACTTGGGTTCCGTTTATCCGATTTTTACATTCTTGGTATCGTTGGAAAGTTATTGAGTTGTACTTTCTTATTATGATGATTTCGAAATTGTTAGCCGATTTAATTATGTTGAAAATTTGGAATAGTGTCGATTTGTCGACTTTTGTCGTGTAATTGTGCGTAATCAATGTGTATCATGCAAGGTGTTGTTGTATGATGTAAATGTATCTGTTTAGGTGGTGTTGTGATGATTTGTGGCCGTATGGCAATTAAATGCATTGTTTTGGGCTTAAGTGCAAAGTGTGATTTTGTTGATGGAGATGAATGCATTTATATGTGTATTTGAATGTCATGAGTCATTGTATACTAAGCATCATGATATGCATTCTTGAGACGTCCTGAGTGACGGATTGATTCTAGAGGGAATCCGTTATAACATCGTGTGCCTTATGCAAAGAGGTGTGAGCGATGATTATAGACAATCGTGTGCCTTATACAAAGAGGTGTGAGCGATCGGGTCGTGTGCCTTATACAAAGAGGTGTGAGCGATCCATAAACGTCGTGTGCCTTAAAAATAAGATGTGTGAGCGATCGGATCGGATCGTGTGCCTTAAAAATAAGAGGTGTGAGCGACGGGGAACATCGTATGCCCGACGGGGAGTTACATGAATGATCCTAAGTAACGAGTGATGATTCCAGCAAAGTTCCTGAGTGAACTAGTGTTGAGAAATGATGGAGTCGGTACCGCATATGCATTTGTATAGAGTCGTTGTGTCAGTCTCTTTGCATCTGCATGAATTATGATTGCATTGTTTATATGTGGAAAATCATGATTTAATTGATTATGTGTGAGACATTGTGATATACATTTGTGATAAATGTATTGTGCATGATTAATATGCAATGGGGAATGGAGTAATTATGTGACTGAGCTTGTGATAGCATTTGTGAATTGATGTGCATTCGTGTTAAATGCATGGAAGTATGAATGATATGTTTTGTGTATAAACATATGCATTATGTGTGAATAGGTGATTATGTGAATATAATCTATATATGCTTTATGTGTGGGCATGTGATAATTGTGGTGAGAATACTTGATATGTGTATTTTTATGTCGATATATATAATTATATGCATTTATATTATAATTGCGTTTCTCACCCTTCTGCTGTTTTATAATGCTCTATGAGGCATTGCAGATTAGATGCTGGAGGTCTTTTGTGAAGTTTATGTCTTCATTCTTTTGTCGGTCCGCTCTGATATGTAACACCGGGTAGTCGGGAGATCGATTAGGATTATTTTGTGATGTTGTGTATATGCATCTTTATCTGTTGGAGTTGTATATATACATGATTCTGTTGATAACAGATAAACCTTTATGTGATATATATATAGATATGATATTCAGTTTTAGATTTTCCGCTTTTATTCTAAAATCTGAAAGGTGGGTGTAAGGAACTGAGTTCTTCTGTTGATTGCTACCCCACTGTTGCATATCTTTATGAGCAGGTTTATTGTGTTTGTTTCAAATTGATGTGACCCCTCGGTCTATGCTGTGAATTTCTAAATATACTCTGATGAAATTTTGAATTTTCTTTTACTGCTTTATCTAACTGGGGGTATAGATTGGGGGTGTTACATTAGTGGTATCAGAGCAGGTCGGTCCGTCCGGGCAAGTTGTTGAGTTTGTTGGTGTGACAGTTGAATACTGTTAGTGTTGTTTGTTTCTTAGTACGTGATATGTGTGTGGAACACTGTCAGTACTTTCTGGTTTTTCTAGTCCTTTGTCTGCAGGATTTAGATTGAGATAAGTGGGGGAGAAGCTGGTACTTCTCCATGTTGCTTCAGGTGTGGAGTGTTGGCTCAGTGGGTTGTGAATTGCAAGATTGTAAGTGTTCTTTGGACAGTGTGGTTCCCGGTTCCAGAAGGGATGCGGAGGCAAGGCTTATGTCAACTAAGGATTGGTGCCTTGGGTAGTTTTGTGCACAGGATGTAAGGAATGCTATTATAGTTTGGTAAAGACGGTTTATGCCCCATCATGATTGTCGGCTGTCTATTGACAAATTGAGGAACTGATCACCCTTAATCTCTTGTTGATAGCAGACGGGAATTATGTTAGATGGAATAGACGTGTCTTTTCGGCTTTGATAGTGTGTGCAATGAATTGTTTGGAATTAAGAAAATGATTACGGATTGTTTTGATGAGTCGATGAAGATTCCTATATCAGAAGATGAGACGGATTAGAGGTTTGTGTATGTGGGTTAAGTTGGAATGTCTCTGAGGGAGAATGATTGGGTATTACTAATGGTTGTTCTCAGAGAGTAGAGGGTGAACTTAAATTGGATGAAGGTGAATAGTCGAGGTTATATCTGCTAAGTGAGTAGGACACTCTTTGGAGTTAAGACTAAGGTGTTTGTTATATTTGTGAGGCTAGTGTTCTGGAAATTGGCAGGAAAGTCACAGTGTTAGGCCATCAGTTGTGCATGGTTTTCAGATGTGTTTTGGATGGAATATTAAGGTGTTGTCTTAGAGAGCTCTAGTATTGTTAGTAACAAAAAGGAAGGATGATTGAATGGTATAACAAGTATGAGAGGTATGACGGTATTGAGACTATGGGAAGCAAAACTTAGAGTTCTGGTGAGGTTCGGAGTCTTTGGAATTTTAGAGCATTAATGGAAATCTTGAGAAGACCGTAGGTGTGGATGTAATATTTGAGAGTTCTTTTTGATTGGTGGTTAATATATGTTGGGGTTTATGGAATCTGGACTGTCACGAGAAGGAATTGTGTATAGATTACTGACAGTTGAATAAGGTAACGATTGAGAATAAGTGTCCACTTTCGGGAATAGATGATTGGAATGGTTTGGTTGAGTTTGATTGAAATTACAATTGTTTGGAACGTTTAGTAAGGATAGTGAATTTTGTGAGTTGAGGCTTTAATCTATTTAATGGGACTGGTTAGGTTTGTTATCATCGGATTAGGCTGTTATTTACTCGGTTAAGTTTGTATGTGAGTAACCTGTTGCCCAGTGAAAAGTTTTGCAAAAGCTTTAAGGATTTATATCTTTTGGAATTGGTTGGGCATTACAACGTACAGTGAAGTTATTTGGTATTAATAATGCGTCTGTAATGTTTGTGGAGGAGAGGAATCTTATCTTCCATATTTATTTGGATAAGTTCGTAATGGCTTTAAGTAAGGATATTCAGATATGTTATAAACTCAGAGGAAGAATCAGTATAGTGTTTGAGAATTGAAGTACAAGTGTTAAAAGGAGACGAAGTTTTATGCTAAGTTATTCAAGTGAGAATTTTGGTTGAAAAAGGTTAGTTTTCTTGGATATGTTATTTCAGATGAGAGTATTGTTATGGATCCATCGGAAGTAGATGTAGTTCTACAGGAGAGGCTCCGAAGTTGGTTAAGGAGATTAGAAACTTTTGGACTCAGTTGGTTGCTATTACAGGTTATGGAAGACTTTGTTAAGTTCGTACTTCTGGTATCTCAGTTGACTTGCAAAAGGTAAGTCGTTTATTTGGGATGTTCATTGTGAGGAAAGTTGCAGAGAGCTGAAGTAGAATTTGTCTACGGCTTCAGTTTTAATTCTGTGTGATCCTGATAAACCGTTTGTGATGTGTCCTTGACAAGTTTAGTCATTGTGTTAATGTAAGAGGGTAAAGTCGTGGCTTATGCTTTACGACAATCGAGGATTTATGAAAGGATCTATACTATTCTGGATTTGGAATTGGTTGCGGTCGTATTGTGTTGGAAAATTTGGAGGTATTATCTTTAAGGTTCTAGGTTCGAAGTGTTTGGTAATCACAAGAGTTTGGAGTGCTTGTTTGGTATGAAGGAATAGAGTATGAGACAACGAGGAAGGTTGGAATTCGTGACGAGTTATGAATTTGTCTTGGATTACCCTTCGGGAAAAGCTAAGGTTGTGCCTGAAAAGTTAAGTCGAAAGTTATTATGCATGTCTGTTTTGATGGTCAGAGAATTGAAATGATTGGAGCAGCTCCTAGATTTATGTCTGGTGTATGAGATAACACAGGAGAGTGTGAGGTTGGAAATATTAATGTGAACAATGATTTTTGGCGAATATGAGAAAAAGTTAGACTTTGTATGTGAAATTGATAGTTTTGATGGTTACGAGTAATCAGAGTGTGCAACGGAAGCGTGAGGTGACATAATTCATATATGAGTGTGTGACTTGTAAGAGTTCGTAGGTTAAATGTTGGAAATATGTAAGAATGATGGAACCATTGGATGTTTCAGAATGGAAGTGATAGGTGAAAGGTTTAGCTATTATTCATGGGCTACTATGTAGATGGATGTCTTGGTTATATGGTCGATTGGGGAATCGTAGAATTGTTGTAATAATGTGGTGTGACAAGGATGTTGGTATTGTGGCTATGTAGAGGTTGTTGAAACGATGTTGGGTCGTGGAACTTGTGTTCTTGTTGTGTTTCGGTTCAAGAGTGAACCTGTGTGTGTTCATAACTTGTGGATTCTTTGAGTCGTGAGTTGGTCGTCAAGTGCATTGTATGGGCTTTGTATCTTGTCGTTATAGTTGTCGTCGTTGTCGTGTCGTGGTGGTAGTTGTTGTTAGCAAGGTGGGTTGTCAGTTTGTGTTATTCGTGGTGTACCTTTGGTAGGCCTGATAGTTTGTTGGTCAGATGCGAGAGTCGTATCCAGAGTCGTCCGTCTCAGTTATATTTTCGAGGACGAAAATATCTAAGTGGGGGAGAATTGTAACGCCCCGATTTGTTTAATTGTATTTATTTATTTCATTTATGTGAATTTTGTGAAATGTGTGGATTTATTGTATTTTACCTGCTAATTGATTAATTTCTCTGATAGGTAAAATAATTGTATTAAATTATTATTTCTTTTCAACTTTTATTTCCCGAAATATATTTCATCGGTATGTTTATGTTTTATAGCATTTTGGGAGCGTTTGCGGGGTATTTGAGAGTAGGGGCATTTTAGTCATTTTATATTATATTTTTATAACTTATAAAGAAAAGAGATAGAAATAGAAAGGAGAGAAAAATAGAGAGAAAGAAATAGGAAGAGGAAAAAGAGAAGAAGGAAAAAGAAGAGAAGAGAAAAGGAGAGAAAAAGAGGAAAAGCTAGGTTGGATCAAATCAACTTCTAAAATCGATTTAATCGGGTAAAGGTGCGAAACTCGATTATTATATGCTTGTGTATGATTATGTATGTGTGTTTGTTGATTGTTATTGGATTAAAATGGAGATTATAGTAAAAATCATAATGTTTAGAAATTGGTAAAAATTGATCCAAATGTGTCTAAACTCATGTTGATTGTGTTCTTTGTTGTTTATACATGTTGGATATGTATTGTCGTACCTCAAATTGGTGTTTTTCTGAATTTGGATGATAATTTAGAGGGTTTTGGGTGTGAAACCCGTAACAGCAAGAAATCTGCAGAATTCTGGTTTTGCCCAGATCATACGCGTATGGGGCATGTTCATACGCGTATGGGCCTTGGCGATACGCGTATCATTGGCGAGTTTTGGGGCCAATACGTGTATGAGATGTCACTTTTCCCGGCCTTCTGGTGAGATGCGTATAGTACGCGTATGAGGTTTTGCCGTACGCGTATGACAAGGGGCCGTACGCGTATGGTCAGGAAAATTGTAAAATGGGATTTTTCAAAATATCGTTTTCGTTTTTCTTTCGTAACTTGGGTTCCGTTTATCCGATTTTTACATTCTTGGTATCGTTGGAAAGCTATTGAGTTGTACTTTCTTATTATGATGATTTCGAAATTGTTAGCCGATTTAATTATGTTGAAAATTTGGAATAGTGTCGATTTGTCGACTTTTGTCGTGTAATTGTGCGTAATCAATGTGTATCATGCAAGGTGTTGTTGTATGATGTAAATGTATCTGTTTAGGTGGTGTTGTGATGATTTGTGGTCGTATGGCAATTAAATGCATTGTTTTGGGCTTAAGTGCAAAGTGTGATTTTGTTGATGGAGATGAATGCATTTATATGTGTATTTGAATGTCGTGAGTCATTGTATGCTAAGCATCATGATATGCATTCTTGAGACGTCCTGAGTGACGGATTGATTCCAGAGGGAATCTGCTATAACATCGTGTGCCTTATGCAAAGAGGTGTGAGCGATGATTATAGACAATCGTGTGCTTTATACAAAGAGGTGTGAGCGATTGGGTCGTGTGCCTTATACAAAGAGGTGTGAGCGATCCATAAACGTCGTGTGCCTTAAAAATAAGAGGTGTGAGCGATCAGATCGGATCGTGTGCCTTAAAAATAGGAGGTGTGAGCGACGGGGAACATCGTATGCCCGACGGGGAGATACATGAATGATCCTAAGTAACGAGCGATGATTCTAGCAGAGTTCCTGAGTGAAATAGTGTTGAGAAATGATGGAGTCGGTACCGCATATGCATTTGCATAGAGTCGTTGTGTCGGTCTCTTTGCATCTGCATGAATTATGATTGCATTGTTTATATGTGGAAAATCATGATTTAATTGATTATGTGTGAGACATTGTGATATACATTGTGATAAATGTATTGTGCATGATTAATATGCAATGGGGAATGGAGTAGTTATGTGATTGAGCTTGTGATAGCATTTGTGAATTGATGTGCATTCGTGTTAAATGCATGGAAGTATGAATGATATGTTTTGTGTATAAACATATGCATTATGTGTGAATAGGTGATTATGTGAATATAATCTATATATGCTTTATGTGTGGGCATATGATAATTGTGGTGAGAATACTTGATATGTGTATTTTTATGTCGATATATATAATTATATGCATTTATATTATAATTGCATTTCTCACCCTTCTGTTGTTTTATAATGCTCTATGAGGCATTGTATATTAGATGCTAGAGGTCTTTTGTGAAGTTTATGTCTTCATTCTTTTGTCGGTCGGCTCTGATATGTAACACCGGGTAGTCGGGAGATCGATTAGGATTATTTTGTGATGTTGTGTATATGCATCTTTATCTGTTGGAGTTGTATATATACATGATACTGTTGATAATAGATAAACCTTTATGTGAGATGTATATATAGATATGATATTCAGTTTTAGATTTTCCGCTTTTATTCTAAAATCTGAAAGGTGGGTGTAAGGAACTGAGTTCTTCTGTTGATTGCTACCCCACTGTTGCATATCTTTATGAGCAGGTTTATTGTGTTTGTTTCAAATTGATGTGACCCCTCGGTCTATGCTGCGAATTTCTAAATATACTCTGATGAAATTTTGAATTTTCTTTTACCGCTTTATCTAATTGGGGGTATAGATTGGGGGTGTTATAGCAAGAGCCTTCGTCTCCTTGACTTGAGCATTTCCTTCGTGAGTCATACGAAGAGAGTCAAAGATGGACTTTGCAGTTTCTTTGTTTGTGATTTTCTCATACTCGGTATAAGAAATTGCGTTCAACAGAATGGTTCTTGCTTTGTGATGATTTTTGTAAGTTTTCTTCATAGCATCTGTAAACTCACTTCTTTCAATCTTTTTACCTGCAGAATCTACAGGATCACTATAGCCATCAAGTACTAGATCCCATAAATCTAGATCAAATGATAAGAAATAACTTTCAATTCTATCTTTCCAATAATCAAAGTTTTCGCCATCAAAGATAGGAGGTTTTGCAGTGTAAGATTCTCTTTCAATAACATTTGTTTCAGAAGTTGTTGGTGGTGGTGTAGTCATTATTTTTCACACTTGGATCGGTACTGAACACTATTAGGTGCTTCATAAAAATTCAACCTTTTTATCACCTCAGAACTGGAGCTCTGATGCCAATTGAAGGAGTGAAAAACGCAAGAAAGGGGGGTTTGAATTGGTTTTTCAAAATAATTCGTTTCTTTAAAATAACTTTCTCTTTAAAACTTTACCCCTTTTCTAAAGAAAAACAACTTGGTTAAACAAAGAGATATAAACACGTTATGTTTATACTAGTTCACTTGGGAACCTCTCAAGTTAATCTAGTCCACCCGCCAAGGTGATTTCGCCTCTCTCAACGAGGTCTTAATCCACTATTTCAACAAAATAGTACACTGCACGAGCTAACACAGCTGGTGACTAACAACAACCTCTAGAACTCACACGTTCTAGACTTCTCAAGTAATCCAACCACACAGGTCTTACTTAAGGTACAATCTCTAAGACACACGTCCTAGACTTCTCAAGAGATCTAATCACTAAGACTCTCTTAAGGAATACAACTTTAAGTTCAAATACAATAGGTTTACAGAAAATTGCTTCTTATCAAGCTGATAATGTAAACTAGTTTTTAGATCAAGAATGACTTAAGAAAGAACAGAGTTAGAAAGTATTGTAGCAGTTCGCATGTGTGTTTTTCTTTAAGTCTTTGAATTTCCTTTTATAGCCGAGTGAAAAGAGCCATTGAGATGAAATCATGATAGCTAAGTAGGCTTACAGCTAGAAGCGTGAGGACAGGTACAAAGTCTTCTGCATGCTGCGCATCCTGTCTGTGTCAAATTGTCTTGTTTGTACTTCGCACAGTCTTTAAGAATTTTAACGTTGTAATGTGGTACAGCTGTACAGTGTGGCAGGTTTTCTTGGCTTCTTGACTACAGAGGCTTTTTGTGAGCATGAGTAAGAAGGGAAAACATTTCTCGGTTCTTGAGATTATCAAGTCTTTGAATCATCACCTCTGCGCTTCCAGAATCTTCAGAACTTGTCTTCAGAACCTTGTTCTCTTAATCCACTTTCTTCATATCTTCAGAGGCTTCTGATAATATTTGATTGAAGCATGAGAGTCGACTTTGGGTAGGTCTTTAGAACCTTGATCAGAGAGCGTGAGGCTTCAGCATCTGGACTTCGTTCCATCAGAACCCTCATCTTCAGATCTTCAGAACTCATACTCTTTTCCTTTCGTATTCAAGTCTTTGTGTTATCTTCGTTCAGCTCTTTTAAGTGCATAGACGAAATGTCTTTCTTTAAACATTGCGCTGATTCTCAGGAGCATAACCTGTTTGCTAGGTTCTCACAAGTAACAACATTAGTTGTGCAAAATTGTTCATGCCAATACTCATTTGTTATCATCAAAACTTAGAGATAATATTGCAGAACCAAATCTTGTTCTCACACAACCAACATCAACATAATCTCACACTATTCTACAATAATATGCACATATATATGCAATGTGACTCACGACACAACGTGACACTATGTATGTGGTATCAACTCAACATTTGGTTCTCTTAGGAACCTAATTCCCCCTTCTAAACCCATGAGTTCCCCCTTCTGAGCTCCAAGCCCCCTTTTTGAGCTTGGCACAAGCCACTAGTCCACCCTTTGAACTAGTAAACATGTCTCATTCAACGACACGTCATAATGATGCATGTCCATACAAATCAATGCAATAACAACAATAATAATAATGCTTACGACCCCCTTCTGATAATAAGCAACATGCATTGACACACAATAATAATCCCCCTTCTGAATTACTATCCGCCAATAATAACAACAATGCTCATCATCAATACATAATTAATCACCATATAATCATGCATTTCATAACAATACGAGTCATATTCACATCATATAGCATCACCAAGCAACAGAACCACATCGAATAAATATCCACACAACACTCAATTTTGTTAAAATATCTTAACATTAATTCATCATTAATTAATTTGTTTGCATCAATTAACCATTTGTTCATTATTGTTTACTATTGTGTAACAAGTATAACTATTAATTTTCACAATTCCCATCACTAATTTAGCCTTTTAATACATCACTATAGGATATCCGTACGTGTTAGCTTTCCAACGCTTCAAATTGCACCTCATTTTGACTTACAAAACTAAAGTTATGGCAAAAATAATCGGGTAAAATAACGTGCTTCAGCTCAACAATTTTTCAAAAATCAACTAGCATCAATCGATTGACATCTGGGTGCAATCGATTGGCGTTAATCCCTATTACATTCTTCCTTTCCAATTTTTCACGTTTTAGCTAAGAGAAATTGATTGATTAAGGGAATTAATCTATTGACATTGTTCAATTTTTCACGCATGCAATCGATTGACATCAACCCAAAATCCAAAAATCCCAGTTTTTCACACGTTAAATTCATCTTCCCCATTCCCTATCCCTCATACATCAAACCAACCCTCATTATAACATTCAAATACATCATACCATGAATTAAACAACATATAACAACCTCATCACAATCAAACATGTTATAGTGCACAGATTAAAATACAAGTTTAACAATTGGGCACACGATTCATTTATCATTTTCATCAAACTCAGGTTTATGTTCAAAGCTTCAAAATTCCAACAATGGAATATAATCACATACTCATAAACAAAACAATACACACACAAATTCAGTCATGAAAATTTGATAATAGCACCTTCAACCATCAATTTTTCAAAACAACACATAACAACAATGATTCATAAAAATTCCACACAATCCCTAAAGGGAGTAAGAGTCTCTCTTCTGTATCCTTTCATGCCAAACACCCATATAGAAGCCCTTTCTCCCCCACACCTCAGATTTTCAGCAAAATTCTGAATTAGGTTGATGATTTGGTGTTCCTTCTTCAAGCCCTAACCTCCCTTTTTTCCTCCAAAAGCTCTATTTCACTTACTGACTCCTCAAAAGTCCCACTAACCCTTTTTATCTCTAAAAACCTAATTTACTCTCTTGATAATTATACTTAGGCCCAACTTATCTCATAACTTTCATCGCTTCCTTTATTTCTCTAATTTTCTACTTTTCACCCAAAAACCTCCTTTCTTATTTATTTTAATTAATTAATTAAAAAGAATTACCAATTCTAATTATTTCCAATTAATTTAATTACTCTACCCACCAAAGATCTCACTACACCCCACCATACACCACATACACATACAATTCAATATATTTTTAATTAAAAGCACACCACATACTAATTAATTAAATAAAACGTGAGTAATATGATTAAATAAATTAATCAAATGTTGGGGTGTTACAACTTTCCCACACTTTAGAATTTTCGCCCATGAAAATTATCTGAAGGAAACAGAGTTGGATACGACTCTCTCATCTGAATCTCCAGCTCCCACGCCATGCTTCCTCCAGCAGGTACTCCCCACACCACCTTTACCAGTGCAATCTCCTTGTCTCTCAAGTGATTCACTTCGCGATCCTCTACTCTCCAGGGAGATGCCTCAATAGTCAAGTTCTCTCTAACTTACACATCATCCACTTGAATCACATGAGACGGATTCAGAACGTACTTCCTTAATTGAAACACATGAAATACATCATGAAGATTAGAAAAAAAACAACGTAAATCAACTTTGTAGGCCACTTCTCTTGCTCGCTTCAGAATATAATAAGTACCAATAAAATGCGGTGTGAGATTTCGAGACCTCAAAGCTCTACCAACACCATTTATCATAGTAACTCGCAAAAACACATGATCTCCCTCTTGGAACTCAAGTGCTTTCTTCCTCTTATCATGATGACTATTCTGGTGACTCTACAAAGCTTTCATCTTATCTTTGATCATCTTGATCTTCTCGCTAGTCTGATGAACAATCTCAGGTCTAAGCACAACACTTTTACCAGAATCATACCAATACAAAAGTGCCCTACACCTTCTACCATACAAAGCTTCAAATGGTGTCATTCCAATACTAGAATGGAAACTATTATTGTAAGTGAACTCAACCAACGGTAAGTAATTGTCCTAGTTACCCCCTGCTCCAAGACACAAGCTCTCAGCAAATCCTCCAAATAATGGATAATCCTCTCTATCTGATTGTTCTTTTGCGGATGATAAGCAGAACTAAACTTCATCTTAGGACCCATAGCTTTGTGAAAACTACCCCAAAACCTCAATGTGAATCTCGGATCTCCATCAGAAATAATACTTGAAGAAATACCATGCAAGCTAACGACATTCTTAATATATAACTCGACTAACTTCTGCAAGGATAACTTATTTTAATCGAAATGAAATGAGTCAGTTTAGTCAGTCTAACAACAATAACCCAAATTTAATCACATCTTTTCACCATCTTTGGTAAATGTGTCATAATCCATGGAAATATTTTCCTATTTCCACTCAGGAATTCTCAATGGTTGCATTTGACCCAACAACTCCTGATGCCCAATCTTTGACTTCTGAGAAGTAAAACAAGTGTAAACAAACTCAACTACTTCCTTCTTCATTCCTGCCCACCAAAACATTCTCTTCAAATTCTGGTATATCTTAGTGGCACCAAGATGAATACTCATACCACTTCTATGACCTTCCCAAGAATACTCTAGTGATGGTCTTGAATGCATTTTTTGTGAAAATTTTATTTTAAGTTCACTTTTAATGATTTTGAGCACCATTTAAGGCTAGAGTCAAAAGGAAACGATGTCTATATTTCAAATTCCACCGACTTTGTTAGAGAAGACTCTGTTAAGTCCATTTCAAAATTTGTGTATAAGGATTATTTGGATATGGCATACTTTCATATAAGATAGATTAAGTTTGAAATGAGAGTTATTCATTAGATTGTTGTGAAAATTCTGTATCGGAAGCCTCGTAATTGGGCAAGGGCTGGTGATCTTTATTTAAGTTTGATGTGGATTCTTCCAAATTTTGATCAGCATAATTGGGTTAAGTTCATTTTGGAAGGGATCGACTTTTGGCAGAGTTCCCCAAAAAGGTATTTGTTTTTTGCATCATTTATTCTATTCATTCTAGATCAGAATGGTATTAATTATGCTGAATATGACTGGATTGAAGCGCCAAAGTCGATTGACACAACCGTGATTATGCTAATATGGTATTTTCAGGATGACAAAGGTGTCTATTACCTTCTTGATAATGTTAGAAGGTATGTTTATGAAGAAAAACTTTAATTTCTAAAAGAAATTTTGGCTAAAAGGAAGAAATCAACATCTGCTCCTGATCACATTGCTTCTAATCACATTGGTTAATCATCATCATCATCATCTGGGCATTCTCCTTTATCTGATAGTTTGTTGTTTGCTGGTGTTAAGGCCTACTTTGATGAGTGGTTTAGCAAGATTTTAGCAGACTCCCAGGACAGAGAGTTTTGCATCCATCCTCACATTTATGTGGTAGCAAGAAAAGCCAAGGAAAAAGAACATAAGATTGGAGAGGAAGCAAAAGCAAGTGAAGAAAAGATTATGGTTGAGCTCGCAATTATGAAAGGTGCCATGGATTAACTTCAATGTTGTACACTTATGTTCAACCTTGGAGTTAATGATGATGCTCCCGCTTCCTCCTCAATTGATTTATTGTAGTTATTCATGCTTCATGACATATCATCTGCATTTCTATTTTGTTTTATCTATATTTTGATGACTTTATCTTCTGCTATTTTGGATATTGATCATGGATATTGCAGTTGCATATATATATATATATATATATATATATATATATATATATATATGTGTGTGTGTGTGTGTGTGTGTGTGTGTGTGTGTATGTGTGTGTGTGTGTGTGTGTGTGGTGTGTGGGTGTGTGTGTGTATGTGTGTGTGTGTGTGTGTGTGTGTGTGTGTGTGTGTTTTTGTGTGTGTGTGATATGGAATTTTTTGCCATCATTTGATATGTTGATCTGTTGGTTGTTGTGATTTCTTTTACTATCTCTTTTCTCTTATAATTTCCAAATTTGCGTCTATTGCGGTTATGCATGTACATAAGTTTTTGGTGCTTGATTAATTTTAGCGTATGACATTGTGTTCTAAGATTTTGTTTATCATGGTTATTTATTTTCACTTTTTTCTCTCTTTTTGATATTTGTCAAAGGGGGAGAAGTTATCGAGATATTGTCGATATTTATGCGCAATAAGTGTTTAATGCAGGGGAGCGTAAGTGCTCAAGTCTCAAAGTATGTACCATTATCATGTTGTGTTGATCAATAAAATCGAATTCAACCAAATTCGTGGATTTTTCAATTCCTTTGCAAATTCAAATAATCGCTCAAATAAAATCACCAATAATATCTCCAAATTACCCATACATTAAAAAAGGGAAGACTGAAATTATTGTCATCGTCGGTATCATTTTAATTTTGATGATTTGTAAATTTGTGTGTATGCTTTATTTGATTTATCACATATTTGTAATTTGTCAAATTACAAATATATGATTTAAATCACACTATAATTAGTATCGTGCATTTGAGAACCTCTCCGTTCAATGATTTAGGAGTTGAACCCATGAAAATGTTTCTTTTTTAGCATAGCGATTTGATTTATATCAATGTATTAAGTGTTTCTTAAATCACAAGTTAGAATGCTTGAATCAAGGTTATAGAGAAGCTTGATTCGAATCATGCCATAGTATGACTCGAATCATGAACTCATTTGAAAGTTGTGATTTTAAGTGACTTCTTTTGATTTGACTCATGAGACCGTAATTCGAATCACGACTCTCTTTGACTCGAATCATGGATTAAACTTGATTCAAATAATGGCTTCATTCCT
Organism: Lathyrus tuberosus; assembly: GCA_022829125.1. Classification (NCBI taxonomy): domain Eukaryota; kingdom Viridiplantae; phylum Streptophyta; class Magnoliopsida; order Fabales; family Fabaceae; genus Lathyrus; species Lathyrus tuberosus. Next base: position 2,488,945 of record JALAZF010000179.1, read on the forward strand.
AAATTTCCATTCTTTGATTCAAGTTGTTGTTTATTTTTTCAAACGATTACTTCATGATGTGATAAAATCTCACTATTTTGCTATTTTTCTAGTGTGTCTACCCTCTAGCACCATTTCTACCACATATTCTTTTAGTATATGATATATAGAGACTATGTCCAAAAACCAAATTGAGAACTAATCACAAATAAGTATGTCTTATCACGAATGTGTGGTAACACAACCTCTTGTAACACCATTGTGTGTGTGTGTGTGTGAGAGAGAGAGAGAGAGAGATTCTTTAGATACTATACATCATATTAAAACTTTTTTGAGAGCCATTATTGTGAAATCTCCAAGTCTAAAGATTGATTGTGAGAGGTATACTAAAGTTACATTAGGGAATCTAATGTTTTTCTTTGAAGTTATGTTTTCGTGTATCAGGTGGAAGAATCGTTTCTTAGGCATGGATTCTGGTTGTGTGTTGTTTATAAATTGAGAAGAATTTCTCTATACTCTATTGAATACATTGGTGAACCCATGTGAAGGTTGTTTCACAACAAAATTGGGAGTCATCTAATTATTTCAAGCTAACGTAAATCACTCAAACAATTATTTGTCATATCCGAGGAAAAGATGTTGCAAAAATGAAGCATGGAATAGATTATTGTATATATCAATATTATTGGATCAAGATCATTGGGGATGTTGAATGTACCAGTTGATCATCTGCATCAATAAAAGGAATTATCATTTGATTTATGTGTAGGCTAATAAAGTGTGGCTATTATTGTCCAGATTGATGATAGTTCATTGTATCAAAATACTTGTACATTAACTCTTAAAAATAGTGGAAGGCATGATTATTTCCTAATGCTTTTAAACCATTGAAGACTAGAGTATGTGCCTTTGAGGGTGATAGCACCAAACCAGTATATATCTCTATGTACTCTCTTTCTCCCTTATCTCTCTTTAACTTTCTACATTTTTTATGTAATTTTTGCATCATAGCATCTTTTGTATGTCATATAGGTTAGATAATGCTTATAATGGTTTATTGTGTAAGCATAGGTTCATGTTACATTAAACCTATTGAGTCATCTTTAATTTAATTATGATGAAAATCATGTCTATGTTGGGATATTAAATTGCTTGATTTAAGCAGCTAAAATTATCCTATCGTGTTTATGTTTTTGAAAGGATTATCAGTTTAGTGACACCATTAAAATATCTTGGTTAGAAATCATCTTGATTAGATTCTATGCTTCCATCTTATTTTGTTTTTGCTTTTACCCATAAATCTCTAATCTTGTGTTAACAAGTTTTTGAAATTGTTTTTAAAGGGGATTGGTCTCTTCAAACCCCTTTCTAGACCTTTTCTTATTTATATCCTCATCCAACACTTGTTTTTTTCTCTCTTGAGCTCCGGATAATTTATATTTCAATTCTCTTCTCTTTGACAATTGTGAAATATATTTATTTTTTTTATCCTTGCTGTGTGACTTTAATCGCCTTATTTGGAAGTTCTTCTTCCTTTCCTATATTCTTCTTCTTATCATTAGGCCCCCACCTGAGCTAGTTCCCCCATATGAATCATCCATTCTCCTTTTTAGTTCCCAAGACTGCAAGTATGTTTTCGCTTCCTCCAAAGATAGTGAACTTCTATAGAAAATTATGGTGTCTACATGATTGTCATAAGCTCGTGGAAAATAACTAAGAAGAAGAATAACTTTAACCTCGTTGTTTATGTCAACATAAATATTCTTAAATCTAAGAACATGTTGGCTGAAATTATCAACATGTTTGTGGATAGACTCACCTTTATGAATTTGCACGATATATAATTGTTTCTTCATACAGAGACATTTATGAAGAAACTTTGTCTTGTCCCAACTTTCATTATCGCATTCTTCTGTGTGAATGTAAATTCAGCTGGAAAATTAGATTTTCCCTCCAACGGCATCTCACATTCTTGATGCGTGAAGATAGTAAACATCTTTTCCTGCCACAAATTGAATTTATTTTTTTAAGTAAAATTTTCAATGTAAAACTTTGCAGATGCCATAGCATTGATACCAAATTGTTATGATAAGTTGTGTAATACCCTAATTTTTACCCCTAATATCTCACATGTCATTTGTATCATCTGGATCATAAACAATATCACAGCCAGGTTCTCCTGCCCTTCTCTGTGGGTTTGTTTCTGAGAGAGATCACCAAGCACCCCTGTGTTTCTTGCTTGCTTTATGTTTGTTTACATTTACTAAACCCTAATCAAAATACCCAAAATACGTCTTTGTTTCTTTTTGTTTATGTTGCAAAATAGGTAAGGAAGACATCAAGGATATCAAGCTAATTTCCTCAGCATTATTCAGGCTCATTTTGATCAGGAACACCCCAAGGTTTAATAACTTGTCTCTCATGAAAGTCAAAGGTTCATGTGTTTATTTTCATGCCTTCTTCAACAAGTAAACCACGCGCTAAGACTAAAGCAAATGCAGCAAAAGGCCATTTTTCACTTTTTCACTGGTGCAATCGATTTGCACATTAGTGCAATCGATTACACCACTTCAAAAAAGCGCAGGATTTGAATTCGTTTTTGAAATCGAGATTGTCAACCTCCTACTCTCTATAGTGTGGTATTAAATAGATTGTCTCTTTGTCATTAAGAGAGCCAGTGACATACTTGTCGATTTAATCCAAGTTGGAGCCCTTCTCATAATGATGTATAGATTCATGTTTTCATGCTCATGGTTGACTAGTCAAGTATTTTTCGAAAAACGATAAAATGTTCTTCATCAATAATAATAACATATTAACTATATTACTGCACTAACTTTACTTTGTGCCATTTAATTTTTGCTCTTTAATTCTTGTCATTTATTTTATACCTTTACTTTTAGAATTTTATATCATATTATCATCTTGTTTTTCTCTTTGTCCACCTGGACCTTTGTTTATGCTTATCCTCTTTTATTTTTTTGTCCACTTGGACCTTCTTTTTCTTTTAAGACATTAATAAATATCTACACACTAAAAAAACTTAGTTCTCTTAATCTCAGACTGTTGTGACCTTGTGATTGGACATGGACTTTGAACTTAGATCTAGGATCCTTGCCCTATGCTCTTCGAGATTTGAGACCTTAGACCTTTGTGTTTCCTTTGTTTGCTTGTCTGGAAATTTTCTGTGTGCAGGTGTTGTTACTTTTACATTGTGAAAATCATCTGATACATGACTCTCCTAATTGGCTTTTAACCCTTGGGAAGACCTTGCTTTGACTTTGCTATGGCTTAATTTGGGACTTCCCCGAATGCTTTAATTCATCTGGTTATTATGCTTGTGGTTTAAATCCAAAAAAGGAAGAGGAATGATTATGTTGACTTATTGTCAAAGTGTTTGCTCCTTATGCGGTTAGATCTTTCTTTAGCTTTTATATTATGTTTTAGGGTAGTCACTTTATCTCCTCCCCTTCTTCAATTTTCAAAATCTTCTCCCTTTTTCAAAACCTTCTTCTTTTCAAACTATAACCTCTTTCACAATAAACCTTGACTTTTTTCAAATGATTTTTTTTAAACTTCATTTTCTTTAATAAATGCTAAGATACATTTAAGCATACTTTGACCATTTCAAAAGACTTAAAAAACACTTAAACTCATTCAAACTTTTGTGCCTTTGTGCATTTTTTCATTTAAAACTTTTCACAAAGTTTAGACATGAGGCATTTTCATAATTGAGATGCAATTCTCCTATTCCTCATAGTATTCAAGATGTTGACATTTTTCACTTAGATGTTGAGTGATAGACTTGTTGATTTTTATCCAAGCAAAAATCCTCCATATTAAGGTGATGCAAATGTTGTTTTCTTATACTTGTGGGCGACTAGTTGTAGTTTTCTCCTTAGAATGACAACTTGTCTTTTCATTTAAAATGAACCAAACAAACCAATTTTGTTATTTGTACCATGGACTACGGGGTTTTGATTCTATATTGCACTTTGTGGGTACGTAGGCATAAGGCTCAAGAAGTCTCCCCAAACACAAAAATCTTAAAAAATAATTTCTCTTCTCATCTCCCCAATCTCATTTCAGGCAAACCTTTTCAAACCAAAATGCGTAGATATTTTAAAGGGTTCCTATAGAGTACTATAGACGTTTTGGGTGCTAACACCTTCCCATAGTGTAACCAACCCCCTTACCCTGTCTCTGTTTGTTTATTCTTGTTTAGAACTTTTTTAGGTTTTGTTCGTGCTTTTTCCTTTCCTTTTGGATAAAATAAAAGTGTTGTGGCAACTCTCGCTTTATGAGTTAAGTTAATCAATAGCTTACACTCATAATTTTTACCGCTACAGAAAAGTGGCGACTCTGCTGGGGACCTCTGGTTCTTAGCGGGTTCAACCTACTTTGATTTATCTACGCTTATTTGTTTGATTTGTTTGTTATTTCTTGTTCTTTTTGGGTGCTTGGTGATCTTTGTGTGGTGAGATAGGTTCTATACCTGAACCTGAGAGCTCTTATGATAGAATGTGTGGTATAATCGAGGATATATGTGTGGAGTAATCCTTTGCATGTCAAGTCGAGATCCACCGCTATGTGGAGGCCCTTTGGGATTACTGATGTCATACGAGAAGTCGTATTTGGCATTAATTTTTCTGACCTGGGAGCCCGAGAAGCTGAGGAACTTAGAACCCCTTAACTCATCCTGACCTATTAAGACGTAGTGCAGAGATTATCCAGGTGTATACCTGAGGTGATTGTCACGTGATACTACACTCGGACGAGTTTCTCTTGAGAATATTACTGGTAGGCGAGTATTCATTCATACCGGTAATATCTGAAAGATGGAATTATGACTCTGCCAACTTTTTAGAACCTTGTTCTACAGGTGCTGATATAACCTTAGTACACACCATTGTGGGTTGGTTCTCACCCTTGGCTCCATGCTCGTGACTCAGAACCTTGAACCCGTGTGCCTTGTGTGATCTTGTTTGTGGTTGCTGTATACATGCACTCATGCATTCATGAGCATTTTTCTCAAGATTTCAAGGAACTTAGAAGTGCTTTTTGAAAATATTTCAGATGTCAGTTATTATGGATATTGCATGAAGGAATATGCAAAAGTACAATTTCAAGAGTCCCCATCTACGAGAGTTGAGAAAGCTTGGATCTTTGGTATGTAGTTCCGTGGATTTCAGAGGCCGTTATGGGAGAATTTTGTCCATCCTGAAGACTGATATGAAAGATGGGGTTCTCAACACTTTGATTCATTTCTACGATCCGTTGCACCATTGCTTCACTTTTCCCAACCATCAGTTTGTGCCAACTTTAGAAGAGTACTCTTATTGGATGGGTTTGCTTATTTTAGACAAGATCCCTTTTAGCGGTTTAGAGGAAGTTCATATACTCAAGGTCATTGCCAAAGCTATTCATCTTAGAGAGTCTCAACTTAAGGGAAAGTTTTTCACCAAGGGAGGAATTCTTGGGATTAATTCCAAGTTCTTGATGGGGAAAGCTTCTACCTTTGCTACTATGGGGAGTATGGATGCTTTTGAGGTTATTCTTGCCTTACTTATCTATGGTTTTGTGTTGTTTCCTAACATGGATGGTGTTATTAACTTTCATGCCATTCAGATCTTTTTGATTGGGAATCTCGTGCCAACCTTACTAGGGAACACTTACCATTCCATTCACTATAGGACTTCCAAGGGTGGAGGAGAGATTACTTGTCGTGCACCTCTACTGTACAGGTGGTTTATTTCACACCTGACGCAGTCTCAACTCTTCAAGGATAACAAGGATAAGCTCAGATGGTCTCAGAGGCTTAAGTGCCTCACTCATGTAGACATGGCTTGGTATTATTCAGCTTATGATATTAGAGTGATTATTGATGGTTGTGGAGAGTTCCCCGATGTGCCTCTTCTTGGAACATAAGAAGGAATTAGCTACAACCCTATTCTTGCTAGGCGCCAGTTTGTATTTTGCTTGAAAGATAAACCTAGTATTCTTTCATTATCGGGATTCTTTTTCGTTGATGGAGTAGAGAGCTTGGAGTTGAAGAAGAGGATTATACATTCTTGGTGCCATGTCCATAGGAAAGAGAAGGGCCAGTTACGAAAACAACATTGTCCTGCTTCTGAGTGTTACATTCAGTGGGTCTGTGATAGAGCTTGTCAGTTCAAGATGCCTTATCCTCTCGAGAAGCCATTATTTCCTATTGCTACATCTTTTCTTATTCCCGTTGATGATAGAGGAAGTCTTTAAGAAGCTTTGGCAAAGATGAAGCAAGAGAAAGAGATGTGGGAGAGCAATTTTCATGCTTCAAACAAGGAGAAGACGGAGTTGCAAAAACAGCTAAAGGAGAAGGATGACTTGATTAAGTTTCTTGAGTGACGTGTTACAAAGATATCTAGGGAGCCAGGGGATTTATTTTCCTCTAGCACTTCATCATCTGAGCACCTTCCTACCTCTGGAGCGTGGAAGAGCGTTGTGGACCGACTCATGATGGAGAAGGACACCATGGAGAGTTACTACAAGAAATAGATCAAGAGGCTTCATAAGAAGTATCAACCTAGGATTGGGTCATCTTCTGACATGATTCCATAGATATAGTTTTATTCCTCTTATGTATTGAGACTCTTTGAGATTGTATTTCAGGCTTTGTAATCCTTTTTCCAATATCAATGAAATGAGATTTTCAATATTCCATATTTTGTGTCATTTCAATAATATTTGCAATTCGCTTTAAGGTTCCTTGAAAAAATTGCATTTGCATTTGCATCATTGTGCATTGTGTTTTGCCTTTTCCAGGTATCTTATGTTTCCCTTGGTCTTCGTTCAAAACCGATTGCATTTTCTTACAACGATCAAGAGTCTGCTGCTTCTCCTTGGGTTATTTATTCACCAAGTTCTGCACCTTACAATTTTGATGAAGTTGTGACTTATAAGTGCAATGCTATTATGCTGTAGGAAGGTAAGGAAGATCCTATTATTAATGATAGTGGAGTAACCCGCAGTGGTTGTATGTTTGCTTATGTGCCTCCCAAGAGAATTGAGGATGTTCCTCAAGCTATAAGCTCAGACTGAAATAGTCTCCTCTGATCATTAGTTCATTTACTGCAGTTTTATTTGTAATCTTTCATGTTTGTTAATGCTTTGTTTGCATGTAGAAACTTGTTCAATTTTGATTATTAATCATAATGCAATGAGTATGTTTGTCTTGAAGTAATCCATTCGCATTCGTTCATAAAAATGTTTTTTTGCATTGCAATTCCAAATTCTTGTTTAAACTCTTGGAGGGAGGATGATGAAGTAAAACATAAAATTTCTGGTTGTATGCTTTTGAATAAGACCCTGCTGATGATGTAAGGCATTGTTTCAAATTTCCAAACACCAGAGATATAAGGAAGATAATCCATTGTTAACCCCTTTGAGCCTTGAAGTAGGAGTTTCTTTTCTAAATGAAAAAACCCTTACATTCAACCTGGGTTAGAGTAGTGTTCAGTTAATTTGACCAAGCGTTCAAATTTCTAAAAGAAGTGTGTATCTAAGGACCAACATAATGATTATCCCTCATTCCAAAGGGAAGAGGCTGTCACAACCCTTTTAACAAGTCAGATAATCCCATGTCACATGATTTGTTAAAAAAAGGAAAGAAATCAAAAGAAAAATAAAAGCTTGCTAAGTCGTAAAACTTGAAAACAAGTGACTTAAGCAAAAATTAGGGCATCCCGCTGGACATCAAAAATTTAAAAGAATTGGTCTGGGCAAATATTAGGGAAATACAAAAGAATGAAAAGCACGAAAAGCGAAAAGAAAGGATTACAAAGAAAAATTTTGAACAAATTTATGTGACTACAAACTCAAAAGACAAAAAGGGTGATTGTTATTCCCCCTAAAAGCCTCAGTGGTTCTTAAAACCATCAGTCTCATTGGTTCCTCAATCATCACAAAATTCTTTGAGTGGTGAACATTCATGTCAAATTATCTGAATATAGGACTGAAGAACATCACGGAGAATGGGTGGGCACAATTAAACTTTGAGCCTATAAATCCTTTTTTTCTGAAAACCGTGAACCATACCACATTTCAACCCTCAAAAGACCTAATTGAAGCAAGGTTTATTCTGAAAGCATACATTAACAAGATAACGTTCCTAACTCCCATGAGTTCTGCTGAAAGATCTTTGTTATTCAAAATCAATGTCGCATCCTAGATAGTGATTCATTCACAAGGTTTTGTGACATCTTTTCAGTAAAGACTTCAAGACTAACATGTGTAATTGCATTAGAATTATTATTCTCAGAATTAACATTTTCTACTTGCATACATTTGTTTGACATCATGGAAGCTTACATATGTGTGTCATTGATGAGTTTAATATTTTGTGGTCGGAAACTCAGATGAGTAATTTGTAAATCATTTCAAAGAATGATTATATCTAGGGGCATGTTGCCTGAAGATTTTGTCAAGTATGAGCAAGTTTGTTTTCCTAGTTGATGCTTTAACAATGGCAAAGCTTGAATACTCCATTGATCAAAGAATGTGCCAAGTTCAGTCAATCTGGGGCAGTTACGTCGAGATTCGAATAATCTCTCATAATTTGAAAACACTAGGGCAAATTATTTCAAGTCCTGTTGGTACAAAGTTTCCTCTTGGTGTAAAATCCTTTGTAGTCCAGTCAATCTGGGGCAAATTATCTCAAGTCGTTATGGTACAAAGTTTCTTGAGGAAAATTTCTTGTATGCCATGCAGTTTGGCGAAAAGGTTAATTATTATACGACTGATTTAACACAACAGAACTCAATTTTTTCCTCAGTAGAGTTTGTTCTTATTCTCCCCAGTAGAGTCTGTTGATAATTCTTCAGCAGAGTTCGTAACCAGGCTTTCCCTTTAGTTGTTAACAAGACGGTGGGTTTCCTTAAGATTTGTTACGATGTGTTGGACTCATGAAATCCAATATTCCTCAGTTTAATGCTAGTTCGGGTTTTCTCTAGGCGAGTACTGTTTGGTTTTTCCCCAACTAAATCTTGATTTAGATCTTCTCCAGCTGAGTATGTTTCTTTCCTCCAGCCAGGTTTTGATCAGGCAGTTGATCAATTTTGAGTTCCACCTCTCCTTAATGTGAAACCCTCACCTAGAGATTCATCCATGCTGATCCCCAGCAGAGGTTATGCATTATTACTTTGGATGTTTCCCAAGCAGAGAGCAATGTTGTTGCCTTCTAAGAAGTGTTGATATAGTAGTCACCTGTCGGGTTTTCTCTCACCTAATGTTGAGTATTGATTTAAAATCCCCTGCAGCTTGACTTTTTGCTATGATGTTACCTTCTTATTTTCCCCGGCAAGTCCATGATGTTGGTCTCAGAGTTGGCTAGTCTTCAGAGGTTTTTCTTATATCCCCAGAAAATCTGTGTTGTTCCCCTGGTGGAGTTTGTATAACTGTTTACATGATTACAATCCCCAGTGGATCCTTTATTTTTCCCAGCAGATCTCTCATTCTCCTTGAAGCGGAGTTCATGTTGTTATCCTCTTTGGTGATTATTGATGATTAGAAGATTGATCTTTGGGTTTCTCCCTGAAGATGGCTGGTTTACATCCTGAGTGAATCGTAAACTCAAAGATAACAACAGAGTCGCCACCGAACTTTATTTAGTCCCAAAGGACAGGGAAAATATCGATAAAACCCAAGGGGAAGAGAAACGGGAACAGGGGGTTGGTTATGCGAAAGGAAGGTATTAGCACCTTACGCATCCGTCGTACTCGACGGGAACCATTTCGCTTGCTTCTAGGCTTGGATGGGTTATCTATCTAAAGGCTTCTAGCTAAAAGAAAGGAGAGAGAGAGAGAGAGAGAGAGAGAGAGAGAGAGAGAGAGAGAGAAATGGGAAAAGGAAAAGAAAGAAGGAAAGTGCTCGCGGAGGATTGTGGCCCTCGTGCCTACATACCCTCATAGTGCAATGAGGAAATCAGAGCGTCGTAGTTCATGGAACCAGGGGACAGAAAGGAAGGAAGGAATGGAGAAGGAAGGAAGGGTGGAAGTGTGCTCGCCAAGACATCGCGTCTCATGCCTACGTATCTGACATATGAACGAATGCAGAATCAGAGCTTCCGTAGTTCGGGGAACTGAACGAAAAACAAAACAAGAAAGCAACGGGAACACAAAAGGAGTGGTGTCAAAACCAAGAGCAAGAGTGAAAGAAAAAATCTATTGGGGAAGACCACACAGTAAGAGCGATTGCACAAGAGACTAGGAAAAAAATGGTGTCAAAACCAAGAAGGAAAGAAACTCCGCTGGGGATGACAAAGAGAATTAATGTCGAAACCAAGAAAGTAAGAGCAACGTGAATAGAAAAGAATCCGCTGGGGATCCAAATAAAGGGATGGTGTCAAAATCAATAGAAAATGGAGACTCGGTATATTAACTGGCTGGCAGTGATTAACCGAAGAAAGAGAGTAAGACTCTGGCAAGGAAAAGAGGCTGGTATCAACAAACGGACTGCGATAAACAAAGAGAGGGAGTGTTGAACCAATGAGAAGGTGTTTGACTCGGAGGGGACATCGGTATGTTAACTGATAAACAGTGGTTAACCGAGGAAACAAGGATTGCAACTCTGTGGGAATAGAGAAGCATTAGTTTTAACAGAGAAAACTGTGATCAACCAGAAGAGCGGGTGTAAGACCGGTCGAAGGTCGTAACCCAAAAGGGGTGTTGGTATTGACTGAGCAAACAACACTTGACCAACAAAGGAGGGTATTGAACCAAAAGAGGTTACTAGCCCAAGGGTGCAAGTATTCAAACCAATAAAGGTTGCCAACTGCAGGGTTCGGTTTTAACAAGAGAACTGTGATTAACCGGGAAAAACGAGTGATTAACCAAAAGGAGGTGATTAACTCAAAAAAAGGGATTCAATGTTTTAACAGACGGACTGTGGTTAACTGAAGAAAAGGGTGATTAATCGAGAGAAGGTGATTAACCCAAGGAAACTCAGTATTTTAACAGACGGACTGTGGTTAACTGAAGAAAAGAGAGTGCAAATTGGTGTTTTAACTGTCAAGCAGTGATTAACCAAACAAAGGGAGAAGAACCAAAAGAAGGTTGCAAATTCCTGGGGATTCGGTTTTAACAGAAAACCTGTGTTTAACTGGAGAAAAGGGGTTGAGACTCTTCGGGGGAATCAAAATAGTAATGATTGGCCACAAGAAAAGAATGTTGAGACAAAGGAGAAGAATGCTAAATCAAGACAATGATCTTAACCAAGAAGGATGGTGATTAATCAAAAGAGAGATTGAGAGGTACAAAAAGTGATCAAGGGTCGACCCGACTAGGGGAATGAGAAACATTATAGCTCGAGGATAGATGTGACTATTCTCAGCGAGAGGGCCAATGCCCTTACCCAAGAAATAGTCAGAATGAGGGTAAGACAACTCCCTCCTCATTCATTCTCTAGCACTCAAAGTATAGTGCGGAAAAGGAAACAGACATCGTAATAGCCCCAAATTGCATAGTGCTTCTGCGTGGAGAAATGGACAGCGTAACAGCTTCAATTGTACAGTGCTCCGATGCGAGGCGCAGCGCGAAACTCCAACTCCACGAGGGATCGAGAGAGAAAGCTCTAAAGGAATACTAAAGATAGGAAAGGGGAAGATCAACTAATCGAAACATGGTTTCGATCAATTAATCAAAGGGAAAGCCATGGCAATAATTTTCCAAAGAGAGTGGAAAATCGTTAAGGCAAACGGTGTGAATTATTGATTATACAAAATTAAGTTCATCCATGGAGAATGAAACTTAATGCAAAACCAAGGAAAGGAGTACAAAACAGTACCAAATGATCAACAAATATGCAACACAAAGTCATGCTAGGGTAATCAAAGAGAAATGCAAGAATAATTATATTCACATGATGCCAAAACATGAACAATTTGAATAATGGAAAGTATGCAACAAAAGTTCATGAATAAGCTTCAAATAAAAGTTAAATGACATTTAAAACATCCATAAAATCAAGCATGATAATCAATGGAAGTTAAGATGAAGATAGCATGGCAAACACACTTGAAAATGCAAGAAAATGGCCTTTTTGTACAGTGGTAACCGGTTACAGCATATCTGCTAACCGGTTACATGCTTGAAAATGCGTGTTTTTAGTGAAAATTGCACTGTGTAACTGGTTACAGCATATCTGCTAACCGGTTACCACTGTAACAGAGGCCAAAATAACAGTAAAAACAGCTTTTCAAAAGTAGTTTTCAGCACATAATCACTTATCCAGACTATCACATGCTAGATCATGAATTGGTGCACAAAAATTACACCATGTAAGGGCAATTAACACAGATCACAAGCAATAATCATGGAGATCCAAGATCGATCAAATGCATGGCAAATTAAACTGAAAATGAAACAAAATTACATCGTAAATGTGTGAAACGATCGAAACAACGAGTAGAGTGAGATCTACCAACCTACAAGGCTAAGATGTGCCTTGGTAATTGTTGCAAAGTGTTCTTGATTCAGAAAATTAAAGAAAACCAGAGGAATCTTCAATTTGGTGACGAAACGTGTCGAAATCGAGCAAAATACAATAAAGCTCCAAAATGCGAATTCGAACAGTTGGAAGTTGCAGCAAATACTCAAGATTTATCCAAAAGCTAAAATAACTCCAGAAATCCAAGTATAATAGCAAGAATGATGAAGGATAAGCTCGGGAAATAATCACTTTTGATTTAAAAGTGATTATCCTTCAAAGTAGAAATGAGCTTTGGTGAGGTTTTGGAAAAGACTTGAGATGAAGGTGAAAATGTAGCAGAAAAAATCAGAGAGAATGTGAGAGAATTGAGAGTGAATTGTGCAAAATGGTTGAAGGTCCTTGAAAAATAAGTGAAGGTGTGTTTATATAGATTTTACGTTTGGAGTATGAGAGGTTTGGACTTAGCTTTGGACTTAGCTTTGGGTTTGGAGTTAGGATTAGAGTTAGTTAGGCTTGACTCACTGAGTCAAGGTGGTTAACTCGGTTAGTTAGAACCAACTCGGTAACAATCCCAATGTGAATTTCCTCATCCAAAGGTTGGCATGCTTGTAAAACAAGGAACATGGTGCACTTAATTTAGAGTGAAGCATTAGAGTAAATGCACTTGGATTGAATTGAATAGCCTTGAAATGTCTAGAGAAGTCTAGAATATTCCATATGCTGCTAGAATACTGTAGACTCAATGACCAAAGAGTGTGCAAGGAGGCTGTCCCAAAAATGCAGCAGGAACTGAAATTTTGCACAGAGTAACCGGTTACAGCATATGTGCCAACCGGTTACATGCTTGAAAACTTGCGTTTTTGGTGAAAAATACACTGAGTAACCGGTTACAGCATATGTGCTAATCGGTTACTTCAGCCAAAATTCCACAACTTTGCTTGGAAAATGATGTTGAAGTCCTGGTTTCGGTTTTCCATCTCTTGTCTTGATAAATAAACATGGAAACCTTTATTTTGAGCTTGTTTTGATGATGTGATGATCTCGTGAGGATTCAATTAATCAGGCGTGGAAAACCTGAATGTCCTGCAACAAGAAACACGCAAAGAAAGTGCGACCGCGTATGCTAACGATGCGAATGCGCATGCTTATGCAAAAGGAAAAAGAGGGAGGTCAAATTTCGGGTTATGACAACTGCCCTTATTTAATCCACTTGGACCTGAATGTACGAATTACGCCAGCTTTTCGATGATTCTAGGTAAAAGGGGATTAAATAAAAGAGTAGCTCAAAAATTTGGCCGACGGCGGTGAAAGGAGAGTGTTAAGAAAGAAAAGATAGGTGCAAAGTTAGCTGAAAAACTGCTGGGAGATAATTCAGGCAAAAAGAGAGGGAGTATGATCGATGCATATGCTATGTATGCGTTTCTACATGATGCTTGATATCATGCAATGCAAATGCGCAAGGTAAGGCATAGCGTGAAGCGGTTAGGCAGAAAATCGTAGCAAAACGACTTCGACACCCTCGGTCGGGGAGAGGACCCGCCGATAAAGACAAACTTTGCTAAGGAAGAGAGTTCACAAAGGATGATGATTCCGCTGGGGAAAGAAACCGAGAACATCTCAGGTTTCTAAATCACCATAGCTGTATCTGCTGGGGATGAAAGAATCAAATCGATCCTTCCTACCAAGGCTGACTCTGCGTGGGGAAATACATCCTTCCAAATCATGTTGACTCGGCTGAGGAGAACTCACTGCTGCTGAGAACAGGTAGTTTCAAATTATTAGAGATGATGTACAGCCCTTGCCGGGGAAAGAGAGCAAAGTGTCTCTGCTGGGAACACTTTGGCAACCTGCCTAGCGACATTACAAATCTGTCGGAGAAAAGAGATGTAAACAAACGAGCCTTTTGACACATCGTAGTGATGCTTGCTGGAGGGAATGATGACTCTGCTGAGGAACTGCTGAGGAAACAACAACTTCTTCACATAACCATCACATTGCCGATCAGACGTTAGGCTTACCAATGGATATTACTGATTATCCTGCAGGAGTTACCAGTAACACATGCAATGCATAATGCTTTCTCGATTTATTTAGATTTTTATTGTTCTCGCCGTTTTTTTGTATTATGTGATCGCAAATAATTATTTATTTTGCAAACAAAATACTGGAATGAACAAATTGAGATAACAAAGAATGCATTTTATTAAATGAAAAATTTTGTACATAAAATGTGTACAAGGATGCAAAAATCCTTGATGAGGAAATTTGCAATAAAATTGAAAAACAAATGTAAATGGCAAAGGGAAATCATGCTTTGTATTGATTACAACATTGGCTAACATCCACTGTAAGTCTAGGTTCCAACGCCTTGCACCAGTTGATGATGATTTGACTGCTCTGTTACCGTCTGAGGTCTAGCTGTGACGAAGAGAGGCTTAAGTGTTCACAGTCAATGCCTTTATCCCTAATTTTTTCCTGGACATGTTTTTATATTATTGTTTTTCGTCCACCGGGAAACCGATTTTTGCCTAAGTCGCCCTTTCGGGTTTTCAACTTAGCGGGCTACTATTGTTTTTTTTTTCATTGTCCCTAACTTTTGCATGGACATCTCTTTTTTTGGTCCACCGGGACATCCATTTTTGCCTAGATTGTCCTTGCGGATGTCAATCTAGCGGACTCTTATCCTCTTTTTTTTTTCAGGCATAATATTTTTTTACTGTATCGGAGTTCACGAGCGATGGCAACTCCTCCCCATCCATTGTGGTAAGGATCAGGGCTCCTCCTGAGAAGGCTTTCTTGACAACAAAGGGTCTTTCGTAATTGGGAGTCCATTTGCCTCGTGGATCCGAGGGAAAAGGTGAATATCTCTTGAGCACGAGTTCGCCTTCACAGAATGTTCGAGGAAGAACTTTCTTGTCAAAAGCTCGCTTAAGGCGTCTCTGATACAATTGACCATGAGAAACGGCTGTAAGGCGCTTCTCTTCGATGAGATTCAGCTGGTCGTATCTGGATTGAACCCATTCAGCTTCCTCAAGACCTGCTTCCATGATAACTCTGAGCGAAGGAATTTCGACCTCAATTAGTAGAACTGCCTCCATACCATACACAAGTGAATACAGAGTTGCCCAGTAGAAGTGCGGACTGGCATTCTATAACCATGTATTGCAAATGGAAGCATTTCATGCCAATCTTTGTATGTCTTGACCATTTTCTGGACAATCTTCTTGATGTTTTTGTTTGCTGCTTCAACGGCGTCATTCATCTTGAGCCGATATGGTGAAGAGTTGTGGTGCTCGATCTTAAATTCTTGACACAACTCCTTTATCATATTGTTGTTCAGGTTGCTTGCATTGTCCGTGATAATGCTGCTAGGAATTCCATAACAAAAGATTATCTCTTTCTTAATGAATCTGGCAACCACTTGTCATGTAACGTTTGCATAAGAAGCAGCTTCAACCCACTTGGTGAAGTAGTCGATAGCCACCAGAATGAATCGATGACCGTTGGAAGCCTTCAGCTCGATCATTCCAATCATATCTATAACCCACATGGAGAATGGCCAAGGTGAAGTCAAAACATTCAATGGAGTTGGAGGCACATGGATCTTGTCTCTGTAGATTTGGCACTTGTGACATCTTTTGGTAAAGTTGTAACAATCTACCTCCATTGTTGTCCAGTAATATCCAGCCCGAAGGATCTTCTTGGCCATAGCAGGACCTTTAGCATGTACACCCTCGCAGCCCTCATGTATGGACCTTATGATCGTGTTTGCTTCGTGTCTATCCACGCATCTGAGCAACACGGAATCATAATTCCTTTTGTACAGTATACCACCACTTAAGAAGAATTTGGCGCAAAGCCGCCTAAGAGCTCTCTTATCAGTGATAGTGACACCCTTGGGATATTCCTGTTTTTCCAGATATCTTTTAATTTTGTATAACCAAGGCTTGTCATCAGACTCATCCTCGATTGCTAAACAGTGTGCTGGTTCGTTCAAGTGATCAATGCGGATATGAGGAGCTTCATTCTTCCACTTGACCTTGAATATAGATGCTAATGTGGCAAGAGCATCAGCTAGTTGATTTTCCTCTCTGGGGATATGATGAAAAGAAATTTCATCAAAGTAAGGAATCAACTTCGCAATGTGTTGTTGGTACGGAACCAGCTTGGAATACCGAGTCACAAAGTTCCCTCTGACTTGACCGATGACCAAGGCAGAATCTCCATAGACCTCAAGAATCTTGATTCTCATGTCAATGGCCGCTTCAATATTGTAGATACATGCTTCGTATTTAGCCATATTATTGGTGCATGCAAAGCATAATCTGGCAGTGAAGGGAAGGTGAAAACCTGTCGAAGAGATGAGGATAGCACCGATTCCACGACCTTTAGAATTGGAGGCACCATCGAACACGAGCATTCATCACGCCCCTGGTTCGGGTCCTATGTCAGGGTCTGGAGTGTAATCTCTGATGAACAGAACATCCTCATCGGGAAAGTCAAACTTCATCTGTTGATAACCCTCTACAGGTTGATGGGCAAGGTAGTCAGACAAGACACTCCCTTTTATTGCTTTCTGGGTAACATGTTGGATATCATACTCAGTTAACAGCATCTGCCACCGAGCAATCCTTCCAGAGACAGCAGGCTTTTCAAATATGTACTTTATCAGATCCATTTTGGATATCAACAAAGTAGTATGGTAAATCATGTATTGTCGTAGGCGTCGAGTAGCCCAGACTAGAGCACAACAAGTTTTCTACAAGAGTGAGTATCTGGTCTCACAATCATTGAACTTCTTGCTCAGCTAGTATATTGCATGTTCTTTTCTGCCAGTG
Source organism: Lathyrus tuberosus (assembly GCA_022829125.1). NCBI lineage: Eukaryota > Viridiplantae > Streptophyta > Magnoliopsida > Fabales > Fabaceae > Lathyrus > Lathyrus tuberosus. Next base: position 2,506,227 of record JALAZF010000179.1, read on the forward strand.
TCGTCATGTTGACCCAATACACATCCCATTGATTCATCGAGAATGGTGAGATACATGATTAAAGGCCTACCATGAACCGGCGGTACTAAGATCGGTGGTTCTTGCAAGTATTGTTTTATTTTGTCAAATGCTTCCTGACAATCATTATTCCATTCAACCGATTGATTTTTTCTTAGTAATTTGAATATTGGTTCACAGGTAGCTGTCAAATGAGAAATGAACCTTGAAATGTATTTGAGTCTGCCCAGAAAGCCACGGACTTCTTTTTCTGTTTTGGGAGGCGGCATGTTCTGAATTGCCCGAACCTTATCAGGATCGACTTCAATGCCTTTCTGACTCACAATAAAACCCAACAGTTTACCATATCGAACTTCGAAGGTGCACTTCGCAGGATTCAACCACAATCTAAACTTCTGGAGTCTGTCAAACAGTTTCTTCAGATGGACCAGGTGATCATCCTCAGTCTTGGACTTGGCAATCATATCGTCCACGTAGACCTCAATCTCTTTATGAATCATATCGTGAAAGAGGGTTGTCATAGCACGTTGGTATGTTGCCCCTGCATTCTTTAGACCGAATGGCATGACCTTGTAACAATATGTACCCCATGGCGTGATGAAAATGGTCTTCTCCATATCAGCTGGGGACATTTTGATCTGATTATATCCTGAAAAACCGTCCATGAAGGAAAAGACAGAGAATTGCGCCATTTTATCTACCAAGACATCAATATGAGGTAAAGGAAAGTCATCCTTCGGGCTTGCCTTGTTGAGATCTCGATAATCCACACACATTCTGACCTTACCGTCCTTCTTCAGAACCGGGACGATGTTGGCAATCCATTCAAGATATTCGGAAGTGGCTAGGAACCCAGCATCAAGCTGTTTCTTTACCTCTTCTGCGATTTTGAGTGCCATGTCGGGTCTAGTCCTTCTGAGTTTCTGCTTGACAGGAGGACATCCAGGCTTGAGTGGTAAGTGATGTTCAACGATGTTGGTATCTATCCCAGGCATATCTTGATAGGACCAAGCGAAGATATCAACATACTCTTTCAATAACTTGACCAACTCGGAGTGTACATGCTCTGCGAGGGATGTGCCAACCTTGACTTCTCTTCTGACCTCATCAGTACCAAGATTGATAACTTCCACTGGCTCTTTGTGTGGCTGAATCTCTCTATGCTCATGCTCAAGGAGCCTTGCTAGTTCAGTCGGTAACTCACAATCTTCCTCACCATCTTCTTCGGCTTGGTTAATTGGAATTCCAGAATTACAATGGATGTTTGCCATGTTGTTATCAATGCTTTTATTAGTTCTGCATGTTTATAGATAGAATAAGCTATTTGAAAAGTGAGAAATAAAAGAAACTTTTGCCATTTATTTGTGAAAAGTAAAATAAAGAAAGAAAATAGAGCATGATTTTGAATGCAAAAAAGTTTTATTTATTGATCACACAATATTGCGAAAGCTTGAGGCCCTTTGCAAGCTATCCACTCGTCTCGGGCGAGGACGAGGGTATGAGAAAGCAAAATGCATTACATGTTATATGGGAAAACCACAGGAATTAAGGTAGATGTCCAATTGTTGAGCTTGAAACATGGCGGACACTTGCGCACAAGGCTTGAAGTCTGATTACTGGGACCAGCATCATCAATAGCTGCCACGATGTCACCTTGCTGAAAACCCGCGCTACTGAACTTGATCAAGTTGCACTGCTTCTGACCAGAGGAATCAGATTGACGATCAGGACGGTAACCCAATCCAAAACGATTATGCTTCTCAACCACATCAATCATATGCCCCAAAACACCTTTCTGGATAGTCTCCTTAGCACTCTTAGCAGATGCTAAAGTCAATTGTGGTGATCTACTTTGACTAGTTGAAGCAGAGCTGACATCTTCGAACTCGAGAGACTGTAACGGCACCTCAGCTATACCTACCTCGGTCTCAACGTATTGAAAAGATGATAATTCGATTACAATCAAATCCTCTTCACCACAGACGATGACAAGCTGATCATCAAACATGAACTTCAACTTCTGATGCAAAGTGGAGGTAACTGCCCCTGCGGCGTGAATCCATGGACGACCCAGTAGGCAACTGTACGCAGGATTAATATCCATCACTTGGAAGGTAATGGTGAACAAATGCGGCCCAATATTGATGGGTAAGTCCACTTCCCCAATAACTTGCCTTCGAGACCCGTCAAAGGCTCTGACAACTAAGGCGCTTGGTCTCATCTCGTTTCCTTCCATTGGTAACTGACTCAATGTGCCCTTAGGCATCACATTGAGGGAAGAACCGATATCTACTAGAACACGAGATAACGGGGTGTCTGTGCAGGTTACAGATATGTGCAGTGCTTTATTATGGGAAGTTCCTTCAGGAGGCAATTCTGATTCATTAAAGCCCGAATACCGACTTGCAGTTATGTTGGCCACTACATCATCAAACTTGACGACAAATATATCTTGCATGACATAGGAACTGTTCAAGACTTTCAACAGAGCTGATATGTGCGCAGGCGAACTCATAAGCAAGGACAAAATTGAGATCCTCGAGGGAGTCTGACCCAGCTGATCCACAATCTTAAAGTCACTTTTCTTGATCAACTTAAGGAACTCTTGATCATCAAGGGTCTCTTTGTTCTTCGGAACATCCTCAGATGGGATAGTCAGTACTAGAATGGCAATAGATAACGCCCCTTGTTGATCAACAGGGGTTGCAGATGCAGGTGTATCCTTGGGAGGAACAGCGGTTGGAATTTGCACAGACTTCGTAGTGACCTTCGGAGCAAACACTCGTCCACTATGAGTCATACCTCCATCGACTGTGACATTCACGATCTCAGATTCAGCAAACCTTATCTCCTGACCTCCAGAAAATATGGTAGACCCGTACTTCCAAGGTACCTCCTTAGAATTCTGATACGAAAATGGCTTCAGCGGACAAACAACGATGGGTTGCACCTTCTTCTATTTAGGGGATTCAACTGGAACCTTCCTATAGAAGATGGTGAACGGATCGATATAAGCAACTTCCTCAATAGGTTTAGATCTGGCAAATTGCACTTCGCCGCGGTTCATCAGAATCTGAACACAACCCTTCAGCCTTCGACACTGATTAGGATTATCGTCACAAATCTGACACTTACCATGCAATCCTTTCAACAGCCCGTGTTCATTCAACCTCTTAAAAACCACAGCCATCGGAGTCTTTACTTCGTCGACATTCGTGATTAATTCATCCCTTGAACTATCCCCAATCATGTTAACTGTAGGTCCACCGTGATTCAGCAACGGATTATTCTGAATATTAGGTCCTTCCTCGGCGAAAGTCAGAACCTTCTTATCAATGAGTTCCTGAACTTTGGTTTTGAAAACAAAGCAATCCTCTGTTGCATGTCCTATGTATCCAGCATGATAAGCACAGGACGCATTTGGATTATGCTTCGGGCCAAATGGAGCAATTGTAGGTGCAATCTGCTTGGGGACAATTGCCCCTTGGTGAACCAAGTAAGGAAACAATTCCGTGTATGACACCGGAATTCTGTCAAAATTCAGACGCTTACAGTTTCCTTGACTGGTGTTGTTCTGACGGTTCTGATTCTGCTGATTTTTGTTCTGTTGAGTCTGTTGCTGATTCTGAGCATTCTGAACTGGTTGTTGTGGATGGTACTGATATGGAGGTTGTTGATACTGTGAAGCAGCAATGTATGGATACAGATAATACGGTATGGGAGCCATGAGAGCTTGATACTGAGGAGAAACTTGAGCTGTCACAGCGTTGGCTTTACCATCCTTTTTCTTGGACTGACTGTTCTGAGATTTTCTAGTGGTCGGCTGCTGGGAAGCAGCTCCAGGAATCTTTCCAGTCTTCAAACCGTTTTCAATCCGTTCCCCAATCGTTACAACATCAACGAAGTTCGATGAAGAACTGCCTACCATTTTCTCGTAGTAAGATCCTTGTAAGGTACCCATAAAGATGTCAACCAACCCATTGTCAGAGAGAGCAGGTCGCACACGAGATGCCATCTCACGCCATCTTTGTGTATACTCCTTAAATGTTTCAGTTGAGCGCTGTGACTGATTCTGCAATTGCAATCTAGTGGGCACCAGATCAAGGTTATATTTGTATTGCTTCACGAACGCTTCAGAAAAATCCCTCCAAGTACGGATTTTGCTGCGCTCCAAGCCCATGTACCAATCCAATGAAGCACCAGACAAACTATCTTGAAAACAATGAACTAGCAATTCATCATTATCAATATGGGATGCCATCTTCCTGCAGTACATAGTGATGTGACTACGCGGGCAGCTTAAACCTTTATACTTTGGCAAATCAGGTATCTTGAATTTCTGTGGCAGCACAACGTTTGGAACCAGACACAAATCTTAGGCCTCCAAGCCAAAAGCACAAAACCCTTCAATAGCTCTAATACGGTCTTCCAACAACTTGTAGTCAGCAGGTTTATTCTGATTAGTGGGCCTGACAAGAATTTGAGGATTTAGTAGCTGGGATGCGGTAGGAGCATTCACTTGCGGAGTAGCAAACTAAGAAGGATATACCAAACCTGGATTAATCATCTGACCAACATTCTGCCCCATCGGAACACCATACGGATAATTCGGAGGAGGTATCACAGCAGTTGAGGAAGATGCCCCAGGATAGAACATCCCAGGATGAACATTCTGAACAGCAGTTTGAGTAGCTTGAGATAAAACCGGAACATGAATAGGAGGACCTCTATACACATGTTCTTCTTCGTCGGGAGTTTTAGTGTCAGCCAACTCGGAAGTTTGATGAGTTTGAACCTGAAGGTTCTCAGGATCATCATTCAACACTGGAGGTGGGACAGGAGTAGGCATGACCCATGGATATGCGGCAGCATTCCCATTAGGCATGGGTGCAACAAAAGGCTGATATGGCATGAAGGCACTACCATTATTTGCAATCTGAGGAGTATAATTTGGAGGCATACCCCAAGGAAAACCAGCGGGCATCTTGTTCAAACCGCATTGAGAAATTGTCGGATGAACAACAGGCTGATTCACAGGCTCAACTGGTACTTCAACAGTAGCAGGAGAAGAAATGACAGCAGGAGTAGCCGTAACAACAGGAGGAACGGTCACAACAGGAGTGACAACAGTTTCATCAGTGGGGGTTGTAACAACAGTGGCAGCAGCAGTGGTGTCCCTCTGAGCACGAAGGAGTTCCATGATAATGTCCATGTTTGTCTGAAAATGATCCATCCGACCTTGAAATTAGGCCAGAGTTTCCTTATAAGCAGCGTTCTCAGCTTCGAAGTCAGCCATGATCCTGGATTTGCTTGAGCGAGTGAAATACCGATGTTGAGTCGTCGTCTTTCTACAAGGCTGGAAATGATCAGAGTGAGCAAAGGTTCCCGGATGAAGGACATGCATATGCGGGCATGAATGAATGTAATTTATGCAAAAATAAAGTTTTAAAATGCTTATGCAAAAATTAATTTGACATGATGAGATGATATGCAACATCAGAATCAACAAGCCACCATAGTCTGAATAGTCAAATCTGAACATCTACAAAGGTAGTTCTGTGTTGGTGCGAGATCTGACACAATGAGAGAACAAAGGTTGGAAGAGTCTTAGTTTCCTGCAGAAAAAACCAATATCCCCCTCACAGGTATGATATAGAAAGCGGGATTCTCAGTTTCGGATTCTCGATTTGAGAAGCAATAGTACATTCATCCCTCGGGGTACAATACTATCGCCAAACAAAGAGGTCGTCCACTAATTCCCCCCAAAAAAGGTCATCCTATGGCAAGTTCCCAGCTTTGGGTCCTCGGATCAAGAAGCGTTATGGGTTTGCCATTTCTGGTCTGCCATTATCGCTCCTTGGGAGGAGTGCCTCAACTGAGTCCTTGAGAATGGTCACCAGAGTCGACAGTTCCTCAGGAGAATAACTATTGGTCTGTATCAACATACAGTAGCAGATATCTCCCGATAGAACCTCGTCTGGCTGTAGGTCTCGTGAACACCCGACGTGGCCAACACCACGGGAACGTCACGCCTGCCCACGCTAATACCTATGTGTATGCTCAAGCCTGGGTAGTGGGATTATCTCTCAAGTAGCAACCCAACCGACAACAGCAAAGAAAATAGCAGACATCCAGAATATACAGCATATGAATATTTAAAGTAGTAAAGAAATGCAGTAAATAAACAGAAAGCTAAAGCAAGTAAAATAAAGCGAGTAAAGCGCGAAAGATAAACACCCAAACAAGCAAGAGAGCAAACAAAACTAGGCTAAACCCCTCAAGGGATGGACCAGCAAGAGGTCAATCTCTCCCCAGCAGAGTCGCCAGCTGAAGATGGTTGGTTTACATCCTGAGTGAATCGTACACTCAAAGATAACAACAGAGTCGCAACCTAACTTTATTTAGTCCCAAAGGACAGGGAAAATATCGATAAAACCCAAGGGGAAGAGAAACGGGAACGGGGGGTTGGTTATGCGAAAGGAAGGTATTAGCACCTTACGCATCAGTCGTACTCGACGGGAACCATTTCGCTTGCTTCTAGGCTTGGATGACTTATCTATCTAAAGGCTTCTAGCTAAAAGAAAGGAGAGAGAGAGAAAGGGGAAAAGGAAAAGAAAGAAGGAAAGTGCTCGCGGAGGACTGTGGCCCTCGTGCCTATATACCCTCATAGTGCAATGAGGAAATCAGAGCGTCGTAGTTCATGGAACCAGGGGACAGAAAGGGAGGAAGGAAGGAAGAGAGAAGGAAGGAAGGGTGGAAGTGTGCTCGCCAAGACATCGCGTCTCTTGCCTACGTATCTGACATCCGAACGAATGCAGAATCATAGCTTCCGTAGTTTGGGGAACTGAACGGGAAACAAAACAAGAAAGCAACAGGAACACAAAAGGAGTGATGTCAAAACCAAGAGCAAGAGTGAAAGAAAAACTCTACTGGGGAAGACCACACAGTAAGAGCGATTGCACAAGAGACTAGGAAAAGAATGGTGTCAAAACCAAGAAGGAAAGAAACTCCGCTGGGGATGACAAAGAGAATTAGTGTCGAAACCAAGAAAGTAAGAGCAAAGTGAATAGAAAAGAATCCGCTTGGGATCCAAATAAAGGGATGGTGTCAAAACTAAGAGAAAAGGGAGACTCGGTATATTAACTGGCTGGCAGTGGTTAACCGAAGAAAGAGAGTAAGACTCTGGCGAGGAAAAGAGGCTGGTGACAACAGACAGACTGCGATAAACCAAGAGAGTAGGTGCTGAACCAATGAGAAGGTGTTTGACTCAGAGGGGACATCGGTATGTTAACTGATAAACAGTGGTTAACCGAGGAAACAAGGATTGCAACTCTGTGGGAATAGAGAAGCATTGGTTTTAATAGAGAAAACTGTGATTAACCAGAAGAGCGGGTGTAGGACCGATCGAAGGTCGTAACCCAAAAGGGGTGTTGGTATTGACTGAACAAACAACACTTGACCAACGAAGGAGGGTATTGAACCAAAAGAGGTTACTAGCCCAAGGGTGCAAGTATACGAACCAATAAAGGTTGCCAACTGCGGGGTTCGGATTTAATAGGAGAACTGTGATTAACCGGGAAAAACGAGTGATTAACCAAAAGGAGGTGATTAACTCAAAAAAAGGGATTCAATGTTTTAACAGACGGACTGTGGTTAACTGAAGAAAAGGGTGATTAACCCAAGGAAACTCAGTATTTTAACAGACGGACTGTGGTTAACTGAAGAAAAGAGAGTGCAAATTGGTGTTTTAACTGTCAAGCAGTGATTAACTAAACAAAGGGAGAAGAACCAAAAGAAGGTTGCGAATTCCTGGGGATTCGGTTTTAATAGAAAACCTGTGATTAACCGGAGAAAAGGGGTTGAGACTCTTCAAGGGAATCAAAATAGTAATGATTGGCCACAAGAAAAGAATGTTGTGACAGAGGAGAAGAATGCTAAATCAAGACAATGATCTTAACCAAGAAGGATGGTGATTAATCAAAAGAGAGATTGAGAGGTGTAAAAAGTGATCAAGGGTCGACCCGACTGGGGGAATGAGAAACACTATAGCTCGACGATAGAGGTGACTATTCTCAGCGATAGGGCCAACGCCCTTACCTAAGAAATAGTCAAAATGAGGGTAGGACAACTCCCTCCTCATTCATTCTCTAGCACTCAAAGTATAATGCGGAAAAGGAAACAGACAGCGTAACAACCCCAAATTGCACAGTGCTCCTGCGTGGAGAAACGGACAGCATAACAGCTTCAATTGTACCGTGCTCCGATGCGAGGCGCAGCGCGAAACTCCAACTCCAAGGGGGATCGAGAGAGAAAGCTCTAAAGGAAGACTAAAGAGAGGAAAGGGGAAGATCAACTAGTCAAAACATGGTTTCGATCAATTAATCAAAGGGAAAGTCGTGCCAATAATTTACCAAAGAGAGTGGAAAATCGTTAAGGCAAAAGGTGTAAATTATTGATTATACAAAATTAAGTTCATCCATGAAGAATGAAACTTAATGCAAAACCAAGGAAGGGAGTACAAAACAGTACCAAATGATCAACAAATATGCAACACAAAGTCATGCTATGGCGATCAAAGAGAAATGCAAGAATGATTATATTCACATGATGCCAAAACATGAAAAATTTGGATAATAGAAAGTGTGCAACAAAAGTTCATGAATAAGCTTCAAACAAAAGTTAAATGACATTTAAAACATCCATAAAATCAAGCATGCTAATCAATGGAAGTTAAGATGAAGAAAGCATGGCAAACACACTTGAAAATGCAAGAAAATGGCCTTTATGTACAGTGGTAACCGGTTACAGCATATCTGCTAACCGGTTACATGCTTGAAAATGCGTGTTTTTAGTGAAAATTGCACTGTGTAACCGGTTACAGCATATCTGCTAAATGGTTACCACTGTAACAGAGGCAAAAATAACAGTAAAAACAGCTTTTCAAAAGTAGTTTTCAGCACATAATCACTTATCCAGACTATCACATGCTGGATCACGAATTGGTGCACGAAAATTACACCATGTAAGGTCAATTAACACAGATCATAAGCAATAATCATGGAGATCCAAGATCATCAAATGCACGGCAAATTAAATCGAAAATGAAACGGAATTACATCGTAAATGTGTGAAATGATCGAAACAAAGAGTAGAGTGAGATCTACTAACCTACAAGGCTGAGATGTGCCTTGGTAATTGTTGCAAAGTGTTCTTGGTGCAGAAAATTAAAGAAAACCAGAGGAATCTTCAATTTGGTGACGAAACATGTCAAAATCGAGCAAAATATGATAAAGCTCCAAAATGCAAATTCGAACCGTTAGAAGTTGCAGCAAATACTCAAGATTAATCCAAAAGCTAAAATAAATCCAGAAATCCAAGTATAATAGCAAGAATGATGAAGGTTGAGCTCAGGAAATAATCATTTTTGATGTAAAAGTGATTATCCTTCAAAGTAGAAATGAGCTTTGGTGAGGTTTTAGAAAAGACTTGAGATGAAGATGAAAATGTAGCAGAAAAAATCAGAGAGAATGTGAGAGAATTGAGAGTGAATTGTGCAAAATGGTTGAAGGTCCTTGAAAAATGAGTGAAGGTGTGTTTATATAGATTTTTGGTTTGGAGTATGAGAGGTTTGGACTTAGCTTTGGGTTTGGAGTTAGGGTTGGAGTTAGTTGGGCTTGACTCACTGAGTCAAGGTGGTTAACTCAGTTAGTTAGAACCAACTCGGTAACAATCCCAATGTGAATTTCCTCATCCAAAGGTTGGCATGCTTGTAAAACAAGGAACATGGTGCACTTAATTTGGAGTGAAGCATTAGAGTAAATGCACTTGGATTGAATTGAATAGCCTTGAAATGTCTAGAGTAGTCTAGAATATTCCATATGCTGCTAGAATATTGTAGAATCAATGACCAAAGAGAGTGCAAGGAGGATGTCCCAAAAATGCAGCAGGAACTGAAATTTTGCACAGAGTAACCGGTTACATGCTTGAAAACTTGCATTTTTGGTGAAAAATACACTGAGTAACCGGTTACAGCATATGTGCTAACCGGTTACTTCAACCAAATTTCCACAACTTTGCTTGAAAAATGATGTTGAAGTCCTGGTTTCGGTTTTCCATCTCTTGTCTTAATAAATAAACATGGAAACCTTTATTTTGAGCTTGTTTTGATGATGTGATGATCTCGTGAGGATTCAATTAATCGGGCGTGGAAAACCTGAATGTCCTGCAACAAGAAACACACAAAGAAAGTGCGACCGCGTATGCTAACGATGCGAATGCGCATGCTTATGCAAAAGGCAAAAGAGGGAGGTCAAATTTCAGGTTACGACACTCCCCAAGTGGTATCTTCCTCTAACCAGCGAGATTTGAGCCTTGTAGTAAGATTTATTTCCTTTGATGGCTTTTGTTGATCCCTAACAGTATCTTTATTGATATTTCCATCTTGTTGAGATTAGCCAAGTATCTAGTTGTGTTGTGATGTTTATTCATCCTTTGTTTATCTTTATGTCTGTTTTGTCAGCATATTCATATTCATATGCATTGCACGCATTCATTTGTTGTGCATAGCATGTTGTTTCATTTTGCATTTTTGCATCTTGCATTTTTGTAGGTGCTTCCCCGCTCTCTGGTGTTGTTATCCCCGTAGAGTGTGTATGTCCTCCCTCCAATAGAGTGTCGACCCGTAAGCAGAAAGTACCTATCTTTTCTAATTCTCCACTGAGTTTATTCCTTGTGGAAGATGCTTGTTTAAGCTTTCCTCCCCAACTTTATCTGGATGGAATTACTCCTCAGTTGAGTTATTTCCTCATTGAATCGAGTCTTGTTTGACCGTTTCTCTCCAGTTTATTCCTGGATTGGTCTTTGGTCTTTTTTTCTGACAGCGGAAGATTGTTATCCTTTTGGTTTAGTTACCTTGTCGTAGCTATCACTTGGTTGATAGTTGTTAATCTTTTCCTTTTGAGTTTATTACCTTTGTCGTACTGCCCTTAGTAGGTAGTAGGTAATATTTCTCGTATTCTTTTGGTTTGGTTACCTTGTTGTAGCTATCACTTGGTTGATAGTTGGTAATTTTTCCTTTTGAGTTTATTACCTTTGTCGTACTGCTCTTAGTTGGTAGTAGGTAATATTCCTCGTATCCTTTTGGTTTGGTTACCTTGTCGTAGCTATCACTTGGTTGATAGTTGGTAATCTTTCCTTAAGAATTTATTACCTTTGTCGTACTGCCCTTAGTTGGTAGTAAGTAATATTTCTCATATCCTTTTGGTTTGGTTACCTTGTCGTAGCTATCACTTGGTTGATAGCTGGTAATCTTTCCTTTAAGTTTATTGCCTTTGTCGTACTGCCCTTAGTTGGTAGTATGTAATATTTCTCGTATCCTTTTGGTTTGGTTACCTTGCCGTAGCTATCACTTGGTTGATAGTTGGTAATCTTTCCTTTTGAGTTTATTACCTTTGTCGCACTGCCCTTAGTTGGTAGTAGGTAATATATCTCGTTATCGCTTCGGTGTGGTTACCTTGTTGTAGCTATCACTTGGTTGATAGTTGGTAATCTTTCCTTTTGATGTGTTATTTTCACTATCGGGCGTCTGGTAGTAGGTGATCTTTTTCCCAGCGGAGATTTTTCTTCGCATGTTGGAAATGGTTATCCCCTTTATCTTTCCTTTTCCTGTTCCGTCGTTTATTTTGTCTCTTGTGGTGCTATTTTCCCCACAAAGATCTTGTGTTTTGCATACCATTAGCATGACCATATCATCTTGTGGTCTCTTAGGGTCAAAAATTGGGTTTATTGTTATATTTAAGTCTCTTCTATCTCGTCGAGACTAAGATGTCAATCTTCATATCTCATGATAGAAGAAACTTAAATAGGGGCAGTCGCAATACTCTAATTTTATCCCTAAGATCCCACATGTCATTTGTATCAGCTGCATCACAAACAAGATCACAACTTGGTTCTCCTTCCCTTCTCCGTGGGTTTGTTTCTGAGAGAGATCACCAAGCACCCCTATGTTTCTTGCTTGCTTTATGTTTGTTTATATTTACTAACCCCTAATAAAAATACCAAAAATATGTCTTTGTTTCTTTTTGTTTATGTTGCAAAATAGGTAAGGAAGAAATCAAGGATATCAAGCTCAGTTCCTCAGCATTATTCAGGCTCATTTTGATCAGGAATACCCCAAGGTTTAATAACTTGTCTCTCAAGAAAGTCAAAGGTTCATTTGTTTATTTCTATGCCTTCTTTAACAAGTAAACCTTAAGCCAAGACCACAACAATGCAGCAAAAGGTCGTTTTTCACTTTTTCACTGGTGCAATCGATTACACCCCTTCAAAAAAGCGCATGATTTGAAGTTTTTCAGCAGTGCAATAGATTTTCACATTCATACAATCGATTACACTACTGCAGTTTGGCTAAAAATGGTAATTTTTCAGTTCTGCAGCAGTTGACTTATGATTACACTTAGATTGATTCACTCTAGAGCAGTAAAAATCATCATAAAGGTCAACTACATATTATTCCCCTGCCTCATCATGATTAATTCCACCATACACCCTCATTTACATACCTATTTTAAACCAATTGATCTTTGATTTTCTTTCCAAACCAACTTTCAAGCCTCTTTGTGCTCCAAACCTATTCTCTATTTAAACAAATCCCTCCCATTCCCCGAGGATCTTCCATCATTTTCTGAATTTTCTACTCATCAATTCTCATTCTCTCTCACTTTTTGAATTCTTCACTCACTCTCTTCATTTTTCATCTTTCTCAACCATTACTAAAGCTCTCTCAATTGAAAGTTAACAAGTTTTTCATTGAAACTTGTTAATCTTTGAGCTAAACCTCCATCAAAACACTTCTTCTTCATCAAGATTTGTTGAATCTAAGCTTTGGAGATTATTTTTTGAAGTTGATTTTGAAGCAAATTCATATTTGGTTTGTAATTCTTGAATCAACTTTGTTTGAGATTAATTTACATCTCTTACCATGTGATCTCTTGTGATTTGTGTGTTTCTTGATCCATTTGATTTGAAATTGGATTGCATCTGGTGTTTAATTGATGATACTTGTTGTGATTAGCGTGCTTAATTGTTTACATGATCATTTGGTGTTTGAATGCATAAATGGTTATAGAAAAGTAATTTTTAAAACTCATTTTCTATTGCTGTTGCAGGTGCAATCGATTACACCTCCTTGTTTCGCACCTGGAATTGTTGTTCTTCAGGGTGCAATCGATTTGCATATTGGTGCAATCGATTGCACCAGTGCAGGAGGTAGTTTTTGGCTTGTTTTTGGGACAACTTTGTTTCATTTTCTTCTTTCTTCCCTTTTCCCTTTATTTTGCATTGGATCATAGAAATGTGATCATAAGTTTCATCAACATCATTGGAACTTGGGTGTTGATGGAGTGAAAACTCTAATCCACCAAGATGGTTGAATGATGTTGATGATAACTTGATCCTTACTTTGATTCAATTTGATTTTGGTTTTGTTGTTCTCTTCTTCTTCTTTTTCTTTTGGTCAATGAAATCTATGGATCATGGATTGTTGGTTTTCAAGGATGTTTAATCTTCATTATTTCAAATCTATGGATGAATGATCATTTAGATCATTCTTCATACTTTGGAGTAGTGATAGATTGCCTTTGATTAATCGATAAAATTCTTGATTAAGATGAGATCGCTACCTTTTTTCTTTTAGTGTGACAAGCTTTAGGAGAGTGACATATATGTCACTTCTCTAGCTTGTATTAGCACAAATATCGTTATTGACCGGCCTCCCATAGTATGACCTTTTTTATAGGTCGTGCTACGATTGCTTAACATAGCACTACATTTTGTCCCGAATCAAAAATCAAGTTGTTCTTGTAAGTGAGAATGTCAACCTCCTACTCTCCATAGTATGGTGTGAAATAGATTGTCTCTTTGTCATTAAGAGAACTAATGGCATACTTGTTGATTTTATCCAAGTTGGAGCCCTTCTCTTAATGATGTATAGATTCATGTTTTCATGCTTATGGTTGACTAGTCGAGTATTCTCCGAAAAATGACAAAATGTTCTTCATCACTAATACTAACATATTAACTATATTATTGCACTAACTTTACTTTGTGCCATTTAATTTTTTCTCTTTAATTCTTGTCATTTATTTTATGCCTTTACTTTTAGCATTTTATATCATATTATCATCTTGTTTTTCTCTTTGTCCACTTGGACCTTTGTTTATGCTTATGCTCTTTTTTTTTGTCCACTAGGACCTTCTTTTTCTTTTAAGACATTAATAAATATCAAAACACTAAAAAAACTTGGTTCTCTTAATCTCGGACTGTTGTGACCTTGTGATTGAACTTGGACTTTGGATTTAGAACTAGGATCCTTGCCCTATGCTCTTGGAGATTTGAGACCTTGGACCTTTGTGTTGCCTTTGTCTGTTTGTCTGGTAATTTTCCATGTGCAAGTGTTGTTACTTTGACATTGTGAAAATCATCTGATGCATGACTCTCCTAATTGGCTTTTAACCCTTAGGAAGACCTTGCTTTGACTTTGCTATGGCTTAATTTAGGACTTCCCCGAATGCTTTAATTCATCTGGTTATTATACGTGTCGTTTAAATCCAAAAAAGGAAGAGGAATGCTTATGTTGACTTGTTGTCAAAGTGTTTGCTCCTTATGTGGTTATATCTTTCCTTCTTTAGCTTTTATTTTATGTTTTAGGGTAGTTACTTCATCTCATCCCCTTCTTCAATTTTCAAAATCTTCTCCCTTTTTCAAAACCTTCTTGTTTTCAAACTATAACTCTTTCACAATAAACCTTGACTTTTGTCAAATGATTTTTTTCAAACTTCATTTTCTTTAATAAATGTTAAGATACCTTTAAGCATGCTTTGACTATTTCAAAAGACTTAAAAAACACTTAAACTCATTCAAACTTTTGTGCCTTTGTGCACTTTTCATTTAAAACTCTTCACAAAGTTTAGACATGAGTCATTTTCATAGTTGAGATGTAATTCTCCTATTCCTCATAGTATTCAAGATGTTGACATTTTTCACTTAGATGTTGAGTGATAGACTTGTTGATTTTTATCCAAGCAAAAATCCTTCATCTTAAGGTGATGCAAATGTTGTTTTCTTATACTTGTGGGCGACTAGTTGTAATTTTCCTTTTAGAATGACAACTTGTCTTTTCATTTAAAATGAACCAAACAACCCAATTTTGTTATTTGTACCATGAACTACGGAGTTTTGATCCTATATTGCACTTGTGGGTACGTAGGCATGAGGCTCAAGAAGTCTCTCCAAACACAAAAATCTTAAAAAATAATTTCTCTTCTCATCTCCCCAATCTCATATCAAGTAAAACTTTTCAAACCAAAAACCATAGATATTTCAAAGGGTTCCTATAGAGTACTATAGACGTTCTGGGTGCTAACACCTTTCCATAGCGTAACCAACCCCCTTACCCTGTCTCTGTTTGTTTCTTCTTGTTTAGAACTTGTTTAATTTTTGTTCGCTCTTTTTTGTTTCCTTTTGGATAAAATAATAGTGTGGTGACGACTCTTACTTTATGAGTTAAGTTAATCAATAGCTTACACTTACAATTTTTACCGCTACAAGTTGTATTTGAAGAAATAAACATCTCGATTACTAATAAAATAATAACAAATGACAATAATAACTCTCAACAATCTCTTATTCTCTCCGACTCTCATGTTTTGAATGAATACAACATGCTTATTTATACTAGAGAAAAATGCATATCAACCTTCCGTTACGAGTGGTTATATATCACATATCAAATGAGTGATGTAATTTATTACTAAATATGTAATCTATTCAAGCCATACATTACACTTACAACTTTTTTTCACATTTTTTTTCATATTTTATTGTTTTACACTTTGTTTACCTTATTTTACATGAAATTATTGGAACATATAATTCATACACATGACATGATTTGTCACTAATCAATTAGTTAATTTTTTTTTTATAAATTTTAAATAAATATGACCTACTCAAAGTGATACTTATAATACCCCCCTCAAAATCAAGGTGGTTACAAACCCACTTTGAGCCTGATCCTGAGATCCTGAAAAAAGTTGTGATGCCCAAACGCTTGGTGAGTGTGTCAGTTATTTGCAAATAAGTATGACTATGTTGGGTAGGAAACTTCTTGGATGATATATGTTCTATGAAAATTAATGTCAAACATGCTCTGTTTGAGCATGAAGAATAAAGTTATGTGAAAAATAGACAACCCTGAGACTGTCACATAGCTGAGTGGAGGGGGATGAATGCCTAATCCAAATAGGAGATACTCTAACTATAAGAGTTTAGAAGTGGTGTGGGAAAGCGGCCTATAATCAAACTGTGAACTTGATCTATCAACTAAAGAAGGCTTCTTGGAACTCCATGAAACCAAGTTGGAACCAAAGAAAATACAAGATCCAGAAGTTGACCTTCTATTATTAATATCACTTTCCTAATCACTATCAGAGTAGGCTCCAAGAGATAATTTGTTATGATAATTAGAGGGAATAAAAAATAAACCAAATTTAATTGTGCCACTAAGGTATTTGAGGATTATTCTAACAACAGACTAGTGTGAGGTGAATGGAGAAGCCATAAACTAACTTGATTTTTTTACACTAATAAGGCCTAGTAAGAGTGACAGGTTATAATCCACCAACAATGATCTTGTAATGATGAGTATGAGAGAAAGCATTTGTGCCATGATTTCTAAGTTTGAAGTTGTTGAGAATTTATGTAGGTACTCCACCGGCATCTATCATATTGGCTCTTGCAAGTCGGTCTTTGGTATACTTAGATTCAGGGCCGGCCCAATCAACTCGGAGGCCCCGTACTAATTTAAAAAATAAGTCTAATTTTTTTTAAAAAAATACAATTAAAATAAATAAAAATAACATATTAAAATATAATTATATATTAATTAAAAATAAATTTAATTATAATTATTTTGACTTTAAATCTATCTCATTTTTTTTATATAGAATTTTTATCATAATATTTTTTATTTTATTGAATTTGTATTATAATATTTTTTATATTTATTAATATTAATGGTACAAAAATTTGCACATTTCAAAAATTTGGGACCCTCTAATACTTGGGGCCCTGTACTGTAGAGCTTGTTGCTCTTGCACAGGGCCGGCCCTGCTTAGATTGGGACAAGAGGATGAAGCATCGAGTATGATATTAAACCTCAATTCCTAGGAAGTATTCAGTTCTTCCCATTTTTCAGAGCAAACTTAAGATGAAGTATGTTGATGAGATCATAAACTAACTTGGAAGAAGAACCTATATTTAAGATATCATTTATATATACCAAAGCATACATGATGACTCATTTATGAGAGTATATGAACAGACAATGGTTACACTTTCTTGACACAAAACCAAAATGAAATAAGGCTTGGGGTACCTTTTAATACCAATGATAAACTTGATACCAACACTCTGACCATTGCTTATCTAAACTTTATCATTTCCAATGTATGGAATTTTAGTATTCATAAGAAAACTAGAGGAAGTTTGTTGATGAGATACACCTAAATCAATAATCCAAGTTTAATATTCTAACTCACGGGACATGGAGAATTCTTCAATGTATGTAAACCGATCTTTAGGGGCCATCATTGCAGTTAGAGGAGTAGACTTGGAAAAAAAAATAGATGAATCGTCATTGGATTAATATTTAGTATAATGAGAATTGGATCAAGCACAGTTTGTTCTCTATGAGCTTGATGAAGTAATGAAGAACTCATCATACTTGTGCCATAACTCGAATACAACATGACCATACTTGCCACAAAGTTGATGTATTGGCCTTAAGTATAAGGAACTTCCTCTAAAGTGACAACAAGTGGAGTTAGACTTTTTAAGCTAAGTTAGTAGAAACAATTATAAATGAAATTTATTGCCTAAAACATATCATCATGAATTTCTTGAACATACATGAGAGCCTTAACATCAAACAATATAGGAGGTTTAGGGCGACCATATACTTATATAACAAAAGGATTGTACTATTTCAAAAGTCCATAAAAAATCACATTAATTTGATATTATTCACTAATTAAGTCACCAATTAATAGTAATAAACCAAAAATCACTTTGATTCAAAGAACAAATTCGGAAGCATAGCAACTCCCAGTAACTGGAATCAAGAGTAAGATATAAACCTGGAAATGAAAAAACATGAATGTTAGGGTATGAAATAATGTAATGCATAGGCATGGTATCAGAGGTGCTACATATAACTGGACGTGTCTGTGTTGAACTGTGTGAATAGTGTCTGTGCTGAATTGCGTGAACAACAAATGACTGAATATAATAGGATCGACTGCCCACTTTTGTAAGAATACTAGATAACCGGGTAGGTTGGAAGTCAAAGTTACTTGCAAACCTGTAAACGCCCATCCCCTCCCACATGTGGGTTCTAAAACAGAGGATCCTCAGTGTCACGGACTCTCAGGTCAAGAAATGATGACACGTTCACCGTTTTTGGTTTGGCATCATCATCAATCGAGGAGGCCTCAACTGATTCCCCTCAAAAGGTCATCCTATAGCAAGTTCCCAGTCTCGGGTCCTCGAATTAATAAGTGATAATGCGTTCACCATTTCTGGTTTGGCATTATTACCCCTTTAGAGGAGTGCCTCAACTGAGTCCTCGGGAATGGTCACCAGAGTCGACAGCTTTCTAAGTTAACACATTGACATGCACAAGACACGCAAATCAGAATATCTCCCAAGAAAACCTCGTCTGGATGTGGATTTCGTGAAAACCAAATGTACCAAGACGCTACGCAGACCACACTACTTTCCACTCTAGTCCTATGTGTATACTCAAGCCTAGGTATTGGGCTTGTCTCTCAGAACACCCTGCCCGCCAAAGAAAACAACAATCTAGCACAATCCAGTATATATATGGCAGTACTGAAATGTAATAAAGCAAGTAAATGCGATAAAAGTAATAAACATGCAATAACAGCCATAAATAAAGCAGGTAAAGCATACAAATAAACACCCAATAACCAAAAACAAACAAGCACTAGGATTGACTCACTTAGGGATGGGAAAGTCCCCAGCAGAGTCGCCATGTGTCGCTACTGTGAAAATCAACCGGCGGAAAAGACAGAAGAGTCGCCACCGAACGTTATTTATCCCGACGCAGGGAAAGGAAACGATTGAAGAAAACCTGAAGAAAGGGAAATACATGGTCACCGCAACCATAGTCTGGGCTCGGGAGTCGGTTACGCGAGAGGAAGGTATTAGCACCCCCTCGCGTCCATCGTACTCGATGGGATCCACGCTTATTGTTCTGCTCAAAGGGTGTAGGTATCTGAAACTCCACAGCTAACTGGAAAGGAATAGAACAAGAAACGGGGAAAGAAAAGTAAAGGTGACTCGATAAGACATCGTCGTCCTAGGCCTACGTATTCCCTCGGGAGTGGGAAAGTCAGAGTCAACGTAGTTCGGAGGACTACGGGATTGTGGGGAAGGTTGCTCGCCAAGAAATCGTTGTTTTGTGCCTACGTATCCTCAATCAGACAGGAGAGAGGAAATTAGAGCAGTCATAGTTCGACCTATAGGGTCTTTGTTTGTTTGGTGCTTTTAGGTGGACGACGCTAACGTTCGCATTCTAGCAGTTTAGGTGTTTCCGCTCATTGCGTGGAGACTTATGCGTTTACCTATTTGCGGTAGAACGGCAATAGTGTGCCCTTACGATTGGAGTGAGTTAGATAACAAAAGAATCCTGAAGGAAAACGATTTATTTGTATATGTTTTTTAGAAGAAGTGTTTTGATTGGTTTTGTTTGTGATATGTATTGTGCTAAAGATTATGACAAAGGATCAAATGCATTGCAAGATCGACCCGAGACGGGACGTATGCAAAATACCTTAGATAATGTAAGGAGGGACTCCGGCTTATCACTTTCCATGTGCTTAAGGTTCGTGGCGCACTCCACATACGATATTTATTAAGTGTTTTTGCTTTTCTTTTAGAGAGGGAGAAAAGAAACTCAAGTGGTTGAAAGAAAAAACTCTAAGGGGATCTCCATCCTAGAAGTTGTCATGCAATGATTGATCCTATAGTTGAGGTTAAGAGGGAATCTCTACCTATGTTAGCATGCTTGGATTGGTAACCTAATGTCTCTCCTACTTTGAACCTAATAAAAAATTTGATTCAAGCTAGGATTCCTAAGGGAACATGTGATCACACACAAGTAAGCATTAGATGATTCAATCACAATTCAAAGAAGTAAAGAAGAAGTGAGATGAAAGAGAAGTCACATAAGAGTGGACAACAATGTAAAGTAATACAAGTACTTACCATATTCAAACCAAGCTCAACTATTGAATAGTTGAAAGAAATATGCAAAACAATGCACCAATGCATATGCAAATGTCCTAATTCTAAACTAGGAGTAATGTCAAACAATAAGCAAAGTGAAATGAGTCCTAAAGGTGTATGAACCTAAGATGGGAAGTAGCAAAACCTACTATATCACATCTATGTTAATTTCCTAAGAAGTGTCAAAAGAATTCAAGTTATTTCCTACACTAGCACACAAACATTTGTCATTCAAAGACTATGTCAAGTTAATCTTTAAAAGTCACACAAATGAGGCCAAGTCATGAATTCAAGTATCATACATGATGTAATCATATCAAAGGCATGCTTGAAATGTTGAGACGTGATCATGAAATACACATCAAGTCATGTTCAAGAGATTTGAAAACTATACACAAAGATGTCACCTATATCATGTATCATTCACTTATGGCACAACAATGACCAAGTCAACATGAAGTTGACTTATAAATGGCCTAATTCAGAAGCTAAAGCATATTGTAAATGTCCAAGAGTATCTCAAGTTGTCACAAAAACTCATGTCAAACACATTCTCAAAAGTTAGTGTAAGTAAGGAACAAAATCCATCCTATGCATCCTCTAAAAGCATGTGAATTATCAATCATGTACAAGTTTGAAAAGGGCATGTCAAGTAAGTGTCAAATCATACAAGGCATTACCAAATGACCTATAATATCTCACAATTAGGTCTCAAAAACATTGAGCAAAAATGGCATACAAAGGCTCAAGCAAAAAGTTGTCAAAGTGGCAAGGTAGCATGTACAAATTTACACAAAAGTAGCATCAATTAGAGGTCACCAAAAAGGACCTATAAAATGGTATTAGGAGGAGTTACCTCATGTTCAAAAAATTGCAGATCAATGATCAAGAGATCCTAAATGGATTGCATAGATGCATCATCAAACTTCAATCAATTAGGTAAGCATTACATAAGAGTCGGGTGTGCATTTAGGGTTCAAAGTAAGCATACATATCATGATCAAAAACCAATTTCAAAACATCAAAATGGTGTACAAAGTATCTTCATGAATGTGCTTAAACATGTCAAGAAAGTTGGCCTAAGAAGCCACACACAAGCACCAAGTTCCACCTATCTCTAAACATACATCCACATACTAGGTATGGAATGATCCACTCATGAAAAATAGTTAGAGACCGTGAAAAATCATGAGAAGTTAACCCTAACATGGTGAGGTCATAAGCTAAATATGTCCCAAAAATATGTTCAAGATTCTACACAAAAGTGATTCAACCCATAGCAAACATTAGGCAAGGTATTGCTCAAAGATCATTCAAAACAAGCATCAGAAAGACCTTCAAAGATGAACCAAAAATCATGGAAAAAATCCAAAGTGATCATCAATGTGTCATACAATCATGTGATTAATGGAATACAAAAATTGAGGTCCAAAATAGTTGGGAAAAAATGATTTCAAGTCATTATGCACAAGATATGTCAATTTGAACACGTCCCAAACAAAATTCCAAAACAAATATTGAAAATATAAAAAATTGGAATTAAAAAAAATGTCAAAATTTAATTAAGATGTTAAAGGTCACTCATGAATTTTCTTAGAATTTTTATACAAATAAACCTATTTTTAAAATTTCATTTTTGAAACAAGTTCCAAAGAAAATAAAATAAAAAACATACAAATGAGGTGGGAGGTGTAGCACTAGCAAAAATCCAGTTCAGAATTACCAATGGGCCAAATAGGGGTGGGGAAAGTAAGGCGCGCAGAGGCCCAGACCAGTTTCACAATTCCTTCTTATTATTAACTTTATTCAGAAAAAAAAAATAAAGAAAAAAAATGAAAGAAATGAAAAAGCACGTGTGGAAATAAGTTGGCATTTCATTAAGGCGTTGGTGAGATCCTATTGGCTGATTGCAAATACATTCACACACAGGAAGGGGTTGTTACACGCTGGAAAATGAATGTTACATGGCCCAATGAATTGCAGACACGCGCGCGCTGACCATGGCTAGGGTTTGAAAACACATTCGCCGGAGATGACCTCCGGTCATCTTCTTCGGTGGGAAGCCACCATGGACGGTGGCGAAAATTCCCAGAACTAAAAAACGAGAGCAATACCCTGCTTGGTTTTTCATGTAGAGTTCAAGTCCAAGCTCAGAAACATCATACAATTACTCCATTGTGTAAAACGGATGGCATAAATTAAACCTTAAAAATCCTAAGTTTCACATTTCACCCTAGTTTCTGCCAAAACATTGCCTCCATCAAGAGGACTTCATTTGCAAGCTTCTTACATGATCCTAACCACAGGAAATGCCCTAACATGATGCCAAAATTTTCAAGATTTCTAATCTGTTTAAGATGCAAATCCACGTGTCAAGAAACCCAAAGACTTCCTGCAAATCTTCTGATCAACCTTGGGAGCAAAATAAATGCTCAAAAACACCTTGAATCTTGACTAAAACTTCTGTTAAATGGAGAAATAAGATGAAACCATGGATGGTTTTATAGTGATTCCAGAGGAGATCTCTTGCAAACAGAAGCAAGAATGATCAATATTGATGAGGATTATGGAAGAATTTTGAAGAAAACTCTCAGGATGAGAGAGTTTCGAAGGCTTGAAGGTAAATATGTGAAAATGGATTTTGGATCTGCTCTTTCTCAATCTGTTGCAACTGAATTGGTTAATGGTTGTTAGAGCTTTAATATGTGAGGTTAAGTGTTGGTTAGTGAGTTAATCATGATTGAAATGTGGGTTAAAGGTGAGTTAGGAAAATTGCCAAATGAGAGGTTATGGAAGTGTTGGCACAAGTTAGGGATTTTTTTCATGTGTATGGAGTGTTGTTATGTATGATGATCGTGATGATGTTAATGTGTGGTGATTGTAATGCTAGTACAGGTCAGAATATGAACCTTGCACACTAAGTTTTTTTTGTCTCTCTCATGGCATATGGGGTAAGGTTGGCGTATGTGCATGTTGTACAAGATTTTGGTTGGCAAAATGTGGTAATTTTGATGACATGAAGTGCATGCATGCATGAGGCAAGAATGACATGTGTTGGTATTGAATTTGGAGTGAAATAGCATGGCATGAACACTTGAAAATAGGTTGAGATGCTGACTTTGGAGTGGGGTATCTCCATGAGTTTTGAACCAAATTGCCCACTCTTTGTAGCTTTGGAAAGAGGGCATTTGATAGAACAATGTTGATGTCAAAAAGAATTTGAGTAGAGGCCTAGAACATCATGGAAAATAGCATTGAAAACATGGTCACAAAACTGAATTTAGGTACTAAGAAAAATTCTAAGTTTTTTCAATTTCACAACTTGAATGCCCCAACTTTGAAGCATCATAACTTTTGATCTATACATCCAAATGGAACATTTATTATATGGTTGGAAAGGTTGGAATGCATACTACAACTTTCATGTTTGATAAAAGTTGAAATGAAGCTTGCATCATGCTGAAAAATGGCTTGGAATATGGCTGCAAACCATGAAGAACTTTCCTAAAACGGAAAGTCTCTAAAACCCTAGTTTTCCAAAATTGGCAGCTTTCCACACAAGCTTGATTTTGATGATTCCTTTGGTATTTCTTGGTAAAATCTCACCCATTGATCATATTTGACATGATGAACATAAGTTTGACCTCAAAAAGTCAAGAGTTGACTTTTTCATTGATTAGTTGACTTTATCCCCAATTTGCCTGATTCTCATTCATCTGGCTAATTGAAATTCTTGTGAAGGAAATTGATGGTCCATAATCCACTCCTAGAGGCTTGAGAACACATAAAAAGTCATGTAATCATGTCTTACCCAAAGAATCAGAAATAAACTGATTTTAGGCAAAACCCTAGTTTTGGCCCCAAAAGATAGGAGATGTTGACTGATAGTCAAAACCCTAATTCCTCGGGAGAGAACGGAGAATCCTTTGAACCAAGATGTTCTATGTGATAAGATGATGTCAAAGCTTCAAGATCCTTGACCATGAAAATGTCATATGCACAGGTACTCAAAACCCTAATTTGATAATTAAGAGATAGGAGGAGGTGGTCCTCTTCAATTTTCTTGCCAATTTCAATCACTTGATGAAATGGTGAACCAAATAAGATGTCCTGAGGCATGAGAAGCCTTTGTAGCTTGGATGCTTGAGTATATTCATTCTTCTTGCTTTGAGCAGCCAATGATAGAAACCTCTGATCCCATGCCTTGGGAAAGCCAATGATGCATGCATAATGCTTATGACCTAAATGTACATGAAATGTGAAGCATAAGCCACTTATTGATGGTATAAATAGGAGGGAAAATTTTGGGGTGTTACAGCTTCCCCTATTCAATCAACTGTGGACCTGAAGGGATGAGAACGGTGGCTTTCAGACATTCAAGGTAAATAGGGATTGAATACCTAAGGAAACAGAAAATTTGCACTC
Source organism: Lathyrus tuberosus (assembly GCA_022829125.1). NCBI lineage: Eukaryota > Viridiplantae > Streptophyta > Magnoliopsida > Fabales > Fabaceae > Lathyrus > Lathyrus tuberosus. The sequence continues at coordinate 2,531,037 of JALAZF010000179.1, forward strand.
TGTAGGTAGAAAAGTAAGGGTAGAAACTTGATGATTGTGGAGGACTCTATTGGGGATAAAATGGTAGGAGAGATTGAACAATCTGTTAGGGAGAAGGAGCGATACAGACGAGTGTCTACAATCACGAGATGAAACGTAGACATAGGTTAGGATCAACGATACGGATGAGTATCGAAAGATGATACGAATGGGAGTCAAAGAATGAGAACAAACACGAACGAGTGATTAGGTTAACGACACTGACGAGTATCGAAAGATGATACTTGCATGTATCAAGGAAAGATGAACACAGACGAGTGTTTAGCTTACCGGTACGGATGAGTATCGAAAGATGATACTTACAGGTATCTAAGAAAGGATGATACAGACACGTACACGTGTACTGAATCGACGACACTTACAGGTATCAAAATATGATACTTACAGGTATCAAAAAAGATTGATACGGACACAGACACGTGTACTGAATCGATGACACTTATTGAAAGATGATACTTACAGGTATCAAAAAAGGATGATACAGACACGTGTACTGAATCGACGACACTTACAGGTATCGAAAGATAATACTTACTGGTATAAAAAAAAGCTGATTAATACACAAACATGTGTACTGAATCGACGACACTTATAGGTATCGAAAGATGATACTTACATGTATCAAAAAAGGATGATACGGACACGTGTACTGAATTGACGACACTTACAGGTATCGAAAGATGATACTTACTGGTATCAAAAAAGGATGATACAGACACGGACATGTGTACTGAATCAGCGACACTTACAGGTATTGAAAGATGATACTTACAGGTATCAAAAACGGATGATACAGACATGGACACGTGTACTGAATCGACGACACTTACAGTTATCAAAAGATGATACTTACAGGTATCAAAAAAGGATGATACAGACACAGACACGTGTACTGAATCGATGACACTTACAGGTATCGAAAGATGATACTTACAGGTATCAAAGAAAGATGAGATGACGACACTTACAGGTATCGAAATATAATACTTACAGGTATCAAAGAAAACTGAATTGATGATCTTGAACGGTATCAAAGAGAACTGGATTGAAGATACTTACCGGTATCGAAAGATGATACTTAGGGGTATCAAAGAAAATTGAATAAACGATACTGACCGGTATCAAAAGATGATACTTACAGGTATCAAAGAAAGATGAGATGACGACACTTACAGGTATCGAAAGATGATACTTACAGGTATCAAAGAAAACTAAATTGACGATCCTGACTGGTATCAAAGGGATCTGGATTGAAGATACTTACCGGTATCGAAAGATGATACTTACGGGTATCAAAGAAAATTGAATGGACGATATTGAACGGTATCGAAAGATGATACTTACAGGTATCAAAGAAAAATGAGATAACGACACTTACAGGTATCGAAAGATGATACTTACAGGTATCAAAGAAAACTAAATTGACGATCCTGACCGGTATCAAAGAGAACAGGATTGAAGATATTTACTGGTATCGAAAGATGATACTTGCGGGTATCAAAGAAAATTGAATGGACGATACTGACCGATATAAAAAGATGATATTTACAGGTATCAAAGAAAGATGAGATGATGACACTTACAGGTATCGAAAGATGATACTTACAAGTATCAAAGAAAACTAAATTGACGATATGGACCGGTATCAAAGAGAACTGCATTGAAGATACTTACTGGTATCGAAAGATGATACTTACGGGTATCAAAGAAAATTGAATGGACGATACTTACAGATATCCAGGAAAATTAAATGGACGATACTGACTGGTATCGAAAGATGATACTTACAGGTATCAAGGAAAATTTTGAGGGGGGAATGGAATTCTAGTCAAACGACTCTGCTAGGGAACGAAGATCAAAGGGGTAAGATTGACAGATTCACTACCCTAAGGATTGATTGAGGTGCCGGCTTGAGGGCTACAGTTACACGATCTCTTCTGAGTTACATCATTTTGTGATGGGGAAAAAGAGAATCCTAAACAGACAACTCTGTAGGGGAATACCGGTAAGATGAACGAGTTCATTGGCGACTTCACCGGGGATAAAGTAAGATTGAACCTCCTGAGTTAAACCCTTTCTGTCGGGGGAACATCTGGCAAAAAGTATCAAACTTGGCTTATGCTTCGGATGCATATGTTTGAATTTTTCTACGGCGTAATGCTCCATGCGAAATGGAAATGCTACTCGTTTTGAAGATGCTAGGTAATGATGACTACTATATGCAAGATGCAAAGGGAATCCTCTGCTGGGGATGCTGATTAGTAACTCTGCTGAGGGAGTGACCACGGATATGATCTTCTGACTTTCTGTGGGGAAAAATCAACAACTCGGTTGGGGAGTAACGTTGGTACATCTAGGCTTTAAACTGCCAAAACTTGCTGCGAAATTCTGTATTCTGCAACTGCAGGGAATGATGACTTGGCTGGGAAGACATCACCTAAATCAGTCTTGCTTTAGGAGAACTTATAACCATAGACTTTTGCTGGGGAAATGACAACCTTCTGACCTGGCTGCTGAGGGAATTGAGATCAAACATTCCTCTACTAAGGAAGGAAATATTTGTTGGAGAATAGAGATCAACCAAGTCTCCCATTGGGAAATTATGCTTCCTGACTTGATAAGGAAATTGTATACCAGTACTCTGTGGGGAGATAAACTCTACTGGAGAAGGGACGTCAAACAAGCCTCTTGCTAGGGATGCCCACCTGCTTGGAGAGCAAGAACAAACCATCTTTACCCTGTCTAAGGACTGGAGAAAAGAAAAATCCAACTCTGGCTAAGGAAACCAAACCTATGGACTCTCGCTGGGGAGAATAGAACTCTTTCAAGGACGATACAACCTTAGCTATTTCTGCCGAGAGGACATACATTCTCATATCTGAACGATGCCATGATTGTTGTGAGAAGATAATGGTCTTGCAACGTATGGAATAACAAGGGGATGTCTCAAGTACAACATAACCTATAAAGGAACTTGCCTCTAGGGGAATCACGACAACTTGATGTATTCTGCATCGGTATACTAAACCCTGGAGAAGTAATTATGATTAACTATCTTCTGGAGAGGATAACTTTTCGCTCCTGAAGTGGCCTGCCTCAGTACGAGTCTTGCAGTGATTCTATCCCTGTCTCTGAGAGATTCGCTGAATCTCGACATGATTGCCCCAAACTGGTTGAACTTTAGAGAGATTTCTCGACGTGACTACCCCAGATTGGCTGAACTTAGCACAAATTGTTGAGAAAACCATTACTTGACAGAGTCTTTTGACTACATGCTCCTCAATATGATTACCCAGAAACTTCCTCTTGGAAAAGTTAGACTTCTCGACTGATGCTCATTATGCAAGCTTCATTGGCGTCAAGTACAATGTATGCAAGCAGAAAATGTTTATTCTAAGAATGATTATTCTAATACAACATACATGTTAATCTTGAAGTTTTTATTGAAAGATATCGCCAAGCCCTGTGAACGAATCACTAGTTAAGATGCGACACTAATTTTGAATGAAAGACATTATGCACATGCAATACCAGCAAACATATTAGCCTCACTCATGGGAGTTAGGAACGATGTCTCGTCATAAGTACGCCTTCGGAATAACCTTGCCTCAATTAGGAATTTTGAGGGTTGTAACGTGGCCTGGTTCACGGTTTGAGAAAGAAGAATTTATGGCTCAAGATTTTGTTTGTACCCACCCATTCTCCTTGATGTCCTTCAGTCCTACGTTTAGTTCATTTGGCACAAGCGCTCACCTTCCAAAAGGTTATTGCATGTCATCAGCGATGGTTAAGGAGCCCACAATGTTTTCGAAGTGGCATTCGCTCCTTTCGTCTTTGGTGCCTGTAGTCACACGATTTGCTCTTGCTCGAGGATTTTTCTTTTGTAATCCTTTTCGTTTTTTCTATTCTCTCTTTTTTCATTTGTTTCCCTAAATTTTCCTGGACTGATTCTTTTGAATCCTTTTCGATTTTGATGTCCAGCGGAATGCCCTAACTTTTGCCTAAGTCATTTGTTTTCCAACTTTCGACTTAGCGGGCTTTCTTTCTCCTTTTTTCTTTTCTTTCTTTTTTCTCTTTTTTTTTATCAAATCGTGTGACATACTGGCTGTCTTGATTTTCATAAAAGGATTGTGACTGCTTCACTCCTTGCGGTGAGGGGTAACCATTGTGGTTTCACGCTCCTTGACCTCCTGATGAGGAATAAAAGGCAATGGATTTTTATATGCGCATTCCTTTTGAAATCTGAACGCTTGGTCAAATCAACTGACAACTACCCTGCCCCAGGGTTAAGATGCGAGGGTTTTTTTATACGAAAAGAAACTCCTACTTCAAGGCCCAAAGGGGTTAACGATGGTCTATCTCCCTTATATCTCCGGTGTTTGGGGAGTTGAAACAATGCATGTACATCATCAGCAAGGTTTTGTTCCTAAAAGCATACGACCAGAAAGTTTGTGTTTTCAATTCATCATCCTTCCTCTAAGAGTTTAAGCACGTAAATTGGTATTGCAATGCACAAAAATATCATATGAATGAATAAAAATGAATTACTTCAAGAAAAACATATTCATTGCATTAAGGTCATCATTCAAAACAGACAAGTTTTACATGTATACAATGCTTTGACAAACAATGAAAAATTACAACTGAAAATACAGTAAAGAAGTTGGAAATTGCGATTGTTGAGGAGGTATGACTCCGTCTGGACTTATTGCTTCTGACGATATACTTGCAGTCTGAATGCTCACTTAGAAGGCTTCAGTTGATGTGCAACCTTGTCACACCCTAATTTTTTACCTTAAAATTTGGTACTTTTCCATGTCGTATATTTCATACTGATCTATTTTAGTGTACTCGATTTATTTTTTCGATCACTTGCGCGTCCGATTTTTTATTTATTTGTGGTCCGTTTATTTTACTTTTTTTAACTAATATTATTTAGAATAAATAATTATAGTAATTAGCATTTTATTTTAATTTTATTTTAAATATTTATTTTCATTTTTATTATTATTTCTAATTTAAATAATGTTTAGAATAGATAAATAGGATAATTAGTATTTTTATTTTTATTTTATTTTATTTTATTTTATTTTAAATATTTATTTTTATTTTTAACTAATATTGTTTTTCATAAATAAATAGGATTTTTAGTTTCTGTTTTAAATTTATTTTAATTGAATTGTTTAAATTTCATTTAGCTTTAATTTTATTTAATTTTAATATTAGTTATTTAGGCCTTAAAATGGACACTATGGATATTAGTGTCAATTTGAAAAATAGTTAACCCTAATTTGTTTCATTATATATATGTGTACTGACCGGGAAAAAAGGGGGGAGCAGCCGGCGCATGATATTTGTTAAATTGTAATTCCTAGTGTCTTAGTGTCGAAGTCGAAGTCGAAATAGGATGCTGTCGAAAATGTTTGTTACACAGATTTGTTTAGATTTAGTTAGATTTGTTTAGATCTAAATAGATTTGATTTGGGCTTTTATAGTTTGGGCTTTGTCTTGAGATGCAAACAAACTTAATTCTATAAATAGGGAGTTTCCCTCATTATTTTGTATCAATTACAACACTTTGTAATTTCTCACAGAATTCTGCAGTTGCAGAGTGAGTAATAAGAAGAGAGAAAGTCCCACAGTTTGTGGGCAGCAAGAACATTATTCATCTTCTTCTTCCCTATTTTCTTTCTACTTTTCTGTATAATTGCTGCGTGATAGAAGGAATTCCCATAGCTTTTGGTTAATTCCAACATCTGGTATCTAGAGCTCCGGTTTAAGAGATTCAAGGGCAAGAAATCGCAAGAACGCGATGGCTACGAATCATCCAAACGGCCATTTTCCAGCAAACCTTCCAATTCTCAAGAAAGATAATTATGAGAATTGGTGCAAGCAAATCAAGGTTGTTTTCTGTTATCAAGATTTGTGGTATCTTGTGAAGGAAGGAATAACAACTCTTGAAGAAGGTACGACGGATCAAGAAAAGGCTGCATTCAAAGAATTGAAGAAGAAAGATTATAAAGCTCTCTTTATAATCCATCAATGTGTTGATCCAGATAACTTTGAGAAAGTTAGTGATGCAGAAACAGCGAATGACGCATGGGAGATTCTGGAAAAATCGTTTGGAGGCGCAGAGAAGGTGAAAGAGGTGAGGTTACAAACTCACAAAAGGGCTTATGAATTGCTTCAGATGGAAGACAATGAGAGCATAACAGATTTCTTCACAAGAGTTACGAAACTTGTGAATCAAATCAAGGTGTGTGGAGAAGTGTTGGCGACGAAAGCAGTTGTCTCAAAGATTTTGAGATCGTTGGCTCCAAAGTTTGATCACGTGGTAGTAGCCATAGAAGAATCAAAAGATTTGTCGAAGGTGACGAAAGAAGAGCTTCAAGGGACGCTTGAATCTCGTGAACAAAGAATGGCTGAAAGAGCTGCAGGCAAGTCGAAGAATGATGTGGCCTTGCAAGCTCAATCAGCGAAAGATAAGAAGGGTAAAGAAAAGATGGTCGACAAAGGTAGAGGGAGCTACAACAATTCGACAGGCAGAAGAAATCAGCAAGAGGCGAATTGGTCGAACCATAGAAGGACCCAGAACCAAGGCAACCAAAGAGGTGGTGCTGCAGGTAGAGGAAGAGGTGGTGGTCGAAAGCCTGACAAAAGCCACATTCAGTGTTATAATTGTCACCAGTATGGTCACTATTCGACAAAATGTCCTGAAAGAGAGAATCAAGAAGATGATGCAAAGCTGGCAAAGCATGAAGAAGAAGAAGGTATGATGCTGATGGTTACAACCAGAGATAATAAGAGTTTCAAGGACCAGTGGTACTTGGACTCAGGATGCTCATCACACATGACTGGAAGGAAAGATTGGTTTGTCAACATGAAGCCCTCAATGAAGAACACAGTGAAATTTGCAAATGACAATACTCTAGCAGCTGAAGGTATTGGTGATGTTCTGATTAAGAGGAAGGATGGCAAGAGGTCAGTAATTTCCAATGTTTTGTATATACCAGGCATGAAGAGCAATCTGCTCAGCATAGGGCAGTTGGTCGAAAAGAACTACAAGGTGTTGGTCGAAGACAAGGTGATGAGAGTTGTCGACGCAAGTGGTAGGATGATCTTGAAGGCTCCAATGTCTCAAAATAGAACCTTCAAGATTGAACTAAATGTGATGGAGCACAAGTGTCTTGCAACTGCAACTAGCAGAGATGAGTGGATATGGCATTATAGGCTTGGGCATCTCAACTTCAAAGACATCAGAGATCTGAAGAGAAAGAACATTGTTTCAGGTTTGCCAGAAATTTACATTCCAGATGAAGTTTGTGAGGAATGCGTGCAGGCAAAGCAACACAAGAATTGCTTCAGTAAGGATGCAGGAAGCAGGTCGAAGGGAATTCTTGATGTTGTGTACTCTGATGTATGTGGTCCAATCCAGGTCGATTCTATGGGAGGTAACAAATACTTTGTCACATTCATAGATGATTTCAGTCGAAAACTGTGGACTTACCTTATCAAGAAGAAAAGTGAAGTGATTGAGGTATTTGCCAAGTTCAAATCTATGGTCGAAAGACAAAGTGGTCGTAAGCTCAAGGTTTTGAGAACTGATGGTGGTGGAGAATATGTGTCGAAAGATTTCGACAGACTATGTGAGAAAGAAGGGATTGTGCATGAGGTGGTGCCACCCTATACTCCACAGCAGAATGGAATTGCAGAAAGGAAGAATCGAACCATCATGAACATGGTTCGAAGTATGTTGAAGGGCAAACATCTTCCTAAAGAATTATGGGGAGAAGCTGTTTCGACTTCGACATATCTTCTGAACAGGTGTCCGACGAAGAAGCTAAAAGGGATTACGCCAGAAGAATGTTGGTCTGGTGTGAAGCCAAGCTTAAGTCATCTTAAGGTCTTTGGATCGATTGCACATAGGCATGTGCCAGATCAGTTGAGACGAAAGTTAGATGACAAGTCAAGTCAAATGATCCTGGTGGGATATCATTCGACAGGTGGATACAAGTTGTTCGACCCAGTGAACAAGCAGATTGTGATCAGCAGAGACGTGATCATTGATGAGCTTAAGGAGTGGGACTGGACAGAAAATGTCAACAAAGATTCAGTAAGAATCAGTTGTGAAGAGCCAGCTAGAGAAGCTGAGAGAGAAGTTCGACAAGAAAGTGTCGAAGACCAAGCAGGACCAAGTAGACCTCGTCGAACAAGACAAATGCCAGCAAGGTTGCAGGAATGTGTGATTACATCAGATGATGTTGTCGATGAAGAAGGTGAACTGGTACACTATGCTTTCTATGCAGATGTCGAACCTGTCAATGCAGCTGAGGCATTGAAAGATTCGAAGTGGGTGAAAGTAATGAATGAGGAAATAGAATCCATCAAAGTCAACAACACCTGGTCACTTGTCGAATTGCCTGAAGGCAAGAAGGCAATTGATGTGAAGTGGGTTTACAAAGTAAAGTTGAATCCAAAAGGTGAAGTAGTTCGACACAAAGCAAGACTCGTAGCGAAAGGATTTCTTCAGAAGGAAGGAATTGATTATGACGAAGTCTTTGCACCAGTTGCTAGGATCGAAACAATCAGGTTGGTTGTTGGTCTAGAAAATATGAATAATTGGCACACATGTCAGATGGACGTGAAGTGTGCATTCCTGAATGGCCTCTTAGACGAAGAAGTTTATGCTGCACAACCAGTTGGGTTTGTGAAACAAGGCGAAGAAGGAAAGGTGTACAGACTGCATAAAGCCCTGTATGGACTTAAGCAAGCTCCAAGAGCTTGGAATAAGAAAATCGACAGCTTCTTAAGGGAGAAGGAATTTGTGAAGTGTACAACTGAGCATGGAGTATATGTAAGAAGAAGCAATGGCGAATTGCTTATACTATGTCTCTATTTCGATGATTTGTTGATAGCAGGAAGTTGCAAGAAGGAGATCGAAGATTTCAAACATGACCTGAGTGAGGAGTTTGAAATGTCAAACTTGGGAAATCTCTCATATTTCCTTGGCATCGAATTCTACAAGACTAGTAGAGGTTTGATGATGCACCAACGAAGATATGCAGGCGAAATACTCAAGAGATTTGAGATGCAAGATTGCAACTCAACTTCGACTCCAGCTGAGACCAGACTGCAACTGTCGAAGGATCCAGACGAAGATGATGTCGACCCAACCCAATACAGAAGACTTATTGGGTCACTTAGATACCTTTGTCACACAAGGCCTGACTTAGCATACAGTGTTGGTATGGTAAGTAGATTCATGCAGAAGCCAAAGGTATCACACCTAGCAGCGGCGAAGAGGATACTAAGGTATCTGAAAGGAACTCTCGACTATGGCATTTTGTTTTCAGCAGCTCATGAAGGGAAATAATGCAAGTTAGTGGGATACACAGACTCTAGCTGGTGTAGTGATGCAGAGGATAGAAAATCCACAGCTGGATATGTGTTTATGTTAGGTGGTGCACCAGTTGCTTGGAGTTCGAGAAAGGAGCCAGTAGTGGCATTGTCATCATGCGAAGCAGAATACATAGCTGCTTCTCTTTGTGCATGTCAAGCAACTTGGATGGTGAACTTGGTCGAAGAGATTACAGGGAAGAGTCATGGAGCAATTACCATGAAGATCGACAGCATGTCAGCTATCAATTTGGCAAAGAATCCAATAGCTCACGGTCGAAGCAAGCACATCGAAATGAGGTTCCATTATCTTCGAGAGCAGGTAGCAGAAGGGAAGATGAATTTGGAACACTGCAGAACTGAGAATCAGATTGCAGATATCATGACGAAGGGAGTGCAGGTCGAAGCCTTCAGAAGACTAAGAGCCATGATGAATGTAGATAGCTTAGACACAATGAATTAGGTGGTGTGTTAAATTGTAATTCCTAGTGTCTTAGTGTCGAAGTCGAAGTCGAAATAGGATGCTGTCGAAAATGTTTGTTACACAGATTTGTTTAGATTTAGTTAGATTTGTTTAAATCTAAATAGATTTGATTTGGGCTTTTATAGTTTGGGCTTTGTCTTGAGATGCAAGCAAACCTAATTCTATAAATAGGGAGTTTCCCTCATTATTTTGTATCAATTACAACACTTTGTAATTTCTCACAGAATTCTGCAGTTGCAGAGTGAGTAATAAGAAGAGAGAAAGTCCCACAGTTTGTGGGCAGCAAGAACACTATTCATCTTCTTCTTCCCTATTTTCTTTCTACTTTTCTGTATAATTGCTGCGTGATAGAAGGAATTCCCATAGCTTTTGGTTAATTCCAACAATTTTGAGTGAGGAACTTCATAATTGAAAAAAGTTGAAGGTAAAATTTTTACTATAGCTACTATTAATGCCGGTGGATGTCGTCGGCACCGTACATATGGTTTTATTATAACCAGTTTTCATATCTATCAAGTTTTCATAAATATTATATATAACAAGTTTTATAGTTATAACATATAACAGGTTTTAACAGTATTATTTAACATATGTTTGGATCGAATTGTACATTTTACGAATCGCATGTCATAATCCCGTTTTCTTAACATTATGTAAACCATGTGCTTTTTAACATTATATTGTTATTACTTCTGCACGTTTCATAATGATGGGCATAATTTTGATGGCAAATTATAATATGGCACGTTTCATTACATTGTTATATTTACTTATTTTTATTTTATTTTTTTTCCTCTTATTTTATTAGTTTAATTGGATCGAATTACGTCGATACGCTATTCGCATATTTGTGTGCATGATGCGCGACCTTTGTGCTTAGTTCGATCCGGTTGCGATGATCGCATTTTTGCGTTAGCAACATTATTGATTTTTTTAGCACGTTAAATTTACTTTTTTTATGCATTTTCTATCTCTAAAAATTTAGATCCTCACGATTTGAATCTGGTTGCGATGACCGCTTACGCGGTAGCAATTTGGTTTTTTGTTTGTTAATTCTTTTTTTTATTAGATTTTTCGAATCGAATTGTGTCGATACGCTGTATGTATATTTATGTACGTGACGCGTGACATTCATGTTTAATTTGATCCGGCTGCGATGATCGCAATTCTTGCGTTAGCAACATTATTGTTTTAAAACCTTTTTTTTTTAATTTATTTTTTCTATGCATTTTTTATTTTATAATTTTTAGATCCGCACGTTCTTAATCCCTATTGCGATGATCACGTTAAGTGTAGCAAGGTAATTCGATTTTCATCGGTTTTTATGCGGATTTATATTTGTTTATCGTTGCATTTCGATTTCGGAGTTAAAATCTAATTTAACTTTCGAGAACCGTTTGAGTGCTTATAGTCATTTGCTCGGCTTCTCATAGAGTGATTCCTACATGAATCCACTCTTAGTTAGCTTCAAAGCTAAATTCAGTTGTCATTCGATTTCGGTTGGTTTCGGACCCACATTTGCTTGTTTGGTTGTGTAGTATTTCAATCATTTTCTTACTTCCCATTGATAAAATGTATCCCTCACTCTCATGTGTAATTGTCATTTGTTTTTACCGCCTCTTTCTTTAGATAAATAATTAATAAAAAAAGAACAAAAAATAAAATAAAAGCAATCCTTCATAAAAAATCAAAGAATTTGGTCAACACCAATTGAACAATTAACCCAAGCATCCTTGATCCATATATCAAGTCATACCCTTAGCAAGCAAACAAATAACATAACATAAATAATAACAAGAGGTTCCTGTAGAGTACTACAGACGTTTAGGATGTTAATACCTTCCCTAAGCGTAACCAACCCCCGAACCTAGATTCTCTTATTAGGATTTTCGATCTTTAACCCTTTCCTTTGGATAAAATAAAGACCGGTGGTGAACATTAAGATTTGTGATCCTAGTTAACATAATAGCTATGGTATCCGATTCTCATCGCGACAAACCCGTCTACAGTGAATGTGATGACCTTTGAGTCGATCAGATCTTGAACTTGGTGCTTCAGAGCTCTGTAATCTTCAATGGAATAGCCAGATGCCCCTGAATGGAACTCACATCTTGCAGTCGCATCATAACCTGGTGGTAGCTGGGCATGAGCGGCTAAAGTCCTTAACTGAACTAAATGATGCTTGCAAAGCTCATGCAATAACTATGTGTACAACATAGGGATGACATTAAGCTGCCTTTCAGGCTTCTTCGGTTTTTGTCGTTTCTTCTGAGGATGGTTCTGATTTCGGCACCCAACCTGTCTGGGCGCTTTCCTCTTCAGATCTGGTCGAGGAACAGACAAATGTTGTTGGCGTGAGGATTCTGAAACCCAAGACTGTGGAGTATGCCTCTGTCCTGAGGCAGATCCTGGAGAGATGAGAGGAACATTCATCTCTTTTGCAATAGTGAACTCAATTGCCTTTGAATCAATTAAGTCCTGGACCTTATGCAGAAAGGCCTTGCATTTCTCAATACTATGCCCGGGTGCTCCAGAATGGAAGTCACAACGGGCCTTCGCGTCATAACCTGGGGGAAGCTTACCAGCATGTGGAGCTAGAGTCTGCAACTGAACCCATTGAAGTTGAAGCAGATGTTACAGCAGCAGTGCATACAGCATTGGGAGCGGTTCAAAAACTCTTTCAAGCCTCTTTGGCCTTGATTCATACACTTTGCTCCTAAGATTCTCTTGGGAGACAGGCAATGGCGGTTGTCGAGAAAGTTCTGGACCTTTAGGCTGTGAAGAAGATCCTCGAGGTAAATCACCCTTTGGGAGAGATCCCACAGGCAAGGGAGGAGTGGCAATTTCTGCTGCAGCTTCAAGCATGAGATTGCCTTTCTTTCTTAACATGTTTCTCACGATTTCCATAATCAAGCCCATCTGAGTCTTCAGCTGATGGACTTCTTCTCTCAGCATTTTCTGACCATGAAACAAAGCTTGCATGTCCACCGCAAACTGCCCCACTTGGCTGCGGACTACCATCAACTCTGCTTGAATCTACTCCATTACTTTCTGTTGATTCTGGCGCGTTGAGTAACGGTGAAGGTAAGAGTCAGTAATCCCGCCTGTTCAAGCAAACAAGGTAAGAAATCCAAATATAAACACCTGTTATGCAAAATGAAATGCGTGAATGCATGCATATGCCATGTTTAATCATTTCCAAATTATTTCTATACTCTGATTCCAGTTTTAAAGGGGCGAGGGATCAGATACATTATCGAGAAGATATAACTGGAATAGATAGATATGGCGGAGAGAATATAGCTAGAATAAACGTTGTTGAGAGAATATTGTTGAAACAAATATTGTCGAAACAAATATCTCATCATATAATACTTCAACGAGTCATACAAATATGTTTGGTACAACCATAGGTGATTCCATCGACAAGCCCGATGGTAATCACAATAAACAACATACAGAGACGATTCATTCCCGAAACCCTAGTCCATACAAACTGGTCTTGACTTCCTCGAGAAGTGCTTCGGTATCAGGATGAGTCAGTCGCTCTATCAACCCCTTGATCATCTTATTTCTCTTCCCAATACCTTGGTTCAGCTTACCAATATGCTCCGCGCTGTCATCATCTCCAAAGACATCTATTAGCTTTGCCTTAAATCACTTCAACTATGAATGATATCCTTACAAAGCAACCCATAATCTATCCAAGCAATATCTTTGGCGGCCAGACCCATCAATCTCTGGCTCCACTCTAGATAATCCTTGGTATCCATAAAAGCGCCTGAACGAGGTAGACGGTTTGCAAACCATTTGTAAAAGAGAGGTACACAACAATGAAAAAAATCCTCCCCTTCTTTTCTCGTTTTTATTATGCACTGAATGATAAAGATCCCCCAATAAAGTTGGCACCAGATTCTTCGTCGTAAATATTCAAATAGCATCCACATCAACGAAGTCAGACACATTTGGGAATAGAACAATATCGTACACATAGAGGGCCAATATTGCGTTAAAGTAATCCATCTTTTGGCTTCAGCATACTTGCGAGCTTGGCCAACCAGAAACTCCAACTGAAAACCTTTAAAACCTCCTTTATCGGTAACATTATCATTCAGAAAAGACTGACCCACATAAAGGGCAGCCACAACCTCTTCTCAATTTGGACACTCCTCAGAAAAGAACGGTACTCTCTGCTTGATAGGGATCCCCAAGATGAAATAGAATTCTTCCAATGTTGGAGCTAGAATATAATCCAGAAAGATGAAACAACGCAACAGAGGCTCGTAGAATTGCAAGAGTGTATGAATAACATTGTGTTCATACTTTGTGATATTACGGACAACATTCAATAACCTCCCATATTCCTTTCTGAAATCAGTCAGAACACCAAGATCAACCATATCAACCATTTCATGAAGTAAGTCTAGAGTCGGCTTTGGAAACTTGTACGCCACATTATTCTTTCTCTTGGTATCCATCCTTATAGAAACCCACTGACTGGAATCAAGAGTAAGATATAAACCTGGAAATGAAAAAACATGAATGTTAGGGTATGAAATGATGCAATTCGTAGGCATGGTATCAGAGGTGCCACATATAACTGGACGTGTATGTGCTGAGCTGTGTGAATAGTGTCTATACTGAATTGTGTGATTACCCCTTTAGAGGAGTGCCTCAACTGAATCCTCGGGAATGGTCACCAGAGTTGACAACTTTCTAAGTTAACACACTGACATGCACAAGACGCGCAAATCAGAATATCTCCCAAGAAAACCTCGCCTGGATGTGGATTTCGTGAAAACTAAATGTACCAAGACGCTACGCAGGCCACACTACTTTCCACTCTAGTCTTATGTGTATACTGAAGCCTAGGTATTGGGCTTGTCTCTCAGAACACCCTTCCCACCAAAGAAAACAACAATCTAGCACAGTCCAATATATATATGGCAGTACTGAAATGTAATAAAGCAAGTAAATGCAATAAAAGCAATAAACATGCAATAACAACCATATTAAGCATGTAAAGCATACAAATAAACACCCAATAACCAAAAACAAACAAGTGCTAGGATTGACTCACTTAGGGATGGGAAAGTCCCCAGCAGAGTCGCCAGCTGTCGCAACTGCGGAAATCAACTGGCGAAAAAGACATAAGAGTCGCCACCGAACGTTATTTATCCCGACACATGGAAAGTAAATGATGGAAGAAAACCTGAAGAAAGGGAAAGACATGGTCATCGCAACCATAGTCTGGTCTCGGGAGCCGATTACGTGAGAGAAAGGTATTAGCACCCCCTCGCGTCCATCGTACTCGATGGGATCCAAGCTTGTTGTTCTGCTCAAAGGGTGTAGGTATCTGAAACTCCACTACTAACTGGAAAGGAATAGAATGAGAAACGAGGAAAGAAAAGGAAAGGTGACTCGATAGGACATCGCCGTCCTAGGCCTACGTACTCCCTCGGGAGTGGGAAAGTTAGAGTCAACGTAGTTCGGAGGACTACGGGATTGTGGGGAAGGTTGCTCGCCAAGACATCGTCGTCTTGCGCCTACGTATCCTTAATTAGACGGGAGAGAGGAAATTAGAGCAGTCGTAGTTCGACCTACAGGGTCTTTGTTTGTTTGGTGTTTTTTAGGTGGACGACGCTAACTTTCGCGTTCTAGCAGTTTAGGTGTTGTCGCTCGTTGCTTGGAGACTTATACGTTTACCTGTTTGCAGTAGAACGGAATTAGTTTGCCCTTACGATTGGAGTGAGTGATATGAGAAAAGAATTCTGAAGGAAAACGATTGATTTGTATATGTTTTTTAGAAGAAGTGTTTTGATTGGTTTTGTTTGTGATACGTATTGTACTAAAGACTATGACATATGATCGAATGCGTTGCAAAATCGACTCGAGACGGGACGTATGCAAAACACCCTAGATAAGGTAAGGAGGGACTCCCTCTTTTAACTTCCCATGTGCTTAAGGTTCGTGGCGCACTCCACATACGATATTTATTAAGTGTTTTTGCTTTTCTTTTAGAGAGAGAAGAGAGACTCAAGTGGTTGAAAGAAAAAACTCTAAGGGGATTTCCAACCTATAAGTTGTCATGCAATGATTGATCCTATAGTTGAGGTTAAGTGGGAATCTCTACATATGTTAGCATGCTTGGATTGGTAACCTAATGTCTCTCCTACTTTGAACCTAACCCAAAATTAGATTCAAGTTAGGAATCATAAGGGAACATGTGATCACACACAAATAAAAATTAGATGATTCAATCACAATTCAAAGAAGTAAAGAAGAAGTGAGATGAAAGAGAAGTCACATAAGAGTGGAAAACAATGTAAAGTAATAGAAGTACTTACCATATTTAAACCAAGCTCAACTATTGAATAGTTGAAAGAAATATGCAAAATAATGCACCAATGCATATGCAAATGTCGTAATTCTAAACTAGGAGTAATGTCAAACAATAAGCAAAGTGAAATGAGTCCTAAAGGTGTATGAACCTAAGAGGGGCAGTAGCTAAACCTACTATATCACATCTATGTTAATGTCCTAAGAAGTGTCAAAAGAATTCAAGTTATGTCCTACACTAGCACACAAACATTTGTCATTCAAAGACTATGTCAAGTTAACCTTTAAAAGTCACACAAATGAGGACAAGTCATGCATTCAAGTATCGTACATGATGTAATAATATCAAATGCATGCTTGAAATTTTGAGAAGTGATCATGAAATACACATCAAGTCATGTTCAAGAGATTTGAAAATTATACACAAAGATGTCACCTATATCATGTATCATTCACTTATGGCACAACAATGACCAAGTAAACATGAAGTTGACTTATAAATGGCCTAAGTCAGAAGTTAAATCATATTGTAAATGTCTAATAGTATCTTAAGTTGTCACAAAAACTCATGTCAAACACATTCTCAAAAGTTACTGTAAGTAAGGAACAAAATCCATCCTAAGCATCCTCTAAAAGCATGTGAATTATCAATCATGTACAAGTGTGAAAAGGTCATGTCAAGTAAGTGTCAAACCATACAAGGCAGTGCCAAATGACCTATAATATCTCACAATTAGGTCTCGAAAACATTAAGCAAAAATGGCATACAAAGGCTCAAGCAAAAAGTTGTCAAAGTGGCAAGCTAGCATGTACAAGTTCGCACACAAGTAGCATCAATTAGAGGTCACCAAAAAGGACCTATAAAATGGTATTAGGAGGCTTTACCTCATGTTATAACAAGTGCAAATCAATGATCAAGAGATCCTAAATGGATTGCATAGATGCACCATCAAACTTCAATCAATTAGGTGAGTCGGGTGTGCATTTAGGGTTCAAAGTAAGCATACAAATCATGATAAAAAAACAATGTCAAAACATCACAATGGTGTACAAAGTATCTTCATGGATGTGCTTAAACATGTCAAGAAAGTTGGCCTAAGAAGCCACACATAAGCATCAAGTTCCACCTATCTCTAAACATACATCCACATACTAGGTATGAAATGATCCACTCATGAAAAATAGTTAGGGACCTTGAAAAATCATGAGAATTTAACCCTAACATGGTGAGGTCAGAAGCTAAACATGTCCCAAAAATATGGTCAATATTCTACACAAAAGTGATTCAAACCATAGCAAACATTAGGCAAGGTATCCCACAAAGATCATTCAAAACAAGCATAAAAAAGACCTTCAAAGATGAATAAAAAATCATGGAAAAAATTCAAAGTGATCATCAATGTGTCATACAATCATGTGATTAATGGCATACAAAATTTGATGTCCAAACTAGTTGGGAAAAAATGATTTCAAGTCATTATGCACAAGATATGTCAATTTGAACACGTTCCAAACAAAATTCCAAAACAAATATTGAAAATATCAAAAATTGGAATTTAAAAAAATGTCAAAAATTAATTAAGATGTTCAAGGTCACTCATGAATTTTCTTAGATTTTTTTGCAACTAAAACTATTTTTAAATTTGCATTTTTGAATCAAATTCCAAAGAAAAAAATATAAAACATACAAATAAGGTGGGAGGTTAGCACTAGCAAAAATCCAGTTCAGAATTACCAATGGGCCAGATGAGGGGGTGGGGAAAGTAAGGGGCGCAGAGGCCCAGACCAGTTTAACAATTCCTTCTGATTATTAACATTATTCAAAAAAATAAAATAAAGAAAAAAATGAAAGAAATGAAAAAGCTAGTGTGGAAATAAGTTGGCATTTCATTAAGGCGTTGGTGAGATCCTATTGCCTGATTTCAAATACATTCACACACGGGAATGGGCTGTTACACACTGGCAAATGAATGTTACATGGCCCAATGAATTTCAGACACACGCGCGCTGACTATGGCTAGGGTTTGAAAACACAGTCGCCGGAGATGACCTCCGGTCATCTTCTCCGGTGGGAAGCCACCATGGACGGCGACAAAAATTCCCAGAACTAAAAAACGAGAACACTACCCTGCTCGGTTTTTCATGTAGAGTTAAAATCCAAGCTCAAAAACATCATACAATTACTGCATTGTGTAAAACGAATGGCATAAGTTAAACCCTAGAAATCCTAAGTTTCACATTTTACCCTAGTTTCTAGCCAAAACATTGCCTCCATCAAGAGGACTTCAGATGCAAGCTTCTTACATGATCCTAACTACAGGAAATGCCCTAACAAGATGCCAAAATTTTCAAGATTTCTAACCTGTTTAAGATGTAAATCCACGTGTCAAGAAACCCAAAGACTTCCTGCAAATCTTCTGATCAACCTTGGGAGCAAAATAAATGCTCAAAAACACCTTGAATCTTGACTAAAACTTCTGCTAAATGGAGAAAGAAGATGAAACCGTGGATATATAGTGATCCCAGAGGAGATCTCTTGCAAACAGAAGCAAGAATGATCAATATTGATGAGGATTGTGGAAGAATTTTGAAGAAAACTCTCAGGATGAGAGAGATTCGAAGGCTTGAAGGTGAAGATGTGAAAATGGATTTTGGATATGCTCTTTCTCAATCTGTTGCAACCGAATTGGTTAATGGTTGTTAGAGATTTTATATGTGAGGTTAAATGCTGGTTAGTGAGTTAATCATGATTGAAATGTGGGTTAAAGGTGAGTTAGGAAAATTGCCAAATGAGAGGTTATGGAAGTGTTGGTACGGGTTAGGGATTTTTTCATGTGTATGGAGTGTTGTTATGTATGATGATCATGGTGATGTTAATGTGTGGTGATTTTAATGCTAGTACAGGTCAGAATCTGAACCCTGCACACTTTTTGTTTGTCTCTCTCATGGCATATGGGGTAAGGTTGGTGTATGTACATGTTGTACAAGATTTTGCTTGGCAAAATGTGGTAATTTTGATGACATGAAGTGCATGGCACGCATGAGGCAAGAATGACATGTGTTGGTATTGAATTTGGAGTGAAATAGCATGGCATGAACACTTGAAAACAGGTTGAGATGCTGACTTTGGAGTGGTGCATCTCCATGAGTTTTAAACTAAATTGCCTACTCTTGGTAGCTTTGGAAAGAGGGCATTTAATAAAAGAATGTTGATGTCAAAAAGAATTGGAGTAGAGGCCTAGAACATCATGGAAAATAACATTGAAAACATGGTCACAAAACTGAGTTTAGGTACTTAGAAAAATTCTAAGTTTTTTCAATTTCACAACTCGAATGTCCTAAGTTTGAAGCATCATAACTTTTGATCTATACATTAAAATGGAACATTCTTTATATGGTTGGAAAGCTTGGAATGCATACTACAACTTTCATGTTTGACAAAATTTTAACGAAGCTTGCATCATGCTGAAAAATGGCTTGGAAGATGGATGCAAACCATGAAGAACTTTCCCAAAATGGAAAGTTTCTAAAACCCTAGTTTTCCAAAATTGGCAGCTTTCCACACAAGCCTGACTTTGATGATTCCTTTGGTATTTCTTGGTCAAATCTCACCCATTGATCATATTTGACATGATGAACATAAGTTTGACCTCAAAAAGTCAAGAGTTGACATTTTCATTGATCAGTTGACTTTATCCCCAATTTGCTTAATTCTCAATCATCTGGCTAATTGAAATTCTTGTAAAGGAAATTGATGGTCCATAATCCACACCTAGAGGCTTGAGAATACATAGAAATCCATGGAATCATGTCTTGCCCAAAGAATTAGAAATAAATTGATTTTAGGCAAGACCCTAATTTTGGCCCTAAAAGATAGGAGATGTTGACTGATAGTCAAAACCCTAATTCCTCTAGAGAGAATGGAGAATCCTTTGAACCAAGATGTTATATGTGATAAGATGATGTCAAAGCTTCAAGATCCTTGACCATGAGGATGTCATATGCACAGGTGCTCAAAACCTTAATTTGATAATTAAGAGATAAGAGGAGGTAGTCCTCTTCAATTTTCTTGCCAATTTCAATCACTTGATGAAATGGTGAACCAAATAAGATGTCCTGAGGCATGAGAAGCCTTTGTAGCTTGGATGCTTGAGTATATTCATTCTTCTTGCTTTGAACAACCAATGATAGAAACCTCTGATCCCATGCCTTGGGAAAGCCAATGATGCATGCATAATGCTTATGACTTAAATGTACATGAAATGTGAAACATAAGCCACTTATTGATGGTATAAATAGAAGGGAAAATTTTGGGATGTTACAGGTTGTAATTGTAAAAGCCTTAAGATTTATTACTTACACATTGAATATCTTAGAAATCTTAAGTGCTTTAGGTTTTATTATGGTGATTTCCCGTGCCTCTGATATTAGTATCATGTACACCTTGTTCTCTATTCTGCTGAACTTGTTTAGCAATTTATATTAAGTCTGTCGCTAAGGTTCTTGAGCCATGTAAGTCTCTTGATATGTGCTTGAGCATTGAAAGTCTTACTCAAGTGAATTGATTGAGCAAAAGTCTTGTATCATTGGGATATAATCAAGGAAGTCTCTTGCCAAGATGCTTGAGCCATGTAAGTCTCATGTTATGTGCTTGAGCAATGAAAGTCTTAATCAAGTGGATTGATTGAGCATAAGTCTTGTGTCGTGAGGATACAAGCAAAGAAATCTTGGGCCAGTGTGGCTTGAGCAGGTTGGCTTGGTTCGTGAAATTGTGAGCAGCACGTCTTGAACCTGGGGGGTTTAAGCAAGGAGGCTCATTTCATGGGACTTGGAGCAGAAGTCTTGAGTCTGGAGGACTTAAGCAGGAAGTCTCGGACCTAGTGTCTGAGCAGTGTAAAAGACTCATACAATAAGCAATTGTAATCATGATTTGGTTATAGTGAAAATCTCTTGTGAAGCTAGGGGACTGGACTACTCTCAGTTGGAGAGGAACCAATATAAATCTTTGTGTCTTCTGTTATTATTTATTTGCTTCTGCTAACACTGCTACTAAGTATAATTAGAATCTGAACATCAGTTCAGATTCTGAACTCTGATTAGACGCAAATTTAAAAAAATAGAAAACATAATCCAACCCTTCCCCCTTTCTTGTGTACTTTTCTCACTTTCAGACCTAGCTAAGGTGGTCATCTTATGACAGGCCAGTTCTAAGTTTAGACTACCCAATCCCCTCACTTGTAGAATATAAAGTTTTTATAGGAAGATAGCCTTAGAGTCATGGACTATATCCTTGTTTTACCATGAGAATTAACAAGCCTTCCTACGGTAATCCTTCGGGATAAGTCTCATCTAGGCAGGACCTTATTAACGACCCTTGCGGGTTGATAACATAAGGTCACCGTGAGTTGAAAGGGTTCGAGAAGAGGTCCCTAAAGTCATGGACCAGATTCAAGGTTTCATGATGAAGTAGTGCTAGCCCACCCATGACAAACCCTTTGAATTGATCTACTCTAGGCAGAATCATCATCAAAAACCCCACGGGATAAGAATTCACGGTGGCCAAGACAGGACGACCCCTACTTAACTCATTTATTTTTCTCAAGCCTTGATTTTAGCTTCACACAAGTATATATCCCAGCCAAATGTCATGTGTAATAATAATTAAATCATAAATAAAAATAAATAACAAATAAATAACAAGAGACGACAATAAAGAAAAGCAAACACCCAAAGTAAACAAGCAAAACGCTAAAACCCATGGTTAGGATGAACTCTCTTTAGGGAAATATAAGATATTCCCAACAGAGTCGCTAGCTGTCCCGACCGACAAAATTACAGAGTCGCAATCATCCTTTATTTGATCCAAAGGAACAAAGAAATAATGATAAAACCTAAATTGTAAGGGTGAAACTAGGTTCGGGAGTCAGTTAAATGAGAGGAAGAGTGTTAGGCACCCCTCACCTCCATTGTACTCAATGGGATCCTCCTCTAATTCTAGGGTTAGTGTATGACTACAGATGTTTGCTTATTGTTTAAATATTTATTTATTAAATAAAATTATTTTGATATTTACAAAAAGAAAACCTAAAAATATTTTTTATAATTGTACTCGCTAGGGTTTACAACTCTATGCCTACGTACCCTCATATTAGATGAAGGATCAAAGAATTGTAGTTCTTTTTGAAAATGTTGGTTGGTTGATTGTTTTTATCCCATGAAAAATTCTCACACATTGGGGGCGGAGAAATATTCGATTTTGAAAAATGTCTCAATGCTCAAGAACAAGGGACTTACGATTTGAGGCGTGTTGAGTTGATTTTATCCCTTATGATTAATTATAAAAAATCCCATTAATTTGATTATTGAAAATAACCCATAGTGATATTATATATTATTTATTTTAACCCAAAATATTATATGTTTAATAAACCCAAATACCATATCCCTCATCCTTGATTTTTTATCCCTAAATCATAAAAATTTCCCTTGAACTTTAACCCATACTATCCCTAATTATCCCATAGTTGTCCAAAGAATTAACCCTATTTCCCAATTGATCAATATCCCATAATTATCCCTTTATATTTTTTTTCATTTGAGTTAATCCATTTTTAAGAATTAATCCCTAATGCCTAACTCTTCTAAAATTAATTCCTATCATTAATTTACATCCCTAATTTTAATTATGTTATTTAATTAATTGCCTAATTATCTTTATATTAATCCTTTTTATCATATTAATTAAGTCCTAAAGGTGTTAATCAATTTAAATTATATCCCTAACCATATTTGGTATTTTTAATTCCCTGTTCTTTATAATTATCTAGGTAATTATTTAATTATTATTTTTATATTAATCTCATTATTATTAAACTTTAAATTAATTTAATTAGTTTTAAGTTATAATCCTACTTAATAATTATTTTAAAAATATTAACTAATCCTAATTATTCTAAGAGTTTAAAGGTAGTGCACCGTCAGTGTAAAGAAATATTACACATACATCCAATCAGATTATTTTAAAGTGTCAAATCATAACAGTATTTTAAAAATAAAAGTGTGATGTGGCGGGATACACGCCTGTCATTGGTTGACAGTGTAAAAATATTTTACATTGTCGGTGTATATTCCTTTTTCTCTTATGAGTTTAAAGGTAGTGCACTGTCAGTGTAAAGAAATATTACACATACATCCAATCAGATTATTTTAAAGTGTCAAATCATAACAATATTTTAAAAATAAAAGTGTGATGTGGCGGGATACACGTCTGTCATTGGTTGACAGTGTAAAAATATTTTACATTGTCGGTGTATATTCTTTTTTCTCTTATGAGTTTAAAGGTAGTGCATTGTCAGTGTAAAGAAATATTACACATACATCCAATCAGATTATTTTAAAGTGTCAAATCATAACAGTATTTTAAAAATAAAAATGTGATGTGGCGGGATACGCGCTTGTCATTGGTTGACAGTGTAAAAATATTTTACACTGTCGGTGTATATTCTTTTTTCTCTTATGAGTTTAAAGGTAGTGCACTGTCAGTGTAAAGAAATATTACACATATATCCAATCAGATTATTTTATTTTTAACCATAAATTCTTGATTAATATTCCATAATTACTTTTTATTCTTTCTTTTATTTTTAATAATAACTAATATAACTAACCTAAACTAAATTAACTAAATTAAATTATAGTGGAGTTTTTTTTAAATATCTTTTAATAGTAAAATAAACCTATACTGAATACATTAAATGAAATAATAAAGTAAAGATTGAACTCGAGAGTGCTAATAATATTGTTAGATGGACTCAAACCAAAATGGGAAATCAATCCATGGTTAATGATTTTAATTAACATTTCCTTCACCATAATGATAATTAAGACAAATAATAAAATTAAATGGTAAAAGGGAGATTCAAGACAATGACATTATTAAACTTAAAAAAAAAAAAAAAAAACTCTATTTCATAAAAATAAGATCACCAAGTCACCTTTTAAATTAATTAATTTTACATTACGGGTGAAACTATTTTTGGAGAATCCTTAACCCCATGAGTTTAGTCTTTGAATAATATTTGTATAAGCAGATAAAACATTTAATGAGTAAATGTGTTGGTTATAAAAAAATCAAATTCAAAGCAAATCACGTACGTATAAATGAATCTCAGGTCCATCATAATGCTCCAACCCACCCAAATTAAATGGTTTTAGTGACAACAAAGAAAGAAGAAAGAACTATAGATTGCACATAAAACAAAACTAAAATAAAGTCAAAAGAAATAATAATGATTAAAAAATATATGACATGCATAGAGAGAAAACAAAACAGAAGAAGAAATCCATTCATATTCGTGAAAGACACATATAGTACCCCCCCTCCCTCCCCTTCATGTTTTCAAATAAATCCAAAATCCTCTTACTCATTGTTGTAAAAATCAGAATCACAAACCAAAACTATTATACATAAATCAATCTTATCTCTATCTAATTTCAAAATTCAAACAAAATCAAAGATGATAAAAATGCTTACCGCGAGAAAGACGAAAAACAACAACATTTTTGCCGGAAACAGGTTGGAAACTGGTCGGAATAGACAGGGTCGTCCCCAAAAATTTTAAGGTCCTGGTTCAATTTTAAAAGAGTATTTCTTAATACATCACTCATGTTTCTTAGGTACCACGCAAATTTCCGATTTTGCCCCCTGATTTCGGATGTGCACATCCGGACGCATCAATTTTTAAAAAAAACGTTGATGCGTTCCGGATGTGCAAAACCAGAAAAATTTCTGATCTGCAGATCCGAAAAATAGCAGAACTTTTTTTTTCTAAAATAAGTTTTGTTGGTTGGTCGCATATGTTAATATATCGTCGCAACTTAATATACATTCGAAAACATCCATATATAAAATAAAATAATATATATACATAATAATACTTCTGTCAAAATACAGTACATAAATGTAATAAAAATAGAATACATCAAACAAAAAACTACTGTGTATGGCGAAAGATCTGTCCTGGCTCCCCTGCTCCTCTGCCCCTACCCGCTGTCCTGGCTCGATGTCTGCGGTACTGGAGTGCCCCCCGAGCAATCTCAATAATCCTATCAACGGCAAGTCTGCCACCAGAGCCCTCAGGGAGGTGACCGTCCGCAATGGCCTGCCGCGCTATCTCCTCTATCTCACGACAACGAGGTAGGACATCCTGAGTATGGTCCAGTTGAGACTGCCGCTCCTCTAATATCTCCTGATGAGCAGGTCTCGGTGGCGATCCCTCAGCAGTGGGCACCATGCATGGGTGTGAGACGGTATAGAACCACTTGATGTACCCGGCCGCAACGCTCCAGTCTCTCGGCGCTCTGGTCGCCCGAGCCTCTTCTGGTACCAAGTGGGACTGGAAGTCAGCATATAACTCATCTATCTGCACGCGGGTCAAGCCTAGAGAAGCAGACTCATGAGGCATCCTGGGGATCGTCTGCGTGTAACCAAACAGACGCAAGACGCGCTCCGGCAAGTATCGAGCAGTAATGGTCGAACTGCATGCCAATCATCCTGAGAACAACGAAACCTCATCGAACGGGCGCGTCACACGGTGATCGTCATAAAAAACGTCCTCAGCAGCCATCCGATCAAGATAAACTCTGTAGGGGTCGGGCGCCTGGTTCCCTCTGAGCAGGAGAAATGCAGCAGCACGCGGCATATCCTCAGTGTACCCGTCGACACTCCCCCAACCAGTAATCTTGGGAAAGTGCTGTAATATCCACGCCTGAAATGGAAAACATAACATCGGTGTCAAACATTATAATAAATATAGAAAGAAAAGAAATGAAAAAAAAGACTTAGAATATAAGATTGTTACCACGTATAGTGTACAACTGCCTGCCACAGTCTTGGCTGCCCAGAGGCAACCATCTGAGAGCCTAGCATAGGTGTATGCCAGCGTAGCCGCCCCCCAGTTATACCCATGAATCTCTGTGGTATCCAAAAGATACCTGAGGTAAACGATATCAACGTAAGTGGCGCTGGTGTCCACAAACAGCTGCGTGCCGAGAAGAAACAGATAGTAGCATCTCAGGGCACGCTGCCTGTGGATCTCCACCTCAGCTAGATCACCTGCTACCCGTCCTGCCTCTGCAAGCTCCTCACGAAATCTGCGTGTCAGAAAGGAGAGCCGGACGTGTGCGCCTCTCAACTGCGTCACCTCCGCAAGTGCCTCATCTGGGGTAACCCCAAGCTCCTCAGTTAGCATCTCCGTTGCCTCCACCTTCGACATCTTACCGTGATGGAGAAGGGTGCCCGTGATCGATAGATGTAAAAGGCACGAGATGTCGTCGAGTGTGATCGTGAGCTCGCCGTACGGTAGATGAAATGAGGATGTCTCAGGGTGCCATCTCTCAACAAAGGCCATCAGCATACCGTACATGATCTGGGGATACCCAATCTTAGAAAGGCCTCAGATACCAGAGGTAGCAAGTGCAGACTGAAACCACTCATCCCCTGGCAGCTCCGCCATCATGTCTATAACCTTGCCCCCATGGTTATAGAACTTCTGGGAATCCTTCTCCTGAAAATTTCCAAATAAAACAATGTTACAAATGAAAATATTTTCAACGAAAACAATTCTATAAATAAACCGAGAAAGGTTACCTGTCCTAGCCAGACATATCTGGAAGTATGCTCAGAGTACCCCATGAGTAGGAACATATCAGACGGTCCCCCGGGGTAACCGTCCAGCTCATCGAAATCGTCATCGTCGTCACCACCCTCATGTGTTGGGTGATCACCCTCAAGAACAGGAACAGGGGATGAAATAGGAGCAGCTGATGGAACTGGAGTCTCCCGACGACCCCTGCGTGGGGGCTGAGAACCTGATGAAGCAGCAGTAGAAGCCCGACGCCTCCGAGATGTAGAATCGGTGGCTGACGGGGGAGTGGCCTGAACCTGTGATGTGGATGTGACCTGAACCTATGATGTGGAAGGTTGTGGTGTAGGATGTCCCTCAGCTGTAGGGGCTACCCCAACTCCCTCTGTGCCGAAAGCCTCGGCTGTAGACTGCGTCCGCTCACGTCGGACAGATGCGTGCTGAGCTATCCGTCCATGTATGA
This sequence comes from Lathyrus tuberosus, assembly GCA_022829125.1. Classification (NCBI taxonomy): domain Eukaryota; kingdom Viridiplantae; phylum Streptophyta; class Magnoliopsida; order Fabales; family Fabaceae; genus Lathyrus; species Lathyrus tuberosus. Next base: position 2,558,401 of record JALAZF010000179.1, read on the forward strand.
TATGATCGTCTCTGCCAGCCATGTAATCTGCAAAGCATAATAAATAAATTAGAATTTTTTAAAAATAATTAAAACAAACAAACAAACAAAAAAAAAACCAAGTGTCTTTCGGATTTGCACATCCGGAAGTACGCAAAATATTTAACGTTGGGTGTTTTCGGATTTGCACATCCGGAAGCACTCAGAATATTTAACGTTAAAATCCTTCCGGATCTGTACATCCGGTACGTATTGTCAAGTTCAAAAATAGCAGCCATGGCTACTGTACCATGGAAAAGGGCATTTTAATGCCCTGATCGTCCGTTTGAAGCAGCAAACAATACCTACATTGTCTCTAACCTATGTTATTCATACTACCTAACAATTTCTACACCTAGATGTCTACTCTAAATCGATTACTCGAAAATAACTCCGAAACTCTAAAATTCGAAAACTTACCGATTAAATTGAGATACGGAGGATTTGGAGTGTCTTGATTGTTGTAGAAGTTACTCTGCACCGAACTCGAGTGAAAAAAATCGAGATTTGTGGGATTGAGAATTTGAGAGTTTGAGAGAGTTTGGTGTTTGGAATATGAAAATGTGAAGAATGAGGGGGAGGAAGAAGGTCAGACGTGAATTAATAAACCATTGTTCCGGATCTGCAGATCAGGTAGTTTTCCGGATATGCATATCCGGAACGCATCAACGTTTTTTAAAAAATTGGTGCGTCCGGATGTGCACATCCAGAATCAGGGGGCAAAAAAGAAATTTTGTGTGATGCCTAAGAAACTTGGGTGGTGTATTAAGAAGTCCTCTTTTAAAAATGGGCCTCAATAAAAAGGAAGGTACATTTTTTTTTGTAAAATAATTCATTTAAATAGTAAAAATGTAGGTACCATGAATTGAACCATTCAACTTTGAGTAAAAACAAAAATTTTTTACCACTAAATGGGCTTCAATAAAAAGGAAGATACTTTTTTTTTTATAAAATAATTTATGTAAATAGTAAAAATGTAGGTATCATGAATTGAACCATTGAACCACTGAGCTTTGAGTAAAAACAAAATTTATTTACCACTATGCTAACTAACAAACATCATAAATTAAATTCAATAACTAATATTTATATATTTATATTAGGTTTATAATTTATGAAAAAAAATTTTGAGGCCACTATTTTTTGGAGGCCCTGGGCGGTAGGCTTCCTTGCCCGTGCTCAAGATCGGCCCTGGGAATAGGCGGCAGTAGGAAACAACGGCGGATCTGATGCTTTGATGACCGGAGAACGGATGCACGACGGACAACAACTTACGGTTAGAAGTGCGTCGGATTTCGACTGTGATGCGGTCGGAGGCGTGGCTAAGTTGTGGCAGTTTCGGTGATGAGCAATTTGCGGCTTTCCTTTCCGCAGCGACATTTCCGATTTTTAACACCTTCATCACTTCTTTGTTGTTTTGGGTTTTTCGACCTGTTTTGTGTATTAGAAAAAAAATAAAGGTTGTTTTTGTGTGTACGTACAATGGTTTTCACGTGTACCTGCATTTGGTGGGTGTGCAGCAATTTGATACTATTGTGTGTGATTATTTTTCTATTGTATACGTGTGTATGAATAGGTTAGAAGGGTTAGTTGGTTGTCTATTTATATCAATAAAATTAGGGTAAGGTAATAATTGAGAAATTAAGAGAGAATCAAAATATAAAAGAAAAAATTTTAAATTCAATGATTTCTAATTAAACTAATAAATCTTTTATGATTTTATGCAATAAAGATGACATTTTGTCTTTAAATATTTTTAAATTGGAAAAAATTACCAAAAATAACATAAAACATGAAGAAACTAAAAAAATAAAAATAAAAATAAAATAGGATAAAATTAAATACGAAAATTAATATTTAAAATAAAAAATAAACTCTTCTTAAACTTCTTGACCCCTTTTTTACTCTCTCTTTTTTATATATAATAATAACATAAAGAAAATCATCATTAGAAAAATTTCCTAATTTTGACAATTTGATTGATAAAATGAGAAATAAATTAATTATGATTCAAATAATTAATTAAAATAATTAAATTAATTAATTATTACCAAAAATTATTTACTTGTTCCACAAGATGCAAAAATCTAATTAAGACATTTTTTCGTGATTTTTTAAAACTCTTTTTGGACCAAAAAAATGCATTAAATAAATAATATAATAATTATTAAAATCAAATATGATAAAAAAATGAAAATTATAAATTAAAATACAATTTTTTATTTATTTTATTTTTAAAATAAAGCTAAAAAAAGAGGAAAACTAAAAAAATTGGAAAATGTGGGATTTGAACTCATGACCTTAAACACTTTTGGAGTCCTACACTCTTCTCTACTACCAAATAGGCTACCTCATTCCTTCAAGATAAAATGCCACTCAAACCCATATAATAGTAAAGAGGTGGGCAAAATTTAGAGTACTACATAGAAAAATGCAATGAAAAGTGTTTGTGATTGGAATGTAAAAATGTGAATAATGACAAACTATACGTAAAGCTTAGTGACAATAAACTTTGGATAAAGATAATAGACAAAAAAAGTGATTAATGTCACTAAAAGTAAATTCTTTAATTGAAAAAGACAAAGAATGTCAAGAGTGGGCGCAAAATTATACATTATCTCACAAACAGTTTTTCTCTGTGACATGAGTACTTTAGTTCCATAGAGAATATATGAAATTTGTGAACTTGATCCCATCCAATGAGATCGACTTATATACTAATACAATAGTAACCGTCGACAATAGATAGATCCCTATGTTTGACTCATATTCCCTTATGTGGGTTTCAGCGCTCTAACTCACTTCCACACGTCCTCAAAGTTTAAACTGCTGCAAACCAATCATCGTACTGATAACTTACTTTGAACTCCCTAACTGCCTTTTGTCGAGAGTTTCTAGTTAACTCCTATAGTACTGATGAAACACCCTTCATTTGACTGACTCTTAGGACACAAAATATACTAAGTCCTTAACGTTTGATGAACCTGTCGAACTCAATACTTTGTCGAAGGATTGATTTGCGTAACCCCTTTCGAGACCCTATACATATTTTTAAGATAACGTGATCATAATCTAGTGGATCTGTTCCCAAGACTCCTTCAAACCAAGTATAGTAAGTTGGTCAGACCATCTTGGTCGACATAGTTGACATGTCAAAGAATGGGTCTCTTCATACTTAGTCATTTTAAAACATGGTTATCATCATTCTCTAGTGATTCCTTCAGCTAGAATTTTTCAAGCTAACAGAATGCAAACCATGCAGGTACCTTCTAGACCCACCGTATTGGAGGTTAACAACATTGATTCAAGATTGATTCCGATAAAAAAATGTCGATTTAAGATCAATATTCCCGATACAAGGAGCATTATGATCGCAACCTTTGATCCACAATGCGTATTACAAAATTCCTAACAAAGCTTCGTTCCCTCATAGATTCTGTGATTTTATCCATTTCTAGTTCCGAAACAAAATACCTCTCTAAAAACTAGTCTTTTAATTCTTTCCAAGTCTGAATAGTATCATTTGGGATGCATTGCAACCAATATTTATCACAACCTATAAATAAAAAACTAAACAAATGCAATTTTACCTGATTGTTAGTGGTCTTACCATTTAGCTTGCACATCAAGCATGTCTCGTAGAATTTAGCGATATGTTCCTAAGGATATATGATTGCTTGCCTGTTGAATGAGTTATCCTTCAAACCTGAAAGTATATAATTCTTAATATCAAAAGTCACAGGATTAACCTGTTTAAATCCTAGTGATATTTGTCCAACATCACTCCTCCTACAATAATCTCCTAACACTTGTCTTGCGGGAGTTGCCATATCTTCACTTTCTTCTTTTGGTTTTTCTATGACTTGTAGTGCTTATCATTTTGCTCTACGAATTGTGCGCGCGGTTCTTTTGATTTCTGGGTCTATCGGTACCATTATCAAATCCGAACCTTGCATAAACAAACAATCAATACCTGAGTAGCACTGCACCAAACTAAACAGAATAAAAGTAGAATAAAAATTGAAAATTTAAAATAAAATAAAAAATTGACAAAATAAAACAACAACAAAAATTAAATTCAAAATGCCGCGCAATATTGCCTTGTTGAAATTATCTTCAATCCTTAGCAACAACGCCAAAAACTTGATGGACAAAACTACAAAGTGTACCAGTCTCGTCGAAGTAATACAATTATTCATCTCCACATGAATTATGAATTAAAACAAGAAAATAATAGTGCAATTGAAACTAAATAAATGAGGGGTTTCGATAGCGATTTCGTACGAAAATAAGAATGAGAAAATTAACAGAGTAAAGTTCGATGAGGAAAGGCCATTAGATCTTTTTTTATCAAATCCCTTAATTATACCTGTTGATAAATTGTGCATCTGATAAATTACAATTAAGCTATAATCTCATGGAGAATTAACAAGGCCAATGTACCCAATTCCCTGGCGTACAACTCACTAATTTACACAACAATTCCCTAATTCATTAGGCTAATTCAGAGTTAAGTTAGTCGTTTATAAGTTCGTTAATTCAAAAGTCACAACTTATAATTAACTATTCCTAGTTAATTACTAAGTTAGATAATTGTCTTAATTCAGATCGGTAGACTTACAATCAATAATTCTTACTCATCTGATATCAGTTTGCATACTCATCAACACACAAACAACATTACGCACAAAACCAATTAAATAATGATTATAACATAAAGGATTTCAAATAATATTAAACAATCATATGATCCAACAAAGTACAATCAAGTTCATCTAAAAAGACCTAATCTATAATAACTTAGCTACTCATAGTGACAATAACAATTACCATGAGTTGATAAGAAGTGTGCATCAAAATAAATGGAAAACGTGTTCTCCAATAGCTCCAATGCTCTCTAAATTTGGGATCCAAAACTCTTTAGCTATCACTTTCTATCTCAAATTCGGAACCATAAAAAAAGTAGTAAAATGCTCAATTTATAGCAGCTAGCGCGTGGCACAAAATGTCATTATCACAACCCCGTTACCCTACATCGCGCTCACGATGTAACGTCATTACGCTTACAATGAAAGCATCGCGAGCGTGATAAAACCAATGGTAATACCCTTCTATTTTCCTCTTTTTTCTCCAAATTTCTACTAAGTCTGAACTTTCCTCCACTTGGTTGTTTTTGTTCACTTCTTTGCATTTTCTCATGGTTTTTGCTTATAATTCCACCAATTTTATTAGAAATTGCTCATAAATATTACGTAATGACCGAGTGTGATCAGTTGGATTTTAGTAATTATAAATATGTATCTCTTATGTTATTGTAGTGGGACAATCTTGAGAACTCTAGAGTTTAAGACAAAAATAAGGGTTTAAGGTTTTTTTTGGAAACCTTTGGAGGTATCTATAAGGATTAAAAAAAAATACTTCTAAACACCTTGGATTTATATGATTAATATATTGAGAGTTGGAGAGATTGAGAAACAATTGAGTAGAAAATAGGGTTTGTTCTTGGGAATATGGAAGACTATTTTCTTGTAACTTATATGTAATCTCTTGTAACAACTTTTAGAGTATAGTGAATTGGAAAGTTGCTCTCTTCCCAAACGTAGATCATTTGACCATAATGGGTAAACAAACCTTATGTGTTTCTTGCATTATTTTATCTTCTTCTGCCAAGTTAATTCACTGTCATATTGCATTAAAGATTATTATTGTCGAAGACATTTATTTTGATTATCATTGTTCTTTATCCCACAAATCAATTTCCTTTGTTTGATTGAACTCTGAATACTTCTTTAGAAGTGGTTTTAATTACTCTATCGATTTCATAACAAGTGACACCCACCGTGAAGCAAAAGAGTATTGTTTATAAGTGAGCACCATGGGTAAATGGGAGATGGAAATTTTTTTCAGAGGCAACGATTTTGGGTAAGGGAAAAATTGTAAATTTACCAAGAGTAAGACTTTCACTTGTGTAAATAATTCTTCCACTGGAAGTTGTTATTTTAGTTGCGAGGTAAACTAGTTAAAAGCTTCTATTTGTATTGGGGGACTGTCTTATGAAATCCCAGTCTAGTTCATGAGTTTCTCCATTGAAAAAAAACTCTCTTTTGGTTCGTAAAGACCAGTAAATAAAAATCTCCACAACAGTTCTTGAGGTTAGCCCAATTAAAAGTTATATATGTTAGAGATAAGTCCAATTAAAGTATCTATAGTTTCTGAGTTTAGATCAGTGTATGAATTCATTAGGTTTAAGATTAGCTTGGTAAAAATTCCAATTCAGTTCGTGATCATCCTGTGTAAAATCCCGGTTCGATTCAAAGAATAACCAACTCAAAACTCCGTCTTAGTTCGAGAACAGGCTGTGCAAAATCTCTATTTAAAAAGTTCAATGAGAGACAATTACATGCATTTAGTGTCATATTTATGTAGTAAGGCCTATAAGTAACTAGGAATCTTGAGAAAATGACACCACTAATTCAATATATTTTCTTGTTCTTGTTTCCTTACATTTCAATTTCCAACACTTTGTATTGTCAAGACTTCTTAGAGTAATTCTATTTTAGTTATTTTCTTGCATTATTCAACTTTTACTTCCTTTATATTGTTATTATCATGAACATGTATGAAATTTATGCTCGTGTTGTTATTCTGTTAACTATGTTTGAGTATATATTATTAGGGTTTGAGACATGAAGACCGTCGTACCAGCAAATCTCATGCAAGTTTTATGAATACCGAAAATAACGAGAATCAATATTTTGTTTTGATTTTCGGCTTTTAAAGAAGAATGTTCGCTACGAAGGTAGGAACACGGAAGCGTTATTTATATGCCAAGAGGATATAAATGATGTCTGATTTGGAAAATTGAGCAATGAAATATGAGATTGCGAAAGTGTCTTAGAGTCTACTGAGAAAATACCTTTTTTATTAAAAGAGATTTTAACCAATTTTGTTTACTGTTAAAAATTATTTTTAATATCTGAACGTTTATTAACTAACTTTATAACTTCATTAATCAACTTTTTACTTTTTATTAACCAACTATGTGTTATTACTTAAAATTAAATTTTATATCTGATCGTTTATTAACCAACTTCATCACTTCATTAACCAACTTTTTACATTTTATTAACCAATTTTATTTTAGGCTTAATACCCTTTTTGGTCCTCTAGCTATAGGGGTAGGTCCAAATAAGTTCTCTAGCTTTTAAAAGTTCCAAATTGGTCCCATACGATTTTAAATAGGTCCACGTTTGTCCTCGCCGTTAGAAAAGTTAAAATTTTAATTAAAATCTTGATGACATGGCATGGGTGTGCTGAAGTGTATGTTTCTGAATGAGGATGTGGCACGGTGGTTATAGGTGATATCATTTCCCACTTTTTTTTTCATCAAGTCATTTGTTCAGTTTCTCTTCCATTTCTGTAACCCTAGCACAGCCAGACGAAGAAGAAGAAGATCGCGTGTGAAGACGAAGACAAATATTACGTTTCCAAGACATACGATTGAAGACGAAGTATTATCCTGTTAAGTATCTATGTTCCTTTTGTAGAATTTACGTTTTCAGTATTCTAGGGTTTGTGTCTTAATAGAACAATAGTTTTCGGTAATCTAGGGTTTGTGTGTTGAAATTAGGGTTGTTTCAATGTTCTTTTTGTGAAGTTTCTGCTTGTTTATGATATTAGGTTGAAATGGAAGAAATGATTACCCTCAACATTCATCATAGTGGGGAATTTATGGATTCTGATAAAACGAACTACGTGGGGGTAAATGTAACGAATTAAAGGTAGATGTCGATAGGTGGTCGTATTTTGAGTTGATAGGTGTTTTGAAAGATATAGGGTATAACGAGGTAGACAACATCTACTACAGGGATCCTACATTTGGGATTAATGTGCTTACTGATGATAGAGGTGCGTTAGACATAGCTGACCTATGTAGGGTACACCTCAAGGTTGACATATACATTGAACACCCATTACCCCAACCTGAGTATGTTGATGAGGGTGACACATTAAATGAAGAACCTATTAACATGGAGGATGATATATTAAATGAAGAACCTTTGGATGTTGTGAATGAAGAACAATATGATATTGTTGTTGAACTTGTTGAACAAGCACTTAAGGATGTAAACACTTCTGATGAGAATATGAATTCTGGTGAGGGAGTAAATTCTGGTGAGGGTGTCAAGGCTGGTGAGGGAGTGCATACTGGTGAGGGTGTGACTACTGGTGAGGGTGTGACTACTGATGAGGGTGTCTTGGATGGTGAGAATATGAATTCTGATGAGGGTGTTAAGATAGAGGGTGTTGAGAAAGAGGGTGATGAGAATGGTGATGGGATTCATGGTCAGGTGCATGATGGGAATGATACTTCATCTGATGACAGTGAGGATTCATCCTATAACTATGATAGTGCCTTGGAGCTTGATTTTAGTGATTCTGATGCTAGTCTGGATTATGAGGAAGAACATGTTGCCAAAATGGTGGCATATGATGAGAAACATGAAGGAACAAGTAAATTGAAGAAAAGGAAAGGGGGTGCAGATAGTGGAGAGGAGAATGGAGCTGTGTATGATAGTAAAGAGTTGGAAAGTGGAGGTGACACTGAGGATGAAGAAGAACCAAGGAAGAGGAAACGTCCAATCTTCAAGGCAATGAAAGACATGTAAAACTATAAATGGGAGTTGGGAACCTATTTCAATACCAAAACTGATTTTAAAGAAGCCATTCAAACATATGCTATGCAGAATGGGAGAGGTTTGAAGTTTCTAAAAAATGATAACATGAGAGTGAAAGTGGTATGTAAGCCTGGATGTCAATGGGAGGCATATTGTGGAAAACTTCCTGATGAGGATACTTGGCAGCTTAGGAAACTAGTTGACACACATAACTGTGCTAGAGAGTATAATGTTAAGATGATGAGCACAAAATGGTTAAGCAAGAGATTGCAAAATACATTGAAAAACAATCCTAAGCTTAAGCTAAAGGATATTAAGGAGAAAGCCCTCAAGAAATGGAATGTAGGTGTTAACAAGACCAAGGCTATTAGGGCTAGATTTGTAGCCAGGGACATGGTAGATGGATCTTATTTAGGAGACTACACTAGGATTTATGACTATTGTCATGAAATTTTGAGGACAAATCCTGGGTCAACTGTTAAGATACATGTCACACCAGTTCAAGAGGGAAGTGAGGATGCAAGACCTTATTTCAAGAGATTGTATGTTTGTTATGATGCTTGCAAGAAGAGCTTCAAGATGTGTAGACCAATAATTGGCCTTGATGGCTGTTTTTTAAAGGGTCTATGTGGTGGCCGGATTTTATCTGTAATAGGAACAGATCCCAATGATCAAATGATGCCTATTGCCTTTGCTATGGTGGAAGGGGAAAATAGAGAATCCTGGACTTGGTTTTTAAAGCTCCTCATTGATGATCTGGGTGGAAGAGAAGAGTGTAGGACCTACACTTTCATTTCTGATCAGCAAAAGGTACCCCTAGATTTATTGCCTTTATTTAAGTTTGAATGTTTTTTTATTTAGAATTTAATCCTGAATGGATGAATTGTTACCAAGTGTTGAACAGAGGTTCTGTGTGAGACACCTGTACAACAATTTCAGAAAGAAATTTCCAGGAAAAGTGTTGAAAGAAATCATTTGGAAGGCAGCCAGAGCTACTTATCCACAGGCCTAGGAAAGAGAGATGAGAGGCATGAGGAGGATAAATGAAGAGGCCTACAAACACATGATGCAAACTCCACCACGATTTTGGAGCAAGTCCTATTTCAGAACCACAACAAAGTCTGATACTGTCTTGAATAATATATCAGAAGCTTTCAACAGTGTAATTGTGGAAGCAAGGTCAAAACCTTTGGTTACAATGTTAGAGGAGATAAGGGGATACATAATGGAAAAATGGGCGGCAAATAGGCTAAAGTTCTCTAACTTAGGTGATGATGAAGTCTTGCCAAACATTAAGAAGAAGGTCGAGAAAACCAGCAGTCAGACAAATTCATGGATTGTAAGGTAATATGATTTTCTTTTGATAGGTGGGATTGATGGTTCTGACAGGAAAATAAGAAAAACTGGTATGATTGTGAGGTGCACTAGGTGCAGATAGACTGGCCACAACAAATCAACTTGTAAGATGGCTCAGCCACCACAACAGTCAACACACGTCACCCAGCAAGCAACTCATACTACTCAGCTAACCCAGCAAGCATCTGAAGCAAATCTGGCAACACAGACAAGTCATGCAACAAACTCAGTCAAGCAACCAACTCAGAACAAAACAACTCAGTCAACTCAACCAACTCAGACAAGCAAAACAACTAAACCAACTCAGCTTTCTCAGACTACTACCAAGAAGCCTGCAACACAAGCTAGGCACAAGTTGCCTTTTAAGACACCAGCACAACTTTCAAAAAGACCCACCACCAGATTGAGTGCATCACAGAATGCAGTGGGTCCTACTACTAGGAGGATAACACCAACTAAAAGGAACATTCCAAAGAAATCCTCTTAGGGTCTATAGTTTGTGTTGTATTGTGTAATGCTGTACTAAGTACTTATGGTTACTTCTGTTATGAACAATTTCTACTATTTTGTGTAATGTTGTGTACTAAGCACTTATGGTTACTTATGTCATGAACAACTTCTGTTATGAACAACCTCTGTAATGATTACTTCTGTTATGATGTAATCAGATTATGCTATTTTGTGTAATGTTGATGTAATCAGATTATGTTTATGGTGTTATCATATTATTATGCTATTCTGTTATGATGTAATGGTTACTTCTGTTAAGCTGTTATCATATTATTGTCATAAATTATGGTGTACAAACTGTTACAAACTGCTAGGCTGTAAAACCATTCAGTGTACAAACTGCTAGGCTGTTAAAACATGTTAAACTGTTAAAGACCTGTTAAAACATTTTAAGCTGCTAAATTGTTAAAAACTGCTATTTAGTGTAAAACAGGTGCACAATTTCAGGCCCACAAACTGTTTTATGCCAACTATCATTTAGTGTAAAACAGGTGCACAATTTCAGGTCCACAAATATGTCAACAACACTGAATTACTAGATTTGGTAACAACAACTGATACATCAATCCCCACACCTTAACCAAATTGTACATGTCATGGAAGCAACTTTTACATCAATTTCAACATTCACAACACCTTAACCACTAAAACAAATAACACAATAAAACACATGGACTTTCAGATCATCTTCCATTTCCTAGTGTTCTTCAAAGCTTCTTCTAGAAGCAGATTATTGACCTTCAACACTTCAACCATGCTTTTTTCCTCAGCCAACTCTTTTTGGGCTTCTTCCAACTCCTTAAATTGCATTTCAATCTTCCATTGTAGATTCCTCATGCGTTCCTCGTTGCCATCTCTTGAATCATCATAGAACCATTCAAAAAAACCGCATCCGGCATTCGTGTGTCCCTATACATATATGCAGCCAACTTGTTAACAGTGAAGATGTAATGGATGGAATGTATGTGTTTAACAAAGAAGATTACCTTAAAATGTTTACAACCCCAGAAAAGCTTTCCATAATTTTGGACGGTTCTTGCCTTGCGAAGTACACATAGGTCTCCACAAGCACACATGACTTTCCCAAAACCGGTATAAACTTGCGAATCGACATGGGTTCTTGAAGATGAAGAAGAAACGTGCCCAAAACTCATTATTGGGAAGAAGATGAAGAAGAAACGCCGCCCAGGACTTCGAACGGTTCTTGAAGATAATTGATTTCCCTTTCAATTTGGTGAATTTTGGATGAATTGTGAACCTAGGGTTTGAGATTGAGATTCAATTTATAAAGATTCAGATAACATTGTGAACCTGGAGAAGAAGATGCTGACTGTGCTTCACTCCCCAGCCAACTCAGCATACACATCAGTTTTTTTAACACCGTTAGCATGTATTTAACGGAAAGGATCACTACGAACCTATTTAAAATCGTATGAGACCAATTTGGAACTTTTAAAAGCTAGAGGACTTATTTGGACCTACTCCTATAGCTACAGGACCAAAAAGGGTATTAAGCCTTTATTTTACTATAAAAAGTCACTATGCATGCACTGTACACAGACATTATTCACGGTATTATTCACGCATGTGTGTACTATTTACTTGACCGTTCATAAAAATATATTATTATTTAATAAAAAATACTGTTTATCATATAAATACAGTGAACAGTACATACGTTCTCTAATTTTATAATGTTGCGCAACTGTTTTTTTTAAAACTAAATCAATCCAAATAAATTAATATAAAATAATTTTTTTTACGTGTTATAGAGGTTCAGCTACAAAAAATGGAATTTATATGTAGTGACAATCAAAATCTAAATACGTAAATAAACAAAAATTTCGTCTGTTTTCAATTTTGTTTGGGTTTTGTTTCACTTCCTCGCCGAGCTTTCAACAACTACACACTGCTTCTGTGAACTCAACAGAGAGAGCGATGGAAAGTAGCGAGGAAGAAGATGATTTCCCTTCCATTGAGAGCATCATTCCCCAATCCAAGGTCGACTCTCTCTACCAGTCTCAAACCGAAAAGGTTTGCTTTTTCCTCTTTCACTTCACCATTAATAACAATGTCTTTCATCATTATTCTCTTGAATATTTAAAATTTTTTCAATGTCTTGTAATCATCATTTCTAGATTATAGAAATTAAATTGGGGGTTAATCTTCATTCTCATTATCTGTCTGTTTTGGAACTCGAATCTGCTATTTTGATGTTAAATTTCGATAAAAAAACTTCTCTTTTTGATAGGGTTTTCTATTTTAAACCACATATATAGTGAATGTGTTGCTTTGTGATATTATTTTTATGTGATAAAATGCGATGAAGAGTTTATGTTCGTTTAATTTAATTACTTCTTAGGTCCTATTCGAGTAAACAACTTAATTAATCACTTATAACATAAATGCTTGTCATATAATAGCTTATGTATAAGCAATGTTGTCAAATAGCGGTGCTATTGTGTAGCAAAATGTGAACATGTTGCTATTATTCTGCAATACATTGCTATTTGTAGCTGTATAACCATGTAGTGTAGCAGAATTTGAACAAACCACTAGTTTCTGCAATTCCTGATTGACAACGTTGTGGTGTATAAGCTATTTTTATAATAAAAGATGAATTAAAGTCATTGTTTTCATAAATTATCACCGAGAGGTTATAGCAATAAGTTGAAAACAATTTATAGACATGTCATAAGATCAGTGTTGTCGATGGCGGATGATGGTCCATGGCGGAGAGGCAAAACCCCGCCATACCGGCCGCTTGGCGGCACTTTTATTGCGGATTATGGCAGAAAAACCCGCAATAGCTGCCGATATTTATCATTGCGGCGAGCCCAAAAACCGCCATAGCGGCCATGGCGGGGCAGTTTGATAACATTGCATAAGATATTTCCACAAAACTCTTTCAAACAGTCTCACAAGTCTTGTGCCAGTAAATAAGCGCAAATAAGTCAATCCAAATAGACTTGTAGTAAAATCACTGTGTTTTGGTTATTTTTTTTATATGTTGTAGCTGGTGTTATCAATTGCTGTCCATGGTGGATTGAGGTGGCGGGTTTCTTGACATCGCATTGACCAAATTTGGGAAGGGCGGGAGCACCTTGGTGTTTTATGGCGGATGTTGCGGTGGATTTTTGGCTTTTTGCCATGGTCCGTTATCGATAACACTGGTTGTAGCCCTGGTGTGTTTGCATGTTCCAAGAGTTCCGTTTAAGAACTATTAGATTGGGTAGCATGCTCAACATTATGAGCATAGTATAGCGGCTATGCGTAACTAATCATCACCCGTACAGTGCATGTATCATTAGATGATATTGATTTTAAAACCTGTCATTCATTTCAGGGAATTAGAAAGCTTTGCTGTGAACTCTTAGATTTGAAGGATGCTGTGGAGAATTTATGTGGCAATATGCACTCAAAGTACTTGGCTTTCTTGAGGTAACATATATCAACTAACTTAAAGTTTTAATGCTCCTTTCCGTTCTCCTGTTTTTCCCTATTAAGCAGCTAGCATGCATTTCCCATCCCAATTATTTTATAGTTATCCAGTAAGGAATGATAAAACCTTTATATATCTGTTTACATTTTGTCTATGTTTTATTGATATGACTACAAGCACACATAATAGGTATTTAATGAGTATGGATATGAGACCATTTTTATTTTTATTAATGAAAATGGTGCATTCTATTGGTCTCTAACTGGCACCTATATGCCCTGGTTACCGGTCATATGAGTGATCACCATTTAGCCTTAATCGTTTAACGCAACTTTAACGGTTGTCTCTAAAAAGGGATGAAGTAGTCAACATTTTAATGATCATTTTGATATAGTGGTAAGAATAGGGATAATTGTGAATTAGTTATTAGTGAAGTTGTATTGAAAGTTGTTCCTTGAACTTTTCATTTCAATTTTACCCCTATAGGGCCTATACTAAACAGACACAAGTGCTGTTAAAATGGCGTGGTGGTTTTTTTTTGGCAACCACCATAGCCAATTTGTGAGGGCGTGCGTGCCATGGCGACTCTATAAGCTGCAATGGTGTGTTCATATGGATTTATATGGATTTTTTTGGCATTCTGCCATGTTCCACAATCTGCCTTTGACAACACTGGTAGACACTAAAAAAAATTCATTTTCTTTGGCTGATCTGAACCTGTTAGAATATAAGAAAAAAATTATAATAACATCCAAGTAAAATAGAAACTAACCTTAAGAGATAATCTAAGATTAGAAACTGATCCCTCAAGATATACTAAGATACTCTAACATGAGTCATGATCATATATAGTATAAGATATTTTCTTTTATGCTAATAAGCACGAATAATGCTCCGGTCTATTTTCATTTTTCTTCACTGTATCTTTATGAAGTTTTGGTGACATTTTTCGTAATCCTATTTAATGAACATATTAGCCACTGTCACGACAACCATTTCTGTTGCAAGCATAGCTTGTTAAAGGTTTCTAACCAGGGATACTACAGATGAAGATGAGGATCAAGCTGGTAGTATTATCATTTGCTTAGTTCTGTTAAGAACTCTTAGAATTTGGGCTGTACCTTTCAAGAGTCCTTCATTGGGCGAGAGATGGTCTGAACATATGTTTATAAGTAGAGGCAATTTTCACCTCACAAACCGGTTTTGTAAGATTTAGTTTGGTCCTACCCAAATTCTAAGATGGTATTAGAGCCTATCAGTCCATCTTACAAGCCGATTTGTAGGAATGAGTCAGACCCAATATAAAAATCTAATATAGTAACAGAGTCTATCCAAAATCCATTCAGCCACCTGCTATTAAGTTTCTGCTAACGGGCCACTTAGGCAGTGCTCAAGATGTCTAGTCCTGAGTGTGAGAGGTGTGTGTTAAGAGTACCACATTTGAGGAGGGACGGCCTGAACATATATTTATAAGTGAGGGAAATTCTCACCTTACTGGCGGAATTTGTAAGACTGAGTTAGGCTCAATCCAATTTCTTACAGTACCTAATTCAACCTTACAAAACCGGCTTCTGAGATGACGTGTGCCTAAACTTTATAAGCAATCCTTAGGCCATATCTCTAGACAATGCAAAACTAAACCATCCCCTCACATCCAACACAGTAAGGGTGGTAGAGGCTGCAATGAAGGCAACCCAGATGCCGTAATTAGGCTGCTAGGGCGGTCCGTAATTAAGGCTGAATTTCCAACAATAATCATCTAAGTAGCTTAACCTCATAATATATTGCCCAGTAGGTTAGTTATACTTTAGTATATGTTCAATATATTCATATGCACAAAGACAAAAGCAATTTCTGAGATTGAAGTGTGCACGAAGCGCAAGGTCGCCAATTGGTAAAAAAACCAAGCTTCCCCAAAATTCGAGCTGTTAGCAAAAGGCTTATTAATGGTTCCTATATTTCGATATTTTTGAAATGTTTGAAACCTAAACTGTAAAGTCACCTACTTTTGTTATAATTTAAATCATTTTCCTCTATTTTGCATAATTTTGGTTAGATGTTTGTTCTTGATGTTTTAGGATATCGGAAGAAGCTGTGGAGGTGAAACATGAATTGATTGATCTGCAAAAGCATATATCAGCTCAAGGTATTCTTGTACAGGATTTAATGACTGGTGTTTGCCATGAATTGGATAAGTGGAATCAGTCAAGCAAAGATGTTGATGAAATTCAGCATGAACCTGAGCTCCTTGAGCCTTTATCCAATGAGGTAAATGACCAGAAAACTCTATTCTTGGAAAACATTGATGTACTTCTGGCTGAGCATAAGTTTGAAGAAGCATTAGAGGCGTTAGATGCTGAAGAAAAAAATTCTGCCGAGTTGAAAGTCTCAGGGAATAACTCTTCAGATGAAGGTTCTTCATATAAGTCTGCTCTCATGGAAAGAAAGGCAGTGCTTGAAGACCAGCTAATTGGAATTGCTGAGCAACCTTCTGTTAGTTTTCCTGAGCTTAAGAAGGCCTTGGAAGGTTTGATAAAACTTGGAAAAGGTCCCGTAGCACATCAACTAATGCTGAAATTTTATGGGTCTCACCTCCAAAAAAAAATTGAGGCGTTGCTTCCCTCGAGCTCTCTCTGTCCTGAAACATTTCCTTTTACATTGTCTAAGATTGTTTTCTCTGTTATTTCGTTGACAATAAAGGAATCTGGTTTGATTTTTGGAGATAATCCTGTTTATACAAACAGAATTGTTCAGTGGGCAGAGTGGGAAATTGAATATTTTGTACGATTGGTGAAAGAGAATGCACCATCATCCGAGACAGTGTCTGCCCTACGATCTGCTAGCATCTGCATTCAGGCTAGTTTGAAGTACTGCTCAATTTTGGAGCCACAAGGATTAAAAATGTCTAAATTACTTTTGGTGCTATTGCGTCCTTCTGTTGAAGAAGTTTTAGAGTCAAATTTTCGACGTGCTAGAAGAGTAGTTCTTGACATGGCAGAATCCGCTGAATGCTTACCTTTGTCACCACAGTTTGCCTCTTCACTTTCTGCAGTTGCAACTTCATCAAGTAACATGCTTGTTGAGAGTGGAGTGCGATTTATGCACACAATTGAAGTAAGTTAAACTCATCATATGATATGGATATCATCAAATAAACAATAATTAATGCACTGCCTGCACATTTTTTTGGTTGATGGAATTACGCAACCTTTGATAAAACAGCCTTTGCTTTGATTTTTCCCACCTCTTTTTGCTCTTTCTGTCGTTATAAACATTTATACTAGAGATATATTAAATAATTTGAGAGCACACCGTGCTGGTTAAGAAGAAAAATTTTAAGACTTTTTGGTAGGTTAATAAAATTATTAAATAAGTTTTCATGATACATATTAGGTTTTGACCTATAGTAAATCTTCCTTGATAGCCATGATCTTTAGGGTTTATCTTGTTCTGTTGAGATACTTGTGGAACTAACTGTAGTACTGTCAGTTGATGCGTGACTATTGCTATATGCATACTTTTCTGTTATATATTAACTTTCACATACCTTTCTGCCTTTATGAGTGTATACATACCTTTTCCCGTCCTTTCTACATGTTTTCTTTTGGGGAAATCTTACAAAAGGTAGTCTTGGTACAAGTCTTTCTGGTTTTGGAACTATTCCCTCAACTGTTTGATGATGTTTATTGGTTTATAGTTGATGATTAGCCATTTGTTGATTAAATTCACTATATTTTTCCATAAACCAGAAATAGTTTTTTTTAAGAATTCCCTTATGATTTTTACGATTTTTAAATTGAATAAGTTATTGTTACAATGAGTGGGCTAGGTGCCTGTAATTGGGGGATATTTTTTTAAAAGAAGAAAAACCTGTTAAAATCCCTCTGCATATTTGATAGGAGAGTTCTTTTGTAGAAGGGATGAGAAAACCACCCAAGAGAAACAATGAAAAGTTAGGAGGCATGTTCCATTGTCTGACACCCGTATGACACATGTACACGTGTCCAGCAACTCAGACGAGTGTCACAATTTTTTTCCGTGTTGTGTCAGGGGTAGCGCATATGGTGGAGAAGATAGTGGAAAATAGACTTAGGTGGTTTGGGCATGTAGTAAGAAGATTGGTAGATTCTATAGTAAGGAGAGTAGACTAGATGGAGAGAAGGCAAACGATTAGAGGAAGGAAAAACCTAAAAAGACTATCAGAGAAGTTATTAAGAAAGATCTAGAGATTAATGATTTGGATAGAAGTATGGTTCTTGATAGAACATTATGACGATAGTTGATCCATGTAGTGGACCCCACTTAGTGGGATAAGGCTTAGTTGTTGTTGTTATTGTTGTTGTGTTAGGTGTCCGTGCTTCATAGTATAACAACAAAAGTAAGGATATGAAGCACCTTGAAAGTGTGAGCATTCTGCTCCAACCAAATACCCCTAATGTCTGCAAAATTTGTACATCAGCATGAAGTTTTGGCTTTTTCCTCCTTTTAGATCACTAAGAATAACTGCAACGTCTAAGGATCAATCTTACAGTATACCGAACATGCAAACAACTTATTCCAAACAATTATGCCAGCAAACCACGTAGTGGCTGAGATTTCAACTCAAACAGAAAGAAAAAAAAGTATCAGGGTAATGAGGATTTTTTTAGTGATCTATAACCATTAATATATAATTAGTATTATTCCTATAAATTGCCATTGTCCTAAGTCATAACAGAAGAATTGTCCTTAGAAGGAACTTCTGTTTTCTTAAGGGTTTAGTAGCAAGATTGGTGTGAATAGTGGGGTGTCCTGAAAGCAATAATTGGCTTTTTGTGGTAAGATGATCACACTCTGCCTTTGTCTCTGCATCTTTTCTTCTCTTGTTTTGTTGTTTGTGCATTTCAGTTTGTATGTGACAATAATAAGAGTCTTTCAATGAATTCAAATGAATGATTTTGCTTGGAATTTTGCTTTGTCTTGTTATAATAGAAAATGTTTATTTTTACAAACTATACAGGAGATACTGGAACAGTTAACACCAATGGCTATTGTGCACTTTGGAGGAAATGTACTAAATAGAATCATACAACTATTTGATAAATACATGGACTCTCTTATCAAATCACTACCGGGTCCTTCGGATGATGACAATCTTCCAGAGCTTAAAGAGGCCGTGCCTTTCAGAGCTGAGACAGACTCAGAACAACTTGCAATATTAGGACTAGCGTTTACCATATTGGATGAACTATTACCAAATGCTGTATTATCGACATGGATACTACAAAATGAAAGTAAAGAACCAAATAGTGGACTCGCGGAGAGTGTAGGTTTCAACACAAATGCTAGTGTAGAATTAAAGGAGTGGAGGAAACATCTTCAGCATTCTTTTGACAAGCTTCGAGATCACTTCTGTCGGCAGTATGTTTTGAGTTTCATCTATTCAAGAGAGGGAAAAACCCGATTGAATGCAAATATTTACTTGAGCGATAACAGAGAGGATCTTTACTTGGATTCTGGCCCACTGCCTTCTCTTCCATTTCAGGTCATCATTCTCATTCTCTGCTTTTGCTGTTGCCCTTGTTTTTCTTCTCTAATGATTTGTTTCTTATTTCTTACTCTGGCTGTCCCTTTGTGCGTCCATGTTCTGTTTTTTTAGTACTGACAGGTGTATATTTGCAGGCATTATTTGCAAAGCTGCAGCAATTAGCTACTGTGGCTGGAGATGTATTGCTTGGGAAGGAGAAAATACAGAAAATTTTGCTTGCAAGATTAACAGAGACTGTTGTCATGTGGTTATCTGATGAGCAAGAATTTTGGGGTGTCTTGGAGGATAATTCAGCTCCTCTACTGCCTCTTGGTTTGCATCAGGTACTGTCTAGTCTACATAGATAATGACTCCCAAGTTTATATTATTGCAAGTTACAGGTTGTTTGAATTCTTTTGTTTCCAAATTCAATAATCCAAATGCAACCCGAGTTTTAAAATAGTTCTTTGACTGTTAAATTACATTCTGGAACATATACAAAAGACATAAAAAAAAAGTCTTTTGACTGATGCCTATAATTTGGGTTTAAATTTCTGCCAACACAACCTTGATGCTTACTGTTGTACAAGTCCCTGTTAAATTCATATTTTCAAACATATGATTCTTTTATGGGCTTGTCCTATAGATAAGTGCTATGGTTACTGTTAAGATTAAGAATCCCACAGTGGCCACATACCCAATCCAGTAACGTTGGACGATAGGACATTAGAGGGGTGTATTGGGAAAAATCTAAGTTCCATTTTGAAAAATGATAAGGCTTGAAAAGTGCATATAAAGAATGACATCCTCCACCTTTCAAGCCGGTTTTGTAGTTAGACCCAACTAGAATTCTAATATGGTATCGGGCACTATCAATTCGGGTTACTCACCAGTTATCCACACACCAATAGTAGTGGAAAAGTTTAAGTTTCACATTGAAAAATGAGTAGGATGGTGCATTGAAAAAAATTTAAGTCTCGCCTTGAAAAATGAGTAGGACTAAGAGTTAATAGAGACTGGTATTCCCCATCTTACAAAATGGTTTTGTAAGAATTGGGATAGACTCAATATAAAAACCATAACTGACTTTTTTGTGGCAGCTGATACTTGATATGCACTTTACTGTTGAAATCGCACGGTTTGCGGGATATCCATCTCGACATGTTCATCAGATAGCATCAGCTATTATTGCTCGTGCCATCCGGACCTTCTCCGCTAGGGGCATAAATCCACAGAGGTATTATTGTTATTCATATCCCCGGTCTCGGTTCTTGTTTTGCAATCCTTACTCTTAGTTGTATTTCTTCGCCGAATTCTGACTTCAACAAATTGACATTACCATTTAGTGCACTTCCTGTGGATGAGTGGTTTGTCGAAACTGCGAAGTCGGCAATAAACAAACTCTTGCTTGGGGCATCAGGGTCGGAGACATCTGATATTGATGAAGATCACATCATTGTTCATGACGAGGTTGTCTCAGATTCAGATACCGTTTCTTCTCTCTCTACGATGGACTCTACTGAATCTTTTGCTTCTGCTAGCATGGCAGAACTTGACAGCCCCTCTAACTTGTCTGATCCTGATAATTGAATTTTTCCTATAGCTTTAAAATAGAGTAAGTTATGAAATTTGCTATATGTGATTGTTTTCTAGTATAAAGTATATAATGTATTATAAATTATGTCTGTAAACCTTGTTAGGGTAGCATGATTCCTTGTATTTGAATTAGAAAATTGTGAGCTGGAGAATACTCACAGATTCATATTTATTTGTATATTTTCATTTGAACAGAAGGTAAGTTAATCTGAATCTCTCCCTGTTTTTGTATTATTGTCCAATTGATCAATGAATCTCTCTAGTAATAAATGCTATGAATACTTTGATCATTTATCTTTTAGAAGTTTTATTTTGGTCCCACCTTTCAAACATTATATCATATTGACCCATTCTCTGAAATTCTCACTTGACACTTAGGAATTCAAAGTGACCAGAGATCAATAGAATAAAGTTGTGAAATAAAGCTTAATTTGATTATTGACGATTGAATTGAAATGTTTACACACAAGGGAATTGTACCTAGGTACTTCCAGAGCTATGCTCCTATAGAGAAGCTTGCAGCTCCCTTCTCATGACTAAAATCTTACAACCAAAGGTAACTGCTCAACTATCTTAGGACCATCACCTTCTAAATTGTCTGGTAACCCTTCCTCCTACTCCCTTCTTGAGTGACACGTGAAAAACAGAGTGCACTTTGGACACTTCAGGTAGTTTCAATTTGTATGCTACAGCTCCTATACAAGTCTCAATAGGATAGGGACCAAAATATTTAGCTGCCAGCTTGACATGGATATGAGCTGCTAGTGACTGTTGTCTAAGAGCGTGTAGCTTCATAAACACCCTCCCTCCTACTTCAAAGCACTTCTCTGATCAATTTCTGCCTCCCTCCTACTTCAAAGCACTTCTCTAATCACTTTCTGTCTGTTTGTGATTTCATAATGTCTTGTGCGAGTAACAAGTGTGCTCTCAATTGATGCAAGGCTTCATCTCTGTCAAGTACTTTTCGTTGCATTGCTTCCACCCTTGTTTCACCTATCCCGTAATGAGTAATCAATGGTGGTTTTCTTCCATATACAACTTCAAATGTGGTTTTATCCATGAAAATATTCTGTCCAATGGAGCCACCCCACCCATGACTTGGGTTTATTTGCCATGAAACAACGAAGATACGTCTTAAGACAAAGTCACTATCTCCATTTGTCCATCGACTTTGGGTGATAAGCCAAACTCATCTTTAAATAAGTACATTGTAGCTTGATTAACTCCTTCAAAAAATGACTCATAAATACCAGATCCCTATCATTAACAGTGGAATCGGGTATACAATGCAAGTGTATGACCTCTTTAGTGAACACTTATGCTATACTCTTGGTTGTATACCAATATGGGGGTTATCATAATACCCCATAGAAATACAAAGGTATTCAAACTTACTGACTAGCAAGTAAGGAAACCCTGAAAATGATCAATACCAAAGGTTATATCTTCAGTCAACAACATTATTGTGTCGTATATACCCAACCAATTACAATATTTATTTCTAGTGATACTCTTGAAAATCAGCTCAAGTAATCAACAATTGAATAAGGATTTGTTTTATGTTTGTTTGACCCGTCCTTTGTATTGAACCACTCACAAACAGGCGGGAGTTTAAAGTCAAAGGATACATAAATAAGGTTGACAGATTAGCATTAGATGAAGAGTAAAGTGATCTTGTACTGGGCGAAGAGCCCATAGGAAAGTGACTCATCCTTATTTTACTTATGATTTTGGGAAGAAATGATATAATTTTTTAGAGAATGTCAACAAAGAAGGATGAATATTAAGAAGTAGGATAAAAAAAAGTTTTCAAGAGCTTTCAATAGGGTTTAAAAGAAATAGCAAAGAATAAAGATTAAGGAAGAATATTTTGAAGCTATTTACAAAGACATATTAAGAGTGTTTAGAAGATCTATGTGACTTTTGAGAAATCAAGATTCAAGAGTATCTGAATGAGATCACTCATCCATGACACACAAAAATAACTGAATGAGATAACACTTTTGTGGAACATGATTCTATTGTCAAGATAGTTTTCTCAATCAATTAAGCTATTGTAAACTATTTTTATCTTTTAATTTACTTTAAGTTTTTACATTTCTTAGTTTAATTGCTCAACACCCTCACACATAGTACTGAATGTTTCCAGAATTACTTCTCATCTATTTTCTATTCCCGTAAATTTTAATAACTTCCACCCGGTGTAATAACTGCTTCAACCTGTGTAATAACTGCTTAAGAAAGTCATACGATAGAAATAAAAAGTTAAAAAGCAATGTAACTGTCTTACAGTCACTCATAAAAGAAAAAGACGTGATGGACATTTGTGGTTTTTGTTTGTTGCGATATGCCAGACACTACAAATGCAATATTATGTATGTTCATGATAAAGGGAACTGACATAAAACTACAAGAAACATTGTGATCAAAACAGTACATTGCTAGGAGAATGCTAACAATTATCAGTGTCATGCCACACATCTTGTACACATGCTAATAGTTATCCTTGCATCTCTCTAACAGAGACATCATGCCCTTTCTTCCTCTTTCTTTTTACATTTTTCTTGTGCTAACGTATAGTGGTATATATTGGCCTAAAGGAAGTTGAATTCAACACAAATTTTGATAACTATTGTTTTGATTTTTTATCTATTAGTACTATTGTTTTGATTAATTACTGGGAAAAAGTATTTTTATATATCAATTAATTTTTCATAAATGTTAACTAATATTAATCATAAATATTCATAATTTTCATACTTTCTTTACCACCGCTTTCGGAGTACCAAAGGCAAATTGGCACCATGGCTGGAAAACAGATAAACTCTATCTTTTCTATCCAATCTTATTCCTTTCAATTTTTTTTGTATTTTTTATTTTTACGTGTTTTCATTGGTAGAATGAAGAGATCACATGGATTGTGAGGATATTTTTTAGACATTAGTAAAATTATTTTTTGATTGATGGATTACATGGAAATGCATCTTTTTGAATATATAGAAAAGTTATTTATTCATCTCTTTTTGTCTTTTTAAATTCTCACATTTTTTTGTTATAACTTCTTTTTCTATTTAGAATATTTTATTTCGTTTAATAATTTTTTTTTTGTTATTTAACTTTTTTTTTTTCATGCATGCAGCTTTTAGGTAAAAGAAGCCATGGAAAAAGATAAGTAAAAAATAATGAACATCTGATTTATAGGTAGCTTATTTAACATTAAATATGAAGTTTTATTTTTCTATTCTATCCCTTCATTTGTGTTATATGTCAATATATCTATTTTTTTCATTATGTATTAAATATAAATTAAATTAAATATATAGTCTATTCTATAATTATATGAGAAAAGAGATAATATAAATTATTTTTACACAATCATTTAATGATAATAAAGTATTTTGATTAAATATATGTGTACACTATCATTAAATTCTAAGGCTCTGTTTGTTAAAAATAGCAGTTGGTTGATAAGTTAGCTGATAGCTTATAACTTATGACTGAGGTTCTGTTTGGTAAAAATAACGGTTGACTGAAAAGTTAGCTGATAACTTATATCTTATGACTGATAGCTGATGACTGATAGCTTATAACTTATAACTGATGGCTGATGACTTATAGCTGATAAGTTAATTGAAGTGTTAGGTAAAATTAACGGGTTAATTATCTGATAAAATAAAATGACATAAAAGATATTTAATAATTATTATTTAATTTTAAATTATAATAAATTATAAAGGATAATTGTGGGTTTTAGTTAAAATAATAACGGTAAAAGTGGAAGAAAAATGATAAACTATAAGTTATAAGCTAAAATGTTATTTAAAATAGCGTCTAGAAAATAAGAAATAAGCTAATAAAATAAGTTATAAACTCGTGATGAAAAGATTGTTACCAAACAGGTCTTTTATTGTCATACGGGCTTATAAGCTATAAGACATAAGCTATAAGCTCAGAAAATATATTGCCAAACAGAGCCTGATAGCCGGTGACTTATAGCTTATAGCTTATAACTGATGAATAATGACTTATAGCTAATTAGTTAATTAAAGTGTTTCGTAAAATTAGCGGTTTAATTAAGTGATAAAATAAAATGACATAAAAGATATTTAATAATTATTATTTTATTTTAAATTATAATAAATTATAAAGGATAGTGATGAATAGTTAAAATAATAAGGGTAAAAGTGGAAGAAAAAAATGATAAGGTATAAATTATAAACTAAAACGCTATTTAAAATAGCGTCTGCAAAATAAGCTATAAGCTAATAAAATAAGCTATAAATTCGTGATGAAAAGATCGTTACCAAACAAGTCTTTTATTTTCATATGAGTTTATAAGCTATAAGACATAAACTATAAACTCAAAAAATATCTCTCCCTAATTATATATTAAAATAATAGTAAATTTTGGAGTGGTCTTTTTTAAAATTATCTTTACATAACTGTCTATTTTTATAAGTATTTTTTATTCACCAATTTATTTATTAATTTCTTTTATAGATACTGAACAATGCAGGGGGAAGTTGAACGGATAAATTATATGTATTTATCATTTCATTATCTGCTCTATTAAAGTCAGAGTCGGCCCCAAAAATTTGGAGACTCTGATTCAATTTTAAAAATGAATCACAATAGAAATGAAAATATTTTTTTTTAAATAACCCTATTGTTTTAAGGTCTTAAATTGTGGGCCGCCTTACCCATGCCCAAGGCCCGGCCCTGATTAAAGTAGAATGGTTTTTTCAGACAAAAATTGTTACCGACTTACATGATATAAGAAAATAATAAAATGTAATCGATCACTCATATTTTAAATTTGTGTTGAATTCAACTTCCTTTAGGCCAATATATACCACTATACGTTAGCACAAGAAAAATGTAAAAAGAAAGAGGAAGAAAGGGCATGATGTCTCTGTTAGAGAGATGCAAGGATAACTATTAGCATGTGTACAAGATGTGTGGCATGACACTGATAATTGTTAGCATTTATTGCAGCTTATTCTATAAAGTGTTGTATTCAAACAAGTAATAAATGATAGAGAGAAGGAAAAATCAACTATCATACTATTTTTCTTTAACAAAGTCACTTATTATATTTTTGTTGTTGCCGACAGATATTCTAATAGAAATTTGAAAGGGAGAGAGATAAAAAAAAGACATTATTGTCCATTAAGACTTTATTCATTCATAGCTTCTTTTTTTTCTTCTCTTTTTATTAAGTTATTTATTGTTCTAGTTTTTCTTTTGTGATATCTCTAAATTTATACTACATCCGACCCCGTTGAAAAAATTACGAGAATTAAGAAAATTAGTTAGAGTATTAAATTTATTGACTATTTTGTATAATTTTACAAGTTTATCCTTAGGAGGGAGAAATAGTTAATGTGTATGTAGCTGTATTTATTACAGAGTGCAAAAAAAGATGTAATATAATTAGGGGTATGTGTGAAAAAAAGTAATTAATACTCTTTAAAAGTTGAAGAGGGTCTTATAAAAAGGGACAAGAAAAAAACTCAACAGAGTCTTATAATTAGGGACGGAGGTAGTAATAATTTTTTCGTCAATATAGAAAAAATGGACAAAAGAAGTAGAGAAAGAAAGAAAATACAAAGAGTTGTAATTGTTGTGATGTTTTTTTTAAGATGAGCAAAGAATGATTACTAATGATTTAGAGTTTGTATATTGGATAATATGAAATATAGATTTTAGAGTTTTCATTGGATAATATTAAATAATGCTGAGAAAGAGAGAAAATATGAAAGAATTTAATTTCTTGATAAATTTTAATTAGGGATAGCAATGGGTACAAATAAACACTGTATTTTATAATTTTTACTTGCGTATTAAAAATCTGATAGATAATTATAAAAATGCATATCTCAAAAGTTAAAATAAAAAATAAAAAGTAAAATATCCGTTTATAATTTTACATGTGTACGCGTTAAAAAAGTGGATAGACGAACATGAAAATACAAACACAGTTTATTGCATAAATAATTTAAATTAAAATCAAAATTAAATAAAAAATACTGATTAATATTTTAACGTGTGCGCGTATTGAAAAGAGCGGATAACGAATACGAAAGTAACGTTAGTATCTAAGAAATATAATTCCTCCCTCAATGTAATCATTGGAAAAAAATAATCATTATTGAGAGCTATTAATCAATCATTTGACTAACTTTTAAATTTGGAAAAAGATATAAATTTTAATTTTAATTTATGGAAGAATAGATGCCATGGGATGAAAAAGAAAAGCTCTCGAAATGCCAAAGATATAATATGAAAGGAATAAGGTAACGTGTATACTATAAAATTGGATGACTTTATCTTGGAATAAATATTAATATCTTAAAAATACAAATAGAAATAGTTTTCTCAAAAATATAAATAGAAATTGCTTTAGCAAGTTGGCAAGAATACAATTCCTTTTTAATTGAACGGACAAAAAAAACATAAAAAATAAATAAATTCTGACCATCGGTATTCGGTAGCGAGGGGACCATTCATTTTTGTAACTTAATAATAATACAAAGGGAATAAAAGAAATGCATTACTAAGGTGAAATAAATTTTAAAATGAAATAAGAATTTAATAAATATAAATTATAGTATATTATAATAGAATTTAATTGAAATACATGTAAAGAAGTTTTACATATTTAGTAAAAATGACTCATAAATACCAGATCCCTATCATTAACAGTGGAATCGGGTATACAATGCAAGTGTATGACCTCTTTAGTGAACACTTATGCTATACTCTTGGTTGTATACCAATATGGGGGTTATCATAATATCCCATTGAAATACAAAGGCATTCAAACTTACTGACTAGCAAGTAAGGAAGCCCTGAAAATAATCAACACCAAAGGTTATATCTTCATTCAACAACATTATTGTGTCGTATATACCCAACCAATTACAATATTTCTTTCTAGTGATACTCTTGAAAATCAGCTCAAGTAATCAACAATTGAATAAGGATTTGTTTTATGTTTGTTTGACCTGTCCTTTGTATTGAACCATTCACAAACAGGCGGGAGTTCAAAGTCTAAGGATACATAAATAAGGTTGACAGATTAGCATCAGATGAAGAGTAAAGTGATCTCGTACTGGGCGAAGAGTCCATAGGAAAGTGACTTTTCCTTATTTTACTTATTAAGTGTATGTTTGGATTGGCTTTTGAAATACCCAAAATCAATTCTAGAGGTGTAGAATTGATTTTGGGTGATTTTGAAGTGTTTGTTTTATCAAAAGTAGAATTGATTTTACCTTCAGAATTCATTCTACTTTAAGTTAGAATTTGTAACTTCTACCTCCAGAATTGATTCTAGGTGATTTTTACATTGAAATTTATTGTTTAACTCACTTTTACATAAATATATCCAAACGTAAATCAATTCTGCTAGACTCAATTCTGTTAAAATCAATTTTACCAAACTCAATTCTGCTAGAATCAATTCTGTTCACCATCAATTCAAACACACCCTAAAAGTGTTTAAAAGATCTATGTGAGTTTTGAGAAATCAAGATTCAAGAGGCTAATGATTTACTCTAGCTAGTTTTCTATTTTTACGGTAGAATGAAGACACTATTAATCCACATTGTGGCATTGTTACGTTACATCATCTTAGAGGCTAATGATTACTTGACAATACCACAGGCATAGAGATCACTCACTCATGACACACAAAAATAACTGGATGAGATAACACTTTTGTGGAACATGATTCTATTGTCAAGATAGTTTTCTCAATCAATTAAGCTATTGTAAACTATGTTTATCTTTTAATATACTTTAAGTTTTTACATTTCTTAGTTTAATTGCTCAACACCCCCACACACATAGTACTGAATGTTGTTCGCTGAAGCAGTTAATGTTGGTTTTTGGATTGGCTGGAATTTTGGTAAAACAAAGTTGTTCACTGTTGATGTCACATGTGATGTCTTAACATTTAGTCTTAACATTGGATAATGTTAAGTGTTTAAGTTGTTGAAGTTTTGAATTTTGATGTCACATGCGATGTCTTGACATCACTATACCAGAACATTAAAACATCAGGTTGAGATGTTTTTAGGGTTAGCTGGAATTTGGGAGAGCTGTTAGAGTTATTGGATGCGAATATCTTGGAGGAGATATTTTCTGTTGCAAACAGATTTGATGCAGATTTGTAAGAGTGTTTAAAGACTGAAGATTTAAAAAGATTTTGAGAAAAAATCTGTTTTGAAGATTGAGTTTTAAACAACAAATCAGGTCAGATATTGTAGCAGGTCCAAGTCCAAATCAAATAGCTATATAAAGCGCATCAATCTTTTGAAGAATGGACGAAGAAAGAGAGCTAAAGACTGAGAGTCGATTGTGTCTTCGTGTATGCGTTGTAAACCATTCTAGTGTGAATTGGTATTGTTGATTTGAGTTGTTCTTGATCAAAGCTGTGAAGCAGAATCAAGTTGTGTTTTTCAAAGTGTGTGATCTTTGAATTATATCACTGAAGTGATTTAGGGATTGAGTAGTGTTCTCATACCTAAGTGGTCTCTTAGGTAGAAGATTCATTAAGTAGTGATTAAGTTTAGGAGATGTCAACTGGGTTGTTGAGTCTGTAATTTAATACTACTGATAGTGAAATTCATCCCTGGCTTGGTAGCCCCCAGAGTAAGTTGTTTAACTGAACTGGGTGAACAGTTCTTTGTGTTATCTTCTATTATTTTACATTGTTCATTGCAGAGTGTGTTGTTGTGACATCACACGTAACATCACATATCTGGTACCAGAATTTCAATTGGTATCAGAGCAGGCGCCCTGCTCTGAATCTGGGTGAGATCTAGGGCTGATACTTTCTGGTAAAGATGGACAAGGAAGTTGGTGGATTTGTGAATAGACCCCCTATTTTGGATGACTCTAATTATGATTATTGGAAACCAAGGATGATCACCTTTTTGAAATCCCTGGACAGCAGGGCTTGGAAGGCTATCATAAAAGAATGGAAAGCACCTGTTGTGTTTGAGAAAGATGATGTTGGGAAAGATAAAGAAGGCAGCTCAAAACTGAAACCTGAAGAAGAATGGACCAAGGAAGAAGATGAGCTTGCACTTGGTAATTCCAAAGCTTTAAATTCTATTTTCAATGGAGTTGACAAGAACATATTCAGGTTGATCAATACCTGTGAAGTTGCTAAGGAAGCTTGGGACATCCTGAAGACTACTCATGAATGAACTTCAAAGGTTAACATGTCAAGACTCCAACTTCTGACATCAAAGTTTGTAAGTCTAAAGATGAAGGAAGATGAAACTATTCATGACTTTCATATGAGTATTCTTGAGCTGTCCAATGCCTCTAGTGCTCTTGGAGAAAAGATGACTGAAGAAAAGCTGGTGAGGAAAATCCTTAGATCCCTTCCCAAGAGGTATAAGATGAAGGTGACTGCAATTGAAGAAGCTCAAGACATCAGCAAAATGAGAGTTGATGAGCTAATTGGATCTCTTCAAACCTTTGAGTTAGGGTTGAATGAATAGGAACCTGAAAAGAAGACCAAGAGTATAGCTTTGGTGTCTAATACTCAAGAAGAGAAGAAAGGGAATGGTGCTGAATCTCAGGAGGAGCTGTCTCAGGCCATTGCTATGCTGGGAAGACAGTTAAACAAGGTTTTCAAGAGGATGAATAAGAACTACAAACCTAATGTTAAGAACATCTCCTCTGACATCAGCAAGTCAAAAGAAAAGGATGAAGAGAAGGCTACTCAAGACAAAGGGATTCAATGTTTTGAGTGTGAGGGGTATGGGCATGTCAAGAAAGAATGTCCTACATTCCTTAAGAAGCAGAAGAAGGGCATGACTGTTTCCTGGTCTGATACTGACAGTGAAAGTGAAGAAGAGTCAACCAAGCATGTCAGAGCACTGACAGGGACATATGTATCTGATGGAGAATCAAGTGATGAGGAACTGACTTTTGAGGAGTTAGCAGCCTCCTATCACGAGTTATGTCTGAAGAGTGCAGAGGTGTGTCAAGAAAGTGAGAAACAAAAGAAACAAATTGTTCAGCTTGAGACTGTTAAAGCTGATATTGAAAATGAAGTCTTGTTGGTTAAATCTCAACTTGATCAAATGACAAAATCTGTTAGAATGTTGAACAGTGGATCTGATACTCTTGATAAGATCCTTCAGGCAGAAAAAGTAGCAGGAGACAAATCTGGCTTAGGATTTGTTGAGGAGAAGGTTTCTGCTGAAGCTAGTACTTCAGGAACCAAAAAGGACATGTCTCAACCAATGTCTCAACATAACAAAAAGAGACATAATCCTAAACCCAAGCAGGTTGCTCACCATCAGCCTCAAAATGTTGGGAAAAGGTATGCTCATGGTCCTCATTAAGGGAAGGTACATACTTATGGAGCTAGGCAATATATGCCTCCTCAATACCATAGGAGTATGCAGTCTCCTAGGTTCAACATGTTCCATCAGATGTCTCAATATCAGGGGAATATGTATGACTTTGAATATAATAATGTTGTGCCTTATTATTATGGAAGAAGGAAGCCACATCACCATAGAAGACAGCCTAAGAGACAGAATCCTCACTACAGGAGACATGCACTCTATGGAAGAAAACAACACCAGTACTATGGATGGCAGCCACATCAGTTTCATCATCAAGGTGGCAGGAAGTTCAACAACTTCAGAGAAGAAAGAGTAAGGTGCTTCTAATGTGGAAGATTTGGCCATATGCAATTCTCTTGCTTCAAGCTTCATGGTTATCCCAAGTCTAACCCTCAACCTATACAGAAGGATAATAGGCCCAAGGTTGTTAAACAGTGGGTTCCTAAAGCTGAGGTTACCTATTTATTGGCTCACATTTCAGATAGACACTCTGCTAAGGATGGATGGTACTTTGACAGTGGCTGTTCCAAGCACATGACTGGATTCAACAACCAGTTGGTGGATGTCAATTATTGCTCCTTAATTGATGTTACTTTTGGAAATGGAGAGAAGGGGGTGGTAAAAGGTGTTGGAAAAGTGAAGTGTCATGATGGACCTGATCTTGACAATGTGCTCCTTGTCAAAGGTTTGAGTACTAATTTGATTAGCATAAGTCAGCTTTGTGATGATGGATATAAGGTCAGCTACACTAAAGATGAGTGTTTGATAACTAATGAGGAAAATGAGGTAGTTATGAAAGGAGTCAGATCCAGAGATAATTGCTATCAATGGGTACCTCAAGTGGACAGCTTATCCGGTGATGTTAAGATTGATGTTGTAACATCAGATTGTGACAACAAGTGTGAAAGTCTGCTGAAAGGTCAATTAGGGTTAATGACTCTTAATGTGAATCCTTTTAAATTTTTAAAAGGAAAGTTAATTTGGAGGGAGAAACTCATTGATTGGTCTTTAAGGGATACACAAAATCAGGCGCCATACCTTAGACCATAATTCCCTATTGTAGCAATATCACGATTCATCAAAGCTCATATCTTCCGACTGTTCATCTCCCTCAACAAGAAGAATCATCTATCTCTGAACCTATACTGCTTCAAGGGAATCATGTCAAAACAGATGTCTTCTCCATCAAAGAAATCTGCTTCACAAAGTTCATCGCGTGAAAAAGCTAGGGTTTCTAGAGAAGAGGGCTCTGCAGAAGAAGCATTGAATGTAGCACCCATCTCCATGATGGTTCCGGAATCAGGTAAGCCAAGACCGTCTAAACTTCAACCAAAAAGGGCTGGAACTAAGTTTAATGATAATGAAACTAAGAGGCTAGTCACTAGTGTGCTTTTTAGTGATAAATCGGCATCTAGGTCATCTACTTCTCAAGCCGTTGAAGAAAGGTTTGATGTTGATCGCAGTCTTAGTGAGATTGCTACCAAAATTCTGGATAAGGGTTTAGCTGTGAAAGGAATTTCTGTACCCCTGAGTCAAATGGCTGCTGAAGAGGACATGCAAAACGCTGATACAAATCTTCACAGACTGGCTATGTCTATCATTGAAGATGCTGAAGTAGGTGTTGAAGAAGAAGATGTTCAGGAGGAAGCTGATGTTGAAACAAATGTCAGAACATCGCCTGATAGAGATGTTAAAACTGGCCCTGGTGAAGAAAAGAATGAGGATGTGATCAATGTGGTTGATTTATCTGATGATGAAGTCATTGGAAATGCTATTCCTAGTATTGCTAAGAGACTAAAGACAAGGAAAAGAAAGACTGTTGAATCCTCTCCAAAGAAGTCTTCTAAAGGCAAGAAGAAAACTGCTGTTGTTGGTCCTACAAAACCTTGGAGCAAGGTTGCTACATCCTCCAAAAAGAGGAAGATAAGGGAAGATTCTAATCCTGACTTTGATGTTAAGGATGATGTTCAAGACATCACACCTGTCAGAAAAACAATTTTGAAGAGAATCTCTGACAAAGTCCCTAAAGTGGCAGTTGACAACATTTCCTTTCATTATGCCAGCAGTGCATCAATGTGGAAATTTGTATGTCAAAGAAGACTAGCCCTAGAGAGGGAGCTTGGGAAAGAAGCTTTAGAGATGAAGGGTATTATGGAGCTGATTAATGCTGCTGGATTGGTGAAGACTGTTTGTAGGTTCTCCTAGTGTTATGACAGTCTGGTTAAGGAATTTATGGTCAATATTCCTATGAATATTTCTGACAAAAGAAGTATGGATTTCATGAAAGTGTTTGTGAGAGGCAAATGTATTAAATTCTCTCCTAAGGTTATCAACAATTACCTAGGAAGAAAATAAGAAGAGTTTGCAGAGCTAGAAGCCACCGATAATGATGTCTGCAAGGAAATAACTGCTGGTCAAGTAAAAGTGTGACCCTTGAAAGGAAAACTGCCAACTAGCAAACTTAGTGTTAAGTATGCTATCTTGCACAGAATTGGAGCAGCCAACTGGGTGCCAACAAACCACAAGACAACAATAGCTGTTGGATTGGGTAGGTTTATCTATGCTGTTGGGAAGAAGATCAAGTTTGACTTTGGAAGCTACATCTTTGAGCAAGTGGTGAAACATGCTGAAACAAATGCTATCAAGTTACCTATAGCATTCCCATCCCTTGTTTGTGGAATCATCTTGGAGCAATATCCTGAAACTTTAACAAGTTCAGATATAGTTTGCAAGAGGGAGTCAGTCTTGTCCTTGCATCCTAAGTTGTTTGCTGGACATCATGTTCCAGACATTGTTGTAACATCAGATGCTGGTGGCAAAAAGAGTACCAAGGCTGAATTACTTGAAGAACTGAAGGCCACTTGCAAAGATCTTGATGAGGTCATTAGTACCAGCACAGCAAGAAAGATGAAGATAGAACTGCTGATAAAATCCTTGGAACAAGGTGATGGTGATAAAGGTGCTAATGTCAATACTGAAAATTCAGAAACTGAAGATGGTGGAGATGGTGCCAGCTCTGATGAAGACTAGTTTCCTTGCTGCTTTTTCTAGACAGTAGTTTAGTTTTATTTTTTTTTGCTTGCACTGTATTATGTAATTTGAATATTGTGGCTTGTTAAGCACTTTTTATGTTCTATGATTTGTCTTGTCTTGCATGCTGACTTTAGACTGACAATGAGAGCTAGCGTAAGTACTAACTGGTAGTGAGTAAGTGTTTGTCCAATTATGGCTAAAAAGGGGGAGAGTTAGCCTGTTTCTGATGTGCTGCAGAAGTTGAGAGGGAGAGTGTTTGTGCACCTGTATGCAGCTGTATGCTGGTTCTGGTTTTGAGGGGGAGCTTGAGCTGATGAAGTATGTGCAACATTTTGTAGTGGGAGCTGTTTGTTTTAAATTTTTAATTTTTTTTTCATTTTTATCCGCTGCTGAAGTCTCTGATGTTGCAGAGATTGTTTTAGCCAAAATTAGCCAAAGGGGGAGATTGTTGGTTCTTGGATTGGCTGGAATTTTGGTAAAACAAAGTTGTTCACTGTTGATGTCACATGTGATGTCTTAACATTGAGTCTTAACATTGGATAATGTTAAGTGTTTAAGTTGTTAAAGCTTTGAAGTTTGATGTCACATGCGATGTCTTGACATAACTATACCAGAACATTAAAACATCAGGTTGAGATGTTTTTAGGGTTTAGCATATTAGCTGGAATTTGGGAGAGCTGTTAGAGTTATTGGATGCGAATATCTTGGAGGAGATATTTTCTATTGCAAACAGATTTGATGCAGATTTGTAGGAGTGTTTAAAGACTGAAGATTTAAAAAGATTTTGAGAAAAAATCTATTTTAAAGATTGAGTTTTAAATAACAAATCAGGTCAGATATTGTAGCAGGTCCAAGTCCAAATCAAATAGCTATATAAAGCGCATCAATCTTTTGAAGAAGGGACGAAGAAAGAGAGCTAAAGACTGAGAGTCGATTGTGTCTTCGTGTATGTGTTGTAAACCATTCTAGTGTGAATTGGTGTTGTTGTTTTGAGTTGTTCTTGATCAAAGCTGTGAAGCATAATCAAGTTGTGTTTTTCAAAGTGTGTGATCTTTGAATTATATCACTGAAGTGATTTAGAGATTGAGTAGTGTTCTCATACCTAAGTGGTCTCTTAGGTAGAAGATTCATTAAGTAGTGATTAAGTTTAGGAGATGTCAACTGGGTTGTTGAGTCTGTAAATTAATACTACTGATAGTGAAATTCATCCCTGGCTTGGTAGCCCCCAGAGTAAGTTGTTTAATTGAACTAGGTGAACAATTCTTTGTGTTATCTTCTATTGTTTTACATTGTTCATTGCAGAGTGTGTTGTTGTGACATCACACGTAACATCACATATCTGGTACCAGAATTTCAGTTAAGATAGCTATATCTGAGAAATATAATTCCTCCCTCAATGTAATCATTGGAAAAAATAATCATTACTGAGAGTTATTAATCAATCATTTGACTAACATTTAAATTTGGAAAAAATATAAATTTTAATTTTAATTTATGGAAGAATGGATACCATGGGTTG
Source organism: Lathyrus tuberosus (assembly GCA_022829125.1). Classification (NCBI taxonomy): domain Eukaryota; kingdom Viridiplantae; phylum Streptophyta; class Magnoliopsida; order Fabales; family Fabaceae; genus Lathyrus; species Lathyrus tuberosus. The sequence continues at coordinate 2,594,432 of JALAZF010000179.1, forward strand.
AAAAAGAGAAGCTCTTGAAACGACAAAGATACAATATGGAAGGAATAAGGTAACATGTAATCTATATCAGGAATTGGATGACTTTATCTTGGAATAAATATTAATATCTTAAAAATACAAATAGAAATTGTTTTCTCAAGAATATAAATAGAAATTTCTTTAGCAAGTTGGCAAGAATACAATTCCTTTTAATTGAGCGGACAAAAGAAAACATCCAAAATAAATAAATTTTGACCATCGGTATCGAGGGGACCATTTTTTTGTAACTTAATAATAATAAAAAGGGAATAAAAGAAATGCATTACTAATTGAAATAAATTTTAAAATGAGATAAGAATTTAATAAATATAAATTATAATATATTATAATATTAAGAGGATGATTATAAACAGCTACGGAAAGAGCAAGGAGGAGAGGATGATCATCCCCATGACTATTTAGCTTTTTTTTCTACATTATTAAATATCTAATGGAATGGAACTACTATTAAATAATTAAATAATAAAGGACATAAACTTTTTAGTTTTTACTCCTTCAATTCTTTTTTAATTGTTACATCCTCATATCATTATTAATAATGTTAAGGTATGATTTATTCAATGAATTTAAAGATATTTTTGTTGTTTATAATAATGACCGTGTATTTTTTTTAACTTTTTACGCTAACCAAAAAATTCAATAATTATCGTTACTTTTTAAACTATAACTTTTCTTTCGCCTATAATACCTCTAACTTTAATTATTTTAATATTTTTTTTTCTCTCCCCATAATAAATAGTTAGGGATAATTTGACAAAACTATAATCACTACTACTTTGAACTTCGAAAACGACAATTAAAAAGGAACATAAATTTCGCATAAAAGAGACACTTAAAAAAGAACAAAGGGAGTATTTAATTTACCATAATGAACTAACACGTCACGACTTCACTTAAACAAAATCCAACACATGTTCTTCAATTAATTAGTGTTTATTAACATTATAGTATAATTTTTATTAATAATTTCTAATAATGAATTATCTAACACGATGCTATGGCTATGACATTTTCTTCGACTTTCATGATGATTTATGGTTTGGTATATTTCAACAATGTTGAGAAAACAAATTGAGTTGAAAGTGTTGATAAATAAAGTGTGGGAAAATCTCACATTGAGTATAAAAGTGGAGACTTGAGCATTTATAAATGAGATAACTCACACACCTTCTTCCATCTTCATCTTTTTTATCTTGTGCACCAACAATTAGTATCAGAGCTACGGTTCAGATCCACATGGAAACACGAGTGAACGGCGAGGCGTGTGATTGATTTCGTTTCTTGAATTCATGCTAAATTTTTTATCAGAATCGTAACAGAATCACATTTCTTGATTCTGCGGGATTGGTAAACACTAGTGTTTGGTGAGATCTGAATGAATTGCTGTTGAAACAGTATTTCAGAGGGTGTTTTTATCGTATCCGCAGGGATTGTGCGATATTTTGATGCTTGCCGTTCAATAGTCAAAACGTTTTAAGTAAGGGGTTTTCAAATTGTTCTTTGTTTTGTAACATCAATTTTGGTAGCAAAGAAGTAAACTATAACAAAGATGTTGTAAGTTTTATAAAAGCATGTCAAGAGTAGATTTCGCTAATCCTTTTCATACATATCCGATTAATCAAGCATATGAAATTAGTTCCGACCAATACAATCACATATCCTCTCGAATAAGTTTATGTCTAAAGCAGATTCGCGAGTATCGTCGTTTAGACCGTTAGATGATGTCTCACGCTAACAATCGAAACAACAACCGTTAAGATCAATACAAAGCGAATAATGAACCCCAAATCTATGTCTAGAGTTTGGTTTTTAAGAGATGAAGATATTAGGTCAAGATGTGGAAAATCTATGTCTAGAGTGATTCAAACCACCAATACATCATTAAGAGCAAACAACTTCATCATATATTGATCATCAACCTTGTTCATATACAAAAGATCAAAAGAAATACATATAAGCAAGATTAACTACCTCTAATCTTAACACAAGAGGTGTTTAGCTACACATTTCCATGGCAGCTTGTATCACAAGTTTCAAGAGGAGATGAAAGAACATCCGCGTCGAATAATCGAGATCGGATGTGACTTCAGCTTCTCCATGTGGAAATTCACTCTTGGATGATCAAAACTCAGAAAAGTATGTTTTGGTGTGAAAATATCAAGTTTTGATCCCAAGAAAACATAAAAATCTATTTATAATACACTTAAGATTAGCAACATTCGCACTGCGAATGAATCATTCGCCTAGCGAATGAAAGAAATGGCACCTTAAGTGCCTCTGAAAGTTAAACCGCCCCTGACTGTTTTCGTGGGTTCGCAAAGCGAACACTTCATTCGCAAAGCGAACCACTCGCCAAAACATTCGCAAAGCGAATTTTGGGTCCTTTACCCTCTGTTTTGTTCGCTGAGAGCTTCGCCAATGTTCGCAAAGCGAACATTCGCTGGGGACTTCGCCAGGGTTCACACAGCGAACCTGCTGTTGTTTTCAACTTTCTTTGGCAGCTTGCAACAATTCTTTGTGTCTTCTCTCTTTGATGTTTTTAGTGCATTTTCCTGCACAATAACACACAAATTACAAGCACCAAAGTTATAAATGTAATGCATGAAGAACAACAACAATTTACCACTAAAAGCCACAATTAAGACAAGAAAGTAATGAAAAATGCCAAGTATCAAGTAAAAATATATAGCATGTTTGACATCTAACAACTCTCCCCAACTAAGTCTTTGTTTGTCCTCAAGCAAAGTATGTCTCTCATTGAAAACAAGAGGATTTGCTCGAGCATTTGATTCAATCTAAGAAAGGATAATCGGCTCAAATAAAATAACAATTGTAACAAAGCACACTTACACAATCCTAGAATCGACAATGGAAAGGAACTTGATTCTTAAAGCAAATCTCAGACAATGTTTCCAGAAACAACTAAACAATCATGCTTATGTCACTTTACACTCTTCTTCGAAATAGGATTGAAGGAAATTAACGCGTTTGCAACCGCGGGGCAATTTCGCTCAAATGACAAATGAAGCAAATACTAAGCAATTCATACAATATCTAATCGATCGCAAGAAATTATAGAAGCAAAAGATCACTAAGGGCTTTTATCGGTTGTAACTTGGTCGGGGTTAAAAACAAAGGACATATGTACACGACCATTGAAACAAGAAAGGGTAAAGACTTTGAAGAGCATTTCTTTTTCAAAATTTTCGATCTTGTTCAATCCTTATTTCTTTCTTTCACAATGCATTCTCTTCTTTTCTTTTTGTTCTTTTTCTTTCTTCTCTTTTTTTCTTCTTAGAATGCATTGTATCACCAACTCCTTTTTCTCTTTTCAAGATAAACCATTCTCCCCAACTTCAACATTGTCATAATCTTAGCTTAAATGCGCTTCAAACGGGTTACAATCGGGTTCATGATTCAAACAAAATTTTCATTTCGGCTCAAAAGAGGTTTCAAATACGCGCACACTCACAAGGTGACTTGAAGTGTTTTTGGAATGGTGGTTATACTCAAAGTGCACAAACATTGCCTTGATCATTTCTATGCTTCCACAATTTCAAAACAACAAGCAAGATAAAGCATGAATTAAAAGTATAAACAACATTCATCATCAATCCAAAGCATTTGGTATAACATGGAGGTTTCTCACTTTTGTGATTTTTGGACCTAAATGACACAAGCAATCAAATAGAGTTGTACCAAGAAACAACATTTTCATTTGTACAAAGACAACAAAGTTCCAATACATTCTAAATTCTAGAACTAGGTAACTATGTACCTTGCCACAACATCATGCTAAAAGTACTATCATAGCCATCCAATCTTAGAGGAATCTTCTTTGATGCACAATCAACACCAACCTAAGTTTCTTCCACAAAACATCCAAAAGTTGGAAATATTAACTTCCACAAGCATACCAACATAAAACAATAAAAAGCATATTAACATCTTAAGAGTTGAACATTCGTAAACTGAAGAATTCAACTCTTAACACAAAAGCATACCAACAATTTAAGTGTTGAGCATTCGTAAACTGGAGAACTTAACACTTAATAACACTAATTAAAACCGAAATATTAGTAAAATTAAAAACAGAATTTTTTTTTACTGAAAAACAACATATATTACTAATAATAATAAAAAAAAAACGTACTGGTGTGAATACACCTACAAAGTAAAAAGTACCTCGAAGCGTATAAGTACATCCAAATATCCAAAATAATCCACAAAGTGGATAGAGTACATCAATAAAAACTGAAATAAAAAACAAAATACAAGAAAACTTCACTTTGATGCCCAAAGGAAGTACAAAATCATCAGTACAAAAAAAATCAGTCCTTCTCGGACTCTGTAGCATACACCTCTGCCTCCTCCTCCTCTAAACCAGCACCTGAACCAGATACCTCTACCTCAGCACCAACACCCTCCTCATCAGCATCATCATCAGCACCAGCTACATCCTCTCCCCCTCCGAATACTGGCCTGGCCTCAGGCCAACCAGCATGTGCAAGGAACTGCTCCCTTGACATCATCATATGCTCAGTGGCGGGATCGCGAATCTGCAGCTGTAGCACCTGCATGGAGTCGTGCAAATCATTCATGGTGCACTGAGAAGCTGCCATCCAGTCCCAGTTGTACTGGCATATCTCCTGCTGATAAGGGTAAAATCCATGAGATCTAGAACCAGAAGCATCTCCACCCCTTCTGCTAGCCTCAGCACTAGCACCCGACGTCTCACCCCTTGTCCCCTTTGGTTTGCAGAATTTGTCGACATATCGATCATCAATAGCCAACGGGATAGTGACCTGGCGGCGTGTGGGAATATTAACCCCAACATCCATACACAATGACATGATAAGACAAGGAAATGCGAGAGGGGCATTCTCCCGAGAAGCGGTACCACCAAGGCCACTCTCCACAATTGTCCTTATCTCATTGGCAATAATTCGGGCCACATCAATCTACACGTTTGTCAAGATACTGTGGACAAGGTGAGCTAATGGTATAGGGATGGTTGAGGAATGCGATTTTGGCTTGATATTGGTTATAACCAACAACAATATGAGCTGGGCCAAAGGTTGCATGTCCTCCCGCCGGTACCTAATAGCAACCCCAAATGGGTTGATTCCAACTGTTTTTCCCGGACGAAGGAAATCTCTGGTCATTTTTGGGATATCTCGGTGAAGGTGTAGGTCCCTATGGTAATCATCAATCTCGCTAGCTCTTAAAGGCAGAGGACTTCCAAGAAGAATACTAATGGCTCTACGGTCAAATCTCACCACCTTCCCCCCAACTAATGTTGTCCAACTAAACTGCTCGCCATCATCAGGAAGGGCGTTCACATAAAATTCTTGGACAAGCTCTACATTATAGCTATCAACCGGAGTCATCAGCTGTCCCTATTTTTTCTCTTCCAAAAGCGCAACCACAGACCGATAACTCCCTCGGTCACTTAAGTTGAATCTCTTCTCCGCTAAAATGATTCTTTTTTCTAAGGTAAGATACCTCGCTGCTTGTTTGGAACCCCTAAATCGAGTGTCATCAAATTGGATTGGTACTTGTCGCGATGTGGAGGACTTTCTTTTCTTGGTGGGGTTAACCTTTGGACCCATCTGCATACATCAACAAGTAAACAACAAAAAGAGGTAACACAATCCATTAGCATTGAAGCATAAACATAATCACAAACCATACATAAATAAAAAAATTCAGCATTCTGGTTTGTTCGCTGAAACATTCGCACAACAAAGCCTGGCGAATGCTCGCCCAAGTTCGCACAGTGAACTGGCCAGCGAATGCGCGAAAATTCAGAAAAACAACAGCCATTCTTCCTTTCATCAGAGTTTCATTCACAAATTCATTTCCATTCTAAGGTTTACAACCAATTCAACATGCAACAACAGAGAAACTTCAAAACAGAAGTGAAAACCCTAGAATCATAATATCTCTAATGCACATACTACAACCCTAACCATATTATTTAACAGAAATTAGCAAGAAAAAGAGATGCAAACCTGTGGTTATAATTGAAATTGGAGAAAATTTGGTGAAATTTGAGTACAAGAGCACGTGAGAAATTTTTCGTTCTTGAGAGAGTGTGTTGTGTTTGAATGAGAGAGGCAAAGTGGGAGTAGGGTTTGTTCCCTCTCACTTTCAAAAAATGAAATGGGTGTTGGGCCCACCCAAAAATTTAAAACCCTTTTTTAACTTGAGGTGGCAGCAAACAGACGTCCCCTGTCTCGCTGGGTTCGCAAAGCGAACTGGCTGGCGAATGCTCGCCCCAGGCTCGCAAAGCGAACGCCAGCGAACATGACAGGTTTTGCAAAAAAAAATTTCTGCACTGCTGCCACTTCCTAAACCCCTCTAAACATCAAACATCACTTAAACAACAAATAAAGCAATAAATACTTACAATGTTGGGGTGCCTCCCAACAAGCGCTTGTTTAACGTCGGCTAAGCTCGACGGTCCAATGCAACCTTATGGATCGCAAAACGGCACAACGGAGGGATTCCGATCGAAATCACCACCAAGATAAATTTTCAACCTCTGACCATTAACAGTCCAATTCTCATTTGACATTGTGTCTTCAATGACTATTGCCCTATATTGCTTGATTTCACGAATCCGGAATGGACCAGACCACTTAGATTTCAATTTACCAGGGAATAGTTTTAATCGAGAATTAAAAAGTAGGACCAGCTGCCCTACTTCAAACTGTTTGGCCATTATCTTCTTGTCATGGTAAGTTTTGACTCGATCTTTATACAGTTTGTTGGAATCATACGCTTGGAAGCGCAATTCCTCCAGTTCATGCAATTGCATCTTTCTTCTGTCTCCGCTTAAAGTTGGATCAAAATTCAGAAATTTCAAGGCCCAAAACGCCTTATGTTCCAACTCCACCGGTAAATGACAATTCTTACCATAGACCAATTTAAAAGGTGTGAGACCAATCGGAGCTTTAAAAGCTGTTCGATAAGCCCACAAAGCATCGTCTAGCTTATTTGACCAATCCTTCCTTGAGGATGACACCGTTTTTTTCCAAAATTCTTTTAATTTCCCGGTTGGATACCTCCGCTTGCCCATTGGCCTGTGGATGATATGGTGTTTCAACTTTGTGCTTCACACCATATTGTTCCAAGGATTTTTCAAGCTGAGTGTTGCAAAAGTGGTATCCTCCTTCACTTATCAACACCCGCGGAGTACCAAATCGAGAAAAAATGTTTCTTTTCAAAAATTTTATCACAGTTTTTCCGTCAGCTTTAGCACATGCTACTGCCTCTACCCATTTGGATACGTAATCAACTGCGACCAAAATATACTCATTGGAAAACGATGATGGAAAAGGTCCAACAAAGTTAATTCCCCAACAATCAAACACTTCAATTTCCAACATGTTTTGTAAAGGCATTTCATGCCGCTTTGAAATTCCACCACTCCTTTGACACTTGTCACAACTTTGCACATGCGAATATGCGCCTTTGAATAAAGAAGGCCAATAAAAGCCCGATTGAAGGACTTTCGTTGCCGTTCTTATTCTGTTAAAATTTCCTCCATAAGGAGAGTTGTGACAATGCCAAAGTATGCTAGTGGCTTCATCTTTTGACACACATCTTCTCAAAAGGTTATCTACACCAAGCTTAAACAAATATGGTTCATCCCAAACAAATGACTTGGCATCCGATAAAAATTTCTTTTTCTGATGGTGAGTTAGACCATCCGGTATTAATCTGGCGGCTTTGTGATTAGCCATGTCGGCAAACCATGGTCTAACTTGCACCATATATAACTTTTCATCCGAAAATTCCTCCTTGACCTCTAATTCATTTTTTGTCACTTCAACATTTACAAGGCGGTGTAGCGAGCGATATTGGACGCGGTTCTTAAGCGCTGTCGCTCTTTGGGGTTTACTACAGGTCGATTCATTTTTTATCCTATTGTGAGCTGACTAAGGAAGGGAAATAGATGTCTCCAATTAACCCTGCTTGCATACTGAGTTTAAACACTGGCCTGTTAGGTTACATATGCTATATGGTAATGGGGCCTTTCTTTCTTCTTACTTTATTAAGGTGGAAAACTGGGACTATTCATGGGGAATTTGTCAGATTGGGTGGAGATAGGGGACTTTAGGTTTTTGGATTAGTGTGCTCGCTAAGATTTTTCTTTCAATCTTATGCCTAGGTATTCCCGTTTACCGAAACAGGGAAATCAGAGCGTTCGTAGTTCCTCCTATTCTATGGGAGGAAATGGGTGTTTTGGTGTCTTGTTCAAAGCCTAAGACGTGAAGAGAAAGGTGATCTGTATCTTGTTCAAAGCCCAAGATGTGAAGCTGAAGGGTCTATTTGTATCTTGTTCAAAGCCCAAGATGTGAAGCTAAAAGGTGTTGTCTTTAGAGAGAATTTGTCATCTCTAAAGAGGGTCTGTTTGTCACAATTGTTTTATAAAGGAGAATTACTTTAACCGGGATATGTGAATCCAGCAATGCCATAATTTCCTTTATAGGGGGGTTCCAACCTGAAGGAGAAGACTTTAACTCAGTGTAGAGCAATGCTATCTTTCCTTAGGATTTTTTTTCATGCTAAAAGAGGGACAGTGGCATGGATGTAAATAATCCAGAGGCTTGCCGCTTACAGCGATTAGATGAAGGGGAAGGAGTTGTTGATGTTTGTGTGCTGTGAACGAGGCACATCTTTGATGCTAAAAGGTTGATTGGCTCAACCTGGGTTTTCTTATACAAAGCCTAAGAGGAGGCTATTGGCCCAACAAGAGGGAGTTTTTGTGTGTCTCGTACGAAGCCTGAGAGAGAGGCTAAAAGGGTTGACTCAACAGGAGAATCTTTTATACTCAACAAGAGAGTGTTTTTGTATCTCGTACGAAGCCCGAGATGGAGGCTAAAGATGGTGACTCACTAAGAGAATCTTTTATACTCAACAAGAGAGTGATTTTGTATCTCGTACGAAGCCCGAGATGGAGGCTAAAGATGGTGACTCACCAAGAGAATCTTTTATACTCAACAAGAGAGTGATTTTGTATCTCGTACGAAGCCCGAGATGGAGGCTAAAAGGTGATTGACACAACAAGAGAGTCTTTTAAACTCAACAAGAGAGTCTTTGGTATCTCGTACGAAGCCCGAGATGGAGGTTAAAAGTTTTGACTCAACAAGATAGTCTTTGTATCTCGTACGAAGCCCGAGATGGAGGCTAAAAAGGTTAACTCTGCTGGGGAGAATAATTGTACAAAGCCTAAGAGGAGGCTAGGGTTACTATTTCAGTTGAGTGACAGGTCCAGTATGCTGGTTAAAAGAGAAAATCAGTTCTTATATGAGTAACACTGTACTCATGGATTTGATCTGAGAATCGGGATTGTTTCTTGTTCTTTAAGGAAACGGGGAATCCAAAGGGTATTTGAGACTGTCCAAGTCTGCGGGTGTCTTCCTATTTTTGAAAGGGGCTTGAGAATGTCTTTGAGACTCAAGGAAATTAGACTGTCCAAGTCTAGAGTTTTATCTTTTGTACTATGCTTAAAGAAATAGTAGTAGTACGTTCACGGTAGAAAGATCTAGACTCTTTGAAAGACTGTTCTATTAAGATGACTAATTTCTGTTCCTATACCTCTAGGAGGTCGTCGGGACAATTTGTACGAAGCCCAAGTGGAGGCTGGAAACTTTTAAGAAGCCGGGGGAAAATTTGTACGAAGCCCAAGAGGAGGCTATCATTCCCGGAGGAAGAAATCATTTATACGAAGCCTAAGAGGAGGCTGTGAATACTTCTAAGAAGCCGACGGGTCCTTGTACAACGCCCAAGAGGAGGCGGGGTGCTTTTAGGAAGCCTGTGGGTCCCCAAACCCCGAGAAGTTCAAGATAGGATATTCACAAAGAATAGATCAAGCCAAGAAAGTTCGAGAATTTGGAAGAAACTCAAGGGATGCAATTCACGGAGAAGAGATCATCTCTGGGGAGTAGAGTTTCTTGAGAATTCCTAAGGAGGACAGCCGAAGAGAAGACTGCATCTGGTGCTCCTATGGGGGATCTAGTATTATCTATTTCTAAGAATGATCAAAACGGCTTTACCTAGTGCTAGACGTAGTTGCCGGGGAAACTCTAAATATCTATACTATTATTACACAGTCGATATGAGTTTATGAAAGAAGACTTACAGCGAAACAGCCCCACAATACAGTTATATGTATATGAAAGCGGTAAATGAAAGCATATAAACACTTACTCGGTTGTAGAGCTTCCATGCTGTTTGGTTAGTTGTTCAACAAAGAAAGATTGAAAACAATAGTATATATCAAAATCAAAGGAGAAAGTGCTTTGAAAGGAAAGATTGGGGCTTACAGCTCAAGGAGAGGCCCAGGGTTTTAGTAGTGATTGCACTGTGATATTAATTTGTACAATGGGACTTATACAAGTGACTGAGGCCCAAAAAGTTTTCTGTACAAGGGGAATGGGTCTTACACTCTCTCAAGAGGCCCAAAAAAAATGATTTAGAGAAAAGAAGCGGGTCTTACTACGCGAGGGTAGGCCCAGATGATTTTGTTTAAAAATGGCGATCGCGCCGAGGTTTTGGAAACACCGTGGGACTTATACAAGTGATTGAGGCCCAAAATTTTGGTATTTACAAAGGAATTGGGTCTTACACTCTATTAGAGGCCCAAAGGTTTTAAAAATGAAAAGAAATGGGACTTATAGCTCATGGAGAAGCCCAATGGTCTTTTTTGTTAAAAGGAGACGATCACGCCGAACTTTGTAAATGTACAGAGGGACTTATACAATATCTGAGGCCCAAAATATTTTATTTACAAAAGGGGTGGGACTTACACTCTATTAGAGGCCCAAAGTGTATTTTAGGAAAAGAAACGGGGCTTACAACACGAGGGGAGGCCCAGATGATTTTCAGTTTGAAAATGGCGATTGCGCCAAGATTTTTAACGTATTGGGACTTATACAATAACTGAGGCCCAAAATATTTTTGTACAAACAGGGTTGGGTCTTACATTCTATTAGAGGCCCAAGTGTTTTTGAAAAAAGATTTGTTAGGGTGAAAATCAAAGAAACCCCAATTTCATTTTTTTAAAGGCATTTTTCAACGAAAAATCAAGTAAAAAATGATAAAATATCAAATAAAATCATTAATCATGTTATAAACAATGATTAAGGTTTATGAAAAAGTATTTTATCCACATGAATATTTAAAATCATTTTGGTTTTAAAAATCAAGAAAAAGAAATCATTTTAAAAGCATTTAAAACAATTTAAAACAATATTTTTAAATATATTAAAAATAATGTAAAAATAATATTTTTTTGTGATTTTTTGTGGATTAAAATATTATGGGATATGAATTGGAAAATGATGATTTTTGTTATGTAAAAGAATTGGTTGAGTTTTGAAAATAAACTAAGAAAAAGAGAAAAGATGTCACAACATCATCTTCGACATCTCTTACGGGGCAAAAAACCAGTACTGAAACTTTAGTTTTTAACACCTTTTTTATCAAATTTCAAACACTCATAACTCTTTCAATTTTTAACAGAATTAAAGTCCGGAAGTACCTATCTTGACCGATTTTTCGCAAGGAATCCAATGGTACCACACATACACACTGAAACTCGACGTACAAAACACGCGAATCGAAAAACCAGAACTACACCTAATTTAAAACATCGTTTCTCGTCAAATTTCCAACACGCGTAACTCTCTCGTTTTTTAATGGAATTAAGATCCTGAAGAGCCTATTTTGACCGATTTTTTGCAAGGAATCCAATGGTATTACTCATGCACACTGAAACTTAATGTACAGAACACATAAATTGAAAAACCAGAACTGGACCGTTAATTCGATGTCGTTTCGCGTCAAATTTCCAACACGCGTAAGTCTCTCAATTTTTAACGGAATTAAGATCCGGAAGAGCCTATCTTGACCGATTTTTCGCAAGGAATCCAATGGTACCGCACATACACACTTAAACTCAACGTACAAAACACGCGAATTGAAAAACCAGAACTGCAAGTTAGTTTTCGACGTCGTTTCGCGCCAAACTTCCAACGCGCGTAACTCTCTCAATTTTTATCGGAATCAAAATCCGTAAAAACCTATCTTGATTGATTTTTCGTAAGAAATCCAATGGTATTACTCATGTACACTGAAACTCAACATACAGAACGCACAACACAAAAAACCAGAACTGGACTGTGATTTTAAAACAACATAAACTCCACATATAAACATGTTAAAGTGCAAACAGTAGGAGGATCACATCATACACATTAAGGACTACATTTTTGCTTCAAGAATTGTTCAATATGATGCATGTATGTGGACAACAAAGGAAAACATGATTCAAAAAATTCAAGTTGTGAATTTTACCTTTTTTTTTGGAGATTTTGTGCAACCTACCAAGTGCTTTGTTCCAGAAATGATTTGATGCTTTGGACACCCTCAAATGACCTCTTAGAAGCTTTTAGGATGGTTGGAATCAGCTGGAAACCTCTGGAGCAAGTTTGAGCACTTTCTTGCAAAATGGGCAAAAGTGGCCAAAATGCCAACTCTCTCAAATGGTGTTCCAGATGTGTGGCACCATTTGGGACAGTTCAAGGATGATATTTGGAGTGTGTTTGAGGTTTTATCTGGTTTGGAAAGTGACTGAATCAAGACATGGCTTGAAAAATGCAAAAAAGTCCAATTTTGAGGTTTTGAGAGGTGACTTTGTGATGTCGGTGTTATAGGTCACTTGTGAGAGTTTGGGTCACCTACATATGATGTTTATGAGGTGTTAGGATCATGAGCTGTGATGGAAATGCTCTCTAACTCAAAAACTCAGAATTTCCTTACTAAAGAAGGCATTTTGGAGTGAAAGAGAGAATTTGAGGAAAGCATCTGTTTGATGGCTTTGGTGTACTCAAACTGAGCACAAATGAGCTCTATTTATAGTAGAGCAAGTTTGTTTTGCAAGCAATAGTGAATGGTGGCTGCAACAGAGATTTGGAAAATGTTGGCTAATGAAAATCCAAGTCTCCTCTAGCCATTGACTAGAGGTTAGAGCACAGGCCTTTGGCTCCCTAGTTGTTGGATGAATCTTGACTGAATTCAGTTGGAGGAAGCTCAGTTCATGCCACCTCTAAGCATCCATTAAATGCTCCAAACCAAAATTGGAGTCTTGTCCCTCTTTTAGGGATTTCTAGGTTTTGGCATGCTAGTTTTGGTTCCTTGGACTTAGGAGGCTCATGGATCAGATAATCCCCCATAGATTTGATCCTTAGATGTGTCCAAAATGATGACAAGGCTTGAAAATTCGTGTGGCACAAGAAATGTGCAAATCTGCCCTAAAAAATTTAGCTGCAGCAAGCCTTTTTGTAAAATCCATAACTCCCTGCTCGAGTATGCTACATGGATGTTCTAGGACTTTCTGGAAAGCTGAGATGATGTACTTCAACTTTGATGTTTGGCCCTAGACCTGGTTCAACTTGGATCATGGAGAAAAACAGCCTTGAAGTTGGGACTTCATGCTGAAATTACAAGGCAGATTTTGGCTAAGTGCTGAAAAATGTCAATTTTAGGTTTTTAGCCATTTTGATCCAACCATAACTCAAAATTCATGATGAATTGGGATGAGGTGTAGTTGACACTTTTGTAGAGGGCCATGAGGGCTACAAATCAAGCTTTGGATGGGAAAAAATGGCTTTGTGGTTTAGGAGTTATGATCCTTCAAAGTTGGTACCCTTGCCACTTTATTTCATAACTTAGAAAATTTTCTAAGTTTTTATGGTTACCCCCTTTTTCAAGTTATCCCACTTTTCTTGATTTTTCTTGATGAATGATGATTCCAATCACACATTAACATCATTTTAGGGTTAAAAAACCATTTTTATGAAAAATATCAAAAAGTCAAAGTTTGACTTTTGTGCACAGTTGACTTTTTATCAGATGAATTCCAAACTGTGCGATCCTTTATGAAATCAAGTCATTGACCTAAATCAAACTTGATGGATATGTTCCATAGGTGTTATAGGGTGTATTGAATCGTGTCCCAAGGTTTGGGAGCATGCCTGGGTCAAAAGTCAAAGGTACATTTGACTTTTCCCGCGAAACCCTAACTGTGGTTCAGATGAAATTGAAACTTGTTGCTCAAGCTTCTTGGATCAATCCATTGTTCCAAATGGATCAATGTGGTGTGCTAGGGATCCTCAAATCCTCTCATGAGGCCTTGGCTCGTGTTTTGTCCCAAAAGTCAACTTAGGGGTGAATTAGGTCAAGAAACCCTAATTCCGGATTTCTGGTAAATGCATCCCCTAAGGCTAAATTGACTTGATGATGGGGTTTATGATGTTCCATGGAGCGTATTAGGATATGCTTTGAAGCATTGGCTCATGCCCAGAGGAAAATTTCCATCTGGAGGCCCTAGTCGACCAAACCCTAATTTGGTGACACTGGCGATCCTGAGGCTTGATCTACCTAGAAGGGAGCAGCCTTGTGCTTAATCCTTGAAGTGGGAGTCCTCTTGATCCATTGTGGATATTTGAGAGGCTAGACAAGTTGAAGATCATGTCATTTCTTGTTTGATCCTTTGTCTAAGAACTTTGAGAGGGCTTGAAACCCTAATTTTGATTGTAGTGAATGCTCACCCATCTTTGGGGAGACTAATGAGGTACAAGGGTACATCCATATTGTGATGATGATTTACACAATGATGGGAAATCTTAGTGGTCAAAATTTGGGGTATAACAGATGCCCCTATTTAATCTTCTTGGACCCGAAGGTGTGAATGGTGAAGGTATTCGGGCATTCAGGGTGCAAGAGGATTAAATATCAGAATACCCGAAATTTTGATGGTGGTTATGAATGGTAGCTTACGCATTCATCTTCTTTAGCTAAGCGATGATGCTTAGAAAAGGTAAACTTCCCCTCGATCCTGGTCTTCAGCCAAGGAGCTGGTCTCAGTGTTTTTTTGAAATAAACCTCCCCTCGATCCTGGTTTCCTACCAAGGAACTGGTCTTAGTTTCTTTTGTCAACTTCCCCTCGATCCTGGTTTCTTACCAAGAAAATGGTCTTAGTTTCTGATTTAAACTTCCCCTCGATCCTGGTTTCTTACCAAGGAACTGGTCTCAGTTTCTGATTTAAACTTCCCCTCGATCCTGGTTTCCTACTAAGGAACTGGTCTCAGTTTCTGATTTAAACTTCCCCTCGATCCTGGTTTCCTACCAAGGAACTGGTCTAAGTTTTTGAAATAAACTTCCCCTCGATCTTAGTTTCCCACCAAGGAACTGGTCTCAGTTTCTTTTGTCAATAAACTTTCTTGACAAGGAACGCTGTTTGTAGCGGTTTTCCTTCAAACTTCTCGCCGAATTTTCCTGGGGAGATGCCATTTGAGTGGAAAAAGTTTTGATGTCAGACTTGCTGGGGAACCCATTCGTCTGAATTGTAGAGGTACACAAACTTCTTTGTTTGGAGACGCCATTTGTCGACTCTACTGGGGAAAGCGAGTCTCTTGAGAGACTGTTTCCGCTTAGGGGTGTTACATCATACTTTTCCTGAGGTCTTTTCAGAGAAATGGCATACGATGTACCCCAATTTTGAGGGGCTTTCTCTGGGGATTTTCCTTAATCCGGGAAAGCGAATATATCATCTTCAATTACGAAGAGTGATATTTGTTGAAAGTTTTCTTGTTTCTCAGAGGTTCAAGTTATCAAAGTGGTCAAGGACCGTCTCTAATCCAGAGATAAACAGGAGAGAGATTACTTAGATGATTCACTTCCTAATGAGGAAAGATCTGACAACTCGATTGAGAGGACTTCTATCACTAGGGGATAAGACCGGCTAGAGTGATAGTGATGTAATATGAATATGAATGTAGATCAATAATGCATGATGTATGTATGTATATGCTGACAAAACTGATGCAACATACAGACTAAAGGATGAACACGACTGGATACTTGGCCACAGAGGGGCATGTAGAAATATCCCTGGTTCAAGATAGAAATTCTGCCTTGCTTAGGAGAAACGGTCCCTGTTGGGAGCGACGCTGGTCGGGCTTAGGAGATGAGAACTCGACCGAGGATGTCGGACAAAACATGGTCTCTGACACAGTTGATCCTTCATTCAGGCGTAATGGTCTAGAAGGAGTACTTTGATTCTGCACTTTGAGGTTCGAACACCTTTGGAGAAGCGACCGATGTTCTTCTGATGTTCAACAGTCCAAAGAAATTGCCATCTTTATTTTAAAAAAGCAGAAAAAATTTTATCAGGTAAATTCATTTTTGTTTTATTTCAAGAATCGTTGACCATGTTAAAATGTTGTTCTATAAAGCTAAAACAAGTAAGAATTACAAACAAAAGCACAAGGGCTCAAATTTTATTGATAGGATGGAAATCAGCCGAACGCGTGATTCCATAGAGTATTTACAACGTTAGAAAATAGTAATTTACAGGGAAAAGGGCTACGTTGAAACATAACGACCACTATCCTTCTACCAACTTTGAATTCAGGACATCCTGAGCTTCTGTCGCAGATGACCTTGACTGGAGTTTTTCCTGATGGTCTAACTGCCGCTGAGGGACTTGCCGCTTTGCTGGACGTAGTTACTTGCCATTATCCATAATTTTTTCCTGGATTGTACTTTGAGATTTCCAATCCACCAGGATGATTTTTGATCATGTCTCTAATTTTTACTTGGACCGCCCTTTCGGGTTTTCAATCCACCGAGACGTTTTTTTTTTTTGTTTTTAGTTTAGGCGAAGTATTTCTTGACTACGTCAGCATTTGTGGGATAGGCAAATTCTTCTCCATCCATGGTTGCAAGTCTCAAGGCGCCGCCTGAGAAAGCTTTCTTGACCACATAGGGGCCGTCATAATTCGGAGTCCACTTGCCCCGAGAATCAGTGAGAAATGATTGTATCTTCTTGAGCACGAGGTCTCCTTTTCTGAAGACACGAGGTCGAACCTTTTTGTCGAACGCCTTCTTCATTCTCTGTTGATACAACTGACCGTGGCATAAAGTCGTGATACGCTTTTCTTCGATCAGGTTGAGTTCGTCGTGTCGACTTTGACACCATTCAGCTTCGGTAAGCCTGCCTTCCATCAATACCCGGATTGATGGGATCTCTACTTCTATGGGGAGCACTGCTTCCATGCCATATACTAGAGAGAAAGGGGTTGCCCCATGGGGTGATAAATGTAGTTTTCTCCATGTCTTTCGGCGCCATTTTGATTTGATTATAGCCCGAGAATCCATCCATGAAGGAGAAAATTTTGAACTTTGCTGTACTGTCAACCAGCATGTCAATGTATGGTAAAGGAAAGTCGTTCTTTGGACTAGCCTTGTTTAGATCTTTGTAATCTACACACATTCTGACCTTTCCATCATTTTTCGGAACGGGTACGATATTGGCTAACCATTGAGGATATTCTGATGTGGCGAGGAAACCCGCGTCGATCTGTTTCTGTACCTCCTCTTTGATTTTGATGGCCATGTCCGGATGAGTCCGTTTCAACCTCTGTTTTACTGGCGGACATTCCGATCTCAACGGTAAATGATGCTCCACGATGCTAGTATCCAACCCTGGCATATCCTGATAGGACCAAGCGAATACATCGGGAAACTCTTTGAGAAGCTTTATCAAACCCTCTCTGGCAGTTGGACTGAGCAGTGCCCCAATCCTGATTTCTTTTCTCTCTTTTTCCGAACCCAAGTTTACCGTTTCCAACGGCTCTTTGTGAGGTTCGATGGACCTTTCCTCCTGTCTGAGTAGTCGGGAGATCTCTTTTGGAATTTCATCGTCAACTTCTTCTTCAGCCCCAAATACCGGGATCTCAAAGTCGGGAGAAGGCATCGGATCGTATGTTTCAAAGGGGCTTAAAACAAGCAATCTGCATGACGTGATGATTTGTGTTTAGAAGAGATAGAGAAAATGCAAGTGTGTGCAGTGTATTTTTCTTTTACTGCTTGTTTTTATTATTGAGTTGTTTTTTAGGATTACCATTTTCTGAGAAAAGCAAAAAGAGAAAACAACAATTAATGCGGAAATTACAGAACGACATTATTTTATTAATGAACAAGTCGATTCTTGAAACTACAGCCCTATAAAACAAAACTCTGTCGCTTTGGGCAAAGCGAAGAGGGAAATTTACAGAAAGCAAGCCCTATCAAAAACATCCGTTTCACCTGGGCAGGGTGAAAGGTTAAAGATGGCAATTACTTTGACTGATGAACGATCTTCGGAACATCGACAGCAACCCACTGGCGGCGAACTCCTCGGTGAATCACAAAGTCTGGCACCTTACTTGATTTGTCTTTAGAAATAACGCTGATTTCTGGTGGAGCGGGATCATTGAAATCTGTCTCCCACGCAGAATTGTCGTAGGAGGATTCCTCTGTTGCATTTTGCATAGTATTTGTACTCTCAGGTAGATCTCCCTATCCAGCTGGCTGGATGTCTTCGAGCCTGATACGAGAGCTTTCAGGAGCGGTGTATTTGACCATATAGTCGTATTTTCCACTTGGGTTTCCCAAGGTGTCTCATACTTCTTTGGAACTGGAGGAGTCATCCTTCTCGATGACGTTGACCTCGGGGAAAGCATAGTTGATAAACTCTAGTCCTGCAAATGTTGCAAATTCATCGTCGTGCTGGGTATTTTCAGGATAACCTAGGTGTTGATCCCATGACATGGTGGGGACGCAGGTATTCTGTTCAATGATGCTCAGCTGATTTTCATTGTTCGGCTGATTTTCTTGCCCCAAGTCTCTTGGGTAAGGCTACCAGATAGGTAGGCCATCCATCGGGCCATAGTAGTCGTGGTTAAAGTTGTCCTTCATCAGAGTGTCCTCCTCTAATGAGTTTGGTGGAGCACGACATCCTTCTGGATCACAATCTCCGTATATCGTTTCGACGTCTGACCTGGGTCTAAATCTCGGACTCTGTGTAGGAAAGCAAAATGGAATTTGCATTTCGTCCATATAGATTGGAAGCCACCAGTGGTTCAACAAGTGCTGAAGTGTTTCCTGGACAAGGGCACAACCTTGATCGTTTTCGCAACTCGCTTTACAGCTCTGATAATCATGTGATACCAGGAATCCGAGCCAGACCTGTTCTGCGTGTAACTCCACCAGGTTGGTATTCATCAAGCGAATATCAAAGATTTGAATCATGTTGATCTGATAGGGATTCCTATCATGGTAGTCCTAGATCCATCCAAGATCCATCTAACGTTGGAGGGCCTCTTGTATGAAAGAGCATCCCTGTTTGTTTATCGAACAAGTCAGACAAGAACTGTAATCATGCCGCGGCAGATTATGATACTGGCTTTGCCTTGAGTGCATTGCCACCAGGTTGGCATTCATTGCACGGACGTCGTGGTTTTGAATGATGTTGGAATTCATATAAACCATGTTAACTCCACGAACTCGGTGCTCTTGGATCCATCCGAGATCCATCTGTTCCTGTAGAGCTGATTGCACCACAAAACACCCTCGATTGCTTTTAGAGAAGATATCACACTGGTGATAATTATGAGGTGGAACATGGCCATATCCACTCTGTCTACAATGCATCTTGACCAGATTGGTCCTTAACAAGAGTACATCATGAATTTGATAGACGTTGTTAGACTCTCCCTCTATCAGGTTGACTGCAACTTTCTCGTGTTGAGGCAGCGGGTTCGTGAGAACATTGGGATTCGTATCTTTGAAAGATAAGAGCCTGCTCCTAACAAGCTTTTGCACGTCAGATTTGAAATTGAGACAGTTCTCTATGTTATGCCCTGGACCTCCTTGATGATAAGGGCAAGTCTGATCCTCTTTGAACCAAAAAGGCGGATTTTCCGGTACTGTAAGAGGAGCCTTGGTCTGGACGTGCCCTTTGACCAGTAATAACAGAAATAGTTCCGCGTACGATACGGGTATAGGATCAAATCCTGGTGGCCGCGTTGTACGGTTGTTGTTGTACTGAGGACGAGCCTGCTGAAGAGGCTGTTGTGTCCTTTGCTGAAGTTGCTGTTGAATAGGTTGGCTCTGCGCAACCTGAGGTTGATACGTAGAAACAGGCGCAGGGTTGATAGCAGGAGTTACAACTTCTACTGGTTGGTACCGTCGCCTTTGCTTTCCGAGAGAGATATTCCTAATATCCTGCTCTTTTTTCTTAAGGAGAGCACTACCGTATCGTTTTGTACTACTTGATGATCCAGCGTCTTTTACTAAACGTCCTTCCCGGACGGCTTCCTCAAGACGAACCCCCACGCCTACCATCTCGGTGAAGTCACTGGGCGCACTGGCAACCATTCTGTCGTAGTAAAAGGAGCTCAAGGTCTTTAAGAAGATCTTTGTCATCTCTTTTTCCTTAAGAGGTGGAGAGATCTGAGCGGTAGTTTCACACCATCTCTGAGCGTACTCCTTAAAGGTTTCCTTGTCCTTTTGTGACATTGATCTGAGTTGATCTCTGTCTGGTGCCATGTCCAAATTATATTTGTACTGTTGGACGAAGGCAATGCCAAGATCTCTGAAAGTGCTAATCGTAGCACGGCTTAAACCCATGTACCATTTTAATGCGGCACCGGTTAAACTATCCTGGAAGTAGTGAATCAGTAGGTCCTGATTCTCTGTCTGAGCCGACATTCGCCGAGCGTACATCACCAGATGACTCTGAGGGCAAGAGTTACCCTTGTATTTTTCAAAGTCGGGCACTTGGAACTTGTGCGGAACTTTCACATTGGGGACCAAGCAGAGGTCTGCGACATCCTTTCCAAATAAATCCTGACCGCGAATAGCCTGCAGTTCTTTCTGCATTTCCAGGAACTGTTCCTGGAACTCGTTAATTCTTTCGAACATGCTTTCGTTTCCACCCGAAGGTATCTGTAGAATCTGTCCTTCTGGGACAGTGTGTACCACGGGTTGTGGTATAGTCATTACGGCCGAGACTCTCAGTGCCTCCCGAAGTTTGTAACCTTCAGGAGTTGACCCTGGAATCTTCGCTTTCCCGAAGTTTGTAACCTTCAGGCCCAGCAGTTCCTGCAGTGATTTCCTGATCTTCAGTGATCGGCGGAACATATCCTTCCGGGATATAGTTAGCAGGCATACCCCAGGGACGATCTTTTGGCGTTCGATACCTAGGATCATACTTCTCCACTATGGGCATTGAGGTGGTCTTTGAGATCACGGTTCTTTGTAGCTGAGCTTCTGCCATGGCTTGCATGTCGTTACGAAGCTTTCTCATATCCTCTCTTAGAGCGTCGATCTCTTCTTTCAACTCTCTGTTATTTTCCTCGAGATCATCCATCTTTTTCTGACGATTGGCTCGAGTATTGTACGAATGAGACAGTTTGACTCTAGAATCGAGACACAAACGTGAGATTCGTAGGTAAGAAGAATACGTGACGTGAGAATGATGAATCCAATGATTATATTAATTGTTTTGTTTATGGTTTAATCAAGATAAACTTTGACAATTAGATTGCAAATATCAAACAGTGGGGAAGCCCCGTTTTATTGAACTCAAAGGAATGCGAAAATGGAAATACAGTAAATTACAAGGTGCGGAAACAGAAACCTAAACTAATGGGTCCCGAGTCCTCTCTGAGGAGAAATCGGGTGCTGATTCTGGTACTTTCCTTTTCTTTGACCAGGGCTCTTGAGCTGTTGCGGGTTGTCATTCCTTTGCCAAGTGAAAGGAGTGAGCAAATTCCTTTGTTCATCCTGATTATCCACAACATGTTGCTCTAAAATCTCGATCAGAGCATCCTTATCTTTCAGCAGTTGCTGTATTTTGGTACACTCTACGTTGAGAATGCGGTACTTGTTCTTCCAAGACCTCCTCTCCTGTTGAACTTTGTTGAGAGTAACCTGAAGCTTTTCAGTTTCCGTCATAAAGTACATGACAGATTCCCTCAGTGGAAAAACTCCGTGACGAGGATACGGAATTTTTAGCTTGAGAGCTCTAGTTTGTACCCAGTGGAGATAAGGCTCCACCGAGACAAAGTTCGGTTTTCCTAGAGACTCCCGTCCTTTCTTATGAACATGTTTCCAAGCGTGCACTATTTACATCTTTAGTGCTCTATCATTTTCTCCTTCTTTGAAGAAAAGACCTTCCAGATGAGCATTACGTGGGACATGCCTCATTGGGTATCCAAATTGACGACGAACCAATATTGGATGGTAGTTGATTCCTCCCTTAGTTCCTATAAGGGGTACGTTGGGGAAGTTTCCATAACAATCAATTATCCTGATCCTGTCATAAATCCTTTTGCACCAATCAATGTCAGAGTTGGTAAGAGACATAATTTTCTGCGACCAGCGTAAGGCACTCTTATCATCCCAAAAGCAGCAGACTTAGGCAAATGGGAGATAAACCATTTATATAGCAGGGGCACACATCACGTGATCTCCCCTCCGCTGTACAAATTTCCTAAGTGTACAGAATGATACGCGTCTGCGAGCAAAGTGGCACAGGGTTTCCAATGAGAAAAACCTTAATGGCGTTGATATCGACGAAGTTATCAATGTTGGGAAACGGAAATAACCCGTAGGTGAGTAAAACAAAGATGCTTTCAAAAGCAGTCATGTTCCCTATACTAGCAAAGTACAGAGCTTTCTTTGTTAAGAACTGGGCTGGCAAACCTTGGATGCCACCCTTAGTGGTCATATGAGTCCTGACTCGTCCAAATAAATTGCTCTTGCAATGGTCTGACCCCTTGGAATTTCTTCCAGTCCAGAAAATGGAGCTTGATCAGTAATGTGTAGATCAGTCAGGTGAGAGTACTCCTCCAGCGTTGGTGCTAGCTGGTAATCCGGGAATGTGAAACAGTGATAGACCGGATCGTAAAACTGAACTCAAGTTTTGGAACCTTGAAGGTGGACTGGTGAGTTCTCCTTCTACCGAAATCCATGAGCGCAATCTTTTTCTCTGACATTTGCAATCATTGTCTCAATTTAATTTGAAAAAGAGAGACTAGAAAAGAAAATTTTTCTTTGTTTTAATGTTTTTTAGATGAATGCATGAATGCAGTACACAAAAACATAGAAAAAACATGGGGTCAAAGGGTCGTTGTCATGAAGTCAAGGCTCTGCCCATCCCCCAAAGGTTTATACTAGTGATTTTTGTACCTGTCTCTCAAAATCATCAGTTCTTGTCGAGAAAACACCAGCGGGCCGGGAACCGTGCTAGGTGATGTTTTTTCAAAGAACCTTCAGAAGAGGGTGGTATCACGTGATAACCATTTCCGATAGTTTCCGCACCACTAAAAGAGGTTTTTCCTAGGTCTATACTCAATCTTTCCATATGCGGCATCACACGCATTCCCATTAGCAGAAAAATAAACACATATATCAATTAGGAAAAGCAGTATATATATATTTGTCCTAACGTCCTAGACTTTAAAGATCTATGAATCCTATGTTCCTGACAGAAAATGGCTCCCCGGCAGAGTCGCCATTCTGTGGTTCCTTCCCAACTTAAAGGTTTTTGACCTAAGATCCTAGTGAAGTCAACAAAAGTCTCATTCCCAGTGAAATTCCCAGTGAAGGTTTTGTCCAAGGCTTTCATCTTGAGTTTCCAAAGAAGTGCCCCACGGTGGGCGCCACTTTTCTGTGGTGGCCACCGCCATGAGAATTACTGGTCAAAGGATTAAAGTTGTAAGAAAGAACGAGAAGGCCCCACGGTGGGCACCGCTTTTCTGTGGTGGCCACCGCCATGAAAAAGATTTGTCCAAGGTTTTCACCTTAAACGTTAAGAAAGAATGAGAGGCCCCACGGTGGGCGCCACTTTTCTGTAGCGAGCGATTTTGGACGCGGTTCTTAAGCGCTATTGCTCTTTGGGGTTTACTACAGGTCGATTCATTTTTTATCCTATTGTGAGCTGACTAAGGAAGGGAAATAGATGTCTCCAATTAACATTGCTTGCATACTGAGTTTAAACAGTCGTCTGTTAGGTTACGGATGCTATATGGTAATGGGGCCTTTCTTTCTTCTTACTTTATTAAGGTGGAAAACTGGGACTATTCATGGGGAATTTGTCAGATTGGGTGGAGATAGGGGGCTTTAGGTTTTTGGATTAGTGTGCTCGCTAAGATTTTTCTTTCAATCTTATGCCTACGTATTCCCGTTTACCGAAACAGGGAAATCAGAGTGTTCGTAGTTCCTCCTATTCTATGGGAGGAAATGGGTGTTTTGGTGTCTTGTTCAAAGCCCAAGACGTGAAGCGAAAGGTGATCTGTATCTTGTTCAAAGCCTAAGATGTGAAGCTGAAGGGTCTATTTGTATCTTGTTCAAAGCCCAAGATGTGAAGCTAAAAGGTGTTGTCTTTAGAGAGAATTTGTCATCTCTAAAGAGGGCCTGTTTGTCACAACTGTTTTATAAAGGAGAATTACTTTATCCGGGATATGTGAATCCAGCAATGCCATAATTTCCTTTATAGGGGGGTTCCAACCTGAAGGAGAAGACTTTAACTCAGTGTAGAGCAATGTTATCTTTCCTTAGGAATTTTTTCATGCTAAAAGAGGGACAGTGGCATGGATGTAAATAATCCAGAGGCTTGCCGCTTACAGCGATTAGATGAAGGGGAAGGAGTTGTTGATGTTTGTGTGCTGTGAACGAGGCACAACTTTGATGCTAAAAGGTTGATTGGCTCAACCTGGGTTTTCTTATACAAAGCCTAAGAGGAGGCTATTGGCCCAACAAGAGGGAGTTTTTGTGTGTCTCGTACGAAGCCCGAGAGAGAGGCTAAAAGGGTTGACTCAACAGGAGAATCTTTTATACTCAACAAGAGAGTGTTTTTGTATCTCGTACGAAGCCCGAGATGGAGGCTAAAGATGGTGACTCACCAAGAGAATCTTTTATACTCAACAAGAGAGTGATTTTGTATCTCGTACGAAGCCCGAGATGGAGGCTAAAAATGGTGACTCACCAAGAGAATCTTTTATACTCAACAAGAGAATGATTTTGTATCTCGTACGAAGCCCGAGATGGAGGTTAAAAGGTGATTGACTCAATAAGAGAGTCTTTTATACTCAACAAGAGAGTCTTTGGTATCTCGTACGAAGCCCGAGATGGAGGCTAAAAGTTTTGACTCAACAAGATAGTCTTTGTATCTCGTACGAAGCCTGAGATGGAGGCTAAAAAGGTTAACTCTGCTGGGGAGAATCATTGTACAAATCCCAAGAGGAGGCTAGGGTTACTGTTTCAGTTGAGTGACAGGTCCAGTATGTTGGTTAAAAGAGAAAATCAATTCTTATATGAGTAACACTGTACTCATGGATTTGATCTGAGAATCGGGATTGTTTCCTGTTCTTTAAGGAAACGGGTTATCCAAAGGGTATTTGAGACTGTCCAAGTCTACGGGTGTCTTCCTATTTTTGAATGGGACTTGAGAATGTCTTTGAGGCTCAAGGAAATTAGACTGTCGAAGTCTAGAGTTTTATCTTTTGTACTATGCTTAAAGAAACAGTAGTAGTATGTTCACGGTAGAAAGATCTAGACTCTTTGAAAGACTGTTCTATTAAGATGACTAATTTCTGTTCCTATACCTCTAGGAGGCCGTTGGGGCAATTTGTACGAAGCCCAAGAGGAGGCTGGAAACTTTTAAGAAGCCGAGGGACAATTTGTACGAAGCCCAAGAGGAGGCTATCATTCCCGGAGGAAGAAATCATTTATACGAAGCCTAAGAGGAGGCTGTGAATACTTCTAAGAAGCCGACGGGTCCTTGTACAACGCCCAAGAGGAGACGGGGTGCTTTTAGGAAGCCTGTGGGTCCCCAAACCCCGAGAAGTTCAAGACAGGCTATTCACAAAGAATAGATCAAGCCAGGAAAGTTCGAGAATTTGGAAGAAACTCAAGGGATGCAATTCACGGAGAAGATATCATCTCTGGGGAGTAGAGTTTCTTGACAATTCCTAAGGAAGACAACCGAAGAAAAGACTGTATCTGGTGCTCATATGGGGGATCTAGTATTTTCTATTTCTAAGAATGATCGAAACGGCTTTACCTAGTGCTAGACTTAGTTGCCAGGGAAACTCTAAATATCTATACTATTATTACACAGTCGATATGAGTTTATGAAAGAAGACTTACAGCGAAACAGCCCCACAATACAGTTATATGTATATGAAAGCGGTAAATGAAAGCATATAAACACTTACTCGGTTGTAGAGCTTCCATGCTGTTTGGTTAGTTGTTCAACAAAGAAAGATTGAAAACAATAGTATATTTCAAAATCAAAGGAGAAATTGCTTTGAAAGGAAAGATTGGGGCTTACAGCTCAAGGAGAGGCCCAGGGTTTTAGTAGTGATTGCACTGTGATATGATTTTGTACAGTGGGACTTATACAAGTGACTGAGGCCCAAAAAGTTTTCTGTACAAGGGGAATGGGTCTTACACTCTCTCAAGAGGCCTAAAAAAATGATTTAGAGAAAAGAAGCGGGTCTTACTACGCGAGGGTAGGCCCAGATGATTTTGTTTAAAAATGGCGATCGCGCCGAGGTTTTGGAAACACCGTGGGACTTATACAAGTGATTGAGGCCCAAAACTTTGGTATTTACAAAGGAATTGGGTCTTACACTCTATTAGAGGCCCAAAGGTTTTAAAAATGAAAAGAAATGAGACTTATAGCTCATGGAGAAGCCCAATGGTCTTTTTTGTTAAAAGGCGACGATCGCGCCGAACTTTGTAAATGTACAGAGGGACTTATACAATATCTGAGGCCCAAAATATTTTATTTACAAAAGGGGTGGGACTTACACTCTATTAGAGGCCCAAAGTGTATTTTAGGAAAAGAAATGGGGCTTACAACACGAGGGGAGGCCCAGATGATTTTCAGTTTGAAAATGACGATTGCGCCGAGATTTTTAACGTATTGAGACTTATACAATAACTGAGGCCCAAAATATTTTTGTACAAAAAGGGTTGGGTCTTACACTCTATTAGAGGCCCAATTTTTTTTGAAAAAATATTTGTTAGGGTGAAAATCAAAGAAACCCCAATTTCATTTTTTAAAGGCATTTTTCAAAGAAAAATCAAGTAAAAAATGATAAAATATCAAATAAAATCATTAATCATGTTATAAACAATGATTAAGGTTTATGAAAAAGTATTTTATCTACATGAATATTTAAAATCATTTTGGTTTTAAAAATCAAGAAAAAGAAATCATTTTAAAAGCATTTAAAACAATATTTTTAAATATATTAAAAATAATCTAAAAATAATATTTTTTTGTGATTTTTTGTGGATTAAAATATTAGGGGGTATGAATTGGAAAATGATGATTTTTGCTATGTAAAAGAATTGGTTGAGCTTTGAAAATAAAATAAATGTCACAACATCATCTTCGACATCTCTTACGGGGCAAAAAACCAGTACTGAAACTTTAGTTTTTAACACCTTTTTTATCAAATTTCAAACACTCATAATTCTCTCAATTTTTAACGGAATTAAAATCCGGAAGTATCTATCTTGACCGATTTTTCGCAAGGAATCCAATGGTACCACACTTACACACTGAAACTCGGCGTACAAAACACGCAAATCAAAAAACCAGAAATGCACTTAATTTAAATCATCGTTTCTCGTCAAAATTCCAACACGCGTAACTCTCTCGATTTTTAACGGAATTAAGATCCGGAAGAGCCTATCTTGACCGATTTTTCGTAAGGAATCCAATGGTATTACTCATGCACATTGAAACTTAATGTACAAAACATACAAATCGAAAAACCAGAACTGGACCGTTAATTTGACGTCGTTTCGCGTCAAATTTCCAACACGCATAACTCTCTCAATTTTTAACGGAATTAAGATCCGGAAGAGCCTATCTTGATCGATTTTTCGCAAGGAATCCAATGGTACCACACATACACACTTAAACTCAACGTACAAAACACGCGAATCGAAAAACCAGAACTGCACGTTAGTTTTCGACGTCGTTTTGGCCAAACTTCCAACGCGCGCAACTCTCTCAATTTTTATCGGAATCAAAATCCGTAAAAACCTATCTTGACCGATTTTTCGCAAGGAATCTAATGGTATTACTCATGCACACTGAAACTCAACGTACAAAACGCACAACGCAAAAAACCAGAACTGGACTGTGATTTTAAAACAACATAAACTCCACATATAAACATGTTAAAGTGCAAACAGTAGGAGAATCACATCATACACATTAAGGACTATATTTTTGCTTTAAGAATTGTTCAATATGATGCATGTATGTGGACAACAAAGGAAAGCAAGATTCAAAGAATTCAAGTTGTGAATTTTACCTCTTTTTTGGAGATTTTGTGCAACCTACCAAGTGCTTTGTTCCAGAAATGATTTGATGCTTTGGACACCCTCCCTGAAAAATTCAGCTGCAGCCTTTTTGTAAAATCCATAACTCCCTGCTCGAGTATGCTACATGGACGTTCTAGGACTTTATGGAAAGTTGAGATGATGTATTTCAACTTTGATGTTTGGCCCTAGACCTGGTTCAACTTGGATCATGGAGAAAAACAACCTTGAAGTTGGGACTTCATGCTGAAATTACAAGGCAGATTTTGGCTAAATGCTGAAAAATGTCAATTTTAGGTTTTTAGCCATTTTGATCGAACCATAACTCAAAATCCATGATGAATTGGGATGAGGTGTAGTTGACACTTTTGTGGAGGGCTATGAGGGCTACAAATCAAGCGTTGAATGGGGAAAAATGGCTTTGTGGTTTAGGAGTTATGATCCTTCAAAGT
Organism: Lathyrus tuberosus; assembly: GCA_022829125.1. Classification (NCBI taxonomy): domain Eukaryota; kingdom Viridiplantae; phylum Streptophyta; class Magnoliopsida; order Fabales; family Fabaceae; genus Lathyrus; species Lathyrus tuberosus. The sequence continues at coordinate 2,623,174 of JALAZF010000179.1, forward strand.
TGGTACCCTTGCCACTTTATTTCATAACTTAGAAAATTTTCTAAGTTTTTATGGTTACCCCTTTTTCAAGTTATCCCACTTTTCTTGATTTTTCTTTATGAATGATGATTCCAATCACACGTTAACATCATTTTAGGGTTAAAAAACCATTTTTATGAAAAATCTCAAAAAGTCAAAGTTTGACTTTTGTGCACAGTTGACTTTTTATCAGATGAATTCCAAACTGTGCGATCCTTTATGAAATCAAGTCCTTGACCTAAATCAAACTTGATGGACATGTTCCATAGGTGTTATAGGGTGTATTGAATTGTGTCCCAAGGTTTGGGAGCATGCCTGGGTCAAAAGTCAAAGGTACAGTTGACTTTTCCCGCGAAACCCTAACAGTGGTTCAGATGAAATTGAAACTTGTTGCTCAAGCTTCTTGGATTAATCCATTGTTGCAAATGGATCAATGTGGTGTGCTAGGGATCCTCAAATCATCTCTTGAGGCCTTGGCTCGTGTTTTGTCCCAAAAGTCAACTTAGGGGTGAATTAGGTCAAGAAACCCTAATTCCGAATTTCTGGTAAATGCATCCCCTGAGGCTAAATTGACTTGATGACGGGGTTTATGATGTTCCATGGAGCGTATTAGGATATGCTTTGAAGCATTGGCTCATGCCCAGAGGAAAATTTCCATTTGGAGGCCCTAGTCGACCAAACCCTAATTTGGTGACACTGGCGATCCTGAGGCTTGATCCACCTAGAAGGGAGCAACCTTGTGCTTAATCCTTGAAGTGGGAGTCCTCTTGATCCATTGTGGATATTTGAAAGGCTAGACAAGTTGAAGATCATGTCATTTCTTGTTTGATCCTTTGTCTAAGAACTCTGAGATGGCTTGAAACCCTAATTTTGATTGTAGTGAATGCTCACCCATCTTTGGGGAGACTAATGAGGTACAAAGGTACATCCATATTGTGATGATGATTTACACAATGATGGGAAATCTTAGTGGTCAAAATTTGGGGTATGACAGGCGAGATAAGTGATCCGCCACCAAATTCTCAGATCCTTTCTTGTCACGAATTTCCAAATCAAATTCTTGTAACAAGAGGATCCAACGAATATGCCTTTGTTTAGAATCGGGCTTGGTGAGCAAATACTTAATCCCCGTGTGATCCGTGTAAATGACTACTCGCGACCCAATTAAATAAGAACGAAATTTTTCCAATGCATATACTATCGCAAGCAACTCTTTTTCAGTTGTTGCATAGTTTACTTGAGCTTCGTTTAAGACTTTGCTCGCATAGTGTATAACATGAAAATTTTTTGTTTTCCGTTGACCCAAAACCGCACCCACCGCATAATCGCTCGCGTCACACATAAGTTCAAAATCCATTTTCCAATTGGGCGCGATGATTATGGGTGAGGTAGTCAAACTTTGCTTTAAAGAATTAAAAGCGAACATACAAGATTCATCAAAATCAAAGGACTTATCTTTGTTGAGCAAATTGCTCAAAGGCTTTGCTATCTTCGCGAAATCCTTGATGAACCTCCAATAAAATCCCGTATGTCCGAGAAAGCTCCTTATCCCTTTTACATTCAACGGTGGTGGCAATTTCTCAATAACATCAACCTTGGCTTGATCGACCTTAAGACCCTTTGAAGAAACTTTGTGGCCAAGCACAATTCCTTCGGTCACCATGAAGTTACATTTTTCCCAATTGAGTACCAAATTGGTTTCCACGCACCGTTCCAAAACCACATCCAAAATTTTCAGACAAATATCAAACGATTGCCCAAAAACAGAGAAATCATCCATGAAAACCTCAATTGTCTTTTCGATCAAATATGAGAATATCGCTTGCATACACCTTTGAAAAGTCGTCGGTGCATTACACAACCCAAACGACATCCTCCTATAAGCGAAGATTCCAAAAGGGCATGTAAAAGTGGTTTTTTCATGGTCCTCCGGGTTCACGATAATTTGGTTGTAACCTGAATAACCATCTAAAAAATAGCAGAATTGTTGACCGAAAAGTCGTTCAAGCATTTGATCCATAAACGGGAGAGGGAAATGATCTTTCCTCGTAGCTTGGTTAAGCCTACGGTAATCTATGCACATTCTCCACCCGATTACGGTTCTCGTTGGGATTAACTCATTTTTCTCGTTTCGGATAACCGTCAATCCGCCTTTTTTCAGCACCACTTGTACCGGACTAACCCATGGGCTATCAGAAATGGGATAAATCATTCCGGCATCTAACATTTTTACCACTTCCTTCCTAACCACCTCTTTCATGGTAGGATTTAAGCGGCGTTGCGGTTGAGCAACCGATTTGAAATCTTCTTCCATGAATATTCGATGCATACAATAAGAGGGACTTATTCCTTTTAGATCGGAAAGAGTCCATCCCATTGCCTCTTGATTCTTCTTCAAAACACCCATTAACTTCTTCTCCTCCATTGTGATTAGCGCCGTGCTTATTATCACCATTTTATGCCCCTCATCATCAAGAAAAACATACTTAAGATAAGACGGTAACAACTTCAATTCCAGCTTAATTTGCTCATTGTTTTCTTTTTGCAAAATTTCCACCCTTTCTTTCAAAGGAGGAATTTCATCCAATTCTTCTAGTTCTCGCAAACACTTTTCTATCTCTTTTTCTTCGGCTTCATCGATACTTTGAAGAGCATTCATGAGAAATTTTTGCAAAGGGGTTGGAACTTGTAATTGCTCCTTTACTTCTTCAATTGCCTTCTCCGTTGCATCTATTCTAAAACAATCGCCTTTGTCCTTTTTGTGCTTCATGGCCTCAAATAGATTGAAACAAACCTCCTCATCTTGGACTCTAACCTTCATAAGACCGTCGTCCATATCAATTGCCATTCTAGCAGTTTTCATAAACGGTATTCCAAGAATCATTGGAGCTTCTTCATCTTCCTCCATTTCAATCACCACAAAGTCGATAGGAAATAAGAATTTGTCCACTTTAACCAATACATCTTCCGCTACACCGTGACGACGGGTAGTGGATTTATCGGCAAGTTGCAATGTCATTTGAGTGGTTCTCAATTCCATCTGTCCCAACTGTTTCACAATAGACAAAGGTATCAAATTGATACTAGAGCCCAAATCAATCAACCCATTGTCCACATAGATATTTCCTATTGTAACTGGCAAAGTGACTCGTCCCAGATCACTTTCTTTCCTCGGGAGAGTACGTTGAATGATAGTGCTACAACTAGCATCCACCATGATAGTCTCTTGATCCGTATACCTCTTCTTTTTTGTGAGAATATCCTTCATAAATTTTGAATATTTCGGCATTTGCTCCAAAGCCTCGGAAAATGGAATGTTTATTTGCAATTGTTTGAAAATATCCATAAACCGAGCATAGTGCCTCGCACTATCTTTCTTTGACGGAGCATGAGGATATGGTAAATGTTGGATCAGAATAGTATTCAACGGTTCCTTCCCCTTCCTAGTTTTTTTCAATTTTTCTTCTCTCTTTCTTTTTTCTTCTTCCTCACTTTTTTTCATTTCATTTTCAACTAAATCTCCCTCAACATTTTTTTCTACTTCAATCTCACCACTATCTTTTTCTTTTTCAACTACTTCCTCCTCCACTACAACTTCACCAATGCCCATGTCAATCTCTCTTCCACTTCTTGTTAGAATAGCCTTACAATGCTCTTTTGGATTTGGTAGAGTATTCGCCGTAAAATTTCCTTTGTGTTGGTCGGCCAATTGTTTTGATAATTGTCCGACTTGCGTTTCAAGATTCCTTATGGCCGCATCGGTATTCTTCTAATTTGACATTGACATTTTCATAAATTGCATGAGAGTGTCTTCAATTTTTGTATTTCCAATTGGAACTTGTGGAGGTTGAGTGTAATTTTGGTATTATTGATGATTTGAAGGCCCGACTTCTTGTGGTCTCCACGGTTGTTGATAACCTTGATTACCTCTAGGTTGGTAACCTTGGTTGCCTTGTTGATAAGGAGGTCGAGGTTGGTATCATTGATTTTGGTTTCCAACATAATTTACCTCTTCAACTACCGAATGACAATACTCGGTAGAGTGATCTCCTCTACAAAGCTCACAACTCGCTATTATTTGGTTTTTGTTGGGAACTTCATGCATCTCTTTTATTTGTTGTGGGAGTTTTGCCATTTGTTGTGTCAACAACTCCACTTGTTGCGATAACAGTTTGTTTTGTGCAAGAATTGCGTCATTAGTTCCCAACTCAAACAATCCTCCTTTCTTTTGCGAAGGGCCACGATTATGGTTCCCCTGATGGTCATTTAAAGCCATTTTGTCAATGATGGCAATGGCTTCTTCGGCACTTTTGCTCATTAAGGATCCACCCGCGGTGGCATCCAACAATGTTTTATGCACTAATTGAAGACTATTTCTAAAAATGTGAACTTGAGAAAGCTCATCGAAACCATGCCCTTTACACTTTCTCAACATGGATTTGAATCTCTCCCAAGCTTCGTTGAGAGATTCATTTCCACCCTGAGTGAAAACTGCAATGGCTGTCTTAGCCTCCATGAAACGATTGTGTGGAAAAAATCGTTCCAAAAACTTTTCCTCAAGTACATTCCAGTCCGTCATGATTGTCGTAGATTGATTAAGATACCATTCCTTGGCCTTCCCAATGAGGGAATGCGGGAATAGTCTTTTAAACAATGATTCTTCTTCAGCTTCAGGTGCACCAGTTGCTCCCGAAATCTCATAGAACTTAGTCAAGTGTGTAAAAGGATCCTCATGATCCATACCAGTGAAAGGGCTCTGATATAAAAGCGAGAGGATACCAGTTTTCATTTCTGAATGTCGACCGTTCTGAGCATTGTGCGAAAATTATGCGGTGTGTCTCGAACTATTTGTACAAGGTCTTGAAGCAGGTGGTGGTGGTGGTGCAGCCATAGTTGGCGGTAACTGTGGTATTTGCGTCGAAGTCAAACTTTTGTCTCGCTCTCGTCTTTCTTTGGCAAGTTGTCTCCTCCGCCTTATTCTGCTATTTAATCTACACGCAGTTCTTTCGATTTCAGGATAAAAAAGAAGATCGTCTGCGGGTAGCTTCTCTCGCATAAAACGGAGTCTGCACACTAAACCAAACAAATCAACAAGCATAAGAAAAAGTTAACAAGCTTAAAACAAAACAACTATTGCAATGCTTGCAATATCAAACAACAATCCCCGGCAACGACGCCATCTTGTTGAAACAGTATTTCGGGGGGTGTTTTTATCGTATCCGCAGGGATTGTGCGATATTTTGATGCTTGCCGTTCAATAGTCGAAACGTTTTAAGTAAGGGGTTTTCAAATTGTTCTTTGTTTTGTAACATCAATTTTGGTAGCAAAGAAGTAAACTATAACAAAGATGTTGTAAGTTTTATAAAAGCATGTCAAGAGTAGATTTCACTAATCCTTTTCATACATATCCGATTAATCAAGCATATGAACTTAGTTCCGACCAATACAATCGTGTATCCTCTCGAATAAGTTTATGTCTAAAGCAAATTCGCGAGTATCGTCGTTTAGACCGTTAGATGATGTCTCATGCTAACAATCGAAACAACAACCGTTAAGATCAATACAAAGCGAATAATGAACCCCAAATCTATGTCTAGAGTTTGGTTTTTAAGAGATGAAGATATTAGGTCAAGATGTGGAAAATCTATGTCTAGAGTGATTCAAACCACAAATACATCGTTAAGATCAAACAACTTCATCATATATTGATCATCAACCTTGTTCATATACAAAAGATAAAAAGAAATACATATAAGCAAGATTAACTACCTCTAATCTTAACACAAGAGGTGTTTAGCTACACATTTCCATGGCAGCTTGTATCACAAGTTTCAAGAGGAGATGAAAGAACATCCGCGTCGAATAATCGAGATCGGATGTGACTTTAGCTTCTCTATGTGGAAATTCACTCTTGGATGATCAAAACTCAGAAAAGTATGTTTTGGTGTGAAAATATCATGTTCTGATCCCAAGAAAACGTAAAAATCTATTTATAATACACTTGAGATCAGCAACATTCGCACTGCGAATGAATCATTCGCCTAGCGAATGAAAGAAAATGGCGCCTTAAGTGCCTCTGAAAGTTAAACCGCCCCTGGCTGTTTTCGTGGGTTCGCAAAGCGAACACTTCATTCGCAAAGCGAACCACTCGCCAAAACATTCGCAAAGCGAATTTTGGGTCCTTTTCCCTCAGTTTTGTTCGCTGAGAGCTTCGCCAATGTTCACAAAGCGAACATTCGCTGGGGACTTCGCCAGGGTTCGCACATCGAACCTGCTGTTGTTTTCCACTTTCTTTGGCAGCTTGCAACAATTCTTTGTGTCTTCTCTCTTTGATGTTTTTAGTGCATTTTCCTGCACAATAGCACACAAATTACAAGCACCAAAGGTATAAATGTAATGCATGAAGAACAACAATAATTTACCACTAAAAGCCACAATTACGACAAGAAAGTAATGAAAAATGGCAAGTATCAAGTCAAAATATATAGCATGTTTGACATTTAACAATTGCACAAGGTTAAAGATGAACGGAAACGGTAATCAGAGTACTAAGCTTCCAGAGTTCGATGGAAATAACTGGAATCAGTGGATGATTCAGATGCGTGTGTTGTTTAGCGCTCAAGATGTTCTTGATCTCGTCAACGACGGTTGCGTTCCGATTGCACTTCCAGAAAATGCAACGGATGCGCAGAGGAATGCTCAGCGTGATCCGAGGAAGAAGGATCAGAAGACGATGTTCTACATCCATCAATGTGGATGTGAACGTGTTTAATAAGATCGTTGATTCAACGGTGGCGAAGGCTGTGTGGGATACACTAGTACGGTACTACGGCGGTGATGCATCAGTGAAAAAGGTGAAGCTTCAGTCTCTAGGTAAGCAGTATGAGATTCTCAGCATGAAGAACAATGAGAAGGTATCTAACTACATCTCCAGAGTGATTCTGATCACAGATGAGATGAAGTCGTGTTGAGAAACTCTCTCTGAAGAAAAGATCATTGAGAAGGTACTTAGATCTCTTACTCCTTAGTTTGATTACATTGTGGTAGCAATTGAACATTCTAAGGATCTTAGCACCATGAGAATTGAAGAGCTGCAAAGCAGTTTAGAGGCACAAGAGTTGCGTCTGACTAAGAGAAACTCTGAAATGGAGGTAGAGTAGCAAGTTCTGAAAGTAGCTTCTGGTAAGAAATATCAGAAGCAGTCTTGGTTAGAAGCCAGGAAGAAATCTGATGGTGTTCAGAAGTCAGAAACCTCAATTTCTGAAAGGCTGAAGAGTGCTCATAAGGGGAAGGAGAAGTATGACAAGAGGAAGGTTCAGTGCTACTAGCTAGTGTAGGTTAGCATTTTTACCTACGTGACATTATTGTTTATGTATATAAACCAAACGTGTAACCATTAACTGTAATTGGTTTACAAGAGTAGTAGAAGTTTGTTATTCAATTCTATATTTTCTCTCTTTCTTCTTCCATCTTCATCTTCTTTATCTTGTGCACCAACAGACTCGAGTGAAGGGATCGACTCACTTGTATCGAAATTCTCTACCGAGTAGGAGGTGACTCGTTGAAAAGTATCAACGGCGGTACAAGTGTACGTGGATGAAAGAGTTTTCACTTGAGGGGAAGCATTGTGGATAGACTTACACTTGAGGGGGAGTGTTGAGAATAACAAGTGTGAGTAGTATAGGGAAGTCTCATATTAATTAGCAATGCGGCTACTTAGTATTTATAAGTGGAAAAAATCATGTATCTATCACCTTAAAATTTTGAATAAATATATGATATGATATGTTGTTCTTTAAAAAAAACTCAAAAGTGTAAAATACTCCCATGAGTATTAAAACTTTAGCAGAGTAAAAAATTTCATATGATATCAACCATTAGACCAACCAAATATATGATATCATAATTGAAACATGATAAATGTTTAATTAGTGCAACCTTCAAAAATATTTTGAAACTTATCTCAGAATATGTTCAATTGGAATATAACAAATAAAATATTCTGTCAAATGAACTGAATATTAGGGAAATGCTTGAGTGAAAAAGCACTCAAGAGATCTGAATATATACACATGAGAGTTATTACAGGAAACTATTTCCTAGGTACATATATGTGTTTTACAAGGCATAGACTCTTTAACTCCTAGATACATGGACAGACTCCTAAATACAAAATTATAATTCCAATAATTTGTAGTTCCAATAATTGAAATAATTCCAATAATTCCAACACTCCCCCTCAAGCTGGTGAATGGATATCAATCATTCCCAGCTTGCAAGTCAATTGATGGAAACGATCCGGTGGCAAGCCCTTTGTCAACACATCTGCTATTTGATGTCCAGAAGGAATATAGGATGTAGTTATTAAACCATTATCTAGTTTTTCCTTGATGAAATGGCGGTCAATCTCTATATGTTTGGTCCTGTCATGCTGAACAGGATTATGAGCAATACTAATTGCTGACTTGTTGTCACAAAACAACTTCATAGGCCCTTCACATTGTATTTTCAGATCATTTAGAATGATCTTTATCCAGAGTAATTCACAGATTCCCTGTGCCAAAGCTCGAAATTCTGCTTCCGCACTTGATCGAGCCACTACATTTTGTTTCTTACTTCTCCATGTGACAAGGTTCCCACACAAGAGGGTGCAAAAACCCGAAGTGGATCTTCTATCACTTATCGATCCTGCATAGTCAGCATCGGTGTAGGCTTCTATAGTTAAGCTTCCACCTCCTTTGAACAATAGTCCTCTTCCCGGAGTAGACTTGAGGTATTGTAGAATGCGATCAACCGCTTGTAAGTGTCGCATCCTCGGGTCATGCATAAATTGGCTCACCACACTGACAGCATACGCCAAGTCAGGTCTAGTGTGTGCCAGGTAAATCAACTTTCCCACCAACCTCTGATATTGGATTTTGTCAACTTTGGCACTTTCTTCTTCAAGGTTCAACTTGTGGTTTTGCTCTATAGGAACACTTGAAGGTTTGCATCCCAATTTCCCAGTTTCCTGCAAGAGATCGAGTATATACTTCCTTTGAGATATGAAAATGCCTTGATTTGAGTAGGCAACCTCAATTCCCAAGAAGTATTTGAGTTGTCCAAGGTCCTTCATTTCAAATTCTACCGATAGTTTTTCCTTTAACAATTGTCTCTCTGCCAAGTCATTTCCTGTAATAATAATATCATCAACATAAACAAGAAGGATAGTTAATTTTCCCTTTTGTGAGTGCTTGAAAAAAAGAGTGTGATCTCCTTGGCTTTGCTTGTAGCCTAAGTACACCATTGCTTTTGTGAATCGTCCAAACCATGCTCTAGGAGATTGTTTTAGTCCATATAGGGCTTTCCTTAATCGACACACTTTATTGGATCCACATGTAGGGCTAAATCCAGGTGGGATCTCCATGTATACTTCTTCTTCTAAGTCTCCATGCAAGAATGCATTTTTGACATCAAATTGATGTAATTCCCATCCAGAGTGAGCAGCAAGAGATAATAAAATCCGAACAGTGTTCATTTTTGCAACTGGAGCGAAGGTTTCTTCATAATCTATGCCATAAGTCTGTGTGTATCCTTTGGCCACTAGTCTAGCTTTGTATCGATCAAGTGATCCGTCTGACTTGTGTTTAACTGTATAGATCCATTTGTAGCCAACCGGTTTCTTGTCTTCCCGCCTGTCAACGATATCCCAAGTTCTATTTCTTTCAAGGGCTTTCATCTCCTCATTCATAGCTTGGACCCAATTTTGATCTTTCAATGCCTCTTGAACAGATGATGGGATAACCACAGAGTCAACTGCAGAAATAAAACTCTGATGCTGCAAGGAAAGGTTTTTTGTGGAGACAAATTGGGAAATAGGATACTTAGCACAAGATCTTTTCTCTTTCCTTAAAGCAATTGGCAACTCATGTTTATTAGTGTTACAATTTTCAGAACTTTTAAACTCAGTAACAGGTGGGTTAATTTCAGTACTTACCTCTGTTTCAGGTGATTGAGGCTGTTTCTGGAGTAGGTCGAGTTTACTTCTCCTTTGGTACACTAAGGTTGGTTCACCAGCCTTAGTTTTTTCTGGAAGAGTTGAAGGTGATGGTTCTTGCAAGACAGACAATGAAGGAGGATCTGAACCAGAAATGGATGACTCTAAGGAAGGAGCCAAGGGCTCTGACCCTGATGAGGGTATAGGACTGGGACTTGAAGTGTCCGAACCAGACTCAGATGTGGGTATAGGATTAGGACTTGGAGTGGGAGATTCAAGTAGGTCTAGAAACACAGACTCAGACTCAGATTCCAAGTCATTAGAATTCTCCCCCTGAAGCTGAGGACGAGTGAAGTAAGACACATTTTCATGAAACGTGACATCTTTGGAGACAAAGTGCCTCCGACTAGGAGGATGGTAGCATTTGTATCCTCTTTTGTCGGGAGCATAACCAACAAAGACACATCTGACTGCACGAGGGTCCAACTTACTTCGATTCTGTTTGTGAATATGGACGAAGGTAACACAACCAAACACTCGAGGCTCAAGTTTTGAAATATGAACAGAGGGAAATTGAACAGACAGAAACTGAACAGGACTGATATTTCCTAACAGACGAGATGGTACGCAATTAATCAAGTAGGCAGCAGTCAATACTGCTTCCCCCCAATAGGATTTGGGTACAGACATTTGAAAGAGGAGAGCTCTAGTAACTTCAAGTAAGTGGCGATTTTTTCTTTCGGCGACACCATTTTGTTGAGGCGTGTCGACACATGTAAATTCTTGGAGTATGCCATGTTCACTGGAAAAATTTGACAAGACATGATTTGTATATTCTGTGCCATTATCGGAGCGAAGTCTCTTAATGCCTCGTCCAAATTGGGTGTGCACCATATGATAAAATTTAATAAACAGTTGTGGGACTTCAGATTTGTCCTTCATCAAAAAAATCCAAGTGACTCTAGTACAATCATCAATAAAAGTAATAAACCATTTTGCACCGGAAACATTAGAAATGGGTGCGGGACCCCAAACGTCAGAATGAATAAGATCAAAAGGTTCAGCACTTTTATTACAACTAGGAAGAAAAGAAACTCGATGATGTTTAGCAAATTGACAAGTATCACAATTAAATGATTCGACTGAATGATGCAAAAATAAAGTTGGAAACATAGACTTAATTAAGGAAAATGGGGGGTGTCCAAGTCGTTTGTGGAGAAGCCAAATTTGTGCGGCAGATTGGGAAGACTCAGACTTGAAGCAAGAAGACAACACCTTCGAACCATCAATTTTTCCAGAGAGGTAGTACAACCCTTCCTTTTCCTTACATGCCCCAATCACCCGATCCGTTGGAAGATCCTGAAAGACACCATAAGAAGAGAAAAGAGTTACTTTACAATTATGATCACGGGCAAGTTTATGAGCAGATATAAGATTGTGAGAGAGTTTGGGAACATGCAACACATTTTTCAATTCAAGGAATGGTTGCAATTGAACGTTGCCAAAACCCTCAATGCGGGCATATGAACCATTAGCAACTGTAATACATTGATTGCTTGTAGAGGGAGTATAAGAAGAAAATAGTGTGGAGTCGGGTGTCATATGGTCAGTGGCACCAGAGTCAAGAAGCCAAGCATCTTTTGGAATAGTACCATAGACACTAAAGGAGCGAGAGCATAAACCCTTACCTGTCATAACTAGAGAACAAGATCCAGAGGGCTTACTGAGAGAGTCAAGTAGGGACTTCAACCGATTCAAATCATCCGTACTGAGAAGAGAGTCAGTTTCTACTGTTTTGGAGTTTCCTGTGGCTGGAGACATAGTGGTAGCATGGGCTTGGCTCTGATGTATACCTTTGAAACCTCCAGAGCGATTGAGAACTTGATTTTTCCCATGTAATTTGAAGCACCGGTCCTTTGTATGACCTGTCCTTTTGCAATGGTCACAATAACGATCATCTCTACCTGATTTACTGAATGGTTGCTTTCCTGCTGTGTTGGCAACAAGGGCAGTACCTTCAGAAGGCTTGTTACCGAGCATGACGTCACGACGACTTTCTTCTCCCCGCACTATGGAGAAAACTTCAGCAAGTGGAGGAAGGCGGTCCTTGCCTAAAATTTGCACTCGAATAGGGTCATAATCAGAGGTCAATCCAGCCAAGAACTCAAAGATCCGATCGGTTTCAATACAAGTATTCAAAGCGACCGTGTCATTGGCGGTTTCCATCTTGAGAGTTTGGTATTGATCCAACTCAATCCAATAACCTTTCATAGTGGCAAAATACTCAGAGACAGACATGGTTCCTTGTTTAGTATTGAAGATCTTGTTCTTCAGATCAAAGCGGGCAGAGAGATCCTGTTTCTTAGAGTATGTTTGCATCAGATTCTCCCAAATATCTCGTGCAGTAGGAAGAAACATATACTGACTACTAATTTCTGGAATCATACTATTCCACATCCATGACATGATGAGTGAGTCTTCATTGTCCCAAAGAGTGAAGCCGGGATCAGTGGCAGGAAGAGGGTCACCTTCAATGTGGTTCAATTTTCCACGACCTTTCAAATTTGCACGCATGAACTGGGCCCAACTGAAATAGTTCCTCCCATTGAGGCGATGACTTTGATGCAGTGTTGGTAGCGAGTTAGCATTCATTAGGTTTGATGTTTCAACAAGAGGTGGTGGAGGTGGTGGAGGATTCTGGACACCACCATTATCATTCTCCCCTTCCATCTCAATAAGTCAGATAACTGAGAGTAAAAAAAACTGATGAGGTGGGATGAGCAGTGTGGAGCGGTGTGATGGGTAATTTCTGGAAAGGAGAAAAAAAGATTCTGCAATGAAGGCAGCAAGAAAAAAAAAAAAAAACTGAATATGGTAGTGCTGCAATGGAGGCAGCAGTTAACCTGCTCTGATACCATGTCAAATGAACTGAATATTAGGGAAATGCTTGAGTGAAAAAGCACTCAAGAGATCTGAATATATACACATGAGAGTTATTACAGGAAACTATTTCCTAGGTACATATATGTGTTTTACAAGGCATAGACTCTTTAACTCCTAGATACATGGACAGACTCCTAAATACAAAATTATAATTCCAATAATTTGTAGTTCCAATAATTGAAATAATTCCAATAATTCCAACATATTCCACAATCCTTTATCTCAGAATATGTTCAATTGGAATATAACAAATAAAATATTCCACAATCCTCAACTCACGGCTTGAGGCAAATATTCCAAAATGATCATCAACTCACGGTCTGAGGCAAATGTCCCTTATTAGAGAATATATTACTTTCTAAAATAACACTATTTAGAATTCTATATAAAGAAAAGAAAACATCAATAAGAACATATAGCCATTGAACTGAAATGGGGGCTTCTCTATCAGAGCTAAAGAAGCTGCAACAACAGCGTCAAACACATCATCCTTCACAGTCACAGCCACAACAAAATCCTCATCAACCAAATGAACCAAGCAATAAGGAAGAATTATTACGACTACCTTCAAGAAGCGAAAATTTGTTGCTGTCTCCACAACAAAACATAGAACCCTCCAGAAAGGTAGTACAAAATGGCCCAGCTGTAAAAGCCAATGAACTGAGTTTTCCACACAACATGGAGCACATATTGAAGGATGCAGACTCATCAGTTGATAAATCTTCCAGGGAAAAGATGTTTGATCAACTACATGCCGGTGTGTTCTTACATCGTAAAACTAAGGCAGGTTTCAAAATGATTTTTTTTTTTTTTATAAATAATTATTATTTACCTGTTAATAAAACTATTATTTATGTATTGAACAAATGATTATGGTTGTTTGTAGAAATATTGGGTTGAGAAGAAGTCCAATGCCAACTGTTTTATGTTGTATGCAAGAGCACTATCAATCACTTGGGGAGACACTCCACTTTACTGGAAATGGATACAGCAAAACGATGCAAGGTACATATCAGTGATTGCATTTTATAGCATATTATGTTACATAGGTTTTAGTCATGATTAAAGTAAGATATGTTTTGTAGCGGGGTGATTGAGGTGGCTGAACTGAAGCAAGTTTGCTGGCTAGAAGTGCGTGGAAAATTTGACACTCAAAACCTTTCACCGGGAATTTTATATCAAGTTTCATTTTGTGTGATGCTGAAAGATACAGCTCAGGGTTGGGCGGTACCGATAACTCTGAGACTTATTCTTCCAGGAAGAAAGACGCAGCCATTCAGAGAGGATGTAAGGCAGTGGTCAAGGGGAGGGTGGATTGAGGTTCTAGTTGGTGAGTTTGAAGCATCTGAAAAGGATGGTGGTGAGATGGAGATAGTTTTGTCTGAAACTGAAGGTGGTCTGTGGAAGCAGGGGCTTGTCATCAAAGGCATTGCAATCAAACCAAAAGTATGAGAAACTTATATTTATGTAATGTGATAAGAAAACTTATTTTCCTTTTGTAATAAATAAAACAAACTAATCACCATGAATAGTCCTTTGGAAAGTTTATGATATTATGTATACTATACTGCTGTATGACCATCTATTTTTAATGAAATTTATCCTAGTTAAATTTTATGCTCATTTCTGCAAATGTTTAAACGCAAAGAATGAAAAACATAAAAGATAGGCTGATAAAAATAAATATAACTTTCCAATTGAACTTTGTACATAGGCTGTTACAAATATTAATAGCACGCCACTCTTGACAAAGTTGGATAAGAATGTCAAATGTTAATATTTTATCACAGCTGACACAGACATTATACAGCATAGAACATAGAGGAATATGGTGGCAGCATCATATGAATGTTGTTATATATACAGAGATGTCGGCCACAAACAAATATACATCAAGTATTCCCACCATGTTCACGTACACTTCAACAGAATGATTCATGAGGCATCAACTGAAACAGATAATGCATTGAGTTCAATGTGCTGTTTACCGTCATTGCCAGGGTGAACAAAGACAGTAGCATGAGCCTCGGAATGCGATTTATTGGCTCCTTCTTGCGAAACTGATATTGAGCTCAAGGACATTTTGTCACCAGTATTGCTTTCACCATCTTGGTCATTGGAAATGATTTCCCATTCCTCTTTAAGGGATGTTACTACTATACCCTTTTCTGTATGGCTCTCTATTTCAAAAGCAGTAGGTAGAATCACATAATCATTGACAGGATTGTAAAAGGGATCGGGATCTCCTGCTCTCAGCCAGTGCTTGAGAATTCTGAATAGATGAGGCTCACAAAGGATACCTCGATGCTCCCCTGGGATTCCAACCCTTTCCTCCGCATTGAAGCCATCAGCCTGCATACAAGGCCAAAAGATAAAGCATTATTAAAACAAGCAGTAATGTATGATAATGGTGGATTCCAACCCTTTCGTTTTAGCATATACTGTAATTTTTTTATAAAAGAGTACAGATGTAGAACCTACACCAAGAATGTGATCCCATGAGCAGGGTAGTGTCTCTTCAAATGACACGGTAATGAAAAAAGAGGAAGGATCCGAATTTCATATACAACTGTGAAATTATGGTAAATAGTAGAACATTCACAAATTCTAGTAGCAATTATATTTTTCCAGCATAACTAAACTTGACAGTAAGATGCATGATGACAAAACAAATCAATTGTTTTTTTATACATTTCTCTCAAATAGGATGAAGGGTTTTTTAGGGTTTTGCTGACAAGACCTTCAGCTTAGGGAAACTACCAACTGACCCCATAAAGAAAAATGTACTTTTGTTTTCATCTTATATTTTATTTTGCTAAAACTTGATCTATTTAGATAACAAATTTGATAACATAAAGAGCAGTGTACATAGTTGTAACACAACACACAATAAAGGAAAATCTGCACATATACGAAATAGAAGATAAAACAAAGGAAATAGATGTGAATCGAAATAGTTATAGATTCAAGTTGAGGCAAGAGACGAAGTTGCTGCATTCCAAATTCAAGATGATGTTCTGAAGGCTTAAAGCTATTAAAATTTACTCATTGCATTAATATACACACAGCTTTTTAAACTAATATACACACAGCCTTTGTCTCTGCATGTTTTCTTGTCTTGTTTTGTTGTTTGTGCATTTCAGTTTGTATGTGAAAATAATAAGAGTCTTTCAATGAAATCAAATGAATGATTTTGCTAGGAGTTTTGCTTTGTCTTGTTATAACAGAAAATGTTTATTTTTACAAACTATACAGGAGTACTGGAACAGTTAACACCAATGGCTATTGTGCACTTTGGAGGAAATGTACTAAATAGAATCATACAACTATTTGATAAATACATGGACTCTCTTATCAAATCACTACCGGGTCCTTCGGATGATGACAATCTTCCAGAGCTTAAAGAGGCCGTGCCTTTCAGAGCTGAGACAGACTCAGAACAACTTGCAATATTAGGACTAGCGTTTACCATATTGGATGAACTATTACCAAATGCTTTATTATCGACATGGATACTACAAAATGAAAGTAAAGAACCAAATAGTGGACTCGCGGAGAGTGTAGGTTTCAACACAAATGCTAGTGTAGAATTAAAGGAGTGGAGGAAACATCTTCAGCATTCTTTTGACAAGCTTCGAGATCACTTCTGTCGGCAGTATGTTTTGAGTTTCATCTATTCAAGAGAGGGAAAAACCCGATTGAATGCAAATATTTACTTGAGCGATAACAGAGAGGATCTTTACTTGGATTCTGGCCCACTGCCTTCACTTCCATTTCAGGTCATCATTCTCATTCTCTGCTTTTGCTGTTGCCCGTGTTTTTCTTCTCTAATGATTTGTTTCTTATTTCTTACTCTGGCTCTCCCTTTGTGCATCCATGTTCTGTTTTTTTTTTTTAGTACTGACAGGGGTATATTTGCAGGCATTATTTGCTAAGCTGCAGCAATTAGCTACTGTGGCTGGAGATGTATTGCTTGGGAATGAAAAAATACAGAAAATTTTGCTTGCAAGATTAACAGAGACTGTTGTCATGTGGTTATCTGATGAGCAAGAATTTTGGGGTGTCATGGAGGATAATTCAGCTCCTCTACTGCCTCTTGGTTTGCATCAGGTACTGTCTACTCTACATAGATAATGACTCCCACGTTTATATTATTATAAGTTACGGGTTGTTTGAATTCTTTTGTTTCCAAATTCAATAATCCAAATGCAACTCGAGTTTTAAAATAGTTCTTTGACTGTTAAATTACCTGGAACATATACAAACCAGACATAAAAAAGTCTTTTGGCTGATGCCTATAATTTGGGTTGCAATTTCTGCCAACACAACCTTGCTTACTGCTGTACAAGTCCCTGTTAAATTCATATTTTTAAGCATATGATTCTTTTATGGGCTTGTCCTATGGATAAGTGCTATGGTTACTGTAAAATGAGTATGATGGTGTATTGAAAAAAATTTAAGTCTCAAATTGTAAAATGAGTAGGACTAGAAAGAGTTTACAGAGACCGGTATTCCCCATCTTACAAATTGGTTTGTAGGAATTGAGATAGACTCAAATATAAAAACCATAACTGACTTTTTTGTGGCAGCTGATACTTGATATGCACTTTACGGTTGAAATCGCACGGTTTGCGGGATATCCATCTCGACATGTTCATCAGATAGCATCAGCTATTATTGCTCGTGCCATCCGGACCTTCTCCGCTAGGGGCATAAACCCACAAAGGTATTAATGTTATTCATTTCAGCGGTCTCGGTTCTTGTTTTGCAATTCTTACTGTTAGTTGTATTTCCTCGCCGAATTCTGACTTCAACAAATTGCCATTACCATTTAGTGCACTTCCTGCGGATGAGTGGTTTGTCGAAACTGCGAAATCGGCAATAAACAAACTCTTGCTTGGGGCATCAGGGTCGGAGACATCTGATATTGATGAGGATCACATCATTGTTCATGACGAGGATGTCTCAGATTCAGATACCGTTTCTTCTCTGTCTACGGTGGACTCTACTGAATCTTTTGCTCTGCTAGTATGGCAGAACTTGACAGCCCCTCTAACTTGTCTGATCCTGATAATTGAATTTTTCCTATAGCTTTAAAATAGAGTATGTTATGAAATTTGCTATATGTGATTGTTATCTAGTATAAAGTATATAATGTATTATAAAATGTCTGTAAACCTTGCTAGGGTAACATGATTCCTTGCATTTGAATTAGAAAATTGTGAGCTGGTGAATAATCTCAGATTCATATTTATTTGTATATTTTCATTTGAACAGAAGGTAAGTTAATCTGAATCTCTCCCAGTTTTTGTACTATTGTTCTATTGATCAATGAATCTCTCTAGTAATAATTGCCATGAATACTTTTTTATCATTTATCTTTTAAAAGTTTTATTTTGGTCCCATTTTTCAAACATTATATCATATTGACCCATTCTCTCAAATTCTCACTTGACACTGTTAGGAATTCAAAGTGACCAGAGATCAATAGAATAAAGTTGTGAAATAAAGCTTAATTTGATTATAGACGATTGGATTGAAATGTTTACAGATAAGGGAACTGTACCTAGGTACTTCCTGAGCTATGCTTCTATAGAGAAGCTTACAGCTCCCTTCTCATGACTAAAATCTTACAACCAAAGGTAAACTGCTCAACTATCTTAGGACCATCACCTTCTAAATTGTCTGGTAGCCCTTCCTCCTACTCCCTTCTTGAGTGACACGTGAAAAACATGGTGCACTTTGGACACTTCAGGTAGTTTCAATTTGTATGTCACAACTCCTATAGAAGCCTCAATAGTGTTAGAAGTAATTCAAGTTCTCTGTCGAAGTCGAAGTCAGAGTCTTTATAGTTTTTTTCGATGTCAAATTAGTTGTAGTGTTATGTAGTCAGCTGCATTCAACAGAGTCGAATATAGTTGTTAAGGGGTTAGTCGAAATGTTAGTTTGGGCATGGGCTTTGATAGCCTATATAAAGGGCTTTGTAATTTGTAATTACACACAGCACACACAGCATCTAACACAATAAAGTTTAGAAAGTTTTGCAAACCCTAATCTCTTTTCTTCTCTCTCTCCTCCTTCTTCTTATTTCTCTTAAACATTCATCTTTCTTGGAACACAGTTCCAACAATTGGTATAACAGAGCACGGTTGCGATTCAGAGAGAATCTAATGGCAAACGGAACAACAACTTCCACACAATTCCCAGCGAATCTACCGGTTTTCAAAGGGGAAAACTACCAATGGTGGGTTGCACAGATGAGGGTTATTTTCAGATTTCAAGATGTGGTTGAAATCGTGAATGATGGTGTAACTGAATTGGGGGCGAATGCGACTGATGAACAGAAAGTTGTGTACAAGGATCAACGGAAGAAAGATGGCAAAGCGTTGTTCTTGATTCACTAGTGTGTGGATCCGATTGTGTTTGAGAAAATTATTGAAGAAGAATCTGCAAAAGGAGCGTGGGACAAGTTAAAGAACTTGTATGGAGGTGATGAGAAACTGAAGATGATGAAGCTGCAAACCTTGAGAAAGCAATACGAAATGATTCAAATGAAGGAAGATGAATCAGTTTCGGAGTTCTTTTCAAGATTGGTGATGCTGTCGAACCAGATGAAGTCTTGTGGAGAAACAATCACAGATTTGCAGAAAATTGAGAAGGTACTAAGATCTCTGACTGCAAATTTTGATTACATTGTAGTGTCCATTGAAGAGTCCAAGAGTCTTGCTGAGATGAAGGTTGAAGAGCTACAGGCTTCTTTGGAAGCTCATGAGATGAGATTGAAGCAAAGAGATTCAGAAAGAGAAAAGGTATCAGACCAAGCACTACAAGCGAAATTCACCAAGAAGTCTGGGAAGGTGAAGCAGGGAAGGAATCTTGCTAGTGATGAGAAGTCAAGCAAGAGTTCAAAGAATCATGTTGATTCAATAAAGAAAGGCATGGGCAACAAGTATTCTGGGAAGAAAGTTGACATGAAAGACGTGCAGTGCTACAATTGTCAAAGTTTTGGTCACTATGCTCGAGAATGTCGAAAGAAGAAGGAAGCACGAGCAAAAGAAAGTGACAACGCGCAGTATGCACAGGCAGAAGATAGTGATTCTGATGATGTGCTACTAATGGGAGATACTCAGTCAAATGCTGATGAAACGGATTTGTGGTATCTTGATTCAGGTTGCAGCAACCACATGACCGGTAACAAGAACTGGTTCACCAAGCTTGATGAATCAGTTAAGAAGGTGATAAAGTTTGCAGATGGTAGACATATCACATCAGGTGGAAGAGGAAACATATCTGTAATGAGAAGAGATGGTAGAAAAGCCAGCATTACTGATGTGTTGTATGTGCCTTCTATGACAAGTAACTTGATAAGTATAGGTCAATTACTTGCCAAAGGACATAATATGAAGCTGGAGAAGAACCAAATGAAGGTGTATCATGCTGTGGTAGGTTGGTACTGAAAGCACCATTGGCTGATAACAAGACCTTTAAAGTTCAGATTAACATGATTGATCATCAATGTCTTGCATCAACTACAGAAGAGGAAAAGAATTGGCTATGGCATCATAGATATGGGGATCTAAACTTCAGGAGTTTGGGTATGCTCAATCAGAAGAAGATGGTTTATGGTTTACCTCAGGTGAAGGAACCAAATCATGTGTGTGAAGAATGCTGCAAAGCAGGCTAGAAAAGCATTCAAGCATGATCTGCCAATTAAGTCAAAAGGAAAGTTGGAGCTTGTTCATTCTGACGTATGTGGACCTTTTGAAGTTAGGTCGAATGGTGGCAAGCGTTACTTCTTAACTTTCATCGATGAATTCACAAGATATATGTGGATTTATATGATCGAAAGTAAGAGTGAAGTATTCAAAAAGTTCAAGAAGTTTAAGTTGCTTGTCGAAAAGCAAAGTGGTTGCAAGCTAAAGAAACTGAGAACTGATGGTGGTGGTGAATACATCTCTCGAGAGTTTGCTAGATTTTGTGAAGAGGGAGGTATAGAGCATGAGGTTATTGCACCCTATACACCTCAACATAATGGAATAGCTGAGAGGAAGAATAGAAGTATACTGAATATAACGAGAAGTATGTTGAAGGCTAAAGAGGTGCCAAAGAGATTTTGGGCCGAAGCAGCTTCGACAGCAGTATACATTCTGAATAGGTGTCCAACAAAGAAGCTAGTCGAGAAGACTCCTTATGAAGCATGGATAGGTGAGAAGTCAAATGTAATTCATCTTAGAGTTTTTGGATCAATATGTTTTAGGCATGTTCCTGAGCAATTGAGAACAAAACTAGATGATCGAAGTCAAACCATGGTGCTCATAGGTTATCATTCAACTGGTGCATATCGACTATATTCACCAGAAGATGATAAAGCTGTGATCAGTCGAGATGTTCTGGTAGATGAAAATCAAAATTGGGAGTGGAGTCATGGGTCAGTTCGACAGGAAACTGGTCGACAGATGGAAGAGACAGTTCCGACGGTATTTGAAGAAGGCCGACAAACTGAGGCCACGACAATGCAAAATGAAGAACCTCCTGAGCAGAATGTCAGAAGATCAACTAGAACAAGAGTTGAGTCGACAAGGTTAGCTGGATATGAGAGATTTCCAGATAATGCAATTGATGCAGATTGTGACTTAATAGAAGAAGTAATGATGATGGCTGAAGCAGAACTAATTAACTTGGATGAAGCCATGAATGATTTGAATTGGTGTGAAGCCATGAAGGAAGAACTCAGGGCAATCGAGAAGAACAATACCTGGGAACTTGTCGAAAAAGCCATCAAGAAGCCTATTGATGTGAAATGGGTTTACAAGCTGAAACGAAGGCCAAATGGTGAAATTGCCAAGCATAAGGCAAGACTAGTGGCAAAAGGTTTTCTGCAGAAACCTGGTATTGATTTCGACGAAGTCTATGCGCCAGTGGCTAGGTTGGAAAGAATCAGGATTGTTGTTTCAACAGCAGTATATAGAGGATGGAAGATACATCAGTTGGATGTAAAATCAGCATTTTTGAATGGACCTTTGGAGGAAGAAGTTTATGTCAGTCAACCACCAGGATTTGAGATCAAATGGCATGAGTCGAAGGTGTACAGATTGAGGAAGGCTCTCTATGGATTGAAGCAAGCCCCGAGGGCTTGGAACAAAAGAATAGATAGTTTCCTAATCGAAGTAGGTTTCACAAAGTGTGTGTCTGAGCATGGAGTTTATGTAAATGATGTCGACAATGATAGTCGAATCATTTTATGCATGTACGTCGATGATTTACTAATTACAGGTGCAAATGAAGCTGAGATAAGAAAAGTTAAGTCGAAGCTAATGCAAGAGTTCGAAATGTCCGACCTAGGGAATTTGTCATATTTCTTAGGGATGGAATTCAAAGACACAGCTGAAGGTGTGTTCCTGCACCAGAAGAAGTATGCTCAAGACATCTTGAAGAGGTTCAAGATGACTGACTGTAAAGCTGCAACAACTCCATTGGAAACAGGAGCAAAGTTGAAGAAGGTAACTGATGATGAGTTTGTAAGTTCGACATTGTACAAACAAATTATTGGATCCTTGAGGTATCTTTACAATACAAGGCCGGACATTTGTCAGAGTGTCGGATTGTTAAGTCGATTCATGGAGAAACCCCAAGAATTTCATCTCATTGCAGTAAAGAGAGTACTGAGATACATTAAGGGTACGATTGATCATGGTGTGCTGATGCCATGTCGAAATAGGTCCAAGTCGAAAGATGCGGAGGTATATGGTTATACTGATTCAGATTTCAGTGGAGACCAAGATGAGAAGAAGAGTATTGCAGGCTACATTTTCATGATAGAAGGAGCTTCAATCTCTTGGAGTTCGAGAAAACAAAGCATTGTGGCTTTGTCATCGTATGAAGCTGAGTACGTAGCTGCATCGTATGCAGCATGTTAGGCAGCATGGATATATATGTTGCTCGAAGAACTCAAGATCAAGGAACCTGGGAAGATGAAGTTGTTTGTAGACAACAAGTCAGCTATTGATCTTGCCAATCATCCTATGTGTCATGGTCGAAGTAAGCACATAGAAAGAAGGTATCATTTTCTCAGGGATCAAGTGAACAGAGGGAAGCTTGATCTTGAATATTGCAAAACTGAATTTCAACTAGCCGACATACTTACCAAACCTTTGAAGAAAGTCAGATTCGACGAGTTAAAGAAGAGCATTGGGATGAGAAGTCTCGAGAACATGAATTAGGTGGTGTGTTAGAAGTAATTCAAGTTCTCTGTCGAAGCCGAAGTCAGAGTCTTTATAGTTTTTGTCGATGTCGAATTAGTTGTAGTGTTGTGTAGTCAGCTGTATTCAACAGAGTGGAATATAGCTGTTAAGGAGTTAGTCAAAATGTTAGTTTGGGCCTGGGCTTTGATAGCCTATATAAAGGGCTTTGTAATTTGTAATTACACACAGCACACACAGCATCTAACACAATAAAGTTTAGAAATTTTTGCAAACCCTAATCTCTTTTCTTCTCTCTCCTCCTTCATCTTCTTTCTCTTAAACATTCATCTTTCTTGGAACACAGTTCCAACAAATAGGATAGGGACCAAAATGTTTAGCGGCCAGCTTGACATGAATATGAGCTGCTAGTGACTGTTGTCTATGAGCGCGTAGCTTCATAAACACCCTCCCTCCTACTTCAAAAGCACTTCTCTGATCACTCTCTGTCTTTGTGATTTCATAATGTCTTGTCGCGTAACAAGTGTGCTCTCAATTGATGCAATGCTTCATCTCTGTCAAGTACTTCTCGTTGCATTGCTTTCACCCTTGTTTCACCTATCCCGTAATGAGTAATCAATGGTGGTTTTCTTCCATACACAACTTCAAATGTGGTTTTATCCATGACAATATTTTGTCCAATGGAGCCACCCCACCCATGACTTCGGTTTATTTGCCATGAAACAACGAAGATACGTCTTAAGACAAAGAGTCACTATCGCCATTTGTCCATCCGACTCTGGGTGATAAGCCAAACTCATCTTTAAATAAGTACATTGTAACTTGATTAACTCCTTCAAAAAATGACTCATAAATACCAGATCCCTATCATTAACAGTGGAATCGGGTATACAATGCAAGTGCATGGCCTCTTTAGTGAACACTTATGTTATACTCTTGGTTGTATACTAATATGGGGGTTATCATAATATCCCGTTGAAATACAAAGGTATTCAAACTTACTGACTAGCAAGTAAGGAAACCCTAAAAATGATCAATACCAAAGTGATCGTGAAGGCTGGATCAGATCCTGTAGAAGTTGACCACCGAGTACGTTTGGGATGATGGTCGTATGGAGAGGAGGAGGGGGTGTACCTGCAAGGCACTCCGACGCTCAAGTAAGAAAGGGTCAGAGAAAAGGGGCAAGTACAAAGCGTTAGTTCGTAGGGTGAATATTTGATACCTGACCCTCTCAAGTGAGAGGGTTTATATAGAGCCCCCAACGCGTGGCCAACGGTCCTATTTTCGGGGCGAAATAACCGTTTTTCCGAAGAATAGGTAACTACCCAAACTAGCCGTTATGTCGAGCAGGGTGCCCAAAACTAGTCGTTATGTCGGACATAAGTATAGTTTCGGGCACCTGCCCATAGCTGCTCGGGGAGCGGATAAGCCGTGCGTAACTGACATTGTTTTCGGGGAGGTGCGATGCAGCCCCTGCCCGGTTGGAGGGGCAGAAAGGTAACTTTTGCCCCTTTGTGGATTGGACTTAGGCAATTTAGACCGCTCTGGAGCAGAAACGGATTGGGTCATGTCTAGTCATTGGTCCAGTCTAGAACACAAAAGTTATATCTTCATTCAACAACATTATTGTGTCGTATATACCCAATCAATTACAATATTTCTTTCTAGTGATACTCTTGAAAATCAGCTCAAGTAATCAACAATTGAATAAGGATTTGTTTTATGTTTGTTTGACCTGTCCTTTGTATTGAACCACTCACAAACAGGCGGGAGTTTAAAGTCAAATGATACATAAATAAGGTTGACAGATTAGCATCAGATGAAGAGTAAAGTGATCTTGTACTGGGCGAAGAATCCAAAGGAAAGTGACGTTTCCTTATTTTACTTATGATTTCGGGAAGAAATGATATAATTTTTGAGAGAATGTCAACAAAAAAGGATGAATATAAGTAGGATAAAAAAAAGTTTTCAGGAGTTTTCGATAAGGTTTAAAATAAATAGCAAAGAATAAAGATTAGTGAAGAAAATTTTGAACCTACTTACAAAGACATATTAAGAGTGTTTAGAAGATCTATGTGAGTTTTGAGAAATCAAGATTCAAGAGTATCTGGTTTTTTCCTTTTTCGTAATTCGACACAAGATTTACTCTAGCTAGTTTTCTATTTTTACGGTAGAATGGGGACACTATTAATCCACATTGTGGCATTGTTATGTCACATCATCTTAGAGGCTACTGATTATTTGACAATACCCCGGCATAGGGATCACTCACCCATGACACACAAAAATAACTAAATGAGATAACACTTTTGTGGAACATGATTCTATTGTCAAGATAGTTTCACTAGCGCAAAAACGGTTTTAGACAGCGCTTTTTTAGCCTTTAGACAGCGCTTTAAAGCGCTGTATAAACCAGCGACGCTATAGGTTTAGACAGCGCTTTGGTATTACCAAAAGCGCTGTCTAAAGGGGCGTGTATTTAATGAAAAGCGCTGTCTATGGTACCTTTAGACAGCGCTTTTTCACATTATATGGATTACTTTAGACAGCGCTTTCGTCAAAAGCGCTGTCTAAGCCCTACCTTTTTTTGACTTTTTTGGTACACCTTAGACAGCGCTTTCTCCAAAAGCGCTGTCTAAGACCTTCCTTTTTTGACTTTTTTAGTACACCTTAGACAGCGCTTTCACCATAAGCGCTGTCTAAGACCTTCCATTTTTGACTTTTTTAGTACACCTTAGACAGCGCTTTCACCAAAAGCGCTGTCTAAAGTGGACCTTAGACAGCGCTTTCACCAAAAGCGCTGTCTAAGGTGTACGAAAAATTTTATATAATTTTTTTTTAACCACAATTTTACCAGGTTTTTTCAACCAGAATTTGACCTGTAATTTTCAACCAGCAATTTTTTTCAGAATTGGCAATTCAAACCATTGGCCTTTCTACACCAAAATTATATATCCAAAATTGGCATTTCATACCAATATATATATTTAAAATTACAAACCAAAATTGTATATACACCTATTTATAATTACAAATCATTACATTTTTCTACAAATGCACATTTTACTTATTCACCAAAATTGCATCCAACCAAAGCATTGCTTCCAACCAAAGTTATTGCTTCCAACCAAAGCATTTTTTCTACAATGCACATATTACTTATACACCAAAATTGTATATACACCAAAATTGCATCCAACCAAAACATTGCTTCAATCTACATTATAGGTCCTGAAAACACAAAGATTGTAATTCAAAGTATTAAAATTCAAAGTATATACACCAAAAATTGTAATTCAAAGTATATACACCAAAATTGTAATTCAAAGTTTGTAATTCAAAGTATATACACCAAAATTGCAATTCAAAGTATATACACCAAAATTGTAATTCAAAGTATATACACCAAAATTGCATCCAAAATTGTAATTCAAAGTTTGTAATTCAAAGTATATACACCAAAATTGCAATTCAAAGTATATACACCAAAATTGCATCCAACCAAAACATTACTCCAACCAAAGTTACACATATTAAAATTCTCATCAATTAAAGTAAGAGTATAATATTATACCTTAAGTTTGTAAAATTCCGAGCTCCATAATGTATTGACACCACTCCTCTTTGATTTCATCCAATAGAGCCTTTGTGTAAGTAGCACTCCTGAATTCTTCAAAATACTACATAATAATATAACATATAGTTTGATTTAGTTTTAACTATTTCATTAGACAATATGAGAGATATGTGTTAAAATAACTCATAAGTTAGAAATACATACATCGGGTGGAATCTCCATTCGATCCAACGAAATAGTGTCTCTCATAAATCTCAACATGAAATAGCCGCAATCTATTTGATTGCGTTGCCGAGGACACTACAAATGAAAATAAAATATGGATAAATTCTAAGTTTTATCAAGTAAGCATCACTAATATAATAAAACATGTGATAATTAATATACCTTCACATAATTCCATGTAATGGTGTGGTCGATTCCCCGATGTTCTAGGAATGCTTGTATAGTGCTAATAAAATATAAATGAATATTTAGAACAATTCACATAAATAAATAAATATACACATTTCTATTTAGAACAATTTCACTTACGTGTCAATACAGTCCTTCATATCCGGGTATGTGGTCCAATCATTTCCTAAGGAATCCAGATAATACACTACTCCGCGGATAGGATTGATTGCAACCAACAACCAATGTCCACTGTAAGATTAAACAAGTGTTAGATAGAAACTTTCTACACGAAGTCAAAATACAAAAAAAAATATAATAGATGAATTTAGAATGAAAATCTAACCCAGTATTAAACGGTAAAAAGTACAACTTTTCCGTTTCTTGGTTGTCCATAAAGACGTTGCGTATATACGCATGGACCTCATTTGGTTTCGTCAATATTTCGGTTAAGTTGACAGCGCTGGGGCATAAGAATGCAAATCTTTGCTCCAATCCCCGGGGGCGCATAAAACTGTCATACAGAAACCTGAAATAAAAACATCATTAACATTAGAATATTCATTTGAAAAATAAAGTAAATAAGTTGTTCAATTACCAAAGTAGATCGGATATACCTCAAGTATATATTGACAACAGTGACGCCCAATTCTGTATGTTGGAAAACTTGCTCGAAGTCTTCATTACCAACATTCTGGTCAAATTCAAAGCCATACAAATCTTTCTCCATAGTTATCAGACGAACACCTCCAGTCGGAATATCCGTCATTAATTGTAGAAAGGTCTGAAGGCACGTCCTAACCTTGCCGATAGGTTGTTTTCTAACCCTGGTATTCTTAGCACCAACAGTTTTTTGCGTTGAAACGTTGCTAATCACTTTACCAGGCAGCTATAAATCATATAATTTGTTAGATGAAGTATAAGATATCCAATTTATCATTTTCTATGCATATAATTGTGATGTACCTCTTTTTTTGAGACAACGGACTCGGTATGCTCCGGAATCCGCTTATCCTTTGTTTTGGATTTTGTTGGAGTCTAAATAACATTGCCATGTAAAAAATGAAAATAAAATGCTCGTAAAATCTTTGAATTTACACATTAAGATTAACAAAGGTTTATAACGGTTTTAAGCATATATACCTCATATCCTACGAGTATGAGATTTGACGGCCATGCAACAAACGACCCTATAGCTTGTCCCACCACTCTTACCTCCGAATCATCGTTAGGATAGGGTAATAGTGCTTCATTCTCCATAGCAATATCAACTGATACTTTCAAACTTCCAGTAGGGAGGGATTCATTATGAAGTACTGTGACCCCATTGTTAAACACTTTTCCCTTGGCAACCATCCGATGAATTGGTGAAGATAAGAATAGTTGACATTGGTGAATGCCCTAAAACCAAAAATACATATGTCATTGTTAATGTGTATATATGTAATTAAATAATTTAAGCTACTAATATAATTTCATAGATATATATATATATATATATATATATATATATATATATATATATATATATATATATATATATAATTACCTCTGGAATAATCGGATGAAAGCTGCAGTTGATACTATCCTTCTCTGATCCATCTCTAACACCAGAAGCGTTATCCCTTTCTTTTTCCTTTCTTAATTCCCGCACCTCGGCTTCTAGTGCTTCCAATTTAGCTTCAAGTACTGAATAACTAGCAGCCTTTCCCTTTTTAATATTCAGGGAGGTCGGGGTGATCCCAAATGCCTTACCCCTCACCCGACCAGGATACTCAGGGACATCTAATGCCCGACTAAGTATGCTCCTGGTATCATCTGCAGGTACAGACTGAGATAACGCCTCCTGAAAATCAGATGAATATCGAATATTTGTCAAATATTTGTTAATAAAGTTTTGACTTAATTAAAGAAATATTGTTATACTTACACATTTCTCATATACTTGTAGAACCTCTTCTGGAACAGATCCAGACTTGCCCACACGGGCTTCCTTCCACAAGACATGTGCAGGAAGAGATGTTTCAGAGCTACCCGCCTTTTGTAACTACATATAAAGCCAAATAATATGATCAAATATAACTCATGATGAACAATTATTATGTCATTGCAATTTATTGATACTTACCAATTGTTGCTCCAAACGTCCATATCCAGTACGTCCTTTCCTGTATTTATATTGGGGATCTGATGCTCTATCCCGATTAATTGCACTTAAACTCTTAAATTGCTCGGTTTGTCGTTTGGCTTTAAACTTCACCCATTCTTGTGGTGAAATGAAACTTGCATATTTAGATGGAAACTCTCCATCAACAAAATTACCTTCAGCATCCTTAAGATAGGTTTTGTTTAAATATGTCCTAAACCCTCTTAGGAGCTTCCCTGCCAATCTCATCAAATAAGCTTTTCTGTCGTCCTCGACATTAAAGCACCTCTAAAAAACCATACACATTGGTTAGTACAAATAATTTAAACGACATAATTAGTTGGCATAATTAAAGACATAATTATGGTACCTTTATCTCATTCCAAATTTTTTCTTTGGTTTCCTTCAACTGTTTGTTTCTCCAATCATCTAAAGTAATAGGAACCTCATTCCTTACAAGTGTACCAATGAAACTTGTCAACATATGACCGTTAGGCTCAACAAGTGTGCCTGTTTCGCTCCAATGCACATTATAAGTCATGCCTTGATTTCTAGCATGGATCACTCTCCTCATTATGGTTATTCCTCTCCTAATCTCTTCTTCCATAGTTCTGCTACTTCCAACCTGATCATCATGTGGATGATCATCATCATGTGCGTGATCATCAGCATGTGGGTCATCATTGTTAGTAGCCATCTAACCTGTAATAAATAAATCAAGGATATCAAATATAATATATAACAAATATAATAAAGAAATAAAGGATATCAAATATAAAAAATATGACATAATATATAACAAACTTAACGAAATCCAATACCCCATTCTCGTACTCTTTGGACAATCGATCGGCATCCATCCATTTTTTATCCATGGTTTTCCTACTTATTAATCCTAACAGTTAGAAAGAATTTAACATTAGCATAACAAGTCCAAACTAAGAAATTCAAAGCAATTAACTTCATTAACAAAATTGCTTTGAATTTCGGTTCTTTAGAACAACAACCTCAAGAATTTACATTATTAACATTAACACTAACACTAACACTAACACTAACACTAACCTAACACTAACACTAACACTAACCTAAACTAAACTAAACTAAACAAACACATTATATAGCAATAGTTAACAATGTAGAAAAATGTTAACAAGAACAAACTATAATAGATGTTCTAAACTAACACTAACACTAACACTAACACTAACCTAACACTAACACTAACACTAACCTAAACTAAACTAAACTAAACAAACACATTATATAGCAATAGTTAACAATGTAGAAAAATGTTAACAAGAACAAACTAAACTAACACATTATATTGATTCTATTCCTATATCACCAAAAATGAAGTTAGCACATATTTTATTCTTATATCCAACAACAGTCCAACATTAGCAACAACATTAACAACATTAGCAACATTATCAACATTAGCAACAGTCCAACATTAGCAACAACATAAACAACATTATTATCAACATCAACAACAACATTATTATCAACATCAACAACAACATTATCAACATTATCAGCAACATTATCAACTGAAACTCTGAAACTCTGAAACTTCCAAACTGAAACTCTGAAACGTGTAAAATGTGTAATACTCTGAAACGTGTAAAATGTGTAATACATCAACAACAACATTATTATCAACATCAACAACAACATTATCAACAGCAACATTATCAGCATACCTTATAAAATGTGTAATAATCTGAAACTCTTAAACTTCCAAACTGAGTGACGAAAACGCGAAATGAGAGAGGAACAGACGGTCACGGTGGAGTAAAGGTCGTCGGAGTCGCGAAATGTGGGAGGAACGGTGGACGACGGCGCGGTGGACGACGGCAAGGGTTTAGCTCAGGTTCGCAAGTATCCGTTCGCAACAGGGGAGGGAGAAGAAAGAGCGCAAAACTGAAAATGAAAACAGAGTATATTCATATATTTTAATTTTATTAGACCTTAGACAGCGCTTTTCAACAAAGCGCTTTCTAAGGTGGCCCTTAGACAGCGCTTTAAAAGCGCTTTCTAAGATTGGCCTTAGACAGCGCTTTTGTTTTTATTTTTTTAAATATTTAAGACCTTAGACAGCGCTTTCCTTAAAAGCGCTGTCTAAGGTCTTATATTTTTTTTAAATTTAAAAGGCCTTAGACAGCGCTTTTAAGGAAAGCGCTGTCTAATATTTTCCATTAAATTTTTTTAAAAATTTAAAAGGCCTTAGATAGCGCTTTTCACTAAAGCGCTGTCTAAGGTCTTATATTTTTTTGCGCTTTTCCTTTATTAAATTAATAGATTCCGTGTTTTTGACCTATAGCAGCGCTTTTGTAATAAAGCGCTGTCTAAGGTGAGATGTTATAAGTCCTTTTTGTTGTAGTGTTTTCTCAATCAATTAAGCTATTGTAAACTATTTTTATCTTTTAATTTACTTTAAGTTTTTACATTTCTTAGTTTAATTGCTCAACACCCTCACACATAGTACTGAATGTTTGCTAAAGCAGTTAAGATAGCTATCTATATCTTTTAATTTACTTTAAGTTTTTACATTTCTTAGTTTAATTGCTCAACATCCACACACATAATATTGAATGTTTGCTGAAGCAGTTAAGATAGCTATTTATATCTATAACTATATATAAAAGGGATACCATATTTTAGGCGGGCTTATTTTTTAGACTAATTTGCCCTTTAACTTCTTTTAGCTATAATTTATTTAATACCTACCATAAAACTCACCACTAATCATTTTCACAAAACTCATTATTATTAACTTCCACAAAATCAACTATTAGTAACCTCCACATGCTATTTTTCTTTATTTAAACATATTTTTGTAAATTTTATGATAACATTTACAAGTTTTCTTTCTCTTCTATCAAAAATCATTTCTCTCTTTCTATTTATCTCATCATCATTTTTATTATATTGTTGTTTTAGATGTTTTTGGAGACAAAAACTCGCTTGAATGAACATGAAATTTGATTCCTACAAAAATCCACTTGCATCAACATGGAGTTTAATAATAATGTTATTCATTACATCCCTATCTTTTTAAATTTATGTTGGTTGTTTGACAGTAAAATAAAGGATGGCAATCAAAAATCTATAGAAAGATCACAACTCAATTTTTTTCTATTTTCACTCTAATCATTCAACTTCATATTTTACTGAATCATTGATCTTGCAATCCAATAAAAATAAACTCAAAGTAGTGCATGTTTGTATCTATTGTATTCTTTATTTTTTTCTATTATATACCATCAATTTCTTTTTTTATTTTTTATTTGATTCTATTTGTTGTTTTACTTAAATAGATGGTAAATTTATACTGTGATCAATGATTTTTTCCTCTGAAATGGTTAATTAGTGCTACTTTTTGCTAAAAATTTTACATAAAAAAAAACTACCAATGTAAATAAAAAAATTATCATACATATGGGCATTCAATACAAATTATAATATAGTACTTATTGTATTTTTCTTTTTTTAAATCTATATAGATGGAAGGTAGAATCCGTTATCATATTTAAAAACACTTTTATGATCTATTTCAAGAATTATATACAGCAAATTTGTTTGACATCTATTGCACACATGTGAGAGAAAGAGAGTTATAAAAATTATCATATAAATAATTTAAATTCAAATTCAAATTAAAAAAATATAGATTTATATTTTAACACGTTAGCTCACTAAGAAAAAACGGACAAACGGGTACGACAGTGCCCATTTGGACGCTAATCTATCTATAAAGAGAATAGTTAATTTTGGTCTAGCCTATTTCTTATTTCAGAATTACTCCTCATCTATTTTCTATTCCCAAAAATTTTAATAACTTCCACCCAATGTAATAACTGCTTTAGAAAGTTATACGATAAAAATAAAAAGTTAAAAAGAAATGTAACTGTCTTACACTCACTCATAAAAGAAAAAGACGTGATGGACATTTGTGGTTTTTGTTTGTTGCGATATGCCAAACACTATAAATGCAATATTATAGAAATACTCTGTTTACCTGCGGATTTTGATTAAATTTCCGCAGAAAACGTGTTACCTGCGATTCTTCCTGCTATTTTATGTTTCCAGCTAAAACCTTCGTGGGTAATTAATTTAGTAGGTAAAGTCGCAGAAAAATGTCGCAGGAAAAAGTCGCAGGAAAGAATCGCAGGTAAAAAAGATAAACTCGCAGATAATACCGCAGCTAATTGAAATTTTCGCAGGTAAAGTCGCAGCAAACTGAAAATCCGCAGGTAAAATCGCAGGAAATTTTTCTCAGGTTTTTTAATTTTTATTATTAATTGTGTTTTAATTTAAAATATTATAATAAATGTTAAATATCAAAGTAACAATAATATAAAATTAAAAATCTAATTTGAATAAGCCAATGCAACACTAATCACATTCAAATTTGTAAAGCAACGAAACATTACTATAAAGTCAATAACAAGTACTTCTAGAGTTACATTACTAAAAATGACACAATCAAGTTATTAATAATCACTTATCTAACCAAATTAATTAGAAAAAACAATGCAAATTTCAAACTAGTTAAGAAAAAACAATCTAAATCAAAATTCACTATTAATGTATTCACTAGTGTCTTCATCTGATTCATCAACATCATCTTTACTTGGATTATCAGTTTCATTATTGGCTTGAGGTGGATGAGAAGATGCAGCAAATCCAAATGACTTCACCCATATATTCAAATCGTCCCATAAAGGAAGTAAATTGTTACATTAAGTACAGATTTAGAAATTGGAATTTAAGATTGATGAAGGTGAAAACACGCCCACACCCGATTAGGTTCACAGGGCAACCAATTACAACAAAGATACTAATAAATATCATATCATCAAATAGATTGAATGCATAACATTCATACCGAAACAACACTTGCAGTATTGTTACATTTCACAACATATTACAGTCCAAGAAATGGGCATTGCTTCCTCGCATGCTCCGGAACCAATTTCACCAAGGTCTCGAGTGGGACTCCTTTCAGTTCTGGAACACAGGCACCAATAACATGAATTCAGTTACAAGCCCAGAACTATAGATGACAATTAAAGAGCGCCAAAGCACAAACACACTAGCCTATTCAAAAATCACCATACCGTGAGGTTTGAAGTTAAATAGTGGTGGAAGGAAACGGCCAGTTGGCAAGCGAGCGTTAGGTTCACGAAGCTCATCAAAGGATGGGTTAAGGCATCTAACTGCAGCACATAAAGCAACAATATACAAGTTATATTACATACACCCTCAGAAGATGAGAAACAGCCTTTGACTAACTAGATAACAGGGGTGGTCTGTGCAAGTGTACTACATAACTTTGAGATAGCATTACCGGCAGCAGTTTCATCTTTATGATTTCAGGACCGAGCATTTGGCGCAGCGGCCAAACTCCTTCCACCAAGTACTTGGCCTTGAGTTTGAAACCAATTTCCACATTAACAATCCAAGGTGGGTTTCAACCTGAGTACATTTGGAAAATAAAAAGGAACTAGACCACTAAACAACAAACTAATTCATATGATATGTGAAACTGTATAGTACTTAAACATTTGGCCACCTAAAAAAAACTAAGTCAAACTCCGTCATTACCTAAAAGATCGATCAAAGTTAATAATTTCTGAGAACTTGCAATTAGTAGTCTAGAGTGAAAGGAGGTTGACACTTTCCTCAATCCAAGATCATTGCATTTCACAAGCCAATAGCTTTTACCATGGTATTTACAGGTTGGATCTATCAGTTGAACCATGCTTCGTTGGCATGACTGTAGGTAATTGAAAAACAATGAAATGAACACTAGGAAGGGAAAAAAATTCTGGGATCAATTAGCACTAGCAGTAGCAGCGATCTGATTCTCCACTGATGCAAACAAATCACTGACTTGTTTACGTTTCCTTATACGAGAAGGACACTTGGACAATAGATCTTTGGCCTCTGAGAGTCTACCTTACGTTTCCCATACAATTTACTAACCTAAGAACCTAAGTGTAATTTCATAACAATCTGAAAATGAAATTAAAAAAAAAGTTACCAGAGATAGAGTGAAAGTAATACCTAACAGTTTCATCTTTAACCTTCTGAGAGAACTCATTGAAGACACTGTATCCACGCCTATCGGCCAAATTCAAAAACAGCCTCGTCTTCACCCCCTATTACATAAACAAATTCGATAGTAGAATGAAGATCATGAAAAGTGCAAACAAAAAAGCGATTCGCACCTGAGATAACGAGCAGTGAGGTTGATGAATCCACTCTTCTCGTTTTCGCTGCATGTGACACATATTCAAAATATATGAAAATATTAACAGTAAGAAATTCCGATTCGCGATGACGAGAATCGTTCGATTTAAACGAGAAAGGACATGAATGAAGAGTGAGGACCTGATTTGAGACAATGCCGCGGTGGCATTGCATAAAATTAAATAACATATATTAGTGAATATATATACTCTTACTTGTATCAATAAATTTAGAAAATACAGTTAAAAGCTATATTAAATAAACAAAATTGTTTGACACTTGAACGCCACTTCATTCTTTTTGTTTTTCAAGGTGAAAAGTAAGATTAGCTGAAAGGAGATATGACCGCTACCTTCTAGATAAGCCAAGAACTCCAAGATAGATTTGTAATTTTTCAAGAACTCTGTTGGTCTTCCAAGAGAAAAGCACCTGGTTTTCCCTTCTGAATAGCAAAGAGAACCTCTCTAAGGATTGAATTAGCCAAGTCAAAAACGTGTAAACCTGAGTTTTCTGCACCAAATACCAAACTTTAGATATGTAAATATAATGGTTTGATATGTAAGCATGATATATGTCGGCACAGCATAACGGCAAGCATGGCCATCACTGTGCTTGAAAATAAAGCCCAAATTCTAATAGTAAATATGAATGAGTTACCTATGGAGTTTGATGCCGTAGAAGGAATACTAAAGTAATAATAGCCATGCACAATTTCAACAACCTGATAGAGACAAGAAAATTAAAGTAATAGCTAGCATAAAATGTATCATTAAGTATAGCCATAAACCACATGTCTAACAGAAGTGATTAAATATAATTTCTATCTTTATAATTATTAGCCATATGCTTAACATAAATGAATAAATTCCAACATTATCCATCACACCAAATTAGTATTTACTAGTATGAATTTATTTTAATACATGCACTTATAATGAAAGAGTTTAATTTGATCTTAATTTTATAAAATAATTACTTTATAGAAGAAACATGAGTTAAATATGGAAAAGGGTAATATTTTAAAGGAAAAATTAAAATTGCATAACTAGTCTTCTGAGTATAGTCTTAAACCGAAATACAAATTTTTGAATATCTCTTCACTCTCACCGCAGAAAATGTTAATAAGAAAGGTCTAGTGTTGTCAACTCCCCTATGGAATTTGATGCCGTAGAAGGAAAATCAGTAACAAGACCATCAACAGATTCGACTTTCACTATAAACTGTAGGAACTCAGCAGTAGGATCATTGGTGAACCCTCACACATACTTACATTGGTGATAATGCTGAAAACACACAGAAACATTGTAACATTAAAACATAGTATGGCCATTACCATTTAAGAATTTAAAATCACTTTTAAGAAAAACAATTAAAAAAGAGAACAAAAACTCCCAACACTGATGCAGTCTTTTAGCTTGCGTCGTAAAGCTCTTGGAGGATTTCGCGACGACACTGCAGGGTATAACATGAGAATGGAATCAATATGGATGCGTGATGTGATTGAATCAGGGAACTTATCTGAGGCGAATATATTTGCTGATAATGTGGTCTGTAGAGTTAGAAATGCTAACGCAGCGTTTTTCTGGACGATTCAGTGGTGCGGAAATGCTAAGTTATGTTTTCTATTCCCTCATCTTTACCAAGCTGCTGTCAATAAATGGAGCCTTGTTGCTGAGTTTGGTTCTTGGGTAGAAGGAAAGTGGATTTGGAACATTCCAAGACATGCTTTTGATTCATACACTGATTTTGAAATTGATATAGCAGAATTGAATCAAATGTTGCTGCAGGTTTCTTTTGTTAATGATGGAGTTGATAGATGGATTTGGAAACCGGATATCACGCAAGGTTTTTTGGTTAGATCTTTGTACGAAATTACAGCGAATATTGAAGCTACTGTAAGTGATTCAGTAGCGGGAGTTTTGGGACTGGTGTGGAAGTCTTCTGCTCCTTTAAAGGTTAAGATATTTGCTTGGCGGCTTATCATTAATCGGTTGCCTACGCGGGATAACCTTGAAAAAAGGGGATCATTACCAATACGCATGAGAAGGTCTGTGTTTTCTTTTTTGATCATAACGAGGAAAGTGATCATTTATTTTGTTCGTGTATCAAGGCGTGTCTCATTTGGAAAAAGGTTTTTGAATGGTTGAATATTGAGTCGATTCATGAAACGGACTGTTGTAGCTTCTTTCTATCTTGGATGACGAAAATCAAGAGATTGACTTCGGTAGATGCAGGAGCTGCTATCTGGATTATAACTTGCTGGAATATTTGGAAGACGCGCAATAATATTGTTTTTAATGACGAGATTTGTAATGTTGAAAACATTTTCCATAATATTATGGCGTCTTCTTGGACGTGGTTAGCTACTCGTAGTGGGTCGTCTGTGTGTAATTTGTACGAGTGGACGAAATTCCCGTTAGATTTCGTCTGAGGTTGTGAGTGGGGGTTGTTTTCTTGTTTTCGTGTTGTCTTCATTTCAGTTTTCTGCTTTGGATTTAGATCCAGTTGATTTGTACTGTGGGTTGAGAGATCCCCTTAATCTCTCTTTATGAAGGTGTTTGCTTATAAAAAAAAAACATGTTACCAAAATTTCCATCTTTATGATAACCTACTAGCAGCAACTTCCTGCATATTCACCGCGTGATATCCCTAACCAGAATGCAATTTGTTATAAACACCCTAAACATAGATAAATTACAATCATTTTAAACATTAAGATGTAGCAAACTGTTCTTTATAAGGCCAAAATTCTGCATATTCACATATCAATATAACATTAGATATGTTAGTTCTTACATAAACTTTATCCAATTTTAGCCTTGAATTTAACAACTTAAGTAAAAAAAACATTTGACACTACAAAAATCTTTTATTTATAATTATTGCTTATCAAAATCCTGTTTAATTTTGCATGCAAAGAGTTTCATATAGTTACCATGAACATCATGATCTACGTGTATTGCACAAATGTCCATGCTTCCAATCCTTCCCACACTTATAGCAAAAGTTACATCCACACCTGAAAATATATAATCTTATAATTAAATTTTCATCAATTTAATGAAATAATAATGAACTATACAGACCTATAAGAATTTCATGCATAACCCAGTTACTCTTTTCACCTTTTGGGGCTCTTCCTCTGTAGAAAACAGGGGTTTTCTTCATACCAACAAGAGAATAAGTTTTTGAACTGTAAATCTCTGTTTTTCCCTGTTGCTTTCTAATAACCAGCTTTTGTAGCTCGATTTGTACGTAGCCCGATTGGGTACTTTCTGTCATGTAAACTGAAGAAGTACCATTCTTTCTCACCCATCTTAGCTTTCTGTTATAAGGTTGAAGTTAACATGAGAAAAAATGGTGAAAATGAAAAGTGTTATTAAGTAAATGACTAATACAGTTAGTTACCTGGTAGCTCCCATGGATCACACTTGTTAAGATCAACTTCAGCTATGGCTTTTGCAGTGAAACCATATTCATAACACTAAATTAGCCAAAATTCAAATGAAAATTGATTGGGGACACTGCAGCTATGAATTTGCTAGTCATAAAAGTCTTGTTTACCAAGACTTCCATGCTTTGAAAGTTGTGATTCAAATTCATCTTTTAAAAATTTCAAAGTAATTAGTTTATTTCAAAATCATATTAAATCATCAAATTGACATGTTTTTCAATATTCTTTCATAAATTTCTAAGCAAAAAAAAGTTCTTCAGCCTATGATAAATGGACCATGTTGGCAATGCACATGAATTTAAAAGGCATATGCTGATATTGTTCAGTCTGAGAAACTACACATTATCTGTAAAGACAGGAATGAAATCGATATCTTCATAAAAATACTTACAAACATGTAGCTTTGTAGAGTGCTTCATTTGGTTAAATGCCTCATACACTTTCTGGTGATCCCGCTGGTTTGTAAAGTCCATTATTCCAAGGTCATAAAACCTTTCCTTTCTACAAATAATAGCCCTTCATAAGTAGGAAAGTATTTATGAGGGGTAGACAACAGAAAAAGAAAAGTGGTAATGCAAAACAGGATGAGAAAACATACAATTTGTTGTGTCTCTAGCTTTGTAATTTGCCCTCTTAGAATCTCTGCCGTCTTAGAATCTACCGCCCGAATAAAAATATCTTGTTAGAAATAACAATCAATCCCATTACGAATCTAAGGAGAAAAGAAAACAACAAAGAACACAATGGAAGAAATTTTAACTCAAAAATTATGCGAGAAAACAAGAATCGTAGTAAAACTCTATTAGAGGACACTCACATATATGATGTGTTAAAAGTACAACCGTAAGAATGCCATGCTTTGAAAGTAAGGATTTCAATTCATCTGGATCAAAAGCATGATAACTTCTAAAAAATAAAATCAAATTCTTCTGCCTTTTTAAACCAGGATCGTGATGATCAATAGTACACATGAATGTAAAAGGCTCATGGTGATATGGTCTAGTTCAGAAAACATATCCTTTATACTAAGAAACTACACATTATCTCTGCATTTAGAAAGACTAGGATTAACGTCCACCACAAATGGAAGTTCATATATCATCAACAAATACTCACAATCATGAAGCCTCACAGATTTCATCATTTTGTTAAATGCTTCATTGGCGATACAAAGACTTCAAGGATTCAAAATCAACAAAATTCACAAAACCACAATCAACAATCGGATAAAAAAACAAAAACTAGAATCAATTAAAAGCTTGTTTATGATATTTTTCTTGCTTCTGGATACAAAGAATAGCGAATAGTTTCAATTACAAAAACAAAACAATAAAAAACAATCGAGCAAGGAAAATCGATAATGAATGAGAGGAGAAACAAAACCCTAGGCGGTGGTTGCGTTTTGACTGCTATCAGAGGTTTCGAATTGCCTTACCGGTGATGAGCAGAACGAAGGAGATAGCCGCCATAAAAGTCTTTTTCAATGCGTTTTTGTTTTTGATTTTGTGATTGCTCTGGTTAGGGTTTCAGACTGTTATGTAGAACGGGTTTCTTAGTGGGTTATATGTTGGATCAATTTTTTAATACCTAGTATTAAATGTTAATTTTTTAATGATTCACAATAATTAATCTCATATAAAAAATACACTAACAATATAATTATATTTTTATAAAAATAATTTTATACAAAATATGATATTTTACAAAAAATTGTTTTTTATTTATTTTAAAATAATAATTGAAATATTATAATTCAAAATAAAATTATTTGTATTAAAAGTTATTTAATATATATATATATATATATATATATATATATGTTTTAAATAAGAGAATAATTTAATTTATTATAAAAAAGAAAAATTTTATAATCCTAGCTTATTCAAAATTTTATATTTTTCATACTAAATATGACAATTACGAATTATTGATCATCAATTATAATGTGTTCATACGCTTAAAACTATAATCTTTACTTTTCATAATTAAAAAAAATCTATTTCTTAGTTTATGATTATTTATTATTAATAGATTATTTCTTCTTTTTATAAAAGATCTCTCAATTTTTATTAAAAAAATTATTAGATGGTGTCAATTTATGAATAATTTTTTATTTATAAATTAACATTGTTGAATTGCGAAAAATCTTTTCAATTTTTTACACTATCTATAAATTGACACCATCAAATCACAAATTTATACAACATCCCAAAACTAGAAAGAAAAAATGTGTTCTCACTTAAAGTAGAAATGTCTCTCTCAAAATTTACTTTAGGTCTAACTCACTCTATGGCCAAGCCATTTAGCATGTCTGAATAAAAAAGTATTAAATAAACAAATTTTCTTTAAAAAATAACTAAAAAACTCAATTAGTATAGTAAAATTTTCTTAAAAAATATAAAATTTAATAAAAAATTAAAAAATGTCTCAAAAACATATCCTTGAAATCAATATGTCAATTATATTTTACAATTGTATTTAAAAATAGTAAAAACATAAATAAATTTAAAAAAAATTAGTGCTTAAAAATCGCAGCAAAAATCGCAGTAAAGTTCACAGCATATTCCGCAGTAAATACCGCAGCAAAAATCGCAGCAATTCCTGCGAAATTTCCAGAGAATTTTGATGTTTCAATATATCACTATTTCCTGTGAAAGGAATCGCAGGAAATTGATATATTGTTTTAAAATAAAAAATCGCAGGTAAAGTCTTAGAAATTACTGCGAAATTTACTGCTACTTCATATTTCGCAGGAATCAATATTTCAAAATAAATATTCGCAGCTAAAATCGCAGATATTCCTGCGGATAAATTTTCCAAGGAAAATCCGCAGGTAATCTGTGTATTTCTAGTAGTGTTATATTTGTTCATGATAAAGGGAATTGAAATAAAACTACAAGAAACATTGTGATCAAAACAATACATTGCTAGGAGAATGCAATACTATTGTTTTGATTTTTTATCTATCAGTACTATTGTTTTGCTAGGAAAAAGTATTTTTATATATCAATTAATTTTTCTTAAATGTTAACTAATATTAATTATGAATATTTATAATTTTCAGACTTTCTTTACCACCGCTTTCGGAATACCAAAGACAAATTGGCACCATATCTTCTCTATCCAATCTTAGTCCTTTCAATTTTTTTTTGTATTTTTTATTTTTACGTGTTTTCATTGGTAGAATGAAGAAAGCACATGGATTGTGAGGATATTTTTTAGACATTAGTAAAATTATTTTTTGATTGCTGGATTACATGGAAATGCATCTTTTTTAATATATAGAAAAGTTATTTATTCAT
This sequence comes from Lathyrus tuberosus, assembly GCA_022829125.1. Classification (NCBI taxonomy): domain Eukaryota; kingdom Viridiplantae; phylum Streptophyta; class Magnoliopsida; order Fabales; family Fabaceae; genus Lathyrus; species Lathyrus tuberosus. The sequence continues at coordinate 2,665,443 of JALAZF010000179.1, forward strand.
CTCTTTTTGTCTTTTTAAATTCTCACATATTTTTTTGTTATAACTTCTCATTCTATTTAGAATATTTTATTTCTTTTAATAATTTTAATTTTTTTTGTTATTTAATTTTTTTTTTGTTATTTAATTTTAATTTTTAATAATTTTAGGTAAAAGAAGCAATGGAGAAAGATAAGTAAAAAATAATGAACATCTGATTTATAGGTAGATTATTTAACATTAAATATGAAGTTTATTTTTCTATTCTATCCCTTCATTTGTGTTATATGTCAATATATCTATTTTTTTTCATTATGTATTAAATATATATTAAATTAAATAATTAAATATATAGTCTATTCTATAATTATATGAGAAAAGTGTTGGAAATTCACCACAAACTATGGTAATTCCCCTTCAATCTTGTTCTCAAGATTGATAACGAACCACAAACACGCAATGACAATGATGAAGATGAAGAACAAACAGCAAGAAAAGAAACGAGAGAGAGAGAGAGAGGAGAAATATTTGGAGAAAAATTGTTACCCACGAACTGTGGGATTTCAGATTTTATTTCTCTTGCAATCTTGCAACTGTGAATATATAAAACACTAGCACTGTGATAATCTTCACTGCTTGTTCTACTTCTACATTCTATTACAAAGTACAGATATTTATAGATTTAGAATTACAAAAGCCCAAAATATCAATTTGAACTAAATCAAATCTAATCTAAATCATATCAAATCTGTGGTGAAACAACCTGTTTCGACACACTGCTTCAGCACTTCGACTTCGACACTCTTGGCTTCGACTTCGACACTTAGACACTAGGAATTACAATTTAACACACCACCTAATTCATTGTGTCTAAGCTGTCCACATTCATCATGGCTCTTAGTCTTCTGAAGGCTTCGACCAGCACTCCCTTTGTCATGATATCTGCAATCTGATTATCAGTTCTGCAGTGTTCCAGATTCATCTTCCCTTCTGCTACCTGCTCTCGAAGATAGTGGAACCTCATTTCGATGTGCTTGCTTCGACCGTGAGCTATTGGATTCTTCGCCAAGTTGATAGCTGACATGTTGTCGATCTTCATGGTAATTGCTCCATGATTCTTCCCTGTAATCTCTTCGACCAAGTTCACCATCCAAGTTGCTTGACATGCACAAAGAGAAGCAGCTATATATTCTTCTTCGCATGATGACAATGCCACTACTGGCTCCTTTCTCGAACTTCAAGCAACTGGTGCACCACCAAACATAAACACATATCCAGCTGTGGATTTTCTATCCTCAGCATCACTACACCAACTAGAGTCGGTGTATCCCACTAACTTGCATTCTTTCCCTTCATTAGCTGCAGGAAACAAAATGCCGTAGTCGAGAGTCCCTTTCAGATACCTCAGTATCCTCTTCGTCGCTGTTAGGTGTGATACCTTTGGCTTCTGCATGAATCTACTTACCATACCCACACTGTATGTTAAGTCAGGCCTTGTGTGACAAAGGTATCTAAGTGACCCAATAAGTCTTCTGTATTGGGTTGGGTCGACATCATCTTCATCTGAATCCTTCGACAGTTGTAGTCTGGTCTCAGCTAGAGTCAAAGTTGGGTTGCAATCTTGCATCTCAAATCTCTTGAGTATTTCGCCTGCATATCTTCTTTGGTGCATCATCAAACCTCTACTAGTCTTGTAGAATTCGATGCCTAGGAAATATGAGAGATTTCCCAAGTCTGACATTTCAAACTTCTCACTTAGGCCATGTTTGAAATCTTCGATCTCCTTCTTACAACTCCCTGTTATTAACAGATCATCGACATAGAGGCATAGTATAAGCAATTCATTATCGCTTCTCCTTACATACACTCCATGCTCAGTCGTACACTTCACAAATTCCTTCTCCCTTAAGAAGCTGTCGATTTTCTTATTCCAAGCTCTTGGAGCTTGCTTAAGTCCATACAGGGCTTTATGCAGCCTGTACACCTTTCCTTCTTCGCCTCGTTTTACATACCCAGCTAGTTGTGCGACATAAACTTCTTAATCTAAGAGGCCATTCAGGAACGCACACTTCACGTCCATCTGACATGTGTGCCAATTGTTCATATTTGCTAGACCAACAACCAACCTGATTGTTTCGATTCTAGCAACAGGTGCAAACACTTCATCGGAGTCGATTCCTTCCTTCTGTAGAAATCCTTTCGCCACAAGTCTCGCCTTGTGTCGAGTTACTTCTCCTCTAGGATTCACCTTTACCTTGTAAACCCACTTCACGTCAATTGCCTTCTTGCCTTGAGGCAATTCGACAAGTGACCAGGTGTTGTTGACTTCGATGGACTCTAACTCTTCATTCATTGCTTTCACCCACTTCGAATCTTTCAATGCCTCAGTTGCATTGACTGGTTCGACATCTGCGTAGAAAGCATAATGTACCAGCTCACCCTCTTCATCGACCACATCATCTGATGTAATTACACATTCTTGCAGGCATGTGTCTTGTTCGTCGAGGTCTACTTGAACCTGCTTCATCTGCAACTGGTTCCTGTCGAACTTCTCTTTCGACTTCAGTGGCTGGTTCTTCACTAGAGATTCTCACTGAATCCTTCTTGGCATTCTCATTCCAATCCCATTCTTTAAGCTCATCTATGATCACGTCCATGCTTATCACTACCTGCTTATTCACTGGGTCGAACAGCTTGTAACCTCCAGTCGAATGATATCCTATCAAGATCATCTGATTCGACTTGTCATCAAGTTTCCTTCTCAACTGATCTGGCACATGTCTATGTGTTATCGATCCAAACACCTTCAGGTGGCTGAGGCTAGGCTTGACACCAGACCAACATTCCTCTGGTGTGATTCCTTCAAGCTTCTTCGTCGGACATCTGTTCAAAATATATGTTGCTGTCGAAACCGCTTATCCCCATAATTCTTTGGGTAGATGCTTTCCATTCAACATACTTCTCACCATGTTCATGATGGTTCTGTTCTTTTGTTCTGCAACTCCATTTTGCTGTGGTGTATAGGGTGGTACCACCTCATGCACAATCCCTTCTTTTTCACATAATGCATCGAACTCTTTCGACACATACTCTCCACCACCATCTGTCCTCAGAATTTTCAGCTTTCGACCACTCTGTCTTTCGACCATGGATTTGAATCTGGAAAATACCTCAATCACATCACTTTTCTTCTTGATGAGGTAAGTCCACAACTTTCGACTGAAATCATCTATAAACGTGACAAAATATCTGTTGCCACCAATCAAATCCACCTGGATTGGACCACATACATCAGAGTATATGACTTCCAGAATTGCCTTCGACTTCCTTCCTGCATCCTTGATGAAGCTATTCTTGTGTTGTTTCGACTGAACACACTCCTCACAGACTTCACTTGGAATGTCAATTTCTGGTAATCCTGAAACCATATTTCTTCTCTTCAGCTCTCTGATGTCATTGAAGTTGAGATGGCCTAGTCAAAAATTCCATAACCACTCATCTCTGCTGGCTGCCGTTGCTAGACACTTGTGCTCCATCATCTTGAGTTCAATCTTGAAGGTCCTGTTCTGAGACATTTGAGCCTTCAAGATCAACCTACCACCTGCGTCGAGAGCTCTCATCATCTTGTCTTCGACAACTACCTTGTAGTTCTTTTTTACAAGCTGCCCTATACTGAGCAAATTACTCTTCATGCCTGGTATGTACAACACATTGGAAATTGTTGACCGTTTGCCATCTTTCCTCATAATCAGAACATCACCAACATCTTCAGCTGCTAGAGTGTTGTCATTTGCAAACTTCACTGTGTTCTTCGACGAGGGCTTCATGTTGACAAACCAATATTTCTGTCCAGTCATGTGTGATGAGCATCCTGAGTCCAAGTACCACTGATCTTGGAATCTTTCTTCATCTTTCGTTGTGACCATCAGCAACGTCTCTTCTTCTTCATGTTTCGCCAGCTTTGCATCAGTTTCTTGATTTTTCTTCCTTTCTGGACAATCACTAACATAGTGACCATACTTCTGACAATTGAAACATTGAATGTGACTTCTGTCTGGCTTTCGACCACCACCTCTTCCTCTACCTACAGCACCACCTCTTTGGTTGCCTTGGTTCCAAGGTTTCTTCTGAGTCGAATTACTGCCTCCTCTACCTTTATTGCCATTCACGTTTCCTTTGCTTTTCCTTTCCTTTTCTGATTGTGCCTGCAAAGCCATATCACTCTTCGAATTTCCTGCAGCTCTCTCAGCCATCCTTTGTTCATGACACTCAAGCGTCCCTTGAAGCTCTTCTTTTGTCAATGCTGACAAGTCTTTCTGTAACACCCCACTTTCCCATTTTTCAAAATAAACAAAATACATGAAATAAATCAGAGTTTCCACACCTAAAGTAGGATGCCACATTTTAAAATCAACGAAACAAATCTCCTTTATTTTAATAAAATCAAACAGCGGGAAATTTATTCAATTATTCAATTTACGGCCATCTGCCTATAACACCAAAACTCCACATAATCGTGGTCCACCATAATATTCATCAATTGAAAGATACGTAACAAGTATATAACATAAAACAAATGGTAAAAACCCCCAATCCCGTGTTATGTATCAGAGCGACTCTCTAAACTCGAACAAGCTACACAAGCTCCAAGCACTAACCTGTCACCTGAATATCTGTACTTCCGAAGAAGCACAGACACAACAACAACAGAGGGGTGAGAACTACATTCAACATAAAAAGGTGAATAATACATATAAGGAAGTAGTATCTCACACCAACAACAACACATAATCACGACCTACTGTCATATTCAATCACCAACCATCAACATATGATAATGTAATGCAACACGACACCATGCATGCGGTACCGACTCATTGGTTCATTCAATAGAACCCCGGATAGATCACATACACCTCTACTTGGCAATGATCTATCCCCCACCATTCTCCATATAGGAGTACGGATGAATCACATACACTCCTCCTGAGCAATGATTCATCCCACCAATCACCATGAATATGCAAGACTCAGCGATGCACAACAAAACATGTATACAAGCGTAAATACATGCCCACAATCCTCCTGATCACATCATACATACATATAGCACACATGTATAATAATAGACATACATAGTTACGATCCTCCTGATCACACATGAGACACCTACTCGTTCCCACTTGCACCATAATCATTGAACCCTCACAAGCCACCATAGTTCACCCAACACTAATTAATTCTTAAAAATTATAAAATTAATTAGTTTCATCACCAACTGTGTATTACTCAGCATCTGACTCCCAATCCCAACCTCTCAAACCAAGAGAAACCGAATCAGACGCGAAAACGGGAAAGAAATCGCGAAACGGTGAATTTCTGCACACTCGCTGGCCATACGCGTATTGCCCTGTGCCATACGCGTATTGCCAGCTCGCTCGCCCAACTCGTACGCGTAATACTCCTCTTCATACGCGTATTGCCTCCCAATGCCCAAGTCCTTACGCGTATGCCTTGTGTCGTACGCGTACGGACAGAGACGTTTTCCTACTGAATTTCCCAAATTCCAACCCATTACGCGTACGGCCCTCCTATTACGCGTAACGCCTAGCCTTCATATGCGTATTGCTGCGTATCAGCCATCCCATACGTGTAACACCCCATTTTAATTATTTAGATGTCCTGTATTATTTTAATTGTTGGCTTTGGTTGGGTGCGTGTTTGAGTGCGTAAAGGGTGGTATTAGTAATATGAAAATATTATTATTATTATTTTAATAGTATATTTAATATTATTATTATTACTATTAGTATTATTATTGTTTTAGTTATTATAATTATTATTAAGATTATTTAGTAAATAGGACCTAATATAATTAAATGGATATTGAGTTAATGAGATTAGTGAGGGTAATTTAGTAAATGGAGCTTAATTAAGGGAAAATTGGTAAAAGTGAGAATAGTCTGAATTTTAGAGATAGAAAGAGAAAAGGCTAAGGAGGGGAAGAACAAGGGAGCTTTAGGGCAAGGAACATTCACTAATTTTCGCAGGAATTAAGCAAGAATTCGAGGTAAGGGGGAGAAACGGGTTTAATATTGGTGTTTATTTCATGATCGGGTAGTGGGGAGTCCTTAACCCCGTAGGAAATTGATGTGTAAACTGTTGAATTGTTGATTGTTGAATATGTTGGTTGTGATTCTGAGAATCGTGCATGAATTAATGTGTATTTTCATGAATTTTGGTTGTTGTTGCTGTTGTATAAACACTTGTTGCAGATCTGTCTTTTTTATTCGAATTTGGGTGAACGGTTTGAGATTTTAGGCTTGTAGTATCTGTGGTAAGACTAGATGCAAGTGTAAAGATGAAAATTGGACCTAAAATCAATGTAGAAACGATTCTAGGACTGATTAGAAGTGGAAAAATGTAGAAATCGTAGCAGACTGCAGAATAGGGAGGTCTCTGGGGAAATGCGTAATAGATCTGGCCATACGCGTATGGGGCTAGGTCATACGCGTATGGGAGTGAAGGAAATAGGGTCATACGCGTAAGGGAGTAGGCAGTACGCGTAATAGAGGGTGATACGCGTATGGTATTGGAATTTGGGAAATTCAGTCCTGAAACGTTTTTGTCCGTACGCGTACGGCACAAGGCATACGCGTATTGACATTGAGCATTGTGAGGCATACGCGTACGAAAGGAAGCAATACGCGTACGAGTTGGGCGAGGGAGCCGGCATATGCGTATGGCATGGGGCAATACGCGTATGGCCTGCAGAGCTGCAGAATTTTACCGTTTTGTGAATTCTCTCCCGTTTTCGCGTCCGATTCGGTTTCCTTTGGTTTGAGAGATTGGGAATAGGTGTCAGGTGCTGAGAAATAAGGGATTGGTGATGAAAATAGTAATTTTAATAATTCTTAATTAATTAATTAATTTAGTATTTGGTGTATTTTGAAGCGAATTGTGTAACGTTGGTGATTATTGATATGTATGGTGTGATCAGGAGGATCGTGTGCATGTATTTATATTGTATACATGTTTTGTTGTGCATTTTGAGTCTTGCATAATCATGGTGGTTGGTGGGATGGATCGTTGCTCAGGAGGAGCGTATGTGATTCATCCGTACTCCTATATGGAGAATGGTGGGGATAGATCATTGCCAAGTATAGGTGTATGTGATCTATCCGGGTTCGATTGAATGAACCAATGAGTCGGTACCGCATGCATGGTGTTGTGTCGCATTGCATTATTATTTGATGTTGTTGATGATATTGGGCAGTAGGCCGTATTTGATAATTGATGATGCTTGTGTATGGTGACTACCTGTTTATCATGTATTTATTCACCTGTAATATTTGAACGTGATTTCTCACCCCTTTGTTGTTGTTGTTGTGTCTGTGCTTCTTCGGAAGTACAGATAATCCAGGTACTTAGCTAACTTGGATATTGGTGTTGCTGATCGAGTCTATAGGAGTGCTCTGATACGTAACACGGGATTATTTTGGGGATTTTCATTTATTTTGTTATTTGTTATTCTATTTGTTACGTATCTTTCTTTTGGATGATTATTTCGGTGGACTATGATTTTATGTGGGATTTTGGTGTGTTTGGCAGATGGCCGTGAATTAAATAAATGAATAAATATTTCCGCTGTTTATTTCATTTAATAAGGGAGTTTTGGTGTTGTTTTGCAAGTGTGGCATCCTACTTGATTTTGGTGAAAAAAAAACTCTGATTATCTCATTGATTATTTTGCTTATTTTAAAAGTGGGAAAAGTGGGGTGTTACAATTGGTATCAGAGCAGGTTGGTTCGTCCGGCCAGTGTAGTAGTTGAGTCTGTCCTTAGAATAGGAGTTGATTTTGGTGTTCTGACCTTGTGATGATTGTTGTCCAGTATGGCAGGAAGGAATTATGCTGCTCTTGCTGCTGCTATGCAAGTCATGGCACAAGCTGTAGAGAATGTCAATCAGGGTAGAGGTGCTCAGTTTCGTGACTTAGCACAATTTCAGAGCAACAAGCCGCCTACATATGAGGGAGGTATCTTGGACCCAGAGGCTGCACAGAAATGGCTGAAAGCTGTGGAGAAAATCTTCAGGACCATGGGATGCAGTGATGCTCAGAAGGTACGGTTTGGCACTCATATGCTGGAAGGAGAGGCTGAGGCTTGGTGGGACAACAGTCGTCAAAGATTGGAAGCTGCAGGTACTGAGATTACTTGGGCTGTGTTTCAAGCTGAGTTTCTGGAAAAGTATTTTCCGGAATACATTCGTAGTGCGAAGGAGGTTGAGTTTCTGGAGCTAAAGCAGGGTGATAAGGCTGTGGCTGAGTATGCCGCTAAGTTTGAGGAGCTGGTTCAGTATTTTGCTTATTATAATACTGAAGAAGCTATGACATCGAAGTGTCTGAAGTTTGAGAACGGGCTGCGTCACGAGATCAAATTGGGTATTGCTTGTCAGAAGATAAGAAACTATCCAGAGCTGGTAAGTTGAAGCAGAATTTATGATAATGACAACAGGGCCAGAATTGCTCATTACAAAGCTGTGAATGAGAAGAAAAATAAGCTGAGATTTGAAGGTACTCCTTACAGTGCTCCAGCTGATAAGGGGAAACAAAAAACTGATGGGGGGAAGAAACAAAAGGAGAAGGGAGTAGGTGCTGATACTCTCAAGTGCTTCAGATGTGGTGGCGCGGGTCACCGTGCTAACGACTGTCAGAAAGAGGTGAAGAAGTGCTTCAAGTGTGGCAAGGCAGGTCATGTTATAGCTGATTGCAGAGCCACTATGCCTACCTGTTATAATTGTGGAGAGAAGGGTCACATCAGTACTCACTGTGAGAAGCCGAAGAAGTCTCAGGCGTCTCAAACTAGTGGGAAGGTGTTTGCCTTGGTGGGAGCCCAATCCACTGAGGAGGAACGTTCCGTCAAAGGTACTTGCTTTATTAATGATGTTCCTTTGATTGCTATCATTGACACGGGTGCAACGTACTCGTTTATTTCTGTTGATTGTGTGAAGAGATTAGGGATTGTGCCATCTACTCTCGAGCAGAGGATGACGATTGAAACTCCATCTATTGGTTCCGTGGTTACTTCTTTGGTGTGTCTGAAGTGTCCGCTAATCGTGTTTGGTAGAGATTTCAGAGTGGACTTGATTTGTTTGTCACTCGGTAATCTTGATGTTATTTTGGGGATGAACTGGTTGGAATTCAACCGGGTTTATATCAATTGCTTCAGGAAGACGTTACTGTTTCTTACTCCTGAAGAGGAAGCATTAGCAGATTCGCTATCTAGCAAAGAGTTGAGGGCGTTGTTGGAAGATGAAGCGAAGCTGTTTGCAGTATTTGCCTCGTTGTCTGTTGAAAGCAAGACTTCAGTTAATGAATTGCCTGTAGTTAATGAATTTCCTGAAGTGTTTCCAGATGATATCACAGAATTGCCTCCGACAAGGGAAGTTGAATTTGCTATTGATCTTGTACCAGGTACCAGACCTATCTCTATGGCACCGTACAGGATGTCTGCATCAGAGTTGGCAGAGTTGAAATCTCAGGTCGGGGAATTGCTCGATAAGAAGTTTATCAGACCAAGTGTGTCGCCGTGGGGAGCTCCAGTGTTGTTGGTGAAGAAGAAGGATGGTAGTATGCGTCTGTGCATTGATTATCGTCAGTTGAATAAAGTGACCATTAAGAATAAGTATCCACTTCCTAGGATTGATGACTTAATGGATCAGTTGGTAGGAGCTCGTGTGTTCAGCAAAATTGATCTGAGGTCGGGTTACCATCAGATTAGAGTAAAGGAAGGTGATATTCAGAAGACTGCTTTTAGAACTCGCTACGGACATTATGAATATGCAGTGATGCCTTTCGAAGTGTCTAATGCGCCAGGTGTATTTATGGAATATATGAATCGTATTTTCCATTCTTATCTGGATCAGTTTATCGTGGTGTTTATTGATGATATACTGATTTATTCTAAGTCTGACGAAGAGCATGCAGGTCACTTGAGAATTGCATTGCAGGTGTTGAAAGATAATAAACTGTTTGCAAAGTTCTCGAAGTGTGAATTTTGGTTGAAGACCGTGAGTTTCTTGGGTCATGTTATTTCTGGTGATGGTATAGCGGTGGATCCCTCTAAAGTAAGTGCAGTGCTTCAGTGGGAAACTCCGAAGACCGCAACGGAGATTAGAAGCTTTTTGGGTTTGGCAGGTTACTATAGAAGATTCATCGAAGGGTTTTCTAAATTGGCATTGCCGTTGACTCAATTAACCAGAAAGAATCAAGCTTTTGTCTGGGATGCTGCCTGTGAGGAAAGTTTCGAGGAACTGAAGAAGAAGTTGACTACAGCGCCAGTGTTGATTTTACCAAGTACAAATGATTCTTTCGTAGTGTATTGTGACGCGTCTAAGATGGGATTAGGCGGTGTGTTGATGCAAGGTGGCAAAGTAGTGGCTTATGCTTCAAGGCAATTAAGGGTGCATGAAAGGAACTATCCTACTCATGATCTTGAATTAGCTGCAGTAGTATTCGTGTTAAAAATTTGGAGGCATTATTTGTATGGATCGAGATTTGAAGTGTTCAGTGACCACAAGAGTTTGAAATATTTGTTCGATCAGAAGGAATTGAATATGAGGCAGAGAAGATGGTTAGAATTCTTGAAAGACTATGACTTTAATTTGAGTTACCATCCGGGTAAAGCTAATGTTGTGGCAGATGATCTGAGTCGGAAGACAATCCATATGTCTACGTTAATGGTGAAGGAAATGGAATTGATTGAACAGTTCAGAGATTTGAGCATGGTTTGTGAAACTACACCGGGAAGTATCAGATTGGGTATGCTGAAAGTGAATAATGACTTTTTGGATGTGATTAAGGAAAATCAGAGGCTGGATGTGAAATTGGTAGATTTAATGCCTACAGGAGGAGATGACACTAATAGTGACTTTAAAGTGGATAATGTTGGTGTGCTGAGATTTCGGGGCAGAATTTGTGTGCCGGATAATGAGGAATTGAAAAAGGCAGTATTAGAAGAGAGTCATCGAAGTAGCTTGAGTATTCATCCGGGAGCAACAAAGATGTATCATGATTTGAAGAAGTTGTTTTGGTGGTCCGGTATGAAGAAGGACATAGCTCAGTTTGTCTATGCTTGTTTGACATGCCAGAAGTCAAAAGTGGAGCATCAGAAACCTTCTGGACTGATGCAACTGTTGGAAGTTCCTGAGTGGAAATGGTACAGTATTTCTATGGATTTTGTGACTGGTTTGCCGAATACGGCGAGAGGCTTTGATGCTATTTGGGTAGTGGTGGATCGACTTACGAAGTCCGCCCATTTTATACCAATTAACATCAGCTTTCCGTTGTCGAAGCTGGCAGAAATTTATATCAGGATAATTGTGAAGTTGCATGGTGTTCCGTCGAGCATAGTGTCGGATAGAGATCCGAGGTTTACTTCAAAATTTTGGAGGAGTCTGCAGCAAGCCTTGGGTTCTAAGTTGAAGTTGAGCTCGGCTTATCATCCACAGACCGATGGTCAGTCAGAGAGGACCATTCAGTCGTTGGAGGATTTGCTGAGAGCCTGTGTATTGGAGAAAGGTGGTGCGTGATGCGTTGTATTCGCAAGTGCACGAATCGCGTCAGAGTAATATAAAAAGTTATCGTATCCACAGAGACCAAATGTCGATCTAACGATTTCCGTTTGTTACGGTGCTTATCTAAGGCAGTTCAATTCAGGGTTTACTAATGCAGAGGAAAATAAATAAAAGTAAATGACGAGGTAATAAAATTCAGACAAAACAATAGGCTTGAATGTAATTCTCATAACCGATAATATTTCTATATTCATCAACAGAACTACTTACGGGAAATATCTTCTATTTTAAGAAAAGAATTCAATTTAACAGGAACTGTCGCTTTCGCGTAGTCAGAACCAAGTTTACCCTCTAAACTAACCCCTTTATTGTCACTTATAAAAAGGCGCGCATTGCGTTAGAGTCATGGAAAACTTACTTTTAAGAAATGTAAATTCTAAACTAAACAGAAAAGTATTTTGACCTGAAATCTCTAAACTAAAGAGGTTCAAAATGAACCAGATTCTAATCCCACTAACGCGTCCGAAAATAGTTTTAAAATCTCTTTTCTAAAGTGTTAAAAATCCCTACTCAACTGAGCAAAGCGCTTTCGCTGTATTTGATCAGTTGAGAACTAGACAAGTTCACAAATGGTTGGACGACTTTCGAACTTACCCAACATTGCTTTTAAGTACAGAAAACTTGTGTTAAAGATTAAAACAGCCCTTAAGTATATCTATTAACATATAGACGTATTACGGTGATTATGGTCTTTACATTCTTACCTATCTAAGACTTAGCCAGCCATGGTAGTTATAACAGTCATATTAATTCTTATCATGTATGGAATTAAGTATTTTGAAAAGTAAAGTTTTGAAAAGTAAGGCACGACAATAAATAAACAAAATAAAGCAAGTGCAAGAAATAAATGAAAGTAAATGCGATTAAAATAAAACCTGCTCCAAAGCGGAGTCTTTAAATCTGGTACAATGTACGGAAAAGAAAATGCTGGCAGGATTACTTTTACCAAAGTGCTCCAACTTGATTACAGACACTCCAAGACTTGATTACAAACTCGATCACACACAGTGCAATAACTCCTCGATGTGAGAAGATTACCGCTTTACAAGAGTGAAATTTATGCCTAGGATGAAGTAAACTAAGATTGGATGATCCTAAAATTCGACTTCTGAGAGTATTTATAGGCAAAGTTGGCATGGTGCAAAGACAAAAGTGACATTGGCTTGAAAAATGGGCGGGAACAAATTTTGCCTTGTCGCGCCCGCGACAGGCCTACCGCGCCCGCGACAAGAAGAAAATGGCAAAGGTGAGTGCTTGATCGTGGGAACGTGGCAGTTGAGTTGTGGAGATCATGGGACACATCGTCGCCTACCCTGGGGCGCCCGCGACAAGAGAAGCGACCAGAGTAAATTGCTGCCAAACTTGAATTCTAGCTCCTTTTGCATCCTTTTTCGTCTGGGACCTCGATTTATTGAAAACCTGAAAACAAAGGAAAACATAACAATAACAAAGCAAAAATAATAGAAAAACAACTAATATGCATGTGAAATCAGAGTCAAAAATACAGTATAATTTAGTGTCATCAGTGCGTGGGATACTCATTTGCCATTTATTGAGTTCACGTATAACAACAGTCACCATTCTAGCATCGGAATGGCACCTTTTGAAGCCTTGTATGGTAGGAGGTGTAGAACGCCTCTGTGTTGGTATGAAACAGGTGAGAATGTGGTGCTTGGGCCAGCGATAGTGCAACAGACTACTGAGGCGATTCAAATGATCTGTGAAAAGATGAAAGCGTCTCAGAGTAGACAGAAAAGTTATCATGATAATCGGAGAAAAGAGTTGGAATTCAGTGAAGGTGATCACGTGTTTCTGAGAGTTAACCCAGTGACCGGTGTGGGTCGTGCTTTGAGATCCAAGAAGTTGGATCCTAAGTTTATTGGACTGTATCAAATCTTGCAGAGAGTTAGTGCAGTTGCTTATAGAGTGGCATTGCCACCGGAGCTTTCGAACTTGCATGACGTGTTTCACGTGTCGCAACTTCGGAAGTATGTTTCGGATCCGTCTCATGTGATTCAGAGAGACGAAGTTCAAATCAGGGATAATCTTACCGTAGAGACGATGCCGCTGAGGATCGAGGATCGTAAGATGAAACAACTCAGAGGGAAGGAGATACCCTAGTGCGAGTAGCTTGGGGAGGTGCTGCAGGAGGCAGTGTGACCTGGGAATTGAAAAGCAGAATGCGAGAGTCGTATCCAGAATTGTTTCCATCAGGTAATTTTCGAGGACGAAAATAATTTAAGTGGGGCAGAGTTGTAATACTCTATTTTAATTATTTAGATGTCCTGTATTATTTTAATTGTTGGCTTTGGTTAGGTGCGTGTTTGAGTGCGTAAAGGGTGGTATTAGTAATATGAAAATATTATTATTATTATTTTAATAGTATATTTCATATTATTATTATTACTATTAGTATTATTATTGTTTTAGTTATTATAATTATTATTAAGATTATTTAGTAAATAGGACCTAATATAATTAAGTGGATATTGAGTTAATGAGATTAGTGAGGGTAATTTAGTAAATGGAGCTTAATTAAGGGAAAATTGGTAAAAGTGAGAATAGTCTGAATTTTAGAGATAGAAAGAGAAAAGGCTAAGGAGAGGAAGAACAAGGGAGCTTTAGGGCAAGGAACATTCACCAATTTTCGCAGGAATTAAGCAAGAATTCGAGGTAAGGGGGAGAAACGGGTTTAATATTGGTGTTTATTTCATGATCGGGTAGTGGGGAGTCCTTAACCCCGTAGGAAATTGATGTGTAAACTGTTGAATTGTTGATTGTTGAATATGCTGGTTGTGATTCTGAGAATCGTGCATGAATTAATGTGTATTTTCATGAATTTTGGTTGTTGTTGCTGTTGTATAAACACTTGTTGCAGATCTGTCTTTTTTATTCGAATTTGGGTGAACGATTTGAGATTTTAGGCTTGTAGTATCTGTGGTAAGACTAGATGCAAGTGTAAAGATGAAAATTGGACCTAAAATCAATGTAGAAACGATTCTAGGACTGATTAGAACTGGAAAAATGTAGAAATCGTAGCAGACTGCAGAATAGGGAGGTCTCTGGTGAAATGCGTAATAGATCTGGCCATACACGTATGGGGCTAGGTCATACGCGCATGGGAGTGAAGGAAATAGGGTCATACGCGTAAGGAAGTAGGCAATACGCGTAATAGAGGGTGATACGCGTATGGTATTGGAATTTGGGAAATTCAGTGGTGAAACGTTTCTGTCCGTACGCGTACGGCACAAGGCATACGCGTATTGACATTGGGCATTGTGAGGCATACGCGTACGAAAGGAAGCAATACGCGTACGAGTTGGGCGAGGGAACCGGCATACGCGTATGGCATGGGGCAATACGCGTATGGCCCGCAGAGCTGCATAATTTTACCGTTTCGTGAATTCTCTCCCGTTTTCGCGTCCGATTCGGTTTCCTTTGGTTTGAGAGGTTGGGAATAGGTGCCAGGTGCTGAGAAATAAGGGATTGGTGATGAAAATAGTAATTTTAATAATTCTTAATTAATTAATTAATTAATTTAGTATTTGGTGTATTTTGAAGCGAATTGTGTAATGTTGGTGATTGTTGATATGTATGGTGTGATCAAGAGGATCGTGTGCATGTATTTATATTGTATACATGTTTTGTTGTGCATTTTGAGTCTTGCATAATCATGGTGGTTGGTGGGATGGATCGTTGCTCAGGAGGAGCGTATGCGATTCATCCGTACTCCTATATGGAGAATGGTGGGGATAGATCATTGCCAAGTAGAGGTGTATGTGATCTATCCGGGTTCGATTGAATGAACCAATGAGTCGGTACCGCATGCATGGTGTTGTGCCGCATTACATTATTATTTGATGTTGTTGATGATATTGGGCAGTAGGCCGTATTTGATAATTGATTATGCTTGTGTATGGTGACTACATGTTTATCATGTATTTATTCACCTGTAATATTTAAACGTGATTTCTCACCCCTTTGTTGTTGTTGTTGTGTCTGTGCTTCTTCAGAAGTACAGATAATCCAGGTACTTAGCTAACTTGGATATTGGTGTTGCTGATCGAGTCTATAGGAGTGCTCTGATACGTAACACGGGATTATTTTGAGGATTTTCATTTATTTTGTTATTTGTTATTCTTTTTTTTACGTATCTTTCTTTTGGATGATTATTTTGGTGGACCACGATTTTATGTGGGATTTTGTTTTATTTGGCAGATGGCCGTGAATTAAATAAATGAATAAATATTTCCGCTGTTTATTTCATTTAATAAAGGAGTTTTGGTGTTGTTTTGCAAGTGTGGCATCCTACTTGATTTTGCTGAGAAAAAAAAAACTCTGATTATCTCATTGATTATTTTGCTTATTTTAAAAGTGGGAAAAGTGGGGTGTTACAATACGCGTATCACCTCACCTGATACGCGTATGGTCAGATCTATTACGAAAAATCCAATTCTCCACAACAGACTATGTTCTGCTATGAATTTCACTAGTTTTCACTCCAAACCAGTCCTAAAATTAATTCTACATTGATTTTAGGTCCTCTTGTTCATCTTATCTCTTATACTTATTATTACTAACCAAGAATTACAGGTCTTAGAGTTAATTTCCTCTCCCTAAACTGTACCAAAATTAAGATCTACAACAATCATGTTCAAACAACAGCAACAACATTCATATAACATCGATTCAGCAATTCAACTACACGAATTTCATCATGGATTCACATATAGACACCAAAATCATACAACAACACCAAAATCAGATAAAATCCTACGGGGTTAAGGACTCCCCACTACCCTTATACGATTTAAACACCAAATATAAACCCGTTCTCCCCCCTTACCTCGAATTGTTCAGAAATCTGGAAAAATTGGGAAGAAATCCTTGCCCTAGCACCCCTTCCTCTTCCTTGTTCTTCTTTCTCTCTTTTTCTTGTTTTACGTGAAATTAACCTCCTCCCCCCTAAACCTCTCTAATTCCCCTTAATTAGATTTTTAATTAAATTTTCTTAATAATAATAATAATAGTAATAATAATAATACCAATATTCTCATTATTTTATCATTGCTAAATACATCTCTTAATTATCTAATATTAATTTACTACTCCAACACCTCTATTAAAGATATACCTTCCCCTGCACTCAACCGCACATCCTTAACAAAGCCCAACAAACAGAAATAATAACACGACGATTAATAATTTAAATTGGGGTGTTACAACTCTCCCCCACTTAAATTATTTTCGTCCTCGAAAATATAACGGAAATGAATCACTCCAGGTACAACTCTCTCACAATCGACAACCAATAATCATACTAACAAAAGGTACACCATGAATGACACAAACTACTAGACGACCTTGCTAACAGCAACTACAACAACGACAAGATGCAATGCCCATACAATTCCCTTGATGACTAATTCACGACCCAAAGAATACTCAAGTTACGAACACACAAAGATCGTTACCCTCACCATAGGTAACCCTCTCCTAATTCCCCACCATAGGAATTAGCCAGTCACACTCGAACCATCACCATAGGCAGTGAGGCAACAACAAAAACAAGAACATAAAGTTCCATGACACAACATCGTTTCAACAACCTCTACATAACCATGATATCAACATCCTGGTCACACAATATTATTACAACAATGTTACGATTCACCCATCAACATAAGACTAAAACACCCATCTATTTAATAGTCCAAGAATAATATTTAACCTTTTCCACCTCCATTCTGAAACGTCCAATGGTCTCATCGCCCCTACATATTTCCACTGTTCAACCTATGAACTCGTACAAGTTACGCACACATATACGAAAGGTACCATATCACGCTTTCGATGCGCACTCTGATCACTCGCAACAATCAATTTCACCAAAGTCATATCCAACTTTTGACTTCCTCTAATCTTCACCAGAAAATCATAGTTCATTATTAATATACCCAACCTCTCACTCTGCTGTGTTATCTCACACACCAGACGCAAGTCTTTGAACTGCTCAAATAGTTCTAATCCATCTGGTCATCAAACAGACATGTATAAAAAAACTTCCGACTTAACTCATCTGGCACGACATTAACTTCTCCAATAGGATGATTCCAGCTAAGGTCATAACTCATCTGGAATCCCAACCGTCCTCGTTGTCTCATACTATATTATTTCCGACTAAACAGGCACTCAATATTCTTGCGATTACTAAACAATTTGAATTCAAAACCATAAAAATAATATTACTGGATCCTCAACACAACAATAACCGCAGCCATCTTGAAATCATGAATTCTCAATTGTCGCAAAGCATAAGCGACGACTTTTCCATCCTGCATCCACACGCCGACTAAATTCATCATGGACACATCCCAATACCTCACAATGGTTTATTAGGATCACGAAGAAGCAAAACTGGGGCTGCAAACAAATTCTACTTTAGCCCTCTCAACTTCTTCACAATGAACATCCAAAGCAAACGACTTACCCTTTGCAAGTCAACTGAAGTAACAAAATTCTAACTTGGAAGAGCCTTCCACAACCTCCGGTAATAACCAACTAAAGTCCAAAAGCTTCTAATCACCTTTACCGACTTCGGAGCTTCTCATTGTAGAACTGCATCTACTTCCGATGGATTCATACAATACCATCATCAGAATTAACATATCCAAGAAACTAATCTCTTTTCAACCAAAATTCTCACTCGAATAATTTAGCATAAAAATTCCCTTCTTTTCAACACTTGCAACTCAGATTCCAAGCACCCTACAAAGTCTCCTTCTGACTTTATATTAGATCTGAATCTCCCTAATGAACACCACTCCGAACTCATCCCATCTTGTCCAGACTCATATACAAGCTCAACCGAGTAAATAACAACCCATTCCGATGATAACAAACATAACCGGTCACATGAAATCGATCAAAGCCTCGACCCATACAAATTCACCACTCTTATCAAACGTTCCAAACAATTGTAATTCCAATCAAACTCAACCAAACCATTCCAACCCTCCATTCTTGAAAGTGGACACTTATTCTCAATTGTTACCTCATTCAACTGTCAGTAATCCATACCCAATTTCATTCTCCAAACATTCCACATTCCACAATTTCTAACATGCATCAACTATCAACCAAAAAGAACTCTCAGTCTCAATATTATATCCACACCCAAGGGTTTTCTCAAAATTTCCATTAACGCCCTAAAACTCTAAGAATTCCAAAACTCATCCAAACTCTAAGTTTGCTTCCCGTAGCCTCAATACCCTTATACACATCACGCTTGTTATTCCATCCGGAACCACATCGAGGAATCATGCACAACTGTCGTGGCTTTCCTGCCAATTCTAGAACGATACTATCACAAACATAGCAAACCTCTGGGTTTCATCGCCTAAGAGTCTTTTTCCTCAGAGATATCCCGACCTGACCAACATACCAAAACCTCTAACCCGCCTCATTTCCCCGATATAAGAATCTTCAATGATAACCTACTAAGTCCAAGACACTCTTAATATCTGTCTCTGTCTTCAAAAGTTTTCCATCGAAGCACTGCGCTAATTTCCCGATGGATCTACCACAATACCCTCACCAAAAATAACTTGCTCCCATAAACTCACCGTTTACAATCAAAACTCCCAATTCAAAACTTGCGAACAATTCATTATCCTTATGCACCTACAAAACAATGCTCATATGCTCTGCGTGATTTTCCTCCGATTCGGAATACTCAAACATCATCAACAAATCCTGACGGTTCAATTCATATACTCCACAAATACACCCTGAATCTACTTTCCGTACAGAGTCAATAACATCAGACTCGTACCAAGTGTTGGATCAGTAATCATTTCTATCTTCTTAACGTGCCTATGATCCACTTATCTCGCCTGAAAATAAATCCAAAAAGAAATTCACAAACAACCAGAAACTCGACACGTGCAACTTCACTACTAACTCGTCACAACGCGAACGTTAATACACTGAGGCTTCTCCTGATAAATATTCACCCATTCGCTCAGCACACCACAACACCAGTTCCCTACCATTATCCAATTCAGATCCACACCTCAGAAAGACATCAAGGATTACCCAACACCGGCATCTCTCTAGCCATCACCTTGTTCTCTACTCCCTAACAAGCAATCACTAATCATACCTGATTGTCCCTCCTCGGAGATATTCTTCAACTTGACCGGCAAGTACTTCTCTTCTACACCTTCCTCAGATAATAAAGATCTATACCGATCCAACACAACCATCTTCCACACCACATGCTATCTTAATTGTCAAGGCGCATCTATCCATTCATCTTGATTCCGACTACTATCAACAAGAGATTGAGGGTGATCAGTTCCCCAATTTATTCATAGACAGTCGATCATCCTGATGAAGTATAGACCCTCCCTCACCAACTATGATAACACTCCATTACTTACCAATCCGTCCTTCCAAAGTGGAAGCATCCTGGAGAAGCACCAGCTTCTCCCCCCACTTATCTCAACCTCAACTCCTGCAACCAACCGGTTAGAAAACAAGCACGTACCGACAGTGTTCTACACACATGTCGCATACCACGACACAACTCATACTAGACAACCTGGCCAGACGGACCGACCTGCTCTGATACCAATTGTAACACCCCACTTTCCCATTTTTCAAAATAAACAAAATACATGAAATAAATCAGAGTTTCCACACCTAAAGTAGGATGCCACATTTTAAAATCAACGAAACAAATCTCCTTTATTTTAAGAAAATCAAACAGCGGAAAATTTATTCAATTATTCAATTTACGGCCATCTGCCTATAACACCAAAACTCCACATAATCGTGGTCCACCATAATATTCATCAATTGAAAGATACGTAACAAGTATACAACATAAAACAAATGGTAAAAACCCCCAATCCCGTGTTACGTATCAGAGCGACTCTTTAAACTCGAACAAGCTACACAAGCTCCAAGCACTAACCTATCACCTGAATATCTGTACTTCCGAAGAAGCACAAACACAACAACAACAGAGGGGTGAGAACTACATTCAACATAAAAAGGTGAATAATACATATAAGGAAGTAGTATCTCACACCAACAACAACACATAATCACGACCTACTGTCATATTCAATCACCAACCATCAACATATGATAATGTAATGCAACACGACACCATGCATGCGGTACCGACTCATTGGTTCATTCAATCGAACCCCGGATAGATAACATACACCTCTACTTGGAAATGATCTATCCCCCACCATTCTCCATATAGGAGTACGGATGAATCACATACACTCCTCCTGAGCAATGATTCATCCCACCAATCACCATGAATATGCAAGACTCAAAGATGCACAACAAAACATGTATACAAGCGTAAATACATGCCCACGATCCTCCTGATCACATCATACATACATATAGCACACATGTATAATAATAGACATACACAGTTACGATCCTCCTGATCACACATGAGACACCTACTCGTTCCCACTTGCACCATAATCATTGAACCCTCACAAGCCATCATACTTTACCCAACATTAATTAATTCCTAAAAATTATAAAATTAATTAGTTTCATCACCAACTGTGTATTACTCAGCATCTGACTCCCAATCCCAACCTCTCAAACCAAGAGAAACCGAATCAGACGCGAAAACGGGAAAGAAATCGCGAAACGGTGAATTTCTGCACACTCGCTGGCCATACGCGTATTGCCCCGTGCCATACGCGTATTGCCAGCTCGCTCGCCTAACTCGTACGCGTAATACTCCTCTTCATATGCGTATTGTCTCCCAATGCCCAAGTCCTTACGCGTATGCCTTGTGCCGTACACGTACGGACAGAGACGTTTTCCTACTGAATTTCCCAAATTCCAACCCATTACGCGTACGGCCCTCCTATTACGCGTAACGCCTAGCCTTCATATGCGTATTGCTGCGTATCAGCCATCCCATTCGCGTATCGCCTCACCTGATACGCGTATGGCCAGATCTATTACGAAAAATCCAATTCTCCACACCAGACTATGTTCTGCTACGAATTTCACTAGTTTTCACTCCAAACCAGTCCTAAGATTAATTCTACATTGATTTTAGGTCCTCTTGTTCATCTTATCTCTTATACTTATTATTACTAACCAAGAATTACAGGTCTTAGAGTTAATTTCCTCTCCCTAAACTGTACCAAAATTAAGATCTACAACAATCATGTTCAAACAACAGCAACAACATTCATATAACATCGATTCAGCAATTCAACTACACGAATTTCATCATGGATTCACATATAAACACCAAAATCATACAACAACACCAAAATCAGACAAAATCCTATGGGGTTAAGGACTCCCCACTACCCTTATACGATTTAAACACCAAATATGAACCCGTTCTCCCCCCTTACCTCGAATTGTTCAAAAATCTGGAAAAATTGGGAAGAAATCCTTGCCCTAGCACCCCTTCCTCTTCCTTGTTCTTCTTTCTCTCTTTTTCTTGTTTTACGTGAAATTAACCTCCTCCCCCCTAAACCTCTCTAATTCCCCTTAATTAGATTTTTAATTAAATTTTCTTAATAATAATAATAATAATAATAGTAATAATAATAATAATAATAATAATAATAATAATAATAATAATAATAATAATAATATTCTCATTATTTTATCATTACTAAATACATCTCTTAATTATCTAATTTTAATTTACTACTCCAACACCTCTATTAAAGATATACCTTCCCCTGCACTCAACCGCACTTCCTTAACAAAGCCCAACAAACAGAAATAATAACACGACGATTAATAATTTAAATTGGGGTGTTACACTTTCGACTCTTCTATGGCTACTACCACGTGGTCGAATTTTAGAGCTAATGACCTCAAGATCTTTGAAACAACTGATCTTGATGTCAACACCTCTCCACATACTTTGATTTGATTCACCAGTTTTGTAACTCTGGTGAAGAAATCTGTGATACTTTCGTTGTCTTCCATCTGAAGCAACTCATAGGTTCTCTTGTGAGTTTGTAACCTCACCTCTTTCACCTTTTTTGCGCCTCCAAACGACTTTTCAAGAATCTCCCATGCTTCCTTCGCTGACTCTGCATCACTAACTTTTTCAAAGTTATCTGGATCAACACACTGATGGATTATAAAGAGTGCTTTATAATCTTTCTTCTTCAATTCTTTGTGTGCAACCTTTTCTTGATCCGTCGCGTTCTCCCCAAGCGGTGTTACTCCTTCCTTCACAAGATCCCAAAGATCTTGATAACAGAAAACCACCTTGATCTGCTTGCACCAATTCTCATAATTATCTTTCTTGAGAATTTGTAGGATCGCCGAAAAGTGCCCATTTGAATGATTCATAACCATCACGATTTTCTTCCTTGAATCGCAACCGGAGCTCTAAATACTAGATGTTGGAAATTCACCACAAACTATGGTAATTCCCCTTCAATCTTGTTCTCAAGATTGATAAAAAAAACCACAAACACGCAATGGCAATGATGAAGATGAAGAACAAACAACAAGAAAAGAAACGAGAGAGAGGAGAAATATTTGGAGAAAAATTGTTACCCACAAACTGTGGGATTTCAGATTTTATTTCACTTGCAATCTTGCAACTGTGAATATACAAAACACTAGCATTGTGATAATCTTCACTGCTTGTTCTGCTTCTACATTCTATTACAAAGTACAGGTATTTATAGATTTAGAATTACAAAGGCCCAAAACTCTAAAGGCCCAAAATATCTATTTGAACTAAATCAAATCAAATCTAAATCATATCAAATCTAATCTAGAAACAAATCTGTGGTGAAACAACATGTTTCGACACACTGCTTCAGCACTTCGACTTCGACACTCTTGGCTTCGACTTCGACACTTAGACACTAGGAATTACAATTTAACAAAAAGAGATAATATAAATTATTTTTACACAATCAGTCAATGATAATAAAGTATTTTGATTAGATATATGTGTATACTATCATTAAACTCTAAGGCTCTGTTTGGTAAAAATAGCAATTGACTGATAAATTAGCTGATAGCTTATAACTTATGGCTGATAGCTGGTGATTTATAACTTATAACTTATAGCTGATGGATGATGAAGTGTTTGGTAAAATTAGCAATTTAATTAAGTGATAAAATAAAATGACATAAAAGATATTTAATAATTATTGTTTTATTTTAAATTATACTAAATTATAAAGGATAGTGATGAATTTTAGTTAAAATAATAAGGGTAAAAGTGGAAGAAAAAATGATAAGGTATAAGCTATAAGCTAAAACGCTATTTAAAATAACGTCTGAAAAATAATTTATAAGCTAATAAAATAAGTTATAAGTTCGTGATGAAAAGACAGTTACCAAACAAGTCTTTTATTGTCATATGAGCTTATAAAGTATAAGCTCAAAAAATATCTTCTCCTAATTATATATTAAAAAAATAGTAAATTTTGGAGTGGCATTTTTTAAAATTATCTTTACATAACTGTCTATTTTTATAAGTATTTTTTTTCACCAATTTATATATTAATTTCTTTTATAGAAACTGAACAATGAAGAGGGAAGTTGAACGGTTAAATTGTATGTATTTATCATTTGCTCTATTAAAGTAGAGTTGGCCCCAGAAATTTGGAGACTCTGATTTAATTTTAAAAATGGGTTACAGATAATTTTTTTTAAATGGCTCTATTATTTTAAGATCCTAGACTGTGGGCCGCCTTGCCCGTGTCCAAGGTCGGCCCTGATTAAAGTAGAATGGGTTTTTCAGACAAAAATTGTTACCGATTTACATGATATAAGAAAATAACAGAATGTAATCGATCATAGAGGTGGACAAAAATCCACCAATCGTAGCTATCCGACCGGTCCATGCAATCCGAATCCTTTCGGTCGGGTCAAAGTCGGGTATTCGGGTCAAACGGGTGAATCATCCGGTTTACGGTGGATAGTGACGGTTCGGTTCGGTTGATTAAATTAAACCTAAAAAAAACTGAACCCGACCATATTAATAATATTATTTTAATAATTTTATTTAATATTTGTAGTGGGCTTGCACTGTGTTGTTTCTGAAGCCCAAAACATCACTTATTATACTATATAAACCTAACACAAGTGAAAGAAATAAAAAACCCTAGCCGCTGCACTGCTTCCACTCTTTGTTTTTCTCTCACAATCAGAACTTCACAATTCAACCATTCACAAAATTATACCTCACAAATTAGAAGGATTGACACAAGATCTAAACCAACTATTTGAAGTTCAAGCTCAACCAAGGATTGGCACAAGATCTAAACCAACGATTTGAAGTTCAAGCTCAACCATTTACACACTTCTCTCGATTTTAATCTTAACATGGATATCATTTAATCTTTATTTTGTCATTTTTGCCACCTTCATTTTCTTTATTATTTTCAGTGATTATTATTTTTAGTGCTTATTGCTTCATTTTCGTGTATTTTTTTTGGTTTGTTGATGAGATTCTTTATTCTTTGAAGTATTAATGATTTGATTTGATTTTAATATTAAGATATTTTTCTAACAATTTTTTTATTTTTATTTTTTTTTAGGTATCTGATTTGAGCAGTTTCATCAATATGCTAGACTACAAATTTCTTTTTTTTTAATGTTTGTATTATAATTTCTGAGGACTTATTTGATTGTATTGATTTCTATATGTAATATTACTTTGATGTTTTAAAGTTTTTTTTTATAAGCAATTTGTATTAAAAAGGAGAAACAGGGATTCTCCAACCCGATACAAAGAACCAATCAAAATAGGGAGAACCCCAAGAAAGCCAAAACTTACAAGAAATCAGTAGGATATTTCATCCAATCGTATAAACTACACCTTCTACGCCCTAATTCCAACCATCTCCAAGAGAGGACAAGTATTTGGTTAAAAACATCTTCCACATCGAAAACAACATCATTAAAAATGATATTATTCCTAGTGTTCCAAATGCACCAAGCCGAAATAAACCAGACATAGCAACTCATCTCTTCTTTTCCTTTTTCAAACATAGCCAAGAACCACAGAAGAGCATGGTTACAAATAGAATCGGAAAAGATCGGAGGATAACCAAGCCAACCTACGACTTTAAGCCACAACATCTGCACTTTAGGACAGTTCAAGAATAGGTGCAAAGCGTCTTCATCCTCAAGAAAGCAAAAAACGCAAACCTTTTCATGAGGGGAAGCAATAATACCTTTACGAGCAAGGTTAACACGAGTCGGTAGTCTATCTCGAATTAACCTCCAACAGAAAATCTTAGTCTTCAGTGGAATACGAGTTCTCCAAACCACCTTTAGAAGCAAAGCTTCCGATTGAGAAATAAAGGAACCCTGCGGATCTGCAGTGAGGAGAGCATAACAAGAACGAGCCGTGAACACCTTCGAATTATCCACCCTGCGGATCTCCATGAAGCAATAAGCACTAAAAATAATAATCACTGAAAATAATAAAGAAAATGAAGGTGACAAAAATGACAAAATAAAGATTAAATGATATTGACTTTATTAAGATTTGTAGATCTGGTTCCAATGTATTATGACTTTATTAAAATTTGTAGATCTGGTTTCAGTTGTAAACATAAGACAACTTATACATTCATAATCTTTTTATTATTGAGTTTTTATTTATTGTAATTAATAAAGTCTAAATACTAGTATTGGAAAATGTAAATGTTTTGCTATTATGGACTTTTGATGAGCAATTTTAAAATTAAGTCAGTATTTATAAAATAAAAATTAAAAGTTAATTGTGTTTTGGGTATGAAGTATTTATGGCCCAATAACAACAACAAAAAAAATAGTGTTTTGGACTTTTAAGTCAAACAGACTCAAATAAAAAAATTTAAAAGATTTTAAAATTGGGCTTAAAATTTCAAGTGGGCCACCTATCCGAAAGAAACCGATTTTACTAACCGAACCCGATTTAACTCGAACCCATGAAAACCGAAAATAAATCGGTCGGTATTTGGGCCTATGTATTTCACCCGAAGTTAAGAACGGTTTTGGGTTTTGGGCCCGAATCCGAACCGGCCCGAACCGATGCCCAACCCTAATCGATCACTCATATTTTAAATTTGTGTTGAATTCAACTTCCTTTATGCCAATATATACCACTGTACGTTAGCACAAGAAAAATGTAAAAAGAAAGAGGAAGAAAGAGCATGATGTCTCTGTTAGAGAGATGCAAGGATAACTATTAGCATGTGCGGCATGTGGACAAGATGTGTGACATGACACTGATAATTGTTAGCATTTATTGCAGGTTATTCTATAAAGTGTTGTATTCAAACTAGCAAGATAGCCGCACGGGTAAATTTATGTAATATGGTGTAAAATATATTTAAATATATATGTAAATTTGAAATTAAAAAAAATGGAGAAAAAAGAAAATTTTCACATTTAAAAATAAATAATTTATCTTTCAATTAAAGGCAATTGTTGGTTAAAATAAAATAGATATTGTCCTGATAATGACCCGTGAAATAAAAAGTTTGTGTTGTACACAATTATTGAGTGTTATTCAATTTGATACAATATAAAATATTTTTAGACAATTGTCTCTCAAATAAAGACAATTGTTGATTAAAATAAAATAGATATTGTCCTGATAGTGACCCGTAAAATGAAAAGTTAGTTGTGTGCACTGTTATTGAATGTTATCTAATAAATTTCAAATAAGTTACTTAATTATAAAACAAACAATAATCATATAAATTATGAATCATTTTTATATATAATAATTATAAAATAATTATATTTTTATTTTAAATAAATTTTGTGTTTTAAAAATTCAACATTTTTCTGTGTTCTTCTTCATTAAATTAAAAAGAGGTTCAAAATTTGTTATTTATATTTAAAAAAATAAAATAGGAAAAAGAAAATGGAGAAAGAGGAAATTAAAATGAAAGTGAGAAGATGTGAGAAAAAAATGGGAGAAATTTAAAATTTGAATGAAGAGAAGAAAAGGAAGAGCGAGAAAGTTAAAAGTAAAAAGTAAGAAATGAATGATGTGAAATTGGACATGTGGCATGATCTAATAAGAGATGAGAATGATAAAATGTGAACATTAGTTGATTACTTAAATGTCCTTTTGTTAGTGTAAAAAATTTATAATGAAAGGGTAATTTAGAAAGTTCATGCAATTGATTTTTAATGGGTTGATAGTTGACAAGTAATAAATGATAGAGAGAGGGAAAAATAAATTATCATACTCCCTCCGTCCTATAATGAGTGACTCAATAGACTATTAACACATATTAAGAAAAGTGTAATAATTAAAGAGAGAGAATAGTGTTTTCACTAAAGTACCATTTATTATGTATTGGAAGTGATGAAAGTGATAATAATTAAAATGTACAATTGAAAAAAAAAGAATTAATTTGTACCGTAAATTGAAATGGATCATTCTTTTTGGAACGTCTTATTATTCCAAATGAATCACTCATTGTAGGACGGAGGGAGTACTATTTTTCTTTAACAAAGTCACTTATTATATTTTTGTTGTTGTCGACAGATATCTATAATATAAGAAATCCATGTGTTGTGGATAACACATTTTTAACCTTTGATCTTTTCTTGACAACTCATCAAATTAGGGGCAAATTGAGTCTTAATCCAATAATTTTCAACCAAATAAGCATCTAATTCAATACCAACTGTATAATTTGCACTTAACATATACTATAATTGATCCAAACCTAACTGTACAGTGTAAATTCAGTTCCCCAACACAACTTTCTTTTGTACAGCAGACTTTTTTGCTTTTGGTTAGATTTGACATGTTGTAACCAAATTTGTCTTCCCCATGCAGCATACAATGGGAAGCTGCGCTTTATTTCTTCTTCTTCTTCTCACACTCACTTTTGCAACACAACAGAATACTCTCTCACTTTTCACTTCCCCTCTTCTTCTTCTTCTCACGCTCGCTTTTCTTCTTCCAAACTCACCAAGAACATCAATGGGAAGATCCTTTTCAATGGTTAAGGACATCAATGATGGTAAGGAGCTTTGAAAGATTGCAGTGAGAACAAGTAAATCTATATTTTATTTGCTTATTTATAACCATACATTTTGTTTTGTTATTTCACAGCTTCATGTTTATTTCACAGCTTCATCCAGATGAGAAATTATTTAAGGTATGAACATTCATAATATTTTTCTTCTAAAACTTTTATAGAATCATAAATATTTTTTTTTAAATTATGTGTTATAGAAAAATATAAGAAAAATTAATGTTTTTTATGAAAAAATAAGGATAACATCAGACTTATTTGAGGTGATGTACATTCTTTTTTATATAATACAAATAAAAAAATATATATAATATCTATGAGTTATTTATTCAATTTTTTTATCAAAAAAACAGTTTGAGAAAAAATTAATTTATTAAAATTATAACAAAAAAAAATAGCATTAAAAAATAAAAAACTAATTCTAGATAGAAAATTGAAATATATAGAAATAAAAAAGAAATATTAAAAAAAGGTAGATCTAATTTGTATAAAAAAATGAATATAAATTTAAATCAGAGATAAATTAATTAATAGAAAAATGAAAGAAGAGATAAGTAATTTTTAATGATGAACATATATTTTTTAAACTACGCCAGAAATTATTACCATAAAAAAATTATTATTTCTTAATACCAAACCAAAACACACCAGATCTACAATAAAAATAGAAAAGATGAAAAGTTTACTACTTTATATACTAAAAATGGAGCAAATCTCAGTTTAACTTATCTTTTCATATATTTGGTTGTTTTGCATGTAAAAGACCCATGTTGAAGCTGGCTCATTTCATATATTTGCTTGTATTTGAAAGCTTTCTTGAGTTTTTTGGATATTATTTGAGGATTGGATGAAGAATGTTGAAGGAAGGTTCTTCTGGTATTTTTTAGAGATTTGTTGAGTATGTGATGAAGGTTGAAGGTTCTTGACAATTTTCTTGTGTTTTCTGGAGATTTCATAAAAAAATGTTGAAGATGGGAATCGGAGAATGAGTATCTTTGTTATTTTCAGAAAAAAAAAGATGAAGATCCAAGAAGGCTTTCTGGGTTTTCTTGGGATGATTTTGAATTTTTTTTCTATATTAAAGAGAGAGAAGCGATGGAGAAGAGAGAGAATGAAAAAATCATTGTCTGATTTGAAAAGAGAAGAATAATGGAGGATAAGGGAAGAATATTGGAGGGATAAGGGAAATTTGGGAACCAATAGGGTGAAGACACTGTGGATAAAGGATAAGAAATCTGAGAAAAATGATTTTATGCATGACATGAAGCACATGGAAGGAGAGAAAATCCACAATGAATTTGATGATAAAAAATCAGTAAAAGTAGTCTAACTACTAATAATATAAATAACAATAATTACAATTCTTATAATATAAAATTAATTGTGTAAATTAATGGTGTGTTATAACTAATAAATTGGGATTATTCTTTTCATTAATGTATTGAGCCAACTATTATAATTTTCTGAGAATAACCCATTATGATTTCTCTCATACAAATTATTTAATTTTTGGAATATATTCTTTTTTAATATATTTTTTTTTATATATTTACATTTTACTATTATCGTATTGTCATTCTTTTTTTATATTTACTACTTATTTGAATATGTTGAACATATGTTTTTTTATTTGATAAAATATGAACTTTTTATTATAATTTTTGAACTTAAAAGGAATATAGATGACAATTTGATAAAATAGGAACTTTTTATTATAATTGTTTCAAATATTAAATAATATAAATTTATCGATCATCTTTTCAAATATGTGAAAATATTAATTAAAAAAATATTGCCGTTATAAATCGGAATATAGATGACAATTTGACTCATCCCCAATGGGCACCCGCAAAATTTCCCACAACGGCTAGGGTAAAAACACACAAAAATAGATACGGGCTTGAGCTTGGGTAATTACCCACAAATGCGTATACTATCTTTTTAATCAAATTCATAACATATATTTTTTTTAAACACGAAAATAAAACAATTATAATAGAATATGAAGTTAATGATCAAAATAATGAATAATAATGGGAAAAAATTCACTATTGATTATAATATTTTTGTAAATAATGTCAAAACTAAAATAATATTTATATAAAAATATATATATTGTTGATTCAAATATTTTTATATATAGAAAGAATTATAGACACTGATTTAGGATCTCTTTTAAAAATAATAATTTTTTTAGTTGAACAATTTATTTTATTTTATTTTATTTTTATTATATTTCGGAAAAAAATACGCGTACTATACCCGTACCCGTGCGAACGCACGAGTATCCCCCTATCTAATGATTCTAATATAATATATTTGCTTATAAGAATAAAAAACAATGTTCATAAATGCAAAACGCAAAATTAAAATTGTAAGATATAACAATGTTCTAATGATTCTAATATACGAGATCAAATTCGTTGTTGATTAAATTCATTATCAAAATATACGGGATCAAATTCGTTGTTGATCAAATTCGTGTCAAAATATACGAGATCAAATTCGTTGTTGATTAATTTATTTATATATATGGGAAAAATATCATTGTTATAAATGGGAATAATTTTAATTTTTACAAATAGTGAATAATATAATGTATTAATCATTTTTTCAAATATGTGAAAATATTAATGGAAAATAGTTTATTATTGGTTCTAATATTTTTTTGTAAATAATGTCATAACAAAAATAATATTTATATAAAAAATTATATATTATTGATTCAAATATTTTTTTTTTCTATGAAATGAATTATAGGCATTATTTTATTTAATCTTTTAAAATAATAACTTTTTTGGTTGAGATTAATTGCTATGCACTGACAGTGTAAAAAGTTTTACACTGTCAATTCATCACCATCATCGGTTTGGATGATTTTATAAGTTTTTAAAATAAAAGTCAAACATCTTCTAACATCCAACGGCTATGATTTGTTGACAGTGTAAAATTTCTTTACACTGTCAGTGCATTTCAATTAAATCCTTTTTGGTTAAACAATTTAATTTTTTAAATATCATTTTTATTATGTTTTATAATAAATGCGCGTACCATACCAGTACTGTGCGAATGCACGGGTATCCCACTAGTTCTAATAGAAATTTGAAACTGAGAGAGATAAAAAAAGAAGACATTATTGTCCATTAAGACTTTATTCATTCATATCTTCTTTTCTTTTTCTTCTCTTTTTATTAAGTTATTTAATGTTCTAATTTTTTTTATATTATATCTCTAAATTTATAAAAAAAAATTCTTCAATATAGAAAAAATGGACAAAAGAAGTAGAGAAAGAAAGAAAATACAAAGAGCTGTAATTGTTGTGATGTTTTTTTTTTAAGATGCGCAAAGAATGATTACTAATGATTTAGAGTTTGTATATTGGATAATATGAAATATAGATTTTAGAGTTTTCATTTGATTAAATAATGCTGAGAAAGAGAGAAAATATGAAAGAATTTAATTTCTTGATAAATTTTAATTAGGGATAGCAATGGGTACAAATAAACATTGTATTTTATAATTTTTATTTGTGTATTAAAAATCTGACAGATAAATATAAAAATGCATATTTCAAAAAGTAAAATAAAAAATAAAAAGTAAAATATCCGTTTATAATTTTACATGCGTACGCGTTAAAAGAGTGGATAGACGAACATGAAAGTACAAGTACAGTTTATTATATAAATAATTTAAATTAAAATCAAAATTAAATAAAAAAAATACTGATTTATATTTCAACGTGTGAGCGTATTAAAAAAATCGGACAAACGGATACGAAAGTGTCCGTTAAAACACTAATATCTAAGAAATATAATTCCTCCCTCAAAGTAATCATTGGAAAAAAAATAATCATTATTGAGAGCTATTAATCAATCATTTGACTATCTTTTAAATTTGGAAAAAAATATAAATTTTAATTTTAATTTATGGAAGAACATATGCCATGGAATGAAAAAGAGAAGCTCTCGAAATGACAAAAATATAATATGAAAGAAATAAGGTAACATGGATGACTTTATCTTAAAATAAATATTAATATCTTAAAAATACAAATAGAAATAGTTTTCTCAAAAATATAAATAGAAATTACTTTAGCAAGTTGGCAAGAATACAATTCCATTTTAATTGAACGGACAAAAAAAAACATCCAAATTAAATAAATTCTGACCATCGGTATTTGGTAGCCAGGGGACCATTCATTTTTGTAACTTAATAATAATAAAAAGGGAATAAAAGAAATGCATTACTAACTAAGGTGAAATAAATTTTAAAATGAAATAAGAATTTAATAAATATAAATTATAGTATATTATAATAAAATTTAATTGAAATACATGTAAAGAAGTTTTACGTTGTTAGTGAATCATCCTCGTTAAATTTTTGTAAATATTTGACTTTTTTTCTAATAACATATAAAGTATCACTTGTAAATAGTTCTAATTGATTGATTGTGTAAAATATTTGATATTGAAAATACATAATAATTATTCGGAATCATAAGAGGATGATTATTGTTGTGAAAAACGATGACTTTAATCAAAATATAAAACTGGTTTCTTGAATTATCAAGAACCAAAACAAGGGCTTAACGGAAAAGAGAAAACTAGAAGAAGAAGAATAGAAGAGGAACAACAAGGATTGGGCAAATATAATTCTGTTTACTATTGACTTTCTCATTAATGTTTACAAATGATTACAAGTGAATATCACAATTTGCCACACTCAACAAACTGAGTGTACTAGCCTATTTATAGACTAACTAGGTAACTTGCAGCCCAAGAAACCTAAACAATTGGATCTTAACACAAGGCCCAATTCGACAGAATAAACTATTTCGACAGAATACATATAAGAACAGACTTCGACTACTATATGTAATAATCTGGCATCAGCATGTGAACAAGCTTCGACAACACGCTTGCCTTCAGTCGAAATACATGAAAGCTACCTTCGACACAGCTGAGTTTCGACCCAAATCTCATAAATCTCCACCTTGGATCTAACTCAGCAACAAGAGAATCAACTAGCTTTCATCATGCAGCTTTATCAACTGCATACAGTGGAAGAACTTGCAACTTGGCAACGTCTTGGTGATCATATCAGTAGCATTGTCTTCAGTCGAAACCTTCAGCATCTGGACTTCACCACGCTCGATTATCTCTCTGACGAAATGCAGCCTCACATCAATGTGCTTAGTTCGCTCATGATAGGCTGAATTCTTCGACAGGTGTATTGCACTTTGACTATCACATTTAACAGTGATACTTCGACCTTGAAGTTTCAGCTCCTTTGCAAAACCTTCAAGCCACAATGCTTCCTTCACAGCTTCAGTGAGGGCAATATATTCAGCTTCAGTGGTTGATAAGGCAACAACCTTCTGAAGCATCGCTTTCCAACTGATTGCTGTGCCAAACATTGTGAAAACATATCCAGAAATAGACTTTCTGGAATCCATACAACCTGCATAATCAGAGTCAACAAATCCTTCGATTTCGACTATGCTATCACCATCACAGGCTCCACCATAAATCAAGACTCTTTTCAGAGACCCATTTATGTACCTGAGAATCCACTTTACAGCTTGCCAGTGTGCCTTTCCAGGATTGGCCATATACCTGCTCACAAGGCTCACTCCATATGCTATGTCTGGCCTCGTACATACCATAGCATACATCAAAGAACCTACTACACTAGCATATGGGATGCTATTCATATAGATTCTTTCAGCTTCAGTACTCGGACTTTGAGTAGTACTAAGCTTAAACTGAGGATTTGTAGGTGTCACAACAGACTTCGAATTCGACATACCAAACTTGTCGAGAAGCTTTCGTAGGTATGTCTCTTGAGATAAGCACAACTTCGACTGCTTTCTATCTCTCCGGATGTCAATCCCAAGAATCCTGGCTGCAGCTCCAAGATCCTTCATTTCGAACTCCTTACTGAGTTCAGCCTTCACCTTCGTTACATCCTCAACCCTGTTGCTAGCTATGAGGATATCATCCATATACAGCAGCAACATAACAAGTGAGTTTCCAGGTCGAAATCTGAAGTAAACACAGTGATCGAACTGACTTCTAGTGAAACCAATGTGTGCCATGAACTTGTCGAATCTCCTATTCCACTGTCGAGGAGATTGCTTCAGGCCATACAAAGACCTATTCAGCTTGCACACATAATCTTCTTTACCCTTTTCTGCATACCCTTCAGGTTGACGCATCAGGATCGTTTCATCTAGATCACCATACAGAAATGATGTCTTCACATCCATTTTCTCAAGTTCCAAGTTGAACTTTGCCACCATGGCCAACACCATTCGAATGGATCTATGCTTTACAACAGGTGAGAACACATTATTGAAGTTAACTCCTTCTTTCTGAGTGAACCCCCTAGCAACCAGCCTCGCCTTAAAGCGCTTCGACATCACTCCTTCGATTCCTTCCTTGACCTTGAAAATCCACTTACAACTGACTAACCTAGCTCCTGCATGTTTCTCAATCAGCTCCCAAGTGTCATTATCATGAAGAGATTTCATCTCGTCATCCATGGCTTTTCGCCATTCAGTCTTGTCTCGACTCCTTATAGCTTCCTTGTAATCTCTAGGTTCTTCGTCAAGTACCTCACTTGCAGAGATTAAGGCAAAAGCTATAAGATCTGCATAACCAAGTCTTTGAGGTGGCTTGATGACTCTTCTCGACCTATCTCTAGCCAGTAGGTAGTCATCGACAGTTTCTTCAACCTCATCAGCATCTTGCTCTTCGACTTCATCAGGGTTATGCACTTCAGCATCACTATGCTCCACCTCAACAGGCATCTCTACCTGTTCCAGCTCCTCTTCAGAGATATCTGCACTTCGACCAGCATCACCAATTTTCTTAAAAGCCATTTCGACCTCATTGAAAACTACATCACGACTTGTGATACATCTTCTGTGACCTGGTTCTAGGCACCACAGCCTATAACCCTTGACTCCCTCAGGATATCCAAGGAACATGCATCTCAGAGCTCTAGGTTCGACCTTGTCTTGCCTAATGTGAGCATAGGCTAAACAGCCAAATACTCTCAGTTTGTCGAGATCTGGTGGATGATTCGACTAAACTTCTTCAGGTGTCTTCATTCCCAGCGCAGTCGAGGGAAATCTGTTTATCAGATAAGCTGCTGTCGAAACAGCCTCTACCCAAAACACCTTCTTCAATCCAGCACTAACCAACATGCTTCTAACCCTTTCAAGGATTGTTCGATTGAATCTCTCATCTAAGCCATTTTGTTAAGGAGTACCTGCTACAGTCTTATGCCTTGCAATCCCAGACTCAACACAGTAACTGTCGAACGCTTCGTTGCAGAATTCACATAATTCTTCAAACACATTCTTGTTTGGAGTCATATGCCAAGTACATCCAGAATCCATAATCCACTCTTCGCAAGAGTTGCTGCTCGACACCACAAGGACATCAGATGATTCATAACCATCTTGCACTATAGGTGCATTCCCATTGTCCTTACCTCCATGATTATTCAGGCGCTCAGGGCACACCTTTCGTGTATGACCCTCCTTCTTACAGTGATAACATTTGATACCAGACATATCACCACCATAAGACTTCTGCTTAACCTTTCCTTTCTTCTTATCAAACCTACCATCTTTCTTCGACGATCTTCCTTTCACAGACAACCCTTCGCCAACTGATGAAGGTTTCTGCTCCTTTCTTTCATTCAAATCCTTCGAATACAAGGCTGGTTGAACTTCTTCAAAGGTCAGGGACTCTCTTCCATACAAGAGAGTTTCTTTGAAGTGAGCATGCGATCTGGGCAAAGCACACAACAACAACAACAATGCTTGATCTTCATCATCAATCTTCACATTAATGTTTTCAAGATCAAGAATCAGCTTGTTGAAAGAATCCAACTGCTCAGCCAAAGCCTTTTCTTCATTCATCTTGAATGAATACAAGGCTTGCTTCAGGTAAAGACGATTCACCAAGGATTTGGTCATATACAAACTTTCCAGCTTCGTCCATAATCCTGCTGCCGTCGTCTCTTTTGATACCTGCCGGAGAACCTTATCACCAAGGCTCAACAGAATTGCGCTGTGTGCTTTCTCGATCATTGTCGTTTTTTCTTTTTCCGTCAACGCAGCATCCATGGCTGTCATTCCCTTCAACGCTTCCAAACATCCCTGCTGCACCAGTAGGGCTTTCATCTTCAAGCGCCACAGACCGAAATCGTTCACTCCGGTGAACTTTTCAATCTCATACTTTGTTGAAGTCATCTTCTCCACGCTCACCGCACCAATTTGTTGTGAAAAACTATGACTTTAATCAAAATATAAAACTGGTTTCTTGAATTATCAAGAACCAAAACAAGGGCTTAACGGAAAAGAGAAAACTAGAAGAAGAAGAATAGAAGAGGAACAACAAGGATTGGGCAAATATAATTCTGTTTACTATTCACTTTCTCATTAATGTTTACAAATGATTACAAGTGAATATCACAATTTGCCACACTCAACAAACTGAGTGTACTAGCCTATTTATAGACTAACTAGGTAACTTGCAACCCAAGAAACCTAAACAATTGGATCCTTAACACAAGGCCCAATTCGACAGAATAAACTATTTCGACAGAATACATATAAGAACAGACTTCGACTACTATATGTAATAATCTGGCAT
This sequence comes from Lathyrus tuberosus, assembly GCA_022829125.1. Classification (NCBI taxonomy): domain Eukaryota; kingdom Viridiplantae; phylum Streptophyta; class Magnoliopsida; order Fabales; family Fabaceae; genus Lathyrus; species Lathyrus tuberosus. The sequence continues at coordinate 2,702,770 of JALAZF010000179.1, forward strand.
CAGCATGTGAACAAGCTTCGACAACACGCTTGCCTTCAGTCGAAATACATGAAAGCTACCTTCGACACAGCTGAGTTTCGACCCAAATCTCACAATTATAAACAGTTACAGAAAGAACAAGGAGGAGAAGACAATCATCCTCATAACTATTTAATTTTTTTTCTACATTATTAAATATCTAATGGAATGGAACTACTCTTAAATAATTAAATAACAAAGGACATAAACTTTTTATTTGATTTACCATAATGAACTAACACGTCACGACTTCACTTAAACAAAATCCAACACATATTCTTCAATTAAGTAGTGTTTATTAATATTATAGTATAATTTTTATTAATAATTTCTAATAATGAATTATCTTACACGTTGATGTGGCTATGACATGTTCATCGACTTCCAGAATGATTTATGGTTTAGCATATTTTAACAATGTTGAAAAAAACAAGTGAGAGTTGAAAGTGTTGATAAACAAAGTGTGGGAAAATCTCACATTGAGTATAAAAGTGGAAATTTGAGCATTTATAAGTGAGAGAACTCACACGCCTATCCCAAAAGTTTTGGATGAGTATGTGGGGTGTCGTTCACAAATGTGTGTTACTCTTAAAAAAAAAGCTCCAAAGTGTAAGATGCTCTCTCATATTGACCTCTAGAACTGACCTTAACTGTGTTATCAGAGCTTGATTCTAATTCAAGTTTTGGGTGAGTATGTAGTGTGTCTCTCACAAAAATGTGTTGCTCATAATGAAAGGTCTCAAAGTAAAAATGTTTCATCGCGTTGACCCCCGAGTTGATCCTAACAGTGGTATCATGAGCCTTCAGTTCTGCTAGAAGTAATCCATATTCCGTAGTAGTATTAGTTTTGTTAAGCTTGACTTAGCTAGTGTAGGTTAGCATTTTCGCCTATGTGGCATTATTGTTTATGTATATAAACCAAATGTGTAACCATTCACTGTAACCGTTTTGCAAGAGTAATAGAAGTTTGTCATTTAATTCTCTCTCTTCTCTCTCTTCTTCCATCTTTATCTTGTGCACCAATAATTAGTATAAGAGCTCCGGTTCAGATCCATCGAGACATACAGGGTAACACGAGTGAACGATGAGGTGTTGGACCGGGAACCGGCCAAGTAACCGACCGGGTTCACTTGTTCGATCGCCCACGTCTTCGAACTGGGAAAACCGGTGACTTTCGCAAACCGGTGGTTCAACTGCTTATTTTTTTATATAAAATTTTTTTTACTCAAAACGACGTCGTTTTGAGGTTTTTAAATTAAAAAAAAAAATGAAAATCATTTTTGTTAACTTGTTTCACATAGAATAGAACGATATCCATAAACAAAGAAGCAGAAGTGGAATACGAGAGTGTGCCGCCGTTCGTTTACATAACAACACCGGCCGTTTTCTTCCCCGCCACCGCGCCTCCATCTTCAATCCCTCTTCACCACCGTATGTTTATTCATTTTTTATTCTGATATGTGTTAAAAATTAGGGTTAGTTCAAGTTGAAATTGAAATTATTGATTTTGTTGTTGTTGTCTGAGAGTTGTTGTTGTTCTTGGTGATTTATTTCAGATTTTAGGATGAACTTAGTTCAATTTCTCCATTTTTAATTAGGTTGGGTTATCCCCCAAAAATTTCAATTCTAAATATAACATATTTTCAATTTATGTTTACAAAGAGAAGATAGGATTGATATTTGTAAAAAGCCATTTTATTTTTCTGTTGAATTTATGGATATAATGACAGCACCGTATGCATGTTGGTTAAGACTCAAATACATAGGAACTTTTTCCCAAGAATAATAGTGATCACTCATTTGACTCAAGTGATACACAAATTAAGTTTCATAACATCCACGAAACTATTTTTAATATTTTGTATTTATATTGATTGAAAAACCATCATACAAATATTTGTATAGAAATTTTAGAACACAGATTAAGAAACTAAATATAATATAATTTTAAACTTAACTGATTTCCATTATATATATAGACTTGGAAATTTTATTATTTAGAATAATGTTAATATTTGTATTGTTTTAATTATTAACATTAAAACTGATTTTCTATTAATGTTAAAACTGATTTTCTATTAACATTAAAATTTATTGTTTAGAATAATGTTAATATTTGTACTGTTTCTTATTAACATTAAATCCGACTAGTTTCACCTTATATTTTATTCCTACTAATAATTAATACTGAAATAGTTCATTTAGATATAATTAGTTATATTGTATTTGAATTTGGCAATTTTGAAATGTTTTACAGGAAAATGGCATCTTCTGAAACATCATCATCACAACCACCATCACAAGAAGTCTCTTCAGCTCATAGTTTAGTTCAAAATAATGTTAGAGGAAATACTGATATAGCTTGGGCACATTGTACTAAAAGTCCTGATGGAAAATGTCTTGTTTGTATCTATTGTCACAAAAGTTTTGGTGGAGGTGGAATTCATAGGGTAAAGCAACATTTGGCTGGAGTAGTAGGAAATGTTGAAATTTGTAAGTCAGTGTCTGCTGAAATTCATTTTCAGATGAAACAACATATTAATGAGCGGAGCAAGAAAAGAAAATTTTTAGATGTGGCTGAAAGCGAGTCATTTACTGGGGAGGGAGGTGAATTGCAAGTACAAACGAACCCACGAATTGGTGCATCTAAAAAGAACGACACTCGCATAGGTACTTATTTTTTACCCAGAACAACTCCGGGAGCTCATCCTACTTTAAAAAGTGTGATGCAAAGTAAAGAAGTGGTAGAAAAGTGTGATCTTGCTATTGCAAAGTGGTTTATTGATGCATCTATTCCTTTCAATGCTGCAAATTCGTCTTATTTTCAACCTTCAATTGACGCTCTTTGTTGCATGGGTGCTGGATATAAAGTTCCTACTTTTCATGCTCTTCGTGGTAATTTGTTAAATAAATGGGTTGATGATGTGAAGATACAGATAGAGCAATATCGTTCTATTTGGAAGGATACAGGTTGTACTCTTATGGCAGATGGGTGGACTGATCATTGTAGGAGAACTCTTATCAACTTTTTAGCTTATTGTCCCAAAGGAACTGTTTTCATAAAGGTTGTTGATGCCTCCGGTGCTTCTAAAACTGCAGACACGTTGTTTAAGCTTTTCAAGGAAGTAGTGTTGTAAGTTGGCCCGGAAAATGTTGTTCAGATTGTTACAGATAATGCTGCGAATTATGTTGCTGCTGGAAAATTGTTGGAAAAGGAGTTTCCTAAGTTGTATTGGTCTCCTTGTGTAGCACACTGTATTAATTTGATGTTGCAAGACATGGGGAAGTTAGAGGAAGTAAGTGCAGCAGTGCCACATGCTTCAAATATTACCAAATACATATATAATCATTGTTTTGCATTGTATTTGGTGAGACAAAATACAGGTGGAAGAGAAATACTTTGTCCTGCTCCAACCCGCTTTGCTACTAATTTCATTGCATTGCAAAGTATTTTGTCTCATAAAGATGCACTGAGATCCATGGTAACATCCAAAGATTGGACAACCACAACTTATTCCAAAGATGCCAAGGCGAAGCAATTTGTGGAACAAGTCTTAGACTCAAGTGTTTGGTCTAAATGTGCTGACATGGTAAAAATTACAGAACCTCTTGTACGTGTGTTGCGTATTGTTGATAGTGAAGATAAACCGGCTATGGGATATCTCTATCGAGCTATGTATAAAGCAAGAGAGGAGATTGAGAAGAGGTTTAGAAGAAATAAGCTGAAAGTAGAGCCTTATTTGAAGATCTTGGATAACCGTTGGGATGCACAACTTCGCAAAAATCTCCATGTTGTTGGTTATTGGTTAAATCCATCTTGTAGATTCAATCCAGAATATTAAAAAAAAACAAGTCCACCACCCAAGGCATTTTGGATGTCATTGAAAAGTATGCTTATGATAGTAAGGACTTGCGAACTAAATTAACTGTTGAGATGAGTTCATTCAAAAATTGTAAAGGAAGTTTTGGAAGGACAACAGTCGTAGAAAACCGAGATGAAATTTTGCTAGGTAAATTTAGATGATAAACATTTTGCATTTGATTTTAGTACAATGTCAATATGTACTAAAATATGTTTTCTAATTTTTTCACATGCATTATTCTAGATCAATGGTGGGAAACTTATGGAACTTAAGCGCCCAATTTGCAAAAGCTTGCTATTCGGATTTTGAGCCAAACTTGTAGTGCATCTGGTTGTGAACAAAATTGGAGTGTGTTTGAGCACATTCATTAAAAAAAAAAGAAATCGGTTGGAGCATCAGAAGCTTAATGATCTCGTCATTGTTCGTTATAACTTACGGCTACAAAATAGGTATTGTCTTTATTATGTTTTATATGCTATTGTTTCTATACTTGATGACATGAATATGGTTTGATAATTCTAAATTAGTGACATTAGTGAAATTAGTATAATGGTTTTATAACTCTAAATTAGTGACATTACATTATGAAATACACATACAGTTATGGATATATAGTTCTGTTATGGATTTATAGTTCTAAATTAATGACATTACTTCTAATGTGCCAACTCTAAATTATGGATTTATATACTGTTATGGATTTTTTTTTTATAGGCAAAATATCAATAAGGAGAGAATAAGAGGATCTCCAACCCCATGAATTACAAGGCTATCAAAAAGGACACAAAAACCCCAACAAGGACCCAAACAATTATAGAAAGTCTAGGGGGAATTTAGTCCAGTTATACAGACTACATTTCATCCTCCCATTCTTATCTAAACCCAACCACCTCCAAGATGTCACTACAATATTAAGAAAAATATTATCAACATTACAAATCTCATCATCAAACAATATATTGTTGCGAGCCCTCCAAATGCACCAACACGCAAAGAACCATATTGCATTAGTCGCCTCGCCCTTACATCTATTTCGGAGCCGGAGGAACCAAATCAACCCGTGATTACAACAATTTAACTCATCAATCCTCGCAATCCCCACCCACTCACACACCATATTCCAAATTAGGACAGATTTTGGACAAGTAAAAAAAAGATGAGATAAATCCTCCAAGTTCATAAAACAAAACATACAGACCTCGTCATGGTTGTTGTGAATGATTCTTCTAACCACCAAGTTAGACCGAGTAGGTAACCTGTTAAGAATCATCCGCCACGCAAAGACTTTCACATTAAGGGGGATGCGAGACTTCCACATTATCTCCAAAAGAACTTTCGCTTCCTCTTCTAACTCAATGACCGGCTCGTTATCAGACAAAAGATCATAGTAGGACTTGACTGAATAACCGTAATCTTTGTCCAAAATCCATTGCCACTTATCCTCAGCCCCACGCACCAGTTTGGTATGCCTGAGCGCATTCATCATGTCACTCAAATCCGAATTTAAACCTGCAAAATTAACAAACAAACTTCTATCAATCCACCAAACCCACTCATCATCAATCCAATCTCCCAACTCTGCGATCTTGTTGTATTTATTACTAACTGCATCGAAGAGTCTTGGATACAACACCTTTAAAACAATATTTCCTTTCCAACAAGTAGACCAAAATGAAACAGATTCGCCATTTCCTGCATTGATTTGTAAATAATCCGCTAATTTGACAGCAGGGGTAGTCTCAAGGCAAGACATGATATCAGCAAACCAGTTAGACTCCAGCTTACCCCTACCAGCCCTGCCATAATCCTGAATATTAATAGACAAATTACCATACCTACTCATCAAAATCGGTCTCCATAACTCTTTCCCACCTAATAAAAACTTCCAAAACCACTTCGACAAAAGGGCTTTATTAAATAACCCAATATGCCGAATCCCGAGTCCTCCGCTACTCTTCGCTTTACAAAAGGGTTTGGCGGATTGATACAGCACTGTTATGGATTTATAGTTCTGAATTTATATATTGGTATGGATTTATATAGTATCATGGATTTATAGTGGATTTATAGACTATAGTTCAAATGTGCCAACTTCTAACCGTGGATTTATAGTTCAATATAAATGTTCTATATAGTATCATGGATTTATAGCTCAGTATACACATTTTATATAGTATTTGGATTTATAATGTGCCAACTCTAAATTATGGTTTTATATGCTGTTATATAGTTTTATATAGTTCTGGATTTATATATTGTTATGGATTTATATATTGTATTATATAGTATCATGGATTTATAACTCTAAATTAGTGAGATTAGTGAGTGAAACTTATATAATAACTATACACGTACTGTTTTTGCTTACATTAGGATTTTTCTTTATTATTTATTCATCTTGTTTTTTGGGTACATGTGAAATAATGATTTGAATGTGTAGTTAATTATTTCTAGTGATTGTTTGGTTCTATATTTGACATTATCGTTAATGCTTGATAGAAACAAGAAGAAACAAAATTATAATCCGATCAATTTTGAAACACCATTCTTAACTATTGAGGAAGTTGAAGCACTACGCAAAGATCTTGCTAGTATGACAATTCAGCCTGTTTCAAACGATCTTGGTATGATATTAGTTATTGTGAATTACAATTTTGTTTACTATACGTCAATTGCTAAACTCTCTAAATTTATTTTGTTATAGATCAATTAAATTTGGATGAGGTTGACGTTGAGGGTGATGCACAACTTAATTCTGGAGGAAACAATCAAAGTAATAATATCATTGATGGTGAAGATGTTGCAGATGCGGTTGATTTTGTTGTAGATGGTTTTGATGTTGAAGAAGCCGATCCCAACGTTGAAATAGTTTTTCCTCCTTGGAACTAAATTTAGTAGACATAGTTATTTTATTAAAAACTATTCAATTAGATTATGATGCAAAATTAGAATTTGTTTGCAAGTACATTTTGTTATTTTGTACTATTTTGTTATGTGTGATACTTTACAATTAGACTCTGTTTAAAATTTGAATTTAAATTATGAACCTGTGAAGTTATGATATGATATTTTCAAAAAATTGAAGTGCTAGTTATATTTTTTAGAAACTGAATCATCCGGTTCGACCGGTTTTACCGATTTTATACATATTATAATAACAGGTTTATTCAACCGAGTTATCCGGTTTAATCCGGTTTGGTCATGTCGTTCGACCAATGACCCAGTGGTTAGACCGATTAACCAGTGATTCAGTACCTTCACCGGTTTGATTACCGGTCCAGTTTTTAAAACACTGAAATTATTTATTCTTCTAATTTTTTTATATGATATGTCTAAATTTATAATAATTTTTTCTTCAATATAGAAAAAATGGACAAAAGAAGTAGAGAAAGAAAGAAAATACAAAGAGTTGTAATTGTTGTGATGTTTTTTTTAAGATGAGCAAAGAATGATTACTATTGATTTAGAGTTTGTATATTGGACAATATTAAATATAGATTTTAGAGTTTTCATTGGATAATATTAAATAATGCTGAGAAAGAGAGAAAATATGAAAGAATTTAATTTCTTGATAAATTTTAATTAGGGATAGCAATGGGTACAAATAAACACTGTATTTTATAATTTTTACTTGCGTATTAAAAATCTAACAGATAAATATAAAAATGCATATCTCAAAAATTAAAATTAAAAATAACAAGTAAAATATCCGTTTATAATTTTACATGCGTACGCGTTAAAAAAGTAGATAGACGAATATGTAAGTACAAACACAGTTTATTACATAAATAATTTAAATTAAAATCAAAATTAAATAAAAAATAATACTGATTTATATTTCAATGTGTGCGCGTATTAATAAAATCGGACAAACGAATACGAAAGTGTCCGTTAGGACACTAGTATCTAAGAAATATAATTCCTCCCTCAATGTAATCATTGGAAAAAAAAATAATCATTATTGAGAGTTATTAATCAATCATTTGACTAACTTTTAAATTTGGAAAAAGATATAAATTTTAATTTTAATTTATGGAAGAATAGATGCCATGGGATGAAAAAGAGAAGCTCTCGAAATAACAAAGATATAATATGAAAGGAATAAGGTAACATGGGTGACTTTATCTTGAAATAAATATTAATATCTTAAAAATACAAATAGAAATAGTTTTCTCAAAAATATAAATAGAAATTGCTTTAGCAAGTTGGCAAGAATACAATTCCTTTTTAAATGAACGGACAAAAAAAAAGCATCCAAAATTAATAAATTCTGACCATCGGTATTCGGTAGCCAGGGGACCATTCATTTTTGTAACTTAATAATAATAAAAAGGGAATAAAAGAAATGCATTACTAAGGTGAAATAAATTTTAAAATGAAATAAGAATTTGATAAATATAAATTTTAGTATATTATAATAGAATTTAATTGAAATACATGTAAAGAAGTTTTACGTTGTTAGTGAATCATAATCGTTAAATTTTTGTAAATATTTGACTTTTTTTTTCTAAAAATATATAAAGTATCACTTGTAAATAATTCTGATTGATTGATTGTGTAAAATATTTTATATTGACAATGCATAATAATTATTTTGAATCATAAGAGGATGATTATAAACAGTTACAGAAAGAACAAGGAGGAGAAGACAATCATCCCCATGACTATTTAGTTTTTTTCTACATTATTAAATATCTAATGGAATGGAACTACTCTTAAATAATTAAATAACAAAGGACATAAACTTTTTATTTGATTTACCATAATGAACTAACACGTCACGACTTCACTTAAACAAAATCCAACACATATTCTTCAATTAAGTAGTGTTTATTAACATTATAGTATAATTTTTATTAATAATTTCTAATAATGAATTATCTTACACGTTGATGTGGCTATGACATTTTCGTCGACTTCCAGAATGATTTATGATTTGGCATATTTTAACAATGTTGAAAAAACAAGTGAGAGTTGAAAGTGTTGATAAATAAAGTGTGGGAAAATCTCATATTGAGTATAAAAGTGTAGATTTGAGCATTTATAGGTGAGAGAACTTACACTGCTATCCCAAAAGTTTTGGATGAGTAAGTGGGGTGTCGTTCACAAATGTGTGTTACTCTTAAAAAAAAAAGCTCCAAAGTGTAAGATGCTCTCTCATATTGACCTCTCGAATTGACCTTAACTGTGTTATCAGAGCTTGATTCTAATTCAAGTTTTGGGTGAGTATGTAGTGTGTCTCTCACAAAAATGTGTTGCTCATAATGAAAGGTCTCAAAGTAAAAATGTTTCATCGTGTTGACCCCCGAGTTGATCCTAACAGTGGTATCATGAGCCTTCAGTCCTGTTAGAAGTAATCCATATTCCGTAGTAGTATTAGTTTTGTTAAGCTTAACTTAGCTAGTGTAGGTTAGCATTTTCGCCTATGTGGCATTATTGTTTGTGTATATAAACCAAACGTGTAGCCATTCACTATAACCGTTTTGCAACAGTAATAGAAGTTTGTCATTTAATTCTCTCTCTTCTCTCTCTTCTTCCATCTTCATCTTGTGCACCAATAATTAGTATCAGAGCTCTGGTTCAGATCCACCGAGAAATACAGGGTAACACGAGTGAACGATGATGTGTTGGACCGGGAATCGGCCAAGTAACTGGCCGGATTCGCTTGTTCGATCTCCCACCTCTTCGAACCGGGAAAACCGGTGATTTTCGCAAACCGGTGGTTCAACTGCTTATTTTAAATAAAAAAATATTTACTCAAAACGACATCGTTTTGAGGTTTTTAAATTAAAAAAAAATGAAAATCATTTTTGTTAACTTGTTTCACATAGAATAGAATGATATCCAGAAACAAAGAAGCAGAAGTGGAATATGAGAGTGCGCCGTCGTTCGAACAACCCTGCGCCGCCGTTCGTTTGCATAACAACACCGGCCGTTTTCTTCCCCGCCACCGCGCCTTCATCTTCAATCCCTCTACACCACCATATGTTTATTCATTTTTTATTCTGATATGTGTTAAAAATTAGGGTTAGTTCGAGTTGAAATTGAAATTATTGATTTTGTTGTTGTTGCCTGAGAGTTGTTGTTGTTCTTGGTGATTTATTTCAGATTTTAGGATGAACTTAGTTCAATTTCTCCATTTTTAATTAGGTTGGGTTATCCCCCAAAAACTTCAATTCTAAATATAACATATTTTCAATTTATGTTTACAAAGAGAAGATAGGATTGATATTTGTAAAAAGCCATTTTATTTTTCTGTTGAATTTATGGATATAATGACATCACCGAATGCATGTTGGTTAAGACTCAAATACATAGGAACTTTTCCCCAAGAATAGTAGTGATCACTCATTTGACTCAAGTGATACACAAATTAAGTTTCATAACATCCACGAAACTATTTTTACTATTTTGTATTTATATTGATTGAAAAACCATCATACAAATATTTGTATAGAAATTTTAGAACATAGATTAAGAAACTAAATATAATATAATTTTAAATTTAACTGATTTCCATTATATATATAGACTTGGAAAATTTATTATTTAGAATAATGTTAATATTTGTATTGTTTTAATTATTAACATTAAAACTGATTTTCTATTAACATTAAAATTTATTGTTTAGAATAATGTTAATATTTGTATTGTTTCTTATTAACATTAAATCCGACTAGTTTCACCTTATATTTTATTTCTACTAATAATTAAGACTGAAATAGTTCATTTAGATATAATTAGTTATACTGTATTTGAATTTGGAAATTTTGAAATGTTTTACAGGAAAATGGCATCTTCTGAAACACCATCATCACAACCACCATCACAAGAAGCCTCTTCAGCTCATAGTTTAGTTCAAAATAATGTTAGAGGAAAGACTGATATAGCTTGGGCACATTGTACTAAAAGTCCTGATGGAAAATGTCTTGTTTGTATCTACTGTCACAAAAGTTTTGGTGGAGGTGGAATTCATAGGGTAAAGCAACATTTGGCTGGAGTAGTAGGAAATGTTGAAATTTGTAAGTCAGTGTCTGCTGAAATTCATTTTCAGATGAAACCACATATTAATGAGCGGAGCAAGAAAAGAAAATTTTTAGATGTGGCTGAAAGCGAGTCATTTACTGGGGAGGGAGGTGAATTGCAAGTACAAACGAACTCACGAATTGGTGCATCTAAAAAGAACGACACTCGCATTGGTACTTATTTTTTACCCAGAACAACTCCGGGAGCTCATCTTACTTTAAAAAGTGTGATGCAAAGTAAAGAAGTGGTAGAAAAGTGTGATCTTGTTATTGCAAAGTGGTTTATTGATGCATCTATTCCTTTCAATGCTGCAAATTCGCCTTATTTTCAACCTGCAATTGACGCTCTTTGTTGCATGTGTGCTGGATATAAAGTTCCCACTGTTCATTCTCTTCGTGGTAATTTGTTAAATAAGTGGGTTGATGATGTGAAGATACAGATAGAGCAATATCGTTCCATTTGGAAGGATACAGGTTGTACTCTTATGGCAGATGGGTGGACTGATCATTGTAGGAGAACTCTTATCAACTTTTTAGTTTATTGTCCCAAAGGAACTGTTTTCATAAAGGTTGTTGATGCCTCCAGTGCTTCTAAAACTGCAGACACGTTGTTTAAGCTTTTCAAGGAAGTAGTGTTGTATGTTGGCCCGGAAAATGTTGTTCAGATTGTTACAGATAATGCTGCGAATTATGTTGCTGCTGGAAAATTGTTGGAAAAGGAGTTTCCTAAGTTGTAATGGTCTCCTTGTGTAGCACACTGTATTAATTTAATGTTGCAAGACATGGGGAAGTTAGAGGAAGTAAGTGCAGCAGTGCCACATGCTTCAAATATTACCAAATACATATATAATCATTGTTTTGCATTTTATTTGATGAGACAAAATACAGGTGGAAGAGAAATACTTCGTCCTGCTCCAACCCGCTTTGCTACTAATTTCATTGCATTGCAAAGTATTTTGTCTCATAAAGATGCACTGAGAGCCATGGTAACATCCAAAGATTGGACAGCCACAACTTATTCCAAAGATGCCAAGGCGAAGCAATTTGTGGAACAAGTCTTAGACTCAAGTGTTTGGTCTAAATGTGCTGACATAGTAAAAATTACAGAACCTCTTGTACGTGTGTTGCGTATTGTTGATAGTGAAGATAAACCGGCTATGGGATATCTCTATCGAGCTATGTATAAAGCAAGAGAGGAGATTGAGAAGAGGTTTAGAAGAAATAAGCTGAAAGTAGAGCCTTATTTGAAGATCTTGGATAACCGTTGGGATGCACAACTTCGCAAAAATCTCCATGTTGCTAGTTATTGGTTAAATCCATCTTGTAGATTCAATTCAGAATATGAAAAAAACAAGTCCACCACCCAAGGCCTTTTGGATGTCGTTGAAAAGTATGCTTATGATAGTAAGGACTTGCAAACTAAATTAACTGCTGAGATGAGTTCATTCAAAAATTGTGAAGGAAGTTTTGGAAGGACAACAGTCGTAGAAAACCGAGATGAAGTTTTGCCAGGTAAATTTAGATGATAAACATTTTGCATTTGATTTTAGTACAATGTCAATTTGTATTTAAATATGTTTTCTAATTTTTTCTCATGCATTATTCTAGATCAATGGTGGGAAACTTATGGAACTTAAGCGCCCAATTTGCAAAAGCTTGCTATTCGGATTTTGAGCCAAACTTGTAGTGCATCTGGTTGTGAACGAAATTAGAGTGTGTTTGAGCACATTCATTCAAAAAAAAGAAATCGGTTGGAGCATCAGAAGCTTAATGATCTCGCCATTGTTCGTTATAACTTACGGCTACAAAATAGGTATTGTATTTATTATGTTTTATATACTATTGTTTCTATACTTGATGACATGAATATGGTTTGATAATTCTAAATTAGTGAAATTAGTGAAATTAATATAATGGTTTTATAACTCTAAATTAGTGACATTACATTATGAAATACACGTACAGTTATGGATATATAGTTCTGTTATGGATTTATAGTTCTAAATTAATGACATTACTTCTAATGTGTCAACTCTAAATTATGGATTTATATACTGTTATGAATTTATAGTTCTGGATTTATATATTGTTATGGATTTATATAGTATCATGGATTTATAGTGGATTTATAGACTATAGTTCAAATGTGCCAACTTCTAACAGTGGATTTATAGTTCAATATAAACGTTCTATATAGTATCATGGATTTATAGCTCAGTATACACAATTTATATAGTATTTGAATTTATAATGTTCCAACTCTAAATTATGGTTTTATATGATGTTATATAGTTTTATATAGTTCTGGATTTATATATTGTTATGGATTTATATACTGTTTTATATAGTATCATGGATTTATAACTCTAAATTAGTGAGATTAGTGAGATTAGTGAGTGAAACTTATATAATAACTATACACGTACTGTTTTTTCTTACATTAGGATTTTTCTTTACTATTTATTCACCTTGTTTTTTTGGTACATGTGAAATAATGATTTGAATGTGTAGTTAATTATTTCTAGTGATTGTTTTGTTCTATATTTGATATTATCATTAATGATTGATAGAAACAAGAAGAAACAAAATTATGATCCGATCAATTTTGAAACACTTGGTGATCATTCTAAGTGGGTGTTGGAGGATTCACCACCATTCTTAACTATTGAGGAAGTTGAAGCACTACGCAAAGATCTTGCTAGTATGACAATTCAGCTTGTTTCAAACGATCTTGGTATGATATTAGTTATTGTGAATTGCAATTTTGTTTACTATATGTCAATTGCTAAACTCTCTAAATTTATTTTGTTATAGATCAATTAATTTTGGATGAGGTTGACATTGAGGGTGATGCACAACTTAATTCTGGAGGAAACAATCAAAGTAATAATATCATTGATGGTGAAGATGATGCGGATGCGGTTGATTTTGCTGTAGATGATTTTGATGTTGAAGAAGCCGATCCCAACATTGAAATAGTTTTTCCTCCTTGGAACTAAATTTAGTAGACATGGTTATTTTATTAAAAACTATTCAATTAGATTATGATGCAAAATTAGAATTTGTTTGCAAGTACATTTTGTTATTTTGTACTATTTTGTTATGTGTGATACTTTACGATTAGACTCTGTTTAAAATTTGAATTTAAATTATGAACATGTGAATTTATGAAATGATATTTTCAAAAAATTGATGTGCTAGTTATATTTTTTAGAGACTGAATCATCCGGTTCGACCGGTTTTACCGGTTTTATACCTATTATAGTGACAGGTTTATTCAACCGAGTTATCCGGTTTAATCCGGTTTGGTCATACGGTTCGACCAATGACCCAGTGGTTATACCGATTAACCAGTGACTCAGTACCTTCATCAGTTTGATTACCGGTCCGATTTTTAAAACACTGCAGTTATTTATTGTTCTAATTTTTTTATATGATATCTCTAAATTTATAATAATTTTTTCTTCAATATAGAAAAAATGGACAAAAGAAGTAGAGAAAGAAAGAAAATACAAAGAGTTGTAATTGTTGTGATGTTTTTTTTAAGATGAGCAAAGAATGATTACTAATGATTTAGAGTTTGTATATTGGATAATATGAAATATAGATTTTAGAGTTTTCATTGGATAATATTAAATAATGCTGAGAAAGAGAGAAAATATGAAAGAATTTAATTTCTTGATAAATTTTAATTAGGAATAGCAATGGGTACAAATAAACACTGTATTTTATAATTTTTACTTGCATATTAAAAATCTAACAGGTAAATATAAAAATGCATATCTCAAAAACTAAAATAAAAAATAAAAAGTAAAATATCTGTTTATAATTTTACATGCCTACGCGTTAAAAAAGTGGATAGACGAACATGAAAGTACAAACACAGTTTATTACATAAATAATTTAAATTAAAATCAAAATTAAATAAAAAATACTGATTTATATTTCAACGTGTGCGCGTATTAAAAAAATCGGACAAACGCATACGAAAGTGTCCGTTAAAACACTAGTATCTAAGAAATATAATTCCTCCCTCAATGTAATCATTGAAAACAAAATAATCATTATTGAGAGCTATTAATCAATCATTTGACTAACTTTTAAATTTGGAAAAAGATATAAATTTTAATTTTAATTTATGGAAGAATAGATGTCATGGGATGAAAAAGAGAAGCTCTCGAAATGACAAAGATATAATATGAAAAGAATAAGGTAACATGGATTATTAAGAGTCTCACATCGGACAATATATGACATGAATATGTGTTTATAAGTGAGGGTAATCTCACTCTACCAACCGGTTTTGTAGGGTTGAGTTAAGCCCAACCACATTTCTTAACATGATATCAAAGTCTCGTTTAAGATTCGATGGGCCACCTTCTATAGTTTCCGCTATCGGGCCACCCACCATTTATTTCCACGCTCCAGATGTCCAGTCCTCGGCGTGAGGGGGTGTGTTAAGAGTCCCACATCGGACAATATATGGCACGAACATGTGTTTATAAATGAGGGTAATCCGCACATTACCAACCGGTTTTGTAGGGTTGAGTTAGGCCCAACTACAATTTCTTAACATGGATGATTTTATCTTGAAATAAATATTAATATCTTAACAATACAAATAGAAATAGTTTTCTCAAAAATATAAATAGAAATTGCTTTAGCAAGTTGGCAAGAATACAATTCCTTTTTAATTGAACGGGACAAAAAAAAAACATCCAAAATAAATAAATTCTGACCATCGGTATTCAGTAGCCAGGGGACCATTCATTTTTGTAACTTAATAATAATAAAAAGGGAATAAAAGAAATGCATTACTAAGGTGAAATAAATTTTAAAATGAAATAAGAATTTAACAAATATAAATTATAGTATATTATAATAGAATTTAATTGAAATACATGTAAAGAAGTTTTACGTTGTTAGGGAATCATAGTCGTTAAATTTTTGTAAATATTTGACTTTTTTTTTCTAATATCATATAAAGTATCACTTGTAAATAGTTCTGATTGATTGATTGTGTAAAATATTTTATATTGACAATGCAGAATAATTATTTTGAATCATAAGAGGATGATTATAAACAGTTACAGAAAGAACAATGAGGAGAAGACAATCATCCCCATGACTATTTAGTTTTTTTGCTACATTATTAAATATCTAATCGAATGGAATTACTCTTAAATAATTAAATAACAAAGGACATAAACTTTTTATTTGATTTACCATAATAAACTTTTTAAATCACTTAAACAAAATCTAACACATATTCTTCAATTAAGTAGTGTTTATTAACATTATAGTATAATTTTTATTAATAATTTCTAATAATGAATTATTTTACACGTTGATGTGGCTATGACATTTTCGTCGACTTCCAGAATGATTTATGGTTTGGCATATTTTAACAATATCATTTTAATTTATTTTCTCAATATCATTTTATTAAAAATATTTTCCTCCACCCAAAAATTCCAAAAAAATTCATAAACACTCTTTAATATTTAATTTAATTTTCCATAGTTTTTATTTTCACTTTTATCTCACTTTCATATTAATTTCTAAAAATACAAAAACATGAACAACCTTGTGCTTAATTTTTGAACTTTCTTTGAAAAATCATTTGTTTCGTGAGAGCTTTGTGAGAGTTCCCTTTGGCTTGTTCTATGGTATATGAGAGGGTTGTTTAAGAGTTGTTCTTTAACCTTGGATAAGGTCATTTTATTAGGGTCTTGTTTGAGTCTTTGTTGCTAAATCTCATATCTTTAACATGTCTTTGATTTCAAACTTTGAAGATGTTATCTTTGCTATACTTATTTGTTCATTTATTCATGTTGGTTATGAAACATTTGATTATCTCTTGCCATGCTCATACATGAATGTATATATCATGCTTTGATGTTATTCTCACTTGATTAATGGTCACCCCCTTTGAATTCTTGAACTCATATTGTTCACTTAATTTCAATCCCTTTCAATTCTTGTTCATAAGAAGTTGTCTTCCCTTCCTTCCAAAGGAAAACCTCTCTATTGACCTCAAAGTCATAGAAAGCTCATAACCTTCAACCTTGACCTCATAGTCATAGGTATTTATTTTCCTCCTTTGACCTCATAGTCATAGGACATCATCTCTGACCTTATAGTCAGAGCCACCTCCTACCTTTGACCTCGTAGTCATAGGATCCCTTCTTGGCCTCCTAAAGAGTCATCTTCCCCTTGACCTCATAGTCATAGGTGGTCACCATTTCCCCCTTGGCCTCATAGCCACTCAATCTTACAACTTAGAATTAAGTTAGAGTTTTTGGACTCTATGTGGGACTCATCACTTTGATTATTCACTTTACCCCATCACAATTTAGATTTAGAGAGTTTCTTAAACTCTACATGAGCTTATACTCATTCCCCTTGGAACTTTGGCCATAGTCAATGGTTCCTCACCCTTAGTTAGGTGAACTACGGTTGCTCTGATTCTTTAGTCAGATACGTAGGCATAAGATGCGATGTCTTGGCGAGCAAACTTAGTGTACATACCCTTAGGTCTTTAAATTTACCCTTTGCAGATTCCCTTAGCAAGCAAACATAACATAACACAAATACAAACAAGAGGTTTCTGTAGAGTACTACAGATACTTAGGGTGCTAATACCTTCCCTTAGTATAACCAACCCCCGATCCTCGATCTCTTAGCTTTGTCTTCACTTAGCGCTCTTAGAGTTTCCTTCGATCTTTACCCTTTCCTTTGGATAAATCAAAGCTCGGTGGTGAATTTCAAAGATGTGTGATTCAAGTTAATTAATAGCTTGATATCCGATTCTCACCGCAACAATGGCATTTATGTTCAGCATACTTCTGAAGGCAGTATGATTTCAGTGTGTCTCTATGGTGATGACATATTACTGACAAAAAGCTATTCAGATGAGATAATGAAGTTCAAGAAGGTGCTGACGAATGAGTTTGAGATGACTGGTCTGGGAAATATGGTATATTTTATAGGGATAAAGATTTTATACTCTGAGAAGGGTATCATTTTGCATCAGTTGGAGTATGAACTTGAGCTTCTGAAGAGATTTGAGCTGCTGAATTGTAAGGTTGTTGTCACACCTTCAGAAACAAATCACAAATTGGATTCTGATCCTGAGGGTGATGATATAGATGCTACAACTTTCAAGCAGTTGGTTGGCTCTCTGAGGTATTTGTGTAATACCATACCTGATATTTGATATGCAGTTGAAATGGTTAGTAGGTTCATGAGTAAATCAAAGTGGTCTCATTACCAAGCTGCTGTCAGGGTTCTATGGTATATTAAAGGGACTCTGAAGTATGGAATTTTGTTCCCTTCTGATGAAAAGGCTAATTCAGAGCTGATGTGTTACTCATCTGATTGGTGTGGAGATAAAGTTGACAGAAGAAGTACTTCTGAATATTTAATTAAGTATCTGGGGGGTCTTTTTTCTTGGTGTTCCAAGAAGCAACCAGTTGTTGCTTTGTCAACCTGTGAAGCTGAATACATTGCAGGTGATGTGGCTGCATGTCAAGCTATTTGGCTTATGAATTTACTTCAGGATCTGAAGATCAAGGTAAACAAGCCTATGAAATTGATGATTGATAACAAGTCTGCAATCAATCTTGCCAAGAACCCAGTGCTGCATGGGAGAAGCAAGCATATTGAGACTAAGTATCACTTGCTGAGAAGTCAGGTTCAGAATGGAGTGCTAGAAGTTATGCACTATAGCACCCAGAAGCAGTTGTCAGATGTTCTGATAAAAGCAATCATTATTGATCAATTTCTCCACTTGAGGAATGGAATTGTGTTGTTAGTTTTAGTTAGTTGAATATGAATTAAGGGATGGTGGTAAAGGTAATCCATATTCAGTAGTCGTATTAGTTTTGTTAAGCTTAACCTAGCTAGTGTGGGTTAGCATTTTTGCCTACGTGGCATTATTGTTTGTTTATATAAACCAAACGTGTAACCATTCACTGTAATCGTTTTACAAAAGTAGTTGAAGTTTGTTATTCAATTATCTCTCTTCTCTTTCTTCTTCCATCTTCATCTTCTTCATCTTGTATAGGGGTGGAAATAGGGTGGGTCGAGCTAGGCTTTGCCAAGCCTAAGCCTGACCTGCCAAAAAAACTGAAGTCTAAGTCTGACCTGTAGCCTGTTATAGGCTTATTTTTAGGCCTGAGTCTGACCTTTTCTAAGGTCTGGTTAGCCTACATAAAAGCCTTTTATTTTAGACATATGTAAATAAGTCATTAAAATAATGTTTAAATAGACTAACAAACTAAAAAAAACCAATGAGACTAAAAATTTATTTGCATTGACTTATTTTAACTTACCTATTAGCATAAGTTTTGTGAGACTATTTGTTTAAGATAACTTATGAAAACAACTTATAACATAGTTTATAAGGTTTTTTCATCTTATTTTCATAAGTTCTCCAAGATAACCAATTTTTATTTATGTATTTTAACTCAAAGTACAAAACATAACATAATTATAATAAAAAAATTATTCATATTTATTTAAATAGGCCGACATGTTATGCTTAAAAGGTTTTTTTAAGGCTTGAGGCCTAGCTTTTTTAATTAAATAGGCTTATAAAAAAGCTTAGGCGTTTTCTATTTAAAAAAAAATCTTGGTCTGGCCTAAACCTGTGTAGGCTAGCTTGTAGGCCCTTGTTATCGGCCTGACTTATTTTCACCCCTAATCTTGTGCACTAACGGGTTCGAGTGAAGGGACCGACTCACTTGTATCGAAATTCTCTACTAAGTAGGAAGTGACCCGCTGAACAGTATGAACGGCAGTACAAGTGTAAGTGGATGAAAAAGTTTTTACTTGAGAGAGAGTGCATTGTAGATAAACTTACACTTGAGAAAGAGTGTTGAAAATAACATGTGTGAATAGTGTGGAAAAATCCTACGTTAAATAAAAATGTGAAAACGTAACATTTATAAAAGGAAAAACCCAAATTACTATTATCTTAAAATTTTGAGTAAATATATGATGTTTCATACAAAAATGTGTTATTCTTAAAAAATAAAAAATAAAAACAAATGTGTAAAATACTCCCTCGAGTATTACAACTTTCGCAGAGTAAAAAATTAGTGCAACCTTCCAAAATATTTTCAAACTTATCTCATAATATTTTCAATTAGAATATAACAAATAAAATATTCCATAATCACGGCTTGAGGCAAATATTCCAAAATGATCATCAACTCACGGTCTGAGGCAAATATTCCCTACTAGAGAATATATTACTTTCTAAAATAACACTATTTAGAATTGTATATAAAGAAAAGAAAACATCAATAAGAACATATAGCCATTGAGCTGAAATGGGGGCTTCTCTATCAGAGCTAGAGCAGCAGCAACAACAACAACCAGAACAACAGCCTCAAACACATCATCCTTTACAGTCACAGCCACAACAAAATCATCATCAACCAAATGAACCAACCAATAAGGAAGAATTATTACGATTACCTTCCAGAAGCGAAAATTTGTTGCTGTCTCCACAACAAAACATAGAACCCTCCAGAAAGGTGGTACAAAATGGCCCAGTTGTAAAAGCCAAATATGAAACTCAATCACCACCTAAACCTTTGATCAAAGAACTAAGTTTTCCACACAACATTGAGCACATATTGAAAGATGCAGATTCATCACTTGATAAATCTTCCAGCAAAAAGATGTTTGATCAACTACATGCTGGTGTGTTCTTACATCGTAAAACTAAGGCAAGTTTCAAAATGATTTTTTTTTTTTATAAATAATTATTATTTACTTGTTAATGAAACTATTATTTATGTATTGAACAAATGATTATGGTTGTTTGTAGAAATATTGGGTTGAGAAGAAGTCCAACGCCAACTGTTTTATGTTGTATGCAAGAGCACTATCAATCACTTGGGCAGATAATCCACTTTACTGGAAATGGATACAGCAAAAAGATGCAAGGTACATATTAGTTATTGCATTTTGTAGCATATTATGTTACGTAGTTTTTAGTCGTGATTAAAGTAAGATATGTTTTGTAGCGACGGGGTGAATGAGGTGGCTGAACTGAAGCAAGTTTGCTGGCTAGAAGTGCATGGAAAATTTGACACTAGAAAGCTTACACCAGGAATTTTATATCAAGTTTCATTTTGTGTAAAGTTGATAGATCCAGCTCAGGGTTGGGAACTCCCGGTAAATGTGAGACTTGTTCTTCCAGGAGGAAAGAAGCAGCAATACAAGGTGAACTTAATGGAGATGTTAAGGGGAAGGTGGATTGAGGTTCCAGTTGGTGAGTTTGTAGCATCTGAAAAGGATGGTGGTGAGATGGAGATATCTATGTTTGAATATGAAGGTGGTATGTGGAAGCAAGGGCTTGTCATCAAAGGCATTGCAATCAAACCAAAAGTATGAGAAACTTATATTTATGTAATGTGATAAGAAAACTTATTTTCCTTTTGTAATAAATAAAACAAACTAATCACCATGAATAGTCCTTTGGAGAGTTTGTGATATTATGTATACTATACTGCTGTATGACCATCTATTTTTAATGAAATTTATCCTAGTTAAATTTTATGCTCATTTCTGCAAATGTTTAAACGCAAAAAATGAAAAACATAAAAGATAGGCTGATAAAAATAAATATAACTTTCCAATTGAACTTTGTACATAGGCTGTTACAAATATTAATAGCACGCCACTCTTGACAAAGTTGGATAAGAATGTCAAATGTTATTATTTTATCACAGCTGACACAGACATTATACAGCATCGAACATAGAGGAATATGGTGGCAGCATCATATGAATGTTGTTATATATACAGAGATGTCGGCCACAAACAAATATACACCAAGTATTCCCACCATGTTCACGTACACTTCAACAGAATGATTCATGAGGCATCAACTGAAACAGATAATGCATTGAGTTCAATGTGCTGTTTACCGTCATTGCCAGGGTGAACAAAGACAGTAGCATGAGCCTCGGAATGCGATTTATTGGCTCCTTCTTGCGAAACTGATATTGAGCTCAAGGACATTTTGTCACCAGTATTGCTTTCACCATCTTGGTCATTGGAAATGATTTCCCATTCCTCTTTAAGGGATGTTACTACCATACCCTTTTCTGTATGGCTCTCTATTTCAAAAGCAGTAGGTAGAATCACATAATCATTGACAGGATTGTAAAAGGGATCGGGATCTCCTGCTCTCAGCCAGTGCTTGAGAATTCTGAATAGATGAGGCTCACAAAGGATACCTCGATGCTCCCCTGGGATTCCAACCCTTTCCTCCGCATTGAAGCCATCAGCCTGCATACAAGGCCAAAAGATAAAGCATTATTAAAACAAGCAGTAATGTATGATAATGGTGGATTCCAACCCTTTCGTTTTAGCATATACTGTAATTTTTTTTATAAAAGAGTACAGATGTAGAACCTACACCAAGAATGTGATCCCATGAGCAGGGTAGTGTCTCTTCAAATGACACGGTAGTGAAAAAAGAGGAAGGATCCGAATTTCATATACAACTGTGAAATTATGGTAAATAGTAGAACATTCACAAATTCTAGTAGCAATTATATTTTTCCAGCATAACTAAACTTCACAGTAAGATGCATGATGACAAAAAAAATCAATTGTTTTTTTATACATTTCTCTCAAATAGGATGAAGGATTTTTTAGGGTTTTGCTGACAAGACCTTCAGCTTAGGAAAACTACCAACCTATGAAGCCGGGACTCGGACACGACACAGACACGGACGCGAGGACTCTGCTAATATAAAAAACACAGGACACGGACACGGCTATATATTTTTTATATATTAACATATTAATGCAATATATGTGCATAATTTATAGAGAGTTTAAAAATAGAAGAAAAATTATGTTTATTTAAACTTAGTATTTTCAATCAACGAAAAAAACATAAATCCACCAAAACAGAATGATAAAAATCATATCATAATTACTCCACATTGAAAAAACTAGCCTCTAAACCTAACTCATCCAAAGGCAAGTCAACAACTTCAAGAAATTCACTGTCATCATATAATCCAAACTCATTTCCGGCAACATCCTACATTTTAGTTTCCTCTTGATGATATTAGGGAGTGCTCGTGGAAGGTTACCATGCATATATACTAAAGCTTCCGCTCGATGTGGTGCCATTTTGATTCTCTTCAAATAATGGATAAATGAATATGTGCTCTAATTTCTTTCAACACAAGCAGAAGTGAAATATGAAAAAAATAAGGAATTCTAATTGTGTTGTTTTTATAGTGGGGAAGTGGAATAGGAAAGATAAAATCCCTTCTTTTTTTAAAAAAAAATTGAAATTTTTTTAGTTGTTTTTTTTTTAATTCTGAAATTTTTTGAGTTGGGTCGTGTCCTTTATTTGAAACAAGGTGTCGTATCCGTGTCCGCCGTGATTCAAATTTATTTTTTTGTTGGACACTTTAAAAATGTGTCAGATATGTGTCGTACGCGTATCCGTGTCTGACACGGCGACACATCGTGTGAATGACGTGTCGGAGCTTCATAGCTACCAACTGACCCCATAAAGAAAAATGTATTTTTGTTTTCATCTTATATTTTATTTTGCTAAAACTTGATCTATTTAGATAACAAATTTGATAACATAAAGACTTGTGTATATTTGGAAAAACTTATGAAGATAGCTTAGTGTCTATAATCAGGCACTGTTGCATTCGTTCCACAAAATAGCTTTACAGAAACAATTTATACAGAATTTATACCAACAGTTAAGCCAGATTCTTTTTTCAATTGTAGAAATAACTTAATTGGTTTAATATCAAGAAAAAATGTACAAGATTGGAAACTTAAGAGTACCTTTCATGTCACGCTTAGATTCAATAAATCACTAATTGCATAAAGATATGAAGAGGAGAGTTAATAAACCTTAGCTGACTCTACTGGAACTGTTCCATCACCATCAACACACACGAATCTGGGCTGAATATTATAAAATAAAGTCAGACATTGTATACTAAGGAAATGAAATGCTTGGAGAGTAGTTTACACAGATGTAACACAACACACAATAAAGTAAAATCTGCACATATACGAAATAGAAGATAAAACAAAGGAAATAGATGTGAATTGAAATAGTTATAG
Source organism: Lathyrus tuberosus (assembly GCA_022829125.1). Classification (NCBI taxonomy): domain Eukaryota; kingdom Viridiplantae; phylum Streptophyta; class Magnoliopsida; order Fabales; family Fabaceae; genus Lathyrus; species Lathyrus tuberosus. The sequence goes on from JALAZF010000179.1 coordinate 2,726,810, forward strand.
ATTCAAGTTGAGGCAAGAGAAGAGGTTGCTGCATTCCAAATTCAAGATGATGTTCTGAAGGCTTAAAAGCTATTAAATTTTACTCATTGCATTAATATACACACAGCTTTTTAAACTAATTAAAAAATTCTAAAATAAGGGCCAAATAGCATAAGCAAATTGGCCAGACTTTTTCCAAAGGAAGTATGGATAAAAAGTTGTAGAGGAAATCAGGGGAATCAATAACATGTCCACTGAACCATATGGCTTTGGCTACCTTTTGATAGATAAGATGCACCAATAAATATAAATGTGTATTTGCAAAATTGAAAAAATTACAATGTACCTGTAAATAACGTAAATCGTGCAGATCTGAAATAGGCTTGTCTGCATTTCCATAGCTGCAGAATAGTTGTCATGTAAGGCAAGGGTCACATATATTAAAAGGAATACCAAATACCTATGAGAAAGTACTAGACCAATCCCATTGCAATTAATACGCATTCTTAGGGCAACAGTGGTATGACCCATTGAATTGATAGAGACATTACCAAATGCTATGGGGGGTCTGAAGATTGGTCCCATAAATATTGTAAAATTTAACACCCGATGGAAGTTTGGCAGAAGCTAGAATCTCCCGCGTTTTGTTTGCCCATTCCAAAATCTCTGAGTTGAAGGGCAGAGGCAATTCCTCACCATCATAATTAAGCTGGACATCAAACCAATCAAATTAAGGTGCATACAGGTAAATATCCTAGACAGCTAGGTCTTGAATAGCAACATATCTATTCTCAAACATATAAATGTATTTCCAGCCAGTGTTGTCTAATAGCAGTTATAGTGTAGTGGAATTTGAACAAAAATTATTTTGCAAAATTGCAATACATTATTTAAATCCAGTCATATTTACTAAGTTCAAGTAAACTGCAAGCTGAGCAAGGTAGAGCTTATAAGTTGTAACTCACTTTGTTGTTTAAAAGAGCTTGCTTCAAAATCTCGACAGTATCACATGGCGGATATGACTCCAGAATAACATGAGATTTCCCATCCGAATGAAGTCTCTCACGCCACAATTCCAGAACAGGAATGTGTTGCCAATGAAAATTAGGACAGGCCATCAGTTCATATATCGATGGACACTCAATCAGCTGTGACATGGAACAACCTTCAATAAGCAATTTTGAAAACCAAGGCATCTAAATACCAAAAGAAAAAGCGCAAAATGTATTATAAGTTCATACCAAAATGCACACATTAAAAGAGATCCACATGCAAGATTATGCTTATACAATCTAGTGCATAGGAAAGAAGAAAAACATCATAATAGAGAACACTGCATTATGCTTATACAATCTTGTGCATAGGAAAGAAGAAAAACATTATAATAGAGAACACTGCATTATGCTTATACAATCTTGTGCATAGGAAAGAAGAAAAACATTATAACAGAGGACACTGCATCATACAATCAAGGAAAATACAAACTGAGCAATCAAAGTCAAGAGATCATACATGAAAATGCTATATAATTATAATATAATAACTTGTACAAACTATAAATAATAGCAACCAAAACTAGTTTATATTTTTTTCTTATGTATTATGACATTGCATACTATTTTGCTTTTGATATGAACAAAGATATCAAACGAATGATTGTGAATTTTGATTATCATTTAATCATTATTGCCTTTTGGCTTTGGTTTAAGGGTGAATTCATCAGTATTTTCCTTTTGCTTCATGCTGGTTAATAAACATTTAATACATCTGGCCAGCTATATCACGAAGGATAAACTGTTGAGACAGTCGAATAAACTCACATAGAAATCATACAAGTATTAAATACTCAGCACCCTCAAATATCTGTATCCAACAGATATCAAAGATAATATATACCAAAGGAGAAAGGTAGGATGACTATGACAAGTCCCTGTAATAGGGATTGGTTGCACTAATAATTGAAGTCAAAACACAAATTGAGAAGGCCAAAATAATTGATCTGTACCAACTGATGCATGCTCCATTTGGAAATAAAAAAGTTTTGCTCCCATCCTTCCACAAATGACATTCCATTTAAAAGGGTAGAATTCGCACATCCAGGGGCACCTGCAACAAAGTACAGCTGCGTCGTGATGGTAAAAAAACAGATTTAAGAAACCTCTATCTAGCTGCAAGAACTTAGATGATATAAAAACCAATACATGAATGAAAGGCTATAAAATCAGAGAGAATCTGAAGAGTTTCAAAACAGAAATTATGAGAAAAAGAATTGAGCTAATATGAACAGTTTCCATCAAAAGGCATAATGGTAACAGCATCGCACCTATCACTTTCAAATTCTGTGTTTGCTTAATCTCTTTCATCAAGACAAGCACAAACACCATAAATAAACTATATCTCCTTTTCTTTATTATTTTACTCCAATATTTCAACAACCCTCCTTTTGATGCAAATTTTTGTGCATCAACTATTTACTCTCTACCGCATACAGATAACATTGCTCTCTCTAATAAGATTAAGGAAAACAAATTTCCAACAGTCCCAGCTTTACAAATTGCATTGAAGTGCTAGAAGAATCATATTCGTCAAATATCCTTAATGTTTACTTCTGATCTTCTGAGTATATACAGAATAGAATATTACTTACCCTGGAATGGCGCAGTAATTGCAATCCAATTCTTAACATATTTCTCAAAAATCTGCAAACGACAACAAAATTGCAAACTTTACATCTCAGCAGTGAAAAAATTCCAAGATTTGGATGGATAAAAATGACAAGGCTAAAAAACACTACAAAATAAAGTAAAATTGATTTAGGAAGCTTAATGTATGTATTACATCACTGTGCAGGGACAAGAAACATTTCACCAAAAGACCGCCCATAGAATGACTTATGAGGTTTATCTTTTTCCCTCCAGCAGCATTATAAATTAATTCCAACTTTGTAGCAAGCCGGTCCATTGTTTCCTGCAACCTGAATGAAAATAATCAGGATTGTTAAAGACCTTATCTTTAGGATTGTGAGAAATTATATCACTGGGAAATCTAACAACAAAACAAAACAAAAAAACAATTTGGAAACAGCAATTTAGATTAAATTATTTGGACAGTTGTAGCCTACTTTAGGCTATGCTTGTTTGACAGATAACAACTTCCTGAATCAGAAATATAAATACAGGATACAAATATTATTAACAATAAAGTGCCTCTATAGATTGACTTGTCTAAGCCTATCTACTGACATAAGCACTTCTGAGACAGTTAGACAAAACCTATGAAAACAGCTTATGACTTCATAAGTTGTTTTCAGCTTATTTTCATAAACATTGCAAGATAGCTGATAAAAATAGCATATAGCTTATACAAAAACAATTTACATTTATCTTATCTTTTGGCTTATACATAATCATTTTTCATGCTGTAAGCTACAAATTTAGCTATTTATCCAAACAGGATCAGAGTCTATTATCAAAATGAGATCTATTTTTATCTTGCAGAAAGATGAAATGAGCTAATATCATAAAATTTACAGATTTGAAAAGTGGAGTCTCTAAAGAAAATTACGCTAAATTAATTTGGGTAAGTAATGAGAAGGGAATGGGTTCATTTTTCAATTTTGATCAAATCACCATCATTAAATCATTCCTGTTCCAGTTTAGGATTAGTTAGCTACCTGTTGCTTTGTCGAAAGTCATATCCAAAGCCAAAAAGTGACTTCCCCTCTTGATACCCCCATTTCTGCATTTGAACTATCATGTCATGGAAATAATATACAGCCTCACTTCCAACTACCTGAATCACAAAAATAGATACATGATTACAACAATCAATTCTTCAGCTATCAGCATTGCAATTCACACAACTCAATTTAAAACACACATACCAAATCAGGATCTAAAATATCAATTGCCTGGAGTCCGTGCCTATCTTCAGGAACCACAATTGTTGATTTTGGATCCATTGTTACGGTTTTTCCTGATTGCAACATTATCAGAGATGTCATGCTTACCAAACTGAGAGTGAGTTTCTTGTAACAACTATCAGTGTTGTTAATATCCGGTATAGCGCCGGTATACCGGCATTGCGTATCGAAATTTTGGCTATCCGATATGAAAGCTGGTATTTCATTTCGATTTTGCGACGCTCAAGATATTGGCACTTTTCCTTTATACAGGTTATGTATTTGATATCAGAACCAATATTATTATTATTTTTTTTTATAATATGTCATATTAAAAAATATTAAAGAGTAGAATGTGAAAAGGAACAATAAAAAGTAGAACGTGAAGAGATGGAACATTAAAAAAATTAAAACATGAAGAGGTGGAACATTAAAAAAGTAAACCGTGTGGAATTTAAGACAGCATCTGTTAGTGAATAAGGAGGGCATCTTTCGGTTGGCTACCGTGTGGAATTAATGGAAACTTTGAAATAATATTCTGTTCATGATTATTTTTTCAGTTTCGAGGACTTGATCTGGGCAATTAAATTGGAGGTGTGGAATTGGAGAAGGATTGGAGAAATTTCAAAATCCAACTGTAATTTATATGACTTATGCAGAGCTCCCTTGAGTTGTTTCTGTTAAATTGAGTTGGTTTGTAATTTCTTTGGTTTTGTGATTGTTTCCTTGTAAGGGCAAGAGTACCCCTTGTACTCTATTTTTAATCAAATCATCTTGCTTATCAAAAAATAAAAAAGTAAAACACGAAGAGGTGTGTGCTACTAAGTTGGTGTGTGCTACAAAATGTGAAGAGGTGTGCTACTTCAGGAGTTGGAGAGCATACATATAAGATATACTAAGCAAACAACTAAAAAGAGAAAAGTAACTCCCAACCCTAGTGTTGTTGGCACTTCATCTAAAACAACGAAGTAGGCGGGTGGTTCTTCATCTAGGAAGGGAAAGCAACATGTAGTTGAAGTGCAAGATCCTGTCTTCGTAGAATCAGGAAGCAGAATTTGAGGACATTGATCCAGATGATTCAAATGAAGATGCTGAAGGATATGTCTCACTATCCAAAAATGAGGATAATGATTGTGTTAGAGAAAAGGAGAATAATTAGATCTTTTATCACTAGTTTGAACTACTTAACTTTTGAGTTTTAATTTATTTTTAATTTCTGTTTTTAGTTTTCTGCAACATTGTTTATGCATCATTGTTTAGTTGTTAGAACTTGAAATTTTTAGTTTAATGTCCGGAACTTTTTTTTAATTTCTGTTTATGCAGCTTTTATCTGTTTATCACTAGCTTCTATATAAATATTTATTTTATGGTTTCCGCTATTTGCCCGCTATGCCATCACAAAATTAAACTGAACAAAAAAATTGTATTTTATCAATATTAACATGCAATTTGATTAAAACACAGACGAATTAGTAGTAATATATCATTGATAATCAACTTGCTATATCCGTGATAAACTGTATAACTAAAAAGTAGCATAATGTTAACGTGCTTTAATTAAATTTGAATATAAAAAAGGTTTACCAGTAGAAGGATCATAACGTGACCAAAGCTTAGTTTTCAGCTTATACTCAGCGGAGAGAAACCGAACCCAAACACGTTCCTGGCTACCGTCGGTATTAACAGCATTAAGGATTGAGCCACCAACGCCGGGTACCAATAACACAGGATCGAGATTAGGGTTGATGTAGGTTTGGGATTGGGGCTTCTTCAAGAGACGCAGCCATAGCTCAATGGATCGAATCACGTCCTCCAACAACATCGTCATCGACAAATGGAAACCCTAATGAGAATGATGGTTTGATTGATTGAATTGGGATTAGGGTTTGAATTTGGGAAACGTGTTGTTGAGTACGCCAGCGAGGAAGAAGGAAGGAAAGAAACGGAAATGTAAATGGATAAGCTTGGATGATTGCTAATTGTGTCGCTCTACGTGGATTTCGCTCTTTTCTAATGAAACTATTTTTCCGTCGGAAGAAATGGTTTTTCTTTGAAAAAGATATTTAACTTTCTTTTTTTCCTATTCTGACATAGTTTCATATTTATTTTGTTTTTTTTATTAAAACTATAAGATGAATTTGAAAAAGGCAGCACGAAAACCGCAATGTTAAAAGATAAACACTTATTTTATATATAAAATAAATTTTTAGTCTCTACAAATATCTCAACTTTCAAGTTTAGTCCCTCAAATAAATTCTTTCAAACATTGGTCCTCTGAACGTTTTCCGTCTCTAACTCTAGTCTCTTCCGTTAGTTTCCATTAACGGAGGATGATGTGGCAGGCCATGTGTAACGTTTCGTTTGATTACGTGTTTCATTTTTACCACACTGTAAATTCTGTAAAAAAAGAAAATGTTTGAAAGGTAGCTCAAAAGTCAGCTTGTGTAAAATAGAAAATGTGAAAAATAGAAACTTGTGTTTCATTTTAGTGTTAAAGTCGTTGTGCCCTAGCAGAAGAACTCTCTCCTTTGTCAACTTGGTGTCACTGTGTTCAAGGAAGAAAGCAATCGTGTGAAGTGGTTCCAAAGAGTCATCGTTCGTTTCGTATCAGTGGTCCCAAGTAAGTGACTTTGTCTGTCATTGTTCCCTTTTTTCTATTCTTTAAGGAGATGTATGCAATATTGGTCTCATGTTCTATTCTTTAATAGATGTATGCAATAGTTGTCTCATGACTTCAATTTTTGTTTTTGATTGTTAGTGTTAGTAAACGTTTTGGTTAGTAAAAATTAGGGTTAGTTTGTTTTGTCTAGAAATGGTAAAATTTAAAGTTAGGTTAACTTTTGTCTACAGGGTAATGGATAAATTCACAGTTGTTTTTTACATAAAGGGCTCTTTTGTAAAAGGCACTAACCTAAAATACGAGGGTGGGGAAGTGTATGCCTTTAAGGGTCAGGATCCTGATTATTGAAGCTTCTTTGAGGCTTGTGACTTAGTTAAGGAGCTGAAACCTAAGTTTGATTACACTTCTGTTAAGATGTGGTGGAAGCACGAGGAAGGATTACTTGAAAAAGACTTAAAAGTATTTAAGGATGATGGAGATGCGCTTGAGTTAGCCATGTATGCCATAGGATATCAGTGTGATGTTGAGATTTATTGCGAGCCTAAGGTTAAAGGAGAAGACACATTTATGGATAGGATTAGAGAGAAAGGAAATGGAGTTAAATGTGAGGAGAATGCTGACAATATGAGTGAATCAAGTGAAGAGTCTAATGAAGCTTCTGTAGAAGATGTGCATTTTGAAGATAGTGAGGAGGAGAGAATGGCTGGTTTTGAGGAAGGCCTTGATGAGGTGTTTGTGAATAGGGCTGATGGAGAACATAAAAATGAAGATGTTGCAACTGAAGAGGTCAATACTCAGCAAAACAAGAAGGTATTTATAACTGAAGAGATGGGAAAGGAACATGTTATTGAGGATGAATTCTTGACTGATGAGCTGGACAGTGGTGGGGATGATGATAGTTGTGATGAAAGGCCTTGTGTTTTAAGGTATAATGAGGAAGATTTATTGTGTAAGGATTATGTTTTCAAAGTTGGGATGGAGTTTTCATCTTTAAGGCAGTTCAAGGATGCCATATTAGAACACAATGTGTTGACAAGTCACCTCTCAAGACATCTCAGCCAAGGCAATGTTGTCCCAAAGTTTTCTTTGGGAAGCAACCTAAAATGTGTAGGAACACTCCTTTCAAACCACCTGGAATAAGAACAAATTTGTCTAGGCCAAACAGCAGTGAACCACTCAAATTTAGGACACAAAGCAGGTACAAAACACAAGATAATGGCTTGGCTGAAAAAAGACACAATGAGAGGTTGAAGACACTGAAGACTAAGAACATACCAGGCCCAGGCAAAAAACCTGATGATCCAGTGGTTATACATGAAGATGACTGTAACATTGGCAAGGGTCAAACCCAATGAAGGGCATTTCATTTTGGTGTAACTGATGCTTATGATTGAAATTAGCAGATGTCCTAACACATGTCAAGACATTGTTCTGCATAAATATTAAACAAGAACACAATAGCAGACTGAAACCCAAGATATCAGTAACTGTAGAAACAGAGATGTTTCGACATCTGTTCCAACGTGTTAATCAAAACTGAAATGTAAATTGCAGAATGATAAACAACACAGAATATGATGACCCAGTTTAGTGCAAATTGTAACACCCTTTTCTATCCCCACAAATGTTGCAGCAGAAACAACTCAAATATCAGAGTAAAACATCAAAATCACCTCAAAAGGGTGCACATTTCTCATTTAAATCACAATAATACACTTGCTCTGTAAACAAAGGGTTTTCCTCAAAATAACTCAAAAGCCTTCACATGGCAGCGGAACTCAAAATTCTCAATTAAAAGGTTTTCAACAAACGTCGTAATAATCCAAAAAGTTTTCAACATATAAACCATATCATCAAATGACAACAAAATAAGGAAACAACATAGTTCGATTCAAAGGACCCCAACTTGATGTTACACTATCAGAGCAAGCCCTCTAAATCGACCAAAAGCAAATAAACTTCAAGGTCCTCGAAAGCGTCCACAGCTAAACCCGATCACCTGCACGTTACCCACGTGGAGGCAACATTCAAATAGGCAGGGTGAGTAATCACAATTCATAATAATCATTATAAAACAAGATATACATAAAATGGCATTATCTTCATATACAACATCTTCAGGGTCATCACAAGGAAACATCAAATTATGAACAACATCATAAAATACTGCAATGCCAATTAAATGCAAATGCACAACAAGACTCGTGCATGTGGTATCAATCGTCATAATAGATGGACACTAGGCCATCAATCCTCCAAAGATCCCCGTCAATAGGATCGATCCCGCATTTGGAACCGGAGCACGTCATAATTACCTCATATCCGCACAATGGGAATGAAGCGTCATCACAGAGTATGCATATGAATGTATGATACACAAACGTCAATAATTCATCATCATCAAGTAAACATCATCATGTGCATCATCATTCATCAATTTTCATAAAACCCATATCATCATGTATTCATCAAAACATCACAAGTTATCACCTTAATATCATCAAGAACATCATGGCTAGTCATCGTAACATCACAGCATCAAAACATAAAAAAAAATAGCACAGTAGCATAAGCCAAATTTGCGAATAGCAGACGTTCGCTCCAGGGTTCGCCTAGCGAACTTGTTCACTGTGGCCTTCGCTTAGCGAAGCGGCCAACGAACCTCACATACCCCACACTCAACACCAGAACACAATCATCTGTCACACTCGCCGGTTGACTCGCTTAGCGAACTTCCTCGTTGTTTCCTTCCTTAGCGAAACTCCCAGCGAAGCCCACCTTTCCTCTCCAGAATCATCTCAGTACTCCCTCCCACGTTATCGCGCATTCGCTGCGCTACTCGCTTAGTGAGTCGTGGCGAACATTCGCCTAGCGAAGCAACGGTTCGCCTAGCGAACCTACGATTACAGCAAATCGTTGCTACGCCTCAGTAGCTCCACAATCTCCAAGCACCTGCGATTATAGCCCCAAATGACCCAAAAACATCCCTATAACAGTTCTAATGACTCACGGAATTTAAAGGCCAAATACCTACGTCTGTTAGGTGATTCAGGACACTACGGGAAACCTTAATTTCCCTAAACCTTCAAAACTCTCAAGCTTCATATAAACTCCATAAATCCCTTCACCACAAGATTGAAACTACAACAACGGGGAAATATGCCCCAAAGGTCTATTTTATACGATTAAATTCAACTCTTATTAATCGATTCACAAAATACCCTTAAAATCATCAGTTTACCTCAAAACCCATAAACCATCATAAACTTCAAAACAACCACTTCAATTACATCGAATCCTATAATGAAAACAATGAAAGGCAATTACTCCCCATACCTTAGATTGTCGATTCGATGAGTTCTCTCTTGAGCCTTTGGAAACCTTCACGAAAATCCTCCCCTTTTTCCTTTTTCCTTAGAGCTCTCCTTCTTTTCATGGTTAACCAAAAATGAACTCCATTCTCAAAATCCTCCTTAAATAGTCAACCTAACCCTTGGGCCTCAAAATTGGGCTTTCTCCATAATGCCCTCACTAATTCTCTTCAAATGTCCGTCTTACCCTTAATTCCTCGAATATTATTTTAAATTAATAATAATACTAATATATTCATATTATATACTATTATTTAATAAAATACCCAAAACTTCATTAAAACACTGACATCGACACAATCCACCAAAAATCACAAAAATTCACGAATATAATATTTAATTAAATTAAATAAATATTCTTACGAAATTTGAGGTGTTACAACTCTCCCCCACTTAAAGATTTTTCGCCCTCGAAAATTACCTAAAGGAAACAAAGTCGAATACGACTCCCTCATCTGATCTTCGCGCTCCCAAGTCCAACTCTCGCCAGCTAGTCCACCCCACAACACATTCACCAAAGTTATGTCTTTACCCCGCAGTTGCTTCATTTCTCGACCATCGACACGCACAGGCAATGCTTCCACAGTCAGATTATGCCTCACTTGTACATCATCCATCTGAATCACATGCGACGGATCCGGAATGTACTTCCTCACTGAGACACGTGGAACACGTCATGCAAATTCGCAAGTGACGGCAGTAAAGCAATTCGATAGGCTACCTCTCATATCCTCTGCGATATCTGATATGGACCAACAAAACATGGGGTGAGCTTCCTAGACTTCAAAGCTCGACCCACACTAGTCACTGGTGTCACTCTAAAAAACACATGGTCTTCCTCTTGGAATTCAAGTGCTTTCCTCCTCTTATCATGGTAGCTCTTCTGACGACTCTATGAAGCTTTCATCCTCTCTTGGATCTTCTTAATCTTCTCAGTCGTCTCTTGCACAATTTCAGGTCCGAGTACAGCACTCTCGCCCGATTCATACCAACACAACAGAGTCCTACACCTTCTCCCATACAAAGCTTCATAGGGCGTCATTCCAATACTAGCATGAAAACTATTATTGTACGTGAACTCAGTCAATGGTAAATGGCTATCCCAAGATCCTCCATGATCCAACACACAAGCCCTCAACAAATCCTCTAAAGATTGGATAGTCATTTCTGTCTGACCGTCCGTCTACGGATGATAGGCAGAACTCATCCTCAACTTAGTACCCAAGGCATCTTGCAAGCTTTTCTAGAACCTCGATGTAAACCTCGGGTCTCTATCCGACACAATACTCGAAGGTACCCCATGTAACTTCACAATTTCTTCAATGTACATCTCGGCTAGCTTCTGCATGGAATGATTAATCTTCATCGGCAAGAAGTGAGTCGACTTAGTTAATTTCTCCACGATCACCCAAATTGAATCATTTCCCTTAACAGTCTTCGGCAATCCCACCACATAATCCATGGAAATACTATCCCATTTCCATTCTGGAATTCTCAACCGCTGCATCATACCTAAAGGCTTCTGATGCTCAACCTTCGACTTCTGACAAGTCAAACACGCATAAACAAACTCCGCAACATCCTTCTTCATACTTGGCCACCAAAACAACTTCTTCAGATCCTGGTACATCTTCGTAGCACCGGGATGAATGCTCAACCTACTTCAATGTCCTTCTTCAAGAATGCTCTTCTTAATATCTGGAACATCTGGGACACACACCCTGTCTCTGAACATCATCACACCATTCTCGTCAATTCGGAATTCTCCTCCGTTACCTTGGTTGATTAAAGTCAACTGGTCAACTAACTTCAAGTCAGATTGCTGTCTCACTCTGATTTCTTCTAGAATACTACTAGTCAACTTCAACATTCCTAATTTCACACTGTCAGGAGTCGCTTCACATACCAGACTCAAATCTCTAAATTGCTCAATTAATTCCAATTCTTTCACCATAAGCATCGACATATGCAATGACTTTCTGCTCAACGCATCGGCCACTACGTTTGCCTTGCCCGGATGATAACTCAAATCAAAATCAAAATCCTTCAACAGCTCTAACCACCTTCTCTGCCTCATATTCAATTCCTTCTAATTAAATAAGTACTTCAGACTTTTACGATCACTGAACACCTCAAATTTAGAGCCAAACAGATAATGTCTCCAAATTTTCAACACAAACACCACTGCGGCCAACTCCAAGTCATGTGTAGGATAATTCCTCTCATGAACTCGCAATTGTCTCGAAGCATAGGCAACAACTTATCCATTTTGCATCAATACTCCACCAAGACCCATCTTTGACGCATCACAATACACCACAAAAGATTCACTCGAATTAGGCACAATCAACACTGGAGCAGTAGTCAATCTCTTCTTCAACTCTACAAAACTCTCTTCACAAGTTACATCCCACACAAAAGCTTGACCCTTTCGAGTCAACTGAGTCAAAGGTAATGCCAACTTAGAAAAGCCTTCAATAAACTTGCGGTAGTAACCCGCTAATCCTAGAAAACTTCGTATCTCAGTAGCAGACTCCGGAGTCTCCCACTGTAACACGACATCAATCTTAGAAGGATCAACAGCAATCCCGCCACTTGAAATCACATGGCCAAGGAAACTCACTTCCTTCAACCAGAACTCACACTTGGACAACTTTGCATACAACTTCTTCTCTTTCAACACTGGCAACACAGTCCTCAAATGCTCGGCATGCTCTTCTTCCGATCTAGAATATATCAAGATGTCATCGATAAACACCACCACAAACTTATCCAAATACTCATGAAAAATCTGATTCATATACTCCATGAACACACCAGGTGCGTTGGATACACCAAACGACATCACAGTGTATTCATAGTGACCATACCTCGTCCTGAAAGCCGTCTTCGGAATATCATCAGGCTTAACTCGAATCTGATGATAACCATACCTCAAATCAATCTTGCTAAACACACAAGCACCTACTAACTGATCCATCAAATCGTCGATTCTCGGAAGTGGATACTTATTCTTGATTGTCACTTTATTCAATTGCCGATAATCAACGCACAACCTTATACTTCCATCTTTCTTCTTCACTAGCAACACCGGAGCACCCCACGGAGAAACACTCAGTTGAACAAACCTCTTCTCAAGCAATTCTTCCAGCTGTTTCTTCAACTCACTTAACTCGGAAGCTGACATCCGATAAGGAGCCATCGACACTGAACTCGTACCTGGTATTAAGTCCACTGCAAACTCTACTTCTCGCCTTGGAGGCAAATCACTGATGTCATCTGGGAACACCTCTGGAAATTCACAAACAGGCAACTCCACACTCGCAGCTTCACGATCAATTTGCAACGATGCAAACATTGCAAACACCAAAGTTTCGTCTTCTAAAAGTTCGTCTACTTGCTTGGTAGACAAAAACATCAAGTCCCCACTATCATCAATCTCAGGAAACTCCACAGTCTTGTTATAACAATTGATATGAACCCGGTTGAACTCCAACCAGTTCATTCCAAAGATCACGTCAATTTGGTGCAAGGTTAGGCACACCAAATCCATCACAAAGCTCTTCTCAAAAATCATCAAAGGACATCTCAAACACACAAGGGTAGTAGTAACAAAACCATTAGATGGGGTTTCTATTACCATATTACCATTCATATCAGATAACTTCAAACCCAATCTATTAGCACAATCAAGCGAGATAAAAGAATGAGTAACACCAGTATCAATAATAGCAACCAATTCGATATTATTAATAAAACAAGTACCTCAAATCAGGTTGTCCTTCTCCGGTACTTCTGCACCACTCAAAGCAAACACTCAGCCACTGGTCTGAGCAGCAGTCGCAGTTTTCTTCGGCTTTTGACATTGAGTACTGATATGACCTTTCTCACCCATGTTCTTGATGATATTGAGGTGATAACTTGTGATGTTTTTATGAATACATGATGATATGGGTTTTATGAAAATTGATGAATGATGGTGGACATGATGATGTTTACTTGATGATGATGAATTATTGACGTTTGTGTATCATACATTCATATGCATACTTTGTGACAACGCTTCATTCCCATTGTGCGGATATGAGGTAATTATGACGTGCTCCGGTTCCAAATGCGGGATCGATACTATTGACGGGGATCTTTGGAGGGTTGATGGCCTAGTGTTCATCTATTATGACGATTGGTACCACATGCATGAGTCTTGTTGTGCATTTGCATTTAATTGGCATTGCTGTATTTTATGATGTTGTTCGTAATTTGATGTTTCCTTGTGATGACCCTGAAGATGTTGTATATGAAGATAATGTCATTTTATGTATATCTTGTTTTATAATGATTATTATGAATTGTGATTACTCACCTTGTCTGTTTGAATGTTGCCTCCACATGGGTAACGTGCAGGTGATCAGGTTTAGCTGTGGACACTTTCGAGGACCTTGAAGTTTATTTACTTTTGGTCGATTAATTAACCTCTCTCAACAACATAAGGGAACTAGTTTATTTATAGACTACTAAGCTAGCTTAACAATTGAACTTACAAGCAAGGCCCAATTTGAAATGCTAACTTAAACACAAAGCTAATATATTTCGACAACATGCTTGAACAGACTTCGACTCTAGCATGCACAACTCTAGTCGAACCATGAAGCTATCCTTGTCGACACTAGAATTCGATCCAAATACCACAAATATCCACTTGGAACAAACTCTATAACAAGGGAACAAACTATCTTTCATCATGCAGTTTTCTCCTTTGAAACCTGTCGGAGAACCTTATCACCAAGACTCAACACAATGACATTGTGGGTTTTTTCGACCATCATTGTCTTCTTTTTCTTTGATAGGGCAACATCCATCATCTCTGATCCTTTCAACGCTTCTAACAAACCCTGTTGAACAAGAAGGGCTTGAATCTTCAAGCGCCACAAACTGAAATCATTCACACTAGTGAATTTCTCAATCTCTTACTTCGTTGACGGCATCTTCTCTTCCACTCTCACCGCACCAGTTTGCTGTGAATTGATGTCGTCAAGAACAAACCAAAATATGAGAAAAAGATTTGAGTTTCTTGAACAAACACAAAAAACCTTATTAAGTTTTACAAAAGGAAAAAAAGAATGAAGAAGAAGAATATGAATAAATTAAATCTATTTTTCTATTCACTTTTTCAATAAGGGTTCAAAGATTACAAATGAATACCAACAATTAACCTCTCTCAACAACATGAGAGAACTAGTTTATTTATATTCGACAACATACTTGAACAGACTTCAACTCCAACATGCACAACTTCTGTCGAACCATAAAACCACTATTGTCAATACTAGAGTTCGATCCAAATACAACACATTACTTATAAAATTCACATACAAAACAACTCATCACAACTTATTTGTCAATTTTTAACATCAATTTTTTTAATAGATAAGTTTCTTTCTAACAATTTACATGATTATTATTGTGTTTCTCTTGAATTTTTTTATTTAAAATTTTGTTCAAAGATCAAATTTAAGGTATAAACTATAATAATGTATTATTTTTGCAAATATCAAAATAATGGTTTTTTTTTATTATTTGATTTTATTTTTCAACTTATTATATATTTTTATTTGTATTTGTTTTTGTAGGTACAAGCATGTTAAGGAGGAAGAAAATGCACATGAAATTAAGATAGTATTTGTTTATATTTTTCGATTTTTTTCCTTTTTATTAATTTATTACTACTATATTGTTGTTTTCTTTTATTCTTAATTTTTTCTATTTATTTTATTTTACTTCTAATTTTTATTGCCTAATAATGTTTTTTTTGTAGGTACATATTTTGAAGAATTACCAGAGCACATTTTTTTAATAAAGATACTGTGCGTGTCTTACCTTTATTTTCTATTCTTATTTTACAGTTTTTGATTTTACCGTTGTGTACTATTTTTTTATGTTTATTTTGTAGGTACAAATTTTAAAGCATTATAAATATATGTATTTTATTCCAGTAATAATATAATTTAAAAAGTTGAGTTCTGAAAGAGGGTGTGTTAAAAGATTTATATTTTTTGTTTCTTTTATTATTCTTACATTTTCTTTTTTATATAATTTCACTTTGTATCAAAATTTTAAATAAATTATATCTTTGTTATTAGATATCAAATTTATTATTAAGTAATTGAGAAATAAACTATTAAACTTTTTATTTATTTTATTTTTGATCATTTAGTTTTTTTCTTCTATTTTAAGTTCAAGTTTTTACGTTTTTTATTTTAATAATATTTTAACTTCACATTTAATTTTTCAGTATAAAATATTTATACTAATATTTTCTATATTATTAGATTAACTTATAATGATTGTAAATATTTTTTTTTTGCTTTTCGCATTCTGGTTCTTAGGAGAAAGAGCCCTAGTAATTCAGAGCTCGTGCCGAGAGGTACTAATACTGACTGAGTATTGTTCTTACCAGGAATCGAACTCGGTATTTCCCGAGTACTTTGTTCCAATAAAAGGATTACATCCACGTGGAACTGAAAGAGGTAATTTATGTTAGACCAACTTTAGCGCTGGTTCATTTTGGTGGTTCACCAGCGTGACACCCCAAGTTTCATGTTTTTCATAAGCCAGCATGTCAAACGTGATAAAGGCAAGCAACGACATTATTCCACTTTTCTTATTTTTTTAAATGAAAACTAGCCGTTTAACGGCTAGTTACTTTTTTTTCAACATATTTTTTATAAATATATTTCATATTCAAAAATTTTACCAACACAAATGTTTTCTCACTTTTATTTTCTCTTCAATTTGAAATTTCTCTCTCACAATTTCATTATTTTATTCTTAAACTTTTAATTTTTTTCAACAATTTATTCTAAGATCCTAATCATTTTCATTATCAACAAATTTTCTTCAATTACATGCAAAATTATCAAAATCTTAATCCTCAAAATTCTCAAATGCCATGTATTTGAGATTAATTTTAATTATTATTTTAGATTATAAGTTTAATTTGAATTTTATTTATTTTATATCAATTTTAATTTAAATAATTAAAATTATTATTTTAATTAATATAAAATTTAATATGAATAAAATATTAATATATAAAGTAAAGTTGTGGGAGTCAATATAAGTTCTTCAGAGTTGCACCATTAAAGTGAAAAACTAATTGAGTTGCTTCAAGCTGACGTGGCTTAATAAATCCCACAAAAAATTCAAAAATGAGTTCACGGTTAAAGATGCTCTTATGCCTATTACAAAGAACATCTATCCAGTTCTATAACAAGTGGACTATATCTCCCCGCACAGTTCATAAAGCCTCACATTAGATAAGAAACAAAATGAACCATGTTCGCCTAATTTCCGGTTGTACTGCTTACAACAATCTCATCCCCGTCAAGGTAAAATGTTCTTGCTTCTCTCAATCAATCTCCACATGTAATCATGAATGACAATAACACTAATAAAGAGATCGATTACAGGATAACTTGAAAAAGGAAAAGAACCCGTTGAAGCTCATTCCTACAAAGCCAAAACAAATCAACTTTTTCACCACCCTGGCTCCTCCTCTTGCAGCTGCATTCCTGCTTTTTTCTCCAATTTGCGTCACTCCAGGTTAACTCCTTTCTAAAATACTAAATTGCCCCTGCATTTCTACTGCCCCATGCCAACCACTTTTCTTGTTCTACAGTTTCAAGTGCCCAAACATTAGACATCCTAAGAGGAGCTTCGTTGTTCCAACAAACATGTATTGGATGTCACGATGCAGGTGGAAACATTATACAACCAGTAAGCATCATTCTCTTCAATATAACACCTCTTAATGTTCTAGCACACACAAATTAACTTTTTTTTTTCTTACAGGGATCAACTCTATTCACAAAGGATTTACAAAGGTAAGTGAAGACTGAGAACTCTCATTGTGAATTGCTCTTCTGGTCTTTGAAATAATAATCCAAATGTTGCTGTACAGAAATGGAGTTGATACAGAAGAAGAAATCTACCGCGTTACATACTATGGCAAAGGAAGAATGCCGGGATTTGGTAAACAGTGCATGCCTAGAGGGCAGTGTACATTTGGAGCTCGTTTGGAAGATGAAGATATCAAGATATTGGCTGAGTTTGTCAAGGTACAAGCTGATAAAGGGTGGCCAAGTGTAGAAACTGAAGAAAAATGATTTAGCAATTGAAATCTCTCTTCCATCCTTTCCTAATGAATTCGTACAAAGTCATTGATTTAATCCATTTATCTACATTAGTATTTTTTTATAGGTTTTGGAATTTTCTGATAACAATTTTTGTGGTGCCTGTAAGAATAATTAAGTAGATAAAATCGCTAATGTGAAGTGATATTATTTAAATAAAATGAAAAAGTATTATTGTGAAGGGATATTGATATCATTTATAAATAAAAAATGTTATTATGAATGGGATATGAATAATATCTATTAATGAAAAATGTTATTGTAAAGGGTATTGTAGTTATATATTTGTGAGCGTCTTAAATGGGGGCGTTCTTGCCTAAGAATCGTATCGCCTAGGCGATGACCTAAGGATCTGCCTTCGGCATTAATGCCTTGTATAATGTCGTTATTCAAAGGAGAGAGATAGTCCACCACCACCACCCGAAGATTAGGCGGCCAATAACTCAGCCTAATCAGGAGGGAGTAGTTGCTGCCACACAGGGTTACCCAAAACCCTAGGCTCTAGGGGTCTCTATAAATATACCTCCCTTAGAGGAGGAAAAAAAGGGATAAGTCATTACATACTAAGCATAACGCTTAGATAGATCATTACACCGCTCACACACTTATTACAAGTGCATCATTCTATTGCCTCATGTGAGGACTCTTAAAACCACCACAAAACACTACCGTACAAGGTTTCTCGCCGTCATGGGCAAACCCTAACCACCCAAATTGTTATAAACCTATTAAGACCTATGAGTCTCCCTGCCCTTGTAGTAGGAACACATACACACACACACACCTATACTTTTTTACTAGTATAGTGACGCCCTGGAAATACTAACTTGTGCCACACAATTTTCATCATCATCACCTTATTCGCAAGCACCCTTTACTCAAATTCCTAGCATCTTCCGACCATGGTTAATAGGAGAGCTCAATCCCCTATGCTAGAAGGTACCAACGATACCGCCATGGACGAGTTAGTTTTTTTTCCTCTTTCAATGAATATTTTATTCTCTCTATCCTCATTTTAATTTCCTTCATTTGGTATCATTCTATGATTATTTTTTATGACGGAAAAGAGAGAGAAGAGTAATGATTTTGATCGTTTTAATTCAGTTGATAATATCCCATACATTAAGCAAAAGGGGAGAAGAAAAATGATCTAAAAAGTATGTTAACATTAACATTCTGAAGAGGTCAATGATAATGACTCTAAAGAATTTAATCTAAAAACTATGAAGAGAAAGTAGTTATTTTTCAAACAAACTTCATGGAATCAAAATTCTAAGTCTTATACTTAGAGGGAGCTTGCAAAACTCACTCGGTACTTTGAGATAAAGAATTTTTTATAGTCTAGAATACTCAGAGAAAGCTTGCAAGCCTTACTATGAAGTTTTTAGCATATTTATCTGAATTGAACCTTCATTGAAACCAAAATTATTACAGATCTTAAACTCAGGGGGAACTTGCAAACCTCACTCTGCATATTTAAGTTGAAGATATAATTTTGAAAGTATAGAACTCAGGGGAAGCTTACAAACCTATCTGTGACGTTTTATAAATATGTTTATCCAAAATGCATGGATATTTTTTTTATTTGAACTTTCATTAAACCAAAATTATTTTGAATCTTTAACTTGGAGGGAGCTTGCAAACCTCACTCTGTAGATTTGAGTTGAAGAAATAATTTTGAAACTATAAAATTCAAGGGGAGCTTACAAACCTAACTTTGGAATTTTATAAGCATGTTTATCAAAGCAAAAATTGTTCATCAAAATACATTTGTTTGTCATCGTAAAAAAGTGTGGAGATTGTAAGAACAAGCTTGGTTCTACATTTACATACCTTTATGTTTTGATGATAAAAAAGCGTAGAAGAACAATTTTATGCAGTAACTGTTTGTTAAGTATGCAGAAACTCAAAGATTAGAACATAATCTAAATGGAAAAAGAAAAAGTTGATTAAAGCAGATTCTGATAAATAAACTTCAAATGCTTGTATTGAGGCAACTCTGATAGTTGAAGACTCTGAAATAAGCCAACTCTGATTGTCAACTCATAAGACATCGAAGGCTAATGGAAAACAAACTTCAAATCAAAGCAAGGTTTGAAGCAAGTTCTGGACGTCATCAAATTATAAAAGCCAGACTCTGAAGATAGTTATGCCATTGAAGAAATCAATCTGAATGCATACGAAGTCTGAAGAAAGCAGAAAGCAGATTAAAGAAAGGAAAAAACACATGCTGAACAAAGGAAAAATACAAATATGTGTTTAAAGCAAGTCAAGTTTCAAGATTATCAAGTCAACATTTCTAAACATAAACCATCCAGACAAACTCTAATATAGCTCTGACTACAAATGTGTGCGCAAGTCTCAGAACCCAATACTCAAAGGACTCTGAAGTCTCTCCATGTTCTAAAGACAAATTCTGAATTCTAATCAAGCTTTACGAAGTTATATTAGAAGCCTCAGACTAGAAGTTGGTAAGCAAAGGAAATATTCTATTACAGTCAACGCATTTGAGCTGGACAATTGATTAAATGCTTATGCATTTCTTGTTCACATTAACTATGGACTGTAGTACTTTCAAGCCTCACTCTGAATAGACTTTTTAGACTACATCATCTAGGCTCTGGACTCTGACCATGCTTCACCTCATCTATTATATGAAGCCTCTGATTATGACAAGTAGAATACTCAAGGAAAGTACAATCAAAAAGAGATTTCCTTATGAAGACAGATTCTAATCTCTACTTAACCTTCAAACCACTTTCATAAGAAGCCTTTGATTAGAAGATTTGAATTAAAGGTCTTTAATTTTTGATGTGATAGAAGTTCAAAAAGAAAATATAATTTTAAAATAAAGAATACTTCTCATGTCCCATCATCAAACAACTCTCTATTGCAAGCGCCACTCAACTATTACACATGAAGCGACCTTTATACAACGGCTACTTCAAAGGTCAATTCCTATTCTCCCCTCAAACAGATCTATCCTCCAACAGATCTATCATCTCATATATATTCTGAAAAATATGGAAGGTTAAAAATGCCAAAGAGAGAGTGAGCATAAAAGGAAGAAGAAAGTAGAAAGGAAGAAAGAGTGTGTGGACGCAAGAAAACATGTAGATGTGTGTGAATCTTAGAAGACACCGAAGCCACAACATCACAACTCAACAAAGAGAGAAACACTTAGAACTTTCATTGTATATCTTTTAAGTATAATCATTTAAACTTCATCTTGTGTAATATGCTTATCTAAGAAACACACTTGTAAACATAAAATGTTATAACCTAATATGGTTATGTTCCTCGAGCGACCAGGTTGACCAGACTCTTGAGAAATCAGTGACAGGTAGTCATTGATGACTATTCTTAAGTGATAGGGTAAGTTATGTCTTAAGGAGTCAGTAACCGTTGGGGTTTCTCAGGCGACCGGGTAGGTCAGGCTCTTGGGAAATCAGTGACAGGTTGTCATTTCTTTGTAATCGTGATTTGATTATTGGATTAAGTCCTTGGCTAAGGAAAATCACTTAATGGGTGGACTGGAGATAACCTAGTTAACGGTGAACCAGGATAAAATGCTTGTGTATTTTATCATTATTCTTATTATTCTTTTTGTTTACTTGCATTTATTTTGGGAAGCCAAAAGTTATCAAACTGGAATCCTAATTCAACCCCCCTTTCTAGTGTTTCCTGCACCTTCACTTGTTTTTGGTTTTCTTCTGAAAAAGACAGAGTTTAGTCAGTCTATTGGGGTAGATTTGTACACAACCACTAAGAATGATATTTTTGTGAAGTTTCTATGTTTAAGACTTTTGTGAATGAAATTAATTTAGTAAGAAGATTAAGAGATTTCGTAGTGATAAGGGAACTGAATATGATTCCAGTTTATTTAATGAATTTTATAAACAACATGGAATTGTACATGAAACGACTGCACCATACACTCCTGAAATGAATGGTAAAGTAGAAAGAAAGAATAAAACTCTTACTAAACTTGTTGATATAATTATGTTGAATTGAGGTGCTGCTCCTCACTGGTGGGAGAATTTTTGTTGACTGTTTTCTATGTCCTGAATAGAGTTCCCAAGTCAAAAAGTAAGATCTCTCCTTATGAGATATTAAAGAAAATATAACCAACCTTTATTATTTATGAACTTGGGGCTGCCCAACTTATGTCTGAATTCCAGATCCGAAGCGAGTCAAACTCCCTAGTAGAGCCTATAAATGTTTATTCACTGGGTATGCAGCAAATAGTAAGGCATATATGTTTTATGGCCTAAATGCTAAAGTGATCATATAATCAAATGATGTAGAATTCTATGAAGACACATTCCCTTTCAAATAGAGAAATAGTAGGGGCATTAAATTGAATCACATTCCTGAGATAAGAAGCGTCGAAAGCAACGTCGAAATAAAAACATAGCTTCGATGAAGTAAACAAGTAAGAGTCTCTAAAGACAATGGGCCCAATTATGCGGCCTATATAGAAGAAGATTCAACAAATCTTAAAAAAGCCTTGTCATCTCTGGATGCATATTTGTGGAAAAAAGCTATTAACGATGAGACAGATTCTCTAGAATCTAACAAGACCTGGAATTTAGTAGACTTGCCTTCTGGTTACAAACCAATCAGTTGTAAATGGGTTTTAAAAAAGAAACTAAAAACTGATGGAACAATTGATAAATACAAGGCACGCCTTGTAGCCAAAGGTTTTAGGCAAAGTGAAAATATATATTTCTTTGATACCTTTTCTCTAGTCACTAGAATTACATCCATTAGGATACTGATTTCAATTGCTGCTATTTATAACTTAATAATACACCAAATGGATGTTAAAACAACTTTTTTTTTAATGGTGACTTAGAAGAAGAAATCTGTATGGATCAACCAGAAGGGTTTGTAATTCATGGGCAAGAAAACAAGGTATGTAAGTTAGATAAGTCTCTGTATGGTCTAAAACAAGCTCTAAAGCAATGACATGAAAAGTTTGATAACTTAATGATATTGAATGGGTATAAAGTGAATGAAATGACAAATGCGTTTATTGCAAATCTGAGTATCACATTTGCACTATCATATATCTCTATGTAGACGATTTACTCATATCCGGATCAAACATTTAGGCCGTTAATGATGTGAAATCTTTATTGAGCAATAACTTTGATATGAAAGACCTCGGAGAAGCGAGTATGATTCTTGGAATCAAGATCACTAGATTCGAAAAAGGAATTTCTTTGGATCAATCTCATTATATATAGAAGATCTTCAATAAATATAACAACTTTGACTGTAAACCTGTTTGCACACCATACGACCCAAGTGAAAAATTGTTTAAGAACACTGGTGACAGTGTCAGACAAACAGAACATGCGAGCATCAATGGAAGTCTCAGGTATGCCACTGATTATACAAGACATGACATTACATATGTCATATGATTGTTGTACTGGTTTACTAGTAGACCGAGTAATGAGCATTGACAAGCTATTGAGCGAGTCACACGATACCTTAAAAGGACCATGAATCTTGGTTTGCATTATCAGAGATTTCCTGCTGTACTTGAAGGATACAGTGATGCAGGTTGGAATACCTTATCAGATGATTCCAAAGCAACTTGTGGCTATATATTTAGTATAGCTGAAGGAGTTGTATCTTAGAAATCAAAGAAACATACTATCTTGGCTCAGTGCACGATGGAGTCTGGGATGATAACATTAGTGACTACTAGTGAATAAGCAAGTTGGTTAAGAAGCTTGCTAGCTGAGATCCCTTTGTGGAAAAACCTATGTTAGTTGTGTTGATATACTACGATAGTACTGTGGCTATTTCAAAAATTGAGAACCGTTATTATAATGGTAAGAGACGTCAAATTAGAAGAAAGCACAATACTGTTAGAGATTGTATCTCTAAAGGAGCAGTAAGAGTAGATCATGTACGCATTGATGAAAATTTAGCAGATCATTTGACAAAGGATTAGCTAGAAAGAAAGTTCAGAATACATCAAAGAAGATGAGACTAATTCCTATAGAGAAATGAGTTGCTCATGATGGTAACCCGACCTAAATGACTAGAGAACCCAATAAATAAGTTCAATGGGTAATAACAAGTTGTGAGTAATATGAGATGATAATGCGAGTATGAATAAGTAAAGCATGAATCTTGAAGCAATAAGAATATCAGATAATAGAAAATCTTAATGAGATTTATACTCTATATTAGGGAGTACCTAAGCTACACGAGTACTCTTGATAGACTCACCTGTGTGATTGTGGAACTTAGGTCGGTTCATATGGAATTTCGTGGCAGAATTCCTAGAGCCTTCACTAAACTGGGATACACGTGCAAGGCCATTATAACACGAACTATTATAATACATCTTAAGAAAAGGTTATGTGTGAGTTTGATGTCTGAGATAGAGTTCAAGACAATTGTGTCACTCTTGTTGAATCAAAATCCTACTTGCTACACAAAGGTTCAAGTCCTTATGCACAATCTTAGAAACGTTTGATGTCACTTCTGAAACACTTTTTTAAATTCAAGTGGAGGATTATTGGAACATAATGTCAATATTCAAATATAAGGGGATGAATTTGAAAAAGTTCCTAGTCTCACATTGTGTGTTAGTTGAAAAAACTTTTTTAGTCCTAAATTGCTTATGAGATATACCTCAGCTAGCTCACTTCATTATATAAAGAAATTTCCCTATTTCATTCCAAAACACACCAAAAACTCATTTTGTTGAGTTTTTCCTTCCTCACTCTTATAACTCAGCGTCTTTCGAATTGTCGAAGCGCCAGCTTCTCTCCATTTCTGATCCGAAGTATTCGAACTGGTCCACGTAAGCTGGTCGTCAGAAAGTGAGGTGCTCGGGTGATTGCTGGTCGTCAGGCGTGCAACGTGATCGGCTTGAGAATGAGGAGAGGAGGGGGTGTACCTGCAAGGCACTCCGACGCTCAAGTAAGAAAGGGTCAGAGAAAATGGGCAAGTACAAAGTGTATTCTTAGGGTAAAAAATGTGATACCTGACCCTCTCAAGTGAGAGGGTTTATATAGAGCCCCCAGCGCATGGCCAACGGTCCTATTTTCGGGGCGAACTAGCCGTTTTTCCCAAAGAATAGGCAACTGCCCAAACTAGCCGTTATGTCGGGCAGGGTGCCATGAACTAGCCGTTATGTCGGGCATAGACGCAGTTGCGGGCACCTGCCCATCGATGTTCGGGCAGCAAAGAAGCCGTGCGTAACGGGCATCAGAGCCGGGGAGGGACGTTGTGTTCCTCGCCTGGTTTGAGGGGCAAAAATGTCACTTTTGCCCCTCTGTGGATTGGGCTTAGGCAATTTGGGCCGCTCTGGAGTAGAAGCGGATTGGGCAAATTCTAGCCATTGGTCCAGTCCAGAACAGGAGCCCCCCAAGTCGTTGCTCCCGAGCATGGGAGTGATGACTTAAGGACTGCTCGTCGCCCGGGGGAGTTACGCAGAGTCGTCGTAAGGAGACGAGGAAGATTGTCTCGATGTGCCCGTGGCCCTCTGTGTTCGTGATGTTTATGGTCGTGACCCTGTTGCCCGGTATTCGGGAAGATAAAGCGTCAGACAGAATGGGAAACGTTGGGCTGCCACGTGTGCATCGAGCCCTGCGTAGCAGTTAATAGGTAATTATGGCTAGTGGGCAGTCATTATTACCTACGGGCGCGTGTGCGCACGTGCCCCTCAGTATAAAAGGGGGAAGGTTGTCCCATTTTGCACTTTTTGCCTTCTGATTCTTCTTCGTCTTCATCAGCGTTCCTGTCTGTCGCCGTCTTCAGAGCAACCGACCACCGTGCCAAGTTTCGAGCAGCCTTTCTCTTCTACTAAAAACAAGTAAGTTCTCTGATTTCCAGCTTGTTTTACTTCCTCTCGTTGTCAAGGGTAGATTGCATGCGGCTAGGGTTAGTTTTAGGCGACAAAGTAGGTAGATTTCTGGCGAGTGTTGGTGGTGGGCGGTGGTTCTGCCCATCCGCTGTACCAAGCATCTCGTCGGAGTAGGTAGCGCGTTCGGTGAACGTGGTGGTCCACGCCATGGTTGCGAGTCGTGACCACCGCGTCTTACCATCTTCTGGTGGACTGGTGACCTTTCCGGTGGAACGTTTCCAGATTCCGGTGGAGCTTTGCAGTTTCTGGTGGGGCTTCAAACGGAATTTGGGCACGAGCGCGGGGAGGTTCCTCGTAGGAAGATGGTATGTCTCGGTCATCTCCTCGCGGGGAGGTTTTTTCTTTCTTCGTTTGATGTTAGGGCTTAGGCCGGGGACGTTGTCCTTAGCCTTCTACGCGCCCTTTCACTTGACTTAGCGGTGGAAGGGTGAATCTGATTTCCTGTCGAATTCACTGTCTTTCTCTGCTTTTTCAGGTGATCGTAGGGGCGATGAAGCCAGAGAGGGAAGTTATCCCCGTCACATCCGAGGAGGAGACTGTCTCCGAGGAGAGCAGTAGTGCAATGGCCTCGAGCTCTACGTCCTCGAGCTCGTCGGCTTCGAACTCCTCGAGCGAAGTCGAGGGGGAAGCGAGCGATGCTGGGGAGGGAGAGGATTTGGAGGTCGTGGAGGAGGACGTAATGGAAGAGGACGTTGATGTGTTCTGCCCGGAAGAGTGGGAGGTGGCCGAACCTTCCGACCATATTTCCACGTTTGCCAGGTCTGCGGCGGACGCTTTTACCGAGGTGGGGCCAGCGGGTGAATGGAGAGTGCTTCTGCCTAATTTGGACGAGCGGATCTGCTCGAACTTTGGGGACTGCTTCGCGATGTACGAATATGCCTTCAAGGAATTGGGGCTGAGGTTGCCCTTCACTGACTTCCAGCGGTCGGTGTTTGAGCACCTGAAGTTGGCTCCTTCTCAGCTCCACCCCAATTCGTTGGCCTTCATACGGGCTTTTGAGTTGGTGTGCGAGCACCTTGCTCTGGGGACCACTCTTCCTTTATTCTTTGTTGTTTTCCACCTACAGCGGCAGCTGACGGGGAAGAGGTATGGATGGGTCTCTTTGAAGCAGCCCAGAAAGTTGTTTAAGCCATTCTCGGAGTCCATCTGAACGTTCAAGGGACGGTACTACATCGTCGAGCCTTTGTCCGAAGCTGCTCAAGACAGCGTGTATGTCTGGGAGGTAGAGTATGATGAGAACGGAGATGAGTTGCTTAACGAGGAAGGGAAATATATCGGGGAGAGAGTGTACAAGTTCTCGATCCGCTGGTCACCCGACCACTTCTCAAAGAAGCCCAGCGCCTACGTCTTTGAGCCGAGTGCGTTACGCGGGCAGGATGCTGTGTCCTATGAGACGTTGGTGAAGTGGGTCAACTCCTTTGATCTTGCGAGCTGCTGGACGAGTAAGGGTGCCCCTATCTACGAGGATGACGGGAGCCAGAGAGTTGAGCGCAGGTTTATCAACGTGAAGGCTCTGCTGGAGTGCAAGACTCCCGCAGATGCCGAGAAGTTGCTCGGTAGTCTTAGTTACTTAGACTTTATTTGTTATTTCTTTTTCTTCCCCATTGCTAACGTGTTCGTTTCATTTGTGCAGGTGAGATGCCTCAGGCTCGTGATCGTGTGGTGAGGAACGCCATGGCGAGGGGCAAGGCTGGAGCGGCTCCTCCTAAGACCCGTCCTGTTGGTGGTGCTCGTGCTCTTCCTCTTGCTTAAACTGCTCCGGGGACCTCTGCAACTCCCTCTCCTGGCCCACGGGATTCTCCGTTGCCTCTGACCGGGCGGACGAAGCGGCCGAGGACGTTAGATGTCGTGGACCTGACTCGGGCGTCTGAGAAGGGAAAATTTGAGCTCCCCCCGTGCATCCTTGACAGAATATTTTTTGAGGGCAACACGTTGATTGTTCCGCGGGCAGAATCGCTCAACCTAGGGAAGCATAGATCGAGCGAGCAAGAGGGCGCTGGTGGCCCAGGATGCTTCGGCCATGGTGAGGATGCTGGAAATGGCGGTTGTTTTTGCGGAAGGGGACTCTATGCTTGAGGCTGAACTCACTACTGCCCGAGCCTCCGAGGCATCCCTAAAGGAAGAAGTCAAGGGTGCTCGTGAGGCTAAGAGAAAGACCGAGGAGGAGGCGGCCAAGCTGAAAGAGGAGGTAACCAGGCTGAAGGCGGAGAAGAAGGCTGCGGAGGATTTGAACAAGGAGCTGATGGCGGCCAGTGCCCCGGTGCTGACGAACGGGACGAGATAAAAGTGTTGAAAACTAGGGCTGAGTTGGTCGCCAGCATACTGCAGGCCAAGGAGGATGGCATTGCTGTGGCATCGGAGTCTTTTGAAAGTGTCGTGGCCCAGTTGTGGGTGGTGAACCCCGGGCTCGACATTTCGACCGATGGTATCCACTACCTTGCACGAGTAGAGGATGATCGCATCGTCTTGCCCGCAGGCCTGGTTCTCGACACCCCTAAAGCTCAGACCGAAGATCAGCCAGCGGAGGAGCAGGAGCCCGAGCCCGAGGCGACTGAGCATGTGGAAGGATGAGGATTCAGGTTGTTTTGATGTTGTTGTGTTTTGTCCGGCCTGCGTACTTTATACAATTTTTGTTGTACTTTACATTATTGCTGTACTTTACCTTAGTTGTGCATGTATGACTGCCCGTCGGAGGGTGTGTCTGTTAATGGAGCTTTCTTTTGAAAGATAGATCGCTGTGTGTGAATTCGCCAGTGCGGGGAACTGGTCGAATAGCCGGGAAAGGCCCTGGCGAGGTTGCGGATCTCAGGTCGTGATTGAGGCCTGAGGTCGCGGCGTGAACGTCCCATCGCGAGCTGGGGTTCTGCCAATCATGGTACTTGGACGAAGGCGGTGCTCGGTCGAGGGCCGCCGACGAGCAGAGTTCCGGCTCGTTTATTTGAGTGGGATTCTACTTCGTGTGCATGCGTCATTTGTACCTGGACGAGCATGATGACCGCTAGGTGGTCTCTTGATGCGAGGAAGCTTATGGTTACTCTAGCTGTAGTATTGCTTAAGTTTCTCAGCGTTCCATGGTCGAGGGAGTGCCTCCCTGTTAAGGTTTTCGAGGAAGTACACACCATTTCCCGTTTTGGCACGGACTCTGTATAGCCCTTCCTAGTTGGCCGCTAGTTTGCCTTCGTGAGAGTCCTTGTGGTTTCTTCGCAGGACAAGGCTGCCCACACCGAACTCTCGTCGTAAGACTTTGGCGTTGTGCCTGATTGCTATTTTTTGCTTAAGGGACGCTTCGCGGAGGGCTGCTCCTGTCTGGATTTCCTCGATGAGGTCGAGCTCTTCTCTCATTGCTTCGTTATTCATTTCCTCGTCTAGAGGTGATTCGATCCTTCTGGACGGTACGTGGATTTCGATGGGTAAAATAGGCTCCATGCCATATGCTAAGCAGAAAGGCGTTTCCCCGGTGGTGGACTGGGGAGTAGTGCGATATGCCCATAAGACGTTGTGGAGCTCCTCGACCCAGGCTTTCTTTGTTTCATCCAGTCTTCGTTTGAGGCCATGAAGGATGACGCGGTTGGCCGCTTCTGCCTGCCCGTTGGTCTGGGGGTGCTCTACCGAAGCGAAGTGTTGCTTTGTTCTGAGATGGGCGACAAAGTCTTGGAACTTCTTGTCCGTGAATTGTGTTCCATTGTCCGTGACGATTGCTTGGGGGATCCCAAAACGGGCAAGGATATTCCGCTTGTAGAAGCGTAGAATATTAAGTGTTGTTATCTTCGCTAAGGCTTCTGCTTCTATCCATTTTGTGAAATAATCTACGCCCACTATCAGGTATTTGTTTTGGCTGGACCCCGTCACGAAGGGTCCTAGGATGTCTAGGCCCCACCAGGCGAATGGCCACGGGGATGTCAAGCTTTTCAGCTCGTTAGGTGGAGCTAGGTGCATATCCCCGTGCCGTTGGCATTTGTCGCATTTCTTCACATGCTCCTTGGCGTCTTGCTGCATAGTTGGCCAGTAATATCCTGCCCGGAGTGCCTTGCGGGCAAGGGACCTTCCTCCCAGGTGCTGGGCGTTAATGCCTTCGTGGATTTCTCGTAATACGTGGGGGACAATCTCCTCCTCTATGCACTTTAGTAGTGGGATGGAGAAGCCCCTTCGGTAAAGTTTATTTTCGAGGATGACGTATGAGCAAGCTCTTCGTCTGATGGTGCTGGCTTCCTTGGGGTCATCCGAAAGTTTGTCCCTGGTGAGATAGTCGTACACGGGCGTCATCCAGCAGTCGCTTTCCCCGATCGCGTGCACGTGTAGGGTCGAGGGCCCCTTATCGATGCTGGATCGGGAAAGTATCTCTTGGATGACTGACCTGTTTCTGCCTTTCCTCTTGGTGCTCGCTAGTTTGGACAGGACGTCTGCTCGCACGTTGTGTTCGCGGGGAACATGTCTTACTGCTACTGTCCTGAACTTCGACATCTTTTCCTTGACTAGGGTAAGGTATTCAGATAGACTGTCGTTTTTGGCCTGATACTCCCCGGAAATCTGGTGGGCTACGAGCTGAGAGTCCGTGCAGATGATGATTTCTTCTGCCCCTAGGTCTTCGGCTAGGCGCAACCCGACGAGGAAGGCTTCATACTCAGCCTGGTTGTTCTACGTGGGGAAGGACAATGTGAGAGACGCCTCGACTATGGTCCCTTAGTCGTTTTCCAGAATTACTCCTGCCCCGCTGTCGCTCAAGCTGGATGCTCCGTCCACGTAGATGGTCCATCTATTTGCTGTGTGGGGTGAGGAGTCTGAGAAGGTTACTTCCGCCACGAAATCGGCCAGGGCCTGTGCTTTGAGAGCTTTCTTGCTTTCATATCGGACGTCAAATTCGGACAGCTCCAGCGACCACTTGAGCATTCGACCGACCATGTCTGGCCGGCCCAGCAACTGCTTGATGGGCTGATCCGTCCTCACTACGATCGTGTGGGCCAGGAAATAGTGTCTCAGTCGTCTGGCAGCGTTGACGAGGGCCAATGCTACCTTCTCTATCTGTTGATATCGCAACTCCGCGTCCTGCAACGCTTTGCTCGTGAAGTATACTGGTTTTTGCCCGCCAGGATTTTCGTGAATGAGAACGGCGCTCACGGCCTCGGTAGTGATGGCGAGGTATAGGAACAAAATTTCCCCGGTATCTGGTCGTGATAACACGGGCGGTTTCGACAGGGCTTGCTTTAAGTGAAAGAGGGATGCCTCGTATTCTTCGGTCCATTCAAACGCGGCTTCTTTTCTCAAGAGCTTGAAGAAAGGAAGGGCGTGTTGGGCGGATTTTGCGACGAAGCGGGATAACGAGGTAAGTACCCCGTTGAGGGACTGGATGTTCTTCTTAGACATGGGCGTTGGGAACTCAGAGAATGCCCGACATTTGTCAGGGTTAGCTTCTATTCCTCGTTCCGTCAAGCAGAAGCCAAGGAATTTACCTGCCCGTACGCCGAACGTGCACTTCTCTGGGTTAAAACGCATTTGATATTTTCTTGCTTGCTCGAAAAATTTTCGAAGATGGGCGACATGGTCTAGTTCCTCGTGGGACTTGACGATCATGTCGTCCATATATACCTCGAGCATGTCGCCTATTTGTCCTTGGAAGACTTTGTTCATCATTCGTTGGTACGTAGCGCCGACGTTCTTCAGACCGAAAGGCATTACGTTGTAGTAATAGTTGCCCGACTCGGTCATGAATGTCGTGTAAGTTTTATCGCTCACGGCCATCGGGATTTGATTGTAGCCCGAGTAGGTGTAGAGGAACGATAAAAGCTTAAAACCTGCTGAGTTATCTACGAGCTTATCTATGTTGGGGAGGGGATAGGCGTCCTTCGGACAAGCCTTATTAACATCGGTATAATCAACGCACATTCTCCATTTACCATTATTTTTTCTTACAAGTACAACATTTGAGAGCCATGTAGTGTATTTGGCCTCAGAAATAAACCTAGCTTCTAGAAGGTCTTTGACAGCTTTCTCCGCGGCTTTCATCTTCTCCGGGGACTGTTTCCTTCTGCGCTGGGCAACGGCTTTGACGGCCGGATCAATTGTAAGCTGGTGGCAAGCGACTGAGGGGTCCAATCCTGGCATTTCAGCAGCGCTCCATGCGAACAAGTCTGCGTTCTCCCGGAGGCACGCTTTTAGTTGTCTCTTGGCCAGGTCGGGGAGATCTGCTCCGATCTTCACTCCCCGTTGGGGGTCTTCTCCGAACGAGACGATCTCGAAGTTGCCGTCTGGGATGGGGCGTAGGAGATGCCCGCTGTTGTGGGACTGGCTGCCCGAAGTCGTATGGTCTTTGGCGCGATCATCCTCGCTGAAACGGCTGTCCAAGTCGATGGATTCGACCTGGGGGAGTGGCTTTGGCTGCTCGGAGCTGCTGGGCAGAGGAGGACGACCAGATGTCCTCGGCCTCGCTGAGATGGTGCTCAGTCCTTTTGATGCTGCTTCAAAGCATCGACGGGCAGCTTCGATGTCGCCATGGAGGGTGGCGACCGTCCCTTCAGAAGTGTAGTACTTCATCTTGAGATGTACGGTGGAAGGTACTGCAATCAACTCTGCCAGGGTTGGCCTTCCAAAAATGCACTGATATAGTGACGGGCATTCAATTACCAGAAACTGTGCTTTAATTGCTCGGGTTGTCTTTCCTGAACCGAAGGTCACGATGAGCTCTACGTAACCTCGGGGCCTTGTTACTGCTCCGTTGAATCCCTGCAGGTCGGATCCAACGTATGGAGTAAGGTGAGAGTCGTCCAGCTGCAGTGTCTCGAACAAGTGGTTGTACATTATATCAACTGAACTGCCCTGGTCCACGAGTATCCTGCGAACGTCGAAGTTCGCCATCCTTGCCCGGATGAGAAGCGGGATGCTTGAGTTTGGTGACCCGCCGAGGAGCTCCTCCTTGTAGAAGGAAATGGGAGAGGATCCTTTGTGAGTGGTATCCAGCGTGGTGACTTCGTTGGAGCTTTTGCTGATCAGTTGATCAAATTTCCTCTTGACTGAACCGACCGTGATTTTGTTGAATCCACCACCGGATATGACCATGGCCGACGGGAAGGTCTCCCACGGGCTGTGAGCGCCGGGGAACGTCGAGGCGGGCAGACTATCAGGGATACAGAAGTCTTCTGGACGAGTTATGGACATGGCGACCTGTACGTTGGTGTCCTCGGAGGGCGGAGCCTCTTCTGCATCCTTCTTGCTCTCTTGAGTTTCTTGCCGGGGAGTATCTTTCTTCTTCGCGAACTGCTTCAGGTGGCCATCGCGAATGAGGATCTCTATGGCATCTCGGAGGTGGATGCATTCTTCCGTCGTATGGCCGTGGCTCTTGTGGAAGCGGCAATACTTAGATTTATCTACACCTGGCCTGGTCGGCAGCTGTTTGGGGAAGCGGACTCCCGCCTGCTTGAACTCTGAGTTGGCACATTCAGACAAGATTTTCTCCCTCGAGGTAGTGAGGGGGGTATATTCATGGAACCGTCCACAAGGTCCCTTCTGCTCGCGTACATCGTGAGGCCTATCGTCGTGTCTTTTATCTCCTCGACGGGATGTCGAGGGCTCTTCAGCTCTGGATGACCGGGCACCTTCTTGGTGACGGGAGGCCCGGACAGAGTGGGCAACGACCTTCTCCTCGTACTGTATATGCGACTTGGGAGGAGAGGATCTTGGAAGAGATGCTTCCTCGAGAGCTCTTATCCTTTCTCCTTGCTGCAAGATAAGGAGGTTTGTACGGTTGACAGCTTTCAGGAGGGCTGCAACGGCCAGGTCAGTGCTGGGAGGGCCAGGAATTGGTCGTTCCCCCAACGGTGGCTGTTTTCCTCCTTGCTCGGTGGGAGGAGGAGTTGGAGACGCAGTGGCCCCGTCCCGAAGGAAGCGGGGATCAGAAAGTAGCAACGAACTGCCGTCGGCGTCCATCTTGTTGACGGGGGTGAGAACCGTAGCGTCAGCACCTTTCGCGAAATTCTGAGCGGCCATGTGTGGGCGGATCAAAGAAAGTATGTTTTGATCTTTTAGTTTCCGAGGAGGAAAGAAAGAAGGGGAGAACAAGGAGTTCCCACAGACGGCGCCACTGATCCGAAGTATTCGAACTGGTCCACGTAAGCTGGTTGTCAGAAGGTGAGGTGCTCAGGTGATTGCTGGTCGTCAGGCGTGCAACGTGTTTGGCTTGAGAATGAGGAGAGGAGGGGGTGTACCTGCAAGGCACTCCGACGCTCAAGTAAGAAAGGGTCAGAGAAAAGGGGCAAGTACAAAGTTTATTCTTAGGGTAAAAAATGTGATACCTGACCCTCTCAAGTGAGAGGGTTTATATAGAGCCCCCAGCGCGTGGCCAACGATCCTATTTTCGGGGCGAACTAGCCGTTTTTCCCAAAGAATAGGCAACTGCCCAAACTAGCCGTTATGTCGGGCAGGGTGCCATGAACTAGCCGTTATGTCGGGCATAGACGCAGTTGCGGGCACCTGCCCATCGATGTTCGGGCAGCGAGGAAGCCGTGCGTA
The DNA here is from genome assembly GCA_022829125.1 of Lathyrus tuberosus. Classification (NCBI taxonomy): domain Eukaryota; kingdom Viridiplantae; phylum Streptophyta; class Magnoliopsida; order Fabales; family Fabaceae; genus Lathyrus; species Lathyrus tuberosus. The sequence goes on from JALAZF010000179.1 coordinate 2,761,269, forward strand.
ACGGGCATCAGAGCCGGGGAGGGACGTTGCGTTCCTTGCCCGGTTTGAGGGGCAGAAATGTCACTTTTGCCCTTCTGTGGATTGAGCTTAGGCAATTTGGGTCGCTCTGGAGTAGAAGCGGATTGGGCCAATTCTAACCATTGGTCCAGTCCAGAACAATTTCTTTCTACTTGTTGAATTTTTTGAGTATATTCTTGAATTCTCTTTAGAGAATTATGTTAATTTTTCCACGTTTGAGTTAAGAAATTTCAAGTATTAATTTTTGGATTCTTTTTGGAGAATTATTTGAATTTTTGTTGTGTGAGAAATTATTTTGAGTGGTCAAATGACCATTATTGAATTCTCTTTGGAGAATTATTGGAATTTCTTTTGATTTGAGAAATTATTACGACTGATCGTTATACCAGATACTACGAGTGATATTTATACGATATTCAGATAATCTTTATACCATCAGAGGGTGTATTTCTAGACCGGTTATTTACTGTGCAAATAATAATCGTACAATATTGAACTGAGCTGTTTTATTCTGGAAGCGGCGCGGTAGTTCGACTACTCTATATAATTTTACACAGTGTCGCGAAATGTCTTAAAAAAAGCAACTTAATCCGTGACTCGACTCAATAATTTCTTCTTTAGCTGTTTTTCAAAACCGTAAAAAAAAAAAAAAAAAATTCAATCAAAACCCTAATCTTAATTTCTCTTCTCATGAAATTATATAGAAACCTCCGAATTTTTCTTCAATATTTCATTCTCAAAATTTATTTCTCTCTGCACATAGTCATGAAATTATTTGATGGTTCATCTTAACCAGAAGATGATAGTATGGTGCATGGAACCAACGTTTGGCTTTGATGTTAGGAAGAAAAATAAGACTGATATAGTGGAAATAAAACAGATTTAATGAGAACCAAAACAGATTTAGGGTCCGTTTGTTTTAGTTGTTTTTAAAAATGATTTTTATAGTGTAACATATTTAAGTTTAAAAAAAAAAAAAAAACTTTTCACAAAAGTTTCAAATGAAAATTTGGTTTGAATAGTTATTCTTAAAATGTTATTTTAAGTATTTTATCATTTTATCGAAAAAAATTGTGGATATCAAAATTTCAAAAAATCACTTAAATTTGAAGTTATTTCAAATAACTTTTCATAAAAATCATTTTTGAAATACAATTTTTTGAAATTTTTTTGCTTTTGACTATGTTTTGATCTTCAATAATTTATATTAGTGTTATAGAATGTCAAAATTAGTCTTTTAATTTATAAAAAACAAATTTCAAAAAACATGTAATATTTTAAAAAACGTTTTTGTATAATCCATTTTCAAAAATACAAAAACAAAATCTATTTTTTGAAAGCTAAAACAAACTGACGCTTAATTATCAAACCCACAAATTTAAAGCCCAACGATTTTTTTTCATGGTTTCAACCAAATATTCTACTGTAAAACCAACGCTATAACAAGAAAACAATTGAAGGCAACAACACCAAATAAAAAAAAGACAATTAAACAATATATCAGGTATCAGAAAATTAATCAGAAATAAAATTCAAATCAAAAACGAAAAAAGAAATGGATCTAACCTCACTTGCGGCCGGCACCTTTTTCTAGAGATGACTAATACTGTTTGAATTTCAAATAGAAAGATTTATTTTGTGAATTAACTAAAATAAAAGAGTCAAAATTATTTTATATGTCATACAAATGCCTTAGTCTAATGCAGTTTTATTAAGTAAAAAAATCATAATTTAGACAAATTAAAATTTTCTTGACAAGAAATACCAACAATTTAATATTCTAAATACTGATATCTAAGAAAAAAAAAAGTGTTTTGGTAAAATAAAAAGAAAAAAAAGTTTTAATCCTATAATGGACTGACAAAGTATATAAATTAGATTTACCATTGGGCCAATATTAAGATCGAATATTCAGAAGCAGTTGCAATTCTTATTGTTCTTCACTTTGATTTTTATGTTGTGTTCCATTTTTCTTCTTGTTGATTTTTAATTACACAATTGTTGAGTATTGATGTCTGATTTAGGGGTATCAATAAAATCTATTAAGGAAATATTCATCCAATCTATCTAATAATTTATGCATCCAATTCATCTATTAAACAAAAAATTACTTAATAGATTTTATCCGAGCCATCCGTTTAACTATTTGAATGGATCTAATCCATCCATCTCATTTAATAAATCCAATGGATTATATATCTTATAAATTTCACATAAAATTATTAATTTTTTGATAAAAATTTATTTTATTTTAAAATTTCACAATTTTTTTTTCTTTTACTTAAAAAATTTATTTTAAAAATTACAAAATTTATTTCTGTAATAAAACACAACTAACACGCGCACACCATCAATAATATTATTGTAATAATTAATCAAGTTTTTTAAAAAATATATATATAAATGTCCAATTAGATATTGAGTGAGGGAATACTTTTGGGGTACAGTAGTCATAATACGTCTTTTCAATTATTTGTGAGTAATGAATTAATTTGAATTTATAGCACAAAACAATATATGTATAGAAAAATATATGTATAGAAAGAGAATTTGTAATAACTAATTTACTGCGATGGTGGAAAACCAACTCAAATTCCTCATCACAGCAATGTATGTATAAGTTTCAATCTTTTTTATGTAAGTTAAGTAAAAAACTCATTTTTTTATGTTTTCGGTTTTGAATCATTTGAATTGTTTTCAGGTGCATTTTAATTATATATATATATATATATATATATATATATATTTGTAAAATATTAAAATATATTATAAAAAAATTAAAATAATTTAATTAACTTTTTGGATGAATGGATATCCATCCACTAAAATGATGTTAATGGATAGATTGGATGGATTTTTATGCTTAATGGATGGATTAGATTGGATATTAATGAGACAACTTTAGTGGATTGTGAGTGGACTATTGGATTGTTTTGATCCATCCATTAACAATCCAATCCATATCCATTCAATCCATCTAGTTTGCCACCCCTAGTCTGATTGTGAAAATATCAGGTAACTTGTTCTTGATACACAAATTTGGTAATTAAGTTAGTGAGTCTGCAATTATTATTATTTATCAATGAATTATACATGTTGTATATTATTGTTTTAGTGGAAATGCAAGTGAATGGATTTTAATTATTGTTTCAGGAACGTGTTCAAAGTAATAAGAGATTAATAGAATATGTGAATCTCACTAAGCATTTTGTTTGAACTGAGTACATTATACAATGCTCTGCACGTTCTTATATAGAGGTTGCAATGCTTTGACTATATTCAGTTTGACCAAATTTCTTAAGAGAAAATGCGGCATGAAGTAAGTCAAACTGGAGGAAGAGCTAGTAAGTAAGATCTATCCACATATACCAAAGCATACTTAGTAATTCATTGATGAGAATAAACGAAGAGTGAGTGATCCCACTTGCTATGTATGAAGCCAAATTGAAGAAGAGCTTGAGTTTGTTTTTCATATCAAGCTTGAGGCCATACAATGATTTATCGAGTCTACATACTAGAGTTGAAACATGTTTTTCAAAATCAGGTAGGTGGCTGAGTCACGAAGACTTCTTCCTGAAGAGATCAATTAAGGAATGCATTATTAACATCAATTTGTTATAGCTCCCTGTTGTGTGTCAAGGCAAGTGTGAGAATGATCCTAATTGGGGCGTGTTTTATCACAGGTGAGAAAGTTTCATTGAAGTGAAATCCAAATTGTTGATGGTGGCCTTTGGCTACAAGCCCGACTTTATATTTGTTCACTGATCCACCAGGATTCTCTTTCACTTTGAAAACCCACTTGCACCCTACTGGTTTTTTATGAGTTGAGAGAGTGGTAAGAGTCCAACTTTGATTATCCAATAAAGCTTGATATTCAACTTGCATAAATTTAAACCACTTAGGATGTGAGAGAGACTGCTTGACTGACTGAGACTCCACATGAGCAAGCAATGCCTTAGGCTTGGAATGACCTGTTTTAACTCTTGTGAGCATATGGGGATCATTTAGATGAACGACTTGAGGATGAATAGAGTCTTGTATTGAGGGAGATATGGACCTATAGACTAATTAATTCGAGACATGTCTTGAGCATTGGAACTATTAGGTACAGACTGAACAATGAGAGGTCTATTTTGTATAGACTAGGTTGAAAGGACTATACTTGAGGTCTAGAATTGCTAGAGAAACTCTGCGATTGGACTGATGCATTGATAGGTGGAGGGGAAAAGTTGTCAGGTTGAGCATTTTAACTACCAATATGTGATTGAGAAGTAGACAAATTATCAGGTACAAATTGATGGGTAATAGGACTGACCAAGCTGTGTGAGGTAGACTTAGTAAGGACTAAATAAGTAGGCAAAATGGAAACTTAACAGACTGAGTTAAAAATGGAACATGACCTGAGTGTTTAGGGTTAAATTGAAATAGGGTGGGAACAGGAAACTGATTTTCATGGAAGAAAGCCTCCTTGGATATGAAAAATTTCCCAATTTTGCTTAAGCATTTGTACCCTTTGTATTGAGAAGAGTTTCCTAAGTAGATGCATTCTTGGATCCTAAACTCAAGCTTATGTCTATTATATGACCTTGTGAATGGGAAATAGACACAACCAAAGACTTTGAGAGATTGGTACCTGGGTAGCTTATTGTATAAGGCATGATATGGAAAGTGAAACTTAGGTAAGTGTGATGAAGGAAGCCTATTGATGATATGCATTAAAGTAGCAAAACTATGATCCCAAAATTTATGAGGGATGATAGAGTGTGAGAGAAAAGTGAGCTCCATTTCCATAATATGTCCATGCTTCCTTTCAATTGTACCATTTTGGTATGAAGTATGTGGACAAGCTAACCTATGAGATATGCCCAATTCAGTAAGGAACTTGGTGAATGGTCTAAATTCTCCAGATTATCTAATTGTAATGCCTTAATAGTAGTGTGAAATTGAGTCTTCACAAAGTTGAGAAATATCTTGAAGGCTTGAAAAGCTACTGACTTTTGATGCAGGAAATAGATTTACGTGTATTTTGTGAAAGCATCCACAAATGATATTGTTACAATGGATTTTCGATTTGACTATAAATGGCAAGTATTCATGAGACTAGCCATAGGTATGCCAAATGGAAGATAAAAAAGAGAGTGAGTCCACATAATTAGCATGACTCAAGGTCAGAATTCACATAGGGTGATACCGGTTGAAGGTGGCATGGTCGAAGGACGTAGTGAAGAACTTAGGAACTTAGTGGAATTAAATACTATGCTATGTTAGCTAAGGTTGGAGTTCATCACTACAATGGAAGTAATGTCGACTCAGCCACCAGATGTGGAATTCATCACTATAATGGAAACAATGTTGACTTAGATGCTACATGTGCGGTACATCATTACAATGGACAATCCAATGGAGCATGCTAGCTTGACATGGTCGACGTCGAAGGCCTCGACGGGGATAGCTAGTTCTTGGCGCCAGCAGAGCAGTTGAGAAATTCAAATGGTAGAACAAGGCGGGAACTACGTCAGCATCGACGGTTACTTAGAAAACGTGTGACACGTCGTGGAAAACTGCTACATAAACTTAGGATGTGTCATCATGAGAGTGATTTATCATTCTTGGATGGTTATTTTAGAGTAGTATATAAGGATACTTATGTTTATTTTGTAAAGGGTCCGCAATTGTACACATTTCTGTAATACTCAAAGTACTTGCGTTGTGAGAAACGAGTAAGGAAAGATGTACGTATGCGTTCCATCGTTTTATACATTTTCAGTAATTTTACCTTAAGTATTTCTTTTATGCCTTAAAGTTCCTTTTTCGACTCCCTTCATTTTTATGTCATTTTATGTTACCTGCAACCTTTTCCTTTCCTTCATTTTATCTCTTTGGTTTTCAAAGTATTTTCTCTTTACTTTACTTGCATTTTGCTTATAGTTTCTTCGTATTTTGATGGTTTGTCTTACTCATAAGTTGCCACAAGAAGCGTCTTATCAAAGTGTTTTCACGAAGTTTACTTTAACTTCGACAAGATTTATGATTTTCACGGATAACACGCACACAAACATGTCCGGGAGACTTTCGAGTTTGATCCCTTAAGTATTAATAGAAACTTGTATTTGTTTACCAAATTTCACTCTAAACAAATTGGCACGCCCAGGCCCCAATGGGACTCGTTTGTGTGTTTCTTTTAGATATTCGAGTCTTAATATTCGTAATTTGTTACATGTGTTTTCTTCAACTTCTCATCCTATGTGCGAGTGTGCATGAGATTAATGTGCGGTAAGATAACAAAGAGAAAAGTGAGGAAACCTACTAGAAGACACGTTAGAAGAATGGTGAATCCTAGGAATAATAATGGAGATCAACCTTTTAATAGTGTTGGGACAAGAACGGTTTCTGCAACGGTTATTGAACCTATCCCTCAACCACTCGCGTGACGGTGATGCTATTCACAACGGTAGCATCACCGATTTCGCATGAGGGGACAATTTTGTCCCCAATCCCCCAGAGTCATCCAGTGACTCCTAGACCAAACAAGACAACGGATTTTAGACCTTTTGCCATAAATTTCACAATGCCAATTCTAGGGCGTGAACAACCCTTTGGGATGCCAACAACAGTTATGGCAAGTTTGCATAATAATCCTTTGACATTTGTGGATAATGCTGCAAATATGTTTTCACCAAGTATGACGTCTGGTTCAACCATAAGCAACCATGGTCGAAATGTACCACCTTATATGGGGATAGGGTTTGGCTCCCAAGTAATGCCTGCAATGACCACAAATTATGTCATGGCAATAAGGCAACAGATGGACGAGATTAATCATGATATGGTAAACACTCTAACACAACAAATGGGTACAATATTTAACCCATTGATCCAAAATACAAATAAGAGTTACCAATAATTGGCGACTCAAATGACGAGGATTGTTGATTTTTTTGGTGCCCCCAGTGAGAGTTAGGTTCGAAATGAAGGGGTAGTTTTAGAAGAAACTGTGAACCAGGGACAACAAGGAAATCCCCCACAGGTCGAACATGAAGTACATGTCGTGGAAGGTAATCCACCTGTGGAAATGGTCAATCAAAACTAGGATGCTGACCAAGTGGTCCACCAGGTTCGACAAGGGAATTTGTTAGGGGAAAATAACTTGACAACCATTGTCGAGAGAATAATGGCTCAAAATGGAGTTAATACGGGCTTACAAAGACCAAATTATACCAAGGGGATGGAAAGTCCCTAAGTTTACAAAATTTGCTGGTGATACCAATGAATCTACTGTCGAACACATCGCTCGTTACCTGACTGAAGCAGGTGACATTGCAAACAATGAGAACTTGAGAATGAGATATTTCCATAGTTCTCTGACGAAAAACGCTTTCACATGGTTTACGACCTTATCTCCCTACTCAATCCATGATTGGGTACGTTTAGAGAGGTTGTATCATGAACATTTTTACATGGGGAAATCTAAGATTAATTTGAAAGAGTTGTCAAGCATGAAGCAAAAGTTCGCTGAATCAATTGATGATTACCTGTGGACCGATTTTCGTGACCCTACCCATCTTAAGATGGTGAGACTCTCATGAACCGTGCTTGTGCCACTTTCGAATTTCTAATATTTATCCTATGATGCATAGAAGGAAGGGGAAGAAATCTAAACTAACCCTGCGTGCAAATGTTTTTCCTACAAATGCGAAGAGACCTGGAATTGGGGGTTGGTTATACAAAGGGAAGCTATTAATACCCTAAATATCTATAGTAATCTATAGGAACCTTTATTGTATATATTTCTATTGTGAATTATTTGTTTGCTTAAGTTTGTTTGCTGTCTAATTAGGAAAGTTTCTCCTTTGTGAAAACTGAGGAAAGGTGTTTTGTTGTTTTTCTGGTTTTCTATTGTTTTTGGAAGGTACCTAGACCTAAGGTTTTTTATTAACTTGCTCGCTAAGTGTTGTACCCCAAATTTTACCCTTAGATTCTTTGATCTTTCGCATGTCATTTTAGGTCAATCATCTTGCATAACCAATTTATCAGCTGAAATAAACTTTTCGGATTTTTACAGCCGAGTCAGTCAAACTAAAAGCCAGTTGCGATTAATTTCAAAATTTGACCAAATACTGTATTTTTCCGAATAATATATTTTTTGTTGATCATTCTGGTATATATATATTTTTTTTCGAGCACTTCGATGCCGATCCAATTATTTGCTTTTACCGTTTATTTCTATTTCTAATTTAATAATCATTTTAATTATTCAGTTTTTACTCTTTATTTTATTATTTTTAATAGTCGATACTTTTTCTTATTTTATACTTAATTTTAAATTTTAACTTTAATTTGAATTTTTATTTTATTCGATTTTCTCAAGCTTGATAGATAAGTTTCAAAGAATTTCGGATTTAATAGTACATAAAGTAGATTTTGTTATTTTTTTTTGGGCAATAGTATGCACACCTAGCAGCTTTCACCTTTTCCAGCTTTCATGCAGCACCCTAACACACTTTGGAAGATTTACTGAGATCCTCATGCTACTACACACGTTATCTCTCACTTTTTTAAGTTTTTAAAGCAACATAACTTCTGGTGTTCCACCCCATATTCAACATAACTCCAAGCTTCACTTCACACTCAACCACTTTACAAAACCACATCTTCATAACACTCCTCTACGACATCATCTTCTGCCTTCATAAAATTCATCTTCATCACTTCATAACATAACCATAACAACTTCATGGAACCATAAAACATCCTCCACATGAAATCATCCCATACTACCCTCTCACTTTTCTCCTTCGACAATATCACATACCACCTTCACATGCCATAAGCTAACAAACCTTCCTCATTTACTGCAAAAACATCCACTCCACACATCACCTTCTCATGATATTATTACTACTTGCAGTATCCACACAAACTTACATAAACCACAAGCTCATTTCACTCTTGAAACAACCCAGCTTCGATGTTCTGACTTTTCCGGCGACATCAACAACACCAAACGGTCGTAGAATCTCTATCACCATCGCCATAGCAGCAACAAGCGTTTTCTCGCCGACGACGACGCTCGGTAACATTTTTCGCCATTTTCGTATGTGTCAGTGTTGTTATTGTTGTTGTGCACACCGCACCGCCGCTGCGTGAGGAGGAAAAGACACGAGCCTAGAGAACAAGACGAGATCAGAAGCAGTTACGCGTGAGGAAGCTGTAGGGAGAAGGTTTCAGGTATTGTTTTTTTCCTTTCTTTTTCTAATGTATTATATTTTTGCTTTAACCTTATTTTTATGGTTTGAAATATTGATACTGTTTGTTACAATATATATAATATGTTGCACTTAGTTTTTCTCTTTTTATATATATATATATGGGTGTTGGTTTGTATATAATGGTTTGATAGTTTATGGAAGTTTTGCTCATTACTGTTATTTAATCCTTTCTAAAATGATGGAGTGTTGAAAAATTTCCAGGATCTCCTTTACTCATATTTGACTTTGTCAACGTGTAGAATGTTCTAAGAGATAAGGTGTTGGTTTTAGTTGGTATTTTATAGCATGTATTGTTTCTACTGGTATGATTTAATTGCTATTTGTTTTCTATTGGTTACTTTAATTGGTTTTATTTTAAATAGCATGTATTGTCTCTACTTGAATGGTTGTTACTGGCTAATAAAAAGTTTGAAGAAAATTTTATCAAAAAAGTGCATCAGTATATTGAGTACATATTTGTTTCCTTTCAATTTCTTCTACTTTATTTATTTATTTTTTATTTTTAATTTTTTTTAATTTTTATTTTTAGATTAAATTAGTGTTATTAGGCTTACTATTTTACTAGTCTACGTGTTTCATTTCCTGATTAACATTCTGTAGTTTTTTTTAGTTAGTTACTCATTTAGAACATTTATTTAATTTTAACTAAGTAGCTTTTATTTAGATTTTTTAATAATAATAATAATTAGTTAATTTTTTTTTTTGGCTATTTATTTGTTTAACGTTATTAGAAAAAACCAAAATTTTCTCATTTAATTATTTAATTCCCTTGGACAATGCTCAGCATGTGTTAGTATTCTTTTGAAAGAATGGTCCTTGGTTGAATAGTTTGTCATTATCTAGTGAAACTTCTACTAAGTATATGGCCTTTTCAATAGCATTATTAAGGCTTTGCTTTGTTTTGTGTTTATCACTACATATATACCTTTCCTTCTTATAGTTAAAATATATACTTTTTAATCATAATATATACTTATCATATATACTTTTACTTTATATACTTTTTACCTTAGTTACACGATGTAGTGTTAGTAATATATATATATATATATATATATATATATATATATATATATATATATATATATATATATATATATATATATATTTTTTTTTTTTTTTTTTTTGTGTAATATAAAAGTTTTGCTTAGTAGAATTAGAATTTAATTCAATTAGTATTTTAGATTTTATTTAATTAGATTTTTAATTAAATATTAATCTTTTTAGATTTTGGTTTATTTAGACTTTATTTATTTTTAAGTTAATTTTGACATTTTGCTTTAATTAATTCCTGATATTCATTCCGAGTTTAATTCTTTTTGACCTTGACCGTGATTAGTCCCTAATTTTCGATGTTCACTTTGAATTTAATTCTTATTGCATTTGCTGTACATATTGTTGTTTATTATACACTTGACCCGAGGTTTTTCCTCCTTGTCACTCTGTGCCTTATACTTCATTCCAAAGGAAATGACCCCCTTTATTGACTTCATGTCATAGATAGCTCGAGTACCCTGTTAACCTCAAACCATTTCACAAGAGATAGCCATTAATCTCTTTTCCCTTCTAACCTGGCCTTCCCAAAGAGATAGCTATTAATCTCTTCTCCTTTAAGACGGTCTAACCCTTCACAATCCTTTCACAAGAGATAGCCATTAATCTCTTTCTCCTAACCAATCAATCCTCACAAGCTTTGCTTTCAAGCTTTTCACCCTACTTTCCCCTAGAACCTTGACCACAGTCAAGAGTTCCTCACCCCCGTTGAGGGGAACTACGAATGCTCTGATTCCATTCCCGTCAGGATACGTAGGCACGAGATGCGATGTCTTGGCGAGCATACTTAGTGTACATACCCCCTAGGTCTTTAGCCTTATCACATTTCCTTAGCAAGCAACTTTAATATAACACAAATACTAACAAGAGGTTCCTGTAGAGTACTACAGATATTAAGGGTGCTAATACCTTCCATTAGTATAACCAACCCCCGAACCTTAGATCTCCCCCTTTTAGGTTTTTTAACGATCTTGAACCTTTCCTTTGGATAAATCAAAGTCGGTTGTAAAAGAAATATGATGCAAATTAATTAATAATTTGTTATTCGATTTTCACCGCAACACTAAGATATTACGACCTTATGCCTACATATTCCCAAAATAGAATTGGGGAAATCAGAGCGTTCGTAGTTCCTCCTAATCTATGGGAGGAAAAAAATTGTTTTGTATCTTGTTCAAAGCCCAAGATTATGAAGCTAAAAGATTATTTGAAAGATTTGACAAATTGTCGTCTTTAAAGGAGATGTGTCACCTATTCACTACAATCATTTGAGAATGATACCATAAGGGAAAAAACTTTAAGCTTAATGTGTTAAGCAATGTCGTTCTTTCCTTTATAAGTTCTTTACATACTAAGAGAGAGACCTTAACTTGGATTTAGAATCAACAAGTGTGCCACTTATATCAGTTAGATGAAAGAAAAGTTTAAACCATGATAAAGGAGGGACCCCAACTTGGATTTTGAATCAACAAGAGCGCCACTTACATCAATTATCTCGAAAAAAAGTTTTGATTGTTTGATTTGAATTGTAGTGATTAGAAGAGATATCTTCCTACAAAGATGATTCAAAGTATCATCTGTTAGGAGATGGATTTATTTAGGTATCTTGATTGAATCCTAAGATATGAAGCTGAAAAAGATTAAAAACTGACTCAACTGGGGAGTTTTATTTGTATAAAAGCCTAAGAAAAGGCTTAACGACTGTTGAGGAAATTTTAAGAGACTGGCTCAATATTGAGGATTTGACTGACTCTTTTGGGGATTTTTATTTGTATCTTGTACAAAGCCCAGGATAATGAGGCTAGAAGAATTCATTTGTATCCTGTACAAAGCCTAGGATGAATGAGGCTAAAATAATTTATTGTACCCTGCACAAAGCCCAGGATGGCGAGGCTAAAAGATTTATTGTATAGATGACAAAGGCTTGACTTATACTTTTAAGAAGCCTGAGGGTCCTTGTATGAAGCCCAAGAGGAACTTAATCAAAATATGAACCAACATGATTGAAGATTAACAAGTATGGACATTGATATGACATGTTTGAATTCATGGAAGATTTTGTATCTTTAAGGTTTGATGTGTTGAATGTTTTGTGTGTTTTATTCTATTCACAAGGATGTTGGGTCTTATACTCTAAGCAGAGGCCCAAGATTTATTGAAAAGAAAAGAAAAGGTGGTGGGTCTTACACTCTTGACAGAGGCCCAAGATTTATTCTATGTACAAAGGTGTTGGGTCTTACACTCTAAGCAGAGGCCCAAGATTTGATCTTGTTTTGAAAAAAAAGATGATTTTGAAAGAGAGGGATGAGACTTACACTCTGAATAGAGGCCCATGATGTTTGAACAATTGATTTTGAAAATATGCAAAGTGATGGGTCTTACACTCTAATAGAGGCCCAAGATTTATTGAATGCCACTAGGGCTGTGTTTGATGAGAGTTAAAGATGGAGGTTTGAACTGTTTAAAGATTTGAGAAATTGAAGAAAGTTTTGAGGAGGAGGGGAGGGACTTACACTCTTAGTAGATGCCCATGAGTTTTGAAAAATGTAATTGTGCATCAAACAAAGAGGTATATTCATCATGGTAAGATTTTATGAAGGAAATACTTGAACATGTAAGCAAATATTTAATCCATGGGAGCAATTACAGAGAAGTTTAAGCAAGTATATGTACTCAAGATGAATCAAGGATCCAATGAATATATTAAAGGAAAACAACAAAACATACTTTGAACCAAAGGATATGTTCATGATAACAACATGTGGATGAAGATGTAATCATATAAGAGATAATATGTGAGAATGCTTAAAGATGACAAGTTTAAAGTTTAAACATCATGTGAACAAGTTAAGGCATTTCTTGAACATTTAAGCATGAATACAAGTTGAACATGTTAAGACAAGTTGGTAACAACCAAACATGGATATTAGGGTTCAAACATGACCATAAACAAGTAAGAAACACCATAAAAGTTTAAGCATACAAGCATGTGTTCAATGGCATTTTCAAGGTAAAATTCCAGTGTATAAGGTCACTCAAACATGGTGAAATCATCACAAAGGCAAACATGCATATCATGGTTATGTAAACATGGAAAGAACATCTCATGTTAAGGCAAAATAGTCAAGCAAATAGCTCATGGTATGGACAAAGTTCAACATATACTTTTAACATGTAAACATGAATAAAAAAGGTATAAAACTCAAGTAATAGCATAATCCACAAGTTTACAAGATCAAACAAAGTTTCTAAAAAGTGTATGTGATCCACACAAATCAACATGTACAAGAGAAACTAGGGAATCAATAAAAAGAAACAAGAGAAACTCATGGAAACCCTAAAAATACCACATACTTTAAGCATTTACAAATGCATCAAAAATAAATATTTTTGGTATTTTCTTTTCACAAATAGAAAAGAGACATTATCATGAACAATTTGCAAAAAGAATGGGTTTAAAATGATAAAAAAATGAGAAAGTTATGATAGTTTGAAATTTCGAAAAAAATAAATAAGAAAATATGAAATGTGGTAAAAAGAAATGACATAGGTGGGGTTTGAACCTATGCCCTCACGCATCACCACAACAAAACGAGCCCTTGCCAACTGAGCCAACACGCGTTGGTGTCAACTAAACCCAACTATCACATAATATATTAAAAATGCGTGGTAAATTCAAAATTTCGCGCCAGACTTCATCTTCTTCCTCGAGCCAGCTTCTGAATTTGCAAAACCTATGCTATCTCTCTCAATACGCAACCATTTGTCACGATGTAAACATCAAAGTTGTGTGTTTTTTAATAAGGAATTGAATGGTTCTTTTTTATTTTATTTATTTTTAGTGTGGCACGAGTTATCATGTATGAACACAGAAACCCTAGAATTTTCAAAAACTAATATGAAACTCCATACACGAATGATAAACAACAATTTATTGAGGGTAAACGATCTATGAACTACCGGAAGCATGTTGGTAACTTGAAATAACATTTATGATGCATGATTCATGGAGTTTGAAAAGCTTCAGGCTTACCTTGCAAGAGGAGATCGAATCCTCAGTTGTAGGTGTTACAGATGTGAAATGATGATCTGGACAACTTCCCTATACCTCAAGGAATGTTTTGATGTGCTTGGAATGGATGGAAACCTTCTGGATTGATGGGCTCGAATCCAACAACAGCTGAGCTAAGTGATCTTGTGATATTGGTGAATTTGATGTTATAGATGATGTTTAAGTATTTGGATCACTTATACATGATGTATGTGAGGTGTGTGGATGATTGGTTTGAGTGGAATTGCTCTAAAATGAGAAATTTGATTTCTCAACTTTTGAACTATGAAACTTTGAAATAAGAGAGGAAATGTGAGAAAACAAGTTTGGTTTTGGTGTATTTGAATTGATCAGAGAAGTCTTTTATTTATAGGAAAATGTTTTGGTCTTGGATGAATAGTGTTGGATGAGGGAGCATGCTATTGTCTAATGGATATAACCATGTAGCTTTAACTTAAATGCCAAGGTATCATTAGTCTTCTATAGCATGACTAGAATCTTGACTCAATTGGCATTTTGCAGGTTTGAACACTCATTGTTTTTGAACATATATGAACTGGTGTGGCTCATTTCTTGCCAATTCAATATTTCACATAAATGCCAAATGACAAACTTGACTTCATAGCTTTGTAATGATGATTCTCACATGCTAAAGGATAGATCCTTGACTCATTGGTATATTCTTGCAGATTTTGTGTGACTCTACAAGATTTATATTGATCTTGAATGATGAAAAAGCTTGTAAAGTGACCAAACTTAAAGGTGAAAATCGTGTGACACAAGTAATGCACCAATGCTGTCTTGAAAATCAGTTTGATCATGGCATGTTGTGAGGACCATATCTCCTTGCTCAAGTAGAATCAATGGATGTTCTTGTACTTTTTAGAAAGATGAGATATCCTACTTTAACTTTAATGTTTGCATTTGGTCTTGATTCATCTTGGATCTTGGAGAAAAAAGGCCTAAAAGTTGGCTAAAACACAAAACAAATTCTGCCTAAAATTTTCTCTAAGTGTCAAAGTTCAAAAAGTCTTGACCCTAACTTCATGGCTTCATATCTCAAAATCTATACACTTTTTGGGAATTCACCCTAAGTGACAAAGTTGTAGTATGTAACAAGCTCTTCAATTTGGTCTTTGGATCCAAGAAAATGGTTGCTTGGTTTGGAAGTTATGACCTTGCAAAGTTGGGTACTTGAACATGAATTTCCATAACTTAGTAAAATTTTCAATTCTTCCAATTTTGCTTCTTTTGAAAGTAACCTTGATTTCTTGATCAATCCTTGATTAAATACAACTATGGATCATATTTTATTGAATAGTAGTCCTTGATGATCAATTTTCCCCAAAAAGTCAAACTTTGACTTTGGGTATCAGATGAATTTTGTGCACAGAAACCCTAATTCTTGATTTTCAATAAATGAATCCTCCGAGGAAATTTTAAACTTATGAATGGACTTTAAAGATATATTTGAGCTCCTTGAATCATATCTTAAGGTATTGGCTCATGCCCAGATGAAAAATTCACTCTGGAGGTCCTGATAAATCAAAACCCTAATTTGGTGACTCAGATGAACTTGGGGCTTAATCAACTTGAAATGATGCATACTTGTGCTTGATTCTTGATGAATGATACCTCTTGATCTTTATGGATGAATGAGAAACTTGATAGGCTGAAGATCATGCCAATTTTTGATTAGTCCTTTGCCTGAATCTTTTATGAGGCTCAAAACCCTAATTTGCAGTAAAAAATGAAACAAGCAATAAACCTTGTGTTCTCTAATGGGCTAGTGATGCATGAAAGTATATTCATATGATATTCAAATGATGAGAGATCTTAGGGTCAAAATTTAGGGTATGACATTACCTAAATAGATTATGGTTATTAAAAATAAGGTGTTTCACCCAGGTGTATGAACACGAGCTTGTCGAAATGGCTGCTGGTGGGTTAGACTATTCCATTAGAAAGAAGTTAGACACTCAATATCTAAGGAATATGGCCCAATTAGCAGATAGAGTTAGACAAGTCGAGAGGTTGAAGGCCGAGATGGCTAGAGCCGACAAGGGCTAGAAAGAGCGCATAACTTACGTCGACATGCAAGACCAAAACATAGTGTCTGAGGTTGTGTATGAGTGTGTCGAAGAGTCTGAGGTTGACGTGGTTGAGTTAAAGTCAGGTCCCCCATATGTGTGTAAGTTGCTTACACTTGCAAATGGAAAGAATCCTGCATAACCCAAAGAAAATGACAAGTTTCCGAAGAAAACTTACACCTTCGATGTAACCAAGTGCGATGAGATATTAGATTTATTGGTTGCAGATGGTCAAGTGCTGGTTCCCCCAGGGGCAAAAGTGACACCATTAGAACAAAGAAAGAAACAAGGGTTTTATAAATATCATAATTTCTTGGGACATAAAACTTCAGAATATTTTCTTTTCAGGGATTTGGTGCAGAATGCTTTGAATGAAGGCAGAATCCAATTTGCTAAAGGGAAAATCCCTATGAAGATTGATGCCGACCCATTGAAAATTGGAGATGCCAGTTATGTAGAGCATGTGTTTCAGAAAGCTGGTGAGAGTCTTGTGGAGCTCTTTTACAAGTGTGATGATGTACCCACGATGCAGCACAGTGTTCGACAAGAAAGATGCTAAAAAGGTCGAAAGTGCTAAGAAGACCAAAGAAGGTGAGAAAGTTAGGCCTCATTATTACTTCAACAAGCGAGGAGTGCCATAGAGGAAGGAACAGACACCTATTTTGCAGAAAGCTTGGCCAAATACCTACAAGTCTTCAGCAAATGGTGCCTAAGGGAAATGGACCAAGCCTGCTAAAAGAGAGTACGAGAGGAACCCAAAATGGAGGAATTTTGAGATTGGCTGGGGATCTTCCATGTCATATAGGGAAAATTTCCAAAAGTATTAAAAACGGTCTTATGGACCTAACACCTACTACAAGGGAAAAAATCCCATGACAAGAACACGGTGGCAGAGATTTCAAAGGAAGAAGAAGGCAGAGAGAGATGCTGATAATTTGAGCAACACCAAGCAACATCAAAAGCAAAAAAATGATCAGGTAAAACAATCAGTGGGTAGGAAGTTGTTTGCCCACAAGATGGGTGTAGCAAAAGAGAAGATCGAGAAAGATGAGCAGGCTAAAGAGGGTGAGTTGTTGACAAATAATTTTGATTATGGGTTGAAGGTGACTTCGACGTCTGGTGCAACCTGGTTTCTGTGCTTCCTTATGAGTATGATTGGGTGACAGAAGTTGCTGAAGAGGAAGACTATGAGGAAGAAGAGCTGGTCAAGCATAAGCCAGTTTGTTATTTTGTAATGAATAATAGATGTATCGAGGAGCAGAACACATTCTTTGAAAGACCCCATGGAGGGATGAAAAATCACCTAGAGCTCCTTTTTATAAGTGCTAAGGTTGAGAGTAGATACATGGTATATGGACAATTCCTTCGTCCCTGCACTAAAGAATAGCCATATGGCGCAAAGATGGGATAATGGAAAACATCAAAGTAGACTAGGGCTACTACATGGCTGAAGTTAACCACGTAGATAAAAAAAAAATCGACACAAACTTGACGAACATATCACCATGTATACCAGAGGAAAATGGCTATGTGCATGTAGAAGAAGCATTTTTCTCTTTGAACTTTCACCCAACCCATGGGTTTACCTGGGGGTGAGAAGTTATAAGGGAGAAGGTATATGATGCAGATGCAATCCGGCCAACAGGCTGAGGAGATGAATTTAGTGATAATGAATGAGTTCGATCCATTAGATCGAATCACGGCCTACGTGGCCGAGAACAGACTATTGGCAGCTTTAGAAGCTGAAGTACCACACATGGCTATTGAGGCCCATGAAATCGAAGTGTTTGACATGGGTAATCGAATCAGCGTGGAACTTTAACTCGTCAGAAAGCCGCAGAGGGATGGTTTAAAAGAAGACAATCGAGAGGGCCAGAGGCTAGATTGCGTCTATGATGACAAGCCTTTGGGATTTGAAAAGGACCCAGTAGCGTCTACTACTAAGATGCAGCCTCAAGACCCACTAGAGGAAATAGATCTGGGTGACGAATCGATCCGAAGGCCGACTTATATAAGCGCCAACATTGATCCAGACTTAAGGTTAGAAGTAATAGAATTGCTTAAAGAATTTAAAGATTGTTTTTCTTGGGATTATAACGAAATGTCAGGTTTAAGCAGGGAATTGGTGGAGCTAAAGCTACCAATAATGGCAGGAAAAAAGCCAGTCAAGCAGACGCCAAGGTGATTTGCTCCAAAAATAATGTCTAAAATAAAGGAGGAGATCGAAAGACTTCAATGAAGCAGGTTCATAAGAACTGCAAGGTACATCAAATGGCTTGCCAACATCGTTCCAGTTATAAATAAAATTGGGATGTTGATGGTTTGCTTAGATTTTAGATATCTAAATGCTGCAACCCCAAAGGACGAATGCCCAATGCCGGTCTCCGAGATGTTGATCGATTCAGCAGCGGGTTTTGAGTACCTTAGTATGTTAGATGGTTATTCTGGGTATAACCAAATTTTCATTGCAGATGAGGATGTGCTGAAGACGACATTTTGATGCCCAGGATCTTTAGGCACCTATGAGTGGGTAGTGATGCCATTTGGCTTAAAAAATGCTGGAGCAACTTATCAAAGTGTGATGAACTATATCTTCCATGACTATATTGAGATGTTTATGAAAATTTACATTGGCGATATAGTTATTAAATTTGTGTCGAGGAATGATCATCTTAATCACCTTAGACAATCATTCAAAAGAATGAGGAAATATGGTTCGAAGATGAACCCCCTGAAATGTGCTTTCTGTGTGCAGGCAAATTTTTTTTTTAGTTTCATGGTCCATAGGAAAGGGATCGAGATAAATCAAAACAAAACGAAATCCATCAAAGAGACAAAGCCGCCAACAACAAAGAAGGAGTTGCAATCTCTCTTAGGGAAGATCAACTTTTAAAGAAGGTTCATATCGAACCTCAATGACAAAGTTTGAACATTTTCACCACTACTCTGTTTGAGAAAAGTGGAGTTCGTGTGGCGACCTGAGCATCCGAAGGTGTTTGACGAGATTAAGGCATACTTAGAGAATCCTCATATCTTGTCGCCTCTGGTTAGGAATCGATGTATGAGGCTGTACATTTCGGCCTTAGACCTGACCATAGGGAGCCTGTTAGCCCAAGAGGATGATTGTGGCATCAAAAGAGCCATATATTGCCTTAGTCGAGCTCTTAATGACGCAGAAACTAGGTATATCCCAGTTGAAAAGATGTGCCTATGTTTGTATTTTTCTTGTATGAAGTTAAAACATTATATAAGGCCAGTTGATGTTTTCGTTTCTTCCCACTTTGATGTTATTAAATACATGTTATCTAAGCTAATTTTTCATAGTCGAATTAGAAAATGGGCACTTGCTTTGGCTGAATATTCTCTTACATATGTGCCTTTGAAGGCCATTAAGGATCAGGTAGTCGCAGTCTTCATTGTGGATCATGCAGTGGCCAAGACACCTGTAAATTTCTTGAAAATAGAGCCTTGGAAGTTTTACTTTGATGGTTCAAGCCATAAGAATGGAACTGGCATTGGAATTTTGATTGTTTCACCAAGCAAAGTACCAACAAAGTTCAAGTTGAAAATCGAAGGCTCGTGCTCCAACAACGAGGCAGAGTACAAAGCTTTGATAGCTGGACTCGAGATCTTGTTAGAGTTGGGGGCAAGGCGATTCGAGATAAAAGAAGATTATGAGTTAGTCGTGAAACAAATAACAAAAGAATACAAGTGTATCAAGGAGAACTTGATCATGTATTTTGTTATAGTAAATTGATTGATCAAGTGTTTTGACTTCGTGGATATCAGACATATTCTTAGACTTGATAATAACGAAGCAAACGAATTGGCACAATTCGCTTCGGGGTATAAAGTGCCAAAATGAAAGCTATAAGAGTTGATTGAAATTCAAGGAAGAGTTTAGGCAACAAGGCTCTCTCCATCAGATCTGACGTTGACGAGGCTTGGAACGGTAGACTCAGAGAACTTCGAAATCTGTAATGTCGAAGACTTGCCTGACACTGACTGGAGAAAGCCCATAGTTGATTACTTGAGGAATCCAGTCGGATCAATAAATCGAAAGAACAAGTATAGATCTTTGAATTATGTAATCATTGGAAATTAATTATTTAAAAAGACTCCTAAAGGAGTGTTGCTTAATTGCCTTAGTGAATAAGAGACATACTTGGCCGTTTCGAACACCCATAGTGGGGCGTGTGGTGCTCATCAAGTGGGCACATGATGAAATGGTTGTTGTGTCGCTAGGGCGTCTATTGGCCTACCATGCTCAAGGATTGCATGGATTTTGCTAAGGGTTGCCAAGAATGTTTGGTTCACTAGGGCATACAACATGTTCATGCAAGCGAGTTGCATGCAATAGTGAAACCTTGGCCATTTAGAGGATGAGCTTTGGACCTGATTGGAGAAATTTGACTCGCGTCTTCTAAAAGGCAGAATTATATATTGGTCAGAATTGATTACTTTACGAAGTGGATCGAAGCAGTCCCGTTAGTGAAGGCTGATCAAGAGGCCATAATTAAGTCCATTAAAAGGAACATTATTTATAGGTTTGGAGTTCCTGAGACCATTACGACAGACCAATGGTTAGTATTTAGTGGTCGAAAGATGCAAGAATTTACATCAGAAATGGGAATTAAATTATTAATCTCAATGGCCTATTACGCTCAGGAAAATGGGCAGGTCGAAGCTGTTAATAAAACCGTTATTAGCTTAATCAAGAAACATGTTGGGAAGAAGCCGAAGAATTGACATCAAATGTTAGACCAAGTCTTATGGGCTTGTCAGACGTCTCCCAAGGAGGCAACGGTCACAACGCCTTTTCGATTGACGTATGGGCATGAAGCTGTGTTTCCTGTGGAGCTTTATTTGCAATCAGTCTGGGTTCAACGTCAACATGAGATCCCATCAGAACAATACTGGGGAATGATGTAGGGCGAGATTGTTGATTTGGACAAAGAACAACTGGAAGCGTTAGATGCGTTAATAAGACAAAAAGAGCGAGTTACCAAAGCCTATAATGGAAAATTTAAGTCCAAGCCATTCTCGAATGAAGACTTTGTTTGGAAGGTCATTTTTCCTATGGACTAGAGAGATCAAACCCTAGGCAAGTGGTCCCCAAATTGGGAGGGTCCATTTCAAACACTTCAAGTATTTTCAAATAATGCCTACGAAATCGAAGAATTAGACATGGACAAACGAATCCTAAAAGTAAATGGTAAGTACCTTAAACGGTATAGACCTATGCTATAAGAAATTTGAATTAAACATGAGTAATGTGCTAAACAAAACAAAATTGCCACCATGGTATTAAAATTCTAAAATGGCAAAGTCATTACAAAAGATGGACATAGCCATTACAATAAGCAGAGATTAGCAAAAGTAAATCAAAGTAAATACAAATCAGATGGGGAACTACGCCTTGAATTCTTCCAACTTGGCTTTAGAAAGGTCGAGCCTAGCACGAAGACAATCCAGAAGTTCTTCCAGCAGAGAAATCTCAAGTCCTAGATTAAGCGCAATCTCAGCCTGTTCGACTCCTTTGGCGGCTTCGACATCTATCATCTCTTGGGTAGGGAGTGATTGTCCTGAAGCCAACACAATCTTTTCTTTTTCCAAGCCATTAATTTCTTTGGAGAGTTCCAACATCTTGACACGATGCTGAGTAATCTTCTCGTCAATAGAAGTAGTCTTTTCGTTGTATTCTTGGAGCTAGGCTTCAAGTTGATCAACATTTTAATCAGACGTATTGCTTGCTTCCTAAGCTGCTGTAATGGAATCCTTTACTCCCTGAAGTTTGGAGGTAGTTGAGAGCTTGAGATCAATGTCTTTACGTACCCGATCGAAGAAGGATTCAAACTCAAAGAGAAATTTGAGGAAGACATCAGACGCCTGCTGTTTGTTGAGTTCAGCTAGAAGTTTCCTAATGTCGTTTCCAAGATGGACATCTTCTTCGACGACAACAACAAGGTTAGCTTCAAAGAGGTTGGCTTTCAATTGTTGAACAAGAATATTCATAGAATCATTGCCTATATCGGCCAATGAAGAGTCTGAGGTATGAACCGACTTGGAATCCATCGACAGCCTTCGCAACTTCTCAGTCTTTTTAGGGCCTCAGTTTGATTTTTCCTCTTGAGAGCTAAGATTTCTATTTGGCTGAGAGAAGAGTTCGACATGGAATCATGCGCGTCAGCTTAAGCTGGTGAAGGTTATGGGCGACCTGTGCGAACTTTGTCTTGAATGGGTGCAACTTCAATGTGGGGAGTGGCATGGTCTTTGTTTTCTGTTAGGTTATCAGCTTGTGAGTCGTTGGGAGCAATGTTGTTGTGAATAGAGGTAATGTTGTCCACTTCTTCTAGGACATCAGATAGGTTAGAGTCAACATTTATAAGCATTTCAGGATGATGTTGTGTAGCAGTGGTTATTGTGTTCATTGGCTGGGAGACTGTTTGAATGGTCAAAATGCTAGAGTCAAGGAAATCCGACCAATGTATATATGAAAGTGAAGCAGAAGAAGTGGATTGAAGGATACCTGTGGGAATCACTTCTGAGTCATGGGTTACTTTGGGATTTTTCTGAAAAAAGGAAAAAATGTCAAAGAAAATTTCTAGGAAGAAAGATGACAAATAAGTTACTAGGAGAACTAGTGTCTACCTTGGGATCATCAGTTTTATCGACGGGATTGTTCTAGGGTGGAATGATGTCTTCGGAAACTGGGGACGTTAGGTGTTGGGTAGGTTATTCTCTTCTTTCTGTAACCTTTTCCTTTGGAGTGGTCTTGGAAGGTTTAGTAGAAGTGCCTGTAGAGGTGTCAGTCGAATCCTTTTTGGAGGTGGACTTCTTGGGAGTCCTTTTCTTCTGATGGATGGCATCAGGCTTTGAAGAAGCCTTTGACCTCGACCTTGAGAAGATGAGAGGTTCTCCAGATTCCTATGAACTTGCGTCCTTGACCATAACCAAAGTAAGTTGTTGGATACCCTAAAGAAATGGTCGAATAAGCGGGATTCTAAAAGAATAACAAGCAAGAACAAGTTTCGACAAAAATACCTGACTAGGGGAGATAGTAGTCTTTGTGGCAGCAAAAGTCTTTGTTTTCTTTTTCTTAGGTTTGGAAGATGGGGATTCATGATCTCTTTGTCAAATCTGGAAAAAATCAAAACTATGTAGAGCGTCCTAAAGACGGAAAAAAATATAAGAAGTAAAAGTACCTTCTTTCTGGGTTCTTCTGGTTGCTTGGTCTCTCTCGCACCAGAAGGTCCCTCGACATGGTCATCAGCTGGAGGTTCAGTTTTATCTAAGGATCGAAGGGCAAGTAAAGAAAAAGAAAGAAATAGTAAAGAGTTGCTTAAAGAGACATACCCTGTTGCTATTTGGGAAGGTCAGAAAGGGCGTCCGAAATCCTGGCCAAGAACTGGTCCTCTGAGAGGTGACAAGAAAGATACCCGTTCCACCAGTCATGGAACCCCAAAGTTATATTGAAGGATTGATGAAACTCAAAGAGTGGAATCTCTAAGACTTGGTTACGAGCGAATTTGGTGTAGAGTTTAAATTCTTCATAGTTGAATTTACGCTCCGACCAATATATATCATCCTCCCAAACATAAAGAGAGGAAGGTTGAAATTGGCTGCAACTAAATTGCCTGGCCACCAAATTAGGCTGGTATCCAGCAAAGCCGTAGCCATAAGCGTCAGCTTCAATTCTGGATGATAGGATTGTAGGGGTGAGAAAAGTGGCTCAAACTACATTTGACATGACAATAATCGAAGGTGAGGAGCCAGGAAATTTGTTGTTTAGCCACGTCGGGCCAATTGAGCGACCCACAAAGGGAGCCATGGTCGCATCAAAGACTTTGGTGCCAAGGAACAACTCAATATACTTGATAAGAACATTTGAAGTGGGATTTTTCGTCGAGAATGAACAAGGTCGGCCTATTACCTTCGATGGCCCGTTGCTCAGTCACCCTCATCAGAACTTCATAATCAGTAACATGAAGCTTCAGTTTTAAGGTGGTGTTCAGCCACAATTGCAAGAGCCAAAAGGGACTTGAGAGTGGGAGGGGCTTACTTTTGGTGTTTGCAGTGAGGTGCTTGAGATTGTTGGAGGCATCTCCAAGTGATTAGTTGAGGTTGGCCAAGAGAAGTTTGCTGAGGAAATTTTTTGTCCGTCATGAAGCTGAATGGCTAGAGGGACAAACTTCTTAGCCACCTGCATGGAGCTGGAGCAAAAAACGTAGTAAGAGAGCCAAAATGCCAGAAAATCAATGTGCTCTTGGTCAAAGACCTCTTCACTAGCAGTGTCATAGTTGTCGAAAATGAAATTCTTGTAAGTGGGGCGTCTAATGGTGAATTCATATTGGGATATCAGAGTTGGGAAAAAGGTGGCACCAACGAGATTCAAGCCTGTAATGGAGGCGACATTGAATAAAGTTGGCATCAACATTCCACAAGGAAGCTAGAAGGTGTTGGTCGATCCCTCTTAGAAGAAGATCAAAGCCAGTAATATACATGGGTTGAATCTAGAACCAATCCTAGACAGATTAACCATATCGTAGATGCCCAGTGTTTCCCAGTGCCCTTTATTTTTAGCCTAAACTTTGTTGAGCTAAGCCAGATACTCTTTGGTAGGAGCTGGTGGAGCAGATCGAAATACACAGTTGGGTTTAACCATGAAAGACAGGTCAAAGGCCCATTCCTTAAATGCAGAGGGCATAGTGAGTGTATAACCTAGGAAAAGGTGAGTAGCCTTTGCAGCTTGGGACCTCTTGGAAGGATAAGACCCTGAGAAGGCGTACAACTTGTTGTTCATGGCGTAAGGGATCAACATATGCTTTTTCCAGATAGCAATCTTATTGTTTTTGAAGGAGGGTTCGGGAATGAAGTCTCTCACCTCTTCACTCTTGTTTGAGGGGATGAAGAAAGTAAGCAGGTTGTTACCAGTAGTGGTTTTGAAGGAGGTTTTGCTAGTAGACATTTTGGAAACAGAAGGTTTCTGAGACGAAAATGGCGAAATAAGTTTGGAGTTTTCACAGAGAAAAATAAGTGCAAGAAGACGAAGTGGAGAAGAGGAAGAAATGAGCTGAGAGAGGCTATCTATAGGCTTTAATGCATGCGTTGGATCGGACACCTGACAACCGCGTGGGAGTGATTGAAAATATTTTGTGGGATTTCAAAGAAACACATTAATGAGGAGTGGGAGCAGTTACTGCAACATGAAAACCCATGTCTTCGTAGGAAGTAGGAGTGATGATGAGATTCTAAGCGAATCTCATGGAAAAAGACAACGTACAGTAAAAGGGGAAATGATGACAATGACGTCAGCATAAGTGAAATGACGTAAAAAAATTGTGATAAAAAAGGCCACGTCTCTCCTGTTTGATGAAAATCAAAACATGGCCTTTTGGGGTGCAATTTGTTACACTGAATTTTCGACTTAACTATAAATGGCAAGTATTCATGAGACTAGCCACATGTATGCCATGTAGAAGATCAAAAAGAGAGTGAGTCCACATAATTAGCATGCCTCAAGGTCGGAATCCGCATAGGGTGATACCAGTGGCATGGTCGAAGGACGTAGTGAAGAACTTGGAGACTTAGTGAAATTGAATACTATGCTATGTTGGCTAAGGTTGGAGTTCGTCAGTATAATGGATGTAATGTCAAATCAGCCACTAGACGTGGAGTCCATCACTATAATGGAAACAATGTTGACTTAGATGCTACATGTGGGGTACATCACTACAATGGACAATCCAATGGAGCATGCTAGCGGAGTTCTTGGTGCCAGCAGAGCAGTTGTGAAATTCAAATGGTAGTATATAAGGATAACTATCATTCTTGGATGGTTATTTTAGAGTAATATATAAGGATACTTATGTTCATTTTGTAAAGGGTCCGTGATCGTACACATTTTTGTAATACTCAAAGTACACGCTTTGTGAGAAACAAGTAAGGAAAGATGTACATTTTTATTAATTTTACCATAAGTATTTCTTTTATGCCTTAAAGTTCCTTTTTCGACTCCCTTTATTTTTATGTCATTTTATGTTACCTGCAACCTTTTCCTTTCCTTCATTTTATCTCTTTCAATTTCAAAGTATTTTCTCTTTAATTTACTTACATTTTGCTTATAGTTTCTTCGTATTTTGATAGTTTCTCTTACTCACAAGTAACCACAACAAGCGTATTGTCAAAGTGTTTTCACGAAGTTTACTTTAACTTCGACAAGCTTTATGATTTTCACGGATAACACACACATAAACATGTCTAGGAGATTTTCGAGTTTGATCCTTTAAGTATTAATAGAAACTTGTATTTGCCTACCAAATTTCACAGTAAACAAATATATAATATGAAAATCTTGAGCTGGAAGGATGAGGTGCAGGGCCTCAAAGGTTAGTGTGAACCACTTCAAAAGGAGTAATATGAGCAATAGAGGATAATGATGCATGAATCATATGTGATTTGCCAAGATAATATGATTTTCAAAACAAAGTAGGACTTTTATCTGATAAATTGATGTTATAATTCTTTAAGGCAAGCCTAATGGCAGGAAAATATGCATGTCCTAGTCTAAAATGCCACAAAGAGCTAGAACTAGGCTTATTCGAATAAGAAACTATTAAACATGAAATTGAACTAAAATGATTAGGTAAAAAGAATTAGCTACTATGCTTTGGAAAGCCAGACTTAGTAGACTCCACAACCTAATTTGGAAAGCAATAGAGGCCACTTGAATCAAGATAGTCTTCAAGGAGAATGTGCTTAGAAACACAAGACTTCACAAAGCATTTGTAAAAAATAAATTCAAATACCATACCATTATCTTTTGAAAACTTTGAAACTGAAAGAAAATTGCATGTAACACAAGGAACATAAAGTATCTCACTCAAGTTTAAGGAAGAATGTGAAGGTGACAAAAATACACAAGAGGGGGGGGGGGGGGGGGGGGGGTGGGGGGAGGTTGAATTATGTTTGTCAAAATATGAAATTGATTTCACTTAGAGTTCTGATACATTAGAATTTAAACCATGTTTAGAGTCTGATAGCAGAGTGAGTATCAATGGTGAAAATTTTACTTCTTCTTCTTAATCTTGTTTCAGAATCTAAGGTGTCACATTCAGACTCTGATACAAGTAAGAGTCTGAATCAGATCAGAGTCTGACTTCAGACTTTATTTGCACACCGGAATATAAATGCAAAAGTAAATAAACAGACACACAATGGTTCCTCTCCTAAACTGAGAGTAATCCAGTCCCCTTGCATCACAAGAGCTTGTAACTATAATCAAATTGATTACAATTGCTTAAGCCAGCAACTCAAGATTTCCTA
Source organism: Lathyrus tuberosus (assembly GCA_022829125.1). Classification (NCBI taxonomy): domain Eukaryota; kingdom Viridiplantae; phylum Streptophyta; class Magnoliopsida; order Fabales; family Fabaceae; genus Lathyrus; species Lathyrus tuberosus. Next base: position 2,789,075 of record JALAZF010000179.1, read on the forward strand.
CTAAATCCTAGGGAAAGAGGCGTTGCTTAATCCTGCAAGCATGAAACTTCCTTACCTAAACTTCCCATTCAGGACTTCGTGCTCAATCACCCAGATCGAGACTTCCTTGCCTAAACTGCATGTTAAGGACTTTCTGCTATGCCTGCAAGCATGAGACTTCACTGCCTAAATTCCCCGTTCAGGACTTCCTACTCAAGCCCTGAAGCATGAGACTTCAAGTACTTAATGTAATACCCCAAAATTTTCCCTCTCATTTTTCATATCATTTAGCATGTGCTTTCATTTCACTGTATTGCATTCAAGCATTAGAAAAATAAAGCATTGCATTGCAACTTGCATAAGGGCATGTGATCAGTGGATTGCAGGTGTTGATCATCCAAGCCATAGAACAAGAGCCAAGGGTCTTCAAGAAAGCCTCAAAGGTCTCTTACATCATATATCATCTCACTTGATCTCATAAGTCATTGGAAGATGGGAATTCATCAAGAAGATTGGGCAGTGCATCACCTTATATAAAAAAACAGTTCAAATTAGGGTTTTGGGTCCAAGCATTCTCCTGATGAAATTTTGATTCAAACTTGATCTCAATATTTTCTACATGATGTCAAGTATCTAAGGATGGAATATTGGCCATTGGTTCATTTCAGAAGAGGTTCAATTGGTCAGTTGCTTGAAAATCAAGAAATTGGGGAAAAAGTCAATTGTGCAATGAAAAAAGTCAACCCCTGACTTTTCAAGGTCAAATTCATTAAATTCAAGTTACATATGGTCAATGGACAAGATTTGATCAAGAAATGATGGAGGAATCATGAAAAATCAAGAAATGTACAAAGTTGCCATTTTTAGAAACTTAGGGTTTCCAAAAATGGCAAGTTTGGACCATTTTGAACCACACTTTGAGGCTTCCTTTCTCCATGATAAAAGCTTCAAACCTCAGGCCCAAGTTGAGCCAATTAAAGTTTACATTCTAAGCTTCAAATCCATATAAAGAACTCTTCCATTGGATCAAAATTGAGGGAGTTATGATCAATCAAAGTTTGACAAAACTAGGTCAAAAACCAAGTCATTGCAAGGCAAGCCCAGGTCTGCGCGCCATAATTTCATCAAACATGTGGTGAGAAAAATGTCAAGCTACTTTTCTCATTGAAGGAGGCCTCAAATGAAAAAATGTTGAACATCAAAGTTGTTCATCTCCATGTCCTCTTCAACTTTGACGTTGGACATTTTTCCATTTGAGCAAGTTGAGGTGTTCATGCTGAATTTTCTGCAAGACATGTTTCCATGCACGCACCACTTGCCACGCCCATGCACCAGTTTTGAACCTTGATGTTTTAAGCTATTTTCCATCATCCTAAAGGCTTCATTTCAACTTCATTTCAACATCAAACTTATTCTCCCATGTTCCCTATTTCATTTTCCACCAAAATTGAACATTATCATCCATCCAAGTGAGAGATATTCATCACCAAAGATCCATGTTTGCATTGATATCAAGCTGGCCAAGTTGGAATTGTTTTACATTGTGTGTTTACTTTACACCAGTTCACACGCATACACTACATCAACCATTCCCTTTTCCTCTTTAAGCCAAACATGCTCCTACACACACATACATACCATGTCGTGCCATGCATAAAAAAGGAAAAGAATAGAAACTTGCATCAAGGATTTCATCACCACCACTCACTCCCATCCTCACCATAAGCTGTCATAAACTCATCCACACCATAGCCAACTTCCCTAACACGCCCCTAACTAACTTAACTCAGTTAGTTAGGGTGAACTCATTTAACCCAACCAACTCAGCTAACCCACTCACTTAACCACGAGTTAAGCTTCTAACCTTACCATATATAAATCAAAACTCACTCAGAATTAGAAGAAGACTTCATTTTTCACTCTCACTTCAAATCATTCTCACTCTTTCTCTCAAATTCTCTCTGCTCTCTCTCTCTGATCTCACACGATCCAATCACTTCCATCACTCATCATCTTCAGTATGGTTTTCTGAACAAGAATAATCAAGAACAATCACCATTTCCTCAATTGCAGTTATCATTTCTTCTCATTCATCAAGAATCAAAGTCCTACGAGCATTTATTTTGCTCAACTTGAAGCTCAGGAGCATAGGAGGATCATCTCTGGTCTTCTTTTACTTTGAAGAACTTCAAATCCAGGTTTCTTCTCCAACCTTTGTTCTCTGAAATTTCATTGATTATAGCTTGTTTTCTATTGGTTTGAGCTTATTATAAGCTATGTTGAATTCGGCTAGTTGATAGGCATGCTAGATGCATAGTTTCAGAAATTAGGGCAAAGGTGTTTGTGGATATTTCTTGCTGTGTGTGCATGGTTTGATGATTTCAATGGCGGATTCATGATGTGCATAACTTCCTCTTTCGAATGGTACATGGTTTGTTAATTTCTGGAAGATGTGAAGGTTGCAGACGGTGGCGTTTCGCCGGAGAAGATGACCGGAGGTCCTTCTCCGGCCGGTGAGCATTCATTGTTAGGGTTTCTGGACTTTAAGTCCCAGCCGTGTGATCAATTTAATCCAATGGTTGTTGTGCTGCCAGCACATTAATGAGAGACACGCTCTCTCACGTGCTCTTTTTATGAACTCTGATGATCTCATGCGTGCGTGTGTATGGTTGCAAGCATGTGCTTTTCATCTGGACCACTCATCTTGCATACATATCTTGTTTGATTGCTTTGACTGCATCCAATGCTGTGATTGAATCCTCATGTTGATTGCATGTACACGCTATCACACACAAACATACGTATGATTGGATTGGGTTTCTGATTTATATTCACACCCTCCTTTTTTAAAAGCCCAACCATTTTGAACGTACATTTTACTTGTTCTGCACCCCCACTCCATTTCTTTCATTTTTTATTTTTTTTCACATATCGTTTTGATTTTCTTATTTTAAAAATAGTAAACCCTCTCTAAAATTTCCAAATTAATTCATGTGACATCTTTACTCATTTAAATAATTTTATAAAATTTTTAATTCTGGTTTTATTAATTTTTGAGCATATTTCCATATTTTCTTTTCAATTTCTTTTTGAATGAGGTTCTTCATTGATACTCAAACTTGTACATTTTATTTCTCTCATTTCACACACTGTTTTTGACTCATTATTTTTGCATTGGTTAAATAACATATTAAAACCTATAAATCAATTTTATTTTAATTTTTAAAGTCATTTTATCACATGTTTGCATGTTCATCTTTGCACTTCCTTTTGGTTTGTTCAATGTGATCTTGTGAAATTCTTTTGCCATGTTTTCTCTTGAATTTTGCTATGAGTTTTGGTCCATGTTTGTGCTTCTAACTTAGGTTGTTTAGGACTTGTTTTTACAATTTTATCATGTGCTTTGGTATTTTTTGATGCCTTGCATTTGAAGTTACTTGTGTGCACTTTATTCTACTTCAAACTAACATGTTTTGATGAGGCATTTATGCCACCATTTTATGATTGTTTGTGCATATTTTATAGGTCATTTGTATGATATTATAGGTCAAATTTGTTTCATTATAAGTCACTTTGATTTGCATTTGCATTTGATATGATTTTATGCATTCTAATTTGAACTTTGACATGTTTCCATCTCTTATCTCCTCTTATGCTCTACATGTCTCATGTGTGTATTTTGTATGACATTTCCCTCATTCCATTAGCATCTCATCAATGGTATGCCACTGCCCATATGAATTCATTAATCATTTCACATGTTATGCATCTCTAATATGTCACTTTGTGCATCTAATTGAACATGTCTCTCTTATACTTACTTCTTCTTCATCTTATTTCTTCTACTTGTATTCTTTTATCCATGATTTGTGTGATGATTCATATGCATTGTGAGACATTTATAAATGGTATGTGGTTCTGACCTTGATCTTTTGTGAAGCATTATTGCATGTTCACTTTGCATTTTCACTCATTCTTCATCTATTCCTTTCATGTTGCACTTTTTTGATGTTTAAGGCATTGTGTGTGCAAATTTAGTTCATGTTTGTTATCTTAACATTGGAGAACATCCTTAGAGCATAGGTTCTGACCTTGAATGATTTTCAACTCTTAGGATCTTTATCCATTGGTTCTTATTTTGTTTGATCATTATTTGGTATGCTTTCCCTATTTCACTACTTGTAAATAGGTTTTGAACTAACCTTTTCATGTAGGTGTTAATGGTAAGTAAGTATGTGGATATGCTTCCACATACACTTCTTTCTTTCATTTTCTCTTATCTCTTTTAATCATTCTACTTGTGATAATGATAAGCATTTATATGTTTTCCTTGAATAACTTCTTTCTTCTCCCTTTTGAGTTATAACTCATCTTCTACTTTAGAAGTGAGTTGTTTAATCCACTCTTCTTCTCCTTTCTCTTAGGATTAGATTTCTTAAACCACATTAACCATAGGAACATCCATGTATGATAACTTTAGGGTTTGAGTCTTAGTCTCCCTCATTAGATTTCACCTTTCTCAACCATTTGAGTCCCTCTTCTTCTCACCTTAAAACAAACTCAAAAACACTTAATAAAAGGCATAGCATGCATTGTATTTGAGCCTTTCATGTGAGAATAAGGAGGTGAGGGGTCTTCTCTCATTTTCTTAGAATGTTTAGCATACGTCCCGTCTTGGGTCGATATGCGAGGCATTCGATCCTACATGAAGGACTTAAATACAATACGTGTTACAAAACACAAAAATAATCAAAACACTTCTCTCTTAAAATACAAAAACAAACAAATTCTCTTCTCATCTCCTTCATTCTATTCCTTAAGGATTTGTCACGTCCGTTCCACCGCAAACAGGTAACACCTAAGTCTCCCTACAGCGAGCTGCAACACCTAACTGCTGGAACGCGCACTCTGACGTTTCCACTAAAAAACATAAACAACTTTTCCCTTAGTTAGGGGAACTACGTCGCTCTGATTCTCATGTTCTCGATGAGATACGTAGGCAGTGGGGTAGGGCCCATTCGAGCACTTCTTTTATTTTTCCTACATTTGCTTCTTGTTCTTTCTCCTTTCTTTCTGTTTTCCCTCCTTCCTTTCTACCTTTGTTTTCCAGTTCTCTATCAGCGGAGCTCCAGTTGATGACACCCTTTGATCGAAGCAAGCAAGCGTGGATCCCATCGGGTACGATGGACGCGTGGGGGTGCTAGTACCTTCCCTTCACGTAACCGACTCCCGAACCCAGTTCTCTGGGTCGCAAGACCATGCTCTTTCCTTTCCCTCAGGTTTACACAGTGTTTCCTTTCCCTCTTGGGATAAATACACATTGCTGGCGACTCTGTTTCGTGCCACTTTCGCGTTTGTACTTGGATGAAAATCCCGGGAGCGACAGCTGGCGACTCTGCTGGGGATCGAACCCAGAATCTCTGGTTCCCTAAGCGAGTAAATCCTAGCGCTTGTCTATTTTTATTTCATTGGGTGTTTACTTTGATGTTGTATTTACTATTTTTTACTGTATTTCTATTTACTGTATTACTGCTTTACTGTACATTACTGTATTTATTGCAATCTTTACATTGCATATCACTATTATACTGGACTGTGCTGTACTGGTTTTCTGTTTGGCGGGATGGGTATTCTGAGAGATAAGCCCATTACACAGGCTTGAGTACATACATAGGACTAGAGTGGACGGTAGTGTAGCCTACGTAGCATCTTGTTATGTATGGTTTACACGAAATTCACAACCAGACGAGGTTTTCTTGGGAGATGCTCTGATTTGCGCGTCTTGTGCATTTCAGAGTGTTAACCTAGAAAGTTGTCGACTCTGGTGACCGATCATTGAGGACCTTAGTGGAAACATCCCTCTTTAGTGGTGACAGTGGTAGCCCACATTCTGTGGCAAACCCATTCGCACCCGAGGGCCCACTTTGGAACTTGCATAGGATGGCCTTTATTTTTGGGGAATCAGCGGACGATCTCTTTGTTTGGCGATAGAATTGTATCCTACGGGCTGAATGTGCCATTGCTTCTCAAAATAGAGAATCTGAAACTGAGGAACCGCTGTTCTAGTACCCACATGTGAGTACGGGCGGGTGTTTACAGGTTTGCAGGTGACCATGCCTCCCACATACTTTGATACTTTGGTATTTTCACAGACAAATGATGTAACTTGTTACAGTCAGTGGGTTTCTATCTACAATATTATTCTCAGATTTGTACAGACACCGTGCACACAGTCCAGCACAGACACAGAGCACGCTGATACCATGCCCTTTTGCATTGCATTATCATGTCATACCATTCATGTTTGTCATTTACAGGTGCTTATTACACTTCTGATTCCAATCAATGGGCTCGACAGAGACGGTTATCAAGAGAAAGAGCAATGTTTCCTACAAGTTCCCAGAACCTGCTTTAGATTTACTGCATAAGGTGATAGTTATAGCTGACCCGGGTGTTATTGTCAACTTCCAGAAGAAATATGGGAAATTGGTTGAGATGGTCCGCAGAATCACACAGTATGAACATGATGCTCTTCACACGTTGCTACAGTTTTATGAGCCTTCGCTGAGATGCTTTCTCTTTCCCGATTACATTTTGATGCCTACTTTGGAAGAGTTCTCATTTATTTTGGGAATTCCGGTCGAATCAGCAGTTCCATTCTTTTCTGGTAGTCATCCTAGCATAGAGGAGATTGCAGCTGCAGTACAGGTGAAAGATTCAGTGCTAAAAGGAAATGTGGCTATCAAAAATGAGGTCAAAGGTTTTCATTTAGCCTTTCTTACTGACCAAGCTCAAGAGGCTGCTGAAGCAAAGAATTGGGCAGTTTACAATTCCATCATGGCTTTGTGCATTTATGGCATTATTCTTTTCCCTAATCAACAAGATTTTGTGGATATGCAGGCTATAAGAGTTTTTGTTCTCAAAAATCCGATTCCCACTTTGTTAGGAGATTTTTACTACTCGGTGCACTTCAAGAATGAAAAAAGAAGGGGAGGATCTGTCAATTGTTGCACTCCACTTTTATCTCATTGGTTTTTGAAACATTTACCTCAAGCAGGTGCTTTTGTAGAAACAAAGGATTCCTTAAAATGGTCCAAGCGGATAATGGGATTAACTGCTGATAACAACGTCTGGTTCGATCGTAAGTTGATGGGAATAGAGATTATCACCAGTTGTGGGAACTTTCCCAATGTGCCTCTAATTGGTAGGAAATGGGGAATCAACTATAACCCGATCTGGCCATTAGACAGTTTGGATACGCTTCCAGGTCTCCTCCCACAGATCAGGATGTTGAGAAATCTTTGTTCTTTACAGGGACTGAAAATGAGGAAATGTTGCGAGAAATTGTGAATGCTTGGGGTCACCAGCGTAAAACAGGAAAAATAGTTTTTGGAAAAATGGATTGTAGATCTTATCCTGAGTACGAAAGATGGTTTGAAATGAAGGTGAACGAATTACTCTTGCCTTTTTTAAGGGAACCCCCTCTCTATCCCGTAATGCCAGAGCAGCCTACCACGGTAGCCATCGAGGAGTTTGACAAGTTGCAGAAATTGGTAAAGGAGCTTCGGGTGGAGAATTTAGATCTAAGTAGTCTTCTTCAAAACGCTTTGCATGCCAACAAAGAATTAGAGCATAAAGCCCAAGACGCCGAAAGAATCTTAGCTGCAAGAGAAAAGGATTTCGCCGAAAGAGCTCAACATTTCCAGAAAATTAGTAAAGGTGCCGATGCTGCCACTCAAGCTCATAAGAAGACCAAACAGACTTTAGCTCAGACCAAGGATATGCTAGCCAAGCTTCAGCAAGCCTGGGATGAGGTTAGGATCGAAAACGCAGAGTTGCAGGAACAGCTGAAGATCAAGGATGACGAGCTTAAAAAGGCACATGAACAGCGAAGAAAATATCGGGAGAATCTTGGCAAGAGTCAAGAGCAATTGATAAGCGCCAGAGAGGAGCTGAAGACTTCCAAGAAGGAGCTTGAAGAGGCTATGGCAGATATGGGGAAACTCAAGACGCAAGCTGGTGTGAAGAGGCACAAAGGAGTCTGTGATGATGAAGCTCTCCTGATGCATATGGACTCGCTGACTGAAGCCCTAGCAAAGAGAGATGTTCTGATTAAGGAGTTAATCGAAAGACCAAATCACCAGCGCACTCGTATACTCTTCGAGGAAGTCAAGTATTCAAGCGAAAAGTTGAAGGATTTAGAGCTATCAGATTGACAATTTTTTCTCCCTTTCTTAATGTAATTTTGTAGATGGATATCATCAGGCTTGTTGATGAATCCACTATTTTGATATATGTTGTCTGAACTCATTGTTGAACGTTATGCGTATGTCTGGTTCTTTTTAATTGAAATGAGCAGTTTATTCAGAAATCTTCCTTTGGTAGTTCTCTGTACACAAGCACATAGCCACGATACGTCTCTTCACATCACGATTTCTGATCTTCAGACTTCTGTGGTTAAGATTGGAATCAGGGTGTAGAGCACCTCGGAAATGATAAACATGGCATTTGCATTGCATTGCATATCATTTTGCATTTTTGTTGCTTGTTTTTCAGGTACTCATTGTAGGGTCTCTAACCTTTATTTGGTTTTAGACATTATAGCTGAGAATCACGTCCACTGATACGCAACTCGTAGAAATCAAGCTAAGGTCATGGATCAAATGCAGAGTGATTTGGCTGAGATGAGGGCACACATGGATCAGTTCATGACTCTCATGACTGGTATGGCACAGACTCAAGAGAGATTGAGGCTTCTGGTCGAGCGTCCAGAGACCACGCCTGAAGGTAATCAAGTTGACAATTCACAGACAAGGGTCACTCCTCCTCCTGTTGGCAACCCTCCTCCTGTTGGTAATCTGGGTAATGGAAATGTCAGAAATGTTGGTGTTGTTCAGGAAGATGTTCAGGAAGATCAATTCACCCTGCTGGATGCTGATATGGTAATCCCAATGACAGAAGGTATGATGAGCTGGCTGAGAAAATCAGGGCTATGGAGTGCAAGAATTCTCTGGGCATTGATGTTACTAATTTGGGTCTGGTACCAGGGGTCAGAATTCCTCCAAAATTCAAGCCACCCACTTTTGACAAATATCATGGCAATACGTGTCCCCAGACACATATTCAGGCTTATTTTGGGAGGATCTCAGCCCACACTGATGACGAGAAGTTGTGGATGCATTACTTTCAAGACAGTTTGGCTGGAGCTTCATTTACTTGGTACATGAAATTGAACAGAGTTGTTGTGAGAAGCTGGAAAGATCTGGCAGAAGTGTTTCTAAAGTAATATCAGTATAATATCGACATGGCTCCCAACCGCACTCAGCTGCAAGGGTTGTCGCAGAATGCTAAGAAAAGTTTCAAGGAATATGCTCAGAGGTGGAGAGAAATGGCAGCCCAGGTTCAACCCCCTTTGCTTGAGCAAGAAATGGCAGATATGTTCATGGGCACCCTGCAAGGGGAATTTCTTGACAGATTGGCTGCTTATCCATCGACAGGATTTTCTGATATCATGATTACTGGTGAAAGGATCGAGAGTCTGTTAAAACTCGGAAAGATTCAAGATGTAAGTGGTGCTGGTTCTTCTGGAACGAAGAAACCCTTTGCTAATGGTCAGAAAAGGAGAGAAGGCGAGACAAACGTTGTGTATAGAGGACGGGGAAGAGGACGTTCTCAGGCTTATCACCAAGTAGGTGCAGTGACGATTCCAACACCATCTATTCAACAACAGCAGCCACAACAGTAGGCTCAGCAGCAACAGCAGCAACCTCCTTTCCAATAAAGGTCTAGGCAGAGGGACCGCAAGATTGACCCTCTCCCTATGACCTACTCAGCATTGTTACCCCAGTTACTCCAATTGAAGTTGGTTGAGCTTCGTACCATGAGACCTCCTACTGCTGGTAACTTGCCACCTAATTATGATGCTAATGCTCGCTACGATTTCCATTCAGGTGCTCCGGGGCACACCACCGAAAAGTGCTGGGCATTTCAAAATAAGGTGCAAGATCTGATAGATGCTAAAGCAATCAATTTCTCTCTACCTCCTAATGTTCTCCAGAACCCCATGCCTAATTATGGTGTGGCAGATGTGCGTGCCATTGAGGATGGAAAGAAATTGAACTTGGTGGCAGATATCAATCAGGTGAAGACTTCATTGCTGGTTGTGAAAGATCATCTGTTGAAGGGACAGGTGTTCCCAGGTTGTGACCAAGATTGTTCTGAATGTATGGGTCAAGAGAATGGCTGTGATAAGTTGAGAGTTGGTTTGCAGAATCTGATCAATGGAGGCCGTCTAGTTTGACCGGGTTGTGAAAGATATTGATGAGGTGTCAACTGTGACAATTTATTATACTCCTGCTAAAATTCAGGTACCTGTAAGGGCAGCTCCTGTAGCAAGTATTGTGCCAGAAAGACCCAGTCCTGTTACCATCACGGTGCCAGGACCAATTCCGTTTACCTCTAAGAAAGCAATCCCATGGCACTATGGAGCAGATGTGTACTATGAGGGGAAAAAGCAGGAAGTCGGGACATCGGCCAGTTCAAATATTGATAACGTGGGTGGTATAGGTGGCTTTACCAGGAGTGGAAGGTTGTTTGCTCCCCATACCCTTCGAAGTGATAAAGAAGTTGAGGCTGCGGTAAAAGCTAAAGGAAAACAGGTGGCTGAGAGTGTGCCCGTACCTGAAACAGATACCAAGATTACCTTTGACAACGAGGTATAAGAGTTTATGAGAATAATAAAGAAACGTGATTACAAAATCGTCGATCAATTGAACCAGACGCCCTCGAAGATCTCAATTTTGTCATTATTGATGTGCTCTGATGCACACCGAGAGGCTTTGCTGAAAGTGTTGAAGAAAGCCTATGTTCCACAGGAAATTACCGTCAATCAGCTTGAGAGTGTGATTTCTAATGTTAATGTTGTAATACCCCAAAATTTGCCCTCTCATTTCTTCATATCATTTAGCATATGCTTTCATTTCATTGCATTGCATGCAAGCATAGAAAAATAAAACATAAAGCATTGCATTGCATCTTGCATAAGGGCATGGGATCAGTTGATTCTCAAAGGCGTTGATCATCCAAAGCAAGGGAACAAAAGCCAAGGGTCTCTCAACAAGTATCAAGGGTTTCTTACATTATATATCACCCCATTTGATCTCACAAGGCATTGGAAGATGGGAATTCACTAAGAGGATTGGACAGTGCATCATCTCCTACACAAGACATTCTAAAATTGGGATCTGACCCCCAAACGGGCAAGCTCTTTGAGTTTTTATCACCTCCAAATGTCATATCTCCTCTTTTTTAGATAGGATATACATCATATTCAGAGGAATTTGGATTTGGAGGATGTGCTATTTCCTCCTAACCAGAGGGTGCCAAAATTAGGGTTTGACATAAAATCAGTTTATTTCTGATTTTTTGGACAAAACCTGATCTCATGGTGTTCCTTATGTTCTTAAGTGTATAGGGATGGAAATTTGCCGATCAATTGGTTTCAGAAGGGTTTCAATTGGTCAGAAGATTCAAAATCAAGAAATTGGGGAAAAAGTCAACTGTGCAGTGAAAAAAGTCAACTCCTGACACTTTAAGGTCAAATTCATGAAATTCATGTTATATATGTTCATTGGACAAGATTTGATCAAGAAATGGTGGAAGAATCATGAAAAATCAAGAAATCACAAAACTGCCAAAAATAGAAACTTTAGGGTTTCCAAAAATGGCAAGTTTGGACCATTTTGCACTACACTTTGAGGCTCTCTTTCTTCAAGATAAAAGTTCCAAACTTCAGGCCCAAGTTGAGCCAATTAAAGTTCATGTTCTAAGCTCCAAATCCATATAAAGAACTCTTCCATTGGATCAAAATTAAGGGAGTTATGATCAATCAAAGTTTGACAAAACTAGGTCACAAACCAAGTCATGACCAAGCAAGACCAAGCCCATGCGCCATAATTTCATCAAACATGTGGTGGGCAAAATGTCAAGCTACTTTTCTCATTGAAGTAAGCCTCAAATGAAAAAATGTTGAACACCAAAGTTTTTCATCTCAATGTCCTCTTCAACTTTGATGTTGGACATTTTTCCATTTGAGCAAGTTATGATGGAGTTATGATGGTCCCAAGATGAAGTGTTCATGCTGAAAATCCACAAGTCACATTGCCATGCCATGTCACATCCTACCACGCCCACAACTCAGTTTTGTCTCCTTGAGTTCATGGCCATTTTCAAGAGTGTTTGAGGTCTTACTTCAAGGCAATTTCTATACCAATCTTATTCTCCCCTCTCCCCTCTTTTATTTGCCCCCAAAATCGTGCATTACCATGCATTCATGTGGGAGATTTTCATCCTCAAACATCCATTGTTGCATTAAGTATGTTGCTGCTACAAAATCAGAAAAATAATAACATTGTTGTTGGATTAAAACAAATCACACGCACATATCCCACACCAGCTGTCTTTTTCTTCTTTAAGCCAAACAAATCCTCCTTACATCCTACACTCACCATGCCATCATACATGAGAAAGGAAATAAAACTTGCACTGCAAATCTCCTTGCTGCAGCAACACTCTCATCACCACCTCTCATTTCTAATCCTCACCATAACACCATGAACATTCCTCACCATATCACAACCAAAACCAACTCGCCCTAACTAACTTGACTCAGTTAGTTAGAGGCAACTCACTTAACCCACCTTGAACTCACTAAACTGACTCATTTAACCATGAGTTAAACATCTAAACTCAACATATATAAAGAAAAATCACTCACAGTTTCAGGGGGAACTCTCATATTTTTCATTCTCACCAAAATCATTCTTACTCTTTCTCTCTGAACTCTCTCACTCTCTTCACGAATTCATCTTCCTCATTCATCCATTGTCCATTGTTTGGTGTTTCTGAATCAAGAACAAACAAGATCAGCACCAATCCTTCAAGCATAGCATCACGGTTTTGAATCTTCATCTATTTTTCTTCAAGACTTCAAGCTTTCAGTGGCATTTATTTTACTGATTCCAAGCTCACAAACTAAGAGAAGATCTCTGGTTTTCTTTTGCTTCAAGTTTCTGCAAACTTTAGGTTCCAATTCCTCCAACTTTATTGCACAAATCTATATTGTTTTAACTTGTATTTTCTGTGGTTTTTAGCATACTAGAAGTTGTGTGCGTCCTGGCTAGTTGATAGGCTCTTTAGGAGCATAGTTGGAAAATTAGGGCAAAAGTGTTTGGATGTTGTTCTTGCTATGTGTGCATGATATGTTGATTATATGCTTGGATTCATGACGTACGTAACTTGAGATCTCGATTGGTACTATTTTTGTGCATTTATGGAAGATGTAAGAGTTGCAGGTGGTGGCGTTTCGCTGGAGAAGACGACCGGAGGTCCTTCTCCGGCCGGTGGCATTTATCAGTTAGGGTTTGTGGTTTTAAATAATGGCCATTGGATTGCTTGCATCGTGTGGCTGTGATGTTGACAACGCATAAATGATGTACCCTCCCTCTCACGTGCATCTTGTTTAACCTGAATGACTCATGTGTGTGTGTGTGCGTGTATGCTATCGTGTGTGGACCTTAGCTCTGATTGGTTTGATGCGTGAATTTGTGTGATGATCTTGCATGGAGATTGATCCAACGTCTGTTATGTTGCCAACACATTAATGAATGTGTGGTCTTGCACGTGTTCTTTATCTTAGTCTGAATTGATTGTGTGTGTGTGAGTGTAGGAGAATTATCATGTGCTTGCTTTATAGACTGTTGGATTAGCATGCTTTAATGGTTGATATTGATTGACCTGATTGTGTGGCCATGATTGCATCTCTATGTTAATTGATCACGCACATTATCACACACAAGCACACTTGTTGGACTAGGTTTATATTTGATATCTGCACCCCCATTGTCTGAGCCCAATATTATTCTGAACATGAGAATTGCTATGTCTGCACCCCCTGTTCTCTCTTTCTTTTCTTTTAATTTCTTTTTCATACTTGTTTCATAATTGATTCTTAAAAATACTAATTGGTCTCTAAAATTCCAAAATTAATTCATGTGACATCTTAACATGTTTAAATAATTTTCTAATTTTTTTAATTCTGATTTTTGTGATTTTTTACACATTATTTCATATTTTCTTTTCAATTTCTTTTTGAATGCTCTTATTCATTGACACTTGCACTTGCATGATTTCTTTCTCTCATCTCACATCATATTTTTGATTCATTCTTTTTGTATTGATTAGATAACATCTTAAAGTTCCTAAAACAAATTTTTTCTGATTTTTAAAGTCATTATATCATACCTTTTGACGTTCATCTTTGTACCTTCTTGTGATGCGTTTCAATATGACCTTGTTGATTTGTTTGAGCATGTTTCATTTTGTTTTTTGCCATGAGCTGTTGATACTTGATTTGCTTCTGATTTAGATTATTTAGAGCCAATTTTCATGATTTTAATATGTACTTTTGATATTTGTTTAGAGCTTTACATTTGAAGCCATCTTTGTGCATATTCTTATACTTCCTTCTAGCTTAATTTTAATGAGGCACTTGTGCCACCCTTTCTTGTTTGCTTTGTGTGAAATTAGAGGTTTCATTTAGAAGATTATAGTTCTTTCTTATCTCAATTATAGGTCATGTTGGTTTATACTTGCATTTGGTTTGTGTTTATGCATTTTAACTTACCTTTTTGACATGTTTTCACATCTTATCTACTTTTGTGCTTAACATGAATTGTGTTTGCATTTGGTATGCCATCTCATTCTTTCCATTTGCATTTCACTATTGATATGTGACTGCCCATATACATTCATCAATCATTTTATATGATGTGCATCTTTGATATGTAACTTTGTGCATCTTAGTGAAACTTGTTTCTCATTCTTTTCTCTTTCTCATATTTTCTTCTTACATCATTTCATTTATGAATTATAGGATGATTCATATGCATGTTAAGCCATTTGTAAGTGGTATATGATTCTGACTTTGACCTTTGTGAAGCATTATGGCATGATCACTTTGCATTCCCACTCATCTTCCATCTATTCTTTTCATGAGTGCACTTCTTTGATGTTTAGGATATTTGGTTGTGTTTAGTTCACTCCTGTTTAACATCTTAACCTTAGGGAGCATCCTTTAGACATAGGTTCTGACTTTGATTGATTTTAATCTCTTAGAATCCTTATTCATTGATTCTTGTTTTGTTTGATCATTACTTGTTATTCTTTCTTTATTCCACTACTTGTAAATAGTTTGTTGAACTAACCTTTTCATGTAGGTGCAAATGGTAAGTAAGTGTGTGGATATGCTTCCACATATAATTCTTTCTTTCATTTTCTCTTATTTCTTTTAATGATCCAACTTGTGATCATGATAAGCATTTATATGCTTTCCTTGAATAACCTCTTTCTTCTCCCTTTTGAGTTACAACTCATCTTTTACTTTAGAAGTGAGTTGTTTAATTCAATATTTTTCTCCTTTCTCTTAGGATTAGATTTCTTAAACCACATTAACCATAAGATCTCAAAGCATGATAACATTAGGGTGAGTCTTAGTCCCCCTTAGATTTCACCTTTACTCCATTTGAGTCTCTTCTTCTCATCTCAAAACAAAAGTAAAAAACACTTAATAAAGGTTAAACGTGTATTACGCTTGAGCCTTAAATGTGGGAAGTGAATAATGGGGGGGGTTTCCCTTCATTCTTCTAGGGTACTTAGTGTACGTCATGTTGGGGACGATACGCGACGTATTCGTTCCTATGTTGTAGATTTGGGTGCAATGCAAGTTACAAATAACTGCAAAAACACTTATTTCTAAAAAACTTCAAACAAACAATAACATATTTCCTTTGGGAATTCTCTTCTCATCTCATTCGTTCCTTCCTTAAGGATGCGTCATTTCCGTTCTACCGCAAACAGGCAACGCGTACGTCTCCCAACAGCGAGCTGCAACACCTAACTGCTAGGACGCGAACGTTGACGTTTCCGCTAAAAAACACAAACAACTTTTCCCTAGGTGAGGGGAACTACGTCGCTCTGATTCTCATGTTCCCGATGAGATACGTAGGCAGTGGGGTAGGTCCCATTCGAGCACTTCTTTTATTTTCCCTACATTTGTTTCGCTTTCTATTTTCATTCCTTTTCCAGTTCCTTTTCCAGTATCCTTTCCTTTGATCGAGACAAGCAAGCGTGGATCCCATCGGGTACGATGGACGCGTGGGGGTGCTAATACCTTCCTCGCGCGTAACCGACTCCCGAAACTAGTTCTCTTGGTCACAAGACCATGCTCTTTCCTTCCCTCAGGTTTATGCAGTGTTTCCTTTCCCTCTCTTGGGATAAATACACATTGCTGGCGACCCTGTTTCGGTGCCACTTTCGCGTTTGTACTTGGATGAAAATCCCGGGAGCGACAACTGGCGACTCTGCTGGGGAAATTCGAGAATCTCTGGTTTCCTAAGCGAGTCAATCCTAGCGCTTGTCTGTTTTTCTTTCATTGGGTGTCTTTATGGAGCTGTAGTGTTGTTTTTTGCTGTTTTACTGTATTGCTGTTTATAGTATTACTGCTTTACTGTATTTATCGCATTCACTGCATTCATATCACTATTATGTTGGACTGTGCTGTTGTTTTCTGTTTGGCGGGTAGGGTGTTCTGAGAGATAAGCCCACTACCCAGGCTTGAGCATACACATAGGTATTAGTGTGGGTGGACGTGTCGCTCTCGTGGTGTTTGGCCACGTGTGGGTGTTCACGAGACCTACAACCAGACGAGGTTCTATCCGGAGCTATCTGCTACTGTATGTTTGATACAGGCCAGTAGATATTCTCTGGAGGAATTGTCGACTCTGGTGACCATTCCCGAGAACTCAGTTACGACACTCCTCCCGAG
The DNA here is from genome assembly GCA_022829125.1 of Lathyrus tuberosus. Classification (NCBI taxonomy): domain Eukaryota; kingdom Viridiplantae; phylum Streptophyta; class Magnoliopsida; order Fabales; family Fabaceae; genus Lathyrus; species Lathyrus tuberosus. The sequence continues at coordinate 2,805,936 of JALAZF010000179.1, forward strand.
TTATGACAGTGGCAGACCACACTTTATGGCAAACCCATTGCACATTCTCGATCTGAGGACCCAATGCTGGGAACTTGCTATAAGATATCCTTTTTGAGGGGAATCAGTTGAGGCCTCCTCGATTGATGATGATGCCAAACCAGAAATGGTGAACGTATTATCATTTCTCGACCTGAGAGCTCGTGATATTGAGGATCCTCGCCTTTCTAATACCCACATGTGAGAGGGGCGGGTTGTTTACAGGTTTGTAGGTAACCTTGACTTTCAACATACCTGGTACACTGGATTTCTTATCAGTATGGTTTATCTGCGTGGTTACTCTGTTGTTCTGGAATTCTGGAGAACTTGAGCCTTGAATTTATGCAACTACTATAGTACAACACATACACGTGGCACTTTGATCCCATGCCATGCATTGCATCTTTTTCTCTAACATTCATATTTTTTCATTTTCCAGGTAGTATCTGATTTTGATTCCAGTCAAAGAGCAGTCATAGGGATGGACACCAAGAAGGGTAGGAAGAATATAATTGTGTACAACTTCCCGAAGCTTATCCTGGGTCAGATTTGTAGATTACAAGAGATGGCCAGTCCAGAAGTGTTAGGAATGTTTGGAGAGAAGTATGGTTGGATCCTATCCTTTGTTCGTAACATCAGTGAATATGAATATAACGGCTTGCACACCTTGATGCAGTTCTATGATCCATCCCTGAGATGCTTTGTGTTGACAGATTATGTCTTGGTTCCCACTCTGGAGGAGTATTCTAACATCCTGGGAATTTCCATCAAAGAAGGTGTTCCTTTCTGTGGTTCGAAGGCAGATCTTGATTTCTAAGTTGTGGCTGGTGCTCTTTATTTGAGGAAGTCAACTTTGGAAGCTGGTATTTCTGGCAAGGGAAAGGTTCATGGATATCACCTATCATACTTGGCAAACAAGGCTCAAGAGGCAGCAAAGGAGAAGAAGTGGAATGTCTTCAATGCAGTGTTGGCTCTCTGTGTATATGGTATTGTCTTGTTCCCGAATGAGCCTGATTTTGTTGACATGGATGCTATCAGAATATTTGTATCTCAGAATCCGGTGCCGACCTTATTAGGAGATCTCCATTATGCTTTATACAACAGGAACGAGAAGAAACAAGGTGGGACAGTTCATTGTTGTGCACCTCTTTTCTATAAGTGGTTTGCCAATCGTCTACCCCAGTCAGGTGCTTTCAAGGATAATAAGGGTTCCCTGAAATGGAGTCAACGTATGATGGGCCTAGATGCTAAGGATATTGTTTGGGTGAATCACGGAGTGTTGGGTAAAGACATTTTGCACAGTTGTGGTGAATACCCCAATGTCCCGTTGATAGGGAGGAAAGGGGGTATCAACTATAACCCTTCCTTGGCTATCCGGTAGTTTGGGTATGCCCTAAGAAGTCCCCCAGTTGAAAAGGAGTTGGAAGAGTCTCTATATTTTCACATGGCTGACGATGGATTAGATGTGGCACAAAAAGCTTCCGGAGCATGGCTCAGTAAACAGAAGAGAGGAAAGACCGTGTGGGGTTTGCCTAACAATCAAACTTTCCCTCCATATGAGCAATGGATAAAGAAGAGGGCCGAAGAGTACTATTTGCCTTTTGATTAGGCGCCTCCCTTGTATCCCAAAGTGATAGAGGAAAGAATCACTGTACCAATTGAAGAATTCGATAAGCAGCGAAAAGTGGTGCAAGATTTGAGAGAGGAAAATGCTGGTATGAGTAGTAGGCTTCAGGGCGCTTTACATGACAACTTGGAGTTGATATGGAAGGTCCAAGATTTGACAAAGCGATTGGGAAAAAGGGAGAAGGATCTTGATGACAGAGCTCAGCACTGTAGAAAGATCAGTATGACCGCTGAATCATCCGGCAAAGCCTACAGGGAAACCAAAAAGCTCTTGGCCAAAACTGAAGACAAGCTTGCTACGTATAAGGAGATGTGGGAAGAGCTTAAGATTGAGAATGGGGAGTCAAAAGAAGAGCTTCAAAGAATGAAGGAAGACAAGAATCACTTCTCTGGTAAGTGGAAGGAATCCCTGAAAGAAATTGAAGAGCTCAAGCTGCAAGCGGGAATCAAGAAGTCAAGGCGCGAAGGCAATGACGTTGAAGAGCAGATTGCCAGGTTGAATCAGGATATCGAGAAGAGAAATAGACTGATCAAGGGGTTGCTAGAGAAACCTACTCATCCAGACACTGTGAACCTTCTTGAAGAGATTGAAGCCAGTTTATTTGGAATTAATGTGTAGTAATGTTGCTGTTTGTATTTTGCTATGATTACAATCAGGATTGTTGATGGAATCACTTTTGATTGTATTGAACCTATCTGTATGTTTTCTTATGATATGATATTACAATATTTGGTTCAGCTGTATCTGTCTCTACATCTCTCAGTTTTCAAAAGGTGTCTTCATTTGTTTGATTCTGCAATATTTCTGGATTCAGATTTATTTTCCGATGTTGTGTCCGATCCCTTGCCCGATTTTAAAGCTGGAATCAAAACAGATATGCCCGGGAAATGTTTAAATATGATTGTTTGCATTTTTGCATTTGCATCCTCATAATCATAAGCATTTTTGCATAGCAGGTACTTGCTCCGGCCTTTCTAACCTTTATTCAGTTTCAGGCATTATAGCTGAGAATCACATTCACCGATACTCAACTCGAAGAAATCAAGCAAGGATAATGGATCAAATGCAGAATGATTTGGCTGAAATGAGGGCACGTATGGACCAGTTCATGACCCTCATGACTGGTATGGCACAGACTCAAGAAAGATTGAGGCTTTTGGTCGAGCGTCCAGAAACCACGCCTTAAGGTAATCAAGTTGACAATTTAGAGACAAGGGGCACTCCTCCTCCTGTTGGCAATCCTCCTCCTGTTGGTAATCTGGGTAATGGAAATGTCAGAAATATTGCTGGTGTTATTCAGGAAGATGTTCAGGAAGACCAATTCACCCTGATGGATGCTGATATGGGTAATCCTGGTGACTAAAGGTATGATGAGGTGGCTGAGAAGATCAGGGCTATAGAGTACAAGAATTCTCTAGGCATTGATGTCACTAGTTTGGGTCTGGTACCAGGAGTCAGAATTCCTCCAAAGTTCAAGCCGCCCACTTTTAACAAATATCATGGCAATACGTGTCCCCAGACACATATTCAGGCTTATTTTGGGAGGATCTCAGCCTACACTGATGATGAGAAGTTATGGATGCATTACTTTCAAGACAGTTTGGTCGGAGCTTCATTGACTTGGTACATGAAATTGAATAGAGCTGCTGTGAGGAGCTGGAAGGATCTGGCAGAAGCGTTCCTGAAGCAGTACCAGTATAATATCGACATGGCGCCCAACCGCACTCAACTGCATAGGTTGTCACAAAATGCTAAGAAAAGTCTCAAGGAATAAGCTCAAAGGTGGAGAGAAATGGCTGCTCAGGTTCAACCCCCTTTGCTGGATAGAGAAATGGCAGATATGTTCATGGGCACCCTGCAAGGGGCATTTCTTGAAAGATTGGCTGCTTGTCCATCGACCGGATTTTTTGATATCGTGATTGCTGGAGAAAGGATCGAGAGTCTGTTGAAACTCGGGAAGATACAAGATGTAAGTGGGGCTGGCTCTTTTGGAACAAAGAAACCCTTTGCTAATGATCAGAAAAGAAGAGAAGGTGATACAAATGCTGTGTATAGAGGACGGGGAAGAGGACGTTCTCAGGCTTATCACCAAGTAGGTGCAGTGACGATCCCAACACCATCTATTCAACAACAACAACCACAACAGTAGGCTCAGCAGCAACAACAACAACCTCCTTTCTAGCAAAGGTCTAGGTAGAGGGACCGTAAGATTGACCCTCTCCCTATGACTTATTCAACATTGTTACCTCAGTTACTCCAATTGATGTTGGTTGAACTTCGTACCATGAGACCTCCTGCCGCTGGCAACTTGCCACCTAATTTTGATGTTAACGCTCGTTGTGATTTCCATTCAGGTGCTCAGGGGCATACCACTGAAAAGTGTTGGGCATTTCAGAATAAGGTGCAAGACTTGATCGATGCTAAAGCAATCAATTTCTCTCTGCCTCCTAATGTTATCCAGAACCCCATGCCTAATCATGGTGTGGCAGATGTGCACGCTATTGAGGATGGAAAGAGGCTGAACTTGGTGGCAGATATCAATCAGGTGAAGACCTCATTGTTGGTGGTGAAAGATCGTCTGTTGAAGGGACAAGTGTTCCCAGGTTGTGATCAAGATTGTGTTGAGTGTATGAGTCAAGAGAATGGCTGTGATAAGTTGAGAATCGGTTTGCAGAATCTGATTAATGAGGGTCGTCTATAGTTTGACCGGGTTGTGAAAGATATTGATGAGGTGTCAACTGTGACAATTTATTATACTCCCGCTGAAATTCAGGTGCCTGCAAGTATAGCTCCTGTGGCAAGTGTTGTTCAAGAAAGATCCAGTCCTGTTACCATCACAGTGCCAGGACCAGTTCCGTTTACATCTACGAAAGCAATCCCATGGCACTATGGGGCAGACGTGTATTATGAAGGGAAAAAGCAGGAAGTCAGGACATCAGCCAGTTCAAATATTGATAATGTGGGTGGTGTAGGTGGCTTTACTAGGAGTAGAAGGTTGTTTGCTCCCCAAACTTTGCGCAGTGATAAAGAAGTTGAGGCTGCGGCAAAGGCTAAAGGAAAACAGGTGGCTGAGAGTGTGCCTGTGCCTGAAACAGAGACCAAGATTACCTTTGACAATGAGGTAGAAGAGTTTATGAGGATAATAAAGAAAAGTGATTATAAAATTGGCGATCAATTGAACCAAATGCCCTCGAAGATCTCAATTTTGTCATTATTGATGTGTTCTGATGCACACCGAGAAGCTTTGCTAAAAGTATTGAAGAGAGCTTATGTTCCACAGGAAATTACTGTCAATCAGCTTGAGGGTGTGATTTCTAATGTCAATGTCAGCCATGGATTGGGTTTCACGAGCAAAGATTTGACTCCTAAAGGTAGAAACCACAACAAAGCTTTGCACATCACAATGGAGTGCAGGGGTGCAGTGTTGTCTCATGTGTTGGTAGACACTGGTTCCTCGCTCAATGTCTTGCCTAGGAAGGCGCTGATGAAGCTAGAAGTTGATGGATTGATTTTAAGGCCAAGTGATTTGGTTGTCAGAGCATTCGACGGGACGAAAAGATCAGTGTTTGGTGAAGTGGAATTATCGATGCAAATTGGACCTCAAGTGTTCAAGTCTACATTCCATGTGATGGATATACAACCTGCTTATAGCTGCTTATTAGGTCGCCCTTGGATTCATGCGGCCGGGGCTGTTACATCCACATTACATCAGAAGCTGAAATACGAGTTTGAGGGACAAGTAGTGACTGTGTGTGGTGAAGAGGACATTTTTGTCAGTCATTTGTCCACGTTCAAGTATGTTGAGATGGATGGGGAAATCCACGAAATGCTTTGCCAGGCGTTTGAAGCAGTGAATATTGATAAAGTGTCTGAATCTTCCCTTATGCCAGATAGAGCCGGCACCTCCATTTCATCCTATAAGCAAGCTGTTGAGTTTGTCAGAGCAGGTAATGCCCAAGGCTGGGGTAAGCTGATAGAGACACCAATGAAGGAGGACAAGTTTGGTATTGGCTATCAACCCTCTATGACTTCAGTTGCAGAGAACAGTGGACCCATCACTTTCAGCAGTGGGGGAATCATTTACCCAGACCAGTCTTGTGCAGCTACAGAGGATGGCATTGACAGTGACAGTGACTTGGACAATTGGGTACGCCCACGTGCCCCGGGACAATAGTTGCAGAATTGGTCCATTGAAGAAGTCATTCAAGTTACTCTTCAAACAAAGTAATTTTCTTTGTTTTTTTAACCATAATGCATGTTAAAATCTTGTGCTCTGCCCAAGGCGTATAGATTCATTTGTAGGGCCACCTTGTTTTCATTTGCAATTTTAATCATCAATAAAGGACGTTTTGCACTCAAAGTTCGTTCTCTGTCTTTCATTTTTACTTTTGCACAAAAATAATAAAATGGCAATGTTTCGTTTATTTTTGTTTTAAAATAAATTCTAAAATAAAGCATGAACCCGTTCGTGCAGACTTGATCCTCCAGATTCCATTAATAACTGTTCTGCTATGGCTATGTATGACTTTGACAAACCCATTTATCAAGCCAAAGAAGGGGATGAGAAGGGCTGTGAACTCCCTGAGAAACTGGCCAGATTGTTAAAATAAGAGGAAAAGGTCATCTAGCCTCATCAAGAGACTATAGAGATCATCAATATTGGTACTGAGGATGCCAAGAAAGAGATCAAGATTGGCGCCAGCCTGCAAGCAGATGTGAAGAAAGCTTTGACTGAGATGTTGTGTGAATATGTTGATATGTTCGCCTGGTCGTATCAAGACATGCCAGGGTTGGATACTGATATTGTTGTACACAGGCTGCCATTGAGAGAAGAATGCCCGCCAGTCAAGCAAAAACTTCGTCGGACTCATCCCGATATGGCCATAAAGATCAAAGAAGAAGTTCAGAAGCAGTGGGATGCAGGATTTCTTGCTGTGACTAATTATCCTCCCTGGGTAGCCAACATCGTGCCGGTACCAAAGAAAGACGGAAAGGTGAGAATGTGTGTGGATTATCGAGATCTTAACAAAGCTAGTCCGAAAGATGATTTTCCACTACCCCACATCGATGTGCTGGTTGACAATACAGCTCAATTTTCAGTGTTCTCGTTTATGGACGGTTTCTCCGGGTACAACCAGATCGAGATGGCACCTGAGGATATGGAGAAGACCACGTTCATTACCCCATGGGGTACATACTGTTATAAGGTGATGCCTTTTGGGTTGAAAAACGCAGGGGCAACGTATCAGCGGACAATGGTAACATTATTTCACGACTTGATTCACAAAGAGATTGAATGTTATGTGGATGACATGATTGCCAAGTCGCGAACGGAGGAAGAACATCTGATTAACTTGAAAAAGTTGTTTGAAAGGTTGAGAAAGTTCCGTTTAAGGTTGAATCCGAACAAGTGCACTTTTGGGGTGCGTTCTGGAAAGTTGCTGGGTTTCATTGTGAGTGAAAAAGGGATTGAGGTTGATCCTGCCAAAGTGAAAGCAATACAAGACATGCCTGAACCGAGAACAGAAAAAGAGGTTCGTGGTTTTCTGGGTAGATTGAACTACATTGCAAGGTTCATATCTCACCTAACAGCCACATGTGAACCAATTTTCAAACTGCTAAGGAAAGATCAAACGGTCAGGTGGAATGACGATTGCCAATTGGCGTTCGATAAAATAAAAGAATACTTGCAGGAACCTCCAATCCTCATGCCTCCAGTTTCAGGAAGACCTTTGATAATATATTTGACAGTGCTTGAAGGTTCTATGGGTTGTGTTCTCGGTCAACACGATGAGACAGGTAGGAAGGAGCATGCTATCTACTACCTGAGCAAAAAGTTCAACGACTGCGAGTCCCGATACTCAATGCTTGAGAAGACATGCTGTGCACTTGCATGGGCTGCTAAGTGATTGAGGCAGTATGTGATCAGGCACACAACTTTGTTGATTTCAAAAATGGATCCTATCAAATACATTTTCGAGAAACCAGCACTGACAGGCAGAGTTGCACGGTGGCAAATGGTTTTGACAGAATATGATATCCAGTATACTTCTCAAAAGGCCATCAAAGGAAGTATCTTGTCAGACTATCTTGCGCAACAGTCGATTGATGATTACCAACCCATGAAGTTTGATTTCCCTGATGAGGACATCATGTTTCTCAAAGCTAAAGATTGAGAGGAACCACTCCCGGAGGAGGGGCCAGACCCTGAATCCAAATGGAGCTTGATGTTTGATGGGGCCATCAACATGAATGGGTGCAGAGTTGGAGCAGTTCTTATCACGCCGGAAGGTGTTCATATGCCTTTCACTGCCCGAATAACTTTCGGGTACACCAACAATGAAGCAGAGTATGAAGCTTGTATAATGGGTAGTGAGGAGGCAATTAATCTGCAAATTAAGACCCTCGATATCATCAGTGATTCAGCTTTGGTAATCAATCAAGTGAAAGGGAGTTGGTACACGCACCAAGCGAATCTAGTGCCGTATAGAGATTATACGAGGAGATTGCTGACATTTTTCACGACAGTGAAGCTGTACCATATTCCTCGAGATGAGAATAAGTTTGCTGATGCCTTGGCCACATTGTCTTCCATGATCAAAGTACAAAGGTGGAACCATGTACCTAAGATTGAAGTGTCTCGTCATGATAGACGTGCATTTGTGTTTGCTGTTGATGCAACGTATGATGATAAGCCATGGTTTCATGACATCAAGTGTTTCTTGAAAAGTCAAGAGTACCCGCCTGGGGCATCTACTAAAGATAAGAAGACGTTGAGAAGGTTGTCTGGTAGCTTCTTCTTGAATCAAGATGATGTGTCGTACAAACTGAATTTTGACATGGTTCTGCTCAGATGCATGGATAGACACGAAGCAGACTTGTTAATGCAGGAAGTACATGAAGGCTCTTTCGGTACCCATGCCGGAGGACATGCAATGGCAAAGAAACTATTAAGGTCAGGATATTATTGGTTGACGATGGAGGTAGATTGTTACAAGTACGCCCGCAAGTGTCACAAATTCCAGATTTATGCAGACAAAGTGCACGTTCCTCCAAATCCGTTGAGTGTCATGTCCTCGCCTTGGCCTTTTGCAATGTGGGGCATTGATATGATCGGGAAAATTGAGCCTACTGCTTCAAACGACCATCCTTTCATCTTGGTCGCCATTGATTACTTCACAAAATGGGTTGAAGCATCATCTTATGCCAATGTCACTAAGCAGGTGGTAGCTCATTTCCTGAAACGGGATATCATTTGTCGCTACGGAGTGCCAGAGAGAATCATTACTGATAATGGTTCTAATCTGAATAACAAAATGATGGCTGAGCTGTGCCGGGACTTCAAAATTGAACATCACAATTCTTCTCCGTATCTCCCGAAGATGAATGGCGCTGTGGAGGCGGCCAACAAGAATATTAAGAAGATTGTGCAGAAAATGGTTGTCACATATAAAGATTGGCATGAGATGCTACCATTCGCCTTGCATGGGTACCGAACGTCAGTACGCACGTTCACTGGGGCAACACCATTCTCACTTGTATACGGTATGGAGGCAGTACTACCGGTTGAAGTTGAGATTCCGTCCCTCAGAGTCATGATGGATGTCAAGTTAGATGAAGCTGAGTGGGTTCGTGCCAGATTTAATCAGTTGAGCCTTATTGAAGAGAAGAGACTGGCGGCTGTGTGCCATGGGCAGTTATACCAGCGGAGGATGAAACATGCATTCGACCAAAATGTGCGTCCTCGGGTTTACAAGGTTGGAGATATGGTACTCAAAAGGATCTTTCCTCCTAGTACATATCACAGGGGCAAATGGACTCCCAATTATGAAGGTCCATTCGTGGTTAAAAAGGTCTTCTCGGGCGGAGCCTTGTTATTTACAACCATGGACAACGAAGACTTTCCATCCCCTGTCAACTCAGACGTAGTCAAAAAATACTTCGCATAAATAGACTTGCTGGACAAAAAAAAAAGAGAAAAGTCCAGAAAAAAAGGGCATCCCGGCGGACCACAAAAACAGAATAAAAAGGTTCGGGCAAAAATTAGGGATATAACATAAAAAATGGTACACCCGGTGAGTTGAAAATCTGCAAGGACAACTCAGGCAAAAAAGGGTATCCCGATGGATTGAAAACCCGAAAGGGCGGTCCATGCAAAAGAGGGATTTTAGCGAATGACTGCGGTCTGAGTCATCTGTACTCCATCACCATTTCAGCAACTGACTATCCAAAGGGTAGGAATCAGTCTAATCACTCCTCAGAAGGCAAGGTCAGGGAGTCTTGAAGGCATACTGGCCATAGCAGAATTGAAACTCAGTGGAATGCCGTTTTCACTTTGCCATTAGGATAGTTTCTTTTCTCAATTTACAGCAATATCCTCTTTCCAGGGTTTGCTTCCCAATTGTACTTGTCTATTCTGGGCATTTCAATCAATAAATTGAATTTCAGTCAAAAGCTTCTTATTTTGTTTTTACTGCTTTGTTTGCAAAAACGTCTGAATTTTTGATAAAACATTGCATTTGAAAACATTGTGACCTTACAAATAACATGCGCAGAAAAACATGTAAAATCACTTTGAATGTTGAGTAATCTTGGATGGTGGATTCAAACCACACAATATCCTGGGGCATGTGTGCATATTCTGTTGTTGCAGGTAACAAGTACAAGTTTTCCAAGAACAGAGATCATGATTTCTAGACGAGGAATCACTTACCCCCATGCAGAAGACTGGGGCTGGCAGGTTCAAGAAAAGGTTCACATGTCACCTTTGGTCACAACGTTTACTGATTGAGTCCATCATTTGGCTATCGATCGCTCGTGACGATTCGATATCGACAAGTTAATTCCAACTGGGATCATTGTATCTTATTAAGTCGATTATCCTATTCAGCACTTCCAACAGCTACAAGCTTTTCTGTGTCGATAACAGTTGTGAATCCCCAGTAGAGTTGCTTCGCAGACTTCGCAGTTAATGTTCAAGACTCAAAGGGTGTCCAGGAGTTTGAAGATGCCAAATCTTTTGTAAAATCCTCTTGGGACGATTTCTTCAGATCAGTTGCGTAATCTGGGGCAAAAGCGAGTTTGTGATCCTTCCCAAGCATGGGGCATCATAAAATTCCCCAGCGAGATGTGTTCCAGATCTATTATCTCCAGTAGGGTGACCTCTCAAGTCTCGACATGTGCTTAAGAGTTTGAAGATGCTTGGTCTTCTGTAAAATCCTCTTAAGGGACATTCCCCAGTGAGAGACGCTTTGAAGCAATTCTCCCCAGCAGAGTTTGTTGTCAACTCATTATCCCCAGTGGAGTTGTCGAACGAAAGGTTGCCAAACATGGGACGTTGTGGCTCTTATCCTAAGCTCGACAGTTTTGTTCCTCAACAGATTACCGTGGATTTGCTTTGTGTTTTCCCAGCAGATCTCAAGGGACTCTTTTTCAGCATGTTGCAATGGAATGTATTCCAACCAGGATTTGCGTATCCCCGACGGAATAGTTTCGGTCCCCAGCAAGATCGTGTCTTTGATAGTTGTATTCCCCACAGAGTTCAGCATTGAATCTTGTCAACAGTACTCCCCAGCTGAGTTATTTTTCTTCCCCGCAGAAGTTTAGCAGGTCAACAGAATCTCTTCCTCAGCAGAGTGTTAGCATATTCTCCTCGGGTTTGATAGATCCCCAAGCAGAGTTTAATGACTTGTCCTCTTCGGCAGAGTGTTAGTACATTCTTTCCCCAACCAAGTCAGAAAATTCTCATCCCCAGCGGAGTTGCTATGACCAGAATTTGTCCCTAGTCAGATGAAGTAGTTCCTGGCAAAGTCATCACTCTCCTACATCTCAAAGTCCAATTTATTTTTGGCAAGCGTGACAATTCGAAGCAAACAGATTGTTCATTCATTCTCCAACAGAGATACCATCCTTTCAGGAGTCTCTAAAGTCAAATTATTGATCATTGTTCCTCAGCAGAGTCAGCAGGGATGTCTGACATGTATGCAAAGCGTAATCCAATATTGGAATTTTGTCAAAGTTCAACCGTAGATTGGCAAAAGTCCATCCAAGGGTGGCAAATCAGCAAGTCAAACGGTAGATTGGCAAAAGTCCATCCAAGGGTGGCAATTCAGCTGCAAGTCCAACCGTAGATTGGCAAAAGTCCATCCAAGGGTGGCAAAGCAAGGCAAAGTCCAACCGTAGATTGGCAACAGTCCATCCAAGGGTGGCAAATCAGCTGCAAGTCCAACCGTAGATTGGCGAAAGTCCACCCGCAGTGTGGCAAGTCAGTAGTCATCTGACTCCATTCAAAAAGACAGTTTAAAGTCCAACCGTAGATTGGCGAAAGTCCACATGCAGTGTGGCAAGTCAGTAGTCGTCTGACTCCATTCAAAAAGACAATTTAAAGTCCAACCGTAGATTGGCGAAAGTCCACCCGCAGTGTGGCAAGTCAGTAGTCGTCTGGCGTCGTACAAAAGACATTGCTAAAGTCCACCCGTAGTGTGGCAGGCCAGTAGTCGTCTAGCATTGTACAAAAGGCGTTGTTAAAGTCCACCCGTAGCGTGGCAGGCCAGTAGTCGTCTGGCGTCATTCAAAAGACATCTCTCCAGTGCTATTCTTCCCATCAGAGTTTTTTATCCAAGCAGAGTTCATTTGGTGGGGTTTATATCCCTTTTCTTCTTCTCCACAGAGTGCAAATTTTCTGGTTATTTTTGGTATTCAATCCCTCCATACCTTGAAAGTCTAACAATAATCGCTATCATCCATTCAGGTCTACAGTGATTGAATAAGGGCAGGTGTAATACCCTAAAATTTTCCCTCTCATTTCTTCATATCATTTAGCATATGCTTTCATTTCATTGCATTGCATTCAAGCATAGAAAAATAAAACATAAAGCATTGCATTGCATCTTGCATAAGGGCATGAGATCAGTTGATTCTCAAAGGTGTTGATCATCCAAAGCAAGGGAATAAGAGCCAAGGGTCTCTCAACAAGTCTCAAGGGTTTCTTACATCATATATCACCCCATTTGATCTCACAAGGCATTGGAAGATGGGAATTCATTAAGAGGATTGGACAGTGCATCATCTCCTACACAAGACAATCTAAAATTGGGATCTGACCCCCAAATGGGCAAGCTCTTTGAGTTTTTATCACCTCCAAATGTCATATCTCCTCTTTGTTAGATAGGATATACATCATATTTAGAGGAATTTGGATTTGGAGGATGTGTTATTTCCTCCTAACCAGAGGGTGCCAAAATTAGGGTTTGACATAAAATTAGTTTATTTCTGATTTTTTGGACAAACCCTGATCTCATGGTGTTCCTTATGTTCTTAAGTGTATAGGGATGGAAATTTTCCCATCAATTGGTTTCAGAAGGGTTTCAATTGGTCAGAAGATTCAAAATCAAGAAATTGGGGAAAAAGTCAACTGTGCAGTGAAAAAAGTCAACTCCTGACTTTTTAAGGGCAAATTCATGAAATTCATGTTATATATGTTCATTGGACAAGATTTGATCAAGAAATGGTGGAAGAATCATGAAAAATCAAGAAATCACAAAACTGCCAAAAATAGAAACTTTAGGGTTTCCAAAAATGGCAAGTTTGGACCATTTTGCACTACACTTTGGGGCTCTCTTTCTTCAAGATAAAAGTTCCAAACTTCAGGCCCAAGTTGAACCAATTAAAGTTCATGTTCTAAGCTCCAAATCCATATAAAGAACTCTTCCATTGGATCAAAATTGAGGGAGTTATGATCAATCAAAATTTGACAAAACTAGGTCACAAACCAAGTCATGACCAAGCAAGACCAGACCCATGCGCCATAATTTCATCAAACATGTGGTGGGAAAAATATCAAGCTACTTTTCTCATTAAAGGAAGCCTCAAATGAAAAAATGTTGAACATCAAAGTTGTTCATCTCAATGTTCTCTTCAACTTTGATGTTGGACATTTTTCCATTTGAGCAAGTTAAGATGGAGTTATGATGGTCCCAAGATGAAGTGTTCATGCTGAAAATCCACAAGTCACATTGCCATGCCATGCCTCATCCTACCACACCCACAACTCAGTTTTGTATCCTTGAGTTCATGGCCATTTTCAAGAGTGTTTGAGGTCCTATTTCAAGGCAATTTCCATACCAATCTTATTCTCCCATGTCCCCTCTTTTATTTGCCCCCAAAATCATGCATTACCATCCATTCATGTGGGATATTTCCATCCTCAAACATCCATTGTTGCATTAAGTATGTTACTGCTACAAAATCAGAAAATTAATAACATTGTTGTTGGATTAAAACAAATCACATGCACACATCCCACACTAGCTGTCTTTTTCTTCTTTAAGCCAAACAAATCCTCCTTACACCCTACACTCACCATGCCATCATATATGAGAAAGGAAATAAAACTTGCACTGAAAATCTCCTTGCTGCAGCAATACTCTCATCACCACCTCTCATTTCTAATCCTCACCATAACACCATCAACATTCCTCACCATATCACAACCAAAACTAACTCGCCCTAACTAACTTGACTCAGTTAGTTAGAGGCAACTCACTTAACCCACCTTGAACTCACTAAACTGACTCATTTAACCATGAGTTAAACATCTAAACTCAACATATATAAAGAAAAATCACTCACAGTTTCAGGGGGAACTCTCATATTTTTCATTCTCACCAAAATCATTCTTATTCTTTCTCTCTGAACTCTCTCACTCTCTTCACGAATTCATCTTCCTCATTCATCCATTGTCCATTGTTTGGTGTTTCTGAATCAGGAACAAACAAGATCAGCACCAATCCTTCAAGCATAACATCACGGTTTTGAATCTTCATCTATTTTCCTTCAAGACTTCAAGCTTTCAGTGGCATTTATTTTGCTGATTCCAAGCTCACGAACTAAGAGAGGATCTCTGGTTTTCTTTTGCTTCAAGTTTCTGCAAACTTCAGGTTCCAATTCCTCAAACTTTATTGCATAAATCTATATTGTTTTAACTTGTTTTTTCTGTGGTTTTTAGCTTACTAGAAGCTATGTGCGTCCTGGCTAGTTGATAGGCTCTTTAGGAGCATAGTTGGAAAATTAGGGCAAAAGTGTTTGGATGTTGTTCTTGCTATGTGTGCATGATATGTTGATTCTATTCTTGGATTCATGATGTACGTAAATTGAGCTTTCGATTAGTACCATTTTTGTGCATTTCTGGAAGATGTAAGAGTTACAGGTGGTGGCGTTTCACCGGAGAAGACGACCGGAGGTCCTTCTCCGGCCGGTGGCATTTATCAGTAAGGGTTTGTGGTTTTAAATCATGGCCATTAGATTGCTTGCATCGTGTGGTTGTGATGTTGACAATGCATAAATGATGTACCCTACCTCTCACGTGCATCTTGTTTAACCTGAATGACTCATGTGTGTGTGCGTGTATGCTATCGTGTGTGGACCTTAGCTCTGATTGGTTTGATGCGTGAATTTGTGTGATGATCTTGCATGGAGATTGATCCAATGTCTGTTATGTTGCCAACACATTAATGAATGTGTGGTCTTGCACGTGTTCTTTATCTTAGTCTGAATTGATTGTGTGTGTGTGCGTGTAGGAAAATTATCATGTGCTTGCTTTATAGACTGTTGGATTAGCATGCTTTAATGGTTGATATTGATTGACCTGATTGTGTGGCCATGATTGCATCTCTATGTTAATTGATCACGCACATTATCACACACAAGCACGCATGTTGGACTGGGTTTATATTTGATATCTGCACCCCCATTGTCTGAGCCCAATATTATTCTGAACATGAGAATTGCTATGTCTGCACCCCCTATTCTCTCTTTCTTTTCTTTTAATTTCTTTTTCATACTTGTTTCATAATTGATTCTTAAAAATACTAATTGGTTCTAAAATTCCCAAATTAATTCATGTGACATCTTAACATGTTTAAATAATTTTATAATTTTTTTAATTCTGATTTTTGTGATTTTTTACACATTATTTCATATTTTCTTTTCAATTTCTTTTTGAATGCTCTTATTCATTGACACTTGCACTTGCATGATTTCTTTCTCTCATCTCACATCATATTTTTGATTCATTCTTTTTGTATTAATTAGATAACATCTTAAAGTACCTAAAAATTTTTTTTTCTGATTTTTAAAGTCATTATATCATACCTTTTGATGTTCATCTTTGTACCTTCTTGTGATGTGTTTCAATATGACTTTGTTGATTTGTTTGAGCATGTTTCAATTTGATTTTTGCCATGAGCTGTTGATACTTGATTTGCTTCTGATTTAGGTTGTTTAGAGCCAATTTTCATGATTTTAATATGTACTTTTGATATTTGTTTAGAGCTTTACATTTGAAGCTATCTTTGTGCATATTCTTATACTTCCTTCTAGCTTAATTTTAATGAGGCACTTGTGCCACCCTTTCTTGTTTGCTTTGTGTGAGATTAGAGGTTTCATTTAGAAGATTATAGTTCTTTCTTAACTCAATTATAGGTCATGTTGGTTTATACTTGCATTTGGTTTGTGTTTATGCATTTTAACTTACCTTTTTGACATGTTTTCACATCTTATCTACTCTTGTGCTTAACATGAATTGTGTTTGCATTTGGTATGCCATCTCATTCTTTCCATTTGCATTTCACTATTGATATGTGACTACCCATATACATTCATCAATCATTTTACATGATATGCATCTTTGATATGTAACTTTGTGCATCTTAGTGAAACTTGTTTCTCATTCTTTTCTCTTTCTCATCTTTTCTTCTTACATCATTTCATTTATGAATTATAGGATGATTCATATGCATGTTAAGCCATTTGTAAGTGGTATATGATTCCTACTTTGACCTTTGTGAAGCATTATGGCATGATCACTTTGCATTCCCACTAATCTTCCATCTATTCTTTTCATGAGTGCACTTCTTTGATGTTTAGGATATTTGGTTGTGTTTAGTTCACTCCTGTTTAACATCTTAACCTTAGGGAGCATCCTTTAGACATAGGTTCTGACTTTGATTGATTTTAATCTCTTAGAATCCTTATTCATTGATTCTTGTTTTGTTTGATCATTACTTGTTATCCTTTCTTTATTCCACTACTTGTAAATAGTTTGTTGAACTAACCTTTTCATGTAGGTGCAAATGGTAAGTAAGTGTGTGGATATGCTTCCACATACAATTCTTTCTTTCATTTTCTCTTATTTCTTTTAATGATCCAACTTGTGATCATGATAAGCATTTATATGCTTTCCTTGAATAACCTCTTTCTTCTCCCTTTTGAGTTACAACTCATCTTCTACTTTAGAAATGAGTTGTTTAATTTAATCTTCTTCTCCTTTCTCTTAGGATTAGATTTTTTAAACCACATTAACCATAAGAGCTCCAAGCATGATAACATTAGGGTGAGTCTTAGTCCCCTTTAGATTTCACCTTTACTCCATTTGAGTCTCTTCTTCTCATCTCAAAACAAAGGTTAAACGTGTATTACGCATGAGCCTTAAATGTGGGAAGTGAATAATGTGGGGGGGAGGGGTTTCCCTTCATTCTTCTAGGGTACTTAGTGTACTTCCTGTTGGGGACGATACACGACGTATTCATTCCTATGTTGTAGATTTGGGTGCAATGCAAGTTACAAATAAATGCAAAAACACTTCTTTCTTAAAAACTTCAAACAAACAATAACGTCTTTCCTTCGGGAATTCTCTTCTCATCTCATTCGCTCCTTCCTTAAGGATGCGTCATTTCCGTTCTACCGCAAACAGGCAACGCGTAAGTCTCCCAACAGCGAGCTGCAACACCTAACTACTAGGACGCGAACGTTGACGTTTCCGCTAAAAAACACAAATAACTTTTCCCTAGGTGAGGGGAACTACGTCGCTCTGATTCTCTTGTTCCCGATGAGATACATAGGCAGTGGGGTAGGGCCCATTCGAGCACTTCTTTTATTTTCCCTACATTTGTTTCTCTTTCTATTTCCATTCCTTTTCCAGTATCCTTTCCTTACACCCTTTGATCGAGACAAGCAAGCGTGGATCCCATCGGGTACGATGGATGCGTGGGGGTGCTAATACCTTCCTCGCGCATAACCGACTCCCGAACCCAGTTCTCTTGGTCGCAAGACCATGCTTTTTCCTTCCCTCAGGTTTATGCAGTGTTTCCTTTCCCTCTCTTGGGATAAATACACATTGCTGGCGACTCTGTTTCGGTGCCACTTTCACGTTTGTACTTGGATGAAAATCCCGGGAGCGACAAATGTCAGTCATGGATTGGGTTTCATGAGCCGAGATTTGACGTCTGAAGGTAGAAACCACAACAAAGATCTGCATATTACAATGGAGTGTAAGGGTGCGGTGTTGTCCCACGTGTTGGTGGTCACTGGTTCCTCGCTCAATGTCTTGCCTAAGAAGGCACTGATGAAGCTGGAAGTTGGTGGATTGATTTTAAGGCCAAGTGATTTGGTTGTCAGAGCGTTCGATGGGACGAAAAGATCTGTGTTTGGTGAAGTAGAATTGCCTGTGCAAATTGGACCTCAAGTGTTCAAGTCTACATTCCACGTGATGGATATACAACCTGCTTATAGCTGTTTACTAGGTCGCCCATGGATTCATGCGGCCGGGGCTGTTACATCCACATTACATCAAAAGCTGAAATACGAGTTTGAGGGACAAGTCGTGACTGTGTGTGGTGAAGAGGAATTTTTTGTCAGTCATTTGTCCACATTCAAGTATGTTGAGATGGATGGGGAGATCCACGAAATGCTTTGCCAGTCGTTCGAGGCAGTGAACATTGATAAAGTGCCTGAATCTTCCCCTACACCAGATAGAGCCAGCACGTCCATTTCGTCTTATAAGCAAGCTGTCGAGGTTGTTAGAGAAGGTAATGCCCAAGGCTGGGGCAAGCTGATAGAGACATCAATAAAGGAGGACAAGTTTGGTATTGGCTATCAACCCTCTATGGATTCGGTTGCAAAGTACAGTGGACCCATCACTTTCAGCAGTGGGGGAATCATTTACCCAGACCAGTCTTGTGCAGCTACAGAAGATGGCATTGACAGTGATTGTGACTTAGACAATTGGGTACGCCCACGTGCCTCGGGACAACAATTGCAAAACTGGTCCGTTGAAGAAATCGTCCAAGTTACTCTTCAAACAGAGTAATTTTCTTTGTTTTTCTTTAATCATAATGCATGTTAAAATCTGGCGCTCTGCCCAAGGCGTTCAGATTCATTTGTAGGGCCACCCATTTTCATTTGCAATTTTAATCATTAATAAAGGACGTTTTGCACTCAAATTTTGTTCCCTGTCTTTCATTTTTTTATTTTTGCACAAAAAATTTAAAAATGGTAATATTTTGTTTCTTTTTGTTTTAAAATAAATTCTAAAATACAGCATGAACCCGTTCGTGCAGACTTGATCCTCCGGATTTCATTGATAACAGTTCTGCTATGGCTATGTATGACTTTGACAAACCGATTTATCAAGCCGAAGAAGGGTATGAGAAAGGCTGTGAACTCCCTGAGGAACTGGCCAGATTGTTATGTGGATGACATGATTGCCAAGTCGCGAACGGGGGAAGAACATCTTATTAACCTAAAAAAGTTGTTTGAAAGGTTGAGAAAATTCCGCTTGAGGTTGAATCCGAACAAGTGCACTTCGGGGTACGTTCTGGAAAGCTGCTGGGTTTCATTGTAAGTGAAAAAGGAATTGAGGTTGATCCTGCCAAGGTTAAAGTAATACAAGAAATGCCTGAACCGAAAACAGAAAAAGAGGTTCGTGGTTTTTTAGGAAGATTGAACTACATTGCAAGGTTCATATCTCACCTAACAGACACATGCGAACCAATATTCAAACTGCTTAGAAAAGATCAAACGGTCAGGTGGAATGACGATTGCCAAGTGGCATTCGATAAAATAAAAGAATACTTGCAGGAACCTCCAATTCTCATGCCTCCAGTTTCAGGGAGACCTTTGATAATGTATTTGACAGGGCTTGAAGGTTCTATGGGTTGTGTTCTCGGTCAACACGACGAGACAGGTAGGAAGGAGCATGCTATCTACTACCTGAGCAAAAAGTTCAATGACCGCGAGTCCCGGTACTCAATGCTTGAGAAGACATGTTGTGCACTTGCATGGGCTGCTAAGCAATTGAGGCAGTATATGCTCAGGCACACAACTTTGTTGATTTCCAAAATGGATCCTATTAAATACATCTTCGAGAAACCAACACTAACAGGCAGAGTTGCACGGTGGCAAATGGTTTTGACAGAATATGATATCTAGTATACTTCTCAGAAAGCCATCAAAGGAAGTATCCTGTCAGACTATCTTGTGCAACAGCCGATTGATGATTACCAACCCATGAAATTTGATTTCCCTGATGAGGAAATCATGTTTCTCAGAGCTAAAGATTACGAGGAACCACTGCCGGAGGAGGGGCCAGACCCTGAGTCCAAATGGAGTTTGATGTTTGACGGGGCTGTCAACATGAATGGGTGCGGAGTTGGAGCAGTTCTCATCACGCCGGAAGGTGTTCATATGTGTTTCACTGCCCGAGTAACTTTCGGATGCACCAACAATGAAGCAGAGTATGAAGCTTGTATAATGGGGATTGAGGAGGCGATTAATTTGCGAATTAAGACCTTCGATATTTTCGATGTTTCAGCTTTGGTAATTAATCAAGTGAAAGGGAGTTGGTACACGCACCAGGCGCAGCTGGTTCCGTATAGAGATTATACGAGGAGATTGTTGACGTTTTCACAACAGTGAAGTTGTACCATATTCCTCGAGGTGAGAATAAGTTTGCTGATGCCTTGGCCACATTGTCTTCTATGATCAAAGTGCAAAGGTGGAATCATGTACCCAAGATTGAAGTGTCTCGTCTTGACAGACCTGCATTTGTGTTTGCTGTTAATGCAACGTCTGATGACAAGCCATGGTTTCATGATATCAAGTGTTTCTTGAAAAGTCAAGAGTACCCGCCAGGGGCATCTACCAAAGATAAGAAGACGTTGAGAAGGTTGTCTAGTAGCTTCTTCCTGAACCAAGATGACGTACTGTACAAACGGAATTTTGACATGGTTCTGCTCAGATGCGTGGATAGACACGAAGCAGACCTGTTAATGCAGGAAGTGCATGAAGGCTCTTTCGGTACCCATGTCGGAGGACATGCAATGGCAAAGAAACTATTGAGGTCGGAGTATTATTGGTTGACAATGGAGACAGATTGTTGCAAGTACGCCCGCAAGTGCCACAAATGCCAGATTTATGCAGACAAAGTGCATGTGCCTCCAAATCCATTGAGTGTCATGTCCTCGCCTTGGCCCTTTACCATGTGGGGCATTGATATGATTGGAAAAATTGAGCCTACTGCTTCAAACGACCATCGTTTCATCTTGGTCGCCATTGATTATTTCACTAAATGGGTTGAAGCAGCATCTTATGCCAACGTCACTAAGCAAGTGGTAGCTCATTTCCTGAAACGGGATATCATTTGTCGCTACGGAGTGCCCGAGAAAATCATTACTGATAATGGTTCTAATCCGAATAACAAAATGATGGCTGAGCTATGCCGGGACTTCAAAATTGAACATCACAATTCTTCTCCGTATCGCCCGAAGATGAATGGCGTTGTGGAGGCGGCCAACAAGAATATTAAGAAGATTGTGCAAAAAAGGGTTGTCACATATAAAGATTGGCATGAGATGCTACCGTTCGCCTTGCATGGGTACTGAACGTCAGTATGCATATCCACTGGGGCAACACCGTTCTCACTTGTATACGATATGGAGGCAGTGCTACCGGTTGAAGTTGAGATTCCGTCCCTCAGAGTCATGATGGATGTTAAGTTAGATGAAGCTGAATGGGTTCCCGCCAGATTTAACCAGTTGAGCCTTATTGAAGAGAAACGACTGGCAGCTGTGTGTCATGGCCAGTTATACCAGCGGAGGATGAAGCAGGCATTCGACCAAAAGGTGCGTCTTCGGGTTTACAAAGTTGGAGATGTGGTACTCAAAAGGATCCTTCCTCCTAGTACAGATCACAGGGGCAAATGGACTCCCAACTATGAAGGTCTGTTCGTGGTTAAAAAGGTCTTCTCGGGTGGAGCCTTATTACTTTTGACCATGGACGACGAAGATTTTTCATCCCTTGTCAACTCAGACGTAGTCAAAAAATACTTCGCATAAAGAGACCCGCTGGACAAAAAAGAGAAAATTCCAGGCAAAAAAGGGCATCCCGACGAACCATAAAAACAGAATAAAAAGGTTCGGGCAAAAATTAGGGATAATAAATTAAAAATTTGTACACCCGGTGAGTTGAAAATCCGCAACGACAACTTAGGCAAAAAAGGGTATCCCGGTGGATTAAAAACCCGAAAAGGAGGTCCACGCAAAAGAGGGATTTAAGCGAATGATTGCGGTCTGAGTTATCTATACTCCATTACCGTTTCAACAATTGACATTCCGAAAGGTAGGAATCGGTCTGATCATTCCTCAGAAGGTAAGGTCGGAGAGTTTTGAAGACATACTGGCCATAGAAGAATTGAAACTCAGTGGAATGCCGTTTTCACATTGCCATTAGGATAGTTTCTTTTCTCAATTTACAACAATCTCCTCTTTCCAGGGTTTGCTTACTGTTGTACTTGGCATTTCAGGCATTTTCAATCAATAAATTGAATTTCAGTCAAAAGCTTCTTATTTTGTTTTACTGCTTTGTTTGCAAAAACGTCTAAATTTTTGATAAAACATTGCATTTGAAAACATTGTGGCTTTACAATAACATGCGTAGAAAAACATTTAAAATTACTTTGAATGTTAAATAATCCTGGATGGTGGATTCAAACCACGCAATATTCTGGGGCATGTGTGTGTATTCTTTTGTTGCAGGTAACAGATCAAGATGATTTCAAGCACAAGGGTCATTTCTCCTAGACGAGTAGTCACTTATTCCCATGCAGAATGCTGGGGCAGTCAGGTTCAGGAAAGGGTTCACATGTCACCCTTTTGTCACAACGTTTACTGATTGAGTCCATCATTCGGTTGGCGGTTGCTCACGACGATGTGATATCGACAAGTCGATTCCTACTGGGATCGTTGTATCTTATTAAGTCGATTCTCCCATTCAATACTTCCAACAGCTACAAGCTTTTCTGTGTCGATAACGGTTGCAAATTCACCAGTAGAGTTACTTCGCAGACCTCGCAGTTAATGTTCAAGACTCAGTGAGTGTCCAGGAGTTTGAGGATGTCAAATCTTCTGTAAAATCCTCTTGGGACGATTTCTTCAAATCAGTCTTGTATCATGGAGCAAAAAGCAAGATGTTGACCCTCCCAAGCATGAGGCATCTTGAATTTTCCCGGCCGGAGATTTTCCAGATCTATTATCCCCAGTAGAGTATGAAGACGCTTGGTCTTCTGTAAAATCATCTTAAAAGGTATCCCCAGCACAAGACGCTTTGAAATGGTTCTCTCCAGCAGAGTTTGTGGTGAACTCATTATCCCCAGTGGAGTCGTCAAGTGGAAGGTTTGCCTAACATGGGACATTAAGGCTCTTGTTTTAAGCTCGACAGTTTTGTTCCTCAACAGATCACAGTGTATTTGCTTTGTGTTTTCCCAGCAGAGCACTAGGGACTCTTTCTCAGCATGTTGCAATGGATTGTCTTCCAACTAGGATTTGCGTATCCCCGATGGAGTAGCTCCGGTCCCCAGCAAGATCGTATCTCTGGTAGTGGTATCCCCATAGAGTTCAGCATTGAATCTTGTCAGCTATACTCCCCAGCTGAGTTATTGTTCTCCCCGCAGAGATTTATAAGATCAACAAAATCTCTTCCTTAGCAAAGTGTTAGTACATTCTTTCCCCAGCCGAGTTAGAAGGCTGATGATCCCCGCAAAGGATCTTGAGTTTGGTAGATCCCCAAGCAGAGTTTTAATGACTTGTTTCCTCAGCAGAACGTCATTAAAAAATTCTCATCCCCAGCGGAGTCGCTATGATCAGAATTCATCCCCAGACAGATGAAATAATTCCTGGCAGATTTATCACTCCCATGTATCTCAAAGTCCAATTTATTTTTGGCAAGCATGACAGTTTGAGGTAGACGAATTGTTCATTCTCCAGCAGAGATATTATCCTTTCAGGAGTTTCTGAGATTGAATCATTGATCATTGTTCCTCAGCAGAGTCAGCAGAGATGTCTGACATGGATACAGAGCGTAATCCAGTGTTGAATGTTTTTGCAAAAGTCCACCCGCAGTGTGGCTAATTAGTAAGTCAACTGATTTCATCCAAGATAAAGCTAAGTCCAACCGCAGATTGGCAAAAGTCCATCTAAGGATGGCAAAGTTTCAAAGTCCAACCGCAGATTGGCAAAAGTCCATCTAAGGGTGGCAAAGTTTCAAAGTCCAACCGCAGATTGGCAAAAGTCCATCTAAGAGTGGCAAAGTTTCAAAGTCTAACCGCAGATTGGCAAAAGTCCATCTAAGGGTGGCAAAACAGCAAAGTCCAACCGTAGATTGGCAAAAGTCCATCTAAGGGTGGCAAAGTTTCAAAGTCCAACCGCAAATTGGAAAAAGTCCATCTTAGGGTGGCAAGAAGGCAAAGTCCACCCGCTGTGTGGCAAGTCAGTAGTCGTCTGACTCCATTTAAAAAGACAGTTTCAAGACCAACCGCAGATTGGTGAAAGTCCACTCACAGTGTGGCAAGCCAGTAGTCGTCTAGCGTTGTACAAAAGACGTTGTTAAAGTCCACCCGCAGCGTGGCAAGCCAGTAGTCATCTGGCGTTGTTCTAAAAGACGTTGTTAAAGTCCACCCGCAACGTGGCAAGCCAGTAGTCGTCTGGCGTTATACAAAAGACGTTTTCTAAAGTCCACCCGCAGTGTAGCAAGCCAGTAGTCGGCTGGCATCGTTCAAAAGACATCTCTCCAGTGCTATTCTTCCCATCAGAGTTTTTTATATAAGCAGAGTTCATTTGGTTGGGTTTATATCCCTTTTCTTCTTCTCCACAGAGTGCAAATTTTTGGTTATTGTCGGTATTCAATCCCTCGATACCTTGAAAGTCTGACAGCAATCGCTATCTTCCATTCAGGTCTACAGTGATTCAATAGGGGCAGCTGTAATACCCCAAAATTTGCCCTCTCATTTTTCATATCATTTAGCATGTGCTTTCATTTCATTGCATTACATTCAAGCATTAGAAAAATAAAGCATTGCATTGCATCTTGCATAAGGGCATGTGATCAGTGGATTGCAGATGTTGATCATCCAAGCCATAGAACAAGAGCCAAGGGTCTTCAAGTAAGCCTCGAAGTTCTCTTACATCATATATCATCTCACTTGATCTCATAAGTCATTGGAAGATGGGAATTCGTCAAGAAGATTGGGCAGTGCATCGCCTCCTATCAAAAAACAGTTCAAATTAGGGTTTTGGGTCCAAGCATTCTCCTGATGAAATTTTGATTCAAACTTGATCTCAATATTTTCTACATGATGTCAAGTATCTAAGGATGGAAGATTGGCCATTGGTTCATTTCAGAAGAGGTTCAATTAGTCAGTTGCTTGAAAATCAAGAAATTGGGGAAAAAGTCAAATGTGCAGTGAAAAAAGTCAACTCCTGACTTTTCAAGGTCAAATTCATGAAATTCAAGTTACATATGGTCAATGGACAATATTTGATCAAGAAATGATGGAGGAATCATGAAAAATCAAGAAATGTACAAAGTTTCCATTTTTAGAAACTTAGGGTTTCCAAAAATGGCAAGTTTGGACCATTTTGAACCACACTTTGAGGCTTCCTTTCTCCATGATAAAAGCTTCAAACCTCAGGCCCAAGTTGAGCCAATTAAAGTTCACATTCTAAGCTTCAAATCCATATAAAGAACTGTTCCATTGGATCAAAATTGAGGGAGTTATGATCAATCAAAGTTTGACAAAACTAGGTCAAAAACCAAGTCATGGCAAGGCAAGCCCAGGTCTGCGCGCCATAATTTCATCAAACATGTGGTGGGCAAAATGTCAAGCTACTTTTCTCATTGAAGGAGGCCTCAAATTAAAATATGTTGAACATAAAAATTTTTCATCTCCATGTCTTCTTCAACTTTGATGTTGGATATTTTTCCATTTGAGCAAGTTATGAGTGAGTTATAGTGGGCCAAAGTTGAGGTGTTCATGCTGAATTTTCTGCAAGACATGTTTCCATGCACGCACCACTTGCCACGCCCATGCACCAGTTTTGAACCTTGATGTTTTAAGCTATTTTCCATCATCCTAAAGGCTTCATTTCAACTTTATTTCAACATCAAACTTATTCTCCCATGTTCCCTCTTTCATTTGCCACCAAAATTAAACATTATCATCCATCCAAGTGAGAGATATTCATCACCAAAGATCCATGTTTGCATTGATATCAAGCTGGCCAAGTTGGAATTGTTTTACATTGTGTGTTTACTTTACACCAGTTCACACGCATACACTACATCAGCCACTCCCTTTTCCTCTTTAAGCCAAACATGCTCCTACACACACATACATACCATGTCGTGCCATGCATAAAAAAGGAAAAGAATAGAAACTTGCTCTGCAAGTTTTCTGCAGCAAGGATTTCATCACCACTACTCACTCCCATCCTCACCATAAGCTGTCATAAACTCATCCACACCATAGCCAACTTCCCTAACTCGCCCCTAACTAACTTAACTCAGTTAGTTAGGGTGAACTCATTTAACCCAACCAACTCAGCTAACCCACTCACTTAACCACGAGTTAAGCTTCTAACCTCACCATATATAAATCAAAACTCACTCAGAATTAGAAGAAGACTTCATTTTTCACTCTCACTTCAAATCATTCTCACTCTTTCTCTCAAATTCTCTCTGCTCTCTCTCTCTCTCTGATCTCACATGATCCAATCACTTCCATCACTCATCTTCATCAATCATCATCTTCAGTATGGTTTTCTGAACAAGAATAATCAAGAACAATCACCATTTCCTCAATTGTAGTTATCATTTCTTCTCATTCATCAAGAATCAAAGTCATACGAGCATTTATTTTGCTCAACTTGAAGCTCAGGAGCATAGGAGGATCATCTTTGGTCTTCTTTTACTTTGAAGAACTTCAAATCCAGGTTTCTTCTCCAACCTTCGTTCTCTGAAATTTCACTGATTATAGCTTGTTTTATATTGGTTTGAGCTTATTAGAAGCTATGTTGAATTCGGCTGGTTGATAGGCATGCTAGATGCATAGTTTCAGAAATTAGGGCAAAGGTGTTTGTGGATATTTCTTACTGTGTGTGCATGGTTTGATGATTTCAATGGCGGACTCATGATGTGCATAACTTCCTCTTTCGAATGGTACATGGTTTGTTAATTTCTGGAAGATGTGAAGGTTGCAGACGGTGGCGTTTCGCCGGAGAAGATGACCAGAGGTCCTTCTCCGGCCAGTGAGCATTCATTGTTAGGGTTTCTGGGCTTTAAGTCTCAGCCGTGTGATCAATTTAATCCAATGGTTGTTGTGCTGCCAGCACATTAATGAGAGACACGCTCTCTCACGTGCTCTTTTTATAAACTCTGATGATCTCATGCGCGCGTGTGTATGGTTGCAAGCACGTGCTTTTCATCTGGACCACTCATCTTGCATACATATCTTGTTTGATTGCTTTGACTGCATCCAATGGTTGTGATTGAATCCTCATGTTGATTTCATGTACACGCTATCACACACAAACATACGTATGATTGGATTGGGTTTCTGATTAATATTCACACCCCCTTTTTTAAAATCCCAACCATTTTGAATGTACATTTTACTTGTTCTGCACCCCCACTCCATTTCTTTCATTTTTTATTTTTTTCACATATTGTTTTGATTTTCTTATTTTTAAAATAGTAAATCCTCTATAAAATTGCCAAATTAATTCATGTGACATCTTTACTCATTTAAATAATTTTCTATAATTTTTAATTCTAGTTTTATTAATTTTTGAGCATATTTACATATTTTCTTTTCAATTTCTTTTTGAATGAGGTTCTTCATTGATACTCAAACTTGTACATTTTATTTCTCTCATTTCACACACTTTTTTTGAGTAATTCTTTATGCATTGGTTAAATAACATATTAAAGCCTTTAAATCAATTTTATTTTAATTTTTAAAGTCATTTTATCACATGTTTGCATGTTCATCTTTGCACTTCCTTTTGGTTTGTTCAATGTGATCTTGTGAAATTCTTTGGCCATGTTTTCTCTTGAATTTTGCTATGAGTTTTGGTACATGTTTGTGCTTCTGACTTAGGTTGTTTAGGACTTGTTTTTACAATTTTATCATGTGCTTTGGCATTTGTTGATGCCTTGCATTTGAAGTTACTTGTGTGCACTTTATTCTACTTCATACTAACATGTTTTGATGAGGCATTTATGCCACCATTTTATGATTGTTTGTGCATCTTTTATAGGTCATTTGTATGATATTATAGGTCACCTTTGTTTCATTATAAGTCACTTTGATTTGCATTTGCATTTGATATGAGTTTATGCATTCTAATTTGAACTTTGACATGTTTCCATCTCTTATCTCCTCTTATGCTCTACATGTCTCATGTGTGTATTTTGTATGACATTTCCCTTATTCCATTAGCATCTCATCAATGGTATGCCACTTCCCATATGCATTCATTAATCATTTCACAAGTTATGCATCTCTAATATGTCACTTTGTGCATCTAATTGAACATGTCTCTCTTATACTTACTTCTTCTTCATCTTATTTCTTCTACTTGTATTCTTTTATCCATGATTTGTGTGATGATTCATATGCATTGTGATGCATTTATAAATGGTATGTGGTTCTGACCTTGATCTTTTGTGAAACATTATTGCATGTTCACTTTGCATTTCCACTCATTCTTCATCTATTCCTTTCATGTTGCACTTCTTTGATGTTTAAGGCATTGTGTGTGCAAATTTAGTTCATGTTTGTTATTTTAACATTGGAGAACATCCTTAGAGCATAGGTTCTGACCTTGAATGATTTTCAACTCTTAGGATCTTTATCCATTGGTTCTTATTTTGTTTGATCATTATTTGGTATGCTTTCCCTATTTCACTACTTGTAAATAGGTTTTGAACTAACCTTTTCATGTAGGTGTTAATGGTAAGTAAGTATGTGGATATGCTTCCACATACACTTCTTTCTTTCATTTTCTCTTATCTCTTTTAATCATTCTACTTGTGATCATGATAAGCATTTATATGCTTTCCTTAAATAACTTCTTTCTTCCCCCTTTTGAGTTATAACTCATCTTCTACTTTAGAAGTGAGTTGTTTAATCCACTCTTCTTCTCCTTTCTCTTAGGATTAGATTTCTTAAACCACATTAACCATAGGAACATCCATGTATGATAACTTTAGGGTTTGAGTCTTAGTCTCCCTCATTAGATTTCACCTTTCTCAACCATTTGAGTCCCTCTTCTTCTCACCTTAAAACAAACTCAAAAACACTTAATAAAAGGCATAACATGCATTGTATTTGAGCCTTTCATGTGAGAATAAGGAGGTGAGGGGTCTTCTCTCATTTTCTTAGAATGTTTAGCATACGTCCTGTCTTGGGTCGATATGCGAGGCATTCGATCCTACATGAAGGACTTAAATACAATACGTGTTACAAAACACAAAAATAATCAAAACACTTCTCTCTTAAAATACAAAAACAAACAAATTCTCTTATCATCTCCTTCATTCTATTCCTTAAGGATTTGTCACGTCCCTTCCACCGCAAACAGGTAACGCCTAAGTCTCCATACAGGATTCAATTGAGGTTGCAGAGCCATCAAAGGGATCAGAGCAGTTTGTACGTTTCAAGTTGTGTGCAAGTATTTGGTTATATAGTTCAGGAGTTATGGTAGTCAAGTGCAATTGGCAAGGTTTAGGTGTTATTCAAGCGTGGAAGTGCATATCTATTCTCGTAACCGCCTTTCGTCCACTTTGTTATTTACCCATTTCTCAATCCAGTTTTCATTAACCATTTTCATTCAATTTCTATCCATAAACCATTTTCATTTTAAATTATCCACATCTTATTGTAATTATCCATTTTTGAAATCCAATTCATTTTATCCATTTAATCATTTTTTCTAATCCATACCCATTTCTAATTGTCCATGTCAAACCAATCATCCAATTTCCTTCTATTATTCATTTTAATTTTATTTTTCACAAGTCCAATTTAAATTCCTTTACACAATTCTTAAGCCCATTCCATGTTTTTCTCTTAAAGCCCATCATATTACAAATTGCTAAACAAGTCATTGTCAAAGAAAATTACAAAAAATAATAAAATGTTCTTCATGAGTATGCTACATCCTTGTCTAAACCAGCGAACCGTACCATGCGACCACAAAAACCTGCTGAAAAGGAAAAGGATGCACTTCACGCGAGAGAAACGAACGGTACCACACAATGCCAACTCTGCTATCAACTCGTACGAACACGCTAAGCCAAAACTTTCCCTAATTTCCTGCTACTACTCTGCTATGCTTGCAACAACACAAGCCACGCAACAGCGACTAGTCGAGACAAACCCGTACCACACCCTGCATCAAAAAAGGACAACAACAGCTACAAAAAACCTGTAACAATCCAAAAACGAAAAAGGAGCCTCTGATTTGAGAAGGACTTATCATTTGAAAACTTATTCAACAAGTCTAATTTGGTTCTTAAAAGGAAGAGGAGAATAGATTAAAAGGGGGGAGCACTTATCTGAACGGGAGGAGTTCTTCGAACACTCTCTTTTCAAGCTCGGACCCAGAAAATAAACCCTCCATGCAACCGTCCACTTCCAATCCCTTATCCCATTGAAATAACAACACTTCTCTTCTTTAATCTATCCACCACAAACAAAACTCACCTGTAACATTCCAAAACCCAAAACAATCATCAAACCTTTTTCTATATTCATCGACCTCGCCAAAGTAACCTTCACCTTCTTCAAATTCGTTCAAACCCGACAAAACCGACCACCAACATCTAATCTCTTTCTCTTGGTCAAAATTTCCACAGTGACACAAACCCTCCTAAACAACCTCCTTCAACGAACCAAAACAATCCAAACCTCCTTCAACCAAAACTCCATAAGCTTCGACACCTTCATCTGTCTTCAACTCCTGACCTTCAGTTTTTCCAACTCTTCACCTCACCACAATTTCAAGCCTTCCAAAGCACATAACCCATTTCAAACCCACAACCCAGAACGGAAAATCTTGATTTATTGATTTATTTAAGTCACTAAAAATCTTGATTAGTATGAGGCCCATTCTATTTTCCATTTTATTGGTCAATGAAAGTCTAATAAAAAGATTATCGATTTCTCGATTAAATTTTGATATAGACGAGACCAACTTTAATTTCATTTCGATTCCATTTTCTTTATTTTGGTCAATGATATAACAAACTTCATGGTTTGGTTGATCTCGTTAAAGCGACAAAACTTTGATCAATATGAGACCACTTTCTTTCCATTTTCAGTTTCATTCCCTTTTTTAGACGATGAAAGTCAAGAATCATGGTTGTCAATTTCATTAATAAGTTACGATTAAGACTAGACCAATTTCAAAACTTCTCTCAATAAATACTAAGCCGATTAAAGTCTTATCAAGCACTTTTCTCATAAAAATGAAAGAAGAGGACCGTTAGAATCTAGCATTCTAGCGAAAACCTCGAGCGAAAGGTCTCAAGTCTCGCACTTTGGGGTAGCCATTATTCATTATTTCGCTCCTCAAAAACATCTAATTTTAATTCGGACGAATAAGAGCCGTCAAGATCTAGCATCTTGGCACAACTCTTCGAACAATTGATTTTTCATCAAACGTTCATTGTCCATTGAATAACTTTTATATCAACTTGGACAAACAAGGACCGTTAAGATCTAGCATCTTGGCATAACCCTTTTGAGCATTCTTATCATCAAAAGCTCTTTGTCCTTAAAACAATCTTAACCATAACTTGGGCTAATAAGAGCCGTCAAGATCTAGCATCCTGACACAACTCTTCGAACAATTGGTCTTCACCAAGTGTTCATTGTCCATTTAATATTTTTCATTATCAGCTTGAATGAATAAGAGCCGTTGGAGTCTAGTACTCTGGCATAACTCTTTGAACATTTGATCAAATGTTCGCCAGCCACTTAATGTACCACAACCAACAACCCGTAGTATCAGAACTACGGACGCTCTGATTTCTCATTCTTCAATGGGAATACGTAGGCACAAGGATCATAATTCTTGGCGAGCCACCTTCCACCTTTTACCTTTTTTCTTCTCAACCCTTTTCTTTTTCATTGCGTTGTCATCTCAAGACTTCCTTCCTTCTTTAAGGATAACTAAAATACTTCAAAATACATCAATACTCTTTTGGAATAAACTTGGAAGAAAAGGATTGTTAGAATCTAGCATTCTAGCATAACCCTTTGAAAGATTTGTCTCAAGTCTTGCACATTGAGGTAGCCAATCATTTCTTTCTTTCATCCTTAAAACACTTAATAACAATTTGGACTAAGAGATGTTAGAGTCTAACATTCTAGCACAACTCTTTGAACCATTGATCTTTATCAATGTTCGTTGTCCAACAAACAATTTTCTCAAACTAATCTTGAATGATAGAGAGTGTTAGAGTTTAACACTTTAGCATAAACTCTTTGATCATTTGATGATCATCATTCTTAAAATACATCCAATCATACTCAAAACTCCATTTTTATGGACAGAACTTGATTCTCATCAAGAGACCAAAACATCTTCAACCCTTGATCTCAAAGTCATAGGATGCCTACTTTTCCCTCTGGCCTCATAGCCATTCAATCCCATCACAACTTAGAATTAGAGAGTTCTTTAACTCTATGTGAGTATCATGATCATGAATACTCATTCCCCCTTGGAACTTTGACCATAGTCAATGGTTCCTCACCTTAGATTAGGTAAACTACGATTGCTCTGATTCTATCCTCATAAGGATACGTAGGCACAAGATGCGAAGTCTTGGCGAGCACCCTAGTAAAAAACCTCTTTAGGTTCCCTCTCTTTTAATAATAATCATTTCTCTATCTTCCCATTCTAAGTAGAAGATTAGAAATAAACCTTAAGCTAACATACATTGGCAAAATACCCTTTTTGGTCCTTTAACTTTACCTCGGGGTTCATTTTGGTCCCTTAACTTTAAAAAGTGTCATTTTGGTCCCTTAACTCTTCAAAACGTTCCATATTAGTCCTTTTGTCTTATTAGCGACGAATTTAGCGACTGATTTTTGAATTTTTCCGTCGCTAATAAGGCGAAAATGACTAATATGGAACGTTTTGAAGGGACCCATATGACACTTTTTAAAGTTAGGGGACCAAAATGAACCCCGAGGTAAAGTTAAGGGACCAAAAAAGGGTATTTTGCCACATACATTTAACCCTAACTAAATGGTTCTCGTTGAGTACAACGGACGTGAGGGGTGCTAATACCTTCCCCTTGCGTAACCGACTCCCAAACTCAGACAATGGTTGCGATGACCATATCTTATCCTTTCTTTTAGGGGTTTTATTCGATAATTTCCCTTTCCTTATATGGAATAAATAAAGATCGGTGGCGACTCTGTTAAGCCCATCCCGCGGGCGTGCGATTGCGCTTCGCGAGGTCGTTCTCATTTTTCGAGGTACGACAGATGGCGACTCTGCTGGGGACAGAATTTATCCCTAAGTGAGTCATGCCTAGTTTAGTTAGGTGTTATATATGTGTTAGCTTTGTTTGTTTCTTAATATTCTTTGATTATATGTTTGTCTTTGCTTTTATATATCTCTATATATATCATGTGTGGGCTTTGGGGAGCTAATATCTTGAATAAAGCTCTACACCCGAGTTTTGGAAAAAGCAGAGAGAAAACATAAGGATAGATTTGGCAGTTAGTAGTGTTAGACTACGAGGGCAAGCTCCTTATAGCAACTAACATGAAGGCTCTTCTAGAGTAGACCTGTTTGTAGATCTCGTTATAAAACAGCTAGCCTATTGCATAACGCTGATTCATGAAGGGTCCATGACTCTAGGTCCCCATTTAGAACCAGTGCTATTTCGGTGGTTGCGTAATATTAGACTTCAAGGACATCTCCTTGCTTAAACCAATATGAAAACCCCAATCAGAAGAGACCTTTTCGTCACTCTCGTTGTAAAATGGCTAGCCCATTGCATAACGTTGATACGACTAAGGTCCGTGAATCTGAAACCTTTACCAAAGACCTAGAAACTATCATGTGAGTGGGTTTAAGGGTAAATGGCTGTAGAACCGTCTTTTAAGAGGCCTACCAATTAGGGAGTCAAGAGGTGTTTACCCTATTCCAACCTTTACTATGCATTCATGAGACCTCTAAACCTAGGACGTATGTGCTTCGTTGTATATACATATGCTTGTGTTTTTGTGTACCCGTGTTTGTGCATTGCATACATCTCATTGCATCCATTGTTAGTTTCAAGGAATTCAGAATCTCATTTCCTTTTCAAAAGATCAACAGAGCTTGGATCTTAAAAATAAAAACTTCTTCAGTTTTTCCACAATTTTTTTTTTGCAACTTGCCTTTGAGTTCCTTGAAATCACTTGGCTCGTATTTACATTCCATGCGCATCTCATTTGCATTTCTCGGTCTTGAGTCTCTTCCTTTATGTCTGAAGGATACCTAGCACCTATTCAAGACAATGGCAACAATGAATAAAATTCTGAAGAACCAAGAAGACTTGAAAGAGGAGGTTAGAATCCTCAAATGCCAGATGAATTGGGTTCTGGAAACCTTGCAAGCTCTGATGAAGAAGGAAGCGCACACTCACCCTGTTACTCCCGGAGAGGTTGTCAGTTCATCACCTCTTGTAGTTCCTGTAACTCAAGGACCTCCTCTGTATCAAAGGTTAGACCGCCATCAACCGCGTCATCACGCTCGACAAAGGCCAGGAAAGCCAGAGGGGAATTTCACCCTGCTACCAATACCGTACAGCCAATCCCTGCCAGATTTACTTAAGGGTGGATTGATCGTACCAAAGGAGATAGAGCTAGTGCCTTTTCCATACCTACCAGGCTTTGACGCCAATGCTCGATGTGACTACCATGTTGGGGCACAGGGGCATTCAACTGAAGATTGTAAGGTGCTCAGGAGTAAAGTTTAGAATCTGTTAGATTCTGAGAAGTTCTCGTTCACGCCTCAAGGTATTCAAGTCAACAATCCTTTGCCATCTCTTGTGGTTTTCCCATGCCAAGGGTCTGCCTTTGAGGAAACTTCATACCAGCCAGTATCTGATCTTGGTCTTGCACCAGAGTATCATAGTCATCAGGTGTCTACCAAAAGGGTGTTCCAGCCTCCTACAGTTGTTTCTCTTCGAGGTTCTCAAGACCAAAACAAGTGAAAGTATCCTGTCAACTGCCAGCCTATTCCTGTGCCTTTGAGTAAACTCTTTCCATTGTTGATGCAGAACAAGTTGGTAACTCCCCGACTTCTCAATCCTGTGCCAGGGCCTTGGCACAATCCCAACCTGAATTATGAATTCCACAAGGGAGCCGAAGGGCATGACTTGGATGGTTGCCGAGCCTTAGAATATACTGTGCGAGGGATGATATATGACAATGAACTGATCCTTGAAGAAGATCGCCCGGAGATTGAATGCCAATTCCATACTGGGACAATAGGGCACCCCATTGAAGAGTGCAAAGAGTTCGAAGCGAAAATGCTAAGTCTGCTAAAGATGCCTCAAGAGGGTGGGTCAGATGCCAACGCCTCGACTTCTAAAACAAAAGGCAAAAGCCCTGCGAAGCCTCTCATGGTTCTATATCACAAAGAACCAGTAATCGATGGTGAAGGTGTTCTCCCGCTTGGGCCCGGAAACTGAAATCTTCTGAAATCAATTTGCCGAGGATGGCTGTGTGTTGTTCGTTTCAATACTTTTAATCATTTTCACTTTGAATTTATATTTGCTTATAAGCTTTGTTGTATTTTCAAATTGGTGAGATTAATGAAATGTTTGTGCACCTTTTGATTAAATCCATTCGTTTCACTCATCTATTTTTATGTTCATATATCTTTATCTTGTTTCTTTCCACTTATTAAATTGTTGTTAAGCAAAGATTGGGGAGGATGATGAAAACATTATATCCACAATTGTTGTGGTTTGCTTTCGATTAAACCTTGTCGAGGATGTAAGGCATTGTTTCAATTCCCAAACACTGGAGAAATAAGGAAGGTAATCCCTCGTTAACCCCTTCGAGCCTAGAAGTAGGAGTTTTCTTTCCTTACACAAAAACCGTAAATTTCAACCTTGGGGCAGGGTAGTTCTCAGTTTAACTTGGTTATGCATTCTAATGCAAGCGCTTCATGCAAGACACCAAGTCAGCTCTCTCAAATCAAGTGACAATTAAAAGAGGTCTCAAAACCTCAACGAAGACAATCAAAAGAGGTCTCAAAACCTCAACGAAGACAATCAAAAGAGGTATCAAAACCTCAACAAAGACAAAGAAGAGGTCTCAAAACCACAATCAAAGACAAGAAGAGGTCCTAAAACCTCAGCAATAAAAGATAACCAAATGTTGTAATGGGTGATGACTACCGTAGGTGTCTGAATCATCATCAACCATCATCAGTTCAATTCCTAGCCTATACTAACCTGAATATATAGCTTGAGTTAACTGAGCGTAGGATTGGAGTTCATCACGAAGATTGGGTGGGGACAAACAAACTTTGAGCCTTTATCCTTGGTTTCATGAACCGTGAACCAAGCCACGTTACAACCCTTAAAAGACCTAATTGAGGTAAGGTGGTTTTGAAAAGTATACTACAGCAAGGTTGATTAACTTGACTCCTAATAATCTTTGCTATTTGCGTGTGTTGATCACTTTTCATCTATTATTCCGTAAATGACTAGATCCACTTTGTGTTTGATTTAATCATTCCACCGTGTATGTTTCATTAATAAATCTTGTTTTCAAAAGCTTGCATGAATTTTGCATTAAAATTGCCAATTTTTAATGAACAATACTTGTTTACAAAATAATTCAATATCAAAGAAATCCCAACAAATGCAGCCATCTAGGGAATTTGACTTGATAAAGGGCTTAGTCTAGGGCATCTCCTCCATAGATCCAGCATCTCAAGAGCTACTAAATCAGGGGTAGAAACTCTTCAAATTCAGGATATTGGGGCAAGCCTTCTTAAGGTTATCTTATGACAAGTTTAGACCCCTATGACCTACCAACAGGGGCAAGTGTGTTCCCCAGTTGTTTCTACCGTAGTCTCAGGACTTTGTATCGCGAATACCGTTAATCAGGGGCAATCAGGTCGAGATTTGGTAAATCTCTAAAAGGTCAATTGGTCTGGGGCACCTCCTTCACGGATCAACCAGTCTGAAGAACAAGTTAAAGGACCTTGTTGTATAAATGCAGTAAAACTGGGGCAGATATGTCAAGATCCATGAATCTCTTCAAGAGTCTGAAGATATTGGAGCATCTGGTATACCAATTCTTCTGTAAAATACTTTTGATGACTTATCCTCACAGACCAGTTAATCAGAAGTAGTCAGGTCGAGATTAGACAAATCTCTCAAAGGTCAGTTAGTCTGGGGCATCCACTTAGCACGGGACAAGTTTGTTTCCCCGTTGTTACTCCCTCAGTCTGAAGAACAAGTCAAAGACCTTATTATGCAAGCGTAGTTAATCTGGGGCAGATATGCCGAGATCCATGAATCTCTCCAAGAGTTTGAAGATATTAAAGCATTTCGTATGCCGATTCTTCTGTAAAATCCTCTTGGTATTTTCTCCCAAAAGACCATGCAATCTAGGGCAGAGAAGATTTGAAGATTACCTGTTGAAAGAGCCGTTGTTCATTATGGTGATCATCATGCAAGTCAGGACGCAGAATGACTCTATTCTTGTGATATCTTTTGCCAGCTCCCCAGTAAATTGCTGCTTCAGTCAATCTTGGCAAATCTCCATGGACCTTCCTCATCCAGTAAGGAAATCAAGCTCATGATGGCAAACTTAAGAGAAGTCGTGATGCTATACCAAGTGGAACAATACTTTTCCCAAAGATAAGATCTTAACCTGGGAGTAGAGCTGCTGATCCTGCATGTTCATCCCCAATAATGGTCCAATATGAGGAATTTGGCTGGGTATCCTTCTCGAGATGTTTATTTCATCTCCAGTCTCGCATCCTTTTGTCTGTTTTGTCAGCATAGGCATAAGCATGGCATATATTCACTCATATGCATAGCATCTTAGCATCTCTGCTACCCTGTTCTGGTGTTTACCTATTTTGTTCACTTTGGCGTTTATCTCCCCAAGTTACTGGGTTTATCCTTTTCCCTCCAATAGAGTTGTCACCCCTAGGCATAAAGTGCCCATCCACTCTAAATTCCCCACAGAGTTTTATCCTCGTGGATGATGGTTGGTTCAGTTGTCTTTTCCACATTTGGATAAGATAAATCCCCATTTGAGCTCATTCCTCAAAGGTTGGAGTCTTGTTTGACCGTTTCTTTCTAGCTTGTTCCCAGATTGAACTTTGATCCCTGGCAGGTTAGGTTGCTGAACCTAGTTTGAACGTGCATTTATTTTGCACTGTGTCTCGCAAGAAGAATCTTTTACAGATCCTCGTTGAATACAAAATTCATTCCCCAGCAGTGTTGTGATATCAACAACCCTGTGGAATTTGTACCCAACAACGAATAGCAATCTCTTGGAGAAGTTTATTTTTCTATGGCGGTAAGTATCGGTCTCTTCTGAGAAACTTATCTATCCCTGATACTATTCAACTTTTCAGCCACCATAATGGGTATTCCCCAGGAAGTCTAATCTTCATATATGCAACCCTGGTATTAACCTATCTGATACTTAATCTCCTCATATGGAACTTAAAATCCAGTAATTGCTGGCATCATTTATTCCAGGTCAAATGTGAACCTAAACTTCGAGTTAGATGTGAACCCGTTGTTGGAAACCAGGTCAAATGTGAACCTAAACTTCGAGTCAGATATGAACCCGTTGTTTGAAACCAGGTCAAATGTGAACCTAAACTTCGAGTCAGATGTGAACCCGTTGTTTGAAACCAGATCAAATGTGAACCTAAACTTTGAGTCAGATGTGAACCCGTTGTTTGAAACCAGGTCAAATGTGAACCTAAACTTCGAGTCAGATGTGAACCCGTTGTTTGAAACCAGGTCAAATGTGAACCTAAACTTCGAGTCAGATGTGGACCCGTTGTTTGAAACCAGGTCAAATGTGAACCTAAACTTCGAGTCAGATGTGGACCCGTTGTTTGAAACCAGGTCAAATGTGAACCTAAACTTCGAGTCAGATGTGAACCCGTTGTTTGAAACCAGGTCAAATGTGAACCTAAACTTCGAGTCAGATGTGAACCTGTTGTTTGAAACCAGGTCAAATGTGAACCTAAACTTCGAGTTAGATGTGGACCCGTTGTTAAAAACCAGGTCAAATGTGAACCTAAACTTCGAGTCAGATGTGAACCCGTTGTTTGAAACCAGGTCAAATGTGAACCTAAACTTCGAAAGATTTAAAACCCTTTTGAAAATATGAGAGAAAAAATGGTTTGTGAGTTTTAAAATCAATATTGGAAGTGTGTGTTTTCTAACATCGTGAAGGTTTTGAGAGAAAATGATCTTTATAGGTGTTAGAGATTTAGCACAAAAATGAGTGAAAAATGATGTTTGATTCGAGTCACGAGAAAAAAATATGATTTAAGTCAAAGAGCAAAGTAGTTTGAATCAAGATATGAAAACATATGAGAAACCCATATGTATGATTATATCATAATTTTAGTCATGATTCGAGTCATGAAAACATACGATTTGTATCAAATGTGATAATGGTAAAACATGGAAATGCAGTATTTCATGATTCGAGTCAAGTGTAAGTTGCGATTTGAATCTAATGCTGCTATGATTTGAATCAAGTACAAGTTGTGATTCGAAATGTGATAACTTCAAACATTTTCTGCATTCTCAGTTTCATTTAATTCAAGTAATGAGATGTGTGATTCGAATTTCACACCTAGAATCTCACCTTTTTGCATTTTTAAAGATGTTTTAAGATTATACCAATGCCATGACTGAACCAATATCAAACATAGTTCTTGATCCAAAAAAATTTGACAAAATAACTTAAAGCATATCGCTATAATATAATAAAAAATTTTGATTTATGCATGCTAAAACACAGATCTAAAACTCGATCCAGAAATGCGCAATTGATGTGGAGACTCAATGCCATAAAACTAAAATAAAAGACAATAAAAAAAAACCATAACCATTAAGGTAGCAACGACATGCAACTTTACTAATAATTAGAGACACCTTAACAATAGAGTCATAGGTTCGTGACTATGTGATCATCATAATAAACTAGATACATATATTCTACTTGGTAGGATTTGAGATAGATTTACTCCATAGAAAAGGCTCCACTTACCACGACTTAGACGTCCCGTCGTATAAACAATAAATTTACTTGCCTATAATAAATTTTATTATTCTCACTTAGCTCTAAATAATCGTGATATATATATATATATATATATATATATATATATATATATATATATATATATATATATATATATATATATATAAACATAAACATGTAACTATCATTTACCTTCCCATTTCATTTGGCAATACACTTTATACAGCTTAAGGTAAGATAATTTGTAATTTTTAATATAGAATATTGAGATTTTTCTTAAATTGAATTATTTTAAAAGAAAATCCCATAAAAAATACTAGACAAAATACCCTTTTTCGTCCCTTAACTTTACATCGGGATCTATTTTGCTCCCTTAATTTTTAAAATGTTCAAATCGATCCCTTAAGTATTAAAATCGATCCCACCTACTACTCAATAATCAACACTAGGAAGGCCAAGTAAGTCGGGTGCTAGGAGGCCATCAACACCTTTTGTTCCTCCTGGGCCTACTACAAGGCTAAGTGCTGCTAAAAATGTGATTGGCCCAACTACAAGGAGGACAACTCCAATTAAGAGGACCACACCCAAGAAAAAATCTTAGCTGTATTTTAGATGTTGTTTAATGGTCTTAAGTGTGTTTGTAACCACTTAGTTTTAAGTTTATTTGGAACCACTTAGTCTTGTTGTTTAATGGTCTTAACTGATATTTGGAAACACTTAGTGTCGTTTTGTGTTATGGTTATGGATGTCATTTTGTGTACTGGATATGGATATCATTTTGTAATGTATTTTGAACAAGTTTATATGATAATGACAATTATGTGTTGAACAATTGTGTTATGATAATTATGTGGAATGGTAAAATTCTATGTTGAACAATTAAACAAAGTTACACTGATGTATTTCACTTATAAATGGCACAATATTCAACTGATACAAACCAAAACATTTCACTACAACATTTCAACTGTTACAAACAAAATATTTCACTGCTAAATTCCCCTAATTTGGAAACTGATACAACCTTAAATATTTCAAATAATCATGAAAAAGACCAAAACTGCTAATACTACAATAACAAACATCATCCAACATTTTTTCCACTTAAAAATCTTGTTCATCTCATTTTGAGGCTGATTCATCTCCTTCCTTAATTCTTCATTTGTTAACCTAACTTTGTCAAACTCCATTGATGCATCATCCAATTTCTTTGCTAAATTTTCCAACTTAGTCATTATAATATTCCCTTTCTCATCTTGAACTCCCTCTAGAACCATTCAAAATACCCACACCCAGGTTCCATTGTTCCCTGCAATTTACAATGGATTATTCAAAGGATTATCAGCATACAATGGATTATTCAAAATGTTATCAGCATACAAACTGCTTGTACAGAGGAAATACATACCCTAAAATGAGAACAACCCCAAAAATGTTTTCCATAACTCTTTGCCGTTGTCGACCTACGAAGAATAGCCGTGTCTCCACAATGACAACTCGGTTTCCATGGAAGATTCGAGCTCGTGAACACATTGGAATTCAAACTTTCATGGCTTTTCTGTTTCATGGAGGATGAACCATAACTTGATTTCATGGAGGATCAACCCTAATCTTCAATTTTACAAAAAAAAAAAAAAAAAACGCTATCAAAGGAAAATCAAGAAGAACGCAGTTGAACGCAGGAAAATGAAGAAGAACAACCATGTCATCTACCACATCGTCATTCACAAATGTCCGTATGGAGGAAGTAAACGAAAAGGACTCACATGCTCCATTTTTAATACTTAAGGGATCGATTTGAACATTTTAAAAATTAAGGGACCAAAATGGACCCCGAGGTAAAGTTAAGAGATGAAAAATTGTATTATGCCAAAATACTACTATATACTCCATACGTTTCAAAATGAATGTCGTTTTAAGAGAAATTTTTTGTTTCATTTTTCAATGTAGTAATAATTGCTATTTTTCCAATTGTGTTGTTTAATTATCATTCTGTACAATATTTTCAACACATTAATAAGATTAATTTAATAAAAGTGCAATATTTTATGACAATATCATTGCATGTCTTAATCTGCGTGCTAAAACTTTAAACGACAATCATTTTAAAACCGATAAAATATTTGTTATCAATTTATAGAATATAAATTAAATTATAAATTAGCTAAACGACAATCTATGATATGGATTTCATTAAAAGCTATTTCTAGTTGTTATGGAAAAGAACCTAGGTCGGCATATGTCGTATCCAAGGTCGAGGTTTTTAGAGTTCATTGTCAGTAACAATGAATCTTACCCTTGGGCCAACCCCTTTCTTAAACTCGGTGAGACATCTCTGTCTCCGGCATGGTGTTAATGTCTAGACGAATCAGTAAACTTTTATCATAATCATGTATAAAGGAATTCATTAATTGAATTACCTAATACACAAGTGGGACCAATTAAGACAGAAAATAAGAAGAAAACTCTAATACGTTTGGTAAGGAAACATCTCTAATGACAGGTTTTCTTCCCAACCACCTTATACAAGTCACAACTAACACAATCAATTGAACATATTAAACTGATTGGACAAAACTACATAAACAAAACCATGTGACACTATCTCCTAATCACTAAGAACTAATTTTTATAAAAGTTTCAAATATGTGGTCCTTGTTTTCCATTTGGCATGTCCATATGCCATTGTTTTTCAACCAAAGACAAAGAAAACAACCAAAGCTAAATACAAAATGAGAGCATCCTCACCTGATTCTACCAACCTGGCCAATTTATGCCGCTTAATTACATTTAATTACCAGACATTGTTTAATTTTGATTATGTTCTTGTAGGGACAAACAGGTCTCAAATCACATGGGAATAGTTTCTTTAGTTACTACCTATTTTTGAGTATATAGATTAATGAAATTCTAGTTGGGGCTAAATTTTTTTGATGCTTTCTTGTACAATGACACCTGAAAACGACCTTGCTGTGACAGATATAGCTAATGAATAGTAATTAATTTTGTATATGTAGCTTTCATTGATCGTATAACGCAATTTCATGACCGAATGTGTTTATGAGTATTTTGGGAAACTATATTTTGGTTTTAAAATGATTTAATTGTGTGAAAAGAATATAGTATAAGGTATAGGGTTTGCCACAAAATGTAGGGGTGTGAGTATTTTGGGAAACAAATGACACAAAATGTAGGGGTGTGAGTTTGAACTCACGACATCTCACTTATTTATTTTTAAAGGGTAAATTTCAGCTACTAGATTAGTTGATAAAAAAAATAATAATTAACCTTTTCACAAAATAAACCTGTTATGAGCGGCCAAATGCCAAAAACGGCGGATCCAGTTACGATGGCCATTCTAGAACTTCATCAAGTAGGATGAATGGTCTGGTGGAGTTTTCTCGAGTTACTAGGCACATAATCCTAATCACCCGAACATCTTCTGCTGTCAGATATGATCTGACAGTTCTCAGCTTCACATGTCAGGCCAACCGCATGACATATAGAAACCCTATCACGCATTAATTATATGTAAGATCTCACTCTCATTCTCGAATTAATTCTTTTAGAATTCACTGATTTGAGCGTTAGACTGTGTAATGACAAAAAAATACAGGTGTGCATGTTACCCGTGCAAGGGCAAGGGCACTCAAAGGCCTTACTAGGTGTATAACAAATAGTGGCGGTTAGAGATTTCCCACGGTGGCAAGAAGCGATGTACAATGGTGTTTATGGTGGTTAATAGGACATGCTCACGTGACGTGAGAGGCTCTGTGTATGTGTTGACCGCTTTGGTATAAACGTATAAGTTAAGATCTGGGAGAAGTATTTATAGAGGCCTTTAGGGCTTGGGGTTTAGGAAACCCTTAGGGGTGATT
The DNA here is from genome assembly GCA_022829125.1 of Lathyrus tuberosus. Lineage (NCBI taxonomy): Eukaryota > Viridiplantae > Streptophyta > Magnoliopsida > Fabales > Fabaceae > Lathyrus > Lathyrus tuberosus. The sequence goes on from JALAZF010000179.1 coordinate 2,849,905, forward strand.
GTTGACCAACTATTTTTCAGGGAATCGTGGGGGACTTCCTCTCGCCTGACTAACGGGAGACAACTGTATTGTACACATCATCAATCCTAAGGGTGAGCCCCATGTTCTACGAGGATGTCGTCCGGAGCGACATCACTCTTAGGTATGATCTAAAACTTTCTTATGCTACTTACGAAATCGTTGGATTGAATAGAGTTGTTTTTGATTTTGAATAGTTGTGTTATTGGCGTTTGAATTGATTGAAGATGAGAGATGAATTGAAGGTGTTTTGGTGATATATCTGCAGAGTATTTATGGCTTATGAAAGCTTGGAGAGAATGAAAGTATGAAGCCTCTATTTATAGAATTTTGAGGTGTAATTTTGTTCGTTGATGCTGCCGTTTTGAATTGTTATTCGCGTTTTGGATGTTTTGCAGGTCTTTATTGCGTAGCTTCAACAGCTTGTGGTTTTCATGTGCGTGAAATGCGTCGTTTTGCTTGTGACGCTGCGTTTTGATTTGCATACGGCATGCGTTTTTGTTTTTTGCTTGCGTGAAGTATCTGGTTGTCGTTTGTGTGTAATGGCTGGTGTATGACTTGGCTGGCGTTAGTTATTTTGCAGCTTGGCTTCATTGCTTTTGTCATGTTGCTTTTGCGTATTCGTTTTGGTGTGTTGTTCATGTGTTGCAGTAGATGGACTTGGCTTGGAGTGTGTGTAATTGTAGCTTGTTATTTGTAGTGGCTGAAGTTTTTTTCACATGGTGATGTTTTGGCTGAGTAGGTGCTGGCTTAGTTTGTTCATGTAGCTAGTATTTATTTTGAAGCCATTTTGGAAGGCTTTGTGAGCTTAGGCCTGTGGTTCCATGAGCTTTTTCCTTATTATTTTTTTTGTAATTTCTTGTTGTAATGTGTAATGGGCCAACAACTTTTTTGTGGTAATTTAATGTAATGGACCTTGAATAATGTATGTGGGCCTATTTTCTTTGTCATCATTTTTTGTAGAACTTTGTAACAAAATGGGCTTGCAATTTGAAATGGACTTTGAATAATGTTACTATTTGTACCCTCCATTCTTGAACAAGGCATTGCAAATTGTATTATTTTTTTGAATTGGATTTTCAACTTCGAATTGGGCCTTGAATAAATAGTGCTTGAATTGTATGCTCCTTTAGAACTATGATGATATGTATATGCTTAAAAGATTTGTTAGAACTAAGCATTAAGGATTGAACCTTGATTTTTCATGTTGATGCCATATTCACATCTGAAACCAATTTTCATCATCTCTGAATCTTCACTTGACATAACTAAAGCTTTGAATCAATGAAACCAAAAAATGAATCAACTTTGAACTTTGATTGTGAATAAATGATGTCGTACTGATTTCTCTTGAACTAATGCCTCAAACATGGACACATATAAGCATAACTTACATTGATTTGAAATATGAGACCAAATGCACTAAATATTCTACAACCTGACTTTGTCAAATGAACTTGAACTCACACAAAACTCTGATTTTCAATCATTAATGAATAGCCACACACACTTGACTTGATATACCTTGAATGAGTCTTGATTCATCCTTGCAAAACCCCGAGCTTAAACAACAAGACAACAAAAGGCACACATTTTTGGATATTTTGAATAGGGGTTAGTAAACATAAACAACTTAAAAGTAGACAGAAACACAAATGAGGGTAATATTATACAGGTAGGACAAAATTGGGGTATGACAGATGCCCCTATCTAATTGCCTTGAACCCGAGAAAATGAACTGCTGCATAGGGTTCATTTTTAGGGTAGAAGTCAATTAGATACAAGAAGACCCTAAAATTTTTGTCCTACGGAAAATAGAAATACAATGCAAGGATGAAATGCAGTGAGGAAGAAATAAAATGGTAAAGCATAATCTTGATCAAAACACATGATATTCTTCGAATCAACGAAGTTGTATCTTATTGATCGAGATATTCTAACGAGGGGGAACGATACCTCAATCGCATCTAAGATTCTTCAAGGATATTAGAGCAGACAAATATAACGAATGAGATTCTTCAAATCAACGAATCAGTGTCTTATTAATCGAGATATTCCAACATGGGGGAACAATACCTCAATCACATCTAAGATTATCCAATGATATTAGAGCAGTATCTCAAACAAGACGTGAGATTCTTTGGGTCATACGAAGCAGTACCTTATGAGTTAAGGCTCTCTGAGGATACTAAAGCAGTATCTCAAGAACATGAAATTCTTTGGGGTTGCACGAAGCAGTACTTTATGAGTTAAGGCTCTCTGAGGATACTAGAGAAGTATCTCTAGAACATTAAATTCTTTGGGGTCGCACAAAGTAGTACCTTATGAATTAAGGCTCTCCTAGGATACTAGAACAATATCTCAAGCAAGACATGAGAGCTTTTGGGTCACACGAAGTAGTACCTTATGAGTTAAACCTCTTCGAGGATACCAAAGCAGTATCTCGAACAAGAAATAAGATTCTTTGAATCGCACGAAGCAGTACCTTATAGGTTGAGGCTCTTTAGGGATATTAGAGCAGTATCTTAAGTGCTAAATCTATTGAAGAAAATAGTTCAAGCAAGACTCCTTTTGGAGTAAGTGTGCTAGCAAAGCTCTACATGGGAAAAGCTCATAAGAGATTTTTTAGGATAACCTCTGCTTGGGGGCAACAAAAGTGAAGATGTTGGGGAATATCATTATCAACCATAAGTTTGAAGAATGACTTGCTCGGGAATAAAATTCCATTAGCACGTGCGGGGTATTAGCTTTTCTCAGAGGAATACTGCTGACTTTGAAGGAGGACTGACCAGGATGCTTGCTGATTGATCCTGGATCCTGTTACGTTATGAGGTTCCACTTTGTGGAAATTCCATGAATTGCATGATGCATGAAGATGCATATGAGGATGCAACTATTGGGGATTCTGATGCATGTAGAAATGAAAAAGAATGGTTAGTGAAGCTTCTTGTTCTAATAGATAGGCCATGCATAGGTATGCTAATGATTGATATGATTGCATTTGATGCTATTCTTGTTTGGTAGGAATGTAATGCATGTGACAATGCAAAGGATTGAGTATGTTGGGATAAGTCTCCCTTTTAAGGGTGAGATCCTCTAGGGTACCAATGGGGATTGGATTATGGAAGTGCTAAGTAAGGTTGGACTTTTAGAGATTTGCAATAGAGATTGGACTTTGGGTATTATGAAGGTGCCAACAAGGTAGACTCTTGGAGGTTGCCAATGAAGATTGGACTTTAAGGGTTAACTTCCATACGAGAACCGGATTCAAAGAGTAGATTACTAGACAAAAACGGGTATTTAAATGGTTTGCCAGACGGGAACTAGACATTGAAATGATTTTCCAGACGATAACTAGACTTTGAAATGATTTTCCAGACGAGAACTGGACTTTGGAAGGGTTTTCCAGACGGAAACTGGACTTTGGAAGGGTTTGCCAGACGGAAACTAGACTTTGAAATGATTTGCCAGACGGGAACTGGACTTTGAAATGGTTTTCCATACGGGAACTGGACTTTAAAAGATTTTTTCAGACGGGAACTGGACTTTGAAGGGGTTTTCCAGACGGAAACTGGACTTTAAAAGATTTTTCCAGACGGGAACTGGAGTTTGAAGGGGTTTGTCAGACGGGAACTGGACTTTGAAATGATTTTCCAGACGGGAACTGGACTTCAAAATATTTTGCTAGACGAGAACCGGACTTTGAAAAGGTTTGCCAGACGAGAACTGGACTTTAAAAGATTTTACCAGACGGGAACTAGACTTTGAAGGGGTTTGCCAAACGGGAGCTGGGGTTTGAAATGATTTGTCAGAGGGAACTGGACTTTAAAAGATTTTTCCTGACCGGAGCTGGACTTTGAAAAGGTTTTTTCAGACGGGAACTGGACTTTTGGGTTGCCAAGCTATGTTAGACTTTGGTGTCAGATCTTGTGTTACAAGGCTTTTTGAAATCAGATTCATGTTGTGGGGTTATGCCGAATAAGTGACATGATGTACATGGCTCTATGCTTGAGCGAAACGACATTACTAATGCATGTGAATTATTTATGCAATGATATGAAGGTTTCCAAAGGTTCCCTAGTGGTGGGTAATGAATGGAAAGGTCTTTTGCAGCGAGGGTTTCTTGCCAGAAAGAAGGCAAAAGGTTGTTTAATGGGGTGATAACATGATTCCCTGACACTCTTCTTGAACTCAAAGGTTGATGATATAGTTTGCTTGAGCAGCTTGAAAGCAAGGAGAAGACTTGCCCCTCTGTAGCTCATATTGCCTAGGTCTGGGTCTTTGGACGAATTTTTCCTTGAAATGAAGTTTGGAAGCAGTTGTACCATGAGATGATCTCAAGAAGGCTTGCCCCAGAGTTTCAAGTCATGAAAGGATTTGTCCTTGATTAAACGACTATTGAAGTGGTTGACTTCGATGCACTCTTGAGGTAGCATGCCCTAGAATGAGCGTTAAGCGACTTAACTTGTGCTGATCAAGCGTTGGAGGGATTTTCCCTTAATTAAAAGAACCTCAGGGTGGCCTGCCCCTAGTGGGTAGAGTCTTGAGATGATTCTCTCTGATCAACCGATTCTTGAATGATTTTCCCCGTAATCAACTGATGCTTAGGGACTTGCTTTAGATTAACTAATTCTATAAACATTGGATGCCAATACCCTTGATCCATAGGGTTATGAGGTGTTCTTGATTTTGATCCAATTTGATGAATGATCAAGTCCTCTTTGGTTGCTTCTTTGTTGGAATTTCCTTAATGTCAAGTACTGACTTGCAGTTAAAATTGTTCATTCACAAATGGTAATTTTAATGCGATGCTTGTGCAAGTTTTTTAAAAAATCAATCATTATTGAAATGATGTGCTAGTGTGTGACAAATGTACCATTAGTCCGAACGTAGTGCTATTTTAGCTAATGTGAAAGATACATCAAGAAGAAGATTGACAAATCTCTAGGAGTTAGTTTACACAACCTCGCTATAGTATGCTTTAAGAATAAACTCTTCCTCAATTAGGTCTTTTGAGGGTTGTAACGTGGTCTGGTTCACGGTTAATGAAACAAAGGATATAAGGCTCAAACTTGATTTGTACCCAACTCTTCTTCGTGATGTTATCCGGTCATATGTTCAGTTAATTCAACACATGCGTCTTTTAAGAAAGTTTGACGGTGTAAGAGTGAAGATGAGAATTCAAGATTTGCTTGAAATGACAGTCACCTTATTTTGTTTTAGCATGAATGTCAGCGACCTTTTATGTTTTGACATGGTGGTCACTGAATCTTGTTTTGCTTTGCTTGAGGATTGAGGACCACTTTTGATTTTTTATTTTTGATCCCTAAATTTTGCCTGGACCACTTTTTGAATCTTTTAGTCCACCAGAATTGCCCTAATTTTTGCCTAAGTCGCCTCTTTAAGTGTTCGACTTAGCATGCTTTTTCTTTTTTGATTTTTCGATTTTGCTAAGGGATTGTGACTTTCAAGTCATTGGTCATAGAAGAACAACCGCCATAAATTTTGAATTTTGCATGGTTCCTTTGACACGTCAGGATGAGTACGAAGAATATCATATGGTTAATCCTCAGACGGGATGTTTCATCTCGCAGTTTTGAACGTGTAGTCAGATCAACTAAACACTACCCATGCCCCAGGTTAAGCTTAAGGGTTTAGAAATCCAAAGGAAACTCCTACTTCTAGGCTCGAAATGGTTAACTAAGGATTAACTCCTTATCTCTTCAGTGTTTGAGGATTTAAAACAATGCCTGTACATCACCAGCAGGATCTTATTTGAAAGCATACCTTCAACAGTTATGGGTATTTAGTTTTCATCATCCTCCTTCCAATCTTTCCTAAAATAGCAGTTTGATAAAGAAAGTGGACAAGAGGTATATGGATGTATTTTTTGTTTTTTTGATATAAGTGAAGAAAAATGAGTAAATGCGACATGATTAATTCAGAAGATGCATGATCACATCATTAATATTACTATTCACAACAACAATGTTTAAAAACAAGTAGCAATTAACAGGAAAGAAACTACAAATGCAAATGATAAAAATGATCCAATGATCCAATGATTTCCAGCTCTGAAGATGTCTTCTGGCATTAAGAGATGCTCCCTTGAAGTCTTCAAACTCATTCGGGCGAAAAGTTGACATGCACAACCAAGCTTCCTTCTGGAAAGGATATGTACTTATTATCAATCAACTGTTGCACCTTGGCTTGGAAATCTTTGCAGTCTTCAGTTGAGTGCCCCATTGACCCAACATGATATCCACACTGTACATCGGGATCGTACCCAGGCGGGTATTGTTCAGGAAACAGTTTGAGAGACTTGGGCTCTATCAATGAGTTTCAGACCAGATATGGCAGAAGTTGATTGTATGGCATATGAATTGGATCGAGATGAGCATTCCTTATTTCCAAGTTGTTGTGAGGCCTATGTTGATTCCGACGCTGATTCTGATATCCTCGGCTATGGGCTTGTTGATTTGCATAAGGAGTAATCCAGAGTTTTTGGAACGATGCTCTAGGCATTGTTGTTTGCCCATAAGGATAACATGGCACTGGAAATGATGACTGCTGAGAAGATGAGGGACCATAAGGTTTTGTCGGTGCACCCTGAGAATACTCAATATTTGCCATGACTGCATTGGTTTCATTCTCTTCTTCATCTTAGGAAATGTTGAGGATTTAGCTGCTTAAGGCATCTTGGATTCTTCCATTTTTTATGCCACCCTCAATGCGTTCTCCAATTGTCACTAGGTGGGCAAAGTCTGATAGCGCACTTCCTACCAACCTTTCAAAGTATGGGCTCTGCAATGTATTCATGAACAAATCAACCAATTCCTTCTCTAAGAGTGGTTGTTGCACTTGGGCTGCCAATTCTCTCTATCGCTGCGCATATCCCCCGAAGGATTCGGTACTCTTCTGATATAATCTTTGTAAATGTGTTCGATCTGGAGCCATGTCTCAGTTAAACTTGTATTGCTTTAAAAAGGCGTTGGATAAGTCTCTCCATGACTGAATACGACTTCTTTCTAAATCCATGTACCAACTCAAAGATGTTCCACTCAAACTGTCTTGAAAACAATGAATGATCAACTTATCGTCGTGGGTATATGAGGCCATCTTTCGGCATAACATCACCAAATGACGCTTTAGGCAACTAAGACCAGTGTACTTCTCGAAGTTGGGTACTCTAAATTTCGGAGGGATTACCAAGTCTGGCACTAGGCACATATCAATGGCATCGAGCCCAGGCGTATCATGCACTTCCATAGCTTGCACTTTCTTTTCTAGGGTACAAAGCATTTCCTTCATAGGACCAGTCAATGGCATTATCTAGGATTGAGTAGGAATGTTCACTTGTGGATGATCATCATCAGGTAGAAGATCATACAGTTGGTTGGTCGATGCAGTGAAACCTGATGGGGGGTCAACACTCTCCACCTCGACATGCTGAAGATTTTTCTCTGATGTAGGTATCACAGCTTCCAATCTGGTTTATCTGACCAGTCTTTCAAGTTGTCTATGCTCCTCTTATCTTTTACTCGCTTCATATGCTTTGCAGCCACCATAGAATCAGTATGAGTGTCGGGAAATCAACTGGCTGGCAATGAACAGAGGATGGAATGAGTTTTCTTTATTGGAAGAATGATATGCAATGCATGCTAATGAATGCAGATGCAAAGATATGCAGATGAATGCAATGTATTATTATTTTTATTTCCAAATACAGGATCTCATAAGTCCAAGGTACGGAGGGAGGATAAGACTGATTGTTTGTTACACAGGGATCTCACTATGTAGCAACTAGGGTTTAAACAGGAACCCCATAGTCATGGACTCATATGGTTGTTCATCACGCACAACAGAAGCATGTCGGCTGACGACTTCCTCATATGAATCTATTCTAGGTGAGATCTTTGTATCGGATCACGCGAGTAAAGCTTCTCGGGACCCCATACTATGCGACCATCGACATCAGGTTCTAGATAAGGGTCTAAGAGTCATGGACTTCCTTGAGTTTTTGTTGCGTATGTCAGTAATTGCTAGGAAACAACTCCACCAAGAAAGTTTATTTTGAGTGAGATCTTCGTATCGAACCACGCGAGAAAAGCTTCTTGGGGCCCCATACCACGTGACCATCAATCCTAGTATGGCCAAGAGTTTAAGGTTCTACAAAGGTACTTAGAGTCATGGATCACAATGAAAACATTGATCGTCCACGCCAAAAGCTTGACGGTTGTCAATATCCTCAATAAAATCTACTCCTAGCGAGGTTCTTGTATCGACCCTTACGAGGAAAACTCCTCGGTGGCCCATACTACTCAACATCTCCTATCTTAAGTTTACACTCTAGACTTGGGTAGAGAGCATTTTCCACAAGGTTTCAAGCCATTGGAGTACCCATATCAAGAACACATGAGATCCAAATAATAGATACAAGATAATAAGGCAAGGCATAAGATAAAGGCAAGAAATAGAAGAAAGCGAATAAACAAAGCTAACAAACATTGCAAATCAAACTAAGTTAGGCTCGCCTCTCTCTTGCATGGAGCAATGTAATCCCTAAAAGAGTCGCCATTTATCGTACTTTGAAAAGTAGGATCCTTCACGATGGACGCAAAAAAAATAGTTCGAATAGAGTCGCCACCGAACCTTATGTATTCCAATTAAGGAATAGGAAAATATCGATAAAACCTTTAGGACAGAAAATGCTCATCGCAACTAAATTCGGGTTTGAGAGTCGATTACGCAAGAGGAGGGTATTAGCACCCCTCACGTCCGTTGTACTCAATGGGAACCTCTTAGTTAGATTTGCGATTGAATGTTAACACTTGTTTATTTGTCTTCTTCTAGGCGAATGATGCGAAAGGTAAGAGAAAAGGGTTTTGTTTACTATGGGGAAATTGGTGGTTTTTTTATTAGGGTGCTCGCCAAAGATTGGGGCCTTCGTGCCTACGTATTCTCATTGAGAAATGAGAAATCAGAGAGTCCGTAGTTCGGAGTACAACGGGGAAAAAGGAAAAGAAAAGAAGGTTGCTCGCCAGGATCTCGCAATCTAGTGCCTACGTACTCTCATGGTGCAATGAGGAAGTCAGAGCTCCGTAGTTCGGGGGACTACGGTTGGTTGGTTTTTGTTTTTAATGAACGAGTGTTTAAGTTTCAATCTAATGGCTAAACGTTGGCTTGTATGCGCGCGAGGGGAGGACTAAACAGTGTTCTTTGCAAAAAAGTGTTTGAGTTCTGAATCGCACGGGGGTGAGGACTTAGTGTCTTGAGAGGTTTCAATCGCACGGAATCGAGAAAGGACGAGTTTGATGTGTTGATGTTGATTTTAGGGTTTTGAGAAGATTGTTCTTGATTTGGATTGTGTTAAAGACTATGGGTATAGGTGAATATTTCGAACTACCAAGCCTAGCATCTTGTGTCTAAAATACTCAGAGTGAGTCTAGGAAAGCTCCATTCTCACTCCTTCTCCACCACTTAAGGCTCGTGGCACGCAATCCCAATCGCCTTTTATTGTGTTTTCAAGTTTATTCGAGAAAATGTCACTTGAATTTCGATCAAGGGTTTTATCACAGGATGAGAAAAGGTTTGAGATTGAAACAGGAAAGTGTTAGACGATGGCTATGGATCTAGAAGGGGGGTTGAATAGATCCCTTGAGTTTTACACGCAAATGGTTACCAAAAATTTAGTTTTAAAAATGTTTAACGGAAGCAACCACTGGATAGAACGTCTACAACAAACCTTCTACTAAAAGGATCGGATATGCACGAATATATCGAGAATGAGTATGAAAGAGAAAAATTGAGTTTGATTACTACACTTAAAAACGCAGTCAACAAAATATCGCTTGCTTGATGTTTAATCCAAACCAATGAGGTAAAATGATAAGCGACTAAAAGCAATGTGTTCGATTTTTGCTTTGAAACAAATTATCAAACACCTAGTGTGCATAAACACACTAAGTGCAGAATTTCTATGGAATGTAATAAAGAGCTGCTCCAAGATACAATTCAAGGAATTGTATCAATTTAACAAATAGTTTCTCAGCTCGAAATTACACTACTACATAAATTTCGATAAATTGCGACTTCACAAATTTGAACAAACTGAAATGTAAAAGAGTTAAGGGAAAGAGAAAACAAATGAGATTTGATTAGGCAGTTCCCTAATCGTCCCCGCTTTGGGTACCTCTGCCCCCAATTCCACAATTGGAATTGAGATATATATATATATATATATATATATATATATATATATATATATATATATGTAGCTGTTGCAAATTGTTTATTACAAGAGAAAACTATGAACATCCAAACCCTCGAACGTCTTCAAGTCCTTCGAATATGGTTGATCCAATTAACGTCCCATGCTACTAAACCGAACGAAACCTCCGTTCTTCGGTTACCTTTACTCGATCAATTGCGATCTATCAAACTTCGAACCCAAACCTCTCTTCTATGATCCTCCAATTACAGCTACTAAACAGAACAATTGCTCAAATCGTCGGTTACCTTTGCCCGGATGAATCCCTGTAGAATGAAATGGTTTGTGCAAAAACCCCCAAAATCTTCCCGATTCTTGGAGGAGAAAACCTAGGGTTTTATTCAAGAAACACCTACCAAAATCTCAACTCAGAAATGAAGATCACGCGCTTCCAAAATCTGAACGTTATCACCTTGAAACAATGAACAACTCAAACAAAGATTGTTATGTGTAATTATTTGTTCACTCAATGTTGAAGATGAAGATGAAGAGAAATGGCATAAATTTTCACGGTTCTTGTTGGTTGTAAAAAATGAGCTAAAATGATATATATACTATCCTATGCAATACAATAGAAATAACAGAGTTTTAAAATGAATAACACAACAAAATTTTGGTGACATTCAGCGAGCGGTCGACCTATACAGATGGTATAGTCGACCTGAGCAATGCCGCGCGCTCTCTGTGCAAAACTGCATGTTATGCGTCTACCGAACCAGGCTATGAGTCGACTCATAGCTCCTAGTTTTGGGCAAACACAAGTGCAGAAGGTGTGAGTCGATCGGAGGGTCGACGCGAGCACTCCCGTGGGTTGTACTAACATATGCTACATGTTTAGGTCGACCTATACAGGGTTGTGAGTCGACTCACACCCTTGGAACATGCAAAAATCACATCTTTGACTTTCCTAAAAGGTTTAAACCATATCTAATGAACCTAGACCATTACTAATCATGATCAAACACTCTTAGACCACTTAATGAGCATTTCATATGACATTTTTAACGTAGACCATTACTAATCATGATCAAACACTCTTAGACCACTTAATGAGCATTTCATATGACGTTTTTCACGTGAATCTCTATATTCTAATCATGATAGTTTTGACATCACTAAAATCAAGTACATAGAGAGAATCTTCCCTCACATACTCCCGCTTTTTGATGATGGAAAAAAGGTCATATGTCCTCCCCCTGACTTTATGCATCCATTATTGTATGTTCATCTCAATACCTGTTATGTCTGTGTTCTTCTCCCCCTTTGACAACATCAAAAAGAGAGAAAGATAAAGTGTCAAGAATAGAAAATCGAGAGCTGCGTTTTAAACACAATTGCAATAGTTACCATTAACGCACATTCACATATAATGCAAGCTAATGAATATCTAAATAAAATAACACATAAGAAGCATAAATTTGATTAATAGTACATTGTCACGACATGGAACAACCATAAGGAATAATAAAGCAGTACGAACATAAGGCATGCATAGCTAAAATCAACATATTGAAGTCATAAACCTAAACAATGCAAGAAACAAAGCTTAAAAAGACATGATGCGAAATGTAAGGATGATTCTCATGGCCTCCTCCCCCTAAATGAGTGGCCCCGCCCGCAAAACTGGTGAGGATGATGAGGTGGTGGAGGTTGCATATCCATCTGTTCACTCAACTCCAACATGGATTGATTCAGGATGTTAAAGCTGTTAGTGAGAGCACGGTGCTTAGTTGTAGAAGTCTCAGCCATAGTGTTAAACTTACCCATCACATTAGTAGCAAAGGCGTCAAAGTTGGTGGTGTGATTCTGAAACTCTTCATGCAAGGATTGAAACCTTTCCTCTTGAGCAGTGGTAAACCTCTGTTGATCAAGTTGCATAGTCCTCATAAGTTCAAGGATATCCTCATTGTTTTGTTGAGGACGCGGAGGTGAAGGAGGAGTATAATAGGACTCCTGATAGTCCAACCCTTGAGTTGCTGGCATATAGTTGGAACCAAGAATGGTCCATCCATTATATTGCCATTGACCCCATCCTTGGTCAACTTCAGCTTCCATTGGAGAGGATTGAGGCATGTAACTACCTGTATATTGCCATTGGTTCCATTCAGGGGCTTCCTCCGACACCATAGCAGACGAGTTAGGCATCCAAACACTATTGTCTTCAACACCAATATCCATTTGTTGTTATTGATCATTATCCCCTTGTTCCTCTTCAGGATCGCTTTGTTCCTCCTCACCTTCTTCTTCACCTTCGTCGTTCTCGTCTTCTTCTTCCTCATCACTTTCGTCAGATTCTTCTTCCAATACAACAGTGTTTGCTTTCATCACATACTTATACCTTTTATCTTTGATATCCCAAACATGACCCATCATAGTTAATCTTTTCTGACAAAATTCTTGATTGATAGTGATAGATTTGTACGGAATACCTGGAATAATTATTCTAGCATGGTTGAGTACCTTTTGAATGAATGATGCGTAGGATAGTGCATTTCCTCTACCAGAGTCACGAAGAGAATACATTCTGCTTGCAATATAATAGGGCCAACTAATCCTTATTTTATTTTTCAAAACGTACATCAACTGAACCTCAGGTTGATCCACCCTAGAGTAACCTCATATCTTTGGTCTAAGAATGTGAGAAACAATCCACTGCAAAATCCTTGCAGGAGGAGTCAGTTTCCCTATTGTCACAGTTTTGGGAAAAAGACTGCTAGCCACAACCTGATCCGAGTATGGTCTCCTCAACATAGAGTTCAGTGCTTGTTTAAAATCATAGTCTTTAACATGATCAGTATCAGTTATATACTGAGTAGGTTGATCATTGGTCACAGACATACGAAACAAATCTCTCCAAATAGTTTGATCAACAACGACAGTCTTATCCCCTAGTTTGCAGTTAAACATGTAATCCTCAAAATTTCCAACTAAACCAGAATAAAAGATTCGAACCAAATCTTCATTGTACTTAGTGTCACATGATAAAAACCCATGGAAATTCTGAAAATCTAATAATTCTAAGATATCTGCTATGCGCATGCGTTCAACAGTACCGTGATAGCAAATGAATTGCTTAACAACAAACCGTTTGCTCAACTTTTCTTCATATAAATCAGCATACTTATCAGAGAGAATAGATGAAAGTGTTACCAGTTGATTTGAGGGAGGTTGATAAGTACCTTCTTGAGATGTAGACTCTCTTGTGACTCTTTTTCGAGATGTTCTTCGAGAAGCCATTGTGAAAGAAGGAGATGAACAGTGACGAATTTGTTCAATTTTTGTGAACCCCAAATTTTGTTTGTAGGAAAGTGAAATTAGGGTTTGTGTAGCGAGGATTTAGAGGAGAAGAGGAGATGAGATAATGTGTTGGAACAATGCATATGTTTTGTTTATGCCACATAGAAAATAAAAAACAATTTAAAAAAAACGCACAGCGACCAAGAAATTTTTCGCAGCTTTTAGCGACCGGTCGACTTATAGGTCTATGTGTGTCGATGCACACTGTAGTGTTTCTGATAATTCTAAAAATTTGAGCTATGCGTCGACCTATGGGTCGACCTGAGCATTCCTGGCCAGACATGTTAACAATACAACATGAATGAGTCGACCAGAAGCATTTGCGAGTCGACCCAAACACTAAAATTAAAAAAAAAATCAAATTTTTGTGACACTTAAGCTATGATATTGAATAAATAGAAATCCAACACAAATATCAAACATCTAAATGGATAAAGTATGCTCAATATGTACAACAAACATCAATTTAATCACTCAACATGGTACGTTTAACTAGAGAGAATCTTTGAAACGGAACGATATTACCTTGATCACTATTGACGATGAGAGGCCTCACATATAGCTTAATATTTCTTTGCATTGTTAGTTAAAAGAATAAACAAGCATGTATATATATATATATATATATATATATATATATATATATATATATATATATATATATATATATATATATATATATATATATATGTGAAGATCACTATCTTAAAAGATTATTAAGCACGATCCGAGATATCGAGAATGCCAAGTTCCCTACGGATGTGAAAGAAAGGCTCTATAGCTAATGGTTTTGTAAAAATATCAGCAAGTTGATTTTTAGTGTCAACGTGCTCAAAAGTCACATCACCTTTCTCTACACGATCCCTAAGAAAATGATGGCGTATTTCGATATGCTTGGTGCGTGAATGCAATACGAGGTTCTTAGTTAGATTAATTGCACTAGTGTTATCGCACAAAATTGGAATACGCTCAAGTTTTAAATTGAAATCAAGCAATTGTTGTTTAAGCCATAGGACTTGAGCACAACAACTACCGGTGGCAACGTATTCCGCCTCGGCTGTTGACAAAGCAACGAAAACCTGTTTCTTGCTATGCCAACTCACCAAGGAATTTGAGAAAAGGTGACACGTGCCACTAGTACTTTTCCTATCCAACTAAGGAACAAACACTACCTTTAGAATACCACAGCCCATACTTTTCCAAAGTCAGAATCGGAGTAGCCAACTAAGGAGCAAACACTACCTTTAGAATACCACAACCCATACTTTGGAGTACCAGAGAGATATCGAAGTATGCGCTTAACTGCCTTTAAGTGGGATTCCTTGGGATGTTCTTGATACCTTGCACACATGCATACACTGAACATAATATCGGGACGTGATGCGGTAAGATAGAGAAGGGATCCTATCATACCTCTATACCTTTTTACCTCTACGTCTTTACCATTCTCGTCATGATCAAGGTTCGCACTAGTCGACATTGGAGTATCTATTGCTTTGCAGTTTAGCATATCGAAATGTTTTAGAAGCTCTAGACAATATTTTGTTTGACTCACGAATGTGCCCTCTTCGAGTTGTTTGATTTGCAATCCGAGGAAATAGTTGAGCTCCCCCATCATGCTCATTTCAAACTCCCCCTGCATAAAACTAGAAAACTCCTTGACCAAGGTCATGTTAGTAGACCCAAAAATGATATTGTCAACGTAAATTTGTACCAAAATTAAATGTTTTCCTTAACATTTAATGAAGAGAGTCGTGTCAACCTTTCCTCTTGAATACCCTTGATCAAGTAAAAATTTACTTAGACGTTCATACCAAGCCCTAGGGGCTTGTTTAAGTCCGTACAAAGCTCGTTTAAGTTTATAGACATGATCAGGATATTCGTGGGATTCAAAACCCGGAGCTTGGGCTACATAAACCTCTTCATTTATGTATCCGTTAAGGAACACACTTTTAACATCCATTTGGAATAATTTGAAGTTCTTTGTGCAAGCATAGGCAAGTAGAAGGCGTATAGCCTCGAGTCAGGCAACCGACGCATAAGTTTCCTCATAGTCGTTTTCTTCCTCTTGGTTATAGCCTTGCGCTACAAGCCTCACTTTGTTACGGGTTATTACTCCATTTTCATCAAGTTTATTCCTAAACACCCATCGGGTGTCGATTACTCAATGATCTCGCGGAGGGGGGACAAGGTCCCAAACCTCATTTCTCCTGAATTGGTTTAACTCATCTTGCATTGATAGAAACCAATGCTCATCGAGTAACGCATCCTTTGCATTTTTAGGTTCAACTTGGGAAACAAAAGCAGAGTAATAACAAAAGTTACTAAGTTTAGAGCGAGTGGTTACTCCCTTAGAGATATCACCGAGAATGTTGTCAATTGGATGGTCTTTTGAAGACTTCCAAGCTGGAGGAAGTTCATCTTTATCAGAATGATGATCATCCTCACTTTTCACGGGTTGGTGATCCTTTTCCTCCTTAATACGCACTGCTTCAGGCTAATCAGTTCCCTTATCAGTGTCCTTGAGTATGTCTTCAGTAGGTACACCTGCACCATGAAAAGAACTACCTTCTCCGACATTTCTCGGATAAGACTCATCAAAGGTAACATGAACTGACTCTTCAACTACACGTAACCTTTTATTATAAATTCTATACGCTTTACTTGACTGAGAGTATCCAAGAAAAATACCCTCGTCGGCCTTGGCATCAAACTTACCAAGAGTCTATTTCCCATTGTTTAACACAAAGCATTTGCAACCAAATACATGAAGGTGAGAGATATTTGGCTTACGCCCTTTTAAAAGCTCATACAGTGTCTTGTTTAGAATAGGCCGGATGAGCACCCTATTCAAAACATAACAACCCGTACTTATGGCGTCGACCCAAAAGTATTTTGGTAATCCACCATCATTGATCATAGTTCTTCCAAGTTCCTCTAAAACTCTATTTTTACGTTCCACTACCCCATTTCATTGAGGGGTACGTGGTGCGGAAAAATTATGATCAATTCCGTTGGAATCACAAAATGCTTCAAACAAATGAGTCTCAAACTCACCCCCATGGTCACTTCTAATTGACCCAATGTTTAT
The DNA here is from genome assembly GCA_022829125.1 of Lathyrus tuberosus. Taxonomy (NCBI): domain Eukaryota; kingdom Viridiplantae; phylum Streptophyta; class Magnoliopsida; order Fabales; family Fabaceae; genus Lathyrus; species Lathyrus tuberosus. Next base: position 2,866,581 of record JALAZF010000179.1, read on the forward strand.
GTTTAACTTGTTCTGAGACAACTTAGCAAATCGTTCAAAGGCCGAAAAGGTATCACTCTTATTTGCTAAGAAAATGGTCCAGCAAAACCTAGAAAAATCATCGACTATTACAAACCCATAATAGTTACCACCTAGGCTTTTAACTCTAGATGGTCCAAAGAGGTCCATATGGAGGAGCTCAAGGGGTTTCATAGTTGAAACGATGTTTTTAGATTTGAATGAGATCCTCGTTTGCTTCCCCATTTGACACGCATCACAAAGGTGATCCTTTGTGAATTTAATTTTGGGCAAACCGATGACTAGGTCTTTAGAGACTATTTTGTTAAGCAAATCAAAGTTGATGTGAGCCAACCGTCTATGCCACAACCATGAATCTTCATTCATAGCGACTAGACACTTGTCTCCATTCAACGATACTTCATTTAAGTCTAGCATATAGACGTTGTTCACCCTCAAGCCCTTAAACACATTCTTTTTGTCGCTATCTTCAACTATGCAACAATCCTTTGAAAAAGATACTTTATAATTCTTGTCACATAGTTGACTAATGCTTAAAAGGTTGTGTTTAAGGCCTTCCACAGTCAGCACATAAGAGATATTAGTAGATGAGGGGTTACCTACACTACCTTTACCGAGAATCTGTCCCTTGTTGTTATCTCCGTAGGTGACAAACCCCTTTTTCTTTGCGACAAAGTCGATGAAAAGAGATATGTCGCCGGTCATATGTCTCGAGCAGCCACTACCCAGAACCCATCTTCTTTCGGTGGTCTCAAGACTTTGTACCTACAAAAACAATCAAGGGAGAGTAGGTACCCAATTCTCATTGGGTCCTTTAAGGTGAGTGAAACCAGGACTGCACTTGGGCAACCATTGGTAGATGCCTTTCGGAACAAGAAACCTTCTGAAGCGGCATTTTGTAATAGTATGAGCAGGCTTACAACAGTAAAGACAATTATGGTTCATTTGGAATTTACCTTTGCTATCACTATCTCGAATCACATAGGTATACCTTTGGTATGGATTATTCATGCTCTCACGAAAATTTGATCGATCAATAGGAAACGTAACTTTTGGCTTAAGAGCCTTGTCCAATTTGGCCTTGAGGGTTCTCACCTCTCGTTGCCAAATATGACAAGTGTCACAGCCCCAATTGAACCAAGAGGTAGGTTCCTCTTCAACCTTGGATTTTGATATGTCCACTATAGAGTTTTTGAGGGCTTCCAATTCCTTTTCGGAATCGGAAACCTTCTTCTTCAAATACGAGAAAATCCTTTTATTTGAGGCTAAGCGTTGAAATGCTTCCTTAGCCTTATAGTGTTACATGTCAAAAGCCTTTTGTAACTCTAAATGCAACATAGTATTAACATGATCGTATTTAGAATGCTTTACCTCTTTTGATTTGTTGTGGCGTGCCATAAGAAAAAAGTTAACGGATTCACTTTTGTCGCTTGATGAATCATCTTTCTCCGACTCACTATCGCTTTCCCAAGCGATGTATGCTCGTCGAGACTTGTTGGACTTTTTGTTTGAGCGACTCTTGTCATTATCCTTATCTTTGTCTTTCTTTAGGGATGGACAATCCGGCTTGTAGTGCCCAGATTTTCCACAGTTGTAGCACATCCCTTTTACCTTGCCATTTTTATTTCCTTCGCTTATAGATTGTTTCCTAAACTTGACTAGATTTCTATCCGAGTGTTGAATATCGTTCTTACGAACATATCTATTGTACCTCTTCACAAATAAGCCCATATCATCACCGAATTCTTCATCTTTGTCATTATTGGCTTCATCATCACTTAGCTCTTGATGTGTGGACTTTGAACAAGAAGCCTTAAGAGCTATCGGCTTCTTCTCTGTATCTTTTGCCTTCTCTTTCTTGATACTCTTTTCATGTTTATCCAAGCTAATGAGCACTTGCTCATGCTCATCGAGTTTACCAAAGAGTGTTGTGAGGTCTAGTGTAGCAAGATCGTTGGCCTCCTTGATAGCGGTGACCTTCGGTTGCCATTCCCTGTTAAGACACCTCTGAATTTTGTTAGTAGCAACCTCATTTGGAATTGGTTTACCAAGAACATGCAATTTGTTGATGATGTGAGTAAATCGTTTTTACATATCCGCAATGGTTTCCCCTTGTTTCATGTAAAACAAATCAAACTCTTGCGTTAGTATATTAATACGAGCCATCTTAACATCATTAGTACCTTAGTGGGCTACTTGTAAAGCATCCCACATGGCTTTGGCCGTTTCACAATGGAAGACTCGATAATACTCGTCAACTCCCAAGGAGGAGATGATCATATTACGAGCCTTCCAATCATAGCTGTAATTTTTCTCGTCCTCCTCACTCCATTGGTCTTCGGGTTTAGGAACGACAATGCCTTCCGCATTTGTCATAGTAATTTGCATTGGACCGTTTAAAATAACGTTCCAAACCTTCCGATCTATGGAATTAATATGAACGCGCAGACAATCCTTCCAGTAGCTGTAATTCTCGCCTGTAAAAATCGGAGCTCTATTATAAGCCCCTTTAGGTTCGTTCGCCATGATCCAAGAAGTTTTACCGAAGCACCAGAATTAACCGGAGCTCGTGATACCACTTGTTAGACGATGGCTATGGATCTAGAAGGGGGTTGAATAGATCCCTTGAGTTTTACACGCAAATGGTTACCAAAAATTTAGTTTTAAAAATGTTTAACGGAAGCAACCATTGGATAGAACGTCTACAACGAACCTTCTACTAAAAGGATCGGATATGCACGAATATATCGAGAATGAGTATGAAAGAGAAAATTTCAGTTTGATTACTACACTTAAAAACGCAGTCAACAAAATATCGCTTGCTTGATGTTTAATCCAAACCAATGAGGTAAAATGATAAGCGACTAAAAGCAATGTGTTCGATTTTTGCTTTGAAATAAATTATCAAACACCTAGTGTGCGTAAACACACTAAGTGCAGAATATCTATGGAATGTAATATAAAGCTGCTCCAAGATACAATTCAAGGAATTGTATCAATTTAACAAATAGTTTCTCAGCTCGAAATTACACTATGACAGAAATTTCGATAAATTGCGACTTCACAAATTCGAACAAACTGAAATGTAAAAGAGTTAAGGGAAAGAGAGAACAAACGAGATTTGATTAGGCAGTTCCCCAATCGTCCTCGCTTTGGGTACCTCTGCCCCCAATTCCACAATTGGAATTGATATATATATATATACATATATATATATATATATATATATATATATATATATATATATATATATATATATATATATATATATATATATATATATATAGATGTTGCAAATTGTTTATTACAAGAGAAAACTATGAACATCCAAACCCTCGAACGTCTTCAATCGTTGATGCAGAATTTTCTCTTCCCTTGATTCAAGATGAATCAAGTCCTTCGAATATGGTTGATCCAATTACCGTCCCATGCTACTAAACCGAACGAGACCTTCGTTCTTCGGTTACCTTCACTTGATCAATTGCGATCTACCAAACTTCGAACCCAAACCTCTCTTCTATGATCCTCCGATTACAGCTACTAAACCGAACAATTGCTCCAATTGTCGATTACCTTCGTCTGGCTGAATCCCTGTAGAACAAAACGGTTTATGCAAAAACCCCCAAAATCTTCCCGATTCTTGGAGGAGAAAACCTAGGGTTTTATTCAAGAAACACCTACCAAAATATCAACTCAGAAATGAAGATCACGCGCTTCCAAAATCTGAACGTTATCACCTTGAAACAATGAACAACTCAAACAAAGATTGTTATGTGTAATTGTTTGTTCACTAAATGTTGAAGATGAAGATGAAGAGAAATGGCATAAATTTTCACGTTTCTTGTTTGGTTGTAAAAAATGAGCTAAAATGATATATATACTATCCTATGCAATACAATAGAAATAACAGAGTTTTAAAATGAATAACACAACAAAATTTTGGTGACATTCAACGAGCGGTCGACCTATACAGATGGTATAGTCGACCTGAGCAATGTCGCGCGCTCACTGCGCAAAACTGCATGTTATCCGTCGACCGAACCAGGCTATGAGTCGACTCATAGCTCCCAGTTTTGGGTAAACACAAGTGCAGAAGGTGTGAGTCGACCGGAGGGTCGACGCGAGCACTCCCGCGGGTTGTACTAACAAATGCTACATGTTTAGGTCGACCTATACAGGGTTGTGAGTCGACTCACACCCTTGGAACATGCAAAAATCACATATTTGACTTTCCTAAAAGGTTTAACCCATATCTAATGAACCTAGACCATTACTAATCATGATCAAACACACTTAGACCACTTAATGAGCATTTCATATGACGTTTTTAACCTAGACCATTACTAATCATGATCAAACACTCTTAGACCACTTAATGAGCATTTCATATGACGTTTTTCACGTGAATCTCTATATTCTAATCATGATAGTTTTGACATCATTAAAATCAAGTACATAGAGAGAATCTTCCCTCACAGAAAGGTTGATGGTGACGCATGAAGCGGTCGACTTACAGGGGTTAGGAGAGGATACCACTTGACGTTGGAGGGTTTAAGAAAAAGGTGGGGTCGATCCTAGCTCCTAGGGAGTAACTAGTAAGCAAAACCACAATCAAAGAAAAGCGAGAAAGTAAAGACAGTACACCAAAATGTGGAGAGGGATACATGAAAAATACATGGGAAATACGCGAGAAATAAAAGGTCTCATTGTCAGGTAGCTCAAGAGAAAGCCGTGTGTATACAGTGTCTTAATCCAAGACAGTGAAAATAAAGAATCCAAATCCAAGCCTCTTTTTGCTAGGGTTTAGTACAAGGTCCAAAATTCCATGCAAGGGTTAGTAACCATAGTTCATAATCAATGTCTTTTAGGGTTTGAATCATTTTTATCAGATGAAGAATAAAAGAAGAAGAATAATGATAAAGACATGAACAATAAATGAGCAATGAAGTAAATGATGGAAAGTAAATGGCAGAAATTAAATAGCGAGAAAATAAAGTGCGGAAACTAAAGTTAGATGTTAGAAGTTATTAGTTAATGGTTATTGATCGAATGATCGCTTTCTCGAATCGGGACCAATTTAGCATTATGTTAAGCAATCGTAGCACGATTTATATGAAGATCATACTATGAGAGGCCGGTCAATAACAATATTTGTGTTAAAACATGCTAGAGAAATGATATGTAAATCATTCTCCTAAAGCCATGCCACACAAAAAGAAAAAAGAAAACGATCTCATCTTAATCAAGAACTTCCATGATTAATCAAAGACAACCTATCACTATCCCAACGTGTAGAGAATGATCAGAATGATAATTCATTACCAAATTTGAAATAATGAAGATTCAATCTCCTTAAAAATCAACATTCCATGATCTTTAAGATCTCATAAACCAAAATAGAAAATAAAATCAAGATGAAAGCAAAATACTAAGATGAAACCTAATAATAATAAAAAAAAAAGGAATCAAGAAGAATTGACATGAGCAATCAAAACAACTATTAAAACAATTATAATAAAATTCTAAACAATAAAAAAAACAAATAAGAAGAGAAAGAAAAGAAAAGAAAATAATAAAAAAAAGAAGTGAGGTGCGTGTATGATATATGGTGTAGGGATAGAAAAGTCACTTTGGGCCTAGCCCATAAGCAAGACAAAGCCAAGAGTCTCTAAAAAGAAATAAATAAACTAGCAAAATAAAAAAATTCTTCTTCTACACGTCGCCACGGTCTCCGTTTTTCAAATCCGTCGTGCCGGCACGCCTCACGGATGAGGCTGCGGCGGTTATCTCCCCAAAACGGATTCAAACAACAATTATGTCTAAGCTTCACTCAAGGCATAACCAGAGTCAAATTTGCAATGAAATCAAAGTAAAAGAAAGGGGAACAGAAAGGGAGGAAGATGAGATGATTACTTTGAAGCAAAATTCCTCCAGGCATGATCTAAAACTTTCTTATGCTTATTGCAAAATCGTTGGATTGAATGGAGTTGTTTCTAATTTTGAATGGTTGTGTTATTGGTGTTTGAATTTATTGAAAATAAGGGATAAATTTAAGGTGTTTTGGTGATTTTTCTGCAGAGTATTTATGGCTTATGAAAGCTTGGAGAGAATGAAAGTAGGAAGCCTCTATTTATAGGAAGCCTCTATTTATTGAAATTGGTTGAAGTTTTGTTCACTACAATTGCAATTTTGAATTGTTGTTCGCGTTTTAAATGTTGTGCATGTCTTTATTACGTAGCTTTAGTAGCTTGTGGTTTTCATGTGTGTGAAATGCTTCGTTTTGCTTGTGACGTCGCGTTTTGAATGCACACGGCCTGCGTTTTTGTTTTTTTGCCTGCGTAAAGTATATGGCTGTCATTTGTGTGTATTGGATGATGTATGACTTAGCTCGTGTTTGTTATAACGCCTGAACTTATTTTATTTGTTTTATGTAATTTAATTATGTGTTATTGTGTATATATATATGTTATCAGTGTGTTGGGGTACCCTGTGGTAGAGGGTAGGGACCTTAGAATTATAGACCCTAAAGGTGAGGAGTGTATGACCAATTGCTTAAAACTTGGTGGTGTGGTGAGAATGGCTAATAAAATAATAGTAATATTAGTTGAATATTATTAATTTAATTAATTGGTGAATATTGTTATTATTATCTAATTTGTGGAATAATAATAATAATAATAATAATAATAATAATAATAATTGTAAGTTCTGTGATTTGTGGATTGGCTACATTTTGGTAAAACAACATGATGTTAGCAAGATGTTATACCAGATGTTTTGCCATGACAATCAGACATCATGTCCAACATGATGTTGTGACATGTGTCAGGACATGTTATACCAAAAAGTCAGGGCATGACTATTTTGGTATTTTTAGCGTGATTTTTGAGTGTGTTTTTATTCACACATGTGCGTTTTTTATGGGAGTATATTGTGGGAATTTCTATTATGACAGATTCTGTTACTTTTCATAAAAAGGATCTTTACGCCTTTTTAGTAAAGTTTGTATTTTGTTCCTATTATTGTGTAGGATGATTTGCAGTGAGTTAAAACTGATTGCTGCTATTTGTGCTCTTCAAGTGTCCAGACCCAAGTGGACAGAAGGCTATTTAAAGAGAGGACCTAACCCTATTGAAAGAGAGACAACACGTGAAGAATTTGTAGAATAAGGATTAACCTTGTTTTGGTTGGTCTTTAGGGTTTAATGTTTGTTAATTGTATGTCACTCATGTATCTTCTGATGCATTGAGGTTGACTGATTGTTTATTTTTAATTGTCCAATCTAAAGCTTTTAAGCAAGAGTGTATTATTCTTGGTTGAAGCTTTTAAGAAAAACCGAGTATTGTCTTGGAAGTGTGCTACTTCTATTGTTGGTTGTTATTGAATTATCACTGGGATTGTGACTGATTAGGAAGTGAGAGGGGGATCTCATATCTAGAGGGTGTCTAGGTAGAAGTTGCACAGGGTAGGGATTAGGCGAGAAGTTATAAACGGGAGAGTTTAGGTTTGAACTAATACTGTCATAGTGAATTTCCTTCCTGGCTTGGTAGCCCTCAGATGTAGGTGAGTTGCACCGAACTGGGTTAACAATTCTGGCGTTAATTTTACCTTCCTGTCATTTAAACTTCTGCATTTTTGTTTGTGTGGTCAAGCTGTTTTGATCCCGGTGTTGTGACATTTGTCTCGACATCTGGTATCTGCGTGCCAGAATTTCAATAATAATAGAAAAAGGGGAAGTTGGGAGGGATCTTGGTCAGAACGTGTTTTTGGGAGAAACAGAAGAAAAAACGTGAAATGAGAGCTAGGGAAAGAGAAGAGGAGACTCCATTGTTGAGGTAGAAGAATTTCAAGAACTCTAAGGTAAGGGTGGAGTTCTAATTATCTAAGGGATAACATGATGATTGGTGGGTAGATTATGCCATGTATGGTTTGTATTTCTTCTCTATTCATAATTTTGATGAATTGACATTTGTGTGAGTGAATGAATTATTGATTGATTGTGTATGATGTTGATGTATTGATTGATGTTAGAATGATGAATCGTTGTAATTTCTGTCATTGAAATCATACATGTGATTGTTGAATGTTGTTGATGTTGTTGGTTGTTTGTGATCGCGAGTTAGAGTCGGAACAAAGTCATGAGCAATTTTCGATGGAAAAGATTTGTGGTTTGAGACTTTAGAAAAATGTTTTTTCGTGTTAAAATATGTTTCAAACGATTTATAAGAAAAAAGAAGTTTTGGGAGGGTTCAAAAGTGATTTTCCTATAATAAGTTGGAGAAAAAGTGCTTCTGGACGTAGTGTAATCGATTACCGTTGTGGGCGTAATCGGTTACATTGCCTAAAAACTACATTTTTGGCTTTTTCGAAGGCGTAACCGATTACGGTGTTTGTGGTAATCGATTATGCCAATGGCAGTGGCGTTGGTGGCTGGTCGCCATCTGTCATACCTCAAAAAATGAGTGCACAATCTCGCAAGTATACGCTCACAGGATGGACTTAATAGAGTCGCCACCGATCTTTATTTATTCCCATATAGGGAAAGGGAAAATATCAAATAAAACCCCAAAAATAAAGTTAAGGATATGGTCATCGCAACCAATATATGGGTTCGGGAGTCGGTTACGTAAGGGGAAAGTATTAGCACCACTCACGTCCGTTGTACTCAACGGAAACCATTTTGTTAGGGTCGAATGGATGTTAGCTTATGTTAGTTTTTCAATCTTCTACTTATTTGGGATAGAAAAGAGAGAAAAGATAAATGTTTTTGAATTTTTATTAAAGAGAGGGGACCTAAGGGTTTTTATTACTAGGTGGCTTGCCAAGACTTCGCAATCTTGTGCCTACGTATCCTCATAGTGCAATGAGAAAATCAGAGCATCCGTAGTTCGTAGACTACAGTGAAAAAAAATAAAAAGGTTGCTCGCCAAGGATTGGGGCCCTTGTGCCTACGTATTCTCACTGTGAAATGAGAAATCAGAGCGTCAGTAGTTCTGGGTATAAAAGGTAGGTTTGTTGGTCGATTTTAGTGAAAGATATCTTGTATTAATCGACGAGAAACATTGCTTACCCAAAACAGGTGAGGAGCAGACATTTACACTACATTGAATGGATTTACAAATTACATTCACGCCACTTATCTCTACTCAACAGTTGTTGATGAAGTATTGCTCTTGCATCATCTTAAGACAAAATGTCTTTCGTTTTTGAAAAAGTTTTAGAATCGCACGGCGGCGAGTAAAATAGTTTGATTGGTTGAATATATTTTAGGTGAATGACGAACGTTTGATGAGAATCAATTGGTCAAAGAGTTACGCTAGAATGCTCGATCCCAACGACCCTTTTTCATTCAAGGTTACTTGAGAAAATTGTTTGGTGAACGACGAACGCTTGATAATGATCAATTGTTCAAAGAGTTACGTCAGAATGCTAGATCCTAACGACCCTTATTTGTCCAAGTTAATTATAGTGTTAAAAGAACGAAATAAAAGAATGAACGGCTATCCCAATGCGCGAGGCTCGAGACCAATCATTCAAGGGTCCTGCTAGAACGCTAGATTCCAACAGTCCTCTTCTTTCGTATTTATTTAGAAAAGAGATTTGAACATTATGTTTGATTTGATTGGAAGTTGTTGAAATGATTTGAGGGTGAAGTGGAAATGGTGACAAATTGGTGTTGACCAATGTTTTTGAAAATGAAACTTGGTGTTGACCAAGTTCTTTGATTTTTTGAAAGATTGATTTTCTATATATATTTTTTAATTTTTTATCTAATTAGTTAATTATTTTACCTAATGGAAATAAAAGTAACAAAAATAAATAATAATTACAAACAAGGGTGAGGGATACATGAAAAAGTACAAGGGGCAGATGCGAGAAATAAAAGAGGTATCATTGTAAGAAGGCCCAAAAGCTAGCCACGGGACCAAAATAAATCGAAATTGAAAGCCACTTAATTTAGCTCTAAGCTAACTTAGAGTGGATTCATGTAGGAATCACTCTATGAGCAGCCGAGCGACAAAATTTATGCGTTTGAACGACAATGCATTGATAAACCAAGCAGCAATCAAGCACATTATTATTATTACAATATTGTTACAATTTTTTACATCAACTCAGAGTAATCGAAAAATAAAAAGAAAAACACAACACACACATACTATCTATAACAAATCCGCATTACTACAGGATCGCAACTAAAATAAAATATAATATAGAAACAATATTAACCACTACAAATATATATATATATATATATAATAGAAGGAAAGAAAAAAAAAGTTATTGTGCCATGACTTTTTTTTATTAGAGAGAAAAGATATTAAATGGCGATGAACAAAAATATTGATGGTGAGCAAAATACGACATCGACACCTAAATATATATAATGTAAATATGGACATCCTAAATATTGATCCTTCACCTAAATATTGATTGGTGCAATCATGAACATAGATAGGTTATGAAACACAGACATCCTAAATACGACAGCGACACTGACACGACAATATCAAAATTAATTTTAAAAATAAATAAATAAAAAATAATTACAAGTGTCGTTATAGGTGTCGGTGTCCAACACGGACACACCAATTTTTAGAAGTGTCGATACTACATAGTAAATATGAGAGAATGATAGTGTTATTACATGAAGAAGTTCACATGGTCTATGTGGTTGTTGGGATGGAAAAAAGCTTTAGTCTTGCATGGTAGTATGAAGGATCTTTAATGTTGTATGGAGATGATGGTATTTCGAAAAGTGGACATGGAAGGGAACTCGTTGTCTATGTATACGCATCACATGAGGTGGATGTTCATTTTTTCTTTGTTTTCCACTTCAAATGTGCGTCGTCGAGTAGTTGTTCATGTCTAGGTTTTATCTAGTGATTCCCCTCTTTCATTGGCTAATGAGATTATATAGTGACATTGTAGGGTTTCCTAATTTTACACATGTCAATAATCCCTTAATGAGTGGAAATAGTGTAAAAATAGTTATCAACAATTTAAATCAAGTAAAATTATATTATTCTAAATAATCAAAATTAACTTGAAACAAAAACATAGAAAAATTTATTTAATTATTATGAACTTTTTGACTGAAAAATAAAATGATTCAAAAAAAAAAAAAAAAGACGGGCTCGAAAGTATTCGAAAAATTAAAATGAATGCACTAAAATAATCAGCGCGAAATAAACCTATTGGAAAAATACAGCGTTTGATCTAATTTTGAAATAAATTCTGACCGGTTAAAAGGCTCATACTGATCAAAATGTGATTGAAAAAGTAGTAAAAAAATTAAAATGAATGTACCAAAATAATCAGCGCGAAATAAACTTATTGGAAAAATACAGCATTTGACAAACTTTTGAAATAAAATATGACCGGTTAAAAGTCTCAGATTGATCAAAATGCGACCGAAAAAGTAGTAAAAAAATTAAAATAAATGCACCATAATAATCAGCGTGAAATTAACTTATTGGAAAAATTTTGCGTTTGGCCAACTTTTGAAATAAAATCTGATCGATTAAAAGGCTCAGACTATCAAAATGCGACTAAAAAAGTGTTGAAAAATTAAAACGAGCACGTCTGGTCAAACTACGCAAAACGTAGATTAATATAAATGACTTATGCAAGCTCGATTTTAAAATTTTTCGTCCACTGATTTTACGGACAGTTGAGATTCAGTCTGTAAATCCAACAAATTTATTCTAACTGACAATTTGGACATTATTCAAGATGAAATGCATGTCATGTTATGCGGATGACGTATATGCTATGATAACACGTCAATTTAAATATTCAGGGTCAAAATTGTTAGGAAAATAACAATAAAAACAAATTTCTACGCACGCGGAAGCATGCCCACAAAAAAAGAAAAAGAAGTAAATAATTCCAACAAAAACTCATAAAATCATAATTCAACTTGTAATTTTATAAGAACAAAATTACAAACTCTCTCGTACAATTGCAATTTTTAAGGAGAAAATTGCAAACCCTACCAATTACAATTTTTGAACGGAAAAATTGTAAACCCTCTCTCAATTGCAATTTTTGATCGGAAAAATTGCAAACCCTCCCTCAATTGCAATTTTTGGACGGAAAAATTGCAAACCCTCCCTCAATTGCAATTTTTGGACGGAAAAATTGCAAACCCTCTCAACAAACTATTTTTGAACGGAAAAATAAAAAACCCTCTCAACAAACTATTTTTGAATAGAAAACCCTCTCTAAATACACAACTACCCAAATCCCCAAAACACTCAATAGACTACATTTTGTTGTAGTGTTTAAAACTAAAACAAACTGTCTCTATTTATATTAATTCTCAAATTCTAATTTTTTCTATTACCCGATGTGAGACTTGGATGAATATACTATTTGACCCAACAAAAATTGGGGTATGACATATGTGCGTGAAATGCATTGTTTTGCTTGTGACGTCGCGTTTTGATTTACATACGGGCTGCATTTTTGTTTTTTGCCTGCGTGAAGTATCTGGTTGTCGTTTGTGTGTATTGGCTGGTGTATGACTTGACTCACGTTTGTTGTAATGCTCCGACTTATTTTATTTTTTTTCGTAGTTTAATTATGTGTTGTTGTGTGTGTGTGTGTGTATATATATATATATATATATATATATATATATATATATATATATATATATATATATATATATATGAGTTATCAGTGTTTTTGGTGTGTTGGGGTACTCTGTGGTAGAGGGCAGTGACCTTAGAATTATAGACCCTAAGGGTGAGGGGTGTATGACCAATTGCTTAGAACTTGTTGGTGTGGTGAGAATGACTAATTAAATAATATTAGTAATATTTGTTGAATATTATTAATTTAATTAATTGGTGAATATTATTATTATTATCTAATTTGTGGAATAATAATAATAATAATAATAATAATAATAGAAAAAAGGGAAGTTGGGATGGATTTTGGTCAGAATGTATTTTTGGGAGAAACAGAAAAAGAACGTGAAATGAGAGTAGGGCAAGGGAAGAGGAGACTCCATTGTTGAGGTAGAAGAATTTCAAGAACTCTAAGGTAAGAGTGAGGTTCTAATTATCTAAGGGATAACATGGTGATTGGTGGGTAGATTATGCCATGTAGGGTTTGTATTTCTTCTTTATTCATGATTTTGATGAATTGACATTTATGTGAGTGAATGAATTCTTGATGGATTGTGTATGATGTTGATGTTTTGATTGATGTTAGAATGATGAATTATTGTAATTTCTGTCGTTGAAATCATATATGTGATTGTGGAATGTTGGTGATGTTGGTTGTTTGTGATCGCGAGTCAGAGTCGGAACAAAGTCATGAGCAATTTTTCATGGAAAGGATTTGGGGTTTGGGGCTTTAGAAAAGTGTTTTTTCGTGTTAAAATATGTTTCAAACGATTTATAAAAAAAATGAAGTTTTTGGAGGGTTCAAAAGTGATTTTCGTATAATAAGTTGCAGAAAAGTGCTTATGGACGTAGTGTAATCGATTACCGTTGTGGACGTAATCAGTTGCACTCCTAAAAACTGCATTTTTGGCCTTGTTGAAGGCATAATCGATTACGATGTTTGTGGTAATCGATTACGCCAATGGCAGTGGCGTTGGTGGCTGGTTACGCATGTGTAATTGGTTACCTCATTTTGCGTAACTGGTTGCACTGTTGTTTTTTTAAATCTTCTAAAATTCGTAACTTTTGTTCTGGGAGTCCAATTCGAGGGTCGTTTGAAGCGTCGGAAAGCTGACGTGTTGAACTTTAGTCTATAAATAGTTTCGGTGGCAGAAGTTGAGTAATTCTATTGTTGGTTGTATGAAACACATTATTATCATTATGTTGTGGTGTGATATGATTCTAAATGCCTTGTGGATGCTTGCTATGTTGTATGTCATTGTTGCTGAACTGTATGGCATGTCGTTGTTGATGGCATATAGTGGCATGTTGCATTGTTTAGATGGTCGTTGTTATTGTTGTCATGCATTTCATGGTTGCATGAGTTGTGAGATAAGTCGTATGCACATGTGGGGTGTGAGCGTCTTATCCGGATTCTAATTGCAGAATCGTATCGTTGTTGTTGTTGAGGTGATCGTGTGCCATGTGGGGTGTGAGCGATCACGGAAGTCATGTGCCCATGTGGGGGTGTGAGCGACATTATGGAAATTCCAACGGGAATTGTGATCCTGAAATAGGGTCCGGGTTCTGAAATAGGAACTGTTGGTACCACATGTATTGAGTCGAGTTGTGAGTCTTAATGCATTGCATTTTAGTTGTGTTTGTTGGTGTGTTGGATTTGTTGACATTTTGGTTGTAACTTCTATTATATGGTTGTATGTTGGGGAATAGGTGTTTGTGCATGAATAATCTAATGTTTGCTTAATTATCATGATTTCCTTGATTTAATTATGAAATCTCACCATTTCTATTTGAATATTGCATTTACATAGGCATGTCATACCCCAATTTTGTCCAGGCATTTTAATTTTAGCATATCATATCTTTCACCATAAATAATGTCTAAAATGTTAGCCATAATGAACTCTCAGATATACAAACATATCAGTTGAACTGAATTTTACTGTGCGTAAAATCAGTGGATGAAAAATTTCAGAATCGAGCTTGCAGACGTCTGTTATATTAATCTACGTTTAACGTAATCTAACCTGGCGTGCTCATTTTAAATTTTTCGATTATTTTTCGATCGCATTTTGATCCGTCTGAGCCTTTTAACCGGTCTAAACTTATTTCAAAGTCTGATCAAACGCTATATTTTTTCAACATGTTTATTTCGCGCTGATCATTGTGGTGCATTCATTTTATTTTTTCGAGCACTTTGGTGCCCGACTTTTTATTTGATTTTTAATTATTATATTTTTAGTTTTAGTTAAATAATCATTTAATCTATTTATATTTAACTAGGTTTTTAGCTTACATTATTTTAATTAATTAATTTAATTTTTAATTTGTTTATAAATACTTTCATTTTTTATAAAAAAAAACACCAAAACATTTGTTTTTATTTTGTTTTAGTATTCTTGTCTTTCTTGCCTCGTTTAGGAAAAAACAAAAAAAATATTTGTTTTTATATCATTTTAGTATTCTTGTCTTTCTTGCCCCATTTAGGAAAAAAACACAAAATCATTTATTTTTATTTCATTTTAGTATTCTTGTTTTTCTTGCCTCATTTAGGAAAAAACACAAAAATATTTTTTAAATTTTAGTATCTTGTATTTTTCTTGCTTTATATAGAGAACCTAGAAGTACTATATATACAGGGTAGGAGACCAGCACTCAACTTCAACTCAATTCAGGCGCAATACCATGCTTCAACTCAAATCAGATGAGACGTCTTGCATAAAAAAATGTAAGCAGACATACCCAGCTTCAACTCAAATCAAGCGCAATACCAAGTAGCCACCATTGGTAATCTCATTCTTATCCTTTTCTTATTTCATTTTCAATTATATATCTTGTCTATTTTTTTACTTTATTTGTTTTCAATGTTAGTTATACTAATGTAATTTTTTATTTTAATTTTGTTAGACTCTTATCTTGAAGTATTCTATATTTCAAATAGTTCTAGTATCTTGCTAGAATATGCTTGCACCTTATTTTCCATATTGATATAAAATGTGCATCTTGTTAGATTCATATTTTGTCATTATAAATAAGTTTTATAATATGTAAATATAATTTTGTGTTGTTGTTGGTTGTTCTATTTCATTGCATTTTAAATTGGATTTCCAATTTGTGGATTCGACAATTCCATGTCGTTATGCCACCAAATTTTTATATATTAATTCAGTATTTTCACCGTGTTTCGGTCCTTACGTATGACTCTTCGATTACGTGGTCGTTATGTACAAACCGGCTTTGAGCACATCGTGTGTTAATTTGCCTCGATCATTGTTCATCCATTGTTTCAATTTTGTTAAATTAATTAATAAATTAAATTTATGTGTAATTAGTTAATTTTGATTAATTAATTTTAATTAACTTAATTATTTGATTTAATTAAATAATTTTTATAATTAATCTTAATTACCCTTAATTAAATGATTTAATCAAACTTTAATCGATTAATTTTGTTAATTAAAAACCATTCTCACCATCGATTCACAATCATGTCAAACCATTTTCAAAAAGATCAAACAATTCTCGATTAAATGTCGATCCCATTTTAACATCCTTGTAAGTCGATCGCTTTATGCATCGCCATCAACCTCTCAAGTCTCGATCAACATCAAGTATTTTTCTTAAAACAAATTCAAAATACCTAATTAATTTTAGTAATGTTTTATTAAAAATAAAGGGAGGGGTTTTGAGTCTTCAAAATTTCTCCTCATTTGTTTGGATGCGAGATGTCTTTCTCGTGTTCAAACAACTATTTCCTTAAAATACCTAACCATATCTTAACATTATTTCGCTCAAGATGAAACAGAGGGGTGTGGAGTCTTCCATTCCTCTCTTTCAATTGTTTGGGTATAAGAGGTCTTTCTCATGTTCGAGCAGTTGAGATCTATAAAAATCACATCAAACCTAATTACTCGCCCCCGTGCGATCAAACATTTTTTCTTAAAAGATCATTGTTTAGTCCCTTCTATCGCACATATAAACTAGTTCTTCAGCCTCCCCTAGTAAGCAGACAAGCCAACGTTCAGCAGTTAGAATGCGATCTAAACACTTGTTCATTAAAAGACACAAACCAACACCCCGTAGCCCCGAACTACGGACACTCTGATTTCTCATTTCTGTTGAGAATGCGTAGGCACAAGGATCACATTCCTTGGCAATCCCACTAACAACTAACCAACCTTTTCTCTCGCCCCCATGGGATCGAGACCCTTTTTAACAATCTGTAGTGCCGAACTACGATTGCTCTGACATTCTCATTGCACAAGGGAATACGTAGGAACAAGGGCCCCAATCCTTGGCGAGCACCTTAATAAAAAACTTCCTATTCTCCCTGAACAATTCACCCTAATAATAAAATCAACCATTTCCCCTTAAACTCTAGTTAAAACCTTTAGCAAACTCTTTCCTTTTTATTATTTGAAGAAGACAAATAGCATAAGTTTAACACTAAATCACAAATTAGACTAAGAGGTTCCCGCTGACTACAACGGACGTGAGATGGTGTTAATACCTTCCCCTTGTGTAACCGACTTTCGAACCCAGATATGGTTGCGATGACCATTTTCCATTTTTAAAAAAGGTTTTCTCGATATTTTCCTATTCCTTCATTGGAGTTAATTAAAATTCGGTGGCGACACTGTTCGAACAACTTTTCCGCGTCCTTCGCGGTGATCGTATTTTTTGAGGTACGACAAATGGCGATTTTTCTAGGGACAGTTGGTCCATGCATGATAGAGTCGAGCCTAACTTAGGATAATTAGTGAGGAGTGTTCCCTTAGTTTAGTTGTCTTCTTTATTTATTTATTGTCTTCTTTTATTGAATTCTTTTATTTTCTATTATTCAATTATCTGTTTTATTACTGTTATTATTATTGGGCCTTTTGATCATGGGCTTTGTGAGATAGGGTCTATACTTAAGCCGGAGAAAAAACATAAGCTTAGAATAGTGGTTGTGTAGTAGAGACTTGCGGGGAATCTTCCTCGTGAGGCCGACACGAAAACCCCGCTTAGAGTAGATTCCCTTAGAGATGTTATTGTTTTAATGAACCTTCATCACAATGATAATATTTTCAAGCCTGAATCGTTGACTCTAAGGACCTTTAACCTATTCTAACCATGATGGCTGTGTAGTGTTAACCCGCGAGACCTCTGGGCTCGTTGAGTTAATACGAAAGCCTCAATCAGATGAGATCCCTTGAACGTATTACTAGTTGACAGTAATGGGTTCAATCTCGATCTATGACTCTGAGAACCTTGTTTTAGAAACCTTGTGTCAATGGTTGTGTAGTAAAAGCCCGCAAGGAATCTTTTTAGTTGGGATGATACGAAGACCTCACCTAGAGGAGATCGTTTCAAAGGTATTATTGTCTAATGAACCTTCGTCATGGCAATAATGTCTTTGATAGGGATCCATGACTCTAGGTACCTACCCTTTTAAAGCCTACCCATGAGGTTCCTTTGATCGTTGATACCGGTCACTTACCTGTTTTAGAGCCTACCTAGGGGGTTTCTTTAATAAGAGATATCCGTTATTTACCCGTTGTTCTCACTGACCTAAGAACATAATGAACCTGTGATCCTGAGCATTGCATTGCACTTATTTGCATACCACTACATTCCATATCATTTTCCAAAACAAAACAAAAAACTTGTCCATCCTTCATTCATAACCCGCAGTTGATTTCCCGACACACGTATTGGACTTGAGGTAGCTCTTGGAGGACCATGGAACGCTTGAAGCAGAATCAAGTTGAGCTGAGAAAAGATGTGAACAACATGAAAGGCAAGATGAAGCAGATGTCAGAAGCTATAACAACTATGGGGAGAAGAAAAGAAAAGCTCTGAGAAGTACACTGGTCTCAGTTTTCCAAAGCGTCATTTGGTGATGTTCTGCCAAAAAATGACCTCCTATATCCACGATGATAAGTTTATGATTCCCTATTTTCAAGATAGTTTGAGTGGAGCATCTTTAAATTGGTACATGGACTTAAAAATAAGCTGTATCCAGTCATGGAAAGACTTATCCAACGTCTTTTTGAAGCAGTACAAATTCAACTTGGACATGACTCCAGACCGTATGCAATTGCAAAGCCTATCTCAAAAGAGCAACGAATCTTTCAGAGGATATGCACAACGATGGAGAGAATTGGCAGCCCAAGTGAAACTGCCACTCTTAAATAAAGAATTGGTTAATCTGTTCATGACAACCTTGCAAAGCTCATACTTCGAAAGGTTGATGAGCAGTGCGATATCAGACTTCACCCACCTAGTGACAATTGGAGAATGCATCGAGGGTGGCCTAAGAAATGGAAGAATCCAAGGCGCCTTGATCGGTGGTTTTTATGCTTGCTTTTACCGTAATTTTTGTGTTCATCATTTCATGTTTTTGTTAGCATTTTAATTTTGTTTACCGTATGTTATGCGTGGTAGTGTTGTTTTTATTTTTTTCACGCGTAAAGAAATGACTTAGCAAAAACCGAAAAGAATAGCGAAAAATTGGAGAGATTTCCCCTTGTACCAGTGGCCTGCTACGGCCACCCGTAGGACCTGCTACGGCCACCCGTAGCAAGTGCCCAGAAAGTGAAGAAATGAAACAAGAGATAATGAGCTGCTATGGGCACCCGTAGTGCAGGCTACAGGCCAGAGCAACTGACACGACTAAGTGAAATTGCCAAGTTGTTATCCAGTGGCCTTCTACGGCCACCCATAACATGGGCTACGACCCGTAGCAGGCAGGCGTGCTGAATGATTTTCTTTCCTTTTTGGGGTGATCTTTGGTATTCAATGAGATTTGGAACAACTTTCAGGGAATCTTTTTGGATATATTAAGCATTGTTTGGCTAGGTTAACTTCTTCTTCTTCTTTTTACGATAAAAAATAGAGAGAGATAGAATTAGAGAGTTATGGAGAAGACGGCGATTTTCATGATCCATTGCGATTGAAGATTAAAGTTCATCTATTATTCTTGTAATGTTCATACTCTTTTCTATGTGTTATTTTCTTTCTATGAGTAGCTAAACCCCCAATGCTAGGGGGTGTCCTTGATTCAGACTTGTAATGATTTTGAATTTCTATATGCAATAACAATTTTATTTCATCATAATCGATTTATTCTCTTGACTCCTTCTAATGTTTTCTCTGTTGTACAAATAGAGTTTGATGTTTGTGTTACAATTGGGTTGGACCGCCATTGTGCATGATTTGCTAGAGAATATATCTTAGTAGACATCGCCTAGGACTAGGGATGCCCTATTATAACCGAATGATTCTTGATATATTGATGCTTATTTTCAACCATGAATTTTCTATGGACATAGGCATGAGGTTGAATGAATAATGGTTTTCTCAATAAGGACTTATGAGTAAACACTCTTAAGAACCGATAATCTATTAGTTCAAAATTGTTGTTGCATTGCGAGTTTTGAATAATTACATAATTGAATCATACACCATCCCTAGCATATTCCTCATATCTGATTTAACCCTTTACCGCATTTTCTTTATTCTATTCACAAATATTGTTATAATTGAACAAAAAAATTCCAAAACCCTAAAAGGCTTTTGTTTCATTAAACAAAGATTGAAACTCAATATTCATACGCAGTCCTTGAGATCGACATTCGAGGGACTTCCCTTATTATTACTACATTGGCAAAAATAGTACACTTGCTATTTTTCGATCAAGTTTTTGGCGTCGTTACCGGGTGTAGCGTGCGATTTTTGTCGGTGACGTGACCACCTTACCGCAATGGTTGGAATTGGGTGCTACTTTCTGATTTCTTATTTATCCTATGAAGCTGGAAAGGAAAGGGAAGATATCTAAAACTAACCTTGCACGCAAATGTTTTCTTTAACAAATGCTAATAGATCGGGGATCGGGGTCAGGTTATACAAAGGGAAGTTATTAACACCCAGTGTATATATGGTTATCCATAGGCCTTTTATTGCATGTTTCTCTGTTAATTTGAATTACTTTCTTATGTTTATCTGTTGTGGCTTGGCAAAGTTTCTCCTTTGGGAGTGCTGAGAGAGGGTTTTTGATGTTTTCGGGTTTTCCGTTCTTTTTGGAAGGTACTGGATCTAAAGTTTTTGATTTGTGTGCTCGCTAAGATTTCGCAATCTTATGCCTACGTATTCCCGTAAAGAGATATGGGAAATTAGAGCAATCGTAGTTCCTCATATTTCTATGGGAGGAAAGACATTTGGTGTCTTGTTTAAAGCCCAAGATTGAAGTTATCTGAGTATTTGTGTCTTGTTCAAAGCCCAAGATTGAAGCTAAAAGGGTGACTGAGAGAGAATTTGTCATCTCTAAAGGGAGATATCTTACCTATTCATCACAAATGTAGAGAAATTGATTATAAGGGAAATTACTTTAACTGGGATATATGAATCTAACAATGCCATAATTTCCTTTATAAGAGGGATGTCATGAAGGAAGAAAGCTTTAGCTCAGTGTAGAGCAATGCCACTTTTTCCTTATGAATATTTCATGCTAAGAGAGGGACATTGGCTTGGATGTTAGGGATCCGGAGGCTTACCACTTACAGCTGTTAGATGAAAGATGAATTTTAGGCAGGATAAAGGAATGACTCCAGCTTGGATTTTGAATCAACAAGTGTGCCACTTACAACAATTATCTGGAAAAGGATTTGATTGTTTGTTTTATATGTGATGTATAGAGGAAATATCCTCTTATAGAGTGGACTCATGGTCTCATCTGAGGGGATGTTTGATTTTTGTGTGCCTTGATCAGAGCCCAATATTGAAGCTAAAGGAAACTGACTCCATTGGGGAGGGTTTTATCTGTCTTGTACAAAGCCCAAGATTGAGGCTGACTGACTCCATTGGGGGAAATTCTTATATGAAGCCTAAGATGAGGCTATCTCTTGCTGAGGATTTATGGAAATCCAGGAGCAGGTCCAAATGGTATTTGGGGAATCCAAAGGCTTTACTCTTTATGGGGATCAGGGAAGAGTTGAGATATTAGATGCCATGAGGCTCTGATTCTCTTAGGGGATTTATTGATGGTAAATTGACCCTGGCTGGGATTTCTTAAAATGAAAGCTTATACCTTGTTGGGGGGTCAGATGGGTTTAAATATGAGTTTGAAAACCTATGAGCTTTCAACTCTGGTGGAGATTAGTATATTGATGAAATGATCATGGTTTTTCCTGTGTTTTTAGGAAACTTGAGGGTTTATGTGAGATCTAAGAGGAGATGAGACTTTCCAAGTCTATTTACATAGAGGTTGACTCTTAGCTGGAGAATGATCTTTGTATGGTACCCAAGAGGAGGCTGAGACTGTCCAAGTCTGCTTGTATGAAGCCTAAGATGAGGCTGAGGATTTAAGGGATGAAGATCGACCCTAAAAATGGTTTGATGTTTTGGAAATCTGACTCTCCTGAGGATTGAACTAGTAGAGGTGACTAATTCCACTCCTATGCCTTTAGGAGGCCTTTGGGTCCTTGTACTAAGCCCAAGAGGAGGCTGGGGAACTTATAAGAAGCCTGTTGATCCTTGTACTAAGCCCAAGAGGAGGCTGGGGATGCTTTTAGGAAGCCTGTGGGTCAAAGCCAAAGAAAATTTCAAGAAAGGTTTCACCGGGAATTAATCCTTTCTCTGCTGAACAGTTCTAAGGTTTGAAGAAATTCAAAAGAGGTTTCACAAGGAATTAATCCTCTCTGGGGAAATGAATTTCTTGTATGCACATATATTTCTAAGTTCTGAAAGTCTTGAGAAAAGTTTCATCGGGAATAATGCCTTTCTCTGTTCCATGTTGTATAGGCCCAAGAGAAGGCAAGATTGTATAGGGAATTTCCTATGGGGAACTAATTTTGACTAAGTTGAAAGTAACCTCTGGTTTGACCTAATCATATACCTAACTGCTGGGGAGGCTCTAAGTAAAATATGCACAAGTATATATATATACAGACAATTATATTGACACATATATATAAGAAATATGCACTAAAAAAAAGATGTGGGGACTTACCTTCTAAGAAGAAGCCCAAGCATATTGTGATCTGTTGTATTGACTACAACTGTACTGCCTCTTTTAGGGTTTCAAGAAATTGAAGAAAGTTTTGAGGAAACTTGAATCTTGAATTTAAATTAAGAAAAAAAGTTTGTTTGAAAGAATGTTTCGGGCTTATAGCTCAAAGAGAGGCCCAAATGACTTATTTGAAAACACTGATCGCACTACGATACCGAAAGACGTTGTGGGACTTATACTACAACAGAGGCTCAAAATTGTTTATGTACAAAGAAGGGTTGGGTCTTACACTCTAATAGAGGCCTAAAAGTGTTTGTAAAGAAATAAAAATGGGGTTTATACTCAAGGAGAGGCCCAGATGATTTATTTTGAAAAGGCGACGATCGCGCCGTGATTTTGAAAACCACAGAGGGACTTATACAATGACTAAGGCCCAAAATTATTTATGTACAAGAAGGAATGGGTCTTACACTCTAATAGAGGCCCAAAAGTTTAGTTTTATACAAGAAATGGGGCTTACAGCTCAAGGAGATGCCCAGATGAAAAACAACGATCGCACCGTTATTTTGAAAATCGTATCGGGACTTATACAATGACTGAGGCCCAAAAATGATATATTTATAAAAGGGATGGGTCTTACACTCTATTAGAGGCCCAAAAGTGTTTTTAATGAAGCTAAAATCAAGATAAAACCCTAATTTCATTTAAAATATAATTTTTCAAAGAAAAATAAATAATAAATGATATAAAATATCAAATATACTTAAAAACAAGTTGTCAACTTTGAACAATGTTTTAAAAAATCATGTTCAATCATATGAAAGCTTGAAATCCAATTGAATTTGAAAATTCATTGTGGAAATCTCATTTTAAAAATGTTTGAAAACAAATAAAATGAAATTAATTACAAAAATTCAAGCTATATTAAATAAATAATATAAATTTGATTTTTTTGTAGAATAAAATATTTCAACATTTTTGTGAATTTTTAAAAAAAGAACCAATAAAAAATAATTAAAATTAAAGGAGAAATTAATTTTGAGATTAATTAAGAAAATAATGAAAAAGGAGAAAAATAGCAAAAAAGGAGAGGGAACCAAAAATGGTCTGGGTGGGTGCTGAACTCACGCCCTCTAACCAAACAAACACACGCTGCTACCACTGGGGTGGCGATACATCCGTGTATCAAAACCACCCCATGAGTACATAAGGGTAGCCTTATTTTCAGGTCAGGCCAAGGCAAAAATAAGGTTTTGGGGTATTTTGGAAGAAGGCCATAACTTCTTCATTTCTCCATGAAAATGGATGAAATTTAGATGGATCCTACCTAGAATTTCATGAGGAATCCAATGGTGGTCTTAGATTTTTCTAAAGATGCCTACATTTTAAAACCCGATAGTGGTTTCAAAATAGGCCAAAATTTGCAAGTTCTATGCTACCACTTCATACAAGCAATAATAACATAGTAAATTGGTTCAAACATAACACATATGATATGTATGACATGTTCATGATCAATGGACATCAAAGAAATGTATATTTTAAAGAGTTCAAGTTGTTATGCACTTACCTCTTGAAGGTCCTTGTGTTATCTTGAAAAATACTTGTGCCAAAAGTAATCTAATGCCTTAGACACTCTTGATAGATCCCTTAGAAGCTTTTAGGATGATCAAAACCAGCTGGAAACCTTAGGAACAAGAACTGGCTCTTTCTTGCAAAAGTGGCAAAAGTGACCAAATTGGTAACTCACTCAAATGGTGTTACAATTGAGGGAAACTTATTGGAACAGTTTAAGGATGATATTTGGAGAGTATTTGAAGTGTTGTTTGGCTTTGAAAGTGATTGGATCAAGACATGGCTTGAAAAATGCAGAAAAGTCAAAATTTGAGGTTTTCGGGGTTGACTTTTTGATTTTGGTGTTGTACAATGAGGATGAAGGTTTGAACACCTCCAATAGATGATTTATGATGTGTTTGGATAGTTATTAGAGTGGTTTTTGCTATGGTTTCAAGAATCCCCAAATTGCACCATTGTGACTTGAAATTGAAGTAAGAGAGGAAGAGTGAGAAAACAAGGCTTCGGTATTGTTTTGGTGTGTTAAATTCAGTCACAAATGACCTCTATTTATAGTAGAGGAAGTTTGTTTCTGAAGTAATAGTGTGTGGATGAGGGATCACTCTATTATCCAATGGGTGTGCCCATGTATCATGCCTTGAATGCTAAGGCACCAAGTCTCCTTTTAGCCATTGACTTGAGCTGGTCTTGGTAGCTTTAGGTCTTCTGAATTTTGAGTCAATCTTGACTCAATTGGACTGATATGGCTTAGTTCATGACAGCTTTATGTTCCACATCAATGCCAAATGACAAAACTTGATTTTTGGATTTGTAAACTTGAATGATCACATGCCAAAGGATAAAATCCTTGCCTTAGGGTCCAAGGTTGCAGGTTCTTCATGATTGATTGAGATTATCATTGAATTGGGATGAGGATCAGTCTTGCATAGTCACCAAATTTGGACTCAAAAATCGTGTGCCACAAGTAATGCAAACAAAACCTGTCTTGGAAATCAGTTTGAGCAAGGCATGTGTCAATGCTTGTAACTTCTTGCTCAATTTGAATTAATGGGAGTTCCTGTACTCTTTGGAAAGCTTGTATATCCTACTTTAACTTTGATGTCCAACTTTAGTCTTGAATCATCATGGATCATTGTGAAAAATGGCTTCAAAGTTGGTGAAAATGCAAAACAGATTCTGTCCAAAATTTCACTAAGTGTTGGAAAAATTGTCATTTTTGACATTTTTGTGATTTTGATCAATCCATAACTCAAAATCCATGAGGATTTGGAATCTGATGTAGTTGACAATCTTGAAGTATGTAATGAGAGCTTTCATTTGAGCTTTTGATGGAAGAAAAGGTTGCTTGGATCACAAGTTATGGTCTTGCAAAGTTGGGTATAAATCACTTTTTTTCATGACTTAGTGAAATTTCAAGTTTCTTAAGATTGCCCCTTTTGCAAGTAACCCTACTTTTCTTGATTTTTCTGGATGGATTATGATCCAAACCATAATTTAACATTTTTTTTTGACTTAGGGAGGTCTTGTTTGTCAAGAAATTCAAAAAGTCAAACTTGGTTTTTTGGCACAGTTAACTTTTTATCAGATGAATTCCAAACTTTGTGATCCTCTGTGAAATCAAGTCTGTGACCTAATTGAAACCTATTGTATTTGTTCCATAGGTGTTTTAGAGTTCTTGAATCACATACCAAGGTTTGGGATCATGTCTTGGTCAAAATTCAAAGGTACAGTTGCTTTTTCATCAGAAAACCCTAATTGGTCCAGATGAATTTGAATCCTTGTATTGCTTATGAACCAAGTTCTTTGGGTCAATCCAATCTTGTAAATGGATCAATATGATGTATTAGAGGTCTTCAAAACACTTCTTGAGGTCTTGACTCATGCATTGCTCCAAAAGTCAACTTAGGGGTGAATTAGGTCAAGAAACCCTAATTCCTAATTTTTGATGAATGCATCATTTGAGGCTATTTTGACTCTATGATTGGGTCCATGAGGTCCCTTTGAGCTTCTTGGATCATGTTTTGAAGTACTGGCTCATGCCTAGATGAAGATTTCTCTCTGGAGGCCTTGGTCGACCAAAACCCTAATTTGGTGACCCTGGTGATCTTGAGGCTTGATCCACTTGAAATGTTGCACTCTTGTGTTTGATTCTTGATGTGGGAGACCTCTTGATCCTTTATAGATGTTTGAGAGACTTGACAAGTTGAGGATCATGTCCATTCTTGATTGATCCTTTGTCTGAGTGCTCTGAGGGGGCTCAAAACCCTAATTCTTGATTGTAGTGAAGGCTCAACAATCTTTGAGAGGATTGATGAGGCATGAAGGTACATCCATATTATGGTGATGATTTGCACAATGATGGGAAATCTTGTGGTCAAAATTTAGGGTATGACAGATGCCTCTATTTAATCTTCTTGGACCTGAAGGTGTGAATGACGAAGATGTTCGGATATTCAAGGTAAAAGAGGATTAAATATCGGAATACCCGAAATTTTGACTGTGGTTATGAATGGTAGCGGTTTGCTCATCCATATTTTTGCTAAGTAATGATACTTAGGAAAGGGTTAAACTTCCCCTCGATCTTGGTCTTCAGCCATGGAACTGGTCTCATTTTCTTTGAAATAAACTTCCCCTCGATCCTAGTCTTCAGCCATGGAACTGGTCTCAGTTTTCTTTTGAAATAAACTTCCCCTTGATCCTGGTCTTCATCCATGGAACTGGTCTCAGTTTTCTTTTAAAATAAACTTCCCCTCGATCCCGGTCTTCAGCCATGGAACTGGTCTCAGTTTCTTCTTGTCGAGTTCCTCGTTCAACAAGGATCGCTATTTGTAGTGGTCTTCATCAAACTTCTCGTCGAGTTTTTGCTGGGGAGTCGCCACTTGATGGAAAAAGATTTGATTCTATACTTGCTGGGGAGAACCACTTGTCTGAATTGCATAGGTGTGCAAACTTCTCTGTGGGAGATGCCATTTATCAACCTACTAGGTAAAGCAAGTCTCTTGAGAGATTGCTTGTGGCTTGGAGATATTACATCATATTTTTCTTTGAGACCTTTTTCGGAGAAATGCCCTGTGATGTAATCCAATTTTGAGGTGCTGATGACTTCATTGACATCAAACTTTTCAGGGAGAAACCACCGTATTGCCAAGAGTCTTTTGTAGAGAGGCTTTCTCTGGGGATTTTTCCTTAATCCGGGAAAGCAAAATATGATATTCAATGATGAAGAGTAATGTTCCAAATGCCCATCTGAATGTCTTCTTGATTTTCAGAGGTTCAAGTTATCAAAGAGGTCGAGGACTGAATTCAATCCAAGAATGCACTGGAGAGAGATTGTTTAGACGATATATTTCCGGAAGAGGAAAAAAACTGACAACTCTATCGGAGAGAAGACGTTTATCACTCGGGGATGAAAATGACCAAAGTGATATTGATGCATCATGTGTATGAATACAAATTAATTATGCATGATGTATGTATGTTTATGCTGACAAAACAGACACGACACACAGACTGGTAAGGAATACAGCTGGATACTCGGTTAATCTGGGAGATGGGGGTATCACTGGACATTCTGAAAGTTATACTTTTGCTCAGGAATAGGGATTCCTGCATTCGTTCCGGTTTCAGAGGTGGACCCTACTAGGGAGAAAAACGAACAATGGGTTTTCAAAGGTAAGAACTCTGTCGGGGATGTCAGATGAGACATCCCATATGAAGTAGTTGATCCTTTATTCAGGAAGTACTTTGATTCTACATTTTGAGTTTTGATCACTACCGGAGAAGCAGTCAATACTCCTTTTTGTGCTAATTGATCAAAAGGAAATTGCCATCTTTGTTTTGAAAGAAAAAGTAAATTTGAAAACAAAAGTAAATTCATTTTTGTTTCAAGAATAATTGATCATATTAAAAAATGTCATTCTGTAAAGCAAAACAAATAAGAATTGCGAATAAAGGGCACACAGGCTCAAATTTTATTGATAGAATGGTAATCAGCATAACGCGTGATCCGATGGAGCATTACAAAGTTTAGAAAATGCTAATTTAAAGGGAAAGGGGCTACATTGAAACATAACGACCACTATCCTTCCACCAAATTTGAATTCTGGACATTCTGAGCTTCTGTCGAAGGGGACCTTGACTGAGGTTTCCTTAACAGATGATGTTGCCTTGGAGGGGCTAAACTTGTCGGATATAGTTACTTGCCATGAATCCATAACTTTTTCCTAGATTGCCTTTTGACGTTTCTAATCCATCGGGATGATTATTGTTTATATCTCTAATTTTTGCCTGGACCGCTCTTTCGGGTTTTTAATCCATCGAGACATTTTTTTTCATTTAGGCAAAGTATTTCTTGACTACATCAACTCGTGGGGTAGGTAAACTCTTCTTCATCCATGGTTGCGAGTCTCAAGGTACCGCCTGAGAAGGCTTTCTTAACAACATAAGGGCCATCGTAATTCGGAGTCCATTTGCCTCTGGATTTAGTGAGAAATAATTGTATCTTCTTGAGCACGAGGTCTCCTTTCCAGAAGACACAGGGTCAGACCTTTTTGTCAAACGCTTTCTTCATTCTTTGTTGATACAACTGACTATGACACAAAGCCGTCATTCTCTTATCTTCGATTAGGTTCAGTTCATCGTGTCGGCTCTGACACCATTCAGCTTATGTTAGCTTGGCTTCCATCAATACTTTCATTGATGGGATCTCTACTTCTATGGGGAGTACTTCCTCCATGCCATATACTAGAGAGAAAGGGGTTTCCCCTGTTGAGGTGCAGACAGATATGCGATAACCGTGAAGAGCAAAGGGTAGCATCTCATGCCAATCTTTGTAGGTTACAACCATCTTCTGAATGATTTTCTTGATATTTTTGTTAGCCCCTTCTACCACTCCATTCATTTTAGGTCGGTAGGGAGATGAGTTATGGTGTTCGATCTTGAACTCAGCACACAACTCATTCATCATCTTGTTGTTCAAGTTAGATCCATTATCTGTAATGATCTGGCTTGGAACAGCATAACGGCAGATGAGGTTGTTCTTGATAAATCAGACCACCACTTGTCGGGTTACATTGGTGTATGATATTGCTTCGACCCATTTGGTGAAGTAATCAATAGCTACTAGGATGAACCGATGTCCGTTTGAAGCTTTGGGTTCAATCATGCCAATTATGTCGATTCTCCATATAGAAAAAGGCCATGGAGAAGAAAGAACTTTGAGATGCGTTGGCGGTACATGAATTTTGTCAGCGTATATCTGACACTTGTGACACCTCCTCATGTACTTGTAGCAATTGGATTCCATTGTCAGCCAATAATATCCTGCTCTCAGAATTTTTCTTGCCATTGTATGTCCATTGGCATGAGTGCCAAAGGATCCTTTGTGAATCTCTTTCATCAACATGTTTGCTTCTTGTCTATTTACGCATATGAGAAAAACCAAGTCAAAGTTTCTCTTGTAGAGTGTATCATCGTTCAGGAAGAAGTTGCCAACCAATTTTCTGAGAATCTTCCTATCTTTTCTGGATGCCCCAGGCGGATACTCTTGTCTTTGAAGGAAGCACTTGATATCATGATATCATGGTTTGTCATCTATGACTGCTTCACTTTTGAAGATGTAAGCGGGCCTTTCAAGGCGCATTATGTCAATCTTAGGTACGTCGTTCCATTAACTTACACTAATCATGGAGGATAAGGTGGCTAATACATCAACCATGTGATTATCTTCACGAGGGATATGATGAAACTCGATTCTGTTGAAGAATGGTAACAACCTTCTCACGTAGTCTTTGTAGGGAATCAATCCTGATTGGCATGTGTTCCACTCTCCTTTAATCTGATTGATAACTAGGACTGAGTCTCCATACACATCCAAGTTCTTTATCCTTAAGTCAATTGCTTCTTTGAGACCCATGATACAAGCTTCGTATTCGGCCTCATTGTTTGTGCATTTGAATGTCAATCTGGCAATGAAAGGAATATGGGTACCCTGAGGTGTTACGATGATTTCCCAAATTCCATTTCCATAAGTATTGATGGATCCGTCAAATATTAGTCCCCACTGGGAACCTGGTTCTGGCCCTTCGCTGGGTAGCGGTTCATCGCAATCTTTCATTTTTAGGTACATGACATCTTTGTCTGGGAAGTCAAAATCGACTGATTCTTGATCGTCAATCGGTTGATGAGCCAAATTGATCAGCTAAAATACTTCCTTTGATGGCTTTTTGAGCATTGTACTCGATGTCGTATTCTGATAACAACATCTGCCAACGGGCAATCCTTCCCGTGAGAGTAGGCTTTTCAAAGACATACTTGATCGGATCCATTTTGGAGATTAACCAAGTAGTGTAACAAATCATGTATTGGCAAAGACGTTTGGGTGCCCAAGGCAGAGCGCAACAAGTTTTATCGAGCATAGTTTATCGAGTTTCACAATCCGTGAACTTCTTGCTTAAGTAGTAAATGGCAGACTCTTTTCTTTTTCTCTCGCCTTGTTGGCCAAGTACACAGCCCATGAAGTCTTCAATACTATTAAGTAGATGATCAGTGGTCTTTCTTCCACTGGAGGAGACAGAATCGGGGGATTCAACAAATATTCTTCTATGCTATTGAACGCTTTTTGGCAATCTTCTGTCCATACACAACTTTGGTTCTTCCTGAGCAGTTTGAAGATTGGCGCACATGTCGCGGTCATGAGGGATATGAACCTTGAGATGTAATTCAGACGTCCCAAAAATCCTCTGACCTATTTTTCGGTCTTCGGTGAAGGCATTTTTTTAATGGCCTTGACTTTGTCAGGATCGACCTCAATTCCTTTTTGGCTGAAGATGAACCCTAAGAGTTTTCCTGAGCGAACACCGAATGTGCACTTATTGGGATTCAAGCGGAGTTTGTATTTTCTCAGACGCTCGAATAACTTTGATAGGTGTTCCACATGCTCTTCTTCTGTTTTAGATTTGGCAATCATGTCATCGACGTACACTTCAATCTCTTTGTGCATCATGTTGTGAAACAGAGTTGTCATGGTCCTTTGATAGGTTGCCCCTGCGTTCTTCAGACCGAACAACATTACGTTGTAACAAAAGGTGCCCCATGGGGTGATGAATGAAGTTTTCTCCATATCTTCCAACGTCATTTTGATTTCATTATAGCCCGAGAATCCATCCATGAAGGAGAAGACTTTGAATTTCGTTGTGCTGTCTACCAGCATGTCAATGTGTGGTAGGGGAAGTCATCCTTTGGACTTGCTCTGTTCAGATCCTTGTAGTCTACACACATTCTGACTTTTCCGTCCTTTTTCGGAACTGGCACTATGTTCGCTAACCATTGAAGATATTCTGAGGTGGCGAGGAAACCTGCGTCGATCTGTTTCTGCACTTTCTCCTTAATTTTGATGGCCATATCCGGATGAGTCCTTCTCAGTCTTTGTTTTACTGGAGGACATTCTGTTTTCAGTGGTAAGTGGTGTTCCACGATGCTGGTATCTAACCCTAGCATGTCCTGATAGGACCAAGCAAATACATTTGGAAACTCTTTGAGAAGTTTTATCAAGCCTTCTCTGACAGTTGGACTGAGTACTGCCCTATCTTAACTTCTTTCTTTTCTTCTTCTGAACCTAAATTGACCGTTTCCAGTGGCTCTTTGTGAGGCTCAATAGACTTTTCCTCTTGCCTGAGTAGTCGGGAGATCTCTTCTGGAATTTCTTCGTCCTCTTCTTCTTCAGCCTTAAATACCGGGAATTCAAAGTTGGGAGAAGGCATTGGATCATATTTTTCAATGGGGTTTAAAACAAGCAATTTGCATGACGTGATGATTCTTTTTTTAGAAAAGACAGAGAGAATGCAAGAGTGTGTGTGTGTGTTTTCTGAAAAAGCTTGTTTTTAATTTTGGGTTTTTTTTAGGATTACCATTTTCTGAAAAAACGAAAAGTGAAAACAGAAATAAATGCGGAAATTCATAATGACATTATTTATTCATGATTTTTCGATTCTTGAAACATAACCCTATAAAACAAAACTCTGTCGCTTTGGGCGAAGAGAAGAGGGACATTTACAAAAAAGTGAGTCCTATAAAACATCCATTCCACCCGGGCAAGGTGAAAGGTTAAAACAAAGATGGTAATTACTTTGACTTATGGACGACTTTCGGGGCATCGAATGCAACCCAATGGCGACAAACTCCTCTGTGAATCACAAGGTCTGGTACTTCCTTTCTTGGTTTGTCTTCAGAAATGACACTGATTTCTGGTGGAGTAGGATCATTGGAGTCTTCTTCCCATGCAGAGTTATCATAAGAGGACTCTTCTATTGTATCTTCCCTAGTGTTTTCACTCTTAAGAGGATCTCCCCATCCAGTTGGCTGGATGTCTTGGTATCTGATGCGAAAGCTTTCGGGGGCAGTGTATTTAACTAAAAAGTCATACTTGCCACTAGGCTGTCCCAAGGTATCCTAGGTTTCTGTGGGAATAGATGAGTCATCTTCCTTGATGACGTTGACCTCAGGAAATGTATAGTTAATGAATACTTGTCTTGCAATATTTGCAAATTCATCACCATGGTGTTGGACATTCTTGGAATGTTTTGAGTAAGGATTCCATGACTATGTGGGAACATGGGTATTCTTTTCAAGATTACTCAGTTGATAGGCATTGTTCGGCTGACTCTTTTACTCCGAGTCTTCCGTGTATGGCTTCTAGATAGGCAAGTCATCCAGGGGATCATAATAATCGTAGTCAAAGTTATCTTTCATCAGATTGTCATTCTCTAATGAGTTGGGTGGAGCACAACATCCTTCGGGATCACAATCTCCAATAATCATTCTGACGTCTGATCTTGGTATATATCTCGGGTTCTGCTTTGGAAAACAAAATGGCATGTTCGTTTCTCCCTGAGATATATAACCTTCATCATTGAGATAAGACTTCCACTCCTCATCTGTATCGGAGGAGTCGTTCCCATCGATGGTGTGGAATTCTTGAGATACTGGGTGGAGGAAACCTCCGCTGTGGAAGAATCCCTGAATGGGACAAAAAATTTCATCCTTCTTAGTAGTCTGAGTACAGGTTGGAGAGAAACCAAGACCTTTTCTTATCTTGTTATCAGTAGGAGTTATAATCTGTCCCCATCCTTTTACGTCACCACTCCCTATTACTTTGAGAGCGTCTTTGTATGAGGAAATCGATGTTCCTTTTTCTTGGTGATTCTCATTACTCACTGTGAGTGCTTGAAACTGAGTTCCAACGACCTCTTCTGGTTCTACACAAGAGAATGATGATAAGTTGCTCACGATTAAGGCTTGCTCTCCGTATATTGTGACTAATTTGTCATTCTTGACAAACTTGAGCTTCTGGTGAAGTGTCGAAGTGACTGCCCCAGCTTCGTGTATCCAAGGTCTTCCTAATAAACAACTGTACACTACTCGGATATCCATAACCTGGAAAGTGACTTGGAAAGTGTGAGGACTGATGGTTATGGGAAGATCAACTTCTTCGATAACTATTTTTCTGGATCCGTCAAAAGCTTTGACGATGATCTCATTGCCTCTCATCAGAGTTCGTTGAAAAGATAGTCAAACCAAAGTTGACCTTGGCATGACATTTAAGGATGAACCCGTATCTACCAGTACGTTGGCTAAAGCATCGTTCTGGAAGTTGATTGTGATATTGAGTGCCATATTATGGTTCTTGCCTTCTTCCGGCAGTTCTTCATCACTGAATCCCAAGTTGTTGCAGGAAGTGATGTTGGAGATGATGCTGTCAAATTGTCCTACTGTCACATCTTGTTCCACAAATGCTTGCTCTAAGACTTTCTGTAGAGCTTCCCTGTGAGCTTCTGAACTAAGAAGGAGAGATAACATAAAGATTCGAGACGGAGTTTGCAACAATTGATCTACAATGTTGTACTCGCTTTTCTGGATGAGCTTTAGCATCTCATAGTTGTTCTTTACAAGTTATAGATTACTGGATTGACCGACTTGTTGGTTAGGAACTTCTGTTTGAGGTTCCTTTTCTTTGGTAGGTTTTCTAACTCCTCTGTTGAAGATCCGACCACTCCGGGTAACTCAACTGATGCCGGTGATGTTCACGACGGAGGGTAATAGAGTTTCTTTTCCATTATCTATAGTTGTTGCACCATACTTGTATAGGATAGCCTTTCTGACTTGTACGGTATTGGACCTGGCAAGTAGATGACCATAGGGGCTTTTTGGGCCTCTTTCCCATCGTAGGCAGCCTCAATTGGTTCTAGGTTGAGAATTCTTCTACTGTTAAGAGAGACTTTTGACTCGTTGAGCAGAGGAATTATGGCACAAATATCCTTGGTTATTCCATGATCAGAGATTATGATAGTGTTTTCCTTTGACCAGGGAGGTAATCTGGTATCATGTTGATTGATTCAGAATTTGAACATGGTTGAATCTCCTTTCGGTCTAACTGATGCTGGAGGGCTTCTCGCACTAGATAACATCCTTATTTATTTTCCGAGCATACTCTGTAATGTTCATAATTGTGAGGGGGTACCCGACCATATCCGCTTTGTATGCAGTGCATCCTCACTGGGTTTGTTTCTATTGAGCGGACATCGAAACTTTGATGTCCTCCAGGATTCCCGTCAGTCATGCTAATCTGTTGTGTGTCTTCATCCAAGTAGATCGGAAGCCACCAGTGGTCCAACAGATGCTGAAGAGTCCTTTGCACAAGCGCACACCCTTGGTCGTTTTCGTAACATTCTTTATAGTCTTGATAATCATTAGGGGTGGCAAAGTGGGCGGCTCGTCCCGTTTAGGACTGCCCCATTTAAGCCCATCCAAAAGTGAGGTGGGGTGGGGCGGGCCAACTTAGGCGTGCAAGCTCAAAAGCCAAGCCCGCCCCGTTTACTAATGAGTTGGCGAGTTGGCAGGCCGCCCCGCTTATTTTTTATTTTTTATTTTACAATTTGATTTACTTCATAATTTAAATTTAATTTATTTATCACCAAAGAGGTCGACAAAAGATTTTTTTAACAACGCATAATAGAAGTTCAACATGTCTTAAGTCCAAACACTTCAAAAAATAAAAACAAATAAATACAAATTACAACAAAAAAATAACAAAATAAACTCAAGCACAATAAAAATCGTATCAAAATAAATAAATAAATAATACATATCATCCTAATCCTATTTAAAAACTAACTACTAAAAGAACCCAATTAAGAATTTACAAAAGACAAACAATGATAACAATTACACTGCATAAAACATCACAGTGCATAAAATAGTAGTGAATAAAATATCAACACCTGACTTTCTCACTATTTACATCATATAGACTCTTATATTGACTGATTCCATAATAGTTAAATCCTAAATCTGTCACACGTATACACTAATCAAATCCTTCCTTTTCTTAAAATCGACATCTATTTCTAAAGAAAACATGTGAGCTAATGTTTGACAAATTAATAATTCAGCATGCCATACAATTATTCTTTTATTTCAAGTTTTTCCAATCAACACATGTATTAGAAAGTTATACCAACAACGTTACAATTATAATTCAATTTGTTTGTATAATAATTTATAATACAATTCAATCAACATAATCCTAAGAGAAGAGTGTTGTTTTTATAGTTAAAGTTGTTTTAATTCTGAGTAAAAAAATAAAAAAACATTTACCAAAAAGCCCGCGGGCAAAACCCGCCCCGCTTTTTCAAGCGGGTTAGGCGGGGCGGGCCAACTTGAAGTACCGAGCCGAAAACCTCAGCCCAGCCCTCCAAAAATGGCGGGTCAAACGGGTTGACCAGGCGGACCCGGTCCATTTTACCATCCCTAATAATCATGTGAAGCCAGAAAACCATGTCTGACCTGCTTAGCATGTAATTCCACTAAACTGGTATTCATCAAGCGGATGTCAAAGATTTGAACCGTATTGACATGATGATCACTTCTTTCATGGTAGTCTTGGATCCATCCGAGATCCATTTGACGTTGGAGGGCCCCTTGTACAAAAGAGCATCCCTGACTGTCTATTGAGTAGATTGGACAAACGCTGTAATCGTGTCGCGGCAGATTGTAATACTGACTTTGTCTTGAATGCAAAGCCACTAGATTGACGTTTATTGCACGAATGTCGCGGTTCTGAACAATTTTAGGATGTGCATGGCCCATGTTTACTTCACGAATCCTGTGATCCTGAATCCATCCCAGATCTATTTGTTCTTGCAGAGCTGCTTGTACTATGGTACACCCTTGATTGTCCTTGGAGCAGATATCACACTGATGATAGTTGTGAGATGGCACATGGCCGTACCCGCTCTGTTTACAATGTATCTTTACCAGGTTGGTTCTCAGTAAGCGTGCATTGTGAATTTGATAACTATTGACAGGTTCTCCTTCTATCAAATTCACTGTAGTCTTCTCATGTTGCGGTAATGGGTTCGTTTGAACATTTGGATTAGTATATTTGAAAGATAAAACCCCATTCCTGATGAGCTTCTGTACATCATACTTGAAGCTGAGACAATTCTCAATGTTATGTCTCGATCCTCCTTGATGGTAAGGGCAAGTTTGATCTGCTTTGAACCAAAAAGGTGGATTTTCTAGTACTGTAAGAGGAGTCCTTGTTTGAACGTGCCCCTTGGCCAGTAGAAGTGGAAATAGCTCTACATACAACATCGGTATAGGGTCGAACCCTGATGGTCGCGTAGTATGATTATTGTTATTAGAGTGAGGGCGAGCCTGCTGAAGAGGCTGTTGCGGCCTTTGCCGATACTGTTGTTGACTTGGTTGGCTCTGAGCAACCTGAGGTTGATAAGTCAGAGCTGGCGCTGGGTTGATAGCGGGAGTTACCGCTGCTACTGGCTGATACCTTCTCCTTTGTTTTCCCAGAGAGATATTACTGATATGTTGCTCTTTCTTCTTTTGGAAAGCACTACCGTATCTTTTGGTACTGCTAGATGGCTCTGCATCTTTGACCAATCGTCCTTCTCGAACTGTTTCTTCAAGCGTACTCCCATGTTCACCATTTCAGTGAAGTCACTGAGTGCACTGGCAACCATTCGATTGTAATAAATCGAGCTTAAGGTTTTTAGGAAGATCTTTGTCATTTCCTTTTCCTCGAGAGGAGGACAGATCTAGGCGGCGATTTCACGCCATCTTTGAGTATATTCTTTGAAGGTTTCTTTATCCTTTTGTGACATTGCTCTGAGTTAGTCCTTATCTAGTGCCATGTCCAAATTGTATTTATACTAATGAATGAAGGCTGCCCCGAGATCTCTGAAAGTATTGATCTTGGTGCGGTTTAAACCCATGTACCATTTGAGTGCGGCACCGGTTAAACTGTCTTGAAAGTAATGGATTAGTAGCTGCTGATTGTCTGTCTGGGTAGACATTTTCCGAGCGTACATCACTAAATGACATTGAGGGCAAAAGTTGCCTTTGTATTTTTCAAAGTCAAGCACCTTAAATTTGTGCGGTATCTTTACATTAGGGACCAAACATAGGTCGGCGGCGTCTTTTTCGAATAAGTCTTGACCGCGAATGGCATGCAGTTCCTTCTGCATTTCCAAGAATTATTCCTGGAACTCATTCATTCTTCCGTATACGTCTTCGTTTCCTCCAGAAACTGCTTGTGGAATCTGTCCTTCCGGGACAGTGTGTACCACTGGTTGCGGTATAGTCATCATTGCGGTAACTCTTGGAGATTCAGTGACCTGAAGTTTGTAACCTTCAGGAGTTTCTGTTGTAACCCTTGCATCTTTATTTCCATGAAGTTTGTAACCTTCAGGCCTGGATGTTCTTGCTACGACTTCTGGGTCTTCAGTGACCGGTGGGATGTATCCTTTAGGTATAAAGTTGTGAGGCATGCCCCAAGGGAAACCTTTAGGCATGTTGTACTGAGGATGACTGCCAAGCGTCTCAAATGCTAGTGTGGATGTAACCTCTGAGATTACAGTCCTTTGATGTTGTTGCTCCTGGGCTACTGCCAAGGATTGCATGTCTGGTGGAGTTTCTCCAAACTCTCCTTCAGAGCATTGATTTCTTCTCTTAGCTCCCTGTTCTCTTCCTCGAGACCGTCCATTTTCTTTTATCGATTGGCCTGAGTATTGTACGAATGAGACAGTTTGACTCTAGAGTGCGACACATATATGAGACTCAAAGACAAAGATGTGCTATGTGAGAATGATGAATGATATGCAGAGAATGATATATTTTTTTAATTTTTTTGTTTTTGTTTTCAAAAGAACCGTTAACAATTATTTTGCAAATATCACACAATGGGGAAGACCCTTTTATTGAACTCAAAATATTGCAGTATTTTACAAGGAAAGTACAGTATTTTACAAAGTGCGAAATAAGGAAAATTAGGCCTATGGATCCTGAGTTCTCTCTGAAGAGAGCTCATATGCTGGTTCCTGAACTTTTCTCTTCTTTGATTGGGCTCCTTCAGCCGTTGTTGGGTCGACGACCCTTTGCCAAGTGAAAGGAGTAAGAAAATTTCTTCGTTCCTCCTGACTTTCCATAGCATGCTTCTCTAATATCTCAATAAGAGCATCCTTTTCCTTCAGTAGTTCTTGAATCTTAGTACATTCCAAATTAAGGATTTGGTATTTGTTCTTCCAAGAGTTCTTCTCACGTTGGACTTTGTTGAGAGTGATCTGGAGTTTTTCCGAATCAGACATGAAATAAAGGACATATTCCTTTAATGGAAAAATATCTTGACGAGGGTAAGGCATCCTTAGTTTGATAGCTTTAGTTTGAACCCAGTGGAGATAAGGTTCTCCAGAGAAACAATTTGGTCTTCCCAGAGATTCTCTCCCTTTCCTGTGAATATGTTGCCAGGCATGCACTATTTCTTTATTTAGTGCCCTGTCATTTTCTCCTTCCTTGAAGAAAAGACCTTCCAGATGAGCATTATGTGGGATATTCTTCATCGGGTATCCAAGTTGGCGGCGAGCTGAAACTGGATGATAGTTGATCCCTCCTTTAGTACCAATGACGAGTACATTGGGGAAATTTCCACATCTGTCGATGATTTTTATCCCTTCGTAAATCCGATTGTACCAATCTATGTCTGTATTGGTAAGAGACATAATCTTCTGCGACCATCGCAAATTACTCTTGTGATCCCAAAAAGCAGCAGTCTTGGGTAAGTGGGAGATAAACCATTTGTAGAGTAATGGTACACAGCATGTGATCATCCCTCCACTGTTCAAATTCCTTAAGTGTACAAAATGATAAGCATCCGCGAGCAAGGTTGGTACCGAGTTTCCAATCAAGAATATCTTAACAGCATTGGTGTCAACGAAGTTGTCAATGTTGGGAAAGAGGAATAATCCATATGTGAGCAGAACAAAGAAATCCTCGAAAGCAGTTATATTTCCTATACTAGCAAAGTATAGAGCTTTCTCCATCAGGAATTTAGCTGGTAAACCCTAGATTCCTCCTTTGGTGGTCATGTGAGTCCTGACTTCTGACTCATCCAAAGAAATTGCTCTTGTAATGGTTTGTTCTTTTGGAATTTCTTCAAGTCCAGAAAATGGATATCGATCAGTGATAGGTAAGTCAATCAGGTGGGAGTACTCTTCCAGTGTTGGTGTAAGCTGATAATCCGGGAAAGTGAAGCAAATGGTAAACCGGATCGTAGAACTGAATTAGCGTAGACAGGATCCCTTCAACCATGTTGGTCTTGAGAAGTGATAACAGTCCTCCGTGCTTAACTATGAACGCCTCGGGATTAGTAATCATCCATCCCAATTTTCTTAAGTCGTCCAATTTTGGAACCTTAAAGGTGTACTTGTGCGTTTTTCTTCTTCCGAAATCCATAACGCAACCTCTCTGATATTTGTAATTAATGTTTTAGTTCTTTTAAAAAAAGATTTTTTCTTGTTTTAAAAGTGTTTTTTTAATGAATGCATGGATGCATGAATGCAGCAAACAAAAACATTTGAAAACATGGGTTTAGGGGTTCATCATCACGAGCATGGAGCCATGGATCTACCCATCCCAAAAGGTGTGTACTAATTGGGCAATTTTTGTACCTGTAGAACGGGTTCTAAAAGGTTCCCAAAATCATTGACCCCTCTTAGGGATATTAACAGTAAGCCGATTGACCCAAGCGAGCTGTAATATCCTAAGATGAATCTCTTTTGAGTGTAGTATCGCGTTTCAACTATTCCCGATAGTCACTGCACTACCTAATGGTTTAAATGGTTAAATGTCTACTAAATCCTCAGTGTCATGGGTGCACTGGGAAAACTATGCTTTCATGACAACGGTCGTTCAACATTAGAAAGTCCACACGGGTGATTCGGTGGACTGCCAGGTTAACTTGGTTAGGAATCACACCCTATAAGCCTCCCTGGAGATGCCACCACTTATCTTAATGTTCTCTCAAACTTTTCACATGCGTATCAATTGCATTCCCAGTTAACAGTAAATTAAACACGGGTATCAAGTAATATAACAAAATATGATATATATATATATATATATATATATATATATATATATATATATATATATATATATAGCAGAAAAATGAGAAAGGAAGTAAATAAACAGAGAAATAAATGCAAAGCAAAGCCTAGACCTCTTAGGAAATCTAATCCTAAAAGTCCCCACCAGAGTCGCCATTTTTCCGTAGCGTGCGATTTTCGTCGGTGACGCGACCATCTTACCGCAATGGTTGGAATTGGGTGCTACTTTCTGATTTCTTATTTATCCTATGAAGCTGTAAAGGAAAGGGAAGATATCTAAAACTAACCTTGCACGCAAATGTTTTCTTTAACAAATGCTAAGAGATCGGGGATCGGGGTCAGATTATACAAAGGGAAGCTATTAACACCCAGTGTATATATGGTTATCTATAGGCCTTTTTGCATGTTTCTCTATTAATTTGAATTGCTTTCTTATGTTTATCTGCTGTGGCTTGGGAAAGTTTCTCCTTTGGGAGTGCTGAGAGAGGGTTTTTGATGTTTTCGGGTTTTCCGTTGTTTTTGGGAAGGTACTGGACCTAAATTTTTTTATTTGTGTGCTCGCTAATATTTCGCAATCTTATGCCTATGTATTCCCGTAAAGAGATATGGGAAATCAGAGCAATTGTAGTTCCTCCTATTTCTATGGGAGGAAAGATATTTGGTGTCTTGTTTAAAGCCCAAGATTGAAGCTATCTGAGTATTTGTGTCTTGTTCAAAGCCCAAGATTGAAGCTAAAAGGGTGACTGAGAGAGAATTTGTTATCTCTAAAGGGAGATATCTTACCTATTTATCACAAATGTTGTGAAATTGATTATAAGGGAAATTACTTTAACTGTGATATATGAATCCAGCAATGCCATAATTTCCTTTATAAGAGGGATGTCATGAAGGAAGAAAGCTTTAGCTCAGTGTAGAGCAATGCCACTTTTTCCTTATGAATCTTTCATGCTAAGAGAGGGATATTAGCTTGGATGTTAGGGATCCAGAGGCTTGCCACTTACAGCTGTTAGATGAAAGATGAATTTTAGCCAGGATAAAGGAAGGACTCCAGCTTGGATTTTGAATCAACATGTGTGCCACTTACAGCAATTATCTGAAAAAGGTTTTGATTATTTGTTTTATATGTGGTGTATAGAGGAAATATCCTCCTACATAGTGGACTCATGGTCTCATCTGAAGGGATGTTTGACTTTTGTGCCTTGATCAAAGCCCAAGGTAGAAGCTAAAGGAAACTGACTCCACTAGGGAGGGTTTTATCTGTCTTGTACAAAGCCCAAGATTGAGGCTAACTGACTCCACTGGGGGGAATCCTTATATGAAGCCTAAGAGGAGGCTATCTCTTGCTGAGGATTTATGGAAATCCAGGAGCAGGTCCAAATGGTATTTGGGGAATCCAAAGGCTTTACTCTTTCTAGGGATCAGGGAAGAGTTGAGATATCAGATGCCATGAGGCTCTGATTCTCTTAGGGGATTTATTGATGGTAAATTGACCCTGGCTGGGATTTCTTAAAATGAAAGCTTATGCCTTGTTGGGGGGTCAGATGGGTTTAAAGATGAGTTTGAAAACCTATGAGGTTTCAACTCTGCTAGAGATTAGTATATTGATGAAATGATAAGGGTTTTTCCTGTGTTTTTAGGAAACTTGAGGGTTTCTGTGAGATCTAAGAGGAGATGAGACTTTCCAAGTCTATTTACATAAAGAGGTTGACTCTTAGCTAGAGAATGATCTTTGTATGGTGCCCAAGAGGAGGCTGAGAGTGTCCAAGTCTGCTTGTATGAAGCCCAAGAGGAGGCTGAGGATTTAAGGGATGAAGATCGACCCTAAAAATGGTTTGATGTTTTGGAAATCTGACTCTCCTGAGGATTGAACTAGTAGAGGTGAATAATTCCTGTCATATGCCTTTAGGAGGCCTTTGGGTCCTTGTACTAAGCCCAAGAGGAGGCTGGGGAACTTATAAGAAGCCTGGTGATCCTTTTACTAAGCCCAAGAGGAGGTTGGGGATGCTTTTAGGAAGCTTGTGGGTCAAAGCCAAAGAAAAGTTCAAAAAAGGTTTCACCGAGAATTAATCCTTTCTCTGCTGAACAGTTCTAAGGTTTGAAGAAATTCAAAAGAGATTTCACCGAGAATTAATCCTCTCTGGGGAAATGAATTTGTTGTATGCACATATATTTCTAAGTTCTGACAGTCTTGAGAAAAGTTTCAATGGGAATAATGCCTTTCTATGTTCCATATTGTATAAGCCCAAGAGGAGGCAAGACTGTATAGGGAATTTCCTATGGGGAACTAGTTTTGACTAAGTTGAAAGTAACCTCTTGTTTGACCTAATCATAGACCTAACTGCTGGGGAGGCTCTAATCAAAATATGCATAATTATATATATACAGACAATTATATTGACACACACAGACATATATATATATATATATATATATAAGAAATATGCACTAAAAAAAGATGTGGGGACTTACCTTCTAAGAAGAAGCCCAAGCATATTGTGATTTGTTGTATTGACTACAACTGTATTGCCTCTTTTAGGGTTTCAAGAAATTGAAGAAAGTTTTGAGGAAACTTGAATCTTGAATTTAAATTAAGAAAAAATGTTTGTTTGAAAGAATGTTTGGGGCTTATAGCTCAAAGAGAGGCCCAAATGACTTATTTGAAAACACTGATCGCACTG
Source organism: Lathyrus tuberosus (assembly GCA_022829125.1). NCBI lineage: Eukaryota > Viridiplantae > Streptophyta > Magnoliopsida > Fabales > Fabaceae > Lathyrus > Lathyrus tuberosus. Next base: position 2,909,935 of record JALAZF010000179.1, read on the forward strand.
CGATACCGAAAGACGTTGTGGGACTTATACTACAGTAGAGGCCCAAAATTGTTTATGTACAAAGAAGGGCCGAGTCTTACACTCTAATAGAGGCCCAAAAGTGTGTGTAAAGAAAGAAAAATGGGGCTTATACTCAAGGAGAGGCCCAAATGATTTATTTTGAAAAGGCGACAATCGTGCCGTGATTTTGAAAACCACAGAGGGACTTATACAATGACTGAGGCCCAAAATTATTTATGTACAAGAAGGAATGGGTCTTACACTCTAATAGAGGCCCAAGAGTTTATTTTTATACAAGAGATGGGGCTAACTGCTCAAGGAGATGCCCAGATGAAAAACAGCGATCGCACCGTTATTTTGAAAATCGTATCGGGACTTATACAATGACTGAGGCCCAAAAATGATATATTTACAAAAGGGATAGGTCTTACACTCTATTAGAGGCCCAAAAGTGTTTTTAATGAAGCTAAAATCAAGAGAAAACCCTAATTTCTTTTAAAATATAATTTTTCAAAGAAAAATAAACAATAAATGTTATAAAATATCAAATATATTTAAAAACAAGTTGTCAACTTTGAACAATGTTTTGAAAAATCATGTTCAATCATATGAAAGCTTGGAATCCCATTGAATTTGAAAATTCAAGGTGGAAATCTCATTTTAAAAATGTTTGAAAACAAATAAAATGAAATTAATTACAAAAATTCAAGCTATATTAAATAAATAATATAAATTTGATTTTTTGTAGAAGAAAATATTTCAACATTTTTGTGAATTTTCAAAAAAAAGAACCAATAAAAAATAATTAAAATTGAGGGACAAATTAATTTTGAGATTAATTAAGAAAATAATGAAAAATGAGAAAAATAGCAAAAAAGGAGAGGGAACCAAAAATGGTCTGGGTGGGTGTTGAACCCACACCCTCTAACCAAACAAATACACGCTGCTACTACTGGGGTGGTGATACTTCCGTGTATCAAAACCACCCCATGAATATATAACGGTAGCCTTATTTTTCAGGTCAGGCCAAGGCAAAAATCAGGTTTTGGGGTATTTTGCAAGAAGGCCATAACTTCTTCATTTCTCCATGAAAATGGATGCAATTTAGATGGATCCTAAATAGAATTTCATGAGAAATCCAATGGTGGTCTTAGAATTTTCTAAAGATGCCTACATTTTAAAACCCGATAGTGGTTTCAAAATAGGCCAAAATTTGCAAGTTCTATGCTACCACTTCATACAAGCAATAATAGCATGGTAAATTGGTTCAAACACAACACATATGATATGTATGACATATTCATGATCAATGGACATCAAATCAATGCATATTTTAAAGAGTTCAAGTTGTTATGCACTTACCTCTTGAAGGTCCTTGTGCTATCTTGCAAAATACTTGTGCCAGAAGTAATCTAATGCCTTAGACACTCTTGATAGACCCCTTAAAAGCTTTTAGGATGATCAAAACCAGCTGGAAACCTTAGGAACAAGAACTGGCTCTTTCTTGCAAAAGTGGCAAAAGTGACCAAATTGGTAACTCACTCAAATGGTGTTACAGTTGAGGGAAACTTGTTGGAACAGTTTAAGGATGATATTTGGAGAGTATTTGAAGTGTTGTTTGTCTTTGAAAGTGATTGGATCAAGACATGGCTTGAAAAATGCAGAAAAGTCAAAATTTGAGGTTTTGGGGGTTGACTTTCTGATTTTGGTGTTGTAATATGAGGATGAAGGTTTGAACACCTCCAATAGATGATTTATTATATGTTTGGATAGTTATTGGAGTGGTTTTTGCTCTGGTTTCAAGAATCCCCAAATTGCTCCATTGTGACTTGAAATTGAAGTAATAGAGGGAGAGTGAGAAAACAAGGCTTTGGTATTGCTTTGGTGTGTTGAATTCAGTCAAAAAGGACCTCTAGTTATAGTAGAGGAAGTTTGTTTCTGAAGGAATAGTGTGTGGATGAGGGATCACTCTATTATCCAATGGATATGCCCATGTATCATGCCTTGAATGCTAAGGTACCAAGTCTCCTCTTAGCCATTGACTTGAGCTGGTCAATCTGGACTCAATTGGACTGATATGGCTTAGTTCATGACATCTCTATGTTCCACATCAATGCCAAATGACAAAACTTGATTTTTGGATTTGTAAACTTGAATGATCACAGGCCAAAGGATAGAATCCTTGCTTTAGGGTCCAAGTTTATAGGTTCTTCATGATTGACTGAGATTATTGTTGAATTGGGATGAGGATTAATCTTGCATAGTCACCAAATTTGGACTCAAAAATCGTGTGCCACAAGTAATGCACAAAACCTGTCTTGGAAATCAGTTTGAGCAAGGCATGTTTCAATGCTTGTAACTTCTTGCTCAAGTTGAATTAATGGGAGTTCTTGTACTTTTTGGAAAGCTTGTATATCCTACTTTAAATTTGATGTCCAACTTTGGTCTTGAATCATCATGGATCATTGTGAAAAATGGCCTCAAAGTTGGTGAAAATGCAAAACAGATTCTGTCCAAAATTTCACTAAGTGTTGGAAAAATGGTCATTTTCACATTTTTATGATTTTGATCAATCCATAACTCAAAATCCATGAGGATTTGGAATCTGATGTAGTTGACAATCTTGAAGTATGTAATGAGAGGTTTCATTTGAGCTTTGGATGGAAGAAAAATGTTGCTTGGATCACAAGTTAAGGTCTTTCAAGTTTCTTAAGATTGCCCCTTTTGCAAGTAACCATACTTTTCTTGATTTTTCTTGATGGATGATGATCCAAACCATAAGTTAACATTGTTTTTGACTTAGGGAGGCCTTGTTTGTCAAGAAATTCAAAAAGTCAAACTTGGTTTTTTGGCACAGTTGACTTTTTATCAGATGAATTCTAAACTTTGTGATCCTCTATGAAATCAAGTCCTTGACCTAATTCAAACCTAATGGATGGGTTCTATAGGTGTTTTAGAGTGACTTGAATCACATCCCAAGGTCTGGGATCTTGTCTTGGTCAAAAGTCAAAGGTACAATTGCCTTTTCATCAGAAAACCCTAATTGGTCCAGATGAATTTGAATCCTTGTATTGCTTATGAACCAAGATCTTTGGGTCAATCCAATTTTGTAAATGAATCAATATGATGTATTGGAGATCTTCAAAACACTTCTTAAGGTCTTGACTCATGCATTGCTCCAAAAGTCAACTTAGGGGTAAATTAGGTCAAGAAACCCTAATTCCTGATTTTTGATTAATGCATCCCCTGAGGCTATTTTGACTCTATGATTGGGTCCATGAGGTCCCTTTGAGCTTCTTGGATCATGTTTTGAAGTGTTGGCTCATGCCCAAATGAAGATTTCTCTCTGGAGGCCTTGGTCGACCAAAACCCTAATTTGGTGACCCTGGTGATCTTGAGGCTTGATCCACTTGAAATGTTGCACTCGTGTTTGATTCTTGATGTGGGAGACCTCTTGATCCTTCATGGATGTTTGAGAGACTTGACAAGTTGAGGATCATGTCCATTCTTGATTGATCCTTTGTCTGTGTGCTCTTAGGGGGGCTCAAAACCCTAATTCTTGATTGTAGTGAATGCTCAACAATCTTTGAGAGGATTGATGAGGCATGAAGGTACATCTATATTGTGGCGATGATTTGCAAAATGAAGGGAAATCTTGTGGTCAAAATTTAGGGTATGACACCGGGGACTGCCAAAATATAGAGTTTGATTTGAGTTCAATTGAAATTTTGTTGCTTTGCGAGTAAAATTTTATTTTTTGTAACTTTTTATAATTTTTTTTATTACTAATATCTGTCTAATCTGTGTATGTGAGGAAATACCTAAGCTGAATTTCCTTTTGACGCAGAACCTGAGTGATCTTTGCACACTAGGCTTAGAAAAGCTAAACAAGCAAGACTGGCAGATTCAGAAGCGGACACTTCAGTTTCAGAACCCGAAATAGAGGAAGAAGTTTTTGATCATTCCGATACAAAGTCAAACAGAGAAACAATTATGGCTGAACCTCAAGAGAGACTTCTTGGGGACTATGGCGGTGCAAATACTCTAGTAAGACGGTTGACCATAGTGAATTAACCGGTGAACGTTGTAAATTTTCAGCTACACCCAACAACGATCCGACAGCTCGAAAAGAGACATTTGGAAGGTTTATTACGATGAGTACCACTTTAAAGATCGAGGGGCATTCTGAAGAGGCAAAGAAATTAAGGATGTTTCTATTCACTCTAACTGAAGATGCCGAAGAGTGGTTTTACTCCTTACCTGCGGGGAGTATCACTACTTAGGAAGAGATGGAGACAACCTTTTTAAATGAATACTTTCCTACCTCTGTTTATATTCGCAAAAGATACGACATTGTGAATTTTAGGCAGAAGGTGGGAGAATCACTTGGAGATGCTTACAAAAGGCTCAAGAGGTTATTGGTAGCATGTCCTACTCACAATATGGATCAAACTGAACAGATGCAGATGTTTGTGAATAGCCTCGGGATGAATACAAATCAACTTATTGATATTTTTGTCGGTGTCTCATCAAAATTTACAACAGCCACTGGTATTAAGAAGATCATTGAATCCATTGCGGCAAATGAGCATTTGGAATTATAAGACTGTAGCGTGAGTAAGCCTGAAGGAATAATTGACTTGAAGCTGACTAATCAGGTTGTAAAGATGGAAGATCAATTTGCTGCTAAAGTGGAAAGAAGACTTAAGCCGATGAATGCATGTACTCAATCGGTCGCCCAAGTTTAACCTGTTCAAGCTGTTAGTTGCGAGATTTGTGGTGGACCTCATATTGCTATGCATTATGTTGCAACTGCACAACAAATTGAGGCGATTAATTTTATGAAGCAGAATAAGTCTTATTCCAACTTACACAATCCAGGTTGGAAGAATCATCCCAACTTCTCTTGGAAAGATCAATAAGGGAATGTTAAAAAACAGGGACCGACTCAATATATGAATCAGCCACAGCAGCAACAGTACCGACCTCAGCAACAACAACAACAACCAACGTACCAGCAACAATACTAACAACCACAACAATAGTATCAACAATAAGCACCAAAGAAGGAGGATTGGGTAATTGCCATTGAGAAGATGGCTGCTCAAAGTTCTCAATTCCAATAAGAGACCAGAAACAATCAGAGGAACACCACGACTTCCATCAAAAATCTGGAAGTGCAGATGGGTCAGATAACACAACAACTTACAAATTCTCAAGCACAAGGTGCTCTACCAAGTGCAAATGTGACAAATCCAAGAGATCATAATAATGTGAGTGTTGTGACCACGAGAAGTGGGAAATTTTTTGAAGTTTCTGAGGAGAAACCTGAAAATGAAGACTGATTACTCGAAGTAGATCTTGAAATCAAAGAAAATGAGATCATCAATGAGGAAGTGGTTGGATCTAAACAGGTAGTGAAAGAGAAACTGTAACACCCCAATTCCCATCGCGAATAAATAATACATAAATAAATCAGAGTAAGTAAAAATTTATTTTTTCGATAGAAACAAGGATGCCACAATTTAAAGAAAAAAAACACAATCCCTGCTCATATATTTTGATACATAACACAAAATGGAATAAACCTGTAGGGGAACTTTTTCCAATAAAAGGAAAGGTCAATTATGGAATAAAGCGGAAAGATCCATAACTGCCTTGTTTCACAACATAAATCATTTTATAACATTTAAAATATTCGTACAAAAGTAATACAAGATATATTCAACAAATGTATACATATATATATATATCTACAGCATCCCCCGACTCCCGTGTTACGTATCAGAGCAGACAGACCAACAAAGGACGGAGGACTAATCTCCATAAAAGCCTCCAAGACCACTGATCTGCAATTGCCTCATAGAGCAATAAACCACAGCAGAAGGGTGAGAAATAACAACTAAATCAAGATTGCATAATAATATGCAAACACATAAAAATTCACTTGCATAGTTATTCTCACCACAAGTATCACATACCAATACATACAGCAAGCCACAAATACATAGCACATATCAATTATACCAACATAATCACAGATTCACACATAAGACATACCAAAGTTATAAAATAGGGGAACACACCACCACATCACATAGCATATGTCTATACGTAAAACATATCATCCGTAACCAATGCATTTATCACATACGCACATCAAATCACCAATTCTATCACAAGCTCAACACATAATCAATTAATTCACAATTTCCACACATAATCAATCCATTCATGATTTATGCAAATGCACAGAGACCGACACAACGACTCTATGCAATGCATATGCGGTACCATCCATCCATCAATCTCATCACTAGTTTACTCAGGAACTATTCGAATCATCGCTCGTTACTTAATGTAACTCCCCGTCGGGCATACGATGTTCCCCGTCGCTCACACCCCACATGGGCACACGACGTTTATGGATCGCTCACACCCCACACGGGCACACGACCCGATCGCTCATACCCCACACGGGCACATGACATTATAGCGGATTCCCTCTGGGAGCGATTCGTCGCTCACACCCCACACGGGCACACGACATCACAAGATGCATATCATGATGCTTGACACACAAGAACTCATGACAATCAAATGCATCTTCACACATATATGCAACCATAATCATGCATTTACAACCAAACACAACACATTGCATTTACTTGCCCTTAGGCCATAAACCATCATCACAACATGTCATCACATGCATTCACATCATATAACATCACACAAGTCATACAATATCCATATCAAAAGCACATTGCATGATACACATCAATTACACACAATTACAATGACAAAAGTCGACAAAACGACACTATTCCAAATTCCCGACATAATTAAATCGGCCAACAATCTCAAAACCATTTTCATAAGAAAGAACATTTCATTAGCTTTCCAACGGTATAAAGAACGTTCAAAACGGATAATCAGATCAAAAGTTACGGACTTAACAAGAAAAGTAATCGCGAAAAGACAACATTCTGCACCCTTGCTGGCCATACGCGTATTGCCCTGAGCCATACGCGTATTACCTACTTTTCTTCCTTGCCATACACGTATTGCCCTAACCAATACGCGTATTGCCCTACCCCATACGCGTATTGCCCTGTCCCATACGCGTATGGGCAGCGAAACCCAGAATTTTTCCTGTTGCGTTGCTGTTACGAATTTTCACCCAAAAATCCCGTTTTTCATCCCCAAATCAATTTTTAACAGCAAAACAAGTACCAAAAATTGTTCCTAAACACAGTGTAATCATACAACGCGATTTATATCGATTTCTACTAATTATTCATCAATTTATCAATAAGGAAAACATTGTAAAAATAACCAAAACATATACATAAACAACACATATACATATACAAACAAGATATAATTGAAACTTCTCACCCTTACCCGATTAATCGTGCTTGAAACGGAGCTTTCCCCGAGTTTTCCTCTTTCTCCTCTTTTTCCTCTTCTCTCTTTTCTTTCTTCTCCTTTTCTTTCTCTTCCTTTCTGTTCTCTCTCTTTTTTTTCTTTCTTTCTAATACTAACAAATATCTAACCCCTAAAATGACCAAAATACCCCTACACTCAAATATCTCGCAAACGCTCTCAAAACGCGATAAAACATAAACATACCGATGAAATATATTTCGGGAAATAAAAGTTGAAAAGAAATAATAATTTAATACAAATATTTTATCTATCAGAGAAATTAACCAATTAGCTCAATTAGCAGGTAAAATACAATAAATTCACACATTTCACAAAATTCACATAAATGAAACAAATAAATACAATTAAACAAATCGGGGCGTTACAACTCTCCCCCACTTAGACATTTTTGTCCTCGAAAATATCACCGAGACAAACAACTCCGGATACGACTCACGCATCCGACTAACAAACTAACATGCCAACAAAAGGTACCTCGCGAACAACACAACTGACAAACCACCTCGCCAACAACAACTACTACAACGACACGACAATGACAACAACTACAACGACAAGATGCAAAGCCCATACAATGCACTTGACGACCAACTCACGACTCAAAGAATACCCAAGTTACGAACACACAGGTTCCACAACACAACAACGTTTAAACAACCTCTACACAACCACAAAACCCACATCCTAGTCACCCAACAATGTTACAACAATGCTACGATTCACCAATCGAACATCCAACCAAAGCGTCCATCTACATAGTAGCCCATGAATAATATTTAAACCTTTCACCTAACACTTCCATTCTGAAACGTCCAATGGTCTCATCATTCCTACATGTTTCCAATGTTCAACCTATGAACTCTTACAAGTCACACCTGCATATACGAATCATGCCACCTCACGCTTCCGTTGCACACTCTGATTACTCGTAACCATCAAAACTATCAATTTCACGTCCAAAGTCTAACTCTTTCTCATATTCACCAAAAATCACTATTCACTTTTAATATACCCAACCTCACACTCTCCTGTGTTATCTCACACACCAGACACAAGCCTCTGAACTGCTCAAATAATTTTAATTCTCTGACCATCCAAACAGACATGCGTAACAACTTTCGACTTAACTTTTCAGGCACAACCTTAGTTTTTCCCGAAGGATAATCCAAGCCAAATTCATAACTCATCCCGAATTCTAACCATCCTCGTTGTCTCATACTTTATCCCTTCAGACCAAACAAGTACTCTAAACTCTTGTGATTACTAAACACTTCGAATCTAGAACCATAAAGATAATACCTCCAAATATTCCAACACAATACAACCGCGACCAAATCCAAATCCAAAATAGTATAGATCCTTTTATAAATCCTTAATTGTCGTAAAGCATAAGAAATGACTTTACCCTCTTGCATTAGTACACTAGCTACACTCATCATAAACGCATCCCAATATCCTCACAAACGGTTTATCAGGATCACGCAGAATCAAAACTAAAGTCGTAGACAACTTCTACTTCAGCTCACCAAAACTTACTCACAACGAACATCCAAAACAAACGACTCACCCTTTGCAAGTCAACTGAAATAACCGAAGTACGAACTTAGCAAAGTCTCCAATAACCAGCGGTAATAACCAACTAAAGTCCAAAAAGCTTCTAAGCACTTTAACCGACTTTGGAGTCCCTCAACGTAGAACTGCATCTATTTTCGATGGATCCATAACCATACTCTCATCTACAATAACATATACAAGAAAACTAACCTTTTTCAGCTCAAAATTCTCACTTGAATAACTTAGCATAAAACTTTGTCTCTTTTCAATACTTGTAATTCCATTCTTAAACACTCTACCTGTTCTTCCCCTGAGTTTATAACAGATCCGAATACCCTCAATCAAAGCCATTATGAACTTATCCAAATAAATATGGAAGATACGATTCCTCTACTCTACAACATTACAGACACATTACTAACACCAAATAACATCACCGTACACTGTAATTCCCAACCAAAATCCAAAAGATATAAATTCTTAAAGCCTTTGCAAAACTTTCCACTGGGTAACTGGTTACTCACATACAAGTTTAACCGAGTAAATAACACCCTAATCCGATGATAACAAACCTAACCAGTCACATGAAAACGATCAAAGCCTTAACTCACACAAAATTCACTATCCTTATCAAACGTTCCAAACAATTGTAATTTCAATCAAACTCAACCAAACCATTCCAGTCATCTATTCTTGAAAGTGGACACTTATTCTCAATCGTTACCTTATTCAACTGTCAGTAATCCATACACCATTCCTTCTCGTGATAGTCCAGATTCCATAAATCCTAACATATAGTAACCACCAACCAAAAATAACTCTCAAATATTACATCCACACCTAAGGGTTTTCTCAAGATTTCCATAGTCTCAATACCATCAAGGAAATTTCAAATCGTTTGCGATTCGTCACAATTCAAAAATCAAGCTATCCAGAACACAACCGCAAGTTTCCATACTACTCACTGGTTAATACGCAACCTCATGCTATCATCATTTTCCTTACCAACCCTGCTGGACCTCGTCAAGCCAACCCACTAATGTTTCATCCAAAAACACATCTGAAACCATGCACAACTGACAGCCCATCACTGTGACTTCCCTGCCAATTTCCAGAACACTACCATCACAGACAAAACACACATCTTAGTCCCATCTACCAAGAGTTTTCTACTTACTTAGCAGATATGAACCTCAACTATTCACCTACGTCCAATTAAGTTCAATCTCTACTCTCTGAGAAGCAGTCCTTAAATAAAACCCAATCATTCTCTCTCAATGACTTCCCAACTTGACCAACATATCAAAACCTCTAATCTGCCTCATCTTCCGATATAAGAATCTTCGTCGACTTAACAAATAATCTATAACCATTTTCTTAAATTCCAAACCACTCATTGCACACACTATCAAAGCCAGAAAGACACGTCTATTCCATCCAACATAATTCCCGTCTGCTATCAACAAGAGATTAAGGGTGATTAGTTCCTCAATTTGTCAATAGACAGCCGACAATCATGATGGGACGTAAACCGTCTTTACCAACCTATAATAGCATTCCTTACATCCTGTGCACAAAACCACCTCAGGCACAAATCCTTAGTTGACATAAACCTTACCTCCGCAATCCCTCCAGAATCTGGAACAACACTGTCCAAACAACACTTACACTCTTGCAATCTACAACACACTGAGCCAACGCTCCACACCTGAAGAAACATGGAGAAGCACCAGCTTCTCCCCCACTTATCTCATTCTAATTCCTGAAAACAAAGGATTAGAAAACCAAACAGCACTGACAGTGTTTCCCACACATATCCGTACTAAGGGACAAACAACAACGACAGTATTCAACTGTCACACCAACTGACTCAACAACTTGGTCAGACGAACCTACCTGCTCTGATACCACTATTGTAACACCCCAATTCCCATTGCGAATAAATATTACATAAATAAATCAGAGTAAGTAAAAATTTATGTTTCCGATAGAAACAAGGATGCCACAATTTAAAGAAAAAAAACACAATCACTGCTCATATATTTTGATACATAACACAAAATGGAATAAACCTGTAGGGGAACTTTTTCCAATAAAAGGGAAGGTCAATTATGGAATAAAGCGGAAAGATCCATAACTGCCTTGTTTCACAACATAAATCATTTTATAACATTTAAAATATTCGTACAAAAGTAATACAAGATATATTCAACAAATGTATACATATATATATATATATATATATATATATATATATATATCTACAGCGTCCCCCGACCCCCGTGTTACGTATCAGAGCAGACAGACCAACAAAGGACGGAGGACTAATCTCCACAAAAGCCTCCAAGACCACTAATCTGCAATTGCCTCATAGAGCAACAAACCACAATAGAAGGGTGAGAAATAACAACAAAATCAAGATTGTATAATAATATGCAAACACATAAAAATTCACATGCATAGTTATTCTCACCACAAGTATCACATACAAATACATACAGCAAGCCACAGATACATAACACATATCAATTATACCAACATAATCACAGATTCACACATAAGACATACCAAAGTTATAACATAGGGGAAAACACCACCACATCACATAGCATATGTCTATACGTAAAACATATCATCCATAACCAATGCATTTATCACATATGCACGTCAAATCACCAACGCTATCACAAGCTCAACACATAATCAATTAATTCACAATTTCCACACATAATCAATCCATTCATGATTTATGCAAATGCACAGAGACCGACACAATGACTCTATCCAATGCATATACGGTACCATCCATCCATCAATCTCATCACTAGTTCACTCAGGAACTATTGGAATCATCGCTCGTCACTTAATGTAACTCCCCGTCGGGCATACGATGTTCTCCGTCGCTCACACCCCACAGGGGCACACGACATTTATGGATCGCTCACACCCCACACGGGCACACGACCTAATCACTCACACCCCACACAGGCACACGATCGTCTATAATCATCGCTCACACCCCACACAGGCACACAACATTATAGCGGATTCCCTCTGGAATCGATTCGTCGCTCACACCCCACACGGGCACACGACATCACAAGAGACATATCATGATGCTTTACACTTAAGAACTCATGACAATCAAATGCATCTTCACACATATATGCAACCATAATCATGCATTTACAACCAAACACAACACATTGCATTTACTTGCCCTTAGGCCACAAGCTATCATCACAACATGTCATCACATGCATTCACATCATATAACATCAAACAAGTCATACAATATCCATATCAAAAGCACATTGCATGATACACATCAATTACACACAATTACAACGACAAAAGTCGACAAAACGACACTATTCCAAATTCCCGACATAATTAAATCGAACAACAATCTCAAAACCATTTTCATAAGAAAGAACATTTCATTAGCTTTCCAACGGTATAAAGAACGTTCAAAATGGATAATCAGATCAAAAGTTACGGACTTAACAAGAAAAGTAATCGCGAAAAGACAACATTCTGCACCCTTGCTGGCCATACGCGTATTGCCCTGAGCCATACGCGTATTGCCTACTTTCCTTCCTTGCCATACGCGTATTGCCCTAACCAATACGCGTATTGCCATACCCCATACATGTATTGCCCTGTCCCATACGCGTATGGGCAGCGAAACCCAGAATTTTTCCTGCTGCGTTGCTGTTACGAATTTTCACCCAAAAATCCCATTTTTCATCCCCAAATCAATTTTTAACAGCAAAACAAGTACCAACAATTGTTCCTAAACACAGTGTAATCATACAACGCGATTTATACCGATTTCTACTAATTATTCATCAATTTATCAATAAGGAAAACATTGTAAAAATAACCAAAACATATACACAAACAACACATATACATATACAAGCAAGATATAATTGAAACTTCTCACCCTTACCCGATTAATCATGCTTGAAACGGAGCTTTCTCCGAGTTTTCCTCTTTCTCCTCTTTTTCCTCTTCTCTCTTTTCTTTCTTCTCCTTTTCTTTCTCTTCCTTTCTTTTCTCTCTCTTCTTTTTCTTTCTTTCTAATACTAACAAATATCTAACTACTAAAATGACCAAAATACCCCTACACTCAAATATCTCGTAAATGCTCTAAAAACGCGTAAAACATAAGCATACCGATGAAATATATTTCGGGAAATAAAAGTTGAAAAGAAATAATAATTTAATACAAATATTTTATCTATCAGAGAAATTAACCAATTAGCTCAATTAGCAGGTAAAATACAATAAATTCACACATTTCACAAAATTCACATAAATGAAATAAATAAATACAATTAAACAAATTGGGGCATTACAGAAACCAATAGTGCCAAAACCCGTCATAAAGCTCCCTTTCCCCATAAGAAACAAGAAAAAGGGACAACATGAGAAGAACTTTGAAAAGTTCTTAGAGATGTTCAGGAAGCAGGAAATTAACATTCCATTCTTGGAGGCACTTGAGCAAATGCCTACTTATGCCAAGTTTATGAAGGATATAATCTCCAGGAAACACATCATTGATACTGACCCTATTATTCTAACCGAAACTTGTAGTGCTATTTTGCAGGGTATGAAAATTCCAGTGAAGAAAAAAGATAGAGGATCGGTCACCATTCCATGCACCATCGGATATAGATCATTCAAAAAGGTACTTATTGACTTGGGGTCTAGTGTGAGTCTTATGCCTTTGTTCATCTACAGGAAATTGGGAATAGGAACTGTCCAAGATACCAGGATGACACTCCAGTTTGCAGATCATCCGGTAAAGAGACCCTATGGGGTAGTTGAAGATGTTCTAGTAAAGATAGATAAATTTGTGTTCCAAGTTGAATTTGTGATTCTTGAGATTTTGGAAGATGAAGAGATCCCTATCATTCTAGGCAGACCATTTTTAGAGACCGGAAGGTGTATGATAGACATAGAGGAAGGTACGATGACTCTAAAAGTCTGTGATGAGGAATTAAAAATTGAAGTTCGAAATACCATGAAATACAAAGATGATGTTGGTACCAGTCATACAGTAGAGGTGATAGATCAAGTAATTGCCCATGATAGTTCATTGAATGCACCACAGTTACCTTTGGAACGAGTGTTGAGCTTTTTAATTTTTGAAAGTGATTAAGAAGTGGACGAGAAAGAGTCGGAAATTCTATCCATGATGGAAGCATAACCTCCATGGAAGGGATCTCGACCACACTGGTGGGAAGATCTAAGGAAACCTCAGTCATCAGAAGATAATCAAGAGTCTAAAAAAGGGGCGGAGTTTAAACAGCTTCCTGAGAATCTAAAATATATTTTCCTTGACACGGAAGGGAAGTGCCCAGCTATAATAAATTCTATCCTCAAGAGTGTCCAAGAGGAAATACTCATCTAAGTACTAAAAAAATACAAAGGTGTTATTGGATGGGCCATCGAAGATTTGAAAGGTAGTAGTCCTACAGTTTGCATGCACAAGATTCTAATGGAGGATGGTCATAAGCCGGTTGTCCAACCACAGAGGAGACTTAACCCCGCAATGAAAGAAGTGGTTCGAAAAGAAGTGGTGAAGTTGTTAGATGCAGGTCTTATCTATCCTATATCTGATAGCTCATGGGTTAGTCAAGTGCATGTGGTACCCAAGAAAGGGGGAACCATAATCATCATGAACGAAAAGAATGAGCCGATTCATACAAGGATGGTTACAGGTTGGAGAGTGTGCATTGATTACAGGAGGTTGAACATTGCAATAAGAAAAGACCATATCCCTTTGCCATTCATTGATCAAATATTGGAAAGGTTGGCTGGTCACGATTATTATTGTTTTCTTGATGGATACTCAGGGTATAGTCAGATTGCAGTTGCTTTTAAAGATCAAGAGAAGACAACATTCACATGCCCCTATGGTGTTTTTGCTTACAGAAGAATGCCATTTGGGTTGTGCAATGCGCCAGCCACATTTCAACGATGCATGACATCCATTTTTGCTGACATGCTTGAAAAGCATATGGAAGTGTTCACGAATGATTTTTTTGTTTTGTTTTTGGGTCTTCTTTTGATAATTGTTTGAGTAACCTATCTCTTGTTTTAGAAAGATGCCAACAAAATAATTTGATTCTCAACTGGGAGAAATGCCATTTTATGGTGCGTGAAGGTATAGTTTTGGGTCACAAAATTTCCCAACAAGGAATTGAAGTGGACCAAGCAAAATTCGAGGTGATATCAAATCTTCCACCTCCGGTGAATGAGAAAGGTATAAGAATTTTCTTGGGATATACAGGTTTTTACCGCAGGTTTATAAGAGATTTCTTAAAGATAGCTAAACCTCTAACAAGTTTATTGATTAAGGACAAGCCTTTTGTGTTTGATAAAGAATGTGTCGAAGCATTTGAGACATTAAAGAGTAGATTAGTGTCGGCACCTGTTGTGATTGCCCCAGATTGGTCTCTCCCATTTGAGATCATGTATGATGCAAGTGACATTGCAGTGGGGGGAGTTTTAGGACATTAGAGAGAGAAGCTGTTACATGTAATTTATTATGTTATTCATGTTTTAAATCCTGCTCAGATAAACTATGCAACTACTGAAAAGGAGTTGCTAGCTGTGGTTTATGCTTTTGATAATTTCAGGCAATATCTGTTAGGATCTAAGGTAGTTGTTTATATTGACCATGCTGCTTTGAAGTATATGTTTGCTAAGCAGGAATCAAAGCTGAGACTACTAAGATGGATCTTACTCCTTTGGGAGTTTGATGTGGAAATTTGGGACAAAAGAGGATGTGAAAACACCGTTGCTGATCACATATCTCGGATGTCACCAATTGAAGAAACAGAAGAGAAGCGTACGATTAAGGATGAGTTTGCTGATCAACACGTCCTAGTTGTTAATGGTGTTCCATGGTTCGCAGACTATACGAATTATTTGGTAGGTGGTGTGATCCCTGATGATTTTGATTATAACAGAAAGAAAAAGTTTTTGCATGATTGCAGGTTCTATTTATGGGATGACCCATTCTCATACAAGAAAGAAATAGACGGGTTGGTTAGAAGATGTGTTCCTGAGGAAGAACAGAGGGACGTTCTTAGAGCATGCCATGACTCAGAATCTGGAGGACACTTTAGTGGTGATAGGACAACAACAATAGTCCTCTAGTTTGGGTTATACTGGCCCACACTGTTCAAAGACGCCTAAGACATAGTCAAGGAGTGCGACAAATGTTAAAGAACAGACAATATTTCAAAGAGAAATCAGATGCCTCAGAATACCATGTTGGTGGTCGAGCTGTTAGTTGTTCGGGGCATAGATTTCATGGGCCCATTTCCATCGTCGTTTGGAAAGAATTACATTCTAGTGGCGGTGGATTATGTATCTAAATGGGTAGAAGTTGTGGCCTTACCGACTAATGATGCTAAGATGGTTGTTAAGTTTCTAAAGGAAAACATTTTTGGAAGGTTTGGAGTACCGAGAGCTTTGATAAGTGATGAAGGAACTCATTTCCTAAATCGTCTCATGGAGAAGTTGCTCAAGAAGTACAATGTGAAGCATAAAATCACCACTCTTTACCATCCCCAAACCAGTGGCCAAGTGGAAGACTGTGAGCTCATCTCAAAAGGATTGGGCAACCAAGTTGGATGATGCACTGTGGGCATACATAACCATATTCAAAACACCAATAAGAATGTCTCTTTACTAGTTTGTCTATGGAAAAGCTTGTCACTTACCTTTAGAGTTGGAACACAAAGCTCTACGGGCCTAAAAATTCCTGAATTATGATCTCTCAAAAGCGGGAGATTCCCAAATCCTTCAACTCCATGAGTTAGAAGAATTTAGGAATCGAGCGTACGAGAATGCCAAATTAAACAAAGAACAAATAAAAAATGGCATGATCGAAAGATTAAAAGGAAGGAATTTTGGGAAGGACAATTGGTTCTTTTGTTCAATTCTAGGTTGAAGTTGTTTCCTGGAAAGCTGAAATCGAGATGGTCTGGACCGTTTGTTGTAAACAAGGTGTTTCTTCATGGTGCGATAGAATTGAGGAATCAGTTGAATAGTGGCACTTTTAAGGTGAATGGGCAGAGAGTGAAACCATACTGCCAAGGACAAGAAATTGGCCTGGTGGAGGATGCACGTCTCAAAGGATAGCAAGATGGACTGTCGAGTCATGCGACGTTAAATGAAGCGCTACGTGGGAGGCAACCCACGCTTTTTATTACTAAGCATTTTCTTTTTGTTGTTTATTTTTCAGTGTCAGTCAGGTCAGAAGCGGATTTTTATTTGTGGAAGCAAAAGCATGCGAAACAGTTGAAAAAATGCGTGAAAGATGCTTCGGTATGAGAAATGGTACCTGGAATGCATTAACTCTCCCTTAAAAATCACAAAACAACAAAAATCAGAACTTGACCAGCAACCTGCTACGGCCACTCGTAGCATGGGCTACGGCCCGTAGCAGGCATTACCCTAAAACCACTTAAAACCAAAAGAAAAATGATGAGGTCCAACAACCTGCTACGGCCGTAGCCCGACTATGGCTCGTAGCAGGGTGCGCGTGAACACCTCATATTTTTTTCAATTTTTTTAAAATCTTCTCCTCTCCCCCACTTTCTCTCACCTACATCACACTAAATCCTCCACCTCTTCACTCACCAATCAATTCACCATCAAATCCCATTATTTTTCAAATTTCCAAATTTTCTTTCAATCATCATCATTAAAAAATCCAATATCCCTTTTCTCTTTCCAACTTTTATCATTACTCTTCATCTCCTTCAACAACTCTCTCTCTCTCTCTCTCTCAAACAAGTCTCAACCTCCATTAACAAACACACAAAAGTTGTCACCTTTCACCTTACAATCACTCCAACCCTAACACTTCTTTCAATAAAATTTTTCCATTTTCAACACTAATAATCATTTTGGGTACAGTTTTTCCATTCAACCAATTTGCAAATCCGTCACCTTTTGTGCTTGGACAAAAATGCCCCCTCGCAAGATAGTTAAAGGGAAGCAAGCTGCCAAGACTTCTCGAACTCAGAAGAGATGAGCCAGAGCACCCAACCCTCACAACATCATCTTCGACGACGAGGAACATACAACGAGGTACTCTGCGTTGGCTTGCTGAAAAATAACACCGACGAGGTATATATGCAAACAAACCCTTTCTAACTTAGGTTTAAAAGATGAAGTTGGTAGAATGTTTCACTCAATAGGGTTATTAGAATTCATGTATTTTGATGCACCGACGTATGAGCGTCTCAATCTAGAATTTTTGAGTACGTTGGATTTTCGTTTGCAGAGAAAGTGGGTTGGTGATATGAAATACTTTTACAGTACTCTCAAGTTTCGTCTTTATGACCAACCTCACGATCTGTCTATTTAGGAACTTGGTAGTATACTCCAGCTGCCTATTTACGGGCCCAACGATATTCCGGATAAATTTCTGGTAATTCAGTTTTGGAAAGATCTTACAGATAGTTGGGATTATAATTCGGACAAGGCTAAGGCATCCTTAATTCAAAACCCTTGTTTCCATTATGTGCAAAAGGCATGGCTTATATCCTGTTTGGTCGAGGCAACAACACTGGTGTCGCCACTCAGAGGGAATTGTTTTTTATGCATGCGATGGTTAATCATTATATGCTGAATGCCACTGCGTTTGCGGATAATTACTTAGGTAAAGTTGCTCGAGCACCCACTGGAGGCATTTCCGTGGGGGGTATGATTACCCAAATTACCAAGCACTTCGGTTATGACCCTGCTGCTCTTCACGATTCTCTAGTTACAGGGAAAAACAAAATTGATATGGAAGCCTTGATTCATCAAGGAATGATCAATGTTCATCACGACGCCTATTAGTTGATGACCCGCAACCAATTCCTCCTGAATTTCCCGACCCTGCTAGGGTAAGTATATCAAAAAAAGCTAACTGGTTATATGCAAGTGCCATCCCAGATGATGAGGACGACCAAGATGCTGAGTTTGTTTCAGGTACTGCAGTAGAGGAAGATGCTCCAGACCAAACACAAGTTGCGCCACCACCCTGACACCCTTATCATCAAGCAACCGACTATTCTTCAATTAATCAAGACCGGTAGGAGCGGATCCAATCTGAGCTGGGTGGGATTAGAGCAGAGCAGGCGAGACAAGGTGAAGAACAAGTGAGGCAATGGGCGATGATGAATGACATGCAAGAAATGATGCAACAACTTATGTTGCATTTTCCGGTGCCTCCTCAGTGAGAATCGTTGTGATTCTCCTCTCTCTCTCACTTGTGCTAAAACATTGAGTCAATGTTTAGTTCAAGTTTAGGGGAGGATTTTACTGTTTTTAGTTTTCCTTTCTATTACTTTTAGTTTTGTTTTCGTCTGTTCTATGTATTTTTTTATTGAAAAAAATATCTTATTTCTGTTTAAAACCACTTTGAAGTCTTCCCCGAATTAGGATTGTAGAAATCTCTCTTGTGAATACTGTGAATTTAAGGTAGTTGAGAAAGTATATAGAGCTCGAGGGAAGAGAAGTTAGAACTAGGGACATCGGGAAAATTTTAAAACTTAGGTATGACCCGAACACCCTAGGTCCCCTAGAGTAAAGAAACGAGTCCAACATGTAGATTTATTCCATAGTACTTGGATTTGAGAAGTAACCCCGATTAGTTCATAGTGATAGTCCGACATGATTGAATAGAATTGCATGTAGAAGGTTGATTGAGAAAAATATTTAAAGCACCAAAAAGAAAATAAAAAGATGAATAATGGCGATAAAGATAATTGTCCCTCTAAGTTGGGTTACCCTCACCTGGTTGCTTAGCCTAACGGCGGTTGAGTCTCAATTGTCATCCCAAAGTGGTCTCATAAACGCCAATGTGTGTAGAAAAAAAAAAGAAAACAAACTAGAAAGTCTTGATCAATCTTGAACATGTGAGGAAGTACTATTGAAATGCCTTAATCTGATTATCCGAACGAAAGGGGGAGAAAATCGAAGAAAATACTTAAGCCCAAAGCATATTTGGAGAGGTGGCTGAAAAGGGGATTTAGGCTCGTGGTTTACCGCGGTATGTGTTCTTGTAATAACTTTGTTATCGGATGAGTACCGGGAGAACTAGGACTAGCCGATCGGAACAAAGGCTCATGTATGAGTATTGGCCTACCTTATCGTCACAAGTTTTCATTTGAGGTGCACCGCTTGATCTGAAAAGTCTTTATGCAAGCTTGTTGCTTGAGGTCAAGCAACGATCTAAGTTTGGGGGAGTTTGATCGGTGGTTTTTATGCTTGCTTTTACCGTAATTTTTAGTTCATCATTTCATGTTTTTGTTTGCATTTTAATTCTGTTTACCATATGTTATGCGTGGTGTAACACCCCCAATCTATACCCCCAAGCTATTAAAGCGATAAATAAAATTCAAAATTTCATCAGAGTATATTTAAAACATTCACGGCATAGACCGAGGGGTCACATCAATTTGAAACAAAATACACATAAACCTGCCCATAAAGATATGCAACAATCAGGTAGCAATTAACAGAGGAACTTAGTTCCTACTACCCACAATTCAGGTACAGAATAAAAGCGGAAAATCTGTTCTGAAATCTCATATGTATATATATATATATATCATGAAAAGTTTGTCTGCCAAATACAATCATACATATACAATCTCAAAAGAAACATATACATATACACACAAATCACCAACGGTCTCCCTAACTACCCGGTGCCACATATCAGAGCCGACCGACAAAAAAATGAAGACCTAAGCTTCACAAAAAGACCTCCGGCAATCTAATCTGCAATGCCTCATAGAGCATTATAAAACAGCAGAAGGGTGAGAAACACAATCATAATATAATTGCATATAATTATATAATAACACCACATTACACACGTAAAATATTCTTACCACAACGTACATCAGAATCCAAATACAACACAACACAATACATATCTCAACTCATCAATTCCAATCACAATTCCACACAAAATCAATCCATTCATGAATTATGCAAATGCACAGAGACCGACACAATGACTCTATGCAATGCATATGCGGTACCATCCATCCATCATCTCAACACTAGTTCACTCAGGAACTATTGGAATCATCGCTCGCTACTTAATGTAACTCCTCGTCGGGCATACGATGTTCCCCGTCGCTCACACCCCACACGGGCACACGACGTTTATGGATCGCTCACACCCCACACGGGCACACGATCGTCTATAACCATCGCTCACACCCCACACGGGCACACGACCTTATAGCGGATTCCCTCTAGAATCGATTCATCGCTCACACCCACTAGGGTACACGACATCTCAAGAATGCATATCATGATGCTTGGCATACAATGACTCATGACATTCAAATGCACACATATATGCAATCATCTTGCTCAACATTAATCATGCTTTGCAATTCAATCCCAAAACAATGCATTTATTTTCCATACAGCCAAAAACCATCATCACACCATCTAAACACATGCGTTTACACCATACAATAGTACATAGCATGATACACATCAATTACACACAATTATAACGACAAAAGTCGACAAAACGGCACTATTCCAAATTCTTGACATAATTAAATCAGCTAACAATCTCAAAATTATTATAATAAGAAAATACAGCTCAATAGCTTTCCAACGATACCAAGAATGCTCAAAACGGATAATCGGAACACAAGTTACGGACTAAACAAGAAAAGACATCGCGAAAAAACAACATTTTGCACACTTGCTGTCCATACGCGTATTGCCCTGAGCCATACGCGTATTGCCCAAAATCATACGCGTACCATTACACGTTTCAGCAGATGGCCGAGAAAAATGAAACTCCATACGCGTATTGCCCTTCCCCCTTCAATGCCATACGCGTATTGCCTTAACCAATACGCGTATTGCCTTGGGTGATACGCGTATGGGCAGTGGAAAACCAGAATTTTTCTGCAGAATTTTTCTGCATTTTCCCACCCCAACATCCATCCAATTTCACCTAAACATCAGAAAATTACCAATAGATTGCATAACAACATATGTTCAACATGTATCATCACTAAGGAACACCAAAACATGATTTTTTACACAATCGGAATCAATTCTAACAATTTCAACACATAATGGTTTTCACTCTACAATCCAATTTCAATCCAAAATCAACCAAAAACATATATACATAATCATATACAAGTATATAATAATCAAGTTTCGCACCCTTACCCAATTTAATCGTGTTTGGAAAGTCGTTTGTTTCGATTTCTAGAGTTTCCAAGTTTTTCTCTCTTTCTCCTTTCTTTCTCTTTTCTTCCCCTTTTCCTTCTTCTCTTTTTCTTTCTCTCTATTTTTCTCTCTTTCTATTTTCTATTTTACTAACTTAAGGAAAATAAGGTGAAATGCCCAAAATACCCCTACACTCAAATATCTCGCAAACGTTCCCAAAACGCGATAAAATATCACAACACTGAAAAATAACATATTTCCAAATAAAAGTCAAAAATAAAATAATATAATAATAAAATAATCAAAACGACTCGATTAAATAAAATAGACAAAACTGGGGCGTTACACGTGGTAGTGTTGTTTTTGTGTTTTTTAGGTGTAAAGAAGTGACTTAGCAAAAACTTGAAAGAACAGCGAAAAATCGGAGAGATTTCCCCTTGTACCAGTGGCCTGCTATGGCCACCCGTAGCACCTGCTACGGCCTGTAACAGGGAAGTGCCCAGAAAGTGAAGAAATGCAACAAGGGACAGTAAGCTGATACGGGCACCCATAGCGCAGGCTACGGGCCGTAGAAGCTGACACGACCAAGTGAAATTGCCAAGTTGCTACCAGTGGCCTGCTACGACCACCCGTAGCATGGGTTACGACCCGTAGCAGGCAGGCGTGCTGAATGATTTTCTTTCCTTTTTGGGGGTGATCTTTGGCATTCAATGAGATTTGGGACAACTTTCAGGGAATCTTTTTGGATATATTAGGCATTGTTTGGCTAGGTTAACTTCTTCTTCTGCCTTTTACAAAAAAAAATAGAGAGATTGAATTAGAGAGTTCTGGAGAAGACATCGATTTTCATGATCCATCGCGATTGATGATCAAAGTTCATCTATTATTCTTGTAATGTTCATACTCTTTACTATGTGTTATTTTCTTTCTATGAGTAGCTAAACCCCCAATGCTTGGGGGTGTCCCTGATTCAGACTTGTAATGATTTTGAATTTCTATATGCAATAAAAATTTTATTTCATCATAATCGATTTATTCTCTTGACTGCTTCTAATGCTTTCTCTGTCGGACAAACGGAGTTTAATGTTTGTGTTATAATTAGGCTGGACCGCCATTGTGCATGATTTACTAGAGAATATATCTTAGTAGACATCGCCTAAGACTAGGGATGCCCTATTATAACCGGATGATTTTTGATATATTAATGTTTATTTTCAACCATGAATTTTCTATGGACATAGGCATGAGGTTGAATGAATAATGGTTTTCTCAATAAGGAGTTATGAGTAAACACTCTTAAGAACCGAGAATCTATTAGTTGAAATATGTTGTTGCATTGCGAGTTTTGAGTAATTACATAATTGAATCATACACCATCCCTAGCATATTCCTCATATCTGATTTTACCCTTTACCGTATTTTCTTTATTCTATTCGCAAATATTGTTATAATTGAACAAAACAATTCCAAAACCCCAAAAGGCTTTTGTTTGATTGAACAAAGATTGAAACTCAATATTCATAAGCAGTCCTTGAGATCGACATTCGAGGGACTTCCCTTATTATTACTACATTCGTAAAAATAGTACACTTGCTATTTTTCCGATCATGCCTCAAGCAGCCAAGCTATTGAGACTGAATCCCTCAGTAAATCTCAAGAGGAGAAGGAGGATGAAATTGATGCAATCATAGAAAATGTCGAACATTCTCATGGTGTACCAGTAAAACCTTGTGGCCCCTCATTTTCTCAACAGTTATCATCTTTCGTGCCACGCCATCCTTATCGGCAACCAACAATGCCTAGATCGCCATACCAGAAGCCTTGGACTACTCCTCATGCAAATCAGCAAGCCCATTGCCGAGGACATTAGAATCAGCGTCAGAGTCAGCATAGGCATCGACACAATTTGGAAAGAAGGAATGCTCCTCTTCATCCGGTTCCTATGTCACATAGTCAACTTCTACCACATTTAGTCTGAAACTTACTAATAGGGCCCAAGTCTCTCAAGCCGTTTCCAGAACCATACCCGCCTGGGTATAATCCCAATGTGCAATGTGGATATCATGTTGGGTTAATCAGGCATTCAATTGAAGACTGCAAAGCTTTCCAAGCCAAAGTACAACAGTTGATCTACAAGAAGTACATATCCTTTCCAGAAGGAAACTTGGTTGTGCACGTCAACTTCTCTCATGAATGAGTTTGAAGACATCAAGAGGCATCTCCTAAGGCCAGTGGTTCAGACAGAAAGACATTCTCCTTGGAACTGGCAATCATTGGATCGCTTTTATCATTTTCATTTGTAGTTTCTTTCCTGTTAAATGCTACTTGTTTTTAAACATTGTTGTTTTGAATGGTAATATTAATGATGTGTCATGCATTTTCTGAATTAATCATTTACTCATTTTTCTCTTATATCAAAAAGCATAAAAAATGAATAAAAAATAAAAAATAATACGACCATATACCTCTCGTCCACTTTCTTTATCAAACTGTTATTTTAGCAAAGATTGGAGGGAGGATGATGAAAACAAAATACCCATAATTGCAAACTGTATGCTTTCAAATAAAACCCTGCTGATGATGTATAGGCATTATTTCAAATCCCCAAACACTGGAGAAATAAGGA
Source organism: Lathyrus tuberosus (assembly GCA_022829125.1). Classification (NCBI taxonomy): domain Eukaryota; kingdom Viridiplantae; phylum Streptophyta; class Magnoliopsida; order Fabales; family Fabaceae; genus Lathyrus; species Lathyrus tuberosus. The sequence goes on from JALAZF010000179.1 coordinate 2,934,806, forward strand.
GTTAGTCCCTAGTTAACCACTTCGAGCCTAGAAGTAGGAGTTTCCTTTGGATTTGTAAACCCTTACGCTTAACCTGGGGCATGGGTAGTGTTCAGTTAATCTGACTACACACTTGATTTCAAGATGATACATCCGGTCTATGAATCAGCTATATGCTATTCTTCGCACACATCCTGAAGTTTCGAAGGAATCGTACAAAACTCAAAAGTTATAACGGTTGACTTGGCAGTCACAAGCCTTTCCAAAAGAGAAAAATAAAAAAAAAGAAATAAAAAGCTCGCTAAGTTGAACACCCAAAGAAGCTACTTAGGCAAAAAATAAGGGCAATCCCGATGGATTAGAAAAACAAAATCAGTCCAAGAAAAAATTTAGGGATCAAAATAAAAATCAATCAAAAGAGGTCCTTAAATCTTCAACAGAGCAAAACAAGATTCAGTGACCACTATGTCAAAAATCAAAAGGGTCACTGACATCCATGACAAAGAAAAAAAATAAAGTGACTGCCATTTCAAGCGGATCATCATCTTCACTCTTACACCATCGAACTCTCACAGAAGATAAATGTGTGTGTCAAGTCTAACTGAACGCATGACTGGAGAACATCACGAAGAAAGGGTGGGTACAAAATAAATTTTGAGCCTTATATCCTTTGATTTAATAACCGTGAACCAGACCACATTACAACCCTTAAAAGACCTAATTGAGGCGGGGTTTTATTCTGAAAGCATAATACAGAAAGGTTGCGTAAACTGGCTTCTACAGATTTGTTAATCGCCTATATTGGTGTCATATTCTTGCTATATCTCACACATTAGCTAAACCAGCGCTACGTTTGGACTAATGGTCCCTTCGTCACTCACTATCACATCATTCCAATAATGATTGATTTTTTTTCAAAACTTGCATGAGCATTCCATTAAAATTACCATTTGTGAATGAACAGTTTTAACTGCAAGTCAGCACTTGACATCAAGGAAATGCCAACATATGAGCAAACAAATAGGACTTGATCATTCATCAAACTCGATCAGAGTCAAGATCACCTTATGGATAAGAGGCATTGACGTCCAATGATTATGGAATCAGTCAGTCTAAAGCAAGTTCCCGAGCACCAGTTGATTATGGGTCAAATCTTCCAAGAATTAGTTGATCAAGACTCAACCTGGGAGCAGACGCTTAGAGGTTCCTTTTGATTAAGGGTGAATCCCTCCAATACTCAGTCAGTACAAGTTAAGTTCCTTCAACGCTCATTCTAGGGCAAGCCACCTCAAGGGTAGTTCAAAGCCAAATACTCCAAGAGTCAGTCGATCAAGGAAGAATCCATTTTAGGACTCAAAATTCTGGGGCAAGCCATCTCAAGGTCATCTCATGGTATCACTACTTCCAAATTTCCTTTCAAGGACAAATCCTGTCAGGACTTGGAAATCTAGGGCAAGCCATCTCGAGATCATCTCATGATATAGTTTCTTCCAATTTCCTTTCAAGAAAAATTCTTCAAAGACCCAGACTGGGGCAGGATGAGCCACAGAGGCGCAAGACCTCTCTATGCTTTCGAGCAATTCAAGCAAACTCTGTCAACAACCTTTAAGTTCAAGACGAGTGTCGGGGAATCATGCTATCACCCCACCAAATAACCTTTTGCCTTCTAACAAACAAGAAGCCTCACTACAATAGGGACTTTTCCATCCATTACCCTCTATTGGAGAATTTTTGGAAACCTTCATATCATTGCATAAATCATTCGTATGCATTAGTCAGGTCGCTTCGCTCATGCACAAAGCCATGCATATCATATCATACATTGGGCATAACCCCACAACATGAATTTGACATCTCAAAGCCTTGTAACACGAGATTTAACACCAAAGTCCAACATTGCTTGGAAATTCAAAGTCTAAGTTCCCATCTGGCAAACCGTCCAAAAGTCCAAGTTCACGTCTGGAAAACCTTTTAAAAGCCCAAGTTCCCGTCTGGAAAACCATCCAAAAGTCCAAGTTCCCGTCTAGAAAACCGTCCAAAAGTCGAAGTTTCCATCGGGCAAACCTTTTAAAAGTCCATGTTCCCGTTTGGCAAACCATCCAAAACTCCATGTTCCGGTCTGGAAAACCTTTTAAAAGTCCAAGTTCCTGTCTGGAAAACCGTCCAAAAGTCCAAGTTCCCGTCTGGAAAACCTTTTAAAAGTCAAAGTTCTCGTCTGGCAAATACTTTTTCCCACCAATTCTTGTCTGATAATCTACCCTTTCAATCAATTTCTCCTATGGAAGTTCACCCTTAAAGTCCAACCTCGTTTGGCATACCTTAAAAGTCCAACATTGTTTGGTACCTCTCAAAAGTCCAATTTATATTGACAACCAGCGTAAAACCAAAATTCCACTTTGTCACAACCACAATAAATACCCAAAGTCCAATCTTTATTAGTAACAACCAGAAAAAGCAAAAGTCCACCTCGTTGGCATCATCTTCCATAATCCAATCCCCAATGATATCCAAAAGAGTCTCACCCTCCAAGGGAGACCTATTTCGAGCATACTCCATCATTTGCATTGTCACATGCATGACATGCATATCATTCTTGCCCAAAACAAGACTATCGTCAAACACAATCATTGCACTCATCAACGTAACAAAATCATTTGCATTCATACATGCATCAAATCCCCAACAGTTGCATCCTTATATTCATCTCCATGCATCATGCAATGCAAGACATTTCCAACCAAAATGGAACATCATATCAAACATAGCATAACAGGATCCAGGATCAATCAACAACCCTCGGTCAGTCCTCTTTCAAAGTTGGCAGTGTTTCTCTGAAAAGAGTTAATACCCCGCATGCGTTCATGGAATTTCTATTCCCCAACAATTCATTCTTCAACTCTATGGTTGATAATGATTTTCCCCAGCATCTTCGCTTTTGTTGCTCCCCAAGCAGAGGTTACCCTAAAAAGTCTCCTATGAGCTTTTCCACTGCAGAGCTTTGTCAATAAACTTGTTCTTCCTTTATTTCATTGCATTTTCACTGCTTTCTCTTTCTACATTTCATCTATGCATTTCATGTCCACCTTTAGGAAAAATTTTGGGGTTTTTTCTATATTTAATTATCTTCCACCAGGAATGTACGAAGACCGCTGTCATTCATACCTTCTGGTTCAAGTTAATTAAATAGGGGCATCTGTTATACCCCAATTTTGTCCAGAAATTTTAATTTTAGCATATCATATCTTTCACCATAAATAATGTCTAAAATGTCAGCCAGAATGAACTCTCGGATATACAAACATATTGGTTGAACTGAATTTTAATTGTTGGTAAAATCAGTGGACGAAAAATTTCAAAATCAAACTTGTAGACGTCTGTTATATCAATCTACGTTTCGCGTAATTTAACCTGACGTGCGCATTTTAAATTTTTCGACTACATTTCTGTCGCATTTTGATCCGTTTGAGCCTTTTAATCGGTTTAAACTTATTTCAAAATCTGACCAAACGCTGTATTTTTCCAATATGTTTATTTCGCGCTGATCATTTTGGTGCATTCATTTTATTTTTTCGAGCATTTTGGTGCCTGACTTTTTATTCGTTTTTTAATTTTTTATTTTTAATTTTAGTTAAATAATCATTTAATCTATTTAGATTTAACTAGGTTTTTAGCTTAAATTTATTTTAATTAATTAATTTAATTTTTAATTAATTTATTAATACTTTTCTTTTTTGTAAAAACACACAAAAACATTTGTTTTTATTTCATTTTAGTATTTTTGTCTTTCTAGCCCCGTTTAGGAAAAAACACAAAAACATTTGTTTTTATTTCGTTTTAGTATTCTTGTCTTTCTTGCCTTATTTAGAAAAAAACACAACATTTTTTTATTTCGTTTTAGTATTCTTGTCTTTCTTGCATCGTTTAGGAAAAAAACACAACAACATTTTTTAAATTATTTTTAGTATCTTGTCTTTTTCTTGCTTCATATAGAGAACCTAGAAGTAGTATATATACAGGGTAAGAGACCAACACTCAGGGGAGAAAAATAATAAAGGGAGAAAACACTAGATGAGACGTCTTGCATAAAAAAATGTAAGCAGGCATACCCAGCTTCAACTCAAATCAGATGCAATAACAAGTAGCCGCCATTTGTAATCTTATTCTTTTCCTTTCCTTATTTCATTTTCAATTATATATCTTGTCTATTTTTTTTACTTTATTTGTTTTCAATGTTTGTTATACTAATGTAATTTTTTATTTTAATTTTGTTAGACTCTTATCTTGAAGTATTCTATATTTCAAATAGTTTTAAGTATCTTGCTAGAATATGCTTGCACCTTATTTTCCATATTGATATGAAATGTGCATCTTGTTAGATTAACATTTTGTCATTATAAGTTTTATAATATGTAAATATAATTTTGTGTTGCTGTTGGTTGTTCTATTTCATTGCATTTTAAATTGGATTTCCAATTTTTGGATTCGACAAGTCCATGTCGTTATGCCACCCAAAATTTCATATATTAATTCGGTATTTTTGCCGCGTTTCGGTCCTTACGTGGGACACTTTGATTATGTGGTCGTTATGTACAAACCGACTTTGAGCACATTGTGTGTTAATTTGCCTCGATCATTGTTTATCTGTTGTTTCAATTTTGTAAAATTAATTAATAAATTAAATTTATGGGTAATTAGTTAATTTTAATTAACTTAATTATTTGAATTAATCGAATAACTTTTATATTTCATCTTAATTACCCTTAATTAAATGATTTAATTAAACTTTAAACGATTAATTTTGTTAATTAAAAACTAATCTCACCATCGATTCACAATCATATCAAACCATTTTCAAAAAGATCAAACAATTCTCGATTCAATGTCGATCCCATTTTAACACCCTTGTAAGTCGATCGCTTCATGCATCGCCATCAACCTCTCAAATCTCGATCAACATCGAGTATTTTTCTTAAAACAAATTCAAAATACCTAATTAATTTAAGCATTATTTTATTAAAAATAAGGGGAGGGGTTTTGAGTCTTCAAAATTTCTCCTCATTTGTTTGGATGCGGGATGTCTTTCTCGTGTTCAAACAACTATTTCCTTAAAATACCTAACCATATCTTAACATTATTTCGATCAAGATGAAACAGAGGGGTGTGGAGTCTTCCATTCCTCTCTTTCAATTGTTTGGGTACGAGAGGTCTTTCTCGTGTTCGAGCAGTTGACATATATAAAAAAACACATCAAACCTAATTACTCGCCCCCGTGTGATCAAACACTTTTTCTTAAAAGAACATTGTTTAGTCCCTTCTATCGCGCATATAAACTAGTGCTTCAGCCTCCCCTGATGAGCAGACAAGCCAATGTTTAACAGTTAGAATGCGATCTAAACATCGTTCATTAAAAGACACAAACCAACAACCCGTAACCCCGAACTATGGACGCTCTGATTTCTCATTCCTGTTGAGAATACGTAGGCACAAAGATCACATTCCTTGGCAATCCCACTAAAAACTAACCAACCTTTTCTCTCGCCCCTGTGCGATCGAGACCCTTTTTAAGAAACCGTAGTGCAGAACTATGATTGCTCTGAATTTCCCATTGCACGAGGGAATACACAGGCACAAGGGCCCCAATCCTTGGCGAGCACCTTAATAAAAAACTTCCTATTTTCCTTGAACAATTCACCCTAATAATAAAATCAACCATTTTCCCTTAATAAATGAAGTTGAAATCAAAATGGAAGACCTATAATGTTCATACACAACTCATGTCATTACTTGTTAAAAGTTAAGGGCAAAACACCACCAAAATTGTCAAGTATAGATGACTTATGAAATGAATGAAGATAGATGAAGTTAGAATGAGTCAAGAACATATTAGACATGTCAAGGTCATAGGCTATTGACCTTTAATAGGTCTCATACAAAACCTAAAAGAAATGGAAGACATACATCATATAAGGTACAAACAAAACTAACAAACAATTGTTCAATTTGGAGATGACATACCAAAGTAAGAATGCATGAAACAAATGGGCATTTTTATGAGTCCATTGAGTATTTACAAGTATATGCACATATTATGGGTCATATGAGATCATGTGTAATGGGATGAAGAAACAAGTAAAAGCACATTACACAAACAATGGAAACTAGCACAAGTTGAACCAATGAAGATAATTTGAGGTCATGTGAATTCAATTAAATGAAATGAGGTTATGAATCACACATGAATGATTAGAGATGATATAAAATAGAAAGTAAGTCAAGTTTTCATGGATTCACAAGATCATGTAAGTATTGAGCAAACAAGTGATCAAAGAGAAGCATATAAGGATGCACAAGATCACACAATATTCCAAGTTAAACAAATGTACCTAAGCCATGTAAAAGTGGACATTGAATGACCTATAATGTGATGGAAGTGACCTATAATGTTCACACAACATGTATCAAGAGATCCCAAGATTGGTAAAAAAGAATTGCATACAATACACATCAATACCTAAGCATATGTTCTCTAATATTCACACAAACAAACATGCCTTCATACAATCCATAAAGTCACATTAAAGGGATGATAAAATTAGAAAAAAACAAGTAAATTGAGATACAGTCAGTATGAAAACATGCTTCAAAAAGATATCTCAAAAAATCATTGCCAAATATACACAAACATGCCCCACAATGTCATGCTATCACCACAAGTATCATGCACAAATAGGATCCCAACATTAACCAAAAATGCTTTTAAAAATCCACAAAAAAATGCATAAGGTGGCTAAAGATATCATGAAAGCACATATCAATTATCATGCAAAAAATCAGTACACAACTATGTCAAAGAAAATCACCATGAAGCATAGGTCATGACTTAATGCACACACAAAAGAAATTAAAGAAAAATTCATGAAAATATGTCAAAACATGATAAAATCAGAAAATAAAATCTGTAAAAATTATTTAAATGTATTTAGATGCTTCATGAATTTTTTGGGAATTTTTGGATGCTTAAACGTAATTTTATAAAATAAAAATGGAACAATTATGCAAAAGAAAATAAAAATAAAAAGAAATGAGTCAGGGGGGTGCTACATTAGTAAAAAACCATTTCCAATGCACGCATGGGCCTATACTGGGGGTGTGGATAGCACTTGGGTTAAGTCCAATGCACGTGAAGCCTGATGGTCCATGATATGGTCTTCAGTCAAATATCTTGATCCAACGTGGGCCACACAATCAAGTCAATGCAAGATGATCAAGATGTATGCTAATCAAATGGTCTAGAATGAATGATCATGGTAACACATATGTACATTATACACACACCACCATCCAAATTATTCAGAAAATAAAAAAAGATAATAAAAAGAATACAAACAAAGCACGTGACATGCACTGGGTTTTTTATGTGATGGCACGCCACCAGCCACTGGATCAAAGAAAATGGACAGTTACGATTAAAACATACATGGCCGAATTCCATTAGGGTTTAGGGTTTGGCTGCCAGACTAGATATCCGGTCACCTTCTCCGGTGACCCAACCACCGTGCGCGATGCAATTTTTTTCCAGAAATCCACCATGAGTACATCAAACTGGCCAGAATTTCACGCAGATTAAGAATATGCCGCTAGTTTTCCATATCATGTGTATTCAACTCAGATCGAAGAGATATTTATGAGCCCTAAAAATCAAGAAACGCTACATTTTGCCTAACTTTCATACAAAAGCAATGCTTCTCTAAAGAGGACCCAAGTAACCGTTACTTACACACCTAACCACCTATAGTCTCTAAGATTAGTGCAAGATGTTGAGAGGTGATTACCTGACCAAAATTTTCCTCTGAAAACTTCAAGAAACCTGGAATTCTTTCGTTCAAGCTCTTCAGATCAATGATAAGGCAAAATAAATGCCTGGAAAACTTCCAATATTGATGAAAGTCGCAAAAATGTTGCACTGATGAGAACCGAATCTAGAGATATAACAGTCCCAGGAGCTTTTTGTTACGACCAGAGCCTAGGAGAAGGATTGGTGATGACGATTGTGAAAGAAACTGGGAAAAATCTCCAATATTGAGAGAGATTCGCCAGCTGTGATTTTCTGATGTGTGAATAAAATGAGCTTCTAACCCATTCAGTTAGGGTTGGTTAGGCCTTTATATAGGCTGTTAGGAAGATTTAACCAAGGTTAGAGTGTGGTTAAGGGTGAGGTTAATGAAAGTTGGCAAAATGAGAGTGAGATCATGTTAACCACGGGTTGGGGAGCTTTCTTCTTGTGCATGGATGTACACGATGGTTGTGGTACTCCCTAAGGTAATGGATGGTGGTAATGCAAAGGGTGCAGTGTAACCAGTACAAACAAAAGCCTGCTCATTAAGTTTTTTTTATGATGCAAATGGAAAGATGAGTGCATATATTGGCATGGCAAATCTTTGTGTGGCCAAAAGAGGGAATTGGATTGGTTTGTGCGCATGGTATGGCAAGGCAATAAGCAGGCTGCACTTTAATTGACTTTGAACATCACATGGCATGGTTTTGATGTTTGAGGAAAGTGCCACGAGGTCACCTTTGAGATGGGATAACTTGAAGAATGTGAGACCAACTTGCATGCTCTTGAGGTCATTGGAAAGAATGAATTTAATGGAACAAACTTGATGTCAAATGCATCCTAATTTGAGACTTAAAACACTATGGAAATTGGCATCGAATCCATGGGTGCAAAGCTGGCTTTTTTATGGTGAAAATACTAAGTGTTCTTGAGATTTCACAACATGGAGGTTCAAACTTTGGAAGATCATATCTCTTGATCCAAGAATCCTAATGAGATGTTCTTTATATGCTTGGAAAGTTTAAGAAGAACCCTATCACTCTTATGTTTGAAGAAATCTGAATTGAGACTTGTATCATAATTATAAATGGCTTAGAACATGGTCACTTGAAATTAGAAAATTACTATAAAAGGAAAGTCCTAAAAAGAACATTTCCAAAAATAGTAATGTTCCACATTTTGTAACTTTTCCAAAACCCTTGAATTTTTTTTATGATCCTTTTGACATCTCTTGATAAAATTCCACCCATTAGGCATATTTGAGATGAGGAACATGAAATTGACCTCAAAAAGTCAAGAGTTGACTTTTCTTCTGCATAGTTGACTTTTCCTCAATTCTCCTAATTTTCAATCACTTGATAAATTGAAACCCTTCCAAATCAAATTGATGGACAATTCTTCAACCTTAGACCCTTGAGGACATGAGGAATACCATAGAATCAAGTCTTGCCCAAAAAATCAGAAATAAACTGATTTTATGGCAAACCCTAGTTTTTGACCCTCAGTTTAGGAGAAATAAGCACATCCTCCAATTCCAAATTCCTCTGAGTATGATGTGCATCCTCTCAAACAAAGATGGGAGGTGCCCTTTGGAGATGATAAAAGCTCAATAATCTTGCCCATTGGTGTGTTATGTTCAAGAATTTCAAAACCCTAATTTAGGTATCCATGTTAGGAGATGGTGAACTGCTTCAACCCTTTGTTGAATTCTCATCTTGTGATGCCTTGAGGGCTCAAATGAGATGAATTGAGATGTGAGGAGCCCTTGTGACCTGTTTGGAAAAGCTTTACTCTTGTCCTTTGACCTTGAACTGTTTATGCCTTGAGACACTTGATACCATGCCTTGCAACCAATGATGTGTATGATTTTTAGTATAACCTATTATGAAATGCAAATGAATGAAACATAAGCCAATTATTGGAGAGAGATAAGAGGGCGAGTTTTGAGGTATTACAAACACCAATTCGGCTATCGTACGACAAAACTCAAACTTCCCCTAGGCAACACTGTCGTCGACATAATCGAACCATTGTCATCGGTGTGAATTTTCTCAAGCTCCATCAACTTAGAATCTAATGCATCATGAATCTAATGATAACGAACATCAATATGCTTCGACCTCGAGTGAAAGGAGGAATTCTTCGATAAGTGAATAGAACTTTGACTATCCCAAAATAAGACATACTTTCCTTGTTAAACACCAAGTTCCATTGCGAATTTCCTCAACCATAACAACTCTTTTGACGCTTCCACGAGGACTATAAACTCGAATTTGATAGTAAAGAGTGCAACATACTCTTGCAACTTTAATTGCCATGCCACGACTCCCCCGACAAAAGTCACCATATACCCCGAAGTAGATTTTTGATCATCTAAGCTTCCCGCTAGATCCGAATATGTATACCCAACCAATATAGGCTTCTTGCATCCCAAGGTTAGCTTCAAATTTGATGAGTCACGTAAATATCTTATCACCCACTTCATGGCCTCCCAATGATCTTTTCCCAGATTTGAGAGATAACGACTCACCATTCCCACAACATGAGCAATATTGGGTCTTGTACAAACCATAACATACATCAAACTCCAACGACCGATGAGTACGGAATGTTCTTCATACTCAACTTTTCTTCATCCGTAGATGGACATAGTTTATGACTAAGCTTGAAATAAGAAGCAAGTGGAGTGCTCACTACTTTAGCCTTATCCATACTAAAACACCAAAGAACTTTCTCCACATACATTTCTTGTGACAAGTACGACTTATTCTCATTTCTATCTCAAACAATTTGAATACCTAGAATTTTCTGAGCCTCTCTTAAATCCTTCATAACAAAAGATTCACTCAAATTTTTCTTCAACTCATAAACTCTTGAAATATCCTTTCCAAAAATTAACATATCATCCACATAAAGCAAGAGAATAATGAAATCACCTTCGGAGAAATTCCATAAAAACACACAATGATCGTCCTAAGTTATCTTGTGCCCATGTTCAATCATCACTGAGTTGAACTTTTGGTACCGTTGGCGAGGTACTTATTTCAAACCATAATGACTCTTTACCAATTTGTAAACATAATCTTCTTTTCCATTCTTTCGGAATCCATCCGGTTGCTCCATGTAAATTTCTTCATGTAGATCATCGTGAAAGAAAGTCGTCTTCACGTCCATTTGCTCTACTTCTAAATCAAAACTAGCGACTAGCCCTAAAACCACTTGAATAAATTGCATCTTCATAAACCGGTGAAAAAATCTCATCAAAGTCAACACTTTTCCGTTTTTTAAAACCTTTTACCACCAAGCCAACCTTGTATCTTCTTTGAGAAGTACACTTATCTTGCTTAATTCAATAAATCCATATATTCTTCAATGCTCTCTTACCCTGTGGCAACTTCACTAATTCAAAGGTATTATTCTCAAGAAGTGATTGCATTTCATCCTCCATTGCATCCATCCACTCCTTTTTCTTCTAATCCTCCTAAACATCTTCAAAGCTTTCAGGTTCTCCACCATCGGTAAGAAAAACATACTCATTTGAGGAGTATCAAACAAAAGTCCTTTTATCACGAGTAGACCACATCAACTCATTAGAAGCAACCGATTTCTCAACACTTTCCACCTCTTGATCAACCTCATTTTCAACAACGTCTTCCGTAACACCTACATCAACAATATCATTCGGATTTAAATTATCAACATTCAAATCTATACCTTGAATTTGAATTGGAACATCTTAGAAAGTGATAGGGTTAGGAGTAATAGTAGTTGATTCCACATCAATCATTTCTTCATCTTCAAAAATCGATATTTATTCTCAACTTTGTCAATTTCCTCAATGAATATGACATCACAACTATGAATAAGCTTCCCTTGAACTGGATCAAAGAATCGATACCCAAACTCATCAAGACCATACCCAACAAACACACATTTATTCGACTTCTCATCTAATTTGGATCTCTCATCCTTCAAAATATGCACATAAGCCATGCACCCAAACACCTGAAGATGGTCGTAAGAAACATCTTTACCAATCTAAACATGATTTGGAACATTAAACTTCAACGGGACACATGGAGTGAGTTTTAAAAGATGTATAATCGTGCTTAATGCTTCTCCACAAAGTATTTTAGAAACTTTGATTGAGAAATTAAACATCTCACCTTTTCCACCAAAGTTCTATTCATTCTTTCGGTTAACCCATTCAATTGTGGTTTCTTTCAAGGATACTTTTGATGATGTATACCTTGATCATGAAAATACTTGTCTAAAGGTCCAACATACTCTCCCCCGTTATCATTTCAGATACACTTGAGTTTTTTTCCCCGTTTCTCTTTCAACCAATGCTTGAAACGACTTGAAGGTATCTAACACTTGATCTTTTGTCTTCAAGGTATAAGCCCATGTTTTCCGAGAATAATCATCAATGAAAGTCACAAAGTAATATGCACCACCAAGAGATTATCTCTTCATCGGAACACACACATCTGAATGTACTAATTCCAACGCTTTTGATTTCCTCTTCGGTTCAGATGACATAAAGGAAACTCACATTTGCTTACCCCCAAACAATGTAAACACTTTCTCAACTTTGCATCAGAAACACTATACAACACATTCTTATTTTCCAAAATGCTCAAAACATTTTCGCTCATATGACCCAACCTCTTATGCCATAATTCGAATGAGCTATCATTGACACAAGTGTTGATGTCGCACTTTGAAACCTAAATTTATACTATATACAAGTTTGAATTCCTTTTTCCTTTAGCAACCACCATTGATCCTTTCTTTAACTTCCATTCATTGGCTGAAAAAGAATTATCATATCCTTCATTATCCAACTTTCCAATGGATAAAAGATTAAATCAAAGTTCCGGAATGTGTTTCATGCCTTTGAGAACTAGAGTAGTCCCATTGCTAGTTTCGACACAAATATCTCCTATGCTGCTAAAATTAGTTTGCCCATTATTTCCCATACGAACAACCCCAAAGTCACTGGTCTCGTAAGTTGAAAAAGATCACGTCTCGAGGTTGCATGAGTAGAAGCACCATTATCAATGATCCAATCCATCTCATCACATGATAGATTAATATTCTCTATATAACTATCACAAACAATAAATAATCATAAATAATAGCAACATCTTCATTATTGTTACCTTTCTTTTTGTCGTTGTTGTAGTTCTTCTTCTTGTTTTCCCTTTTCAACTTCCGACAATACCTTTTTATGTGTCACTTTTCCCCGCAATGATGACACTCAACATTAGAGAATCTATTAGAGCCTTCTTGTGATTTACCATGTGATGTCCCATTATTACATGAACCTCTATTTTGATGTCTCCCCCTCGATTCGGTAACCAACACCTCGGAATATGAAGAAGAACCTTTTGACTTACGCCTCAATTCCTTATTCAACACACTCTTTTTATCCAAGTCCATCGAGACGATACCATTTGTAGCAGAGTTAGACAAGGATGTCCTAAAAGTCTCCCAAGAATTAGGAAAAGTACCAAGAAGCCACAAACCTTGAAATTCATCATCAAAAGTAAGATTCATCACCAACAATTGATTTAGAGTCCCTTGGAAAGTGCTCAAGTGATCGGTCATTGGTGAACTATCATTATACCTCAATTAAATCAAATTCTTGAATAAGAAAAACTTATTGTTCCTTGTCTTTCATGCATACAACTCCTCAATTTTGCTCCAAAGAGAGAAAGACAACATGAGTCATTTAACTCACATGATTCAAAACATTATCATCCACCCATTAACGAATGTAACCACAAGCTTTTCTATGCAAAAAAAGCCCATTATTCATCACTCTTTCCTTCGGGTTTTTCACTAGAGAAAAAGGGAAAATGAAATCCTTTAACATAACTCAAACCTTCCATCTTCCCTTTCCAAGCATTAATTTTGATCCATTCAAACTCACCATCCTAGTTGTGTTTGTCTCCATCGTTACACAAATCAAACTACGACTCTAGATACCACTTATTGGAAGGAAATCCACAATGAAATAGAATAATCCAACAACACAATCTCTCCCAAATATCAAATGCAACGACAATCAACAAAACACACCAAACAACACAACATAATTTTAGCGTGGAAAAACCTCTATTAACTAGGAGTAAAAACCACGGGACCCGTAGGCCACTTAAATCTCCACTATAATCAAACAATAGGCACAATCAAGGTTCAATCTAACACTTGTTAGAGGCATACATCAATATCATCAATATATTCAATCAATCTTGGAATACAATAATAATCAAAAGCGACAATCAACCAAAACAACCACAAAAAACTACACCTCAGAAGTGGACTCGTCAGACAGACTTATAATGCTCAAAATCCAATCTCCACCGTTCATAATGTGTCTCTATGAGTTCTGAACACAATCACCAAAAATAAGTAAGATCTAACGGTTGGATTATGAGAAAACTCCAATCTCGTGGGACTACTCTGTGCTGAATTTGGGTTGCGGGAATTTCACTATTCTCTCAATTTTTCTTTTGTTGTTTCTCACCTTGTGAATTGTTGACCTAACTCTCTTTGTTTTATAATAATAAAGGCTTACACACACATGAGCTATTAACCCAAATTCATTTAGGCCACTCCAAATAGGAGGGAGAGTCCAATAGCAAACACTCGCAAAAACTTTTATTTTCCTTTTTAGATAGAGTGTGACATACCGAAGAAAAATAAGTTATTTTTCCTCTATCTTCTGGAGCCAACTGTTTTCGTATACCCATCTCCACCTTATCTAAATAGGAGTTCTTATTATCTTTATTCTTGCCTGGAATGTTTAGAAGTGTTCTTATCAAACAATCACACACATTTTTCTCCTCATGCATCACACCAATATAATGTCTTACATCGAGACTAGAACAATATGGAAGATCAAAGAACACCGACCTCTTTTTCCAAATATTTCTCTCAACAAGACCTTTTTTATTTCCAAAAACAATAGTAAGGTGTTCTTTTCATTGATAAACTTCATCGCTAGTTAAAGGTTTATGAGCGATTTCAAACTCTTGCTCTCTGTTAAAAACCTTCAGCAATCTACGATAAGGATGATTGGGTTTTAGAAATTTTTGATGCCCATGGTAAATAATTTTTTTTCCAAACTCAAACTGGTGAAAACAAGTATTAGATTCACATATATGACATGTTTTATGTCCTTTGACATTGTATCCAGCCAAATTACCATTTGCAGGAAAGTCACTGATTGTGAAAAATGACATTGCGTGCATCTTAAACTTTTCAGCAGAATATGCATCATCAACTTCAATGCCTTCCTCCCACAAAAGTCTTAAATATTCAACTAATGTACTTAGATAAACATCTATGACGTTTCCATATTGGCTTGGTCCAGAAATGATCATACTTAACAGCATATACTTGCGCTTCATGCTTAACCATGGAGATAGGTTGTAAATCGTGAAAAGAATAGGCCGTGAAGAATGGTTAGTACTCAGATTACCAAAGAGGTTCATTCCATCCATGTAAATCTCAAACCTAAGGTTTCTTAGCTCAAGGCCAAAATCCAGACACAATGAATCAATTTTCTTCCATTGCTAAGAATCAACTACATGGCGAATGTTTCCATCACATTTTCTTTCATCTGCATGCCATCTAATATTCTTTGCGTTCACATTAGCAAAAAGTATCTTGAACCTTGAAATTATTGTCAAGTTCCATAACACTTTAGTAGGACGACGCTTCTTACTAACATTGTCATTGTCATTATCATCACCATTGTTCTCCTTCAACTTGTAGCGTGACTCACCATAATCCAGACATTTATCCTAATTCTTATACTCTTTCCTGCATTATATGTAATCATTAGGGCATGCATGTATTTTGATATACTACAAACCCATTGGACACAATATCTTCTTGGCCCCATAACAACGATCCGAAAAATTGTTATCTTTTGGTAGCATTTATTTCAACAAATCAAGCAATTATGTGAAACTTTTATCCGACCACCCACTTTTTGCCTTCATTTTAAACAATTTTAACAAAGAAGACAATCATGTAAAACTTGTGCACCCCTTATATAAAGGCGCATCTTTATCACTACATAAAGTATCATAAATATGGGCTTTCATATAAGACAATTCTCCAATATCACGAATCATATCTTCTAGTCGATCATCCATATATTCATCATCTTCATCCATTTGTGACGTAGCATTTCGATTTTTATCCACTTATCCATGCCACATCCATGTTGTATAGTTTTAACACATTCCATCACAACATATGTGATGCAAAATTTCTGTCTTTGAACATTTTTCGATATTCTTGCAATTAACACAAGGACAATAAAAGACACCATTATTGCCAGGAAGTTTTTTGTTTGGTGAATTCAAGGAATTCAATAACTCTTTTCTCATACATCAAACTTAATCTATCACCTTTCATCAGACTAGGACCTATAACAAATTTTGAAATTTATATCAAAATACTAATGTGAATGACGCACTAATGATACACACATAACATACAAATATGGTTATATGCATATGCATATCCATCACAACAATATAACACAAAAAGCTAAAGCATATTCATAATCACATTTATTTCTTCATTTTCAATACTGTTATAACTCCAAAATGAAAACAACAAAAACATCACAAAATCATCACAACGAAAACATCACAACGCCAGAATAGGACACATGACAACAACACATAGCTTTGAAACAACAAAAACAACGAAAACATCACAAAATCTAAATAAACCCAAAACAAAAGTAATTCAATTGCAATAAAATAACATCCACACCAAATAAAGGAAAACCACACCACACCGCACGAGAGAGAGAGAGAGAGAGAGAGAGAGGCTAAGAAATGAACAATGAATAATGAGTAACGACCACAGAAAGGTAACGTAGTGTACTTCTTTGAGGAGGAAGAGACCAAGAAATGGCATTTGTTCTAAGAAATGAATGAATATAGTGAAGATTTTGATATCGATGTCGTCTCATTCACTAGGACACCCTTGTATGTTAAGAATGAACTAAAGAACCTGTTATGTTTTAATTTTATAGGAAAGAATTTCAGAACGGTTGCAAACAACAACCGTAGTTAAATATGGAAAATATAACCACATTTTATTGAAATAACCTTGGTTATTCTACTTTTAATTTTTATATAACAATAAATGTTAAGGGACACACACAGTTATTTTTATTGAAAAAATAGAAAAATCTTGATGTTGGAATTCGAAGCTTGTTACCCATATTTTATGACCAGGGTTGATACTAGGAACCATGATGAAAAGTATTTTACTAAAATAAATAAATAAAACATGCACGTTAAAAGTGAGATATTACTATGATTGACAAAATAGACGTAGTAATATTGTGTTACCATAGGTATATTTTGTAGTAGTGCCTAATTTTCAAAAAGGAAATTTTAAGATTATAAGCGGACACGCAAAAGCAAGCATTTACACGCTTAAAATCTGGTATCAGTCACACAAAAGCGGGTGATACCTATAAATTAATTTTCTACTAAAAATAACTTTTAGAATTAAGACTTGATTATTTTTTAAACAAGTTTTAGAATTATATTATGTACATGCGAAAGTGGTCAATTAGATTATAAAGTCAAAATCCGGTACCAGTCACGCGAAAGCGAACAATACCTTTAACGTAATCCTTTCCTACAAAGAAAATATTTCCTTGTTATAATTATTAAATTTGATTTTGTTAGTGCCAAAGATCGATGATAATATCATTTCATTCTCTTGTTGACACGAACAAACCTAATCGCACCGCCTTAGATAAATAAATTAATAAGAGAATACGGTAGTTCTCCATTAGTCTTTGTGGATTTCAACATCTTTTATATTAAAATAGACAAATTCGTGTACTTACGGTAGCATCATGCTAATATTTCTTTCAACTTCCTATCGTACATCCCGTCCCTCTCTTTGTTTTGTAATTCCCACTCATGTGTTATTCTTTTTCCAAACATCTTATCGTAATGCTCGTCCATATCTTTCTCTTGGGATTCTCATTCATGTGATAACTTCTTATCAACGAGCCCTTCCATATCTTTCTTTCACAAATTTGTACCCTTTTTCGATGTTCCAAAGTATAATCTCAGGCTGATGTCTTCACTACAACAAATAACGCTTTTTATGATGAAACTATCACCACGAACAATATAAAACCGAGGGTGTATGTAACAGGAGCTCCTTGTTTTATTTATAAAAAAAAAATCAATATGATACCTCAGTTTTATGAAAAACCCACATAAATATATGCCCAGGGTTTGAGAATCGATTCCCAGTTTCTGCAGTTTTATGTTTTATATGGAACCAAAAATGCACCTTTATATTTTATAGATTTTATTTTGGATATGTTACCTCGGTTTTCATTAAAATCGAGATACATATTCTCTAATTTTTTTATATTCTTTTTAGAACCAAAAAGGCGCCTTTATTTGTTTTTTTATAGATTTTACGTTGCATATGTTACCTTAGTTTTCACTATAACAACGATAAATATTCTTTATATTTTTTATTCACTCAGTATCTACCTCATTCACTTCTGAGCCCTAGAGAAAGAACTTCTTCTTTAGCCAACGAAAGAACACTTATTCTCCAAGGAGCCCTAGCGAACGAAAAAGCTCTGTCACCATTATTCTCTGGTATGGTATTATTGTTATTGTTGTTCTTGTTGTTACTTTGGTCCATTAATGTTGTTCTTATTATTCTCCATTAGTATTTTTCATACCCTAAATTTTGACCCTAGGATTTCACATCATTGCACAAATCATCACCACAATATAGATGTACTTTCACACTCACTAATCCTTTCAAAGATTGATTGAGTGTTCACTTTAGCCAAGAATTAGGGCTTTTAGCCCTCTCAGAGCATTCAGGCAAAGGATCAACCAAGAATTGACATGATCTTCAACTTATCAAGCCTCTCAATCATTCATGGAGGTCAAGAGATCCTCAACATCAAGAATCAAGCACAAGATTGCAACATTTCAAGTTGATCAAGCCTTAAGACCCTTAGTGTCACCAAATTAGGGTTTTGGTCGACCAAGGCCTCCAAAGAGAAATTTTCATATGGGCATGAGCCAATACTTCAATATATGATTCAAGAAGCTCAAAAGAACCTCATGAGTCCATTCATAAGTTCAAAATAGCCTCAGGGGATGCATCTATCAAAAATCAGGAATTAGGGCATGATCCAAGACTTCAAGATATGCTTTAAGGACCTCAAAATACATCATATTGATCCATTCAAAAGATTGGATTGATTCAAAGAACTTGATTCATAAGCAATACAAGGATTCAATTCACCTGGACCACAGACTAGGGTTTTTGAGAAAAAGTCAAACATACCTTTGACTTTTGAACAAAGCATGATCTCAAACCTTGGGACATGATTCAAGACACTCAAAAACACCTTTGGAATCCATCCGTTAGGTTCAACTTAGCCCAAGGACTTGATTTCATAAAGGATCACAAAGTTCAAGTTTCATCTGATATAAAAAGTCATCTGTGATCAAAACCAAGTTTGACTTTTGGGATTTTTTTGGAAAACATGGCCTTTTTAATTTAAGAACAATATTAACTTGTGTTTTGGATCATGATCAATCAAGAAAACTCAAGAAAATTGAGGTTACTTGCAAAAAGGGCAGCCTTGAGAAACTTAAAATTCCACTAAGTTATGGAAGGATGGTTTTTACCCAACTTTGCAAGGCCATAACTTGTGATCCAAGCAACCATTTTTTTCCATCCAAAGCTCAAATGATAGATCTTCTTACACACAACAAGATTGCAAAGCAGAAGTACCCCCAAAAAATGCATAGATTTTAAGATATGAAGCATTGAAGTTAGGGTTTCATGAGATTTTGAACTTTGACACTTTAAATTTTTTTAGGCAGAATCTGCCTCATGTTTTGTCCAACTTTGGAGGCATTTTCCATTATGATCCAAGATAAATCAAGACCACATGTAAACATCAAAGTTGAATTATGATATACAAGCTTTCCAAAGAGTACAAGAACATCCATTGATTCAACTTGAGCAAGAAGTTATGAGCCTCACAACATGACATGATCAAGCTGATTTTTCAAGACAGATTTTGTGCATTACTTGTGCCACATGATTTTCATATTCAATTTTGTCATCTTACAAGCTTTTTGCTCTTCCAAGATAAGAATGAATCTTGATGAATCACTTGACGTTTTCAACTTTGGACCATTGAGTCAAAAATCCAACTTAGCATGTACAAATTCATCATTACCAAAAGCCTTGAAATTCAATTTTGTTAAGTTGCATTAATGTGATGCATAGAGGTGGCATGAATCAGGCACAAACCAGACAAGATGAGTCAAGAAACATGAGTGTTCAAACCTGCAAATTTGGTTGAAGTCAAGATAAGAGAAGACTTTGGTACCTTGGCATTTAAGAAAAGGCTACATGACAAAATCCATTGGATAATAGAGTGATCCCTCATCCAACACTATTCCTCCTAAAAAAAACTTACTCTCCTATAAATAGGAGTCATTTCTGATCATTTGAAACACACCAAAACAATACCAAAGACTTGTTTTCTCATTCTCCCTCTTTTGCTTCAAGTTTCAAAGTTCCAAAGAGCAAACTTGGAATTCTCAAAACCAGAGCCTAAACCACTCAAATAACCATCCAAACACATCACAAATAATCCATTGGAGGTGTCTAAACCCTCACCTTCATCTCAAATCACCAAAATCAGAAAGTCAACCATCAAAACCTTATATTTTGACTTTTCTGCATTTTTCAAGCCATATCTTGATCCAATCCATTCCAAAGCCAAACAACACTTCAAACACTCTCCAAATAACATATCTAAGATGTTCCAACAAGTGTTCATCAACTGTAACACCATTTGAGGGAGTTGCCATTTTGACCACTTTTGGTTCATTTTGCAAGAAGAGGCCAAATTCTGATGCAGAGGTTTCTCCTTGATTCCAAGCATCCAAATAACTTCTATAAGGTGCATTGAAGGTGTCCAAGGCATCAAGACACATCTGTAACAACCATCTTGAAAGATCCCAATTTGCTTCAAGAGGTAGGTTTCCTCAAAACTTGAACTTGCCAAAATATGTTTTGCTTTGATGTACATTGATCATGACATGTGATACATATCATATTTGTTGTGTTTGAACTATAATTGAGCATTATGATTAGTTGTATAAGCATGTAGTATAGAACTTGCAAAAACATGGCCTATTTGAAACCATTATAGGGTTTTAAAATGTAGGCATTTTTAGAAAAATCTAAGACCACCATTGGATTCCTCTTGAAATTCTAGGTAGGATCCATCTTTGTTTCATCCATTTTCATGGAGAAATGAAGAAGTTATGACCTTCTTGTAAATACCCCAAAACCTGGCCTCCCTTGGGCAAGAACCAGGTCATGGCGCCTTTGTCTGGCCAGGCCTAGGTCATTTTTACCCTTATGTGTTTATGGAGGTGGTTTGATACACGGATGTATCACCACCCCAGTGGTTTTTGCCTGCGTGTTAAGTGTGCTTGTGTGTGATAAGGCGTGGGTTCAACACCCACCCATGCCATTTTTTGATCCTTCTCTCTCTTTTTTCATATTTTTCACATTTTTCATATTTTCTATTTTTATAATCAAATAATTATTTTATAAATCAATTTTAATTTTTTTAAAATGAAATTTTGCACAAATATCACTCACATATTTAAATATTTTATTCACCATAAAAATCACAAAAATAATTTTTATTTGATATATTTTTAATATATTTAAAAATATTATTTTAAATTATTTTAAATGTTTTAAAATGATTTCTTTTTCTTGATTTTTCTTAAACCAAAATGGTTTTAAATATTCATGTGGATAAAATAACTTTTTCATAAACCTTACTCATTGTTTAGAACATAATTAATGGATTCATTTGATAAATAATATATTTTTTTATTGATTTTTCTTTGAAAAATATCTTAAAAAATGAAATTAGGGTTTTATTTTGATTCAATCTTTCAAAAATTCATTTCAACACTCACACGCCTCTATTAGAGTGTAAGACCCAACCCTCTTTATAAATAAACCACTTCATGGGCCTCTGCTATAGTATAAGTCCCATCGCGCTTTTCAAAATTACGGTGCGATCATTATTTTCACAACAACTTCTGGGCCTCTAATAGAGTGTAAGTCCCATCTTTTGTACATAAATAAACCTTTTTCTAGGGCCTCTACTATAGTATAACTCTCTCCTCTCAGTGTTCAAAATCATTGTTGTTTTATAAACAATCATCTGGGCCTCTGTTTAGAGTGTAAGACCCAACACCTTTGTTTCTCTCCTACTTAAGATCAAGTCATCTTCAAATCAAAACTTTCTTCAATTTCTCAAAACACTAATTCAATCTTGAAGAAGGCATCTAATCAATCACAATACACTTGGGCCTCTATCTAAAGAATAAGACCCACCACCTTTCAATTCATATTTGTTTATATAATTGTTCATATCTGTATATATACTTGCGCATATCTTGTTAGGCTCCTCTTAGCATTTAAATCATCCTTAGTTTAGACTAGTTCAAACAATAGGATCCTTTCAATCAGTATAACTTAGTTCAAACAACTAGTTCCCCCCTATACAAAGGAATTCTTCTTCCCAATACAGTCAGCCTCCTCTTGGGCTTTGCTCAATTTACTCAACCTTGAAACACTTCAATAAAGAGAGGATTATTTCCCGGTGAAACCTCTTCTTTAACCCCTTTAACCTTGGAACAGTTCAACAAAGAAAGGATTATTTCCCGGTGAAAACTTTCTTGAACTCTTCCTAGACTTGGAAAGTCTCGATCCCCAGCCTCCTCTTGGGCTTCATAAAAGGACCTACATGCTTCCTAGAAGCATCCCCAGCCTCCTTTTGGGCTTCATACAAGGACCCACAGGCTTCCTAGAAGCATCCCTAGCCTCCTCTTGGGCTTCATACAAGGACCCCCAGGCTTCCTAAATGCATAGGATAGACCTAGTTATCTCCATCCCTACACCAATTCCCAGGAGAGTCAAAACCTTTAATACATTCAAGCTTCTCCTTTAAGTCTCTTCTGATCCTCAACAAGGTTTGGCTTTCATCTTTAAAATCCCCAGCCAGGATCAGATTACCATCAACAAATCCCCAAAAGAATCAAAGCCTTATGGCATCTAATAATTCAACTCTTTTCTAATCCCTAACAAGAGTTAGTTTCCCTTTGTGATTCCTCAAAACAGTTTATACCTCCTCTTAGAGTTTAAAATCCCTCAGAGTCAGTCTCCACTTAAATTCCCTCAGCCTCCTCTTAGACTTCATATAATTATTTCACAAGTCAGCCTCAATCTTGGGCTTTGTACAAGACAAATATAATACTCCTCCAGTTGAGTCAGTTTTCAACTTTTTTTAGCTTCAACCTTGGGCTTTGATCAATGTACAAAAATTCAATATTCCTACATATGAGACTCTGAGTCCTCTCTGTAGGAAGATATTTCCTCTATACATCACATTTCAAAACAAACAATCAAAACTTCTTCCAAATAATTGATGTAAGTGGCACACTTGTTGATTCAAAATCCAAGCTAGAGTCCCTCCTTTATCATGGCTAAAATTTATCTTTCATCTAAGTGATGTAAGTGGCAAACCTCTGGATTCTACAAATCCAAGTCAATGTCCCTCTCTTAGCATGAAAAGACTCATTAAGGAAAAAGTGGCATTGCTCTACACTGAGTTAAAGCTTCTTCCTTCTTGACATTTCAATTCTCCTATAAAGGAAGATGTGGCATTGCTGGATTCCACACATCCCAGTTAAAGCAACTTCCGTTATAAATCAATTCTTCAATGTTTGTGATGAATATGTGAGATATCTCCCTTTAGAGATGACAAATTCTCTCTCAGTAAAAACTCTTTTAGCTTCAATCTTGGGCTTTGAACAAGACACAAATACTCTTTTAGCTTCAATCTTGGGCTTTGAACAAGACACAAAAACTATTCAACCTTCACAAAGGAGAAACTTTCCCTATTCAACAGCAAATGGATTTAAGCAACCAAGCAATTCAATAGTAGAAACATATGCAAACAAAGGTTCCTATAGATTACTATAGATACTCTGGGTGTTAACAGCTTCCCTTTGTATAACCAACCCCCGATCCCCGATCTCTTCCCATTTGTTAAGGAAAAAATTTGCACGCAGGGTTAGTTTAAGATATCTTCCCCTTCCTTTTAAGCTTCATAGGATAAATATAGAAATAAAAAAGTAGCACTAAATGCGGTAGTGGTCGCATCACAAAAACAGAGCTACACTGTTGTTCTTGTTATTCTCCATTACTATTGTTCTTGTTATTCTCTTTATATTTCTTATTCCCTCAGTGTCTACCTCATTAATTCTCGAGCCCTAGCGAAAGAACGCTTCTTCTCTAGAAAACAAAAGAAAACTTATTCTCCAAAGAGCCATAGCGAATGAAAAAAAACTCTCTCACCATTATTCTCAAGTATGTTATTATTGTTGTTGCTGCTTTGGTCTATTACTGTTGTTATTGTTATTCTCCATTACCGTTGTTGTTGTTGAGAAGCTTTATTTTTGTTGGTTGTGTACTATTTTTATTTTATTTTTTTCATTTTTCATTGATCAAAAGTAAAGAGTACAAGATTCTTAGATTACATAGTTTTTTTCACATCGGAACAATATCCTCTAGCACTACGAGAATCTTCCCAATCTATGACTTGCTCCTCACTAACCTCATCTGAGTCATAGTAAAAAATCTTCCTCAACACCTTTCTCTTCTTTAGCGTCTTCTTCTTCTTCTTGGCCTTCCTCATCCTCAGTGCATCCCTAACAGCAGTCGACCCAGATGGTTGGGCCCCCTCATTTGACTGTTGATGGTGTTGTACTGTGGTGATGGTTTTGTTCTCAACAATGACTTTTGTTGAGATAATGCTCTTAACCTTATCAGATGGAGAACTCATGTTGTTAGGAAGTTAAGAAGAGTAAGTTGAAGATAAGGAAATTCAATATATGAAAGTGTGCATTTATAGAAGAGGTTGAGTGACTCAAATGCCGCTCATAGAAGATGAAACATCTGGTGATTTAATGCTTGAAATGATTACTTGTGATGGTTGATATTCCTGAATGACGTGTGACCGTCTTGAGAAATGAAGAAAATTTTCAATCATTATAGTCGTTTCTCTCTTTTGGGAAGAGCAAAGGTTGTTCTTGTTTTTTATCAGAATTCAAATTTTCCCACATATTTTTCATTTGCAAAGAGAGTAATGCATTGGATCTTTGCAAATGGTTGTCACGTATGCTTATGTTTTTTTTATGTCACTGATCCTTCTAATACTAGATGATCAATTTTTCGTCAAGGTAAACATGTTCCCGATAGTACTGATGAAAATCAAGATTTTAACTATGAGACACCTTGTTTAGCAACACACGTACGTCAAGTATCTGAAGAAAATGATTCAGATGATGTGCATGCTATTTGTCGTGATATTGAAGAGGGGATATGGGAAGACTAGTAAGTAAATATTTTATATCATCCCTTTGAAATTTATAATTAATCATTTTACTCCTTTTTAATCATTGTACTATATATTTAAAGTTGTTGTTGATTGATATAATTTGTTTCAAATGTTTTAGTTTTGATGTAAAATTATAAAATGTGAGTCATTTTGGGCTTGCATTTGGTTTAATAAATGAATATTTGTGGTACAATGTTTCAGATTGAGAAATTGGCAAAATGTAGAATATTTCTATTTCAGGAATCTGCAAAATATGGTTCTATATTCAGGAATATTGTTTTGTAAATGGTTCTGAAATACAGGTGCAAACGACAGTACCTAAAAAACCTTAACCCCTTGGTGTTTACATAAAATTGGGGTAATAACATTGAGATACTACCTCGGGTCTACAAAACACTGAGTGTTAATATTGAAGGTGAGAAAAATACATAAGAAGACGGGGGGGGGGGGGGGGGGGGGGGGTTGAATTGTGTTTTTCGTTTCTTAACTTTGCTTCTAATCAGAGTTTAGAATCTAAACTGGTGTTCAGATTCTGATGATACGTTGCAGCGGAATGTTAACATAAGCAAATAAAAGATAAAGAAAACACAAAGATTTATACTGGTTCCTCCCAAAAGAGAGTAGTCCAGCCCCCTTGCATCACAAGATATTTTCACTTTAACAAAACCATGATTACAATCACTTATGCACTTAAGCATAAGACTTTTCTTTGCTCAGACCCTCTGCCCAAAACTTCCTGCTTAAACCCCTCAGGTCCAAGACTTCTTCTTAGGTTCCATGAACCCAAGACTTCCTTGCTTAAGCCCCTCATACTCAAGACTTCTGCTCAAACCCTTGGTTCAAGAATTCCCTGCTCAGATTCCACGAATCCAAGACTTCTGCTCAAGCCCCTCAGGCCCAAGACTTCTTGGCTTAAGTTCCACAAACTCAAGACTTCCTTGCTCAGGTTCCATGAACCCAAGACTTCAGCTCAAGCCCCTCAGGCCCAAGACTTTCTTGCTTAAACCTTCAGTTTAAGACTTTTTGCTCAATCAGCAACTGATGAAGACATTCAATGCTCTAGCACATAGCAGGAGACTTACTTGACTCAAGCCTTTCAACAAGAAACTTTGATGCTCAAGCACATAGCAAAAGACTTTTATCTATACTACTAAACAATCATGTTTAGCAGAATAGAGAATAAGGTGTACTTAATACAAAATTAGAGGTACTTGGTAATCACCTTAACAAAGACCTCTAAGCACCTAAGATTTCTAAGATATTCAATGTTTAAGAAATCTTAAGGCTTATTACAATTTATAACATTTAACGGAAAATATGTATACTTGATTGCGTTGCTTATTGTATAATCTTGTTATTCCTTCATCCAGACATAAGCGTAGAACACTTCTATCCTTCTTGGATTTCCTTCTATATTTGCCTTTTTTATTGCTCCTTGTTAAAGACTTTAGTTTGAATCTTCATTAGCTTATATAGCTGTTGTAGAAGACTAGTCGTTGGAAGAGATAACTTAAACTAGTGTCTTTATTTTTCCATAGTACAAGAGACGTTGAAGAGAGATACACCAAGAGATCTTAATCCATTGTGTAACATGTTTCACCATTGCGTCTTCCATGTAATCTTGTACTATAGAGCCGTTGAGAGTAGATATCCATAAAGCATGTCAAGTCTTCTTTAGCCTTGTGAAAAATATACTCTAGCTAACAAGCTGATTTGACAATGCAACTTGCTTTCTGCAGTGCAAATACCTTAAGCTTTATTACTAATATTGAATGTTCACCAGAAGCTGATATAGTAACTTAGTGTATAGACAATATGTTTCTCTTTCTGATACCGAGGTCTTCATATTAGAGTCTACACCATACATCACTTAGATAGTGTTCATTAGGTTCTGATCCATCAGAAGCTGGTAACTCTGCTCCTCTCAAATGCGTTCTTATATCATATTCTGAATGTCTTCTTTTCAAGTCTTAGAACCTGAAACTTGGAAGTCACATTAGATAACACCATTGTTCTTTTAATACTTTGTTATCATCAAAACCTAAGAGATATATGTCATGAACAAATTTTATTCTAACAATCTCCCCCTTTTTGATGATGACAAACATAAGTATTTAAAGAAAAATGTTGGACAGTTATAATTATCTTGGCGACATCAGGGTGTGAGGTTTGTAAGCTCCCCCTGAGTCTAATAGTCCAAGGTTGAGTTTTGTAAACTCCCCCTAAGTACTATATTGAAGAAAAATATTTTATTTCTCTAAGCAACATCAGAGTGTGAGGTTTGTAAGCTCCCTCTGAGTCTAATAGTCAAAGGTTGAGGTTTGTAAGTTCCCCCTTAGTTCTATATACAAGAAAATTAAAATATATCACCCAGGCAAGATCACCAAAATAAATAATAACCAAAATAAAAGAAAATTACAGAAATTTAAAATTACATTAATTATAAATAAACATTGAATCTGTAGGGTTCAGATTCTTTATTAAATACTATTATATCTTTCTCCCACTTTTTCTACATCAAAAAGAATAAAAATGAGAAAGAAAACAATTACAGTCATAAATACATTTAACAGATCATCAATACATGACCAGTTTTCAAGGAAGAGAAAACAATCCAGTAGCAGAGATCATTAAAGAGTTGTACAATGCATGCTTATTATTTATTGGTCGCTAACATTTTCAAGAATCAACCAAAGGATTTTATTACAACGTTTGTGTTACCCATAATCCACTATAAAAGCAACTGAAGCCTAGTTCATTTTCATCAACATCCAACAAAACACCATGGAGTCCTCAGCTAAAAGTGTTAACATATCAGTTATGATAGAGGTCTCAGAGAACTCTACTAGTCAGAAGACACAAGACCTTCAGGGGCCAGCAGAATATGAGATGTTTGCAACTGGTCCCTTATCCTCAACACTGAATACTTCTGCTGAGGGTTCGTCTTCAACACCTAAGAAACCAATTGAAGAAGGTCTTGCCACTGAGTTGAAACCGAGAAGGAAATCAATGAAGAAAAGAAGGAAGAAGAAGATAAGCGAGATGTTTTATCGGTTGGTTATCCCAGAAGTAGAAAAGAGGATGTGGATGAAGACGAGCCTGGCATCAGTTGGGAAAACTGGGTTGGTTATAAGGCCATGGAAGAGTTAGATTAGAAAAATCTTAGTTTCATCCAATCCCTTTTGTTGTAATCCTTAAAATTATTAATGAAAAAGTTGTTTGGACCAATTTTATTTTGCATGCGTACCTCTTTTAATTTTTTCTCTATGATTTTCCAAAAAAAAAGCATAAATGAAGTAATAGACTGAACACGAACAACAATTAACATGTTAATAATAATATTATAGCTGTTTAAGAGAATCTTAATAGGATTGAATACAAAGTATCATTTCCCAAGAGTTAGAATGTTAAAAGATTGATTTGACTAATCAAAATTAAAATAATTAAAAAATCAAGGTACTTGGATGAATAGACTCTATAAAACTCTCAGTAAACTAACTTTCCTAATCACTAAATCTTTTGAACACAAAAATTTATAAGCAGGAACAAATTTGGATTTCAAAGAGAGATTTCAGAAAGACAGCAATGCTGAATGCAGCAACTCAAGCAAGCACAAAGAATGCAGCAACTGAGGGGTCTACAAGCAAGCAGACAATCTCATAGGAACCTACTTCTTCAGCAACCTTTGTTGAAACACAAAGAAGAAAAACTTCTAAATCAGAAAGCAGGAATAATCTGAGGAAGGAGGCTATGGAGTTTGCTCAAGAAGATTGGGAAGATTATTTAAACAATCTAGATATGTCAGATGATCCTAGGGAATACCTTAGGACATATCCAAATATCTAGAATGTTTAGTCAAGAAATTGTAACAGCTTCACCCCTTTCAATAACAATGATGCATTTTTTGAGTTTTGTCATTTATTATTCTCTTTGAACAACATGATAAACATAAATATAACAGTTAATATAAACAAGAACTTGAACAAGAATATGAACAAGAACAATTTTTAAATAACAAGAATTTTTAATACAAGATGTTTAACAATTACAAGGCATATATTTGTAGAAATCAAACATCATAAACTCTCATAGATAGCTTCAAGCTTTTCTCTCCAGGTTTTAGAAGAATCATCCTTTGAACTTATGATAACTCCATGTTGGATTAGCAGTTCTGAAATAAATCGTCCATAAGTTATGAAGAAATTTTTTCCCTTGTGAAAGGATTAAAGAGTCTCCTTCAGATAGTCAAACATAACTTGAGGAAGATCAATCTACAAATCTGAATTGAGAAAAAGTAGCAAATCCTTTTCAATAGGGTTCGCCAGGTCCAAATCTTTTTCTTTAGTTAGCAAGTTTGAATTCAGAATCTAATTCCAAATAATTGCATTAGGAAGAAGATTCAAAACCTGAGAGAT
Source organism: Lathyrus tuberosus (assembly GCA_022829125.1). NCBI lineage: Eukaryota > Viridiplantae > Streptophyta > Magnoliopsida > Fabales > Fabaceae > Lathyrus > Lathyrus tuberosus. Next base: position 2,964,588 of record JALAZF010000179.1, read on the forward strand.
GTTTGATGGATCCACAAAAGTATGTCAAGTAGGAAGATAGCAATCCCAAACAAGAGTGCCTGGAATTTCTCCAATCTCCTCACAGTTGATTACATTGGCAATCATTTTTGAGGTTATTGTTATAGATGGGGGTGGCAAAATGGCGGGCCCGCCGGGTCGGCTTGTTTGACCCGCCATTTTTGGCCGGCTGAGCTGATGTTTTCGGCTCGGTACTTTAAGTTGGCCTGCCCCGCCTAACCCGCTTGAAAAAGCGGGGTGGGGCGGGGTGGGCAGGTTTTGTCCGCGGGCTTTTTGTTATAACTTTTTTTATTTTTTTTTACTTAGAATTAAAACAACTTTAACTATAAAAACAACATTATTCTCTTAGGATTATGTTGATTGAATTGTATTATAAATTATTATACAAACAAATCGAATTATAATTGTAACGTTCTTTCTATAACTTTCTAATACATGTGTTGATTGAAAAAACATGAAATAAAAGAACAATTGTATGGCATGCTGAATTATTAAGTTGTCAAACATTAGCTCACATGTTTTTTTTAGAAATAGATGTTGATTTTAAGAAAATGAAGAATTTGATTAGTGTATAAGTGTGACAGATTTACGATTTAACTATTAAGGAATCAGTCAATATAAGAGTCTATATGATGTAAACAATGAGAAAGTTAGGTGTTGATATTTTATGCACTACTATTTTATGCAATGTGATGTTTTATGCAGTGTAATTGTTATCATTGTTTGTCTTTTGTAAATTCTTAATTGGGTTCTTTAATTAGTTAGTTTTTAAATAGGATTAGAATGATATGTATTGTTTGCTTATTTATTTATTATGATACGTTTTTTATTGTGCTTGAGTTTATTTCGTTGTTTTTTTGTTGTAATTGGTCTTTATTTATTTTAATTTTTGAACTGTTTGGACTTAAGATATGTTGAAGTTCTATTACGCGTTATTAAAAAAATCTTTTGTCGACCTCTTTGGTAATAAATAATTTTTTTAAATTATTGATAACGCGAAATTATATCGTTAAATTGACTTAACTTGCATGAATTATGAAATTCTGGTACCAGATGTGTGATGTTAAGTGCGATGTCACAACAACACACTCTGCAATGGACAATGCAATAACAAGCAATAAATCAACACAATGAATTGTTCACCCAGTTCGGTCTAACTACCTACGTCTGGGGGCTACCAAGCCAGGGATGAATTTCACTATCAGTAGTATTAATTTACAGACTCAATAATCCAGTTGACATCTCCTAAACTTAATTCCTACTAGTGACTTTCTACCTAAGAAACCACTTAGATATGAGAACACTACTCAATCCCTAAAACCTTTCAAAGAACAACCTCTTTGAGAAACCTTGATCCTGCTTCACAGCTTTGATCAAGTTACACAACTCTCTTTGCTTCACAGCTTTAGAGAGGACAGAAAATAACTCACAAATTCAACCTAGAATGGTGTATACAAAACTCGTACAAAATACTCAAGACACTCAGCCTATGCTCTTGATCTTCTCTCTGTATTTCTGTGTCTTCTTCCTTTGATGTATGCGCTTTATATAGCCACCTGAACTGGGCTTGGACTCCTTGCATTATTTAACCTGATTTGTTATTTAAAACTGAATCTTCAAAATAGATTTTATCCCCCAAAATCCTTTTAAATCTTCACCTTTTAAATCTCCTACAAACCTGCATCAAATCTCTATGCAACAGAGAATATCTAACCCAAGATATTCGCATCCAATGAGACTACCTGCTCTCCACAATTCCAGCTAAAACGCAAACCCTAACAACATCACTAAACCTGATGTTATTAATTCTGCAGACCTGATGTCACAACATCGCATGTGAAATCAGACATCCAACTTAAACACTTAACACAACCCAGTGTTAAGACTCAATGTTGTGACATCACCCATATGACATCAAACATTGAACAACTTCACTACTTAACATAGCCCAGTGTTAAGAATCAATGTTGCAACATCACCACCTTGACATCAACATTGAACAACCTTTGTTTTACCAAAATTCCAGCCAATCCAAGAAACTAACAATCTCCCCCTTTGGCTAATTTTGGCTAAAACAATCTCTACACTTTCAGAGACTTCAGCAGCGGAATAAACTTGAATATTTTTTGAAACTTCAAGCAGCAGCATCTTCAATACATAAAGACTTCACTTCACACAAAACTCTGCTGCAGCACCATCTTCAACAGCTACAATTTTCAACAATCAACAATGGTGTTCCCCCTCAAAACAAGAACCAGCATAACAGCTGTTCAGCATATCAACAATTACTCCCCCTGAATTTCTGCACTTCTGCATCACATCACTTTAGCAGCATTTGACATTTGTTGACATTTGTACTCTTTGATACTCTTGGCTCACTTGGCTATTTCTCCCCCTTTTTAGCCATAATTGGACAAACCTCAACAAGTTAAATCTCCTATGACACCCTGTACAAAACCATACTTCTTCTGTCAGCAATATCCACATTTTGAAAATCCAGACATATTCTTCATCCATCCAGTTATGAAGGCTTCACACAATCATCCACAAGATCTGAAGCACACACACAATGCCTTCCACTGAACTCTAAGTCAACTCCTCACACACCAAGACAAGTGTACAATCTATTCAAGGCCATGATTCAATCTTGTCTTCAGACATCTCCTCAGAGGCATGTGCGCACAAGATTCAAACAATTTGCTTCATATGACTAGAACCATTCAAGGCCACACCAAAACACCAATCAACAGCCTAATGTCATAACATGCTATCTGACATTATATCCTCATAAGAGGCAACCAATCTCCACAAGCTTGATAAATGCACCTTTGCTGCAAAATCCATAGACAAGTACTCCCCCTGTCATGATTAACAAATGCTCTAGATGGAGATGAACATTCAAGCACATTTTCTGAGTACATGCATTTTGGTACCACTGTCCCTTTCTCCAAAGGCTATCATACAATTCACCTTCACCATCCAAGGCAAACCTTCTACTTCATCATTCTCCCGTATGACTATGTAGATGCTCCTTAGATATAATGTAAGCACTAAGCTTTAGATCCAGAACAAAGACATCCTTCACCAAGGATACTCTTGACACTCTTGACACCAGGGTACATATGCTCCACTACTGGATTTACTATCAGTAAAATAATCCAAACTCAACACTGTGTCACAAACTCCATAAATTCTCAGTTTACTTATAAGATTTACTGAGATCCAGTCTCTTCAAGAGATCACAATTCCTCCATCTTTACATCCACCAGTAGTTGTTGAAACTGGTGAAGTCTTCAAAGACAGTAGTCATGCTTTGCCAGAACACATGACCATAATCTCCACCTCTTCTGACCAAAAATGCTAGAGCATCCAACTCCACATGTCCAATCTTAATCATCTTCCAGATATAACCACCAGCAAACATGATGTTATAACATCTTTTGGGACATCAGCTTCTCATCACCATTCAAAGGACTCATTGCACAAAGAAGTCCTTCAAGAAGCTCCCAATAAAACACAGTCAGAGAAACTTAATCATACACACCTGAATGCCATAAGTTCCCACACCCTCTCTGAACCATATCCTAGCAAACTCAACCATATCCAGAGTATCTATACCAAATTCTTTTTCCAGAACATACTTCCACCATTTTATGAAATGCACAGGAATGTTATCCAGTATGGCCTTTTGAATTTTCTCAGAAGTTCTAACAACAACGACTTCCTTCATTTGAGAGATATCCTGGACATTATCATCAGACTTATCTCTGATCTTCCTATTTCTGGAAGAGATGAACACTTTACTCCTGGATTTTGTAGTACCATTTCTCATCTTTGGAGGTGACTCAATAGCTTTCCTCTTCCTTGATTTAAGTCGTTTAGCAACCCCAGGAACCACTTTTGCAATTAGTTCATCATCACTCTTCTTTATTTTAAGGCTTGAAGTACCTTTCTTGACTTGAGATGTTTTAACATCAGCTCTAACATCTGCATCTTCCAACCTAAGGATTGTCAACCTGTGAAATTTTTCTTCTGAACGATAGGAGTCATTAGTCAGGTTGTCCTCTTTCTTGGCCTCGCAAGTATTCAGCTCCCAACACTTCTTAAGGTCACAGCTTTTGATCCTTCCATCAGCATTGTTGACTCCTTCATCTTGCTCACATAACTGACTACTCAAGTTGGCTTTTAACACATCATCCAACTTAGGAGTAACAGCACCATAAGTCATTAACCCAGATTGACTTTTCACCATACTTTCACACTTGATGTCACCATCTGATGTTACAACATCAACCTCAACATCACTAGATAAATTGTCCACTTGAAGTATCCACTGATAGCAATTATCTTTGGATCTTACTACCTTCATCACTACCTCATTCTGCTCATCAGCTACCACACATTCATCTTTGGTGTAGCTTACCTTGTAACCTTCATCACAAAGTTGACTTATGCTAATTAAATTAGCACTCAACCCTTGAATAAGGCGCACATTATCAAGAGTAAGACCATCATGATTCTTCACTCTTCCAACTCCTTCTACTACTCCTTTTTCACTATTGCCAAAAATAACATCATTTGCATGGCAAAGATTGAACTCTACCAAATGTTTCTTGGATCTAGTCATGTGCTTTGAACATCCATTGTCAAAGTACCATGCATTCATAGCAAAATGTCCATCTAATGTGTGAGCCAATAGACATGTGACCTGAGCTTTAGGAACCCATTGTTTTACTACTTTGGGTCTGACCTCCTTCTGTCTGGGTTGAGGAGCAGAATTTGGATAACCATGAAGCTTGAAGCAAGAGAACTGCATATGTCCAAATCTGCCACAATAGAAGCATCTGACTCTGTCATTTCTGAAGTGGTTAATCCTTCTGCCACCTTGATGATGATACTGCTGTGGGTGCCACCCATAGTGTTGATGCTGTCTTCTACTTCCATAATTTGACTGTCTTCTATGGTAAGGCTGTTGTCTTCTAGGCTATCTTTTAGACTATTTCCTATGGTGATGAGGCTTCCTTCTTCCATTGTAATGAGGCACAACATTGTTGTATCCATATCCATATCCATACCAGTTACCCTGATGTTGAGACATCTGATGAAACCTGTTCTGATTGGACCTAACAGCCTCCATGCTCTTGTGATATTGAGGAGGCATATACTGACTAGCTCCTTGAGGCTGCACCTTCCTTTGATGAGTACTATTTTTCTTCTCAACATTCTGTGGCTGAACAACCTTCTTAGGTGTAGGATCCTATCTCTTAGTTTAATGTTGAGACAATGGTTGAAACATCTCCTTCTTGGTTCCTGAAGTGCTTGCTTCAGCATATACCTTTTTCTTAGCCACAAATCCTATGCGTGACTTATCTCCAGCAACCTTTTATGTCTGAAGGATCTTATCAAGTGTGTCTGTACCACTGTTCAGCATCCTAACAGATTTGGTCATATGATCGAAATGAGCTTTGACTAATAAGACTTCATTTTCCAAATCAGCTTTAGCAGTCTCAAGCTGAACAATCTATTTCTTCTGTTTTTCACTTTCTTGACAGATTTCTGCACTCTTCAGACACAACTCTTGATAAGTGGAAGCTAACTCCTTAAAAGTCACTTCCTCATCACTTGAATCACCATCAGAAACAACTGTTCCAGTTAAAGCTTTGACATGTTTGGCCGACTCTCCTTCACTTTCATTGTCAGAGTCTGACCAAGAAACTGTCATTCCTTTCTTCTGTTTCTTCAGGAATGTGGGACATTCTTTCTTAACATGTCCATGACCTTCACACTCAAAGCACTGAACACCCTTGTCTTGAGCAGTCTTCTCTTCATCTTTCTCCTTAGACTTGCTGATGTCAGAAGCGATGTTCTTGATATTAGGCTTGAAGTTCTTGTTCATTCTTTTGAATACCTTGTTGATCTGCCTTCCCAACATAACAATGGCCTGAGATAGATCCTCCTGGGATTCAGCACTATTCCCTTTCTCTTCTTGATCATTTGAAACCAAGGCTATACTCTTTGGCTTCTTTTCTGGTTCTTCCTCATTCAACCCAAACTCAAAAGTTTGAAGAGATCCAATGAGCTCATCAACCCTCATCTTGCTGATGTCTTGAGCTTCTTCAATTGCAGTCACCTTCATCTTGTACCTCTTAGGAAGGGACCTAAGGATTTTCCTTACAAGATTTTCTTCTGACATCTTTTCTCCAAGAGCACTGGATGCATTGGACAACTCAAGAATACTCATGTGGAAGTCATGGATAGTCTCATCTTCCTTCATCTTCAGACTTTCAAACTTCGATGTTAGAAGCTGAAGTCTTGACATCTTAACTCTAGATGTTCCTTCATGTGTAGCCTTCAAAATATCCCAAGCTTCCTTAGCAACTTCACAGGTATTGATCAACCTGTATATGTTCTTATCCACTCCATTAAAAATTGCATTTAACACTTTGGAATTACCAAGGGCAAGCTCATCTTCTTCCTTGGTCCATTCTTCTTCAGGCTTCGGCTTTGAGGTGCCCTCTTTATCTTTCCCAGCATCATCTTTCTCAAACACAACAGGTGCTTTCCATTCTTTAACGATAGCCTTCCAAGCCCTGCTGTCCAAGGATTTCAAAAAGGTGATCATCCTTGGCTTCTATTAATCGTAATTCGAGCCATCCAAAATAGGGGGTCTGTTGACAAATCCTCCAACTTCTTTGTCCATCTTTACACCAGAAAGTAACTTCCCTGGATCTCACCCAGAGACATACAGGATGCCTGCTCTGATACCAATTGAAATTCTGGTACCAGATATGTGATGCTAAGTGTGATGTCACAACAACACACTCTGCAATGGACAATGCAATAACAAGCAATAAATCAACACAATGAATTGTTCACCCAGTTCGGTCTAACTACCTACGTCTGGGGGCTACCAAGCCAGGGATGAATTTCACTATCAGTAATATTAATTTACAGACTCAACAACCCAGTTGACATCTCCTAAACTTAATTCCTACTAGTGACTTTCTACCTAAGAAACCACTTAGATATGAGAACACTACTCAATCCCTAAAACCTCTCAAAGAACAACCTCTTTGAGAAACCTTGATCCTGCTTCACAGCTTTGATCAAGTTACACAACTCTCTTTGCTTCACAGCTTTAGAGAGGACAGAAAACAACTCACCAATTCAACCTAGAATGGTGTATACAAAACTCGTACAAAATACTCAAGACACTCAGCCTATGCTCTTGATCTTCTCTCTGTATTTCTGTGTCTTCTTCCTTTGATCTATGCGTTTTATATAGCCACCTGAACTGGGCTTGGACTCCTTGCATTATTTGACCTGATTTGTTATTTAAAATTGAATCTTCAAAACAGATTTTATCTCCCAAAATCTTTTTAAATCTTCACCTTTTAAATCTCCTACAAACCTGCATCAAATCTCTATGCAACAGAGAATATCTAACCCAAGATATTCGCATCCAATGAGACTACCTGCTCTCCACAATTCTAGCTAAAACGCAAACCCTAACAACATCACTAAACCTGATGTTATTAATTCTGTAGACCTAATGTCACAACATCGCATGTGACATCAGACATCCAACTTAAACACTTAACACAACCCAGAGTTAAGACTCAATATTGTGACATCACCCATATGACATCAAACATTGAACAACTTCACTACTTAACACAGCCCAGTGTTAAGACTCAATGTTGCAACATCACCACCTTGCCATCAACATTGAACAACCTTTGTTTTACCAAAATTCCAGCCAATCCAAGAAACTAACAAATTATTTTATCATTTTTTTTGTTTATTCATGTTTTATTTGCGAGTATTAAGTTCACTTTCAGGAATTCTCTTTAAGTTAACCAGCAAGAAGAAAGAAGAAAACAGAAGAAAATAGAAGAAAACCAGATGTTTTGATAGCAAAATAAGTATTCTGCATTAAGGAAGCATGACGACCGTCACATTGGCATGGCGACCGTCACAAGCTTAAAGCTGTGACCCTCATCACAAGGCTATGACGACCGACACAAGCAAACACTATTTTAACACGAGAGTGAGGAATTAATTAAGGTTAGAGTCGGCACTGCGAGAGCGTGGGGGTCGAACCAGATAGTGCAAATTAGGCAACATACCTAAATACAGCGAGAGCGCTTTAGATACGTTTAGGATATTATTGGATTTCAAAATATATTTCCTAGTTACCGGGCGAGCGAGAGCAAAATCTTGGGATTAGGGAACATGGCTTTAGTTAATACTGCGAGAGCGTGAGGCGGAGTTTTTAAGTTGATATATTCTACAGAACTAAGTTATACTCGTAATTAGTATCCGGATTCTACAAAGTCCTTTAGGAACGCGGAATCCATATTCCGGCCTCTCTTTATTATCATATTTTCTAAGTTCATTTTTAGTTTTAGTTCTAGTTTCCTCTTAATTAAATATTCATCAGCCTTAGCTTCACAGAGCAACGATAGATTACGGTAGGTTGACATTGGTCTCCGTGGGTTCGACAATCTTTTATATTACTTCGATATTTCCGTGCACTTGCGGACGCATCAAGTTTTTGGCGCCGTTGCCGGGGACCAGCAGTCAATATTGTTATTCCGTTGTTGCACCGTATAGACTAAGGCACTCATTACTATGTATCACCCAAATTTTTTCTACAATCACCACTCCCAGTATTTCGAGGAATCGCAAGAATCCTATAATTCCAACCTTGAAATACAAATGGAGAATTTCAATGCATCACTAACTCATTCTCACCCAAATTTCCTCTGCAACTACCAATCCCAAAATTTTGAGGATCCGCACCCAAATTTTTTATATAATTACCAGCCGCAAGACTCCCAATATTTTGAGGAACCGCAACCAAATTTTCCCTATGATTACCACTCCCATTATTTTGAGGAACTGCAAGAATCCGTCAATTTCAACCTTGAAACATTAATGGAGGATTTCATTGAAACAACAACTAATTCTAGGTTAGAATCTATGATGGAGCACTTTGTGGAGACCCAAACTCTCTATAATGAAGAGCTTAGAAGACAACATCTCGATACTTATGAAACCCTTAGGCAGATAAACACTATGGTCGAGTCCTTCGCGACTCACACTGAGGTATTGGAGACTCAAATCTCCCTGCTTGCACAGACACCTATAGGACCCTACCCTGAGGAACATGTGGATGTTATAGCAACCAATAGTGAAGAACAAATAGAAAATCCTTAGGAGAGTGATAATGAAATTGAGGAGAGTTCTGGTGAGGAAAGAGTCGAGATCGAGTAAATCCACCGACACCATCCGAAAATGAGGTTGTCGAAGAGGTAGCGAAGGAAGCACCTAATGTCGTTCCTCCTCCATATACCCCACCAATTCCTTTCTCGCAAAGGTTTGTGGAAGCTAAGGTAGAATCCCAGTCCAAAACGTATGCAGAAGTATTGGAAAATATCAACACCGATGCATCTTTGTTTGAGGTCACACATAAAAAGAGAAAATTCGAGGAACATGGAACTTGGGATATCATTACTGCTAAGAGGGTAAGGTTCAACTTTGAGGTGATGGATGAAATAACTAAGCCCAAACTTGAAAAACTAATAGTTAGGATAGATCCTGAACCACCACCATAAGTTCAAAAGAATGGACCACCCCACAGAAGGAAGAAAAAGAAAGGTGAGGGATATGTGAGATGGCTTGATAAATGGCCATGGAAACCGAAGATTAACATTCCTAACCATCGAGCTATCAACGTTAAATAAAGCCCTGCATGGGAGGAAACCCACGAGTTTTTAATTTAATGTTTTCCTTTTATTGTTTGTGTTTGCAGAAAATAAAGAATTGTATCGCTTGTCACGTCTCAGCTACATTTAGGCAAAAGATCTTTAGATGACAATCCCTTGAGATGACCTGGTTCCCACGGACATTCCTACGAATGTCGCTGCTGGTGGTGACACCGATGATGAGTATGATAGGAGACGACATATCTCTCCCATTTGTAACTCACCTCCTCCTTGTTCTTTCGCTTGGTCAGGTTCCACCTGCACACACCGCACCATATTTTTTCTAACAATTTTTGCAGTTACTTCCTTCAGAAACAGGCAATACGATAAGCGGCTTCAGTAAAGTGAAGTTTTAGCAAATTCAGATAACTCGTAGTACAAGACGCCGGAGCAGAAGTGGTCAGCAAAGACAGGGACAACAAGGGAAGAATCAGAGTGAATTTGGCTGTGATAACATGCAATGGCATTCATACAGGTTCTATAATTCCTTTTTTCCACCTTTTATCAAAACATTGAGGACAATGTTTGGTTTAAGTGTGGGGGAGGAACTTTAACACTTTCATTTTACCGCTTTCTAGTTAGATTTACTGTTTTCTAGCATGATTTTAAAAAATTTTCTGTTTTAATGTTTCGTTGCGTCTGTGCATGTGCTGTCGAGTCTGTACGTGTAGTTTCCGTTACTTATGTGATTCTCCCATTTTCTTGATCCATACCAAATATTTTGAAAATTTTTGAGTTAAAAATAGTGTTTCTTTTGAAAATCTTAGGTTATAGACGAAATTGAGGTTAGATTGTGAAACTTGGGAAAATTCCGCAAGATCTGTATCGTTTTAACACTGTGAGCCTCTAAATTATGGAAATCAATTTGAGTACTTGTTATGCCATAGCCTTAAGTTCTCACCCCTTTAGTAGTCCCTAAGTAGTTTATTTAGCAGTCAGCACCATCCTAACCACGCACTAAGTAGGAAGCCGATGCAAATAAGTGTATGATCTCATGCTTAAAAGGTAAATTAAGAAAAGAAAAAGTGAATGAATGAAAGGAAATGCTCCTTCTAAGTTAGGTGATCCTCACCCGATCATTTATCCCAATGGTGCAAACTTCTTTATTGATATTTAAGACAATGTGCAAAAAGAAAAAAAATTATGATAATGAGATCATAGTCACTAACAGGCTATCCTATCATGAGTGTGAAAGGATAACGGGCTTAATGTGATTGCGCCAGAACGAAAAGGGATAAAAGAAGGATGAGTAAGTTAGGCTTAGGTATAATGACATGATTCAGATTGGTTTGTATAAGAGGGAGGTTGATGACCGCCAAAGCGGAATTGTGTTGTTACGATGTCCTTAGTGTGTGAACAAGTACCTATCGACACAAACTTAACCGAAGTAGAGTTGGTAGCCTAGGATGAGTATCTGTATTCACTATTTTTCTCGCGAGTCATGGTTTGATTGAGGACAAGCAAAGGTTTAAGTGTGGGGGAGTTTGATAATGCGAAATTATATCGTTAAATTGACTTAACTTGCATGAATTATTTTATCGTTTATTCACGTTTTATTTGCGAGTATTAAGTTCATTTTCAGGAATTCTCTTTAAGTCAACCAGCAAGAAGAAAGAAGAAGAAAATAGAATAAAATAGAAGAAAACCAGATGTTTTGACAGCAGAAAAAGTATTCTGCATTAAGGAAGCATGACGACCGTCACATTGGCATGGTGACCGTCATAAGCTTAAAGCTGTGACCCTCGTCACAAGGCTATGACAACCGGCACAAGCAAACTTCTCAGAAATTAATTTGAAACTACGCGGCCTCTTAATGGTTACAACTCAACAAAGCCACGATCAACCAGTCAATAGAGCACCTCAGAGATTTTCGGTCGTATGCACCCACCTGGAGATCTTTTCTCCCTGTTTCATGCCAACTTATCAAGGGTTATAAATAGAGCAGTTTACTTCGCAAGAAGGGGGTCGACTTTCATTTGGCCACAACTGTTGCTTGTTTAGTTTTTAGGCAGTTTCTTTCACCATGTAAAAGGAATAGCCTTCCACATCGGGGGACTATTCCCAAATTAGTGTTAGGATTATATTTCTGCCGTTATATTTTCTGCAATCGGATTCGTATTCGAGATTTCGGTGTATTATTCAAAGCATCCATTTATTCCAGGGTTTTATCTATTGTTATTTATTTTATCGTTTTCTTATTTAATTGTCAAAGCATGTTTCCGATTTTAGTTTATTATCATATCTGCATGTTTACTTTCCTATCTATGTCTAGCTAAATAGTTTAGAGTCTGGCGTATGAGGAACGTCGTTACCGACGAGACTCGGTAGAAAATAATTGGTGCGAACTTATGATTAAAATTCTGTTTTGGTTTTAATTTCCAAATCTAATTTAAATAGCTTTGTCATGAGAGTGAGAGGTTATTTAACACGATTTTGTCACGAGAGTGAGGAATTAATTAAGGTTAGTGGAACCGGATAGTGGAAATTAGGCAACATACCTAAATACAGCGAGAGCGCTTTAGATACGTTTAGGATATTATTGGCTTTCAAAATATATTTCCTAGTTACCAGGCGAGCGAGAGAAAATTCTTGGGATTAGGGAACATGGCTTTAGTTAATACTGCGAGAGCGTGAGGCGGAGTTTTTAAGTTGATATATTCTACGGAACTAAGTTAAACTCGTAATTAGTATCTGGATTCTACAAAGTCCTTTAGGAACGCGGAATCCATATTTCGGCCTCTCTTTATTATCATATTTTCTAAGTTCATTTTTAGTTTTAGTTCTAGTTTCCTCTTAATTAAATATTCATTAGCCTTAGCTTTACAAAGCAACGATAGATTACGGTAGGTTGACATTGGTCTCTGTGGGTTCGACAATCTTTTATATTACTTCGATATTTCCGTGCACTTGCGGACGCATCAATTATGTATTAAATCAAATTGTAAAATAAAAAATAAAAAACTAGCGGGCCAGCCCGCCAACTTGGAAACTCGCTAGTAAATGGGGCGGGCTTGGCTTTTGAGCTCAGACACCTAAGTTGGCCCGCCCCACCCCGCCCCGCTTTTGGACGGGCTTAAACGGGGCGGGTCTAAACAGGGCGGGCCGTGTACTTTGCCACCCCTAGTTATAGAAACACCAGAAACTTTGAAGAATAGAACACTCAGAACTTAGCTCAACAATGGAGGTATTAATCCATAACTCTTTGACAAGACTTGGATAAGTGAAACCATAGAGCATATCAAAGTATCCATTCCAACCTTGTTCAGACATAGTCTTCTGAAAGTTAAAACCAAGTTTAAGTAGCTCATCAAAATCCACAAACTTTTCAAAGGAGAACTGACTAGAGAATTCATCCCAAGTTTGGTTTGAACAACACAAAAGAAAACAAAAGAAAGAAAATGAACAAGACTCTAAAGGAATAAGAATCTTGTCAGAAGAACAGAAGGAAGACACGAAATGATGTTTAAGAAGATAGGGGATAAAGATAATAAAAATATATAAAATAAAACATCATTACCCTAAGGTTCTTACCCAGCAGATTTCTTGCATCCACCAGATGATAATCAAATTTATGGAGTTCCGCTTTATCAGAAGTAAAGATTCCTTTTCTGAATCTCTGAGACTGAAAAATTTTCAGAAGCTATCTACCATCAGAGGCTAGTAGGAATAAACTTCGAGTGAGACATCTTTTGATAGTCATCAATCCTTGATATTCTATTCAGAATCAAACCCTTTCTCTTGGAACTAGAGTCAAGCTTGATTAATGAATATTAAATTAGTTTCTTTGACAAATAGCTAGCAATAGTATCATCACAAAGGGTGAAGGTATCGATTCCATAAATATGATCATCACCTAGTTAATGACAGATTCAGTATAGACAAATACAACATAGTTCTTTCCTAAAGTTCTTTGAAGATTCTTAAAATAATTTCTCTAAAGATCTAACAGAGACTTCGTATTTATTCATACATAAATATTTCATTGAGTCAAGAAATATGCAAGGAAAGAACATAACATACCTTTTTTTTCTTGGTCATGCTCCAAATGAGTATTCACATCTGACCATGTAATCTGAATAATTTCTTGAGTGGATTCTGATTCATTGGCTTTTACACCAATGATTGCACTTTCTTCACTAAACTTCAAGCTTTTAACACTTGAGTACGGGATGTATGTTCTTCTTCCATCACATGTTATAACAAACCATGGAAGATGCCTTGCTCATTTCTTCTTTCATATCTGTAGCAAATACAAATATAGATAATGGTACTCATATTTCTATAAGTCTAGAAGTGTTAGTCTTGATGGACTTCTTTTTTCTTTATGCCTCAATCTAATAGTAGTACCATGATTCATTCCAGTGTATGAGCCTAGAATGAGTAATGCAGAGTCATTGATTTCATTGTCTTGGATTAAATCTTTTGACTTTGAAATTTGACAAGCATAAATTTAGATAATTTTTGCTATCAGAGATTGGTGATAACACCGAAACACACTGCGTATTTGGCTCAACTTGCACATGTTTTATTATTGTTTTATTTTTATTTTCTTGTATTATGTTGGTATTTTGTCTTTTTTCAGGTGCATAGCCAATGGAGAGCCGTTCACGAAGAAACAAAGCGAAAAGGGTGAAAAACGGAGATTTTAGCGTAAATTGTACAATGGCGTCCCACATGGCGTTGGCCATAGAGATGGCCGTGAGATGGAAGACTTCTCCCACGACTCAACGGTCACAAGACCAAGTCATGTTCATTTTATGAACATGGCGGTCTCCACCTACACATGGCGGGCACCATCTTTGTAAGTGACGGACCAGTCAAAGGCAGTTGAAGAATGAAGCCCACAACCACCATTTTCTCCTCCCACGAATTCTGAAGCTTCTACTTGACTTCCAAGGCAATGCACTAATATAAATAGGACCTATATTTCATTTTCTTAGCATCCAAACTTAGTTTCAGCCTAGGCATAAATTCACTTTGTTAAAAGTGATAATTCTTCACATCGGGGAGTTATCGCACCATTGTTGTAATCGAGTTTGGAGCACTATAGACTTAGAGTTTTATTCTTTCCGCCATTTACATTCCAGTTGTACCAGATTCAAGTCTCTGATTGGAGCAGGTTTTTAATATAATTCTGCATTTACTTTATTTTATTTCCTCCCACCGCTTTTACTTTATTTACTTTATCGCACCGCATTACTTCGTTTATTTTACTGGCAGCGTTTTAATTTTGTTTATTTCTTTGCACTATATTATTTTGTTTATTTTATCGCACGATTACTTACTCGCTTTATTTTGTTATCGCAAAAGATTTATTTTCAAAACCATACTTTGATAGTATCATTCTCGTTGTTTATTTCTGAAACCCAATTACACACTTAGCACTTTATTAACCAAAAATGTTTTATCCTAATTATCAATCATTTGCTATGTTGTTTACCGTAACTATGTCCAGCTAAATCTTTAGTGCTAGAATGTGAGGACTGTCGATTCGACGGTACTCCATATGTTGTCTCTGTAGGAACATTTTTGGGGCTTTTTTGACTTTAATACAATTTTTTTGTGGTTAATTTGATTGGTCACTACGAAAGTAGATCCGTGACTAAGTCGGGTAAGATCGAAATCCTTCTGACACTTAAGATAAAATATTGGTTAGTTTTTTATTAGGAAAAATAGCGAAAGCGCTTTGTTAATTAATTAGGAAAGTTTAATATTATTAGAAGGAGATTTGGAAACTATTTTTGGACGCGTTTATAGGTTTAGGATCCGATTGTCCAAGCATATGTCGGAGGCCCTTTTAAGTTAAATTTTCCAATCGAAAGCACTTTTCAACTGAGCTAAAGAGGTGATTATATAAAAAAGGATTTTCTACTTTAACACAATACACGACCGGTGCAACGTGAGCGGCTGGTATAGATTCGAGATTAAGTCCGGATCTTATTATGCTAACGCGACGGTTCCTTTTTTAATTAACTCTTTTTCAAGGAAGAAAATATTTCCTCGAAAGTAATTCTATTTAGAAACAATAGGAGTACTGTTTGTTCGATGTGAATTACATTCCAGTGTTATTTCTCTGAATTATTTAATCATTATTATTTATGTTCTGTGCACTTTCCAAACCTTTTGAATTCGCCTTAAGTAGAATACCGTAACAATATAAATTGATAAATTGACATTGGGCTCTGTGGGATCGATAATCTTTTATATTACTCTGACGTACTCCATATACTTGCTGAAAGAACGCATCAATTGGCATAAACCAAGTTTACAGCACTGTCATAGTATTGCCACAGACAGAAGAAGTAATAAAAGGTTTTTCATATAATTGTCCTTTAACACAGATTCTATGATATCCTTAAATTGCAAAGGATCAATGGAGTTAATTAAGATATTATCTTTAGATGCAGACTCCTTATTATCAATATTGAAGCAAGATAGATTTGGAGTTATCTCTTTCTCTTCAATAATTGATTTTTATTCCTGGATTCAGATTGGTTCTTCAGAAGAAGTAATGACCATCAATGTCTGATTACATTTTTCATCAGATTCTGAATCCATAATTATGTCAGCTTCATTAGAATAGACCTTGAAGATCTCTGACATTTTTCTTTTTGGGTTTTTCTGGTAGTATTTCTCATTGTTCTTAAGATTTGGGAAATCAGTTGAAATAAGAATATTTCAAAAGCTTCTGAAGTTACTCTTCTATCAACAGATATCACATTCCATTTAGCCATTTGAGAGAGTCCTTTAATAGGGAAGGTTAGTTCCATATCATCGAACATTCCAAAGGAATTTTTTTCTTCAACAGGCTTGAGGAAGGATGATCTGTTAGACAACTTTTCATCATCTAATTCAATTTCTTTTCTTCAAAGAATGCTATCAAACTTTTCAAGACATAGTTTACTCAAACTTTTGACATCTTGAGTAGATGTGACTTTATGGTTTAATATTAGCAAGCAGCCTTCTTAGAATTTAATTAAAAAAATTAGATGAAGTGTAACTTAATAAGCTTCAACCTGATTCCTTTCAAATAAGAACACAAGGATTCAAAGATAGTCTTGAGCATTAGACATGTCAATGATATTGATGTACTCAGAATGAGACAGAGCACCTACCATAATGCATCTAACTCTAAAGATATTTTTCAATGCACTTCTTCTGAGCTGGTGAAAGAGACTTTCAAACTTTGATCATCTCTACACAATCAACTTCTATAGTAATACCTTTCTCAAGAGTAATCTATAGACCTTCATAAAAACCCTTCATTAAGACCAATGAATTAAAAATATATTTTGCTTAATCTGTCATTAAAATTCAGTAGAATCACCTTTTGAATATGATAGGATTAACAGTGTAATATTAGTCATAAGGTACTTAACTCCTTCTTGAAGGAAAGTCTTTAGCAGACATATTTTTCTCACTGGATCATTATCTGCACCACTGTTAAGTGTTATGCACAGACCATGCACTGATACCAACTGAAGGTGAGAAAATACACAAGAAGGGAAGGGGGTTGAACTGTGTTTTCCATTTCTTAACTTTGCCTTTGATCAGAGTTCAGAATCTAAACTGGTGTTCAGATTCCGATGATACATTGCAGTGGAATGTTAAAAGAAGCAAATAAAAGATAAAGAACACACAAAGATTTATACTGGTTCCACACAAAAGAGAGTAGTCCAGTCCCCTTGCATCACAAGAGATTTTCACTATAACGAAAACATGATTACAATCGTTTATGCACTTAAGCATAAGACTTTTCTTTGCTTAGACACTCAGCTCGAGACTTCCTACTTAAACCCCTCAGGTCCAAGACTTCTGCTTAGGTTCCATGAACCCAAGACTTCCTTGCTTAAGCCCCTAAAACTCAAGACTTATGCGAAGACCCTTGGTCCAAGACTTCCAAGCTCATATTCCACGAATCCAAGACTCCTGCTCAAGCCCCTCAGGCCCAAGACTTCCTTGCTTAAGTTCCACGAACTCAAGAATTCGTTGCTCAAGTTTCACAAACCCAAGACTTCTAGTTAAGCCCCTCAGGCCCAAGACTTTCTTGCTTAAACCTTCAGTATAAGACTTTCTTATCAATCAACAACTGATCAAGACTTTCAATGCTCTAGCACATATCAGGAGACTTACTTGGCTCAAGCCTTTCAACAAGAGACTTTGATGCTCAAGCACATAGCAAGAGACTTTTATCTAAACTACTAAACAATCATGTTTAACAGAATATAGAACAAGGTGTACTTGATACAAAATTAGAGGTACAGGGTAATCACCTTAACAAATACCTCTAAGTACTTAAGATTTCTAAGATATTCAATGTTTAAGAAATCTTAAGGCTTAATACAATTTACAACATATAACAGCAAATCTGCATACTCAATTGCGTTGCTTATTGTATGATCTTGTTATGCCTCTATCCAGACAGGAGTGTAGAACACTTTTATCCTTTTTGGCTTTCCTTCTATATTTTCCCTTTTGATTGCTTCTTATTGAAGACTTTAGTTTGAATCTTTAGTAGCTTATACAGCAGTTGTAGAAGACTAGCTGTTGGAAGAGATAACTTGAACAAGTGTCTTTGTTTTTCCATAGTACAAGAGACGTTGAAGAGAGATACACCTGTAGCGCAGTTTTCGGGACCGCCTGCATCCGCCTGCGGATGGGATTGGGTGCTACTTTCTGATTTCTTATTTATCCTATGAAGCTGGAAAGGAAAGGGAAGCTATCTCAAACTAACCTTGCACGCAAATGTTTTCTTTAACAAATGCTAAGAGATTGGGGAGTTCGGGGTCAGGCTATACAATGTGGAGTTGTCAACTACCCATCCTATACATGGTTATCCATGGGCTGTTAGCAACTTTCTACTGTTCTACTATTTTCTACTTGATGGTGTTTGTCTGTAAAAGGGAAAGTTTCTCCTTTAGGAAGGTTGAGAGATATTGAAAAGATATTTTTGTTGTTTTTGGTAAGGTACTGGACCTAAGGTTTTTTTGTTTAATGTGCCCGGTAAGATTTCACAATCTTATGCCTACGTATTCCCGTTAAAGAAAACAGGGAAATCAGAGCAATCGTAGTTCCTCCTATTCTATGGGAGGAAATGGTGTTTTGGTGTCTTGTTCAAAGCCCAAGACGTGAAGCTAAAAGTGATTTATATCTTGTTCGAAGCCCAAGATGTGAAACTAAAAGTGATTTGTTTGTATCTTGTTCAAAGCCCAAGATATGAAGCTAAAAGGGTGTTTGTGGGAATTGATTGAAAGAGTGAAGAGATATGAATATCCGAAAAAAAAACATCGGATGAAAATAGAAGGAATATCCGGGAAAGAGTTGGATGAAAATAGAAGGAATATCTGGGAAAGCGTCGGATGTAAAGAAAAGGAATATCCGGAAAAGCTTCGGATGAAAATAAAGAGGGAAGGGTTTTTCCTGTGTTTAGAAGGAACTTGATAATGTCTTTGAGACTCAAGAGGGAATATAGACTGTCCAAGTCTACTAGGTGTGTCTTTTGTACTATGTGTAAGAGAAAGTACGCTTCCGAGATCAAGATCTAGACTCAATTGAAAGACTGCTCTAGTAAGATGACTAGTTTCTGTTCCTATACCTTTAAGAGGTCGCCGGGACAATTTGTACAAAGCCCAAGAGAAGGCAAGAATAACTTTTAAGAAGCCGAGGGACAATTTGTACGATGCCCAAGAGGAGGCTATCTTCGCTGAGGAAGAATCATTATACGAAGCCTAAGAGGAGGCTGTGAAAACTTCTAAGAAGCCGAAGGGTCCTTTTACAATGCCCAAGAGGAGGCGGGGATGCTTTTAGGAAGCCTGTGGGTCCTTGCACTAAGCCCAAGAGGAGGCTGATGAACAGTTCCAGAAGGGGTTTCACTTGGAACAATGGCCTTCTGTATATGAACTGTTCAAGGGGGAGATTTCTTAGATCTAGTTATCTAAAATTGTTGTAAAAGAAAATCCTAATTGTCAAAGGAGGGTGAAATATCCGGGAGAACGTCGGATGTAAGGAGACAGGATTTCGTCTGGTTCTAGACGTAGTTGCCGGGGAAATTCTAAATATCTATACTAGTATTACACAGTTGATATGAGTTTATGAAAGAAGACTTACAGTGAAACAACCCCACAATACAATTATATACATATGAAAGCGGTTAAATGAAAGCGGATAAACACTTACTCGGTTGTAGAGCTTCCATGCTGTTTGGTTAGTTGTTCAACAAAGAAATGAAAGAAAGTTTTGATAACAAATATGTATTTGAATTTAAATCACAAGGAAAGTTGTTTTGAAAAGAAACAATATGAATATCCGGGAAAACATCGGATGTAAAGAGACGATGAAAAAAAAGGAAAAGGTTGAAAATATCCGGGAAAACGTCGGATGTAAAGAGACGATGGAAAAAAGAAAAGGTTGCTCGCTAAGACTTTGTAGTCTTATGCCTACGTATTCTCAATGGGATCTTGAGAAATCAGAGTGGTCGTAGTTCACCCCTAAGGGGCACGAACTACAGAAAATAAAGTTTAAATCGCACGACGGCGAGAGGGAAAAATCTAACCTAATGTTATCATGCAAAAGTAGAATATCCTAATGTCTGTCTTATTTCAAACCTAATCGAAAATTAAATTTGAACTAAGAGTTCCTAGGGAGCATGCATACGTGGCAAAACATCACGGAATAAATAAATATACGGCAAAGCATCGTGACAGATAAAATCATATATGGAAAAATATCATGTCATTTGAAAACATACACGGAAGAACATCGTGTGGTAGATTAAACAGACAAAAAGTTACGGAATACACATGGAAAAACATCATGGTAATCAGACAATAAAAATCAGCTGAAATACACGGAACAACATCATGTAATCAGCAGATAAAGATACGCGGCAAAGCATCGCGAGATAAATAAAAGATATACGTGGCAAAACATCACAGTGAAAATAAATAGAAAACACACGGCAAAACATCGTGAAATGACAAATAACAGGTATACGTGGCAAAACATCACGTAATAAATAAACAAAGATACAGACATTCACGACAGAGCATCGTGATAAAATAACAGACATTCACGGCAAAACATCGTGACAGATAAAATATACATTCACGGAAAAAAACATCGTGAGAATAAAAGCAAGCACGGCAAAACATCGTGTCAGAGTTTTGAAAACTGTACAGGGACTTATACAATGACTGAGGCCCAAAATGGTTTTGGTATAAAAGGGGATTAGGTCTTACACTCTATTAGAGGCCCAAATGAGTGCAGTGTATTTACAGGAAATACTTGTTTACAAGTTCAATTGTTTTTAACTGATGTGAATAAATCATGCATGGCATACAAGCAAAGCATTTAAATTCGAGTTTACCGTACACCGGTGAACTTTTCCATGTAAGCAGAGGAGCGTCTGATGAGGCCTTAAGCGTCCAACGAAACTTTTAAGTATCCAATGGGCGTCAAGGTGTCGTATGATAATTCCTGTATCAAAAAGGAAAACCAAACAAGCAGCGAAAACCCGAGATCGCATAGAAATGCCTTTGATCTCATCAAACGGTTAGAGTTGAAAAGTAAACAATTAATTAATTATTTACAATAAGCTAAAATCAAATAATTGAATAATTATTTAAATATTGAGATTATTAATATAGATTAAAAATGTTTTAACAACAAAATTAATCTAAACCATATTAGTTGAATAATTAACAATCAATATTAATTTAAACAAATGAACATGGGCATCTTTGGGAGGGGTGATTAGCAAAATTAGATGATGTGGATAGGAAAAATATGATGGGCTAAGCCCAATTCGTTTTTGCCTAAAAATAATGAAACAAAAATGAATAAAATAGCAAAACAATTAAAAGAGGGTGAGGCAATTGGGGTTATCAGAACAAACTGGGGAAGAGAAAAAAACTTACGATGAACCTTCTTCCTTGTGAAACCTTCCATCCGCCTTCGCCTCCGACCGAATCTCTGCCCTCCGTGAATCCTTCCGTCGTATCCCTTGGTGCTGCGAGTTGCTGCGATGCGCCCCTTGGCCGTGATTCTTCCTGCACGACCCTCCTCCGTTGTGACGCTCCGTCACGGTCTTTAATCGCCGGCGGTTTATGCGTGTCTTCTGGCGCGGTGGCGGTTTGGCTCAGGTAAGAATTGATGTGATTATGAAATTTCATTTTCGTTTGATTTCTCTGTTGATTGCCTTGGATTTCAAACCTGAAAAGAAAATTGAACATATTACTGTTATAATTTGATCCTTTTGCAATTGAAATTGATAACTTGTTAATTGCAAATTCGTTGGAAAAATTGTGGAAATTTTGTAGGTGAAATTGCTGATGATGGTGAATTTTGACGTGTCGGCAACGTCGGTTTTGCGGCGGATTAGAAGATTGGAACTGCAATTGCTGTAGTAACAGGTTTATTTCTTTGATTTTTTATGAAATGAAACTCCAATCCTGTTTTGTTCTTGAATTGTTGTTGCTGTAATTTGTGAAAATTATGGTTGCTGTCAATTTTGCAGTTGATGATGGTGCTCCTGTAAAAAGAAATAACATAAAGTGAGTTGTAATTTATCGAATTCTACAGGTTGTGAAACTGAATTGGATTTAGAACTTTGAAAATAGGAAATGAATTGATAGTTTGAGGGGATGCTGTCAGTTGTTGTAACAAGTTTGCCCTGCTTCTCTTTATTTCAGGTTGATGAATCACTTCAGAAATTGTCGGCATGGTTTGTGGCTCATTGAAATGAGGATGTTGCAGGAAATGTTGCTTCAGCTTTCAACCTGTTGATGTTTTGCTCTTTTTCTCTCTTTTTCTCTGTTAGAACTATTTGAAAAATGGGATTATGTAGCAGGTTTAAAGTTGTTGCTGCTGTTTGTGCAAGAGGAAAACAAGTTAAGTGCTTGTTTTTTTTTGGTGTAGAAAAAACATAAGTTTTAAGAAAGAACAAAATTGTAAATAAAAGAGTGATATGTGAGAGGAAGAGAAGAGAGAAACAAGTTTACTACTTGTTTGGGGTAGTTTCGTGAATGAAGCTTGGATCTCTATTGATAGAGAAAATGAAACTTGATGATGAAGAAACAAAGATATTAAAAATATGAAATTCAAAGCTTGATCTTCAAAATTCAAACCTTGTGCCTTAAGATTCAAATGGAATGATGAATTTTGACTCAAATTTTCAAAGTTGGTTACAATTTAATGTATGCAAAACAAATCATGAAAAACAAAAGTTAGTAAAAACAAAACTTATTAGAAACAAAAATCATGAAAGACAAAAATCAAACACATGGAATTATATTTTTATTTCTAAAAAAACAGAAATTTAAATATATATAAATATATATATATAAAGTGGCGCACAAAGCAAATATATATACATAATTTTTTTATTTTTTTCTTTTATAGGTAAAAATAAACAAAGTTTATTAAAAAAAGAAGAAAAATGAAATACATATAAACATATATATATATATGTTGGATTTTATCTTTAGTTTATGCAAAAATAAAAACATAAATGAGAAATCTAATTTAAATGAAAATTGAACAATTCAAACGATATGCATAATGTACGATATGTCGTGCAATGAAACAAAACGAAAAAATTCAATCAGATAATCGAAAATATTCACAATAAAAGAGGTCAAAATTTAGGGTATGACAGATGCCCCTATTTAATCCTCTTACACCTGAAGGTATGAATAGCAAAGAGTTTTAGACATTCGAGGTATAAGAGCATTAAATATCAGAGTACCTAGAATTTTGACCGTGAATACAGATGAAATGATATGTGATGAATGGAAGACTCTTGAACGCTGTGGGGAATGATGCCACAGGAGACAGACCAACAGAATTTTTCTTGGGATATAAGATATTGTGGAAATTTGCCGATGCGACAAAAGTATTCAGCAATATTTAGAAAGAGAGGGATAAACCCTGGAACAGAGATTTAGACATCCGGAAAAACATCAGATGCGAAAGCAGTGTCATACTCTGGAAAATATATCAGAAACACCTAGGAAAACATTAGATGTGAAATGAGACTAGATCTAAAAATATGTCAGAGACTTCTGAGAAAGCAGTTTAATTTTATTGTGGACTACACGGGAACATCCAGAAAGCGAAGGTAACTTTACTGGGAAAAAGGTTACAGTCATCAGAGATTTTCAGACATGTATTAAAAAAACTCTGGAAAAGAATAGTAACAACCGTAAGAGACATTCAGAAGAGCATTGAATGAAGTCTGAAAAATAAATCAGGCACATCCAGAAAAACATTGGATGAATGAGAAACAAACTCGAAGGCATCCAGAAAAGCATTGGACCGAGTTGTCGACCAAACTTGAAGATATATTAATGACATCCAGAAAAGCGTTGAATGTATTAAAAATAACTTTGAGTGTAAATCCGAAACATTTAGAAAAGCGTTAAATGTACAGAGAAATTTTTTAGAAGACTGGCTAAATGATGAACATATCCGGAAAAGCATCAGATAAGTCATCCGAACAAAAGTTATATCTGGAAAAACTTTAGATGAGGAAAAGTCATATCCGGGAGAGCATCAGATAGACATGTAAAGAGTTTCTGGAAGAGCATCAGAATAAAAGAGACATATCTGGAAGAGCATCGGATGAACACAAAGAAAGTTCTGGAAAAGCATCAGAACAGACAGACATATCCGGAAGAGCATCGGATAGTAACAAAGAAAGTTCTGGAAAAACATCAGAACAGGTTTTGGAAAAACTTCAAAACCAAAAGATACAACCGAAAGAACATTGGGTAGACACAGAGAAACGTTCTGGAAAAGCATCAGAACAGGTAGACATATCCGGAAGAACATCAGATAGAAACAAAATTATATCTGGAAGAACATCAGATAAGACATAAAAGTATTAGTGCCAGATAAGTTGGACTTTGTAGAAAGGTAAGATGTTGATAATAACACGACCACTAATGAATGCAAATGAGGATTAAAACACTCTTGAATGCATAGTATATGAAAAAGTTATGATGTATGACTAAATGTATGTAATGTAAATGAAAATGATGACAACAAGTTTAGACTCTTTGAGGAGTAAAAATCAACAAGTTTATACTCTTTTGGGGAGTGAAAATCAACAAGTTTATACTCTTTTGGGGAGTGAAAATCAACAAGTTTATACTCTTTTGGGGAGTGACAGACAAAACTGATTCCTTAACATAGAGATCACTGTCATTGCTTAGGGATTGAAAATGCTGTATACTAGGAAGGCTTGCCCCAGTAATGAATCTTGAAAGTTTTTCCGAATAAACCAATTCTGAGAAGGACTTGCACTGAACAAATCCTGAACTGATTCTTAACAGGCTCTGGAAAGAACTTGCCCCTGATAGGATCACTGGCTAAGTTTCTAAACTGTTTTGAAAATTCCTTGAGAGGAAAGCTAGTTTGCAATAAAAAATGTTTATTTAAACATGTCAAATTTAATGCAAAGTTCATGCAAAAATTTTGAAAACAAAATCATTGTTTTTAGAAAAAATACAGTAATATGAATTACTGATTAAAAACACGGTGATTTAAAACATTTTGAATGAAAAGTAAAACAGAGGTATGATACCAAAACAAATGATTTGCAAAAAATGATTTTGGAGTCAATTTACGCCACCTTGCTGTAGTATACTTTCAAAATAACCTTACTTCAATTAGGTCTTTTGAGGGTTATAACGTGGCCTGGTTCACGGTTTATGAAAAAAAGATAAAGGCTCAAAGTTTATTTGGTGCCCACCCCCTTCGTGATGTTCTCCAGTCCTATGCTCAGTTAAACTTAAATTGTGCATTCAGGTTCAAAAAGGTTTGGAATTGTACTGATGATAGTGATGACGATGGTCCAGAAGTCTTGAGACAGCAACTACTGCTTCTTTACAACATTTAGTTGTGTTTTCATCTTTGTGGACCCTTTTTTTAAAGATCAAGGATTTAAGGACCTCTTCTCTGTATTATCCCTAACTTTTGCCTGAACTATTATTTTTTTGAAATTTATAGTCAGCGGGATGCCCTAGTTTTTGCCTAAGCTTTTTAACTTAGCGGGCTTCTTTTTTTTCTTTTTTTTATTTCTTCTCAGAAAGAAAGTGACTGCTAGATTTGATGATTACGATGGACCATCACTGACTTTTGATTTGAAAGACGCTCAACATCTACTTGTTGTATGTAAACTTTTGAACTTGAATGCATAACCCAAATTAAACTGAGAACTACCCTGCCCCAGGTTAAAATTGCAGGTTTTTTATGAAGAAAGAAACTCCTACTTCAAGGCACAAAAGGGGTTAACGAGGGATTATCTTCCTTATATCTCCAGTGTTTGGGAATTGAAAAAAAATGCCTTACATCCGCAGCAAAGTTTTTTATTCGAAAGCATACCGGCAGCAATTATGGGTATTATGTTTTCATCATCCTCCCACAAATATTTGCATAGTAAAAAATTTGAAAAAGAGGTGCATTTTTTTTTTAAGTTTTTGTTTTTTGAACGAGAAAGCATAAAGATGCTAATAAACAGATGATTTGAATCAAAATACTGTACATGCTCATTTCATTAAAACTGACATTTAAAGATAAACAAGTTTGAAAGCAAATATGATACAAACAAGGAAAATGCAAAATAGACAGAAACAAGGTCAGTGACTAATCAAACACAAGGATGAGCTGTCCTGTCATTGGGAAGTAACTGAGCTGAAGTTGATTGAAGTTTCAGTTCTGTATCGGTGATGACGAATCAGTTTGACGACTTACAAAAGACTCAAAGACAGAAGGTTTGGAATGAAGTGACGATGATCGGGACGTATGTATGACTTATGCAAATGATATGTAATCATTGAAAGACAGATAGAAAATGCTAAACAACCTAGACCTCTTAGGAATTCTAATCCTAGTAAATGTCCCCAGCAGAGTCGCCATTTTTCTGTAGCGCGGTTTTCGGGACCGCCCGCATCCGCCTGCGGATGGGATTGGGTGCTACTTTCTGATTTCTTATTTATCCTATGAAGCTGGAAAGGAAAGGGAAGCTATCTCAAACTAACCTTGCACGCAAATGTTTTCTTTAACAAATGCTAAGAGATTGGGGAGTTCGGGGTCAGGTTATACAATGGGGAGTTGTCAACTACCCATCCTATACATGGTTATCCATGGGCTGTTAGCAACTTTCTACTGTTCTACTGTTTTCTACTTGATGGTGTTTGTCTGTAAAGGGAAATTTTCTCCTTTAGAAAGGTTGAGAGATATTGAAAAGATATTTTTGTTGTTTTTGGTAAGGTACTGGACCTAAGGTTTTTTTGTTTAATGTGCTCGGTAAGAATTCACAATCTTATGCCAACGTATTCACGTTAAAGAAAACAGGGAAATCAGAGCAATCGTAGTTCCTCCTATTCTATGGGAGGAAATGGTGTTCTGGTGTCTTGTTCAAAGCCCAAGACGTGAAGCTAAAAGTGATTTGTATCTTGTTCGAAGCCCAAGATATGAAGCTAAAAGTGATTTGTTTGTATCTTGTTCAAAGCCCAAGATATGAAGTTAAAAGGGTGTTTGTGGGAATTGATTGAAAGAGTGAAGAGATATGAATATCCGGAAAAAAACATCGGATGAAAATAGAAGGAATATCCGGGAAAGCGTCAGATGAAAATAGAAGGAATATCCAGGAAAGCGTCAGATGTAAAGAAAAGGAATATCCAGAAAAGCTTCGGATGAAAATAAAGAGGGAAGGGTTTTTCCTGTGTTTAGAAGGAACTTGAGAATGTCTTTGAGACTCAAGAGGGAATATAGACTGTCCAAGTCTACTGGGTGTGTCTTTTGTACTATGTGTAAGAGAAAGTACGCTTCCGAGATCAAGATCTAGACTCAATTGAAAGACTGCTCTAGTAAGATGACTAGTTTCTGTTCCTATACCTATAAGAGGTCGTCGGGACAATTTGTACAAAGCCCAAGAGAAGGCGAGAATAACTTTTAAGAAGCCGAGGGACAATTTGTACGATGCCCAAGAGGAGGCTATCTTCGCTGAGGAAGACTCATTATACGAAGCCTAAGAGGAGGCTGTGAAAACTTCTAAGAAGCCGAAGGGTCCTTGTACAATTCCCAAAAGGAGGCGGGGATGCTTTTAGGAAGCCTGTGGGTCCTTGCACTAAGCCCAAGAGGAGGCTGATGAACAGTTCCAGAAGGGGTTTCACTTGGAACAATGGCCTTCTGTATATGAACTGTTCAAGGGGGAGATTTCTTAGATCTAGTTATCTAAAATTGTTGTAAAAGAAAATCCTAATTGTCAAAGGAGGGTGAAATATCCAGGAGAACGTCGGATGTAAGGAGACATGATTTTGTCTGGTTCTAGACGTAGTTGCCGGGGAAATTCTAAATATCTATGCTAGTATTACACAGTTTATATGAGTTTATGAAAGAAGACTTACAGTGAAACAGCCCCACAATACAGTTATATACATATGAAAGCGGTTAAATGAAAGCGGATAAACACTTACTCGGTTGTAGAGCTTCCATGTTGTTTGGTTAGTTGTTCAACAAAGAAATGAAAGAAAGTTTTGATAACAAATATGTATTTGAATTTAAATCACAAGGAAAGTTGTTTTGAAAAGAAACAATATGAATATCCGGGAAAACATCAGATGTAAAGAGACGATGAAAAAAAAGGAAAAGGTTGAAAATATCCGGGAAAACGTCGGATGTAAAGAGACGATGGAAAAAAGAAAAGGTTGCTCGCTAAGACTTTGTAGTCTTATGCCTACGTATTCTCAACGGGATCTTGAGAAATCAGAGCGGTCATAGTTCACCCCCTAAGGGGCACGAACTACAGAAAATATAGTTTAAATCGCACGACGGCGAGAGGGAAAAATCTAACCTAATGTTATCATGCAAAAGTAGAATATCCTAATGTCTGTCTTATTTCAAACCTAATCGAAAATTAAATTTGAACTAAGAGTTCCTAGGGAGCATGCATACGTGGCAAAACATCACAGAATAAATATATATACGACAAAGCATCGTGAAAGATAAAATCATATATGGAAAAATATCATGTCATTTGAAAACATACACGGAAGAACATCATGTGGTAGATTAAACAGACAAAAAGTTACGGAATACACATGGAAAAACATCATGGTAATCAGACAATAAAAATCAGTTGAAATACACGGAACAACATCATGTAATCAGCGGACAAAGATACGCGGCAAAGCATCGCGAGATAAATAAAAGATATACGTGGCAAAACATCACAGTGAAAATAAATAGAAAACACACGGCAAAACATCATGAAATGACAAATAACAGGTATACGTGGCAAAACATCACGTAATAAATAAACAAAGATACAGACATTCACGACAGAGCATAGTGATAAAATAACAGACATTCACGGCAAAACATCGTGACAGATAAAATATACATTCATGGAAAAAAACATCGTGAGAATAAAAGCAAGCACGGCAAAACATCGTGTCAGAGTTTTGAAAACTGTACAGGGACTTATACAATGACTGAGGCCCAAAATGGTTTTGGTATAAAAGGGGATTATGTCTTACACTCTATTAGAGGCCCAAATGAGTGCAGTGTATTTACAGGAAATACTTGTTTGCAAGTTCAATTGTTTTTAACTGATGTGGATAAATCATGCATGGCATACAAGCAAAGCATTTAAATTCGAGTTTACCGTACACCGGTGAACTTTTCCACGTAAGCAGAGGAGCGTCTGATGAGGCCTTAAGCGTCCAACGAAACTTTTAAGTATCCAATGGGCGTCAAGGTGTCGTATGATAATTCCTGTATCAAAATGGAAAACCAAACAAGCAGCGAAAACCCGAGATCGCATAGAAATGCCTTTGATCTCATCAAACGGTTAGAGTTGAAAAGTAAATAATTAATTAATTATTTACAATAAGCTAAAATCAAATAATTGAATAATTATTTAAATATTGAGATTATTAACATAGATTAAAAATGTTTTAACAACAAAATTAATCTAAACCATATTAGTTGAATAATTAACAATCAATATTAATTTAAACAAATGAACATGGTCTTGGGAGGGGTGATTAGCAAAATTAGATGATGTGGATAGGAAAAATATGATGGGCTAAGCCCAATTCGTTTTTGCCTAAAAATAATGAAACAAAAATGAATAAAATAACAAAACAATTAAAAGAGGGTGAGTCAATTGGGGTTATCAGAACAAATTGGGGAAGAGAAAAAAAACTTACGATGAACCTTCTTCCTTGTGAAACCTTCCGTCCGCCTTCGCCTCCGACCGAATCTCCGCCCTCCGCGAATCCTTCCGTCGTATCCCTTAGTGCTACGAGTTGCTGCGATGCGCCCCTTGGCCGTGATTCTTCCTGCGCGACCCTCCTCTGTTATGACGCTCCATCGTGGTCTTTAATCGCCGGCGGTTTGTGCGTGTCTTCCGGCGTGGTGGCGGTTTGACTCAGGTAAGAATTGATGTGATTATGAAATTTCATTTTCGTTTGATTTCTCTGTTGATTGCCTTGGATTTCAAACCTGAAAAGAAAATTGAACATATTACTGTTATAATTTGATCCTTTTGCAATTGAAATTGATAACTTGTTAATTGCAAATTCGTTGGAAAAATTGTGGAAATTTTGTAGGTGAAATTGCTGATGATGGTGAATTTTGACGTGTCGGCAACATCGGTTTTGCGGCGGATTGGAAGATTGGAACTGCAATTGCTGTAGTAACAGGTTTATTTCTTTGATTTTTGATGAAATGAAACTCTAATCCTGTTTTGTTCTTGAATTGTTGTTGCTGTAATTTGTGAAAATTGTGGTTGCTGTCAATTTTGCAGTTGATGATGTTGCTACTGTAAAAAGAAATAACATAAAGTGAGTTGTAATTTATCGAATTTTACAGGTTGTAAAACTGAATTGGATTTAGAACTTTGAAAATAGGAAATGAATTGATAGTTTGAGGGGCTGCTGTCAGTTGTTGTAACAAGTTTGCCCTGCTTCTCTTTATTTCAGGTTGATGAATCACTTCGAGAAATTGTCGGCATGGTTTGTGGCTCATTGAAATGAGGATGTTGCAGGAAATGTTGCTTCAGCTTTCAACCTGTTGATGTTTTGCTCTTTTTCTCTCTTTTTCTCTGTTGGAACTATTTGAAAAATGGGATTATGTAGCAGGTTTAAAGTTGTTGCTGCTGTTTGTGCAAGAGGAAAACAAGTTAGGTGCTTGTTTTTTTTTTGGTGTAGAAAAAACATAAGTTTTAAGAAAGAACAAAATTGTAAATAAAAGAGTGATATGTGAGAGGAAGAGAAGAGAGAAACAAGTTTACTACTTGTTTGGGGTAGTTTCGTGAATGAAGCTTGGATCTCTATTTATAGAGAAAATGAAACTTGATGATGAAGAAACAAAGATATTAAAAATATGAAATTCAAAGCTTGATCTTCAAAATTCAAACCTTGTGCCTTAAGATTCAAATGGAATGATGAATTTTGACTCAAATTTTCAAAGTTGGTTACAATTTAATGTATGCAAAACAAATCATGAAAAACAAAAATTAGTAAAAACAAAACTTATTAGAAACAAAAATCATGAAAGACAAAAATCAAACACATGGAATTATATTTTTATTTCTAAAAAAACAAAAATTTAAATATATATAAATATATATATATAAAGTGGCGCACAAAACAAATATATATACATGATTTTTTTATTTTTTTCTTTTATAGGTAAAAATAAACAAAGTTTATTAAAAAAAGAAGAAAAATGAAATACATATAAACATATATATATGTTGGATTTTATCTTTAGTTTATGCAAAAATAAAAACATAAATGAGAAATCTAATTTAAATGAAAATTGAACAATTCAAACGATATGCATAATGTACGATATATCATGCAATGGAACAAAACGAAAAAATTCAATCAGATAATAAAAAATATTCACAATAAAAGAGGTCAAAATTTAGGGTATGACAACACCAAAAGATATTAATTCATTGTGTAACATGTTTCACCATTGCGTCTTCCATGTAATCTTGTACTATAGAGCCGTTAAGAGTAGATATCCGTAAAGCATGTCAACTCTTCTTTAGCCTTGTGAAAAATAGACTCTAGCTGAGAGGTTGATTTGACAATGCTGTTTGCTTTTTTCAGTACGGATAACTCAAGCTTTATTACTAATTGTTAATGTTCACCAGAAGCTGATGCAATAACTTAGTATAGAGACAATATGTTGCTCTTCTGATACTGAGGTCTTCAACTTCAAAGTCTACCCCAAACATCACTTAGATAGTGTTCTTTAGGTTATGATCCATTAGAAGCTTGTAACTCAGCTCCTCTCAAATGCGCCCTTATATCAGATTCTGAATGCCTTCTTTTCAAGTCTTCGAACCTACACACTTGGAACACACATTAGATAACATCATTGCTGTTTTAATACTTTGTTATAATCAAAACCCAAGATATATGTGTTATGAATAAATCTTGTTCTAACAAATATTGGGGGCGCCATTCTATTCTGAAAAATAATAAAAATGTCGATGATGGGATCAAACCCACGACCTTTTAATTTCTAACCTCGGTTTTAGAATCACCAAGGTGACAAGTGATTGCTTTTTATGTCACCCTTCGTTACCTCGCCTGTGTAGTCGAGGTTAATTGTGAAGGTGAGAAAAATACACAAGAATGGGGGTTGAACTGTGTTCTTTAATTTGCGTTGCTTCTGAACAGAGTTCAGATTCTAAATAATCTATTTAGATTCTGATAATATGTATGCAGCGGAATAATAATCCAAAGTAAGTAATGACACATAAACACACATAGATTTATCTCGGTTCCTCCCAAACTAAGAGTAGTCTAGTACCCTTGCAGCACAAGAGATTTTTCACTATAATCAATTCAGGATTACAATTGCTTATGCACTCGAGCATAAGACTTTTCTTGCTCAAACCTATAGCCTAAGAATTTCCTGCTCAATTAGCACCTGATCAATACTTTTTGCTTAGATCCTCAGATCCTAAGACTTTTCTGCTTATACCCTCAAGTACAATACTTCTTGCTCAGACTCACATCCTAAGACTTACCTGCTTAAATCCCACAGGTTCAAGACTTCCTGCTCAGACCCTCAGCCTAAGACTTTCCTGCTTAGATTCCACAAATCCAAGAGTTCCTACTTAAATCCCACAGATTCAAGACTTCCTTCTGATACCCTCGAGTACAATACTTTCACGCTCAAATTCCACGAATCCAAGATTTCCTGCTTAGACCTTCAGTCTAAGACTTCCTTGTTTGATCAACACTTTGATCAAGACATTAACGCTCAAGCACATAACAGGAAACTTACTTAGCTCAAGCTCACAACAAGAGACTCTGATGCTTAAGCACATAGCAAGAGACTTTCTTTCTAAACTACTAAAGAGCTTGTTTAGCAGAATAGACAACAA
Organism: Lathyrus tuberosus; assembly: GCA_022829125.1. Classification (NCBI taxonomy): domain Eukaryota; kingdom Viridiplantae; phylum Streptophyta; class Magnoliopsida; order Fabales; family Fabaceae; genus Lathyrus; species Lathyrus tuberosus. Next base: position 2,997,795 of record JALAZF010000179.1, read on the forward strand.
GGTGTACTTGATATACAATTAGAGGTACAAGGAAATAACTATAACAAAGATCATAACACTTAAGATTTCTAAGATATTCATTGTTTAAGAAATCTTAAGGATTTGTACATTTTACAATAGATAACAAAAACTTTGCATACTCGATGTTGTTGTTGATCTTGTTATTCTTCCATGTTGATAGAAACGTGAAACACTCCTTTTCTTCTTGTTATTCTTCCATGTTGATAGAAACGCGGGACACTCCTTTTCTTCTTGGCCCTCTTTCTTTATTCCTTGTTGTTAATCCAGATTGAAACTTCAGCGACTTAAATACCAGATACAAAAGAATAGTCGTTGGAAGATATAACTTGTACATGTGTCTTTGTTCATCCATAATACTAAGAGACGTTGAAGATATATACACAAGAAGATCTTTATCCATCGAGTAACTTGTTTAACCGTAGTATCTTCCTTGTGAATTGTCTATAGATCCATTGAGAGTGGATATTTGTAAGGCATGTCAACTATCCTTGAGCCATGTGAACACAAACTCTAGCTGGCAAACTGATTTGACATTGTAGCTTGCTTTATGCAGTAAGGATCACTTAGCTTTGTTTATGGTTCTGAATGATCACAAGAAGATGATACACTCAATAAGTGTAGAGATAACATATTGCTTTTATGATGCTGATACATTCATCTTCAGAGTATACATAATCCTATATCATCATACTTCACTTAATAACGTCCTTCAGTTATGAACCATCAGAATCCAAGAACTAAGCTTCTCTCAAATACGTTCCCTTATCAGATTTTTATTACTTTGGAACCTGTATACTTGGAACATACATTAGATAACACAATTGTTCTTTCAATACTTTGTTATCATTAAAACCTAAAGAATATATGTCATGAACAAATCTTGTTATAACAATCTCCCCCTTTTTTATGATGACAAACATAAGTATTTAATAACAATGTTGAGCTATTTTAATTTTCTTGACAACATCAAAGTCTGAGGTTTGTAAGCTCCCCGTGAGTCTAATAGTTCAAAGGTTGAGGTTTATAAGCTCCCCCTAATTTCTATATTCAAGAAAAATAAAATATATCTCCCGAGTAAACAAATAACCGTAATAACAGAATTTTAAAATATTTAAAATAAATAGCCTTTAAAATCTAAAGGGTTCAGATTCTCTTTAAATATTTCCATATCTTTCTCCCCCTTTTGTCACATAAAAAAGATTAAAATAAAATTTTAAAACAAAGAGAAGAAAACAAAATGAAATATTTCATAAATGCAATACAGATCATCATTACTTGAGCAATTCCCAAAGAAGATAAACAATTTATGTAATAGAGAGCATTAAAAGCGTGTACAGTGCATTCTTAATAGTTATTGGTCGCAACACTTCCATATATCAAGAAAAAGATTTAATCCAACCGTTTGGTCTGCCCAGACTCCACTATAAAAGCAACCTACTCCTAAGTCATTTTCATTAACATCCTTTAAGAACACTATGGAATCCACAACAGAAAGTACCAACATCTCTTCAATAACTAAGATTTATGAGGAAATCACAAGTCTGAAGATGCTAAGTCTATAGACTCTAGATGGTTCTATAGCTTCTGAATCCAATTCTTCAACAAATGCATTGAAATCTATGAAGGCGACGATGAAGAAGAAGAAGAAGAAGAAGAAGAAGAAGAGAACTAGAGATAGAAGGATGTTTCAGATTGTAATTTCATATTTTGAAGATGAAGATGAACCGGACTATACTTGGGAAAACTATATGGCTCTTAAGGCTTTAGAAGTTAGATTATTGTAATCTTAATATCTTCATCCTTTTTGTAATCCTCCTTTTGATTAATGAAAGATATTTTTTACTACTATTATTTTGCACGAGTACAATCTTGTACTTTTCCTTTTTTTTTTATTTCCTGACATTTGGATTAAATGAAATAAAAAAAGATTATTAAAAAGAAAGCAAGTAGCTGTTAAATAACATTCACAATTGTTTAAGAGAATCTTTATTAGGGCTAGATACTAGACATCGCTTCCCAAGAGTCAAGAGTTAAAATATTGCTTTGGCTAATCAACTCAAAGAGAATAAAGACTTCAAGGTACTGGATGAGTAAACACTATAAAATGACTAGAATATTGTCTATCCAAATCACTTAATCTTTAGAACTCAAAAATGTATAAGTAAAAACAAATATGTGTTCCAAGGTGAGATTTTAGAAAGGCAACATTGCTAAGAGCAGCAACTCGGCCAAACAAGAAGAATGTAGCAACTGAAAAGTCTTCAAACAAGCAGAGTTCTTCAGAGGCACATACATCAACAACAACCGTTATTGAGACATGTAGAAGAAAAGTAACTTCTAGGTCAAAATGAAGAAATCTCTAGAAGAAGGAGGCTATTGAGTTTGTAAAGGAAGATTGGGAGGATTACTTGAACAATCTAGAGATGTCGGATGATCCTAGGAATTACCTTAGAACATATCCAAATGTCTATAAAGTTCTAAGATGAAACAACTACCAATCTTTTAATGAGAATGTTGCTTGTTTCTAGTGTTTAGTCCTAATTTTATGATTCTCTGAACAACATAAGATATTCACATATAATAGTTAAAACAACACAAGAACATAAACAATTTTAATTAAAACAAAAGATTGCTTAATACAAGATGATAACAATTACAAGGCATATATTGCAGATAACCAACATTAAAACCTCTCATAGATAGCTTTCAACTTATCTCTCCATATTTTATAATAATCGTCCTCTAATGTTATGACAACTCCTTATTGGATTAACAGTTCATAAAGAACTCATCCATAAGGAATTAATAATGTCTTTCCCTTATGAAAGGACGAAAGATTCCTTTTCAGATGGTCAAACACAATTTGAGGTAGATCAATCTGTATGTCTGAATTGAGAAGAAGTAGCAAATATTTTCAATAGAATCCACAAGGTCTAGATCCCTATCCTTAGGTAGCAAATTTGAGTTTAAAACCTGGTTCCAAACAATTGCATCAGGACGAAGATTTGAGTCTTGAGAAAGGTTTGATGGATCTATAAATGTACGCCAAGTAGGAAGATAGAATTCCCAAACAAGAGTACCTGGGATTTCTCCAATCTCCTCACAGTTGATTATATTAGCAATCGTCTTAGAGGTTTATTGTTATAGAAACACCAGAAACCCTGGAAAGGTTAGCATACTCAGTATTTAGCTCAACAATGGATGCATTAACCCAAAATTCTTTGACAAGATTTGAATAAGTAAAACTACAGAGCATTTCAAAGTATCCATTCCAACCTTGTTCAGAAACAGTCATTCAAAAGTTAAAACCTATCTTAAACAACTCTTCAAAATTCATAAAAAATTTCATTGATGACAACTAGTTGATTCGGTGAAGAATTAACTAGAGAATTCATCTCAAGTTTGGTTTGATCAACACAAATGAAAATAATATAAAGAAAAAACTGAACAAGATTATAGACACAGAAGAATAAGAATCTTATCAGAAGGACAGAAAAGGTGACAAGAAATTATTTTACACAGACAAGGGATAAAGACCATAGATGTAATAAAAGAAAAAATCATTACCCAAGAGTGTTTAACCAGCAAATTTCTTGAACACACTAGATGATTCTCAATTTTATGGAGTTTAAGTAAGACAAGGATTTTAAAAACATTTTTAATTAAAGTGCTTATCAGAAGCAAAGATTCATTTTATAAATCTTAGAGACTGGCAATTTTCAGAAGCTATCTGTCAATAGAGTCTAGTAGGATTAGACTTCGAGTGAGACATTTTCTGTTAGTCATTAAGTTTTGATATTCCATTCAGAGTTAAGTATTTTCTCTTGAAACTAAATTTTAGTTTTTCATATAGATGTGCTTGATTCATGAATGTTGAATTGGTTTCTCTGACTACTAACTAGCATCAATATTATCACAAAAAAGTGAGAATACTGTTTCCATAAGCATGATCATCTTCTAGTCAATGACTTATTCAGTATAGTCAAGTACAACATAGTTTCTTTTTAAATATTTCTGAAGATTCTTTTGTTATCAGCAAAAAGAACTTCTCGAGAGGTCTAGCAGAGACTTTGTATTCACTCATACTTGAATAGTTCATTGAGCCAAGGAGGTTTCAAAGTATAGAATTGAACATACCTTTTTGTTTAGTTTTACTTGGTCAAGCCTTAGGCGAGTATTCAGATTTGACCATGGAATCTGAATTCTGACTTACGTTGATCTTGAGTCAATGGTACTTATACCAGTGATTCCACTTTCTTCTCAAAACTCCACACTTTTTGCATCTTTCATCTTTTTATTTTGGTATCTAGGTTTTTCTTCCATCATATGTTGTAAGCAACCATTTATCGAGTATCATCGAAGATGATTTGCTCATTTCTTTTCTGATATATGCAGCAAATACAATTTTGGATTTTGGTACCCATATGGGTCCTATAATGTTAGTCCTGACATGCTTTCTTTCACTTCATGCCTTATTCTGATAGTAGTGTCTTGATTCATTCTAGAATTTAAGTCTAGAATGAGTTTTGGCTCTAACAAAACCTATTCTTAGAAGAGTCTTTGATTTAATTATCTTGGATTCATATTATCAAATCTTTTGACTTTATAATCCTTGATTTTGAAATCTCTGACTAGCATACATTCAATTGGTGTTTGCTATCAGAGGTTAACATATAATAAGTTTTCAATATTGTCTAAGTATTTCCAGAATAAAAAAGAATTGAAAGGTTTATCAAGGAATTATTCTATAACGCATTCTATGATAGCCTTCAACTTCCTTAGGAGCCATGGAGTCACGTAAGATTTGATCTTGAGAAACATAATCCTTATTATTAAAAATAAATTTTCAAGAGACTTGATTTTCTCTTGAGAGATTTTTAGATGATCAATCTCTAGCTTCATGATTCCAACTTGTTTGTTAAAACAACTTCATATAAAAAAAATATTGAAGCAAGATAAATTTAGAAATGACCTCTTTTTCTTCAACATTTGATTTATTCCTGGATTCAGATGCTTCTTTGGAAGATGTAATGGCCATCAGTGCTAGATTACTCTTTTCAACTCTTTCTTAATCCTCAACTTTGTCAGCTTCATCAGGATATGCTTTGAAGCTCTTTGACTTTTTTTTTGTCTGGTAGCTTTTCTCCTTACTCTGAAGATTGGGATAATCAGTTGAGATGTAATTATTTCATAAGCTTCTGAAGTTACTCTTTCCATCAACAAATTTCTCATTCCTTTTAGCCAGTTGAAAGAATCTTTTGATAAGGAAGGCCATTTCCTCATCATCAGACATTCCATAGAAAATTTCTTTAACAGACTTGAGGAAAGTTGATTTCTTTGACAACTTATCTTCGTCTAATTCCATTTCATTTCTTTGAAGATTTCTAATCAAACTTTCAAGACTCAGCATATTCAAAACTTTGGCTTCTTGAATAGCTGTGACTTTTGGTCTGAATTTAACAGACAAACTTCTCAGAATTTTCTTGGAAAGATTAGATGAAGTGTAACTTGTTAAGCTCTTGTTAATTCCCTTCATATTTAGAACACAAGGATTCAAAGATAGTCTTAGTAGTAAACATATCAATGATTTTGATATACTCAGAAGAAGGTAGAGCATCTACCAGAATGCTTCTAACTCAAAGATGATTTCTGTAAAGCTTCTTCTGAGCTGATGTGAGACATTTTCTATCTTTGATCATCCCTACACCATCAACTTCTATAGTGATTCCTTCTTCAAGGATATTCCATTTTTCTTCATCAAAACCCTTTATCAAGACCAATGATATATGAGTAAGCTTTTCTTTTCCACCATTCAAATTGAGCGAAATCACCACTAGAGATGGGAGGATTAGCAAAGCAATAATTTTTTCATATGGTACTTGATTCCTTCTTGAAAAATCTTTAGTAGACATATTTTTCTCTTTGGATCATTATCTGCACCACTGTTAAGTATTATGCACATACCATGCTCTAATGCCAATTGAAGGTGAGAAAAAACACAAGAAGGGGGGGGGGGGGGTTGAATTATGTTCTTCAATTTGCGTTTCTTTTTAATAGAGTTCAAATTCTAAACAATCTGTTTAGATTCTGATAATATGTATGATGCGGAATAATAATCAGAAGCAAGTAAATCAAAAATGAACACACACAGGGATTTATCCTAGTTCGTCCCAAATTGAGAGTAGTCCAGTCCCCTTGCATCACAAGAGATTTTTCACTATAATCAAATCATGATTACAATTTCTTATACTATTGAGCATAAGATTTTTCTTGCTCGGGCCTACAGCCTAAAACTTTCCTTCTCAATCATCACCTGATCAAGACTTCCTTCATAGATCCTCAAAACCTAAGACTTTCCTGCTTATACCCTTAAGTACAATACTTTCTGCTCAGACTCACAGCTTAAGACTTTCCTTCTTAAATCCCACGGATTCAAGACTTCCTACTCAGAACCTCAGCCTACGACTTTCCTACTTAGATTCCACGAATCCAAGAGTTCATACTTAAATCCCATGGATTCAAGACTACCTGATCATACCCTCGAGTACAAGACTTTCCTGCTCAGATTCCACGAATCCAAGACTTCCTACTTAAACCATAAGTCTAAGATTTCCTTGCTTAATCAACACTTTGATCAAGACTTCAATGACTCAAGCACATAGTAGGAGACCTACTTGGCTCAAGCTCAAATCAAAAAACTTTGATGCTCAAGCACATAACAAGAGACTTTTTTTTCTAAACTACTAAACAACATGTTTAGCAGGATAGACAACAAGGTGTACTTTGTAACACCCCTAATCTATACCCCCAATTAAATAAAGCGATAACAATCAATCAGAGTATAATTAAAAATTCACGGCATAGACCGAGGGGTCACATCAATTTGAAACAAACATACAACACCTGCTCATATAATATGCAACATTTAGGTAGCACATAACAAAGGAACTGAGTTCCTACAACCCACAATTCAATTACAGAATAAAAGCGGAAAATCCATAACTGAATATCATGTATATATACCATAAAAAGTTTGTCTGTCATATCCAATATCATACATCTTCAATCCAAAAGATACATATACATAAATACAGAATAATCACACTCGATCTCTCCGACTACCCGGTGCTACATATCAGAGCCGACCGACAAAAGAATGAAGACCTAAGCTTCACAAAAAGACCTCCAGCATCTAATCTGCAATGCCTCATAGAGCATTTAAAAATAGTAGAAGGGTGAGAATCACAATCATAATATAATTGCATATAATTATATAATAACACACGATTACACAAACATAATATTCTCACCACACAATACGCCATAAATCAAGTATAAACAAACACAATGAATTTTCTCACATATCGGTCACAAAAGCATATCAATCGTACACAATTCAATTATCACCAACACATGTATTCATATATCAACTCATCACTTTCATCCACAATTCCACACATAGTCAAACCATTCATGAGTTATGCAAATGCAGGAGACCGACACAACGACTCTATGCATATGCACATGCGGTACCGACTTCCATCATTTCTCAACACCAGTTCACTCAGGAACTATTGGAACCATCGCTTGTTACTTAGGATTACTCATGTAACACCCCGTCGGGCAAACGATGTTCCCCGTCACTTTAGGTCCTCTTGGTATAAGGCTCACAACGTTTATAGATTGCTTTAGGTCCTCTTTGTATAAGGCTCACAATCCGATCGCTTTAGGTCCTCTTTGTATAAGGCTCACGATCGTCTATAATCATCGCTTTAGGTCCTCTCGGTATAAGGCTCACGATGTTATAGCGGATTCCCTCTGGAATCGATTCGTCGCTCACACCCACTAGGGCACACGACATCACAAGAATGCATATCATGATGCTCAGCATACAATGACTCATGACATTTAAATGCACACTTATACACATTCCATAATCATACATATATCATCAAATACCACACATAGCAATTTCTTGCCCTTAGGCCACAAATCATCATCACAACAAATATCACGTGCATATTCATTTCATAACAGCACACAAGTCATACAATTCATATCACAAGCATGTTGCATAATAACACATCAAATGCACATCATCAAAACGGTAAAAGTCAACAAATGACACATTCCAAATACTCGACATAATTAAATCGGCCAACAATCTCCAAACCATTTTAATAAGAAAGAACATTTCAGTAGCTCTCTAACGGTACCAAGAACGCCTTAATCCGAGTTACGGATCAAAAGTTATGAATTTTCAAAGAAAAGAATTTATTGAGAAATCGCCAGATTCGCCTGGCGACTTAGGATTTCGCCTGGCGGATCCCCATTCGCCAGCACTTCGCTCGGCGAACTAGTGGCGAACCACAAAATTAGAAAACCCCAAAAGTTATAGAAGCTACCCCATGTTTGTCTTTCCGATTTTGCCTCGCGACTTACGATTTCGCCTGGCGAATCTCCCTTCGCCAACACTTCGCCTGGCGAACGAGTGGCGAGACCTAATTCGCCTGGCAAATCCCAAATTCGCCTGGCGAATCACACCAGAACCAGAAAAATCCTGTTACGGGTTACATTGATCCAAAACCCCCCAAAATCTCATTTTTCCTCCTAAATCAATTCCAACAGCAAAACAATCATCAGCAATGACTCATAAACACATTGTGATCATACAACGCAAATTATATCGATTTCTGACCGCGAAAACATCGATTTCTACTCGTTTACTCGTTTTCGACCTAAAACCGAAAACTATGGAAAAGCAAGACAACATGCACACACACACATACATAATCATACACAATGATAAGATAATCGAGTTTCGCACCCTTACCCGATTAAATTGCGTGTAGAAAGTCGGTTCCTAAATCCACAAGTTTTTCCTCTTTTTCTTCTTTTTCCTCTTCTCTTTCTCTTCTCCTTTTTCTTCTTCTCTTTCTTCTCTTTCTTCTCTTTCTTCTCTATTTTTCTTTTCTTTCTACTTTTCTCTCTTTCTATTTCTATTTCTATGAAAAATATAATATCTACCCGACAAAGACCAACATACCCCTACACTCAAATATCTCGCAAACGCTCTCAAAATGCGATAAAAATATATTTACGACAAAAAATAATATATTTTCAAATAAAAGTCAGAAATAAAATAATATAATAATAAAATAATCAAAACGACTCAATTAAATAAAACGGACTAAAACTGGGTCGTTACAACTCTCTCCCACTTAGAAATTTTCGTCCTCGAAAATATACCTGAGACGAACAACTTTGGATACGTCTCCCGCGTCCTACTCTCCAACTCCCAAGTCAAATTGCCCTCAGCAGTGTCTCCGCACGCCACTTTCACAAGCGCAATGTCCTTGCCCCTTAACCGCTTCACCTCGCGATCCAAAATACTCACCGGTAATGCCTCAACCGTAAGGTTCTCGCTTACCTCCACCTCATCCATCGGAATCACATGCGACGGATCGGGAACATAGTTCCGAAGCTGTGAAACATGAAACACATCGTGCAAATTCGACAAACTCGGCGGCAATGCCACCCTGTAAGCCACAACACCAACTCTCGCAAATATCTGGTAAGGACCAATAAACCGAGAAGTAAGTTTCTTCGACTTCAATGCACGACCAACACCCGTTACCGGTGTAACTCTAAAAAATACATGATTTCCCTCTTGGAACTCAAGGTCTTTCCTTCTTCGATCATGATAACTCTTTTGCCTACTCTGAGAAGCCTTCATTTTCTCGCGAATAAGCTTCACCTTTTCCGTAGTCTGTTGCACCAACTCCGGTCCAACCACCGAACTCTCACCAGATTCGTGCCAACACAACGGTGTTCGACATCTTCGTCCATATAACGCTTCAAACGGTGCCATTCCAATACTCGAATGGAAACTGTTATTATACGTGAATTCAATCAATGCAAGATAACTATCCCACACACCACCTTGTTCAAGAACACACGCTCTCAACAAATCTTCCAACGACTGAATCATTCTCTCGGTCTGACCATCCGTCTGCGGATGATAAGCCGAACTCAATCTCAATTTAGAACCCAAATCCTTTTGTATACTTTCCCAAAATCTCGAAGTAAACCTCGGATCTCGATCAGAAACAATGCTCAACGGAACACCATGCAGCTTCACAATCACACTGATGTAAATCTCAGCCAACCTTTCCAAAGAAAAACTGATGTCAATCGGAATGAAATGCGCCGATTTAGTCAGCCTATCTACAACCACCCAAATAGCATTATGCCCTCGCTGTATATTCGGTAACCCTGTCACAAAATCCATCGAAATGCTATCCCATTTCCACTCCGGAATATCCAACGGTTGCAACAAACCACTAGACCTCAGATGTTCCACCTTCGATTTATGACAAGTCAAACACGCATGCACAAATTGAGCCACATCTCTCTTTAATCCAAACCACCAGAAAATCTTCTACAAATCTTGGTACATCTTATTCGCTCCCGGATGTATACTCAGATTACTCCGGTGTCCTTCCTCCAAAATCATCCTTTTCAACTCCACATCATCAGGAATACAAATTCTACCTCGGAACCTCAAAACACCTTTATCGTCCACTTTAAAGTCCTCATTTTCACTTTTCTCTCCCACCGTCATCAAATCCACAAATTTCACGTCCATTCTCTATTTCTCACTAACCGTCAACAGAAAATCATTAGTAACCTTTAACATTCCAAGCCTCACGCTATCCGACGTCACTTCACATACCAAACTCAAGTCTCTAAACGATTCCAAAAGTTCCCACTCCTTAACCATTAAAGCGGACATATGTAACTATTTCTGACTCAACGCATCGGCTACCACATTAGCTTTACCCGGATGGTAATTCAAGCCAAAGTCGTAGTCCTTCAAAAATTCCAACCATCTACGTTGCCTCATATTCAACTTTTTCTGATCAAACAAATATTTCAAACTTTTATGATCACTAAAGACTTCGAATCTTGCACCGTAGAGATAATGCCTCCAAATCTTCAACACAAAAACCACAGCCGCTAATTCAAGATCATGAGTAGGATAATTTTTCTCATGCACTCTCAATTGCCTTGAAGCATAAGCCACCACCTTACCTTCTTGCATCAGAACACCACTTAGACCAATCAAAGACACATCACAATACACCACAAATGGTTCATTAGGATCCGGTAAAATCAAAATCGGAGCTGTAGTCAATCTTCTCTTCAGCTCATTAAAACTTTCCTCACAATGAATATCCCAAATGAACGCTTTGCCTTTACAAGTCAACTGGGTCAAAGGAAGTGTTAGCTTAGAAAAACCTTCAATAAACCTTCGATAATAACCGGCTAAACCCAAAAAGCTTCGAATTTCAGTAACATATCTCGAAGCCTCCCATTGTAAAACTGCATCTACTTTAGATGGATCCACTGTGATACCATTACCTGAAATTACGTGTCCAAGAAAACTCACTTCCGACAACCAGAATTCACACTTGGACAATTTAGCAAAAAGTTTCCTTTCCTTCAAAACCTGCAAAACAATACGCAAATGCTCCGCGTGCTCCTCCTGTGACTTAGAATAAATCAAGATATCATCAATAAACACAACAACAAATCGATCCAAATGCTCGTGAAAAATACGATTCATGTACTCCATAAACACACCTGGCGCATTAGAAACCCCGAACGGCATCACCGAATATTCATAATGACCGTAACGTGTCCTAAAAGCCGTCTTCTGAATATCTTCCTCTTTCACCCTTATCTGATGATACCCTGGTCTCAAATCAATCTTACTAAACACACACGCACCCACCAACTGATCCATCAGATCATCAATCCTTGGGAGAGGATACTTATTCTTAATCGTCACCTTATTCAACTGGCAATAATCAATACACAATCACATACTTCCATCTTTCTTTTTCACCAATAAAACTGGAGCACACCAAGGTGACACACTTGGCCTCATAAACCTCTTCTCTAACAATTCATTCAATTGTTTCTTTAACTCAACCAACTCAGATGCCGACATTCGATATGGTGCCATCGATACAGGTCTAGTACCAGGAACTAGATCTATAGAAAACTCCACCTCTCTCTCTGGCGGCAAGTTCGAAATATCCTCAGGAAACACTTCCGGAAAATCACACACAATAGGAAACACATCAAGTGAAACTTGACTATCCATAGTCAACGATGCAAACAACCCAAACAACTGAGCTTCATCCGCCAAAAGTTTCTTCAACTCTTTGGTAGATAAGAAACTCGAGTCTTCATCTTCCTCAAGAGAAGGAAATCTTACTAACTTATGATAACAATCAATATGGACCCGGTTGAATTGTAACCAATTCATTCCCAAAACCACATCTAAACCCTCCAACGGCAAACACACCAAATCCATCTCAAAGTCTTTACCATAAATGGTCAAAGGACAACTTAAACAAACCAAAGAAGTAGTTACTGACCCCATTGCTGGAGTATCAATAACCATTTCACCATCCATCAAAGACAACACAAGATTCAAACGCTTCGCGCACTCAGACAAAATAAACGAATGAGTCGCTCCAATATCAATAATAGCAACTAAAGGCGTACTATTAATAAAATAAGTACCTCTTATCAGACGATCTGCATTAGTAGTCTGAGTTCCTGCCAATGCAAAAATCTTCCCACCAGTTGGAGCTTGCTTCGGTTTCGGACACTTAGTACTAATATGACCAGGTTCACCACAGTTGAAACACTTCACCACATTCTTCCTCGTACAATCAGCTGCAATATGTCCTAAACCTCCACAATTGGTACACTTCCTCATATCTTTTCTGCATTCAAACTGATGATGTCCTAATTCACCACACCTAAAACATCTCGGAGAATTAGACATACCTCCTCCACTGGGCCTTTTCTCAAAATTACCCCTTTGTTTACCTTTATCTGTCAGTGTCACATAAGGACCACCACAGAACTGTTGCTTCCCTTTCCTCTCGCTCACACTCTTATAGTGAGTAGAACGAGCTTTACTATCCTCCTCATAAATGCTACAACAATCCACCAAGTCTGAAAACCTTCTAATCCTTTGATAACTGATTGCCTGCTTTATCTCTAGACGCAATCCGTTCTCAAACTTCACACACTTAGAAAACTCTGCCGTCGCTTCGGCATAATGTGGATAAAACTGCACAAGCTCCTCAAACTTAGCAGTATAATCAACAACAGACATGTTACCTTGTTTCAATTCCAAGAACTCAATCTCATTCTTTCCTCTTACATCTTCAGGAAAATACTTCCTCAGAAACTCAATGCTAAACACAGCCCAAGTAATCTCCTCCTCTGCAGCTTCCAACATATGACGTGTACTAACCCACCAATCATCAGCTTCTTCCAGTAACATGTGAGTACCTAGTCTCACCTTCTGATCCTCCGCACAATCCATCACTCGGAAAATCCTTTCAATCTCCTTCAGCCAAATCTGTGCACCATCAGGATCATATCTTCCTTTGAAGATAGGCAGTTTGTTCTTCCTGAACTCATCATTACCTGCAGCATTAGGTGCACCCTGCACAGCCTGAGCCATAGCTTGCATCGCAGCAGCTAAAGCATCGTCATTCCTACCAGCCATATTCTGTTCATTTCCAATAACAGCAACTATGGTTAACCAAACAGCTCACCGAACCACAAAGACCAACAAGGACTGACACAAACTGACACGGACTGGCTCTGATACCACTTAATGTAACACCCCCAATCTATACCCCTAATTAAATAAAGCGATAACAATCAATCAGAGTATAATTAAAAATTCACGGCATAGACAGAGGGGTCACATCAATTTGAAACAAACATACGACACCTGCTCATATAATATGCAACATTCAGGTAGCACATAACAAAGGAACTGAGTTCCTACAACCCACAATTCAATTACAGAATAAAAACGGAAAATCCGTAACTGAATATCATGTATATATACCATAAAAAGTTTGTCTGTCATATCCAATATCATACATCTTCAATCCAAAAGATACATATACATAAATATAGAATAATCACACTCGATCTCTCCGACTACCCGGTGTTACATATCAGAGCCGACCGACAAAAGAATGGAGACCTAAGCTTCACAAAAAGACCCCCAACATCTAATCTGCAATGCCTCATAGAGCATTTAAAAATAGCAGAAGGGTGAGAAACCAATCATAATATAATTGCATATAATTATATAATAACACACGATTACACAAACATAATATTCTTACCACACTATACACCACAAATCAAGTACAAACGAACACAATGAATTTTCTCACATATCGGTCACAAAAGCATATCAATCGTACACAATTCAATTATCACCAACACGTGTATTCATATATCAACTCATCACTTTCATCCACAATTCCACACATAATCAAACCATTCATGAGTTATGCAAATGTAAGAGACCGACACAACGACTCTATGCATATGCACATGCGGGTACCGACTTCCATCATTTCTCAACACCATTTCACTCAGGAACTATTGGAACATCGCTTGTTACTTAGGATTACTCATGTAACACCCCGTTGGGAAAACGATGTTCCCCGTCACTTTAGGTCCTCTTGGTATAAGGCTCACGACGTTTATGGATTGCTTTAGGTCCTCTTTGTATAAGGCTCACAATCCGATCGCTTTAGGTCCTCCATGTATAAGGCTCACAATCATCTATAATCATCGCTTTAGGTCCTCTCGGTATAAGGCTCACGATGTTATAGCGGATTCCCTCTGGAATCGATTCGTCGCTCACACCCACTAGGGCACACGACATCACAAGAATGCATATCATGATGCTCAGCATACAATGACTCATGACATTTAAATGCACACTTATACACATTCCATAATCATGCATATATCATCAAATACCACACATAGCATTTTCTTGCCCTTAGGCCACAAATCATCATCACAACAAATATCACGTGCATACAATTCATATCACAAGCATGTTGTTCATTTCACAACAGCACACAAGTCATACAATTCATATCACAAGCATGTTGCATAATAACACATAAAATGCACATCATTAAAATGGTAAAAGTCAACAAATGACACATTCCAAATTCTCGACATAATTAAATCGGCCAACAATCTTCAAACCATTTTAATAAGAAAGAACATTTCAGTAGCTCTCTAACGGTACCAAGAATGCCTCGATCCGAGTTACGGATCAAAAGTTATGAATTTTCAAAGAAAAGAATTTAATGAGAAACAGCCAGATTCGCCTGGCGACTTAGGATTTCGCCTGGCGGATCCCCATTCGCCAGCACTTCGCCTGACGAACTAGTGGCGAACCACAAAATTAGAAAGCCCCAAAAGTTACAGAAGCTACCCCATTTCTGTCTTTCCGATTTCGCCTGGCGACTTACGATTTCGCCTGGCGAATCTCCCTTCGCCAACACTTCGCCTGGCGAACGAGTGGCGAGACCTAATTCACCTGGCGAATCACACCAGAACCAGAAAAATCCTGTTACGGGTTACATTGATCCAAAACCCCCCAAAATCTCATTTTTCCTCCTAAATCAATTCCAACAGCAAAACAATCATCAGCAATGACTCATAAACACATTGTGATCATACAACGCAAATTATATCGATTTTCGACCCCGAAAACATCGATTTCTACTCGTTTACTCATTTTCGATCTAAAATCGAAAACTATGGAAAAGCAAGACAACATGCACACACACACACATACATAATCATACACAATGATAAGATAATCGAGTTTCGCACCCTTACCCGATTAAATCGCGTGTAGAAAGTCGGTTCCTAAATCCACAAGTTTTTCCTCTTTTTCTTCTTTTTCCTCTTCTCTTTCTCTTCTCCTTTTTCTTCTTCTCTTTCTTCTCTATTTTTCTTTTCTTTCTATGAAAAATATAATATCTACCCGACAAAGACCAACATACCCCTACACTCAAATATCTCGCAAACGCTCTCAAAATGCGATACAAATATATTTACGACGAAAAATAATATATTTTCAAATAAAAGTCAGAAATAAAATAATATAATAATAAAATAATCAAAAACGACTCAATTAAATAAAACGGACTAAAACTGGGTCGTTACAACTCTCCCCCACTTAGAAATTTTCGTCCTCGAAAATATACCTGAGACGAACAACTCTGGATACGACTCCCGCATCCTACTCTCCAACTCCCAAGTCAAATTGCCCTCAGCAGCGCCTCCGCACGCCACTTTCACAAGCGCAATGTCCTTGCCTCTTAACCGCTTCACCTCGCGATCCAAAATACTCACCAGTAATGCCTCAACCGAAAGGTTCTCCTTTACCTCCACGTCATCAATCGGAATCACATGTGACGGATCGGGAACATACTTCCGAAGCTGTGAAACATGGAACACATCGTGCAAATTCGACAGACTCGGCGACAACGCCACCCTATTAGCCACAGCACCAACTCTCGCGGATATCTGGTAAGGACCAATAAACCGAGAAGTAAGTTTCTTCGACTTCAATGCACGACCAACACCCGTTACCGGCGTAACTCTCAAAAATACATAATCGCCCTCTTGGAACTCAAGGTCTTTCCATATTCGATCATGATAACTCTTTTGCCTACTTTGAGAAGCCTTCATTTTCTCGCGAATAAGCTTCACCTTTTCCGCAGTCTGTTGCACCAACTCCGGTCCAACCACCGAACTCTCACCGGATTCGTGCCAACACAACGGTGTTCGACATCTTCATCCATATAACGCTTCAAACGATTCCATTCCAATACTCGAATAGAAACTGTTATTATACGTGAATTCAATCAATGCAAGATAACTATCCCACACACCACCTTGTTCAAGAACACACGCTCTCAACAAATCTTCCAACGACTGAATCGTTCTCTCGGTCTGACCATCCGCCTGCGGATGATAAGCCGGACTCAATCTCAATTTAGAACCCAAAGCCTTTTGTAAACTTTCCCAAAATCTCGAAGTAAACCTCGGATCTCGATCAGAAATAATGCTCAACGGAACACCATGCAGCTTCACAATCACACTGATGTAAATCTCAACCAACCTTTCCAAAGAAAAACTGATGTCAATCGAAATGAAATGCGCCGATTTAGCCAGCCTATCTACAACCACCCAAATAGCATTATGCCCTCGCTGTGTATTCGGTAACCCTGTCACAAAATCCATTGAAATGTTATCCCATTTCCACTCCGGAATATCCAACGGTTGCAACAAACCACTAGGCCTCAGATGTTCCACCTTCGATTTCTGACAAGTCAAACACGCGTGCACAAATTGAGCCACATCTCTCTTCAATCCAGACCACCAGAAAATCTTCTTCAAATCTTGGTACATCTTATTCGCTCCCGGATGTATACTCAGATTACTCCGGTGTCCTTCCTCCAAAATCATCCTTTTCAACTCCACATCATCAGGAATACAAATTCTACCTCGGAACCTCAAAATAACTTTTTCGTCCACTTTAAAGTCCTCATTTTCACTTTTCTCTCCCACCGTCATCAAATCCACAAATTTCACGTCCATTCTCTATTTCTCACTAACTGTCAACAGAAAATCATTAGTAACCTTTAACATTCCAAGCCTCACGCTATCCGACGTCACTTCACATACCAAACTCAAGTCTCTAAACGATTCCAAAAGTTCCCACTCCTTAACCATTAAAGCGAACATATGTAACGATTCCCGACTCAACGCATCGGCTACCACATTAGCTTTACCCGGATGGTAATTGAAGCCAAAGTCATAGTCCTTCAAAAATTCCAACCATCTACGTTGCCTCATATTTAACTCTTTCTGATCAAACAAATATTTCAAACTTTTATGATCACTAAAGACTTCGAATCTTGCACCGTAGAGATAATGCCTCCAAATCTTCAACACAAAAACCACAGCCGCTAATTCAAGATCATGAGTAGGATAATTTTTCTTATGCACTCTCAATTGCCTTGAAGCATAAGCCACCACCTTACCTTCTTGCATCAGAACACCACCTAGACCAATCAAAGACGCATCACAATACACCACAAACGGTTCATTAGGATCCGGTAAAATCAAAATCGGAGTTGTAGTCAATCTTCTCTTCAGCTCATTAAAACTTTCCTCACAATGAATATCCCAAATGAACGCTTTGCCTTTACAAGTCAACTGGGTCAAAGGAAGTGCTAGCTTAGAAAAACCTTCAATAAACCTTCGATAATAACCGTCTAAACCCAAAAAGTTTTGAATTTCAGTAACAGATCTCGGAGCCTCCCATTGTAGAACTGCTTCTACTTTAGATGGATCCACTGCGATACCATTACCTGAAATTACGTGTCCAAGAAAACTCACTTTGGACAACCAGAATTCACACTTGGACAATTTAGCAAAAAGTTTCCTTTCCTTCAAAACCTGCAAAACAATACGCAAATGCTCCGCGTGGTCCTCCCGAGACTTAGAATAAATCAAGATATCATCAATAAACACAACAACAAATCGATCCAAATGCTCGTGAAAAATACGATTCATGTACTACATAAACACACCTGGCGCATTAGAAACCCCGAACGACATCACCGATTATTCATAATGACCGTAACGTGTTCTAAAAGCCATTTTCTAAATATCTTCCTCTTTCACCCTTATTTGATGATACCCTGATCTCAAATCAATCTTGCTAAACACACACGCACCCACCAACTGATCCATCAGATCATCAATCCTTGGGAGAGGATACTTATTCTTAATCGTCACCTTATTCAACTGGCAATACTCAATACACAATCGCATACTTCCATCTTTCTTTTTCACCAATAAAACTGGAGCACCCCAAGGCGACACACTTGGCCTCACAAACCTCTTCTCTAACAATTCATTCAATTGTTTCTTTAACTCAACCAACTCAGATGCCGACATTCGATATGGTGCCATCGATACAGGTCTAGTACCAGGAACTAGATCTATAGAAAACTCCACCTCTCTCTCTGGCGGCAAGTGCGAAATATCCTCAGGAAACACTTTCGGAAAATCACACACAACAGGAAACACATCAAGTGAAACTTGACTATCCACAGTCAACGATGCAAACAACCCAAACAACTGAGCTTCATCCGCCAAAAGTTTCTTCAACTCTTTGGTAGATAAGAAACTCGAGTCTTCGTCTTCCTCAAGAGAAGGAAATCTTACTAACTTATGATAACAATCAATATGGACCCGGTTGAATTGTAACCAATTCATTCCCAAAACCACATCTAAACCCTCCAACGGCAAACACACCAAATCCATCTCAAAGTCTTTACCATAAATGGTCAAAGGACAACTTAAACAAACCAAAGAAGTAGTTACTGACCCCATTGCTAGAGTATCAATAACCATTTCACCATCCATCAAAGACAACACAAGATTCAAACGCTTCGCGCACTCAGACGAAATAAACGAATGAGTCGCTCCAATATCAATAATAGCAACTAAAGGTGTACTATTAATAAAACAAGTACCTCGGATCAGACGATCTGCATTAATAGTCTGAGTTCCTGCCAATGTAATAACCTTCCCACCAGCTGGAGCTTGCTTCGGTTTCGGACACTTAGTACTAATATGACCAGGTTCACCACAGTTGAAACACTTCACCACATTCTTCCTCGTACAATCAGCTGCAATATGTCCTAAACATCCACAATTGGTACACTTCCTCATATCTTTTCTCCATTCAAACTGACGATGTCCTAATTCACCACACCTAAAACATCTCGGAGAATTAGACATACCTCCTCCACTGGGCCTTTTCTCAAAATTACCCCTTTGTTTACCTTTATCTGCCGGTGTCACATAAGGACCACCACGGAACTGTTGCTTCCCTTTCCTCTCGCTCACACTCTTATAGTGAGTAGAACGAGCTTTACTATCCTCCTCATAAATCCTACAACAATCCACCAAGTCTGAAAACCTTCTAATCCTTTGATAACCGATTGCCTGCTTTATCTCAGGACGCAATATGTTCTCAAACTTCACACACTTAGAAAACTCTGCCGTCGCTTCGGCATAATGTCGATAAAACTGCACAATCTCCATAAACTTAGCAGTATAATCAACAACAGACATGTTACCTTGTTTCAATTCCAAGAACTCAATATCCTTCTTTCCTCTTACATCTTCAGGAAAATACTTCCTCAGAAATTCAATGCTAAACACAGCCCAAGTAATCTCCTCCTCTGCAGCTTCCAACACATGACGTGTACTAACCCACCAATCATCAGCTTCTTCCAGTAACATGTGAGTACCCAGTCTCACCTTCTGATCCTCCGGACAATCCATCACTCAGAAAATCCTTTCAATCTCCTTCAGCCAAATCTGTGCACCATCAGGATCATATCTTCCTTTGAAGATATGCAGTTTGTTCTTCCTGAACTCATCATTACCTGCAGCATTAGGTGCACCTTGCATAGCCCAAGCCATAGCTTGCATCGCAGCAACTAAAGTAGCGTCATTCCTACCAGCCATATTCTGTTCATTTCCAATAACAGTAACTATGGTTAACCAAACAGCTCACCGAACCACAAAGACCAACAAGGACTGACATAAACTGACACGGACTGGCTCTGATACTACTTAATGTAACACCCCTAATCTATACCCCCAATTAAATAAAGCGATAACAATCAATCAGAGTATAATTAAAAATTCACGGCATAGACCGAGGGGTCACATCAATTTGAAACAAACATACAACACCTGCTCATATAATATGCAACATTCAGGTAGCACATAACAAAGGAACTGAGTTCCTACAACCCACAATTCAATTACAGAATAAAAGCGGAAAATCCGTAACTGAATATCATGTATATATACCATAAAAAGTTTGTCTGTCATATCCAATATCATACATCTTCAATCCAAAAGATACATATACATAAATACAGAATAATCACACTCGATCTCTCCGACTACCTGGTGTTACATATCAAAGCCGACCGACAAAAGAATGAAGACCTAAGCTTCACAAAAAGACCTCCAGCATCTAATCTGCAATGCCTCATAGAGCATTTAAAAACAGCAGAAGGGTGAGAAACACAATCATAATATAATTGCATATAATTATATAATAACACACGATTACACAAACATAATATTCTCACCACACTATACACCATAAATCAAGTACAAACGAACACAATGAATTTTCTCACATATCGGTCACAAAAGCATATCAATCGTACACAATTCAATTATCACCAACACGTGTATTCATATATCAACTCATCACTTTCATCCATAATTCCACACATAATCAAACCCTTCATGAGTTATGCAAATGCAAGAGACCAACACAATGACTCTATGCATATGCACATGCGGTACCGACTTCCATCATTTCTCAACACCAGTTCACTCAGGAACTATTGGAACCATCGCTTGTTACTTAGGATTACTCATGTAACACCCCGTCAGGAAAACGATGTTCCCCGTCGCTTTAGGTCCTCTTGGTATAAGGCTCACGATGTTTATGGATTGCTTTAGGTCCTCTTTGTATAAGGCTCACAATCCGATCGCTTTAGGTCCTCTTTGTATAAGGCTCACGATCGTCTATAATCATCGCTTTAGGTCCTCTCGATATAAGGCTCACGATGTTATAGCGGATTCCCTCTGGAATCGATTCGTCGCTCACACCCACTAGGGCACACGACATCACAAGAATGCATATCATGATGCTCAGCATACAATGACTCATGACATTCAAATGCACACTTATACACATTCCATAATCATGCATATATCATCAAATACCACACATAGCATTTTCTTGCCCTTAGGCCACAAATCATCATCACAACAAATATCACGTGCATATTCATTTCACAACAGCACACAAGTCATACAATTCATATCACAAGCATGTTGCATAATAACACATCAAATGCACATCATTAAAACGGCAAAAGTCAACAAACGACACATTCCAAATTCTCGACATAATTAAATTGTCCAATAATCTCCAAACCATTTTAATAAGAAAGAACATTTCAGTAGCTCTCTAACAGTACCAAGAACGCCTCGATCCGAGTTACGGATCAAAAGTTATGAATTTTCAAAGAAAATAATTTATTGAGAAACAGCCAGATTCGCCTGGCGAGTTAGGATTTCGCGTGGCGGATCCCCATTCGCCAGCACTTCGCCCGGCGAACTAGTGGCGAACCATATAATTAGAAAACCCCAAAAGTTACAGAAGCTACCCCATTTATGTCTTTCCGATTTCGCCTGGCGACTTACGATTTCCCCTGGCGAATCCCCCTTCGCCAACACTTCGCCTGGCGAACGAATGGCGAGACCTAATTCGCCTGACGAATCCCAAATTCTCCTGGCGAATCACACCAGAACCAGAAAAATCCTGTTACGGGTTACATTGATCCAAAACCCCCAAAATCTCATTTTTCCTCCTAAATCAATTCCAACAGCAAAACAATCATCAGCAATGACTCATAAACACATTGTGATCATACAATGCAAATTATATCAATTTTCGACCGCAAAAACATCGATTTCTACTCGTTTACTCGTTTTTGACCCAAAACCAAAAACTATGGAAAAGCAAGACAACATGCACACACACACACATACATAATCATACACAATGATAAGATAATTGAGTTTCGCACCCTTACCCGATTAAATCGCGTGTAGAAAGTCGGTTCCTAAATCCACAAGTTTTTCCTCTTTTTCTTCTTTTTCCTCTTCTCTTTCTCTTCTCCTTTTTCTTCTTCTCTTTCTTCTCTATTTTTCTTTTCTTTCTACTTTTCTCTCTTTCTATTTCTATTTCTATGAAAAATATAATATCTACCCGACAAAGACCAACATACCCCTACACTCAAATATCTCGCAAACGCTCTCAAAATGCGATAAAAATATATTTACGACGAAAAATAATATATTTTCAAATAAAAGTCAGAAATAAAATAATATAATAATAAAATAATCAAAACGACTCAATTAAATAAAACGGACTAAAACTGGGTCGTTACATACTTGATATACAATCAAGGTTCAAGGAAATAACTATAAAAAAGATCATAACACTTAAGATTTCTAAGATATTCATTATTTAAGAAATCTTAAGGCTTTGTACAATTTAAAATAGGTAACAGAAACTCTGCATACTCGATGTTGTTGTTGATCTTGTTATTCTTCAATGTTAATAGAAGCGTGAGATGCTCATTTTCTTTTTGGACCTCTTTCTTTATTCCTTGTTGTCGATCCAGTTTGAATCTTTAACTACTTAAATAGCAGATACAAAAGAATATTCGTTGGAAGAGATAATTTGTTCAAGTGTCTTTGTTCCTCCATAACACTAAGAGACGTTGAAGATAGATACACAAAAATATCTTTATCCATTGTGTAACTTGTTTAACTGTAGCGACATCCTTGTGAATTATACTATAGATCCGTTGAGAGTGGATATCTCTAAAGCATGTCAATTCTCCTTGATCCATGTAAACATAAACACCAGCTGGCAAACTGATTTGACATTTTAGCTTGCTTTATGCAGTACAGATCACTTAGCTTTGTCTATGGTTCTGAATGATCACCAGAAGCTGATACATTCAATAAGTGTAGAGATAACATATTGCTCTTCTGATGCTGATGCATTCAACTTCAGAGTCTACGTAATCCTATATCATCAGACTTCACTTAATAACTTCCTTTAGTTCTGAACCATCAGAAGTCAAAAACTCAAGTTCTCTCAAATGTGTTCCCTTATCAGATTCTGAGTAGATTCTCTTTAAGCTTTGGAACCTGCATACTTATAACACACATTAGATAACACAATTGTTCTTTCAATACTTTTTTTTCATCAAAACTTAAAGGATATATGTAATGAATAAATCTTGTTCTAACAAATTGCATTTCGCGGTCGACGTTAGATGTGTTATTTATAGTAGTGCTTGTCCAACACCATGTTAACGTCCACCATGCTCCTTTGTTCTAATTGCTGCAACTAATATATCGTATCGTACATGTAGAACAAAGGAACCTTGACTAGTCATATCAACCAATACATCATACGCACAACATTAATAATATATCATTACCAAAGCGATTTAAATTTAACATAACAAATACTACACCATGTTAATGTCCACCATGCTCTTTTGCTCTAATTACTTCAACTAATATATCATATCGTACATGTAGAACAAAAGAACATTGACTAGTCATATCAACCAATACATCCTTCGCATAACATTAATAATATATCATTACCAAAGCGATTTAAATTTAACACAACAAATACTACACACAACAAATCCTAGTTTTAATATTCTAATTGACAAAAGAATATACTTACAATCTTCTCAGTGACTGCACGTGAGGCATATGAAGTGAACTCTCTAGTTGGTCTTTGTCGAACCCTCTTCCGTTTCTCATGTCGTGATGGTGGAGATGGACTGCGATCACAACTTATTGAGTCATCTCCCAGATTTTTTCATTAATCATTCCTTCCTTAAGTTTCCTGTAAACCTCACGAGAAAATTTATGAGGATATTTATTTTTTCCTTGTTTTCCTTTCCTGATTGACTTTTTACCTATTATAAATATAGTCAAAATATTAATTTACATTGTTGTATATAAAAAGAATAAGTATAAAACAAAATAAGATTATTCTTCAAAAAATAAGATTATTACTAACTAAGAAATTAACATAACTGTGAGATTTGACAAACTTCTCCCATCCGAGCTTCTCAAGATAATTATATTTTACAGTTAGATGATCAAGATCAAGATTAGGCCTCGTAATGTAATCAAGTGTGGGATGTGACTTAAAGTCCTACCAACACTCAAGCGTATAAGAGATCCACTTATTCTCCAACTTATCATGATCTCTAATTTATTCAAACTCAAAAGTTGACTACACTTACATCAATGAGTAGGTATTACTAATAAAAAATAGGGTTATATATGTTTGTGGTCCTCCTAAATATCTAAAATTTTATTTTTAGTCCCTCAAAATATTTCCTTCAAATAATGGTCCTCCTAAAATTTTTCATCCACAATTTTGGTCCTTCTTGGAACTTAGCGACTGAATTAGCGAAGGTTTTAGCTACATTTTATTACTTAGCGACAATTTTAGCGACGAATTTAGCAACAATTTTGGTATTAGGGACCAAAAGTGTGGATGAAAAATTTTAGGAGTACCATTCTTTGAAGGAAATATTTTGAGGGACTTCAAACAAAATTTGAGATATTTAGAAGAACCAAAAACATATTTAACCCAAAAAAATATTATCGAATCATGTAAATAAAATTAATATCTTAGTTTATATCCATATGCTTTGTTTCAAATCAGTTGATACTTGGGTCCAATCATCTATCAAAATACTCACTATGTTACTTCCAAGGAACACCAAATAACTCCTAAAGAGGGAAGTATTCTTATCATAACAAGTCCAAGTTTTATGATCAAACTCGATCGACAACCTAACACCTGATTGCAGACTTTTGCTAATTTACCAATCATTGTATCAACTCTAGGTTTTCTTTTTCTTTTATCCTCCTTAGTAAAACACTCATTTGTATGAGTGACACTAGATGAATAATCCAAGTATGTTAAAAAAAAAAAAAACAACAACAACAACACATTAAACATTTAGAGTTTAGGCTCTAACAACAATAACAACATTATCCTCAAGCATTCAATGCAACAAAAAAACATCACTAAACCTTTAATAAATCAATAACAACAACAACAACAATAAACTTTAAACAACAACAACAACAACACTAAACCTTCATTATCTTAATAACAACAAAACTACAATATCTCAATAACACAAAACCTTAAATAACTCAATAACAACAACCGTACACCTTTATTATCTCAATAACAACAAAACTACAGTATATCAATAACACAAAACCATTAATAACTCAATAACAACAACAACAAACAACAATAACAACAACAACACTAAACTATCATTATCTAAATAACAACAAAACTTCAATATCTCATTATACCAAAATATTCCATATCTCAACAACAACAACAACAACAACAACACCAACAACAACAACAACAACAACAACAACAACAACAACAACAACAATAAACATATCAGTTATCTCAATAAAACAACTAAGATAAAACTTTCGTTAAAATTCTCACCACCAACAACAAATAAACCTTTAGGGTTTAGGAACTAAACATCATCATCATCAACAACAACAACAACAACAAAATCACAACATATCTCAACAACATTATTGTTACATGCATGGTTGAGATCACAAACTTACAGACGTTGAAATTCAAACTCATAAACTTTACAAGATTTCCCCATGGTTTATATATCCAACCGTGGTAAAATATAAATTATTTTTAATTTAAAAATAAATAAAATGACGGCGGCTGATTTTCAAGATATCACAATGTTCCTTCAAACATTCGTGGTGAAATGAGCGTCATAGTATGTATTATTTGTAATAATGAATATTTGAAAAAAAACATTACAACAATCTTGAAAAGATTATGAAACCTTAAGAATTGAAGATAAATTTCTTAAAAATTTAGTTTCTAAAACTCTTAAAGAAAATGAGTATAATTATTTGAAGCATTATTAGTTTACATTACTTACTACATGCATTTGTTAACATAGCTTTCATTTATTTCGAGCTAATGTAAATTTATTGCTGAGCTGGCTTGTTGTAATAGGCTCACTTTCATTGTATATATACCTTATCCTTGTATTGTAAATGTGTGCTAAATACAATAGATAAGCATTTTTCACTTCTTCTTCTTCAATGAGCAAGCTAAGCTTTTTCTGTTACACTGTAACCGTTTTCTGTTACAAGTATTTGGCCATTGTTGACATGGTATCAGAGCTCACAAAGCTCTGGTAGCCATTGTTTCTCTTTCTGCGGTTGTTCTTCTTGCGTTCTACTCTGTGTTATCGTTTCAATCACTTTTCTTCAATTCATTTCTTCTTTCTTGATTCTTTCAATGGCAAACCAGAGCTACGCCGATTTTTCTACCAATTCTGCTAATCCGTTTTATCTTCATCCAAACGAAAATCCAGCAATCGTTCTTGTCACGCCATTTCTCAATGACAAGAACTATCACACTTGGGCTCGATCTATGCTGATTGCACTCATCTCCAAGAACAAAGATAAGTTCATTGATGGAACTCTAACAAAACCTCCGATTTCAGATCCGTTGTATGTGCCATGGATTCGATGTAATACCATGGTTCTTGCGTGGATTCAACGTTCTATTTCAGAGTCTATTGCCAAATCTGTTCTATGGATTGACAATGCTGGTGGTGTTTGGAAGAACTTGCAGATTAGGTTTTCCCATGGCGATATCTTTCGCATCTCTGACATTCAAGAGGATCTCTACAAGTTTCGCCAAGGTACTCTTGATGTATCCAATTATTTTACTCAATTGAAGGTTATATGGGATGAATTAGAAATATAGACTGATTCCTATTTGTTCTTGTGCCATTCCTTGCTTATGTGGTGCCACTGCTTCAGTCAAATTGTACCGAGAATAGGATTATGTCATTAGGTTTCTCAAAGGATTAACTGAAAAATTTGCTCAGTCAAAAACGAAAATTATGATGATGAATCCTTTGCCAAATATTGACAAAGCCTTCTCTCTTGTTATTCAACAAGAAAGAGAATTGGATAGCTCAAATTCTAGTGTGATTGCATCTGCCCCTACCACTGATGAGGCCACTGCATTGCAGACTCAGACTCAGGCACAAGCAATTATTCTGCCAAGACTGGTAATGGTAATTTTCGGGCCATGAATCAGAACCAACAATCTCCAAGAGGACATAGCAGAATTTGTACACACTGCAATAGGATAAACCATACAGTTGACACCTATTTTCAGAGGCATGGTTATCGACCAGGTTATAGAGGTAAAACCAAGGCTCAAGGCAACACAAATGTTTCACCTTCTACTGTTATTGTTAACAATGCTTCTGAAGCTTCTCCTAGAAGTTCAAACTCCACTTCATTTGGTTTTACTCAAGAACAGTATAACAACATTCTAGCATTGCTTCAACAATCAAAGCCAACTCCCACTGTTAACTTTGTGTCTACCTCACCATTTGTCATGCATTCCCACTCTTCCAATGTGAATGGTAAGAATCCTAACCTTTGGATTTTTGATACTGGTGTTACTGATCATTTTTCTTTCAATTTTGCATCATTTATCAACTATAAACTTATTGTGCCTATTCATGTTAGTATGCCAGATGGTTCACAAGTTACTGCATTTATCTCTGGCACAATTGTTCTCTTTCCTTCTTTAACTCTCCATAATGTTCTCTATATTACCAATTTTCATGTCAACCTTATTTCTGTTGCAAAACTTGTTGGTAGCAATCATTTTTCTGTCCAATTTAATGCTAATATCTGTCACATCATGCAGAATCATACCAAGGAAATGATTGGTATAGCTAGCTTACTTAGAGGGCTCTATGTTCTTGATTCAAAAGCTCCTCACTCTGCTCATATTTCCACTGTTAATAATCCTTGTAATTTGTGGCACCTAAGACTAGGCCACATTTCACACTTAGGTTTGCAAGTTATATCCAAAACTTTTCCTTTCATCAAATGCACTAATAATGTTGTACCTTGTGACTCTTGTCACTTTGCTAAACAAAAGAAACTCCCTTTTCCCAATAGTGTATCTTAATCTTCTATGCCTTTTGCTATTTTACATGCTGACTTGTGGGGGCCCTTTTCAACAATTTCTACTCTAGGTCACATGTATTTTTTAACTCTTGTTGATGATTACACAAGGCATACTTGGGTAATATTCCTTAAAACAAAAGATCAAACTAAAACTAGTTTTATTCAGTTTGTTGCTTATGTGGAAAACCAGTTTAACACAACCCTTAAATGCCTTAGATCTGATAATGGATCAGAGTTTCTTGCTTTATCAGATTTTCTGTTATCAAAAGCTATTATTCATCAAAGAACATGTGTTGAAACACCCCAACAAAATGGGGTGGTGGAGATAAAACATCAGCACATTCTTAATGTTGCTAGATCCCTTTTCTTCCATTCCAACATTCCCCTAAACATGTGGAACTTTTGCATCCAACATGCTGTTCATATAATAAATAGGTTGCCTACACCCCTTCTTAACTCCAAATTTCCATATGTATAACACCCCAAAATTTGCCCTCTTGATTTTTATCTAGCTTATGTTTCATTGCATTGCAGTTAGATCTCATTTCATCTCATATATCATCTCATGTTGCATAAGGGCATGTGATCATAGGCCTTCAGAGCATTGATTTCCAAAGCAAGAGAGCAAGAGCCAAGGGTCTCCTAACAAGCCTCAAGGGTCTCTTATATCATATATCATCTCACTTTGATCCCACAAGTCATTGGAAGATGGGAATTCATCAAGAAGATTGAGCAGTTCATCACCTCCTATCAAAAACAGTCCAAATTAGGGTTTGTGGTTCAAGCAGTCTCCTGATGAAATTTTGGTGCAAACTTGATCTCAATGTTTTGTACATGATGTCAAGTGTCTAAGGATGGAGGATTTCCCATTGTTTCATTTCAGAAGAGGTTCAATTGGTCAGTTGCTTGAGAATCAAGAAATTGGAGGAAAAGTCAACTGTGCGGTGGAAAAAGTCAACTCCTGACTTTTTAAGTTCAAATTCATGAAATTCAAGATACATATGTTCAATGCACAAGATTTGATCAAGAAATGATGGAGGAATCACCAAAAATCAAGAAATGTACAAAGTTTCCATTTTTAGAAACTTAGGGTTTCCAAAACTGGCAAGTTTTGGACCATTTTGCACTACACTTCAAAGCATTCTTTCTCCAAGATAAAAGCTTCAAACTTCAGGCCCAAGTTGAGCCAATTAAATCTCACATTTCAAGATTCAAATCCATATAAAGAACTCTTCCATTGGATCAAAATTGAGAGAGTTATGACCAATCAAAGTGGGGCAAAATCAAGGCAAATCTCAAGTCATGGCAAGGCAAGTTCAGGCCTCCAGGCCATAATTTCATCAAACACTTGGTGTGCCAAATTTCAAGCCAATTTTCTCCATCAAGAATGCTTCAAATGAAAAATTGTTGAACATCAAAGTTGTTCCTTTCCATGCCCTCTACAATGTTCATGTTTATCATTTCTTCATTTGAACAAGTTATAAAGGTCTTATGATGGCCCAAACATGGAAGCTCCACTCTGAAATTGCCATAGGCCATGATACCATGCACGCAACAAGTTGCCACGCCCATGTATCAGTTTTTATTCCTTGGCTTTCAAGCCATTTTCAAGTATGTTAAAGGTCTCCATTCAATTTGATTTCCATACTAAACTTGTTCTACCATATTTCCTCTTTCTAATGACACCAACATCTCATCAAACCATGCATCCAACACAAAGAATTCCATCATCAAACTTCCTTGTTTTCATTGAAACCATGCAGCCAAGAATAGAGTGTTTTGCATTGATATTGGTTGGTTCACATCAATTTGCACGCAGACACTCATCATACATTGCCTTATTTGAACACACATGTTTCTTACACACTATGCATCATGCTACACCATACATTAAAGAGGAAAATGAATAAACTTGCTTTGCAAGCCTTGCTGCAAAATCAGAAACATCACCACCTCTCATTTCATCACCCTCACCATGAGCTACATAAACCTCTCCACACTCTAACTTCACTCACCAACTCGTGCATAACCAACTTAACTCAGTTAGTTAGCTCAGACTCAGTTAACTAACTGAGTTAACTTGAGTTCCAACTGTTAACTGAACTAGTTAAACATTAACCCCACCTATATAAGCAAAAGTCTAACACAATTGATGGGGCTTCATTCATTTTCACAAATTTCACCAATCGTTCTCACTTTTTCTCTCTGAACTTTCTCCCTGAGCTCTCTCTCATTGCACGATTTCTTCTTCATTTCATCATCATCATCATCAAGTGTTCATTATTGATCAAGAACAAGCTGAAACAAGATGAATTTCTCAAGTGCAATCTCACTTCAGATTTGATTTTCTCTCTGTTTTCATCAAGATTCGAAGCTTTAGAGCATTTATTTTGCTCTTAGAGAGATCAATATCAAGTTCTCCTCTCTGGTATTCTTGTAGATTCAAGAGTTCTTCAAGTTTCAGGTTCCTATTTCTCAACTTTTTCTTGTATTAAATCACTAATTATAGCTTGTTTTTGTTGATAATAGCTTAATAGGAGCAGTGTGAGTGATCTGGGTAGTTGATAGACCTGTTAGAGGTGTAGATCCAAACTTAGGGCAAAATGTTTGTGATCGTTTCTTGCTGTGTGTGCATGATCTGTGAAAAATACTTGTGGATTCGTTATCTACGTAAGTTCAACTTTCGAATGGTGTATGGTTTGTGATTTTTTGGAGAATTTGAGGATTGCAGGTGGTGGTGCGTCGCCGGAGAAGATGACCGGAGGTCCTTCTCCAGCCAGTGAGTTTTATTTAGGGTTTAATCTTCAGTTTAAATTGTGGTCATTGGATCTTTGTGCGTGAACGACTAGGATGGTACCAGTGAATAAATGAAGGAGTGTCTCCCTCACGTGCCTCCTCTTTCTCTCTGAATACTTGTGTGTGTGTGCGCGCGTTCATGTTTGTTATTGTATGTGTGCATCATGAAGCGTTAGATTTGATTGATTACCTGATTATTATGCATTGACTTGATCTAGTGGTTGTGATTGAATCCACGTGTGACTGAGCATACACCTTAACCACACACACATGCGCGCCTTTGGAATGGACTCTTAATTGCTATCTGTACCCCCATGTTCTGAGCCCAAACCACTTTTTAAACTGCAAATTTACTTTCGCCACACCCCCTGCATCATTTTCTTTGTATTTTAATTTCTTTTTTTATATTGTTTCATTTTCTTTTATTAAAAATATTAATTCAACTCTAAAAATTCTAAATAATTTCACCAACCATCCTGACACATAAAAATAATTTTCTATAATTTTTAATTTTGATTTTAGTAATTTTTGCTTATATTTTCAGAATTTCTTTTTAATTTCTTTTTTAAATGATGTTCTTCATTGGTAATTGAACTTCCCCATTTTATTTCTCTTAACTCATATACTATTTTGCATTCATTCTTTTTGCACTTGTTGAATAACATCTGAAAGCATCTAAAAAAATTTTCATTTTATTTTTAAAGTCATTTTATCTTAGGTTTTGATATGAATATGTGAGCTTTCTTTTGATGTGTCCCAATGAGACTTTGTGATACCTTTTGATCATGTTTCCTTTTGAGTTTTGCCATGAGTTTTGATACATGCTTATCCCCTGACTTAGGCTAGTTGAAACCTATGTTCATATTTTTGTTCATGTGATTTAGTAATTGTTTGATACCTTGCATTTGAAGCAACATTTGTACATATTATTCTACTTCCATCTAACATGATTTTGATGAGGCACTTGTGCCATCTTGTCTTGTTTGCTTTGTGTGAGATTATAGGGTTTGTTTAGAATATTATAGATCCCTCTTGGTTCATTTATAAGTCATTATGATTTGTGCTTACCTTTTATGTGTGTTTATGCATTTTAACTTGCATTTTTTACCTAATTCCATATCTCATTTCTTCTTGTGCTAGACATGATTTGTGTTTGCATTGTGTATGCCATTTCATTCATATCATTTGCATATCATTAATTTTATGCTACTGGTCCATATGTATTCATATTCATTTCATATGTTATGCATCTTTAACATGTAAGTTGGTGCATCTAATTGAAACTTGTTTCTCTCTTTTTCATTTCTTCTTCATCTTGTTTCTTCCACTTGAATCATTTCATCCATGACTTGTATGATGGTTCATATGCATTATAAGACATTCATAAATGATGTATGCTTCTGACCTTGACATTTCTTTAAGCATAAATACATGTTCATCTTGCACTTTTATTCATCTTTTGTCATCTACTTTCATGGTGCATTTCTTTGATGTTTAGGGCATTGTTTGTGCAAAGTTTGATTGTGTTTGGTACCTTAACTTTAGAGGACTCTCTTAGGGTATAAGTTCTGACTTAGAAACTTTATCAACCTTTAGGACATTTCTTCTTTAGTTCTTAACTTGTTTGATCTCTACTTGTTATCCTTTCTTTATTTCCTTACTTGTAAATTGTTTTTGCTAACATTTTCAGGGGCTAATGGTAAGTCAAATGTGTGGGTGTGCACCCACACACAACCTTTTCTTTCATCTCTTTTAAGCTTTCAATTTTTGTTTGTGATAAGCATCTAATGCTTTCTTTGTTCAATCTCTTCCATCCCCTTTGAGTTCTTAACTTAACTTCCATCTTGGAAGTAAGTTAGAATTCACTCTTCTTCTCTTTTCTTTTAGAGTTAGGTTTCTAAACCACACTTAACCATTAGGAACGTCCATGTATGATAACTTTAGGGTTTGAATCTTAGTCTCCCTCATTAGATTTTACCTTTCTTAACCTTTGAGTCTCTCTTCTTCTCATCTCAAAATAAAAAGCAAAAACACTTAATAAAGGCATAACATATATTGTATTTGAGCCTTTCATGTGAGAATAAGATAGTGAGGGGTCTTCTCTCACTTTCTTATAATGTTTAGCATACGTCCCGTCTTGGGTCGATATGTGAGGCATTCGATCCTACGTGAAAGACTTAAATACAATATGCTTTGTAAACACAAAATAATCAAAACACTTCTTCTTAAAAGACAAAAATAAACAAACTCTTTTCTCATCTCCTTCATTCTATTCCTTAAGGACTCGTCATGTCCGTTCCATCGCAAACAGGTAACGCCTAAGTCTCCACACAGCGAGCTGCAACACCTAACTGTTGGGACGCGCACTCTGACGTTTCCATTAAAAAAACACAAACAAAGCAACCCTTGTTGAGGGGAACTACGTCGCTCTGATTCTCATGTTCCCGATGAGATACGTAGGCAGTGGGGTAGGGCCCATTCGAGCACTTCTTTTATTTTCCCTACATTTGTTTCTCGTTCTCTTTCCATTCTTTTTTCAATATCTTTTCTATCACCCTTTGAGCATTACAGTGAGCGTGGATCCCATTGGGTACGATGGACGCGTGGGGGTGCTAATACCTTCCCTTCGCGTAACCGACTCCCTTACCCATTCTCTTTGGTACGCGAGACCTTGTTCTTTCCTTCCTCCCGGGTTATGCAGCATTACCTTTCCCTTTCTTTGGGATAAAAATGCCTGGCTGGCGACTCTTTTTTCTTTCTTCCGCGCCACTTTCGCGTTTGTACCTGGATGAAAATCCCAGGAGCGACAGCTGGCGACTCTGCTGGGGACTTTAGGAGACCAGAATCTCTGGTTCCTTAAGCGAGTCAGTCCGAGCGCTTGTCTGTTTTTCTTTCATTGGGTGTTTACTTTGATGTTGTATTTACTGTTTTTGCTGTATTTGTTGTTTTACTGTATTTCTATTTACTGTATTACTGTATTTGTTGCATTTACTACATTACATATCATTATTATACTGGACTGTGCTGTGCTGGTTTTCTGTTTGGCGGGATGGGTATTCTGAGAGATAAGCCCATTACATAGGCTTGAGTACATACATAGGATTAGAGTGGAAAGTAGTGTGGCCTATGTAGCATCTTGGTACGTATGGTTTACACGAAATTCACAACTAGATGAGGTTTTCTTGAGAGATGTTCTGATTTGCGCGTCTTGTGCATTTCGGAGTGTTAACCTAGAAAGTTACCGACTCTGGTGACCGATCATTGAGGATCTTAGTGGAAACATCCCTCTTTAGTGGTGACAGTGGCAGACCACATTCTGTGGCAAACCCATTCGCACCCGAGGGCCCACTTTGGAACTTGCATAGGATGGCCATTATTTTTGGGGAATCAGTGGACGTTCTCTTTGTTTGGCGATAATATTGTACCCCGAGGGATGAATGTACTATTGCTTCTCAAAATAGAGAATCTGAAACTGAGGAACCGCTGTTTTAGTACCCACATGTGAGTATGGGCGGGTGTTTACAGGTTTGCAGGTGACCATGCCTCCCACATACCCTGATATTCTGGTACTTTCACAGACAGATGATGTAACCTATTACAGTCAGGGGGTTTATATCTGCAGTATTATTCTCAGATTTGTACAGACACCGTGCACACAGTCCAGCACAGACACAGAGAACGCTGATACCATGCTCTTTTTGCATTTCATTGTCATGTCATAATATTCATGTTTGTCATTTACAGGTGCTTATTACATTTCTGATTCCAATCAATGGGATCGACATAGACAGTAGCCAAGAGAAAGAACAATGTCGCCTACAAGTTCCCAGAACCTACTTTGGATTTGCTGAATAAGGTGATAGCTATGGCTGACCTGGGTGTTCTTGTCAACTTCCAGAAGAGATATGGGAAATTGGTTGAGATGGTCCGCAGTATCACACCGTATGAACATGACGCTCTTCACACTTTGCTACAGTTTTATGAGCCTTTGTTGAGATGCTTTCTCTTTCCTGATTACATTTTGATGCCTACTTTGGAAGAGTTCTCATTTATTTTGGGAATTCCGGTCGAATCAGCATTGCCATTCTTTTCTGGTAGTCATCCTAGCATAGAGGAGATTGCAGCTGCGGTACAGGTGAAAGATTCAGTGCTAAAAGGAACTGTGGCTATCAAAAATGGGGTCAAAGGTTTTCACTTAGCCTTTCTTACCGGTCAAGCTCAAGAGGCTGCTGAAGCAAAGGATTGGGCAATTTACAATTCCATCCTAGCTTTGTGCATATATGGCATCGTTCTTTTCCCTAATCAACCGGATTTTATGGATATGCAGGCTATAAGAGTTTTTGTTCTCAAAAATCTGGTTCCCACTTTGTTAGGAGATTTGTACTACTCGGTGCACTTCAAGAATGAAAAAAGAAGGGGAGGATCTGTCAACTGTTGCACTCCACTTTTATCTCATTGGTTTTTGAAGCATTTACCTCAAACAGGTGCTTTTGTAGATACAAAGGATTCCTTAAAATGGTCCAAGTGGATAATGGGATTAACTGCTAATAACATTGCCTGGTTTGATCTTAAGTTGTTGGGAATAGAGATTATCACCAGTTGTGGGAATTTTCCCAATGTGCCTCTAATTAGCAGGAAAAGGGGAATCAACTATAACCCGATCCTGGCCATTAGACAGTTTGGATACGCTTCCAGGTATCCTCCCACAGATCGGGATGTTGAGAAATCTTTGTTCTTTACTGGGACTGAAAATGAGGAAATGCTGCGAGAAGTTGTGAATGCTTGGAGGCACCAGCGTAAAACAGGAAAAACAATTTTTGGAAAAATGGATTGCAGATCTTATCCTGATTACGAAAGATGGATTGAAATGAAGGTAAACGAATTACTCTTGCCTTTTTCAAGGGAACCCCCTCTATATCCCGTAATGCCAGAGCAGCCTACCACGGTAGCCATCGAGGAGTTTGAAAAGCTGCAGAAGTTGGTGAAGGAACTTCGGGTGGAGAATTCAGATCTGAGTAGTCTTTTTCAAAATGCTCTGCATGCCAACAAAGAGTTGGAGCATAAAGCCCAAGACGCCGGAAAAATCTTAGCTGCAAGAGAAAAGAATTTTGCCGAAAGAGCTCAATATTTCTAGAAAATCAGTAAGGGTGTCGATGCGTCCATTCAAGCTCATAAGAAGACCAAACAGACTTTAGCCCGGACCAAGGACACGCTAGCCAAGTTTCAGCAAGCCTGGGATGAGGTTAGGATCGAAGACGCAGAGTTGCAGGAACAGCTAAAGATCAAGGATGACGAGCTTAAAAAGGCACATGAACTAAGAAGGAAGTATCGGGAGAACCTTGCAAAATTCAAGAGCAATTGGAAAGCGCCAGAGAGGAGCTAAAGGTTTCCAAGATGGAGCTTGAAGAGGCTATGGCAGATATGGGGAAACTCAAAATGCAAGCCGGCGTGAAAAGACATAAAGGAGTCTGTGATGATGAAGCTCTCCTGATGCATATGGATTCGCTGACTGAAGCCCTAGCGAAAAGAGATGTTCTGATTAAGGAGTTAATCGAAAGACCAAATCACTAGCGCACTCGCATACTCTTCGAGGAGGTCAAGTATTCCAGCGAAAAGTTGAAGGACTTGGAGTTATCAGATTGACAGTTTTTCTCTCTTTCTCTTAATGTAGTGTTGTTGATGGATATCATCAGGCCTGTTGATGAATCCACTATTTTGATGTATATTGTTTGAACTCATTGTTGAACGCTATGCATATGTTTGGATCCTTTTTAATTGAAACAAGCAGTTTATTCAGAAATTTTCCTTTGGCAGTTATCTGTACACAAGCACATAGTCACGACACGTCCCTTCATATCACGATTTCTGATCTTCAGATTTCTGTGGTTAAGATTGGAATCAGGGTGTAGGGCACCTCGGAAATGATAAACATGGCATTTGCATTGCGTTTTCCATATAATTTTTGCATGACAGGTACTTGTTACAAGTCCTCTAACCTTTATTTGGTTGCAGGCACAATAGCTGATATCCACATCCACCGATACGCAACTCGCAGAAACCAAGCTAAGATCATGGATCAAATGCAAACTAAATTGACTGAGCTGAGGAATAGGATGGACCAGTTCATGGCGTTAATGACTGGTATGGCCCAAAATCAGGAAAGACTCAGGGCAATGGTCGAGTGACCAGAGGTAGAGGTGCAGAATGGCAACATTAATAATAGAGGTCATAGAATTGTTGATGAGACTGGTAATCAGACTGGCGTTAATGCAGGCGGAGACCCTCCTAGAAATAATGGGGTTCGTCATGTTGTGGAAGATAACCAAGATGAGCAGTTCACTCTGTTAGATGCTGAAGATAAGAACACTCGCAGGTTCGACGAGCTCGCTGAAAAAATTAGGTCCATTGAATCTCAAAACACTCTTGGTTTTGATGTTTCCGACTTGGGGTTGGTACCTGGAGTAAGAATCCCACACAAGTTCAAGCCACCAACATTTGACAAGTACAATGACACTACTTGTCCTAAAACCCATCTTCAATCCTATGTGGGGAGGATAGCCGCTCATACTGAATGATGAGAAATTGTGGATGTACTATTTTCAGGACAGCCTTACTGGGGCATCTCAAGAGTGGTATATGAAGTTGAGCAGGACATCTGTAAGGAACTGGAAGGAGTTAGCCCAAGCTTTCGTCAAGCAGTATCAATACAACATGGACATGGCTCCAAACCGTACTCAGCTACAGAGTATGGCTCAGAATGCGAAGGAAAGTTTTAAAGAATATGCTCAAAGATGGCGCCAGTTGGCTGCCATGGTTCAATCTCCTCTGCAGGACCGAGAGATGGCCGACATGTTTATGGGTACTCTTCAGGGAACTTATCTTGATAGGTTGGCTGCCTGTCATTCAACTGGGTTTGCAGACATTGTAATCGCTGGGGAAAGGATTGAAAGTTTGTTGAAGCTCGGAAAAATACAAGATGTCAGTGGTGCTAGTTCTTCAGGAGTGAGGAAGCCATTTGCTGGAGATACCAGAAAGAGAGAGGGGGAGAGCAGTGATATTTATAAGAATAGAGGAAGAGGTAGAGGCTATCAAGGTTCCTATAATCAGGTTGTTGTTGTAACCATTCCTAGTTCATAAGTTCAGTCACAGCCATAGCAACAGAATGTGCAGCCACAGAATAATCAACAGCCACGGAGATCATATTAGCAAACACAAACTGACAGGCATAAGGACACTTTGCCTTTGACTTACGCAGCTTTATTACCTCGATTGTTGAAGCTTAATCTGGTGGAGCTTCGTACGATGGGTTCGGCTCTTGCTGTATTACCAAAGGGCTATGATGCTAATGCTCGCTGTGAG
Source organism: Lathyrus tuberosus (assembly GCA_022829125.1). Taxonomy (NCBI): domain Eukaryota; kingdom Viridiplantae; phylum Streptophyta; class Magnoliopsida; order Fabales; family Fabaceae; genus Lathyrus; species Lathyrus tuberosus. The sequence continues at coordinate 3,036,657 of JALAZF010000179.1, forward strand.
TTTCATTCTGGGGCTCCAGGTCATACTATTGAAAAGTATCGGGCATTTCAGCATAAGGTACAGGATTTGATTGATGCCAAGGCAATTAATTTCTCAACTCCACCAAATGTGCTCCAGAATCCCATGCCTAATCATGATGTGCCAAAGGTCGACGCCATTGAAGATGGGAAAGTTTTGAATTTGGTAACTGATGTGAACAGGGTGAAGACTCCTTTGAGTTTTATGAAGGCTCGGTTGTTGAAGGGGCAAGTGTTCCCAGGCTGTGAAGAAGGTTGTGTTGATTGCAAGAATCAGAGTAATGGTTGTGATAAACTGAAGGCCGACATTCAAAATTTGATTGATGAGGGCTATCTACAGTTTGATCAGGGAGACAAAAAGGATGATGATGTGTCAATAGTTACCATTTATTTTACGCCAGCTGAAATTCGAGCGCCAGCGCCTACTGCTATCATTGTGCCTGATGTAGTGAGTCCTGTTACTATCACGGTACCAGGACCAGTTCCTTACACTAGTGAGCGGGCTATCCCATGGCACTACGGTGCAAATGTTTACTACCAAGGAGAAAAGCAAAAGGCGGAAACTCCAGCTGGGGGTAGTTCCTGCATTGATAATGTTGGAGGTCTTGGTGGCTTCACCAGAAGTGGACGCTTGTTTGCTCCACAGACTTTGAGAACTAATGCTAAAGCTGAGGCAGTAGCCAAAGCCAAGGGTAAACAGATGCCTACAGAGGATGTTGTTGTTCCTGAATCTGTGCAGAAAGGTACTTTTAAGAAAGAGGTTGAAGAGTTTATAAGACTTATCAAAAAGAGTGATTATAAAGTGGTAGATCAGTTGAACCAAATGCCATCAAAAATTTCTATCTTGTCGTTGCTTATGTGTTCTGCAGCTCATCGAGAGGCGCTTTTGAAGGTTTTGAATATGGCCTATGTACCTCAAGAGATTACTGTGAATCAATTGGAGTCGGTTGTTTCTAATGTCAATGCTAGCCATGGGTTAGGTTTTACAGATTTTGATTTGACTACTGAGGGTCGTAATCACAACAGGGCATTACACATCACCCTGGAGTGTAAAGGGGCAGTATTATCTCATGTGTTGGTGGACACGGGGTCTTCCCTGAACGTGTTACCAAAGAAGGCCTTAATGAAGTTAGACACTGACGAAATTATTCTAAGACCAAGTGATTTGGTAGTGAGGGTTTTTGACGGTTCGAAACGTTCTGTATTCGGAGAGGTAGAGCTCCCAGTAAAAATTGGTCCTCAGGTGTTTAAGTGCGTGTTCTACGTGATGGACATTCAACCCGCATATATTTGCTTGTTAGGAAGACCGGGCAGTGACATCTACGTTGCATAAAAAATTGAAATACGTGGTTGATGGTCAAGTGGTGACTGTGTGTGGAGAGGAAGACATCTCCGTAAGTCATTTTTCTACCTTTAAGTATGTGGAAATGGATGGAGAGATCCATGAGATGCTGAGTCAACCATTTGAGGCAGTCAATATTGGTGATTCGTCTTCACAGGCAGTATCTTCTCAGGGCGAAGAACAGGTGGGTACTTCTATTGCTTCTTACAGACAGGCAGTGGAAGTAGTCAAAGCAGGTAATGCCCAAGGCTGGGGCAAATTGATTGAAGTCTCTGCAAAGGAAGATAAGTTTGGTATAGGCTATAATCCATATTAAGCTGCTGCAACGGAGCACAAAGGGCCGATTACTTTCTACAGCGGGGGAATCATTAATCCAAACTAGATGTGCAATGCAAGTGAAGATGGCGTCGACAGTGATTGTGACCTCGACAATTGGGTGCGCCCGTGTGTACCGGGTCAAGAGCTGTGCAATTGGTCTGTTGAAGAAATTGTTCAACTTACTCTTCAAACAGAGTAATTTTCTTTGTTTTTCTCTGTTGCATGTTAAAATCCCGCGCTCTGCCCAAGGCATGTAGATCCATTTGTAGGACCTCATAATTGCATTTGCAAGGTTTTTATCATTAATAAAGGACGTTTTACATGCAAATTTTGTGTTCCTTGTCTTTCATTTTTATTTTTGCAGAAAAAACAATAAAATGGCAATGTTTTATTTTTGTTTTTGTTTCTTTTTTCAAAAAGTCTCATTCTAAAATAAAGCATAACCCCCAATCATGCAGACTCAATCACCTAGATTTCATTGATAACGATTCTGCTATGGCCATGTATGACTTTGATAATCCAATATATCAAGCCGAAGAGGGGGATGAAGAAGACAGTGAAGTTCCCGAGGAATTGGCCAGATTGTTGAAGCAGGAGGAGAAGGTCATTCAACCTCACCAAGAGACAATTGAGGTTATCAACATTGGTTCCGAGGACGCCAAGAAAGAGATTAAGATTGGAGCCAGTCTGCAGGGCGAGGTGAAGAAAGACTGATCAGTATGCTACGGGAATATGTTGACATCTTTGCCTGGTCATATCAAGATATGCCGGGGTTAGATACAGACATTGTTGTGCACAGGTTGCCGTTGAAAGAGGGTTGTCCTCCTGTCAAACAAAAGCTCAGGAGAACTAAACCAGAAATGGCTCTCAAGATCAAGGAGGAGGTACAAAAACAGTTAGATGCGGGATTTCTGGCCGTCACCAATTACCCACCATGGGTTGCAAATATCGTTCCTGTACCGAAGAAGGATGGTAAGGTTAGAATGTCCGTTGATTACCGGGATCTAAACAGAGCAAGTCCGAAAGATGACTTTCCTTTACCTCATATTGATGTACTGGTTAACAACACCGCTCAGTTCTCGTTATTCTCTTTCATGGATGGTTTCTCCGGGTACAACCAAATCAAGATGGCACCGAAAGACATGGAAAAGACAACGTTCATTACCCCGTGACGTACCTTCTGTTACAAGGTGATGCCTTTTGGGTTGAAGAACGCTGGGGCAACATATCAACAAGCTATGGTAACATTATTCCATGATTTGATTCATAAGGAGATTGAATGTTATGTGGACGATATGATTGCCAAGTCTCGAACAAAAGAAGAGCATCTGGTCAACTTGAAGAAGTTGTTTGAAAGATTGAGGAAGTTTCGTCTCAGGCTGAATCCGAACAAGTGCACTTTCGGAGTGCGGTCCGGTAAATTGCTGGGTTTCATCATAAGTGAAAAAGGAATTGAGGTTGATCCCGCCAAAATAAAAGCGATACAAGAAATGCCTGTACCAAGAACAGAAAAAGAAGTACGTGGTTTCCTGGGTAGATTGAACTACATTGCACGGTTCATATCTCACCTCACAGCCACTTGTGAACCAATAGTAAAGCTGTTAAGAAAAGAACAATCAGTCAGGTGGAATGATGATTGCCAAAGGGCTTTCGAGAAAATAAAATAATATTTGCGGGAACCTCCAATTCTCATGCCTCCAGTTCCAGGGAGACCATTGATCATGTATTTGACTGTGCTTGAAGGATCCATGGGTTGTGTTCTCGGTCAACATGATGAGACGGGTAAGAAGGAGCACGCCATCTATTACTTGAGCAAAAAATTCAATGATTGCAAATCACGATACTCAATGCTTGAGAGGACATGTTGTGCACTTGCATGAGCCGCTAAGCGATTGAGGTAGTATATGCTCACTCATACAACTTTGTTAATTTCAAAGATGGACCCTGTCAAGTACATATTTGAGAAACCAGCATTGACCGAACGGGTTGCACGTTGGCAGATGGTGTTGACTGAATATGATATCCAGTATACTTCTCAGAAAGCAATCAAATGAAGTATCCTGTCAGACTATCTTGCACAACAGCCTATTGATGATTACCAACCCATGAAATTTGATTTCCCTGATGAGGACATCATGTTTCTCAAAGTCAAAGACTGCGAGGAACCACTCCCGGAGGAGGGGCCAGACCCTGAATCCAAATGGAGTTTGATGTTTGATGGGGCCGTCAACATGAATGGATGCGGAGTTGGAGCAGTTCTTATCACACCAGAAGGTGTTCATATGCCTTTCACTGCCCGAGTAACTTTCGAATGCACCAACAATGAAGCAGAATATGAAGCTTGTATAATGGGGATAAAGGAGGCGATTAATTTGCGAATTAAGACCCTCGATATCTTCAGTGATTCAGCTTTGGTAATCAATCAAGTGAATGTGAACTAGTACACGCACCAGACACATCTGATTCCGTATAGAGATTATACGAGAAAACTGCTGACGTTTTTCACAACGGTAAAGCTGTACCATATTCCTCGAGATGAGAATAAGTTTGCTGATGCCTTGGCCACATTTTCTTCTATGATCAAAGTGCAAAGGTGGAATCATGTACCCAAGATTAATGTGTCTCGTCTTGACAGACCTGCACACGTATTTGCTGTTGACGCAGTGTCTGATGACAAGCCGTGGTTTCATGATATCAAGTGCTTCTTGAAGAGTCAAGAGTACCCGTCTGGGGCATCTACCAAAGATAAGAAGACTTTGAGGAGATTGTCTGGTAGCTTCTTCTTAAACCAGGATGACGTGTTATACAAACGGAACTTTGACATGGTTTTGCTCAGATGTGTGGATAGACACGAAGCAAACATGTTGATGCAAGAAGTGCACGAAGGCTCTTTCGGTACCCATGCCGGAGGACATGCAATGGCAAAGAAACTATTGAGGTCGGGGTATTATTGGTTGACTATGGATGCTGATTGTTGTTCATACGCCTGCAAATGCCACAAATGTCAGATTTATGCAGATAAAGTGCATGTTCCGCCGAATCCGTTGAATGTCATTTCTTCTCCTTGGCCCTTTACAATGTGGGGCATTGACATGATTGGAAAGATCGAGCCAACTGCTTCCAATGGCCATCGCTTCATCTTGGTAGCTATTGATTACTTTACCAAGTGGGTGGAAGTAGCGTCTTATGCTAACGTCACCAAGCAGGTGGTAGCCAGATTTCTGAAAAGAGATATCATCTGTCGCTATGGAGTGCCCGAAAAAATCATCACTGATAATGGTTCTAATCTCAATAACAAAATGATGGCAGAATTATGTCGGGACTTCAAAATTGAGCATCACAATTCTTCGCCATACCGTCCAAATATGAATGGCGCTGTTGAAGCGGCCAACAAGAACATTAAGAAGATTGTGCAAAAGATGGTGGTGACCTACAAAGATTGGCATGAGATGTTACCGTTTGCCTTGCATGGGTATCGAACATCCGTCAGGACATCTACTGGAGCAACACCGTTCTCACTTGTGTATGGTATGGAGGCAGTTCTACCAGTTGAAGTTGAGATTCCCTCGCTGAGAGTTATGATGGATGTCAAACTGGATGAGGCAGAATGGGTTCGCACCCGATTCAATGAGCTGAGCCTAGTTGAGGAAAAGAGACTAGCAGCTATTTGTCATGGTCAATTATATCAGAGGATAATGAAGCGAGCATTTGATCAGAAAGTGCGACCTCGGGAGTATCAAGTCGGTGAATTGGTACTTAGAAAGATCCATCCTCTAAACACAGATCACATGGGAAAATGGACACCAAACTATGAAGGTCCATATGTGGTTAAAAAGGTTTTCTCTGGCGGAGCCTTAATGCTCACAACCATGGATGATGAAGATTTTCCATCCCCTGTCAACTCAGACGCGGTCAAAAAATACTTCGCATAAAGAGACCCGCTGGACAGAAAAAAAAAGGAAAAAAAGTCCAGGCAAAAAAGGGCATCCCGCCGAACCATAAAATCAGAATAAAAGGGTTCGGGCAAAAATTAGGGATATAAAATAAAAAAAAATTGTACACCCGGTGAGTTGAAAATCCGCAAGGACAACTCAGGCAAGAAAGGGTATCCCGGTGGATTGAAAACCCGAAAAGGGCGGTCCATGTAAAAGAGGGATTAAGCGAAGACTGCGATCTGAGTCGTCTGTACTGCCTCATCGTTTCACTCAAACTGGCAATCTCCAAAGGGTAGGAATCGGTCCAATCATTCTCCTCAGAAAGTGAAGATAATCGGAAAGTCTTGAAGACATACTGGTCATAGCAGAATTGAAACTCAGTGAAACGCCATTTTCACATTGCCATTAGGATAGTTTCTTTTCTCAATTTTTAGCGATCACCTCTTTCCAGGGATTGCTTCCTGATGTACTTGCCTATTCTAGGCCTTTCAATCAATAAAGTTGATTATTCAGTCAAAAAGCTTCCTATTTGTTTTCATTTTTACTGTTTTGTTTGCAAAAAACGTCCGAATGTTTGATGAAAAAACATTGCATTGTTGAAAACATTGAGGCGTTATAATAACATGCGCAAGGAAAACATTTAAAATTGCTTTGAATGTTGATTAACCCTGGACGGTGGATTCAAACCATGCAATCTCCGGGACATATGTGTGCATTTCTCTTGTTGCAGGTTTACATTCAGAAGCCTAACATGGAGTCATTTTCAGCGCCAAGCATTGTTGGATACTCCCCCCAACAAGTGATGGTTTAGAGGTGGATTTTTTTCAGCACGGCGTATACGTGCTTATCTGTTGCTTGCAGAACACCGGGTCAATCGTGTTTAGGAAAGGGTTCACATGTCACCCTTTTGTCACAACATTTACTGATTGAGTCCATCGTTCGGTTTACAGTCGCTCACGGCGATTCGATATCGAAAAGTTAATTGCCACCGGGTATCGTGGTATCTTATTAAGTCGATTCTCTCATTCAGTACTTCCAGCAGCTACAAGCTTTTCTGTGTCGATAACGGTTGCAAATTCCCCAGTAAAGTTGCTTCGCAGACCTTGCAGCTAATGTTCAAGACTCAGTGAGTGTCCAGGAGTTGGAAGATGCCAAATCTTCTGTAAAATCCTCTTAGGACGATTTCGTCATATCAAGCCTTGTAATCTGGGGCAAAAGCGAGTTTGTGACCCTTCCCAAGCATGGGGCAGCGTGAAATCCATCCAACAAGATGCGTTCCAGATCTATTATCTCCAGTCGAGTGACCTCTTGATTATTGTATTCTTAGCTCAAGTCTCGGCATTTGCTTAAGAGTTTGAAGATGCTTGGTCTTCTGTAAAATCCTCTTAAGAGGCATTCCCCAGCACGAGACGCTTTGAAGCGGTTCTCCCCAGTAGAGTTTGTTGTAAACTCATTATCCCCAGTGGAGTCGTCAAGCGGAAGTTTGCCTAGCATGGGGCATTGTGGCACATATTCTAAGCTCGATAGCTTTGCTCCTCAACAGATTACCGTGGATTTTTTTGTGTTTTCCCAGCAGATCTCTAGGGTTTCTTTCCCAACATATCGCAACAGAACGTCTTCCAACCAGGATTTGCGTGTCCTCGACGGAGTAGCTCTGATCCCCAGTAAGATCGTATCCCTGGCAGTTTGTTCTCAGCGAGAAGAGATTATAAATTCATTGCTTAGCAACTAGGGCTAAATACGGTTGTATCCCCACAGAGTTCAGCATTGAATCTTGTCAGTAATACTCCCCAGCTGAGTTGTTCTTTCTCCCCAACAGAATCTCTCCCTCAGCAGAGTGTTAGTACATTCTTTCCCCAGCCAAGTCGGAAAGTTGTCATTCCTCCAGCGGAGTTGCTATGATCAGAATTCATCTCCAGACAAATGAAATAATTCCTGGCAGAGTTATCACTCCCCTATATCTCAAAGTCCAATTTATTTTTTGCAAGCATGGTAATTCGAAGCAGACGAATTATTCGTATTTTCTCCAGCAAAGATATTATCCTTTCAGGAGCTTCTGAGATCAAATCAATGATCATTGTTCCCCAAGCAAAGTTTTTAATGACTTTTTTCCTCAGCAGAACGTCATTCATAAAGTTCTCATCCCCAACGGAGTTCTATGAACTGAATAATCTCTCTCTAGGGCAGAGTCATTCCAGTGGAAACTTCTTCAACAGGATCATCATGCCTCAACGCATCTGCAAGCCAATTTATTTTTGGAAATTTGTGGTAAGCGTTATCCCCGGCAGAAGGGTTAATCCCCACAGAGCAATAGAAGGATTGAACAATGATCTTTTCCCCACGGAGTTGGGTTCCTCGTCCGGAGTCTCTTTTGCACTTGCATATAGTTTGAATAGCATTTTTCTAAAGCGTAGCATTCCATTGATATGGAGCATTACGGAAAAACTCAAACATATGCATACGAAACATAAGCCAGGTTCAACCATTTACCTGCAAGCCAGAGCAATTCACAGACAAAACATTGTCGTGAAATCCCAGCAAAGCTTACTATAACACTTGGTCATACAATGTTAATTCAATACCCGTCCGTATTAACCTTGGACCTCCGTCTGTGTCCTTTCAACGCTCGTTCGTGTTCTTTTGACATTCGTCCATACCCTCTTGCATTTCCTCAATACTTCGGCCGTATTGATTTTAAACACTCGTCTGTGTTCCCTTAACACTCGTTTGTGTTCGGTTAACATTTCAGTCACTGGTAGAGGTGTCTTTTGTGGTAACTGTCTCTTTCAGCACCTGTCGGTGTTTGAACTTTTCAGCCAATACCCGTCTGTATTGACCTTGGACATCCGTCCGTGTCCTTTCAATGCTCGTCCGTGCTTAAACCCCTTATTCTCAATATCCGTCTGTATTGACCTCTTAGACACTCGTCCGTGTCCTTTTTAGCGTTTTAATCCCCAATGAGATCACTTTACAAACTTTCATTTTTCAATACCCGTCCGTATTGCCTTTGAGACACCCGTCCGTGTTCTTTCAGCACCCGTCCGTGTTTGAGTCCTTTATTTTCAATACCCGTTCGTATTGACCCTTTTCAACCCCCGTTCGTGTTTGAACTTTTAAGCCAATACTCGTCCGTATTGACCTTTGAGATACTCGTCCGTATTTTCTTAATCATCGTCCGATAGTCATTCGTATTGTCGACTTGGTCGCTCGTCGTGTTCCTTTGATGATTGTCCGATGCTCATTCGTATCGCTGACCTGAACACTTGTGTGTGTTCCTTTTCTTAATCATCGTCCGATACTCGTTCGTATCGTCGACTTGGTCACTCATCGTGTTCCTTTGATGATTGTCCGATGCTCGTTCGTATCGTTGACCTGAACATTTGTGTGTGTTCTTTTCTTAATCATCGTCCGATACTCATTCGTATCGTCGACTTAGTCACTTGTCGTGTTCCTTTGATGATTGTCCGATGCTCGTTCGTATCGTTGACCTGAACACTTGTGTGTGTTTCTTTATTAGCCATCGTCCGATACTCGTTCGTATCGTCGACCTGGTCACTCGTTGTGTTCTTTTGATGATTGTCCGATGCTCGGTCGTATCGTTAACCCGAACACTTGTGTGTGTTCTTTTCTTAATCATCGTCTGATACTCGTTCGTATCGTCGACCCGGTCACTCGTCGTGTTCCTTTGATGACTGTCTGTTGCTCGTTCGCATCGTTGACCTCAACACCCGTCCTTGTTTTCTTTCCGTACTCGTCCGTATCCCTATTTCGATACACGTCGTATCAATCTATGCCGTTATTTGCTGATACTTCCAGAGGGGTTTATATCCCTTTTCTTCTTCATTCAGCATGCAAATTTGCTAGTGGTTTTGGTATTCAATCACAATTCACCTTAATTGTATGAATAGCCGTTGCTTTCATCCTTCTCAGGTTAACTGATGATTGAATAGGGTCAGCTGTAACACCCCAAAATTTGCCCTCTTGATTTTTATCTAGCTTATGTTTCATTGCATTGCAGTTAGATCTCATTTCATCTCATATTGCATAAGGGCATGTGATCAGTGGCCTTCAGAGCATTGATTTCCAAAGCAAGAGAGCAAGATCCAAGGGTCTCCCAACAAGCCTCAAGGGTATCTTATATCATATATCCTCTCACTTTGATCCCACAAGTCATTGGAAGATGGGAATTCATCAAGAAGATTGAGCAGTTCATCACCTCCTATCAAAAACAGTCCAAATTAGGGTTTGTGGTTCAAGCAGTCTCCTGATGAAATTTTGGTGCAAACTTGATCTCAATGTCTTCTACATGATGTCAAGTGTCTAAGGATGGAGGATTGCCCATTGGTTCATTTCAGAAGAGGTTCAATTGGTCAGTTGCTTGAGAATCAAGAAATTGGGGGAAAAGTCAACTGTGCAGTGGAAAAAGTCAACTCCTGACTTTTTAAGGTAAAATTCATGAAATTCAATATACATATGTTCAATGGACAAGATTTGATCAAGAAATGATAGAGGAATCATCAAAAATCAAGAAATGTACAAAGTTTCCATTTTTAGAAACTTAGGGTTTCCAAAATTGGCAAGTTTTGGACCATTTTGCACTACACTTCAAAGCATTCTTTCTCCAAGATAAAAGCTTCAAACTTCAAACCCAAGTTGAGCCAATTAAAGACCATATTCCAAGCTTCAAATCCATATAAAGAACGCTTCCATTGGATCAAAATTGAGAGAGTTATGATCAATCAAAGTGGGGCAAAATCAAGGCAAATCTCAAGTCATGGCAAGGCAAGTTCAGGCCTCTAGGCCATAATTTCATCAAACACTTGGTGTGCCAAATATCAAGCTAATTTTCTCCATCAATAAGGCTTCAAATGAAAAATTATTGAACATCAAAGTTGTTCCTTTCCATGCCCTCTACAATGTTCATGTTAATTATTTTTTCATTTGAACAAGTTATAAAGGTCTTATGATGGCCCAAACATGGAAGCTCCACTCTGAAATTGCCATAGGCCATGATGCCATGCACGCAACAAGTTGCCACGCCCATGCATCTATTTTGATTCCTTGGTTTTTAAGCCATGTTCAAGTATGTTAAAGGTCTCCATTCAATTTGATTTCCATACCAAACTTCTACCATATTTCCTCTTTCTAATGACACCAACATCTCATCAAACCATGCATCCAACACAAAGAATTCCATCATCAAACTTCCCTGTTTTCATTGAAACCATGCTGCCAAGAATAGAGTGTTTTGCATTGATATTGGTTGGTTCACATCAGTTTGCACGCAGACACTCATCATACATTGCCTCATTTGAGCACACATGTTTCTTACACACTATGCATCATGCTACACCATACATTAAAGAGGAAAGTGAATAAACTTGCTTTGCAAGCCTTGCTGCAAAATCAGAAACATCACCACCTCTCATTTCATCACCCTCACCATGAGCTACATAAACCTCTCCACACTCTAACTTCACTCACCAACTCGTGCATGACCAACTTAACTCAGTTAGTTAGCTCAGACTCAGTTAACTAACTGAGTTAACTTGAGTTCCAACTGTTAACTGAACTAGTTAAACATTAACCCCACCTATATAAGCAAAAGTCTAACACAATTGACAGGGCTTCATTCATTTTCACAAATTTCACCAATCGTTCTCACTTTTTCTCTCTGAACTTTCTCCCTGAGCTCTCTCTCATTGCACGATTTCTTCTTCATTTCATCATCATCATCATCAAGTGTTCATTATTGATCAAGAACAAGCTGAAACAAGATGAATTTCTCAAGTGCAATCTCACTTCAGATTTGATTTTCTCTCTGTTTTCATCAAGATTCGAAGCTTTAGAGCATTTATTTTGCTCTTAGAGAGATCAAGATCAAGTTCTCCTCTCTGGTATTCTTGTAGATTCAAGAGTTCTTCAAGTTTTAGGTTCCTATTTCTCAACTTTTTCTTGTATTAAATCACTGATTATAGCTTGTTTTTGTTGATAATGGCTTAATAGGAGCAGTGTGAGTGATCGGGCTAGTTGATAGACCTCTTAGAGGTGCAGATCCAAACTTAGGGCAAAATGTTTGTGATCGTTTCTTGCTGTGTGTGCATGATCTGTGAAAAATACTTTTGGAATCGTTATCTACGTAAGTTCAGCTTTCGAATGGTGTATGGTTTGTGATTTTCTAGAGAATTTGAGGATTGCAGGTGGTGGTGCGTCGCCGGAGAAGATGACCGGAGGTCCTTCTCCGACCGGTGAGTTTTATTTAGGGTTTAATCTTCAGTTTAAATTATGGCCATTGGATCTTTATGCGTGAACGACTAGGATGGTGCCAGCGAATAAATGAAGGAGTGTCTCCCTCACGTGCCTCCTCTTTCTCTCTGAATGCTTGTATGTGTGTACGTTCATGTTTGTTATTGTATGCGTGCATCATGAAGCGTTAGATTTGATTGATTACCTGATTATCATGCGTTGACTTGTTCTAGTGGTTGTGATTGAATCCACGTGTGACTGAGCATACACCTTAACCACACACACACACGCGCGCATTTGGACTAGACTCTTAATTGCTATCTGTACCCCCATGTTCTGAGCCCAAACCATTTTTAAACTGCAAATTTACTTTCGCCACACCCCCTGCATCATTTTCTTTGTATTTTAATTTCTTTTTTTATATTGTTTCATTTTCTTTTATTATAAATATTAATTCAACTCTAAAAATTCTAAATAAATTCACCAACCATCTTGACACATAAAACTAATTTTCTATAATTTTTAATTCTGATTTTAGTACTTTTTACTTATATTTTCAGAATTTATTTTTAATTTCTTTTTTAAATGATGTTCTTCATTGGTAATTGAACTTCCCCATTTTATTTCTCTTAACTCATATACTCTTTTGCATTCATTCTTTTTGCAGTTGTTGAATAACATCTGAAAGCATCTAAAAACATTTTCATTTTATTTTTAAAGTCATTTGATCTTAGGTTTTGATATGAATATGTGAGCTTTCTTTTGATGTGTCTCAATGAGACTTTGTGATACCTTTTGATCATGTTTACTTTTGAGTTTTGCCATGAGTTTTGATACATGCTTAGCCCCTGACTTAGGCTAGTTGAAACCTATGTTCATATTTTTGTTCATGTGATTTAGTAATTATTTGATACCTTGCATTTGAAGCAACATTTGTACATATTATTCTACATCCATCTTACATGATTTTGATGAGGCACTTGTGCCATCTTGTCTTGTTTGCTTCGTGTGAGATTATAGGGTTTGTTTAGAATATTATAGATCCCTCTTGGTTCATTTCTAAGTCATTATGATTTGTGCTTACCTTTGAGGTGTGTTTATGCATTTTAACTTGCATTTTTGACCTAATTCCATATCTCGTTTCTTCTTGTGCTCTACATGATTTGTGTTTGCATTGTGTATGCCATTTCATTCATGTCATTTGCATATCATTAATTGTATGCTACTGGTCCACATGTATTCATATTCATTTCATATGTTATGCAACTTTAACATGTAAGTTGGTGCATCTAATTGAAACTTGTTTCTCTCTTTTTCATTTCTTCTTCATCTTGTTTCTTCCACTTGAATCATTTCATCCATGACTTGTATGATGGTTCATATGCATTATAATACATTCATAAATGATGTATGCTTCTGACCTTGACATTTCTTTAAGCATAAATACATGTTCATCTTGCACTTTTATTCATCTTTTCTCATCTACTTTCATGGTGCATTTCTTTGATGTTTAGGGCATTGTTTGTGCAAAGTTTGATTGTGTTTGGTACCTTAACTTTAGAGGACTCTCTTAGGGTATAAGTTCTGACTTAGAAACTTTATCAACCTTTAGGATATTTCTTCTTTAGTTCTTAACTTGTTTGATCTCTACTTGTTATCCTTTCTTTATTTCCTTACTTGTAAATTGTTTTTGCTAACATTTTCAGGGGCTAATGGTAAGTCAAGTGTGTGGGTGTGCACCCACATACAACCTTTTCTTTCATCTCTTTTAAGCTTTCAATTTTTGTTTGTGATAAGCATCTAATGCTTTCTTTGTTCAATCTCTTCCATCCCCTTTGAGTTCTTAACTTAACTTCCATCTTGGAAGTAAGTTAGAATTCACTCTTCTTCTCTTTTCTTTTAGAGTTAGGTTTCTAAACCACACTTAACCATTAGGAACGTCCATGTATGATAACTTTAGGGTTTGAATCTTAGTCTCCCTCATTAGATTTTACCTTTCTTAACCTTTGACTCTCTCTTCTTCTCATCTCAAAATAAAAAGCAAAAACACTTAATAAAGGCATAACATATATTGTATTTGAGCCTTTCATGTGAGAATAAGATAGTGAGGGCCTTCTCTCACTTTCTTAGAATGTTTAGCATACGTCTCGTCTTGGGTCGATATGCGAGGCATTCGATCCTACGTGAAAGACTTAAATACAATATGCGTTGTAAACACAAAATAATCAAAACATTTCTTCTTAAAAGACAAAAACAAACAAACTCTTTTCTCATCTCCTTCATTCTATTCCTTAAGGACTCGTCATGTCCATTCCATCGCAAACAGGTAACCCCTAAGTCTCCACACAGCGAGCTGCAACACCTAACTGCTGGGACGTGCACTCTGACGTTTCCATTCGAGCACTTCTTTTATTTTCCCTTCATTTGTTTCTCGTTCTCTTTCCATTCTTTTTCAAGTATCTTTTCTATCACCCTTTGAGCATTACAGCGAGCGTGGATCCCATCGGGTACGATGGACGCGTGGGGGTGCTAATACCTTCCCTTCGCGTAACCGACTCCCTTACCCATTCTCTTTGGTTCACGAGACCTTGTTCTTTCCTTCCTCCCGGGTTGTGCAGCATTACCTTTCCCTTTCTTTGGGATAAAAATGCCTGGCTGGCGACTCTTCTTTCTTTCTTCCGCGCCACTTTCGCGTTTGTACTTGGATGAAAATCCCGAGAGCGACAATATGAAGTCTTGTTTAATGAACCTCCTTCTTTAGTCCATTTAAAAGTTTTTGGGTGTTTATCTTTTGCTACTTCCTTACAAGCTCGTAGAACAAAGTTTAATTCTAGAGCTAGAAAGGTTGTTTTCATTGGATATAATGATGGTGTGAAAGGCTATATACTCTATGATCTTCAAACTCATCAGATATTCATTTCAAGGAATGTGGTTTTTTATGAAACTACATTTACTTTCAAAACCGATAACCATTCCTCTGATGTAGCCTTAAATCCTACTCAATGTCTTGTTGACTATTCTTCTGACACTCAACTTTTTCCTTCTAGCACACAGCCCAGCACCACTGATCTATCACTTTCTCTGATATCACTGATAATAATGGTGCCATTACTTCTCCCCTTACAGTCAACTCCCTAAGTTCCAGCCCCCCACACATTAGCCCCACTGATTTGTCACATCACAACACCTTTAACTCTACTCCTATGTCTGTACCTTCTACTGATGTTGACCTTATTCACCATTCTACTCCTCCCTGTAGTTCTGAACATAGTACACAAAATACTGAACCTGGTCCTACCACTACACCTACTAATGAACAATATATTACAGAACCTACACCTCATCCTCTAATTAATTCTCTACCCAATCCCCAATTATCCAATGCTCCCTCTCAGAACTCTGATACTCCTCAGACTTCTGAATCCACTCAATTACCCTCTAGACACTCACCTAGGACATCTCGTCCTCCTTATTACTTAAAAGACTACCATTGCTATTCCACATCATATACTACTTCCTCAAAAAATTTATATCCTTTATCATCTGTTCTTACATATGATCATTGCGCACCTTCTTATAAGCATTTTTGTTTATCTTTCACTTCTAATGTTGAACCAAAAACATTTAACCAAGCAATCAAATTTGATTGTTGGAAAGATGCTATGAATGTTGAGTTACATGCTCTTGAGGCAAATCATACATGGAGTGTAGTTGATCTTCCACCAGGAAAAATTCCTATTGGATGCAGGTGGATTTATAAGATAAAATACAAGGAAGATGGCTCCATTGAGAGGTATAAAGCTAAGTTGGTAGCTAAAGGTTACACACAAATGGAGGGCATTGATTATTTTGATACCTTCTCACCAGTAGCCAAAATCACAACTGTTAGGGTCCTATTGGCTGTTGCTGCAATCAAGGGTCGGCATCTAGAGCAGTTGGGTGTCAATAATGCATTTCTTCATGGTGATTTACATGAAGAGGTATACATGAGCCTTCCTCTTGGTCTTTCCACATCCAATTCTTCTCAAGTGTGCAAGCTTCAGAAATCCTTATATGGACTCAAACAAGCAAGTAGACAATGGTACTCTAAACTCTCTTCTTTTTTAGTCTCTTTGGGTTATTCTCAATCTCAGGCTGATCATTCCTTATATGTGAAATCTCACAAGGATTGCTTCACAACCATACTTGTCTATGTGTATGACATTGTTATTGCTGGTAATTCTACTCATGAGATTCACTTTGTTAAAGAAGTCCTTGACCAGAAGTTTAAAATCAAAGACCTTGGGCAACTCAGATTTTTCTTAGGTTTTGAAATTGCTAGATCATCTAAAGGCATTTTCATGAACCAAAGAAAGTATTCACTTGAATTGTTGGAAGACACTGGTTTTTTGGCTGCTAAACCATCTCTGGTTCCATTTGATCCCAACCTCAAATTATCTCCTATTGAGGGTGAATCTCTAGCAGACCCCACTTCTTATAGAAGGTTCATAGGCAGACTGATATATTTGACTAACACAAGGCCTGACATTTCTTTTGCAGTACAACATCTTAGTTAATATGTTTCTAATCCTCTTGATTCCCATTATCAGGTTGCTACAAAGGTCTTAAGATTTCTTAAATCTGACCCTACTAGAGGTGTTTTCTTTTCTGCCTCAAGTTCCCTCAAACTCTTTGCTTTTGCAGACTCTGATTGGGCTAGATGTCCAACAACCAGAAAATCCATAACTGGTTTTTGTGTTATGCTTGGTTCATCCCTTATATGTTGGAAGAAACAAAATACAGTGTCCAGATCATCCCTCATGACTACATTTCCAAATCCTACCTCTGTGTATTGTGACAGCAAGTCTGCAATCTACCTTTCCCACAATACGGCCTTTCATGAAATAAGTAAGCATATAGAGTTGGATTGTCATGTATTGAGAGAGAAAATTGGCTCCAAGCTCATTCATTTGCTCCCTATATCTACTAATGCTCAGCTGGTTGATGCCTTTACCAAACCATTATATTCTCCAGCATTTTCCTCCATTATGACCAAGTTAGGACTTTGCAGCCTCCATAGTCCAACTTGAGGGGGGATATTAGTTTACATTACTTACTACTTGCATTTATTAACATAGCTGTCATTTATTTCTAGCTAATGTAAATTTATTGTTGAGCTGGCTTGTTGTAATAGGCTCACTTTCATTGTATATATACCTTATTCTTGTATTGTAAATGTGTGCTAAGTACAACAGATAAGCATTTTTCACTTCTTCTTCTTCGATGAGCAAGTTAAGCATTTTCTGTTACACTGTAACCGTTTTCTGTTACAAGTATTTGGCCATTGTTGACAAGCATGAAAGTTTTTTTCAAGAATTTCTAATTAACATCATCGATAAAAGTAAGTTAGCTTTTTTGATCTATGGAAATAGTAAAAATAATAAAAGAGGCATTGGTTTAAAAAAATGCAAGTCTCAAAATCGCATAATCAAAGTGCTTTAGTTTTTATTGTATCAAAGGTGTTCATGATAATAAAACTTGTTGACCATTTCTTAATACACCGCCCTAGTTTCTAACACAACACGTGAAATTATTTTTTTGCCCCCCAGTTCCGGATGTGCACATCCAGACGCACCATTTTATTAAAAAACGTTGCCTTGTTCCGGATGTGCAAATCCGGAATGACAAATTACGCGTATTCCGGATGTGCACATTCGGAAAAATGGCTGAAACTTAAAAAGGTATAATAATAATATATTTATTTTAAGAAATAATAATAATATGTATTTTAAAAGAATAACGATCAACAATAAAACATTACTTCTTTGATGTTATCCGAACTCCCAAATCTATCCTCGAAGATTGTATGACAAATCAAGATCAACAGTAAAACATTTCTTCTTTGACGTTATCCGAACTCCCAAATCTATCCTCGAAGATTGTATGACAAATCAAAATCAACAGTAAAACATTTCTTCTTTGACGTTATCCGAACTCCCAAATCTATCCTCGAAGATTGTAGGACAAATCAAGATCAATAATAAAACATTGCGAGGAGATAATTCAAGATCTCTTTAAAATAACAGTGGATCCTTAGAAGGGAAATCGGCCCGCTGGAATGATAAGATAATTTTGTTAGATTTGTGTATTCCTCGTGATAGGATAATTCAGGGAGTGGTGTGTGGCTTTCTATAAATCAACTGGGTTTAAGCCTAAAAGGATTATATTTTACAGGTTCGCGTTGTTTTTTTCTAAATGATACATACTGATGTATATTGATGCATATGTATATATTATACTGTTTCAATGTCATTTATCTTGGATAACGTCAAAGAAGTAATGTTTTACTGTTGATCTTGATTTGTCCTACAATCTTCGAACCTGGAAAATATAATCCTTTTAGGCTTAAACCCAGTTGATTTATAGAAAGCCACACGCCACTCCCTGAAAGCCATAATGGTAAATAATAATGATTTATTTATGCATTCAAACACTTTTCTTGTATCATGTAAGTTAGTAACTACTTTCAATAACGAAAAGGGTTTATCTCCAAAATATATTGAGTCCTAACTTTATCAAAATGCTGAAGACAACCATTATATTGACGGAGAGGCTCCAACCCTAGAGTTTGTTATAACTTCTGATGACATTACTGCTACTGGTGCACCAGCCACATTACTTATTTTCAATAACGAAAAGGGTTTATCTCCGAAATATATTGAGTTCATCTGTAGTGTTGGACGATCAACAAAGAAAGATAATAGGAGCAGTGGTTACACTGGAGAGAAAGGATCAACAAAGTTTTCTATTGAAGAGATACGAAGAACAAAGTTTTCTATGGGCGGGAAACCTAATCCCTTCTCGGTCCCCTCATTCGAATGTATATTAACTTGCAATGTTTATGTGCAATGTTTAGTTTCCTATTTGACTTTTTTTATTATCTTAAGGTATTACAGTTGACAAATCTCAAGGTATTATTTTTCCAGTATTGAAAAAGTTTGAGACTGGAGACTGCTCTTGGTTAAGTGCGGGTGTGGATGATGTCACTTTAGAACTTAAAGCACCTCTACTTGAAAGTGTTTACATAAGACAAAATTCTAAGTCACTGACTCGCGAGCCATGTCTCTGCAAAATCAAACTTTCTGATTCAAATCTGAAAGAATTCACAACAAAAGATGAACAATGTATAATGTGTGATGAGCCTGTTTCTCTAATTTTTGTCATCCAGTTTCGGTTACAACCAAATCCCACACTTGTACCTTAATTTGCAATGTTGAGCTATTTGGAGCTTGGCATGGTTATTATTGAAGTTTTGTTGGGCTTAATTCAAAAGTCTCCTTCGAACTAATCTCTTCTCGCTCCCCTCATTCGAATGTATATTAACTTGCGATGATATATTTACGTATGCGACCAACCGACAAAACCGATTTAAAAAAAAAAAATAAAGTTATGCTATTTTCCGGATCTGCAGTTCTGGAATTTAAAAAATAAAGCTATACTATGTTTTCGGATATGCACATCCGAAAAATATCAGCGTTTTTTAAAAAACGGTGCGTCCGAATGTGCACATCCAGAATTAGGGGGCAAAAACGAAATTTCACGTGGTGTATAAGAAACTAGGGTGGTGTATTAAGAAATGGTCAACTTGTTATATGCTGAGAACATGGGAAGACAAAAAACCTCCTAAGACTAACGCTAGAGGACTTAAGAAGATTGGGGGTATCTGATAGACAAAAAATCTATGTTGAAGATATTCATAACCACAAGGTTAAAACACCATTCATAGAGACTGAACCATGGATGTTCACATCACATAATGCGATAAAAGTACATGTTTCAAGGTTTCGCACTCAAATATGGAGGAAACATGAGTTTTTGAGTAAATTAGAAAGGTAAAATAATTGGCTCTAGTACTCTAATCAATAATATTTTACTTGTTCAAGAACTACGCATAACCAACTAACTATAAGTCAATTAAGTGAAAATAGTTATGATGAAGTATTTGATTAAACATGTAAGGATATTAGTAAAAAAAAAATACAGATCCATATTAATTATTCATCAGATAGAAGAAAAAAATATTTATAAAATTAAACTTTTTAATTTTGAAAAACAAATGGGGAACGGGCTCATGTTAGTGAATGAAGAGCAATGGGTTGGACATAGATAATTTCACCATGCTTGTTTTAGGATAATCTCCAAACTTAACAAGTTTAATCTGGTCATAGGATTTCCTAATTTGAAATAACATTTAGATGCTTTTTATAAGGCATGCTAACAAGAGAAAATAAAATAAACTTTTCTTCTTCAAAAATTATTGTTGATAATTACTCTATATAGACATATTGAATTCCATAGTCATAAGGATGAGTCACATATAGGTTCTCTACCTGTTGTGAATTAAGAGCCGGAATAACAAAGTATATTTATTTTCTTAAACACCAAGAAATCCACAAGGGTAGAAAAAAAGGAAAAACTTGAACAAACACACGAAACCCTATTAGGGTTCACAAAGGAAGAGAAAAAAGGAAGAAGAATACATAATTTGTTAAATCTGTTTTACTATTCACTTTCTCAATAGGGTTCAAAGATTACAAGTGAATACCAACAATTAACCTCTCTCAACCTAATAAGGATTTGCCACACAAATTTGGTTATAAACTGTTATTCTTTCCTTTCTCTTTCAAATAAAATTACAAGTATACAAGAATAACAAAATAACCTCTTTCACTTGAATTAGGATTTTATCTTCCTATTTTTCCGTATTCAAGATGAGAGTCTAGCATGTTATTTATAAGAAAACTAACACGCTAACCTAATGGGTTTTTTTAACAATTACCAATTACAAGCTAACTTAGAGTACAAGCTAACTTAAACAATTAGGCTTACGAGCAAGACCCAATTCAATATGCTAACAAACCTAGCAATATTGACTAATGCATGTTAGAACAAACTTCGACTACAATACGCATTACTCCGACAAAACACATGCAAAAAAACTTCGACCTCATGCTTAATTCTTGTCGAACCAGAAGCTACCCTTCGACCACACTAGAGTTCGATCCAATATCTCACAAATCTCCACCTTGGAACAAACTCTATAACATCAAGGAACAAACTAGCTTTCTTATGCAGCTTTATCAACTGCATACAGTGGAAAAACATGCAATTAGGCAATGTCTTTTCAGTTTCCGTTAACGCAGCGTTCATGGTTGCCGCTCCCTTCAACGCTTCCAAACAACCCTGCTGAACCAGTAGGGCTTTCATCTTCAAGTGCCACAGACTGAAATCGTTCTCTCCGGTGAACTTTTCAATCTCATACTTTGATGAAGACTTCTTTTCCACGTTCACCGCACCAATTTGTTGTGAAAAACGATACCGGAATAACAAAGTATATTCGGTTTCTTGAACACCAAGAAATCCACAAGGGTAGAAAAGAAGGAAAACCATAAACATACACACGAAACCCTATTAGGGTTCACAAAGGAAGAGAAAAGAGGAAGAAGAATAGAGAATTGATTAAATCTGTTTTACTATTCACTTTCTCAATAGGGTTCAAAGATTACAAGTGAATACCAACAATTAACCTCTCTCAACCTAATATGGATTTGCCACACAAATTTGGTTATAAACTGCTATTCTTTCCTTTCTCTTTCAAACAAAATTACAAGTATACAAGAATAACAAAATAACCTCTCTCACTTGAATTAGGATTTTATCTTCCTATTTTTCCTTATTCAAGATGAGAGACTAGCATGTTATTTATAAGAAAACTAACACACTAACCTAATGGGCTGTTTAACAATTACCTATTACAAGCTAACTTAGGGTACAAGCTAACTTAAACAATTGGGCTTACAAGCAAGGACCAATTCAATATGCTAACAAACCTAGCAATAATGACTAATGCATGTTAGAACAAACTTCGACTACAACACGCATTACTCCGACAGAATACATGTGAACAAACTTCGACCTCGTGCTTAATTCCTGTCGAACCAGAAGCTAACATTCGACCATACTAGAGTTCGATCCAATATCTCACAAATCTCCACCTTGGAACAAACTCTATAACATCAAGGAACAAACTAGCTTTCTTCATGCAGCTTTATCAACTGCATACAGTGGAAAAACATGCAATTAGGCAATGTCTTTTCAGTCTCCGTTAACGCAGCGTTCATGGCTGCCGCTCCTTTCAATGCCTCCAAACAACCCTGCTGAGCCAGTGGGGATTTCATCTTCAAGCGCCACAGACCGAAATTGTTCACTCCGTTGAACTTTTCAATCTCATACTTTGTTGAAGGCATCTTCTACACGCTCACCGCACCAATTTGTTGTGAAAAACGATACCGGAATAACATAGTATATTTGGTTTCTTGAGCACCAAGAAATCCACAAGGGTAGAAAAGAAGGAAAAACTTGAACAAACAAACAAAACCCTATTAGGGTTCACAAAGGAAGAGAAAAGAGGAAGAAGAATAGAGAATTGGTTAAATATGTTTTACTATTCACTTTCTCAATAGGGTTCAAAAATTACAAGTGAATACCAACAATTAACCTCCCTCAACCTAATAAGGATTTGCCACACAAATTTGGTTATAAACTGCTATTCTTTTCTTTCTCTTTCAAACAAGATTACAAGTATAAAAGAATAACAAAATAACCTCTCTCAGTTGAATTAGGATTTTATCTTCCTATTTTCATTATTCAAGATGAGAGACTAGCATACTATTTATAAGAAAACTAACACACTAACCTAATGGGCTTTTTAACAATTACTCATTACAAGCTAACTTAGGGTACAAGCTAACTTAAACAATTGAGCTTATAAGTAAGGCCCAATTCAATATGCTAACAAACCTAGCAATATTGACTAATACATGTTAGAACAACCTTCGACTACAACACGCATTACTCTGACAGAACACATGCGAACAAACTTCGACCTAATGCTTAATTCATGTCGAACCAGAAGCTACCCTTCGAACATACTAGAGTTCGATCCAATATCTCACACTACCTTTTTTCAAACATGTGCAAAATTAAAAAATTTCATTATAACAATAATTAAAAGTGATCATGGTTGAAATTTTAAAACAAAGCATTTGAATTTTTTTTTGAAAAAAAAAAGAAACTTTGCATGATTTTTTTTCATTTAGAATTCTTCAATAAAATGGAGTTGTAGCAGAAAAAATAAATATTTACAAAAGATGGTTTGCACCATCTACTATCTACCCATTACAAACAAGTTGACCAAAGTGACTAAATTGCCCTTTCCACATAAAAAAATTAACACTACCAAAAGTTCATTTCTATAACTAAGTAATTCACCCTAAAACTGTACTTGCTTTTCACCAATTTGATGCCAAGTGTTGAGTGCACATTGGTTCCAATTATAATATTGTTTTTTCCTCCAAAACCACACTAAGCCACGTGCATTCAAATTTGAAATTCAAATCACGCTGCTCAATATCAGTTACCTTTCCCTATTTTTCATATCTTTCTCTCTCTTGGATAATATTTCCCTTCTCTCTCACCCATTGTCTCTTTTCTCCTCTTTCTTTCCCCTCAAACCCTAGCATTGCCGCCCCCTTTCTCAACGCTATCTTTGACCACCATCGATTCAAATGGGAAAACCAAATCCATATTCATATGCCTCATCTCACAACCTTTCTAATAAACCTATTGGATATTTGTTTCAAGCGACCTCGTCGTCGACCATTGTTTTTCCTTTTCCTTCTCCGACCATCACCATTCGAAACGGGTCAACAGGGATCCGAATGATTTCGTTCAACCATGTTTTTCATTTTTCTCGGGTTCATCGTTTTTCAGTTTTTGGAACAATTGGGTTTTTTTCACTTTCTCTGTTTTTCTTGATTCCAGTCTGCAAGTTGATTAAGAAATCAACTTGTCAATTCCTTTATTATAAAAAATTGGAACTTATATGGTTAGACCTTACGATTTTTTTTTGGAACTGTTTCTGTTTGAAATTTATGATTTTTGGGGTTGAGTCTGACAATTTTTTGTCATATTTTAGAAAACCCGAAGAAGAAGAAGAGTTTGAAACACGTTTGTATGTATGCAGAGGGAAAAGAGTTGTCAGATTGAAACAGGTAATGTGTTGTCTGTTCATGAATTTCTTTGATTCTGTCTACATGTAATTTAAAATTATTCTCTGGCAGGTCCCGTTTGCAAGGTCTTCATTGAACCATGATGATGTGTTCATTCTTGACACCGATAATAAGATTTATCACTTCAACGGGGGCAAATTCCAACATTCAGGAAAGAGCCAAGGCTTTGGAAATTATACAGTTTCTGAAAGACAAATATCAGGAAGGGAAATGTGATGTTGCAATTGTTGGTAAGTGCACTGTTACCTATTATATGATTTTGATATCTGTTTTCAGAGGTGAGTTTAATTCAAATTTTGTGATGTTTTTATGACATAAGAATGTGAAAATCTATGTTTGTGCATGGAAATTCAAAATTTGAGAGTTTACCTATAGTTTGTATAGTTTGAAGTTATGAGCAACATTGTTGGAGAGTTTAGTTTCTAACAGAAATTGTGTTGTTGCAGTTGCTGCTCTTTCGTCTCTAATACAATCGTGGAAAAACAAACCGTTAAATTGGGTTGGTTCTGATCCTTGTGGAAGTGAATGGGATGGAATTCGTTGCACCAATTCTAGAATCATTGAACTGTTAGCTCTTGGTTTCTTTGTTCCGTTCAAATTGTTTTTTCTTTGCTTTGTAGAAATTAATTGAATCTGAAAGGGTGCTAATTTTTTTTCAGAAAATTACCTGGCTTGAACTTGGAGGGTCAACTATCGTTAGCAATTCAGTCCTTATCTGAACTTGACACGCTGTACATTTTCTACTTCTTATTTGAAATTTTTGCGATATTCAGTTGTTAGTTAAACTAATAACATGTTTTTTTTTTCATATAGCGATCTTTCGTACAACGCAGGCATGACAGGAACGATTTCGAAGGAAATTGGAAATTTTAAAAACCTCAATTCCTTGTACGTAAAGAAAAATAAATTTCGATACAAGCTGAGTTTCTTCATTGGATTAGTATGATTTTGATATTGATATGTTTCGTTTTAACTGCTTTTTTTCCAGGGCATTGGTTAACTGTGGTTTCTCTGGCCCTATTCCTGATTCAATAGGTTCTTTAAAAAAGCTTACCATTTTGTAAGGATTCCAACTTTTTAGTTCTGCTATATCATGTTCATGTACTTAGATAACGCATTTACGAACCACTTATCGCGTTATTCATTTTCATGTAGAGCGTTGAATTCGACTAAGCTCAATGGAAACATTCCACGCACACTTGGCAATCTAGCCATCCTTGATTGGTTAGATCTTGATGATAACCAGCTGGAAGGGTCTATTCCTGTCTCTGATGATCAAGGGCAACCAGGTCTTGACATGCTCCTTAAGGCCCAACACTTGTATGTCAACTCGCATTTTTTATTTCTACTTGATATTTCTACATTGTGCAATCATACCAATAGAAGAATCAAACATTGTGAGTTGTTGAATCTCAGTGTGGTTGTTGGTTGGTGTTTCATGGTTTTCATTCAATTGTTCTGGTGTTTGTGTATGTGTGTGATTTGAGAGAAACCTAGAAGTTTTGAATTTCACTTTATAAATTGTTTTGTACTGCATAGTGAGTGGTTCGGTTCATCATTTTTCAATTTTTCATGGGTTTTTTTTACCAGGTTTTAAACTGAGATTGTGATACTAGAGACATCAAAACCCCTTATGTTGCAGCCTGTAGGAGAGGAAGGAAACCCAACAGAGGGTTGAAGCGGTGAAGCATAACATAGAAAATCATTATAAGAAGCGGATGCAGAGCCTGCAGGAGAGGAAGGAAAGGTAACTTATATTTCGGGTCATAATTGCGATCCAATCTAATGTTATTGAAGAGCATTTTACCATACAAAAAAAAATACTTTTATGTACTCGGTGTTATGTCTAAGCTGTTTAAATAAATGATTTCCTTATTGTCTGATACTGGATTTCGGATTATAGTTATGTATGGAATTCTAGATAAAATGTCGTTATGGTATCTGTTGTAGCAATACATATTAGATACACAATGTCTGCAAATGGAAAATGTTTTTGGTCTAATAATTCTAAATTTATTACTCTTTGCAGACGTAATATGCTAGAAAAGAAATTGGCTGATGCTGAAGTCACTGAGGAAGTGCTGAACAATTTGCTTAAGTATTTGGAGAAAAAAGAGGCAGAGATCATGCGCCTTCAGTGACATAAGATGGGTGCTGATGGGTTTGAGCCCATGACTATGATTGGGAAGGGGGCGTTTGGAGAGGTATACATACGCGTCCAAGTAAAATTGTTTTATCTGTATTAATCTCTTTTGGCGAGTATTTTTTTATTGATCTCTTTTCATGCTGCATAAATGGCTCACATTTCGGTAACAGCGTAACTTGAATGTTTTAATGTTGCTCATACACATGTGTTTTATCAGATGATCTGTTACGATTTAGCAGTTTCATATTTTTGTAGGTTAGAGTCTGTAGGGAGAAGGCAACTGGGCATGTATATGCTATGAAGAAGCTTAAGAAATCAAAGATGCTTCGTAGAGGACAGGTATTGGAATTATCACGTTGTTAGAACTTAGAAAGTGTAAATATAAATTTCATTTACTTATTGGACGCTTTTATGCATTTTAGGTTGAACATGTCAAAGCCGAGAGGAACCTTCTAGCAGAAGTTGACAGCAATTGCATTGTAAAACTTTATTGTTCTTTTCACAGCAAAAATATGTTTCATAGCATATTTTTTGACAGCAAAGTCTTTTGAACTTATTTGTCACAGCATAATGAGACAAAAATTTGTTGCATTCCAACTTATTTTGAGCATATTTTGAACAACAAACTCAGTTTGACACCATAATGGGATAACTGTTCTTGAGATCAAAATATTTTTTACAATATAATGAGATTTGTGTGTTTGTCATATGATGTTGGACTTTTGTATGAATTAAAGTTTAAACTCTCTTTAACATTTCAAGAATATCTCTTCTCCAACAAGTTGTGAATATGGCATAACATCCAATGTAATCAAATCTAACAATATACAAAAGGTACAATTGCTTTTCAATTTGTAAGACATGTCAACAAAACTTTGAATATTTTTTGGTAGAAACTATTTTTAAATGCTTTGATGGTCAGCCCTTTCACTTCCTATATTAATGCAACAAATTTCATGATGACACTAACCTATCTTGCGTGCAAACAATATGATAAATTAGTATCCTTTTTAGCTGTTAAAATTGTGTTAATACCTATGGATATTTTTATAGGAACTGTACCTTCTAAATATACAAACTATATCCACTAAATATGTCTAACTAAACTTTGTTTTCCTAACTATATTATTTCCATTCAAGTTACATTATTGAGGTACCTAATTATAAAGAAAAATAATAATTTGTAATTGCACTTCTTTGTCTTTCTTCGTCTCACGGGTCATTTTTTTCTTCTTGCATGATTATTTAATACAATTGAGTTTATATAATTATTTTTCATTTTAAAATTAAATAATTCATTTCAAATTTCCATCGGTATATAAATACATTTATATTGTATCAAATAAACTTTCTATTTCACGGGTCACTATCAGCACAATATATATTTTATTTTAATGAAATTACCTTAATTTGAAAGATAAAATCCTTATTTTAAATATTAAATATTATTATTATTTTTCCATCTCATGAGTTTCTTTTTTTTTTCTTTGTATTTTAATACATTTGAATTGATTTTATATGATCATTGATATTTTTCAATTAAGTCATTTATTTTAAATTTACATTTGTATCTAAATAATTTAATATCGTATGAATCCTTGCTATATTTTCCTTTATCTATATGTTCTTATTATGGATCATTAATAATATTTGTCAAATATATATTATATTTTGTATAAGACAATTTACCATTCTTTCATTTAATTATTATAATATTATAAATTTTTAATCAAACATTTTATTTATAAATATATGTTAACAGATATATTTCAAAATATTATAATAACAATATCAAACAAATTTATCTGTGCGGGAGCACGGGTATCTTACTAGTAATTTATGAAAATAATGTTCCAAAACACTTTGGAGAAGAGATAGTGAACACTCCGTTCTATATTAATAATAAAATCTGTAATAGACATTTTGAGTAAACTCCATATAAAATCCGGAAAGAAAGAAAATTATCATTTTTTTTTTACTTTCTTCAATTTCGTTACACTTTCTTTATTTTAAATACTAAATATCATATAGGTAAGTCATATTGTAGTTCACTATTATGCATAAATACTAATATTATATGAACTAGAGATTATGCCTTTTGGTGAACAAAATAACCCAACAAATGAATCTCATGAATCAGATGATGCAAAAGTGATGATTCTTAAAAATATAAGACAATTGGGGAATAAAAATAATCTCATCCAAATGATATAATTAATTAAAAAACGAAACTCTTGTTGAATTTTTGCTCATGCACTACAATTAAAAATCATTTTTATGACAAATTTTTCACCTAAATCAACCTAACAGGAATAATTTCTAGACGCGTTATGTTTAACTTTTTTTTATAGAAAAATACAATTTATTTCCTCGATTATGAATAACAACCGATCGAAAAAGTTACTAATAAATCACATTTAGAATCTCAACTCATATTGTTTTTACTTATTTTATTTTATTTATTAATAAATTCTTTTCAATATTTTAATATTAAATCAATCAAAATAAATTATACCCTCAATTGTAAGAAACAGTTGAAAGAAAATGTGCTAAGGAACCAAGCGTTAAAATCCACTTTTTTATATATTTTTTTTTACAATTGGCGTCTTTCTTAATTTTTTTAATTTATATATTTCTTCGGTTGGGACTTTTAACCGAGAAGAAATATCAATTTTGTATTACAAATAATGTTTTTCTTTTCTTTTTTTTTTCCCTTCTTTTTTATTTTTGTTTTATCTATTCCCTCAGTTGAGTTTTTCAATCGAAAGAAAATCTCAACTTTGTGATGCTTTTCTATTTTTTTTTTTTTTTTAATGTATTTATTTCCTCGGTTGGAGGGTCTAACCGAGTAGAAATCTCTTTTATATGTATTTATCAGAACTAGACTCTAGTTTTTTATTACTTTCCAACACTCATTTTCATCTTCAATTTCCTGCAAAATCGAACTGTCCCTAAAAAAATATACCATAGGCGATTTTCATCTTAATCTTCTTTATCGAAATTTCTTAACATATTTTTAAATACATCTTTCATCATTGTTTTAAGAACATTGTCTCTTACAATACACGTACGTGTTGAAAATATCATCTCTTCCAACATACGTATGTGTTCAAGTACGCACATCTATTGCTTGACATACGTGTTGAACCATACTCTGAAGTTGGGTACGGTTCGAAGCAAGGTCAGTGTTGTATTTATATTGCTTGACAAACGCTTCATTTAACTCAGCCTAAGTACGCACACTGCTTCATATACCATTCGAGAGATGCTCCAGACAAGCTTGTAGCGTGCGATTTTTGGCGGTGACGCGACCACCTTACCGCATTGGTTGGAATTGGGTGCTACTTTATGATTTCTTATTTATCCTATGAAGCTGGAAAGGAAAGGGAAGTTATCTAAAACTAACCGTGCACTCAAATGTTTTCTTTAACAAATGCTAAGAGATTGGGGGGTCGGGGTCGGGTTATACAAAAGGAAGTTGTCAATTACCCAATGTATATATGGTTATCCATAGATCTTCTTTGGCATGTTTTCATACTTTCTAGTGTTTATCTGTTATGGGTTGAGAAAGTTTCTCCTTTGGGAGTGTTGAGAGAGTGTTTTTGTTGTTTTTGGATTTTCTGTTGTTTTTGGTAAGGTACTGGACCTAAAGTTTTTGATTTGTGTGCTCGCTAAGATTTCGCAATCTTATGCCTACGTATTCCCGTTAAAGAAAACAGGGAATTCAAAGCAATCGTAGTTCCTCCTATTCTATGAGAGGAAAGATGTTTGGTGTCTTATTCAAAGCCCAAGATTAAAGCTAAAAGTTATTTGTGTCTTGTTCAAAGCCCAAGATTGAAGCTAAAGGTTGACTGAGAGAGAGAATTTGTCATCTCTAAAGAGAGAACATCTCACCCGTTCATCACAAAAGTTGAAGGGTTTGTTATGAAGGGGAATTACTTTAACTGGAATGTATGGAATCCAGAAATGCCATAATTTCCTTTATAAGGGAATTGTCCTAAAGGAGGAAACTTTAACTCTGTGTAGAGCAATGTCATTTTTCCTTAGGAGTCTTTCATGCTAAGAGAGTGACATTGGCTTGGATGTAAATAATCTAGAGGTTTGCCACTTACAGCTGTTTGATGAAAGAGGAAGTTTATCAGGATAAAAGAGGGACCACAACTTGAATTTTTGAATCAACAAGTGTGCCACTTACAGCTGTTATCTGGGATTGGGTTTTTTGATTGTGTGTTGTGATGTGTGATGTACAGAGAAATGCCTTCCTGTAGAGAGAACTTTTGATTTCATCTGAGGGGATGTTGATTTTTATGTGCCTTGATCAAAGCCTAAGGTTTAAGCTAAAAGATTGACTTTGCTTAGGGAGTTTTATATATGTATTGTACAAAGCCCAAGATTGAGGCTAAAGAGATTGACTCTACTGGGGAGAGGTTTTATCTGTCTTGTCCAAAGCCCAAGATTGAGGCTAACAAGAAATTGACTCCACTGGGGAGGTTTTATCTATCTTGTACAAAGTCCAAGATTGAGGCTAAAAAGAAATTGACTCTACTCGGGAGGTTTTATCTGTCTTGTACAAAGCCCAAGATTGAGGCTAACTCTGCTGAGGAAACATCATTATACAAAGCCTAAGAGGAGGCTGGCTGGGGAAATTCTTATATGAAGCCTAAGAGGAGGCTAGCTTTTGTTGAGGATTATTGAGATCCAGAGGCAGGTCCAAATTGGGGAATCAACTCTTGCTGAGGAGTGAAGAAGAGTTGAAATATCATATGCCTTGAGGTTCTGGTCTTTCTGAGGGTTTATTGGTGGTAATTTGACCCTAGCTGGGGAATTTAGAATGAAAGTTTAAAGATTGAGTTTTAAAACCTATGGAGGTTTTAACTTTGCTGGAGATTGATGAAATGATTAAGGTTTTTCCTGTTTTTTAGGAAACTTGAGGGTTTCCTTGAGATCCAAGAGGAGATGAGACTTTCCAAGTCTACCGGTATAAAGAGGTTTACTCTTAACTAGAGGATGATCTTTGTTTGATGCCCAAGAGGAGGCTGAGATTGTCCAAGTCTACTTGTATGAAGCCCAAGAGAGGGCTGAGGGTTTAAGGGATAAAGATCAACCCTACAATGGTCTGATGCTTTGGAATTCTGACTCTCTAGAGGATTGAACTAGCAAAAGATGACTAGGTTCTGTCCTATACCTGTAGGAGGTCTTCGGGTCCTTGTACTAAGCCCAAGAGGAGGCTGAGAACTTCTAAGAAGACTGAGGGTCCTTGTACAAAGTCCAAGAGGATGCTGGGGATGCTTTTAGGAAGCTTGTGGGTCCAAGCGTAAGAAAAGTTCAAGAAAGGTTTCACCGGGAATTAATCATTTCTTTGCTGAACAGTTCTAGGGTTTGAAGAAATTCAGAAGAGGTTTCACTGGGAATTAATCCTATTTGGGAAAATGAATTTCTTGTACACATATTTCTAAGTAGTGACAGTCTTGAGAAAAGTTTCAGCGGGAATAATGCCTTTCTCTATTCCATATTGTATAAGCCCAAGAGGAGGCAAGACTGTATCATGAATTTCCTATGGGGGAACTAGTTTTGACTGTGTTGAAAGAGTAACCACTGGTTTGATCTAAACCTAGACCTAGTTGTTGGGGAAAACTCTAAGCAAGTATATACAAGCATATATATACAGATGAAATATATAAACAAGTATTGTTGAGAAGAGATAGGGGAACTTACAGTTGTGCAAGCCCAAGCATAGCAATTACAGCTGTATGGTTAGTTATTCAAGAAATTGAAGAAAGTTTTGATAAAACTTAGGATTTGAATCTAAATCAAAAAGAAAGTTTGTTGTAAAAGGAAGTTTGGGGCTTATACTTAAAGAGAGACCCAGATGAACTCTTTTGAAAAGGCGACGATCGCGTCGTAGTTTTGAAAATTACAGAGGAACTTATACAATGTCTGAAGCCCAAATTACTGTATGCACAAAGCGAATGGGTCTTACACTCTATTAGAGGCCCAAAAGCTTATTTTTATACAAGATATGGGGCTTACAACTCAAGGAGTATCCCAGATGAAAAACAGCGACTGCACAATTATTTTTTAAAATTGTACTGGGACTTATACAAATGACTGAGACCCAAAATGGTTTATTTACAAAGGGATGGGACTTACACTCCATTAAGAGGCCCAAAAGTGTTTGAAAAAGAAGAAGAATGGAACTTACAACTCAAGGAGAGGCCCAGATGAAAATTGTTTTGAAAACGGCTATCGCGCCGAGATTTTTAAAATCGTGTCGGGTCTTAAACAATGATTGAGGCCCAAAAAGTTTATGTGTAACAAGGGATGGGTCTTACACTCTATTAGAGGCCCAAAAGTTTTTGAAATGAAGTTTGAAAATTTTAAAATTAAGAGAAACCCTAATTTTAATTAAAATATATAATTTTCAAAGGAAATTAAATATAAATTATCAAATATATTTAAAATCAAGTGGCAAGCTTTGAAAAATATTTTTAAAAATCATGTTTAATCACATGAAGACTTGAAATCCAATTAGTTTTGAAAAATCAAGGTGAGAATTTCATTTAAAAATGTTTGAAAACAAATAAAATGAAATTAATTACAAAATTTCAAACTATATTAAATAAATAATATAAATTCAATTTTTTTGTAGAATAAAATATTTCAACATTTTTATGAATTTTAAAAAAAAAGAGCCAATAAAAAATAATTAAAAATGAGAGAGAAGTTAATTTTGAAATTAATTAAGAAAAACCATAAAAATATGAAAATAGTAAAAATGAGAGAAATAGCAAAAATGGTCTGGGTGGCTCTTGAACGCACGACCTCCAACCAAACACATGCGCGCTGCTACCACTGGGGTGGTGATACATCTGTGTATCAAAACCACCCCATGAATACATAAGGGTGACCTGAATTCTAGGTCTGACCAAGGCAAAAATCAAAGTTTTGGTGGATTTGCATGAAGGCCATAACTTCCTCAATTCTCCATGAAATTGGATGAAATTCAGATGGATCCTGCCTAGAATTTCATGAAGAATCCAATGGTGCTCTTAGAATTTTCAAAAGATTCCCACATTTTAAAATCCGATAGGGGTTTCAAAAATAGGCCAAGATTTGCATGTTCTATGCTATCGCATCATACAAGCAATAATAGCATGGTGAATTGGTTCAAACACAACTCATATGATATGTATGAGATGTCTATGATCAATGGACATCAAAGCAATGCATAATTTAAAGAGTTCAAGTTGTCATGCACTTACCTCTTGAAGCTCCTTGTGCTATCTTTCAAGATGCTTGTGCCAGAAGTTATCCAATGTCTTGGACACCTTTGATTGATCCCTTAGAAGCTTTTAGAATGATCAAAACCAATTGGAATCCTCAGGAACAAGAATTGGCTCTTTCTTGCAAAAGTGGCAAAAATGACCAAAATGGTATCTCACTCAAATGATGTTACAGTTGAGGGAAACTTGTTGGAATAGTTTAAGGATGATATTTGAAGAGTGTTTGAGGTGTTATTTTGTTTTGAAAGTGATTGGATCAAGGCATGGCTTGAAAAATGCAAAAAAGTCAAAATTTGAGGTTTTGGAGGTTGACTTTCTGATTTTGGTGTTTTAGATCAAGGATGAGTGTCTGAACAGCTTATATATGATACATTGGATGTGTTTGGATCATGAACTGTGGTGGAATTGCTCCCTAACTCAAAATTCAGTGGTGAATTGCAAAAGAAGGCATTTCTGCATAATGAGAGAGATTTTGAGGAAAGCAAGTGTTGTTGTGCTTTGGTGTACTCAAACTGGACACAAATGGTATCTATTTATAGTAAAGCAAGTTTGTTTTGGCTGCAATAGTGAATGGTGGCTGGTACAGGCCTTTATCCAATGGTGATCAAATGGAATCTCAAGTCTCCTCTAGTTATTGACTTGAGATTAGGGAGTAGGCATATGGTATTCTGTTGCTTGAGTTTATCTTGACTCATTTGGTTGATCATGGACTGATACATGCCATCTCTATGCATCCTTTAAATGCTTCATGACAAATTTGAAAGTTTTGGATTTTGAACTTTGAATGCTACTTGCCAAATGATGAGGTTTTTGACTTGCAAGGCTCTATGGTGTTGTAGCTCTACAGAGATCATGTTCATTGCACTTTAGAAACTTGTCTTGTATGGTGACAAGGCTTGCCAAGTCATGGAATGCCAAAATCATGTGGCATGTACAAAGCTGTCTTGTGAAAAACAGTTTTGGAGGTACCATGTTTCCATGCTTGTAACTCCCTACTCAAGTTGAATTAGAATGAGTTCTTGTACATTTTGGAAAGCTCTCATGACATAATTTAGCTTTAATGGCCAACATTGGTCTTGGTTTAGTTTGAATCAAAGTTAAAAATGGCCTCAAAGTTGGTGAAAAACCTAGACAAATTCTGTCTAAAATTTTCTAAGTGTTGGAAAAATGGTCAAATCCATGTTTTTATGATTTTGATCAATCCATAACTCAAAATCCATGAAGATTTGGAATCTTTTGTAGTTGACACTTTTGAAGTATGTCATGTGAACTTTCATTTGAGCTTTGGATGGAAGAAAAAGGCCTTGGGGTTTGGGAGTTATGACCTTGCAAAGTTGGTACCAAATCCATTTTGTTCCATAACTTAGAAAATTTTAAGTTTTCTATGGTTGCCCCTTTTGCAAGAAACCTCACTTTTCTTGATTTTTTTATGGATGATGATCAAAACCTTACATTAACATTGTTTTTGACTTAGGGTATCCATATTTGTGAAAATTTCCAAAAAGTCAAACTTGATTTTGGGCACAGTTGACTTTTTGTCAGATGAATTCTAAACTGTGTGATCCTCTATGCAATCAAGTTCTTGACCTAATTCAAACCTAATGGATGGATTCTATAGGTGTTTTAGGGTGTCTTGAATCATGTCCCAAGGTTTGGGAACATGTCTTGGTCAAAAATCAAAGATACAGTTGACTTTTTCTTCAAAACCCTAATTGTGGTCCAGATGAAATTGAAACTTGTGAATCAAGCTTCTTGGATCAATCCATTGTTGTAAATGGATCAATTTGGTGTATTTGAGGCCCTCAAATCATGTCTTGAGGTCTTAGTTCATGTCTTGCCTCAAAAGTTAACTTAGGGGTAAATTAGGTCAAGAAACCCTAATTCCTGATTTTTGATTAATGCTCCTCCTGAGGTTGTTTTGACTTGATGATTGGATCCATGAGGTACCTTTGAGCTTCTTGGGTCATGTTTTGAATTATTGGCTCATGTCCAGATGAAAATTTTCATCTGGAGGCCTTGGTCGACGAAAACCCTAATTTGGTGACACTGGCGATCTTGAGGCTTGATCCACTTGGAATGTTGCAACCTTGTGCTTGATTCTTGATATGGGAGATCTGTTGATACTTCATGGATGTTTTAGAGGTTAGACAAGTTGAAGATCATATAAATTCTTGATTTATCTTTTGTCTGAGTTCTCTGAGAGGGCTCAAAACCCTAATTCTTGATTGTAGTGAATGCTCAACAATCCTTGAGAAGATTGATGAGGTATGATGGTACATCCATATTGTGGTAATGATCTTCACAATGATGGGAAATCTTGTGGTAAAAATTTGGGTATGACAGATGCCCCTATTTAATCTTCTTGGACCCGAAGGTGTGAATGGCGAAGGTATTCGGACATTCAGGATGCAAGAGGATTAAATATCGGAATACCCAAAATTTTGACTGTGGTTATGAATAGAAGTTTCCGCATCCATCTTCTTTTGCTAAGCAATGTTACTTAGAAAAGGGTAAAACTTCCCCTCGATCCTGGTCTTCAGCCACAGAACTGGTCTCTGTTTCTTTTGAAATAAACTTCCCCTCGATCCTGGTCTTCTGCCACGGAACTAGTCTCAGTTTCTTTTGAAATAAACTTCCCCTCGATCCTGGTCTTCATCCATGGAACTGGTCTTAGTTTCTTTTGAAATAAACTTCCCTTCAATCCTGGTCTTCAGCCATGGAACTGGTCTTAGTTTCTTCTTGTCGAGTTTCTTTTCTTGACAAGGAATGTTATTCGTCGTAGTGGTCTTCATCAAACTTCTCGCCGAGTCTTACTGAGGAGACACCATTTGATGGAAAAGGATTTGATATTAGACTTGCTGGGGAGATCCATTTGTCTGACCTGTAGAGGTGCGTAAACTTCTCTGTTGGAGATGCCATTTGTCTGCTCTATTGGGGAAAACGAGTCTCTTGAGAGGTTGTTTTTCACTTGGTGAGGTTACATCACACTTTTCTTCGAGATCTTTCTCGGATAAATGCCATGTGATGTGATCCAATTTTGAGGTGCTGATGACTTCATTAATATCGAATTTCTTGGGGGAAAAACTGATGTATTTCCTAGAGTCTTCGGTTAAGAGGCTTTCTCTGGAGATTTTCCTTAATCCGGGAAAGCGAAAAATATCATCTCCAATGGTGAAGAGTGATGTTCCAAAGGTGTCTGTCGAATGTCTTCTTGCCTTTTAGAGATTCAAGTTATCCAAGTGGTCAAGGATAGTCTCCAATCCAGAAATAAACTAGGGAGAGATTGCTTAGGCAGCACTTTGCGGACGGGGACAAAAGTGACAACTCTATCGGTGATAGGACTTTTATCACTTGGGGATGAGTATGACCAAAGCGATAGTAATGCAATGTGAATATATATGTGAATCAATTATGCATGATGTATGTATGTTTATGTTGACAAAAAATATTCGGCATACAGACTAGTGAATGAACACTACTGGATACTCGGCCACTGCGGGGGATGAAAAGCACCATCGAATCAAGATAGCAATCTTGTCTTGCTTAGGAGAGGTAGACCCTGCTGGGGAGAAAGAACCATCAATTGGTCTTCAGAGGTAAGAACTCTGCCGGGGATACCAGACGGGACATTATATCTGAAACGGTTGATCCTTCATTCAGGTGTACTGGTTTAGAAGGAGTACTTTGATTATGCATTTTGAGGTTTAATTACTTCCGGAGAAGCCATCAATGTTCCGTTTTGTGTTCAGTAGTAAAAAAGAATTGCCATCCTTATTTTAAAAGCGGAAGAAAATTTGAAAATTAAATTCATTTTTTTTAAGAATCGTTGATCATGTTAAAAATGTCATTTTGTAAAGCAAAAATAATTGAGAATTGCAAACAAAAGCACTAGGGCTCAAATTTTATTGATAGAATGGTAATCAGCCAAGCGCGTGATCCCATAGAGCATTTACAAAGTTTAGAAAATGGTAATTTAACGGAAAAGGTGCTACATTGAAACATAATGACCACTATCCTTCTACCAACTTTAAATTTTGAACATTTTGAGCTTCTGTCGAAGGTGACCTTGACTGAAGTCTTTCGACGGATGCTGTTACCACTGGGGATTTAACCTTGTCACACGTAGTTACTTGCCATGAATCCCTAACCTTTTCCTGGATTACCTTTTAAGGTTTTCAATCCATCGGGATGACTTTTGCTTATGTCTCTAATTTTTTCCTGGACCGCCCTATCGGGTTTTCAATCCACCGAGACGTTTTTTATTATTATTTAGGCGAAGTATTTCTTGACTACATCAACATTTGTGGGGTAGGTAAACTCCTCTCCATCCATGGTTGCGAGTCTCAAGGCACCTCCTGAGAAGGCTTTCTTGACCACATAGAAGCCGTCATAATTCGGAGTCCATTTGCCCCTGGAATCAGTGAGGAATGATTGTATCTTCTTGAGCACGAGGTCTCCTTTTCTCAAGACACGGGGTCAGACCTTTTTGTCAAATGCCTTCTTCATTCTTTACTGATATAGCTGACCGTAGCATAGAGCCGTTTATTCGCTTTTCTTCGATTAGGTTTAGTTCATCGTGTCGACTTTGACACTATTCAACCTCTGTTAGCTTAGCTTCCATCAATACCCGGATTGATGGGATCTCTACTTCTATGGGGAGCACTGCTTCCATGCCATATACTAGAGAGAAAAGGGTTGGCCCTGTTGAGGTGCGAACAAATGTGCGATAAAGGTGAAGAGCATAGGGTAGCATCTCGTGCTAGTCTTTGTAGGTTACAACCATCTTTAGAACGATCTTCTTGATGTTCTTGTTAGCCGCTTCTACTGCTCCGTTCATCTTAGGCTGGTAGGGAGACGAGTTATGGTGTTCGATTTTAAACTCAGTACACAAATCACTACAACAAAAGTAAGTTATAACATCGCACCTTAGACAGCGCTTTAATACAAAAGCGCTGCTATAAGTTAAAAACAAGGAAACTAGCCATTTAAAAAAGTAAAAGCGCAAAAAAATATAAGACCTTAGACAGCGCTTTGGTCAAAAGCGCTTTATAAGGTCTTATAAATTTTAAAAAAAAATTTAATGGAAAATATTAGACAGCGCTTTAGTTAATAGCGCTTTCTAAGGTCTTAAAAATTAAAAAAAATAAAATCAAAAGCGCTGTCTAAGGCCAACCTTTGAAAGCGCTTTTAAAAGCGCTGTCTAAGGTCCAGCTTAGAAAGCGCTTTTATTAAAAGCGCTGTCTAAGGTCTAATAAAATTATAATATATGAATAGTCAGTATTCATTTTCATATTTGCGCTCTTTCTTCTCCCCTGCATGCGAACAGAGCTCAAAACCCTTCACCGAAAAACCTTCACCGTCAACCGTCCGTCAACCGTAAACCTTCACCGAAAAACCTTGTCGTCCGTCCGTTTCTGCTCATTTCCGTCGTCGTTCGTTTCTGCTCATTGCCGTCGTCCATCCGTTTCTGCTCTTTGATACATTTCGTTCTTGCATTGCCGTTGTTACCGTCGTTAAAGGTACGTCGTTGTTGTGTTTTGTTAATGAAGTTAATGAAAATGAGTTTTGTTAATGAAGTTAATGAAAATGAGTTTTCGTTCTTTCTGCTCTTTGATGAGTTTTGTTAATGAAGTTATGTTGGACTGTTTTATTAATGAAGTTTTGTAGTGAATGAGTATGTTTGAAGTTTTGTTAATGAAGTTTTGTAGTGAATGAGTATATTTGATGAGTTTGTTAATGAGTTTTGTTAATGAAGATTTGTTAATGAAGTTTTGTAGTGAATGTGTATGTTTGATGAGTATGTTTGATGAGTTTTGTTAATGAAGTTATTGTTTAGGTCGAAATTAGTTGGACTGTTGTTGGAATTTGAATTGTTAACATGCTAGTTTAGGTTAGTTTTAGTGAGCTAACTCCAAGTATTTTTGTTTAAAACATATTTTATTATATTTGTTAAATCGTTTAGTTTAGTTTAGTTTAGTTTAGTTTAGTTTAGTTTAGTTTAGTTTAATGAAGTTTTGTTTAAAACATCTTCTAAATAGTTTAGTTTAATGAAGTTTAGTTTAATGAAGTTTTGTTTAATGAAGTTTTGTTTAAAACATCTTCTAAATAGTTTAGTTTAGTTTTATTAAATCTTCTAAAAAACTTTTATTTTAAAACATATCCAACTCTTTAGCCATTATAGCTAAAGAGGTAAAATTTGTTATATACTTGATTTCTTTCTTATATTTGTTATATATTATGTCATATTTGTTATATTTGATATCCTTGATTTCTTTATTATATTTGTTATATATTATATTTGATATCCTTGATTTATTTATTACAGGTTAGATGGCTACCAACAATGATCACCCACATGATGATGATCACCCACATGATGATGATCACCTACATGATGATGATCCCGATATTCAGGTTGGAAGTAACAGATCTATGGAAGCAGAGATTAGAAGAGGAATAACCATTATGAAGAGAGTGATCCATGCTAGAGATCAAGGCATCACTTATAATGTGCATTGGAGCGCCCAGAATACACTTATTGAGCCTAACGGTCATACTTTGACAAGTTTCATTGGTGCACTTGTAAGGAATGCGGTTCCTATTACTTGTGATGATTGGAGATCCAAACAGTTGAAGGAAACCAAAGAAAAAATTTGGAATGAGATAAAGGTACCATAATTATGTCTTTAATTATGCCAACTAATTATGTCCTTCAAATTATTTGTACTAACCAATGTGTATTGTTTTTTTAGAGGTGCTTCAACGTCGAGGAAGAAAGAAAAGCTTTTTTGATGAGATTGGCAGGGAAGCTCCTAAGAGGGTTTAGGACATATTTAAACCGCACCTATCTTAGGGATATATCCGATCTACTTTGGTATATTAATTGAGCAACTTATTTACTTTATGTTTCAAATGAATAGTCTAATGTTAATGATGTTTTTATTTAAGGTTTCTGTATGACAGAGTTATGCGCCCACACGGATTGCAGCAAAGATTTGCATTCCTATGCCCAGCGTCTGTCAACTTAACCTTAATAATCAATAAACCAGATGAGGTCCTGGCGTATATACGCGACGTCTTTATGGACAACCAAGAAACGGAAAAGTTGTTCTTTTTACCGTTTAATACTGGGTTAGATTTTCATTCTAAATTCATCTATTATAGTTTTTTTGTATTTTGACGCCGTGTAGAAAGTTTCCATCTAACACTTGTTTAATCTTACAGTGGACATTGGTTGTTGGTCGTAATTAATCCTAGCAGAGCAATGGTGTATTATCTGGATTCGTTAGGAAATGATTGGACAACATACCCGGATTTGAAGAAGTGTATTGACACGTAAGTGAGATTGCTCTAAATATGAATGTGTATATTTATTTGTTTGTTTATTTATTTATGTGAATTTTTCTAAATATTCACTTATATTTTATTAGCGCTATACAAGCTTTCCTAGCACTACGAGCTAGCCATCTACCACAGAGGAGAGTCAACCCCATTATTACATGGAATACAGTGAAGATATATTAATTATCACATGTGTTATTATATTAGTGATGCTACTTGATAAAACTTAGGATTTATCCATATTTTCTTTTCATTTGTAGTGTCCTCGGCAACGCAATCAAATAGATTGCGGCTATTTCATGTTGAGGTTTATGAGAGACACTTTTTTGTTGGATCGAATAGAGATTCCATCCGATGTATGTATTTCTAAATTATGAGTTATTTTAATATTAACACATATCTCTCATGTCTAATGAAATAGTTAAAACTAAATCAAACTATGTTATATTATTATGTAGTACTTTGAAGAATGCAAGTGTGCTCATTACTCAATTTCTCAATTGGATGAAATTAAAGAGGATTGGTGTCAATTCATTATGGAGCTCGGAATTTTACAAGGTATAATATTGTACTCTTACTTTAATTGATGAGAATTTAAATATGTGTAACTTTGTTTATGTATTCTTTTAATTGAATTACAATCTTTGTGTTTTCAGGACCTATAATGTAGATTTGAAGCATACCTTTGGTTGGATGCAAAAGTACTAGTATAAGTGATATGTGCATTTGTACTAGTATATAATTTTGGTTTGTAATTTTAAATATATATATTGGTTTGAATTGCCAATTGTTTTGGATATATAATTTTGGTGTAAATTGGTACATTTAAATAGGATAAATTGGATTGATTTGAATCTCCAAATTGTGGTATTTTTCTGAACAGGTCAAAAACAGGTTGAAAAAACAGGTCAAATTCTGGTTGAAAAAACCTGGTAAAAATTGAGGTTTTAAAAAATTGATATAAAATTTTTCGTATACCTTAGACAGCGCTTTGGGTGAAAGCGCTGTCTATGGTATACCAAAAAAAAGTCAAACAAGGTAGGGCTTAGACAACGCTTTCACCAAAAGCGTTGTCTAAGGTATACGAAAATTTTTATATAAAGGTACCATAGATAGCGCTTTTCATTAAATATACCCACCTTTAGACAGCGCTTTTGGTATTAACCAAAGCGCTGTCTAAACCTATAGCAGCGCAGGTTTATACAGCGCTTAAAAGCGGTGTCTAAGGGCAAAAAAAGCGATGTCTAAGGTCTTATCTGTTGTAGTGAATCTTTCATCATCTTGTTGTTCAAGTTGGATCCATTGTCAGTAATGATCTGACTTGGAACACCATAACGGCAGATGAGATGGTTCTTGATAAATCGGACCACCACTTGTCGGGTTACATTGGCGTATGACGCTGCTTCGACCCATTTGGTGAAGTAGTCAATGGCTACCAGGATGAATCGATGTCTGTTCGGGGCTTTGGGTTCAATCATGCCAATCATGTCGATTCCCCATATAGAAAAAGGCCATGGAGAAGAAAGA
This sequence comes from Lathyrus tuberosus, assembly GCA_022829125.1. NCBI lineage: Eukaryota > Viridiplantae > Streptophyta > Magnoliopsida > Fabales > Fabaceae > Lathyrus > Lathyrus tuberosus. Next base: position 3,078,922 of record JALAZF010000179.1, read on the forward strand.
ACTTTGAGATACGTTGACGATACATCGATTTTGTCTGCGTATATCTAACACTTGTGACATCTCCTGATGTACTTGTAGCAATCGGATTCCATTGTCAGCCAATAATATCCTGCTCTCAGAATTTTTCTCGCCATTGTATGTCCCTTGGCATGAGTGCCAAAGGATCGTTCGTGAATTTCTTTCATCAACATGTTTGCTTCTTGTCTGTCTATGCATCCGAGCAAAACCATGTCAAAGTTTCTTTTGTAGAGTGTATCACCGTTTTGGAAGAAGTTACCAGCCAGTCTTCTGAGAGTCTTCCTATCTTTTCTTGATGCCCCAGGTGGGTAGTCTTGTTTTTGAAGGAAACACTTGATATCGTGATACCAAGGTTTGTCATCTATGACTGCTTCAATTGTGAAGATGTAGGCGGGCATTTCAAGGCGCATTATGTCAATCTTAGGTACGTCGTTTGATTGACCTACACTAATCATGGAAGAGAGAGTGGCTAGTGCATCAGCCATGTGATTTTCTTCACGTGGGATATGATGAAACTCGATTCTGTTGAAGAATGGTAACAATCTTCTCGGGTAATCTTTGTAAGGAATCAATCCTGATTGGTATGTATTCCACTCTCCTTTGATCTGATTGATAACCAGAGCTGAGACCCCATACACATCCAAGTTCTTAATCCTTAAGTCGATTGCTTCCTCGAGACCCATGATACAAGCTTCGTATTCGGCCTCATTGTTTGTGCATTTGAATGTCAGTCTGGCAGTGAAAGGAATATGGGTACCCCGAGGTGTTACGATGATTTCCCCAATTCCGTTTCCATAAGTGTTGACGGCTCCATCGAATATTAGTCCCCATTGGGATCCTGGTTCTGGCCCTTCACTGGGTAGCGATTCATCGCAATCTTTCATTTTCAAGTATATAACATCTTCGTCTGGGAAGTCAAATCCGATTGATTCCTGACCGTCAATTGGTTGATGAGCCAAATGATCGGCTAAAATACTCCCTTTGACGACTTTCTGAGCATGGTACTCAATGTCATATTCCGATAACAACATCTGCCAACGGGCAATCCTTCCTGTGAGAGCAGGCTTTTCAAAGACATACTTGATTGGATCCATTTCGAAGATTAACCAAGTAGTGTGGCAAATCATGTATTGGCGAAGACGTTTAGCTGGCCAAGCCAGAGCGCAACAAGTTTTCTCGAGCATAGTGTACCGAGTTTCACAGTCCGTGAACTTCTTGCTTAAATAGTAAACAATGGACTCTCTTTTATTTGTTTCATCTTGTTGACCAAGCACACAACCCATGGAGCCTTCCAAGACTGTTAAGTAGATGATCAATGGTCTTCCCTCCACTAGAGGAGACATAATTGGTGGATTTAACATATATTCTTTGATGCTGTCGAAAGATTTTTGGCAATCTTCTGTCCATACACAACTTTGATTCTTTCTGAGTAGTTTGAAGATCGGCGCGCTTGTCGCGGTCATGAGGGATATGAATCTTGAGATGTAATTCAAACGTCCCAAAAATCCTCTGACCTGTTTTTTAGTCTTTGGTGAAGGCATTTCTCGAATGGCCTTGACCTTGTCAGGATCAACCTTAATTCCTTTCTGGCTGACGATAAATTCCAAGAGCTTTCCTGAGCGGACACCGAATATGCATTTATTGGGATTTAAGCAGAGTTTGTATTTTCTCAGACGCTTGAATAACTTTGACAAGTGTGTCACATGCTCTTCTTATGTTTTAGATTTGGCAATCATGTCATCGACATACACTTCAATCTCTTTGTGCATCATGTCGTGAAACAGAGTTGTCATAGCCCTTTGATAGGTTGCCCCCGCATTCTATAGACTGAACGACATTACTTGTTGCAAAAGGTGCCCCATGGGGTGATAAATGAAGTTTTCTCCATATATTCTGACGCCATTTTAATTTGATTATAGCCCGAGAATCCATCCATGAAGAAGAAGACTTTGAACTTTGCTTTGTTGTGCTGTCTACCAGCATGTCAATGTGTGGCAGGGGGAAGTCATCCTTTGAACTTGCTTTGTTCAGATCCCTGTAGTCTACACACATTCTACTTTTCTGTCCTTTTTCGGAACTGGCACTATGTTGGCTAACCATTGAAGATATTCTGAGGTGGCGAGGAAACCTGCGTTGATCTGTTTCTGCACTTCCTCCTTGATTTTGATGGCCATATCTGGATGAGTCCTTCTCAGTCTTTGTTTTACTGGAGGGCATTCTGCTTTTAGTGGTAAGTGATGTTCCTCGATGCTGGTATCCAATCCTGGCATGTCTTGGTAGGACCAAGAAAATACATCTGGAAACTCTCTGAGAAGTTTTATCAAGTCTTCTCTGATAGTTGGACTGAGCAGTGCTCTAATCTTAACTTCCTTCTTTTCTTCTTCTGAACCCAAATTGACCGTTTCCAACGGCTCTTTGTGAGACTCAGTGGACCTTTTCTCTTGCCTGAGTAATCTGGAGATCTCTTCTGGAATTTCTTCGTCCTCTTCTTCTTCAGCTTCAAATACCGAGAATTCAAAGTTAGGAGAAGGCATTGGGTTGTATGTTTCAATGGGGTTTAAAACAAGCAATCTACATGACGTGATGATTCGTTTTTTTAGCAAAGACAAAGAGAATGCAAGAGTATGTGCAGTGTATTTTATGAAAAATGCTTGTTTTTATTTTGGGCTGTTTTTAGGATTACCATTTTCTAAAAAAGGAAAAGTGAAAACAACAATAAATGCGGGAATTCAGAAAGACATTATTTATTTATGATTTGTCGATTCTTGAAATACAGCCTTATAAAACAAAACTCTACCGCTTTGGGCGAAGCGAAGAGGGACATTTACAGGAAAGGTGAGCCCTATAAAAACATTCGTTTCACCTGGGCAAGGTGAAAGGTTAAAACAAAGATGGTAATTTCTTAGACTTATGGACGACTTTCGGGACATCGACAGCAACCCAGTGGCGACAAACTCCTCTGTGAATCAAAAATTCTGGTATCTTCCTTCTTGGTTTGTCCTCAGAAATAACGCTGATTTTTGGCGGAGTAGGATCATTGGAGTCTTCTTCCCGTGCAGAGTTGTCATAAACGAACTCTTCTGTTGCATCTTCCATAGTGTTTTTACTCTCAAGAGGATCTCCCCATCCAGTTGGCCGGATGTCCTCGTATCTGATGCGAGAACTTTCGGGAGCAGTGTATTTAACTAGGAATTCATACTTTCCGCTTGGCTGTCCCAAGTTATCCCAGGTTTCTGTGGGAATAGAGGAATCATCTTCCTTAATGACGTTGATTTCAGGAAATGCGTAGTTAATAAACTCTCATCCTGCGACCCTTGTGAATTCATTAGCATGGTTTTGGACATTCTCGGAGTGTCCTGAGTATAGATTCCATGACTCTGTGAGGGCATGGGTATTCTTTTCAATGTTATTCAGCTGATAGGCATCGTCCGGCTGACTCTTTTGCCCCAAGTCTTCCGTGTATGGCTTCCAGATAGGCAAGTCATCCAGTGGATCATAATAATTATGGTCAAAGTTATCTTTCATTAGATTATCTTCCTCTAATGAATTGGGTGGAGCACGACATCCCTCACGATCACAATCTCCTTTGATGTCATTACTCTTGATCACTTCGAGAGTGTCCTTGTATGAGGAAATCAATGTCCCTCTTTCTAGTCAATTCTCATTGCACACCGAGAGTGCTTGGATCTGGGTTTCAACAACCTCCTCTGGTTCTACACAGGAAAATGATGATAAGTTGCTCAAAATTAAGGCCTACTCTCCGCATACCGTGACTAATTTTTCATTCTTGACGAACTTCAGCTTCTGGTGAAGTGTCGAAGTGACTGACCCAGCTTCGTGTATCCAAGGTCTTCCTAATAAACAGCTGTATGCTGCCCGGATGTCCATGATCTGGAAAGTGACTTGGAAAGTGTGAGGACCGATGGTAATGGGAAGATCGACTTCACCGATAATTGTTTTTCTAGATCCGTTAAAGGCTTTGACAATGATCTCACTGCCTCTCATCGGAGCTCCTTGAAATGATAGTCGTATCAGAGTTAATTTTGGCATAACATTCAAAGATGATCAAAGTCGTATCAGAGCTTCTGAACTGAGCAGGAGAGATAGTACAGAGATTCGAGATGGAGTTTGCAAAAATTGGTCCACAATGTTGTACTCGCTTTTCTGGATGAGATTCAGCATCTCATCGTTGTTCTTTACAAGTTCTAGATTACTGGATTGGCCGGCTTGTTGATTGGGAACTTCCGTTTGAGGTTCATTTTCTTTGGCAGGTTCTCTGACTCCTCTTTTGAAGATTTGACCGCTTCGGGTAACTCGACTGATGTCGGTAATGTTCACGACAGAGGGTAATGGAGTTTCTTTTCCGTTTTTGATGGTCGTTGCACCATACTTGTAAGGGGCAGCCTTATGTGACTGGTACGGTATTGAAACTGGCAGGTAGATAACCACTAGGGCTTTTGGTTCTTCAGACCATCATAGGCAGGCTCAATTGGTTTGAGGTTGAGAATTCTTCTATCATCAAGAGGGATCCTTAATTCATTGAGTAGAGGGATTATGGCGCAAACGTCTTTGGTTATTCCATGATCGGAGATTATGACAGCGTCTTTGCTTCGACCAGGGAGGTAGTCTTGTATCATGTTAATCGACCCAGAACTTGAACATGGTCGAATCTCTTTTCGGTCCAACTGATTTTGGAGGGCTGCTCGTAGGAGATAACATCCTTGGTTATTTTCCGAGCATACTCTATAGCGCTCATAATTGTGCGGTGGTACCTGACCACACCTGCTTTGTATGCAGTACATCTTTACTAGATCTGTTTCCATTGAGCGAATATCACGACTTTGATATCTATCAGGATTCCCATCAGTCATGCTAATCTATTGTGTAGCTTCATCCAACTAGATTGGAAGCCACCAGTGGTCCATCAGATGTTGAAGTGTTCTTTGTACAAGCGCACACCCTTGGTCCTCTTCGCAACATTCTTTACAGTCTAGATAATCATGTAAAGCCAGAAAACCGAGTCTGACTTGTTTAGCATGTAACTCTACTAGACTGGTATTCATCAAGCGTATGTCAAAGATATGAACCATATTGACTTGATGGTCATTTCTTTCACGGTAGTCTTGGATCCATTCGAGATCCATCTGACGTTGGAGGGCCTCTTGTATAAAAGAGCATCCCTCATTGTCTGTTGACCAGATTTGACAAGTGTTGTAATTATGCCACGGCAGGCTGTAATACTGACTTTGTCTCGAATGCATTGCCACTAAATTGACATTCAATGCACGGATGTCGTGGTTCTGAACAATGTTGGGATGTGCATGGGCCATGTTTACTTCACGAATCCTGTGATCCTAAATCTAGCCCAGATCCATTTGTTCTTGTAGGGCTGTTTGTACTATGGTACACCCTTGGTTGTCCTTAGAGCAGATATCACACTAGTGATAGTTCTGAGATGGCACATGGCCGTACCCGCTCTGTTTGCAATGCATCTTTACCAAATTTGTTCCTAGTAAGAGTACATTGTGAATTTGATAACTGTTGACGGATTCCTCTTCTATTAAATTCACTGCAGTCTTCTCATGTTGTGGCAACGAGTTCCTCTGAACATTTGGATTAGTATCTTTGAAAGATAAGATCCCATTCCTGACAAGCTTATGTACATCAGACTTAAAGCTGAGACAATTCTCAATGTTGTGCCCCAATCCTCCTTGATGGTAAGGGCAAGTTTGATCCGCTTTGAACCAAAAAGGTGGATTTTCGGGTACTGCGAGAGGCGTCCTGGTTTGGACGTGCCCCTTGGCCAGTAGAAGTGGAAATAGTTCTGCGTACAACATTGGTATAGGGTCGAACCCTGATGGTCGTGTAGTACGGTTGTTGTTGTTGTACTGTGGACGAGCTTGTTAAAAAGGTTATTGCGGCCTTTGCTGATACTGTTGTTGATTTGGTTGGCTCTGAGCAACTTGAGGTTGATAAGTCGGAGCCGGTGCAGGGTTGATAGCGGGAGTTATTGCTGATATTGGTTGATACCTTCGCCTTTACTTTCCCAGAGAGATATTACTGATATCCTGCTCTTTCTTCTTTTGGAAAGCACTACCGTATCTTTTGGTACTGCTGGATGGCTCTACATCCTTGACCAATCGTCCATCTCGGACTGCTTCTTCTAGGCATACTCCCATGTTCACCATTTCAGTGAAGTCACTGGGCGCACTGACGACCATCCGGTCGTAATAGAATGAGCTTAAGGTTTTCAGGAAAATCTTTGTCATTTCCTTTTCCTCAAGAGGGGGACAGATATGAGCGGCAATTTCACGCCATCTCTGAGCATATTCTTTAAAAGTTTCTTTGTCCTTTTGTGACATTGCTCTGAGTTGATCCCTATCCGGTGCCATGTCCAAATTATATTTATACTGTTGAACGAAGGCTGCACCGAGATCTCTGAAAGTACTGATCTTGGTGCGGTTTAAACCCATATACCATTTGAGTGCGGCACCGGTTAAATTGTCTTGGAAGTAATGGATCAGTAGCTGTTGATTTTTTGTCTGGGTAGACATTTTTCGAGCGTACATCACCAAATGACTCTGAGGGAAAGAGTTTCCTTTGTATTTTTCAAAGTCAGGCACCTCGAATTTGTGCGGGATCTTTACATTAGGGACCAAACAAAGGTCTGCGGCGTCCTTTCCGATTAAGTCTTGACTGCGAATGGCATGCAGTTCCCTCTGCATTTCCAAGAATTGTTCCTGGAACTCATTCATCCTTTCGTACATGTCTTCATTTCCACCAGAAATTTTTTGCGGAATCTATCCTTCTGGGACAGTGTGTACCACTGGTTGCGGTATAGACATTATAACGGTGACCCTTGGCGCTTCAGTGCCCTGAAGTTTGTAACCTTCGGGAGTTGCTGTCGTAACCCTTGCATCTTCCCTTTCCCGAAGTTTGTAACCTTCAGGTCCAGCGATTCCACTCACGGTTTCTGGGTCTTCAGTGACCGGTGAGATGTATCCTCCAGGTATAAAATTAAGAGGCATGTCCCAGGGGCGACCTTTAGGCATGTTGTATCGAGGATGATTCTCATGTGTCTCCATTATGGGCGTAGATGTAATCTCTGAGATTACAGTCCTTTGATGTCGCTGCTCCTGAGTTGCTGCTAGGGATTGCAAGTCACTGTGAAGTTTTTCCAAAATTTCATTCAGAGTGTTGATTTCTTCTCTCAGCTCTCTGTTCTCTTCCTCGAGATCGTCCATTTTCTTTTGTCGATTGGCCCGAGTCTTTTGTCGATTGGCCCGAGTATTGTATGAGTGAGACAATTTGACTCTAGAATTGTGATACATACATGAGACTTAAGGATAAAAAAAATGCGGTATATGAGAATGATGAATGATATGCAATGTCATATTTTTTTTAGTTTTTGTTTTATTCAAAAAGAAACTTCAACAAATAGATTGCAAATATCACACAGTGGGGGAAACCCCTTTTATTGAATTCGAAAGATTGTAGTATTTTACAAGGAAAAAGTACAGTATTTTACAAAGTGCTGTAAAGAAAATGTCTGAGCTCATGGATCCTCAGTTCTCTCTAAAGAGAGCTCAAATGACGGTTCCTGTATTTCCTTTTCTTTGATCGGGGCTCTTCAGCCGTTGTCGGGTCGTCAGTCCTTTGCCAAGTGAAATGAGCGAGCAAATTTCTTCGGTCTTCCTGACTTTCTATAGCATGTTGCTCTAATATCTCAACCAGATCATCCTTCTCCTTTAACAGTTCCTGAATCTTGATACATTCCAAATTGAGGATTTGGTATTTGTTCTTCCAATAGCTCTTTTCACGTTGAACTTTGTTGAGAGCGACTTGGAGTTTTTCCACATCAGACATGAAATAAAGGACATACTCCTTTAATGGAAAAACTTTTTGACGAGGGCAGGGCATCCTCAGCTTGAGGGCTCTAGTTTGCACCCAATGGAGATAAGGTTCCATGGCGGTACAGTTTGGTCTTCCCAAAGACTCTCTGCCTTTCATGTGAAGATGTTGCCAGGCATGCACTATTTCCTTCTTTAGTGCCCTATCATTTTCCCTTTCCTTGAAGAAAAAACCTTCCAGATGAACATTATGTGGGATATTCTTCATCGGGTATCTGAGTTGACGGCGAGCTAAAATTGGATGGTAGTTGATTCCCCCTTTAGTTCCAATGAGGGGTACGTTAGGGAAATTTCCACATCTGTCTATGATCTTTATCCCTTCGTAAATCCGGTTATACCAATCTATGTCAGAATTGGTAAGAGACATAATCTTTTGTGACCAACGTAGAGTACTCTTGTGATCCCAAAAAGCAGCAGACTTGGGCAAATGGGAAATGAACCATTTGTAGAGTAAGGGTATGCAGCATGTGATCATTCCTCCGCTGTACAGATTCCTTAAGTGTACGGAATGATAAGCATATGCGAGCAAGGTTGGCACGGGGTTTCCTATCAAAAATATCTTAACAGCATTGGTATCAACGAAATTATCAATGTTAGGAAAGAGGAATAACCCATATATGAGTAGGACAAACATGTCTTCGAAGGCAGTTATGTTTCCTATACTAGCAAAGTATAGGGCTTTCTCCATCAGGAATTTATCCGGTAAACCCTGGATTCCTCCTTTAGTGGTTATGTGAGTCCTAACTTCTGACTCATCCAAAGAGATTGCTCTTGCAATGGTTTGTTCCTTTGGAATTTCTTCCAGTCCAGAAAATGGAGCTTGATCAGTGATAGGTAAATCAATCAGGTGGGCGTACTCTTCCAGTGTTGGTGCAAGTTGGTAATCCTGGAAAGTGAAGCAGTGGTAAACCGGATCATAGAACTGTACCAGCGTAGACAAGATCCCTTCAACTACGTTGACCCTTAACAGAGACAACAGTCCTCCGTGCTTAGCTCTAAAAGCCTCGGGATTGGTAATCATCCTTGTCAATTTCCTTAAGTCTTCTAGTTTCGGAGCCTTGAAGGTGTACTTGTGCGTCTTTTTTCTACCGAAATCCAAAACGCAACTTCTGATATTTGCAATTATTATTTTAGTTTTTTTTTTTGAAAAAGATTTTTTTTGTTTGAAAAGAGATTTTTAGATGAATGCATGAATGCAGCACACAAAAACATTTGAAAACATGGGTTCAACGTCACGAGCGTGGAGTCATGGCTCTACCCATCCCCAAAGGTTGTACTATTTTGGTCAACTTTTGTACCTGTTGAACGGATTCTAAGGTTCCCAAAGTCATTGACCCCTCCTAGGGATATTAACAGCAAGCTGATTCACTCGAGCGAGCTGTAATATCCTAGGATGAATCTCATTTGAGTGTAGTATCGCGTATCAACTATTCCCGATAGTCACTGCACTACCAAATGGTCATATGGTTAATGTCTACTAAATCCTCAGGGTCATGGGTATCGCACTGGGAAAGACAATGCTTTCACGATAATTGGTCGTTCAACATCGATACTTCCGCACGAGTACCTCGACTGATTCGGTGGACTGCCAAGTTAGCTTGGTCGGGATTCACTCCCTATAAGCGTTTCCTGGATATGCCACCACTTATCTTAATGTTCTCTCAAACTTTTCACATGCGTATTAATCGCATTCCCAGTTGACATAAAATTAAACACGGGCATCAAGTAGTATTACAGTAAATGATATATATATATATATAGTAGAAAATAGAAAATGCCAAACAAAACCTGGACCCTTTAGGAACTCTAATCCTAAAGACTCCCCAGCAGAGTCGTCATTTTTTTTGTAGCGTGCGATTTTTGTTGGTGACGCGACCACCTTACCGCATTGGTTGGAATTGAGAGCTACTTTCTGATTTCTTATTTATCCTATGAAGCTGGAAAGGAAAGGGAAGTTATCTAAAACTAACCTTGCACGCAAATGTTTTCTTTAACAAATGCTAAGAGATTGGGGGGACCAGAGTCGGTTTATACAAAAGGAAGTTGTCAATTACCCAGTGTATATATGGTTATCCATAGATCTTCTTTGGCATGTTTTCATACTTTCTAGTGTTTATCTGTTATGGGTTGGGAAAGTTTCTCCTTTGGGAGTGTTGAGAGAGTGTTTTTGTTGTTTTTGGGTTTTCTGTTGTTTTTGGTAAGGTACTGGACCTAACGTTTTTTATTTGTGTGCTCGCTAAGATTTCGCAATCTTATGCCTACGTATTCCCGTTAAAGAAAACAGGGAAATTAGAGCAATCGTAGTTCCTCCTATTCTATGGGAGGAAAGATGTTTGGTGTCTTGTGCAGTGGATCAGACTGCACAGGCCTAAATCTTGCCTTGGCCAACAACTTTGTTATTCATTTCCTCATCATCTACTACATCATCATTATCAAAATTTGGCCTATCATTAACTTGAACTTCTTCATCATATTCATCTCTTAAATCTGCCTCGTATATTATATCAAAGTTATCAACATAATTCTCCACATACACATCAACCAACTCATATCATTAACATCTTCAAAAAATTTCAACACATCAGCATCATAATTTTGGGACTACGCCCGCAAACAAAGTTAAGCCTAGGGTTCCAATACCACATACATTTCATATTTTTATATCCCTCATTTTTAATCAAAGTCTCCAACTCCATATAAGACATATAGTCAACATCCACTTCCAGCTCATTTTTGACACTTCCCCATCCACATACCATTTAATAATGGTGCGTACATGTTCACCCCTATGATGTATTCTTAACCTAATAGTTTGGCTCTTAGTTGGCCTGAATAAATATTAAAACACACATATTAGATTAAACTCCTGGGTCCACTATTGGAGTAATACATTTTGGAACCACAAACTAATAAAAGGGACCACATATTAGATTAAACTATTAGGGGGAAAAGGAACCACATACGGAAGCTTCACTACAATGGAACCACAAACAAATATAGAAAATTAAAGTTTTAGAAAATAACCCACAAACGACAACAACAACATACGCATTAACTTAGGTTTCTAAAAGAGGGACAATAAAGCTTATACGTAAGACATAATTTAACTTTTCGTTGTTTTTCCATGATATTGTTGGATTGTTCATTGAAGAAAAGCTTCTCTGAACACAAGAGCACGAAGAACGCAGGAGATAAACACGTACGATGAATGCTTCTAGGAGATGAACGAAACAAAATTGATGAGATTATGAACAGGTACGATGAATACTTCTAGGGTTCATACCAAGTGCGATATTCAAAAGGAAAATGAAAGAACTTGAAGCTTTTGTTTCTAATTTACTTAATATCTATGAGTTTTTATAATTTAAAATATAAATAATACATTAATTTGAAAACATGATTAGTATAAGGCTTAATAAAATAAAATGTTTTCAAAATGACATGGCAACAAATTTTAATATATAGTGCCACATGCTCTTTGCCATGTCATAAGTTGGGATGTCATGTCTGGAATTGTGAAAGGAGAAAAAAAAAAAAAGAAATATGATAAAATGAGACAAAAGATTTATTTTTTTTAAAGGAAGACTAAAAAGTTATAAAAATCAAAATAGGGGGACTAAAACTCATTTAAGCATAATTTTATTTATGTTTATTTATTTCAACATGTAGAGTTGTGGAGGGATACAATATGTGTCGTGGTTTAAGAAATGTAAAGTCTAAATTATATATATATATATATATATATATATATATATATATATATGAGTGAGGATCAACTTACTCCAAGAGTAAGTTTTTTTAACTTACTCCAAATCTTATCCTTTGAATTGAATACAGTTAAATGGTTAAATTAACATTTTTACTAAATAACCATTAGATTAAATTGAAATCAAAGGTTATGATGTTGAGTAAGTTAAAAAAACTTACTCTTGGAGTAAGTTGATCATCTCTCTCTCTCTCTCTCTATCTCTCTGTCTCTCTCTCTCTTTCTTATGATGTGGAGTAAGTTAAAAAAAACTTACTCTTGCAGTAAGTTGATCCTCTCTCTCTCTCTCTCTCTCTCTCTCTCTCTCTCTCTCTCTCTTATAATGTGGAGTAAGTTAAAAAAACTTACTCTTACAGTAAGTTGATCCTCTCTCTCTCTCTCTCTCTCTCTCTCTCTATATATATATATATATATATATATATATATATATATATATATATATATATATATATATATATATATTACGTTCGGCAAGCAAATCCAGCCCAAGGCCACCAAAATATAGGGCCTTTCAAATTATTTTTCATAAATTATAAATTTGAAATAAATATATGAATATTAGCTGTTGAATTTAATTTGCAATGTAAGCTAATTAGTAAAATTTAAAGAAGTTTGTTTTGACTTAAAAATCAATGATTTGCTCTTTGGGACTTACATTTTTATTATTTAAATGTATTATTTTACAACAAAAAATTACCTTTCTTATTTATTGGGCCCATTAGGAACTCCAAAGTTTTAGGAACGGTGTATATATATATATATATATATATATATTACACAAAATGTTTATTATTGCGCCTGTTTAAAAATTCATATAAGTTTAAAATAAAATTATGTAAAAATTTTTTAAATTATATTTAAAAAAGTAAGAGATGGTTGGAATTCTCAACCAATGTTAAAACTCTTTCTTAACATTAATATTCATCTATTCACCTCGGTTATTAAATTCAACTTAGAAAAATAATATGATTTTTTCTCAATTAACATATTCAATTAAGGCTTTGTTTGGATTGATAGAATCGGATGGAGCGGTGTGGAATGAGATAGAATGACATGATATTTTATTGTTTGGATTATTTATAATTCGATGGAGCAGAGCAGAATGAAGTGGTATGAATTTTATTCTATTCCACCACTTACCACCATAGTTTTTCTCATCCAATTTAGGTCGAATGAACAATTTTTCTTATTTCCTTCTAAAATTTTCAAACAATAGAAAGAGATTTTCGTTCCGCTACGTTTCCTTATTCTGCATTCCACTCCGCTTTCTTCATTTTAAGATTTTCAAACATAACTCAAGAGAAAAAATAGCACACTTTTTTCACCTCGATCAAATGGACCTAAAAACAGCAATGCATTTACCATTACATATATTCAATACTGCCTCGTCCATCCGACCGAAATAAAATCCTATTTCATAGTAGTGATAATAGAGCTTACATCTCCATCGTTAAAGCATTATTAGACTATGGATAGATTATAACCATGAAAAAAAACTCATTAAATCCAAAATGAATGTTGTATTTTATCTTGCACCACGACTCAAAGGGAAGCATCCAATTGGAAATTCTTAGAAACAAAGTCAACAAGAAAAAAAATAAGTGGGACACAAAAATCCAACTGTCTTAAAAATTAGTAATGTGTTTAGTCTATTACACACTAAATACATTGATTATTCAATAATATAAATAGGACAGAAGATAGTAATTATAATCAAATTACAAGTTGAAAATTTTTTGTGACATAGTCAGTGAGATTCGACCGAACGATTAGGACAAGGGTGACCTTAATAAATAATAATAATAGCTGGGCTATCATGTAAACATTTGGCAGCACATACAGAACAGTTTTAGCATTTGTTTGTAAAGAATCATTGTGTGGTCCCATTTTGTCTGAGTTATATTATGATTATTAACAAATATAAACACTACAGAGTAAAAGAGAGGAAAGAAGTCAGTGTCAATAGCTGTAACAAGGACCAAAACACACCATTAAATACACTCCATCTCCCTCTATGGCACAGTGAAAGCAATTGACATTAATTCATATATGGATCCATCCACACATACACAAGTATCACGAGCTCAGTTTTCTCTTCTCCATACATATATGCCAGCCAGCCAGCCAGCCCTTTTATTTTTGTCAATTTCTATATCTCTATCTATATATCCATCCATCACCAAGATCTATATCATCATGCTTCATTCACAAGTATGTTTCTATCTATATCTTATGTTGCTTTGAGAGGTTGAAGCTGCCAGCATGATCTGGTAATGAATCAACCACATGTTTTCGTATTCATCATCTCTAGTTCTTTGAGTCTCATAGCATAAATTTTTCATTATTGTATAGTATACTACCATGGTTTTATATGTCGGTTGCGATTAGGGTTGCGACAGAGGTCCTTGTGAATTTTGATTGGGTGGTGTTTTAATTACACTGTTGAAAAACACTTAATTTTAAGATTATTACATGTTTTTGAGTTATGAAATTATGAGTTTTGTTACAAATATATTGGTGAAATTGTCTTATGGAGTTCTAAAGCGCAGTGAGATAAGTGATTTTAAAGTCACAGTGCAATTGTGGTCAGATACAATTGTAGAATCTATCAATATTATGATTGTAATTGTTGTTACCAACTACAATTTAAAATAATGCATACTACCACATAAAACACTTATCTATTCAGTTTGAAAAAGGTTTTCATATCGGTAGCCTATCTGAAATAACATAAGGTATTATAGTAAATCCGTCACATTTTATATCGAGTGACTGAGCAAGGTGAAAAACAATTTATCGGTGTGTTATCTGTGTTTATCTGAATTATGTTTTAAGCTAAATAATCAGGACTGTTAAGGTTAAATTTTTCAAAAAAAGTAATGTCAAAATTAGTAGTTTTTTCTAAAACATATATTAAGGAACTCAAATTTAGTTATAAGATGTGGTTTGGTTCGGTTCGATCAGGTCATCTTGCAGCTTCAATCACTCAATTATCAACAGATAATTAACTTCCTCCATTTCGATCTGTTCAATTTCACAGGTAAATAAATCTTTAATCCTTATCCTATAAATTTATACAATTTTAATTAATGAAATTTTTTCAACTTTACATGTGCAAATACATGTGCTTTAACTCTTGTCATTAATTATAAATTACTTTATACCAGCTACACACATTCACAATCACATGCACGTATTTGTTTATTACTAGTAATAATTAATTTTTGTGTGTATATAGATATATATAAAAATATATAGAAAAAAGAAAGAACAGAAGAAGAAATATATATGGACATTAATGCAAGACAAAGTATAAATCCATTTTTATTTCTTCTTTTTAAGTGGTACCGATTATTTGTCTCGTAATCTCAACAACCTTTATCTAACTTTTTTGGGATGCATTTAGCACGGTACAGCACAAACAAAATTTGAAACGGTTTCATTTGTTACTTTCTTCCATAGACAACTGTTTGTGGTGGTCCTATCTGTTGTACTGTCGCAATCTACTCAACTTGTCCTCTGCACTATTGCATTTTTTATAGCATCTTTTAGCACAATGTGAAGTTTCTATATATAATATCTTTGAATTTTGAATAATTGGTACGTGTAGTTTGGTTTATGTTAACCTAGGTTTAGGTTTGGTTTGGTTCTACTTGAAGTATTTAATTGATGAGATGCTAGGGTCAGTTCAATGTACGTTGATGTTCATTCTGAATGGCAAATATCTCTATGTGATTTGTGAACATTTATGATCCAAGAGAGGTTTTAGAACCAACTCCAAAACAAGGTATGGTTATTGTTATTTATGAAAAGGGTCCCTCTTTTGTACTCACTTGGTTGCAGTCCCTGTCAACTATATGTGAAACCTGTGAAGCAAGGGCCTTTGTGGTTCCATGAGATACCATGGAACATAAGAGATAAACGGTTTTAGATTGTGTATGTTTGTATACTTAGTAGCTAATCCAGTGGCAGATGTAATAGGTAAAGTGTATTTATCTGGATTTGTAAGTGTAGTTCAAATAGATAAATATTTGATATGTTGTGAAGAAAATTTGAATTTACTCTTTGTTTCTCAGAACTTAATTAGTTGCATGGTTTTAAATTGTGACCATAAATGTGGTTGTTGTCGTTGAAATTTGAAGCGCTTGGTTCACCTAATGGATTAGATTGAGGCCCTAATCCATTAGCTTATTGTTCTACAATTTTTTTCATGCTTTTTGGGCCTTGAATTAACTTTTGCTTTGACTCGAAAACTTAGTTTACCTTGCTCATAATTTTTGAAAAAAAAAAACTAAAAAAAACTCATCTATTTTGTTAATAGAAATAATTTCTTTTAAAGTAAAGAGCCAATTAATTAAAGTACTTATTTAAAGGATTAATTAGAATTTTTCGATTATTCAACTTTCAAACCGTGTACAGCCTTGATTACTAAATAAGTTTGATAAAGACTCTTCTTTTCGAGGGAACGATAATACAATGTTGTAATTTCTTCTCTACGAATCGTTGGATACAATAGTTGGTTTAAACACGAGATAGATATGTCCACCGCGTACTTATCATATTAACCTACTAACATGTCTGTCATACTCCAAATTTTGACCACAAGATTTCCCATCATTGTGAAAATCATTACCACAATATGGATGTACCTTCATGCCTCATCAATCCTCTCAAAGATTGTTGAGCATTCACTACAATCAAGAATTAGGGTTTTGAGCCCTCTCAGAGCACTCAGACAAAGGATCAATCAAGAATGAACATGATCCTTAACTTGTCAAGTCTCTCAAACATCTATAAAGGATCAAGAGGTCTCTCACATCAAGAATCAAGCACAAGAGTGCAACATTTCAAGCGGATCAAGCCTCAAGATCATCAGTGTCACCAAATTAGGGTTTTGGTCGACCAAGGCCTCCAGAGAGAAATTTTCCTCTGGGCATGAGCCAATACTTCATAACAGGATCCAAGATGCTCAAAGGGACCTCATGGACTCAATCACAAGTTCAAAATAGCCTCGGGGGATGCATTCATCAAAAATAAGGAATTAGCGTTTCTTGACCTAATTCACCCCTAAGTTGACTTTTGAAGCTAGGCATGAGCCAAGACCTCAAGAAGTGTTTTGAAGACCTCCAATACATCATAATGATCCATTTACAAGATTGGATCGATTCAAAGAACTTGGTTCACAAGCAATACAAGGATTCAAATTCATCTGGACCAATTAGGGTTTTTTGATGAAAAGTCAACTGTACCTTTGAATTTTGACCAAGACATGATCCCAAACCTTGGGATATGATTCAAGACACTCTAAAACACCTATGGAATCCATCCATTAGGTTTGAATTAGGTCAAGAACTTGATTTCATAGAGGATCACAAAGGTTGAAAATCATTTGACAAAAAGTCAACTGCGCTAAAAATCAAGTTTAACTTTTTGAATTTCTTGACAAACAAGGTTTCCCTAAGTAAAAAAACAATGTTAACTTATGGTTTGGATCATCATCCATCAAAAAAAGTGGGGTTACATGCAAAAGGGGTACCCATAAGAAACTTGAAATTTCACTAAGTTATGAAAAAAAAAGTGATTTATACCCAACTTTGCAAGACCATAACTTGTGATCCAAGCAACCTTTTTCTTCAATCCAAAGCTCAAATGAAAGCTCTCATTACATACTTCAAGATTGTCAACTACAACAAATTCCAAATCCTCATGGATTTTGAGTTATGGATTGATCAAAATCACAAAAATATGAAAATAGCCATTTTTCCAACACTTAGTGAAATTTTGGACAGAATCTGTTTTGCATTTTCACCAAATTTGAGGCCATTTTTCATTATGATCCAAGATGATTCAAGATCAAAGTTGGGCATCAAAGTTGGATTATGATATTGGGGTTTTCCAAAAAGTACAAGAGTCTCCCATGGTTTAACTTGAGCAAGGAGTTATAAGCCTCCAAAAATGACATTTTTCACCCTGCCCACACAAAGGCATGAAAACATGATTTGGTTACCACTGTAACACCCCTTCTATACCCCGTACAAAAACGGAATAAAATAAAAAATAAAAAATATAATAAAACATCAGAGCAAAGATTAAGTCATTTAGATATAAACAGAGATGTCACATCAACGTGAACTAAAAACAACCTGCTCATAAAGATATATAACACCTGGATAGTTTTTATAAACAAAGGAACTCTGTTCCAAAATATCAGCATTCAGTTACAGAATTAAAGCGGAACATCCATAACTGATGTCATATACATATTCATACAAGCCCACAATATACAAGCTAAAAGAAACATCTACACTCTAACCCCGACTACCCGTGTTACATATCAGAGTCGACGGAACGACAAAAAGACGAAGACACTAATCTTCGCAAAAGACCTCCAGCGTCTAATCTGCAATGCCATTACAGCATTAAACCACAGCAGAAGGGTGAGAAACAGGATTATAATATAAATGCATATCATTATATAACACTTAGCAAAATATGCACAATTATTCTCACCACACAAATACGATACTTGTAAACAACCCAAGACATATTAAACCTATTTCACACATCAATCACATAAGCATATACATTAACACAATGCATAACAAATCCTTCTCAAAATTCAACACATAAACATACATGTAATGAATTATGCAAATGCACAGAGACCGACACAACGACTCTACGCATGCGGTACCAATCCAACCTTGTAATTCATTAGTCCCCCAGGAACTCTTGGAATCATCGCTCGTTACATAGAGTAACTCCCCGTCGGTCCTATGATGTTCCCCGTCGCTATAAACCATTATTTCAGGGCGTACGACGTTTATGGATTGCTTTAGTCCACTATTTCAGGGCGCACAATCCGATTGCCATAGTCCACTATTTCAGGGCGCACAATCATTTGTGATTAATCGCTTCTACCATTATTTCAGGGCGTAAGACGATAAAACTGATTCATTTATGAATCTTCCAATGCAAGAATGCATATCATGATACTTGACACATTAATGACTCATGCCAACATCAAATGCTCATGCATTAACAATAATCATGTATTTCAAGTACATATAAAGTAATGCACACAATTGCCCAAAATGGCCACAAACACCAATATACCATTCCACAACATCAAATTCCCATCAAAGAATCATCACACAAGCCATCTCATAACATATCATAATATGTCTTACAATATTGAAAAATAACTCAAAATTCCATTATTCGGTTTTCCAAAAAAGTTGGCTAAAAGTCGGCCAAAAATAATATTTTCTATCATCATCAAAAAGTACTCATCAACAGCTTCGATTCGGTATAAAGAACTCTTAAATACGATAAACGGTTAACAAGATATGAATATTTCGAAATAACGTAAAAACATAAACCGGACACCCGACACCACGAAACGGTTCGTAAAAACTGTACCGATTGGACCAAGTTCAGACCCCAAAACTATTTTTCCTAGGAAGAACATCTCGTTAGCTTTCCAACGCATCAAACCACGCCTCAAACCGAATCACAGATCAAAAGTTATGCAGAAAACAAAATTACGCGAACAGCACTGTTCGCTGGGCGAATCTCCCTCGCGAGCATTCGCTAGCTACTTCGCTAGGCGAACATCCCTCGCGAGCATTCGCTAGCTCCTTCGCTAGGCGAATGTTCCAGCAAACCAACTGTTAGATAAAAACAAACACTAAGTTCGCTAGGCGAACCCCCTGGCGAACCAAGTCAGAACCAAACAGAGCCAAAAACACCCAAAGTTCGCTAGGCGAACACTCTAGCGAACCTTCGCTCATGCCTTCGCTAGGCGAATACCCGTAGCGAACCTTCGCTACCCTTCGCTGAATGGTTCGCTAGGCGAACCCGCGAAAACCTCACTCGCTGCCACCTTCGCCCCAGGTTCTCTAGGCGAACCAAGGAAAACCCATAATTTTTTTGCGCTGTTTGAAACCCCAAAAGTGATATTTCCCAACCAAAACATTTCCCAATCAACATATTTCAATCAGAACCTATTCTAATCATGTCAACAAGCAAACTACCACCTTTACATCGATTTCCAACCGTTAAACCATCGATTCTACTTATTTTATCGTTTTCGACCTAAAAGTAAAAAAACATGGAAAGCAAGAGAATCATCCAAACACATACATACATAATCATATACAAGCATAGTATAATCGAGTTTCGCACCCTTACCCGATTTAATTCGATTCTAGGAATTGATCTTGATGATTTTCACACTTTTCTCCAATTTTCTCCCTTCTCCTCTTTTCTTCTCTTTTCCCTTCTTTCTTCTTTCTTTCTCTCTATTTTTCTTTCCCTTTTCTTTTCTATTTTCTTTTCTTACTAACTTAGTAAAAATATCTATGAAATGTCCAAAATACCCCCACACTCAAATATCTCGCAAACGTTCCCAAAACGCGATAAAATATAATCACGACGAAAAATAACATATTTCCACACAAAAGTTGAAATTACAATAAAATAATAATAAAATAATAAAAAACGACTCAATAAAATAAAATTGGCAAAACTGGGGCGTTACAACTCTCCCCCACTTAGAAATTTTCGTCCTTGAAAATCTTACCTGATACAAACAACTCCGGATACGACTCCCACATCCTACTCTCCAATTCCCACGTCAAATTACCCTCAGCAGCGCCTCCCCACGCCACTTTCACAAGTGCAATCTCCTTGCCTCTTAACCTTTTCAACTCGTAATCTAAAATCCTCACCGGTAAAACCTCAACCGTAAGATTATCTCTTACCTCAACCTCATCCATCGGAATCACATGAGACGGATCTGGAACATACTTCCATAGCTGTGAAACATGGAAAACATCATGTAGATTCGAGAGATTCGGTGGCAATGCTATCCTGTAAGCCACTGCACCAACTCTTTCGGATATCTGATATGGACCAATAAACCGCGAAGTAAGCTTCCTCGACTTCAAAGCACGTCCAACACCAGTCACCGGCGAAACCCTCAAAAACACATGATTTCCCTCTTGAAATTCCAGATCCCTCTTCCTCTTATCATGGTAACTCTTTTGCCTACTCTGAGAAGCTTTCATCTTCTCCCGAATAAGTTTCACCTTCTCCGTCGTCTGTTGAACTAACTCAGGTCCAACTACTGCACTTTCACCAGATTCATGCCAACACAAAGGTGTTCGACATCTTCTTCCATAAAGCGCCTCAAAAGGTGCCATTCCGATACTAGAATGGAAACTGTTATTATACGTAAACTCGATCAATGAAAGAAAACTGTCCCAAACTCTACCTTGCTCAAGAACACAAGATCTCAGTAAATCTTCCAATGACTGAATTGTTCTCTCCGTCTGACCATCAGTCTGCGGATGATAAGCAGAACTCAATCTCAGCTTAGAACCTAACGCCTTTTGCAAACTTTCCCAAAATCTGGAAGTAAACCTCGGATCACGATCAGAAACAATACTCAACGGGACGCCATGCAACTTCACAATCCAACAGATATAAATCTCAGCCAAACGCTCCATAGAATAACTGATATCAATCGGAATGAAATGCGCCGATTTAGTCAGCCTATCAACGATCACCCAAATAACATTATGCCCACTCGGAGAATTAGGCAAACCCGTCACAAAATCCATCGATATACTATCCCATTTCCACTCCGGAATATCCAATGGTTGCATTAATCCTGCAGGCCTCTGATGTTCCACTTTCGACTTCTGACAAGTCAAACACGCATAAACAAACTGAGCCACATCTCGTTTCAAACCAGACCACCAAAAGATCCTCTTCAAATCTTGGTACATCTTATTAGCACCAGGATGTATACTCATACTACTCCGGTGTCCTTCCTCAAGAATCATCTTTTTCAACTCTACATCATCCGGTATACAAATTCTACCACGGAATCTCAAAATACCCTGATCATCCACTTTAAAGTCACCGTTCACTTCTTGATTTCCAACTAGCAACAAATCAACAAGTTTCAAGTCCAACTTCTGTTTCTCTATAACAGACAACAGAAAATCATTAGTGATCTTTAACATACCAAGCTTCACACTCTCATGTGAAAGCTCACATACCAAACTCAAGTCTCGAAATTGCTCCAATAGTTCCCACTCTTTCACCATCAAAGCAGATATACTCAAAGATTTCCGACTCAAAGCATCAGCTACCACATTAGCTTTACCAGGATGGTAATTCAAGCTAAAGTCATAGTCCTTCAAAAGTTCCAACCATCTACGCTGCCTCATATTCAACTCTTTCTGATCAAACAAGTATTTCAAACTTTTATGATCACTAAAGACTTCGAATCTAGCACCATAGAGATAATGCCTCCAAATCTTCAACACAATACGACCGCAACCAATTCCAAATCCAGAATAGTATCGATCCTTTTATAAATCCTCAATTGTCGTAAAGCATAAGCCACGACTTTACTCTCTTGCATTTACACAATGACTACCCTCTTCAGAGACACTTCACAATACCTCACAAACGGTTTATTAGGATCCCACAGAATCAAAACTGGAGCCGTAAACAACTTCTACTTCAGCTCACCAAAACTTACTCACAGCGAACATCCAAAATAAATGACTCACCCTTTGCAAGTCAACTGAGATAACAGAAGTACGAACTTAGCAAAGTCTTCCATAGCCTTCTGTAACAACCAACTGAGCCCAAAAGTTTCTACTCTCCTTAACCAACTTCGGAGCCTCTCATGAAGAACTACATCTACTTCCGATGGATCCGTAAAAATACCATTACCAGAAATAACATATCCAAGAAAACTAACCTTTTCAACCAAAATTCTCACTTGAATAACTTAGCATAAAACTTCGTCTCTTTCCAACACTTGTGATTCAAATCTCAAACACTCTACCGGTCCTTCTTCTGAGTTTATAACAGATTCGAATATCCTCAATCAAAACCACTACAACTTATCCAATTAAATATGGAAGATACGATTCATATACTCCACAGACATTACAGACGCATTACTATCACCGAACAACATCACTGCACGTTGTAATGTCCAAACAAACCAAACCTCATCCAAACTTGTCCAGACTCACATACAAGCTTCACCGAGCAAATAACAACCTATTCCGATGATAACAACCATAACCAGTCACATTAAATCGATCAAGCCTCAACTCACACAATTCACTATCCTTATCAAACGGGCCAAACAATTGCAAGTTCACTCCAACTCAACCAAACCATTCCAATCACCTATTCCCGAAAGTGAACACTTATTCTCAATCGTTACCTTATTCAACTGTCCGTAATCCATACACAATTTCTCCTCTTAACAATCCAAATTCCATAAATCCCCACGTGTAGCAACAACCAATCCAAAAGAACTCTCAAATAGTACATCCACACTTAAGGTTTTCTCAAAATTTTCATTAATGCTCTAAAATTCCAAAAACTCCAAACCTCTCAGGAACTCTAAGTTTTGCTTTCCATAGTCTCAATTCCTTCATACACATCATGCTTGTTATTCCATTCAATCATCAGTTCCTTGTATTACTATCAATACTGGAGCTCTCTAAGACAACACACTTGGTCTCACAAATCCCTTTTCCAGTAAATCTTCCAACCACTCTTTCCATCTGAGTTTCACTTCTTAAAAGTTCTTCTACTTACTTAGCAGATCCAAACCTCAAATCCTTACCTTCGTCCAATTTGAGTTCACACCCTTCTCTCTGAGAACCACCATTAACGATGTCCAATCATTCACTCTCAAAACTTCATACTGAACCAACATCAAAGCCTCTAATCCGCCTCATCTTCCAGTATAAGAATCTTCATCAACTCATCAAAACAATCCGTAATCATTTCCTTAAATTCCAAACAATTCATTGCAAATACTATCAAACCCGGAAAGACACGTCTATTCAATCCAACATAATTTCCGTCCGCTATCAACAAGAGATTAAGGGTGATCAGTTCCTCAATTTGCCAATAGACAGTCGACAATCATGATGGGGCATAAATCGTCTTTACCAAACTATAATAGCATTTCTTGCATCCTGTGCACAAAACTACCTAAAGCACAAATCCTTAGTTCACATAAACCTTACCTCCGCATTCCCTCCGGAATCGGAAACAACACTGTCCAAACAACACTTACACTCTTGCAATTCACAACACACTAAGCCAACGCTCCTCCTGAAGCAACTTGGAGAAGTTCCAACTTCTCCCCCACTTATCTCATTCTAACTCCTGCAGACAACGGAACAGAAAACCAAAAAGTACTGACAGTGTTCCACACACCTATCACTTACTAAGGGACAAACAACAATGACAGTATTCAACTGTCACCCCAACTGACTCAACAACTTCGCCGGACGGACCGACCTGCTCTGATACCACTTAATGTAACACCCCTTCTATACCCCGTATAAAAACGGAATAAAAAATAATAATAATAAAACATCAGAGCAAAGATTAAGTCATTTAGATATAAACAGAGATGTCACATCAACGTGAACTAAAAACAACCTGCTCATAAAGATATATAACACCTGGATAGTTTTTATAAACAAAGGAACTCCGTTCCAAAATATCAGCATTCAGTTACAGAATTAAAGCGGAACATCCATAACTGATGTCATATACATATTCATACAAGGCCACAATATACAAGCTAAAAGAAACATCTACACTCTAACCCCGACTACCCGTGTTACATATCAGAGCCGACGGAACGACAAAAAGACGAAGACACTAATCTTCGCAAAAGACCTCCAGCGTCTAATCTGCAATGCCATTACAGCATTAAACCACAGCAGAAGGGTGAGAAACAGGATTATAATATAAATGCATATCATTATATAACACTTAGCAAAATATGCACAATTATTCTCACCACACAAATACGATACTTGTAAACAACCCAAGACATATTAAACCCATTTCACACATCAATCACATAAGCATATACATTAACACAATGCATAACAAATCCTTCTCAAAATTCAACACATAAACATACATGTAATGAATTATGAAAATGCACAGAGACCGACACAACGACTCTACGCATGCGGTACCAATCCAACCTTGTAATTCATTAGTCCCCCAGGAACTCTTGGAATCATCGCTCGTTACATAGAGTAACTCCCCGTCGGTCCTACGATGTTCCCCGTCGCTATAAACCATTATTTCAGGGCGTATGACGTTTATGGATTGCTTTAGTCCACTATTTCAGGGCGCACAATCCGATTGCCATAGTCCACTATTTCAGGGCGCACAATCATTTGTGATTAATCGCTTCTACCATTATTTCAGGGCGTAAGACGATAAAACTGATTCATTTATGAATCTTCCA
This sequence comes from Lathyrus tuberosus, assembly GCA_022829125.1. Classification (NCBI taxonomy): domain Eukaryota; kingdom Viridiplantae; phylum Streptophyta; class Magnoliopsida; order Fabales; family Fabaceae; genus Lathyrus; species Lathyrus tuberosus. The sequence goes on from JALAZF010000179.1 coordinate 3,103,943, forward strand.
ATGCAAGAATGCATATCATGATACTTGACACATTAATGACTCATGCCAACATCAAATGCTCATGCATTAACAATAATCATGTATTTCAAGTACATATAAAGTAATGCACACAATTGCCCAAAATGGCCACAAACACCAATATACCATTCCACAACATCAAATTCCCATCAAAGAATCATCACACAAGCCATCTCATAACATATCATAATAATGCTTACAATATTGAAAAATAACTCAAAATTCCATTATTCGGTTTTCCGAAAAAGTCGGCTAAAAGTCGGCCAAAAATAATATTTTCTATCATCATCAAAAAGTACTCATCAATAGCTTCGATTCGGTAAAAAGAACTCTTAAATACGATAAAACGGTTAACAAGATATGAATATTTCGAAATAACGTAAAAACATAAACCGGACACCCGACACCACGAAACGGTTCGTAAAAACTGTACCGATTGGACCAAGTTCAGACCCCAAAACTATTTTTCCTAGGAAGAACATCTCGTTAGCTTTCCAACGCATCAAACCACGCCTCAAACCGAATCACAGATCAAAAGTTATGCAGAAAACAAAATTACGCGAACAGCACTGTTCGCTGGGCGAATCTCCCTCGCGAGCATTCGCTAGCTGCTTCGCTAGGCGAACATCCCTCGCGAGCATTCGCTAGCTCCTTCGCTAGGCGAATGTTCCAGCGAACCAACTGTTAGATAAAAACAGACACTAAGTTCGCTAGGCGAACCCCCTGGCGAACCAAGTCAGAACCAAACAGAGCCAAAAACACCCAAAGTTCGCTAGGCGAACACTCTAGCGAACCTTCGCTCATGCCTTCGCTAGGCGAATACCCGTAGCGAACCTTCGCTACCCTTCGCTGAATGGTTCGCTAGGCGAACCCGCGAAAACCTCACTCGCTGCCACCTTCGCCCCAGGTTCGCTAGGCGAACCAAGGAAAACCCATAATTTTTTTGCGCTGTTTGAAACCCCAAAAGTGATATTTCCCAACCAAAACATTTACCAATCAACATATTTCAATCAGAACCTATTCTAATCATGTCAACAAGCAAACTACCACCTTTACATCGATTTCCAACCGTTAAACCATCGATTCTACTCATTTTATCGTTTTCGACCTAAAAGTAAAAAAACATGGAAAGCAAGAGAATCATCCAAACACATACATACATAATCATATACAAGCATAGTATAATCGAGTTTCGCACCCTTACCCGATTTAATTCGATTCTAGGAATTGATCTTGATGATTTTCACACTTTTCTCCAATTTTCTCCCTTCTCCTCTTTTCTTCTCTTTTCCCTTCTTTCTTCTTTCTTTCTCTCTATTTTTCTTTCCCTTTTCTTTTCTATTTTCTTTTCTTACTAACTTAGTAAAAATATCTATGAAATGTCCAAAATACCCCCACACTCAAATATCTCGCAAACGTTCCCAAAACGCGATAAAATATAATCACAACGAAAAATAACATATTTCCACACAAAAGTTGAAATTACAATAAAATAATAATAAAATAATAAAAAACGACTCAATAAAATAAAATTGGCAAAACTGGGGCGTTACAACTCTCCCCCACTTAGAAATTTTCGTCCTCGAAAATCTTACCTGATACAAACAACTCCGGATACGACTCCCGCATCCTACTCTCCAATTCCCACATCAAATTACCCTCAGCAGCGCCTCCCCACGCCACTTTCACAAGTGCAATCTCCTTGCCTCTTAACCTTTTCAACTCGCAATCTAAAATCCTCACCGGTAAAACCTCAACCGTAAGATTATCTCTTACCTCAACCTCATCCATCGGAATCACATGAGACGGATCTGGAACATACTTCCGTAGCTGTGAAACATGGAAAACATCATGTAGATTCGAGAGATTCGGTGGCAATACTATCCTGTAAGCCACTGCACCAACTCTTTCGGATATCTGATATGGACCAATAAACCGCAAAGTAAGCTTCCTCGACTTCAAAGCACGTCCAACACCAGTCACCGGCGAAACCCTCAAAAACACATGATTTCCCTCTTGAAATTCCAGATCCCTCTTCCTCTTATCATGGTAACTCTTTTGCCTACTCTGAGAAGCTTTCATCTTCTCCCGAATAAGTTTCACCTTCTCCGTCGTCTGTTGAACTAACTCAGGTCCAACTACTGCACTTTCACCAGATTCATGCCAACACAAAGGTGTTCGACATCTTCTTCCATAAAGCGCCTCAAAAGGTGCCATTCCGATACTAGAATGGAAACTGTTATTATACGTAAACTCGATCAATGAAAGAAAACTGTCCCAAACTCTACCTTGCTCAAGAACACAAGATCTCAGTAAATCTTCCAATGACTGAATTGTTCTCTCCGTCTGACCATCAGTCTGCGGATGATAAGCAGAACTCAATCTCAGCTTAGAACCTAACGCCTTTTGCAAACTTTCCCAAAATCTGGAAGTAAACCTCGGATCACGATCAGAAACAATACTCAACGGGACGCCATGCAACTTCACAATCCCACGGATATAAATCTCAGCCAAACGCTCCATAGAATAACTGATATCAATCGGAATGAAATGCGCCGATTTAGTCAGCCTATCAATGATCACCCAAATAGCATTATGCCCACTCGGAGAATTAGGCAAACCCGTCACAAATTCCATCGATATACTATCCCATTTCCACTCCGGAATATCCAATGGTTGCATTAATCCTGCAGGCCTCTGATGTTCCACTTTCGACTTCTGACAAGTCAAACACGCATAAACAAACTGAGCCACATCTCGTTTCAAACCAGACCACCAAAAGATCCTCTTCAAATCTTGGTACATCTTATTAGCACCAGGATGTATACTCATACTACTCCGGTGTCCTTCCTCAAGAATCATCTTTTTCAACTCTGCATCATCCGGTATACAAATTCTACCACGGAATCTCAAAATACCCTGATCATCCACTTTAAAGTCACCGTTCACTTCTTGATTTCCAACTAGCAACAAATCAACAAGTTTCAAGTCCAACTTCTGTTTCTCTATAACAGACAACAGAAAATCATTAGTGATCTTTAACATACCAAGCTTCACACTCTCATGTGAAAGCTCACATACCAAACTCAAGTCTCGAAATTGCTCCAATAGTTCCCACTCTTTCACCATCAAAGCAGATATACTCAAAGATTTCCGACTCAAAGCATCAGCTACCACATTAGCTTTACCAGGATGGTAATTCAAGCTAAAGTCATAGTCCTTCAAAAGTTCCAACCATCTACGCTGCCTCATATTCAACTCTTTCTGATCAAACAAGTATTTCAAACTTTTATGATCACTAAAGACTTCGAATCTAGCACCATAGAGATAATGCCTCCAAATCTTCAACACAATACGACCGCAACCAATTCCAAATCCAGAATAGTATCGATCCTTTTATAAATCCTCAATTGTCGTAAAGCATAAGCCACGACTTTACTCTCTTGCATTTACACAATGACTACCCTCTTCAGAGACACTTCACAATACCTCACAAACGGTTTATTAGGATCCCACAGAATCAAAACTGGAGCCGTAAACAACTTCTACTTCAGCTCACCAAAACTTACTCACAGCGAACATCCAAAATAAATGACTCACCCTTTGCAAGTCAACTGAGATAACAGAAGTACGAACTTAGCAAAGTCTTCCATAGCCTTCTGTAACAACCAACTGAGCCCAAAAGTTTCTACTCTCCTTAACCAACTTCGGAGCCTCTCATGAAGAACTACATCTACTTCCGATGGATCCATAAAAATACCATTACCAGAAATAACATATCCAAGAAAACTAACCTTTTCAACCAAAATTCTCACTTGAATAACTTAGCATAAAACTTCGTCTCTTTCCAACACTTGTGATTCAAATCTCAAACACTCTACCGGTCCTTCTTCTGAGTTTATAACAGATTCGAATATCCTCAATCAAAACCACTACAACTTATCCAATTAAATATGGAAGATACGATTCATATACTCCACAGACATTACAGACGCATTACTATCACCGAACAACATCACTGCACGTTGTAATGTCCAAACAAACCAAACCTCATCCAAACTTGTCCAGACTCACATACAAGCTTCACCGAGCAAATAACAACCTATTCCGATGATAACAACCATAACCAGTCACATTAAATCGATCAAGCCTCAACTCACACAATTCACTATCCTTATCAAACGGGCCAAACAATTGCAAGTTCACTCCAACTCAACCAAACCATTCCAATCACCTATTCCCGAAAGTGAACACTTATTCTCAATCGTTACCTTATTCAACTGTCCGTAATCCATACACAATTTCTCCTCTTAACAATCCAAATTCCATAAATCCCCACGTGTAGCAACAACCAATCCAAAAGAACTCTCAAATAGTACATCCACACTTAAGGTTTTCTCAAAATTTTCATTAATGCTCTAAAATTCCAAAAACTCCAAACCTCTCAGGAACTCTAAGTTTTGCTTTCCATAGTCTCAATTCCTTCATACACATCATGCTTGTTATTCCATTCAATCATCAGTTCCCTGTATTACTATCAATACTGGAGCTCTCTAAGACAACACACTTGGTCTCACAAATCCCTTTTCCAGTAAATCTTCCAACCACTCTTTCCATCTGAGTTTCACTTCTTAAAAGTTCTTCTACTTACTTAGCAGATCCAAACCTCAAATCCTTACCTTCGTCCAATTTGAGTTCACACCCTTCTCTCTGAGAACCACCATTAACGATGTCCAATCATTCACTCTCAAAACTTCATACTGAACCAACATCAAAGCCTCTAATCCGCCTCATCTTCCAGTATAAGAATCTTCATCAACTCATCAAAACAATCCGTAATCATTTCCTTAAATTCCAAACAATTCATTGCAAATACTATCAAAGCCGGAAAGACACGTCTATTCCATCCAACATAATTTCCGTCCGCTATCAACAAGAGATTAAGGGTGATCAGTTCCTCAATTTGCCAATAGACAGTCGACAATCATGATAGGGCATAAATCGTCTTTACCAAACTATAATAGCATTTCTTGCATCCTGTGCACAAAACTACCTAAAGCACAAATCCTTAGTTCACATAAACCTTACCTCCACATTCCCTCCGGAATCGGAAACAACACTGTCCAAACAACACTTACACTCTTGCAATTCACAACACACTGAGCCAACGCTCCTCATGAAGCAACTTGGAGAAGTTCCAACTTCTCCCCCACTTATCTCATTCTAACTCCTGCAGACAACGGAATAGAAAACCAGAAAGTACTGACAGTGTTCCACACACCTATCACGTACTAAGGGACAAACAACAACGACAGTATTCAACTGTCACCCCAACTGACTCAACAACTTGGCCGGACGGACCGACCTGCTCTGATACCACTTAATGTAACACCCCTTCTATACCCCGTATAAAAACGGAATAAAAAAAAATAAAAAATATAATAAAACATCAAAGCAAAGATTAAGTCATTTAGATATAAACAGAGATGTCACATCAACGTGAACTAAAAACAACCTGCTCATAAAGATATATAACACCTGGATAGTTTTTATAAACAAAGGAACTCCGTTCCAAAATATCAGCATTCAGTTACAGAATTAAAGCGGAACATCCATAACTGCTGTCATATACATATTCATACAAGCCCACAATATACAAGCTAAAAGAAACATCTACACTCTAACCCCGACTACCCGTGTTACATATCAGAGCCGACGGAACGACAAAAAGACGAAGACACTAATCTTCGCAAAAGACCTCCAGCGTCTAATCTGCAATGCCATTACAGCATTAAACCACAGCAGAAGGGTGAGAAACAGGATTATAATATAAATGCATATCATTATATAACACTTAGCAAAATATGCACAATTATTCTCACCACACAAATACGATACTTGTAAACAACCCAAGACATATTAAACCCATTTCACACATCAATCACATAAGCATATACATTAACACAATGCATAACAAATCCTTCTCAAAATTCAACACATAAACATACATGTAATGAATTATGCAAATGCACAGAGACCGACACAACGACTCTACGCATGCGGTACCAATCCAACCTTGTAATTCATTAGTCCCCCAGGAACTCTTGGAATCATCGCTCGTTACATAGAGTAACTCCTCGTCGGTCCTACGATGTTCCCCGTCGCTATAAACCATTATTTCAGGGCGTACGACGTTTATGGATTGCTTTAGTCCACTATTTCAGGGCGCACAATCCGATTGCCATAGTCCACTATTTCAGGGCGCACAATCATTTGTGATTAATCGCTTCTACCATTATTTCAAGGCGTAAGACGATAAAACTGATTCATTTATGAATCTTCCAATGCAAGAATGCATATCATGATACTTGACACATTAATGACTCATGCCAACATCAAATGCTCATGCATTAACAATAATCATGTATTTCAAGTACATATAAAGTAATGCACACAATTGCCCAAAATGGCCACAAACACCAATATACCATTCCACAACATCAAATTCCCATCAAAGAATCATCACACAAGCCATCTCATAACATATCATAATATGTCTTACAATATTGAAAAATAACTCAAAATTCCATTATTCGGTTTTCCGAAAAAGTCGGCTAAAAGTCAGCCAAAAATAATATTTTCTATCATCATCAAAAAGTACTCATCAATAGCTTCGATTCGGTATAAAGAACTCTTAAATACGATAAATGGTTAACAAGATATGAATATTTCGAAATAACGTAAAAACATAAACCGGACACCCGACACCACGAAACGGTTCGTAAAAACTGTACCGATTGGACCAAGTTCAGACCCCAAAACTATTTTTCCTAGGAAGAACATCTCGTTAGCTTTCCAACGCATCAAACCACGCCTCAAACCGAATCACAGATCAAAAGTTATGCAGAAAACAAAATTACGCGAACAGCACTGTTCGCTGGGCGAATCTCCCTCGCGAGCATTCGCTAGCTGCTTCGCTAGGCGAACATCCCTCGCGAGCATTCGCTAGCTCCTTCGCTAGGCGAATGTTCCAGCGAACCAACTGTTAGATAAAAACAGACACTAAGTTCGCTAGGCGAACCAAGTCAGAACCAAACAGAGCCAAAAACACCCAAAGTTCGCTAGGCGAACACTCTAGCGAACCTTCGCTCATGCCTTCGCTAGGCGAATACCCGTAGCGAACCTTCGCTACCCTTCGCTGAATGGTTCGCTAGGCGAACCCGCGAAAACCTCACTCGCTGCCACCTTCGCCCCAGGTTCGCTAGGCGAACCAAGGAAAACCCAGAATTTTTCTGCGCTGTTTGAAACCCCAAAAGTGATATTTCCCAACCAAAACATTTCCCAATCAACATATTTCAATCAGAACCTATTCTAATCATGTCAACAAGCAAACTACCACCTTTACATCGATTTCCAACCGTTAAACCATCGATTCTACTTATTTTATCGTTTTCGACCTAAAAGTAAAAAAACATGGAAAGCAAGAGAATCATCCAAACACATACATACATAATCATATACAAGCATAGTATAATCGAGTTTCGCACCCTTACCCGATTTAATTCGATTCTAGGAATTGATCTTGATGATTTTCACACTTTTCTCCAATTTTCTCCCTTCTCCTCTTTTCTTCTCTTTTCCCTTCTTTCTTCTTTCTTTCTCTCTATTTTTCTTTCCCTTTTCTTTTCTATTTTCTTTTCTTACTAACTTAGTAAAAATATCTATGAAATGTCCAAAATACCCCCACACTCAAATATCTCGCAAACGTTCCCAAAACGCGATAAAATATAATCACGACGAAAAATAACATATTTCCACACAAAAGTTGAAATTACAATAAAATAATAATAAAATCATCAAAAACGACTCAATAAAATAAAATTGGCAAAACTGGGGCGTTACAACTCTCCCCCACTTAGAAATTTTCGTCCTCGAAAATCTTACCTGATACAAACAACTCCGGATACGACTCCCGCATCCTACTCTCCAATTCCCACGTCAAATTACCCTCAGCAGCGCCTCCCCACGCCACTTTCACAAGTGGAATCTCCTTGCCTCTTAACCTTTTCAACTCGCAATCTAAAATCCTCACCGGTAAAACCTCAACTGTAAGATTATCTCTTACCTCAACCTCATCCATCGGAATCACATGAGACGGATCTGGAACATACTTCCGTAGCTGTGAAACATGGAAAGCATCCTGTAGATTCGAGAGATTCGGTGGCAATGCTATCCTGTAAGCCACTGCACCAACTCTTTCGGATATCTGATATGGACCAATAAACCGCGAAGTAAGCTTCCTCGACTTCAAAGCACGTCCAACACCAGTCACCGACGAAACCCTCAAAAACACATGATTTCCCTCTTGAAATTCCAGATCCCTCTTCCTCTTATCATGGTAACTCTTTTGCCTACTCAGAGAAGCTTTCATCTTCTCCCGAATAAGTTTCACCTTCTCCGTCGTCTGTTGAACTAACTCAGGTCCAACTACTGCACTTTCACCAGATTCATGCCAACACAAAGGTGTTCGACATCTTCTTCCATAAAGCGCCTCAAAAGGTGCCATTCCGATACTAGAATGGAAACTATTATTATACGTAAACTCGATCAATGAAAGAAAACTGTCCCAAACTCTACCTTGCTCAAGAACACAAGATCTCAGTAAATCTTCCAATGACTGAATTGTTCTCTCCGTCTGACCATCAGTCTGCGGATGATAAGCAGAACTCAATCTCAGCTTAGAACCTAACGCCTTTTGCAAACTTTCCCAAAATCTGGAAGTAAACCTCGGATCACGATCAGAAACAATACTCAACGGGACGCCATGCAACTTCACAATCCCACGGATATAAATCTCAGCCAAACGCTCCATAGAATAACTGATATCAATCGGAATGAAATGCGCCGATTTAGTCAGCCTATCAATGATCACCCAAATAGCATTATGCCCACTCGGAGAATTAGGCAAACCCGTCACAAATTCCATCGATATACTATCCCATTTCCACTCCGGAATATCCAATGGTTGCATTAATCCTGCAGGCCTCTGATGTTCCACTTTCGACTTCTGACAAGTCAAACACGCATAAACAAACTGAGCCACATCTCGTTTCAAACCAGACCACCAAAAGATCCTCTTCAAATCTTGGTACATCTTATTAGCACCAGGATGTATACTCATACTACTCCGGTGTCCTTCCTCAAGAATCATCTTTTTCAACTCTGCATCATCCGGTATACAAATTCTACCACGGAATCTCAAAATACCCTGATCATCCACTTTAAAGTCACCGTTCACTTCTTGATTTCCAACTAGCAACAAATCAACAAGTTTCAAGTCCAACTTCTGTTTCTCTATAACAGACAACAGAAAATCATTAGTGATCTTTAACATACCAAGCTTCACACTCTCATGTGAAAGCTCACATACCAAACTCAAGTCTCGAAATTGCTCCAATAGTTCCCACTCTTTCACCATCAAAGCAGATATACTCAAAGATTTCCGACTCAAAGCATCAGCTACCACATTAGCTTTACCAGGATGGTAATTCAAGCTAAAGTCATAGTCCTTCAAAAGTTCCAACCATCTACGCTGCCTCATATTCAACTCTTTCTGATCAAACAAGTATTTCAAACTTTTATGATCACTAAAGACTTCGAATCTAGCACCATAGAGATAATGCCTCCAAATCTTCAACACAATACGACCGCAACCAATTCCAAATCCAGAATAGTATCGATCCTTTTATAAATCCTCAATTGTCGTAAAGCATAAGCCACGACTTTACTCTCTTGCATTTACACAATGACTACCCTCTTCAGAGACACTTCACAATACCTCACAAACGGTTTATTAGGATCCCACAGAATCAAAACTGGAGCCGTAAACAACTTCTACTTCAGCTCACCAAAACTTACTCACAGCGAACATCCAAAATAAATGACTCACCCTTTGCAAGTCAACTGAGATAACAGAAGTACGAACTTAGCAAAGTCTTCCATAGCCTTCTGTAACAACCAACTGAGCCCAAAAGTTTCTACTCTCCTTAACTAACTTCGGAGTCTCTCATGAAGAACTACATCTACTTCCGATGGATTCGTAAAAATACCATTACCAGAAATAACATATCCAAGAAAACTAACCTTTTCAACCAAAATTCTCACTTGAATAACTTAGCATAAAACTTCGTCTCTTTCCAACACTTGTGATTCAAATCTCAAACACTCTACCGGTCCTTCTTCTGAGTTTATAACAGATTCGAATATCCTCAATCAAAACCACTACAACTTATCCAATTAAATATGGAAGATACGATTCATATACTCCACAGACATTACAGACGCATTACTATCACCGAACAACATCACTGCACGTTGTAATGTCCAAACAAACCAAACCTCATCCAAACTTGTCCAGACTCAAATACAAGCTTCACCGAGCAAATAACAACCTATTCCGATGATAACAACCATAACCAGTCACATTAAATCGATCAAGCCTCAACTCACACAATTCACTATCCTTATCAAACGGGCCAAACAATTGCAAGTTCATTCCAACTCAACCAAACCATTCCAATCACCTATTCCCGAAAGTGAACACTTATTCTCAATCGTTACCTTATTCAACTGTCCGTAATCCATACACAATTTCTCCTCTTAACAATCCAAATTCCATAAATCCCCACGTGTAGCAACAACCAATCCAAAAGAACTCTCAAATAGTACATCCACACTTAAGGTTTTCTCAAAATTTTCATTAATGCTCTAAAATTACAAAAACTCCAAACCTCTCAGGAACTCTAAGTTTTGCTTTCCATAGTCTCAATTCCTTCATACACATCATGCTTGTTATTCCATTCAATCATCAGTTCCTTGTATTACTATCAATACTGGAGCTCTCTAAGACAACACACTTGGTCTCACAAATCCCTTTTCCAGTAAATCTTCCAACCACTCTTTCCATCTGAGTTTCACTTCCTAAAAGTTCTTCTCCTTACTTAGCAGATCCAAACCTCAAATCCTTACCTTCGTCCAATTTGAGTTCACACCCTTCTCTCTGAGAACCACCATTAACGATGTCCAATCATTCACTCTCAAAACTTCATACTGAACCAACATCAAAGCCTCTAATCCGCCTCATCTTCCAGTATAAGAATCTTCATCAACTCATCAAAACAATCCGTAATCATTTCCTTAAATTCCAAACAATTCATTGCAAATACTATCAAAGCCGGAAAGACACGTCTATTCCATCCAACATAATTTCCGTCCGCTATCAACAAGAGATTAAGGGTGATCAGTTCCTCAATTTGCCAATAGACAGTCGACAATCATGATGGGGCATAAACCGTCTTTACCAAACTATAATAGCATTTCTTGCATCCTGTGCACAAAACTACCTAAAGCACAAATCCTTAGTTCACATAAACCTTACCTCCGCATTCCCTCCGGATTCGGAAACAACACTGTCCAAACAACACTTACACTCTTGCAATTCACAACACACTGAGCCAACGCTCCTCCTGAAGCAACTTGGAGAAGTTCCAACTTCTCCCCCACTTATCTCATTCTAACTCCTGCAGACAACGGAATAGAAAACCAGAAAGTACTGACAGTGTTCCACACACCTATCACGTACTAAGGGACAAACAACAATGACAGTATTCAACTGTCACCCCAACTGACTCAACAACTTGGCCGGACGGACCGACCTGCTCTGATACCACTTAATGTAACACCCCTTCTATACCCCGTATAAAAACGGAATAAAAAATAATAATAATAAAACATCAGAGCAAAGATTAAGTCATTTAGATATAAACAGAGATGTCACATCAACGTGAACTAAAAACAACCTGCTCATAAAGATATATAACACCTGGATAGTTTTTATAAACAAAGGAACTCCGTTCCAAAATATCAGCATTCAGTTACAGAATTAAAGCGGAACATCCATAACTGATGTCATATACATATTCATACAAGGCCACAATATACAAGCTAAAAGAAACATCTACACTCTAACCCCGACTACCCGTGTTACATATCAGAGCCGACGGAACGACAAAAAGACGAAGACACTAATCTTCGCAAAAGACCTCCAGCGTCTAATCTGCAATGCCATTACAGCATTAAACCACAGCAGAAGGGTGAGAAACAGGATTATAATATAAATGCATATCATTATATAACACTTAGCAAAATATGCACAATTATTCTCACCACACAAATACGATACTTGTAAACAACCCAAGACATATTAAACCCATTTCACACATCAATCACATAAGCATATACATTAACACAATGCATAACAAATCCTTCTCAAAATTCAACACATAAACATACATGTAATGAATTATGCAAATGCACAGAGACCGACAAACGACTCTACGCATGCGGTACCAATCCAACCTTGTAATTCATTAGTCCCCCAGGAACTCTTGGAATCATCACTCGTTACATAGAGTAACTCCCCGTCGGTCCTACGATGTTCCCCGTCGCTATAAACCATTATTTCAGGGCGTACGACGTTTATGGATTGCTTTAGTCCACTATTTCAGGGCGCACAATCCGATTGCCATAGTCCACTATTTCAGGGCGCACAATCATTTGTGATTAATCGCTTCTACCATTATTTCAGGGCGTAAGACGATAAAACTGATTCATTTATGAATCTTCCAATGCAAGAATGCATATCATGATACTTGACACATTAATGACTCATGCCAACATCAAATGCTCATGCATTAACAATAATCATGTATTTCAAGTACATATAAAGTAATGCACACAATTGCCCAAAATGGCCACAAACACCAATATACCATTCCACAACATCAAATTCCCATCAAAGAATCATCACACAAGCCATCTCATAACATATCATAATATGTCTTACAATATTGAAAAATAACTCAAAATTCCATTATTCGATTTTCTGAAAAAGTCGGCTAAAAGTCGGCCAAAAATAATATTTTCTATCATCATCAAAAAGTACTCATCAACAGCTTCGATTCAGTATAAATAACTCTTAAATACGATAAACGGTTAACAAGATATGAATATTTCGAAATAACGTAAAAACATAAACCGGACACCCGACACCACGAAACGGTTCGTAAAAACTGTGCCGATTGGACCAAGTTCAGACCCCAAAACTATTTTTCCTAGGAAGAACATCTCGTTAGCTTTCCAACGCATCAAACCACGCCTCAAACCGAATCACAGATCAAAAGTTATGCAGAAAACAAAATTACGCGAACAGCACTGTTCGCTGGGCGAATCTCCCTCGCGAGCATTCGCTAGCTGCTTCGCTAGGCAAACATCCCTCGCGAGCATTCGCTAGCTCCTTCGCTAGGTGAATGTTCCAGCGAACCAACTGTTAGATAAAAACAGACACTAAGTTCGCTAGGCGAACCCCCTGGCGAACCAAGTCAGAACCAAACAGAGCCAAAAACACCCAAAGTTCGCTAGGCGAACACTTTAGCGAACCTTCGCTCATGCCTTCGCTAGGCGAATACCCGTAGCGAACCTTCTCTACCCTTCGCTGAATGGTTCGCTAGGCGAACCCGCGAAAACCTCACTCGCTGCCACCTTCGCCCCAGGTTCGCTAGGCGAACCAAGGAAAACCCAGAATTTTTCTGCGCTGTTTGAAACCCCAAAAGTGATATTTCCCAACCAAAACATTTCCCAATCAACATATTTCAATCAGAACCTATTCTAATCATGTCAACAAGCAAACTACCACCTTTACATCGATTTCCAACCGTTAAACCATCGACTCTACTCATTTTATCGTTTTCGACCTAAAAGTAAAAAAACATGGAAAGTAAGAGAATCATCCAAACACATACATACATAATCATATACAAGCATAGTATAATCGAGTTTCGCACCCTTACCCGATTTAATTCGATTCTAGGAATTGATCTTGATGATTTTCACACTTTTCTCCAATTTTCTCCCTTCTCCTCTTTTCTTCTCTTTTCCCTTCTTTCTTCTTTCGTTCTCTCTATTTTTCTTTCCCTTTTCTTTTCTATTTTCTTTTCTTACTAACTTAGTAAAAATATCTATGAAATGTCCAAAATACCCCCACACTCAAATATCTCGCAAACGTTCCCAAAACGCGATAAAATATAATCACGACGAAAAATAACATATTTCCACACAAAAGTTGAAATTACAATAAAATAATAATAAAATAATCAAAAACGACTCAATAAAATAAAATTGGCAAAACTGGGGCGTTACAACCACGATTTCTTGAGCCAATTTTGGACACTTGCATCATTTCATTTCTGTTCAAAATCAACCCAAATAATAGAGAACCTGATCACAAAGCCTCACAAGTCAAGAAGCCTATCATTTAGGCATGTGATCTTTAAAGATGCAATTCCAAAAACTTTAATTTTGTTTCAAGGCATTCAAAAGATACATTGAGGTGGCATGGACTGAGTCATTGATCACTAAAGGAGTCAAATCTTATCCCTACAACAGAAGACTCATAGCCTACAAGATTGACTCAATTCAATGGCTAGAGGAAACTTTGGCTATATGACAAAGTTCAATGGATAATAGAGTGATCCAGCCTCCAATCACTATTGCTCCCAAAACAAAGTTGCTCTACTATAAATAGAGATTCTTTCTGATCAATTCAAGTACACCAAAGCATAACAACTTATGCTTTCCTTCTAATCACTCTAAAAAACTAGAATTTGCTTCTCTTACAAGTCACATTCGAATTTTCAAATAGAGAGCAATTCCATCCAAATCAACCATCCTAACACCTCACATATGTCATATACAAGTGATTCATAACCTCAAAACACATCTGGAACACCAGAATCACAAAGTCACCATCCATTTGCTCAAGCTTTTTGGCCTATTTGCAGTTGGAGTACCACAACAAGTTCCAGGCTGTTTCAATCCATTTCAAGATTCCAAACACACTACTTGAGGTCCAAGGGAGTTGTCCAGATCATCAAAACACTTCTGTAACACCTACAGCTATGGATTCGATTTCCTCTTGCAGAGGTAAGCCTGGCACTCTCAAACTCTATGATCCGTGCATCATAAATGTGTTTTCAAGTTACAAACATGTTTCTGCACTTATGTAGAGTGTTTCCCCTCAATCAATTGCTTTGTAGCTATCATGTATAGAATTTCATAGTGTTCTTGCAGAAATTAGGGTTCATGTGTTCATCTTTTGATTTCTCACTCCACACTTAATATAAATGCAATTAATTTATATCATTGAAATCCTTGTTCAAAAATACACAACTTTCGTGTTTACAAAAGTCAAAACCATTACGTATTGAGAGAGATATATGAGGTTTTGCAAAACGGCCATGGAGGGAGGTCGTGAGAAAGAAGATGATCGTTGGCGCCATATTTTGAATTTTTGAATTTTTAGGTCATTTTCTTAATTGATTTCAAAAATTAATTTATCTGTCATTTTTTATCATTTTTTATTGGTTCTTTTCTTAAAAATTCACAAAAATGTTAAAATATTTTATTCTACAAAAAAACCAAATTTATATTATTTATTTAATATAGTTTGAATTTTTGTAAATAATATCGTTTTGATTTGTTTTTAAACATTTTTAATTGAAATTCCATCTTGGTTTTTCAAATTCAAATGAATTCCAAGTTTTCATGTGATTAAACATGATTTTTCAAAACATTTTTCAAAGTTGACAACTTGTTTTTGAAAATATTTGATATTATATATTATTTTTTATTTAATTTCCTATGAAAATTATATTTTTAAATTAAAATTAGGGTTTTTCTTAATTTTGATTTTTTCACACTTCATTTCAAACACTTTTAGGCCTCTAATAGAGTGTAAGACTCATCCCCTTTGTAAATATACCATTTTGGGCCTCAGTCATTGTATAAGTCCCGATACGATTTTCAAAATAAACGGTGTGATCGTTGTTTTTCATCTGGGCATCTCCTTGAGTTGTAAGCCCCATCTCTTGCATAAAACTAACTTTTTGGGCCTCTAATAGAGTGTAAGACCCATTCCTTCTTTGTACATAAATAATTTGGGCCTCAGTCATTGTATAAGTCCCTTTGTGGTTTTCAAAATCATGACGCGACCGTCGCCTTTTCAATAAATCAGTTGGGCCTCTCCTTGAGTATAAGCCCCATTATTTTCCTTACAAACTCTTTTGGGCCTCTATTAGAGTGTAAGACCCAACCCCTCTTTGTACAAAAACATTTTTTGGGCCTCTGCTATAGTATAAGTCCCACAATGACTGTCGGTGTCGCAGTGCGATCAATGTTCTCAAATAAGTCATTTGGGCATCTCCTTGAGTATAAGCCCCAATTTTTTGTACATAAACTTTGTTGTAAACAATAAAAAACTTTCATGGGTCTCTCCTTGAGTTGTAAGCCTCATACCTCTGTATTCAAAATCATCTATCTGTTTTAAACTGGTACTAAGAGGAGCATTATTCCCGGTGAAACTGCTCTTAGACCACTTAGGCCTCTCTTTGAGTTATAAGCCCCAAACATTCTTTTCTTTCAAACAAACTTATTTTAATTCAAATACAAATTCAAAGTTTTCTCAAAACTTTCTTCAATTTCTTGAAACCCTAATCAATCATACAGTTGTAGTCAATACAACAGATCACAATACACTTGGGCCTCCTCTCAGAATGTAAGTCCCAATATCTTTTTCCATGCATATTTGTTTATATATATATATATATATATATATATATATATATATATATATATATCTGTCAATATAATTATCTGTATATACTTGTGCATATCTTGCTTAAAGTTTCCCCAGCAGTTAGGTTTATGCTTAGGTCAAAACAGTGGTTACTTTCAATTTAGTCAAAACTAGTTCCCTCATAGGAAATTCCCTATACAGTTTGCCTCCTCTTGGGCTTATTCAATATGGAACAGAGAAATGCCTTATTCCCGGTGAAACTTTTCTCAAGACTGTCAAACTTTGAAATATATATATATATATATATATATATATATATATATATATATATATATATATATATATATATATATATACATATACAAGAAATTCATTTCCCCAGCGAGGATTAATTCCCGGTGAAACCTCTCTTGAATTTCTTCAAACCTTAGAACTATTCAACAAAGAAAGGATTAATTCTCGGTGAAACCTTTTCCTAAAAGCTTCCCCAGCCTCCTCTTGGGCTTAGTACAAGGACCCACAGGCTTCTTAAAAGTTCCTCAGCCTCCTCTTGGGCTTAGTACAAGGACCCAAAGGCCTCCTAAAAGCATAGGATAGAAATTAGTCATCTCTACTAGTTCAATCCTCAGGAGAGTCAAATTTCAGAACATCATACCATTCTAGGGTTGATCTTCATCCCTTAACCCCTCAGCTTCCTCTTGGGCATCATACAAAGACATTTCTCCAACCAGAGCCTACCACTTCTTGAAAGACTTGGACAGTCTCAGCCTCCTCTTGGGCTTCAATCAAGTAGACTTGGAAAGTCCCATTTCCTCTTAGATCTCATACAAAGACCCTCAAGTTTCCCAAAAGCACAGGAAGAGCCCTGATTATTTTACCAATATATTAATCTCCAGCAGAGTTAAAACCTCTATAGGTTTTCAAACTCAACTTTAAACTTCTCTGACCTCCCAACAAGGCTTAAGCTTTCATTTTAAGAAATCCCCAACCAGGGTCAATTAACCATCAACAAATCCCTAACAAAATCAGAACCTCATGGCATCTAGTACTTCAACTCTTCCCTGATTCTCAGAAACAGTAAACCCCTTTGAATTCCCCAACACAATTTGGACTTGCTCCTAGATTTCAATAATCCTCAGCAAAAGTTAGCCTCCTCTTAGGCTTCATATAAGAATTTCCCCCAATGGAGTCAGTCAACCTCAATCTTGGGCTTTGTACAAGACAGATAAAACCCTCCCCAGTGGTGTCAGTTTTATTTAGCTTCAACCTTGGGCTTTGATCAAGGTACACAAAAACTAACATCCCCTCAGATGAGACCATGAGTCCTCTCTGCAGAAGGACATTTCCTCTATACATCACATATCAAAAGAAACAATCAAAACATTTTTCCAGATAATTATTGTAAGTGGCACACTTGTTGATTCAAAATCCAAGATGGAGTCCTTCCTTTATCCTGGCTAAAATTCACCTTTCATCTAACAGCTGTAAGTGGCAAGCCTCTGGATTCCTAACATCCAAGCCAATGTCCCTCTCTTAGCATGAAAGATTCATAAGGAAAAAGTGGCATTGCTCTACACTAAGTAAAGCTTTCTTCCTTCATGACATCCATTTTATAAAGGAAATTATGGCATTGCGGGATTCTACATATCCCAGTTAAAGTAATTCTCCTTTATAATCAATTGCTCCACATTTTTTATGAATAGGTGAGATATTCTCCCTTTAGAGATGACAAATTCTCTCTCAATCACCCCCTTTAGCTTCAATCTTGGGCTTTGAACAAGAAACAAATACTCAAACAGCTTCAATCTTAGGCTTTGAACAAGACACCAAACAATTTCCTCCCATAGAAATAGGAGGAACTATGATTGCTCTGATTTCTCAAATTTCTTTACGGGAATACGTAGGCATAAGATTGCGAAATTATAGCGAGCACACAAATTAAAAACTTTAGGTCCAGTACCTTCCCAAAAACAACGGAAAACCCGAAAACCACAAAAACATTCTCTTAATTCTCCCAAAGGAGAAACTTTCCCTATCCACGACAGATAAACACAAGAAAGCATTTCAAATTAACATAGATACATGCAATAAAAGGTTCTTATGGATTACCATAGATACACTAGGAGTTAATAGCTTTCATTTGTATAACCAGACCCCGATCCCCTATCTATTTGCATTTGTTAAAGAAAATATTTGCATGCAAGGTTAGTTTTAGATATCTTCTCTTTCCTTTCCAACTTCATAGGATAAATAAGAAATCAGAAAGTAGCACTCAAATCCAACATTGAGGTAAGGTGGTCGCGTCACCGACAAAAATCGTACGCTACATAAAAATGGCGACTCTGCTGGGGAGTTTTAGGATTAGAGTTCCAAGGAGGTCTAGGCCTTGCTTTGCATTTATTTCTCTATTTATTTACTTGCTTTCTCATTTTTCTACTACATATATATATCATATTCGGTCACCTTACCTGATACCCGTGTTTAAATTACTGTTAACTGGGAATGTGATTAATACGCATGTGGTGAGTCTTAGAGAACATTAAGATAAGTGGTGGCATCTCCAGGAAGGCTTATATGGAGTGAATCCCGACCAATTTGACTTGGTAGTCCACCGAATAAGTGGAGGTACCCGTGTGGACTTGCTAATGTTGAATGACCACGTCGTGAAAGCATAGTTTTCCCAGTGCGGTACCCATGAAACTGAGGATTTAGTAGACACTTAGCCATTAAACCATTAGGTTGTGCGATGACTATCGGGAATAGTTGATACGCGATACTACACTCAAAGGAGATCCATCTTAGATATTATAGCTCTGATGAGTCAATCAGCTTGTTGTTAATATCCCTAAGAGGGGTCAATGATTTTGGGAACCTTTGTTAGAACCCGTTCTACAGGTACAAAAATTGATAAATTAGTACACACCTTTGGGGATGGGTAGATCCATGGCTCCATGCTCGTGATGATGAACCCCTAAACCCATGTTTTCAAGTGTTTTTGTTTGCTGCATTCATGCATCCATGCATTCATTAAAAAGGCCTTTTTCAAAACAAGAAAAAAATCTTTTTCTAAAAGAACTAAAACAATAATTGCAAATATCAGAGAGGTTGCGTTATGGATTTTGGAAGAGGAAAAACGCACAAGTACACCTTCAAGGTTCCAAAACTGGAAGGCCTAAGGAAATTGGGAATGATGATTACTAATCCCGGAGCTTTCAGAGCTAAGCACAGAGGACTGTTATCTCTTCTGAAAGTCAACATGGTTGAAGGGATCCTGCCTACACTGGTTCAGTTCTACGATCTGGTTTACCACTGCTTCACTTTCCTGGATTATTAGCTCACACCAACACTGGAAGAGTACTCCCATCTGATTGACTTACATATCAACGATCAAGATCCATTTTCTGGACTGAAGAAATTCCAAAGGATCAAGCCATTGCAAAAGCAATCTCTTTGGATGAGTCAGAAGTCAGGACTCACATGACCACCAAAAGAGGAATCCAGGGTTTACCAGCTAAATTCCTGATGGAGAAAGCTCTATACTTTGCCAGTATAGGAAGTATAACCGCTTTCGAGGATGTCTTTGTTCTGCTCATGTACGGGTTATTCCTCTTTCCCAACATTGACAACTTCGTCGACACCAATGTTGTTAAGATATTCTTGATTGGAAACCTGGTACCAACCTTGCTCGCGGATGCTTACCATTCTGTACACTTAAGGAATCTGTACAGTGGAGGGATGATCACATGCTATGTACCATTACTCTACAAATGGTTTATTTCCCACTTGCCCAAGTCTGCTGCTTTTTGGGATCACAAGAGTAATCTGCGATGGTCACAGAAGATTAAGTCTCTTACCAATTCAGACATAGATTGGTACAATCGGATTTACGAAGGGATAAAAATTATCGACAGATGTGGAAACTTCCCCAATGTACCCATCATTGGTACTAAAGGAGGGATCAACTATCATCCAATTTTATCTCGTCGTCAACTCAGATACCCGATGAAGAATATCCCATATAATGCTCATCTGGAAGGACTTTTCTTCAAGGAAGGGGAAAATGACAGGGCACTAAAGAAAGAAATAATGCATGTCTGGCAACATATTCACAGGAAAGGGAGAAAATCTCTAGGAATACCAAATTGTTCCTCTGCAAAACCTTATCTCCACTAGGTACAAACTAGAGCTATCAAATTGAGGATGCCTTAAACTCGTCAAGAAGTTTTTCCCTTGAAGGAATATATTTCCTTTATTTCATGTCTGATGCGGAAAAACTCCAGGCCGCTCTCAACAAATACCAGATCCTTAATTTGGAATGTACCAAGATTCAGGAACTGCTAAAGGAAAAGGATGCTCTGATTGAGATATTAGAGCAGCGTGCTATGGAAAGTCAGGAGGAACGGAGAAATTTGCGCACTCCTTTCACTTGGCAAAGAATCATCGACCCGACAACGGTTGAAGGAGCCCAATCAAAGAAAAGAAAATTTCAGGAATCAGCATCTGAGCTCTCCTCAAAGAGAACTCAGGATCCTTAGGCCTAATTTTCCTTCTCGTACTTTGTAAAAAAACTGTATTTTTCCTTGTAAAATACTACAATCTTTCGAGTTCAATAAAAGGGTTTCTCCCCGCTGTGTGATATTTGCAATATAATTGTTGAAGTTTCTTTTGAAAACAAAAACTAAAAAATATATATACCATTCTTTGCATATCATTCATCATTCTCACATAACACATCTTTGTCTTTGAGTCTCACATATGTGTCGCACTCTAGAGTCACACTATCTCATTCCTACAATACTCAGGCCAATCAACAAAAGAAAATGGACGATCTCAAGGAAGAGAACAGAGAGCTGAGAGAAGAAATCAATGCTCTGAAGGAGAGTTTGGAGAAACTCCACCATGACATGAAATCCCTGGCAGCAGCCCAGGAACGACAACATCAAAGGACTGTGATCTCGGAGATTACATCCACACCAGCATTTGAGACACATGGCAATCATCCTTAGTACAACATGCCTAAAGGATTTCCCTGGGGCATGCCTCTCAACTTTATACCTGAAGGATACATCCCACCGGTCACTGAAGACCCGGAAGTCGTAGCAGGAACCTCCAGACCTGTAGGTTACAAACTTCAGGTAAATGAAGATGCAAGGGTTACAGCAGAAACTACTGAAGGTTACAAACTTCAGGTCACTGAAGCACCAAAAGTTACTGCCATAATGACTGTACCACAGCCAGTGGTACACATTATCATGGAAGAACAGATTTCGCAAGCAATTTCTGGCGGAAACGAAGACGTATATGAAAGGATGAATGAGTTCCAGGAATAATTTCTGGAAATGCAGAAGGAACTACATGCCATTCGCGGTCAAGACTTATTTGGTAAAAGAAGCCGCTGACCTTTGTTTGGTCCTTAATGTAAAGATACTGCACAATTTAACGGTGTCTGACTTTGAAAAATACAAAGGCAATTCTTTCCCTCAAATTCATTTGGTGATGTAAGCTCAGAAAATGTCTACCCAAACAGACAATCAACAACTACTAATCCATTACTTCCAAGACAGTTTAACCGGTGTCGCACTCAAATGGTACATGGGTTTAAACTGCACCAAGATTAGTACTTTCAGAGATCTCGGGGCAGCTTTCATTCAGTAGTATAAATACAACTTGGACATGGCACCAGATAGGGATCAACTAAGAGCAATGGCACAAAAGGATAAAGAAACCTTCAAAGAATATGCTCAGAGATGGTGTGAAATTGTCACCCAGATCTGTCCCCCTCTCGAAGAAAAGGAAATGACAAAGATCTTCTTGAAAACCTTAAGCTCATTTTATTATGATCGAATGGTCGCCAGTGCGCCCAGTGACTTCACTGAAATGGTGAACATGAGAGTACGCCTTGAAGAAGCAGACCGAGAAGGACGATTGGTCAAAGATGCAGAGCCATCTAGCAGTACTAAAAGATACGGTGGTGCTTTCCAAAAGAAGAAATAGAAAGATATTAGTAATAACTCTCTAGGAAAGCAAAGGCGAAGGTATCAACAGGTAGCAGCGGTAACTCCTGCTATCAACCTAGCGCCGGCTCAAACTTATCAACCTCGGGTTGCTCAGAGCCAACCAATTCAACAACAGTATCAGCAAAGGCCACAGCAACCTCCTCAGCAGGCTTGCCCTCAGTACAATAATAATAATAATTGTACTACATGACCGTTAGGGTTCGACCCTATACCGATGTTGTACGCAGAACTATTTCACTTCTACTGGCCAAAGGGCACATTCAAACCTGGACTCCTCTTACAGTACCAGAAAATCCACCTTTTTGGTTCAAAGCAGATCAAACTTGCCCTTACTATCAAGGAGGATCGGGATATAACATTAAGAATCGTCTCAGCTTTAAGTCTGATGTACAGAAGCTCGTCAGAAACGGGGTTTTATTCTTCAAAGATACTAATCCAAATGTTCAGACGAACCCATTACCACAACATGAGAAGACTACAATGAATTTTATAGAAGGAGAACCTGTCAACAATTATCAAATTCACAATGTACGCTTACTGGGAACCAACTTGGTAAAGATGCATTACAAATAGAGCGGGTACGGCCATGTACCATCTCACAACTATCATCAGTGTGATATCTGCTCCAAGGACAATCAAGGGTGTGCCATAGTACTAGCAGCTCTACAAGAACAAATGGATCTGGGCTGGATTTAGGATCACAGGATTCGTGAAGTAAACATGGCCCGTGCACATTGTAACACCCCGATTTAATTTAATTATTTTTCGTGATTACATTGAATATTGTTGTATGAAGTGTGTATTGGGTATTTTTGGTCAAGTTTGGGTTACCCTTAGAGTGGGGTAGTGCCCTTAGGATTATGAAGGATAAGGTGTCGGAGGATAGGGTTAGTTGATTAATACTATTATTTAAATTATCGGAGAATATTGTTGTTATGATTGAATTGGTGAAGTAATAATAATAATATTTAGATAATAGTAATAATAATATTTGGATAATAAGGAAAATGGAAGGGTAAGGAGGTTAATTTGTAGGAATAAGTAAGGGTAAAAGAGGTGAATCATATTTAGGGGTATGTAAAGAGTGGAGAACGTAAGTTATTCTCAGATACGTGAAAAGAAGAAAAAGTTGAAGAGCTGAAGGGAGAAAGGGTGAGAAGAAGCTAGGGCCGAGAAGAAGGGCTCCATTGTTAAGGGAAGATTTCAAGAATCCTAAGGTAAGGGTGGGAATTCTTTATGTCTTAAGGGTTTGATGATATATGTATGTGGGTAGAATCGTTAGGTGGAATCCATAAGAACGATGGTTGTGGGTTGAATGAGGGTTTTGGTAAAATTCATGGGAATGTGATTGGAATGGATGAATTAGTATTGTTTGATTTGTTTGTTTGGATGATCATAGTTAGGTGTAGACTATAGATGCATAATCTGTGTGAAATTGATATTAAAAATCAGATTTAGAGCAGAAAATCGCAGGTGAGAAGATGTTGTTATCGCAGGGTTTTTCTGCAAAAATCGCAGAGCGCGCTTAGCGCGGTCTAGAAAAATCTCGCCTCCTCGAGGCAGTGGGTAGCGTGCTTAGCGCGGGTGGGGCGCGCTTAGCGCAACCTGGGACTGAAAAATAATATTTTTATTTGTTGAAAATTAGTGGAAAATTGTATAATTTATATTATGTGAATCTTGCTTTGTTGCTGTGATGTTGTGAGCATGTATTGGAGTATTATATGCTTGTTTGGTTGATGTTGATGTGATAATATGAAATGCATGACTAAATGATGCATGGGTGTGTCGTGGTCGTATGACACAATGAAGTATGTTTGATAAAATGTGTGTTGATTGTTGATTGATGAAGTGATGTAATAATGGTATGTCATGTATTCACATTAGTCGTTGTTGCATGTTGTTGTTGAAGGTGCATAAACATGTGCATGAGTTGAGGGATGGCGTGTGCCCATGTGGGGTGTGAGCGTTATCCAGATTCCTTAATGGAATCAATGTGGTTGTTGTTGTTGAGGTGATTGTGTGCCCATGTGGGGTGTGAGCAATCATGATTGTCGTGTGCCCATGTGGGGTGTGAGCGATTAATCGACGTCCTGACGGGGATTATGATCATGAAACAGGGATCGAAATGGTACCACATGCATTGAGTCTAGTAGGTGTCTCATTGTATTTTCTTGATGGTTGTGTTGTAGTGTGTTTTCGAATACATATTTGTGGTAGCGTTAAGTGTGGAATTGTTGTTGAATGTCATGATATGGGTGAATTACTTGATGATTTATATTTGCATATTATATCATATTATTCTTTTGATTGATTAAGAATCTCACCCCTTCTGTTTGAATGTTACCTCCACGTGGGTAACGTGCAGATACGCAGAAGTATTCGTCAAGTGGAGTGGTGAAGACGAGGTCTTCTGGTGTGAGTTATTGAGTCGCGTCTGCTCTGAGTTTGTAACACTGGGGGTGTCGGAATGCTAGAGTTTTTTTTATTCTATTTTATGTTGTTACTGATCTAATTGGAGACATTATGTATGACAAAACATGTTTCAATTTGAGTTGATTATTCCACTGTGTATGAATGTTAATATACTAGGCTGATATGATTTTATATTATGACATTGTTATAGCATACATGTTAAGTTGAGTAGTTGATGTAGCATCCTAAATTCATGTGTTTTATTTTCTTACTCTGATAAATGATGCTTAAATCATCGTAAGGATTTGGGGTATTACACACATCCCAACATTGTTCAGAACCGCGACATTCATGCAATGAACGTCAATCTAGTAACATTGAATTCAAGACAAAGTCAGTTTTACAATCTGTCGCGGCACGATTACATCACTTGTCTGATCTGCTCAAAAGACAATCAGGGATGCTCTTTTAGAGGCCCTCCAACGTAAAATGGATCTCGGATGGATCCCAGACTACCATGAAAGAAGTGATCATCAATTCAATATGGTCCAAATCTTTGACATAGGCTTAATGAATACCAGTCTAGTGGAATTACATCCTAAGCAGGCCAGACTTGGTTTTCTGGCCTCACATGATTATCAAGACTGCAAAGAATGCTATGAAAATGACCAAGGGTGTGCGCTTATGCAAAGGACTCTTCAACATCTATTGGATCACTGGTGGCTTCCAATCTACCTGGATGAAGACACACAATAAGTTAGCATGACTAATGGGAATCCGGGTAGACATCAAAGTCGTGATGTCCGCTCAATAGAAACGGATCTAGTAAGGATGCACTGCATACAAAGCGGATATGGTCGGGTACCACCTCACAACTATGAACGTTGTACAGTATACTCGGAAAATAACCAAGGATGTTATCTAGTGCGAGCATCCTTCCAACATCAGTTGGACCGAAAAGAGATTTAATCATGTTCGAATTTTGAATCAATCAACATGATACAATATTACATCCCTATTCAAAACAAAAACACTGTCATAATCCCTAATCATGGGATAACCAAGGATGTTTGTGCCATAATTCCTATGCTCGATGAGTCAAAAGTCTTTCTTGGTAATAGAAGAATTCCGAACTTAAAGTTGATTGAGGTGGCCTACAATGGTCAAAAGGCCCAAAAAAACTCCTGTGGTTATCTACTTTCCAGGTCCGGTACCGTACAAATCAGAAAAGGTTATCCCATACAAGTATGGTGCAACGACCATAGAGAATGGAAAAGAAATTCCATTACCCTCTGTTGTGAACATTGCCGACATCAGTCGAGTTACACGGAGCGGTCGAATCTTCAACAGAGGAGTTGGAGAGCCTACCAAAGAAAAGGAACCTCAAGTCGAAGTTCCTAACCAACAAGTCGGTCAATCCAGTAATCCGGAACTGGTAAAGAACAACGAAGAAATGCTTAAGCTCATCCAGAAAAGTGAGTACAACATTGTGGATCAACTATTGCAAACTCTATCTCTAATTTATGTACTATCTCTCCTACTTAGTTCAGAAGCTCACAGAGAAGCTCTACAGAGAGTCTTAGAACAAGCCTTTTTGGAACAAGATGTGACAGTAGGACAATTTGACAACATCATCTCCAACATCACTTCCTGCAACAACTTGGGATTCAGTGATGAAGAACTTCCAGAGGAAGGCAAAAACCATAATATGGCACTCAATATCACAGTCAACTGCCAAGACGATGCCCTAGCCAGCGTACTGGTAGCCACAGGTTCATCTTTAAATGTCATGCCAAGGTCAACTTTGGTTCGACTTTCTTTTCAAGGAACTCCGATGAAAGGCAGTGAGATCATCGGCAAAGCCTTTGACGGATCCAGAAAAACAGTTATCGGTGAAGTCGATCTTCCCATAACCATTGGTCCTCACACTTTCCAAGTCACTTTCCAGGTCATGGACATCCGAGCAGCATACAGTTATTTATTAGGAAGACCTTGGATACACGACGCTGGGGCAGTCACTCCGACACTTCACCAGAAGCTGAAGTTTGTCAAGAACGACAAATTAGTCACGGTATATGGAGAGCAAGCTTTAATCGTGAGCAACTTATCATCATTCTCCTGTGTGGAACCAGAGAAAGTCATTGGAACTCAATTCCAAGCACTCTCGGTGAGCAATGAGAATCACCCAGAAAAGGGAACATCGATTTCCTCATATAAGGACGCTCTCAAAGTAATGGGGAGTAATGACATAAAAGGATGGGGACAGATTGTAATTCCTACTGATAACAAGTCAAGAAAAGGTCTTGGTGTCTCTCCAACCTGTACCCAGACTACAAAGAAGGACGAAAGTTTTCGTCCCATTCAGGATTTCTTCCACAGCGGAGGTTTCCTCCACCTAGTATCTCAAGAAGTACACACTATCGATGGGAACAACTCTTTTGATACCAAAGAGGAATGGAAGTCTTATCTCAACGATGAAGGCTATATATCTCAGGGAGAAACGTACGTGCCATTCTGTTTTCCACATCAGAGCTCAAGATATATACCCAGATCAGACGTCAGAATGATCTATGGAGATTGTGATCCCGAAGGATGCGGTGCTCCGCCCAACTCATTAGAAGAAGACAATCTGATAAAAGACAACTTTGACTATGATTATTATAATCCCCTGGATGACTTGCCTATCTGGAAGCCATACACGGAGGACTTGGGGTAAAAGAGTCAACCGGACCATGCCTATCAACTGAGTAATCTTGAAAAGAATACCCATGTTTCCACAGAGTCATGGAATCCTTACTCAGAACATTCCAAAAATGTCTGACGCCATGGTGATGAATTTGCAAAGATTACAGGACGAGAATTCATTAACTATACATTTCTTGAGGTTAACATCATTACGGAAGATGACTCATCTATTCCCACAGAAACTTGGGATACCTTGGGACAGCCAAGCGGCAAGTACGACTTTCTAGTAAAGTACACTGCTCCCGAAAGCTATCGCATCAGATACGAGGACATCCAACCAATTGGATGGGGAGATTCTCTTGAGAGTGAAAACACTATGGAAGATGTGACAGAAGAGTCCTCTTATGATAACTCTGCATGGGAAAAAGACTCCAATGTTCCTACTCCGCCAGAAATCAGTGTCATTTCTGAAGACACACCAAGAAGGAAAGTACCAGACTTTTTGATTCACATAGGAGTTCGTCGCCATTGGGTTGTAGTCGATGTCCCGAAAGTCGTCCATAAGTCGAAGTAATTACCATCTTTGTTTTGACTTTTCACCTTGCCCGGGTGAAATGGATGTTTTATAGGGCTCACTTTTCTGTAAATGTCCCTCTCCGCTTCGCCCAAAGTGGTAGAGTTTTGTTTAATAGGGTTATGTTTCAAGAATCGACAAATCATGAATAAATAATGTCATTCTGAATTCCCGCATTTATTGCTGTTTTCACTTTTCGTTTTTCAGAAAATGGTAATCCTAAAAAATAACCCAAGATAAAAACAAGCATTTTCAGAAAATACACTGCACACGCTTTTGCATTCTCTCTGTCTTTTCTAAAAAAAAAATCATCACGTCATGCAGATTACTTGTTTTAAACCCCGTTGAAACATACGATCCAATGCCTTCTCCCAACTTTGAATTCCCGATATTTGAAGCTGAAGAAGAAGAGGACGAAGAAATTCCAGAAGAGATCTCCCGACTACTCAGGCAAGAGGAAAGGTCTATTGAGCCTCACAAATAGCCGTTGGAAACGGTCAATTTAGGTTCAGAAGAAGAAAAGAAAGAAGTTAAGATTGGGGCACTGCTCAGTCCAACTGTTAGAGAAGACTTGATAAAACTTCTCAAAAAGTTTCCAGATGTATTTGCTTGGTCATATCAGGACATGACAGGGTTGAATACCAGCATCGTGGAACACCACTTACCACTGAAACCAGAATGTCCTCTGGTAAAATAAAGACTGAGAATGACTCATCCAGATATGGCCATCAAAATTATGGAGGAATTGCAGAAGCAGATCGATGCAGGTTTCCTCGCCACTGCAGAATATCCTCAATGGTTAGCCAACATAGTGCCAGTTCTGAAAAAGGACAGAAAAGTCAGAATGTGTATAGACTATAGGGATCTGAACAGAACAAGTCCAAAGGACGACTTCCCCTAGCAATCATAGACATGCTGGTAGACAGAAGATATGGAGAAAACTTCATGGATGGATTCTCGGGCTATAATCATATCAAAATGGCGCCGGAAGATATGGAGAAAACTTCATTCATCACCCTATGGGGCACCTTTTGTTACAAGTTAAAGTCGTTCGGTCTGAAGAACGCAGGGGAAACCTATCAAAGAGCCATGACAACTCTGTTTCACAACATAATGCACAAAGAGATTGAAGTGTACGTTGATGACATGATTGCCCAATATAAAACTGAAGAAGAGCATGTTGAACACCTGTCAAAGTTATTCGAGCGTCTGAGAAAATACAAACTCTGCTTGAATCCCAATAAGTGCACATTCGGTGTTTGCTTAGGAAAACTCTTGGGATTTATCGTCAGCCAAAAGGAAATTGAGGTCGATCCCGACAAAGTCAGGACCATTCAAGAAATGCCTTCTCCAATGACCGAAAAACAGGTCAGAGGATTTTTTGGACGTCTAAATTACATCTCAAGATTCATATCCCTCATGACTGCGACATGCGCGCCGATCTTCAAACTACTCAGAAAAAACCAAAATTGTATATGGACAAAAGATTTCCAAAAAGCTTTCGACAACATCAAGGAATATCTGTTGAATCTGCCTATTTTGTCTCCTCCAGTGGAAAGAACACCACTGATCATTTACTTAACAGTCTTGGAAGACTCCATGGGTTGTGTGCTTGGCCAACAAGATGAGACAAAAAGAAAAGAATCTGCCATTTACTACTTAAGTAAGAAGTTCACAGACTGTGAAACTCGATACACTATGCTCGAGAAAACTTGTTGTGCTTTGGCTTAGGCAGCCAAACATCTTCGCCAGTACATGATTTGTCATATTACTTGGTTAATCTCCAAAATGGATCTGATCAAGTATGTCTTTTAAAAGCCTGATCTCACGGGAAGGATTTCCCGTTGGTAGATGTTGCTATCAGAATACGACATCGAGTACCATGCTCAGAAAGCCGTCAAAGGAAGTATTTTAGCCGATCATTTGGCTCATCAACCGATTGACGATCAGGAATCAGTCAAATTCGACTTCCCAGACAAAGATGTCATGTACTTGAAAATGAAAGATCACGATGAACTGTTACCCAGCGAAGGGCCAGAACTAGGTTCCCAATGGGGACTAATATTCGACGGAGCCGTCAATACTTATGGAAACGGAATTGGGACAATCATCATAACACCTCAAGGTACTCATATTCCTTTCACTGCCAGATTGACATTCAAATGCACGAACAATGAGGCCGAGAACGAAGCTTGGATCATAGGTCTCGAAGAATCCATTGACCTAAGGATAAAGAACTTGAATGTGTATGGAGACTCAGCCCTAGTTATCAATCAGATCAAAGGAGAGTGGAATACCTACCAATCAGGATTGATTCCTTACGAAGACTACGCGAGAAGGTTGTTACCATTCTTCAACATAATCGAGTTTCATCATATCCCTCGTGGAGAAAATCACATGGATGATGCATTAGCCACCCTATCCTCTATGATTAGTGTGAGTCAATGGAACGACGTACCTAAAATTGACATAATGCGCCTTGATAGGCCTGCTTACATCTTCACAATTGAAACAGTCATAGATGACAAACCATGGTATCATAATATCAAGTGCTTCCTTCAAAGACAGGAATACCCGCCTGGAGCATCAAGAAAAGATAGGAAGACTCTCAGAAGACTGGCTGGCAACTTCTTCCTGAACATTGATACACTCTACAAGAGAAACTTCGACATGGTTTTGCTCAGATGCGTAAACAGACAAGAAGCGAACATGTTTATGAGAGAAATTCACGAAGGCTCCTTTTGCACTCATGCCAATGGACATACAATGGCAAGAAAAATTTGAGAGAAAGATATTATTGGCTGACAATGAAATCCGATTGCTACAAGTACCTGAGGAGGTGTCACAAGTGTTAGATATACGCTGACAAAATCCATGTACCGCCAATGCATCTCAAAGTTCTTTCTTCTCCATGGCCCTTTTCTATATGGGGAATCGACATGATTGGCATGATTGAACCCAAAGCTTTAAACGGACATCAGTTCATCCTGGTAGCCATTGATTACTTCACCAAATAGGTCGAAGCAGTGTCATACGCCAATGTGACCAGATAAGTGGTGGTCCGATTTATCAAGAACAATTGCATCCGCCGTTATGGTGTTCCAATCCAGATCATTACTGATAATGGATCCAACTTGAACAACAAGATGATGAAAGAGTTGTGTGCTGAGTTCAAGATCGAACACCATAACTCATCTCTCTACCGACCTAAAATGAATGAAGCGGTAGAAGCGGCTAATAAGAATATCAAGAAAATCATTCAGAAGATGGTTGTAACCTACAAAGACTGGCACGAGATGCTACCCTTTGCTCTTCACGGTTATCACACGTCTGTCCGCACTTCAACAGGGGCAACCCCTTTGTGTCTAGTATATGGCATGGAAGCAGTGCTTCCCATAGATGTAGAGATACCATCAATCAGGGTATTGATGGAAGCCAAGCTAACAGAAGCTGAATGGTGTCAAAGCCGACACGATGAACTGAATCTGATCGAAGAGAAAAGAATGACGGCTTTATTCCATGGTCAGTTATATCAGCAAAGAATAATAAAGGCATTTGATAATAAGGTCTGACCCCGTGTCTTCAGAGAAGGAGACCTTGTGCTCAAGAAGATACAATCATTTCTCACTGATTCCAGGGGTAAATGGACTCCGAATTATGATGGCCCTTATGTTGTTAAGAAAGCCTTCTTAGGCGGTGCCTTAAGACTCGCAACCATGGATGGAGAGGAGTTTACCTACCCCAAGAATGTTAATTTAGTCAAGAAATACTTCGCCTAAATAAAAAAAAACGTCTTGGAAAAACTTGACCATCCCGATAGATTGAAAACCTGAAAGGGAAATCTAGGCAAAAATTAGGGATTCATGGCTAGTAACTATATCCGACAAGATTGACTCCTCAACGGTAATGTCATCAGTCAGGAAAACTTCAGTCAAGGTCATCTTCGACAGAAGCCCAGAATGTCCATAATTTAAAGTTGGTGGGAGGATAGTGGTCTTTATGTTTCAATGTAGCCCCTTTCCTTTTAAATTACCATTTTCTAAACTTTGTAATGCTCCATGGGATCACGCGTTCGGCTGATTACCATTCTATTAATAAAATTTGAACCTGTGTGCCTTTTATTTTCAATTCTCATTTATTTTGCTTTGCAGAATGACATTTTAATATGATCAACAATTCTTGAAACAAAAAAAAAATGAATTTACTTGTCAAATTTGTTTCTGCTTTTAAAATAAAGATGGTAATTTCTTTTAGATTAATGAGCACAAAAAGGAATATCAGTTGCTTCTCTGGTAGTGGTCTAACTTCAAAATGCAGAATCAAATTACTTCCTGAATAAAGGATCAACTATTTCAGACGGAATGATCTATCTATCATCCTCAACAGAGTTCTTACCTTTGAAAACCAATTGTTGCTTTTTCTCCCCAGTAGGATTCACCTCTAAAAAACAAGGACGGATTTCTATCCCTAGCATGTTTGTACATCTGGAAATCGAAACGAATACAGGAATACCTATTCTCGAGTAAATGTACAACTTTCAGAATCACCAGTGATACCCTTATCTCCCAGAGTGGCCGAGTATCCAGTTGTATTCCTCACCAGTATGTACGGCGTGTCTGTTTTGTTAGTATAAACATACATACATCATGCATAACTGATTTATATTCATACACATGTTGCATTAATATCCCTCTGGTCATTCTCATCCCCTAGTGATAAGCGTCCTCTCTCTGATAGAGTTGTCAGTTTTCCTTACCACGTCTGATAGGACGAAATTCCAGTTTAAGTTCTTTCATCGTCAGGAAAATGTACCGTCTAAACAATCTCTCTCCAGTGCATTCCTGGATTGAAATTGGTCCTCAAACCACTTTGATAGCTTGAACCTCTGAAGGGAAAGAAGCCATTTGGATATGCGCATCTTTTGAAACATCACTCTTCACTATTGAAGATGATATTTTGCTTTCCCGGATTAAGGAAAAATCCCTAGAGAAAGCCTCTCAAACGAAGACTCTCGGCAATACGGCGGTTTCTCCCCGAAAAAATTATTTTCAATGAAGTCGTCAGCACCTCAAAATTGGATTACATCACATGGCATTTCTCCAAAAAAGGTATCAAAGATAAGTGTGATGTAACACCACCCAGTAAAAAGCAATCTCTCAAGAGACTTGTTTTCCCCAGTAGGTCGACAAATGGCATCTCCATAGAGAAGTTTGCACACCTCTGCAGTTCACACAAATGGTTCTCCCCAGCTAGTCTGACATCAAATATTTTTCCATCAAATGGCATCTCCCCGGTAAAACTCGGCGAGAAGTTTGATGAAGACCACTACAAATAGCATTTCTTGTCGAGGAAGGAACTCGACAAGAAGAAACTAAGACCAGTTCCATGGTTGAAGACCAGGATCGAGGGGAAGTTTATTACAAACTGGACCAGTTCCATGGCTGAAGACCAGGATCGAGGGGAAGTCTATTTCAAAAGAAACTAAGACCAGTTCCATGGCTGAAGACCAGGATCGAATGGGAGGTTTATTTCAAAAAGAAACTAAGACCAGTTCCGTGGCCGAAGACCAGGATCGAGGGGAAGTATTACCCTTTTCTAAGTAACATTACTTAGCAAAAGAAGATGGATAAGCAAACCACTAACATTCATAACTACAATCAAAATTTTGGGTATTCCGATATTTAATCCTCTTTTACCTTAATTGTCCAAACGTCTTCGCCATTCACACCTTCAGGTCCAAGAAGATTAAATAGGGGCATCTGTCATACCCCAAATTTTGACCACAAGATTTCCCATCATTGTGAAAATCATCACCACAATATAGATGTAACTTCATGCCTCATCAATCCTCTCAAAGATTGTTGAGCATTCACTACAATCAAGAATTAGGGTTTTGAGCCCTCTCAGAGCACTCAGACAAAAGATCAAACAAGAATGGACATGATCCTCAACTTGTCAAGTCTCTCAAACATCTATAAAGGATCAAGAGGTCTCTCACATCAAGAATCAAGCACAAGAGTGCAACATTTCAAGTGGATCAAGCCTCAAGATCATCAGTGTCACCAAATTAGGGTTTTGGTCGACCAAGGCCTCCAGAGAGAAATTTTCCTCTAGGCATGAGCCAATACTTCAAAATAGGATCCAAGAAGCTCAAAGGGATCTCATGGACCTAATCACGAGTTGACAAAAGCCTCTGGGGATGCATTCATCAAAAATCAGGAATTAGGGTTTCTCGACCTAATTCACCCCTAAGTTGACTTTTGAAGCAAGGCATGAGCCAAGACCTCAAGAAGTGTTTTGAAGACCTTCAATACATCATATTGATCCATTTAAAAGATTGGATTGATTCAAAGAACTTGGTTCACAAGCAATACAAGGATTCAGATTCATCTGAACCAATTAAGGTTTTCTAATGAAAAGTCAACTGTACCTTTGACTTTTGACCAAGACATGATCCCAAACCTTGGGAAATGATTCAAGACACTCTAAAACACCTAGGGAATCCAACCATTAGGTTGAATTAGGTCAAGGACTTGATTTCATAGAGGATCACAAAGGTCGAAAATCATCTGACAAAAAGTCAATTGTGCCAAAAATCAAGTTTGACTTTTTGAATTTCTTAACAAACAAGGCTTCACTAAGTCAAAAACAATGTTAACTTATAGTTTGGATCATCATCCATCAATAAAAGTTAAGAAAAGTTGGGTTACTTGCAAAAGGGGCAACCATAAGAAACTTGAAATTTCACTAAGTTATGAAAAAAAAAAAGTGATTTATACCCAACTTTACAAGACCATAACTTGTGATCCAAGCAACCTTTTTCTTCCATCCAAAGCACAAATGAAAGCTCTCATTACATACTTCAAGATTGTCAACTATAACAGATTCCAAATCCTCATGGATTTTGAGTTATGGATTGATCAAAATCACAAAAGTGTGAAAATGGCCATTTTTCCAACACTTAGTGAAATTTTGGACATAATCTGTTTTGCATTTTCACCAACTTTGAGGCCATTTTTCATTATGATCCAAGATGATTCAAGACTAAAGTTGGACATCAAAGTTGGAGTATGATATTGGGGCTTTCCAAAAAGTACAAGAGCCTCCCATGGTTCAACTACTTGAGCAAAGAGTTATAAGCCTCCAAAAATGGAATTTTTCACCCTGCCCACACAATGGCATGAAAACATGACTTGGTTCCCACGATTTCTTGAGCCAATTTTAGACACTTGCATCATTTCATTTCTGTTCAAAATCAACCTAAATGATGGAGAAACTGATCACAAAGACTCACAAGTCAAGAAGCCTATCATTTAGGCATGTGATCTTTAAAGATGCAATTTTAAAAAATTCAATTTTGATTCAAGGCATTCATGAGATACATTGAGGTGGCATGGACTGAGTCATTGATCACTAAAGGAGTCAAGCCTTATCCCTGCAACAGAAGACTCATAGCCTGCAAGATTGACTCAAGTCAATGGCTAGAGGAGACTTTGGCTACATGACAAAGTTCAATGGATAATGGAGTGATCCAACCTCCAATCACTATTGCTCCCAAAACAAAGTTGCTCTACTATAAATAGAGGTTCTTTCTGATCAACTCAAGTACACCAAAGCATAACAACTCATGCTTTCCTTCCAATCACTCTAAAAAACCAGAATTTTCTCCTCTTACAAGTCACATTCGAGTTTTCAAATAGAGAGCAATTCCATCCAAATCAACCATCCTAACACCTCACATATGTCATATAGAAGTGATCCATAACCTCAAAACACATATGGAACACCAAAATTACAAAGTCACCATCCATTTGCTCAAGCTTTTTGGCCTATTTGTAGTTGGGGTACCACAACAAGTTCCAGGTTATTTCAATCCATTCCAAGCTTCCAAACACACTACTTGAGGTCCAAGGGAGCTGTCCAGATCATCAAAACACTTCTGTAACATCTACAATTGAGGATTTAATTTCCTCTTGCAAAGGTAAGCTTGACACTCTCAAACTCTATGATTCATGCATCATAAATATGTTTTCAAGTTACAAACATGTTTCTGCACTTATGGAGAGTGTTTCCCCTCAATCAATTGCTTTGTAGCTATCGTGTATAGGATTTCATAGTATTCTTGTAGAAATTAGGGTTCATGTGTTCATCTTTGGTTTTCTCACTCCACACTTAATATAAATGCAATTAATTTAAATATTTGAAATCCTTGTTCAAAAATACACAACTTTCGTGTTTACAAAAGTCAAAACCATTACGTATTGAGAGAGATATGTGAGATTTTGCAAAACGGCCATGGAGGGAGCTCGTGAGGAAGAAGATGACCGTTGGCGCCATATTTTAAATTTTTGAATTTTTAGGTCATTTTCTTAATTGATTTCAAAAATTAATTTCTCTCATTTTTTATCATTTTTTATTGGATTTTTTTTAAATTCACAAAAATGTTAAAATATTTTATTTTACAATAAAATCTAATTTATATTATTTATTTAATATATTTTGAATTTTTGTAAATAATTTCATTTTTATTTGATTTTAAACATTTTTAAATGAAATTTCCACCTTGGTTTTTCAAATTCAAATGAATTCCATGTTTTCATGTGATTAAACATGATTTTTCAAAACATTTTTCAAAGTTAACAACTTGTTTTTGAATATATTTGATATTTTATATCATTTTTTATTTAGGGTTTTTGAAAATTATATTTTTAAAATTAGGGTTTTTCTTAATTTTGATTTTTTCACACTTCATTTCAAACACTTTTGGGCCTCTAATAGAGTGTAAGACCCATCCCCTTTAAAAATATAGCTTTTTGGGCCTCAGTCATTGTATAAGTCCCGATACGATTTTCAAAATAAACGGTGCGATCGCTGTTTTTCATTTGGGCATCTCTTTGAGTTGTAAGCCCCATCTCTTGTATAAAAATAACTTTTTGGATCTCTAATTGAGTGTAAGACCCATTCCTTCTTTGTACATAAATAATTTGGGTCTCAGTCATTGTATAAGTCCCTCTGGGGTTTTCAAAATCACGGTGGGATCGTCACCTTTTCAAATAAATCAGTTGGGCCTCTCCTTGAGTATAAACCCCATTATTTTCCTTACAAACACTTTTGGGCCTCTATTAGAGTATACCTAACCCCTCTTTGTACAAAAACATTTTTTGGGCCTCTGCTATAGTATAAGTCCCACAACGTCTGTCGGTGTCGCAGTGCGATCAATGTTCTCAAATAAGTCATTTGGGTCTCTCCTTGAGTATAAGCCCCAATTTTTTGTACATAAATTTTGTTGTAAATAATAAACAACTTTCATGGGTCTCTCCTTGAGTTGTAAGTCCGATACCTCTGTTTTCAAAATCATCTATCTGTTTTAAACTAGTACTAAGAGGAGCATTATTCCCGGTGAAACTGCTCTTAGACCACTTGGGACTCTCTTTGAGTTATAAGCCCCAAACATTCTTTTCTTTCAAACAAACTTCTTTTAATTCAAATTCAAATTCAAAGTTTTCTCAAAACTTTCTTCAATTTCTTGAAACCCTAATCAATAATACAGTTGTAGTCAATACAACATATCACAATACACTTGGGCCTCCTCTCAGAAGGTAAGTCCCAATATCTTTTTCCATTCGTATTTGTTAATATATATCTGTCAATATAATTGTCTGTATATACTTGTGCATATCTTGCTTAGAGTTTCCCCAGCAGTTAGGTCTATGCTTAGGTCAAAACAGTGGTTACTTTCAACTTAGTCAAAACTATTTCCCTCATAGGAAATTCCCTATATAGTCTGCCTCCTCTTGGGCTTATTCAATATGGAACAGAGAAATGCCTTATTCCCGGCGAAACTTTTCTCAAGACTGTCAAACTTAGAATATATATATATATACACACACAAGAAATTTATTTCCCCAGCGAGGATTAATTCCCGGTGAAACCTCTCTTGAATTTCTTCAAACCTTAGAACTGTTCAACAAAGAAATGATTAATTCCCGGTGAAACCTTTTCTTGAACTTTTCTTAGGCTTGGACCCACAGGCTTCCTAAAAGCATCTCCAGCCTCCTCTTGGGCTTAGTACAAGGACCCACAGGCTTCTTAGAAGTTCCTCAGTGTAGCGCGGTTTTTGTGGTTTCGAATCACTATCGCTTTGGTACTACAGTTCGATTCATTTTTTATCCTATTGAGCTGATTAAGGAATGGAAATAGATGTCTCCAGTTAACCTTGCTCGCAAACTGAGGTTAAATAATCAAAACTGTTGGTTTACATATGCTATTCAAATAGGGAGTTCGTCCTTTAAGGTTATTTGCTTAAAAACAGTGTCTAGACTAGGGAGTAGGTTTCTGTGTTAGGTCTGATGCTTTTAATGGATATATGAAGGTACTGGATTTTGTGTTTTTTTATTAGTATGCTCGCTAAGATTATTTGCAATCTTATGCATACGTATTCCCGAAACGGGGAAATCAGAGCGATCGTAGTTCCAATGGGAGGAAAAAGGTTGTTTTGGTGTCTTGTTCAAAGCCCGAGACATGAAGCTAAAGGTGGTTTGTATCTTGTTCAAAGCCCAAGATGTGAAGCTAAAGGGTTTGGATGAGAGAGTTTGTCATCTCTAAAGAGGATTTGTTGATGTTTGTATGCTATGAGCAAGGCACGACTTTGATGCTAAATGGTTGATTGACTCAACCGGGGTTTTGATTCTATTGGGGAGAATGCATCTTGTATAAAGCCCAAGATTGAGGCTGAAAGGGTTTGACTCAACAAGAGAG
This sequence comes from Lathyrus tuberosus, assembly GCA_022829125.1. Taxonomy (NCBI): domain Eukaryota; kingdom Viridiplantae; phylum Streptophyta; class Magnoliopsida; order Fabales; family Fabaceae; genus Lathyrus; species Lathyrus tuberosus. The sequence continues at coordinate 3,143,097 of JALAZF010000179.1, forward strand.
TACTTTTATCTGTCCTGTATAAAGCCCAAGACGGAGGCTAAAAAGGTTGACTCAACAAGAGAGTCTTGAACAGGTGATTGACTCAACAAGAGAGTCTGAAGGTTGTTTAACTCAACGAGAGAGTCTTTTATACTCAACAAGAGAGTGTTTTACTGTCTCGTACGAAGCCGGAGATAGAGACTAAAAAAGATCGACTCAACAAGAGAGTCTTTTATACTCAACAAGAGAGTGTTTTGCTGTCTCGTACGAAGCCCGAGATAGAGGCTAAAAGAGATCGACTCAGCAAGAGAGTCTTTTATACTCAACAAGAGAGTGATTTGCTGTCTCGTACGAAGCTCGAGATAGAGGCTAAAAGGGATTTGACTCAACAAGAAAGTCTTTTATACTCAACAAGAGAGTGCGTTTTTTATATGTCTTGTACAAAGCCCAAGATGGAGGCTAAAAGAGTTTGACTCAACAAGAGAGTCTGAAAAGGTTAGGTCCGCTAGGGAGAATCATTTGTACAAAGCCCAAGAGGAGGTTGTCTTACTACTGAGGATTAGATCCATAGGCAGGGCCAAGGGTGGTGAACTCTCATGAGAGAGACTGGGTTTCAGAGTGATCGATATTTCTTCTTATGTTTGAAAGGAACTTGAGAATGTCTTTGAGACTCAAGGGGGTTTAGACTGTCTAAGTCTAGAGTTTTATCTTTTGTACAATGTCCAAGAGGAGGCACGGGCATTAAGGGATGGGTATCAACCCTAAAGTGGCCAGCGGTTTGACACTGGAAAGACAGCTTTAGCAAAGGATGACTAAGTTCTATCTTATTCCTTTAAGAGGTCGTCAGGGTCCTTGTATTAAGCCCAAGAGAAGGCATGAGAACTTCTAAGAAGCCGAAGGGTCCTTGTACAACGCCCAAGAGGAGGCGGGGATGCTTTTAGGAAGCTTGTGGGTCCCCAAACCAAGAGAAGTTCAAGAAATGCAATTCACTGAGAAGAGATCATTCCAGGAAAGTTCGAGAATTTGGAAGAAACTCAAGAGATGCTATTCACGGAGAATAGATCAACTCTGGGGAGTAGAGTTTCTTTGACAATTTTTAAGGGTGACAGTCTGAGAAAAGGTTCACCGAGAATACTGCCTTTCTCTTTGTTCCATATTGTTTAACCCCAAGAGAAGGGAAGACTGTATCTGGAATCCTATGGGGGATCTAGTTTTGTTTGTATTTAAGAGTGACCAACAAGGCTTTACCTAGTGCTAGACATAGTTGCCGGGGAAACTCTAAATAATTATACTAGTATTACACAGTTTATATTTGACAAGTATATAAAAGGATGTGAAAGGAGACTTAAGTGAAACAGCCCCACAATACAGTTATATACATATGAAAGCGATAAACAAAAGCGGATAAACACTTACCCGTTGTAGAGCTTCCATGCTGTTTTGTTAGTTGTTCAACAAAGAAAGTTTTGATAACAATAGATATTCAAAATCAAAGGAGAAAGTGCTTTGAAAAGATTGTTTGGGCTTACAGCTCAAGGAGAGGCCCAAGTTTTAACGATGATTGCACCGTTGTTTTGAAAACTGTACAGAGGGACTTATACAATATGTGAGGCCCAAAAGTTTTTATGTACAAAAGGATGGGTCTTACACTCTAATAGAGGCCCAAAGATTTATTTTTTTATATAAGTGATGGGGCTTACAGCTCAAGGAGAGGCACAGAGAAAAGACAGTGATCGCACCATTGTTTTGGGAATTGTACTAGGGCTTATACAATGACTGAGGCCCAAATTATTTTTGTACAAAGGGGTTGGATCTTACACTCTATTAGAGGCCCATGAGTGTTTCAAAGAAAAATAAATGGGACCTATAACACGAGGGTAGGCCCAAATGATTTTATTTTAAACTGGCGATCGCGCCAGGATTTTTGAAAGTACTATGGGTCTTATACAATGACTGAGGCCCAACTATTTTGGTTTTCAAAGAGGGATTGAGTCTTACACTCTATTAGAAGCCTAAAGAGTTATTTTTGTACAAGAGATGAGGCTTACAACTCAAGGAGAGGCCCAGGGTTAACGGTGATCGTGGCGAGGTTTTTGAAAACACAGTGGGTCTTATAAAATATCTGAGGCCCAAAAGGGTTTATGTACAACAAGGATTGGGTCTTACACTCTATTAGAGGCCTATGAGTGTTTGAAAATGATTTGTTTAGGGTGATTAAGATCAAAACCCTAAATTAATTTCAAAATGTATTTTAATTAAATAAAAATTTAATTAAAATGATCAAAATTATCAAACATGTGTGAAAAACAAGTTGTGATCTTGGATTAATGTTTGAAAAATCATGTTTATATCCACAAAATTATTGGAAACCAATTAAATTTGGAAAATCAAGGAGAAAAAAATATTTTAAATGTAAAAAACAAATAAAAGATTAATTCTTTGCAAAAATATCAAGTATATGAAATAAATAATAATTTTGGGAAATTTTGGCAAAATAAAATATTTTAACATTTTTGTGAATTATTAAAAAAAGAATCAACTAAAAATCATTAAAATTCAGAGAGAAATTAATTTTTGAATCAATTAAATAAAATCACAAAATTCAAATATTCAAATATTCAAAAATGGCGCCAAGAACATGCCAAGAACACGCGTCATCCCTCTGTTTTTGCAGATTTGCATTTTCTCATCAATCTCACTGAATACTTGATGAAATCATGCAATCCACATATCAATATACTCGTTTTCATCTCACGATCATGTCTATGGTCTTTAATTTCATTTATTTTAAGCATGGAATAAGAAATCAAGACAAAACCTCAAGAACCCTAAATTTTGCATGAAGGCTGAGAATTTTGATACACGATTCAAACAAAGCAATTTATTGAGGGGAAACATTATATGCATGATTATGAACATATGGCAAAATTATTGTGCCAGGAAATATGCATGAATCATGAGATGCCCAAGTTGAGGCTTACCTCTTGTAGCTAGTGATCGTGTTTTGTGTTGGAGGTGTTGCAGCCAAGTTCCAATGATGTGGATAGCTTCCCTAGGTGCCAAGTGTTGTGCCTGAATGCTTGGAATGGTTTGAAACAAGCTGGAACTGAAGATGGTACCCCAACTGCAAGTCTGCTAAAAGCTTGAGCAGTTGGATGGTGATTTTGAGAAATCAGTGTTCCAGATGTTGTTTAAGTGCTTCGATCACTTCTATATGATGTTTATGAGGTGTGTGTGTGTGTGTGATTGGTTTGGTTGGAATAGCTCTCAAACTCAAAACCTGATAGTGACTTGCCTTAGAAGGCAAAATTGGAAGTGAGAAGGAGATTTTGAGGAAAGCATCTGTTTGATGGCTTTGGTGTACTTAAACTGGGCACAAATGAGCTCTATTTATAGTAGAGCAAGTTTGTTTTGCAAGCAATAGTGAATGGCAACTACAGCAGAGGTTTGGCCAATGGTTGCATTTTGGAATCTCAAGTCTCCTCTAGTCAATGGCTAGAGGTTAGAGCACAGGCTGTTAGTTCCCTAGTTCAGAGATTATCCTTGACTCATTCAATTGGAAATGGCTCGGTTCATGCCACCTTGGTGCATCCATTGAATGCTCCAAAACAAAATTGGAGTCTTGTCCCCTCTTTGGGCATTTTAGGGTTGGCATGCTACTTTTAGTTCCAAAGACTTGGGAGGCTTATGGATCAATGTTTGTCCCTCCTTGGTCTCCCCCTGAGGTGTTCAGATGGATAAACTTGTTTGTCATTTGCAAAATTTGCTCAAATCGAGCAAAATGCACAAACCTGCCTTGCCATGACAGTTTGCAGCAAGGCACATTGCCATTGTCATATTTCATGGCTTAAGTGGAGTTTCATGGAGTTCTTGGCCATTTTGGAAAGCTCTTCTATGATACAACATATGTGTGATCATAGTTTGTCTTGATACTTTTTGGATCCAAATGAAAAATCCCCCTATTTTGGAAAAAAAGCAAGATAGATTCTGATTTAGTGAAAATTTCACTAAGTGTTGGAAAAAGTGACATTTCATGTTTTCAGCCATTTTGATCATTCCATAACTTAAAATCCATGAGGAATTGTGTTAGTTCTGTTATTGGCATCAATTTTGGTAAAACAATGTGGTTTTTCAAGATGTCTTAACATGTGCTTCTAACATTCTGCATGTGGTATGTGGTTTGGTATTGTAGTTTTTGTGCATGATGTCAAGATTGATGTCTTAACATCTGGTGACAGAACATCATGTTCAGTCTGGTGTTTACTTTAGGGTTGCGTGTTATTTGTTATGATTTGAGAGATTCTGTTTGAGAGATTGCAGGCGAAATTCTTGGAGAAGATTTATTCAGATGCAATCGTTTGGTTCTGTATTTAGGGCGAAAAGATTTGAAGATAAAATCTATTTTTATTGTGCATCAAATTTGAGTTTTTCAAAAAGCCCAAGCCCAAGAATCTGTTTCTATTTAAAGAAGACTCAACCCTACTTGGAAGTGACGAAGACTAGAGGAAAGAGATTGTGTACTGAGTGTCAAGTATTAGGGTTTGTGTTTTCGACTGTGTAGTGTGAGCCATTCATTCATCTCTTTGATGTTTGAATTGGACTGTTTGTTTGATCTGTAATTTGTCCACTCTAAGCTTTTATGCACGAGTGTTTGTTCTTGATTGAAGCTTTTAAGCAAGATCAAGTATTGTCTTTGAAGTGTGATCTTCTAATATTTGTAATCTTTCAATTGTCATCACTGCTGTGATTGAGGGGGAGTGAGAGGTGTCTCATATCTAAGAGTGTCTTAGGTAGAAGTGTCATTGGGTAGTGATTAAGTGAATAGATTGTCAACTTGTGTGTTGAGTGTAGAGTCTATGAATTAATAATACTAATAGTTAATTTCCTCCCTGGCTTGGTAGCCCCCAGACGTAGGTTGTTAGACAGAACTGGGTGAACAATTCTCTGTGTTTATTTATTGTTCCTCTGTGCTGTTCTTTTACTGTCTAGTTCATACAACAGATATTGATGTTGTGACATCTCACTTAACATCACATATCTGATACTAGAATTTCAATTGGTATCAGAGCAGGCATCCTGCTCTGTATCTGGGTGAGATCTAGGGTTGTTACTTTCTGGTGCTATGGACAAGGAGAGTGGTGGATTTGTGAATAGACCCCCTATTCTAGATGGATCAAATTATGACTATTGGAAACCTCACATGGTTGCCTTCTTGAAGTCTTTAGACAGCAGGGCTTGGAAGGCTGTTTTGAAAGAATGGAAACATCCTGTCATTATGGGAGAAGATGGTGTGTCAAAGCTGAAACCTGGAGAGGAGTGGACCAAGGAAGAAGATGAACTTGCTCTTGGGAATTCTAAGGCCTTGAATGTCTTATTTAATGGTATTAATAAGAATATTTCCAGGCTGGTCAACACATGTGAAGTAGCTAAGGAGGCTTGGGATATCCTGAAAACAACTCATGAAGAAACCTCCAAGGTCAAGATGTCAAGACTTCAGCTGCTAACAACAAAGTTTGAAAGTTTGAGGATGAAAGATGAAGAGACCATTCATGACTTTCACATGAATATACTTGAACTGTCAAATGCTTCTAGTGCCCTAGGAGAGAGAATGTCTGATGAGAAGCTGGTGAGAAAAATTCTCAGATCTCTCCCCAAGAGATTTGAAATGAAGGTGACTGCTATAGAGGAAGCTCAAGACATCAGCCAGATGCGGGTAGATGAATTGATTGGTTCCCTTCAGACATTTGAATTAGGGTTGACTGACAGATCTGAAAAGAAGGCCAAAAGCATAGCTTTGGTGTCTAGTACAGAAGATGAGGAGAAAGAGTGTGATGTTGAAACCCAGGAGGAGCTATCCAATGTAATCGTGATGCTGGGAAGGCAGTTTAACAAGGTGTTGAAAAGAATGGACAGGAGTTATAAACCTTATGTCAAGAACATCACATCTGACATCAACAGGTCAGGTGATCAGATGAAGAAAACCAAAGCAGAGGAGAAGCTAATGATGACAAAGGAATCAAATGACATGGCTGTGAAGGGTATGGTCACATCAGAGCTGAATGTCCTACATACCTTAAACAGAAAAAGGGTTTGTCTGTCACTTGGTCTGATGAGGACACTGAAAGTGAAGATGAATCTGCCAAGCATGTCAGAGCTATGACTGGAATATGTGAGTCTGATGTTAATTCAAGTGATGGAGAGATTACCTATAAGGAACTAGCTGCATCATATAGAGAGCTATGTATCAGAAGTGAAGAAGTGTGTCAAGAAGGGGAGAAGCAAAAGGAACTCATAATCCAACTAAAGGCTGACAAGGCTGAACTGGAGAATGAAGTCACTCTGCTGAACTCCAAACTTGATCAAATGTCCAAATCTGTTAGGATGCTGAATAGTGGAACTGACACATTGGATGAAATCCTTCAAGCTGGAAAGATGGCAGGAGATATGACAGGGCTGGGATTTGATGATAATAAGAAGAAACCCATTACAGATGCTAGTTCATCTGGACTTAAACAAAACATGTCCCATCAGATGTCTCAACATCATGGGAATGTTCATGTTTCTGGACCTAATCATTTTGTGCCTTAACATCATGGGAGAAGACAGCCTCAACATCATGGGAGAAGACAGCCTCATCATCATGGCAGAAGACAACCTCAACATCATGGGAGAAGACATTCTCAAGGGAGAAGACATCCAACCATTTCAGAGGAGGATCTCAAAGATGGAGATGTCATTATTGTGGAAGGTTTGGTCACATAAAACCTTTTTGCTTCAGACTGCATGGATTTCCTGAGCCTGGCCCTCAACCTAGATCAAATCAAGGCATTCCTACAAATGGAAAACAATGGGTTCCCAAGGTTGCTGCAAACTGTTTGATAGCTCACATATCTCTAGAAGATTCTACCATAGGAGATTGGTATTTTGATAGTGGATGTTCTAGACATATGACAGGTGTCAAGAATTTTTTGGTGGATATCAAATCTTACTCCATAAGTTATGTGACCTTTGGTGATGAAGCCAAGGGAGAAATCAAAGGTGTTGGAAAGATGAACTGTTCAGGAGTGCCTAACCTTGATAATGTGCTGCTGGTTAAATGATTGACTGCCAATTTAATCAGCATTAGTCAATTGTGTGATGAAGGTTTCAAGGTCAGCTATACAAAATCTGAATGTTTAGTGACTAATGAAAAGAGCGAAGTTGTGATGAAAGGAGTCAGATCTAAAGACAACTGCTACGTGTGGATTCCTCAAGGTTCCAGTTGCTCCTCCAAAGATGAGGATCTGAAAGGGGTAAAGCAAACACTGACTAAGTACAATGTCAAGCATGATGTCATGACATCTTACTGTGACAACCCAAGGAGCACTAAGCACATTAATATTCATCATCTGTTCAGAAGAAGACTTGAAGAAAACAAGGCCATTGAGTTTAAACATGTCACTACAGAAAAGATGTGTGCTGACATTTTCACTAAGGATATGGATGCGAGTCAATATGAAACCTTAAGAGAAGAATTGGGCATGTATAGATATGAAGATCAACAGCAGTTAATGATGTATGGTCTACATTCATTAAAATTCAAAAATTTAAAAAGTCATTTATTTTGTTGTGGAAATTTCGTTTATTGCCTTTTAAGTGTCCAACAAAAGCAGCCCCCTTACCATAGGCAATCATTTCATATCTCTGCTCCCACACGCTACCTCCATTTTGATTCATACTGTTGGTTCATCTTCTCTCTCAAGAAAAGAAGTTTTTCCACTCCTTTGTCAATCAGTTGCAAGAAGGGTACAATGTCTCAACAACAGCCATTACCATCCAAGAAATCAGCTACCAAGAATCCTACTCATTCAAAATCTAGGGTTTCTTCGGAAGAGGCCTCCCCTGATGATGCTCTTGACATTGCCCCTCTATCCATGATTCCTCTTTCTGATTCTAAAAAGACAAGGCCAAGCAAACTGCAGGTGAAGAGCTCTAAACATACTCCTGCAGGTAAATCCTCTGATTCTTCTGAGTGTAGAAAGTATGATGATAATGCAGTTAGGAGTGTTGTGACGGGTATTTTGTATGGAGACAAATTTATTCATGGGATTTCTACTCCAATCTCTCAAGTTGATAAAAATCAAAGAGAGGAAGAAGAGTTCTCTGTGGATAAGAGTCTAGACCAGATAGTTACTAAGGTTCTGGAGAAGGGTATTTCTGTGGCTGGGATATCTAGGCCACTTGCTCAAATTTCTGCCCCTCACTCTAAGGCTAATCTAGATGATAGGCAAACTGCTGATCCTTCTGACACACATAACTCAGAGGACAATCTTCATAGATTGGCTATATCAGTTCTGGAGGATGCAGGATATGATGTTGAACCTGATGTTAGGACATCTACTACTGAGAGAAGTTCCCCTAACAAGTCTGATGCTTCAGGTCTTAAAGGAAAGCAGATTGTTAATGATGAAGATATTGTGAATCTGGTTGATGTTCCATCTGATAATGATCTGATTGCAAGTGTACACTGAAATTCTGGTATCAGATGTGTGATGTTAAGTGTGATGTCACAACAACCCAATCTGCTATATGAACAAGGCAATAACAACAGTAAATAACACAATGAATTGTTCACCCAGTTCAGTCTAACTACCTACGTCTGGGGGCTACCAAGCCAGGGAGGAAATTCACTATTAGTAGTATCAAATTACAGACTCAACAATCCCAGTTGACATCTACCTAACTTGATCACTACCCAATGACACTTCTACCTAAGAAACCACTTAGGTATGAGAAACCACTCACTCCCTAAATCACCTCAGTGATACAATCCAATGATTACACTTTAAAACCCACCTTGATTCTGCTTAACAGCTTTGATCAAGAACCACACACTCTTGCTTAAAAGATCTAGAGTGAATACACTTACAACTCAAAATAGTAACCCCAATTCAAACATGAATGGTTTAAAAAAACACACACGAAAACTCAAATTGACTCTCAGTCTATGCTCTCTGTCTTCATTATTTACCAACAAGCGTTGAGGCTGCTTTTATAGACTTCTGACTTGGGCTTGGACCTACTAAAAAAATATCTGATTTGATTTGTTTTAAAACCATAATTTAAAACAGATTTGATCTTCAAATCTTTTTAAATCTCTTCAAATCAGCCCTAATGTTAGTTACATGATCTGCTCCATGATCTGCAAAATTATCTGATTGAAAATATCTTCTCCAAGAAATTCGCATCCAATCTCTCTAACAGATCTCCTCAAAACACACTAACACGCGCAGCCCTAAAACATCACAGCCTGATGCACTGATGTTCTGATACACTGATGTCAAGACATCACTTATAACATCAGCATATAAAACTTCAACCCTGCAACAGCTAATGTTAGGAACTAATGTTATGACATCAGACATATGACATCAGCATTGTCCAACTTTGTTTTACCAAAATTCCAGCCAATACAAGAACTAACAATCTCCTCCTTTGGCTAATTTTGGCTAAAACAATCTCTGCCATCATCAGAGGTACCTGCAGCGGAAAAAACATCAAACCAGCAGCAATCACATAGCAAATTGCACAAAGCTAAACTCCCCCTTAAAACAAGAACCAGCATACCAGCTGCACACTCCCCCTCAAGCCTAGAGGCACATCAGACAACTAGGCAACACATAGGCTAACTATCCCCCTTTTTAGCCACAATTGGCCAACTACCAACAAGTTATACCCTAACACTATACTACAGATAGTCCTACTAGCTCTCCTTGTCAGTCTAAAGTCAGCACCACAAGACAAGACAAATCATAGAACAAAACCAAGATAAGCATAAAAGTACTTATATCCAAGTTACACACCATGCACACAATGTGCAGAAACAAACAAAAAACTACAAACTACAAAAGCAATAAACAGCAAAAACAACACTTCAATCTTCATCAGCATCAGAACCATTTGCATCATTCTCTTCACCTTCCTCTGAACCTGAATCTTCAGTGTTGGCACTCACATCATCTTCACCCTGTTCCAAGGATTTGATCATCTGCTCAATTTTCAACTTCCTAGCAGTGCTAGTACTGATAACCATATCAAGATCCTTGCAGGTTGCCTTCAATTCTTCAATCAACTCAGTTTTAGTACTGGCCTTCTTAACACCAGAACTTGATGTTACAACAATGGCTGGAACATGATTCCCAACAAATAGCATGGGATGCAAGGATAAAGTTGACTCCCTCTTACATGCTACATCTGAACTGGTTAGAATTCCAGGATGTTGATCTAAGATCATTCCACAGACAAGGGAAGGGAATGTTATAGGCAACTTGATAGCATTAGTGGCACCATGCTTCACAACTTGATCAAATATGTAATTTCCATAATTGAACTTGACCTTTTTCCCAACAGCATAAATAAACCTTCTTAATCCCAAAGCTATGGTGGTTTTGTGATTAGTAGGTACCCAGTTAGCAGCTCCAATTCAGTACAAAATAACATACTTGATACTGAGTTTGCTAGCTGTCAATTTACCTTTCAGTGGCCACACCTTCACTTGAGTGGCTATGATCTCTTTACCCACATCATTATTAGTCACTTCCAGTTCACAGCCCTCTTGATCATCTCTTCCCAGATACTTATTGATGGTACTAGGAGAGAAATTAATACACTTACCCCTAACAAACACCTTCATGAAGTCCACACTTCTTTTTTCAGAAATGTCTAAAGGAATGTTAACAACAAATTCCTTAACAAGTCCACCATAACACTTAGAGAATTTTGTCACAGTCTTCAACAGGCCAGCAGCATGAATGAGCTCCATAATTTCTTTCATCTCCAATGCATCTTTTCCCAGCTCTTTTTCCAGAGCTAATCTCCTTTGACATATAAATTTCCACATTGGAGCACTGCTAGCATAATGAAAGGATATGTTGTCCACTGGTACTTCAGGAACCTTATCAGAAATTCTCTTCAAAATGGACTTTCTGACAGGGGTGATGTCTTGAACATCTTCCTCAACATCATACTCAGATTCAGATTCTTCTCTAATCTTTCTCTTTTTGGAAGTCACAGCAACCTTGCTCCAAGATTTAGTTGGACCAACAACAGATGTCTTTTTCTTCTTGCCTTCAGCTGTCAACATAGGAGAAGATTCCACAGTCTTTCCTTTTCTAGTCTTCAACCTATTGGCAATCCCAGGAACAGCATTACCAATTACTTCATTATCAGATAAGTCAACAACATCCACCACATCAACATTCTTCTTCCCTCTGGGACTAGGAGTAACACCCCTAGCATGTGATGTTCCAACATCATGTTCAACATCAACCTCGTCTTCAACATGAGTATCCCTTTCTCTTTCAGCTTCAACTTCAACTTCATCTTCAATCTCAGCATCTTCAATGACTGAAATAGCTAATCTGTGAAGATTTGTTTCAGAAGTTTCAATATCATCCTTTCCTCTAACAGTTTGATCAGCAGACATTTGACTTAGAGGTCTGGATATTCCTTTCACAGAAATCCCTTTCTCAAATATTTTTGTGACAATCTGATCAATACTTTTGTCCACATCTACCCTTTCTTCAACAGCTTGAGGAAGAGGGGTGGTAGTCCTAGGAGTAGGCTTGTCTCCAAACAATACACTAGTGACAAAAGCTCTACTCTCGCTATCATCAAATTTCTTACCCATAGATTGATTAGAAGTATTACCTTTTGAAGGCCTCTTAGGTTGATACTTCTCAGGTCTTGTCTTTTCTGAAGCTGGAATCATAGAGATAGGAGCAATGTCCATAACTTCATCCACAAATACCTCTTCTGTCAAAACCCTAGAATGAGTGGAACTTTTGGACGCAGCTTTCTTTGATGGAGATGACACTTGTTTAGACATCGTTCTTGTGTCACAACTGATGAACAAAGGTGTTTTGTAATTTTTGTTCTTAGGGGGGAAGATGAAAGGACTTGGAGTGTGGAGATTGAAGTAGCGTGTGAGAGTAATAATAGGGAATGATAGCCTAAGGTAAGGGAACTGCTTTTGTTGGTCACTTAAAGGCCAATAAATGTATTTTCCCCACCAAAACAAATTTCCTTTTAAATGTTTGAAATTTAATAAATGCACACCATAATTCACTAACCTTTGAATCCTTTTCCACATGCCCAAATTTCTACTTAATATTTCACACATTTTAGCACACATATCTTTATGGAAATCTTCATTACCCTTCATACCTGAATGATCAACCTCTGCTACCTTGGTTTCTTCAATGTTTCCTCTGAATAGTTGCATAACACTAGGTTGTTTGGTGATCCTTCTAATGTCACATTCAGATGTCATAACATCATCCTTGACATTACATGATAAGCTGGACTCTTGAGGAACCCATAAATAACAGTTATCTATGGATCTAACTCCCCTCATAACGACTTCACTCTTCTCATTAGTCACTAAACATTCATCTTTAGTGTAGCTAACCTTGAATCCTTCATCACATAACTGACTGATGCTAATCAAGTTAGCAGTCAATCCTTTGACCTGAAGTACACTTTCAAGATTAGGTCCAGACTCACAATTCAATTTTCCAATTCCTTTAACTTCCCCTTTTTCTCCATTACCAAAAGTTACATCCTTTGTGGAGTAAGTCCTGATATCCACCAACTGATTCTTGAAACCAGTCATATGCATTGAGCAACCACTGTCAAAATACCAACCATCCATAGCTGGGGTAGATGAGTGAGCTAATAGACATGTGACAACAGCTTTAGTAACCCATTGTTTAACAGTCTGAGGCATGTCCTGCTTCTATCTAGGTTGAGGAACAGGCTTGGGATAACCATGCAGTTTAAAGTAAGAAGATTGTATATGGCCAAATCTTCCAAAATAGTAACATCTTACTCTTTAAATCTCTTCTCTGAAGTGATTGAAATGTCTCCCACCTTGATGATGATTTCTGTCATAATGCTGAGGCTGCCATCTGTCAAAATATTGATGTTGTCTTCTACCATAATTAGGCTGTCTTCTGTAGTGCTTAGGCTATCTTTTACCATGATGATGTGGCCTCCTTCTGCCATAACCATGAGGCACAACATTATTAGGTCCAAACCCATGCATTTTCCCTTGATGTTGAGACATTGGATGGAACATGTTATGTTTGAGATTACAAGCCTGCATACTTTTATGGTATTGGGGAGGCATATACTGTCTAGCTCCAGAAAACTGAGGCTTTCCTTGAGGTTGAGACAAAGACTTCTTAGGAACATGACCATATCCCTTTCCATTATTTTGTGGCCCAAGGTGAGGGACAACCTTCTTAATTCCAGAACCATTTCCTTTTTCAGGCTGATGAGGAATGTTTTGTTTAACCCCAGAAGAACTAGCCTCTGCAGATATCTTCTTCTCACCCTCATATCCTAGACCAGTCTTATCACTTGCACCTTTTCCAGCTTCAAGTATTTTATCCAGAGTGTCAATTCCGCTATTTAACATTCTGATGGATTTTGACATTTGATCAAGCTGGGATTTTAATAACAAAACTTCATTCTTAAGTTCAGCTTTCTCAGTCTCAAGCTGTACAATAATCTTCTTCTGCTTCTCCCCTTCTTGAAGGACCTCTTCACTTTTCAGACACAGCTCTTGATAAGAGGATGCCAGCTCTTCAAAGGTGAATTCACCATCACTAGACTCTCCATCAGAGGCACATAGTCCAGTCAATGCCTTAACATGCTTGGCATTCTCTTCTTCACTTTCACTATCTGTATCAGACTAGGAAACATATAACCCCTTTTTCTGCTTTTTGAGGTATGTAGGGCATTCTTTCTTGACATGACCATAACCTTCACACTCATAGCATTGAAATCCTTTGTCATGATTGGACTTTTCTTCATCTCTTGTTTTCTTCACTTGATCACTAGACCTGTGGTTGTCAGATGTGATGTTCTTAACATTAGGTCTATAGTTTCTATCCATTCTCTTTAACACCTTATTAAACTGTCTTCCAAGCATCACAACAGCATTTGACAGTTCCTCCTGAGATTCAAAATTACACTCCTTCTTACCATCTTCAATATTGGACACCAAAGCTATGCTTTTGGTTTTTTTTTCAGGCTCCTCATTCAATCCCAACTCAAAGGTTTGAAGAGAACCAATCAACTCATCAACCCTCATCTTGTTGATGTCTTGAGCTTCTTCAATGGCAGTCACCTTCATTTTATATCTCTTGGGAAGGGATCTGAGAATTTTCCTTACCAGCTTCTCTTCAGTCATTCTTTCTCCTAAAACACTAGAAGCATTGGACAACTCAAGAATATTCATGTGAAAATCATGAATGGTTTCATCCTCCTTCATCTTCAGATTTTCAAACTTTGTGGTCAGCAGTTGAAGTCTTGACATCTTGACCTTGGAGGTTCCTTCATGAGTAGTTTTCAAGACATCCCAAGCTTCCTTAGCTACTTCAGAAGTGTTTACCAGCCTAAAGATGTTCTCGTCAATACCATTAAAGATGGCATTCAAGGCTTATGAATTTCCAAGTGCAAGCCCATCTTCTTCCTTTGTCCAATCTTCCTCGGGTTTTAGCTTAGTTGTACCATCCTTTTCAACAATAACAGGTGCTTTCCATTCTTTTAAAATAGCCTTCCAAGCCCTGCTGTCTAATGACTTCAAGAAGGTAACCATCTGTGGTTTCCAATAGTCATAATTAGAGCCATCTAGAATAGGGGGTCTATTCACAAATCCACCAGTCTCCTTGTCCATTGTACCAGAAAGTATCATCCCTAGATCTCACCCAGATGCAGAGCAGGATGCCTGCTCTGATACCAATTGAAATTCTGGTATCAGATGTGTGATGTTAAGTGTGATGTCACAACAACACAATCTGCTATATGAACAAGGCAATAACAACAGTAAATAACACAATGAGTTGTTCACCCAGTTCGGTCTAACTACCTACGTCTGGGGGCTACCAAGCCAGGGAGGAAATTCACTATTAGTAGTATCAAATTACAGACTCAACAATCCCAATTGACATCTACCTAACTTGATCACTACCCAATGACACTTCTACCTAAGAAACCACTTAGGTATGAGAAACCACTCACTACCTAAATCACCTCAGTGATACAATCCAATGATTACACTTTAAAACCCACCTTGATTCTGCTTAACAGCTTTGATCAAGAACCACACACTCTTGCTTAAAAGCTCTAGAGTGAATACACTTACAACTCAAAATAGTAACCCCAATTCAAACATGAATGGTTTACAAAAACACACACGAAAACTCAAATTGACTCTCAGTCTATGCTCTCTGTCTTCGTTATTTACCAACAAGGGTTGAGGCTGCTTTTATAGACTTCTGACTTGGGCTTGGACTTACTCCAAAAATATCTGATTTGATTTGTTTTAAAACCATAATTTAAAACAGATTTGATCTTCAAATCTTTTTAAATCTCTTCAAATCAGCCCTAATGTTAGTTACATGATCTGCTCCATGATCTGCAAAATTATCTGATTGAAAATATCTTCTCCAAGAAATTCGCATCCAATCTCTCTAACAGATCTCCTCAAAACACACTAACACGCGCAACCCTAAAACATCATAGCCTGATGCACTGATGTTCTGATACACTGATGTCAAGACATCACTTATAACATCAGTATATAAAACTTCAACCCTGCAACAGCTAATGTTAGGAATCAATGTTATGACATCAGACATATGACATCAGCATTGTTCAACTTTGTTTTACCAAAATTCCAGCCAATACAAGAACTAACATACACCCTGGCATTGCTAAAAGGTTGAAGACAAGAAAAGAGAAAGCTGTAGATTCACCTTCAAAGGTGAGAACTAACATCAGTAAGAAGATGACTCCTGTTGTTGGACCTACAAAGTCTTAGAGCAAAGTATCTATCTCTTACAAAAAGAGGAAGATCAGGATTAAGTCTAACTCAGACTATGATGTTGAGGATGATGTCCAGGACATCACTCTAGTGAAAAAGCCTGTTGTGAGTAGAACTGCTGATAAAGTTCCTGATGCTCCTCTAGATAATGTTTCTTTTCATTCTGTTGTGAACATCCCTGTTGTGAAAAAGCCTGTTGTGAGTAGAACTGTGTCTGGTTTTTCAAAATGTTATGATATGCTTGTCAAGGAGTTCATTGTGAACATCCTTGGAGATATTACTGATAGCAGAAGTGTGAATTTTAGAAAGGTTTATGTAAGGGGTGGGTGTATTGAGTTTTCTCATACTGTTATTAACAAATACTTGGGAAGGAGTGATCAAGCTGAGAGTGAGTTGGAGGTCACTGACAATCAGATTTGCAAGGAGATTACTGCAAATTAAGTGACTGCATGGCCTTTGAAGGGAAAATTGACTGTTGGACTTCTGAGTGTTAAGTATGCTATATTGCAAAGGATTGGAGCTGCCAATTGGGTTCCTACCAACCATAAGACTACAATCTCTGTTGGGTTGGGAAAGTTCATCTTTGTAGTTGGAACCAAGAAGGATTTTGATTATGGTTCTTATATTTTTGATCAAACAGTCAAACATGCTGGAACAATGGCTGTGAAATTGCCAATTGCTTTTCCATCCTTAATCTGTGGAATTATTTTAAATCAACATCCTGGGATTTTGACTGCTGCAGATATTGCTTGCAAAAGGGAGTCTGTATTGTCTCTCCACAATAAACTCTTTGCAGAACAACATGTTCCTGATATTGTTTCAACATCTGCAACTGTTGACAACAAGAACACCACCAAAGATGAGTTAATCAGTGAGTTGAAGGTGACATGCAAGGAGCTGGAAACAGTGATCAACATAAATACTGCTAGGAAGATGAAATTAGAGGCCTTGATCAAAAGGTTAGACCAGGTTGAAGATGATGGAGAAGAGGAAGCTGGTACCTCTAGTGAGGAGAATGATGATCTTCAATGATTTGCTTCTGGGTCTATATCTGATTTTGAAAAGGAATCTGTTGTGGACTGTTGGTGGTGTTGTTGGTGTTCTTTGATGGTTCTTTTGTTTTTTTTTTGTTTTTTTTGTGCTTGTTATGTAATCTGAATACCTTGGATATTGGTTCCTTTGCTCTTATATGGTTATCTTGTCTGGATGTTCCATGAAATGTTTTGACATATGTTGCATACTGTAGCTAACAAGGGAGAGCTAATTTGACTGACTGGTAGCTAGTATGACTAACTGTGAGTTGTGATGGGGAGGCCTTCATACTGACTGACTATTTTCCTATCTCTATGTGTTGTTTTGCCTAATTATGGCTAAAAAGGAGGAGAGAAGAGCCTGAGCCTAGTTGTTCTTCTAGTTGTTGGGAATTGTGGTTTCTTGGCTTGAGGGGGAGTTTTGATTGGTGTGAGTTTTAGTTTTGTTTGGTGTTTCAGCTGCTGAATGTTAGTGTTTGTGTTATGGTGTGTTTCTGCTGCAGGTATCTCTGATGTGTGCTGATATTGTTTTAGCCAAAATTAGCCAAAGGGGAGATTGTTAGTTTTGTTATTGGCAGCAATTTTGGTAAAACAATGTGGTTATTCAAGATGTCATGTCTGATGTCTTAACATGTGCTTCTAACATTCTGCATGTGGTATGTGGTTTGGTATTGCAGTTTTTGTGCATGATGTCAAGACTGATGTCTTAACATCTGGTGACAGAACATCATGTTCAGTCTGGTGTTTACTTTAGGGCTGCGTGTTATTTGTTATGCTTTGAGAGATTCTGTTTGAGAGATTGCAGGCAAAATTCTAAGGATAGCTAGCAAGCAAAACCAAACCAAATGAAAACGAGAGGTAAAGAAACTACATCAAAAGGGAGAGGGGTATATGAAAAATACAAGGGATGTTTGCAAGAAATAAAAGGGTCTCATTGTCAGGTAGCCCAAGAGAAATCCATGTGTGTGCAAGGTGTCCTAAATATGCAATGAAAATAAGAATCTAAGTCCAAGTCTCCTTTTGCCAGGGTCAAACACACGGTCCATAGTCCATGCTTGGGATTACAAATAAGAAATTACATCTTTTTGGTCTTTTTATTTTATCATGTTTTTGTTCTTTCTTAGATTAGATTATAAGACAAAGGAATAAAAATCAAAGAAGATAAGATGACTTAAAGATAAAGTGCATGAAGTAAAATGGATGATAAATGAGCAATAAAAGTATATTGCAAGAATATAAAGTTCTAGAAAGTAAATTGCAGGAATTAAATGACAAGAAAGTAAAGTCGGTGAGTTAGTGGTTAATGGTAAAGATTAATGATCAATAATCGCATCGGGGCAATTTAGCGCTATCTTAAACAATCGTAAGTAGGATTATGTAGAAGTCATATCTATCTGAGGTCGGTCAATAACAATTTATGTGCTAGACATGTTAGAGAACTAACACAAAGTTAGCCTTCTAAAACATGCAACACAAAAGTCAAAAACAAAAGAAGAAGATGGATGGAGAAAGAGATGACAGAAGGAATGAAACGAAGACTCAAGCAATCACGTATGGATCATATATCAACCAATCAAATGACTCAAATCAAGATCAAGCAAGGGATAACCTATCTTTGATACAAAGTGCCAAAAATAATTAAATGATCATTTATCAACATGTTTGAACCAGAGAAGATTGAATCAACCAAAGGATCACCCATCAAGTATTTGAAATGTTGAAAATATGTTCAACCAAGCAATCATCAAGAGCCAAGATCAAGACATTCAAAAATTTGAACAAAAATAAAAAAAAAAGATTTAAAATGTTAAATAAAAGGAAAATTCAAAAGATGTAGCAAAATGAAAAATAAATGGTTGAGAAATTATGAGAATTTAAGAAAAATATGAATAAGTGGATCTCAAATTTTGGATGTAAAAATATTTGAAAATGATCAAAAATAAAATGGAAAATGAAAATGAAATGAAAAATAAAAGAAAATATCAATTAAATGTAAAAATTATTTGAAAATTATGCAAAAAAAAATGTGATGCAAAATATTTTTATGAATTTTATATAAAAAATTTAGATCCAAATGAATTAAAAATCATTTAAAAGAAAATCATAAAAAAAATGAAAATAAAATGAAAAAGAAAACAATTTAAATGAAAAAGAGTCAACGGATAACACACGTGTTAGGCTAGGATTGGTTGGGATTCAAATTTTGGAGCTAAAGTTTGCGCATCCCAACTTCATCTTCAACCTTTGTCAATTTCTACAAATCACGAAGTAGGTATTTTTAAGCCAAAACTTCACATGTTTTAGCATTAACATCCATTATCGTCCATGTCTCTTTGAATCCAAGTCATTCATTGTCTCTGAGCAAAGAGAATATTCTCGAGAACACGAAGAACCCTAGTTCATCAAAGTAAAATTAAATGACTAACACACAATATAAATTCCAGGGAGTAGAGGAGAAACAAACAGTGAATTAAGACGAACACGCTGGTAACTTGTTTGCTCAAGAATGATACTGATTTCTACCTGTTCAGTTTGAGCTTTAGAAATAATGGTGGAAATGGTGAGCTTGATACATGAAGCTTTAGAGCACGAAAATGGTTCAGTTAACTTCAGATGATGTCGATGAGTGATTATGGGCAAAGATTCGAAGTAAAACAAGCTTGAATCAAGGAAATGGATTTCTGGTTTGGAAGGGGTATTGGGCTCAAGAGTGTCAGAGTTTATTTAGCTTTTCAAGCTTGGAAATGAAGGCAAATTTATCCTTATAGGAAATGGAATGAGGTCATGGTGCATG
The DNA here is from genome assembly GCA_022829125.1 of Lathyrus tuberosus. Lineage (NCBI taxonomy): Eukaryota > Viridiplantae > Streptophyta > Magnoliopsida > Fabales > Fabaceae > Lathyrus > Lathyrus tuberosus. The sequence goes on from JALAZF010000179.1 coordinate 3,162,772, forward strand.
TGAATTAGAGGCAAGCTCGTGTGAATTAGGGTAAAGTTTTGTGATTTGCAATGTGTGTGAGGTGAGGGATGAAAATCATGATTCAATGATGTGGCAAGATCATTTTGCACTTTTTTGCACGCATTTTAGGTTCAAAAATAACTTACACATGGTTTGGTGGTCCCAGATTGTGATTGGAGTGAATTTGGTGACCTAAAACTTGCGCAAGAAGTAGAGTCCATGGTGCCATGTTTGAAGCTAGGCCAAATGAAATCCACTTGTGAGTTTTTTTTTGTGCCAAATGTTCCTTTCATTGCAAATAATTCAATGCAAAAAGAATCTCATCAAGAGGATGCTTGGATTAAAAATTGCAGTGATTCAAAGTTGGGGTCATAACCTGGTTTCTAGGTCAGGCATTAGGTCGAACCAAATTTGGGCATGTCTGGCCAATTTGACACCTCATTTTCATGACATCACAACTTTTAATTCCCTCGTGCTAATTGAACCAAACTTGGGACAAATAATGCTTGCCATGAACTTAACAAAAGGAACAAAAAAGCTTGTCAATTGGATGCATGAGCTAGAAATGGCATAGGTGGAAAGTAGGGGTCATGACAAGGTTTTGGGCACTTTTGGCAACATGGTCACTTACAAAATTGAAGTCCTTAGAGGTTGAATTGATGTTTAAGCCTTGAAGAAAAGTTGTAAAGGAGTTCATTTGTGACATTTGGCTCAAAGTAGCTTGTCCATTTGATGAAAATTGAGAGAGTTATGATGTTTGGACCAAATTGTATGCCATACTTGGAATTAGGCCACACAACCATGCACCAACTTGTGGTTTTTGCTATGATCTTGAATCCAAAGGCTCAAAAATGATCATGTGAACACCAAATGAACAATACTTGATGGGAACTTTAATAATTGGATGATGTTTTGTGAATTTGATGAAGGTGGCATGGAAATAAACACATGAACCATCCTTGAATCAATGAATCAACTTTGAATCTTTCTTGTCCATAATGAGACCCCTCGTGCCATAGTGAACTTGTCTTGACCATGAGCTTCTCACTCCAATATTGTACACCTAAATGAACACAAAGAAGAACAAACAAGTACCACATCTCTTGATGTCTTGGTTAAATGATATGAAACCAATGCAAACCCTAATTCATAGAGGAACCAAGGATCAAGTGATATGTTAATGAGACGATATGATGAATGTATGATGCAAAGGCTAGGGTGAAAATGAGGGTATGACAGTTGTCCTTATTTAATCTTCATGGACCTAAAGGTGTGAATAGAAACGGTTTTCAAACATTTGAGGTAGAAGAGGATTAAATATGAGAATGCCCAAAAAAAATTGTCGTGTAGAAAAGAAATGGATGTAGTGTAAGTGTATTATGGAGTTTTATTTTTCTGGATCTATGGGATGGTGATGTAAGTTTGTCTGTTGGGGATTTGAACAAGGAACTCTGTTAAGGGAACAGGTTAGTTATGAGGGTTATGATATGCTTGACATTCAATGCATGGTATGCTTTAATGAATACGAGCTTGGCCAGTCTTGGGAGTGGAGACATCCCTGCAGGATTCCAAGAGTAGAAAAATGATGTATCCGCAAAAGGCCAACGATTAGGGTATATCTGTAATTTGGATATTCTTCTGCAAAAGGCAGAGAGACTTCTTGCAAAAGCCAAGCATGACTTGGCTGGAGATAATAAGATTTTCCACTACAAAAGGTAAAGGACACTTGCAAAAGGCAAGGAAGAGCAAACCATTTTCTAGTGCAAAAGGCGACGGGAACTCTTTAACAAAAGGTTAAGAAGCAAGATGACAACTCGATTTCTGGTACAAAAGGTAGCAGGAAATTATTAACAAAAGGTTAAGAAGAAATAAGGATGATTTGATTTCTCATACCAAAAAGGTAAAGAGAACTCCTTAACAAAAGGTTAAGAAGAAAGATCTGATTTCTCATACAAAAGGTAATGAGAACTCCTTAACAAAAGGTTAAGAAAGGATATAAGGTGTGATATCTCATACAAAAGGTAGTGAGAGCGCCTTAACAAAAGGTTAAGAAGGAAAATAAGGTGTGATCTCTCATACAAAATATAGAGAGAGCGCCTTAACAAAAGGTTAAGAAGGAATATATGGTGTGATCTCTCATACAAAAGGTAATGAGAGCTCCTTAATAAAAGGTTAAGAAGAAAGATTTGATTTCTCATACAAAAGGTAATGAGAACTCCTTAACAAAAAGGTTAAGAAGGGATAAGGATGATTTGATTTCTCGTACAAAAGGTAACGAGAACTCCTTAATAAAAGGTTAAGAAGAAAGATCTGATTTGGTTGGTTTCCTCTTGCAAAAGGCAAGGAGGATCCAGCAAAAAACTGGGTAAGTTTGCGAAAGGCACATGAATAATAAATTCAATCCCTTATACAAAAGGCGGTAAAGGATTTCACTCGGTGATGTGGATGCTTACAAAAGGTAAGCAGAGATAGCTGTGCTTTTCCAATGCAAAAGGCATAGGATACTTACAGAAGGTAAGCAAGAATATCACACTAGCTTGGGGAAAAAGGCAACATAATGACTTACAAAAGGTAAGTGAAGAGGGGAACCCCCCATGCATAAATATGAGATAACTTCCAAAAGGTAAGTAGCAGAGGAGGACAACCCTGAGGGAATCCTGCCAGGATGTCCAAAGAAGCTTCTTGCTTTTGAAAAGGGTTGGCTAAGCGTGCTTGTAATGATGATTAATGTATGCAAAATGTCGATGTATGCTTGGGTCGTCGGGGAGATGCGGATATGTGATCTATGAGTCATGAACGTGCCAAATACGTTTGGACTTTTGGTTTGGGTGCCAGGTATGATTGGGACTTGGTTTTGGAGTTAGGGAATAAGCTTGACTTCCTAACAAATTTTTCTTTTGACAAGGTTTGGATCCTTCTAGAACCTCAAGCTGATTTCAAGCATGCAAACTATGCTAACTGCCCTAAGCTGGGTTGCCCCCGTCTTTATCAAGTTTAGGTGACCCTTGTGATCTTATGGAGGTTTTGTGTATCAAGTAAGCCATTTGGATATTATGGTTATCCCTCAGACACCTTTCTAGAAAAATGATTTCATGTTTTATTTCAATACTTTTATAGTTATCCATAAAATTCTCAATGCATTGGTTATTAAGAATAAAAAAATCGCATTTGGCAAACAAGCTGTAAAAGTTTAAAAAAATGGAGCACTTTTGAATAAAAAGATTTTATTGATGATAACCCGTAAATGGGTGGTTTACATGAGGAAGCAATTCCTAATAGAGGTCATTGCGAAAAATAGAAAAAATACAATGGCAATGAGAAAAGTTCGAATTTCCATTGAGTTACAATTCTACTATAATCCTTATGTCCTCAAAGATCCTTGTGTTCTGCTTCTGAGAAAAGTGATTGGACTGATCCTTCCCACTCGGGGTTTCCATGATTGTTAAAACGTATTCACAGATCTTTCGCAGACCACAATCTTTTGTCTTTTAAATCCCTAACTTTTACCAAGACCACCATTTCAAATTTTCAGCTACTGGATACTTTTTTTTCCTTAAGTTGCCCCTAAGGGTTTTGAACTTAGCGGATTCTTTATTTCTTTTGATTTTATTCTTAATTTTTAGGCTTAAATGCAGTTTTAGTCCCCCAACTTACGTTTTTCTAAACTTTTAATCCCCCTTAAAAAAAACAGCTTTTAAGTCCCATACTTTGGATTATCTTGGGATTTTCTTGGTCCCCTCTTCAGTTTTGGCTATGTGGCATGGTCAGCGCTGATGTGGCACCTGGTTATGTTGACCCAGGCTGGAAATATTTTGCCACATCATTTAAAACATATTATATTTAATTTTTTAAAAACATTTAAAATAAAAAACATTTTGTCCCCAATTTCTATAAACAAAAAATAAGAATAAAACATTTTTATAAACATCCTCCCCATTTATAAAAGAAGAAAATGGGTATTGTGAACCCTAGAAAACATTTTCAAGAATTTGCTTTTGTTCTTCCCCAATTTTTGCACCTAAAGCCTTAGCGAAGAGGAGGAGAAAAGCACAATGGACAAAATTCCTTCAGCGATAGCGAAAAGCAACAAAGAGGAGAAGTTTTGTCTCATGTATGTTGTATTTTGTCCCCCATTATAGAAACATGTCGTTTTTGTTTTAGGGTTTGTATTTTTTTGCACGTGGTGGTCCCAGCCGTTTTAGGGTTTGTGTTTGTTTGTCGTTTAGGGCTTGTGGTCCCATTTGGGTTATGTTGATTTGTGTTGGTTAACTGTCTGACTTGTATTTAACATGTATTCCAGGCTATCACAAACTCAAAAAATTAGGTTTAGAGTTCATCATAGAGGTTATTTTATGGACACCCCTGTGAAACTGTATGTTGCTGGGTTAATTTCAAAAATGAATTGGAAATGGGATGTTGACTACCTGTCCTATTTTGAGTTGTTGGAATTGATAAAAAAAGAGGGGTATAAAGACATAATGTGTATTTGGTATTGGAACCCTAGGTTTATTTTTACTCGTGGCATTAGAAAGATTAACGACAATGGTGATGTGTTGCAACTAATTAGGGATGCTGATGGATGTGAGGCAATATATTTGTAAGTTAAGCATAGTATAAGTGAACCTGACATTGTAGATGATGCAGAAGTAGGACATGGCATAACTTCTGATGATGATGAGGTTCAATGTACTGGTGAGAAAATTGTTGATGAGGTGGAAGTAGACAATAATGTTGAAGTAGTTGATGATGTTGAGGTGGATGATGATGTTGAAGTATGTGATGGTGCTGAAGTGGATAATGATGCTGAAATAGGTGATGGTGTTGAAGTGGATAATGATGCTGAAGTAGGTGATGGTGTTAAAGTAGGTGATGATGCTGAAGTAGGTGATGGTGTTGAATTGGGTAATGATGCTGAAGTAGGTGATGGTGTTGAAGTGGATAATGATGCTGAAGTGGGTAATGATGCTGAAGTAGGTGATGGTGTTGATGACAATGAACCTGATTTGGAATGTAAACTTGAGTTGGAGAGTGAACCTGATTTGGATTGGGAAACTGTAATTCCAACTGAAACAATTAAACCGCATGTCAATGACAATGACTTTCACAATGATAATGGTGAAGATTCTGACTAACTGCAGACACCACCTGAGAGTGAAGATGATGAAGAGTATGAGGGGTATCCTACCTATAAGGTTGGTGAGGGAGCCAAATTTCAATTATGCATGATATTTAACAACAAGGATTTGGTAAGGGAAGCCATAAAAGAGTATGCTATGATGGAAAAAAAAGAATGTGTATCAAAAGAAGAATGATGCGAAGAGGATGGTTGTTAGGTGTATTGATGAATGCAAGTTTTATACGAGAATTGGTAAAAGGGTTGGTAACCAATAATGGAAAGTGGTGAGTTTATATGATGAGCATAATTGTCATAGAACAGCCCAGATTAGACAAGCAAAAACTGGATGGATGGACAAGCAGTTTAGCCATATACTAAGGCATAATCCTGATTTGAAACCAGTCGGACTAGTTGCATTGGCATTTGATAAGTAGGGTGTGAAACTATCATCTGACCAGGCTTTTAGAGTGATGAGTATATTTTAATGCACATTTTCTTATGTTTGTACTTAGGCATTTCCTTAGTTTGTTTTGTTTATTTTACTGTTTTATTATGTTTTTATACTTAAGGCTTTGTTTGTCGTTAATCTATTTTTGCAGCTTATTTTCAGCTTTACCGGTTATTTGATACCTTTCCACTGTTTGGATCATAACTGGAGCTACAAGAATCGGATTTACGCGTTCTACTAGTCGTTGGAAAGATGAGACAAAGAGCTACAACTTTCAGGTTTTACGCAGAAGCTGATTCGGAGTGTAACAGGCTCGAATAACTCGTTGAAGTCAGGACCCAAATTCTGCCTTTAGGAATATTTATTTTTGGGCCAGGTTTTTTTTAATTTTTTTCGACCCAGTTGGGTTAGAACTAGATTTTGTGTGCTTCCATATACCTAGTAGCAGCCGTGATATTATTCGTTACGTTTTTTTTACAATATTCACGAATTTTTCCCTTGCTTTTAACGATTGTAATGGAGAACTAAACTCTTGGAGTTGATCTGCTGTAACCGTATCTCCGTTCACTTTGAGGTTAATATATTTTCCAAGTAATTTCAATTCTCTTTTCAATTTTATCTATAATCCTGTTTGCTTAATTCAGTTGTCGTTGTTTGCTTAATTCAATTGCATATTTTATAGAATAGGATTGAATTAATTCGATTGATGTATGTTTTGTTAATCGTAACTGCGTTTGCTTAATTCGTGTTTGCGTTATCTGTTTGCTTAATTCAGATTTAGGAACATAAATCATATAGTAATTCAATAACGCTTGCTATTGTTACTATGATCGAAAGAGAATGAAATCCGCTTAGGACTTGGTAATTATATGATCAATGATAAGTTGGGAAACTAAAACAGCAGATTAACCGTTTTAGCTTATTTTGATAATCAACTTGTTTTATAATCACTTATTTTTAATCAATTATTTTTAATCGCTTATTTTTAATCACCTCATTCGACCCCCCCAATCGTTTTTAGTTGGTTAAATTCTCAACAAGAATCCTTGCGATACGACATCCGAGTGTCGCTTCCCATTACTACATTTTTCTAAAACTCGTTTTTGATCCGTGCGCGACAGCGGATCAAAATTGGCGCCGTTGCCGAGGATTCTTGTTATTTTTAATCGTTAGTTGAGTCATAGGTATCGATTAGTGTGTTTTGAACTTTTGTTTTGCTGTTTTACCATTTTCCCGTCCGGAAGTCCATCTAGCGTCAGACCTAGTAAAAAAATCGATTTTTAGGAAAATCGTCTCAGATTTGTCCAATTCTAGGTCGATTCATTAGAAATAATCAGGGATCAAAAGCCTCTATTTAGAAACTAAATACTGGACGTTGCCCTAAAAATCCAAAATTCATCATTTTTCTATTTTTTATGAATTTTTTACTCTTTTCATAGTTTCAGAAAAATTCGAAAAAACTCCCAAAATTCTTATTTACCTAATTAGATTAAATTTCGTGTTTTTATATTTTTCTGAATTTATTTTAATAGTTTTTCTTCTTTGATTTTGTTTCTGTCTCTGTAGGGACATTGCTGATATTTTCCTATTTGTTGTTGCATTGTTGATTCTTGTTCTCTCATAATTTGTTTGATTCTGATTTTAAGTTTCATTACCATAACATGAGTGAAAAAAGAACCTTATGAGAACTTGCTGCACCTGTTCACTTTTTGCCGATTTCCCTTCTTTGTCTGATTTTGATGACAATTATACTTGTGATGTTTGTACTGACACTCACTTATCTTCAATTTGCGCTGAAATTGAAGCTGCCTTACAGGTTGATATTTCTTATGAGATTTCAACTGACAATGTTGATGTTGCAGATTTAAATGTAGTTCCTGCTTCCAAAATTTTGTCATCCATTGAGCAACCATCTACTTTAGAGCTTAAGTCACTTCCTTCAAATTTTAACTGTGCACTTTTAGAATTGGAAGAAAATTTGCCTAAAATAATTTTGCCTAAACTTGAATCTGAACAGGAACAAAAAGTGTTGCAGGTATTAAAGAAACATAAGAAGGCAATTGGATGGACCTTGACTAACATTTCTGATATTAGGAAATCCATGTGTATGCATAGGATCTTACTTAAAAACAGAGAAAAAGCAGTGAGGCAGCCCCAAAGTTGGTCTAACCTAGTGAGTTTGGATGCTATTAAAAATGATATCTACATTGCACCAGAGGACAAAGAGAATGCCACTTTCACTTGTTCGTTCAACACTTTTACCTCTAGAAGAAGGTTCTTTGATCCTGGAATAAAAGGCAAATGCACTAATAAAAATTTCAAGGTCAATCGATGCTACCTAAAGATCCTCCCCACTTTGAAAGAGGAGACTGTAGGAAATCTCTCTTTAGGAAAGGTTGTTTATGCGATCATCTATCCACATTGACTTCTCGGGTGTGTCCTTTCCTATCTCTCCTTACTCTTATTTTATATTTATGTTCTTTCATTGAGGACAATGCATGTTTTAAGTGTGAGGGAGGGAAACATTTCTTTGTTTTGTTTTCTTTCATTTTTCTTTGTTTGTTCTGTTTTCTTTAAGTGAATTTTTTTTTTTTTAAATTTACTTAGAAAAATAATGCATCTTTTGAAATTTTTAGGCTATAGATTAGTTTGAGGTTAGATTGTGGAGACTTGGGAAAAGTACATAAGATCGGTACCGTTTTAACACCTTAAGTCTCCCGAATATGGAAATCGATTTAAATACTTGTTATGCCATAGCCTTGAGTTCTATCCTTTAATAGCTCTTAAGTAGTTTATCTAGCAGACAACACCATCTAAAAAGTACACACAAAGTAATTAAGCGACTGATGCAAATAAGTGAATGATCCTGTGCTTAATAAAAAATCTAAATAGGAATCCGCCTTTTAAGTTAGGTGACCCTCACCCGGTCACATAGGCTAACGGTTGTGAAACCTTTAAAAAAGAAAAAAAAGTGGTTAATTTTGAATTGTTGAAAAGATATGGATCATAGTCACTAATAAGCTTATTTACCATGTGTGTGAATAGATAATGGGCTTAATATGATTGCATTAGAATGAAATAGGGCAAAAAGAAGGATGAGTATGTTAGACTTAAGCATAATAACATGATTCAGATTGGTTTGTATAGGAGGGAGGTTTATGACTGCACAATTGCGGATTTGTGTTCTTACGATATCCCTAGTGTGCAAAAATAGTACCTATCGATACAATCTTGACCGAAGAAGAGTTTGTATCCTAGAATGAGTTTCCAAATGCTATTATTTTTCATGAGTTTTAATACTATTTTGCTCGGAGTGCAAAAGTTCAAGTGTGGGGGAATTTGATGAGTGCATTTTAATGCACATTCTCTTATGTTTGTACTTAGGCATTTCCTTAGTTTGTTTTGTTTATTTTACTATTTTATTATGTTTTTATACTTAAGGGTTTGTTTGTCGTTAATATATTTTTGCAGCTTGTTCTCAACTTTAGTAGTTATTTGATACCTGTCCACAGTTTGGATCATAACTGGAGCTACAAGAATCAGATTTACGCGTTCTACCAATTATTAGAAAGCTGAGATAAAGAGATACAACTTTCATGTTTTACGCAGAAGCTGATTCGGAGTATAGCAGGCTCGAATAACTCGTTGAAGTCAGGTCCTGAATTCTGCCTTTAGGAATATTTAGTTTTGGGCCATTTTTTTTTAATGTTTTTCGACCCAGTTGGGTTAGAACCGGATTTTGTGTGCTTCCCTATACCTAGTAGCAGCCGTGCTACTGTTCGTTACGTTTTTTTACACTATTCACGAATTTTGCCCTTGCTTTTAATGATTGTAATGGAGAACTAAACTCTTGGAGTTGATCTGCTGTAACCGTATCTCCGTTCACTTTGAGGTTAATATATTTTCCAATTAATTTCAATTCTCTTTTCAATTATATCTATAATCCTGTTTGCTTAATTCAGTTGTCGTTGTTTGCTTAATTCAATTGTATATTTTATAGAATAGGATTGAATTAATTCGATTGATGTATGTTCTGTTAATCGTAACCATGTTTACTTAATTCGTGTTTGCGTTATCTGTTTGCTTAATTCATATTTAGGAACATAAATCATATAGTAATTCAATCACGGTTGCTATTATTATTATGATCGAAAGAGAATGAAATCCGCTTAGGGCTTGATAATTATATTATCAATGATAAGTTAGCAAACTAAAATAGAAGATTAACAATTTTAGCTTATTTTGATAATCAACTTGTTTTATAATCACTTATTTTTAATCACTTATTTTTAATCACTTTTTAATCACCTCATTTGAACCCCCCTCCCCAATCGTTTTCAGTTGGTTAAATTCTCAACAAGAATCCTTGCCATACGACATCCGAGTGTCGCTTCCCGTTACTATATTTTTCTAAAACTCGTTTTTGATCCGTGCGCGACAGCGGATCATAGAGCTAAGAGAAGAGCAATGGATATTATTCAAGGTGCAGGAAGGGACCAGTTTACACATCTAAGAACTTATGCAAATGAGCTACTTAAGTCAAACCCTCATAGTAACATTGTGTTGAAATGCTCAAGTTCTTGTGATGGCCCAGTTTTTGAGAGAATATAATTTGTCTAGAGGCATGTAAGGCTGGTTTTGCTTGTTATTGCAGGCCACTTATTGGACTAGATGCTTGTTTTTTAAAAGGAGACTATGGTGGGCAATTGATGGCAGTTGTAGGTAGGGATGGAAATAACCAGATATTTCCAATTGCATATGTTATTGTAGAGGCAGAAACTAAGGACTCTTGGGAGGGGTTTTTAAATCTCTTACTTGAAGACTTGCAAGGCATAAATCAAAGGGAGTATGCCTTCACTTATGATCAGCAAAAGATATATCACTACTATTTTATATTATTTTCCTACTTATGCTTATGTAAGTTGTATACAATGGTTAACTGCATTGACTTGTAATTGACAGGGTCTTATCCCAGCTGTCCAAGGCTTGAGTGAACATGTGGAGCAAAGACTATGTGTGAAGCATTTGTATGGCAACTGGAAAAAAGTACTCTGGTATGGAATTAAAAGAGGCTTTATGGAGTGCTGCACGAGCTACAACTATTCAAGGATGGGAGAGGGCAATGTTGAGGATGAAGGCTTTGAATGAATCAGCTTGGAAGGATATGATGGAGGTGCCAGCACAATATTGGAGCAGGTCACACTTTAAGACATATTCTAAGTGTGACCTTCAGGTAAATAATATGTGTGAAGCCTTTAATAGGGCCATCCTAGAATATAGGGACAAACCTATTATCACCCTTTTAGAAGGGATAAAGCATTACTTGACTAAGAGAATCACTAACCAGAAGGAACTCATGGTAAAGTATGTTGGTAATGTGTGTCCAAGAGTTCAGTTAGCTCTATAGAAGAATAAGAAGTTTGCTGAAAGTTAGAATCCAACTTGGCATGGTGATGATGACATGGCTATTTTTGGTGTAACAAATGGTATAGAAACTTATTGTGTCAACATCAAATAAGGTACATGTGCTTGTAGGAAATGGAACTTAACTGGGATCCCTTGTAGCCATGCCATAACATGTATATGGCATAACAAGAAACATCCTGAAGAGTATGTTTATGAGTATTATAGGTATGTCATGATATGTATACTGATTTTTTTCATCTGTTATGAACTATATATTTCTGAGTCTATTTGATTTGTGCAGGAAATCAACTTTCCAGAAAACATACTCTCACATCATATATCCTACAAATGGCCCTCAACTATGGTCTGTAGATGGTACATTAGTTGTCAATCCACCAGTGATGAGAAGGGCAATTGGACATCCAAAAAAGCTGAGGAACAAGAGCAATGATGAACCAAAGAATCCACATGTTCTGCCAAGAAAGATATCAACTGTCACTTGTATAAAATGTGGGTCTATGGGGCATAATAAAAGAACATGTAAAGGGAAGAGATCAGCAGATATGGTCATGCCAAAGGGAGGGAATAAGAAGCAAAAGATCACAAAGGGGAAGAGCAAGGGCAATGGCAAGGGCAAGGACAAGGGCAAAGGCAAGGGCACAAAGATTGTATCACAACCTACACAAGAAGTTGGTTCATGTTCACAGGGACCACTAGCTACTCAAGATTAGGACTTATGTATTTTGAAGTATTTTAAGTGATGGTTAGGACTTATGTATTTTGACTTGAACAAGTTGTACTGATATGTAATGGTTACGACTTATGTATTTTGGGATATGTACTGGTTCAGATTTATGTATTTTGAGTTATGTAATGGTTAAGACATAAGAAGTCATTCAGGTCTGTTATGAATTGAATAAGTTGTACTGATATTTTGAACAAGTTATGTACTGATATGAATTGAACAAGTTGTACTGAAATTTTGAACAAGTTATGTACTGATATGAATTGAACAAGTTGTACTGATATTTTGAACAAGTTATAATGACTTTGAACAAGTTATTTTAAACAAGACCTGTAAATAACTTTGTATATATATTCTGTTATAACATTGTTAAGACGTATAATGTACTTTGAACAAGTTGTTTAAACAATTCATTACAAGTCTGTTATTTTAAACAAGTTATTACATGTTTGTTATTTTACAGGTCTATAATATCATATCAGTTATAAGCCAATGTTATTTACAGGTCTGTTAGTTACAGGTCATTACAAGTCTATAATGTCATAACAGTTATAAGACAATGTTATTTACAGGTCTGTTAGTTACAGGCCTGTTATCACATTATAGCATTATAAGCCAATGTAGATTCAACATTACAGATCTGTTAGTTACAGGCCTGTTATCACATTATAGCATTATAAGCCAATGTAGATTCAATATTACAGGTTTGTTACAGGTCTGTTATCACATAACAGTATAACATAACACATACAAGAACAACATTACAATGTCAATTCAACTTAACAATGCCATAACAGTGTCAATTAACATTACTTCATTGTCATAACAGTACATTACAACCAAACACTTTAACAAACCTAACACTTAACAACCTAACACATTAGAACACTTAACAACACTTAACAACTAAACACTTAACAAACCTAACACATTACAACCATACACAAACAGTAAAAACTAATTTATTACATTTGATACAACCAACCCAATTAACAATGCTAATGTCATTCCCATGGTAAACTTGTTAATCATCTTCAAATACTTGATCTTCAACTTCAATTGATCTTCTCTGACAATGGCTTCATTCAACTTAACATTTTATTGGTTTAATTTTTAACACATTGAAGATATTACTTCCTTGCCTCGTTGAGACATTTCTTCATCATACCAGACAAAGTGACTACATCTCTTGTATCCCTGATTCTAGACTTATACATGAAGAAATTAGTGATTTTCTGGAGAAGACAACAAATTGGGGATTTTCAAGAAATATATATGAAACTAACCTTGTACATCCCGCATCCAAAAAAACGACGACCTGGGTTTTGATCCATCCATGCCGTCATCAATGGAGAAGGAATACCACACTTGCATTCGACGTGATTGGAGCGGGACACACTGCGATTGCTTGATGCTGAATATACGGACATGGTCGCTAAGGCTTTGGGTGAAGATTGAAACGACTTCTAGAGAAGCAATTGGGGAAGAACATAAGGGAATTCTGAAGAATGATTTCTAGGGTTCACAACTTTCAAATGGGGAAGAAGACATACGTGTTTTATAAACTTTTTAATCAAATTGTTTAATTAAAAATATTTTTTATTTTAAATATTTAAAAAAATTAAATATAATATGTTTTAAATGACGTGGCCAAATATTTCCAGTCTGGGTCAACATAACCAAGTGCCACATCAGCGCTGACCATGCCACATAGCCAAAACTGAAGAGGGGCAAAAAAAAATCCCAAGATAATCCAAAGTGAGGAACTTAAAAACTAGTTTTTTCTAAGGGGATTAAATGTTTAAAAAAACATAAGTTAGGGGACTAAAACTGTAAGCCTAATTTTTACTTGGACCTTTTCTTTTTTGCAGTCCACCGAGATGTGTATTTTCAATTAGTTTAGGATTGAATTAGATTAAACTATTAATAAATCACATCATAAATTTAAAAAAAAAAATAGGTATTTTAAAACTGTATTGCCTACCTTTTCCTATTTTTCTTTCCACCACATTCATGATCAAGGCGTGATTGGAAAATGTTACTCACTACAACATTTTTTGTCTCTAGCAACACTTTTTTATACCACATGCAGAAATTGTTGCCAAAAGATTATTTCTGGCAACACTTTGCGCTTGATGCTAACAATGCTTTTACAATAACTTATAAATGTTCCCTAAACTCTTTTTGGGGACGATTTTAGAACGTGCTTATATATTGTTTTGTAAATATTCCATAATCATCCCCTTAAACGTCTTTGGGAACATTTTTTAATTGTTACAGTATTTTTAACAAGTGACTACATTTGTTAAATGTTGCATAAAATAATTTAATATTGATAAAGATCTAGATAATAATCTTCCCTTCAAATATATATTCTTTTAATATAAATCTTTTCTGCAAATATATATATATTATAAAAAATAGTCTATTTTGTAGTGTTACATAAAAATATTAAGTATACATTTTTTCGAATTTCATTCCTCACAAAAAATTAATTTATAATCTAATAAAAATACATTTTCTAAATTTAATTCTAAACAAAAACATACAAGTTTTGAATAACGAGGCATTTAATAAAAAATATTACAAAAGATAATAATAATAATAATAATAATAATAATAATAATAATAATAATAATATTAATAATTAGTTATTATATAAAATAAAGAATAATAAAAATAAAGAAATTTATGTTATATGTATATATATGCCACACCAAACGTTCAGGAGGCGCATCTACCACCCCTATGAAAAAGGCAAAGTCTATCTTCGACACTTCCTCTAACGGCGCCGTTTTAGATCTTTCCCTCTCCTTCTCCAATCTCAAACCTGACCTTCCTAATCCTCATGGAACTCCGATGGTGTCTAACCTCACGCGCAAAAAATCTACCCCTCCACAACCTAAGAAATTGCTCGTCTAGTTCACCAAAGGTTTTCGCTCACTCTTTTCAATTTTGAGGTTTTTTCGGTTTTTGCTTAATTCTTAATGCGGATTCCATATTTTTGGTTATTATGTGGTTTGATTAAGTTTCAATTGCAGCATTTGATTGCTAATTTGTTCCCTAAGTGTTTGCTTAGGTTATTCACTATTCACTTGTTTTAGTATTTTTAGTTGTAAGGTTTTAATTAGTGAAACTAGATCCGACATTGAGAGTTGTAGTTTTGAACACTTAGTATATCTAGAAATAGTTTTTAAATTGAGAGCTGCATCTGTCATGTTTATTTTTTGAAATAATTTTTTCTAGAGACTGATTCTATTTTTTTAGATACTAGTGAATGAGTGAGACTTTTGTGAAGGTAGTTAGCTATATAGTGATGATAATTTGAATTGTGAAGTGAGTTTGGTGGTGGTATCTATTGAGAGTTTCTTCTGATATGTTGTAGGATGTATATTTATTGCATTTCTAACATTGTGATGGTAGAGTGAGTTACAATGAAGATCGTATTCGATTTGATTTAATTTTGTGATTTTGTTTTGTCACTTTCACTCAATTTTTCTCTGCACGAACATTTGAATATCTAATGTTTCATTAATTGGTGAACCAAACAAATCAAAGTGAATTATACTCCTTAATTTTGGATCTTCTAAAAGTGAAACCAAACATGCACAATTGAGTTTCCCCGTAGAATATGACAATATAGTGAACTTCACATCCACTTTCATGAACTTCACAATTCGCACCTACATGCATGAATGTTTTTACCATGACAAGATTACTCACATTTTAGACATGTTATGGACCTATATATAATATGTGATCTCGAGTGTTCGATCAGATCCACACACGCTGGTCGTCAGATGGCGAGGTGCTCGGTAGATGATGATGGCTGGATGTTCGGACTGTTGAGGAGAAAAGGGGGGTGTACCTGCAAGGCACTCCGACGCTCAAGTAATAAAGGGTCAGAGAAAAAGGGGCAAGTACAGAAAGTATTCTGAGGGTGAAAAATGTGATACCTCGCCCTCTCAAATGAGAGGGTTTATATATTGTTCCCCAGCGCGTGGCCAATGGTCCTATTTTCAAGGCGAAATAACCGTTTTCCTGAAGAATAGGTAACTGCCCAAACTAGTCGTTGTGACGGGCAGGAGGGTAGTTGCGGGCATATGACCGTCATATGTCGGGGAGCTGTAGCTCGTGTGTGGCGGACAATAGTTCCGGGCAAGGCTGAGCAGTCAGTGCCCGGTTGCCGTGGCAAAAGGGTACTTTTGTCATCTTAATGGACTGGATCCAAGCGTTTGGGACGTTACTGTAGCAGTCACGGATTGGGCCGCGCATGGCCGTTGGCCCAGTCCAGAACAGTAGCCCCCCAAGTCGTTGCTTCCGAGCATGGAAGTGATGACTTAAGGATAACGTACAGTCTCGGGGAAGTGGAGCGTTTTGCTCGTCGGCTGTGGAAGCCCGTGGTTTCTACTGTCCGTTATGGCTGTTGGTCGCGGTCGTTATACGTTGCCCGTCACCGGTGGGTACCAACAGTTTAGTGGAATACGAAACGGTACGGGGGTCGCCACGTGTGTGTTGGAACTTGTGTCGCCGCCGCTTAGGCAATGATGGCTAGCGGGTAGTCATTATGACCTATGTGCGCGTGTGGTTGCACGTGACCTCCTGTATAAATAAGGGAAGAAACCTTCATTCAGGACCTTTTCCTTCAATCTTCAGCAAATCCCTTGCCCGTGAACGCTGTCCGTTGCAACTTTCATTGTTTGAAGATCCGAGCAAGTCCTTTCAGCCTCATATTTACGAGTAAGTCGTCCATTTTCCTTGTTTTGCTTTTTGTTGATGTTTACTTAGGCGGTGCATGTGGTTAGGTTAGATTTTAGGAGACTTAAGGCTGTATATGTGGTAGTCGCCGGTGGTGGATGATGGTTCCGCCGTCTCCATCGCCGTTAGCCTGTCGTTACGTTGTGTGTGGAGGGTCTGTCCGTGACACCGTCGCGATGGCGACGTGTACGTGATCGTGCGAGCGTTACGTTTTATGGAGTTGTGAGCTGAATGAAAAACTCGTGATCTTGCTTTGGAGAAATTCCTCGTGTGGGATGAGAGTTCCGGGCACTGTCTCGCGGGGAGACTGTTTGCAGTGTTGTCAGGGCTTAGGCCGGGGACGTCTTCCTCAGCCCTTAGCGCGCCCTTTCACTTCTTCAGCGGTGGAAGGGTGGATTTGATTAGCTGTCGAATTCACTGTCTTTCTCTGCTTTTCAGGTGATGGCGACAGGGCCCCGTGGAGTAAATAAGGCACACTGTAAGGTATGATGTACTTAAGTAAATATGTAACACCCTAAGGTACGGTGCACTTAAGTGGAATATGGATTGTGGTAAGGTACCGCGTGCGTAAGTGATATATGGTACATCATTAGATATGGTGTGCGTGCACTTAAGTGGGCTTTTTAGCTTGCAGCTCACACAAGTGGTTCTATAAATATAACCCTTGTGCAGAAGCATAAACACTTGATGAAAATTCAGTTGTGAAACCCTAGCCGTATTTTTCGTCTCTCTATCTCTCACCCGAAGCCTTCAATCATAGTAGCTAGCACTGAGACTGAAGGAAGCTGTTCGTGTGGAATGAGTAGAGGCGATGTTCATCGTACATCGCTCGTGATCATTCCTTCGATTTTGAATCAAAGGTTTCATCGCCACAAGAGGTAACCATTCTATCACTGATCATAATCTTTCGTAAGGATCGCTAAAGGGAAATTTTAATTTCCGCTGCGTTTTGAATCGCGATTTCCCTTCAGTGGTATCAGAGCCACTTATGAAACCATGCATCAGATAAGTGTTTTTTTTTGTTTTAATTCGATTAAAACACATAACATATTAAATTAAATCGAGAAATTGAATTTTGGAATGAGGTTGTGTATGATTTGGATGATCGATATTGACTATGCTTCGGAATTCGACAATAGTATGGTGAAGCATCGATATATCGATCCTCCTTAAGTTACACAAATATGATCGATCAAATTTTATATGTGATATAATTAACTCTGATGGAAAGATGGTATATTGGATATACTGTTTCTATTTCGTTCATTTAAATCACGTAATGATCATTATTCATTTGAGCGATCCGTGTTCATTTGCTTCTGAATCCGACTTTAGTATGGTGAAGCAGTGGCATATGGATCAATCATACTGAATTATTGATCATGGCATTTTGACGATATGGAATTGTTGCATTAGGGTTCATCACGGCACAAGGGTTGTGCAGTCTAAAAGGTCTGCGATTAGGGTTGTGATGGCACAAAAGTTGTGCTTTAATTACGTAGGGGACGGGGAGCGGAACCCCCGTCTGCGTAGTGTGATCATTCACCGAAATTTAATTTGATTCATTTAATTAACAGGATTTAAATTAATAATAATAAAAGTGTATTTATTATTATTTTTTTCTCTTGCGGTGATCAGTTATGGCCTTAGTTTTCCTTTATTTTGTTTTGGGATTTTAAAATACGACTTGTGTGTCGTGCCTCTCTTTTAATCTCTTGATGTAACTTCTTTTCTCATCTCACTCCCTCGTATGTAAAATGAATATTCTTTAATGTAATGTAATGTTATGAAGAAAAAGAAGACTACAAGATCAAAGGAGGACAACCATCGAGATCTTTCTTGGAGAAGCGTAGATCGTTATTAGGTTTAGCTTAGGTTATCTCATTAGCTTGGGAGAACAATTGCGCTAGGGGCCATAACTGTTTCATTTTGTATGTATGTTGATGCATGTGTATGTATGTTGATGCATGTGAGAGACGATTTATATGATAAATAAGCCGGTGAGTCCAGACTAATGAAAATTCCCTCAAATTGAATATTAAGTTTATGCTTTCCAAGTTTTAGAACTCATCAAGACTAGTATCGAATAATGTAGGTTTTGCCTAACACGAGGTGCATGTTCTATATTAGTAAGATGTGATGGGATAAATGTAATATCCAATTTCTAAAACAATGGGTCAAATTTAACTAAACAAAATATAATAAGAATATATACGTTTAGAAGCAAGAGTTAGGAATAATCTATATGATGGATTAGAATAAGGAGTTATTCACCCAACTAAAATATTTGAGAATTGTATTGGATACAATCGGAAGGAGTTCCTACCTAAATAGTTGAGTTTTGTGTAATCAGCCTAACGCTGACTTAAAACAAAGTGAAATAAGGATCTCGATCCACTAGAAAATCTTCCAACGGGATTTTCCGAATCAAATGGTGAGGGTCATTTGGTTTGAGTAAAATAGTGGGAGTATATTTAATTAAAGGTCTAATTGAATATGTTGTATTAATGATACTTATATTTTTCCATTCTATTTTGTAGATTACCATGACAACAAACACATCTAACAACATTTTACGATCAATCCTTGATAAGGAAAAATTGTCTGGGACAAATTTTCTAGATTGGCACCAAAATCTGAGGATTGTCCTCAAACATGACAAAAAGTTGTATGTCTTAGAGACACCTGTTCCTGAGGAGGAGCCTCCTAGTTCTGTTCCTAAGGATGAAAGAGATGCTTATAAGAAGCATGTTGATGGTGCCAATGAAACTGCTTGCCTCATGCTGGCTGCCATGAATTCTGAATTGCAAAAGCAACATGAAAACATGGCAGCGTTCGATATGATCGAACAACTGAAGATGCTCTATAAAGAGCAAGCAAGACATGAGAGGTTTGAAGTTTCAAAAGCCCTTTTTCAAGCCAAGCTATCTGAGGGAGCCCCTGTAGGTCCCCATGTACTCAAGATGATTGGGTATGTGGAGAACCTTGAAAGATTGGGATTTCCCCTAAAAAAGGAGCTTGCGGCTGATTTGATCCTGCAATCATTGCCAAAAAGCTTCAGTCAATTTGTCCTTAATTTCAACATGAATGATATGGACAAAATTCTTTCTGAATTGCTAGGCATGTTAAGAACTGCTGAGCAAAATCTAAAGTCAAAAGGGAAATCCATTCTAATGGTCAGTAATGGAAAGAAACAGAACAAAAGGACCACCAAACAAGGTGGTAAATGGATAGGAAAGGAAGTTGCCAAACCCAAACATACTACCCCTGCTCTGAAGCCTAGTGGAGGTATAACAAAGGAGGGTACTTGCTTCTATTGCAGTAAGACCGGACACTGGAAGAGAAACTGCCCAAAGTACCTGGAAGATAAGAATAATAGAGTGGAGACTTCGAATTCAGGTATTTTTGTTATAGAAATAAATTTATCTACTTCTGCATCATCGGTATTAGATACTGGATGTGGTTCTCACATTTGTACCAATGTGCAGGGGCTAAAAAGGAGTAGAGTTTTGGCAAAAGGTGAAGTTGACCTACGAGTTGGCAATGGAGCAAAGGTTGTTGCTTTAGCCGTAGGAACTTATGTATTGACTTTACCTAGTGGTTTAATAATTCACTTAGAGAACTATTTCTATTTACCTACAATTAGCAGGAATATTATTTTCGTTTCTTGTTTGGACAAGTTTGGTTTTTCATTTATAATAAAGAACAATTGTTGCTCTATTTATTTGAATGATATATTCTATGCTACTGCACAAATGAACAACGGATTGTATGTCCTTGATCTTGAAATGCCAATTTATAACATTAATACCAAAAGGATGAAACCTAACGAGTTAAATCCAAGTTACCTTTGGCATTGTTGCTTAGGCCATATAAATGAGAGGCGCATCTCCAAACTCCATAAAGATGGACTATTTGACTCTTTTGATTACGAATCATATGATACATGCAGATCTTGTTTAATTGGAAAGATGACAAAGTCTCCATTCATAGGAAAAGGTGAAAGGGCTAATGATCTTTTGGCCTTCATACATACTGATGTATGTGGACCACTGAACATACCATCCAGAGGAGGTTTTCAATACTTCATCACATTTACCGATGATTTTAGTAGATATGGTTGTGTCAATTTAATGAAACACAAATCTGGATCCTTTAAAAAGTTAAAGGAGTTCAAGAATGAAGTACAAAACCAACTAGGTAAGAATATTAAAACTCTTCGATCAGATCGAGGCGGTGAATATTTAAGCCTAGATTTTGATGACCATCTAAAAGAGTGTGGGATTCTATCCCAACTCACTCCTCCTGGAACACCACAATGGAATGGGGTATCTGAGAGAAGAAATCAAACCTTGTTAGACATGGCCTGATCCATGATGAGTCACGCCAATCTCCCAAACTCCTTTTGGGGACATGCACTACTGACAGCAGCTTACACACTTAACCGTGTTCCATCAAAAATGGTTGAAAAGACACCATATGAAATATGGAGTGGTAAGAAACCACATATGTCTTACATGAAGATTTAGGGTTGTGAAGTTTATGTGAAACGACAAATTTCAACTAAGCTTAAGCCCAAATCCGACAAATGCTTATTTGTAGGGTATCCTAAAGAAACAAGAGGGTATTACTTCTACAATCCTCCTGAGGACAAAGTGTTTGTCGCTCGAACTGGAGTTTTCTTGGAAAGGGACTTTATTTCCAAAGGAATCAGTGGAAGGAAAGTAGAGCTTGGAGAAATTCAAGAATCACAAAGCATTGATACACCTATGGAGGAATTAGAGCAGAAACCGCAAGTAGTTTTGGAAGAGCAACCTGCTCAAGTAGAACAAGACCAGCGTAGATTGAGCAGGATACATCACCAACCAGAAAGATATGGATATCTCATAACTGATCAAGGTGATGTATTACTCATGGATCAAGATGAGCCTGTAACCTATCAAGAGGCCATAACTGGTCCTGAGTCTGAGAAGTGGATAGAAGCCATGAAATCTGAAATGGATTCCATGTACACAAACCAGGTTTCGACCTTGGTAGAGCCTCCTGTAGGAGTTAATCCTATAGGATGCAAGTGGGTCTTCAAAAAGAAGACTGACATGGATGACAAGGTACATACCTATAAGGCAAGACTGGTTGTTAAAGGTTATAAACAAATTCATGGTGTAGACTATGATGAAACCTTTTCACCAGTTGCAATGCTTAAACCTATTCGGATTTTACTTGCTATCGCTGCATATCATGATTATGAAATATGGCAGATGGATGTTAAGACTGCTTACCTTAATGTGAATCTTCTTGAGGATGTGTACATGACATAGCCTGAATGATTTGATATACCAGAAGAAGCCCAAAAGATATGCAAGTTACAGCGGTCAATCTATAGATTGAAGCAAGCTTCCATAAGTTGGAATCTTTGTTTTGATGAAACTGTAAAACAATATGGATTCATAAAGAATGAAGATGAGCCTTGTGTCTACAAAAAGGTTAGTGGGAGCATGATAGTCTTCCTGGTATTATATGTAGATGACATATTAATCATTGGGAACGATGTCCCTACCTTGTAACAAGTAAAAACTTGGTTAGGGAAATGCTTTTCTACGAAGGACCTTGGTGAAGCAGCCTATATATTAGGAATCAGGATCTATAGAGATAGATCACAAAAAATGCTTGGCCTAAGTCAGAGTACACACATAGACAAAGTGCTGAGACGCTTTAATAATGATGATCCCAAGAAAGGATTCATACCTATGCAACATGGCATGTGTCTATCAAAAACACAATCTCCTTCAACTAAGGAAGAAAAGGATTGCATGAATAAGATTCCATATGCATCTGCAATAGGATATATCATGTATGCCATGTTATGTACTTGACCAGATGTCTCGTATGCTTTAAGTGCAACGAGTAGGTACTAATCTGATCCCGGTGATGCTTATTGGGTAGCTGTCAAGAATATCCTTAAGTATTTTAGAAGGACTAAAGATTCGTTCTTGATATATGGAGGTCAGGAAGAGCTTGTGGTAATTGGATACACCGATGCTAGCTTCCAGACACATAAGGATGACTTTAAACCTCAATCTGGTTATGTGTTCTGCCTAAATGGTGGCACTGTGAGCTGGAAAAGTTCAAAGCAAGAAACAGTTGCTGATTCTACAACCGAGGCCGAGTACATTGTTGCCTCAAATGCAGTAAAGGAAGTTGTTTAGATCAAAAAGTTCATTAGTGAACTTGGCATAGTCCCTAGCATTGTGGATCCCATTGATCTCTATTGTGAGAACAATGGTGCCATCGAATAAGCTAAGGAACCTAGATCTCACCAACGATCCAAACACATACTTAGGCATTATCATCTCATTCGAGAGATACTAGATCGGGGAGATGTGAAGATATGCAGAGTACCTACACTTGACAACATTGTTGACCCACTAACAAAGCCTCTTGCACAGCAGAAGCATGATGGCCATACTAGATCTATAGGTATTTGGGGTATGCCTGATTGGCTCTAGTGCTAGTGGGAGATTGTTGGTGTAAGCCCTAGAGGCCAATACTTTTGGTACTTGTATTGAATTATTTATTAATAATAAAAGGCATTTCTTTATTATGTTTGTTTTTCCAAAGTGATAAAGTCCCGAGAATAGCTAGTTTGTTTAATTAAATATTAAGTGTGACTTAATCATGAGATTCCATTAAACATAAGGACATTATTCTTAAAGTATCCGTAGTCGAGCTTTAATGTGAATGGGATAACCTTAAAGCATTAAGACTATTATGTAGATAGACTGATGATCACATCTCATGGATCATAGATAAGGAGTTATCAAATCTTAACATAGGTATGAATATTAGGAGTAATATTTATACTAGATTGTCCCATTATGAGAGTACTACATATAATGTTATGCAAAGTGTCATAAGTTACTCTCATGGTGATAGTGGTGTATACCACCCTTCGACCTGAAACCACTATGGACCCTAGATGTAGAGTCAAATACTTTATTGCTGATCAAACATTGTTCGTAATTGGATGACTATAAAGACAGTTGATGGGTACTTCATAAAGCATGCTGAGGGACATGAGTGACCTAGATGGAATTTGCCCATCCTGCATAACAGGATAAATGTCTAAGGGTCCAATATTGAACTGAACAAGGATGACGCGGTATATTCCTTGTGTTCAATATTGACATATGGGCAAAAGGGCAATTGTACACACAAGCACTAAAAGGTTTTGTCGGATTACATTACAATTTCATGACTTGGGTAGCAGTGATGTGTTGCAAGATACCGCTCACTGTTTATTATGTTAAATGCATGATTTAATATAATTACCAACGTCGAGAAATCCTACAGGGTCACACACATAAGGACAGTTTGATAAGAGGTAGAGTAAATAAGGCACACCGTAAGGTACAATGTACTTAAGTAAATATGTAACACTACAAGGTACTGAAATTCTGGTTAAGCAGATCACTAAGATGTCGAACAGAATATCGTGACACTTGATCTCTGCTTCTCACACAAGGATAATGAAGAACAGAATGCAAACAGCGGAAAGAAAACAACACACCAGAATTGTTAACCCAGTTCGGTGATCAACAACACCTACGTCTGAGGGCTACCAAGCCAGGAATGAAATCCACTAAGTAGAATTGGTTCTAAGCTAAACTCCAACGTTTACAACTTGACACCTAGAAGACTACCCGTACTAGATTTCTACCTAAGACTCTCCTAGGTATGAGACCCTTCTCAATTTCCTTTCAATCACAGCAGTGACTGAAAAATTACAACTCAATAAACTGTCCAACTCAGGTATTCACACAATACAAGAGAGGCTCACAAAAGTACAAACCCTAGTACTCAATAACAACTGTATATCTTCAGTGACTATTCTAGGTTAAATCCATTATATTTATATTACTAAACATAACTGGATTTGGGCTTCCGAATCGCAGCAATTCACCTCCACAGAATCTGCGACCTATTCTTCTCTAGAATAGTTTCTTCAATCCTAAGTTTCCAAAAATATATCCATACTCGAAAACATCATATTCCTTTTAGAATCAAAATTTTTTATTCCTCAATCTCAGATGCCACCTAGGACCAAATCATATTCCAATCACACCTGGAAAACAGACACAGTTATTCCAAACTATAACAGACAAAGATATCGAATCAACATGATAGGACATCTTGTCTAACACCTTAACTTGTTGTTAGTTCATCATGTCAGGACATCTTGTCCAACATATTTCTGCTAAGTTAGTTTTACCAAAATTGATGCCAACCTCAAAGGCTTAGACTCATCAATCTTCCCCTTTGGAAAATTTTGGCTAAAACTAACTTCAATTAACCTGTAGACAAAAATAATCAGAACAGGGAGACCATCATCAGAACAGTAGCGGAACACGAAACTTTTGTCTCCCCCTCAACCAATACCTTCTTCTGCAAGCAGTTCCAGCACTACTCCCCCTCAATGGTTAGTAGTAGTCAGCAGTGGTTAGTGATGTTAGTATTACTCCCCCTTTTTAGCCATAATATGACAAAGGTAGAAAGACTAACTCAAAAACCAATTAACCGGTATATAGTAATTAAAGTACACACCCAAGCAAAAGTAAATTATCCTGGGCATTAAGCCAAAAACAAAAACATAAAACAAGGAAAAACTTGAACTTGAGAGAATGCTTGACAACCCTATCAACTCTGATGGGAATACATATTTAGATAATTGAATAACATTCCCACATCCAATCGAATGTTATGCCTCTTCAGATAGGAAAACTCCAAGCTTGCCTCTCAATACTTCAAATTGATTCGCGTCCAAAGCTTTAGTAAAAATGCCAGCTAGTTGATTTTCTGTGGCAACATGCTCCAGGGTTATGATTTTGTCCTCCACAAGGTCTCGAATGAAGTGGTGTCTGATGTCAATGTGTTTAGTTCGGCTGTGCTAAATGGGATTCTTTGAAATATTTATTGCACTCAAGTTGTCACAGAAGAGTGTCATAACATCTTGCGTGACATTATATTCAATCAGCATTTGCTTCATGCACATCATTTGAGAACAACTACTCCCTGTTGCAATGTATTCAGCTTTAGCAGTAGACAAGGAGACACAATTTTGCATTTTACTAAACCAAGAGATTAAATTATTCCCTAAAAAAAATCCACCAGAGGTGATTTTTCTATCGCCTGCATTTCCAGTCCAATCAGCATCACAGTATCCTATTAATACAGAGTCAGAGTTGGGTGTATAGAGTAGTCCATAGTCACATGTACCATTTACAAACTTCAGAATTCTTTTGACCTGGTTAATATGGCTAACTTTGGGTTCAGCCTGATACCTTGCACATACTCCTACTACAATTGTTATATCAGGTCTGCTAGCCGTAAGGTATAAAAGACTTTCAATCATGCTTCTATAGAGACTCTAATCAACACTTACTCCTTTCTCGTCTTTAGACAATTTCAGGTGAGTAGAAGCAGAAATCCTCTTGCGTTTTGCATTCTCCAAACTAAACTTTTTAACAATATTCTTGGCATATTTCCTTTGACAGAGAAATATAGAATCTTCCATTTTTTGACTTGGAGACCAAGGAAGTAAGTTAATTCTCCAACTAGACTCATTTGAAACTCAGATTGCATTTGCTTAACAAAATATTGGACCATCTCTTCTGACATTCCTCCAAAGACAATATCATCGACATAAATTTGTGCTATCATGAGTTTGCCTTCCCTTTCTCTGACAAAGAGGGTTTTATCAATTCCTTCCTTTCTGTAGCCATTTGTGACAAGGAAGTTAGTTAGTCTTTCATACCAGGCCCTTGGAGCTTGTTTCAATCCATATAAGGCTTTCTTCAGCTTATATACATGATTTGGAAATGTAGGATCAACAAAGCCTTTGGGTTGTTCCACATAGACTTCTTCATTCAGGTATCCGTTCAGAAATGCACTCTTGACATCCATTTGAAAAAGCTTGAATTTCAGCAGACAGACTATTCCAAGTAGCAGTTCACAGACTCCAGTCTAGCTACAGGAGTAAAAGTTTCATCAAAATTCACTCCCTTTATCTGCGTGTACCCTTGAGCAACAAGTCTGGCCTTGTTTCTTGTGACTACACCGTGTTCATCAGACTTGTTCTTAAACACTCACTCTGTTCCAATCACATTTGATCCTTCTGGTCTGGATACAAGATCCCAGACCTCATGCCTCTTGAACTGCCATAGCTCTTCTTACATCACATTAATCTAGAATTCATCTGTCAAGGCCTCCTAGACATTCTTGGGTTCCATCTTTGACACAAAATAGGCACTTGCAACAACATCTCGTAACTGGTCATCCTTCCTCCATTTGGGGTGATCTTTCTAAATTCTGATGAAGGGTCCCTTGTCAACCCACTCAGTCACAGTAGGTTCGTGACTGTCATCGTTGGATACTGGAGCACCTTCAGAGTTATCTTGGGGTGTTTCAACATCCTCTGTGACATCTTCCTCCCCCATGGGAAAGAATGCTCCAATATCATTTGTAGCTTCGACTTCTATAGGTGAGTCATCAACCACAACATTTATGGACTCCGGTACCACTTGAGTACTTGAATTGTAGACTCTGTATGCTCTGCTATTTGTAGAGTATCCTAGAAAGATTCCTTCTTCACTCTTGGGATCCATCTTCCTTCTCTGCTCACGGTCTGCAAGGATGTAGCATTTGCTTCCGAAGACATGAAAGTACTTCACAGTTGGTTTTCTACCTTTCCATAATTCATACAATGTGGCAGATGTTCCAGACCTGATGGTTACCCTGTTTAAGATGTAGTAAGTTGTGTTCATTGGTTCAACCCAAAAGTGATAAGGAAGTTTTTTTGGCATGAAGCATGACCCTTGCACATTCTTGAATAGTTTTATTCTTTCTCTCAACCACACCATTCTGTTGAGGAGTGATGGGTGAAGAGAACTCATGTCTAATTCCTTCTGAGGACCAAAACTCATTAAACTTATTGTTCTCAAACTCCTTCCTGTGATCGCTTCTGATTCTGACAATCCCACAATCCTTTTTTCTTTGAAGTTTCTGACACAATCCTTTGAAAACTTCAAATACCTCTGACTCCTCTTTGATAAAATACACCCAAGTGTACCTAGAGAAATCATCTAAAACAACATATGCATACCTTTTTCCACCAAGGCTTTCAACCTGCATAGGTCCTATTAAATCCATATGGAGAAGCTCTAAGTTTTTTGAGGTGGTCTGATGTTGAAGCCTTTTATGTGACATTCTAGTTTGTTTGCCAATTTTGCATTCCCTACATATCTTGCCTTCATCTATCTTCATATTAGGAATACCTCTGATAGCCTCCTTAGATATGACTTCTTTCATTCCTTTCAAGTGCAAATGACCAAGTTTCTGATTCCATATCTTCACTTCATCTTCCCTTGACACCAGGCAGGTGGAAGGACACTTAGTTTCATAAGGAGCCCATAAGTAACACTTATCCTGGTACCTTTCATGATAAGTTCCTCTTTATCGTTTGTTACCAGGCACTCAGATTCAGAAAAGTTAACCTTAAGACCTTGGTCACACAATTGGCTAATGCTTATTAGATTTATTGTCAATCCTTTGACATACAAGACCCTATCAAGACTGGGCTAACCATCATGCTTTAACTTACCAACACCTTTTATCTCTCCTTTTGAACCATCTCCAAAGGTGACATGGCCAGTGGAATGGGGTTTGATGTCAACCAAGAACTTCTTGACACCTGTCATGTGTCTGGAACATCCACTATCAAAATACCATTCTTCTTTAGCAGAGACTCTCAAGGAGGTATGAGCTATGAAGGCGAGAGTTTGATCCTTAGGGATCCACTTCTTCTTCCCTTTATGAACCTTCTTTCTTCTTCTGGATCATGTTGATGATTTAGGATAACCATTCAACTAATAGCAGTGAGCCTTTATGAGACCGAACTTCCCACAGTAATAGCACTGCTTGTCTTGTTTTTTTCTTCCTGGAAAGATGTTCTGAGGCCTTTGATGATGTTGAGACATTCTTCTTGACATCACTTGGGCTGAGTTCCCTCCAGTCCTCTGTCCTTTGATCTCAACTTGATCATTGTAGCCGAGACCTCTTCTACTTCCAGTATTTCTTCCTGACATAAGGATTTCATCTAGCACATCTGAGTTATTGTTCATCATCCTTATGTACTTGGTCATGTTGTTAAGTTTGGAGTTTAACAACACCACTTCATCCTCCAGATCAGAGATTGTTTCCAAATGATTTATTCTTTCATCACAAAGTTGGGAAATAAGATTCTGTTGATCTTGTCCTAATTGACACAGTTCAGCGCTTCGAGTGCATACCTCCTTATATGAGGAAGCAAGATCATCAGGGTTGAGATATCCAATATCTGATTCCTTGTCAGAATCATAAACTCCAGTGAGTGCAAACACCTTTTTAGCAAACTCTTAATCGCTCAAGGAGTCATCCTCAGACCACGAGGTGGATAGACCTTTTTTCTCCTTCTTGTGGAAGGTGGGACATTCACCTCTTGTGTGTCTAAAACCCGTACACTCAAAGCATTGAATTCCCTTTCCACTGTTGGGTTTCTTATCATAGCTAGGTCTTCTTCCGAAGTTTCTCAATCTATAGATGTCATAAGTCTAAGCCTTGACACTGGTCTTAGACTTCTCATCCAGTTTCTTCACCAGTTGGTGATACTGTTTTTCAAGAAACCCTACAGCTTTCGACATGTCCTCATTGGAGTCACCCTCTTCTTGGTTGGTCACCAAGGCTAGACTTTTCTTCTTTTCATCCTTTTCGCTGATAGCCATCTCAAAAGTTTGGAGTGATCCCATGAGCTTATCTACTTTCATAGTATTTATATTCTGAGCTTCCTCAATAGCTGTCACTTTCATATCAAATTTCTTGGGGAGAGACCTCAGGATTTTCTGAACCAACTTGGCTTTAGAAATTTTCTCTCCTAGGTCACTTGATGTGTTGGCAATATCAACAATGTTCATATGAAAGTCTTGTATACTTTCATCCTCAGGTTCTCAAACTTAGTGGTGAGAAGCTAAAGTCTTGAAGATTTTACTCTTGACGTTCCTCCATGGGCAGTCTTCAAGATCTCTCATGCATCCTTTGCAACAGTGCAGTTCTTAATGAGCCTGAAGATGTTCTTGTCCACACCATTGAACAAGGCATTCAAGGCTTTGGAATTACATTGAGCAAGCTTATCATCTTCATTATCCCAGTCTTCCTCAGGTTTCAGCTCATCAGTAATCTTCCCATCTGTCTTTGGTCTTTGGTGGATCCCACCCTTTAACCATTGACTTCTAGGCTTTACCATCCATGGACTTGATGAACGCCACCATGCGCACTTTCCAATATTCATAGTTGGAACCATCAAGTATGGGTGGTCTATTTAAAATTCCTCCTTCTTTATCCATCGAACCAGAAAGTAATGTCCCTGAATCTCACCCAGATACAGAGCACGATGCCTACTCTGATATCAATTGAAATTCTGGCTAAGCAGATCACTAAGATGTCGGACAGAATGTTGTGACACTTGATCTCTGCTTTTCACACAAGGATAATGAAGAACAGAATGCAAACAGCAGAAGGAAAACAACACAGCACAATTGTTAACCCAGTTCGGTGATCAACAACACCTACGTCTGGGGGCTACCAAGCCAGGAATGAAATCCACTAAGTAGAATTGATTCTAAGCTAAAATCCAATGTTTACAACTTGACACCTAGAAGACTACCTGTTAGATGTCAAACATGCTATATATTTGTATTTGATACTTGGCATTTTTCAACACTTTCTTGTTTTAATTGAGGATTTTATTAGTGAATTGTTGTTGTTCTTCAAACATTATATTTATACCTTTGGTGCTTGTAATATGTGTGCTATTGTGCAGGAAAAGGCACTAATTGATCAAAGATTTAAGACACAAAGAGATGATACAAGCTGCCAAAAAAAGAGGAAAACAACAGCAGGTTCGCTTTGCGAATTCTAGCGAAGTCCCCAGCGAACGTTCGCTTTGCGAACTCTGGCGTGGTCTCCAGCGAATAGATCCAGAATATGGCAGAAGCAAAAGGAGCTAAAGTTCGCTTTGCGAACTCCAGCGAATGTTCGCTGCTTCGCTCGCTTTGCGAAAGTCCTGGCGAAGAACCCTTGGCTATGGCAGTGGCAAAAGAACCCAAAATTCGCTTTGCGAATGTTTTGGCGAGTAGTTCGCCTTGCGAATGAAACGTTCGTTTTGTGAACCCATGAAGACAGTCAAGGGCGGTTTAACTTTCAGAAGGCACTTAAGGTGCCATTTTCTTCATTCGCTAGGCGAATGGATCATTCGCAGTGCGAATGGATCATTCACAATGCGAATGCATCAGATCCCAAGTGCATTATAAATAGATTTTTACACTTTCTTGGGATCATAACTTCACCTTTTCACACTAAAACATTATTTTCTGAGTTTTGATCATCCAAGAGAGATTTTTCACATAGAGAAGCTGGAATCGCATCCGATCTCGATTATTCGACGCGGATGCTCTTTCATCTCCTCAAGAAACTTGTGATACAAGCTACCATGACTATGTGTAGCTAAACACATCCTTGTGTCAAGATTAGTGGTAGGTAATCCATCATTTTGTATGTATTGATCTTGGTTGTAAGTTTGTGAAATTTGTTGATGATAAATATAGAAGAAAAACTTTGTTTACATGGTTTATATTTTGTTTAATTCATGTTCGAGAGAAATGTATTAAACTTGACCTAAGTTTCAATCGATCAATAATCATAAGGCTAGAGATAGTTTTGAAAGTTGATGTTCATAAATATTGAACTTGAATATTATCATATTGGTAGTTTGAGTGAGAGATCATCAAAGGATCAATATGATAAATCTCACAACAAGTGTTCGAAAGAAACTTGTTGGGAGGATATGTGGTTATATTTGTTGTTAACGAGTTCACACGCTTTATCGAGTTGATACGTACGAAACGGGTTATTGAACACTAGTCTTGGCATGTTTTTACCAAACCCTAAAACCAATATTTTTACCGTTGAATTCTAATTTTATGCAAAAGTTACGAAACGAAAAACCAACCCTTTGTTACTATAAAGTTTGAAACGCTTTTGACTATCGAAAGGCGGCAATATACACAATCTCTGTGGATACGATAAAACACCCCCGAAATACTTTTCAACAAAATGGCGCCGTTGCCGGGGGATTGTTGTTATATTGTGAGCATTGCAATAGTTATTGTGTTTTAAACTTGTTAACTTTTTCTTGTGCTTGTTGATTTGTTTGGTTTAGTGTACAGACTCCGTTTTATGCGAGGGAAGTTACCAGCAGACCAACTTCTTTTTTATCCTGAAATTGAAAGAACTGCGCGTAAGTTAAATAGCAGAACACGACGGAGGAGGAAACTTACCAAGGAAAGACGAGAACGAGACGAAAGTTCAACTTCGACGCCAATACCACAGTTATCGCCAACTATGGCTGCACCACCACCACCACCACCAACTGCTTCAATTCCTTGTACTAATAGTCCGAGACATACTGCACAATTTGCATGTAATTCTCAGAACGGTCGGCATTCAGAAATGAAAACTGGTATCCTCTCGCTTCTATATCAGAATCCATTTATAGGTATGGATCACGAGGATCCTTTTACACACCTGACTAAGTTCTATGAGATTGTAGGAGCGACTGGTGCACCCGAAGCTGAAGAAGAGCCTTTGTTCAAGAGACTATTCTCGCATTCCCTTATTGAGAAGGCTAAGGAATGGTATCTTGACCAATCTATGGCTATCATGACGAATTGGAACATGCTAGAGGAAAATTTTTTGGAACGATTTTTTCCACACAATCGTTTCATGGAGGCTAAAACAGCAATAGCAGTTTTCACTCAGGGTGGAAATGAATCTCTCAACGAAGCTTGGGAGAGATTCAAGTCCATGCTGAGAAAGTGTAAAGGGCGCGGTTTCGATGAGCTTACTCAAGTTCACATTTTTAGAAATTGTCTTCAGTTGGTTCATAAAACATTGTTGGATGCCACCAAGGGTGGATCGTTAATGGCTAAAAGCACCGAGGAGGCTATTTCTCTCATTGACCAGATGGCTCTAAATGACCATCAAGGGAACCATAACGGTATCCCTTCGCAAAAGAAGGCGAGAGTACTTGAGTTGGGAACAAATGATGCAATTCTTGCTCAAAATAAATTGTTATCTCAACAGGTTGAGTTGTTAACGCAATAAATGTTTAAGCTCCCTCAACAACTCAAAGAGATGCTTGAACTTTCGAGCAAGAATGTGCATGTAGCTTGTTGTGAATTGTGTAGAGGAGATCATCCTATTGGGTATTGTCCTCCGGTAGTGGAAGAAGTAAATTATGCTAGAAACCCTACTCAAGGTTATCAAGGAAGACCTCCTTATCAAAATTCTTAACAACCTTACCAAAATCAACAAGGCTACCAACCAAGGGGCAACTACCAAAATCAACAAGGATTTCGACAAAATCCTTACCAACCACCCCAAGATCAAAGTGGAAGTTCAAGGTTGGAGGAGACTTTCACACAATTTATGCAATTATCAATGGCAACTCAAAAGAGTACAGAAGCTTCGATTAAAAATCTTGAATCTCAAGTCCGGCAACTTGCAAAGCAATTAGCCGAAAAGCAACCGGGGCCGTCCTTCTCCGCTATCACTCAAAAAAATCCCAAGGAGCATTGTAAGGCCATTTACAAACGAAGTGGAAGAACAATTGGAGGAGATGTTGAACATGAGGTAGTAGTCGAAATGGAAAATGATATTGTGTTGGTGGAAGTCGAAAAAAATGATGAAATGGTGTAGTTGAAAAGAATGATGAAGAAGTAAGGAAGAAAAAAGAAAGAAAAAGAAAGGAATATGAAAAGGAAGTTTTACAAAGAAGATTACCATATCCCCCTACTCCTAATAAAAAAGAGAACGATAGGAATTACACAAGATTCTTAGAATTGTTTAGTCGGTTGCAAGTAACTGTTCCTTTCTCTGAAGCTCTTGAACAAATGCCTAAGTATGTCAAATTCATGAAGGACATACTTACGAAAAAGAAGAGGTGCACGAACAAAGATAACATTGATCTCAATGCCGAGTGTAGTGCCGTCATTCAAAGTGTGCTTCCGCGGAAAGAGCAAGATCCGGGAAGAGTAGCTTTACCTATTACTATAGGTAATGATTTTAAATGCAAAGCTTTGGTTGACATGGGTGCTAGTATTAATCTCATTTCGTTGTCCGTGGTTAAAAGACTTGATAATATGAATGTGAAGTCAACAACCATGACATTACAACTTGCGGATAAGTCTAGGACTCGTCCTCATGGTGTTGTGGAGGATGTGCTTGTAAAAGTGGACAAATTCTTGTTTCCGGTTGATTTCGTGATCATTGACATGGATGAGGATGAAGATACGCCAATTATTTTGGGAAGACCGTTCATGTAAACCTCCAAAATGTTGGTGGATATTGATGAAAGCATAATGAAGGTGCGGATCAAGGATAGTTGAAAAGAGGAAGAAGCTTATTTTACATTGTTCAAAGGAGTGATGTATGCAAATCAAGAAGATGAAAGCGGTCACAAAAAGAAATAATTGGAAATAGAGGCTTTGTGGAAGAAAAAGAATGAAGATGCAAAAGTGGCCATGTTACGATCATGTTGGGATTTTTCCTTCTTGAAAAAAAGGGGATCAAAGAAAGGACATGATAACGGTTGAAGTTCTTGTTCGCAAAGTGTGTTTTTCTCGGAAGCCAATTTTTTAGCTTTTGGTTTCAAGGCGTCAAGTCTCCGGACCGTCGAGCTTAGCCGGCGTTAAACAAGCGCTTGTTGGGAGGCACCCCAACATTGTAAGTATTTATTGTTTTATTTGTTGTTTTAATGATTTTAGATGTTTAGAACTGGTATAGGAAGTGGCAGTAGTGCAAAAATATTTTTCAAAATCCTTTCATGTTCTCTGGCCAGTTCGCTTTGTGAACCTGGGGCGAGCATTCGCTGCCTTGATTCTCTTTGCGAACTCAGCAAGACAGGGGAAGTGTGTTTGATGCCACCTTAGTTTAAAAAGGGATTTAATTTTATGGGTGGGCCAGTCACTTGGGCCCATGACCCATCTCATTTTCTGATCAAGTGAGAGGCAACCCTAGTTTCCTTGGACACTTTGCCTCTTGCTACGTTTTTCAAACACTCTCTCAAGAACATCACGTGCTCTAGTTCCTCAATTTTCACCAAGTTTTCCCCAAATCAATTACAAGTTCAGGTTTGGATCTCGTTTTTCTTTCTGTTAATTTCTGTTTAGACATATGGTTAAGGTTGTGGATTGCACATTAGAGACATTGTTAATTCTAGGTTTTCACCTCTGTTTTAAGGTTTCTTTGTTGTTGCATGTTGAAATTGTTGCAAACCTTAGAATAGAGGTGATATTTTAAATGGAACTCTGATGTGGAAAGTCTGGATGCTGTTGTTTTTCTGAAATTATCGTGGGTTCGCTGTCCAGTTCGCTTTGCGAACCTGGGCGAGCATTCGCCAGACTTCGTTTTACGAATCTGGGGCGAATGTTCGCTATCCTTCGCTTTGCAAACTCTGGAGCGAACGTATCAGAATTCTGAATTTTTTTTATGTTGTCTCAGTTTGTGATTTTGTTTTGGCTCCCATTTCTAATGAACTGTGTTGCTACTTATTATTGTTTTATTTGTTGATTTGTGCAGATGGGTCCTAAGATCAATCCCGCTAAGAAGTGAAAGGCCAGCACTTCAAGATAAGTGTCAATTCAATTTGATAGCGATCGTTTTAAGGGAGCCAAGCAGGCAGCAAGGTATCTGACCTTGGAAAAGAAAACTATATTACCGGAAAAGAGATTTAACTTGAGTGACCGAGGAAGTTATCGGTCGGTGGCTACACTTTTAGAAGCGAAAAAACGGGGAAGACTGATAACTCCCTTGGATAGCTACAATGTTGAGATTGTCCGAGATTTTTATGCAAACGCCCTTCCTGATGATGGGGACCAATTTGCTTGGACAACTTTTATTGGCGGAAAAGTGGTGCGATTTGATCGCGGAGCAATTAATACCGTTCTTGGAGATCCTTTGCCATTGAGAGCTAGCCAAATAGATGTCTACTATAGAGACTTGTACCTTCACCATGACATTCCAAAAATGACTAGCGATCTTCTATGACCGAGAAAAACTATAGAACTCAACCCATCTGGGGTTGCCATTAGATACCGTCGTGAGGCCATGCAACCTTTGGCTCAGCTTATTTTTCTTTTGGTGATAACCAACATCAAGCCGAAGTCGTATTCGTCTACCATCCCTATTCCGCTTGCCCACCTTGTCCATAGTATTTTGACTAATGTACAGATAGATGTGGCCCGTATTATCGCCGACGAGATTAAGGCTATTATTCATAGTGGTCTTGGCGGTTCCGCTTCTCGAACGAATGCCCCTCTTGCTTTTCCTTGTCTCATCATGACTTTGTGTGCTCATGCTGGGGTTAATATACCCGCACGCCGTCAGGTCACTATTCCTTCTGCGATCGACGACCGATATGTGGATAAGTTCTATAAGCATAAGGGGGCAAGGGGTGAGACATCTAGTGCTAGTGCTGATGCCGGCACAAGGGGTGGTGATGCTTCTGGTTATGGGTCGCAAGGTTTCTACCCTTATTAGTAAAAGATATGCCAATATAACTGGGATTGGATGGTAGCTTCTCAGCGCGCCATGACTGATTTACATGACTCCATGCAGGTACTTCAGCTACAGATTCGCGAACCCGCCGCTGATCATACTTTGATGTCAAGGGAGAAGTTCCTTGTACATGCTGGTTGGCCTGGTATTCTGAGGGGGAGAGGATACGACTGGTCCTGATGATGCTGATGAAGAGGTTGGTGATGCTGATGATGATGAGGTGACTGGTTCTGTTTATGGTTCAGAGGATGGAGAGGAGGTTGAGGTGTCCGGTTCAGAGTCCGAGGAGGACTGATTTTTTGTTGTGATGATTTTGTACTTCCTTTGCGCGTCAAAGTGAAGTTTTCTCATGTTTTATGTATTATGTTTTTTGTATCAGTTGGTAGTATTGTACTCTATCCACTTTGTTGGATTATTTTGGATATTATGATGTACTTGTACCCATTGTGGTACTTTTGACTTTGTAGGTGTTTTCGCACCATTACATTATTATGATATTATGAGCATTATGTTATTTTCAGTTAAATTTGTTTAGTTTCATTTTTATTTTAGTTTTTATTATTATTGTTGTTAAGAGTTGAATTCTTCAGTTTAAGAATGTTCAACTCTTAAATTGCTGGTATGCTTTTGTTTTTCATTGTTGTTATTAAGAGTTGAATTCTTCAGTTTACGAATGTTCAAATCTTAAATTGTTGGTATGCTTTTTAACGCTTTATGTTGGTATGCTTGTGGAAGTTTAATATTTCCATCTTTTGGTGTTGACTTGAAGAATTTTAGGTTGGTGTTGTTGTGCATCAAAGAAGATTCTTTCAAGTTGGATGGCGATGATAGAAATTTTAAGCATGATATTGTCGGCAAGGTACATAGTTACTGTTCTGGACTGGACCAATGGATAGAATTGGCCCAATAAGCCTCTGCTACAGAGCGGCCCAAATCGCCTAAGTCCAATCCGCAGGAGGGCAAAAGTTACCTTTCCGCCCCTCCTACCAGGCAAGGAACATAACGTTCCTCCCCGGACATTCTGCCCAACGTGCACAGCTTCAGTGCTCCCCGACAGCCATGGGCAGATGCCCGAAACTAAGCATATGCCTGACATAACGGCTAGTTTTGGACACCCTGCCCGTCATAACGGCTAGTTTGGGCAGCGACCGATTCTTTAGGGAAAACGGTTATTTCGCTCCGAAAATAGGACCGTTAGCCACGCGCTCAGAGCCCTATATAAACCCTCTCACTTGAGAGGGTCAGGTATCAAATATTCACCCTACGAACTAATACTTTGTACTTGCCCCTTTCTTCTGACCCTTTCTTACTTGAGCGTCGGAGTGCCTTGCAGGTACACCACCACCTCTCCTCAATCACTTACCGGACAGCCAATGCGACCAGCACCCAAACGGACACCTCCATAACGACCAGCCCGCGTGGACCCGTTCGAGCACATCGGATCAGTGGCACCGTCTGTGGGAACTTCTTGTTCTCCCCTTCTTTCATTCCTCCTCGGAAATCGAAAGATCAAAACATATTCTCTTTGATCCGCCCACGTATGGCTGCCCAGAATTCCCCGATAGGTGCTGACACCACTGTTCTCATCCTCGTCAACAAGGTGGACGTTGACGGCCATTCTTTGTTACCTTCTGACCCCCGTTTCCGTCGGGACGGGGCTACTGCATCTCCAACTCCTCCTCCCACCGGGCAAGGAGACGTGCAGATCCCATCGGAAGACCGGCCAGTTCCCGGTCCACCCAGCGCCGATTTGGCCGTGGCAGCCCTTCTGGAAGCTGTTAACCGCACCAACCTCCTCATCCTACGACAAGGAGAAAGGATAGGAGCTCTTGAGGAGGCATCTTTCCCAAGATCCTCTCCTCTCCGGAATAAAGCTCGAAGATCCAAAAGCCCGCCACCTAGGCGCGGAGAAGACCGTGCGGTTAGGCACGAGCCTGAGATACGACCCACTCACAAGCGCGACCAGATCTCCCCGCGAGATCGATCCCCGTCGAGACGCAAAAGAACGAGGCAAGATAGGCCCTCCCCGCCAGGCATACCTCATGACCGGTCCCGTTCACCCTCACCTCGCAGAAACCGTCGCCGCGAGCGCAGACGACGCTCACCATCAGAGACAAGTTCAGAGAGCGACGACAAACCTCGCGGCCCGTTGTCCCGGGAGATCCTAGCAACCCGCCTTCCTAAGGGGCTGGAGAAGCCTCCGTCGCTAGGGACTTACGACGGAACCACCGACCCGGACGAGCATATAGAGAACATAAACGCTCTATTGGATTACAGAGGGGTACGGGGAGCCATCAAGTGCCGCCTGTTCCCGACCACGCTCCGTAAAGGAGCAATGACGTGGTACAAGCAGCTGCCCGAGGAATCCATCACGTCATGGAGGCAGCTGGGGAGGATCTTCTCCCGTCATTTTACCACTTCACGACGCCACCCCAAGACCGAGGCGTCCCTGGGAGCCGTCGTACAAGGCAAAGAGGAGCCTCTCCGAGCTTATATGGAGCGCTTCAATAAGGAGGCTGTCCAGGTACCAACGATCGACGCCATGAAGAAATTCTTGCTCGAGCAAGGGTTACGTCCTGGTTCCGATTTCGCGAAAGCCATCGGCCTCGACCCACCGAGGAATCTCAATGCACTTCTCCACCAGGCCCAATCACATATACAGTACGAGGAGAAAGTCGCTGCCCACTCGGTCCGGACATCTCGCAACCAAGAAGGTGCCCGGACGTCCAGAGTTGAAGAGCCCTCGACGTCCCGTCGAGGAGACAAGAGACGCGACGATCGACCTCGCGATACACGCGAGCAGAGAGCACCCTCCGGGCGATTCCACGATTATACCCCCTCACTGCCTCAAGGGAGAAAATACTGTCCGAGTGTGCCAACTCGGAGTTCAAACAGGCGGGAGTCCGTTTCCCCAAGCAGCTGCCGGTCAGGCCAGGGATGGACAAGTCCAAATACTGCCGTTTCCACAAGAGTCACGGCCATACAACGGAAGAGTGCATCCACCTCAGAGATGTCATAGAGATCCTCATTCGCGACGGCCATCTGAAGCAGTTCGCAAAAAAGAAGGACGCTCCCCGGCAAGAGTCCCAGGAAAGCAAAAAGGTCGCAGAGGAAATTCTGCCCTCCGACGATACCAACGTCCAGGTCGCAATGTCCGTGACTCGACCAGAAGACTTTCGCATCTCGGACGATCTGCTCGTCTCCACATACCTCGCTGCCAGCAGCCCATGGGAGGCCTTCCCGTCGGCCATGGTGATCTCCGGGGGTGGATTCAACAAGGTCACAGTTGGCTCGGTCAAAAGGAGATTCGACCAACTGATCAGCAAAAGCTCCAACGAGGTCACCACGCTGGACACCACGCACAAAGGGTCCGCTCCCATTTCCTTCTACAAGGAAGAACTCCTCGGCGGGGCACCGGATTCGAACATCCCACTGCTTATCCGGGCAAGGATGGCGAATTTCGATGTCCGAAGGATACTCGTGGACCAGGGCAGTTCGGTTGACATAATGTACAACCACCTGTTCGAGACATTGCAGCTGAACGACTCTCACCTCACTCCATACGTCGGATCCGACCTGCAAGGGTTCAACGGAGCGGTGACAAAGCCCCGAGGTTACGTAGAGCTCATCGTAACCTTCGGTTCAGAAAAGACAACCCGAGCAATCAAGGCACAGTTTCTGGTAATCGATTGCCCGTCACTATACCAGTACATCTTCGGAAGGCCAACCCTGGCAGAGTTGATTGCAATACCTTCCACCGTACATCTCAAAATGAAGTACTACACTTCTGAAGGGATGGTCGCCACCCTCCACGGCGACATCGAGGCTGCCCACCGCTGCTTTGAAGCAGCGTCAAAGGGACTTAACACCATCTCGGCGAAGCCAAGAGCATCTGGTCGTCCCCACCTGCCCAGCAGCTCCGAGCAGCCAAGACCACTCCCCCAGGTCGAATCAATCGATCTAGACAGCCGGTTCAGCGAAGAAGATTGCGCAAAGGTTCCGACACCGTCGGGCATTAAGTCCGACAACTGCGGCCATCTCCTACGACCTGTCCCAGATGGCAACTTCGAGATCGTTCCGTTCGGAGAAGACCCCCAACGGGGAGTGAAGATAGGAGCAGATCTGCCCGACCTGGCCAGAAGACAGCTGAAAGCGTGCCTCCGCGAAAATGCAGACCTGTTCGCGT
This sequence comes from Lathyrus tuberosus, assembly GCA_022829125.1. NCBI lineage: Eukaryota > Viridiplantae > Streptophyta > Magnoliopsida > Fabales > Fabaceae > Lathyrus > Lathyrus tuberosus. The sequence goes on from JALAZF010000179.1 coordinate 3,203,135, forward strand.
GGAGTGCTGCTGAGATGCCCGGATTGGACCCCTCTGTCGCCTGCCACCAGCTCACGATCGACCCAACCGTCAAAGTCGTTGCCCAGCGCAGAAGGAAGCAGTCCCCGGAGAAGACAGAAGCCGCGGAGAGAGCTGTCAAAGACCTTCTAGAAGCTAGGTTTATTTCCGAGGCCAAATATACTACATGGCTCTCTAATGTTGTACTTGTACGAAAAAATAATGGCAAATGGAGGATGTGCGTTGATTACACTGATGTTAATAAGGCCTGTCCGAAGGACGCCTACCCCCTCCCCAATATAGACAAACTCGTAGATAATTCGGCCGGTTTTAAACTTTTATTGTTCCTCGACGCCTACTCGGGCTATAACCAAATACCTATGGCCGCGAGCAATAAAACTTACACAGCCTTCATGACCGAATCGGGTAACTATTACTACAACGTAATGCCCTTCGGACTGAAGAACGCCGACGCTACATACCAACGAATGATGAACAAAGTCTTCCACAAACAGATAGGCGATATGCTCGAGGTATACATGGACGACATGATCGTCAAATCCCACGAGGAAATAGACCATGTCGGCCACCTCCGCAAAATTTTCGAGCAGGCAAGGAAATACCAAATGCGTTTCAACCCGGAGAAGTGCACATTCGGGGTACGGGCAGGTAAGTTCCTCGGTTTCTACCTGACAGAACGAGGAATAGAAGCTAACCCCGACAAGTGCCGGGCATTCTCCGAATTCCCAACGCCCACGTCTAAAAAGAAAATCCAATCCCTCAACGGAGTACTGACCTCGCTATCCCGCTTCGTCGCAAAGTCCGCCCAGCACGCCCTTCCTTTCTTCAAGCTCTTGCGGAAAGAAGCAGCATTTGAATGGACCGAAGAATGCGAGGCGTCCCTCCTCCACTTGAAACAAGCTCTATCGGAACCGTCCGTGTTATCACGACCAGATACCGAGGAGGTTTTGTTCCAGTACCACGCCGTCTCCGCCGAGGCCGTTAGCGCCGTTCTCATCCGCGAAAATCCTAGCGGGCAAAAGCCGGTATATTTCACGAGCAAGGCACTGCAGGACACAGAATTGAGATATCAACAGATAGAGAAGGTAGCATTGGCCCTCGTCAACACTGCCAGACGACTAAGACACTATTTCTTGGCCCTCACGATCGTGGTGAGGACCGATCAACCCATCAAGCAGCTACTGGGACGACCAGACATGGCCGGGCGAATGCTCAGATGGTCGCTAGACCTGTCCGAATTTGACGTCCAGTACGAAAGCAGGAAAGCTCTTAAAGCCCAGGCCCTGGCCGATTTCGTAGCAGAAGTGACCTTTTCAAACTCCTCGCCCCACGTGACAAATAGATGGACCATCTATATGGACGGGGCATCCAGCTCGAGCGGCAGTGGGGCAGGCGTAATTCTGGAAAACGACGAAGGGACCATAGTCGAGGCTTCTCTCACATTGTCTTTTCCCACGTCAAACAATCAGGCCGAGTACGAAGCCTTCCTCGCCGGGCTACGCCTAGCCGAAGACCTGGAGGCCGAGGAAGTCATCATCTGCACGGACTCGCAGCTCGTAGCCAACCAGGTGTCCGGGGAATATCAAGCCAAAAACGACAGTCTCTCCGAATACCTCACCCTCGTCAGAGAAAAGATGTCGAAATTTAGAACAGTAGAAGTAAGACACATTCCACGCGAACACAACGTACGAGCAGACGTATTGTCAAAACTGGCAAGCACCAAGAGGAAAGGCGGAAACAGGTCAGTCATCCAAGAGATACTTCCCCGGTCAAGCATCACTAAGGGATCTTCGACCCTACACGTACACGCGATCGGGGATAGCGATTGCTGGATGACTCCCGTTTACAACTACCTCACCAGGGACGAACTCCCAGAGGATCCCAAGGAGGCCAGCACCATCAAACGAAGGGCCTGCTCGTACGTTATCCTCGAAAACAAACTCTACTGGCGGGGCTTCTCCATCCCACTTCTTAAATGCATAGAAGAGGAGGTCGTCCCCCACGTATTGCGAGAAATCCATGAAGGCATCAACGCCCAACACCTCGGAGGAAAGTCCCTTTCCCGTAAGGCCCTCCGAGCAGGGTACTATTGGCCGACCATGCAACAAGACGGCAAGGAGCATGTGAAGAAATGCGACAAATGCCAACGACACGGGGATATGCACCTAGCTCCGACAAACGAACTAAAAAGCATGACCTCCCCGTGGCCATTCGCCTGGTGGGGCCTGGACATCCTAGGACCCTTCGTGACGGGGTCCAGCCAAAACAAATACCTGATAGTGGGCGTAGATTACTTCACAAAGTCGATAGAAGCAGAAGCTTTAGCCAAGATAACAGCGCTCAACATTCTGTGCTTCTACAAGCGGAACATCCTTGCCTGGTTTGGGATCCCCCAAGCAATTGTCACGGACAATGGAACACAATTCACAGACAAAAAATTCCAAGACTTTGTCGCACACCTCGGAACGAGGCAACACTTCGCTTCCGTGGAGCATCCCCAAACCAACGGGCAAGCAGAAGCGGCCAATCGTGTCATACTGCGCGGCCTCAAGCGAAGACTGGACGAAACAAAGAAAGCCTGGGTCGAGGAGCTTCACAGTGTCCTATGGGCATACCGCACCACTCCCCAGTCCACCACCGGGGAAACACCTTTCTGTTTGGCATATGGCACCGAGGCGGTCATACCCATCGAAATCCACGTACCGTCCAGGAGGACGGAATCACCCCTGGACGAGGAAATGAACGACGAAGCGATAAGAGAGGAGCTCGACCTCGTCGAGGAAATCCGAACAGGAGCAGCCCTCCACGAGGCATCTCTCAAGCAAAAAATAGCGATCAGGCACAACGCCAAAGTCTTGCGACGGGAATTCGACGTGGGCAGCCTCGTCCTGCGAAGAAACCACAAGGACTCCCGCGAAGGTAAACTGGCGCCCAACTGGGAAGGACCATACCGAGTCCGCGCCAAAACGGGGAACGGCGCATACTTCCTCGAAAAACTCAACGGGGAAACGCTCCCTCTACCATGGAACGCTGAAAAACTTAAGCAATACTACAGCTAAAAGGCACAAGAAGCTTCCTCACGTCACAAGGCTGTCTAACGACCATCACGCTCATCCAGGTACAACGACGCGTACGTACAAAGCGGAATCCCGCTCAAATAAATGAGTCGGAGCTCCGCTCGTCGGCGGTCCTCGATCGAGCACCGCCTTCGCCCAAGTACCATGATTGCCAGAACCCCAGCTCGCGATGGGACGTTCATGCCGCGACCTCAGGCCTCAATCGCGACCTGAGATTCGCAACCTCGCCAGGATCTTCCCCGGCTGTTCGACCAGTTCCCCACACTGGTGAATTCATAACGCAACGAGCAATCTGTCAAAAATAAGCCTTGTTGACAAACACACCCTCCGACGGCCAGTCACGCATACACAACTAAAACAAAATACAACAGTATAAACAGAAGTTGTATAAATTAACCGGGCATTAAATTAAAAGGCCACAAGGGCCAAAGATTGTGCTTGTTACATTAAAAAGGGGCCACGCCCCCAGAACAAAAATAAGATTACAACGGGTTCAACGGCACGCAGGCCGGACAAGATACAGCTAAGCAACAAAAACTCTTCAGTCTTCCACACGCTCGGTTGACGCTGCTTCAGGCCTCGGCTCCTCCACGGGCTGCTCCTCGATATGTTCCTCGGGAGTATCGAGAACAGACCCTCGGGCAGGACAATGCGTCCACCCTCCACACGAGCTAGGTAGTGAGTACCCCCGGTCGAAATCTCGAGCCCAGGGTTCAACACTCGCAACTGGGCCACCGCACTATCAAAAGACTCCGCGGCCACAGCAATACCATCATCCTCGGCCTGCAGAATGCCAGCGACCAGCTCTGGCCGAGTCTTCAACACTCTTATCTCCTCTGGTTCGTCATCACCTGGGGCATTGGCCGCCATCAACTCCGCGTTCAACTCCTCGGACGCCTTCTTCTCCGACTTTAGCTTGGTAACTTCCTCCCTCAGCGTTATCGCCTCTTCCTCGGCTTTCTTCTTCGCCTCACGGGCATTCCGGACCTCCTCCTTCAGCGTCGCTTCGGAGGCCCGAGCAGCAGTAAGCTCAGCCTCGAGCACGTGGTCCCCCTCAGCGTACACAGCTGCCATCTCGAGCATCCTCACGAGGGCAGAAGCATCCCTGGCCACCATCGCCCTTTTGCCCACGCGATCCATGTTCCCCAGGCTAAGAGATTCAGCCCGAGGAACAACCAAGGTATTACCCTCAAAGAACCTCATATCGTTGATGCACGGAGGAAGTTCGAACTTCCCCTTCTCAACTGCCCCCCTCAGATCCACCGTATCTGTTGTCCGGAGGCACTTCTGTCGCCAGACCAAAGGCAACGGAGAATCCCGCGGACAGGGAGTGGGAGAACAGGAGGTCCCCGGAGCAGTTTGAACAGGGGGAGGCGCACGAGCACCAACAGCAGTCCGGATCTTGGAGGGGGTCGCTCCGGCCTTACCCCTCGCCATAGCGTTCCTCACCACACGGTCACGGGCTTGAGGCATCTCACCTGCACAACGAAAACAAGCGCGTCAGAAATGAGGAAGAAAGAATAGCAAATAAAGTCTAAGTAACTAAATCTACCGAGCAGCGCCGTGACATCCGCAGAAGTCTTGCACTCCAGCAGTGCCTTGACGGGGATAAACCGGCGCTCGACCCTTTGACTGCCATCCTCCTCGAAGATAGGATTACCCTTGCTCGTCCAACAGGTCGCGAGCTGAAAGGAGTTGACCCACTTCACCAGGGTCTCGTAAGACGCGGCATCCTGCCCGCGTAAAGCACTCGGCTCAAAAACATAGGCACTGGGCTTCTTTGAGAAGTGGTCGGGCGTCCAGCGGATTGGGAACTTGTACACTCTCTCCCCAATGTACTTCCCTTCCTCGTTAATCAACTCATCCCCATTCTCATCACATTCCACCTCCCAGCAGTACGTGATGTCCTTAGTAGCTTCGGACAGAGGCTCGACGATGTAGTACCGTCTCTTGAAGTTTCGGATGGACTCCGAGAACGGCTTGAACAGTTTTTTGGGCTGCTTCAAAGAGACCCATCCGTACCTCTTCCCCGTCAGCTGCCGCTGTAGGTGGAAAACAGCAAAGAACAGAGGGATGGTGAGCCCCAAAGTAAGGTGCTCGCACACCAACTCAAAAGCCCGTATAAAGGCCAGCGAATTGGGGTGGAGTTGGGAAGGCGCCAGCTTCAGATGATGGAACACCGACCGCTGGAAGTCAGTGAAGGGCAACCTCATCCCCAGTTCTTTGAAGACGTATTCGTACATCCCGAAGCAGTCCCCGAAGCTCGAGCATATCCGCTCGCCCACGCTAGGCAGAAGCACCCTCCATTCACCTGAAGGCCCCACCTCAGTAAAAGCGTCCGCCGCAAACCTCGCAAACGTGGAAGTGTGTTCGGAAGGCTCGGCCACCTCCCACTCTTCCGGGCAGAACGCGTCTACGTCCTCTTCCATTACATCTTCCTCCACGACCCCCAGGTCATCTCCCTCCTCGGCATCACTCGCTTCCCCCTCGACGTCGCTCGAGGAATTCGAAGTCGACGAACTCGTGGACGCAGAACTCGAGGCCGTTGCACTGCTGCTCTCATCGGAGACAGTTTCTTCGGATGTAACGGGTATAACCTCCCTCTCGGGCTCCATCACCACTATGATCACCTGAAAAAGCAGAGAAAGGCAGTGAATTCGACAGGAAATCAAATCCACCCTTCCACCGCTAAGACAAGTTAAAGGGCGCGCGAAAGGCTAGGGACAACGTCCCCGGCCTAGGCCCCAACATCGAGCAAAGAAGAACAAGGCATCCCCGCGAAGAGATGCCCGAGACATGTCAACTTCCTACGAGTAACCTCCCCGCGGATATGCCCAGATTCCGTTGAAGCTCAGCCAGGAATCGCACAATTCCACCGGAATCTGGAAACATTCTACTAGGAAACTTACCAAGTACCCCAGAAAACGATAAGACGATGTGGTCACAACTCACAACCACCACGTGGACCACCACGCCCACCTAGCGCACTACCTACTCCGGCGAGATGCTTGGCGCAGCAAAAGGGCAAAACCACCGCCCACCACCAACACTCGCCGGAAATCTACCTATCTTGTCATCTAAAACTAACCCTAGCCACATGCAACCTACCACTAACAACAAGAGGAAGCAAAACAAACAGAAAATATGAAAACTTACTTGATTTTACTGGAAGAAAAGCAACTGCTCGAAACTTGTTGCGGTGGCCGGTTGCCTGGAGCCGATGACAGACGAGAACAAAGGCGGCGACGGGGAAGAATCAGAAAGGGAAAAGTGAAAAATGGGACGGTTTCCCCCATTTTATACCAAGAGGCACGTGCACACACGCGTCCGTAGGTAATAATGACGACCCACTAGCCATGATTACCTACTTAACTGCTACACAGGTCTCGATGCACACGTGGCGACCCAACGTTTCCCATTCCATCTGACGCATCACCTCCCTGAATACCGGGCAAGAGGGATTCGACCACGAGCATCGCAGACACGGAGAACCACGAGCACCTCGGGACAATCGTCCTCGTATCCAACGACGACTTCATGATAGTCCCCCGGGACAACAAGGAGTCCTTAAGTCATCACTCCCATGCTCGAGAGCAACGACTTGGGGGGCTCCTGTTCTGGACTGGACCAATGGATAGAATTGGCCCAATAAGCCTCTGCTACAGAGCGGCCCAAATCGCCTAAGTCCAATCCGCAGGAGGGTAAAAGTTACCTTTCCGTCCCTCCTACCAAGCAAGGAACATAACGTTCCTCCCCGGACATTCTGCCCAACGTGCACAGCTTCAGTGCTCCCCGACAGCCATGGGCAGATGCCCGAAACTAAGCATATGCCCGACATAACGGCTAGTTTCGGACACCCTGCCCGTCATAACGGCTAGTTTGGGCAGCGACCGATTCTTTAGGGAAAACGGTTATTTCGCCCCGAAAATAGGACCGTTAGCCACGCGCTCAGAGCCTTATATAAACCCTCTCACTTGAGAGGGTCAGGTATCAAATATTCACCCTACGAACTAATACTTTGTACTTGCCCCTTTCTTCTGACCCTTTCTTACTTGAGCGTCGGAGTGCCTTGCAGGTACACCACCACCTCTCCTCAATCACTTACCGGACAGCCAGTGCGACCAGCACCCAAACGGACACCTCCATAACGACCAGCCCGCGTGGACCCGTTCGAGCACATCGGATCAGTTACCTAGTTCTAGAATTTAGAATGTATTAGAACTTTTTGTCTTTGTACAAATGAAAATGTTGTTTCTTGTTACAACTCTATTGATTGCTTGTGTCATTTAGGTCCAAAAACCACAAAAGTGAGAAACCTCCGTGTAATACTAAATGCATAGGATTGATGATGAATGTTGTTTTATACTTATAATTCATGCTTTATCTTGCTTGTTGTTTTGAAATTGTGGAAACATAGAAATGATCAAGGCAATGTTTGTGCACTTTGAGTATAACCACCATTCCAAAAACACTTCAAGTCACCTTGTGAGTGTGCGCGTATTTGAAACCTCTTTTGAGCCGAAATGAAATTTTTGTTTGAATCATGAACCCAAATTTAACCCGTTTTGAAGAGCATTTAAGCTAAGCTTATGGCAATGTTGAAGTTGGAGAGAATGATTTATTTTGAAAAGAGAAAAAGGATTTGGTGATACAATGCATTCTAAGACAAAGAAATTGAAAAAAAAAGAAAGAAAAAGAACAAAAAGAAAAGAAAATCAAAAGAAGAGAATGCATTGTGAAAGAAAGAAATAAGGATTGAACAAGATCGAAAAGTTTGAAAAAAGAAATGCTCTTCATAGTCTTTACCCTTTCTTGTTTCAATGGCCGTGTACATATGTCCCTTGTTTTTAACCCCGGCCAAGTTACAACCGATAAAAGTCCTTAGTGATCTTTTGCTTCTATGATTTCTTATGTGATCGGTTAGATATTGTATGAATTGCTTAGTATTTGCATCATTTGTCATTCGAGCGAAATTGCCCCGCGATTGCAAACGCGTAAATTTCCTTCAATCCTTTTTCGAAGAGGAGTGTTAGAGTGGCATAAGCATGATGATTTAGTTGTCTCTTGAAACATTGTCTGAGATTTGTTTTAAGAATCAAGTTCTTTTGCATTGTCGATTCTAGGATTGTGTAATTGTGTTTTGTTATAATTGTTGTTTATTTGAGCCATTTATCCTTTCTTGGATTGAATCAAATGCTCGAGAAAATCCTCTTGTTTTCAATAAGAGGCATACTTTGCTTGAGGACAAACAAAGAGTTAGTTGGGGAGAGTTTGTTAGATGTCAAATATGTTATATATTTGTATTTGATACTTGGCATTTTTCAAAACTTTCTTGTTTTAATTAAGGATTTTATTAGTGAATTGTTGTTGTTCTTCAAACATTATATTTATACCTTTGGTGCTTGTAATATGTGTGCTATTGTGCAGGAAAAGGCACTAATTGATCAAAGATTTAAGATACAAAGAGATGATGCAAGCTGCCAAAGAAAGAGGAAAACAACAGCTGGTTCGCTTTGCAAACTCTGGCGAAGTCCCCAATGAACGTTCGCTTTGCGAACTCTGGCGAGGTCTCCAGCGAATAGCTCCAGAATATGGCATAAGCAAAAGGAGATAAAGTTTGCTTTGCGAATGTTTTTGCGAGTAGTTCGCCTTGCGAATGAAACGTTCGTTTTGCGAACCCATGAAGACAGTCAAGGGCGGTTTAACTTTCAGAAGGCACTTAAGGTGCCATTTTCTTCATTCGCTAGGTGAATTGATCATTCGCAGTGCGAATGCATCAGATCCCAAGTGCATTATAAATAGATTTTTACACTTTCTTGGGATCATAACTTCACCTTTTCACACTAAAACATTATTTTCTGAGTTTTGATCATCCAAGAGAGATTTTTTACATAGAGAAGCTGGAATCGCATCCGATCTCGATTATTCGACGCGGATGCTCTTTCATCTCCTCAAGAAACTTGTGATACAAGCTACCATGACTATGTGTAGCTAAACACATCCTTGTGTCAAGATTAGTGGTAGGTAATCCATCATTTTGTATGTATTGATCTTGGTTGTAAGTTTATGAACTTTGTTGATGATAAATATAGAAGAAAAACTTTGTTTACATGGTTTATATTTTGTTTAATTCATGTTCGAGAGAAATGTATTAAACTTGACCTGAGTTTCAATCCTTCAATAATCATAAGGCTAGAGATAGTTTTGAAAGTTGATGTTCATAAATATTGAACTTGAATGTTATCATATTGGTAGTTTGAGTGAGAGATCGTCAAAGGATCAATATGATAAATCTCACAACAAGTGTTCGAGAGAAACTTGTTGAGAGGATACGTGGTTATATTTGTTGCTAACGAGTTCACACGCTTTATCGAGTTGATACATACGAAACAGATTATTGAACGCTAGTCTTGGCATGTTTTTACCAAACCCTAAAACCAATCTTTTTACCGTTGAATTCTAAATTTTATGCAAACGTTACGAAACGAAAAACCAACCCTTTGCTACTATAAAGTTTGAAACGCTTTTGACTATCGAAATACAGCAATATACACAATCTCTCTGGATACGATAAAACACCCCCGAAATACTTTTCAACATTACCCGTACTAGATTTCTACCTAAGACTCTCCTAGGTATGAGACCCTTCTCAATTCCCTTTCAATCACAGCAGTGACTGAAAAATTACAACTCAATAAACTGTCCAACTCAGGTATTCACACAATACAAGATAGGCTCACAAAAGTACAAACCCTAGTACTCAATAACAACTGTATATCTTTAGTGACTATTCTAGATTAAATCCATTCTATTTATATTACAAAACAGAATTGGATTTGGGCTTCAGAATCGCAGCAATTCACCTCCATAGAATTTGCGACCTATTCTTCTCTAGAATAGTTTCTTCAATCCTAAGTTTCCAAAAATGTCTCCATACTCGGAAACATCATATTCCTTTTAGAATCAGAATCTCTGATTCCTCAATCTCAAATGCCACCTAGGACCAAATCATATTCCAATCACACCTGGAAAACAGACACAATTATTCCAAACTGTAACAGACAAAGATGTCGAATCAACATGATAGGACATCTTGTTTAACACCTTAACCTGTAGTTATTTCATCATGTCAGGACGTCTTGTCCAACATATTTCTGCTAAGTTAGTTTTTCCGAAATTGATGCCAACCTCAATTGCTTGGACTCATCAGGTACGGTGCACTTAAGTGGAATACGGATTGTGGTAAGGTACCGTGTGCTTAAGTGATATACGGTACATCATAAGATATGGTGTGCGTGCACTCAAGTTGGATTTTTAGCTTGCAGCCCACACAAGTAGTTCTATAAATATAACCCTTGTGCAGAAGCACAAACATTTGATGAAAATTCAGTTGTGAAACCCTAGTCGTATTTTACTTCTCTCTATCTCTCACTCAAAGCCTTTAATCGTGCCATCTAGCACTAAGACTGAAGGAAGTTGTTCGTGTGGACTGAGTAGAGGCGTTGTTCATCGTACATTGCTCGTGATCATTCCTTCGATTCAGAATCAAAGGTTTCATTGCCACAAGAGGTAACCATTATATCATTGATCATGATCTTTCATAAGGATCATTAAAGGGAAATTTTAATTTCCGATGCATTTTGAATCGCGATTTCCCTTCGCGATGGGAAGTTCACGCCGCAAACTCAAGCCACAAACGCGACCTGAACTCCGCCCTCATGCCCGAAAGCTACCCAGGCCTTTCGATCAGTTCCCTTCACTGTCGAACACAACTTGTCGAGCAAACCCTGAGACCATAAAATCGTTTACTAAAATAGCCTCGTCGCCACAGGCACGGATATCGAGCAGCATTTTGACACTTAGCAAAAATAAAGAAAAGTAAAAACATGCACGAAAACAAATCATACATAACCGACCACATTGGCTTAAAATAAACATTATAATAAGAACGGCCACAAGAACCGCGATTGTGTTTGTTACATTACAAAGGGGCCAATCCCCATACAAAAATATAAATTACAAAAACACGACACGCAGGCCGGAAGTACAACTAAAAGTGAAATCACTCAGCCATTGGCTGAGACTCTTCACAGGCCAGCTGCTCTTGTTCCTTACTAAATTGAAGGAATTCGGGGATGACGATTTTGCCGTCTACCACACTGTGGAGGAACCTGGTCCGCTCTGTGGACAACTAAACCCCGGGGTTCACGATCCTCAGCTGCTCCACAGTATTGTTGAAAGCATCCTCGGAGATACCCACGCAATCACACTCCGCCTGGGAAATATGGGCAACCAGCTCAGCTCGAGTCTTCAAACTCTTCACTTCCTCGCTTTCGTCCTCAGCAGGAGCAGCGGCGGGCCTCAATTCCTCGACCAGGTCCTCCGCAACTTTCTTCTCCGCGGCCAGAGTATCCTTCTCCCCGTTGACCTTAGCCAGCTCATCCTTGTACTTTTTCACTGCCTCCTCGATGGTCCTGGCCTGCACCTCCTGGGACTTCTTCATTTTCTCTTCCAAGACCGCGTTCGCGGCCTAGGCCTTCTTCAGCTCGGTCTCTTGAAGTGCACACTCCTCGGTGTAGACCACCGCCATTTCCAGGACCCTTATCAGGGCAGTAGTATCCTGAGCCAGCATCGTCCTCTTGCTCGGACGATCTGTAACACCCTTTTTCTACCTCACAAATATTGCCGCATATTAAACACAATATCATAGTAAAGTCAGAATTCACCTCAAAGGGTGCACATTTCTCAATTATTCAAAACAACAAAATTGCTCCGTAAACAACGGGTTTTTCCTCAAAATAAATAAAAAGCCATGAAATAAGCAGCGGAACCATCATAACCACAAAAATCCCACAAAAGGGTTTTTAAAATAAAACCATAGTCATCAAATAACAACAAAATAACAACTCAACATGTTTCGACTCAACGACCCAACCCGATGTTACACTATCAGAGCAAGACCCTCTACATCGACCAAAAGCAACATAAACTTCAAAGGTCCTCGAAGGCATCCACGACTAATCCTGATCATCTGCACGTTACCCACATGGAGGCAACATTCAAGCAGGCAGGGTGATTAATCACAATTCATTATAATCAACATAAAAACAAGATATGCATAAAATGGCGTCATCATCATATACAACATCATCAGAGTCATCACAAGGCAAACATCAAAACACAACATCATAATTATCAACAAATGCCACATAAATGCAATGCATAACAAGACTCATGCATGTGGTACTGTCGTACCTCAAAAAATACGATCCTCGCGATGGACGCGGAAAAAACTGTTTGAAACAGAGTCACCACCGAACTTTATTCATTCCAAGGGAGGAATAGGAAAATATCGATAAAACCTTTAAAGGATAAGAAAATGGTCATCGCAACCAAATTCGGGTTCGGGAGTCGGTTACGCAAGAGGGAAGGTATTAGCACCCTCTACGTCCGTTGTACTCAACGGGAACCTCTTGATTCGATTCGTGAGAAAGTTAGTTAGGTTTGTTTGTTTTCTTCTAAGACATATATTATTTTCTAATGGGGAAATGGGTGGTTTTTTATTAGGGTGCTCGGCAAGGATTAGAACCCTTGTGCCTACGTATTCCCTCGTGCAATGGGAAAGTCAGGGCATTCGTAGTTCGTGGGACTATGGTTGGTTGGTGTTTTTTAAACGAACTAGTGTTTAATTTGCATTCTAACTGCTGAACATTGGCTTGTCTGCTCACTAGGGGAGGCTGAAGCACTAGTTTACATGCGCGGAAGAATGGACTAAACAATGTTCTTTACGAAAAGTTGTGTGAATAAGGATTAAGCGTGTTAAAGATTTGATTAATAAAAAGAGTTTGATTTATATAGGTCTTAGGGTTTCAGTTGCGTAGGAAGCGTTTAGTTTATTAAGTATTTTAGAGGAAGAATGACGATTATTCGATAAACGAGACGTCGGCCTCGCAACCAATTAATCGAGGCATTACTGAGATGCTAGATCTCAACGACACCTTTTTCATTCTATTAATTATGAAATCATGTTTGTTGGACAATGGGCTCCCTTTGTCCACATAATTAGGGCAAGTGTTTTAGGAACGAAAGATTGGAACGAACACAACCCAAAGCGTGCGCCTCAAGAGCGTTCGTTCAAGGGCCCAAGAAGTGCTAGACCTCAAGAGTCCACTACTTTCGTAATTTAATTAGGAAAATGATTTGAATTTGATTAGAGTATCTGGATTATATACGTTTAATTGGATTAGGGTTTGAATTAATTAAAAGTTTTTTAGGAGGATTAAGTGTTTAATAGGATTGGAAGCTTTCTTAAGTTTTTCGGGAATAGAAGATCGGAACGAACACAACCCAAGGCGTGCGCCTCAAGAGCGGTCGCTCAAGGACCCAAGGAGTGCTAGACACCAAAAGCTCACTACTTCCATAATTTGATTAGGAAAGAGTTTAGAAATATTAACCTAAATATTTTGTAATTTAATTTGATTTAAGAAAAATTATTTTTAAAGGTTAAGAAATTAATTAGATGAAGTATTTTAATTTGAGAAAAGATTGTATTTTTAAGAGTTAAGTGTTTTTTATTAAGATTAGATATTTTATGTGTTTTAAAATGATTAAGATGTAAATGGATTATGATTTTTAATTTAATAATTGCAAATGTTAATTATATTTTGATTAATCAAATATTAATTGTTTTACGTATTTTTTATAAACGAAAGACGAAATGAACACAACTCAAAGCGTGCGCCTCAAGAGCATTCATTCAAGGACCCAAGAAGTGCTAGACCTCAAGAGTCCACTACTTTCTTAATTAATTAGACAATAGTTTGAATGGTCTTATATAAAGAAATTGAGTAATTACTTAAGATTTAATTAAATAAATGTTATTTAAGTGTTGAATAATTATAAATAAAACTAACAATTAATCACTTAAGTATTTTAATTAACACAAATTTATTTAATTGGTTAATAACAAGATAGGAATAATATTGTAATTAATCCTTGAGTTAATTAAATCTTACTTAAATGAAAATATTCTAAACCTATTTCTTAACAATGATATTAGGCCCAATGGCCTTATAATGATCAGCAAAAACTAAAAATTAAGAAAAATGGGCTAGCAATATAAGAAAATGGGGGGGTGGATTTAGTGAAAAACTCCAGGCCCAACCCAGAAAGAGCCCACACGCTGAGGAGTCTACCATAGACCCTCAACACATCTGGGGTGTCCAGCAGCTAGTGAGTCAATCCTGACTCCAGATCAAAGGGGTGCAAAACGAGTGCGCACGGTGGGAACATGATAAGGTCATGCATGGAATCATGTGGATCAAGCAAATTACCGGTGACATGTGTTCTAGAGGGAACACGTGTCACCGGTACGGTGACTCCAACACAACAACCTGACAATGGAGAATAAAACAAGGAAAGGGTGGAAACGAGATCACTTCTTCTGATCTCCTCTCTCTCTAAACTTGGCTCTCTCTCCCCTCTCAAATTTGTTCTCGTCAGAAACCTAAAATCGGCCGGAGAAGCGGCGGCGCGCGGCGGCCGCCACCGTCTTCTCCGGCGACACCACCTCAAAACCTTAAGCAACCTACACTAACCCCCCTCATATTTTCATGCTCTTTCCAAATCCATCCCTAATTTCTCCTAAATCCAATTCTAAACCTTCAAATCGGACTACCCTAAATCAAACCCTAAACCAAAAGTGAACAAGAATGCAATCAGATTAATATAAGGCAAAGCAAAACACAAGCATCAACAACATAGGCGTACGAGGATTCAAGTTAAGGAAGGAGGAAACAAAATTTACCACTTGAAGAACAGATTTCTGAACAGCTTCAGGTATTCTTCTCCTCACTTGCTCTTCTTTTGTTTCTGCGAAGCTTGTTGTTGATGTTGTTGAATAGGCTAGGGTTTTTTAGCTCATAATCACTTAGAATTTCAACGAGAAATTCTAAGTGTGTAATGATTTTTTAGAGCTTTAGTGGGTGGTTATGGAGTGTTTGAGAGTCGAAACTTTTTTTTAGGGTTCTAGCAATTTCAGATTTTCCCCCGTCCCCCTTTCTGTGAATTGAAGCCTCATTTTTATAGCAGAATTTCTAGGGTTTAGTAATTTGAACTTTTCTGAGGAATCTTCATTTCCATCCATGCCCTTTAACAACTTTTTTATGCTAAGAAATGTTTTTCCATTTTGGTGAATTCTGTGGTTTCTGAATTTCTCTGTTATTACTTTCTTAGATTCAGAATTTGTTTTTGTCCAAATTATGAAATCTCTCTATCTACTGCACTTTCTGAATTTCTGCCTTTGTTTTTGTCTGCTTGTTCAGACTGTACTTGCTGAACTTTTGCATTTGAACTTTGATTTTTCATGTTAATGCTTTTCTGCAAGGGGCCTGTAGTTCTGAACCATTATCTTTTAAAATGAATTTTGACCCTATAATGCTACTTTGTGTGGTCTCTATATTGCTCTGAAATTCTGTTGTTATTCTGAAGTGGTTGTCTTATTCTAAAATTGAGCTTTGTGCTGAAATGTTTTGAAAATCTTTGCACCTTGCTATGAAATAGGGCATGGATGTCACAAAGAACATGTTATATGATGTGTGGTACTATGAACATGAGGCATGATTTATTTATGGATGGCAAGAACTGAAGTTTGGAACTTAAATTGTGACCATAAAGTTGTGATGTAGTCTTAGCAAAAATTGGTTCAATGGTTTAGGATGAACTTGGTTTGATATGAAAAATGAAATTATTTTAGATTGGAATGATGCTTTGGTTGAAAATTGGTTAGTTTTGAATTTGATTTATGATTTGAATCTTTGAATTTGAGTTTGAAGTTGGAATTGGTTTGTGATTGGAATTAAAAATGATGAATTTGGATAGATTATGAAGTGTGGACTTTTGTCTATGATTTGAATTATGATGTATGTGTGACATGGCTTGAAAATTGGTTTATGATGGTTTTGAAATCTTGGATTTGGCATGGTAGAATTTGGTTTATAAATTGGAACGGTTTTTGAATGAAATTGGTTTTGGAATTTTGAGTTAATTGGAATTGGTCTAAGATTGAATAACTTATCTTTGTTTTGTGTAGGGCAAGACATGAAGATGCATTGATGTGTGATGGAAACTTTAAGGACGATGAAGGCATATGGAGGCGTGGATAGTGAAGCGGGACACGGATGATGATGAAGCATTGAGGTGTGGTAGATTGATGAAGGGGAATTAGACGTGACAAAACAGTGGCTTGAATATAACAAAACATTTTTGTTGTAGTGAATGTGACAAAACCTACAAGTTGTAACTAAATTAAACTTGTTATCAATACATGTAGCCCCACATTATGCCAAATTATGTAGCTCTCAAATTGTTTCAAACCATGTAACTTTTAAATTATATTAAACTATATCCAAACAACAAATTGTAACATGGATAGAACAACTTCCCAATTGTGCCAAATTGTTTTCAAATCATATCCAAACAACAATCCCACGTGGTGACAAAAAGTAGCTTCTTGAATTGAACACTTGCAACCACTTTTATTCTTGATAGCATTTTATGGTAAATTGTGACATCTCTTTTGTGTAATGGCAACAAATTTGTGCTTACTTCATCCGTTCACCTTAAATTCATAATGATCAAAAGATCACAAACTTCAAAAGTTGAATTCAAATGCCAACTATATTTCTCATTAACGTCACTTGGAAAATGATTCAAAAAACCACAAGCCCAAATTCAATTCTTTTTAAAGCGAGCCTCATTGAAAACAAAGCCTCAGGGTCAATTGGAAAATGGCCTAAGTGGAAACAATAATGAATCAAACCCAATGGCTCCTCTTGACTTTTACTTTAAAGTGAAAACATCCCTCAAGTAACTTGCTAGTCACGATGAGCATCAACACTAATTCTGCATGCGCCAAACAATGATGATCATATGGACTTTCAAAACTTCATCTTAAACCTTGTTGGACAACGTCATACCTTGAGATATGCATTGTATTGCACAAAACTCTATTTGCAGCCTAAAACACACTACTTTAAACATGCACATTTTGGCCTAATGGTCCTTGAATGAAACTCAACTCATCCTTGTAATATCTGGACTTGGACAACAAAAAAACGAAAGCAGTAACATATTTTTTGGACTTTTGAATGATGGTTAGTAGATGGGATGTACAAATGGAGATTATATACAAGTGGGACAAATTTGGGGTATGACAGATGCCCCTATTTAATTGTCTTGGACCCGAGAGAATGAACTGCTGCATGACATTCATTTTTTAGGGTGAAAGTCAATTAGATATAAGAAGACCCCAAAATTTGTTCGAAAAAAGGTAATGTACTATAGAGCAAGAATTGGCAGAATGAGGTATCATGGTTCAAACTGAACCAAATAACTTGAGATCCTTTGGGTGGTCAAAGCAGTCCCTTATCCAATAAGGTTCTTCCGATGATACCAAAGTTGAATCTTTGAACAGGCAGATGATTCTCTAGGTCGTCGAAGCAGTCCCTTATCCATTAAGGTTCCTCGATGATACCAAAGCAGTATCTCTGAAGGCAGACGATTCTCTGGGTCGTCGAGGCAGACCCTTATCCATTAAGGTTCCTCGATGATACCAAAGCAGTATCTCTGAAGGTAGACGATTCTCTGGGTCGTCGAAGCAGTCCCTTATCCATTAAGGTTCCTCGATGATACCAAAGCAGTATATCTGAAGGCAGAAGATTCTCTGGGTCGTCGAAGCAGTCCCTTATCCATTAAGGTTCCTCGATGGTACCAAAGCAGTATCTCTGAAGGCAGAAGATTCTCTGGGTCATCGAAGCAGTCCCTTATCCGTTAAGGTTCCTCGATGATACTAAAGCAGTATCTCTGAAGGCAGAAGATTCTCTGGGTCGTCGAAGCATTCCCTTATCCATTAAGGTTCTCCAATGATACCAAAGTAGTATCTCTGAAGGCAGACGATTCTCTGGGTCGTCAAAGCAGTCCCTTATCCATTAAGGTTCCTCGATGATACCAAAGCAGTATCTCTGAAGGCAGACGATTCTCTAGGTCATCGAAGCAGTCCCTTATCCATTAAGGTTCCTCGATGATACCAAAGCAGTATCTCTGTGGTAAATTTGCTGGGGCATAATTGAGTAAGATTCCTGTCAGAGGAAATGTGCTGGCTCTGTAGGGGAAAGCTCACAAGAAACTTTCTAGGGTAGCCTCTGCTTGGGGAGCACTGACAACAGCTGCTGGGGATTATCATTATCAACTGCATGGTTGAAGAAGGAGTTGCTGGGGAATAGAATTCCAAGAGCACGTGCGGTGTATCAACTTTTCTTTAGAAGAATAATGCCGACTTTGATGGAGGGCTGGCCAAGATGCTTGCGAACTGATCCTGAATCCTGTTATGACATGTTGCTGGGGATGGATACGCCATGCATTGCATGATGCACGAAAACACATGCTAAGATGCAAATGTCGGGGAATCTAATGCACGTATGATATGATAGTGCTTGATATGATTATGTAATGTTATGCTAGCATGTTATGCACATGACGATGCAAATAATCGGGCGCGTCGGGGATAGGTTTCCTTGTCGTGGGTATCACCAGGTGTCGCTCCCGAAAGATTCGCATCCAACGGTACAAACGCGAGAGTGGCGCGGAAGAACAGAGTCACCAACAATGAGTATTTATCCCAAGAGAGGGAAAGGAAACACCGCATAAACCTGAGGGAAAGGAAAGAGCATGGTCTTGCGACCAAGAGGACTGGTTTCGGGAGTCGATTACGCATGAGGAAGGTATTAGCACCCCCACGCGTCCATCGTACCCGATGGGATCCATGCTTGCTTGTCTCGATCAAAGGGTGTCGTCAACTGGAGCTTCGCTGCTACTGGAAAGGAAAAGGAACTGCTAGCTAGAGAACCGGAAAAGGAAGGGAGAAAGAAAGAGAAACAAATATAGGGAAAATAAAAGAAGTGCTCGCATGGGCCCTACCCCACTGCCTACGTATCTCATCGGGAGCATGAGAATCAGAGCGACGTAGTTCCCCTCACTAGGGGTGGATTGTGTTTTTTAGAGAACGGCTTATGTCCTAGCTCAGGTGTTGCAGCTCGCTGAATCGAGACTTAGGCGTTATCGTCTTGTGAGAGAACGAGTAGGAGCGCGTTCGTACGTTGAGAGTGAGTGAGATGAGAAAAGAATTCTCGAAGGAAAAGACGTTATTGTTTGTTTGGAGTTTTTTAGCAAGAAGTGTTTTTTACAGTTATTTGTAACTTGCCTTGAACCAAAATCTTAAATACAGGAACGAATACTTCGCGCATCGTCCCCAACAGGACGTACACTAGGTATCCTAGAAGAATGAGAGGAAGCCCCTCGTTCCCCACTTCCCACATAGAAGGCTCAAGTTCAATACACGTTAACCTTTATTACGTGTCTTGAAGAAGTTTTGAGATGAGAAGAGAAGACGACACAAAGGAAACTCTAAGGGGAAACTAAGAGTCCTAAAGTTATCATGCATGGATGTCCTATGGTTAGTGAGGCTTAGGAGGAAAGACTACCTAAAACCTAGTGCTAATCCTACTACAAGCATAATCAAAAATTAAGTTGGACTAGGTAGCTCTAAAGGGAAAAAATCCAAGACTTGAACAAGTCTTGAGATTCATGGGAGGAGAAAGAGTGAAAAAGAGGAAATATGAGATGAGAAACCAAAGAGGGCAGCAAGTACATCATGCATATCACATCCAATTCATATCATTAATCATGCTTCAAAAGATCACACAAGGAAAACCCACATAAGCAAGTAAGAACAAACAAGAAAGGATGCATGCAAACTTGCATAAGAAGCACAATTAAACATCATACAATTCCGTCACAAATAAAATTAAGACTTAAACAATTCTCAAGAAAAGAAGGAGAAAGAAAACTCAAGTATGTACATGTGTTCAATCATCAACATGTTGACACAATAGAGGTACAAAGCACTTAAGTACTAAACATGATGCGCAAACAGAGCCTACTTCGAGGTAGGGCTTCAGATGTACTCAATATGCTTCTAACATGGATACAATCCTAGAATGAGGCATGAAAAATAAAATTGAGATTCTAGGGGTACCTAACGGAGAAGGTCCGTTGCCTCTTCAAAGCTCACAACAAGCTCAAGCCTCTAAGCTATTAGGCACTTCCATCAAGTAAGCAAGTCCAGTAGTCAAGCATAAAAAACAGCATCAACAACAGCGCTTCAGCACAGTACAGCAGTGTATTCCAGCAATCACCAAGAACAACATTTAACAGCTCCTATTTCCAGAACAGAACAGGTGTAATATCCAGCAGGATAGAATAGCAGCATTTAACAACACGCATGTACAGAACATCAGTGTATACATCAGCATCATTTCCTTCACTCAATCAACTTATGCACAAGGAGAAATTAGTAACATCAACCAATGAGAAATTGTAGGCAATTTCAAGCATCAACAATATCAAGCAAGCTAAGATCAAAAGTGCTAACAAGAAAACCAAAATGTTAGCAAGAACTTAATAAAAGAAAATTAATTGAAATTCTAATCAAAATCCACTAAGAATCGATTAAAGTACCAAGGTTCAATTAAAATTCAATTAGACATAGACAAAAATTAATCAAAATCTAAAATTAATCCAAGATCAAACTAATTAACATCTAACAACTCAATTAAATTTACCAAAATCTAAATTAATTAAGGTTTAAATCAAAAGAGAGAAAAACAATAGAAACAAAAATAGGAATTAGGAATAAAACTGCATCAATCCAAAATGAGGATCACATGGGCCAACGGCCCATCACCCAAACCAAAGCACATGGAGGAAAATTAAACAATGGTGTTGTAAAAAGACGCACGGGCCTCAGCAACTCAACACTCCTACGGCCCATTTGAAGATCAACAGAATGTCAAACAAAATGAACATCATCTACTTATAGCATCAACAACAAAGCAACATTCAAAAGGCAATGAATAGATCCATTATATAAAAGATAAGGTTCATTCTCAGCATTAAAAAAAACGAAATAATAAAAGGAGAGTTGAGGAACAGGGTAGAATGCTGCAATCTCCAACTCTCTCTGAACCACATCAAGTTTCATGCATTGTTGATTCGCAACTTCCATCTTCCATATCCACACAGCTCACCATCAATATGGGATCTCGACGCCAGGGAGTTTACCGCCTTTAAAAATTGATGAAACCACTCTCGATTTTCCTTCGTAGATTCAAGGTGAGAAGCTCTGCGGAGAGACGGTGCTGTGAACCGATGTCATGGCCACGAGTTGGTGAGTTCTGAGTTCTAATTCCATTAACGTGAAGATTCTCTTCTTCGATTTGAATCTCCGTTCGATTCACGTTTGGATTCAACTCAGCTTCAGATCTGCGTTCAAGATTCACGGTTTGTTGTTGTTGTTTCAAATCGTTTCTTCTATTCCATCGATGTAATCCGTTTCAAATTTCCTCTTCTTTTCCTTTCTGTCCTGTTCCAACTTGAGAGGGTTTGAATGGTTGTTTAGGGGTTGAAGATGAGTTGTTGTGTTGTAGGATGGAGGTCACGAGTTTTTGGGGTATATTCGAGGGTCCTTATTGAGTTTTGTCGGTCGTATGAAGGGATGTTGATTTGGTTCCTTGAAGGTGATTTGAAGAAGGTGGATTTGAAGATGAAAAAGAAAGGTTAATTGAGTGATATTGATGCGGATTTGAAGAGTATCCAGAAAAATGGAGAGCGATTGGCGTTATAAAGGTTTTACGATGAAGGTTTAAGAGGAATTAATGGTGGAGTAAGAACGGTTGGTTTTGAGATGTGTGGAGGCTGCGAGTTTAACAGTGAGAGTGTAGGAGAAGGTTTGAAAAAGAAATTGAAGGAGTTTTGAAGGTTGGAATCCGATGAGGAGTATTTAGATGCAGCTGAAGGTTTTTTTTTTTAAGTGAAAGTTTTTAGGTCGCTTCCTTTAGCGTGAGGTTTGCGGAATGGAATCAAAAAATGAAGTTGCGGAATCACCCCTTTGTGTATTTGCTGCCTGTATTGATTATGTAGGGCGTGGTTTTGTTGCAAATGTGGTCTGGCGTGTTGTTTCGTACAAAGGTTGTGGCTTTGTGGTGTACGAAAATTATGCAGTAGTGGTAATGGTTGTGCAAGGACGGTTTGTGGTACATGCCTGGACGTGCCTGGTTTTGCAGCATGGTCATTGGAAAAATGGTTGCGGGACACTTGCTTGTATGCAGTATTTTTGGAGTTTTTATTCTATCATTATTTTTGAACCTTTTTTTTTTGTTGTAATATGATAAATGAAAATGGGCCTTGTAATGATTTTTTTTTGGGATTTTTTTTGTAATAACATGGACTTTGGTAAAAAAGGTGGATAATGGATTAGATAAAAATGGAAATGGATAATAGGTTCAAAATGGATATTTGGATAAAATGGATTTTGGATAATGGAAATGGATTAAAAAAAAGGGTTTTTGAAAATGGATATAGGAAATGAAATTTGAATATGAACTTGGATATGGACAAATGAGAAAAATGAATTTCATGAACAATGGATATTAAATTAAATGGATAATGGATAAAATTGGTTTAGAAATGGATATGATGGATTAGATATAAGTTTAGAAAATGGATAAGAATGCATAATGGTTTTGAAATAGGAATTTGAATGTGAATAGAAAAAGGTGTATTAAGAAAGAATGGATCTTGAAAGTGAAAAGCAAAATGATAAAAAGAAGAAAAAGAATGGATTTGGTTTAGAAAAAGAAATGGTTTAAGGAATGGAAATGAACTGATTTTTTATGAAATGAATCGGCTACCACAAACCCGTACACAACCATGAACCAACTTGCCTTATTTCCCACAATCTCTTATAAAATGAACACGGTTACCACTGAACAATTTGCAACTGAAGCAACGCCGTCTGAAACCATTATCCTCTAAATCTTTGATCAAATGAATCCTCCCATGAACCCTGCTTGATAATCTGATGAAGTCTACAACTCAACCTTGAAACAAACCCTAATTCACCTTGATGTACACTGATAAATCTTGAAAAAGATGGCTTGAACTGATAAGAAATTAAACCCTGATTCATACCAATAAACCTTTGACCCAAAGCCTTTGATGATTCCTCTGGATAAGAAAACCTCAGAACTTGACGCACCTCTGAATAGGAAAATACTGATAGTAAGAAAACCTTTCGATCCCATGTCTTAGAAGACCAATGCAATGATATGATTATGAGTTAATGAAAATGCAGATGAATGCGAAACAAAAGCCAGAAAAAGGTAGGGCAAATTTTGGGGTGTTACAGCTGCCCCTATTCAATCGACTTGGACCTGAAAGGATGATAGCAACGGCTTTCAGACATCCAAGGTAGAAGGTGATTGAATACAAAAAGAACCCAAAAAATTTGCACTGTGTGGACAAAGAAAATAAATAATGGCAAGGAAGTAAAGTTTATGAGGAAGACCTTGGAACCATTGGACCCCATAGGAAACCTGTCGGGAACTGGTGAACAACCTGTCGGGAACTGGTGAAATACCTGTCGGGAACTTGTGAAATACCTGTTGGGAACTGGTTAGCTTGAACCTGTTTTGCCTATCGGGAATGGGCAAGTGTACCTGTCGGGAACTGGCAAGGTTCAAACCAAAGGGAGCGGTCGGGAACGGCTGCAGTTTATAACCAAGGCTTACCTATTGGGAATGGATAACGGGACCTATCGGGAACTGGCATGGTTAAAACTCAAAGGGAGCGGTCGGGAACGACTGCAGTTTATAACCAAAGCTTACCTATCAGGAATGGGTAACGGGACCTGTCGAGAACTGGCATGGTTAAAACTCCAAGGGAGCGGTCGAGAACGGCTGCAGTTTATAACCAAGGCTTACCTATCGGGAATGGGTAACGGGGCCTGTCGGGAACTGGCATGGTTAAAACTCAAAGGGAGCGGTCGGGAACGGCTGCAGTTTATAACCAAAGCTTACCTATCAGGAATGGGTAACGGGGCCTGTCAGGAACTGGCATGGTTAAAACTCAAAGGGAGCGGTCAGGAACGACTGCAGTTTATAACCAAGGCTTACCTATCGGGAATGGGTAACGGGGCCTGTCGGGAACTGGCATGGTTAAAACTCAAAGGGAACGGTCGGGAACGGCTGCAGGAATCCTATCAGGAATGGTTCCAAGAGACTTGCAAGTTGAGAGATATGACTCTGTGGGGAGAAAAATGATGAAACCTTTGTATCGTTTCGCAATGTCTGTCGGGGAATGAACTAGGCATTCATTCTGGCTTTGTCAATGATGTAAGGAGCAAAGTTCTGGACTCTCGCACGAGTTATCAAAACTGGCCTATGCTTCACATGCACATGTTTGAATTTTCCCGTAATGCTCCATACGAAATGGAATGCTACGCATTTTAGAGGATGTTATGCGTACTATATGCAAAATGCAAAGAGGTCCTCAGCAAAATAAATGTTGAGGAAAGGAAAGCAACTCCGTTGGGGATAACAAGCTGGATTGACTTCGCGATCGCAAACCGTACTGAGGAAGACACATTGCCCTGACCTCCTGATCTGGGCACTGACCTGACAAACCTGTTAAGGCTACTGTAGGAAGAGATAACTTTGCTAGGGAGGCATCATCTGAACCAGTCCAGTTGGGGAATAACTATAACCATAGAACTCCGCTGGGGATTAATGAGCTTACAACAAACTCTGCTGGGGAGATGTCCCTTGAGAGGATTTTACAGAAGTCCACGCCTCTTCAAACTCTACTGGGGAAATAAGCTTACCACCAACTCTGCTGGGGAGAATCACTTCAAAGTGTCTCATGCCAGGGAAAGTTTCTTAAGAGAATTTTACAGAAGATTCGTCATCTCCCAACTCTTTAACTAATACCGAGACTTGAGCTAGGATGCAGTAGTTTGGAGGCCACTCTGTTGGGGATTATAGATCTGGAATACTCCTGCCGGGGATTTCATGATGCTCCATGCTTGAGATGGTCAACCATTTGATTTTGCCCCAAGATACAAGTCTGATCTGGAGAAAACGTCCCAAGAGGATTTTACAGAAGATTCGACATCTCCAAACTCCTGGACACTTACTGAGTCTTGAACATCAGCTGCAAGGTGTGTGAAGCAACCCTACTGGGGAGTTTACAACCGTTATCAACACAGAAAAGCTTGTACCTATTGGAAGTACTGAATGAGAGGATCGATTTAACAAGATACAATACTACCCGTTTGACAACGCTGCTGGGGATCATGAAGCTCTGTAAATACGCTGGGGATGACCACCTCCAAGAATAACTCTCCTGCTGAGAAATCCTCTCTGCCTGGAGAGGAATGATCATTTGTGCCTTGTGAAGGATTTTGGCTTGAAGACGTCCTACATCTTTGCATAGCCATCCAGTGAAATCTCCACACCTGCAAACAAAAGAATGCGCACATATGCCCCCAGAGTATTCAAACACTCGAAGAGGTTTCTAGATCTTGACATAACTGCCCCAAACTGCATAATGTACAAAAGAATTTGCCTCAACAAGATTCGTAGAGATTTGCAACACTCTGCCCCAGTATACACGCTTGTGGAGAGATTTACCGGATCTCGACATAATTTCCCCAGTTCGAAGAAATTTTCTCAACATGAACGCCCCATGGTTGATTATACTCTGAAAAGACTTTCTCAACTTGAATACCCCAGCTTGGCTATATTTTGAAAATATTTCTCGGTGTGATTGTCCCAGATTGGTTACATCTCAACACAAATGGTTGGAAACGCCTTTTTCCCACATAATCTTTCAGCAACATGCCCTCTGGAGTCTCAGGCACCTCAACTTGGCTAGTTTAAGCTTCTCGACTGATGTTCATCGTGTAAGCTTCTTTGACGTCAAACAAATGTATGCAAGCAGAAAATATTTATTCTGAGAATGACTATTCAAATGCAACACATATATTAATCTTGGAGTCCTTATTGAACATATGTCGCACGACCGAGTTACGACACTTATTTTTGAAAGAAAAGGAATACGCATATGCAACACCAACAAAAATCTTATTAGCACAACTCATGGGATTCAGGAACGCTGTCTCATTGAAGTACGCCTTCAGACTAAACCCTTTTTCAATTAGGACTTTTAGGGGTTGTAACATGGCCTGGTTCACGGTTTTGAGAAAAAAGGATTTATGGCTCAAAGTTTATTGGTACCCACCCATTCTTCGTGATATTCTCCAGTCCTATGTTCAGATAATTTGACACAAGCGCTCGTCTCTCAAAAGGTTTTATGATCTTTAAAGAACCCATGCAATTGATGGTTCGAGACCTGATGAGGTTTTGGAGCAACAGTCACCCCTTTTGTCTTTTGTGTCTGGAGTCACACGCTTTGTTCTTATCGAGAATTTTCTTTGTAATCCTTTTGACTTTTCACTTTTCATTCTTTTGCTTTTTGTTCCCTAATTTTTGCCTGGACTGACTCTTTTCAATTTTCAATTTTGAAGTCCAGCGGGATGCCTTAACTTTTGCCTAAGTCACTTGCTTCCAAGATTTTCGACTTAGCAGGCTTTTTCTCTTTTTTTTTTCTTCTTTTTTTTTTGAACAAGTCGTGTGACACCGTTTTGCCTGACTTGTTTGAAAGGGTTGTGACTGTTTCACTCTTCGGTTGGTGAGGAGTAACCATTGTGGTTCTACGCCTCTTAACCTCTTGATAGTAGAAAGGAAGGTAATGGATCCTCAAATGTACACTCCTTCTGAAAGTTGAACACTTGGTCAAACTAACTGACGCATACCCTGCCCCTGGGTTAAAATTGAGGGTTTTTCGTTTTCAGAAAGAACTCCTACTACTAGGCTCAAAGGGGTTGACAAAGGTCTATCTCCTTATCTCTCCAGTGTTTGTGAATTGGAAACAATGCCTGTACATCCTTAACAGGGTTTTATCCGAAAGCGTACCATTAGAAATCTGCGTTCTTATTTCGTCATTCTCCCTCCAAGAGTTTAGACAAGAAAGGTTGGTATTGCAATGCATATAAACATGACATGAGTGCATAAAAGTAAGATACTTCAAGAACAACACATCATTGCATTAAAATCCACATTCAAACACAAACAAGTTTTTTACATGCAGACAAATGTTTAAACAAACAAAGGAAAGCTATGTATGGAAATGCAGTAAAGAAACTAATGATTGCCATTGTTGAGGAGACTTGAATCCGTCTGGACTTATTGCTTCTGATGACGCTCTTGCAATCTGGTGCTTAATCTAACAAAGAAGCTTCAATCCAAAAGGGTACCATCTGACGTGATGACCTTTGAGTCGATCAAGTCTTGCACCTTGTGCTGGAACGCATTACAGTCGTCAATTGTATGCCCAAACGTTCCCGAGTGGAACTCATAGCTAACGTTCATGTCAAAGTCCGGAGGGATAGGGCATGGCACTGGCGCGGCATTCCTCAGCTGGATCAGAGAGTTCTTGAGCAGACGAGCAAACAACTGACTATAAGGGATAGGAATAGTATCAAATATCCTATTGGGCCCTCTTGGTCTGAATTGCCTCTGCTGCTGATGATTCTGCTGCCGATGGTGATTCGGGCACCCAAACTGCCCCTGTATTTTCCTTTCCACATTCGGCTGAGGCACAAGCAAAGGCTGCTGACGTGGAGCTTCTGCAGCAAAAGGTTGTGGAGACAGTCGATGACATGAGGTGGATCCTGCAAAGAGGGGAAGAGTCTCTACTTCCTTTGCAACAATTGGGGTAAAATCACCCTGTATGCTTACGCCGGCCGACGTGAATTCAATTGCCCCTGCATCAATCAAATCCTGGACTTGGTGCTGAAAGGCCCTACGTTTTTCCACAGTATGCCCTGGTGCCCTAGAATGGAAGTCACAATGGGCTTTTGCATTGTAGCCTGGTGGGGGATTACCAGTAAAAGGGGCCAAAGTCCTTTTCTGTACCAGTTGTGACTGAAGGAGATGTTGTAATAGCTGAGGATATGGCATAGGGAGCGGATGAAAAACCCTTTCAGACTGCTCCGGTCTCTGTGCACACTTTTTACTCTTGGGCTTCTCTTGGGAGACAAGACCTGACTGCTGTTGGGAAAGTTCTGGAACCTGGAGTTGTGGAGGGAATTCATAAGGCAATCCATGATCTAGCGAAGACCCCAAAGAGATGGGAGGATTAAGGACTTCTGTTGCAGAAGCGAGCACATGACTGTTCTCCATGACCAAACCCATCTAAGTCTTCATCTGATTGACCTCCTCTCTCAGCATCTTCTGTTCGTGGGACAAGACCAGCATATCTTCCCCAAATTGCCTCATCTGGCCTTGCATTTCCCTCAACTCAGCTTGAATTTGCTCCATGATCAACTCTTGAATGGCCTGAGGAGTTAAGTCTATAATTCTGAAGAACCAGATCAGAACAAGAATAACCAGCCTTGAACACCTGTTATGCACATGAGATGATTATGCAAATGCAAATGCCATGTTCAAATATTTCCAAGGAATCATATTGTTTTAACTCAATACTTTACAGAAGAACCACAAGGAAAAAATGGAAATGCTCAACATAGAGCTTCAACAATGATATCCTTGGAAATACAAGAACATGTATGCAAGAATGACAATGCATATGCAACAGACATGGGATCAAGGTATCCACAAAGCTCTGTACTGCTGTGCTGCTGAATGGATAAGTTCATAGGTCTGCTCTGAAGAGAAATACCAGAATACCGGATGATCAGAATACCAGAATACCAGGCTGATAAGTCCACACTGACAGGAAATCCAGAATACCGGGTAGGTTGAAGGTCAAGGTTACCTGCAAACCGGTAAACAACCCGCCCCTCTCACATATGGGTGCTAAGATCCTCAGTATCCCGGGCTCTCAGGTCGAGAAATGATGATACGTTCACCATTTCTGGTTTAGCATCATCATCAATCGAGGAGGCCTCAACTGATTCTCCAAGAGGAAAGATCCTCAGCTTCAGAGGTTTGAGAAGCAATAGCACATTCAGCCCGAAGGATACAATGCTACCGCCAATCAAAGAGGTCGTTCGCTGATTCACTTCAAAAGGGAAACCTATAGCAAGTTCCCAGCATTGGGTCCTCGGATCGAGAATGTGCAATGGGTTTGCCACAGAACGTGGGCTGCCACTGTCACATCCCGGGAGGAGTGCCGCAACTGAGTCCTCGGGAATGGTCTCCAGAGTCGACAATCCCTCAAGAGAATACCTACTGGCCTGTACCAACGCACAGTAGCAGGTAGCTCCTGATAGAACCTCGTCTGGTTGTGGGTCTCATGAACAACAATACATGGCCACCCCCATGCAAGCGTCATGACTATCCACTCTAAAACCTATGTGTATGCTCGAGCCTGGGTAGTGGGCTCATCTCTCAGAACATCCCAACCCGCCAAACAGAAAACCAGCCAGCACAGCACAATAGTATCCAGTATGACAGTAATAAAATGCAATGTAATGCAATAAAAACTGTAAATACAGTAAAACAAATAAAACAGCAAATACAGTAATATACAACAAAACAAAGCACCATAAAAACATCCAATGAAAAGAAACAGACAAGCGCTAGGATTGACTCGCTAAAAGGGATGGACCAGCAAGAGGTCAACCAGAGTCCCCAGCAGAGTCGCCAGCTATCGCTCCCGAAAGATTCGCATCCAACGGTACAAGCACGAGAGTGGCGCGGAAGAACAGAGTCGCCATCAATGAGTATTTATCCCAAGAGAGGGAAAGGAAACACCGCATAAACCTGAGGGAAAGGAAAGAGCATGGTCTTGCGACCAAGAGAACTGGGTTCGGGAGTCGGTTACACATGAGGAAGGTATTAGCACCCCCACGCGTCCATCGTACCCGATGAGATCCACGCTTGCTTGTCTCGATCAAAGGGTGTCGTTAACTGGAGCTTCGCTGCTACTGGAAAGGAAAAGGAACTGCTAGCTGGAGAACCGGAAAAGGAAGGGAGAAAGAAAGAGAAACAAATGTAGGGAAAATAAAAGAAGTGCTCGCATAGGCCCTACCCCACTGCCTACGTATCTCATCGGGGGCATGAGAATCAGAGCGACGTAGTTCCCCTCACTAGGGGTGGATTGTGTTTTTTAGAGAACGGCTTACGTTCTAGCTCAGGTGTTGCAGCTCGCTGAATCGAGACTTAGGCGTTACCGTCTTGCGAGAGAACGAGTAGGAGCGCGTTCGTACGTTGAGAGTAAGTGAGATTAGAAAAGAATTCCCGAAGGAAAAGACGTTATTGTTTGTTTGGAGTTTTTTAGCAAGAAGTGTTTTTTACAGTTATTTGTAACTTGCCTTGAACCAAAGTCTTAAATACAGGAACGAATACTTCGCGCATCGTCCCCAACAGGACGTACACTAGGTGTTAGTTCTTGGATTGGCTGGAATTTTGGTAAAACAAAGTATATTCAATGTTGATGTCAAGGTGCTGATGTTGCAACATTGAAGTCTTAACACTGGGCTGTGTTAAGTAATTAATTGCTGAAGTTGGATGTCTGATGTCACATGGTGATGTTGTGACATTAGATCTGCAGAATTAACAACAGCAGGTAGTGATGTTGTTAGGGTTGCGTATTAGCTGGAATTGTGGAGAGCAAGCTGTCTCATTGGATGTGAATATCTTGGGATATATATTTTCTGCTGCATAGGAGATCTGGTGCAGATTTGTAGGAGATTTAAAAGGTTGAAGATTTAAAAAGATTTTAGGAGAAAATCTGTTTTAAATATTCAGTTTTAAATAACAAATCTGGGAGATATTGTAGCAGGTCCAAGACCAATTCAAGGAGCTATGTAAAGCGCACAAGACCAAAGGAAAAAGTGACAGAAAAAATTCAGAAGATCAGAAGCTGGAGGCTTAGTATCTAGAGTTTGTTTAGAGTGCTTGTATTTACACTATTCTAGGGTTTGAATAGGTGTTGTGTTTCTGTCCTCTCTAGAAGTTGTGAAGCAATAGAGAGTGATTGCTTGATCGAAGCTGTGAAGTAAGATCAAGGTTACTCAAAGTGGTTTCTTTGAGTGTTTGTAAGGGATTGAGTGGTGTTCTCATACCTAGGTGGTTTCTTAGGTAGGAAGTCATTAGTAGAGTATAAGTTTAGGAGATAGTCAACGGGTTGTTGAGTCTGTAAATTATATCTACAAGTAGTGAATTCCATCCCTGGCTTGGTAGCCCCCATAGTAGGTTGGTTGTAACCGAACTTGGTCAACAATTCTTGGTGTTATTTTGCTATTTATTTTGTCCATTGTGCAGAGTGTATTGTTGTGACATCGCACCTTAACATCACACGTCTGATACCAGAATTTCAATTGGTATCAGAGCAGGCATCCTGTCTGTCTCTGGGTGAGATCTAGGGAAGTTACTTTCTGGTGTAAAGATGGACAAAGAAGTTGGAGGATTCGTCAATAGACCCCCTATTTTGGATGGATCAAACTATGAATATTGGAAGCCAAGGATGACCACTTTCTTAAAATCCTTGGACAGCAGGGCTTGGAAGGCTGTTATTAAAGAGTGGAAAACACCTGTTGTGTGTGAAAAAGATGATGCCGATAAAGACAAAGAAGGCACCTCAAAGCCAAAGCCTAAAGAAGAATGGACCAAGGAAGAAGATGAGCTCGCCCTTGGAAATTCCAAAGCTCTAAATGCAATCTTCAATGGAGTGGATAAGAATATCTTCAGGTTAATCAATACATGTGAAGTTGCTAAGGAAGCGTGGGATATCTTGCAGGCCACACGTGAAGGAACATCTAGAGTTAAGATGTCGAGACTTCAGATTTTAACATCAAAATTTGAAAGCCTGAAGATGAAGGACGATGAGACTATTCATGACTTCCACATGAATGTTCTGGAGCTGGCTAATGCATCCAGTGCTCTTGGTGAGAAGATGTCAGATGAAAAGCTTGTTAGGAAGATCCTTAGGTCCCTACCTAAGAAGTATAAGATGAAGGTAACTGCCATTGAAGACTCACAAGACATCACCAAGATGAGAGTTGATGAGCTCATTGGATCTCTTCAAACTTTTGAGCTTGGGTTGAATGAGGAAGAACTAGAAAAGAAGCCAAAGAGTATAGCCTTGGTGTCAAATGGTGCAGAAGAAAAAGGAAAGAGTTCTGAATCGCAGGAGGATCTATCTCAGGCCATCGTCATGTTGGGAAGACAGTTCACCAAAGTATTCAAGAGAATGAATAATAACTCCAGGCCTAATGTCAAGAACATATCTTCTGACATCAGCAGGTCAAAAGAAAAGGATGAAGAGAAAACCGCCCAAGATAAAGGAGTTCAGTGCTTTGAGTGTGAAGGGTATGGACATGTCAAGAAAGAATGTCCCACCTTCTTGAAAAATCAGAAGAAGTTCATGACAGTTTCCTGGTTTGACTCAGATAGTGAAAGTGAAGGTGAGTCAGCAAAGCATGTTAGAGCTTTAACAGGAGCTGTTGTTTCTGATGATGATTCTAGTGATGGAGAAATAACCTATGAGGAGTTAGCATCTACCTATCAAGAGCTGTGTTTAAAAAGTGCTGAGATTTGTCAAGAAAACAAGTGCCACAAGCAACAGTTTGCTCAGCTAGAGAATGAAAAGACTGATCTGGAAAATGAAGTTGTACTAGTTAGAGCTCACCTTGATCAAATGACCAAGTCTGTTAGGATGCTGAGCTGTGGTACAGACACACTTGATAAGATCCTTCAGTCAGAAAAAGCTGCTGGAGACAAAGCTGGGATAGGTTATGTGGCTGAGGATAAGGGAACTTCAGAAGAAAGCACTTCAGGTTCAAAGAAGGAAGTGTCACAACTTTTGTCTCAACATCAGCCAAAGAAGCAGGATCCTACCCCTAAGAAAGCTGATGTTTCACAACCTAAGAAGATTGAGAAGCAGACTGGTCCTAATCAGAAGAGAAAGCAGCCATAAGGAGCTAGTCAGTATATGCCTCCCCAATATCACAAGAGCATGCAAGCTGCAAGGTTCAAACAGGACATGTCTCATCAGGTGTCTCAACATCAGGAAAACTGGTATGGTTATGGATACACCAATGTTGTTCCTCATATCTATGAAAGAAGAAAGCCACACCATCATGGGAGACAATCCAGGAAACAGCATTCTCAGCCTTCTTATGGAAGAAGATACCAGTAGAATAGAAGGCAGGCCAGCTATGGTAGGAGGAGACCACATTATGGATGGCAGCCTAAGCAATCTCATCATGGCAGAAGATTCAGAGATGAAAGGGTGAGATGCTTTTATTGTGGAAGGTTTGGACATATGCAGTACTCTTGCTACAAGCTGCATGGATACCCTCAGCCTCAAAACAGATGGAGAGAGTACAGGCCCAAAGTTGTTAAACAATGGGTACCTAAGGAGAAGGTGAAGTGCTTATTGGCTCACATGGTTGACAAAGAGTTTAAAGAAGGAACATGGTATTTTGATAGTGGGTGTTACAAACACATGTCTGGATGTAGATCCATGTTTGCTGAAGTCAGTCATTGTCCCTCTCATGAGGTTATGTTTGGCAATGGAGAAAAAGGTGTTGTTGTAGGAGTTGGGAAAATGAAAGGTGATGGTAGACCTGAACTTGACAATGTTCTGTTTGTTAGTGGTTTAAATGCAAATTTGATCAGCATAAGCCAGTTGTGTGATGAAGGTTACAAGGTAAACTACACCAAAGATGAGTGTGTGGTTTCTGATGAGCATAATCAGATTGTTATGAAGGGTGCCAGAACCAGAGATAACTGCTATCAGTGGATTTATTTTGAAAGTAGTTCAACTAATGATGTTCAGGTCGATGTTAAAAGATCAGACTATGATGTCATGATGCTGAAAGGTCACTCAGAGTTAATGAGTCCTGATGTGAATTTTTTAAAAGGAAAGTCTTTATGGAGGGAAAACATTAGTGATTGGCCTGTAAAAGGTACTCAAAATCAGGCGCCTTACCATATTGATACTACATCAAGATTTACCAAAGCATTCTCATCGCAACATTTCATCTCCCTAAATCGCAACAGAATAGAAAGTTCTTCTCTAAACCTAGTCTGTTACAAAGGAACGATGTCTTCCCCTTCCAAGAACTCCGAGTCTCAAACACCTGAGCAGGTACAAACTAGGGTTTCTTCCGAAAAAGAACTAGTTAACGAAGAACACACTTCTATTGCTCTTCCCGAGCCAGGTAACCCTAAACCATCAACCACGGTGAATAGTACTGAAGCTAAGTCATCATCCTCTCAAGCTGTTGAGGAGAAGTATGATGTAGACATGCATTTGGAGCAGATTGCCACCAAAATCCTTGAGAAAGGAATACGTGTGAAAGGAATTTCTGTCCCTTTAAGGCAAATACCTGCTGAACAGGTCCACTCTCAAGGTGAGGACAAAAATCTTCAAAGACAGACCCTAAGTCAAGAAGCTGAAGGAGAAGATCCTGATGATACTGATGTCATCTTTGATGTCAGAACATCGTCCCCTAGGAATGAAAGTCACAGGGGGTAAAGGGAAGGATCAGTTTGAGGTTATAGAGATTGAGGACTCATCTGATGATGATAGAATTGGAAGAAGGAAGGATAAGAAAAGGACTTCAGTTACAGACTCTCCCAAGTCGTGGAGAAAAGTTGCCAAGTCTGACAAGAAGAGGAGAATCAGGGAAGAGTCAGATTCTGAGTGTGATACTCAAGACATCAACCCTGCTACTAATCAAGTGCCTGATAACATCTCATCTCACTGTGACAGAAGGATAGCTCTGGAAAGAGAGGTAGTAGCAGAAGACTTAGAGTCTACTGAAATATTAGACCTAATTAAGTTTGCTGGTCTCATAAGGACTATGTCAGGGTTGACTAATTGCTATGATAGACTGGTCAGAGAATTCATAGTTAATATCCCTGAATCTATAAATGACAGCAAGAGCCTAACCTTCAGAAGAGTTACCATCAGGGGTAAGTGTGTCTGGTTCTCTCCTAAAGTGATCAATGCCTACTTAGGAATAAGTGAGGAAGATTATGGAGAATTAGAAGTCTCCAATAATGTTATATGCAAAGAAATCACTGGTGGCCAGGTAGATGTTTGGCCCGTAAAAGGAAAGTTGTTAGCCAGTTTGTTGAGTGTCAAATATGCTATTCTGCACAGAATAGGTGTTGTCAACTAGGTACCTACTAGTCACAGGACCACAATTTCTGTTGGATTGGGGAAGATAATTTATGCAGTTGGGACCATGCAAAGAATTGACTATGGCTCCTACATCTATGATCATACTATTAAGCATGCTGCTACAAATGCTGTGAAGATGCCCATTGCATTTCCCTCTCTCATTTGTGGGATTATCTTGTCTCAACATCCTGGAATTCTACAGTATTCAGATGTTGTTTGCAAAAGGAAGCCTGCCTTGTCAGTCCATTACAAGTTGTTTGAAGGGAAACATGTTCCTGACAGTATCAAAACATCTGCTTCAACATCACAACAGTCACCAGCCAAGACTGGGTTGATTACAGAACTAGAGGAGGCTTGCAAGGAGTTAGATGAAGTCATAAGAGTTAGTACTAAAAGGAAACAAAAATTTGAAAGACTTGTCATGACTCTGAGATTGGCAGCAAAGGAAGGTGAAGCAGCCAACACAAGTAAGGATGTTGATGATGGACCTGGTGCAAGTGCCAATGATAATGAAGAAGATGATGATGGTCTCAGCTCAGATGATTCAAGCTTTTAATGTTTGCGTTCTTAATTAGTAGTGTTAGTTTTATTTTCTGTCTTTGTTTCAGCACTTTGTGTGCTTGGTTATGTAATTTGAATATTGTGCTGTTATTTGCACTAGTTTTGTTTTCTATGATTTGTTTTGCCTGGTTGCTAACTGAGAGGCTAACAATGAGAGCTAGGGTGTACTGACTAGTTATTAGGGCTTCTGATTGTAGCTTGTCTAATTGTGGCTAAAAAGGGGGAGATGGTAGCCTAGAGAGTCTAGAGTATCAAAGAATGCCAAATGCTGCAAATGTGATGCAGATGTTAAGAGGGAGAAGTTGACTGCTGCCATGCTGGTTGTTGCATTGAGGGGGAGCAACATTGCAAATTGTTAGATGGTGCTGAAGTAAAGATGCACTGCTGCAGGATGCTGAAGTAAATTGAAGAGTGCAGCCAAGCAGACATCAAGGGGGAGAAGTGCTGCACATTGTGAGCTACTGAACAGCTGTGATGCTGGTTCATATTTTTGAGGGGGAGCACCAATTGGTTGTTGTCAATAATGAAGATGGTGCTGCAGCAGATCAAGTGATGAAGACTATGAAAATTGTCAATCTGCTGCTGATGAAGAGTTCAAAATTATTGATTGAAGTTTTCCGCTGCTGAAGTCTCTGAAGGTGTAGAGTGCAGAGATTGTTTTAGCCAAAATTCGCCAAAGGGGGAGATTGTTAGTTCTTGGATTGGCTGGAATTTTGGTAAAACAAAGTATATTCAATGTTGATGTCAAGGTGCTGATGTTGCAACATTGAAGTCTTAACACTGGGTTGTGTTAAGTAATTAATTGCTGAAGTTGGATGTCTAATGTCACATGGTGATGTTGTGACATTAGATCTGCAGAATTAACAACAGCAGATAGTGATGTTGTTAGGGTTGCGTATTAGCTGGAATTGTGGAGAGCAAGCTGTCTCATTGGATGCGAATATCTTGGGATAGATATTTTCTGCTGCATAGGAAATCTGGTGCAGATTTGTAGGAGATTTAAAAGGTTGAAGATTTAAAAAGATTTTAGGAGAAAATCTGTTTTAAATATTCAGTTTTAAATAACAAATCTGGGAGATATTGTAGCAGGTCCAAGACCAATTCAAGGAGCTATATAAAGCGTACAAGACCAAAGGAAAAAGTGACAGAAAACATTCAGAAGATCAGAAGCTGGAGGCTTAGTATCTAGAGTTTGTTTAGAGTGCTTGTATTTACACTATTCTAGGGTTTGAATAGGTGTTGTGTTTCTGTCCTCTCTAGAAGCTGTGAAGCAATAGAGAGTGGTTGCTTGATCGAAGCTGTGAAGTAAGATCAAGGTTACTCAAAGTGGTTTCTTTGAGTGTTTGTAAGGGATTAAGTGGTGTTCTCATACCTAGGTGGTTTCTTAGGTAGGAAGTCATTAGTAGAGTATAAGTTTAAGAGATTGTCAACGGGTTGTTGAGTCTGTAAATTATATCTACAAGTAGTGAATTCCATCCCTGGCTTGGTAGCCCCCAGAGTAGGTTGGTTGTAGCTGAACTGGGTCAACAATTCTTGGTGTTATTTTGCTGTTTATTCTGTCCATTGTGCAGAGTGTGTTGTTGTGACATCGCACCTTAACATCACACGTCTGATACCAGAATTTCACTAGGTATCCTAGAAGAATGAGAGGAAGCCCCTCGTTCCCCACTTCCCACATAGAAGGCTCAAGTGCAATACACGTTAATCTTTATTACGTGTCTTGAAGAAGTTTTGAGATGAGAAGAGAAGACGACACAAAGGAAACTCTAAGGGGAAACTAAGAGTCCTAAAGTTATCATGCATGGATGTCCTATGGTTAGTGAGGCTTAGGAGGAAAGACTACCTAAAATCTAGTGCTAATCCTACTCCAAGCATAATCAAAAATTAAGTTGGACTAGGTAGCTCTAAAGGGAAAGAATCCAAGACTTGAACAAGTCTTGAGATTCATGGGAGGAGAAAGAGTGAAAAAGAGGAAATATGAGATGAGAAACCAAAGAGGGCAGCAAGTACATCATGCATATCACATCCAACTCATATCATTAATCATGCTTCAAAAGATCACACAAGGAAAACCCACATAAGCAAGTAAGAACAAACAAGAAAGGATGCATGCAAACTTGCATAAGAAGCACAATTAAACATCATACAATTCCGTCACAAATAAAATTAAGACTTAAACAAGTCTCAAGAAAAGAAGGAGAAAGAAAACTCAAGTATGTACATGTGTTCAATCATCAACATGTTGACACAATAGAGGTACAAAGCACTTAAGTACTAAACATGATGCGCAAACAGAGCCTACTTCGAGGTAGGGCTTTAGATGTACTCAATATGCTTCTAACATGGATACAATCCTAGAATGAGGCATGAAAAATAAAATTGAGATTCTAGGGGTGCCTAACGGAGAAGGTTCGTTGCCTCTTCAAAGCTCACAACAAGCTCAAGCCTCTAAGCTATTAGGCACTTCCATCAAGTAAGCAAGTCCAGTAGTCAAGCATAAAAAACAGCATCAACAACAGCGCTTCAGCACAGCACAGCAGTGTATTCCAGCAATCACCAAGAACAGCATTTAATAGCTCCTATTTCCAGAACAGAACAGGTGTAATATCCAGCAGGACAGAATAGCAGCATTTAACAGCATGCATGTACAGAACAGCAGTGTATACATCAGCATCATTTCCTTCACTCAATCAACTTATGCACAAGGAGAAATTAGTAACATCAACCAATGAGAAATTGTAGGCAATTTCAAGCATCAACAAGATTAAGCAAGCTAAGATCAAAAGTGCTAACAAGAAAACCAAAAAGTTAGCAAGAACTTAATAAAAGAAAATCAATTGAAATTCTAATCAAAATCCACTAAGAATCAATTAAAGTACCAAGGTTCAATTAAAATTCAATTAGACATAGACAAAAATTAATCAAAATCTAAAATTAATCCAAGATCAAACTAATTAACATCTAACAACTCAATTAAATTTACCAAAATCTAAATTAATTAAGGTTTAAATCAAAAGAGAGAAAGAAACAATAGAAACAAAAATAGGAATTAGGAATAAAACTGCATCAATCCAAAATGAGGATCACATGGGCCAACGGCCCATCATCCAAACCAAAGCACATGGCTGAAAATTAAACAATGGTGTTGTAAAAAGACGCACGGGCCTCAGCAACTCAACACTCCTACAACCCATTTGAAGATTAACAGAATGTCAAACAAAATGAACATCATCAACTTATAGCATCAACAACAAAGCAACATTCAAAAGGCAATGAATAGATCCATTATATAAAAGATAAGGTTCATTCTCAGCATTAAAAAAACGAAATAATAAAAGGAGAGTTGAGGAACAGGGTAGAATGCTGCAATCTCCAACTCTCTCTGAACCACATCAAGTTTCATGCGTTGTTGATTCGCAACTTCCATCTTCCATATCCACACGGCTCACCATCAATATGGGATCTCGATGCCAGGGAGTTTACCGCCTTTAAAAATTGATGAAATTGCTCTCGATTTTCCTTCGGAGATTCAAGGTGAGAAGCTCTGCGGAGAGACGGTGATGTGAATCGATGTCATGGCCACGAGTTGGTGAGTTCTGAGTTCTAACTCCATGAACGTGAAGATTTTCTTCTTCGATTTGAATCTCCATTCAATTCACGTTTGGATTCGACTCAGCTTCAGATCTGCATTCAAGATTCACGGTTTGTTGTTGTTGTTTCAAATCGTTTCTTCTATTCCATCGATGCAATCCATTTCAAATTTCCTCTTCTTTTTCTTTTTGTCCTCTTCCAACTTGAGAGGGTTTGAATGGTTGTTGAGGGGTTGAATATGAGTTACTGTGTTGTAGGATGGAGGTCACGAGTTTTTGGGGTATATTCGAAGGTCCTTATTGAGTTTTGTCGGTCGTATGAAGGGATGTTGATTTGGTTCCTTGAAGGTGATTTGAAGAAGGTGGATTTGAAGATGAAAAAGAAAGGTTAATGGAGTGATATTGATGCGGATTTGACGAGTATCCTGAAAAATGGAGAGCGATTGGCGTTATAAAGGTTTTACGATGAAGGTTTAGGAGGAATTAATGGTTGAGTAAGAACGGTTGGTTTTGAGATGTGTGGAGGCTGCGAGTTTAACAGTGAGAGTGTAGGAGAAGGTTTGAAAAAGAAATTGAAGGAGTTTTGAAGGTTGGAAGCCGATGAGGAGTATTTAGATGCAGCTGAAGGTTTTTTTTTAGTGAAAGTTTCTAGGTCGCTTCCTTTAGCGTGAGGTTTGCGGAATGGAATCAAAAAATGAAGTTGCGGAATCACCCCTTTGTGTATTTGCTGCCTGTATTGATTATGTAGGGCGTGGTTTTGTTGCAAATGTGGTATGGCGTGTTGTTTCGTACAAAGGTTGTGGCTTTGTGGTGTACGAAAATTATGCAGTAGTGGTAATGGTTGTGCAAGGACGGTTTGTGGTACATGCCTGGACGTGCCTGGTTTTGCAGCGTGGTCATTGGAAAAATGGTTGTGGGACACTTGCTTGTATGCAGTATTTTTGGAGTTTTTATTCTATCATTATTTTTGAACCTTTTTTTTAGTTGTAATATGATAAATGAAAATGGGCCTTGTAATGATTTTTTTTTGGGATTTTTTTTGTAATAACATGGACTTTGGTAAAAAAGGTGGATGATGGATTAGATAAAAATGGAAATGGATAATAGGTTCAAAATGGATTTTGGATAATGGAAATGGATTAAAAAAAAGGGTTTTTGAAAATGGATATAGGAAATGAAATTTGAATATGAACTTGGATATGGACAAATGAGAAAAATGAATTTCATGAACAATGGATATTAAATTAAATGGATAATGGATAAAATTGGTTTAGAAATGGATATGATGGATTAGATATAAGTTTAGAAAATGGATAAGAATGCATAATGGTTTTGAAATAGGAATTTGAATGTGAATAGAAAAAGGTGTATTAAGAAAGAATGGATCTTGAAAGTGAAAAGCAAAATGATAAAAAAGAAGAAAAAGAATGGATTTGGTTTAGAAAAAGAAATGGTTTAAGGAATGGAAATGAACTGATTTTTTATGAAATGAATCGGCTACCACAAACCCGTACACAACCATGAACCAACTTGCCTTATTTCCCACAATCTCTTATAAAATGAACACGGTTACCACTGAACAATTTGCAACTGAAGCAACAGCCGTCTGAAACCATTATCCTCTAAATCTTTGATCAAATGAATCCTCCCATGAACCCTACTTGACAATCTGATGAAGTCTACAATTCAACCTTGAAACAAACCCTAATTCACCTTGATGTACACTGATAAATCTTGAAAAAGATTGCTTGAACTGATAAGAAATTAAACCCTAATTCATACCATTAAACTTTTGACCCAAAGCCTTTGATGATTCCTCTGGATAAGAAAACCTCAGAACTTGACGCACCTCTGAATAGGAAAATACTGATAGTAAGAAAACCTTTCGATCCCATGTCTTAGAAGACCAATGCAATGATAAGATTATGAGTTAATGAAAATGCAGATGAATGCGAAACAAAAGCCAGAAAAAGGTAGGGCAAATTTTGGGGTGTTACACCAGGGATTGTAATTGCCTAGTGAAATTGAACTTTGGTTATTTTGGTGTTATGAGGATGCCAACGACGGTGGATTTTTAATGGTTTCCAGTGAAGACTGGACTTTAAAGAGTAGATTTGAAGGTGCCAACGAGTGTGGACTTTTGAGTAGTTGCCAATAAAGGATTGGACTTTGGGTTTTATGGGGATGGTGAGAGTGTTTGACTACTCGACCCCTTTTGAGCAAGCCAAATATGACTAGGGAGCGTGATTACCCCTGTTGGGTTTGAAAGATTCATTGTTGGGGATTATATTAAGTACATCCCTGAAAAGCTACACTGCTTGTGGTGAAGAGCCAAGACGACTGACAATTGATTTGATGCTTTCATGTGGTGAAGTTCTTTTGGAGACTATTTAATTCCTTTTTAGTTCTCCCAACACCAAAACAAATTTTATTGTTTTCAAATATTGTCTTTATCAACCAAACTTTCAAAACACAGTTTATCAAAAACAAAATCAGTTTGCAAACAAATAGATAAAGTAAAAAATGAGCACAATTTGGTGAGAAATCTCTCTTTGTATTGATTTAACCCTTAAACGGGTAAGTATGTACAAGGATGCAATTCCTTAATGAGGTAATTGCGGTGCAAGAAGAAAACATAATGGCAATACAAACTAATGAGGTTCCATTGAGTTTCAACACTGCTATGGTCCCTATGACTTTGATAACTTCAACACCTTGCTTCGCAGGAAGACGGTTGGGTTGATTCCTCTCTTCAATGGTACATCAGGATCAAGTGGACATGCAGACTAGATACTTTGCCTTGGAATCTGTCCCTAACTTTTTCCTGGATCGCCCTTTCAGGTTTTCAATCCACCGGGACGCCCTTTTTTGCCTGAACCGCCCTTTCGGGTTTTCGATTCAGCGGGCCTATATCTTTTATCTTATCCCTAATTTTTGCCTGGACTGATTTTGTTTTTTCAGGTCCACCGGGATTTCCATTTTTTGCCTAAGTCTCCTTTTCAGGTTTTCGACTTAGCGGCTTTATTATTCCACTTTTTTAGGCGTAGTATCGC
Source organism: Lathyrus tuberosus (assembly GCA_022829125.1). Taxonomy (NCBI): domain Eukaryota; kingdom Viridiplantae; phylum Streptophyta; class Magnoliopsida; order Fabales; family Fabaceae; genus Lathyrus; species Lathyrus tuberosus. The sequence continues at coordinate 3,245,549 of JALAZF010000179.1, forward strand.
TTAACGTACTCTGCATTCACCGGGTATGGTAATTCATCACCGTCCATAGTTGTGAGCTTCAAGGCACCACCAGAAAATGCCTCTTTTACCACATATGGGCCTTTGTAGTTTGGCGTCCACTTGCCCTTGGATTCTATACATAGTCATGATCCTCTTGAGCACCAAGTCACCTTCCTGGAATGTCCGAGGATGCACTTTCTTGTCAAAAGCTTTCTTCATACGTCTTTGATAGAGTTGGCCATGGCATATTGCTGCCAAGCGTTTTTCTTCAAGAAAGTTGAGTTCATCAAACCTCGTCTTCACCCATTCTGCTTCATCAAGCTGAGCTTCCATCAATACTCTCAATGAGGGGATTTCGACTTCTATCGGAAGGACCGCTTCCATGCCATAAACCAATGAGTAAGGAGTTACCCCTATTGAAGTTCGTACTGAGGTACAGTAGCCGTGCAGCACAAAAGGTAGCATCTCATGCCAATCCTTATAAGTGACCACCATTTTCTGAATGATCTTTTTGATGTTTTTGTTGGCTGCCTCAACGGCTCCATTCATCTTGGGTCTGTATGGTGTCGAATTATGGTGCTCAATCTTGAAACTAGCACACAGTTCATCCATCATTTTGTTATTGAGATTAGACCCATTGTCAGTGATGATACGGTTAGGCACTCCATATCTGCATATAATGTTGTGTTTCAAGAAGCGAGCGACCACTTGCTTGGTAACGTTCGTATACGATGCAGCCTCAACCCATTTGGTAAAGTAGTCTATGGCAACCAATATGAAGTGGTGTCCATTTAAGGCCTTTGGTTCGATCATCCCAATCATATCTATTCCCCACATGGAAAATGGCCATGGTGAAGTCAAGACGTTCAAAGGAGTGGGAGGTACATGAATCTTATCAGAGTATATTTGGCATTTATGGCATGTTCGGGCATGATGGTAGCAGTCAGCCTCCATAGTTAGCCAATAATATCCTGCTCTCAATATCTTCTTTGCCATAGTATGCCCATTTGCGTGGGTACCAAAACAACCTTCATGAATGTCTTTCAGAATCTGCTCAGCTTCATGCTCTGCCACACATCTGAGTAATACAGTATCATGATTACGCTTGTATGACACATTCCCAATGAGGAAGAAATTTGATGCCAATCTACGCAAAGTTCTCTTATCCACCGCCAAAGCGCCCTCTGGATATTCTTGTTTTTCCAGATAACGTTTGATGTCATAGAACCATGGCTTTTCGTCTGACTTTTATCGGCGTCCAAACAATGAGCGGGCTCTTCAAATCGTTGTAGATCAATATGTGGCCGATGGTTGGGCCATATCAGTTTATACATAGAAGCCAAAGTTTCCAAAGAGTCTGCCATTTGATTTTCCTCTCTAGGCACATGGGTAAAGGTGATATCATCAAATCTGGGAAGTAGCTTTGCCACGTAATCTCGATATGGAACTAGATTGGCATGTTTGGCATCCCAGTCACCTCGAATCTGATGTATTACTAAAGCAGAATCTCCAAACACATCAAGAGTCTTGATTCTTAAATTGATGGATTCTTCCAATCCAAGTATACAAGCTTCATACTCAGCCATGTTATTGGTGCATGGAAAGCATAGCATAGATGTGAACGGTAAGTGGAAATTCTTGGGTGATGTAATTACTGCCCCAATTCCATTTCCATGAACATTTGAGGCACCGTCGAACATGAGAGTCCATCGCTCCCCTGGTTCGGGCCCTTCATCTGGACTTGGCTCTTCATAATCTTTTAGTACCATTATGTCTTTGTCTGGGAAATCGAACTTCAAGGGCTGATAATCATCCACCGGTTGATGGGCAAGATGGTCCGCCAATATGCTACCCTTGATGGCTTTTTGAGTGGCGTATTGAATGTCGTACTCAGACAAAAGCATTTGCCATCGGGCTATTCTGCCGGTGAGAGCAGGTTTCTCAAAGATGTATTTAATGGGATCCATCTTGGAAATCAGATAAATAGTGTAGGTCAACATATACTGCCTGAGACGTTTGGCAGCCCAGGCTAATGCGCAACAAGTCTTCTCGAGTAAGGAATACCTTGTCTCACAGTCATTGAACTTCTTGCTGAGGTAATAGATGGCATGTTCTTTCTTTGCCGTCTCATCTTGTTGCCCCAGCACACATCCCATAGATTCGTCAAGTACAATCAGGTACATAATAAGTGGCCTTTCAGGAACAGGCGGTATCGGGATCGGTGGTTCTTGCAGATACTCTTTGATTTTATCAAATGCCCCTTGGCAATCATCATCCCACGCAATTGACTGATTCTTTCTTAGCAGCTTGAAAATAGGTTTGCAGGTGGCAGTAAGATGTGAAATAAATCTGGCAATGTAGTTTAATCTTCCCAGAAAGCCACGAACCTCTTTCTCCGACCTAGGCGCAGGCATATTCTGAATTGCCCTCACCTTATCAGGACCCACTTCGATTCCTTTCTGACTTACAATGAAGCCCAACAATTTTCCAGATCGGACCCCAAATGTGCACTTGTTGGGGTTGAGTCTCAGTCTAAACTTCCTCAATCAAACAAACAGCTTTTGCAGATTGATCAAGTGCTCTTCTTCGGTTTAAGACTTGGCAATCATATCGTCAACGTACACTTCAATCTCTTTATGGATCATGTCATGAAAGAGCATTACCATTGCACGTTGATACGTTGCCCCAGCATTCTTAAGCCCGAATGGCATCACCTTATAGCAGAAGGTGCCCCATGGTGTGATAAATGTGGTCTTCTCCATATCCTCTGGATCCATCTTAATTTGATTATATCCAGAAAATTCGTCCATAAAAGAGAATATGGAGAACTAAGCTGTGTTGTCAACCAATACATCGATGTGAGGTAATGGGAAGTCGTCCTTAGGACTAGATCTGTTCAAATCTCTGTAATCCACACACATACGAACCTCTCCATCTTTTTTCGGTACCGACACAATGTTGGCAACCCATTGTGGGTACTTTGTTATTGCCAGGAATCCAGCATCAAGCTGCTTTCGGACTTCTTCACGAATTTTGAGAGCCATATCCGGATGGGTCCTTCTTAACTTCTGTTTGACAGAATGGCATTCCTCCTTGAGTGGTAACTTGTGTACAACCATATCACTATCTAACCCAGGCATGTCTTGATACGACCAGGTGAATACGTCAGCGTACTCACGGAGGAGCTCTATCAACTTGGTCTTGACTTCAATTTGAAGAGATGCACCTATCTTTACCTCTCTTCTGTCTTCCTCAGTACCCAGGTTGATGACTTCAATGTCCTCTTGGTGCGGTAGGATAACTTTCTCCTCTTGCTTGAGCAGCCTTGGTAGATTGGGCAATCAAAGTCATATAGGCCTGTAGCAGCGTCTATATCAAGGACCTCAGTGGTGTTTCTGCATGTTTATGATTTATGCAGTTTATTTAGGAAAGTGTGTGCATGAAAAATATTGCCATTTATTGTAACGTAAAAAAATGAAAGAAAGCGAGCGAAAATTGAATGCAAACTGAAATTCATTAATGATAATCAAAGTTTGAAAACATCAGGTGGCCCATACAATGCTCCACTACACCTTGGGCAGAGCGTAGGGTTTTTGATAAACAGTAAAATTACGTTTGGTGTGTAAAGAACTGAGGGACTTCAATGGTCTTCCAATTCTGGAACTCTTCACCAGGCTTTGCTTGTCGAATCCAGCTTGCAGAAGCTTGCTCATCACCAACATGGTCTTCAATGATCATCGCTACTGGAGAACCAAATATGTGCCCAGCACTTGTAAAAATCTTCTCAACAGGAAGGATATGATTTCCGTTTATGGAACAAAGGCTGAATTGCGGGATGGCCGATAACCTAGCCCAAACTTATCAAGCTTTTCAGTAACCTCAACCACTTTGCCCCAGCCTTGGGCACTTCCCTCTTCCACCACAGCTTTAGCTTCCTCGTATGAGGCCATTGATGATCTTAACTCTTGGAGCTCTGGTACTCGTTGCACAGCCAGCGTACTCACCACCTCAAAGGACTGAAAAGGTGTCTCGATCATTTCACCTTCAACATCAATGTAGCGGAACGATGTCAAATGACTTACCAAGATATCTTCTTCACCACCTATCATAACCATTTTGTCATTGGTAATAAACTTCAGTTTTTGATGGAGAGTGGACGTAACTGCCCCTGCCGAGTGAATCCAGGGCCTTCCTAGCAAGCAACTGTAACCAGGATAAATGTCCATTACTTGAAAAGAAATGGTAAAGATAGTAGGCCCAATCTTAATTGGCAAGTCCACCTCACCCATAACCGCGCGCCTAGACCCATCAAACGCCTTCACTATGAAAGTACTTGGCTTCATGCTTACTCCACTTATAGGCATCTTTTCTAGAGTAATCTTCGGGAGCACATTCAAAGAGGATCCAGTATCCACCAAGACTCTGGACAATATCGTATCTTCGCATCTAATGGAAATGTGAAGAGCCTTGTTATGGTTCTTCTTTTCAGCAGTCAGATTATCATCATTAAACCCAAGAAAATTTCCAGTTGTGACACTGGCTATCACATCATCAAATTGAGCTACAGTGATATCTTTGGTAATATGTGCGGTGCTTAATACTTTCAACAGAAAAGATCTATACGCCTCAGAACTGAGCAGTAAGGAGAGCATAGATATCTTGGCGGGAGTTTGATTCAGCTAATCGACTACCTTGTAGTCGCTCTTCTTTATAATCTTCAGAAACTCTTCAGCCTCTTTCTGTGTGAATGCCCCTCTTGGAGACGATAACCCTTCTTGTAATTCAGCACTCGGAGTTTCAACTGGTATAGCAATCGCCTTACCTTTGTCATTGTTTGGTATATCTGCTTACTTTGCTGCAAAGATTCGACCACTACGGGTCATTCCACTCGGTCCTACTACAACGTCACACTTAGCACCACTATATTCAACGACTGCCTTTTCTGGCCCTTGTTTAAAAACTTCAGACTCAGGAACACTAACAGGATACTCAATAGTTATCGGAACAGGGCGCACTAGCCTTGGTTTGCTAACATCCGCCTCATCAAACTGAATAACCACAGGTGCAGGACGAACTGGTCTTTGTTGGAAAACATTAGCTCCATCATATTCAATGATTACCGGAGCAGGATGAACTTGTCTTTGTTGTTGACCTTCAGGTGCATCATACTGAATGTTAATGACAGCCACACTTTGTTCTTTTGCATCCTGACGTTCAACCTGAATCACACCTTGATCCAGGAATTTCTGCAAATGTTTCTTAACCACCTCATCAGTCAAATCAGCAAGCTCATCTTCAGGGATCATCCCACATCTCTTCAATTTTTCTCCTATAACCGCCATAGGAGTATGAATATCTTTAACCCTTGTAATCAATCTCTGTCTGTTGCTTTCTTCCACAGCCTTAACAGACGGTCCTCCATGCGGGGGCATGGGATTGTGTTTAACATTAGCGCCTCGCTGAGTGAAAGTAAGATCTTTGGACTCAACCAAATCTTGAACTCTGTTCTGAAATGCATAACAGTTTTCTATGGTATGCCTGGGAGCACCCTTGTGAAACTCACAATGGGCGTTGGCATCGTATCCGGGAGGATATGGGAAGACTGCTAGCCTCAAGTCTCTGAGTTTCAAATGCCCACTCTGATACAGTTGAGAAAAAATCTGGCTATACGGTATTGGCACAGGATCGATATGCCTTCTTGGTCTTGGTTGCCGCTGTGGTGGGGCATTTTGATATTGCGGCGGAGGAACATTCTGATAATTCGGCTGGTGAGCAGGTTGTTGAAGTGGGGCTTGTGCAACTGTAGCCACTTGCTAATACGGTATATTCACTGGGGCTCTACCCCCTCGTCCACTCATGACAGCATTGGTCTCTTCATCCTTTCTCTTTACAAATGGCCTCTTTCCTCCACTTGTAGTAGCAACAACTGCTTTGTTCTTCTTCAGCTGACTCTCAATCCTTTCTCCTATAGACACAATCTCAGCAAAGTTAGGGAAGCTTGATCCCAGCATACGGTCCAAATATTGAGGTTGTAAAGTTCCCATAAACATATCCATTAACTTTTTGTCCAGTAAAGGTGGTTGAACACGAGCAGCCAACTCCCGCCAGCGTTGAGCATATTCTTTAAATGACTCATTGTTGCGTTGAGCCATGTCTTACAGTTGAGTGCGGTTTGGCGCCAGATTAGTGTTGTACTGATAATGTTTAAGGAACGCCTCGGAAAGATCTCTCCAAGTACTAATCTGCCCCTTCTCCAGCTGCATGTACCATTCCAACGATGCCCCGCTGAGGCTATCTTGGAAATAGTGAAATAGGAGTAGGTCATTTTTAATATGAGCAGCCATCTTGCGACAGTACGCTCGCAGGTGAGTTTTGGGACAGCTGATTCCCTTGTACTGGTCAAAACTTGGCACTTTAAACTTTTCAGGGATCACAAGTCCAGGAACCAAGCACATATCCACAGCATCCAGGCCAGGAGTAGTCTGAACCTCCAAGGCCTTGAATTTTTCTTCCAATGTGCGCAATCTGTCAGTAGATGGATCAGGTCCAACATGTTGAGGAGGTGGAGGTGGTATATAGAAGGCATCAAACTACTCATCCGCATCACTCACAGACCCATGATGAGCCAAGTGTTCTGACAAATCTATGTGAACGGGAGGAGGGACTCCCTTAGTTACTCCAGAAGTTCCTATCTTTTCAGCGAGCTTTTTGGTATCGGCCACAGTTTCAGCATTGTTCTCTTTCTGAGCTAGTACCATCATGGCCTCCAGTAGTTGATCCATTTTAGCCTTCAACGAATCAATGTCATTCCTCATCGTGTTCTAATTCTCCTCTATTTGTTCCAGCATCATCTTGAAGCTTTGGCGAGTCTCGTACCGGTGTTGGGTAGTCAGGTTTTCTGTTGGAGAAGTGGTAAAGTGAATGAGTTTATGGTGTTCAAACGCACATGGGATGTGGATGCAAAATGCTTTTATGCTTATGTTTTATGCTTTTATGTTTTATTTTTAGGGAATCATTCGTAAAGTTGTTGTTAACAAGCATTCAAAATAACGTGAAGACAAGAACATAGAGGAAAGCTAAATTCTCATTCATCCATTAAGTCATTACACAATTCCGAGGTACCAAAGTTTCAACTAATACAAGCCAAATACAAATAACAAGAAAATAAGATGATGGTCTTCAAGCTGTAGTCTTTCGCGCTTCACGTTCCTCAAGTTCTTCCTTAAACCTCTTCAGCATTGCCTTACAAAGGCAAACAAAATCGAAAATGGCCTGAGGAGTAGAGTCTTCTAGTGCTTCGTACGCATCTCTGTGTTTCCAAATCAAATCCCTGGCTAGCCAGTTACAAAACTCAATCAAACCGTTGAGTTTGTTGCGGTACATGTCTTGGCTTTCTCTCAGGATATTCATAGATCGCTCATGATTATCATAATCATGGAGCACTTTTTCTCTTTCTGCCGACCATATGGCTTTGTCTTTGAGAATGGCCCTCATCTGATTTTGCTGATTTTCAACGATCCTTTTGACACCATCCAACTCCCTTCGTAACTTATCCCAATCAGTAGGTCTAACCCAGGCCGTCCTCATAGAGTCTTCCTTAAGCTGACGCTCTCTTGCTTCAGAAGCTCTTGACAAGCGTAGGTCGGTACTTATTTGTCGAATTTGCGCTCCCATTTCTTCTTTGAGTTCTTTGTTCTTCCTAGTGGAAAAGAGCCAAGCTCTTTCATTTTCCGCACTTTTCCTATAAGATTTATCCAAGTCTTCTTTAAGCCTATCTAACGCTCCATCAGCTTGGTTAAGACACACCTTAACCCTCTTTTTTTGGTGCTCTTCTTCATCGGCTTTCTTTCCCACTTCCCCAAGCTGATTCTTTTTGCGCTCTAGCTCATACCTCAGATTATTTTTCTCATTTGTCACTGTTTGCAGCTTCGATTCCAACTCTTCGTTCTCCTTCCCAAGTTGAGCTATTTTGGCTCTAAGACCTTCCACCTCTTCCCAAGAAACGGGCACAGGCTGTGGGCTAGCGGGCCTAGGAGGAGCCTCAATGGAGAAAGGATGTTTGACCATCTTAATCCTCTCCAGAACCCATGGCTGATACGGCACCCTAGGTGTTCCATCCCCTTTTCTCAACTCAGACCCCTTAGTATGAATCTTCTGCCAGGAGCGTACAATCTTACAAAGGAGTGAAGGATCTTTAGTACCCCTGTCATGAAGAATCACTTCTTCCAACTCTTTGTCTTCAGGCTTTCTCAACATAGGGTATTCAAACTGTCGTATAGCCAGTATGGAATTGTAACTTATACAACCTTTTGACCCAATCAGCAGCACATTGCCAAAGCCCCCACAACTCATAATGATCTCAACGACATCCAGCTTGTTGGGATACCATGTGATATTCATTTCAGAGAGGGACACTAGCAACTGAGCCCATTCCCCACTATCCAAGTCAGGGATGATGGTATGGCGCTTGAACACGTGTGAAGTGAGCCATTTATATAGGAGAGGGATACAGAACGTCAGCACTGAACCCTTCCTTTCATGGCGGAGATGTAAGTTATAGAAGATGTCAGCTAAGAGTGGATGAACTGGGCTTTGTCCTTTCTTCCAAACAGCCCAAAACATGCTGATGGCAGCAGAGTCAATGAATTCTTCAAAAGTGGGGAAGAGTACAAGCCCATATATGAGGAGAGCCAATACGTTCACCAGAGCATCCCATTGCTTATTCTTCAAAAACTTTATTGCTTCTTTTTCCAAAAAAGTGCTTCGAAAACCAAAGAAATCTTCTCTCTTTTTCCAACCAGTCTTGACCATTGGAATAGGGATTTGGAGGGCCTCAGCTAGCACTTCTTTCTCAGGTGTCTAGCCAATCATAGTGTAGGGTGTCTTACCCTTCATGGAGAAACCCAAAAATCCTTCAAATTCTTCAATGGCAGGAGTCAAGTAGAAATCTTGGAACAGAAAACTTCTCATCGGTGGGTCATAAAATTGTGCTAGAGCCGTAATGGCAGGAACTTGCACATTGACAGTAAGGAGATCAAGAACCTGACCAAATCTTCCTATTAGAGTTTTTTTGAAGAGAGGAGGCATTTCTTTCAAACAGTTCATCACTACGGTAGTATCTGGCATGATAGCTTTCAGCTGCAGAGTTTTCCTTTTTCCTAAATCCATGGTTACTTTGAATGCAAGATAAATAGTAGATACAAATGATTCCTTGAAAATAAAAAGTTTTCTTTTGTAAGTCATGATGTATATGTGAATGATTATGAATGCGTGATGTTGGATCCAGGTTATCACAAGTAGCTTCCCAACCCTCCTAACAGGTAGGCTTTATAAGGATAGTTCTAGATTCTTTACCCACAAACCCACTCACAGGATAGCTCCTACGTTGATGGACAAGGTTCCCAGAATCACAGACATTAATCGCATCAACATCCGGCAACAGGCTAGCTGCATTGTGACGGGGATACAAAAAGGTCTATCCTGAGTGTAGTCTTCATGCTAGGCCCACGAGAAGCGAGTCCTCGGAGACTAACACTAATGACCACCAAGATAGAAACTGGTGCTAAGAGTGGTTCTGTAATACCCCAAATTTTGACCACTTAGATTTCCCATCATTGTGAGAATCATCATCACAATATGGATGTACCTTTATGCTTCATTAGTCTCCCCAAAGATGGGTGAGCATCCACTACAATCAAAATTAGGGTTTCAAGCCCTCTCTGAGTGCTTAGACAAAGGATCAATCAAGAAATGACATGATCTTCAACTTGTCTAATCTCTTAAACATCCACAATGGATCAAAAAGGACTCCCACTTCAAGGATTAAGCACAAGGCTGCTCCCTTCTAGGTGGATCAAGTCTCAAGATCGACAGTGTCACCAAATTAGGGTTTTGGTCGACCAGGGCCTCCAGATGGAAATTTTCATCTGGGCACAAGGCAATGATCCAAAACATAACCTAATATACTTCATGGAACCTCATGAACCCATGCATCAAGTCAATTTTGCCTCAGGGGATGCATTCATCAAAAATCAGGAATTAGGGTTTCTTGACCTAATTCACCCCTAAGTTGACTTTTGGGACAAACCATGAGCCAAGACCTCAAGAGATTATTTGAGGGTCTCTAATATACCATATTGATCCATTTGGAACAATGGATTGATCCAAGAAGTTTGAGCAACAAGTCTCAATTTCATCTGCACCACAATTAGGGTTTTAAGGGAAAAGTCAACTGTAACTTTGACTTTTGACCAGGACATGCTCCCAAACCCTAATACATGATTGAATATACCCTATGACACCCATGGAACATGTCCATCAAGTTTGATTTAGGTCAAGGACATGATTTCCTGAAGAATTGCACAGTTTGGAATTCATCTGATAAAAAGTCAACTGTGCACAAAAGTCAACTTTGACTTTTTGAGATTTTTCACCAAAATGGATTTTTAACCCTAAAATGATGTTAATGTATGATTTGAATCATCATTCATCAAGAAAAATCAAGAAAAGTGAGATAACTTGTAAAAGGGGTAACCATAAAACTTAGAAAATTTTCTAAGTTAAAAACAAAGTGGCAAAGGTACCAACTTTGGAGGACCATAACTCCTAAACCACAAGGCCATTTTTTCTCATCCAAAGATGGATTTGTAGCCCTCATTATCACCTACAAAAACTTCAACTACAAGTCATTCCAATTCATTAAGGATTTTGAGTTATGGAGTGATCAAAGTGGCTGAAAAGTGAAAATGTCACTTTTTCCAACACTTAGTGAAATTTTCACTAAGTCAGATTCTGCCTCACTTTTTGCCAAATGTAGGGGGATTTTTCACTTGGAATCAAAAGAGATCAAAACCAAACTTGTTCAAACAGTTGTTGTATCATGTAAGAGCTTTCCAAAATGGCCAAGAACATTGCCAAATTCAACCTACACCATAAGATACAACATTGCCAAGTTGCCCTGCTGAAATCTGTCAAGGCAAGGCAGAATTTGCAACTTTGGTCGATTTGCCAAAATCAGCCAAATTCAATTGCTCCAATCCACTTGGACACCTCAGAGGATTGAATCTAAAGGGGACAATCACTGAGTCAAGCCTCCAAAGTCCATGGAACAAGAAATAGCATGTTGAACCTAGAATGGCCAAAATAGGGACAAGACTTCAAATTTGGAATGAGGCATTCAATGGAACCATCAAGGTGGCATGGACTAAGCCATTCTCATCTGAAATCAGTCAAGACTTATCCAAGACCAAGGGGACCAAAGCTTTGTGCCCTAACCTCTAGTCAATGGCTAGAGAAGACTTGGATTTTCATTTGCCAACATTGGCCAAACCTACTTACCAGCTGCCATGCACTATTCCTTGCAAAACAAACTTGCTCTACTATAAATAGAGCTCAATTATGGTCAGTTTAAGTACACCAAAGCCATCTAACAGATGCTTTCCTCAAAATCTCTTTCTCTTGGCAAAAATGCCTTTCTTAGCAAGGTAGCTATCGGGTTTTGAATTTGAGAGCAATTCTGCACAAACCAATCACTCACACACCTCACATACATCACATATGAGCTGATCAAACACTCACATAACATCTGGAGCATCAAAATCTCAAAATCACTTGCCATCCACACAAGTTTGAAGTGAAGTTGTAGCTGAGATGCCATAAACTGATCCAGTCCATTTCAATTCAATCCAAGTGTTCAAACACACTCCATATGGTGTAGGGAAGCTGTCCATATCATCACAACTTGTCTGTAACACCTCCAACTCAAAATCACATCTGCTCTTACTGTCACGACTTGGAGGTAAGCCTAAAATTGGGCATCTCTCAATCTATGCAAATTTCCTCGCACAATAATTTGGCCATATGTTCATAATCATGCATGGAATGTTTTCCCTCAATTAATTGCATTGTTTGAATCGTGTATCAAAAATCCTAGCCTTCATGCAGAAATTAGGGTTCTTGAGGTTTTTTCGTGATTACTTGTTGTATGTTTAATTTAAATGAAATTAATGGACATAGACATGATCGTGAGGTTGAGACGAGCATAATGATATGTGGATTGCATGATATGATTAAGTATTCATGGAGATTGGATAGAAAATGCAAATCTGAGAAACCAAGAACACGCGCGTGTTCTTCAGCCTGCTCTTGGCGCCTTTTTTCCAAATTCAAATATTTGGATTTTGTGATTTTGTTTAATTGATTCAAAAATTAATTTCTCTCTGAGTTTTAATGATTTTGAGTTGATTCTTTATTTAATAATTCAAAAAAATGTTAAAATATTTTATTTTATCAAAAAATCCCAAAAATATTATTTATTTCATATAATTGATATTTTTGCAAAGAATTAATATTTTAATTGTTTTTGACATTTTAAATATTTTTTCTACATTGATTTTGCAACTTTTAATGCTTTCTAATTATTTTGTAGGTCAATACTTAATTTTTGAAGCATTAATCCAAGATCACAATTTGTTTTCCATGTGTTAAACAATTTTTGATCATTTTAATTGAATTTTTATTCAATTAAATACATTTTTTAAAACAAATTAGGGTTTTGGATTAATTCAACCCTCATAAATCATTTTTAAACCTTTTTGGGCCTCTTGAGAGAGTGTAAGACCCATCCCCCCTTGTACAAAAACTTTTTGGGCCTCATTCATTGTATAAGTCCCTCTGTACAAGTAAACGGCGCGATCGTCGCCCGTTTTAAAAATAAAAAATCATCTGGGCCTCTCCTTGAGCTATAAGACCCATTCAAAACACTTTGGGCCTCTATTAGAGTGTAAGACCCAATCCCCCTTTTAACCAAAACATTTTGGGCCTCACTTATTGTATAAGTCCCTCTGCGTTAAAAGAAAACCTCGGCGCGATCGCCATTTTTAAACGAAAAATCATTTGGGCCTACCCTCGTGTTATAAGCCCACTCTTTTTCTTTAAACCTTTTTGGGCCTCTTGAGAGAGTGTAAGACCCATCCCTTTGTACATAAAACCATTTTTGGGCCCCAGTCACTTGTATAAGTCCCTCTGTACAAATTCAACAGTGCGCTCACTGATAAAACCCTGGGCCTCTCCTTGAGCTGTAAGCCCCAAATCTTTCTTTTTTAAAGCACTTTCTCCTTTGATTTTGAATATATTGTTGTTTTTAATCTTTCATATTATAAACTGTATTGTGGGGCTGCTCACTGTAAGTCTCCTTTCATAAACTCATATCTACTGTGTAATAATAGTATAGATATTTCGAGTTTCCCCGGCAACTACGTCTAGAATTAGGTGATGTCGTTTCATTTATTCGTAGAAATAGACGCCTAGATCCCCAATAGGAGCACCAGATACAGTCTTCTCTTTGGTTGTCCTCCTTAGGAATCGTCAAGAAGCTTATTCCCCAAGATGAATGTATTCTCCGTGAATGGCATCTTTGAGTTTCTTCCCAATTCTCGAACTTTCCTGACTTGATCTATTCCTTGTGGATAGCTTGCCTTGAATGTCTCGGGGTTTGGGTACCCACTACGGTCATAATCTTGGACCTTAACTAAGGAACCCTCTTTAAAAGCTAGAAGTCGCTGGATAGTAAACCTCGCACGTTTACCAGTGGTTTTTATCTTTAAAAGAGTTATCTCTCCCAATGGAAAGGAGATGATAGACCCACGGGCTTCTTAAAAGCATCGGCCTCCTCTTGGGCATTATTCAAGGACCCTACGGCTTCTTAGAAGTATTCACAACCTCCTCTTAGGCTTCGTATAATGATCTCTTCCTCCGGGAATGATAGCCTCCTCTTGGGCTTCGTACAAGGACCCGTCGGCTTCTTAAAAGTTTCCAGCCTCCTCTTGGGCTTCGTACAAATTGTCCCGACGACCTCCTAGAGGTATAGGAACAGAACCTAGTCATCCTCATAGAGCAGTCCTTTCGTAGAGTCTACTACTGTTTCTCACAGCATAGTACAAAAGATGAAACTCTAGATTTGGACAATCTAACTTCCTTGAGTCTCAAAGACATTCTCAAGCACCCTTCGTTAAATAGGAAGGAAACCCGCAGACTCGGACAGTCTCAATACCCTTTGGATTTCCCGTTTCCTCAAAGAAAAGGAAATATCCCTGATCCTCGAATCAAAATCCCTGAGGGCCAACATTACTCATATAAGAACTGATTTTCTCTTTTAAAATCGGTATATTGGATCTGTCACTCAACTGAAACAAACCTTTAGCCTCCATCTCGGGCTTTGTATGAGATACAAAAACACTCTCTTACTGAGTATAAAAGATTCTCCAACTGAGTCAACTCTTTGCTAGCCTCCTCTTAGGCTTTGTATAACGATACGCCCCACTGGGTCGAACCCTTTTAGCCTCTTTCTCGGGCTTTGTACGAGACATAAAATAGCCTCCTCTTAGGCTTTGTATAATGATTTTCCTAGCGGAAAATAGCCTCCTCTTAGGCTTTGTATAATGATTTTCCTAGCGGAAATTAGCCTCCTCTTAGGCTTTGTATAAGAAAACCACTAGTTAATCCAATTAACCTTTTAGCATCAAAGCTGTGCCTCGTTCACAGTACACAAACATCAACAACTCCTTCCCCTTCATCTAATCACTGTAAGCGGCAAGCCTCTGGATCATCTACATCCATGCCACTGTCCCTCTTTTAGCATGAGAAATTCCTAAGGAAAGATGGCATTGCTCTACACTGAGTTAAAGTCTTCTCCTTCAGGTTAAAACCCTTTCTTCGGAAATTATGGCATTGCTCGGATCCGCGTATCCCAGTTAAAGTAATTCTCCTTCTCCCCTCTTTAGAGATGACAAATTCTCTCTAAAGCCGAGACCTTTCAGCTTCACGTCTTGGGCTTTGAACAAGACACAAATAGACCTTTCAGCTTCACATCTTGGGCTTTGAACAAGATACAAATCACCTTTCGCTTCACGTCTTGGGCTTTGAACAAGACACCAAAAACACCCATTTCCTCCCATAGAATAGGAGGAACTACGAACGCTCTGATTTCCCTGTTTCGGTAAACGGGAATACGTAGGCATAAGATCGAAAGAAAAGATCTTAGCGAGCGCAATCAACAAAAAACCCAAATCCCATATCTCAGTCAATCAAAAGCAGTATTTCAAAAGCATCAGTCCTAACATCCTAATCCTTGTTCCCCGTCAGAAACCTTCTGCCCAGGTAAAAAAGAAAGAAAACAGTATTGGCGAAAATACAAATAACCAGTACAAAGGCCCCCCACATTGATAGCATCCGTAACCTAACAGACCGCTGTTTAAACTCAGTATGCAAGCAGGGTTAATTGGAGACATCTATTTCCCTTCCTTATTCAGCTCACAATAGGATAAAAAATGAATCGACCTGTAGTTAAAGCTCAAACCGCAGAGAGCGACCAAGGCTTAAGAACCGCGTCCAAAATTGCTCGCTACAGAAAAATGGCGCCCACCGTGGGGCCGGTCTCTGTTTTCCTTTTTCCTTTTCATCTCTTGTGTGAATACCACAGATTGGGGCTTCCGGGGGGGAACCCATTTCTGTCAGGAACTTAGGAATCATAGCTTTATAAGTCTAGGATGATTAGGACAAATATATATACTGCTTTTCCTAATTGCTATACGTGTTTATTTTTCTGCTAATGGGAATGCGGGTGATGCCGTATGTGGAAAGATTGAGTATACACCTAGAAAAGCCAACCCTTTCGTAGTGCGGAAGCTATCAGAAATAGCTGTTACGCGATACTACCCTCATTTGAGGCTGGTGATCTATTCTCGGTGAATAGCACTTACTCTAAGATTGCACACAACTCGCTGGTGATCCGCTTGTTGTCTGCCTTCCTGGGAGGAGCTGATGATAATGAGTACAGGTACAAAAATCACCCTAGTATAAACCTTTGGGGATGGGTAGAGCCTTGACTTCATGACAACGACCCTTTGACCCCATGTTTTTTCTATGTTTTTGTGTGCTGCATTCATGCATTCATTTAATAAAACATTAAAACATTCAAAAAACTTTCTCTTCTAGTCTCTCTGTTTTTCAAATTAAACTAAGACTGTGATTGCAAATATCAGAGAAGAGGATTACGCTAATGGATTTCGGTAGAAGGAGAACTCACCAGTATACCTTCAAGGTTCCAAAACTTGGGGATTTGAGAAAGTTAGCAAGGATGATCATTAACCCAGAGGCTTTCAGAGCCAAGCACGGTGGTTTGCTACCACTGTTAAGAGTCCATGTGATTGAGGGGATCATGGATGCGCTCATTCAATTCTACGATCCGGTTTATCACTGTTTTACATTCCCGGATTACCAGCTTGCACCAACGCTGGAGGAGTATTCTCATCTGACTGATTTACATATCACGGATCGGGCTCCATTTTCTGGACTGGAAGAAATTCCAAAGAATCAGACTATTGCAATAGCAATTCATTTGGACGAGTCTGAGGTCAGGACTCACATGACCACTAAGGGTGGCATCCAAGGCTTGCCAGCCCAGTTCTTGACAAAGAAAGCTCTGTACTTTGCTAGTATAGGGAACGGGACTGCTTTTGAAAGCATCTTTATCTTGCTCACCTACGGGTTATTTTTGTTTCCCAACATCAATAACTTCGTCGATATCAACGCCATTAAGGTTTTTCTCATTGGAAACCCTGTGTCGACTTTGCTCGCAGATGCGTATCATTCTGTACACTTGGGAAATTTGTACAGCGGAGGGGAGATCACATGTTGTGTACCTTTGCTTTACAAATGGTTTATCTCTCACTTGCCCAAGTCTGCTGCTTTTTGGGATTGCAAGAGTGTCTTGCGTTGGTTGCAGAAGATCATGTCTCTCACCAATTCCGATATAGATTGGTGTAATAGGATTTATGAGGGAATCAGAATCATTGACCGTTGTGGAAACTTCCCCAGCGTACCCCTCATAGGAACTAAAGGAGGAATCAACTATCATCCGATATTAGTTCTTCGTCAATTTGGATACCCGATGAGACACATCCCATTGGGTGTTCATCTGGAAGGTCTTTTCTTCAAAGAAGGAGAAAGTGACAGAGCACTAAAGATGGAAATAGTGCATGCTTGGAAACAGGTTCATAAGAAAGGACGAGAGTCTCTGGGAAAACCGGACTGTGTCTCGGTGGAGCCTTATCTCCATTGGGTACAAACTAGAGCTCTCAAGCTAAAGATGCCTTATCCTCGTTACGGAATTCTTCCGCCGAGGGAAACTGTTATGTACTTCATGCAGGAAACTGAAAGGCTTCAGGTTACCCTCAACAAAGTTCAAAAGGAAAGAAGGTCTTGGAAGAACAAGTACCGCACCCTTGACGTAGAGTGTATCCAAATACAGCAACTACTAAAAGAGAAAGATGCTCTGATTGAAATTTTGGAGCAGCATGCTGTAGAGAATCAAGATGACCAAAGGAATTTGCTCGCTCCTTTCACTTGGCAAAGGAATGACAACCTGACAACGGCCCAAGCGCCCCGGTCAAAGAAGAGGACTCGGGACCCATTAGTTTAGGTTTCTGTTTCTGCACTTTGTAATCTACTGTATTTCCGTTTCTGTAATCCTTTGGAATTCAATAAAAAGGGGTTTCCCCACTGTTTGATATTTGCAATCTAATTGTCGAAGTTTATTTTGATTAAACCTAAAAACAACTAATATAATCATTGCATTCATCATTCTCACATCGCGTATTCTTCTTCCCTACGAATCTTACGTTTGTGTCTCGATTCTAGAGTCAAACTGTTTCATTCGTATAATACTCGGGCCAATCGTCAGAAAAGGATGGATGATCTTGAGGAAGAAAACAGAGAGTTGAAAGAAGAGATCGACGCTCTGAGAGAGGATATGAGAAAGCTTCGTAACGACATGCAAGCCATGGCAGAAGCTCAGTTACAAAGAACTGTGATCTCAGAGATCACCTCAACGCCCATCATAGAAAAGTATGATCCTAGGTATCAGATGCCGAAAGATCGTCCTTGGGGCATGCCTGCTAACTATATCCCGGAAGGATATGTTCCGCCGATCACTGAAGATCAGGGAATCGCAACAGAAGCCGCTGGGCCTGAAGGTTACAAACTTCGGGAAAGCGAAGATGCCAGGGGCATACTCAAGACTCCTGAAGGTTACAAACTTCGGGAGGCACCAAGACTTACTGCCGTAATCACGGTACCACCCCCTGTGGTGCACTCTGTCCCAGAAGGACAGATTCCACAGACACCTTCTGGTAAGAAGGAAACTATGTTTGACAGAATGGATGAATTCCAGGAGCAGTTCTTGGAAATGCAAAAAGAGCTGCAAGCCATTCGCGATCAGGATCTATTTGGAAAGGACGCCGCAGACCTCTGCTTGGTCCCAAATGTGAAAGTCCCGCACAAGTTCCAAGTGCCCGACTTTGAAAAATACAAGGGTAACTCTTGCCCTCAGAGCCATCTGGTGATGTACGCTCGGCGGATGTCAGCTCAGACGGAGAATGAGGACCTGCTGATTCACTACTTTCAGGATAGTTTAACCGGTGCCGCACTCAAATGGTACATGGGTTTAAACCGTACTACGATCAGTACATTCAGAGATCTTGGTACTGCCTTCGTCCAACAATACAAGTACAATTTGGACATGGCACCCGACAGAGATCAACTCAGATCAATGTCGCAAAAGGACAAGGAAACCTTTAAGGAGTATGCTCAAAGGTGGCGTGAAATTTCCGCTCAAATTTGTCCACCTCTTGAGGAAAAAGAGATGACAAAAATCTTCTTAAAGACCTTAAGCTCATTTTACTATGACCGAATGATTGCCAGTGCGCCCAGTGATTTCACCGAAATGGTCGGCATGGGTGTACGTCTTGAGGAAACCGTCCGAGAAGGATGTTTGGTAAAAGACACTGGATCGACGAGCGGTACTAAAAAATACGGTAGTGCTCTCCCTAAGAAAAAAGAGCAAGATATTAGGAATATCTCTCTCGGAAAGCAAAGGCGACGTTATCAGCCAGTAGCAGCTGTAACTCCTGCTATCGGCCCCGCGCCTGTTCCTATGTATCAACCTCAGGTTGCGCAGAGCCAACCTGACCAACAAAGGACACAACAGCCTCTTCAGCAGGCTCGTCCTCCATATAACAACAACCGTACAACACGACCATCAGGGTTTGATCCTATACCCATGTCGTACGCAGAGCTGTTTCCGTTACTGCTAGCCAAGGGGCACATTCAGACTAAGTCTCCCCTTTCAGTTCCGGAAAATCCGCCTTTTTGGTTTAAAGCGGATCAGACATGCCCTTATCATCAAGGAGGTTCAGGGCATAACATTGAGACTTGTCTCAATTTCAAATCCGACGTGCAAAAGTTTGTTAGGAGCGGGCTCTTATCTTTCAAAGATACAAATCCTAATGTTCTTACGAACCCGCTGCCTCAACATGAGAAAGCTGCAGTCAATCTGATTGAGAAAGAGACTAACATTGTCTATCAAATTCACGATGTACTCTCATTGGGGACCAATCTGGTCAAGATGCATTGTAGACAGAGTGGATATGGCCATGTGCCACCTCACAACTATCACCAGTGTGATGTCTGCTCTAAAGACAACCAGGCATGTTCTGTAGTGCAAGCAGCTCTACAGGAACAAATGGATCTTGGATGGATCCAAGAGCACCGAGTTCGTGGAGTTAACATGGTTTACACGAATTCTAACGTCATTCAAAACCATGACATCCGTGCGATGAATGTCAACTTGGTGGCGATGCACTCAAGGCAAAGCCAGTATCATAATCTGCCATGGCACGATTACAGTTCCTGTCTGATTTGCTCGGTAAACAAACAGGGATGCTCTTTCATACAAGAGGCCCTCCAGCGTCAGATGGATCTTGGATGGATCCAAGACTACCATGATAGGAACTCCTATCAAATCAATATGGTTCAGATCTTCGATATCCGCGTAATGAATACCAACCTGGTAGAGTTACATGCTGAGCAGGTCCGACTCGGATTCTTAATATCACATGATTATCAAAACTGTAAAGCAGGTTGCGAAAACGATCGAGGTTATACCCTTGTCCAGGAGGCACTTCAGCACTTGTTAAATCACTGGTGGATGCCAATTTATATGGACGAAGATACTCAACAGATTAGTATCAATAACAGGAATCATACTCGTCGTCAAAGTCAGGATGTCCGATCAATGGAAGATAACCTAGTGAGGTTACATTGCATTCAAAGTGGGCGTGGCCAGGTGCCACCACACAACTATGACAGTTGTAGCGTCTGTTCGGAAAGTAACCAAGGGTGTTACCTTATGAGAGCAGCTCTTCAGGGTCAGATCGATCATGGAGAAATTCATCCATATCCAGGTTCAGGGCCCATCATTTGGTCACCGAACTACCTTGCCGACCAAGTTGAGGATGTTGTCACGATCTTTAGTCATCACAGGACCAGGGATGTTTCTGCCATCATCCCTCTACTTGACGAATCTAGAGTTCCCAACCGGGAACGGATCAAGGTTACTTATGATGGTCAGAAAAATCAGAAGGTTCCCATAATCATCTATCTACCGGGGCCACTACCGTATGAATCAGCTAAGGCTATCCCTTACAAATACGGTGCGACAATAATCGAGAATGGAAAGGAAATTCCATTACCCTCCGTCGTGAATATTACAGACATCAGTCGTGTAACACGGAGCGGTCGAATCTTCAACCGAGGGGTTGGAGAATCCAACAAAGAAAAGGAACTTCAGGCAGAAATTCCTGATCCACCAGTCGGTCAATCTAGTAATCCCGACTTTTCAAAAGACAAAGATGAGATGCTAAAGCTCATCCAAAGGAGTGAATATAACATTGTCGATCAACTGTTATAGACTCCTTCAAAGATCTCAGTATTATCACTTTTACTCAGTTCAAAAGCGCACAGGGAGGCTCTATAGAAAGTCTTGGAGCAAGGCTTTGTGGAACAGGATGTAACAATCAGACAATTCGATAGTATTGTCTCTAACATCACTTCCTGCAATAATTTGGGATTTAGTGATGAAGAATTACCTGAAGAGGGTCGCCGTCATAACATGGCGCTCAATATTACAGTTAACTGCCAGGGAGATGCTTTAGCCAACGTACTGGTAGACACAGGGTCAGCCCTGAATGTTATGCCGAAGTCCACTTTGATGCAATTATCATTCAAGGGCCCTCCGATGAGAGTCAGTGAGGTCGTCGTCAAAGCATTCGACTGATCCAGAAAAACAGTTATCGGCAAAG
The DNA here is from genome assembly GCA_022829125.1 of Lathyrus tuberosus. Taxonomy (NCBI): domain Eukaryota; kingdom Viridiplantae; phylum Streptophyta; class Magnoliopsida; order Fabales; family Fabaceae; genus Lathyrus; species Lathyrus tuberosus. The sequence goes on from JALAZF010000179.1 coordinate 3,266,746, forward strand.
TGGATCTTCCCATAACTATTGGTCCTCACACTTTCCAAATCACTTTCCAGGTCATGGACATCCGGGCAACGTACAGTTGTTTATTAGGAAGACCTTGGATACATCAGGCTGGAGCGGTTACTTCAACCCTCCACCAAAAGCTAAAGTTTGTCAAGAACGACCAACTTGTCACGGTTTTTGGGGAACAGGCCTTGCTTGTGAGCAACTTATCATCATCTACTTGTGTGGAACCCGAGGAGGTTATTGGAACGCAGTTCCAAGCACTATCGGTGAGCAAGGACAATCAGTCCAAAGAAGGAACTTCAATTTCTTCATACAAAGATGCTATCAAAGCGGTCAAGAGTACCGATACGACAGGATGGGGACGGCTTGTCATTCCTGTCAACAATAAAACGAAGAAGGGTCTTGGTTTTTCTGCGACCTGTACCCAGACAGTTGCCAACGATGAAAGTCTTCATCCCCTTCAAAACTTCTTCCACAGTGGAGGTTTTCTTCACCCAGTGTCTCAGACAGTTCATGCTATCAATGAGGAAGATCCCTCTGACACAGATGAAGAATGGAAGTCCTATCTTAACAAGGACGGCTATATGTCTCAGGAAGAGGTGCCTATGCCTTTTTGCTTTCCTACAGAAAGTCCGAGATTTATACCAAGATCAGATGTCGAAATGATCTACGGAGATTGTGATCCAGAAGGATGTCGTGCTCCGCCAAATTCATTAGAGGAAGACACTCCAATGAAAGACAGCTTTGATCACAATTACTATGGCCCGATGGATGGCCTGCCAATGTGGCAGCCTTACCCAGGAAACTTGGGGCAAGAAAGTCAGCCGAGTAATGAAACTCAGCTGAGCATCATCGAACAGAATACCTGTGTCCCCACCATGTCATGGGATCAACACTCAGGTCATTCAGAAACTACTCAACATGAAGATGAATTCGCAACGTTTGCAGGACTAGAATTCATCAACTATGCTTTTTCTGAGGTCAACGCCATCGAGAAGAATGACTTCTCCAGTTCCAAAGAAGTTTGGGACACTCTGGGACAACCGAGTGGAAAATACGACTTTATGGTCAAGTACACTGCTCTCGAAAGCTCTCGTATCAGGGTCGAAGATATCCAGCCAACTGGATGGGGAGATACAGCTGAGAGCACAGATGCTATGCAAAATACAACAGAGGAATTCTCCTACGACAATTCTGCCTGGGAGACATATTCCAATGATCCTGCTCCACCAGAAATCAGCGTCATTTCTGAAGACAAATCAAGGAAGGTGCCAGACTTTGTGATTCACCAAGGAGTTCGCCGCCAATGGGTTGCCGTCGAGGTTCCGAAGATTGTTCATCAGTCAAAGTAATTGCCATCTTTAAGCCTTTCACGCTGCCCAGGTGAAACGAATGTTTTGATGGGGCTCACTTTCTGTAAATTTCCCTCTTCGCTTTGCTCAAAGCGACAGAGTTTTGTTTTATAGGGCTGTAGTTTCAAGAGTCGACTTGTTCATTAATAAAATAACGTTGTTCTGTAATTTCCGCATTAATTGTTGTTTTCTCTTTTTGCTTTTTCAGAAAACGGTAATCCTAAAAAACATTCAATAATAAAAACAAGCAGTAAAATCAAAACACTGCACACACTTGCATTTTCTCTATCTCTTCTAAACACGAATCATCACGTCATGCAGATTGCTTGTTTTATACCCCGTTGAAACATACGATCCGATGCCTTCTTCCAACTTTGAGTTCCCGGTATTCGAGGCTGAAGAAGAAAATGACGACCAAATTCCAGAAGAGATCTCCCGACTACTCAGACAAGAGGAAAGGTCCATCGAACCTCACAAAGAGCCGTTGGAAACGGTAAACTTGGGTTCAGAAAAAGAGAGAAAAGAAATCAGGATCGGAGCATTGCTCAGTCCAACTGCCAGAGAGGGTTTGATAAAGCTTCTCGAAGAATTCCCCGATGTATTCGCTTGGTCCTATCAGGATATGCCAGGGTTGGATACCAGCATCGTGGAACATCACTTACCGTTGAGATCGGAATGTCCGCCAGTAAAGCAAAGGTTGAGACGGACTCACCCGGACATGGCCATCAAAATCAAGGAGGAGGTACAGAAGCAGATCGACGCGGGTTTCCTCGCTACATCTGAATATCCTCAATGGTTAGCCAACATCGTACCCGTTCCCAAAAAGGATGGAAAGGTCAGAATGTGTGTCGACTACAGAGATCTGAACAAGGCAAGTCCAAAGGACGACTTTCCTTTACCACACATTGACATGCTGGTAGACAGCACAGCAAAGTTCAAAGTATTCTCCTTCATGGATGGATTCTCGGGCTATAACCAGATCAAAATGGCGCCGAAATACATGGAGAAAACTTCGTTCATTACCCCATGGGGTACCTTTTGTTACAAGGTAATGCCGTTCGGTTTGAAGAACGCCGGGGCAACCTATCAAAGGGCCATGACTACTCTGTTTCATGACATGATACACAAAGAAATCGAGGTATATGTCGATGATTTGATTGCAAAATCAAGAACAGAGGATGAGCACGTTGAACATCTGTCAAAATTGTTCGAACGTTTAAGAAAATTCAAGCTCCGCTTGAATCCCAACAAGTGCACCTTCGGTGTCCGTTCAGGGAAACTACTAGGGTTCATCGTCAGCCAGAAAGGAATTGAAGTTGATCCTGACAAGGTCAAGGCCATTCAAGAAATGCCTTCTCCAAAAACTGAAAAACAAGTCAGAGGATTCCTGGGACGTTTGAACTACATCTCCAGAATCATATTCCTTATGACCGCGACGTGTGCGCCGATTTTCAAATTACTCAAAAAGAACCAGGATTGCGTTTGGTCAGAAGATTGCCAAATTGCCTTCGACAGTATCAAGGAATATCTGTTGAATCCTCCGATTCTATCACCTCCAGTGGAAGGAAGGCCACTAATCATTTACCTCACAGTCCTAGAGGACTCAATGGGATGTGTACTTGGCCAACAAGACGAAACTAAACGGAAAGAGTCTGCCATTTACTATCTAAGCAAGAAATTCACCGACTGCGAGACTCGGTACACAATGCTTGAGAAAACTTGTTGCGCTTTGGCTTGGGCAGCCAAACGTCTTCACCAGTACATGATTCGTCATACTACTTGGTTAGTCTCCGAAATGGATCCAATGAAGTACGTTTTCGAAAAACCTGCTCTCACGGGAAGGATTGCCCGTTGGCAGATGTTACTATCAGAATATGACATAGAGTACCATGCTCAGAAAGCCGTTAAAGGAAGTATTTTAGCCGATCATTTGGCTCATCAACCGATTGACAATCAAGAATCAATCGGGTTTGACTTCCCAGAAGAAGATATCATGTATCTAAAGATGAAAGATTGCGATGAACCGCTACCCAGTGAAGGGCCAGAACCAGGTTCCCAGTGGGGACTTATCTTTGACGGAGCAGTTAATCACTATGGAAACGGAATTGGGGCAATCATTGTTACCCCTCAGGGTTCCCACATTCCTTTCACTGCCATACTTACGTTCAAATGTACGAACAACGAGGCCGAATACGAAGCATGTATTATGGGTCTCGAAGAAGCGATTGATTTAAGGATCAAAAACTTTGACGTATACGGCGATTCAGCCCTAGTGATCAATCAGATAAAAGGGGATTGGAATACATACCAATCAGGATTGATTCCTTACAAAGACTATGCAAGAAGGTTGTTACCCTTCTTAAATAGAGTCGACTTTCATCACATCCCTCGTGATGAGAATCACATGGCTGACGCATTAGCCACTCTCTCTTCCATGATTAGTGTAGGTCGACGGAATGACCTACCTAAGATTGACATAATACGCCTTGAACGGCCCGCTTACATCTTCGCGATTGAAGCAGTCATAGACGACAGACCTTGGTATCACGATATCAAATGCTTCCTTCAGAAACAAGAGTACCCATCTGGGGCACTCAGAAAAGATAGAAAGACCCTTAGAAGATTGGCTGGAAACTTCTTCCTGAGCGGTGACACTCTTTATAAGAGAAATTTTGACATGGTCTTGCTCCGATGCGTCGACAAACCAGAAGCAGACATGCTCATGAAAGAAATTCATGAAGGATCCTTTGGCACTCATGCCAACGGACACACAATGGCGAGAAAAATTCTCAGGGCCGGGTACTATTGGTTGACCATGGAATCCGACTGCTACAAGTACATGAGGAGGTGTCACAAGTGTCAGATATACTCCGACAAAATTCATGTACCGCCATCACATCTCAAAGTTCTTTCTTCCCCGTGGCCATTTTCCATATGGGGAATCGATATGATTGGTATGATTGAGCCCAAGGCTTCAAACGGACATCGGTTCATCCTGGTAGCCATTGACTATTTCACTAAGTGGGTCGAAGCAGCGTCATTCGCCAATGTAACCCGACAAGTGGTGGTCCGATTTATCAAAAATAATATCATCTGCCGTTATGGTGTTCCAAGTGAGATCATTACTGATAATGGATCTAACTTGAACAATAAGATGATGAAAGAGTTGTGTGCAGAGTTCAAGATCGAACACCATAACTCATCTCCCTACCGACCCAAGATGAACGGAGCGGTAGAAGCGGCTAACAAGAACATCAAGAAGATCGTTCAAAAGATGGTTGTAACCTACAAAGATTGGCATGAGATGCTACCCTTTGCGCTTCACGGTTATCGTACATCTGTCCGCACTTCAACAGGGGCTACCCCTTTCTCTCTAGTGTATGGCATGGAGGCAGTGCTTCCCATAGAAATAGAGATCCCATCAATCCGGGTATTGATGGAAGCGAAGCTCACCGAAGCTGAATGGTGTTAAGGTCGACACAATGAATTGAATCTGATCAAGGAAAAACGAGTCACGGCACTATGCCACGGTCAGTTATATCAGCAAAGAATGAAGAGGGCGTTTGACAAAAAGGTCCGACCTCGTGTCTTCAGGAAAGGAGACCTTGTGCTCAAGAAGATACAATCATTTCTCACTGATTCTCGGGGCAAATGGACCCCAAATTATGATGGCCCCTATGTGGTCACGAAAGCTTTCTCAGGCGGCGCCTTGAGACTTGCAACCATGGACAGAGAAGAATTTGCCTACCCCACGAATGTTGATGTAGTCAAGAAATACTTCGCCTAAACTAAAAAAAAAAAGTCTCGGTGGATTGAAAACCCGAAAGGGCGGTCCAGGCAAAAGTTAGAGACATGAAAAAAAATCATCATCCCGGTGGATTGGAAATCTCATAGTACAATCCAGGCAAAAATTAGGGATAATGGCAAGTAACTATGTTCAACAGAGGCAAGTCCCTCAGCAGCAGTTACAGCATCCATCGGAGGAAAACTCCAGTCAAGGTCATCTTCGACAGAAGCTCAGGATATCCCGAATTCAAAGTTGGTAGAAGGATAGTGGTCGTTATGTTTCAACGTAGCCCTTTTCCCTGTAAATTACCATTTTCTAACTTTGTATATACTCTTTGGAATCACGCGTTTGGCTGATCTCCATCTTATCAATAAAATTTAAGCCCTTGTGCTTTTGTTTGTAATTCTTTACTTGTTTTAGCTTTACAGAACGACGTTGTTTAAACTTAATCAGTGATTCTTGAAATAAAACAAAAATGAATTTACTTGTTAAAATTTTTTCTGCTTTTTAATAAAGATGGCAATTTCTTTTGACTGTTGAACATCGAAAGAACATCGATCGCTTCTCCCGAAGTAAACGAACTTCAAAGTGCAGAATCAAAGTACTCCTTCTAAGCCAGTATACCTGAATGAAGGGATCAACTGTGTCAGAGACCTTGTTTCGTCTGACACACCTCGGCCGAGTTCTCATCTCCTAAGCCCGATCAACATAGCTCCCAACGGGACTATCTCTCCTAAGCAAGGTGGAATTGCTATTTTGAACCAACGGTACTTCTTAGCCCCGCGATGACCGAGTATCCAATTATGTTCATCCATTAGTCTGTATGTCGCGTCTGTTTTGTCAGCATATACATACGTACTTCATGCATTTTTTATTTGCGTTTGCATTTCATATTGCATCACTATCACTCTAGTCGGTCTTGTCCCCTAGTAATAACAGTTTTCTCAATCGAGTTTGTCAGCTCTTTCCTCGTCAGGAAACGTTGTGTCTGAACAATCTCGCCACCAGTATATCATTAGATCGGAGTCGGCACTCGACCACTTTGATAACTTGAACCTCTGAAAGATCAGAGAACTTTCAATAAACATCACTCTTCGCCATTGAAGATGATATCCTTGCTTTCCCGGATTAAGGAAAATCCACAGAGAAAGCATCGTAATCAGAGATTCGGCAGCACGACAGTTTTGCTCCGAAAAACCACTGATGAGAAGGTCATTGGCACCTCAAAATTGGATCCCATCATATGGCATTTCTCCGGGAAGATCCCGAGAAAAGTATGATGTAACCCCAAACGAAAACAGTCTCTCAAGAGACTCGCTTTCCCCAGTAAAATCGACAAATGGCATCTCCCCAGGAAAATTCGGCGAGAAGTTTGAAGGAAAACCGCTACACATAGCGTCCCTTGTCAATAAAGTTTATTGACAAAAAAAACTAAGACCAGTTCCTTGGTAGGAAACCAGGATCGAGGGGAAGTTCAAAAGAAACTAAGACCAGTTCTTGGTAGGAAACCAGGATCGAGGGGAAGTTCAAAAGAAACTAAGACCAGTTCTTGGTAGGAAACCAGGATCGAGGGGAAGTTCAAAAGAAACTAAGACCAGTTCCTTGGTAGGAAACCAGGATCGAGGGGAAGTTCAAAAGAAACTAAGACCAGTTCCTTGGTAGGAAACCAGGATCGAGGGGAAGTTTAAATCAGAAACTAAGACCAGTTCCTTGGTAGGAAACCAAGAACGAGGGGAAGTTTACCTTTTCTAAGCATCATCGCTTAGCTAAAAAATATGAATGCGTAAGCTACCATTCATAACCACCATTAAAATTTCGGATATTCCGATATTTAATCCTCTTGCACCCCGAATGCTCGAATACCTTCGTCATTCACACCTTCGGGTCCAAGAAGATTAAATAGGGGCATCTGTAATACCCCAAATTTTGACCACTTAGATTTCCCATCATTGTGAGAATCATCATCACAATATGGATGTACCTTTATGCTTTATTAGTCTCCCCAAAGATGGGTGAGCATCCACTACAATCAAAATTAGGGTTTCAAGCCCTCTCTGAGTGCTTAGACAAAGGATCAATCAAGAAATGACATGATCTTCAACTTCTCTAATCTCTTAAACATCCACAATGGATCAAAAAGGACTCCCACTTCAAGGATTAAGCACAAGGCTGCTCCCTTCTAGGTGGATCAAGTCTCAAGATCGATAGTGTCACCAAATTAGGGTTTTGGTCGACCAGGGCCTCCAGATGGAAATTTTCATCTGGGCACAAGGCAATGATCCAAAACATAACCTAATATACTTCATGGAACCTCATGAACCCATGCATCAAGTCAATTTTGCCTCAGGGGATGCATTCATCAAAAATCAGGAATTAGGGTTTCTTGACCTAATTCACCCCTAAGTTGACTTTTGGGACAAACCATGAGCCAAGACCTCAAGAAATGATTTGAGGGTCTCTAATATACCATATTGATCCATTTGGAACAATGGATTGATCCAAGAAATTTGAGCAACAAGTCTCAATTTCATCTGCACCACAATTAGGGTTTTAAGGGAAAAGTCAACTGTAACTTTGACTTTTGACCAGGACATGCTCCCAAACCCTAATACATGATTGAATATACCCTATGACACCCATGGAACATGTCCATCAAGTTTGATTTAGGTCAAGGACATGATTTCCTGAAGAATTGCACAGTTTGGAATTCATCTGATAAAAAGTCAATTGTGCACAAAAGTCAACTTTGACTTTTTGAGATTTTTCACCAAAATGGATTTTTAACCCTAAAATGATGTTAATGTATGATTTGAATCATCATTCATCAAGAAAAATCACGAAAAGTGAGATAACTTGTAAAAGGGGTAACCATAAAACTTAGAAAATTTTCTAAGTTAAAAACAAAGTGGCAAAGGTACCAACTTTGGAGGACCATAACTCCTAAACCACAAGGCCATTTTTTCTCATCCAAAGATGGATTTGTAGCCCTCATTATCACCTACAAAAACTTCAACTACAAGTCATTTCAATTCATTAAGGATTTTGAGTTATGGAGTGATCAAAGTGGTTGAAAAGTGAAAATGTCACTTTTTCCAACACTTAGTGAAATTTTCACTAAGTCAGATTCTGCCTCACTTTTTACCAAATGTAGGGGGATTATTCACTTGGAATCAAAAGATATCAAAACCAAACTTGTTCAAACAGTTGTTGTATCATGTAAGAGCTTTCCAAAATGGCCAAGAACATTGCCAAATTCAACCTACACCATGAGATACAACATTGCCAAGTTGCCCTGCTGAAATCTGTCAAGGCAAGGCAGAATTTGTAACTTTGGTCGATTTGCCAAAATCAGCCAAATCCAATTGCTCCAATCCACTTAGACACCTCAGAGGATTGAATCTAAAGGGGACAATCACTGAGCCAAGCCTCCAAAGTCCATGGAACAAGAAATAGCATGTTGAACCTAGAATGGCCAAAATAGGGACAAGACTTCAAATTTGGAATGAGGCATTCAATGGAACCATCAAGGTGGCATGTACTGAGCCATTCTCATCTGAAATCAGTCAAGACTTATCCAAGACCAAGGGGACCAAAGCTCTGTGCCCTAACCTCTAGTCAATGGCTAGAGAAGACTTGGATTTTCATTTGCCAACATTGGCCAAACCTACTTACCAGCTGTCGTGCACTATTCCCTGCAAAACAAACTTGCTCTACTATAAATAGAGCTCAATTGTGGTCAGTTTAAGTACACCAAAGCCATCTAATAGATGCTTTCCTCAAAATCTCTTTCTCTTGGCAAAAATGCCTTTCTTAGCAAGGTAGCTATCGGGTTTTGAGTTTGAGAGCAATTCTGCACAAACCAATCACTCACACACCTCACATACATCACATATGAGCTGATCAAACACTCACATAACATCTGGAGCATCAAAATCTCAAAATCACTTGCCATCCACACAAGTTTGAAGTGAAGTTGCAGCTGAGATGCCATAAACTGATCCAGTCCATTTCAATTCAATCCAAGTGTTCAAACACACTCCATATGGTGTAGGGAAGCTGTCCATATCATCACAACTTGTCTGTAACACCTCCAACTCAAAATCACATTTGCTCTTGCTGTCACGACTTGGAGGTAAGCCTAAACTTGGGCATCTCTCAATCTATGCATATTTCCTCGCACAATAATTTGGCCATATGTTCATAATCATGCATGGAATGTTTTCCCTCAACTAATTGCATTGTTTGAATCGTGTATCAAAAATCCTAGCCTTCATGCAGAAATTAGGGTTCTTGAGGTTTTTTCGTGATTACTTGTTGTATGTTTAATTTAAATGAAATTAATGGACATAGACATGATCGTGAGGTTGAGACGAGCATAATGATATGTGGATTGCATGATATGATTAAGTATTCATGGAGATTGGATAGAAAATGCAAATCTGAGAAACCAAGAACACGCGCGTGTTCTTCAGCCTGTTCTTGGCGCCTTTTTTCCAAATTCAAATATTTGGATTTTGTGATTTTGTTTAATTGATTCAAAAATTAATTTCTCTCGGAGTTTTAATGATTTTGAGTTGATTCTTTTTTTAATAATTCACAAAAATGTTAAAATATTTTATTTTATCAAAAAATCCCAAAAATATTATTTATTTCATATAATTGATATTTTTGCAAAAAATTAATATTTTAATTGTTTTTGACATTTTAAATATTTTTTCTACATTGATTTTGCAACTTTTAATGCTTTCTAATTATTTTGTAGGTCAATACTTAATTTTTGAAGCATTAATCCAAGATCACAATTTGTTTTCCATGTGTTAAACAATTTTTGATCATTTTAATTGAATTTTTATTCAATTAAATACATTTTTGAAAACAAATTAGGGTTTTGGATTAATTCAACCCTCATAAATCATTTTTAAACCTTTTTAGGCCTCTTGAGAGAGTGTAAGACCCATCCCCCCTTGTACAAAAACTTTTTGGGCCTCATTCATTTTATAAGTCCCTCTGTACAAGTAAACGGCGCGATCGTCGCCTGTTTTAAAAATAAAAAATCATCTGGGCCTCTCCTTGAGCTATAAGACCCATTCAAAACACTTTGGGCCTCTATTAGAGTGTAAGACCCAATCCCCCTTTTAACCAAAACATTTTGGGCCTCACTTATTGTATAAGTCCCTCTGCGTTAAAAGAAAACCTCGGCGCGATCGCCATTTTTAAAAGAAAAATCATTTGGGCCTACCCTCGTGTTATAAGCCCCACTCTTTTTCTTTAAACCTTTTTGGGCCTCTTGAGAGAGTGTAAGACCCATCCCTTTGTACAGAAAACCATTTTTGGGCCCCAGTCACTTGTATAAGTCCCTCTGTACAAATTCAACAGTGCGCTCACTGATAAAACCCTGGGCCTCTCCTTGAGCTGTAATCCCCAAATCTTTCTTTTTCAAAGCACTTTCTTCTTTGATTTTGAATATATTGTTGTTTTTAATCTTTCTTTGTTGAACAACTAACCCAACAGCATGGAAGCACTCCAACCGAGTAAGTGGTTATCGCTTTCATTTATTGCTTTCATATTATAAACTGTATTGTGGGGCTGCTCACTGTAAGTCTCCTTTCATAAACTCATATCTACTGTGTAATAATAGAATAGATATTTCGAGTTTCCCCGGCAACTACATCTAGAATTAGGTGACGCCGTTTCATTTATTCGTAGAAATAGACGCCTAGATCCCCAATAAGAGCACCAGATACAGTCTTCTCTTCGGCTGTCCTCCTTAGGAATCGTCAAGAAGCTCTATTCCCCAAGATGAATGTATTCTCCGTGAATGGCATCTTTGAGTTTCTTCCCAATTCTCGAACTTTCCTGACTTGATCTATTCCTTGTGGATAGCTTGCCTTGAATGTCTCGGGGTTTGGGTACCCACTACGGTCATAATCTTGGACCTTAACTAAGGAACCCTCTTTAAAAGCTAGAAGTCGCTGGATAGTAAACCTCGCACGTTTACCAGTGGTTTTTATCTTTAAAAGAGTTATCTCTCCCAATGGAAAGGAGATGATAGACCCACGGGCTTCTTAAAAGCATCGGCCTCCTCTTGGGCATTATTCAAGGACCCTACGGCTTCTTAGAAGTATTCACAGCCTCCTCTTAGGCTTCGTATAATGATCTCTTCCTCCGGGAATGATATCCTCCTCTTGGGCTTCGTACAAGGACCCGTCGGCTTCTTAAAAGTTTCCAGCCTCCTCTTAGGCTTCGTACAAATTGTCCCGACGACCTCCTAGAGGTATAGGAACAGAACCTAGTCATCCTCATAGAGCAGTCCTTTCGTAGAGTCTACTACTGTTTCTCACAACATAGTACAAAAGATGAAACTCTAGATTTGGACAATCTAACTTCCTTGAGTCTCAAAGACATTCTCAAGCACCCTTCGTTAAATAGGAAGGAAACCCGCAGACTCGGACAGTCTCAATACCCTTTGGATTTCCCGTTTCCTCAAAGAAAAGGAAATATCCCTGATCCTCGAATCAAAATCCCTGAGGGCCAACATTACTCATATAAGAACTGATTTTCTCTTTTAAAATCGGTATATTGGATCTGTCACTCAACTGAAACAAACCTTTAGCCTCCATCTCGGGCTTTGTACGAGATACAAAAACACTCTCTTACTGAGTATAAAAGATTCTCCAACTGAATCAACTCTTTGCTAGCCTCCTCTTAGGCTTTGTATAACGATACGCCCCACTGGGTCGAACCCTTTTAGCCTCTTTCTCGGGCTTTGTACGAGACACAAAATAGCCTCTTCTTAGGCTTTGTATAATGATTTTCCTAGCGGAAAATAGCCTCCTCTTAGGCTTTGTATAATGATTTTCCTAGCGGAAATTAGCCTCCTCTTAGGCTTTGTATAAGAAAACCACTAGTTAATCCAATTAACCTTTTAGCATCAAAGTTGTGCCTCGTTCACAGTACATAAACATCAACAACTCCTTCCCCTTCATCTAATCGTTGTAAGCGGCAAGCCTCTGGATCATCTACATCCATGCCACTGTCCCTCTTTTAGCATGAGAAATTCCTAAGGAAAGATGGCATTGCTCTACACTGAGTTAAAGTCTTCTCCTTCAGGTTAAAACCCTTTCTTCGGAAATTATGGCATTGCTCGGATCCGCGTATCCCAGTTAAAGTAATTCTCCTTCTCCCCTCTTTAGAGATGACAAATTCTCTCTAAAGCCGAGACCTTTCAGCTTCACGTCTTAGGCTTTGAACAAGACATAAATAGACCTTTCAGCTTCACATCTTGGGCTTTGAATAAGATACAAATCACCTTTCGCTTCACGTCTTGGGCTTTGAACAAGACACCAAAAACACCCATTTCCTCCCATAGAATAGGAGGAACTACGAACGCTCTGATTTTCCTGTTTCGGTAAACGGGAATACGTAGGCATAAGATTGAAAGAAAAGATCTTAGCGAGCGCAATCAACAAAAAACCCAAATCCCATATCTCAGTCAATCAAAAGCAGTATTTCAAAAGCATCAGTCCTAACATCCTAATCCTTGTTCCCCGTCAGAAACCTTCTGCCCAGGTAAAAAAGAAAGAAAACAGTATTGGCGAAAATACAAATAACCAGTACAAAGGCCCCCCCCACATTGATAGCATCCGTAACCTAACAGACCGCTGTTTAAACTCAGTATGCAAGCAGGGTTAATTGGAGACATCTATTTCCCTTCCTTATTCAGCTCACAATAGGATAAAAAATGAATCGACCTGTAGTCAAAGCTCAAACCGCAGAGAGCGACCAGCGCTTAAGAACCGCGTCCAAAATCGCTCGCTACAGGTTCCTAGAGTTACGGACCCTTCATGAATCAAGTCGTGCGACAGGCTAGCTACGTTACAACAAGATCTACGAAAAGGTCTACTCTAGGGGAAGCTTTCATGCTAGGCACACAAGGAGCGAGTCCTTGGGGACTAACACTAATTACTTCCAGAATCTACACTACGTGTTCTATCTTCTTTTTCCAAGACTCGGGTATGGAGCCTTACTTGTGATATCATCCCAAGATCCAACAGACAAGTATGATAAACAACATGTAATAAAGAGAAAGCAACGCAAAGCAAATAAAGAAGTAATAGGAGAAAACAAACAAGAAGAAATTAAACAAGCGAAGCTAACACTCTCGAATCAAGTCAAGTTAGGCTTGACTCTCTCTAGCATAGGGCAATGCAGATTCCCCAGTAGAGTCGCCATCTGTCGTACCTCGAAAAATACGATCCTCGCGATGGACGCGGAAAAAACTGTTCGAAACAGAGTCGCCACCGAACTTTATTCATTCCAAGGGAGGAATAGGAAAATATCGATAAAACCTTTAAAGGATAAGAAAATGGTCATCGCAACCAAATTCGGGTTCGGGAGTCGGTTACGCAAGAGGGAAGGTATTAGCACCCTCTACGTCCGTTGTACTCAACGGGAACCTCTTGATTCGATTCGTGAGAAAGTTAGCTAGGTTTGTTTGTTTTCTTCTAAGACAGATATTGTTTTTTAAGGGGGAAAAGGGTGGTTTTTTATTAGGGTGCTCGGCAAGGATTAGAACCCTTGTGCCTACGTATTCCCTCGTGCAATGGGAAAGTCAGAGCATTCGTAGTTCGTGGGACTACGGTTGGTTTGTGTTTTTTAAACGAACGAGTGTTTAATTATGCCATACCCCAAATTTTGACCACTAAGATTTCCCATCATTGTGAAAATCATCATCACAATATGGATGAACCATCATGCCTCATCAGTCTCCCCAAAGATGGGTGAACACTTACTACAATCAGAATTAGGGTTTCAAGCCCTCTCAGAGTTCTTAGACAAAGGATCAATCAAGAAATGACATGATCTTTAACTTGTCTAACCTCTCAAATATCTACAAGGGATCAAGAGGACTCCCACTTTAAGGATTAAGCACAAGGCTGCTCCCTTCCATGTGGATCAAGCCTCAAGATCGCCAGTGTCACCAAATTAGGGTTTGGTCGACCAGGGCCTCCAGATGGAAATTTTCCTCTGGGCATGGGCCTTTGCTTCAAAGCATAACCTATGATGCTCCAAGGGACATCATAAACCCAATCATCAAGTCAATTTAGCCTCAGGGGATGCATTCATCAAAAATCAGGAATTAGGGTTTCTTGACCTAATTCACCCCTAAGTTGACTTTTGGGACAAATCATGAGCCAAGACCTCAAGAGAGGATTTGAGGGTCTCCAACATACTACATTGATCCATTTGCAACAATGGATTAATCCAAGAAGCTTGAGCAACAAGTCTCAATTCATCAGAGCCACAATTAGGGTTTCGCGAGAAAAGTCAACTGTAGCTTTGACTTTTAACCAGGACATGCTCCCAAACCCTAGGACATGCTTCAATATACCCTATAATACCCATGGAACATGTCCATCAAGTTTTATTTAGGTCAAAGGCATGATTTCCTAGAGGATCACACAGTTTGGAATTCATCTGACAAAAAGTCAACTGTGCACAAAAGTCAAACTTTGACTTTTTGAGATTTTTCACTTTTATGGTTTTTTAACCCTAAAATGATGTTAATGTGTGATTTGAATCATCATTCATCAAGAAAAATCAAGAAAAGTTGGATAACTTGTAAAAGGGGTAACCATAAAAACTTAGAAAATTTTCTAAGTTATGAAATAAAGTGGCAAGGGTACCAACTTTGGAGGATCATAACTCCTAAACCACAAAGCCATTTTTCCCCATCCAAAGCTTGATTTGTAGATCTCATGGCCCTCTACAAAAGGTAAAAACTGACCCCCCCCCTCCAAATTCATTATGGATTTTGAGTTATGTTTGGATCAAAATCACTAAAAATATGAAAGTACAACTTTTCCAACACTTAGAAAAATTCTGGCCAAGGCAGATTTTGTGTTGAAACACCAAAACTTGTGGGATTTTTTCACATAGATGCAAGCTGAATCAGTTCCAAAGATAAATATCAATGTTGTTGTGCATGTTGCCTACAATCCAAGCAACTCATTGGCATGAAACCACTCCACTTGAGCCAAGAGTTATGGCTGCTACAACACACCATGCCAAGGCTGCCATGAAAAATCAGTTTGTGAGTTTTCTTGCCATCCACGATTTCTGAGTCAAAAGTAATGATCACTATGCCACATGCATCCAATCTGATCATAAGCCAACTGATCCAACTGATAGGGTTGAGTCCAAAGGGCAAGGGATCTTCCAACTTGAGATTAATGCATTTTGGCATATATGCCTTGAAATTCAAAGGCATTTATGTGAAATAGGGCACTTTCAACAAAGCCACTCTACTCAGTCAAGTTCTCTGATTAAACAACAATAAAAACATCTGAAGAATGTGAATTTGGTCAAGGTATAGCCCTGCTCTTGGGAGGGGCTAGGTTGCCTTGTGTGAGAAGAAATGCCACCAAGCCAAAGCCTTTGAATGTGATCTGATCCAGTCGTCATTCACTATTCCTCCAAGACAAGAGTTGATCACCTATAAATAGAGGTTCCAATGGATCATTCAACACACACCAAAGCCAGTTATAGCACTGCTTTCTCTCATTCTCTCTTAAGTGCCAAGTTTTCTTGTTTTTGAGCAACCACTATCGGGTTTTGAGTTGCAGCCATAAGCAATCCATTCCAATTGCCCAGACACATCACATATGATGTATTTGAGGTGTCCAAATGCTTAAACACCATCTGTAACACCCCCAGCTCAAAATCACCTATCAACCTAGCCATTATGCTTCAATTATGCAGTTGGAGTACTCCAGCTTGATCCAAATACTTCCAAAGTGTTCCAAAGTTTGCAACACACTCCACAACATCCATTGAAGTTGTTCAGATCATCACAACCCATCTGTAACACCTCCAACTCAAAAATCAAATTGCTCTTGCTATCACGACCTTCAAGTAAGCCTAAACTTGGTCATCTCTTAATCTATGCATATTTCCTCGCACAATACTTTTGCCAAATGTTCATAATCATGCATAGAATGTTTCCCCTCAATTAATTGCTTTGTTTGAATCGTGTATCAAAATTGTCAGCCTTCATGCAAATTTTAGGATTCTTGAGGTTTTGTCTTGATTTCTTATTCCATGTTAAAAATAAATGAAATTAAGAACCATAGACATGATCGTGAGGTTGAAACGAGCAGATTGATATGTGGTTTGCATGATTCCATCAAGTATTCAGGGAGATTGGATAGAAAATGTAAATCTGGGCAAAACTCAGAACACGCACGTGTTCTTGGGTGTTCTTGGCACCCTTTTTTTAAAATTCAAATATTTGAATTTTGTGATTTTATTTAATTGATTCAAAAATTAATTTCTCTCTGAGTTTTAATGATTTTGAGTTGATTCTTTTTTTAATAATTCACAAAAATGTTAAAATATTTTATTTTACCAAAAAATCCCAAAAATATTATTTATTTCATATAATTTATATTTTTGTAAAGAATTAATATTTTAATTGTTTTTGACATTTAAAATATTTTTTCCTTCTTGATTTTGTAAATTTTAATGACTTCTAATCATATTGTAGGTCAAAACTTGATTTTTGAAACATTAATCCAAGATCACAATTTGTTTTCCACATGTTAAACAATTTTGATCATTTTAATTGAATTTTTATTCAATTAAAATACATTTTTGAAAACAAATTAGGGTTTTGATTAATTCAACCTTCATCAAACTTTTCAAACACTTTGGGCCTCTAATAGAGTGTAAGACCCAAGCCTTTTTGTAAAATAACCTATTGTGGACCTCACTTATTGTATAAGTCCCTCCGGGTATTTTCAAAAACCTCTGCGTGATCGTTGTTTTGTACACAAATAACCTTGGGCCTACCCTCGAGTAGTAAGACCCATTCTTCTTTTTTAAAAAAACCCCTTTGGGCCTCTATTAGAGTGTAAGACCCAACCCCTTTGAAAACCAAATTATTTTGGGCCTCAGTTATTGTATAAGACCCACTGCGTTTTCAAAAATCTCGACGCAATCGCCATTTCAAACAATTTTCCTTGGGCCTCTCCTCGAGCTATATGACCCATTCAAAACCTTCTGGGCCTCTATTAGAGTGTAAGACCCAATCCCTTTTTAACCAAAACAAATTTGGGCCTCAGATATTGTATAAGTCCCTCTATGTTAAAAGAAAATCTCGGCGCGATCGCCATTTCAAAACAAAAAACATCTGGGCCTACCCTCATGTTATAAGCCCCATTCTTTTTAAATTCTTTTTGGGCCTCTTGAGAGAGTGTAAGACCCATCCCTTTGTACAGAAAACATTTCTTGGGCCTCAGTCACTTGTATAAGTCCCTGTACAAATTCAAACTCACAGTGCGATCACTGATAAAACCTTGGGCCTCTCCTTGAGCTGTAAGCCCCAACATCTTTTCAAAATACTTTCTCCTTTGATTTTGTATATAATATTGTTATCAAAGCTTTCTTTGTTGAACAACTAACCAAACAGCATGGAAGCTCTACAACCGAGTAAGTGTTTACCCGCTTTCATTTACCGCTTTCATATGTATATAACTGTACTGTGGGGCTGTTTCGATGTAAGTCTTCTTTCATAAACTCATATCAACTGTGTAATAATAGTATAGATATTTAGAGTTTCCCCGACAACTACGTCTAGTACTAAGCCGTTGATCACTCTTAGAAGTAGACAATACTAGATCCCCATAGGATTACCAGATACAGTCTTCCCTCCTCTTGGGGTTAAACAATATGGAGACGTGAAAGGCAGCATTCTCGGTGAACCCTTTCACAGACTGTCACCTTTAGAAATCGTCAAAGAAACTCTATTCCCCAGAGATGATCTTTTCTCCGTGAATGGCATCTCTTGAGTTTCTTCCAAATTCTCGAACTTTCCTGGCTTGATCTATTCTCTGTGAATAGCCTGTCTTGAATTTCTCGGGGTTTGGGGACCCACAGGCTTCTTAAAAGCATCCTCGCCTCCTCTTGGGCGTTGTACAAGGACCCATCGGCTTCTTAGAAGTATTCACAGCCTCCTCTTAGGCTTCGTATAAATGATTTATTCCTCCGGGAATGATAGCCTCCTCTTGGGCTTCGTACAAATTGTCCCTCGGCTTCTTAAAAGTTTCCAGCCTCCTCTTAGGCTTCGTACAAATTGTCCCGACGACCTCTTAGAGGTATAGGAACATAAATTAGTCATCTTAATAGAACAGTCTTTCAAAAATTCTAGATCTTGCTACTGCTGTTTCTTAAACGTAGTATAAAAGATGAAACTCTAGACTTGGACAGTCTAATTCCCTTGATTCTCAAAGACATTCTCAAGTTCCTTTCAAACTAGGAGATGAAACCCGTAGACTCGGACAGTCTCAATACCCTTTGGATTTCCCATTTCCTTAAAGAACAGGAAATAACCCTGATCCTCAAATCAAAACCCTGAGTGCAAACAATACTCATATAAGAACTGATTTTCTCTTTTAACCAACACACTGGACCTGTCACTCAACTGAAATAGTCACCAGCACCCTTAGCCTCTATCTTGGGCTTCGTACGCGATACAAAATCACTCTCTTGTTGAGTATAAAAGACTCTCTTGTTGAGTCAATAATCCTTTTAGCCTCCATCTCGGGCTTTGTACGAGATACAAAACACTCTCTTGTTGAGTATAAAAGACTCTCTTGTTGAGTCAACCTTTAGCCTCCATCTCGGGCTTTGTACGAGATACAAAACACTCTCTTGTTGAGTATAAAAGACCCTCTTGTTGAGTCCAACATTTAGCCTCCGTCTTGGGCTTCGTACAAGACACGTATAAAAGATTCTCCTGTAGAGTCAACCCTTTTAGCCTCTCTCTCGGGCTTCGTACGAGACACACAAAAATCACCCTCTTGTTGGGTCGATAGCCTCCTCTTAGGCTTTGTATAAGGAAACCCCGGTTGAGTCAATCAACCTTTTAGCATCAAAGTTGTCCCTCGTTCACAGTATACAAACATCAACAACTCCTTTCCTTTCATCTAATTGTTGTAAGCGGCAAGCCTCTGGAATATTTACATCCACACCACTGTCCCTCTTTTAGCATGAGAAATTCCTAAGGAAAGATAGCATTGCTCTACACTGAGTTAAAGTCTTCTCCTTCAGGTTAAAACCCCTTATAAAGGAAATTATGGCATTACTAGGATTCGCATATCCCGGTTAAAGTAATTCTCCTTTATAATCAGTCACCCAACGGTTGTGACAAACAGACCCCTTTAGAGATGACAAATTCTCTCTAAAGACAACACCCTTTAGCTTCACATCTTGGGATTCGAACAAGATACAAATAGACCCTTCAGCTTCACATCTTGGGCTTTGAACAAGATATAAACCACCTTTTCAGCTTCACGTCTTAGGCTTTGAACAAGACACCAAAACATCTTTTTCCTCCCATAGAATAGGAGGAACTACGATCGCTCTGATTTCCTTGTTTCGGTAAACGGGAATACGTAGGCATAAGACTGAAAGAAAAATCTTAGCGAGCACACTCAACAAAAACCCACAATCCCATACCCACATACATCAATTAAAAAGTATCACTCCTAACCCCCTACCCATGAACAGTCCCGGTTTTTCACTCAAAGAAAGAAGGAAAAGGCCCCACTTCCATATCGCATCCGTAACCTAACAGGCCGCTGTTTAAACTCATTATGCAAGCAGGGTTAGTTGGAGACATCTATTTCCCTTCCTTAATCAGCTCATAATAGGATAAAAAATGAATCGACCTGTAGTAACCCCAAAAGAGCCATAGTGCTTAAGAACCACGTCCAGTTTCGCTCGCTACAAATTCGCATTCTAACTGCTAAACGTTGGCTTGTCTGCTCGCTAGGGGAGGCTAAAGCACTAGTTTATATGCACGGAAGAATGGACTAAACAATGTTCTTTACGAAAATTTGTGTGAATAAGGATTAAGCGTGTTAAAGATTTGATTGAGAAAAAGAGTTTGATTTATATAGGTCTTAGGGTTTCGGTTGCGTAGGAAGCGTTTAGTTTATTACGTATTTTAGAGGAAGAATGACGATTATTCGATAAACGAGACGTCGGCCTCGCAACCAATTAATCAGGGCATTACTGAGATGCTAGATCTCAACGACACCTTTTTCATTCTATTAATTATGAAATCGTGTTTGTTGGACAATGGGCTCTCTTTGTCCACATAATTAGGGCAAGTGTTTTAGGAACGAAAGATCGGAACGAACACAACCCAAAGCGTGCGCCTCAAGAACGTTCGTTCAAGGGCCCAAGAAGTGCTAGACCTCAAGAGTCCACTACTTTTGTAATTTAATTAGGAAAATGATTTGAATTTGATTAGAGTATCTGGATTAGATACGTTTAATTGAATTAGGGTTTGAATTAATTAAAAGTTTTTTTAGGATGATTAAGTGTTTAATAGGATTGGAAGCTTTCTTAAGTTTTTCGGGAATAGAAGATCGGAACGAACACAACCTAAGGCGTGCGCCTCAAGAGCGGTCGCTCAAGGACCCAAGGAGTGCTAGACCCCAAAAGCTCACTACTTCCATAATTTGATTAGGAAAAAGTTTTGAAATATTAACCTAAATATTTTGTAATTTAATTTGATTTAAGAAAAATTATTTTTAAAGGTTAAGAAATTAATTAGATTAAGTATTTTAATTTGAGAAAAGATTGTATTTTTAAGTGTTAAGTGTTTTTGATTAAGATTAGATATTTTAAATGTTTTAAAATGATTAAGATGTAAATGGATTATGATTTTTAATTTAATAATTGCAAATGTTAATTATATTTTGATTAATCAAATATTAATTGTTTTACGTATTTTTTATATACGAAAGACGAAATGAACACAACTCAAAGCGTGCGCCTCAAGAGCATTCATTCAAGGACCCAAGAAGTGCTAGACCTCAAGAGTCCACTACTTTCTTAATTAATTAGACAATAGTTTGAATGGTCTTATATAAATAAATTGAGTAATTACTTAAGATTTAATTAAATAAATGTTATTTAAGTGTTGAATAATTATAAATAAAACTAACAATTAATCACTTAAGTATTTTAATTAACACAAATTTATTTAATTGGTTAATAACAAGATAGGAATAATATTGTAATTAATCCTTGAGTTAATTAAATCTTACTTAAATGAAAATATTCTAAACCTATTTCTTAACAATCATATTAGGCCCAATGGCCTTATAATGATCAGCAAAAACTAAAAATTAAGAAAAATGGGCTAGCAATATAAGAAAATGGGGGTGGATTTAGTGAAAAACTCCAGGCCCAACCCAGAAAGAGCCCACACGCTGAGGGGTCTACCGTAGACCCTCAACACATCTGGGGCGTCCAGCAGTTAGTGAGTCAATCCTGACTCCAGATCAAAGGGGTGCAAAACGAGTGCGCACGGTGGGAACATGATAAGTTCATGCATGGAATCATGTGGATCAAGCAAATAACCGGTGACAGGTGTCCTAGAGGGAACACGTGTCACCGGTACAGTGACTCCAACACAACAACCTGACAATGGAGAATAAAACAAGGAAAGGGTGGAAACGAGGTCACTTCTTCTGATCTCCTCTCTCTCTAAACTTGGTTCTCTCTCCCCTCTCAAATTCGTTCTCGTCGAAAACCTAAAATCGGCCGGAGAAGCGGCGGCGCGCGGGGGCCGCCACCGTCTTCTCCGGCGACACCACCTCAAAACCTTAAGCAACCTACACTAACCCCCCTCAGATTTTCATGCTCTTTCCAAATCCATCCCTAATTTCTCCTAAATCCCATTCTAAACCTTCAAATCGGACTACCCTAAATCAAACCCTAAACCAAAAGTGAACAAGAATGCAAGCAGATTAATATAAGGCAAAGCAAAACACAAGCATCAACAACATAGGCGTACGAGGATTCAAGCTAAGGAAGGAGGAAACGAAATTTACCACTTGAAGAACAGATTTCTGAACAGCTTCAGGTATTCTTCTCCTTACTTGCTCTTCTTTTGTTCCTGCGAAGCTTGTTGTTGATGTTGTTGAATAGGCTAGGGTTTTTTAGCTCACAATCACTTAGAATTTCAACGAGAAATTCTAAGTGTGTAATGATTTTTTAGAGCTTTAGTGAGTGGCTATGGAGTGTTTGAGAGTCGAAACTTTTTTTAGGGTTCTAGCGATTTCGGATTTTTCCCCCGTCCCCCTTTCTGTGAATTGAAGCCTCGTTTTTATAGCAGAATTTCTAGGGTTTAGTAATTTGAACTTTGTTGAGGAATCTTCATTTCCATCCATGCCTGTTAACAACTTTTTTATGCTAAGAAATGTGTTTCCATTTTGGTGAATTCTGTGGTTTCTAAATTTCTCTATTATTACTTTCTTAGATTCAAAATTTGTTTTTGTCCAAATTATGAAATCTCTCTATCTACTGCACTTTCTGAATTTCTGCCTTTGTTTTTGTCTGCTTGTTCAGACTGTACTTGCTGAACTTTTGCATTTGAACTTTGAATTTTCATGTTAATGTTTTTCTACTAGGGACCTGTAGTTCTTAACCATTATCTTTTAAAATGAATTTTGACCCTATAATGCTACTTTGTGTGGTCTATATATTGCTCTGAAATTCTGTTGTTATTCTGAAGTGGTTGTCTTATTCTAAAATTGAGCTTTATGCTGAAATGTTTTGAAAATCTTTGCACCTTGCTATGAAATAGGGCACGGATGTCACAAAGAACATGTTATATGATGTGTGGTACTATGAACATGAGGCATGATTTATTTATGGATGGCAAGAACTGAAGTTTGGACCTTAAATTGTGACCATAAAGTTGTGATGTAGTCTTAGCAAAAATTGGCTCAATGGTTTAGGATGAACTTGGTTTGATATGAAAAATGAAATTATTTTAGATTGGAATGATGCTTTGGTTGAAAATTGGTTAGTTTTAAATTTGATTTATGATTTGAATCTTTGAATTTGAGTTTGAAGTTGGAATTGGTTTGTGATTGGAATTAAAAATGATGAATTTGGATAGGTTATGAAGTGAGGACTTTTGTCTATGATTTGAATTATGATGTATGTGTGACATGGCTTGAAAATTGGTTTATGATGGTTTTGAAATCTTGGATTTGGCATGGTAGAATTTGGTTTATAAATTGGAACGGTTTTTGAATGAAATTGGTTTTGGAATTTTGAGTTAATTGGAATTGGTCTAAGATTGAATAACTTATCTTTGTTTTGTGTAGGGCAAGACATGAAGATGCATTGATGTGTGATGGAAACTTTAAGGACGATGAAGGTATATGGAGGCGTGGATAGTGAAGCGGGACACAGAAGATGATGAAGCATTGAGGTGTGATCGATTGATGAAGGGGAATTAGACGTGACAAAACAGTGGCTTGAATATAACAAAACATTTTTGTTGTAGTGAATGAGACAAAACCTACAAGTTATAACTAAATTAAACTTGTTATCAATACATGTAGCCCCACATTATGCCAAATTATGTAGCTCTCAAATTGTTTCAAACCATGTAACTTTTAAATTGTATTAAACTATATCCAAACAACAAATTGTAACATGGATAGAACAACTTCCCAATTGTGCCAAATTGTTTTCAAATCATATCCAAACAACAATCCCACGTGGTGACAAAAAGTAGCTTCTTGAATTGAACACTTGCAACCACTTGTATTCTTGATAGCATTTTATGGTAAATTGTGACATCTCTTTTGTGTAATGGAAACAAATTCGTGCTTGCTTCAAGCGTTCACCTTAAATTCACAATGATCAAAAGATTACAAACTTCAAAAGTTGAATTCAAATGCTAACTATATTTCTCATTAACGCCACTTGGACAATGATTCAAAAAACCACAAGCCCAAATTCAATTCTTTTTAAAGCGAGCCTCATTGAAAACAAAGCCTCAGGGTCAATTGGAAAATGGCCTAAGTGGAAACAATAATGAATCAAACCCAATGGCTCCTCTTGACTTTTACTTTAAAGTGAAAACATCCCTCAAGTAACTTGCTAGTCACGATGAGCATCAACACCAATTCTGCATGCGCCAAACAATGATGATCATATGGACTTTCAAAACTTCATCTTAAACCTTGTTGGACAACGTCATACCTTGAGATATGCACTGTATTGCACAAAACTCTATTTGCAGCCTAAAACACACTACTTTAAACATGCACATTTTGGCCTAATGGTCCTTGAATGAAACTCAACTCATCCTTGTAATATCTGGACTTGGACAACAAAAAAAACGAAAGCAGCAACATATTTTTTGGACTTTTGAATGATGGTTAGTAGATGGGATGTACAGATGGATATTATATTCAAGTGGGACAAATTTGGAGTATGATGGGTACCAATCGTCACAGTCGATGGACACTAGGCCATCACCCTCAAAAGATCCCTGTCATTAGGATCGGTTCCACACAAGAACCGGAGCACGTCATAAACCACCTCACGTCCACACAATGGGATGGAAGCCACAATAGAATGAAGTCTAACATCATCATTTAAATGCTATGAATGCATGATGCACAACGTCATAATCATCATCATCAATAAAAGTCATTGCGTGCATCATCATTCATCAAAATCTCACATTACTCATATCGTCATTTATCCACCAAAATATCATGAAACATCATCTCATAATCATCAATATAACTCATGGTAATTCACATCAGTATTTAATCATCAAACATCAGGTATAGACAGCTCATAATCATCAATACACTCGTGGTAATTCATATCATCACTTAATCACCACACATCATGTCTAAACAGCTCATAATCGTCAATATACATCACAGTAATTCATATCATCAATTAAACATCAAAACATCACGAATCATCATCATATAATCATCAATAACATCATGGTAAATCATCAAAATAATCACAGCTCAAGACATCAAGACAGCACAGACATCACAAAACAAATTCGTGAATAGCAGACGTTCGCTACAAAGTTCGCTTTGCGAACTCGTTCGCTAGGATGTTCGCTTTGTGAACTCCAGCGAATCCCCCAATTCAACACAGAAACCAGAGAGGCTTCCCTTCTGTCCCTCCTCGCTATCTCTATTCGCTTTGGGAAGCCCTTTGCTGGGACGTTCGCTTTGCGAGCTAAAATCACATCTCAACATTCATTCTAGTATCATCAAACAATTCATCGCGCATTCGCTGTGCTACTCGGTTTGCGAGTCTGGGGCGAGTGTTCGCCTTGCGAAGGGTTCGTTCGCTTTGCAAACCTGCGATTTCAGGAAATCGCTGCTACGCATCAGTAGCATATCAGACCCAAAAGCTTTTACGATTTCAACCCCAATACCCCAAAAACATCCCTACAACATTCCTAAGGCATTATGGTAATCAAAGGCACAACACCTACGACTATTAGGTCGATTCATTACACTATTCTAAACCTCAGAATCACTTAAACCTTCACAAACTCTCAAGATTGCCATAAACCCCATAAATCTATTTCTCATACAAGATGCCACGTATCATAAAAAAGGTTTAGCCTCGAAGGCTTATTTTTACCCTAACCAATTTAACCCTTAATAATCCATCATCGATCCTCAGGAATACCCCTAAATCATCAATAACTAATAAACCCTTCAAAAACCCCAAATACCTCAAAATCCACTTTACAATACATCGAATCTCTATATTGAAAACAATGAAAGGTAATACTCCCCATACCTTAGATTGTCGATTTCAGAGCTTTCTCTATTGAGTCTTTGGAAACTTTCTTGAATCCTCGCCTTTCCCTTTTTCCTCAGAGCTCTGCACTTTTCTCCTTATTTTCACGATCTAACCAAATGAATCTTAGTCTTCCCAATTCCTTTTGTTAAACCCTTGGGCTTCTAAAATGGGCCTTCCCCATAATACCCTCACTAATCCTCCTCAAAAGTCCATCTTGCCCTTAATTCTTCTAATATTATTTAAAATAATAATAATACTAATATATTCATATTTATACTATTATTTAATTAAATAACCAAAACTTCACAAAAATGCCAACGTCAACACAAACCACCAAAATTCACCGAAAATTCACAAATATTATATTTAAATAAATTAAATAAATATTCTTACGAAATTTGGGGGTGTTACAACTCTCCCCCACTTAAAGAATTTTCGCCCTTAAAAATTTCCTCAAGGAAATAGAGTCGGATACGACTCCCTCATCTGATCTTCGCGTTCCCAAGTCCAACTTTCGCCAGTTGGTCCGCCCCACAACACCTTCACCAAAGTTATGTCTTTACCCCGCAGTTGCTTCATCTCTCGACCGTCAATCCACACAAGTAAAGCTTCCACTGTCAGGTTATCCCTCACTTGTACATCATCCATCTGTATCACATGTGACGGATCCGGAATGTACTTCCTCAACTGAAACACATGGAACACATCATGCAAATTCGCAAGTGACAGCGGTAAAGCAATTCGATAGGCTACCTCTCATATCCTCTGTGAGATTCGGTATGGACCAACAAAACGTGGAGTGAGCTTCCTAGACTTCAAAGCTCGACCCACACCAGTCACTGGCGTCACCCTCAAAAACACGTGATCTCTTTCTTGGAATTCAAGTGTCTTCCTTCTCTTATCATGGTAGCTCTTCTGGCGAATCTGCGACGCTCTCATCCTTTCCTGGATCATCTTAATCTTCTCGGTCGTCTCTTGCACAATCTCGGGTCCGAGTACAACACTCTCACCCGGTTTATACCAACACAATGGAGTCCTACACCTCCTTCCACACAAAGCTTCAACCAGCGCCATCCCAATACTAGCATGAAAACTGTCGTTGTAGTTAAACTCGATCAACGGTAAATGACTATCCCACGATCCACCTTGATTCAACACACCAGCTCTCAGCAAATCCTCTAAAGATTGGGTATTCCTCTATGTCTGTCCATCCGACACAATACTCGACGGTATCCCATGCAACTTCACGATTTCCTCAATATCCATCTCAGCTAGCTTCTGCATAGAATGATTAATCTTCATCGGTAAGAAATGAGCCGATTTAGTTAATCTATCCACAATCACCCAAATATAATCATTCCCTCTCTCAGTCTTCGACAATCCCGACACAAAGTCCACGGAAATACTATCTCATCCCCCTTCTGGAATATTCAACGGTTGCATCACACCTAAAGGCTTCTGATGCTCAATCTTCGACTTCTGACAAGTCAAACACGCATAAATAAACTCTGCAATATCCTTCTTCATACCTGGCCACCAAAACAGCTTCTTCAAATCCTGGTACATCTTCGTAGCACCGGGATGAATACTCAACCTACTTCGATGTCCTTCCTCAAGAATGCTCTTCTTAATTTCTGGAAAATCTGGGACACATACTCTATCCCAAAACTTCATCACACCATTCTCGTCAATCCGGAATTCTCCTCCGTTGCCTTGGTTGATCAAAGTCAACTGGTCCACTAACTTCAAGTCAGATTGGTGTCCCACTCTGATCTCTTCCAGAATACCACTAGTAAACTTCAACACTCCCAACTTCACATTGTCAGGAGTCTCTTCACATACTAAACTCAAGTCTCAGAATTGCTCAATTAATTCCAATTCTTTCACCATAAGCATCGACATATGCAATGACTTCCTACTCAATGCATTAGCCACTACATTTGCTTTGCCCGGATGATAACTCAAATCAAATTCGAAATCCTTCAATAGCTCTAACCGCCTTCTCTGCCTCATATTCAATTCTTTCTGATCAAATAAGTACTTCAGACTTTTATGATCACTGAACACTTCAAACTTAGAGCCAAACAGATAATGTCTCTAAATCTTCAGCACAAACACCACAGCGGCCAATTCCAAGTCATGGGTAGGATAATTCCTCTCATGAACTCGCAATTGTCTTGAAGCATAGGCAACAACTTGACCATTCTGAATTAGCACTCCACCAAGACCCATCTTCGACGCATCACAATACACCACAAAAGATTCACTCGGATTAGGCAAAATCAACACTGGAGTGGGCGTTAATCTCTTCTTTAATTCTACGAAACTCCCTTCACAAGCTACATCCCACACAAAAGCTTGACCATTTCGAGTCAACTGAGTCAAAGGTAATGCCAACTTAGAAAAGCCCTCGATAAACTTGCGGTAATAACCCGCCAATCCCAGAAAACTTCGGATCTCAGTAGCAGACTTCAGAGTCTCTCACTGTAACACAACATCAATCTTAGAAGGATCTATAGTAATTCCACCACTTGAAATCACATGGCCAAGAAAACTCACTTCCTTCAACCAAAACTCATACTTCGACAGTTTCACATACAACTTCTTCTCTTTCAACACTTGCAACACAATCCTCAAATGCTCAGCGTGCTCTTCTTCAGGCTTAGAGTATATCAGAATATCGTCAATAAAAACCACCACAAACTTATCCAAATACTCATGAAAAATCCGATTCATATACTCCACGAACACCAGGTGTATTAGATACGCCAACCGACATCACAGCATACTCATAGACATCATACCTCGTCCTGAAAGCTATCTTCGGAATATCATCAGGCTTAACACAAATCTGATGATAACCAGACCTCAAATCAATCTTGCTAAAGACACATGCACCTACCAATTAATCCATCAAATCATCAGTCCTCGGAAGTGGATACTTATTCTTGATCGTCACTTTATTCAACTATCTATAATCCACACACCATCTCATAGTACCATCTTTCTTCTTCACCGACAACACAGGAGCACCCCACAGAGAAACACTCGGTCGAACAAACTTCATCCCAAGCAACTCTTCCAATTGTTTCTTCAATTCTCCCAACTCAGATGCAGACATCCGGCAAGGAGCCATTAACACCGGACTCATACCTGGTATCAAATCCGCCATAACCTCTACCTCACACTCTGGAGGCCAATCACTTACATCATCAGGAAACACTTCCAAAATTTCACAAACACCAGGAAAAATACCTACTTCTCGACCTTCACTAATACTCAAAATTACCCTCAACATAAACATCTCAGCACCATCCTACAACGACTCATCAAAACAATCTGTAAGCACTTGGCTTAACTCGCAAGACATGTTTATCCCATCCAACATGATCCCATCTATTATCAACAAGAGATTAAGGGTGATCAGTTCCTCAATTTGTCAATAACAGCCGACTATCATGAGGCGGCACAAATCATCTTTACCAAATTATCGTAGCGTCCAACACCACACTTAGCCATCGCTCCACACTTGAAGCATTCTTGGAGAAGCACCATCTATTCCCCCCACTTATTTCATTCCCAACCTGCAAATGGAAAACAAAACAAGCATCGACAGTGTTTTCACACACATGTCGCACACTAGGGAATAGACAACATTAGACAACCTGGCCGGACGGGCCGACCTGCTCTGATACCACTAATGTAACACCCTTTTCTACCACACAAATATTGTAGCAGATTAAGCATAATATCATAGTAAAATCAGAATTCACCTCAAAGGGTGCACATTTCTCAATTATTCAAAACAACAAAATTGCTCCGTAAACAATGGGTTTTTCCTCAAAATAAATAAAAAGTTATCAAATAAGCAGCGAAACCACCATAACCACAAAAATCCCACAAAAGGGTTTTTAAAATAAAACCATAGTCATCAAATAACAACAAAATAACAATTCAACATGTTTTGACTCAACGACCCAACTCGATGTTACACTATCAGAGCAAGACCCTCTACATCGACCAAAAGAAACATAAACTTCAAAGGTCCTCGAAGGCATCCATGGCTAATCCTGATCATCTGCACATTACCCACGTGGAGGCAACATTCTAGCAGGCAGGGTGAGTAATCACAATTCATTATAATCAACATAAAAACAAGATATGCATAAAATGGCGTCATCATCATATACAACATCATCAGAGTCATCACAAGGCAAAAATCAAAACACAACATCATAATTATCAACAAATGCCACATAAATGCAATGCACAACAAGACTCATGCATGTGGTACCAATCGTCACAGTTGATGGACACTAGGCCATCACCCTCAAAAGATCCCCGTCATTAGGATCGGTTCCACACAAGAACCGGAGCACGTCATAAACCACCTCACCTCCACACAATGGGATGGAAACCACAATAGACTGAAGTCTAACATCATCACTGAAATGCTATGAATGCATGATGCACAACGTCGTAATCATCATCATCAATAAAAGTCATTACGTGCATCATCATTCATCAAAATCTCACATTACTCATATCGTCATTTATCCACCAAAACACCATGAAACATCATCTCATAATCATCAATATAACTCATGGTAATTCACATCAGTATTTAATCATCAAGCATCAGGTATAGACAGCTCATAATCATCAATACACTCATGGTAATTCACATCATCACTTAATCATCACACATCATGTCTAAACAGCTCATAATCGTCAATATACATCACGGTAATTCATATCATCAATTAAACATCAAAATATCACGAATAATCATCATATAATCATCAATAACATAATGGTAAATCATCAGAATAATCACAACTCATGACATCAAGACAACACAGACATCACAAAACAAATTCGCGAATGTCTGCAAAGTTCGCCAGGAAGTTCGCTTTGCGAACTCCAGCGAATCCCCCAATTCCACACAGAAACCAGAGAGGCTTCCCTTCTGTCCCTCCTCACTACCTCAATTCGCTTTGCAAAGCCCTTCGCTGGGACGTTCGCTTTGCGAGCTAAAATCACATCTCAAAATTCATTCCAGTATCATCAAACAATTCATCGCGCATTCGCTGTGCTACTCGCTTTGTGAGTCTGGGGCGAGTGTTCGCCTTGCGAAGGGTTCGTTTGCTTTGCGAACCTGCGATTTCAGGAAATCGCTGCTACGCATCAATAGCATATCAGACCCAAAAGCTCTTACAATTTCAACTCCAATTACCCCAAAAACATCCCTACAACATTCCTAAGGCATTATGGTAATCAAAGGCACAACACCTACGACTATTAGGTCGATTCATTACACTATTATAAACCTCAAAATCACTTAAACCTTCACAAACTCTCAAGATTCCCATAAACCCCATAAATCTCTTTCTCATACAAGATCTCATATATCATCAAAAAGGTTTAGCCTTGAAGGCTTATTTTTACCCGAACCAATTCAACCCTTAATAATCCATCATATATCCTCAGGAATACCCCTAAATCATCAATAACTCATAAACCCTTCAAAAACCCCAAAAACCTCAAAATCCACTTTACAATACATCAAATCTCTATATTGAAAACAATAAAAGGTTATACTCCTCATACCTTAGATTGTCGATTTCAGAGCTTTCTCTATTGAGTCTTTGGAAACCTTCTCATATCCTCGTCTTTCCCTTTTTCCTCAGAGTTCTTCACTTTTCTCCTTATTTTCACGATCAAACCAAATGAATCATATTTTTCCCAATTCCCTTTGTTAAACCCTTGGGCTTCTAAAATGGGCCTTCCCCATAATACCCTCACTAATCCTCCTCAAAAGTCAATCTTGCCCTTAATTATTCTAATATTATTTAAATTAATAATAATACTAATATATTCATATTTATACTATTATTTAATTAAATAACCAAAACTCCACAAAAATGCCAATGTCAACACAAACCACCAAAATTCACCGAAAATTCACAAATATTATATTTAAATAAATTAAATAAATATTCTTACGAAATTTGGGGTGTTGCGTGATCCATCTCCTCGATCTTCAAAGACTCCGCCCAATGGAGTGCCAGAGCAGAACCCTCAAAGAAATTCCGGTTATGGAGACAGGGAGGCATCTCGAATTTACTCGTCTCCCCCTCGTGGGTGAGGTCGAGGAACTTGCCCATCTGATGGTGCTTGGGCCTTGACGTTATTGGCAATTGGGAGGTTTGGGCGGCATACGGTGTGGACGAGGAAGTCCCCGACCCCGTCTGCGGTGGAGGCACCTGCTCGCTGAGGCGACTCTTCTCGATCTTCTGGCCCGTTCTGAGCCTTGCTTGGGCACTATTTACTATACGTTCCTGGGAGAAAGACATTTTATCTGCAAAACAACGAGAACTTTAGTAAACGAGGAAAATAACAAGCCAAACAACTAAGAAAAAATAAATGTCTACCAAGGAGTTCCAGAGCCTTATCATGAGTGTTACACTCGAGGAGCTCCTTCGTGTTAATAAAGGGAGTCTCCACTTTAGCCCCCTCATCTGCTTCGTAAATGGGATCCCCGCTCCTAGCCACGCACTGGGCAGGGACAAAGCTATCAACAAAGCCCACCAACTTTTTCGTAACTAGCCTTATCATTTTCAGCCAGCAAATTTGGATTGGCGAGGTAGTCATCAGTCCCCCGGACAAAATGGTTCCCACTCCAACAGAAGAGGAAGTTCAACAACCTCTGTCCTTGCACTTTGCCCCTGCTTGTCGACAAGGGCTTCCCCGTTTTCATCTGCCGAGACCTCCCAGATGAACGAGGAGTCTGTGGCCCTCTCTGACACGGGCTCGATGATGTAGAACCTCTCCTTGAAAGTCCTGATGTACTCAAATAAAGGCTTGAATAACTTCATTCCTTATTTCAGGGAGACCCATCCGAATTGACTCCCCGAAACTTGGCGCTGAAGATGGAAGATGGTAAAGAACAAGGGAAGAGTAGCTCCAATCTTCGGGTATTCGTATGTCAGCTCAAATGCCCACATGAAAGCAATCGAGTTTAGGTGTAGTTGTGAGGGCGCCAGATCCAAATTCCCGAAGACTGCCACCTGAAAATCTGTAAACGGCAGCCTCAACCCTATATCTTTAAAGGCATACTCGTACATGGGGAACCTCTCCCCGTATTCCGAGCAAATATGATCGCTCTCTCTGGGGAAATGGACCTTCCAGTCTCCCTCAGTCCCCACCGTCGTGAAGGCATCTCGAGTATATGTAGCAAAAAGGGAGGCATGCTCCCGAGGCTTAGCGACGACCCACTCGTCCGCATTACTACTTGGAGGGGACGCCTCACCAGCAATTCGAAAAACATTAGTATCTTCAGTATCACTGTCATCCGAGGATCTCTCCTCGGATAGATCTCTCATAACTTCGTCCTCAGCTTCGCGAGACATCTCCTTTACCTGAAAAGCAGAGGACAAAAGTGAATTCGATGACAAAGTCAAATCCGCCTTTCCACTGCTAGTCAAGTGAAAGGGCGCGCGAAGGCCCAAGGACAATGTCCCAGACCTAAGCCCTACTCAAATGGCACAACAACGGTGGGAGGAGACGCCCAGGGCAATCCCTCTACCCCAAGCAGGGAGACCCTCCCCGATGCGTTACCCAGAACTTCCGTTGGAGATCCACTGGAAAACTGATAAGTACGCCTGAAAATTCATGGATTCCACCAGCGATGAACTAATCTGTTGTCGCAATGGTGTCAGAATCCACTAAAAAGCATAAGTTTCTAAGGCTCCGGCGACGCCATCGGTGGCAGAAGATGGCCTAACCACCGCCAACCACCAACAATCACCGGAAACCACACCTACACTACACAGTTTTGTCCTAACCACATGCATACTAAGGAAGCAGAAAGTGAAAAACCTAAAATAGAAATCAGTTAATATAACTTACGTCGTCGAAGAAGAAAGTTAGGTGGTCGAAAAGCTCTGGTCGGTGCGCATACAGAGGTTGAACGGCGGCGAACGGCGGAGAACGACGCAATACAAAAACAGAGAGCAAGAGAGGAGAGAGAAGCGAAAAGTGTAAATGAGCATGTTCTCCCTCTATTTATAGACAGTCCAAGAGCACGTGCACGAGCACGCGTGGCATAGGGGCATCATCATGACCATAGCCTAGCCTTCATCATTACGCATTAAATGCGGCACGTGGCCTAAGGCATGCGTGGAACTTCACCCCTTCAAATCACTTCAACCATTGGGCTCCCAGCAAGTCGGGCACGCCGAAAAACATTACAGGTTCCCCGGACACAGACCCCGTCGAGCACCGCGAAATAATCTCATCACAGCAACAGGCGTCAGCCGCGCTCACTCCTCTCCAAGACTAGGAGCTTCCCTTAAGTCATCACTTCTTTGCTCGGGAGCAACGACTTGGGGGGATCTTGTTCCAGAATGGCCCATGGCTAGACATGGCCCAATCCACTTCTGCTCCCAGAACGGCTCAATTGCCTAAGTCCTGCTAGTTAAGGACAAATGGGAGCATTTTACCTTTCTGCCTGTCTGCTGAGGAGGACTGGTCGGCTGGTCCCCTGGGTCAGCTTCCCCTCCTCAGCATTCCTGCCCGTCACGCACGGCTCCACCATTCAGAAAGAGTCACGATGATCTGCTGTCGCACACGGACAAAAACGAGTAGTTTGAAAAATAGTAGTTTAGCGACAATGACTCAAGTTGTATCAAAAGGATTCTTGTATTGAATTTAACTAACTATAGTAACGGTTTATTGGGGGTTTTAAGTTTTAGTTTATAAAATAAGAGAAAAAAGTGATTAAAATAAGTGATTATAAAATAAGCTAAAATGATTAATCCTACTGATCCGGGTTTCGACTTATCATCGACTATTATAACACCAATCCCTAAGCGGCTTCGATCCTATTCGATTATGAGATCAATTAGACAAACGCTTATCAAAATGAAATGAATTATGTTCCTGTTTACCGAATTAAGCAAACGGTTAAGAATATCACGAGTTAACGAATTAAGCAAACGATAACACGCAATTAAATTTAGGAACTTGCATACAATCGAATTTAATCAATTTTATCCTATGAACACAGCCGAATTAAGCAAACGATTGCAATCAAATTAAGCAAATGACTTCATAGAAAAGAATTGAACAGAAATCGAATTAAATTAGTATTAAAATAACCTCAAATCGATGGAACCCGTAAGCAGCAGGATTTGCCTTCGAAAATTAGTTCTCCAATACAATCGTACAAAAAACAAAAGAAAAATCGTGAAAAGAAGGATAAGAACAGTAGTGCGGCTGCTACTAGGTATAGGGAAGCACACAAAATCCGGTTCTAACCCAACTGGGTCGAAAAACATAAAAAAACCCGGCCCAAAACTAAATATTCCTAAAGGCAAAATTCGGGTCCAGACTTCAACGAATTATTTGAGCCTGTTACACTCCGTATCAGCTTCTGCATAAAGCATGAAAGTTGTAGCTCTTTGTCTCAGCTTTCCAACGACTGGTAGAATGCGTAAATCCGATTCTCGTAGCTCAAGTTATGATCCGAACAATAAACAAGTATCAAATAACTGCTAAAGCTGAAAAATAAGCTGCGAAAATAGATTAACGGTAAATAAAGACTTAATTATAAAAACATTATAAAACACTAAAATAAACGAAACAAACTAAGGAAATGCCTAAGTACAAACATAAGAGAATGTGCATTAAAATGCACGGATCAAATTCCCCCACACTTGAACTTTTGCACTCTTGAGCAAAATAGTACCAAGACTCATGAAAAACAATAGCATTCGGAAAGTCATTCTAGGCCACAAACTCTTCTTTGGTCAAGATTGCATCGATAGGTACTAATTTTTCACACTAAGGATGTCGTAAGAACACAAATCCTCAATTGTGCGGTCATAAACCTCCCTCGTATACAAACCAATCTGAATCATGTTATTATGCTTAAGCCTAACTTACTAATCCACTTTTTTGCTCTCTTTCATTCTAATGCAATCACATTAAGCCCGTTATATATTCACACACATGGTAAATAAGCTTGTTAGTGACTATGATCCATATCTTTTCAACAATTCAAAATTAACCACTTTTTTTCCTTTTTTTGAAGGTTTCACAACCGTTAGCCTAAGTTAGGTGACCCTCACCCAGTCACTTAACTTAAAAGGCGGTTTCCTATTTAGATTTCTTATTAAGCACGGGATCATTCACTTATTTGCATCAGCTTAATTACTTAGTGTATGATTTTTAGATGGTGTTGACTGCTAGATAAACTACTTAAGAGCTATTAAAGGATGAGAACTCAAGGCTATGTCATAACAAGTATTTAAATCGGTTTCCATATTCGGGAGACTTAAGGTGTTAAAACGGTGCCGATCTTATGAACTTTTCCCAAGTCTCCACAATCCAACCTCAAACTAATCTATAGCCTAAAAATTTCAAAAGATGCATTGCTTCTAAGTTTAACTTTTTTTTTTACTTAAAAAAAAACAAACACAAAAACGAAGAAAACTAAAAGAAAACAAAACAAAGAAAGGACATAACTAAAACTAAAAGGTTTCTTCCCCTACACTTAAAACATGCATTGTCCTCAATGCAAGGATATAACTATTAAATAAGAGTGAGAGAAAGGAAAGAACACACCCGAGTATTCATGGTGGATAGGTGATCGCATAAGCATCCTTTCCCAAAGAGAGATTTCCTACAGTCTCCTCTTCCAAAGTAGGGAGGATTTTTAGGTAGCATCCATCTACGTTGAAATTTTTATTAGTGCCTTTGCCTTTTATTCCAGGATCAAAGAACCTTCTTCTATAGGTAAAAGTGTTGAACGAACAAGTGAAAGTGGCATTCTCTTTGTCCTCTGGTGCAATGTAGATCTCATTTTTAATAGCATTCAAACTCACTAAGTTAGACCAACTTTGGGGCTGCCTCACTGCTTTTTCTCCATTTTCAAGTAAGATCCTATGCGTACACATGGATTGCCTAATATTAGAAATGTTAGTCAAGGTCCATCCAATTGCCTTCTTATGTTTCAAACAAAAAATATAAAAACACAAAATTTAATCTAATTAGTTAAAATAAGAATTTTGGGAATTTTTTCGAATTTTTCTAAAACTATGAAAACAATTAAAAATTCATAAAAAATAGAAAAATGATGAATTTTGGATTTTTAGGTCGGCATCTACTATTTAGCTTCTAAATAGAGGCTTTTGATCCCTGATTTTTTTCTAATGAATAGACCAAGAATCAGACAAATCTGAGACGATTTTCCTAAAAATTGATTTTTTTTACTAGGTCTGACACAAGACGGACGTCCAGACGGGAAAACGGTAAAATAGCAAAACGAAAGTTCAAAATGCACTAATCGACACCTATGACTCAACTAACGGTTAAAAATGATAAGCATCCCCGGCAACGGCGCCAATTTGATCTGTTGTCGCGCACAGGCCAAAAACGAGTAGTTTGAAAAACAGTAGTTTAGCAACAATGACTCGAGTCGTATCACAAGGATTCTTGTATTGAATTTAACCAAATATAGTAACGGTTTATGGGGGTTTTAAGTTTCAGTTTATAAAATAAGAGAAAAAAAGTGATTAAAATAAGTGATTATAAAATAAGTTAAAACGGCTAATCCTACTGATCCGGGTTTCGACTTATCATCGGCTATTATAACACCAATCCCTAAGCGGCTTCGATCCTATTCAATTATGAGATCAATTAGACAAACGCTTATCAAAATCAAATTAATTATGTTCCTGTTTACCGAATTAAGCAAACGGTTAAGAATATGACGAGTTAACGAATTAAGCAAACGATAACACGCAATTAAATTTAGGAACATGCATACAATCGAATTTAATCAATTATATCCTATGAACACAATCGAATTAAGTAAACGATTGCAATCAATTAAGCAAATAACTTCATAGAAAAGAATTGAACTGAAATCGAATTAAATTGGTATTAGAATAACCTCAAAGCGATGGAACCCGTAAGCAGCAGGATTTGCTTTCGGAAATTAGTTCTCCATTACAATCGTACAAAAAACAAAAGAAAAATCGTGAAAAGAAGGTTAAGAACAGTAGTACGGCTGCTACTAGGTATAAGGAAGCACACAAAATCCGGTTCTAACCCAACTGGGTCGAAAAACATAAAAAACCCGGCCCAAAACTAAATATTCCTAAAGGCAGAATTCGGGTCCAGACTTCAACGAATTATTTGAGCCTGCTACACTTCGTATCAGCTTCTTCATAAAACATGAAAGTTGTAGCTCTTTGTCTCAGCTTTTCAACAACAGGTAGAATGCATAAATTCGATTCTCGTAACTCAAGTTATGATCCGAACAATGGACAAGTATCAAATAACCGCTAAAGCTGGAAATAAGCTGCAAAAATAGATTAACGGTAAATAAAGACTTAATTATAAAAACATAATAAAACACTAAAATAAACGAAACAAACTAAGGAATTGCCTAAGTATAAACATAAGAGAATGTGCATTAAAATGCACTGATCACACGACGTCTGTGCCCGAGACTACACCCATGCCCGTGGCAACGACTAGTTTTGGGCACCTCTGCCCGTCTCAACGGCTAGTTTCTAGCAATTACCTATTTGTTAGGAGCGAATATCTCGCACCGAAAATAGGAACCAATGGCCAAGCGTTGGGGGCACTATAAAAACCCTCTCATTTGAAGGGATCAGGTATTCTAAATCATCCTAAGACACACATACTTTGTACTTGCCTTCTTTTCTCTCGATCCTTACTTTAGCATCGGAGTGTCTTACAGGTACAGCCTTCCTTGTCTTTCAAACCCTGCATCGCAGACGAAGTCTCTGGCCCACTTCAGGTTCTGATCAGCCGGTAAAATCAGTATGCATTAAATATAATTAAATTAGAATATATATATATATATATATATATATATATATATAGATAGATAAATTTTAGGACTCTTAAAAAAATTTATCGTTATTTCTTTTAATTATAACTATACATTTGTATTCGAAAAATACAAAAATAAATAAATTATGAGACAAATATTTGTCATTGATAAATATTAAAAATTACTAAAAATATTTTTTTTTTTTAAATAAATATAAAACAAAGTTATTATGGGTAAATAAAAAATGAAACAATATTTTTAGTTTAAAGAAATCATAAATTTCCAATCAAAATAAATTATAAAATATATGTAAAAGTGTATGTCATTAAACAAAATAATATTTATTTACGAGCAAAAATACATTGTTGATTCATATATATAAGTAATGTCATTCCAAAATTAATATTTATATACGTGAAAAAAAATACAATATTGATTAATTTATTTATATATACGGGAAAAATAGTATTGCTATAAACGGTGACAAAATTAATTGTTCTAAATATTGAATAATATTAATTTATCAATAATTTTTTTAAATATGTGAAAAGATTAATGAAAAAATACTATTGTTATAAACAGAACAACTTTATTAAAACAATAAAACAATTATAACAGGAACATGAAGTTATTGATCAAAATATTGAATAATAATCGCAGAAATTTTATTATTGGTTCTGATATATTT
This sequence comes from Lathyrus tuberosus, assembly GCA_022829125.1. Taxonomy (NCBI): domain Eukaryota; kingdom Viridiplantae; phylum Streptophyta; class Magnoliopsida; order Fabales; family Fabaceae; genus Lathyrus; species Lathyrus tuberosus. Next base: position 3,306,114 of record JALAZF010000179.1, read on the forward strand.
TATAAATAATGTCAAAACAAAAATAATATTTATATAAATAATAATATATATTTTATTCAATTATTTTATATATGAAATGAATTATAGGCACTAATTCATTATGTCTTTTAAAAATAATAATTTTTTTGATTGAACATTTTTTTGCTACTCATTTTTATTATATTTAGGGAAAAATGCACATACCATACAAGTACCCGTGTGAACGCCCGTTACTAGTTCATTAAAAACATCCATTAACTAACTCTTTCTAGAATATCTCATTAGATAGGGATGAAGTCAGATCACTTCCTAGTCCTCTTTATCACTCTTTTAGGTCTGCCATTTATATTTGGCTTAACTGTTTTAAAAGAGTTTGTACTTGTTACACCCCCTTCTGTTTGTATCATTTACAATTATAATTATAAATACTAATATAAAAAAATAGTTTTAAATTGTATCTTTTGTGATACTATAAATTTTAGTAATTGATTAAGAATTTGTCATAAATTTTTGTTAGAACAAAAACGCAAATACATATCAGAGTAAAGAGTGTTGGTGTACAAGGTTAATAATGGATGAAAAAGAGTAGAATATATTATAATAGAATGACGGCTACAAAAGGATAATAAGTTACACTCTACCACTAGTCTATTTATAAGCTAAAACTAGGGTTACAAAAACAACAAATAAAATACTAAAATACCCTCTAACAAACTTAATGGCTAAGTTTGTGAATATAAATTATTATTTCTAATACCATCCCTTAATTTATATTTCCTCAAAACTAACAACACCAATTCCATCCCTTAAGCAAAGAAATTGATCAGTCTTGATAGCCTTCCTCAGAACATCTGCCAACTGTTTTTGGGTGCTACAGTGCTCAACTTCTAACACTCCATTCTGAACCTGATTTCTCAGAAAATGATACTTGGTCTCAATATGCTTGCTTCTCCCATGCAACACTGGGTTTCTGGCAAGATTGATTGCAGACTTGTTATCAATCATCATCTTCAGAGGCTTGTTTACCTTGATCTTCAGATCCTGTAGCAAGTTCAGAATCCACACAGCTTGGCATGCAGTAACAGCACCTGCAATATATTCAGCTTCACAGGATGACAACGCAACAACAGGTTGCTTCTTGGAACACCAAGAAATAGGGCCTCCCAGGAACTTGAACAAGTACCCAGAAGTACTTCTTCTATCAACTCTGTCTCCACACCAATCAGAATCTGAATAACTCAGAAGTTCTGATTCAATCTTTCTTCCAGAAGGAAATAACACTCCATACTTAAGAGTTCCCTTGATATACCTCAGAATCCAGACAGCAGCTTGGTAATGGGACCACTTGGGTTTACTCATGAACCTACTAACCATTCCAACTGCATAGCAAATATCAGGTCTGGTATTACACAAATACCTCAGAGAACCAACCAACTGTTTAAAGGTTGTAGCGTCCACATCCTCACCATCAGAATCTAGTTTCTGATTTGTATCTGCATGTGTGATAGCAGCCTTACAGTTCTGCAGCTTAAATCTCTTCAGAAGTTCTCGTTCATACTTCAGCTGATGCAAAATGATACCTTTCTCAGAGTATCTGAACTTCATCCCTAGAAAGTATGTCATTTTCCCGAGATCAGTCATTTCAAACTCATTCATCAGCACCTTCTTGAACATAGCTAATTCTTGTTCAGAACTTCCGGTCAGCAGTATGTCATCAACGTACAAACACACCAGAACCATATTGCCTTCATAAATATGCTGAACATAAACACCGTATTCCATCTCACATTTCTGAAAACCCTACTTCTTGAAAAATGAATCAATCTTCTGATTCCAGGCTCTGGGCGCTTGTTTCAATCCATACAAAGCTTTATGTAATCTGTACATTATCCCTTCCTGATTCTTTTTCACAAATCCAGGAGGTTGTGATACGTAAACTTCTTCTTGTAATGGACCATTCAAAAATGCAGATTTCACATCTAAATGCATCAGAGGCCAATTCCTGTTAGCAGCTATGGCAATCACGAGTCTAATTGTTTCATGTCTCGCTACAGGTGCAAACACTTCAGAATAATCCAGCCCAGGTTTTTGCAGAAATCCTCTTGCTACTAACCTCGCTTTATGTTTGCCGATTGATCCATCTGGCTTTAGCTTCTGCTTGAAAACCCATCTAACGCTGACGGCTTTCTTGTCCTTTGGAAGTTCTGTCAGCTTCCAGGTCTTGTTTCTCTCTATGGCATGAAGTTCTTCTTTCATGGCCTTCAGCCAGACTTTCTGCTTAAGAGCCTCTTTTGTACTCACGGGTTCAGAGTCTACTAACATGGCACACTGAATAACTTCTCCTTCAGAATCTACTTCAGTGTCTTGTAACATGTCAAACTCTTCGAGTCTTCTCGGAATGTTTCTGATTCTCTGTGGCCTCTGACCTTGGTAAGAATCTCGTTCGGATGCTTGAACCCCAGAAGTTTCTCCTTCAGACGTTTCTCCTTCAGAAGCTCTTGCTTCAGAAGGTTGACTTCCTCCCGAACCTTGACCATCTTCAGAGTCTGGCATATTCCCAGAGTCTGAATCACCACCAGAATCTGGATCATCATCAGAATTTGGATCATCAGAGTCACCTTCATCTTCTGAGTCTCCTTCAGAATCAGAATCATCATCAGTTTCAGAAACTCTTAGTTCTGACCTTTCTTCAGAAGTTCTCACATCAGAGTCAGATTGAGACTTATTCCAATTCCAAACTTCTGATTCCTTCACAATAACGTCTCTGCTGAATTCAACTTTATTAGTTTCTGGACAATAAAGCTTGTACGCACCTGTACTGTGGTGCCCCACCAGTAACATCACTTTGCTTCTATCATCCAGCTTCTGTCTTCTGGCTTCTGGAACATGTTTGTAACAAACAGAACCAAACACCTTCAAATGACTAACACTTTGCTTTTCTCCAGTCCACTTCTGAATAGGAACTATTTCCTTCAGCTTCTTCGTTGGACACCTGTTGAGCACATATGCTGCGGTGGCAACAGCTTCTCCCCACAAGTTCTGAGGAAGCTTCTTCTCCTTCAGCATGTTTCTCGTCATATCAAGCAAAGTACGATTTCTTCTTTCAACAAGACCATTGTGTTGAGGAGTATAAGGAGCAGTAACCTCATGCTCAATTCCATTCTCCTCGCAGAACTTCTGAAACTCTTTGGAGTTATACTCACCCCCACCATCTGTTCTGAGAATCTTCAGAGTCTGACCACTCTGATTCTGAGCCTTAATTCGGAACTTCTTGAATTCAGCAAACACCTCGTGTTTGAACTTAATAAGGGATACCCATGTCATTCTCGTGAATTCATCAACAAATGACACGAAGTATTTATTCCCTCTGATCGATGCTACTGGAAATGGACCACACACATCAGAATGTACTACTCCCAAGGCATGTTTTGCTCTTGGAGCTACTTCTTACGCAAATGGCAATCTTGGTTGCTTTCCTTCCATGCACACTTTGTATGACTTCTCAGGCTTCTTAATTGTAGGAATTCCATGTACCAGCTTCTTCGAATTCAGATGTTCTAAGCTTCTGAAATTCAGATGACCAAATCTTCTGTGCCACAGCTCACTTTCCTCCACAACACTTATTGCACTGAGGCATTCAGAGTCAGAAGTTTTGACATTCACCTTGAATGTTTTATTCCTTCCCTGTTCTAACTCCATAATCAGCTTCTGATTACAGTCATACAGCTTCAGAAGATTGTCCTTCATGGTAATTGAAAAGCCTTTCTCAATTAATTGTCCCACGCTCATCAGATTGCTTTTTATGCCAGGTACATACCACACTTTCTGAATCAATGTTGTTTTCCCATTGTTCAGAACGACTCTGACATTTCCCATACCTTCAGCCTTAAGATATTTGTCATCAGCACATCTGATCTTTGTCTTCTTTTCAGAGTCAAAATCAACCAGCCATTTCTTATTTCCAGTCAGATTATTTGAGCTGCCAGTGTCAATATACCACCAGTCTGTCAAATTCGTATCATCAGATTCAGAAGCCATCAGTAGCACAGATTCATCATCAGAACTTCTGGCTATAGTTGCTTCTTCTGACTTCCTTTCTTTGTTTGACCAACAATCTCTAGCAAAGTGACTAAACTTCTTGCAACAGTAACATTGGATCTTCTTCTTGTCATACTTCTCTTTTCCCTTCTGAGCATTCTTCTGCCTATCAGAAGTTGAGGTTTCTGACTTCTGACCACCATCAGATCTTCTCCTGGCTTCTGACCAAGACTGCTTCTGATGCTTCTTATCAAAAACTGCTTTCAGAGCCTGCTGCTCTACTTCCCTTTCAGAAGTTCTCTCAGTCAGACGCAACTCTTGCGCTTCTAGACTGCTTTACAGCTCTTCAATTCTCATGGTGCTCAGATCTTTAGAATGTTTTATTTCTACCACAATGTAATCAAACTGAGGGGTAAGGGATCTCAATACCTTCTCAATGATTACTTGTTCAGAAAGAGTTTCTCCACACGCCTTCATCTCATTAGTGATCAGAATCACTCTGGAGATGTATTCAGAAACTTTCTCATTGTTCTTCATGTTGAGATTCTCATACTGCTTACGTAGAGACTGAAGGTTCACCTTCTTCACTGATGCGTCACCACCGTAACATCTGACCAGTGTGTCCCACGCAGCCTTTGTCGTCGTTGAATCAGCGATTTTCTCAAACACATTTGCATCCACACACTGATGGATGTAAAACAATGCTTTCTGATCTTTCTTCCTTGTATCCTTCTGCACGTTCCTCTATTCCTCTGTTGCATCTGCTGCTACCGGAACATAACCTTCAGTGACAAGATCCATAACATCTTGAGCACCGAACAGTACACGCATCTGAATCATCCAACGAGTCCAGTTTTTGCCATGAAATACTGGAAGCTTGGTGTTCATGCCGCCGTTTCCGTTCATCTTCAACCTTGTACAGTACACTCAGATCTCACCACACAGTGTTTCCCAACCCGATAGAATCAGAAATTATGATTCTGATCAGATTTTTGTTCAAGATTCAACACGAATCCAAGAACCAAAAATCAATCACACAAAGCCTCACGTTTCGCTCGTGTTTCCCGTGTTTCCCCGTGGATCCGAACCGGAGCTCTAGATACCAATTGTTGGTGTACAAGGTGAATAATGGATGAAAAAGAGTATAATATATTATAATTGAATGACGGCTATAAAAGGATAATAGGTTACACTCTACCACTAGTCTATTTATAAGCTAAAACTAGGGTTACAAAAACAACAAACAAAATACTAAAATACCCTCTAACAAACTTAATGGCTAAGTTTGTGAATATAAATTATTATTTCTAATAAAGAGAAACACACAAAACTTTTGTTCCCGCAGTTCGGCCAAATTGCCTATATAAATTCTTTTGTTTATGTCTTGTGAATTGCATATATATTGCACTGTTACAAGCCATATATATAATATGAGGTTGTAGTTTATCTAAAACTCAAATCCCTAGTTTCCCTCAACAAACAATTATCTCTATCCATAATTATCTCAATAAGATGAAATATTCTCTCAACAACTTATAGTTATCTCAAAAACCCATAATTATCTCAACAATATGAGTTATACTCTCAACAACCCATAGTTATCTCAATAATATTAGCCATATTCAACAATCTCCATCTTGGCGAATATCAAACCCCTATGAAGACTTTTTGTGTAATGATTTGTCCTAGAAATTTAGGAGGTACAAATCCTGCTTAACACTGAGAAATATGTAATAAGTCCAAACAATGTGTGAACTTGTCACTGGTGATTGGCTTGGTCAACATATCAGCTCCATTCTCTAAAGTGTGAACCTTCTGAAGTATTATATGTCCAGACTCCAACAACTCTCTGATATTATGAAATCTCACATCAATGTGCTTAGTCCTGGCATGATACATCTGATTGTTAGACAAATAAATAGCACTCTGACTATCACAATGCAACTGAACTCTGCCTTGCTCAACACCCAACTCTTTCACTAACCCTGTAAGTCATACTTCTTCCTTGGCAACTTCAGTTACAACCATGTATTCTTCCTTGGCACTTTCATTTTTGGTATTTACTAAAGAACATGTCACAACGGTCAAATGAAGCAACTGTAATTAAAGGTACACAGAATGAAATGGTTCGAATCTCAGTACCAACAATTATCCATTTATCGTGATAAAAATGTGATTGACCTTGTATATCACCATGGTTTTTGTTTTCAACCGTGATGAAAGGTGATACTTATTTATATATAAGCAAAATTATCTCTTGCTTCAGTACATAACAGACGTCTCTCTCAAAACAAAACCCTAACAACTCTTTCACCCGTCTCTCTCAAAATGAAACCCTAACAACTTTGTACTCGTCTCTCTCATATGGAAACCCCAAAATGAAACCATAACATCAAATATTAGCCAATGGGTATTTACATGTTCATTTTCTCGATAGTTTTTTTTTTCAAAATCTGTTTCAATGGCTCATTTCATGATATTTGAACTTTCTTCTTGCTTTGACTTGTAGGTAGGGATGCTTGTTTCAATAAAGAGGATGAAGCTAAAGTTAGTGTTGAAAACTTGTAGGTAGGGATGTTAAGTTTGCGGCTCTAACTTTAGCTTTAGCTTCAGCTTCATCCTTATTTCATTGTGGACACATCATTATGGGACATGTATGGTATGTTTCTGAAGCATTCTATGACTTGATATGTTTGTTATATTTGTTGTTTATGGTTTGTTGTTGATGAATGTTGTTAATGTTTGTTTAAAAGATGAGTTTATTATATATTATGTGGTTTGAGTGTTTTTTCAATCCCTTACCGAATATATAACTTTCCAAACTGCATTAGCAAATTATAGTATGATAGATAAGGTTGTATTAGAAAACAAGTACACGTTCAATTCTTGACAAGAATTCTTCACACCATTAATTGCATGTTGTTCTTTGATAGTTAGAACTTGGTTTAGTGATTGTAGGTCTTCAACCACCCCTCTTTCGACCTCTAATATTGTTTGCAAAGTAAATAATATTTTTGCAAAAAGAACTAGAGGTGAAGGCAGGGGCGGTTGAAGAACTAGGATCATTAAACCAAGTTCTTATTGTAAAAGAAGAAAATACTAATAAGGTGTTGAAGAACTCTTGTATATAACTGAACGTGAACTTGTACTTCTAATAGAACTTAATTTCTCATATTATATTGTTCTAGTGAAGATTGAAAGGTTATATGTTTAGTGAGCATTGGCGAAATAAGCATTCTACATAATTTATAATAAACTCGTGTCTATATATCACAATGGTTGTGTAGCACAACCGTTGTTAAATATGTTGCATTAAAGGATATAACAAAGGTTGTTTAAAGTAACCGTTGTAGTAGGTAGTGCGCTGCATAGATATAATCATGGTTGCACGTCCGTGGTGGAAAACATCATACATACAATCACACCTTACCTCACAACGGTTGGACCAGGGTGGTGGTATCCTTTTTCCAACCGTTATGATAGGTGTTTTCTATAGTAGTGTAGGCGAGGCTTGAAAATTTCCCCTTTTTTTTCTATTACTGCTGGCTTTTTCTTATACACCCACTTACAACCAATAGCTCTTTTTCCCTATGGCAGCTGAACAAGATCCCATGTCTCATTTTTTTTCAAGGATTCAATCTCCTCCACCATAACACCCATCCACTTATCTTTCTCCTGGCTAGGCATAACCTCTCGAAAGGTAGAAGGGTCTTCAAACTCAAATTTAATTGGAGGTGTAATACGAAGGGCTCCCTATCACACACAAGTGTATAGTCTTTTATTCCACCCGAATCTTGCACTCCACCTGAATTTGAGTCTGGTTCATCCTGTCTTGGACTCACTCGTGGCTTCTCAATGTCCACCTGAATCTTGTCCTAACTGGAACTTTCTACATCAATATCTAGCACAAATTTCACATCTGATTGTTTCAACATCTATTCCTCGTCAAATATGACATCTCTACTAACAACCATCTTCCTCTTAACCGGGTCCCATAACTTATACCCCTTCACATCTTTGTTGTAGCCAATACAGATACACTGTTTTGACTTGGGGTCAAGTTTAGACTGATCCTCACTAGAAATATGCACATATGTTAGACACCTAAATATCCTCAAATTACTTAGATTAATAGGCTTACCTGTCCACACCTCCTCTGCAAATTTTCCGTCCAATGAAACTCGTGGTGATCTGTTGACTAGATAACACACCATATTAAGTGTTGTTGCCCATAAACCTTTCGAAAGACCAACATTCAACTGAAGGCATCTTGCCTTCTCCGTCAAAGTCATGTCCATCCTCTCTGTAATACCATTCTGTTGTGGTGTTTTTCTCACAAAAAACTGCCTCTGAATTCCATTCTCCCCAAAGAAATTCATGAACTTCTTATCTATGTATTCAGTTCTATTATCAGACCGCAAATACTTTATTTTTCTCCCTGTCTAGTTCTCAACCTCCGCCTTCCATAGTTTGAACTTGGAAAAGACCTCAAATTTATATTTCATGAAATAAACCCATACCTTACGAGATAAATCATCAGTGAGTGTCACAAAATACTTGAAACCTTAAACAGAGGGCTCTTTTGTAGGCCTCTAGACATTAGAATTGGCATAGTCTAAGATTTCATTGGTTTTTTTGTTGTCTGGTCTTAAAACGAACTCTACACTATTTCTTAAGAACACAATACTTGCACAATCCAATTATGCAACTGTGAACATTCTTAAGCAAATTCCTCTTATGTAGTTCCATCATCCCATTTCACTGAGATGACCCAAGCGCATGTTCCAAGGTTTGGTTGCATCATTATCAGTTTCAACAGATGCTAACAAATTATAAATGTTTAGTGCAGTCCTCCTTGTCGTCATCACTATCATTGCACCATTGCTAACCCTTATGATACAAGTTTTATCATCATCTAAATAGACAAAACCAAAATCACCTGATTTAAAAGAGTTCAACCATTCTCGGTGCGACGTTATTTGGTCTAATCACCCAGAATCAAGAATCCATGCATCAATGCACTTTGTAGATGAAACGCAAAGAAAATCCTCTTCATTACAGGAACCATCAGATTGAACTACATTTGTTGAACTACTGTTTCCTGAGTTGTTTGGACAGTCCATCTTCCAATGGCCAATTTGCTTGCAACCATAACATTCTGCTATTTTTTTGTCCTTGGACTTGAACCTTTTTTCCTTTCTAGAACTCACTGTCTTACCCTTGCCTCTGCCACGGTCTTGACCTTCCTTCACAAAAAAAACCTTCACTTGATCTTCCTCCACCTTCCTCTACACTTTGGCGATGTTGTACGTGTTGCAAAAGAGTATAAGAAATATAATTCAGCGTGATTGTTTCCTTCCTGTATGTGAGATTGGTCACCAAGTGATCATAAGAGCTTGGTAAAGAGCACAACAAACGTCAACCTTCACACCAAGATGTGTCAAATCAGCGAGGTTGGTGTTGAAAGCATTGACATGAGTCTGCAAATTGCCTTCTTCCTGGATCTTCAGACTATAGAGATGTTGTTTCGCGAACAATTTGTTCATGAGCGTCTTGGACATGTATTGATTTTCTAATTTTTCCCAGACATCCATCAGAGTTGTGAGGTCCAAGATATGATTCATCACGTCATCGAAAATGCAAACTCTTATCAAACCTACGACCTTCTCCTTCATCTTATTCCAACCAATGGTTGTGATGTCTATCAGTTTCTCATCACGAAGCGCCTTTTGTAAACCTTGTTGAGTCAATAAATCCTTAACCCTTTTTTGCATAAACTGAAATCGCTCATTCCGTCGAACCGAGTCACTTTGAATTTCACACCTCCCGGATTAAGTGTCATCTGATACCAATTGTTAGAACAGAAACGCAAATACAGATCAGAGTAAAGAGAAACACACAAAAGATTTGCTCACGCAGTTCTGCCAAATTGCCTACGTCTGCGACTATAGAGTAGTTATAGTTCCTTTTATGTATGTCTTGTGAATTGCATATAGATTACAATATTACAAGTCATTTATATAATACGAGGTTTTAGTTTATCTAAAACCCTAATCCCTAGTTTTCCTCAACAAACAATTATCTATATTCATAATTATTTCAACAATATAAAATGTTCTCTTAACAATCTATAGTTATCTCAACAATTCATAATTATCTCAACAATATGAGTTATATTTTCAACAACTCATAATTATCTTAACAACTTATACTTAATCTTAAAAATGTGCTCATTATATTTATAAAAAACATATAGACAACACTCCCGTGTCCATCTAAACACTAGTGCAAATAAAATGAATGCAGCAAGATCATTATGTTAAAAATGTAGTGTATCTTTGGGTGACACGCCGTTATTTTTTTAGAATAACCTGAGAGTGTAATTATACTAATTTCACATCAAACAATTATGCAATAATGTTTCTTCTAATTATTTGTTATCAACTTCGATTTTGACTTAAATGTCTAACGACTTTTTTTTTTAAATTTAGATATCCTAAAATATGATTTTAACAAAATTACATTTTTATCAACTAGTTACTTAAATTAATATATAAACCTAATCACACCACAAATAAAATAATAACCGACCCTTCAAGATGGTCACAAAGACCTCGAAACAGTATACTATATCAATATCATATTGTTTTTATCCTGCCATCCCAAAATCTAACACAGCACCCCAACAATTCTCATGCATTTATCATATTAACTTTGTAGAATATAAAAATGAATTTCACACTTTCCTTGTAAGATTTCGAGTATTTTTAAAATCAGTCGTCAATATTGAATCTTTCAGGACAAACTATTGAATTTATGAGCATTATGAATCTATTTTCACCTATTTTTTAAGTTTATACCTGATTAATCAAAAGTCATGCATTTTTACCATATTTTTACTGTATTTTTAGAAATATTCGGTAAAAAATTAATATTTTTCATGCATTTTTATCAGATATTTAAAAAAAGGTAAAAAAAACATACTTTCTACTAGATATTTTGAAAAATATGATCAAAATGCATACATTTTTTCAGGTTTTTTAAAAAAAAATCGATAAAAATGCATGGTTTCTACCGGATATTTTGAAAAAATCGATAAAAATGCATGCATTTATACCGGATATTTTAAAAAAAACCGGCAGTGAAGAATTTGCACTGGGGATTTCAAAAAATTCGGGAAAAGCATGAAGTTTTTCAAATTTTTAAAAATTAATAGAGTTTAAATTTTATCGTTTTTTTCCAGCGAGGACCAGAGGATTAGACAACACGATTGCTTTTATCCAGCGTGACTGAGTTGAAGTTGCTGCACCGAGGGCTCATGCTGGTAGAGATGACGTTGAGGACTTGCATATCCAGGCGAGGAGAGCAGGCCAAACCGCTTCTCATAGGTGGCAGATGGCAGTCGATCAGTTTCGTGCACCCCGCAGAACCCGGTGTAAAGAATATAGACATGTTGCTAGATGGACCAGAGATTCTAATTATGAGCATGTTATTGAGGATGTCCAGGAATCAATTGAGGATGACATGGAGATGGTGGCGAAGACAGAGGTGCCACATCTTTTTGAAATGTGGGTTGGGGCTACAGCAGAGGTTACTCCACAGAAGGCTACTGAGGCGCCTGCTACAAGTGATATGGAGGTTACTCATTCGGTTGAGAGAAATGCCATGGCTCTAGCTTCGATAGAGCCATTTGTACACACGGATGAAGGGTTTCTTGGAGGGCCCAATGACTGTTTCATACTCACTGGATATGTCGATCATGTGGCATTCAGATTATGGCGGGGGGAGGTATGTATATGTTATGTTGAACTTGTTTTTATTATTATTGATACTTTGAAATTAACTTATGTTTTTTACTTTGTTTGTAACAAGACCGAATTACACTGAAAGTGCTCGCCCATTGTAGGAAGGTGAAGAAGTTCTTGGATGCCCCGATGCCACTGGAGGTCAGGGCGATTGTCGAAGAATGTAGTTTTATTTCACAGGTGGACTTCGTTGACGATGCTTGAAGATCAAATACTGATAGTGTTTTTTGAGCGATGGCATAAGGAGACATCTTCCTTTCTTCTTCTATTTGGTGAGATGACGATTCCATGGATGACGACACCTCTTTGTTCCATCTTCCTGTGACAGGTAATTTCTTCACCATTCCTTTCATTAGCTAGTAGATAACGTGTATTAATGTTGTACAGGACTTAGGAGTTGCTGAGGAGCATGTGATAGAGGAGTTTAAGACTAACAAAGGTACTCACTTTTGCCTATCTTGGCTCTAGGATAGGTGTGGCAATCTAGTACACCAATCTATGTATGAGGCAGCCATTAGGGTATATGTGCTACATCTTGTAAGATGTACTATCTTGGCGGATAAGTCTCATGTATATATTTATGTGAATTATGTGGATCTATAGAAGCCTTCCCTATGTCAGCTGGGCATGAGGGTGTGCTACATTGTCTATGTTATATGCTGCACTTGAAAAGGAGACAGTTTTTGAGACTAGGCAGCTTGTCGGTTATATGAGTATATTTTAGGTATGAATTTTTTGTTACTTATTAATTTGGTTCTTATTTATGAAATTTCTTGATTTGTCTATGCTCTTGTACAATGTTGAATATACGAGCATTTCCCCTCCATTTGTAAGCAACGGATTCTTCCTATCACTCATGACTCCACACTGTCCAAGAAATGAAAGTCCAGGAATGCACACCCGATAGGCGTTGAGGAGTAAATTAGAAGGATTGATATGCTGACTGTAGACGATGTCATATGAACATCCTACACAGACTATAGAGTGCATCAAGAGTTTGATGACATTTCACTATTTTTGGCTATCTACGATGGAAGACCTTAGTGGCTAGACACTTACATGAGAGGTATCTGAACTAGTTTAGATATGTCCAGGACATCCTATGACCATTCCTTGTTACTCCAACTGAGGCATTGATAGATGGTCTGTTAGTCACGTTATCGACTATGCCCGTGCCATTAGAAATCGTGCAGTATTGGTTCATCTCCTACGCAGTGTGTGGATGGGTACTTGGAGTGGTACCTTATTATATCACACCCCCGCATCATGTAACACCCCAATTCTTGAATTATAAAATTATTTAAATTATTATGTTTTGTGTATTCCTTGAATTATGGGTAATTAATTAAATATAGGAGTGAGGGTGTGTACCCTTGAGTTAAGGGTATAGAGATAGTTGTAGGTGATGGGTAGAAGTGGGGTAGAATTACTAGAAATTATTTTAGTAATAATAATTTATTAGATTTAATTAATTAAAAGGAAAATAGAGATTTTGTGGGTGAAAGTGGGAATTGATGAAAAATTAAGAGGAGGAATGAGCAATTATTTTGTTAGCAGGGGAGAAAAATATAACTAAAAGTTATTTTGCCCTAACTATATATTATAATGAGAGAAAACTGGGAATATCCTATTTTACCAGTACGTAGAAACCAGAGAAATAGACCAAAGGGCTAAGAAGAGGAAGAGACTTAGAGTGAAGAAGAAGAAGTTCTACCGGAAATCAGAATTTTGCTGTTAGGAGTATCCAGTAAGAGGGGAGAATAATTTTCAATAGGGCTTATGCATGAGGGATAGTGTATAGGAATCCTTAACCATCAATAGGGTGTATATTGTGGATAAATTCTGATTGTGTGATGAAAATTATCCATAATAATTGATGAGTTCATGCACTATTCATGACTGATTTTTTCTGTTTTGATACTTGATGTTTTTCCACCATTGTTGCATTGTTGAAGGTTTTGCAAATCAATGATTTTCATGAAAATAATAGATTTTATGTTAAATTGGGTTTTAATCAGGTTATATTATTGTATGATGAATTTTGAGCATTCTGGTTTTTACGGGATCGAAATTGGAGTTACGGAAGTGTTCCAATGGGGGGAATTTGCAAAACAACGTTTTTGGGTTCTAGGAAGCGCTACGGGTCGTAGTACATGCTACGAGCGGCCGTAGCAGCTCCCTGGATATTTTTACCAAGTGAGATGTTTTCGAGCATAAATTGAGTTCCATAAGTCCAAATGATACGTCGTTCGAAACGTTGGAAAGCTAACGCGCAGAGTAACCTCATGAAACAACATGATGAATGTATTTTATGAATGTTGGAAATGTTTTGAGATAATATTTATGAGTATTGTTTTGTTGCATGTATGAATAATATCTAATTGAGGAAATTGATTGTATACTTGAGTTGCACTGAGTTATATGTTGTTGTGCATATGTGAATTGTTGCAGTATGGTAATTCAGAGAGGGGGTTACTTGAGTTGTCAGTGCATTATGATAAGATCAGAGAGGGATCTTAATGCATTGATTTGATGTGTATGAGCATGCATCATTGAGTTATGTCAAGAGGCATGTCTGCTAGTTCAGTGAGGGGACTAGTGGTTTGTCCCAAGCTCAAAGAGGGGACTTGGAGCTCAGAGAGGGGGCTCATGGGTTCAGAGAGGGGAACTGGTTTCCAAAGAGAATCGAATATTGAGTTGGTACCACATGCATATGCATGAAGTTGTATTAATCGAGTTGCATTGCATAATGAGTTATATGCATATTTGTTGACCTGCGATTAGTTGATGAGTATGGGCGTGAGAATGTATTGTGATATACTGTGATTGAGATTGTGTAGAACATGTTGTGTTTGATATACTACCTTGCAGTATATGCCTGTTATTATTGTTTGTGATTTCTCACCCCTTTGTTGTTGTTGTTATGGTCTGTGCTCCTATTCGGAATACAAATAAGGAGGTAACTGAGTAGTTGTTTAAAGTGGAGGATGGCATGAGGTTGTTTCTTCTTTTTCTTTCTGCATTTAATTTATGTGCTCTGATATGTAACACTGGGGGAAATGTTTGTGATTTATCTTCTGTTGTGTTGAGAAGAGAGTCAAAGTATACTCTTATTGTTCGATATTTTTATGTTTGGAGAGATTACATTTATGAATTCATTTATGTTATAAAGTCTTTAAAATTAAATGATTTATTGATTGCATGCAAAAACACCCTAAGAGAAGGTGTTTATTATTTTATTATCTATTAAAGTGTTACGGGGCATGTATGTTTGAATTTGAGAATGTGTGACATTCTATTGTTGTTTGGTGAATACTCTGATTTTCGTATATTTATGCGCGGGGAAAATCGGGTGTTATATAGTTGGTATCACAACAGGTCGGTCTGTCTGGCCAGGTTTTGTAATGTTGTCAAGTCCCTAGTATACGACAAGTGTGTGAAACACAATCGATGCTTGTTTGTTTTTCTAACCGCGTGTTGGAAGGATCGGGATTGAGACAGGTGGGGGAAAATCTTCTACTTCTCTAAGATGTTTTTGGTGTAAAGAGTTGGTTCGCCGTTCCGCTGTTTACAAGAGTGCATGTTGTTGGATAAGTCAATGTTTTTTCCCAGAGTTTGTTGAAGATGAAGATATGTTTGTATCGGCTAAGAAAGTAAAAGATTCTTTAAAGGATGGTGCGAGAGTTTTGGTGATGTTAGCCTTGTTAGAAGCCGAAGGAAAGGGGGGTAGTTGGTGATCTTCTAGTTGTTTGTGATTTCTCAGAAGTGTGTACTGAAGACATTAGCAATTTGCTACCAGAGCGCGAGGTTGAGTTTGCCATAGATTTAGTACCAGGTACTAGTCTGGTGTCGATGACTCCTTATAGGATGTCTGCTTCAGAGTTGGGAGAGTTGAAGAAGAAATTGGAGGACTTACTTGAGAAAAAGTTATTTGTCTAAGTGTTTCACCGTGGGGTGCGCCGGTGTTGTTAGTCAGGAAGAAAGGTGATAGTATGAGGTTATGTGTCGACTACCGAAAGTTGAACAAAGTAACCATTAAGAACAAGTATCCAGTCCCGAGAATTGATGATCTGATGGACCAGTTAGTAGGCGCCTGTGTTTTCAGCAAGATTGGTTTGAGGTCCAGCTATCTTCAGATTCATGTGAAGGCTGAAGATATTTCAAAAACTTCTTGCAGGATGAGGTATGGTCATTATGAGTATTCAGTGATGTCGTTGGGTGTGTCTAATGGACATGGAGTGTTCATGGAGTACATTAATAGAATCTTTCATCAGTATTTACCCAAGTTTGTGGTTGTGTTCATCGATGACATCCTAATTTATTCGAAGACAGATGAAGAACATGCAGATCATCTGAGGTTGTTATTGGAGATTTTACAAGAGAAGAAGTTATATGTTAAATTGTCTAAGTGTGAGTTTTGGTTGAAGGAATTGAGTTTCCTTGGTCATGTGATTTTTAGCGGAGGGATAGTTATTGATCCTTCAAAGGTTGACGTTGTGCTACAGTGGAAAACTCCAAAGTATATTATTGAGATTCAAAGTGTTCTTGGGTTGGGTGGTTATTATCACAGGTTTATTGAAGATTTTTCTAAGTTAGCTTTGTCGTTAACTCAGCTAACGAGTAAAGGTCAAGCTTTTGTCTGGGATGCTTTGTGCAAAGAAATTTTCAAGAGCTCAAGAAAAAGTTGACAACGGCTCCTGTTTTGATTTTGCCGTGTCCGACTGAGTCTTTTGTTGTGTATTGTGATGCTTCCTTGATGGATCTTGGATGTGTGCTGATCCAGAATCGTCAAGTGGTAGCTTATGCTTCAAGGCAACTCAAAGTTCATGAGAGGAATTATCCGACGCATGACTTAGAGTTGGTTGCAGTTGTGTTCGTGTTGAAGATTTTGAGACATTATTTGTTTGGTTTGAGATTCGAGGTGTACAGTAATCACAAGAGTCTGAAGTATATTTTCGACCAGAAAGAGTTGAATATGAGACAGAAAAGATGTCTTGAATTTTTGAAGGATTATGACTTTAGTTTGAGTTACCATCCTAGTAAAACGAATTTCGTAGCTAATGCATTGAATCACAAGACTTCACATATGTCGATGTTGATGGCTAGAAAGTGGGAACTGGCCGAAGAGTTCAGAGACTTGAGTTTGGTTTATGAAGTCACACCGCAAAGTGTGAAGTTAGGTATGTTGAAGCTTACTACTAGTATTCTGGAAGAAATTAGAGAAAGTCAGAAGATGGACTTGAAATTGATTGATCAGTTGACTTTAATCAATCAAGGTCAAGGTGGTGAATTCAAATTCGACGAGAATGAAGTGATAAGATTCAAGACCGTGTGTGTGTTTCGGATGTGCCAGAGCTTAAGTAGAGTATTCTTGAGGAAGGACACAGAAGTGGCATGAGTATTCATCTCGGTGCTACTAAGATGTATCAAGACTTGAAGAGGATCTTTTGGTGGCCAGGAATGAAGAAGGAGGTTGCTAGTTTTGTTTATGCGTGTTTGACTTTCCAGAAGTCAAATGTGGATCATCAGAAGTCATTCGATTTGATGCAGGCGTTGTCTATTCCAGAGTGGAAATGTGACAAAATTTCAATGGCTTTTGTGTCTGGTTTGTCGAGGAAAGCGAAATGTTGGTATACGATTTGGGTCATCATCGATAAGTTGACTAAATCGGCTCATTTCCTTCTGATGAGGCTTAATTATCCATTGAAGAAACTAGCTGAGATGTATATTGAGAGGATTGTCAATCTGCATGGTATTCCTTCCAGTATCGTATCTGATAGGGATCTGAGGTTCACTTTAAGGTTCTGGGAGAGCTTGCAGAAAGCGTTGGGTATGAAGTTGCAATTGAGTTCCGCTTATCATCTACATACAGATGGTCAGACGGAGAGGACTATTCAAACTTTGAAAGACTTTTTGAGAGCCTGTGTGCTCGAGAAAGGAGGTGCTTGGGATGGATTTTTACCGTTGATAGAGTTTACCTACAATAACGGTTTCCATTCTAGTATAGGAACAACACTGTTTGAGGCGTTGTATGGTAGATGGTGTAAGACACCTTTGTGTTGGTATGAATCGAGACAGAGTGTTGTAATTGGGTCGGAGAATATCCAACAGACGACAGAAAATATTAAAATGATTCATGGGAAGATGAGAACTTCACGAAATTACCCGAAGAGTTGCCATGATAAGAGGAAATCACTTGAGTTTCAAGAGGGTGATCATGTGTTTATGAAAGTTACTCTGATAATTAGTGTTGGTCAAGTTTTGAAGTCTTGAAAACTCACTCCACGTTTCATTAGTCCGTATCAGATTTTGTAGAGGATAGAAGATTAAAACTGAAAACTTGTGCAAAAGTCCAAGGGTAAAATTTTCATGTCAAAAATTTGAATCTCAACAAACATATATTTTACATTCCTATAAATTACAATAGCTGTTGCCCTCTCAAGAGTGCTTATGATACAAAGTCTACAAGTGGTATACAAATAAAAGATTCATATAACACAGTTAAATGGCCTCTTTAAAATATTACGTAGCCCACAAGGGACTAATATCATCACCTTATCAGAACATGAAAGTAAAAAGAAAAAGAATTTAATGCACGAGTGAACCTTGTTTATTTCTTTTGCTTTCGAAGCACCGCATATTAAAGGCCTTTGCTTTTCTAATACGGCGAGAACAACGCAAACGAGAGTCTCTTCGTTGAGTGTATAGGTTGCATTTTACTTTGGTTTTAACCCCTACTGCTTTATTTCTTTGATGATAAGGAAGAACTTGAATGTTTTCTTCTCTTCGCTTCAGGTTCTCCTAAATGCAAGGAAACAAAATTGTCTTCTTCAGGTTCATTCTTAAGTTCAGAGAGACTCTTGAATTCTGAGTCTTCTTTTAGGTAGCTTTGATGAACTGGAGATTTTCCTGCATAACTTGTCGGTATGAACTGGTGTTCTACATTTGGAACTGTTTCAATCTCATTTC
Source organism: Lathyrus tuberosus (assembly GCA_022829125.1). Classification (NCBI taxonomy): domain Eukaryota; kingdom Viridiplantae; phylum Streptophyta; class Magnoliopsida; order Fabales; family Fabaceae; genus Lathyrus; species Lathyrus tuberosus. The sequence goes on from JALAZF010000179.1 coordinate 3,324,905, forward strand.
TGATATGAAATTCACTGGGCCTTAATGATGGTTTGACTATCTTAGATGGTTCTTCTTCGACCGGAACTGGTTGCATATTCAAACAAAAAGGCTCAAAGCTCTCTTCAAGCCTTTCTTTTATTGGCACAGTGGGAGATGATTCTCCAACGGTAGAACTACCCATTCCTGCAGTAGAACCGTTCCTGTGCTCGTGCGCTGCAGCTAAAATACAATCGAAGAAATGGCAAGTCAGCTGTGGATGTTCAGTGAATAATTAAACAGTTTAGAAATTAAATGTTACAGAAACAAACCGTGGAGTGCTTCATTTGTTGTTACGAGATCTAATTCAAGGAGATCGAGAAGGCGGCCAAGGTCAACACCACTTGTCCAATTCTCAGGGGGTTGACCAACTCTTAGTTTCAAACGACCCCGGTTAGCTGTCCCTCCCCAGATTATGCCAACAGGGCGTGGCTTCTCCCGGTTCTGACCAGTTAATAGAATGAGGCTTCCACTGTCACCTTCTAGGTCAAATGTCTGCTGGTTCTCACCGACGACAAGAAAATCGGTGAGAAAACAAATACCTTTCTCATCATTATATTCGAGGGCATAAGCCATTATAGTTCCTGTAGTCAAACCAGAACTTCTTCCAACTTTAATCACTTGCCTACCAATAAGACTGTTGATTGAAGACTGCAAATCTATGACGTGGACTTCACCAATATCACCCACGCCTCTTATAGATGTAATTACGTTGTTCATATTAAAATCTTCTGCAAATGGGATGAATGCACCATCGGCTCGCACAAATGTTTCTGCAAGATTACAAAATTTTGAAATCATTAGACATTCCATTGCGGAAAGATACTTAACCGTAAAACCATTATTAAACCCAAAGCCTGCGTCTGTAGGATCAAAAGTATGAATTCTGAGCATTCCCTCATGAAAAATATTAATAACGATTGCAATTTGAAAACAAGTTACCTGGGTTTGTTCCAGCAAAAATTCCGTACCAAAGATCATCGGTAATAAACGATGTTGCTCTCTCAACTGCACCAAGATATACACCGGGTCCAAGACTGGGTGGCAACGGATGAAACATCTTCTGGTTTGGATAGTCCAAATCAACAGCGACATGTCGATTTGTAAGAAAACCAACTTCTCGACTTCCTGTTCGGCTTCTAACAATAGCACCCAAGGTTCCATATGTCTCTTGACTTGCAACCTTTAAGGGGAAGAAATTAAAAAAGTTATAAACAAAACTTGTTACCAAAACTTGCAGTAGAAGTTGATTCCTGTGAGCAAAATAACCTGAGAACCAGAGCCAACACATGAATCGCTTCCCCTCAAGCCATCAGCAAGCTCCGTGTATAATTGTTCTTTAGGAGTTTGTGCAGGTGCACCATAATAGGAGAACTCTACAACATCCACGTCGCACCAAACACCTCCTGGCCCCTGTTTAGAAAATTAAAAAATTATTTAAACTTCATCAAACAGAAAAGCTTCAAAGATTAGACCAGACTATATACCTTAAAAACAGATATAGTTCCTATATGGCTTTAAGATGCTATTTTTACGGATAAATGGAATTTATAATCAGTTAAGGTTATCACTAATAAAACAGTTGTTTGTTTTCCAGCAACCTATAAAACCTATAAATCAAATTAAATTATTAAAAGAAAGGAAGAAAAATGTGTAGTGTCTTATAATGAATAATAATTGAATTGAAAAGTGTAATGAGAACCACTAAAGCCATGTAGAAACCTGCAACATAGCCAGAAGAACCAAAATTCCCCACCTCAAGGGCAGCAGGTAGGCACTGAACATGGTTGAGCCATTGCCTATGAACTTTATGTGCAACAAAGACGAGAATCGCTGGAATATCAGTCAAAACACCTCCTCTGATCCGAAATCCAATTGCAGTGCCAAGACTGAATCGCCGTAATATCTTACTATGAAATGCTCTAATAGTCATAAGCTCAAGCAAGGTAGTAGCCTGTTGTCCTGTCGGCAACCGACCCAAGGTTTCAGGTAGCACTCCCTTTTGAAGGTTTCCAAAATAGTTGGCCCTGTCTTCTGCTGCGTCATTCCAGCGACTCAAGGTGGGCCAAGAAAAGTAGGCCGCATTGCTCTCAGAATGCTGAACACCAACTGCAAACGTTTGCAATTGTATAGGGCTGGTCGAAGGATTACGGTGACCATAGTAGTTTCTTTCCAGGTCCAGGGCTGACTCCTCCGATTGAGTTGATCCAGAATGGTGAACAACTCTCAAGTCCAAACGATTCCGATTCATTTGTCAGCTCTCCTACATCACACTAGTATAGCTCACAAATCAAAAACTCAGATCCAATCATGCAAACCAAAACACACCATTTCATGTTATGCTCAAATTTAATTGACTTTCAATCAATAAAAAAGCTTCAACATAGGTGGATAAAATTCTTCAGAGAGTAAATGACTTCTAGGACTTAAGTTGGTAGTTATATTAGTTTTCAGGATTTGATCAAAAGTGAAAGGTCAAGTCAAAGTAAAACTCATCTGCATAAACAAAACCTAACCAGTAAAAGGGTGTCTGCATAAAATCAACAAACAACACACAGAAGCAAAACCAATCCCGTTTTGAACTAGAAGCTCCAAATCAAAAGGCATGAAAAATACAAACTTTATTTTGACATAGAGATTATTTAGCAAGTTCATCTGTTGCAAAGTCCAACCCAACTCTAGAAATTCATTTCAGTCCCTCAAATGAGGATACACATAAAATAAAATCTGTCAAAAATAGCAACACTTCAATAGCAACTAACTGAAAACATGGTACAAATTTTTACCAAAATCCTCAAGTAACACATACAAACCAAATCCATAAGAAGAAAAGGTTAGAAAATTTACAAATCCTTGTGAGGAGACCCAGAAAGTGGTCTCAAAAAATGGGTAACCAAAAACGGAACAAAGAACAAACAGTAGGTGTGCAAGAGAAAAAAACAAAGAAAACGGAAAACACAGTTTCGGTAGTAGGTTTTAATAAGAAACAAAACGCAACCCATTAAAAAGGTTGTGAAAAGAAACAATCTTGCAGGTTGAGTGAGAGAAAACTGACCGAAAGGCAATGTTGTTGGAGGTAGAAAAATGGCGTGGAAGAAGAGAAGGTTGAAGGTTTTCATGCCCTAGTAGTACATGTAAATTCCCTTCCAATGATTTATTAGAATAAGATTTGAAAACAAAAGAGAATCACAGTTGAATCAGTGATAGTGATGATCATAACAATATTTGTGGATTGTGAAGAAGCATTCATTCATTAATTATTAATATATCTATATATAGAGACTTTTTTTGGATACCATTTTTTGAGTCTATAGGGATTGCATAGCATAGAGGTAAAAAGTTCATGACTTTTTTCAACTGATTTTATATTTTTTTTTTTATTAATTTATAGTAGCAAATTTTATAAACTATTTTAAATAATATTTTAATTTGTGATTTATAGTTTATTAATATTTTCTCTCTCTCTCTCTTATTCTAATTACTTAGAAAATATCTTTTTATGAATTCTAAGAATTTCAAGATAAAAATATAGGTAGGTAAATGTAAACTCATTCTAAGAATTTCATCTAATGATAAAAATATAGGTAGGTAAATGTAAACTCATTTGTGAGTGTTGTTTGATTTTAAAGTTTTTTCATCTTTGAATTAGGGTACTAGCCTAAATATTTATTTTTTAAAAAGAATTTTTATTATGTCATTTCATATTTATGAAATAGTTTAATGGTTAAAAGATAATTTATCATAAAGGTGGAATTTTATAAATTTTAATTATTATTATAAGTATAAAGTTAATGGATTTGGATTAGGTGTCTTTAAGGTGAGAAAGACATAGTGTATTTTCATCAATTTTGTTTATTTGATCAAACACATGTCTTGAATAATGTTGCATGGTTAATTTTTTTCTCTCTTTATAAATCATTATTGTTGGGTTAAATTTACAATTAAAATTAAATAGTAAGTGTTTCATTTATTGTGTCATGTCGGTAGTGACCCAAATCTTTGTGACATCATTGATGTTAAAGCATGCGTCGTCGCCATTTGAATATGATAATGGTACATCCATGCTAGCACATATGTAATCGTATAAGATGTAAGACTCTGATAGCTTTATTGCCTATTTCGTCATTCTTCTTGCTAGGTTTAGTTTATATAGTACATGCCTAATTGAATGGTTAGTTAACCATTATGGTATAAGGCCCCTGTAGTGCCTCGGTTTTTCGGATATCATGTCGTTCAACTTCAAAACATCCTTCTTGTTTTGGGGGTTGTCATGCCAACCACTATTCGGCTTTTGACTAGGTTACTTATATCCTTTTTTTGTGTGGTAATACCCTAACAATTTTCCATACCTTACTCCAAAATTGCATTTCTTGGGGTTCAATTGTATCTCAACTTTCTAACCTCCTCAAATATGGTCTCCAAATGAGTTGTCCGCTCATCTTGCTATTGGGATTTGATAATCATGTCATCCATGTAAACTTATAACATGTCCTTGAGTTGAATTCTGGAGATTTTGTTTATCATTTGTTGGTACATTACCTCGACATTTTTGTGGCTAAATGGCATGACCTTGTATCAAAATTTCCTTTCAATTCGTCATAAAGGATGTCTTTTTGCGATCGAGAGGATCCATTGATATCTGATTATATAGATAGTAGGAATCCATGAAAGATATGAACTTAAATTCAGATGAGTTGTCAAAAATCTTATCGATGTTGGGGAATGGACAAGAGTCCTTGGGGAAAACTCTATTAAAATTCGAATAATCGGCGAATTCACCAATTCTTGTTGGCTTTTTGTACCAATATCATGTTGGACAGTCGGGTTATATACTTTGCCTCAATTATGAACGTGGTCTTTAGAATCTATTCGACGGCCTTTTTTGTTGTTTCAACCTTCTTTGGTGATTATTTACTTCTATGATGCATTACGTATAAGATGTCATCTCTAAGGGACAAAGTGTAGCATGAAACTTATGGACTAAGACCTGGTATCTCCCATGCCAACCATGCAAATAGATCATCGTTCCTTTGTATGCATTCTACCAGTGCCTCCCAGACAGGCTCAAATAGATTTTCTCATATTTTGATGGTTTTTTATTGATCATCCATTGCGAAGAAGGTGGTAAAATCGTGTATTGGTTTGTGTCTCTCCATTTTTACTTGGGCCTTTGATGTCGCAGCCTCATTAATTTCCCCAGCTTCATCGAGAAAAAGGTTTGCCTAACCGTGAATCTAGCTCTAGTGTTCCTTTGATCTTATCATTTTGGAAATGAAATTCATTTGTGCTTATCTTTTTTGTGAGAAAGGCTAGGAAGCAGGCATAAGAAATCGGGTTCCAACACTACAATTTGGTCTTCCATAGTGTGGAATTTGTTCTTTAGTTGAATGATAAAAGAGAACGCTCATAAGGCCATTAGTGATGGACGTCCGAGGGTGCAATTGTAAAAGGAGTCAGATTCTATTATCAATAATTTTACCTTGATCATTCTTAATTCACTACTAGTCCCAAAGTCCGACGGGAGTTCTACGTACCATAACGGTGTCATGATCATCCCATCAAAACCTTGAAGACTTCCTCTGTAATATAGATGCAGGATTGGTGAAAATCCAATTTCTCGTATGCATTGTCTTTCATGATTTCGCATGAGCTTCCTTGGTCCACCAATACACATTGAACATCATGGCCAGCCATTACTACCTTGATGATGATGAGTATTTGGTGATTTGGGATATCATTAACTAGTTATTCGTCATAGAATGAAAGAGGGCGTCTCTAATTGGTGTGAGTGTTTTCGAGGAGTGCATTCCTCTACTATAGGAAACAATAACTCTTGTCAGGAGGTGTTTTCCCAGTGGGCGAATGATAGTTCATTGTTGTCCTTCATGGAGGGCATATGTTAACCAAATGACTCCAAACACTCGAGGGGGTGAGTTGTGTTATTCGAAAAACAAGACTAATTTATAAAATGTTTAGTTTTTATAATGAAAATAAATAGATTAAACTAAATTAATAACTAGTATAAAAAAAGTATCAACGAATAATAAATTATAGCATTATATCATACTAATAATATATATATATATATATATATATATATATATATATATATATATATATATATATATATATATATATATATATAGTTTGAATTAGTTTTGAAAAATTAATTTGATATTTGACTTGAACCGAGTGTTTTTCTCAAAAATAACATGCAAACACATCCATTAATGTTTGATTTTTTGTTGTTTTTAGTTTTTTGAATTGATTTGTAATTTTTATTTGGATCGGTTTAGGTCTAAACACCACATATTTAAAAATACTCGATGCTCAAGTCAATAAATGAATAAGTCAATAAGTATTATTTGTAGGTTTTTAAGAGTGTGTATCTTAATTTTATTTATATGGCTCTTTATATAGAGGTTCAATTTGTGTTTATGGAGAGTAACAACCTTTATTCCAATCATCCCTGTCCAAGTAGATAAATATCAGAATATAATTTATTTTGTTATCTAACATTCCTCCTTCAATTACTAGAGGTGCTTTTCTAGGGCAAGTTCATGCTTTCTTCCTAGAGCCTAGAATATTATTTTGGGTGATTGTCATATGACTAATATTTCTTCCTCTATCGTAATGGATCTAACGTCATTTAGGAAATATTGTCATAAATATCTCTGTCTTATTGGATTTCATGCTTTCCAATCGAGAGATTCGTGGAATCAAATTGAAACCATCATGATTAGTTGTCGATATTGGATCATGTTTACCATAATCAATATTCTAATTAATTGATATTTTTTCGGCCTCGATCCAAATAGAAACAACAACATTAATGGTTTTTTTTATTATACTTTGTACTATTTATTTATTTTAGTTTATCTTTTTTTATGTAATTAATAAAAAATAACATTGTAAAGTTATATAAAATTTATTTTTTAAATAAAATTAATTATGTTTTTTAATTTGAGTGAAATATAAAATAGTACTCATGGGATATTATGTAATTATGAATGAAGAAAATTTGTTAAAGATAAATTTAAGGTATTTTATGGAAGAAGACATGGGCACTTGTAAAATAGTACACAGATAATTTTTATGAATTCTTTTGTGCGGGTGGGGTTTTACTGGCCATCCATGTTTGCTCCCCAAAAGTTGCACATCCTTTCAAACTAATAATTCTTTTTTTTTTTAATAAATTCAAGCTTTCTACTATCAAAAGAATATAGGCTAGCCAAACCCACAAAGAAAAAGAAAAAGAAAAAGGTGAATGCCCGTATAGTTTTGTCTCCTCTTCTTTGTAACCATTGTTCGTGCTACTACATGTTTTTTCAACTACGTTTTTCTCATAATAATTTGAGTTTGAAATTAGAGAAACCCAAATGTGAATTGTTCATTGAAAATGAGAAATAGTTACATTAAAAATAAGCAAAATAAGGACAAAATGATTGGACCAAGCCAAACTGTTTTCTAATGTTCCTATTGAGGATGAGGAGTTGATCTTAAGCACCTATTCATAAGTGCCTACGTTTCATCCCCATTATTGGTTTTAGAGAGGACCACTCTAATGTATTTTTAAGCTTCAAGTAGATATTGAGGTAAGACTTTTATTTTATCAAAACATTATCTTTATATATAAATATGTAAAATAGTTTTTGGTTTTAAATTTCTGAAAAAAAAAATAGTTTTTCATCCTTATTTACACATGTTCATTTATTTTAATCCTTAAAAAATTGTCTGTTTTGAAATTAATTTTTGTAATACGTGTAGAATGCTTTTTTAATTATTTAACTTCATTTCTCCCTAAATTATTATATTATTACGAAATATGAAAAATCCGAATATCACTATATATATATATATATATATATATATATATATATTGTTGTGAATCTTGTTGTGAATTACGACAAAATTCAATATCAATTTGTAAGGCAAAGAACAATAACAACCAAAATAAATGGTTTTCAGCAATAATAATTCGTACACGGATAATATAACAGAATAAGGCAAGAAAAAATCGAAGGTTTGTTTCCCAGTTCGATGAAACAATCTACTCTGGGGGAGAGAGCAGCTCTCCAATTCACTATACTCAGAAAGTTGTTACAAGAGATTACAGACGAGTTACAAGAAAATAGCATTCGCCTTCAGGTTCCCAAGAACAACCCTATTTTCTACCCAAGTGTTTCCTAACCTCTCCAACTCTCAATATATGAATCACTCAAACCCAAGGTGTAATAGTGTTTCACAATCACAATAACCTTAAACAACTCCAAAGATTTCCCTAAACCTTGCTTTTCTAAGGTTTTCCTTGTGAATAGCTGAAACTCTATGCTACACCTTAAAACCCTTGCTCTCCCATTGTTGGTGTAAACTCTAAGATTGTCACACACTAAGCATATAAGAGATACATACTTATAATAGCAAATACCCAACAAACAAAGCCCAAAATCACATGGATCCATGGACCGAATCGAAAAAGTTCAAAAACTCGAAAACACTATTCACCTTATGGGCAACACTGTTCACTGTACGGGCGTCACTATTCATCATACGAACGTCACTATTCATCCGTACAGACATCACTGTTCATCTGTACTGACGTCACTATTCATCGACCGCTTTTTTTCCCACGACTTTTCGCGGTAAATGCAATCTCCAAAATATGTTTTCTTTCTCTTCACCAACAAAGGTTTTAAGGCACATTTACAACAATCTCTGCCTTGACTTTAAACTGCGTTGATACCAATTTAACAATCAACAACATTGCTGCTCTCTACCAAGTTGAAACTTTAATCAATAACTTTGATCAAATTCAAGCAACCCTTGAATCTTGATCTCGCAACTTGCATCCACTTGTTCCCAATTACCCTTTTCTGCCTAGGTAATTTAACAAGCCTACAAGTATGATTTTCAACCACCATTGACTCCACCTGTTTTCAAATGCCTCCCTGAAGGTTTTTCTTCTTTTATTTTGCAGTCCTTCAGCCACATTAAAAACATAATATCCAAGGCTAGCATAACTGTCCCTTTGAGATGCTATAATAATCCTCCTTACCTTATCATGAGTCAAATGATAATCAGAGATCTCTGTAATCATTTCCTCACTACTGCTAGCATCCATAGTAGGAAACTCCACCTCAAATTAAGTTTTCTCCGTTATAGTTTCTCCCAGGTTTCTCCCTTGGTTTTCACTATTATTCTTCTGAAGAAATTCTCTACCAACCAAGTAAGTTGTTTTAACCTCAGCTCTTCCTCAAAAATTCAATAACAACTCAGCGGTAACATGCATTTTTATCCCTTGATTTATTCAAAATTCATTGTACTCCTCTGAAACTTTCTCAAGGCATTCATAACGCCTTAAACTCAAATCTCATAGCTCTTTCTTGTCATGAAAACCTCCACTAGTTAACGATGAATGAATTATAACATGTGAACCTTCTAAAATATATAGATCATATATGTTAGACCCTTTAGCAATAATCAATTCATCATGCGAAATTTTCAACACTCCACGTTCAACTCTAGTGCAATAGCCTAGATCATCAAACATACTTATAGATAACAAATTTCGCTTGAGTTCTGGAACATACCTCACATTATGAATAAGAAGTTCACGATCATTAAACATTTTAAATTTGACCGTACCAATACCATGAACCTTGCATGTCTTATTATTACCAAGGCGAACTACTCCACCTTGCACTATCTTCAAAGTTTCAAAGTATTCTATTCTTGGACACATGTGATAAGAGCAACCTGAGTCAATGACCCAACTATCTTCAGTTTCCAAACTCGATACTACTAGTGTTTCGGCATCCTCATAACTTTCCTCACCTAATACAAGTACAACTTAAACAGAATCTTCATTAACCTTTCTTTTAGGACAACCCCTTTTAAAGTGACCGATTTTCTGACAATTAAAACATTTTACCTTTGACTTGTTAGACCTCTTTGATTTGGACATCCCTTTAAGCTCACCTTCTCCTCTTGACACATTTAAGCCTTCATCACTATCTTCAATCTTCAAATCTTCCGACTTTGAAAATTCTTTGGATTTCACCGCCGTCTAGACTTCATCCAAAGTAATAGTACCTTTCTTACCATAAAGAAGGGCATCCTTAAAATGCTCAAAGGATTTGGGTAATGAACTCAACAGGAGCAAATTCGTGTCCTCATAATCAATCTTCACTTCAATATTCTCAAGATCATCGATAATCTTGTGAAATTTTGTGAGCTGCTCAACTATGGATTTGTTCTCCACCATTTGGAATGAATAGAGTTATTGTTTCAGATACAACCTGTGAGTCAAAGACTTTTTCATATACAATGATTCATGTTTTTCCCACATAGAAACCACAGTTTTCTCCCTGGCGACTTCTCTTAGAACTTTATCCCCGAGGCACAAGATAATGGAACTCCTGGCCTTATCCACCATCTCGGTCTTTTGTACCTGTGTAAGCCTTGCAGGCATCAATGTTTCACTCTTCAAAGCATCGATACATTTCTCTTGAATTAAAATTATTTTCATCTTAATTTTCCACAACCTGCAGTCGTTGTTACCAGAAAATTTCTCGATCTGCCATCTACTAACCATGGTGCTCACTTGTCAACAATATCTTTATGCTCACCGCACCACTTGTTGTGAATCTTGTTGTGAATTACGACAAAATTCAATATCAATTTGTGAGGCAAAGAACAATAACAACCAAAATAAATGATTTTCATCAATAATAATCCGTACGCAGATAATATAACAGTATAAGGCAAGAAAAAACCGAAGATTTGTTTACCCAGTTCGATCAAACGATCTACTCTAGGGGAGAGAGCAGCTCTCCAGTTCACTATACTTAGAAAGTTGTTACAAGAGATTACATATGAGTTACAAGAAAATAGCTTTTGCCTTCAGGTTCCCAAGAACAACCGTGTTTTCTACCAAAGTGTTTCCCAACCTCTCAAACTCTCAATATATGAATCACTCAAACCCAAGGTGTAACAGTGTTTCACAATCACAATAACCTTAAACAACTCCAAAGGTTTCCCTAAACCTTTGCTTTTCTAAGGTTTTCCTTGTGAATAGCTGAAACTCTATGCTATACCTTTAAACCCTTGCTCTCCCATTGTTGGTGTAAACTCTAAGATTGTCACACACCAAGCATATAAGAGATACATATTTATAATAGAAAATACCCAACAAACAAAGCCCAAAATCACATGAATCCATGGACCGAATCGTAAAAGCCCGAAAACTCAAAAACACTATTCACCATACGGGCAACACTATTCATCGTATGAACGTCACTATTCATCAGTACGAATAACACTATTCACCGTACAAAATGTCACTATTTATTCATACGGATATCACTATTCGCCTTACGGACGTCACTATTCACCGACCGATTTTTTTTCTCGACTTTTCGTCCGACTTTCTAAAACTTTTTATTTTCACGGTAAATGCAATCTCCAAAATATGTTTTCTTTCTCTTCATCAACTAAGGTTTTAAGACACATTTACTATATATATATATATATATATATATGGAGAGAGGGAAGAGATGTATCAGGAAAAAAATAAGTGTCACATTTATTAAAGATAAAGTCCACATCGAATTTATATACAATGAGAACTCTCACCTTACAAATCGTTTTTATAAGTATAATACATGAGGCAGCATTTACAAACCGTCCTGGAGTATTTAAAAATTTCTCATTCCTAGCTTCATCCAGGGTTATGGGTATACATAAGGGTATTTCAACTGTGTGCCGAGTACAAATCCTAAAAGCCTTCGCTTAGTTTATTTTTTTAATCTTTTCCATTCAAGGCGTCTTTTCCCGGACACTTTTCGTAACCAGGAGCTTATGTACTTCTACTAGGTCAATCCTTAGTTCGACACATTTGCTTTGGACTGAGGTGACTTCTTGTGGTGTTTCTTACTAGTAAAGCTACCATTGATCCAACTCCGATCTCTTCTACTGAGGAAGGTTGTGGTGAATAATGGGACTACCACTTTCGCATTTGCTTCTCAGGCCACCATCAATCCAACTTTGATCCCTTCTACTGCCTCAATCGTAGAGATTCCTACTCTTGCTCCTGGAGTAGATCAACTTGTGGACGTTGCGACCACTTTATCAGTGGAAGTACCAACCCCACCTTGGGTTTCAACGAAGATATCCCAAGATGAGGAACAAGAATCCCCACAAATTAAGGGTTCTCCAAAATGGTATCGGGTTGCTAAAGGCGGTGCTTTTGGGGAGATAACTCCCTTTATAAAGATATTGTACATTTTCTCTTCCCAGTTTCCTAACACTCTTGAGGAGGTTACCTCTAGTGTTTTAACGTCGAATTTATCCTTAGTTTAGAATCTCCCTAAGGGTGATAAGATGCAACTGACTTCAGAGCTTGCTCATAACATGTTCAAAGTTGTTTCTATCTTCTTTCTTGTCTCTGCTAGACGGGGAAATGTCTTGGCCTTGAGTAATCCCTCAAAAGAAATGGATGCTTAGAAAGGTAATAACGAAGTTATGGAATTGAAGTGCATTAATCTTTAGAAGGAGTTTGTTGCATTATAGGAGGAGGTTAAAATCGCCAACTCATTACAAGAGACTGCGTAAATACATGGTTTTCTCTTTACTTTGGACGCTCGTGTGACTTAGCTGGAGGATTTCCTCAAGGATGCGAATAAGCGATATAAGATTACTTTTTATTCTGTTGAAGAGAAAAGTCGTCAGGTGGCAAAGCATCGGAAAACTGTTCTTCAGGAAACAAAGACTCATACAATAGTATTGAAAACTCTCTAGGACGAGGTGGCATGTTTAAAGCGAGCACTCAGTGAGTATCTTTAGCGGACTATGCAATACATATTCAGAGTCCGTGAGTGGGTTGTGGAACATGCAAGGGGTTTTGTCCTGATGCGGTGATTTCTGTCGAGGCGTTGGACCCGTTCAAGTCTGCTTGTGGAATGACTCAATGAGGTGGTTCTGGTACTTCGGCTTCAGAGGTTTAAGCTTGATTTTCTTTTGCTTTGTATTATTTTATTTTCTGCAATTCTTCCTAAGCTTTTTATGCCTTGGATGTCATGATATTTGATGTTTAATGGAAATATTTTACCTCAATGATTCAAGTGTCGTTCTCTTTAAAGTTTTGCGCTTGTATTTGTTTTATCATTGTTGTCATTTATTAGTTATTATTGTAACATTAGGACTTACTCTTTTAACCTACGAAGTTTGTGTTTTAAGGTTGGACCACTGGCGTTCATCGGCTACATCAAAATATCTGTTTTGGGCGTGAAATCTTTAATTGTTTGATTTACAAAGGAAACAATGCATTTAATTATAACAAAGTGGAAGATATACTTCTGAAGTATTCATGCTTTAGTGATTCACAGTTTAGTGCATCGGATAATGTTATCTACCATTTTTTATTGTTGTATTGACTACGATATGAAATAATCATCTTTTAGAAATTTGTTAATTTGTTCATTTTTACTATTTTCTTCTAATTCTTATTTCAAAGTAACTTCAACAATGAAACATTTTATGTTTTTTTTCTAGTTCGAACGATTTCACGATGAATTGTTCTTTTCTGTAATTCTTCAGAATCTTATTAAAATGTTATAAAAACACAAACTACTAACAGTAAAATTTCATTTAAATAGTGTAATATATATATATATATATATATATATATATATATATATATATATATATATATTTGCAATCAATTAATTCGCTTAATAATTTATTATTATAAATATCAATGTTTTAAAAATTGGATCGAACAGGTTGGTTCAACTGGTTGGACTGAAAATTGGAGATGAATTTGGTTGGGTTAACCTTTCAAAATTGCTAGTAGGTCAAAACCGGAGTAAAATCGAAAAAACCGAATTGAGCCGTGCAAAACCATTCGAATTAAATAAGTGAAACCGATTTTGTAAAATCGTCCGGTTAAAAAAAATGCATCAAATTGGTCATTTTTTATTAAAAAAAAAATAATATGTCAATATTAAAACTTAACATACATTCTCCAATCACAAAAAAGAATTTCATGTTTTTTTTTTACAAATATACAAATTTATAAGTTTTGTCTCACAATTATAGTTTTTCTTTCAACTACACTCCATCGTGATCACACAGTCTCTTTCGAACATAGTCACGATGTCTAGCTCAATATTGATTGTCGTTCAAGTTAATATTTTTTGTTGTTGTCAATTATGACTTGTTTGTCGTAGTTCAACTCAGAATTTTTTGTTGTTTAATTAAATATATTGTATTCTTCATTTTTTGGTATTCTATCTTATTTAATTGTGGTATCTTAGTTATTTGAACTTTATTTTAGTTATTATCTTAATTTTAGTTAGAATTAGTTTTACTTATTTTATTGTAATTTTTAATTTGTTCAAATTATTCTTATGAAGATTGAAATAAAGTGTACAACTATGTTGTGTTATTATATGTATTATTGATAGTGTTGTATTAAATTTGTAATTAATTTTTGAAATATTTATTTTATTAAGTTGTGAACATATGATTATGTATGATATATCTATGAAATTTAATTTTGTATTATTAGTTTATTTAATAAACGGTTCGACTATAAGTTTAACCGTTTGAATCAATTAAATCTTAAACTAGAAGTTTCATTGTTTCGATCTTCGGATCGATTTTTAAAACATCGATCAATATTGAATTTCACCAATTCGAAACTTGAAATTAAAGGTCTTATCGAGTAGATAACATGTACAATTGTTTTAAAAAATTGACAATTATAATTATGTAGTCGAATAGTCTGATATTTACTTATATTTTTTAAAAATCTATTTTATATATATATATATATATATATATATATATATATATATATATATATATATATCTTCCTTTAAAATCATATATGCGTCTTCCTCATTGATCTTCACTGTCAAACTTTCAAGAAAGCAACATAAATCAAAGTATAAGAACAATTTAATATTTTAATTAAAATACATAAATACATTATCAAATATTCAAATTTATAATTGAAAACAAATTTAATAGAATAAACAACAACCACCATTTATCTCTGTCTCACGCACCCTCTCTCTATCAGTGTCCAATCATCCATTATCCTCACATTATCTTCACTTTATTAGTCACATCATATTTTTAATTTTCAATCATCAAATCTTGATATCATTCAATTCGTGTAAAATTATCATGCCAAAGACTTGTTTGTAAGGTTTCATCCATTATATGTGTACCTACTAGTACCTACCTACACGCATCGCTGTTAACCACCAAGTATTTTCATAATCTATTTTCCATAATCTATTTTTCATACTGAGATTAATAAAAATAAATAATTATATACAGCAATTTCATAATCTCTGATTTATCAAAATTACTTATGATGTAGAATGGAATGAGTAATAGCTAGCTGTATATTGTACTACCAATAAGATATCCTAGGATATGCCTTTGAAGTTTTGTATTTGTCATATTTGAAAGTAAAAAATGTTTATGCACTTGTCTTTATTAGGCTGAAGATTATTTGGAATGGATTTTGTGAATGGAAATAGGAAAAAAAAAAGTATATTTCTCCTTAGCTCTTGCTGAAAGGAAAAGTTCAAGAAAGCAATAATTGGAGTGGTAGAGATGGGTTCCCACCACAATCTGGTCTCTTATCTTACGCATGCTAATATGGTCATATGCACTATCAATGGACCAATGGATCTTAGGCCAGTCTCGTCTACCGTGTGCATTCATTGTCCACTTTCAAGTGTCCACATTAAAACCAAGAATATACCCTCCACAATTGGTTTTGTGTGACAATGTGAGTCAAATTCTTTTCAAGTATACCAGGATGTAAGTCACCAATACTCTAGACCAGACTAGAACACAGTAGACATGAATAATAGGGTTTTATTATCATAGGTTTAATAGAGTCAGTAGATATTGTAAATTATTCAAGACATACAATCACTTAAACAATTTTACACATTTTATCTTCTTTATTGTAATTTTAACTGAACTAGCAGGGTATCCGTGCGATTGTTTTCATTGACAATTTGAAGAAGAAAAAAAAGAATTAATCAAAATCAGTGAATATAAAAAATATAATATAGAATTAAAAAAATAGAATCATTTTTTATAAAAAAAGTTATGCAATAATTTATTTTTATAAATATAAAATAAAATCAAATATGTTGTTGTCTTTAAAGAAAAGTATTTACAATACCATATGCATGTTCATATCAATACCCGTGTGTTCGTACGAATACTGATACAGTACAAACACTTATGCATGTCCATATCAACAGTAAATTTGTTCCCGTTATTATATAGTATTTAAATCATTGGCTTAATATCACTATTATATGCATGTATCATACCAGTACCCGTGTGCTCGCCCGAGCACTGATGTGCTACGCACACTTTTGTTTTTAAAATGTAATAAAAATGTAAATAAGAAAAAAATTGTTATATCAAAATAGTTTTTATATATTATAGTTTAAAATATTGAATTAAATACCTTATACATAAAAGTATATAAAAATTAAATAAAAAATATATATATAAGTGTTTGTTTGGTTTAGTGGTAGAGTAATTTTTTTTTTAATCAAGGAAATAAATTAATTCAAAAAACAAACTGTACACAAAGTGACCCTTGGGTCCAACCTCAAAAAGAACTACTTACATCAACAAATGAGCTATCTTATGCCTTATCTTTCTATTTTTCCAGCTTCTATAAACCACATTATCAATTATGGTTCTTCCTATACTAGTATAGTCATCCTTCTTTCCAAAAACAATTGCATTCTTGTACCTCCAAACGCTATAAACCGTCTCAGCCAAGGCCGCACGCAAGAGGGAAGCTCTCCAACCCTTACCATTTGCCTTTCTAATGATCCAAATCAGCTTCTCCTCCCATTTAAGAGGAGTATGCTTAATATCCAACCAATTTAAGACTTCCTTCCACACTTCTTTAGTTTTAGAACAAAAAAAAAATATGATTCAATGTTTCCTCCTCAGACTTGCAAAGACCACATTCGGTTTCTTGCAGCATATTAAATCGATTCAATCTATCTTTCGTTGGCAATTTACCATGGCAAGCTAGCCATAGGCATAATATAGCACGGGGTCTTGCCATATTATGATCAATCAAGTTTCTCCAAGTGACCCTATAACCATCATCAATCAATGTCGCGTAAATAACAGAAGAATTAAATTTCTGTATAACAATCATATTATCCCATTGCTGCTGAACCTGACCAATTATGTCCCTTTGTTCCATAATACCCTTCATTAGCCAAGAGTGTTGATTCTTCACCTCAAACTCCATGACATTGTTTCCTTTGAAATAGTATGTATGTATCCAGATAACCCAAAGATTGTCAGTCCTCTTATAGAGATTCCAATGACATTTAATTAACAGGACTTTGTTCCAAATAGAGAGATTAAGCACATTTAAACCACCTTGAGCTTTTGGTCTACAAAGGGTTTTCCAAGCCACATAACTCTTTCTCTTAACCTCTTTACCACCACTCCAAATAAAACTTCTGCAAATATTCTCAATTCTATGAATCACTCCTTGAGGGAGGAGAAAACTCTGCATCCAATACTGAGTTATAGCAGTCAAAATACTTTGAACCAACTGAACCCTGCCTGCATAGCTCAACATATTTGAAGACCAGTGGTGCACTCTACTGACCAATTTATCAATGAGAGGCAAGTAGTGACATATATTCAGTTTTTTACTAGACAATGGGACTCCAAGATACATAATAGGTAATTTTCCTTCTTGGAAACCTGTCTCATTCAGCAGCTCATATCTGTCTATACTCTCCAAACCAGCAATAAACATCTTGCTTTTTCTGTGATTAATGACCAAACCTGTTGAGTCAGTAAAATCATTGAAAGCCTGCACCAACATTCTCACCTCAAACTCCATGACATTGTTTCCTTTGAAATAATATGTATGTATCCAGATAACCCAAAGATTGTCAGTCCTTTTATAGAGATTCCAAAGACATTTCATTAACAGGTTAAAAGAGTAATATTATATTTTAGTTAATTATTTAATATTTAATATGTTATCCCCACGACAAAATAGAGTAATAATCTATTTTAGTTAATTATTTAATATTTAATTTCAATCATTATTAAACTTTATGAATATGTGTGCTACTTATGCATGTAGTGCATTACTTTCTATAAATTGTATAAAGCATGAGAGAGAATACGTATGATATTGTATGATATTTTATTTATGGCAATTTCAGATTTTACAGAGTAGTTGTGTAGTAGATGTGTGCACATTATTCAATATACTTTATTTCTTGTAGTGGCAATAATATCTTTTTTTATTGAGACAATAAAGAAAGAGAGAGATATGTATGAATGTGAAATGTCCCATCATCGACTGCAACAATACCGTCCTAATTTATAAAAATAAGAAAAAACTCATTTTTTCCTCTCAAAATTTAAAACAAAATAATAAATTTAATTTTAGTTATTTATTACTTTAAAATAATAAAAATTATTTATAACCCTTTTGTTATAAATTTAAAAAATAATTTTAAAATATAGTGACCTGAATAGTTATTATAAACCACTTTAACATAATAAATACTGCATATTTTTTCAAAATAATATTTTGTGAAAATATGTTTTATGAAAACGTATTGAAAATAATTTTTTTGTTGTATAAGTTTTTTAAAATTTTGTCATCTAAGAATATCATAGAAAAATAATATCTTGTGAACAGAAATATATTATAATATAATCTTATCATTTTATTATCTTTTAATATAAATTAACAATCATTTTAACAATCATTTTAAATGACCATAATTTCTCTTTTAATTAAAAATAATTTGTAATAATGATCATAAGCAAACATATTAATTTTTTAAAAAACTTATAAATGAGGTGACAAATTTATTAAAACTACTATAAATAAAAATAGTATAAAATAATTTCTTTAATTTATGAAAAATTTAAATTTTAATATCATTAATTAATCTGTTATAGTATTAATAAATATAAGTAAAAAATGATAAAAATGAAATATATCATTGATTTTATAAGGTATTGAAAGCAGAACAAATAATTAAATTAAATAATAACTACGTGCTTAATGGCATAGATTGACAGTAAATGGGATTACTAAAAATATGGAGAAATTAATTCGACTAACTCAACAACTATATTTATGTCTTAACTTTTCATTCTACTTAGTTCATCCTTTTTTTTTCTAACTTCCACACTACACTTGTTATTAATTATTAATATTATTTACTATTATTATTATAGGAACCCAGGATTTAAAATCAATATTTGACCACCTCAAAATTCAAACCAACAACTATATGTGTACCAATATTCTCTCTCCTGGCTACAACACGCGTTTTCTAACTCCTATTTTTTTTCTCATTAATTAATTCCTTATACACCATCAAAAAACTAATATTATTATATCATTATTATTATTAAACAATCTATTCTTATAATTAATATTGAAATTTAATTTATAAAATAACCACAACATATGCTTGTATCTTTTAGTAATTAATATATTCATTAAACTTGATTTTAAAAAGTAACAAAGCACACACATATTCTAAAATTAAATTAATAACATTAAATAATTAAATCAATATAATATGAAATTCAACTTAATTAATATAAAAAATAACAACAGCATGTGACATTACATGTAGATAGCATTAGTATTTTATAGGGAAATATTATGCAGAAAGTAGATTTTGGCAGCAGATTTTTTGGACATGTCTGTTACACTGCTGTATTGAAAGGACAACATAGTGTGTGGTACAAAATTGCTACTTTTTGACAGTATTGAGCAATTGACAAGACCTATTCAAGAAAGTTGGATTTGTAATAGATCAATTTGGTGAGAGAGTTTTATAACATAACATAGTGTCATATCCCAAATTTGTCCTACCTGTGTATAGCCTTCATCTGTACATTCATCCACTAACCATATTCAAAAATAAAAAATATGTTGCTTTCTTGTTGCCTAAATTTGTGATTTCTTTGAGGATATCAAGTCAGGTGTGTATAGTATTGTTTGAGGTTCAATGGTCAGGCAAGTTTGGTTTCAAGAGCGGATACAGGGTATGCAAGATTCAAATGGTGTGGGTATGAGCTTCTAATTAGGGTTTGTTGTCCGACTGTGCCAAGTTCATAGTGCTTAATGGTTGATGATCATCAAAACCCTGTTCACATTTCAGTCAAGTTTTTGGGCAGTGCGGTTCATTTCAAGTCATGTTCCTCCGATTTCAAGGCATATTGTTGACTGAGCGTCTGATTTATGATTGATATATAAGCTTCTCAAGGGCAATTTATTCATTTCCATGTCCATCTATCTATAATCATTATCTATTGTCCAAATTCCATAGATAACCTTTAATCATCTTTTAGTTTACATCCACTTTTCTAATTCTTTTTTACCATATTTTTTTATTATTTTTAATTAATCATCCATCTTTTCCATTTTTAAATCATATCCATTTTATCGTAAACCTTATCCAATATCCACTTCACTAATCCACATTCTAAGTTCTCAAAACCCATTTCATTTTTATCCAAAATAATAAAGCCCATTACTTGAAAAGTAAAACAAATTTGCAACAAAAAAAGAGTTCAAGCCCAATACACTTCTTTACACCAATTGTACAAAATGTTTACACAAAAAGATAATGAATCACAATACATGGCTCAAGAAGAACTCAGCCAAAACAATTGCCACATGAAGCCTTAAAAAGACTCAGCCAAGACAATTCACAAGGCTCCAAGCCCTTGAAGCTGCACTACGTAAGTCTTCATACTACCTTTCCAAGCCAATTGCTACCTCACTGCGCCAAACTTGAGCTCCCAAATCAACTAGCCATTTGCCAATTTCTCCAAAGCCTGCACGCCAAGATACCAAGCTACTTGCACACGGAATTTCACCAAAGTAACGCAGGGACCCCACCAAGCCTCAATTCCCTACACACAAATCACTTTTCTCCAAGCCATTTATAACATACCTGCAGCAAATAATAGGACTCACTCAACAACAGGAAAGGAAAAATCGTGAAATAAGTCACAAACCGCGACAGGCAACAAATTGTTACAAACCGTACATAATATCATCATATAAAACAAGCAACTTGCAGCAACAAATTCATTCACCGCAAGGCATTTTTACAACCGGTCCCACACACATAACCCACATACAACCTACAAAACGCAGAACTTAGCCCAAAACGACCACCCTCTCTGCGAATCAATTCTCATTCTTCTGCTATAGACAAATCCCATTCTACCCTACATCTCCTCCTATAAATCACACCCTCCTCACTCATTCTTTTCGAAGCTCAAGTAGCCTCAAAACCTCTGCCAAATTTCTCACTCAATTCCTTTTCTTGAAATCACTCAAATAAACACACAAATCATCAACCCACAATTCATTACTCTGCTCACCCAAATCCACTTCATCCTCCATACACCACCAACAACAACTCGAAAATTTTCACCGTCTCACCTTCAAACCCACTCTTACATCCTCATTCTTCTCCTTCAACCATAACCGAACCAAAAACCCCATTTTTGTCCAATCTCCTCCTTTCACAACATCCCCAAATCAACAAAAAAATCCATCAACAGATCAAAACAGAACCGAGACAAGAAATAGAAAAGAAGATGAAAAGAGGTTGAAATCCCGAAACCGTAAACTTTGAATCAAAGATGGAAACACGGACCTGAGCGAGAGAAATCGAGTGAGAGACGAAGAAGGTGGGATGTTGCGCTATTTTCGATCGGTTCTTCATTTCCTGTTTTTTCGTTTCGATTTTGATGGTTGTGAATACGTCGGCCTTTAAATGCGTTGAAATGTTGACCTTGTTTTTATCTTTCATAACCTTGGTTTAATATAAAATGAGAAACATTGATGCTGCTGTTGTTATTTTCTCAATAAAAAAGATGTCATGTTTGGATCATGTTATGGGTTAGGGGCTTCACAGCCCATGTTGTTTTTTTTACTCCACTATTTAGAAGGATGATGGGCCTTCTTTTGAAGCCCGTGTGATTCTTATACACCACACACTCTGATTCATCCATGCACCTCCATTTCAATTGTTTTTTTATTTTATTATTTTTTAATTTTTTTTTCTTTCTTTATTTGGTTTTAGTTTTTAGATCTTGACTTCTTATGTCTTGATCTACTTTTCCATGAGTTATTCCATTACTTTTCATTTCCTTTTCATTTTCAATTTCATTTTATGGGCCAATGATATAACAAAAGGTCATAGTTTGGTTGATTTATTCAAATCGACTAAATCTTGATCAATATGAGGCCATTTTTCTTTTTTATTGGTCAATGAAAATCTAAAACCATAGATCGTCGATTTATCGACTTAGAATCTTGGTAAAGATGGGACCTTTCTTCTTTTCTATCTCACTTTGATTTTACTTCTCACTTTCATTTCATTTCCTTTTCATTTTCGATTTCATTTTATTGGTCAATGATATAACAAAAGGTCTTGGATTTATTGATTTGAATAAATAGAAAAAATCTAGATCAATATGAGACCACCTTTTTATTTTTCTTTTAACTATTGGTCGATGAAAATCTATAACCATAGATTGTCGATTTATCGATTTAAAATCTTGGTAAAGATGAGACATTTCTTTTTTTTTTCTATCTCATTTCGTTTTTTATTTCATTTTCCATTATCTTCTTCTATTTTCTCATTTTCGATCGATGAAGTCTTTCTATTCACGGATGTTGATGGTTGAAGCGATTAACCTTCATTATTTTAAATATGTAGTGAGCGATCATTGAGATCACTTTCTATACTTTGGGATCGTGATAGGTTACCTTCGATTAATCGACGAAAGTTTGTGATTAAGACGAGATCTCCACCTTTTCGTTTCGTGTGGCACGATTTCATTGGAGAATGATCCTCAATATCATTTCTCCATCGTGTTTTAGCACAAAGATCAAATTGCACATCCTCCTATAGTGTGATCTTCGTCATAGATCATGCTACGATAGTTTAGCGCTACATTGGACCCGGTTAACAATTAACAACTAACTATTAACTTTACTTTCCGTCAAATATTATCTTGCTTTACTTTCTTGTCAATATTATCTTGATTATTATTCATATTGTTCATATCATATTCATACTTGTTCATCTAACCCTCTTCTTGTTTCTTTGTTCATACTTTAATCAAAACACACTAACAATTATCGAAACAATAAAAGATTAATTGGTGGATTGCTGGTTACTATCCTTTGCTTGGAGCTTTTGTCCGACTCTTGCTCAAGGCTTAGTTTAGGACACCTCGCACACACACGGCTTCCTCTTGGGCTACCTTACAATGAGACCTTTTATTTCATGTCATCCCCTGTACTTTACATGTACCCCGCTCCCATTCTGATGTGTGCATTCGTGTTTTCTTTTGATTGTGGTTTGTTTACTAGGAGCACCCCTAGGGACTAGCATAGATAACCCATTTTCAAACTAATTCTCAATTCGTCGTCAAGGCATTTTCAAACAAACCTCTTTTCAACCAAACCCTCGACTTTTCGTCGAGCCATTTTCAAACAAACCTTTTTTCAACCAAACCCTCGATTCATCGTCGAGCCATTTTCAAATCAACCTCTAACCAAGCTCTTTTCAAACTAACCTCTTCGCATACAAATAAACCCTTGATCCAACGTCAAGCGAATTTTCATAAATAAATTAAAAAACGACTAACAACTATCGCAACTCTTTTCGAGGTGAAAAATGGGGGTTCAAGTCTTTGATCTCTCTTCAGTTGTTTAGGTGTGGGTTCTCTTACTCGTGTGTGAGTAATTGACGCCTTTAAAACAAACCAACTCTCCCTTGTTTTGTGGGCGTACCACGAACTACGACTGCTCTGATTCTTTATTCTCGTACCGAGTAAAGATACGTAGGCACAAGATTGCGATGATCTTGGCGATCACACTACCATCTTTTTCCATCAAACCCCGTAGTCGAACTACGATTGCTCTGATTACTCATTCTCGTCCGAATGAGCATACGTAGGCACAAGATTGCGATGATCTTGCCGAGCACCCAATCCTTAAACCACCCATTTCCCCTTAGCATCTTTTCCCTTTTATCTTACCGTTTTGTATTTATTTTTGAGAAAAAAACAAATAAGCTTAGCTAACGAGTATCGCGATTCGAATCAAGAGGTTCCCGTTGAGTACAACGAACGTGAGGGGGTGCGCGTACCTTCCCCTCACGTAACCGACTCTCGAACCCGGAATGTGGTTGCGACGACCATGTTCTTATCTCCTCCTAAAAGGTTTTCTCGATATTTTCCTTTCCCTCTTTTGGGATAAATAAAGTTTGGTGGCGACTCTGTCGAACCGTTCCGCGCCTTTCGCGCGAAGGGTCATGTCTTCGATTAAGCAATTTTTTCGAGGTGCGACAGCTGGCGACTCTGTTGGGGACCATTTGTTCCATGCAAAAAAGAGTCAAGCCTATCTTGATTCGAGTCGCGAGTTTGTTAGTTTTGTTTGTTTGTTTTCTTCTCTCTTGTTTACTTATTTACTTGCTTTCCTATTTTCTTATTTGTGTTACCTTTTGTGACATTGTTGGGTTGCTCTGGTATTAGGTACTTTGTGAGACGACTCTACACCCGAGTCGAGAAAAACCCTAGGATTAGGATGGTGGTTGTGTAGTGGAGGCTTCTGTGGTCTCTTCCGCGTGAGCCAAAGCGAAAACCCCGCTTGGAGTAGACTCCCTTGGAGATGTTATCATTTCGATGTTCCTTCGTCGCGATGGTAATGTTTTCGAGCATGAGTCTTTAATCCCAAGGACCATTAACCCATTTATCCATGGTGGTTGGTAGTGTTAACTCCTTGTGGGTTAATGCGAACGCCCCAATCAGATGAGATCCCTCGAACGTATTGCTTCCTGACAGTAATATTTTCGACCTCGATCTAGGATTCTGAGAACCCTACTTAGAACCCGTGTGTCGATGGTTGTGTAGTGGACGCCTCCGAGGAGTCTTTCTCATGGGGAAGAAACGAAGACCTCACCTAGATGAGATTATTTCGAGGATATTATAATCAGATGTCTCTTCGTCTTGGTTATAATGTGTCGAAATATATCCATAACTCTAGGCACCTACCCGTCTTAGAAACCTACCCGTGGGCTTTCTTTGATCCGAGTTGTGGTTCTTGACCCGTCATCTCCGGCCAACCTCAGAACTGTTTGAAGCTGGTTGATTCTGCGATCCTGGATCTTGCATCTTGCATCTCATGTCATGGCATTGCATTGCATCTGTTATGCATCTTGCATTTCCTTTCAATCTCAGAATCTCACTTCAACTTCCTTCCTTCTCCAGTAAATTAAGCTGATTCCTCGACACCAGTACGCAACTCGAGCCAATACCAGACGAATGATGGAGCAGATTCAACAAGAGCAAGTCACCTTTAGAGAAGAGTTGGACTCTATCAAAGGTAAGATCGACCAGATTCTCAAAGCCATCATGATGGCTAGAAAGGAAGAAGAGATGCGTGAAGCCGCTGCTGCCAACAACAATGTTTCGGTGCAAGGATCTACCTCAAGACTCTCAGTTCCCGTTCCCAATCCAATCACTTATGGGATACCTATAAACTTCACTCCTGCCGCTGAAGAAGCCATTTCTCAACCACTCCCAACATCTGGAGTTACTGTTGGAGCTATTCTGTAAGCTCAACCTGTTGTTACTCAGATTCATATCCCTCATGCTGAAGAAAATCTACTAGATCAGTATGATGAGGTCCAGAACTATCATGCTGCCATCCCTATTGTCAATCCTACTGCTGCTCAGGATTCTGAAGTTATCAAGATGTGTCGTGATCTAGCTGAGAAACTCCGAGTCATGGAGGGACGCAACTCAACTTCTTTAAATGCTCTGGATATGTGCTTGGTGCCAAATGTTGTCATTCCTCCCAAGTTTAAAGTGCAAGAATTCTCTAAGTACAAAGGTCTCAGTTGTCCTCACATCCATCTGAAGATGTACTGCCGCAAGATGGCAGCCTATGCCAAAGAAGAAAAGCTGATGATCCATTGCTTCCAAGACAGCTTGTCTGGGGAATCACTCGAATGGTATATGCAGCTGGAGCGTACCAGTGTGTGCACTTAGGCTGAGCTAGCTGATGCATTCGTCAAGCAATACAAATACAACACCGACCTTGCTCTGAATCGTACTCAACTTCAGAGTATGGCTCAAAGGACAACGAATCCTTTAAGGAGTACGCGCAACGCTGGAGAGAGCTAGCCGTAAGAGTGCATCCACCTCTTGTTGACCGTGAACTGATTGGCATCTTTATGGGTACTTTGCAAGGCCAATACTATGAGAAGCTGATTGGTAGTGTTTCTGCTGGATTCTCTGATTTGGTAATTATCGGTGAAAGAATCGAAGAGGGTCTGAAAAGTGGAAAGATCCAAGGAGGTTCTAGTAGTCAGTCTGTAACCAAGAAACCCTTCAATGGATACAAAAAGAAAGAGGGCGAAGCAAATGTTGTCTCTGCTCAGAAAGGGCAAGCTCAACAACAAGCTCCTGCTCCAATGCCTTATCAAATCCCTTACTTCCAGTATCCGTATGTTGCTGTTGCGCAATACGCTCTAATGCCTTATCAGCCAACAGTTCAAGCTATTCAAGCTCCAATGCCTCAACAGCAGGCTCTTTAGCAACAATCCTACAACCAGCAAGGGTATCAGTATCCTTCTCAACATCAATAACAGAGAGTTGCTCAACAACGTCAGCCTAATCAACAAAGGACAAGGAGGCCAGATAGAGACTTTGATCGTCTACCTACGACATATGCTCAGATCTTTGTTCAATTGATGGAGAAGAGGGCAATCACTCTGAGAGACCTAGCTCCTCCAACTGTCATTCCCCCAGATTATGATGCTAATGCTCATTGCGAGTTTCATAAGGGTGCTCCAGGGCATATGATCGAGAACTGCAGAGCTTTCAAACACAAGGTTCAAGACATGATCGACTCAAAGTTTCTCACGTTCAATGGGAGGGCTCCTAATGTCATCAATAACCCTCTTCCGCCGCCAAACTAGTGTCAGCATCAAGTCAAGTCAAATTAAGACAAATTCATCTCCCCGAAGAAGGCAGTCATGTTGCCATCCCGTCATTTGCATTCTTGTTATTTTGTTTCTGTTTGCTTAAGTAATGTATGATTTAAACATTGCCTTTCGTATTTGGTTTTCTTAATGTAGTGATTATGCATGTTTTGAATCAGTTATGTCGTATTCACTCATTCTTTCCATTTACTGCAAATCACCGACACATTTATCCACTTCAGTCTCTTTAGCAACTGTCGTTTAGCAATGATTGGAGGGAGGATGATGACAACGAAATACCCATAATTGCAAACTACATGCTTTCAGACAAAATCTCGTCGATGATGTACAGGCATTGTTTCAAACCCCCAAACACTGGAGAAACAAGGAGTTAATCCCTAGTTAACCACTTCGAGCCTAGAAGTAGCTGTTTTCTTCGGATCTACAAACCCTTACACTCAACCTGGGGCAAGGTAGTGTTCAGTTAACCCAATTACGCACTCAAACCACAAAGCAAAATCCAAAAGACATGATGGTTGTTCATCAATAACCCGTGACTTGGCAGTCACAATCCTCCAACAAAATAAAAAAAAATCAAAAGCCTGCTAAGTCGAGTACCTCAAAGGAGACTTAGGGAAAAATCAAGGCAATCCCGATGGACTCGAAAAGCGAAATCAGTCCTTGCAAAAGATAGGGATAAAAAAACAAAAGCAAAATAGGCCTTCGAACCCTCAACAAAACAAAATAAGATTCACTGACCACCATAGCAAAATCAAAGGGTCACTGACATCCATTAAAAAAACAAAATAAGGTGACTGCCATGACAAGCATACCTTGAGCCATCACTCTTAAACCGTCAACCCTTTTGGAAGACCAACAGGTACAGAATTAACTGAACGTAGGACTGGAGGTCATCACGAAGAAGGGTGGGTACAAATTATACTTTGAGCCTAATATCCTTTGTTTCATAAACCGTAAACCAGACCACGTTACAACCCTCGAAAGACCTAATTGAGGCGAGGTTTATTCTGAAAGCATACTATTGCAAGGTTGCGTAAATTGACTCCCCATATTTGCTAATCTTCAGCATTTGTGTCATTCTCCTTACTATATCTTTCACACCATCAAAATCAGCACACGTTTGGGCTAACGGTCCATTCGTTTCACTATCACGACACTCCAATGAACGACACTTTTCAAAACTTGCATGAGCATTGCATTAAGATTACCATTTGTGAAGGTGCAATTTTAGTTGCAGATCAGTGCTAGACATCCAAGACACTCCAACAAGGGGCAATCAGAAAGGAACTTGAATTCTTAGTAATACTGACCCGAAGCAAGACTCCTTCAACAGCTCGATCAGGGGCAAGATATCAAAGCTCAAATTTCAAAGATCAACTTCCAGAACTGGTTAATCAGGGGCAGACCATTACCACGTTCAGACTGGGGCAAGACCAATTTCAAATAACATATCATCTCTGTATCCTCTCAAGTTGGATAAGCAGATCCTTCTAAACGTTGGCAATCATCAAGTTCAGAGAAAACACACGGTCTTCATGAGTTGATCATGTCGCTACGATCAGTTTCAGGCCATCCTGACCCTCAAGCACAGAGTCATGGTCTTCTCAGAAACGACTCAGGGCTTCCAGAGCATCTTCGTCTGCTTTAATCATGGCGTCTTCAACAAACTGAGTGTCGAGGAAATCAAGTCCCCTCACCCAAAGTCCAATCCGCATTGGCAACTACAAAAAGTCCACCATGCTGGCACTCTTACAAAACATATCCAATCACCCGTCTGCAATCATATGCATCACATTTGTAATCATACGCATCATATGCATCGCATTCATCATCATGTGCATCATATGCATACCCAAAAAACCAAATCATACTTCCCCAACACTTGCATCTCCGCGCGTCAGCATTTGCATTGCATTTCCATTCAACATGGAACATCATTACAAAATCAAGCATTCATACATGCGTAAGATCCAGGATCAATCTCAAGACTTCAAGACGATCTTCAGCCTAGCCAGGGGCATCTTCTTCAAATCTGTGAGCGTTCCTCACGAAGTTGTTCAACCTTTTGTTGACCAAGCTCAAGACAAGATTTCAAAGCAATCTTCAGCCCAGTCAGGGGCATCTCCTTCAAGTCCTTGGGCGTTCCCCAGTGAGATGGTCCTTTCAACCTTTTGTTGACAAAGATGGTGTTCCTAAGTGACTTCTTTGCTTCAACCTTTTGTTGATGTCTCCAAAAAAGCCTCACTCATCATATCCCCAGCAAATTTGGCCTTTTGTCAATTGCCTTACTATCATCCTTTTGGTGGTAGTCAAACCCTGTCAACCCAATTTAGCCTGCATCCTTTTGGTGTTGGTAACCCTCAAATCAAAACTTTCTATCATCCTTTTGGTGGTAGTCATCCATGTCATTTCAAATGAACCTGCATCCTTTTGGTGTTGGTCCTCTCAAGTGGGAAGTTCCTATCATCCTTTTGGTGGTGGTAGCTTGTGTCTAACCACCATCCTTTTGGTGTTGGCGATCCGTAAACCTTTTGGTCTGTGTATCATCCTTTTGGTGAATGACAACCTTTGTTATCGTTTTTCTTACTATTATCCTTTTGGTAGTAGTAAGTTGTGACCTCACTTTCATCCTTTTGGTGAAGGGTCACTGTGTGTGTGAGTTTACTATCATCCTTTTGGTGATAGGTCAGCCATCCTTTTGGTGTCAGATATCTCAGTGTTTACTATCATCCTTTTGGTGATAGGTCTGTCATCCTTTTGGTGTCAGATAACTGTGTGTGTGTTCCCTATTATTCTTTTGGTAGTAGCAGGCTTTGACCTCATTTTCATCCTTTTGGTGGAAGGGTCTGTATGTGCCCTATTATCCTTTTGGTAATAGCAGGCTTTGACCTCATTTTCATCCTTTTAGTGGAAGGGTCTGTGTGTGCGTGCCTTATTATTCTTTTGATAATAGCAGGCTTTGACCTCATTTTCATCGTTTTGGTGGAAGGGTCTGTGTGTGTGTGTGCCCTATTATCCTTTTGGTAATAGCAGGCTTTGACCTCGTTTTCATCCTTTTGGTGGAAGGGTCTGTGTGCGTGTGTTACTATCATCCTTTTGGTGATAGTCTGCCATCCTTTTGGTGTCAGATAACTGTGTGTTTTCCCTATTATCCTTTTGGTAATAACAGGCTTTGACCTCATTTTCATCCTTTTGGTGGAAGGGTCTGCGTGTGTGTGTTTACTATCATCCTTTTTAGTGATAGGTCTGTCATCCTTTTGGTGTCAGATAGCTGTGTGTGTGCCCTATTATCCTTTTGGTAATAGCAGGCTTTGACCTCATTTTCATCCTTTTGGTGGAAGGGTATGTGTGTGTGTACCCTATTATCCTTTTGGTAATAGCAGGCTTTGACGTCATTTTCATCCTTTCGGTGGAAGGGTGTCTGTGTGTGTGCGCCCTATTATCCTTTTGGTAGTAGCAGGCTTTGACCTCATTTTCAT
This sequence comes from Lathyrus tuberosus, assembly GCA_022829125.1. Classification (NCBI taxonomy): domain Eukaryota; kingdom Viridiplantae; phylum Streptophyta; class Magnoliopsida; order Fabales; family Fabaceae; genus Lathyrus; species Lathyrus tuberosus. The sequence continues at coordinate 3,355,509 of JALAZF010000179.1, forward strand.
CCTTTTGGTGGAAGGGTCTGTGTTTGTGCCCTATTATCCTTTTCGTAATAGCAGGCTTTGACCTCATTTTCATCCTTTTAGTGGAAGGGTCTGTGTGTGTGTGCCCTATTATCCTTTTGATAATAGCAGGCTTTGACCTCATTTTCATCCTTTTGGTGGAAGGGTCTGTGTGTGTGTGCCCTATTATCCTTTTGGTAATAGCAGGTTTTGACCTCGTTTTCATCCTTTTGGTGGAAGGGTTTGTGTGCGTATGTTACTATCGTCCTTTTGGTGATAGGTCTGTCATCATTTTGCTGTCAGATAACTGTGTGTTTGCCCTATTAGCCTTTTGGTAATAGCAGACTTTGACCTCATTTTCATCCTTTTGGTGGAAGGATCTGCGTGTGTGCGTTTACTATCATCCTTTTTGGTGATAAGTCTGTCATCCTTTTGGTGTCAGATAGTTGTGTGTGTGCTCTATTATCCTTTTGGTAATAACAGGCTTTGACCTCATTTTCATCCTTTTGGTGGAAGGGTCTGTGTGTGTGTGTACCCTATTATCCTTTTGGTAATAGCAAGCTTTGACTTTATTTTCATCCTTTTGGTGGAAGGGTGTGTGTGTGTGTGCCCTATTATCCTTTTGATAATAGCAGGCTTTGACCTCATTTTCATCCTTTTGGTGGAAGGGTATGTGTGTGTGTGTGCCCTATTATCCTTTTGGTAATAGCAGGCTTTAACCTCATTTTCATCCTTTTGGTGGAAGGGTCTGTGTGTGTGTGTGCCCTATTATCCTTTTGGTAATAGCAGGCTTTGACCTCATTTTCATCCTTTTGGTGGAAGGGTTTATGTGCGCGTGTTACTATCATCCTTTTGGTGACAGGTCTGTCATCCTTTTGGTGTCAGCTAGCTGTGAGGGTGCCCTATTATCTTTTTGGTAATAGCAGGCTTTGACCTCATTTTCATCCTTTTGGTGGAAGGGTCTGTGTGCGTGTGTCCACTATCATCCTTTTGGTGATAGGCCTGTCATCCTTTTGGTGTCAGATAGCTGTGTGTGCCCTATTATCCTTTTGGTAATAGCAGGCATTGACCTTATTGTCATCCTTTTGGTGTCAGGGTCTGTGTGCGTGTGTTCACTATCATCCTTTTGGTGATAGGTCAGTCATCCTTTTGGTGTCAGATTCTCCTGTTGTCATCCTTTTGCTGATAACGACCTTTGCAAGCTATCTGTTATTCCATCTCCCCAACATCTTCTTTCTTTGCGGACAAATTCGTGGTCTTCTTCATATATAATTGACTTCTACCTCGAAAGATTGAATGTCGTAGCCATTCGTCTTACTAGGTTCAAACCAATTAGATAGGGACATCTGTCATACCCCAAATTTGTCCTACTTGTGTATAGCCTTCATCTGTACATTCATCCACTAAATATATTCAAAAATAAAAAATATGTTGCTTTCCTGTTGCCTAAATCTGTGATTTCTTTGAGGATATCAAGTCAGGTGTGTATAGTATTGTTTGAGGTTCAATGGTCAGGCAAGTTTGGTTTCAAGAGCGGATACAGGGTATGCAAGATTCAAATGGTGTGGGTAAGAGCTTCTAATTAGGATTTGTTGTCCGACTGTGCCAAGTTCATAGTGCTTAATGGTTGATGATCATCAGAACCCTGTTCACATTTCAGCCAAGTTTTTGGGCAATGCGGTTCATTTCAAGTCATGTTCCTTCGATTTCAAGGCATATTGTTGACTGAGCGTCTGGTTCATGATTGATATATAAGCTTCTCAAGGGCAATTTATTCATTTCCATGTCCATCTATCTATAATCATTATCCATTGTCCAAATTCCATAGATAACCTTTAATCATCTTTTAGTTTACATCCACTTTTCTAATTCTTTTTTACCATATTTTATTATTATTATTAATTAATCATCCATCTTTTCCATTTTTAAATCATATCCATTTTAACGTAAACCTTATCCAATATCCACTTCACTAATCCACATTCCAAGTTCTCAAAACCCATTTCATTTTTATCCAAAATAATAAAGCCCATTACTTGAAAAGTAAAACAAATTTGCAACAAAAAAAGAGTTCAAGCCCAATACACTTCTTTACACCAATTGTACAAAATGTTTACACAAAAAGATCATGAATCACAATACATGGCTCAAGAAAGAACTCAGCCAAAACAATTGCCACATGAAGCCATAAAAAGACTCAGCCAAGACAATTCACAAGGCTCCAAGCCCTTGAAGCTGCACTACGTAAGTCTTCATACTACCTTTCCAAGCCAATTGCTACCTCACTGCGCCAAACTTGAGCTCCCAAATCAACTAGCCATTTGCCAATTTCTTCAAAGCCTGCACGCCAAGATACCAAGCTACTTGCACACGGAATTACACCAAAGTAACACAGGGACCCCACCAAGCCTCAATTCTCTGCACACAAATCACTTTTCTCCAAGCCATGAATAACATACCTGCAGCAAATAACAAGACCCACTCAACAACAGGAAAGGAAAAATCATGAAATAAGTCACAAACCGCGACAGGCAACAAATTGTTACAAGCCGTACATAATATCATCATATAAAACAAGCAACTTGCAGCAACAAATTCATTCACCGCAAGGCATTTTTACAACCGGTCCCACACACATAACCCACGTACAACCTAAAAAACGCAGAACTTAGCCCAAAACGACCACCCTCTATGCGAATCAATTCTCATTCTTCTGCTATAGACAAATCCCATTATACCCTCCATCTCCTCCTATAAATCACACCATCCCCACTCATTCTTTTCGAAGCTCAAGTAGCCTCAAAACCTCTACCAAATTTCTCACTCAATTCTTTTTCTTGAAATCAGTCAAATAAACACACAAATCATCAACCCACAATTCATTACTCTGCTCACCCAAATCCACTTCATCCTCCATACACCACCAACAACAACTCGAAAACTTTCACCGTCTCACCTTCAAACCCACTCTTACATCCTTATTCTTCTCCTTCAACCATAACCAAACCAAAAACCCCATTTTCGTCTAATCTCCTCCTTTAACAACATCCCCAAATCAACAACAAAATCCATCAACACATCAAAACAAAACCAAGACAAGAAATAGAAAAGAAGATGAAAAGAGGTTGAAATCCCGAAACCGTAAACTTTGAATCAAAGATGGAAACACGGACCTGAGCGAGAGAAATCGAGTGAGAGACGAAGAAGGTGGGATGTTGCGCTATTTTCGATCGGTTCTTCATTTCCTATTTTTTCGTTTCGATTTTGATGGTTGTGAATACGCCGACCTTTAAATGCGTTGAAATGTTGACCTTGTTTTTATCTTTCATAACCTTGTTTTAATATAAAATGAGAAACATTTATGCTGCTGTTGTTATTTTCACAACAAAAAAGAGGTCATGTTTGGATCATGTTATGGGTTAGGGGCTTCATAACCCATGTCGTTTTTTTTACTCCACCATTTATAAGGATGATGGGCCTTCTTTTGAAGTCCGTGTGATTCTTATACACCACACACTTTGATTCATCCATGCACCTCCATTTCAATTGTTTTTTATTTTTTTTTATTTTTTTTATTTTTTTTTCTTTCTTTATTTTGTTTTAGTTTTTAGATCTTGACTTCTTATGTCTTGATCTACTTTTCCATGAGTTATTCCATTACTTTTCATTTCCTTTTCATTTTTGATTTCATTTTATGGGCCAATGATATAACAAAAGGTCATAGTTTGGTTGATTTATTCAAATCGACTAAATCTTGATCAATATGAGGCCATTTTTCTTTTTTATTGGTCAATGAAAATCTAAAACCATAGATCGTCGGTTTATCGACTTAGAATCTTGGTAAAGATGAGACCTTTCTTCTTTTCTATCTCATTTCGATTTTACTTCTCACTTTCATTTCATTTCCTTTTCATTTTCGATTTCATTTTATTGGTCAATGATATAACAAAAGGTCTTGGATTTATTGATTTGAATAAATTGAAAAATCTAGATCAATATGAGACCACCTTTTATTTTTCTTTTAATTATTGGTCGATGAAAATCTATAACCATAGATTGTCGATTTATCGATTTAAAATCTTGGTAAAGATAAGACCTTTTTTTTTCTATCTCATTTCGTTTTTTATTTCATTTTCCATTATCTTCTTCTATTTTCTCATTTTTGATCGATGAAGTCTTTCTATTCATGAATGTTGATGGTTGAAGCGATTAACCTTCATTATTTCAAATCTGTAGTGAGCGATCATTGAGATCACTTTCTATACTTTGGGAATGTGATAGGTTACCTTCGATTAATCGACGAAAGTTTGTGATTAAGACGAGATCTCCACCTTTTCGTTTCGTGTGGCACGATTTTATTGGAGAATGATCCTCAATATCATTTATCCATCGTGTTTTAGCATATAGATCAAATTGCACATCCTCTTATAGTGTGATCTTCATCATAAATCACGCTACAATGGTTTAGCGCTACATTGGACCCGATTTACAATTAACAACTAACTATTAACTTTACTTTTCGTCAAATATTATCTTGCTTTGCTTTCTTGTCAATATTATCTTGATTATTATTCATATTGTTCATATCATATTCATACTTGTTCATCTAACCCTCTTCTTGTTTCTTTGTCATACTTTAATCAAAACACACTAACAATTATCAAAACAATACAAGATTAATTGGTGGACTGTTGGTTACTATCCTTTGCTTGGAGCTTTTGTCCGACTCTTGCTCAAGGCTTAGTTTAGGATACCTCGCACACACACGGCTTCCTCTTGGGCTACCTTACAATGAGACCTTTTATTTCATGACATCCCCTGTACTTTACATGTACCCCGCTCCCATTCCGATGTACGCATTCGTGTTTTCTTTTGATTGTGGTTTGTTTACTAGGAGCACCCCTAGGGACTACCATAGATAACCCATTTTCAAACTAATTCTCAATTCTTCGTCAAGCCATTTTCAAACAAACCTCTTTTCAACCAAACCCTTGACTCGTCGTCGAGCCATTTTCAAACAAACCTTTTTTCAACCAAACCCTCGATTCGTCGTCGAGCCATTTTCAAATCAACCTCTAACCAAACTCTTTTCAAACTAACCTCTTCGCATACAAATAAACCCTTGATCCAACGTCAAGCGGATTTTCATAAATAAACTAAAAAACGATTAACAACTATCGCAACTCTTTTCGAGGTGAAAAATGGGGGTTCAAGCCTTTGATCTCTCTTCAGTTGTTTAGGTGCGGGTTCTCTTACTCGTGTGTGAGCAATTGACGCCTTTAAAACAAACCAACTCTCCCTTGTTTCGTGGGCGTACCACGAACTACGACTGCTCTGATTCTTTATTCTCGTACCGAGTAAATATACGTAGGCACAAGATTGCGATGATCTTGGCGAGCACACTACCATCTTTTTCCGTCAAACCCCGTAGTCGAACTACGATTGCTCTGATTACTCATTCTCGTCCGAATAAGCATACGTAGGCACAAGATTGCGATGATCTTGCCGAGCACCCTATCCTTAAACCACCCATTTCCCCTTAGCATCTTTTCCCTTTTATCTTACTGTTTTGCATTTATTTTTCAGAAGAAAACAAACAAGCTTAGCTAACGAGTATCGCGATTGGAATCAAGAGGTTCCCGTTGAGTACAACGGACGTGAGAGGGTGCGCGTACCTTCCCCTCACGTAACCGACTCCCGAACCCGGAATGTGGTTGCGACGACCATGTTCTTATCTCCTCCTAAAAGGTTTTCTCGATATTTTCCTTTCCCTCTTTTGGGATAAATAAAGTTCGGTGGCGACTCTGTCGAACTGTTCTGCGCCTTTCGCGCGAAGGGTCGTGTCTTCGGTTAAGCGATTTTTTCGAGGTGCGACACATAGACAACTTTAACCTGTAAAGAACAAATAAGTACAAGTGATTAACAATATATCAAACATACATGAAGTAATGTTAGATGATAGACTTTTAAAACATACATGAAGACACCTTTTATATATGGATTATGCAGTACTGTGATTTAATGATCTTAATATTTTGAGACAAAATGAAGGCAACTTTTAGATTTTATGAAGAATATTCTTAAGCAAGAACAAAATCAGAACAAATGTAAAAGTACTGAACATCATGAAAAATATATTTTACGAATATATGTTATACCTATTTAGTTTTGAGGGAGTGGATAGAAATCAATTAACATAAAACTCATAACTTACCTTAAGTGTAGAAGAAGAGTAGATAATATGTTATACACTTGGTTGAAGAATGACAAACCAAACAATCAAACTTTACCTGTAAATAGAAAATCAAAATAAAGAATAGGAATGGGTTTGGTTAATAAATCAGAGTCTATAAAGATTTCAATAGTGATTATAAAGCAATTAATATTATTATGTAAACAACATTAATGCTATAAATCTCCACTTTCTATAGTCTCATTTGATTTATTATAATAGTTTTTTGTTTCAGATTAAAAGTTTTCTCCTTTAATAAACCACAAATAGACACAAAACTATATCATGAAAATATTTGAAAGTATTTAAAACAATTTTTAGATTAGAAACTATGTCATGAATTCATTAGTGTGGCAAAAAAAATAGAAAACTCAAAAGTTTCATTACCGGTTGAAGTAGAGCCGGAGTAAATGAACATGATTTAGGGGAAATTTATAATATAAGAAAAGTCACTGCTATCAAAGAACAAACTTTATGAGAATCCCGGCCACAACAAAAAATGCAAATAAATTACCTGAAAAGCGAACCTGTAGCAGATGAGAAGAAAATTGCGATGGCTTCAAAAACTGCTATCAAAGAACAAATGAAATTGGTAAAATAATGTATAAATCCTAATTTCTTTCAAAAAGTGAGAAGAAGAAATAACTTGAGTTTAGAAAGATTGGAAGAAGAAGAAGATGAAAAGGAAAAAATGAGGCAAACAACATTACCTGGTTGATCGGTTACAGAGATGAATGAGATGAAGATTGGTCAGAAGATTTCTTTCACAAATTACCTGGTTAATTGAAAACCAAAAATAAAACTTCAAAAAACGGAACCTTAATTCCTATTCCTACAAATTCCAACCTTTCATCTCAAAATCTTATAATCTTCTGCAACAAATATCATTGATGATACTTTCAAGACTTTTCTTAAAAAAAAATAAGGTAGAAGAAACAATAAAATTTATAAAGTAGATATATTATCAAAACTTTGTCACTAACCATCATATATAGTTGAAATTTAGACAAAAAAACACAAAATTTTAACCATGAAGCAGAGAAAGTCAAATCAAATACTATAATAAAGAAAGGGATAGAGAGAGAAAGTAAACAACACAAACCCTAAAATTTGTGCTTAAAGAAAATAAAGAGAAATCATAATTTCTACCTTGTAGATCTTCAATTTATAGATCTGTCTATATCGTTTCTGCAAATAAAATAAAGAGAAAACATCAATATATAGATCTGATATATTATTCAAACCAAATACCCTAAAGAAACCAAAAATACATTACCCTAAAGATCTAATTCGATTTCAGATCCATTGGTTCCACCAGAAGTCGTTGCAGATGTGATGGCTTTATCAATGGCTTTTCCCGTAGTTAATGATTCTGCAACAAAATCAAAAACAAAATTAGACATCGCATAACAGAAACAGATCATTGCATGTGTGAAAAAAATCAGATCTGAGTGAAAAAGGGTTTGTAAAGGAGGATGTAGAAAATGGAAGATTTTAAGATGGTGAGGAAAGAAAGAAGAGAGAAGGTGAGGGAAGAAAGAAAAGAGAAGGTGAGGAAAGAAAGAAGAGAAGGTTGAGATGAAATAGAAAGATGCAGTAGCAATGAGAGAGAAAAGAGAAAAGTGTTTTCAGATTTTTTAAAACAAAATATTTTATAAAAAAAACAGATTTGGGAGCGTTGTATAATAAATAAGAAAAAAGAAGATGGAGGTTTGTAAAAGTATCCACGTGGCAAGTTGTGTGACCAGAGGGGCAAATTGGTATTTGACAGAGCATCTAACTTTCTTATATGGTAGATTTTTTAGGCTTGTATTAAACACCCCTGCACCCTTATTTAAGGCTCTTAAGAGTAGTTAAGCAATCCATAGTTTAGGACAAAGTTCTTTCCTAAGTGTAATTCATTAAAGACAAGAGACCCACTAATTTTCACACTTCTACAATAAATTTGATATGTCACATGAGACACTACGACTAATACTAAAAATATTTAATTCATCAGATTAAGACAACACTTAGAGCAATAACTTGACCATTCTACATCAATACTCCCCCAGGATCCATCTTCGATGCATCACAGTACACTACAAAAGATTCATTCAGATTAGGCAAAATCAACACTGGAGTGGTCGTTAACCTCTTCTTCAATTCCACAAAACTCTCTTCACAAGCTACATCCCACACAAAAGCTTGACCTTTTCGAGTCAACTGAGTCAACGGTAATGCTAACTTAGAAAAGCCTTCGATAAACTTGTGGTAATAACCCGCCAATCCCAGAAAAGTTCGTATCTCAGTAGCGGACTTCTGAGTCTCCCACTGTAGCACAACATCAATCTCAGAAGGATCAACAACAATTTCACCACTTGAAATCACATGGCCAAGAAAACTCACTTCCTTCAACCAAAACTCACACTTGACAGCTTTGCATACAGCTTCTTCTCCTTCAATACTTGCAACACAGTTCTCAAATGCTCAACATGCTCTTCTTCAGATTTAGAGTATATCAGAATATCATCAATGAAAACCACAACAAAGTGATCCAGATACTCATGAAAGATCTGATTCATATACTCTATGAATACACCAGGTGCGTTGGACACTCCAAACGACATCACAGTGTATTCATAGTGACCATACCTCATCCTAAAAGCTATCTTCAGAATGTCATCGAGCTTAACATGAATTTGATGATAACCCAATCTCAGATCAATCTTGCTAAACACACAGGAGCCTACTAACTGATCCATCAAATCATCGATTCTCGGAAGTGGATATTTATTCTTGATAGTCACTTTATTCAACTGCCGATAATCAACACACAACCTCATACTTTCGTCCTTCTTCTTCACTAACAACACATGAGCACCCCACGGAGAAACACTCCGTTGGACAAAAATCTTCTCAAGCAACTCTTCCAACTGTTTCTTCAATTCACTTAACTCATAAGTAGACATTCGGTAAGGAGCCATTGACACTAGACTCGTACCTGGTATTAAGTCCACTGCAAACTCTACTTCATGTTCTGGAGACAAATCACTTATGTCGTCTGGAAACACATCTGGAAATTCACATAGACAACAAGCAATTCAACACTCGCAGCTTCATGATCAACCTGCAATGATGCAAACATTGCAAACATCAGGGCTTCGTCTTGCAGAAGTTCGTCTACTTGCTTAGCAGACAAGAACATCAACTCCCCACCATCACCAAACTCAGGAAACTCTACCGTCTTGTTATAACAATTGATATGGACATGGTTGAATTCCAACCTGTTCATTCCAAAGATTACATCGATTTGGTGCAAAGGCAAACACACCAAATCCATCACAAAACTCTTCCCAAAAATCGTCAAAGGACATCTCAAACACGCAAAGGTAGTAGTAACAAAACCATTAGCTGGAGTTTCTATTACCATATTACTATTCATATCAGACAATTTCAAACCCAATCTATTAGCACATTCAAGCGAGATAAACGAATGAGTAGCACCAGTATCAATAATAGCGACCAACTCAACATTATTAATAAAACAAGTACCTCGAATCAGGTTGTCCTTCTCTGGCACTTCTGCACCACTCAAAGCAAACACTCTGCCATTGGTCTGAGAAGCAGTGGCAGTCTTCTTCGGTTTTTGACACTGGGTACTGATGTGACCCTTTTCACCACAATTGAAACAGGTTGGACCAACATCTTTGCAATCAGTAGCTCTATGACCTTTCTTACCACATCTGTAGCACCTCAATACACTATTGGTGGAGACATCGGCACGGTGGCCTTGCTCGCCACACCTGTAACACTTCCCAGAAGTGGGAGCTGCTCCCCCACTTATTTTTTTCCCATATGAAGCCTTCTTCTTCCCTTTGTCAGCTGAAGTCGTATAAGGCTTCCCCCTATACTGCCCTTTCTTCTCACTCAGATGCTTGTAGTGAGCAGATCGAGCTCGACTATCCTCATCATAGATCCTACTCTTATCCACCAGCTCAGCAAACCTGCGAATCTGTTGGTACCCAATACCCTGCTTGATTTCTGGTCTCAGCCCATTCTCGAACTTGAGACACTTGGACATCTCGCTATCAGCACGGTTGTAGTGAGGATAAAGCTTCACCAGCGCCTCGAACTTCGTAGAAAACTCTGCCACAATCATGTCTCCTTGTTTCAGCTCAAGGAATTCCACCTCTCTTTATCCCCGAGCATCCTCTGGAAAATGCTTTCCCAGAAATTCCTGCTTAAACACATCCCAGGTTATCACGGTGCCAACATCTTCCAGTCTCTAAAGGGTGTTATCCCACCAATCCTTAGTCTCTTCTGACAACATATGAGTCCTAAACTGAACTTGTTGCGCGTCAGTACACCACATCACCCAGAAGATCTTCTCGATCGCCTTCAGCCACGTGTGTGCACTTGCTGGATCATGAGTACCCACAAAAGTCAGCGGATTGTTCCTCTGAAACTTTCCCAAAGCACGAAACTCATCCAGAACTTCACCATTCTGATTGTTCTGAGCCATTGCTTGAGCAAGCGACTCCAACGCATCAGCGATAACATGATCATTTCTTCCAGCCATCCTGCATACCACCAACAAGGTTAGAAGAAAACATCGACAGTGTACACACACTCGTCGACTGACAGGGGACCGACATCATGTAAAACCTGCCCGGACGGACCGACCTGCTCTTATACCACTAATGTAACACTCTTTTTCTACCCAACAAACATCGCGGATAAAACAACAATTTAATTAGAGTATAGTCCCAAAAAGGGCATCACATATTGTCACAAAACATTAAATAACCACATGTCCCGTAACACGGGTTTTACCATCATAATTTATTTAAACACCACGCAACGGAAATCAAGTTTAAAAGAATACTTTTATAATCCAAAACTTCTTAAAATAAAACTCATGAAAACATCATGCCAACAAAACAAAAGAATGTAAATCGTTGACTCGAACATCCCGACCCGATGTTACATATCAGAGCAAGACCCTCTAATCGAAGGAGAAATCAAAATACTTCGAAAGGTAAATCTTTATGCGCCAGGGGAGCTAAGCCTGATCACTTGCAGGTTACCCACGTGGAGGCAACATTCAAACAGGCAGGGTGAGTAATCACGAATCAATATATAAGATATAAGAAAAAGATAAAGCACAAGCACAACCATCATCACGTCATTCACAACGTCAAAATACATCAATCACATCAGTATAATGCAATGCCACACAATATGCAATGCAACAACATAGACTCATGCATGTGGTACCAACTCGTCATAATTGATGGACACTGGGCCATCACCCTCCAAAGATCCCCACCAATAGGATCAATTCTACACAAGAACCAGAGCATGTCATAGAACACCTCAATCCACACAATGGGATTGAAGCCACCAAATAGACCGAAGTCCTAACTATGCCATGAATGCATGATGCAAATCGTCATAATAATCAACAACATAAAATTGTCATTATTGCATCATCATTCATGAATCATCATCAAACAAACATCATTATATAACACCAAGTCACACTCATCAAAATTCGTCACTATACCTCACAATTCGTCATATTATACTCGTCACATAAAAATTCCCGATTTTATCCCATTCATCTTCATTACTAGTTTAATCATGTTTTATTACCCCACCATAGCCTTACGTCTCAAGGAAACTGCACCGCAAGCGAAATCGGGACAGAAATCGCAAAAATGGGAAAATCTACCCACAGCCCTGCCCATACGCGTATGACCATGCCCCATATGCGTATGGCTCATTTTCACGCCCCTGGCCTGCGTATCATACGCGTAGGGCCCCTTGCCCAGGCCTCTATTACTCGTAATGCCACACTTATTATGCGTATCATCAGAGAGGGGTTCCCTCTCAAATTCCCCTTCAGATCCCCCTTACGCGTCATGGCTAGCCCATACGCGTAAGGCACCTTTCTCCAGAACCCATACGCGTAATGTCATCTCATACGCGTATGCCTCTTTCTTCCCAGTTCCCATACGAATATTTCCTTCCCCTATGCGTATTGCCTACATTCTCATACGCGTATGCTATGCGTACTGGCAGAGGGTCGTGTTGGCCCTGGGGACGGGTGCGTATGCTACGTGTACCACCCTGGGAACGTCCCCTATTACGCATAATGCCTTCCCTGTTACGTGTATTGCCAGAGAGCACTCCAAAACTCAGATCTCGCATCTGAACAAAAACCTCCCCATTCCAGCACCTTCGATCCACCAAAATCAGACTCAAACCAACTTCGATTCATCACAGATCTACGTTTTTATCCTACTTCATTGTCTACATCAATTTCTTCCTAATTATTAAGTCTTAAATTAGTTAATTCCACTTTCGATTTCAGATCTGGTTGGTTTTACATTCATCACAGCAGCATCGAATATCCACACGAATTTCACAGCAATTACATACAGAATTCATCACAGAAATCGTACACATACAAATTTACGAAAATTCATCACAAATTCGACACAAATTCAACAGAAAACGAAAACACACAAAATACCTCTACCTTAAACCCATATCAAACATATGAACCCGAATTACCCCCCATACCTCAAATTTTCCATCAAAAGGTTCTTCGTTTGGGGTTCTACGGTCGATTCCTCGTGTTCTACGCATTCTAGCCTCCTTTCCTCAGCTCTCTCTTCACTTCTTAGGGTTGCACAGACTAATTCTCATAATTCCCTATTTTATTTTGTTAAACCTATCTTTTGGGCCTTAATCATGATTTACCCGTATTATCCTCAATTAACCTCCTTAATGTTATCGTCTTATCCTTAATGGTCCTCCTAATTATTTTAAATAATAATAATATTCTAAACATTCAAATTATTCTACTATTATTATTAATAAAATAATCTAATTAATTATTACTTCTAAGAGACCTCAATGTTCCCTTATTCCAAGGCTACCCCACAGCACCACACAAAGTCATCACCGTCACAAAATCCATCAAAACGCACCAAAACACCGAATAATCATAATATTTCAATTAAATAAATATTATAATTATTTTGGGGTGTTACACAAGATGCCAAAACAAGAAGCACACAACGCAGAGATCCGAATGGAGATAGATGATCTTAAGTCAAGTATGACAAAGCTCACTAAAATGCTCCAAGTCTTGATTGCAAGAGGAGAGCAACCCCATAAGATTGTTATCCAGGAGGTTTCAAATGTTGATCCTCAGCCTGTTCAGGTGCCACCTTCAACTTGGCCAGAGTTTTGTTTACCCCATAATTATTCTCCACCTCTTGCATTTGCTGCTATGATTGGTCAAATTGTCAGACCAATGTTTGAAGCTCCCCAACGTCCGACTGTAGGGCAGAACCAGTACCGTAATAGGAATAAATTCAATCCTATTCCCATAACGTACACTGAACTTTATCCTAGTCTGGTTCAGAAAGGTTTGATTACCACAAGGGCTCTGCCTCCTCCTCCAAATCCTCTTCCAGCTGGATTCAAATCCGATCTCCACTGTGCATTCCATAAAGGTGCCGCAGGCCACGATCTGGAAAATTGCTATGCACTAAAAGCTAGAGTACGTGATTTGATTAAGGCCGAAATTCTTAGCTTTCATGACACCAATCCTAATGTTAAGAACAATCCTCTGCCTGAGCACGCCAAGTGAAGCTCCGATCGACCTCAGCCAGACTATCTTCCTAAAAGCCTAGCTACTTCTCAAAGATAGGACGACTCATCCTTGTGCTTGATTAGTCACTAGACTATTGTTTCTTATAGTTTGTATTTTCCTTTATTTTGTATTAGCTATTTGCATTGAAATTATGTTTCTACTTCCATAATTAATGAAATGAGCATTGCAACTTTTGATTCAATTCATGTTGTCTATTGTTGACATCTTTATGCTTTCATTTTAAAATAATAATAATAATAATAATAATAATAATAATTTTCTCTTTTCCGCTTTCTTTTGATTGTGCAAAGATTGGAGGGAGGATGACGAAAACGTTTTACCCAAATTGTTGTTGGTATGCTTTCAATTAAAACTTTGCTGACGATGCAAGGCATTGTTTCAATCCCCAAACACTAGAGAAATAACGAAGTTATTACCTTGTCAAACCCTTCGAGCCTAGAAGTTGGAGTTTCTTTCTTTACAAAAAAACCCACAATCTTAACCTTGGGAGGGGTAGTTCTCAGTTAACTTGGTTGTGCGTTCATGCAAGACACCTTTCATACAAAGGTTGCACTCACAAATTTTCCTTCGCACACATCAAGCAAGTGTCGAAGATGTCTTTCAAGTCAATTGCCAATGATGGTTCACCGTAATCATTAAGCTGGTTAGTCACTTTCCTTACTCAAAGAATTAGTCGAGTCCCTTTCAAGGCAAAAGCTAAGAAAGATGGGAAGCTCACGACCTTGCCTTATACAAAAAGGTTTGTATGACAACCAAAAAGAGGAAATATTTAAATCCTTCACCATGAAAGTCCTCAATGGCAAATATTTTCGTAAAGAAATAATGACTTCCATTTCAAAAGGCCTTTGAGCTCTGAACCATCATTACTATCATTAGTGAAATTTCCAACCTGTGGGAACCTGAGCGTATAGTCTGAGTTAACTGAGCGTAGGACTGAAGATCATCACAAAGATGGGGTGGGTACAAATAAACTTTGAGCCTTTATCCTTTGTTTCTTAAACCGTGAACCAGGCCACGTTACAACCCTCAAAATACCTAACTGAAGCAAGGTTATTTTGAAAGCATACTATAGCAAGGTTGCGTAAACTGACTCCAAAAAGATCTTTGCAAATCATTTGTTTTGGGCATCATACCTTTTGCTTTACTTCTCACTTGGAATGTCTTGAACCGCCGTGTTCAGACCAGTGACTTATATTTTGCATCTTTAAAAAAAAGAGATTTTGATTTCAAAAGTTGCATGACTTTGCTTTAAAATTACCATGTTTGTATAAACACTTTTGTTTATAAACTGGCTATCCTCTCAAGGAACTTTCAAACAATTGAGAAACTTGGTCAGTGATCCTATCAGGGGCAAGTTCCTTCCAGATCCTGTTGAAAATAAGTTCAAGATTTATGGTTCAGTGCAAGTCCTTCTCAGAATTGGTTTATCCAGAAAATTTTTTCAAGACTCAGATAGGGGCAAGCTTTCCAAGAGCACAGTAAAAGCAGTCATTTACAACATCATTCCAGCTGAAGCAATGATCATCTCATCTGCAACAGTCAGCTAATCTGGGGCAATTTACTTGAAAGAATCCCCGAGCAACTCTCCATCATTCCTACAAGGATCATCAACTTGATATAATTTACCAATGTGGCAAAGATATGTTCAACAACAACATCTATAGTCCCCAAGCAGAATAATAGTGATCTCCGTGTTGAGGAATCAGTCTTCCAGTCTTGTCTTCTCCCCAAAAGAGTCAAGTCGTGTCGTCGATGTCTGCATATCATCTGCATAATTCATATACATATGCATAGAAAGAGTGTTTCATCCTTATTTGCATTCTCCATAGGTCGTGTCGTTATCAACGTCTTACCTTGTGGTCAAAGTCCAACTTACTTGGCACCTACCAAACAAATATTGCCGTGTCTTTCTGACGTTCTTCCATATATGACCTTTCTTATCCGATGTTTTTTCCGGATATGTCTATTCTTCTTTTGCGTCTAATTCCATTCTTGGATGTCACATGTGTCTGTCTCTCTGATGCTTTACCAGATTGAGTCTTTTGTTCTGATGTTCTTCCAGAACTTATCTGATGTTTTTCTAGATATACCCTTTTGATTCTGATGCTCTTCCAGAATCTATCTGAGGTTTTACCGAATATATTTATCTCTCTGATGTTTTACCAGATTGAGTCTTTTGTTCTGATGTTCTTCCAGAACTTATCTAATGTTCTTCCAGGTATTCTTGTAATTCTGATGCTTTTCCAAAATCTATCTGAGGTTTTACTGGATATGTTTCTCTCTCTCTCTCTCTCTCTCTCTAATGTTTTACCAGATTGAGTCTTTTGTTCTGATGTTCTTCCAGAACTTATCTGATGTTCTTCTAGATATTCTTGTGATTCTGATGCTTTTCCAGAATCTATCCGAGGTTTTACCAGATATATTTATCTCTCTGATGCTTTACCAGATTGAGTCTTTTGTTCTGATGTTTTTCCAGAACTTATCTGATGTTTTTCCAGATATTCCTTTTGATTCTGATACTCTTCCAGAATCTATTTGAGGTTTTACCAGATATATTTATCTCTCTGATGCTCTGATGTTTTTCCAGAACCTTCTTTGTTTCTATCTGACATTCTTCCAAATTCGACTTTACTTCTGATGTTTTTGCAGAACCTTTTGGTGTCTATCTAACGTTCTTCCAGATACGACCTTGTCTATCTGATGTTCTTCCAGATATCATGTTGTTTATCTGATGTTCTTCCAGATATGTTTTCAAAATCTAATGTTTCGGATGTATCTTCATAATCGTTGTCAGCATCTAATGCTTTTCTAGATGTCTTCAATTTATTTTTGACTGTGGTTAACAGCTGTTGATTGTTTTCAAGTCTATTTCCATTCTTCATCCAATGCTTTTCTGGATGTGTTCCGGAGCTTATTCGATGTTTTTCCGAATATCTCTAAGGTTTTCCAGAGTTTGTTCAATGCTTTTCTGAATATCTCTGATGTTTGCTATGTTTTCTAGAGTTTATTCAACGATGTTCGAAATACCTCTGATGTCTGCTAGAATGCCTCTCATGTATTTCTCAAAATTCTCCTCACCTCATTCAATGATCTTCTGAATGTTGTGACTCTTTTCCATCCAGTTCCATTCATGGATGATGACTGTTGGTTCCCCAGTGGAGACCTTCTTTCCAGTTCTACTTCCAGTGAGGATCTTGTGTTATCTTTTCTTTATAAAGTGTCAACCGGTCACGTTTGAACCAACTGATCAATAATTTTAGATTTCCTAGCTTGTTTCAGCTTCCACAATGTGGTTGTCATCCCCAATGAGTGGTTGCTCATTGTGTAGACTTCATCCCTGTTTGCCCTCGTTTTCATTTGCATGTTACATTTATCATCCCGTCATTTTCATCATGCTAATGTTCATGATATGTCAGCATTATAGATTAGTTTTCTTTTGTATATAGCATAACATGTCATTTCTTATAAGGGCAAAATTTTCGATTATCTATATTTAAATACCTTTCACCGGGATTTCATGAGGATTATCATCACCCATGTTATCCGGTGAAGATATTTAAATAGGGGCAACTGTCATACCCCAAATTTTACCCTTAAATTCTTTGATCTTTGACATCATTCTAAGTCAGTCATTTTTGCATTTTTTAGTTAAACATTTCATTGATCATTAATCATGCATTTTTTTAGTCAATTTTATTATTCCATTTTAGAATGTGTTCTTATTATCTTAAGATTTATTTAGAGTTGATTAAGTTTAATTTTTCAATATAGTTTAATTTTTAACTTAGTTTAATTTTAACTTTAGTTTAACTTTAATTTTTAATTTAGTTTAGTTTTAATTAAGTTAATTTTAAATTAGTTTGTTTAATAAGTTTAGTTTATATTCTATTTTAGTTTATATTTTAAATTCAACTTAATTAGGTTTTTTTATTTTTATTTTCAATTTATGATTCTGAGTCCATCACAAGTCCAAAACAAAATCAGACACATTCATCACCTTTCCAAAACAGCCATCAAACATGTTCCAAAATTCTCCAATTCTTTCCAAAACAACATCCAAGCATGTTCAGACAAGATTCGAATTATTTCTAAAACACCATCCGACATGTTCAACTCAAAAAGGAAAGTTCACCAACACTATTAGACAACTTGAAAGCATGTTTTCAAAGCATTCATTTGTTTAAGGCCTATATAAGAGTCTCACAGCAGTAAAGGGGATTCAACTAACTAATCCTAATTTCACTGACCCTTCTGATACTCCCTCACATACAAAACCCAGCTCTGCAACGATATTTCATGGCGGT
This sequence comes from Lathyrus tuberosus, assembly GCA_022829125.1. NCBI lineage: Eukaryota > Viridiplantae > Streptophyta > Magnoliopsida > Fabales > Fabaceae > Lathyrus > Lathyrus tuberosus. The sequence goes on from JALAZF010000179.1 coordinate 3,373,714, forward strand.
AGCGACAACGTCTAGCCCAGTAAAGGACTCCTCTACTATATTCTTGATCTGACCCATTTTTTCGGTTTCATTTCCGTTGCATCTCAAAAGTAGCAGCTACCATCGTCCCTTGTTGGTAATGTTTTGAACTCTTAAAGTTTTGTTGTTTTGATCTGTTTATTACACTGCGCATTTTTATTCGATAATATTTTGGTATCTTGTTATATTGTGTGTATTGATCACCTGATGTTGGTTCCAAAAATTGCGATTTAGAAGCGTGAGTTTATAGTCTGGTGCGTTTTACGGTTGTTATTTATATCATTTTTTGAGTCATCTTCTGAATTTTTGTTATAACTTGGTGGATCCATGGATATGAGTAGCGTTAAAATTTGTTTCATTGTTTTTCTTTGCGACTCGTGGTTTTATGTTCATTTGGTTTGAAGTTATCTTTTAGATTTTGTTATAATGGTATCATGTTATCTCTATTGTTTAGTTTGCACAGGCTTGACACTTGAGAAAGATTTTTGAACCATGGGATTCAAATATTTTATTACTGTAGTTACTAAAATTTATACGATGTAGATTGTACTAATTAATATTTCCATATGCTTTATGATATATACCATTCATTCTTATATGATTTATAGTTAGCAAGTGCCTGCAAGAAAAACAGTTTATATTTTAATTATTAGTTTTAATTATTTTCACATTTTAATTTGTATAATAATAAAAAATTATCAAAAATATTTTGTTTTTATTTTCATTAAGTTTTGTAATATTAAAATGTAAAAATTTGTTTTAAATACCTTTTATTTTATTTTGTGATATTTAGAAAAATACTAAAACAAAAAAACTTTTATCGTTTTCCTTTTATTACTATAATTTTCTAGTTTTTATTAGTTAACCCAAATTATAGTAACAATGTAAAAAGGAGTTTTGTTTTAATCATTTTTATATTGTAATATTAAAAACATAAAAAATATGTGTTATGATTATTAATTATTTTAAATATTTTTGTTTAATTGAGTTAATTAAATTATTAATTAAATTTATTAAATATTAATAATTAAATTAATTAATAATTCTTCTTGTGGTCTGACTTTACTTCGCGACTTGATTTGCTTCCCTTGTCTTGTGTCTGCTTTTCTTCGATTAATTTTTTATACTTTGTCTTAATTAATTGATGATATTTATTCGTGATACGTTTCCACTGTGAATTATTACACGCCTTGATCATTGCCTTGTACATATGTCTGATATTTATTTGTGGCTCTTGAATCTTTCATGATTTTTTATGCTTAAGTCCAAGGGAAGGACTTGTGGTTGACTATACAGTCATATACATTGCATTTTGTTTCTTAACGTTTTCCACCCATTGTGTGATCCCTGTTCCTTAGGTTGTACATACTTAGATTGTCGGCTTTAGACAGAATCTTAGGATAGTTTCCCTTAGGATGTTCACTTAAACAACTAACAACTAACTCCCTTATCTCACGCCGCCGCGCGATCGAGACCGACTTACTTTTCCCTTTATCCTAGCCTTAGGATTAGAGTCGCCGCACTCTTTGTATGTGTTCTGCCATGAACACTTGTTTCCCTTTCATCCTAGTCTTAGGATTAGAGTCGCCGTAGTCTATGTGAGTGTCCTGCCATGGACATTTTCTTTACCGTTTAACCTAGCCTTAGGTTTAGAGTTGCCGCACACTATGTAGGTGTCTTGCCACAGACTTTTACCTTCCCTTGGAACCTTGACCACAATCAAGAGTTCCTTACCCTTATTGAGGGGAACTATGAATGCTCAGATTCCATTCCCATCAGGATACGTAGGCACGAGATGCAATATCTTGGCGAGCATACTTAGAAATAACACCTTAGGTCTTCCCTTTACGTTTTACCCTTTAGCAAACATATAGCAAATAACACAAATAAAACAAGAGGTTCCTGTAGAGTACTACAGATACTTAGGATGCTAGCACCTTCCCTAGGTATAACTAACCCCCGAACCTTAGATCTCTTGCATTGTCTTTACATTGCAATTAGGGTTTTCGATCTTTACCATTTTCCTTTGGATAAATCAAAGTTCGGTGGTGAATTAAGATTTGCGATTCAAGTTAATCAATAGCTTGATATCCGATTCTCACCGCGATAATGTTTGATGGTTTAAAGCTACAAAATGTAAAACAAATGAATGATAAATAAAGTTTCAGAGAGATGAGAACTTGTCAGAATTAAATTTCATCAACCAATAAAATATGTAATTTACCAATCAGTTATACACAATCTAAACATTTACCAATATCATCACGTATTGCTTGTCGACAATGTTTATGTCAAAAATCCTGATGAGAGTTCAACCGTATTGTCTAATCAACGATCTCTCAGCTTATTGAACAATACCGCAACATTAAGACTCGATACTTATGATGAATGTTAAATCTAAATCTATGTCTAGAGTTTAGAATCTAACAGATTTTCATCTTAGATTAAGATTCAACCCGTATTTCTCAATATCAATTCAAATCTATAAAGGTAAATAGTGATACAAAGATAATATCGATATAGATTCATAAATAGAATGTACATAACACCATGATCAATAAAAATACATACTTTTAGAGTGAACTTACATCCAATCCATACAAGAAAGGTATTTTAGCTACCCATGGTAGCTAGATACAAAGAGAATAATGAAGATGAACAAGCATCCATCACGATTTCCCAACGATGGAAGTGAACCCAACTTTGGATCTTTAAGAAGCACCATCTCTTATTTTTTCCTAAGCTTCTCTCTCTCTCTCTCTCTCTCTCTCTCTATATATATATATATATATATATATATATATATCCAAAAATGGTGTCTCTCTTAAAAATATCAACTGAATGCTATTTATAGAAAACAAAAAGTTTCATACCGCGCTAAGCACAAAATCTAGCGCTAATCACAAAATTCAGCAAAATTAATCCGCCTTAAATTGCACTAAGTGTAGAATTTAGCGCTAAGCGCGGATGCCTCTACCAGGACAACTCTAAGTGCGCTTTGAACGTGCTTAGCCCAACCTGTCGCTTTTGATTTTCAACCAAAAATGCATCTTCAAGCTTTTCTTTGCCTTTTGGTACCCAAAACTCCTTTAATGCATACAAATCTACAAAATAAGGTAGAATTGGTCAAACTATACAATATTTACACAAAATTTGAGGTTTTGACTTGTGAATCCAATGAATTAAGTTATTAAGCACCGCTAATTCATACACAAATTGGCACTTATCAATGGTACAAAATGAATCCAAACTTGTATAAATAGGGATCATGTGTTGTTAAAAAACATCTTAGAATGCCTCATTATTCGTTTTGTGCACCACATGCCTCGCTCTTTTGAGATCCAAATTGAATAATATGTTGCCTGATGTCATACCCTTAATTTTGACCACAAGATTTCACATCATTGTGCAAATCATCACCACAATATGGATGTATCTTCATACCCCATCAATCCTCTCAAGGATTGTTGAGTGTTCACTCTAAGCCACGAATTAGAGTTTTGCCCTCTCAGAGCATCCAGATAAAGGATCAATCAAGAATTGACATGACCTTTAACTTGTCAAACCTCCAAAACATCCATGAAGGATCAAGAGGTCTTCTACATCAAGAATTAAGCACAAGATTGCAACATTTCAAGTTGATCAAGCCTCAGATCACCAGTGTCACCAAATTAGGGTTTTGGTCGACCAAGGCTTCTAGAGAGATATTTCCATCTGGGCATGAGCCAATACTTCAACATATGATTCAATAAGCTCAAAAGAACCTTATGATTCTATTCATAATTTCAACATAACCTCAGGGGATTCCTTTATCAAAAAACCAGGAATTAGGGTTTTGACTTAATTCAACCCTAAGTTGACTTTTGGAGCAATGCATGAGCCAAGACATCAAGACATTCTTTATGGACCTCAAATACATCATATTGATCCATTCACAAGATTGAATTGATTCAAAGAATTTGGTTCATAAGCAATGCAAGGATTCAAATTCCTTTGGACCACAAACTAGGGTTTCTAAGAAAAAGTCAACCCTACCTTTGAATTTTGACCAAGACTTGATCTCAAACCTTAGGACATGATTCAAGACACTAAAAAACACCTATGAAATACATCCATTAGGTTCAATCTAGCACAAGGACTTGATTTCATAAAGGATCACAAAATTCAAAATTCATCTGATACAAAAAGTCAACTGTGATCAAAACCAAGATTGACTTTTGGAATTTTCTGACAAACATGGATTCTTTAAGCCAAGAACAATGTTAACTTGTGATTTGGATCATCATCAATCAAGAAAAATCAAGAAAAGTGAGGTTACTTGCAAAAGGGGCAATCTTAAGAAACTTGAAATTTCACTAAGTTATGGAAAAAAGTGATTTTTACCCAACTTTGTAAGACCATAACTTGTGATCCAAGTAACCATTTTCTTACATCCAAAGCTCAAATGAAAGCTCTCAATACATACTACAAGTTTTTCAACTACACCACATTCAAAATCTTCATGGATTTTAAGTTATGGATTGATCAAAATCACAAATATTAAGAAATGAACATTTTTTGACACTTAGTGAAAATCTGCCAAATTTTTTAGCTTTGAACACCAATGTTCAAAGGCACTTTTCATTGTGATCCAAATAGATTCAATACAAACCATAAGCATAAATTTTATAGTATCTAATGTGGGCTTTTTAAAAAGTACAAGAGCCTCCCATGATTCAATTTGAGCAAGAAGTTATGAATCTTGTAAAATGGCATTTTTCATTCTAGTTTTACAAGACAGATTATGCATTAAGGCTCGACTTTTCCAAGTTAGTGACCTTACAAGCCTTTTCATCCTTCTAGAACATGAGGAATCTGGTCAAAACTAACAAACTCTGAACCATAGAGCCTTGTAAGTCAAGAACACTATCTCTTAGGCATGTGGTCTTTAAGTTTGAAAATCCAAAAATCTCAAAGTTTGTCATGAAGCATTGAAAGGATGCATTGAGTTGGCATGAACCAACACATATTAGTCCAATTGAGTCAAGATTTATTCAAAAATCAGAAGACCTAAAGCTACAAAGATCAACTCAAGTCAATGGCTAGAGGAGATTTAAGGTACCTTAGCATTCAAGTCATGTTACATGACAAAACACATTGGATAATAGCATGCTCCCTCATCCATTCACTATTCCTGCAAAAATAAACTTCTTCTCCTATAAATAGAGGCCATTTCTGATGTTTCAAAACACACCAAAACAATACCAAAGCCTTGTTTTCTCACTTTCCTTCTCTTGCACCAAATTCAAGGTTTCAAGGATCAAACTTGAAATTCTCAAAACCAGAGCTTGAACCACTCAAGCAACCATCCAAACACTTTACAAATCATCCATTGGAGGTGTTCAAACCTTCACTTTCAACTCACAACACCAAAATCAGAAAGTCAACCATCAAAACCTCAAATTTTGACTTTTCTGCATTTTTCAAGCCATGTCTTGATTCAATCACTTTCAAGGCCGAACAACACTTCAAACACTATCCAAATATTACCTCTAAGTTATTCCAACAAGTGTCCCTCAACTGTAACACCAATTGAGGGAGTTACCATTTTGGTCACTTTTGCCACTTTTGCAAGAAAGAGCCAGTTTATGATCCAGAGGTTTCCAATTGATTTTGATCATCCTACAATCTTCTAAGGGGTCTATTAAGAGTGTCCAAGGCATTGGATTATTCTCTCACAAGCATATTGAAAGTTAGCAAGTGGAGCTTCAAGAGGTAAGTGCATAACAACTTGAACTTTGAGAAATATACATTGCTTTGATGTACATTGATCATGAGCATGTCATATGTAACACCCCCAATCTATACCCCCAAGCTAATAAAGCGATAAATAAAATTCAAAATTTCATCAGAGTATATTTAGAAATTCACAGCATAGACCGAGGGGTCACATCAATTTGAAACAAACACAATAAACCCGCCCATAAAGATATGCAACACTCGCAGGTAGCAAATAAACAGAGGAACTTAGTTCCTACTACCCACAATTCAAATACAGAATAAAGCGGAAAATTTGTACTGAAATCTCATATATATATATATATATATATATATATATATCCCATAAAAAGTTTGTCATACATCAAGTCATACATGCACAAGCCAAAAGATATATATACTTATACACACAAATCACCAACGGTCTCCCTAACTACCCGGTGTCACATATCAGAGCCGACCGACAAAAGAATGAAGACCTAAGCTTCACAAAAAGACCTCCAGCAATATAATCTGCAATGCCTCATAGAGCATTATAAAACAACATAAGGGTGAGAAAAACAATCATAATATAATTGGATACAATTATATATAACACCAAAAATACACATATACACGGTTCTCACCACAACTCATACTAGTATTCAAACCCAAAACAACACGATGTATATTTCATATTTCCATCACCAAGGTATACCAACCAAGCACAATACAAGTATCACCAACCATATGCATATATCAATTTATCAATTTCATCCACAATTCCACACATAAACAAACCATTAATGATTTATGCAAATGCAAGAGACCGACACGACGACTCTATGCATATGCACATGCGGTACCGACTTCCATCAATTCTCAACACCAGTTCACTCAGGAACTATTGGAACCATCGCTCATTACTTAGTGTAACTCCCCGTCGGGCATACGATATTCCCCGTCGCTTTCGGTCCTCTTTGTATAAGGCTCACGACGTTTATGGATCGCTTTCGGTCCTCTTTGTATAAGGTCACGATCCGATCGCTCACACCCCATATGGGCACACGATCGTCTATAATCATCACTTTCGGTCCTCTTATTTTTAAGGCTCACGATGTTATAGCGGATTACCTCTGGAATCAATCTGTCACTCAGGACGTCACAAGAATGCATATCATGATGCTCAGCATACAATGACTCATGACATTCAAATGCACACATATATGTAACCACCTCACTTAACATTAATCATGCTTTGCAATTCAAGCCCAAAACAATGCATTTATACCATACAACAACACGCAAATCATACCATATCCATATCAACAGTACATTGCATGATACACACCAATTACACACAATTAAAACGACAAAAGTCGACAAAACGACACTATTCCAAATTCCGACATAATTAAATCGGCTAACAATCTCGAAATTATTATAATAAGAAATTACAGTTCAATAGCTACTCAACGATACCAAGAATGTTAAAAACGGATAAACGGAACACAAGTTACGGACTAAACAAGAAAAGACATCGCGGAAAAACCCCATTTTGCAATTCTCCTGGCCATACGCGTATTGCCTTGGGCCATACGCATATTGCCCTGATTCCTCGCCTATTCCATACGCGTATTGCCCAAGGTCGTACGCGTATGGGCAGAGACCCATTTTTTCCAAAATTCCCATTAAAAGTCCAATACGCGTAGTGCCCTACACCATACGCGTATTGCCCTAAAGTCTTACGCGTACCATACGCAAATGGACAGATGGCCAAGAAAATGAAGCTTCCATACGCGTATTGCCCAGTTTTCTTCAATGCCATACGCGTATTGCCTTGTCCAATACGCGTATTGCCTTGAGTGATACGCGTATGGGCAGTGAAAAATCCAGAAAATTCTGCAGAATTTTGTTCTGCGTTTTTCCAACCAAAATCAACCCATTTTCACCTATACACTAGAAAAATTACCAATACAATGCCTAACAACAGGTATCTAACATGTATCAACAATGATGGACCTGAAAACATAATTTCCGACACAATTTAATCGATTTCTAATCAATTTCTACATAATATGGTTTTTACTATATATTTCCATTTCAATCCAATAACAACCAAAAACATACATACATAATCATACACAAGCATATAATAATCGAGTTTCACACCCTTACCCGATTTAATCGTGTTTAGAAAAGTCGGGAGATTGATTTCTTGAATTTCAAGTTTTCTCTCTTTTTCTTCTCTTCTTCTCTTTTTTTCCCTTTTCCTTCTTCTCTTTTTCTTTCTCTCTATTTTTCTCTTTTTCTATTTTCTATTTTTTAACTTAAGGAAAAATAAGATGAAATGACCAAAATACCCCTACACTCAAATATCTCGCAAACGTTCCCAAAACCTGATAAAATATCACAATATCGAAAAATAACATATTTCCACATAAAAGTCAAAAATAAAATAAAATAATAATAAAATAATCAAAACGACTCGATTAAATAAAAACTGACAAAACTGGGGCGTTACAACTCTCCTCCACTTAGAAATTTTCGTCCTCGAAAATATACCTGAGACGAACAACTCTGGATACGACTCCCGCATCCGACTCTCTAACTCCCAAGTTAAATTTCCCTCAGCAGCGCCTCCCCACGCTACTTTCACAAGTACAATATCCTTGCCTCTCAACCGTTTCACCTCGCGATCCAAAATCCTAACTGGTAGTGCCTCAACCGTAAGGTTCTCCCTTACCTCAACCTCGTCCATCGGAATCACATGTGACGGATCCGGAACATACTTCCGAAGCTGTGAAACATGGAACACATCGTGTAAATTCAACAGACTCGGCGGCAACGCCACCCTATAAGCCTCAACACCCACTCTCGCGGATATTTGGTAAGGACCAATAAACCGAGAAGTAAGTTTCTTCGATTTCAATGCACGACCCACACCCGTTACCAGCGTAACTCTCAAAAATACATGATCGCCCTCTTGGAACTCAAGATCTTTTCTTGTTCGATCATGATAACTCTTTTGTCTACTCTGAGAAGCCTTCATTTTCTCACGAATAAGCTTCACTTTTTCCGTAGTCTGTTGCACCAACTCTGGTCCAACCACCGAACTCTCACCAGATTTGTGCCAACACAACGGCGTTTGACATCTTCGTCCATACAGTGCTTCAAACGGTGCCATTCCAATACTCAAATGGAAACTGTTATTATACGTGAATTCAATCAATGCAAGAGAACTATCCCACGCACCACCTTGTTCCAAAACACAAGCCCTCAACAAGTCTTCCAAAGACTGAATCATTCTCTCCTTCTGACCATCCGTCTGCGGATGATAAGCCGAACTCAATCTCAATTTAGAACCCAACGCCTTCTGTAAACTTTTCCAAAATCTTGAAGTAAACCTCGGATCTCGATCCGAAACAATACTCAACGGAACCCCATGCAACTTCACAATCACACTGATATAAATCTCAGCCAACATCTCCAAAGTAAAACTGATGTCAATCGGAATGAAATGAGACGATTTAGTCAGCCTATCAACAACCACCCAAATAGCATTATGCCCTCGCTGTGTATTTGGCAACCCCGTTACAAAATCCATGGAAATGCTATCCCACTTCCACTCAGGAATATCCAACGGTTTGCAACAAACCACTAGGCTTCAGATGTTCCACCTTTGATTTCTGACAAGTCAAACATGCATAAACAAACTGAGCCACATCTCTCTTCAATCCAGACCACCAGAAAATCTTCTTCAAATCTTGGTACATCTTATTCTCTCCCATATGTATACTCAAATTACTCCGGTGTCCTTCCTCCAAAATCATCTTTTTCAACTCCGCATCATCAGGAATACAAATTCGACCTCGAAATCTCAAAACACCATTAATATCCACTTTAAAATCACTATTCACATCTTTTCCGCCAACCAACATCAAATCCACCAATTTCACATCCAACTTCTGTTTCTCACTAACAGTCATCAGAAAATCATTAGTAATCGTTAGCATTCTAAGCCTCACGCTATCCGACGTCACTTCACAAACCAAACTCAAATCTCAAAACGATTCCAAAAGTTCCCACTCCTTAACCATTAAAGCGGACATATGCAACGATTTCCGGCTCAATGCGTCGGCTACCACATTAGCTTTACCAGGATGATAATTCAAGCCAAAGTCGTAGTCCTTCAAAAATTCCAACCATCTACGCTGCCTCATATTTAACTCTTTCTGATCAAACAAATATTTCAAACTTTTATGATCACTAAAGACTTCAAATCTTGCACCGTAGAGATAATGCCTCTAAATCTTCAACACAAAAACCACAGCCGCTAATTCAAGATCATGAGTAGGATAATTTTTCTCATGCACTCTCAATTGCCTTGAAGCATAAGCCACCACCTTACCTTCTTGCATCAGAACACCACCTAGACCAATCAAAGACGCATCACAATACACCCCAAACGGTTCATTAGGATTCGGTAAAATCAAAATCGGAGCTGTCGTCAATCTTCTCTTCAGCTCATTAAAACTTTCGTCGCACCGAATATCCCAAATGAACGCTTGCCCTTTACAAGTCAACTGGGTCAAAGGAAGTGCTAGCTTAGAAAATCCTTCAATGAACCTTCGATAATATCCGACCAAACCCAAAAAGCTTCGAATTTCAGTAACAGATCTCGGAGCCTCCCATTGTAGAACTGCTTCTACTTTAGATGGATCCACAGAAATACCATTACATGAATTCACGTGCCCAAGAAAACTCACTTCCGACAACCAGAATTCACACTTGGACAATTTGGCAAAAAGCTTTCTTTCTTTCAAAACCTGCAAAACCATACGCAAATGCTCCGCGTGCTCCTCCCGAGACTTAGAATAAATTAAGATATCATCAATAAACACAACAACAAAATAATCCAAATGCTCGTGGAAAATACGATTCATGTACTCCATAAACACACCTGGCGCATTAGAAACCCCGAATGGCATCACAGAATATTCATAATGACCGTATCGTGTCCTAAAAGCCGTCTTCTGGATATCTTCCTCTTTCACCCTAATCTGATGATACCCTGACCTCAAGTCAATCTTACTAAACACACACGCACCAACCAACTGATCCATCCGATCATCAATTCTCGGAAGAGGATACTTATTCTTAATCGTCACCTTATTCAACTGGCGATAATCAATACACAATCGCATACTTCCATCTTTCTTTTTCACCAATAAAACTGGAGCACCCCAAGCAGAAACGCTTGGTCTCACAAACTTCTTTTCCAAAAATTCATTCAACTGTTTCTTTAACTCAACCAACTCAGATGCCGACATACGATAAGGTGCCATAGAAACAAGTCTAGTACCAGGAACTAGGACTATAGAAAACTCCACATCTCTCTCTGGCGACAAGTCTGAAATATCCTCGGGAAACACTTCTGGAAAATCACACACAACAGGAAACACATCAAGTGAAACTTGACTATCCACAGTCAAAGATGCGAACAACCCGAACAACTAAGCTTCATCCGCCAAAAGTCTCTTCAACTCTTTGGTAGATAAGAAACTCGAGTCTTCGTCTTCCTCAAGAGAAGGAAACCTTACCAGCTTATGATAACAATCAATATGAACCCGATTGAACTGCAACCAATTCATTCCCAGAACCACATCTAAACCCTCCAACGGTAAACACACCAAATCCATCTCAAAGTCTTTATCATAAATGGTCAAAGGACAACTTAGACAAACCAAAGAAGTAGTTACTGACCCCATTGCTGGAGTATCAATAACCATCTCGCCACCCATCGAAGACAACACAAGATTCAAACACTTCGCGCACTCAGACGAAATAAACGAATGAGTCGCTCCAGTATCAATAATAGCAACTAAAGGAGTACTATTAATAAAACGAGTACCTCTGATCAGACGGTCTACACTAGAAGTCTGATTCCCTGCTAAGGCAAATACTTTCCCACTAGCTGGAGCTTGCTTCGGTTTTGGACACTTCGTACTAATGTGACCAGGTTCACCACAGTTGAAACACTTCACCACATTCTTCCTTGCATAATCAGCAGCGACATGTCCTAAACCTACACAATTAGAACACTTCCTCAAATCTTTCCTACATTCGGACTGACGATGCCCCACATCACCATATCTATAACATCTCAGAGGACCAGACATACCTCCTCCACTTGACCTCCTTTCAAAATTTCCCCTTTGTTTACCCTTATCAGCTGATGTTACATACGGACCACCACGGAACTGTTGCTTCCCTTTCCTCTCGCTCACACTCTTATAGTGAGTAGAACGAGCCTTACTATCCTCCTCATAAATCCTACAACAATCCACCAAATCAGAAAACCTCAGAATCCTTTGATAATCAATTTCCTGCTTTATCTCAGGACGCAATCCGTTCTCAAACTTTACACACTTAGAAAATTCCGTGGTCGCTTCAGCATAATGTGGATAAAACTGCACAAGTTCCACAAACTTAGCAGTATAATCAACAACAGACATATTACCTTGTTTTAACTCCAAGAACACAATTTCCTTCTTTCCTCTTACATCTTCAGGAAAATACTTCCTCAGAAACTCAATGCTAAACACAGCCCAAGTGATCTCCTCCTCTGTAGCTTCCAACACATGACGTGTACTAACCCACCAATCATCAGCTTATTCCAGTAACATGTGAGTACCCAGTCTCACCTTCTGATCCTCAACACAATCCATCACTCAGAAAATTCTTTCAATCTCTTTCAGCCAAATCTGTGCACCACCGGGATCATATCTTCCTTTGAAGACAGGCGGTTTGTTCTTCCTGAACTCATCATTACCTGCAGCATTAGGTGCACCCTGCACAGCCCGAGCCATAACTTGCATAGCAGCAGCCAAAGCAGCGTCATTCCTACCAGCCATATTCTGTTCATTTCCAATAACAGCAACTATGGTTAAACAAACAGCTCATCTAACCACAACGACTAACAAGGACTGACACAAACTGACACGGACTGGCTCTGATACCACTTAATGTAACACCCCCAATCTATACCCCCAAGCTAATAAAGCGATAAATAAAATTCAAAATTTCATTAGAGTATATTTAGAAATTCACAGCATAGACCGATGGGTCACATCAATTTGAAACAAACACAATAAACCTGCCCATAAAGATATGCAACACTCGCAGGTAGCAAATAAACAGAGGAACTTAGTTCCTACTACCCACAATTCAAATACAGAATAAAGCGGAAAATCTGTACTGAAATCTCATATATATATATATATATCCCATAAAAAGTTTGTCATACATCAAGTCATACATGCACAAGCCAAAAGATATATATACATATACACACAAATCACCAACGGTCTCCCTAACTACCCGGTGTCACATATCAGAGCCGACCGACAAAAGAATGAAGACCTAAGCTTCACAAAAAGACCTCCAGCAATCTAATCTACAATCCCTCATAGAGCATTTTAAAACAGCAGAAGGGTCAGAAAAACAATCATAATATAATTGGATACAATTATATATAACACTAAAAATACACATATACACGGTTCTCACCACAACTCATACCAGTATTCAAACCCAAAACAACACGATGTATATTTCATATTTCCATCACCAAGGTATACCAACCAAGCACAATACAAGTATCACCAACCATATGCATATATCAATTTATCAATTTCATCCACAATTCCACACATAAATAAACCATTAATGATTTATGCAAATGCAAGAGACCGACACAACGACTCTATGCATATGCACATGCGGGTACCGACTTCCATCAATTCTCAACACCAGTTCACTCAGGAACTATTGGAACCATCGCTCGTTACTTAGTGTAACTCCCCGTTGGGCATATGATGTTCCCCGTCACTTTCGGTCCTCTTTGTATAAGGCTCACGACGTTTATGGATCGCTTTCGGTCCTCTTTGTATAAGGCTCACGATCCGATCGTTCACACCCCACATGGGCACACGATCGTCTATAATCATCGCTTTCGGTGCTCTTATTTTTAAGGCTCACGATGTTATAGCGGATTCCCTCTGGAATCAATCCGTCACTCAGGACGTCACAAGAATGCATATCATGATGCTCAGCATACAATGACTCATGACATTCAAATGCACACATATATGCAACCACCTCACTTAACATTAATCATGCTTTGCAATTCAAGCCCAAAACAATGCATTTATACCATACAACAGCACGCAAATCATACCATATCCATATCAATAGTACATTGCATGATACACACCAATTACACACAATTAAAACGACAAAAGTCGACAAAACGACACTATTCCAAATTCCAACATAATTAAATCGGGTACCAATCTCGAAATTATTATAATAAAAAAGTACAGTTCAATAGCTACTCAACGATACCAAGAATGTTAAAAACGGATAAACGGAACACAAGTTACAGACTAAATAAGAAAAGACATCGCGGAAAAACCCCATTTTGCAATTCTCCTGGCCATACGCGTATTGCCCTGATCCATACGCGTATTGCCCTGATTCCTCGCCCATTCCATATGCGTATTGCCCAAGGTCGTACGCGTATGGGCAGAGACCCATTTTTCCCAAAATTCCCATTAAAAGTCCAATACGCGTAGTGCCCTACACCATACGCGTATTGCCCTAAAGTCTTACGCGTACCATACGCAAATGGACAGATGGCCGAGAAAATGAAGCTTCCATACGCGTATTGCCCAGTTTTCTTCAATGCCATACGCGTATTGCCTTGTCCAATACGCGTATTGCCTTGAGTGATACGCGTATGGGCAGTGAAAAATCCAGAAAATTCTGCAGAATTTTGTTCTGCGTTTTTCCAACCAAAATCAACCCATTTTCACCTATACACCAGAAAAATTACCAATACAATGTCTAACAACAGGTATCTAACATGTATCAACAATGATGGACCTGAAAACATAATTTCCGACACAATTTAATCGATTTCTAATCAATTTCTACATAATATGGTTTTTACTATATATTTCCATTTCAATCCAATAACAACCAAAAACATACATACATAATCATACACAAGCATATAATAATCGAGTTTCGTACCCTTACCCGATTTAATCGTGTTTAGAAAAGTCGGGAGATTGATTTCTTGAATTTCAAGTTTTCTCTCTTTTTCTTCTCTTATTCTCTTTTCTTTCCCTTTTCCTTCTTCCCTTTTTCTTTCTCTCTATTTTTCTCTCTTTCTATTTTATATTTTCTAACTTAAGGAAAAATAAGATGAAATGACCAAAATACCCCTACACTCAAATATCTCGCAAACGTTCCCAAAACCCGATAAAATATCATAACATTGAAAAATAACATATTTCCACATAAAAGTCGAAAATAAAATAAAATAATAATAAAATAATCAAAACGAATCGATTAAATAAAAAATGACAAAACTGGGGCGTTACATCATACATATCATATTTGTTTTCTTTGAACCAATTTACCATGCTATTATTGTTTGTATGAAGTTATGACATAGAACTTGCACATTTTGACCTATTTTGAAACCACTATCGGCTTTTAAAATGTAGGCATTTTTAGAAAATTCCAAGACCACCATTGGATTCCTCATGAAATTCTGGTAGGATCCATCTTTATTTCATCCATTTTCATGGAGAAATAAGAAAGTTATGGCCTTCTTGCAAGAGGCACAAAATCAGGCCTCCTTGGGCAAGGGCCAGGCCATGGCGCCTTGGCCTGACCTAAAAACGGGCCACCCATATGTATTTATGGGGTGATTTTGATACACGGATGTATCACCATCCCAGTGGTAACAGCGTGTGTTTTTAAGTGTGTTTGGCTGGAGGGCGTCGGTTCAACACCCACCCATGCCATTTTCCATTTTTTTTTTCATATTTTGTTATTCTTTGATATTTTTCATATTTTCCAATAATTATTTTTGTTAATCAATTTTAAATATTTAAAAATGATTTTTTGCACAAAAATCACTCACACATTAAAAATATTTTATTCACCAAAAAATCACAAAAAATATTTTTATTCGAAATATTTTTAAATATTTTTAAGAACTTTATTTTAATTTGTTTTTAAACATTTTAAATAATTTCTTTTTCTTGATTTTTCAAAACCAATTTGATTTTTAATCATCATGTGAATAAAACCTTATTTTTCAAAACCTTAAACATAATTCACAACATGTTTATTGGATTATTTGATATTTTTTTATCATTTTTAAATTGATTTTCCCTTTTAAAAATACAAAAAAAAAAGGAATTAGAGTTTCCTTTAAATTCAATCTTTCAAACTTCATTTCAACACTCATGGGCCTCTATTAGAGTGTAAGACCCAAACCCCCTATGTATAGAAATAATTTTGGGCCTCTACTATAATATATGTCCCACAACATCTGTCGGTATCGCAGTGCGATCTTTGTTTCCAAATAAAACATGTGGCCCTCTCCTTGAGTATAAGCCCTAATCTTTTGTACATAAACTTTGTTTTAAACAATAAACAACCTCCACGGGCATCTCCTTGAGTTGTAAGCCCCATATCTTTGTTTTCAAAATCATCTGTCTATTTTAAACTTGTACTAAGAGGAGCATTATTCCCGGTGAAACTACTCTTAGACCACTTGGACCTCTCTTTGAGTTATAAGCCCCAAACATTCTTTTCTTTTCATTCAAATAACAACAACTTTCTTTTAATTTAAATTCAAATCCAAAGTTTTCTCAAAACTTTCTTCAATTTCTCAAAACCCTAATCAAATAGTTGTAATCAATACAACCAATCACAATACACTTGGGCCTATTTTCAGAGTGTAAGACCCAACACATTTTCAATACAATGCATACTTGTTTATATACCTGTTAATTCACTTACCTGTATATACTTTTGCATATCTGTTTAAGTTTCCCAGCAGTTAGGCCATCCCCAGTTCACACTTAGGATAGACAGTAGGATACTCATAACTTAGTTCAATAACTAGTTCCCTCATAGGAAACTCCCTCAATATAGTCTGTCTCCTCTTGGGCTTTATTAAATATGGAACTAAGAAAGATATTATTCCCGGTGAAACTTTTCTTAAGACTGTCAAAACTTAAAAACATATAAAAGGAATTCATTTCCCCAGAGAGGATTAATTCCTGGTGAAACCTCTTTTAAATTTCTTCAAACCTTAGAACGGTTCAACAAAGAAAGGATTGTTTCCCGGTGAAACCTTTTGTTGAACTTTTCTTAGGCTTGGACCCACCGGCTTCCTAGAAGCATCCCCATAGCCTCCTCTTGGGCTTCATACAATGACCCATAAGCTTCTTAGAAGTTCCCCACAACCTCCTCTTGTGCTTCATACAAGGACCCTCAGGCTTCCTAAAAGCATAAGATATATTTTAGTCATTTTATCAATACTTAAATCCCTAGGAGAATTCAAAGTCTACAGGACATACAAACTTACCATTCTAAGTCTCTCCAGATCCTCAAACAAGGTATAGATTTCATTTTTAAAATCCCCAGCCAGAGTCAGTTTATCTCTAAGTCCCAAAAAATATCAGAGCCTCATGGCATATGATAAATCAACTCTTCTCTAATCCCCAACAAGAGCATATTTCCCTTTGGATTCCTCAAAACAATTTAGACCTTCTCCTGGATTTAATAAATCCTCAGCAAGGGTCAGCCTCCTCTTAGGCTTCATATAATGATTTTCCCAGTCAGCCTCAATCTTGGGCTTTGTACAAGATAAATATAATACTCCCCAGTTGAGTCAGTTTCCAACCTTTTTTTAGCTTCAACCTTGGGCTTTGATCAAGGCACAAAATTATCATCTCCACAGATGAGACCATTGAGCCCTCTCTGTAGGAAGATATCCCCTCTATGCATCACATTTTAAAACAAACAATCAATCAAACATTTTCTCAGATAAATTGTTGTAAGTGGCACACTTGTTGATTCAAAATCCAAGTTGGAGTCCCTCCTTTATCCTGGTTAAATTTTCTCTTTCATCTAAGTGATGTAAGTGGCAAGCCTCTGGATTCTATACATCCATGTCAATGTCCTTCTCTTAGAATGCAGAGACTTATAAAGAAAGATATGGCATTGCTGGATTCGACACATACCAGTTAAAGTAACTTCCCTTATAACCAATTACTCAATGTTTGTGATGAATTGGTGAGATACCTCCCTTTAGAGATGAAAAATTCTCTCTCAGTCACTCCTTTAGCTTCAATCTTGGGCTTTAAACAAGACACAAACTTTTAGCTTCAATCTGGGGTTTTGAACAAGACACCAAACATTAGGGGGAACTACGATTGCTCTGATTTCCCAAAATCTCTTTACGGGAGTACATAGGCATAAGATTGCGAAATCTTAGCGAGCACATTAATAAAAAAAACTTTAGTTTCATTACCTTCCCAAAAAACAATAGAAATCCCAAAAACAACAAAAACATTTTCCTCAGCCTTCACAAGATATAAACTCTCCCTATTCAACAGTAAATGGATTTAAACAACTAAGAAAAACAACAGTAAAACATATGCAAATAAAGGCTCATATAGATTACTATAGATACACTGGGTGTTAACAGCTTTCCTTTGTATAACCAACCCCCGATTCTAGATCTCTTAGCATTTGTAGGGAAAACACTTGCGCACAGGGTTAGTTTAAGATATCTTCCCCTTCCTTTAAGCTTCATAGGATAAATATTAGAAATCAGAAAGTAGCACCAAAAGCGGTAGTGGTCGCGTCACAAAAACCGAGCTACAGAAAAATGGCGACTCTGCTGGGGATATCTTGTCCCATCCCCTAAGAGGGTTAATCCCTACATTTCATATTTTTTGTTTATTTTGTTTTCTCATGTGATATCATTTACTGTTTTCCATTATATTATCTGTTTATTTGCCATACTTGTTTAAATTACCATTATCTGGGAATGTGATTAATACACATGTGGTTAGTAGGCTTGAGAGCATATTTTAAGATAGGAGGTGGCAAATTCATGAAGGCTTAGAGGAAGTGAATCTCGACCAAGCTAACTTGAAAGTCCACCAAATTAGTGGAGGTACCCTTTTGGAATTACTGATGTTGAACGAACAAGCTCTCTACAAAGATAATATGCAAAAAGAAAGAGAATCAAGCTACATGAAGTACAAGAAGTTCAAGTTCAAGAAGATATCCTAAGTACTATCAATTTGAATCAATTAGCTTCAAGTGTTCAAGTATCATGAAGATCAAAGGTTGAACAAAGGTATATCAATGTCATTTAAAATGCATATACAAGTGTTCAAAAGTGTCTCAAGCATACAATATATATTGATAAAATAGTTCTCAAAATATTTCTTTAATTGGAAAAATTGTTTTTCATTTTTGAACCATATTAAATCACTTTCAAATATAATCTATTGACTTGGGTAAATCAATAGATGTTGTATAAAATTGGTTCAAATACTTAGACAAAATTTTTAATTATTTAATTTATTTAAACATTCAGTTTTTGGTAAATTATGGCGTTTTTAACTGTCGTAACAGCACCAGAAACCGCCATAATTCACACCGTTCTGAACCAGTATTTTAAATTTTAAATTTCAAAATTATTTGGTAAATTATGGCGTTTTGAAACGACGTAAAAGACCAAACAACCGCCACAATTTACAACGTACTGAAACTGTGTTTTTTATTTAAAATTGAAAAATGTTTTGTTTGAATGCACCTTTTCATTATATCTTTTCATGGCATCTCTTACATCATTTATCTTATTAAATTCAGAATTTTTCTAACCATTGCCATGACTTTTGAATGGTTGCTTTCATCAATATAAATACATGTCATTTTCAGATTAAAACTTACCTCCTAGAAATTTCATAATAAAAAATCCACTCATTCTTTTCATCTTTCAGTTATTCTTCAAGTGTTCATTCAAACATATGTTTGAGAGAAACCTTTGCATAAATTTCACACATTATCATTGTTTCATCTCATTTTATTCAAGAACACTTGTATATTTCATTTGAGTGATATTTATTTCAAGGAGAAGATCGATCATCAAGATTGATAATATCATATTCTCAAGACATCTACTTCTTATCAAGATTACTTTTTGTATTACCTTGTTGTCCAGGACTGTTGGAAACAAGTGAGTGTTTTGAAGAGGATTGTTCTTCATACACTTAATTACCTATAGGTTAGATAGTAAGCATCACTATTGGTGTGATTAGGCTGTACAATAATTCTAAACTATAGTGAATTCTTTTTCGTGTTGAAGGAGGAGTGGAGTACTCTCGGGCTGTGAGGGGAACCACTATAATTCTCTTGTGTCTTTTTTCCTTTCCGTACTTTACTCTCAAGCACTTATCATAAAACGGAAAAATAACCAAGAACCGGTAAAAAGATCAAAGAAGTTTTTAAGAACCTAATTCACCCCCCTCTTAGGCGCATTTGCAACTTACATTAGGATGTAGTGCGGTGACTATTGGGAATAGTTGACACACGATACTACGCTTGAATGAGATTCTTCTAAAGGATATTACAGCACTCATGAGTCAGTTAGTTTGCTGGTAATATTTTTAAAAGGGGTCAATGATTTTGAGAACCTTGTTAGAACCCATTCTACAGGTACAAAAACAAAACTCTTAGCACATACTCCTTTGGAGACTGGGTAAATCCATGGCTTCATGCTCGATAAACCCTTAAAACTCATGTTTTTATATACTTGTGTTTGCTGCATTCATGCATTCATGCATTCATAAAAAATTTCAAAAAAAATCTTCTTTCAAATTTTTTCAAAAGAACTAAGAGGGTGTTGCAAATATCAGAAACCGCGTTATGGATTTCGGTAGAAGAAAAACCCAGAAGTACACCTTCAAAAGTCCAAGGGTTGAAGACCTGAGAAAATTAGGAAGGTTGATTACCAATCCAGAAGCTTTCAGAGCTAAGTACTGAGGACTTTTGTCTCTTTTGAAAGTCAACATGGTGGAAGGAGTCCTAGCTACATTGGTTCAATTTTATGATCCGGTGTACCACTGCTTCACATTTCCCGAATATCAGCTCACACCAACATTGGAAGAGTACTCTCATCTGATTGATTTATCTATCACTAACCAAGATCCGTTCTCTGGACTGGAAGAAATTCCTAAGGATCAGGTCATTGTAAGGGTTACCTCTTTGGAAATATCAGATATCAAAGCTCACATGACCACCAAAGGAGGTGTACAAGGTTTACTAGCTAGGTTTCTATTGGAAAAAGCCTTATACTTTGCCAGCATAGGAAACATAGTTGCTTTTGAGGATAACTTTGTTTTACTCACTTATGGACTATTCATTTTCCCTAACAATGACAATTTCGTCGATATAAATGGTATCAAGATTTTCCTAATAGGGAATCCAGTCCCAACTTTGTTGGCAGATGCTTACCACTCAGTACATTTAAGGAACTTGTACAACGGAGGGATGATTACCTGTTGTGTACCATTACTCTACAGATGGTTTATTTCCCACTTACCCAAATCTTCTGCTTTTTGGGATCCCAAAAGTAGTATGCGATGGTCGTAAAAGATTATGTCTCTCACCCACTCCGACATAGATTGGTACAATTGAGTCTATGGCGGAATAAAGATAATTTACAGGTGTGGAAATTTCCCCAATGTACCCCTCATTGGTACCAAGGAATGGATCAATTATCATCTAGTTTTAGCCCGTCGGCAGCTTGGATACCCGATGAAGAATATACCTTACAACGTTCATCTGGAAGGTCTTTTCTTCAAAGAAGGAGAAAATGACAAAGCACTCAAGGAAGAAATTGTGCATGCCTAGCATCATGTTCATAATAAAGGAAAAGAATCTTTGGGAAAACCAAACTGCATCTCTACAGAGCCTTATCTCCAATGGGTACAAACTAGGGCCCTCAAGTTAAAAATGCCTTACCCTCGCCAATGAGTATTTCCCTTAAAAGAATATGTCCTATATTTTATAAGTGACACCGAGAAACTGCAGGCCGCTTTTAACAAAACTCAACACGAAAAGAACTCTTGGAAGAACAAATACCAGACTATCAACTTGGAATGAACCAAGATGCAAGAGTTACTAAAGGAGAAAGATGCTCTGATTGAAATACTAGAGCAACATACTGTGAAAAGTCAGAGGAACATAAAAGTTTACTCTCTCCTTTCACATGGGAAAGGATTATTGACCCGACGACGATTGAGGAAACCCGATCAAAGAAGCAGAAAATGGACCAGCAGCAAGCATCTGGATCTTTGTGAGAGGTTTCTTAGGATTCATAAACCTAGTTTTCCTTCCTGTACTTTGTGAAATAATGTACTTTTCCCTGTAAGATACTGTAACCCTTTTGAATTCAATAAAAGGTTTCCATTGCTATATGATATTTGCAAAATAAATTGTCAAAAGTTCTTTTGGAAATAAAAAAAAGACCATTCTCATTCTTTGCATATCATTCATCATTCTTGCATTACACATCTTTGTCATAAAGTCTCACACATGTGTCGCACTTTAGAGTCAAATTGTCTCATTCGTATAATACTCGGGTCAATCACCAAAAGAAAATGGACAATCTTGAAGAGGAAAATAGAGAGCTAAAAGAGGAAGTCAACACTTTGAAGGAAAGTCTGGAAAGACTCAACAACATGATTGAATCCCTGGTAGAAGCTCATGATCAACCACTGCAAGAGACTGCAATCTCAGAATTCGTGTCTACACCAGCATTTGAGATACCCGTCAATCTTCCACAGTATAACATGCCTAAAGGTTTTCCCTGTGGCATGCCTTTCAATTTCATACCTGAGGGATACATCTCACCAGTCATTGAAGACCTGGGAGCCACAGCTAGAACCTCCAGACCTGAAGGTTACAAACTTCAGGTGAACGAAGATGCAAGGGTTACGACAGAGACTCCTGTAGGTTACAAACTTCAGGTCACGGAAGCTCCAAGAGTTACTGCATTAATGTCTATACCACAACCTGTGATACATATTATCCCAGAGGAACAGATCATTCATACCACCCCTGGCAAGGACGAAGAAGTATACAAGATAATGAATGAATTCCAAGAACGGTTCTTGGAAATGCAGAAGGAACTGCATGCCATTCGCGGACAAGACTTATTTGTCAAAGATGCCACTGATCTCTGTTTGGTCCCAAACGTCAAAATACCGCACAAATTTAAAGTACCTGACTTTGAAAAATACAAAGGCAACTCTTGTCCACAAAGTCATTTGGTAATGTACGCTCGAAAGATGTCTATCCAGACAGAAAACCAACAACTGCTAATCCATTACTTTCAAGACAGTTTAACCGGTGTCGCGCTCAAATGGTACATGGGATCAAACCATACCAAGATCAGTACTTTCAGAGATCTTGGGGCAGCTTTTATTCAGCAGTACAAATATAATTTAGATATGGCACCCGGCAGAGATCAACTCAGAGCCATGTCCCAAAGGGATAAAGAAACCTTCAAGGAGTACGCTCAAAGATGGCGTGAAATTGCCGCCCAAATTTGTCTTCCTCTTGAGGAAAAAGAATTGACAAAAATCTTCTTGAAAACATTAAGCTCGTTTTATTATGACTGAATGGTCGCCAGTGCACCCAATGATTTTATAAAGATGGTAAACATGGGGGTACGCCTTGAGGAAGCAGTCAGAGAAGGCTGGTTGGTTAAGGACTCAGAACCATCTAGCAATACTAAAAGATATGGGAGTGCATTCCAAAAGAATAAAGAACAGTATATCAGTAATATCTCGCAGGGTAAGGAAATGCGAAGGTATCAACCTCGACAGGTGGAAACAGTATCTACTGTTGTCAGTCCCACGCCGATTTCGGCATATCAACCACAGGTTGCCCAGTAACAGTCAAATCAATAACCGTATCAACAAAGGCAGCAACAGCCTCTTCAGTAGGCTCACTCGCAATACAATAACAATAATCATTTTCCACGATCACCAGGGTTTGACCCTATACCAATGTTATATGCAGAATTATTTCCACTTTTGCTGGCCAAGGGGCACGTTCAGACCAGAACTCCTCTCACAGTACCGGACAATCCACCTTGTTGGTTCAAAGCTGATCAATCTTTCCCTTATCATCAAGGAGGACCGAGGCATAACATTGAGAATTGTCTCAGCTTCAAATCAGATGTACAAAATCTCATCAGAAACGGAGTTCTATCTTTCAAAGATACGAATCTAAATGTTCAAACGAACCCGTTGCCACAACATGAAAAAGCTTCAGTAAACTTGATAGAAGAAGAACCTAGTGGCAGTTATCAAATTCATGATATACGCCTAATGGGAACAAATCTGATAAAAATGCATTGCAAGAAAAGTGGGTATGGCCATGTGCCATCTCACAATTATCATCAATGCGACATTTGTTCCAAGAATAATCAAGGGTGCATCATTGTACAAGCAGCTCTTCAAGAGCAGATGGATCTAGGCTGGATCCAAGATCACAGAGTTCATGTAATAAATATGGCCTATCAACATCCGTACATTGTTCAAAACCATGACATCCGTGCGATGAACGTCAATCTAGTGGCAATGCACTCAAGACAAAGTCAGTATCATAATTTGCCACTGCACGACTACAACGTTTGCCACATTTTCTCAAAGGACAACCAAGGATGTTCTTTTGTACAAGAGGCACTTCAACGTCAAATGGATCTTGGATGGATACAAGACTACCATGGAGGTAGTAATCACCAAGTCAATATGGTTTAGATTTTCGACATTCGCTTAATGAATACCAGCTTGGTGGAATTACATGCCAAGCAGTCCAGACTCAGATAAAAGTCACCACATAACTATCCAGACTGCAAAGACTGCTCCTAAAACGATCAAGGTTGTGCGCTTGTTCAAAGAACTCTTCAACATTTGTTGAACCACTGGTGGCTTCCAGTCTATCAGGATGGAAGTACGCATCAAGTTAGCATAACCAATGAAAATCTAGGTAGACAATAAAGCTGTGATGTCCACTTAATGGAAACTGATTTAGTAAAAATGCATTGCATACAGAGCGGGTACGGCCGGGTGCCACCTCACAATTATGAACGCTGTCAAATATGTTCGGCAAACAACCAAGGATGCTACATAGTACGAACAACTCTCTAGAATCAAGTGAACCACGGAGAAACTCAATTGTGTCTAAATTCCATATCCATCAACATGGTGCAAGGGAGCCCAGGGCAGTACACAGTTTATAACGTTAAAAACATTGAAACGTCATTGGTTAAATTTCACAAATACCTATGCGGACTTGATTATTTTGGTACGACTCACCACGATCATTCGGCTTGCAGCAAATGTCGCAAGAGCCGACATGGTTGTCTCCTTGTTCAAAATGAGATTCAAGAGTTGTTGAACAAAAGAACCATCACAGTCTTCAATGAAATAGAGCCTGTTAATTATGGAATTAACGAGGATGTTTTCACCATTATCCCAATGCTCAAAGAGCCAAAGCACTCAGGAATCCCTTTCAATAGTGGAAAACTTTCCAACAATCCTGAACTAGAACTAATTGAGTCTAATTTTGAAAGTCGAAAGACCCAAACAACCCCTTTGGTCATCTACCTGCCGGGACAATACCATACAAGTCAGAGAAAGCTATTCTATACAAATGTGGTGCGACCATAATAGAAGATGGAAAAGAAATTCCACTACCATCCATTGTCAACATTGCTGATATCAGTCGAGTCACCCGAAGTGGTTGAATCTTCAACAAAGGAGTTGGAGAACCTGCAAAAGAAAAGGAACCTCAAGCTAAAGTTCCTAATCAACGAATTGGTCAATCCGGCACCACAGAGCCTGTGAAAAATAACAAAGAAATGTTAAGACTCATCCAGAGAAGTGAATATAACATTGTAGATCAATTATTACAAACTCCTTCTCGAATATCTGTTTTATCTCTCCTACTCAGTTTAGAAGCTCACAGAGAAGATCTACAGAAAGTCTTGGAATAAGCCTTTGTAGAACAAGATGTGGGAGTGGGTCAATTTGACAACATTATTTCCCACATCACTTCCTGCAACAATTTGGGTTTAAGTGATGAAGAACTTCTAGAGGAAGGCAAGAATCATAACATGACACTCAATATCACAATCAGTTGCCAGGATGATGCTTTAGCCAGCGTACTGGTAGACACAAGTTCATCCTTGAACATCATGCCAATATCAAATTTGGTACGACTATCTTTTCAAGGTACTCCAATGAGAGGCAGTGAGATCATCGTCAAAGCCTTTGACGAATCCAAGAAAACAGTTATCGGCGAAGTCGACCTTCCCATAACCATTGGTCCCCACACTTTCTAAGTCATGGACATCCAAGCAGCATACAGCTGTTTATTAGGACGAACTTGGATACATGAAGCAGGGGCAGTCACTTCGACACTTCACCAAAAGCTGAAGTTTGTCAAGAATGACAAATTGGTCACCGTATGCGGATAACAAGCTTTAATTGTGAGCAACCTATCATCATTCTCATATTTTGAACCAGAAGAGGTTATTGGAACCCAATTTCAAGCACTCTTTGTAAGCAATGAGAATCATCAAGAAAAAGGAACGCCGATTTCCTCATACAAAGATGCTCTCCAAGTATTGGAAAGTAGTAACATAAAAGGATGAGGGCAAGTTGTGATTCCTGTTGATAACAAGACAAGAAAAGGTCTCAGTTTTTCTCCAGCAGTTACCAAGACTACAAAAAAGGATGAAAGTTTTTGTCCCATTCAAGACTTCTTCCACAATGGAGGCTTTCTCCACCCGATTTCTCAGGAAGTCCATACCAACGAGGAGAATAACTCTTTTGATACGGATGTAGAGTGGAAATCCTATTTCAACGATGAAGGATACATATCTCAGGAAGAAACATACCTGTCATTTTGCTCTCTGAAGCAAAGTCCCAGATATATACGAAGATCAGATGTCAGAATGATCTACGGAGATTGCGATCCCGAGGGATGTCGTGCTCCACCCAACTCCTTGGAAGAAGATACTCCAATGAAAGACAATTTTGATTACAACTCATATGATCCCATGGATGATTTGCCCATCTGGAGACCTTACATAGAAGATTCAGGGCGAAAGAGTCAGCCAGAGAATGCATATCTGCTGAATGACCTTAAGAAAAATCCACTTGTTCTCCCAGAGTCATGGGAATCCTACCAAGAAAATTCTGAAAATTCCGAAAGATATGTTGATAAAATTGCTAGGATTGTAGGACAAATATTCATCAACTTCGCATTCCCTGAGGTCAATGCCATTGAAGAAGATGACTCATCTATCCCCTCAGAAACTTGGGATACCTTGGGGCAGCCAAGCGGCAAGTACGACTTCCTAGTAAAGTACACTGATCCCGAAAGCTCTCGCATCAAATAGAAAGACATCAAGCCAACAGGGTGGGGAGATCCTCCTGAGAATGAAAAAACTATTGAAGATACAATAGAAGAGTCCTCTTATGATAACGTTGCATGAGAAGAAGACTCTAGTAATCCAACTCCACCAGAGATCAGTGTTATTACTGAAGAGAATCCTGGAAGAAAAATACCTGATTTTGTGATCCATAGAGGAGTTTGTCACGATTGTGTCACGGTTGATGTCCCGAATATCGTTTATAAATCGAAGTAATTGTCTCGTCTTTGTTTTAACCTTTCACTTTTCCCGAGTGAAAGGGATGTTTGATAGGGTTTACTTTTCTTTAAATGTCCCTCTTCGCTTCACCCAGAGCGAAATGGTTTTTTGTTTTATAGGGTTGTGTTTCAAGAATCGAAAAATCATGAATAAATAATGTCATTCTAAATTTATGCATTTATTGCTATCTTCACTTTTCGCTTTTTCAGAAAATGGTAATCCTAAAAAAAAATAAATAAAAAAAAAGCGTTTTTCAAAAAATATACACTGCACACACTTTTGCATCCTCTCTGTCTTTTCTGAAAAGAATCATCACGTTATACAGATTATTTGTTTTAAAACCCTTTGAAACATGCGATCCAATGCCTTCTCCCAACTTTGAGTTCCCGGTATTTGAAGCCGAAGAAGAAGACGAAGAAATTCTAAATGAGATCTCTCGACTACTCAAACAGGAGGAAAGGTCCATTGAGCCCCACAAAGAGCCGTTGGAAATGGTTAATTTGGGTTCAGAAGAAGAGAGAAAAGAAGTTAAGTCCAATTGTCAAAGAAGGCTTGATTGGGTTACTTAAAGAGTTCCAGATGTGTTTACTTGGTCCTACCAAGACATGCCAGGGTTGGATACCAACATCGTGGAACATCACTTACCACTAAAACCAAAATGTCTGCCACTCAAACAAAAACTGAGAAGGACTCATCCAGATATGGCAATCAAAATTAAAGAAGAAGTGCAGAAACAGATCGACGCAGGTTTCCTTGCTACCTCAGAATATCCTCAATGGTTAGCCCACATAATTTCAGTTCCTAAGAAAGACGGAAAAGTCAGAATGTGTGTAGACTATAGGGATTTAAACAAATCAAGTCCGAAGGATGATTTTCCCCTACCACACATTGAAATGCTAGTTGACAGCACAACAAAATTCAAAGTATTCTCCTTCAAGGATATATGGATTCTCGGGCTATAATCAAATCAGAATGGTGCCAGGACACATGGAAAAAACTTCATTCATCACCCCATGAGGCACCTTTTGCTATAAAGTAGTGTCGTTCGGTATGAAGAACATGGGGGCAACTTATCAAAGGGCTATGACAACTTTGTTTCACGACATGATACACAAAGAAATTGAAGTGTATGTCGATGACATGATTTCCAAATCTAAAACAGAAGGAGAACATGTAGAACACTTATCGAAGTTATTTCAGTGTCTAAGAAAATACAAACTCTGCTTGAATCCCAATAAGTGTACGTTCGGTGTTCGTTCAGGAAAACTCTTGGGATTCATCGTCAGCCAGAAAGGAATTGAAGTTGATCCCGACAAAGTCAAGGCCATTCAAGAAATTCCTACTCCAAAGACTGAAAAACAAGTAAGAGGATTTTTGGGACGCCTGAATTATATCTCAAGATTCATATTCCTCATGAGCGCGACAAGCGCGTCAATCTTCAAACTACTCAGAAAGAACCAAAGTTGTATATGGACAGAAGACTGCCAAAAGGCTTTTGACAACATCAAAGAATATCTGCTGAATCCACTTATTCTGTCTCCTCCAGTGGAAGGAAGACCACTAATCATCTACTTAACAGTTTTGGAAGACTCCATGGGTTGTGTGCTTGGCCAACATGACGAGACAAAAAGAAAAGAGTCTGCCATTTATTACTTAAGCAAGAAGTTCATGGACTGTGAAACTCGATACACTGTGCTCGAGAAAACTTGTCGAGCTCTAGCTTGGGCAGCTAAATGTCTTCGCCAGTACATGATTTGTCACACTACTTGGTTAATCTCCTAAATGGATCCAATCAAGTACGTCTTTGAAAAGCTTACTTTAACAAGAAGGATTGCCCGTTGGCAGATGTTGTTGTCAGAATACGACATTGAATACCATACTCAGAAAGCCATCAAAGAAAGTGTTTTAGCTAATCATTTGGCTCATCAACCAATTGACGACCACGAATCGATCAGATTCGACTTCCCAGATGAAGATGTAATGTACCTAAAAATGAAAGATTGTGATGAACCGCTACCAAGTGAAGGGCCAGAGCCAGGATCCCAATGGGAACTAATATTCGACGGAGCTGTCAATGCTTATGGAAAAAGAATTGGGGCAATCATTATTACCCCTCAGGGTACTCATATTCCTTTCACCGCCCGATTGGCATTCAAGTGTACAAACAACGAGGCTGAATACGAAGCTTGCATCATGGGTCTTAAAGAAGCCATTGACTTAAGGATAAATAACTTGGATGTGTATGGAGACTCAACCTTGGTTATAAATCAGATCAAAGGGGAGTGAAACACATATCAACTAGGATTTGTTCCTTACAAAGACTACGCAAGAAGGTTGTTACCCTTCTTCAACAAAGTTGATTTTCATCACATTCCTCGTGAAGAAAACCACATGGCTGATGCACTAGCTACTCTATCTTCCATGATTAGTGTGAGTAGATGGAACGACATACCAAAGATTGACATAATGCGCCTTGATAGGCCCACTTACATATTTATAGTGGAAGAAGTCATCGACGACAAGCTATGGTACCATGATATCAAGTGTTTCCTTCAAAGACAAGAATATCCTCCCGGGGCATCAAGAAAAGATAGGAAGACCCTCAGAAGATTAACTGACAACTTCTTTATGAACAATGATGTACTCTATAAGAGAAACTTCGACATGGTTTTGCTCAGATGCGTAGACAGACACGAAGCAAACATGCTGATGAAAGAGATTCATGAAGGCTCCTTTGGCACTAATTCCAAAGGACATACAATGACAAGAAAAATTCTGAGAGCAGGATATTATTGGCTGACGATGGAATCTGATTGTTACAAGTACACGAGGAAGTGCCACAAATGTCAGATATACGTCAACAAAATTCATGTATCGCCAACGCGTCTCAAAGTTCTTTCTTCTCCATTGCCTTTTTCTATATGGGGAATCAACATGATTGGCATGATTGAACCTAAAAACTTCAAACAGACATTGGTTCATCCTGGTAGCCATTGATTACTTCACCAAATGGGTCGAAGCAGTATGATATACCAATGAGACCAGACAAGTAGTGGTCTGATTTATCAAAAACAATCTCATCTGCCGTTATGGCGTTCCAAGCTAGATCATTACTGATAATGGATCGAACTTGAGCAACAAGATGATGAAAGAATTATGTGCAGAGTTCAAGATTAAACACCATAACTCATCTCCTTACCGACCTAAAATGAATGGAGCGGTAGAAGCAGCTAACAAAAATATCAAGAAAATCATTCAAAAGATGGTTGTAACTTACAGGGATTGGCACGAGATACTACCCTTTGCTCTTCACGGTTATCGCACATCCGTCCGCACCTCAACAAGGGCAACCCCTTTCTCTCTAGTATATGGCATGGAGGCAGTACTCCCCATCAAAGTAGAGATGTCATCAATGAGGGTATTGATGGAAGCCAAGCTAACAAAAGCTGAATGGTGTGAAAGTAGATACGATGAACTGAAACTAATCGAAGAAAAAAGAATGACGACTTTAAGTCATGGGCAGTTATATCAACAGAGAATGAAGAAAGCATTCGACAAAAAGGTTCGACCTCGCATATTCAGAGAAGGCGACCTCGTGCTAAAAAAGATCCAATCATTTTTTACTGATCCCAGGGGCAAATGGACTCCGAATTACGATGGCCCCTATGTTGTAAAGAAAGCCTTTTCATGCGGTGCCTTGAGACTCACAACCATGGACGGAGAAGAGTTTACTTACCCCACAAATGTGGATGTAGTCAAGAAATACTTCGCCTAAATAAAAAAAAAGAAGAAAAAAAACGTCTTGGTGGACTAAGAACCTGAAAGGGCGGTCCAAGTAAAAATTAGAGACATAAACAATAATCATCCCGATGGATTGAAAACCTGAAAAGGCAATATAGGAAAAAATAAGGGATTGATGGCAAGTAACTGCATCCAACTAAGATTGGATCTTCAGAAGCAATGCCATCTATCAAGAATCCTCAATCAAAAGTCACCTTCAGCCGAAGCTCAAGATACTCAGAATTCAAAGTTGGTAGAAGGATAGTGGTTGATATGTCTCAATGTAGCCCTTTTCCCTTTAAATTACCATTTTATAAATTTTGTAATTCTCCATGGAATCACGCATTTGGCTGATTACCATTCTATTAATGAAAATTTTGAGCCTTGTGCCCTTTGTTTATAATTCTCATTTTATTCTGCTATACAAAATGACATTTTGATATGATTAACATTCTTGAAACACAAAAATGAATGTACTTTTGTTTTCAAATTTACTCCTGCTTTCAAAATAAAGATGGCAATTACCTTTTGATTAATGAACGCAAGAAGAACATTAATAGTTGCTCCAAGAGCAATCAAACTTCGAAATACAGATTCACATTTCTCCAAAAGACAGATCTTTTCAGCAAGACGGGTATGGACGTTTCACTCATCATCCCGGGTAGAGTTCTTAACTCTGAGAACCAATGTTTGGTTTCTATCCCTAGCAGATTTGTACCTCCAAAAACCGGAACAAACATAAGAATCCCTGTTCCCAGACAGAAGTATTACTTTCAAAATCTCCCAGATTGGCCGAGTATCCAATTGTACTTATCGTCAGCCCGTATGTCGTGTTTGTTTTGCCAGCATAAGAATTTCATACATACATCATGCATAATTGATTCATATTCATGTTCATTTTGCATCTCATACTTCAATCACTTTGGTCGCGTTTATCCCCAAGTGATAAATGTCTTCTCTCCATTAGAGTCATCGATTTTCCTTTTCACACTTGGATAGGATAAAATCCCAGTTTGCGTTTTTCCTCATCAGGAAATGTATCGTCTAAGCAATCTCTCTCCAGTGTATTCTAGGATTGAAATTGGTCTTCGACCACTTTGATAACTTGAACCTCTGAGAAACCAGAGAACATTTGGAACTTCACTCTTCGCCACTGAAGATAACATTTTGCTTTCTTGGATTAAAGAAAATCCCCTGCGGAAGCTTCTCAACAAAAGACTCTTGGCAATACGGACATCACATCCTCCAAGGAGTCTCTACCAATCGGCAAAACCAAGAAATTTGTTCTTGCCCTCATAGATTTCCAAATTAAGTCGACAAATGGCAGTCTCCCCCCGAGAAGTTTGTCCTACTTTCAAGAAAGTCATCAGCACCTCAAAATTGAGTTACATCACATGACGTCTCTCTGAAAAAGTCTCGAAGGGAAGTGTGATATAATTTCTCTAGCAAATGGCATCTCCAATAGAGGAATTTGCACACCTCTGCAGTTCAGACAACTGGTTATCTCCAGCAAGTCTGACATCAAATCTTTTTCATCAAATGGAATCTCCCCAGTAAACCTCGGCAAGAATTTTGATAAAAAACCATCATAGATGAAATTCATTGTCAAGAGAAGAACTC
Source organism: Lathyrus tuberosus (assembly GCA_022829125.1). Taxonomy (NCBI): domain Eukaryota; kingdom Viridiplantae; phylum Streptophyta; class Magnoliopsida; order Fabales; family Fabaceae; genus Lathyrus; species Lathyrus tuberosus. The sequence continues at coordinate 3,406,490 of JALAZF010000179.1, forward strand.
GACAAGAAGAAACTAAGACCAGTTCCATGGCTGAAGACCAGGATCGAGGGGAAGTTTATTTCAAAAGAAAACTGAGACCAGTTCCATGGCTGAAGACTAGGGTCGATGGGAGGTTTATTTCAAAAAGAAACTGAGACCAGTTCCATTGCTGAAGACCAGGATCGAGGGGAGGTTTATTTTAAAAAGAAACTGAGACCAGTTCCATGGCTGGAGACCAGGATCGAGGGGAGGTTTATTTAAAAAAAACTGAGACCAGTTCCATGGCTGAAGACCAGGATCGAGGGGAGGTTTATTTCAAAAAGAAACTGAGACCAGTTGTAACGCCCCAAAATAATTAGGATATTTATTTAATTAAGTTATTATAGATATTCGTGAGTTAGGTGAATTTTGGTGGAATATTTTGATACCTGATGACCTGTGTTGTGGGGTATTGATGATGTTAAGGGGGTGCTGAGAGTATTTAGAAGTATGTGATGTGTTAACAATATTTTAGTAATAATAATATGATTATATGATATATTATCATTATTATTATTATTATTATTATTATTATTATTATTATTTTAAAATAAAAGGAATGGCTAAGTGGTAATTGTGCGAGGATAAGTGAGGACGAAGTTGGGAAAACATATTAAGGGTCCTAAGGGTATAGTGGACAAAAAGGAATTGGAGAGAAATGAGAAGTCATTGTTGGTACGATTATTTTGGGAGAACCGCTCTGAGGAAAAAGGAGAAGCAGAGCTAGAGCCTAGAGACATCAGAAGAATCTTTATCTAAGATAAGGGTGAGAATTCTTTAATCACTGAGGGTTGCATAATCTTTGTATGAGGGTAGATAAACTTGTATGATCATTCCTAGGTGGTTGTGTTGATTTTGGAGATTGGGGGATTTTGTAAGTCAGAGGTTTGAAAAGAGGAAATTGTACAATTGATCGGTTGATGTGTGTTAATTTGTGTTTATATGAATTGTTGTGGTTGTATGTGTATGCTTGAGTTATGTTTGTGGTGTTAGAATGTGTTATAATTGATGAGAATTGATGATGTGATATGTTGAATTTCGTTTACCATGAGTATGATAATTCTATTTTGATTGTTGATATGCTTTCCTCCATTGTTGGGTTTTGAGGGTTGGCACATAAACATGAAGGATTGATGATTTTATGATGTATGAATGATGGGAGGATCTACAAATATGTATTTTAGGTTACTTATAATTGTGGAATGAGGTAGGATTTCGAATTCTGAGTTTGGGGGTTTTTACGGAATCGAAATCGGAGGTCCAGAAGGCCTCCAACACTGAAAAATGCAGAAGTCTGCATTCTGCAGGGCAATGGCGAGTGCCTTTAGGCTTACGGCGAGCGCCGTGATGCCCCGTCGCAGCCAGGCAACTTTGGGTCCAAATACGATTTCGATCATAACTTTTGATCCGTAAGTCCGTTTGAGGCGCCGTTCGAATCGTTGGAAAACTGGTTTTATGTACTTTCTGTTAAAACTATTTTCAATGACAGAATTCTAACTATTGGACACGTTGTATATGTTTCCGTGTATGTTTCGACGTGTTGAACCGTGAAATGTGGAATTCGGTTGTGCGAATGCGCGTCGTTGTTGTGGATTGCAATGTTTACATGTTTGAGCAGGTATATGCTGTATGTTGGGCAGTCGTGAGGTAATGTATTGGTGATATGCTTGTTATATGCCTTACGTTGTTGTTGTATGTTGTTGTTGAGTGCAATAGTTATTGCTTATGATGTTGTATGATGTTGTTGTTGAGTTATTGTGGCATACTGTGTAAATATAATGGTTGTTGCTTATGATGTTGTATGATGATGTTGTTGATTAGTTATGGCATGTTGTGTTGTGGCATAACTTGTAAATGCAATGATGATTGCTTATGATGTGGTATGATGTTGTGGTTGAGTGCATAGCATGTTGCATAAGTTGTGTGATAAGCTGTGTGCCCATGTGGGGTGTGAGCGTCTTATCCGGATTCTTTGAAATAGAATTGTGTTGGTGTTGTTGTTGTTGTTGAGGTAATCGTGTGCCCATGTGGTGTGTGAGTGATTACGGATGATCGTGTACCCATGTGGGGTGTGAGCGATCACGGATGTCGTATGCCCATGTAAGGTGTGAGCGTCTATTATGAAATCTCGACGGGAATTATGACCATGAAATAGGGGTCGAATTGGTACCACATGCATTGAGCCGAGTCCTAAGTCTCATTGCATTGCATTGTGTCGTGTTGTGATGCATAAAATTGTATGCCTGTATGGACATTCGTGTTGTGTTGATGTTGTCGCATTTGTGTGGATGTTGTGTTGTTAGGGTGAGCCGTATAAGAATTATGTTCTTTTATAAGTATATTATGCTTTTCTTATGTGATTTTGAGAATCTCACCCCTTCTGTTTGAATGTTACCTCCACGTGGGTAACATGCAGATACGCAGGAGTAGTTCGGAGTTGGAGTTAGCAAAGACGAGGTCTTCTCTTTTATGTCATCGAGGCGCGTCTGCTTTGGTTGTAACAACGGGTTGTCGGAACGCTTAGAGTCCTTTACCTTGTTATGTGTTATTACTCTTTTATTTGATGATGTTATGTATGGTTGAACATGTTTCAGATTTCGTTGAATTTCCGCTACTGTAGAAATGTTTAAATACTATGTTTTAATTTCGATGTTGATGTATTACTTTTAGTATGCATGAGAAGTTGAATAGTTTAAAGTAGCACCTAAATCTATGTGTGTTATTTTTACTCTGACATTTTGTTATTAATTGTCGTGGGAGTTTAGGGTGTTACACCAGTTCCATGGCTGAAGACCAGGATCGAGGGGAGGTTTATTTCAAAAAAGAAACTGAGACCAGTTCCATGGATGAAGACCAGGATCGAAGGGAGGTTTATTTCAAAAAGAAACTGAGACCAGTTACATGGCTGAAGACCAGGATCGAAGGGAGGTTTATTTCAAAAAAGAAACTTAGACCAGTTCCATGGCTGAAGACCAGGATCGAGGGGAGGTTTATTTCAAAAAGAATCTAAGACCAGTTCCATGGCTCAAGACCAGGATCGAGGGGAGCTTTATTTCAAAAAGAAACTGAGATCAGTTCCATGGCTAAAGACCAGGATCGAGGGGAAGTTACACCTTTTTCTGAGTAACGTTACTTAGTAAAAGAAGATGGATGAGAAAAAGCAGCTACCATTCATCCACAATCAAAATTTCGGGTATTTTGATATTTAATCCTCTTTTACCATGAACGTCCGAATATCTTCACCTTTCGCACCTTCAGGTCCAAGAAGATTAAATAGGGGCATCTGTCATATCCTAAATTTTGACCACAAGATTTCACATCATTGTGCAAATCATCACCACAATATGTATGTATCTTCATACCCCATCAATCCTCTCAAGGATTGCTGAATGTTCACTCTAAGCTAAGAATTAGAGATTGAGCCCTCTCAGAGCATCCAGGAAAATGATGAATCAAGAATTGACATGATCTTCAACTTGTCAAACCTCTCAAATATACACGAAGGATCAAGAGGTCTCCTACATCAAGAATCAAGCACAAAATTGCAACATTTCAAGTTGATCAAGCCTCAAGATCACCAGTGTCACCAAATTAGGGTTTTGGTCGACCAAGACTTCCAGAGAGAAATTTTCATCTGGGCATGAGCCAATACTTCAACATATAATTCAAGAAACTCAAAAGAACCTTATGAGTCAATTCATAAGTTCAACATAACCTCAGGGGATGCCTTTATCAAAAACTCAGGAATTAGGGTTTTGACCTAATTCAACCCTAAGTTGACTTTTGGAGCAATGCATGAGCCAAGACCTCAAGACATACTTTAAGGACCTCAAATACATCATATTGATACATTCACAAGATTGAATTGATTCAAATAATTTTGTTCATAAGCAATGCAAAGATTCAAATTCCTCTGGACCACAAACTAGGGTTTTTGAGAAAAAGTCAACCCTACCTTTGACTTTTGACCAAAACATGATCTCAAACCTTGGGACATGATTCAATACACTCAAAAACACCTATGGAATCCATCCATTAGGTTCAATCTAGCCCAAGGACTTGATTTCATAAAGGATCACAAAATTCAAAATTCATCTAATACAAAAGTCAACTGTGATCAAAACCAAGTTTGACTTTTGGAATTTTTTGACAAACATGGCTTCTTTAAGCCAAGAACAATGTTAAATTGTAATTTGGATCATCATCAATCAAGAAAAATCAAGAAAAGTGAGGTTACTTGCAAAAGGGGCAATCTTAAGAAACTTGAAATTTCACCAAGTTATGGAAAAAATGATTTTTACCCAACTTTGCAAGACCATAACTTGTGATCCAAGTAACCATTTTCTCACATCCAAAGCTCAAATGAAAGCTCTCACTACATACTATAAGATTGTCAACTACACCACATTCAAAATCTTCATGGATTTTAAGTTATGGATTGATCAAAATCACAAATATTAAGAAATGAACATTTTTTGACACTTAGTGAAAATCTGTCAAGTTTTTTAGCTTTGAACCAATATTGAAAGGATGCATTTAGTTAGCATGAACCAGCATATATCAGTCCAATTGAGTCAAGATTTATTAAAAAATCAGAAGACCTAAAGCTACAAAGATCAGCTCAAGTCAATGGCTAGAGGAGACTTAAGGTACCTTAGCATTCAAGTCATGTTACATGACAAAACCCATTGGATAATAGCATGCTCCCTCATCCATTCAGTATTCCTCAAAAAACAAACTTCCTCTCCTATAAATAAAGGCCATTTCTGATGTTTCAAAACACACCAAAACAATATCAAAGCCTTGTTTTCTCACTTTCCTTCTCTTGCTCCTAATTCAAGGTTTCAGGGATCAAACTTGAAATTCTCAAAACCAGAGCTTGAACCACTCAAGCAACCATCCAAACACTTCATAAATCATCCATTGGAGGTGTTCAAACCTTCACTTTTAACTCACAACACCAAAATCAGAAAGTCAACCATCAAAACCTCAAATTTTGACTTTTCTACATTTTTCAAGCCATGTCATGATTCAATCACTTTCAAGGGCAAACAACACTTCAAAAATTTTCCAAACATTACCCCTAAGATGTTCCAACAAGTGTCCCTCAACTGTAACACCAATTGAGGGAGTTACCATTTTGGTTACTTTTGCCACTTTTGCAAGAAAGAGCCAGTTTCTGATCCAGAGGTTTCCAGTTGATTTTGATCATCCTACAAGCTTCTAAGGGGTCTATTAAGAGTGTCCAAGGCATTATATTACTTCTGTCACAAGCATCTTGAAAGTTAGCAAGTGGAGCTTCAAGAGGTAAGTGCATAACAACTTGAACTTTGTGAAATATGCATTCCTTTGATGTACATTGATCATGAACATGTCATACATATCATATTTGTTGTGTTTAAACCAATTCTCCATGCTATTATTGCTTGTATGAAGTTGTGACATAGAACTTGCAAATTTTGACCTATTTTGAAACCACTATCGGGTTTTAAAAGGTAGGCAATTTTAGAAAATTTCAAGACCACCATTGGATTCCTCATGAAATTCTAGGTGGGATCCAACTTTATTACATCCATTTTCATGGAGAAATAAGAAAGTTATGGCCTTCTTGCAAGAGGCACAAAATCAGGCCTCCTTGGGCAAGGGCCAAGCCATGGCGCCTTGGCCTAGCCTAAAAACGCGTCACCCATATGTATTTATGGGGTGGTTTTGATACACGGATGTATCACCACCCCAGTGGTAGCAGCATGTGTTTTCAAGTGTGTTTGGTTGGAGGGCGTGGGTTCAACACCCACCCATGCCATTTTCCAATTTTTTTTTTCATATTTTATTATTTTTTAATATTTTTCATATTTATTTTCAATAATTATATTTGTTAATCAATTTTAAATATTTAAAAATGATTTTTTGCACAAAAATCACTCACACATTAAAAATATTTTATTCACCAAAAAATCACAAATTTTTTTTATTTGATATATTTTTAATTATTTTTAAGAATTTTATTTTAATTTGTTTTTAAACATTTTAAATAATTTCTTTTTCTTGATTTTTCAAAACCAATTTGATTTTTAACCATCATGTGAATAAAACCTTATTTTTCAAAACCTTAAACATAATTCACAACATGTTTATTGAATTATTTGATATTTTTTATCATTTTAAAATTGATTTTCCCTTTTAAAAATACAAAAAAATAGGAATTAAGGTTTCCTTTAAATTCAATCTTTCAAACTTCATTTCAAAACTAATCGGCCTTTAGTAGAGTGTAAGACCCAAACCCCCTATGTATATAAATAATTTTGGGCCTCTACTATAGTATAAGTCCCACAACGTCTGTCGGTATCGCAGTGCGATCTTTGTTTTCAAATTAAACATGTGGGTCTCTCCTTGAGTATAAGCCCCAATCTTTTGTACATAAACTTTGTTTTAAATAATAAACAACCTCTATGGGCCTCTCCTTGAGTTGTAAACCCCATATCTCTATTTTCAAAATCATTTGTCTGTTTTAAAACTGGTACTAAGACGGGCATTATTACCTGTGAAACTGCTCTTAGACCACTTGGGTCTCTCTTTGAGTTATAAGCCTCAAACATTCTTTTCTTTTCATTCAAATAACAACAACTTTGTTTTAATTTAAATTCAAATCCAAAGTTTTCTCAAAACTTTCTTCAATTTCTCAAACCCTAATCAAATAGTTGTAATCAATATAAGCAATCACAATACACTTGGGCCTCTTTTCAGAGTGTAAGACCCAAGACCTTTTCAATATAATGTGTCATACCGCAAATTTTGACCACCAAGATTTCTCATCATTATGAGGATCATTACCACAATATGGATGCACCTTCATGCCTCATCAATCTCCCAAAGATAGTTGAGCATCCACCACAATCAAGAATTAGGGTTTGGGATCTCTCAAAGCATTTAGACAAAAGATCAATCAAGAAATGACATGATCTTCAACTTGTCTAACCTCTTAAAACATCCAAAAATGATTAAGAGGACCTCACATCAAAAATCAAGCACACAGTTGTGACATTCCAAGTGTTTTAAGCCTCGAAACACCCGATGTCGCCAAATTAGGGTTTTGGACGACTGAGACCTCCAGAGTGAGATTTTCACAAGAGGATGAGCCAAGACTTCAAAACATGACTCAATATGCTCAAAATAACCCTAGGGATCCATTTGCAAAGATGAATTATCCTCGGAGGATGCATTCCTCAAAAGTCAGGAATTAGGGTTTTACGCGCCGAACCGCTCCGAAGCCAAAAGTCAAAACATGACTTTTTTGGTAAAAATGATCCTTATGAATCATGTTTTCATAAAATATGACTTATAATTTCATTTGAACAAGAATTGATCAAGAAACCAAGATAACTTGTAAAAGGGGTAATCTTGAAAAATTGAAAATTTTTCTAAGTTACTAAATTTGAATGATTTTGGTACCAACTTCCAAGGATCATAACTTGTGATCCAAGCAGCTATTTTGAGTGATCCAAAGCCTGATTTGTAGGTCTTCCTACATTCTACAAAAGCTTCAACTACCTCAAACTCCAATTCTTCATGGATTTTATGTTATGGAGTGATCAAAATGACAAAGTGAAGAAAATGACACTTTTTCAACACTTAGTGAAAATCTGCCTAAGTTATCAGCTTTGAACACCAATGTTCATGAGGATTTTTCAATGGGATCCAAATAGTTTCAAGACAAACTATGACCACACATGGATTGTACCATATGAGGGCTCTTTAAAAAGTACAAGAGCCTCCCATAACTCAACCTGAGCAGGGAGATATGATCCCCTCAAAATCACCATTTCCAACTGTCTTGTATAAGGCAAAATTTGGTATTTTGCTCGATTCGGCAAAATCAGACAAATTCAAGCCTTGTCATCCATTTGAACACATCAAAGGATGAAATCAAAGGGGAATGATCCCCAAGCCTCCCAAGTCCAAGAATCTACATATAGCCATAACAAACCTAAAAAGCCTAAAAAGTGCCAAGACTCGAATTTTGTTTCAATGCATTCAATTGATGCATCAAGGTGGCATGAACTGAGGCAAACTTAACTAAATGAGTCAAGCCTTATCTCTGAACCAAAAGACCATAGGCCTGTGCTCTAACCTCAAGTCAATGGCTTGAGGAGACTTGAAATTCCATTTGATCACCGTTGGCCACAGACCCTCTGCAGTTGCCACACACTATTGCTGCCAAAACAAACTTGACACACTATTAATAGAGCTAATTTGTGATCAGTTTGAGTACACCAAAGCACCCAAACTGATGCTTTCCTCAAAATCTCCCTTTCACTCCAATTTTGCCTTCTAACTCAAGTCACTATCGGGTTTTGAGATTGAGAGTGATTCCAACCAAACCAATCACACACACACACACCTCATAAACATCATGTATGAGTGATCCATAACACAAAATCACATCTGGAACATCAAACTCACAAAATCACTAGCCAATTGCTCAAGTTCTTGACAAAGTTGCAGTTGAGGTACCATAACCAGTTCTAGATCATTTCAATCCACTCCAAGCATTCAAACACACTCCTTGGCACCTAAGGAAGCTGTCCAGATCATTGGAACCTAACTGCAACACCTCCATCATCAAACTCGATCACCAGCTTCAAGAGGTAGGCTTGAACCCTTCAAACTCTATGATTCATGCATCATGAATGAATTTTTGAGTTACCATATTGTTTATGCATGTATGTAGAGTAATAACCCTCAATCAATTGCCATGAATCCATCGTGTATGGAATTTCATTGTGTTCATGCTGAAATTAGGGTTCTTGAGGTTTTCTGTTGATTTCTTCCACCATACTTAATATAAATGCAATTAAACTATATGGTTGTGATCCTTGTTCAAAAACGAACAAGATTGGTACTTGAATCGTGCAAAACCATTGAGAAATCATGGAGAAAAGGGAGAAAATGCAAATCTGCAGAAACAGGACACGTGGGCAAGAACTTAGTGTTCTTGGCGCCCTTTTTCAAATTTTTGAATTTTTGAATATTTTGATATTTTTGTTAAATGATTCAAAAATTAATTTCTCTCTGAATATTTTGATATTTTTGTTAAATAATTCAAAATTCACAAAAATGTTTAAATATTTTATTTTACAAAAAAATCTAATTTATATTATTTTTTTAATATAGTTAGAATTTTTGTAATTAATTTCATTTTATTTGTTTTAAAACATTTTTTTAATGAAATTCCCCACTTTGATCTTTCAAAACCAATTGAATTTCAAACTTTCATGTGATTAAACATGATTTTTCAAAATATTTTTCAAAGTATACAATTTGTTTTTGAATATATTTGATATTTTATCATTTATTATTTAAATTTCCTTTGAAAAATGACATTTTTATTTAAAATTAGGGTTTCTTCTCGATTTTAAATTTTTAAACACTTGTGGGCCTCTAATAGAGTGTAAGACCCATCCCTTGTAAATAAAAACCTTTTTTCTGGGCCTCTGTCATTGTATAAGTCCCAATGTGTTTTCAAAACCACGGCGCGATCGCCGTTGTCAAGCAAAATCATCTGGGTTCTTTTTTCAAACTTGTGGGCCTCTTAATAGAGTGTAAGTCCCATCCCTTTGTACATAAACATTTTTGGGCCTCAGTTATTAAGGATGGCAGACAGACCCAAACCCGCGGGGCCCACCCGCACCCGAACCCGAGTCAACGGGTGAAAACCCGAGTTGACTGGGTTCGGGTTCGGGTTCGGGTTCGGGTGCCACCCGATATTTCGGGTGCGGGTTTGGGTAGTGTAAAACCCGCGCCCGAAACCCGAAACCACACCCGCTATATATATATATATATATATATATATATAATTTCAAATAATTTCAATGTTGTTGTTGTTGTATTTTTGTGTTTTTGCTACGGGTTCGGGTTTGGGTGGAAAAACCTGAACCCAACGGGTGTGGGCGTGGGTGTTATTTTGCCACCCGAAAATCTTTTGGGTTTGGGTTCGGGTTCGGGTGGTGATTTTGGGTGCGGGTTTGGGTAGTGTGAAACCCGCACCCGACCCAACCCGTTGCCATCCCTATTAGTCATTGTATAAGTCCCAGTACGATAAAATCTCGGCGCGATCGTCGCCCTTCAAAAAAAAAACCATCTAGGCCTATCGTTGTGTTATAAGTCCCATTTCTTTTTTTTTCAAACACTTTTGGGCCTTTAAGAAAGTGTAAGACCCAACCCTCTTTTGTAGATAAATAATTTAGGCCTCAGTCGTTGTATAAGTCCTAGTACAATTTTCAAAACAACAGTGTGATCACTGTTATTTCTGGGCCTCTCCTTGAGTTGTAAGCCCCATCTCTTGTACAAAAATAAACTTTTGGGCCTCTAATAGAGTGTAAGACCCAACCTCTTTGTAAAAAACATTAATTTGGGCCTCAGTCATTGTATAAGTCCCGATACAATTTTCAGCTCAACGATACGATTACTGTTTTTCATATGGGCCTCTCCTTAAGTATAAGCCCCAATCTTCTTTTCAAAAACAACTTTCCCTCTTGATTTAGGTTCAAATTCATAGTTGTTATCAACACTTTCTTTAATTTCTTGAACAACTAACCATACAACTGTTACAATGGAAGCTTGCTCGCCTATAAGTTTTAAACAACTTTCTTTTACATACTTGCACACACACACACACACACACACACACACACACACACACACACACACACACACGCGCGCGCGCGCGCACACACACACACACACGCACGCGTGCACACACACACACACACACGCGCGCGCGCACACATATATATATATATATATATATATATATATATATATATATATATTTGTTTGTGCTGGAAGCTTGCTCACCTGTAAGTCCTCCTACCCTCTTTTTACATACAATATATATTTCATCTGTAAATATATGCTTGTATATATCTGCTTAGAGTTTTCCCCGACAATTAGGTCTAAGATTAGATAAAGCCAGTGGTCACTCTTTCAACAATCAAAACTAGTTCCCCATAGGAATTCCAGATACAATCTTGCCTCCTCTTGGGCTTATACAATATGGAACAAAGAGAAATGCATTATTCCCGGTGAAACTTTTCTCAGACTGTCACTATTAGAAAATTATCAAAAGAAATTCATTTCCCCAGAGAGGATTAATTCCCGGTGAAACCTCTCTTGAATTTCTTCAAACCCTATAACCGTTCACTAAAGAAAAGATTATTCCCGCTGAAACTTTTCTTGAACTTTTCTTAAGTTTGGACCCACAGACTTCCTAAAAGCATCCCATCCTCCTCTTGGGCTTTGTACAAGGACCCTCCGGCTTCTTAGAAGTTCTTATGCCTTCTCTTGGGCTTAATACAAGGACCCTGAAGACCTCTTAAAGGTATAGGACATAACTTAGTCATCCTTTGTTAGAGGAATCTTTCCGAAGAGACAAAACATCAAATTAATTTAAGGGTTGATTCTCATCCCTTAAAACACCTGGCTCCTCTTGGGCATCATACAAAGAAAAACTCTTCCATACCAGTTGACCCGGACAGTCTAATCTCCTCTTGGATCTAAAAGACATTCTCAAGCTCCCTACAAACATAGGAAAAAACACTGGTCATTTAACCAATCACCAGTAGAGTTAAAACCCTCACAGGATCTAAAACTCAGTCTTTCATCCTAAATTCCCCCAGCTAGGGTCAACTTATCATCAGTATAACACTATCCCAAATAAGAACCTCAAGGCTTCTGATACCTCAACTCTTCTATAAATCCTCAGCAAGAGTTGATTCCCCATTTTGGACCTGCCTCTGGATCTCAATAATCCTCAGCAGAAGCCAACCTCCTCTTAGGCTTTGTATAAAGATTTTCCTCAGCAGATTTAGCTTCAAAAACACTCTCTTATTGAGTCAATCACCCTTTTCAAAAGCACTCTCTTGTTGAGTCAATCACCTAAAAGCACTCTCTTGTTGAGTCAACCCTTTTTCACCCTCAATCTTGGGCTTTGTACAAGACACCATATAAACACTCTCTTGTCGAGTTAGCCATCTTTTCAGCCTCAATCTTGGGCTTTGTACAAGACACCCACATAAATATCTCTCTAGTAGAGTCAGTCATAACTTTCAGCCTCAATCTTGGGCTTTGTACAAGACACCATATGAAATCTCCCTAAGTAGAGTTAATTCTCTTTTCAGCCTCCTCTTAGGCTTTGTATAATGATTTTCCTAAGTAGAGTTAGCCTCAATCTTGGGCTTTGTACAAAAAAAATCATACTCTCTAGCTGAGTCAATCCCATTTTAGCCTCAATCTTGGGCTTTGTACAAGAAAAATAAAACCTTTCACCAGTAGAGTCAAAAATCCATTTTAGCCTCAATCTTGGGCTTTGTATAAGACAGAAAAAATATTTCCCCGGAAAATTTAACTCTTAGCCTCCTTTTAGGCTTTGTATAATGATATCCCCCAAAGAGTCAGTCTCTTTTTTAGCCTCAATCTTGGGCTTTGTACAAGACATATTAAACACTCTCTTGTTGAGTCAGTCTTTTCTAGCCTCCTCTTAGGCTTTGTATAAGGACTTCCCCAGTGGAGTCAATCAATCTCTTAGCTTCAACCTTGGGCTTTGATCAAGGCAGATACAAAAACCAACATCCCCTCAGAGGAAATCAAGAACTCTCTGCAGGAAGATAATTCTTTGTATATCACAATCTCAAAACAGATAAAACAAAACAAACCCTAATCCCAGATAACTGCTGTAAGTGGCACACTTGTTGATTCAAAAATTCAAGTTGTAGTCCATCTCTTATCCTGGTAAATCCTCTCTTTTATCTAATTGCTGTAAGTGGCAAGCCTCTAGATTATTTACATCCACGCCACTATCCCTCTCTTAGCATGAAAGACTCCTAAGAAAAAATGGCATTGCTATACACTGAGTTACAGTTTTCTCCTTCAGGACAACACCCCTATAAAGGAAATTATGGAATTGTTGGATTCACATATCCCAGTTAAAGTAATTCTCCTTTATAATCAGTCATCCAACAGTTGTGATAAACAAACGAGATGTCTCCCTTTAGAGATGACAAATTCTCTCTCCGTCAAACCTTTTAGCTTCAATCTTGGGCTTTGAACAAGACACAAATACTCAACCTTTTAGCTTCAATCTTGGGCTTTGAACAAGACACCAAACATCTTTTTCCTCCCATAGAAATAGGAGGAACTACGATTGCTCTGATTTCCCTGTTTTCTTTAACGGGAATACGTAGGCATAAGATTGTGAAATCTTAGCGAGCACACTAATCAAAAACTTTAGGTCCAGTACCTTCACACTAATCAAAAACTTTATGTCCAGTACCTTCACACCAATAAAAAACTCTAGGTCCAGTACCTTCACACCAATAAAAAACCTTAGGTCCAGTACCTCACCAAAAACAACGGAAAACCCGAAATCAACAAAAACTCTCTCTCTCAAACACTCCTAAAGAAGAAACTTTCCCAATCAACAGATAAACACCAGTAAGTAGAAAGCAGTAAGGAAAATTGCTAACAACCTGTGGATAACCACATATAGGATGGGTAATTGACAACTGTGTAGCACGAGTTTTTGCGTGTTTGCGAAACACTTCGCTTTGGGGTACTACAGTTCGATTCATTTTTTATCCTATTGAAGCTGATGAAGGAAGGGAAATAGATGTCTCCAATTAACCCTGCTTGCATACTGAGTTTGAACAGATGACAGTTGGTTTACAGATGCTATAAATATTGCGGGTCTCTCTTAGGTTATTTTGTTAAAAAAGACAGTGTTTGGGCTATTGGTAGGATGTTAGGACGAATGCTTTTTGATTGATGTATGAAGGTACGAGATTTTGGGTTTTTTATTAGTATGCTCGCTAAGATTTTTCAATCTTATGCCTACGTATTCCCGTTTAACGAAACAGGGAAATCAGAGCGATCGTAGTTCTTCCTATTTTATGGGAGGAAAAAGGTTGTTTTGGTGTCTTGTTCAAAGCCCAAGACGTGAAGCTAAATGTGGTTTGTATCTTGTTCAAAGCCTAAGATGTGAAGCTGAAGGATCTATTTGTATCTTGTTCGAAGCCCAAGATGTGAAGCTAAAGGGTTTTGTCTTTAGAGAGAATATGTCATCTCTAAAGGGGGTATGTTTGTCACAACTGTTGGGTGACTGATCATAAAGGAGAATTACTTTAACTGGGATATGTGAACCCAGCAATGCCATAATTTCCTTTATAGGGGATTTTAACCTGAAGGAGAAGACTTTAACTCAGTTTAGAGCAATGGCATCTTTCCTTAGGAATTTCTCATGCTAAAAGAGGACAATGGCGTGGATGTAAATAATCCACAGGCTTGCCGCTTACAACAATTTAGATGAAGAAAAAGGAGTTGTTGATGTTTGTATACTGTGAATGAGGCACAAATTTTGATGCTAAAGGGTTGATTGACTCAACCGAGGTTTTCTTATACAAAGCCTAAGAGGAGGCTATTGACCCAACAAGAGGGTGTTTTCAGGTGTCTCGTACGAAGCCCGAGAGAAAGGCTAAAAGGGATTGACTCAACAAGAGAGTGCGTTTATATGTGTCTTGTACGAAGCCCAAGACGGAGGCTAAAAGGTTTTAATTCCACATGAGGGTCTTTTATACTCAACAAGAGAGTGGTTTTGTATCTCGTACGAAGCCCGGGATGGAGGCTGAAAGGGAAGTGACTCAACAAGAGAGTCTTTTATACTCAACAAGAGAGTGATTTTGTATCTCGTACGAAGCCCGAGATGGAGGCTAAAAGGGAAGTGACTCAATAAGAGAGTCTTTTATACTCAACAAGAGAGTGATTTTGTATCTCGTACGAAGCCCGAGATAGAGGCTAAAAGTGGATTGACTCAACAAGAGAGTCTTTTTATACTCAACAAGAGAGTGTGAAAAGGTTAGCTCCGCTGGGGAGAATCATTGTACAAAGCCCAAGAGGAGGCTATTGTGCTGGTGACTGTTTCAGTTTAGTGACAGGTCCATTATGTTGGATAAAGAGAAAATCAGTTCTTATGAAGATTAAAGGTAAGGTTGTGCTTTGGAATTGATCAGAGGATAAGAATTATTTCCTGTTCTTTAAGGAAATGGAAAATCCAAAGGGTATTGAGACTGTCCAAGTCTACTGGTGTTTGGAGAAATTGATTCTCGGGTAGTGAATGATCTTTGTATGATGCCCAAGAGAAGGCTGGTATGTTAAGGGATTAAGGTCAACCCATTAACAGGTCTGACACTTGACTCAGAAAGACAGCTCTAGCAAATTGATGACTAGGTTATGTTCCTATACCTGTAGAGGTCTCTGGGTCCTTGTATTAAGCCCAAGAGAAGGCACGAGAGCTTTTAAGAAGCCGAATGGTCCTTGTACAACGCCCAAGAGGAGGCGGGGATGCTTTTAAGAAGCCTGTGGGTCCCTAAACCCCGAGAAGTTTAAGACATGCCATTCACCGAGAATAGATCAAGCTAGGAAAGTCCGAGAATTTGGAAGAAACTTAAGAGATGCCATTCACGGAGAAAAGATCATCTCTGGGGAGTAAAGTTTCTTTGACGATTTCTAAGGGTGACAGTCTGAGAAAGGGTTCACTGAGAATGCTGCCTTTCACGTCTCCATATTGTTTAACCCCAAGAGGAGGGAAGACTGTGTCTGGTAATCCTATGGGGGATCTAGTTTTGTTTGTATTTAAGAGTGACCAACAGGCCTTTACCTAGTGCTAGACGTAGTTGCCGGGGAAAACTCTAAATAACTATACTAGTATTACAAAGTGGATATTTGACAAGTATATAAAAGTTTGTGAAAGAAGACTTACAGTGAGCAGCCCCACAATACAGTTATATATATATGAAAGCGGATAAAGAAAGCGGGTAAACACTTACTCGGTTGTAGAGCTTCCATGCTGTTTGGTTAGTTTGTTCAACATAGAAAGCTTTGATAACAATATTATATTCAAAATCAAAAGAGAAAGTGCTTTGAAAAGATTGTTGGGGCTTACAGCTCAAGGAGAGGCCCAAGGTTTTATCAGTGATTGCACTGTTGTTTTGAAATTGTACAGGGACTTATACAAGTGACTGAGGCCCAAAAAGGTTTTCTGTACAAAGGGATGGGTCTTACACTCTCTCAAGAGGACCAAAAGTGTTTAAAGAAAAAGAATGGGGCTTATAACACGAGGGTAGACCCAGATGATTTGTTTTTTTGAATTGGCGATCGCGCCGAGATTCATTTAACATACTGGGTCTTATACAATGTATTGAGGCCCAAAAAAGTTTTGGTTAAAAGGGGGTTGGGTCTTACACTCTAATAGAGGCCCATGGTTTATTTTTGTACAAGTGGTGGGGCTTACAGCTCAAGGAGAGGCCCAAAATGGTTTTTGTTTGAGAACGACGATCACGCCGTTGTTTAAAAAATGTACAGAGGGACTTATACAATGAGTGAGACCCAAAAAGGTTTATGCACAAAAAGGGTTGGGACTTACACTCTATTAGAGGCCCAAAGATTAAAGATGGGTCTTATAACTCAAGGAGAAGCCCAAAGATTTTTGTGAAAAAGGTGACGATCGTGTCGAACCTTTTGACGGTATCGGGACTTATACAATACAATGAGGCCCAAAAAAAGTTTGTATTTACAAAGGGTTGGGTCTTACACTCTACCAAGAGGCCCAAAGTGTTTGAAAAAGATTTGATGAGGGTTGAATTGATCAAAACCCTAATTGGTTTTCAAAATATATTTTAATTGAATAAAAATTCAATTAAAATGATCAAAATTGTTAAACATGTGGAAAAAAAATTTTGATCTTGGATTAATGTTTCAAAAATTATGTTTCTATTCACAAAATGATTGGAAATCACTAAAATTTGAAAAATCAAGAGGGAGAAAATATTTTAAATGTCAAAAAATAATTAAAATATTAATTCTTGACAAAAATATCAAGTATATGAAATAAATAATATTTTTGGGATTTTTTGGGAAAATAAAATATTTTAACATTTTTGTGAATTATTAAAAAAAGAATCAACTCAAAATCATTAAAATTCAGAGAGAAGTTAATTTTTGAATCAATTAAATAAAATCACAAAATTCAAATATTTGAATTTTCAAAAAGGGCGCCAAGAACATGGCAAGAACACGCGCCACCCTCTGTTTCTGCATATTTGCGTTTTCTATCCAATCTCACTGAATACTTGATGATATCATGCAATCTACATATCAATCTACTCGTTTTCATCTCACGATCATGTCTATGGTCTTTAATTTCATTTATTTTAAACATGGAATAAGAAATCAAAGAGAAACCTCAAGAACCCTAAAATTTGCATGAAGGTTCAGAAATTCCATACACGATTCAAACAAAGCAACTGATTGAGGGAAAACACTCTATGCATGATTATGAACATATGGCCAAATTATTGCGCAGCAAAAAATGCATGGATCATAGAGTTAGAAGAGCTCATGCTTACCTCTTGTAGCTGGTGATCATGTTTTGTGTTAGAGGTGTTACAACTTGATCCCAAGGATATGGACAGCTTCCCTAGGTGATATGGAGTGTGTTTGGATGCTTGGAATGAATGAAAATGATCTGGAACTTGAGATGGTACCCCAACTGTAAATCTGTTAAGAACTTGAGCAATTGGCTAGTGATTTTGTGATTTTGGTGTTCCAGATGTTGTGTGAGTGTTTGGATCACTTCTATATGATGTTTATGAGGTGTGTGCGTGATTGGTTTTGTTGGAATAACTCTCAAACTCAAAACCAGATAGTGACTTGCTTTGGAAGGCAATTTTGGAGTGAAGAAGGAGATTTTGAGGAAAGCATCTGTTTGATGGCTTTGGTGTACTCAAACTGATCACAAATGAGCTCTATTTATAGTAGAACAAGTTTGTTTTGCAAGGAATAGTGAATGGCAACTGCTGCATAGGTTTGGCCAATGTTGATCAATGAGAATCCAAGTCTCCTCTAGCCATTGACTAGAGGTTAGGGCACAGGCTGCTGGTTCCCTTGGTCTTGGATAAGTCTTGACTGAATTCAGTTGGAAATGGCTCAGTCCATGCCACCTTGGTGCATCCATTGAATGCTCCAAAACAAAATTGGAGTCTTGTCCCCTCTTTAGGGATTTCTAGGTTTGGCATGTTATTTTTAGTTCCAAGGACTTGGGAGGCTTGGGATCAGAGTTGGTTCCTCCTTGGTCTCCCCTTGAGGTGTTCAGATGGATAAGTGTGTTTGTCATTTGCACAAATTTGGCAAATCGAGCAAAATACACAAATTTGCCTTGCTTTGACAGTTTTCAGCAAGGCATGTTGCCATTGTCATATCTCATGGCTCAAGTTGAGTTTGGTGAAGTTCTTGGTCATTTTGGAAAGCCCTCATATGATACAACAACTGTTTGATCATAGTTGGTTTTGATACTTTTTGGATCCAAGTGAAAAATGCCCCTACATTTGGAAAAAAGTAAGACAGATTCTGACTTAGTGAAAATTTCACTAAGTGTTGGAAAAAAGTGACATTTTCACTTTTTGTGATTTTGATCATTCCATAACTGAAAATCCATGAGGAATTGGAATGAGTTATGTTTGAAGCTTTTGTAGAGTGCCATGAGAGCTAAAAATCCAGCTTTGGATGGGGAAAATGGCCTTGTGGTTTAGGAGTTATGATCCTCCAAAGTTGGTACCCTAGCCACTTCGTTCCATAATTTAGAAAAATTTCTAAGTTTTTATGGTTACCCCTTTTACAAGTTATCCCACTTTTCTTGATTTTTCTTGATGAATGGTGATTCCAATCACACATTAAATCATTTTAGGGTTAAGGAACCATAATTATGAAAAATCTCAAAAACTCAAAGTTTGACTTTTGTGCACAGTTAACTTTTTATCAGATGAATTCCAAACTATGCGATCCTCTATGAAATCAAGTCCTTGACCTAAATCAAACTTGATGAATTGATTTCATAGGTGTTATAGTGTGTATTGAATCATGTCCTAGGGTTTGGGAGCATGTCCTAGTCAAAAGTCAAATGTGCAGTTGACTTTTTCATCAAAACCCTAATTGTGGTTCAGATGAAACTGAAACTTGGTGACCAAGCTTCTTGGATAAATCCATTATTGCAAATGGATCAATGTAGTTTATTAGAGACCCTCAAATCCTCTCTTGAGGTCTTGGCTCATGATTCGTCCCAAAAGTCAACTTAGGGATGAATTCGGTAAAGAAACCCTAATTCCTGATTTTTAGTGAATGCATCCCCTGAGGCTAAATTGACTTGATGATTGGGTCCATGAGGTTCCATGGAGTATTTTAGGTTATGCTTTGAAGCATTGGCTCATTTCCAGAGGAAAATTTCCATCTGGAGGCCCTGGTCGACCAAACCCTAATTTGGTGACACTAGCGATCTTGAGGCTTAATCCACTCAGAATGTTGCAGCCTTGTGCTTAATCCTTGTTGTGGGAGTCCTCTTGATCCCTTGTGGATGTTTGAGAAGTTAGACAAGTTGAATATCATGGAATTCCTCGATTGATCATTTGTCTAAGGCTCAAAGAGGGCTTGAAACCCTAAGTTTGATTGTAGTGGATGCTCACCCATCTTTGGGGAGACTAATGAGGCATAATGGTCCATCCATATTGTGATGAGGATTTTCCCAATGATGGGAAATCTTAGTGGTCAAAATTTGGGGTATGACAAACTGCCCATTGTATAACCTGACCCCGAACTCCCCGATCTCTTTAAAGCATTTGTTCAGTTAAACATTTGCGTGCAAGGTTAGTTTTAGATAGCTTACCTTTCCTTTCCAGCTTCATAGGATAAATAAGAAATCAGAAAGTATCACCCCACTCCTACCATTGCGGTGAGGAGAAACCTATGGCGATAAGGCGGTCGCGTCACCGACAAAAATCGCACGCTACATAATGCATACTTGTTTATATACCTGTTCATTCACTTACATGTATATACTTTTGCATATCTGTTTAAGTTTTGAGAAGTGCAAATTGTACCTATTTTTTTATATAAGTTTTGTTGCACTTATCGTTACTTTGTGTTAAAATTGGTTGAATAAACCCCACTTTATGTGTAAATATGTTTACTTTACGTTTTCGTGTGTATATTGCATTTTCTTGTAAATATCATTGAGTTTAATTGATTTTATCTCATTTTTGTAGGTATTCCAGCAATGGTATTTTTCCATTTTTGTATAGAGCATTGAATAAACTTTCCAGCGCATCAAACCGGGCGAAAAACGGAGTTACGGTTCAAAAGTTACGAATAAAACAATGCAGATTTTTTGCTGTCTCGTGTGCTGCGCCCCTGCAGCGCCGGACGGTGCAGAGGCACTAGAAAATTGAATAAATTCCAGTAGTGTTCTAATTTTTGAGCCAGTTCCTTAGCAGGGCCGGGAGGTGCAGCGCCGGGCGGTACTTCTAGTGACGGGCGCTCCAGAACAACACTGGAACTTGCAAAATAAGCCACCTTTCGCCGCCGGGCGCCCCAAAATGCTGTCGGGCGAAACTTTACGGACAGAAACACCATTTAAGGCCAAAAACACTATCTTTTGAGTATGGTTTTGGGTTTTTTTGCTCCCAACTCCATCAAACACATTCTTGAGTAGATTTAGCTTGGAAACAACACATGGAGTGTATATCTTGACGATCTGGAGTCGAATCCACTTCAATCAGAATTGACAAACCGTAAGATTTGTGTTCTTCTTCCTTCCTCTCTATGTATTCTTCATTTTTTGGGGTTTTGTATGTAAGTTTATCTTGATTGTATGTATATTTATGGATCTTTGTATAAAATCTCTTTTACAACTCTTAATCGATGTCATCTTTGCTTTACTATCTATTTTACTGGGTTTGATTCGCTATAGAAATATACTTTTCGAACTCGACCTAAGATGTATGTCTATTGGCTGTGGGAAGCGGTCTAATATTCACGTGTGTGTATCGATTCTTAATGCTCCGTGTTGTTGAGTTGCGCGAGACATCAACTCCGAGAGAATGCGGTAGATCTCTTAACTTTTGCGTTAGACATAACCTCTTGTTGTGAGCGATACGTGGGGATTTTGACGAGTGATTTAGGTTGCGTGCATTTGATCCATATATTTTTTAATTCTTGATGGGTAGATTGAAATACAACTCCTGACTAGTTTTATCGCGTCTTAAGAATGTATTTATTTTATTGTCTTATGTTTTTCTTTTTGTACTTTTATTCGAAACCACTCAAACCCAAACTCATAAACGCGAGAGACTGTCGAATGTCATTCTTTCCCCCGAACCGATCTCTGTGGACACGACATAAATCCCGGAGGGAATTCTTTCGGAAAATAAATATTTTTGCTTACTTGCCCTATTCCGCAACCAACAAAATGACGCCGATGTCGGGAATCGGTTTTGATATTGAATCGCATTGCGATAGTTTCTTTGTTTTTGAGTTTTGTAGATATCACACATATTGTATATTTTCACTTGTTTATATTTATACTTATATATTTTTAATGTTTGTTCAAGTGTTTGGTTAGGACGCTTGCTTTTGGTTGCGCGGTGAGGCATCACCATGACATGAAGGAAGGAAGTTGCTAGCTAAGCACAGTAAAGGCGTCGAGCTTACGACGTAAAACAAACATGGTGTATTCTTTTCTTTTGATGTTGTTTAGCTTAGGTAGTGTGGTGAACATTCATTAAACAAGTTGTACTCGTATTTTTCGTAAATTCTCAAATCTTCACTTTACAACTTGTTTAATGAATTTTCTACCGGTTTTTCAGTTTGTTAATATTAATAGTTTTTGTGTTTGTCAATGAAATAGATTTGAATAGCTTGAGGAAATTTGGTCATGTTCCGAGTTTGATCGTTTCAACTTGAGGATGTATGGTAATGATATTATTAAGTTTTGTACACGTCCAAGGTATGTGTTTATCGCTTTCTAGACTTTAGCATATTCATGATACTTAGGCATTTTACAAACTTCCATGCCATTCATTCTTTTGTATACTTGTTCTTGTTGTGAATCACTTTAGTTCCCACCCATTTTGTGAGGAAGCCTCCTATTGTTCATATATGCACGGAGTACCAACATTCTTGTTCTAACTGGATTTTATTATGCTTAATCTTTTGTTTGTGTTGATTATATGAAAGCATGAAAAGGATCAAGGCATTTTGTTTCATTTTGAGCACAACTACCTAGCCAAATAGTCATTCATCTTGTGAGAGTGTGATCTTTCGTAACCCCTTTGAGCTTTTTGATCCATGTTTTATTTGAACTTAATGCTTGTCTATGAGTATTTAGTTCACTTAGTTTTGAATGGATTTTGATTTTACTTGA
The DNA here is from genome assembly GCA_022829125.1 of Lathyrus tuberosus. NCBI lineage: Eukaryota > Viridiplantae > Streptophyta > Magnoliopsida > Fabales > Fabaceae > Lathyrus > Lathyrus tuberosus. The sequence goes on from JALAZF010000179.1 coordinate 3,428,805, forward strand.
ACCCTCAACTTTTTGTGTTGTTGTATGAATTTTTACCTTGCCTTAGAAAGTAGGGAGTATTCACATGACGATGTAGTTGAATTCAAGTTTAGGAGAGAATGATTGTTTACTCATTGGTTGTTTTTTATGAGGATGAAAAAGAAAAGAAAAAAAGAGAAAAATATGAAAAAGAAAAGAAAAAAGAGAAAAATATGAAAAAGAAAAGAAAAAAGAGAAAAAGAAAGAAACATAAAATCCTTGAAAAAGGAAACAAAAAGAGTTCAAATAATTGTGCTAAATAAGTATTGTTGTTTGTGTAACACTTGGGATGAAAGAAGAAGTTTGATTGAAATTTTGTGTTTGAACTTTTGTGAGTTGATCACTCCCTTAGGTTTAGGCAAGTTTTTGTTTCGATTAGCTTTAGGAATTACCCCTTGTTTGTTTACCCGACCACGCTACAACCTTGAAAAGTCCTTGTGATTCTTGCCTTTGTATGTTTAATATGATTTTTGGATGGTTGCATAATTTAGTCTATTGTTTGCATGATTGTTGTGTGTGTGATAAGTACCTCATTTGGTGTTTTTCATCTACCGATGATTATTTTTGCTAGGTGTGATTCACATTTGAACTTGTGTTGTTTTAGGATGGTTTGGCATGATTTTTGTATTTTGAATTTGTTTCGTGACTATGTTATCGTCGTAGTTTAGTGGTAACTATTTACTTTGTGTGTACCGTTTTCATTTGAACCATTCATTTGTCCGATTTTCAAAACCTGTTGATTCGTGATTCTTTGGTTTTCACTATGTTTCTTTGAGTTGTTTGATTTTTGTTTGAGGACAAACAATTTTGTAAGTTGGGGAGAGTTTGATAAGTGCAAATTGTACCTATTTTTGTATATAAGTTTTGTTGCACTTATCGTTACTTTGTGTTAAAATTGGTTGAATAAACCCCACTTTATGTGTAAATACGTTTACTTTACGTTTTCGCGTGTATATTGCGTTTTCTTGTAAATATCATTGAGTTTAATTGATTTTATCTCATTTTTGTAGGTATTCCAGCAATGGGATTTTGCCATTGTTGTATAGAGCATTGAATAAGCTTTCCAGCGCTTCAAACCGGACGAAAAACGGAGTTACGGTTCAAAAGTTACGAATAAAACAATGCAGAATTTTTGCTGTCTGGTGTGCTGCGCCCCTACAGCGTCGGGCGGTGCAGAGGCACTAGAAAATTGAATAAATTCCAGCAGCGTTCTGATTTTTGAGCCAGTGCCTTAGCAGGGCCGGGCGGTGCAGCGCCGAGCGGTATTTCTAGCGCTGGGCACTCCAAAACAACACTGGAACTTGCAAAATAAGTCGCCTTTCGCCGCCGGGAGCCCCAAAACACTGTCGGGCGAAACTGTGCAGACAGAAACACCATTTAAGGCCAAAAACACCATTTTTTGAGTATGGTTTTGGGGTTTTTTGCTCTCAACTCCATCAAACACATTCTTGAGTAGATTTAGCTTAGAAACAACACATGGAGTGTATATCTTGATGATTCAAAGTCGAATCCACTTCAATTGGAGTTGACAAACCGTGAGATTTGTGTTCTTCTTCCTTCCTCTCTATGTATTCTTCATTTGTTGGGGTTTTGTATGTAAGTTTATCTTGATTGTATGTATATTTATGAATCTTTGTATAAAATCTCTTTTACAACTCTTAATCGATGTCATCTTTGCTTTACTATCTATTTTAATGGGTTTGATTCACTATAGAAATATACTTTTCAAACTCGACCTAAGATGTATGTCTATTGGCTGTGGGAAGGTGTCTAATATTCACGTGTGTGTATCGATTCTTAATGCTCCGTGTTATTGAGTTGCGTGAGACATCACCTCCGAGAGAATGTGGTTGATCTCTCAACTTTTGCGTTAGACATAACCTCTTGTTATGAGCGATACATGGGGATTTTGACGAGTGATTTAGGTTGCATGCATTTGATCCATATATTTTTTAATGCTTGATGGGTAGATTGAAATACAACTCTTGACGAGTTTTATCGCGTCTTAAGAATGTATTTATTTTATTGTCTTATGTTTTTCTTTTTGCACTTTTATTCGAAACCATTCAAACCCAAACTCATAAACGCGAGAGACTGTCGAACGACATTCTTTCCCTCGAACCGATCTTTGTGGACACGACATAAATCTCGGAGGGAATTCTTTCCGAAAATAAATATTTTTGCTTGCTTGCCCTATTCTGCAACCAACAAGTTTCCTAGCAGTTAGGCCATCCTCAGTTCACGCTTAGGATAAACAGTATGATACTCATAACATAGTTCAATAACTAGTTCCCTCATAGGAAACTCCCTCAATACAGTTTGCCTCCTCTTGGGCTTTATTCAATATGGAACTACGAAAGGCATTATTCCCAGCGAAACTTTTCTTAAGACTGTCAAAACTTAGAAACATATAAAAGAAATTCATTTCACCAGAGAGGATTAATTCTCGGTGAAACCTCGTTTGAATTACTTCAAACCTTAGAACTGTTCAACAAAGAAAGGATTGTTTCCCGGTGAAACCTTTTCTTGAACTTTTCTCAGGCTTGGACCCACAGACTTCCTAGAAGCATCCCCATAGCCTCCTCTTGGGCTTCATACAAGGACCCACATGCTTCTTAGAAGTTCCCCATTTCCTCCTCTTTGGCTTTATACAAGGACCCACAGGCTTCTTAGAAGTTCCCCATAGCCTCCTCTTCGGCTTCATACAAGGACTCTCAGGCTTCCTAAAAGCATAAGATAGATTCTAGTCATTTTATCAATACTTAAATCCCCAGGAGAAGTCAAAGTCTATAGGACATACAGAGTTACCATTCTAAGTCTCTCCTGTTTCTCAAACAAGGTGTAGCTTTCAATTTTAAAATCCCCAGCCAGGGTCAGATTATCACCAACAAGTCCAAAAAATTATCAGGGCCTCATGGCATCTGATAAATCAACTCTTCTCTAATCCCCAGTAAGAGCGTATTTCCCTTGGATTCCTCAAAACAATTTAGACCTTCTCCTGGATTTAATAAATCCTCAGAAAGGGCTAGCCTCCTCTTAGGCTTCATATAATGATTTTCCCAGTCAGCCTCAATCTTGGGCTTTGTACAAGACATATATAATACTCTCTAGTTGAGATAGTTTTCAACCTTTTTTTTAGTTTCAACCTTGGGCTTTGATCAAGGCACAAAACTATCATCTCCACAGATGAGACCATTGAGTCCTATCTGTAGGAAGATATCCCCTCTATGCATCACATTTCAAAACAAACAATCAATCAAACCTTTTCTCAGATAAATTACTGTAAATGGCACACTTGTTGATTCAAAATCCAAGTTGGAGCCCCTCCTTTATCCTGGTTAAATTTTCTCTTTCATCTATGTGATGTAAGTGACAAGCCTCTGGATCCTATACATTCATGTCAATGTCCTTCTCTTAGCTTGCAGAGACTTATAAAGGAAGATATGGCATTGCTGGATTCCACACATACCAGTTAAAGTAACTTCCCTTATAACCAATTACTCAATGTTTGTGATGAATAGTGAGATACATCCCTTTAGAGATGACAAATTCTCTCTAAGTCACTCCTTTAGCTTCAATGTTGGGCTTTGAACAAGACACAAACTTTTAGCTACAATCTTAGGCTTTGAACAAGACACCAAACATTTTCCTCCTTCCTTTGAGTATGAGGAACTACGATTGCTCTGATTTCCCAAAATCTCTTTACGGGAATACGTAGGCATAAGATTGCGAAATCTTAGCGAGCACATTAATAAAAAAATCTTTAGGTTCTGTACCTTCCCAAAAAACAATAGAAATCCCAAAAACAACAAAAACATTTACCTCAGCCTTCACAAGATAGAAACTCTCCATATTCAACAGTAAATGGATTTAAACAACTAAGCAAAACAACAGTAAAACATATGCAAATAAAGGCTCCTATAGATTACTATAGATACACTGGGTGTTAACAACTTCCCTTTGTATAACCAACCCCCGATTCCAAATCTCTTCGCATTTTTAGGGAAAACACTTGCACGCAGGGTTAGTTTAAGATATCTTCCCTTTCCTTTTAAACTTCATAGGATAAATATTAGAAATTTGAAAGTAGCACCAAAAGCGGTAGTGGTCGCGTCACGAAAACCGAGCTACACCTGACTCTGATAACGGAAAGGTGAGTTAGATCGATACTAATAGAAAGATGATGTTCAAAAATATTTAACTGAAGACTAATGAAGATTTGAAGGTTATGTGGAGAATATATCACTGTAGGCCAATAAAGGGAACGATCGAGTTTGATGCGACAATTTCTAGATTTGTCAACGACATAGTCAAGATGTTGAAATGTTCATAATCATTTAGCAGTGTCTAAGTTTTGTTATTTAACATTGTTTTGTTAAGTTATGTAATTGATTGTGTTAAGTTACGTTAATTGTAATGTGTTAAGATATGTTAATTGTCAAGTGTTAAGTTAAATTAATTCCGCAATAATGAAAGCTATAAAGTGTTATCTAATAAACTATATGATACAAATGTTTGAGTATTATACAAATAATATACAAATAATACAAAAATAATAATGTCTACAATGGTCCCCCATGAGCCACGTGTGCTACTTGTGATGTCAAACTATAAACCTCACCATCTGCGTTCACCAAACCCTTCAGGTTATCCATAATGACTAGTATCATCTGCAAATGTTGCATGTCACCCACACCATATGAAGGCAATGAAGGAGATGACACGTCATTGGAAGGTGCCCCAGCATCAGAAGGTCCAACACCATATGCATGCTCAACTGGTGGGATGACGCGGGAATGTGATACATTAAGGTATCACTCTAAGTAACCATTCATACATTACATAGGGAATCGAACCTCCATTATATGATCTACAATGGCACAAGCATAGTTGGCAACATTACCCACAAACCACCTTTAAATGCTCTTAGATGGAACAATAGGGACTGGTCATGGGATGTCCTTGACATACCCAAAATGGTGCATACACCTGTCAGGTAAGTGTCTAGACACTAAGGTCACCCATTATAGATACCAGAAAAAAGGGAAGTGTCATCAAAATCCCGATGTACTCTATGGTATGTATATCATATCAAGATGACATCGTCAATGGTTAGCGCATCAATCATCTTCTTGTACTCCAGAAGACCACCTGGGTGTGTATGCATGGCCTTCTATATTGTGGTATTTGGATCAAACTCTAGTGTTGACAAGGGTAGCTTCATTGTTAGACAGGAGTTGTGTATACTGTAGTCAAAGTCTGTTCGAGCATAATGTCGAAATATATTAACTTGTAATTTAAGTTAGCATTTCAAATTGAGCCTTGCTTCTAAGCCCAAATTATTAAGTTGACATGTATCCTAAGTTAGCTTAGTAGTCTATAAATAGACTAGTTCTCTCAGGTTGTTGAGAGGGGTTAATTGTTGGTATTCACTTGTAATCTTTGAACCCTTATTGAGTTAGTGAATAGTAAAACAGTTTTAACCAATTCTTATTCTTTTTCTTCCTTATTCTCTCCCTTTTGTAAAACATAATAGGGTTTCTTGTGTTTGTTCAAGAAACTCAAACCTTTTTCTCATATTTTGGTTTGTTCTTGATGACATCAATTCACAATAAACTGGTGTGGTGAGCGTGGAGGAGAAGATGCCGTCAACAAAGTATATGATTGATAAATTCACCGGTGTGAATGATTTTGGTTTATGGCGCTTGAAGATGCAAGCCCTTCTTCTTCAATAGGGTTTGTTAGAAGCGTTGAAAGGACCAGAGAAGATGGATTCTGCCCTATCAGAGAAGGAGGAGACAACGATGGTCGAAAAAGCCCACAGTGCCATTATGTTGAGCCTTGGTGATAAGGTTCTCCGACAGGTTTCAAAGGAGAAAGCTGCAGTTGGTGTGTGGACGAAACTTGAAGGTTTGTATATGATGAAATCGTTGGTTAATCGTCTCTACCTGAAGCAAGCTTTGTATTCGTTCAAGATGATTGAAGACAAAGCCTTGGCTGAGCGGCTAGATATGTTCAACAAGTTGATTCTTGATCTTGAGAATATCAAGGTCAAGATTGATGATGAAGATCAAGCGTTGTTGTTATGTTCTTTACCTAAGTCTCATGCTCACTTCAAAGAAACTCATTTGTATGGAAGAGAGTTGTTGACCTTTGAAGATGTTCAATCTGCCTTGTACTCCAAGGATTTTAATGAACGAAAGGAGATCAAGCCATCTCCTATTGGTGAAGGTTTGTCCGTTAAGGGGAAATTCTTGAAGAAAGATGGTAGGTTTGAGAAGAAGAAGGGTAAAGTTCTACAGAATTCTTATGGTGGTAATGCTCATACTATTAAGTGTTATCATTGTAAGAAGAAAGGTCATACAAGAAAAGTATGCCCTGATCGACTGAACAATCATGGTGGAAAGGATAATGGTAATGCAACCATTATACAAGATGGTTATCAATCATCTGATATTCTAGTGGTTTCAAGCAGAGACTCTAGAAAGGAGTGGATTATGGATTCAGGGTGTACTTGGCATATGAATCCAAACAAAGATGTGTTTGAAGAATTGTGTGATAAAGATGTGGACCAGTGCTGCTGGCAAACAACAAAGCTTGCAAAATTTAAGGTATTGGATTTGTGAGATTCAAGCTCCATGATGAATCAACTATTGACTGATGTCAAGTACATATACCTGATCTTAAGAGGAATTTAATTTCTCTTAGTGAATTCGACAAGAAAGGATATGTTTTAAAAGGAGAGAAAATCATCCTAAGGATAATGAAGGGGTCGAAGGAAGTCTTGAGAGGCGTGAAGAAACAAGGCTTGTATACTCTTAAGGGTGAGGTTATAAGTGGTTCAGCAGATATGGCATCCATGAAACCTGTGTCGAAGACTGGGATATGGCACAAGAGACTTTGCCATGTCAGTGAAAGAGGCCTGGTCGAATTGTCGAAACAAAATTTGCTGGGTGGTGACAAGGTCGAAAAATTAGAGTTTTGTGAACCATGTGTATTTGGTAAATCCTGTAGAATGAATTTTAATAAAGGTAAACAAATAACACATGGATCCCTTGATTACATTCATGCTGATCTTTTGGGGCCTGTAAGGAAACCTTCACACTCAGTTGCAAAGTATTTTCTATCCATAGTTGATGGTTACTCCAGAAATTTATGGGTATTCATCCAGAAGACTAAGGATGAAACTTTTGAAAAGTTCAAAAGTTGGAAGACTCTGATCGAAAACCAAACTGGCATGAAGGCGCAATGGAAAGCATTAAAGTTGATTCTTAGGTACATAAATGGGTCTTTGAGCCGAGTCCTGATTTATGGTGGAGCCTGTGGTGATGATAACAAAGTCAAAATTGAAGGATTTGTCGACTCTGATTATGTAGGTTATATGGATTCCATAAAATATAGTTTTGGATATGTGTTTACTATGTTTGGCATAACAATCAGTTGGAAAGCAACACTTCAGAAGGTTGTTGCCTTATCAACCACTGATGCAGAGTATATCGCCCTCACTGAAGTTGTGAAAGAAGCATTATGGCTTGAAGGTTTTTCTAAGGAGCTGAAACTTCAAGGTCGAGTTATCGCTATTAAATGTGATACTCAAAGCGCAATACACATGTAGAAGAATTTATCCTATCATGAGCGAACCAAACACATTAATGTGAGGCTGAACTTTGTCAGAGAGATAATCGATCGTGGAGAAGTCCAAGTGCTAAAGGTTTCAACTGATGACAATGTTGTTGATATGATCACCAAGACATTGTCAAGTAGCAAGGTTTTTCACTATATGCAGTTGATAAAGCTGCATTGATGAAAGCTAGTTTGTTTCCTCGTTACAGATTTTGTTCCAAGGTGAAGATTTTTGGTATTTGGATCAAACTCTAGTGTCGACAAGGGTAACTTCATGGTTCGACAGGAGTTGTGCACGCTATAGTCGAAGTTTGTTCGAGCATAATGTCGAAATATATTAACTTGTAATTTAAGTTAGTATGTCAAATTGGGCCTTGTTTCTAAGCCCAAATTATTATGTTAGCTTGTATCCTAAGTTAGCTTAGTAGTCTATAAATAGACTAGTTCTCTCAGGTTGTTGAGAGGGGTTAATTGTTGGTATTCACTTGTAGTATTTGAACCCTTATTGAGTAAGTGAATAGTAAAACAATTTTAACTAATTCTTCTTCTTCTTCTTCTTCCTTCTTCTCTATCTTTTGTAAAACCTAATAAGGTTTCTTGTGTTTGTTCAGGAAACTCAAATCTTTTTCTCATATTTTGGTTTGTTCTTGACGATATCAATTCACAACATATCTCTTGTCCTGTGTGGAGCCAACAGTTGTAGGAATAACCTGCCTCTTAAAAATGGAAGGGAAATGCTTGTATATCCAACACTTCACAAGAACATAGGTAAATCAACAAATGTCATAAATAAGAACTAAATTAATAAGAAATAAGAAATTTTAATACATGAAATAAACTCATATAACCGACAAGCTGTCTAGTTTCAAAAATAGTGGTCTCTCCAAGTGCAACATATAGAACAATCAATGCAGCACACCCTTTTGCCCATCTTACATGGTCAAGGCTACTAAACAACCACATGTATCTCACATCGATATATACACATGAGACTTATCGGGTAGGATAATACATCCTACAAGATATAGCACGGTTAATAAAGTAATCGTCATATCACCAAATAGAAGATGAAAGGAAGATGTCTTCTTATTCATCGCTCAACAAAGACTGACAATAGTGCAACTAAGAACCATCTCCCTGAACATTATGGCGATTACTTTAATGAAAATGGGGTTGCAATCATCAACTATCTCCTTGACCTTTTGTGGCATCTAGGCATCTAAGAACGTCTTCAGCTTCGCCCAGTGGGTGGGCACCTTCAGCGGAAATCGGTCCTCTAACAAACAAAGTAAGAAAGCATTAGTTATTTTCAACGTATCAATAATAAATAAAATCAAGTTCAAGATAACATATTTATACCTCTCCCCGCCATAATCTCAACACCATATGATCAGAAAACCCCGGGAGTACGAAACAGTCACTGCCCCCCCCCCCCCCCCCCCCCACCAAAATAAAATAAAATAAAATAAAATAACTCTCCATTAGTGTGTACAAACGACTCTATCGAAGCTGGGGCAGTCGCCTTCGTATCAGCCGAAAGAGTACCTCCTTTTCACCTGTAGCAAGTGCCTTTGTATCCATCAGAGTAGTGGCTTTCGTATCCGTTGAAGGAGTCACCTCTGTCTCGACCATCATCTGCCTGTTATCCCGACTCTATACATCCGCAGTTGTTGTCTGGACATCGTCAACAACCGCAACATCAGACTCATCAGCAAGATCCCGGGCTCATTCATCAGCTCTTGCTCATTTATGTCAAATATTGTGGGGTGTGCGAGCCTCCATAACCATCCGCCTCCTATGAGAAATGGTCGGGGTTACTCTCCCCGTTCGAATATGCGAGTCCTCGACATCATCTATCCTCACACGAGCCCTCGCTACAGCTATATCATGCTGCCTAGAAGCAATCGTCCCTTATAACCCTTTGTTCCTCACTACAAAGAAAAAGGATAAAATATGAACTGTCAAATTTTTAAAAAATCCTGAAATCAACATGATTTTCTAGATTTTTTAAAAATATCTAGTCAACCGTCTCAAAACTTTCTATTACCATTTTTTTCAAAAAAATTGGTATGTATATATATTTTTATCGAAATTTTTAAAATATCTGATAAAGCACATGCATATTTATCAAATATTTTAAAAAATTCAATAAAATGCATGAGAAATATAAGTTTTTATCCTCTTTTAAAATATTAGGATTATCTCTTTTAAACTTTACCATTAAAAAGTTTTCAATTTTCTTTCCAAAAAGTTATTGTTCAAACTTAAAAAATCTGGAATAGACAAAACAGTATAGTTGAATTGGTTTGTGATCAAATTCGTTTAAAGAAAATTATTTCTTCGGCATAATTCACGTAATTGAAAATGTAGTATGTGATTTTTTTTTCCGTTTATTTAAATAAGGTAGATTCCGCATACATTAAAAATGCAGTTTATTGCATTTGGCTTAAACAATTAACTTTTTTAATAAATTGGTGCATTTTTGTTTTTTTGTTTCTGTAATTTTTTTAAAATAATTCTCAAACATCAAAATCCTTTTAATTTTATTTTTAATTTTGCAGAAAGTTTCGTAAAAGAATTTACAGATCTTCCTGCTAATATTTATTTCAGAAACTAAAACTACGAGGAAAATAAATAAAAGCACATCCTAATTCAACGAACCTTCTTAAATTTTCTATTTGGTGTTAATTTTCGACAACAATATAAAATTAACATGTATTAGCTCCACTGCTTGAGATCAGTGGTTTTACGTTGGTGGAGTTGGCCTTTTCTGATGTATTGGCTTACATGAAACATGAACATCAAGATTTTATTTGGACACTGAACAAGGCTAGGTCGTTTTCACATCTGAGAAGTTAATTTTCAAAATAATGGTGATTGGTCAAGATGTTTCATTTATGAATGGAATTGAATTTGTTTTTCAACATCACTTAACATTGTTTATTTTATATTGGTAAAAAAAGTATTGTGAAAATGTAAACTATTTTTTGAGCTAAATAGACAAGAATCTTTGATAGAGTTGTGGCGAAAAAGTATGTATTTTAAATGTGTGAATTGAGCATGAGTGACATTTGCAATATTTTGAATTAACAGCTAAGTCATCCAAAATACAACAACAAACATATACATATTTTTAACATTTTTAAATCAAGCATATTTTACAACAATGAATAACAACACACTCTCAAAGAAATTGATTATCATATATAAAATTTTTACATACGTTCTCTTTCTTAACATAATATCATCAATGATAATTAAATGCAAGTTAATATAATCACGTAGCCGTCTTAGCTCAGCTTGTAGAGCGCATGGCTTTTAACCATGTGGTCGTGGGTTCGATTCCCACAGACAGCGGATAGGTCCGTGTAGTAAAAATTGAATATCGGTCTCCAATGATTGATTTAGATGACAACTTAAAGTTCAATAATCTTTATCTCAAGATAGATGAAGATGTAAAATCAATATTTTCCATATTTTATTGTTAAGAGGTTAAGGGTTCAATGTGGTGGATGACAAAAGTATAACTAACATATGTTATAACTATGTTGTTTATGTGGTTTATTGTATATCATGTTGTTTTCGTCATTTCTATGTTGATTATTTTATGTTTACCTTATTTTATTAGATCAGTTCAAAACCTTATGATTTCTACCGATATAGAAATCAAGAACAAAATTCTAAAACAGTTCCTATAAGTCGATATAGCATCAACTTGTATCCCTTAAACCCATATCCGAATACAATTATAAACGATTTCTCCAAGATTTTCCATGCTTCTTTCGCTGATTCTACATCGCTGACCTTTTCGAAATTATCTGGATCAACACATTGATGAATTATAAAGAGAGCTTTATAATCTTTCTTATTCAATTCTTTGTATGCAAATTTTTTTTTATCCGACGCGTTTTCTACAAGTGGTGTTACTCCTTCCTTCACGAGATCCCAAAGATCTTGACAACAGAAAACTACCTTCATCTATTTACACCAATTCTCATCATTATAACTCTTTAAAGTTGGGGGACTCCCCGGAAAATGTCCATTCAGATGATTCATCGCCATTGCCATCATGATTTTCTTCCCACAAATTGCTCAGTCAGTGCTCTGATACCAGATGTTGGAATTAAACCCAAGACTTTGAGTAATTTCGAATCAATCTTGATGAATAAGATTCGATCAACTGATCAAATTTCCTCTTGTTCTTCACTTTTCACTCAAGTGAATCAACAAACCTTGGTTGCAAGATTGTATTACTGCACATTGGTGATGAAAATAAGAAAAGAAAACTGAATTGTGAAGAAAGGAAATTAGGGGAAGAAGAAGAATTTATCCAGAGTATCTCTTTGCTATCAAAACTGCAATTTTATTCAAGTGAATCACATTACAATAATAGAGGTTAATACCTATTTATAGATTTAGCTTGCTTGCTCCCTAAGCAAAGCCCAAAAACAAAAACAAAAAAAGAGCCCAAAATACCTAATTCTGACAACACTACAAAATTAGGTTTAAGGTAAAATCTACGTCGAGGTTAACTCCTCTGATACTTTGATAACAAAAGATTTTGACACACACACTAGGCTATTCGACTACTTCCTTGTCCCTGTGGAGCAACCTGCTTCGACACAAGGAATTACAATTCAACAAGAACAATTATATTACTTACCTTTTCTTAGTTCATGAATGTGGTAGTATAAATTTTTTCTCTCATAGTATTTTTTTAGTAGAAATAGAGAGTCAAAGGCCTAAAACAAGGAAAAACTAGGCAGCAAGCCTAACAGAAGAAATAAAATAATCATTGACCAATAACAGACTAAGCTCTAACGGGAAACCTTCAAACCAGGTACAATCATCTAATCTAGGAAAATTCAGCTTGGCCAATAAATCAACACACTTTTTAGATTCTCTAAAAACATGCTTGAATTGCACAACCTCAAAACTCTTAGAGAGAAGAAGAATGCATCTAGCTAAGCACTAAGCTTGTCTAAGAACCAGGCCATACCCAACAAGGGAATCAACAACAACCTTATTATCCAGTTGAACAATATTCTCCTTGAAAATTTTCTTCCAAGCAAATCCAAACCAGACAGCTCTCCCCAAAATTCAACAGAGAGGCTATTGCAATTACCAAGGAACTTGTGGAAGTCACCTATCTAGCGCCCATGGCTATCACAAAAAAGGCCCCCACAATTAGCAACTAGATTTCCATTATAAGCTCCTTCAGAATTGAGGCAAATCCAACCCATAGGAGGAGGGATCCACTGAACAGAAATCAGATGCTTAAGCGCATGCTCCACTCTATAAAGAAGGCTATTAAAACAAAATAAAATATAAAACATACCACAATTAAAATTAAAATAAAATACACCATAATTAAAATAAATAAATTTAAATCATAATTAAATTAAATTAAAACATAGAACTCTCACAATAAATCAATGAAAGAATAAAAGATACAAGCTCTGAAGTACGGATACGTCAAAATCCCTGCCGAATCGTTTCCAATACGTACTGATATGTCGATACGCTCTGATATATATCGAAGGAGTATTTGAATTCATTTATTTAAAAATAAATAAATAATTTTGATATGGCTGCGATATGCCTTTAATACTTCCCGATACGTGATTGTATTCTCATTACCATATAACTATCATTTTTTATTCTCATTACCATACCTTCATCCAAACAACTCACCAATAGTCATAATCTTGAAGCAACATTGTCACATCTCTGTATCTCCACTTCCAACTCGAGCGAAAATTGCTCTTCTAAACAGAAATACGTATCCCACATAGCCTTAACATCCGTTCGAATCTTGAGCTCAAATTTGTTGAACACAATGTTCCATTCGTTGTCAACCGAAGATGAACGGTACTCGAGCTTCACAACCCTTCGTTTGTCTCAGCAAGGTAGGAGATAACGGATTTTGTCTAGGATATCATCGAGGGAGGTGAGATCGGTGAGCTTGAATGTCCTCCCAGATGTAGAGCCTCCGGAGTAGGAGACACTTGCGACATACCAACAGATGTTTATTTGTGATATTTGAGACATTTTGAGTTTTTGTGAAGCATAACACAAGAACACCTAAATTTATAGAAGATCTAAATCAATATGGACCAGTTATTGGCTGTCATATTTATTCTGGATATATATCTCAGGAAGCGCACCCTATTATCTTGTTTCGAAGATGCATCTCCGGAACTTTCCCATAACCATTCAAAAACAAAGCAAATAATAGAACCTTCCGGAGATGTATCTCCAGAACTTTTCCTGATACACTTTCAAAACATAACTATATAACAAACACTTACATTAAGATGAAATATGAACCAAATACACATAAAGACTAAATATGAATAAATAGTGAATATATAACATGTCTTTTATATCGAGACACAATTATATACAATTATTTGTCTTGTTACACAAGAAATCAAAATAAATTGAAACACGTGTCGCCGACTAAATCTATAGATGGTACCCCCTTGGACTTTTGTGCATTCTATTCCTTTTGAATGTTGTTCAATCTATCGAATTCTTGCATCCTTTCCATAAAATGATCCGGCCACTTCTCGACAACTGCGGTTGAATGAGCCGTCTACTCCGGTTATGTAAGTGGTATGGGGAATCCAGGTTTCAGTTAAACTTGAACAAAATGACTTAATTTTGAAAGTCATCCAATACACATGATGCGATCATTTGGATTTTGGGGTGGTGCGGTACGGAGTGGAAAAAAGTTTTCTGAAAACCCGTAGCGTGTCAGGTCAATGCACACCCTATCAAATGCAAATGAAATTAGGTGACCCATATCCGAGAAGCTCATCAATTTTAACTCTGGTTCCGGACCGCTCAAGCAAGGAACAAGAGACTCATAAACCGCATCAAAATTTTCTTTATTTTCTTACAACCGCGTGTACGATTCTCTATGCGTCTTCAACTCTTGGTTAAGTTGATGACGGACAAGCGCATGACTATCTTCTTCTTTACCAAGTAAAGTCGAAACGACTCGGTAGCCGCAATTACCATCCCCTTCAACATTGACGATACGATCGATATATTTGTGGATAAAAAACAACATCTCGTCAATGAATGGAACCTTTGGTAGAAGCGGTCTCGGAGGTGGTTTGCTAATGTAGGCTCATTTCACAACACTTTTTTGAGATTTTGGAGTCGGTGAGTCAGGAAAAAATTTGTCAACGTGTTCTAAGTATGAAGGAGACTGTGTAGTCGAGTTGTCATACGGTGTAGGCTTCCTTTTCTTTGGAGCACCTTTTGTTTTTACCGGTTGAGAATGAAGTTTCATGTTGGTGGTTTTCGGATAGGCAATCTTCCTCAATTGTTCTTTAATGTGGAGTTTCATGTTGTCACCGACCTTCGAAAATCTCTCTTGTATCGCTTCCCATTCGGTCAAAATATAGATATTCGATTTACCTTCATCCATGCATCCATCATCATCAAACCTAAGTCTCTTTCAATTAGAGCAAACCTCGTCCATTTTTATTGGTTCACCAAGTTTAACCTTTTTAGCAATAACACAAGCACATGGGAGACCATATGTTTTCACAATAATGCAACCACACTTTGCGCTATCGGAGCCTACATTATTAGCTCGTTTAGCCTCGTGAAAAATATAGTTCAACCCGACCTGAAAAATGTTGCCTACCAAATGAGAATAAAGAATGTTGTATTTAAATCGGTGCTCCAAAACTGTTATGCTCCAACCAAATGTTGTTTGCATCTCATTATGTTGGTTTTAAATCACGTGGTTCACGGAGTCCCACTCTCGACACAAATCCCCCTTTCTATTTCCCAACCAAAATTTCAAAGTAGCATGGGTCGACTCAACTCTGTTGGTAGTTATATTTCCAAGGTGTCAGACATTATCAGTCCACACGCAAACTTTTCACACAAAGCAGGATACTTTTCACACACTTTCCGGAAATGAATGAAGAAATCAACATATAATTCTTTTGTGGAGAATTTATTTACGATTCCATGCATTCATTATTTTTTCAACAATCACACCCGACTTCACCAATTTTCCACCTTCTCACTCTACTTGTTTCGTGCCTATCATGGGTTTAACCTGATTTCTCACATTCTTTGTTATGTGATACTTATAAAGTAATGCATAGAAAGAAGAAAATACCTTTGCAACCGCATTCATCAATGTGGTATCGCGGTCGATAACAATATCTTTAGGCATCTCACCTTAATCCTTCAAAAGTGACTGACACACCTCTAATGCCCAAGTAAATTTGTCCTTTTTTTCACACTCTAGAAATGCAAAACCAACAGAGTATGTCTTCTCAGTTGAGGTAATACCAACCATCTCAAATAATGGAAGTCTATACTTGTTAGTCTTGTAGGTAGAATCAAGTATGAGCACTGTCGGAAACATGTTGAACAACTTTACTGAATCAGGATGATTCCAAAAAATATCTCTAACCGTAGCTCCATCGTTACAAGTTCGATACTGAGACACGTAATTGTTATTGTCAAACAGTTTTAACAGTTGCTACATATCAGTTCTATCCCCCCTAATCGCCTTATTAGCGAGGTACCGAATGTTATACACTTGCTTTATATTTGATATAGTGTCAGGTTGCTTCCATTTCAATGTTGCAAGTATATTTTTCGGTTGAACAAGATTCAAGGTCATGTCACTAATACATCCTTTCTCTTCCGGCTTGAGCCGACATACACTAGGATGACCGCGAAGCTTAAATGGACACTCACATTTTCTACTACCCATGGCATCTCTTTTCAAACTCCGGATAAGAGTTCAATAGCTCCCACTTCTTTCGAACAAAATTTTCACAAACGCACATCTTCTATCCGAGCCATTATCCGACCTTCCAATAACCACACCAAATCCAAGTCTAGATGACACCATACGAATCCATTCGAGCATGTTATCAAGACTTTCAAACTCTTGCTTGTTATTAAAGTTGTTACCAACAACATCTACTGCCTTTACAACAACCCCTTGAACATTCAGAGAAACATCGTCCGGAGAAACTACTTGTTTTGAGAAATTATCGGGTTAAACCATACCTATTGGAAACAATACAAACAATAACAATAATTAATTTACTGCTGGAGAAAAGGCTAGAAAATGAACACAGAATTATTCCGGAAATGTATCTCCGAAAAAGTTCAACCTCAAAGACGTTCTAGAGATACATCTCCCGACACTGCGTAACTTTTTTTAGTCAAATTTTCATGATTAATGTGAGCAATGTAGATGAAAATGAATAATCTTTACCTGAAATTCTATCTTCTTTTGGTCCTTGTGATATGTTAAACCAAAATAATGGAGATTTAAAGTGAAAAAATGGATTGAGAATGAAGGGTTTTTAGGGTGAGGGGTTGAGTTGAAAATGAAGTATGGCAATAATGGGGGACTGATCATGCAGCTGGTAGCTATATCAGATATTTCCGGAGACACATCTCCAAAAAAACCTGACATGCAAATGTGACAGAAAATTCAAATTGCCGCCCACAAATTCCAAAGATATATCTCCGTAATATTCACTGAGCTGAACAATTTAACTGTTTTCTCCAAACAGTTCCGAAGATATATCTCCGGAATAAAATTTTAACAAATACATGTGGCGACCTTCTGAACGGCCTTTGTTAGGTGTGCAAAGGGTGGGTCAGGAGATATATCTCCGGAAACTGGGGGCATAATGGGAAATCCACACGGTGCCTAATAAATACATAGGGTGGAAAAAGAATTTCTCTTAAACTAAAGGGGGTGCTGAATGAGAATGGCCCAAGGGAGGAGGCCCAAATGCTTTACTGACCAGTCAATAGGGCTTGAGGGAGTCAAACAAATTAACTAAACCTCGCCACCCGGATCAAGCTAAATACAAAATCAAGGGTAGAGGCACGCATGCACATGGTAAGTTACATGAGGGCGCACATGTGGGGTCTGGTCAATGATGATTAGGTCAAATGATTAATTGGTAAGCCGTTAGGCCACATGTGTTCAAGGGAGAGATATTATGATGAAAATAAAAAAGAAGAACCAGCATGTGAGAGAGTTAAAACTGAACTTTATTTCTCCCTCCTCACTCCACATTTTCTCCTCTCTCCTACAAACAAAACTAAAACACGTTTGTCATTTTGAAATGTATCAAAAGGCTAAATACCAAGAACACAATGAAAAACACCTTCATCAGTTTTCCATTTTTTTTTTGCAAAATGCCTCAAACTAACACATGAACTCCACTCAAATTTTTACGCTGAAACTGAATCTATCAATGATTTTAACAAATTCCAAGCCAAACATCCAAATTAACCTTTCCCCAATTTAACCCTAGCCCCAAAAATTCTCATTAATTATACAAGATTACAATGAAATACACCAATCGAAAGCATGTTGATAACAAATTCACAAAGCAATGGGCGAAATAAGCATGGAAAGCAAATAAAAGCCCCTAGTCGGAAATTTGGTTTTCTAGAGAGGGTTCCGACGACAATTTTACAACCTTCAGGTAAGCTTCTTTGTTCCACTTCCTTGTCTTTTTTTCTAAACTCCCTCGTCTCTTCTCTTTCTTTGTTGGATTTTTGTAAGTATTGGGGGTGAACATTGATTTGGGCGGAAGTTTGCTAGGGGTTTGGGGAGATATTTGTGCAAGGATTTTGTAGGGATTTTTCTGTGTCAAAATGAGTGAGCAGAGGGGTTCGTTTATAAGAGTTGGAAAAAGAGGTGGCTTAAGAGCTAATTGGAGGGAATTAACAAGATGAAAAAAATCGTGACTTGGGGAGAATGAGTTGTGTGAGATATACGTGAGTTGTATGGTATGGTGATGTGTGGGTGTTGATGAAGAAATGATGGATGTGTCATGTGAAGAGTTTGCACGCGCTTTGCCTTTGTTTCACAACATTTATTCTTTTAATTAATGTGCATGTATGAATGATGCAAGTTATGCGATGGAATGGATGTTGGGGGTATGAAGATGCGTGGATGCGTGGAACTCGCGTCGATATTATTTCAATCTTCTTCTTCTTATTTTCATTTTTCAATTTTATTTAACTTGTTTATTGTGTGCATATGGATTAATGCAAGGATATGAATGGAGATGGTATGGCCTAGTCAAGATGGTTTAGCTGTAGCAAGGAACTCATGCAACAATCATTCAATCTCTTTCTCTTATTTATTAATTTTTGTTTTGTTTTATCAAATGTTTGGATGAAGGATGTATGATCTAAAAGTGTGCTTGTGTATGTTGGTATAGCACGAGCCTTAACACTCTGTATTCAAATTTGCAATGCATGTTAATGTATGTAACATCAATGTATGACTAGTTTCTTGTAATATAACTTGTGACTTAATACAAATCCAACTTGTGTATTCAAATTTAAATCATCTCTTTTTGTTTTTCTATTTTGTTATGTATGTAAAGGAGGAAGGAAAATGATGATGCTGTGTACAATATGACCATGAATAACTATGGTCAATGGCTCCAAAAAAACTTATTATTATGGAAAATGCAAATAAATATGAATGAAGATGGAATATCTTAGAAGGGACTAAATTACCAACCAAAATGCAATGCATGAGTGAGCATAATCAACTTGAACTTAAGTTCAAAACATTAAAATGTAATGTAATGCAAGATGAACAAAGAAAAAATTAATAAAGTTAAATATTTAGAAAAATTAGGATATGACACATACCCCTGCGGACGCCCCACGAGCGAGGAAATGGAAGGCTAGACAAGAACATCCAAGTCGTATTGCAAAGTACAAAAGAAGGCTTAATGCATTGATTGTAGATGATGTCTTCTGGACACCATACACAGGTCACATAGTCCACCGTGAGTTTGATAAGTATTCTTTATTTTCTGGTTATATATGGTGCGAGACCTTAATAGCTAGACATTTTCCTGAGATGTGTTTGCGATAATATGGTTATGTATAGGGCATCCCACGACCAGTTCCAGCTACGGGAATGGACAAGTTGTTTTCAGAGTAATACCATCAGCTCTTCCCGTTCCATTATAGATAACACAATGAGGGTTCAGCACGACCCGCCGTGTGAGGATGGTTACTTGGAGTGGTACCTCGCCGTATCACACCCTCGCATCATCCCAACTATTGAGCATACATATGATGTTGGGCCTTCACCTAATGTTGATGACCAACAGTACGTGCAGATGATTACAGTTATTATGGATAACTTCGTGGGTTTGGTAAAACTAGAGGGTGAGGTTTTTACTGGATTATCGTGGGCAGCACACATAGCCTATGGAGGACATATTTAGACATTATTATTATTTTTATGTATTATTTGTATATTATGTGTAATATTACTCAGACATTTGCACAACACTTTTTTTGTATAACATTTTGGAGCTTCCATTGACGCATGATGAACATAACTTAACATTTGACAAACGGTTACATAACATAGATAGACGCTTACATAACTTAAGAAAACAATAATAAATAAGAAAATATAAACACTACCAGATGATATTGGACGTTTCAGTATCTTAATTATGTCGTCGACAGATCTTGATTTCTTTGCATATAACTCGATCGGCCCCTTAGTTAGCCTACGACAAAATGACCTCCACATAACTGTCAAATCTTCATTGGTCTTCAACCTAATAAGGTTGTATTTCACCATTCCATCAATATCAATCCAATCTTCATGAAACTCAATCTTTCTCACTTTTATGTTATTGGTATCAGGCAACAATTAATTCAACTTAGATGTTAAGGCAGCGAGAGATGTGGTGCCATTCGAAACTGAAACTCTACAGAAGGTGCGATTATGTTGAAATACACTTATGCCTTAATAAAAAATTAAGGAAGAGGCATTTTGAGATGTTTTTCTCAATAACAGATGACCCATATTTATACAACTTTGAATTCATATCTGGACCACACAAAACGGTCGGTGCAATCATAGCCGTCTAAACTGTCGGCAAAATCCTAACAGTTGGAAATCTTATAAAAATGAATTACCGAAAATTTCGCATTGGTTGAAGTTTCTGATATAACATGACATTTTCTAAAAATACTGGTAAAATTTCAAGCGTACCGGCAAATTTCAAAAATTCTAGTATCAGGTCATACCGGAATTTTTGAATTACCTTCCAGAAAATTTTGTACGCAAATTTGATTTCAATTTTGAGTAGGGGCACTTTTGGAATTATGAAATTATGTGAGGGTGTCAGATATAAAATATGGGGTGGCAGATTAAATGTTCTCATACCTAGCACCTTTATAATTTTCTTTAATATTCAAATTATCTTTGTCAAATTTTTATCAAAAAATTGGTAGTACAAGTTAAAAATTTGGTATGAATAGAAAAATCTAGTAGTTTATTCTAAAAACCTGATATGCATTTTTATCGATTTTTTTTAAAAACAATTTATGGGTGAAAAAAAATGCCTGTTGTTTTAAAAAACACTAGGGCTTACCAGATATTTTACAAAACATTAAAATATCTAGTAGTGTAAAATCACTCATTTAAAAAAAAGAAAAAGACCAGACTCTTAGAGGGACTTCACCGGCCTTTTTTATGTCAACAGTTTTTTATGAATAAGATTGCATCGACAATTAATGAAGATGAACAAGCATCTTTCGCGATTTCCCAACGATAGAAGCGAGCCCAACTTCGGATCTTCAAGAAGTACCCTTTCTTATTGTTTTAAAAGCTTCTCTCTCTCCCTCTCTCTCTCCCCCCCCCCCCCCCTCTCTCTCTCTCTCTCAAAAAATGGTGTCCCGCTTAAAAATATCAAGGGCGTAATTATGTTGATTGCAGTATTGGTGCTATCAAGGGTGAGTATTTTTTTGTCGTATCCACAGGGATTGAAGCGATATCAATGTCATTCAACAGTTATTATCATTTTAAGTGTAAGTTTGCAAGATGTTTGATGCTTTAAAGCTACAAAATGTAAAACGGGTGAATGATAAATAAAGTTACAGAGAGATGAGAGCTTGTTAGAATTGAAATTCATCAGCCGATAGAATATGTAATTTACCAATCAGTTATACACAATCTAAACATTTATCAATTTCATCATGTATCGCTCTCCAATAGTGTTTATGTCTAAACTCTTGACGAGAGTCAACCGTATTGTCTAATCGACGATCTCTCATCTAATTGAACAATACGGTAGCATTAAGAATCGATACTTATGGTGAATTTTAAATCTAAATCTATTTCTAGAGTTTAGAATCTAACAAATGTTCATCTTAGAACAAGATTCAAACCGTTTTTCTCAATATCAATTCAAATCTATAAAGGTAAACAGTGAAACAAAGATAACATTGATATAGATTCATAAATAGATTGTATATAACACCATGATCAATAAAAATACATACTTTTACAGTGAACTTACATCCAATCCCAACAAGAAAGGGATTTTAGCTACCCATGGTAGCTAGATACAAAGAGAAGAATGAAGATGAACAAGCATCCATCACGATTTCCCAACGATAGAAGCGAACCCAACTTCAGATATTCAAGAAACACCCTCTTTTGTTGTTTTCTAAGCTTTTCTCTCTCTCTCTCTCCCCCCCCCCCAAAAAATGGTGTCTCTTAAAAATCTCAGCTGAATGCTATTTATAGAAAACAAAAAGTTGCAGACCGCGCTAAGCACAAAATTCAACAAAATTAAACCACCTTAAATTGCGCTAAGAGCAGAATTTGGTGCTAAGTACGGATGCCTCTGCCTGGACAACTCTAAGCGCGCTTAGCCTAACCTGGAGCTTTTGATTTTCTACCAAAAATGCATCTCGAAGCTTTTCTTTGCCTTTGGTGCCCAAAGCTCCTCCAATGCATACAAATATACAAAATAAGTTAGAATTGATCAAACTACACAATATTTACACAAAAGTTGAGGTTTTAACTTGTGAATCCAATGAATTAAGTTAATAAGCACCACTAATTCATAAACAAATGCAACACAAATTAGAACTTATTAAACTCTCCCCAACTGAAAACTTTATTTGTCCTTAAACAAGATTCAATCAAACCTAAAGAAACAAGAGCAACTACCAAGAAATCATGATCAAACAAGTTTTGAGAAACTAAAACAAATGTATGGTTCAAATTGCAAAAGTACAAGAAAAGTGATGTTTACCACTATACTACAACGACACCATGATCATCAAACAAATTCTAAGCACAAAACACATGTCAAAAATTCTAAAGCAACACATTTTCAAGTATGAATCACACCTAACACACAAATTCATCAATGGGTGAAGAAGAAACATGAGGGACTTGACTCACACCTAACAATCTTGCTAACATCATGATTAAATTATGCTTTCATAAAAAAAAAATCAAATTGAAAGCATAAAATCACAAATCACAAAGGACTCTTAAGGGTTGTAATGTGACTTGGTTAACAAAGAAGGCTCATATCTCAAGGTAATTGAAACAAAAATTGCCAAAACATATGAGAGCGATCACTTCTCAAATTCTCAAGCATTCACAACTTCATTTACCTTTTTCTCACTGCTCAATTGTTACACCCTTGAACATAACTTATTAGCGCAATTTTTTACTTTTTCTTTTTCAAGGCTTTTTTTTTCTCTTTTTTTTTTCACATTTTTCTTTCTTTTTCAACTTCTTTCTTTTGCAACCTCTTAGCAACCCACCTTTTTCTCCCCAGCTTGAATACAAGAAAACATTGCAATGTGAATGCTCCCAAAATTTCTAAGGCAAGGGTTAAAATTCCAACCACAATTTGTGGTTGATGGTTCAAGTGGTTCAAGAAACAAATTCAGAATCAATACAAAAATCAATGATGAACTAATTATTTATCTGCGAATTTCAGAGTTCAACACCAACATGGATCCTGACACTAAGGCTCAAAAGGGTGAACAAATTCTCGCTCACTCACATGGTAGGTTACTTTTGGTCAAGTAGTTGTGCTCAAAATTAAACAAAATGCCTTGATCGTTTTCATGCTTTCATACAATTCAACACAAATGCAAGATTAAACATATGTCAAACGAGTTAAAACAAGAATTGTTGGTCTCCTGTGAATTTTCGTAAATAATGGAAGCTTCCTCGCCTTTGGTTATGATCTAAAGCAATTCAATTATGAACATGTATTGCAAAAGAATGAATGGCGTGATATTTGTACAAATTACAAGTTTCATATTCATACTATGTTCTATAAACATTAAACATGTACCTTGACAATGTACCTTACCTTCAAACTTTTATCATTACCATAATATTTTCTTGTTGATACATTCAACCTTGAAACAATCACTTTGTGTTTCTTCAAGCCAATCAAAGACAAGCTTCTTGGACAAACACAAAATAATTCTCTAACAACATAACTTCAAATTAAACTAAACTACTAAATATATAACAAAATAAGTTCAAAATGGGTCAAAAGTGGAGATAATTGACCTAGGTGAAAGTGGATAAAAGGTTGGAAAAAAATTTCTAGTGCAACAGAGCGCGCTTAGCGCCCTCGGGTTGCGCTTAGCGCCATACCTACTACCAAGTTTTTCAAAAATGTCAATTTTTCTCATGCTTTCCATCCACTTTCACTCTTTAATGTATAAACTACTAAATTCAAAGCTATTAAATACTTAAAAAGTTGGGTTGCCTCCTAACAAGCGCTTGTTTAACGTCGTTAGCTCGACGCCTTTCTCTTGCTTGGCTAGTAACTTTCTCTTTCTGGTTTTGTTGTTGTTCCCCCAGGCAGTTCTTTCGATCTCTAGATCAAAACACAATTCATCTGCCGATGTTTTGCTTCAAAGCGTAAACAAAAAGCAATTATCCTAACTAGACACTTGAACAAACGTGATGGAAAATAAGTATATATACAATATAGACAAATATACAAAGCTTAAAAAGATAGAAGTTACTGTTACGCTTTTAATATCTAAACACCAATCCTCGGCAACAACGCCATTTTGTTGATTGCAGTATTGGTGCTATCAAGGGTGAGTATTTGTTTTGTCGTATTCACAGGGATTGGTGTGATATCAACGTCGTTCAACAGTTACTATGATTTTAAGCGTAAGTTTGCAAGATGTTTGATATTTTAAAGCTACAAAACGTAAAACGAATGAATGATACATAAAGTTTCAGAGAGATGAGAGCTTGTCAGGATTGAATTTCATCCACCGATAGAATATGTAATTTACCAATCAGTTATACACAATCTAAACATTTATCAATATCATCATGTATCGCTCGCTGACACTGTTTATGTCTAAACTCCTGACGAGAGTTCAACCATATTGTCTAATCGACGATCTCTTAGCCTATTGAACAATATGATAGCATTAAGACTCGATACTTACGATGAATGTTAAATCTAAATCTATGTCTAGTTCAGAATCTAACAGATGTTCATCTTAGATCAAGATTTGAACCATATTTCTCAATATCAATTAAAATCTATAAAAGTAAACAGTGAAAGAGAGATAACATCGATATAGATTCATAAATAGATTGTACATAACACCATGATCAATAAAAATACATACTTTTACAGTGAACTTACATCCAATCCCATCAAGAAATGGATTTTAGCTACCCATGGTATCTAGATACAAAGAGAAGAATTAAGATAAACAAGCATCCATCACGATTTCCCAACGATAAAAGTGAACCCAACTTTGGATCTTCAAGAAGAACGCTCTCTTGTTGTTTTCTAAGCTTCTCTCTCTCTCTCTCTCTCTCTCTCTCTCTCTCTCTCTCTCTCTCTCTCTCTCTCTCTCTCTCTCTCTGTCTCCCTCCTAAAATGGCGTCTCTCTTAAAAATCTTCATTGAATGCTATTTATTGAAAACAAAAAATTGCAGACCGCGCTAAGCACAAAATCTAGCGCTAATCACAAAATTCAATAAAATTAAACCACCTTAAATTGCGCTAAGCGCAAAATTTCTCGCTAAGCGCGAATTCCTCTATCAGGACAACTCTAATGAGCTTTGAGTGTGCTTAGCCCAACATGCAACTTTTGATTTTCTACCAAAAATACATCTTGAAACTTTTCTTTGCATTTTGGTGCCCAAAACTCCTCCAATGCATACAAATCTACCAAATAAGTTAGAATTGATCAAACTACACAATATTTACCCAAAAGTTGAGGTTTTGACTTGTGAATCCAATGAATTAAGTTAATAAGCACCACTAATTCATACACAAATTCAACACAAATTGGCACTTATCAGTGGTCCAAAATAAATCCAAAATTGTATAAATAGGGATCATGTGTTGTTAAAAACATCTTAGAATACCTCATTATTCATTTATGGCAAATGTGCAATTCAATGAGGTGAAACCTTTTTTTGATTTTCGGCTCCCGGAGGACACCACATGCCTCGCTCTTCTGAGATCCAAATTGGATAATGCGTTTCCCAATACCGAGAATGGAACGGTGAGTAAGGTCGAATTTTGTGCACCATAGATTGATACTGATGGAAATATGAAATTAAACAATATTTAGCTGAAGAATGATGAAGATTTGAAAGTTATGTAGAGAACATATCGCCGTAGGACAACAAAGGGAATGATCGAGTTTGATGCGACAATTTCTAGATTTGTCGACGACCTAATCAAGATGTTGAAATGTTCAGAATCATCTAGCAGTGTCTAAGTTTTGTATTTAATATTGTTTTGTTAAGTTATGTAATTGTTTTTGTTAAGTTCTGTTAATTGTAATGTGTTAAGATATGTTAATTGTAAAGTGTTAAGTTAAATTAATTACGCAATAATGAAAGCTATAAAGTGTTATCTAATAGCCTGTACGATGCAAATGTTTGAGTATTATACAAATAATATACATATAATACAAAAATAATAATGACTACAATGGTCCCCCTTGGGCTATGTGTGCTACCTGTGATGTCAAACTATAAACCTCACCATATGCATTCACTAAACCCATGAGGTTATCCATAATGACTATTATCATCTGCAGACGTTGCATGTCACCCACACCATATGCAGGCAGTGGAGGCGGTGGCACGTCATTAGAAGGTCCCCTAGCATCAAAAGGTCCAACATCATCTGCATGCTAACTGGTGGGATGACGCGAGAGTGTGATACAGTAAGGTACCACTCTAAGTAACCATTCACACATTACATAGGGAATCAAACATCCATTGTATGATCTACAATGGCCCAGGTAGAGTTGACAATGTTACCCACAGACCACCTATAAATGCTCTTAGATGGAATAATAGGGACTGGTCCTGGAATGTCCTTGACATACCCAAAATGGTGCATACACCTGTCTAGTAAGTGTCTAGACACTAAGGTCTCCCATTGTAGATACCAGAAAAAAGGGAAGTGTTATCAAACTCCCGATGTACTCTTTGGTATGCATAGCGTAGTTCGCTGGTGAATTTGGTGAACAACCTCTGGTTTCCTAATTTATGAAAATTAGTTTACTAACAGGACCAACCAAACAAATCCTAGGACAAAGTGCTTTTGAGAATGTCTTTAATTTGAAAAGGAATGTATTCGTTTTGTGTTTTCTAAGGTTTCTTTTAATAGTTTTTTCGACTGATAGAACAAAGACACGATAATGGCAAAAAAGTAATTGAAGATAAACTTAAACGGAAAACAAAGTAAATTTCTGAAGTAAAGAAAATGACTTGAATGTAAAGGAATGAAGAAAAGCTTGGAATTTTATTAAAATGCATAAATGTAAACTGGTGTTTCCCATACATACATTTTCCAGAACACTCGTTTCTCACACACGGTTACTTTGAGTATTTACGGTAATTTGTACAAAGTTTGGAACACCCCCAATCTAACACCAAGACCCCCTATTTATATATAAACGAAATAACTACCCATAACAGCTATTTCTCCTAATGGCGACAAATGGAATTCTGCATGCATTCGCCTCCTAGATGCGTTCCACGCGTCCAATTTCAAAAGTGAAACTCCCTCCTGAAATTTAAATTCAAACACCCGTCGAACGGACCGATTCTCTTGTGTCGAAATTATCCTTCTTACTTAGAAAAATCTGCCAATGCCTCCCCTAAGTACCATTTGCCTTCGACTTGCCTTCTCCATTAAAAGCCTTCTAATTGAAATGACCGGTCGAATCACTCTGTCGAAATTTTTCATTTGCTTTTAAACCTTTTTCCTGGCGTCGAAATTAGCAACCTACAAATTTCCCCCCAAAAAATGCATTTTCGACTGAGGGAGAACAACATTTTTTGCCAATGCAATTCGGCGCCACGAATCATTCGACTAGTGACTATTCATATGATTTAGACGTTAGAAATGTCAGAATCATCATTACGCTTTTCCCCAAACGTCTTTTCAGCCTACGTTTTGAGATTTTCATCATCCCTACTCTAACCCCTATCACATCGTGGGTCAAAACCCTAACTGCCACCGTCAGAACCATCCACTTCACACTCTCCACGTGTCCCACAATCTTTCCACTAATTTTTCCCATTACAATTTCTGAATACCAACCGCTTCCATTCTTCCACTTATATATAAGTTAAAGACTTCATTTTTCACCTTTTACGTTTCCTCTTTTCAAAAAACTCTCTTCAAACTTCATCTTCTCCATTTTTCTCTCTATTTCTTTGTAATCAACAATGGCGTCTTCTGCTACTCCAAAAGTCACAGGTAAAGATTCTCGGAAGTCCAACAGCTTAGCACCGGTAGAAAGAATCTTTGGTCCCAAGGTGGTGGGAAATCAATAATATGTTCCGGAAACTCCCAATGAAGAGGAAAAACGCTGCATTTATCAATCTCAGGTACTCATTCCTATCTTGATTTCTAGTAAATCCCATGCCATGTTAGGACCTTTGCCTGACTTAAAATTAGACCCAGTTAAGGTACGAGAATTTTTCCCAACCTATCACCGTTACAAACCCATAGCGAATGGGGTTAGACCTAGAACGGATAAGGAGAAAATTATAGACGAAAAGTCCAAAGTAGATGGCCAAGGGACCCCTTCTGACGAAGTCATAAACTTAGAGTACATGAATAATTTTAGAATTTTTAGATCCTGCCCTTTGTCGAAAGATCCCTCCGATTACCTGGCTTGGTTGGAAAAAATAGAAAAGGATAAAAGCAATGATTGGAAAACTATGGGTATTTATGATCTGATTCAGCTGTCGAAAGTAGGGCCAGGATATTGTCCTTCCATGCTTCTAGCTTCCCTCTATTTCTGGGATAACACTTATAACAACTTTCACATTCCTTGTGGGATGATTACTCCTACCCTTTTCGACATAGCTGCCATTACTGGCTTAAGCCCCTTAGGAGTCGATTATGATCCAAACTTGCTAGCTGATGATTCAATGGGCTTCGACACCAACAAAGCCACCTTTACAGCCTACATTGCCAACTATCATGACAAGGAAACCAAAGAAGTATCTGATCAAGAGCATGTAGCCTTCCTGGCCCTTTGGCTGTCGAGATGCGTCTTTTGCTCCAGATCTCTCCAAGTGGCGAAGCGCTACATCACCATAGCAAATCAGCTTCACGCTGGGCACCGGCTTTGTCTTAGCGAGATGATTTTGGCGAACTCTACGAATCCCTGGGCGAAGGAGTTACCATCTTGAAGAATATTAAGGAAAAGAAAACTTTGTTGTTATCAGGACCCTTCTGGCTCTTACAATTATGGCTCAATGACACTTTCGAAGCCTCTCTTCCCAACAAGCCAACTGTAGACGCAGCTGCCCTAGGGGACAGAAGAGTCGAAGGTCTTCGTTTGGCGCAACTAACCCCCAATGATGAAGGTATAAGCCTCCAACAAACCTTTACCAGCTACGTCATGATGTTCGCTAAACGTTACAATTTTACACCCAACATGGCTCCCTTTGCTGATAGGAAGATTGGACCCTCATGGTTTACCAGAAAACTTCCCCTTGAGTCGAAGTCTCTGGAAGACGAATTCCTCAACGTCTGGGAATCTTTTCTTACTCCTAGACTTCTAGTTTCCAAACTTGGCCCTTCGAAACTTAAAGTTTCCCTTGTCAACTATCAGCCCAATCTGGTTTCTCGACAGTTTGGGTTGATACAAATAATACCAAAACCTCTCTTTTCCAGAAAAGGCTCTTTGATTCATTATAATATGACTCACACTGAAGATGAATGCTCTGAGTTGTTGGCGAAGTATTCTAATCTGGTCGAAATCCAACCAGTGGTCTTTCGACCCAGCTTCCTCTGCATTCAAGAGTTTGACGAATGGTGGAGGGCCTACTATGATTCTCAAATTTTTAACGTGGATTCTTTCACCATTCAACTGACCAGAGCCTTTCCCCTTGTGCAGGACAAGACCAAGAAAGGTACTTCTCGACACATCAAAGAAATCCAAGCTTTCTAGAAGTACTTTGAAACTGCCTACAGGCCTAATGATCTTAGTCGAACCATAAGCGAAGCAGCAGTTACTTTGAAACAAAAGTTTACAGAAAACTTGATGAGTTAAAACTACTTACGTATGTTCGACCAGACCAACGTTATGAGGTAGCTTTTAAACTTTATCGCCCAAAATTTCCCCCTCTACCATCTGCTGAATTTGGCGTGGCTCTTAGCCCTCCATTTCCAGATTGGTTCATTTGTGGGGATTCTCTGAAAATTCTTCGCCAAGAAAACCAGAAACGTGCCAAGCTAGTGGTTCCGACTAAGTACACCCTGGACAATTTCAAAGGCCACCTTCATATTGGCATAGAACACGTTCGCGTGGAAACTCCTATATATGAAGGTGTGGAAAATGGGAAGAAGTTTAATCTCACTTTTTATTTACTCAAATATATGTTATTTTATGCTTGACTCTTTTCTTCTTTTCTTCTTTAGCTATCAAGATTTCGACCAAAAAACTCGCCACAGGCGAAGCAACAACTGCTGGAGATGCAGAGCCCCAAAAAGACACTACCAAGACACCTTTGGCGAAGGTATTACTTTACTTTTCTTTTAGGTCACCAAATGTTTTATTTCCTGAAATACTAATAAAATCTCTCTTGATCCACAGGGCAGTCGAAGACCGCCATCAACGCCTAAGAAAAGGAAAGCGAAAGAACAAGAAGTCAAAGCTGCCGATACTGATGATGGTGATGAGTCACCAGACCAAGTAAAACTCACCAAAAAGAAAAATAAGACAACCAAACCTCCACCACAAAAACCTCCTACTCCCAGAATCTTAGAAAAAACTCTACCCAAAAATCCAGGCGAGGAAGCTACCCCTGCTCCAGCAGAAAGCGAAAGCTCTAGCCTGAAGACTAAAAGTCCAAGGGTATGATTTTCTTTTCTTTCGATGCTGAAAAAGGCTATTTACTTGTGTTACCTTTCTTAATTTATTTATCTTTCAGGTACCTGTCGATACTCATGGGCATCCCATGGTCCAAGTTCTCCTAAAGACCAGTAGTGGTCCCACCTACAAACCAACCAGCGCCTCTAAATCTTCTCCTAAGAATTCGGCAAAGGAGTCAGCTACTGAAGTAAATCAACCCACTGCTATTTCTACACGACTTAGTCGACACTGGTGGGGATACTGTGATGCCTACTGCAGTGGTTATCACAAGTAATGAACCTGAAGATCAATCTCCCCTCAACTCACCAGTTGCTGACGAAGAGAAGGATGAGGAGGTTGCAACTGATGCCGAAGAGGAGGAAGAAAAAGAAAATGAAAAGCCGCCAACTCCCACAGCTGCTACGCACGAAGAGAAAGAAAGCGACAAAGAAGACATTGGTAAAGCAAATAAAACTGCTTCGACCACAACAACTTCGACCCGACTTTCTCACGAGGAGCTTGAAAATCTGAAGGTGCAACGACCTTTTGAGTACCTAAAGACCATGCTTAGTTCCCGCTACAATTTTGTTGATACTACCATTAGTAGTTCGACAACCTCAGGGACTACTTCTGATGCCAAATCAGTGGACGAATCGCTGGCAAATATTCGACAGAAAGTTCTTGATATTGACTTATTTCAACTTCTGGAGAATGACTCATCTGCTCAATTCGACCTAAAGAAAATCCTGAAGCAAATCAATGTCCTGGAGGCTCCCCCTGAAGTCACTGATGTGGTGTTGGACCTCACTACCTTGATAGATCTTGTGGTAACTGACTTTAATTAACTTCGAGAGTACTCCAAGAAGCTAAAAAATAAGACAGAAACCCACCTTGCTGAGTGGGATGTTGCTTCCAATCCGGCCAACAAAGTAACTGAACTAGAGAAAGTGTCTGAACAAAATAAGCAGGAAGCAACTTTGTGTGGTGAGAATATCCTCAAGTGGAAGAAGCAAATTGCTGCTCTTCAAAGCAAAATTTCTCAGGCGGAAAAGCGTCAAGTAGAACTGCAACAGGTCGACCAAGAGGAAATCCGTAAAGAGCTTGAAGTTGGTGTGCATCATGTTGATAGGGCCCGAAGGCTTGGTGAGGAAATTGAGGAGCTTTCGAAAGGCAAGGCACTTTGTGAGCGTCGTCTCCAAATCCAGAGGTCGAAATTTGAGAAGCTGAAAGAATCTTTTCCCGTTTGAATATTTGTAATATTTTTGTTTGGCTTTTTAAGGCCTTTTTGTAATGACATTGGATCTATATTATTTGGCGAGAAGATTTTTAATCCGCCATATTGCTTTTCTCTGTATAATTATTCGACTGTTATTTTAACTTCTTGTAATGTGGGCCTATATTTTTTCAAATATTTCCTGTTTATTTTTAATATACGCTTATCTTTATCCACTTCTTCGACTTCATATGCGCCATTTGAAAATACTCGTATAATTTGAAAAGGTCCTTCCCACTTAGGGGACCATTTTCCCATAAGTCTGTCTTTTCGATCCATGGGGAGAATTACTTTCCAAACTAACTCACCAATTAGGAAAGCCTTACATTTCACTTTCTTATTGTAAAATTTTTCGACTCTTTCTTTTTGCCTTTTCAATAAATCCAACGTATTTAATCTTTCTTCGTCCAAATCAACTAATTCGTCCATCATCATACTCCAATATGTATCTGATGGAATTTCATGATGCCTCTGAATTCGAATCGACCGCAAATAAACCTCAACTGGTAAAACTGCATCATGTCCATATGTCAATCTAAATGGAGTAGTATTTGTTGCTTCTTTTGGGGACGTTTGACAAGCCCATAAAATTTGATCCAAAGTCTTATGCCAATTCTTAGGCTTTGTCCCCACGTGCTTTTTAATCAAACTTATCACCACCTTATTTGCTGCTTCGACTTGTCTATTTCCTTGAGCGTAATAAGGTGTCGAAGTGAGAAGCTTAAATCCCATCTCCTTTGCAAATGTTTGCATATTCTTCCCAGTAAACACAGATCATTGATCTGTCGTTTTTGTCTCATGTATCCCATATCTATAGATGATATGCTTTCGGATGAATTCCATGACTGCTTCTTGATCAACATTTACCAAAGGTATGGCTTCTATCCATTTTGTGAAATAATATATTCCAACCAAGATGTATCTTTGGCCTTTTGACGATGCTGGTCGAATTTCTCCAATCAAATCTAAAGCCCAACCCCTAAATGGCCAAGGCTTCACAATAGAATGTAACTCACTTGCAGGAACGTGTGGTATTCCTGCATGTACTTGACATTCCTGGCAACCTTTTGCAAATTCGACACAATCCTTCAACATTGTTGGCCAATACATTCCCTGTCGAAATAATAACCATTTCATTTTATGGCCTGCTTGATGAGCATCACATGCTCCACTGTGCATATTCGACAACGCTATAAAAGCTTCATCTTCGCCCAAACATTTTAACAAAACTCCCTCTGAAGTCTTTTTAAACAACTCATTTCCAAAAAGCACATAACTTAACGCTCTGTACTTAACTTTTCTTTCGACTTTCTGATTTGGGTCTTGTAAATAATCCTTAATGGACTTTCTCCAATCTTCGACTCTTGAATTATCTATATTAAATATCTCAAAACTCTCTTCGTCACCATACCCTAACTTTATTGTCTCCAAATCTGATGGGGATAACTTAGTTAATACAACTCTTCCTCTTACTTCAATGGCCTTTTCCAATTTTTCTTTCGACACTTTGTAACCAGATGCGAGTTGTGCCAAATCATTCGCCACTTGATTTTCCATTCGAGGAATATGTCTGATAGTTACGTTGTCGAATTTCTTCAAGAGCCTGTTAGCTATTACGAAGTACATAATTAAATTTTCTTTAACACACTTGTACTCCTTGGTCACTTGCTTTATTACCAACTCAGAGTCTCCCATTATTTAGACTCTAGTTGCCCCCAATTCCAATAAAATTTCAAGTCCAGTTATCAAAGCTTCATATTCTGCTTCATTGTTCGAACATAAGCCTTCGACTTTGTACTTGAATTTTGTTGGAATTCTATTAGGAGAAATAATCAATAACCCAATACCAGTTCCATTCTTATGACTGGAACCGTCGAAGTATAGTTTCCATGGCTCTATTTCGACATATTCAATATGATCTTCATTTATGGTGTGGTCAGCTATAAAGTCAGCCACCACTTGTCCCTTAACAGCCTTCAAAGGCAAATACATTCAGGAATATTCAGTCAATGCCAAAGCCCATTTCCCAATTCGACTATGTAAAATTGATTTTGATAACATATGCTTTATTACATCAAAATGAGAGGAAATATATACATCGACTGGCTTTATGTAGTGTTTTAACTTCATACATGAAAAGTAAACACACAGACATAGCTTTTCTATTACGCTATACCTAGTTTCGGCATCATTTAAGACTCTACTGAGGTAGTAGATGGCTCTTTTGACGCCATTCTCATCCTCTTGACATAACATACTTCCTAATGTCCTATCTGATGCCGCTATATACAACCTCATACTTTTACTTCTACAAGGAGACATCAAGATTGGGGGATGGGTCAAGTATTCCTTGATTTTGTTGAACGCAACTTGTTGATCCTGCCCCCAAACAAAATCTTCCTTCTTCAGTTGAAGTAGAGGAGAGAAGGCTTGCGTTTTTCCACTAAGGTTGGAGAGGAACCTTCTAAGAAAGTTGATTTTCCCAAGCAGAGACTGCAACTCCTTCTTTGTCGATGGCGCTTTTGCCTCCATTATTGCTTTGGCTTTGTTTTCATTGATTTTGATCCCCTTCTCGTGGACCACAAAGCCAAGGAAATCTCCCGCCTGCACACCAAAAGCACATTTGAGAGGGTTCATTTTTAAACCAAACTTCCTCATCCTTTCGAATGATTGTCGAAGATGGTCAATATGATTTTTGCCTGAAACAGACTTAATTACAATGTCATCTATATAGATTTGCATAAAAGTTTCGATAAAATCATGAAAAATCGAATTCATGGCTCGCTGATAAGTTGCCCCAGCATTTTTTAAACCAAAAGGCATTACCACCCATTCATAGGTTCCTATGGCTCCAGGGCAACGAAATGCCGTCTTAGGGACATCTTCTTCAGCAATAAAAATTTGATTATAGCCAGAGTATCCATCTAACATACTTAGATACTCATGGCCTGCAGCAGAATCTATAAGCATTTCCGCTACTGGCATAGGATATTCGTCTTTAGGGGTAGCTGAATTCAAATCTCGAAAGTCAATGCATACCCTTAATTTGTCATTTTTTTTATTACAGGAACAATATTTGCAATCCATTCGACATACCTCGTTGTACGGATGAACTTACATTTCAGAAGTCTTTCGACCTCCTCTTTAATCTTCGACAAAATCTCTGGTGCGAAGCGTCTGGGAGTTTGCTTTACAGGCTTCTTTCCTGCTATTATGGGCAACTTCAATTCGACCAAACTCCTGTCGAGCCCAGGCATTTCGTCGTAGTCCCACGCGAAACAATCTTTAAACTCTTTCAGCAGTTGGACTATTTCGACTTTTAACTGAGGGTCCATCTTGGCACTTATGTAGGTTGGCCTTTTTTCTGTCCCCAGTCCTAAATCGACTTCTTCCAATGGATCCTGCGCCACCATCTTCATGTCTGTTGAAGCTGGATCCTTTTCAAACCCCAAGGGTTCGTCATCATAAATGGCGTCTAACTTTTGATGTTGCCATTCACCAACTTCTGCGTTGAACAGATCCTCCTCAACGTCCTTCTGAGGACATTGTTTGTTGAAATGATTTTTATTGGCTTCGACAGCCATGTACTTTACTTCGGCTTCAAGAGCCGCCTTGAGTTTATTTTCGGCTATATAAGTCGTAATCCTTTCGAGCGCTGATGACTCACTCATCGTCACCAAACTCACTTCCCCAGCCCGTTGGCTCTATATGTGCAGTCCCAAAGACATAGTTTGTCTCGTCGACCACTTCCATATCCCACTGGAAACCATATGTGGGGTGGAGATACAGCGAACAAAAAGCATTATCAGTAGCCTTCAGGTCAAAAGTTACTGGACTGCATGGAGCTATATGGGCCAAGTGTTTGTCGAAGCTGCATCGATCCACATGGTTTACTTCAGCCATGAAATAGCTTTGATCCGGCTATATGTTTTCGACAATTCCATCAGATCGCCAAATAGCTATACGCTGATGCATCGGCGAGGGCACAACACCCGCGCCATGGATCCATTCTCGACCCAGAAGTAAGTTATAATTAGCTTTTGAGGCTATGACCATGAACATCGTTGGTCTAGTTATAGTTCCAACAGTTAAATCCACTTGGATAACACCCAAAGTAGTTCCCACTTTGCCTTCATAGTTCGACAATACCATGTTGTGGGGCTTTGCATCAGACTCGTCTTTCCTAATTTTCTTCAACATATAATGGGGCATTAAGTTAACTGCAGCCCCTCCATCGACCAAGATTTTGTTCACTCCCACGTTCTCCACTTTCCCCTTTATGAATAGAGGCTTAAGGTGGCCACGCATGGAGTCATCTGGCCTTTCGAAAAAGGCATTTTGTTCCTCGACACAGCCGTTATTCATAATATAGTAACATACTGCCCTGTGCCCTATAACTTCACTTTCCATAACATCCTCCTCTTCTTCGACCTCCATAATTTGGTCGTATTGTTTTGGAAGGACAGAGACCACATTGCACACGATGTCGAGAGACGCGTCCGACTCAGACCTGAAGTCATCAGTCATTTCGTCATCCTCTCCCACTTTTTCTTTAGATGGCACTGGTTCCATTGCATTGCAGGAATTGTTGATGTAAGATGCCTCTTTTTTATTCACTACTTCGACGTTGCTACTTGACTCTAGTTTGCTTCTTTCGACAGAAACTTCCTCAGCAACCCCTTTCTCAGCAGCTTCCTTTTCCGCCCTTTTTTGTCTTTGGAATCGCCTCCATTGGGACCTCGACATGGGATTCTTGCCTTTATAATTCTCTGAGGGATAAGGCATTGGTTTTGGCCTTTCGCCTTCCTTGTTGCCAGCCATGGAAGAACCCCTTTGAACTTCGAAATTTTTCCACTTTCTCTGTCCCTGGGCTTCCCTTATTGGTTGAACCCATTTGTCATTAGGAGCTTTGTTGGTGGGTTTGAAGGTATTTGGGTACCTTCGTCTAAATTTTTGCTGGTTTTGATCATTTCGCCTTGGGTCGAACCTCTCCGTTCTCGCAGGTGGAACTGCCCCCCAGTTTCCTTTCCTTTTGGCTTTTTCCATTCCCTCCAGGTTGTCTGCTGCCTTCTTGTCGAACACGGCGCTATAGTGGGGGCACAACATAACCTCAAATTTTTTCTTCTGACACCTTTGAAGAAACTCAATCAGATTCTCTTCTTCTTTGGGATACACCACTTTTTGATATTCCTCTCTGCGGCGCTCTTCGTCAGTCTGCATTGGAGCTTTCTGGGATACCTCTACCATATTAACATTGGTTGTTTGCCCATCTCCAATACTTAACTTGTTCATCTTCAGAGTGAGTCCCTCCTCAATCTCATGTTTCTTCTTTGCCAGGTCGAAATCCCCTTCTGGCGATGGCTTCTTAATGTCACGTTGGCAATAAAAACCAACATATTTTTCTATGGGATCCTCTGTTGTTCTTCGTAGAATCCCATAAACAGTTGGCTTCGCAGGACCATCAGTAGTCTTTGCGTTTTTCTTAGAGACACCTTCGCCAATCTCAGTATTGGCTTGGTTGACTTGGTCGACAGTAACACCAAACTCCATGTTGGCTCCATTAAGGCCCTCAATAGCCTTGCTCTTGTCTTCGACAAAGCCTTCAGTAGCTTCGTTATTCTTCATCAAGTTGCGACCCTTAGTAGCCTCCATCTCTTCCTCGACGAAACTCTCAGTAGTTTCGTCATTCTTTGCATTGTTGGAACCCTCAGTGGTTTCATCTTTGTTCACATGGTTGAGGCCTTTAGTGGCCTCCTTGTTGATACAATTCTTCACGCTTCCTTCGTCAAGGTATTCAGTAACCTTGATCATCACTGGTTTATTGACGAAATCTTTGGATATTTCCTCCACATCACTTTCGTCTGTAGGGATCTCAGCGATCTCTACCATGTTCACATTTGTGTCGAAACCTTCAGTGGCTTCTATGATCTCAAAGCTGCAGTCAGAACCCTCTTCGACCTCTACCATGTTCACTGTGGATGGTTCAGCATAGTGGGCTTCAACCATCTGCATTGGATTTGAGTCAACCTTCATTGGTGGCTTCGACTTGTCGCCGAACTTCAATCTTCCGTCTCGAATGGCATTTTGCACCAGATCCCTGAAAAGGAAACATTGAGATGTTTTATGACCTAAAAAATTATGGTACTTACAAAAACCTCTCTTTTTCTGTTGTTCTATAGGAGGCACTTTGGTGCCAGGTGGCACTATCATCTGGCCATCTTTAACCAACAAGTCAAATATTTCGTCACACTTAGTGACGTCGAATGTATAAGTCCTTTTAGGAAACTTATCATTCTTCTCAGGTTCGACTGGGGTTTTTCCATTCGACGGAGCCAATACTTTACAAGAGTATGGCGGACCCTGTTTCAATTCTGCTAAGTCAACTTCTTGTTCGTCAAAACTAAACGATTCGCTCTCGTCATCATCATCTTCTTGACATACCCCCACATAAGCCACTATTTCTTTCTTATTTTTAGTTACTCTAGCTTTTTCGGCTTTTAAACGTTCGACCTGTCTCACCCTATCCGCCAATTGTGCCATATCCCTCAGATATTGAGTGTCTAATTTCTTTCTAATTGAATAGTCTAGACCACCTGCTTCCATTTCGATTAATTCGTGCTCAGGCACTTGCGTGAAACATCTCGCCTTAAGTAATCTAAACCTATTTAAATAATCATCAATTGGCTCAGAGAATTTTCTTTTAACACTAGCTAATTCCTTCAAACTTATTTTTGTTTGTCCCATGTAAAATTGTTCATGGAACAACCTTTCTAACTGGACCCACGTGTGGATCGAATTTGCAGGCAAAGACGTGAACCAAGTAAAAGCATTTTTCGTCAAAGAACTTGGAAAGTATTACATTTTTAAATTTTCATTGGGTGCAATTTCTCCTGCTTCGATCAAGTAACGGGCCACATGTTCGACAGTGGATTCGCTAGTGTCCCCTGAGAATTTGGTAAACTTGGGGACTTTCCACCTTAGGGGCAATTCTTGTTGCAAAATATACTCAGACAATGGGGATGTATAACTGGGCCTTTGCAGCCCCACATTCACACCATTTCTGGCTATAATTCTTTCGACCATGGCTGCTAAATTGTTTTCTGCTGGCGTGTTGTTATGACGCAATTGTTGCACAACATCATCAACATCTTGGTCTCTATGGACTAACACCCTTCTAGGCTCTTGTTGGACAGGAATTTCGACATGAGGCTGTTCGACCACTACCTCTTGGTTTCTAAGGTTTCCTTGAGGAACATCTGCTGGCCTCTGGTTTATTGTGGGTTCCTCTTCCACAACTACTCTGGGATTCTGAACTATTTGTTCCCTTGGTTGGGTTTGAGGAACACCAAAGAAGTCAGCAATGCGCGTCATTTGTGCTGCTAATAATTGGTTCGTTTGGGTGGTGTTTTGGATTAAAGGATTAAACATAGCCCCCATTTGTAGTGTTAGCATCTGCACCATATCATGGTGACTTTTGTCCATTTGTTGCCTAATTACTTGTGCAGAATTGTTAGTGATTGCAGGCATATAAGTTTGGTATCCCGTTGGCACGGACTGACCCATTCTGCCTATATGGTTCGCACCAGACCCTGATCCTTGTAGGGGCGAAGTAACATTAACTAAAGGATCAGAATATAATGACAATGCATTGTGCAAACTTTCCATCACCGTTGTTGGCATTCCATAAGGCTGTTCTCTATTATGTGGAGGCATTGAAAAATTCGTCACAAATGGCCTATGAACACCCTCTAAAGGAGGAGGGGTCATCTGAGGCATTTGGGGTCCCACTGTAGAGACACTGGGCGCGTTTTGGGATACCGAAAACGCTGGGATTGACCCCGTTGATGATGGTATCGCTTCTGACACAGAAACTGACAGCGTATTGTCTCCTGTCGAAGGAATATGCATTGGATTGTTAACATTTTGATTATTAGGCGCACCTTGATTCACCATTCTTCTTGTTCTTGTTCTTTTTTGTCTTTCTGCGTTGTTCACGGCTAACTTGCCACTCCTTAGAATCATACAACGAAATAAAAACTTTTTCTTCTAAGAATTTGCTATAAGAACAAAACGACAAACTAAAGTAAATGCACTAGGTCCCACCGGGTGTGCCAATTTGTTCGCTGGTGAATTTGGCGAACAACCTCTGGTTTCCTAATTTATGAAAATTAGTTTACTAACAGGACCAACCAAACAAATCCTAGGACAAAGTGCTTTTGAGAATGTCTTTGATTTGAAAAGGAATGTATTTGTTTTGTGTTTTCTAAGGTTTCTTTTAATAGTTTTTTCGACTGATAGAACAAAGACACGATAATAGCGAAAAAGTAATTGAAGATAAACTTAAACGGAAAACAAAGTAAATTTCTGAAGTAACGAAAATGACTTGAATGTAAAGGAATGAAGAAAAGCTTGGAATTTTATTAAAATGCGTAAATGTAAACTGGTGTTTCCCATACATATATTTTCCAGAACACTCGTTTCTCACACACGGTTACTTTGAGTATTTGCGGTAATTTGTACAAAGTTTGGAACACCCCCAATCTAACACCAAGACCCCCTATTTATATACAAACGAAATAACTACCCATAACAGCTATTTCTCCTAATGGCGACAAGTGGCATTCTGCATGCATTCGCCTCCTAGATGCGTTCCACGCGTCCAATTTCAAAAGTGAAACTCCCTCCTGAAATTTGAATTCAAACACCCGTCGAACGGACCGATTCTCTTGTGTCGAAATTATCCTTCTTACTTAGAAAAATATGTCAATGCCTCCCCTAAGTACCATTTGCCTTCGACTTGCCTTCTCCATCAAAAGCCTTCTAATTGAAATGACCGGTCGAATCACCCTGTCGAAATTTTTCATTTGCTTTTAAACCTATTTCCTGGCGTCGAAATTAGCAACCTACAAGTGTATTCATATGACATCGTTAATGATTAGCGCATCAATCCTCTTCCTGTACTCCAGAAGACCACCTGGGTGTGCATGTATGGCCTTTTATCTCTTTGCCCGTGTAGAGCCAACAATTGTAGGAATAACCCGCCTCTTAAATAAATATTGAAATAGGTTTTTAATTGATAAGTTAATATTGTAAAAGTGTAACATATTTATAATATATTTGGAGGGGTGTCAGATTTAACTATAGGTTTAAGTGAATCTTTTACTCTTCCCTACCCTCTTTTAAAATGTTAGGATTATCTCTTTTAAACTTAACCATTAAAAAGTTTTCAATTTTCTTTCCAAAAAGTTATTGTTCAAACTTTAAAAAAATTTGGAATAGACAAAATAATATAGTTGAATTGTGATCAAATTCGCTTAAAGAAAATTACTTCTTCGGCATAATTCACGTAATTAAAAATGTAGTATGTGATTTTTTTTGTTTATATAAAGAGTTTAATTGGTATGTACTGACAGTGTAAAATTAATTTTACACTGTCATTCAATAAAAATATATTAATATATCATGTCATACGGTTAACTTAAAATTTACCGGAATGCATGAGGGTGATTGGTTGATAGTGTTACACTATTAGTGTATACCAATTAAATTCTTAAAGTAGACTCTTCATACATTAAAAATGCCGTTTATTTCATTTGGCTTAAATAATTAGCTTTTTTAGTAAATTGGAGTATTTTTGGCTTTTTGTTTCAATATATTTTTTAAAATAATCCTCAAACATTAAAATCCTTTTAATTTTATCTTTCAAAAATTAAATTTTGCTAAAAATTCGGTAAAAAATTTAAATATTTTTCTACGAATATTAAATTCAGAAACTAAAAGTACAAGGAAAAAAAATAAAAGCATATCCACTTACGGAACGAATAAACTGGCCTTGCATTTTTTTACCACCCCTATAAAATAAATAGAACTATGATGTAATGGTTGATGTATTTGAACACAACTTAATTCAACGAAACTTCTAAAAATATTTTATTTGGTGTTAATTTTCGACAACAATATAAAACTAATATGTATTAGCTTCCACTGCTTGAGATCAGTGGTTTTACGTCGGTGGAGTTGAACTTTTCTATTGTATTGACTTACATGAAACATGAACATCAAGATTTTATTTGGGCGCTGAACAAGGGCTAGGTCGTTTTAACATCCGAGAAGATAATTTTTAAGATAATGGTGAATTTGATCAAGATCTTTCATTTATGAATGGAATTGAATTTGTTTTTCAACATCATTTAACATTGTTTATTTCATATTGGTAAAAAAAATATTATGAAAATGCAGACTATTTTTTGAGCTAAATAGACAAGAATCTTTGATAGAGATGTGGTGAAAAAGTATGTATTTTAAATGTGTGAATTGAGCTTTTTGAGTTAGCAGCTAAGTCATCCAAAATACAACAACAAACATATAAATATTTTTAATATTTTTAAATCTAACATATATTTTACTACAATGAATAACAACACACTCTCAAAGAAATTGATTATCATATATAAAATTCTTATATTCGTTCTCCTTCTTAATATAATATCATCAATGATAATTAAATGCAAGTTTATATAATCATGTAGCCGTCTTAGCTCAGCTGGTAGAGCGCATGGCTTTTAACCATGTGGTCGTGGGTTCGATTTCCATAGACGGCGGGCAGGTACGTGTATTGTTTCCATGTCAGGACAATCAATGGGTGGTGAAGATTGAATATCGGTCTCCAATGATTGATTTAGATGACTACTTAAAGTTCAATAATCTTTATCTCAATATATATGAAGATGTAAAATCAATATTTTTCATATTTTATTGTTAAGAGGTTAATGGTTCAATGTGGTGGATGACAAAAGTATAACTAACATATGTTATAACTATGTTGTTTATGTGGTTTATTGTATATCATGTTGCTTTCATCATTTCTATGTTGGTTATTTTATGTTTACCTTATTTTATTAGATCCGTTCAAAACCTTATGATTTCTACTGATATAGAAATCAAGAACAGAATTCTAAAACAATTCCTATAAGTCGATATAGCATCAACTTGTATCCCTTAAACTCATATCCGAATACAATTATAAATGATTTCTCCAAGATTTCTCATGCTTCTTTCGCTGATTCTACATCGCTGACCTTTTCAAAATTATCTGGATCAATACATTGATGAATTATAAAGAGAGCTTTATAATCTTTCTTATTCAATTCTTTGTATGCAAATTTTTCTTGATCCGACGCGTTTTCTACAAGTGGTGTTACTCATTCCTTCACGAGATCCCAAAGATCTTGACAACAGAAAACTACCTTCATCTGTTTACACCAATTCTTATCATTATGACTCTTTAAAATTTGGGGACTCCCTGGAAAATATCCATTCAGATGATTCATCGTCATTTTCATCATGATTTTCTTCCCACAAATTGCTCAGTCAGTGCTCTGATACCAGATGTTGGAATTAAACCCAAGACTTTGAGTAATTCTGAATCAATCTTGATGAATAAGATTCAATCAACTGATCAAATTTCCTCTTGTTCTTCACTCTTCACTCAAGTGAATCAACTAACATTGGTTGCAAGATTGTATTACTGCACATTGGTGATGAAAATAAGAAAAGAAAATTGAATTGTGAAGAAAGGAAATTAGGGGAAGAAGAAGAATTTCTGCAGAGTATCTCTTTGCTCTCAAAACTGTAATTTTATTCAAATG
Organism: Lathyrus tuberosus; assembly: GCA_022829125.1. Classification (NCBI taxonomy): domain Eukaryota; kingdom Viridiplantae; phylum Streptophyta; class Magnoliopsida; order Fabales; family Fabaceae; genus Lathyrus; species Lathyrus tuberosus. The sequence goes on from JALAZF010000179.1 coordinate 3,472,581, forward strand.
AATCACATTACAATAACAGGGGTTAATACCTATTTATAGATTTAGCTTGCTTTCTCCCAAAGCAAAGCCCAAAAGCAAAAAAAAAACAGAGCCCAAAATACCTAATTCTGCCAACACTACAAAATTAGGTTTAAGGCAAAATCTATGTCTAGGTTAACTCCTCTGGTACTTTGATAACAAAAGATTTCGACACACACACACTAGGCTATTCGACAACTTCCTTGTCCCTGTGGAGCAACCTGCTTCGACACAAGGAATTACAATTCAATAAGAACAAGTATATTACTTACCTTTTCATGGTTCATGAATGTGGTAGTATAAATTTTTTCTCTCATAGTATTTTTTTTAGTAGAAATAGAGGGTCAAAGGCCTAAAACAAGGAAAAATTAGGCAGCAAGCCTAACAGAAGAAATAAAATAATCATTGACCAACAACTGACTAAGCTCTAACGGGAAACCTTCAAACCAGGTACAATCATCTAATCTAGGAAAATTCAGCTTGGCCAATAAATCAGCACACTTTTTAGATTCTCTAAAAACATGCTTGAATTGCACAACCTCAAAACTCTTAGAGAGAAGAAGAATGCATCTAGCTAAGCACCAACCTTGTATGAGAACCAGGCCAGACCCAACAAGGGAATCAACAACAACCTTATTATCCAGTTGGACAATATTCTCCTTGAAAATTTTCTTCCAAGCAAATCCAAACCAGACAGCTCTCCCCAAAATTCAGGAGAAAGGCTATTGCAATCACAGAAAAGGCCCCCACAATTAGCAACTAGATTGTCATTATAAGCGCCATCAGAATTGAGGCAAATCCAACCCGTAGGAGGAGAGATCCACTGAATAGAAATCAGATCCTTAAGCGCATGCTCCACTCTACGAAGAAGGCTATTAAAACAAAATAAAATATAAAACATACCACAATTAAAATTAAAATAAAATACACCATAATTAAAATAAATAAATTTAAATCATAATTAAAATAAATTAAAACATAGAACTCTCACAATAAATCAATGAAAGAATAAAAGAGACAAGCTCTGAAGTACCGATACGTCAAAATCCCTGCCGAATCGTTTCCAATACGTACTGATATGTCGATACGCTCTAATACGTATCGAAGGAGTATTTGAATTCATTTATTTAAAAATAAATAAATAATTTTGATACGGTTGCGATACGCCTTTAATACTTCCCGATACGTGATTGTATTCTCATTACCATATAACTATCATTTTTTATTCTCATTACCATACCTTCATCCAAACAACTCGTCAATAGTCATAATCTTGAAGCAACATTGTCGCATCTCCGTATCTGCGCTTCCAAATCGAGCGAAAATTGCTCTTCTAAACAGAAATACTTATCCCACATAGCCCTAACATCCTTTCAAATCTTGAGCTCAAATTTGTTGAACACAATGTTCCCTTCGTTGTCAACCGAAGATGAATGATACTCGAGCTTCACAACCCTTCGTTTGTCTCAGCAAGGTAGGAGATAACGGATTTCGTCTAGAATATCATCGAGGGAGGTGAGATCGGTGAGCTTGAATGTCCTCCCAGGTGTAGAGCCGCCGGAGTAGGAGACACTTGCGACATACCAACAGATGTTTATTTGTGACATTTGAGACATTTTGAGTTTTTGTGAAGCATAACACAAGAACACCCAAATTTATAGAAACCCTAGTTCAATATGGACCACTTTTTGTCTGTCATATTTATTCTGGATATATATATCTCAGGAAGCGCACCCTATTATCTTGTTTCGGAGATGCATCTCCGGAACTTTCCCATAACTATTCAAAAACAAAGCAAATAATAGAACCTTCCAGAGATGTATCTCCAGAACTTTTCCTGATACATTTTCAAAACATAACTATATAACAAACACTTATATTAAGATAAAATATGAACCAAATATGCCTAAAGACCAAATATGAATAAATAGTGAATATATAACATGTCTTTTATATTGAGACACAATTATATACAATTATTTGTTTGGTTACATAAGAAATCAAAACAAATTGAAACACGTGTCACCGGCTAAATCTATAGGTGGTACCCCCTTGGACTTTTGTGCATTCTATTCTTTTTGAATGTTGTTCAATCTATCAAATTCTTGCATCCTTTCCATAAAATGATCCGGCCACTTCTCGACAACTATGGTTGAATAAGCCGTCTACTCCGGTTATGTAAGTGGTATGGGGAGTCTCGGTTTCAATTAAACTTGAACAAAATGACTTGATTTTGAAAGCCATCCAATACACATGATGCGATCAGTTGGATTTTGGGGTGGTGCGGTACGGAGTGGGAAAAAGTTTTCTGAAAACCCGTAGCGTGTCAGGTCAATGCATACCCTATCATATGCACATGAAATTAGGTGACCCATATCCGAGAAGTTCATCAATTTTAACTCTGGTTTCGGACCGCTCAAGTAAGTAATAAGAGACTCATAAACCGCATTAAAATTTTCTTTGTTTTCTTACAACCGCGTGTACGATTCTCTATGCGTCTTCAACTCTTGGATAAGTTAATGATCGATAAGCGCATGACTATCTTCTCCTTTACCAAGTAAAGTCGAAACAACTATGTAGCCGCAATTACCATCCCCTTCAACATTAACGATACGATTGATATATTTGTGGATAAAAAATGACGTCTCGTCAATGAATGAAATCTTCGGTAGAAGCGGTGTTGGAGGTGGTTTGCTAATGTAGGCTCCTTTCACAACACTTTTTTGAGATTTTGGAGTCGGTGAGTCAGGAAAAAATTTGTCAACGTGTTCTAAGTATGAAGGAGACTGTGTAGTCGAGTTTTCATACAGTGTAGGCTTCATTTTCTTTGGATCACCTTTTGTTTTCACCGGTTGAGAAGGAAGTTTCATGTCGGTGGTTTTGGTATAGGCAATCTTCCTCAATTGTTCTTTAATGTGGAGTTTCATGTTGTCATCGATCTTCAAAAATCTCTCTCGTATCGCTTCCCATTTGGTCAAAATATAGATATTCGATTTACCTTCATCCATGCATCCATCATCATCAAACCTAAGTCTCTTTCAATTAGAGCAAACCTCGTCCATTTTTATTGGTTCACCAAGTTTAACCTTTTTAGCAATAACACAAGCACATGGGAGACCATATGTTTTCACAATAATGCAACCACACTTTGCGCTATCGGAGCCTACATTATTAGCTCGTTTAGCCTCGTGAAAAATATGGTTCAGCCCGGCCTAAGAAATGTTGCCTACCAAATGAGAATAAAAAATGTTGTCTTTAAATCGGTGTTCTAAAACTGTGATGCTCCGACCAAATGTTGTTTGCATCTCATTATGTTGGTTTTAAATCACGTGGTTCACGGAGTCCTAGTCTCGACACAAATCCCCCTTTCTATTTCCCAACCAATTTTTCAAAGTAGCATGGGTCGACTCAACTCTGTTGGTAGTTATGTTTCCAAGGTGTCAGACATTATCAGTCCACGCGCAAACTTTTCACACAAAGCAGGATACTTTTCACACACTTTTCGGAAATCAATGACGGAATCAACATATAATTCTTTTGTGGAAGAATTTATTTACGATTCCATGCATTCATTATTTTTTCCACAATCACACCCGACTTCACCAATTTTCCACCTTCGCACTCTACTTGTTTCGTCCCTATCGTGGGTTTAACCCAATTTCTCACATTCTTTGTTATGTGATACTTATAAAGTAATGCATAGGAAGAAGGAAATACCTTTGCTACCACATTCATCAATGTGGTATCGCGGTCGATAACAATAGCTTTAGGCATCTCACCTTGATCCTTCAAAAGTGACCGACACACCTCTAATGCCCAAGTAAAATTGTCCTCTTTTTCACACTCTAGAAATGAAAAACCGATGGAGTATGTCTTCTCAGTTGAGGTAATACCAACCATCTCAAATAATGGATGTCTATACTTGTTGGTCTTGTAGGTAGAATCAACTTTGAGCACTGTCGGAAACGTGTTGAACAACTTTACTGAATCAGGATGAGTCCAAAAAATATCTATAACCGTAACTCCATTGTTGTAAATTCGGTACCGAGACACGTAATTGTTATTGTCCAACAGTTTCAATAGTTGCTACATCTCAGTTCTATCCCCCCTAATCGCCTTATTAGTGAGGTACCGAATGTTATACACTTGCTTTATATTTGATATAGTGTCGGGTTGCTTCCATTTCAATGTTGCAAGTATATTTTTCGATTGAACAAGATTCAAGGTCATGTCACTAATACATTCCTTCTCTTCTGGCTTGAGCCGACATACACTAGGATAACCGGCTAATTTTAAGCACAAATCATGGTTATGCAAACCATAAATGACATTAAATATCCATTTTTTGTTAGCCAACATGTAACCACGAAGCTTAAACGGACACTCAAATTTTCTACTACCCGTGGCATCTCTTTTCAAACTCCAGATAAGAGTTCGATAGCTCCCACTTCTTTCGAACAACATTGTCACAAACACACATCTTCTATCCGAGGCATTATCCAACCTTCCGATAACCACACCAAATCCAAGTATAGAAGCCACCATATGAATCCATTTCGAGCATGTTATCACGATTTTCAAAATCTTGCTTTATTATTAAAGTCGTTACCAACATCTACTGCCTTTACAACAACCCCTTGAATATTCAGAGAAACATCGTTTGGAGAAACTACTTGTTTTGAGAAATTATCGGGTTGCACCATATCTATTGGAAACAATACAAACATAACAATAATTAACTTACTACTGGAGAAAAGGCCAGAAAATGAACACATAATTATTCCGGAAATGTATCTCCGAAAAAGTTCAACCTCAAAGACGTTCCGGAGACACATCTCCCGACACTGCGTAACTTTTTTTAGTCAAATTTTCATGATTAATGTGAGCAATGTAGATGAAAATGAACAATTTTTACCTTAAATTCTATCTTCTTTTGCTCCTTGTGATATGTGTTAGACGATGGCAAGGATCTAGAAGGGGGGGTTGAATAGATCCTTCGAGTTTTACACATAAATGGCTTTCAAAAAATTGGTTTTAAAGTTTGACGGAAGCAGCCACTGAATTACGTCTACAACGAACCTCTACTAGAGGTATCGAATATACACGACAATATTGGGAATGAATTATGGATGAGAAAAATTCAGATTGATTAACACAGTTTAAACGCAATCAACAATGTTTTATTTGCTTGATCGTTTATCCAACCCAACGAGGTAAATCAACAAACAATTTATTGCGAATACGTTCGATTTTGCGTTGAAACAAAATTATCGAACACTTGGTGTGCGTTAACATACTAAGTGCAGATTTCAAAGTAATGTGATGTTGAGCTGCTCCTAAATACAATCCAAGGGATTGTATCAGATTTACAAAATAATTTAACAGCTAAATATAACACTAGCTCAGAAATTTCGATCAATTTAAACTTCGCAAATTCGAACGATATCAAACATAAAGAGTTAAGGGAGAGAGAGAGAACAAACACGATTTGATTAGGCAGTTCCCCATTCGTCCTCGTTTTGGGTACCCCTGCCCCCAATTCTTGATATATATATATATATGTTGCTGTTTGCAAATTGTTTATACAAGAGAAGAACTATGAACATCCAAACTCTCAAACGTCTTTGATTATTGATGCAGAGTCTTCTCTCCCCTTGATTCAAGACGAATCAAGTGCCTCGAATTCGGTTGAACAAGTCACCGTCCCACGCTACTAGACTGCAAGAAACCACCGTTCTTCAGTCACCTTCACTCGGCCGACTTCAATTCCCCCCAATTCGATCCCCAAACCTTTCTTCTATGATCCTCCAACTGTAGCTACTAAACCGAAAGAATACTTTGTTCTTCGGTTACTTCGCACGGCTGAATCCCTGTAGAACGGAACGGTTTGTGCCAAAAACCCCCAAAATCACCTTGATTCTTGGAGGATAAAACCTAAGGTTTTATTCAAGAAACACCTACCAATTCTCAACCCAGAAATGAAGATCACACACTTCCTAATTCTGAACGTTATCACTTCAAAATAATGGGTGACACAAACAAAAATGATTATGTGTAATTGTTGGTTTACTCAAGGTTGAAGATGAAGATGAAGAGAAAGATTGGTATCAATTTTCAAGTTTCTTGTTTTTCTGAAATGTGAGCTGACCAAACTATTTATAATGAGTAATGTGACCCACAAAATGAAGTAACAAAAATAACATAAAAAATTAAATGCAAAAAATCAGTTCAGACAGAGATGAGTCGACCGCCCCTTTAATGAGGGTCGGCGTGAGCTAACCCGCAACACTATCTATGCAAATATTGACATCATGCGTCTACCCATCAATACCTTGCATCGACCCAAGCCTGAAAATTCTGCAGAAATTTGAATTTCCAGAAACATGCGTCGACTCATGACTACCAGGGGGTCAGCGTGCACTTTCCCGAAGTTTTCACAAAATTTGTTCAAAACATCATGAGTCGACTCATGCTCACCTTGGGTCGACTCAAGACATGCAGATTTTTCAAAAACTTATTTTTCTACATGTTTTTGCTGACCAAGACTCGAACAAGTATTCCAAACACCAATATTATGATCATGCACATGTAGAGATTGTGTAGACTTCTTCCTATATGTTTAGACACATGAACATTGATGATTAGATGCAATTTGCCCGACAATGAAGTGATACCGCTCAAATTACAATCTAATGACACTCTTATTTGTTGACATCATTAAAAGCAAAATAGATGAGATACCTTAGCCGTCACATACTCCCCCTTTTTGATGATGGCAACACTGTTTATCTTTCTCTTGATTTGTAATTTGAGAACGGAGAAACTCCCCATATCTTTAACACTTTAATATCTGCTGCTTTAGTATTTTCTGCTGCTGGTATCCTTCTCCCCCTTTGACAACATCAAAAAGAGTAAAAGAAGGTGGTAAAAGAGATATCATCATAACAAGTAATGGTTCACTCACCAATTTGCAAAACAGCGACATTAACAAGCATCCACATATGATACAGTTAATGTGATACTATGAATGGATAAATACGGAACGCAAGAAGCAAACACAATTCATTCCATAGTTTAAGACATAGAGTCAAGGACAACCTGAAACATTGTTCAAACGAAAAACAAACCAAAATAACATGTAATCTAAAGAACAAAACATAGAATTAGAAGCACAAACAATATAATGCACTAATAATGATGATGCTAATTCCTATGGTCTCCTCCCCTAAATGGGTGACCTTTTCCTCGGTAATAATGGTCTGGTGGTGGCAAGTCCTCTGGGGAACGATTCAACTCGATGACCGTGCTGTTGAGAATGTCGAGGCTATTAGATAGATTTTGAGTCTGAATAGCCATAGCATTTTCCAAATGTGTGAATCTGGTCATGGAGGCATCAGCAAACCGAGTGAAATCCTGTGTATGAGCAGCAAACTGATTCGACAGTGTAGTAAGCCTCTCCTGTTTAGCAGTGTACCTCTGATCTTGTAATTCTTGGAATTGCTTCTGTTCGAGGTTCATTTGGTGCAACATTGCCAGGATTTCTTCAGAGGCCTGGAAATCTTGCTCTTGCTGTGGCTGCGGAGTTGGAGGTATAGAATCTTCAGGCTGTTGCCAGTCATATTCGTCACTTTGTTGCCAACCATAGTTTGAAGGGACATAAGCATCCCCAAGAACATTCCAACTATTGTTCTGCCATTGACCCCAGCCTTGATCATCAGAATTCTCCTCTGGTTGAGAGTTACCCATCCATGCTTCATTTTCTTCGTCCACCATATGCACATCAGGATTGTTACCCATCCATGCTGCATTATCTTGGTTTACATTGACATGTCCTTCCGCAATATTGTCAGGAACATTAGGAAAAGGGTGAGTTGGTCTAAATTTGTAAGTGTACTCATTTTCAACCGAATCCCAAGTATAACCCATCATGGTGAGAGTCTTTTGTTGAAATCGATGCTCAGATGAAACGTGGACATAGCGAATATTCGAAACAGAGATACCAGCCTTGTTCAAGATATTTTGAATACATGATGCATAACCCAAAGCAGTACCTTTTGTGGAGTCGCGAAGGGAAAACATGCGGTATGTGAAATAATATGGCCAATTGATTTTGATCTTGTTCCTCAAAATGTAGATAAGATGAACCTCAGCTTTATCCACTCTAGAGAATCCACCTTTCTTGGGTCGTAAAATGTGTGCGACGATCCACTGCAGAATGCGCTCAATAAACTTTAGATGACCGGTTGTAACATTCTTCGAAAACAGCTCGCTTGCTACAACATCATCTGAGTATGGTTCACGCAACATAGAGTTCAAAGCACTTTTAAACTCATAGTTGGGAGCAAACTTGGTGTCAGTCACTTGAGGAAGATTTTCATCAGTTTCCAAACTGAACAAACTAGTCCAAACATCATTGTTCATAGAATGAGGCACATTATTTATGGAATACGTAAAATCAGTACTTCAAATTTTCCTTGAATCCCGCAATAGAATAAGCGGACCAGATCACAGTTGAACTTATCATCACATTCAAGAAATTCATTAAAATTCTGAGCATTTAGCATGTCAAGTACCTCGGTGAGATGATAGTCGGGAGCCATCAAAGGGTAGAATGCATGTTGGCGGATAACCGCACGGTTGCGAAAATCATCATTGAAGGACCCAGACAGAGCATTGGAGAGTAGAGACATAGCATTTACTGGAGTTGAAGCAGTTCTGACTCTTGAAGTTGAAGCTCTTGTAGACCTTTTTCCAGTTACACGTCGAGAAGCCATTGTTGAAGAATTGAGGAAGATGATGAATAGTGTTCGGTAAATAGTGCGCAAATGAAGAACAATTGATGGAGTGCTTGCTTCCAAAAAACCTTATGAAACCCCTTTCTTATAAACCTTGTGAATTCAAACTTTGTGGGTTTTGAGTATTAGGGTTGTAATGGAGCTTTGATGGATTTTGAATGGAATTTGGAAGAGAAAGAGAGGAGAAGATCAAGAACGATCAAATTATGACATGCAATGAAAGGATATTAAGTGCATTGAAAGTATGTAGTGAAGTTTAGAGACACTAGGTCGGCGCACGCGTTCCCAATAAAAAAAGGATTCAGAATTTTTCAGGTATGCGTCGACTTAAGCATTGGATGCATCGATGCAAGATGACGTGTTTTTGAATTTTTTTTAAAATTTTGAGATGCGCCGACCCCAGGTAGGCGCGCGCTGACCCAGTTGTTTTCATTCAAACATTTTCAATTCATGAGTCGACCCATGGCATTCTTAGGTCGACTCATCCAAGTGAAACATGGAAAATTTTTAAATTTTGCAAACAAAAGTCCCAAAATAGGATAAATAAACATGCAAACACATAGATCAATCATCCAAATGAATAATATATGCTAACATATGTAATAAACATTAATTTTTAAAGCACTTAACATGGTAGACACAAAAGAACATTACAAAGCGGAACGATATTACCTTGATCATGATCAAAGATGAGAGCCCTCACATATAGCTCAATGACTTTTTGCATTGTTAGTCAACAACATAAACAAGCATCTATATATGTGAAGAGTAAATATCTTAGAGGAATATCAAACACGATCCGAAATGTCGAGAACGCCAAGTTCCCTACGGATGTGAAAGAAAGGCTCTGTAGCTACTGGTTTTGTAAAGATGTCAGCAAGTTGATTTTTGGTATCAACATGCTCAAAGACCACATCACCCTTCTCTACATGATCCCTAAGGAAATGATGACGTATTTCGATATGCTTGGTGCATGAATGTAATACGGGGTTCTTAGTTAGGTTAATAGCACTAGTGTTATCGCACAAAATAGGAATACGTTCAAGTTTTAAATTGAAATCAAGCAATTGTTGCTTAAGCCATAGGACTTGAGCACAACAACTGCTGGAAGCAACGTATTCCGCCTTGGCTATTGACAAAGCAACCGAAACCTGTTTCTTACTATGCCAACTCACCAAGAAATTTGCGAAAAGGTGACACGTGCCACTAGTACTTTTCCTATCCAACTTGCACCAGGCAAAGTCGGAATCGGAATAACCAACTAAGGAACAAACACTACCGTTGGAATACCACAGCCCATACTTTTGAGTACCGGAGAGGTATCGAAGTATGTGCTTAACTACTTTTAAGTGGGATTCCTTGGGACGTGCTTGATACCTTGTACACATGGATACACTGAACATAATGTCAGGTCGTGATGTGGTAAGATAAAGAAGAGATCCAATCATGCCTCGATACTTCTTTACCTCTACATCCTTACCATTTTTTTCACGATCAAGATTGGCACAAGTAGGCATAGGAGTATCTATTGCCTTGCAGTTTAGCATGTCGAAGCGTTTGAGAAGCTCAACATAATATTTTGTTTGACTCACAAATGTGCCCTCTTCGATTTGTTTGATTTTCAATCCGAGGAAATAGTTGAGCTCCCCCATCATGCTCATTTCAAACTCCCCCTGCATCAAACTAGAAAACCCCTTGACCAAGGTCATGTTAGTAGACCCAAAGATAATATCGTCAACATAAATTTGTACCAAGATTAAGTGTTTTCCTTGACGTTTAATGAAGAGGGTTGTGTCAAACTTTCCTCTTGAATACCCTTGATCAAGTAAAAATTTGTTTAGACGTTCATACCAAGCCCTAGGGGCTTGTTTAAGTCCGTATAAAGCACGTTTAAGTTTGTAGGCATAATTAGGATATTCATGGGATTCAAAACCCAGAGGTTGGGCTACATAAACCTCTTCATTGATGTATCCATTAAGGAAATCACTTTTAACATCCATTTGGAATAATTTGAAGTTCTTAGTGCAAGCATAAGCAAGTAAAAGGCGTATAGCCTCAAGTCGGGCAACCGAAGCATAAGTTTCCTCATAGTCGATTCCTTCCTCTTGGTTATAGCCTTGCGCTACAAGCCGCGCTTTATTTCGTGTTATAACTCCATTTTCATCAAGTTTATTCCTAAACACCCATCGGGTGCCGATTACTCGATGATCTCGCGGAGGGGGGACAAGGTCCCAAACCTCATTTCTCCTGAATTGATTTAGTTCATCTTGCATTGATAAAAACCAATGCTCATCGAGTAATGCCTCCTTTGCATTTTTAGGTTCAACTTGTGACACAAAAGCGGAGTAATAACAAAAGTTACTAAGATTAAAGCGAGTGGTTACTCCCTTAGAGATGTCACCGATGATATTGTCGATTAGATGGTCTTTGGAAGACTTCCATGCTGGAGGAAGGTCATCTTCATTTGTTGGATGATCCTCCTCACTCTTCATAGGTTGGTGATCCTTTTCCTCCTCAATACGCACTACTTCAAACTGATCAGTTCCCTTATCAGTGTCCTTGAGTATGTCTTCAGAAGATGCACCTGCACCATGAAAAGAACTACCTTCTCCGACATTTCTCGGATAAGACTCGTCAAAAGTAATGTGTACCGACTCTTCAACAATTCATAACCTTTTATTATATATTCTATAAGCTTTACTTGACTGAGAGTATCCAAGAAAAATACCCTCGTCGGCCTTGGCATCAAACTTACCAAGTGTCTCTTTTCCATTGTTTAACACGAAACATTTGCAATCAAAGACATGAAGGTGAGAGATATTTGGCTTACGCCCTTTTAAAAGCTCATATGGTGTCTTGTTTAGAATAGGCCGGATGAGCACCCTATTCAAAACGTAACAAGCCGTACTGATGGCGTCGGCCCAAAAGTATTTTGGAAGTCCACTTTCATTGATCATAGTCCTTCCAAGTTCCTCCAAAATTCTATTTTTACGTTCCACCACCCCGTTTTGTTGAAGGGTATGTGGTGCGGAAAAATTATGATCAATTCCATGGGATTCACAAAATGCTTCAAATAAATGGTTTTCAAACTCACCCCCATCACTTCTAATTGACACAATGTTCGTGTTTAAATTATTTTGAGATAACTTAGCAAATCTCTCAAAGGCCGAAAAGGTATCACTTTTATTTGCTAAGAAAATGGTCCAGCAAAACCTAGAAAAATCATCGACTATTACAAAACCATAATAGTTACCACCTAGGCTTTTAACCCTAGATGGTCCAAAGAGGTCCATATGAAGGAGCTCAAGGGGTCTCATAGTTGAAACGATGTTTTTAGATTTGAATGAGATCCTTGTTTGCTTCCCCATTTGGCTATCATCACAAAGGTGATCCTTTGTGAATTTGATTTTGGGCAAACCGATGACTAGGTTTTTAGAGACTATTTTGTTAAGCAAATCAAAATTGATATGAGCCAACCGTCTATGCCACATCCATGAATCTTCATTCATAGTGACTAGACACTTGTCTCCATTCAACGATACCTCATTTAAGTCTAGCATATAGACGTTGTTCACCCTCAAGCCCTTAAACACATTCTTTTTGTCACTATCTTCAACTATGTATCAATCTTTTGAAAACGATACTTTATAATTCTTGTCACATAGTTGGCTAATGCTTAAAAGGTTATGTCTAAGGCCTTCCACAAGAAGCACATCAGAGATAGTAGTAGATGAGGGGTTACCTACACTACCTTTGCCGAGAATCTGTCCCTTGTTGTTATCTCTGTAGGTGACAAATCCCTTTTTCTTCGCCAAAAAGTCGATGAAAAAAGATATGTCCCCGGTCATATGTCTTGAGCAGCCACTATCCATAACCCATCTTCTTTCGGTGGTCTCAAGACTTTGTACCTACAAAACAATCAAGGAAGAGTAGGTACCCAATTCTCATTGGGTCCTTTGTGGTAAGTGAAACCAAGATCGCACTTGGGCAACCATTGATAAATGCCTTTTGGAACAAGAAATATTCTAAAACGACATTTAACAATAGTATGACCAGGCTTACAACAATATAGGCAATCACGGTTCATTTGGAACTTACCTTTTCTATCACTATCTCGAATCACATACGTATACTTTTGATACGGATTATTCATACTTTCTCGATAATGAGATCGATAAATAGTAAACGTAACTTTAGGCTTAAGAACCTTGTCTAATTTGGCCTTAAGGGTTCTCACCTCTTTTTGCCAAATATGACAAGTATCACAGCCCCCAAACTTAAACCATGGAGACTTATTCTCATCAATCTTAGCTTTTGATGCATTTACCATGAAGTTTTTAAGAGCTTCCAATTCCTTTTCGAAATCGGAAACCTTTTTCTCCAAGTATTTAAAAATCTTTTTGTTCGAGGATAAGCGTTGAAAAGCTTCCTTAGCCTCGTGGTGCAACATATCAAAAGCCTTTTGTAATTCTAAATGAGACATACTATTAGAATGATCATATTTAGAGTGTTTTACCTCTTTCTTCTTGTCTTGACGTGCCATAAGACATAGATTAACGAATTCACTCTCGTCACTTGAGCTGTCATCTTTTTTCGACTAGCTATCGCTTTCCCACGCGATGTATGCTCGTCTAGACTTGTTTGACTTTTTGTGTTTATGATTCTTATCCTTATCCTTATCCTTGTCTTTCTTGAGTGATGGATAATCCGGCTTGTAGTGCCCGGATTTTCCACAGTTGTAACACGTTCCTTTAACCTTGCCATTCTTATTTCCTTCATATCTTGATTGCCTCTTAAATTTGACTAGATTTTTATCTGAGTGTTGAATCTCATTCTTCCGAACATACCTATTGTATCTCTTCACAAATAGACTCATGTCATCATCGGAGTCATCATCTTCGTCATTGATGGTTTCATCATCACTTTGCTCTTTTGATGTGGACTTTAAACAAGAATCCTTAAGAGCAATATACTTCTTTTCCGTATCTTTTGTTTTCTCCTTCTTTATACTCTTTTCATGTTTATCAAGGCTAATGAGCACTTGCTCATGCTCATCGAGTTTGCCAAATAATGTGGTGAGGTCTAGAGTAGCTAGATTATTGGCCTCTTTGATCGCGGTGACCTTCGGCTGCCATTCCCTGTTAAGACACCTCAAAATATTATTAGTAGCAACCTCGTTTGGAATTGGTTTACCAAGTACATGCAATTTGTTGATAATGTGAGTAAATCGTTTTTGCATATCCGCAATGGTTTCCCCTTGCTTCATGTAAAAAAGATCGAACTCTTGCGTTATTGTGTTAATACAGGCCATTTTAACATCATTAGTGCCTTCGTGGGCTACTTGTAAAGCATCCCACATGGCTTTGGCCGTTTCACAATGAGAGACTCGATAATATTGGTAAACTCCCAAAGAGGAGATCAAAATATTTTGAGCCTTCCAATCATAACTGTACTTTTTCTTGTCCTCCTCATTCCATTGGTCTTCGGGTTTAGGAACGACAATGCCTTCAGCATTAGTCATTGTAATTTGCATAAGACCGTTTAAAATAACGTTCCAAACCTTCCGATATATGGAATTTATATGGACGTGCATACAATCCTTCCAGTAGCTGTAATTCTCGCATGTAAAAACTGAAGCTCTATTATAAGCCCCTTTAGATTCGTTCGCCATATTCCAAGAAGTTTTACCGAAGCACCTCATAAACCGGAACTCGTGATACCACTTGTTAGACGATGGCTAGGGTCTAGAAGGAGGGTTGAATAGATCTTTTGAGTTTTACATGCAAATGGCTTTCCAAAAAATTGGTTTTAAAGTTTGACGGAAGCGGCCACTGAATTACGTCTACAACGAACCTCTACTAGAGGGATCGGATATGCACGACAATATTGGGAATGAATTATGGATGAGAAAAATTCAGATTGATTAACACAGTTTAAACGCAATCAACAATGTTTTATTTTCTTGATAGTTAATCCAACCCAACGAGGTAAATTGATAAACAATTAATTGCAAATACGTTCGATTTTGCGTTGAAACAACATTATCGAACACTTGGTATGCGTTAACACACTAAGTGCAGATTTCAAAGTAATGTGATGTTGAGCTGTTCCTAAATACAATCCAAGGGATTGTATCAGATTTACAAAACAATTTAACAGCTCAATATAACACTAGCTCAGAAATTTCAATCAATTTAAACTTTGCAAATTCGAATGATATCAAACATAAAGAGTTAAGGGAGAGAGAGAACAAACACGATTTGATTAGGCAGTTCCCTAATCGTCCTCGCTTTGGGTACCTCTGCCCCCAATTCCACAATTGGAATTGATATATATATATATATATATATATATATATATATATATATATATGTTGCTGTTTGCAAATTATTTATACAAGAGAAGAACTATGAACATTCAAACTCTCAAACGTCTTTGATTTTTGATGCAGAGCCTTCTCTCCCCTTGATTCAAGACGAATCAAGTGCCTCGAATTCGGTTGAACAAGTCACCGTCCCACGCTACTAGACTGCAAGAAACCACCATTCTTCAGTCACCTTCACTTGGCCGACTTCAATTCTCCGCAATTCGACCCCCAAACCTTTCTTCTACGATCCTCTGACTGTAGCTACTAAACCAAAAGAATACTCTGTTCTTCGGTTACCTTCGCACGGCTGAATCCCTGTAAAACGGAACGGTTTGTGCCAAAACCCCCAAAATCACCTTGATTCTTGGAGGATAAAACCTAAGGTTTTATTCAAGAAACACCTACCAATTCTCAACCCTGAAATGAAGATCACACACTTCCTAATTCTGAACGTTATCACTTCAAAACAATGGGCGACACAAACAAAAATGACTATGTGTAATTGTTTGTTTACTCAAGGTTGAAGATGAAGATGAAGAGAAAGTTTGGTATCAATTTTCACGTTTCTTGTTTTTCTGAAATGTGAGCTGACCAAACTATTTATAATGAGTAATGTGACCCACAAAATAAAGTAACAGAAATAACATAAAAAATTAAATGCAAAAAGTCAGTTCAGACAGAGATGAGTCGACCGCCCCTTTAATGAGGGTCAGCGTGAGCTAACCCGCAACAGTGTCTATGCAAATATTGACATCATGCGTCGACCTATCAATACCTTGCATCGATGCAAGCCTGCAAATTCTGTAGAAATTTGAATTTCCAGAAACATGCGTCGACTCATGACTACCAGGGGGTCAGTGTGCGCTTTCCCAAAGTTTTTACAAAATTTGTTCAAAACATCATGAGTCGACTCATGCTCACCTTGGGTCAACACAAGACATGCAGATTTTTCAAAAACTTATTTTTCTACATGTTTTTGCTGACCAAGACTCGAACAATTATTCCAAACATCAATATTATGATCATGCACATGTAGAGATTGTGTAGACTTCTTCCTAAATGTTTAGACACATGAACATTGATGATTAGATGCAATTTGCCCGACAATGAAGTGATACAACTCAAATTACAATCTAATGACACTCTTATTTGTTGATATCATTAAAACCAAAATAGATGAGAGACCTTATCCCTCACAATATGTTGAACCAAAAGAATGGAGATTTGGAGTGAAAAAATGGATTGAGAATGAAGGGTTTTTAGGGTGAGGGGTTGAGTTGAAAATGAAGTATGGAAACAATGGGGGACTGATCATGCAACTGGTAGCTATATCAGATATTTCCAGAGATACATCTCTGAAAAAACCTGACATGCAAATGTGACAGAAAATTCAAATTGCCACCCACAAATTCCATAGATATATCTCCGTAATATTCACCGAACTGAACAATTTAAATGTTTTCTCCAAATAGTTCTGGAGATATATCTCTAGAATAAAACTTTAACAAATACATGTAGCGACCTTCAGAACGGCCTTTGTTAGGTGTGCAAAGGGTGGGTCTAGAGATATATCTCCGGAAACTGGGGGCATAATGGGAAATCCACATGGTGCCTAATAAATACATAGGGTGGAAAAAGAAATTCTCCTAAACTAAAGGGGGTGCTGAATGAGAATAGCCCAAGGGAGGAGGTCCAAATGCTTTGCTGACCAGTCAACAGGGCTTGAGGGAGTCAAACAAATTAACTCAACCTCGCCCACCGGATCAAGCTAAATACAAGATCAAGGGTAGAGGTACGCATGCGCATGGTAAGTTACATGAGGGCGCATATGTGGGGGCTGGTCAATGATAATTAGGTCAAATGATCAATAGGTAAGCCGTTAGGCCACGTGTGTTTAGGGGAGAGATATTATGATGAAAATAAAAAAGAAGAACCAGCATGTGAGAGAGTTAAAACTGAACTCTCTTTCTCCCTTCTCACTCCACATTTTCTCATCTCTCTCCTACAAACAAAACTAAAACACGTTTGTCATTTTGAAATGCATCAAAATGCTAAATACCCAAGAACACAATGAAAAACGCCTTCATCAGTTTTCCTTCTTTTTTTTTTCGCAAAATGCCTCAAACTCAAAAACTTAACACATGAACTCCACTCAAATTTTTACATTGAAACTAAATCTATCAATAATTTAAACAAATTCCAAGCCAACATCTAAATTAACCTTTCCCCAATTTAACCCTACCCCTAAAAATTCTCATTAATTATTCAAGATTACAACGAAATACATTAATTGAAAGCATGATGGTAACAAATTCACAAAGCAATGGGCGAAATAAGCATGGAAAGCAATAAAAGCCCCTAGTCGGAAGTTTTATTTTCTAGAGAGGGTTCCGGCGAAAATTTTACGACCTTCAGGTAAGCTTCTCTGTTCCACTTCCTTGTCTTTTTTCTAAACTCCCTCGTCTCTTCTCTTTCTTTGTTGGATTTTTGCAAGTATTGGGGGTGAACTTTGATTTGGGCGAAAGTTTGCTAGGGGTTTGGGGAGATATTTGTGCAAGGATTTTGTAGGGATTTTTCTGTGTCAAAATGAGTGAGCAGAGGGGTTAGTTTATAAGAGTTGGAAAAAGAGGTGGCTTAAGAGCTAATTGGAGGGAATTAACAAGATGAAAAAAATCGTGACTTGGGGAGAATGAGTTGTGTGAGATATTTGTGAGTTGTATGGTATGGTGATGTATGGGTGTTGATGAAGAAATGATGGGCGTGTCATGTGAGGAGTTTGCACGCATTTTGCCTTTGTTTCACAACATTTATTCTTTTAATTAGTGTGCATGTATGAATGATGCAAGTTATGTGATGGAATGGATGTTGGTGGTATGAAGATGCATGGATGCATGGAACTCGCGTCGATATTATTTCAATCTTCTTCTTCTTATTTTCATTTTTCAAATTTATTTAATTTGTTCATTGTGTGCATATGGATTAATGCAGGGATATGAATGGAGATGGTATGGCCTGGTCAAGATGGTTTAGTTGTAGCAAGGAACTCATGCAACAATCATTCAATCTCTTTCTCTTATTTATTTAATTTTTGTTTTGTTTTATCAAATATTTGGATGGAGGATGTATGATCTAAAAGTGTGCTTGTGTATGTTGGTATAGCATGAGCCTTGACACTCTGTATTCAAATTTGCAATGCATGTTAATGTATGTAACATCAATGTATAACTAGCTTCTTGTAATATAACTTGTGACTTAATACAAATCCAACTTGTGTATTCAAATTTAAATCATCTCTTTTAGTGTTTTCTATTTTGTTGTATATGTAAAGGAGGAAGGAAAATGATGATGCAATGTACAAAGTGACCATGAATAACTATGGTCAATGGCACCAAAAAACTTATTATTATGGAAAATGCAAATAAATATGAATGAAGATGGAATATCTTAGAAGGGACTAAATTACCAACCAAAATGCAATGCATGAGTGAGCATAATACACTTGACCTTAAGTTCAAAACCTTAAAATGTAATGTAATGCAAGATGAACTAAGAAAAAAATAATAAAGTTAAATATGGGGAAATATTAGGATATGACACATACCCCTACAGACGCCCCACGAGCGAGGAAATGGAAGGCCATACAAGAACATCCAAGTCGCATTGCAAAGTACAAAAGGAGGTTTAATGCGTTGATTATAGATGATGTCTTCTGGACACCATACACAGGTCACAGAGTCCACCGTGAGTTTGATGAGTCTTCCTTATTTTTTGGTTATATATGGTGCGAGACCTTAGTATCTAGACATTTCCTGAGATGTGTTTGCGACAATTTGGTTATGTCTAGGGCATCCCACGACCAGTTCTAGCTACGTGAATTGACATGTTGCTTAAGAGTAATACCATCAACTCTTCCTGTTCCATTATAGATAACACAATGAGGGTTCAACACGACCCATCATGTGAGAATGGTTACTTGGAGTGGTACCTTGTAGTATCACACCCTCGCATCATCCCAACTGTTGAGCATACAAATGATGTTGGGCCTTCCGGTGTTAGGGTACCTTTCGATGATGTACCACCGCCGCCGCTTCACCTAATGTTGATGGCCAGCAGTACGTGCAGATGATTACAGTTATTATGGATAACCTCGTGGGTTTGGTAAAACCAGAGGGTGAGGTTTTTACTAGATTATCGTGGGCAGCACACATAGCCCATGGAGGACCTCTTTAGACATTATTATTATTTTTATGTATTATTTGTATATTATGTGTAATATTACTCAGACATTTGCACGACACTTTTTATTTTATAACATTTTGGAGCTTCCATTGATGCATGATGAACATAACTTAACATTTGACAAACGGTTACATAACATAGATAGACGCTTACATAACTTAAGAAAACAATAATAAATAAGAAAATATAAACACTACCAGATGATACTGGACGTTTCAGTATCTTAATTATGTCGTCGACAGATCTTGATTTCTTTGCATATAACTCGATCGGCCCCTTAGTTAGCCTACGACAAAATGACCTCCACATAACCATCAAATCTTCATTGGTCTTCAACCTAATAAGGTTGTATTTCACCCTTCCATCAATATAAATCTAATCTTCATGAAACTTAATCTTTCTCACTTTTATGTTATCGGTATCAGGCAACAATTAATTCAACTTGGATGTTAAGGCGGCGAGAGATGTGGTGCCATTCGAAAGCTGAAACTCTACAGAAGGTGCAACTATGTTGAAATACACTTATGCCTTAATCAAAAATAAGGAAGAGGCATTTTGAGATGTTTTTCTCAATAACAGATGACCCATATTTATACAACTTTAAATTCATTTCTGGACCACACAAAATGGTCGGTGCAATCACAGCCGTCTAAAACTGTCGGCAAAATCCTAACCGTTGGAAATCTTATAAAAATGAATTACCGAAAATTTTGCATTGGTTGAAGTTTCCGATATAACATGACATTTTCTAAAAATACTAGTAAAATTTCAAGCGTACTGGTAATTTTTGAAAATTCTAGTATCAGGTCATACCGGAATTTTTGAATTACCTTCCAGAAAATTTTGTACGCAAATTTGATTTTGATTTTGAGTAGGGGAACTTTTGGAATTATGAAATTATGTGAGGGTGTCAGATATAAAATATGGGGTGGCAAATTAAATGTTCTCATACCTAGCACCTTTACAAATTTCTTTAATATTCAAATTATCTTTGTCAAAATTTTATCAAAAAATTGGTAGTACAAGTTAAAAATTTGGCATGAATAGAAAAATCTGGTAGTTTATTCTAAAAACCCGATATGCATTTTTATCGATTTTTTTTAAAAACAATTTATGGGTGAAAAAAAATGCCTGTTTTTTTAAAAAAACTAGGGTTTAGCAGATATTTTACAAAACATTAAAATATCCGGTAGTGTAAAATCACTCATTTTAAAAAAAAAAACCAGACTCTTAGAGGGACTTCACCGACCTTTTTTTTGTCAACAATTTTTTATGAATGTGGTTGCATCGACAATTAATGAAGATGAACAAGCATCCGTCGCGATTTCCCAACGACAGAAGCGAGCCCAACTTCGGATCTTCAAGAAGTACCCTCTCTTATTATTTTTTAAGCTTCTCTCTCTCTCTCTCTCTCTCTCTAAAAATGGTGTCCCGCTTAAAAATATCAAGGGCGTAATTTTTTTGATTGCAGTATTGGTGCTATCAAGGGTGAGTATTTGTTTTGTCGTATCCACAGGGATTGAAGCGATATCAATGTCATTCAACAGTTATTATGATTTTAAGCGTAAGTTTTCAAGATGTTTGATGCTTTAAAGCTACAAAATGTAAAACAGATGAATGATAAATAAAGTTTCAGAGAGATGAGAGCTTGTTAGAATTGAAATTCATCAGCCGATAGAATATGTAATTTACCAATCAGTTATACACAATCTAAACATTTATCAATATCATCATGTATCGCTCTCCGACAGTGTTTATGTCTAAACTCTTGACGAGAGTTCAACCGTATTGTCTAATCGACGATCCCTCATCTAATTGAACAATACGGTAGCATTAAGACTCGATACTTACGGTGAATTTTAAATCTAAATCTATGTCTAGAGTTTAGAATCTAACAAATGTTCATCTTAGAACAAGATTCGAAACGTTTTTCTCAATATCAATTCAAATCTATAAAGGTAAACAGTGAAACAAAGATAACATTGATATACATTCATAAATAGATTGTATATAACACCATGATCAATAAAAAATACACACTTTTACAGTGAACTTACATCCAATCCCAACAAGAAAGGGATTTTAGCTACCCATGGTAGCTAGATACAAAAAGAAGAATGAAGATGAACAAGCATCCATCACGATTTCCCAACAATAGAAGCGAACCTAACTTCAGATATTCAAGAAACACCCTCTTTTGTTGTTTTCTAAGCTTCTCTCTATCTCTCTCTCTCTCTCTCCAAAAATGGTGTCTCTTAAGAATCTCAGCTGAATGTTATTTATAGAAAACAAAAAGTTACAGACCGCGCTAAGCACAAAATTCAACAAAATTAAACCACCATAAATTGCGCTAAGAGCAGAATTTGGTGCTAAGTATGCATGCATCTGCCTAGACAACTCTAAGCGCGCTTAGCCTAACATGGAGCTTTTGATTTTCTACCAAAAATGCATCTCGAAGCTTTTCTTTGCCTTTGGTGCCCAAAGCTCCTCCAATGCATACAAATATACAAAAAAAGTTAGAATTGATCAAACTACACAATGTTTACACAAAAGTTGAGGTTTTGACTTGTGAATCCAATGAATTAAGTTAATAAGCACCACTAATTCATAAAAAAATTCAACATAAATTAGAACTTATCAAACTCTCCCCAACTAAAAACTTTATTTGTCCTCAAACAAGATTCAATCAAACCTAAAGAAACAAGAGCAACTACCAAGAAATCATGATCAAACAAGTTTTTAGAAACGAAAACAAATGTCTGGTTCAAATAGTAAAAGTACAAGCAAAGTGATGCTTACCACTATACTACAACGACACCATGATCATGAAACAAATTCTAAGCACAAAACACATTTCAAAAATTCTAAAGCAACACATTTTCAAGTATGAATCACACCTAACACACAAATTCATCAATGGGGGAAGAAGAAACATGAGGGACTTGACTCACACCTAACAATCTTGCTAACATCATGATTAAATTATGCTTTCATAAAAAAAAATCATATTGAAAGCATAAAATCACAAATCACAAAGGACTCTTAAGGGTTGTAATGTGACTTGTGTTGTACCCCAAATTTTACCTCTTAGATGTCATAACATCTTGCATTGACATATAGGTTCAATCATCTATGCATTTTTAAACTAACCCATATCTTGCAGTTTGTTTCTCTTATGTTTGAAACTAAGGTTTACACAGAGAGATTCAAGGCCTCCTAAGGCATTCTATGGCTCCATACAATCATCATGCAGATTCACCAGTTGTTTGGAACTAAGATCTCAGGACTTTGAATCAAGTCAAGTCAACAAAGGATCGCCAGACCAAACTGTGGAATTAGGGTTTTAACTTGAAGAATCACTGAAGAATTTTTCCCTACCAAGTCAAGATTTGATTGGTTCATCAACTAATTAAGCTCACCTATATTCAAGAAGTCTCATTCAACAAGAATTCAATATCATTTGGTTCTCATCATGAGTAACTTGAGTCATAATTTCATCCTGCCTCCAAATTAGGGTTTTGTCAAGACAAGTGAATCATTGGTCTTGACTTTGATCAGGGGTTGTTCTCAAACTCTAAGACTTGACTCCACAGGATAGAAGACATCACTAGAGACCATCTATGAGCTTTAGATGTGATGAAAGAAGCATGATCATGAGAGATCGTCCCAGTGCATTCACAGTTGAAATTAGGGTTTCAACTAAGGCCCTAATCCTTGAGATTTTGATCCAAAATGAAACATCCAAGGCCTCAGATCATCATGACACGTCTCATTGATGGTTTAAGGTATGAGAGATCAATTTCTAAGAGCTTTCTTGCAAAGTAAGCAAAGTTTGGTCCATGAAACATTTCAAATGTGGAAATTTCACTACTTGTGCCAAAATTTAAATAGTCATAACTTTCAAAGCGCATATCCAATTTAAGTGACTCAAAGCTCAAATGGAAGCTCTTTCCATGATCTTCAAAGTGTATTAGAGGACCCTCTTTCATAATTTACTTGGTTTTTAAGTTATGAGACTTGGAATACAATATGCCTTAGGGACTTAGTGAAATTTTCAACCTTTTTGCTCCAATATTGAACACTACTTCATGGCTGTTTTTCACCTAGTTCAAAACTTCAAACCAAAAATCTTTGAACATGAAAGTTGTTGTTTGTTCTTCAAGCTTTCCAAGCATGTGTAGAACTCCCCGTTTGGATTATCCAATTACAAGTTATGAGGCTTCAAAGTTTGATGTTTCAAATTGGAAAAGTTTCATAACTTAGAAATTTTCTAAGTTCTCTTGGTTAACATGTTTCACATAACTTCGTTGCATGTTTTCTCACAATTCCAAGCATCAAAACAAAATGCTTTCCACATGAAAGTTGTTCTATCATATGCCTACTTTACATAGAGCCAAGAATCTCTTAATTTGGTGAAAAATTGAATGAGCTATGGACATGTGAAGTGAGCCTTATGAGATGATGCTAAAATTCATTCCTTGTCACAAATTCTATGTGTTCACTAAGTTTGTCATGCAGCCACTTGGATCAGTAAGTTTCACACGCATAAGATGCTATATGATCCCAAAATTTGCCAAAACAAGAGTAGTATACATGACATGCTTTAGGTGCAGTTTTTGACATTTCACAAAAGAGGAAAACAAGTCAACTTGTGCAGCAAGGGTCCTAATCCTATATTGCTTCATGCTGCACATTCTGAGCTCTACACTAGGAGACAAACATCTCACCATCATCCATGCTGCTATGCTGAACACAAATCAACAAAGGCACACTCCCCCAACATCTGCTTTGGACCGTTCAAGCCATGTCATTATCATGCAACACTTCTCAAACCATAAACCACTGTACAAAACCAAAGACCAGCATACCTTAAATGGAGAAAACCAGCCGGATGAGGCTATAAAAGAGACTCATTCTCTTATTCTAGAACAACATTCGCTCAAGAAAAAAACTCATAACTCTCATGTTCCATCTCTTCGCAAGAACACACCCACTTGCAAACTCTTGCTTTGTGCAACCCTCTAACCAACTATGAGAGCATAAACAACACATACTGAACCTTCACACAAGAGATCTTCAACACTTTCTCATACCTTTTCCTTTGTTTGACACAAATCATCAACGTCAAAAAACCATCAGAATATCTCATATCACCTTTGTAAAACATCACCAGAACCACAACAATCCACAACATATCAGAACAACCCGAGAAATCAAGGAGAACAACACACTGTCTCATTCCATCTCCTTTAAAACACCACCGAACATCAAAACACCAACATCATCAAGCATCTACTGCCTCGGTGTACCCCTTTTTAACTCTGAAATACGCAAGTCCTGAGGGAGGTTGCGCACATCATCACCATCAGTCAGAAAAGGTTTGAGCTAGTTAGTTTCAAAAGCTCCTAAGAGAAGAAGTAGTGGACTTCTCCACTTGGTAAGTATTTTCCTTTTAACACTCACTGATCTCGTGCCATGAACATGTTGTCTTCATAAATTTTTGTCCTGTTTATGTTTCAGAAAATCATTATATTGATATAAATGAATGTGTTTTAAAAGTGTTGAGTGTATACGAGGAAACTTTAGCACTGCCAGTTTTGAAAACTTGGAGTATATGTTATTCATGCTGACATTTAGAAGCTTTAAGATGCTCTTAAGATGCCTACTATGCGTGTTAGCATATACCATGTGACTGAACGATACTTAAGGTTGTATGATGAAGAAAAGTTGTGATGTAGTTTGTTATAAGATACTTGCTATTTTGATCATACATCATCATAAGTTCAGTCTAAAGCCTCATTTTTTTGGTCTTTTGCTCTGTGTTAAGCCTTCGTTTTTAGTCATCTAGGGCTTGGTGTTATTTTGCTATTTGGATACTCCCGCATGGCATTTTACTTTGTCAATTTTGGTTAAGAGATTAGAGTGATAGTGACTGGGGAAGGAGAGATGGAGCCATGCGTGTATTCCTGGCTTTCACGTTGGGAGTTTCAGATTTTGTGTAGTTTTGCATGAGAAACGATGTCGTGGCAGTGTAGGAATGGTTGGGGATGTGTTTTGTCGTGTAGTCACTTTAAATACATAGTGACCGATTGATACCACGTTACATAACCTTTGTGTCATTTTTCTTCCGTAACATTTATACTTTTTGCTGAATAATGACTCTTTGGACTTGGGCCTTCGCCCATTGGCTATCAACACCCCCAATAGCAGGCCACGTGCACCTTACAACACAACTCAGTCCGAACCAAATTCATTAATGCACCCCCCTTGTTTAATTTTAAGACATTTTATTTTTCTTTTCACTTCAATTTTAATTAATTTAAAAATATTTTCTTTTACTTAAAAATCCCAAAAAAATTCATAAACACTCTTTAATACTTAATTTAATTTTCCATAATTTTTATTTCACTTTTATTTCAGTTTCATATTAATTTCTAAAAATACAAAAACATGAGCAAACTTTTCATTTAATTTTTGAACTTTCTTTGAAAAAGTCTTTTGTTTTTTGAGAGCTTTGTGAGAGTTTCTTTGGTTTGTTTAATGGTATGTGTTGCACCCCAAATTTTACCCTCAGATACTCTGATTTTCGTCATATCATTTGAAGTCAACCATGTTCGCAATTGCCGTCATGCAGTCCCCTAATTATTATTAATCATGCATTCTCTTTTGTTCCATGTCCTTCTTGATATTTATCTTGAACCATTTAGAACTATTTCAGTTAATTTTGTTTTTAGTTTAAGTTATGTTTAATTAAGTTTTAATTTTAAAGTATTTCACTTTTGATTTTAGTCTAAATTCAATCTAATTAGTTTAATTTATTAATTTAGTTTTTAGGTGATTTAAATTTAATTATAATTCAAGTTTATTTTCTACTATTAAGTCATTATATTATTTTTATTTTTATTATTATCAAGTATTTACTATTATTAGCTATTTATTATTTTTATTTTATTATTATTATTATTTATTTATTATTATTTCATGATTTTTATTTCATTACTATTATTTTAGTCGTATCATAGCCAAAGTCCACAAAAATCCTACATAATCCAACTTTTCCGCCAACATCCTCCTAGCCACCAAAACCGTACTCTTTTGCTGCTATCAGCCAACACCACGCCAAAGCACCCCAAACTTCCCTCAAGATTTTCAGTAAACCGTACTAAAAGATCTCCAACCTGTCCACACAATCCCAAAACTTTTGCAAAAACCTGTTGCAATTCAGAGTCCTTGCCTCCAATTTTTATTTCTGCTACGCAAACCTCACAACTTTTACCAGTGCTACACTCTAATATCTGCATCCATGCTGCACCACAAGCCTTGAAAAAGACACAGACCCTGCTACCACATGAAAGCTACCATACAATGACAACCTGCAGAAAACCAATGCCAAAGCGACTTGAAAGCGACAATACCACGAAGCAGAATAAAAGCTTGAACAAGAAAGCATCTGTTTAAAGGGACTGGTTCACAAAAAAGAGGGGGAGATTTCCAAGTAATTTTAACACACTGTAGAAAACAAAAAAAAAAAGAAAAAGGAAATAAAGGGAGCGAAATTTTTTGAAAAGGAACCTGACTCTCAACTTCAATACCTGGAGCATTAACCATTTTTTCGAGCCACCTTTGTTGCCCTATACAACAACCTCAAAGCCACCTGAACCTTCTCTGTCCCACAGAGCCTCCACGCACCACATCCTTCAACTCAAACCATCCTTCTCCATTCTCAACACCAACTCACAATCCACCTTCCATTTTTTTCCTTCAACATACAAGATTCACTTGGCAAATCCACACTCACAATCCTTCATCAGAGGTGAATGTTCTGACACTTCCTTTAACCCTATTCAACGTTATTCTTCAACATCAAATAACAAAAAAACCTCTCTGCAATATTCTGCAAACCCAATCACCAAAAACAAACTCCAATCCATATTGTATACCCACAGACCCGCTTGCTTTTTCTCAATAATTTCCTACAAATCAATCCCAATCAACCTTGTTCTCCAAACATCAACCTTCGTCCTTTTCCGAAGCAAAACAGAACCCATTCGCAAACCCAAAACCAAATCTTCATCATTCTTCAAAACCTCAATCGCCTCCTCCACACAAATCTCCTTTCCATCCAACCATTTCCGCCGCGTACGCACCATTCACGACCTACAGCTCACCAAACTCACTACATAATAACCTTCCTCTTTCCACCACTTCCACCACCAAATTTGTCGTCAAATCCACCATTCACCTTCTGCAATCGACCATAAAAACACCCTCTTCCACTTCCGATGAACCCGAGACTCACTATCGATCTGTGTCTTCCGACTTCAAAATCATCTTCACCGTGACTCTAAATCACAATCCCTCCAACGACGACCTCCATAATCGCACCTTGCAACAGCTTCCTTCAGCCAACTCAAATCACTTAACATCACCATCTGAGCTAACAAGCTGCAACGGAGAGAAAGATAGAAATCGAACGAGGGTGGGAGACAGAGTTCTGCGAGAAGAGGATTGTATTTACTTTTTTCTTCCCAGCCGTTTTGTTCCCTGATTAATTTTTAGGTTTTTTGTTTGAAATGGTACCAAACCGGGTCAGAACCGACCCGGTTGGCTGAACCCTGCGCCCCATTGGGCCTAATCCTTCAATCCCAAGCCCAGTTCTTCTTTACCACAGTTTTTTTATTTGATTTTACTTGTTAATTAATTTGTTAACTGTTTTGTTAATTATTTTCAGTTAATAATCTTGTTAAAATTTTTGTTAAAAAACTTTGTTAATAATCTTGTTAAATATTCTTGTTAATTATAGTTAAGGTCGTTTTAAGCAATCTTTTTGTCAATATTTCTAGTTTATAATCTTTTTTTTTTATTTTCTAAATATCATTAATTTCTTTTTGAAATAGTTTTTATTTTGTTATTACTGTTGTTTAAATTATTTTATTTCCACAAACATTTTTCGATTATATGTTGGTTATCATATTGTTTATATCTTATCTCTTGATTTATCTTCACTTTTCATTTTCATTTTCGACTTTATTTCAACTTCGTTGAGGGCCTATGATATAAAGAAATCACAATTGTTGTTGATTTATCGGAACCGATAAAATTGTGATGAGTATGAGGCCCACATTTTATTTTATTTATGGTCAATGAAAATCTAAATCCTTATTTAGATGAGACTGATTTTATTTTCATTTCGAGCCCGTTTCTTTATTTTTGGGCCGATGATATCACAGAAATCACGACCTAGTCGATTTATCAAATTATTAAAAGGTGTGATATGTATGAGGCCACCTTCATTATTTTATCGGTCGATGAAAGTCGAATATCATAGATTATCGGTTTCTCGATTAAATCATGATTAAGACGAGACCGGCTTTATTTCTACTTCATTCTGTATTTTCTCATATCTTCATTTTCATTTTTGACCGATGAAGTCTTTCTACTCACGAACATTGTTAGCGAAGCGACGAACCTTCATTATTTCAAATCTGTAGTGAGTGATCATTAAGATTTCTTTCTATACTTTGAGATCGTGATAGGTTACCTTCGACTAATCAATGAGAGTTTGTGACTCAAGACGAGGTCTTCACCTTTTCTTTTCGTGTGGCACGGCTTAATCGGAGAATGATTCTCAATATCATCTCTCCATCGTGTCTTAACACAAAGATCGACTTGTGCATCCTCCTATAGCATGGTCTTCCTCATAGACTGTGTTACGATGCTTTAGCACCACATTGGACCCTTTACCCTTTTGCTCTTGGAGTTGAAGTCCTGATCGTGGTTTGGCTTGCCGGTGGCCCATCAGTGGAAACTGTTTGTTATGCACTATTATGGTCAAATCTTTCTATCTCTTGCTCATTTACATTGATGCATTTTTTATGTCTGCATGTATATATGTTTGCCTGACATTGTTTTTTAGCATGTTACCATGATACTATGTGGATACTATCAGTCTTTGATTTATTATCACTTGACTTTGATATCTTGATTATTACCATGTTCATATCTTGTTCATTCTATACTTGTTCATATTCATATTATTCACTGTATATTCATACTTGACTCACTTGACCCTCCTTCCAAAGGAAAGTTCCTACTTTGGCTCCTAAGTCACAAACCTTTCCCATTTCATCCTTGGCCTCATAAGAGCCGTTTCCCTCATAGTTTAGTAATAGGAAGGAGTTATCATGAACTCCATGTGATTCTCACTATCATGAGAACTCACTTTACCTTTTACTCAAACTTACAGAGTTATCATGAACTCTGTGTGGTTCTCACTATCATGAGAATTCACTTCCTCCCTTCATAACGTAGACTTAGAGAGTTATTGTGGACTCTACGTGAGCTTATGCACATTCCCTTTGGAACGTTGGCCATAGTCAATGTTTCCTTTCCTTTCACCCTTAGTTAGGTGAACTACGGTTGCTCTGATTCTTTAGTCAGATACGTAGACACAAGATGCTACGTCTTGGCGAGCAAACTTAGTGTACATATCTTTAGGTCTTTACCTTAATCTTAGTACAGATTTACCTTAGCAAGCAAATATAACTTAACACAAACTAAACAAGAGGTTCCTGTAGAGTACTACAGATACTTAGGGTGCTAATACCTTCCCTTTATATAACCAACCCCTGAACCTTAGATCTCCCCCCTTTAGGTTTTTTTTACGATCTTGAACCTTTCCTTTGGATAAATCAAAGTCGGTTGTAAAAGAAAATGATGCAAGTTAATTAATAGCTTGTTATCCGATTTTCACCACAACAGAAATGGCGACTTCACTGAGGACTCTCGTTTATTGTTGAGGGTTAAGCCCACCTTGTTTTGTTTATGTTATTTATGCCTATTTGCTATACTTGTATATATCTGTATATCTGTATATATTTGTATATATCTCTATCTGTACTGGATTTTCTATATGCAGGGTTGTTACTTTGAGTGGTGAGGATAAGTCCTACACCCGGACTTGAGTGTACTTAGGATATGACGATGGTATTCAAGGAGGCTTTGAGGGAGTCGAATCCTGAAAAGTTGAATTGATAACACCATCACTTAGTTGAGGCCCTCTCGAGAGTCTAGTTATGTTGAACGAATTCGTTCGTGAAAGCATGCTACTCTCGACCTAGGAGCCCGTGATATTGAGAACCGTAGTTACCAAACCCCACTTGGCCTTTTAGGATGTAGTGCGGAGATCATGATGGAGTCTGTTTCTGAATTGGTTGTCACGCGATACTACACTCAGACGAGATCCTCTTGAGAATTTTATTGATTACCAAGTCATCTGGGAAATCCTTAAAATCTGAAAGATGGATTGTCGACTTTGGGAACTTTTTAGAACCCTGTTCTGCAGATGAAAACCCATAGTACATACCTTCTGGGATGGGTAGACCATGGCTCCATGCTCGTGATCTTCAAACCTAGGCCCTCTCTTGTTTGTGTGTGCATATCTGTGAATATCTGTATATCTTTGTTTGTGCATATCTGCGAATACCAGTGCATATATGTTTGTGCTTGTGTGCTTTTGCGTGTGCATATATCTGTGTTTTTGTGCGCCCGTGCTTTGTGCATTGCATACATCTCATCGCATCCATTAATGATTTCAAAGAACTCAGAAGCTCTTTTCTTTGCGAAGATCCTTAGAGATCATGGATTTTAAAACAAAACTCTTCAGTTTCCAAAATATTTGCAGTTGGCCTTTGAGTTCCTTGAAACCATTTGGCTTGCATTAGCATTGCATTCTCATTGTATGTCATTTGCATTGCATTTGCATTTCTCAGCCTTGAGTCTTGTCCGTCCTTTGTCTGTAACCCAGGCGGCTTCCTGAAGCCATCATTGGACTTGAAGTAGCTTTTGAAGTTGTCTTTTTCAGACTCGTTCGTTGTGACCACCATGCTGGGGCACAGGGGCATTCAGCTGAAAACTTAGGGTACTCAGAAGCCAGGTTCAAACTTTGTTTGATTCTGATATGTTCTCATTCACGCCTCAAGGCGTCTAAATCAGCAAACCTTCGCCTAATCAGGCAGGTTCATCAGACTCTGAGGGGGAAGAATTTTCTGAGAGTATGTGTGAAGATGATTCTCAAGTGGATCTCGACAATCAACTCTGAAGATGACTATCTCAGCTTGGCAGATTAAGAAGGAAATTTCAATTCCCTAAAGCTGGCAATCATTTGGCTGTTTAGCATTTTGTTGTATTTTCTTTGTATGTTTGAATTATATTTGCTTATAAGCATTGTTGTACTTTCAAATTGGCAAGATTAATGAAATGTTTGTGCATCTTTTGATTAAGTCCATTTGTTTCACTCATTTACTTTTGTGTTCATAAAGACAAAAAAAAAACAAAAAACAGACAATTTTTTTTCCATGACAATTCTTTTGTTCAAGCAAATATTGGGGAGGTTGACGAAAATATTATCCATAATTGTTGTGGTATGCTTTCAATTAAACCTCGCCGAGGATGTAAGGCATTGTTTCAAATCCCAAACACTGGAGAAATAAGGAAGATAATCCCTCGTTAACCCTTCAAGCCTATAAGTAGGAGTTTTCTTTCCTTACACAAAAAACCCTTAAAATATCAACCTTGGGGAAGGGTAGTTCTCAGTTTAACTTGGTTACGCATTCGAACGCAA
This sequence comes from Lathyrus tuberosus, assembly GCA_022829125.1. Taxonomy (NCBI): domain Eukaryota; kingdom Viridiplantae; phylum Streptophyta; class Magnoliopsida; order Fabales; family Fabaceae; genus Lathyrus; species Lathyrus tuberosus. Next base: position 3,504,622 of record JALAZF010000179.1, read on the forward strand.
GCGCTTCATACAAGACACCAGTCAGCTCTCTCAAATCAAATGAGTTAGCGCTGTACGAGTTGTTCATCCAAGCAGCAATAAGGAAGGATAGCTGAAAAATCCTTAGTCAAAGGATGAGCCGAGTCCCTTTCAAGGCGAAAGCCAAGAAAGATGGGAAGCCCAGAACTTTGCCTTATACAAAAAGAACTTGTACAACAGCCAAAAAAGGAGTTTCAAAGCAATAATCAAACAAAAAAGAGGTCCTAACCGCAAACAAAGAGAGGTATCGTGACCTCAATCAAATCAAAAGAAGAGATATCGTGACCTCAACCAGCAAAGACAAGGAGAAGTCTCAAAGTCTCAAAGATTAACCAAATTCTGCGAGGGAGTACTGACTATCCAAGGGGTCTAAATCATTATCAATGATCATCAGCTCGTTCCTAGTCTGTAGGAACTTGAATGTATAGCTTAAGTTAACTGAGCTTAGGATTGGAGTTCATCACGAAGATGGGGAAGGTACCAAACAAACTTTGAGCCTTTATCTTTGTTTCATAAAACCATGAACCAAGCCACGTTACAACCCTTAAAAGACCTAATTGAGGTAAGGTTGTTTTGAAAACATACTACAATAAGGTTGATTAACCTGACTCCTAATGATCTTTGCTAGTTGTGTGTGTTGATCACTTCATCTGTCATTTTGTAAATGACCAGATCCACTTTGTTTTTTATTACTTAATCATTCCACTGTGCGTGTTTCATCAATAAAACTTGATTTCAAAAGCTTGCATGAATTTTTGCACTGAAATTGCCAATTTTAAATGAACAATACTTGTTTGTGAAATGATTCAACATCAAAGGAATCCCGACAAATGCAGTCAGCTAGGGAATTTGATTTGCTAAAGGAAGCTCAGTCAAGGGGCAACTAAGCAGAAGGTTCTCCTGATCCATCATTTCAAGAGTTGTTGAATTAGGGGTAGAACTCTTTAAAGTTCGGAATATTGGGGCAAGCCTTCTTGAGGTCATTTCATGACAAGTTTGGACTCCAATGACCCATCAACAGGGACAATTTTGTTCCCCAGTTGTTTCTACCACAGTTTAAAGGACTTTGTATTGCGAATGCAGTTGAACTGGGGCAGTTACGTCAAGACTCATGGATCTCTTCAAGAGTTTAAAGACATTGAAGCATCTGGCATTTCAATTCTTCTGTAAAATCCTCTTGGCGACTTATCACCACAAGACCAGTTAATCAGAAGCAGTCAAGTCAAGATTCGACAAACCTCTCAAAGGTCAACTAGTCTGGGACATCTCCTTCACAAATTAACCAAGCTGACAGGGGCAAGTTTATTCCCCAGTTGTCAACAACCAAACTGGATAATTAACTCAAGGATTTTATTGTGCAGACGATGTTAATCTAGGCTTTGTACAAGACACTTCGGGATGAGTATAAACTATCAGATAGCCTCCTCTTAGGCTTTGTATAATGATTTCCCCAAGTGGAATCCAGCCTCCTCTTAGGCTTTGTATAATGATTTTCCCTAGCGAAACCCAATCAATCTCTCAGCTTCAACCTGGGGTTTCGATCAAGACACATAACTAGTTCACGGGCTCTGTCGCCCAAAGCAGTCAATCAGGGGAAGTTATGTAGAGATTCGATAAATCTCTCCAAGAGTTTGAAGATATTGAAACACCTTGTATGCCAATTCTTCTATAAAATCCTCTTGATGTATTCTTCTGACAGACCATGTACCCTGGGGCAGATGAGTTATGCAGAACTACTCAGCTTTTGTGGCGTCTCTGCCAGCTCCTAGTAAGTTGTCTCTTCAGCTAATCTTGGCACTTCCTAATGGATCTCTTCTCTCCAATGAAGAAATTAAACTCATGATGGTATTCCTAGTGAAGTCAAGATGCTATATTAAGTGGAGTACTCTTTCCCCCAGAGAAGGACATAACCTTGAAGTAAAGCTACTTCACCCCCAGTGATGGTCCAACCTTTTGAGTTTGGTTGGGTATCCTCATCGAGATGTTTATTTCATCTCCAGTTTCGCTTCTTGTCTGTTTTGTCAGCATAAGCTTAAGCATGACATAAGCACTCATATGCATAGCATATTATCATTTTTGCTACATGTTTCTGGTGTTTACCTGTGTTGTTCACTTTGGCGTTTATCTCCCCAAGTGACTGGGTTTGTCTTTTCTCTCCAATAGAGGTGTCACCCCTAGGCATAAAGTGCTCATTCCTTCTGAATTCCCCACAGAGTTTTATCCTCGTGGATGATGGTTGCTTCAGTTATCTTTTTCCACAATCGGATAAGATAAATCCCCAGTTGAGTTCATTCCTCAATTGGAGTCTTGTTTGACCGTTTCTTTCTAGCTTGCTCCTAGACTGAACCTTGGTCCCTGGCAGGTGTGGTTTTTGAACCCACTTTCAAGTGCATTTATTTTGCATTGTGTCTCACAGGAAGAATCTTTTACAAATCCCCATTGAAGACATGTTTATTTTCTCCAACAGTGTTGTAATACCAATATCTTTTTGGAAGTTATGCCCAACAACAAGTATGATTCTCTTGGAGAAGCTTGTTCTTTCATAGCAATAAGTGGCAGTCTCTTATGAGAAACTTATCTATCTCTGGTTTTATTCAACCTCTTTGCAACCATAATGGGCATTCCCCAAGAAGTCTAACCTTAAGTCCAGTCATCGCTGGCATCTTTCCTGTTGTTTAAAACCGTTCCTGTTTGAATCATGTCAAACTTGAACCCAAAGTCCAATTATCGTTGGCACCGTCTTTGGTTTGAATCGAGTCACCTTAGGCTTTTAAGATCTTGTTCTTGTTTGAATCGTGTCAAACTTGAACCGAGTCCTTGTTCGAATCGTGTCAGACATTGTCTCTTTGTTTTAAGATCTTGTTTTTGTTTGAATCGTGTCAAACTTGAACCGAGTCCTTGTTCGAATCGTGTCGGACATTGTCTCTTTGTTTTAAGATCTTGTTCTTGTTTGAATCGTGTCAAACCTGAACCGAGTCCTTGTTCGAATCGTGTCGGACATTGTCTCTTTATTTTAAGATCTTGTTATTGTCTGAATCGTGTCAAACTTGAACCGAGTCCTTGTTCGAATCGTGTCGGACATTGTCTCTTGTTTTAAGATCTTGCTCTTGTTTGAATCGTGTCAAACCTGAACCGAGTCCTTGTTCGAATCGTGTTGAACATTGTCTCTTGTTTTAAGATCTTGTTCTTGTTTGAATCGTGTCAAACCTGAACCGAGTCCTTGTTCGAATCGTGTCGGACATTGTCTCTTATTTTAAGATCTTGTTCTTGTTTGAATCGTGTCAAACTTGAACCGAGTCCTTGTTCGAATCATGTCGAACATTGTCTCTTGTCTTAAGATCCCGTTCCTATTTGAATTGTGTCAAACTTGAACTGAGTCCTTGTTCGAATCGTGTCGAACATTGTCTCTTGTCTTAAGATCCCATTCCTGTTTGAATCATGTCAAACTTGAACCGAGTCCTTGTTCGAATCGTGTCGAACATTGTCTCTTGTCTTAAGATCTTGTTCCTGTTTGAATCGTGTCAAACTTGAACCCAAAGTCCAATTATCGTTGGCACCGTCCTTGGTTTGAATCAAGTCACCTTAGGCTTTTATTTCAGTTTGTTCCTGCTTGAATCGTGTCAAGCTTGAACTTAAAGTCCAGTCATCGCTGGCATCCTCCATAAACGGAATCATGTTTGTTATCTCTACCAGTTCTGGTACATTTTTTATTCATTAACCTCATTCACGGCCAAAAGGTCCAGTCACCTTTCATCATCTGACGGAGAGTTTACCTCTGTCTTTTCTGGCTTTTCTTGAAGATCCCGTTTGAACTCTTCAGTATAGGAAATCCCCAGAAAATCTTTGTGGGATGTCTATCCTTTTATTTCAAACTGATCCCCTGTGGTGATCATGTCTTCTTTCTGGTTTCATGCCCAGTAAGAATGTGTCTTTTCCCCAGTATCGTCCGGTTACTTTTGAACCGCGTCGTCTACCTCCCTGGATCTTTCCCCAGTGGAGAACACCTCTTTGGTGTCCTATCTCCAGTGAGAACCGGTAGGGTTTCCCCTCAGTTTTTCTATCCCAAGTGTTTCCTTGGAGTCTCCCCAGTAAGTCTCTTTTGTCTGTTAACTTGTATCCCTAGTGAGTTTACCTCATGGATACTAACCTTCATCCTTCCCCAGTGTTATCCACCTGTGTGTGTTCGCTTTCATTGTTGATTGCATTTTTGCACCATCATGGCATCATACCATCATACTAGAAGTTCATGGCACGTCCGCATCCTAGACTAGTTTGGTTCATATCATTGCATATCAGCGTATCTAAGGGCAAAATTTTCGGTTATCTATATTTAAATATCTTTCACCATCTTTCCATATCCCTTGTCATTCGGTGAAAATATTTAAATAGGGGCAACTGTTGCACCCCAAATTTTACCCTCAGATACTCTGATTTTCGTCATATCATTTGAAGTCAACCATGTTCGCAATTGCCGTCATGCAGTCCCCTAATTATTATTAATCATGCATTCTCTTTTGTTCCATGTCCTTCTTGATATTTATCTTGAACCATTTAGAACTATTTCAGTTAATTTTGTTTTTAGTTTAAGTTATGTTTAATTAAGTTTTAATTTTAAAGTATTTCACTTTTGATTTTAGTCTAAATTCAATCTAATTAGTTTAATTTATTAATTTAGTTTTTAGGTGATTTAAATTTAATTATAATTCAAGTTTATTTTCTACTATTAAGTCATTATATTATTTCTATTTATTATTTATTTTTATTTTTATTATTATCAGGTATTTACTATTATTAGCTATTTATTATTTTTATTTTATTATTATTATTTATTTATTATTATTTTGTTATTATTATTATTTCATGATTTTTATTTCATTACTATTATTTTAGTAGTATCATAGCCAAAGTCCACAAAAATCCTACATAATCCAACTTTTCCGCCAACATCCTCCTAGCCACCAAAACCGTACTCTTTTGCTGCTATCAGCCAACACCACGCCAAAGCACCCCAAACTTCCCTCAAGATTTTCAGCAAACCGTACTAAAAGATCTCCAACCTGTCCACACAATCCCAAAACTTTTGCAAAAACCTGTTGCAATTCAGAGTCCTTGCCTCCAATTTTTATTTCTGCTACGCAAACCTCACAACTTTTACCAGTGCTACACTCTAATATCTGCATCCATGTTGTACCACAAGCCTTGAAAAAGACACAGACCCTGCTACCACATGAAAGCTACCATACAATGACAACCTGCAGAAAACCAATGCCAAAGCGACTTGAAAACGACAATACCACGAAGCAGAATAAAAGCTTGAACAAGACGGCATCTGTTTAAAGGGACTGGTTCACAAAAAAAGAGGGGGAGATTTCCAAGTAATTTTAACACTCTGTAGAAAACAAAAAAAAAGAAAAAGGAAATAAAGGGAGCGAAATTTTTTGAAAAGGAACCTGACTCTCAACTTCAATACCTGGAGCATTAACCATTTTTTCGAGCCACCTTTGTTGCCCTATACAACAACCTCAAAGCCACCTGAACCTTCTCTGTCCCACAGAGCCTCCACGCACCACATCCTTCAACTCAAACCATCCTTCTCCATTCTCAACACCAACTCACAATCCACCTTCCATTTTTTTCCTTCAACATACAAGATTCACTTGGCAAATCCACACTCACAATCCTTCATCAGAGGTGAATGTTCTGACACTTCCTTTAACCCTATTCAACGTTATTCTTCAACATCGAATAACAAAAAAACCTCTCTGCAATCTTCTACAAACCCAATCATCAAAAACAAACTCCAATCCATATTGTATACCCACAGACCCGATTGCTTTTTCTCAATAATTTCCTACAAATCAATCCCAATCAACCTTGTTCTCCAAACATCAACCTTCATCCTTTTCCGAAGCAAAACAGAACCCGTTCGCAAACCCAAAACCAAATCTTCACCATTCTTCAAAACCTCAATCGCCTCCTCCACACAAATCTCCTTTCCTTCCAACCATTTCCGCCGCATACGCACCATTCACGACCTATAACTCACCAAACTCACTACATAATAACCTTCCTCTTTCCACCACTTCCACCACCAAATTTGTCGTCCAAATCCACCATTCACCTTCTGCAATCGACCATAAAAACACCCTCTTCCACTTCCGATGAACCCGAGACTCACTATACATTTGTGTCTTCCGACTTCAAAATCATCTTCACCGTGACTCTAAATCACAATCCCTCCAACGACGACCTCCATAATCGCACCTTGCAACAGCTTCCTTCAGCCAACTCAAATCACTTAACATCACCATTTGAGCTAACAAGCCGCAGCAGAGATAAAGATAGAAATCGAACGAGGGTGGGAGACAGAGTTCTGCGAGAAGAGGATTGTATTTCCTTTTTTCTTCCCAGCCGTTTTGTTCCCTGATTAATTTTTAGGTTTTTTGTTTGAAATGGTACCAAACCGGGTCAGAACCGACCCGGTTGGCTGAACCCTGCGCCCCATTGGGCCTAATCCTTCAATCCCAAGCCCAGTTCTTCTTTACCACAGTTTTTTTATTTGATTTTACTTGTTAATTAATTTGTTAACTGTTTTGTTAATTATTTTCAGTTAATAATCTTGTTAAAATTTTTGTTAAAAAACTTTGTTAATAATCTTGTTAAATATTCTTGTTAATTATAGTTAAGGTCGTTTTAAGCAATCTTTTTGTCAATATTTCTAGTTTATAATATATTTTTTTTATTTTCTAAATATCATTAATTTCTTTTTGAAATAGTTTTTATTTTCTTATTACTGTTGTTTAAATTATTTTATTTCCACAAACATTTTTCGATTATATGTTGGTTATCATATTGTTTATATCTTATCTCTTGATTTATCTTCACTTTTCATTTTCATCTTAATTTTCATTTTCGACTTTATTTCAACTTCGTTGAGGGCCTGTGATATAAAGAAATCACAATTGTTGTTGATTTATCGGAACCGATAAAATTGTGATGAGTATGAGGCCCACATTTTATTTTATTTGTGGTTAATGAAAATCTAAATCCTTATTTAGATGAGACCGATTTTATTTTCATTTCGAGCCCGTTTCTTTATTTTTGGGCCGATGATATCACATAAATCACGACTTAGTCGATTTATCAAATTATTAAAAGGCGTGATATGTATGAGGCCACCTTCATTATTTTATCGGTCGATGAAAGTCGAATATCATATATTATTGGTTTCTCGATTAAATTATGATTAAGACAAGACCGATTTTATTTCTACTTCATTCTGTATTTTCTCATATCTTCATTTTCATTTTTGACCGATGAAGTCTTTCTATTCACGAACGTTGTTTGCGAAGCGACGAACCTTCATTATTTCAAATCTGTAGTGAGTGATCATTGAGATTTCTTTCTATACTTTGAGATCGTGATAGGTTACCTTCGACTAATCAACGAGAGTTTGTGACTCAAGACGAGGTCTTCACCTTTTCTTTTCATGTGGCACGACTTAATCGGAGAATGATTCTCAATATCATCTCTCAATCGTGTCTTAACACAAAGATCAACTTGTGCATCCTCCTATAGCATGGTCTTCCTCATAGACTGTGTTACGATGCTTTAGCACCACATTGGACCCTTTACCCTTTTGCTCTTGGAGTTGAAGTCCTGATCGTGGTTTGGGTTGCCGGTGGCCCATCAGTGGGAAGTGTTTGTTATGCACTATTCTGGTCAGATCTTTCTATCTCTTGCTCATTTGAAATTGATGCATTTTTTATGTCTGCATGTATATATGTTTGCCTGACATTGTTTTTTAGCATGTTACCATGATACTATGTGGATAATATCAGTCTTTGATTTATTATCACTTGACTTTGATATCTTGATTATTACCATGTTCATATCTTGTTCATTCTATACTTGTTCATATTCATATTGTTCACTGTATATTCATACTTGACTCACTTGATCCTCCTTCCAAAGGAAAGTTCCTACTTTGGCTCCTAAGTCACAAACCTTTCCCATTTCATCCTTGGCCTCATAAGAGCCGTTTCCCTCATAGTTTAGTAATAGGAAGGAGTTATCATGAACTCCATGTGATTCTCACTATCATGAGAACTCACTTTACCTTTTACTCAGACTTACAGAGTTATCATGAACTCTGTGTGGTTCTCATTATCATGAGAATTCACTTCCTCCCTTCATAACGTAGACTTAGAGAGTTATCGTGGACTCTGCGTGAGCTTATGCTCATTCCCTTTGGAACGTTGGCCATAGTCAATGCTTCCTTTCCTTTCACCCTTAGTTAGGTGAACTACGGTTGCTCTGATTCTTTAGTCATATACGTAGGCACAAGATGCGACGTCTTGGCGAGCAAACTTAGTGTACATATCTTTAGGTCTTTACCTTAGTCTTAGTACAGATTTACCTTAGCAAGCAAACATAACTTAACACAAACTAAACAAGAGGTTCCTGTAGAGTACTACAGATACTTAGGGTGCTAATACCTTCCCTTTGTATAACCAACCCCCGAACCTTAGATCTCCCCCCTTTAGGTTTTTTTTTACGATCTTGAACCTTTCCTTTGGATAAATCAAAGTCGGTTGTAAAAGAAAATGATGCAAGTTAATTAATAGATTGTTCTCCTATTTTCACCACAACAGTATGAGAGAGTTATTTAAAGAGGATTCCTTGACCTTGGATAAGTTCTTTCCCTTAGGGTTTTGTTTGTACCCTTTGGGCTTTGTTGCTATGTCTTTTACAATGGACATTTCTCCCTTGACTTTTAACTTAGAGATGCTATCTTTATCATATGTATGTGTGCTCATTTGTTCTTGATTGTTGTGAATTGCCCCACATTGATGTTTAAATCATGATTTTGAGATTGTCTATGCTTAATTGTTGTATATCTCCTTTAAGTTCTTGACTCATTTTTATTTCAATCCCCCCTTCAACTCTTGTTTACAAGAAGTTTCCTTCCCCTCCTTCCAAAGGAAAGTCTCTCTATTGACCTCAAAGTCATAGATAGCTCATTACCCTCCCTTGACCTCATAGTCATAGGATCCACTCTTGACCTTATAGTCATAGAGCCACCTCTTACCTTTGACCTCATCGGGTCCCACCTTGGCCTCATAAGAGCCATTTCCCTCCTTGACCTCATAGTCATAGGATACTATCCTTTCCCTTGGCCTCATAAGAGCCTTTCCCTTTTCTTGTCCTCATAAGAGCCACTGAGTCATAACTTAGAATTAGGTTAGAGTTTTAAACTCTATGTGAGACTCATCACATTGAGTATTCACTTCACCCTATTACAACTTAGACTTAGAGAGTTTCTTAAACTCTATATGAGCTCATACTCATTCCCCTTTGGAACTTTGGCCATAGTCAATGGTTCCTCTCTCACCCTTAGTTAGGTGAACTACGGTTGCTCTGATTCTTTAGTCAGATACGTAGGCACAAGATGCGACGTCTTGGCGATCATACTTAGTGTACATACTCATAGGCCTGTACCCTTACTTAGTACAGATTATCTTAGCAAACAAACATAACTTAACAAACTTAAACAAGAGGTTTCTATAGGGTACTACAGATAGTAAGGGTGCTAATACCTTCCCTTAGTATAACCAACCCCCGAACCTAACCAGACACTTGAATAAACGTGATGGAAAACAAGTATATATACAATATAGACAAATATACAAAGCTTAAAAAGATAGAAGTTACTGTTATGCTTTTAATATCTAAACACTAATCCTCGGTAACAACGCCATTTTGTTGATTGCAGTATTGGTGCTATCAAGGGTGAGTATTTGTTTTGTCGTATTCACAGGGATTGGTGCGATATCAATGTCGTTCAACAGTTTCTATGATTTTAAGCGTAAGTTTGCAAGATGTTTGATGGTTTAAAGCTACAAAATGTAAAACGGATGAATGATACATAAAGTTTCAAAGAGATGAGAGAGCTTGTCAGGATTGAATTTCATCCACCGGTAGAATATGTAATTTACCAATCAGTTATACACAATCTAAACATTTATCAATATCATCATGTATCGCTCGCTGACACTGTTTATGTCTAAACTCATGACGAGAGTTCAACCGTATTGTCTAATCGACGATCTCTCAGCCTATTGAACAATACGGTAGCATTAAGACTCAATACTTATGATGAATGTTAAATCTAAATTTATGTCTAGTTTAGAATCTAACAGATGTTCATCTTAGATCAAGATTTGAACCATATTTCTCAATATTAATTCAAATCTATAAAAGTAAACAGTGAAAGAGAGATAACATCGATATAGATTCATAAATAGATTGTACATAACACAATGATCAATAAAAATACATACTTTTACATTGAACTTACATCCAATCCCATCAAGAAATGGATTTTAGCTACGCATGGTATCTAGATACAAAGAGAAGAATTAAGATGAACAAGCATCCATCACGATTTCCCAACGATAAAAGTGAACCCAACTTTGGATCTTCAAGAAGAACGCTCTCTTGTTGTTTTCTAAGCTTCTCTCTCTCTCTCTATATATATATATATATATATCTCTCCCCCCCCCCCCCCCCCTAAAATGGTGTCTCTTTTAAAAATCTCAATTGAATGCTATTTATTGAAAACAAAAAGTTGCAGACCGCGCTAAGCACAAAATCTAGCGCTAATCACAAAATTCAGCAAAATTAAACCACCTTAAATTGCACTAAGCGCAAAATTTGTCGCTAAGCGTGAATTCCTCTATCAGGACAACTCTAATGAGCTTTGAGCGTGCTTAGCCCAACATGCAACTTTTGATTTTCTACCAAAAATGCATCTTGAAACTTTTCTTTGCATTTTGGTGCCCAAAACTCCTCCAATGCATACAAATCTACCAAATAAGTTAGAATTGATCAAACTACACAATATTTACCCAAAAGTTGAGGTTTTGACTTGTGAATCCAATGAATTAAGTTAATTAGCACCACTAATTTATACACAAATTGGCACTTATCAGTGGTCCAAAATGAATCTAAAATTGTATAAATAGGGATCATGTGTTGTTAAAAACATCTTAGAATACCTCATTATTCATTTATGGCAAATGTGTAATTCAATGAGGTGAAACCTCTTTTTGATTTTCGGCTCCCGGAGGACACCACATGCCTCGCTTTTCTGAGATCCAAATTGGATAATATGTTGCCCGACACCGAGAATGGAACGGTGAGTAAGGTCGAGTTTTGTGCACCATAGATTGATACTGATGGAAATATGAAATTCAACAATATTTAGCTGAAGACTGATGAAGATTTGAAGGTTATGTAGAGAACATATCATAGTAGAACAACAAAGGGAATGATCGAGTTTGATGCGACAATTTCTAGATTTGTCGACGACCTAATCAAGATGTTGAAATGTTCAGAATCATCTAGCAGTGTCTAAGTTTTGATATTTAATATTGTTTTGTTAAGTTACGTAATTGTTTGTGTTAAGTTCTGTTAATTGTAATGTGTTAAGATATGTTAATTGTCAAGTGTTAAGTTAAATTAATTACGCAATAATGAAAGCTATAAAGTGTTATCTAATAGCCTGTACGATGCAAATGTTTGAGTATTATATAAATAATATACACATAATACAAAAATAATAATGACTACAATGGTCCCCCTTGGGCTATGTGTGCTACCTGTGATGTCAAACTATAAACCTCACCATATGCGTTCACTAAACCCATGAGGTTATCCATAATGACTATTATCATCTGCAGACATTGCATGTCACCCACACCATATGCAGGCAGTGGAGGCGGTGGCATGTCATTAGAAGGTCCCCTAGCATCAAAAGGTCCAACATTATCTGCATGCTCAACTGGTGGGATGACGCGAGAGTGTGATACAATAAGGTACCACTCTAAGTAACCATTAACACATTACATAGGGAATCAAACATCCATTGTATGATCTGCAATGGCCCAGGTAGAGTTGACAATGTTACCCACAGACCACCTATAAATGCTCTTAGATGGAACAATAGGGACTGGTCATGGAATGTCCATGACATACCTAAAATGGTGCATACACCTGTCTAGTAAGTGTCTAGACACTAAGGTCTCCCATTGTAGTTACCAAAAAAAAAGGGAAGTGTTATCAAACTCCCGATGTACTCTTTAGTATGCATAGCGTATCCATATGACATCGTTAATGGTTAGCGCATCAATCCTCTTCCTGTACTCCAGAAGACCATCTGGGTGTGCATGTATGGCCTTTTATCTCTTGGGCCGTGTAGAGCCAACAATTGTAGGAATAACCCGCCTCTTAAAATGGAATGGAAATGCTTGTATATCCAACACTGCACAAGAACATAGGCAAATCAACAAATGTCATAAATAAGAACTAAATCAATAAGAAATAATAAATTTTAATACTTGAAATAAACTCATATAACCGGCAAACAGTCTAGTTTCAAAATTAGTCGTCTCTCCATGTGCAATGTATAGAACAGTCAATGCAGCACACCCTTTTGTCCATCTGACATGGTCAAGGCTACTAAATAGCCACATGTATCTCACATCAATATATACCCATGAGACTTATCGCGTAAGATAGTACATCCTACAAGATGTAGCATGTCAATAAAGTAATCGTCATATCACCAAATGGAAGATGAAAGGAAGATGTCTTCTTATTCATCGCTCAACAAAGACTGACAATAGTGCAACTAAGAAATATCTCCCTGAAGATTATGACGATTACTTTAATGAAGGAGGTTGCAATCATCGACTATCTCCTCGAACTTATGTGGCATCTAGGCATCTAAGAACGTCTTCAGTTTTGCCCCGTGGATGGGCACCTTCAGCAGAAATCGGTCCTCTAACAAACAAAGTAAAAAACGTTAGTTATTTTCAACGTATCAATAATAAATAAAATTAAGTTCAAGATAACATATATATACCTCTCCCCGCCATAATCTCAACGTCATATGATCGAAAAACCCCGTGAGTAACTGCCCTCCCAGAAAACTCTCCATTAGTGTGTACAAACGACTTTGTCGAAGCTGGAGCAATCGCCTTCATATCAGTCGAAGGAGTAACCTCCTTATTACCTGTAGCAAGTGCCTTTGTATCCATTGGAATAGTGGCATTCGTATCTGCTAGAGGAGTCACCTCTGTATCAGTCTGACGAGTTACCTTCATATTTGTATGAAGGGTCACCTCTCTCTCAGCCATCATTTGCCTGTCATCTTAATCATATACATCCGTAGTTGTTGTCTGGACATCGTCAACAACCGCAACATCAAACTCATCAGCAATATTTTGGGCCCATCCATCAGCTTTTGCTCATCTATGTCGAATATTGTGGGGTGCGCGAGCTTGCTCAGCCATCTGCCTCCTGTGAGAAATGGTCGAGGTTACTCTCCCCGTCTGAAGATGCGAGTCCTCGACATCATCTATCCTCGCATGATCCCTCGTTGTAGCTCTATCATGCTGCCTAGAAGCAATCGTCCTCTCTAACCCTCTATCCTCACTACAAAGAAAAAGGATAAAACATGAACTGTCAAATTTTTTAAAAATCCTGAAATCAACATGGTTTTCTAGAATTTTTCAAAATATCTTGTTAACCATCTCAAAATTTTTTATTACCATTTTTTTCGAACAATTCGGTATGTGTGTATGCATTTTTATTGGAATTTTCAAAATATTCGGTAAAACACATGCATATTTATCAAAATGTTCAAAAAATCCGATAAAATGAATGAGAAACTTAAGTTTTTACCGAACATTCAAAATTTCTGATTAAAATACATATATATTTTTTAAAAAAATCTGGTATATAATTAAAATTGTCGATAAAATTGTATACTTAGAAAAATTCGATATTTGATTAGAAAAATTCAATAATACAATAGCTTTTTGAAAAATTTAAAATGTTATAAATAAATATTGAAATAGGTTTTTAATTGATAAAATTAATATTGTAAAAGCATAACATATTTATAACATATTTGGAGGGGTGTCAAATTTAAGTATAGGTTTAAGTGTATCTTTTACTCTTCCCTACCCTCTTTTAAAATGTTAGGATTATCTCTTTTAAACTTAACCATTAAAAAGTTTTCAATTTTCTTTCCAAAAAGTTACTGTTCAAACTTTAAAAAAATTTGGAATAGACAAAATAATATAGTTGAATTGTGATCAAATTCGTTTAAAGAAAATTACTTCTTCGGCATAACGCACGTAATTAAAAATGTAGTATGTGATTTTTTTTCGTTTATTTAAAGAGTTTAATTGGTATACACTGACAGTGTAAAATTAATTTTATACAATCATCTAATAAAAATATATTAATCGATTATGTCATACGGTTAACTTAAAATTTACTGAAATACATGAGAGTGATTGGTTGATAGTGTTATATTATTAGTATATACCAATTAAATTCTTAAAGTAGACTCTTCATACATTAAAAATGCCGTTTATTGCATTTGGCTTAAATAATTAGCTTTTTTAGTAAATTGGAGTATTTTTGGCTTTTTGTTTCTATATTTTTTTTACAATAATCCTCAAACATTAAAATCCTTTTAATTTTATCTTTCAAAAATTAAATTTTGCATAAAAATCTGTAAAAAATTTACAGATTTTTCTACGAATATTAAATTCAGAAACTAAAAATACAAGGAAAAAAAATAAAAACACATCCACTTATGGAACGAATAAACTGGCCTTGCATTTTTTACCACCCCTAAGAATTAAATAGTTATATATCTTACTCATATATGTGATGCTTATTTTAGTTTTAAAAAAAAAATCATTTGTCCCTTTCGGTTGAGATCATTGCTTATTTTTAATGGTGTCGATATGGTTTTCACAACTATGTCTAAAGAAGACAAAGACAACTGAAGGGCTTAATATTACCGGTCATTTAAAGTTGAGGAAAGACAATTTGTGAATGATTTGATAAAGTATCACATTGCACCGAGGTTCTTAATGGAAAGACAAAAAGACTGAAATGCAGACAATTTAAAATGTGTCTCACAATTTAAAAAATGTCAAACAAGTATAGAGAGCATGAGCTACATGTCATGGACGGGTTTGTACACATAAATGCAATACCTAATGAATTTAATTCAAAATGCTAAGTATGTGTATTGGAAAAGAAATAAATAGAACTATGATGTAATGGATGATGTATTTGAACACAATTTAATTCAACGAAACTTCTAAAAATATTTTATTTGGTGTTAATTTTCGACAACAATATAAAACTAATATGTATTAGCTTCCACTGTTTGAGATCACTGGTTTTATGTCGGTGGAGTTGAACTTTTCTGTTGTATTGACTTACGTGAAACATGAACATCAAGATTTTATTTGGGCGCTGAACAAGGGCTTGGTCGTTTTAACATCCGAGAAGATAATTTTTAAGATAATGGTGAATTTGATCAAGATCTTTCATTTATGAATGGAATTGAATTTGTTTTTCAACATCATTTAACATTGTTTATTTCATATTGGTAAAAAAATATTGTGAAAATGCAGACTATTTTTTGAGCTAACTAGACAAGAATCTTTGATAGAGTTGTGGCAAAAAAGTATGTATTTTAAATGTGTGAATTGAGCATGAGTGACATTTGCAATATTTTGAGTTAGCAGCTAAGTCATCCAAAATACAACAACAAACATATAAATATTTTTAACATTTTTAAATCTACATATTTTACAACAATGAATAACAACACACTCTCAATGAAATTGATTATCATATATAAAATTCTTACATTCGTTCTCCTTCTTAATATAATATCATCAATGATAATTAAATGCAAGTTCATATAATTATGTAGCCGTCTTAACTCAGCTGGTAGAGCGCATGGCTTTTAACCATGTGGTCGTGAGTTCGATTCCCACAGACGGCAAAGTTTTTATAAAATAGGCGAGGTACGTCGTCCTTTGATTTAAGTTTACTATGTGTACCACCCACAAAGATATAAAGTCCAAGGTCTAAAATCTCATAGATCAAGACGACAATCAATGGGTGGTGAAGATTGAATATTGGTCTCCAATGATTGATTTTGATGACAACTTAACGTTCAATAATCTTTATCTCAAGATAGATAAAGATGTAAAATCAATGTTTTTCATATTTTATTATTAAGAGGTTAAGGCTCCAATTGAGGTGGATGACAAAAGTATAACTAACATATGTTATAACTATGTTGTTTATGTGGTTTATTTTATATCATGTTGTTTTCGTCATTTCTATGTTGGTTATTTTATGTTTACTTTATTTACGTCACTTTTAAGTTGTTTTTTCATAAGTATGTTCATGAAGAAAATAATAAAATAAAAGTTGTTTGGCTAATACACCAAACCATAAATCATAAGTAGTTAATTTGATACAACAAATCATAAAATAAATAAAAATATAAATTGATCCACCACGTACAAGTTGGGAAATCTGCGTAACAAACTCAGAAGCCTAACCATCAAGCTTAGTGTCTTAATCTTCTATCTAATATTGAAGTACTAATGCAATACATACACTCACTTAAAATGATTTGCGAAAATTCATATTTTGTCAAAACCTTCTAAAAATTGATACTTGTCAATGTCTAATCGATAATGGATGTTGCATAATTGATTATACATCGAGACTTCGGCCTATAATCGATTTTGGGTATATATAATCGATTATGGGTATATATAATCGATTATGGGGGCAAATATCACTCTATAATAGATTAAGGAAGTTACCTAATCGATAAAAGAACTATGCCAACAAATCTTTCCCTTTTTTACTATGTTTAGTTAATTAGGAAGAATGTCTAATAAATTATAACGACATTCTAATCACTACACTATAAAACACTTTTCATATCAATTGGGAAATGCTTAGCACAATGGTTGGATGTCCGAGGTAACACACATAATTGTGGTAAGTTTGTGACAACCATGGTGATAAAATAAGTGTTACAAGCTTCGAATCCCCAAAACTATATTTTTTCTATTTTTCCTATTACAAAAAGCATGTGTCACTTAATTTTATAAATAAATAAAAATTTGAAAATGATCTGACCACAATTTTAATATTCAACCGTTGTAATATGGTTGTACAACATTTTCTCTTCCCAAAAGAGAGAAATGACTACAATGATGATTGGAATTTTTCTTCATTTCTCAAGACGGTCACAAGTCATTCAAGAATATCAACCATTAGAAGTAACCATTGCAAGCATTGAATCATTAGATGTTTCATCTTCAACCTCTTCTATAAATGCACACTTTCATATAATGAATTTCCACTTCTTCAAACTATTCTTCTTAACTTCCTTGCTATAACAAAATGAGTTCTTCGTCTCAGAAAGCTAAGAGAAATAGCTCAACAGAAGACATTGTTGAGAACCAACAACCACCACAGTACAACACGATCAGCAGACAACCGAGGAGACCCAACCATCTTCCTCGATTACTGTTAGGGATGCGCTAAAGGTGAGGAAGGACAAGAAGAAGAAGAAGAAGAAGAAGAAAAAGAATAAGAAGAAGAAGAAGAAGAAGAAGAAGAAGAAGAGAAAGGTGTCGAGGAAGACTTCTTACTACGACTCAGATTAGGGTATTGAGGAGCGAGTCATAGATTGGGAAAATTCTTGTTGAACTAGGGGATATTGTTCTGGTCTTGACAAAATTATGTAATTAAAAAATTATGTTTTATGTACTCTTCCCACCTTAATAGAATTTCTTTATTTTTGTTTTATATACACTTTCCTTTATATACTCTTTCCTCTTTAAAAAAAAATAGTACACAACTAACAAAAATAACAACAACAACAGTAACGATAATAGTAATAACAATATTATATAACTCTCTCACTATTAAGTTCATAAATAAATAAAATATTGAAAGTTATTTAACCACGGTTACTATACAACCGTTGTTAAATTTGAAAATTGCATCACAATTTTTCTTTGCCAACTGTGACAAAATGTGATGTTTTTTAGTATATAAGCGAAAGTATTTATCGTTCAGTACATAACAGTCAATTCTCTCAACAGAAAACCCAAACATATTTCACTCTCTTCTCTCTCATAACATAACACTAACATCAATGTCACTCTTTAAACATACTTCAACCTTCAGATTCGTCTTCACCAATCGCTACCTTGAGTTTTGAGGTTCATTCATTAAACTTATGCTTCAATTTCATTTATGTTTCTTGTTTAAAATGGGTTCTCATTTTTTCATTTGATGAATGTTCTCATTTTTTTAGATTCGGCTTCATCACCTTAACAAAGCGCATACTTTGGCTATGGTACATATGGTTTGTGTTGCTATGAAGAAAAAGTACAAGAACTATGAAACTATTGTGTAAACTTCATTCACCTTGTACTTTTTCTTCATAACATCATAAACTAGATGTACTTCATAACTTCTTCCAATTCCACGATTAATTTCAAAAAAAGTGCGTTCTTGAAACATTTCATTATATCTTGTGTTGTTGTATCTTGTTGTTGATTAACGTTCTTAGAACTTCAAATTTTGTTTTTGTTTTTGTTTATTATATTTTGCGTTCTTGAACCTTATTTTTTTTATTTGTTGTATATTGTTGTGTTGTTGATAAATGTTGTTGTTGTTGATTAATGTTTTTAGAACAAGAACAAAACATTACTAAGTCAGAAGAAAGAAGTTTCTTGTGACTTGGCAATGTTTTGTTCTTTAAATTTTAATGTAGGTTGCATAGTAGATGAAGTTGAGTTTATTATATGCTATGTAGATTATTTGTTTCACTAACCCTTCACTGAAAATACATTTCATTTAAATTGACATAGAAACTTATCATTTGAAAATTAAGGTTTATTTCAAAACCAACTTATATCAATCAATATTTTTCGAATTGCATCCGTCTCGCCATTCATCTCACGCTGTTTAACATTTAGGATGTGGTTCAATGACCTGATTCCTTCATTACATCCATATCTTCTATTATAGTTTAATTTGAATAACAAAATTTTATTGATATTATTCAAATTAAACTAGAATAGAAGGAATCGATGTCATGAAGGAATTAGACCATTGAACCACATTTTACATGTTAAAGAGCGGGAAATGAATGATGAGACGCGTGCAATTTGGAAAACAATGGCTTGTTTAACTTGGTTTTCAAGAATAGTTTAATTTTCAGATTATATACTGCTTCATCAATTTGAATGGTTGTATATTGCTGTGAGGTTTATTGAAAAACAAGTAATCTACATATTATATAGGCAAAAATAATGTCTAGGTCCTTTAAGTTATTTTAAAATAACAAGTTAGTCCTTTAATTTTTTTTGTAACGCTTTAGTCCTTTGTCTCATCTCAGTTAAATGCCACATGTGTTTTGTTTGTGCCACATATGCGTTTTTGTACAGGTATCAAATAACCGCTAATGCTGAAAATAAGCTGCAAAAATAGATTAAAGGCAAACAAAGACTTAGTTCTAAAAACATAATAAAACAGTCAAATAAATAAAACAAACTAAGGAAATGCCTAAGTACAAACATAAGAGAATGTGCATTAAAATGCACTGATCAAATTCCCCCACACTTGAACATTTGCACTTCGAGCAAAATAGTATCAAGACTCATGAAAAACAATAGCATTCGGATATTCATTCTAGGCTACAAACTCTTCTTCGGACAAGATTGCATTGATAGGTACTAATTTTGCATACTAAGAATATTGTAAGAACACAAATCTGCAATTGTGCGGTCATAAACCTCCCTCTTATACAAACCAATATGAATCATGTTATTATGCTTAAGCCTAACTTACTCATTCTCCTTTTTGCTCTCTTTCATTCTAATGCAATCACATTAAGCCCGTTATCTATTCACACACATGGTAAATAACCTTGTTAGTGACTATGATCCATATCTTGTCAACAATTCAAAATTAACCACTTTACAACAACAACATTTTTTTTTCTTTTTTTGAAGGTTTCACAACCGTTAGCCTAAGTGACCGGGTGAGGGTCACCTAACTTAAAAGGCAGATTCCTATTTATATTTCTTATTAAGCACGGGATCATTCACTTATTTGCATCAGCTTAATTACTTAGTGTATGATTTTTAGATGGTGATGACTACTAGATAAACTACTTAAGAGCTATTAAAGGATGAGAACTCAAGGCTATGTCATAACAAGTATTTAAAACGGTTTCCATATTCGGGAGACTTAAGGTGTTAAAATCGGTACCGATCTTATGAACTTTTCCCAAGTCTCCACAATCTAACCTCAAATTAATCTATAGCCTAAAATTTTCAAAAGATGCATTGTGTTTCTATGTAAAACAAAAAAAAAATATTTTTTAATTTAAGAATAAAACCAAAACAAAATAAATTAGAAAACAGAGAAAAAAAAAAGCAATGGTCCCCCCCCCCCCCCACACACACACACTTAAAACATGCATTGTCCTCAATGAAATGACATAACTATTAACCAAGAGTGAGAGAAAGGAAAAGGCGCTCCCTGGTCAAGTTGTAGAGTAAGTGGGCTTTTCCAAGGAAAGTTCTTCTATGGGTGCATATTCATGTACCGAACTCTCGTGGAATAGCTTCAGGCGCTGCCCATTGACTGTTAGAACAAAACTTGGTTCTGCAAGATATCTCTAAGTTTTGATAATAACAAAGTAGTATTTGTGTGAGAATAATTTTGGTACTCTAATGTTTGTTTTCTAAAGAATTGACAAACGGGATTTGACTCTAATAAAGAAAGCTCTGACTCTGTAAAAGATCATGTGGAACGTCACTCTAAATTGACCAAAAGTCGCTTCTGCGTCAAAGAAGCAAGTTTGCTTCTGATCTGCTTAACTTCAGAAAGATTCTAAGAAGAAAATATGTTGTTGCTGCAATGTTCACTTGGATTCTGGATCTGAATATGACTCTGATAATTATCTTCTAAAGACTAAGAACCAAAGACTCTGAAGATAAGGTTCTGCTGAACAACGTTCTAAAGACTCTAAAGACTTAAGTTTCTGAAGACTAAGTGCTGAAGACAAGGTTCTGCTGAACAATGTTCTAAAGACTCTGAAGACTTAAGTTTCTGATAACCAAGGATTCTGAAGACGGAATGCTGAAGACTCTCAAGACAAGGTTCTGGTGAACAAGTTCTGAAGACTCTGATGACTCAAGACTCTGAAGACCCAATGATTAATTCTTCTGATAATGCTTCAACCATATCTATTCAGAAGCCTCTAATGAACAGAAGAAGATGAAACATTTGCGAGGGAAAATAGTACATAATACATATCAAACACGTTCTTTTCCACTACCATTCCACTACCCTGATTTGGTGATACAAAAGACAACTTTTGTGTACGATTTTCTCCCTGCATAACGACATTTTTTCAAGTCGCCAACAATCTTAATGACATTCCTGATCTGCCCTCCAACGGATCTTTTTCAGGCTACATAAGGACTTGATTACTTGAAAAAATGTGTGACACTGAAATTCATGAGAGAGACATATGCGTGAACAGTAAAGCACCACAATACAAAGAAAAATACATTGTTCATATTGTATAGATTTTATTTGAGCTATTCATAGTGTTTATATCATCTTGTGTAGAAGCAATTCATTGTAAACATTAAATTTGTTCAAACAGTTGTTTGTATTCCTTAAGGGACCAGTTGGGTCAGAATCCTTAAAAAGGGATGGTTAGTCTTTGTATGTTAGTCACCAACAGTTGATAGTGCAGTGTAATCAGTTGATTATAGTGGATTAAGTCCTTGTGTATAAGGCGAAATCACCTTGGCAAGTGAACTGGATTAACTTGATAGTTTTCTAGTGAACCATGATATATCGTGTGTTTTTCTCTATTGCTAGTTTATTTGTGATCTTTGTTTAAGTTTCACAAAAAGCGTTCATTTTGAAAACCCAATTCAAACCCCCTTTCTTGTGTTTTCTCACACCTTTAATTGGTATCAGAGCCTGGTTCTGATTGTGATAAAAAGATTTATCAACACTTCACCGTGTTCAGTACCGATCCAGTATTTGTGTGAGATATCATGGCTGCATCCAATACTAATCCTATTATAGAAGAGAAAGATCATTACAATGCCAAACCACCATTCTTTGATGGTGTAAAGTTTGACTACTGGAAAGATAGAATTGAAAGTTTCTTTCTTGGTTATGATGTAAATCTTTAGGATCTTGTAGTCGATGGCTACACTCACCCAGTTGATGCTACAGGAGTTAAAGTGTCTAGAAATTCTATGACCAACCAACAAAAGAAAGATTACAATAATCATCACAATGCAAGAACAATATTGCTAAATGTTATCTCTTATATTGAGTATGAGAAGATAACAAATAGAGAAACTGCCAAATCCATTTTTGATTCTCTGCGAATGACTCATGAAGGAAATGCTCAAGTTAAGGAGACAAAGGCGTTTGCCCTAATCTATAAATATGAGGCATTCATAATGGAGGAAGATGAAATAGTTGAGACTATGTTTTCAAGGTTTCAAATGCTAGTCGCGGGACTTAAAGTTCTGTACAAAGGATACTCAACTGATGATCATGTTAAAAAGATCATCAGAAGTCTTCCCAAGAAATGGAGACCTATGGTAATAACTCTAAAGCTATCCAAGGATCTTAACAGTATAAGTCTTGAAGAACTTGTCAGTTGTTTAAGAAGTCATGAGATAGAGCTGGAAGAAGATGAACCTCAGAAGAAAAGTAAATCCATTGCTCTTAAGTCTAAACCTGAAAAGGCAAAGGCTTATCAAGCTGAGGAAGAATCAGAAGATGAGTTGTCACTTATCTCCAGAAGGATCAAAAAACTCTGGAAACATAGGCAAGGAAACTTCAGAGGATCAAGAAGAAACAAAGGTCGTTCTGAGTCATCATCTGGACAAAAAAAAGTAGAGTTCCAGAAAAGAAGTCATATGCGATGAGTGTAATGAGCCAGGTCATTACAAGAACGAGTGTCCAAAGCTTAGGAAAGACAAGAAGCCTAAGAAGAACTTCTCCAAAGCAAAGAAGGGACGCATGGAAACTTGGGATGACTCTGATTCTGAAGAAGAAGATTCTAATGAAGAACAAGCAAATATTGCGTTAGTGGTAACAACAATTGACGTTGAAGTCTCTGGAGAACCAGAAGACAAAATATCATCAGAACCAAAATCAGACTCAGACTCAGACTCAGAGGTATTATCTAAACTCTCTCATTGTGAATTAGAGTCGTGCCTTTTAGAAATGCTAGAAAAATATCAAACTCTTCAAAGTAAATACAAGGATCTTAAAAAATCTCATGTAATTGCTTCTGAAGCAAAAGATAAGCTTAAGCAGAATAATTCTTCTCTAAATGAAAGCATTTTTTCCTTAAAAAATAGTAATTGTGCTTTGAAAAAGCAAAATTTCTAAATTAGAAGAAGAATTAATCTCCAATGTCTCTAACACAAGTTGTATCAACAAGTATGATAGAGCATTCCAGTACTTTCTGGCTAAAAGCATTGATAGAAGCAGAATAGCTTCCATGATCTTTGGGGTTTGCAGAAATGGTAAGAAATGTTTAGGGTGTACAGAAACATTTGAAATTGACGAAAGTCAACCTGTTAAACCAAAACCTCTATATGACCATTTTGTGCCTTCTAGCAATGAGCTTGTTTGCTCTGAGCTTGCACAGAAACCCCCACCGACACAGAAACCGGTTTCTAAAGTCAAATATCATGCACAAATTCCACTTGATTATCCTGTTGCACATAAGCCCAAAGTTGTCAAACACTCTGGGAAAACTAACAAAAGAGGACCCAAAAAGTGGGTACCTAAGGATAAGATAATCTATGTTGCAGATATCCTTAGCAGCTCAGTTGAAACACTAATCATGGTACCTGGACAGTGGTTGCTTGCGACACATGACGGGAAGAAGGCATATGTTCCAAAGTCTGGAACTTAAGCTTGGAGGCTTCGTTGGTTTCAGAAGAAACCATAAAGGAAAAATCATTGGCTCTGAAACTATTAGTAATGGTAACCTTCCTTTTATTACTGATGTTCTCCTGGTCGATGGTTTGATGCATAACTTGTTGTCAATTAGTCAACTTAGTGACAATGGTTATGATATCATCTTTAATCAAAAGTCCTGTAAGGCCGTCAGTCAGAAAGATGGCTCAATTTTTTTATCGGAAAGAGGAAAAACAACATTTATAAGATTAGTCTTTTTGATCTCTGTGAACAGAATGTCAAATGCTTAATGTCTGTTAATGAGGAGCAATGGGTATAGCATAAACGTTTAGGCCATATTAGCATGAGGAGGATTTCCCAGCTATATAAGCTTAAACTTGTCAGAGGCTTACCAAATCTGAAGTATTCTTCAGATGCTCTTTGTGAAGCATGTCAGAAAAGAAAGTTCTCTGAAACTTCTTTCAAAGCAAAAAATTTGGTGTCCACCTCTAGACCGTTAAAACTTCTACACATTGATTTGTTTGGACCAGTGAAAATTGTTTCAATCAGTGGAAAGAAGTATGGATTAGTTATCGTTGATGATTATAGTCGTTGGACATGGGTAAAATTCTTGACGCACAAGGATGAGTCACATTCTGTGTTCTCTACATTTTGCTCTCAAGTGCAAACAGAGAAGGATTGCAAAATAATTAGAGTCAGAAGTGATCATGGCGGAAAATTTGAGAACAGATGCTTTGAGAATCTTTTTTATTCCCATGGCATTTCCCATGATTTCTCATGTCCTAGAACTCCACAACAAAATGGAGTAGTGGAAAGGAAGAATATGACTTTGCAAGAAATGGCTCGTACCATGTGTCATACCCCAAATTTTGACCACTAAGATTTCCCATCATTGGGAAAATCATCATCACAATATGGATGAACCATCATACCTCATTAGTCTCCCCAAAGATGGGTAAGCATTCACTACTATAAAAAATTAGGGTTTCAAGCCCTCTTTGAGCCTTAGACAAAGGATCAATCAAGAATTGACATGGTCTTCAACTTGTCTAACCTCTCAAACATCCAAAAAGGAACAAGAGGACTCCCACATCAAGGATTAAGCACAAGGCTGCTCCCTTCTAAGTGGATCAAGCCTCAAGATCGCCAGTGTCACCAAATTAGGGTTTTGGTCGACTAAGGCGTCCAGATGGAAATTTTCCTCTGGGCATGAGCCAATGATTCAAAGCATAACCTATTATACTCCATGGGACCTCATGAACCCAATCATCAAGTCAATTTGGCCTCAGGGGATGCATTCACTAAAAATTAAGAATTAGGGTTTCTTGACCTAATTCACCCCTAAGTTGAATTTTGGGAAAAATCATGAGCCAAGGCCTTAAGACATGGTTTTAGGGTCTCTAATACACCACATTGATCCATTTTTAACAATGGATTGATCCAAGAAGCTTGAGAAACAAGTTTCATTTTCATCAGAGCCACAGTTAGGGTTTTGCGGAAAAAGTCAACTGTACCTTTGACTGTTGACTAGGACATGCTCCCAAACCCTAGGACATGATTCAATACACCCTATAACACCTATGAAATCTATCCATCAAGTTTGAATTAGGTCAAGGACTTGATTTAATAGAGGATCGCTCAGTTTGGAGTTCATCTAACAAAAAGTCAACTGTGCACAAAAGTCAACTTTGACTTTTTGAGATTTTTCACAATTATGGTTCCTTAACCCTAAAATGATGTTAATGTGTGGTTGGAATCATCATTAATCAAGAAAAATCAAGAAAAGTGGGATAACTTGTAAAAGGGGTAACCATAAAAACATAGAAATTTTTCTAAGTTATGGAACAAAGTGGCTAGGGTACCAACTTTGGAGGATCATAACTCCTAAACCACAAGGCCATTTTTCCCCATCCAAAGTTAGATTTGTAGCTCTCATGGCCCTCTACAAAAGCTTCAAACACAACTCATTCCAATTACTCATGGATTTTAAGTTATGGAATGATCAAAATCACAAAAAGTGAAAATGTCACTTTTTTCCAACACTTAGTGAAATTTTCACTAAGTCAGAATCTGCCTTCACTTTTTTCCAAATGTAGGGGCATTTTTTCTCTTGGATCCAAAAAGTATAAAAACCAATTATGATCAAACACTTGTTGTATCATATGAGGGCTTTCCAAAATGGCCAAGAACTCCGTCAAATTCCACTTGAGCCATGAGATATGACAATGGCAATATGCCTTGCTGAAAACTGTCAAAGCAAGGCAGATTTGTGCATTTTGCTCGATTTGCCAAATTTGTGCAAATGAAAAATAAGTTTATCCATCTGAACACCTCAGGGGGAGACCAAGGAGGGATAAACACTGATCCATAAGCCTCCCAAGTCTTTGGAACCAAAAGTAGCATGACAAACCTAGAAATCCCTAAAAGAGGGACAATACTCCAATTTTGGTTTGGAGCATTTAATGGATACACCAAGGTGGCATGGACTGAGCCATTTCCAACTGAATTCAGTCAAGACATATCCAAGACCAAGGGAACCAGCAGCTTGTGCCCTAACCTCTAGTCAATGGCTAGAGGAGACTTGGATTCTCATTGATCAACATTGGCCAAACCTATGCAGCAGTTGCCAATCACTATTGCTCCCAAAACAAACTTACTCTACTATAAATAGAGCTCAATTTTGTTTAGTTTGAGTACACCAAAGCCATCAAACAGATGCTTTCCTCAAAATCACCTTCTCACTTCCAAATTTGCCTTTCAAAGCAAGTCACTATCGGGTTTTGAGTTTGAGAGCTATTCCAATCAAACCAATCACACACACACACCTCATAAACATCATATAGAAGTGATCCAAACACTCACATAACATCTGGAACACCAAAATCACAAAATCACCAGCCAATTTCTCAAGTTCTTGACAGATTTGCAGTTGGGGTACCATCTCAAGTTCCAGATCATTTCCATTCATTCCAAGCATCCAGACACACTCCATAGCACCTAGGGAAGCTGTCCATATCCTTGGAACCAAGCTGTAACACCTCTAACACAAAACACGATCACCAGCTGCAAGAGGTAAGCATGAGCTCTTCTAACTCTATGATCCATGCATTTTTTGTTGCACAATAATTTGGCCATATGTTCATAACCATGCATAGAGTGTTTTCCCTCAATCAATTGCTTTGTTTGAATCGTGTATGGAATTTCTGAGCCTTCATGCAAATTTTAGGGTTCTTGAGGGTTCTCTTTGATTTCTTATTCAATGCTTAAAATAAATGAAATTAAATACCATAGACATGATCGTGAGGTGAAAACGAGTAGATTGATATGTAGATTGCATGATATCATCAAGTATTCAGTGAGATTGGATAGAAAACGCAAATCTACACAAACAGAGGGTGGCGCGTGTTCTTGCCATGTTCTTGGCGCCATTTTTGAACATTTGAATATTTGAATTTTGTGATTTTATTTAATTGATTCAAAAATTAATTTCTCTCATAGTTTTAATGATTTTGAGTTGATTCTTTTTTTAATAATTCACAAAAATGTTAAAATATTTTATTTTACCGAAAATCCCAAAAATATTATTTATTTCATATATTTGATATTTTTGCACAGAATTAATGTTTTATTTGTTTTTAACATTTAAAATATTTTTTCCTCCATGATTTTCTAAACTTAATTGATTTCAAATCATTTTGTGGATAGAAACATGATTTTTGAGACATTGATCCAAGATCACAATTTGTTTTCACACATGTTTAACAATTTTGATCATTTTAATTGAATTTTTATTCAATTAAAATATATTTTGAAAACAAATTAGGGTTTTGATTAATTCAACCATCATCAAACTTTTTTAAAAAACTTTTGGGCCTCTAATAGAGTGTAAGACCTAACCCACTTTGAAAACCAAAACTTTTTGGGCCTCAGTCATTGTATAAGACCCACTGTGTTTTCAAAAAACCTCGGCACAATCATCGTTTTCAAACAAACCAAATGGGCCTCTCCTCGAGCTATAAGACCCATTCCTTACATTTTTGGGCCTCTATTAGAGTGTAAGACTCATCCCCATTGTAAATACACCACTTTTTGGGCCTCAGTCATTGTATAAGACCCACTGTATTTTTAAAAACAACGACGCGATCGTCGCCTTTTTTTTAATAAACATTGGGTCTCTCCTTGAGCTGTAAGCCCCACCACTTGTACAAAAATAAATTATTGGGCCTCTAATAGAGTGTAAGACCCAACCCCCTTTTAACCAAAACTTTTTGGGCCTCATTCATTGTATAAGTCCCAACATATTTTCAAAAGTCTTGGCGCGATCACCAGTTCAAAACAAAACCTTGGGCCTCTCCTTGAGCTGTAAGCCCCACCACTTGTATAAAAATAAACCTTGGGCCTACCCCCGTGTTATAAGCCCCATTCTTTTGCTTTAAAACACCTTTGGGCCTCTATTAGAGTGTAAGACCCATCCCAATTGTACATAAAACCTTTTTGGGCCTCAGTCACTTGTATAAGTCCCTGTACAATTTCAAAACAACAGTGCAATCACTGATAAAACCTTGGGCCTCTCCTTGAGCTGTAAGCCCCAACAATCTTCAAAGCACTTTCTCCTTTGACTTTGAATATAATATTGTTATCAAAGTTTTCTTTGTTGAACAACTAACTAAACATCAT
Source organism: Lathyrus tuberosus (assembly GCA_022829125.1). NCBI lineage: Eukaryota > Viridiplantae > Streptophyta > Magnoliopsida > Fabales > Fabaceae > Lathyrus > Lathyrus tuberosus. Next base: position 3,533,224 of record JALAZF010000179.1, read on the forward strand.
GGAAGCTCTACAACCGAGTAAGTGTTACCCGCTTTCTTTATCCGCTTTCATATATATATAACTGTATTGTGGGGCTGCTCACTGTAAGTCTTCTTTCACAAATTTTTATATACTTGTCAAATATCAACTGGGTAATACTAGTATAGTTATTTAGAGTTTTCCCCGGCAACTACGTCTAGCACTAGGTAAAGCACTGTTGTCACTCTTAAATACAAACAAAACTAGATCCCCATAGGATTACCAGACACAGTCTTCCCTCCTCTTAGGGTTAAACAATATGGAGACATGAAAGGCAGCATTCTCGGTGAACCCTTTCTCAGACTGTCACCCTTAGAAATCGTCAAAGAGACTCTACTCCCCATAGATGATCTTTTCTCCGTGAATGGCATCTCTTGAGTTTCTTCCAAATTCTCAGACTTTCCTAGCTTGATCTATTCTCGGTGAATGGCATGTCTTGAACTTATCAGGGTTTGGGGATCCACAGACTTCTTAAAAGCATCCCCGTCTCCTCTTGGGCGTTGTACAAGGACCCTTCGGCTTCTTAAAAACTCTCATGCCTTCTCTTGGGCTTAGTACAAGGACCCAGAGACCTCTACAAGTATAGGAACAGAACTTAGTCATCAATTTGCTAGAGCTGTCTTTCTGAGTCAAATGTCAGACCTGTTGATGGGTTAACCTTCATCCCTTAACATACCAGCCTTCTCTTGGGCATCATACAAAGACCATTCACTATCTGAGAATCGATTTCTCAAAACACCAGTAGACTTGGACAGTTTCAATACCCTTTGGATTTTCCATTTCCTTAAAGAACAGGAAACAACCCTGACCCTCTGATCAATCCCAAAGCACAACAATACCTTTAATCGTTCCCTTTATAAGAACTAATTTTCTCTTTTTTACTGGACCTGTCACTAAACTGAAATACTCACCAACACAGTAGCCTCCTCTTGGGATTTGTACAATGATTCTCCCCAACGGAGCTAACCTTTTCACACTCTCTTGTTGAGTATAAAAGGCTCTCTTGTTGAGTCAATCCTTTCTTTTAGCCTCCATCTCGGGCTTCATACGAGATAGCAAAACACTCTCTTGTTGAGTATAAAAGACTCTCTTGTTGAGTCAACCACTTTCAGCCTCCATCTCGGGCTTCGTACGAGATACAAAAACTCTCTTGTTGAGTATAAAAGACTCTCTTGTTGAGTCACACCTTTTAATCTCCATCTCGGGCTTCGTACGAGATAAAAATCACTCTCTTGTTGAGTATAAAAGACTCTCTTGTTGAGTCAATCCACCTTTTAGCCTCCGTCTTGGGCTTCGTATAAGACACATATAAAAGCACTCTCTTGTTGAGTCAACCCTTTTAGCCTCTCTCTCGGGCTTCGTACGAGACACATAAAAGCACCCTCTTGTTGGGTCAATAGCCTCCTCTTAGGCTTTGTTTAAGGAAACTCCGGTTGAGCCTATCAACCTTTTAGCATCAAAATCTGTGCCTCGCTCACAGTATACAAACATCAACAACTCCTTTTCCTTCATCTAATTGTTGTAAGCGGCAAGCCTCTGGATTATTTACATCCACGCCACTGTCCCTCTTTTAGCATGAGAAATTCCTAAGGAAAGATAGCATTGCTCTACACTGAGTTAAAGTCTTCTCCTTCAGGTTAAAAATCCCCTATAAAGGAAATTATGGCATTGCTGGATTCACATATCCCAGTTAAAGTAATTCTCCTTTATAACCAGTCACGCAACAATTGTGACAAACACCCCTCTTTAGAGATGACAAATTCTCTCTAAAGTCAAAACCCTTTAGCTTCACATCTTGGGCTTCGAACAAGATACAAATAGACCCTTCAGCTTCACATCTTGGACTTTGAACAAGATACAAACCACATTTAGCTTCACGTCTTGGGCTTTGAACAAGACACCAAAACAACCTTTTTCCTCCCATAGAATAGGAGGAATTCCGATCGCTCTGATTTCCCTGTTTCATCAAACGGGAATACATAGGCATAAGATTGAAAAAAATCTTAGCGAGCACACTAATCAAAAAAACCCAAAACCCAGTATCTCCACCGAATCAACCCAAAAGCATCAAAGTCTAAAACCTCACAAATAGTCCAGGCACCCTATTTTTTAACAAAATAACCTAAGAGAGACCCACAATCTCAATATCATCTATAACCTAACAGACCGCTGTTCAAACTCAGTATGCAAGCAGGGTTAATTGGAGACATCTATTTCCCTTCCTTAATCAACTCAATAGGATAAAAAATGAATCGAACTGTAGTACCAAAGTGATAGTGATTCGAAACCACAAAAACCGCGCTACACCATGATCCAAGAAACTGACATGGCTAAACACTTCTGGGCAGAGGCAGTAAATACAACATGTTATATTCAGAACAGGATATCTATAAGACCTATTCTGGGTGAGACTCCTTATGAATTGTGGAAGAATAGAAAACCCAACATTTCATATTTTCATCCTTTTGGCAGTATTTGTTTTATGTTGAACACTAAAGAAAATCTTGGCAAGTTTGACTCCAAAGCTCAAAAGTGTTTACTGTTAGGATACTCTGAATGCTCAAAAGGCTACAAAATCTATAACACAGAAACACGAATTATTGAGGAATCAATTCATGTTAGATTCGATGATAAGGTTGACCCTAAAAACTCAAAGCTAGTTGAAAAGTTTGCAGATCTGAAGATCACCTTATCAGAATCCAAGGAAGAAGATTCAAAAGAAGGAGACAAAGATGCAGATTCTCCAGAATCAGATACAACCTTACCAGAAACTGCAAATAGTCCATCTCAACAGAAGAAGAATAGACTAAAGACTTCTCATTTTCAAGAATTGGTTCTGGGAGACAAAGTTAATCCAGTCAAAACTCGTTCATCATTCAAACCTTCTGAAGAAACTCTTATGGGTTTGGAGTCTCTGATAGAGCTAACATCAGCTGATGAAGCTCTTAGGGAGAATGAGTGGAATTTGGCCATACAAGAAGAGCTGAATTAATTCACCAGAAACGATGTTTGGGATCTTGTTCAGAAACCCAAAAGGTGTCCACGTCATTGGAACAAATTGGGTATTCAGAAACAAGTTAGATGAGAAAGGTGAGGTCGTAATAAACAAAGCACGAATGGTATCACAAGGTTATAGTCATCAAGAAAGGATAGACTATACAGAAACCTTTGTAGCAGTTGCCAGGTTAGAATCAATTCTTCTTTTAATTTCATTTGATGTGAATCATGACATTACTTTATATCAGATGGATGTAAATAGTACATTTTTAAATGGGTATATTTCTGAAGAAGTGTATGTGCACCAACCTCCTGGTTTTGAAAGTTCTGAAAACCCAGGTTTTGTTTTCAAACTTAAAAAATCGTTATATAGTCTGAAACAAGCTCCCAAAGCTTGGTATGAAAAGCTAAGTAACTTTCTTTTGGAAAATGACTTTACCAGAGGAAAAGTGGATACAACACTCTTTTTTAAAACCTTTAAAATTGACATTCTGGTTGTTCAAATCTGTTGATGATAATATATTTGGTTCGGCTAATACTTCCTTGTGCAAGGAATTTTCTAAGTTAATGCAGGCTGAATTTGAAATGAGTCTGATGGGAGAACTCTGATTCTTTATGGGAATTCAAATTGATCAACGTCCAGAACGAACGTACATTCATCAGAGCAAGTATGCAAGAAAACTTCTTCTTTTGTCAGAAAGTAAACCTGCTAAGACTCCTATGCATCCGACATGCATTTTGGAGAAAAAAGAAGTAAGTAAAAAGGTTTGTCTGAAGCTCTATCGTGGTATGATAGGCTCTCTTCTGTATTTGACTGCTTCTCGTCCAGATATTCTGTTCAGTGTATATCTTTGTGCTCGTTTCCAATCAGATCCAAGGGAAACTCACTTAACTGTTGTTAAGAGAATCCTAAGGTATTCAAAAGGAACAACTGGCTTGATGTATAGGAAAAAATCATAGTACAAGCTTTCTAGTTATTGTGATGCAGATTATGCTGGAGACAGATTGGAAAGGAAAAGTACTTCTGGAAACTGTCAGTTTCTAGGGAATAACCTCATCTCTTGGGCAAGCAAAAGACAATCAACAGTTGTTTTTTCAACTGCAGAAGTAGAATATATCTCAGCATCACTCTGCAGTACTCAGATACTCTGGATGAAGAATCAACTCGAAGATTATCAGATACACGAGAGTAACATTCTTATCTTCTGTGATAATACTTCTGCCATTTGTTTATCTAAGAATCCTATTCTGCATTCTAAGTCAAAACATATTGAAATAAAACATCACTTTCTACGTGACTATGTTCAGAAGGGTACTTTTCAGTTAAAATTATTGGATACAGACCACCAGTGGGCAGATATTTTCACAAAACCCCTGGCTGAGGATAGATTCGTATTCATTCTGGAAAATCTATTCATTAAACCTTGTCCAGAATGAAAAATTGATATTTTTATGTGTCAAGTCACCAGAACTTCTGATATAAAATTATGATGTTAAGCAAAGTGTTTTATTATTTTATGACTTTCTGATTAACGATACTTCTACACGTTAGAAGATGTCCTGATCAGAAACTCATCTAGTCAGATACCTCTTGGTATTCTTGACCTTGGGAATATCAAGCGTGCTCTCTTGAAAACAAAATATTATGATTATTTGTGACACTTGTCCAAAATCAAATCATACCTTTCTCTTGAAGAGACACCTCGAGCATTGTGATTCCGTGAGACTAGGTTTCAAGTAATTATTTCCTATTACTCCCACCTTTTTATCATCATCAATATTTTTGTTATAAATACTCACTCTCCCACTTTCACACACTACGCTACTTTCACTTCCCACACTTTTTTCTTAGAAACTCTAAAACCATTTTGTGCTCCGTAACTCCATCATCTTCAAATGGATCCTCAACAACAAAGCATTTTCGAATTTTCTCAACAACAACAAGCAGAATCATCCTCAATGGTTTCATCAACAACATCTCAAACGGAATCAACTTCACTTCATCAATCATTATCCACTTTTCAGAAACCAACTGAAGTTCACATCGTGGATCGCCTTGCTCATGTTCATCTGGCTGCTCCTTTCTCAGAACTAGAGGTTCTATGTGAATGGCTGGTAGACTTTGATAACCTGATGGAAAATGGAATAGATTGTCTGAGAATTTAAATGCACAAGGTTGGAAAACCTATTTTGATCGTCTCAACAGCCCCATTTATTCTAATATCGTCAAGGCATTCTAGAGAGTTGCTGATGCTAATGAACACTTCATTGTGTCACATGTTTTGGGCAACAAGTTCATCATTACAGAGAAATCCATAGCCACGCTACTTGGAATGGAAAAATCTGGTGGAAAGCGAATTTACAAGATGAAGTCACTTCCATCATTCAGAATGCACTTGCTCAGATCCTTTTTAGGCTACCCCATAGTTTTTCTTTGTCTGTTTATTTATCCTATGCTGTACTATGAATTATCTTTTTTATTTCCCTTTTTTATTATGACAAAAAGGGGGAGTATTTTAATGGAAAGTTATTTTGATAAATATCTTGTCTCTGAATCATAGCTGTAACATTCTAACACTTTAATTGTAAATTTTTCTTAGAATGCTTTTCAAGAACAATATTTATATTGGCAATCTGACTCTGATTTATTCAGGCTCTGATCTAACCAATCAAACTTTGTTAACAGACTCCATTACCACTATAATCAAGCTCTGATATTCTGGATCTGACTAGATTCTTGTAATCAGGCTCTGGTATCCCTAATCTGATAAGATTTTTTTTAAGTCTTAGATTCAGGGGAGCTTGATAAAGGGAAGTTTACTCTAAAATTATCTGCGTCATTTCCTATTAATTATCTTCGTACAAAATTGTGTTATCAAAATACATTATTTTGTCATTATAAAAAAGGGGGAGATTATTAGAACAAGATTTGGTTCTGCAAGATATCTCTAAGTTTTGATAATAACAAAGTAGTATTTGTGTGAGAATAATTTTGGTACTCTAACGTTTGTTTTCTAAAGAATTAACAAATAGGATCTGACTCTGATAAAGAAAGCTCTGACTCTATAAAATATCATGTGGAACGTCACTCTCAATTGACTAAAAGTCGCTTCTGCGTCAAAGAAGCGAGTTTGCTTATGATCTGCTTAACTTCAGAAAGAATATAAGAAGATAATATGTTGCTGCTGCAATGTTCTCTTGGATTATGGATCTGAATATGACTCTGATAATTATCTTCTGAAGACTAAGTGCCAAAGACTCTGAATACAAGGTTCTACTGAACAATGTTCTGAAGACTCTGAAGACTTAAGTGTTTGAAGACTAAGTGCTGAAAACTCTGAAGTCAAGGTCCTGCTGAACAATGTTCTGAAGACTCTGAAGACTTAAGTTTCTGATAACCAAGGGTTCTGAAGATGGAGTGTTGAAGACTCTGAAGACAAGGTTCTGGTGAACATGTTCTGAAGACTCTGATGACTCAAGACTCTGAAGACCCAGTGATCAATTCTTCTGATCATGCTTCAACCATATTTATTCAGAAGCCAATGATGAACAGAAGAAGTTGAAACATTTGCGAGGGAAAATAATACATAGTACATATCAAACACGTTCTTTTCCACTACCATTCCACTAACCTGATTAGGTGGTACAAAGGACAACTTTTGTGTATGATTTTCATCCTTGCATAACGACATTTTTTCAAGTTGTCAGCAATCTTAATGATATTCCTGATCTGCCCTCCAACGGATCTATTTCTGGCTATATAAGAACTTGATTACTTGAAGAAATGTGTGACACTGAAATTCATGAGAGAGACACATACGTGAACAATAAAGCACCACAATACAAAGAAAAATACATTGTTTATACTGTATAGGTTTTATTTGAGCTATTCATAGTGTTTATATCAGCTTGTGTAAAAGCAATACATTGTAAACATTAAATTTGTTCAAACAGTTGTTTGTATTCCTTAAGGGACCAGTTGGGTCAGAATCCTTAAAAAGAGATGGTTAGTCTTTGTATGTTAGTCACCAGTAGTTACTAGTGTAGTGTAATCAGTTTATTATAGTGGATAAAGTCCTTGTGTATAAGGTGAAATCATCTTGGCGGGTGGACTGGATTAACTTGATAGTTTTCAAGTGAACCAGGATATATCGTGTGTCTTTCTCTATTGTTATTTTATTTGTGATCTTTGTTTGAGTTTCACAAAAAGCTTTCATTTTGAAAACCCAATTCAAACCCCCTTTCTTGTGTTTTCTCACACCTTCATTGACCTTAAAGGCTTTTTCAATACCTGTACTTTTTATTTCTACTGCACCATAAGGAAAAACATTAGTAACAAAAAAATGGCCAGTCCACTTCGATCGAAGTTTCCCAAACATAAGTTTAAGGCGGGAGTTAAACAATAAAACTTTTTGGCCTATGGATAATTTTTTCCTAGAAATCATCTATTCATGGAAGTGCTTAAGTTTCTCCTTATAAATCCTAGAGCTTTCATAAGCTTCTAGCCTAAGCTCTTCAAGATGTTGTAATTGGAGCTTTCTTTTTATACCTGCTTGTTGCATCTCCAAATTACAATTTTTCACCGCCCAATAAGCACAATGTTCTATCTCTACAGGTGGCATACCCTAAATTTTGACCACAAGATTTCCTATCATTGTGCAAAACATCCCCACAATATGGATGTACCTTCATGCCTCATCAATCCTCTTAAAGATTGTTAAGCATTCACCTCAACCAAGAATTAGGGTTTGGACCCTCTCAAAGTACTCAGACAAAGGATCAATTAAGAATGGACATGATATTCAACTTTTCAATCCTCTCAAACATCCATGAAGGATCAAGAGGTTTCCCACATCAAGAATCAAGCACGATAATGCAACACTTCAAGCTAATCAAGCCTCAAGAGCACCAGTGTCACCAAATCAGGGATTTGGTCGACCAAGGCCTCCAGAGGGAAATTTTCATCTGGACATGAGTCATTACTTCAAAACATGATCCAAGAAGCTTAAAGGGACCTCATGGATCCAATCATAAGTTCAAAATAGCCTCAGGAGATGCATTCATAAAAAATCAGGAATTAGGGTTTCTTGACCTAATTCACCCCTGAATTGGCTCTTGGAACAAGACATGAGCCAAGACCTCAAGGAATGTTTTGAATACCTCAAATGTCTCATATTAGTCCTCTCACAAGTTAAAATTTACACAAAGAACTTGGTTCATGAGCAATACAAAGATTCAAATTCATCTGGACCACAAATTAGGGGTTTTGAGAAAAAGTCAACCCTACCTTTGACTTTTGACCAAGACATGATCTCAAACCTTGGGAAATGATTCAAGACACTCTAAAACACCTATGGAATCTATCCATTAGTTTTGAATTAGGTCAAGAACTTGATTTCATAGAGAATAACGAAGTTTGAAATTCATCTGACAAAAAGTCAAGTGTGCCCAAAAACCAAGTTTGACTTTTGAGATTTCTTGACAAACATAGCTTCTTCAAGTCAAAAACAATGTTAACTCATGGTTTGGATCTGAAATTCTGGTACCAGATGTGTGATGTTAAGTGCGATGTCACAACAACACACTCTGCAATGGACAGTGCAATAACAAGCAATAAATCAACACAATGAATTGTTCACCCAGTTCTGTCTAACTACCTACGTCTGGGGGCTACCAAGCCAGGGATGAATTTCACTATCAGTAGTATTAATTTACAGACTCAACAACCCAGTTGACATCTCCTAAACTTAATCACTACTTAATGAACCTTCTACTTAAGAGACCACTTAAGTATGAGAACACTACTCAATCCCTAAATCACTTCAGTGATATAATTCAAAGATCACACACTTTGAAAAACACAACTTGATTCTGCTTCACAGCTTTAATCAAGAACAACTCAAAACAACAACACCAATTCACACTAGAATGGTTTACAAACACGAAGACTCAAACGACTCTCAGTCTTTAGCTCTCTTTCTTCGTTACTTTTCCTTTAGAATTGTTGCGCTTTATATAGCTCTTTGAATTGGGCTTGGACCTGCTACAATATCTAACCTAATTTGTTATTTAAAACTAAATTTTCAAAACAGATTTTCTCTCTCAAAATCTTCTTAAATCTTCAGCCTTTAAACACTCATACAAATCTGCATCAAATCTGTTTGTAACAGAAAATATATATCCCAAGATATCCGCATCCAATGAGACTAACAGCTCTCCCAATATCCAGCTAAAACGTGAACCCTAACAACATCACTAAACCTGATGTTATTAATCTTCTGCAGACCTGATGTCACAACATCGCATGTGACATCAGACATCCAACTTAAATTCTTAACATAAACCAATGTTAAGACTCAATGTTAAGACATCACCCATGTGACATCAACCTTGAACAACTTTGTTTTACCAACCTTCGCAGTAGCATTTCTTTATAACAGCTTCACAATGCTTTCAGCATGCTGCACACACTCCAAAACTCTACTACATGCTTCAGCACTAACTAGTAGCAGCATTTCTTCAAACAGCTGCACCGACTTCAAACACTAATCAGCAGCATAGGGCAAGCTCCCCCTCAAAGCAAGAATCAACTGTAAGCATAAAACTGCACAAACACTCTCCCCCTCAAGTTCTGCACCACATCAGAAACAGACAGAAACAGGATTCACAACCACACCTTGGCTTGGCTAACTCTCCCCCTTTTTAGCCATAATTGGACAAGCTCTGAACTGCCAACCAACATAACATCTGTAAAAACTTCCCATCAAGCCTAGAACCCCAACAAGTCAACAACTAGGCAACAACTACAAACTCCCCCTCAGAACCAGCACCAGAAACACAATGTCATGACATATTGTCTGACATTAGACCTTCACCAGAGAAATTCTATCACAGACTGCTTGAAGCCACAAACAATCTTGATAAAAAACTGCACTACTTCAACTAGAAACACTCCAAAAACACCAATGATATCCCATGACACAATCATGATCATATAGTAAGAAAGTGTCAGGATCACATCCAACAAACTCTAGGATTGAAACCAAAATCGCCCTTGATCCCTCTTATCCAGAAACTATCCATACTTCTTCTGTCAACAATATCCACAAAAATGATCACAACTAACTCCTTAACCTGCACATCATAACATCCATACTCAGTCTTCATCCATCCAGTCATGAATGCTTCACACAATCATCCACAAGTTCTGAAGCACACACACAATATCTTCCACTATTACATCCACCAGTAGTTATTGACACTAGTGAAGTCTTCAAAATTAGTAGTCAGCTCTACTAGAAACAAGACCAGAATCTAATACACATAGTCAGAAACACCTCTTTTGACACCACACGCACAATTTCAAACATCTTCCAAATCTCAGCAATCAAGATGTTACAACATCTTTTCTCATCACATTCAACAGCATCTTTTGGGAAATCAGCTTCTCATTACCATTCAAAGGACTTATTTTGCATAGAAGTCCTTCAAGAAGCTCCCAATAAAACAAAGTCAGAGCAGCTTATTCAGGTTAACATACACACCTGAATACCATAAGCTCGCACACCCTCTTCCTAAGTAATTATTTATAACAGCTGGAGAAAACTCAATACATTTCCTTCTCATATACACTTTTCCAAAATCCCCACCTCTTCTATCAGCAATGTCAGCAGGAATGAATTCTTTGACAAGTATCTCATAGCATTTGCAAAAACCAAAAACTGTTTTTATTAGCCCAACAAACTGAATCATTTCCATAACTTCTCTAATTTCCATAGCATCTTTACTAAGATCTCTTTGCAAACCAAGCCTCCTTTGAAAAACATACATCCACCTTTTTACCCTTTCCACATAATGAAAATAAATGTTATCTAGTGGAGCCTCAGGAATTTTCTCAGAAGTTCTAATCACCACAGCTTTCTTCTCATGAGTGATGTCCTGGACATTATCATCAGGATCAACCTCATCTCTGGTCTTCCTATTTCTGGGAGAGATGGACACTTTACTCCTGGATTTTGTAGTACCAACCACAGAGATCTTCTGCTTATCAGTTCTCCCCTTTGGAGGTGACTCAATAGCTTTCCCTTTCCTTGATTTCAGTCTTTTAGTAACCCCAGGAACCACTTTTGCAATCAACTCCTTGTCAAACAGATCATCCACATCAACCACTTCATCATTCTTCTTTATTTTAATGCTAGGTGATGTTTCAACATTAGCTCCAACATCTGCATCTTCCAAAATAGAGATTCCCAACCTGTGATGGTTGTCTTGTGAGTCATCAGTTTGCTTATCATCTTTCAGCTTCCAAAACTTCTTAAGGTCACAACTTTTGATCCTTTTGATGTCACAGCAAGATGTCATGCCATCACTCTTGACATTGCAATCAATCATACTATGACTACCCTCCAAATGTTCCACCTTTTGATCCCATATTTTGATCTCATCACATGTGTAAGAGCCTGATTCAAGACAAACCCATAAATAGTAGTTGTCTTTGGACTTAGCACCCTTCATAACAACTTCACCTTCCTCATTAGTGACAATACATTCAGCTTGAGTGAATTGAACTTTAAGTCCTTGCTCACACAGTTGACTGATACTGATCAAGTTGGCTTTCAGACCTTTGACCAGTAATACATCCTTTAATCTAGGAGCATTTGCACAATTCAGATTTCCCATACCTTTGACTTTTCCTTGAACACCATCACCAAAGGTTACACAACCTGAATAAGGTTCAACTTCAACCAACAAATTCTTCTCACATGTCATGTGTTGAGAGAAACCACTATCAAAATACCAATCCTTCTTGGTAGAACCCCCTACAGACATATGAGCTACCAAACAAGTAGTGACAGTCTTTGGAACCCATTGTTTAACAATTTTAGGCCTGTTCTTATTCTGTCTAGGTTGAGGGACAATTTTGGGATAACCATGCAGTTTGAAACAAGATGATTGTATGTGTCTAAATCTGCCACTGTAAAAGCACCTAACTCTGTCTTCTCTGAAGTGGTTAAACCTTCTACCACCTTGATGATGATACTGATGTGGTTGTCACCCATAATGTTGTCTTCTTCTCCCATAGTTTGCCTGTCTCCTGTAGTGAGGATTCTGTCTCTTAGGCTGTCTTCTATGGTGATGTGGCTTCCTTCTTCCATAATAATGAGGCATCGCATTATTATATTCAAAGTCGTACATGGTTCCCTGATGGAACATGTTCTGTTTGAACTTAGAAGCCTGCACACTCTTATGATATTGTGGAGGCATATACTGCCTAGCTCCATAAGTGTGTACCTTCCCTTGATGAGGACCATGAGCAAGCCTCTTCCCAACATTTTGAGGTTGTGGATGAGCAACCTGCTTAGGTTTAGGATCCAGTCTCTTTGTGTGATGTTGAGACATTGGTTGAGTCATCTCCTTCTTGGTTCCTGAAGTGCTTGCTTCAGCAGATACCTTTTCCTCAACCACAAATCCTATGCCTGACCTATCTCCAACAACCTTTTCTGTCTGAAGGATCTTATCAAGTGTGTCTGTACCACTGTTCAGCATCCTAACAGATTTGGTCATATGATCAAGATGAGCTTTGACCAATAAGACTTCATTTTCCAAATCAGCTTTAGCAGTCTCAAGCTGAACAATCTGTTTCTTGTGTTTTTCACTTTCTTGACAGATTTATGCACTCTTCACACAAAGCTCTTGATAAGTGGATGCTAACTCCTCAAAAGTCAGGTCCTCATCAATTGAATCACCATCAAAAACAAATGTTCCAGTTAAAGCTTTGACATGTTTGGTTGACTCTCCTTCACTTTCACTGTCAGAGTCTGACCAAGAAACTGTCATGCATTTCTTCTGCTTCTTCAGGAATGTGGGGCATTCTTTCTTAACATGTCCATAACCTTCACACTCAAAGCATTGAACACCCTTGTCTTGAGCAGTCTTCTCTTCATCCTTCTCCTTAGACTTGCTGATGTCAGAAGCGATGTTCTTGACATTTGGATTATAAATCCTATTTATCCTCTTCATAACTTTGTTGAACTGTTTACCCAGCAAAGCAATAGCCTGAGACAGCTCCTCCTGAGAATCATCCTATTTCCCTTTCTTGGCTTCATCAAAACTGGAAACCAAAGCTATACTTTTGGACTTCTTCTCAGGTTCCTCTTCACTTAACCCTAGCTCAAATGTTTGAAGAGATCCAATAAGCTCATCAACCCTCATCTTGCTAATGTCTTGAGCTTCTTCAATTGCAGTCACCTTCATCTTATACCTCTTGGGAAGGGATCTAAGGATTTTCCTCACCAGCTTTTCTTCAGTCATCTTTTCTCCAAGAGCACTGGATGCATTGGATAGCTCAAGAATACTCATATGAAAGTCATGAATAGTTTCATCTTCCTTCATCTTTAGACTTTCAAACTTTGATGTCAGAAGTTGAAGTCTTGACATCTTCACCTTTGAAGTTCCTTCATGAGTAGTCTTCAGGATGTCCCAAGCTTCCTTGGCAACTTCACAGGTATTGATCAACCTGAATATGTTCTTATCAACTCCATTGAAAATAGCATTTAAAGCTTTGGAATTCTCAAGGGCAAGCTCATCTTCTTCCTTGGTCCATTCTTCTTCAGGTTTCAGTTTTGAACTGCCTTCTTTTTCTTTCCCAGCATCATCCTTCTCAACAACAACAGGTGCTTTCCATTCTTTAATGATAGCCTTCCAAGCCCTGCTATCCAAGGATTTCAAAAAGGTAATCATCCTTAGCTTCCAATAATCATAATTAGAGCCATCCAAAATAGGGGGTCTGTTGACAAATCCTCCAACTTCTTTGTCCATCTTAACACCAGAAAGTAACTTCCCTAGATCTCACCAAGAGACAGACAAGATGCATGCTCTGATACCAATTGAAATTCTGGTACCAGATATGTGATGTTAAGTGCGATGTCACAACAACACACTCTGCAATGGACAATGCAATAACAAGAAATAAATCAACACAATGAATTATTCATCCAGTTCGGTCTAACTACCTACGTCTGGGGGCTACCAAGCCAGGGATGAATTTCACTATCAGTAGTATTAATTTACAGACTCAACAACCCAGTTGACATCTCCTAAACTTAATCACTACTTAATGAACCTTCTACTTAAGAGACCACTTAAGTATGAGAACACTACTCAATCCCTAAATCACTTCAGTGATATAATTCAAAGATCACACACTTTGAAAAATACAACTTGATTCTGCTTCACAGCTTTGTTCAAGAACAACTCAAAACAACAACACCAATTCACACTAGAATGGTTTACAAACACGAAGACTCAAACGACTCTCAGTCTTTAGCTCTCTTTCTTCGTTACTTTTCCTTTAGGATTGTTGCGCTTTATATAGCTCTTTGAATTGGGCTTGGACCTGCTACAATATCTGACCTGATTTGTTATTTAAAACTAAATCTTCAAAATAGATTTTCTCTCTCAAAATCTTCTTAAATCTTCAGCCTTTAAACACTCATACAAATTTGCATCAAATCTGTTTGTAACAGAAAATATCTATCCCAAGATATCCGCATCCAATGAGACTAACAGCTCTCCCAATATCCAGCTGAAACGTGAACCCTAACAACATCACTAAACTTGATGTTATTAATCTTCTGCAGACCTGATGTCACAACATCGCATGTGACATCAGACATCCAACTTAAATTCTTAACATAAACCAATGTTAAGACTCAATGTTAAGACATCACCCATGTGACATCAACCTTGAACAACTTTGTTTTACCAAAATTCTAGCCAATCCAAGAACCAAAAGGATCATCATCCATAAAGAAAAATCAAGAAAAGTGAGGTTACTTGCAAAAGGGTTAATCTTAGGAAACTTAAAATTTCTCTAAGTTATGAAAAAAGGGTGATTTTTCCCAACTTTGCAAGGTCATAACTCCCAAACCACAAAGCCAGTTTCTTCCATCCAAAGCTCAAATGAAAGCTCTCATTACACACTACAAAAGTGTCATAGTGCTCCATGAGCCAAAAAAATCTTGGATTTTGAGTTATAAAGCCATAAAGTTAGGGTTTCAAAACTTTTGAACTTGGACACTTAGTGAAATTTTTTTACAAAATCTGTTTTGTATTTTTACCAACTTTGAGTCCATTTTTTATTATGATCCAAGATGAATCAAGACCAGAGTTAAAAATTAAAGTTGAAGTATGATATAGGGGCTTTCTAAAAAGTACAAGAGCCTCCCATGATTTAACTTGAGCAAGAAGTTATAAGCTCCCCAAAATGGCATTTTTCACCCTACCTACACAACAGCATTGGTACATGACTTGTATCCCACGATTTCTTGAGCCAATTTTGGACATTTGAATCATTGTATTTCTGTCCAATATCAACATGAATGATGAAGAATCTGAGCATAAGACCGCCAAGTCAAAAATCATATTCCTTAGGCATGAAGCATTGAATGGATGCATAGAGATGGCATGTACCAGTTCATAACATTACAAATGAGTCAAGATTAGTACAAGAATAAAAAAACCATAGGCCTGCAAGATTGAATCAAGTCAATGGCTAGAGGAGACTTTGGCTACATGAAAAATTCCTTTGGATAATAGAGTGATCCAGCCCCCTATCATTATTCCTTGCAAAACAAACTTCCTCTACCAATACACCAGTCTCCAGGAGAGTTAAAACCTCTAAGGTTTTCACACTCAACCTTAAACTTCCTTGACCCCCAACAAGGCTTAACTTTCACCTTGAACATCTCAGCCAGAGTCAATTTACCATCAACAAATTCCTAACAGAATCAAAGCCTCATGGCATCTGGTACTTCAACTCTTCCATGATTCCCAGCAAGAGTAAATCCCTACAGATTCCCCAATACAATTTGGACCTGCTCCTGGATTTCCATAAATCCTCAGCAAGATATAGCCTCCTCTTAGGCTTCATGTAAGCATTTTCCCCAGTCATCCTCAATCTTGGGCTTTGTATAAGACATATAAAACCCTTCCCAGTGGAGTCATTTTCTTTAGCTTCAACCTTGGGCTTTGATCAAGGCACACAAAAATCAACATCCCCTCAGATGAGACCATGATTCTTCTCTCCAGGAAGATATATCCTCTATACATCACATATCAAAAACAAACAATCAAAACCTTTTTCCAGATAATTGATGTAAGTGGCACACTTGTTAATTCAAAATCCAAGCTGGAGTCCTTCTCTTATCCTGGCCAAAACTACTCTTTCATCTAATAGCTATAAGTGGCAAGCCTCTAGATTCCATACACCCAAGCCAATGTCCTTCTCTTAGCATGAAAAATTCATAAAGGAAAAAGTGGCATTGCTCTACACTGAGTTAAAGCTTCTTCCTTCATGACATCCCTCTTATAAAGGAAATTATGGCATTGTTGGATTCAACATATCCCAGTTAAAGTAATTTCCTCTATAACCAATTCTCAATATTTGTGATGAATAGGTGAGATATCTCCCTTTAGAGATGACAAATTCTCTCTCTCTCTCAGTCACCTTTTAGCTTCAATCTTGGGCTTTAAACAAGACACAAATACTCAGCTAGCTTTAATCTTGGGCTTTGAACAAGACACCAAATATCTTTCCTCCCATAGAAATATGAGGAACTACGATTGCTCTGATTTCCCAAATCTCTTTATAGGAATACGTAGGTATAAGATTACGGAATCTTAGCAAGCACACAAATCAAAAATATTAGGTCCAGTACCTTCCCAAAAAACAACAGAAAACCCGAAAATAACAAAAACATTCTCTCAATACTCTCAAAGGAGAAACTTTCCCAATCCACAGTAGATAAACACAAGAAAGCATTTCAAGTTAACAGAAATACATGCAAAAGGAGGTTCATATGGATTACCATAGATACACTGGGTGTTAATAGCTTCCCTTTGTATAACCCGACCCCGATTCCCGATCTCTTAGCATTTGTTAAAGAAAACATTTGTGTGCAAGGTTAGTTTAAGATATCTTCCCCTACCTTTCTAGCTTCATTGGATAAATACAGAAATCAGAAATTAGCACCCAAATCATTGCGGTAAGGTGGTCGCATCACCGAAAAAATCACACGCTACAACAGGGAGGTGACATGCCTTACCAAATACAAGTTTATAGGGAGACATCCCTATTGGTGTCTTGAAAGATGTTCTTTCAGCCCAAAGTACGTCTTCTAGATGGTGGCTCCAGTTCTTCCTGTTTGGTTGCACCATTTTCTCTAAAATTTGCTTCATCTCCCTATTTGAGATCTTAGCTTGCCCATTAGTTTGTCAGTGATATGCATTAGAGGCTCTATGCACAAATCCATACTTTTTGAACAAAGCCTCCATGGCGCAGTTACAGAAATGAGTGCCTTGGTCACTTATGATAGCTCGAGGTATTCCAAACCTGCAAAAAATGTTTGACCTGACAAAATCTGCAACAACTCTAGAATTATTAGTCCTAGTGGGGATAGCTTCCATCCACTTTGAAACATAATCAACAGTAAGTAAAATATAGAGGAAACCAAAAGATACAGGAAAGGACCCATAAAATCAATTCCCCATACATCAAATACCTCACAGAAAAGCATAGGTTGCTGAGGCATTTCACTCTTACGAGTGACAGTTGTACCTGTTATTTGACATTCTTTATAAGTGTGGTATATCTCATACGCATCTTTAAAGATGGTAGGCCAATAGAAACATGAGTCTAGGACTTTTCTTGTTATCCTTTGAGGTCCGAAGTGTCCCCCTACTTGAGAGGCGTGAGAAAAATTCAAAATAGAATCAATCTCATAGTCGGGGACACACCTCCTGATAACCTGATCACTACCAAACTTCCAAAGATATGGATCATCCCACACATAGTATTTGGAATCACTCTTGAGTTTGTGAATTTACGCCTTAGATGCACCTACAGGAAAAACACCAGCAACAAGATAATTAACAATATCAACAAACCAAGGAGTAACTCCATGTAAAAGTAGCAGCTCCTCATCAGGAAAGTCATCCTGAATGGGAGAAGGATCTTCATCGCGCTCTATTCTGCTCAAGTGGGCAGCTACTAGATTCTTAGCTCCACTTTTGTCCTTAATCTCTACATTAAACTCTTGGAGCAACAACATCCACCGAATTAATCTCGTTTTTGCTTCTGGTTTCTTTAAAAAATACTTAAAAGTTGCATGGTCAGTAGTAACAACAACCTTGGAACCTAGAAAATATGGTCTAAACTTGTCAAGAGCAAAAACAATTGCTAAAAGTTCCTTTTCAGTGGTATTGTAATTAGCTTATGTAGAATCTAAATTCCTAGAAGCATAGTAAATAACATGGGCAGCCTTATCCACCCTTTGTGCAAGGACCGCTCCAACTGCATAGTCAGATGCATCACACATAATCTCAAAAGGAAGGCTCTAGTCAGGAGGATGTATGATGGGGACGGATGTCAATGCTTTCTTCAAGAAATAAAACTCCTGCTTGCATTTCTCATCAAAGTTGAAAGTCACATCATTCTTCAACAAGTTTGAAAATGGAAGAGCTATCTTGTTGAAGTCCTTTATGAAGCGCCTGTAAAAACCTGCATGACCAAGAAAAGAACGAATCTCACAAACGCAAGATGGGTAAGGCAATGTACAAATCATATCAATCTTAGAAGGGTTTACTGAAATTCCTTTTTCAGAAATTATATGCCCTAAAACAATTCCCTGCTCAACCATAAAATGACATTTTTCATAATTTAAAACAAGGTGAGTTTCAATGCATCTCTCTAAAACCATATTCAAACTTTTTAAGCATGCATCAAATGAAGAACCATAAACAGTAAAATCATCCATAAACACTTCCATGCAATTTTCAATAAATTCAGCAAAAATACTAATCATGCATCGCTAGAATGTGACAGGAGCATTGCAAAGACCAAATGGCATTCTCCTGTAAGCAAATGTACTGAATGGGCACGTGAAGGTTGTCTTTTCTTGATCCTCTACTGCAATATGGATATGAAAATAACCTGAAAACCCATCAAGGAAACAATAGTGTGATTTACCTGCTAGTCGTTCGAGCATTTAATCAATGAACAACAAAGGAAATTGATCCTTTCTAGTAGCTTGGTTCAACCTCCTATAATCAATACAAACTCTCCAACTATTCTGAACTCTAGTGGGAACAAGTTCATTCTTTTCATTTTTTATCATAGTGAGTCCAGATTTCTTAGGTAAAACCTGCACTGGACTTACCCAATTACTGTAAGAGATAGGATATATGATACCTGCTTGCAACAACTTGGTTACCTCATTCTTCACCACATCAAGAATTAAAGGATTAATCCTCCTTTGGGGCTGCCACACTACCTTAGCTCCTTCTTCAAGAAAAATCCTATGCATGCACATGGAAGGGCTAATACCGGGAATGTCTGCCAAGGTCCACCCAATTGCCTTTTTGTGCCCCTTTAAGACCTGTAAAAGCTTACTTTCTTGATCAAAATCAAGTTTAGAAGAAATAATAACAAGTAGCTTTTCATTCCTCACTAAATAGGAATATTTAAGGTTTTCCGAGAGTGGTTTAAGATCTAAAGAAGAAGGTTGTTCAATGGACGGAATGGTCGGGGCAGCAGGGATGTCAAGAGCCTCATCCGCACAAACGACTTCATCTATAGCCTCATCTACATGAAAAAAATAAGCTTGCAAGGCAACATTTATTTCCGCACAAACAAAACAAACATTAGTGTTAGTACATAAATCACAAGAGTAAGTATCATCATAGTCTAATAAGGATGGAAAATCAGATAACAACTCGGGATAAGTATCATCGACTCAGTCAGAAAGTAACTCAATGTGAAAAACAGAATGCTCTTCCATGGTATGTTTCATTGCATCGAAGATGTTAAATTTAGCGATGATATCACCAAACTCCATGGACATCGTGCCATCATCAACATCAATTTTTTTCTTCGCCGTTTTCATGAACGGTCTGCCAAGAATGATGGCTGCCTTGTTTAACTTTGTTTATCTGTACATGTCAAGAATATAAAAATCTGCAGGAAAAATCAAGTCATTAACTTGCACGAGGACATCTTCCATGACTCCGGCAGGGCGGGCATTGCTTCTGTTTGCCAGCTGAATGATTAAACCTGTATGTTGCAAATGACCAAAATCAAGATTATTATAAATAGACGTAGGCATAACATTAATACCCGCTCCTAAATCTAGCATGCAATTTTCAAATTTACTATTCCCAATGGTATAAGGGATAGAAAAAGTTCCTGGATCATTACACTTTTGTGGCATGGCCTGGAAGAGGGCTGAAACATTTTTCTCAACTGTATCGTTAGATTGAATGAAGGCAAAAATATTCCTTCCCATATTCACTCTCTTGTTCCCTTTCAATCTCCTCTTCTGAGTACATAAATCCTTAAGAAACTTTGCAAACTTTGGAATCTGCTTGATTACATCAAGAAGCAGAATGTTTACCGCCACCTTTCTGAACACATCCAAAATCTCTCTTTGTCTCTCTCTTTGTCTTCCTCAAGAATATTCTTATTTTTTTGCACTCTGTGTGGGAAAGGTATCTTAGGTACATACTCTTTTTCTTTTTCCTCAACAACAACAGAAGGCTCAGGCTCAGGTTCATGCTCAACAACAACAAAAGGCTCAATAACTTTCTCATTTTTTTCCGAGGCAGAATCTGTAACTTTTCCGGATCGCAAGGATATTTCACTCACATTAGGACCTTTAGGATTCACCAATGTTTGAGAAGGTAGTTGGTTGGATCCTTGTGCTTGCTGAATGCAATTAATTGAAGAAGCAAGTTGTCTTATTTGTGTTTACAGGGTTTGGATACTGGAATATGTCCGCTGCTGGAATTGGAGATTATTGACAGCCATTTGCTTAACAATATCCTCTAATGAAGGTCTGGAAGTTGAGGCAAAAGTGGTTACAGCCTGTGGAGGGTTTTGTGGTGGTGGCAATGGTAGCATAAATTGTTGTTGGTTTGGATGTTGATTTCCATATCGAAGGTTTGGATGGTTCCTCCAATTTGGATGGTATTTATTAGTGGGCAGGTCAAGAATGTTGTACCTATTTTGGTTGTTACCTTGATTGTAAAGGGCTGCTGCACATGCTTGAGGTAACTCAGTAGTTTTTTCATCTTACAGAATAGGACATATATCGGTGGGATGGTCAGGAGAAGTACAAATACCACATAACCTTGTTGTTTGGGTTGTTTGGGCTACTGTTTGAGCTTTACCTACCACTACCAACTATTTCACTAATTTGGTTAGCTCATCCATTCTATTTTCGAAGGCCTTGCTGGAAGAAGAAACATGAGAAGAAACATAAACCTCATTCACACCTTTTATTTGGACAAAATTATTTCTCGTTGTGAACTGTTGGGAGTTAAGCGACATGTTCTCAATCTAGATTTGGCAGCAGCTGGAGTCTTATCAACAAGTGATCCACCACTAGCAGCATCTAAAATATTCTTGTCCATTGGTTTTAATCCTTCATAGAAATACTGAATCAATAATTGCTCGGTGATATGGTGTTGTGGGCAACTTAAAACTAATTATTTGAATCTCCCCCAATATTCAACCAATGATCCATTTCTAGGTGTCTAATACCACAAATATCTTTTCGTATCGAGGCAGCCCTGGAGGCAGGGAAGTATCTCTCTAGGAAGACCTTCTTCAAATCATTCCAAGTTGTAACTGAATTTGGCTCAAGATAATATAACCAATCTTTGGTCGCACCTTTTATTGAAAATAGAAAGACGCTCAGCTTGATGTGATCTTCTGTAATTCCTTCAGGTCTCAGTGGGGTAGAACAAACGATCTGGAATTCTTTAAGATACTTGTGTGGATCGTCACCTGCAAGACCACTAAACCTTGGGAACAAGTGTATTAATCTAGATTTTAATTCAAAGGAACAACAAGGTCAGCATATTCAATACATAAGCCATTATAATTTACATCAGAAGCAGCAAACTCTCTTAATGTTCTTTGGTCAGCCATGTTATTATCAAAAGCAAATTCAAAATCAAACAAGCAATGTGAAAACAAAGAATCAGAATCACAATCGTTAAGGGATTGTGAACTAGGGCTGGCCTGATTATCTCTAAGACGTGCGTGCAAGGTTCTCTCTATCTCAGGATCAAAATCAAAAAGGTCAGAACAAGATGACCTAGTAGCTAGGACTAATGCAGCAACAAATGCGATAATGCCAACAATGTCCCTTTAGAGGCAGAAACAAAATCAAAGAAGAAAAACGATTAAAATAAATTATGAAAAATCTTAAAACACGAAATTTAATCTAATTAGGTAAAATAAGAATTGAGAATTTTTTTAGAATTTTTTGAAACTATGAAAACAGTAAAAAAAATTCATTAAAAATAGAAAAATGATGAATTCAGGGTTTTCTGCTTCAAATGCACGAAACAGATTTCATAAAGGGGACGATTTTCTCTAAAACCGGTTTTTTTTACTAGGTCAGACGCAAGACGGACGCCCGGACGGGAAAACGGTAAAATAAAAAAACGAAACTTCAAAACACACTAATCGACACCTATGACTCAACTAAGGTTAAAAATGACAAGAATCCCTGACAACGGCGCCAATTTGATCAGCCGTCGCGCACTGATCAAAAACTAGTATTTTTTTAAAATGGTAGTTTAGCGACAATGACTTGAGTCGTATCGCAAGGATTCTTGTAGTGAATTAACCAATTACAGTAACGTCTTATGGAGGGTTTGGTTTTTATTTAGAAAAAGTGATTAAAAATATAAGTGATTATAAGATAAGTTAATTTGTTGTTCGTTCTCCCACATATCATCGATCATACAATTCCCAAGCCCTAAGCGGATTCCATTCCCTTTCGATTATAGTAACAATTAACAAGCGTGATTAAAACTAATATATGATTTATGCTCCTAAATCTGAATTAAGCAAACAGATAACGCAAACACGAATTAAGCAAACACGATTACGGTTAACAGAACATACATCAATCGAAATAATCCAATCCTATTCCATAAAATACGCAATTTAATTAAGCAAACAACGACAACTGAATAAAGCATTCAGAATTATAGATAGAATTGAAAAGTGAATCAAAATTACTTGAATATTGTATTAACCTCAAAGTTAACGGAGATACGGTTACAGCAGATCAATCCGAAGAAGTTAGTTCTCCATAAGATTTGTACAAAGCAAAAAGCAAAGATGTGAACAGTGAAAACAAGGTCCAAAAAAGTAGCACGGCAGCTACTAGGTATAGGAAAGTATCACAAAATTTGGTTCTAACCCAACAGGGTCAAAAAACATAAAAAAAAACCCGGCCCAAAACTAAATATTCCTAAAGGAAGAATTCGGGTCCTCACTTCAACGAATTATTCGAGCCTGCTACACTCTGAATCAGCTTCTGCCTAAAACATTAAAGTTTGTCTCAGATTTCCAATGCCTACTAGAACACGTAAATTCGATTCTCGTAGCTCCAGTTATGATCCGAACAGCGGACTGGTATCAAATAACCGCTAATGCTGAAAATAAGCTGCGAAAATAGATTAAATGCAAACAAAGACTTAGTTATAAAAACATAATAAAACAATAAAATAAATAAAACACACTAAGGAAATGCCTAAGTAAAAACATAAGAGAATGTGCATTAAAATACACTGATTACCACCTCCGACCCCTAACCAAAGAACGTATGGGAAGTCATATATCACTACACCACTAAGGACCAAATAGCTTCCCTCTAGCAACAACTTAATTTATGTTGTTCAGGTGATGAAAAAGAAGTCATCTTGGAGGTGTGTTCCTTAATGGAGAAGGTCAGTGTGGGTGCTTTAGAAGACTCTCCCGCTAATTATTTCTACTTTTATCTCCTTAACATCCGTGCAATTGGGGCTTGCCTCCCTATCTCCTCCTTCAAGATGAAGATTCTTAAGGTGTTAAATGTTTCTCCCTCTCAAATTATGTCGAATGGATGGATTCTGATCAGGGAATTTGAGGTTATATGTTAGCAGCAGCAACTTGAAGGAAACGCGCCTCCTGAGCCTCAAACCTAGAAATCCTAAAGGTTAGGCGGCTAACTCCTCCCCTGCTTACGGGTAAGGCAGTTCGGGTTAGTGTTGTAGAGGGGATGAGTGCCCACACATCGTCCCTTAGGAGAGACTCACCAACCAAGTCCTCTGTGTGGAAGGAGCTTGACTTGAGCACCATTAAGTTTACTGATGCACATTTTCTATTTCTTGAGGATTTCTCGGGAGATTACAAGGTTGTCTACAATAAGATCTCCGTCATGCTATTTAATCTCAAGGAGAACCATCTGATCAGGGTTCTTTTGATAGAGCATGATAACTGGGAAAAGCATGACCAAACTAAAAATTAGCTGAGAACAAAGTTCACAAGGTATCAAGGTGACATGTGCAAAGGGCATGAGATAATAGAGGCCTTGAAAAAGAAGAAGGAGTCCCTAACGAACAAGTTTCAGGTAGCGAAGTCCAAGGCCAAAGAATTTGTTGCCATAGAGTAATGCTTGCGAGCGTCTCTAGATCTGGCCCTCAATTCCTCAAGGAAACTAGATTAGGAGGTTTATACACTCAAAGAGGACCTGGTAGAAACCTCAAACCTCTATTTTGAAAGGGTGAAGGAGAAAGTGGCCTTCTTTTATCGTGGTTGTATTTGAATTGTTCGAACGCATTCAAAGTCATTCGTGGAGGCCATCTAGTGAACGATACGAATGACACTTCTCCAACTGATCCAATCGCCTCTCATGCTAAGGAGAACATTAATCTGGAGGCAACCCTCCAAGGAGAGGCCCAAGAGGAGAAACAAGCTTCTAAGGAAGGTTGTCGTACCTCGAAAATGAGAACACGACCTCACGAAGCGCAATCGCACGTTCGCGGATGGACTAACAGAGTCGCCACTAATCTTTATTTAATCCCAAAGAGGGAAAGGGAAAATATCGATAAAACCACTAAACAAAAGGAAATGATATGGTCATCGCAACCAATATCGGGTTTGGGAGTCGTTTACACAAGTGGAAGGTATTAGAACCCCCGACTTCTGTTGTACTGAATGGGAACCTTTTGGTTAGTCGTGTGCGTTTAGTGTTAGCTTAGACATGTTAGGCTCCTTGTGTTAAAAGGCAAAAGAAAAAGGGACAAAATGGTTTATTTTTATTAGGGTGCTCGCCAAGACTTCGCAGTCCCGTGCCTACATATCCTCATAGTGCAATAAGGAAATCAGAGCATTCATAGTTCGGGATACTACGATTGGTTGGTTGATTTTAGGATGACGAGGGCTCGAACCACGAGAACTACATCTCAGATCCTCACTCTCGGGAAAATGTTGACTGCACCCCGATCCTTTTTAATCCTTTTATTGAAAAGTGTTTAACAGTTGTTAAGTATCTTTGATTTGATTGAGAAAATGCCACTTGATGTTGGATCAAGGGTTTGTTTGATAGATTACGAAAATGTCTAGGTCATGGGAAGTTTGATGGCGATGCAAAAGCAATCGACTTACAAGTTGTATAAAAATGCAAAGTGGAATGGAATAGGTTAAGGGTTGATGGTTATGGAGAGGATATTGGATTAGTTTTATGAAAGTTGCTTGACGTTGGATCAAGCTTTATTTGTGTTCTTTTGAAAAGTGGTTAATTTTATTCTTGCATTAGAGGCTACTTAAGCAAAGGGCAATCAAAGAGAAAACAGTAAATATTATTAAATGTCATGGGAGTGGGGGTACATTTTGTCAAATGGGGATAGTACTAAGTCATTGCAAATTAAGTCCATCACATAAATGCATGCAAATGAAAGGGTATGGTGTAAAGCAAGTCTCATTGTAAAAAAGCCCAAGAGTAAGCTATATGAGGTTGATGGCGATCGTAGAAACAATCGACTTAAACGAGTGTTTTGAAAAGGACTTGATATTAAATTAAGAATTAGTTCGAAAATGGTTTAAGCGTGTAAATAGGAAATGAAATCAAGATGCATCATGGCATAGGTAATATATGTGAGCAAAAACATAATCAAGATAAAATCAAGCATCACACAACTAAATTAGCCAAGCAATGTAAAAATTATTAATTAAATTAAATATAAATATTTAATAAAATTAATTAATTAGTATTAAATAAACACATTTAAAATTATTAATGAAACATATTTTTTGTATTTTTGAATATTAGGAAAAAAAACAACAAACAAAATTAATTAATTATATATATATATATGTGTGTGTGTGTGTGTGTGTGTGTGTGTGTGTGTGTGTGTGTGTGTGTGTGTATATATATATATATATATATAATTCATTAATTCATTAATATTAAATAAAAATAATTAATCAAATATTTTTAGTATCTTTTAATATTAGAGAAATAAATAAACAAAATAGATAGAAATTAAGAAATAAAAAGAAAAGAAAATAAAAAGTAAAGAAAAAAAAAACAACTTAATGGGCTTGTAACAAGTAAAAGGGGGGTGCAATCAGTGAGGATGCCAAGCCCAAAGAAGGATAGGCTCATGGCGCAGGAAAGGTCCATGGTTGACCTTAGGATAGATCTGACACGTTAGATCTGCTAGGAGTCAAAATGTTGACTCATCCAAAGGCCATAAAAGGGACGTGCACGGTAAGGGCGGTTGAGATTGTATGTGCTGAATCAAAAGGGAGGAGTCACCTAGCTGGTGACAAGTGTCCCAGCAAACACACTTGTCACCAACAGGTAGTGATAAAAAACTAGACCATGGCAACGATTAAAATAAAAAACAAAACAAGGTCTGAGCAATTCATTTTCAACCTCTCTCTCTACGCTTCCTCTCTCTCTCTCACTCTCTAACCTACTTTCGGCCAACTCGCCAGAGAAGATGGTAGCTGGTGGCCGACTACGGCGATGACACCCCACTTCTCCGGCCACACACAAATCCAACACCTAAACCCACTAAACAACACCTTTTGAGTCCAAATCTGGACTCAAAATTTCTAAATTCTAATCCCAAACTACCTAAATCATAACATACTTAAAACCTTAGATCAACTACATGCTCACCATTTCATGCAATTAATAAGGGGTTCAAGTAAGAGAAGCACGGGGAGCAAGAATATGGCTTTGAAACGCTTTAAGAAGGAGTTTACATACCAAATCGGAGCTAGTCCGATGTTCTAGCTCCTACGAGGTATGGTTCGCGTCTTGTTCTTCACTCCTTTTACTTCTCCTTCTTCGTACTGTTGCACTTCTTCTCTTCTACTCTTTCTTTGTTGTTATGATTGTTTTGCTGCTGCTTTTTCTGAGTGAACGTGGAGGAAGGTTAAGCTCTGACCAAAATTAGAGCTTCAATTTGAATCTCTAAATGGTCTGTGAGAGAGCTATGAGTGAGTAAAGGTGTGAGTGAGGAAATTTAGCTTTTGCAATGTGTTTCTATTTTTTTTTTGCTAGGTTTTCTGGGAATCCTCTTGAGTATGAACATTAGTGAATTTAGAATGCTCCAATCTAGGGTTTTTGGGAGCTGGAAAAAGTTGTGCAAATAATCTGTTAGAGAGGGTAATTCTCAGTGGAGGGACGATTGTACCAGTCCTGATTTAGTGGGATTTTTGTGAGAACGAATTTCCATTTTTTTATGCATGTGAAACAATTCCTCCTACTGGTTTTGCTTATTTTATATTTTCTAAATTTCTTGGTTTTGTGGTCCCATGTGCAGAAAGTTGTACCGCAAACTTAGAATTTCCTTGCTATGATTGTGTTCAATGTTTATGATTTTTTTTTGTGAATGTTGTGGTCCCACCCTTACTCATGTTTATGCTGCTGAAATTATCTACGTTTTTGCACTTGACATAGCTTAAAATGTACATTAATGTGTTTATAGCATGATGTGATATTGATTGTGAATTGTTCATATGCTCTTCCTTGCTTATATGTTGCTTCAGAATTGATTATGAGACACAAATAGTTGAATTTAGCTAGGCAATTGGTGTGTGAACTTATTCTTCCTTGCCTTGCTTACAACTTTGTGTAATGATAACATTCAACTTTCATCTTCTCTTGTCCATGTGCTTGATGGACTCGGCATGAGGATGATAGGAAGATTCAAAGGTATCCATGGCCTAGCATGAAGTTTAGTGGTGTTGGCTCAAGGACAAGGACTTGAAGGTGATATGAATTCTCATGGGAGCAACTTGAATTGGACATAGAAGATGATGATGAGACTTGGAATGAGGAACTGTGGCCTTGGCATGAAGCTTGTTGAAGCATGAAATTAGACTCTTGTTGTGCAATCTTAGGCCTAGGTTTGATGTGGACTTGTACTTCATGTAATTTATGCTCTTGCAAACAATCTTGTAATGACTTTATGATTTTGGAATTAAATTGAAATTTGTCATTCTTTGTGTCTTTTAATTATCATACCCCTAATTTTGACCACTAAGATTTCCCATCATTGTTCAAATCATCACCACAATATGGGTAATCCATCATGCCTCATTAGTCTCCCCAAAGATGGGTGAGCATTCACTACTATCAAACTTAGGGTTTCAAGCCCTCTTAAAGCATTTAGACAAGGGATCAATCAAGGAATGACATGATCTTCAACTTGTCTAACCTCTCAAACACCCACAAGGGATCAAGAGGACTCCCACATCAAGGATTAAGCACAAGGCTGCTCCCTTCTAAGTGGATTAAGCCTCAAGATCGCCAGTGTCACCAAATTAGGGTTTTGGTCGACCAGGGCCTCCAGATGGAAATTTTCCTCTGGGCATGAGCCAATGCTTCAAAGCATAACCTATGATAATCCAAGGGGCCTTATGGACCCAATCATCAAGTCAATTTAACCTCAGGGGATGCAGTTACCAAAAATCAAGAATTATGGTTTCTTGACCTAATTCACCCCTAAGTTGACTTTTGGGACAAAACATGAGCCAAGACCTCAAAGGAGAATTTTAGGGTCTCTAATACACCACATTGATCCATTTACAACAATGGATTGGTCTAAGAAGCTTGAGCAACAAGTTTCAATTTCATCAGAACCACAGTTAGAGTTTCGCGGAAAAAGTCAACTGTACCTTTGACTTTTGACCAGGACATGCTCCCAAACCCTAGGGCATGATTCAATACACCCTATAGCACCTATCAATCCATCAAGTTTGATTTAGGTCAAGAACTTGATTTCATAGAGGATCGCACAGTTTGGAATTCATCTGATAAAAAGTCAACAGTGCACAAAAGTCAAACTTTGACTTTTTAAGATTTTTCACAATTATGGTTTTTTAACCCTAAAATGATGTTAATGTGTGATTGGAATCATCATTCATCAAGAAAAATCAAGAAAAGTGGGATAACTTGTAAAAAGGGTAACCATAAAAACTTAGAAATTTTTCTAAGTTATGGAATAAAGTGGCAAGGGTACCAACTTTGGAGGATCATAACTCCTAAACCACAAGGCCATTTTTCCCATCCAAAGCTGGATTTGTAGCTCTCATTGCCCTCTACAAAAGCTTCAGCTACCACTCATTCCAATTCCCCATGGATTTTGAGTTATGGAACAATCAAAATCACAAAAAGTGAAAATGTCACTTTTTTCCAACACTTAGTGAAATTTTCACAAAGTCAGAATCTGTCTTACTTTTTTCAAAATGTAAGGGCATTTTTCACTTGGATCCAAAAAGTATCAAAACCAATTATGATCAAACAGTTGTTTTATCATATGAGGGCTTTCCAAAATGGCCAAGAACTCCATCAAATTCCATTTGAGCCATGAGATATGACAATGGCAACATGCCTTGCTGAAAACTGTCAAGGCAAGGCAGATTTTGGAGTTTTGCTCGATTTGCCAAATTTGTGCAATTCCAAGCAACTCTATCCATCTGAACACCTCAAGGGGGGACCAAGGAGGAACCAACTCTGATCCCAAGCCTCCCAAGTCTTTGGAACCAATAATAGCATGCCAAACCTAGAATTGCCTAAAAGAGGGACAAGACTTCAATTTTGGATTGGAGCATTCAATGCATACACCAAGGTGGCATGGACTGAACCATTGCCAACTGAATTCAGTCAAGACTTATCCAAGACAAAGGGAACCAGCAGCCTGTGCCCTAACCTCTAGTCAATGGCTAGAGGAGACTTGGATTCTCATTGCTCAACATTGGCCAAACCTATGCAGCAATTGTCATTCACTATTCCTTGCAAAACAAACTTGCTCTACTATAAATAGAGCTCATTTGTGATCAGTTTGAGTACACCAAAGCCATCAAACAAATGTTTTCCTCAAAATCTCCTTCTTCACTCCAATTTTGCCTTCCAAAGCAAGTCACTATCGGGTTTTGAGTTTGAGAGCAATTACAATCAAACCAATCACACACACACACCTTATAAACATCATATAGAAGTGATCCAAACACTCACATAACATCTGGAACACCAAAATCACAAAATCACCATCCAACTGCTCAAGCCTTTGACAGATTTGCAGTTGAGGTGCCAAATCAAGTTCTAGCTCAAATCAATCCACTCCAAACATCCAGACACACTCCATAGCACCTTGGGAAGCTGTCCATAACCTTGGAACCAAGTTGTAACACCTCTAACACAAAACACGATCACCAGCTGCAAGTGGTAAGCATGAGCTCTTCTAACTCTATGATCCATGCAATTTTTGCTGCACAATAATTTTGCCATATGTTCATAATCATGCATGGAGTGTTTTCCCTCAATCAATTGCATTGTTTGAATCGTGTATGGAATTTCTGAACCTTCATGCAAATTTTAGGGTTCTTGAGGTTTCTCTTTGATTTCTTATTCCATGTTTAAAATAAATGAAATTAAAGACCATAGACATGATCGTGAGGTTGAAACGAGTAGATTGTTATGTAGATTGCATGATATAATCAAGTATTCAGTGAGATTAGATAGAAAATGCAAATCTATAGAAACAGAGGAAGGGCGCGTGTTCTTGCCATGTTCTTGGCGCCCTTTTTCAAATATTTGAATATTTGAATTTTGTGATTTTATTTAATTGATTCAAAAATTAATTTCTCTCTGAGTTTTAATGATTTTGAGTTGATTCTTTTTTAAATAATTCAGAAAAATGTTAAAATATTTTATTTTACCAAAAAATCCCAAAAATATTATTTATTTCATATAATTGATATTTTTGCAAAGAATTAATATTTTAATTGTTTTTGACATTTAAAATATTTGTTCCTTCTTGATTTTGTAAATTTTAATGACTTCTAATCATTTTGTAGGTCAAAAATTGATTTTTGAAACATTAATCCAAGATCACAATTTGTTTTCCACATGTTTAACAATTTTGATCATTTTAATTGAATTTTTATTCAATTAAAATACATTTTGGAAACAAATTAGGGTTTTTGATTAATTCAACCCTCATCAAACTTTTTCAAACCATTTTGGGCCTCTAATAGAGTGTAAGATCCAATCCTTTGTAAATACAAACCTATTTTGGGCCTCAAATGTTGTATAAGTCCCGTTGTATTTCAAAAGTTCGGCGCGATCATCGCCCGTTTAAAACAAACCATCTGGGCCTCTCCTCGAGCTATAAGACCCATTCAAAACCATTTTGGGCCTCTAGTAGAGTGTAAGACCCAACTCTTTTAGAAAACCAAAATAATTTGGGCCTCAGTGTATTGTATAAGTCACGATACCGTCAAAAAAATTCGGCACGGTCGTCGCCTTTCTAACAAATCAAACCCTTAGGCCTACTCTCGCGTTATAAGCCCCATTATTTTTCTTTAAACACCTTTGGGCCTCTAGTAGAGTGTAAGACGCAAACCCTTTTAACCAAAACAATTTTGGGCCTCAGATATTGTGTAAGTCCCTCTGCGTTAAAAGAAAATCTCGGCGCGATTGCCAGTTCAAAAACCCTTTTTTTGGGCCTCTCCTTGAGCTGTAAGGCCCACAACTTGTACAAAAATAAACCTTTGGGCCTCATGAGAGAGTGTAAGGCACATCCCTTTGTACAAAAAACCTTTTGGGCCTCAGTCACTTGTATAAGTCCCTGTACAATGTACAAAAACAACAGTGCAACACTGATAAAACTTTGGGCCTCTCATTGAGCTGTAAGCGCCAACAATCTTTTCAAAGTACTTTCTCCTTTGATTTTGAATATAATATTGTTATCAAAGCTTTCTTTGTTGAACAACTAACAAAACAGCATGGAAGCTCTACAACCGAGTAAGTGTTTACCCGCTTTCTTTATCCGTTTTCATATATATATAACTGTATTGTGGGGCTGCTCACTGTAAGTCTTCTTTCACAAACTTTTATATACTTGTCAAATATCAACTGTGTAATACTAGTATAGTTATTTAGAGTGTTCCCCAGCAACTACGTCTAGCACTAGGTAAAGCCCCGTTGATCGCTCTTAGATACAATCAAAACTAGATCCCCATAGGATTACCAGACACTGTCTTCCCTCCTCTTGGGGTTAAATAATATGGAGATGTGAAAGGCAGCATTCTCGGTGAACCCTTTCTCAGACTGTCACCCTTAGAAGTTGTCAAAGAGACTCTACTCCCCAAAGATGATCTTTTCTCCGTGAATGACATCTCTTGAGTTTCTTCCAAATTCTCAAACTTTCCTGGCTTGATCTATTCTCTGTGAATGGCATGTCTTGAACTTCTCGGGGTTTGGGGATCCACGGGCTTCTTAAAAGCACCCTTAAAAATTTTCAAAGAAACTCTAACTCCCCAGAGATGATCTTTTCTCCATGAATGGCATCTCTTGAGTTTCTTCCAAATTCTCGGACTTTCCTGGCTTGATCTATTCTCTGCGAATGGCATGTCTTGAACTTCTTGGGGTTTAGGGACCCACTGGCTTCTTAAAAATATCCCTGCCTCCTCTTGGGCGTTGTACAAGGACCCTTCGGCTTCTTAAAAGCTCTCATGCCTTCTCTTGGGCTTAATACAAAGACCCTGACGACCTCTTAAAGGTATAAGACAGAACTTAGTCATCCTTTGCTAGAGCAGTCTTTCCAGCATCAAAACTCCGGCCATTTGAGGGTTAGTACTCATCCCTTAACACCCGCGCCTCCTCTTGGGCATTGTACAAAAGATGAAACTCTAGACTTGGACAGTCTCAATACTCTTTGGATTTCCCATTTCCTTAAAGAACAGGAAATAACCCTGATCTTCTGATCAGTACCAAAGTACAACCTCACCTGGAATCAGTCTCTTTATAAGAACTGATTTTCTCTTTTAACCAACATACTGGACCTGTCACTAAACTAAAACATTCACCAGCATAGATAGCCTCCACTTGGGCTTTGTACAATGATTCTCCCTAGCGGATCTAACCCTTTTTTAGCCTCCATCTCGGGCTTCGTACAAGATACAAAATCACTCTCTTGTTGAGTATAAAAGACTCTCTTGTTGAGTCAAACATTTTCGGCCTTCATCTCGGGCTTCGTACGAGATACAAAAACACTCTCTTGTTTAGTATAAAAGACTCTCTTGTTGAGTCAACCCACTTTCAGCCTCTATCTCGGGCTTCGTACGAGATACAAAATCACTCTCTTGTTGAGTATAAAAAGACTTTCTTGTTGATTCGATCCTCCTCTAGCCTTCATCTCGGGCTTTGTACGAGATACAAAACACTCTCTTGTTGAGTATAAAAGACTCTCTTGTTGAGTCAAACCTTTACGGCCTTTATCTCGGGCTTCGTACAAGATACCAAATCACTCTCTTGGTGAGTATAAAAGACTCTCTTGTTGAGTTAAACCCTTTTAGCCTCTATCTCGGGCTTCATACGAGACACAAAAGCATCCTTTTGTTGGTCAATGGACTCCTCTTAGGCTTTGTATAAAGAAATCCCCATTTGATTCAATCAACCTTTTAGCATCAAATCATGCTTTGGTCACAGCATACAAACATCAACAACTCCTTTTCCCTCGTCTAATTGCTGTAAGCGGCAAGCCTCTGGATTATTTACATCCACGTCACTGTCCCTCTTTTAGCATGAGAAATTCCTAAGGAAAGATGGCATTGCTCTAAACTGAGTTAAAGTCTTCTCCTTCAGGTTAAAAAATCCCCTATAAAGGAAATTATGGCATTACTAGATTCACATATCCCTGTTAGAGAATTCTCCTTTATAATCAGTCACCCAACAGTTGTGACAAACAGACCCCCTTTAGAGATGACAAGTTCTATCTAAAATTTTAGCTTCACATCTTGGGCTTCGAACAAGATACAAATAGACCCTTCAGCTTCACATCTTGGGCTTTGAACAAGATACAAACCACCTTTAGCTTCACATCTTGGGCTTTGAACAAGATACATATACTCCCTTTAGCTTCATGTCTTAGGCTTTGAACAAGACACCAAAACAACTTTTTCCTCCTTCTATAGGAGGAACTACGATCGCTCTGATTTCCCTATCCCGGCAATACGTAGGCATAAGATTGAAAAACAATCTTAGCGAGCGCACTAATCAAAAACCTAAAATCCCGTACCTTCACACATCAATCGAAAAGCATCAGTCCTAATATCCTACCAATAGCATAGTCCCGTCATTGCATTCTTAGCAAAATAAGCAGAGAGAGGCCCCACATCTACATAGCATCTGTAACCTAACAGACCACTGTTCAAACTCTGTATGCAAGCAAGGTTAATTGGATACATTTATTTCCCTTCCTTCATCAGCTTCAATAGGATAAAAAAATGAATCGACCTGTAGTACCCCAGAGTGACAGTGCTTAAGAACCATGTCCAAAATCGCTCGCTACAGAAAAATGGCGCCCACCGTGGGGCCACGCAGGGCATTTTGTCCCTCTTATCTCTCTGGTTGAAACCCTAAATTCATGTCACAGAAATGACGACTCTGCTGGGGAGTCATTGTCTGTATAGGATCATAATACTAGAGGTCTAGGATGATTAAGACAAA
Organism: Lathyrus tuberosus; assembly: GCA_022829125.1. Classification (NCBI taxonomy): domain Eukaryota; kingdom Viridiplantae; phylum Streptophyta; class Magnoliopsida; order Fabales; family Fabaceae; genus Lathyrus; species Lathyrus tuberosus. The sequence goes on from JALAZF010000179.1 coordinate 3,568,107, forward strand.
TATATATACTACGTTTCCTAATTGATATATGTGTTTATTTTTCTGCTAATGGGAATGCGTGTGATGCCGCATGTGGAAAGATTGAGTATACACCTAAGATAGGTGATGGCAATGCGGGTAATCTTACTGGGAGTGAATTTCAGTTAAGAGCCCCCGATCGACCATCAAACTTAGTGGAGACTCCCTTTGCAGATACATTGCCTATACGACTTCGGTTGTTAAAAGTAGTGTGATCGACTGGGTTATCTGAGAAGCTGAGGTTTTTAGCAGACTTAAGCCATTTTGTAGTGCGGAAGCTATCAGAAATAGTTGTCACGCGATACTACCCTCATCTGAGTCACTCCAGGATACATCAGTTCGCTGCCGATCCGCTTGCTGTTGTTATCCCAGAGGGGTCAATGATTTTGTGGACAGGTACAAAAAATCACCAGTATAAACCTTTGGGGGGGGGTAGAGCCTTGACTTCATGACACCGACCCTTTGACCCCATGTTTTTTCTATGTTTTTGTGTGCTGCATTCATGCATTCATCTAAAAAACATTAAAACAAAGAAAATCTTCTCTTCTAGTCTCTCTTTTTCAAATTAAACTGAGACAATGATTGCAAATATCAGGAAAAGGAGATTGCGCTAATGGATTTTGGTAGAAGGAAAACTCATAAGTACACCTTCAAGGTTCCAAAGTTAGAGGATTTGAGATGTATGGCGAGAATAATCACCAACCATGAGGCTTTCATAGTCAAGTATGGAGGACTGCTGTCCTTGTTAAGGGTCCACGTAATTGAAGGAATCCTGTCCATGTTAATCTAGTTCTACGATCCAGTCTATCACTGTTTCACATTCCCGGATTATCAACTAGCACCAACACTGGAGGAGTACTCTAACTTGACTGATTTACATATCAATGATCAAGCTCCATTTTCTGGACTGGAAGAAATTCCAAAGGATCAGACCATTGCACGAGCAATTTATTTGGACGAGTCGGAAGTCAGGACTCACATGACCACTAAGGGTGGCATCCAAGGTTTGCCAGCCCAGTTCTTGACAAAGAAAACCCTGTACTTTGCCAGTTTAGGGAATGTGGCCGCTTTCGAGAGCATCTTTGTTTTGCTTACCTACGAGTTATTTTTGTTTCCTAACATCGATAACTTTGTAGATATCAACGCCATTAAGATTTTCCTTATTGGAAACCCCGTACCAGTATAGGGAATGCGTATCATTCGGTACACTTAAGGAATTTATACAGCGGAGGGATGATCACGTGTTGTGTACCCCTGCTATACAAATGGTTCACTTCCCATTTGCCCAAATCTGCTGCATTTTGGGATCAAAAAAATACTTTACGTTGGTCGCAGAGAGTCATGTCTCTTGCCAACTCGGACATCGATTGGTACACTCGAATCTACGACGGGATCAGAATCATTGACCGTTGTGGAAATTTCCTAAATGTACCCCTTATATGTACTAAGGGGGGAATCAACTATCATCCGATGTTAGTTCGTCGTCAATTTGGATACCCGATGAGGCATGTCCCGCGCAGTGCTCATCTGGAAGGTCTTTTCTTCAAGGAAGGAGAAAATGACACGGCACTAAAGACAAAAATAGTGCATGCTTGGAAACACGTTCATAGGAAAGGACGAGAGTCTCTAGGAAAACCAGACTGTGTCTCGATGGAGCCTTATCTCCATTGGGTACAGACTAGAGCTCTCAAGCTGAGGATGCCTTACCCTCGTCAGGAAGTTCTTCCATTAAGGGACTCTGTCCTTTATTTCATGTCTGAGATGGAAAAACTTCAGGTTACTCTCAGCAAAGTTCAGCGGGAGAAGAGGTCTTGGAGGAACAAGTACCGTATTCTCAATGTGGAATATAAGAAAATACATCAGCTATTAAGAGAAAAGGATTCTCTGGTTGAGATTTTAGAGCAACATGCTGTAGAAAATCAGGATGACCAAAGGAATTTGCTCGCTCCTTTCACTTGGCAAAGGAATGACAGCCCGACAACGGCCCAAGAGCCCCGGTCAAAGAAAAGGAAAGTACCAGAACCAGCACCTGAGCTCTCTTCAGAGAGGACTCAGGATCCATTAGTTTAGATTTCCTTTTCCAACACTTTGTAATCTACTGTATTTCCATTTCCACAATCCTTTAAATTCAATAAAATGGGGTTTCCCCACTGTTTGATATTTGCAATCTAATTATCAAAGTTTACTTTGAATAAACAAAAATAATTAATAATCATTGCATTCATCATTCTCATAAACGCATTCTTCTTACCTACGAATCTCACGTTTGAGTCTCGATTCTAGTGTTAAACTGTCTCATTCGTACAATACTCGGGCCAATCGTCAGAAAAAGATGGATGATCTCGAGGAAGAGAACAGAGAGTTAAGAGAAGAGATCGACACTCTGAAAGAGGATCTGAGAAAGCTTCATAACGACATGCAAGCTCTAGCAGAAGCTCGGATGCAACAACAAAGGACTGTGATCTCGGAGATCACATCAACGCCCATAGTGGAGAAGTATGATCCTAGGTACAAGATGCCGAAAGATCGCCCCTGGGGCATGCCACTTAACTATATCCCGGAAGGATATGTTCCGCCGATCGCTGAGGATCAGGGAACCACAGCAGGAGCCACTGGGCCTGAAGGTTACAAACTTCGGGAGGCACCGAGAGTCTCGGCCATAATGACTATACCACCATCTGTGGTACACACTGTCCCGGAAGGACAGATTCCACAGATACCTTCTGGTGGAAACGACAGCATGTTCGACAGAATGAATGAATTCCAGGAATAGTTCCTGGAAATGCAGAAAGAACTGCAGGCCCTTCGCGGTCAGGATATATTTGGAAAGGACACCGCGGACCTTTGTTTGGTCCCCAATGTGAAAGTCCCACATAAGTTCCAAGTGCCCGACTTTGAAAAATACAAGGGTAATTCTTGCCCTCAGAGTCATCTGGTGATGTACGCTCGGCGAATGTCTGCTCAGACAGAGAACTAGGAGCTACTGATTCACTACTTTCAGGATAGTTTAACCGGTGCCGCATTAAAATGGTACATGGGTTTAAACCGCGCCACGATCGGCACCTTCAGAGATCTTGGCACTGCCTTCGTTCAGCAGTACAAATATAATCTGGACATGGCACCGGACAGAGATCAACTAAGATCGATGTCACAAAAGGACAAGGAAACCTTTATGGAGTACGCTCAGAGATGGCGTGAAATTGCCGCTCAGATTTCTCCACCTCTTGAGGAAAAGGAGATGACAAAGATCTTCTTGAAAACCTTGAGCTCATTTTACTATGACAGAATGGTCGTTAGTGCGCCCAGTAACTTCACCGAGATGGTAGGCATGGGAGTTCGTATTGAGGAAGCTGTCCGAGAAGGACGTTTAGTAAAAGACGCTGGATCATCAAGTAATGCAAAACGATATGGTAGTGCTCTCCCTAAGAAAAAAGAGCAAGATATTGGGAATATCTCTCTCAGAAAGTAAAGGCGACGTTATCAACCAGTAGCAGCTGTGACTCCTGCTATCAACCCTGCACCTGTTCTTACGTATCAACCTCAGGTTGCTCAGAGCCAACCGAATCAACAGCAATTTCAGCAAAGGACACAACAGTCTCTTCATCAGACTCGTCCTCCATACAACAACAACCGTACAACGTGACCACCAGAGTTTGACCCTATACCCATGTTGTACGCCGAATTGTTTCCATTACTACTGGTCAAGGGGCATGTCCAAACCAAGTCTCCTCTTAGAGTACCAGAAAATCCACCTTTTTGGTTCAAAGTGGATCAGACTTGCCCTTACCATCAAGGAGGACCAGGGCATAACATAGAAAATTGTCTCAGTTTCAAATCGGACGTACAAAAGCTTGTTAGGAGCGTGATTTTATCTTTCAAAGATACGAATCCTAATGTTCTCACGAACCCGCTGCGTCAACATGAGAAAGCTGCAGTCAATTTGATAGAGGGAGAGTCTAACGACACCTATCAAATTCACGATGTACTCTTGTTAAGGGCCAATTTGGTCAAGATACATTGTAGACAGAGTGAATATGGCCATGTACCACCTTATAATTATCACCAGTGTGATATCTGCTCTAAAGACAATCAGGGATGTTCTGTGGTGCAATCAGCTCTACAGGAACAATTGGATCTCGGGTGGATCCAAGAGCATCGAGTTCGTGAAGTCAACATGACCTATACTAATTCCAATATCATTCAGAACCACGACGTCCGTGCAATGGATGTCAACTTGGTGGCAATGCACTCAAGGCAAAGCTAATATCATAATCTACCGTGGCACGATTACAATTCCTGTCTGACTTGCTCAGTAAATAAACAGGGATGCTCTTTTGTACAAGAGGCTCTCCAGCATTAGATGGATCTAGGATGGATCCAGGACTACCATGATAGGAATCCCTATCAGATCAACATGATTCAAATATTTGATATTCGTCTGATGAATACCATCTTGGTGGAATTACATGCCAGGCAGGTCCAACTCGGTTTTCTCATTTCGCATAATTATCAGAACTATAAAGGATGTTGTGAGGGTAACCAAGGGTGTGCTCTCGTTCAAAGAACTCTACAACACTTGTTAAACCACTGGTGGATTCCAATCTATATGGATGAAGACACGTAACAAATCAGTGTGGTAGACGGGAATCCTACTCGGCATCAAAGTCAGGATGTCCGATCTATAGAAACAGATCTAGTGAGGTTACATTGTATTCAAAGCGGGCGTGGCCAGGTGCCACCACACAACTATGAACATTGTAGAGTCTGCTCGGAGAATAACCAAGGATGCAACCTCGTGCGAGCAGCTCTCCAAGGTCAGTTGGATCGCAAAGAGATTAACCCATACCTAGCTTCAGGGTCCGTTGACTGGACGCCGGACTACTTCGCTGATCAGATCAGAGACGTGGTTGTAATCTCTGACCCTGAGAGGAACAAGGATGTTTGTACCATCATCCCTCTACTGGATGAATCAAAAGTTCTTAGTAAGGAACTGATTGAGGTTAATTACGATAGTCAGAAAAATCAGAAGGCTCCTGTAGTTATCTATCTACCGGGACCATTACCATATGAATCAGCTAAGGCGATCCCTTACAAATACGGTGCAATAATAATTGAGAATGGAAAGGAAATTCCATTACCCTCCGCCGTGAATATTGCAGACATCAGTCGAGTAACACAGAGCGGTCGAATCTTTAACAGGGGAGTTGGAGAACTTAACAAGGAAAAAGAACTTCAGACAGAAGCTCCCGATCCACCAGTCGGTCAATCCAGTAAATCCGACCTTTCAAAAAACAATGATGAGATGTTGAAACTCATCTAAAGGAGTGAATACAACATTGTTGACTAACTGTTACAAACTCCTTCAAAGATCTCTGTGCTATCACTTTTACTTAGTTCTGAAGCCCACAGAGAGGCTCTACAGAAAGTCTTAGAGCAGGCCTTTGTGGAACAGGATGTGTCAATACGACAGTTCGACAGCATCATCTCTAACATCACTTCCTGCAACAACTTAGGATTCAGTGATGAGGATTTTCCAGAGGGGGGCAAAAGCCACAACATGGCGCTCAATATCACAGTTAACTTCCAGGACGATGCTTTAGCCAGCGTACTGGTAGACACAGGATCGGCCATCAACGTTACGCCGAAGTCCACTTTAATACGACTATCATTCATTGGATCCCCGATGAGGGGCAGTGAGGTTATCGTCAAAGCATTTGACTAGTCTCAGATAGCAGATATCGGCGAAGTCGACCTTCCCATAACTATTGGTCCTCACACTTTCCTAATCACTTTCCAGGTCATGGACGTCCGGGCAGCGTACAGTTGTTTATTAGGAAGACCTTGGATACACCAGGCTGGGACAGTCACTTCGACGCTGCACCAAAAACTAAAGTTCGTCAAAAACGATCAACTCATCACGGTTTATGGAGAACAAGCCTTGCTCGTGAGTAACTTGTCATTATCTACTTGTGTAGAACCCGAGGTGGTTATTGGGACTCAGTTCCAAGCACTTTCAGTGAGCAATGAGAATCAATCAGAGAAAGGAACCTCTATTTCCTCATATAGAGATGCTCTCGAAGTGATCGAGAATAACAATGCAAAAGGATGGGGACAACTTGTCATTCCTACTGATAATAAAACAAAGAAGGGTCTTGGTTTTTGTGCAACCTGCACCCAGACAGCTGCTAACGATGAAAGTATTCATCCCATTCAGGACTTCTTCCACAGTGGAGGTTTCCTTCACCCAATGCCTCAAACAGTCCATACTATCAACGAGGAGGATCCCTCTGATATGGATGAGGAATGGAAGTCCTATCTCAACGAGGACGGTTATATGTCTCAGGAAAAGGTGCCTATGCCACTTTGTTATCCCGCACAGAGTCCGAGATTTATACCCAGGTTAGACGTCGAAATGATATATGGAGATTATGATCTGGAAGGATGCAGTGCTCCACCAAACTCATTAGAGGAAGACACTCTAATGAATGACAACTTTGACCACGACTTTTATGGCCCAATGGATGGTTTGCCTATCTGGCAACCGTATCCAGGAGACTTGGGGCAAGAAAATTAGCCGAACAATAAAAATCAGTTGAGCGTCATTGAACAGAATACCTGCATCCCCACCATGTCATGGGATCAACACTCAGGTCATTCAAAAATATCTCGTACGACGATGAATTGGCAAAGCTTGCCGGACTAGAATTCATCAACTATGCTTTTCTCGAGGTCAACGTCATCGAGAGGGATGACTCCTCCAGTTCTAAAGAAGTGTGGGACACCTTGGGACAACTAAGTGGAAAATTTGACTTGATGGTCAAGTACACCGCTCCCGGAAGCTCTCGTATCAGGCTCGAAGACATCCAGCCAATTGGATGGGGAGATTTACCTGAGAGAACAAATACTATGCAAAATACAACAGATGAATCCTCCTACGACAACTCTGCCTGGGAGACAGATTCCAATGATCCTGCTCCGCCAGAAATCAGCGTCATTTCTAAAGACAAATCAAGGAAGGTACCAGACTTTGTGGTTCACCGAGGAGTTCGCCGCCAGTGGCTTGCTGTCGATGTTCCGAAGATTGTTCATAAGTCAAAGTAATTTCCGTCTTTAACCTTTCACCCTGCCCAGGTGAAACGGATGTTTTAATAGGGCTCACTTTCTGTAAATTTCCCTCTTCACTTCGCCCAAAGCGACAGAGTTTTGTTTTATAGGGATGTAGTTTCAAGAATCGACTTGTTCATTAATAAAATAACGTCGTTATGTAATTTTCGCATTAATTGTTGCTTTCTCTTTTCGTTTTTCAAAAAATGGTAATCCTAAAAAACAACTCAATAATAAAAACAACCAGTAAAAGAAATACACTGCACACACTTTGTAACGCCCTGTATAATATTCATCTAGAATAATACCATACAAGTGTTTTATTTGGTACTGACACATCAAAAGTGCCTACTGACATAGTTCACATACTTGTCCATTCTAAAACATAAATACAACATATGGCACAAGGCATGGAAACTAGCCAAAAATAAAAATCTAAGAATAATATACAATATCCTCAATTGTATACAACAAAATCATACACAGCGGAAAAACTAATACTGAGCTTCTCTTGAAACATCCAAGCATAGCTCCACTTGTAAATCAACCTGCAATCCGAACCTGAAATATAGCAACTATAGTGGGGTGAGATACATCAAATCTCAGTGAGTTCCCTATCTCAAAGTCCTCTCGGCTTTACAAGGTTCTAAATAAACCTAACTCATGTCAAAGGGGAAAGGGGAGTGACCATGAGTACACACACACAAGTAACCAACACGGTGAGCCTGTAAACTCACACTAGTACCGAAGCACCTCTTGAGCCTGTAAACTCAAGGATTCACAAAGTACCGAAGTACCTCTTGAGCCTGTAAACTCAAGGATTCACAAAGTACCGAAGTACCTCTTGAGCCTGTAAACTCAAGGATTCACCAAGTACCGAAGTACCTCTTGAGCCTGTAAACTCAAGGATTCACCAATCAATAACCATACCAAGGCATCCCCTTTTCCTGTACCCTTCTACGTCTAGAAGGAGATCCGAGTCATGGATCCTCGAATTACTTGACATACGAAATGGATTCGGGAACAACGGCCTGTTAGCCATGAACCGTCACTTCTCATGGCCTGTTAACCATCACAAGTCTCTACCCGTAGGTCCCATTCGTACTAAACGCGGGAATCAAATCTGCCAAGTAATGGTGCATATGTTTCAGAGGAGCTCGAGACCCATGAAACGCACTATCAATAATAACCGGTTACGATTGCACAATACACACGCCTCGGCCTTTCACGCACGAGCGTTGCCACACAGATCCTCTACCACAATCCTAGTTACAACCTAGAATTAAACCATTTTGTTTTGGGGTAAAGTTTCCTCACTCTCCCTAATTCATATTTTAGCATGCATATTCCTTTTATTCACAATTAGATAGACATGGTATAATCACAAATATTACAAGTAAACACATATAATAGCATAACATAATCACTTTATAGTTCAACACGTTTTCAAGGCATACTAGCCACTACTATCCCCGACCAAGCATCCTTGGTTAAATCATGGTCTCACACTACCATTCACTGCCCTATTGGATCATCTTTCCAAAGGCTTTGGACTCGTATCAATCGGATTCCCGATTCTTGAGTTTCGGTGGAAACAAAACTACATAAACTACATTTGCATATTTTTCTTATCAATACAAGGCATAAACATATGTTTCTATTCCACTATCATAAAGAGAATAAAATTAGCTTCCCAACGCTTCGAACGGGGACCGAAACGGACTTACGGTTCAAAAGTTATGAATTTTTGAAGTTTCGGAAATTTCATCTTCGTCCAGACCTGCGCGCTGAGCGCCCAGACCTGCGCGCTGAGCGCAAAACCTGCTACAAGTTCAACCTCAAAAATACCGTTTTTAGACTTCCGGACATCCGTTTTCGATTCCGTAAAAAGCTGCGATCTCAGAATTCAACATACTACAATATTTCCATCATTAAAAAGCCATCTAACCCATTTTCCATTTTTGAAATATTTTGAAACATAATTTTATCATTGAATTCTAAATATCGAACTCGATCGAAACCGCGGGAAAACACGCAAACAACCATTCCCGATTAAACTCAAGCCTTACCCGACTATACCACGCAATTTATTCCGAGTTTCAACCGTTGAAACATCGATTTCTAAGATTTCGACCTAAAACTCAAAATATCAAAACTTAAGAAAAAGATGGTTTCTAGCTAAACCCACATGATATTAATGCATCCAAATACCCAAAACAACATGTTAGAACATATTTAGACATGCATTTCATCAATCTATCCGTTAGATTTCATCGATTTCTCCGATTAATCATTTTCTCTCAAATCTAACCTAAGTTCTAAACTTATATTTCTAGAACTTAGAGCGTCTAACTAGAACTCACCTGATAACCGAAGAGGAGTTTGAAGAAGATGATGATGATCCATGAATTCTTCTTCTTCATTTTTCTCCATTTCCTCTCTTCTCTTCTTTCTTTCCTCTTCTTCTTCTTTCTTCTCCCTTTCTATCTTTTTCTTTTCTTTCTCTTTTCATATATATATATATAATACTAATATTATATAATATAAATCCAACCGGGCAAAATATCTCCAATTGATATTTTGTCGTCTCAACCCAATTGATCAATTATCAAAGTTACCAAAATTACTTTCTTGAATTAGTAAATTATTAATCCGTCTCTTTAATAAATAATTGATCTCTTCAGAGTTCATTAGTTGCTCTATTGACCCCAAATGTCAAAACTTAAAGTACTTAGAGGATTCCATTAATCCAATTTTCCAAAGATAGAGCACGTAGATACTCATCTGATATCCAATTGAGCATTTAAATAATACGGGGTATTACACTCTCCCCCCCTTAAATTGAAATTCGCCCCCGAATTTCCTCTATTCGGCAATAACCACCAATTATATCCTGGTCTTAGGTTCACACTTAATCTTTACTTAGTTAAAATTCCAGACATAATCCGATTCCAACTTGAATTCACAATTCAAAAATCCTTATTTTCACAATTTATTAGACTTCATGTCCTTAGTCATACTCTTATTCCAATATTGGGTTAACTTCCAACTTGCGTTTCCTCAATTCATCTGTTGTTTCTTACTAAAACACTTGGTCGCATCTTACTACGAAAAGAATGTACCATTCTACATTCCTCTACTGAGTCACTAACAAAACCGTAATATCTTATCTTCATTCAGGATAACAAACACCCAACAATCTTCACGATGTAATTCAGTGATTCCTTAACTTCATACAATTACCGACAACTATTCTTTCATAAATCCTTTAATATTCTAACCACTTCATTACTAGTCAAACGACTTCTTTACCAGTTCCATCTGGTCTTATGCTTTACACTATACTCATTCAATCCGATATTTCATCTCTTTCGTATCACACCAAAGGGTAACACACTTAGAACAAAATCTTCTTACTTTCCTCCTCGCATTGAACATCTGGTATTGTTTGGACACTGACAGTTGCCAAGTAGACAGGAATGTCATTTCTATTCTTACCAGTAACAATCATTCTAATCCCTAGTAGTCTGACTAAGCTCTTTCACCTGTCACCTCCCACTGCGCAACCCAAATTCTAACAGTAGAACACCACGGTTTCTTAATCACTATTAAGTAGCTAACAGTCCATGGAGAACACACTTATCCACTGGGATCCTTAATAATCAACGGTACAAGACTTACTGACGTCCTATAGTAGAACAATTTCTTTACCAATACACAATATCTTAACATCCGTCCCACACTCTCTAGACGATAAAGATGCAAGAGTTACACTGTTACCACCACAACATGTACGACTCCAAATCCATTCTAATCTCAAACTAATAATTCATCCAAAATAGCTTAACAATCTCTGGTTCCGATTACTACTTTCCAAAACGATTCTTTTCACGGTTTCTAAGTTACTCAAAATTCCTTGTTGACTTGAGATCTCCACCAAATTACCGGACACCACTTATCAACTTAAACTGTCCAAAGCACAATTGTGAGTTTCCATATTACTCCCAAATTCACGTGCAATAATCCACATACACACACACTTCGAAGTCCATAACACACTTCTTAGTTGAATCAACTCTTCTTATTCGTTCCATTTCATGAACTATTCCCAGTTACCCACTTAACTTCGGAACGTCCAATCCTTACTAGTACTTAGAAAGATAATTTTCAAATTCCTCCTCTGGTTAGAACACACCTGCACACAACTGATACCACTTTCACGGGGTCTAAATCCAAAACTATGAACTCACGGAAATTAACAGTTACCAACTTTGACCAACCGTTCGTTCCTTACTAACACCATAAATTAAATTACCGAAAAGATCTTTACAATATCAAAACTTCGAGAGTATCTTCCAACTTCTCCCTGAAGTCCTTCAACAGTAATACACTTAAGACTTTCTCCTACTCAACACAATTTACAAGATTATTTCTCCAAAAGTCAAACTCCCTCGTCGTCTAAGCAAATGACTAATTACGCAACACCTTCCAGAAGTTCCAATTTCAAAACACAATTCCTCTTTATTCAAAGCCATCCCTACTCAACCATCAATCCGATTTGTTCTAACTTGAAATATCATTCTCAACTCGTGGTTCCTTAACTTGTGTAACATTCAATAACTAGGATCCACTCATGTAAACCCGACAAAGTCAAAACATACAATTGACACACTCCAACCAAGCGACAAGGTAGAATTCCAAATTCTGACACGGTCACACGACTAATCTTCGGCGGGATAGTTTATTATCGACTCATACAGCTACACTCAATGAAAGCTAATGGTGACGACATTCTAAGGTTTAAGCCACAACTCATACTTGATTCGTCCATAAGCAAAACCCAACACACAACCATTGTACGATACCACAAAAGCGATGGACATCTCATATCAAGCATACCACCTTGTCCTCTCACTTGTAATTCCTTGGAGAAATTAAAACAACAAAGTTCTTAGTTCAACAAAAGGTAGATCCCAAATATTCCGATTATTCACAAATACAGAAGTTTCTCCACACCTCCAAATAAATCGGGGCAATGCATCCTCTTGAAGAACCTTTCCATCACTACGTACACATTAACCGGGGTTTCTCGTCCTTCACTGTCCATTGGAAATTCCACTTACCAAATCACTTAATGGAAGATTCGCAACCGACAATTCTCATTAACTATTTACAAAACCATTCCGGTATAAATCGTTCCATGATTTACACTTAGTCCATAATAAATCTTGGTTTGCTTCTCGTTGTTTACCGCACACTTACTTCCTAAAATACAATATTCATTGTTCCATAAAGTACGTCCCTTCATACTTGTCTCAAGAATAAGAATCCATCATGTACTCTTGTGACCAAGGTGTAACTTTCTCATAACCATACTGTTAATACCGTTTATTCCACATAATCGAATAAAATCCGCCTCATAAACAATATTTTCACTTTCCACAGCATAGAACACTTTCATAGCTTCATATCGATATAAAGAACGCTTAAAACGGACACCCGAGTATAAAGATATGAATTTTTCCCTAAAAAGTATAAAATTCCAACTCCCGGGTCGCGTTGAGCGCACCCCCTTGCCCGCTGAGTGCGCAAGCTTCTGCCTGGAGGGGTTGCAGGAATTCAACACCGCGCTGAGCGGGCTCCTACGCGCTGAGCGCGTACTGCGATTTTCAGAAAAATAAATCTTTTGATTCTTAACCAAATCCAACCAAACTTCATGACAATTAACAACAGAGGATTCTGCACATATTTCGATCATGCTACCCAATTTATCTCATGCTCTCTTCCCGACGCATACTTGTTTCACTTGAAGCATGTAAACACATCCTTGTGTCCTTTCACACACTTCTATACTACCTTAGATTTCCATAAGGCCGAACGTCCTTAGTTCTCACTTCCGGACCTTACGTCACACGTTCCACAAAACAACTTTCTTTTCCACAGAATGAGATTACTTGAAATCCTTATCCATATCAGTGGTCAATCCAGCTCTACTAGTAACTTTACATATTCCTTGATACCTTAACCAATCGTCCAATAAAGATCCTTAACTTTCGGACTCCATCCATTCCAAGGGATTACTTAAACCACACATTACTCTTTAAGTCCATGCTACCCAAGCACAACTTCTACTAAAACCTCCACTGAGCTGACCAAAACTCCTCACTAATAACTCTTGGCTCGAACCTGCTCTCACAGCATAAGTTCCGACAACACTACGGAGTCCTCGTGGTCGCTCAACCATGATTCTACCTATCACATACATAGTATTAGGTTGATCAGGCCCAACACTACATGGTATGATATTAAGTTTCATGATGGCCAGACACACTTAAGAGGCAGGAATAGATTTACTTATGATGTTTCAAGGCTAGGTCGAGGATACGACCTGCTCTGATACCAACTGTAACGCCCTGTATAATATTCATCTAGAATAATACCATACAAGTGTTTTATTTGGTACTGACACATCAAAAGTGCCTACTGACATAGTTCACATACTTGTCCATTCTAAAACATAAATACAACATATGGCACAAGGCATGGAAACTAGCCAAAAATAAAAATCTAAGAATAATATACAATATCCTCAATTGTATACAACAAAATAATACACAGCGGAAAAACTAATACTAAGCTTCTCTTGAAACATCCAAGCATAGCTCCACTTGTAAATCAACCTGCAATCCGAACCTGAAATATAGCAACTATAGTGGGGTGAGATACATCAAATCTCAGTGAGTTCCCTATCTCAAAGTCCTCTCGGCTTTACAAGGTTCTAAATAAACCTAACTCATGTCAAAGGGGAAAGGGGAGTGACCATGAGTACACACACACAAGTAACCAACACGGTGAGCCTGTAAACTCACACTAGTACCGAAGCACCTCTTGAGCCTGTAAACTCAAGGATTCACAAAGTACCGAAGTACCTCTTGAGCCTGTAAACTCAAGGATTCACCAAGTACCGAAGTACCTCTTGAGCCTGTAAACTCAAGGATTCACCAATTAATAACCATACCAAGGCATCCCCTTTTCCCGTACCCTTCTATGTCTAGAAGGAGATCCGAGTCATGGATCCTCGAATTACTTGACATACGAAATAGATTCGGGAACAACGGCCTGTTAGCCGTGAACCGTCACTTCTCGTGGCCTGTTAACCATCACAAGTCTCTACTCGTAGGTCCCATTCGTACTAAACGCGAGAATCAAACCTGTCAAGTAATGGTGCATATGTTTCAGAGGAGCTCGAGACTCATGAAACGCACTATCAATAATAACCGGTTACGATTGCACAATACACACGCCTCGGCCTTTCACGCACGAGCGTTGCCACACAGATCCTCTACCACAATCCTAGTTACAACCTAGAATTAAACCATTTTGTTTTGGGGTAAAGTTTCCTCACTCTCCCTAATTCATATTTTAGCATGCGTATTCCTTTTATTCACAATTAGATAGACATGGTATAATCACAAATATTACAAGTAAACACATATAATAGCATAACATAATCACTTTATAGTTCAACACGTTTTCAAGGCATACTAGACACTACTATCCCCGACCAAGCATCCTTAGTTAAATCATGGTCTCACACTACCATTCACTGCCCTATTGGATCATCTTTCCAAAGGCTTTGGACTCGTATCAATCGGATTCTCGATTCTTGAGTTTCGGTGGAAACAAAACTACATATACTACATTTGCATATTTTTCTTATCAATCCAAGACATAAACATATGTTTCTATTCCACTATCATAAAGAGAATAAAATTAGCTTCCCAACGCTTCGAACGGGGACCGAAACGGACTTCCGGTTCAAAAGTTATGAATTTTTGAAGTTTCAGAAATTTCATCTTCGTCCAGACCTGCGCGCTGAGCGCCCAGACCTGCGCGCTGAGCGCGAAACCTGCTACAAGTTCAACCTCAAAAATACCGTTTTTAGACTTCCGGACATCCGTTTTCGATTCCGTAAAAAGCTGCGATCTCAGAATTCAACATACTACAATATTTCCATCATTAAAAAGCCATCTAACCCATTTTCCATTTTTGAAATATTTTGAAACATAATTTTATCATTGAATTCTAAATATCGAACTCGATCGAAACCGCGGGAAAACACGCAAACAACCATTCTCGATTAAACTCAAGCCTTACCCGACTATACCACGCAATTTATTCCGAGTTTCAACCGTTGAAACATCGATTTCTAAGATTTCGACCTAAAACTCAAAATATCAAAACTTAAGAAAAAGATGGTTTCTAGCTAAACCCACATGATATTAATGCATCCAAATACCCAAAACAACATGTTAGAACATATTTAGACATGCATTTCATCAATCTATCCGTTAGATTTCATCGATTTCTCCGATTAATCATTTTCTCTCAAATCTAACCTAAGTTCTAAACTTATATTTCTAGAACTTAGAGCGTCTAACTAGAACCCACCTGATAACCGAAGAGGAGTTTGAAGAAGATGATGATGATCCATGAATTCTTGTTCTTCATTTTTCTCCATTTCCTCTCTTCTCTTCTTTCTTTCCTCTTCTTCTTCTTTCTTCTCCCTTTCTATCTTTTTCTTTTCTTTCTCTTTTCATATATATATATATAATACTAATATTATATAATATAAATCCAACCGGGCAAAATATCTCCAATTGATATTTTGTCGTCTCAACCCAATTGATCAATTATCAAAGTTACCAAAATTACTTTCTTGAATTATTAAATTATTAATCCGTCTCTTTAATAAATAATTGATCTCTTCAGAGTTCATTAGTTGCTCTATTGACCCCAAATGTCAAAACTTAAAGTACTTAGAGGATTCCATTAATCCAATTTTCCAAAGATAGAGCACGTAGATACTCATCTGATATCCAATTGAGCATTTAACTAATACGGGGTATTACACACTTGCATTTTCTCTACCTCTTCTAAACACAAATCATCGCGTCATGCAGATTGCTTGTTTTAAACCCCGTTGAAACATACGATCCGATGCCTTCTCCTGACTTTGAGTTCCCGGTATTTGGGGCTGAAGAAGAAGTTGGCGACGAAATTCCAGAAGAGATCTCCCGATTACTCCAACAAGAGGAAAGGTCCATTGAGCCTCACAAAGAGCCGTTGGAAACGGTCAACTTGGGTTCAGAAGAAGAGAGAAAAGAAGTCAAGATTGGGGCACTACTCAGTCCGACTATCAAAGAAAGTTTGACAAAGCTTCTCAGAGAATTTTCCGATGTGTTTGCTTGGTCCTATCAGCACATGCCAGGGTTGGATACCAGCACCGTGGAACATCATCTACCGTTAAGATCGGAATGTCCGCCAGTAAAACAGAGGTTGAGACGGACTCACCCGGACATGGCCATCAAAATCAAAGAGGAGGTACAGAAACAGATTGACGCGGGTTTCCTTGCTACGTCGGAATATCCTCAATGGTTAGCCAACATCGTACCAATTCTGAAAAAGGACGGAAAGGTCAGAATGTGTGTGGATTACAGAGATCTAAATAAGGCTAGTCCAAAGGACGACTTTCCCTTACCACACATTGACATGCTGGTAGACAGTACAACAAAGTTCAAAGTTTTCTCCTTCATGGATGGATTCTCGGACTATAACCAGATCAAAATGGCGCCGAAAGACATGGAGAAAACTTTGTTCATTACCCCTTGGGGTACCTTCTGTTACAAGGTAATGTCGTTCGGTTTGAAGAACGCCGGGGCAACCTATCAGAGGGCCATGACTACTCTGTTTCATGACATGTTACACAAAGAATTCGAAGTGTATGTCGATGATATGATTGCAAAATCTAAAACAGAGGAGGAGCATGTGACACACCTATCAAAACTATTCGAGCGGTTGAGAAAGTACAAACTCTGCTTGAATCCCAACAAGTGCACGTTCGGTGTCTGTTCAGGGAAACTCTTAGGGTTCATCGTCATCCAGAAAGGAATTGAGGTTGATCCTGACAAGGTCAAGGCCATTCAAGAAATGCCTTCTCCGAAAACTGAAAAACAAGTCAGAGGATTCCTGGGACGTTTGAACTACATCTCCAGATTCATATTCCTCATGACCGCGACATGTGTGCCAATTTTCAAATTACTCAAAAAGAACCAGGACTGCGTTTGGATAGAAGACTGTCAAACCGCTTTCAACAGTATTAAGGAATATCTGTTGAACCCACCGATTCTATCACCTCCAGTGGAAGGAAGACCACTGATCATCTACCTTACAGTCCTAGAGGACTCCATAGGTTGTGTACTTGGCCAACAAGACGAAACCAAAAGGAAAGAGTCTGCCATCTACTATTTGAGCAAGAAATTCACCGACTGCGAGACTCGGTACACTATGCTTGAGAAAACTTGTTGCGCTTTGGCTTGGGCAGCCAAACGTCTTCGCCAGTACATGATTCGTCACACTACTTGGTTGGTCTCCGAAATGGATCCAATCAAGTATGTATTTGAAAAACCTGCTCTCACGGGAAGGATTGCCCGTTGGCAGATGTTACTGTCAGAATACGACATCGAGTACCATACTCAAAAATCCGTTAAAAGGAGTATTTTAGCCGATTATTTGGCTCATCAACCGATTGACGACCAAGAATCAACCGGGTTTGGCTTCCCCGACGAAGATGTCATGTATTTGAAAATGAAAGATTGAGATGAACCGCTACCCAGTGAAGGGCCAGAACCAGGTTCCCAATGGGGACTAATTTTTTACGGAGCTGTCAATAATTACGAAAACGGAATTGGGGCAATCATCATAACACCTCAGGGTACCCAAATTCCTTTCACTGCCAGACTTACATTCAAGTGCACAAACAATGAGGCCGAATACGAAGCTTGTATCATGGGTCTCGAGGAAGCAATTGATTTGAGGATCAAGAACTTGGATGTATATGGTGACTCAGCTTTGGTCGTCAATCAGATCAAAGGAGATTAGAACACATACCAATCAGGATTGATTCCTTACAAAGACTATGCAAGAAGGTTGTTACCCTTCTTCAACAGAATCGAGTTTCATCATATCCCTCGTGATGAGAATCACATGGATAATGCATTAGCCACCCTCTCTTCCATGATTAGTGTAGGTCAATGGAATGACTTACCTAAAATTGACATAATGCACCTTGAACGGCCCGCTTACATCTTCACGATTGAAGCAGTCATAGACGACAAACCTTGGTATCACGATATCAAATGCTTCCTTCAGAAACAAGAGTACCCACCTAGGGCATCCAGGAAAGATAGAAAAACCCTCAGAAGGCTAGCAGGAAGTTTCTTCCTGAGCGGTGATACACTTTATAAGAGGAACTTTGACATGGTCTTGCTTCGATGCGTCGACAGACCAGAAGCAGACATGCTGATAAAAAAAATTCACGAAGGGTCCTTTGGCACTCATGCCAACGGACATGCAATGGTGAGAAAGATTCTAAGAGCAGGGTACTATTGGTTGACCATGGAATCCGACTGCTACAAGAACATGAGGAGGTGTCACAAGTGTCAGATATACTCCGGCAAAATCCATGTACCGCCAACGCATCTCAAAGTTCTTTCTTCCCCATGGCCTTTTTCCATATGGGGAATCGACATGATTGGCGTGATTGAGCCCAAAGCTTCGAACGGACATCGGTTCATCCTGGTAACCATTGATTACTTCACCAAGTAGGTCGAATCAGCGTCATACGCCAATGTAACCCGACAAGTGGTGGTCCGATTTATCAAAAACAATATCATTTGTCGTTATGGTGTTCCAAGCCAGATCATTACTGATAATGGATCTAACTTGAACAATAAGATGATGAAAGAGTTGTGCGCTGAGTTCAAGATCGAACACCATAACTCATCTCCCTACCGACCTAAGATGAATGGAGCGGTAGAAGCGGCTAACAAGAACATCAAGAAGATTGTTCAAAAGATGGTTGTAACCTACAAAGATTGGCACGAGATGCTACCTCACGGTTATCGCACATCTGTCCGTACTTCAACAGGGGCAACCCCTTTCTCTCTAGTTTATGGCATGGAGGCAGTTCTCCCCATAGAGGTAGAGATCCCATCAATCTGGGTATTGATGGAAGCTAAGCTTACAGAAGCTGAATGGTGTCAAAGTCGACACGATAAACTAAATCTAATTGAGGAAAAGCGAATCACGGCACTATGCCACGGTCAGTTGTATCAGCAAAGAATGAAGAAGGCGTTCGACAAAAAGGTCCGACCTCGCGTCTTCAGGAAAGGAGACCTTGTGCTCAAAAAGATACAATCATTTCTCACTGATTCTTGGGACAAGTGGACTCCAAATTATGATGGCCCTTGTGTGGTCAAGAAAGCTTTCTCAGGCGGCGCCTTGAGACTTGCAACCATGGACGGAGAGGAATTTGCCTACCCCACAAATGTTGATGTAGTCAAGAAATACTTCACCTAAACTAAAAAAAACGTATCGGTGGATTGAAAACCCGAAAGGACGGTCCATGCAAAAATTAGAGACATGATCAAAAAATCATCCCAGTGGATTGGAAATCTCAAAGTACAATCCAGGTAAAAGTTAGGGATAATGGCAAGTAACTACGTCCAACAGGGGTAAAATTCCCTAGTAGCAGTCATACCATCCATCAGAAAACTCCAGGCAAGGTCATCTTCGACAGAAGCTCAGGATGCCCCGAATTCAAAGTTGGTAGAAGGATAGTGGTCGTTATGTTTCAATGTAGCCCTTTTACCTTAAATTACCATTTTCTAAACTTTGTAAATACTCTATGGAATCACGCGCTTGGCTGATTTCCATCCTATCAATAAAATTTGAGCCCTTGTGCTTTTGTTTGCAATTCTTATTTTGTTTTGGCTTTATAGAATGACATTTTAACATGATCAACGATTCTTGAAACGAAACAAAATTAATTTACTTGTTAAAATTTTTCTGCTTTAAAATGAAGATGGCAATTTCTTTTGACTGTTGAACATCGAAAGAACACCGATCGCTTCGCCAGAAGTAAGCGAGCTTCAAAGTGCAGAATCAAAGTACTCCTTCTAAACCAGTGCGCCTGAAGGAAGGATCGACTATGTCAGATGTGAATACTCCATCTGACATCCCCGACAGAGTTCTTACCTCCTAAGCCCGATCAACGTTGTTCCCCGCAGGGACTACTTCTCCTAAGCAAGGCAGAATTGCTATCTTGAACCAGCGATACTTTTTATATCCCGCTGTGGCCGAGTATCCAATCGTGTTCATCCACTAGTCTGTATGTCGTGCCAGTTTTGTTAGCATACACATACATACATCATGCATTATTGATTTGCATTTGCATTCATATTGCATCACTATCACTCTAGTCGGTCTTGTCCCCTAGTGATAAAAGTCTTCACAATTGAGTTATCGGTTCTTTCCCCGTCAGGAAATGTTGCGTCTGAACAATCTCTCCTCCAATTTATTTCTGGATTAGAGTTAGCCCTTGACCACTTTGATAACTTTAACCTCTAAGAAGACCAGAGAAACTTTTGACAAATGTCACTCTTTGCCATTGAAGATGATATCTTCGCTTTCCCGGATTAAGGAAAATCCCCAGAGAAAGCCTCACAACTAAAGACTTTCAACAACACATTGATTTTGCTCTCCGGAGAGTCGATGTTAATAAAGTCATCAGCACCTCAAAATTGGATCGCATCATATGGCATTTCTCCGAGAAGATCTCGAAGAAAAGTATGATGTAATATCCCTAAGCGACAGCAGTCTCTCAAGAGACCTGCTTTCCCCAGTAGAGTCGACAAATGGCGTCTTCAACAGAGAAGTTTGTACACCTCTACAGTTCAGACAGATGGGTTCCCCAGCAAGTCTGACATGAAATTTTTTTCCATCAAATAGCATCTCCCCAGGAAAATTCGACGAGAAGTTTGAGGAAAACCGCTACGCATAGCGTCCCTTGTCGATAAATTTTGTTGACAAAAGAAACTAAGACCAGTTCCTTGGTAGGAAACCAGAATCGAGGGGAAGTTTAAATCAGAAACTAAGACTAGTTCCTTGGTAGGAAACCAGGATCGAGGGGAAGTTTGTATCAGAAACTTAGACCAGTTCCTAGGTAGGAAACCACGATCGAGGGGAGGTTTACCTTTTCTAAGCATCATTGCTTAGCAAAATAAGAAGGATGCGTGAACGGCCATTCTTAACCACCATCAAAATTTCGGGTATTCTGATATTTAATCATCTTGCACCCCGAATGCCCGAATACCTTCGCCATTCACACCTTCGGGTCCAAGAAGATTAAATAGGGGCATCTGTCATACCCCAAATTTTGACCACTAAGATTTCCCATCATTGTGAAAATCATCACCACAATATGGGTAATCCATCATGCCTCATTAGTCTCCCTAAAGATGGGTGAGCATTCACTACTATCAAACTTAGGGTTTCAAGCCCTCTCAGAGCATCTAGACAAGGGATCAATCAAGGAATGACATGATCTTCAACTTGTCTAACCTCTAAAACACCCACAAGGGATCAAGAGGACTCCCACATCAAGGATTAAGCACAAGGCTGCTCCCTTCTAAGTGGATTAAGCCTCAAGATCGCCAGTGTCACCAAATTAGGGTTTTGGTCGACCAGGGCCTCTAGATGGAAATTTTCCTCTAGGCATGAGCCAATGCTTCAAAGCATAACCTATGATACTCCAAGAGACCTCATGGACCCAATCATCAAGTCAATTTAACCTCAGGGGATGCAGTTACCAAAAATCAGGAATTAGGGTTTCTTGACCTAATTCACCCCTAAGTTGACTTTTGGGACAAAACATGAGCCAAGACCTCAAAGGAGGATTTGAGGGTCTCTAATACACCACATTGATCCATTTGCAACAATGGATTGGTCTAAGAAGCTTGAGCAACAAGTTTCAATTTCATTAGAACCACAGTTAGGGTTTCGCGAAAAAAGTCAGTAGCTTTGACTTTTGACCAGGGCATGCTCCCAAACCCTAGGACATGATTCAATACACCCTATAGCACCTATGAAATCAATCCATAAAGTTTTATTTAGGTCAAGGACTTGATTTCATAGAGGATCTCACAGTTTGGAATTCATCTGATAAAAAGTCAACTGTGCACAAAAGTCAAACTTTGACTTTTTTTAAGATTTTTCACAATTATGGTTTTTTAACCCTAAAATGATGTTAATGTGTGATTGGAATCATCATTCATCAAGAAAAATCAAGAAAAGTGGGATAACTTGTAAAAGGGGTAACCATAAAAACTTAGAAATTTTTCTAAGTTATGGAATAAAGTGGCAAGGGTACCAACTTTGGAGGATCATAACTCCTAAACCACAAGGCCATGTTTTCCCATCCAAATCTGGATTTGTAGCTCTCATTATCCTCTACAAAAGCTTCAACTACCACTCATTCCAATTCCCCATGGATTTTGAGTTATGGAACAATCAAAATCACAAAAAGTGAAAATGTCACTTTTTTCCAACACTTAGTGAAATTTTCACTAAGTCAGAATCTGTCTTACTTTTTTCAAAATGTAAGGGCATTTTTCACTTGGATCCAAAAAGTATCAAAACCAATTATGATCAAACAGTTGTAGTATCATATGAGGGCTTTCCAAAATGGCCAAAAACTCCATCAAATTCCATTTGAGCCATGAGATATGACAATGGCAACATGCCTTGCTGAAAACTGTCAAGGCAAGGCAGATTTTGGAGTTTTGCTTGATTTGCCAAATTTGTGCAATTCCAAGCAACTCTATCCATCTGAACACCTCAAGGGGGGACCAAGAAGGAACCAACTCTGATCCCAAGCCTCCCAAGTCTTTGGAACCAAAAATAGCATGCCAAACCTAGAATTGCCTAAAAGAGGGACAAGACTCTAATTTTGGATTGGAGCATTCAATGCATACACCAAGGTGGCATGGACTGAGCCATTGCCAACTGAATTCAGTCAAGACCTATCCAAGACCAAGGGAACCAGTAGCCTGTGCCCTAACCTCTAGTCAATGGCTAGAGGAGACTTGAATTCTCATTGCTCAACATTGGCCAAACCTATACAGCAGTTGACATTCACTATTCCTTGCAAAACAAACTTGCTCTACTATAAATAGAGCTCATTTGTGATCAATTTGAGTACACCAAAGCCGTCAAACAGATGCTTTCCTCAAAATCTCCTTCTTCACTCCAATTTTGCCTTCCAAAGCAAGTCACTATCGGGTTTTGAGTTTGAGAGCAATTCCAATCAAACCAATCACACACACACACCTCATAAACGTCATATAGAAGTGATCCAAACACTCACATAACATCTGGAACACAAAAATCACAAAATCACCAGCCAACTGCTCAAGCCTTTGACAGATTTGCAATTGAGGTGCCAAATCAAGTTCCAGCTCAAATCAATCCACTCCAAGCATCTAGACACACTCCATAGCACCTAGGGAAGCTGTCCATAACCTTGGAACCAAGCTGTAACACCTCTAACACAAAACACGATCACCAGCTGCAAGTGATAACCATGAGCTCTTCTAACTATATGATCCATGCAATTTTTGCTGCACAATAATTTGGCCATATGTTCATAATCATGCATGGAGTATTTTCCCTCAATCAATTGCATTGTTTGAATCGTGTATGGAATTTCTGAACTTTCATGCAAATTTTAGGGTTCTTGAGGTTTCTCTTTGATTTCTTATTCCATGTTTAAAATAAATGAAATTAAAGACCATAGACATGATCGTGAGGTTGAAATGAGTAGATTGATATGTAGATTGCATGATATAATCAAGTATTCAATGAGATTGGATAGAAAACGCAAATCTGCAGAAACAGAGGAAGGGCGCGTGTTCTTGCCATGTTCTTGGCGCCCTTTTTCAAATATTTGAATATTTGAATTTTGTGATTTTATTTAATTGATTCAAAAATTAATTTCTCTCTCAGTTTTAATGATTTTGAGTTTATTCTTTTTTTAATAATTCACAAAAATGTTAAAATATTTTATTTTACCAAAAAATCCCAAAAATATTATTTATTTCATATAATTGATATTTTTGCAAAGAATTAATATTTTAATTGTTTTTGACATTTAAATATTTTTTCCTTCTTGATTTTGCAAATTTTAATGACTTCTAATCATTTTGTAGGTCAAAACTTAATTTTTGAAACATTAATCCAAGATCACAATTTGTTTTCCACACGTTTAACAATTTTGATCATTTTAATTGAATTTTTATTCAATTAAAATACATTTTGGAAACAAATTAGGTTTTTTGATTAATTCAACCCTCATCAAACTTTTTCAAACAATTTTGGGCCTCTAATAGAGTGTAAGACCCAATCTTTTGTAAATACAAACCTATTTTGGGCCTCAAATGTTGTATAAGTCCCGTTGTATTTCAAAAGTTCGGCGCGATCATCGCCTATTTAAAACAAACCATTTGGGCCTCTCCTCGAGCTATAAGACCCATTCAAAACCATTTTGGGCCTCTAGTAGAGTGTAAGACCCAACCCTTTTAGAAAACCAAAATAATTTGGGCCTCAGTGTATTGTATAAGTTCCGATACCGTCAAAAAAATTCGGCACGGTCGTCGCCTTTCTAACAAATCAAACCCTTGGGCCTACCCTCGTGTTATAAGCCCCATTCTTTTTCTTTAAACACCTTTGGGCCTCTAGTAGAGTGTAAGACCCAAACCCTTTTAACCAAAACAATTTTGGGCCTCAAATATTGTATAAGTCCCTCTGCATTAAAAGAAAATCTCGGTGCGATCGCCAGTTCAAAAACCCTTTTTTTGGGCCTCTCCTTGAGCTGTAAGCCCCACCACTTGTACAAAAATAAACCTTTATGCCTCTTGAGAGAGTGTAAGACCCATCCCTTTGGAAAAAAAATGTTTTGGGCCTCAGTCACTTGTATAAGTCCCTGTACAATGTACAAAAACAACAGTGCAATCACAGATAAAACTTTGGGTCTCTCATTGAGCTGTAAGCCCCAACAATCTTTTCAAAGCACTTTCTCCTTTGATTTTGAATATAATATTGTTATTAAAGCTTTATTTGTTGAACAACTAACAAAACAGCATGGAAGCTCTACAACCGAGTAAGTGTTTACCCGCTTTCTTTATCCGCTTTCATATATATATAACTGTATTGTGGGGTTGCTCACTGTAAGTCTTCTTTCACAAACTTTTATATACTTGTCAAATATCAACTGTGTAATACTAGTATAGTTATTTAGAGTGTTCCCCGGCAACTACGTCTAGCACTAGGTAAAGCTCCGTTGATCGCTCTTAGATACAGTCAAAACTAGATCCCCATAGGATTACCAGACACAGTCTTCCCTCCTCTTGGGGTTAAACAATATGGAGACGTGAAAGGCAACATTCTCGGTGAATCCTTTCTCAGACTGTCACACTTAGAAGTTGTCAAAGAGACTCTACTCCCCAGAGAAGATCTTTTCTCCGTGAATGGCATCTCTTGAGTTTCTTCCAAATTCTCAAACTTTCCTGGCTTGATCTATTCTCTGTGAATGGCATGTCTTGTACTTCTCGGGGTTTGGGGACCCACAGGCTTCTTAAAAGCACCCTTAAAAATTGTCAAAGAAACTCTAACTCCCCAAAGATGATCTTTTCTTTGTGAATGACATCTCTTGAGTTTCTTCCAAATTCTTGAACTTTCCTGGCTTGATCTATTCTCTGCGAATGGCATGTCTTGAACTTCTCAGGGTTTGGGGACCCACAGGCTTCTTAAAAGTATCCCCGCCTCCTCTTGGGCGTTGTACAAGGATCCTTCGACTTCTTAAAAGCTCTCATGCCTTCTCTTGGGCTTAATACAAGGACCCTGGTGACCTCTTAAAGGTATAAGACAGAACTTAGTCATCCTTTGCTAGAGCAGTCTTTCCAGCGTCAAAACTCTGGCCATTTGAGGGTTAGTACTCATCCCTTAACACCCGCGCCTCCTCTACGGCATTGTACAAAAGATGAAACTCTAGACTTGGATAGTCTCAATACCCTTTGGATTTCCCATTTCCTTAAAGAACAGGAAATAACCCCGATCTTCTGATCAGTACCAAAGTACAACCTGGCCTGGAATCAGTCTCTTTATAGAACTGATTTTCTCTTTTAACCAACATATTGGACCTGTCACTAAACTAAAACAGTCACCAGCATAAATAGCCTCCTCTTGGGCTTTGTACAATGATTCTCCCCAGCTGAGCTAACCCTTTTTTAGCCTCCATCTTGGGCTTTCTACGAGATACAAAATCACTCTCTTGTTGAGTATAAAAGACTCTCTTGTTGAGTCAAACATTTTCAGCCTTCATCTCGGGCTTCGTACGAGATACAAAAACACTCTCTTGTTGAGTATAAAAGGCTCTCTTGTTGAGTCAACCCACTTTCAGCCTCCATCTCGGGCTTCGTACGAGATACAAAATCATTCTCTTGTTGAGTATAAAAAGACTCTCTTGTTGAGTCGATCCTCCTTTAGCCTCCATCTCGGGCTTTGTACGAGATATAAAACACTCTCTTGTTGAGTATAAAAGACTCTCTTATGGAGTCAAACCTTTGAGGCCTTCATCTCGGGCTTCGTAGGAGATACCAAATCACTCTCTTGGTGAGTATAAAAGACTCTCTTGTTGAGTCAAACCCTTTTAGCCTCTATCTCGGGCTTCGTACGAGACACAAAAGCATCCTCTTGTTGGGTCAATAACCTCCTCTTAGGCTTTGTATAATGAAATCCTCGTTTGATTCAATCAACCTTTTAGCATCAAATCATGCTTTGGTCACAACATATAAACATCAACAACTCCTTATCCCTCGTCTAATTGCTGTAAGCGGCAAGCCTCTGGATTATTTACATCCACGCCACTGTCCCTCTTTTAGCATGAGAAATTCCTAAGGAAAGATGGCATTTCTCTAAATTGAGTTAAAGCCTTCTCCTTCAGGTTAAAAAACCCCTATAAAGGAAATTATGGCATTACTGGATTCATATATCCCTGTTAAAGTAATTCTCCTTTATAATCAGTCACCCAACAGTTGTGACAAACAGACCCCCTTTAGAGATGACAAATTCTATCTAAAAAACCCTTTTAGCTTCATATCTTGGGCTTCGAACAAGATACAAATAGACCCTTCAGCTTCACATCTTGAGCTTTGAACAAGATACAAACCACCTTTAGCTTCACATCTTGGGCTTTGAACAAGATACATATACTCCCTTTTGCTTCATGTCTTGGGCTTTGAACAAGACACCAAAACAACTTTTTCCTCCCATAGAATAGGAGGAACTACGATCGCTCTGATTTCCCTATCCTGGGAATACGTAGGCATAAGATTGAAAAAGAATCTTAGCGAGCGCACTAATCAAAAACCCAAAATCTCATACCTTCACACATCAATCAAAAAGAATCAGTCCTAACATCCTACCAATAGCATAGTCTCGTCATTGCATTCTTAGCGAAATAAGCAGAGAGAGGCCCCACATCCACATAGCATTTGTAACCTAAGAGACCGCTGTTCAAACTCAGTATGCAAGCAGGGTTAATTGGAGACATCTATTTCCCTTCCTTCATCAGCTTCAATAGGATAAAAAATGAATCGACCTGTAGTACCCCAGAGCGACAGTGCTTAAGAACCACGTCCAAAATTGCTCGCTACAGTAATAACTTTGAATCTGATTTGAACCTTGTACCAAATGTAACTTTGAATTCAATTATTAACATTTTTCTCCATTATACCTTATTCTTCAATGTTACTTCCTTGAGCATGTGATGATTTTCTTGTACAAGTACTAAGAAATATAGTATCGTATTCACTTAGGATGTATTTATGTATCAAACGAACTCCATAGAAATTGGTAAAAGGAAAGGTACAAAACATGAACATGGTATGGCATGGAATGGCTCCTCCCTTGAAATTTAAAATTTAAACCTTTCAAACAAAGGCCTCACATGAACAAGAAACATTTGGAATCCTTCTTGCGCCCCCTTTACATCAATTTAGAAAAATGACAATGCTAGATTCCAACATGTGAGCATACATGATCAACCTTCCAAAACAACCTGCACTTAAATTCTTTTAACAAACAAACAAATACATCTTGTATTGATCTTGTGAATGAGGTCACCAATTTCTTTTATTCAACTTGAGGTTAACAAACTTGCAAGAAAGAGTTATTAAGAAAGCAAAGGCAATAAGAAAGATCTCAAACCAAAGCAAGCACAAACTAGATTCTCATGGCCAAACCTTAGAGGATCATGATCAAAGGCCAAATGATCACCCATTAAGCAGTGTAAATGCTTGGGACAAGAAAACAAAGGGGAGGACAAAATTGGGGTATGACAAAGGTCAATAAGGAAAAGGTTCTCCATGTAATATTAATTATTGCCTTCAAGGGCTTTTTTTTTTAATATTTTCCTTATTTTTACTATTGTTGTCTCTGTATGAATTGTCAGAGGATATTTCCAGCTAAGTTTTAAACTTTGTATTTATTAGCTGGGATTTTTGACAAGGGTAAAAACCTCAGTAGAAGTCAAAGTTAAAGATATATGGGTCGTTGATGACGTGTACGTGGTCGGAGTCTCAGGTGAAGCAAAATGGGACTTAGTATTCTTCAGGAATGTTTTTGGAGACATTCCGACAACAATATTCTTGACAACATTGGGTGCGTCGAAAGAGCGTTTATTTGGGTGCGTAGATGTTATGTTTAAATAAAAATAACTACTTCTTAGTTTCATCCTGAGGGACATGTGGAGGATGCAGAAGAGAAGTGCATGCAGACTTCTACATGACAAAAGCGGAAGATATGAACTTTGGGAGAAGTTATTTCATATTAGTATAAATAGGAACTTCATTGGTAGGTTTCAGTGTGTTCATTTCAATACAAAATATCACTTACACTCAAAGTATCAGCTTTAGAGAAAAGAGTTTTCTGAGAGAATGTATGAACCTTGAAACGCCACTTTTATAGTAATGCAAAGTTTTTCATTTCAATTTACACTTTTTGGCTAGTTACTTTCATCTTTATTTTTCCCATTGTCATTTTACTTTTGTTTCTTACAACAATCTTGTTTTTACTACTGTCGAAGTCACATTTCTACACCCTCTCAATAACTATTTCGACCAAGTCAGAATCGGTCTTTTTCAATTGAAAAATATACAAGTGAAGTCTTTTTTACTACGTCATAAGATTCTCTAGTTGATCCTTCAAGTAACCTTTAATAGGAGACTAGCGGTTGTTTACTAATTTTATGTGTAAATAAATTGGCCAGACAATAACTTTAGAAAGCTGGAGGCTCGATTGCATATATGACAACAAGCCTTTGGGGTTTGAAAAATACCCACTTGAATATATTAAGGAAATGTAGGCCCAAGACCCCCTAGAAGAGGTAGATTTGGGCGAAGGAGCAGTAAAGAGGCCAACGTATATCAGTGCCAAGATCAATCCAGGCATGAAAAAAATGTGGTCGAACTGCTCAAAAAATTTAAAGACAGATTTTCTTGGTACTACAATGAAATGTCAGGGCTGATTCGAGACATGGTAGAATTAAAGCTGCCAATTCGACATGGCAAGAAGCCAGTGAAACAACAACCAAGGAGGTTTGCACCTGAGATAATGTCAAATAATAAAGAGAAGAAAATGAAGGAAGGGATATTTATAGTGAAGAAGAAAAAGAATATTCAGTCTTTATGTTTAACAAATGGCGCGAAGTGGGTTGGCACATGCCACCTCCTTAGAGGCGAGATCGAAATAGTATGATTCATGTAGACACGCCACCCTACGAAGGCCGATCCATGATAAAGGGAGTTATAGGGTAGTGGGAGACACACGTTTCTGAGGCGACAGTGAATAGAAAGGTCATCATGATTGTGGCATCAGTGTGAGTGTACCTTCATATTAGAAATGTTTTGTATGATGTCAAAACTAGGACATTATAGAATTTATGTATATTTGACGGCATTCTCTGAGTCTAAATGCACATCTTAGTATTAGGAAATTTAGGAATGGTTTAGAAAAAGGTTCCATGCATTAAAAACAAGGTTTTATGTGAAAACGGATCTATGTGTCGACACATACGTGCTATGATTCGACACATACATGCTATGATTCGACACATGTAAATCATTTTTAAAGGTTGTAGCTTCTGTAATGAATGAGTCGACATACAAAGCATTTTAGGTCAACACATAGAAGAAAAAATTCTTCAATGAGCCGACACATATGAGTTATACGTCGACACATGTTGATGAGTTTTAAAACTTGTAGCCTCTATTTAATGTGTCGACTGTGGGGGGTTTCAGGTAGACCCATAGAAGAAAATTTTCTTCTATGAGTCAACACATGAACTATATCGGTCGACACACACACACACACACACACACACACACACACACATACACACAGAGATATATATACCTCATACATGCATCATTTAGAAAGATGAAACCAAAAATATACAAGGAGTTCTATTCATCTTCAACCTATGTTCTATGCAAACACACAAACATATTACACATAATCATTTTTTGTTTGGGTGACATCTAGAATCAAAGTTGGTAACATCCAATTTAGGTTGTTAAATTGTAAATTGGGTTGAGAATCATTAGGGGTTTCAAATAAGAAAATAAAGCTGGGGTTTTCCTTTAAGATCAACTGGTGATTTGAAGGTTTTGGATAAGATTACACAAGTTAGATTCAGTCGAGTGAAAGCTTCGAAGAACGGTGGATTTGGTAGAAGGAGTAATGGTAACTGGAGGATCATCTTGTTAAATCTTGGGTGACAACAATTAGCAATTCAGATTCGATCGAGGCACAAAATATTCTCATATCTACACTTGGTGTTGATGAACATTACCGTGCTCCCCATTATGCAACTGCCAAAGCTATGTGGGACGCACTAGAAGTTACCTATGAGGGAACTAATGAAGTCAAACAAGTTAGGATCAATACCTTAACTCAAGAGTTTGAACTATTTTTCATGAAGCATGATGAAGCCATTGCTGACTTGCATAAGAGGTTCACACATCTTATAAATTGTTTGAATGCTCTAGGTAAGCCTATTTCCAATGATATTTCTACAAATAAATTTTTGAGGTGTCTTAATAGGGGATGGCAACCTAAGGTCACCGCAATCAAAGAAGCGAATGATCTTAGAACACTTGATCTCATAACTTTATTTGGCAAGGTAGAAGAACATGACCAAGAACTCACTTGCTTGGAAAAACATGAGAAAAAGCATGAGGAGAAGATAAAGAAGGAGAAAGGCAAGGACAAGGAGGTAGAAAATAAGTCTATTGCTTTAAAGGCTTCAAGTTCAAAGTCCTCAACCAATGAGCAAAGTGATTGTGAAACAAGTGATGACGAGAATTCCAATGATGAAGAAATGGGGTTATTCGCCAAAAGGTACCATAGGTACATAAGGAAAAATGAAGTCAAGCACTCCGAAAAGAACCTAATCAACTTTAGAAGGCTATCGAACTCCTCAAAGGAATTTGAGAATAAGAAAGGTAAACATAGAGGTTTATGCTACAATTGTGGAAAAGTCGGTCATTATAAGTCTAATTGTCCATTGATCAAGAAAGACAAAGAGAAAGGCCATCACAAGAAATCTAGCAAGTCTAGAAGATCCTATATTTCTTGGGAGAGTGAAAGTGATTCTTTGAGTGATGAAAGCTCAAGTTCAAGTGACGAATCGGACAAGCTTTGTTTCGTGGACAACAAAAAGAAGAAGAAGAATGTAAGTTGTTCTAAACTTTAATCTATTAATGAATTGTCTTATTCTCAATTACAAAAGGCTTTTGAAAATCTACATATAGAAGTCGTAGACGCTTTTAAAAAGTTAGCTTCAAACAAAATAATCTTTTCACATTTAGAAGCTAAAGTTTTAGAATCCTAATAATATGGAATCTCTTATGCAATATATGGTAAAAATTCAAAAAGATAAGAATGAGAATGAATAACCTTCATGGTTCGGTTGTGAAACTTGTCACATTTGGAAAAAAGAGGTAACTACTTTTAAAGCTAAATTGGACAAGGCATTACAACCAAAAGTTACATTTGCTATTGATCCATCAAAGTTTAAACGACCTTTGAACCCTTCATATAAAAAGTATAAATATGTTCAAAAAGATTCAAATAGAAAAAGTACATCCCATCACAACTTATCTTGTCACTATTGTTGCAAGAAAGGTCACACTCGTGAAAATGCAAGTTTAGGAGACTCTTCGTTCCTAAAGGTGATTTTCAATGGTTGCCCAAATGTAACCTTGATTTCACTAACTCTCAAGGACCCAATGAAGATTGGGTGCCTAGCATGTTTTATTGGTCTTGCAGGATAAATGTCTTGGCTCTATGAAGAAAATATAGGTTCTCGTTTGTGGATGCTAAAGACATATGACGGGTGACATCTCCCTATTTCATTGACTTTGTGGCAAGGAAGAAGGGTTGTGTGACCAAGAAGACAACAACTAGTGATCATTAATCGGTAAAACGTGTGTAGATTACTTTTAATGCTTCATATCCGAGAAATGTCAGGAAAAGGTATTTTGTTTTATGATGCATGTGTATCTTCAAAAGACATACTCAAGGACATCAAATAAGGGATTGATAAACCTAAGACGATGAAAACTGAGGAGGAGCAAGATAATTATCATGAAAAGGACACGAATTAAAGTTCAACTAAAAAGGATGATCATCAAATCAATAACTTTCTTGGATGCATTACAAATCACACTATCGGGTAATTTGACAAAGAGAAAAGTGGTAATAACATTGATGTCAAAATATTTTGTGACACGTTTTGCATTTGTTTCAACGTTTTCTTGAGAGTTCCTTGTGAAATACATGTTCATCCTCCATCATTCGTACGATGAGGTAATATCGTTTCAATTTTTGCTTTGTAAGTAAGTCCTTTCTTTTACATGTTTATTCTTCAAAGGTATATGATATACTTGGTGTATGATATATGTTATGAGTGTTCATTTAAAAAAAATTCTATTAATAACCATGATGTGTTTCAATTTATATGTTTATAGTGACCTCATCTTAATATCTTCACATTTATTCTATACTGTTAATATTTTATGCTTAAATATGTGTGATTGCATGTTAATTGCTATCAAATCATGAAAAGGGATCATTTGCATGTGTCTCTCAACAACTCTTCATGCATGTTTCAATTTGAGTCTTTCAAGGTCGACCCAAAACCTTATGTTTCAAAATTTTCACATGTTACACCTCATGTGTCGACTCATGTTTCGGATAGGTCGACTCATTAAATAAATTTTTAGAATTTTTTTAATTAAATTCAGTATGTGTCAACACATGTGTCTAGTGTGTCGACTCATGACCGGTTCAGGTCGACACATGTATCCAATAGGTCGACTCATAACGTGTTTTATGTCATTTTTCCATTCCTCATTATCTCTTCAAACATGCATCCAACACCACACCTCTTTATTTCTACTTGGGTCTTGATACATTTCATGTGTCATTAACTTCTCCAAAATACTTTTTAAATTCCTTCACCACAACTCATCCAACACTCCATTTACCAATATATCATTAAGCCTCCTCATTCATTCATCACACCCATTCATTATCCTTATATTTCCTCTTCTATAAAACCCTCATCCTCACATCTTTCAAATCACACCCAAGTCGTCCAAACTTCGAATTTGCAAGAATTTTTAGCTTTAATTGTTATCTTAGTGTGTTTAAGTATCTCTATCTCTAGTTTGGGTTTGTGGGTACTCATATATCCCTTAAACAACTTCACTCCTATTTCACACATTCTGTCAAACACTTACCATTCTAACTCTTTTTGAAAATTTCTCCATGGCACCAAAAATTGCAAGAAACAAGAGTGATCTCAAGGGTAAGGGAAATGCTACCACATCCTCTACCATTCTAGAAACTGAATTTTCATTGGTTTCTTCTACGTGTGTTCAGGAATTTGAAAAGAAACACCAACAATGCCTTGTTAAAAAGCAACATGTTTGGAAACCTATTATTGATGGCTCATTGGACATTATAGAGGTCGTTCGTCTTGTCGAGCATCAGCAAATCAACTCATTCTTAAAGCTTTCATAAGATTACAATGAAGATCTCATTCATGTGTTCTACTCTGGGTTGCACGATAGACGTGGCTCCACCTTCAAGTTCACAATAGGTAATCCGATTTATGATTTTAATGATGCTCTTTGGAAGTCGTTGTTTGGAATTATTATTATTGGTGCTGATGTTGAACCTTTGGTGATGGATATCAACCTTCATCAAGATTTTAAATGGAGCATTAATCTGAATGAGTTTCTTAAGGCTCCCTGGTCCGATGACTGCGTCGAAATCATAACAACCGGTCAGTTGAAAATAGTTCCTCGCATTTTTTTCTGGCTTGTTTCTCATGTGTTGCACCCAAAGAATGGTGGTTACTCAAGGATTGACAATGCTGAAATCCACCTTGTTTACATTCTTCTGAAAAAAAATTCGGATAAATTGGGAAAACTGCCTCGTGTCCCAGATGTTTTCCATCAAAGAATGTAGCAAAGGAACTTCCTTTTGTTATGTTTCTATGATTTCTAAAATCTTAAACTACTTCAACATAGGGATTCCAAATCTTAAGTATAGATCACCTAGTATGGCTCAAGAGTTCTCCCAGCGCACTTTAACCAACATGGAATACTTTTGGAATGAAGACCTTCGGGTGTATTATTTTCGTGTTAGTAGAATGGTAAGAAAATCTATAACTTTTATGACCCTGCTGAGTTTGTTGATGTAGTTGTTAAGCCACATGTGGTTGTTGATCAACCTATTGGTGCTCCTCAAGATGATGCGGTTATGCAAGATGTTGATCATGAGGATGGTCAAGGTAGCAGAATTGGTGCTGAATATGGAAATCACTCTTCCATTATCACTATGCTTCAAAATATGAAGGTTAAGAAAGATGAGTGCTACGAGGAGGATTGTCGGAGGCGATATGTTTTTGAGGCAGCTCAAGTGGAACAATTTCGTCTCATTCAAAAGCACACGACAACAAAAGACACCAACTTTGAAGCTTTTTCCTCTTATGTGACTGAAAAGTGTGTCTCCATGTGCAATGAGATGGATTCTAATCATGCTGCCACAATTACCAGGATAAATCACATGATTTCTCTTCAATATGAGAATCACTACCACTATGCACAATTCTATCGAGATATGTGCGATTTCTTGGATCATCCCTTTGGAAATGATGGACAAGGTTGGCATCATGGTGTGAGGCTACTACCTAAATATCATGGAGGACGTTGAAGTGATGAGCTGTTATTTCTTTGGGTCAAACCTATTTTGGAGCAATTATATCATACATTTCATGTTTTGAGTCATCATGCATTTTATGTTTTCTTTTATTTTGTTTTGTCTTTAAGCTTATGTCATGACAATTTTATCACTTGTTTGAATTGAGACAATGGTTATATTATGTGTATTGGCTTTCGGATAAAAATATTATAATGTTGTTTAAATTGCCTTTACATTTATGTTAAAGTAATTCAATTTGTGTAACTTCATGTATGTAGTGTATGTGAGTGCACGCACTTTCTTTGCAAACGCCTCTATGTAATCTTGGTATATGGTATATGTGATACGTCGTATCTATGTGATACTTCTAATGGATTTCTTTGTCTATTTTTTATGTTATCAATTGGGGAGAAGCATATGCAAGATACGATGCACACATTCAAGGGGAGCCTTCATGAATACATTGAATGCATCGTCGCAAGTTTGGCCATCATCAAAAAGGGGAAGTAAGTGAGTGCACCTTCCTATTAGAAATGTTTTGTATGATGTCAAACTAGGACATTTTAGCATTTATGTACATTGGACGATATTCTCTAAGTCTAAATGTGTATCTTAGTATTAGGAAACATATGAATGGTTTAGAAAAGGTTTCATGCATTAAAAATAGGTTTTTATGTGAAAAACAAGTCTATGTGTCGACACATACATGCTATGAGTTGACACATGTTGATCATTTTTAAAGGTTGTAGCTTCTGTAATGCATGAATAGACACATAAACCATCTCAGGTCAACATATAGAAGAAAAAAATTCTTCTATGAGACGACACATATGAGTTATGTGTCAACACATGTTGATGAGTTTTAAAGCCTGTAGCCTCTGTTTGATGTGCCGACTGTGGAGGGGTTTTAGGTCGACACATAGTATACAATTTTTTTCTATGAGTCGACATACGACTTATACAGTTCAACACATGCTTCGAAAGTTTCGTCACATGACTTACATAGTTCGAAACATACGATGCATTTTTATGAAAATTCATGATTTTTTCAAATCTTTTTTCATTTCTTTTGCCTCCCACTTGCACACATATATATACCTCATACATGCATCATTTATAAAGATGAAACCAAAAATATACAAAGAGTTATCCTCGTTTTCAACCTATGTTCTATGCATACAAACAAACAAATTACACATAATCTTTTTTTGTTTGGGTGCCATCTAGAATCAGAGTTGATAACATCCAATTTAAGTTGTTGAATTGTAAATTGGGTTGAGAATATTTGGGGGTTTCAAATAAGAAAACCAAGTTGGGGTTTTCCTTCAAGATCAATTGGTGATTTGAAGATTTTGGACAAGATTACGCAAGATGGATTCAACCGAGTGAAAGCTTCGAAGAACAATGGGTTTGGTTTAGGGAGTAACGGTAACCAGAGGATCATCTTAGTAAATCTTGGGTGATACTAATTCACAATTTGGATTCGATCAAGTGAAAGCTTTGAAGCATGGTTTCTTACAAAGGAGTAACGTGAAACAGTGGATCAAATTGGTATTGTTGGGTGACTTGATCAAGCTAAGATCAAGGGA
Organism: Lathyrus tuberosus; assembly: GCA_022829125.1. Lineage (NCBI taxonomy): Eukaryota > Viridiplantae > Streptophyta > Magnoliopsida > Fabales > Fabaceae > Lathyrus > Lathyrus tuberosus. Next base: position 3,605,048 of record JALAZF010000179.1, read on the forward strand.
AGATAAAATCTTAGAATCAACATCAAACATAGGGTTTGTGGGGATGTATTGCTACATTTCTCTTGTCAACAATTTTTTGCAAAGTAATATTGATTATCTCAATTCCATTTGGAATTTGGGGAGTCGTAGCCTTAGAGAGGCTGATTGGAGAACTGCCTAAACAAATCCTTGTGTACTCTCTCTCTCTCTCTCTCTCTCTCTCTCTCTCTCTCTGTCTCTCTCTCTCTCTCTTTATATATCTCTTTTACTTTTCATTTGCAAATTGTTAAATTCGTAGATTGTGCAATCAATACGTTTGGCTAAACTTTTGTTAATAACATTTTGAAAACGGTTTTTTTGTGTTGATTACAATCCATTAGATTGTAGTTGTTTTTTCAAATCAACAAAACCATAGAAAATTCTAAACGAAATTGATTGCACACATGGTGTTCGATAATTTGCCTTAATTACGCTTTTGTGTATTTTGTCATTGGAAATAGACTTCACTTTTATTATAGCATTCGAATGATTATTGTTAAAAGTATATTGTTCAATTTGTTCTCATTATCAAAACTTGATTCTATATATGCATATCTGAGATTTTCGATAGCGGTTCAATTTAGACGATTCGATTCAGGTCACTTCCACTAGCCGTTAAATTTTTCAATACAGTTTTTGTAAAGTTTTTTAACTTGAGATCTATTCACCCCCTCTCTAGATAAGTCTCCTTCGTCTAACAATCATCCCACTAGCTGAATAGTGTTAGAGAAGGTCAAAAACACCCATATCTCCTAGTTCATTGAAAAAGGCCTTTTTGGGGAGCAATTTGTTAGCTGGAATTTTCAAAAATAGTAAAAATCTTAGCACAAGTCAAAGTTAAATGTATATGGGTTGTTGATGACATGTACATGGTCAGAGTCTCGGGTGAAGGAAAATAGAGTTAGTATTTTTTAGGAATGTTTTTGGAGAAATTTTGACAATAATATTCTCGACAACATTGGGTGCGTCAAAGGGGCGATTATTTGGGCGTGCATATGTTATGTTCAGATACAAATAACTACTTTTTAGTTTCATCCTCAGGGACACATGGAGGAAATGCATAAGCAAAGTGCATGTAGACTTCTACTTAGCAAAAGTAGAAGATATGAACGTTGGGAGCAATTATTTCATATTAGTATAATTAGGAATTTCATTGGTAGGTTTTGGTGTGTTCATTTCAATACAAAATATCACTTACACTTAAAGTAGCAACGTTAGAGAAAATAGTTTTCTGAGAGAATGTTTGAACCTTGAAATACCACTTTTACAGTAATGCAAAGATTTTAATTTCAATTTACACATTCAGCATAGTTACTTTCATCGTTATTTTTGCATTGCCATTTTACTTTTGTTTCTTACAACAATCTTGTTTTTACTACTGCCGAAGCCACATTTCTACACTCTCTCAATAACTATTTTGACCAAGTCCAAATCAGTCTTTTTCAATTGAAAACTATACAAGTGAAGTCTTTAGCACTACGTCCTAGGATTCTCTAGTTGATCCTTCAAGTAACCTTTAAAAAGAGACTAACAGTTGTTTACCAATTTTCTATGTAAATAGTATTCTTGTAGGGAGCAAGGACCCCTTTTTGGAGATGTTAACGTTGCCCCAGGGACATCAAGGATTCCTTTAAAAGGATCCATAATATTTGATAGCCTCAAAGGGCAGCAAGGACTCTTGTATAAGGGTCTAGAATAATTAATATCCTCTAAAGGCGAAAAAGGCTCATATATAAGGATCCAATATATTTGTTAGCCTTAAAGGGCGGCAAGGACTCATGTATAAGAATCCAACATATTTTATAGGCTTAAAGGGTGGTAAACACTCTTGTATAAGGATCTAACATATTTGATCACCTTGTGGGGTGATCTAGACAATATTATTTTACTTCTTAATTTCCTACAAAGAAAATATTTATTCTGTTTAGGAAACAGAAATGAGTTAATAAGCGATGGTGATGGTGGATCATAACTTCTGATGCGGTTGAGTGGGGGACCATCAAGGTTAGAACCTCAACGCTCAAGTCCGTATGTAAGTCAGAAGAATGAAGTCAAATTAAATTTCGGAGAGCCATTAGAAGTACTTATAGTTGAGATCCTTAGTGATCATCATGATGATAATTATCGCATGATAAGAGGGTTCTAAAAGGAATGTGGTCCCTTCGTGGTGGTCATTCGGGGTCGATATGATTGGCCCAAAACAGTAACAATAACCCAATTCCAATCATAAGGTGTGGGCCTCATTAAAATCCTTGTGCCATGTTGACAACACATGGAAAAAAGTGCTTCTCACAAACAAATAATGTCACTAAATTATGCTTACAACCGTAGAGATTGTAACTTGCCCAAATAAAACAAAACGTTAAATAAAATTACTATAAACCCAATGAAATGAGGATCAATGTTGTAACAATCATCGTTAAACCTAACATCCTTCCTAGTGTATTTCGTGCCTACTTGGTCTAGAGTGGTTGTGCCTTTACCCGTGAGAGCTTCCTTCAGTAGCTTCGCTTCCAACTTAATGTCGACGATGTTTACGCCCATGGTCCTGACCTTTTTCAACTTCAAACTCTCAATGTCGCATTTTTTTGGCAATCTCATGATCCCCTGGATAATTGTAACACCTCAACTTTTAAATAGAGTTATTTATTTAATTACTGATGTATTTTATTCATTATACTTGAATTTTGTTGTTTTTCAGTGTGTATGGGTATTTCAGTAATTTAATAATTATCGGGTGTTATAAGCTTTTAGAGCAGAAAAATAAAATATTATTAGTGAGGTTATTATGGTTAATTAGACATATTTAATTATGTCATAATAGGTCGAAGGAGTAGAAAATATAGAAATCCTTAAATTAAATCATTATTTGAATTAAATATTTATTTAAATTAAATATTTATATAATTTGAATAATAATTTATAAAAAATTGAGAACGGGGAAAGAATTTGAGTTTTAGAGAAGTTGTGGGGCTACGTTGTAATATTGGCGTGTCATGGATAAAGATTGTGAATTAACGTTATATAAATATAAAAAGTCGGGATTTAGAAACATTTTCACGTGAAATTGTGAGAAGACTGAGAAGTGGCTACGAAGAATCCTAAGTGAGAGCTCTAGGAAGGAAAAGCTAAACTTCACCAAGAACTCTGCAATTTCAAGGTAACGGGTGAAAAATCATCTTCTTATGGGTGATTTAGGGATTTAGGATAGTGAGTGTTCCTTACCCTCCTATTAGTGTCTTGAGATTTATGTTGTGTTTCCCTAATTTTTCTCATAATTGTATGATCTGTGTAATTCTACCAAATATTTTGGGCAAAACCATATGGACATAATCGATGAAATTTTTTTATCATATAATTATTTTTAGACCTAAAAAGGAATTTGGAACAAATCCCATACGGTATTTATCGTGTTATTATTTGTAGGTTTATTGTATTGTGGTTGATTGTTGTTGTTGTTTATGATGATCTGTATATATCCAATGCCATGTTGGTTGATTGCTTTTTTTAGTTGGGGTTTTGTCCCAACAATTAGAATGAATCTATGTTTGATTTTCCTATTTTTTTAATGACCATAGTTTTTTATCGATAAAGGTTATCTCATACATAGCATAGGGTTTTGGCTATTGAGTCTTTTGATAATGAAGGAACATAAACCTGTAACATTTGAATTCCTGTTATCCATGTTTAACCTTCTCTTCTTTGGGGCATTTGGGACTCAATTGAGTGAATTAGTTGAGTTTTGGATATGTTCAATAAAGTGAAAAACACAAGAACCGCAAGTAGCCATAGAAGAAGGTTAACCGTCATATTTCAGGCATAACTTGAGTTTCATAAGTCGGTTTGAGATGACGTTAGTTACATTGTAAATCTAATGAGACAATGTTCCTGTTGAAGTATATAAATTGAGTAAAGGGGTGCTAGAACAGTATAAGTTTACTGGTTTTTATATCAGAGGCGTAGTCAAATTCAGTTTTGCGTTGATCATCATGTTTCACACGTAACTTGAGTTTTGTAAGTCCTTTTAGAATGCACTCAGTTGTGTTAGAAAGAAGACTTAATGATATTCCAAAATGAAAATTTTCATAATTTTATCATGAGTATATAATTTTTCATGCTATTTTGGAGTCAGACATTTTGTTTTAGAGTTTAGGCAGGAATTATCGCGATAGAGTTGAACTGAAAAGTATAGAACTGGAGTTTCGTAAATCTGCTTGAGGTACGGTTACGTGTGTTTGAAAGAGGGTTTAAATAACTTTCAAAATTTATAGTTTCATAATTTTATCCTAAATCTATAATATTTGGTGTTATTTTGAGGTGAAACAAATTTAGAGTTAGGTCTAGAGTTTTGAGCAATTTTGAGTGTGGTGACCTTTTGTTACCTTTTTTATGATTTTAGGATTCTTGTTTTATTTGGTTAGAGTTATTATGGAGTTGTCAGATTTAATTTTAAGTTGTTTAGAGTTTAAGATCAGAATATAGGATACACTTGAGCTAAGATTGGAGCACTCTTGACATTATAAGGTTACCTTTTGAGTAATTTTGAGGAAAACCGCCTACTGTGTCCTTAGTAGAGTTATCACTCGGTAATCTTACCCTTAGAGTAATTCGGTACTTTAGAGTACCTTTGGAGTATTTGAAGTTTATTTTTGAGCATTTTCTTGAGTTTTTGGAGTTAGGGAGCCTTTTGGTGACATTTTGGAGCATCTTGTGACATTAGAGTTCTTTTGGTGACCTTAGGGTCACTTTTGAGTAAATTAAGAAAATTGCTTGTCATTATCCTGTTGATGGTCCGACACAATAATAATAATGATTTTTTGAGAAAATATGAATTTTTGAGAAAATATGAGCTTTTGAGATAATATGAGTTTTTGAGAAAATTATGAGTCTTTGAGACTTTTTGAGTATTTTGAGCAGTGTGATGAGTTGGGGAAAATTAGTAATAATATAAATTTACCTTTGATGCTAAATAATTAATTTATTTTTGAAAATACATTTTGAGTATAGTAATCCAAAGAGGGATTATAGTGATGGCCTTGAATGACGTTTTGAGCATAGTAATCCAAAGAGGGATTACAATGATGGTTGAGAATGGTGTTTTGAGCATAATAATCCAATGAGGGATTACATTGATGTCTGAGTATGTCGAGTCATAAGTTTAAGAATGGAACCTTTTGTGAATGATTGAGACTTGTGTGTTGTTATGATTTTGAGATGATGATTATGTTGCATGTTGTATTATTGTGATCATGCATTCATGTATTTCGGAGATAGGTAAGACTTCAGTCCAATGATTGCCTAATTCAAAGAAGGACTATAGCAATCTCACGTCCAGAGAGGGACACGGTTCATAGAGGAACCAGATACATGGGAATATCAGTAACATACCTCTGATCCCAGTGATTTTGGTATCACATTCATTTGAGATGGAGATGGTTGCATTGCATTTGCATTATGATATGTTTGAGTGTGATTGAGTACATTGTTATACTCATTATTACTATCTTGTCTTGCTGAATTTCACTGTTAATATTTGTTAGATGTATTCTCACCCCCTGTTTGTTGTTGTAGCATTTATGCTCCTTGGGAGTACATGCAATAAGGTACATGAGTAATTGCTGAGTTAGGGGATGACTTCGATCCCTTTAGCTTTTATCATTGGGTCTTAGAGGAGTTGCTCTGATATGTAGTACTGAGTATCAGGTGTCTTTCGTCATTGTGTGATGTTTTAGTTTGTTTTATTAGAGTTGTTGTTGAGACTTTAAGTTGGACTTTGTTTAATTTTTGCTGCGTATTTGCATGACTATTTGGTTTTTGAAGTTTTATGTTTTGGTGACACTCTAATATTTGATTTTATTCAAACTATTTTATTTAAATTTCGAGTTGGGGATTAGAGTGTTACAATAACCATAACCCGCCCATCTGAAGTTGGTACTTCATACACAAATACAATGTAGATAGGGAGACTCCCAGCTCGTTAAAAACACGGGCACTCTATAATCATGTTATACGTGGAAGGTATATCAATGACAAGATACCTTACCTTAATCTGCTTGGTGTTTCCATCTGCTCCAAAGGTAGTCTTCAATGTTATATAACCTTTCACCTAAACTTATTCACCTAAAATCCCACCAACGATCCTTATAATGGCTTGAGGTCATCTAAGTCCAAGCCAAGCCTCTAAAAGGTATCCTATTAGAGGATGTGCGTAGAGCTTCATTGATCAATCAAGACCCTTTTAATCTCCCAACCATCACATCTCACAGTGATAACCATGGGATCATCATTATGTGGATGTATGTATATTGTGTATTTCTTAGAGAATGCGTTCTCAAATTCTAGTTTGCCTAAATCAAAGTCAGTGGGTCAACCCTCAATGGTTAGGATTTGGAAAGCGCATGTCATCCATAGCGGCACCCATCTCTGCTATGGCTCTTTCTTCGCCTTCAGATTCTTCCTTGGTCGGAGTTGTTGTCTATTTGTTCACCAAGATAGTTAGATATGTTGAACACGAGGATATCAATCCGATAAGGTGTTGATGTGGTTGCCCAGACCATTTTTACTGGGGTCCACAGTGGGCGCCAATTATACTTGCTAAAAAGTATAGTATGTGACAATGCCTAATGATTATGTGTTGTTAGAGGTCTTAAGGTATGTTGTGGGGATGTGAGTTAGATCACGTAATGGGTGAGAAGCTTTATGTATGTGATTTTTTGCATCAGAATGATAATGTCCTCTCAACTTCATGATTGAGGAATTTATAACTGAATTGGGCCTAGATCCTAGGCCACTTGTGTAGCGCGAATTTTTGGACGTGGTTGCGAAGCACTATCGCCTTTGGGGTACTACAGTTCGATTCATTTTTTATCCTATTGAAGCTGATGAAGCAAGGGAAATAGATGTCTCCAATAAACCCTGCTTGTAAACTGAGTTTGAACAGATGACTGTTGGTTTACAGATGCTACAAAGATTATGGGTCTCTCTTAGGTTATTTTGTTAAAATAGTGCTCGGGCGATTGGTGGGAGGTTAAGACTGATGCTTTTTGATTGAGATGTGAAGGTACGGGATTTGGGTTTTGGATTAGTGTGCTCGCTAAGATTTTTCTTTCAATCTTATGCCTACGTATTCCCGTTTACCGAAATAGGGAAATCAGAGCGATCGTAGTTCCTCCTATTCTATGGGAGGAAATGGTGTTTTGGTGTCTTGTTCAAAGCCCAAGACGTGAAGCTGAAAGGGTGGTTTATATCTTGTTCAAAGCCCGAGATGTGAAGCTGAAGGGTCTATTTGTATCTTGTTCGAAGCCCAAGATGTGAAGCTAAAAAGGTGTTATCTTTAGAGAGAATTTGTCATCTCTAAAGGGGGTTTGTGTGTCACAGTTGTTGGGTGACTGACTATAAAGGAGGATTACTTTAACCGAGATATGTGAATCCTAGCAATGCCATAATTTCCTTTATAGGGGGTTTTAACCTGAAGGAGAAGACTTTAACTCAGTGTAGAGCAATGCCATCTTTCCTTAGGAATTTCTCATGCTAAAAGAGGGACAGTGGCATGGATGTAAATAATCCAGAGGCTTGTCGCTTACAGCGATTAGATGAAAGGAGTTGTTGATGTTTGTATCCTGTGAACGAGGCACAGTTTTAATGCTAAAAGGTCGATTGACTCAACCGGGGTTTTTCTTATACAAAGCCTAAGACGAGGCTATTAGCCCAACAAGAGGGTGTTTTTATGTGTCTCGTATGAAGCCCGAGAGAGAGGCAAAAAGGGTTTGACTCAACAAGAGAGTGCTTTTAGATGTGTCTTGTACGAAGCCCAAGACCGAGGCTAAAGATTGACTCAACAAGAGAGTCTTTTATACTCAACAAGAGAGTGTTTTTGTATCTCGTATGAAGCCCAAGATAGAGGCTAAAGGTGATCGACTCAATAAGAGAGTCTCTTTATACTCAACAAGTGAGTGTTTTGTATCTCGTACAAAGCCCGAGATGAAGGCTAAAAAATGTTTGACTCAATAAGAGAGTCTTTTATACTCAACAAGAGAGTGATTTGTATCTCGTACAAAGCCCGAGATAGAGGCTAACGGTTGTTGTTTAAGTTGAGTAACAGGTCCAGTAGGTTGGTTAAAAGAGAAAATCAGTTCTTATAAAGAGACTGATTAAAGGTAAGGCTATGCTTTGGGATTGACCAGAGGATCAGGGTTATTTCCTGTTCTTTAAGGAAATGGGGAATCCAGAGGGTATTGGAGACTGTCTGAGTCTACTGGTGTTTTTCCCTACTTGAGAATGCCTTCGAGACTCAAGGAAATTAGACTGTCCAAGTCTAAAGTTTTATCTTTTGTACTATGCTTAAAGAAATGGTAGTAGTACGTTCACGGTAGAAAGATCTAGACTCTTTGAGAGACTATTCTATTAAGATGACTAATTTCTGTTCCTATACCTCTAGGAGGTCGTCGGGACAATTTGTACGAAGCCCAAGAGGAGGCTGGAAACTTTTGAGAAGCCGAGGGACAATTTGTACGAAGCCGTAGGGTCCTTGTACAATGCCCAAGAGGAGGCGTGGATGCTTTTAGGAAGCCTGTGGGTCCCCTAACCTCGAGAAATTCAAGACAGGCTATTCACAGAGAATAGATCAAGCCAGGAAAGTCTGAGAATTTGGAAGAAACTCAAGAGATGCCATTCACGGAGAAAAGATCATCTCTGGGGAGTAGAGTTTCTTTGACGATTTCTAAGGGTGACAGTCTGAGAAAGGGTTCACCGAGAATGCTGCCTTTCACGTCTCCATGTTGTTTAACCCCAAGAGGAGGGAAGACTGTATCTGGTAATCCTATGGGGGATCTAGTTTTATCTATTTAAGAGTGATCAACAGGGCTTAGTACTAGACGTAGTTGCCGGGGAACTCTAAATATATATACTAGTATTACACAGTTGATATGAGTTTATGAAAGAAGACTTACAGTGAAACAGCCCCACAATACAGTTATATGTATATGAAAGCGGATAAAGAAAGCATATAACCACTTACTTGGTTGTAGAGCTTCCATGCTCTTTGGTTAGTTGTTCAACAAAGAAAGATTGAAAACAACAGTATATTCAAAATTTAAAGGAGAAAGTATTTTGAAAAGATGTTGGCGCTTACAGCTCAAGGAGAGGCCCAAGGTTTATCAGTGATCACACTGTTATTTTGTACAGATGGACTTATACAAGTGACTGAGGCCCAAAAAGTTTTCTGTACAAGGGGATGGGTCTTACACTCTCTCAAGAGGCCCAAAAGATTTATTTTTGTACAAGTGGTGGGGCTTACAGCTCAAGGAGAGGCCCAGGGTCATTTTTTCAACGGACGATGATCGCGTCGAACTTTTTGAAATACAACGGGACTTATACAATAAGTGAGGCCCAAGATAGGTTTGTATTTACAAAGGATTGGGTCTTACACTCTATTAGAGACCCAAAAGGTTTAAAGAAAAGACATGGGGCTTATAACACGAGGGTAGGCCCATTTGGTTTGATTTTTGAATTGGCGATCGCGCCGAGATTTTCTTTTAATGCAGAGGGACTTATACAATATCGGAGGCCCAAAAAGTTTTGGTTAAAAGGGGATTGGGTCTTACACTCTATTAGAGGCCCAAAGTGTTTTTTTAAAAGGTTTGATGAGGGTTGAATTAATCAAAGCCCTAATTTGTTTCCAAAATGTATTTTAATTGAATAAAAAATTCAATTAAAATGATCAAAATTGTTTAACATGTGGAAAACAAATTGTGATCTTGGATTAATGTTTCAAAAATCATATTTTGACCTACAAAATGATTATAAGTCATTAAAATTTGTAAAATCAAGAAGGAAAAAATATTTTAAATGTCAAAAACAATTAAAATATTAATTCTTTGTAAAAATATCAATTATATGAAATAAATAATATTTTTGGGATTTTTTTGGTAAAATAAAATATTTTAACATTTTTGTGAATTATTAAAAAAGAATCAACTCAAAATCATTAAAACTCACAGAGAAATTAATTTTTGAATCAATTAAATAAAATCACAAAATTCAAATATTTGAATTTTCAAAAAAGGCCGCCAAGAACACCCAAGAACACGCGCGTGTTCTGTGTTTTGCCCAGATTTGCATTTTCTCTCCAATCTCACTGAATACTTGATGGAATCATGCAAACCACATATTAATCTGCTCGTTTCAACCTCACGATCATGTCTATGGTCTTTAATTCCATTTATTTTTAACATGGAATAAGAAATCAAGACAAAACCTCAAGAACCCTAAAATTTGCATGAAGGCTGAGAATTTTGATACACGATTCAAACAAAGTAATTAATTGAGGGGAAACATTCTAAGCATGATTATGAACATTTGGCAAAAGTATTGTGCAAGGAAATATGCATAGATTAAGAGATGACCAAGTTTAGGCTTACTTGAAGGTCGTGACAGCAAGTGCAATGTGATTTTTGAGTTGGAGGTGTTACAGATGAGTTGTGATGATCTGAACAGCTTCCCTACACCCTATGGAGTGTGTTTGAAAGCTTGGACTTGACTAGAAATGGTTGGATCACTTCATGGCATCTCAGCTGCAACTTGGTTAAAACCTTGAGCAACTGGCTGGTGATTCTGAGAAATCAGTGTTCCAGATGTTGTTTAAGTGTTTTGATCACTTCTATATGATGTTTATGAGTGTGTGTGATTGGTTTGGTTGGAATAGCTCTCAAACTCAAAACCCGATAGTGACTTGCTTTGGAAGGTAATTTTGGAGTGAAGAAGGAGATTTTGAGGAAAGCATCTGTTTGATGGCTTTGGTGTACTCAAACTGATCACAAATGAGCTCTATTTATAGTAGAGCAAGTTTGTTTTGCAAGTAATAGTGAATGGCAACTGCAGCAGAGGTTTGGCCAATGGTTGTACTTTGGAATCCAAGTCTCCTCTAGCCATTGACTAGAGGTTAGGGCACAGGGATGTGGTTCCCTTGGTCTTGGATAAGTCTTGACTGAATTCAGTTGCAAATAACTCAGTCCATGCCACCTTGGTGTATGCATTGAATGCTTCAATCCAAAATTGGAGTCTTGTTCCTCTTTTAGGCAATTCTAGGTTTGGCATGCTACTTCTTGTTCCAAGGACTTTGGAGGCTTGGCTCAGTATTTGCCCCCTTTAGATTTGATCCTCAGATGTGTCCAAGATGATGACAGGGCTTGGAATTATCTGATTTTGCCAAATCGAGCAAAATTGCAAAATTCAGCCTAGCCTTGGCAGTTTTCAGCAAGGCATATTATATTGCCCTTGTCATATCTCATGGCTCAAGTGGAATTTGGTGATGTTCTTGGCCATTTTGGAAAGCCCTCATATGATACAACAACTGTCTGATCATATTTGGTTTTGATACCTTTTGGATCCAAGTGAAAAATCCCCCTACATTTGGAAAAAAGTGAAGGCACATTCTGACTTAGTGAAAATTTCACTAAGTGTTGGAAAAAAGTGACATTTTCACTTTTTGTGATTTTGATCATTCCATAACTCAAAATTCATGAGGAATTTGGAGGGGGGTCAGTTTTAAGATTTTGTAGAGGGTAATGAGATCTACACATCAAGCTTTGGATGGGGAAAATGGGTTTGTGGTTTAGGAGTTATGATCCTCCAAAGTTGGTACCCTTGCCACTTTGTTCATAACTTAGAAAATTTTCTAAGTTTTTATGGTTACCCCTTTTACAAGTTATCCCACTTTTCTTGATTTTTCTTGATGAATGATGATTCAAATTATACATTAACATCATTTTAGGGTTAAAAAACCATTTTTGTGAAAAATCTCAAAAATTCAAAGTTGACTTTTGTGCACAGTTGACTTTTTGTCAGATGAATTCCAAACTGTGCGGTCCTTTAGGAAATCATGTCCTTGAGCTAAATCAAACTTGATGGACATGTTCCATGGGTGTTATAGAGTATATTGAATCATGTCTTAGGGTTTGGGAGCATGTACTGGTCAAAATTCAAAGATACAGTTGACTTTTCTCGCAAAACCCTAACTGTGGTATTGATGAAATTGAGACTTGCTGCTCAAGCTTCCTGGACCAATCCATTGTTACAAATGGATCAATGTGGTATGTTGGAGACCCTCAAATCCTCTCTTGAGGTCTTGGCTCATTATTTGTCCCAAAAGTCAACTTAGGGGTGAATTAGGTCAAGAAACCCTAATTCCTGATTTTTTATGTATGCATCCTCTGAGGTCAAATTGACTTGATGGATGGGCCCATGAGGTTCCATGGAGTATTTTAGGATATTATTTGAAGCATTGGCTCATGCCCAGAGTAAAATTTTCATCTGGAGGCCCTGGTCGACCAAACCCTAATTTGGTGACACTGGCGATCTTGAGGCTTGATCCACCTGGAAGGGAGCAGCCTTGTGCTTAATCCTTAAAGTGGGGGTCCTCTTGATCCCTTGTGGATATTTGAGAGGCTATACAAGTTGAAGATCATGTCATTTCTTGATTGATCCTTTGTCTAAAAGCTCTGAGAGGGCTGGAAACCCTAATTTTGATTGTAGTGGATGCTCACCCATCTTTGGGGAGACTACTGAGGTATGATGGTTCCTCCATATTGTGATGATGATTTTCACAATGATGGGAAATCTTAGTGGTTAAAATTTGGGGTATGACAACTTGGAAGTAGTAACAACTTCTAAGAAGATGGGGGAATGCACAATGAATCTCCAAATATTCAGGGGAATGAGGTTAAACTCCCTATGAATAATTCTACATTATAATGGATCGTATACACATCACTTCCTCATTCTCCCACATTATGCATGTTATTTTGGAAATGGGTGATGCATTCAATAAAGGGGCGACACATCCGATAAACAAGAAGTCGCCTTATTAAAGGGCGTTCAATAGGTCCTTATGTAGAGGCAGTGCTTCCCTCATGTCTCCTCCTATAGAATTCATACAAATATACCAGTATAATATTTAGAAATAGAACATAAATGACACATTGTGCACCATGTATCTATAAACACATTGTGGAAAAACTTACATAGGGCATTCTAACTATGAACTTAAGAGAAATAAGCAGAACAACATGAAGAGAGAAAAAGGAGCTCAAATATCATTAATAAAACCTCTTTGGGTGTAGTTAATCATTACAGAAAATCTCTTGAGGCGTAAATAAAAAGGCTCCAAGGGAAAAACAACAAATGAGAAAACCGAAAAATAAGATCTCGAGCTCACTGGTCATTCTCTTGGGGCCTCCTTTATTTTGAAGGAACTCATTGGCAAACATCACTATCCTTGGAAGTTTTTTTTGTCCCATCCTTGGCACCCTAAGGTTAGTTCTTAAGGCACCCCTCAGAAGAAGGTTTAAAAGCCTTAGGAGTTGGCATTGCCTCTTCATCCATCAGCTGGCCATCATGTAATATCTTAAATAAATCCATCTTACTCAAGTCACGGCCAAGGTAAATAAGAGATATCTACTTATTTTCCTGCTCAAAGTATTGATCAGAAATATCCACCAATTCGTCCTTGAGGGAGGATAATTCTCATTCCAGTTTCTCTTTCAAATGAAGTGCAGTTCCGAGGGACCCCTTAAGGTTTTTCTCTGAAAGGGCAGGTGTTTGGGCCTCTAATGCCACCTTTTTAGAGTATCTTTAAGTGTTGCATCTGAACGCTTTAACTCATGTCACTCTTTTACCAAAAAAATTTATTATCTCCTGCCTTTGGGTCAAAGATTCCTTGGTAATGAAAACCTTGGCCTTAAGGTCACCAACAATTTTGCCATGATTCTCACAAAGCACTCGCTCCATCAACATGCCCCTAAGTATTTGATTCTCTACCATGTCAGAAAACTTCAGAGTCGCTATTTGAATAATCTCCTGGAAGTCAATAGGAAAGTCTTTGTGGAAAGAGAGACGAGTGTCAGTGTACTTTATTGCATGGAACATTGCATCACTCCACAACAAGGACTATTGGGGTAGGTCAACTCAAATTTTCTAGCTAGTTTGTGGTTCACCTTCTTCATCCTGTTATTGAAATTTAGTGGTGTTGTCCTCTGGGGCCAGAGAAGAACTCACACCTTATTGAAAGTGTTCCTTTTAGTGGGTTCCTTGCCTAATTTTATGATGAGGTTGCCCTTTTGACTTTTGGGGTTGTTAGTCCATTCTGTTGACACTCAACCTTTTTATGGCCAAGTGAGCCTTCCTCTCAACAATTAGGATGGACAAAAAAATTCCACAAAAAGGAAAATGAAAGCTATAAATAACTAGGCGAATACAATGTCATTTCCCTTATCTATAGTCTCAAACTTAGGCGAATACATTGTCCTTTCTCTTATCTAATTCAATCACGGTATGTGAGCTCATAACCTTGAATTCATCCAAAAAAAATGAACTACCTTCCTCTCAGTATGGGTAAGGTCATCGAAGTTCAAACCAGTGATTGCCACTGGGTCCTCTATCCAAGTCAGAGGAAAGTGAGGGGTGTCATCTTCCCCAATTGTGTACATTGAGGTGCCATCTCACCCTTAACTCTCACAAACTTATCTTTCCAATTTTGTAATGGTTAGAGTGGTACTTGAATATTGTCCTACCAGAATGGGCATACAACATCACTTAACAGGTTTTGGTACCAATCTTAGTGTTGTAAAAGGAAAACAATATCCCAACAGTCGGGTGCCAACATATAATCTCAAAGACCCTAATAAATCCCCGAATGTTTGGAAAAATCTGGAAAGAGCGGCATTTGCAGTCACTAGAACCTCCTTTCGAACAAAGTAAAGGGAATCAAAACCCCTAAATCTTGAACAATGAGAAGGTGCAAATAAAAGTAGGGATTGTGTGAGTCAGGTAGGGCGACCATCTTAGCTCACTTCTCCTCAGCATATGCTTCCAAAATAATAGCATCCTCGTCGCCATAATAGAAGAGGTTGATGTATCTCCGAAATGAGGGCACCCTCTCCTCACATGTGTACTGGGTGCCAAAGTCTTCAATGCTCGCGTATTTAAATTTGGTAGCCATCATTAGTTGTTTTAGTTTCTTAGGAAAGAACATGAAGAAAGAGAGGCATTATCACTCGTATAACTATTAGTGCTTTCATAATTCCCAAATACGCCTATTTTAAGAGCCTATAGTCAAATAAACCATCTTCCCGTTCAACATTCCTCATAAAACGCAAATATATTTCAAACCATTCTCTATTATTTAAAGGTTTTATCACCTTACCGCTCTCATCTAAATCTGTAATGATTTCCATTAAATAGGAAAAATAAAGAGAGGAGGAGTAAATGCCTATACTTGTGGATAACGGATTGAGAGTTGAATTTGGAGGAACTGGGAAGCAAGTTTGCTTTGAGCTTGGTGAAGGTTTATATGAAAGCTTGAAGGAGAAAATTTACACACAAAAAAGGAAGAGTGGAGGATGAATCCCTCTTTATATGGATTTGAGAGCTAGGCCTATGGGTAATGAGTAACCTCTTACTAGGTAGATCAATGATTCTAAAATGAATCCCCTCGTCTCTGACACGTGCAATGAACCCATGCCGATTTTCTTTCCCAAACACATCATTAGTTACATTTAATGTTGTGTGTGTGTGTGTTTATCTATAATGCTTAAGGACTCGCCCTAAGTTCTGCTTGAGCACTCACCCCAAGTTCTGCTTAAGAGACTCATCCCAAGTTCTGCTTGAGGGACTCGCCCTAAGGACAACTCTAACCGCACTTTAAAAGTAGCCCAAACGTGAAGATTGGGGGCGATCGAACAAAATCATTTCCTTCTTTACAAGGCCTAATGCTTGAGGGATTGTGTTCGGTTATAATTGTATTGGCTAGGAAAGAACATCCCATGTAAGGAAGACAAACATGCTAGTAAGGGCGAGTTGCCTTATGAAGCCATTGGCCGCCCGAAATGGGCCATAAGGTCTCTTGGATTCAAGTAGTCACCCACTAGTTGAATTTAGCCCATATGAACTCACTTGTATTACCCATTTTCCCATGGAACGTGTGAGGTGACGTGTCCCATCATAACGAATTGGAAGAAATGATCAATGAGGATAACCTTCACCTCCATGATCAAAGGAAGAACAACTCCCTCACTCTTCACGTTTATGAGGGGGGAAAGGTAGTCATCATCTTATCCAGACCTAAGGAGCCTTTATAAATGCCCTAATCATAATTTTGAAAGAAAAAAAAAACGATGATTCACCTAGAAACCACGGATACAGAACTTCTCACTAGTTTGCGTGAGCTAGCTCTAAACACCATTATCAACTCTAAACATCACATACAACCAATCTATGTAATGTCATATATTAATATTAATTTATTTATAAACAAATTAAAATTTTAAATCAATTATTTTAAATATACTGATATTCATAAAAAAAAAAACTTAAAACATTTTTAAAAATTTACCATGAAAAAACTCTTCCCTTTAAAAATACTCATTCTACTCTATCCTTTTTTTTTCTTCAAAATCCCCCCTTCTAAATTTTAAATAGATTTTAGACTGTATGTATGTTTGGTTTCTATTTTAAAAGAGGCAAAAATAATTTTAAGGTGTAGAATTGATTTAACGTGTTTAATTTTTTTAAAAGTTGAATTGATTATGCCTTAAAAGTTAATTCTATTTAAAGTTAAAATTTGTAGTTTTTTAGTTTAATCACGATTTTTATATGAAAGTTATTGTTCAACTTACTTTTGCATAAATATATTCAATCATAAATCATTTTATCTTCAACTCACTTTTAATTGTAATTAATTTTATAAAATTAAATGTTTTAAAATCAATTATCATCACCTCAAAACTAAAGATATGATATATCACATTCGCAAAACTAAAGACAGGATATATCACATTATTTGGTGATTATAGAAGAGGAAATTAACTTCTCTAAAACACAACGACCTTTTCAATATCCCTTCTTCATTGAGATTTATGGTATGTTTGAATTTGTGGTATGTGATTGAATAGAATAAAATAGTGGTTAATAACGTTATTTCATCATTTGGATTTATAAACGATAGATAGAGTGGAATGGATGATGGAATTCATTTTATCCTATTCCATTCAATCCTCTATTTTTTTTCTATCTGATTTGTGGTATATGCAATGAAATAAAATACTCATACAATAGAGGGGAATCTATATTCTACTCCACTCGCTTCATCTCATTTCCGTTTATTTCCATCAATCCAAGCATAACCAAAATATACAATAACCTTAAGTTTATTATAAATATCTTGTATCCAAAAAAATCTTTAAAAACTTAAATACTTCTAGCAAAGCTATAATAGCATTTTCAGATGCAAATGAGGAAGTATATATGTATGCATGATTTGATTAACATACAGATTAAATCAATGCAAGCCCAATCAGAGATACTTTATAACATTAAAGCATGCACACACACACCAATTTGTCTCACTTTTATTTTGAAAATATTTCATTCCTCAAAGCATGGGAGTTTCTGCAACATTTCAACAAAACAGTCCCTTAAAAGAAACTAAAGTTTCTTATCCCTTATTACAAATTTGACAAACAAACAACCTAAGCAGAAAACTTTTCTCTGTCATGAGGAGCAGAATAATCGATATTTGGTCCCACAGGAACGATCCCAAATGGATTGATAGATGGATGGCTTCCATAGTAATGTAACTTTATATGTTCCATGTTCACTGTTGTACTAATGCCAGGAATTTGGAAAATATCTTTGGTATAATTGAAGATATTCGGGTATTCCCGCAGTAGCTTCTTGTTACACTTAAAGTGTACTGCATAAACCTGCAATTACGATTACAACTACATGACTAATTATCCAAAAATCAACATCAGAATGGGAAGATTATAGCAAAAAGAGTCTACCTCGTCAAATCGAATGAGTGTGACAAACAATCGAATGTCCGCTTCAGTAAGCTTGTTGCCACATATATAGCGTTGCTTGCTTAGTATATCTTCACATTTGTCCAAAGCTTCATATAATCGTGTAACAGCCTGCACAAAGGACCAAATGAACACACATTCAAATGCGTAATGAATGTAAACAAACGTTAAATTATGAACGACGCCTAAATTTTTTTAAGATAGAGCTACATACATCAATGTATGGTTCCTGTTTCTTTGCAAATCCACATTTATAAACACCGTTGTTTATATCGTGATAAGTCCACTCATTCGTTTCATCAATTTGGGCTCTCAATTCAGTGGGATACAAATCCAAAGCGGGATTCTCTGCAATATTGTTGAATTCAGTATTAAACATGCGGATTATCTCCGAGCTTTCGTTGTTAACAATTGTCTTGAGTTTCTTATCCCACAGAATCTGTGCAGATCAAAATCCATTAGCTAACAATAAACATATGTTGAGTAAAGCAGATCAGAAAAGCTAAGACATAAACAAGTCCATTCTAAAGCAAGAAAACCTACTGGAACAGTGAACTTTCCGGTGTAGTTTGTACTTGCAATTTCGTAAAGTTCTCTAACACTCTTTGCTCCATTCAGGGGATCGGGTTCAGCTCCAAGAACCTCAGTACTGGATTCAGGAAAAACCCATCCCACATGTCCATCTGATTCTTTCGTTATTCCCCATATCGGTTTAACCGCCTGTTAATTAAACGTGCACGATATGAACTTTCTAGGACAAACTATTGAAAATTGAAATCATTCTACAAAAAACCTACTAACCGAGAAACTGATGGCTTTGTCAAGTCCTTTGATCTTCAAATAAGCTAGGCATCTGCAAGCCCAAGGACAAGCATAAGATATGTAGAGATGATACCTTCCTGACTCAGCTGGAAATTGGGAATTAAGATCCCTGGAAACGAATTGTCGGAATGTGGAAGCAGTTCTCGTGAACGCTCCGGAGTCCGATATCTCATCCAATGAAGATCGCGCCATTTCAACAATCTTCTAATGCTAAGCAAAACATATTTTAATCAAAAATCACAAACAGCACAAAACATTCAAAGCAAAACCTAGTTCAATTCAAGCGCTACAGACTTAACCAAAACCTTCAAAGCATGAAGCCCCAATAAATTTCATGATCAGTTCAATCTTGAAATTGATTATAAAAATCTTCAATGAATGATCAATTATTGTTATTGAAACCTAAAAGAAAGAGAGAAAGAGAAGGTGCAGTGTTTTTTCTTTACCTTGTAGTTACAGGTGAAGCGGTGGGAGAAGAAAGAGAGGGTAAACGAGCTTTTGGGGAAGTGCAGTGATCTTGGACAGAACATGCTTTATGTAAAATACAAGTAAACGAAAGTTTGAATTGAGAAACAAAGAAAGAAAAATCAAATTTAACAATGCAGTACATATTTTTAAAGAGTAGAATAAGATTGTTACGTCAACATGACCAACATATATCATCACTAAATCAAATATTGGAAAATTTCATTCACTTATGATGGAATAAGAGGACAAAAAAGTTAATACTGTCTTATAAACTCATTTGCAATTTTTCTCAATATTATTATTTTTCATTAATATATTCTATTTATTAACTGACCATTTTATTAATTATAATTAATTAATAAGAAGATTTTAATATATATTAATTTTATTATTAAAATTAATATATTTAATTATTTTTTAAAAATTACACATTATTTAAATAGAATATTTTTTATGAGACGGATGGTATAATAAATATTAAAAAAATTAGATCATAATAGTTACTTTTTAGTCTCGTATATAAGAGAATTAAAAAAAAACTCACTAAGAAAAATATTAGAATGCGTTCTTTTTAATTTTATTTATATTTTTTTGCTTAAACATAAAAATGTTAAAAAATATGAATATATTTAGAATAGTAACATATACTATACTATGTATGACTTTTTTTTATATTAAATATCTGTAAAAAAATTTATCGCTAATATTTAAAACCGGTGAGAGTAAATAAAAATATTAAAAGTCAATGAAGTGTTAATCTTACATATCAGAAAATACATGTCTAGCAAAAAGACCACACTGCCCTCCTGCTTCCCCAGTCCTCCACCTGGCTGTCTGCTTCTCCTCCACCTGGTTTTTGTCAACGTGGCTGCTGCTGAGTGTTTTGCCAATGTTTTCTTTCAATTGCTTCATTCTTCATGCCTTGCTTAATATCTTTTGCCACTTTCAACCAATGCGTTGCACTTCAAATCTTCAACTATCCCACAAAGATTGAAAGATGCTTAAGAAAACCCAAATCTACCCTTCTCTTCAAAAAACCCTTTTGCCCTATAACATGACCTTTTTGGTAATTCAATATACTAAAATTCATTGACCAATCAAAACTCATGTTTTGTACACATGACAAACATTGTTTCAAAAATTAAAATCAAACTCCCTCCTTCCCTCACGTCTCTCTCTTTCTCGTCTCCCCATTTCTCTCTTCCCTTCCAAAAAATCAAATCACCCTCTCTTCCCTCTCTCCTCGCTGGTTTTCTTTCCATGAAAAAAAAAATCAAAATCACAAATACCTTAATCGCTGATGGTTAGGGTGCGGCAACGGTGGTGAGGGTGCGGTAACGGTGCTCGCGGTGGTGCGACAACGGTGGTGAGGGTGCAGGGTATGGTTTTCTAACTTTTGTTAATAACTTTAGGGTTTTGTTGATTTTTGAAATTGATAACTATCTTGGTTCTTCAGATTTGCTTGTACTCACTGAATCATTTGCAGGAAATGGCACCTAGAAAGCAAGCCAAAGTTATTCAAGAGTTCCAGAAACAATCGGCACAAATGGATATAACTGTAAGATGTTGTAAATTTCAAAATACTGTTCGTGTTTCCACATCTGATGACACGGATTTTACTGGTCCTGACTCTGTAATTTATGCATACTGAAATGATATCAGATGCCATAGATGATGTCTTGGATGATGATGAAGCTGAAGAGGAGACAGAAGATCTCACAAATCAGGTACTAGGGACTTCCTCACATTGCAGTGATGTTTTTTGTTTGTTTTTTTTTTTTTTAATTTTTAAGCAAATCAAATGCACCTTAAAATACTTTAAAATTTCTGAATGGCTTATAGATAAATTTATAAGGGATGAAGTTAATATTTGAGCAGATGGAGGTAACATTTACCTTTTAAATTGCATAAAAGAATTGATGGAAATTTCATTTGCTTTTCTTTTTGGCAGGTGCTCGATGAAATTGGTGTAGATCTTGCTTCACAAGTTGGAATTAGTTGTTAATAATCTTTGCAGTTCTCTAATCTGTCATAAATCTTTATGTTTTGTGCTCATGTTAATTTCTGTTTTATTTGAACTACTGACAGTTATCAGCAGCTCCAAAAGGGAGACTCAAAACAAAGAATACCGAAAATGTCAGCAGGTATATATCATAGTTTACTTGGACTTATGCATTTGAAGTTCCAAATTCACATCTTTGTTTCTTCTGTGAAACTTCCTTAGTAAACTATGATAATTCTCTGTCGTTTGTTTGACCTTCGACTTTGATGACATTGCAGCTCTGAAGACAAGCAAACTGCTGACAGGACTATTTTTTGTCATTCAAAACCAGCTTCATTGAGCTCCACTGAAAGCTCTGATGGAGGTATGAAAATTTTATTGTAACTTTGAAGGAGGAAATACAACAATAATCTTTTAAAACCAATCAAAGTTTTACAAGAATGTTGATGTATATTTCCTTTATGTATCATTCTAAGAAATTTCTGTATCGGAGTTTATTTTGAATCTGTTGTGGCAATATATTGAATGTGGATAAGCAATGTGCACGTTCGTGAATTAGAAATTGCACATGAGCAACAGTTATGCTGATATGTTGCTTAATTTTATGACCTGCATCTCTGTCTCTCACCCCTGTACATTGCTGTAGCTGGGCATCCAAATATCTTGATGGCTTTGTCAATGTTTACAGTTATATTTGAACTGAGAACCATTTGTGTTGTTCTTTGACGCTTTTCGTTGTTGTTGCTTTCAGCTTGATCTCTTTTCGTATTGGTTACCGACACCGTGTCAGGTATGAGCTTCATCTCTTTTCGTATTGGTCTTTGTGTTATTTTATTTGTTGTTTGACATTTGTTTATATTTGAATTTTATTTCAATGCTTTTATGTTCAGGTAAGGTTGTAAAGTGGAAACATTTGTTTCTTTTGTTCATAATATGGAAACAATTTGGTTTGTTTTTATTTGAGAAGCTCAACTATGCGGTGTATTGTAGTTTATTTGGAACATATTATTATTCTGCTTACCAGCATTGACTTAAGTATAATATGTTGTCTTTTGATTATTTTTTCGGAATGACTTTCATCCCTTAGGTGAAAGTTTAATTTGAATTATTTATTTTACACTATAGAGATTGATAGTTGCAATTTTCAATTGATGCCATTTGATTATAAGAAATGCGAAGTGCTCAGTTGAGTTACAATATAAGAACTAGAAATCCAACTCTGCTTGATCTCTTTTCGTAGTGGTTACCGACACCGTGGAAGTGGTAATAGCAGGATTGATACTAGAAATCCAACTCTGCAAAGTTTCCAATGAATGCTCATGAAGGAAAAATATTGTATTGGGAAGAAAGAAATGCTAAATTGATACTAGCTGTTCTTCTAATTTTCACCTAAGGCAACATAAAACGGTTATCGGAGTCCATAAATTACATTTGTTTAAGTCATATTTTCACTATTTGCTCTTGTGCTGAATTTAAAGAAAATCATTTGCAGGAAATGGCACCTGGAAAGCAAGCCAAAGTTATTCAAGAGTTCCAGAAACAATCGACACAAATGGATATAATTGTAAGATGTTGTAAATTTCAAAGTGGCATAAATTTCAAAATACTGTTTGTGTTTCCACATCTGATGACACGAATTTTAGTGGTCTTGACTCTGTAATTTATGCAGACTGAAATGATGTCAGATGCCATAGATGATGTCTTGGATAATGATGAAGCTGAAGAGGACACGGAACAAAGCTCTGATGCACAAAGTTCAAAAGGTGTCAACAAAGACGGCCCTCCAAAACTTCGGATGTATGGAGTAACATACCTTCGTCTATCGGAAGATTTATTGCAACAATCAAATTTTGACATATTCAAAAAATTTGTGTTAAAGATACATGCAGATCAGGTGAACAGATAAAACTTTTGAACTTGTCTTATGTTTTAATGATCACTTTGCTGCTCCTTAACCCTTTCCTCTCAAATTGTAGGATTACTGTGAAGATCCTCAAGAGTACAATCATGGCATACCACCATTAACGCGATCGGAACCGAATATTCCTGTTGATGTTCTTCTTGAGGCAACTAAGCCACTAGGTGCGGTGTTTCTCACTATTTTTCGACATAATTACGGTTTTGCTATAGCTTATGATTCTGAGCTGGTTTTAGTTTGAATTAACTACACATGAAGATTTTTTCTGATATTTCAGAATGAGATAGCATATTAGATAATTAAGAACTGTAGTCTGCTTTTTACTTGAGTAGAAATTATTCATGAATGAAACACAGAGGCATCTAATCAGTTTTGAACCTTTTCTATTCAGTTATTTTTTGTTTGTTTGGTTATACAGGTTGTAATCTTTTTTGAAGTTTGACATGAGATCATACCAAGAGTTGGATGAGAGCAAGTTAATTCACATCAATGAAAAGTTGGTCATTTTTAAGGACATAATAGCTAAAGAACAACTCAAATCTTGTAGACACAAAGAGGTAATTTTATGTAAATGGTGATTTATGGTTGGAGACAACTCAAATGGTGAGATGGTTTGCTAAGTTGTGGTCTTTCTGACCTTAAAACGAGGTCCAATTATTCAAGAAAAATGACATTTTAAAAAATGTGTTCATATCTGTTGCTACTTTTCCTACCATTCTATATACTGACACATTTTGAAATGTCCATTCAGTCCAATATGTTCATATCTGTTGTTACATTTCTTGTACTTTGCAGATTTTGTTGGAAATCTTATCAGGAGGAAGAGATTTGTTGTATCTGTATAAATTTTGGTGTTTGCATTTGCATCTGTCCTGATGTTATGTAATCTACTATTTTTCTTCATGTCAAGGGAAATCTGGTACTACAAAGCTCCAACTACAGCATAGTCTAGGGAAGGATTGGAACTTGGAACCATTGTGGCACATTGTAATAAGTAGTCTTATTGCTAACCATCAATACTGTAACCAGTGAGACAAGATATAAAGTAAGATCTTAGAACATTTTGTTTAGTAATTATCATATGAGATCAACTATAAGCATTGTTTTGGCTTTTTGAAAATATATTGCACAAGGATTCTAAATCTAATCAATGAACATGGATTTTTGGTTTTCTGTGATCTGAGAATTTTTGGGATATCAGGATTGTTTGATCTTTTCCTTTTCCCTTTTTTCTCCATTGCTTTTCAATGAAGACATTGTTTTGTGTTACAACCCATGGTTTGACATAATACAATTTCATCACTGGTTTTTATGTTGTCATTTCGCAGAAGAACACGTTCTGTATTTGATGTGGCAATCAAAGTTCATCAGAACATTCAAGAAAGGGACATAGAAGTTGGTTGGAATCTCAGAAACTTCATTATGCGATGGCTTGATCGAATGAAACCGTCAGCTCAGATTCATGGTGGGGGTATCAACTAACTTCATTCTGCATCTGTGAGAAAACCAACTTCACCGTGTCTTGGTGGTGTTGCAATGAAAAAAGATAGAAAGTTTTGGAGAAAGAGCATTGTAAGTTATGTTATGTAAGTTTTTCTTAATTCTCTTTGATAAGTTATGTTCTATAAATTTGTTATGATTATTAATTATTACAGAAGCTTATTAATCACTAAAGCTTTAAAAAAACTTCAGTAATAAGCTTAAAAATAAACTTAATTATTAATGTTATATAAGCTTAAAAATATTTTGATTCTTATGTTTTTCTCAAATGCAGATTTTGGTGTTTGTCTCATAAAATATATTAGAGTTAAATGAGAATTATGGAGATGATTCTCATTTTCAATGATTTTGATATATTGGATATGTTTTATGATCATAGGTGGCAAGTAGAAGTCTGTTCCAAAAGGTTGTAAGCCAACAAACCAGGGAGTTACCCAAATGAAGTTTCAGAGAAGCAAGAGGTCATTTGCTGAGGAGCGTGCTGGACGTAAGCTTGGAGGTCTCAGGGTTCTCAATTCCTATTGGGAGGAGTCTTTATTCATTGACAATATTTTTGACTTTTTGAGGAGCACAATGTTTTAGAATACTTAGTTCTTCATGGTGATCATTTGTATCTAATGGATTATGAGAGATTCATGCAAGCACACAGGAAAAGTGATGCTAATATCACAATTGCTGCATTTCCACTAAATATGTATACAAAATTACCTGTAATAAAATATAAAAATTATAATTTAAATAAGTCGTATTAAATTTGTATGACCTCTTGTGACAAAGTACTTCAAGACCATCTATGATTCTTATCTTTCTCCAATGACCATCTATAATTAAAATAAGTCACATTCTGATTAGTGGTTTAGGAGGATCTGATATTCATGATTTCATATCAAGTTTCTTGTCTTGGTTGTACTTCATTTGGTTGCTTACATATTGTTTGGAAAATGGAGTGACACTACCAAAAAGAAAAATAGAATAACTTTATTTGGAGTTGGAACGAAATACGGGACTTCACAAAGATCATGTCTGAGAACCTGTTAAATTCAGGAAATATAACATGTATAAATATTATTTAGTCAAATATAAAATATTTTATGAAGTGATACTGGACACAACCTGTTAGATCAAGACAACAAAGCATGCATAAATATTACAATTCATATGCATTTCAGAATAATTGTTTAGTACAAAATTATTTATATCCCGTGTATTTGTAAAAAGTTTGTCTATTCTAAAATGCTTATTCAAATTCTCACGGGTCACTACCATAAAAATACCTATTTGTTTTTAAGTATTTTTTTTTTTTCAAATTTACATATTCATTTAAATATATTTTATATCATATTAGATAAATTTATCCGTGCGGATGCACATGTATGCTGGATCATTACTATAGTCAAATAATTATTTTTGAAATGATTACTCTTGATATTTTTTAATTCAAACTTTATCAATTATTGTTAATACATGTAAATATGTAATAAAAAAGAGTCACAAATATTTAGATTTTTTATCGAATAATTTAAGATAGAAATCAATTTACCCGTGCGGACGCACGGGTCTTCTACTAGTTTGGCTGATAATATCTCAGCATCCCATGCTGCATTTAATGCACCACTGCTCATAGCCCATTTCCCAACTTCTGCTTTCTTATCCGTTGCAGCTTGGTTTGTAGCATCCTTCTTCTTCATTCCAATACAACGTATTGTTTCCTCTGCTCTTTCTCTTTCTTTTTCTCTTTTACTTCTTTAGTTTCTCTCCATTATGTATCTCTTTCTCTCTGTTAGGTTTTTCATTTTTTCTCACAGCATCTGATTTCCAACGCATTTCCCTGTTCTCCATCTTCGGCCATCATTTTCGTCTACTTCAGTTAGGGTTTCGATTAACTAAGCGATGAATTTTTCCTTCGGTTCTCCACCAGCTATCATCACTGTGAGTAAAAATCAAATTTTTAATGTATTTTTTGTCATTTCACTATTTGGATCTGTTGTTAGTATGTTGTTTGTTTCTTTGTTGCTGATAGTGTATTGAATTTAATGTCGGAGCTGTTCATTTTTTCTCCGATATACGTTGTATGAGTTACTATGTTGTTAGTTTATGGTTTTTGATTTTATGGGTTTTGTTTATACCTTTTGATTTTATGGGGTTCGAAGAAGAATCGTGCTTTTCGAATTTCTTTTTTTATATTTGTGAAATTTTTATGTATATTTATGGATGATGGAAAAAAATGTTACTTTTAGGTTGTATTTATTAACATGCATCCTCTATTTGCTGCAGTAGTCAAGTGTTCGAACATGACAGTGACACCTATGATATCGGTTGAAAATGGGCATCTGGTGGTTCACGGGAAGAGAACAATGAGTGTGAATTTTTCTCTGGTGTTCCCACTTAGCTTTTGATATTGATTTCGTGATGCTCAAAGTCGGAATTTCGTTTCCATTATTTTTGCAGCTTCATGTGACACCAATTTTGATCCAATTTCCAAGAACAACACTTTAATTATTAGATGGTAACCAAATTAATAGGTTTGGATTCGGTTTTTCATTTATGCTAGCAACATTCTGATTCTATTTTGTTATTTGATTCACTGACCACATGTTGCTTAGCAAGACAAGGTCTAAACTTGCTTCGCGAAAGGAAAGACGGATACGAGCATGTTGGCCTTGAGATGGATCTTCCTGTCATTAATCAGTTCTCTATCATTATTGATACTTCTATAAAATGGTAACATGGTCAAACAGTTTCTGATTTGTTGCGAGCTTTTAATTTGTTGGAATGTCAATGTTTTCAATATTCATTTGAACCCTGCAACTTCATTAAATAGTTTGTCCACATGCAGGAAATATGGATTTGAAGCCAGCAATTTTTTAGAGTTATAATTCAGGTGTCCTGGTGAATTTAGTCTCAATTAAGGAGGTGGCCTTCAGTTTTGTGTTTTTGAGGTGCGGTTGTCGGATGCAGCAGTTTTTAGATCCTACTATCTCTTTTGTTTTTTTATTAGTGTTAGGTGTATTCATATTCATCTTTGTAATTCCTTCCCCTGGTACAGATTGCTGCAGAGTTCCTCAATGTGGCTTCGTAACGGTTTCGACTTCAGCAAAAACTTCGAGGTACTTTATTCAACTTATTATAGCATTTGTATGTAACATTATTGATGCTGCTGTGGGATGTGTTGCTTTCTTATGCTATTGTAATAACTTCTCGGAAGGAAGTTGGAAGTTTCCTTGGTTTTCCGGTTTATCGCTTGATGTCTATGAGAATTCTTGCATGTAATGAGGCTCTGAAGTTTTCAACTTCTCAAGAAGTAAGAGGTTGTGTAATTATAAGTTGTTGAGGGATCAATCAAGTGTTATACATGTCATCCATACTCAATATCTCCTTTGTGTTCTGTCTTTTTTTGTAGAAAAGGGATGAAGAATACTTCTTGACATTGGCAGTCAACTAGAAAATTTGAATAAGATAGCTTCTGTTATTGGCAGTCAACTAGAAAATTTGCTGAAGGAGTCCTTAGTTTTATAATAACCAAATTTCATCTTGCTGCAACGTTGTGAGGCACTTGCGTGCTTTTGGTTTGTGGCTGGTGTGACGGCATATGCGTGTAATGACTTTTGCTGCATGTACAGGTACAATTTATTATTTTATGAGGTGCTGTGCAATTTTGTTTCTGGGTGTTCCTAAAAAGTGTTTAAATAATGAAATAGGACAACATAAAATTTCAATAATATTTAACTGAATTGTTACTTTTCACATCAGAAAACAACGCTTTACTTCAAAGGGTAAAAGATTTGGAAAGCCATTATTGACGATCTTCTACCAAAAGGTTTAGGAAAAACATACAAGGTATTAGTTACCCTTTCATCAAAGTTTAGGTGTTCATTTCATTGATTATATTATATTTTATGATTTGAATGAAATTTATAGTACCTACTGTGATTATGAATGTTGTGTAGGCTTTGCTTTCTGACTGTTCAGCAGGAGGTTTAGCCACTTTTCACCATTGTGACAACTTGGCCAAGTATTTGCCAACAAATACTACTCTTAAATGCTTGAGTGATGCAGGTTTTTTCCTTGATGGGTATGTTCATTTAACTTGCTCTATCTTTCACACATTTCAGCAATATATGAATTTTAACATTACTCTATCTGTCACTGTTTGTAATGTTGTTTCATTTTTATCACATAGCCTTGATTCATAGCAATTACTTTTTTACTATGATTTTGTTAGTCAAGTATGATTGTGAATTGACTAAATTGATGTTATGTTGTATATATGAGTATTAGAGCATTTAACTGGTATGTCATTTTAATAGATTTTACACCAGTGCCTGTTATAAGAGCAAGGGAATGCCCAGGGCTCAAACTGAAAGGGATATATTAAGGATGGCCATTGGATTGGCCTTTTCACAATCTTTCAATGTTCATTTGGTAACTTAATTGTACTATCTGTTCGGATTTTGATGTTTTTGTTTGGCAATTTTGGGGTTTGATGGATTCAAATTCAGGGCTTTTTGATATTAGGGATTGGAATAGGTAAGGCAATAATAAACATGGCATGCTGAGGTTTTTCGCTTTTCTTATATTAGCTTTTTAGGTTAAATTATTGTTCCTAATTGTTGATGTTGTTTGTGGAATAGATTAGTTTTGACTTGATTTACTGTTTTTAAATTGATTTGGGTATAAATGAATGTTTGGTTGTTGATTTTGTTTTGGATGAATGTTTGGTGTGACCATGAATTTGTGTCACGATCTTAATGAATTGGAATTTCTGGTTGAATGTTTCACTGGTTTACTGGTTTGGTTGGCTTTTTCTGGTTTGATGATGATGAATTGCTTGAGATGTGATGAATTGTTTATGTAAGGTTTTAATCAATGTTTTTCTGGCGTATTGATTGATTGTGTTCTGATAGTATCTGTGAATGGAATTTGTTGCTTGGTTTAAATGGTTGGAAGCATTCTCCACCAAGTTGTTGTATTTAAATGTTAAAATCAGCTTAAATCCTGGCTTCACCTTCACGCATTAAAACTTGTATGATGAGTGTATAGACTAATTGAGAGCCAACAATTATGTGTAGCTAAATCATTTGGTCGTGGCAGTAGTTGTAATTGAGCTTGAGTAATCATCGTCTTGGATTGGCATGTTAGGTGCATATCTATTCATACCTTTTATTGTCCGCACAGAACTTGAAGAAACGTTTCTTTCTTATTTTTAAAACTTAGCCAAAATCGACTCATAATAGATTGAAGGCGATTAGCTGCACGGTGTATAACTCTAAGCCAAGCCTGGGCGTCAATAACTGATGTAGTTGATTTATATCTATTTTGGAGAATATGCTGGCTTTTGTTTGCAGGAATCATGTCCATTTTAGCGGTCCGGAATTGGTAGTGGATCGTCGTTGGTTGTCGTTGGCTAAGAATTTTGGCGTGCAATAATTCACAGATATCATCTGCTTCTGGTTCTGGTATCGCTGCTGTTGTGCATGGTGTTGATACCGGGAGCGATCAATCAGTCAAAAATGTTGATAAAACATATTGTGCAGAGGAGCCCTGATCAGTTTCTTGAACAATGTTTTTAATATCGATAGGAGTTGTGAGTAAACAACTATTGATTCTTGAAATACTTATTGTGCAGATGAGCCCTGATCAGTTTCAAAACAATGTTTTTACCTTTATGTTTCTGTTACTATGTTGTGTGCAGGTACCGTACGCTGGTCTAAATTTTTCTGTATATGAATCTCTGAAAAATTGGTTGATTCAAACAAAACCACTTGCAGCTGGAACTGTTGGCCAGACAGTGGCATACCCCCTTGATGTCATTCGCAGAAGAATGCAGATGATGGGATGGAAAGGTGCTGCTTCCGTTGTCTCTGGTGATGGGAAGGGGATTCTTGAGTATACTGGCATGGTTGATGCATTCAGTAAGACTATAAAGAATGAGGGATTTGGAGCTTTATACAAGGGCTTAGTCCCTAATTCAGTCAAGGTTAGTTGATCTGATAGGCCATTTGCATAACTAATTACATTTCACGTTCTAATGCTTTATGTTTTAAATCATTCATCTGTGTGAATAGGATAAAGCTTTTCAGTTGTTTAATCTTATCAGTTCTAAGGCTATACTTTCTAAAGATTAAAGTTTGTTTTTTGAAAGGCAAATAAGTATTTCATCCATTATGTTACTTTCCTTCTAAGATGCCTGTGATTATACTAACAATAGATTATGATTTTTTGTTGACTGGGTGCCCACTATTTTGCACAATCACTTGTATTGAGTATTTTTTGTAATGGATAAACCATAAAGAGCAAGTTTTATCCATCATTTAAATGCAAGAAAATGTAGCACATCTATAGATTTCTGGATGAAGTCAGATTTTTCAAATCCATTCTGCTTTCTTTGTAATGGGTTTTGAAAATGGAAGCAGATTCTCTAACTTCCTATCCTCTAACTTTTCCTAACTTTAGGCTTATTTCATAAGAGAGAAGTGAAAAAAGGGTGAAAAAATGGAGGGAAAACAGATGAGAGAGATGATGTTATTAGAGAGAGACAGAGTGAAAGGCAGGGTGCAGTTCCCTCAATAAAGTTAGAGGATCCACACCCTTTGAAAATATTAGCCTGCAAGATATGATTTATTTCCCCAACATTTCTGAGTGGAGTAAATGTTCCTACTCTACATGTGAACCAAAACGTACTGAAGGGAAGTGGAAAATTCCAAAGGAAACAGATAATCAGTATCTTAAAAAGGTATGTAAAAAGAAAATAGTCACCAAAATAAAACAAAACCAACATCTTGTGACTTGTTTTTGAATATTGTTTGCAGTGGTTCAAATCTCAAAAAGGGAAGAAACCAATTAGGATATTGCCTCCGCCACCGTCACGGACTTCTGCTGAAAGTTCAATTTCTGCAGGCCAACATCAATCATCAAACAGTGAAAGTTTGGCAGATTTAAAAGTTGCCATCTGTGGACTCCCTAAAGCTTCTATTGTATACTTTATTTTCTTTTCCCCCCTTAACATCTATAATTAAAGCCGCAACCCCCCAAAATCATTTGAGGAATTGTCATGTATAATTTTGTTTTATAGTATTTAGTATTCATCTTCTATAAGGTAAGGTTCTTTTACAGGATGAATGGAAACACAAAATTGACGGCATAGGTGGAGTATTTCATGCAAAAGTGATGAAAGGTATCTGCTGCACATATCAATATAGATATAATTGTTTTTAAAAAAAATCGACATATACTTATGAGTTTTGCAATCTTATTCTTGAACTCATAACTTACAGATACTAGCTGCTTGGTGGTCAGTGGAGCGCTCAAGGACGAAGCTGAGATGCGGAAGGCAAGGTAGCAAACTCCAATGCCAGTCTCTGGTATTTATGTTTCTTTGATTTTTTTCTATCATCACTGTCTTATAAGAGTTTAATGCATAGGAGGATGAAAGTACCAATAGTCAGAGAGGACTATTTGGTTGACTGTATGGAAAGAAAGAAGAAGCTTCCATTTGATATGTACAAAGTTGAAATGATTGGTGAGACTTCTAGCATGGTCACCATCAAAGTGAAGGGACAAAGTGCTGTTCATGATGCTTCTGGCCTACAGGATTCTGGACACATACTGGAGGAAGGGAAAAGTATATATAATACAACTTTGAATATGTCTGATTTGTCTACTGGTATTAACAGGTTGGTTAATTCCATTTTAGATTTGTTTTCCAACCTTCAGCATAATGTTTTTAACTCTAAATCACGATATAGCAGTTCTATTCCTCGGTGATTGATGAATAAAACTGAACCTAACAGTATGCTACTTTTTCCTTATAAAACTATGTTTAATATAAATCATCAAGTTCTCAAGTGTCCAAAGCTGACATGCTCTATATTCTGGTTTATTTGTCCTTCTAAAGTTGACTATAATTTCCAATTGCAACATTAATTGAGATTATGATACTATATTTGAAATATTATTTCAAACGTACCCAGAATATACTATTGACATCTTTGTTCCTTATATTCCTCAATAAAAGAAAAAACTACAAAAGAAGTATATAACAGCAATGTTTCACTGAAATGTTATATTCTTTTACTAATAAATTAACATTGTATATTATGGCTTAATTGGTTTTGGTTTGAGAATATTTTGGCATATGATTTTGGTTCTTTTCAACAAGAAAAGTTGCACAAGTATGTTTAATGGAAGTTTATTTATGCTGCTTTCTAAATGCTACAATTGCTGTAAAAATATAACATGCCTCAAAAACCTCCTTCACTTTTTGAATAACCGGTGTTAAATTTCAGGAGTTGACAAACAAGTCGCAAAAAAGAGTAAAAGCTATGTAGATAGCAAACTACCCCCTACAGTGAGAGAATTGATGGAGATGCTCTTTAATGTGGAAACATACAGGTCATAGTCAAATGCCCTGTAATTTTATTAGAATATGTCTGATGCAATACTAAATGTTGAGTTTTGTAGAGCTGCAATGATGGAGTTTGAGATCAATATGTCCGAAATGCCTCTTGGGAAACTCAGCAAAAGTAATATCCAAAAGGGTATGTTGACGCAATTATTATTTTATAAGTTTTTACGAGCTACTGTAGTTTCTCATTTTCTTTCATTGGCAGTGTCAATCAATCCCATATTGTCTGGTAGAATATTATATGATGGTAACCACTACCTAATAACATAATAACATTCTGATAATATTTATGAATAAAAGAAATCTAACAATACTCTCCCAAAAGAATTACCGTGTCCGAACATTGCTGTGATAGTCACAACCGGTTCCCAAGTTTGAGTTCTGCCCTTTTACATGTGTGAGTTCATTCATAAAAAATCCATTCAAGTTAAAAGTTTCCGAACATTTGAGAGGACTAACATACAATTCAAATTACTCTGTATTCTTCCATTTTGCCTGTTTGTTTCAATCATAACAACAATTCAAAAGGACTTTGCATCATGGACGGAAGGTTGAAATCTTATTATCACAGCAGTCTTGAAATCACTCCAATTATTATTCAAAAGTAATTTGTTTCAACATTTGGATCAAAAAAATTCTTAATATGGTTATATAGTATTGTTGATGAGATTTGGAGTACCAACAGGAGAAGTTGCCACCAACAGATTCAAGGCTAAGACCTGATCAAAGATGTTTAGAGAATGGAGAATATGAAATGGCCAATTCGGAGAAGTTGAGATTGGAAAAAAGACAAAGACAGGTAAACATATAATTGTTATATTTGAAAATTTGTTAGAAATATTGCATGATGTTGGTTAATATGTTTGTGTCCATTAATTTTCAGGCGAAAAACAGACAAGAGACAGGTTGGAAACCAAGGTGGTTTGCTAAGGGGAAAAACAGTAAGAGTTATCGTTATGTTGGTGGATATTGTTGAGAATCAAGTGTGAGGAAGAAGTCCCACATTGATTAGAAAAGGGAAGATTAAACACTTTATAAGTGGGAGAACCCACACACCAATCACCTTAGGGTTTTGGGTGGATATGTGGTGTGTCTCTCACAAAGGTGTTGCTCCAAATCAAATGAGGTTCCACAATAAGAAATGCTCCCTCGTTGACCCCTCGATTGTTAATTCTAACAGAAATTGGGAGACTAGAGAAAAGGGAACATGGAACAATTGTGTTGATATTTTTGGCCAAATCTCAGTTGATGCTGATCAAGAAATTAACTCAACTTCATAAGTTTTTTCCCTGTGTACATATTCATAATCATATTTGTTATCATTATTTATATGTAGTTGAATTTGTATGAACATGTATGTTAAAGAATTATCACCATGTAATGTATATATGTATATAGATAGACAGATATTGTGTTTTGTTAATTGTTCCTTCCTATATGTATATATTTATATAGACTTCAATAGATATTGTGTTTTGTTAATTGTTCCTTCCTATATGTATATATATATATTCTCAAGTCTTAAACTAATGCTCGATTGCTTGGTTGAATGTCAAATGAGTCATTAA
Organism: Lathyrus tuberosus; assembly: GCA_022829125.1. Lineage (NCBI taxonomy): Eukaryota > Viridiplantae > Streptophyta > Magnoliopsida > Fabales > Fabaceae > Lathyrus > Lathyrus tuberosus. The sequence continues at coordinate 3,639,603 of JALAZF010000179.1, forward strand.
TCTTATTTAAAGTTTGAGTTATAATGTTTCTGTGCACCTAATATACTGTGACATATATGTTTCAATCAAAAACTATTCAATTGCAGAATCTTGCTATAACAATTTCAAATATAAGTATTGTTGGACTTTTCTTAAATGTCGTAGTGAGTTAGGACATAGTGTTGATTGCTAATTGCCATACACAATGATGTAACCACTCCTATTATACTTCATTTGGGTACTGTGAAGCTTCTTAGAGATTTCTCTATATTCTTAGGGTCACTCCTCTAGCTTTAGTATGCTAGGGATTTAGAAGAAGTGTTTTCTGATATTAAGGTTAATGTTTAATAAAAGTTACAAATGCATTCTATGCTAACAGAAGTGTTTTCCATCAAAATTTACAAGGTGGCAAGGAGGTACCAATCCTGCCCACACTAATAACAAAAGACCTACTACTATCTTCAAAAAATGAATCTACACTCTACAGTCTCATCTTAAGCTCAAACTTTATACTCAAAGATATAACACAGTTTAAACATAATGGCAAGGTTTTGATTTTTTGGAGTCACAATGAGATTGACAAATAAGGTGATACTGTGATTTTGTCAAAGTCTTTGTTGAAACTTCGAAATTCGGTAATTCAGCACTAATCCAAATATACAACGATCCTTCCATATATTAACCGAAGGGACGTAATCAGAACTGCTTACTATTATATCAATTCAGAAATGTTGAATTTGCATTATGAGACAGATAATCATCCATTGTGAGTCTCTTAGAATTCTGTGAAGAACTCCTGTAAGTTTTGAGTTTAGCCTTAGTTAATTCTGTCATTACTTTAATTGAATATACTTGGTTTTGTAGTAGCCATTTTATGCTGTTGATTTTGGTGGGTTGGGTTATATTTTTTTGTTTCCCTTTTCTGGTCAAACTACATTGATAGCATACTATTTGCTTTTATAATGTGATGCAACCTTGTGATATTCTCAATGCTTTTATAATGCTTTGTGTTTTGAATACCCGACTCGAAATTAATGAGAGAAATCCGATTTGATTGGGTGCTGGTGCAGAGGCGGGAGGAAGCTACTACCTGCCCGCAAATGAATTTTAAAAGTTGCATATTTGTATTTTTCTTTTGTATAATAACATGTTTTGAGTTGGTATAAATTTTCAAATAACAAATTACAATGCTGGAATATACATTACAGAAAATCAAACGATGCCTGCGAATATTGATTTTTTTAAATATAAATTATATTTTTTGTATTTATTAATTTTTATTAATTCTAATTAAAAAAAATAAAAATAAATCTGCATAACACATCAGTACTCAGGCGATCACATGGGTACTGATATGGGTATCGCATGAAATAAATATTTATAATAATACTTACATAAAATATAGTTATTAATATTAATAATATTTATTTATAAAATTAAAATAATATTTACAAATACTATGTTATTATTTGATATTTATAAAACTAAAGCATTGCGTAAATATTTTTATAAAATATATCAACCGATGTCTGTGGGTATTGATTCTATTTTTTTAAAATATAAATTATATTTTCTTATATTTACTGATTTTTATTAATTGTATTTTTTTCCCAAATTTTAAATAAAAACAAATGCGATATATTATGAAAACAAATATATTCTGAGAACAAATGTGCGCACGGGTATCATTGTACCAAATTCTCTTCATTAATTAAAGTTTATACCATTTAAATAATGATTTAAGAAATATTTTTTTACTATATCCTTATCATTAATTGAGTAATTTATTGGGTAAATAATGATAATTTTTTTATGGAATTCTTTTTTTTTATATATTTCTTATTTTCTATTAAATGTTATTTTGACTAATGCTTTTATGAGCAGTTTTCAAAATTCTCACATTTAAAAATGAATTAATATATAAGAAAGTCTTAATGATTTTTTACTTAAATCTTAATGTTTTAATATCATAAATTTTTTTATTGTTTTAATGTATATGTAAATAAACATTAGATTGAGAGAGATAAATACATTAAATAGTAAAAACATCATTAGACAGGATATTGAATTGTCAAATATTGGAAAATAATAATAATAATAATAAGAAATAAATGCTTTATAATTTTAATTACAACATCAATATTTATATTAATTAGTAAAAGATTAAGGTTTTAAAATTTTTAATATGTACTGTTTATAGAGTTAGAAATTGAATGGATGGATAATCATTTATAATTAATAGGAGATATTGGGTTTCAATTTTTTTTTTAATATGACACTAATTTTAGAGTTTCAAAAGTTCATAACAAAAGAGTTATAAATAATTTTTATTTTTATTAAGTAATAAATAACTAAAATTAAATTTATTATTTTACCTTAAACTTAGAGAGAAAAAAAATCTTTTTTTTTATAAATTACAAAGGTACTGTTGTAGACTTGTAGGTTAATCAGTACCCGGGCGAACACACGGGTACTGATATGAGTATCCCACAAAATAGATATTTGTAATAATATTTACATAAAATATATTTATTTATATTGATGATATTTATTTATTAAATTAAAAAAATATTTACAAATACTATGATATTATTTGATATTTATAAAAGTAAATCATTGCATAAATATTTTTAGAAAAAATATCAAACGATGCCTGCGGGTATTGATTTTTTTTTAAATATAAATTATATTTTTTGTATTTATTAATTTTTATTAATTCTAATTTAAAAAAAATAAAAACAAATCTGCATAACACACACAAAATAAATATTTGTAATAATACTTACATTAAATATATTCATTTATATTAATAATATTTATTTATAAAATTAAAATAATATTTTCAAATATTATGTTATTATTTGATATTTATACAACTAAATCATTGCGTAAATATTTTTATAAAATATACCAACCGATATCTGTGGGTTTTGATTCTATTTATTTAAAATATAATTTTTTTTTATATTTACTAATTTTTATTAATTGTATTTTTTTTCCAAAATTTTAAATAAAAACAAATGCGATCACCGACGGGTACCCGTGTGCACGCACGGGTATCATATTAATTTTTAGTAAATAAGAAATTTACTAATTTTTTTGATATTTTTTTTCCAAATTTTAAATATAAATAAATACATTCTACGAACAAATATTATTTTAAAAAAATACATTATAAAAACAAATACATTCTGATAACAAATACGCGTCACCGACGTACACCTGTGCGAAGGCACGGGTATCATACTAGTTGATTAAGTAGTTAGTAGGAAATTAGGTTGGTGAAAGGAGAATTATTCAAAGCAAGGTTGGCTAACAAAAAGAGGAGTCCAATGAAGTATATAGATAAGATATTTTAATATGAGAGAAAGGAAATATATAAAGGAGAGGAATCAAACTCATGTATGGAAGCAATATGTGTCGGAGTGGATTATTTTAAAAGATAAATTGATAGGTTCAAAAGGTTATAAGTTAACGGACGACAGTATGTTTGGATAACAAAAGTAATGGAATAAAATAAAGTAGAATGAAACGGAGCTAACATTTTTTTATTTCATTTTTATCTTTTACTTAAAAAATATTACGTATTTTATTTCATTTTTATCTTTTACTTCAAAAATATTATACGATTAATGAAAGTGAAATCTTGAAGGATAAAATTCTAATTGTGTTACTAATTTATTCCATTCAATTGATTAGTCAATTTGAATGGAATGAAAAATGAACTATTTATTTCTTTAAGAACATGGTATCATTCCACTAGATTTCATTTCATCAATTCAAATAGACCCTAAAAGAAATGTCTCAAGGAGCCTTAAGAACATTAGAAAGTGTGTTATTGCTTGAACGTGTGAGCAATTAGCTGATAGCCATTGATAAATACCTCCACAATGTTTAGGATTCCAACATGAACAAAACATATATTTACTTGAATAAATTAATACTAATAATCATGATCTTATTTCTTCGTTGACAAATAAAAATATATCAGCTACACTCAGTTCCAACAAAACCGTTCCGTAATGAGCCACTAGATCTCTAATACATTATACATTGTTAGTTGTAACATATGAACATTCCATAACTGGCCATTCTCTACAAAGCTTTCACTATATTTTAGCTCTTTTAACAGAGGAGTTCAACCCATTATTCAACTACAAATATACAACATAATTTTACAGCGACATGACTTGCAGACATCAATGTGAAGAGCTGCAACTTTGGGATAACTTGGCATTTAATTTACAGTAACTCCAAGCATCGGATACATGCATAATTCATAAGCCTGGCGACAAGGCTATCTGGTTCTGGGATGAGAGCAGAAGTCAAGCTGTTCCAAAAGTGAAATGTCAATGACTCACGCAGTATTCTTTCAAGCAAAACATCTTGCTGTGCTTTCTCCGTCTCTGTTGCTGGTGCAACGAAGTATCTGTTTGCAGGTTTATAATTCAGTTAAGGAACGATAGTACGAAGGCAAAACTAAATAAAAACACAAGGCATTGTTACTCTCCAAAGTCCAAATTAGAATTGAATGCCTCCATAAGTATTTCTAATCAACCGACCCTGTCTCGAGTATAATCTTAACCAACTGAGAGAAATGTCAAGTTACCTTGTAATGTCCTGAGAATTGATGGGGAAGAAGATATGAGAGGGTTCCTCGTTCAACTCCAACTGTTTAATAGTTTTGCTCTTTCCTCCTACAGATTTCCGTGCAACCCTTGTCAATAGATCAGCTCCATTCCATCTCAAACTGTTATCGTCATATGTCATATAGAACTCTTCCAAGCACTTCTTTATGAACAGACTGCAAGAAACAAAGAATGGATTTCACATAATGTCCCATATTCTACAAATTAAATTAATCGCATTTTCCCCAGTCAATCTACCATTCAAATTTAAATTGGTTATAAAAAGGCATGGCTGCACACAATTTAAACCAGAACGCTCATAAATTAACCTTAAATTCTTTTACACAATATTTCAAATCGATGCATGTTTGTAAAACTGTAATTGGCCCTATCTAAATTAACCTTAAACCAGAATGCTCACTAATTAGAATTTTATATTCGAAATTAGCAATATCCATTTAATCTCATATTGATGCTATTGAATATAATCTACTTTGAAGCTTTTCTCATGTAGGTAGAAAACTGTTTCTCATGAAAAGTGGTTTTCTTTGTTTCTAAGAGAAGAAATCAAACATCATAGTAGACATAATGTAAATTTAAAATTATCAGCCAATAAGATTTCAGGAAAATGTGGTATGTATAGGTCCCTAATCCCCATACTCATAAGCGGAAAGATACACAGTATAGAAGCTGTCGGAAATATATGCAATTAAATGAGTTTTCTATTTGCCTAGGAAATGGAGAAGATAACGACTCAATCTCAATGGAAATCGTTTCCAACTACATGCCAACTAAGGGTCGTCCCATTAAGTGTGTTTGGTGACATGATCATACCATAGCAACTGCGTGTTATAAAAACAGATAAAAGAAAACAAAGGACAAAAGCAATTCTCTTCAATGATCAATTCGTTATAGAATCATGAATATGAAATTCAAAATTTTCATTTTAATAGCTTCCTTGGAAATCACGTTTACAAAAAGAAAACATTTTGGCACAATAGGAACCACACTAACAATACCTGTGCCTTCCAAAAGCCATCACAGCACCATTCAAAGAACTTCCAGCAGCATAATCCTCTATTCCAACAGAGTTATTAAGGAAAGAAATTGGCTTCAAAACTATGATATCAGAGTCTAGATAGATCCCACCGTACCTGATAAAATAGAAGACAATGTTAATGCATATCCCAATATGTAAACATATGAATAGTACTACTAACGGCGAATTGTGGTAAATAGAAAACCACCATGTGAAATTGCAAATATCGTTACAACAAATAGCGAAATCCATGTAGTGGTTGAAATAAGTCAAGTATATAGAATAAAAAGACATGCTGCATACATCAGGTAGGAGAAACTAGAATAGCAAATGCTAAATCCCTAATAGCAAAACTAGGACAGTGCCAAGGTTTTCATAGCGGATTTATTAAAATCCGCTTTATTACAGCATCGTAGTGTTGCTATTTGACAAGACTACATGTGATATATTCAACTCATACAGCAAAGCTGAAGTAAACACCGCCCATACACAAAATCGGCTTACAATAACAACCAAGCAACCGATATCTACTAATACAAGTCAACACAACAAGGAAAACTTACTTATACAGAGCTGCAAGTCGAATAAGCTCACTGTAATGAGTGGAATAAAACTTTGTCTTTCTCCATTCAAACCAAACAGAAGAAAACACGTTGGCAGGTGTACCCTTCAGGAGTTGGTCAAGATTTGGCATAACAACGGCGACTTTGTAACTGAGAAAACAAAATCCTTATTCCTTAGCAAAAAAAAAAAAGAGCAAATTTAATCAACAAATGCAACTACAATGCAGCAGAACATGAAATTGAAGAAACAACAAAATTTACCCATCCTTGAGAAAGCTATCTTTGAAGAAATCAAGCTCAATTGTCTCCGAGAACACCACAACACATGCATTAGGATGGTGAAATAGCAAACTCTCGAGACCACGCTGATGCCGAACTGTGAACATCCAAGGAGGTGAATTCCACACCATAAAAACCCTCATGACGCATTTACCCTTTCTGAAGAACGAATCCATGAAATCATTGAACGATAACCGCAGTGGCAAACCAGGAAAATAGCCCCAATTATTACCATCGGCATAAATGTGTTGATGATGATTCAAAAACTCAGCAGCATCACTATTATCATTCAAAGTCCTTCGTTCTGTTCCACCTTTCGCAACTGTTACTAATTTACCATTGTTATTAGTGTTCTTATGAGGCGAAAACGAAAACGGAACTCTCTTGAACTCATTGATCCACCATTTATGGAGGATTTTATCACCTCTGGTGAGTGTAGAGACACCGACAGAGTCAGGATCTTGAAGCAGAGGATTGAGCATTGGATTAAAAGCTTCGAAACTGGATTTCAGCATTTTGTCTTTTCTGAGAAACACACCTTTCTTATCGAACCATTCACCCCATACTTCTCTCAAGGAAGATGATTTGAGAAGAAGCAAATCCTCGATTGATTTAATGACTGTGGCTTTGCGTCTGATGTTATCGTCGAGGGGAATGTCGTCAGAGGTGAAGGCGGACTTGGAACGATCTTCTGGAGTGGAGAAAGTGGAGAAAACGGTGAATTCGTCGTCGGTGGTGGTGATGGAGTCTGAGAAAATGGAAGGGGATTTGAAGGATTTTCTAATGGAGGATGTGATGGGATCGAAGAAGTAAGAGGAAGGATTGGTGTGAAGAGATTGGGATTGTTGTTGTTGTTGTTGGTCGAGGTCGATGAAGTCGAGTTCGTCGATGGGATCGGAGGTGGAGAGATCGGAGTCGTCGGTGTCGGAGAGGAGAGTGCGGGGGTTGGAGTGGGAATCTGAGTGGGAGAGAGAAAGACGAGAGTAGAGGAGAGAGACTGAGAGAAGGAGCAGGACGGCGGAGATTACGGCGCAGAGATAGGCGCCGTAAGGAGACCGCCGCCGGGATCGCAGCATTGTTTATTCAAGTCAGCTCGAGAAATGTCTGCTGGAAGTGTCTCCGGTGTTTGGGTTTATTTTTCTGTATTTGGTCCGTTTTAGTCTTCACTCTGACTCTTCTTTCCCACCGGGATATTGCCGCTCTTATGCCAAGTCACTGTTTGATTTTCTTTTTTCACCAGAGTCACAAAGTGGCCTCAGAAATATGACAAATTAAAATAGATTTTAGGCTTAATTAAACATTTAGTCATTTAACTTAATTTATGATTTCAGTTTGATGCTTTAATTAATAAACGTTACATATTAATTAGGGATTGCAAAAAATTTTATACCCGCAGATATCCGCGGATAAAATTCGTCACGGATATGAGACAAATATTTTAATAAATATCTACGAATAAAATAAATAAATATTTAAATACTTGTTTGTTAATGAATATGGATAATATCCATACCCGCGGATATCCATATTTAAACTCTTCATTACTTCATATCTCACTTCAACATTTTTATAGTCTAACCAACTAGTGTCGTCGTTTCTCTGTCAAACCAATGTCTCTCTTCCTACTCCTTTATCGTTCCCTCTTCCATCATAACTCACAATCACAATATCTTTTATTTGTTTGGTTAAAAATGAAATGTATGGATATTATGTTTGGATCTAATTATGTTTTGGTGAATAAGAAGAAAATTAATGCGATGGAATTTTTTTTGTTAAATTAAGGGTATGTTTGGATTGATGGAGTGGAATGGAATAGGATGAAAGAGAATGGTATAAACTTAAATTCCATTGTTTGGATTGATTAAAAAAGGATGGAATGGAGCGGAACCGGATGGAATGCATTCCATCCCATTCCATCACTTTCCATCATTTTTTGTACTCTCCAATTTGGGTGGAATGACAAAACCTCTATGTTCCGTTGTGAAATATCCAAACAATGGAACAACATATTTATTTCATTCCGCTCCGCTCAGTTCCGCTTCGTCCCCTTCCGCTCCGCTCATTTTATAATATCCAAACATAGCCTAAGAGCGAATTGTATCGATGTTATGTGATGCTAAATTTTTGTGTCTTTAAAAGAAGTTAAAAATATTTTTTTCAAAAAATAATTTTCATAAAAAAATATTATCCATGGATATCTGTAAATATCTGCGTATATCGTAAAACCCGCGGATTACCCGCTTAACGGATATCTGCATGGATATGGGACGGATATAAATATCATATTTATCTAACGGGACGGATACTGATATCATAGTATCCGTCCCCATGGATATCCATTTGCATCCCTAGTTTTAATCCTTAAATCTAACTCCGTTAATCAATTGATTCCATTCCGTTAAATTTTAAGTTTAAATTTTTAAGGTGGTACAATATTATTGAGTGTCCATCATAGATCATATATTTTTAAAAGATATAACCATTCGATCAAATTAAAAACCATCATACGGGTGGATATTAAAAATCTATTAAATCAAACCATGAATCACCAACACCTAATATTTTTTGACATTTCAGCATCTTCTCTTTCTTCATCTTCATCCTCACTTTCAATATGTTCATGTCAAAACCCAAAAATTTGTAAAATAAACCCAAACAAATTTGTATCATGCTCCATCTAACAATTAAATGCGAAAAAAGTCTTCATCTAACAATCATAGTCCATCGACACACTTTTTTACCCTCTCTTATACTTCTACAATCTTTCTTCTGCAACACACTCTTATACTTGGTACTTTGTGTCGTTCAAGTCACGGGCCTTAAACTCCATTAATATTTCATGCTAACAATCAAAACAACATCTTTCAGTGCTTACCATATGTTCCCAATTTTGTGATGTCTGCAATTTAGGTTTTTTTACCCTTTTCAACTTAGAAGATAAGGTTTAGGGCATTTTATTTGAAGATTTCTTAATACACCACCCAAGTTTCTTATACACCACGTGAAATTTCTATTTTGCCCCCAGATTCCGGATGTGCACATCCGGACGCACCAAATTTTTAAAAAACGCTGATGCATTCCGGATGTGCACATCCGGAAACATATTATAGCATTATTTTTTTAAATTCCGAATCTGCAGATCCGGAAAAAAGCGTAATTTTTTTTTACAAATCTGTTTTGTCGGCTAGTCGCAAATGTCATCAGAAGTTATAACCCTAGAGTTTGTTATAACTTCTGATGACATTATGCGACTGGTGCACCAGCCACATTACTTATTGAAATGCCGAAGACAACCATTATGTTAACGGAGAGACTCCAACCCTAGAGTTTGTTATAACTTCTGATGACATTACTGCTACTGGTGCACCAGCCACATTACTTATTTAAATGCCGAAGACAACCATTATGTTGACTGAGAGACTCCAACTCTAGAGTTTGTTATAACTTCTGATGACATTACTGCTACTGGTGCACCAGCCACATTACTTATTTAAATGCCGAAGACAACCATTATGTTGACTGAGAGACTCCAACACTAGAGTTTGTTATAACTTCTGATGACATTACTGCTACTTGTGCACCAGCCACATTACTTTTTGAAATGCCGAAGACAACCATTATGTTGACTGAGAGACTCCAACCCTAGAGTTTGTTATAACTTCTGATGACATTACTGCTACTGGTGCACTAGCCACATTACTTATTGAAATGTCGAAGACAACCATTATGTTGACTGAGAGACTCTAACCCTAGAGTTTGTTATAACTTCCGATGACATTACTGCTACAAGTGCACCAGCCACATTACTTATGGCAGCAGAGTCGACACAAAGTTGGTGGCACTCCTATTACCACTTGCAGAACCAGAATCAGAATGTTCTACTTCACTTATGTGCATAATAAGCAGGAGGAACTATGACCCAAAGTTGATATATTAACGTTTGCGACCGACCGACAAAACCGATTTTTAAGAAAAAAAAATTAAGTTACACTTTTTTCCGGATCTGCAGATCCGGTATTTGTTAAAAATAAAGCTATTCCATGCTTCCGGATGTGCACATCCGGAACACATCAGCGTTTTTTGAAAAAGCGGTGCGTCCGGATGTGCACATCCGGAATCTGGGGGCAAAATGGAAATTTCACGTGGTGTATAAGAAACATGGGTGGTGTGTTAAGAAATCCTCTTTTATTTTACTTGATTCTTTGGAGTTTTTTATACCCACACATGGGTTTTCTTTGATAATGTTGTTTAAGTTGGAAAATGTAGTTCAAATTCTTTATAAAATCCCAATTTTTCACTAAGGGGAAAATAATAAAGGGTTGGTTTATGAAACTTGATTCTCTTTGAATTCTTCTTGGGTATAGTGTTTGAGAGATAAAGACTTGATTCTTAAGGTGCTTTTTTTGTTGAAGTCATGGAAAATGGATAGAGTTCTTCAACCTCCTTTTGGTAATTTGCTTTTATTATTTTTTGTATAATCATTTCTTTGAAGAATTTAGTTTATATATATATATATATATATATATATATATATATATATATATATATATATATATATATATATATATATATATATATATATATATATATATATATATGTGTGTGTGTGTGTGTGTGTGTGTGTGTGTTATTGGTCTAATTATTGAGTTTACCTTGCCTAATGTGTTGTTTCGAATGAGGCTTAGAATTATTTATGAGCTTCAGTAATGATTTTTTAGATGGTTGTTATTGTTGTTCTAAGATGAAAGGAAGATTTTAGAGATTGATATTGAATAAACGGGTTGTTATAAGGTATTGATATTTTGATCGGTTGAAATTTGAATGGCATTACTCATTGAACTTTTCTTCAGTTAGTCTTTTATTTTTTACCTTCCCTAATATTTTTGAAATTAATTTTTAGATGCAGTAAGATATAAATTTTTTTGGGTTTATTTTATAATTTATGGGTTTTTATATGAATATGTTCAATGTGAGGATGAAGATGAAGAAAGAGATGAGAGAAGAAGATGAAGAAATGTCAAAAAAAAATTAGGTGTTGGTGATTCATTATTAGATTTAATAAATTTTTAATATTCAACGGTTTGATATTTTTTAATTAGATCGAATGGTTAAATATTTTAAAGAAATATGGTCTATGGTGGACACTAATAAAATTGTATCACTTTAGATATTTAAAGTTAAGATTTAACGGAATGGACTAAATCAATTAACGGAGTTAGATTTAAAGGATTAAAAAGTAACGTTTATTAATTAAGTGACCAAATTAAAATTATAAATTAAGTTAAAGGACTAAATGTCTAATTAAGCCTAAATTTTAAAATTTTATTTAATTTATTTAAGTTTGGAGGGGAACAAAAATATAGACTTTGAAGTTTGAAAAACGAGAAGAATAAAATGATTTATGTAAAGAGGGTTTTGAAATATCTATACCAAAAAAAAAAAGGGTTTTGAAAAATAGTTTTATTCATAATAATTTTTTTTTTAAGTTTTAAAGAATTTAAAAATTGCAGGAAAAAGGGAATAAATGGTTTTGAAGAAATTAGATAAATCGTTGAACATAATTTATTTTGTTATAGTAGTTTTAAAAAAATCAAACATTTTTTTCAAAGTTCTGTCTTCTCCTCAACTCTTAGTTAGGGGTGTTTATGGCATGTCAGTCTGGAAATCTATCAATTCAAATCAAATTAGATTACTAATTACTTTAACTCTTTTGTTTATCAGTATATTCGATTCAATCTGCATAGTTTTAATTTGAGTATTGAATTTGAGTTTTTCAATCCGTAGATCCGCTAACTCAATCTATAAATGTAGAATTAATGATTTGTTATTTTTTTATTATCATTTTAAATAAATAATAAAATTAATAATGTGCCCTAATTTTTAACTAACCACCAATGTTTCTACTAGATTAATACTTCAATAAATTTATGTAATTTTAATATTAAATGTAGTTATTTGTTTAATTTTGACATTATTATTAAGTGTTATGACATTGATGAATTTTATTTGTTTCATTTTGACATTATTATTAAGTGTTATGACACATTGATAAATTTTATTTGATTTTATATGATGTGTTTCATTAAATTCATGTTTAAAAAATGTATTGAATTGTGTCACAAATTTTTAAAATAAAAACAATTATTAAAAAATTATATATTTATTTTATGTACATTCCACGAACTTAATTCAACCCAACTCATAAATAATCAGATTTGTTTGGATCGGTTGGGTTGAAGGATGAACTCAACCCATTAAATTTTGAATCGGTTGGATAACGGGTTAGGGCAAATCTTGTCCAGCCCAACTCATTAAATTTTGAATGGGTTGAATAACGTGTTATGCAAAATCCAGTCCAATCGAACTCGTGCACTACTCTTAACTCGTAAATAAAGGTTAAATCATTTGTCGAGATTGTTGAAAAAATGCAGGGTTCATTATTATTTAAAGTAAATTTATGATTAGTTATCTAATATGAACATCAATCTTCTTCATTTCAAGTGTCAATCTTTTTTAGTCTTTTCTAATTATTTAGAATAAGATTGGGAAACTGGGATCATTTATAATCTCTTGACTAATCATATGAACCAAAATTTTAGAGTCACTCTCGACCACAAGATTTGTGAATCTCTCTTGTCAAACTAGCTCCAAATCATGCGACATTGCTCACATCTCATCCATGAGAACATCGCATCATCTAATTATACTTGCTAAAAATATAATACATGAAAATCTCTTGTTATATAAGGTTGACATAGGTTTTTAGGGTTTTTGTGGTATTGGAGCAAGCTCATGCAGGGATGGTGAAAAGTTTTGTATGTGGTATTTTGTGTAATGAATTAGATATCCTATTTTAAACCTCATAGTATTGTTACACTTAGATTTTTCAGCTACTAGAAAATCAACAGAGGATGTCAATACAAAGGTGTTTACTGTGAAAAAGCATTAATGAAGTGTCTTTAAAAGAACATTAATGATAATTCGTCGACAAGCCTACGACGAAGGGTCGACCGAGTTGTCGACACAGCGAGACATGGTGTGGAGGACTCTCGGGGATAAATTTCTAAAATCCAGATCGTAGGGAAATATGTTCAAAATCTCGAGAAGGACAATTGACAGAAGCCCTCATTCCATCAAAAGGACCACTCGACTAAATATCGTGATATATAAGACTTAGTAAATTTACAAGTCTTAGGTTCTTGATAAGTAGCGTCGACAGCACGTTGGAGCAGTTGTCGTCGAGGGTTCGTAAAGAAGTGGGAAGCAATTACCACTCAACGTGGGTTACAAGCAGATAGCGTCTTAGAAGACATGTAAGCACACTAGTAGAAACTTGAAGGTTGAACATAGAGTAGCCACAGTAGTCCCACAATGATCATAATCGTCGTCGACAATTACTTTGTAAATAGAATAAATAGCATATTCATACATGGGATCAGGGTCGCAAAATTTCATACATACTCTCCATACCACTGTAGTACCCGAGTCAAAGAGCGAAAGAGTTGAGCGAGAAATATGTATGCATCTGCGTCCACCCTTTTTTCTTAGTCTTTTTGCTTCCTTAAACAGAACATGTATTTTTTCTTTTGCTTTGTTTAATGTTATTTATTGCATTTTACTTTATCATTTATCACAGCTTGACTTCATTTGAAGTATTTTGCTACGCTGCATTCAATTCACACGCGTGTGTGTTCACACAAATTATTTGCACAAATTGTTTTGGAGGTTTTTCGAGTTAATCTCATAAACTTTCAAACTCGTGATTGTTTACCAAAAACATCGGTAAATAAGTATTTATAAGAAACCTCTAAGTCTGGACCCTAGGCTCTGAGAGAATAAAATTAGGCTGAACAGTGCCATGAATATATGGCCTCATGGAAAACTATAGAAAGTTGGGATAGGCTGGCATAGAAAGTGTGGGAGGCTGAGGCATACCACGAGGCATGGGACCAAAACAATGTCAAGCACTGTAGGGCCAAGGAATAGGGCAACAATTGGCTTGCCAAGGGCTATTAGAGTTATGGTATTTGCTAGGTGATGAATTGTATGTATTAGCTGAATTCCAAGAGGAATTGTAGGAATTTGCTTGAGGATTTGGAGTGGAAATATTTGGAGGCATGTAGTCTCTTTTAAAACGATGGAAGCAAATGGAAGCATCATCACCAGTCTTATGGCATACCTAACGTTGAACAGAACTGCGTCCAACACATCCTCTTCCCCCATGACCACCACGAGTAAACATATCACATTTCTCTATTGTTTTCATCGGTTTTCTTGTTCTCATAATCATCGGAGTCAGCAGAGACAAATTTGAAATTTGGATAAGTGGTAGAGATAAGCATGGTGGCTGTGTTGATTGAAGGTAGAAAGAGTTTCTTGAATCTTTCAAGACGGGCTTCGTGACCAAGGAGAAGAGTTTCCACTTTTCAATGGAAATGCAACCAAATTTTCCATTGATGAGAGAAATAGTGGCCTCAAATTCTTGAGGGAGTCCTTCAAGAATTACACCTAAGTGTTCACGTAGTGAGATTGACTCGCCTATTGCATGAATTGAAGTTATGATAAAATTAATTTTCAATTCAGAAACACTGCAGCCTTTTAGTCGTGTGTTTATGAGTTCAGGCCTTAATTGACACAGTTTAGCATCAACATGATATTGAAAGTAAGCATGAATTTTATCCCATAGTTACCAAGAATTCTTGCAACTGATAACTCGTCTCAACATCTCCTTAGAGATTGTTGATTAATGCCAAGCAAGTAGAAGTTAATCTTGTTGCTCCCATATTTCAATTTCCTTTGAGATGGATTTCGAATCAGAATATGCAACTGTTGCATACTTTGGAGGAATTTTTGGATTGATCAGAACAAGATGAAGCTTGTAAACTTTAATGTTTGGTTCAACTTGTTGAATCTAGAGAAGATAATTTTCTGCACCTAGTTTCCCTGAAATTACGAAAAACAAAGAATTCAAAGACGAAGAGGCAAATTTGAACGGTGGCGCTTTTGGCGGCTCAACAGTGAGGGAGATTGCACACGGTGGATCAGAGTTGTTGGGCGATGCAACTGGATAGTTGCAAGGCTCAACTGATCCTATGTTAGAGTTTTAAATATTGGTCATGATTCTCTTGGAATCAATGGACAAAATTGAATTGTTATTTCATTGAAAAGTTAGTTACACTAGTTTTGATCTAGATCTAGTTGATGACCTGCTATTGCAGGTAGTTACAATATGTTAAATAATGTTCTAACTGTAACCGACAATTAGTTACAAGGCTATGCTAGTGTACATTAATCCTTCGGTAAGCCCATGTGAGCTTTACTTAATAAATCCCGCAATATTATATATGAGTGACTCCTTTAATAGCATTAAATTCACCCAATAGTGCGAAATTGGATGATGAAATTTTCAAAAAGCCGTTGATAAGCACATAGTGTAGACTGCATGCATAGGCATTCAAATGAGAGCCCTATGCAAGTGTTGTTCATGGTCTCCAAAAATACTATTACAAAGGAATCTATCTTCTTCAATAAGCAGGCATTTGACAATATTTTTGCCAAAGAGGCCAAATGAATAAACATTTCATGGTATTCAAAGAGCTCTTAGTTGATAATATTAAGTTAGTATCACCGATTTATCGTCAAAAGGATATTCTTAAGAAGTATGTAGCCCCCATATTCCAAAAGGAAACTTTTTAATTTCAAAAATAAGAAAATTTGAATCCATCTCTGAAGTAAGAGTGCCTCATTTTTTCAAGAACAGACAGTTATTGGCCGCAAAAGAAACAGTTTTATGTTCTTAAAGCTCCATTTAGTACGGTGTGTACAAATGCAAATACACATCGGATGGAAATGAAGATATGTTGAAACTTCTTAACAGGAAACAAATAATAAACAAACGTGGAAAAAAATTGGACTTTGTTCAGTCTAGATCACTACAATGATTACAATTTACAAGCTGCACTACTCGAAGGGGACATTTTCCCCACTACTGATATATGACAGCCAAATAAGATCAAATAGAAACCACCAAATGGCCGAAGAAACCAACAGAAATCTTAAATTCAGCTGCAACATTTCATGATATTCAAAGAGAACCATTTGTCTATATCTTATCATGTAAAAGGATAGAAGTTTGAAAATAGCAAACTGCCAAGAAGAATATATGCTGCAGAGTATGCCCATACCAGGTATCCCCATCTATGGTACTTTGCAGGGTATGTCATTATATATGAAGCAAACCAATAAAGAGGAGGGCTGGCAGACAAGAAACGAGTTGCCACCTGTTAAATGTGAAATTCACAGTAGTCATAATTAAAATACCTTGGCCATTCTAGAGCAACAAAACAATACTAAAGGAATTGACTAAAGATTTAGTGAGTAGTAAAAGTGGGAAAACAGAAAACGGGGGAATGAAAATGAAAGCTGTATCTACAATTTTTCCGTGTCCAAACAGTGTTGTTAAATGGCAGTCATGGCATGGCAGATTTTTTGACAAGCGCCATAGGAAATTTATGAAGGAATGTCCATAGTGGCAGTGCCATAGGCTGCAATGGCATGTTTATATGGCGGAATTTTGGCTTTCCGCCATTGACAATGCTATCCAAATAATATGGCCATTTTCATTTCCACATTTTCACTTCCCCAATTGAACTCCAACCAAGGGTACCCTCAAGTAAAGTTAGAATATCTAAGCAACATTCAAGACCATGCCTCAAATATATGATTATTTAACGAAAGTTTAAGAAACTCGTCTGTTTCTCATACTAAGTAATATGGTAAACAGAAGCAGAAGTCAGCAAGACAGCTAGCACTAACCTGTACATGCATGACAAGAAAAGCAGTGCCTGCCATGAATCCCAAGTGCAACACAAACGGGAGAACAGATGCAGACAAGTATCCCTGCCCTGCTGCTGGCTCAGACTCTATGGGAACATTAGAAACATTCCCTTTGATTACGTTCTTCCTCCTCATAACATTGAAATGTTCTGTTACGGAGTGAAAAGTGTTACAGTTGCGATAGATTATATATGCAAATGCACAAGATCATAATTCATATGCGCTTGAATGCAATATAGAATAATGTATTAAGATTAAAGTGATGCTTATAAGTGCAAGCAGGCAATGTATTTTTAATTCACAATATTCCACATATGACAATGTACTTAAAAGCAGGCAACAATTGCAGTTTGAGAAATATACCTTCTGTTCTAACAGAGGGTTTCTCCACACTACCAGCTACTTTGAACCTTGAGTGATCCTCCGACAAAAACACAACTCCGCGGCTCTTTTCTTCGATAGTAGTGTCAAAACCCAGCGAGAAAAAGATCTGAGGCCTTGACTTAGCATAATGAACAACTGAGAAAAATGCCAGAGATAGTATTGGAGATGCAAGAAGGAAGTTAGGCAACTGTTTCAGCTGAAAATATCTCAAGAAACCTACACCCCTGGACAACCATAAATTAACAGCATTCGTTGGAACATTTTAATACTTAAACATACAACTATATAGAATACAAAGAAAACGCATCATAAAAGCATTATTTGAAAGAAGAAATTGAACATGAACAAAAAAATGGACATACCAATAATGGCTTTGAATATAATTGTAAAGCAACGGTACCCTTGCCTTGCACCAAGGCCTTATTTCATCAGGAAAACGCCCAACACACATGTTGTAGTAGCCATAAGCTTGGAAGGCTACAAATGGAGCAAATATACATGCACTACGTAAAGCTCCAACAAAAACAATCTGCAGAGCCAACTGGCAAAACAACCTAATCAATCAAGAAATAACGTTTATAATATGGAGTGAGTCATAATGATCAATAATTTTTTTTTTTATCTTTCAAGTAGACGTGGAAATCAATCTTAAAAAATCTGCCTTTACTAGTGAGTGCCTGTGTCAGTTTATAGCGCATCATTAATAAGGCCTAATTAATGGAGAAATTCTAATTGTTCGAGGTCTATTTGCTTTCTACTCTATAATTTACAATATCACACCCAAACCTTCCCTCTTAAGCCAAATTATGAAGAAGCAGATATAGTTCTTCAACTGGAAATAGCTAGCAGACAAGTTTGTTGTAAATATGCAAGTGCTAGAAGCAGTTCATTCAAGTGTCCAGACTCAGAAACAGAAATTAAAGCAGAGAACAGGTACTTTAGCTTAATCCATTACCAATATGAGCACAGTGCTTCGTAGTTCAATTACAATTATAAAATCATTTGAAAAGAATGCCTGAATGCACATGAAAATTTGAAACTAACCTTCCAAAATCATTTCTCATAGACAAACAACACAGCTACTTAATTAAAATGTCATGGATGAACAATGAACAAAGAGGCAATAAACTCACAGTAACATTCTTGTTTTTAAACAGCGCATGATAAGCTTGGTGCATAGTCTGAAAACAGATATAGCCAGCATTGAGCACCCCGTTAGACCTTGCACAACCAGAGAGAGCAAGAAGAAGAACAGCTAAGTTATTTTTTCCGGATACAAAGTAGTACAATCCTCCAAGACTAAGAACAGCATACAAACTCTCTGAGTATCTATATTTCAAACCAAAAAACAAGACCAAAATAATCAATATCCACATCACAAAGCAAAATTTAAATATTACAAATCATAGAGTTAAAGGGGCATGCATTGTCAGTTCAAATTTATTTTATACTAACTAACTACCAATAAGAACTCGCCACTTGACCACTTCATACAATCAATTTCAAAATACACACTTAGCACATGATTGGATTGACTTTTTATGAGTTTGTCTACTGACATAAGCACTTTGAGACTCTTAGAGAAAACTTATGAAAACAGCTTATGACATATCCATAACTTTTTTTAGGCTTATTACCATAAAAAGCTTGTGATTCCAATCACACTTGCATTTATGAAAACTTGTTTTAAGCTTACATAAGCACTTGTAAAACTCTTATATATAGTAAAACACAATAGAATGAGAACATTACATTGATGAGTAAAATATAGAAGCGGGATTAAAGCAGAACAAAACTGTAGCTCGTAATGCAATTTCAGGGTCCTTCAAGATAGCTATAGAAAGTCTGTAGAGGTAACAACAACAATAGAGACAAATCAATTTCAATATAGCATCAATTAACGAAATTCAATGAACTAAAAGAAGAAAATGGAATAGTGACAGTGAGAGTGAGTACCTGTAAAAGTAAAAAGCAGCGAGAACAAACGCGAGATTATTGATTACATAAGCAGAAATCGCGAAGAGAGATCTCTGAGGAAGGAAAGAAAAAAGAGTGGAAGGAGAGAGGAAGGAAACTGTAAGGGGGAGGAAAGGTAAAAAGGCGTAGGATTGTTCATACTCGTAGCCACATTCTGCTACGCGAACAAAGTAAACGGAGTCCCAAACGATGCCGTTTTCGATGGCGGAAGCGATGGGAGAACGGCGGGTGTCGTTTGCGGCGGAGGCGGCGGTGGTGGTGAGGCACGGAGGGTTTAGGGATGCGGAAGTGTCGTATGGGGAAAGTAGAGTTCGGAAGAAGATGATTAGGGTTAATAGAAGGATTCTTGAATATATTGCTGATTTTAATACCAATGTTTCGTGATTATGATGAGGAATTGATGTCTGAACCATTTTGGATTTGAAATTGAGAAAGCAGATCAAATCAATTATGAAGGTCGCAATTTGAATTACTCGAGTCTTTTTTTTTTTTTTAACGGTTTGTTATTCGGCTTTGCGTCCGACTAATATAAAAGGGATCAATTCTACTATTTATTAACGGGGACTCCATTTAAAATCAGAGCAAAGCTCTGAATGAATTGATTCACATAAGAGTTGATTGCACTTAATAACTTTTAAACCAAAGACCTTAAAAAGAGCACACTCTCGAGTCTTTCTTTCCTTATGGACAATGTTGAACATTGAACTACAAATATTTCCACTTTGTTTATCCCCTCCATTGTACAGTAATTACTACTGTATTGAAAAATGAAAAAGTAATCATTTTGAAAGAAAAAAAATACTTCTTCCGATCACAATTATAAGCTAAAATAATTATTTTTACATGTATTAAGAAAGTTAGTTAAGTGTAATTAATTTTCTTGATTTCATGTACAATCAAAATAAAATTTACGATAATATCCTTAGTTTATTTGATGAATCAATTTTTAATATTAAATACTTTTAAATTAAATTAAAGGTATAATAGTAATACAGGTATTAATTAATCTAAAATTTAATAGTTTTTGCTTATAATAATAACCAAGATTTAAAGTGTTTTTTTATTTATAATAATGACCGGAGAAAGTATTTATTAAAACCACCGTTTGAAGAAACGGATAGAGTATTAAAATTAATCTAATCTGATTTTTTGTAGTGTGGACTTTAGTACAAGTGTAAATTATAATCATCATATCTATGATATTTTTTTTATATTAGTATGATTGAAGTAAAAGATTTTTAACAACTTAATGATTAGTAGCGTAGATGCATAAGAAAATTGGAAAAATATTTGCATAAAAATCAACCTAACACATCATTTTACAAATAATCAATCACAATATTTTATCAATTAAAAAATAAAAATAAATTTTCCTCTTCCCTTCATTATTACCACCACCCCATAATTCTAATAGGTGTGTTCCTATGTATTTACTGATGTTTTTTAACAAACAATTAGGGGTGGAAATAGGTTGGGCCGAGCTAGGCTTTGTCAAGCCTGAGTCTGTCCTGCTAAAAAATTCAAAGCCTAAGTCTGGCCTGTAGCCTATCATAGACTTATTTTTAGGCCTAAGCATGGCCTTTTTGAAGGCCTGATTAGCCTACTAGCCTATTTAAAAGCCTACTTCATTTGAACATCTGTAAATAAGAAATTCAACTAATGTTAAATAGACTAACAAGTTAAAAGATCAATGAGATTAAATGTTTGTTTTCATTGTCTCGTTCAAGTTTTCTTATTAGCATAAGTTTGGTAATACTATTTGTTGAAGATAACTTATGAGAAAAACTTATGACAACAACTTATGACATTATTTATAATGTTTTTTCAACTTATTTTCATAAGTTCTTCAAGAGAACTAAGTTTTATTTTCGTATTTTAATTCAAATTACAAAATAGAATATAATAATAATAAATTTATTGATTTTTTCTTAAATAGGCCAGCCTGATAGGCTTAAAAGGCTTTTCTTACGGCCTGTGGCCTAACCTCTTTAGCTAAATAGGCTTATAAAAAAGTCTAGGCCTTTTCTATTTAAGAAAAATCCTGGGCTGGCCTGAGCCTATGTAGGCTAGGTCGTAGGCCCCTGTTAGTTGTTCTGACCTATTCTCACCCCTACAAACAATCACGAGTTTAGTTCACTTAAAAGATTAACTTAAAAAATCTCAAAGACAATTTGTGTAAAGAAAAGTTATAGTGAAAAGTGTGTGTGATTTGTGTTTAAATGTTTGGATAGTGATCAATTGAATGCAAAAGATTTGTCGAAAGTTTAAAAGGTGGATGCATATGCATACTTCTCACAAACAGTTTAACTTTGTAACTTGGGCACTTTGGTTCTATAGAGAATTTACGACCCCGTCTACAATGCATAAGCTTGCATTATATACTATTATAAAGATAACCATCGACAACCGTTAAATCCTATGAATCTGACACATATCTCACTACTTAGGCCTTCATGCTCTAACTCGTGTCCACGCGTCTTCACAGATAAAACTACTGAAAAACCAAGCATCATGCTGATAACTGTCTTGAAAATTGCTTCGAACTTCTCAACTGTCTTTGTCAAAAGTTTCTGACTTATTTCTAACAGAGTTGTCGAGATGTCTTTTTACTTAACTCTTAGTGTAACAATCTAAAACCCGAAACTTATATAAAGAGAATTACTCGACAATTTCAGGTGTCACCTCGATAGCCAATCAACAAAACTCTCAAAAACATTTAACAACATGCAGTGAAATTTAATACAAAAACAACTTCAAATTGAGCTTCTCAAATAAAGTATCAAACTTTAACATCATAATTCGACACCAATTCAAACATAATAAAAAAACGTCTAGTCCCAAATGTTACAAGATCAGATAACGAAACCTCTAAAATACAATACAACGATAAATACATGAACCTAAGCTCCAAGAAGTTATCTTCCACTCACAACAACAAAACTTTACTTGTGATTATCTGCAAGATGTCCATGGTTGACAACATAAAGCAAAAGAGGTGAGAATAAACTTCAAGATAAACGACGTAACGAATGTGATGGTAGATAAATACACAACACATCACACATTCAATACACAAACCACGCCATTTCAATCTTACACCTTTTACATCATTTATATATATATATATATATATATATATATATATATATATATATATATATATATATATATATATATATATATATATATATCCTTTTTGTCCCTAAACTATACTATTGGGTTCAGATTGGTCCCTTAATTTTTTTTCGTGTCAGATTGGTCTCTTAACTCTTAAAATGTGTCATGTTAGTCTTTTTTGTCTAATTAGCGACAAAAAAATTTAAAAATCGGTTGCTAAATTCGTTGCTAATTAAACAAAAAGGACTAACATGACACATTTTAAGAGTTAAGAGACCAATCTGACCCGAAAAAAATTAAGGGACCAATCTGAACCCAATGGTATAGTTAAGGGACCAAAAAGGGTATTTTGTCTATATATATATATATATATATATATATATATATATATGTGTGTGTGTGTGTGTGTGTGTATATATATATAGGCATGCAATGTGACTCATGATATCGATACTATGCATGAGGTACCAATCAACGGTGGTTTTTCATATGAACTGGGTCACAACATCTGAACCCCAAGCACCCTCTCATCTGAGCTCTAGACAAATCACTAGTCCCAACATCTGAACTCGTGACTCACCTATTTCACAACAACGACAACATATGATGTATGCCATACAATAATGCAACGACAATAACACAACGATGATTACAGTCTCACGTCTGACTGTAAATAATCATGCATTTAAACGCATCAACTGTAGTTCTCACTCTGAACTACACATCTCAACAATCATCAGCAAGTAATTACAACAATTCACATAATTATATTTGCACTTTACAACATGTATTCACACCTTGAACAAGCATTCACTTAATAAATCACCAATCATCATAACAATCTCATCATTAATCGATTGAACACAAATCAACATAAACTCAACCATTTCATGCATAATCATTATCAATTCAATAACATGCATTGATTCACAACAAACAGAAACACATAATCTCAAACAATATAGAACATCATTCATTAATCGCCAAAACAACACAATGTCACACAAATTAACTTAAAACAAACCAATTATGCACTATCACCCTCGCTAGGCGACCTACAGCTTGATGAGTGTAATACCCCGTATTTTAATTACTCTGGATAATATTAGTTGTGATCTACTGAGTTCTAGTGTACTCTGAGAAATTATCTGCAAAGATAATTAGAGTAACGGTTGAGCTCAGAGCAAATCTAATTAATATTATCTGACTCTGAGATATTGTAATATTTGGAACTTTAGAGACTTTTTGGGCAATTAGTAGTATTACAATTGATGATGTTTCACTATATCATTCTTTTCCACTCCTTTTTCCACTTAGAAAAAAAGAAAGAAAAAGATAGAAAGAAGTTGGAGAGAAAGAAGGAGAAAGGAAGGAAAAAGGGAAGAAAAAACCTAGAAGAGAGAAAGATCAAGAACATCATCCATTCTTCATCAAATCATCTTCCAATCATCATCATCATCATCATCTAATCAAGGTGGATTTTAGATAGATACCTTAGTTGTAGAATTTCATGAGTTTTAGAGTTAGGTTGAAATTGTGAGAAAATGAGAAATTGTGCTAAAATCATGAATCTAACGGATGAAATGCAATATAAATGATTGTTGTTATGTTTATACTGTGTTTTGATTGTTTTGATAAGAGTTGGATGTGTTTTGGATGGAAAACCCATGGATTGGATGAAGAACAACGCTGCTGGGAAGTTGGGTTTTCCCGGCTTTGCCTAGCGAACCTGGGGCGAGTCCCAGCGAACAAAATTTCGAGGGTTCGCCTAGCGAACCCGGCAGCGAAGGTTAGCGAAGGTTCGCCAACTGCGTTCGCCTAGCGAACTTTATGACTTTTCAGTGCTGGTTGGTTCTGCCTTGCTCCGCTGAGTTGTTCGCGAAGCGAAGGGCGAGGCGAATGTTCGCTAGGGAGTTCGCGAAGCGAACTTTATATCTGTTTTTGTTCTGTTTGTTCATTCGCCAGGAGCTTCGCCTAGCGAAGGCTGGAGCGAATGTTCGCTGGGAAGTTCGCCTAGCGAACATGGCAGATTTTCCCACTTTGTTTCCTTCATAACTTTTTAACCGTGACTCCAATCGGGGCGTTCTTGGTACCGATGGAGAGCTTTGAGAATACTCTAGATAATGGAAGTGGAAAAATACTGGTTTTGATGCCGATTAAATAAATCGGGGAGAACCGTAAATTTACGTACTTTGGGGGTACGTTGAATTATGTGTTTTCATTATGTATTTTATAACTATTTTGACTATGCTCTTATTGTTGAACATGTTTGCGTATGTATGCATGCTAAGTACGAAATAGGTAGAGTGAGGATTATTACCGTAACCAACGTAGGAAAGTGTGGAATGACATAGAATGAATAAACACTAGTATGGAACATGTGTGCTAACCTTGGGGTTATGCTAAGGCGTTATGGCCTTGTGATCGTCGAATGCGATCACGTTTGTGTGTGAGATCACGTAATCGTAACCGGTTATTTTGTGAGTGCGTTTCATAGGTCTCGAGCTCCTCTGAAACATGTGCACAACTACTTGGCAGGTTTGATTCTCGCGTGCAGTACGAATGGTGCTCTGGGAGCGTATGCTTGTGACGGTTAATGGCCCGTGTGAAGTGACGGTTCATAACGGTTAATGGCCCGTAGAACCCGAATCCATTCGTATGTCAAGTAGGTTACCAGGATCCATGACTCGGGTCGACTTCTAGACGTAAAAGCAGACGAGAAAAGGGGATGCCTTGGTGTGGTTACCGATTAGTGATAGTGTGAGTTGATGAACTCATGACATGTTTTCATATAGTGTGTGTGTACTCAAAGTCACCCCCTTCCCTTTTGACTTGAGTTAGGTTTGTTAGAACCTTGTAAAGCCGAGAGGACTATAAGATAGCGAACTCACTGAGATTTGATGTATCTCACCCCACGTTGTTGTTTACATCACAGGTACTACAGGTTCGGCGAAGGGTAAGGACAAAGTGGTTTGACTTTTCCTTACGGATCGTAGCTTTTGAGATGGCATGGCTTCCGCTATGGCGTTTTATTTTAAGATCATTGTATTGATCTAGTTCTTAGTGCATTTTGGGACATCTTGTATATGTTATGCCGTAGACTTTAGAACTTTGTATTTAGGGCATTTAATGTATATAATGTGTTAACTAGGAATTTATGGTATTTCAGTACCAAATACTTTGATTCATGTATAATATATATGCTTTGATGTATGTGTGTTATGTATGGGTGTTATACTGAGCGACCATCACAGAACCCAAAATCTCTCACTCTGAACATCTCATTGGGCGAGACATGCGAGCTCTCGCTAAGCGAAGTTCTTTCTCGTTGGGCAAGATCACTCAGACCAGAAACATCAAAACCATGATTTTCCACTATTAGAGCCCTATCAAAGCTCTGATTTCGACCCTAATCGATCCCAAATGCAGGAAGTTCAATCATATGTGTTAATGCAATATTAAAACACTTAATTAGGCAGAGATTAACATATATTACATTGATTTGATTCAAAATCATCATCACCTTCAACAATTGCAACCCAACTCATAAGAACACCAAATTTTAGAATTTAATCACATAGTTTCACATGAAATTAACATGAAACCAGTACAAGAATTTCACACCACAACATCAATCATAATAGAATCTACATGTATTCATAATAAATAATTCACACATAATCAACAATGACAAAATAGGAGAAAACCTATAGGAATGTGAGGATCCTTATCTACCCTTCATCAATTACACCAATATACAAAGTACTCTCCCCTCCCTTACCCCCTTACCTGATTTTCCTAGCAGCTAATTCAAAATTTGATTAAGGTTGGTGGCTTGAGTTCTTTTCTCTTCAAGCCCTAGCCTATTTTTCTCCAAAAACTCTAACTTTACGTACTCTTCTTCAAAAGCTCAACTAATCCCTTTTTATCTCTAAGAACCTAATTTAACCTTTTACTAATTACACTTTACCCACGCTTCTTATCATTCTTGCCACTTCCCTTATTTCTTCTTAGTTTCCATTTTCCACCCATAACCTTTATTTCTATTTATTTTAATTAATTAAAGACAACTATTAATTCTAATTATTTCTTATTATTCTAATCATTTTACCAACCTAACTGTTCTAGACTGGGTCGTGGTTTCCTACAATCAAATAGGCCCAATCCATACAACTTGAAGAAACCCAATAAAGTCCTAGAGAATGACACATGATTGCCATACGCGAGGCCAAAGGTATGTCGGGCACCTGGCTCCTTGACAGTGTCGAGCATCTGAGGACAAACAGGAAAGGAAGACATCACACCCTGATGAAATAGACCTCCTCGACAGATTAACTTCTCCCCGCGAGAATACTCCTAATCTCGTTGACTCATAGGTCCTCGACAAGCATAGTTCTCCTCCGTTAGGTCATGTCCAGACCACGACCACCATATTTCCTCGACATTGTAGACTCTCCCCCGAGGAGTCTACTAACGGTCTTATCTACACAGATACGTTTCATGTAACCGTCTACTAATGGCATTAAAGGGACGGTTACACTAGGGTGTTGACGACGAGCTGGTCATTATTACTACACGTAAGCCCTAACAGTTACTTGGAACGGGTCACACGCTGGTCCCACCCGTTGCAAGTAACCGTTGGCCACGCGCTGGGGGTCTCCTATAAATACCCTCTCACTTGAGAGGGTCAGGATAGTTAACTTCTTACTCTCACTCAATTTCTCTGTATTTGTTGTGCCCTCAGTGACTTAAGCATCGGAGTGCCCTGCAGGTACAACCCCCCCGCCGTCTTTCATCATCATTAAAGTAGCAACAATTCCAGACGTCGTTGGCCATCTTCAAATTGTCTGATCCAGGTACGATCAGTGGCACCGTCTGTGGGAAATTCATAAGTTTCCCCATTTTCCTCGAGATAAACCAAACTTTCCTCATTCAACTACCAGCAATGGCCAACCCGTCGGTGAATCAAGCTATAAACAATGTCATTACACAACTTGGTGGTAACACCCATGGCGACAACAATGCTCTTCTGCTTGTCGTGGAGAATGATGTCAGAGATGGAATCACCGCTTCCCCATCTTCCGATGAGGTAGAATACGAGACTGCTCAACAAGATGGACAAGAAGCAATCTTCCAGCCCACCTACCATCCTATGGATCCACCACCAAATGCAGATCCAAACACTGCTGCCTTATTTGCGTTGATCTATCAGACCAATCAAATGATCTTCAACCAAAGCTTACGGATCGAGAAGCTAGAAAAAGTCCGTGGTTGAACTTCCCCACGAAAACACCGACCACCTCCTTATCCCGGACATTCACAATCTCCAGTGGAATCTCGCAGCCCCTCCCCAGTAAATAGAGGTCGCAGGCCACGTTTGGAGCGTAACCAGACCGAGCATCCGCAGAAGCGTCCTCGCTCCCCGCCACCAAAAGGGCCCACTCGTCCCTTGAAGACTAAGAAGAGTAAGCCTGATGTCGAGGAGCCAAGAGGCCGTCATAAGGAAAACTCTCCTAGACGTCACTATATTCGTGGTCATAATTCTCCTTATGTATCCCCGGGAGGCAGCGATGATGACGACTACCGGACTCCTCTATCCAGACAAATAATGGAAGCTTCTATTCCTAAAGGCTTGGAGAGACCTCCATCCTTGGGGACTTACGATGGAACATCTGATCCGGACGACCATGTCGAGAGCTTCGAGGCTCTTCTCGACTTTAGAAACGTCTCCGGCGCTATCAAATGTCGATTATTCCCTACGACTCTTCGGAAAGGGGCCATGGCTTGGTATAAAAACCTGGCACCTGAACCAATAGCGTCGCGGAAAGCTCTGAGGGAACGTTTCAGGAAGCATTTTACAGCTTCTCGAAGATATCCAAAAACTATATCCTCCTTGGAGGCCATCTTCCAAGAAAAGAAAGAATCTCTCTGGAGCTACATAGAGAGATTCAACAAAGAAGCGGTCGAGGTCCATACGACCGACCATATAAAATTATATCTCATCATCAAAGGACTGCGGGTTGGTTCCAAGTTCGCAGAATCTGTCGGATTACACCGTCCTCGCAGCTTCGAAGGTTTCCTCGAACGAGCTCAAGCACACATTGAGTTCGAGGAAGCAGAAGCAACCCAGATTACCCTTGATTTAAGAAGCAGAGAAGGCCCCCGCGGCTGGAACAGGAAAGACTCCCCTACACCTAGGCGAGGAGAGGATAGGCGAAGAGAAGATTCCCCTCCAAGGTGAACGACTTGCTCGACCATGGAATGCTGGGAAGCTTAAACAATATTACAGTTAAACACTGCATGTAACTATACAAAAGTTGCCGTTACAGGGAGCGTGCCATGGTACAGGCACGACACCTCTATACGCTAACGAAGGTCAAAAGTCACGTTGTGTGTGCGTTGGACTTTTGGCCCGGCGAGGAGTACTCTATCGAGCTCCGTCGTCGACGTACCTTGTAGGCAGAACACCCAGCTCACGATGGGAAGTTCACACCATGAAACTAAGACCTCGATCGACCTCTTAGTTTCGTTAAAGGTTGGGGTACAACCCCTGACCGCTCGACCAGCTCTCTTCGCAATCGAGGATCACTAGAGTCGAGCAAACTCCCAAGTATCCAGCAATTTCAAAATAACTTAGATAAAAATAAGTAAAATACCACACACATAACAGATAAAGAGGCAAAATAGAAATATTAAGTCGGGCAAGATATCAATGCCAGACGTCATGATAATCATGGAAATTTCGACTATGCCGATATCCTCCTCGGATCATCCCTTGGCATTTCCCCGACACGATTATTGACCCTCAAGTCATTACTCTGATACCTCAAAGCAATGACTTGGGAGGGGCTCCTGTTCTGGACTGGGCCGTGGTTTCCTACAATCAAACAGGCCCAATCCATACAACTTGAAGAAGCCCAATAAAGTCCTAGAGAATGACACATGACTGCCATACGCGAGGCCAAAGGTATGTCGGGCACCTGGCTCCTTGACAGTGTCGAGCATCTGAGGACAAACAGGAAAGGAAGACATCACACCCTGATGAAATGGACCTCCTCGACAGATTAACTTCTCCCCGCGAGAATACTCCTAATCTCGTTGACTCATAGGTCCTCGACAAGCATAATTCTCCTCCGTTAGGTCATGTCCAGACCACGACCACCATATTTCCTCGACATTGTAGACTCCCCCCCGAGGAGTCTACTAACGGTCTTATCTACACAGATACGTTTCATGTAACCGTCTACTAATGGAATTAAAGGGACGGTTACACTAGGGTGTTGACCACGAGCTAGTCATTATTACTACACGTAAGCCCTAGCAGTTACTTGGAACGGGTCACACGCGGGTCCCACCCGTTGCAAGTAACCGTTGGCCACGCGCTGGGGGTCTCCTATAAATACCCTCTCACTTGAGAGGGCCAGGATAGTTAACTTCTTACTCTCACTCAATTTCTCTGTATTTGCTGTGCCCTCACTGACTTAAGCATCGGAGTGCCCTGCAGGTACAACCCCTCCGCCGTCTTTCATCATCATTAAAGTAGCAATAATTCCAGATGTCGTTGGCCATCTTCAAACTGTCTGATCCAGGTACGATCACTAACAATACTCTCACTACACCCCTACCATATTCCACATACATATAAAACTCATAATATATTTAATTAAAAGTGCATCACATACTAAATTAAATAAAAACACAAACACTGCTACAAAATATACCTTTGATAACACTAACTTATAACAGTCTGGCAATTAACCGTGGTAATACCTCATTTTTTGACACGTTTTATTTTTTTATATTTACGAAAAGACATTGCACTACGGTCAAAACAATTTACTGTGATTATACATCCATGGAGTGACAGAGTTCAAATCTCTGCTACAACAATTTTCTATTTTTTTCGTTACAATAAGTGTTGTTCTTATAATATGATATACATATTAAAATTAAAATACCTATCACCACGGTTGTTAATGTCATCTGTTGTGAAAGGCATTGCATTTCATCACGGTTTTGAATACGACCGTGGTAAAATTGTTTATCCATATATAAGTGAATTAACTCTCGCTTCTTTACATTATTGTCGTATCTCTTACAGCAAAACCCTTGCGCACATTTTCTCTCTTCTTCTTCTTCAATAGCTTTCATATTCTACATTATAGCCTCAATTTTGTTCTTTATATATAAAAGTATTCTTCTTCTTCCTTATTCTCTCATTTTTGTGTATGTTGTTGTTATGTTTCACATGATTTTCACATGATTTTCTTCTTGTTTGAGAGTTTCTGGTGTTTTTTGTTGTATGTTGTTGTTTTTATTGTTATTGATAAATGTAGATAAAGGTTTGTTGACACGATTTTCATATTATTTACTTCGGTTTCACATGTTTTGTTGTTGCTTGTTATTTTTGACAAATCTTTTTTCATATTCTCTCTTCTTTGTGTATGTTGTTGGTATGTTGATGTTATTGTTATATATGTTGATAATTTTTGTTGGATTACAATGTCATGCTAGTTTATGTTAGTTATGTTGATGTTATTGTTATGTATGTTGATAAAGGTATGTATGTTGTTGATAAATGTTGTTGTAAGTTGTTTTGTGTTGTTTGTTAATAAATGGGTTTTCATGTGCAGCTAGCAAGTGGTTATGGTTCTTTACTTATCACTAATGCAACTGGTTGTGTGAACATGGATGTAAGAGAGTTGCTAACTCGTGTTCTCTGTGGAAATATTATATGAATTTTTCATATAATATTCTCATAGTTAACACATGTTTTCTACTCTCCCTTCTACTTTATCCTCTTCATAGCTTCCAAGAACGATTAGTTATTATTAGAGTTTGACCTAACACAACCTTACAAAACCGGTTGGTAAGGTGAGGGGTGTCACTCTATATAAACTATTTCATTGCTCTATCTCCAACCAATGTGGGACTTTAGGATCTTCCAAACACACCCCTTTACGCCCAACACTCTTTTTGGTCTTGGTGCATGGATTTAAACGGTGGGTTGCCCAATGTCCGATCAATAGACTATGATACCATATTAGAGTTTGGCCTAACACAACCTTACAAAACCGGTTGGTAAGGTGAGGGGTGTCACTCTATATAAACTATTTCATTGCTCTATCTCCAACCAATGTGGGACTTTAGGATCTTCCTAACAGTTATCAAGTTCTCCCAATCTATGTTAATTAATTGATGTTTTTGTTGATAAATGTTGTTAGTAAGTTTGTTATATCATATGTGATTGCTTGTTTCACTAATCCCTCAATGAACTTGCACTCATTTAAATATATTTTTGAGATAATAATTAGAAAAAATTAAATTATTCTTGAAAATCAACTTAGATATTCCAATGTTTTTCGAATTGCATGCATCTTGTAATTCATGATTTCCTCTTTAGCCTATAGAACTTGATTCAATGCCACAAATTCTTCAAAACAATGATGATATATGAATGTCATTCTGAGTCTTTCACACAAAACTTGATGTTTGCATAATAAACTAGAAAAAAAAAGGAAATTAAATTTTGCGTGAAAGACTTAGAAGACATCCATTCATCATCATTACTTTAAATAATTAGTGATTGAATCAAATTATATGGGTTAATGAGGAAATCATGAATTACAAGATGTATGCAAGTCAAAAGATATTGGATCGTTTAAGTTGTTTTCAAGATAATTTAATTTTTCTAATTATTATCTCAAAAATATATTTGAATGGTTTATATGGTTATTGAGAGACATGGAGAAACAAGCAATTCCATATTTTATGATAAACTTTTACACATACCACCACAGATGGAACATATGACCATGGTCAAATGTTATTTTTTATGCACTTTAAATTGGTTGCAGTTGGGTATCGAACCCATGACCTTATATTTATGACAATGGTTGTTTAAGTCGGTCGTTGTGATAGGTAGCGTGCTACATAGTTTATCACAACAGTTGCACGCCCGTGGTTGAAAACAACGAACTTACAACCACACCCTCCTTCATCACGGTTGGTCAGGCGTGATGGTATCCCTTTTCCAACCACGGTGAAAGGATTTCTCTGTGGTAGTGGAATAATTTAATTAAATAGATTAATCAAACTTCGAGGTGTTACAACTTTCCCCCTCTCAGAGAATTTTTGCCCTAGAAAATTACTTGAAGGAAATAGAGTCGGATACGACTCCTCCATCTGACTCTCCATCTCCCACGTCATACTTCGACCAGCAAGTCCTCCCCACACCACCTTCACCAGCGCAATCTCCTTACTTTTCAAGTGCTTCACTTCATGATCCTCTACTCTCAAGGGGGATGTCTCAATGATCAAGTTCTCTCTAACTTGCATATCATCCACTCGAATTACATGAGATGAATTGGAATATACTTCTTCAACTGAGACACACGAAAGACATCATGAAGATTTGAAAGAAATAGCGGTAAAGCAACTCTATATGCTACTTCTCTTACTCGTTTCATAATCTGATAAGGACCAATAAAACGTGGTGTGAGCTTTCGAGATTTCAAGGCACGACAAACACCTATCACCAGAGTGACTCGCGGGAACACATGATCTCCTTCTTGGATCTCAAGTGTTTTCCTCCTCTTATCATGATAACTCTTCTGGTGCCTCTGCGAAGTTTTCATCTTCTCTTGGATCATCTTGATCTTCTTGGTAGTCTGCTGAACAATCTATGGTCCAAGCACAAAACTTTCACCATAATCATACCAACACAAAGGTGTCCTACAACTCCTACCATAAAATGCCTCAAACATTGTCATTCTAATACTAGAATGGAAACCATTACTGTAGGTGAATTCAACCAATGGTAAGTAACTGTCCTAGTTACCTCCCTGCTCCAAAACATAAGCTCTTAGCAAATCCTCCAACGACTAAATAGTCCTCTCTGTCTGACCGTCTGTTTACGGGTGATAAGCAGAAATCAACTTCATCTTAGTGCCCACGGCTTCCTGCAAACTCCCCAGAACCTCGATTTGAATCTCAGATATCTATGAGAAATAATACTCAAAGGAATATCATGCAAGCTAACAACCTTCTCAATATACATTTCAGCCAACTTCTGCAATGAATAACTTATCTTAATCAAAATGAAATGAACCGATTTAGTAAGTATATCCGCTATAACCCCGACTAAATCATCCTCTTTATAAGTCTTAGGCAAACTCATCACAAAATCCATGGAAATACCATCCCACTTCAATTCAGGAATATCTAATGGTTGCATCTAACCTAACTATTTCTGATGTTCAATCATCGACTTCTGGCAAGTTAAACACGCATAAAAGAAATCAGCTATATACTTCTTTATTCCTGGCCACCAAAACATTTTCTTCAAGTCTTGATACATCTTGGTAGCATCAGGATGAATGCTCAAACCACTCCTATGACCTTCTTCAAGAATACTCTTCTTAAGCTCTAGCGCATCAGGTACACAAACTCTAATATGGAAATGCATAACATCATTCTCATCTATTCTAAAATCACCTCCTTTACCATGATTAATTAACATTAGCCGGTCAATCAATCCCAAATTGACTTTCTGACCTTCTTGATATCTTCAAGAATACCACTAGTCAGCTTCAACATACCCAGCTTCACAGTGTTATAAATCATCTCACACACCAAACTAAGATCTTGAAATTGTTCAATCAAATCCAATTCTTGAACCATCAATTTTGACACATGCAAGAACTTCCTACTTAGCACATATGCTACAAAATCGACTTTACCAAGATGGTAACTCAAACCAAAATCATAATCCTTCAGAAATTTGAGCCACCTCCTCTGCCTCATATTTAATTATTTATGATTAAACAAGTATTCAAACTCATATGGTTACTAACACTTCAAACAAGAATAGCCTCGACATCATCCTTCAGCTTCTAAATAGCTACTCCTCTACCTACTCGTCTGTACCCCAAAAAGGAACAAAGAACCACACAAACAAACAAAGGGGGTGAGAATATGCTCAAAATATATAATGGTTCAAAAGTATGCAAGGGTAGTCTGAGCAAACATCAACAATCACATAACTCATTCACAATATTTAACACAATTCATTCACATGAACCACATAAGTATTCTTAACCACCAATATCAAAATAATCATTCAATTACATATGCAAACAATGGATGAAATGTACTCAACACCAAGACTCTACATGCATGCTGAAGCAATATAAACAACACAACTCCATCTCGCTCCTGAATTCCCTCCATACAACCAGAGCACACCAATTAACTACTAGTACCTTTAATAACGCTTCACTGATTCCCAACTGGAACTAGTTACTTTATCCTGAATGCTCACCATCAGACCAGAGCACACTAAAATTAGACCGAAGCTCGTACACCATGATGCATGATCTTTAACAACATGCAATATCACCAAAATTATCACCACACAATTACCACAATCATGCAAAAAGTTATTCTCAATACATAACAACTGATTAATTCTACAATAATTAATAAATAAAACCAAAATACCTCAAATCAGTGGTCAAACAGTAGCATAATCACAACACAACTTCAAAAATCAGAACCGACAACTTGATTCCATGCAACTGAGCAAATGACACTCTTTTTGGCAGCATGACGGACTGCCCGTCACCTAGGTGACACCCGTCAGCTGTCCACAACACCTTGTACATCATCTCTATGACTCTCGCCCCATAAAATTGGTTTTGGGACCATGACAGTTTACCCGTCAGGCAGATGACGCTAGTCAGCGCCTCAAAGGCCATGACGACCTAATCTTCATGAGGGCGACGCTCCTCACCCTAAACTAGAAGGTATGAACTGCGTTTTTGTCATGGAGTTCAGTCCAGAACTCTAATTTTCCCTTCCAAACGCTCTAATCGATCAACAACATTAGTGAAAACAATATCTAACATCAAAACATCATTTATCTACTAATTAGCATGCCTTTTATTCGATTAATCATGGTTTCTATATGGCTTATTCATCAAAATCAAAACACACCTATAAACATCAAATCATACCACCTCCATTAACAAGAACACAATTTCCATGATAAATCAGTACATGAAATTCACACAATACAACACATTTTTTATGGTATCACAAAAATCAATTCATGTTCATCAATCATTCATCAAAAAGGAAAAATTAGGAAAAAAAACATAATAGGATTAAGTCCTTCCCTCTACCCAATCATGCATTCTACACCATATTTGGAGTAATCCCCCCTTACCTTGGATTGATTGTAAAATTCAGAATTGAATCAAAGTTCTTATCTCCTCTTCAAGCCCTAGCATTGCCTTGCCTCTTTTCTTCAAATTTTGTTTTTCACGTACTATCTGTTATACCCCAAATTTTGACAACCAAGATTTCCAATCATTGTTCAAATCATCACCATAATATGGATGTACCATCATACCTCATCAATCTCCTCAAGGATTGTTGAGCATTCACTACAATCAAGAATCAGGGTTTTTGAGCCCTCTCAGAACACTTAGACAAAGGATCGATCAAGAAATGACACGATCTTCAACTTGTCTAACCTCTTAAAAAATCCACAAAGGATCAAGAGGACCCTCACATCAAAAATCAAGCACACAGTTGTGATATTCCAAGTGTTTTGAGCCTCGAAACACCCGATGTCGCCAAATTAGGGTTTTGGATGACTGGGACCTCCAGAGTGAGATTTTCATAAGAGGATGAGCCAAGACTTCAACATGTGACTCAATATGCTCAAAATAACCCTAGGGATCCATTTGCAAACCTAAAATACCCTCAGAGGATGCATTCCCCAAAAGTCGAGAATTAGGGATTTTACGCGTCGAACCGCTCCGGAGCTAAAAGTCAAAACATGATTTTTTTTTTGGCAAAAATGATCCTTATGACTCACATTTTCATAAAATATGACTTATAATGTCATTTGAACAAGAATTGATCAAGAAACCAAGATAACTTGTAAAAGGGGTAATCTGGAAAAATTGAAAAAATTTCTAAGTTACTAAATTTGAATGATTTTGGTACCAACTTCCAAGGATCATAACTTATGATCCAAGCAGCCATTTTGAGTGATCCAAAGCCTGATTTGTAGGTCTTCCTACACTTTACAAAAGCTTCAACTACATAAAACTCCAATTCTTCATGGATTTTAAGTTATGGAGTGATCAAAATGACAAAAATGAAGAAAATGACACTTTTTCAACACTTAGTGAAAATTTGCCTAAGTTACCAGCCTTGAACATCAAAGTTCATGGGGTTTTTTCAGTTGGATTCAAATAGTTTCAAGACCAACTATGATCACATATAGATTGTATCATATGAGGGCTTTCTAAAAAGCACAAGAGCCTCCCATAACTCAACTTGAGCAAGGAGATATGATCCCCTCAAAACCACAGTTTCAAACTGTCTTGTGCAAGACAGAATTTGGCATTTTTGCTCGAATTGGCAAAATTGGAAAAATTCAAGCATGGTTATCCATCTGCACACCTCAAGGGGGAACAACCAAGGGACAAACACTGATCCACCAGCCTCACAAGTCCATGGATTTATGTTTAGGCATGACACTCCTAAAATTCAAGATGCTTCAAATGGTCAATTTTGTTTCCAAGCATTTAACTGATGCATAGAAGTGGAATTCATCAAGACAATGTTATCCAAGTTCAGTCAAGCATTATCCTTGCCACAGAAGACTCATAGCCTGTGTTCTAACCTCAAGTCAATGGCTAGAGGAGACTTGAGATTCCAATGGATCAACATTTACCACAGACCTGCTGTAGTTGCCATTCACTATTGCAGCCAAAACTAACTTGCTCTACTATAAATAGAGCTCATTTGTAATTAGTTTGAGTACACCAAAGCACCCAAACTGATGCTTTACTTAGAATCTCCCTTTCACTCTAACTTTGCCTTCTAACTCAAGTCACTATCGGGTTTTGACATTGAGAGTGATTCCAACCAAACCAATCACACACACACCTCATAAACATCATATGTAAGTGATCTAAACACTAACACAACATCTGGAACATCAAATTCATCAAATCACCAGCCAATTGCTCAAGTTCTTTACATAGTTGCAGTTGAGGTACCACAACCAGTTCCAGCTCATTTCAATCCACTCCAAGCATTCAAACACACTCCTTGGCACCTAAGGAAGCTGTCCAGATCATTGGAACCTATCTGCAACACCTCCATCATCAAACTCGATCACCAACTGCAAAAGGTATGCCTGAACCCTTTAAACTCTATGATCCATGCATCATGAATAACTTTTTGAGTTACCATCTTATTTATGCATGTATGTAGAGTGATAACCCTCAATCAATTGCCATGAATCAATCGTGTATAGAATTTCATTGTGTTCATGCTGAAATTAGGGTTCTTGAGGTTTTCCATTTATTTCTTCCTACATACTTAATATAAATGCAATTAATCTATATGGTTGTAATCCTTGTTAAAAAATGAACAAGATTGGTACTTGAATCGTGAAAAACCATTGAGTAATCATGGAGAAAAGTGAGAAAACACAAATCAGCAGAAAACAGGGTCACGCGTGTTCTTCATTTGACCGTTGGCGCCCTTTTTCAAATTTTTAAATATTTGAATTTTTGTTATTTTGTTTAATTGATTCAAAAATTAATTTCTCTCTGAATATTTGTGTTTTTGAATTGATTCTTTTTCTCAAAATTCACAAAAATGTTTAAATATTTTATTTTACAAAAAAATCCAATTTATATTATTTATTTAATATAGTTAGAATTTTTGTAATTAATTTCATTTTTATTGTTTTAAACATTTAAAAAATGAAATTCTCACTTTGATTTTACATTCCAAATGATTTTCAAACTTTCGTGTCATCAAACATGATTTTTCAAAATATTTTTTAAAGTATACAATTTGTTTTTGAATATATTCGATATTTTTATATCATTTATTATTTAAATTTCATTTTGAAAAATGATATTTTAATGGGTTAATAGTCATTTACCCCCTGCAATATTGGCGAGTTTTGATTTACCCCCTTTAAAAAAATAATTATGGATTACCCCCTGAAATTTTGGGGAACCCCCCTAAGCGTGTAAAAACCAGGGGGGTAAATAACAAAAAATATTTTATAGGGGGGTAATTTTTCTACCTAGGGGGCAAAAGACTTATAATTTTAAAATTTCAGGGGGTAATCCAAAATTATTTTTTTAAAGGGGGTAAATCAAAAGTCGCCTATATTGCAGGGGGGTAAATGACTATTAACCCTATTTTAATTTAAAATTAGGGTTTCCTCTTGATTTTAAATTTTAATCACTTTGGGCCTCTAATACAGTATAAGTCTCATCCCTTGTTGTACAGAAAACCTTTTGGGCCTCAGTCATTATATAAGTTCCTCTGCGATTCTTAAAACGATGGTGCAATCACTGTCATTCTTTGGGCCTACCCTTGTGTTGTAAGTCCCATTTCTTTTCTTTTTCAAACACTTTGGGCCTTTAATAGAGTGTAAAATCCATCCCTTGTAAATAAATAAATTTTGGGCCTCAGTCATTGTATAAGTCCCAATATAGTTGTTGTACCCCAAATTTTACCTCTTAGATGTCATAACATCTTGCATAGACATTTAGGATCAATCATATATGCACTGTTCAACTAACCCATATCTTGCAGTTTATTTTTCTTATGTTTGGAATTAGGGTTTACACACAGAAATTCAAGGCCTCCTAAGGTATCCTCTGTCTCCATACAATCATCACAAAGACTCACTAGTTGTTTGGAACCAAGATCTCAAGACTTTGAATCAAGTCAAGTCAACAAAAGATCACCAGACCCAAGCTGTGGAATTAGGGTTTTAACCTAAGGAATCACTGAAGAATTTTGTCATGTTAGGTCAAGTTCTGCTTGGTTCATCAACCATTTGAGTTACCTACATCCAAGAGGTCTCACTCAACAAGAATTCAAGGTCATCTGGCTCTCATCATGATTAGTTTGAGCCACAGTTTCACCCTGTCTCCAAATTAGGGTTTCTGTTAAGACAAGTGGATCATTGCCTTTGATTTTGATCAAGAGATGCTCTCAAGCCTTAGGACTTGACTCCATGAGATACTAGACATCCCTATGGCCCATCTATGAGCTTTAGATGTGACTAAAGAAGCAAGATCACAAGAGATTATCCCAGTACATTCATAGTTAAAGTTAGGGTTTTGACTGAAACCCTAACCCTTAGGATTTTGATCTAAATGAAACCTCCAAGGCCTCAATTCATCATAGTATGTCTCATTTATGATTTGGGGTATGAGAAATCAAGTCTCAAGAGTTTTCTTGCAAAGGAAGCAAGGTTTAGTTCATGAAACTTTTCATTAGTGGAATTTTCCCCTCTTGTGCCAATTTGAAACAGTCATAACTTCCAAACCACACATCCAATTTGAGTGTCTCAAAGCTCAAATGGAAGCTCTTTCCATGATCTTCAAAACTTATTAGAGGACCCTCTTCCAAAAAGTGCATGGTTTTTAAGTTACATGGCTTGGAAGACAAATCACCCTTGAGGGCTTAGTGAAATTTCAGCTTTTTCCCTTAATTTGTACAGGACTTTAACCTAATTTTCCATACAGTTCCAAGCCTCAAATCAAAAATCTTTGAACATGAAAGTTGTAGAGGGCATTGAGGGCTTTCCAAAAAGTACAAGAACTCCTCAATCCATGGAGTGAGCTGAGAGATTCGATTACATGAAGTTTGAGGTTCATTTCTTGAGTTTTAAATAACCAACTTATGCATAATGATGCATTAACACTTCTTATCACCAAATGCTTCACTCTTTTAATGTTTAGAGACCAGATTAGCATGTTTAGGACCTCTGCCATGATTTTGGCAAGCTGAAGCATTATAATATCATAGTTTATGCAAGTTGTGCA
Source organism: Lathyrus tuberosus (assembly GCA_022829125.1). Taxonomy (NCBI): domain Eukaryota; kingdom Viridiplantae; phylum Streptophyta; class Magnoliopsida; order Fabales; family Fabaceae; genus Lathyrus; species Lathyrus tuberosus. The sequence goes on from JALAZF010000179.1 coordinate 3,680,290, forward strand.
AGTAGTTTCCAAGTGAGAAAAACTTTTCAAACAAAAGCATGGTTGCTCCTGTTTTCTGTGGAAGTTGGACTCTACACCAATCCCATCAACCACCAAATCAAAGCCAAACCCTATTCTGATCATCTATCAGAGTTATGGAAGACTTTTGGACCAAAACTAGCTCACACGAAAACCCTCAAAAGAGGGCAAAGTTGGCAAAATGTGCCATTCTCACCATACCTTGAGTCCTCAGCTCTTTCCTATAAATAGGAGCTCAGTTTTCATTCCAAATCACCCACAATATTCACATACTCACCTTAAAACATCTGAGTTCAAAGTTTTGTAAGAGAAGAAGGAGAAGGAAGCTTGCTTTGGGAGCTTTGGTTGGTTCAACAAGAAAGGATTTCATTCATATTCTGAAGTTGCAGTGGATATATTCCACTTGATAAGTGTTTCTTCCTACTTCATATTCATGCTCATCATACATGTTTATCATCATATCTCTGTCATATGTACTCCCATAACATGTTTTTGTGTTCTTCATCCATAATGTAGAAATGGTGTGTATTTGAATCTTGCTTAACTTTTATCTATGGCATACCATAATGAGTTAAGTCAAGTATGCTATGTCTTAGTTGATATATTGAATATGTGGTTGTTTTGTTTGGATGCCCTGGCTGGAATGAGAACATGTAAGTTTGCTCATTCATCCCTTTGCTGATAAGGGGATGTTGATAGGTTTGGTTTGTTGGAACTGTTGAAGGACCAATGTGTCCTTGTTATATTAAAGGAGATATGTGACAACAATGTGTATCCATGTATACTCGATCTACACTAAATGGGGAATGTATATGCTATTTGCCTCAGTTGAGCTGAATGTGGTTTTAGTTGTCGATATAATGACTGATGTGTAGCCATGCTTGAGAAAACCATTACCATGCCTTGTTGTCCAATTTGTGTGTTTGGTATTTTGTTCGAAATATGTATGTCACTTGTCCTTATACTCAGGGTCATTCATGTGATAGTTAAGTTCATGCTTTATTAAACCTGCCTTGGACCTTGTACCTGTTTAGATCTCACAAAGTTTTTTGTGCTTATATTCATGTGTATTTGAACCTTATATAACAAGACTGATAGCTATGTGTACATGGTTTGTCTTGTTCTGGCTTGAGAGGATTAAGGACCTGTTGGCTATTATCTCCTTTTGCATTGATCACTATATGTAAACTGCCATGGTGCATTTTGTTTATGTTCAAGCCTTATGCATCCATGTTTAGTTTGTTTGGGAAGAATACCTTGAAAGCATGCTCAGGACCATGTAAGTAACAAGTCCCTGATCTTTACCTGTTCTTTCACCTTGCTGACACACAACTTCACATAAATCTTGTTTTATGTTCACTTTGTTTCAAGTTGGAATTAGTTGCCTTGACTGTTTATATGTAAACTGTGTGCCTATAAACATCATGCTATGCTTTGTGTTTGGGGATGTATGTGTAAACTGTCAATATGCCCCTTAATGTGTGTCAAAGTTCTGAATGTGAATGTTCTTACTAAGCTGTGCAGTCAAGGTGTGTATGCAGATCTGTTTGCATGTTATCTGTCTAAAACATACAAGGCTATGTTGGCCACTTAATTTTGTTATAGGCCATAAGTCAGTTTTGATTGTGCATATAGTAAATCTTGATCTTATGGCATGCCAACTGTTTTGAACCAAACTGACCTATGTATTTGAGATTAAGGTATGAACTGTTAACATTTTGAAGTTTATGTTTGTTGCTATGTCATAACCATGCCCTACAGCCTTTCTCATGAATTTGTTGTGTAATATCATATTATTTTTACATGCTTGAACTTTCACCTGACAAACATCTTCCATGAAAATGCATGAATACATTCCTGATGCATCCCTACTCTTGTCATGCTGATTGTTTTGAGCTAATGTGACTTGTGTACTTGTGACTGATGTATGAGCTATCAAGTTCTTGAAGCTTATATCTGCTACTATCATGCCCTACTTGATGTATTCTATATGTGTGCAAGCTCTTCATATTCAAGTTGTATGTGTGTGTTAACTTTTGATATGTTTGTATGCCATGTATTCAAATTGCTCAAACTGTTACCTTATCATGTCATTAAGTTATGTGTGCAAAATTTGTGGATAAACTGTCATGTTCAGAAGGGAGATAAGCCATGAAACGCATTCCCAATAATTGCTTGTGTGTGAAGTAACATTATTCTACCCTATAAAATAACAGGTAGCTCATGTGTTGATGTTTTGATTGAGGTTTCATACTCATGTGTTTTCTCATGCCATGCCATGCTTACCTTGCCTGAAATATGCATTTGTTTAGTCCATATGAGCCATGGTGTACATCAGCTTAAGTTGTTCATCATTTGGAACACCATATATGTTTTTGTTCTGATCTCTGCTTATTCATTGCCAATTGATGACCTGCATTTTAAACCTCTCTATTGATATGTATAGATTAACAAATGTTTCTGAGTTTCAACACTTGAAGTTGACATGTTCTTTTTCATTGCTTGCACTTATGTATTACTATGTATGTGTTGGTTATGCATTCATCTTAGTTATTGGTCTATTGATAATGTTGTGGCTGGTATCAAACAGAAATGATCATTCATTCTTCATTGTTTTGATCTGTCAACATTTTGGTTTGAATTTCTTATAATGATCAACCCTCGTGTTCATTTCTCTATACTGACAATACCTAGCCAAGCTCATAATGTTCTGATCAAGCAACCTGTCTTGGTATTCCAAGTTAAATGACTTTGTATAATGCATGTTCATCTTCCCTGCATCCTTGGTCAAGTTAATATGTGTTTTGTTTCAAGCAGCAGTTGGCTTTTCTCATTCATTTATGCCTAATATGGTAAACTGGATTCTCATCCATGAATTGTAGTTTGAATCTTTTGGTTATGAAGTGTTATTGGTCATTATGGTGGATTGATGATTTGTTACAATGATTGATGAAAGATGGGTATATACTTAATTTTTTGAGACTCAGGTTTGTCAGCCTTGACCCTGGATGATTGCAACATAGGTTTAGTACCTCTTGGCTTTGTGCCTTATGCTCCATTGATGTTGGTATCTCCTCACGTGAAGGTTTATATGCTATTAGAGTTAGGTTTATGACCGGATGAAACAGCCACCCTAGTGGCAAGCACACACATACATACTCATTTGACCCATAGGACTGGGGTTCGAATCCCCTTCGCCCCAGTCCTTTTGTTTTAATTTTCCAAAATGTCTTTGTTTCTCATATATTGAAAAGTTATCCATGCTTGCTAATAGCGCGTTGGCATGATTGGCAAGATTTTGGGGCTGTACATGCAAGGACCTGGGTTCAACACCCATAGGAGCCCCTTCTATTTTTATCACATGTTGCCTTGTTATTTTTATGGTTTATACTTAAACTTCAAACATTCATAACTCAACCATTTTTTATCCCTTTTTACTCATTCTTTTTGCTAAATGCTCCTTAATGAATCTACTTTTTGAACATAAAAGGAATTATTGAAAATCAATTTTTTTAGGTACTTATGTGTGTTGGAAATGAAAGTTCTCCTTAGGGTTTCTATTAGAAGCACTCTTCATCTCTTTGGTTATTTTATCATACTATCTTGCTCATCTTGCTTAATCAATGTTTAATGCATTTGATTCTAACCTTGTACAATGTTGTAAACTTTGTTTCACTTAATTGTTTTGTTATTCAATGTTACATCTTCATGTAAATATTCACATAAACTTCTTGTTTCATAAAACTGTTATTCTCCCAATTCCAAAGGAAAGTCATCCTAAACTGACTCATAAGTCAATAAACAAATCACACACCATTTTTGGCCTCCTAAGAGCCACATTCCCTCTAGGCCTCCTAAGAGCCTTTCTCTAGGCCTCCTAAGAGCCTTTCTCTTAGCCTCCTAAGAGCCACGAATCATAACTTAGAACTAGGATAGAGTTTCTAAACTCTATGTGGGCTCATCACAGTGAGTCTCTACTTTTCCCCACCATAACTTAGACTTAGAGAGTTTCCTTAAACTCTAAAATTAGCTCACACTCATTTTCCCCTTGGAACTTTGGCCATAGTCAATGGTTCCTCACCCTTAGTTAGGTGAACTACGGTTGCTTTAATTCTTTAGTCAGATACGTAGGCACAAGATGCGACGTCTTGGCGAGCAAACTTAGTGTACATACCCTTAGGTCTTTACCTTTACCTTAATACAGATTTCTTTAGCAAACAAACATAACATAACACAAACTAAACAAGAGGTTCCTGTAGAGTACTACGGATATTAAGGGTGTTAATACCTTCCCTTTTGTCGCTCCCGGGATTTTCATCCAAGTACAAACGCGAAAGTGGCATGAAACAGAGTCGCCAGCAATGTGTATTTATCCCAAGAGAGGGAAAGGAAACACTGCATAAACCTGGGGGAAAGGAAAAGCATGGTCTCACGACCAAGAGAAACGGGTAAGGGAGTCGGTTACGCGAAGGGAAGGTGTTAGCACCCCACGCGTCCATCGTACTCGATGGGATCCACGTTTGCTGTCTTGATCAAAGGGTGTCGTCGTCTGGAGCTCCACTGCGACTGGATCGGAGAAGGAACGAGGATGGAAAAGAATGGAGAGAAACGAAGAAGAAAAGAAAAAGAAGTGACTCGGTAGGACGTCCTCGGAGTCTTAGGCCTACATATTCCCTCGGGAACGGGAAAATCAGAGTCAACGTAGTTCGGACACGAACTAGGGGGGAGGTTGCTCGCCAAGACATCGCCGTCTCGTGCCTACGTATCCTCCATCTAACCAGAGAGAGGAAATCAGAGCAGTCGTAGTTCGACTTAACGAAGTCGGTGTTTTTTATGAGCAACGTTAAGTTCGCGTCCGGCAGTTAGGGTCGATGCCTATTTGCGACGAGACGGAAGTAACGTGCCCTTTTCTGAAAATGAGTTTTGAAACTTAGCAATCCCGAAGGATGAAAAGATTTGAATTTGTTTTGTGTTTTTTAGACAGAAGTGTTTTTGAAGTTGCTTGTAACTTGCATTGCACCCAAGTCTACAACATAGGAACGAATACATCGCGTATCGTCCCCAACAGGACGTACACTAAGTATCCTAGAAGAACGAAGGGAGACCCCCCATTATTCACTTCCCACATCTAAGGCTCATGCGCAATACACGCTTAACCTTTATTAAGTGTTTTAAGAGGATTATTGAGACGAGAAGAGAATACTCAAGTCGAAAAGAAAACACTAAAGGGAATCTAGATGTCCTAATGTTATCATGCAAAGGATGGCCCTAAAGTCAGGATCAAGAGGGAAGTCTACCTAATGTTGTCATGCATGGATTGCTATCCTAATGTCTCTCCTACCTCCGACTTAATCGAAAATTAAGTGGAGCTAAGAATCCTACGGGATCATGTCATCAGACAAGTAAACACAGGATAAATCAATCACAAAATGAACTAAAAGCAACGAAAGAATAAACAACGGCAGTCAGCAATAATGTCATACAACCGAATAAGGAGAGGGGGAGCTTTAGCCAAAGGGTCATATCAACCGAGGCAAATAAGCTATCTGTGGGAAATAAGGTTACTCATCCAATGATATCGAGAACCATGGAGAGCAGAGTAAGGAGGGGAAGATGTGAATCAGATCACATAAGCATCAGCATCAGTCAATGCGAGCTATAGACAAGGCGTGGGGGTTTGATTGCTAAACCCTCTTGACCGACTCGATAACAAGAGTAGGTGATGTTCAAAGCTTCAATCATGTAATGAGAGCTAAGAACGACTCAACTAGAATAACGGGGGTCGATTGCGGACCCTACCTTCCGTCAATTGCCTCTTTGGAGGTCTTACAAGGGAACACGGGAACGGGATGCCTCTTTAGAGGTCTTCAGCACAATATTAAACAAGCACAATCATGGCCTTACTTGAGGGCTTTCCATACAATCCTACTTATCATGGCATCGACTATTCCTACTTCTCATGGCATTTGAAAGCATTAAAGAGAAGTGAAGAGATAAGAGGTCCTACCAAACGGATATGAATCCGTAGCAAAGCAACGAAAGCGCAACTAAAGCAAGTCACGAAAGCACCTATAAACAAACGGCAAACCAAGTTAGAAACAAGTTTTTATTTACAAAATGAAATGGTCAAACCACCTTTGGAATGTCTCCTTTATGTACCTTGCACATGTGAACCAAAGACATTAGTAATAACAAGAGAGGGTATGCACAATATGAAAAGCTAAGTCTAATGACTATGTACATTTGAGTCACACTAGTCAAAGTGAAAGACCTAAAGGATTATGAAGTCACAAGTCAAGTTACAACTATGCTACAAGACTAATCTACTTTGAAGTTAAAGGTAAACCAACAAAAGAAAGCCATTACAAGTTAGATGAATTGAAATAAAACGTGAAAATGAACCAAGGTCAGAAGTGAAACAACTTATACCCATGCTTAAAACCAATCTCAGAGTGCCACCAAGGTTTGCATTAAACTCTCTCTCCAAAGTCAATTCATTCCATGAGCGAAATCTCACTTAAACTTCTTATACAAGTATGTAAAATTGTCACTCAAGTAAGACAAATGAAATGACATGGTAAGGCAATGTTAAAGCTCACACACCAGAGGCAAATGACCTATAAAATGTCCTAATTGAATCCCAAAAACAATCATGAACATGGCATACAAGTGGCATCAAAAGAAGTGGCCAAAATGAAACACAAATTCAAGTTCACATACACACAAAGAAGGCATCATTTAAGGCATGTGAAATGAGATCAAGTGCAATAATCAAGCATGTCTCAATTGTACATCACAATACATTTAATAACGTGCTAAAACTCATATTCAAAGTTGGCTCCAAGTGCCCTCATACGAGTCCTAAACAAAGACCTATTTCTAAGCATGTGCCAACACGTCATGTTCACTTTGAAAAATGGGTGAAAAATAGAAAAATGCCCTTGAAAATTATGAGTAATTAAACATATCATGCCAAGGCCAGTGAGTGATCATATACAAAAGATAGGACACAAAATATGCATCAAACATACTCAACCAATTGCAAACATGGATCAATTTATCAATGGTGCTCTTACAAGACAAGGCAAAAAGATGATGCTCAAAAGTAGTTCAATAATCATGGCCACGGTACCAATCAAACATCATTAGGTCATATAATCAGAGGTATAAATGCACAACAAAAATTAGCTCCAAATGGTAAAGGAAAGATCACATTTTATGACTTGCATCACAAGATACACCATTGAGAATATATTCCTTTCTAAAATTCCATAAAAATATCAAAAAGCCCCCAAAATGGAATTAAAAATGTCCAAAAATTAATTAACACCATCAAGAACTCTCATGAATTTTCTCAGAATTTTCTAACCACTTCTACTATTTTTAATAATTGGAACAAAACGAGCAAAACTTGCGATTAAGGGAAAATGCTAGGAAGACAAACTTATCACGCATAACCTAAGCTTCGAATCGTCACATATCATCATGAATCAAGCTATAAACAGTGCCTCAGGTGGGAGGGCTCAATATGCAACCTATACTATATGATCCTAAACCACATACAAGCTAGAATGATGCATTAAAGTCGAAATTTCTTACTTGATCGAAGTGGCGATTTTTCGTGCAAGTCTTGTAATCAACCTTGGAGGCAAGATAAATGCCTTAAGCTCCAAATTTACTTCATGATGAGATATCTTGTTCAAAATTGATCAATGCGAATAAAAAATCTATGAACACTTTAATCATCATTAGTGACCTTAACCAAAATCAAAATTATCAACAAAGGTCTAATTGAGAATTAACAAAAAAATTCTAATTAAGATATTAATCCACGTTAATTAACAATTATCAAAATCATCAAGATGAATAAACAAGTACCATCATTAATCCAAAAACTACTACTCTCAATTAGAAAGAAAATAATCAATAATTCAAATAGACTCAGAGAGGATGCAGAAAGTGGTCCTGATGGTGTGAACAGAATGTTAGGCCCAAGATCCCTTTACTATGCATTCAGGGGGTGTTGTGAGTAGGTTCATGTGGTGCAAAAACGCTTCCATGGTATCAGGCCCGAACCACAATTGATGAAGACCTAATAAGCCACAAAAATCTTCAGATTAACATAACCATCTCTCATTGTTCACGATGCTTCCTTCCCTGTTCGTCGTTTTCCTCCTTCTTCTCCGTTCATCAATTTATCTGTTCACCTTTCCTTCTTCCCCAAAATCAAACAACAACTTAACATATTCAAAAGCAATGAAACAATCAAAGAACACCGTTTTCGTCATCGAAACGTTCTTAATCTTTATCACTGCGCTTCAACAACGCTATGGAAGGAAAATGACAACGAGATTCACGTCCATCGCCGTCATCATGCACCGATCAATGGCAACGAGCAGATCCTTGAATTGCTCTGTCTCTCATTTCCGCCTCAACTTCGAACTCACTGTGCCGCTGTCAACGAACCACAATACGAACAAATTCGATATCCACGGGTTGCTTCCATTCCGTCTCGAGATAACCGCTGGATATGAACTCAAATACGAACGGAAGCGATGTGGAACAATATATGCACCTCGCATCGACGATTTATTCCGGTAAGTTCAGCGAATCTTCGATCTGTTGTTGAACTTTTCTTGTTTCTCCTCTGCGTATTCGAGTTCTTTCTTCTTCATAGCTCTCATTGCGTGTTGTTGTTTGCCGTTCTGAATTGCTCAGAATTCTTGTTGATTGTGATTTCTGCAGGTTGTTGCAGAGTCGCCGGTTGTTGGTGGATTGATGAAGATGATGTATGAAGGTAATTGAAGATTATGGAGGTGTTGAAGATTTAACAGAGATGTGGAAGATTCTGGCACTGAAGAGTGAGGTTGCTTCAAGATGGTCCAGATTGAAGGTGTATCAATGATGGGGATTTGTAAGCAGAGAGAGGGATGATGAAGATGACGGTTGTGACTCTAAATTTTTTATGGAGGTTGAAGCATGTGTGAGGAGAATGAATGAAGGATCTTGGAGATCGAGATTGAAGATTGGTTAGAATTTTCTGTTAGAGTTGGTTATGGTGGTTAGGAATTTTTGTTAGTTGGTTAGAGGAAATTGGATTTGGGAAAATCGGTTATGGAAACTGTTGTGAATATTGGTTAGTTAATTTGTGTTGTTGTTACTTTTCTGATATAATAATTTCTCATGAGACTTGTGCTGTTACGAACTGATTTCGCAGCTTATGAACCGGCATGCTGCGGTTAACTTTCTGCTATTGATTTTCTTTTCTTTTTTTGAAGCTGCTGATGCATTGTTTTTATTTTATTTTTCAATTTTCTATTATGCAATTCTTGTATCCTGTGTTTAAATTAACCACTGAACTAGTTCAGTCTGCTGCTGTTACTGAAGACATTCTGTCTGCGGCTTCTGCAACATTAGATGATCTGCCATGTTACCATTATTAAAGTTTTGTCTCATTCGAGAGAAGAACTGGTCTTCTAGAACCTACACGCTGATTAGAATTAAAATTCCTATTTATCCCATATTCATCAGCCCATGTATCCCTGAAAGACGGGTTTACCATGCCACCCATAGAGCTCTGATTAGTAAAATAAGCATCTCCATCATTTAATGGATCCGTAAAATGGCCCTGGTCACCCAATCTCAAAGAACTATTAGAGGATTGTGCATGCCTTAAATGAGAGCCATTTTGGAGTTTAGTCATAAATAAGCCAAAGGGATGCAACTTGTCAGCCTCACTGTTAAGAGCATCATTCGCAATAACTTCATTTGAAGGTTTTCCGTATGATGGAAATATAAGGCATTGGCATAGATTTCCAGCATGACATTCTTCTATTTGTTCTTTAGCAGGCGGTATTTGACTTGACCGCGACAATACATATATGGACATAACAAAACCATGTGTATAAAATCCACATTGTGAACCATGAGTACGAGCCAGAAATTCCTGGATAGGATGCAAACTATGCCTGCGGCTTCCAAGTGTTACATTCCATAAATCTCATATGAATCTTCTTTCCAAACTCAGCATGTTTAACTCTTGATTCACTTGACGATTTGAACTCGCTCGAATGAATACTCCATAACAATGAATCCACAACTTCAAGCAACAAGTAACAACAATTCCTTGATCACAATGAAACCTTTGATGATAATACATGAAAGCCCTAACTACCATCTCCAATTAATGAATACCGACCAACTCGTACAAAATATAAGAAACCCTAAGCCACCTGATACTCTTGAGAAAGCTTGAAGAAGATACACTTGATGAGAATTCCACCCTGAAGGAAGATGAAAGTCTCACACAAGAGAGAATTTTGAGCCTGCACATAATACCTTGATTCCACGCCTTAGGAGCTCATGCAAAGGGAATGAATATGGGTATGGCCTAATGGATGTGCAAATGAATGCGAAGAAAAAGCCAGTTATAGGTTAGAAAAAAATGAGGGCAAATTTTGGGGTGCTACACCTTTGTATAACTAACCCCCGAACCTTAGATCCCCCTTCTTTAGGTTTTCTCGATCTTGAACCTTTCCTTTGGATAAATCAAAGTCGGTGGTGAATTCAAAGAAATGTGACGCAAGTTAATTAATAGCTTGTTATCTGATTCTCACCGCAACAATAGTTTTCAAAACAACGGTGCGATCACTGTTTTTCATCGGGCCTCTCTTTGAGTTGTAAGACCCATCTCTTGTACAAAAATAAATTCTTGGGCCTCTCTTTGAGTTGTAAGACCCAACCCTTTTTGTAAATAAACAATTCGTTGGGCCTCTCCTTAAGTGTAAGCCCCAATCTTTTCAAAACAACTTCCCTTTTGATTTAGGTTTAAATTCATAGTTGTTATCAAAACTTTCTTTAATTTCTTGAACAACTAACCATACAGCTGTTACAATGGAAGCTTGCTCACCTGTAAGTTTTAAACAGCTTTCTTTTACATACTTGCACATACATATATATATATATATATATATATATATATATATATATATTTGTTTGTGCTAGAAGCTTGCTCACCTGTAAGTCCTCCTACCCTCTTTTACATACTTGTATATATTTCATCTGTATATATATATATGCTTGTATATATCTGCTTAGAGTTTTCCCCGACAATTAGGTCTAGGATTAGATAAAGCCAGTGGTCATTCTTTTAACACAGTCAAAATTAGTTCCCCATAGGAATTCCAGATACAGTCTTGCCTCCTCTTGGGATTATACAATATGGAACAAAGAGAAATGCATTATTCCCGGTGAAACTTTTCTCAGACTGTCACTATTAGAAAATTGTCAAAGAAATTCATTCCCCCAGAAAGGATTAATTCCCGGTGAAACCTCTCTTGAATTTCTTCAGACCCTAGAACTATTCTCTAAAGGATTAATTCCCGGTGAAACCTTTCTTGAATTTTTCTTAGGTTTAGACCCACAGACTTCCTAAAAGCATCCCAGCCTCCTCTTGGACTTTGTACAAGGACCCTCAGGCTTCTTAGAAGTTCTCATGCCTCCTCTTGGGCTTGGTACAAGTACTCGAGACCTCTTAAAGGTATAAGACAGAACTTATTCATCCTTTGTTAGAGCAGTCTTTCCAAAGAGTCAAGGCCTCATACCAATTTAGGGTTGATTCTCATCCCTTAAAGCACCAGCCTCCTCTTGGGCATCATACAAAGATAAACCTTCCATACCAGTAGACTTGGACAGTCTAATCTCCTCTTGGATCTCAAAGACATTCTAAAGCTCCCTACAAACACAGGAGAAACCCTTATCATTTAATCAATCTCTAGTAGAGTTAAAACCATCATAGGTTCTAAAACTCAATCTTTATTCTAAATTTCCCCAGCTAGGGTCAGCTTATCATCAGTATAACACTATCCCAAATTAGAACCTCAAGGCATCTGATACCTCAACTCTTCTGTAATCCTCAGCAAGAGTTGATTCCCCACTTTGGACCTGCCTCTGGATCTCAATAATCCTCAGTAGAAGACAGCCTCCTCTTAGGCTTTATATAATGATTTTCCTCCTCAAAAGTACTCTTTTGTTGAGTTAGCCTTTTTTAGCTTTAATCTTGGGCTTTGTACAAGATAAACAAAAGCACTCTCTTATTGAGCCAATCACCTTTTCAACACTCTCTTGTTGAGTCAATCTCCTTTCAGCACTCTCTTGTTGAGTCAACCCTTTTAGCCTCAATCTTGGGCTTTGTACAAGACATATAAAAAAACACTCTCGTGTTGAGTCAAACCTTTTTCAGCCTCAATCTTTGGCTTTGTACAAGACACCTAAAATATCCTTAGCTGAGTCATCCCCTTTTAGCCTCAATCTTGGGATTTATACAAGACACATATAAACTTTCTCCAGTAAATTCAAATTTTTCTAAACCTTCTCTTAAATTCTGTATAAGTATCTCTCCAGCATAATCAATTCCTCCTAGCCTTCTTTTAGGTTTTTGTGAATTAATCTCCCTAAGCAGAGTCAATAAGTTCTTTTAGCCTCAATATTGGGCTTTGTACAAGACAGACAAAATATTTTCTCGGAAAAGTCAACCTTCAGCCTCCTCTTAGGCTTTATATAATGATATTCCCCAAAAGAGTCAATCTCTTTTTCAGCCTCAATCTTAGGCTTTGTACAAGACAGATAAACACTCTCTTGTTGAGTCATCCTTTTCCAGCATCCTCTTAGGCTTTGTATAAGGACCTCCCCAGTGGAGTCAATCAATCTCTTAGCTTCAACCTTGGGCTTTGATCAAGGTGTAATACCCTAATTTTTACCCCTAAGATCCGACATGTCCTTTTGCATCTCATACCACAGACAAGATCACACGTTGGTTCCCTCTTTTGTAGGTTTGTGCCTTGCAGGGATTTGTGGGGTTTGTGTGTGTTTGTTAGTTGTTTTATTGTTTAATTTGTTTATGTTTACTAACCTTTAATCAAAATCCAAAAATATTTTGTTTTCTTTCACTAACATTTTCAGGGGAAGAACAGGCTAAAAATACCAAAAAATCAGTCTCGTAGCTCGAATGAATTTCATCTGAATAAAGTCAAAGTTGATCTGCGATTAATGCAAAATTATCTGATCAAGAGTTGCCAAGATTTAATTGATTATTATTCAAGGGACTCCAAGGTTCATGTGTTTATTTCCATGCCTTCTTTGACAAGCAAAAAAATCGAGTCGGAGCCAAGACAACACATCAAAAAGCCAAATTTCCCAAATTTTCACTGTGTTAATCGATTAACACATTGGGTAATCGGTTAACGCGTGCGAATTTTGGAAAAAATGGCAGCAAAATTCAAATTTCAGCAATTGGCACCAATTTTCATCATTTTGGAATATTCCATACCATTCCTTTTAATTCCCTACATCATTATAATTAATTCTTATCATACATCTCCACAAATCACCACTCTTTTGATATTGCCCTCCAAATTTGAATTCCAATCCTAATTTTGATCATCCAAACCTAATTCCAAACCACCAAATTCCCAAGCCTAAAATCTATAAATAGAGGCTTCATTTCACTCATTTCCCAAGCTTTTGAGATCCAAATTCACCTTGCTAAAATTTCATTGAAGCTTTTGATAGCCAACAAACCTCTTGCAAATTCTCTTCCCAACCACAAAATTCACCAAAGCTCACATTTCTTCTTTGAAAGTTAACAAGAATTAACATTGAATCTTGTTTAACTTTGAGCTAAACCTTAATCCATTCTTGTTTTTGTTCATCAATTGTAGTAGATCAAGGTTTTGGAGTGTAGATCTTGCTGCAATTCAAAGGAATTTTCTGATTTGGATTGGTAATTCATCTTCCACCATTGTTAAAGCTTCATATTCATCATTCAAGATGTAGATCCTTGGTGCTTCTTATTGTTGATCTTTTGGATCATATATTGTTGTTTGATTGCAGGTTTCTTTGTCTATTATTACTTTAAAATTCATGCAAATTCAATTCATGATCACAAGGTGTTTGAAAAATGTTTTGAAAGAGGATCATGCTGAATTTTGCACATTTTTTTGCTTCTGGTTCAGTGTTAACCGATTAACCAAATACAGTGTAAACTGGTTAACCGATTAACACCCTGTTTTGCGCAGAAAATTCAAAATCTGCACTGGTTAACCGATTAACCATTTGGTTAATCGATTAACCAGCATCCAGAATGTGATTTTCACTTGTTTTTGGGGCTGTTTTGGTTTTTCTTCCTCTTTCTTCCCCTTTCTTCTTATTTTTGCCTTGAAGCACATTGTTGAGATTAATTTCTCTTCAATTTCAATGGACTTTGGATATGGTTAGAATAATTAAACATTCATTAGTTCAAATCTATCTTTTAATGAATTGTTGAATTCATTTGAGGTACTTTGAATTAGTGATATGTTTTCACACTTAAACCTATCAATTAAAAGTGATTGAACTTGAAGATGAAAGGTTCTTGAAAGTGTAATTCAATTTGGCTTTTCTCTTCATCTATTTTCTTTTTATTTTGATCGATGAAAGTCTTATGGATCTTAGAATTTCTTTGTTGAATTCTTGATCAAGACTAGATCGTTACCTATTTTCTTTTTGTTCGGTATTGCTTTCGGATGATGATCTACATATCGTTCATCTAGCATGCATTAGCACAAAGAGCTATTGACCGGCCCATTGTAGGGTAATTACTTCGTAAATTATTCGGCAATTGCTTAACATAGCGCAACATTTGTCCCTCTTTATCCAATTCGAAATTTGAACTTTCGTGGTCTGGACCTTGATTGGTCGCGTCAACCCAATGTTGGTTAAACTTTTGTATTAGGTCCATAATCTTTGAAACTTGGCGTTGTAGAGGCTTTGGTTTTACCAATCTTCTGTCAAGTTCATTAACTTTGGCCTAAGTGCATTGTTTAATCACTATAGTTCATAACGCGAAACGGAATAATCGGTGAAGGCTTATGGAACTAGAGCCTTGTGCTACTAACCACTAACTTCTAACTTTATATTTCCTTCTCGCACCCTATCTCTCTTTTACTTTTATGCAATTTTTCCTTTGTCCGTTGGACACATGTTTATGCTTCCGCATATTTTTCCTTTGTCCGTTGGACACATGTTTATGCTTCCGCAATTTTTCTTTTGTCCGTTGGGCAGATGTTTATGCTTATGCCTTTTCCTTTTGTCCATTTGGACTCAAAAACACTAATAAAAGATTAAACCACTAAAAAACTTGTGCTCTTAATGTTGGACTATGGCCACTATCCCTTGCTTTGGAGGACCTTCTTGACTTGATTATGGACTTATGGACTTATAAGTAGGACTTTTTCCCTTTGCTTTGGAATTATGGTTTGAAGACTATGGAGCTTACTTGTGTGGTTAGACTATTCTTATCCTTAGCTTTTATTTTGTGCACTAGGATAGTCACTTCTTCTCCACCCCTTCTTCAATTTTCAAAATCTCCTCTCTTTTTCAAAACCTTCTTATTTTCAAACTTAAAACCGCTTTCATAATAAAACCTTGACTTTGGTCAAGTGATTTTTTAAACTTTGTTTTCTTTAATAAATGTCAATCAATATTAATCATATTTTGACCATTTCATAAAAACATAAAAAATACAAAAACTCATCAAATTTTTTTTTTGTGTGCTTTGTGCACTTTTTCTTTTAAACTTTTTCATAAGTTTAGGCATGATTCATTTCTTTAAGCGGAATTATTCGCTTGGAAATGACGATCTGTCTTTACATTTAAAATCAATCATAACAAACAAATTTTTGTTATTTGTACCACGAATTACGGGGTTTTGATCCTACATTGCACATCGTGGGTATGTAGGCATGAGGCGATAAGTCTCTCCAAACACAAAAATCTAAAAAATAATTCTCCTCTCATCTCCTCAATCTCTTTACAAGCAAACCATTTTCAGACCAAAAGCGGTAGATATTTCAAAGGGTTCCTATAGAGTACTATAGACGTATTGGGTGTTAACACCTTCCCATTGCGTAACCAACCCCCCTTACCCATTCTCTGTTTGTTCTTGTTTTTTAGAACTCTTTAGGTTTTGTTCGCTCTTTTTCCTTTCCCTTTATGGATAAAATAAAAGTGCGGTGGCGACTCTTGTTTATTTTTTAGTTAAGTTAATCAATAACTTACACTCACAAATTTCCCCGCTACAGAAAAGTGGCGACTCTGTTGGGGATCTGTCTCCCTTGAGGGGTTTAGCCTACTTTGATTTATTTACTGCTTTTTGTCTGATTTGCTTGTTACTTGTTTGTTCTGTTTGGGAGTTCCTCTCTGTGTGTGTGAGATAGGTCCTATACCCGGACCAGAGTGTACTTTGAGATAGGGGATAGTATAGTCAAGGGAGCTTTGAAGGAGTCGAATCCCGAAAAAGCAGAACTTGAGAATCTATCCACTCGGTGGTTGCCTCTTTGGAATTACTGATGTCGATCGAGCGATCGTGAAGGCATTACTTTTTCCATAGAAGCCTATAACACTGAGGACCGTAGTAACCCTTAACTCATCCTAGCCTTTTTAAGATTGTAGCGCGGAAGCTATGAAGATGCAAATCTGACTTAGTTGTCACGCGATGCTACACTCAAGTTAGATTCTCTTGAGGATAACTACCAACCTCCGAGCAAATCGGTGTGCTGGTGTGTCTGATAGTGGATTGTGGACCCTGGGCACTTTGTTAGAACCGCTGTTTTCTGCAGGTACAATGAAGACAAAATCTTAGTACACACCTTTGTGGGATTGGTTCTTACCCTTGGCTTCATGCTCGTGACTTGAATCTTGACCCGTGTGCTTTGTGTGATCTTGTTTGTGGTTGCTGCATACACGCACTCATGCATTCTTGGACATTCTATTTCAGTCAATTTTCAAGGATCGTAGAGATGTTCCTTTTGCAGACATCGCAGATAATATTCAATAAAATGAGATGTTTATCAGTATTTCAAAAAAGAGTTATTACGATGCTTGCAATTGCTTTATATTTTAAAGATCCTTGAAAGTTGAATGAAACATTTGCATTTTGCATTAGCATTCACATTATTCTGCATTGTTTCTTGCCTTTTTCAGGTGTCTTATTGTTTCCCTTTGGTCTTCATTCAGCGAAGCTATCACACCAGTATAATACTCTGGCTAATCAGAGAAAGAAGAGGATTTAGCTGATTTTCTGGTATTCGTACCAAGTTTGAGGTAGTTACTGAAGGAACATGGAGAGAACAAAAGATGATAATCTCATGTCAGGCTTTACAGTGATGACCAATCCGATGTATGATTCTCCTCTGGACGACGATGTTCCACAAGTGGATGTTCCTACTCGATCCCGACCTGTGCAAAATGATCTGGTTGGTTAAGTTGTTGAAAAAGATTCTCGATTTTCAAGGTATATGCCAAATCCTCAGAATGTCTACTCTGTAACAGAGATGATTGATCTTAAAGTTGCGAAAATGAAAGAAGGACTTCGTGATCTCAGTGAGGAATTGAAAATGTCGACAAGACCCAATGCATCTACTTTTAAGGCTCATGACTTGTGCCTGGTTCCGGATGTGGTTATTCCTCCGAAGTTCAAAATGCCTCTCTTTGAAAGATACAAGGGTATTAGCTGTCCAAGGCACCGTTTGACGATGTTCTGTCGAAAAATGACCGCTCATGTCGACAACGATAAGTTGATGATTTACTGCTTTCAAGAAAGTTTATATGGAGGATCTTTGATGTGGTATACGAAACTGAAAAGTGACCATATTCAGTCTTGGGAAGACCTAGCTGATGCTTTTGTAAAACAATATGACTACAATTTGGACATGGCTCTAGATAGTGATGAATTGATGAGTATGAGTCAGAAAGACAGTGAATCCTTCAGAGAGTATGCACAAAGGTGGAAAGAATTAGCAGCTCAAGTTCATCCACCACTCTTAGAGAAGGAATTGTCCAAAATGTTTCTAAGAACGTTGTCAGACTCCTATTATGACAGGATGGTAGGCGTTATACCTCTAGATTTCTCCAAAATTGTGGAAGTCGGAGTAAACATCGAGAACGCATTCAAAAGTGGAAGAATCCAAGATGGTTTGAATGACCGAGCTAGTGAAGAGAAATTTGTATGTGATTCCCAAGAGGAAGAAAATGTTGAAGTTGATGTAATTCATGATTCTCCTCAGATTCCGCAAGCTCCAATTCTGGTGCCTTATCACCAACATTATAATCAGTTCCAGAAACAGCAGAGACCTCTGAATAATTCAAAAAGAGAGACTCATCAGTTTGATTCAATTCCAATGACTTACAGTCAATTGTGGTCTTACTTTGCCCGGAACTCGGTGATGACACCTAGAAGGACTAGAGCTATGAATTCTCACCCTCCTTGGTATAACCTAAATACCAGGTGTGAATTTCATGATGGAGTAATGGGGAATCTAATTAAGGAGTGCAAGGTTATCCAGGAAAAGGTTCAAGAGATGATCGACGATGATGTGTTGACCTTTAAGGGAGGAAGCCCATTTGTGAATGGAACGCCTTTATACTGATATTAGTAGAGTGACTCGCAGTGGTTGTATATTTGCTTCTGTGTCTCCCAAGAAAATTGATAGTGTTCTTTCAAGCTCAAGCTGACACAGTTTCCTCAGATCTTTAATTCATTTACTGTATTTTCATTTGTAATCTTTTATGATTGTTATTACTTTGTTTGCATGTAGAACTTGTTTGTTTTGAATATTAATCTTAATACAATGAGTATGTTTGTCTTGAAGTGATCCATTCACATTCGCTCGTAATTTGTTTTCTGCATTTGCAATACCAACCTCTTGTTTAAACTCTTGGAGGGAGGATGATGAAGTGAAAATGCAAAATTTCTGGTTGTATGCTTTTGAATAAGACCCTGCTGATGATGTAAGGCATTGTTTCAAATTCCCAAACACCGGAGATATAAGGAAGATAATCCCTTGTTAACCCCTTTAAGCCTTGAAGTAGGAGTTTCTTTTCTAAATAAGAAAACCCTCACATTTAACCTTGGGGCTGGATAGTCTTCAGTTAATTTGACCAAGTGTCCAAATGTCAAAAGGAGTGTGTGTCTAAGGAAACCACAGTGGTTATTCCTCATCCCAAAGGAAAGAGGGACTCATAACCCTTTCAAATAAGCCAATGTCACATGATTTGTTCAAAAAAAAGAAGAAAGATAAAAAAAATATTAAAAAAAACCCCGCCAAGTCGAAAGCTTGAAAACAAGTGACTTAGGCAAAAATTGGGGCATCCCGCTGGACATCAAAAATTCAAAAGAATCAGTCCAGGCAAATGTTAGGGAAAATAAAAGAATAAAAATGTGAAAAGCAAAAGAATAAAATAAAAATTCTCATCAAAAGAACAAATCTTTGTGTGACTACCAAGTCGAAGGACAAAAAGGGTGACTGTTATCCCCGAATAACCTCATTGGTTCTTAAACCCTCAGTTTCAGTAATCCTTTTGAGAGATGAGCTTTTGTGTCAATTAGCTGAATATAGAACTGAAGAACATCACGGAGATTGGGTGGGTACAAATAAATTTTGAGCCTAAAAATCCTTTTTTCTGAAAAACCGTAAACCGGGCCAAGTTATAACCCTCAAAAGACCTAATTGAAGTAGGGTTTATTTTGAAAGCGTACTTCAAACGAGATAGTGTTCCTGACTCCCATGAGTTGTGCTAAAAGATCTTTGTTGGTAATGCATGTGCATTCAAAAATCAATGTCGTATCTAAACTAGTGATTCATTCATAGGTTTTGCGACATCTTTTCAATAAAAACTTCAAGATTAACATATCTGTTGCATTAGAATTATCATTCTCAGAATTAACATTTCTGCTTGCATACACTTGTTTGACATCATGGAAGTTTACATTTGAGCATCAGTGATGAGCTTAATCTTTTGAGGCCTGAAACTCTGATGAGTAATTGGAAAATTATTTCAAGGATGATCCTATCCAGGGGCATGTTGCCTGGAGGCTTTGTTGAATATTAGCAAGTTTGTTTTCCCAGTTGATGCTTTTGCATGGGGCAAAGCTGAAAGATTCTATTGATTGAAGAGTGTGCCAAGTTCAGTAAATCTGGGGCAGTTACGTCGAGATTCGACGAATCTCTCAGAGTTTGAAGACACTGGGACAGATTATCTCAAGTCGTTATGGTACAAAGTTTCCTTTTGGTGTAAAATCCTTTGTAAACCATGCAGTCTGGGGCAAAAGTTAAATGGTGAATTCAACGCACATAAGCAGATTTGTTCTTGTGGATGTAATCAAGTTGTTAATCAGATGATGGATTGTTGTGATGTGTTGGACTCATGAAATCCATTATTCCCCAATTGAGCGCCAGTTTGGGTATTTCTCGTCCAAGTACTATTTTGGGTATTCCTCAGGCTAAGTCTTGATTCAGATTTCCCCAGCTGAGTATGATTCTATTCTCCAGCCAGGCATTTGTGAAGCTTTGGGATGATGTTTCCCCTTGATGTGGAATCCTCGCACAAAGTGTTACCTCTCGTTGTGATTGCTTTGGTCACTCCCCAAGCAAAGAGTAATGTTGACTTCTTATTCCCCCAATCGGTTGATATCCCAATTAGGGTTTGCTTTGTGTGTACTCCTTGACAGGATCTCTTTTGGTATCTCTATCTTGTTGAGATTAGCCGAGTATTCAACTGAGCTATGGTGTTTATTCATCCTTTGTTCATCCTTATGTCTGTTTTGTCAGCATATTCATACTCATACGCATCGCATACGCATTCTTTTGTTATGCATAACATTGTTGTGGTTGCATTATGCATTTTGCATCTGTTTTAGTGCTTCCCAACTCTCTGGTGTTGCTATCCTCCGCAGAGTGTGTGTGTGTGTGTCCTCTCTCCAATAGAGTGTCGACCTTAAGCAGAAAGTGTTTATCCTTTCCAATTCCCCACTGAATTTGTTCCTCGTGGATGATTATTGATCCGGTTTCCTCCCCAGTTCATTATCTAGATGGGACTAACCCCCAGTTGAGTTATTTCCTCCTTGGGAAGAGTCTTGTTTGACCGTTTCTCTCCAGTTTGTTCCTGGATTGAAATTTAGTCTCCGGCGGTGACTATTTTGAAACTCTCTAGGCTGTGTAACCTAGATGATTAGGAGTGCATTTATTTTGCACCTTTGAGGATTTTGTATTCCTCAGCAGATTATCTGTTTGTGATTACCATCAGAAGATGAAGATTTTGTTTCTCCAGCAGGGTTGTGACAACACTCTTTTGGAATTTATTACGTGACAACAAGTAACAGCCTCTTTATTTGAGAAACTTATGTGTCTCCAGTTATCAGGCGTTATCTTTTCCATCAATGGTATCTCTCAGGTTGTGTCTATCAAAGAAGTTTGTTGTGAATTTCCAACAGATGTTTGTCTCTTTATTTGAGAAGTTTGTTGCGTGATCTAGCTTGCCCATATCTCCTGTGAAGATCCCTGGTAGAGTTATTGATTCCTAGTTCCTGGCAAGTCTCGACAGAAGATTTCCAGTTGACCTCGGCAGAAGGTATTTTCTTTCCAAGAATCTCGGCAGTAGATTTCTTGGATATTTTCAAAAGATTTCCAGCAAACCTCGGCAGAAGAAGGCTTTATTTCAGATTTCTTTGGTTGATCTCGGCAGTAGATTCTCCAGTAAGTTTTAAAAAATATATATATAATTTGCAACAAGCCTCGGCAGAAGGTATTTTCTTTCCAAGAATCTCGGCAGTAGATTTCTCGGATAATTTCAAAAAAAAAATTATTACAGAAACCTCGACAGAAGGTATTTTCTTTTTAGGATCTCGGCAGTAGAATCCTTAAAAGATTTTTCAGTAAAGCCTCAGCAGCAGGCACGTTTTCGATTATTCCTCGACAGTAGGAATTACATATAAAATCTCGGCAGAAGGTGTTCATTTGAAGGTTCTCTGGTTGATCTTGGCAATAGATTCCCCAGTAAATTTTTGAAGATTGACACATTTCCTAAAACAAAAAATTCTTGGTAGAAAGTATTCCCAAATGAACTCCTAAGTCTGGACAGTAGACTCCTGCAGTTGATATCTTTTGAAATCCCCGCAGTGGACCTCGTCAGCAAGTTCTCCAAGTGGTATTTGTTAAAAGATCTCATTAAAATCTCTCCATTTGAGTTTATTACTCTCGTTGTAGTTAATATATCTCGTGTTCTCTTTGGTTCGCCTACCATATGCCTGGTAGTAGGTGATCTCTACTCCAATGAATGGTAAGTCTCTTCGGTTTGATGGGACAGTTCGTTGTTGAGATTTGTTACTCCAATGAATGGTAAGTCTCTTCGGTTTGACGGGACAGTTCGTTGTTGAGATTTTCTACTCCAATGAATGGTAAGTCTCTTCGGTTAGATGAAACAGTTCGTTGTTGAGATTTTGTGGCTCCAATGAATGGTAAGTCTCTTCGATTTGATGGGACAGTTTGTTGTTGATATTTTGTGACTCCAATGAATGGTAAGTCTCTTCGGTTTGATGGGACAGTTCGTTGTTGAGATTTTGTGACTCCAATGAATGGTAAGTCTCTTCGGTTTGACGGGACAGTTCGTTGTTGAGATTTTGTAACTCCGATGAATGGTAAGTCTCTTCGGTTTGATGGGACAGTTCGTTGTTGAGGTTTACTACTCCGATGGATGGTTAGTCTCTTCGGTATGCTAGAGATAGTTCGTTGTTGAGGTATTGATTTTCCCCAGTGGAGCCTTGTTGTGTTAAGCCTTCCCTGTTGAGTTATATCCTTGTTGTGTTGTGGTTTATTTCCATATACGATTATCCCCAGTTTGAATCTTTTCCTCAGATGAGTCCCAGTAGTTGTGCGGTCTGTTCCCCGGCTAGTTGGTGGTCTCCTGTGATATGTTTCCCCGGTGGAGTTTCATTCTCCTGTTCTTCTTTTTTGTTGATCTCCTGTGGCATATTCTCCCCACAGTGGTCTGGTGTCTGCATATCATTTGCATAATCATGTCATTTTTGTGGTCTCTTAGGGCCAAAAATTGGGTTTCTTGTTATATTTAAGTCTCTTCTGTCTGGTTGAGACAAAAACGCATTTCTTCGTATCTCTGGATAGAAGAAACTTAAATAGGGGCAGCTGTAATACCCTAATTTTTACCCCTAAGATCCCACATGTCCTTTTGCATCTCATACCACAGACAAGATCACACGTTGGTTCCCTCTTTTGTAGGTTTGTGCCTTGCAGGGATTTGTGGGGTTTGTGTGTGTTTGTTAGTTATTTTATTGTTTAATTTGTTTATGTTTACTAACCTTTAATCAAAATCCAAAAATATTTTGTTTTCTTTCACTAACATTTTCAAGGGAAGAACAGGCTAAAAATACCAAAAAATCAGTCTCGTAGCTCGAATGAATTTCATCTGAATAAAGTCAAAGTTGATATGCGATTAATGCAAAATTATCTTATCAAGAGTTGCCAAGATTTAATTGATTATTATTCAAGGGACTTCAAGGTTCATGTGTTTATTTCCATGCCTTCTTTGACAAGCAAAAAAATCGAGCCGGAGCCAAGACAACACATCAAAAAGCCAAATTTCCCAAATTTTCACTGTGTTAATCGATTAACACATTGGGTAATCGGTTAACGCGTGCGAATTTTGGAAAAAATGGCAGCAAAATTCAAATTTCAGCAATTGGCACCAATTTTCATCATTTTGGAATATTCCATACCATTCCTTTTAATTCCCTACATCATCATAATTAATTCTTATCATACACCTCCACTAACCACCACTATTTTGATATTGCCCTCCAAATTTGAATTCCAATCCTAATTTTGATCATCCAAACCACCAAATTCCCAAGCCTAAAATCTATAAATAGAGGCTTCATTTCACTCATTTCCCAAACTTTTGAGAGCCAAATTCACCTTGCTAAAATTTCATTGAAGCTTTTGATAGCCAACAAACCTCTTGTAAATTCTCTTCCCAAACCACAAAATTCACCAAAGCTCACATTTCTTCTTTGAAAGTTAACAAGAATTAACATTGAATCTTGTTTAACTTTGAGCTAAACCTTAATCCATTCTTGTTTTTGTTCATCAATTGTAGTAGATCAAGGTTTTGGAGTGTAGATCTTGCTGCAATTCAAAGGAATTTTCTGATTTGGATTGGTAATTCATCTTCCACCATTGTTAAAGCTTCATATTCATCATTCAAGATGTAGATCCTTGGTGCTTCTTGTTGTTGATCTTTTAGATCATATATTGTTGTTTGATTGCAGGTTTCTTTGTCTATTTTTACTTTAAAATTCGTGCAAATACAATTCATGATCACAAGGTGTTTGAAAAATGTTTTGAAAGAGGATCATGCTGAATTTTGCACATTTTTTTGCTTCTGGTTCAGTGTTAACCGAGTAACCAAATACAGTGTAAACTGTTTAACCGATTAACACCCTGTTTTGCGCAGAAAATTCAAAATCTGCGCTGGTTAACCGATTAACCATTTGGTTAATCGATTAACAGCATCCAGAATGTGATTTTCACTTGTTTTTGGGGCTGTTTTGGTTTTTCTTCCTCTTTCTTCCCCTTTCTTCTTATTTTTGCCTTGAAGCACATTGTTGAGATTAATTTCTCTTCAATTTCAATGGACTTTGGATATGGTTAGAGTAATTAAACATTCATTAGTTCAAATCTATCTTTTAATGAATTGTTGAATTCATTTGAGGTGCTTTGAATTAGTGATATGTTTTCACACTTAAACCTATCAATTAAAAGTGATTGAACTTGAAGATGAAAGGTTCTTGAAAGTGTAATTCAATTTGGCTTTTCTCTTCATCTATTTTATTTTTATTTTGATCGATGAAAGTCTTATGGATCTTAGAATTTCTTTGTTGAATTCTTGATCAAGACTAGATCGTTACCTATTTTCTTTTCGTGCGGTATTGCTTTCGGATGACGATCTACATATCGTTCATCTAGCATGCATTAACACAAAGAGCTATTGACTGGCCTCATTGTAGGGTAATTACTTTGTAAATTACTCGGCGATTGCTTAACATAGCGCAACATTTGTCCCTCTTTATCCAATTCGAAATTTGAACTTTCGTGGTCCAGACCTTGATTGGTCGCGTCAACCCAATGTTGGTTAAACTTTTGTATTAGGTCCATAATCTTTGAAACTTGGCGCTGTAGAGGCTTTGGTTTTACCAATCTTCTGTCAAATTCATTAACTTTGGCCTAAGTGCATTGTTTAATCACTATAGTTCATAACGCGAAACGGAATAATCGGTGAAGGCTTATGGCACTAGAGCCTTGTGCTACTAACCACTAACTTCTAACTTTATATTTCCTTCTCGCTCTCTATCTCTCTTTTACTTTTATGCAATTTTTCCTTTGTCCGTTGGACACATGTTTATGCTTCCGCATATTTTTCCTTTGTCCGTTGGACACATGTTTATGCTTCTGCAATTTTCCCTTTGTCCGTTGGACACATGTTTATGCTTATGTCTTTTTCTTTTGTCCATTTGGACTCAAAAACACTAATAAAATATTAAACCACTAAAAAATTTATGCTCTTAATGTTGGACTATGGCCACTATCCCTTGCTTTGGAGGGCCTTCTTGACTTGATTATGAACTTATGGACTTATAAGTAGGACTTTTTCCCTTTGCTTTGGAATTATGGTTTGAAGACTATGGAGCTTACTTGTGTGGTTAGACTATTCTTATCCTTAACTTTTATTTTATGCACTAGGATAATCACTTCTTCTCCACCCCTTCTTCAATTTTCAAAATCTCCTCTCTTTTTCAAAACCTTATTGTTTTCAAACTTAAAACCGCTTTTATAATAAAACCTTGACTTTGGTCAAGTGATTTTTTAAACTTTGTTTTCTTTAATAAATGTCAATCAATATTAATCATATTTTGATCATTTCATAAAAACATAAAAAATACAAAAACTCATCAAATTTTTTTTGTGTGCTTTGTGCACTTTTTCTTTTAAACTTTTTCATATGTTTAGGCATGATTCATTTCTTTAAGCGGAATTATTCGCTTGGAAATGACGACTTGTCTTTACATTTAAAATCAATCATAACGAACAAATTTTTGTTATTTGTACCAAAAACTACGGGGTTTTGATCGTACATTGCACATCGTGGGTACGTAGGCATGAGGCGATAAGTCTCTCCAAACACAAAAATCTAAAAAATAATTCTCCTCTCATCTCCTCAATCTCTTTACAAGCAAACCATTTTCAGACCAAAAGCGATAGATATTTCAAAGGGTTCCTATAGAGTACTATAGACGTTTTGGGTGCTAACACCTTCCCATTGCGTAACCAACCCCCCTTACCCATTCTCTGTTTGTTCTTGTTTTTTAGAACTCTTTAGGTTTTGTTCGCTCTTTTTCCTTTCCCTTTGTGGATAAAATAAAAGTGCGGTGGCGACTCTTATTTATTTTTGAGTTAAGTTAATCAATAGCTTACACTCACAAATTTCCCCGCTACACAAGGCACATACAAAAAAAATCCCCTCAGAGGAAATCAAAAACTTCTCTGTAGGAAGACATTTCTCTGTATATCACACATCAAAACAAACAAATCAAAACAAACCTTAATCCCAGATAACTACTATAAATGGCACACTTGTTGATTCAAAAATCCAAGCTGTAGTCCATCTTTTATCCTGGTAAATCCTCTCTTTCATCTAATTGCTGTAAGCGGCAAGCCTCTGGATTATTTACATCCACGCCACTGTCCCTCTCTTAGCATGAAAGATTCCTAAGGAAAAATGGCATTGCTCATCACTGAGTTAAAGTTTTCTCCTTCAGGACAAATCCCCTATAAAGGAAATTATGGCATTACTGGATTCTCGCATCCCAGTTAAATTAATTCTCCTTTATAATCAGTCACCCAACAGTTGTGATAAATAGACGAGATATCTCCCTTTAGAGATGACAAATTCTCTCAGTCAAATCTTTAGCTTTAATCTTGGGCTTTGAACAAGACACAAATATTCCTTTAGCTTCAATCTTGGGCTTTAAAACAAGACACCAAAACATCTTTTTCCTCCCATAGAATAGGAGGAACTACGATTGCTCTGATTTCCCTGTTTATCTTTAACGGGAATACGTAGGCATAAGATTGTGAAATCTTAGCGAGCACGCCTATCAAAAGCTTTAGGCCCAGTACCTTACCCAAAAACATCGGAAAACCCGAAATCAAACAAAAACTCTCTCTCTCTCTCTCTCTCTCTCTCTCTCTCAAACACTCCCAAAGGAGAAACTTTCCCAACCCACAACAGACAAACACCCGTATATAGAATACACTTTAATTGCTAACAACCTGTGGATAATCACATATAGGATGGGTAGTTGACAACTCCCCATTGTATAACCTGACCCCGGACCCCCCAATCTCTTAAGCATTTGTTCAGTTAAACATTTGCGTGTAAGGTTAGTTTGAGATAGCTTCCCTTTCCTTTCCAGCTTCACAGGATAAATAAGGAATCAGAAAGTAGCACCCAACTCCCCACCATTGTGGTGAGGAGAAACCAAATGGCGATAAGGTGGTCGTGTCACTGACAAAAATCGCACGCTACAGAAAAATGGCGACTCTGCTGGGGATCGCTTGTCTGTCTAGGACTACGATTATAGTTCCTAAGAGGTCTAGGTTGTTAGCAATCATACTACACACTATCATATATACTGCTTTTCCTACTTGATATCCGTGTTTATTTTTCTGTCAATGGGAATGCGATTGATACGCATCTGGAAAGTTTGAGAGAAACCTAAGATAAGGGATGGCATAGATGGGGAAACTTGTAGGGAGTGAATCCCGAACAAGCGAACCTTGTAGACCATCAATTCAGGCGAGGGCCCATAGGATTTAGCCTGCTAAACACGATCGTTGTGAAAGCAGAGTTTTCCTAATGCGGCGCCTGTGAACCTGAGGATTTAATAGGCATTAACCTTATGAACACTTGGTAGTGCGATGACTATTAGAAATAGTTGATACGCGATACTACACTTAAATGAGATTACCCTAGGATGCCACAACTCGCTCGGGTGAACCAGCTTGCTATTGATATCCCTAGGGGGGTCAATGATTTTGGGAACCTTATGATCCGTTCTACAGGTACAAAAATTGACCAGAATACAACCTTTAGGAATAGGTAGAGTAGGGATGGCAAAAAAATCCGTACCCGCGGATATTCGCGGATAAAATTCGTCACGGATATGGGGCGGGGAAATTAATGGATATCCACGGATAAAATAAATGGATATTTAAATACCGGTTTGTTAATGGATATGGATACGGGTTTAATGATATATGTGCCCGCGGATATCCGTATCCGTTAATTAATTATAAAAATTATTTAAATACCATTAGTTTATTATATCTTATCTTTTCATCTTTTAAAAATATTAGTCTTCTTATATTTCTTTCTTTTTTTTTTTGAAATTTTCTTTAAAGAAAACCTTCCACATTTCATTCAAATTCTATTAGCCATTTCATAATTCGCAATCACAATATATTTTATTTGTTTGGTTAAAAATGAAATGTATGGTTATTATGTTTGGATCTAATTATATTTTGGTGAATAAGAAGAAAATTAATGTGATGAAATTTTATTGTTAAATTAAGAGAGAATTATATGGATGTTATGTGATAATAACTTTTTGTGTCTTTAAAAGAAGTTAAAAAAATTTCAAAAAAAAAATTATAAAAAAAATATTATCCATGGATATCTGTAAATATCCACGGATACCGTAAAACCCGCGGATTACCCGTTTAACGGATACCCGCATGGATATGGGGCAGATATGGATATCATATTTATCCAATGGGGCGGATACGGATATCATAGTATCTGTCCCCATGGATATCCATTTACATCCCTAGGGTAGAGCCATGACTCCATGCTCGTGACGTTGAACCCTTGAACCCATGTTTTTCAATGTTTTTGTGTGCTGCATTATGCATTCATTTAAAAAACTCTTAAACAAAGAAAAATTTCTTCTCTTTCCTCCTCTCTTCTTTTTCAATTTAAACTAAAACAATAATTGCAAATATCAGAGAGAAATATTGCGTTATGGATTTTGGTAGAAGAAATACGCACAAGTACACTTTCAAGGCTCCAAAACTAGAGGATTTAAGGGGGTTGGCAAGGATGATCATCAACCCTGATGCTTTCAGAGCTAAGCACGGAAGGTTGTTGTCTCTATTAAGGGTCCACGTAGTTGAAGCAATCTTGTCTACGCTGATTCAGTTCTACGATCTGGTCTATCACTGCTTCACATTCCCGGATTACCAACTGGCACCAACATTAGAGGAGTACTCTCATCTGACTGATCTACCTATCACTGATCAAACTCTTTTTTCTGGACTGGAATAAATTCCAAAGGATCAGATCATCGCAAGAGCCATTTGTTTGGACGAGTCAAAAATCAGGACTCACATGACCACCAAAGGAGGAATCCAAGGTTTACCAGCCAAGTTTTTGGTGGAGAAAGCTCTGTACTTTGCCAGTATAGGAAACGTTACTGCTTTCGAGGATATCTTTGTCCTACTCACATACGGGTTATTCCTCTTTCCTAACGTTGACAACTTCGTTGATACCAACGCTGTTAAGATATTTCTGATTGGAAACCCCGTACCAACTCTACTCGCATATGCTTATCATTCTGTACACTTAAGGAACTTGTACATCGGAGGAATGATCACATGCTGTGTACCTTTGCTTTACAAATGGTTCATTTCCCATTTGCCAAAGTCTGCTACTTTTTGGGATCACAAGAGTACTCTATGTTGGTCGCAAAGGATCATGTCTCTTACCAACTCTGACATAGATTGGTATGATAGGATCTATGAGGGAATAGAGATCATCGACAGTTGTGGAAATTTCCCTAATGTACCCCTCATAGGAACTAAAGGAGGAATAAACTATCATCCAATTTTAGTTCGCCGTCAACTCGGATACCCGATGAGGCATATCCAGCATAATGCTCATCTGGAAGGTCTTTTCTTCAAGGAAGGGGAAAATGACAGGGCACTAAAGAAGGAAATAGTGTATGCCTGGAAACATGTTCACAAGAAAGGAAGAGAGTCTCTAGGAAGGCCAAACTGTACCTCCATGGAACCTTATCTTCACTGGGTGCAAACTAGAGCTCTCAAGCTGAGGATGCCTTACTCTCGCCAAGAAGTTTTTCCTTTAAAGGAATATGTCCTTTATTTCATGTCTGGCACAGAAAAACTCCAAGTCGTCCTCAACAAAGTTCAACGGGAGAAAAGCTCTTGGAAAAATAAGTACCGTATCCTCAATGTGGAGTGTACCAAAATTCAGGAACTGTTAAAGGAAAAGGATGCTCTGATTAAGATACTAGAGCAACATGTTGTGGAGAACCAAGAAGACCGAAGAAATTTGCTCGCTCATTTCACTTGGCAAAGGACTGATAACCCAACAATGGCTAAAGAGCCCCAGTCAAAGAAAAGGAAAATACCAAAATCAGCATTTGAGCTCTCTTCAGAGAGGACTCAGGATCCATAAGCTTAGACGTTTCCTTTTACAGCACTTTGTAAAATACTGTACTTTTCCATTTCCGCAATCTTTCGAATTCAATAAAACAGGGTCTCAGCCGTTTACTGTATGATATTTGCAATCTACTTATTGAAGTTTCTTCTTGATTAAAGCAAAAAACAAAAATATATATATCATTGCATTCATCATTCTCACATAACGCGTTCTTCTTATCTTCGAATCTTACGTATACGCCACAATTCTAGAGTCAAACTGTCTCACTCATACAATACTCGGGCCAATCGACAAAAGAAAATGGACGATCTCGAGGAAGAGAATAGAGAGTTCAGAGAAGAAGTCAACGCTCTGAAGGAAAGTTTGGAAAAACTTCACAATGACATGCAATCCTTGGCAGCAGCTCAGAGGCAACAACAAAGGACTGTGATCTCAGAGATCACATCTACACCCATAGTGGAGACATATGATCCTCGATACAACATGCCTAAAGGTCGCCC
Organism: Lathyrus tuberosus; assembly: GCA_022829125.1. Lineage (NCBI taxonomy): Eukaryota > Viridiplantae > Streptophyta > Magnoliopsida > Fabales > Fabaceae > Lathyrus > Lathyrus tuberosus. The sequence continues at coordinate 3,711,216 of JALAZF010000179.1, forward strand.
CTGGGGCATGCCTATCAACTTTTTCCCTGAAGGATGCATCCAGCCGGTCATAGATGACCCAGAAACTGCGGCAGGAACCACCGGGCCTAAAGGTTACAAACTTCAGGAAAGCGAAGACGCATGAGTGATGACAGCAACTCCTGAAGGTTACAAACTTCGGGGCATGGAAGCCCCAGGAGTCACCGCTGTAATGACTATACCACAACCAGTGGTACACACTATCCCTGAAGGACAGATTCCACAAGTAATTTCTGGTGGAAATGAAGATATGTACGAAAGGATGAATGAGTTCCAAGAATAATTCCTGGAAATGCAGAAGGAACTGCGTGCCATTCGCGGTCAATACTTATTCAAAAAAGACTTCGCAGACCTCTCTCGGGTCCCTAATGTGAAAATCCCGCACAAATTCAAGGTGCCTGACTTTGAAAAATACAAGGGCAACTCTTGCCTTCAAAGTCATTTGGTGATGTGCGCACGAAAGATGTCAACTTAGACAGAAAATCAACAGCTACTGATCCATTATTTCCAAGACAGTTTAACCGGTGCTGCAATCAAATGGTACATGGGTTTAAACCGCATCAAGATCAGTACTTTAAGAGTTGTTGAGGCAGCCTTCGTCCAATAGTATAAATACAATTTGGACATGGCACCAGATAGGGATCAACTCAGAGCGATGTCGCAGAAGGACAAAGAAACTTTCAAAGAGTATGCTCAGAGATGGCGTGAAATTGCCGCCCAGATTTGTCCTCCTCTTGAGGAAAAAGAGATGACAAAGATCTTTTTGAAAATCTTAAGTTCATTTTACTACGACCGAATGGTTGCAAGTGCGCCCAATGACTTTACCGAAATGGTGAACATGGGAGTGCGCCTTGAGGAAGCAGTCCGAGAGGGACGTTTGATCAAAAACACAGAGTCATCAAGCAGTACCAAAAGATACGGTGGTGCTTTCCCAAAGAAAAAAGAGCAAGATATTAGTAATATCTCTCTCGGAAAGCAAAGGCGAAGTTATCAACTAGTAGCAACAGTAACTCCTGCTATCAACCCTACGCCGACTCCAACTTATCAACCTCAGGTTGCTCAGAGCCAACTAAATCAACAACCGTATCAGCAAAGGACACAACAACCTCTTCAGTAGGCTCGTCCCTAGTATAATAACAACAATCGTACGACACGACCACCAGGGTTTGACCCTATACCGATTGTACGCAGAACTGTTTCCACTTCTACTAGTCAAGGGGCACGTCCAAACTAGGTCTCCTCTTGGAATACCAGAAAATCCGCCTTTTTGGTTCAAAGCGGATCAAACTTACCCTTACCATCAAGGAGGATCGGGGCACAACATCGAGAACTGTATCAGTTTCAAGTTTGATGTGTAGAAGCTTGTCAGGAACGAGGTCTTATCCTTCAAGGATACTAATCTAAATGTTCAGACGAACCCGTTGCCTCAACATGAAAAAATTGCAGTAAATTTGATAGAGGAAGAGGTTGGCCGCAGCTATCAAATTCACGATGTACTCCTATTAGGAACCAATCTGGTCAGGATGCATTGTAGACAGAGTGGGTACGGTCATGTACCACCTCACAATTATCACCAATGTGATATTTGCTCAAAGAATAATCAAGGATGTTTCGTAGTGCAATCAGCTCTACAAGAGCAAACGGATCTCGAATGGATCCAAGATCATCGAATCTGTGAAGTCAATATGGTTCACACAAATCCCAACATTGTTTAGAACCACAACATTCTGGCGATGAACGTAAACTTAGTGGAAATGCATTCGAGGCAAAGTCAATATCATAATCTGCCACGGCATGATTACAATACCTGTCTGATCTGCTCAACAAGCAATCAGATATGCTCTTTTGTACAAGTGGCCCTCCAAAGTCAGATGGATCTCGGATGGATCCAAGACTATCGTGAAAGAAATAACCATCAAGTCAATATGATTCAGATCTTTGACATACGCTTGATGAATACCAGTCTGGTAGAATTACATGCTAAGCAAGTCAGGCTCGGCTTTCTGGCTTCACATGTTTATCAAGACTGTAAAGAGTGTCGTAAGAACAGTCAAGGGTGTGCACTTGTCCAAAGAACACTTCAACACTTGTTGGACCACTGGTGGCTTCCAATCTACTTGGACGAAGCTACACAGCAGATCAGTATGACTGACGGGAATCCTACTGGATACCAAATCAGGATGTCCGCTCGATGGAAACAGATCTAGTAAAGATGCACTGCATGCAAAGCGGGTGTGGCCGGGTGCCACTACACATCTACGAGTGCTGTAGAGTTTGTTCAGAGAACAACCAAGGATGCTACCTCGTGCGAACGGATCTTCAAAATAGTTGGAGCGAAAAGAGATTCGACCATGTTCGAATTCTGGTTCGATCAACGTTATACAAGACTATCTTTCTGATCAAAGCAAGGACATTTTCATAATCTCCAATCATGAAATGGCCAAAGACGTATGCGCCATAATCCCTCTGCTCCATGAATCAAGAGTTCCTCTTAATAGTAGAAAGATTCTCAACCTCGAATCAATTGAGACTGCCTACGATGGTCAGAAAAATCAAAAGGCTCCCGTGGTTATCTACTTGACAGGCCCAATACCGTACAAATCCGATAAGGCTATCCCTTACAAGTACGGTGCAACAAAAATCGAAAATGGAAAGGAAACTCCATTACCCTCCGTCGTAAACATTGCCGACATCAGCCGAGTAACACGAAGTGGTCGGATCTTCAATAGAGGAGTTGGAGAGCCCACCAAGGAAAAGGAACCTCAAACAGAAGTTCCTAATCAACCAGTCAGTCAATCAGGTAATCCCGAACTCACAAAGAACATCGATGAGATGCTGAAGCTCATCCAGAGAAGTGAGTACAACATTGTAGACCAACTGCTGCAAACTCCATCTAAAATTTCTATGTTATCTCTCCTACTTAGTTCCGAAGTTCACAGGGAAGCTTTGCAGAAAGTCTTGGACCAAGCTTTCGTAGAACAAGATGTGATGGTAAGGCAGTTTGACAACATCATTTCCAATATCACTTCCTGCAACAATTTAGGATTCAGTGATGAAGAACTGCCAGAAGAAGGGAAAAATCGCAACATGGCGCTTAACATTACAGTCAATTGCCAGAACGATGCTCTAGCCAGCGTACTGGTAGACATGGGATCAGCTCTGAATGTTATGCTAAAATCTACTCTGATGCGACTAACATTTCAAGGATCTCTGATGAGAGGCAGCGAGGTCATCGTCAAAGCCTTTGACGGATCCAGAAAAATAGTTATCGGTGAAGTTGGTCTTCCAATAACCATCGGTCCTCACACTTTCCAAGTCAGTTTCCAAGTCATGGACATCCGGGCAGCCTACAGCTGTTTATTAGGAAGACCTTGGATACACGAGGCTGGGACAGTCACTTCGACACTTCACCAGAAGCTGAAGTTCGTCAAGAATGACAAGCTAGTCACAGTATGTGGAGAGCAGGCATTGATCGTAAGTAACTTATCATCATTGTCCTGTGTAGAACCCGAGGAGGTTGTCGGAACTCAGTTTCAAGCACTCTCGTTAAGCGATGAAAATCGACCAGAAAAAGGAACGTCGATTTCCTCATACAAATATGCTCTCGAAGTGATCAAGAGTAACAACATAAAAGGATGGGGACAACTTGTCATTCCTATGGATAACAAGACAAGAAAGGTCTTGGTTTCTCCTCAACCTGTACCCAAACTGCCAAGAAAGATGAAAATTTTCATCTCATTCAGGACTTCTTCCACAGTGGAGGCTTCCTCCACCCAGTGTCTTAAGAAGTACACACCATCAATAAGAGTGACTCCTCCGATACGGATAAGGAATGGAAATCTTATCTCAACGACAACGATTATATGTCTCAGGGAGAGGCACATACGCCATTTTGCTTTCCCACACAAAGTCCGAGATATATACCAAGATCAGACGTCAAGATGATATACGGAGATTGTGATCCTGAAGGATGTCGTGCTCTGCCTAACTCATGGGAAGACGATCCGATGAAAGACAACTTTGATTATGACTATTATGACCCACGGATGACTTGCCTGTCTGGCAGCCGTACCCAGAAGACTTGTGGAAAAAGAGTCAGCCAAATAATGCTTATCAGCTGAGCAATATCGAAAAGAATACCTGCATCCCCACCCAGTCTTGGGATCATTACTCAGGACATTCTGAAGATATCCAGCACAACGATGAATCTACAAAGATTACAGGACTAGAGTTCATTAACTATGATTTTCCTGAGGTCAACATCATTGAAAAGGATGACTCCTCTAGTCCCGCAGAAGTATGGGACACCTTAGGACAACCGAGTGGCAAGTACGGCTTCTTGGTCAAGTACACCGCTTCTATAAGCTCCCGTATCAGGCTCGAAGACATCCAGCCAACTAGATGGGGAGATCCGCTTGAGAGTAAAAACATTATGCAAGATACAACAGAAGAGTTAATTTATGATAACTCTACATGGGAGGAAGACTCCAACGATCCTGCTCCATCAGAAATCAGTGTCATTTCTGAGGACAAACCAAGAAAGAAGGTACCAGACTTTGTGATTCACCGAGGAGTTCACCGCCAATGGGTTGTTGTCGATGTCCCTAAAGTTGTCCACAAGTCTAATTAATTTCCATCTTTGTTTTAACCTTTCACCCTGCCCAAGTGAAACAGATGTTTTTATAGGGCTCTTTTTCTGTAAATGTCCCCCTTCGCTTCACCCAAAGCGACAGAGTTTTGTTTTATAGGGTTGTATTTCAAGAATAGACAAAATCATAATAAAATAACGTCGTTCTGTCATTCCCACATTGATTGCTATTTTTACTTTTCGCTTTTTAGAAAATACACTGCACACATTCTTGCATTCTCTCTATCTCTTCTAAAAAATGAATTATCACGTCATGCAGATTGCTTGTTTTAAACCCCGTTGAAACATACGATCCTATGCCTTCTTCCAACTTTGAATTCTCGATATTTGAAGGTGAAGAAGAAGAGGACGCGGAAATTCCAGAAGAGATCTCACGACTGCTCAAGCAAGAGGAAAGGTCTATTAAGCCTCACAAAGAGCCGTTGGAAACGGTCAATTTGGGGTCAGAACAAGAAAAGAAAGAAGTCAAGATTGGAGCACTGCTCAGTCCGATTGTCAAAGAAGGCTTGATAAGACTTCTCAGAGAGTTTCCAAATGTGCTTGCATGGTCCTATCAGGACATGCCAGGGTTAGATACCAGCATCGTGGAACATCATCTACTGTTGAAATCAGAATGTCCTCCGGTGAAACAGAGACTGAGACTCATCCAGACATGGCCATCAAAATTAAAGAGGAAGTGCAGAAACAGATTGATGCAGGTTTCCTCGCCACCTCAGAATAGCCTCAATGGCTAGCCACATAGTGCCAGTTCCGAAAAAGGAGGGAAAAGTCAGAATGTGCGTGGACTACAGGGATCTGAATAAATCAAGTCTGAAGGATGACTTCCCCTTGCCACACATTGACATGCTGGTAGACAGTACAACAAAGTTCAAAGTCTTCTCCTTCATGGATGGATTCTCGGCCTAGAATCAAATCAAAATGGCGCCGGAAGATATGGATAAAAATTTATTCATTACCCCATGGGGCACCTTTTGTTACAAGGTAATGTCGTTCAATTTGAAGAACGTCAGGGCAACCTATCAAAGGGTCGTGACTACTCTGTTTCACGACATGATGCACAAAGAAATCGAAGTGTATGTCGATGACATGATTTCCAAATCTAGAACAGAGGAGAAACATGTGACCCACTTGTCAAAACTATTCGAGCATCTGAGAAAATACAAAATTCGCTTGAATTCGAACAAATGCACATTTGGTGTTCGCTCAGGAAAGCTTTTAGGGTTTATCGTCAGCCAGAAAGGAATTGAGGTTGATCCTGACAAGGTCAAGGCCATTCAAGAAATGCCTTCACCAAAGACTGGAAAACATGTCAGAGGATTCCTAGGACGTCTGAATTACATCTCAAGGTTTATATCCCTCATGACCACAACATGCGCGCAGATTTTCAAACTACTCAGAAAGAATCAAAGCTACGTATGTACAGAAGATTGCCAAAAAGCTTTCGACAGTATCAAAGAATATATGTTGAATCCTCCAATTCTATCTCCTCCAGTGGAGGGAAGACCACTGATCATCTACCTAACAGTCTTGGAAGACTCTATGGGTTGTGTACTTGGCCAACAAGACGAAACAAAAAGAAAAGAGTCTGCCATCTACTATTTGAGCAAGAAATTTACCGACTGTGAAACTCGGTACACTATGCTCGAGAAAACTTGCTGTGCTCTGGCTTGGGCAGCCAAACGTCTTCTCCAGTACATGATTTGTCACACTACTTGGTTAATCTCCGAAATGGATCCGATCAAGTACGTCTTTGAAAAGCCTGCTCTCACAGGGAAGGATTGTCCGTTGGCAGATGTTGTTATCGGAATACGACATCGAGTACAATGCTTAGAAAGCGGTCAAAGGAGTATTTTAGCTGATCATTTGGCTCATCAACCGATTGAGGATCAAGAATCAGTCGGATTTGAATTCCCATACAAAGATGTCATGTACTTGAAAATGAAAGATTGCGATGAACTGCTACCCAGCGAAGGGCCAGAACCAGGTTCCCAATGGGGACTAATCTTTGACGGAGCTGTCAACACTTATGGAAACATAATTGGGGCAATCATCATAACACCTTAGGGTACCCACATTCCTTTCACTGCTAGACTGACATTCAAATGTACAAACAACGAGGCCGAATACGAAGCTTGTATCATGGGTCTCGAAGAAGCGATTGACTTAAGGATAAAAAACTTGGATGTGTACGGAGACTCAGCCTTGGTTATCAATCAGATCAAAGGAGATTGGAACATATACTAATCAGGATTGGTTCCTTACAAAGGCTACGCGAGAAGGTTGTTACCATTCTTCAACAAAATCGAGTTTCATCATATCCCTCGTGAAGAGAATCACATGGATGATGCATTAGCCATTCTCTCTTCCATGATTAGTGTAGGTCAATGGAATGATGTACCTAAGATCGACATAATGCGCCTTGAACGGCCCGCCTACATCTTCACGATCGAAGCAGCCATAGACGATAAACCTTGGTATCACGATATCAAATGCTTCCTTCAGAAACAAGAGTACACACCTGGGGCATCCAGAAAAGACAGGAAGACCATCAGAAGACTGGCAGGCAACTTCTTTCTGAGCGGTGATACACTCTATATGAGAAACTTTGACATGGTCTTGCTTCAATGCGTAGATAAAACAGAAGCAAACATGCTGATGAAAGAAATTCACGAAGGATCCTTTGGCACTCATGCTAACGGACACACAATGGCGAGAAAAATTCTGAGAGCAGGGTACTATTGGTTGACCATGGAATCCGATTGCTACAAGTACATGAGGAGATGTCACATGTGTCAGATATACTCAGACAAAATCCATGTACCGCCAATGCATCTCAAAGTTCTCTCTTCCCCATGGCCTTTCTCTATATGGGGAATCGACATGATTGGCATGATCGAACCCAAGACTTCAAACGGACATCGGTTCATCCTAGTAGCCATTGACTACTTCACCAAGTGGGTCGAAGCAGCGTCATACGCCAATGTAACCCGACAAGTGGTGGTCCGATTCATCAAAAACAATCTCATCTGCCGTTATGGTGTTCCAAGCCAGATCATTACGGATAATGCATCAAACTTGAACAATAAGATGTGAAAGAATTGTGCGCTGAGTTCAAGATCGAACACCATAACTCATCTCCCTGCCGATCTAAGATGAATGGGGCGGTAGAAGCGGCTAACAAGAATATCAAGAAGATTGTTCAAAAGATGGTTGTAACCTACAAAGACTGGCAGAGATGCTACCCTTTGCTCTTAATGGTTATCGCACATCTGTCCGCACTTCAACAGGGGCAACCCCTTTCTCTCTAGTATATGGCACGGAGGCAGTGCTCCCTATAAAAGTAGAGATACCATCAATCAGGGTATTGATGGAAGCTAAGCTAACAGAAGATGAATGGTGTCAAAGCAGGCACGATGAACTGAACCTAATCGAAGAAAAGCGAATAACGGTTTTATGCCATGGTCAGTTGTATCAGCAAAGAATGAAGAAGGCGTTCGACAAAAAGGTTTGACCTCGCGTCTTCAGAAAAGGCGACCTTGTGCTAAAAAAGATACAATCATTCCTCATTGATTCCTGGGGCAAATGGACTCCGAATTATGACGGCCCCTATGTGGCCAAGAAAGCCTTCTCAGGCGGTGCTTTGAGACTCGCAACCATGGATGGAGAGGAATTCGCATACCCCGCAAATGTCGACGTAGTCAAGAAATAATTAACCTAAATAAAAAAAAAACGTCTCGGTGGATTGAAAACCTGAAAAGGCGGTCCAGGCAAAAATTAGAGACACAGGCAAAAATCATCCCGGTGGATTGAAAATCTCAAAGTACAATCCAGGCAAAAATTAGGGATTCATGGCAAGTAACTACGATCGACAAGGTTAAATCACCCAGCGGTAACGTCATCCATCAAAAGACTCTAGTCAAGGTCATCTTCGACAGAAGTTCAGGATGTCCAGAATTCAAAGTTGGTAGAAGGATAACGGTCGTTATGTTTCAATGTAGCCCCTTTTCCCATAAATTATCATTTTATAAACATTGTAAATGCTCTATGGAATCACGCGATTGGCTGATTTCCATTCTATCAATAAAATTCGAGCCCTAGTGATTTTTGTTTGCAATTCTCATTTGTTTTAGATTTATAGAATGACATTTTTAACATGATCAACGATTCTTGAAATAAAACAAAAAAATGAATTTACTTGTCAAAAATTTTCTGCTCTTTAAATAAAGATGGCAATTCTTTTTTACTGATGAACTTCAAAAAGAACATTGATAGTTTCTTCGAAGGTGATTGAATCTCAAAGTGCAGAATCAAAGTACTCCTTCTAAACCAGTACGCCTGAGTGAAGGATCAACTGTGTCAGATACCATGTTTCATCTGACATCCCTGGTAGGGTGCTTACCTCTTAAGACCGATTTACGACTTTCTCCCACACAGGGATTACCTCTTCTAAGCAAGGCAGGGTTGCTATCTTGAACCAATGATACTTTTCATCCCCCGCAGTGGCCGAGTATCCAGTCGTGTTCATCCACTAGTCTGTATGTAGCATCAGTTTTGTCAGCATAAACATACATACATCATGCATAATTTATTCACATTCATAATTATATCGCATTACTAACACTCTGGTCGTACTCATTTTCCAAGTGATAAAAGTCCTCTTATCAATCAAGTTGTCAGTTCTTTCCTCGTCAGGAAATTTTTTGTCTGAGCAATCTCTCCCCCCAATTTATTTCTGGATTGAAGACGGCCCTCAACCACTTTGATAATTTGAACCTCTGAAAGGCAAGGAGACATTCGATGAACATCACTCTTCACCATTGAAGATGATATTTTCGCTTTCCCGGATTAAGGAAAATCCCCAGAGAAAGCCTCTCAACCAAAGACTCTCAGCAACACATTGGTTTTTCTCCCAAGAAAGTCGATGTTAATGAAGTCATCAGCACCTCAAAATTGGATTACATCACATGGAATTTCTTCGAAAAGATGTAGTATCCCCAAGCGAAAAACAGTCTCTCAAGAGACTCGTTTTCCTCAGTAGAGTCAACAAATGGCATCTCCAGACAGAGAAGTTTGTACACCTCTACAACTCAGACAAATGGGTCCCCCCAGCAAGTATGACCTTAAATTTTTCCATCAGATGGCATCTCCCTAGTAAAAACTCGGCGAGAAGTTTGATGAAAACCGCTACACATAGCATCCCTTGTCAAGGAAAGAACACGACAAGAAGAAACTGAGACCAGTTCCTTGGCTGAAGACCAGTATCAAGGGGAAGTTTATTTCAGAAATTGAGACCAGTTCCTTGGCTGAAGACCAGGATCGAGGGGAAGTTTAATTCAGAAACTGAGACCAGTTCCGTGGCTGAAGACCCGGATCAAGGGGAAGTTTTACCCTTTTCTGAGTATCATTACTTAGCAAAAGAAGTTGGATGAGCAAACCGCTAACATTCATAACCACCGGCAAAATTTTGGGTATTCCGGTATTTAATCCTCTTGCACCCTGAATGTCCGAACATCTTCGCCATTCACACCTTCAGGTCCAAGAAGATTAAATAGGGGCATCTATCATACCCCAAATTTTGACCACCAAGATTTTTCATCATTGTGAAAATCATCACCACAATATGGATGTACCATCATACCTCATCAATCTCCTCAAGGATTGTTGAGCATTCACTACAATCAAGAATCAGGGTTTTTGAGCCCTCTTAGAACACTTAGACAAAGGATCAATCAAGAAATGACATGATCTTCAACTTGTATAGCCTCTTAACATACACAAAGGATCAAGAGGACCCTCACATAAAAAATCAAGCACACAGTTGTGACATTCCAAGTGTTTTGAGCCTAGAAACACCTGATATCGCCAAATTAGGGTTTTGGACGACTAAGACCTCCAGAGTGAGATTTTCACAAGAGGATGAGCCAAGACTTCAACATGTGACTCAATATACTCAAAATAACCCTAGGGATCCATTTTAATCTAAAATACCCTCAGAGGATGCATTCCCTAAAAGTTGGGAATTAGGGTTTTTACGCGCTGAACCGCTCCGGAGCCAAAAGTCAAAACATGACTTTTTTGGCAAAAATGATCCTTATGACTCATGTTTTCATAAAATATGATTTATAATGTCATTTGAACAAGAATTGATCAAGAAACCAAGATAACTTGTAAAAGGGGTAATCTTGAAAAATTGAAAATTTTTCTAAGTTACTAAATTTGAATGATTTTGGTACCAACTTCCAAGGATCATAACTTGTGATCCAAGCATCCATTTTGAGTGATCCAAAGCCTGATTTGTAGGTTTTCCTACACTCTACAAAAGCTTCAACTACATCAAACTCCAATTCTTCATGGTTTTTAAGTTATGGAGTGATCAAAATGATAAAAATGAAGAAAATGACAGTTTTTCAACAGTAGTGAAAATTTGTCTAAGTTACCAGCCTTGAACATCAAAGTTCATGAGGTTTTTTCAGTTGGATTCAAATAGTTTCAAGACCAACTATGATCACATATGGATTGTACCATATGAGGGCTTTCTAAAAATCACAATAGCCTCCCATAACTCAACTTGAGCAAGGAGATATGATCCCCTCAAAACCATAGTTTTAAACTGTCATGTGCAAGACAGAATTTGGCATTTTTGCTCGAATTGGCAAAATTGGACAAATTCAAGCATGGTTATCCATCTGCACACCTCAAGGGGGAACAACCAAGGGACAAACACTGATCCACCAGCCTCACAAGTCCATGGATCTATGTTTAGGCATGACACTCCTAAAATTCAAGATGCTTCAAATGGTCAATTTTGTTTCCAAGCATTTAACTGATGCATAGAGGTGGAATTCATCAAGACAATGTTATCCAAGTTCAGTCAAGCCTTATCCCTGCCACAGAAGACTCATAGCCTGCGCTCTAACCTCAAGTCAATGGCTATAGGAGACTTGAGATTCCAATGGATCAACATTTTCCACAGACCTGCTGCAGTTGCCATTCACTATTGCAGGAAAAACAAACTTGCTCTACTATAAATAGAGATCATTTGTGATCAGTTTGAGTACACCAAAGCACCCAAACTGATGCTTTACTTAAAATCACCATTTCACTCTAATTTTTCCTTCTAACTCAAGTCACTATCGGGTTTTGAGATTGAGAGTGGTTCCAACCAAACCAATCAGACACATACCTCATAAACATCATATGTGAGTGATCTAAACACTAACACAACATCTGGAACATCAAATTCATCAAATCACCAGCCAATTGCTCAAGTTCTTAACAGAGTTGCAGTTGAGGTACCACAACCAGTTCCAGCTCATTTCAATCCACTCCAAGCATTCAAACACACTCCTTGGCACCTAAGGAAGCTCTCAAGATCATTGGAACCTATTTACAACACCTCCATCATCAAACTCGATCACCAGCTGCAAGAGGTAAGCCTGAACCCTTCAAACTCTATGATCCATGCATCATGAATGAATTTGTGAGTTACCATCTTGTTTATGCATGTATGTAGAGTGATAACCCTCAATCAATTTCCATGAATCAATCGTGTATAGAATTTCATTGTGTTCATGCTGAAATTAGGGTTCTTGAGGTTTTCCATTGATTTCTTCCTCCATACTTAATATAAATGCAATTAATCTATATGGTTGTAATCTTTGTTCAAAAACGAACAAGATTGGTACTTGAATCGTGCAAAACCATTGAGTAATCATGGAGAAAAGTGAGAAAATGCAAATATGCAGAAAACAGGGTCGCGCGTGTTCTTCATTTGACCATTGGTGCCCTTTTTCAAATTTTTAAATATTTGAATTTTTGTTATTTTGTTTAATTGGTTCAAAAATTAATTTCTCTCTCAATATTTGTGTTTTTGAATTGATTCTTTTTCTCAAAATTCACAAAAATGTTTAAATATTTTATTTTACAAAAAAATCCAATTTATATTATTTATTTAATATAGTTAGAATTTTTGTAATTAATTTCATTTCTATTGTTTTAAACATTTAAAAAATGAAATTCTCACTTTGAATTTTCATTCCAAATTAATTTCAAACTTTCATGTCATTAAACATGATTTTTCAAAATATTTTTCAAAGTATACAATTTTTTTTTAATATATTTGATATTTTTATATCATTTATTATTTAAATTTCCTTTTGAAAAATGATATTTTAATTTAAAATTAGGGTTTCCTCTTGATTTTAAATTTTAAACACTTTGGGCCTCTAATAGAGTGTAAGTCACATCCCTTGTTGTACAGAAAACCTTTTGGGCCTCAGTCATTGTATAAGTCCATGTGTGATTCTTAAAACGACGGTGCGATCACTGTCATTCTTTGGGCCTATCCTTGTGTTGTAAGTTCCATTTCTTTTTTTTCAAACACTTTGGGCCTCTAATAGAGTGTAAGATCCATCCCTTATAAATAAATAATTTTTAGGCATCAGTCATTGTATAAGTCCCAATACAGTTTTCAAAACGACGGTGCGATCACTGTTTTTCATCTGGACCTCTCTTTGAGTTGTAAGACCCATCTCTTGTACAAAAATAAATTCTTGGGCCTCTCTTTGAGTTGTAAGACTCAATCATTTTTGTAAATAAACAATTATTTGGGCCTCTCCTTAAGTGTAAGTCCCAATCTTTTCAAAACAACTTCCCTTTTGATTTAGGTTCAAATTCATAGTTGTTATCAAAACTTTCTTTAATTTCTTGAACAACTAACCATACAGCTGTTACAATGGAAGCTTGCTCACCTATCAGTTTTAAACAACTTTCTTTTACATACTTGCACATATATATATATATATATATATATATATATATATTTTTTTTTTTTTTTTTTTTTTTTTTTTTTTGTGCTGGAAGCTTGCTCACCTGTAAGTCCTCCTACCCTCTTTTACATACTTGTATATATTTCATCTGTATATATATGCTTGAATATATCTGCTTAGATTTTTCCCCGACAATTAGGTCTAGGATTAGATAAAGCTAGTGGCCACCCTTTTAACACAGTCAAAATTAGTTCCCCATAGGAATTCCAGATACAATTTTGCCTCCTCTTGGGCTTATACAATATGAATAAAGAGAAAGGCATTATTCTCGGTGAAACTTTTCTCAGACTGTCACTATTAGAAAATTGTCAAAGAAATTCATTCCCCCAGAAAGGATTAATTCCCAGTGAAACCTCTCTTGAATTTCTTCAAACCCTAAAACTATTCTCTAAAGGATTAATTCCCGGTGAAACCTTTCTTGAATTTTTTTTAGGTTTAGACCCACAGGCTTCCTAAAAGCATCCCAGCCTCCTCTTGGTCTTTGTACAAGGACCCTCAGGCTTCCTAGAAGTTCTCATGCCTCCTCTTGGGCTTGGTACAAGGACCCGAGACCTTTTAAAGGTATAAGACAGAACTTAGTCATACTTTATTAGAGCAGTCTTTCCAAAGAGTCAAGACCTCAGACCAATTTAGGGTTGATTCTCATCCCTTAAAGCACCAGCCTTCTCTTGGGCATCATACAAAGATAAACCTTCCATACCAGTAGACTTGGACAGTCTAATCTCCTCTTGGATCTCAAAGACATTCTCAAGCTCCCTACAAACACAGGAGAAACCCTGATCATTTAATCAATCTCCAGTGGAGTTAAAACACTCATAGGTTCTAAAACTCAATCTTTATCCTAAATTTCCCCAGCTATGGTCAGCTTATCATCAGTATAACACTATCCCAAATCAGAACCTCAAGGCATCTGATACCTCAAATCTTTGTAATCTTCAGCAAGAGTTGATTCCCCACTTTGGACCTGCCTTTGGATCTCAATAATCCTCAGCAGAAGACAGCCTCCTCTTAGGCTTTGTATAATAATTTTCCTCAGCAGAGTTAGCCTCAAAAGCACTCTTTTGTTGAGTTAACCTTTTTCAGCCTCAATCTTGGGCTTTGTACAAGAAAAACAAAAGCACTCTCTTGTTGAGCCAATCACCTTTTCAGCACTCTCTTGTTGAGTTAATCTCCTTTCAGCACTCTCTTGTTAAGTCAACCCTTTTAGCCTCAATCTTGGGCTTTGTACAAGACAGATAAAAAAACACTCTCTTGTTGATTCAAACCCTTTTCAGCCTCAATCTTGGGCTTTGTACAAGACACTTGAAATATCCTCAGCTGAGTTATCCCCTTTTAGCCTCAATCTTGGGCTTTATACAAGACACATATAAACTTTCTCCAGTAAAGTCAAATTTTTCTAAATCTTCTCTTAAATTCTGTATAAGTATCTCTCCAGCAGAATCAATTCCTCCCAGCCTTCTTTTAGGTTTTTGTTAATCTCCCTAAGTAGAGTCAATAAGTTCTTTTAGCCTCAATCTTGGGGTTTGTACAAGACAGACAAAATATTCCCCCGGAAAAGTCAACCTTCAGCCTCCTTTTAGGTTTTATATAATGATATTCCCCAAAAGAGTCAATCTCTTTTTCAGCCTCAATCTTGGGCTTTGTACAAGATAGATAAACACTCTCTTGTTGAGTCAGATAAGGGTCTCCCCAGTGGAGTCAATCAATCTCTTAGCTTCAACCTTGGGCTTTGATCAAGGCACATACAAAAAACAAAATCCCCTCAGAGGAAATCAAAAACCTCTTTGTAGGAAGACATTTCTCTGTATATCACACATCAAAACAAACAAATCAAAACAAACCTTAATCCCAGATAAATACTATAAGTGGCACACTTGTTGATTAAAAATCCAAGCTGTAGTCCATCTTTTATCCTGGTAAATCCTCTCTTTCATCTAATTGTTGTAAGCGACAAGCCTCTGAATTATTTACATCCATGCCACTGTCCCTCTCTTAGCATGAAAGATTCCTAAGGAAAAATGGCATTGCTCAACACTGAGTTAGAGTTTTCTCCTTCAGGACAAATCCCCTATAAAGGAAATTATGGCATTACAGGATTCTCACATCCCAGTTAAAGTAATTCTCCTTTATAATCAGTCACCTAATAGTTGTGATAAACAGACGAGATATCTCCCTTTAGAGATGACAAATTCTCTCTCAGTCAAATCTTTAGCTTCAATCTTGGGCTTTGGCTTTGAACAAGACACAAATATTCCTTTAGCTTCAATCTTGGGCTTTAAAACAAGACACCAAAACATCTTTTTCCTCCCATAGAATAGGAGGAACTACGATTGCTCCGATTTCCCTGTTTATCTTTAACGGGAATACGTAGGCATAAGATTGCAAAATCTTAGCGAGCACACCAATCAAAAGCTTTAGGTCCAGTACCTTACCCAAAAACATCGAAAAACCCGAAATCAAACAAAAACTCTCTCTCTCTCTCTCTCTCAAACACTCCCAAAGGAGAAACTTTCCCAACCCACAACAGACAAACACCAGTATATAGAAAACAGTATAATTGCTAACAACTTGTGGATAACCACATATAGGATGGGTAATTGACAACTCCCCATTGTATAACCTGACCCCAGACCCCAATCTCTTAAGCATTTGTTCAGTTAAACATTTGCGTGCAAGGTTAGTTTGAGATAGCTTCCCTTTCCTTTCCAGCTTCACAGGATAAATAAGAAATCAGAAAGTAGCACCAAACTCCCCACCATTGCGGTGAGGAGAAACCAAATGGCGATAAGGTGGTCGCGTCACCGACAAAAATCGCACACTACACTATCCTTTTTCCAAAAATTCAACTAACCACTATTTATCTCTAACCTAATTCTTAATCTTTTAAAATTACATTAAGGCCTAACTGATGTTACAATTTTCACCACATTCCTCATATTCTCTACTTTCCTACTTTCCACCCAAAAGCTTCCTTTTCTAATTTATTTTAATAAATTAAATAAAATAACTATAATTCAAATTATTTTAATTATTTTAAATATTTTAATTCTTCTACCACCCCATCAAGGCTCTCACTATCCCCACCAATGCCCCGCGTGCACTTACAAATCACCATACATATTTAATTAAAAGCATATCAAATACTAATTAATTAAATAGAATACTAAATAATCTGATTAAATAATTTAATCAAATTTCTGTGTGTTACACCAAGTCAACTGAAATTCTTAATGATGGGAGTTGACTATTTCACCAAATGGATAAAGGCAGAAGTTGTTGTTAAAATCACGATAGATAGGGTTCTCCGTTTCTATTGGCAAAAGATTATGTGTAGGTAGGCATGACAACGGGGTGGGTCGGGGACGGTTTTTACCTTCACTAAACCCAAACCTGAATCCCCAAACAATCCTCATTCCCCACCCAACCCCAAACGGGGATGGAGAATTAAAACCCAAACTCATCCTGAACGGGTTCGGGTATCCCTACCTCACCTCTATCCATTTAGTAAAATCATTTTTTTAATAGAAATATTTATTTTTTCCAAAATAAAATTACATTACAAATAATAAAATAAAATAATATACAAAATTCTATACATACATTTCAAATATTTTAAATAATAAATACAAATCAAATATCAAAACATTCGTCATCACATATTTAATATTATAAATTATCAAAAATAAATAATAATGTACATAATGAAATAAATGGAGCGGGTTCAGGGGAGAGTTTGGGGTGGGTATTAGTGTCCCCATTACCCAACTCGTCCCCATATTTTATAATTGGGGAAAACCCAAACCCAATCAAATCGGGTTTTCCCCGTCAACTTCGGGACGGGTTCAAGTGAGTACCTGCGGGTTCAAGTTAAGTTGTCATACATATGTGCAGGTATGGACTTCTCATAGACATCATCTCTGACAATGGCTCCCAGTTTGTCAGTGCCTGGGTCACCGACTTCTGCAAAGATTTGGGAGCTCAGACGAATGGGCAAGCAGAATTAGCTAACAAAGAAATTCTAAAAGGGCACAAGAAGAAGCTCGACGATGCCAAGGGCCTTTGGAAGGAGCTCCTTCATGAGATATTGTGGTCATACAACACCATTCTACACACAACCACAAAAAAGATTATGTTCACTATGGCGTAAGGGGTGGACGTCATGCTACTCGTGGAGATTGACATGCCCTCGTGGTGACGATCCCAGTTCAATGAGGAAGCAAACAAGGCTATATTGGAATATGAATTAGACCTAATCAATTAATTGAGAAAAGTTTCCCATGTCCGAGAAGTTGCAGCCAAACATAGAGCCGATAGAAGGTATAACTCCAAAGTCAAGCCAAGAGAAATGCAAGAAGGCGACCTGGTATGGAAGGAAGTATTTATGCTTACACTGCGGGGAAAGAAGAGAGTTAATTTAATAGATGTGTACGCACCATGTGACACAAGAAGAAAGTGTAGGTTATGGTTGGACTTAAAATACATGGTGTTGGCCAAGAAAGAAGAAAGATGGTGTGTGCTAGGAGACTTCAACACAATAAGGGAATAGTTAGAGAAAAGAGGTACTAGTAATAATATTAGAAGCAGAGAAATATTAGAGTTTGATGAATTCATCATAGATACAGAGTTGATATATCTCCCACTACACAGAAGAAGATTTACCTAGACCACACGTGATGGCTCTTGTATGAGTAGGATCGATAGGATCCTAGTTTCAGAATCCTATATTAGAGATTGGACAACAAACAAGTAGTGGAGTTGTATAAAGAACTATCAGATCATTTCCCAGTCATGTTGGGTGAATCAGAGCAAAATTAGGGACCGAAACCATTTCACATGTTGAAATACTGGAAGGACATAAAAGGATATCATAATTTTGTAAAGGAGTAATGGAGAGCACTTGAGGTAGAAGGATGAGGAATGTATGTATTAAAAGAAAAATGAAGATGATCAAATCTAAACTCTGAGACTAGTACAAAAGTCATAAAAAATCAGCGAAAAAATAAAATAAAATAAAGCAAAAGAGGAGTTGACCAGACTTGAAATTAAAGGAGAGACAACGGGGTTATCGAAGGAGGAAATTCTCAAGATGAGAGAGGCATGCGCCAATTTACATGAGTTTTCAAAATTGAATTATAGCATCCAATGCAGAAATCGAGAATCAGCTGGCTAAAAGAGGGGGCGCGAATTCGAGAATCTGATAGCATGCCAGTTTTGCTGTTTTGATGCTTAGGCTTGATTTGAGTGATTCTTCTTGCAAAAATTCACACAAACAATCAAAAGGCAACCATTATTTTACCTAGATTCATATTATAAATAAAAATATTGGAAAATGTCATGAATTCGTTTCTCGTAGATCCTATAAGTGCCAAAATATTATGCTATAATACTCTTCCTTGGGCACTTATCAATGCATCAATAAGAGAAGAAGAGAAATAAATTTTATCCCTGGATTGGAATGGTAGACAATTAAGGGGTGTGAGCGAGATAAAAGGAGAAATTTTTAATTACTTCCAGAACCACTCCTCGGCTAGAGGGGTGAGACCAATTTCGGCTAACATGGAATTAAAAAAAATCAATAATGTGAAAAGAGAGGAGTTAGTTCAAGAGTTTACACAAGAAGGAGTGTGCAGGGTCGTATGGGAATGCGATAATACTAAAAGCCCAGGTCCTGACGGGGTGAATTTTTGTTTTGTGAAGGAATTTTGGGATTTTTTTAAGGAATATTTATAACAGAATTCCATACAAATGGAATGATGGTTAAAGGGGGAAAAAGTTCATTTATAGGGTTAATTCTAAAAAAGTAAGAACCCAGTGAAGCTGGCATATTTTAGACTGATATCGTTGATTGGGTGCATCTGCAAGGTGATAGCAAAAGTGTTGGCAAATCGACTGAAAAAAAGTGTTGGGCAAAGTGATTTCAGAAACACAGTCAACATTTTTATCTAGTAGACAGATACAGATACTAGATAGAATTTTGATAGAAAATGAAATCG
This sequence comes from Lathyrus tuberosus, assembly GCA_022829125.1. NCBI lineage: Eukaryota > Viridiplantae > Streptophyta > Magnoliopsida > Fabales > Fabaceae > Lathyrus > Lathyrus tuberosus. Next base: position 3,730,703 of record JALAZF010000179.1, read on the forward strand.
TATACGAAACGAGACAAAAGAACAAAGAAGTGATCATGTTTAAAGTAGATTTTGAAAAAGCATATGACTCAATAGATTGGGGTTTTTTGGACTTTGTCATGGAAAAGATAGGCTTCCGTGAGAAGTGGAGGAGATGGATATCATAATGCTTAAAGATAGCTTCGATTTTAGTGTTGGTGACGGAAGCCCTACAAATGAATTTGGAATGGGGCGCGATCTTAGACAAGGAGATCCTCTCTTGTCGTTCCTATTAATCATCGCGGCAGAAGCATTTAACTTGTTAATGAAAAGTACAATGGAGTTAAGAATATTTTCATGATACAAATTCGATGAGGGAAATGAAAGCTTTACACACCATCAATAGGCTGACGATACTTTGTTAATCGAAAGAGATGTGTGGGGAAATATTGGATTATAAAGGTAAATTTGAAGTTGTTTGAATTAATGTCGGGCTTAAAGGTCAATTTCCATAAAAGCCTCATGGTATAATTAAATTGAAGAAGCAGTAAACATCCTAAACTGTAAAGTGGGAAACACCCCTTTTAAATACCTAGGTCTTCCAATTGTTGCAAACCCGAGGAGAAATTCTATGTGGTGACCGGTAATTGATGTAGCGTGAGCCAGTTTATCGAATTGGAATCACAAGAAGCTATCCATCGAAGGTGGGGTGGTTATAATAAAGTCAGTGTTGTCAGCGATTCTGGACTATTTTCTCTCTTTTTGTAAAGCTCTACCATGTATCATATCTAAAATAGAATCTCTTTTCAAATAATTTTTTTAGGGGAGATGGAGGGAGCAAGAATGAAAGGGAAATAAATTGGGTGAAATGGGAAAATTGTGTAGACCTATAGAAGAGGGTCGATTGGGTATAAAAATATTTAAAGGTGTTCAACAATGCCCTTTTATGAAAATGGGAATGGAAAACCAACTCAGAAAATGAAGGATTGTGGTATAGAGCCTTGGTTAATCGATATGGGGCTAGTGAGGGAGTTATTTGTCAAGGGGATAATAATAGCTCAATATGGTGGAAAGACATGAATTTTGAAATTCTGGTTAAGCAGATCACTAAGATGTCGGACAGGATGTCGTGACACTTGATCTCTGCTTCACACACAAGGATATTGAAGGGCAGAATAAAAAGCAGAAAGAAAACAACACACAAGAATTGTTAACCCAGTTCGGTGATCAACAACACCTACGTCTGGGGACTACCAAGCCAGGAATGAAATCAACTAAGTAGAATTGGTTCTAAGCTAAACTCCAACATTTACAACTTAGCACCTAGAAACTAACCTTCCTAGATTTCTACCTAAGACACTCCTAGGTATGAGACCCTTCTCAATTCCCTTTCAATCACAGCAGTGACTAAAAATTACAACTCAATAAACTGTCCTACTCAGGTATTCACGCAATATAAGATAGGCTCACATAAGCACAAACCCTAGTACTCTATAACAGCTATAAAATTCCACGCCCTTATTCTAGGTCAAATCCATCCTATTTATATTGCAAAACAGAACTGGATTTTGGCTACAAAAATGCAGCAATTCAGCTCCACAGAATTTGCGGCTTATTCTTTTCTTTAATCCTAAGTTTCCAAAAATGTCTCCTTACAAGGAAACCGCATATTTCTTTTAGAATCAGAATCTCTGATTCCTCAATCTCAGATGCCACCTAAGATCAAATCATATTCCAATCACACCTGGAAAACAAATACAGTTATTCCAAAACTATAACAGACAAAGATGTCAAATAAACATGATATGACATCTTGTCTAACACCTTAACCTGCAGTTAGTTCATCATGTCAGGACATCTTGTCCAACATCTTTCTGCTAAGTTAGTTTTACCAAAATTGATGCCAACCTCAAGGGCTTGGATTCATCAATCTCCCCCTTGGGTAAATTTTGGCTAAAACTAACTGTAATTAACCTGCAGAAAAAAAACAGGGAGACCATCATCAGAATAGCATCGGAAACACAACTTTGTCTCCCCCTCAACCAGTACCTTCTGCAAGCAGCACCAGAGCTACTCCCCCTCAATGGTTAGTAGCATATCGGCAGTGATTAGTGATGTTAGTATTACTCCCCCTTTTTAGCCACAATATAATAAAGGCAGAAACACTAACTCAAAACCAATTAATCAGTTCATAGTAATTAAAGTACACACCCAAAAGTAAAAATTATCCTGGGCATTCAAACCTTACACAACAAAAAAAAACATAAAATTAAAAAAATATAAGACATAAAGTAAAGAAAAGACAACTCTCGTAAGTCATCTTCAGTTTCCTCATTATCATCATCTCCTGCACTCTCACCAGAACCATTATCAGCATCATCATCCCCTTCAACTGCATCCATGTTCTCCTCAGCAACATGCTTCTCAGCATCTCCAGTGTTGACATCAATTTCCTTGTTCTGCTCAGTAGACAGGGCTTGTATCAATCTTTCCAGCTTCTCCTTTCTGGCAGTTCTGACCTTGATAATATCATCAAGCTCCTTGCAGGTTGCCTTTAGCTGAGCAATGGTGTCCGCCTCTGAAGGTGTAGTGGCAGATGTTGGAGCAGATGTTGAAGTAATATCTAGGACATGATTTCCAACAAACAGCTTATAGTGCAGAGTCAGAGGAGGCTTCCTTCTCATGATCTCATCACCAGGTAAAATTATCCCCGGATATTGTTGAAGAATTACTCCACAGATGAGTGATGTAATGTAAATTGGCAGCTTGACAGCTGAAGAGACGACCTATTTCAAGATTTGTTCAAAGATGTATTCACCAAAATCAAATGGCTTTCTTTTTCCAACAGCATAGATAAACTTTCCAAGCCCATTTGAAATAGTTGAAGTGTGATTGGTAGGGACCCAGTTCACAGTACCAATTCTGTGAAGAATGGCATATTTAACACTTAGCTTCCCAGCTGACAATTTCTCTTTGTTGGGCCAATTCTTCACAGTATTCCCAGTAATTTCCCTACAAATTTGATCATCAGAATCTTCAATTTTAGCCTGGGGACATTCAGGTCTGCCGAGGAACTTGTCGATCTCCACAGGAGAAAATGTCCCAACATTTCCCCTGACATATACCTTTAAGTAGTCCTCACTTTTTTTTATCATTGCATCCTTCTGGAATATTAACCACAAACTATTTGACAAGTTTTTCATAGCATGAGTCAAAGTGAGATACAGTCTTTAGCAATCCAACATCTTTAATCAAATTAATTACTTCCTTACACTTGAGTACATTCTGTCTCAGTTCTCTCTCTAGAGTAATTCTTCTGTGATAAACATGCTTCCACATGTTAACACTTACAACATCATGAAAGAAGATGTTGTCCATGGGAGCTTTAGGAAGTGCAACAGCCTTCTTCTTAGAGACTGGTTTCTTTATAGGCATAATGTTATGTCCTTCCTTTGTGCCATCATAGTCTGATTCATTGTCAGACTCTGCCTTCCTCTTCTTGGACCCAACAGCAACCTTGCTCCAAGGCCTATGGGGTCCAACTACAGATTTCTTAGTTTGCTTGTCAGAGATGTTTTTAATGTCTACACCTTTATCTTTCCTATTCTTTAATCGTTCAGCCACACTAGGCTTGAGACTTGTTCCAATGACTTCATCATCAGAGGGACATCATCTAAATCGATGATTTTGTCAGTATGTTATGATGCTCCTTATGTAGATGAAGATATTTCATCATCTGTCTCAACATTTCTCACCACAGAGTCAGCAAGGGTGTGCAGATTCCCTTCTGACACTTCTTCATCATCTCTACCTTTATCAGTGTTTCTCTTGGTCACATCCTGATTCAGGGCTGAGCTTATTGGCATAATCTGAGCAAGGGGTCTGATGATTCCAGCAACACTCATCCTATCCCCATGACTTATGAGTCTATTCACTATTTTATCAATCATTTCATCTGTGTTAAACTTTTCTATTCTCTTCTTAGGACTAGAGAAAGCACCAGAAGTGTTCGAGGAATTACCTGGTGGGATGTTTTTTGATCTTCTGACCGGAAGTTTGTCTATTTTGCATGGCATGATGGCAAGAGGAGCAACATTAATTGTATCCTCAACATGTAGCTCTTCAGATTTTGACCTAGAATCAGATGTCGCTGCTGTATCCTTCTCGGTTGCTCTTGTCGGTGATTGTTGTTGCGACATTGTAGCGTGAACACGATTTGCCGCCTCTTTAATCACAAGGGTGAAGAAGTTTGAGAGGAACAATGTAGAGTAATGGTATCTATTTCTGAAACAGTTTTGATTGATTTGATTTTTAAACCATGCGTACCCTTGAATAGTGTTCCCATTAACAAAGTAAAACCCTAATTTGTCCTTCAGAGTTTTTCTTTGAGTTTTTGTACCACCAGTGAAGTTCAAGATGTCCCAGCAGGATGTCATGACATCTTGGATGACACTCACGATTCCAATTCCAGTGGTCTGAAGGCAATCATTTTTTGCACTTATTTCATGGGTTTCTATGATTGAGTTCGTTGTGATAGCATAAGAACATCTATTTTCAGCAATTTCCTTAATCATAGAGGCTTTTTGTAGAAGATTCTCAATCCTCGTGATAGTCTGGTGTTGCAGTCTCCTATGTGTCATCTTGGTTAACCTTCCAATGTGTAATTCATCCATGTTCAGATCTAAAGAGTGTTTCTGATGTTTCTCCATCTGCAAGGTTGTCCATACATAACAGTTGTTCTTTGATCTGACACCTTTCATGATAACCCTATATTTATCATCCGCAACTAGACATTCAGATCTGGTGAAGTTGACCTTTAGACCTTGATCGCAAAGTTGACTGATGCTAATCAAATTTGCAGTTAATCCCTTGACAAGCAGCACATTGTCAAGTCTAGGATTCCCAGCTTGATCCAATCTCTCGACTCCTTTAATCTTTCCCTTGGATCCATCTCCAAAGGTGACATAGTTGGAGGAATGAGGCTCTAGATTCACCAGATAGTTCTTGACACCAGTCATGTGTCTTGAACATCCACCATCAAAGTACCACTTCTCTTCAGTGTACTCCTTTTGAGTGGAATGAGCTATCAGGGCCATAGACTCATTCTTGGAACTCCTTCTCTTTCCAGTAAGCCTACCCTTAGGGTATCCATGTAACTTGTAGCAATAACGTTTGATGTGGCCATACTTGCCACAATAATGACATTTCTAGTCTTGTCCCCTCTGATGTCTGTAGTGATGTTGTGACATTCTGTTAGACGTCTTCTGTCTTCTGAGGCTACATTCTGGATTTCTTTTCTTGCTTGACATTTCTTGATCATTGTACCCAAGTCCTCTGACATCTCCAGCATTCCTCCCAACTTAAAATATCTCATCTAGTATACCAGAACTACTGTTGAGCATCCTAACATTTTTTGTTACATTGTCAAGTTTGGAGTTGAGTACAGTGACTGCCTCCTCAAGATCAGAGATAACACCAAGATGTTTTACTCTTTCAGTCTCAAGGAGCATAATAATCTTGTGTTGCCCTTCTCCTAGTTGGCAGACTTCAACACATCTCTTGTAAAGCTCCTTGAAGGATTTGACTAGATCAGCATATGACAGATCTCCAATTTCTGATTCTATATCAGAGTCAAATATTCCTGTAAGAGCATATACTTGTTTAGGTGATTCTTCATCACTTGCAGAATCATATTTGGACCAAGATGTAATGAGGCCTTTCTTTTCTTTCTTGAGAAAGGTAGGACACTCATATTTGATGTGTCCATATCCCTCACACTCATAGCACTTGATCCCTTTTCCTTTGTTATCCTTTTCTTCATACTTAGAGTTTCTTCCAAGATTATTTTTTTTATAGATGTTGAATGGCTGAGGCTTGACATTCGATCTTGATTCCCCTTCCATCTTTTTCAGCAATTGACTATACTGTTTTCCTAGAAACACAGCAGCCTTAAACATCTCTTCTCTGGAGTTTGTTCTTCCTTCATCATGATCTGACACTAAGGCTAAGCTTTTCTTTTTCTCAGACTTTTCATTCAGAGACATTTCAAAGGTTTGTAGAGAACCCATGAGTTCATCTACTTTCAAAGTGTTTATATCTTGAGCCTCTTCGATGGTTGTCACCTTCATGTCAAACTTCTTAGGAAGAGACCTCAAAATTTTCTGGACACGCTTTGCTTCTGGAATCTTTTCTCCAAGATCACTTGAAGTGTTTGCAATGTCCACAATATTCATATGAAATTCTTGAATGCTCTCATCCTCCTTCATTCTCAAATTCTCAAACTTAGTGGTGAGAAGTTGAAGTCTTGAGGATTTAACACGAGAAGTTCCTTCATGAGCAGTCTTCAAGATTTCCCGGGCATTCTTTGCAGCAGTGCAGTTTTTGATGAGTCTGAAGATGCTCTTGTCCACACCATTGAACAAGGCATTCAAGGCTTTGGAATTCCCTTGAGAAAGCTTATCATCTTCACCATCCCAGTCTTCCTCGGGTTTCAGCTCATTAGTGGGCTTCCCATCTTTGTCTTTGATCTTTGGTGAATCACACCCTTTAACCACAGACTTCCATGCTTTACCATCCATGGACTTGATAAATGCCACCATGCGCACTTTCCAATATTCATAATTGGAATCATCAAGTATGGGTGTCTATTTAGAATTCCTCCTTCTTTATCCATCGAACCAGAAAGTATCGTTCCTGAATCTCACCCAGATACAGAACAGGATGCCTGTTCTAATACCAATTGAAATTCTAGTTAAGCAGATCACTAAGATGTCGGATAGGATGTCGTGACACTTGATATCTGCTTCACACACAAGGATATTGAAGGACAAAATAAACAGTAGAAAGAAAACAAAACACAAGAATTGTTAACCCAGTTCGGTGATCAACAACACCTACGTCTGGGGGCTACCAAGTCAGGAATGAAATCAACTAAGTAGAATTGGTTATAAGCTAAACTCCACGTTTACAACTTAGAACCTAGAAACTACCCTTCCTAGATTTCTACCTAAGACACTCCTAGGTATGAGACCCTTCTCAATTCCCTTTAAATCACAGCAATGACTGAAAATTACAAATCAATAAACTGTCCTACTCAGGTATTCACGCAATACAAGAGAGACTCACAAAAGTACAAACCCTAGTACTCTATAACAGTTGTAAACTTCCACACCCTTATTCTAGGTCAAATCCATCCTATTTATATTGCAAAACAGAACTGAATTTGGGCTTCAAAAACGCAGCAATTCAGCTCCACAGAATCTGCGACCTATTCTTTTCTTCAATCTTAAGTTTCCAAAAATGTCTCCTTACAAGGAAACCGCATATTCCTTTTAGAATCAGAATCCCTGATTCCTCAATCTCAGATGCCACCTAGGATCAAATCATATTCTAATCACACCTGGAAAACAAATACAATTATTTCAAAACTGTAACAGACAAAGATGTCGAATCAACATGATAGGACATCTTGTCTAACACCTTAGCCTGTAGTTAGTTCATCATGTCAGGACATCTTGTCCAACATCTTTATGCTAAGTTAGTTTTACCAAAATTGATGTCAACTCCAAGGGCTTGGACTCATCAAATTTGTTAGATTCATGAATAGTGGAGTCGGTTAACACATTCTTGGTTAAGGAAGTGTACAAGAAAATTATGTCGGGGAGGGAGGGGCTGGTTGAACCGTGTCTGGCAAAGGCTTGGCATAATTCAATCCCGATAAAAGTTTCTTGCTTTGTGTGGCAAATTCTTCAGAATATGGTAGCTACAAAAGTGAATCTATATAGGAGATAGGCGGTTGAGCAAAGGGATATTCACTGTGTGGGGCGGAAGAGACAATTTCTCACCTCTTTTTTTAGTGTCCCGTGTTTGCATGTATTTGGTGCAGGATTAGTAGATGGCTTAGGATTTACGCGACTTTTATAATGAATGATTGTCGCACCTAGAACAATTTGAAGGATTGGTTGGAGGTGGGAGAATTCTCGCTAATAGACAAAACAATTTGGATGGCGGGGATTTAAAGCATATGTAAGGTGCGAAACGACAAGCTATCCAACAACAAGGATGTAAATGTTGAACAGGTAGTCGAGACATTAAAAAGAATGTCTTGAAACTGGTTGAGATTTAAAACAAATAGATTGGAGTACAATATTAGTCAATAGTTCTCAAATCCTAGAGCCCGCCTTGGGTGCGTGGCCCGATGATGATCGAGGTAATGGTGGAGAAGGTGCTTCACATTATGGTCGGACTTTATTTATGTTACGTGAGCTGCCGTGGCTATTGTATTAATCTCTTTGTCTCAAATTATAAGACGTTTTGGATATTTCATACGAATTAAGAAATACAATTACTACTTTATAAAAAAGTAAAATGATCTATGATTTTACAAAACTAGTCTTCATTAATTACATTGAAAAACAAACTAAAAGAATAGGAAGAAAAAAGAGTAATAAATGATAAATGGTATATTAGAAAAAGAAAGTCAATAATATTTATTGGGATTCTAAAGTGACTTATAATTTGGGACAAATATCTTTTGCAAAGTGACTTATAATGTAGGAAAGAGATAGTAGTAACAAAGGTTGTCTATTGTATGTTGATCTTTTGCTAGGCGATAAGGTCTCAAGGCTAAGAGAATTTGATTCGGAATAGGAGCAGTTTCAGCATTGTCTGTGCAAATTGGTAGATATGTCGCAGCTCTTGGTCATGACCTCGGTGTATCAGATACAACAATCGAGCATGTCATCGTCAGTGGCGACATATTGCTGCAGTCTTGGTGAAATCAATTGACATATAGCATTAGAATTCTACTGGATCCAGAAAACCAAAGTCAATGGCTGAGTTTGGCATCTTATTCTGTGAGGGGTCCTGTTGGATTTTTGGCACATCATCCAGGCCTAGTCTTTCTAAAATAGGTAGCAGCAGGATTGTGTTTTCAGCTGTGAGTTACATCGGGTATGGCTTAGAGGTTGGCCTACATGCAGCATATTCCTTTGCTAAGTGGAAGGAGTCTGTTTTAAAGTTAGCAACAGGGGCATAGCATCTTTGGTCTAGGCTGCTGGTGTGTTAGGCCTGCTTTGGCATTGGTGTTATTAGATTGGATAAATATTTGTAGTTATCTGTGAGGAGGGATCACAGAGAGTGTGCATGGTGTCAGGAGTCTTGTGTGTTTGGTGATTTGTATTATTAGTGGTTGGGGTGTATTCTGTATGTTTTTGTAGCATTGCTTGCATATGCTGTGATGGCAATGTTAGGCTAAACAGTGAATTGGTTGAGGCATGCCTCATGCCTTTTGTTAAAATATATTCGTTTTGATTTTCAGAAAAAAAAAAACACTTCTCACAATTATGTTGGTCATTACATTTATTTATCATAATGCTGAAGAATAAATAGGGAGAACCATAACTATAGGTAGATAATAAAGATAATTAACGCTATTTTAAATATTTCCTAGTATAATACCGATGGTATGTTCTATAATATGTTTTGGGTATAATTACAATCTTCACAAGAAATATTAATATTTTCATTAAAGATTTATGGGTATGCCTATTTAAACAAAATATAATCAGATCAATAAATTGTTCCAAAAAAAATTATGACTAAAGTTAATGGAAAAATTAATCATAAATGATTCAAACTAAAAAAAAACCCAAACAGAATTAATTTCTTCGTGTCTTGCACCAAAACATTGTTTCCACTTTGGCGGAACAGAGTATCAAAGCAAATAATATAGTTGTAACTTTAGAACGGACCAAAAGCATGAATAAGTGAGATCTCCAAACACACTCAAACTTCAGTTATATAAATGAAACGAAAACAAGGGTCAATATTTCAGCTATACCCTGATTTGGGTGACAAATGCATAAAATATCAGCTATTAATTGGGGCTCATCAACAACTGATACTAGTACTCACTTTACTTGGGTTACTCTAGACAAATTAAGATGCTTCTACTGCTACTAACTAGAACCTCTAAATTTGTAAAAAGAAGAAAAAAAAACTACTACCTCTCCAAACCAGCAGTGAGATTTGTCACAATTCTTAGGACGTCCCTTCATGTGACTCTGAATCTTCTACCAGTCCAGAGAGATTTGAGACTGGCACAAGTGAGCTATTGACGCATACTCAAGCCATCTTTTTTGTTCACAAGTAGCAACTGGAGCATTGTCACTGCCGGAGTATTGAAAAGTACAGACCCTGAAGATTGAAAAGTAGACAGACCTGGAATATTGAAAAGTAGACAGACCCTGAAGATTGAAAAGTAGACAGACCCGGAATATTGAAAAGTAGACAGACATGTCTTTAACTGCGGTAGAGAAGAAGTTGTTGCCATCTATTGAAATTCATTTTTCAGTATTACAATACCTCTCAGCACATATGATCTTATCCAAGTGGTGTTCTTGATGAGTTGAATGCAGTGATCATGTGCCTAAAGATACTGATTTTATATGCAAGCCTCAACGTGACAAGTTTCAATTGGAGCTTTTTGACTACCAGAGTTACCTAAATACTCAGATCCATCTGTAGCTTCAATGGATAAGAAGCCGCAATCTTTTGGCATTTCACCATCAGGATCAATACCTCTGTCAGCACATATGAACTTATCTGCATTATTTTCTTGACAGATTGAATTCAATGATTCCGTCTCCAGGGATGCTGATTTTTTACTATCCATCATACATGAACCCTCCTTGGTATGATAGCTCTCTTCTTTGCAGGAAGCTGAGGACAAGACCTTTAGGTGATTTTTGTCATCCAAACATTCTGATCCATCATTAAATGGAGGAAGGGTGCCAATGCTTTCTTTTTCTGGACAAATTGCATGCGGTGTCTCCAAAGATGCTGACTTTACGATACCCATCATGCATGAACCTTCTTTAGTATGGGAACTCTCTTCTTTGCAAGAAGCTGAGGAAAAAACCATTTGGTGATTCTTGTTATCCGCACATTCAGATTCATTATTTAATACCGGAAGGGTGCCAAAGTTTGCTTCTTCATGACTAATTGCATGCAAGGATTCCAACTCCAGAGATGCTGGCTTCTTATTATCCATCAGACATGAACCTTCCTTGGCATGAGAACTCTCTTCTTTGGAAGAAGCTGAGGACAAACCCTTTTGGTGATTTTTGTTATCCACACATTCTGATCTATCATTTAAGGAACAAAGGGTGCCCACATTTGCTTTTTCTTGACGAATTGCATGCAAGCATTCCATCTCCAGAGAAGCTGAGGACACAACATTTTGAAATTTTGATTTTTCTCCCTCTCTGCTACAGATAAATTCTGTAGCATGACTACTATTCTTGCCTTCAGAATGTGTTGGATCAATGACATTTTGCACTTCAGCCTCTGCTTTTACATCATAACCACATTGGTTCACCAGTGTACTACAGCTTTCATTGACATCTTTATGATTACTAATTCCATTTGGCAATGGTAGTTGTAAATTTCGAGAAGCGCCAAGGTCTTCTTTGTCTTCAAAAGATGCACTCTTGTTGAAACTGGGTCGGATTAACTTTCTTTTCTTTTGTTGCACAAGCCCCAAGTTCTCACTCTTTTTACTATCATTAGAGCTTCTCTCAATCTCATTATTATGTTTCCTCACCATGCTTCGACGCTTGAAATCAACAAAATGTGCCTTATCAGCTTTTGTTTTAGGACTGCTTTCAGTCAGAGTTGTGGAATCCATATTTAGATCTTCCAAGGCATTTTCAAAGCAATCCCCCTTCTTTTTTTTCTTCAGATTACTGATTTGAGTTTTATTCCTCAAACTTTCATCCTCATTGTGTTCCAAGGCATCTTCAAAGCAGTCTCTCATCTTCCTCGGACTACTCATTTGCGTTTTATTCCTCAAACTTTCATCCTTGTTGTGCTCCGATGCACTTTCAAAGCAATCACTCTTCTCCCTCTGACTACTTATTTGAGTTTTATCCCTTAAACTTTCTGCATTGTTGTGTTGACTGGGCTTTGGCTTTCTTTTTGTTTGACGAACCATTTCCATCACTTCATCAACTGAAGTAATGAAATCATATTCTTCATTCTGTGCATTGTTTCCCTTTCCTTGTTTCTTAACATCCTGGACAACAGATAAACGAGAAAACACACTACTTTTTCTCTTTGGATGACCGTAATTGCTATTTTGAGAATCACTATAGCATCCAATATCATATCCATGATCCAATGGCAATGAATCAACATATGGATTTGGTGTTTCATTGTTTTTTGGTAGTTCATGACTCAGATAGTTTTGCAATGCCATGGGATGAACATTATTGTCTAAATATGAATTGTGTTCCCGGAACAATGAAGAATACGGTTCATGTGTCCTACCACTGTTTCCAATATCTGATGAAGGGATGGGAGCTGGTGAAGACTTATAGGAAGGAATGGTATTGCGAGCCTCATATAAAGCAGATTCTGATGCCAACTGGTCACAAATTTGAGCTTCGCTGAAAGGCATGCAATCCTTGTTACTACCATACAATACAGAATTTGAAAAACAATCATCAGTAGTGTTCCATCTGTGACTATCTTTCAGTTCTGTATGCATAAGTTGTCGTTCCCTACTCACTAAATTACTTCGGCAGTTGGTTGAAGGAGAAAATCTTTCTCTCATTGGTTCAGAATCACTATTAATTCCAAACGACGATGATCGTCTGAAGTTTAAGCCAGGGGCTTCTGAATTATACAGGATGGTATTCTTGTCTCCGAGTGGTCTCATTGACTCAGAACCATTATCAATTCCAAAAGACGAGAAGCCAGGAGCTTCTGAATTGTACGGGATAGAACTCTCGCTTCCTTGTGGTGCATAAGATGTGTTTAGATGGTGAATCATAGCAGAAGTTGACCTGAGATGATTTTCAACCAAAGAATTTTGCTCTAAATTAGGCTTGCCGTAGACGGGCAAATCAACATTGGAAACACGTAAACTAGGAATATCATCAGGAAATATCATCCTCTCATCAGTCTTTCTTAGGTCTTCACCCATCAGCCGGTCACTAACTGATGACCTGCCATCACCGTGAACTCTAATTTTGTCAGAAGGAACTTTGCAGTATCCACCTATGGCGTATGGCCTGAGATGTGTATCCGTATAATCTTTGTTCTCGTGGGAGGAAAACCTGCTGTAATCTCTTATTGCCGAATAATCACCAACATATCCGCTTGCAGTATCCAGCGGGAGCTTGGCAGCATAGTTATAGTTATCTATATAATCTTCATTGTTGCGTGCAGCAAGTCTGCTTTCATCTTTTGATTGCAAATATTCACGAGCATCTTCACTTGTATAATCCACTCCAAGCTCCGAAGACCTTCTTCGTTTGTTTACTAAAATCCCATCTGCACTTAATCCATTGTAGCATGCAGAATCTCTTGGGTAGTTATGCATCAAGTCGGGTAAATTATTATCACCCAAAACATGATCATCTTGAACACTTCCGTCAAGCATTCCACGAGCAACAGATCTTCCACCTTTATTTTTGCGTGCTGCATGTCTGCTTTCATCTTTTGATCTCAAATAATCACGAACATCTCCACTTGTATAATCCACTCCAAGCTCCAAAGACCTTCTTCGCTTGCTTGCTAAAATATCATCTGCACTGAATCCATTGAAGCGTGCAGAATCCCCTGGATCATCTTGAACACTTTCGCCAAGCATTCCTCGACCAACAGATTTTCCAACTTCACCCATTGGGTACCGCTCAGATTTCATAGACATATGTCTCCTAGGAACCTTCGGTTCTAGCTTGTTCATGTTGAACAAATGTAAAAGTTTTTCGACCTGAAAAACAGCCCAAAAAAAGACTGATTTATATAAACTTCATAAAAAAAGACATCAAAAACCAATCATGTACAAGCACAGACCTGATTTTCAGATAGCCCAAAGCTAAACTTGTTATTGGCAAAGTAATTCTCTCTGATTGCATGGCGGAATATCTTTTCAGGGATTGGCTTACATTCCCAAACAGGAACAAATTTAACCTAAAGCAAAGCATTAATGGAGAAGTAAAACAATGGTAAAAATCACTTCTTGCACTCAGAATCAAATGAATATTGCATACTCACTAAAATTCATGAAACGAAGTAACCCGGTGCTCACCTGAGCAGGATATTTCATCCCTGTTGAAGCAAATGCCTTAGGAACAATATTGATTCCTCCATCACAGTTGGCCATGAAAACACCATGAAGTAGTTTCTTCTCATATTCAAACAAAAACAAAGTCGTCCCGGCTTTAATCTTCTCTACAAATGGAATATAAGAAGCCGGAAGCCCAAACAATCCACTCCTTAAACACTCTCGTTTCGTCGCAGTGTTTGACATAAAGATTGCACCAAAATCCGGGTCGCTTCCACCAGCATTGTTGTGTTTATCATTAAACCCCATGGATCCACTATTTCTTTGACTCTATACTATACTAAGCTTAAAAATTAAGAAGAAAAAAAGAAAAAAAACATGCATCTCATACTTACAGTCGTAAACCCCAAATGTTCTTCACGTTTGACCTATTAACCAATTATTTGAAAAAATTCCATATCTATAAGTACTTAAAAATCTGTAAAAGCAAAGTACTTACAAATATAAACAAAAATAAATATCTAATACTAAGAAAAACCACTATTAAGAAGTTGTAATCAAAATCGATTGACCTAGTTCAAAGAAATTTGACCTAAAATATGATTTCGTTTTCCAAATATGATTGCGAGCAAAAAAAAATCAAAACGCTAAATATTAAAAACGCCGGTGACAAAAAAACTACTCCAGAGTACGATCGCAACAAAAAAGCACAGAAAGAAATCAACAAATATATAAGAAAAAGCAATAACAACATTGCGCGATGAAAAAACTGCAAAGCATAATAATCGGAAGGGAACAACGGAAAGATATCTTATTATTGTATACGAAAACGGTTTGATAATAAGGAAGATAATGCGAATATAGTGTGCGATTGAGCAATGGTGAAAGGGAAGAGAAGAGAATGAGAGAGAAAGGAGGTACCTATAGAAAAGGAGGAGGTGCTAGGTTTGGTGAGAGCGGGAAGGAAGGGAAGGAAGAGAAGGTGGATTGGGTGGCAGCGTAAGAATCGTGTAGTGCGAGAGTCGGTAAATAGGATTTTATATTGCGAGTCATAGTAATTTTGTGATTTTAAAAAGGTGAAAATATTTTTTTTATGGGTTTAAAAAGTAAACAAATTAACCTCTAAAGCTTGGGTCTTGACGAAAAGGTTTGGATCGACTTATTTGTTAATTTATCTTCTATTTTAAAGTAGAAGTAAGGTCAAATAATATTTTAAAAAAATCATTTTAACAGAAGTAATGTTTTTATAAAAAACTAGTGGAATACCGTGCGAACGCACGGGTAAATTTATTTAATACGGTATAAAATATATTTACATATTAGTGTAAATTTGAAATAAAAATAAAAGAATTTGAAAAAAAAATTCACATTTAAAATTAAAAATTTATCTCACAATTAAAAGCGGTTAAAATAAAATAGATATTGTTCTGATAATGACCCATAAAATAAAAAGTTTGTGTCGAGCACAATTATTGAGTGATATTCAATTTGTTATAATATAAAATGTGTTTAAAAACATATATCAATCTATAATGTGTTGCTTAATTGTAAAATGAATAATGATGATACAAACTCAATTGTATTAAATAATCATATAAAAAAGAGACCCGTGAGATGCAGAAAGAAAAAAATTCACATTTGAAAATTTAAAAAACTTCGCTCTTAAATAAAGACAATTGTTGATTAAAATAAAATAGATACTGTCCTGATAATGATTTGTGAAATGAAAAATTAGTTGTGTGCACTCTTATTGAATGTTATTCAATAATCAGATAAATTATGAATATTTTTTATATATAATAATTATAAAATAATTATATTTTTATTTTAAATAAATTTTGTGTTTTAAAAATTAAATATTTTTTTGTGTTCATTTTCATTAAATTAAAAAAGGTTTAAAATTTGTTATTTATGCTTAAAAAAATAAAATAGGAAAAAAAAATAGAGAGAAAAAATTAAAATAATAGTGAGAAAGTGTGAGAAAAAAAGTGGGAAAAATTTAAAATTTGAATGAAGAAAAGAAAAGAAAGAGTGAGAAAGTTAAAAGTAAAAAGTAAGAAATGAATTATTTGAAATTGAACATGTAGCATAATCTAATAAAGGATGAGAATGATAAAATGTGAACATTAGTTAATTACTTAAATGTCATTTTGTTAGTGTAAAAAATTTATAATGAAAGGGTAATTTATAAAGTTCATGCAATTGATTTTTAATGGGTTGATAGTGGATAAAAAGGCAAAATATCTTTTTTGATCCTTTAACTTTATCTCAGTAAAAAAGTCATTTTGGTTCCTCAACTCTTCAAAACGTTTCATATTAGTCCTTTTGTCTTATTAGCGACGAATTTAGCGACTGATTTTTTAATTTTTCCGTCGCTAATAAGACGAAAAGGACTAATATGAAATGTTTTGAAGAGTTAAGGAACCAATATGACACTTTTTAAAATTAAGGGACCAAAATGAATCCCGGGGTAAAGTTAAAGGACAAAAAAATGTATTTTGCCAAATAAAAATACAATTTAAGAATCTTATACTAAATTAGTTGAAAAAAACTTTAACAAAATTTTTTCAAAATATATATATAGCAAATAGGCATGTCCGTCCCGTTTAGACCCTCCCTGCAAAAGCCTGCAAAAATTGGGACGAGGCGGGGCGGTAATAGTTAAGAATGCGAGACTAAAACCTAGGCTCTTCTTGCAAAAAGTCAGGGCGGGGACGGAAAAAGCTTGTGGACACGGCACTTTTAAGCCTAAAAACGCAAAAGTTTATGTAAATGATCGTGCTCGTAAAAGTCCGCTAAAAAAATGGGCTGGGGCAGACACATTTGAGGGTAAGGACCTAAGCCCTAGACCCACCTCGAACAAAATTGCGGGCAAAACGGACATGCCCAGCAGACCGGGCCCGTTTTGCCACCCCTACTTGCTCCAAATCATAGCATTTAAATTGCATCTAATCAAATGATTAGATTAGTCTTTTACTTAATTAACCATTAAATTAGATTAAATTCAAAAGTTATGATTTGGAGTAAGTTAAAACAACTTACTTTTAAAGTAAGTTGATCCTCACCCTATATATATCAAGTTAGTATAAATTATACTGTTCAATTTTTTACATCAGCATATATTTTCTTAATTCTTCACATATTACTTTATTTTATCTTTTTTTTTACTAAATATGCATTCATTTGCCAACATCATGGTCATTGTTGTGCAATATTTAACTACAATAAATTATTATAGAATTTGTTAGTTTGATTTGTTAAAATTATTTATTTTAAAAATGTAAACGTTCTTTTGTTAGTGATTTATTCACTCACACATATTTTTAAATATATATGAAAAATATTCACTTAATTTTTTATAACATAATTTATATCTTTTAGTGATATAGTAGTATTTTATTTTAATTTGTAGTGTAATATATATATATATATATATATATATATATATATATATATATATATATATATATATATATATATATATATATATATATATATATAATATTTTTTTGTTTTTATAAGTATGAATTAAAATCAGTATTTTTATTCGCAAATATTATACATCAAACATTTGCACTAAATTTAAAGAAAAATTATATTTTATTATTTTATCACTTTTTTATATTAGTTCAGATAAATTAAATAAAATATTTTTAAATATATATCGAACGATTTTTTGTTTAAAATTATTTTGAAAGTTGAAAAAATATTAGTATTACCAAGCAACTTTAACATTATTTATGAAGCTCTTATTTTCAACTTTAACTTAAAAGTAATTTTTACAATTGAAAAAAACTCGGCTAAGCGATACCTTAGTCTTATAATTTACTATAGACTTATTTTTAGACGTAAGTCTAGCCTTTTCGAATACTTGATTGACCTATTAGCCTATTTAAAAATTAAAGGAGAAGAAACCTTTAATTTACTCTAAGAGTGAGGATCAATTTACTCTAAGAGTGAACTTTTTTAACTTACTTCTAGGGATGGTAAACAGGCATGTCCGTCCCGTTTAAACCCTCCCCGCAAAAGCCTGCAAAAAATGGGACGAGGATGGGCGGTAATAGTTAAGAATGCGAGACTAAAACCTAGGCTCTTCCTGCAAAAAGTCAGGGCGGGACGGAAAAAGCTTGTGGACACGACACCTTTTAAGCCTAAAAACGCAAAAGTTTATGTAAATGTTTGTGCTCGTAAAAGTCCGCTAAAAAAACGGGCTGGGGCAGACACATTTGAGGGTAAGGACCTAAGCCCTAGACCCACCTCGAACAAAAGTGCGAGTAAAACGGACATGCCCAGCAGACCGGACCCGTTTTGCCACCCCTACTTGCTCCAAATCATAGCATTTAAATTGCATCTAATCAAATGATTAGATTAGTCTTTTACTTAATTAACCATTAAATTAGATTAAATTCAAAAGTTATGATTTGGAGTAAGTTAAAACAACTTACTTTTAAAGTAAGTTGATCCTCACCCTATATATATCAAGTTATTATAAATTATACTGTTCAATTTTTTACATCAGCATATATTTTCTTAATTCTTCACATATTACTTTATTTTATCTTTTTTTTTACTAAATATGCATTCATTTGCCAACATCATGGTCATTGTTGTGCAATATTTAACTACAATAAATTATTATAGAATTTGTTAGTTTGATTTGTTAAAATTATTTATTTTAAAAATGTAAACGTTCTTTTGTTAGTGATTTATTCACTCACACATATTTTTAAATATATATGAAAAATATTCATTTAATTTTTTATAACAAAATTTATATCTTTTAGTGATATAGTAGTATTTTATTTTAATTTGTAGTGTAATATATATATATATATATATATATATATATATATATATATATATATATATATATAATATTTTTTTGTTTTTATAAGTATGAATTAAAATCAGTATTTTTATTCGCAAATATTATACATCAAACATTTGCACTAAATTTAAAGAAAAATTATATTTTATTATTTTGTCACTTTTTTATATTAGTTCATATAAATTAAATAAAATATTTTTAAATATATATCGAACGATTTTTTGTTTAAAATTATTTTGAAAGTTGAAAAAATATTAGTATTACCAAGCAACTTTAACATTATTTATGAAGCTCTTATTTTCAACTTTAACTTAAAAGTAATTTTTACAATCGAAAAAAACTCGGCTAAGCGATACCTTAGACTTATAATTTACTATAGACTTATTTTTAGACGTAAGTCTAGCCTTTTCGAATACTTGATTGACCTATTAGCCTATTTAAAAATTAAGGGAGAAGAAACCTTTAATTTACTCTAAGAGTGAGGATCAATTTACTCTAAGAGTGAACTTTTTTAACTTACTCCTAGGGATGGTAAACAGGCATGTCCGTCCCGTTTAAACCCTCCCCGCAAAAGCCTGCAAAAAATGGGACGAGGCTGGGCGGTAATAGTTAAGAATGCGAGACTAAAACCTAGGCTCTTCCTGCAAAAAGTCAGGGCGGGACGGAAAAAGCTTGTGGACACGACACCTTTTAAGCCTAAAAACGCAAAAGTTTATGTAAATGCTCGTGCTCGTAAAAGTCCTCTAAAAAAACGGGCTGGGGCAGACACATTTGAGGGTAAGGACCTAAGCCCTAGACCCACCTCGAACAAAAGTGCGGGCAAAACGGACATGCCCAGCGGACCGGGCCCGTTTTGCCACCCCTACTTGCTCCAAATCATAGCATTTAAATTGCATCTAATCAAATGGTTAGATTAGCCTTTTACTTAATTAACCATTAAATTAGATTAAATTCAAAAGTTATGATTTGGAGTAAGTTAAAACAACTTACTTTTAAAGTAAGTTGATCCTCACCCTATATATATAAAGTTATTATAAATTATACTGTTCAATTTTTTACATCAGCAAATTTTCTTAATTCTTCACATATTACTTTATTTTATCTTCTTTTTTTCTAAATATGCATTCATTTGCCAACATCATGGTCATAGTTGTGCAATATTTAACTACAATAAATTATTATAGAATTTGTTAGTTTGATTTGTTAAAATTATTTATTTTAAAAATGTAAATGTTCTTTTGTTAGTGATTTATTCACTCACACATATTTTTAAATATATATTTAAAATATTCATTTAATTTTTTATAACATAATTTATATCTTTTAGTGATATAGTAGTATTTTATTTTAATTTGTAGTGTAATATATATATATATATATATATATATATATATATATATATATATATATATATATATATATATATATATAATATTTTTTTTTGTTTTTATAAGTATGAATTATAATCAGTATTTTTTTTCGCAAATATTATACATCAAACATTTGCACTAAATTTAAAGAAAAATTATATTTTATTATTTTGTAACTTTTTTATATTAGTTCATATATATTAAATAAAATATTTTTAAATATATATCGAACGATTTTTTGTTTAAAATTATTTTGAAAGTTGAAAAAATATTAGTATTACCAAGCAACTTTAGCATTATTTATGAAGCTCTTATTTTCAACTTTAACTTAAAAGTAATTTTTACAATCGAAAAAAACTCGGCTAAGCGATACCTTAGTCTTATAATTTACTATAGACTTATTTTTAGACGTAAGTCTAGCCTTTTCGAATACTTGATTGACCTATTAGCCTATTTAAAAATTAAAGGAGAAGAAACCTTTAATTTACTCTAAGAGTGAGGATCAATTTACTCTAAGAGTGAACTTTTTTAACTTACTCCTAGGGATGGTAAACAGGCATGTCCGTCCCGTTTAAACCCTCCCCGCAAAAGCCTGCAAAAAATGGGACGAGGCTGGGCGGTAATAGTTAAGAATGCGAGACTAAAACCTAGGCTCTTCCTGCAAAAAGTCAGGGCGGGACAGAAAAAGCTTGTGGGCACGCCACCTTTTAAGCCTAAAAACGCAAAAGTTTATGTAAATGCTCGTGCTCGTAAAAGTCCGCTAAGAAAACGGGTCGTGGCAGACACATTTGAGGGTGATGGCCTAAGCCCTTGACCCACCTCGAACAAAAGTGCGGGCAAAACGGATATGCCCAGCGGGCCAGACCCGTTTTGCCACCCTTACTTGCTCCAAATGATAGCATTTGAATTACATCTAATCAAATGGTTAGATTAGTCTTTTACTTAATTAACCATTAAATTAGATTAATTCAAAAGTTATGATTTGGAGTAAGTTAAAATAACTTACTCTTGAAGTAAATTGATCCTCACCACACACACACACACACACAGATATATATATATATATATATATATATATATATATATATATATATATATATATATATATATATATATATATATATATATATATATATATATATATATATATATATATATATATATAATATTTTTTTGTTTTTATAAGTATGAATTAAAATCAGTATTTTTATTCGCAAATATTATACATCAAACATTTGCACTAAATTTAAAGAAAAATTATATTTTATTATTTTGTCACTTTCTTATATTAGTTCATATATATATATATATATTAAATAAAATATTTTTAAATATATATCGAACGATTTTTAGTTTAAAATTATTTCGAAAGTTGAAAAAATATTAGTATTACCAAACAACTTTAACATTATTTATGAAGCTCTTATTTTCAACTTTAACTTAAAAGTAATTTTTACAATCGAAAAAAACTCGGCTAAGCGATACCTTAGTCTTGTAATTTACTATAGACTTATTTTTAGACATAAGTCTAGCCTTTTCGAATACTTGATTGACCTATTAGTCTATTTAAAAATTAATTTTGAAAATTCGTGAATAAACAATTCAATTAATGTTTAAATGAACTAATAAATTAAAATATCGAGGTGACTAAATGTTTGATTATATTGACTTATTCAAGTTTACTTAAAACGATAAGTTTTGTGATACTATTTAGGTAAGAGGACTTATGTAAAAAAAACATATGATTTTGTTTATAACGGGGTTTTTTTAATTTCAAAAGTTTTTCAAGATAACTAATATTTTTTTAATTGTAACACAGAGTAAAAAATATAATATAATAATCAGAATTTTTTCATATTTATTTAAATAGATTATCGTGACAAAATTAAAATATTTTTTATGTCATAAGGTCTAATCTTTTTAATTAAATAGGCCTATAAAAAATCTATACGTTTTTTATTTATTAAAAAGCTTGGTCTGACCTGGACCTGTATAAGTAGATCGTAGGTCTCTATTAGTTGGTATGACATATATTCACCATTAATTATAAGGATATAATTGTTTTGTTGCGGAACTAGAAATGGAAAAGATTGCGGAAACTACAGCGGAGAGAAGCTTCTGAAGCAGCACGCGATGCGATGTTGTGAATCGAAGGTTGTGGTTTCTTGAATCAGAGGTATTGGTCTTGATGTGATGCAGTTAACCGGTGTTTGTTCTCTCCGATACGGTGGACCTACAGAAGTACCTACATGGTTAACACTTCATCACACAAGTCAATTTAGGCCATGTTTGGATTGATGGAAAATAACAGAATGGAACGAAGCGAAACATAGCGGAACGGAATGGAGCGAAGCGAAATGGAATATAGATCACACTCAATTGTTTGGTTATTTTATTAAAAAATATCTCATTCCACCACATACACCCCATATTGGATGGAACAAAAAATAGGGATTTGGATGGAATGGATTCCATCACGTTCCATTTCATTCCATCAATTATTTGCATATCTAAACAATGGAATCACATTAGTTACCACTCCAATCCATTCTATTTCATCCCATACCACCAATCCAAACATACCCTTAGGGTTCAAGATAGTGGTAGTGAAAGTAGATAATAGAGATTGTGTACCTAAAAACCCTTTATGAAGGTATTTATACCTTGGGTTTGACATGAGATGTTGGATAATGGGTCTCATGTTATTAGGTCTTTTGTCGGTCCAGAGCAATGGGTCCCGAGTCTTTGGAGGACATGGAACAGTTGCCCCCGAGACTCATCAGGTATGTTGGATGTCAGGGGAGTCTTTCAGTAGTCAGGGCCAACTTTTGAGGATGTTTGTTCAGACGTCGGCTGACAACGCCGCTTCGATTTTTCCAGAGCGTGATGGGGATGTGAGCATTAAATGCAATCCCATTATTAAACATTTCTCCATTTTTCTTTGACGGTCGACTTGAAAAGGTATGAGGTAATCTGATGCAACTTTTCGTGTACTCGAGTACACTTGAATACAGTTGTCTTCCCTGATAGATTTTGACCATTGATTTACCCTTGTTTCCTAGTTTCGATCCTATATATTTGATTGCCTCTGTCTTTATAAAAATTGGGAGAGATTGTGGAGAAATATTTTAGCCATCTTGTAGACTAGATTCCCTTTGTCTCTTTGAGTCATTCCCTCTTATTTGAGAGCACTTGTCTTCTAGAGAAACTGTTGTTGAACGTTCATAATTTAAAAGCATTAAAGCTTCGACTTTTCGGCCTTCTTCTAGGCTTTAACGCTTTCGTCCTCATATTTCAAGATATATTCTCTTCACCATAGCTTTTACTTAAGTATTTATCGCATTTCTATTACGATGAGTGGTGACCCTATTATCATCGAGAGTGACTCAGAGGGTAGTGTTTCTTTATCTTCGAATATGGGAATGAAGTATAAATTACATACATTCCCCTCTGTTAGTGGGGTTTTTGGAATAAAGGTTGTCCTTTTAAGTGATGATTCAAATGTGGAAGGGTTGTTGCAAAATCTCTTTCAGACGAAGCTCTTCCTATAGATTATTTAAATACTATGTTTCTGGCATAGTCTGACGGGGGTGAAAACCTTGTCGAGAGATTCATTCCTCATGTTTGACCGAGGCGGGAATGAAGGTTGTTCGTCAAAGAAGGGAATGTGTAGGTCACTTTGTCAAAATATATCGGGAAGTAGATGGTCATGACACAAGTGATGCTGAAATTGCTTTCCATATGGAGTGTTAGGGGAAGCATAATGTCGTGTCCTAGGTCAGTCTTGGTGACCATTATAGAGCCGAGGTATTAGCCTATAAGGTTCTTCGATTAATATAGTCAGCCAGCGCTGGTAGATACTGTTAGGTGGTCGCTGAAATAGTTGTGACTCCTTTGGCTTTGGACATTGCCGAAGTCGTGACCGAAGCCGACATCACAATTGGAAATCCCCCATATTGGGCAATTCGACCAGTAGGTCTTGATGAGAGGGTGTGTAACTCTTCTAGGGTTGTTCGGTTCCTCTGTACGAGTGTGACTTCACAGGGTTGGGGATACGCCCACCTTCTCTAATTTTGAGGTGGTTTGATGAACCATTTAAAATTTTCCCTCGCAACTTCATCTTGGGGTTTATGCTTTCATGGTGGTATTTTGGTTTTGTGTTGAGTACAAATCTCAGAAAGCTTCATTGTGGCTTTTCTTTGACCTTTTTTTGTAGCCCACGCTTCGCTGGATGATGCTCGGATCAAGGATTAGTCTTATTTCGTCCTCAAGTACCCCAGTTCAGCTATTTTGCCTTTGATTATGATGACTTTATGAAAAGTTTCATACTGGTGAAACCTGTCGCTTATGAGGCTTATCTAGCCTTTTGTTCGTCTCTATCCCCAGCGAGAAGCGCTTGCTCTTGTAGAGGGGGTTCTCGGAAGTACTTGTTCATAATTCATTTTCACTGACGTATTTCTTTTTACCACTCTGGGATAACTCCTCTATCTCTCAAGGAGTGAAAATGAAAGAGGATTTATATGACTGGTATCAAGGGCTCAGATATAAAGAAGGATTTGGTCCCGACAAAGTATTTTCTTTCAGCAAAAGAAAAGTCAAATAGATACTTACACTGTAATTAATGTGTCTAATCATTCTGAGAGACACAAATTCTTAAGTGAGGATGGGAATATGGGCGCCTTTGTTTTAATAGTGCAACTTATGTATTGTGGAAAACATAGATCAATTGAGTCAATTCCAGAAAGCTCTGGTGCTTGCCAATGATCAGGGTCTTACAATTGGCTTATTTGTCTGGGTGCCGGTGGAACCTGTTATTTCTTCTACTTCTGCTCCGAGGGCTCGAATGCCTTCTGTGGTGGTTGCCCTGGAAGTAGTTAAAACTACTATCCTAGTCACTACTATTAAGGTGGGTCAGTTGGTTACTACAATGGTTGGTTTTTTCTGCTCATGAACTTTCACGGTCTTTTCCCTTACCAAGAGGAGTTATGGTTATTGTTTGTATACTTCTATTAAATGTGGCTCTTCCAAATGGGCTCGATTATCGAGGGTGGTGAGCGAGAGGTTCTTATTCTTTTCTTCCAGATACATATTATTCTTCCATCCCAAGTACCTAGCATCCTGGAGGAATTGTCTTTCGTTGTGGCTTCTAAAGACCTAGATTTTGTTCGGGGTTTGTCAGTAACTGAAAGGCAGTCTTTTTACAAATGTTCCCTGTACTTTGTCCATGGTCGGATCCCTTATTTCTATTGTAGTTGTTGGCCACAGTGAGGCTTTGAGCTCTTGCGATCTTTCAAGGGAGGGAGATGATCTGAGGGAGAGGTGTGAAGACCTTGAGCGGAAAATTCTGATGCTAAGAAGGAATTTGTTAAAATGCGGTCGAACACTGATGTTGTCAACTCTTTGTTGGAAGAAGTGGATGAGTATGGTCGACCGTCCACTTTGGTTGCTCAGATAGAGAAATTGAAGGCTCTCATTATTTATAGAGAAAAATTTTGTAAGAAGGTTTACGAAGATGTGGCAAAAGATTTCAAAAGGTTTTACACAAATTGAAGATATTGATTTAATGCTGATGGAACCATCGAACAACATAAAGCACGATTAGTCGCAAAAGGTTTCACATAAATTGAAGGTATCGGTTTCTTTAAACTTATATCTTCATTAATTAGATGTCCATAACGCTTTTCTTTAAGGTGATTTTACAGTGATTAGGATTCGAGTTAAGCTAGGGCTTGCTTTTGAACCTTGCAATTTGTATATTGTGTTTGCCACATAGAGTAGTAAATCATATTTGCTTAAAGTGCAAATGACCTTAAGTCTTTCGTGAAGTCGTGTATGGCTGTTTCTTTTGATAGTGTGTTGTGTAAGATGTATGCATTACCTTGATGGAATGTTGAGGTAGTAACACGTGGTTGTACTCGGAAAGTGCTTGCTCAGAGGAATCATTTGTACAATTTTACATGTCCATATGTTGGATCAAAACTTGCGTAATATGAGTTCGACTCTAGGTGTTTATGCTCTCAATTGTACTTGTAAGTATATCATGTAAAACCAGCTAGACGTGATTATGCTTTAATCAAATTTATATGGATAATGCATGAGTCTAGTTAATTGTGGTTGTGTTTCAAATTATACTTACAGATGAGGAACATGAAACCGCCTAGATGCGGCCATGCTTTGAATTGCGCTCCGCATCATAGAGGATTATACTTAGCCAAAAATAGAGGATCTTTGTTCCTGCTATTAAGGGAAAAGCTTGGATTGAGGTGGACGTCTATAGGCTTCACAACGCTCGCTCTTGGAGTGGCTAGACCCTACTGAGGTGCACTAACTATGCGTGAAAGTGTGTATTTCTATGACTGAGGGTATTTGAATTATGTATTTGGACTTGCAAAGCATCTCCGATAGCACCCCTAGAGGAATTGGTTATTTTTTCAGGCGTACAACATTTCTGACAACTCCTTTGGATTTTGAAGGCGCACGAGGCGTTATGGGAAATTGATTATTGTAGTCGGATATACAAAGCGTTTCCGACAGCACCCTTGGATCTTATCATAGGAAAACTGCCAGGGGGATGTTAATTGTTGTAGTTGAACGTGCAAAACGTCTCCAACGGCGCCTCGAGATCTTTAAGACGGACATCAACTGCATTGATTTTTCTCTGTTTTGTTACTACGTGCATTCGTGTTTTCGGTGTCCTAAAGATGGGGCAAGACAGAAAGCAAAACAACAAAAGTATAATAGTAATGTATAGATATTTCATTTTACTATTATATGATTAATTTATAAATACATTAATTAAATCTTGCACTCGGCCGCAAGCGTGTACTGATCCTTCGACCTCATATATGTTATTTGGGAGGCTTGGTGTCCAGATGACCTGGAGAGACGGGCTCTAGGCTAGTGAGATGTCAAACCTCTCTTATGTACGTCCAACTCTGGTTTCTGGATTGATGTGGATGAGCATCTTGAAGGTCATCAGATCTAGAGGACCGGACCCTTGGTTTGGTATGACGTTTGACCTCTGTTGTACGTGTCTGACTTTGGTTTCCAAGACTGAAGTGGGCCGATTTGCTTGGGCTGAGTGCTTATTCAGAATCTCCAGGGTGTTTTTTCCTGGTTTGAGAATATAAGGATGATGCATTCTTTGTCGCTCATCCTCTTCTCGAATAGAACTCAGATTTTGTCCAACAGTAGTGTTAGACAACACCCAAATGTAGATACTGAAAGTTCTCCTACCGAGCGGTATCCGGGACGCTTCTCATGAGATATCCCCAAAGGTTCTCTGCTTCGTCATTCGGTCTATGTAAATCCTATAATATCCACGGGATGCACCTCAGTACTTGTTTGACGTCCGGTAATAACTACGAACTTGAGCAACATAGATGCCCTTAACTATAAAACCGTGTCTCCTTCTTGGTGCCCATTACGCAACTATCCCAGCCGTGGCAGAAAGTGTTGGTATCTTTGTTTGTCCAAAATTTGGTGAGGCTCGAGCCCAGTCTTCATAGATATTAACTTATGAGGCTAACATAATCCTATAGTTAGGCCTGATATCATTTCTCCACCAAATTTTTTAGTTGTTTAGGGAAATGTATGACTTACTGATGGAGACGTGTCTGACGTGCTGGTCGATCGGGTCATTTGCGGTGACTTCCTTTGTTTGCCTTTGAACACCGCCATTTTTGAGATCTAGGGAGACGCAAATGAAGGAATATAATGGCTCACGTAGATTCATAGAAGTAGTTTAGATCGGAAGGATGAATGCAGCTCTGATTCAATGTTTCTTAGATGTTGCAAATCAACATCGAGATATGGAGCTGGAATCGTGGAAATTATTGGAATCGGAAGTCGATTATCACAGATAGCGTCATTGATTTGTTGCATAACTAGAAATGGAAAGGGTTACGAAAACTACGATGAAGTGAAGCTTCCAAATCACTACGATAATGCAACACCGTGGTCGAAGGTTGTGATCACGGTGTTTCTTGAACCATAAGTATTGGCCTTGATGCGATGTCATTAATCTGTGTTTGTTATTTATGATACGGTGGACCTAGAGGTACCTACATGGTTAGCACTTCAATGCCGAGGTTAGTTTAGGGTTGAAGATGGTGGTAGTGAAAATGGAGATTAGAAATTGTGTACTTAAAAACCCTTTATGAAGGTATTTATACAATGGGCCTGATGGGTCAGGTTGGATAATAGGCATCGTGTTATTGTACCTTTGACCTACTCAGAGCAGTGGGTCTCAAATTTTTGGCCGACACAGAATAATAATAAAATAAGGATTCAATAGTTATACATTGACAGAAGGACTGAAAAAACTATTATGCAACATGCAAAGCCTTGCTAGACACACTTTACTATAAGTGAGGCTCGCTAGGCAAAGATCATGGGCGCAGTAGGCAAGAAAAAGAGAGATAATATTTCAAGGCTAAGTTACTTCATAATGAAGGAAAGGTAATTGCTCTAGTCGAAGAAGAGCGGTGCACCTAGTGAGCTAGGACGACTATGGCTAGTTTCACGGGTGAGATGACATTGTTTAACATGGAAAAAATGGTGCGCTAGGCGAAGATGGGCGGTGCGCCTAGCGATCATACCTTTCTCAAGTCTATAAATAAGGGTGCCAAGTTCAAATCAATGGGGGAGTTTTGGTGAATTCAAAGTAGTACAGAAAGAATGTGGGTTCACATTAAATCTCAACAGGAGAGAATAAAAAGAGGAAAGTTAAAGGCAGGAGCGTTGCTCGAGGGATTGCTTCAGATGTTGTTCAATATTTTTCTTCTAGGGTTTAACTGTAATGTTATGATGAGTAAGCATAACTAATTCTCTTTAGTTAGGGGTTAAGTGTAGTCATCATTATGCCCATGTGTTAGTTTATGGTCATGGTGTTTTATGTAATTCAACTTAAGCTTTAATATTGATGATTCTTCATTCTTAATGCTTGTTTTGGATTAGCTACCTAAAACATGTTCTCATGGTACGTCTTGACATACAAGAAGTGCTGGTCATTATTAGATCCAAGTCTCCATCTATTGAACGCTAATTTCTAGATATATGTGATCAGTGCATCTTCATGCACATTCTTCCATTGTTATACTTAGCCATTCATACATTTTATTTGATTATTTTTACTATTTAAATGTGTTTTCATATTTAAGTTTGTTTCTAGCTTTATTTTATTTTCGCAGCTTATTTTCAGCATTAACAGTTATTTGATACTTGTTTAATATGCAGACCGTAACTGGATCTACGAGAATCAGATTGACGTGTTCTAATAGGCGTTGGAAAGCCAAGAAAAAGAGCTACAAATTTTGTGTTAAGGCCGAGAGCTGATTTGGAGTGAAACAGTGTCGAATAATTCATTGAAGTTTCATACTTTAGAAATATTTTGTTTTGGGTCCGTTTTTTTTATGTTTTTCGACCCAGTTGGGTTAGAAACCAAATTTGATGCTTCCCTATATCTAGTAGCGGTCGCGCTACTGTTCATTACCTTTTTTTCACTATTCACGAATTTTACTTTGTTTTTTTTTTATTTCATGGAGAACTAAACTCTCAGGTTGATCTGCTGTAATCAGGTTCAATTACCTTGAGATTTATATAACTTTACAATTCAATTACTATTCATATCAATCATGTTTTATGATTATCGTTTGCTTAATCCAATTTGTCATAGAGTAGTTTTGTTGATTTGATTGATTTATATTTCCTAAATTTAATTGTGTGTTATCGTTTGCTTAATTCGCTTATTTCTTAACCGTTTGCTTAATTCGGCGAATAGGAAACATAACTCTTATAATGTCAT
This sequence comes from Lathyrus tuberosus, assembly GCA_022829125.1. NCBI lineage: Eukaryota > Viridiplantae > Streptophyta > Magnoliopsida > Fabales > Fabaceae > Lathyrus > Lathyrus tuberosus. The sequence continues at coordinate 3,760,738 of JALAZF010000179.1, forward strand.
TCTCGCTTGTTGATTGATATTGTGATCGAATATAATTAGAATCTACTTAGGGCAGTGAAGTTATAATAATCGATGATAGGTAAGAACCGAAACAACAAATTAACTTATTTTAATCACTTTTTCTCCTTACTTTAGTAATCGAACTGAAACCTAAACAACCCCCAATCATTTTTAGTCGGTTAATAATCATACAAGAATCCTTGTGATACGACATTCGAGTTTTGCTTCCTGTTACTAGTTTTAAAAACTCGTTTTTGACTCGTGCGCGACAGCGGATCAATATGGTTAGGTTTAATATCCCCCTTGATAGTGATAATTGATATTTTAATCCACCATTAGAACTTAATGCGATTGTATTGGCTAGTAGGGCGAGATATTGTCTAATTGGTAATACAAATTATCTCACATCATTAAAGTTAAATATGAATTGCAATGAGAGCAATAGGTGAACATATTAATAGTCGAGTAGGAGAGCATATTACTGAAGAATGGTTATCCATGAGGATGAGGAGGTTGAAATCTAACCCCTAACAAGTTGTCTCATTGTTAACACCGACATCTCAATTTATTTTCTGTCATTTTATTTTCCGCAACCAAACAACTCTAGACAACTATTTTCTTATAATCATAAAAAAATTTGAACAATCTTTAAAACATAACTAGTCTCTATGAATATGATAATATTGCACATGTTATTTGCATTACAATAAAATGGCACCATTGTCAGGGACTGACGTTAATTTTTAAAGAGATTACGATAGTTTTTACTACTTTTTAAGTCTTTTGTTCATATTTGTACATATGTGTATATTTTGTTAATAGCCACTAACATACTAATAACCTATTTATGCAAGGAAAGGATTTGGAAGAACAACTTTTGTTCGATCCCGAAATAAATAAATAAATAAATAACGAACATAAGATCAGAAAGGAAAAGTTAGGAGCTAAATTGCAAGATCTAGAAGAGTTTTTTGTCTTAAAACAAAAAAAAAACACGACTGATACAAATAACAACAACTATCACAACAACAACAACAACAACAAAAACAATGTTGGTGGCTTGCTATGTCGCAGCAGTCCAAGACATCTAGCACACATAACTACACCACATAGGAATGTCCGTCAAATGGAAATGAAAACTTATTTGTTTTAAATTCTTTATGCTAAACTTTTTTTAGGTTTTGATCATGAAGACCCGTACACACACGTCACAAATTTTTACAAGATTTTTGGGATGCTAAGAGCCTTGGAGACTGAAGAGGAAGCTATATTCTTGAGATTTTGTCCACATTCACTAATTAACAAAGAAGATGAGTGGTATCTAAACCAACCAACATCAAAAAAGACAAATTGGGATGTGTTGGAGGAGAAAATTATAGAACAAGTTCTTTCCCCACAACAAATTCATGGAAGCAAAGATAACCATTTCGGTGTTCTCCCAAGTCGCAACTGAAACACTTTGTAAAGTGTGGAAGAGGTTCAAGTAAATGCTATAAAGATGTCCAAACCACAGTTTTGGCGAGCTTACACATATCAACATATTCAGAAATGAACTACAACAACAACCAAAGTTTTTGTGAGATGCTACCGATGAGGGTTCTCTTATGTCCAAGTACGCAGAAGATGCAATTGCAATCATTGAGTGGGGAGTCTCCCAAATATCAGTATCACCACACCCTCATGGTAAAATTGACTAGTATGAAAGTATATATAATAAAGATAAGTTTATAATTTTCCAAACAATAAAGAAGTTAGGGATGAAGGTTGGGGTAGAAACTAGGAAAGACATAGAGATTTGTAAACTAGTGTGAATACAAAAATGAAAATGCAGGCGAAAAATGGTAAAAAAAAAAACATGTATAGATTTATTTACTGATTGTAGACGATGTTATCTAGATGCCATACGTAGACTATATAGTGCATCAAAAGTTCGATGACACTTAACTTTTTTTCTGGTTATCGGCGATGGGATACCTTAGTGGCTAGACACTTACCTGGGAGGTGTTTGTGTCATCTTGGGTATATTTATGGCATCCCATGACTAGTCCATGTTGTTCCATCTAAGGGCGGCGATAGATGGTTTTTTGGTAACATTATCAGTTATGTATGTGCCATTAGAGACCGTGCAGTGTGGGTTCAGTTCCCTGCACATTATGGATGGGTACTTGGAGTGCTACCTTAGTGTATCACATTCTCGTATCATTCCACCTGTTGAGCATGGAGATGATGTTAGACCTTCTTGTAACACCCTTTTTTCTAACCAACAAACATCAAGAATAATTACAATTATTTATCAGAGTACATTCCCAAAAAGGGCATCACATTACGCCATAAATCATCGAATAACCACCTGCTCCGTATTACGGGTTTTACCATCATGAATTTATTTAAACATCACGCAGCGAAAATCAAAATTTAAACCAATTTGTAATCCAAAAACTTCTTAAAATAAAACTCATAAAAACATCATACCAACAAATAAAAGAACATAAATCGTTCGACTCAAACGTCTCGACCCGATGTTACATATCAGAGCAAGGCCCTCTAATCGACGGAGAAATCAAAATACTTCAAAATCTAAATCTTCATGCGCTAAGAAAGCTAAGCCTGATCACCTGCACGTTACCCACGTGGAGGCAACATTCAAACAGGCAGGGTGAGTAATTATGAATCATTATATAAGATATAAGCAAAAGATAAAGCATAAGCACAAACATCATCAAATCATTCACAATCGTCAATAATACATCAATTACATCCATAGAATGCAATCTCACACAATATGCAAATGCAACATCATATACTCATGCATGTGGTACCAATTCGTCATAATTGATGGACACTGGGTCATCACCCTTAAAAGATCCCCACCAATAGGATCGATTCTACACTAGAACCGTAGCACGTCACAAAACCCCTCAATCCACACAATGGGATTAAAGCCACCAAATGGACCAGAGTCCTAACTATTCCATGAATGCATGATGCAAATCATCATAATAATCATTATCATAAAATCTTCATCATTGCATCATCATCCATGAATCAACATCAAACATCATTATTCAACACCAATCCGCACTCGTCACAATTCGTCATTATACCTCACAATTCGTCATATTATACTCGTCACATAAAAATTCTCGATTTTATCCCCTTCATCCTAATTACTAGTTTACTCATGTTTTAATACCCCATCATAGCCTTATGTCTCAAAGAAGCCGCATCACAAGCGAAATCGAGACAGAAATCACTAAACGAGAAAATCTGCCAACAACCCTGTCCATACGCGTATGACCATGCCCCATATGCGTATGGCTCAATTCCTCGCCCACTGGCCAGTGTATCATACGCATAGGGCCACCTGCCCAGGCCTCCCATACGCGTATCACCAGAGAGGTGTCCCTATCAAAATTCCCCTCTAGACTCCCATTACGCGTAATGGCTGGCCCATACGCGTAATGCTCTTTTTCCAAGAATTCCCGACGCGTAATGGATTCCCATACGCGTATCCCTCTTCATTCCCAACTCCCCATACACGTAATGGTATCCCATACATGTATTTCCACCATTCCCATATGCGTACCCTACGCGTACTGGCAAAGGGTCGTGCTGGCCCTGGGGACGGGTGCGTATGCTACGCGTAACACCCTGGGAATGTCCCCTCTTACGCGTAATACTCCCTCTGTTACGTGTAATGCTAGAAAACACTCCAAAACCCAAATTTCGCATCTGAACGAAAAACCCTCATCCTAGCACCTTCGATCCCCCAAAATCGAACCCAAAACAGTTTCGATTCATCACAGATCTAAGTCATTATCCTACTTCACTATTTTCATCAATTTCTTTCTAATTATTAAGTCCTAATTCATTAATCCCACCTTCAATCTCAGATCTGGTTTTGTTTTACATTCATCACAACATCAAATATCCACACGAATTTCACAGCAATTACAGTAACTCATACAGAATTCATGACAGAAATTATACACATACAGGGTTACGAAAATTCACCACAGATTCGTCATAGCTTCAGCACAAATTCGTTAAAAACGCAAACACACAAAAATACCTCTACCTTAAACCCATATCATGAACCCAGATTAACCCCTCATACCTCGAATTTTCTAGCAAAAGATTCTTCTTTTTGGGGTTCTACGGTTGATCCTCTCATTCTATGTGCTCTAGCCTCATTTCCTCAGCTCTCTCTTCACTTCTTAGGGTTGCACATAATAACTCTCCTAATTCCCTATTTTCTTTTTGTTAAACCTATCTCTTGGACCCTAATCATGATTTACCCATATTATCCTCGATTAACCTTCTCAATATTACCGTCTTATCCTTAATGGTTCTCTTAATTATTTTAAATAATAATAATAATAATAATCAAAATAGTATTCTAAATATCCAAATTATTCTATTATTATTATTACTAATAAAATAATTCTAATTAATTACTGATTCGGAATGCCTCAACATTCCCTTAACCCAAAGTTAGCCCACAACATCACACAAAGTCACCAAGCGTCATAATATTCACCAAAATTCACCAAAACACCGAATAATTATAGTAATTCAATTAAATAAATATTATGATTATTCTGGAGTGTTACAACTCTCCCATTTAAAGAATTTTCCCCCTCGAAAATTACCTGAAGGAAACAGAGTCGGATACGACTCCTTCATCTAATCTTCACGCTTCCAAGTCCAAATTTCGCCAACTGGTCCACCCCATAACACCTTCACCAAAGCTATGTCTTTACCCCGTAGTTGCTTCACTTCACGAGCATCAATCCGCACAGGCAATGCTTCCACAGTCAGATTATCCCTCACTTGTACATCATCCATCTGAATCACATGCGATAGATCCGGAATATACTTCCTCAACTGAGACACGTGGAACACGTTGTGTAAATTCGCAAGTGACGGTGATAAAGCAGTCTGATAGGCTACCTCTCATATCCTTTGCAAGATTTTATATGGACCAACAAAACGTGGAGTGAGCTTTCTAGACTTCAAAGCTCGACCCTCACCAGTCACTGACGTCACTCTCAAAAACACATGATCTCCCTCTTGGAATTCAAGTGCCTTCTTTCTCTTATCATGATAACTCTTCTGATGACTCTGCGAAGCTCTCATCCTTTCTTGGATCATCTTAATTTTCTCAGTCGTCTCCTGCACAATCTCAGGTCTGAGTACAACATTGTCGCCTAACTCATACCAGCACAAGGGAGTTCTACATCTTCTTCCATACAAAGCTTCATACGGCACTATCCCAATACTAGCATGAAAGTTGTTGTTATACGTGAACTCAATCAATGACAAATGGCTATCCCAAGATCCTCCATGATTCAACACACAAGCCCTCAGCAAATCCTTCAAGGATTGGATCGTCCTCTCCGTCTGACCGTCTGTCTGCAGATGATATGCAAAACTCATCCTCAACTTAGTACCCAAAGCATCTTGTAGACTCTTCCAGAACCTCGATGTAAATCGCGAGTCTCTATCCGACATAATACTCGAAGGTATCCCATGCAACTTCACAATCTCCTCAGTGTACATATCAGCTAACTTATGCATAGAATGATTAATCTTCATCGGCAAGAAATGAGCCGATTTAGTTAATCTATCCACAATTACCCAAATCGAATCATTTCCCTTTGCGGTTCTCGGCAACCCCGACACAAAATCCATTGAAATGTTATCCCATTTCCACTCTGGAATATTCAACGGATGCATCATACCTAAAGGCTTCTGATGCTCAATCTTTGACTTCTGACAAGTCAAACACACATAAACAAACTCCGCAATATCCTTCTTCATACCTGGCCACCAAAACAACTTTTTCAAATCCTGGTACATCTTCGTAGCACCAGGATGAATACTCAACCTACTTTGATGTCCTTCCTCAAGAATGCTCTTTTTAATTTCTGGAACATCTGGGACACACACCCTATCTCTGAATCTCATCACACCATTCTCATCAATCTGGAAGTCACCTCTGTTACCTTGGTTGATCAAGGTCAACTAGTCAACCAACTTCAAGTCAGATTGTTGTCCCACTATGATCTCTTCCAGAATACCATTAGTCAACTTCAACATTCCCAACCTCACACTGTCAGGAGTTTCTTCACATACCAAACTCAAATCTCAGAATTGCTTAATTAATTCCAACTCTTTCACCATAAGCATCGACATATGCAGTGACTTCCTGCTCAACGCATCAACCACTACATTTGCTTTACCAGGATGGTAATTCAAATCAAAGTCGAAATCCTTCAACAATTCCAACCACCCTCTCTGCCTCATTTTCAACTCTTTCTGATCAAATAAGTACTTCAAACTCTTATGATCGCTGAACACTTCAAACTTAGAGCCAAACACAAAATGTCTCCAAATTTTCAACATAAACACCACATCCGCCAACTCTAAGTCATGGGTAGGGTAATTCACTTCATGAACCCTCAACTGCCTGGAAGCATAAGCAACAACTTGACCATTCTGCATCAACACTCCTCCAAGACCCATCTTTGATGCATCACAATACACTACAAAAGATTCATTCGGATTAGGCAAAATCAACACTTGAGCGGATGTCAACCTCCTTTTCAATTCCACAAAACTCTCTTCACAAGCTACATCCCACACAAAAGCTTGACCCTTTCGAGTCAGCAGAGTTAAAGGTCATGCCAACTTAGAAAAGCCTTCGATAAACTTGCGGTTATATCCTGCCAATCCAAGGAAACTTCGTATCTCAGTAGCAGAATTCAGAATCTCCCACTGTAACACAACATCAATCTTAGAAGGATCAACAGCAATTCCACCACTGGAAATCACATGGCCGAGAAAACTCACTTCCTTCAACCAAAACTCGCACTTTGACAACTTTGTATACAACTTCTTCTCCTTTAATACTTGCAACACAGTTCTCAAATACTCAGCATGCTCTTCTTCAGATTTAGAGTATATCAGAATATCATCAATGAAAACCACCACAAACTGATCCAAATACTCATGAAAAATCCGATTCATATACTCCATGAACACACCAGGTGCATTGGACACTCCAAAAGGCATCACAGTGTATTCATAATAACCATACCTCGTCTTGAAAGCTGTCTTCGGAATATCATCAGGCTTAACACGAATCTGATGGTAACCAGACCTTAAGTCAATCTTGCTAAACACACAGGCGCCTTCTAACTGATCCATCAAATCGTCGATTCTCATAAGTGGATATTTATTCTTAATAGTCACTTTATTCAACTGCCGATAATCAACACACAACCTCATACTTCCGTCCTTCTTCTTCACTAACAGCACAGGAGCACCCCACGGAGAAACACTCGGTTGAACAAACCTCTTCTTAAGCAATTCTTCTAATTATTTCTTCAATTCACTTAACTCAGAAGCAGACATCCGGTAAGGAGCCATTGACACTGGACTCATACCTGGTATCAAGTCCACTACAAACTCTACTTCATATTCTGGAGGAAAATCACTGGTGTCATCTGGAAACACATATGGAAATTCACATACAACAAACAATGCAACACTCGCAGCTCTACGATCAACCTGCAACGATGCAAACATTGCAAACACCAAGGCTTCGTCTTCCAGAAGTTTGTCTACTTGCTTAGCAGACAAGAACATCAATCCCCCACTATCACCGAACTCAGGAAACTCTACGGACTTATTATAACAATTGATATGAATATGGTTGAACTCCAACCAGTTCATTCCAAAGATCACATCAACTTGGTGCCAGGGTAAACACACCAAATCCGTCACAAAACTCTTTCCAAAAATTGTCAAAGGACATCTCAAACACACAAAGGTAGTAGTAACAGAACCATTATCTGGAGTTTATATTACCATATTACTATTCATATCAGATAATTTCAAACCCAATCTATTAGCACATTCAAGTGAGATAAATGAATGAGTAGCACCAGTATCAATAATAGCGACCAACTCAACATTATTAATAAAACAAGTACCTCGAATCAAGTTGTCCTTCTCTGGAACTTCTGCACCACTCAACGTAAACACTCTACCATTGGTCTGAGCAGCAGTAACAGTCTTCTTTGGTTTCTGACACTGGGTACTGATGTGACCCTTCTCACCATAATTAAAACAGGTTGGACCGTCATCCTTGCAATCAGTAGCTCTATGACCCTTCTTGCCACATCTGTAATATCTTAACACATTATTGGTGCAAGCCTCAGCATGGTGACCTTGCTCGCCACACCTGTAACACTTCCTAGAAGCGGAACCTGCTCCCCCACTTGTCTTTTTCGCATCTAAAGCCTTTTACTTCCCTTTGTCAGCTGAAGTCGTATAAGGCTTCCCTCTATACAGCCCATTCTCTTTCTTCTCACTAAGAAGCTTGTAGTGAGCAGATCGAGCTCGACTATCCTCATCATAGATCCTACTCTTATCCACCATCTCAGCATACATACGAATTTGTTGGTACCCAATACCCCACTTGATTTCTAGTCTCAACCCATTCTCAAACTTGAGACACTTGGACACCTCAGCATCAGCACGGTTGTAGTGAGGACAGAACTTCACCAGCGCCTCGAACTTCGCAGCATACTCTGCCACCATCATGTTTCCTTGATTCAGCTCAAGGAATTACACCTCTCTCTTGCCACGAGCATCCTCTGGAAAATACATTCCCAAAAATTCCTGCTTAAACACAACCCAGGTTATCACATTACCAACGTCTTCCAGTCTTTGGCGGGTGTTATCCCACCAATCCTCAGCCTCTTCTGACAGCATATGAGTTCCAAACTGAACTTGTTATGCGTCAGTACACCCCATCACCCGGAAGATCTTCTCAATCACCTTCAACCACTTCTGTGCACTTTCTAGATCATGAGTACCCATAAAAGTCGGTGGATTATTCCTCTGGAACTTCCCCAAAGCATGAAACTCATCCAAAGCTCCACCATTTTGATTGTTCTGAGCCGTTGCTTGAGCAAGTCACTCCACACATCAGCAATAACACGATCATTTCTTCCATCCATCCTGCATACCACCAACAAGGTTAGAAGAAACAAAACATCGACAGTGTACACACACTCGTCAACGGACAGGGAACTGACATCATGTAAAACCTGGCCGGACAGGCCGACCTGCTCTGATACCACTAATGTAACACCCTTTTTCTACCCAACAAACATCAAGAATAATTACAATTATTTATCAGAATACAGCCCCAAAAGGGCATCACATTACGCCATAAATCATCGAATAACCACCTGCTTCGTAATACAGGTTTTACCATCATGAATTTATTTAAACATCACGCAGCGGAAATAAAAATTTAAACCAATTTGTAATCCAAAAACTTCTTAAAATAAAACTCATAAAAACATCATGCCAACAAATAAAAGAACATAAATCGTTCGACTCAAACGTCCCGACCCGATGTTACATATCAGAGCAAGACCCTCTAATCGACGGAGAAATCAAAATACTTCAAAAGCTAAATCTTCATGCGCCAAGAAAGCTAAGTCTGATCACCTGCACGTTATCCACATGGAGGCAACATTCAAACAGGCAGGGTGAGTAATCACGAATCAATATATAAGATATAAGCAAAAGATAAAGCATAAGCACAAACATCATCAAATCATTCACAATCGTCATTAATGCATCAATTACATCCATAGAATGCAATGCCACACAATATACAAATGCAACATCATAGACTCATGCATGTGGTACCAATTTGTCATAATTGATGGACACTGGGCCATCACCCTCTAAATATCCCCACAAATAGGATCGATTCTACACAAGAACCGGAGCACGTCACAAAACACCTCAATCCACACAATGGGATTGAAGCCACCAAATGGACCAGAGTTCTAATTATGCCATGAATGCATGATGCAAATCGTCATAATCATCATCATCATAAAATCGTCATAATTGCATCATCATCCATTAATCAACATCAAACATCATTATTCAACACCAATCCGCACTCGTCACAATTCGTCACTATACCTCACAATTCGTCATATTATACTCGTCACATAAAAATTCTCGATTTTTTCCCATTCATCCTCATTACTAGTTTACTCATGTTTTAATACCCCATCATAGTCTTACGTCTCAAAGAAACCGCATCACAAGCGAAATCAGGACAAAAATCGCAAAATGGGAAAATCTGCCAACAACCATGTCCATACGTGTATGACCATGCCCCATATGCGTATGGCTCAATTCCTTGCCCACTGGCCTGCGTATCATACGCGTAGGGCCACCTACCCAGGCCTCCCATACGCGTACCACCTTGGGTGTTACGCGTATCACCAGAGGTTTCCCTCTCAAAATTCCCCTTTAGACTCCCATTTCGCGTAATGGCTAGCATATATGCGTAATGCTCTTTTTCCAAGAATTCCCTACGCGTAATGGCTTCCCATACGCGTATCCCTCTTCATTCCCAGCTCCCCATATGCGTAATGGCATCCCATACACGTATTGCCACCATTCCCATACGCGTACCCTACGCGTACTGGAAGAGGGTCGTGCTGGCCCTGGGGATGGGTGCGTATGCTACGTGTAACACCCTGGGAATGTCCCCTCTTACGCGTAATACTCCCTCGGTTACGCGTAATGCTAGAAAACACTACAAAACCCAAATTTTGCATCTGAACGAAAAACCCTCATTCCAGCACCTTCGATCTCCCAAAATCGGACCCAAAACAGTTTCAATTCATCACGGATCTAAGTCATTATCCTACTTCACTATTTTCATCAAATTCTTTCTAATTATTAAGTCCTAATTCATTAATCCCACCTTCAATCTCAGATCTGGTTTTATTTTACATTCATCACAACAGCATCAAATATCCACACGAATTTCACAGCAATTACAGCAACTCATATAGAATTCATGACAAAAATTATACACATACAGGGTTACGAAAATTCACCACAGATTCCACACAAATTCGTCAAAAACGCAAACACACAAAAATACCTCTACCTTAAACCCATATCAAACATATGAACCCAGATTGACCCCCCCCCAATACCTCAAATTTTCCAGCAAAAGATTCTTCTTTTTGGGGTTCTACGGTTGATCTTCTCGTTCTATGTGCTATAGTCTCCTTTCCTCAGCTCTCTCTTCACCTCTTAGGGTTGCACAAAATAACTCTCCTAATTCCCTATTTTATTTTTGTTAAACCTATCTCTTGGACCCTAATAATGATTTATCCATATTATTCTCAATTAACCTTCTCAATATTACCGTCTTATCCTTAATGGTTCTCTTAATTATTTTAAATAATAATAATAATAGTAATCCAAATAATATTCTAAATATCCAAATCATTCTATTATTATTATTACTAATAAAATAATTCTAATTAATTACGGATTCGGAATGCCTCAACATTCCCTTAACCTAAAGCTACCCCACAACACCACACAAAGTCACTAAGCGTCATAATATTCACCAAAATTCACCAAAACACCGAATAATCATAATAATTCAATTAAATAAATATTATGATTATTTTGGGGTGTTACACTTCTCATGTTGGGGAACCTTCTGATAACGTGTCACCGCCTTCACCGCCTCCACATGATAGCAGTCATTATGGATAACCTCGTGGGGTTAGTAAACCTAAATGATGATATTTATATTTTGGTATCGTAGGCAACACACTTAGCTTGTGGAGGACCTAGATAGACATTAGTCTCATTTTTGTATTATTTGTATATTATGTGTATTATTACTCAACCATTTGCACTGTACAATTTATTATATAATGTTTTATTACTTTCATCATTGCAAGATGAACATAACTTAACTTTTTTGCAAGATGAACATAACTTAACATTTGACAAATAGCATAACACATGACGACTAAGATAACTTTAGACAAATAATTACATAACTTAACAAAAAGAAATTCACAAAGCTTAAAAAGCCACAAAGTGCCTTTAGGACACTCGTTAGCATTTCCTTATACAAAATAGTAAAATGAGGCTAATCTATCATATAATAAGATAGAATGTTATGGATAAGTCAATATTGCCCTTCCATCTTTTTCTGCCACGTTTACAAATTAATGGCATTTGTTGTCCAACTTTTTCAAAATGTAACTGAATCATGCACTTAGTTCCTATTGAACTGATAGCTACATTTTTTTCATCAATAAAAGCTTTGCATCCCCAATTTCCCCAATTGACTTTTTACTAATAAATTGTAAATCAACTATCTCTAAAATCAATCAGCACACTTTCTATCAAAGCTTTGCAATATCTATGTTCAACTTTGTTGTTTGCGTGATGCCTCTCTAATCCATTTCCCATCACTAACCCTAAACCTCTATTTATTATTTTCCCTACTCCCAAATTCTCAACTTTTCTCTCCTGAAACTTTTCGTTTCTACCTATTCAGCTTCATCTCATCATCTTTCAGTTTCTCCTTTCTTTTAACTATCTATTCCATTTTCATCTTTCTCTAACAACCTCGTATTCCTAACCATTTAATTTTAATGTTCATCTTTCTTTCATTTTGTAGGGTTTATAATTTAGTTAAATATTTTCTTTAAAAGTTGTTCTATGTTAGTTTATATAAAAAATAGGGTTTACACATTTAGTTTAATGTTATTCTTTATGGATTTACTTAAAAATCTTAGTTTTTAAATATTTTTTCACCATCCTCTGTAGTTTAATGCTATTTTTTTGTGTGGATACTTGATTCGGGGGAATCTGATCATGTCTGCCCACGTATCCAATGTTTTTCCACCTTTATTATGATTGATTAGATCATTATTCACTTTCCCAATGGTCACACTATCACTGCCAATTTTTCTGGCACCATCAATCTTAACACTCACCTTCAACTACACAACACCCTTTACATACCTGAATTTAAGTTTAGCTTAATCTCTATTTCAAAACTGTGTCAAAACTTAAACTATGTTATACACTTCTCACACAACTCTTGTCACATTCAGGACGAGTCTATCAAGACGATGATTGGACAAGTGGTTCAGCACAATAACCTTTACATCCTTCACAAAGCACCCACTTTTACTCATCTCATTGTAATAACATTAGCAGTCATACACCTTGTACTAATGATCATGCTTCTAAGAACAATGTTTTCAATCTATGGCACCACTGGCTAGGGCACCCCTCTAATGAGGTTTTGCTTAACATGTCTCACATTTTCCTTTTATCAAATACACTAAAACAATGCTTTGTCATGTTGGTGTAAGCCATATAAGCCAATACTTTTGGTACTTGTATCGAATTACTTATTATTAATAACGGGCATTTCTTTATTATGGTTATTTTTCCAGAATAATAAAGTCCCTAAAATAGCTAGTTTGTTTAATGAAATATTAAGTGTGACTTAATCATGAGATCCCATTAAATATAAGGACACTATTCTTAAAGTATCCGTAGTCGAGCTTTACTGTGAAGTTGGATAACCTTAAAGCGTTAAGATTGTTATGTAGATAGACTGATGATCACATCTCATGGATCATGGATAAGGAGTTATCAAGTCTTAACGTATGTATGAATATTAGGAGTAATATTTATACTAGATTGACCCGCTATGAGAGTACTACATAGAATGTTATGCAAAGCGTCATAAGTTACTCTCATGGTGATAGTGGTGTATACCACCCTTCGACCTGAAACCACTATGGACCCTAGATGTGGAGTCGAGTACTTTATTGCTGACCTAACATTGTTTGTAACTAGATGACCATAAAAATAGTTGATGGGTACTCCACAAAACACGTTGAAGGACATGAGTGACCTAGATGGAATTTGCCCATCCTGCATAAGAGGATAAATGTCCACGGTTCCAATATTGAACTGGACAAGGATGACATGATATATATCTTGCGTTCAATATAGACGTAAGGGCAAAATCGTAATTATACACAAAAGTATTATCACAAAAGGTTTTGTCAGATTATATAACATTTTCGTGACTTGGGTAACAGTGATGTGTTTCTAGATACCGCTCACTGTTTATTATGTTAAATGCGTGATTTAATATAATTGCCAACGTCGCGAAAACCTACAAGGTCACACACATAAGGACATATTGATAAATGGTAGAGTAAATAAGGAACACCGTAAGGTATGGTGCACTTAAGTAAATGTAAAACACCGTAAGGTACGGTGCACTTAAGTAGAATACAGAATATGGTAAGGTACCACGCGCTTAAGTAATATACGGTACACCATAAGATATGGTGCGCGTCCACTTAAGTGGGCTTTTTAGCTTGCACTCCATACAAGTAGTTCTATAAATATAACCCTTGTGCGGAATCATTCATACTTGATGAAAATTTAGACTGTGAAACCCTAGTCATATTTTCCTTTTCTCTCTCACTCAAAGCCTTCAATTGTATTAGTTAGCACTGAGACTGAAGGAATATGTTCGTGTGGACTAAGTTAAGGCGTTGTTCATTATACATCACTCGTGATTACTCCTTCTATTCAGAATCAAAGGTTTCATCGTCACAAGAGGTAACCATTCTATCACTGATCATGACCATTCGTAAGGATCACTAAAGGGAAATTTTTATTTTTCGTTGCGTTTTGGATCACACATTTCCCTTCAATGGTATCAGACCAACTTACAAAACCATGCATGTCATAACTGTTTATTTCTGTCTTTATGTTTTAATTCGATTAAAACACATAATAAATTAAATTATAATCGAGTAATTGAATTTTGGCATCAGGATGTGTATGATTTGGATGATCGATATTGACTGTGCTTCGAAATCCGACATTAGTATGGTGAAGCAAAGATATATCGATCGTCCTTAAGTTACACCAATATGATCAATCAAAATTTTATATGTGATATAAGTAAATCTGATGCAAAGATGGTATATTGGATATACTATTTCTATTTCATCCATTCAATCACGTAATGATTGTTATTCCTTTGACCGATCCATGTTCATTTACTTCAGAAATTCGACATTAGTATGGAGAAGCAATGGCATGTCGATCAATCATACTGAATTTTTGATCATGGTGTTTTGATGGTATGAAATTGTTGCATTAGGTTTCATGACGACACAAGGGTTATGTTGTCAAAGAGGTATGCGATTAGGGTTGTGATGGCACAAAAGTTGTGCTTTAATGTTTTTGGAACGTATCAAGTGTTGATGCAAAAAATGACGTCGATTTCAAATGAATTGTCCATTAATATTTTGATTTGATTTATTTAACAAGATTTAAATTAATAATGATAAAAATATGTTTATTATTGTTCCCTTGTGGTGATCAGTTATGGCCTTAGTTTTCCTTTATTTTGTTTTGGGATTTTAAAATACGACCTGCGTGTCGTGCCTCTCTTTTAATCTCTTGATGTAACTTCTTTTCTCATCTCATTCCCTCGTATGTAAAATGAGTATTCTTTGATGTAATGAAATGTTATGAAGAAAGAGAAGAATATAAAATCAAAGGAGGACAGCCTTGGAGATCTTGCTTGGAGAAGTGTAGATTGTTATTAGGTTTAGCTTAGGTTCTCTCACTGGCTTGGGAGAACAATTGTGCTAGGGGCCATAACTGTTTCATTTTGTATGTATGTTGATGGATGTGAATGTATGTTGATGCATGTGAGAGATGATTTATATGACAAATAAGTCGGTGAGATCAAACTAATTGAAAAATTCCCTCAAATAATGTAGGTTTCACCTAACGCGAGGTACATGTTCTATATTGGTAAGGTGCGATAAGATAAATGTAATATCCAATTTCTAAACCAATGGGTCAAACTTAACTAAACAAATTATAATAAGATTATATACGTTTAGAAGCAAGAGTTGGAAATGATCCATATGATGGATTAGAATAAGGAGTTATTCACCCAACAGAAAATATTTGAGAATTATATTAGATACAATTGGAAGGAGTTCTTACCTAAATAATCGAGTTTTGTGTAATCAGCCTAACGCTGACTTAAAACAAAGTGAAATATGAATCTCGATCCAGTAGAAAATCTTCCAATGGGATATTCCGAATCAAATGATGAGGGTCATTTGGTTTGAGTAAAATAGTGGGAGCATATTTAATCAAAGGCCTAACTGAATATATTGTTTTTATTGATACTTATAATTTCATATTTTCCATGTAGATTACCATGACGACAAACATTACTAACAACATTTTGCAATCAATCCTTGATAAGGAAAATTGTCTGGGATAAAATTTCTGGATTGGCACCGAAACCTGAGGATTGTCCTCAAACATGATAAAAAGTTGTGTGTCTTAGAGACACCTGTTCCTGAAGAGGAGCCTTCTATTTCTACTCCTAAGGCTGAAAGAGATGCTTATAAGAAGCATGTCGATGATGCCAATGAAACTGTTTGCCTCATGTTGGCTACCATGAATTATGAATTGCAAAAGCAACATGAAAACTTGGCAGCGTTTGTTATGATCGAACACTTGAAGATGCTCTATCAAGAGCAGGAAATGCATGAGAGATTTGAAGTTTCAAAAGCCCTTTTTCAAGGTAAGCTAGACGAGGGAGCCCCAGTAGGTCCCCATGTACTCACGATGATTGGGTATGTGGAGAACCTTGAAAGATTGGGTTTTCCCCTAAAAAAGAAGCCTGCGGCTGATTTGATCCTGCAATCGTTGTCGGAGAGCTTCAATCAATTTGTCTTGAATTTCAACATGAATGATATAGACAAAAGTCTTCTAGAGCTGCTATGAATGTTAAGTACTGTTGAGCAGAATGTGAAGTCAAAAAGAAAGTCCATTATGATGGTCAGTAATGAAAAGAAGCAGAACAAAAGGCCCACAAAGCACGGTGGTAAAGGGAAGGGCAAGGAAGTTGCCAGACCCAAACCTAATGCTCATGCTTTGAATCCCAAAGGATAAATAGCAAAGGAGGACACTTGCTTCTATTGCGGTAAGACCGGACATTGGAAGAGAAACTACCCAAAGTACCTGGAAGATAAGAAGAATGAAGTGGAGACTTCTACTTCAGATATTTTTGTAATAAAAATAAATTTATCTACTTCTGCCTCATGGGTATTGGATACTGGATTTGGTTCTCACATTTGTACTAATGTTCAGGGGCTAAAAAGGAGTAGAGGTTTGGCAAAAGGTGAAGTTGACCTACGAGTTGGCAATGGAGCAAAGGTTGTTGCTTTAGCTGTAGGAACTTATGTATTGACTTTACCTAGTGGTTTAATAATTTAGTTAGATAAATGTTATTATGTACTTGCAATTAGCAGGAATATTGTTTTCGTTTCTTGTTTGGATAAGTTTGGGTTTTCATTCATAATAAAGAACAATTGTTGCTCCATTTATTTGAAAGATATATTCTATGATACTGCACAAATGAACAATGGATTATATGTCATTGATCTTGAAATGCAAATTTATAACATTAATACTAAAAGGATGAAACCTAATGAGTTAAATCCAAGTTACCTTTAGCATTGTCGCTTAGGCCATATAAATGAGAGGCGCATCTCCAAACTCCATAAAGATGGACTCTTTGACTCTTTTGATTATGAATCATATGATACATGCAGGTCTTGTTTAATTAGAAAGATGACATAGTCCCCGTTCACAGGAAATGGTGAAAGGGCTAATGATCTTTTGGCCCTCATACATACTGATGTATATGGACCACTGAACATACCAGCCAGAAAAGGATTTCAATACTTCATTACATTTACTGATGATTTTTGTAGATATGGTTATGTGTATTTAATGAAACAAAAATCTGAATCATTTGGAAAGTTAAAGGAGTTCAAAAATGAAGTACAAAACCAACTAGGTAAGAATATTAAAACTTTTCGATCAGATCGAGGCGGTGAATATTTAAGCCTAGAGTTTGATGACCATCTAAAAGAGTGTGGGATTCTATCCCAACTCAGTCCTCCTGGAACACCACAATGGAACGGTGTAACCTGTTAGACATGGTCTGTTCCATGATGAGTCACACCGATCTTCCAAACTCCTTTTAGGGACATGCACTTCTGACAACAACTTACACACTTAACAGTGTTCCATCCAAAAAGGTTGAGAAGACACCATATGAGAAATGGAGTGGTAAAAAACCACATATGTCTTACATGAAGATTTGGGGTTGTGAAGTTTTTGTGAAACGACAAATTTCAACTAAGCTTGAGCCCAAATCTGCCAAATGCTTATTTGTGGAGTATCCTAAAGAAACAAAAGGGTATTACTTTTACAATCCTTCTGAGGGTAAAGTGTTTGTCGCTCGAACTGGAGTTTTCTAGGAAAAGGACTTTATTTCCAAAAGAATCAGTGGGAGGAAAGTAGAGCGTGAAGAAATTCAAGAATCACAAAGCATTGATACACCTATGAAGGAATTAGAGCAGGAATTACAAGTAGTTGTGGAAGAGCAGTCTGCTCAAGTATAACAAGACCAGTGTACGTCGAGCAGGATACGTCACCAACCCGAGAGATATGCATATATCGTAACTGATCAAGGTGATGTATTACTTATGGATCAAGATGAGCCTGTAACCTACCAAGAGGCCATAACTAGTCCTGAGTCTGAGAAGTGGCTAGAAGCCATGAAATTTGAAATGGATTCCATGAACACAAACCATGTTTAGACCTTTGTAGAACCTCCTGTAAGAGTTAATCCTATAGGATGCAAGTGGGTCTTCAAAAAGAATACTGGCATGAATGGTAAGGTACATACCTATAAGGAAAGACTGGTTGCTAAAGGATATAAACAAATTCACAGGGTAGACTATGATGAAACCTTTTCACCAGTTGCAATGCTTCAATGTGTTCGGATTTTACTTGCTATCGATGCATATCATGATTATGAAATATGGCAGATGGATGTCAAGACTGCTTTCCTTAATAGGAATCTTCTTGAGGACGTGTACATGACACAACCTGAATGGGTTTAACATACCAACAGAAGCCCAAAAGATATGTAAGTTACATCGATCAATCTATGGGTTGAAACAAGCTTCCAAAAGTTGGAATCTTCGTTTTGATGAAACTGTAAAACAATATGGATTCATAAAGAATGAAGATGAGCCTTGTGTCTATAAGAAGGTTAGTGAGAGCATGATTATCTTTCAATTATTATATGTAGATGACATATTACTCATTGGAAATGATGTTCATACCTTGCAACAAGTGAAAACTTGGTTAGGGAAATGCTTTTTTATGAAAAACCTTGGTGAAACAGCCTATATATTAGGAATCAGGATCTATAGAGATAGATCTCAAAAACTGCTTGGTCTAAGTCAGAGAACATACACAGACAAAGTGGTGAGACGCTTTAATATGCATGATTCCAAGAAAGGATTCACACATTTGCAACATGGCATGTGTCTATAAAAAACATAATACCCTTCAACTAAGGAAGAAATGGATCGCACGAATAAGATTCCATATGCATCTACAATAGGATCTATCATGTATGCCATGTTATGTACTCGACCAAATGTCCCGTATGCTTTAAGTGCAACGAGTATGTACCAATCTGATTCTGGTGATGCTCATTGGGTAGCTGTCAAGAATATCTTTAAGTACTTGAGAAGGACTAAATACTCATTCTTGGTATATGGAGGTCAGGAAGAGCTTGCTGTAATTGGATACAACGATGCTAGCTTCCAGACAAATAAGGATGACTTCAGATTGCAATCTGGTTATGTGTTCTGCTTAAATGGTGGCGCTGTGACCTGGAAAAGTTCAAAGTAAGAAACAATTGCTGATTTTACAATCGAGACCGAGTACATTATTGCCTCAAATGCAACAAAGAAAGTTGTTTGGATTAATAAGTTCATTAGTGAGATTGGCATAACCCCTAGCATTGTAGATCCCATTGATCTCTATTGTGATAACAATGGTGCTATTGCACAAGCTAAGGAACCTAGATCTCACCAATGATCCAAACACATACTTAGACGTTATCACCTCATTCGAGAGATAATAGATCGAGGAGATGTGAAGATATGCAAAGTACCTACACTTGACAATGTTACTGACCCACTAACAAAGCCTCTTACGTAAGAGAAGCATAATGGCCATACTAGATCTATGGGTATTAGAGGTATGCCTGATTGGCTATAGTGCTAGTGGGAGATTGTTGGTGTAAGCCCAACAGGCCAATACTTTTGGTACTTGTATGGAATTACTTATTATTAATGAAAGACATTTCTTTGTTATGGTTGTTTTTTCCAGAATAATAAAGTCCATGGAATGGCTAGTTCTGTAATGAAATATTAAGTGTGACTTAATCATGAGATCCCATGAACATAAGGACATTATTCTTAAAGTATCTGTAGTCGAGCTTTACTGTGAAATGGGATAACCTTAAAGCATTAAGACTATTATATAGATAAACTAATGATCACATCTCATGGATCATGACTTAGGAGTTACGAAGTCTTAACATAAGTGTGAATATTATGAGTAATAATTACACTGGATTGACCTGCTATGAAAGTACTACATAGAATGTTATGCAAATTGTTATAATTTACTCCCATGGTGATAGTGCTGTATACCACTCTTCGACCTGAAACCACTAACATTGTTTGTAACTAGATGACCATAAAGACAGTTGATGGGTACTCCACAAAGCATGTTGAGGGACATGAGTGACCTAAATGAAATTTGCCCCTCCTGCATAACAATATAAATGTCAAAGGGTCCAATATTGAACTGGATAAGGATGAAATTGTATATGCCTTGTGTTCAATATAGACATAAGGGCAAAGGGGTATTTATACACACAAGTATTATCACAAAACGTTTTGTCAGATCAGAAGACATTTTCGTGACTTGGGTAGCAGTGACGTGTTGCTAGATACCGCTCATTGTTTATTATGTTAAATGCGTGATTTAATATAATTGTCAATGTCACGAAAACCTATAGGGTCACACACTTAAGAACAAATTGATAAGTGGTAGAGTAAATACGGAACACCATAAGGTACGGTGCACTTAAGTAAATGTAGAACATCGTAAGGTACGATGCACTTAAGTAGAATACAGAATGTGGTAAGGTATCACACTCTTAAGTGATATACGATACACCATAAGATATGGTGTGCGTTCACTTAAGTGGGCTTTTTAGCTTGCATCCCACACAAGTGGTTCTATAAAGAGAACCCTTGTGCCGAATCATTCACACTTGATGAAAATTCAGATTGTGAAACCCTAGCCGTATTTTCCTTTTCTCTCTCACTCAAAGTCTCCAATCGTAGCAGCTAGCACTGCGACTAAGTATAGGTGTTGTTCATCATACATCGCTCATGATTACTCCTTCGAATCAGAATCAAAGGTTTCATCGCCATAAGAGGTAATCGTTCTATCACTGATCATGATCATTCATAAGGATCACTAAACCATCTTGCCAAACAATCCAAACTTCTATTTCCTGTTAGTACTTCAAAATCTTCTTATATTTTTGAATTGGTGCATATGGACATTTGAGGTCCAATTGCTACTCAATCTTTAGATGGTTTTTAGTATTTTTTTTAACTATTGTTGATGATTTCTCTCGTTATACATGGGCTTTTTTTATGTGTATCGAATCTGAAACTAGATAACATATTAAACATTTTATTGTTTATTGTCATAGCAAATTTTCTTGCAAAATCAAAACAATTCATAGAGATAATGATACTTAATTTATAAAGCCCAATTTTAATGCATCATTAGGAATTATTCATCAAAGAAGTTGTGTTGAAACCCCTCAACAAAACTATTGTTGAGAGGAAACACATACATCTTTTAAATGTAACTAGATCCTTTTTATTTCTTGCTCATCTTACCAATTGCTTTTGGTCATATGTTATTTGTCATGCTACTTATCTGATTAATATAACTTGTAGTCCCACTGTGGACAACACCACTCCTTATGACTTGCGCTTCCAGCAACCCCCTTCCTATAACCATATCAAAACCTTTGGTTGTCTTGTCTATGCCACAACATTAACTAGGAACAGGGACAAACTTGACCCTAGAGCTCATAAGTGCATCTTCCTTAGCTATCCCAATGGCATCAAAGGATTCTTGTTATTCAACCTTCACACAAGATCCACCTTCACCTCTAGAAACTGCATCTTTTATGAAAATTCATTACCTTATACCACTCCAACCCTACAACCTCGAAACACCAATTCTATTGAAACTGACATTATCGACCCTTTCCTCTTTGACTTCCCATCCAACACTTATCACACCACTACCCAAACTCAACTCATCAAACTCCCAATCCAACACTGCTTCCTAGCCCCGAACCAACCACTCTACATAACTCCCACACCCTAACCTCATCAACAATTCTGGCATTCTATCTCCCTCACCCTCACCACATCCCCCTTCTACCCCTCCTGATAACCGTAGAAAATCCACACAATCCATTAAACAGTATGTCTATCTAGCTGATTTCGTGTGCACCACGTCTCATACACCTATCCTTTATGAAATATTCAACTTCCTTACCTACGCCAACACTTCCCCCTCCTTTCATAAATTTATTTATGCCATCACCACTACACCGGACCCCACCTCCTACAAACAGGCTGCCACCTAACCCTAATTGGTCAAAGCTATGGATAATGAAATCTAAGCTCTTGCCACCAATGAAACCTGGATATTCACTAACTTTCCCCCAGGTAAGAAAACAATTGGCTGTAAGTGGGTTTATAAAACCAAATTTAATGCTGATGGAACCATCGAACGACATAAAGCACGATTAGTCGCCAAAGGTTTCCCATAAATTGAAGGTGTCGATTTATTTAACATTTTTTCTCCTGTTGCAAAACTCACTACTGTAAGTTTGATTCTTGTTCTTGCTTCTTATTTAAATTTATATCTTCATCAATTAGATATCCATAATGCTTTTCTTTATAGTGATTTGGATGAAGAGGTTTATATGTCCTTACCTCAAGGCATCAAACCCACTCATCCAAACCAAGTTTGTAAATTATTAAAATCTCTTTATGGACTCAAACAATCGAGTCGACAATGGTTTGCAAAACTTATTATTATTTTAACATCCAATAATTTCAAATAATGTTCTGCAGACCATATACTCTTTATTCACAAGTCCACTAATTCCTTCACTATGATTCTGATTTATGTTGATGACCTTGTGATTGCAGGTAACAATCTCATATTTATCAACGACATCAAAGTTGTTCTTCAAAAGCATTTCCACATTAAAGACTTGGACACCCTCAAGTATTTTCTCAGGCTAGAAATTTCCCGATCAAATATCGGCATCAATCTATGTCAATGCAAGTAAGTGATGGATTTACTTACACAAACATGCTTATTTGGATGTAAACCTGCTCCTACCCCCATGTCTAGAGATACCGGACTTTAACTCAACAAAGGGACACCTTTCACGGATCCTACATCCTACAGAAAACTTGTAGGCCAACTCATCTACCTTCTTAATACCAGACCAGACATAGCATATATCGTTCAACAGTTAAGATAACACATAAGCCATCCAACTGATCTTCATCAAGCTGTTGTGTTTCGCGTGCTTAGATATCTCAAAAACTCCCTCGCCCAAGGCCTCTTCTTTTCTTCTTCTTCCCTTTACAACTTAAGGCTTTCTCAGACTCTAATTGGGTCACCTGCCTTGATACAAGAAAGTTCGTTATCGAATTCTGCATCTACCTTGGTACTTCTTTAATTTCATGGAAATCCAAGAAACAACCGACAGTTTCTCGCAGCTCCACGGAGGCTGAGTAATCATGTCATGGCCTCGGTGGTCTGCTAATTACAATGGGTTCACAACGTTATCCAAGAACTTCATCTCCCTTTCATTCATCAGTCTCTGTTGTACTCTGCCAATGCTTATGCTAGACACTTTGCCAACAACTCATCTTTTCACGAGCGAACAAAACATATTGACCTTGACTGTCATATCGTTTGCGAGAAACTTTATCATCGCCTATTCCGCTTACTGCCTGTACCTTCCTATTAACAAGTGTCTGACATCTTCACTGAGCCTTGACTTAAAACCTTTCAGCACTAATGTATCTAAGCTTGAAGTTCAAACTATATTCCCTTCAGCTTATGGGGGTATTGGATACTATTACATTAGCTTAAGTTACCATTACACTTGGTTGCATATATACTTGATTGTGCTTAGCCTTTCAATTTAATTCATTCAACTTGTAATATTCTTTTTCATTATCAATAAAACATCCCAAGCCTAATGGGCATTTCCATTCCAAGATTCGTAGTCTTGTAATACTTTCTATTGTCTGTTTTCTCTTTACAAATTAAAGTTGTGGTTTTTATGCTCCATTAAGTGTTTTTGTATTCACTTTCATTTGATGCTTTTTGTTTATTGATAAAGTTGTGAGAACTAGTATTATTCAATTTTCATTTATATTAAACAATATTTGATTTTATTATAATATTTGAGAAGGAAAGAGAAAATTATATTGACAAAATTGTCTAAATCTTGGCAAAATTGTTTTCATTATTCTTTATAAATCTTTAGAGATTATGTAGTAGAGAGAAACTATAAATGTGAAATTGTGTTGCTAACTCTATTACGTGAAATACATTTAGTAGAAGAAACACATGTGTAATTTCTGCAACAACATACTTTGTAAATTCATGTTCTTAATTCCCTATATTGTAAAATGGTTTTATCATTTTTATTGAAACTCCAATAGTTAAGACATTTTTGTTTCAATGTAAAATGAATACCAGATAAAATATAATAACTATAATATGAAATAATAAAACTACATTGAGTGTAAGACTTCTGAATTTTATTTATTACTATTAATTTCTTAGTTATGTATAAATAATTATAAAAAATATAACAATAATAACATTTAGTTTTTATTTAAATACATTATGTAATACCCCAAAATTTGCTCTCCCTTTTTTGCATCATAGCATAGCATTATCATTTACAATATCATATCCATTTCATTAGCATTGCATTGCATTTAACATAGAAGAATGAAGCATAGCATTCCTCTTACCATCAAGGCATGTGATCAGGGGGAAGATGGACAATCAAGGGATCATTCAAAGCACAAAAAGGTCAATCAAGTTGCCTCAAGGCAAGCCAAGAGTCTCTCATGTCTCATACCATCTCAATTGATCATCCACAATCTCAAGGAAGTGAGATCCAATAGGAGATTGAAGCAATACATACTTCAACATGCAAGAGGTTCAAAAACTGAAGGAAAACCCTCAAAAGAGATAGCTTATTGATCCAAAGTCATCTTCAAATGGTATATCTCATCATCCTTTAAGAGGATACACAACATACTCTGAGGAATTTGAAATTGAAGACTGCACATTTTTTCTCCTAGGAGGTGGGCACCAAAACTAGGGTTTCCCATTAAATCAGAGAATCTTTGATTTTTTGGACAAAACTTGATGTCATGGTATTCTACATGTTCTTAAGTGTATGTGTGTGGAAAATTGCTTCTCAATTGGTTTTAGAAGTGGTTCAATTGGAAGAAAGATAAAAAATCAGGAAAATTGGGGCCAAGTCAAATAATCAGAGGAAAAAGTCAACTCTTGACTTTTTGAGGCCAAATCCATAAAATTCATGTTATATGTGTCCAATATACAAAATTTGGTCAAGAAACTCCAAAGGAATCATGAAAAAATCAAGAGGTGGAAAGTTACCATTTTTGGAAGAAGAAGGGTTACTAAAAATAGCAAGTTTTGGCCATTTTGCATCAGAGTTTGAACCAAGGCCATTTAAAATTGAAGCACCAAATGAAAATTCCACCAGGTCACAACAAAAGGTCTTGCTTTAAGCTTCAAATCCATGTGTAGAACATCTCCATTGGATAAAAATTGAGTGAGATATGATTGATCAAAGTTTGAGCAAAGTAGGTTCAAAACTAGGTCATGACCAAGGATTTCCAGGTCACGCGCACCTCATTTTCTCAAATAGTTGGTGGGCAAAATGTATGGATCAATTTCTCATGGTTAGATGCCTCAAATGGAAAATCTTTCAACACCAAAGTTGTTCCTCTATGTGAGATCTTAAAAGTTGGTGTTTATCAATTTTTCATCTAATCAATGGATTGGGAGTTATGATGGTCCAAAGGCATGGTGATCGTGACTGAAACCCAGGCGCCATTTTTGCCTTGCCATGCTTCAAGTCACATGCTCATGAAGCCAGATTTGTGTCTTGATGTTTTGAGCTACTTTTCACCATTTTACACACTTCCATTTGATTTGTTTTCAACACCAAACATATTCTCCAATATCTCCTCTTTCAAATGAATTCAAAATCTCATCAAATTATGCACTAGTTAGAGAGAATTTCACTTGCAAACCACCTCATGTTGGCACTGGTGCATTGACAGTTTAGTGCATGATTTTGGTTCAGGCATCCCACAAACACTTCACGAATTTTATTTCCCCATTTAGTCAAGCATATGTTACTTACACAATGCATACTATCACGTGCCATGCATGGGAATAGAAAGAACAAACTTGCTTAGCAAGTTTCTGATGCATCAGCTTCTGCTACATAAACCGTGTCAACTCTCTTTCTCATTACTCCCACCATAACTGTCATGAGCCAGCTGCATCTTACCATGGCTCTCCCTAACTAACTTGACTCAGTTAGTTAGGGATGACTCACCTAAACCATGCTAACTCAGTTAACCTCACTCAGTTTAACCTTGGTTAACCCACACTATAAATGAAAACTTCACTCCAATTTCATTTTTCAACTTCATTCTTTCACATTCTCTCCAAAGAACTCTCTCTGCTTTACTCTCAACATCACCATTGCCAAGAATTTTCGAGCTCATCTTGCTCATTCCACTTCAACACTTTCCTTGATTCTCTCAATTTCACAACAGTGCATTTGTTCTTGAAGCTTGGATTTCACTCACTTCCATTGAATCATCATCAAGTTTTGCATCGCAGCAATTTAGTTTGCTTAGTGTGTGGAGCTCCAAGGTTGAAGAAGAAACAAGTATCTCTGGTTTTCTCAACCTTTCAAGTGCATCCATAGTTTCAGGTTTTACTTCACTCAATTTTAATGCTTCTTGTTCTTGTGATTTAAACTTGTTTTATGATGTTTAGAGCTTATTAGAAGCTATGCGTGAGTCCTGGCTAGTTGATAGGCTCTCTAGGAGTTTAGGTGTGATGTTAGGGCAAATTGTTTTGGCTCAGTTTGTGTTATGCGTGCATGATCTATGAAAATTGATTGCATATCCATGATGTACGCAAGCTCGGCTTCAGTTTGATATGCATTGTGTGGATTTCTGGGAAAGTAAAAGTTGCAGACGCTGGTGCTTGACCGGAGAGGGTGACCGGAGGTCCCTCTCCGGCCGGTGGTCTTTATGTTAGGGTTTCTGGCCAGAATTAATGTGGACCGTTTGATATTCATGATCCAATGCTCCAAAACGCGCCAACACATAAAAACGCACATGCCTCTCACATGCTCCTTCTTATTTTATTTTTAAACTTTGTGTGACGCAGTACACTGTAGGTAACGTGTTCCCTCACGCGTGTGTGTTGATTGCATATACTTTGACTTGCCTATTGACTTGACTTGATCCAATGGCTTGTATGGTTTTGACTTGGTTTGACTGAGTGTACATGCTAGTCATGGTGTTTTGCGCGTAATTGGACCTATGACAGATTGCTTTTCACACCTCCTTTTTAAAAAGCCCAAACAATTTGAACTGATGGTTTACTATATTTGCACCCCTCTCTTGTTTTCTATTTCATTTTATTTTCTTCATTTTGTACACGTTTGCTTCTCAATTTTTAAAAATATCAAACATCATCATAAAATTCCACAAAAATTCATGAGCATCATTAAAACATTTAGAAAATTTTTCATGATTTTATTTCTTGATTTTATGACCTTTTTGCCCCTGTTCCATAATTTTCTTTGATTTTTACTTGTATGCATGCTTAATGTGATACATAAATTTGTGCATTTTTGTTCTCAATCATTAAAAATTGTTTTGATGCTCTTCTTTTTGTCTTGAGTCATTATCATCTTGAGGTATGTTAAGTGATTTTTATTTGATTTTTTTAGGTCAGTTTATGGCATGTTTGGTGTTCATTTTTGTGCTACTTTGTATGATATGTCTACTTGACCTAAGTGCATTGTTTGACATCATTTTGCCTTGGTTTCTTGCATGCTACTTTGATATGTGATTCATCTCTGATTTGTGAACTTCAAATACCATGTTTCCATAATTTTCATGAGACCATTTAATTTTTGTTTAATGCATAACCTTTGAAGCATAATAACATGTCATATCATCTCAATATTTGTGCATGTTTACATGATTGCTTTTGTGCATACTTGCATGATCATTTGCCTACTTTGTGAGATATCCATTTGACATTATAGGTCATTAGTACATATTATGTGTCATCTTTGCATGTTCACTTTCATTTGAACTTTGTATGTCCTTAATGGGAAGTACTTGTGTTTTCTTTTGAATTTCCATTTCATTTCTTCTTCTATTGCTTCTTGAATGTCTTGATGTGTTATGCATGAACACTTGTGAGATGTTTGTGAATCATTTTTCATTTCATTTCAATTCTGATCCTTGGATTACATGTTCCATTTAGGCATGTTTCTTCCATTTCTTTTCATCTTTCATTCGCCCTTTTCTTATGGTAGCATGTTCTAATGTCATGGATGATGTTTGTTGCCTATCCACTTGGATTTGCATGATAATGATCATTTGTTTTCCATGTGATGTACATTCTGGTTGTAGCCAATTTCTCATCTACTTCTTTTGAGTTTTATGGTGCATTAAAAGTTCTTTTATTTCTTATACTTCTTATACATGTTTACTAACCATGTAGGGGCTTTGGTAAGTTGCAATTGAGTGTGGATAAGGAATCCACATTCAAACTTCTTTCCTCTCATCTCTTTTACAATTCCATTTTGTGTTTTGTTAAGCACTTATGTGCTTTCTTTTAATAACTCATCACTTCCCTTTTTGAATTACAATTCATCTTCTACTGTAGAAGTGAATTGTTTAATTCATTCTTTCTTTAGACTTTAGGTTTAAACCTCACAAACCATTAGGACCACTCCCTTTAATTTTCAATTAGGATTGAGTCTTAGTCCATATAGATTTTTACCTTTGCTCCTCTCTTGAGTCTCTCTTCTCATCTCAAAGAAAATTCAAAACATATAATAAAGGTAGGCATTTATTGCATTTAGGCCCTTCATATAAAGAAGAGATTATAAAGGGGTCTTCTCTTATAATCTTAGAATGTATAGCATATAGCCCATCTTGGGTCAATGTGTTAAACATTTGATCTTGTATGATGGACTTAAATGCAATACTTGTTGAAGGTACAAATAATAAAAAAACACTTCTTCATTTCATAATCAACAAAAAACACTTAATAAACACAAGTATGCTAGTGTGTTTGAACCTTGACAATTGGAACTAAGTGTGGGGGTCTTCTTCACTCTTAGTGTGCTTTCTTACCCATTCCATCTTGGAATGTGAGAATGTACACATTCCAATGACTAAGATTTAGATACACTATCATATGCAAACAAATGGAAAAAACTCTTAAAAGACAAAAACAAACAACAACGTCTTTCCTTCGGGAATTCTTTTTCTCACCTCATTCACTCTTAGCGTACGAACGCGCTCCTTCTCGTTCTCTTGCAAGATGGTAACGCACTCGGACCAGCGAGCCTGCAACACCTGAGCTAGAACGTTAGCCGTTCCTAAAAAAAACACAAACAATCCGTCCCTAGTGAGGGGAACTACGTCGCTCTGATTCTCATGATCCCGATGAGATACGTAGGCAGTGGGGTAGGGCCCATGCGAGCACTTCTTTTATTTTCCCTACATTTGTTTCTCGTTCCTCTTCCATTCTTTCTCCTTTCTTTCTTTCAGTTTCTTTTCCAGTATCTTTTTTTTATCACCCTTTGATCGAAACAAGCAAGCGTGGATCCCATCGGGTACGATGGATGCGAGATGGTGCTAATACCTTCCTCTCGCGTAACCGACTCCCTTACCCATTTCTCTTGGTCGCACGACCGTGCTCTATCCTTTCCTTCAGGTTTATGCGGTGTTTCCTTTCCCTCTCTTGGGATAAATACACATTGCTGGCGACTCTGTTTGGTGCCACTTTCGCGTTTGTACTAGGATGAAAATCCCGGGAGCGACAGCTGGCGACTCTGCTGGGGACAGGTTGACCTATTGCTGGTCCATCCTAAGCGAGTCAATCCTAACGCTTGTCTATTTTTCTTTCATTGGATGTTTATTGTTGTGCTTTATTTACCATTTTATTGTATGGTTATTTATTGCCTTACTGCACATTACTGTATTTACTGCTTTTTAGCATTACATATCATATTATTACTGTTGTGCTAGACTGTGCTGTTTTCTGTTTGGCGGGATGGGATTTCTGAGAGATGAGCTCAGTACAAAGGCTCGAGTATACACTTAGACTTAGAGTGGAGAGTAGTGGGACCTACGTGCCATCTGTGTACGTGGGTAATCACGAAATTCACAGCTAGACGAGGCTATCTTGGGACCCATCATGGCGTGCGCATCTTGCGTATTCCAGGATGTCGATCTAGAGAGCTGTCGACTCTAGTGACCGATCATGAGGACCTTAGTGGAAACATCTCTCTTTAGCGGTGACAGTGGCAGACCACATTCTGTGGCAAACCCACTCGCACCCGAGGGCCCACTTTGGTACTTGCATAGGATGACCTTTATTTTCTAAGGTGAGTCAGTGGACGACCTCTTTGATTGGCATAGCATTGTATCCTACGGGCTGAATGTGCTATCGCTTCTCAAACCTCCGAAGCTGACAAGCTTTATTTTCTAGGAACCACATGTGAGTATGGGTGGGATGTTTACAGGTTTGCAGGTATCTCGGCTTCCTACATACCGTACTTGTGATTCTATGATTATTACAGACAGTGTATCCTATGACAGTGGTTTGAGTATTCGTCTCAGATATATTGCCAGATTCAGTACAGAGACACAGTGCACACAGTTCAACACAGACACCGACACCTGGATACCTGATCACATGCCTTTTGCATTTGCATAATCATATCATAACAGGTTATGTTTGTCATTTTCAGGTACTTACCATATTGTCTGATTCCAATCATGAGTTCCCAAGATGCTGAGGTTAAAAGGAAGAATAATGTGTCATACAAATTCCCTGATCCTAAGCTGGGTGTATTGAACAAGATGATAGGTATGGCTGGTTCTGATGTTCTCAGCACTTTTCAGAAGGAGTATGGAGAGCTGATTAAGATGGTCTGTGCATTCACAAAGTATGAGAAGGATGGGTTGCATACTTTCTTACAGTTCTATGAGCCATCAATGAGATGTTTCCTATTCCCTGACTACATTTTGATGCCCACTCTGGAGGAATTCTCATTTATTTTGGGAATTCCAATCACGGCTGCTATACCGTATTTTTCTGAAGGTGCTCTTGCCCCTGAAGTAATCGCTGCTGTCCTGCATCTGGACTTGTTTGTTGTGAAAAGTGGCTTAAGCAGACTCAAAGAAGATGAAGGATTTCACTTGGAGTTCCTTTTTCGACAAGCTCAGGAAGCTGCCAAGGCTAACAATTGGACTACTTACAACGTTGTGTTAGCTCTTTGTATCTATGGCTTGGTGCTTTTCCCCGGTCAGCCTGATTTTGTTGATATGCAGGCATTGAAAGTGTTTGTCTCGAAGAATCCGATTCCTACCCTGCTAGGGGATTTTTATCACTCTGTACACTACAAAAATGAGAAGGCAAGAGGGAGTTTGGTTAGTTGTTGCACCCAATTGTTATGCCATTGGCTCTTCAAACATTTACCCCGGACTGGTGCGTTTGTAGAAACTGCTGAGACAATGAAGTGGTCCAAGAGACTGATCGGTTTGACTGCCAATAATATTATTTGGTTTGATCCCAAATTACTGACGATAGAGCTTACTGTCAAATGTGGAAGTTTTCCTAATGTGCCTCTACTTGGAAGAAGAGGTGGGATTAATTACAACCCAGTGTTGGCAGTTAGACAATTTGGTTATGCCTCGAGACATCCTCCTGCTGGTGAAGAGATTAGCGCTTCTCTGTTTTTCGTAGGGACCAAGAACGAAAGAGTGCCGGAAGTAATAAATGCTTGGAAATTTAGGCAAAGAGAGGGAAATTTGACTTTCGGCAAAGGAGACTGTAGATCATACCCTGACTACGATGCCTGGGTTGAGATGAAGGTCAAAAAGCTGTTGTTACCCTTTTCCCGAGAAGTTCTCTTATGTCCAGATCAACATTCCATGGTACCGGCCGAGGAGTACGAGAAATTGAAGAAAATGGTTAGAGATCTGCAGATAGAGAATTCTGGAATGAGAAGATGTCTTCAGAAAGCTCTAGCTGACAACAAAGAGTTGGAAAAGAGAGCGTTGAAAGCAGAAAAAACCCTGGCGGACAAAGAAGAAGATTTTGATGAGAGAGCTCGATACTTCCGGAAGCTTACCTTGGGAGCAGATGATACTAGTCAGGCTCATAAGGCTACGAAGCAGGCGCTGGCCCGAAGCAAGGATTCGTTAGCTAAACTCCATCAAGCTTGGGATGAGGTCAGAATTGAGAACTCCGAATTGCAGGCCCAGCTAAAAGATAAAGATGAAGAGCTGAAGAAAGCGCACGTGGAAAGAAGAAAGTATCGAGAAGATCTTGGCAAAAGTCAAGAACAAGTGAGAAATGCTGAAGGTAAGCTGAAAATCACCAACAGCAGAGCTGAAACTGGTTAAAATTCAAGCTGGAATCAAGAGGCGTAAAGGAGCCAATGAAGATGAAGCCTTGCTGATGCACGCGGGGTCATTGGAGGATGCATTGGAAAAAAGGGACGCAGTGATTAAAGAGCTGATTGAGAAGCCGCATCATCAACGTACCCGCATCCTGTTCGAGGAGATTAAGTACTCCAGTCAGAAGCTGAAGGATGTAGAGCTGTCGGATTAGTGATTTTTGTCATTTCGTTGTAATTTGTAATGGTTACCATCAGAATTGTTGATGGATCCATTTGACTGCCTGTTTTTTATTTTGTTGCTGAAACTACGACAAACGTGCTTGAGAAGTTTTGGGAATTTGTATGAAATGGGTTACTTCTGTTCACAATTTCTGATCTTCAGATATATGTGATGTGATATCTGCACACTGGCACACTATAAAATCACTATTTCTGGTCTTCAGACATCCGTGATCGATGTATATGAATATATCTTCATGGCAAAACTCAGTAATCATGACTCCCGGTCTTCAGGAATTCTTGGTTACGATTGGAATCAGGATATGAAAAGTATTTTGAAATGACAAACATAACTTTTCATTTGCATCTACATATTATTTTTGCATCGCAGGTTTTCCTTTTGCAGGCGACTGCTAACCTTTATTTGGTTTTCAGGCACAATAGCTGATACCCCAGTTCACCGATATTCTACCCGACGCAATCAAGCAAGAGTAATGGAGCAAGTTCAGACGGAGTTAGCCGATTTGAGGGGAAGGATGGAACAGTTCATGAACCTCATGCAGGGGATTGCTCAAGGTCAGCAAGAGTTGAGGACCGGTCAAGAAAACATGAGGATTGGACAAGAAGCTATGAGAACCACAATCCAGAGGCTGGAAATTGAAATCCCAAATCGCAACGTGCGCACTCCCCCTGTTGGCACAATCCCTGCTGGTGGGGTACATCTGGGACTTGATAACAATGAGGATGGTCAGGAGGACCAGTTCACTGCATTCAACAATGACATGGGTTTCTACAATGACGACCGGAAGTATGAAGGGCTGGATGAAAGACTCAAGGCTATTGAGAGCCAAAATCCTCTTGGAATTGATGTAGAAGACATGGGTCTCGTGCAGGGTGTGCGAATTCCACCCAAGTTCAAGCTTCCTGTTTTGGATAAGTACAACGGCAGTACATGTCCCAAAACCCATTTGCAAGCTTACAATCGCAAGATTACCGCTTACACCGAGGATCAAAAGCTCTGGATGTATTTTTTCCAGGATAGCCTGTCAGGCGCTTCCCTGGAATGGTACATTAAGCTGGACAGGGTTCATATAAGGAGTTGGAAAGATTTGTGCGCTGCTTTTCTGAAGCAGTATCAATATAATCTGGACATGGCACCTAATCGTACTCAATTGCAGAGTATGACTCAGGATAACAAGGAGGGCTTTAAGCAGTACGCACAGAGATGGAGAGAATTGGCTGCTCGAGTTCAACCACCTTTGGGTGATCGTGAGATGGCTGATATGTTCATGAGTACACTTCAAGGGACGTATTTGGATAGACTTGCTGCATGTCCTTCCACCGGGTTTGCCGACATTGTCGTTGCTGGGGAACGAATAGAAAGTCTGTTGAAATTGGGTAAGATTCAAGATGTTGCTTCAAATTCGAAGAAACCCTTTGCCAATGGACCAAGGAAAAGAGAAGGGGAGTCCAGTGCTGTGTACAGAGGAGGGGGCAGAGGAAGGAATCAGTCCTATCATCAGGTGGATGCGGTAACCATTCCGGTTCCAGCTGGACAGCAAACACCAGATCAGCAAGGTAGACCCCGATTTCAGAACAATAGACAAAGGGACCGTAAGTTTGATCCCTTGCCTATGACATATGCCGCTTTGTTGCCACAACTGCTCAAAGAGAAGTTGGTTAAACTTCGGACTATGAAGCCGCTGGATTCCGGAAAATTGCCTCAAGGTTATGATGCTAATGTTCTATGCGAATATCATTCTGGTGCGCCAGGTCATTCAATAGAAAAGTGCTGGACCTTTCAACATAAGGTTCAAGATCTGATCGACGCAAAAGCTATCAACTTCTCTAGGCCGCCGAATGTTCGTGACAATCCAATGCCTCATCATGGGGGTGCAGGCACAAATGCCATTTTTGATGGCAAGAAGTTGAATTTGATTACTGATGTTAATCTGGTAAAGACTCCGCTGTTGATTGTAAAAGAACGTTTGTTAAAAGGAAAGGTATTTCCTGGATGCGCCTCTGATTGCGAGGATTGTTCGAAGCAGGTTAATGGATGCAGTAAGTTGAGAGTTGGATTGCAGGATCTTATGGATGAGGGAAGTCTTCAGTTTGATAAAGTAGAAGAAGAACAGGATGTTTCTGCCGTTACCATTTACTATAATCTAGTTGAGATACAGGTGCCTGTTGAGGAGCCTGTTGCTATCATCGTGCCCGAGAGGCCGAGACCAGTTACGATTATAGTTCCTGAGTCGGCTGCTTATGTGTCTAATAGGGCAGTTCCGTGGCAGTATGGAACTGATACTCGTCAGGGAGGAAGTCGGCAGAAGGCAGAGGCTGTTGGTACTAGCATTGAGAATGTCAGTGGACCAAGTGGTTTCACCAGGAGCGGTCGACTGTTTGCTCCCCAGACTCTAAGGAATGATAAAGAGGCTGAAGCCGCTGCAAGAGCGAAAGGAAAACAGGTTGTTGATGACAAGGTGCCTGCTCAGGAGGAGGACCCTAAAGTCAATTTTGATAATGATGTTGAGGAATTTATGAGGGTTATCAAAAAGAGTGATTACAAGATCGTTGATCAACTCAATCAGACACCCTCTAAAATTTCGATATTATCCCTGTTAATGAGTTCAGATGCACACCGGGCTGCTTTATTGAAAGTTCTGAATATGGCATACGTTCCCCAAGAGATTACAGTGAATCAGTTGGAGGGAGTAATTTCTAATGTGAATGTGAGCCACGGGTTGGGATTTACGAACAGGGATTTGACACCGGACGGACGTAACCACAACAAAGCACTACACATCACACTTGAATGCAAAGGAGCTGTTTTGTCACATGTGCTGGTTAACACAGGTTCTTCCTTAAATGTGTTACCCAAAAAGGCCCTGATGAAAATTGAAGTAGATGGATTGGTCCTGAGACCCAGCGATCTGATTGTGAGAGCTTTCGATGGATCCCAAAGATCGGTGTTTGGGGAGGTTGAATTACCAATACAGGTTGGTCCGCAGATATTCAAGACGACCTTTCATGTTATGGACATTCAGCCTGCTTATAGCTGTTTGTTGGGCCGACCATGGATTCACGCAGCAGGCGCAGTTACCTCCACACTTCATCAGAAGCTCAAGTATGTGTTCGAGGGTCAAGTGGTTACTGTTTGCGGCGAGGAAGATATATTCGTGAGTCATCTATCCACTTTCAAATATGTGGAAATGGATGGAGAGATTCATGAAACTTTATGCCAATCTTTTGAAGCCCTGAATATCAATAACTTACCAGAGTCTACTTCAGCAGCAGTGGTGTCAAATGTGCCAAGTGGGCCGAGTGCATCAATTGCGTCGTACAAGCAGGCCAGAGAAGTGGTCGAAAGCGGAAATGCCCAAGGTTGGGTAAAGCTATAGATGTGTTCGTGAAAGAAGATAAGTTTGGCATTGGATACCAGCCGGGCCGGATGCCAGTTTCTCGATTCCGTGGGCCAATCAACTTCAACAGTGGAGGAATTATCAATCCCAACCAGTCCTGCTCAGCAATAGAGGATGGCGCTGAAAGCTCAGATTATCTGGACAGATGGGTATATGCACTGGCTCCAGGCGAGGCGTTGCAAAAT
Source organism: Lathyrus tuberosus (assembly GCA_022829125.1). NCBI lineage: Eukaryota > Viridiplantae > Streptophyta > Magnoliopsida > Fabales > Fabaceae > Lathyrus > Lathyrus tuberosus. Next base: position 3,797,310 of record JALAZF010000179.1, read on the forward strand.
TGGTCTAGCGAAGAAATCGTTCATGTTGTTCACCATGCAGAGTAACAATTCTTGTCTTTCATAATGCATGAAATCCCACACTCTGCCCAAGGTGTGAGGATCCATTTGTAGGGCCACCTTATTTTCTCATACAATGTTCAAATATCAATAAAAGGACGTTTTTGTTTACAAATTTGTGTTCCTTTACTCTTTCTTTATTTTTATTTTTGCACAAAGAAAATTAAAAAATGATAATGCACTTTCTTTTCTTTTGTTTTCAAGCAAAAATAATCTAAAATAAAGCATAAACCCAATCATGCAGACTGGATTCTGTGGATTTCTCTGAAAATGATTCTGTTATGCCCACGTATGATTTCGACAATCCGATCTATCAAGCTGAGGAAGAAAGTGATGAAGACTATGAACTCCCGGAAGAGTTGGCTAGGTTGTTGAAATAGGAAGAGAATACCATTCAGCCTCATCAGGAAGCTCTTGAGATCATCAATATTGGGTCAGAGGAAAGCAAGAAAGAGATCAAGATTGGTGCGAGTCTGCGGGCTGATGTAAAGCAAGAGCTGATAGTCATGCTACGTGAATACATTGACATCTTTGCTTGGTCATACCAAGATATGCCAGGTTTAGATACAGACATAGTTGTGCATAGACTACCATTGAAAGAGGACTGCCCACCGGTCAAGCAGAAGCTGCGCAGGACAAAACCAGAAATGGCTTTGAAGATCAAGGAAGAAGTACAGAAACAGTTGGATGCAGGCTTTCTGGCAGTAACCAACTATCCTCCCTGGGTGGCCAATATAGTACCAGTGCCGAAGAAAGATGGCAAAGTCAGAATGTGTGTGGATTACAGAGATCTCAACAGGGCGAGCCCTAAAGACGATTTTCCACTCCCTCATATTGATGTGCTGGTTGATAATACCGCTCAGTTTTCAGTGTTCTCATTTATGGATGGATTCTTCGGGTACAATCAGATAAAGATGGCGCCTGAAGACATGGAGAAGACGACATTCATTACTCCGTGGGGTACCTTTTGTTACAAAGTAATGCCTTTTGGGTTGAAGAACGCAGGGGCAACTTATCAAAGAGCAATGGTGACGTTATTCCACGATCTAATTCATAAAGAGATCGAGTGCTATGTGGATGACATGATTGCTAAATCAAAGACAGAAGAGGAACATCTGATCAACTTGAAGAAGTTATTTGAGAGGCTGAGGAAATTCAGGTTGAGACTGAATCCTAACAAGTGTACTTTCGGCGTGCGGTCTGGAAAATTGCTTGGTTTCATTGTCAGTGAAAAAGGGATAGAGGTTGATCCTGCTAAAGTGAAAGCTATACAAGATATGCCTGTACCGAGAACTGAAAAAGAAGTTCGCGACTTTCTAGGAAGATTGAACTACATTTCAAGGTTTATATCGCACCTAACTGCCACTTGCGAACCGATATTCAAAATGCTATGAAAAGATCAAACGGTCAGGTGGAATGATGATTGTCAAAATGCATTCGACAAAATAAAAAGATATTTGCAGGAACCTCCAATTCTGATACCTCCACTTCAAGGGAGACCAGTGATTATGTACTTGACAGTGCTCGAAGGATCCATGGGTTGTGTTCTCGGTCAACACGACGAGACAGGTAGGAAAGAACATGTTATCTACTACCTGAGCAAGAAATTTACAGATTATGAATCGCGTTATTCAATGCTTGAGAAGACATGTTGTGCACTCGCATGGGCCGCCAAGCGATTGAGACAATACATGCTCACACATACAACCTTGTTGATCTCTAAATTGGATCCGGTCAAGTATATTTTTGAGAAACCAGCACTTACAGGCAGAGTTGCAAGGTGGCAGATGGTACTGACAGAGTACGATATTCAATTTACTTCGCAGAAGGCAATCAAAGGAAGTATACTGTCAGATTATCTTGCGCAACAGCCTCTTGATGATTACCAGCCCATGAGATTTGATTTCCCTGATGAGGACATCATGTTTCTCAAAGCGAAAGACTGCGAGGAACCACTTCTGGAGGAGGGGCCTGACCCTGAGTCCAAATGGAGTTTGATGTTTGATGGGGCAGTTAATATGAATGGGTGCGGAGTTGGTGCAGTCCTTATTACGCCAGAAGGTATTCACATACCTTTCACTGCCCGAGTAACTTTCGGGTGTACCAACAATGAAGCAGAATACGAAGCTTGCATATTAGGGATCGAGGAAGCTATTGATTTACGAATCAAGACCCTCGATATCTTTGGTGATTCAGCGCTGGTAATCAATCAAGTAAAGGGAACTTGGCACACACATCAGCAGAATTTGATTCCGTATAGAGATTATACGAGGAGATTGCTGACCTTCTTTACAACTGTCAAGTTGTACCATGTTCCTAGAGAGGAAAATAAGTTTGCAGATGCCTTGGCCACTATTTCTTCGATGATCAAAGTGCATGGGTGGAACTTTGTGCCCAGGATTGATGTATCTCGTCTTGATAGGCCTGCTTTTGTGTTTGAGGTTGATGCAGTGTCTGACGGTAAGCCTTGGTACCATGACATCAAACGCTTCTTAAAAAATCAAGAATACCCGCCTGGGGCATCTTCCAATGACAAAAAGACATTAAGAAGGCTAGCTGGTAGTTTCTTCTTGAACAAAGATGGCGTGCTGTATAAAAGGAATTTTGACACGGTTCTGCTCAGATGTGTGGATAGACACGAGGCAGACCTGTTGATGATTGAAGTGCACGAAGGCTCTTTCGGTACCCATGCCGGAGGGTATGTGATGGCTAAGAAATTGTTGAGATTAGGGTATTATTGGCTGACCATGGAGTCAGATTGCTGCAAGTATGCTCGCAAGTGTCACAAATGCCAGATCTATGCAGACAAAGTGCATGTTCCTCCCAATCCGTTGAGTATCATGTCTTCTCCGTGGCCATTTGCAATGTGGGGCATTGATATGATCGGGAAAATTGAGCCTACTGCTTCAAACGGCCATCGTTTCATCTTGGTCGCCATTGATTACTTCACTAAATGGGTTGAAGCAGCATCTTACGCCAATGTCACTAAGCAAGTAGTGGCTCGTTTCTTGAAGCGAGATATCATTTGTCGATATGGAGTGCCCGAAAGAATCATTACTGATAATGGTTCTAATTTGAACAACAAGATGGTGGCTGAGCTATGCCGGGACTTCAAAATCGAGCACCACAATTCTTCTCCGTACCGCCCAAAGATGAACGGCGCGGTCGAAGCGGCCAACAAAAATATCAAGAAGATTGTGCAGAAAATGGTTGTCACGTACAAAGATTGGCATGAGATGTTACCACTGGCTTTGCATGGGTATAGAACATCAGTCCGCACGTCCACTGGGGCAACACCATACTCGCTTGTATATGGTATGGAGGCAGTTCTACCGATAGAAGTTGAGATCCCCTCTCTCCGAGTATTGATGGATGTTAAGCTAGATGAAGCTGAATGGGTACGAGCCAGATTTGATCAGCTGAGCCTTATTGAGGAGAAGCGATTAACAGCGGTATGCCATGGCCAGCTATACCAGCGCAGAATGAAGAGGGCATTCGATCAAAAGGTTCGACCTCAAGTCTACAAGGTCGGGGATGTGGTAATCAAGAGAATACTTCCTCCGAGTACAGATCACAGGGGCAAATGGAGTCCTAACTATGAAGGTCCGTTCGTGGTAAAAAAGGTTTTCTCAGGTGGAGCCTTGTTGCTGACAACCATGGATGGTGAAGATTTTTCATCCCCTGTTAATTCAGATGCAGTTAAAAAATACTTCGTATAAAGAGACCCGCTGGATTAAAAAAAAAAAAAAAGAAGAATCCAGGCAAAAAAGGGCATCCCGGCGAACCAAAAACAGAATAAAGGTTCGGGCAAAAATTAGGGATATAATTGAAAAGAATTGTACACCCGGTGAGTTGAAAACCCGAAAGGGCAACTTAGGCAAAAAAGGGTATCCCGGTGGATTGAAAACCTGAAAAGGCGATCCACACAAAAGAGGGATTAAAGCGAATGACTGCAGTCTAAATTAATCTGTACGTTTTCTACTCTTCAGCAAACTGGCAAAATTCCAAAGGAGGAATTGGTCCAATCACGAGCTCCTGAAGGCAAAGATAATCAGGAGAGTTGGAGTACATACTGGCTATAACAGAATCAGAAATCAGTTGGAATCCAATTTCCGCATTATCATTAGGATAAATTTCTTTTCTCAATTTTATGGCAATCGCCTCTTTCAGGGGTTTGCTTCTGATTGTAAATTCGCCAATTTTTGGCATTTCATCAATAAAGTTGAATATTCAGTCACGGGCTTTTATTTTCGTTTTACTGTTTTGTTTGCAAAAACGTCCGATTTTTTATAATAAAACGTTATTTTGAAAATATCTTGGCCTTGCAAAAACATGCACAAAGACAATGGAAATTACGTTACTTGTTGGACAACCTTGGATGGTGGACCCAAAAGACCACGCAATATCCTGGGGCATGTGCATATTCTTTTTCTGTTGTAGGTAATGAGCACGATCGATCCAAACAGCATGATCGTAACCATGAGCAGATATTTGCTATGATTTGATACTGTTGTATCTTATTAAGTCGATTCTTCCATTCAAGAGTTCCCACTAAGTTTCGTGACGGCAACGGTGTTCGATGATGGATTTCTTCTGTGTTAATAACGGTTATTAATGCAGTGAATACTCCAGGTTGACAACGAGTGCCAATCCTCCAGTACCTTGCAGACAATGTGAAAGGTAGTTCAAGGATGTACCAGCAAGTGGTCGTATCATGTCTCCTGCAGGTTCGGCATAGGAAATTTGTCAAAGAATAATCCCCAGCGGAGTTATTGACCCTCCCAAACATGGGGCATGTAACCTCCCCAGCAAAGGATATCCCGACCTATAATCCCCAGTATAGTTGGAAGACATTTGGTCTTCTGTAAAATCCTCTCGAAGGGCAGCCCAACAAGAGATGCTTTAAAGCAGTTTTCTCCAGCAGAGTGTGTTGTAAACTCATTATCCCCAGCGGAGTCGTCAAAGGGAAAGTTCGCCCAACCGGGGGCATTGTGACATTTACCCTAAGCTCGACAGTCATTTTCCTTAGCAGATCTCTAAGGATTCTTTCTCAGCATGTTGCAACGGATTGTCTTTCAACCAAGATTTGGATGTCCCCGGCAGAGCAGCCCTGGTCCCCGACAAGATCATATCTTTGGTAATGATATCCCCACAGAGTTCGGCATTGAATCTTGTCTGCTATGCTCCCCAGCCGAGTCACGGTAATTTCCCCAACTTGGTCTATATGGATCAATGGAATCTATTTTTCAGCAAAGTGTCAACATATGATATTACCCAGCCGGTGGTGTAATTTTCAGCAGTGCTCATTTACAGCTCAAAGTCCAATTTATTTTTGGCATACAGTTTGTTCATATTATTCCAGCCTGTGGAATAGTATGGAAGATGGTTGTTCCAGCCAGTGGGATGATCATTATATACAGTTTGTTCATATTATTCCAGCCTGTGGGATAATATTGCAGGTGGTTGTTCCAGCAAGTGGGGTGATCATCTGACAAAGCTTCCAGAGCCGGTTAGGTAAGCATCAAAGTCCAAGTTTAATTTGGCAAAGCTGCAAAAGTCCAGCCGAGGATGGCAATTTTGAGATTCCAAAGCCTGTTTGGTAATCATTAAAGTCCACCAGCAGTGTGGCAAGCCAGTAGTCGCCTGGCGTCGTACAAAAGACATTATCAAAGTCCACCAGCAGTGTGGCAAGCCAGTAGTCATCTGGCGTCGTTCAAAAAGACATTTCTAAAGTCCACCAGCAGTGTGGCAAACCAGTAGTCGTCTGGCGTCGTACAAAAGACGTTATTAAAGCCCACCAGCAGTGTGGCAAGCCAGTAGTCGTCTGACGTCGTTCAAAAAGACATTTCTAAAGTCCACCAGCAGTGTGGCAAGCCAGTAGTCGTCTGGCGTCGTACAAAAGACGTTATTAAAGTCCACCAGCAGTGTGGCAACCCAGTAGTCGTCTGGCGTCGTTCAAAAAGACATTTGTTAAAGACCATCAACAGTATGGCAAGCCAGTAGTCGTCTGGCGTCGTTCAAAAGACAGACTTCTCCGACAACGTTTCACTTGAAGATTCAATCCAACAATCGCATTGGGTTTATATCCCTTTTCTTTTTCATCATCCAGAGCAAAATTTTGGTTATATTTGGTATTCAATCACTATATACCTTGAAAGTCTGAAAGCATTCGCTTTCAGGCATTCAGGTCTATAGTGTTTGAATAGGGGCAGCTGTAATACCCCAAAATTTGCTCTCCCTTTTTTGCATCATAGCATAGCATTATCATTTACAATATCATATCCATTTCATTAGCATTGCATTGCATTTAACATAGAAGAATGAAGCATAACATTCCTATTACCATCAAGGCATGTGATCAGGGGGAAGATGGACAATCAAGGGATCATTCAAAGCACAAAAAGGTCAATCAAGTTGCCTCAAGGCAAGCCAAGAGTCTCTCATGTCTCATACCATCTCAATTGATCATCCACAATCTCAAGGAAGTGAGATCCAATAGGAGATTGAAGCAATACATACTTCAACATGCAAGAGGTTCAAAAACTGAAGGAAAACCCTCAAAAGAGATAGCTCATTGATCCAAAGTCATCTTCAAATGGTATATCTCATCATCCTTTAAGAGGATACACAACATACTCTGAGGAATTTGAAATTGAAGACTGCACATTTTTTCTCCTAGGAGGTGGGCACCAAAACTAGGGTTTCCCATTAAATCAGAGAATCTTTGATTTTTTGGACAAAACTTGATGTCATGGTATTCTACATGTTCTTAAGTGTATGTGTGTGGAAAATTGCTTCTCAATTGGTTTTAGAAGTGGTTCAATTGGAAGAAAGATAAAAAATCAGGAAAATTGGGGCCAAGTCAAATAATCAGAGGAAAAAGTCAACTCTTGACTTTTTGAGGCCAAATCCATAAAATTCATGTTATATGTGTCCAATATACAAAATTTGGTCAAGAAACTCCAAAGGAATCATGAAAAAATCAAGAGGTGGAAAGTTACCATTTTTGGAAGAAGAAGGGTTACTAAAAATAGCAAGTTTTGGCCATTTTGCATCAGAGTTTGAATCAAGGCCATTTAAAATTGAAGCACCAAATGAAAATTCCACCAGGCCACAATAAAAGGTCTTGCTTTAAGCTTCAAATCCATGTGTAGAACATCTCCATTGGATAAAAATTGAGTGAGATATGATTGATCAAAGTTTGAGCAAAGTAGGTTCAAAACTAGGTCATGACCAAGGATTTCCAGGTCACGCGCACCTCATTTTCTCAAATAGTTGGTGGACAAAATCTATGGATCAATTTCTCATGGTTAGAGGCCTCAAATGGAATATCTTTCAACACCAAAGTTGTTCCTCTATGTGAGATCTTAAAAGTTGGTGTTTATCAATTTTTCATCTAATCAATGGATTGGGAGTTATGATGGTCCAAAGGCATGGTGATCGTGACTGAAACCCAGGCGCCATTTTTGCCTTGCCATGCTTCAAGTCACATGCTCATGAAGCCAGATTTGTGTCTTGATGTTTTGAGCTACTTTTCACCATTTTACTCACTTCCATTTGATTTGTTTTCAACACCAAACATATTCTCCAATATCTCCTCTTTCAAATGAATTCAAAATCTCATCAAATTATGCACTAGTTAGAGAGAATTTCACTTGCAAACCACCTCATGTTGGCACTGGTGCATTGACAGTTTAGTGCATGATTTTGGTTCAGGCATCCCACAAACACTTCACGAATTTTATTTCCCCATTTAGTCAAGCATATATTACTTACACAATGCATACTATCACGTGCCATGCATGGGAATAGAAAGAACAAACTTGCTTAGCAAGTTTCTGATGCATCAGCTTCTGCTACATAAATCGTGTCAACTCTCTTTCTCATTACTCCCACCATAACTGTCATGAGCCAGCTGCATCTTACCATGGCTCTCCCTAACTAACTTGACTCAGTTAGTTAGGGATGACTCACCTAAACCATGCTAACTCAGTTAACCTCACTCAGTTTAACCTTGGTTAACCCACACTATAAATGACAACTTCACTCCAATTTCATTTTTCAACTTCATTCTTTCACATTCTCTCCAAAGAACTCTCTCTGCTTTACTCTCAACATCACCATTGCCAAGAATTTTCGAGCTCATCTTGCTCATTCCACTTCAACACTTTCCTTGATTCTCTCAATTTCACAACAGTGCATTTGTTCTTGAAGCTTGGATTTCACTCACTTCCATTGAATCATCATCAAGTTTTGCATCGCAACAATTTAGTTTGCTTAGTGTGTGGAGCTCCAAGGTTGAAGAAGAAACAAGTATCTCTGGTTTTCTCAACCTTTCAAGTGCATCCATAGTTTCAGGTTTTACTTCACTCAATTTTAATGCTTCTTGTTCTTGTGATTTAAACTTGTTTTATGATGTTTAGAGCTTATTAGAAGCTATGCGTGAGTCCTGGCTAGTTGATAGGCTCTCTAGGAGTTTAGGTGTGATGTTAGGGCAAATTGTTTTGGCTCAGTTTGTGTTATGCGTGCATGATCTATGAAAATTGATTGCATATCCATGATGTACGCAAGCTCGGCTTCAGTTTGATATGCATTGTGTGGATTTCTGGGAAAGTAAAAGTTGCAGACGGTGGTGCTTGACCGGAGAGGGTGACCGGAGGTCCCTCTCCGGCCGGTGGTCTTTATGTTAGGGTTTCTGGCCAGAATTAATGTGGACCGTTTGATGTTCATGATCCAATGCTCCAAAACGCGCCAACACATAAAAACGCACATGCCTCTCACATGCTCCTTCTTATTTTATTTTTAAACTTTGTGTGACGCAGTACACTGTAGGTAACGTGTTCCCTCACGCGTGTGTGTTGATTGCATATACTTTGACTTGCCTATTGACTTGACTTGATCCAATGGCTTGTATGGTTTTGACTTGGTTTGACTGAGTGTACATGCTAGTCATGGTGTTTTGCGCGTAATTGGACCTATGACAGATTGCTTTTCACACCTCCTTTTTAAAAAGCCCAAACAATTTGAACTGATGGTTTACTATATTTGCACCCCTCTCTTGTTTTCTATTTCATTTTATTTTCTTCATTTTGTACACGTTTGCTTCTCAATTTTTAAAAATATCAAACATCATCGTAAAATTCCACAAAAATTCATGAGCATCATTAAAACATTTAGAAAATTTTTCATGATTTTATTTCTTGATTTTATGACCTTTTTGCCCCTGTTCCATAATTTTCTTTGATTTTTACTTGTATGCATGCTTAATGTGATACATAAATTTGTGCATTTTTGTTCTCAATCATTAAAAATTGTTTTGATGCTCTTATTTTTTCCTTGAGTCATTATCATCTTGAGGTATGTTAAGTGATTTTTATTTGATTTTTTTAGGTCAGTTTATGGCATGTTTGGTGTTCATTTTTGTGCTACTTTGTATGATATGTCTACTTGACCTAAGTGCATTGTTTGACATCATTTTGCCTTGGTTTCTTGCATGCTACTTTGATATGTGATTCATCTCTGATTTGTGAACTTCAAATACCATGTTTCCATAATTTTCATGAGACCATTTAATTTTTGTTTAATGCATAACCTTTGAAGCATAATAACATGTCATATCATCTCAATATTTGTGCATGTTTACATGATTGCTTTTGTGCATACTTGCATGATCATTTGCCTACTTTGTGAGATATCCATTTGACATTATAGGTCATTAGTACATATTATGTGTCATCTTTGCATGTTCACTTTCATTTGAACTTTGTATGTCCTTAATGGGAAGTACTTGTGTTTTCTTTTGAATTTCCATTTCATTTCTTCTTCTATTGCTTCTTGAATGTCTTGATGTGTTATGCATGAACACTTGTGAGATGTTTGTGAATCATTTTTCATTTCATTTCAATTCTGATCCTTGGATTACATGTTCCATTTAGGCATGTTTCTTCCATTTCTTTTCATCTTTCATTCTCCCTTTTCTTATGGTAGCATGTTCTAATGTCATGGATGATGTTTGTTGCCTATCCACTTGGACTTGCATGATAATGATAATTTGTTTTCCATGTGATGTACATTCTGGTTGTAGCCAATTTCTCATCTACTTCTTTTGAGTTTTATGGTGCATTAAAAGTTCTTTTATTTCTTATACTTCTTATACATGTTTACTAACCATGTAGGGGCTTTGGTAAGTTGCAATTGAGTGTGGATAAGGAATCCACATTCAAACTTCTTTCCTCTCATCTCTTTTACAATTCCATTTTGTGTTTTGTTAAGCACTTATGTGCTTTCTTTTAATAACTCATCACTTTCCCTTTTTGAATTACAATTCATCTTCTACTGTAGAAGTGAATTGTTTAATTCATTCTTTCTTTAGACTTTAGGTTTAAACCTCACAAACCATTAGGACCACTCCCTTTAATTTTCAATTAGGATTGAGTCTTAGTCCATATAGATTTTTACCTTTGCTCCTCTCTTGAGTCTCTCTTCTCATCTCAAAGAAAATTCAAAACATATAATAAAGGTAGGCATTTATTGCATTTAGGCCCTTCATATAAAGAAGAGATTATAAAGGGGTCTTCTCTTATAATCTTAGAATGTATAGCATATAGCCCATCTTGGGTCAATGTGTTAAACATTTGATCTTGTATGATGGACTTAAATGCAATACTTGTTGAAGGTACAAATAATAAAAAAACACTTCTTCATTTCATAATCAACGAAAAACACTTAATAAACACAAGTATGCTAGTGTGTTTGAACCTTGACAATTGGAACTAAGTGTGGGGGTCTTCTTCACTCTTAGTGTGCTTTCTTACCCATTCCATCTTGGAATGTGAGAATGTACACATTCCAATGACTAAGATTTAGATACACTATCATATGCAAACAAATGGAAAAAACTCTTAAAAGACAAAAACAAACAACAACGTCTTTCCTTCGGGAATTCTTTTTCTCACCTCATTCACTCTTAGCGTACGAACGCGCTCCTTCTCGTTCTCTTGCAAGATGGTAACGCACTCGAACCAGCGAGCCTGCAACACCTGAGCTAGAACGTTAGCCGTTCCTAAAAAAAACACAAATAATCCGTCCCTAGTGAGGGGAACTATGTCGCTCTGATTCTCATGATCCCGATGAGATACGTAGGCAGTGGGGTAGGGCCCATGCGAGCACTTCTTTTATTTTCCCTACATTTGTTTCTCGTTCCTCTTCCATTCTTCCTCCTTTCTTTCTTTCAGTTCCTTTTCCAGTATCTTTTTTTTATCACCCTTTGATCGAAACAAGCAAGCGTGGATCCCATCGGGTACGATGGACGCGAGAGGGTGCTAATACCTTCCTCTCTTGTAACCGACTCCCTTACCCATTTCTCTTGGTCGCACGACCGTGCTCTATCCTTTCCTTCAGGTTTATGCGGTGTTTCCTTTCCCTCTCTTGGGATAAATACACATTGCTGGCGACTCTGTTTGGTGCCACTTTCGCGTTTGTACTAGGATGAAAATCCCGGGAGCGACACATTAATATGAGATATCAACACAATTATTTTCAATTATTCATTTTTATGTGCATTTAAAATATTAATGAAATTATTATATCAATTAAATCATATTTAATGTAAAATAGTCTTTTTACTTATTGAATTTTAAAAACTTTATCATAATAATTCAACATATAAATTTTATAGGATCAAAAATATAATTAATACATAATTTAAAATATATTTGCTATCAAGATATTACCCTATTTTGTGATCATTATAAGTTATTATGTCTAAACTTGATGCTTTGTGCATAGCGTCGTTGTCGAACCGTGGCGAAGCTCTGGCAGCTGCCAACCCCCTCCCCTCGAAATCTGATTTCGATTTTTCTCTAAAAATCCCGATTTTTTAATTTTCGCGCAAAAGTTCAATTTATTATTTTTCGTGAAAAATTAAATTTTTGAAATATATATATATATATATATATATATATATATATATATATATATATATAATTTTCCTTTTATATTATTAAAAAATAATTTAATATTAATAAATAAACTATGGATAAATATACAAAATAATGATGAAACATACTTTGAATATTCCTTAGTGTCTTTTCCCCAGCAATTCGTTATCCCTAGTGAGTAACCACCCTCATTATCTTTGTTATTTTCCAGTGGATCACTGCTACCATATATCTCCATTATTCCCCACAGATCAATTTTCATTCTTTCATCCATCATAAAACATCATGCTAGGATTCATTTCATCTCACCCCATATCCCCAGCAAACCAAATAAGGAGTCATCAAGTGATGATCGCTGCTGATGGAGGTTTAAATTCCTAGTTCTAAGACAAGGGACCTTATCAGTTGGATCTTCCATTTTCATTTCTGCATTCTTTTGGCTAATGCATTTAATTTTTAGTCCCTACACAACCATGGACAAAACATCGAAACCTAAGTATAATGAATGACAATTGTCATACCCTAATTTTTATCCCTAAGATCCCGCATCTTTTTGCATTATCTGCATAGCCTATCATGCATTTTATTTTGCATAATGCCCAATTTACCAGCTGGAATAAACTTGTTGGATTTACAGTCGAATTGGTCAAAATAAAAGTCAACTGTGTGTGAAATCAGTGGACGAAAAGTTTTAAAATCCAGCTTGTAAACGTCATTCATATTAATCTATGTTTCGCATAGTTTAATTTGATGTGCTCGTTTTAATTTTCTGATTGCTTTTTGGTTGAATTTTTATCAGTATAAGCCTTTTAACTGGGGAAAATTTATTTAGAAATTCGACCAAACACTGTATTTTTCTGAGTCATTTATTTCGCGTTGATCATTTTGGTGTATTTATTTTATTTTTTCGAGCACTTCGATACCGGTTAAATTATTCATTTTTTACCGTTTTTATTTCAATTTCTTAAATTAATAATCTTTGTTTAATTAATCAGTTTTTATTTAATATTTTTTATTTTAAATAGTTAATATTTTATCCCATTTTATTATTTTTCTTTTTAATATTTAAATTTAAATTTTTGTTTTTATTTTATTTTAGCAAAACTTAATGTTTAAGTTTTAAAAAGGATAGTTTGTTTTACTATATTTTGGTGTAAATTAGCTGGCATACCAACACAGTAGGTGCAGACGACCACACTATTGACTTTTTCCTCTTCATTTTTTTATACGCGAAGCATGGTACATATCGAAACATAAAAAAACACAACATGTTGTTCTTGGGACGCCACAATAAGTCTCTCTCTCTCTCTCATGTTGCATGAAGGGATTATCTCTTCACTGACCTCAACAACACATGCACACACTTCATAAGGGATTTGCTGCTACTACATACCATGAGGGCCCCATGGTTTTTTCTTCTTTATCATTCACATGTCACGATCACCATCACACAAGTTCTATCTTCATGAGCATCTTCTTGCGGACCCACACTAGCTCTCTTATTTTTGAATAAAAGAAAGAAAAAACAATAGTAAGAAGGAAACAAAAGAGCACATGAGAAACACCACAAGACACACCATAACCATCGACACTACCTTCTGCAACTATTCCACCTCCATTTTCGGTCCGTCTCACCCTTCAATAACCTGCACATTGCCATAATCTTCTTCAAACCACGATGCCAACACATTTCATCAGTTATCTCTCTTTATCATCCTTTCCCCCCCGCCTTAGCTACATAAACCATTACCCTCTTCATCATTTAAAAAGATCTTCCCAAAACATCATCAAACAAAAACCAATTTAACCTCACACTAATAACTACCATTTTCCTTCTTTCATTTTTTATCATCATAACACATTACAATAACATAAGACTGCTACATACAACTACCAATTTTTTTGAACATCATCAATACAAACCTTTCTCAGCCTGCATCACATTTTGGAGACTACCTTCTCATTTTCCTCTCAAAAACAAAAAGCCTCACGCAACATTTGAAAACATCATACCATCAAGCATCAACCATCGTAACACCGCCGACGAAACCTCATAAGCATAACTCTGCATCACCTTGTATAAACCACTGCTAGCTACCATACTAAGAAACCTCCATACTTAATAACCCACCATGCTCACAAAGGTCATGCGTGATTCCCTCTTCACTTGACCCATCTTTTTCCTACACACAAAACTACCTGCACTTGAAAAAAACTTCACTCTCCTCCATTACACATAAACCGATCCACCCTTCATTCTTTCCATTTCAATCACCATCTTCCATTAATATCTTCTCCTTCCATCAAAACCATACTCCTTCTACACCTCACGCATACATAAACTTCATTCGTTCACAAACCACACGACCCACTTATAGAGAAAAAGAGGAGAGCTTGGATCTTTTTTGGGTAATCTGTTTTTTCTTTATTTTTTTATTTTTTTATTTTTACTGTTATTATTTATTAGGATAAGTTTGGCTTATTTTTTATTATTTATTTTATTTTCCTAAGCCCATTAGATTTGCCTCTAACTAATAAGGTTGTTTTGTTTGCACAAAAATATTCTCACTTGTTTAATTTAAGTACTTTCATTTCCTTTTTATGATTATTAAATATTTTATTTAGTTTAGTTAATTTGTTATTTGTTTTGATTGTTACTTTTTGGTAATAATTTTGTTCTAATTATTTTCTCTTTGTTTTAATTTGTAATATTTAGAAAAATGCCAAAAAAATATTTTAATCTTTAAACATTTTCATTTTATTTGATATTATAAAAAATGTAAAAAAGCTGTTTAATTATTAATTGATTTAAATATTTTTATTTAATATTGATTAATTAAATTATTAATTAATCTTATTAAATATTTATTTTCAAATTGATTAATAATTTTCTTGTTGCTGGATTTTATCTTGCGCCTGTTTTGCTTCCATGTCTTGAGCTTATTCTCTGATTTAATCACGACATTTTTCCGTGCACCTTTGTCTATTGTTGATGTTTCACGATGCTTTGCCGTGAATATTGTCGATTTTGTCTGTGGATGTTACATGATGCTCTCCCATGTACTATTGTTGATTATATCTTTTGATTGCCATGATGTTTTACCATGCGTCTAAGGATTGTATATGTTGATTCTACTTGCTTGACTTACATGATGATTTTCCATGTATCTATTGCTTTCTTTTGACACTTGTGACCGAATCCAAGGGAAGGGATTTTATGTTGACTTATTGTCATTGTGCACGTCCTTGCATGTTTGTTGCTTTATCTTGCATGTCTTTGTTTTTTTTCTTTGCCCATCCTTACCTTTAGCAAACAATTTTAGCCAAAACACAAATATTTCAAGAGGTTCCTGTAGAGTATTGCAGATACTTAAGGTGCTAGTACATTCCCTTAGTATAACCAACCCCGTACCTTTGATCTCTCTTTGCTTAGCTTTAGGCCTTGATTTTTACTTTTCATGTTTACTTAGGGCTTTTATTCGATCTTTTCTCTCTTCCCGTGGAAAAATAAATGTTCGGTGGTGATATCTTTGTTTTGCGAGTCAAGCTACCGATAGCTTTGGTCTCTGATTCTCACCGCAACAGAAAATGGTGACTTCACTGGGGATCATTGTTCAGTGGGTCGAGCCTAACTTGTCATATTGGTGTTGCTATTTTTTTTTGCTGTTGCTTGGTTTTTTTTCTTTCTTTCAGGTTGATCTATGTGTTGTGAGACAAGTTCTAACCCAGACTTGAGTGCACCATGAGATAGGATAGTGGTATGATCAAAAGTTACATTTCAGGAGTAATCTTGAGCATGATTAACATATGATGTAACCACACTCAATGGAGGCCCCTTTGAGGGTAGTATTTGTTGAACGATTAATCGTGAAGGCATGACTACATTCGACCTGGGAGCCCGAGAAGCTGAGGACCTTAGTATCTAATTTACCCCACTTGGCATTCTCGGATGTAGTATAGTGACTATGACGGTGTAAACCTGAATTAGTTGATACGTGATACTACACTCAGACAAAGTTCTCTTGAGAATATTACTGATTCCTGAGTAGTCGGTGTGTTAGTAATATCTGAAAGAGAATCGTGGACTATGGGAACCTTGTTAGAACCCGTTGTGCAGATGCTTTACCCTTAGTACACACCCCGTGGTTGATTCTTCACCCAGACTCCATGCTCGTGATCCTGATCCTGTTACCTGTGATCTGCATTCTGTGTTGCATTCCATTGCATATCATTTGCATCCTTTGCATGATTCTTTGCATACATCTAGTTTGTCCAGCAACTTATTCGAGCTGTCTCTATCTTCTAGCGTCATTTGTCAGTCGTCAAGCTGATTCCTCGTCACTGATACACGACCAGAGCTAATTTCAGACGTAGAATGTCAGAGCAAGAACAATACAACGCAGAGATCAGAATGGAGATTGATGATATGAATTCAGGCATGACCAAGCTTACTGAGATGCTCTAAGTCGTGATAGTTAGAGGGGAGCAACCTCAAATAACTCTTATCCAGGAAGTTTCAAGTGTTGATCCTTAACTTGTTCAGATGCCACCTTCTACATGGCCAGAGTTTGGTTTGCCTCATAACTATTCTCCACCTATTGCCCAGATTGCCCGAGCTCCCTTTGAGAATCCTCTCTATGAGTACAATGCTGCTAGTGTAGGTGAAAATCGTGAGGATTTTGTTGAACCTGAGATTGTCCATGAACATTTTCAAACTATAGACAAGAGACTCGGAGCCGTGGAGGGTAACGATTTCTTCAGTTTCGATGCAGATAACATGTGCCTTGTTTCTGACCTTGTCATGCCTGCCAAATTCAAGACTCCCGAGTTTGTGAAATACAAAGTGTTAGAACAAGATATGTTCATGACATATTCTCTTTTAGTTTTGATGATAACAAAAGTTTTGAAAGAACAATGGTATATTTGATATGTGTTTTATTTATGCAGGTTCTTGTACATAAATAATCAAAATTTGTTTTACTTAGACACACTTGGGATTTACTTCATTGCTAACTTCTGGTGTCAGAGTCTGAAGAACATTTGCTGAAGGTCTAGTATTTAGACGAGTCATTACACTTGGCAATTGTATATCAGAATCTGGTACCACTCAGAGTTGGTGATAAAGCTGGAAGCTGTCTGTACTGCAAAAAACAAAATGTACTGTCTTATCAGTTTTTAAGTCAGAGTCTACAGATTGCAAGGCTCAAGAAAAGCTGACATTCTTTATGGATGACTATTTCTAACGGCTCTATTAGTACGAGAACCTCTTGAAGACTCAAAGGTTAAATGTGTTACACACTGGATACAGAATCTGTTGCGCATTCATCTTCAACGTCTCTTGTACTATGGGGTAAAGACAAAGACACTTGAACAAGTTATTTCCTCAACGACTAGTTTTCTGCAAAGGCTATAAATATGGCTGAAGGTTCTTACTGAAAATAAGAACAAGGTTTCTCCAGACGGAGGAGTAGCAAGATCAAGCAATTATCAACTCTATTATAATATGCATATTTTCTGTTTGTAGGTTATAATTGTAAAATCCTTAAGATTTCTTAAACATTGTATACCTTAGAAATCTTAAGTGCTTTAGGTCTTTATTATGGTGATTTAATGTACCACTGATACTTGTATCATGTACACCTTGTTCTCTATCCTGCTGGGCCTGTTCAAAAATTTAGATTAAAGTCTCTTGCTATGTGCTTGAGCAAAAGTCTTGTCTCGTCTGGATTCAAGCAACAAGTCTTAAGCCAAGATGCTTGAGCTACGTAAGTCTCTTGCTATGTGCTTGAGCTGTAAAAGTCTTAATCAGCAAGGTTGATTGAGAAGAAGTCTTGAGCCCAGATGCTTAAGCCACATAAGTCTCATTGCTTAAGTGCTTGAGATATGAAAGTCTTATTCAGCTAGGCTGATTGAGCAAATGGAAAGTCTCTGTCTGAGGGGCGTGAGGAGGAAGTCTTAAGTGTTGCTCGAGCAAGGAAGTCTTAGTCTGGATGGCCAGAAGAGAATGTGGCTCAGTCAGAGGATGTGAGCAAGGAAGTCTCAGTCAGGATGGCCAAAAGAGCAGGTGGCTCGGTCAGAGGATGTGAGCAGAAGTCTTAGACATGTGCTCTAAGCAAGATAGTCTCAGACAGTTGGTCTGAGGAAGTGTAAAAGACTTATGCAGAAGCATAAACGATTGTAATCATGAAGTGGTTATAATGAAAATCTCTTGTGAGGCAAGCAGACTGGAGTACTTTTAGTTAGGGTAGGAACCAGGATAAATCTTTTGTGTCTTCTGGTGTTATTTGTTTACTTCTGTTATATCTCATGCCAGTGAATAAAAACAGAATCTGAACACCAGTTCTGATTCTGAAACTCTGATCAGAAGTTAAATTAAAGAAAACATGAAACACAATTCAACCCCCTTCTTGTATACTTTTCACACCTTCACAAAGGTCAATCCTGTCCAAGAGCTCATCTAGTTATGTACTTCAGGAAGATGGCTACTTACACCAACAACCAGAAGTTGCTTATACATTGTTTTCAAGACAGCCTTAGTGGAGCTTCACTCAAATGCTACATGAACCTTGAAAAGAACAATATCCAGTGCTTCATGAAGCAATATAAGTACAAGCTTGACATGGCTCCTGACCGTCGTCAACTTTAGAATATGTCTCACAATGAGCGAGAATCTTTCAAGGAGTATGCTCAGCATTGGAGAGAACTAGCTTCTCAGGTTGAACCCCCTCTTGCAGAAAAAGAACTCACAGGAATGTTCATGGACACATTGTCTCCCTTCTATTGGGAAAGATGATTGGTAGTGTCTCCTCCAACTTCACAGATTTGGTGACCATTGGCCAAAGACATGAAGAAGGTCTCAATAATGGTAAAGTGTCTAAAGCTGCAGAATCCTATAATGGTGCGACAAAATCCTATGGGAACTTCAAGAAGAAGAGAGAGGACCCAACCAATATTGTCATGACTTATGAGAGAAGACCTCGTCACAGATCTCAATATGCTAACACCCTGTTGTTGATGCTCTTACTCCCGTGGTTGCTGCTCCACGTCTAGTTTGAGCTCCTCAACGTATGGTTGTTAGACAAAACCAGAATCGCAATAAGACTCACTTTGATCCTATTCCTATGACGTACATTAAATTGTACCCTGCTATGGTTCAAAGAGGCTGGATTACCACTAGGACTCTACGTACTCCTCCAAATGCTCTTCCAGCTGGTTTCAAGTCTGATCTCCATTGTGTATTCCATCAAGGTGCCGCTGGCCATAATTTGGAAAATTGTTATGCACTGAAGGCTAAAGTGCGGGATTTGATCAAAGACGGGATTCTCACTTCCATGAAGTTGCTCCTAATGTCGAATACAATCCTCTTCTAAGGCATAAGAAGTGAAGCTTCAGTCAACTTTAGCCAGCTATTTGTAGCGAGCGATTTTTGTTGGTGACGCGACCACCTTATCGCTGGAGTTTGGGTTTTCCTCCTCGAGGAGAAATGGGTGCTACTTTCTAATTTCTTATTTATCCCATGAAGCTGGAAGGGAAAGGGAAGGTATCTAAAACTAACCTTGCACGCGAATGTTTAACTGAACAAATGCTTAAAGATATTGGGGGGTCCGGGGTCAGGTTATACAATGGGTAGTTGTCAGTTACCCATCCTATATGTGGTTATCCACAGGATATTAGCTTTAGGTTTTGCTTTGTACTTGATGGTGTTTATCTGTTAATGGGTTTGGGAAATTTCTTGGGAAACTATGAGAGTGAGTTTTTTGTTGATGTTTTTGGGAAGGTGCTGGACCTAAGTTTTGATTGATGTACGTAGGTATTGGACCTAGAGTTTTTGATTAGTATGCTCGCTAAGATTTCACAATCTTATGCCTACGTATTCCCGTTTAAACGAAACAGGGAAATCAGAGCAATCGTAGTTTCTCCTATTCTAAGGGAGGAAAAAGATGTTTTGGTGCCTCGTTTAAAGCCCAAGACAGAGGCTAAAGGGAGTATTTATGTCTTGTTGAAAGCCTAAGATTGAAGTTAAAAGGTTTACTGAAAGAGAATTTGTCATCTCTAAAGAGGGATTGTTGATTTTTGGGTGCCTTGATCAAAGCCCAAGGTTGAAGCTAAGAGGTTGATTGACTCCACTGGCGAAGTCCTTATACAAAGCCTAAGAGGAGGCTGTATGAGATCGACTCAACAAGAGAGTGGATACATTGGTGTCTTGTACAAAGCCCAAGACAGAGGCTAAAAGAGACTGAATCTTTGGGGAATATCATTATATGAAGCCTAAGAGGAGGCTAACTCCACTGAGGAGGTATTTATCTGTCTTGTATAAAGCCCAAGATTGAGGCGAAAAGGGTTTGACTCAATAAGAGAATGCTTTTATCTGTCTCGTACGAAGCCCGAGATTGAGGCTAAAAAGGGTTGACTCAACAAGAGAGTGCTTTTATCTGTATCGTACAAAGCCCGAGATTGAGGCTAAAAAGGTTTGACTCAACAAGAGAGTGCAAAAAGGTGATGAACTCAATAAGAGAGTCTATGAGAGTGGTTGACTCAACAAGAGAGTCTGAAAAATAGTTGACTCAACAAGAGAGTCTGAAAAGGTGATTGACTCAACAAGAGAGTCTGAAAAGGTTAGCTCCGTTGGGGAGAATCATTATACAAAGCCCAAGAGGAGGCTGGCTATACTGAGGAAAGATCATTATACAAAGCCTAAGAGGAGGCTAACTTATGCTGGGAATTATTGAGATCCCGAGGCAGGTCCAAGTGGGGAATCAACTCTTGCTGAGGATTACAGAAGAGCTGAGGTATCAGATGCCTCAAGGTTCTGATTTGGGATAGTTTTATATGAGTGATAGACTGACCCTGGCTGGGGGATGAGAGAGACGGGGTTTTAGAACCCACAAGTTTTAACTCTGCTGGAGATTAATCTAGAATCTGGGGTTTCTTCCTATGTTTGTAGGGAACTTGAGAATGTCTTTAAGACTCAAGGGGATTTAGACTATCCAAGTCTATTAGTGTGGTCTATCTTTGTACAATGCCCAAGAGGAGGCCGACTCGTTTAAGG
This sequence comes from Lathyrus tuberosus, assembly GCA_022829125.1. Taxonomy (NCBI): domain Eukaryota; kingdom Viridiplantae; phylum Streptophyta; class Magnoliopsida; order Fabales; family Fabaceae; genus Lathyrus; species Lathyrus tuberosus. The sequence goes on from JALAZF010000179.1 coordinate 3,818,355, forward strand.
GAAGAGTATCAACCCTAAAATTGGTTTGAGGGCTTTGGTGACTCCTTTTAGAAAGACAACTCTAGCAAAGGATGACTAAGTTTTGTCTTATACCTCTAAGAGGTCGTGAGGGTCCTTGTACGAAGCCCAAGAGAAGGCATGAGAACTTTTAAGAAGCCGACGGGTCCTTGTACAAAGCCCAAGAGGAGGCGGGGATGCTTTTAGGAAGCCTGTGGGTCCCCAAACTAAGAAAAGTTCAAAAAATGCAATTCATAGAGAAGAGATCATTCCAGGAAAGTTCGAGTATTTGGAAGAAACTCAAGAGATGCTATTCACGGAGAATAGATCAACTCCGGGGAGTAGAATTTCTTTGACAATTTCTAAGGGTGACAGTCTGAGAAAAGGTTCACCGAGAATACTGCCTTTCTCTTTGTTCCATATTGATTAACCCCAAGAGAAGGGAAGACTGTATCTGGAAATCGTATGGGGATCTAGTTTTGACTGTATTTAAGAGTGACCAACATGGCTTCACCTAGTTCTAGATCTAGTTGTCGGGGAAAACTCTAAATAACTATACTAGTATATATATAGTTGATATATGACAAGTATTTAAAGGAGCATGAAAGAAGACTAACCATGCGCAACTTCCCATAATACAGTTATATATATTTGACATGTATTTAAAAGAATGAAAGAAGACTAACCATGCGCAGCTTCCCACAATACAATTATATATATATATTAAAGCGAGTAAATGAAAGCGGATAAAACTTACAGGTGAGCAAGCTTCCATGCTGTTTTCTTTGTTGTTCAAAGAAATTAAAGAAAGTTTTGATAACAAATGTATACTTGAATCTAAATCAAAAGGGAAATTGTTTTGAAAAGATTGTACTGGGACTTATATAACGTCTGAGGCCCAAAAGGTTTTCTGTACAAAGGTATGGGTCTTACAACTCAAGGAGAGGCCCAAAGATTATTTCAAAAAGAAAGATGAGACTTACAACACGAGGGTTGGCCCAGATGGTTTGTTTGAAAACGGCGATCGCATCGAGGTTTTTTGAAAACACAGTGGGTCTTATACAATGTCGAGGCCCAACAAGGTATCTTATTTACAAGGAATGGGTCTTACACTCTATTAGAGGCCCAAAAGTGTTTTTGTACAAGTGATGGGGCTTACAACTCAAGGAGAGGCCCAGGTGATTTTAAACTGGCGATCGCGCCGAGATTTTTTATCATGTCGGGACTTATACAATATCTAAGGCCCAAAATGGTTTTGGTTAAAGGGGATTGGGTCTTACACTCTATTAGAGGCCCATGAGTGTTTGAAAAAGATTTGTGAGAGTGAAAATCAAAGAAACCCTAATTTCATCATTTTTAAAAGTAAATTCTTAAAGAAAATCAATAAATAATGATAAAATACCAAATAAGCTTGAATAAACAACTTGTGATTTTTGGTTAAGATTTGAAAAATGATGTTTTAATCACAAGATGAATTAAAACTCATTTGGGTTTGATTTTCAAGATAAAAATCCACTTTTAAAAGTGTTTAAATAATTAAAAATGAATTTATTTACAAAAATACCAACTATATTAAATAATTAATATAAATTTGATTTTTTTGTGGAATAAAATATTTCAACATTTTTTGTGATTTTTTGCAAAAAGAACCAATAAAAAATCATTAAAATCGAGAGAGTTATTAATTTTTCAAATTATTAAAAATAATATGAAAAATAAAATAAAAATGGAATAAGTGATAAAAAAAGAGGTCTGGGGCGAGGGGGATTCGAACCCCAGACCTTCCACTCGCTCAGTACACACAAACCAGCTGATCTACCACTTGGTCGCAATGCCAATTCAAGTATAGTACGGAAAATGAAAAATATAAGGCAAACTTGGTTTGAAAACCTGAAGAATGGCGTTATTGCCATCTTCTTCCTCGAGCTCGTGCAAGAAGCACCCTATCTCACTCGTCTCTCAACCATTTGACATGATTCAAACACCAAATTCATGCGTTTTTTTAACAAGGAACATGATGGCAATATTTGATTTCATTTATTTTTAGTGTGCAGCGAGTTACATTAACATGAATGTATGAACCCTAACTTTGCAAAAGCAATCATGCAGACATGTTTGTGAGTGCTATGGTCAAATTTTTTGATGGGAAACACTTAAAACATGATAATAAACATTTGGCAAAAGTATCATGCGAGGAAATATGCATGAATCATGTTATGAGAGTTTGAGGTTTACCTTGTTGCAAGAAGAATTGGAACTCTACACAAAGTGTGTTACAGAAGTAATTTGATGACCTCTACAACTTCAATGGATGTTGTTGAATGGAATGCAAGCCTTGGAACTTTTTGAAACTCCTTAGATCAGATCATGGTATCCCAACTGCATAATGGCTAGGTTGAAGAGTGAAATTTTGATGGAGGTGTTTGAGAAGTGGTTTAGGTGTTTGGACAGCTCCTATACATCATATGTGATGTGTTAGAAGTGATGGTTTGAGTTGCTTGGCTCTGCAACTCAAAACCCGATAGCACTTGCTCACAAACAAAGAAATTTAGCACTTAAGGAGAGAATGAGAGAAAACAATGTTGTTGGCTGCTTTGGTGTACTCTGAATGATCAGTTAGGACCTTTATTTATAGTGGATCAACTCTTGTCTTGGAGGAATAATGAATGGCTACTGGATCAGATCACATTCAATGGCTTTGGCTTGGTGGCATTTCTTCTCATGCAATGCAAACTAGCCTCTCCCAAGAGCAGGGTTATGTCTTGACCAAATCCACATTCTTCAGATCTTTTAATTGTTTCTTAAGTGAGCATCTTGACTGAGTAGAGTGGCTTTGTTGAAAGTGCACTATTTCACATAAATGCCTTTGAATTCAAGGCATATGTGCCAAAATGCATTAACCTCAAGTTGGAAGATCCCTTGGCTTTTTGACTCAGCTTTGTAGGTTGGATCAGATGGATGAGGGTCAAATTGGATGAATGTGGCATAGGGATCATTGGTCTTGACTCAGAAATCGTGTAAGGCAAGAAAACATGCAAACTGGTTTTTCCAAAACAGTTGCAGCAGCATGACTTTGAGCTGCTATATCTCTTGATTTCCATGGAGTTTTTTCATGCTGGTGGACCCTTTGAATTGCTAGCAATATGCACAACAACTTTGGTGTTTACATCTTGAATTGATTCATCCTAAAACTATGTGAAACAACCCTCCAAGTTTTGGTGTTTCACTTGAAATCTGCCTTGGGCATAATTTTTATAAGTGTTGGAAAAAGATGCATTTTCATGTTTTTAGTGATTTTGATCCAATCATAACTTGAAATCTATGAGGAATTGGAATGAGATGTAGTTGACACTTTTAAAGTATGCCATGAGAGCTACAAATCCATCTTTGTATCATCCAAAATGGTTGCTTGGATCTCAAGTTATGATCCTTGAAAGTTGGTACCCTAGCCATTTCGTTTCATAACTTAGAAAAATCCTAAGTTTTTTATGGTTACCACTTTTACAAGTTAACTCACTTTCTTTGATTTTTCTTGATGAATGATGATTCCAATCACACATTAACATCATTTTAGGGTTAAGGAACCTTGGTTGACCAAAAAATCAAAAAGTCAAACTTTGACTTTTGTACAGTTGACTTTTTCAGCAGATGAAATCCAAACTGTGCGATCCTTTGTGAAATCAAGTCCTTGACCTAAATCAAACCTAATGGATGGACTCCATAGGTGATATAGGGTGTATTGAATCATGTCCCAAGGTTTGGGAGCACGTCTTGGTCAAAATTCAAAGGTACAGTTGACTTTTTCTTCAAAACCCTAATTGTGGTCCAGATGAAGTTGAAACTTGTGAATCAAGCTTCTTGGATCAATCCATTGTTGCAAATGGATCAATATGGTGTATTGAAGACCCTCAAATCATGCCTTGAAGTCTTGGCTCATGTTTTGTCCCAAAAGTCAACTTAGGGGTGAATTAGGTCAAGAAACCCTAATTCCTGATTTTTTGTGAATGCATCCCCTGAGGCTAAATTGACTTGATGATTGGGATCATGAGGTCCCATGGAGTATCTTAGGTTGTGTTTTGAAGCATTGGCTCATGCCCAGAGGAAAATTTCCATCTGGAGACCTCGGTCGACCAAAACCCTAATTTGGTGACACTGGCGATCTTGAGGTTTAATCCACTTGGAAGATAGCAACTCTGTGCTTGGTTCTTGATGTGGGAGTCCTATTGATCCTTTATGGATGTTTGAGAAGTTAGACAAGTTGAATATCATGCCATTTCTTGATTGATCCTTTGTCTAAGTGCTCAGAGAGGGATTGAAACCCTAATTCTTGTTTGTGGTAAATGCTCACCCATCTTTGGGGAAACTGATGAGGCATGATGATACATCCATATTGTGGTGATGATTTGCACAATGATGGGAAATCTTGGTGGTCAAAATTTAGGGTATGACAGATTCCCCTATTTAATCTTCTTGGACCCGAAGGTGTGAATGATGAAGGTATTCGGGCATTCGGGGTGCAAGATGATTAAATATCAGAATGCGCGAAATTTTGACGGTGGTTAAGAATGGCAGTTTGCCCATCCATCTTATTTTGCTAAGCAATGATGCTCAGAAAAGGTAAACTTCCCCTCGATCCTGGTCTTCAGCCAAGAAACTGGTCTTAGTTTTCTGATATAAACTTCCCCTTGATCCTGGTTTCCTACTAGGGAACTGGTCTCAGTTTCTGAAATAAACTTCCCATCGATCCTGGTTTCCTACTAGGGAACTGGTCTCAGTTTCTAAAATAAACTTCCCCTCGATCCTGGTTTCCTACCAGGGAACTGGTCTCAATTTCTGAAATAAACTTCCCCTCGATCCTGGTTTCCTACCAGGGAACTGGTCTCAGTTTCTGAAATAAACTTCCCCTCGATCCTGGTTTCCTACCATGGAACTGGTCTTAGTTTCTTTTGTCAATAAACTTTCTTGATAAGGGACGCTATTCATAGCGGTTTTCCTCAAACTTCTCGTCGAATTTTCCTGGGGAGATGCCATTTGATGGGAAAATTTGGACGTCAGACTTGCTGGGGAACCCATTCGTCTGAGTTGTAGAGGTGCACAAACTTCTCTGTTTGGAGATACCATTTGTCGACTCTACTGGGGAAAACGAGTCTCTTGAGGGCCTGCTTTCGGCTTGGGGATATTACATCATACTTTTCTTCGAGATCTTCTCGAAGAAATGCCATATAATGTACCCCAATTTTGAGATGCTGATGACTTTATTAACATTGACTCTATTGGATAGAAAAATCAATGTGTTGCTGAGAGTCTTTAGTTGTGAGGCTTTCTCTGGGGATTTTCCTTAATCCGGGAAAGCGAAGATATCATCTTCAATGGTGAAGAGTGACATTCGTCGAACGTTTTCTTGTCTTTCAGAGATTCAAGTTATCAAAGTGGTTAAGGGCCAACTCCAATCCAGAAATAAACTGTTGGAGAGAGATTGTTCAGACGCAACATTTCCTAATGAGGAAAGAACGGACAACTCGATTGATAGGACTTCTATCACTAGGGGACAAGACCGACTAGAGTGATAGTGATGCAATATGAATATGAATGTAAATCAATAATGCATGATGTATGTATGTATATGCTGACAAAACTGACGCGACATATAAACTAGTGGATGAACACAACTGGATACTCGGCCACTGCAGGGGACAAAGAAGTATCTTTGGTTCAAAATAGCAATTCTGCCTTGCTTAGGAGAAAGTAGTTCCCGCGGGAAAAAACGTTGGTCAGGCTTAGGAGGTAAGAACTCTGCCAGGGATATCAGATGGGAAAATCACATCTGATACAGTTGATCCTTCGTTCAGGCGGACTGGTTTAGAAGGAGTACTTTGATTCTGCACTTTGAAGCTCAATCACCTTTGGAGTAGCGATCAATGTTCTTTCGATGTTCAACAGTCAAAAGAAATTTCCATCTTTATTTTAAAAGCAGAAAAAGTTTGACAAGTAAATTCATTTTTGTTTTATTTCAAGAATCGTTAATCATGTTAAAATGTCGTTCTGTAAAGCTAAAACAAATAAGAATTGCAAACAGAAGCACTAGGGCTCAAATTTTATTGATAGGATGGAAGTCAGCCAAACGCGTGATTCCTTAGAGTATTTACAAAGTTTAGAAAATGGTAATCTTAAGGGAAAAGGGCAACTTTGAATTCTGGACATTCTGAGCTTCTGTCGAAGATGACCTTTGTTAGTTCTTGGATTGGCTGGAATTTTGGTAAAATAAAGTATGTTCAGTGTTGATGTCAAGGTGGTGATGTTGTAACATTGAGTTTTAACACTGGGTTGTGTTAAGTGTTTAAATTGTTGAAGTTTGGATGTCTGATGTCACATGCGATGTTGTGACATTAGATCTGCAGAATTAATAACATTAGGTTGTGATGTTGTTAGGGTTTGTGTGTTAGCTGGATTGTGGAGAGCAAGCTGTCTCATTGGATGCGAATATCTTGGGTTAGATATTCTTCGTTGCATAGGAGATCTGGTGCAGATTTGTAGGAGATTTAAAAGGTTGAAGATTTGAAAAGATTTTAGGAGAAAATCTGTTTTGAATATTCAGTTTTAAATAACAAATCAAGTCAGATATTATAGCAAGTCCAAGCCCAATTCAGGTTGTTATTTAAAGCGCACAAGACCAAAGGAAAAGGTACAGAAATACAGAGAGAAGATCAAGAGCAATAGGCTGAGAGTCTTGAGTATATTGTACGAGTTTTGTATACACCATTCTAGGTTGAATTGGTGAGTCGTTTTCTGTCCTCTCTTAGAAGCTGTGAAGTAATAGAGAGTTATTACTTGATCAAAGATGTGAAGTAAGATCAAGGTTGCTTAAAGAGGGTGTTCCTTGAGTATTGTTTTTAGGGATTGAGTAGCGTTCTCATATCTAAGTGGTTTCTTAGGTAGAAAGTCACTAGTAGGAGTTAAGTTTAGAAGACTGTCAACTGGGTTGTTGAGTCTGTAAAGTAATTCTACAAGTAGTGAATTTCATCCCTGGCTTGGTAGCCCCCAGACGTAGGTAATTAGACCGAACTGGGTGAACAATTTGGTGTGTTATTCTGCTGTTTATTTTGTCCATTAGGCAGAGTGTGTTGTTGTGACATCGCACCTTAACATCACACGTCTGATACCAGAATTTCAATTGGTATCAGAGCAGGCATCCTGTCTGCCTCTGGGTGAGATCTAGGGAAGTTACTTTCTGGTGTAAAGATGGACAAAGAAGTTGGAGGATTCGTCAACAGACCCCCTATTTTGGATGGATCTAATTATGACTATTGGAAGCCAAGGATGACTACTTTCTTAAAATCCTTGGACAACAGGGCATGGAAGGCTATTATTAAAGAGTGGAAAGCACCTGTTGTGTGTGAGAAAGATGATGCTAGCAAAGATAAAGAAGGCACCTCAAAGCCAAAGCCTGAAGAAGAATGGACCAAGGAAGAAGATGAGCTTGCCCTTGGTAATTCCAAAGCTCTAAATGCAATCTTCAATGGAGTGGATAAGAATATTTTCAGGTTAATCAATACCTGTGAAGTTGCTAAGGAAGCGTGGGATATTTTGAAGGCCACTTATGAAAGTACATCTAGAGTTAAAATGTCAAGACTTCAGATTCTAACATCAAAATTTGAAAGCCTGAAGATGAAGGAAGATGAGACTATTCATGACTTCCACATAAATATTCTGGAGCTAGCTAATGCATCCAGTGCTTTTGGTGAAAAAATGTCAGATTAAAAGGTTGTAAGGAAGATCCTTAGGTCCCTTCCTAAGAAGTATAAGATGAAGGTAACTGCCATTGAAGAATCACAAGACATCAGCAAGATGAGAGTTGATGAGCTCATTGGATCTCTTCAAACTTTTGAGCTTGGGTTGAATGAGGAAGAACCAGAAAAGAAGCCAAAGAGTATAGCCTTGGTGTCAAATGATCAAGAAGAAAAAGGAAATAGTTCTGAATCCCAGGAGGATATATCTCAGGCCATAGTTATGTTGGGAAGACAGTTCAACAAAGTGTTCAAGAGGATGAACAATAACTTCAGGCCTAATGTCAAGAACATGTCTTTTGACGTCAGCAAGTCAAAAGAGAAGGATGAAGAGAAAACTGCCCAAGATAAAGGAGTTCAGTGCTTTGAGTGTGAAGGGTATGGACATGTCAAGAAAGAGTGTCCCACCTTCTTGAAAAAGCAGAAGAAGGGCATGACAGTTTCCTGGTCTGACTCTAATAGTGAAAGTGAAGGTGAGTCAGCAAAGCATGTTAGAGCTTTGACAGGAACTGTTGTCTCTGATGATGATTCTAGTGATGGAGAAATAACCTTTGAGGAACTAGCTTATACTTATCAAGAGCTTTGCCTAAAGAGTGCTGAAATCTGTCAAGAAAACAAGAGTCAAAAGGAACAGATTGCTCAGCTTGAGACTGCTAAAGCTGATTTGGAAAACGAAGTCTCACTGGTCAAAGCTCATCTTGAGCATATGACCAAATCTGTTAGGATGCTGAGCTGTGGTACAGACACACTTGATAAGATCCTTCAGACAAAAAAAGCGGCTGGTGATAAGTCAGGTATAGGATTTATGGCTGAGAAAAAGGTTTCTGCTGAAGCAAGAACTTCAGGAACAAAGGAGGAGGTGTCCCAACCAATGTCTCAAACAAAAAGACAGGATCCTACCCCTAAGAAGATTGTTCAGCCTCAGAATGTTGAGAAAAAGAATGGTCCCCATCAGAGGAAGATGCAGCTTCGAGGAGCTAGTCAGTATATGCCTCCCCAATATCACAAGAGCATGCAAGCTGCAAGGTTCAAACAGAACATGTCTCATCAGATGTCTCAACATCAGGAAAACTGGTATGGATATGGATACAACAATGTTATGCCTCATCACTATGGAAGAAGGAAGCCTCATCACCATAGGAGACAGCCTAGAAGACAGCATCCTCAGTACAGAAAAAAACAATCTAACTATGGCAGAAAGAGACGACATTATGGGTGGCAACCACAGCATTATCATCAAAGTGGAAGAAGATTTAACCACTTTAGAGATGACAGAGTCAGATGCTTCTATTGTGGCAGGGTTGGACATATGCAGTCCTCGTGCTTCAAGCTCCATGGTTATCCAAATTTAGTTCCTCAAACCAGACAGAAGGAGGTCAGATCCAAAGTTACTAAACAATGGGTTCCTAAAGCTCAGGTCACGTGTCTATTGGCTCATACCTCAGATGGACATTGTGCCATGGATGCATGGTACTTTGACAGTGGATGTTCAATGCACATGACTGGATCAAAGGAGCAGTTGGTGGAGTTCAATCCTTGCCATGCAAATAAGGTTGTGTTTGGCAATGGAGAAAAAGGTGTAGTAGAAGGAAGTGGAAGAGTGAAGAATCTTGATGGTCTTACTCTTGATGGTGTGATCTTGTCCAAGGTTTGAAGGCTAATCTGATCAGCATAAGTCAGTTGTGTGACGAAGGGCATAAAGTTAGCTACACCAAAGATGAGTGTGTGGTATCTGGTGAGCATAATCAAGTTGTTATGAAGGGTGCCAGAACTAAAGATAACTACTATCAGTGGATTTCCCTTGAAGGTAATTCAACTAATGATGTTCAAGTTGATGTTATAACATCAGACTATGACATCAGGATGCTGAAAAGTTACTCAGTGTTAATGAGTTCTGATGTGAATCCTTTTAAATTTTTAAAAAGAAAGTCTTTATGGAGGGAGAAAATTAGTGGTCGGTCTTTAAGAGGTACTCAAAATCAGGCGCCTTACCATATTGATTCTATATCAAGATTCTTCAAAGCGTTCTCGTCTCAACGGTTCATCTCCCTGAATCTCAACAGAATAGAAAGATCTTCTTTAAACCTAGTCTGTTACAAAGGAACAATGTCTTCCCCATCCAAGAACTCTGACTCTCAAAGACCTGCGCAGGTACGAACTAGGTTTTTTTCGGAAAAAGAACGTGCTGACAAAGAACATATTCCTATGGGACCTCAAGATTCAGGTAACTCTAAACCTTCAACCAAGTTGAATAAAACTGAAACTAGGTCATCATCCTCTCAAGCTGTTGAGGAGAAGTATGATGTGGACATGCATTTGGAGCAGATTGCCACCAAAATTCTTGAGAAGGGAATACGTGTGAAAGGGATTTCTGTCCCTTTAAGACAAATGCCTGCTGAACAGGTGGACACTCAAAGTGAGGACATAAATCTTCAAAGACTGGCCTTGTCTGTGATTCAAGACGCTGAAGGAGGTAGTAAAGAAGAAGATCTTGAAGATACTGATGTCATCTTTGATGTCAGAACATCGTCACCTAGGAATGAAAGTCACAGGTGTAAAGGGAAGGATCAGGTTGAGGTTATAGATGTTGAGGGCTCATCTGATAGTGATATCATTGGTAATGCAAGAGGAAGGGAGCATAGGAAAGGGAAAGGAGAAGAGTCACTTCCTAATGAAAATATGGTAAAGAAAAGGAGTTCAGTTGCAGACTCTCCCAAGTCGTGGAGCAAAGTTGCCAGGTCTGGCAAGAAGAGGAGAATCAGGGAAGAATCAGATTCAGAGTGTGATGTTCAAGACATCAACCCTGTGATAAACAGAGCTGCTGATCAAATGCCTGATAACATCTCATTCCACTATGCCAGAAGTGTATCCATGTGGAATTGTGTGAGCCAAAGAAGGATAGCTCTGGAAAGAGAGCTAGTAGCAGATGACTTAGAGTCTACTGGAATTATAGATCTAATTAAGTTTGCTGGTCTCATAAGGACTGTGTCAGGATTGACTAGTTGCTATGATAGGCTGGTCAGAGAATTTATAGTGAATATCCCTGAGTCTCTTGATGACAGCAAAAGCCTAACCTTCAGAAGAGTTACCGTCAGGGGTAAGTGTGTCTGGTTCTCTCCTAAGGTGATCAATGCCTACTTAAGAAGAAGTGAGGAAGATTATGGGGAATTAGGAGTTTCTAATAATGTTATCTGCAAAGAAATCACAGCTGGTCAGGTAGAAGTTTGGCCTTCAAAAGGAAAGTTATCAGCAAGTTTATTAAGTGTGAAATATGCTCTTCTTCATAGGATAGGTGCGGTTAACTGGGTTCCTACTAACCACAAGACCTCTGTTTCTGCTGGGTTGGGCAAATTAGTTTATGCCATTGGAACAAAGAGACTAATTGATTATGGCTCTTACATCTATAATCAGACTATCAAGTACGCTGCAATAAGAGCTGTGAAATTGCCTATTGCGTTTCCATCCCTCATTTGTGGGATAATACTGTCTTAGCATCCTGGGATTCTTCACCAGGACGATAGTGTGTGTAGAAGGAAGCATGAATTGTCTTTTCATCAGAAGCTGTTTAAAGGAAAACATGTTGCTGATAATGTCAAGGCATCTGCCTCAACATCTACTAATCATACTCATGTCAAGACTGATATGATTTCTGAACTGGAGGAAGCCTGTAAAGAACTAGATGAAGTCATCAGAGTAAACATTGAAAGGAAGGACAAGTTTAAAAAATTACTTATGACTCTGAAGATGAAAGAAAAAGAAAGTGAAAAAGTAGTTGCTGATAAGAAAGATGAGTCTGATAATGACAGTCCAAAAGAAGATGAAGAAGATGATAATCTCAGCTCAGATGATTAAAGCTTTTAATGATTTTCTTAATTAGTAGTTTTAGTTTTTTTTTTGTCTTTGTTTCAGCACTTAATGTGATTGGTTATGTAATTTGAATTTTGTGCTGTTATATGCACCTTTTATGTTTTTCTATTCTATGAGTTATTTTGCCTGGTTGCTAACTGTGAGGCTAACAATGATAGCTAGGGGAGTACTAACTATAGTTCTTAGGGCTTCTGATTGAAGCTTGTCTAATTGTGGCTAAAAAGGGGGAGAAGTAGCCAAAGAAAGAAAGCCAAAAGTCCAAGAGTACAAATGCTGTCAAAGGAGTTGTTGAGCTGATTGCTGATGTTATAGTGCAGAAATTAAGGGGGAGTAATGAGTAATTACTGAACTGCTTGATTAGCTGTTTCATGATTGAGGGGGAGCAACATTGTTGAAATATGTACAGCTGGTTAAAGATTATAGCTTGAAGATTGTAGCTGTTTTGTTGCTGCAGCATGATGAAGTTTTTATGATGCTGCTGCTTGGAGTTTCAAAATCATTGAAGTTTTCAGCTGCTGAAGTCTCTGAAGGTGCAGAGTTTGTTTTAGCCAAAATTAGCCAAAGGGGGAGATTGTTAGTTCTTGGATTGGATGGAATTTTGGTAAAACAAAGTATGTTCAGTGTTGATGTCAAGGTGGTGATGTTACAACATTGAGTCTTAACACTGGGCTGTGTTAAGTGTTTAAATTGCTGAAGTTTGGATGTCTGATGTCACATGCGATGTTGTGACATTAGATCTACAGAATTAATAACATCAGGTTGTGATGTTGTTAGGGTTTGCATGTTAGCTGGAATTGTGGAGAGCAAGCTGTCTCATTGGATGCGAATATCTTGGGTTAGATATTCTTCGCTGCATAGGAGATCTGGTGCAGATTTGTAGGAGATTTAAAAGGTTAAAGATTTGAAAAGATTTTAGGAGAAAATCTGTTTTGAATATTCAGTTTTAAAAAACAAATCAAGTCAGATATTGTAGCAAGTCCAAGCCCAATTCAGGTTGCTATTTAAAGCGCACAAGACCGAAGGAAAAGGTACAGAAATACAGAGAGAAGATCAAGAGCAATAGGCTGAGAGTCTTGAGTATATTGTACGAGTTTTGTATACACCATTCTAGGTTAAATTGGTGAGTCGTTTTTTGTCCTCTCTTAGAAGCTGTGAAGTAATAGAGAGTTATTACTTGATCAAAGTTGTGAAGTAAGATCAAGGTTGCTTAAAGAGGGTGTTCCTTGAGTATTGTTTTTAGGGATTGAGTAGCGTTCTCATATCTAAGTGGTTTCTTAGGTAGAAAGTCACTAGTAGGAGTTAAGTTTAGAAGAATGTCAACTAGGTTGTTGAGTCTGTAAAGTAATTCTACAAGTAGTGAATTTCATCTCTGGCTTGTAGCCCCCAGACGTAGGTAATTAGACCGAACTGGGTGAACAATTTGGTGTGTTATTCTGCTGTTTATTTTGTCCATTATGCAGAGTGTGTTGTTGTGACATCGCACCTTAACATCACACGTCTGATACCAGAATTTCAACCTTGACTGGAGTTTTCCTGATGGATGGCATGACTGCTACTGATTTGAACTGATCAGACGTAGTTACTGACCATGGCATAGTGTCGTTATTCAATTTTCTTCGATCAGATTCAGTTCGTCGTGTCAACTTTGACACCATTCAGCCTCTGTTAGCTTAGCTTCCATCAATACCCGGATTGATGGGATCTCTACTTCTATGGGGAGCACAACCTCCATGCCATATACTAGAGAGAAAGGGGTTGCCCCTGTTGAAGTACGGACAGATGTGCGATAACCGTGAAGAGCAAGGGGTAAATTTCGTGCCAGTCTTTGTAGGTTACAACCATCTTTTGAACGATCTTCTTGATGTTCTTGTTAGCCGCTTCTACCGCTCCGTTCATCTTAGGTCGGTAGGGAGATGAGTTATGGTGTTCGATCTTGAACTCTGCGCACAACTCTTTCATTATCTTATTATTCAAGTTAGATCCATTATCAGTAATGATCTGGCTAGGAACACCATAACGGCAGATGGAATTGTTTTTGATAAAGCGGACCACGACTTGTCGGGTTACATTGGCGTATGACGCTGCTTCGACCCACTTGGTGAAGTAATCAATGGCTACCAGGATGAACCGATGTCCGTTTGAAGCCTTGGGTTCAATCATGCCAATCATGTCGATTCCCCATATGGAAAAAGGCCATGGAGAATAGAGAACTTTGAGATGCGTTGGCGGTATATGTACTTGTAGCAGTCGGATTCCATTGTCAACCAATAGTACTCTGCTCTCAGAATTTTTCTCGCCATTGTGTGTCAATTGGCATGAGTGCCAAAGGATCCTTCGTGAATTTCTTTCATCAGCATGTTTGCTTCTGGCCTGTCTACGTATCAGAGCAAGACCATGTCAAAGTTCCTCTTATAGAGTGTATCACCGCTCAGGAAGAAGCTGCCAGCCAGTCTTCTGAGAGTTTTTCTGTCTTTTCTGGATGTCCCAGGTGGGTACTCTTGTTTCTGAAGGAAGCATTTGATATCATGATACCAAGGTCTGTCGTCTATGACTGCTTCAATCGTGAAGATGTAAGCGGGCCTTTCAAGGCGCATTATGTCGATCTTAGGTAGGTCGTTTCATTGACCTAAACTAATCATGGAAGAGAGAGTGGCTAATGCATCAGCCATGTGATTCTCTTCACGAGGGATGTGATGAAACTTAATTCTGTTGAAGAAAGGTAACAACCTTCTTGCATAGTCTTTGTAAGGAACCAGTCCTGATTGGTATGTGTTCCAATCTCCTTTGATCTGATTGATAACCATGGTTGAGTCGCCATATACATCCAAATTATTAATCGTTAAGTCGATCGCTTCTTCGAGACCCATGATACAAGCTTCGTATTCGGCCTCGTTGTTTGTACACTTGAATGTTAGTCAGGCGGTGAAAGGAATGTGGGTACCCTGCGATGTTATGATGATTGCCCCAAATCCGTTTCCGTAATGATTGACAGCCCCGTCAAAGATTAGTCCCCATTGGGAACCTGGTTCTGGCCCTTCACTGGGTAGCGGTTCATCGCAATCTTTAATTTTCAAGTACATGACATCTTGGTCTGGGAAGTCAAACCCGATTGATTCCTGATCGTCAATCGGTTGATGAGCCAAATGATCTGCTAAAATACTTCCCTTAACGGCTTTTTGAACGTGGTATTCTATGTCATATTCTGCTAACAATATCTGCCAACGGGCAATTCTTCCCGTGAAAGCAGGCTTTTCAAAGACGTACTTGATTGGATCCATTTCTGAGATTAACCAAGTAGTGTGACGAATCATATACTGGCGAAGACGTTTGGCTGCCCAAGCCAGAGCACAACAAGTTTTCTCAAGCATAGTGTACCTAGTTTCACAGTCAGTGAATTTCTTGCTCAAATAGTAGATGGCAGACTCTTTCCTTTTTGTTTCATCCTGTTGACCAAGCACACAACCCATCGAGTCTTCCAAGACTGTTAGGTAGATGATCAGTGGTCTTCCTTCCACTGGAGGTGATAGAATTGGTGGGTTTCACAGGTACTCCTTAATAGTGCCGAAGGCAGTTTGGCAGTCTTCTGTCCAAATGCAGTCCTGATTCTTTTTGAGTAATTTAAAAATCGGCGCACATGTTGCGGTCATGAGGAATATAAATATGGAAATGTAATTTAAATGTCCCAGGAATCCCCTGACTTATTTTTCAGTCTGTGGAGAAGACATTTCTTGAATGGCCTTGACCTTGTCAGGATCAACCTCAATTCCTTTCTGGCTGACGATGAATAGTTTATACAGGTGGGTCACATGCTCCTCTTCTATTTTAGATTTGGCAATCATATCATCGACATATACCTCAATTTCTTTGTGTATCATGTCATGAAAGAGAGTATTCATAGCCCTTTGATAGGTTTCCCCGACGTTCTTCAAACCGAACGACATTACTTTGTAACAAAAAGTACCCCATGGGGTAATAACGAAGTTTTCCATGTCTTTCGGCGCCATTTTTATCTGATTATAGCCCGAGAATCCATCCATGAAGGAGAATACTTTGAACTTTGCCGTACAGTCAACCAGCATGTCAATGTGTTGTAAAGGAAAGTCATCCTTTGGATTGGCCTTATTTAGATCCCTGTAGTCTACACACATTCTGACCTTTCCGTCCTTTTTTGAGACGGGTACTATGTTGGCTAACCATTGAGGATATTCTGATGTGGCGAGGAAACCCGCGTTAATCTGTTTCTGTACTTACCCTTTGATTTTGATGGCCATGTCTAGGTGAGTCCGTCTCAACCTCTGTTTTACTGGCGGACATTCCGATCTTAACGGTAAATGATGTTCCACGATGCTGGTATCCAACCCTGGCATGTCCTGATAGGACCAAGCGAATACATTGGGAAATTATTTGAGAAGCTTTATTAAACTTTCTTTGACAGTTGGACTGAGCAGTGCCCCAATCTTGATTTCTTTTCTCTCTTCTTCTGAACCCAAGTCGACCGTTTCCAACGGCTCTTTGTGAGGTTCAATGGTCCTTTCCTCTTGTCTGAGTAATCGGGAGATCTCTTCTGGAATTTCCTCGTCAACTTTTTCAGCCTCAAATACCGGGAATTCAAAGTTGGGAGAAGGCATTGGACCGTATGTTTCAATGGGGTTTAAAACAAGCAATCTGCACGACGTGATGATTTGTTTTAGAAGAGATAGAGAGAATGCAAGAGTGTGTGCAGTGTATTTTCTTTGGAAAACTGCTTATTTTTTATTATTGAGTTGTTTTTTAGGATTACCATTTTCTGGAAAAGCGAAAAGAGAAAACATTAATAAATGCGGAAATTACAGAACAACATTATTTTATTTATGATTTGGTTGATTCTTGAAACTACAGCCCTATAAAACAAAACTCTGTCGCTTTGGGCAAAGCGAAGAGGGATATTTACAGAAAGTGAGCTCTATCAAAACATCTGTTTCACCTGGGCAGGGTGAAAGGTTAAGATAAAGACAACAATTACTTAGACTTATGAACGACTTTCGGGACATCGACAACAACCCATTGGCGGCGAACTTCTATGTGAATCACAAAGTCTGACACCTTTTTTCTTGACTTGTCCTCAGAAATGACGTTGATTTCTGGCAAAGCGGGATCGTTGGAATTTGTTTCCCAAGCAAAGTTGTCGTGGACGAACTCTTCTGTTGTATCTTGCATAGTATTTGTACTCTCAGGTAAATCTCCCCATCCAGTTGGTTGGATGTCTTCGAGCCTGATACGAGAGCTCTCAGGAGCGGTGTACTTGACCAAGTAGTCGAACTTGCTGCTTGGTTGTCCTAAGGTGTCCCACACTTCTTTGGAACTGGAAGACTCATCTCTTTCGATGACGTTGACCTCGGGAAAATCATAGTCGATGAATTCTAGCCCTGCAAGCTTTGCAAATTCATCTTCATGTTGGATAAATTCTGAATACCATGAATGTTGATCCCATGACGTGGTGGGGACGTAGGTATTCTTTTCAATAATGCTCAGTTGATATGCATCGTTGGGCTGACTCTCTTGCCCCAAGTCTCCCGGGTACGACTGCTAGATGGGAAGGCCATCCATTGGGCCATAATAGTCGTGGTCAAAGTTGTCTTTCATTAGAGTGTCTTCCTCTAACGAGTTTGGCAGAGCACGACATCCTTCTGGATCACAATCTCCATATATCATTTTGACATCTGACCTTGGTATAAATCTCGGACTCTGTGCGGGATAGAAAAATGGCGTAGGCACCTCTTCCTGAGACATATAACTGTCCTCGTTAAGATAGAACTTCCATTCTTCATCTGTATCAGAGGAGTTACCCTCGTTGATGGTATGGACTTCTTGAGACACTGGGTGAAGGAAACCTCCACTGTGGAAGAAATCCTGAATGGGATGAAAACTCTCATCGTTAGTAGCAGTCTGGGTACAGGTTAAAGAAAAACCAAGACCCTTCTTTGTTTTGTTATCAGTAGGAATGACACGCTGTCCCCATCCCTTGGCATTGTTATTCTTGATCACTTCGAGAGCATCTTTGTACGATGAAATCGATGTTCCTTTTTCTGATTGATTCTCATTGCTCACCGATAGTGCTTGGAACTGAGTTCCAACAACCTCATCTAGTTCTACACAAGTAGACGATGATGAGATACTCACGATCAAGGCTTGCTCTCCGCAGACTGTGACTAGTTGGTCGTTCTTGACGAACTTTAGTTTCTGGTGCAGTGTCGAAGTGACTGCCCCAGCCTGGTGTATTCAAGGTCTTCCTAATAAACAGCTGTATGCTGCCCGGATGTCCATAACCTGGAAAGTGACTTGGAAAGTGTGAGGACCGATAGTTATGGGAAGGTCGACTTCGCCAATAACTGATTTTCGGGATCCGTCAAATGCTTTGACGATAACCTCACTGCCCCTCATCGGGGATCCTTTGAATGATAGTCGCATTAAAGTGGACTTCAGCATAACATTCAGAGCCAATCCTGTGTCTACCAGTACGCTGGCTAAAGCATCGTCCTGGAAGTGGACTGTAATATTGAGTTCCATGTTGTGACTTTTTCCTTCTTCTGGCAGTTCCTCGTCACTAAACCCCAAGTTATTGCAGGAAGTGATGTTGGAGATGATGCTATCGAATTGTCTTATTGTTACATCCTGTTCCACAAAGGCTTGCTCTAAGACTTTCTGCAGAGCTTTCGTGTAGGCTTCGGAACTGAGTAAAAGAGATAACACAGAGATTTTTGAAGGAGTTTACAACAGTTGATCAACAATGTTGTATTCACTCTTTTGGATGAGCTTCAGCATCTCATCGTTGGTGGTTGAAAGGTCAGGACCACTGGACTGATCGACCGGTTGATCGGGAACTTCTGTTTGAGGTTCCTTTTCTCTTATAGGTTCTCCAACCCCTCGATTGAAGATTCAATCGCTCCGTGTTACTCAACTGATGTCTGCAATATTCACGACTGAGGGTATTGGAACTTCTTTTCCATTCTCAACTATTGTTGCATCGTACTTGTAAGGGATCGCCTTATCGGACTTGTACGGTACTGGTCATGGCAGATAGATAACTATAGGAGCCTTATAATTTTTTTGACCATCATAATCGACCTCAATTAGTTCGAGATTGAGAACCCTTCCACCATTAAGAGGGCTCTTGATTCACGGGGTAAAGGGATTATGGCGCATACGTCTTTGGCTACTTCTCGCTTAGGGATCAAGATAACATCCTTGCTTTAATCAGGATGATAGTTTGACATTGAATCAGACCTTGACCATGGTTAAATTTCCTTATGGTCCAACTGAATTTGAAGGGCTGCTCGCACGAGGTAGCATCCTTGATTATTCTCCGAGCAGACTCTACAACGCTCGTAGTTGCGTGGTGGCACCCGACCCCGTCTGCTTTGAATGCAATGCAACTTCACCAGATCTGTTTCCATTAATCGAACATCCTGACTTTGATGCCTAGTAGGGTTCCCATCGGTCATACTGACTTGTTGTGTGTCTTCATCTAGATAGATCGGAAGCCACCAGTGGTTTAACAAGTGTTGAATTGTCCTTTGAACGAGTGCACAACCTTGGTTACTCTCACGACACACTTTATAGTTCTGATACTCATGCGAAGTCAGAAAACCAAGCTGGACTTGCTTAGCGTGTAACTCCACTAAGCTGGTATTCATCAAATGAATATAAAAAATTTGAATCATATTGACCTGATAGGGATTTCTATCACGGTAGTCCTGGATCCATCCAAGATCCATCTGACACTGGATGGCCTCTTGTACAAAAGAGCATCCCTGATTGTTTACCGAGCAAATCAGACAGGAATCGTAATCGTGCCATGGCAGATCTTGATGTTGGCTTTGCCTTGAGTGCATTGCCACCAAGTTGACATTCATCGCACGGATGTCGTAGTTCTGAATGATGTTGGAATTTGTATAAGTCATGTTGACCCCACGAATTCCGTGATCCTGGATCCAACTGAGATCTAACTGTTCCTGTAGAGCTGATTGCACCACAGAACATCCTTAATTATCTTTCGAGCAGATATCACACTGGTGATAGTTATGAGATGGTACATGCCCATATCTGCTCTGTTTGCGATGCATCTTGACTAGGTTAGCCCTTAATAAGAGTACATCATGAATTTGATAGCTGTGGTTAGCCTCTCCCTCTATCAAATTGACTGCAGCTTTCTCGTGTTAAGGCAACAGGTTCGTCTGAACATTTGGATTTGTATCCTTGAAGGATAACACCCCGCTCCTGATAAGCTTCTGTACATCGGATTTGAATCTGAGACAGTTTTCTAAGTTATGTCCTGGTCTTCCTTGATGGTAAGGGCATGTCTGATCCGCTTTGAACTAAAAAGGCGGATTCTTCGGTATTGTAAGAGGTGACCTGGTTTGGACGTGCCCTTTAACCAGTAGTAACGGAAATAGTTCTGCAAACAACATTGGTATAGGATCGAATCCTGGTGGTCGCATTGTACGGTTGTTGCTATACTGAGGACATGCCTGCTGAAGAGGCTGTTGTGTCCTTTGTTGATATTGTTGTTGATTCGGTTGGCTCTGAGAAACCTGAGGTTGATACGTTGGAACAGGCACAGTGTTGATAGCAGGAGTTACAGCTGCTACTGGTTGGTAACATCGCCTTTGCTTTCCGAGAGAGATATTGCCAATATCTTGCTCTTTTTTCTTAGGGAAAACACTACCGTATCTTTTGGTACTGCTTGATGGTCCAGTACCTTTAACTAAATGTCCTTCTCGGATAGCTTCCTCAAGACGAACTCCCATGCCCACCATCTCGGTGAAGTCACTGGGCGCACTGGCGACCATTCTGTCGTAGTAAAACGAACTTAAGGTTTTCAAGAAGATCTTTGTCATCTCTTTTTTCTCAAGAGGTGGACAAATCTGAGCGGCAATTTCACGCCATCTCTGAGCATATTGCTTAAAGGTTTCCTTATCCTTCTGCGACATGGCTCTGAGTTGATCTCTGTCTGGTACCATGTCCAGATTATACTTATATTGTTGAACAAAGGCGGTGCCAAGATCTCTGAAAGTGATGATCTTAGTGCGATTTAAACCCATGTACCATTTGAGTGAGGCACCGGTTAAACTATCCTGGAAATAATGGATCAATAGCTATTGGTTCTCTGTCTGAGTTGACATCCTCCGAGCGTACATCACCAAATGACTTTGAGGGCACGAGTTACCCTTGTACTTTTCAAATTCGGGCACCTTAAATTTGAGCGGAACTTTCACATTAGGGACCAAACAAAGGTCTGCGGCGTCCTTTCCAAATACATCCTGACCGCCAATGGCTTGCAGTTCCTTCTGCATCTCCAGGAACTATTCCTGGAATTCCTTCATTTTATCGTTCATACTTTCATTTCCACCAGAAGGTATCTGTTGAATCTGTCCTTTTGGGACAGTGTGTACCACGGGTGGTGGTATAGTCATTACAGCAGTGACTCTCGGTGCTTCCTGTCATACCCCAAATTTTGACCACTAAGATTTCCCATCATTGTGTAAATCATCATCACAATATGGATGGACCATCATGCCTCATTAGTCTCCCCAAAGATGGGTGAACACTCACTACAGTCAAAATTAGGGTTTCAAGCCCTTTCTGAGTTCTTAGACAAAGGATCAATCAATAAATGACATGATCTTTAACTTGTCTAGCCTCTCAAATATCCACAAGGGATTAAGAGGACTCCCACTTCAAGGATTAAGCACAAGGCTACTCCCTTCTAGGTGGATCAAGCCTTAAGATCGCCAGTGTCACCAAATTAGGGTTTCGTCGACCAGGGCCTCCAGATGGAAATTCTCCTCTGGGCATGAGCCAATGCTTCAAGGCATAACTTATGATGCTCCAAGGGACATCATAAACCCAATCATCAAGTCAATTTAGCCTCTGGGGAAGCATTCATCAAAAATCAGGAATTAGGGTTTCTTGACCTAATTCACCCCTAAGTTGACTTTTGGGACCAATCATGAGCCAAGACCTCAAGAGATGATTTGAGGGTCTCTAATAAACTACATTGATCCATTTGCAACAATGGATTAATCCAAGAAGCTTGAGCAACAAGTCTCAATTTCATCAGTACCACGGTTAGGGTTTTGAGGAAAAAGTCAACTGTAGCTTTGACTTTTAACCAGGACATGCTCCCAAACCCTAGGACATGATTCAATATACCCTATAACACCCATGGAACATGTCCATCAAGTTTGATTTAGGTCAAGGACATGATTTCCTAAAGGATCGCACAGTTTGGAATTCATTTGATAAAAAGTCAACTGTGCACAAAAGTCAACTTTGACTTTTTGAGATTTTTCACAAAAGTGGTTTTTTAACCCTAAAATGATGTTAATGTATGATTAGAATCATCATTCATCAAGAAAAATCAAGAAAAGTGGGATAACTTGTAAAAGGGGTAACCATAAAAACTTAGAAAATTTTCTAAGTTATGAACAAAGTGGCAAGGGTACCAACTTTGGAGGATCATAACTCCTAAACCACAAAGCCATTTTTCCCATCCAAAGCTTGATTTGTAGATCTCATTACCCTCTACAAAAGCTTAAAACTGACCCCCCTCCAAATTCCTCATGGATTTTGAGTTATGGAATGATCAAAATCACAAAAAGTGAAAATGTCACTTTTTTCCAACACTTAGTGAAATTTTCACTAAGTCAGAATTTGCCTTTACTTTTTTCCAAATGTAGGGGGATTTTTCACTTGGATCCAAAAGGTATCAAAGCCAAATATGATCAAACAGTTGTTGTATCATATGAGGGCTTTCCAAAATGACCAAGAACATCACCAAATTCAACTTGAGCCATGAGATATGACAAGGGCAATATGCCTTGCTGAAAACTGCCAAGGCTAGGCAGAATTTTGCATTTTTGCTCGATTTGGCAAAATCAGATAATTCCAAGCCTTGTCATCACTTTGGACACATCTGAGGATCAAATCTAAAGGGGATAAACACTGAGCCAAGCCTCCAAAGTCCTTGGAACAAGAAGTAGCATGCCAAACCTATAATTGCCTAAAAGAGGGACAAGACTCCAATTTTGGATTAGAGCATTCAATGCATACACCAAGGTGGCATGGACTGAGCCATTTGCAACTGAATTCAGTCAAGACTTATCCAAGACCAAGGGAACCACAACCCTGTACCCTAACCTCTAGTCAATGGCTAGAGGAGACTTGGATTCCAAAGTGCAACCATTGGCCAAACCTCTGCTGCAGTTGCCATTCACTATTGATCCCAAAACAAACTTGCTCTACTATAAATAGAGCTCATTTGTGCTCAGTTTGAGTACACCAAAGCCATCAAACAGACGCTTTCCTCAAAATCCCTTTCTTTAGGCAAAAATACCTTCTTTAGCAAGGTAACTCTGAGTTTTTGAGTTAAAGAGCATTTCCATCATAGCTCATGATCCTAACACCTCATAAACATCATATGTAGGTGATCCAAACTCACACAAGTGACCTGTAATCCTTAAATCGCAAAGTCACATCTCAAAACCTCAAAATAGGCTTTTTGTGCATTTTCAAGCCATGTCTTGAATCAGTCACTTTCCAAACCAGATAAAACCTCAAACACGCTCCAAATAACATCCTTGAACTGTCCCAAATGGTTCCCCCCACCTGGAACACCATTTGAGGGAGTTGCTATTTTGGCCATTTTAACCCCTTTTGCAAGAAATGGCCAGTTTGTGTTTTTGCAGGTTCTAGCTGATTCCAATCATCCTAAAAGCTTCTAAGGGATCATTGAGAGTGTCCAAAGCATCAAACCATTTCTGGAACAAGAGGCTTGGCAGATTGCAGAAAAACTCCAAAAAGCTCTAAAAGAGGTAAGCCTCGTGACTTGAACTTTCCAAAATATGCATTGCTTTGAAGTCCACTGATCATACACACCTCATACATGTTGTATATGTTGTGTTTGAACCAATTCATCGTGTAATTCATGCCTGTATCAAAGTGTAGCATAGAAAATGCAATTATAGGCCTTTTTCAAAACCACTATCGGGTTTTGAGGAGGGAGTATGATCTGAAAAAAATACCACCACCATTGGGTTCCTTGTGAAATTCTAGGCCAGATGCATATAAATTTTGTCCCCAAACATGGAGAAATGAGAAAGTTATGACCTTCACGTTTTTGAGCCAAAACTTGCCTTGCCTTGCCTTGGCCAGGCCTAGAAAACAAGGCATGCCTTGTATATTTGTGGTTTCACTTCAAGCAATGGATGTATCACCACCCCAGTGGTAAGGCGCGTGCCCTATAACCTTGAGGTCGTGGGTTCAAACCCCACCCATGCCATTTTGTGTTTTCTCACATTTTTGCTTTTTTTTTTCCAATATTTTATGTTTTATTAATTAATTGGAAAATTAATAACTCTTTCAGTTTTAATTATTTTTTATTGGTTCTTTTTGCAAAAAATCACAAAAATATTGAAATATTTTATTCCACAAAAAATTAAGTTTATATTATTTATTTAATATAATTAGTATTTTTGTGAATAAATTCCTTTTTAATGTTTTTAAACATTTAAAAAGTGAATATTTACTTTGAAAATCAAAACCAAGTGAGTTTTAATTAACCTTGTGATTAATTCCTCATTTTTCAAACCTTAAACAAAAATCACAAATGGTTTATTCAAACTTATTTGGTATTTTATTTGATTTTCTTTAAATATTTACTTTTAAAGAATAACAAATTAGGGTTTCTTTGATTTTCACCCTCGTCAAACAATTTCAAACACTTTTGGGCCTCTAATAGAGTGTAAGACCCAATCCCCTTTTAACCAAAACAATTTTGGGCCTCAGATATTGTATAAGTCCCTCTGCGTTAAAAGAAAATCTTGGCGCGATCGTCAGTTCAAAAATCAAAACCTTGGGCCTCTCCTCGAGCTATAAGACCCATTCAAAATCTTTTGGGCCTCTAATAGAGTGTAAGACCCAATCCTTTGTAAATACAAACCTATTGTGGGCCTCACTTATTGTATAAGTCCCGTTGTATTTCAAAAAG
The DNA here is from genome assembly GCA_022829125.1 of Lathyrus tuberosus. Taxonomy (NCBI): domain Eukaryota; kingdom Viridiplantae; phylum Streptophyta; class Magnoliopsida; order Fabales; family Fabaceae; genus Lathyrus; species Lathyrus tuberosus. The sequence continues at coordinate 3,843,030 of JALAZF010000179.1, forward strand.
TTCGACGCGATCATCGTCCGTTGAAAAACAACCCTTGGGCCTCTCCTCGAGCTATAAGACCCATTCAAAATCTTTTGTGCCTCTATTAGAGTGTAAGACCCAACCCCCTTTGAAAACCAAACCATTTTGGGCCTCAATACATTGTATAAGACCCACCGCGTTTTCAAAAATCTCGGCGCGATCGCCATTTCAGATAAATGATCCTGGGCCTCTCCTTGAGCTGTAAGCCCCACCACTTGTACAAAAATAAATCTTTGGGCCTCTTGAGAGAGTGCAAGACCCATCCCCTTGTATAGAAAAACTGTTTGGGCCTCAGTCACTTGTATAAGTCCCTGTACAAAATGATAGTGCGATCACTGATAAAACCCTGGGCCTCTCCTTGAGCTGTAAGCCCCAATTTTCCTTTCAAAATCACTTTCTCCTTTAATTTTGAATATACTGTTGTTTTCAATCTTTCTTTGTTGAATAACTAACTAAACAATATGGAAGCTCTACAACCGAGTAAGTATTTATACGCTTTTATTTACCGCTTTCATATACATATAACTGTATTGTGGGGTTGTTTCACTGTAAGTCTTCTTTCATAAACTCATATCAACTGTGTAATACTAGTATAGATATTTAGAGTTTCCCCGGCAACTACGTCTAGTACTAAGCCCTGTTGGTCACTCTTAAATAGACTAAACTAGATCCACATAGGATTACCAACTACAGTCTTCCCTCCTCTTGGGGTTAAACAATATGGAGATGTGAAAGGCAGATTCTTTTTGAACCCTTTCTCAGAATGTCACCTTTAGAAGTTGTCAAAGAAACTCTACTCCCCAGAGATGATCTTTTCTCCGTGAATGGCATCTCTCGAGTTTATTCCAAATTTTCGGACTTTCCTGGCTTGATATATTCTCTGCGAATAGCCTGTCTTGAATTTCTCGGGGTTTGGGGACCCACAAGCTTCCTAAAAGCATCCCGCCTCCTCTTGGGCGTTGTACAAGGACCCTACGGCTTCTTAGAAGTATTCACAGCCTCCTCTTAGGCTTCGTATAAGGATTCTTCCTTCGGGAAGAGAGCCTCCTCTTGGGCTTCATACAAATTGTCCCTCGGCTTCATACAAAATCACTCTCTTGTTGAGTATAAAAAGACTCTCTTGTTGAGTCGATCACCTTTAGCCTCCATCTTGGGCTTCGTACGAGATACAAAAAGACTCTCTTGTTGAGTCAATAATCCTTTTAGCCTCCATCTTGAGCTTCGTACGAGATACAAAAACACTCTCTTGTTGAGTATAAAAGACTCTCTTATTGAGTCAACCTTTAGCCTCCGTCTTGGGCTTCGTACAAGACACATCTAAAAGTACTCTCTTATTGAGTCAGCCCTTTTAGCCTCTCTCTCGGGCTTCGTACGAGACACACAAAAGCATCCTCTTGTTGGGTCAATAGCCTCCTCTTAGGCTTCGTATAAGAAAAACCCCGATTGAGTCAATCAACCTGTTAGCATCAAAACTGTGCCTCATTCACAGGATACAAACATCAACAACTCCTTTCATCTAATCGTTGTAAGCGGCAAGCCTCTGGATTATTTACATCCACGCCACTGTCCCTCTTTTAGCATGAGAAATTCCTAAGGAAAGATGGCATTGCTCTACACTGAGTTAAAGTCTTCTGCTTCAGGTTAAAACTCCCTATAAAGGAAATTATGGCATTGCTAGGATTCCATATCCCGGTTAAAGTAATCCTCCTTTATAGTCAGTCACCCAACAATTGTGACAAACGGAACCCCTTTAGAGATGACAAATTCTCTCTAAAGACAACACCTTTTTAGCTTCACATCTTGGGCTTTGAACAAGATACAAACCACCTTTAGCTTCATGTCTTGGGCTTTGAACAAGACACCAAAACACCATTTCCTCCCATAGAATAGGAGGAACTACGATCGCTCTGATTTCCCTATTTCGGTAAACGGGAATACGTAGGCATAAGATTGCAAGAAAAATCTTAGCGAGCACACTAATCCAAAAATCCAAATCCCCTACCCTCACATATCAATCGAAAAGCATCAATCTTAAACTCCCACCAATCGCCCAGGCACTATTTTAACAAAATAACTTAAGAGAGACCCACAATCTCAATAGCATTTGTAAACCAACAGTCATTTATTTAAACTCAGTATGTAAGCAGGGTTAATTGGAGACATCTATTTCCCTTCCTTCATTAGCTTCAATAGGATAAAAAATAAATCGAACTGTAGTACCCTAAAAGCGATAAGTGCTTCGCAACCATGTCCAAAAATTCGCGCTACAGAAAAATGGCGACTTCACTGGGGACAACGAGATCTTGTTCTCTTCCCATCTCTTAGGTAGAAACCTTAAAAAAGTACACAGAAAAGTGGCGCCCACTGTGGGGCTCTTTTCTTTCTTTCTTTCTCTTTGGGCATTTCACTGGGATAGGATTTTTGTTGACTTCACTAGGATCTTAGGTCAAAAACCTGTAAAGTTGGGAAGGTACCACAGGATGGCGACTCCGCCAGGGAGCCATTTTTTGTCAGGAACATAGGATTCATAGCTCTTTAAAGTTTAGGACTTTATGACAAATATATATACTGCTTTTCCTAATTGATATCTGTGTTTATTTTTCTGCTAATGGGAATGCGTGTGATGCCGCATGTGGAAAGATTGAGTATACACCTAGGAAAAACCTCTTTTAGTATTGCGGAAACTATTGGAAATGGTTGTCATGCGATACCACCCTCTTCTGATGGTTCTTTGAAAAACATCACCTAGCATGGTTCCCGGCCCGCTGGTGTTTTCTCGACAAGAACTGATGATGTTGAGAGACAGGTACAAAAATCACTAGTATAAACCTTTGGGATGGGTAGAGCCTTGACTTCATGACACCGACCCTTTGACCCCATGTTTTTTCTATGTTTTTGTATGCTGCATTCATGCATTCATCTAAAAAACATTACATCGAAGAAAAACTTCTCTTCTAGTCTCTCTTTTTCAAATTAAACTAAGACAATGATTGCAAATGTCAGAGAAAAAGATTGCGCTCATGGATTTCGGTAGAAGGAGAACTCATAAGTATACCTTTAGGGTTCCAAAACTAGAAGATTTGAAAGGATTAGCGAGGATGATCACTAACCCTGAAGCTTTCAGAGCCAAGTACGGAGGTCTGCTACCTCTATTAAGAGTCCATGTGATTGAAGGAATCATGGAGGCACTCATTCAGTTTTACGATCCGGTCTATCACTGTTTCACATTCCTGGATTACCAGCTCGCACCAACGCTAGAGGAGTACTCTCACCTAACCAATTTACACATTACTGATCGAGCTCCTTTTTTTGGATTGGAAGAAATTCCTAAGGATCAGACCATTGCAAGAGCAATTTATTTGGATGAGTCAGAAATCAAGACTCACATGACCACTAAGGGAGGGCTCCCGGGTTTACCAGCCCAGTTCCTGACAAAGAAGGCTCTGTACTTTGCTAGCATAGGGAACATGACTGCTTTTGAAAGCATCTTTGTCTTACTCACCTACGGGTTATTTCTGTTTCCCAACATTAATAGCTTCGTCGATATCAATGCCATTAAGGTTTTTCTCATTGGAAACCATGTGCCAACTTTGCTCGCGGACGCGTATCATTCTGTACACTTAGGGAATTTGTACAGTGGAGGAATGATCACGTGCTGTGTGCCCCTGCTGTATAAATGGTTTATCTCCCATTTGCCCAAGTCTGCTGCTTTTTGGGATCATAAGAGTGCCTTGCGTTGGTCGTAGAAAATCATGTCTCTCACCAACTCTGATATAGATTGGTGCAATAGGATTTATGACGGGATCAGGATCATTGACCGTTGTGGAAATTTCCCAAATGTACCCCTTATAGGAACTAAGGGGGGAATCAACTACCATCCAGTATTAGTTCGTCGTCAATTTGGATACCCGATGAGGAATATCCCGCGTGATGCTCATCTGGAGGGTCTTTTCTTCAAAGAAGGAGAAAGTGACAGGGCACTAAAGATGGAAATAGTGCACGCTTGGAAACATGTTCATAGGAAAGGGCGAGAGTCTCTAGGAAAACTGGACTGTGTCTCGATGGAGCCTTATCTCCACTGGGTACAAACTAGAGCTCTCAAGCTAAAGATGCCTTATCCTCGTCACAGAGTTCTTCCGCCAAGGGAATCTGTCATGTACTTCATGACTGAAACGGAAAAACTTCAGGTTACTCTCAACAAAGTTCAACAGGAGAGGAGGTCTTGGAAGAACAAGTACCGCATTCTCAATGTAGAGTGTACCAAAATAGAGCGACTGCTGAAAGATAAGGATGCTCTGATCGAGATTTTAGAGCAACATGCTGTGGATAATCAGGATGACCAAAGGAATTTGCTCGTTCCTTTCACTTGGCAAAGGAATGACAACCCGACAACGGCCCAAGAGCCCCGGTCCAAGAAAAGGAAAGTACCAGAGTCAGCACCCGGTTTCTGCCCAGGGAGGACTCGGGACCCCTTAGCGTAGGTTTCTGTTTCTGCACCTTGTAATCTACTGTATTTCTATTTTCGCAATCCTTTGAATTCAATAAAACGGGGTTTCCCCACTGTTTGATATTTACAATCTAATTGTCGAAGTTTACTTTGATTAAACAAAAAAATTAATAATCATTGCATTCATCATTCTCACATCACGTATTCTTCTTACCTATGAATCTCACGTTTATGTCTCGGTTCTAGAGTCAAACTGTCTCATTCGTACAATACTCGGGCCAATCGTCAAAAAAAGATGGATGATCTCGAGAAAGAGAACAGAGAGTTGAGAGAAGAGATCGACGCTCTGAGAGAGGATATGAGAAAGCTTCGTAACGACATGCAAGCCATGGCAGAAGCTCAGCTACAAAGGACTGTGATCTCAGGGATCACCTCAACGCCCATAGTGGAAAAGTCTGATCCTAGGTACAAAATGCCGAAAGATCGTCCCTAGGGCATGCCACTTAACTATATCCCAGAAGGATATGTTCCGCCGATCAATGATGATCAGGGGACCTCAGCAGGAACCGCTGGTCCTGAAGGTTACAAACTTTGGGAAAGCGAAGATACCAGGGGCATGACAGCAACTCCTGAAGGTTACAAACTTCGGGAGGCACCGAGAGTCTCGGCCATAATGACTATACCACCGCCCGTGGTACACACTGTCCCGGAAGGACAGATTCCACAGATACCTTCTGGTGGAAACAACAACATGTTCGAAAGAATGAATGAGTTCCAGGAACAGTTCCTGGGAATGCAGAAAGAACTGCAGGCCCTTCGCGGTCAGGATTTATTTGGAAAGGACGCCGCGGACCTCTGCTTGGTCCCCAATGTGAAAGTCCTGCATAAATTCCAGGTGCCTGACTTTGAAAAATACAAGGGTAACTCTTGTCCTTAGAGTCACTTGGTGATGTACGCTCGGCGAATGTTAGCTCAGACAGAGAATCAGGATTTACTAATTCACTACTTTCAGGATAGTTTAACCGGTGCCGCACTAAAATGGTACATGGGTTTAAATCGTGCTACGATTAGCACGTTCAGAGATCTTGGCACTGCCTTCGTCCAACAATATAAATACAATCTGGACCTGGCACCCGACAGAGATCAACTCAGGTCAATGTCACAAAAAGACAAAGAAACCTTCAAGGAATACGCTCAGAGATGGCGTGAAATTGCCGCTCAAATCTGTCCACCTCTTGAGGAAAAAGAGATGACAAAGATCTTCTTAAAGACCTTAAGCTCATTTTATTACGACAGAATGGTTGCCAGTGCGCCCAGTGACTTCATCGAGATGGTCGGTATGGGAGTTCGTCTTGAGGAAGCCGTCCGAGAAGGGCGTCTAGTCAAAGAAACTGGATCATCAAGTAGTACAAAGTGATACGGTAGTGCTCTCCCTAAGAAAAAAGAGCAAGATATTGGGAATATCTCTCTTAGAAAGCAAAGGCGGCGTTATCAGCCAGTAGCGGCTGTGACTCCTGCTATCAATCCTGCGCCTGTTTCTACGTATCAACCTCAGGTTGCGCAGAGCCAACCTAATCAGTAAAGGACTCAACAACCTCTTCAGCAGGCTCGTCCTCCATACAATAACAACCGTACAACGCGGCCACCAGGATTTGATCCTATACCCGTATTGTACGCATAACTCTTTCCGTTACTACTGGATAAGGGGCATGTCCAGACTAAGTCTCCTCTTACAGTACCGAAAAATTTGCCTTTTTGGTTTAAGGTGGATCAGACTTGCCCTTACCATCAAGGAGGACCAGGGCATAACATAGAGAATTGTCTCAATTTCAAATCCGACATACAAAAGCTTGTTAGAAGCGGGGTCTTATCTTTCAAGGATACAAGTCCTAATGTTCTCACAAACCCACTGCCTCAACACGAGAAAGCTACAGTCAATTTGGTAGAGGGAGAGACTAACAACGTCTATCAGATTCATGATGTACTCTTGTTAAGGACCAATCTGGTCAAGATGCATTGCAGACAGAGTGGATATGGCCATGTGCCACCTCATAACTATCACCAGTGTGATGTCTGCTCTAAAAGCAATCGAGGATGTTCTGTGGTGCAATCAGCTCTACAGGAACAGATGGATCTCGGATGGATCCAAGAGCACCGAGTTCGTGGAGTTAACATGGTTTACATGAATTCTAACATCATTCAGAACCACGACGTCCATGCAATAAATGTCAACTTGGTGGCGATGCACTCCAGGCAAAGCCAGTATCATAATCTGTCGCGGCACGATTACAGTTCCTGTCTGACTTGCTCGGTAAACAAATAGGGATGCTCTTTTGTACAAGAAGCCCTCCAGCGTCAGATGGATCTTGGATGGATCCAGGACTACCATGATAGGAATCCCTACCAGATCAACATGATCCAAATCTTCGACATTCGCTTGATGAATACCAGCCTGGTAGAGTTACATGCTAAACAGGTCTAGCTCGGGTTCCTGGTATCACATGATTATCAGAGCTGTAGGGCGGGTTGCAAAAATGATCAAGGTTGTGCCCTTGTCCAGGAAACCCTTCAGCACTTGTTGAACCACTGGTGGCTTCCAATCTATATGGATGAAGACACCCAGCAAATTAGTATTACCAACGGGAACCCTACTCGGCATCAAAGTCGGGACGTTCGATCTATGGAAACTGACCTAGTGAGGTTAAATTATATTCAAAGCGGGCGTGGCCAGGTGCCACCACACAACTATGAACATTGTAGAGTCTGCTCAGGAAGTAACCAAGGATGTTACCTTGTGCGAGCAGCTCTTCAGGGTCAGGTGGATCGTAGAGAGATTTGCCCATATCTGGGTTCCGGACCAATCAATTAGGCGCCGGACTACCTCGCTGATCAAATTGAGGATGTTGTCGTAATATCTGATCATCAGAGGACTAGGGATGTTTGTACCATTATCCCTCTACTTGACGAATCGATAGTTCCCAACCAGGAGCGGATTGAAATTGCTTACGATGGTCGGAAAAATCAGAAGGCTCCCATAGTCATCTATCTACCGGGACCATTACCGTATGAATCAACTAAGGCTATCCCTTACAAATATGGTGCAACAATAGTCGAGAATGGAAAGGAAATTCCATTACCCTCCGTCGTGAATATTGCAGACATCAGTCGAGTAACACAAAGTGGTCGAATTTTCAACCGAGGAGTTGGAGAACTTAACAAAGAAAAGGAACCTCAGACAGAAGTTCCCAATCCACCAGTCGGTCAATCCAGTAATCCCGACCTTTCAAAAAATAATTATGAGATGCTGAAGCTCATACAAAGGAGTGCATACAACATTATTGATCAGCTGTTACAAACTCCTTCAAAGATCTCGGTATTATCACTTTTACTCAGTTCAGAAGCGCACAGGGAGGCTCTACAAAAAGTCTTGGAGCAAGCCTTTGTGGAATAGGATGTAACAATCAGACAGTTCGATAACATTGTCTCTAACATCACTTCCTGCAATAACTTGGGATTTAGTGATGAGGAATTACCTGAAGAGGGTCGCCGTCATAACATGGCGCTCAATATCACGGTCAGCTGCCAGGGCGATGCTTTAGCCAGCGTACTGGTAGACACAGGGTCAGCCCTGAATGTTATACCAAAGTCCACTTTGATGCAATTATCCTTCAAAGGACCCCCCAATGAGAACCAGTGAGGTCATCGTCAAAGCATTTGATGGGTCTCGGAAAACGGTTATCGGCGAAGTCGACCTTCCCATAACTATTGGTCCTTACACTTTCCAAGTCGCTTTCCAGGTCATGGACATCCGGGCAACGTACAGTTGTTTATTAGGAAGACCTTGGATACATCAGGCTGGGGCGGTCACTTCAACCCTTCACCAAAAGCTAAAGTTCGTCAAGAACGATCAACTCGTCACAGTCTGTGGGGAGCAAGCCTTGCTCGTGAGTAACTTATCATCATCTACTGGTGTAGAACCCGAGGAGGTTATTGGAACTCAGTTCCAAGCACTTTCGGTGAGCAAGGACAATCAATCCGAAGAGGGAACTTCCATTTCCTCATATAAAGATGCTATCAAAGCGGTCGAGAGTACCAATACAACAGGATGGGGACAACTTGTCATTCCTACTAACAATAAAACAAAGAAGGGTCTTGGTTTTTCTGCAACCTGTCCCCAGACAGCTACTACCAGCAATGAAAGTCTTCATCCATTCAGGATTTCTTCCACAGTGGAGGATTTCTTCACCCAGTGCCTCAAGAAGTGCATACCATCAATAAAGATGATTCCTCTGATATGGAGGAAGAATGGGAGTCCTATCTTAACAAGGACGGTTATATGTCTCAGGACAAAACGCAGACTCCCTTTTGCTTTTCTACACAGAGTCCGAGATTTATACCCAGGTCAGACGTCGAAATGATATACAGAGATTGTGATCCGGAAGGATGTCGTGCTCCGCCAAATTCATTAGAGGAAGACACTCTGATGAAGGACAACTTTAACCACAACTATTATGGCCCGATGGATGGCCTGCCAATGTGGCAGCCGTATCCAGGAGACTTGGGGCAAGGAAATCATCCGAACAATGAAAATCAGCTGAGCATCATTGAAAAGAATACCTGCGTCCCCACCATGTCATGGGATCAACAATCAGGTCATTCAGAAAATTTCCAGTACGACGATGAATTTGCAATGTTTGCAGGACTTGAATTCATCAACTATGCTTTTCCAGAGGTCAACGTCATCGAGAAGGATGACTCATCCAGTTCCAAAGAAGTGAGGGTGGGACAACCAAGTGGGAAATACGACTATATGGTCAAATACACTGCTCCCGAAAGCTCTCGTATCAGGCTCGAAGACATCCAGCCACCTGGATGGGGAGATACAGCTGAGAGCACAAATACAATGCAAAATGCAACAGAGGAATCCTCCTACGACAACTCTGTCTGGGAGACAGATTCCAATGATCCTGCTCCGCCAGAAATTAGCGTTATTTCTGAAGACAAATCAAGGAAGGTACCGGACTTTGTGATTCACCAAGGAGTTCGCCGCCAATGGGTTGCTGTCGATGTTCCGAAGATTGTTCATAAGTCAAAGTAATTGCCGTCTTTAACCTTTCACCCTACCCAGGTGAAACAGATGTTTTGATAGGGCTCACTTTCTGTAAATTTCCCTCTTCGCTTCACCCAAAGCGACAGAGTTTTGTTTTATAGGGCTGTAGTTTCAAGAATCGACTTGTTCATTAATAAAATAATGTCGTTCTGTAATTTCCGCACTTATTGCTGTTTTCTCTTTTCGTTTTTTTTCTTCAGAAAATGGTAATCCTAAAAAACAACTCACTAATAAAAACAAGCAGTTTTCCAAAATACAATGCACACACTCTTGCATTTTCTCTATCTCTTCTAAGAACGAATCATACCATCATGCAGATTGCTTGTTTTAAACCACGTTGAAACATACGATCCAATGCCTTCTCCCGACTTTGAGTTCCCGGTATTCGGGGCTGAAGAACAAGATGACAACGAAATTCCAGAAGAGATCTCCCGACTACTCAGACAAGAGGAAAGGTCCATCGAACCTCACAAAGAGTCGTTGTAAATGGTAAACTTGGGTTCAGAAAAAGAGAGAAAAGAAATCAGGATTAGGGCACTGCTCAGTCCAATTGCCAAAGAGAGTTTGATAAAGCTTCTCAAAGGATTCCCCGATGTATTCGCTTGGTCCTATCAGGATATGCCAGGGTTGGATACCAGCATCGTGGAACATCATCTACCGTTGAGGTCAGAATGTCCGCCAGTAAAACAGAGGTTGAGAAGGACTCATCCGGACATAGCCATCAAAATCAAGGAGGAGGTACAGAAACAGATTGACGCGGGTTTCCTCGCCACATCAGAATATCCTCAATGGTTAGCCAACATAGTACCAGTTCCGAAAAAGGACAGAAAAGTCAGAATGTGTGTGGACTACAGAGATCTAAACAAGGCTAGTCCAAAGGATGACTTTCCTTTAGCACACATTGACATGATGGTAGATAGTACAGGAAAGTTCAAAGTATTCTCCTTCATGGATGGATTCTCGGGCTATAATCAGATAAAAATGGCGCCGAAAGACATGGAGAAAATATCGTTCATTACCCCATGGGGTACCTTTTGTTACAAGGTAATGCCGTTCGGTTTGAAGAACGCCGGGGCAACCTATCAAAGGGCCATGACTACTTTTTTTCATGACATGATACACAAAGAAATCGAGGTATATGTCGATGATATGATTGCAAAATCTAGGACAGAAGAAGAGCATGTGACCCACCTGTCAAAACTATTCGAGCGTTTGAGAAAGTACAAACTCTGCTTAAATCCCAACAAATGCACCTTCGGCGTCCGTTCGGGAAAACTTTTAGGGTTCATCGTCAACCAGAAAGGCATTGAGGTTGATCCTGACAAGGTCAAGGCCATTCAAGAAATGCCTTCTCCGAAAACTGAAAAACAAGTCAGAGGATTCCTGGGACGTTTGAACTACATCTCCAGATTCATATTCCTCATGACCGTGACATGTGTGCCAATCTTCAAATTACTCAAAAAGAATCAGGATTGCGTTTGGATAAAAGATTGTCAAACCGCCTTCGACAGTATTAAGGAATACCTGTTGAATCTGCCGATTCTATCACCTCCAGTGGAAGGAAGACCACTAATCATCTATTTAACAGTCTTGGAAGACTCCATGGGCTGTGTACTTGGCCAACAAGGCGAAACCAAAAGGAAAGAGTCCGCCATCTACTATCTGAGCAAGAAGTTCACCGACTGCGAGACTCGGTATACTATGCTTGAGAAAAATTGATGCGCTTTAGCTTGGGCAGCCAAACGTCTTCGCTAGTACATGATTTGTCACACTACTTGGTTAATCTCAGAAATTGATCCAATCAAGTATGTTTTCGAAAAACCCGCTCTCACGGGAAGGATTGCCCATTGCCAGATGTTGTTATCAGAATATGACATAGAGTACCACGCTCAGAAAGCCGTTAAAGGGAGTATTTTAGCCGATCATTTGGCTCAATAACCGATTGACGATCAGGAATTAATCGGGTTTGACTTCCCAGACGAAGATGTCATGTATCTAAAAATGAAAGACTGCGATGAACTGCTACCTAGTGAAGGGCCAGAACCAGGTTCCCAATGGGGACTTATCTTTGACGAAGCTGTTAATCATTACAGAAATGGAATTGGGGCAATCATCATAACCCCTCAGGGTACCCACATTCCTTTCACTGCCCGACTGACATTCAAGTGTACAAATAACGAGGCCGAATATGAAGCTTGTATTATGGGTCTCGAGCAAGTGATTGATTTGAGAATAAAAAACTTGGATGTATATGGCGACTCAGCCCTAGTCATCAATTAGATCAAAGAAGATTGGAACACATACCAGTCCGGATTGATCCCTTACAAAGACTACGCAAGAAGTTTGCTACCCTTCTTCAACATAATTGAGTTTCATCACATCCCTCGTGAGGAGAATCACATGGCTGATGCCTTAGGCTCTCTCTCTTCCATGATTAGTGTAGGTCAATGGAATGACTTACCTAAGATTAACATAATGCGCCTTGAACGACCCACTTACATCTTCACGATTGAAGTAGTCATAGACGACAAACCTTGGTATCACGATATCAAATGCTTCCTTTAGAAACAAGAGTACCCACCTGGTGTACTAAGAAAAGACAAAAAGACCCTCAGAAGGCTGGTTGGAAACTTCTTTCTGAGCGATGATACACTCTATAAGAGGAACTTTGACATGGTCTTGCTTCGATGCGTCGACAGACCAGAGGCAGACATGCTGATAAAAGAAATTCACGAAGAATCCTTTGGCACACATGCCAACGGGCATACAATGGCGAGAAAAATTTTGAGAGCAGGGTACTATTGGTTGACAATGGAATTCGACTGCTATAAGTACATGAGGAGGTGTCACAAGTGTCAGATATACTCCGACAAAATCCATGTACCGCCAACACATCTCAAAGTTCTCTCCTCCCCGTATCCTTTTTCCATATGGGGAATCGACATGATTGGCATGATTAAACCTAAGGCTTCAAACAGACATCGGTTCATCCTAGTGGCCATTGATTACTTCACCAAGTGGGTCGAAGCAGCGTCATACGCCAATGTAACCCGACAAGTGGTGGTCCGATTTATCAAAAAATAATATCATCTGCCGTTATGGTGTTCCGAGCCAGATCATTACTGATAATGGATCTAACTTGAACAATAAGATGATGAAAGAGTTATGCGCTGAGTTCAAGATCGAACACCATAACTCATCTCCCTACCGACCCAAGATGAACAGAGCGGTAGAAGCGGCTAACAAGAACATCAAGAAGATCGTTCAAAAGATGGTTGTAACCTACAAAAACTGGCACGAGATGCTACCCTTTGCTCTTCACGGTTATCGTACATCTGTCCGGACTTCAACAGGGGCAACCCCTTTCTCTCTAGTATATGGCATAGAAGCAGTGCTTCCCATAGAAGTAGAGATCCCATCAATCCGGGGATTGATGGAAGCTAAGCTTACAAAAGCTGAGTGGTGTCAAAGTCGACACGACGAACTGAACCTGATCGAAGAGAAGCGAATCACGACATTATGCCACGATCAGTTGTATCAGCAAAGAATGAAGAAGGTGTTCGACAAAAAGGTTTGACCTCGCGTCTTCAGAAAAGGAGACCTTGTGCTAAAAAAGATACAACCGTTTCTCACTGATTCTCGGGGTAAATGGACTCCGAATTATGATGGCCCCTATGTGGTCAAGAAAGCTTTCTCAGGCGGTGCCCGAAAGGGCGGTCCAGGCAAAAATAAGAGACATGATCAAAAATCATCCCGGTGGATTGGAAATCTCAAAGTACAATCCAGGCAAAAATTAGGGATAAAGGCAAGTAACTACGTCTGATCAGTTCAACTCCTCAGCAGTTACATCATCCGTCAGGAAAGTTCCGGTCAAGGTCATCTTCGACAGAAGCTCAGAATGCCCAGAATTCAAAGTTGGTAGAAGGATAGTGGTCGTTATGTTCCAACGTAGCCCTTTTTCCCTGTAAATTACCATTTTCTAGCTTTGTAAATACTCTATGGAATCACGCGTTTGGATGATTTCCATCCTATCAATAAAATTTGAGCCCTTGTGCTTTTATTTGCAATTCATATTTGTTTTAGCTTTACAGAATGATGTTTTTAACATGATCAACGATTCTTGAAACGAAACAAAGATGAATTTACTTGTTAAAATTGTTCTGCTCTTAAAAAAAAAATAAAGATGGCAAATTCTTTTGACTATTGAACATCGAAAGAAAATCGATTGCTTCTCCCAAAGGCGGTTAAGCTTCAAAGTGCAGAATCAAAGTACTCCTTCTAAACCAGTACACCTGAATGAAGGATCAGCTATGTCAGATGCGAATGCTCCACCTGACCTCTTCGGCAGAGTTCTTATCTCCTAAGCCCGACCAACGGTGTTCCCCACGAGGACTACTTCTCCTAAGCAAGGCAGAATTGCTATCTTGAACCAACGATATTTCTATACGCCCCGCGATGGCCGAGTATCCAGTCATGTTCATCTATTAGTCTGTATGCCGCGTTAGTTTTTTCAGCATATATATACATACATCATGCATTATTGATTTGCATTTATATTCATATTGCATCACTATCACTCCCGTCGGCCTTGTCCCCTAGTGGTAACAGTCCTCCCAATCGAGTTGTCAGTTCTTTCCTCATCAGGAAAGGTTGCGTCGGAACAATCTCTCTCCTCCAGTTTATTTCTGGATCAGAATTGGCCCTTGACCACTTTGATAACTTGAACCTCTGAAGAACCAGAGAACTTTCGACAAACATCACTCTTCGCCAGTGAAGATGATATCTCCGCTTTCCCAGATTAAGGAAAATCTCCAGAGAAAGCCTCTCAATCAGAGATTCGACAATGTAGCAGTTTTTCTCCGAAAAAATCCGTTGACGAAAAGGTCATCAGCACCTCAAAATTGGATCACATCATATGGCATTTCTCCGGGAAGATCCCGGGAAAAGTATGATGTAATATCCCCAAGCATGAAAGCAGTCTCTCAAGAGACTCGTTTTCCCCAATAGAGTCGACAAATGGCGTCTCCAAACAGAGAAGTTTATACACCTCTACAACTCAGACGGCTGGGTTCCCCAGCAAGCCTGACAGCAAAACTTTTTCTATCAAATGGCATCTCTCCAAGAAAATTCAGCGAGAAGTTTGAGGAAAATCGCTACGAATAGCGTCCCTTGTCAAAAAGTTTATTGACAAAAGAAACTTAGACCAGTTCCTTGGTAGGAAACCAGGATCGAGGGGAAGTTTATTTCAGAAACTTAGACCAGTTCTTTGGTAGGAAACCAGGATCGAGGGGAAGTTTATTTCAAAAACTGAGACCAGTTCTTTGGTAGGAACCCAAGAACGAGGGGAAGTTTATTTCAGAAACTTAGACCAGTTCTTTGGTAGGAAACCAGGATCGAGGGGAAGTTTATTTCAGAAACTGAGACCAGTTCCTTGGTAGGAAACCAGGATCGAGGGGAAGTTTATTTCAAAAACTTAGACCAGTTCCTTGGTAGGAAACCAGGATCGAGGGGAAGTTTACATTAGAAACTAAGACCAGTTCCTTGGTAGGAAACCAGGATCGAGGGGAAGTTTTTTTTTAACCTTTTCTAAGCATCATTGCTTAGCAAAAGAAGAAGGATGCGAAATCTGCCATTCCTAACCACCATCAAAATTTCGGGTATTCCGATATTTAATCCTCTTGCACCCCGAATGCCCGAATACCTTCGTCATTCACACCTTCGGGTCCAAGAAGATTAAACAGAGGCATCTGTCATACCCCAAATTTTGACCACTAAGATTTCCCATCATTGTGCAAATCATCATCACAATATGGATGGACCATCATGCCTCATTAGTCTCCCCAAAGATGGGTGAACACTCACTATAGTCAAAATTAGGGTTTCAAGCCCTCTCTGAGTTCTTAGACAAAGGATCAATCAAGAAATGACATGATCTTCAACTTGTCTAGCCTCTCAAATATCCACAAGGGATCAAGAGGGCTCCCACTTCAAGGATTAAGCATAAGGCTGCTCCCTTCTAGGTGGATCAAGCCTTAAGATCGTTAGTGTCACCAAATTAGGGTTTGGTCGACCAGGGCCTCCAGATGGAAATTCTCCTCTGGGTATGAGCCAATTCTTCAAGGCATAACCTATGATGCTCCAAGGGACATCATAAACCCAATCATCAAGTCAATTTAGCCTCTGGGGAAGCATTCATCAAAAATCAGGAATTAGGGTTTCTTGACCTAATTCACCCCTAAGTTGACTTTTGGGACCAATCATGAGCCAAGACCTCAAGAGATGATTTGAGGGTCTCTAATAAACTACATTGATCCATTTGCAACAATGGATTAATCCAAGAAGCTTGAGCAACAAGTCTCAATTTCATCAGTACCACAGTTAGGGTTTTGAGGAAAAAGTCAACTGTAGCTTTGACTTTTGACCAGGACATGCTCCCAAACCCTAGGACATGATTCAATATACCCTATAACACCTATGGAACATGTCCATCAAGTTTGGATTTCCTAAAGGATCGCACAGTTTGGAATTCATCTGATAAAAAGTCAACTGTGCACAAAAGTCAACTTTGACTTTTTGAGATTTTACACAAAAATGGTTTTTTAACCCTAAAATGATGTTAATGTATGATTAGAATCATCATTCATCAAGAAAAATCAAGAAAAGTGGGATAACTTGTAAAAGGGGTAACCATAAAAACTTAGAAAATTTTCTAAGTTATGAACAAAGTGGCAAGGGTACCAACTTTGGAGGATCATAACTCCTAAATCACAAAGCCATTTTTCCCCATCCAAAGCTTGATTTGTAGATCTCATTACCCTCTACAAAAGCTTAAAACCGACCCCCCTCCAAATTCCTCATGGATTTTGAGTTATGGAATGATCAAAATCACAAAAAGTGAAAATGTCACTTTTTTCCAACACTTAGTGAAATTTTCACTAAGTCAGAATCTGCCTTTACTTTTTTCCAAATGTAGGGGGATTTTTCACTTGGATTCAAAAGGTATAAAAACCAAATATGATCAAACAGTTGTTGTATCATATGAGGGCTTTCCAAAATGACCAAGAACATCACCAAATTCCACTTGAGCCATGAGATATGACAAGGGCAATATGCCTTGCTGAAAACTGCCAAGGCTAGGCAGAATTTTGCATTTTTGCTCGATTTGGAAAAATCAGATAATTCCAAGCCTTGTCATCACTTTGGACACATCTGAGGATCAAATCTAAAGGGGACAAACACTGAGCCAAGCCTCCAAAGTCCTTGGAACAAGAAGTAGCATGCCAAACCTATAATTGCCTAAAAGAGGGACAAGACTCCAATTTTGGATTTGAGCATTCAATGCATACACCAAGGTGGCATGGACTGAGCCATTTGCAACTGAATTCAGTCAAGACTTATCCAAGACCAAGGGAACCACAACACTGTGCCCTAACCTCTAGTCAATGGCTAGAGGAGACTTGGATTCCAAAGTGCAACCATTGGCCAAACCTCTGCCGCAGTTGCCATTCACTATTGATCCCAAAACAAACTTATTTTACTATAAATAGAGCTCATTTGTGCTCAGTTTGAGTACACCAAAGCCATCAAACAAACGCTTTCCTCAAAATCCCTTTCTTTAGGCAAAAATACCTTCTTTAGCAAGGTAACTCTGAGTTTTTTAGTTAGAGAGAATTTCCATCATAGCTCATGATCCTAACACCTCATAAACATCATATGTAGGTGATCCAAACTCACACAAGTGACCTGTAATCCTTAAATCACAAAGTCACCTCTCAAAACCTCAAAATAGGCTTTTTGTGCATTTTTCAAGCCATGTCTTGAATCAGTCACTTTCCAAACTAGATAAAACCTCAAACACACTCCAAATAACATCCTTGAACTGTCCCAAATGGTTCCCCCCATCTGGAACACCATTTGAGGGAGTTGCTATTTTGGCCATTTTAACCCCTTTTGCAAGAAAGGGCCAGTTTGTGTTTTTGCAGGTTCCAGCTGATTCCAATCATCCTAAAAGCTTCTAAGGGATCATTTGAGAATGTCCAAAGCATCAAACCATTTCTGGAACAAGAGGCTTGACAGATTGCACAAAAACTCCAAAAAGCTCAAAAAGAGGTAAGCCTCATGACTTGAACTTTCCAAAATATGCATTGCTTTGAAGTCCACTGATCATACACACCTCATACATGTTGTATATGTTGTGTTTGAACCAATTCATCATGTAATTCATGCCTGTATCAAAGTGTAGCATAGAAAATGCAATTATAGGCCTTTTTCAAAACCACTATCGGGTTTTGGGGAGGGAGTATGATCTGAAAAAAAATACCACCACCATTGGATTCCTTGTGAAATTCTAGGCCAGATGCATATAAATTTTGTCCCCAAACATGGAGAAATGAGAAAGTTATGACCTTCACGTTTCTGAGCCAAAACTTGCCTTGCCTTGCCTTGGCCAGGCCTAGAAAACAAGGCATGCCTTGTATATTTGTGGTTTCACTTCAAGCAATGGATGTATCACCACCCCAGTGGTAAGGCGCGCGCCCTATAACCTTGAGGTCGTGGGTTCAAATCCCACCCATGCCATTATGTGTTTTCTCACATTTTTGCTTTTTTTTTCCAATATTTTATGTTTTATTAATTAATTGGAAAATTAAGAACTCTTTCAATTTTAATTATTTTTGATTGGTTCTTTTTGCAAAAAATCACAAAAATATTGAAATATTTTATACCACACAAAAATTAAGTTTATATTATTTATTTAATATAATTAGTATTTTTGTAAATAAATTCCTTTTTAATGTTTTTAAACATTTAAAAAGTGAATATTTACTTTGAAAATCAAAACCAAGTGAGTTTTAATTAACCTTATGATTAATCCCTCATTTTTCAAACCTTAAACAAAAATCACAAATGGTTTATTCAAACTTATTTGGTATTTTATTTGATTTTCTTTAAATATTTACTTTTAAAGAATAACAAATTAGGGTTTCTTTGATTTTCACCCTCATCAAACAATTTCAAACACTTTTGGGCCTCTAATAGAGTGTAAGACCCAATCCCCTTTTAACCAAATCAATTTTGGGCCTCAGATATTGTATAAGTCCCTCTGGGTTAAAAGAAAATCTTGGCGCGATCGCCAGTTCAAAAATCAAAACCTTGGGCCTCTCCTCGAGCTATAAGACCCATTCAAAATCTTTCTGGCCTCTAATAGAGTGTAAGACCCAATCCTTTGTAAATACAAACCTAGTGTGGGCCTCACTTATTGTATAAGTCCCGTTGTATTTCAAAAAGTTCGACGCGATCATCGTCCATTGAAAAATAACCCTTGGGCCTCTCCTCGAGCTATAAGACCCATTCAAAATCTTTTGGGCCTCTATTAGAGTGTAAGACCCAACCCCCTTTGAAAACCAAACCATTTTGGGCCTCAATGCATTGTATAAGACCCACCGCATTTTCAAAAATCTCGGCGCGATCGCCATTTCAGACAAATGACCCTGGGCCTCTCCTTGAGCTGTAAGCCCCACCACTTGTACAAAAATAAATCTTTGGGCCTCTTGAGAGAGTGAAAACCCCATCCCCTTGTATAGAAAAACTGTTTGGGTCTCAGTCTCTTGTATAAGTCCCTGTACAAAATGACAGTGCGATCACTGATAAAACCCTGGGCCTCTCCTTGAGCTGTAAGCCCCAATTTTCCTTTAAAAATCAATTTCTCCTTTAATTTTGAATATACTGTTGTTTTCAATCTTTCTTTGTTGAACAACTAACTAAACAACATGGAAGCTCTACAACCGAGTAAGTATTTATACGCTTTTATTTACCGCTTTCATATACATATAACTGTATTGTGGGGCTGTTTCACTGTAAGTCTTCTTTCATAAACTCATATCAACTGTGTAATACTAGTATAGTATTTAGAATTTCCCCGGAAACTACATCTAGCACTAAGCCTTGTTGGTCACTCTTAAATAGACTAAACTAGATCCACATAGGATTACCAGGTACAGTCTTCCCTCCTCTTGGGGTTAAACAATATGGAGATGTGAAAGGCAGATTCTTTTTGAACCCTTTCTTAGAATGTCACCTTTAGAAGTTGTCAAAGAAACTCTACTCCCCAGAGATGATCTTTTCTCCGTGAATGGCATCTCTTGAGTTTCTTCCAATTCTCGAACTTTCCTGGCTTGATCTATTCTCTGTGAATAGCCAGTCTTGAATTTCTCGGGGTTTGGGGACCCACAGGCTTCCTAAAAGCATCCCCGCCTCCTCTTGGGCGTTGTACAAGGACCCTACGGCTTCTTAGAAGAATTCACAGCCTCCTCTTAGGCTTTGTATAAGGATTCTTCCTTCGAGAAGATATCCTCCTCTTGGGCTTCGTACAAATTGTCCCTCGGCTTCTTAAAAATTTCCAGCCTCCTCTTGGGCTTCGTACAAATTGTCCCGACGACCTCCTAGAGGTATAGGAACAAAAATTAGTCATCTTAATAGAACAGTCTTTCAAAGAGTCTAGATCTTTCTACCGTGAACGTACTACTACTGTTTCTTTAAGTATAGTACAAAAGATAAAACTCTAGACTTGGACAGTCTAATCTCCTTGAGTCTCGAAGACATTCTCAAGTAAGGAAACACCCGTAGACTTGGACAGTCTCAAATACCCTTTAGATTTCCCATTTCCTTAAAGAGCAGGAAATAACCTTGATCCTCTGATCAATCCCAAAGCATAGCCTTACCTTTAATCAGTCTCTTTATAAGAACTGATTTTCTCTTTTAACCCACATACTGGACCTGTCACTCAACTGAAACATCCATCCTTTAGCCTCCATCTCGGGCTTCGTACGAGATACAAAATCACTCTCTTGTTGAGTATAAAAATACTTTCTTATTGAGTCGATCACCTTTAGCCTCCATCTCGGGCTTCATATGAGATACAAAAAGACTCTCTTGTTGAGTCAATAATCCTTTTAGCCTCCATCTCGGGCTTCGCACGAGATACAAAAACACTCTCTTGTTGAGTATAATAGACTTTCTTGTTGAGTCAACCTTTAGCCTCCGTCTTGGGCTTCGTACAAGACACATCTAAAAGTACTCTCTTGTTGAGTCAAGCCTTTTAGCCTCTCTCTCGGGCTTCGTACGAGACACACAAAAGCACCCTCTTATTGGGTCAATAGCCTCCTCTTAGGCTTCATATAAGAAAAACCCCGGTTGAGTCAATCAACCCGTTAGCATCAAAACTGTGCCTCGTTCACAGGATACAAACATCAACAACTCCTTTCATCTAATCGCTGTAAGCGACAAGCCTCTGGATTATTTACATCCACGCCACTGTCCCTATTTTAGCATGAGAAATTCCTAAGGAAAGATGGCATTGCTCTACACTGAGTTAAAGTCTTCTCCTTCAGGTTAAAACCCCCTATAAAGGAAATTATGGCATTGCTAGGATTCGCATATCCCGGTTAAAATAATCCTCCTTTATAGTCAGTCACCCAACAATTGTGACAAACTGAACCCCTTTAGAGATGACAAATTCTCTCTAAAGACAACAACTTTTTATCTTCACATCTTGGGCTTTGAACAAGATACAAACCACCTTTAGCTTCACGTCTTGGGCTTTGAACAAGAATCCAAAACACCATTTCCTCCCATAGAATAGGAGGAACTACGATCGCTCTGATTTCCCTGTTTCGGTAAATGGGAATACGTAGGCATAAGATTGCAAGAAAAATCTTAGCGAGCACACTAATCCAAAAACCCAAATCCCCTACCTTCACATATCAATCGAAAAGCATCAATCTTAAACTCCCACCAATCGCCCAGGCACTATTTAAACAAAATAACTTAAGAGAGACCCACAATCTTAATAGCATCTGTAAACCAACAGTCATCTGTTTAAACTCAGTATGCAAGCAAGGTTAATTGGAGACATCTATTTCCCTTCCTTCATCAGCTTCAATAGGATAAAAAATGAATCGAACTGTAGTACCCCAAAAGCGATAAGTGCTTCACAACCACGTCCAAAAATTCGCGCTACACTTCCCTTTCCCGAAGTTTGTAACCTTCAGGAGTTGCTGTCATGCCCCTTGCATCTTCGCTTTCCCGAAGTTTGTAACCTTCAAGCCCAGCGGTTCGTGCTGCAGTTTCCGGATCTTCCATGATCGGCGGAATATATCCTTCTGGGATATAGTTGAGTGACATGCCCCAGGGACGGTCTTTTGGCATGTTATACCGAGGATCAGACTTTTCCAATATGGGCGTCGGTGTGATCTCTGAGATCACAGTTCTTTGTTGTTGCATCTGGGCTGTTGCCAGAGATTGCATGTCATTGTGAAGTTTCCTCAGATCTTCTTTCAGAGTGTCGATTTCTTCTCTCAACCCTCTGTTTTCTTCCTCGAGATCATCCATTTTCTTTTGTCGATTAGCCCGAGTATTGTACGAATGAGACAGTTTGAATCTAGAATCGAGACACAAATGTGAGATTCGTAGGGAAGAAGAATGCGTTATGGGCGAATGATGAATGATATGCAATGATTATATTAATTAAAATTTTGTAATTTAATCAAAAGAAACTTTGACAATTGGATTGCAAATATCATACAGTGGGGGAAACCCCGTTTTATTGAATTCAAAGATTGCGGAAATGGAAATACAGTAATTTACAAAGTGCTGTAAAAGGAAATGTCTAAACTAATGGATCTTGAGTCCTCTCTGAGGAGAGCTCAGGTGCTGGTTCTGGTATTTTCCTTTTCTTTGACCGGGGCTCTTGAGCTGTTGTCGGGTTGTCATTCCTTTGCCAAGTGAAAGGAGCGTGCAAATTCCTTTGGTCTTCTTGATTTTCTACAGCGTGTTGCTCTAAAATCTCAATTAGAGTATCTTTATCTTTTAACAATTGTTGTATTTTGTTACACTCCATGTTGAGAATACGATATTTGTTCCTCCAAGTCCTCTTCTCCTGTTGAACTTTGGCGAGAGTAACCTGAAGTTTTTCCATATCAGACATAAATAAAGGACAAATTCCCTTAATGGAAGAAATTCTTGACGAGGGTAAGGCATCCTCAGTTTGAGAGCTCTAGTTTGTACCCAGCGGAGATAAGGCTCCATAGAGATACAGTCTGGTTTCCCTAGAGACTCTCTTCCTTTCTTATGAACATGTTTCCAAGCATGCACTATTTCTGTCTTTAGTGCCCTGTCGTTTTCTCCTTCCTTGGAGAAAAGACCTTACAGATGAGCATTACGCAGGACATGCCTCATCGGGTATCCGAATTGACGACGAACTAAAACTAGATGATAATTGATTCCTCCTTTAATTCCTATGAGGGGTACATTAGGGAAGTTTCCACAACGGTCAATGAACCTGATCCCGTCATAAATTCGATTGTACCAATCAATGTCAGAGTTGGTAAGAGACATGATTCTCTGCGACCAACGTAAAGTATTCTTTTGATCCCAAAAAGCAGCAGACTTGGGTAAATGGGAAGTGAACTATTTGTATAGCAAGGGTACACAACATGTGATCATTCCTCCATTGTACAAATTCCTTAAGTGTATAGAATAATAGGCATCTGCGAGCAAGGTTGGTACGGGGTTTCCAATCAAAAAAATCTTAATGGCATTAATATCAACGAAGCTATCAATGTTGGGAAACAGAAATAACCCGTAGGAGAGTAAGACAAAGATGCTTTCGAAAGCAGACACATTCCCTATACTAGCAAAGTACAGGGCTTTCTTTATCAAAAACTTGGCTGGCAAACCTTGGATTCCACCCTTAGTGGTCATGTGAGTCCTGACTTCTGACCCGTCCAAATAAATTGCTCTTGCAATGGTTTAAACTTTTGGAATTTCTTCCAGTCCAGAAAAGGGAGCTTGGTCAGTGATAGGTAAATCAGTCAGGTGAGAGTACTCCTCAAGTGTTGGTGCTAGTTGATAATCCAGGAATGTGAAACAATGATAAACTGGATCATAGAACTGAATGAGTGTGGACATGATTCCTTCAATTACATGGACCCTTAACAGAGACAGCAACCCTCCGTACTTAGCTCTAAAAGCATCAGGGTTGGTGATCATCCTCGCCAATCCTCTAGTTTTGGAACCTTGAAGGTATACTTGTGAGTCCTTCTTCTACCGAAATCCATAACGCAATCTTTCTCTCTGATATTTGCAATCATTGTCTTAGTTTAATTTGAAAAAGAGAGACTAGAAGAGAAAATTTTCTTTGTTTAAAGTTTTTTAATGAATGCATGAATGCAGCACACAAAAACATAGAAAAAACATGGGGTCAAAGGTTCGGTGTCATGAAGTCAAGACTCTACCCATCCCCAAAGGTTATACTGGTGATTTTTTATACTTGTCCGCAAAATCATTGACCCCTCTTGGGATAACAACAGCAGGCTGGAATCACCCGAGCGAGCTGATGTATCTTAGATTAATCTCAAATAAAGGTAGTATTGTGTGACAACTATTTCTGATAGCTTCCGCACTACAAAATAGTAACATGGTTTCAGTCTACTAAAATCCTCAGCTTCTCAGATAACCCAATCGAACAATCTGCTTTCAACAACCAAAGTCGTATAGGCATTGAATCCGCAAAGGGTATCTCCACTGATTCGATGGTCTACCGGGACCTCTTATTTGGGAGTCACTCCCTGTAAGATTACCCGTCTCGTGCCATCACATATCTTAGGTGTATACTCAATCTTTCCAGATGCGACATCACCCGCAGTCCCATTAGCAGAAAAATAAACACGGGTATCAAGTAGGAAGAGCAATATATATATATATATATAGTCATTCCTAAAGCTAACATCCTAGACCTCTTAGGAGCTATAATAATCCTAGTCCTAAACAATAAAATGAATCCCCAGCAGAGTAGCCATTTTTCTGTTGGAAAATGGGGACGATGCCCCAAGGATCATTCTAAGGAGTCCCCAACTGAGTCGCCATTTTTCTGTAGCGAGCGATTTTTGTCGGTGACGCGACCACCTTATCGCTGGAGTTTGGGTTTTCCTCCTCGAGGAGAAAGGGGTGCTACTTTCTGATTTCTTATTTATCCCATGAAGCTGGAAGGGAAAGGCTAACTGAGCAAATGCTTAAAGAGATTGGGGGGTCCGGGGTCAGGTTATACAATGGGTAGTTGTCAGTTACCCATCCTATATGTGGTTATCCACAGGATATTAGCTTTAGGTTTTTCTTTGTACTTGATGGTGTTTATCTGTTAATGGGTTTGGGAAATTTCTTGGGAAAGTATGAGAGTGAGTTTTTTGTTGATGTTTTTGGGAAGGTGCTGGACCTAAGTTTTGATTGATGTACGTAGGTATTGGACCTAGAGTTTTTTATTAGTATGCTCGCTAAGATTTCACAATCTTATGCCTACGTATTCCCGTTTAAACGAAACAGGGAAATTAGAGAAATCGTAGTTCCTCCTATTCTAAGGGAGGAAAAAGATGTTTTGGTGTCTCGTTCAAAGCCCAAGACAGAGGCTAAAGGGAGTATTTGTGTCTTGTTCAAAGCCCAAGATTGAAGCTAAAAGGTTGACTGAAAGAGAATTTGTCATCTCTAAAGAGGGATTATTGATTTTTGGGTGCCTTGATCAAAGCCCTAGGTTGAAGCTAAGAGGTTGATTGACTCCACTGGGGAAGTCCTTATACAAAGCCTAAGTGGAGGCTGTACGAGACCGACTCAACAAGAGAGTGGATACATTGGTGTCTTATACAAAGCCCAAGACAGAGGCTAAAAGAGACTGACTCTTTGGAGAATATCATTATATGAAGCCTAAGAGGAGGCTAAATCCGTTGGGGAGGTATTTATCTGTCTTGTATAAAGCCCAAGATTGAGGCGAAAAGGGTTTGACTCAACAAGAGAGTGCTTTTATCTGTCTCGTACGAAGCCCGAGATTGAGGCTAAAAAGGTTTGACTCAACAAGAGAGTTCTTTTATCTGTCTCGTACGAAGCCCGAGATTGAGGCTAAAAAGATTTGACTCAACAAGAGAGTACAAAAAGGTGATGGACTCAACAAGAGAGTCTATGAGAGTGGTTGACTCAACAAGAGAGTCTGAAAAGTAACCGACTCAACAAGAGAGTCTGAAAAGTAGTTAACTCAACACGAGAGTCTGAAAAGGTGATTGACTCAATGAGAGTCTGAAAAGTTTAGCTTCGCTGGGGAGAATCATTGTACAAAGCCCAAGTGGAGGCTGACTATGCTGAGGAAAGATAATTATACAAAGCCTAAGAGGAGGCTAACTTATGCCGGGCATTATTGAGATCCCGAGGCAGGTCCAAGTGGGGAATCAACTCTTGCAGAGGATTACAGAAGAGCTGAGGTATCAGATGCCTTGAGGTTCTGATTTGGGATAGTGTTATATGAGTAATAGACTGACCCTGGCTGGGGGATGAGAGAGACGGGGTTTTAGAACCCACAAGTTTTAACTCTGCTGGAGATTAATCCAGAATCCGGGGTTTCTTCCTATGTTTGTAGGGAACTTGAGAATGTCTTTGAGACTCAAGGGGATTTAGACTATCCAAGTTTATTAGTGTGGTCTATCTTTGTACAATGCCCAAGAGGGGGCCGACTCGTTTAAAGGATGAGTATCAACCCTAAAATTGGTCTGAGGGCTTTGGTGACTCCTTTTAGAAAGACAGCTCTAGCAAAGGATGACTAATTTCTGTCCTATACCTCTAAGAGGTCGTGAGGGTCCTTGTACGAAGCCCAAGAGAAGGCATGAGAACTTTTAAGAAGACGAAGGGTCCTTGTACAAAGCCCAAGAGGAGGCGGAGATGCTTTTAGGAAGCCTGTGGGTCCCCAAACCAAGAAAAGTTCAAGAAATTCAATTCACAGAGAAGAGATCATTCCAGGAAAGTTCGAGTATTTGGAAGAAACTCAAGAGATGCTATTCAAGGAGAACAGATCAACTCCGGGGAGTAGAATTTCTTTGACAATTTCTAAGGGTGACAGTCTGAGAAAAGGTTCATCAAGAATACTGCCTTTCTCTTTGTTCCATATTGATTAACCCCAAGAGAAGGAAAGACTGTATCTGGAAATCCTATAGGGATCTACTTTTGACTGTATTTAAGAGTGACCAACATGGCTTTACCTAGTTCTAGACCTAGTTGCCGGGGAAAACTCTAAATAACTATACTAGTATATATACACTTGATATATGACAAGTATTTAAAGGAGTATGAAAGAAGACTAACCATGCGCAGCTTCCCACAATACAGTTATATATATTAAAGCGAGTAAATGAAAGCAGATAAAACTTACAGGTGAGCAAGCTTCCATGCTGTTTTGTTAGTTGTTCAAAGAAATTAAAGAAAGTTTTGCTAACAACTGTATACTTGAATCTAAATCAAAAGGGAAATTGTTTTGAAAAGATTGTACTGGGACTTATACAACATCTGAGGCCCAAAAGATTTTCTGTACAAAGGTATGGGTCTTACAACTCAAGGAGAGGCCCAAAGATTATTTTGAAAAAGAAAGATGGGACTTACAACACGAGGGTTGGCCCAGATGGTTTGTTTGAAAACGGCGATCGCGCCGAGGTTTTTTGAAAACACAGTGGGTCTTATACAATGTCTGAGGCCCAGCAAGGTATCTTATTTACAAGGAATGGGTCTTACACTCTATTAGAGGCTCAAAAGTGTTTTTGTACAAGTGATGGGGCTTACAACTCAAGGAGAGGCCCAGGTGATTTTAAACTGGCGATCGCACCGAGATTTTTTATCGTGTCGGGAGTTATACAATATCTGAGGCCCAAAATGGTTTTGGTTAAAGGGGATTGGGTCTTACACTCTATTAGAGGCCCATGAGTATTTGAAAAAGATTTGTGAGGGTGAAAATCAAAGAAACCCTAATTTCATCATTTTTAAAAGTAAATTCTTAAAGAAAATCAATAAATAATGATAAAATACCAAATAAGCTTGAATAAACAACTTGTTATTTTTGGTTAAGATTTGAAAAATGATGTTTTAATCACAAGATGAATTAAAACTCATATGGTTTTGGTTTTCAACATAAAAATCCACTTTTAAAAGTGTTTAAAACAATTAAAAATGAATTTATTTACAAAAACACCAACTATATTAAATAATTAATATAAATCTGATTTTTTTTGTGGAATAAAATATTTCAACATTTTTTGTGATTTTTTGCAAAAAGAACCAATAAAAAATCATTAAAATCGAGAGAGTTATTAATTTTTCAAATTATTAAAAATAACATGAAAAGTAAAATAAAAATGGAATAAGTGATAAAAAAAGAGGTCTGGGACGAGGGGGATTCGAACCCCAGACCTTCCACTCGCTCAATACACACAAACCAGCTGATCAACCACTGGGGCGCAATGCCAATTCAAGTATAGTATGGCAAATGAAAAATATAAGGCAAACTTGGTTTGAAAACCTGAAGAATGGCGCCATGGCCATCTTCTTCCTCGAGCTCGTGCAAGAAGCACCCTATCTCACTCGTCTCTCAACCATTTGACATGATTCAAACACCAAATTCATGCGTTTTCTAACAAGGAACATGATGGCAATATTTGATTTCATTTATTTTTAGTGTGCAGGGAGTTACATTAACATGAATGTATGAACCCTAACTTTGCAAAAGCAATCTTGAAAACATGTTTGTGAGTGCTATGGTCAAATTTTTAAAGATGAAACACTTAAAACATGATAATAAACATTTGGCAAAAGTATCATGCGAGGAAATATGCATGGATCATGTTATGAGAGTTTGAGGCTTACCTTGCTGCAAGAAGAATTAAAACTCTGCATAAAGTGTGTTCCAGAAGTAATTTAATGACCTCTACAACTTCAATGGATGTTGTTGAGTGGATTGCAAGCCTTGGAACTTTTTGAAACTCCTTAGATCAGATCATGGTATCCCAACTGCATAATGACTAGGTTGAAGAGTGAAATTTTGATGGAGGTGTTTCAGAAGTGGTTTAGGTGTTTGGACAACTTCTATACATCATATGTGATGTGTTAGAAGTGATGGTTTGAGTTGCTTGGCTCTGCAACTCAAAACCCGATAGCACTTGCTCACAAACAAAGAAATTTAGCACTTAAGGAGAGAATGAGAGAAAGCAATGTTGTAGGCTGCTTTGGTGTACTCTGAATGATCAGTTAGGACCTCTATTTATAGTGGATCAACTCTTGTCTTGGAGGAATAGTGAATGGCTG
Source organism: Lathyrus tuberosus (assembly GCA_022829125.1). NCBI lineage: Eukaryota > Viridiplantae > Streptophyta > Magnoliopsida > Fabales > Fabaceae > Lathyrus > Lathyrus tuberosus. The sequence continues at coordinate 3,871,766 of JALAZF010000179.1, forward strand.
CTGGATCAAATCACATTCAATGGCTTTGGCTTTGGTGGCATTTCTTCTCATGTAAGGCAAACTAGCCTCTCCCAAGAGCAGGGCTATATCTTGACCAAGTCCACATTCTTCAGATCTTTTAATTGTTTTTTAAGTGAGCATCTTGACTGAGTAGAGTGGCTTTGTTGAAACTGCACTATTTCACATAAATGCCTTTGAATTCAAGGCATATGTGCCAAAATGCATTAACCTCAAGTTGGAAGATCCCTTGGCTTTTTGACTCAGCTTTGTAGGTTGGATTAGATGGATGAGGATCAAATTGGATGAATGTGGCATAAGGATCAATTGTCTTGACTCAGAAATCGTGTAAGGCAAGAAAACATGCAACTGATTTTTCCAAAACAGTTGCAACAGCATGACTTTGAGCTGCTATATCTCTTGATTTCCATGGAGTTTTTTCATGCTGGTGGACCCTTTGAATTTCTAGAAATATGCATAACAACTTTGGTGTTTACATCTTGAATTGATTCAGCCTAAAACTATGTGAAACAACCCTCCAAGTTTTGGTGTTTCACTTGAAATCTGCCTTGGGCAGAATTTTTCTAAGTGTTGGAAAAAGATGCATTTTCATGTTTTTAGTGATTTTGATCCAATCATAACTTGAAATCTATGAGGAATTGGAATGAGATGTAGTTGACACTTTTAAAGTATGCCATGAGAGCTACAAATCCATCTTTGGACCATCCAAAATGGTTGCTTGGATCTCAAGTTATGATCCTTAAAAGTTGGTACCCTAGCCATTTCGTTTCATAACTTAGAAAAATCCTAAGTTTTTTATGGTTACCCCTTTTACAAGTTAACTCACTTTCTTTGATTTTTCTTGATGAATGATGATTCCAATCACACATTAACATCATTTTAGGGTTAAGGAACCTTGGTTGACCAAAAAATCAAAAAGTCAAACTTTGACTTTTGTACAGTTGACTTTTTTAGCAGATGAAATCCAAACTGTGCGATCCTTTGTGAAATCAAGTCCTTGACCTAAATCAAACCTAATGGATGGACTCCATAGGTGATATAGGGTGTATTGAATCATGTCCTAAGGTTTGGGAGCATGTCTTGGTCAAAAGTCAAAGGTACAGTTGACTTTTCCTTCAAAACCCTAATTGTGGTTCAGATGAAATTGAAACTTGTGAATCAAGCTTCTTGGATAAATCCATTGTTGAAAATGGATCAATATTGTGTATTGGAGACCCTAAAATCATTCCTTGAGGTCTTGGCTCATGTTTTGTCCCAAAAGTCAACTTAGGGGTGAATTAGGTCAAGAAACCCTAATTCCTGATTTTTTGTGAATGCATCCCCTGAGGCTAAATTGACTTGATGATTGGGTTCATGAGGTCCCATGGAGTATCTTAGGTTGTGTTTTGAAGCATTGGCTCACGCCTAGAGGAAAATTTCCATCTGGAGGCCCCGGTCGACCAAAACCCTAATTTGGTGACATTGGCGATCTTGAGGCTTAATCCACTTGGAAGGTAGCAACTTTGTGCTTGGTTCTTGATGTGGGAGTCCTCTTGATCCTTTATGGATGTTTGAGAAGTTAGAGAAGTTGAAGATCATGTCATTCCTTGATTGATCCTTTGTCTAAGTGCTCAGAGAGGGCTTGAAACCCTAATTCTTGTTTGTGGTAAATGCTCACCCATCTTTGGGGAGACTGATGAGGCATGATGATACATCCATATTGTGGTGATGATTTGCACAATGATGGGAAATCTTGGTGGTCAAAATTTGGGGTATGACAGATGCCCATATTTAATCTTCTTGGACCCGAAGGTGTGAATGGTAAAGGTATTCGGGCATTCGGGGTGCAAGATGATTAAATATCAGAATGCGCGAAATTTTGACGGTGGTTATGAATGGCAGTTTGCCCATCCATCTTCTTTTGCTAAGAAATGATGCTCAGAAAAGGTAAACTTCCCCTCGATCCTGGTCTTCAGCCAAGAAACTGGTCTTAGTTTTCTGATATAAACTTCCCCCCGATCCTGGTTTCCTACCAAGGAATTGGTCTCAGTTTCTGAAATAAACTTCCCCTCGATCCTAGTTTCCTACCAGGGAACTGGTCTCAGTTTCTGAAATAAACTTTCCCTCGATCCTGGTTTCCTACCAGGGAACTGGTCTCAATTTTTGAAATAAACTTCCCCTCGATCATTGTTTCGTACCAGGGAACTGGTCTCAGTTTCTGAAATAAACTTCCCCTCGATCCTGGTTTCCTACCAAGGAACTGGTCTTAGTTTCTTTTGTCAATAAAATTTCTTGATAAGGGACGCTATTTGTAGCGGTTTTCCTCAAACTTCTCGCCGAATTTTCCTAGGGAGATGCCATTTGATGGGAAAAATTTTGACGTCAGACTTGCTGGGGAACCCATTCATCTGAGTTGTAGAGGTGCACAAACTTCTCTGTTTGGAGATGCCATTTGTCGACTCTACTGGGGAAAACGAGTCTGTTGAGGGACTGCTTTCGGCTTGGGGATATTACATCATACTTTTCTTCGAGATCTTCTCGGAGAAATGCCATACAATGTACCCCAATTTTGAGATGCTGATGACTTTATTAACATTGACTCTATTGGATAGAAAAATCAATGTGTTGCTGAGAGTCTTTAGTTGTGAGGCTTTCTCTAGGGATTTTCCTTAATTCGGGAAAGCGAATATATCATCTTCAATGGAGAAGAGTGACATTCGTCGAACATTTTCTTGTCTTTCAGAGGTTCAAGTTATCAAAGTGGTCAAGGGCCAACTCCAATCCATAAATAAACTGGAGGAGAGAGATTGTTCAGACGCAACATTTCCTGACGAGGAAAGAATAGACAACTCGATTGAGAGGACTTCTATCACTAGGGGACAAGAGCGACTAGAGTGATAGGGATGCAATATGAATATGAATGTAAATCAATAATGCATGATGTATGTATGTATATACACTTTTCAATAAAGGTTGGCTTCAAAAAATTTCCTTCGCACACAACAAGCGGGTGTCGAAGATGTCTTTCAAGCCAAAATCCAATGATGGTTCACCGTGATCATTAAGTCAGGCAGTCAATTTCCTTCTCAAAAAAATCAATCAAAAGAAAAATCCCACTAAGTCAAAACCTATGAAGGAGACTTAGGTAAAAAACTGGGGCATCCCGCTGACTGTAAGTTTCAAAAGAAACAGTTCAGGCAAAAGTTAGGGATAACAAAAAGAGGAGATCTTTAAATCCTTACCATAAAAGTCCTCAATAAAAAAACAACCAAATATTATAAGGAAGCTGTGACTGCCATCTCAAGGGTCCCTTAACTTATGAACCATCATCGTCACTATCATCAGTATAATTCTCAACCTATGGGAACCTGAGCGCATAGTCTAATTTAACTGAGCGTAGTACTGAAGATCATCACAAAGATCGGGTGGGTGCAAATAAACTTGGAGCCTTTATCCTTTGTTTCTTAAAATGTGAATCAGACCACGTTACAACCATTAAAAGACCTAATTGAAGCAGGTTTATTTTGAAAGCATACTACAGGTAGGTTGCGTAAACTGACTCCAAAAAGATTTTTGCAAATCGGTATCACACCTTTTACTTTACCTTCCACTTTGAATGTCTTGAACCACCGTGTTTCTGACTAATGGCTCATTTACTTCGTATCTTTCCAAAAATGATTTTGATTTCAAATGTTGCATGATTTTTGCATTAAGATTAACATGTTTGAACGAATACTTTTGTTTACAAACTGTATTTCCTCTCAAGGAATTTTCAAACAGTCGAGAAACTTGGTCGGTGATCCTATCTCAGTCTTCCAATCTTGTCCTCTCCCCAAGAGTCGAGCTTTGTCGTTAACATCTGAATTACATTTGCATTTGATCATACATCATAGCAAAATTCATATACATATGCATAGCAAGAGTGTTTCATCCTCATTTGCATTCACCAGAGGTCGTGTTGCTGCCACGTCTTACCTTGTGGTCAAAGTCCAACTTACTTGGCACATACCAAACATATACTTGCATGTCCTATCTGGCATTCCACCAGATTTGACTTTCTCTATCCAATTGTTTTTCCGAACATGTCTTTTGTTCTGACGTGTTTCCAGAACCATCTTTGTGTTATCTGATGTATTTCCAAATATTCCTTTGCAATTTTGATGTCTTTCTAGAATTATTTTACTTTCTATCCGAGGTGTTACCATATGTGTTTGTCTCTCTGATGTATTTCCAGATTGAGTCTTCTTATCTGATGTATTTCCAGAACTCTCCTTTTATGTTATCTGATGTACTTTCAGATATTCCTTTGTGATTCTGATGTATTTCCAGATATTTCTCGGTAGTTCTGATGTCTTTCCAGATTTTTTTTTACCTTCTATTCAAGGTATTTTCGAATGTGTATGTCTCTCTGATGTATTTCCTGATCGAGTCTTACGTTCTGATGTCTTTCCAAAACCTATATGATGATTTTCCATATATTCCCTTTTGTTCTGATGTCTTTCCAGAACCTATCTAACGATTTTCCAGATCTTCCCTTTTGTTCTGATGTCTTTCCATAACCTATCTGATGTATTTCCAGATGTTTCCTTCGTGATTCTGATGCACTTCCAGAATTCATTATTTACTCCCCAGTGAATTTCCAGATATTCTCTTGCAATTCTGATGCATTTCCAGAATTTGTTTTTACTCTCCGATGAAATTTTGGAATACCTATTTCCCCTATCTGACGTATTTCCATATTGAGTCTTCTCTTCTGATGTTTTTCCCATAAACCCCTTCGTGTCAATCTGACATTTTTCTAGATATGACTTTGATTATCTGATGCTCTTTCGGATATGACTTTACCTATCTGATGTTCTTCTGGATATGACTTTGCTTATCTGATGTTCTTACAGACATGTCTTCAAAACGTTTTCCCGTACATTTAAAGTTTTTTTGAATGTTTCAGACGTAGTTTCAGAATCTTTGTTTTCATCTAATGATCTTCTAGATGTTTTCAATTTATTTCTGACTATGGTTAACAACTGCTGAATGTCTTTAAGTCTGTTTCCATTCTTCATCCAATGCTTTTTATGTATGTGTTCTGGAGTTTATTCAAAGTTATCATGAATATCTCTAATTTGTTCCAGAGTCCATTCGATGTTTTCCTGAATGTCTATGATGTTTTCATGTGTTCTGGAGTTCATTCAATGTTTTCCTGAATATCTCTAATGTTTTCATATGATTCCAGAGTTCATTTAATGTTTTCCTGAATATCTCTGATGTTTTCTTGAATGTCTCTGATGTTTGCTTCATTATCTCTAACGATTGGATATGTTCCAGAGTTCATTCAATGTTTTCCTGAATATCTCTGATGCTTACCTAAATATTTCTTATGTTTGATATATGTTCCAGAGTTCATTTAATGTTTTCCTGAATGTCTCTGATGTTTTCTCGTGTTCCAGAGTCCATTCAATGTTTTCCTGAATGTCTCTGATATTTTCCTGAGTATCTCAAAGGTTTGCTTGATTATCTCTGATATTTTCATATTTTCCAGAGTTCATTCAATGTTTTCCTGAATATCTCTGATGATTGCTTGAATGTCTCTAATGTTTGCTTGTGTTCCAGAGTTCATTCATTGTTTTCCTGAATGTCTTTGATGTTTTCTTGGTTGTCCCCAGTGTTTCTCGATTATCTCTGATGTCGTCTTATGTTCCAAAGTTTCATTCAATGTTCTCCTGAATGTCTTTGATGGTTGATACTGTTCTCTTCTAGTGTTTGTTCAATGCATTTTTGACAAAACCTCTGATGACTGTGACCCTTTCCCCCAGTAAAGTTGCTTTTGCTTTCTGGATGCTCCTGTTATTCCACAGTAAAGCTAAGTGTTTTCTTGGAATTTTTTTGTTGTTTCCTCATATTTGGTTTTATTCCACAACTAATGATTTTCTAGATGTTTCATATATGTTTTCCATAGTGTGGACTTTCTGCATTTGATGCCTTCCCGGATGTTTGTATCCCCGTTCAGAGTTTGTCTCTCTTTCTCCAAGTATTATTGGATACTGTTTGTCACCTTGACGTATTTCCATAATATCTTGTATTCCTTAGTTGTGTTTCTTTGAGATCTATTCCTTATTCCCCTGTGGTGTTCTCTTTATTCTCCATTCGGTTTTCCCAACATTGGTTTGTCTTCTGTGGTATCATTCCCCACAAAACCCAGAGTCTTGCATTCATATCATATAATAAGCATTTATAGTATCTTAGGGCCAAAAATTGCGCATGTTTGTATTTATGTCTCTCCGATCTTGTCGAGACGAATATTTCAATCTTCATATCTCAGGATTGAAGAAACTTAAATAGGGGCATCTGTCATACCCTAATTTTCCCCCCTAAGATCCCGCATCATTTTGCATCATCTGCATAGCCTATCATTCATTTTATTTTGTATAATGCCCAATTTATCAGTTGGAATAAACTTGTTGGATTTACAGTCGATTTGGTCAAAATAAAAGTCAATTGTGCATGAAATCAGTGGACGATAAGTTTCAAAATCAAGCTTACAAACGTCAGTCATATTAATCTATGTTTCACATAGTTTAATTTGGCGTGCTCATTTTAAATTTTCAATTGTTTTTTGGTCGCATTTTGATCAGTTTAAACATTTTAACCGTGGAAAACTTATTTCGAAATTTGACCAAACATTGTATTTTTTCGAGTAATTTATTTCGCGCTAATCATTTTGGTGTATTCATTTTATTTTTTCAAGCATTTCGATATCGGTCCAATTATTTGTTTTTTTTACTGTTTTTAGTTTGATTTTTTTAATTAATAATCTATGTTTAATTAATCAGTTTTTATTTTCGATTTTTTATTTTAAATAATTAATATTTCATCCCATTTTATTATTTTTCTTTTTAATATTTAAATTTAAAATTTGTTTTTATTTTATTTTAGCAAAACTTAATGTTTAAATTTTAAAAAGGAAAATTTGTTTTTACTATATTTTTATGTAAATTAGCTGGCACACCAACACAGTAGGTGCAGACGACCGCACTATTGACTTTTTCCTCTTCATTTTTTTTTACAGCGAAACACGATACACGCTGAAACATAAAAAAAAGCACAACACGTTGTTCTTGGGATGACACAATAAGTCTCTCTCTCTCTCACGTTGCATGGATGGATTCTCTCTTCACTGACCTCAACAACACACACACTTCATAAGGGATTTGTTGCTACTGCATACCATGAGGGCCCCACGGTTTTTTCTTCTTTATCATTCACATGCCATCATCACCATCACAAAAGTACTCGTCTTCATGAGCATCTTCGCGCAGACCCACACTAGCTCTCTCATTTTTGAATAAAAGAAAAAAAACAATAGTAGGAAGGAAACAAAAGAGCACACAAGAAACACCACAAGACACATCATAACCATCGACACTACCTTCTGCAACTATTCCACCTCCATTTTCGCTCCGTCTCACCCTTCAATAACCTGCACATCACCATAATCTTCTTCAAACAACGAAACCAACACATTTCATCAGTTATCTCTCTTCATCATTCTTTCCCCTCCGGCTTAGCTACATAAACATTACCTTCTTCATCATTTAAAAAGATCTTCCTAAAACATCATCAAACAAAAACCAACATAACCTCACACTAATAACTAACCTTTTCCTTCTTTCATTTTTTATCATCACATCACATTACAATAACATAAGAATGCTACATACAACTACCAATTTTTTTGAACATTATCAATACAAATCTCCCTCAGCCTGCATCACGTTTTGGAGACTACCCTCTCATTTTCCTCTAAAAAACAACAAGCCTCACGCAACATTTGAAAACATCATACCATCAACCATTATAACACCGCCGATGAAACCTCATAAACATAACTCTGCATCACCTTGCACAAACCACTGCTAGCTACAACACAAAGATACCTCCATACTCAATAACCCACCATGTTCACAAAGGCCATGTGTGATTCTCTCTTCACTTGACCCACCTTTTTCCTACGCACAAAACTACCTACACTTGAAAAAACTTCACTTTCCTCCATTACAATCATCATGTTCCATTAATATCTTCTCCTTCCATCAAAACCATACTCCTTCTACACGTCACGCATACATAAACTCCCTCTGATCACAAACCGTACGACCCACATATAGAGAAGAAGAGGAGAGCTTGGATCTTTTTTGGGTAATCTGTTTTTTCTTAATTTTTATATTCTTTTTTTATATTGTTTTTACTGTTATTATTTATTAGGATAAGTTTGGCTTTTTTTTATTATTTATTTTATTTTCCTAAGCCCATTAGATTTGCCTCTGACTAATAAGGTTGTTTTGCTTGCTCAAAAATATTCTTACTTGTTTAATTTAAGTGCTTTCATTTCCTTTTTATGATTATTGAATGTTTTGTTTAGTTTAGTTAATTTGTTATTTGTTTTGATTGTTACTTTTTGGTAATCATTTTGTTCTAATTATTTTCTCTTTGTTTTAATTTTTAATATTTAGAAAAATGCCTAAAAACTTTGTAATCTTTAAGCATTTTCATTTTATTTGATATTATAAAAAATGTAAGATTTTTTTTAATTATTAATTGATTTAAATATTTTTATTTAATATTGATTAATTAAATTATTAATTAATCTTATTACTTATTTATATTTAAATTGATTAATAATTCTCTTATTGCCCAATTTTATCTTGCGACTGTTTTGCTTCCATGTCTTGAGCTTATTCTCTCTGATTTAATCACGACATTTTTCCGTGCACCTTTGTCCATTGTTGATGTTTCACGATGCTTTACCGTGAATATTGTCGATTTTGTCTGTGGATGTTACATGATGCTCTGCCATGTACTGTTGTTGATTATATCTTTTAATTGCCATGATGTTTTACCATGCGTCTAAAGATTGTATATGTTGATTCTACTTGCTTAATTTACATGATGATTTTCCATGGATCTATTGCTTTCTTTTAACACTTGTGACCGAATCCAAGGGAATGGAATGTATGTTGACTTATTGTCATTGTGCACGTCCTTGTATGTTTGTTGCTTTATCTTGCCTATCTTTGTTTTTTTTTTCTTTGCCCATCCTTACCTTTAGCAAACAATTTTAGCTAAAACATAAATATAAATATTTCAAGAGGTTCCTGTAGAGTACTGCAGATACTTATGGAGCTAGTACCTTCCCTTAGTATAACCAACCCCCGTATCTTTGATCTCTCTTTACTTAGCTTTAGGGCTTGCTTTTTGCTTTGAATGTTTACTTAGGGTTTTTGTTCGATCTTTTCTCCCTTCCCTTGGAAAAATAAAAGTTCGGTGGTGATATCTTTATTTTGCGAGTCAAGTTAATCCAATAGCTTTGGTATCTGATTCTCACTGCAACAGCAACAAGTCAAGAAGAGGGGCTAGAAATCAAATGGATACAAAAAAGGAAGCGTGGACACGAGCTTTTGTAGGAGGAGAGGTGACAAAATCCATGAGAAAAGATCAATTTTTTCCTTCACTAGGTTCCTAGATTCTCATGGAGCCAAAGAGATGTACGATACATTCAAGGAATAAGGTGACATTGATGAAGTGGTGATTCCTGCTAGACGTGACAAAAATGGAAGGAGACATGGTTTTACAAGATTTTTCAATGTTGTTGATGAGAAGAGGTTGGCCGTGAGACTGGATAACATTTTCATTAACAATGTGAATCTTTTTGTCAACATACCAAGATTTCAAAGGGACTGACGTGAAAACAAAAAGCATGAAAAAGCCCAGAATGGAGATTACAGGAGAAATGCATTCAAAACCACCACCAATACAAGAAGGTTCATGGAACCACACAAATCATATGTGGATGTTTTGAATGATAGGAAAGCGGGTACCAGTAAAGGTGATCATGTGAATCAAAGACAACATTATGATAAGTTCAACAAGAAACCGACCTTTGCACACTTACAATTTAACACAAAGGAAGAAGATAATAGAAAATTCAACAAAGCTTATGTTGGAGCGTTGTTAACTCGGAAATGACATATAATATTTAGGAATTTTTTCATTTGGAGAGTTATTTTTCTATTAAGATCACACACATGGGTGCAAACCTATGCCTCATGGAGGAAATGGAAGAATGGGAGTTGAAGGCTTTGGTTGAGGATGCTAGTGATTGGTTGGCACAATGGTTCACAGAAGTTCGACGGTGGTCTTCCAACGATATTGATAATGAGAAATTAAGTTGGTTATCATGTTTTGGAATATAATACCATGCATGGCGTCTGATTTTTTTTTTGAATTACTTACTTGTTTGGTGGGCGTCGCAGTGAGAATTGGATATCAAGCTATTGATTAACTTGAATCATAAATCATAATTCACCACTGGTCTTTAATTTATCCAAGGGAAGGGAAAAAGAACGAATAAACCCAAAATATGCAATGCAATGCAAAGCAAAAGAAAATCTAAGGTTCGGGGGTTGGTTATACCTAGGGAAGATGTTAACATCCTAAGTATCTGTAGTACTCTACATAAACCTCTTGTTTTATTGTGTTATTTGCTAATTGTCAAATGTTTGCTAAGGGTAAAAAGGTAAGGAAAACCTAAGGTGTTATACTAAGTATGCTCGCCAAGACATCGCATCTCGTCCCTACGTATCCTGACGGGAATGGAATCAGAAAATTCGTAGTTCCCCTCAAAGGGTAAATAAAGTTTGTTGATTGGTTTTAGGAGAAAAGGCAAGTCGTCATCTTAAGGAGAATACTTGACTTAAACCACCACAAAGATGTGGAAGATGGACCTTTGCTTCACATTAGGAGAAGGGCTCCAACTCGGATTTAAAATCGAAGAGTATGCCACATACCTTTCCTAAGTGAAAAAGGAATCTACATTCTTCTCAACTATGTTATGGGGTAGGAGAATCACATCTCAGCTAGGGATGCCTTATGTCGAATTCTCTCATGGGAGAGAAAGGGGGACCTATTTGTAAGTTGTCTAATCACCCTAAGGGAAATTATCCTAAAGAAAACTATCCTAAGGGAAGCTATATGAGGTATTCAACTTAACAAGGGTATAGAAGCCACAAAGGGGGAAATGATAAATGTAAATGAGATGCAAGGTATATGACATAATTGTCAAACAAGAGTCTTTCCCTTGGACGCAGACACCTGCAATCATATTATAGATAAAATCATCAAGTATTAAAGTCATAGCCATGATTGAATATTCAACATATAAGATATGCAATATAATGTACAACTAACTTATGAAGCAAGGTAGTACACCGTATATATCATGAATCAAATATACATCACGTCAAGCACATATAAAAACTAAGAAAGCACAAACACATAAGGATATAAAAAGGCATGATATAAATCAAGACTAAGGTTTTTATGTTTTATTTTAAAAGAGTTAAAGACAACTGTCAATCTTAAATCAGTACAAATATTTTGATTAAAAAAGCAGTGTGATTACTAAAAAGATATGATAATTATAAGTACATGATTGAATTTTTAATAAAATAATTATAAAAATAAATTCTAAAATTGATTAATACTTAAAAGAGATACTTAATAAAATCAAGAACCAAATTTATTTTTATTTTATTTTTTTAATTATATATAAAAAACATGTTAAATTGAAACATTTAAAATTAATAACTAAATAACCTAAATAACTTGAAGTATATTTTTATTTAATTTTCATGAAAATGAAATTTTTTTATTATGTTTTATAATTAAAAGCAGAATAAGAAAAATAAATAAAAGCTAAAATAAAGGGGAAGTGAAGAAAAGAAAAAGACGTATGCAGGAAAGGAGGGTCCATCCTGGACCCCTGATTAAAGTTATCGCTACCGTCTTATCATATTGAGTCAACTGGGTGACTCAGATCAACGACCTGAGATGAGGGTACACGGCGAGGTGCGTGTACGTTCACGCGTAGGATCAAAATGGCAACATAAACAACAAAGGCCAAAAACGGACCTCATTTTTTTATCCCTCTCTCTCTCTCTGTCTCTCTCTACGTGACTCTCCCTCTCTCTATGATTTCAACCCTTAAACATCAGACACACAAAAATCATCACCAGAACCGGATCAACACGGTGGGGAGGAAGAACATTCGCGACGACGCGTATGAACATCGCGACGGCGCCGCCGCATACGTTTCCAGAATCTGATCAAACAAACTCACTTATCCTAATTCCTACCTCCTAAACACGAATCCGACTTCAGATTTCACTAAATCGTAATCCAACCCTCAAAATCCCAAATCAGAATAACCAAAAACCCTAACCCGTAAAAACCCTAAATTCAAGCAACTATCACCAGCAAATCAACAAGGGTTCACATCCAAACAAGCATAAAGTCCATAAATCAAGATAAATGAAGGGAAACAAGTGAGGTCATTACCTGAAGAAAGTAACTCCGACGACGACACCGGTATGTCTTTTCCTCTTCGCTCATTTTCCGTTCACGTTATCTTCTCCTCATTTGTGTATACAGTCGTGAGTCTGCTATGTGTTGTGGATTTCTTTTTTCGTTTACTGTTGTGTGTATGATTTTGTGGACTTGTGGTTTTTGATAATTTTCGTTCGTTCTGAATACCTCTTCCTTATATTTGAGGTAGCATTATATAGGCTAGATGGGATTGAATTCTTGATTCAGCAATTGATTGCACAAGATTGTTTGTTGATTGGTGTTTTGGGAATGAAATATAGCACTAATATGAACTTGATTTGTGTGATATTTTTGTCTCAGCCTTGCCATAAATGTGGTTAATGATGTTGATTGTTATCTTGATTCTATTTGGAAGTTTATCATGGATTTGATTGTGTTTTAAATCCTTCTATTTTCAACCTAGACTTGTTGGGATTGTGTTTGAAACTTGTTTTGGAAACATAACATACATATTGATTCTGACCTTATCCCATGCGATTGACTTGCCTTGAAAATGTGTGATTTTGTGATTCTGATTACTCAATGCTGGCCTCACATTAATGAACCAAGATTTGTTGTTCATTATTGATTGATGACTGTGATTTGTCATGACTATTTTTTATTTCTTCCCTTTGTGATTACTACTTACTTGCTCGTGTCCAATTATTACTGACTTTAGGATAGCATAAGTTTCTAATCACCATGTTTTCCTTTTTCCATGTGATGCTTTTTTGAGTGACTTAGCATAAGAAGGAATTGAGGTCTGGGTGATGGCACATGGAGCTATTCATGTAGTTGTTATTGCCTTTAATTGGTACGAAATGTCTTGATGCAACATGTCTTGCTAGTTGATCTTGTATGAGCTTTGGTTATGGATGAATCAGATTGGCATAATTATGAGTTGAAGACTTGCCCAATTTGACTTGGTTTCACACTTATACTGTTGTTCACTTTTTTGCACTAACTTTCTCATTTGTCTTTCATGTATGCTAATTTGAGGATTTACCTAAGACAAGGAAGGCTTGGAAACTTGGGTTTACGAAGCTTAATGAGGGTGTTTGGGTGAAGATGTACTTGGAGAAGTTAGATGAAGGTGTCATTGATGAGAGTTTGGATAAACCTGGTGATAGACTCAAAACTGTTTTGGAGAAGAGTTTAGAAGCAGCATAACAAGAACAAGGTTGTAACATCTTTATCTCTTAAACTTAGTTATTTATCCTGGCTCTAGGCATTTCCTTGTGTTTTGAACTGGCCCTGCTCATAACTTGTTATTTTATCTGCAACCATTATTGGTTTGTGATTCTTATGGGTTCATTGCCATTACTTAGAGTATATGTGAAATGTTTTGTGTCTACTTATTTGTAACAATCCTTTTAACCATTTTCCTCTTTTTTTTCATGTGCACTCATGGGGAGGATGATGCTTAGATTTAGGGTGGAAGTCCGAGGACCAATAATTAAGGTAATATTTTGCTCCTCCTCACACTCTAAGAATTTCTTGGCTTTGTGGTGTGTTCATGGTTGAAATTCTGGCAGCAGATATGAGATGTCGAGCGTGATGTTACGACACTTATATCTTAACCATAATGAACAAGGTAGAAAATGCAGAAAACAACAGTAAAGAACACAATCAATTGTTTACCCAGTTCGATGTAACAACCTACATCTGGGGGCATACCAAGCCAGGAAGGAAGTCCACTATTAGTAGTATCAATTCATAGACCCTACAGCCAACACACCAGTTGACGATCTACTCACTTAATAACTACCCAATGACCCTTCTACCTAAGTTCTCCCTAGATAAGAGACTCCATCTCTCTTCCAATCATCGCAACAATGTCTAGCAGACAACACCTCATCCACTGCATCAACAACTTGATTTCTAACAACTCTTCAATCACATAAAAGTAGAAGACACACTTTAAAGAAACACAATCATTATTGCTTAAAAGCTCATAGATGATTGACAAATACAACTCAACTAAACAGTCCAACTCTAAGTACAAAACAGTACCAGAGTGGCTCACAATTTCACACAAACCCTAATGATCTACATCTTGGACCCGTGCTTATTCTAGGTTACAAGCATTCTATTTATAACTTTTCCCAACTGGATTTGGGCTTCTAATCACAGCATATCAGCTGCTACAAACCTGCAAAAGATTCTCCTACAAAATAGGTCTTCAATCAAATCCTTCCTAATTTATCTCCATAATTAGAAAGTCATTACTCTTCAATATTCTTCTTGATTCTGACTTGAATCTTCCAGACCCATAAATCAGGTCCACAAAGGATACATAATATTTCCAGGATCTTATGTATCTTTTAAATCTTCACTTTTTAATTCAGCTGCAAGATCTTCTCCATAAGAATAGGAACAAATCTCCAAATATTTTCCTAAAAGGTCTCCAAGATCCTTTTTATGAAATCCAATTAAATCTGCACTTTGTTCCTAATTAATCTCCTTGACCTGTGTATAATGATGAGGTATATCCAAAAAGATCTCATCAGATCAAATCAAATCTGTCAAGAGATATACAATAGCAGCACCTGCTATAATAGACAATGATGTTGTGACATCTCCTTTGACATCTTGATTAACCATCACAGAGCAGCAGTACCTGTTGTACCAGATCAAGATGTTCTTTCATGATATTCCAAAGACAGCCACGTCACATCACCTTAAACATTCAGGTTCAGTGAAGTGCTCATGACATCTCTGTCACACCATTATAACTATGCACTCATACTAGGTAGGTGTAACACAACATGTCAAGACATCACACTTGACATTTAACTAATATGACAGAAACTGAACATAACCAGTTAGTGCAGAACAACATGTCAAGACATCCTACTTGACATTTCACAACCTGTAACTAATTTGTTATGGCAGATACACATACAACATGTTAAAACACCTTCAGTGACATAAGAGCTAACAAAAAGGTTTTAACAAAATTTAGCCAACATACATACTGCATAGCTGCAGAACTAACAAACTCCCCCTTTGGAAAATTTTGGCTAAAACCAACAATCAGAGATACCAGCATCAAAAGACAGTCACAGATTGTTAGTATAGTCACACACATATCAGCAACTTCACAACAACAGATCAACACTCAACTACATCTGCACACAATCACAACCTCACACAGTTAGTGGCAGAGGTACACAAATAAATGTTAGAACATCATATGGGGCATTAGATATCAGCACATCATGCAATTACACACTCTCCCCCTTTTTAGCCATATTTGACAAGGCAATAGCACACCAGAGCAATATCCATACAACCTTTGGATAACACAACCATCTCCCCCTCAAGGAAACAACCAAGGAACACTACTACTACTTACTTCTCCCCCTTTTTAGCCATAATATACTAAACCAAGCAATTATGCATCTAAGGACAATCAACCAAAAGCAAGCAAGTCAGTAGCAGAACACATCCAACTCAGAAGCTTGTACAATCTGAATGGAAAACACAAGACGCATCTTCATGTCTTCAAGAGCGCACCCTCTGTTCAACACACCTGCTGAACACATTCACCTACTGCTTGACCCTCAAGCAACCCATATACCATAACAGTACATAAATCAGATAGAAGCTTGTGTTCTCTGAGACAAAAACCATAACATTCTGAATAGAATGTTTTGTCAACAGATGTTAAGACATCAGTCTTGACACCATGAACAGAATCCAGCTGCACTAAGAAAAACACCACATTCCAAATAAAAACAGAATCTCCAAGATCCCCTTTAAGCCAAGGGACCAGAAACAACCAGAACAAAAACACATCATAACCCATCACATCACAAAAGATCACAAGAACACAAGAACAATATTCTCTCTCCCCAAGCTTTTCAACTGGCCTTAGCAAGGCCCTCCATCGATAATCACCCAACTCTCCAAAGGCAGTCATTCCCTATCATTCTCCTGTATGATAATTTGGAATACTCCTGATCAGTTGATGAGTATCTTCACCTTCAATCTTTCAAGCAATCAATACTTGATCTACTTCAGTCTTCTCTACATTCTCCATCCAAGGCAGACCTTCCACTTCATCATTCTCCCAAATGACTATGTAGACGCTCCTTAGGCATAATGTAGGCACCAAGCTCCTGAACCAGACCACAATCATCCTTCACCAAGGAAATCCAACCCAGATAATGTCCCAACACCAGTTAGAACATCTGCCATTACATCCACTAGTAGTTGTTGATACTAGTGAGGTCTTCAAAAATAGTAGTCATGCTTTGCCAGAACATACTACTAAAAACAAGATCAGAATCTCCACATTCTAATCCACATAGTCAGAAACACCTCTTCTGACACAAATGCTTGAGCATCCAACTCCAAGTGTACAATCTCAATCATCTTCCAAATATAACCATCAACAATCATGATGTTACCCATCACCATTCAAAGGACTCATTGCACATAGAAGAAGCTCCCAATAAAACAAAGCCAGAGCAGCTTATTCAGGTTAACATAAACACCTAAACACCATAGAGAGAAATAAACTAGCACACCCTCTCTGAAGCAAAGAGTTCAGACTGCAGACTTGCATACTCCCATCAGACAAATACTTAGCTCCCGTCAAAGTATTTATCATTAGTCAGATAAGACTACCTTCTCACACAAGGTAGGACATTTGGTCTGACATCCTTTTTCATACACATCAGGCCCTGCTGATTCTTCTTCATGATAAACCATCATGACAACCATTCACACCACAAAATCATTCCAGATTAGGTCAGTGTCTTGACCTTCCACTCTACCCTGAGCTGAACAAACTTCCTTGGCTGAGGAAGCAAAGAACTGAAATGATGTTTCAACATCA
The DNA here is from genome assembly GCA_022829125.1 of Lathyrus tuberosus. Taxonomy (NCBI): domain Eukaryota; kingdom Viridiplantae; phylum Streptophyta; class Magnoliopsida; order Fabales; family Fabaceae; genus Lathyrus; species Lathyrus tuberosus. The sequence continues at coordinate 3,889,026 of JALAZF010000179.1, forward strand.
GTTCCGACATCAGTCTAAATCACATTAAACATCTACTATGGCTTTTGAGACAGCAACCACAATAATCCATACATCTCTTGCAAGGGACACAAGAGGATCAACCATCAGTAGCTGACCAACCTTCAAAACCAGATCATACACACATGCAGGAACCTGCATACTCTACATCTCAAGAATCTTCTTCTCAAACTTCTAATGTTCAGACCTCCTGCCTGACTTTGAGATGTTGAATGCCATCCTTCTGCACCTAAAGAGGAAATTCCCTCTACCAGGTTTCTGGAGCAACCAAAAAAAAACATTGACTGGTCATCAAAAATAGATTGTTCAAAAAAAAATATGCTTCTCCCAACACTTCAACCTACAAGGATGCCCTTCAATCCTTGCAAAAAAATGTTCCATTATGTGAGGACACCACATAACTGAACTCCAGCTTAAGAAGAAACTTCTCATGTAGATACCAGGGAACCATAATCCTTTGGTCCAAACAAAAACGCCAACTCCTCATTGCTCCAAACACACATCTGAAATGCTCATCCTAGATGGTTTGGATGACATTCCAACAATGAAGACACCAGTCAACTAGTTAGGTTAATACATCTCCTCTATGCACAACCCTTTGAGTTTCTCTTCCACTAGAACAAGAGTTTCAAGCTTTCATAGACTTGATAGTGACATCAAGTTTGAGTAAACAACCTCCATCCTGTTTTTGAGAAACACCACCAGACATAATAAATTCTCAATACAAGGATGTCAAGACATTAAGTCTGACATATCTTCAAGGTCTTCCAGCTTTAGATTAAGGACTCCCCCTTAATAACTGCTTAGAGGATCATACATTCTCCCCTCCAATAGCTGCACATCCTGCAGGTTACTCTCCTTCAAACAGAATCTGCTCCATGGCCATAAACAAGATTCCATACATCTGGCTCCTTTGAACAGAAGGAACTTCCAGATTTCAGAGAGAATGTCCTTAACATTTGAGCTTGACCTCCACACAAAAAAATAGCCATTGTACTCCTACTCACTTGGATCAGAAATACACTAATCCAATGAGTGACAATATGTTGATCATCTCTTGACCAACACACTTATCTAAGACATGTTTCTTGATAGAAACTTCTTAGACACACAACCCAGATGCCTCCTCTTCCAAGCCAGGAGTAGGTTTCAAACAGATGTGATCAATACACATTTGTTTATCCCCCAAGCATCTGCTATGCCATACCTTTATCCAACAAGATTCTGCACAATCTGCTGGTTTGATGTTCCAACATCTGGTAGGACACTAGTTCTCTACACCAAGAGATCCTTTATCAAAGCTCAGAGATTGGCCTTTTAGGGTTGTAAGCAAGAATAAATTGCTTCTAACTTTCTTCAGATCTCTTTTCAACAAACTCATATAAAGTACCTTTATGAGTGGACTTGGGATGAACCTTAAGTATCTTTGGCAGCTCTAACAAGCTATTTGAAGTTATCCTCAAGTATCACCACACCATGTGATACACCTTCAGAGGAGAACTGAGTGTTGCAGCCTCAACACACAAAACCACCTGGAATTTTCCATCAGATATATATATATATATATATATATATATATATATATATATATATATATATATATATATATATGCAGCGAACACACACCAGAAAACTCCTCTACAACCTTCAGGCAAAACATAATAACCCTTGCACAAACATGACACTCCATGTGCAATAGGTCAATTATAGGTTTGAAAATAAATCAAACCACACAGCAGCTCACCACCAAAGCTACAAGCCTGATAACAAAAGACAGGTCTAATACACACCCTGTCATGAACAGTCTATCCTCCACTTCTAGGGACCATTCAAACAACAAAATGAACTTCTCCAAGTTAAAACAACTTTTCAGTAGTTACCACCTACCTTGCCCATGACCAGAAAGTATATTCCCTAGGATCTCACCCAGAAAATAGAATAGGATGCCTGCTCTAATACCAATTGAAATTCTGGCACCATATATGAGATGTCGAACGTGATGTCACGACACTTATATCTTAACAATAATGAACAAGGTAGAAAATGCAGAAAACAACAGTAAAGAACACAATCAATTGTTTACCCAGTTCGGTCTAACAACCTACATCTGGGGGCATACCAAGCCAGGAAGGAAGTCCACTATTAGCAGTATCAATTCATAGACCCTACAGCCAACACACCAGTTGACGATCTACTCACTTAATAACTACCCAATGACCCTTCTACCTAAGTTCTCCCTAGATAAGAGACTCCATCTCTCTTCCAATCATCGCAACGATGTCTAGCAGTCAACACCTCAGCCACTGCATCAACAGCTTGATTTCCAACAACTCTTAAATCACATAAAAGTAGAAGACACGCTTTAAAGAAACACAATCATCATTGCTCAAAAGCTCATAGATGATTGACAAATACAACTAAACTAAACAGTCCAACTCTAAGTACAAAACAGTACCAAAGTGGCTCACAATTTCACACAAACCCTAATGATCTACATCTTGGACCCGTGCTTATTCTAGGTTACAAGCATTCTATTTATAACTTTTCCCAACTGGATTTGGGCTTCTAATCACAGCATATCAGCTGCTACAAACCTGCAAAAGATTCTCCTACAAAATAGGTCTTCAATCAAATCCTTCCTAATTTATCTCCATAATTAGAAAGTCATTACTCTTCAATATTCTTCTTGATTCTGACTTGAATCTTCCAGACCTATAAATCAGCTCCACAAAGGATACATAATATTTCCAGGATCTTATGTATCTTTTAAATCTTCACTTTTTAATTCAGCTGCAAGATCTTCTCCATAAGAATAGGAACAAATCTCCAAATAGTTTCCTAAAAAGTCTCTAAGATCCTTTTTATGAAATCCAATTAAATCTGCACTTTGTTCCTAATTAATCTCCTTGACCTGTGTATAATGATGAGGTATATCCAAAAAGATCTCATCAGATCAAATCAAATCTGTCAAGAGATATACAATAGCAGCACCTGCTATAACAGACAATGATGTTGTGACATCTCCTTTGACATCTTGATTAACCATCACAGAGCAGCAGTACCTGTTGTACCAGATCAAGATGTTCTGTCATGACATTCTAAAGACAGCCACGTCACATCACCTTAAACATTCAGGTTCAGTGAAGTGCTCATGACATCTCTGTCACACCATTACAACCATGCACTCATACTAGGTAGGTGCAGCACAACATGTCAAGACATCACACTTGACATTTAACTAATATGACATAAACTGAACATAACGAGTTAGTGCAGAACAACATGTCAAGACATCCTACTTGACATTTCACAACCTGCAACTAGTCTGTTATGGCAGATACACATACAACATGTTAAAACACCTTCAGTGACATAAGAGCTAACAAAAAGGTTTTAACAAAATTTAGCCAACATACATACTGCATAGCTGCAGAACTAACAATGGTCTGAATAATTTGTGGTTTGACCGCAGGGGCTCTTGTTAACAACTCTGATGTAATATTTGGTTATGTACACCATTATTTATCCATTTTCTGTTTGCATCAACTTTTGGATCTTGTTTCATGCACCTTGATGTCCTACTTGTATGATAATAATAATCTTTACATAAACATTTCCTTTTGTTTTCTTGTTTTGATGATGATGCTGGTGAACCTGTGGCCATGAGCATGTTGGTAAAGGCTTGGCATGATGTAGAAAATGGCACCAAGTTGAGAGCTGATGAAGCCTTGGATGGAAGTGTGACATTTTGGTCAAATGATGAGAGCACGATGTAACCTTGTTGCCTTAGACTTAGGACTTGGTAGGCCAAGATTTTTAGGTGTATTTCAATACTTTAAAACCTTAGTTCTGGCCATTTAGCCTTGTAATGGCACTTTTGTTCATTTTGTGACTTGTAGTATAGAAATTCTAGATTTGATATCACCTTGTACTTCCTTGAGGCTTTAATATAAATGCCCTTATTTAGAGATGATTTGGTTACATGTGACTCGTAGTAAAATGATTTGATCCCCTTCAGTAGCTACAACATAGCTTTGTATTCACAAATCCTGAATTGTAAGTACGCGACACTTCTTGCAGTAGTTTGAAACCACATGTTTTGGTTTAGTTTAAAAGAAAACTCACAACTTGATCCAGAACAAACTTGGTCGTACTCAAAGGTTCCATCATACATAGTATTATTTTTTTAGGTTGATCTTTAGACTAATGGACCATGGCCCACCAACCCTTGAGAAGTGATGCAATAAAGCCCAAAACACACCTTGATGCTACATTTAAAAGTAATAAAATAGTCCAAAGACCCATTTGACATAATTATCTAAAAAAATGGCCCATTTCTTGCGAAAATAAAAAAAAAACCTTAAAGCATAGCCCAAATATTATTTTTTTTAAAAACGACCTAGAGATGTTATGCAAGAATGATGCACAAGGAGGTGAGATCTTAGGGTTAAAAATTAAGGTGTGGCAAATGCCCCTATTTAAGTTTCTTCTATCCGGATATATGGAGATTGAAATCTTCGTCTCGACGTGACATGAGAGACTTAAATACGAACATGCATAATATTTGGCCCTAAAATGCCACAAGATGCACATGATATGATATGATATGAAATGATATGGATGCAAGATAGAGATCTTGTGGGGAATGGTGCCATAGGGGATAACTGTATACAGAAACGTTGGAACACAGTTAAAGAAATGAAAGACCCAATGAGGAACAACTTTGCAAACAAAGCAAGACTCCACGGGGAGAGGATCCAATTCCGTTGGGGAAGAGACTGACAATCACAGGGCATCTCCAAATAGAAAAAAGGTGTGTATTACCTACTACCAAGGATATGGTAGCGTAAACAACAAGCAAGAAACTTGAAAGGAAGGATAACCTACTACCAACATATGGTAGCCTAAGCAAAGGTATCCAGTTGAAATAAAGGGACGTATATTACCTACTATCAAGTAGATGATAGCCTAAGCAAAGGTAATAAACTTGAATGGATAAAGTACCCACTACCAAATACGGTTAGCCTAAGTAAAGGTATCTGACCAAAATCCAATAGACATATTACCTACTATCAAACATATGATAGCCTAAGCAAAGATAATAGACTCGGAATAGATAGAAATATTATCTACTATCAAACATATGATAGCCTAAGCAAAGGTAATAAACTTGAATGGAGAGAGTACCTACTACCAAACACGGTAGCCTAAGTAAAGGTATCTAACCAAAATCCAATAGACATAGTACCTACTATCAAACATTTGATAGCCTAAGCAAAGTTAATAGACTCGGAATAGATAAACATATTACCTACTATCAAATATATGATAGCCTAAGCAAAGGTAATAGGATAGAAATAAGAGATCATCTACTTCCAAACGCGGTAGCCTAAGCAAAGGTGTCTAACTCAGAAGGAACAATTACCTACTACCAAACACGGTGGCCTAAGAAAAGGTATCTGAACCCAAATAAGAGGTGTATTACCTACTATCAAAATATATGATAGCCTAAGCAGAGGTAAAAAAAAAAAGAAAAGATGACCTACTGCCAAACATGGTAGCCTAAGCACATATATTTGACCAAAAGGATAGACATATTACCTACTATCAAACATATGATAGCCTAAGCAAAGGTAATAGACTTAAAAGGAGATATCACCTACTACCAACTTGTGGCAGCCTAAGCAAAGGTGTCTGACCAAAAGGATATACGTATTACCTACTACCAAACTTATGATAGCATAAGCAAAGGTAATTGACTTGAAAGGAGAGATCACCTACTACCAACTTGTGGTAGCCTAAGCAAAGGTGTCTGACCAAAATAAGCTTCCATGACCAGGATATGATCCAGCTTCTTCTTTAACTAAATCATCCATTTAGAAAGGGTAAATAAAATTCCCCAACGCTTCAAGGTTGTATGACATGAACGGGTATGAGTTTCTTCTTTAATCAAGTATTCCACTTGAAAAGGGTAAAATAAACCTCCCCTCATCTCGGGTCGTAAGCCAATGACTGGTCTCATTTTCTTCCTGGAAAGATGAATCCTTATGGGAGAGTATCTTCACAGGGGATTGGAATTTCTCTGGAGATTGAAGACTTCAACGGGAATCCATAACTCACTGGAGATTAGGAAATATCATCGGGGATCTTCAAAAAGAGATGCAGCCTGGTTGATTTGCAAAGTATGTCTTCTCAAATAGAGAAAGATCATATGATAGAATTTTCATCAAACTTCTCGGAGAGGTGCCATTTGATGGAAGCAAAATGAATAGTGGACTCACTGGGGAGAACATCACTGATAAGAAACATTGCTATAGTTTGAAATTGCCTTAGAGCAAATAAAATCCTTGGCATAGAAGATCTCAAATAAAGAGAAAACCACTTGTAAAGTCTTCAAAAAACTTCTCTGACAGATTTCAGAGAGATGGCATTTGATGGAGAACAAGTTGATAATCTTGATAACTCACTGGGAATAGACAAACTGTCTTGAAAAAAGACTGCCATTTGCCATCCATATAGGAAACCTGAGAGCAAAACAAGCTGCTCAAATAAAGAGGCTGCCACTTGCCGTCTGGGTACGAATTATGAGAAAATGTTTTAACAACACTGCTGGAGAGATGATTTTGTCTTCAATAATGATCTTTAAATAGATTCATCCTAGGGAGACAAAGTGCAAAATAAATGCACACTCAATCTAGGTTCAAAAATCTAGAGAGATTCAAAATTATGATGGTCAGGGACAAAAGTTCAATTCAGGAAATAACTGAAGAGAAACGGTCAAGCAAGACTCTGTCCACCGAGGAGTGAACTCAACTGAGGTATATCTTTATCCGAAAATGGAAAAGAAAACTAAAGCAACCATCTTCCACGAGGATCGAACTCAGTGGGGAATTTAGAAAGGTTGTGCTCTTTCTACTTAGGGCTGACGACTCTACCTAGAGGGAGAAGACAAACCCAATCACTTGGGGATAGACACAGCCAAATTGAAAGAACAAACAAACATCACAAAAATACATAATGCACATATGCCATGTATCTATATGAATGAATGTATGTCATGTTATGCCTATGTTGACAAAATAGACAAAGAGAAGTAGACTGGAGATGAAATAAACATCTCGACGCAGATACTCGGCCAATCTTCACAAGATAGAAACATCATTGGGTGAATGGAGAGCTATATCTGGGATCACAATCTTGCATCAAGACTTCAAACTTATCTGGAGAAAGAGAGCACTCCCCTTGGGGATAAAAATCATGACTTCACTTAGAGGATTGTCAAGATGAATCTTGCTACTCTGTTGGAGATGAGAAAGATCTACTGGGAAAGGATCAAACTCAATGATTGAAGAGACTACATAGGGGATAAAATAAATATCCGTTGCGAACTGAAGTAGTTTGAAAAGAAGTTGTAATTGAAGATGCGAGAGGTGAGGCCTCACAGGGGATAAAATAAATATCTACTTCATTGGGGAAGCTTGGATCAATATAGCAGCTGAAGATGTCAAAGTCGAAACTTCATGGGGATGAAATAAACATCCAATTAGCTGAGGAAGATTGAAGTTGTGAGAAATCCACTGAGGAGTGAAATAACATTCGCTTCACTGGGGAAGGTTGAAGCCAAGGAGATTCACTGGGAATTCTTATGTCACCAGCTAGGAAATTCTTGCATCAAACTTGCCATAACTGCTTGAAGTAGAGACCCACCAGGGAATTGTTATGACCGCTTAAAGTAGAGAATTACTGGGGAATTATCACACCACTTGAGACAAAAGCTCCTTAGGGCATGGGTAAAGAATGTTGTGAGAATAATGTAGTTCTGCATTGATGCACTGTATGGTAGTCGCCATTTCAAACAACAGTTGCTGTAAAGAGTCTTTAATTCTCAAATGCCCCAGATCACATGGTTTATGAGAATAAGTCATTCCAAGAGAATTTTACAGAAAACTTGGCATCCAAGATGTTCCAATGTCTTCAAACTCTTGGAGAGATTTGTAGAATCTCGACGTAACTGCCCCACATTAACTGTATTTTGTATAACCGAGTCTTCAAACTTCCCCTTTAGGGATGGTCAGACTGTGAATGCAACAACTAAGAAACAACTTGCCCCTGGAAGCAGAGTCTTCAGGAAACATTCCCCTAAATATGATCACCTATTTGAAATGATTCGCCATTTACTCATTAAAGTTTCAAGTCTCAAAAGATTGAGCTCATTGCTGATGTTCATATGCAAGCTTCTATGATATCAAGCAATGTTAGCAATTAGAAAAATGATAATTCTGAAACTGCTAATGGAACACACATGTTAGTCTTGAAGTTTTTATTAAAAAAGAATATCACAATAACTTGTGACCAAATCACTACTTATGATATGAAATTGATTTATTTTACAAAGCCAACACAAATTTTGAGCATAGCTCATAGAAGTCAGGAAACGTTATCTCGTTGAGTACGCTTTCAAAATAAACCCTGCTTCAATTAGGTCTTTTGAGGGTTGTATCATGGCTTGGTTCACGGTTTAAGAAATAAAGGATAAAGGCTGAAATTTTATTTGTACCCACCCATTCTTCGTGATGTTCACTCCTTTTTTTTTGAAAGTTTAGGCGTTCGATCATCTTAACTGAAAACTACCCTGCCCGAGGTTAAAAATGAGGTTTTTTTTGATTTGGAGAAGAAAACTCCTACTTCAAGGCTCAAAGGGGTTAACGAGGGTCTATCTCCCTTATATCTTCGGTGTTTGGGGATTTGAAACAATGCCTTACATCATCGGCAGAGTTTTATTCAAAAGCATACAACAAGAGATCTTGCGTTTGTGATTTCGTCATCCTCCTTCCAATTCTCTGCCAAGGAAAGAGATTGGGTGGCACTGGCATTATAAAGCAGAAAAAACATTTTATGAGTGAATACAAATGGATTTCTTCAATACAAACATATTCATTGCATTAATCATTCAAGACAAACAAGTTCTTACATGCAAGTCATGCTTTTACAATCAAAGAAATAAGAACAAATACGAGCAAACAAACAAACAACCTGATGATCTTGGGAATAAGCTCCCCTCTTGATTTCTCCGGCTTGAAAGGACTTTCTTAAGTCTTCATATTCATCAGCATAAAGGTGTTCCATTCACGACTAGGCTCCCTCCCTTGAAGGTCAGCACTTCACCGTCGATCACCTCTTGAACTTTTTCTTGGAAAACCTTGCACTCTTCAATCGAATGCCCCACTACTCCATCATGAAATTCACAACTGGCATTTGAATTGAACCAAGGAGGGCGAGATTTCATGGCTCTGGTCTTTCTGGGTGTCATCAACGAGTTTCGGGCAAAACAAAACCATAATTGACTATAAGTCATTGGGATTGGATTAAACTGGCGAGTCTCTCCTTTTGGGTTAATCGAAGGTCTCTGCTGATTCTGGCGCTGATTCTGATAATTCGGATTCCGAGCTGGTCGATTAGAGGAGGAAGAAAAATCATCCTGGCATTGGGATATGACTAATTCCTTGACCAAATTTGCCAGACTTCTCCTAGCAGCCTTCAAGTTTGCAACTTTGTCACGAAGCTCTTGATTTTCCAGCTCTTGGGTGTCTATCAGATTCTTCATTGCGGTGGAAAAAGTTTCCATGTTAGCCTTCAAAGTGGAAATCTCCGCTCGGAGTGCTTGGTTTTCTTGTTCCAAATGATCCATCTTCTTGGCTTGAGCACCGTGATTGTGATGACTTGGCTATAGATGAAGCAGATGTGAGAACCTGGGATGCAAAGGATGCAATGTAAATGATGTATGCGAACGACCAAAGCAAACAAATGTGATGCAAAAAATTTCATGGAACTTGAATATTTGCAAACATCACGGGATACTAAAAGAAACTTATTTTCATTAGCCAATAAAGAGGATTACAAAATATTAGTACTTCTTACAAGAGTCTTAAACAAGAAGCTAGATAAAAGCTAATAAATCCCTAAGGAAGTTCTCCTAATAGCCTTGTGTTGAGCTTCTCGATCTGCTCCTCCAACCGAGTCTTCTCAAGAATAAGTTTATCCATGATCAGCTTCCAAGGAGTCAACTAAGGGCTAGAGGAAAATAAATCCTCTTGTGTCTTCCTCTTCTTGTAAGAAAGTACTTCTTCACTCTTCAACTGTAGTTGTCTCTGGAGTTTAGCATTCTCTTCAACGACCACTTGATACTTGTTCTTCTAAGCATATCTTTCTGGTTGCACTTTGCTCAAAGCGATCTTCAATTCTTCTGCTTCAGACATGCAAATCAGGATGGGTTCTTTCTTTAGAGTCATGGGCTCTTGTCGGGTATAAGGCATCTTCAGCTTGATGGCCCTATTTCGGACCCATTGGAGATAGGGTTCCAGAGAAACACAATTAGGCTTTCCCAAACCTTCCTCTCCTCTCTTGTGCAAATGGCGCCAAGAAATCACAATCTTTTCCTTGAGCTCCTTGCTATCTTCATCATCTTTGAAGAAAATGCTCTCCACATGAGCACTTTTGGGCTTATCTTTTAAGGGATGTCCTAGCTGACGACGAGCCAAGACTGGACTGTAGCTGATTCCCCCTTTGGTGCCAACAAGAGGCACATTAGCAAAATCTCAGCAACTATTAATGATCATTACTGCATCATAGACATGGTTGTACCAATCAATATAAGAGTGGGTAAGAGCCATAATTTTCTGTGACCAACGACCTTTCTTGAGACCCCAAAAGGAGTTAGACTTGGGCAAGTGAGAAATAAACCACTTGTACGATAAGGGCACACAACACGTAATCATTCCTCCATTATGAAAGTTCCTTAGATGAACAGAGTGATACGCATCCGCTAACAGAGTAGGTACTGGATTCTTCTTCAGAAAAATCTTGATAGCGTCGATATCAACAAAGTCTTAAAAACTAGGAAAAAGAAATACACCGTAGATAAGTAGGGCAAGAGTAGCCTCAAATGCATCCATACTCATGTGATCTGTATAATACTGAGTTTTCCCAATCAAAAACTCTGTGGTCAATCCAAAGACTCCACCTTTAGCAGTCATGTTGTCTTGAATGTCAGATAATCTCATATGTGTAGCCTTGGCAATGTCTTTCTCTTTAAGGTCCTTCCCCAAGATAGGAAAAGGATATTCCTCGAAGATAGGCAAACCAACTAGATAGGAGTATTCTTCCAACGTAGGTACAAGCTGATAGTCGGGAAAGGTGAAACAGTGGTACCTTCAACAGTGATAACAACTTACCATACTTGTTCTTGAAACCTTCTTGGTGTACGACCAAAGCTCCCAACTTCCTTAGGTCATCTAGTTTAGGACTCTTGAAAGTGTACTTCAAAGTATTTTTTCTTTCGCAATCCATGATGATCCTATGATGTTTGCAAACAAAAGCTCTGAGTTCTATGAAACTTTTATGAAAATGATGCTTATGAATGCATGTATGGATGAATGCACTAACACAGTATACACATATTCACATATTCACATAGATACATGCACACAAACAAGGCCCTAGGTTTGAAGATGGAGTCATGGTCTACCCACCCCAAAGGTATGTACTATGGGTTCATTTGTACCTCTACAACAAGTTATACACAGTTCCCAAAGTCACCAGTCCATCTTTTGAATATTATCAATTTCCCAAATACTCAGTAGTTAATAATATTCTCAAGAGAACCTCTTTTGAGTGTATTATCGTGTATCAACTATTTTGGGAATACTCCCTCATAGTCATCGCACTACGTCCTAAAAAGGCCAAGATTGGTTAAGGGTAACTAAAGGTCCTCAGTGTCATGGGCTCCTAGGTCGAACATAGTAATTTTTTCACAAATACTCATTCAACAACACTACTCTCAAGAGGGCCTTAACTGAGTGGTGATTTCTCAAGTTAGCTTGGTCGGGAATAAACTCCCTATAAGCCTTCTTGAATGTATCATCTTCCTATCATAAGTACACTCAAGTCCGAGTATAGGACTTATCTCACAACAATATGTAATAACCCAAGCAGACAGATATACATAAATATACAGATATACAGATATAGAACAAATAACATGTATAAAGCAAGTTAGGCTCAACCCTCTTAAGGAAAATATTCCTAGTCGAGTCGCCATTTCTGTACCAGTGAGAATTGGATATCAAGCTATTGATTAACTTGAATCACAAATCATAATTCACCACCGGTCTTTAATTTATCCAATGGAATGGAAAAAGAACGACTAAACCCAAAATATGCAATGCAATGCAAAGCAAAAGAGAATCTAAGGTTCGGGGGTTGGTTATACCTAGGGAAGGTGTTAGCATCCTAAGTGTTTGTAGTACCCTACAGGAACCTCTTTTTTTATTGTGTTATTTGCTAATTGTCAACTGTTTTCTAAGGGTAAAAAGTTAAGGAAGACCTAAGGTGTTATACTAAGTATGTTCGCCAAGACATCGCATCTCATGCCTACGTATCCTGACGGGAATGGAATCAGAGCATTCGTAGTTCCCCTCAAAGGGTAATACTCGACTTAATCCACCACAAACATGTGGAAGATGGACCTTTGCTTCACATTAGGAGAAAGGCTCCAACTCGGATTTAAAATCGATGAGTATGCCACATACCTCTCATAAGTGGAAAAGGAATCTACATCCTTCTCAACTATGTTATGGGGTAGGATAATTACATCTCAGCTAGGGATGACTTATGTCTAACTCTCTCATGGGAGAGAAAGGGGAACCGATTTGTAAGTTGTCTAATCACCCTATGGGAAACTATCCTAAGGGAAGCTATTCGAGGTATTCAACTTAACAAGGGCATAGAAGCCACAAAGGGGGAAATGAGAAATGCAAATGAGATGCAAGGTATATGACATAATTGTCAAACAAGAGTTCTTCCCTTGGGCGCAGACACGTGCAATCATATTATAGGTAAAAGCATCAAGTATTAAAGTTATAGCCATGATTGAATATTCAACATATAAGATATGCAATATAACGTACAACCAACTTATGAAGCAAGGTAGCACACCGTATATATCATGAATCAAATATGCATCGCGTCAAACACATATAAAAACTAAGAAAGCACAAGCATATAAGGATATAAAAAGGCATGATATAAATCAAGACTAAGGTTTTTATGTTTTATTTTAAAAGAGTTAAAGACTACTGTTAATCTTAAATCAGTACAAATATTTTGATTAAAAAAACAGTGTGATTACTAAAAATATATGATAAGTATAAGTGCATGATTGAATTTTTAATAAAGTAATTATAAAAAAAAAATTCTAAAATTGATTAATAATTAAAAGAGATACTTAATAAAATCAAGAACCAAATTTATTTTTATTTTATTTTTTTAATTATATATAAAAAACATGTTAAATTGAAACATTTAAAATTAATAACTAAATAACCTAAATAACTTGAAGTATATTTTTATTTTATTTTCATGAAAATGAAAAGCTTTTATTATATTTTAGAACTAAAAGCAAAATAAGAAAAATAAATAAAAACTAAAATAAAGTGGAAGTGAAAAAAAGAAAAAGACGTATGCAGGAAATGGGGGTCTATCGTGGACCCCTGATTAAAGCTATCGCTACCATCTGATCATATTGAGTCAACTGGGTGACTCAGATCAACGGTCTGGGATGAGGGTACACGGCGAGGTGCGTGTACGTTCATGCGTAGGATCAAAATGGCAACATAATTAACAAAGGCAAAAAACAAACCTCATTTTCTTATCCCTCTCTCTCTCTCTCTCTCTCTCTCAATGTGACTCTCCCTCTCTCTATGATTTCAACCCTTAAACATCAAACACACAAAAAACATCACCGAAATCGGATTAACATGGTGGGGAGGAAGAACATTCGCGGCGGCGCGTATGAACATCAGATTAGTCCATACGGAGCTTTGCTCTGGCTTGAAACGGGATCCCTGCTAGTGGACGGTGGGTATTGGTCCCTCTTGGATTAGTCGGTCGCAGGGCCGGATACCAAGATTTTCAAAAAAAAAAAAAAAAAAAAAACATCGCGTCGCCGCCGCATACGTTTCCAGAATCCGATAAAAAACACAACTATAGCGCGAATTTTTGGACGTGGTTGCGAAGCACTATCGCTTTTGGGATACTACAATTCGATTAATTTATTATCCTATTGAAGCTGATGAAGGAAGGGAAATAGATGTCTCCAATTAACCCTGCTTGCATACTGAGTTTAAACAGATGACTGTTGGTTTACATATGCTATTGAGATTGTGGGTCTCTCTTAAGTTATTTTGTTAAAATAGTGCCTGGGTGATTGGTGGGAGTTTAAGACTGATGCTTTTCGATTGATGTATAAAGGTACAGGATTTTGGGTTTTGGATTAGTGTGCTCGCTAAGATTTTTCTTTCAATCTTATGCCTACGTATTCCCGTTTACCGAAATAGGGAAATCAGAGCGATCGTAGTTCCTCCTATTCTATGGGAGAAAATGGTGTCTTGGTGTCTTGTTCAAAGCCCAAGACGTGAAGCTGAAAAGGTGGTTTATATCTTGTTCAAAGCCCAAGATGTGAAGCTCAAGGGTCTATTTGTATCTTGTTCGAAGCCCAAGATGTGAAGCTAAAAAGGTGTTGTCTTTAGAGAGAATTTGTCTTCTCTAAAGGGGGTCTGCTTGTCTCGACTGTTGGGTGACTGACTATAAAGGAGGATTACTTTAACCGGGATATGTGAATCCTAGCAATGCCATAATTTCCTTTATAGGGGGTTTTAACCTGAAGGAGAAGACTTTAACTCAGTGTAGAGCAATGCTATCTTTTCTTAGGAATTTCTCATGCTAAAAGAAGGACAGTGGCGTGGATGTAAATAATCCAGAGGCTTGCCGCTTACAGCGATTAGATGAAAGGAGTTGTTGATGTTTGTATCCTGTGAACGAGGCACAATTTTGATGCTAAAAGGTTGATTAACTCAACCGGGGTTTTTCTTATACAAAGCCTAAGAGGAGGCTATTGGCCCAACAAGAGGGTGTTCTTATGTGTCTCGTACGAAGCCCGAGAGGGAGGCTAAAAGGAGTTGACTCAATAAGAGAGTCTTTTATACTAACCAAGAGAGTGATTTGTATCTCGTACGGCGCCCGAGATAGAGGCTAAAGGGATTATTGACTCAACAAGAGAGTCTTTTTGTATCTCGTACAAAGCATGAGATAGAGGCTAAAGATGTTATTGACTCAACAAGAGAGTCTTTTTGTATCTCGTACGAAGCCCGAGATAGAGGCTAAAAGGATTGCTATTTCAGTTGAGTGACAAGTCCAGTAGGTTGGTTAAAAGAAAATATCAGTTCTTATAAAGAGACTGATTAAAGGTAAGGCTATGCTTTGGGATTGATCAGAGGATCAGGGTTATTTCCTGTTCTTTAAGGAAATGGGGAATCCATAGGGTATTGGAGACTGTCCGAGTCTACTGGTGTTTTTTCCCTACTTGAGAATGCCTTCGAGACTCAAGGAGATTAGACTGTCCAAGTCTAGAGTTTTATCTTTTGTACTATGCTTAAAGAAACAGTAGTAGTACGTTCACGGTAGAAAGATCTAGACTCTTTGAAAGACTGTTCTATTAAGATGACTAATTCATGTTCATATACCTCTAGGAGGTCGTCGGGACAATTTGTACGAAGCCCAAGAGGAGGCTGGAAACTTTTAAGAAGCCGAGGGATAATTTGTATGAAGCCTAAGAGGAGGCTCTCCTCCCGAAGGAAGAATCCTTATACGAAGCCTAAGAGGAGGCTGTGAATACTTCTAAGAAGCCGTAGGGTCCTTGTACAACGTCCAAGATGAGGCGAGGATGCTTTTAGGAAGCCTGTGGATCCCCAAACCCCGAGAAATTCAAGACAGGCTATTCCCAGAGAATAGATCAAGCCAGGAAAGTCTGAGAATTTGGAAGAAACTCAAGAGATGCCATTCACGGAGAAAAGATCATCTCTGGGGAGTAGAGTTTCTTTGACAATTTCTAAGAGTGACAGTCTGAGAAAGGGTTCACCGAGAATGCTGCCTTTCACGTCTCCATATTGTTTAACCCCAAGAGGAGGGAAGACTGTGTCTGGTAATCCTATGGGGATCTAGTTTTGTCTATTTAAGAGTGATCAACAGGGCTTAGTACTAGACGTAGTTGCCGAGGAAACTCTAAATATCTATACGAGTATTACACAGTTGATATGAGGTTATGAAATAAGACTTACAGTGAAACAGCCCCACAATACAATTATATGTATATGAAAGCGGATAAAGAAAGCATATAAACACTTACTCGGTTGTAGAGCTTCCATGCTGTTTGGTTAGTTATTCAACAAAGAAAGATTGAAAACAACAGTATATTCAAAATTAAAGGAGAAAGTATTTTGAAAAGATGTTGGGGTTTACAGCTCAAGGAGAGGCCCAAGGTTTATCAGTGATCGCACTGTCGTTTTGTACAGAGGGACTTATACAAGTAACTGAGGCCCAAGAAATTTTATGTACAAGGGGATGGGTCTTACACTCTCTCAAGAGGCCCAAGTGTTTAAAGAAAAAGAATGGGGCTTACAACACGAGGGTAAGCCCAGATGATTTGTTTTTGAATTGGCGATCGCGTCGAGGTTTTCTTTTAACGCAGGGGGACTTATACAATGTCTGAGGCCCAAAAAGTTTTGGTTAATAGGGGATTGGGTCTTACACTCTAATAGAGGCCCAAAAGATTTATTTTTGCACAAGTGGTGGGGCTTATAGCTCAAGGAGAGGCCCAGGGTCATTTGTTTGAAAATGGCGATCGCGCCGAGATTTTTGAAAATGCGGTGGGTCTTATACAATGCATTGAGGACCAAAATGGTTTGGTTTTCAAAGGGGGTTGGGTCTTACACTCTAATAGAGGCCCAAAAGATTTTGAATGGGTCTTATAGCTCGAGGAGAGACCCAAGGTTTGTTTTTCAACGGACGATGATCGCGTCGAACTTTTTGAAATACAACGGGACTTATACAATAAGTGAGGCCCAAAAAGTTTTGTATTTACAAAGGATTGGGTCTTACACTCTATTAGATGCCCAAAAGTGTTTGAAATTGTTTGATAAGGGTGAAAATCAAAGAAACCCTAATTTGTTATTCTTTAAAAGTAAATATTTAAAGAAAATCAAATAAAATACCAAATAAGTTTGAATAAACCATTTACGATTTTTGTTTAAGGTTTGAGAAATGAGGGATTAATCACAATGTGAATTAAAACTCACTTGTTTTTTATTTTAAAAGTAAATGTTCACTTTTAAAATGTTTAAAAACATAAAAAAGGAATTTATTCACAAAAATGTTAATTATATTAAATAAATAATATAAACTTAATTTTTTTTGTGGAATAAAATATTTCAACATTTTTTGTGATTTTTTTCAAAAAGAACCAATAAAAAATAATTAAAATTGAAAGAGTTATTAATTTTCCAATTAATTAATAAAACATAAAATATTGGAAAAACTAGCAAAAATGTGAGAAAACACAAAATGGCATGGGTGGGGTTTGAACCCACGACCTCAAGGTTATAGGGCGCGCGCCTTACCACTGGGGTGGTGATACATCCATTGCTTGAAGTGAAACCACAAATATACAAGGCATGCCTTGTTTTCTAGGCCCGGCCAAGGCAAGGCAAGGCAAGTTTTGACAAGAAACGGGAAGGTCCATAACTTTCTCATTTCTTAATGTTTGGGGACAAAATTTATATGCATCTGGCTTAGAATTTCACAAGAAATCCAATGGCGGTGGTATTTTTTTAGATCATACTCCCTCCTCAAAACCCGATAGTGGTTTTGAAAAAGGCCTATAATTGCATTTTCTATGCTACACTTTGATACAGGCATGAATTACATGATGAATTGGTCCAAATACAACATATATAACATGTATGAGGTGTGTATGATCAGTGGACTTCAAAGCAATGCATATTTTGGAAAGTTCAAGTCATGATGCTTACCTCTTTTTGAGCTTTTGGAGTTTTCTCTGCAATCTGCCAAACTTCTTGTTCCAGAAATGGTTTGATGCTTTGGACATTCTCAAATGATCCCTTAGAAGCTTTGAGGATGGTTGGAATCAGCTGGAACCTGTAAAAACACAAACTGGCCCTTTCTTGCAAAAGGGGTTAAAATGACCAAAATAACAACTCTCTCAAATGGTGTTCCAGATGGGGGAACCATTTGGGACACTTCAAGGATGTTATTTGGAGTGTGTTTGAGGTTTTATCTGGTTTGGAAAGTGACTGAATCAAGACATGGCTTGAAAAATGCACAAAAGGCCTATTTTGAGGTTTTGAGAGGTGACTTTGTGATTTTGGTGTTACAGGTCACTTTTGATAGTTTGGATCACCTACATATGATGTTTATGAGGTGTTAGGATCATGAGTTGTGATGGAAATGCTCTCTAACTCAAAAACTCAGAGTTACCTTGCTAAAGAAGGCATTTTGGCCTAAATAGAGGGATTTTGAGGAAAGCATCTGTTTGATGGCTTTGGTGTACTAAAACTGAGCACAAATGAGCTCTATTTATAGTAGAGCAAGTTTGTTTTAGGATTAATAGTGAATGGCAAATGCAGCAGAGATTTGGCCAATGGTTGCACTTTGGAATCCAAGTCTCCTCTAGCCATTGACTAGAGGTTAGGGCACAGGGTTGTGGTTCCCTTGGTCTTGGATAAGTCTTGACTGAATTCAGTTGCAAATGGCTCAGTCCATGCCACCTTGGTGTATGCATTGAACGCTCCAATCCAAAATTGGAGTCTTGTCCCTCTTTTAGGCAATTCTAGGTTTGTCATGCTACTTCTTGTTCCAAGGACTTTGGAGGCTTGGCTCAGTGTTTGTCCCCTTTAGATTTGATCCTCAGATGTGTCCAAAGTGATGACAAGGCTTGGAATTATCTGATTTTGCCAAATCGAGCAAAAATGCAAAATTCTGCCTAGCCTTGGCAGTTTTCAGCAGGGCATATTGCCATTGTCATATCTCTTGGCCCAAGTGGAATTTGGTGATGTTCTTGGCCATTTTGGAAAACCCTCATATGATACAACAACTGTTTGATCATATTTGGTTTTGATACCTTTTGGATCCAAGTGAAAAATCCCCCTACATTTGGAAAAAAGTGAAGGCAGATTCTGACTTAGTGAAAATTTCACTAAGTGTTGGAAAAAAGTGACATTTTCACTTTTTGTGATTTTGATCATTCCATAACTCAAAATCCATGAGGAATTTGGAGGGGGGTCAGTTTTAAGCTTTTGTAGAGGGTAATGAGATCTACAAATCAAGCTTTGGATGGGGAAAAATGGCTTTGTGGTTTAGGAGTTATGATCCTCCAAAGTTGGTACCTTGCCACTTTGTTCATTACTTAGAAAATTTTCTAAGTTTTTATGGTTACCCCTTTTACAAGTTATCCCACTTTTCTTGATTTTTCTTGATGAATGATGATTCAAGTCATACATTAACATCATTTTAGGGTTAAAAAACCATTTTTGTGAAAAATCTCAAAAAGTCAAAGTTGACTTTTGTGCATAGTTGACTTTTTATCAGATGAATTCCAAACTGTGCGATCCTTTAGGAAATCATGTCCTTGCCCTAAATCAAACTTGATGGACATGTTCCATGGGTGTTATAGGGTATATTGAACCATGTCCTAGGGTTTGGGAGCATGTCCTGGTCAAAAGTCAAAGCTACAATTGACTTTTCTCGCGAAACCCTAACTGTGGTACTGATGAAATTGAGACTTGTTACTCAAGCTTCCTGGATCAATCCATTGTTACAAATTGATCAATGTGGTATGTTGGAGACCCTCAAATCCTCTCTTGAGGCCTTGGCTCATGATTTGTCCCAAAAGTCAACTTAGGGGTGAATTAGGTCAAGAAACCCTAATTCCTGATTTTTGATGTATGCATCCCCTGAGGTCAAATTGACTTGATGCTTGGGGCCCATGAGGTTCCATGGAGTATTTTAGGATATGCTTTGAAGCACTGGCTCATGCCCAGAGGAAAATTTTCATCTGGAGGCCCTGGTCGACCAAACCCTAATTTGGTGACACTGGCGATCTTGAGGCTTGATCCACCTGGAAGGGAGCAGCCTTGTGCTTAATCCTTGAAGTGGGAGTCCTCTTGATCCCTTGTGGATATTTGAGAGGCTAGACAAGTTGAAGATCATGTCATTTCTTGATTGATCCTTTGTCTAAAAGCTCTGAGAGGGCTGGAAACCCTAAATTTTGATAGTAGTGAATGCTCACCCATCTTTGGGGAGACTGGTGAGGTATGATGGTTCCTCCATATTGTGATGATGATTTTTTCAATGATGGGAAATCTTAGTGGTCAAAATTTGGGGTATGACAACACCTATCCTAATTCCTACCTCCTAAACACGAATCCGACTTCAGATTTCACTAAATCGTAATCCAACCCTCAAAATCCCAAATTAGAACAACCAAAAACCCAAACTCGTAAAAACCCTAAATTCAAGCAACTATCACCAGCAAATCAACAAGGGTTCACATTCAAACAAGCATAAAGTCCACAAATCAAGATAAAAGAGAGGGAAAGTGGCGAGGTCGTTACCTGAAGAAAGTAACTCCGACGGCGGCACCAGTATGTCTTTTCCTCTCCACTCCTTCTCCGTTCACATTATCTCCTCCTCATTTGTGTATAAAGTTGCGAGTCTACTTTGTGTTGTGGATTTATTTTTTCGTTTACTGCTGTGTGTATGATTTTGTGGACTTGTGGTTTCTGATGATTTTCGTTCGTTTTGAATGCCTCTTCCTTGTATGTGAGGTAGCATTATATAGGCTAGATGGGATTGAATTCTTGATTCAACAATTAATTGCACAAGATTGTTTGTTGATTAATTTTTGGAAATGAAATATAGCACTACTATGAACTTAATTCGTGTGATATGTTTGTCTCAGCCTTGCCATAAATGTTGTTAATGATGTTGATTGTTGTCTTGATTCTATTTGGAAGTTTATCATGGATTTGATTGTGACCTTATCACATGCGATTGACTTGCCTTGAAAATGTGTGATATTATGATTCTGATTACTCAATGCTGGCCTTACATTAATGAACCAAGATTTGTTGTTCATTATTGATTGATGACTGTGATTTGTCATGACTACTTTTGATTTCTTCCCTTTGTGATTACTACTTACTTGCTCATGTCCAATTATTACTGACTTTAGGATATCATAAGTTTCTAATCACCCTATTTTCCTTTTTCCATGTGATACTTTTTTGAGTGACTTGGTACAAGACGAAATTGAGGTCTGGGTGATGGCACATGGAGCAACAAGAAGGTACAAGTTTTTGCTCTCTTATTAATTCTCGCTGTTGTTCATTCTCTCCGTCATGAACTATTCATGTCGTTGTTATTGCCTTTAATTTGTACGAAATGTCTTGCTGCAACATGTCTTGCTAGTTGATCTTATATGAGCTTTGGTTATGGATGAATCACATTGGCATAATTATGAGTTGAAGACTTGCCCAATTTGACTTGGTTTCACACTTATACTGTTGTTCACTTTTCTGCACTAACTTTCTCATTTGTCTTTCATGTATGCTGATTTAAGGAGTTACCGATCACAAGGAAGGCTTGGAAACTTGGGTTTATGAAGCTTAATAAGGGTGTTTGGGTGAAGATGTACTTGGAGAAGTTGGATGAAGGTGCCATTGATGAGAGTTTGGATAAACTTGGTGATGGACTCAAGACTGTTTTAGAGAAGAGTTTAACAACAACATAGCAAGAACAAGGTTGTAACATCTTTATCTCTTAGACTTAGTTGTTTATCTGGCTCTAGGAATTTCCTTATGTTTTGAACTAGCTCTGCTCGTAACTTTTTTATTTTATCTGCAGCCATTCTTGGTTTGTGATTCTTATGGGATCATTGCCATTACTTAGAGTCTGTGTGAAATATTTTGTGTCTACTTATTTGTAACAATCCTTTTAACCACTTTCCTCTTTTGTTTCATGTGCACTCATGGGGAGGATGATGCTTAGATTTAGGGTGGAAGTCCGAGGACCAATAATGAAGGTGATGTTCTGCTCCTCCTCACACTCTAAGAATTTCTTGGCTTTGTGGTGTGTTCATGGTCTGACCAATTTGTGGTTTGACCGCATGGGCTCTTGTTAACAACTCTGATGTAATATTTGGTTATGCACACCATTATTTATCCATTTTCTGTTTGCAGCAACTTTTGGATCTTGTTTCATGCACCTTGATGTCCTACTTGTATGATAATAATAATCTTTACCTAAACATTTCCTTTTGTTTTCTTGTTTTGATGATGATGCTGGTGAACCTGTGGCCATGAGCATGTTGGTAAAGGCTTGGCATGATGTAGAAAATGGCACCAAGTTGAGAGCTGATGAAGCCTTGGATGGAAGTGTGACATTTTGGTAAAATGATGAGAGCACGATGTAACCTTGTTGCCTTAGACTTAGGACTTGGTAGGCCAAGATTTTTAGGTGTATTTCAATACTTTAAAACCTTAGTTCTGGCCATTTAGCCTTGTAATGGCACTTTTGTTCATTTTGTGACTTGTAGTATAGAAATTCTAGATTTGATATCACCTTGTACTTCCTTGAGGCTTTAATATAAATGCCCTTATTTAGAGATGATTTGGTTACATGTGACTCGTAGTAAAATGATTTGATCCCCTTCAGTAGCTACAACATAGCTTTGTATTCACAAATCCTGAATTGTAAGTACGCGACACTTCTTGCAGTAGTTTGAAACCACATGTTTTGGTTTAGTTTAAAAGAAAACCCACAACTTGATCCAGAACAAACTTTGTCGTACTCAAAGGTTCCTTCATACATACTATTATTTTTTTAGGTTGATCTTAAGACTAATGGACCATGGCCCACCAACCCTTGAGAAGTGATGCAATAAAGCCCAAAACACACCTTGATGCTACATTTGAAAGTAATAAAATAGTCCAAAGACCCATTTGACATAATTATCTAAAAAAATGGCTCATGTCTTGCAAAAAGAAAAAAAAACCTTAAAGGATAGCCCAAATATAATTTTTAAAAAAACGACCTAGAGATGTTATGCAAGAATGATGCATAAGGAGGTGGGATCTTAGGGTTAAAAATTAAGGTGTGACAGATGCCCCTATTTAAGTTTCTTCTATCCGGAGGGATGAAGATTGAAATCTTCGTCTCGACGTGATAGGAGAGACTTAAATACGAACATTGACAATTTTTTACCCTAATATGACATGAAATGATATGGATGCAAGACAGAGATCCTGCGGGGAATGGTGCCATAGAGGATAACTGTATACAGAAACGTTGGAACACAGTTAAAGAAATGAAAGACCCGACGAGGAACAACTTAGCAAACAAAGCAAAACTCCACAAGGAGAGGATCCAACTCCGTTGGGGAAGAGACTGACAACCACAGGGCATCTCCAAATAGAACAAAGGTGTGTATTGTCTACTACCAAGGATATGGTAGCGTAAACAACAGGCAAGAAACTTGAAAGGAAGGATAACCTACTACCAACAGATGGTAGCCTAAGCAAAGGTATCCAGTTGAAATAAAGGAACTTATATTACCTACTATCAAGCAGATGATAGCCTAAGCAAAGGTAAAAAACTTGAATGGATAGAGTACCCACTACCAAATACGGTAGCCTAAGTAAAGGTATCTGACCAAAATCCAATAGACATATTACCTACTATCAAACATATGATAGCTTAAGCAAAGGTAATAGACTCGAAATAGATAGACATATTATCTACTATCAAACATATGATAGGCTAAGCAAAGGTAATAAACTTGAATGGAGAGAGTACCTACTACCAAACACGGTAGCCTAAGTAAAGGTATCTAACCAAAATTCAATAGACATATTACCTACTATCAATCATATGATAGCCTAAGCAAAGTTAATAGACTCTGAATAGATAGACATATTACCTACTATCAAACATATGATAGCCTAAGCAAAGGTAATAGGCTAGAAAGGAGAGATCACCTACTACCAAATACGGTAGCCTAAGCAAAGATGTCTAACTCAAAAGGAACGATTACCTACTACCAAACACGGTGGCCTAAGAAAAGGTATCTAAACCCAAAGAAGAGGTGTATTACCTACTATCAAAATATATGATAGCCTAAGCAGAGGTAATAGACTTAAAAGGAGATATCACCTACTACCAACTTATGGCAGCCTAAGCAAAGGTGTCTAACCAAAAGGATAGACGTATTACCTACTATTAAACTTATGATAGCATAAGCAATGGTAATAGACTTGAAAGGAGAGATCACCTACTACCAACTTGTGGCAGCCTAAGCAAAGGTGTCTGACCAAAATAAGCTTCCATGATCAGGATATGATCTAGCTTCTTCTTTAACTAAATGATCCATTTAGAAAGGGTAAATAAAATTCCCCAACGCTTCAAGGTTGTATGCCATGAACGGGTATCAGTCTCTTCTTTAATCAAGTATTCCACTTGAAAAGGGTAAAATAAACCTCCCCTCATCTTGGGTCGTAAGCCACAGACTGGTCTCAGTTTCTTCCTGGAAAGATGAATCCTTATGGGAGAGTATCTTCACAGGGGATTGGAATTTCTCTGGAGATTGAAGACTTCAGCGGGAATCCATAGCTCACTGGAGATTAGGAAATGTCACCGGGGATCTTCAAAAAGAGATGCAGGCCAGTTGATTTGCAAAATATGTCTTCTCAAATAGAGAAAGATCATCTGAAAGAATCTTCATCAAACATCTCGGAGAGATGCCATTTGATGGAAGCAAAATGAATAGTGAACTCACTAGGGAGAACATCACTGATAAGAAACATTGTTGTAGTTTGAAATTGTGAGAACATGAATTGGTTCTGTAAGTTTATCTCTAAGTTTTGATGATATCAAATAGTATTTCTGTATGAACAATTTTGTACAACTAATGTTTGTTATTTGTAAGAACTTAACAAACAGGTTATGCTTTCGTAAATTGGCGCGAACACAATGCTTAAAGGAAAATACTCCACCTACACTCTTAAAAAGCAGAACTTATTTTAAGAAGCTCTCAAGACTCTGATATAAAAGAAAAAGAGAACGAGTTCTGAAGATCTGAAGACATAGGTTCTGATCGAACAAAGTCCAGATGCTAAAGACTTAAGCTCTCTGATCAAGGTTCTGAAGACCTAAAACAAGTCTCCATTCATGCTTCAACCAAATACTATCAGAAGCCTCTGAAGATATGAAGACAACGCTCAACCGAACAAGGTTCTGAAGACCAAGTACTGAAGACTCTGAAGACGCTGCTCTGAAGATTCGAAGACTTGATAATCTCAAGAACCAAGCGATGTTTTCCCTTCTTACTCATGCTCGTAAAAAGGCTCTGAAGTTGAGAAGCCAAGAAGACAACGCTACATAGTACAACTGTACCTCAATACAAAGCAAAAATACCTTGGTAACAGTACAACGGTACAATCAAAGATATTCTGACAAAAACAGGACACACAACACGCAAAATCTTTTATCTGTCCTCACGCTTCTAGCCGCCAGCCTAGTTAAGCTATCATGATTACATTTCAACGGCTCTTTCTACACGGCTATAAAAGGAAGCAAAAGACTTGAAGAAAAGAGACACACACGAACGCCATTGCAATACTCTTTCTATCTGAAATCTTTCTTAAGTCATTTTGGTCAAAAACTTGTTTACATTATCAGCTTGTATAGAAGCACTTGTTTGTAAATGGAATTTTATTCAAACTTAGGTTTGTGTTCCTTGAGAAAGACCGTGTGGCTGTATTTCTTGAGAAGTCTAGGACGTGTAGTCTTAGAGGTTGTTCCTTGAGTAAGACCTGTGAGGTTGTATTACTTGAGAAGTCTAAAACTTGAGAGTTTTAGAGGTTGTGTTAGTCACCAGCATTTTGGCTAGTGCATTATACTGTTTTGATTGAATAATGGATTAAGACCTCGTTGAGAGAGGCGAAATCACCTTGGCGGGTGGACTAGACTAACTTGAGTGTTTCTCAAGTGAACTAGTATAAACATAACGTGTTATCGTGTTATAATTCAAAAACGTTTTTATTGATAAATGAAAGAGTCTTATAAAAACAAGTTTTCATAAAAGAAACAATTCTATTTTGAAAAACCAATTCAAACCCCCTTTCTTGTGTTTTTCACACCTTCAATTGGCATCAGAGCTCCGGTTCTGAGGTGATAAAAAGGTTGAATTTTTATCAAGCACTTAACAGTGTTCAGTACCGATCCGAGTGTGAAAAACAATGTCTATACCAAATGCTGAGACAAGTGTTATTGTAAATGAAAGAGATTCTTATAGTGTAAAACCTCCTATCTTTGATGGAGAAAATTTGATTATTGGAAAGATAGAATTGAAAGTTATTTTTTGTCGTTTAATTTAGATCTATGGGATCTGATAGTTGATGGCTATAGTCACCCTGTAGATTCTGCAGGCAAAAAGATTGAAAGAAGTGCATTTACAAATGCACAGATGAAAACTTACAAAAATCATCATAGAGCAAGAACGATTATGTTAAACGCAATTTCTTATACAGAATATGAGAAAATCACAAACAAAGAAACTGCGAAGTCCATCTTTGACTCTCTTCGTATGACTCATGAAGGCAATGCTTAAGTCAAGGAGACGAAGGCTCTTGCACTAATTCAAAAGTATGAGGTCTTCAAGATGGAAGATGATGAATATGTGGAAACCATGTTCTCAAGATTTTAGATGCTTGTTGCAGGAATCAGAGTTCTGGATAAGGGCTATTCTACTACTGATCATGTCAAGAAAATTATCAGAAGTCTGCCTGTCAAATGGAGACCAATGGTGACTGCCTTGAAACTAACAAAGGATCTGAATAGTATAAGTCTTGAGGAACTAATCAGCTATTTAAGAAGTCATGAAATAGGGCTCCAAGAAGATGAACCCCAAAAGAAAAGCAAATCGATTGCTCTAAAAGCTAAATCTGAAAAGAAAAGGGCGTATCTAGTAGTAGAGGAGGAAGTGGAAGAATCTGAAGAAGAATCAGACGAAGATGAAATATCTCTCATATCAAGAAAAATTAGTCAACTATGGAAATACAGAAGAAATAAGTTCAAAGGACCAAGAAGAAGATCTGAGCCTACATATGGTCAAAGGAGAACTTATGGAAGAGATGTCACGTGCTTTGAATGCAAGGAACCTGGACATGTCAAAAATGACTGTCCAAAGGTTAAGAAAGATGAAAGACCTAAGAAAGCTAAAAAGGGTCTTATGGCAACTTGGGACGATTCAGAGTCCGAAGATGATTCTGATGAAGAGTGTGCTAACGTAGCATTCATGGCCAAAACCAATGACGTTCTATCAGAAGGAGAACCTTCAGACTCCGACGAAGAAAGAGAGGTACTTTCTTCTTTATCTCGCTCTGAACTTGAAATAGGATTATATGAACTTATGTAAAGATATCAAACTCTTCGAAGAAAACACAAAACTTTGAAAAAGACTCTTGTGGTTCCTTTAGAAGATCTTACTAAAAGCAAACAAATCATCCTTGAATTAAATGAAAAACTACTTTCTCTAGAAAATTCAAATACTACATTAAAAACTAAAGTCTCTAGGTTAGAAGAAGAAATCACCTCTAACATAACCAATACTAATGAAGTAGCCAAGTATGATAAAGCTTTCCAACACTTTCTCACTAAAAGCATAGACAAAAGCAAAATGGCTTCATTAATCTATGGAGTCAGCAGAAATGGTAACAGAGGTCTGGGATATTCAGGACCATCACATTCATATGATGAGACCAAGAGTATCAAGATAATACCTCTGTCCAAACATTTTGTACCCCCTGGAACTATCTTGAAATGTTGTGAACAAAAGGGTTCAAAAATCACTACACAACCACAGACACCAAAGAAAAAACACTATGTATAAATTCCACACTATTATTCCAATATAAGGAAGTTCAAAGGTGTCAGAACCTCTGGAAAGGCTAATGTGAAAGGACCCACAAAATGGGTACCTAAGAATAAGATAATTTATGTTGCAGACATCCTTAATGGCACCATTGAAACACCACTGGACAGTGGATGCTCGTGACACATGACGGGAGAAAGGCATATGTTCCAAGATCTGAGACTTAAGCCTGGAGGTGTCGTTGGTTTTGGAGGAAATCAGAAAGGAAGAATTATTGGCTCCGGAACTATTGGAAATGGTAAGCTTCCTTCTATTAATAATGTTCTACTAGTTGAAGGTCTAATGCATAATCTATTATAAATTAGTCAACTTAGTGACAATGGTTATGATGTTATTTTTAATCAGACATCCTGTAAAGCTGTAAGTCAAAAGGATGGATCTGTCATGTTCAACGGAAAGAGGAAGAACAATACTTATAAAATTAAATTATCAGATTTAAAACATCAGAATGTAAAATGTCTTCTTTCTATAAATGAAGAGCAATGGGTCTGGCATAGACGTCTTGGTCATGTTAGCTTGAGAAGAATTTCTCAGCGAAATCTGAAGTACTCTTCAAATGCTCTTTGTGAAGCATGTCAGAAAGGCAAGTTTTCAAAAACCTCTTTTAAAGTAAAGAATATTGTTTCCACCTCCAGACCGTTAGAACTTCTTCACATTGATCTTTTTGGACCAGTGAAAACTGCTTCTATCAATGGTAAGAAATACGGACTAGTCATCGTTGATGATTACAGTCGTTGGACATGGGTGAAATTCTTAAAACACAAGGATGAGTCACATTTTGTGTTTGCTTCCTTCTGCACTCAAGTACAAAATGAGAAAAATTACAAAATCATCAAAGTCAGAAGTGATCATGGTGGAGAATTTGAAAACAAAGACTTTGAAAAACTTTTTGACTCACATGGGATATCCCATGATTTTTCTTGTCCTAGAACTCCACAACAAAATGGAGTTGTAGAAAGAAAAAACAGAACTTTACAAGAAATGGCTCGCACCATGATCCAAGAAACTGACATGGCTAAGCACTTTTGGGCAGAAGCAATTAACACAGCATGTTATATTCAAAATAGAATCTCTATCAGACCTATCTTGAATAAAACTCCTTATGAATTGTGGAAGAATAAAATTCCCAACATTTCCTACTTTCATCCATTTGGATGTACCTGTTTTATGTTAAACACTAAGGAGAATCTTGGCAAGTTTGATTCCAAAGCACAGAAGTGTCTGCTGTTAGGATACTCTGAACGCTCAAAAGGCTACAGAGTTTATAACTCAGAATCATGGATTGTGGAAGAATCAATCCATATTAGATTCAATGACAGGCCTGACTCTGAAAAGTCAGAGCTAGTTGAAAAGCTTGCAGGTTTGGAAATTAGCTTCTTAGAACCTAAAGAAAAAGTAGATGAAGTCAAAGACCAGCAAGATCCTACATCTGATACCACTGATATAACTCCGAATACTCCACATCAAAAGGAAAGAAGAATGTCTACATCTCATCCTGAGGAATTAATTCTTGGCAGCAAGGACGCTCTAGTCAGAACCAGATCAGCCTTCAGACCATCAGAAGAGACACTTTTGGGACTGGTGTCGTTAATCGAACCAGCTACAGTTGAAGAAGCTCTTATGGACAAGGACTGGGTTCTAGCTATGGAAGAAAAACTGAATCAATTTGCAAAGAATGATGTTTGGGATCTAGTTCCAAAACCTAAGAATGTTCATGTTATCGGAACCAAGTGGGTATTCAGGAACAAGCTAAATGAGAAAGGAGAAGTTGTCAGAAACAAAGCATGACTTGTTGCTCAAGGATACAGTCAATAAGAAGGGATTGATTACAACGAAACCTTTGCTTCGGTTGCCAGATTTGAAGCAACACGGTTATTAATTTCATTCTCAGTAAACCATAACATCACCCTATATCAGATGGATGTTAAGAATGCATTCTTAAATGGTTATATATCAGAAGAAGTCTATGTCAAACAACCTCCTGGTTTTGAAAATTCAGAAAAATCAAATTTTGTTTTTAAACTCAAAAAGTCTCTCTATGGCTTAAAATAAGCTCCCAGAGCTTGGTATGATAGACTGAGCAAATTTCTTTTAGAAAACCAGTTCACCAGAGGAAAGGTTGACACAACTCTCTTCTGTAAAACATATAAGAATGATATTCTTATAGTTCAAATCTATGTTGATGATATTATTTTTGGTTCTGCTAACTCCTCTTTATGTGAATATTTTCAAAGTTAATGCAAGCCGAATTCGAGATGAGTCTGATGGGTGTGTTAAGGTACTTCCTGGGAATTCAAAATATATCAGAAACTAGAAGCCACTTACATTCATCAAAGCAAGTACACAAAAGAACTTTTGAAGAAATTCAACATGATGGATTGTAATACAGCTAAAACACCAATGCATCCAACATGTGTCATGAGAAAAGAAGAAACAGAAGTTAAGGTTTGTCAGAAGCCTTATCGTGGTATGATAGGCTCTCTCTTATATCTAACTGCTTCTAGACCCGATATATTATTCAGTGTACATTTATGCGCTAGATTCCAATCAGATCCAAGAGAATCTCATTTAACTGCTGTTAAACGAATTCTAAGGTATCTGAAAGGAACAACTAACCTGGGCTTGATGTATGAGAAAACATCTGAGTATACTCTTTCTAGTTACTGCGATGCAGATTATGCTGGAGACAAATTGGAAAGAAAGAGCACATCTAGAAACTGTCAGTTCCTAGGGAACAATCTAATCTCATGGTCAAGTAAGAGACAATCTACAATTGCTCTCTCTACAGCAGAAGCTGAATACATCTCCGCTTCTCTATGCAGTACACAAATGCTTTGGATGAAAAATCAACTGGAAGACTATCAGATATATGAGAGTAACATCCCTATCTTTTGTGATAATACTGCTGCTATTTTTTTAAGTAAAAATCCAATTTTACATTCAAGGGCTAAACACATTGAAATAAAACACCATTTTATCAGAGACTATGTTCAGAAGGGAACCTTATGCTTAAAATTTATTGATACAGACCATCAATGGGCTGATATTTTTACAAAACCCTTAGCTGAAGATAGATTTCAAATTATTTTAAAACATCTGAAAATGGAGTACTGTTCAGAATGAGATCATTTCAGAACCAAATGTGTTTAAGCATTTTTAAATCATCAGAATCACTTTTGTGAGATGTGTCTCAGTTCTGATAAATTTTTCTAACGTGTCATTTAATTAGAAAATAATTTTTTGCATGTGATTAAATTATATCTAAATCACTATACTTATCCAAATCAAACGAACAGTAATTTTATTGGGATTGACTCAAAACTCTATTACATTTATTCACTTCCCCCTGTACGGTGTTTATCTCTTTAAAATTTCAAAAACCATCTGTATTCTCATTCTCACTCAAACGGAAACCCTAAATCTCTCTATCGAACCAACTCAATCCCTGCTCTCATCCTCTCCGATCTTAACTATAATCAAGATGAACATCATTCAACAAGAAAACGCTCCCCTCTCCAAAGATCTTGAAGCATCACTAAATCCCTCTCAAGAGCTGCCATCTTCATCTATCACACCTTCTAACACCTCCACAACCGCCGCTACGATCGTTTCAACTCCATTATCTCTTCCCACGATCGATGCAACCCATGTAACACAGAGAAATTCCTCTGTTACTTGTGTTATGCATGCAAATGAACTAATTGTTCTGAAAGAGCTGTTTGTCGACTTCGACAATCTTCACAATAATGGGTTTAATCTAATTGATCAACTTAATACTCAAGGATGGAAAAGTTACTTTGAAAGACTTAGAGGTCTAACCTTTGATGACCTAGTAAAGGAATTTTGGACGCTAAAACAGACGATCTTCATGTTGTATCCTTTGTTATGGATCAAAAGATCATTATCACTGAAAAATCTATTTCAGACCTACTAGGGATGCAACTCCTGGAAGGAAAAAGAGTTTATGGAAAAACTGAAATATCTGACTCCGTCATCAACAAAGCAATTCTAAAAAATTGTCAACCTGGGACTTCAGAGTACAAAAGCAAGAATATGCGTGACAATCTGAGAATCTGGCATAAAATTATTCTTGGATGTATCAATCCAAGACCTCCAAAGAGTGCTGCAGATTTCTTCAACACAAATCAAAAGTACATGTTGTACTACTTGCACAAGAATGAGAAAATGTGTCTTCCATCCATTCTTTTCTACTATCTGAGAGATATGGTGCGCAAGACAAGAACAACAACTTCACCAGATAGGAAGATTGTAAACTACATTCCATTTGGAAGACTTCTCTCTAACATCTTTGTTGAAAGTGGCCCAGTGGAATATCTAGTCAAGGAAGCTAAGTACACAGATTATCTGGCTAGCAAAGTAGGAGAAGCTTTCAATGTTGTGAACCTTAAACATATGAAAATGATTACAAGTGTTGATGTGAAACCCACATCCATCCCTCAAGACACTGTGATCGACAACCGATGTCCAGTAACGAACTACCCCTACTACCGCAAAGAAGATAATCCAATAGTAATTGCTTCGTTTGTGGCAATAATGAGAGAAGAAGGGCATGACATGCCAAAATCCAGAGTTGGAGAGGTTGCTCCCAAATCTAAATACATCACGAGGAGTAAGAGGAAGCAAAATGAAGAGGATGCTGAGCCTAAGAAGAAGAAAAAGGATGAAACTGAAGTTCCATGAACCTAATCTCTGAATCTCAAGTCCTCAGTATTGACTCTATCTCTAAGGATACAACCTCTGAATCCCTAGAGATCGTCACCCCTGAATCACTCATAGAATCAGACACTCTAGAAGTGACATCTCCTGCTGATCAATAAATCAGTGAACATACTCCTACTGAGATCGGTTCATCTCAGCAAACACCACCTGAAATAAATTCTGCCAAGTCTGACCTTGCTTTGGTCATCTATACTAAACCACCCCCAACATCTTTTGAAGAATGCACAAGTCAATTTTATGACAAGGCATTAAGGAAGTTTGCGAACCTAAGAGCAGAAATCGGCTATCAATTCTTCTGGGACCATGAATGTCACTAAGACCTCCAAAACTTCTAGACTGGAATCTCGTCTTCTTGAGAAAATCAGTAAATCAGCTATCAATTCTTCTGGGACCATGAATGTCACTAAGACCGTTACTGCATCATCATCATCTCCAACCACCTTTATTCCTACCTCTAATCCACAAGTCAGCTTTAAACCACCATCTTTTTCAATTCCTCCTTCAACTACCACTATCTAATCTTCACCCAACTCATCAATCAGTACCCCTATCTCGTCTGAATCCATTCCTACCTACACCTCGTCAATCATTCAGCCAAATGAACAAAGTTCCATGAACCTAATATCTGAATCTCAAGTCCTCAGTATTGAGTCTATCTCTAAGGATACAGCCTCTGAATCCATAGAGATCGTCACCCCTGAATCACTCATAGAATCAGACACTCTAGAAGTGACATCTCCTACTGATCAACAAATCAGTGAACATACTCCTACTGAGATCGGTTCATCTCAGCAAACACCACCTGAAATAAATTCTACCAAGCCTGACCTTGCTTTGGTCATCTATACTAAACCACCCCCAACATCTTTTGAAGAATGCACAAGTCAATTTTATGACAAGGCATTAAGGAAGTTTGCGAACCTAAGAGCAGAATTTAACACAAGTACCAAGCCTATGGAACTTGAAAGATTGTGTCACAACTTCCAGAAATGGTTGAGCAGTGAGCTTGCAAGAGTTGTAAGCTTCTCAGATGCAACCATCAAAGAAGGAATTCAACGGGCAAAGGAGAGAGCAGAAGCTGAAGAACGGACCAGGATACTTAAGTTCTTGGCTGCAAAGCAGAAAGAAGTTGAAGAAAAGGTTGTTGAGGAAGCAAGACTTCTTGCAGAAAAAGTTGCTGAAGAAACCAGAATAGCACAAGAAGCTGAAGCCGTGGAAAAGGCCAAGCAAGCTGCTGCAGTTGTTTCTACATCTGATCTGGCTATAAAGCGTTTGGAAGACGCAATTGGAGAAATAAGAAAAGAATAACAAAAGTTCAGAAATAACTTTGAGGAACAAAAGACTGTCAATGCTAATCTTCAGGCATGCTTCAGAAGATATGGGACAATATGTCCTCTGGAAGCACCTAATTCTTATGTCTTTGTTGTCCTTAAGACCTTAGATCTTTGTTTTTCACCCTTGCACCACTAATCTTTTTTATCAATGACAAAAAGGGGGAGAAGTAATATGAATGTGATATATTTTGATTCCATAGTCAATCTCTAAAATACAATGATGTTTACATGCTAACAGATAAACTGCTACTTCTATTAGAGTGTTTTTCCTTTTTTTTGCAGGAATTCTGATCCAAATAAAGATTCATTAAGAAAATCAGAACTCTGCTGAAAAGAGAATCAAGACTATGATCTCATGACTTATTAAAATCAGGGGAGCCCAAGCACAGAAATTCATCAAGTCTAAGACTCGAGGGGAGTACTTCATACAAAGGATAAGCTATCTTTAGAATCTGTTATTTTCCCTGCATTACATATATACCAAAATTGTATCATCAAAATACATAGTTTTGTCATCACCAAAAAGGGGGAGATTGTGAGAACATGAATTGGTTCTGCAAGTTTATCTCTAAGTTTTGATGATATCAAATAGTATTTCTGTGTGAACAATTTTGTACAATTAATGTTTGTTATTTGTGAGAACTTAACAAATAGGTTATGCTTCCGTAAATTGGCGCGAACACAATGCTTAAAGGAAAATACTCCGCCTACACTCTTGAAAAGCATAACTCATTTTAAGAAGCTCTCAAGACTCTGATATAAAAGAAAAAGAGAACGAGTTCTGAAGATCTGAAGACATAGGTTCTGATCGAACGAAGTC
Organism: Lathyrus tuberosus; assembly: GCA_022829125.1. Taxonomy (NCBI): domain Eukaryota; kingdom Viridiplantae; phylum Streptophyta; class Magnoliopsida; order Fabales; family Fabaceae; genus Lathyrus; species Lathyrus tuberosus. The sequence goes on from JALAZF010000179.1 coordinate 3,923,836, forward strand.
CAGATGCTAAAGACTTAAGCTCTCTGATCAAGGTTCTGAATACCTAAAACAAGTCTCCATTCATGCTTCAACCAAATACTATCAGAAGCCTCTAAAGATATGAAGACAACGCTCAAGCGAACAAGGTTCTGAAGACCAAGTGCTGAAGACGCTGCTCTGAAGATTCGAAGACTTAATAATCTCAAGAACCAAGTGATGTTTTCCCTTCTTACTCATGCTCGTAAAAAGGCTCTGAGGTTGAGAAGCCAAGAAGACAAAGCTACATATTACAACTATACCTCAATACAAAGTGAAAATATCTTGGTAACAGTGCAACGATATAATCAAAGATATTCTGACAAAAACAGGACGCACAGCATGCAAAAGCTTTTATCTGTCCTCATGCTTCTAGCCGCCAGCCTAGTTAAGCTATCATGATTACATTTCAACAGCTCTTTCTACACGGCTATAAAAGGAAGCAAAAGACTTGAAGAAAAGAGACACACACGAACGCCATTGCAATACTCTTTCTATCTGAAATTTTTCTTAAGTCATTATGGTCGAAAACTTGTTTACATTATCAGCTTGTATAGAAGCACTTGTTTGTAAACGGAATTTTATTCAAACTTAGGTTTGTGTTCCTTGAGAAAAACCGTGTGGTTGTATTTCTTGAGAAGTCTAGGACGTGTAGTCTTAGAGGTTGTTCCTTGAGTAAGACCTGTGAGGTTGTATTACTTAAGAAGTCTAAAACTTGAGAGTTTTAGAGGTTGTGTTAGTCACCAGCATTTTGGCTAGTGCATTGTACTGTTTTGATTGAATAGTGGATTAAGACCTCGTTGAGAGAGGCGAAATCACCTTGGCGGGTGGACTAGCCTAACTTGAGTGTTTCTCAAGTGAACTAGTATAAACATAACGTGTTATCGTGTTATAATTCAAAAAGGTTTTTATTGATAAATGAAAGAGTCTTATAAAAACAAGTTTTCATAAAAGAAACAATTTTATTTTGAAAAACCAATTCAAACCCCCTTTCTTGTGTTTTTCACACCTTCAGAAATTGCCTTAGAGCAAATAAAATCCTTGTCATGGGAGATCTCAAATAAAGAGAAAACCACTTGTAAAGTCTTCAAAAAACTTCTCTGACGGATTTCGGAGAGATGCCATCTGATGGAGAACAAGTTGATAATCTTGATAACTCACTGGGAATAGACAAACTGTCTTGAAAAAAGAATGTCATTTGCCATCCATATAGGAAACTTGAGAGCAAAACAAGCTGCTCAAATAAAGAGGCTGCCACTTGTCGTCTAGGTATGAATTCAGAGAAAATGTTGTAACAGCACTGCTGGAGAGATGATTTTGTCTTCAATAATGATCTTTAAATAGATTAATCCTGGGGAGACAAAGTGCAAAATAAATGCACACTCAATCTAGGTTCAAAAGCCTAGAGAGATTCAAAATTATGATGGTCAGGGACCAAAGTTCAATTCAGGAAATAACTGAAGAGAAACGGTCAAGCAAGACTCTGTCCACTGAGGAATGAACTCAACTGGGGTCTATCTTTATCCGAAAATGGAAAAGAAAACTAAAGCAACCATCTTCCACGAGGATCGAACTCAGTGGGGAATTTAGAAAGGTTGTGCTCTTTCTACTTAGGGCTGACGACTCTACTTCGAGGGAGAAGACAAACCCAGTCACATGGGGATAGACACGGCCAAAGTGAAAGAACAAACAAACATTACAAAAATACATAATGCACATATGCCATGTATCTATATGAATGAATGTATGTCATGTTATGCCTATGCTGACAAAACAGACAAAGAGAAGTAGACTGGAGATGAAATAAACATCTCGACGCGGATACTTGGCTAATCTTCACAAGATAGAAACATAACTGGGTGAATGGAGAACTATATTTGGGATCACAGTACTGCATCAAGACTTCAAACTTCTCTGGGGAAAGAGAGCACTCCCTTTGGGGATAAAAATCATGACTTTACTTAGAGGATTGTCATGATGAATCTTGCTACTCTGTTGGAGATGAGAAAGATCTACTGGGAAATGATCAAACTCAATGGTTGAAGAGACTACATACGGGATAAATTAAATATCCGCTGCAAACTGAAGTAGTCTGAAAAGAAGTTCTAGTTGGAGATGCCAGAGCTAAGGCCTCACCGGGGATAAAATAAATATCCACTTTATTGGGAAAGTTTGGATCAACATAGCAGCTAAAGATGTCAGAGTCGAAACTTCATGGAGATGAAATAAACATCCACTTAGCTGAGAAAGATTGAAGTTGTGAGAAATCCACTGAGGAGTGAAATAACATTCGCTTCACTGGGGAAGGTTGAAGCCAGGGAGATTCACTGGGAATTCTTATGTCACCAGCTAGGCAATTCTTGCATCAAACTTGCCATAACTGCTTGAAGTGGAGACCCACAAGGGGATTGTTATGACCACCTAAAGTAGAGACTTACTGGGGAATTATCACACCACTTGCGACAAAAGCTCCTTGGGGCATGGGTAAAGAATGTTGTGAGAATAATGTAGTTCTGCATTGATGCACCGCATGGTAGTCGCCATTTCGAACAATAGTTGTTGTAAAGAGTCTTTAATTCTCAAAAGCCCCATATCACATGGTTTATGAGAATAAGTCATTCCAAGAGGATTTTACAGAAAACTTTGCATCCAAGATGTTCCAATGCCTTCCAACTCTTGGAGAGATTTGTAGAATCTCGATGTAACTGCCCCACATTAACTGTATTCTGTATAACCGAGTCTTCAAACTTGCCACTTAGGGATGGTCAGACTGTGAATACAACAACTGAGAAACAACTTGCCCCTGGTCAGCAGAATCTTCAGAAAACATGCCCCTAAATATGATCATCTATTTGAAATGATTCACCATTTACTCATCAGAGTTTCAAGTCTCAAAAGATTGAGCTCATTGCTGATGTTCATATGCAAGCTTCTATGATATCAAGCAATGTTAGCAATAAGAAAAATGATAATTCTAAAACTGCTAATGCAACACACATGTTTGTCTTGAAGTTTTTATTGAAAAAGAATATCACAATAACTTGTGACCAAATCACTACTTAGGATATGAAATTGATTTATTTTACAAAACCAACACAAATTTTGAGCATAGCTCATAGGAGTCAAGAAACGTTATATCGTCGAGTATGCTTTCAAAATAAACCCTGCTTCAATTAGGTCTTTTGAGGGTTGTATCGAGGCTTGGTTCACGGTTTAAGAAACAAAGATAAAGGCTGAAATTTTATTTGTACCCACCCATTCTTCATGATATTCACTCCTTTTTTTTTTAAAGTTTAGGCGTTCGATCATCTTAACTGAAAGCTACCCTGCCCCAGGTTAAAAATGAGGTTTTTTGATTTGGAGAAGAAAACTCCTGCTTCAAGGCACAAAGGGGTTAACGAGGGTCTATCTCCCTTATATCTCTGGTGTTTGGGAATTCGAAACAATGCCTTACATCATCAGCAGAGTTTTATTCAAAAGCATACTACAAGAGATCTTGCGTTTGTGATTTCGTCATCCTCCCTCCAATTCTCTGCCAAGGCAAGAGATTGGGTGGCATTGGCATTGAAAAAGAATTTTATGAGTGAATACAAATGGATTTCTTTAAGACAAACATATTCATTGCATTAATCATTCAAGACAAACAAGTTCTTTCATGTAAGTCATGCTTTTACAATCAAAGAAATAACAACAAATGCGAGCAAACAAATAAATAACCTGATGATCTTGGGAATGAGCTCTCCTCTTGATTTCTCCGGCTTGAAAGGACTTTCTTAAATCTTCATATTCATCAACATAAAGGTGTTCCATTCACGACTAGGCTCCATCCCTTGAAGGTCAGCACTTCACCGTCGATCATCTCTTGAACTTTTTCTTGGAAAACCTTGCACTCTTCAATTGAATACCCCACTACTCCTTCATGAAATTCACAATTGGCATTTGAATTGAACCAAGGAGGGCTAGATTTCATGTCTCTGGTCTTTCTGGGTGTCATCAACGAGTTTTGGGCAAAATAAAACCATAATTGACTGTAAGTCATTGGGATTGGATCAAACTGGCGAGTCTCTCCTTTTGGGTTATTCGAAGGTCTCTGCTGATTCTGATAATTCGGATTCCGAGCTGGTCGATTAGAGGAGGAAGAAAAATAATCCTGGTGTTGGGATACAACCAATTCCTTGACCAAATTTGCCAGACTTCTCCTAGCAGCCTTCAAATTTGCAACTTTGTCACGAAGCTCTTGATTTTCCAGCTCTTGGGTGTCTATCAGATTCTTCATTACGGTGGAAAAAGTTTCCATGTTAGCCTTCAAAGTGGCAATCTCCGCTCGGAGTGCTTGGTTTTCTTGTTCCAAATGATCCATCTTCTTGTCTAGAGCACCGCGATTGTGATGACTTGGATATAGATGAAGCAGATGTGAGAACCTGGGATGCAAAGGATGCAATGCATATGATGTATGCGAACGCGCAAAGCAAACAAATGCGATGCAAAAAATTTCATGGAACTTGAATATTTGCAAACATCACGGGATACTTAAAGAAACTTATTTTCATTAGCCAATAGAGAGGATTACAAAATATTAGTACTTCTTACAAGAGTCTTAAACAAAAAGCTAGATAAAATCTAATAAATCCCTAAGGAAGTTCTCCTAATAGCCTTGTGTTGAGCTTCTCGATCTGCTCCTCCAACCAAGTCTTCTCGAGAATAAGTTTATCCACGATCAGCTTCCAAGGAGTCAACTAAGGGCTAGACGAAAATAAATCCTCTTGCGTCTTCCTCTTCTTGCAAGAAAGTACTTCTCCACTCTTCAACTGTAGTTGTCTCTGGAGTTCAGCATTCTCTTCAACGACCACTTGATACTTGTTCTTCCAATCATCTCTTTCTTGTTGAGCTTTGCTCAAAGCCATCTTCAATTCTTCTGCTTCAGACATGAAAATCAGGATGGGTTTTTTCTTTAGAGTCATGGGCTCTTGTCGGGTATAAGGCATCTTCAACTTGATGGCCCAATTTCGGACCCATTGGAGATAGGGTTCTAGATAAACACAATTAGGCTTTCCTAAACTTTTCTTTCCTCTCTTGTTCAAATGGCGCTAATCAATCACAATCTTTTCCTTGAGCTCCTTGCTATCTTCATCATCCTTGAAGAAAATGCTCTCCACATGAGCAACTTTTGGGCTTGTCTTTCAAGGGATATCCTAGCTGACAGCGAGCCTGTCATACTCTAAATTTTAACCACCAAGATTTCCCATCATTGTGAGGATCATTACCATAATATGGATGTACCATATTACCTCATCAATCTCCTTAAGGATTGTTGGGCATTCACTACAATCAAGAATTAGGGTTTTGAGTCCTCTCAGAACATTTAGACAAAAGATCAATCAAGAAATGACATAATATTCAACTTGTCTAAACCTCTCAAACACCCATGAAGGATCAAGAGGTCTCCCATAACAAGAATCAGACATAAGAGTGCAACATATCAAGCTGATCAAGCCTCAAGATCGCCAGTGTCACCAAATTAGGGTTTTGGTCGACCAAGGCCTCCAGATGAAAATTTTCATCTGGGCATGAGCCAATACCTCAATATATGATCCAAGATGTTTAAAGGGACCTCATAAACCCAATCATCAAGTCAATTTAACCTCAGGGGATGCATTCACCAAAAATCAGGAATTAGGGTTTCTTGACCTAATTCACCCCTAAGTTGACTTTTGATGCAATACATGAGCCAAGACCTCAAGACATGATTTGAGGGCCTCAAACACACCATATTGATCCATTTATAACAAGGGATTTCTCCAAGAAGCTTGATTCATAAGTTTTAATTTCATCTGGACCATAATTAGGGTTTCGAGGAAAAAGTCAACAGTGCCTTTGACTTTTGACCAAGACATGCTCCTAAACCTTGGGACATGATTCAATACACCCTATAACACCTATGGAATCCATCCATTAGGTTTGATTTAGGTGAAGGACTAGGTTTCACAAAGGATCGCACAGTTTGGATTTCATCCGATAAAAAGTCAACCGTGCACAAAATCAAGTTTGACTTTTTGGGATTTTTCACAAATATGGTTCCCCTAAGTAAAAAATAATGTTAATGTATGATATTGATCATCATCCATCAAGAAAAATCAAGAAAAGTGAGGTTTCTTGCAAAAGGGGCAACCTTGAGAAACCAAAATTTTTCTAAGTTATGGAATAAAAGTGGTTTTGGTACCAACTTCCAAGGACCATAACTTGAGATCCAAGCAACCATTTTGGGTGATCCAAAGATGGATTTGTAGGTCTTGCTACACTCTACAAAATCTTCCACTACCTCCAACTTCAATTCTTTATGGATTTTGGGTTATGGAGTGATCAAAATGACAAAAACATGAAAATGACACTTTTTCCAACACTTAGTGAAAATCTGCCTAAGTTACCTGCCTTGACCATCAATGTTCATGATGATTTTTCAATGGGATCCAAATAGGTTCAAAACAAACTATGATCACACATGTTTTGTATCATATGAGGGCTTTCTAAAAAGCACAAGAGCCTCCCATAACTCAACTTGAGCAAGGAGATATGAATCCCTCAAAATCACCATTTCCAACTGTCCTAAGCAAGGCAGATTTTGTGCATTTGCTCGATTTGGAAAATTTGGACAACTCCAAGCCTTGTCATCTATTTGAACACATCTGAGGATAAAACAAAAGGAGGATGATCTGATCCCCAAGCCTCCCAAGTCCAAGAATCTGCATGTAGCCATGCCAAACCTAAAAGAGCTAAAAAAGTGCCAAGACTCCAATTTTATTTCAATGCATTCAATGGATGCATCAAGGTGGCATGAACTGAGGCAAGTTTAACTGAATGAGTCAAGCCTTATCTCTGAACCAAAAGACCATAGGCCTGTGCTTTAACCTCAAGTCAATGGCTAGAGAAGACTTGAGATTCCATTTGATCCACAATGTGAAACAGACCTGCTGCAGTTGCCATTCACTATTGCAGCCAAAACAAACTTGGTCTACTATAAATAGAGCTCATTTGTGCTCAGTTTGAGTACACCAAATCACCCAAACTGATGCTTTACTCAAAATCTCTCCTTCACTCCAATTCTTACCTTCTAACTCAAGTCACTATCGGGTTTTGAGTTTGAGAGCAATTCCAACCAAACCAATCACACACACACACTTCATAAACATCATATGTGAGTGATACATAACACAAAATCACATCTGGAACATCAGATTCTCAAAATCACCAGCCAATTGCTCAAGTTCTTGATAGAGTTGCAATTGAGGTACCACAACCAGTTCCAGCTCATTTCAATCCACTTCAAGCATTCAAACACATTCCTTGGCACCTAAGGAAGCTGTCCAGATCATTGGAACCTAGCTGCAACACCTCCATCATCAAACTCGATCACCAGCTGCAAGATGTAGGCCTGAACCCTTCAAACTCTATGATTCATGCATCATGAATGAATTTTTTAGTTACCATCTTATTTATGCATGTTTATAGAGTAATAACCCTCAATCAATTGCCATGAATCCATCGTGTATGGAATTTCATTGTGTTCATGCTAAAATTAGGGTTCTTGAGGTTTTCTGTTGATTTCTTCCTCCATACTTAATATAAATGCAATTAATCTATATGGTTGTAATCCTTGTTCAAAAACGAACAAGATTGGTGTTTGAATCATGCAAAACCATTGAGTAATCAGAGAGAAAAGTGAGAAAACGCAAATCAGCCATGGCGCGGTCATGAGAAAGAAGAAAGTGATCGTTGGCGCCATTTTTCAAATATTTGAAATATTTAAAATTTTGATATTTTATTTAAATGATTTCAAAAATTAATTTCTCACTCATTTTTTATTGGTTCTTTTTCTCAAAATTCACAAAAAATGTTTAAATATTTTATTTTACAAAAGAAAATCCAATTTATATTACTTTTTTAGTATAGTTGAAATTTTTGTAATTAATTTCATTTTATTTGTTTTTAAACATTTTTTAATGAAATTCCCACTTTGATCTTTCAAAACCAATTGAATTTCAAACTTTCATGTGATTAAACATGATTTTTCAAAATATTTTTCAAAGTGACAACTTGTTTTTGAATATATTTGGTATTTTATATCTTTTTTTTCATTTAATTTCCTTTGAAAAATGACATTTTAATTTAAAATTAGGGTTTCCTCTTGATTTTAAATTTTTAAACACTTTTGGGCCTCTAATAGAGTGTAAGACCAATCCCTTTTTAATCAAAACCTTTTTGGGCCTCAGTCATTGTATAAGTCTCACTGCGATTTTAAAATCTCGGTGCGGTCGTCGCCTTTTAAACAAAAACCATCTGGGCCTCTCCTTGAGTTGTAAGACCCATCCCTTTGTACAGGAAACCTCTTTGAGCCTCAGTCATTGTATAAGTCCCGATATAATTTTCTAAACAACGGTGCGATCACTGTTATTTTTTGGCCTCTCCTTGAATTGTAAGACCCATCTCTTGTACAAAAATAAACCTTTTTGGGCCTCTAATAGAGTGTAAGACCCAACCTCTTTGTAAATAACACTTTTGGGCCTCTTGATAGAGTGTAAGACCCGTCTCTTTGTAAATAAATATTTTTGGGCCTCAGTCTTTGTATAAGTCCCGATACAATCTTCAGATCAACGGTACGATTACTGTTTTTCATCTGGGCCTCTTTTTGAGTATAAGCCCCAATCTTTTAAAAAACAATTGCCCTTTTGATTTAGGCTCAAATTCATAGTTGTTATCAAAACTTCTTTAATTTCTTGAACAACTAACCATACATCTGTTACAATGAAAGTTTGCTCACCTGTAAGTTTTATCAGCTTTCATTTACTTGCTTTCATATATATATAACTGTATTGCTGAAAGCTTGCTCACCTATAAGTCCTTCTTTCATATCCTTTTAAATACTTGTCATATATCAACTGTATATATACTTGTATATCTGCTTAGAGTTTTCCCCGCAAACTAGGTCTAGAACTAGGTAAAGTCAGTTGGTCACTCTTTCAATACAGTCAAAACTAGTTCCCCATAGGAATTCCAGATACAGTCTTGCCTTCTATTGGGCTTAAACAATATGGAACAAAGAGAAAGGCATTATTCCCGGTGAAACTTTTCTCAGACTGTCAATATTAGAAATTGTCAAAGAAGTTCATTTCCCCAAAGAGGATTAATTCCCGGTGAAACCTCTCTTGAATTTCTTCAAACCCTAGAACTGTTCACTAAAGAAAAGATTATTCTCTGTGAAACTTTTCTTGAACTCTTCTTAAGTTTGGACACACAGGCTTCCTAAAAGCATCCCTGCCTCCTCCTGGGCTTTGTACAAGGACCCTCCGGCTTCTTAGAAGTTCTCATGCCTTCTCTTGGACTTAATACAAGGACCCTGAAGAACTCTTAAAGGTATAAGACAGAACTTAGTCATCCTTTGCTAGAGCAGTATTTCCAGAGTCAAAACCTCAGACCAATTTAGGGTTGATTCTCATCCCTTAAAACACCAGCCTCCTCTTGGGCATCATACAAAGATAAACTCTTCCATACCAGTAGACTTGGACAGTCTAAATCCCCTCTTGGATCTCAAAGACATTCTCAAGTTCCCTATAAACACAGGAAAAACCCTAGTCATTCAACCAATCTCCAGAAGAGTTGAAACCTCTATAGGTTTTCAAAGCTCAATCTTTGAATTCTCACCTGAAGTTTCCCCTAGCCAGGGTCAGCTTATCATCAGTATAACACTATCTCAAATCAGAACCTCAAGGCATCTGATACCTCAAGTCTTCTGGAAATCCTCAGCAAGAGTTAATTCCCCGATTTGGACCTGCCTCTGGATCTCAATAATCCTCAGCAGAAGCTAGCCTCCTCTTAGGATTTGTATAATGATCCTTCCTATCCTCAGCATAGTCAGCCTCCTCTTGGGCTTTGTACAATGATTTTCCCCAGCTGAGCTAACCTTTTCAGACTCTCTTGTTGAGTCAATCACCCTTTTCAACACTCTCTTGTTGAGTCAATCACCCTTTTCAACACTCTCTTGTTGAGTCAACCCTTTTTAGCCTCAATCTTAGGCTTTGTACTAGACACCATATAAATTTCCCTAAGCAGAGTCAATCCTCTTTTCATCCTCAATCTTGGGCTTTGTGCAAGACGGATAATACTCTCCAGCAGAGTCAAACTTCTTTCTGCCTCAATCTTGGGCTTAGTACAAGATGCCTAAAAATCCTCAGTTGAGTCAGTCTCGTTTTAGCCTCAATCTTGGGCTTTGTACAAGATAGATAAATATTTCTTTCCCACGTAATCAGTCTTTTTTTCAGCCTCAATCTTGGGCTTTGTACAAGACACATACAAACCCTCTCCAGCGGAGTCAAAATCCCTTTTAGCCTTAATCTTGGGCTTTGTACAAGACAGACAAAATATTTTCCCCAGAAAAGTCAAACTTTTAGCCTCCTCTTAGGCTTTGTATAATGATATCCCCAAAAGAGTCAGTCTCTTTTTAGCCTCAATCTTGGGCTTTGTACAAGACAGATAAACACTCTCTCGTTGAGTCAGTCTTTTCCAGCCTCCTCTTAGGCTTTGTATAAGGACTTCCCCAGTGGAGTCAATCAAATCTCTTAGCTTCAACCTTGGGCTTTGATCAAGGCACACAAAAATCAACATCCCTTCAGAGGAAATCAAAATCTCTCTGTAGGAATACATTTCTCTGCATATCACATGTCAAAACAGAAAATCAAAACAAACCATAATCCCAGATAACCGCTGTAAGTGGCACACTTGTTGATTCAAATATCCAAGTTGTAGTCCATCTTTTATCCTGACAAATCCTCTCTTTCATCTAATTGCTGTAAGCGGCAAGCTTCTGGATTATTTACATCCACGCCACTGTCCCTCTCTTAACATGAAAAATTCCTAAGGAAAAATGACATTGCTCAACACTCAGTTAAAGTTCTCTCCTTTAGGAGAAATCCCTCATAAAGGAAATTATGGCATTTCTGGATTCTCATATCCCAGCTAAAGTAGCCCTCCTTTATAATCAGTCATCCAACAGTTGTGATAAACAGACGAGATGTCTCCCTTAGAGATAACAAATTCTCTCTCAGTCAAACCTTTTAGCTTCAATCTTGGGCTTTGAACAAGACACAAATACTTATTTAGCTTCAATCTTGGGCTTTGAACAAGACACCAAAACAGCTTTTTCCTCCCATAGAATAGGAGGAACTACGATTGCTCTGATTTCCCTGTTTCTTTAAACGGGAATACGTAGGCATAAGATTGCGAAATCTTAGCGAGTATACCAAACAAAAAATCCAGGTCCAGTACCTTCAAACCAAACAAAAACTATAGGTCCAGTACCTTCACACCGACCAAAACTGAGGTCCAGTACCTCACCAAAATCATCAAAAACTCTCTCTCATATCTCCCAAAGAAGAAACTTTCACAACCCATCAATAAATAAACGCCATCAAGTATAAAAGCAGAACCTATTGCTAACAACCTGTGGATAACCACATATAGGATGGGTAATTGACAACTCCCCATTGTATAACCTGACCCCGAACTCCCCGAATCTCTTTACGCGTTTGTTCAGTTAAACACTCGCGTGCAAGGTTAGTTTTAAATAGCTTCCCTTTCTATTCCATCTTCACAGAATAAATAAGAAATCAGAAAGTAGCACCCCTCCTCCTCCTCATTGCGGTGAGGAGGAACCCATTTTGCGATAAGGTGGTCGCGTCACCAACAAAAATCTCACGCTACAGAGCCAAGACTGGATTGTAGCTGATTCCCCCTTTGGTGTCAAGAAGAGGCACATTAGCAAAATCTCAGCAACTATCAATGATCATTACCGCATCATAGACACGGTTGTACCAATCAATATCAGAATGGGTAAGAGCCATAATCTTCTATGACCAACGGCCTTTCTTGAGATCCCAAAAGGAGTTAGACTTAGGCAAGTGAGAAATAAACCACTTATACAATAAGGGCACACAACACGTAATCATTCCTCCATTATGAAAGTTCCTTAGATGAACAGAGTGATAAGCATCTGCTAACAGAGTAGGTACTGGATTCTCCTTTAGAAAAATCTTGATAGCGTTGATATAAACAAAGTCTTCAAAACTAGGAAAAAGAAATACACCGTAGATGAGTAGGGCAAGAGTAGCCTCAAATGCATCCATACGCATGTGATCTGTATAATACTGAGCTTTCCCAATCAAAAACTTTGTGGTCAATTCAAAGACTCCACCTTTAGCAGTCATGTTGTCTTGAATGTCAGATAATCTCAGATGTGTAGCCTTGGCAATGTTTTTCTCTTTAGGGTCCTTCTCTAAGATAAGAAAAGGAGATTCCTCGAAGATAGGCAAACTAACTAGATAGGAGTATTCTTCCAACGTAGGTACAAGCTAATAGTCGGGAAAGGTGAAACAGTGGTAGACTGGATCATAGAATTAAAGTAGTGTAGAGAGAAGTCCACTATTCATCTTTACCTTCAACTGTGATAACAACTTCCCATACTTGTTCTTGAAACCTTCTTGGTCTACGACCAAAGCTCCCAACTTCCTTAGGTCATCCATTTTAGGACTCTTGAAAGTGTACTTCAAAGTATTTTTTCTTTCGCAATCCATGATGATCCTATGATGTTTGCAAACAAAAGCTCTGAGTTCTATGAAACTTTTATGAAAATGATGCTTATGAATGCATGTATGGATGAATGCACAAACACAGTATACACGTATTCACATAATCACATATTCACATAGATACATGCACACAAACAAGGCCCTAGGTTTGAAGATGGAGTCATGGTCTACCCACCCCAAAGGTATGTATTATGGGTTCATTTGTACCTGTACAACGAGTTCTACACAGTTCCCAAAGTCATCAGTCAACCTTTCGAATATTATCAATTTCCTAAATACTCGGTAGTTAATAATATTCTCAAGAGAACCTCTTTTGAGTGTAGTATCTCGTATCAACTATTTTGGGAATACTCCCTCATAGTCATCGCACTACGTCCTAAAAAGGCCAAGATTGGTTAAGGGTAACTAAAGGTCCTCAGTGTCACGGACTCCTAGGTCGAACGTAGTAATGTTTTCACGAATACTCGTTCAACAACGCTACTCTCAAGAGGGCCTTAACTGAGTGGTGATTTCTCAAGTTAGCTTGGTCGGGAATCAACTCCCTATAAGCCTTCTTGAATGTATCACCTTCCTATCATAAGTACACTAAAGTACGGGTATAGGACTTATCTCACAACAATATGTAATAACCCAAAAAGACAGATATACATAAATATACAAATATACAGATATACAACAAATAACATGTATAAAGCAAGTTAGGCTCAACCCTCTTGAGGAAAATGTTCCTAGTAGAGTCGTCATTTCTGTCGCGGTGAGAATTGGATATCAAGCTATTGATTAACTTGAATCGCAAATCATAATTCACCACCGGTCTTTAATATATCCAAGGGAATGGAAAAAGAACGAATAAACCCAAAATACGCAATGCAATGCAAAGCAAAAGAGAATCTAAGGTTCGGGGGTTGGTTATACCTAGGGAAGGTGTTAGCATCCTAAGTATTTGTAGTACCCTACAGGAACCTCTTGTTATATTGTGTTATTTGCTAATTGTCAACTGTTTGCTAAGGGTAAAAAGGTAAGGAATACCTAAGGTGTTATACTAAGTATGCTCGCCAAGCCATCGCATCTCGTGCCTACGTATCCTGACGGGAATGGAATCAGAGCATTCGTAGTTCCCCTCAAAGGGTAAATAAAGTTTGTTGATTGGTTTTAGGAGAAAAGGTAAGTCATCATCTTAAGGAGAATACTCGACTTAAACCACCACAAACATGTGGAAGATGGACCTTTGCTTCACATTAGGAGAAGGACTCTAACTCGGATTTAAAATTGATGAGTATGCCACATACCTCTCATAAGTGGAAAAGGAATCTACATCCTTCTCAACTATGTTATGGGGTAGGAGGATTATATCTCATCTAGGGATGACTTATGTCTAATTCTCTCATGGGATAAAAAGGGGAACCAATTTGTAAGTTGTCTAATCACCCTAAGGGAAACCATCCTAAGGGAAGATATTCGAGGTATTCAACTTAACAAGGGCATAGAAGCCACAAAGGGGGAAATGAGAAATGCAAATGAGATGCAAGGTATATGATATAATTGTCAAACAAGAGTCCTTCCTTTGGACGCAGACACATGCAATCATATTATAGGTAAAAGCATCAAGTATTAAAGCTATACCCATGATTGAATATTCAACATATAAGATATGCAATATAACGTACAACCAACTTATGAAGCAAGGTAGCACACCGTATATATCATGAATCAAATATACATCGCGTCAAACACATATAAAAATTAAGAAACACCAAGCACATAAGGATATAAAAAGGCATGATATAAATCAAGACTAAGGTTTTTATGTTTTATTTTAAAAGAGTTAAAGAGAACTGTTAATCTTAAATCAGTACAAATATTTTGATTAAAAAAACAGTGTGATTACTAAAAAGATATGATAAGTATAAGTACATGATTGAATTTTTAATAAAGTAATTATAAAAAAAAATTCTAAAATTGATTAATACTTAAAAGAGATACTTAATAAAATCAAGAACCAAATTTATTTTTATTTTATTTTTTTAATTATATATAAAAAACATGTTAAATTGAAACATTTAAAATTAATAACTAAATAACCTAAATAACTTGAAGTATATTTTTATTTTATTTTCATGAAAATGAAAAGTTTTTATTATATTTTAGAATTAAAAGCAGAATAAGAAAAATAAATAAAAACTAAATAAAGTGGAAGTGAAATAAAGAAAAAGACGCATGCAGGAAATTGGGGTTTATCGTGGACCCCTGATTAAATCTATCGCTACCTTCTGATCATATTGAGTCAACTGGGTGACTCAGATCAACGGCCTGGGTTGAGGGTACATGTTGAGGTACGTGTACGTTCATGCATAGGATCAAAATGACAACATAAACAATAAAGGCCAAAAACAAACCTCATTTTCTTATCCCTCTCTGTCTGTCTGTCTGTCTCTCTCTCTCTCTCTCTCTCTCTCTCTCTATGTGACTCTCCCTCTCTCTATGATTTCAACCCTTAAACATCAAACACACAAAAAACATCACCGGAATCGGATCAACAAGGTGGGGAGGAAGAACATTCGCGATGGCGCGTATGAACATCGCGTCGCCGCCGCCGCATACATTTCTAGAATCCGATCAAAAAAACACACCTATCCTAATTCCTACCTCCTAAACACGAATCCGACTTCGGATTTCACTAAATCGTAATCCAACCCTCAAAATCCCAAATTAGAATAACCAAAAACCCTAACCCGTAAAAACCCTAAATTCAAGCAACTATCACCAGCAAATCAACAAGGGTTCACATTCAAACAAGCATAAAGTCCACAAATCAAGATAAAAGAGAGGGAAAGTGGCGAGGTCGTTACCTGAAGAAAGTAACTCCGACGACGGCACCAGTATGTTTTTTCCTCTCCACTCCTTCTCCATTCACATTATCTCCTCCTCATTTGTGTATAAAGTTGTGAGTCTGCTATGTGTTATGGATTTATTTTTTCGTTTACTCCTGTGTGTATGATTTTGTGGACTTATGGTTTCTGATTATTTTCGTTCGTTCTAAATGCCTCTTCCTTGTATGTGAGGTAGCATTATATAGGCTAGATGGGATTGAATTCTTAATTCAGCAATTGATTGCACAAGATTGTTTGTTGATTGCTTTTTTGGAAATGAAATATGGCATTAATATGAACTTGATTCGTGTGATATGTTTGTCTCAGCCTTGCCATAAATGTTGTTAATGATGTTGATTGTTGTCTTGATTCTATTTGGAAGTTTATCATGGATTTGATTGTGTTTTAAATTCTTCTATTTTCAACCTAGACATGTTGGGATTGTGTTTGAAACTTGTTTTGGAAACATAACATACGTATTGATTCTAACCTTATCCCATGCGATTAACTTTCCTTGAAAATGTGTGATTTTGTGATTCTGATTACTCAATGCTGGCCTCACATTAATGAACCAAGATTTGTTGTTCATTATTGATTGATGACTGTGATTTGTCATGTCTACTTTTGATTTCTTCCCTTTTTGATTACTACTTACTTGCTCGTGTCCAATTATTACTGACTTTAGGATAGCATAAGTTTCTAATCACCATGTTTTTCTTTTTCCATGTGATGCTTTTTTGAGTGACTTGGCACAAGACGGAATTGAGGTCTGGGTGATGGCATATGGAGCAACAAGAAGGTACAAGTTTTTGCTCTCTTATTAATTCTTGCTGTTGTTTATTCTTTCCGTCATGAACTATTCATGTCGTTGTTATTGCCTTTAATTGGTACGAAATGTCTTGCTGCAACATGTCTTGCTAGTTGATCTTGTATGAGCTTTGGTTATGGATGAATCACATTGGCATAATTATGAGTTTAAGACTTGCGCAATTTGACTTGGTTTCACACTTATACTGTTGTTCACTTTTCTACATTAACTTTCTCATTTGTCTTTCATGTATGTTGATTTGAGAAGTTACCGAAGACAAGGAAGGCTTGGAAACTTGGGTTTATGAAGCTTAATAAGGGTGTTTGGGTGAAGATGTACTTGGAGAAGTTGGATGAAGGTGCCAATGATGAGAGTTTGGATAAACCTGGTGATGGACTCAAGGCTGTTTTGGAGAAGAGTTTAGCAGCAACATAGCAAGAACAAGGTTGTAACATCTTTATCTCTTAGACTTAGTTGTTTATCCTGGCTCTAGGAATTTCCTTGTGTTTTGAATTGGCCCTGCTCATAACTTGTTATTTTATCTGCAGCCATTCTTGGTTTATGATTCTTATGGGTTCATTGCCATTACTTAGAGTCTGTGTGAAATGTTTTGTGTCTACTTTTTTGTAACAATCCTTTTAACCACTTTCCTCTTTTGTTTCATGTGCACTCATGGGGAGGATGATGCTTAGATTTAGGGTGGAAGTCTGAGGACCAATAATGAAGGTAATATTTTGCTCCTCCTCACACTCTAATAATTTCTTGACTTTCTGGTGTGTTCATGGTCTGAACAATTTGTGGTTTGACTGCGGGGGCTCTTGTTAACAACTCTGATGTAATATTTGGTTATGCACACCATTATTTGTCCATTTTCTGTTTGCAACAACTTTTGGATATTGTTTCATGCACCTTGATGTCCTACTTATATGATAATAATAATCTTTACCTAAACATTTCCTTTTGTTTTCCTCTTTTGATGAGGATGCTGGTGAACCTGTGGCCATGAGCATGTTGGTAAAGGCTTGGCATGATGTAGGAAATGGCACCAAGTTGAGAGCTAATGAAGTCTTGGATGGAAGCGCGACATTTTGGTGAAATTATGAGAGCAAGATGTAACCTTGTTGCCTTAGACTTAGGACTTGGTAGGCCAATATTTTTAGGTGTATTTCAATACTTTAAAACCTTAGTTCTGGCCATTTATCCTTGTAATGGCACTTTTGTTCATTTTGTGACTTGTAGTATAGAAATTATAGATTTGATATCACCTTTTACGTCCTTGAGACTTTAATATCAATGGCCTTATTTAGAGATGATTTGGTTACATGTAACTCGTATTAAAATGATTTGATCCCCTTCAGTAGCTACAACATAGCTTTGTATTCACAAATCCTGAATTGTAAGCACGCAACACTTCGTTCAGTAGTTTGAAACCACATGTTTTAGTTTAGTTTAAAAGAAAACCCACAACTTGATCCAGAATAAACTTGGTCGTACTCAAAACACACCTTGATGCAATAAAGCCCAAGAGAAGTGATGCAATAAAGCCCAAAACACACCTTGATGCTACATTTGAAAGTAATAAAATAGTCCAAAGACCCATTTGACATAATTATCTAAAAAAATGGCCCATGTCTTGCAAAAAGAAAAAAAAACCTTAAAGCATAGCCCAAATTTAATTTAAAAAGAATGACCTAGAGATGTTATGCAAGAATGATGCACAAAGAGGTGGGATCTTAGTGTTAAAAATTAGGGTGTGACAGTGGGCAAATACATTTGTGCGGATGATGAAACGAGAACTGAGAATAACTTTGATGTGGCTCGAATACTTGTTAGAACCAAGTATTCCATGAACCATAATAGATGCATCAACATGTAGATTGAAGACCATGTTTATCATGTTAAGATGGTGGAAGGACTACATGGCCCTAAGAGAATATTCATCCCCAAATATCATGATACTTCTTCAAAAAACTCGGAGTTGAGGTTCTCTGATGATGGCAGTAGCACTTGGGAAATGGATGAAGCAGGGGAGGATGATGATGGTCCTGCTTTTGATGAGGAAGGCATAGGTGAGGATAAGGAAAATCCTATTAATGAAACAACTCCGGTGGTTGATTTGACTACTCTGGTGGCCTCCTTGGGTAACACTCAACAACCCTCGCCTAAGGACATGGATGATGTGACATCTAAATCAAAGGAAATCCTTTTTGTCAACGGCGCCACGGACCAGACTGAAAAGCATGTCAACTGTGGGACTCAAGGTGTTAGGGTTCATAGGAAAAACATGGGCAGGAATGAGTCAAGTTTGGCTTATGGGAAATTGGCCAAACATCACCGTTTTGCTAAAGGTACGAGGTAAATCCCCAAAGATCGAGAAAATAAGAGAAAAAATACATTTAATCTAAAAGTTGTTCCTCAAGAGGGTGAAGATTCTGATCCCATTTCAACTAGTCTTAATGACCCAGTGGGCTTGGTGACTTTTGGGCTCAAGAAACAAAGGAAGAAAAAATTAATTGCGAAGGTGTTAAAAAATGATGATGGGGCTCCTGCTAATTTATTTAAACCTTTGAACATTTTTCCCACCACCCATTAACTCAGTCAATGAATCAACAAATTTTTCTGGTGGTTCTGTATTGTGTTGTGACTCAACCTCTACGGGGATATAAGACAATGTAACGGTAGAGCAAGAAGAAACTTCGAGATGGATGTTGCCTCTAGGGTGTGGTTTCAAATCAAAACGTTGGGAATTGTTGGGAATGATTCATATGAAGTTTTTGAAGGGATTATCAGAAGTATAGAGGTAAGAGATCTCAAGGGGGCCATCATGAGGAAGGAGTCATCAAATGGTGCATCATGAATATTACATCCATTAATATTCGAGGGATTGGCATGACCATCTAAAGAAAAAGAATCAAGCAACTAATTTTAAGGGCAAAGTTGATCTCATATTCATCCAAGAAAAAAATCCTGAAGCTTATATCAAAGACATGTAGGGGGCTAAGGATGTTTAATGGTATTCTATGGATGCTATTGGACAATTAGGAGGGATTATCACAATTTAAAGGCTTGGGATCTTAGATCCAATTTTGAGTTTTACTGGAAAATGATACTTAGGCATTCAGGTTATGTTCAGAGGTAAACCTATATTTTTTCTTAAAATATACTCATCTTGTCATTTTTGGATCAAAAGAGAAATATGTGGAAGGAAGTATTCAATCGGAAGAACAAACTTGGTATTGGGGAATGTATTATTGGGGTATATTTTAATTCCATCAAGCATCATTCAGAGAGGGTGGGAATTAATGATAGAATTAACAGAATTGAGATGGAGGATTTTGCATCATTCATTGATTTCATGGAAGTTATTGACTTACCAACCCTAGGAAATCAATTCACCTGGTTTGGTTCTGATGGGAAGGTAAAAATCAGAATAGATCAATTTGTTGTGTACGAAGGCATCATTGAATCTTGGAATCCTGTTGCATAGGAAATTGGTTGTAGGTATGTCTCTGATCATTGCCCAATATGGATTAGAGGAAGTCATTTGAATTGGGGGCCTATTTTATTTAGGTCAAACAATTGATGGTTTGTTAATAATCAATTCTCGACCTTTGTGGAAAGCTCAATGGAAGTCATTCCATATTGATGGGAAGAAGGCTTTTGTCATGAAAGAAAAGTTTAAGTTACTAAAATTGAGCTTAAAAGAGTGGAACAAAAAGGTTTTTGGAATCCTTGACCTAAAGATTGAGAAAGCTGCTGAGGAACTTAATTTTCTAGATGGTATCATCGACTCTTCAAGTGGCTTAGTCATTATTGAAGAAAGGAAGGAGGTCCAAAAACATATGTGGAGTAACTTCAACATGAAAGGAAGTTTGTTGAAACAAAAGTCAAGGAAGAAATGGATTAAAGGGGGGGGGGGGGGGGGGGGACTTAAATACTAGATTCTTTCATGGCATATTAAATTTGAAAAAGGAGAAGGAATAGAGTAACATCCCTTGAAAGTTATAGTGGGAGAGTGGAGGAGGTGGATAGGATAAAAGTTGTGGCAAAAGAGCATTTTCAATCTAGATTTACTGAACAAGAAGGCATGAGACCACCCTTGGATGATATTGATTTCAATCGCATGACTGAAGCTGATAGACTTAGTTTGGAAGAAGTATTTTCTAGAGAAGAGATCAAGGATGCCATATGGGAATGTGATGGTGATAAAATCCCTGACCCATATGGTTTTAACATCACTTTCACAAAGTAGTGCTGGAACATATTGGGTGAGGATGTCATTGGAGTCATTCAAGAGTTTCATTCTACTGCTTTTCTCCCTAAAGTTATAACTGCCTCTTTCTTGGCCCTCATTCCTAAGACCTTAAACCCTAAAAAGATAGAAGATTACATGCCAATTTGTCTAATTGGTTGTACAAAATTGTGTCAAAGATTTTGGTTAATAGGCTCAGGAAAGTAATTGGTAGCATTGTATCCTAATCTCAAACAGGTTTTATACCAGGTAGACAAATCCTTGATGGTGTATTGGTCACTAATGAGGTGATTGATTATGCAAAGAGATGTAATAAGGAATGCTTATTATTCAAGGTAGATTTTGCTCATGCTTATGATAATGTGTCTTGGGACTTCTTGAGGTATATGCTGATCATATTGGGTTTCGGTAAGAAATGGATTGCTTGGATGGGAGGAGGTGTCTTTAATAATAGCATGTCAATCCGTATTAATGGCAGTCCAACACTTGACTTTGTTACCTCAAGAGGTTTCAGGCAAGGTGATCCTCTTTCACCTTTTCTCTTTGCCGTTATTGCCGAAGAGCTTGATGGCATAATGAGGAAGGTTGTGGCCATTAATTTATTCAAAGAATTCAAGTTGTAGTCAGATTTGGGTGGATCTTCTTTTGGTCTTCTGCAGTTCGCAGATGACACAATCTTAATTGGTGATGGATCTTGGAGTAACCTTTGGGGCATAAAGTCTATCTTGAGAGATTTTAAGTTAGTCATTGGCTCGATAATTAACATGAATTAAAGCAAGCTTTATGGCATTGGTCTTTCACCTCAATTTTGTTGAGTGCCTCAAACTTCCTCTTCTACAACATTGATAACATTCCATTTAAATTTTTGGGGATCATTGTGGGCTCTAATCCAAAAAGAGTAGTATCTTGGAAGCAAATAATTTCTAATAGGAAAAGCAAGATCTCTTGTTGGAAGAGCATATTTCTTTCTATGGGTGAAGCTAGCGGGATTATACCTGAGTGAATCGCATACTCAAAGATACAACTGAGTCGCCACCGAACTTTATTTAGTCCCAAAAGACAGGGAAAATATCGATAAAACCCAAGGGGAAGAGAAACGGGTAAGGGGGTCGGTTATACGAAAGGAAGGTACTGGCACCTTACGCATCCGTCGTACTCGATGAGAACCATTTCGCTTGGTTCTAGGCTTGGATGGGTTATCTATCTAAAGGCTTCTAACTAAAAAGTGGAAAACAAAAGAGACGGAGAAAGAGGCTCGCAGTGGATTAGGCCCGTCGTGCCTACATACCCTCATAGTGCAATGAGGAAATCAGAGCTCCGTAGTTCAAGGAACTAGTGGAAAGGAAAAAGAAGGTGGCTCACCAAGATCTCGCAATCTCATTCCTACGTATCCTCATAGTGCAATGAGGAATTCAGAGCCTACGTAGTTAGGGGAGCAACGACAGGAAAAGGAAAAGGGAAATGGTGTCAAAACCAAAGGCAAAAGAGGTAGAAAGACACCACTGGGGAATACAAAATAATTGGTGTCAAAACCAAGAAAGAAAAACACGGGAGTAATAGCAACTCTGCCGAGGATAAAGCGAAAGAATTGTGTCAAAACCAAGAAGATAAAGGAGAAAAAGAATAATAGTGATTTTACTGGGAAGGAAACAAATGGGTTGGTATTGAAATCGAGAGAATAAGGATTCGGTATGTTAACTGGCTGACAGTGGTTAACCGAAGAAAGAGAAATTAAGGCTCTGGTGAGGAAAAGGTGTTTGGTGTCAACAAGCAGGCTGTGATGAACCAAAAAGAGAAAGTACTGAACCAAGAGAAGGTGTTTGACTCTGAAGGGATTTCGGTATATTAACAGATAAACAGTGGTTAACCGATGAACGGGTGTGGAACCAAGCAAAGGTTGTGACCCACTAGGGATTCGGTGCTAATAGAAAGACTGTTATTAACCGAAAAGAAATGAGTAATTAACCAAGAGAAGGTGATCAACTCAAAAGAAGCTCAGTATGTTAACAAATAGATTGTGGTTAACTGAGAAAATGTGCAAATTGGTGTTTTAACTGGTAAACAGTGGTTAACCAATCAAAAGGGAGGAAGATCCAAGAGAAGGTTGTGAACTCCGCTAGGGTTTCAGTGTTTAACAGGCAGGCTGCGATTAATCGAAGAAAAATAATTGTGACTACTGGGGAAATGAAGTATTTGATTGATAAAAAGGAAAGAATGTTGAACCAATAGGAGGTTGCTAACCCAAAGTGACAAAGATCTTTAACCAAGGAAATGGTGATTGATCACAAAAGAGATTGAAAGGGGCAAGAGTGATCAAGGATCGACTCGACTGGGGATTGAGAAACACTACAGTCTAGAGATAGAGACGGTTAGTCCAGGCACAGGGTCATTCGTCCTCTACCCAAAATAATCAAAATGAGTGTATGAATTCTCCATTCTCATGCCTTCTCTAGCACTCACAGTATAGTGCGGAGATTGAAACCGATAGAGTAACAGGGCCAATTTGTACAATGCTCAAGTGCGTCGTGTAGACCTCCGGCTCAGCAGGGGATAAAGAGAAACAAGGCTCTAAAAGATCCTAGAGAGAGAAGAAAGGGGAGATTGACTAATCGAAATAAGGTTTTGATCAATCGATCAAGGGAAATGATAAAGCCAATAATCTTGCAAGGCAGTACCAAATGTTAATGAGCATGCATCACAAATCATGTTATCATGTAAGCATAAGTGTGCAATAATCAACAAGATCATGCAATGTCAAAAAATGCAAACAATTTATAACCGATAAATCGTGCATCGAAAGTTTGCATACATGCTTCAAATAGAAGTTGAAAAGTTCATAAAACATCCACAAATATCAAGCCATGGAAGTTAAATGAGGAAAAAATATCAAACAAGCTTGAAAAAGCACAAAAAAGGCATCCTGGTTCAGTGTTAATCGGTTAACCATTTGGTAGTGCAAAATGGTTAATCCTTGAAAAACAACATATATTTGCTGAAAACAGAGGTGTTAATCGATTAACCATTTTGCACTAGAAAATGGTTAATCGATTAACCCTGAGACAGTGGCAGAAAAATCAGTTTTCAAAAGCACTTTCAGCAATTAATCACTTATCCAAACATCTACATGTTATGGCATGCATTTTTACACGAAAATTACATCAAGTAGAAGCAATTAATCATCAGTTGGAAGCCGTAAACATGGAAGATCAAAGATCAAACAATCACATGATTAATCAACACCAAAAAACTATTGAAACTACATCGTAAATGCGCGAAAGTGATCGAAACAGTAAATTGAGCAAGAGTTACCAACCTACAAGACAGAGAATTGCCTTGGTGATTGTTGTGAGTAAAATGTGGTGAGAAGTAGCCAAGAAAACCAGAGAATTCCAAGCTTGTGCTTATATCGTAACAAAACCGATCAAAACGCGATAAAAGCTCCAAAATCGAATTTGCACCGAAACGATTGAATCAAACACTTCAATTGAAGTGGAAGTTGTTGTAATTGTAGAGATCCAAGAAGAAATGCAATGTGATGGAGGTTTAAGCTCAAGAGAAATCAATTTCAATGTGAAATTTGCTACTTTTCAATGGTGAGAATTGAGCTCTAGTGTGGTTTTGGGAAGAAGATGAAGATGAATGTGAAGAAGTTGCAGAAAATGCAAAGAGAATTGAGAAATGAGAGAGTGAAGAGTGAAGAATTATGAAAATGATTAAAGTTTTTTGGATCCCCCCTCACAAATGTGAAGGCTTCTTTATATAGAGGTTAGCTTTGGAGTAGGCTAGGCATGGGATGTGCTTTGGAGTGTGCTTTGGAGCTTGCTTTGGAGTTAGTTACACTTAACTCACTGAGTCGGAAGTTGACTCAGTTAGTTATTTGTTAAATCAGTGGAGCAATCCCAATGCAAGTCCAAATCAAATGGTTCTCATGCTTGGAAATGAAGTTACATGGTAGTCTTGATTCAAAGTGACATATTAATGTAAATGCCTTGAAGTGTCTTAAAAGGTCTTGAAATGTCTAGAAATTTCTAGAATATTCCACACAATGCTAGCACAAAGTAGACCCAAAAAAAGTAGAGGAAAAGTTGTTGTCATGAAAATGCAGCAAAATATACCAAAATACAAGGGTTAATCGATTAACCATTTTGCACTAGCAAATGGTTAATCGATTAACACAGACAAAATTTACCCAATTTGCTTGAAGAAAAGGTGTTATGGCCATGGCTCCAATTTTTGACCTTTTGCTTTGATGAATAGGCATAGAAACCCTTATATTTTTCTTGTGTTGATGATGTGATGACTTTGTGAGGGTATAATTAATCGGGCTTTGAAAACCTGAATATTCCTGCAGCAAAAACACAGAGAAAATTGCGAGTGTTATGCCAGCGATGCGAATGCACATGCTTATGCAAAAGGTAAAAGGGGAGGTCAAATTTTGGGTTACGACAGCTGCCCCTATTTAATCCTCTTAAACCTGAATATTTGAATTGCGGCAGCTTTTCGATAATTCGAGGTAGAAGGGGATTAAATAAAAGAGAAGCTCAAGAATTTGGCCGACAGAGATAAAAGAAGAGTTTTGTTTAGAGAGTGAGAAGTTCGGATGAATATCTGTTGGGGAGATGAATCACGCAACACGGGGTATGCTTGATGCATATGCTATGTATGTTTGCTCTACATGATGCTTGATATATTGTCATGCAACGGTGCAGGTTAAGGTATTGTTTTGCAAGCAGGCAGGGATGATAACAAAACAGACTCGACATACTCAACTGGGGAAGGAAACCACAAATGGAGACAACTCCGTTGGGGAAGAAACCGAGAGTCTCAGATTACTACCATTATTGCTACTAGGGATGAAGGAATCAGGATGACCTTCTGACCACGACCTACTCTGCTTAGGGGAATCCCAAGGTCCGGATGATCCTCATTGCTTAGGGAAAATAAGAAACATAAGCATTACCACTGTTAGGGAATGATGGTTTCGACCTGTTGGGAATGTTGCACGACCCTTGCTGAGGATGTTGCACGACTCTTGCTGAGGACAAGAGAACGAACATGTCTTTGCTTTGGGACCAATCTTAGCTCTGCTGGCGAAATTATGGATCTGCTGGGGAAAGGAAAGGTAAACATCATTTCCAAAGAACCATAATGATGCTTGTCAGGGATCAAGATTACAATGGATACTACCGATCATCCTTTATGGATTTTCGGTAAAGCATGCAATGCATAATGCTTTCTCTGTTGATTATTCTCAACGCTTTATAATATTATGTGATCACAAATAATTGTTAATTTTGCAAACAAAATACTGAAAAGAGACGATTGAGAAATCAAATGATGAATTTTATTGAATCTGAAAATGTTTGTACCTAAGGTGTGTACAAGGATGCAAAAATCCTTGATGAGGAAATTTGCAATATAATTGAAAAACAAAGGTAAATGGCAAAGGGAAAACATGTTTTGCATTGATTAGAACATTGACCACCATCCACTGTAAGTCTAGGTTCCAATGCCTTGCACCAGTTGACGATGATTTGAGTACTCTGTTACTGTCTTAGATCCAGCTATGATGAAAACAGGCTCAAGTGTTCGCAGTCAAATGCATTTATCCCTAATTTTTGCCTGGACATATTTCTATATTTTTTTGGTCCACCGGGATACCGATTTTGCCTAAGTCGCCCTTTCGGGTTTTCAACTTAGCGGGCTATTATTGTTTTTTGCATTGTCCCTAACTTTTGCATGGACTTTTTTTTTGGTCCATCGGGACACCCATTTTTTGCCTAGATTGTTCTTACGAACGCTAATCTAGCGGGCTCTTTATTCATCATTTTTTCCAGGCATAATATTTTTTGACTACGTTGGAGTTCACGGGGTATGGCAACTCCTCCCCATCTATGGTGGTGAGGATTAGGGCTCCGCCCGAGAAGGCCATCTTGACAACAAAGGATCCTTCGTAGTTGGAAGTCCACTTGTCGCGTGGATCCGAGTGAACAGGTGAATATCTTTTAAGCCCGAGTTCGCCTTCTTGAAACGCTTGAGGGAGAAATTTCTTGTCCAAAGTTCGCTTGAGGCGTCTCTGATACAATTGACCATGGAAAACGGCAGTTAGACACTTCTCTTCGATGCGATTCAGCTGGTTATATCTGGATTGGACCCATTCAGCTTCATCAAGATATGCCTCCATGATGACTCTGAGCGACGGAATTTCGACTTCAACGAGAAGAACAACCTTTATACCATACACAAGTGAATACAGAGTTGCCCCGGTAGAAGTGCAGATTGAAGTTCTGTAGCCATACAATGCAAAGGGAAGCATTTCATGCCAATCCTTGTAAGTTTTGACCATTTTCTGGACAATTTTCTTAATATTTTTGTTTGTTGCTTCGACGACACCATTCATATTGGGCCGATATGGTGAAGAGTTATGGTGCTCAATCTTGAATTCTTGACACAACTCTTTCATCATCTTGTTGTTTAGGTTGCTTGCATTGTCAGTGATAATACTGCTAGGAATACCATAGCGACAAATGATCTCTTTCTTGATGAATCTGGCAACCACTTGTCGTGTAACATTTGCGTAAGAAGCAGCTTCAACCCGCTTGGTTAAGTAGTCAATAGCAACTAGAATGAAGCGATGACTGTTGGAAGCCTTCGGTTCGATCATCTTAATCATATTGATACCCCACATAGAGAAGGTCCAAGGAGAAGTCAAAACATTCAATGGAGTTTGAGGCACATGGATCTTGTCACCATAAATTTGGCACTTGTGATATCTTTTGGCAAAGTTGTAACAATCTACCTCCATTATTGTCCAGTAATACCCAGCTCAAAGGATCTTTTTAGCCATGGCAGGCCCTTTAGCATGTACACCCTCACTACCCTCATGTATGGACCTTATGATCGTGTCTGCTTTGTGTTTATCCACGCATCTGAGCAACCACCACCACTTAAGAAGAATTTGGTGAAGAGTTATAGTACACCACCACTCAAGAAGAATTTGGTGCAAAGCCGTCTAAAAGCTTTCTTGTTTGTGATACCCTCGGGATATTCCTGTTTTTCCAGATATCTCTTGATGTCGTAGAACCAAGGCTTGTCATCAGTCTCGTCCTCGATTGCTAAACAGTGTGCTGGTTCGTTCAAATGATCAGTGCTGGTTCCACTTGACTTTCAACATGGATGTCAGGGTGGCAAGAGCGTCGACTAGTTGATTTTCCTCCCTAGGAATATGATGAAAAGAGATTTCATCAAAATAGGGAATCAATTTCGCAATGTGCTTTTGGTACGAAACCAACTTGGAATCCCAAGTTACAAAGTTCCCTCTGACTTGGCCAATCACCAAATCAGAATCTCCATAGACCTCAAGAATCTTGATTCTCATGTCAATTACCGCTTCAATACCGTAGATACATGCTTCGTATTCATCCATATTGTTGGTGCATGCAAAGCATAATCTGGCGGTGAAGGGAAGATGAAAAACTGTTGGAGAGATGAGGATATCACCAATTCCATGACCTTTAGCATTGGAGGCACCATTGAAGACGAGCATCCATCGCGCCCCTGGTTTGGGTCCTATGTCAGGGTCTGGAGTCTCATAATCTCGGTAAAAAGAACATCCTCATCAGGAAAGTCAAACTTCATCTGTTAATAACCCTCCATAGGTTGATGGGGAAGGTAGTTAGACAAAATGCTCATTTTTATTGCTTTCTGGGTAACATGTTGGATGTCATACTCAGTTAACAGCATCTGTCACCGAGCAATTCTTCCAGAGACAGCAGGCTTTTTGAATATGTACTTTATCGGATCCATTTTGGATATCAATAAAGTAGTATGACAAATCATATATTGTCTTAGGCGTCAAGCAGCCCAGACCAGAGCACAACAAGTTTTCTCCAAGAGTGAATATCTGGTCTCACAATCGGTGAACTTCTTGCTCATATAGTAAATTACATGTTCTTTTCTGTCAGTGTCGTCATGCTGACCTAATACATATCCCATTGATTCATTGAGAACAGTGAGATACATGATTAAAGGCCTACCAGGAACCGGCGGTACTAAGATTGGTGGTTCTTGCAGATATTGTTTTATCTTGTCAAAAGCTTCTTGACAATCATTGTTCCATTCAATCGATTGATTTTTTCTTAGTAATTCGAATATTGGTTTAAAGGTAGCCGTCAAGTGAGAAATGAATCTTGAGATGTAGTTAAGTCTGCCCAAAAAGCCACAGACTTATCTTTCTGTTTTGGGAGGCGACATGTTCTGAATTTCTCGAACCTTATCAGGATGAACCTCAACGCCCTTCTGACTCACAATGAAGCCCAACAGTTTGCCATATCGAACTCCGAAGGCGCACTTCGCAGGATTCTACCGTAGTCTGAACTTTCAGAGTCTGTCAAACAGTTTCTTCAGACGGTCCAAGTGATCTTCTTCATTCTCGGACTTGGCAATCATATCGTCCACATAAAGCTCAATTTCTTTATGGATCATATCATGGAAGAGGGTTGTCATGGCACGTTGGTATGTTGCCCCTGCATTTTTCAAACCGAATGGCATGACTTTTTAGCAATATGTACCCCAAGGCATGATGAAAGTGGTATTCTCCATATCAGGTGGGGACATCTTGATCTGATTATATCCTGAGAAACTGTCTATGAAGAAGAAGACAAAAAATTACGCAGTGTTGTCTACCAAGACATCAATATGAGGCAGAGGAAATTTATCTTTCGGGCTTGCCTTGTTGAGATCTCGATAATCCACACACATTCTGACTTTCCCATCTTTCTTTGGAACTGGGACGATGTTAGCAATCCACTCATGATATTCGAAAGTGGCTAGGAATCCAACATCAAACTGTTTCTTTACCTCTTCTCTGATATTAAGTGCCATGTCGGGTCTAGTCCTTCTGAGTTTCTGCTTGACAGGAGGACATCTGGGCTTGAGTGGCAAGTGATGTTCAACGATGTTGGTATCTAACCTAGACATATCTTGATAAGACTAGATGAAGATATCAACATACTCTTTCAATAACTTAACTAACTCGGAGTGTACATGCTTTGCGAGGGATGCGCCAACCTTGACTTCTTTTCTGACATCATCAGTACCAAGATTGACAACTTCCACTTGCTCTTTGTGTGGTTGAATCTTTTTTTGCTCGTGCTCAAGGAGCCTTGCTAGTTCAACCGGTAATTCGTAATCTTCCTCACCATCTTCTTCGGCTTGGTTCATTGGAATCCTAGAATTACAATGGATGTTTGCCATGTTGTTATCAACGCATTTATTTATTCTGCATGTTTATGAATTTGTTTAGAATGAGCTATTTTGAAAGGTGAAAAATAAAATAAACTTTTTCCATTTGTTTGTGAAAAAGTAAAATAAAGAAAGAAAATAGAGCATGATTTTGAATGCAAAGAAAACTTTTATTTATTGATCACATAATATTACAAAAGCGGGAGGCCATTTACAAGTTATCTGCTCATCTCAGGAGATGACGAGGGAACAAGAAAGTAAAATGCATTACATGTTTGTTGGGAAAACCACAAGAATCACAGTAGACATCCAATTGTTGAGCTTGAAGCTAGGCGGACACTTGCGTACAAAGCTTGCACTATGGTTGCTAGGACCATCATCATCAATGGCTACCACAACGTTATCCTTCTGAAAACCCGCTCTATTGAACTCGATCAAATTACACTGCTTATGACCACATGAGCTATATTGTCAACCAGGATGGTAACCCAATCTAAAGCGATCATGATTTTCTACCACATCCAACACATGCCCCCAGCCAGGCAAGGCACCTTTCTCAATGGTCTCTTTAGCACTCTTGGTAGATGACAAAGTCATTTTCGGTGATCTACTTTGACTAGTTGAAGTGGAGCTGACAACTTCGAACTTAAGACACTGCAACAAAACCTTAGTAATGCCTTCATTGGTCTCGACATATCAGAAGGATGATAAATTGCTTACTAGCAAATCCTCTTCACCACAAACGATGACCAGTTGATCATCAATCATGAATTTCAGTTTCTGATGTAATGTGGAAGTAATTGCCCTGCGACATGAATCCAGGGTCGACCCAATAAGCAACTATATGCAGGATTGATATCTATCACTTGGAAAGTGATGGTAAACAGATGCGGTCTGACCTAAATGGGTAAATCCACTTCACCAATAACTTCCTTTCTTGATCCGTCAAAAGCTCTGACAATTAAAGCACTCGGCCTCATCTCGCTCCCTTCTACCAATAATTGACTCAACATGCCCTTAGGCATCACGTTGAGAGAAGAACCGGTATCCACCAGGACACGAGATAGCAATATATCTGTGCAAGTCACTGATATGTGCAATGCTCAATTATGGACAGTCCCTTCAGGAGGCAACTCTAACTCGTTGAAACCCAAATACCGACTTGCATTTATGTTTGTGACCACATCATCAAATTGCTCTATGAGGATATCGTGCATTACATGAGCAGCATTCAAAACCTTCAGCAAAGCCAATATGTGCGCGAGTGAACTCATGAGCAAGGATAAGATTGAGATTTTTGAGGGAGTTTGCCCCAACTGATCCACAATTTTAAAATCACTCTTCTTGATTAGCTTGAGGAATTCTTGATCATCAATTGCTTCTTTACTTTTTGTAACATCTTCAGACAAAGTGGCTGGCATAGACGCAGCAGAAGATGCCCCTTGTTGCACAATAGGGGTAGTTGAAGCAGACTTCTCCTTGGGAGGAACAACAGTTGGAACTTGCACTGGCTTAGATGTGACCTTTGGAGAAAACACTCGCCCACTACAAGTCATGCCTCTAGTGGTGGTTACATTCATAATCTCGGATTCAAAGAACTGAATTTCTCGACCCCCAGAAAACACAGTAGAACTATACTTCCAAGGTACCACCTTCGAATTCTGATACAGGAAAGGCTTTGGCGCACAAACAGTGATTGGTTGTATCTTCTTCTTAGGAGATTCCACAAGAACCTTCCTATATATGATCGTGAGCGGCTCAATGGTAGCTACCTCATCCATAGGCTTGGATCTGGAAAACTGAACCACACCTCGATTCATCAAGATCTGTACGCAACCTTTCAACCTTCTACACTGATTGGGATTATCATCACAAATCTGACACTTACCATGAAGACCTTTCAATAACCATTGCTCTTTCAACTTCTTCAACATAATAGTCATCAGGGTTTTCACCTCATCGACATCCATGATCAACCCAGCCCCTTAATTGTCTTCGACCATGTTAACCCCCGGTCCACCATGAGTAGGCAGAGGATTAGTATGTATGTTAGGCTGATCTTCGGCAAATGTCAGGATTTTTCGATCAATAAGCTCTTGAACCTTGGTCTTTAACACAATGCAATCTTCGGTCGCATGTCCTATGTACCTAGAATGGTAAGCACATGACGTATTTGGATTATGTTTCGGAGTGAATGGAGGAATTGCAGGTGCGGTCTCTTTTGGAACAATTTCCCCTTGATGAACCAGATAAGGGAATAACTCTGTATACGACACAGGTATTTTGTCAAAGTTCGGACGCTTGCGATTGTTCTGATTATTGTTGTTGTTCTGTTTATTCTGCTGATTACCATTGTTTTGTTGAGATTGCTGACGTTGCGGTTGTTGCTTCTGAGAATTCTGAGCTTGTTGTTGCGGATAATATTGATATGGAGGTGGTTGATACTGTGCAACAACAATGTAAGGATATGGATAGTATGACATGGGACCCATATGAGCCTGATATTGAGGAAGGGCTTTTTCCATCAGAGCATTCGTCTCACCTTATTTATTTTTCGAATGACTATCCTAAGGTTTCTTGTTAGTTGACTGTTGACTCGCGGAACTTGCAATCTTACCAATTTTCAAACCGTTATTAATTCTTTCACCAATGGTCACAACATCAGTGAAGTTTGAAGAAGAACTACCCACCATTTTTTCATAGTACAGCCCTTGCAAAGTGCCCATAAAGATATCAACCAGCACAGTGTCAGAAAGAGCAGGTCGTACACGAGAGGCAATCTCGCGCCATCTTTGTGCATACTCTTTAAATACTTCAGTTGTGCGCTGGGACTGATTCTATAGCTGCAACCTGGTAGGAGCCAAATCAAGATTATACTTGTATTATTTTAAGAAAGCTTCAGACAGGTCTCTCCACGAGTGAATCTTGCTACGCTCTAAACCCATATACCAATCCAAAGAAGCTCCTGACAAGCTATCTTGGAAGCAATGCACTAGCAGTTCATCATTGTCAATGTAGGATGCCATCTTCCTACAGTACATTGTCACATGACTTCGTGGACAACTTAATCCTTTGTACTTTGGCAGCTCTGGAATCTTAAACTTTTACGGCAGCACAACATTGGGAACCAAACACAAGTCTTTGGCATCTGTGCCAAAAGCAGAGTAGCCTTCGATAACTCTGATTCTTTCATCTAATAGCTTATAATTAGTAGGTCTGTTATGATCAGCAGGCCTGACAAGAGTCTGAGGATTTGGAAGTTGTGATGCAGCTGGAGCGGGCACATGCGGGGAAGCAAATTGAGACGAATATACCAGCCCAAGATTTACCATCTGACCAGAATTCTGACCCATCTGAAAACCATACTGATAACCCGGAAGAGGCACCACTGCACTTGAGGATGCCCCAGGATAAGGCATTCCAGAATGAACATTCTGAACAACAGTTTGGGCAGATTGAGACAGAACCGGAACATGAATCGGAGGACCGCTGTAAACATGCTTATCTTTATCATGGGTCTCAATATCAGTAGACATAGGAGTCTGGTGAGTCTGGGGAATTTCATGATCATCGTGATTTACCGCAGGAGGTGGAACAAGAGTAGGCATGCCCCATGGGTAAGCAACATAATTCCCATTGGGCATAGATGCAACATAATTCCCATTGGGCATGGATGCAACAAAATGTTGATACGGCATAAAGATGCTACCACCAGTGATCTGGGGAGTGAAATTCGGGGCATTCCCAAGGAAAAACAGCAGGCATCCGATTCAAACCAGGCTGAGAGCTTGGCAAGTTGACAGTAGGTTGAACAACAGTCTCAACTGACGGTTCAACAACAGCAGGAGAAGAAGTAACAACAGGAGGGGAAATCACCAAAGGAGTGACAACAGTTGCATCTGTAGCAGTTGCAACGGCAGAAGTAGCGGCAGCGGCCTCCTTCTGAGCACGAAGGAACTCCATGATAACATCCATGTCAGTCTGGAACTGACCCATCTGACCTTGAAATTGAGCCAGAGTTTCCATATAGGCAGCATTCTCAACTTCGAAATCAACCATGATCTTGGATTTGCTTGAGCGAGTGAAATAGCGATGTCGAGTCGTCGTCTTGCTACAAGGCGAGACGGACAAGGTAAGCATTTTATTTTCTGGATGAGGGACGTGCATATGTGTGCATGAATGCATGCAATGCATGCAAAAAAAAGTTTTAAATTCCAGGAATTCGTAAGCTTATTTTTGTCAACAATAATCATAAAGCATACAAGTAAAGGCGCAAAGATAAGAAACTTCATTCATTCAACAAAGGAAAGAAGTACAAGTCAAGTACATATCAAATATCTGCCTTTTAGACTACAACAAGATCACCCTAGATCCTATTAAAAACCACCCTACAAACAAACAAGAAGTGAAAAATAGCCCAAGGAGTCTTGTGCGGCAACATATCAGCATATGCATCCCTCAACAACCCTGGCAAATCCTCTAGTGCGTGCTCGGTAAATCTGGTTAGGCGGTCACGTCTCTCACTCCAATACTTTGCACCCTTCATAAGGTTGCGCAACAAAAAATGATTAGGTCCCTGAAGAAGATCCTATAGAAATGCCTCTTTTTGATCCAAAAGGACTTGCAGATGACGGCTCTGGTGCTCCCAATGAGTACTCTCCAAGTTGAGCTGATTCATCTTCTCTCGGCTCTGATGTGCTTGATCTTGCAGCTTATGAATCTCACCAAAGGCTTTGTCGATTTTGGCTTGACACCGTGAAAAGTCCTTTGTCAACTGGTCAGCACAACCCTGTTCACTTTGCAGCTTTGCCTTGTACTCTAATAACTTTCCTCGAAGCTCACCAAGTTGCTTCTTGTAGCTCAATTCATCTTTGTAGGCTTGATACTGGGTCTCGGCGAGTTGTCTCTTCTATGAGGTAAGTCCATCATAGGTACTCTTCAGAGTATCACCCACTTTCCTCCGCTTGTTCTGTTCAACCTCCACCTCTTTGAGCATGCGCTCTCGCTTCTGATGGAGTTCGATCTGTAAGCTTTCCTTCTCGGATGTAACTCTATCAAGGTTGAGACAAAGATCGACATTCTCCTTCTTCAACATCTCAATAGTCTGCTTGAGTTGGTCGACTTTAGATAGAGGAACAATGGCAAGTTCAGGAAGTTTGTCATTCATGGAAGGCTCAGAAGGAAATGGCAACAAGATGCCCTTGACGCGCTCTTTGATCCAATGTGTGTAAGCTTCCTTGGCTATGTAATTCTTCTTACCCAAATCGGCTCTTCCATCACGGTAAATCTGAGTCCAAGTGGCATTAAACATCTTCAGTAATCCCCTGTCATCGACCCCTTCATGAAAAATGAACTCTTCCAGTACCTCGGGATCTGGCTTGTCAACCATAGGATATCCCAACTGACGGAAGGCAAGGCTCGAATTGTAGTTAATTATGCCCTTTGTACCAAATAGAGGCACATTGGAGAATTTACCACAATGAAGAATGATCTTAGTATCGTCGTAGACTCGAGAATACCAAGAGATGTCATCGGCAGTAAGAGACATAATCCATTGAGACCATTTGAGATTTCCCTTATTCTCAATGAAGGGACCCTTCTACGGAAGGTGAGTCATGAACCATCAGTACAACAGAGGAGCACAACAGACAATAGTTCCCTTCTTCTTTTCATTCCTTAAATGAATAGAATAATAGGTATCAGTAAGAAGTGTCAGAATAGGGTTCTTGGACAAGAAGATACTGATGGCAGCCTGATCCACAAAATCCTCCATGTTTGGAAATTAAACAATCCCATATATCAACAAAGCAAGAATGGCATTGAAAGTCTTCCAACTTCCAGCCTCAGCAAAAAAGATGGCCTTGTCTACCAGAAACTTCGAAGAAAACCCTCGAATACCATTCCCTTTAGTCTTGATATTAGCTTCCACATCCTTTTTACTAATGCAAAGAGCCTCAGCAATAAGGGGAAACTTCGGGCAACCCCTGGTGTAGACAAAAGGAACCTGATCCACGATCTCAACCCCCAAAATATGATAATACTCCTCAAGTTAAGGTGCTAACTGATAATCCTGAAATGTGAAGCACCTAAGTGGTGGATCGTAGAATTGAACAAGTGTATGAATGGCAGTGATGTTGACTTTAGTGCTGAGGATGGCCAATAGATTACCATAATCATTATTGAAACCCCCTATGTTATCTTCAACCACACGGGATGCTAAACCTCTCAAAGTCTTCAGCTTAGGCTCAACAAAATTCTAGCTAAAGATACCTCTGTAACTAGTACTCATCTCTATGATAATGTCAACAAAGAATAAGTCTTCGAATAACCTGGAAATGCACATGCAAAAATTAATTTACATGATGAAATGATATGCAACACAGGAATCAAGAAGCCAATCACAGTCTGAATAATCAATTTTGAATAATCTGAATATCTGCATATATAATTTTGATATTAGCTTCCATATCCTTCTTACTAATGCAAAAAGCCTCAGCAATAAGGGGAAACTTCGGGCAACCCCTGGTGTAGACAAAAGGAACCTGATCCACGATCTCAACCCCCAAAATATGAGAATACTCCTCAAGTGAAGGTGCTAACTGATAATCCTGAAATGTGAAGCACCTAAGTGACGGGTCGTAGAACTGAACAAGTGTATGAATGGCAGTGATGTTGACTTCAGTGCTGAGGATGGCCAATAGATTACCATAATCATTATTGAAAACCCCTATGTTATCTTCAACCACACGGGATGTTAAACCTCTCAAAGTCTTCAGCTTAGGCTCCACAAAA
This sequence comes from Lathyrus tuberosus, assembly GCA_022829125.1. Lineage (NCBI taxonomy): Eukaryota > Viridiplantae > Streptophyta > Magnoliopsida > Fabales > Fabaceae > Lathyrus > Lathyrus tuberosus. Next base: position 3,960,451 of record JALAZF010000179.1, read on the forward strand.
TTGTAGCTAAAGATACCTATGTAACCAGTACTCATCTCTATGATAATGTCAACAAAGAATAAGTCTTCGAATAACCTGGAAATGCACATGCAAAAATTAATTTACATGATGAAATTATATGCAACACAGGAATCAAGAAGCCAAGCACAGTCTAAATAATCAATTTTTAATAATCTGAATATCTGCATATATAATTTTGTGTCGGTGCAAAAAAATCTGACGTGCGTGAGAGAACAAAGGTATGAAGAGTCTTAGTTTCCTGTAAAAACCCAATATCCCTCTCACAGGTGTGATCTAGACATAACATGGTGGTCCCTAGAAGGTCTCCCAAACCATATGACTCAAGTGAAAACCCCCCGCCGTAGCGAACTCTCGCAGGACGAAGGTATTCTCAAACGAATCACAATCTGGGATGTGGCTCTCGTGACAACCCAACGCGCAAAATGCAGGCGACACGACTATCCATGTTCTATCCTATGTGCATTCTCAAGCCCGATAATTGAGCTTATCTCTCCAATAATATCTACTTATCCCAGCAACAGCTGAATATATAGCAGATATCCAAAATATACAGCATATGAATATTCAAAGCAGTAAAGAAATGCAGTAAATAAACATAAAGATAAAGCAAGTAAAGCATAAAGATAAAACAAGTAAAGCGCAAAAGATAAACACCAAAACAAGCAAGAAAGCAAACAAAACTAGGAGAGACCCCAACTTGCAAGAGCAAGGACTCCCCAGTAGAGTCGCCAGCTGAAGCTAGCAGGATTATACCTGAGTGAATCGCACACTCAAAGATACAATAGATTTGTCACCAAACTTTATTTAGTCCCAAAGGACAGGGAAAATATCGATAAAACTGAAGGGGAAGAGAAATGAGTAAGGGGTCGGTTATGCAAAAGGAATGTACTAGTACCTTACGTATCTGTCGTACTCGACGGGAACCATTTTGCTTGCTTCTAGGCTTGGATGGGTTATCTATATAAAGGCTTCTAACTAAAAAGAGGAAAGGAAAAGAGATGAAGAAAGAGTGCTCGCAGAGGATTAGGGCCCTCGTGCCTACGTACCCTCATAGTGCAATGACGAAATTAGAGCATCGTAGTTCAAGGAACCAGGGGAAAGGAAAAAGAAGATGGCTCGCCAAGATCTCGCAATCTCGTGCCTACGCTGAAGGGAAATCGCGATTCAAAACGCAGCAAAAATTAAAATTTCCCTTTAGCGATCCTTACGAAAGATCATGCCAGTGATAGAATGGTTACCTCTTGTGGCGATGAAACCTTTGATTCTGAATCGAAGGAATGATCCCGAGTGACGTACGATAAATAATGCCTCTACTCAGTCCATACGAACAACTTTCTTCAGTCTCAGTGCTAGCTGCTACGATTGAAGGCTTTGAGTGAGAGATAGAGAGAAGGAAAATACGACTAGGGTTTCACAACTGAATTTTCATCAAGTGTTTATGCTTCTGCACAAGGGTTATATTTATAGAACCGCTTGTGTGGACTGCAAGCTAAAAAGCCCACTTAAGTGCATGCACACCATATCTTATGATGTATCGTATATCACTTAAGCACGCGGTACCTTACCACAATCTGTATTCCACTTAAGTGCACCGTACCTTATGGTGTTACATATTTACTTAAGTACATTGTACCTTACGATGTGCCTTATTTACTCTCCTTCTTATAAAACTGTCCTTATGTGTGTGACCCTGTAGGATTTCGCGACGTTGATAATTATATTAAATCATACATTTAACATAATAAATAGTGAACAGTATCTAGCAACACATATCTACTACCCAAGTCGCGAAATTGTCATGTGATCTGACAAAACCTTTTGTGATGGTGCTTGTGTGTACAATTACCCTTTTGCCCTTATGTCTATATTGAACACAAGGCATATACCGTGTCATCCTTGTTCAGTTCAATATTGGGCCCTTAGCCATTTATCCTATTATGCAGGATGGGCAAATTCCATCTAGGTCACTCATGTCCCTCAGCATGCTTTATGAAGTACCCATCAACTGTCTTTATAGTCATCCAATTACGGACAATATTTGATCAACAATAAAGTACTTGACTCTACATCTAGGGTCCACTGTGGTTTCAGGTCGAATGGTGGTATACACCACTATCACCATAAGAGTAACTTATGACACTTTGCATAATATTCTATGTAGTACTCTCATAGTGGGCCACTCCAGTATAAATATTACTCATAATATTCATACCTATGTTAAGACTGGATAACTCCTTATCCATGATCCATGAGATGTGATCATCAGTCTATCTACATAATAAGCTTAATGCTTTAAGGTTATCCCATTTCACATTAAAGCTCGACTACAGATACTTTAAGAATAACGTCCTTATGTTTAATAGAATCTCATGATTAAGTCACACTTAATATTTCATTAAACGAACTAGTTATTCTAGGGACTTTATCACTTTGGAAAAACAAACATAATAAAGAAATGTCTTTTATTATTAATAAATAATTTGATACAAGTACCAAAACTATTGGCCTCTAGGGCTTACACCAACAATATTCCACTAGCACTAGAGCCAATCGGGCATACCCCTAATACCCATAGATCTAGTATGGCCATCATGCTTCTACTGGACAAGAGGCTTTGTTAGTGGGTCATCAATGTTGTCAAGTGTAAGTACTCTGCATATCTTCACATCTCCCCAATCTATTATCTCTTGAATAAGATTATAACGCCTAAGTATGTGTTTGGATCGTTGGTGATATCTAGGCTCCTTAGCTTGTGCGATGGCACCATTGTTATCACAATAGAGATCAATGGGATCCACAATGCTAGGGACTATGCCAAGTTCACTAATGAACTTTTTGATCCAAACAGCCTCCTTTGTTGTATTTGAAGCAGCAATGTACTTGGCCTCGGTTATAGAATCAACAACTATTTCTTGCTTTGAACTTTTCCAGCTCACAACACCACCATTTAGGCAGAACACATAACCAGATTGCGATTTAAAGTCATCCTGATCTGTCTGGAAGCTAGCATCGGTGTATCCAATTACCGCAAGCTCTTCCTGACCTGCATATATCAAGAATGAATCCTTAGTCCTTCTCAAGTACTTAAGGATATTCTTAACAGCTACCCAATTGTCGCATCTGTGAAAATCAACCGGCAGAAAAGAACAGAAGAGTCACCACCGAACGTCATTTATCCCAACACAAGGAAAGGAAACGATCGAAGAAAACCTCAACAAAGGGAAAGGAATGGTCATCGCAACCATAGCCTGGGTTCAGGAGTCGGTTACGCGAGAGGAAGGTATTAGCACCCCCTCGCGTCCATCGTACTCGATGGGATCCACGCTTGTTGTTATCGATCAAAGGGTGTAGGTTATCTGAAGCTCAACTGCTAACGGGAGACGGAAAAGGAACAGGAAATAGAGAAACGGGGGAAAAGAAAAGAGGTGACTCGATAGGACATCGTTGTCCTAGGCCTACGTATTCCCTCGGGTTCGGGAAAATCATAGTCAACGTAGTTCGGAGGACTACGGGATTATAGGGGAAGGTTGCTCGCCAAGACATCGCCGTCTTGTGCCTACGTATCCTCAATCTAACGTGAAGGAGAAAGTCAGAGCAGTCATAGTTTGACCTACAAGGTCTTGTTGTTTTGTGTTTTTTAGTGGAAGACGCCAACGTTCGCGTTCCAGCAGTTTAGGTGGTGTCGCTCGTTGTATGGAGTCTTACGCGCTTACCTGTTTGCGGTAGAACGGAAATGACGTGTCCTTTATGATGAGAGTGTAGGAGATGAGAAGAGAAGATGATTGTTTGTTATTGTCTTTTAGAAGAAAGTGTTTTGATTGTTTTATTTGCGATATGCAAAGTGTTAAAGTCTATGACATAGTGAACACTTTGCGTAACAAGTCACACGCCTCGCGCGACAAAGTATACTACGTACTTAAGGCTCATGGCACACAAAGCACATATTTATTCATTGAGTGTTTTAGCTTTTCTTTGAGAGAGAGAAGAGATGACTCAAGGTTTGAAAAGAAAATCTAATGGGGGACTCAATCCTAGTGTTAGCATGCATCATTGATCCTATGATTGAATTATGAGGAAGAAAGGGAAGATTTCTACCTAAGTTAGCATACATGGATTAACTCTTAATGTCCATCCTACTTTGAACCTAATCCAAAATTAGATTCAATCTAGGAGCCATATGGGGATCATGTGAAACAAGTAGACATTATATAACTCAATCCATAAACAAAAGGAACTACAAGTAAATGAAAGGGTAAGCAGTGTCAATCAACAATAACATCAAACAATCAAAGTAAGAAAAAGGGGGAGCTTTAGCCAAGGGGTCATATCAACCGAGGCAAACAAGCTAGCTGTGGGAAATAGGGGTATTCTCCCAATGGTATCGAAAACCATGGAGAGCAGAGTAAGGAAGGGGAAGATGTGAATCAGATCATATAAGCATCAACATCGGTTAATGCGAGCTATAGACAAGGTGTGGGGGTTTGATTGTTAAACCCTCCTTCCACTTGACTGACTCAATAGGAGCAAGTTGTGTTCAAAGCATCAACATTTAGTGTGAGCTAGTGAACAGAAAGTGCGAGGATTGATTACTAGACCCTCCTTCGGTTGCCTTCTTTTGAGGACTTATCATGGGGATATGGAAAGGGATGCCTCATAGAGGTCTTTAGCACAACTATAAACACACCCATACAGAGCCTCCTTTGAGGACTTTCCAAAAAAAATCCCGCCAAAAAGAAATGGTCGGGACTCCAATCCTACTTCTCATGATATTTGAAAAGAGGAAAGTGAGTAGAAGGGATAAAGAGTACTACCGGGTAGCAACGTAAGCAAAGCAACGTAGGCACTTGAAAGCCAAGTCATTACTTGTCAGCTCCATAGTTGAAGTTTTTTTCTTCTTTTAGTTTTTTTTTTTTTGTTTTTTATGTTTGGGTTGTAATCATCCCTGAAAATATTGTTTCCATCTGTTGTTTTGTGCTTGCTTCCATTAAAACTATTTGTAGCCTTTGCTACTTTGTGTTTCCATTTACGGTTGTGTACATTTACTTCATTTTGTCAATTTTTGGATAAAAAGGGGGAGTATAGTTTTAGTATAGTTGTTGTTTCTGATATTGGATCAGATGACATGACATCATGTCATGTTTTAGTGTGATTTATGGTTGCTTGCTGTAAGCAACCATTTAGGGGGGCATGATAGTCTGTCATGCTTCTGCTGCTATCACTGAGATGATGTATGTGTGAAATGATGTGCAACCACATGTCCTGACATGGCGTGGTTATGAAGAACCTTGGATGTTCTATGGTAATTTATTACTCTGATACTCTGAGTAATATGTGTGGCTTCTGTTGTATATGTTTCTAATATGTGTGGCTTCTGTTGTATGCATTTCTAATGCTTATCTGTCTCGTGCTTTGGGTTTTCCCCTTGAGAGGGATGTGTGAACTGAGGCAGTTGAGGTTTGGATGTCAAGTGATTTGGGTTTTCCCCTTCAGGGGGGTATTGGTTATTTGTTACGGGAGGAGTAATAGACTAGTCTGAGGTTACTATTTTGGAGATGTGTTGATGTGATGTCAGACCACATGTCGTGACATCTGATTTCTGGAGTTTGAAGAAGTTGTAATCTTTGATGATCTGTGGCTGCATTTTATCTCTGATATCTTCTGATTGCAGGTTTTGTGGTGTTATTCCTCTTCTCCATAATTATTGTGCAAAGGTTGTTTTAGCCAAAATTTACCAAAAGGGGAGATTGTTAGATCCATGATTTTAGGATTGGCAACAATTTTGCTAAAACATAGTTCACAGCAAGATGTTGTGTGAAATGTTCTAACTTGTTGGCCTGTCAACATTGAAGACAGATGTTCTGACAGATGTTGTAACATGTTGTACTAGAACATCAGTACATGCTGTGGTTTATTCTTGACAGATTTGGTTTGATTTTGTGAGATTCTGTTTGGATATATCTCACTTATTTTTTCAGGTCAAGAAGATTTAATCTGTAACATTTGATTTGTTCTCCAACTGTTCATAAGTTTCTAAAATTGGATGTTGAGACAATTTAGGAAACTTGATGATTTCTTCCAAGATTTAAGGAGATTTTTTCTGTATAATTGATGCAGCTCTCAGCGTGTGGATCAAGCTATATTTGGGTGAACGTTTCGAAGCCAATGGACTATTGAAGAGTATTTAAAGAGCAACATAAACCTAATGGAGATACAACTTTCACTTTTGAAAAATAAGGGGAGATTTTGTAGTGTTAGGTTTTGAGAGTCTCTTGTGTGTAATTTTTTATGTCACCCTTGTATCCTTTGATACATTGAGGTAGACTGATTGTTTATTGTTAATTGTCCACTCTAAAGCTTTTAAGCAAGAGTGTATTGTTCTTAGTTGAAGCTTTTAAGTAAAACTAAGTATTGTAGTTGGAAGAGTGTTCTTCTTCTTTTTGGTTTCTCGAGGTATTGTCACTGGGATTGTGACTGATTAGGAAGTGAGAGTGGGATCTCATATCTAGAGGGTTTCTAGGTAGAAGTTGCACAAGGTAGTGATTATACGAGAAGTTGTAAACGGGGGATTTTAGCTTTGAACTACTGCTATCATAGTGAATTTCCTTCCTGGCTTGGATGCCCCCAGATGTAAGGGATGTTGCACCGAACTGGGTTACCAATTGACTGTGTTATTTATATTTCTGCAATTTATTTTTTAGTATGGTTTATTTGTTCTGTCAGACAGGCAGATGTTGTAACATCTGTCTTGACATTATGTTCTGATGTGAGGACATCAATATTAACATGTTATAGAGTGCCAGAATTTCAACTCATCTTGTCATTTGGATTAAAAGAGACATATGTGGAAAGAACTACTCAATTGGAAGAACAAGCTTAGTATTGAGGAATGAATTATTGGGGGAGATTTTAATTCTATCAAGTATCATTCAGAGAGGGTGGGAATTAATGATAGAATTAATAGAATTGAGATTAAGGATTTTGCACCATTCATTGATTTCATGGAAGTTATTGACTTACTGTCGTAACCCGAAATTTGACCTCCCATTATTATCTTTTTGCATAAGCATGTGCATTCGCATTGTCGGCATACGCACTAGCATTTTTTCTCTGTGGTTTTGTTGCGAGAATATTAAGGTTTTCTAAGCTTGATTAATCACATTCTTACAAAGTCATCACATCATCAATACAAGCAAAATACAAGGGATTCTATGCCTATTCATCAAAGCAAAATGTCGGAAATCGGAACCATGGCCATAACACAATTTTCAAGCAAAATTGGGCAAGTTTTGGCTGTGTTAACCGGTTAACCATATATGGTTAATCGGTTAACACCCTTTTACATCGCCAGATTCAGCTTTGGAACAGCTGTTAATCAGTTAACCTGGTTTGGTTAATCGATTAACACCTGTTATTTCAGCAAAAATTCAGCATTTTCATCACATGACAACAACACTCTTCATTCTCTTTTGGCCTATTTTATTCTAGCAATGTGTGGAATATTCTAGGTATTTCTAGACATTACAAGACCTTTTAATACACTTACTACAATGCAACATTTCCAATCATGACCACCATGCACCCTTGGGCTTGCATTGGGATTGCTCCACCGAGTTAACAAATAATTAACTGAGTCAACTTCCGACTCAGTGAGTTAGGTGTAACTAACTCTAAAGCTAGCTCCAAAGTAAACTTCAAACCTAGCCCACTCCAAACCTTCACTATATATAAAGAAACCTTCATATTTGTGAAAAGGGCATTCAAGACTTTCAACCATTTTTCACTCTTCACTCTCAATTCTCTCTCACTTTCACTCTTCTCTCTCAATTTCTCTGCACTTTCTACACTTCATCTTCATCTTCTTCACCAAACCACGCACAAAAGCTCAATTTCTTCCATTAGGGTGTAACAATTTTAACATCGAAGTTGTTATTCTCTTGAGCTTAACCTCCATCCCACTTCATTCTTGCTTGGATTTCTAAATTTACAATAGCTTCTACTTCAATTCAAGTGATTATCTCAAGCAATTCGGTGCAAGTTCATATTCAGAGCATTTTTCACGTTTTCGATCAGTTTTGCTACGATTTGATTTCTAGCTTGGAATTCTCTGGTTTTCTTTGCTTATTTTCACCACATTTCACTTGCAAAAACTACTAAGGCAAACCTCTGCCTTGTAGGTTAGTAATTCTTGCTCGATCTACTATTTTTCGATCACTTTCGCATGTTCACGATGTAGATCCGTTAGCTTTTCAATGCGTTTCAATTTTTTCATTTGTTGATTGTTAATCTTGATGTTTGATGGATCTAATTGATGCTTAATTGTTGTTACATGATGTAATTTTCGTGAACAATTACATGCCATAACATGTGGATGATTGGATAAGTAATTAGTTGCTGAAAGTGCTTTTGGAAAATTAATTTTCTGCTACTATCACAGTGTTAATCGGTTAACCATATATGGTTAACCGGTTAACCATTCATTTTTCACGTTTTTGTATAACTTTTCAAGTGGTTAACCGATTAACCATATGGTTAACCGATTAACACTGTGACAAAATGTGATTTTTGCCTTTTTCTTTTCAAGCTTGTTTAATTTCCTTTCCTCATTTAACTTCCATAGCTTGATATGCTTGATACTTGTGGATGTTTTGTGAGCTGTTTAACCTCTGATTGAAGCATGTATGCAAACTTCCGATGCACGATTTATCGATTTTAGAATTGTTACATTCTTAGCATTGTATGATCATGTTGCTTTCAACATATTTGTGTTTGCATAATAACATGAGTAATGATGCATGCTACTTGTTGTTTATTGATGATTTTAACTTTCATCTTTGATTGCATTAAGTTTGTTCTTTATTGAATAAGCTTAATCTTGTATAATCATTACCTCACACTTTTGCTTTAATGATTTTTCAATTCATTTGGAAAATTGTTAGCATATCATTTCCATTTGATTGATTAATCGAAACCTTATTTTGATTAGTTAATCCTCCTTTTGCCTTTCTCTTTAGGATTCCTTTAAAGTTTTCCTTCTTTCCCCCGCGGAGTTAGAGTTTTGCACAACGCATTGGAGCACTATACAAGTTGGAGTTGTTACTCTGTCGGCTTCGATTTCCGCACTGTACTTTGGTGGTAGATAAGGGATGAGAGTGGAGAATTCCTACACTCATTCTGATTATTTTGGGTAGGGGACGAATGACCCTGTGCCTGGAATAATTGTCTTTATCTCCAGACTGTAATGTATTTCAATCCCCAATCGAGTTGATCTTTGATCATTCTTGCTTCTTTCAATCTCTCTTTTAATTAATCACCTTTTCCTTGGTTAAAGATCTTTGTCTCTTGGGTTAACATTCATCTCTTGCCTCAACATCCTTCTCTTTTGGTCAATCAATGCTTGTTGATTCCTCAGAAGAGTCTCAATCTGTTTCTTCGGTTAAACACAATCTTCTTGTTAAACACCGGAACCCTAGTGGATTTCACAACCTTACCTTGGTTCTTTCTCCCTTTTGATTGGTTAATCACAGCTTGTTAGTTAAAACACTAATTTCCCCCTTTCTCAGTTAACCACGGTCTATCTGTTAACACACTGAGTTTCTTTTGAGTTAATCACCTTCTCTTGGTTAATCACTCATTCCTGTGAGTTAGTAATCTTCTTCTGGTTCAAACACTCACACCTTTGGGTCACAACCTTCGCTTGGTTCCACACCTGTCCTTTGGGTAACAACCTTCGCTTGGTTCCACACCCGTCCTTTGGGTCACAACCTTCACTTGGTTTCACACTCGTCATTTGGGTTAAAGCCTTCGCTTGGTTCCACACCCGTCCTTTGGGTCACAACCTTTGCTTGGTTCCACACCCGTCCTTTGGGTCACAACCTTCGCTTGGTTCCTCACCCGTCCTTTGGGTCACAACCTTCGCTTGGTTCCACACCCGTCTTTTGGGTCACAACCTTCACTTGGTTCCACCCCCGTCCTTTGGGTTACAACCTTTGCTTGGTTCCACACTCGTCCTGTGGATCACAACCTTCTCTTGGTTCCACCCCCGTCCTTTGGGTTACAACCTTCGCTTGGTTCCACACTCGTCCTTTGGGTCACACAACCTTCGCTTGATTCTACACCCATCCTTTGGGTCACAACCTTCGCTTGGTTCCACACCCGTCCTTTGGGTCACAACCTTCGCTTGGTTCCACACCTGTCCTTTGGGTCACAACCTTCGCTTGGTTCCACACCCGTCCTGTGGGTCACAACCTTCGATTGATTCCATATTCGTCCTTTGGGTCACAACCTTCACTTGGTTCCATACCCGTCCTTTGGGTCAAACCTTCGCTTGGTTCCACACCCGTCCTTTGGGTTACAACCTTCGCTTGGTTACACACCCGTCCTTTGGGTCACAACCTTCGCTTGGTTCCATACGCGTCCTTTGGGTCACAACCTTCGCTTGGTTCCACACCCGTCCTTTGGTTACAACCTTCTCTTGGTTCCACACCCGTCCCGTGGGTCACAACCTTGTCTTGGTTCCACACCCGTCCCGTGGGTCACAACCTTCGCTTGGTTCCCCACCCTTCTGTTGGGTCACAACCTTCGCTTGGTTCCACACCCGTCCTGTGGGTCACAACCTTCGCTTGGTTTCACACCCGTCCTTTGGGTCACAACCTTCGCTTGGTTCCACACCCGTCATTTGGTTCACAACCTTCGCTTGGTTCCACACCCATCCTTTGGTTCACAACCTTCGCTTAGTTCCACATCCGTCCTTTGGGTTACAACCTTTGCTTGGTTCTACACCCGTTATTCGGTTAACCACTTTTTATCAGTTAACATGCTGAAATCCCAGAGAGTCAAACACCTTCTCTTGGTTCAGTACTCACTCCTTTTGGTTCATCACAACATGTCTGTTGACACTAACTTTTTTTCCCCACCAGAGTCATACTCTCTTTCTTCGGTTAACCACTTTCAGTCAGTTAATATACCGAATCCTCAGTGAATCTTACTTTTGTCTCGATTCAATGTCCCTTGCTCCCTTATTCTCCTAGTTTCGACACCACTCATTTTGTTTATTCCCCAGTAAAGTTACCAATATTTTTTTGCTCCTTTATCTTCTTGGTTTCGTCACCACCACTTTGTCCCATCCGCATCAGAGTTGTCGCTATTCACGTGTCTTTCTTTCTTGGTTTTGACACCATTCTTTTACGTTCCCCAGTGGAGTCTTTCTACCTCTTTTGCTCTTGGTTTTTACACCATTCTCCTTTCTTTTCTTGTCTTTGTTCTCCAAACTACGTAGGCTCTGAATTCCTCATTGCACTATAAGGATACGTAGGCACGAGATTGCGAAATCTTGGCAAGCCACCTTCTTCCTTTCTTCCTCCTATTTCCCTGGTTCCCTGAACTACGATGCTCTGATTTCCTCATTGCACTATGAGGGTACGTAGGCACGATGGCACTAATCCTCCACGAGCACTTTCTTTCTTTTCTTTTTTCCTTCCCTCTTTAGCTAGTAGCCTTTAGATAGATAACCCATCCAAGTCTAGAAGTAAGAAAAACGGTTCCCGTCGAGTACGAAGGATGCGTGAGGTGCTAGTACCTTCCTCTCTCATAACCGACGCCCTTACCCGTTTCTCTTCCCCTTGGGTTTTATCGATATTTTCCCTGTCCTCTGGGACTAAATATTGTTCGGGGACGACTCTGTTGTATCTTTGAGTGTGCGATTCACCCAGGTATAATCCCGCTAGCTTCACTTACCAACCCTAGGAAGGCAATTCACCTGGTTTGGTTCTGATGGGAAGGAAAAAAACATAATAGATCAATTTCTTGTGTCTAAAGGCATCATTGAATCTTGGAATCTTGTTGCACAAGAAATTGGTTGTAGGGATGTCTCTGATCATTGCCCAATATGGATTAGAGGAAGTCATTTGAATTGGGGCCCTATTCCATTTAGGTCAAACAATTGTTGGTTTGATAATAATTAATTTTTGGCCTTTGTGGAAGCTCAGTGGAAGTCATTCCATATTGATGGGAAGAAGGCTTTTGTCATGTAGGAAAAGTTTAAGTTACTGAATTTGAGCTTAAAGGAGTGGAATAAAGAGGTTTTTGGAATCCTCGACCTAAAGATTAAGAAAGCTGTTGAGGAACTTAATTTTCTAGATGGTATCATCGACTCTTCAACTGAATTAGCCATTATTTAAGAAAGGAAGGAGGTCCAAAAAAAGATGTGGAGTAACTTACACGTGAAAGAAAGTTTGTTGAAACAAAAGTCAAGGCAGAAATGGATCAAGGAGGGGGACTTAAATCCTAGATTCTTTCATGGTATATTAAATTTTAGACGGAGAAGGAATAAAATAACAGCCCTTGAAACTGATAGTGGGAGAGTGAAGGAGGTGGATTTGATAAAAGTTGTGGCAAAAGAGCATTTGCAATCCATATTTACTAAACAAGAAGGCATGAGACCATCGTTGGATTGTATTGATTTCAATCGCTTGAATGAAGCTGATAGACTTAGTTTGGAAGAAGTCTTTTCTAGAGAACAGATCAAGGATGTCATTGGAGTCATTGAAGAGTTTCATTCTACTGTTTTTCTCCCTAAAGCTGTAACTACCTCTTTCTTCTCCCTCATTCCCAGGACCTTAAACCTTCAAAAGATTGAAGATTACATGCCAATTTGTCTAATTGGTTGTTTGTACAAAATTGTGTCAAAGATTTTGGCTAATAGGCTCAAGAAATTAATTGGTAAAATTGTATCCAAGTCTCAAACAGGTTTTATACCAGGTAAACAAATTCTTGATGGTGTATTAGTCACTAATGAGGTGATTGATTATGCAAAGAGATGTAAGAAGGAATGCTTATTATTCAAGGTGGATTTTGCCCATGCTTATGATAATGTGTATTGGGACTTCTTGAGGTATATGTTGATCATATTGGGTTTTGGTAAGAAATGGATTGCTTGGATGGAAGGATGTGTCTTCAATAACAACATGTAAATCCTTATTAATGGTAGTCCAACACTTGACTTTGTTGCCTCAAGAGGTTTGAGGAAAGGTGATCCTCTTTCACCTTTCCTCTTTGCCATTATTGCTGGAGGGCTTCCTGGCATAATGAGGAAGGTTGTGGCCACTAATTTATTCAAAGAGTTCAAGTTGCAGTCATATTTGTGTGGATCTTCTTTTGGTTTTCTGCAGTTCGCAGATGACACAATCTTAATTGGTGATGGATCTTGGAGTAACCTTTGGGCCATAAAGTCTATCTTGAGAGGTTTTGAGTTAGTCTCTGGCTTGAGAATTAACATGAATAAAAACAAGCTTTATGGCATTGGTCTTTCACCTCAATTTTTGTTGACTGCTTCAAACTTCCTCTTCTGCAACATTGATAACATTCCATTTAAATTTTTGGTGATCATTGTCAGCTCTAATCCAAGAAGAGTAGCAGCTTGGAACCATATCATTTCTAACATGAAAATCAAGCTCTCTTGTTGGAAGAGCATATTTCTTTCTATGGGGGTAGAATCACTTTGTTAAATTATGTTCTAAATAATTTACCTATTCATCACATCTCATTTTACAAGATGTATGGATGCTCAAATAAACCGGTTATTTAAATAATCCATATTCATATCTAAATCCGGTTATTAAAAATCTGTTAATTATTAGTATGGTTTAAACCAATTCCATATTTTGGATATATTTTTAATATGGTTTTAACCAAATCCATAATTTGGATATCCATATCCAAAATAAAAACCAAATTAGTCAATTTTTATAATAAAAAAAAAAACTTTAAAATTTTTTTAAAATAAAAAAATTTTAAAAAAAAATTTTTAAAAAAATTCTAAAAAAAAAAAAAAAATTTAAATATTTTTTTTTTTGAAAAAAAATATATTTTTTTATATTTTTTTTAGTAAATTTTTTTTTTTTCAAAAAATTTTAAAAATGATTTTTTTTTAATAAAAAAAAATATTTTTTATGTTTGAACATAAATATTTTTTTGAAAAAATCGATTTTAAGATAAAATTAAATCAAAATTAATTATAAAATTGGTTATGGATATAACCGGTTTATAACCATTTTAAAAAATAAAAACCGGTTATGACAATTGGTTTTAATAATCGGTTATAACATATGAATTATTTATGGTTATGGATTGGTTATGAAAATTAATCGTTCATGGGCAACTCTAACAAGATATGTGTGAAGGTGAGGAGGAAAATTATTGGAATTCAAAGGCAATTTCTTTAGCTTGGTTTGAAGGAAGACAAGGGTGTGAACTGGATTAATTGGCAGACTGTGTGCAAAAGTAAGACCGAGGGAGACCTTGGTGTTAAGGATATTAGTATATTTAATGAGGCATTATTGTGCAAATTGATTTGAAGGATATTCAATGACAAGGAAGCCATTTGGAGTGGTGTTATTCATCTCAGATAAGAAAACATAATTAGGAGCATGTGGTTTGATGAAAACAAACATCACCCTTCAAAACAATCCTTATAGTGGAGGAATCTTAAGAACATTGACATGAATATGAAGATTTATTATGATGTTAATGTTGAAATTAGACATATTGTAAGATTGGTAATGGTTAATCAATTCCTTTTTGAAAAGGGATTGATATATATTACTCGTCTATGAACATATTATAAATAACTCTCAAGATATCAACAGAATTGATATATCTGCATGGAGTTGATAACATTTATTAAGTTGATTTGACAAATAAAATATATAACAAAATCATCATTTTGACATATGAAATGTATAAGTAACATAGGTTTAAATAGATGAAAACTCATATTTAAGAATAACGGTAAATATATTTTAGCCATCTGATTAACCGTACATAAATATCTTGAGCGTTCATTTTGTTTGATGGGATAGCATGTTTGATGGGATAGCAAACCACCATCCTTTCTTTGTAAAGTACAAAGTATTGAGATTAGAGAAAATTATTTCCATCAAATAAATAATACAGAAATTAATTAGTAATAAATAAAATATCTTGAATATGTGAAAGGTAATAAGTAAGAAGAAAAAGATAAAAGAAAAGAAAAGATATTGAGATAGGAATATGTTTGATTAGGGAAGGGTAATAAATTCTTTTTAAGTAGGAAAAAAATTATATAATAAGCTATTTTTTTGCCCACAATATAATACACTATTTAGTTTATCACATCTAATGGTTAGTAGTATCTTTAATGAAAATAATAAATCTTATCAAAATATGTCCTATATAGTAGTATTTCTTAATAATTAATAGGTCTGAATTCTTATCTTTAAAAATCAGGTTAATAATAGTCTTTTTAATTTAATTTTTCCAATATTACGTTTATGTCTGTTATGTTATAATTTTAATAAATTTTTTAAATTTCAAATAATTCTTTGTTCTAATTAAATGATCTCATTTTACTTTTTAATTATATGAAACAAAACGAATTGAGGAGATAATTCAATAGTGCACAAAATTAATTTTACTTTTATATATAGAAAAAAAATATTATTGATACAAATATTTTTATAAACGAAAATTAAAATAAATTTTATTTTTATATAAATAAAAAAATGTATTGTTGAGCCAAATATTTTTAATAAATAAAAATATATATTATTAATACAAATATATTTATAATTAAATAGGATAAAATGTATTTTTAATGCAATTTTTTTTATAAACGAAAAGAAAGTATTATTGATACAAAAAATTTTATAAATGGAAAAAGTCTACTGTTGATACAAATATTTTTATAAACAAAAAAATATATATTGTTGATAGAAATATTTTTATAAAGAAGAATTTTTTATATACGGAAAAAAATTAACTATTGATCCAGATTTTTTATAGATGTTACCAAAACAAAACTAATTTTTATATAGCTAAAAAATATTTTGTTGATCCAAAAATTTTAAAAGTGTTATTTTTATATGCGGAAAAAAGTTTACTATTGATTCAAATATTTTTATAAAATATTAAAACAAAAATAATATTTATATACGAAAAAATTCTAGTTATAATTTTTTTAGTATGATGACAATAAAATAACAACTTATTATATCAGCGAAAAAATCTGGGAAAAAATGTGCGTAGCAAATCAGAACCCATGCGTACGCACAAGTTTTATACTAGTTTAGAAAGAAACAAATGATTAGACATTCTACTTAAACATATCGTAATTTGGTTTCAAATTTGAAATCCTCCTCTTATAAATTACACACAAATTCTATTATAAATCATCAATAATTCCTGAGATTTATGATGATCACAATGTGTCTTTCAAAAGGCTTTGAGGATTATAATGAAAATATTGAGATAAAGAACAAGATTTGGCAACCCTGTAACATCTGTTTCTATCTATAAGAAGAAAAAAAAAACAGTAAAATAAACACACCCCATTTAAGAGAATAGATTGCTACAGAATTTGGTGAAATGATCTAGTAAAACATGTTCTCAGTGTGTCCAACTCATTGGATTCTAAAATTAGTTATTTGTTCTGAATTCTAAGGCATGAAAACTTGGGATGATCTACCATATTTTGTAGGCCCCAAAGAAGGTTTTAATGTGATTTTCATGCAAAACCTACAGCATTGATTGGTGAAACAGCACTTTGGCATGACAGAAAACAGACTTGGCATCATCTGCGCAAGAAAGACGAAACAACAGAATATCACACATAGTATCACACATAGAAAGCCATGACTCACAATACTGCCATAGACACGTAGACCCTTAAAATAATTGAAGAAAATAAAAATGATTGAATGTAATCGCATGTGTCAGTACCGTGTTGGTGTCAGACACTGCCACCAAAGACACATTCGATTTAAAGCGTCAATGCTACAATGCTACAAAGACTATAATTAAATGCATAGATAAAATCTTACCAGCAATGGCAGCTAAACTGAAAGCAGAAGGGACATTTGACTCCACCTCAACAGCAGCTTTAGCAACTGCAATGCCAACAGACACACTTTGCATAATATTTAATCCTGCACAGATTGATGATAGTGTTCCGCCAACCAAGCAATCACCAGCCCCGGTAAGCCTCACAACTGAAGCAGGGAGTGAAGGCAAATGCACAGCAAAGACACAATTGCTTCTATCATGTTCTGTAAAACCTGAATAACGATTAGGTGGACAGTTATGCATAACAGCATTGTATAATTGTCCACTAAAATTGTTCCGATTTGTTTTCGCAACGGGAGTTTTAAAGCAGCTTGGCCCTCCTTTACTGCATAAAAACACTCCACTTGAGCCTAAGGTCACTAGAACCACTTTAATGCCTTTTTCTAGTAAAACCAACACTGCGGGTTTCAGTATTTGAAACAAAGATTCTATTGATAGGTTGTCTTTTTTATGGTTTTCTTTAAGCGGGCGGAACTCGCCGCTACTGGATAAAGCGTTTGCCATCGCAACAAGTTCATCTTCATTTGGGGAAGCAAAAGTTACCTAAACAAAGTATACAAACGTGTCATAGAAAAAAATTTTGATACAATGAATGAGTTATATAAGCATGAACAGCATCACAATAATATAAACTTAAAGAAATGTGACGTGCATACATCTAAGGAATTTTCTACTGATGCTAGCAGAAGATTGAATTAATGTATAATGATGAATTCATTAAAAATAATAATGAATATCATGAATCCAAGACAACACTAGAAAAGTTTGTGACACCACAACTGTTATTTACAACTATTTCAGACTATTGAATTTTGCAAATTCTCAAAATATATTTAAGAAAGAATATCATGTTTGAATGAAGCATGACACTCACATACTTGGCAATAGTACTGATTCTTCGGGATTTAGTAACTGACACCGGCTCAAACCAGACAGGGCACCCCGTGTCAGCTGCCACTGAGAACAGCAATTTTTATGTAACAACAAAAAATAAGCATTTATAGTGAGTTTATAATGCAGTAGAGACAGAGGAGAAGAGAATTAAAAGAGTAAATGCAATTTACTTCTACAAGAAGCTTCGAGGGAAGGACCGCTTAAATTTGCATCGATCATCAACACTGGAGCAGAAAGTAAAGTGCTCTTGAAGCGTAAAATCCAGTCAGGAGTCAAATATTTTTCCTGTAACAACATGATTGAATAAGGTTATTTTATTAATGATAATTGATTTTAAACATATGTAAGATTGTGAATCATATCTTTTCGCTTGTTTAAGTTTTGAAACTACTTGATAGCTTAATACTTGAATGATCAACTTACAAGAGCTTCCACACTAGCAACACCAGCAGCTACCTCGCCATTAACATCGAATATATTGCATACGACTGGAGTCTCAATATCTTTACTCTTCAATATACCTTCATTAAATTCAATAATGTACAATTGGCCATTATCTTGCATTGTTGAAACTTATCCCAAATCTATACAAAGATGAGCCGCGGAGAAATAAAAGCTTACCTTCTTTTGATAGGCCAGTAGTTTTCCACTGTTCCAACAGTAGGTTTCCTAGAGCCAAAAAAAGAAAATTAGTACAGAATTTCGTACGTTTCTTCGCTATATTTATTTGTCAAATATCTTTCTGGTCACATTGTCTTCTGTGACACAAGTATCGTAGTAAGAATCAACCATTAAAGCTTCTTAACTGATTTGCATTACAAGTATATCATTTCACAACCTTAAAAGGATGCAGTATATCAAAGCACTATAAAGTATAAAGTTAGATTCTTTATAGTTTGTTAATTGCGGACATGAGTGAAGATATAAAGTTTATGTTGGTTTGAAGGGAACTTCATTCATTTCTAGGATTGGATTTCTCAAGTTTGTTCATACTTCTTTCCAAAGACTATTTCCATTCCCGTGCTGCGGTGCAAACTTTCCTTTCATTTTCCGTTTGAAGAAAAGTACTACTAGTTTTTGCTTTAATACAAAAACATAAATCCAAATTTAGATAAATGAATCAGAGTAATGTTTTCATCAAGAATAACTAACAAATTTCACTTTAGACCAACGCAAAATGCCATGAAGCGGCTCGTCTAAGCGTCAAGTCTTAACCATGATAAATGCTAGACGATAAAACTTACGATTTTTTTGAAATAAAAGAATCTTACCAGCCATGTCAAACCCAAGAGCACTAATCATGAATGGCTTTGCTCCTAGCCTTGACATACATTCTGCTACATTCCTTGCCACACCACCTTGCATATAGAAGACCTGACAAAACAAATCTCCAGAATAAGATAGGCAACAAAAAAAAAAAGAGAAAAAATCAATAAACGACTATTAACAATATTGAGCTGGCAACATCTTTCATTTTAACATTGAGAAGCAACCCCCCTCATCCTAACTTAGCCGGGAGTAGCGAGTACTAACTACCGAATCGTGGATTTGCAGCAGCGAAACTTCATATTGAAGATGTGTCAAAGTGTCACCGACACTAGTGATTTATACAATCAAATCTATTTTTCTCAAATTATTACCGTGTCATTGTGACTCAGGGTCGGTATCCTGTCTGATGTCATTTTATATATAAATTTGAGCTTTTTTGGTGAAGTTATATCATAGGTTACACAAGCAATAGTATAGATTCTATCAAAGATGAGTGAGTCCACTACAATCGCTAGGTTTGATTTGTTTGTTAACAAACCTTGCCAGGGGTAGTAGTTCCTGGATTTGCATGGATTGAAGGTGTGGCATGAATATCCAACACCATACCCCCAATTATCACAGCCTCTGGATCCTCACGCTCCAATTCTCTACCACTTGCTACAACCTTACATTACAGTAACAAAACAAGTATCAAATTCGCAGAAATTGCAACAAGAAAGTAAAAGAAAAGATTGACATGAAAATGAAAAGTGAGGGAGGATATTAGCGCACTCACAGCATGCAGACAAGTATTAGCTTCATGATGAGGATTCGATGTTTCCCTAATGTTGATCTTCATCGTCGTTGTTGAATTTTTCTTCAATCTAATTGAGTAAAATGAGAGTGTTTTGTTGGGGATTATACAAACCGGCCCTAAATCTTTAAGACTTAAATCAACTAACAAATCAATATTGTTAAAAACAATGACCGATGACTAGGGTGTGGAAATAGACCATGCTGGTTAATAAGGGCCTATGGCCTAATTTAGATAGACTTAAGGTTACCATAGACATTTTCTTTAAATAGAAAAGATTTAATTTTTTTAATAAGTCTATTTAGTTAAAAAAAATTAACTGTTAGACTATAAAAAAAGTTTTTTAAGCTATCGGTTTATTAAATAAATATGAATAGTTTTTTATTATCGCTATGTTATGTTTTGTACTTTGAATTAAAATGTATAAATAAAATTTGGTTATCTTTGAGAATTTATGAAAATAAGATGAAAATACCTTATGAACAATGTCATAAATTATTTTCATAAGTTCTCTCAAACAAATAGTCTCATAAAATTTGTATTAATAGATAAGTTAAAATAAGTCAATACAAACAAACTTTTAATCTTACTAGTCTTTTAGTTTATTAGTCTATTTAAACATTTTTTAAATTGCTTATTTACATATGTCTAAAATAAATATGTTTTTATGTAGGCTAACGGGTTAACCAGGTCTTCAAAAAGGTCAGTCTCAGACCTAAAAATAAGCCTTTGACAAATTACAAGACAAACAGAGGCTTCAGTTTTTTGGGCATATCAGACTTAGGTTTGGCAAAACCTAACTTGACCTAGCCTATTTTCATCTTACTGGTGACTTATATCTGATAAGCTAATTAAAGTGTTTGATAAAATTAGTGGTTTAATTACTTGATAAATTAAAAAGACATACAAATATTTAATATATAATTATTTGGGCAAATAACTTTTTTCGTCCCTTAACTTTACACCAGGGTCCAATTTGGTCCCTTAACTTTAAAAAGTGGCGATTTCGTCCTTTAACTTTTTAAAATGTGCCACGTTTATCCTTCTGTTAGCTTCTGTTAGTCCCTTTTTGATAACATTGTTCAGGTGGGAGATTTACCTGTGACGTGGAAGCGTTGAAGGCTTAAATTAATCTGCAGAAAATGAATAGTCCATTCAAACTCTTTCAAAGTGGTGTAGCACTCTGCTAGGGCAAGCGAATTGGAGAGACGAAGTGCAAAACGAAGGATTTCTTCCAGACGAGACGGTTCCACACGAAAAGGATTGAAGATCTTCATCTGCCATTGATCAAACGGTTAGTTAATTCGTCTTTCATATTAGTTAGGGTTAAAAGTTACGAAAATTAGGGTTCGTATTCAGTTTTAGTCTTCTTGAAATTTTGATAGGGTAAACCCTAATTTTGTAGATATTTTGGTCTGGTTAGGTATCATGGATGAAATTATTGAACTCAAAATTCATCACAGTGGGGAATTTACTGATGAGGGTCTGAGTGTATATGCGAATGGTGTAGTTGATGATTTGAGGGTAGATGTAGACAGATGGAGTTATTTTGAGCTAGTGGGTGTGTTAAAAGATTTGGGTTATAGGGAGTTTGAAACAATCTACTACAAGGATCCACAGTTTGGTATGAATGCACTAATTAATGACCAGCATTAGAAATAGCAGACCTGTATAGGGTTCACAAACGTGTTGATATTTACATTCAACACACGTTGTCTCAACCTGACTACTGTGACAAAGTTGATGTGGATGACATAGTTGGTGAGGGCCCTGAAGAAATTGTGGATGAGGTGGAGGAGTTACTTAGTAAGCTAGTTGATGAAGTTGTTCATGGTGAAAATACCACCCCTGTTCAGGTTAATGTAGAAGAACAAGTTAATGTAGAGGAACAACATAATGGTGATGAACAATTTAATGGTGATGAACAAGTTAATGCAGAGGAACAAGTTATGAATGTTGAGGAACATGTGACTGTTGATGAACCACTGAATGTTGAGGAACATGTGATTGGTGAGGAGAATGTTAATGTTGGGGAACAAGTGAATGTTGAGAAAGAAGTGGAAGTTGGAGTTGATGACGGTTTAAGTACTGATGATAGTGAAGATGAGGACTACAAGTATGTGTTCGCTGGTGAATTTGGCGAACAATCTCTGGTTTCCTAATTTATGAAAATTAGTTTACTAACAGGACCAACCAAACAAATCCTAGGACAAAGTGCTTTTGAGAGTATGTTTGATTTTTGAAAATTAACGTATTCGTTCTATGTATCTAAGATTCCTTTTAACAACTATTTCGACTAGTAGAACAAATCATAATAATGGCGAGGAAGTAATGGAAACCAACTTAAACTAAAAGTAAATTTCTGAAATAAAAGATAACTTGGACATAAAGAAATGAAGGAAAACTTAAAATTTCATTGAAATTGCATAAAGGTAAACTGGTGTTTCCCACACATACATTTTCCAGAACACTCGTTTCTCTCGCGCGGTTACTTTGAGTATTTACGGTAATTTATACACAGTTTGGAACACCCCGAATCTAACATCAAGATCTCCTATTTATATACAAACGAAATAACTACCTATAACAGTCATCTCTCCTAATGGCGACAAATGTCATTCTGCATGTATTCGCCTCCTAGATGTGTTCCACGCGTCCTATTTCAAAATGACACTTCCCTCCAGAAATTTGAAATTCAAAACACCCGTCGAATGGGCCGAATCCTCCTTCGTTGAAACCTACTTCCTCACTTGGCAAAAATCTAGCAATGCTTCTTGCAAGTACCACGCTCTTTCGACTTGCCTCCTACTCAGGAGCTTTCACCAAAGAATTTCCTTACTGCAATGCCCGGTCGAATCCTACCGGTCGAATTTTTCTCTTTTCTTTTGAACCATTTCCCTGGCGTCGAAATTAGCCATCTACAAATTGCCCCCCAAAAAATGCGTTTTCGACTGAGGGAGAAAAAAAAAATTTGCCAGTGCCTTTCGACGCCATGGACTATTCGACTAGCGACTGTTCATATGATTTAGACATTAGAAATGTCAGAGTCATCATTGCGCTTTTCCCAAAACGTCATTTCAGCCCACATTTTTGAGATCTCATCATTCCTATTCTACTCCTATCACATCATGGGTCAAACCCTAACTGCCACCGTCAGCATTACCCACTTCACACTCACCACGTGTCCCATAACCTTCCCACTACTTTTCCATTTCCACTTTCAGAATACCAACCGCTTCCCTTTCACAACTTATATATAAGCTGAGAACTTCATTTTTTCCCCTTTTTACGTTATTTTTTCAAACTTCGTCTTCCTCATTTTCTTTCCAATAGCTCTTTCAAAACTTCATCTTCCTCATTTTCTTTTCCACTTTCTCTGTAACCAGCAATGGCTTCCTCCACTTCTCAAAAGATCACCAGCAAAGACCCTTGGAAGTCCAACAATCTAGCACCGATGGAGAGGATTCTTGGTCCCAGAGTGGTGGGGAATCACGAGTACATTCCAGAACCTCCTAATGAAGAGGAAAAACGCTCCATTTACCAATCTCAGATACTTATTCCCATTTTAATTTCTGGAAAATCTCATGCAATTTTAGGACCGCTACCAGACTTAACACTAAACCCAGTTAAGGTGCGAGAATTTTTCCCCACCTACCATCGCTACAAACCCATAGCGAATGGTGTTATGCCTAGGACGGATAAGGAGAAGATCATAGATGAAAAATCCAAAATAGATGGCCAAGGGACTCCTTCTGACGAAGTAATAAACCTAGAATACATGAACAATTTTAGAATTTTTAGGTCCTGTCCTCTGTCGAAAGATCCCTCTGACTATTTGGCATGGTTGGAAAAGATAGAAAAGGTTAAGAGTAACGATTGGAAAACCATGGGCATTTACGATCTTATTCAATTGTCGAAAGTAGGGCCAGGATATTGCCCTTCCATGCTTTTGGCCTCTCTCTATTTCTGGGATAGTACTTACAATAATTTCCATATTCCCTGTGGGATGATCACTCCTACGCTTTTCAACATAGCTGCTATCACTGAATTAAGCCCCCTAGGAGTTGACTATGACCCCAACTTGCTTGCTGACGATTCAATAGGTTTCGACACCAACAAGGCCACCTTTACAGCCTATATTGCCAATTACCATGACAAGGAAACCAAGGAAGTTTCTGACCAAGAACATGTAGCTTTCCTGGCCCTTTGGCTGTCGAGGTGCATTTTCTGCTCCAGATCTCTCCAGGTGGCGAAGCGCTATATCACCATAGCGAATCAGCTTCATGATGGGCACCAGCTATGTCTTAGCGAGATGATCATGGCGAATCTATATGAATCCCTTGGCGAAGGAGTCACCATTTTAAAGAACGTCAAGGAAAAGAAGACTTTGCTGCTATCAGGGCCTTTTTGGCTTTTACAATTGTGGCTCAATGCCACTTTCGAAGCCTCTCTTCCCAATAAATCCACTGTGGACCCAGCTGTTCTAGGGGACAGATGCGTCGAAGGTCTTCGTTTGGCGCAGCTGACACCTCATGACGAAGGCCTGAGTCTTCAACAAACCTTTACTAGCTACGTCATGATGTTTGCGAAACGTTATAGTTTTACACCCAACATGGCTCCTTTTGCTGAAAGGAAAGTTGGACCCTCATGGTTCACCAGAAAACTTCCCCTAGAATCGAAATCGTTGGAAGACGAATTCCTCAACGTCTGGGAATCCTTCCTTACTCCAAGACTTTTAGTATCCAAACTTGGCCCTTCAAAACTCAAAGTTTCCCTTGTTAACTATCAACCCAACCTGGTTTCTCGACAGTTTGGGTTGATACAGATAGTACCAAAACCTCTTTTCTCCAAGAAAGGCTCTCTGATTCATTACAACATGACCCACACTGAAGACGAATGCTCTGAGTTGTTAGCGAAGTATTCTAACCTGGTCGAAATCCAACCAGTGGTCTTTCGACCTAACTTCCTCTGCACTCAAAAGTTTGATGAATGGTGGAGGGCTTACTATGAGTCTCAAATGTTCAACGTGGATTCTTTTACCACTCACCTGACTAAAGCCTTCGCTCTTGTGCAGGACAGGACCAAGAAAGGTACTTCTCGACACATCAAAGAAATCCAAACTTTCCAGAAATACTTTGAAACTGCCTACAGGTCTGATGATCTTAGTCGAACCATACGCGAAGCAGCAGTTACTTTGAAACAAAAGTTTACAAAAAAACTTGATGAGTTAAAGCTACCTTCGTATGTTCAACCAGAACAACGTTATGAGGTAGCTTTTAAACTTTATCGCCCAAAATTTCCCCCTCTACCATCTGCTGCATTTGGCATGGCTTTTAGCCCTTCATTCCCAGATTGGTTCATTTGTGGGGAGTCTCTAAAAGTTCTTCTCCAAGACAACCAAAAACGTGCCAAGCGAGTGGTTCCGACTAAGTACACCCTGGACAATTTCAAAGGTCACCTTCATATTGGCATAGAACACGTTCGCGTGGAAACTCCTATATATAAAGGTGTGGAAAATGGGAATCCGTTCAATCTCACTTTTTATTTATTCGAATATATGTGTTTATGCTTGACTCTTTCCCTTTTCTTCTTTTTTAGCTATAAAGATTCCAATCAAGAAACCTGCCACAGTCGAAGCAACAACCGCAGGAGAAGCAGAGCCTCAGAAAGATACTGCCAAGACACCTTTGGCGAAGGTATCAATTTATTTTCTTTTATAGTCCACTAAGTGTTTCATTTTCTTGAACTAACTAATGAAATTTTCTTTGATCCACAGGGCAGTCGAAGACCCCCATCAATGCCAAAGAAAAGAAAAGCAAAAGAAGTCAAAGCTGATGAAACTAATGATGGTGACGAGTCACCAGATCAAGTAAAACCCACCAAAAAGAAGAAGAAGGCAACAAAACCTCTCCCACAGAAACCTCCTACTCCCAAAGTTTTAGAGAAAATTCTATCAAAGAAACCAGGTGAGGAAATCACTCCTGCTCCAGCGGAAAGTGAAAGTTCTAGCCTGAAGACCAAAATTCCAAAGGTATGATTTTTCTTTTCCTTTCGATGCTAACAAGCTGTTTTACTTGTATTCCTTTCTTTGACCTATTTATCCTTCAGGTACCTGTCGACATTCATGGACACCCTATGGTCCAAGTTCTTCCCAAGACCAGCAGTGATCCTACTTATAACCCAGCCAGCGCCTCCAAATCCTCTCCTAAGAATTCAGCGAAAGAATCAGCCACTGAAGTAAATCAACCCGTTGCCATTTCTATACGAATTCCAAAAGTAGTGGAAGAAGAGATTGGTCCTGATACTAAAGACTTCGTAGAAACTGATGGGGATACCGTGATGCCTACTGCAGCGGCTGCCACAAGAAATGAAGCTGAAGATCAATCTCCCCCTCATTCAGAATTTGCTGACGAAGAGAAAGATGAGGAGGCTGCAAGTGATGCCGAAGAAGAAGAAAAAGAAAAAGAACATGAAAGGCCACCAACTCTCACTGTTGATACTGACGAAGAGACAAAGAACGTCGAAGAAAATCTTGGTAAAATAACTAAAGCTGCTTCGACCGGGACGACTTCGACCCAACTCTCTCATGAGGAGCTAGAAAGCATGAAGGTGCAAAAACCTTTTGAGTACCTAAAGACCATGCTCAGTTCCCGCTACAACTTTGCTGATACTACCATCAGTAGTTCGACCACCTCAGGAACTACTTCTGATGCCAAATCAATGGACGAATCACTGGCAAACATTCGACAGAAGGTCCTTGATATTAACTTATTTCAACTTCTGGAGAATGACTCCTCTGCTCAATTCGACCTGAAGAAAATCCTAAAGCAAGTCAACGTCCTGGAGGCTCCTTCTGAAGTCACTGATGTGGTGTTGGACCTTACTACCTTGATAGATCTTGTGGTAACTGACTTCAATAGGCTTCGAGAGTACTCCAAGAAGTTTGAAAACAAAACAGAGACCCAACTTGCTGAGTGAGAAGCTGCGTCGAATTCGTCCAACAAGGTAACTGAAATGGAGCAAGTGTCTGAGCAAAATAAGCGGGAAGCAGCTTTGTGTGGCGAGATCATCCTAAAATGGAAAAAACAAATTGTTGTCCTCCAAAGCAAAATTTCACAGGCGGAAAAACGTCAAGCAGAACTGCAGAAGAATGACCAGGAGGAAATCTGCAAAGAGCTAGAAGTTGGTGTGCATCATGTCGACAGGGCCCGTAAGCTTGGTGAGGAGATTGAGGAGATTTCTAAAAACAAGACGCTTTGTGAGCGACGCCTTCAAATCCAGAGGTCGAAATTTGAGAAGCTGAAAGCATCTTTTCCCGTTTGAACACTTGTAATTTTTGTTTGGCTTTTAAAGCCCTTTTGTAATGACAATGGATCTATATTATTTGGCGAGAAGATTTTTTAATCCGCCATCTTGCTTTTCTTTTTACAATTATTCTACTGCTATTTTAATTTCTTGCAATGTGGGCCTATATTTTTTCAAATATTTCTCGTTTATTTTCAATACACGCTTATCTTTATCCAACTCCTCGATTTCATATGCGCCATTGGAAAATACTTGTATAACTTGAAAAGGTCCTTCCCACTTAGAGGACCATTTTCCCATTAGTTTATCTTTTTGATCCATGGGGAGAATTACTTTCCAAACTAACTCACCAATTAAGAACGTCTTACATCTTACTTTCTTATTGTAAAACTTTTCAACTCTTTCTTTTTGCCTTCTCAACAAATCCAATGCATTTAATCTTTCTTCGTCCAAATCGACTAACTCGTCCATCATCATATTCCAATATATGTCAGATGGAATTTCATGATGCCTCTGAATTCGAATCGACTGTAAATAAATCTCAACTGGTAAAACTGCATCATGTCCATATGTTAATCTAAATGGGGGTAGCATTTGTTGCTTCTTTAGGAGATGTTCGACAAGCCCATAAAATTTGATCCAACGTCTTATGCCAATTCTTAGGCTTTGTCCCTACGTGCTTTTTAATTAAACTTATCACCACCTTATTTGCTGCTTCGACTTGTCCATTTGCTTGAGCGTAATAAGGCGTCGAAGTGAGAAGCTTGAACCCCATCTCTTTTGCGAATGTTTGCATATTCTTCCCCGTGAACACATACCCTTGATATGTTGTTATTGTCTCGGGTATCCCATACCTATAGATGATATGTTTTCGAATGAATTCTATGACCGCTTCTTGATCAACGTTTACCAAAGGTATGGCCTCTATCCACTTTGTGAAATAATCTATTCCGACCAAAATGTATCTTTGGCCTTTCGACGATGATGGTCGAATTTCTCCAATTAAATCTAAAGCCCAACCCCTAAATGGCCAAGGCTTCACAATAGAATGTAACTCATTTGCAGGAACATGTGGTATTCCTGCATGTACTTGACACTCCTGGCAACCTTTTGCAAATTCGACACAATCCTTCAATATTGTTGGCCAATACACCCCTTGTCGAAATAATAACCATTTCATTTTATGACCTGCTTGATGAGCACCACATGCACCACTGTGCACACTCGACAATGCTATAAAAGCTTCATTTTCGCCCAAGCATTTTAACAAAACTCCCTCTGAAGTCTTTTTAAACAACTCATTTCCAAAAAGCACATAACTTAATGCCTTGTACTTAACTTTCCTTTCGACTCTCTGATTTGGGTCTTGTAAATAATCCTTGATGGGCTTTCTCCAATCTTCGATTCTCGAATCGTTTATATTAAATATCTCAAAACTTTCTTCGTTACCATACCCTAATTTTATTGTCTCGAAATCTGATGGAGACAACTTAGTTGATACAACTCTTCCTCTTGCTTCAATGGCTTTTTCCAACTTTTCTTTCGACACTTTATAACCAGATGCAAGTTGTGCCAAGTCATTCGCCAATTGATTTTCCATTCGAGGAATATGTCTGATAGTTACATTGTCAAATTTCTTCAAGAGCCTGTTAGCTATTACGAAGTACATGATTAAATTTTCTTTAACACACTTGTACTCCTTGGTTACTTGCTTTATTACCATCTCAGAGTCTCCCATTATTTCGACTCTAGTTTCCCCCAATTCCAATAAAATTTCAAGTCCAGTTATCAAAGCTTCATATTCTGCTTCATTGTTCGAACATAAGCCTTCGACTTTGTACTTGAATTTTGTTGGAATTCTGTTAGGAGAAATAATTAAAAGCCCAATCCCAGTTCCATTCTTATGGCTGGAACCGTCGAAGTATAGCTTCCATGGTTCTATTTTGACATATTCAACATCATCTTCATTTATGGCGTGGTCAGCTATAAAGTCAGCCACCACTTGTCCTTTAACAGCCTTCAAAGGCAAATACATTAAAGAATATTCAGTCAATGCCAAAGCCCATTTCCCAATTCGACTATGTAAAATTGATTTTGATAACATATGCTTTATTACGTCAAAATGAGAGGAAATATATACATCGACTGGCTTTATGTAGTGCTTTAACATTATACACGAAAAGTAAACACATAGACACAACTTTTCTATTATACTATACCTAGTTTCGACATCATTTAAGACTCTACTGAGGTAGTAGATGGATCTTTCGACGCCATTCTCATCCTCTTGACATAACATACTTCCTAATGTCCTATCTGATGCCGATATATACAACCTCATACTTTTACTTCTACAAGGAGACATCAAGATTGGGGGATGGGTCAAGTATTCCTTGATTTTGTCGAACGCATCTTGTTGATCTTGCCCCCATGTAAAATCTTCCTTCTTCAGTCGAAGTAGAGGAGAGAAGGCCTGCGTTTTTCCACTAAGGTTGGAGATGAACCTTCTAAGAAAGTTGATCTTCCCAAGCAGAGACTGCACTCCTTCTTTGTTGATGGCGCTTTCGCCTGCATTATTGCTTTGGCTTTGTTTTCATTGATTTCGATCCCCTTCTTGTGGACCACAAAGCCAAGGAAATCTCCTGCCTGCACACCAAAAGCACATTTGAGAGGGTTCATTTTTAAACCAAACTTCCTCATCCTTTCGAACGATTGTCGAAGATGGTCAATATGATTTTCGCCTGAAACAGACTTAATTACAATGTCATCTATATAGATCTGCATAAAAGTTTCGATAAAATCATGAAAAATCGAATTCATGGTTCGCTGATAAGTTGCCCCTGCATTTTTTAAACCAAAAGGCATTACCACCCATTCGTAGGTGCCTATGGCTCTGGGACAACGAAATGCCGTCTTAGGGACATCTTCTTCAGCAATAAAAATTTAATTATAGCCAGAGTA
Source organism: Lathyrus tuberosus (assembly GCA_022829125.1). Lineage (NCBI taxonomy): Eukaryota > Viridiplantae > Streptophyta > Magnoliopsida > Fabales > Fabaceae > Lathyrus > Lathyrus tuberosus. The sequence continues at coordinate 3,990,569 of JALAZF010000179.1, forward strand.
TCCATCTAACATGCTTAGATACTCATGGCCTGCAGCAGAATCTATAAGCATTTCTGCTATTGGCATAGGATATTCGTCCTTAGGGGTAGCTGAATTCAAATCTCGAAAGTCAATGCATACCCTTAATTTGCCATTTTTCTTTATTACAGGAACAATATTTGCAATCCATTCGACGTACCTCGTTGTGCGGATGAACTTGCATTCCAGAAGTCTTTCGACCTCCTCTTTAATCTTCGACAAAATTTCTGGTGCGAAGCGTTTGGGAGTTTGCTTGACAGGCTTCTTTCCTGCGATTAAAGGCAACTTCAATTCGACCAAACTCCTGTCGAGACCAGGCATTTCGTCGTAGTCCCACGCGAAATAATCTTTAAATTCTTTCAGCAGTTGGACTATTTCGACTTTTAACTGGGGGTCCATCTTGGCACTTATGTAGGTTGGCCTTTTTTCTGCCCCCAGTCCTAAATCGACTTCTTCTAATGGATCCTGCGCCACCATCTTCATATCAGTCGAAGCTGGATCCTTTTCAAACCCCAAGGGTTCGTCGTCATAAATGGCATCTAGCTTTTGATGTTGCCATTCGCCAACCTCTGCGTGGAACATATCTTCTTCAACGTCCCTTCTAGGACATTGTTTGTCGAAATCTTTTTTATTGGCTTCGACAGCCATATACTTTACTTCGGCTTCTAGAGCCGCCTTGAGTTTATTTTCGGCTACATAAGCCGTAATCCTTTCGAGCGCTGCTGATTCACTCATCGTCACTAAACTCGCTTCCCCAGCCAGTTGGCTCTATATGTGCAGCCCCAAAGATGTAATTTGCTTCGTCGACAACTTCTATATCCCACTGGAAACCATACGTGGGGTGGAGATACAGCGAACAAAATGCATTATCGGTAGCGTTCAGGTCGAAATTTGCTGGGCTGCATGGAGCTATGTGAGCCAAGTGTTTGTCGATACTGCACCGATCCACATGGTTTACTTCAGCCATGAAATAGCTTTGATCCGCCTCTATGTTTTCGACGATACCATCAGATCGCCAAATAGCTATGCGCTGATGCATCAACGAGGGCACAACACCTACTCCATGGATCCATTCTCTACCCAGAAGTAAGTTGTAATTAGCCTTCGAGGCTATGACCATGAACATCGTTGGTCTAGTTATTGTTCCAACAGTTAAGTCCACTTGGATAACGCCCATAGTTGTTCCTACTTTGCCTTCATAATTTGATAGTACCATGTCGTGGGGCTTTATGTCGGAGTCATTTCTCCCAATCTTTTTCAACAAGTAATGGGGCATTAAATTAACTGCAGCCCCTCCATCCACCAGGATTTTGTTTACTCCTACATTCTCCACCTTCCCCTTTATGAATAGGGGCTTGAGGTGGCCACGCATGGAGTCATCTGGCCTTTCGAAAAAGGCATTTTGTTCTTCGACACGGTCGTTATTCATGATATAGTAACACACTGGCTTGTGTCCTATAACTTCACTTTCGACAACATCCTCCTCTTCTTCGACCTCCATGATTTGGTCGTATTCCTTTGGGAGGACAGATACCACGTTGCACACAATGTCGAGAGATGCATCTGATTCGGACCTGAAATCATCCGTCATTTCGTCATCTTCTACCACTTTTTCCTTGGGTTGTACCGGCTCAATTGCATTGCATGAATTGATGTTGTAAGATGCTCCTTGTTGATTGGCTACTTCAGTATTGCTACTTGACTCTGGTTTGCTTCTTTCGACGACTACTTCCTCAACAGTTCCTTTTTCAGCAGCTTCCTTTTCCGCTCTTTTTTGTCTTTGGAAACGCCTTCATTGGGACCTCGACATGGGGTTCTTGCCTTTATAATTTTCTGAGGGATAAGGCCTTGGTTTTGGCCTTTCAACCTCCTTGTTGCCAGCCATAGACGAACCCCTCTGAACTTCGAAATTTCTCCAGTTTTTCTGTCCCTGGGCTTCCCTTATTGGTTGAACCAATTTGTCATTAGGAGCTTTGTTGGTGGGTTTGAAGGTATTTGGGTACCTTCGGCCAAACCTTTGCTGATTCTGATCACTTCGCCTTGGATCGAACCTATTCGTTCTCGCAGGAGGAACTGCCCCCCAGTTTCCTTTCCTTTTGGCTTTTTCGATTCCCTCCAGGTTGTCTGCTGCCTTCTTGTCGAACACGGCGCTACAGCGGGGGCACAGCATAACCTCGGACCTTTTCTTCTGACATCTTTGGAGGAACTCAATCAGATTATCTTCTTCCTTAGGGTACGCTACCTTTTGATATTCTTCTCTGCGGCGTTCTTCGTCAGTCTGCATTGGAGCTTTCTGGGATATTTCGACCATATTAACGTTGGCCGATTGACCATCTTCAATACTTAACTTATTCATTTTCAAAGTGAGTCCCTCCTCAATCTCATGTTTCTTCTTAGCCAGGTCGAAATCCCCTTCTGGCTTATTGATGTTATGTTGGCAGCAAAAACCCACACATTTGTCTCTAGGATCCTCTGCTGTTTTTCGTAAAATCCCATAAACGGTTTGTTTTGTAGGACCATCAGTGGTTTTTGCATTCACCTTAGCAAAATCTTCGCCAATCTCAGTACTGGCTTTGCTGGCTTGGTCAATAGCAACATTGAACTTCATGTTATCTTCATTAAGGCTCTCAGTAGCCTTATTCTTGTCTTCGACAAAGCTTTTAGTAGCTTCGTCATTCTTCACAAAGTTGAGACCCTCAGTAGTCTTCTCTTCGTTCACATTGTTGAGGTCTTCAGTGGCCACTTTGCTGACGCAGTTCTTTAAGCTTCCTTCGTCAAGGTATTGAGTAACCTTGATCATCACTGGTTCGTTGATGAAATCTTCAGATATTTCCTCCACATCACTTTCGACTGCAGGGATCTCAGCGATTTCTACCATGTTCACATTTGCGTCGAAACCTTCAGTGGCTTCTATCATCTCAAAGCTGCAGTCAGAACCTTCTTCGACCTCCACCATGTTCACAGTAGATAGTTCAGCGTAGTGGGCTTCGACCATTTGCATCGGATTTGAGTCAACCTTCATTGGTGGCTTCGACTTGTCGCCGAACTTCAATCTTCCATCACGAATGGCATTTTGCACCAGATCCCTGAAAAGGAAACATTGAGATGTTTTATGACCTAAAAAGTTATGGTACTTACAAAAACCTCTCTTTTTCTGTTGTTCTATGGGAGGCACTTTGGTGCCAGGTGGCACTATCATTTGGCCATCTTTAACCAGCAAGTCAAATATTTCGTCACACTTAGTGACGTCGAATGTATAGGTCCTCTTAGGAAATTTATCATTCTTCTCAGGTTCGACAGGGTTTTTTCCGTTCGACGGAGCCAATACTTTACAGGAGTATGGCGGACCCTGTTTCAATTCTGCTAAGTCAACTTCTTGTTCGTCGAAACTAAACGATTCGCTCTCGTCATCATCATCTTCTTGACATACGCCTACATATGCCACTCTTTCTTTCTTATTTTTAGTTGCTCTGGCCTTTTCGGCTTTTAAACGTTCGACCTGCCTTACCCTGTCCGCCAATTGTGCCATATCCCTCAGATATTGGGTGTCTAACTTCTTCCTAATTGAATAGTCTAGACCACCTGCTGCCATTTCGACTAACTCGTGCTCAGGCACTTGCGTGAAACATCTCGCCTTAAGTAGCCTAAACCTATTTAAATAATCATCGATTAGCTCAGAGAATTTTCTTTTAACACTAGCCAATTCCTTCAAACTTATTTTTGTTTGTCCCATGTAAAATTGTTCATGGAACAACCTTTCTAACTGGACCCACGTGTGGATCGAATTCGCAGGTAAAGATGTGAACCATGTGAAGGCATTCTTCGTCAAAGAACTTGGAAAATATTTCATTTTTAAATTTTCATTACTTGCGATTTCTCCTGCTTCGATCAAGTAACGGGCTACGTGTTCGACAGTGGATTCGCTAGTGTCCCCTGAAAATTTGGTAAACTTGGGGACCTTCCACCTTGGGGGTAATTCCTCCTGCAAAATGTATTCAGACAACGGTGATGTATAACTGGGCCTTTGCAGCCCCACATTTACACCATTTCAGGCCATAATCCTTTCGACCATGACTGCTAAGTTGTTTTCTACTGGCATGTTATTATAGCGTAATTGTTGCACAACGTTATCAGCGTCTTGGTCTCTATGGACTAACACTCTTCTAGGCTTCTGTTGGACAGGAATTTCAATATGAGGCTGTTCGACCACTGCCTCTTGGTTTCTAGGATTTCCTTTAGGCATATTCGCCGGCCTCTGATTTATTGTGGGCTCCTCTCTGACAACTACCCTGGGATTCTGAACTATTTGTTCCCTTGGTTGGGTTTGAGGAACACCAAAAAAGTCAGCAATGCGCGTCATTTACGCTGCTAATAATTGGTTTGTTTGGGTGGTGTTTTGGATTAACGAATTAAACACGACCCCCATTTGTTGTGTTAACATCTGCACCATGTCATGGTTACTTTCGTCCATTTGTTGCCTAATGACTTGTGCAGAATTATTAGTGATTGCAGGCATGTAAGTTTGGTATCCCGTCGATACAGGTTGACCTATTCTGCCTATGTGGTTCGCACCAGACCCTGATCCTTGCAGGGGCGAAGTAACATTCATCAAAGGGTCAGAATATAATGACGACGAATTGTGCAAACTTGCCATCACCGTTGTTGGCATTCCGTAAGGCTGTTCCCTATTATGTGGAGGCATTGAAAAATTCGTCACGAAAGGCCTATGAACACCCCCTAAAGGGGGGGGAGTCATCTGAGGCATTTGGGGTCCCACTGTGGAAATATTGGGCGCGTTTTAGGCTGCCGAAAATGCTAGAATTGACCCCGTTGATGATGGTATGGCTTCTGATACAGAAACTGACGCCGTATTGTCTCCTGACGAAGGAATAGGCGTTGGGTTAACGTTTTAATTATTAGGCGTGCTTTGATTCGCCATTTTTCTTGTTCTTGTTCTTTTTGGTCTTTCTTCGTTGTTCACGACTAACTTGCCACTCCTTAGAATCATACAACGAAATAAAACTTTTTCTTCTAAGAATTTGCTATAAGAACAAAGGAGGATAAACTAAACAAATGAATGCACTAGGTCCCACCGGGTGTGCCAATTTGTTCGCTGGTGAATTTGGCGAACAATCTCTAGTTTCCTAATTTATGAAAATTAGTTTACTAACAGGACCAACCAAACAAATCCTAGGACAAAGTGCTTTTGAGAGTATGTTTGATTTTTGAAAATTAACGTATTCGTTTTATGTATCTAAGATTCCTTTTAACAACTATTTCGACTAGTAGAACAAATCATAATAATGGCGAGGAAGTAATGGAAACCAACTTAAACTAAAAGTAAATTTCTGAAATAAAAGATAACTTGGACATAAAGAAATGAAGGAGAACTTAAAATTTCATTGAAATTGCATAAAGGTAAACTGGTGTTTCCCACACATACATTTTCCAGAACACTCGTTTCTCTCGCGCGGTTACTTTGAGTATTTACGGTAATTTGTACACAGTTTGGAACACCCCGAATCTAACATCAAGATCTCCTATTTATATACAAACGAAATAACTACCTATAACAGTCATCTCTCCTAATGGCGACAAATGTCATTCTGCATGTATTCGCCTCCTAGATGTGTTCCACGCGTCCTATTTCAATATGACACTTCCCTCCAGAAATTTGAAATTCAAAACACCCGTCGAATGGGCCGAATCCTCCTTCGTCGAAACCTACTTCCTCACTTGGCAAAAATCTAGCAATGCTTCTTGCAAGTACCACGCTCTTTCGACTTGCCTCCTACTCAGGAGCTTTCACCAAAGAATTTCCTTACTGCAATGCCCGGTCGAATCCTACCGGTCGAATTTTTCTCTTTTCTTCTGAACCATTTCCCTGGCGTCGAAATTAGCCATCTACAGTATGATAGTGCACAAGATGTGGCTTTTAATGATGAGTCTGATGTGTTTGATGAGGTAGAGCAGGATGAAGTTGATGCCCTAATTCATGATGAAATTGAAGGTAGTTGCAAAGTACAACAGAGTACTCAACACTCTGCCCAAGAATCTACTCAAACTGCTCAACAATCTCAGACTGTTACTCAGCCTGCTGTGCAACCCAGTCAAGCATCTCAGGCAATAACCCAGTCTGCACCACATTCTACTCAATCCACTAAGGAGAAGACTGCTCAGAAGACTCATGGTCCTGCAAAGGGGAAGACTCAGAAGCTACCAGTGAGGAAGGCTCCAAGGCCATTTGTTCCACCAGGCCCTACAACCAGGCTGTCTGCATCAAAGAATGTTGTTGGTACAGTCACTAGGAGATCTACGCCCACCAAGAGAACAGCTGCAAAGAAGAATCCCTAGACATATTTAGGATGAAGTGTTTTAGTCACTATGGTTTTGTGTTTTTTGTTATGAAGTGAACCTGTTTTTTGTTTTGTACTTTTAAGGTTGTGATGTAATGAACAAGAATGTTGTTTTGGTTCTGAAAATGTTATGAACCTGTTTTTAGTTATGTTTCTGGTCTGTTATGTAATGAACAAGAATGTTGTTATGGTTCTGAACCTTTTATGAACCAGTTTTTAATTATGTTTCTGTTCTAAACCTGTTATGAATCTGTTATAGGTCAATTTTGTCACAGCAAATGATACAATATAAGTCCCAATTATAGGGCAATAACAGTCCGAATATTACAGGTCATGTCCAAATATTACAACTCCAAATTATAGGTCATGTTCCATACTTATAAGTCATGTCCAAATATTATAGGTCATGTCCAAATATTACAACTGATACAATATAACAGCAAATCTTTTCATTAATAAAACATTTAAAAACAACATTCAACCTTAAAAACAACATTCAACCTAGAAAACATTTAAAAACAACAAAACATACTTTCACATACACAACATAACTGACCTAATTCAACCTGAAAATTATTACAACAATAACAATTAGAAACAACAAATTCCATATTTTTTTCCACTTCATGATCATCTTCATTTCAGCATCAATATTCATCAGTTTTTTCCCAAGTTCTTCATGTCTTTTTTTGCTTCATCTAATCCCTTTACAACCACCCCCATCCTATGCATTAAAAGCTCTTCTTTCTCATCAAATGCATCCTCATGGTACCAACCAAAGTAATTGCATCCATCTTGCTTAATATTAGGACAACCCCAAAATAACTTTCCCATGTTCTTCACTGTTTTTGCCCTTTGAAGTATAGCCATATCTCCACAATAGCACATGGGCTTCCTCCAACAATTTCCACTGCCTGTTGAATCCCCATTTTCTGCATTTCTCTTGCTCAAAGAAGAAGAAGAACTACCCGATTTCATTTTCCCTAAACCCTAACTTTTACTTTGGAGAAAAATTGTAAGGATTGAAGATGATTTGAGTTTACCCTAACAAAAATTGGGGGAAACGCGTCTGCAGAATGCACAAAGAAGGAAGAAAACGATAAACATAGTCCATGTCACCTGCCACGTAACAAAATATAAACGGACGTTTAACCAAACTAACGGCAGGACTAACTTGACACGTTTTAAAAAGTTAAAGGACGAAATCGCCACTTTTTAAAGTTAAGAGACCAAATTGGACCCTGGTGTAAAGTTAAGGGACGAAAAAGATTATTTTGTCTATTTATTTTATTTAAATTAAAACAAATTATAAAGAGTAGTAATAGAATTTAGTTAAAATAATAAGGATAAAAGTGAAAGAAAAATTGATAAGCTATAAGTTATAAGTTAAAACACTATTTAAAATAGCATCTGAAAAATAAACTATAAACTAATAAAATAAGCTATAAATTTGTGATGAAAAAACAGCTACCAAACAGATCTTTTATTATCATATGAATTTATAGATTAAGTCTTGCTTAACAGAGTCTTAATCCAAACACCTTTTTCAAATTTAAAAAATAATCTTAAATTTAAAAGAAAATGCAATTTTAAAAATAGCATAAATTTAAAACTATTTAATAATTTTTAGCTATATATATAGCTTTTTTATCCTATTTAATATGAACAAAGACAAACTTGAGTTTTGTTTTTCAAAAAATCCTAATTTATTATTGAGATTTTGTATTATCACCCTTTCAATTAAATCAGACACCCTCACTTTTTTATATTGACTAAAATGCTCTTCTTAGTTTTTTCACTAACAATGTGTTAAAAAAATTCACTCTCACATGAAAAATTCAGTAGGTCAATCAAATTTGATATGTATTTTTGTTAAAAACTAGCGGGATACCCGTGCCTTCGCACGGGTACCCGTCGGTGACGCATATTTGAATACATTTAAAACTGTCAAAAAATATGATAAAATTAGTAAATATAATTTATATTTTAAAAAAATTGAATCAATACCCGCGGACATCGGGTGATATTTGTTATAAAAATATTTTTGTAATAATTTAATTTTAAAAAAGATGAAATAATAACATAGTATTTGTAAATATTAATTTAATTGTATGAATAAATATTAGTAACATTAATAAAAGTATTTGGATCATCGATACACTATTTTTTCATATATACAAATAAAGTTCAATCAAAATTATTTAAATTTTTGCCGTGTATAAAAATATATATGTGTCGTATACATTACTATATTATCAATGATTTCATTTTCCCCGTTTCAGTAATACACTTTTTCCCGTAGTTATATTTTTAATATTTATCAATCATAAATATTTGTCCCATAATTTTATTTGTTTAAATTTTCGAATACAAATGTAATAATGATTGTAAAAAAAAAAGTTATAGATTTCATATAGTAAAAATGTATATATTTTTTAATTTATTATCATTTATAAAACATTGTATCAACAATAGAGTTTTCCCCGTTTATAAAACATTGTAATTTTCTTCGTAAGAAGATTTATTTTATTATAAAATTTTAGAGACGAATCATTGTGACGTCTTAAATAGTTTATTTTAATAATTAGTTAGACTTAAATAAAAGTTATAATTATACAATATTTTTTGAAATAGCATATTTATAAAACATTATAATTATAAGTTATTGAAACAACATATTTATAATTGATTGATAAATATATTTGTAATTGATTGATAAATTAGAAAATGAATTTGAGAAAAAAAAATTTGGTGTTTTGAGTATTTTTATGTTTGGAGTGTTGTTTTATCAATGATAACTATAATTGTTTTGATAAATTTAAAAAATATAGAGAAATTTTTAATTTCTTACAAATTATTATTTCTTTTAAAAAGGTATTTTAAGATAAATTAAAAACAACTTAAAATTATTTTGCTTTCATAAATAGTACATATGATTTATAATTTTCTTATCATTGACATAATTGCGAAACGATATATTGATATGATTGGGTAAGAAAGCAACATTAATATCTTTACCCTCATTCTTCCAAAAATATTATTTTGATATCTAACTGTGTAGAGTATTATTTTAATATTAATGTATTAAATAAAAAAACGTATAAAAAAAATAAAGTAAAATTGAGAAGCTAAAAAGTAAATAAGAAACATTGATGTTCAATAGAATAGAAAGACGAAAAACATAGAAAATGCGTCCACAGGAAATCGAAATAATATTTGAAACATTAATCATTAAATTTAAAACTCCTCGCAGTCAAAAAGTTGTCCCACCGGTAGTCTCGTTCATCGTCGTGATCTGAATCAAAGACATCATTGTCCGGTTCTTCATCATCAAGGTAATCAAAGTTTCGAGCGGGTATGCCCATTGTTCTTGATCTCCTGGTTCTTCTCCTCTTGTGTCTTTTTCGTACAACCGGCTCTACCTCCTGAAGTTGTTGAACATGGTTGTCCGTAGATGGTTGAAGCTGCGGATGCAGTTGGATGTCAGCAGGTGGTGTTCCCCTTAAAGGAGGCAGAACATTTTCTTGGGTCTGTTAAAGTAAAAAAAAATCATTAAAACAGAGAGGAAGAAATTTGCAGAGATGTATCTAGTGATTGAAAAATAAATTTGTTATGTAGGATACGAACCTGTTCAGCTTGTTGGACATTGACAGCGTGGTTGGCTACGTCTGGTTGTGGCAAGGTTGTGATTGGTTGTATATCAGCCGGCAACTGCATCTCAGTAGGTTGTGCAACTTGGAGGGAATTCTTGGTTGCCATGTAATTAGATTGTGGGATATTGAATCTTGTTTATGTTGGTGAGAATAGGAGACAACCTTTTATATAGTAGTGGGCTGTGACTGTTAAGTTGCTCCTAGAAATTGGAATTCTCATAGAATTAAGTACATTGAAAGTATTAATTAATTACCTTGAAACTATAATACTGGAACACAAGGAGCCAAAATAATAATTAGTGGTATAATGGACATCACAAATACAGTTATGAAAATAGGAAAGTGGAAATAATAATACACTTGAAAACATAATTAATATCTCTACTTGAATTTTATTTCAAAAGAGTGACCAAAGGAATCAAAACAAATAAGGCAAAACTTGAAAACCTACCATTTTCATTCATTCACATTCACTGACAGTAGGATGATCAAATTTCAAAGCGTCACATATCCTACAAAACTCAGATTAGACGAATAGGTTCCAGGTAGGCATAGCATGAATTCAACCTTGAATGGCATAAACACATTTTTCACATTCAAATTTGCAAGGCAGAATTTCAAACATGCCAAATACAGCATAGCGTATAAATTAGATTGCATCCTAACATATACAGAATTTCAACCAAGGTGCATTCACATAATAGCATTCGACTTGACATAGATAATTCTTACCAACTAACTATCATAACAGTGTCTAACTAACCGATCCAGCTCAGCGTATCAGAATTTCGTAGCTAGCTCACCCTAACTAATTCACCTGAATTTCCCCATTTAACCTCGATTTTCATTCCATATAAATTCAGATCCTCACTATGATTTCACTGCTTTAATCAAGCTCTTTCAATCATTGCTCTACCTCCATCATCATCTAGTTGCAAGATAGTAGGTAAAGGTGGTTTACCTGTGTGATCTGCCTTGGAGAAACTTCAGTTCAAAGTTAGCAAGTGTGATCCTTGACTCTTCACATATTTCTCCAATGGTCACCCAATTTCTGTCTCTTATAATCAACTTTCATAAATGTAGCTCCAATTGATCTGGTCGTTCGTGTATTCTTCTTGTTCCACTTTGAACATGTGCTGAAATTCGTCATCAAAAAAACACTTTACACATGAAAATGAAAAAAATGAACTTGAAATGCATAATTTAGTCTGCAACTATGCCTGATTGAAGTGTTGCTGCAACTTTCTGTCTCTTATAATCAACTTTCATAAATGGAAAATCAGTTACAACAGGAAATGATTACTCTCTCTATAGTTTATGTTAGAAACTAATATTAAGAGATACTAAGAAAACACATTAATCTTAGGAGATAATTCACCTTAATTAAAGGTCTTTTTCATATATTTAACAAAGAATTCCAAATCAAAATGAATTAGGTATTTTCAATGGCTTAAAGAAAGTGAAAAAGGAGAAAGAAAATCTTTTAATTAAGGTCCAAAACATGTTGGTTGTCCGCAAATTCAATGTAGCTCCAATTGATCTAGTCCTTCGTGTATTCTTCTTGTTCCATGTTGAACATGTGCTGAAATTCATCTTTAAAATATACACTTTACATTTGAGAGTGAAAAAGATGAAGTTGCAGTGCATAATTTAGTCGGCAACTATGCCTGATTGAAGTGTTGCTGCAAGTTTTCGTTTGTGAAATTATTGCAGAGCTGCCCAAAACTGCAGAGCATCACAAACTGAAAATAAGTTACAAAACAATGAAATTTGAAAACAATCATATGTGGATGTACTTTTACACATTGTATTTATACTTCTAAAATATAACAGTACCTGTTCAATTTGAAGCTTTCAAAACCATAGATATCAAGGACTTCTGATCAAACAGTTAGAATTGGGATCTTGTCCGATTGATTTATTGATCTTGTCCACCAGCCTACAACACACACAAATGCAGCATGAATCAAAACGAGAACCCTGTATCCTTTTCTTCAGTACTTTTTGTACTAATTAGATGATGTAGAGGTTTAAAGAAATCTGCCAGTTGTACCTTAGAATTGCAGGAAGAAAGGAAATGATGAGAATGATGTAAAAGTACTTATTTAGTCTCGATAAATGTCAACTGAGCGACTGTTATTATTTAGTTTAACAAAATCCATATCAATTTCTAAATCATGAGATATAATTTCTTAGTGAAGTAATGATTATTAAGATTACACATTAACCTCATGAAGTTGAAGTAAGTTTTGAAGAGAAAAAGGAGTAATGCTCGCATAAAATTATCATGTAGTGTGCCAATATCAGGATTATCTGTCGAACATGTCAATCAGCTTCAGAGGAGAACGTGCGGATCTTCCAAAACATTTTTCTGTTTAATGGGACTTTGATCGAACATGTGAAATGCATTATTATTCATAAACAATGAAAATAACAAACATTAACAAACAAAGAAAAACCTGGAGTTTGAATTATCAATCAGACAGATTATCAAGCATATCAAGCATATTAGTCTGAAAGACATGATCAACAGCTTCAACAATAACACCAGTTCCACTTTAAGCCATTGCAAACACATCAACAACATGAACGGCGTACTCATGCACAAATTCTCCAAGCATCAAACCCATAATCTCCATGGAAGACCAACCATACTATTATATTCAAGATATAACAAAATCAAAATTGACAAAACCCTAATTTAAAAAATTAGATAGACAATGGTGCGAATTAGGTTAAAAACGGAAACTTTACCATGTTTAAGCATGTTGAGGAGAGGGAACACTCTCATTGTCTTTCCATGTTGAAGAAAGAAGAAGAAGAAGTGAGAAGAAGGCAGAAACCCTAATCAAAAAGTAAAAATGCATCATCGTGAAAAATTAAACAAAGAAGATCGTAATGTAAAACAAACCTGAAAAAGTCGCTTGTTCATCTCAAAGCTTGAAAAACGACCTTGAATGCTGCGAAATCAGTGAAAAACCTGCGAAAGCAATGAAGAAAATTAGGGTTTTTGCGAAAAAAATTTGACAATGAAACGGAGAGACGATGAGACCGAGAGAGAGAGAGAGAGAGACGAGGATTCGAGAGAGAAGCTGATACTGGGGAACCGAAAAATTTCTTCCTCTAAAGACTGCTGAGCTGGGAGAGACAATGAGAGTGAGAGAGACGACGAGTGAGTAGGTGAGAGAGAGACAATGAGAGTGAGAGAGACGACGAGTGAGTAGGTGAGAGAGAGACAATGAGAGAGTGAATGAAAAAAATTTTAGTACATATTAAAAAAGGGTTAAGAATAGAGAAGGAGGAATGAGTGAAAGTAAAGTGTTGGTGTAATGAATTGAGTTATCCATGTGGCATATTAAGGAGGGAGAAGGGCAGAATAGTCATTCCAAGAACATTGAACTTTCTTATATGATAGATTTTAAAAATCAGATAAAATCATGTTAATTTTTTGGGTTTTTTTAAAAAAACTAATAGTTTATATTAAGTAGGTCTGTGTTTTTTTATTGTTTTTTTCAATTATTTGAAAAAACTAATATAAAATAATAATTTATGCTTCAAAAATCTATAAATTTATATCAAATATTTAAAAAATATAATATAAAATATATGAATTTATATTCAATTTTTAAAAGAATCAGTATAAAATTATAGGTATTTAAAACAAATTATGATTTTACATTTGTTTTTTAAGAGAACATGTGTAAAATCTATTGCTTTATTAATTAAGTAAACATGTGTAATATCTATTGCTTGAGAATGACGGATCCTAATTACAATGATCTAATCTAGCGAGTTTTTTTTTTTTTTGATAAAAAAGGGCCTAAGCCCAAAAAGAAAAACTACACAGCAATGAATCTAGAAACAGACAACCCCGCCAAATCATCCTCATACATGCGTTTCACAAATAAAGGGCGTGACTCAAAAAAGCAAAAATCTGTTGTATGGATGCCTTCCTTAGCAAGGGCATCCGCACACCTATTGACTTCCCGAAACATATGCATATCTTGAATATCCTTATCGGTTTGAAAAAAAAGACCTAATTTTTTTTATAAGGTCCCTTCCCAAAACATCACAATCATAATTATTATTAATATCTTGTACCACCTGTTGGGAGTCAACACAAATATCTATCTTAGTAAATCCCATCTCAACCGCCATCTGGAGACCCTCAAGCACACCCCACAATTCGGCCACGTACACTCCATAAATACCAATTTGCTTAGCAAATCCTCCGAATCACTCTCCTTTATCTCCTCGAATGATGCCTCCACACCCAACAATTCCTCTCTTATCTTTTGCCCATCCGAGTTAATTTTGACTCTCCCCACATCAAGAGCTTCCCACCTGGCATCAATCCAATCCCTATGTTGGATTTTGGCAGCAACCTTACTATTGCTTTTTGCCATGATATAACCTTTAACCTGTCTGAAAATGCAATTTGTCATATCGGGGGCCGAGCATAATCCTCCATATGACTCTCCTTATTATGTCATCTCCAAAGGTTATAACACGAAGTTGCCCAAATGGACTTCCAATCAACATTTAAATGTCATCCCATATTATGACTCATATTATTTTCTATCCAATTATTCAAATCACCTGCAAAAAAGATCAAACGCATGTTAATGTGAACTACCGTTTGCCAAAGCGGCATAGCCAGCGGGCAATCTCGAAGCATATCCTCCTCCACATCTCCACAGTATTGACACATAACACTTCCCACCCCCATTATACTCTTCTTGTTATTAGTAAGAAGACCATTGTGATTGAGGAGTCACATCAAATTTTTTATTCGCTATGTAGCATTTATCCTCCACATTTCATTCCGCCCCTTTTTCAAATACACCCTATTATTCTCATCAAATTAGGGATGGCAACGAGGCTGGCGGGGGCGGGTTCAACTACACCCGCCCCCGCACCCGCCTCCATGTAACACACCCGCCCCCGCCCCCAAACCCTACTGGGGGTAAAAATTTACCGCCCAGACCCGCTCCCAGTGGAGAACGGGTGCACCAGCACCCGCCCTGCCCCCACCCGCAAAAAATTAATTTCTTTTTAATTGCAATAAAAAATAATAATTTAATTAAAAAATTGATTATTTTAATAAATTAATTAATTATTTAATTAAAAATTTAATTAGTAAATGAATATTAACTTGATTAATTTGATTATTTAATTGCAATAAGGGTATTAATAATTTAATTAAAAATATAATTAATAAATGAATATTAAAATAAGTAAAATAAGGAAATTAAAATAAAATGCATTACCCGGGGCGCGGGGCGGGGCCGGGTGCGGGCGGGTCTTTGTGTCTCCCCGCCCCCGCACCCGTACCCGTAGTTAAGAACCGAGTTTCCCCCGCACCGGCACTCGCACCTAATTAAATCGGATTTTCCTCGCTAATTTCGGGATGGGCCCGGGCGGGTCCGGGTTTGTTTGCCATCCCTACATCAAATATTGCATACATGCTGCCAACACTAAAGTTATCACCATTAATTCCCAGCCCCACACAAATGTCTTGAACAGCCCCATTATTTTGTGGAACCATACGAGCTATCCTACATAAAATATTATTAGGAAGCCAATTTGCCAAACTGCTCCAATTCCAATTGCCATCTCCACTAGTCAAAATGGAATGTCCATATTTGATTAAGTTATTCTAATATCCAAACCAAGCCACTTGGAGTCCCAAGCCTTCAGATTTGTACCATTTCCAACATTCCACACAACATTCTTTTCCACCTCTGACCAAAATACGCATGATGCTCTTCCAAAATGCCGAATCCTTTGTTCTCACTTCCAGCCTTATATTGTTCCGGTTCCCACTATACTTGCCTCTAAGAATCTGACACTAATAATCATCCCCTCCGTTATAATGCGAGATTTTGAGATGGTTATTGTCACTTTTTCTCCATAAAAAAATGTTATTACTCTAATCGATTATTTTTTATAAAATGTTTAAATGTATTTTTGATCATTTTATTTTTAACTTTAAAGTTTTTTATATCTTTTTAATGATTCTAATCCTTTTACAATTATAATCTAATTTTAATGAGATAACAGTTTAGTTGATTATGTATGATTTTACGTAAAAAAAAAATTACAACTATTAAATTTTTATAATAATGTAATGATAAATTTAATTAAAAAAACATCAAGTCTACATGTCATTAATTAAATAATATAATTTATAATATTTAATATTTTAAAAGATATTAATTAATTGTTTATAAAATTCAATGATGATTTAAAGAAAACCATGACTACAGTTAAAAAAACATCATTATTAAAATAAAACTGCAAAAATTTATTCAGCATTTAAATTGAAAAATACAATTATTAATAAAATAAAACCTCAAAAATTCAATCCATAACCTTCATCTTTCTTGTCCTTAATAAATTCACATGTAATAATTAGTTTTGCTGGTGCAAAAAAAAATTAAGAATAAGATTAGATCAACGAAAAGAAAAATCGAGAGAGAAAGGGGGGGAGAGAAATAGATGGAAGAGGGAATTGGAAAAAGGTTGGAGGTGGCTAAGGTTCAGTGAGAGTATAGAGTTTTTCAAATTTTTAATAGATCTCAAGGTTGGGCGGTGAAAAAATTGTTGATAGCTCTAGAGAAAATAAACGAGATAATGGAGATAGTTGTGAGTTTTGTTTATGTTGAATTAATTTTATCTACACTGAAGAAAATGGATTGAATGAAAACTAGAAAGAAATTTAGAATGTGGTTGTGAAGGTAGAAAATAGAAAGGGGTGTAGATGGAATAACGTCGTCTTTCAACTACTTTCCACACTTGTTCCTTATATTTATGTTTATTTAATGATTACTTTAATTAACCATTTATTGTGAGAAGATTATGTTCCGTTCAAAAACCCCTTCCAGTCAACACACTAATGTTCCATCCAAAAACACATCTGAAAACCATGCACAACTGACGGCCCATCACTGTGGCCTTCCTGCCAATTTCCAGGACACTATCATCACAAACATGACAAACATCTGAGTTTCACTTCCTAAAAGTTCTTCTACTTACTTAGCAGATCCAAACCTCAAATCCTCACTTCGTCAAATTTGAGTTCACACTCTACTCTCTGAGAAGCAGCCATTAATAATACCCAATCAATCTCCCCCAGAGACATTCCAATTTGACCAACATACAAAAACCTCGAATCCGTCTCATCTTCTGATATTAGAATCTTCATCGACTCACCAAAATAATCTGTAACCATTTTCTTAATTCCAAACAATTCTTTGTACCTACTATCAAAGCCGAAAAGACACGTCTATTCCATCTGTTGCGGTGAAAATCGGATAATAAATTATTAATTAATTTGCATCATATTTCTTTTACAACCGACTTTGATTTATCCAAAGGAAATGTTCAAGATCGTTAGAAAAACCTAAAGGGGGGAGATCTAAGGTTCGGGGGTTGGTTATACAAAGGGAATGTATCAGCACCCTAAGTATCTGTAGTACTCTACAGGAACCTCTTGTTTATATTGTGTTATGTTAAAGTTTGCTTGCTAAAAGAAAAGTGCTAAGGAAAAGACCTAGGGGTATATACACTAAGTATGCTCGCCAAGACATCGCATCTCGTGCCTACGTATCCTGACGGGAATGGAATCAGAGCATTCGTAGTTCCCCTCAAAGGGGGTGAGGAACTCTTGACAGTGGTCAAGGTTCCAAGGGAAGTAGGGTGGAAAGCTTGAAAGCAAAGCTTGTAAGGATTGAGTGGTTAGGAGAAAGAGATTAATGGCTATCTCTTGTGAAAGGATTGTGAAGGGTTAGACTGTCGGGAAGGAGAAGAGATTAATAGCTATCTCTTTGGTAAGGCCAGGTCAGAAGGGAGGAGAGATTAATGGCTATCTCTTGTGAAATGGTTTGAGGTTAACAGGGTATTTGAGCTATCTATGACATGAAGTCAATTGAGAGACTTTTCCTTTGGAATGGTGTACAAGATATCAGAGAAACAAGGAGGAAAACCTCAGGTATCAGGAGTAAAATGAAATAGCAACATATGTACAGTAAGTGCAACGAGAATTAAATAATAAAAAAAGGAATATTAGGAAATTTAAAAATTAAGAATTAAATCTAAATGAATAAAATTAATAAAACTAAAATTTAATTACAAACTAAATAGTTAATTGAAATAACATTCTAAGTACAAACTAATTAAAAAAATAAAACTAATTCTAAAATCTTAACTTAAAAATCTAAAAATCTACCTAAAACTAAATAACAAAATTTCTAAAAAACTTAATTGAATTCAAAGACTATAATTAGAATCTAATAGCAAAACTAATTAATTATCATTCTAATTAATTAAAATCTAATGAAAATATCAAAGCGGGCTTCAAAACGGCTGAGGGTGAGATATGAAGTTGAGTTTTTGGAGTGAAGGCCCATGGGGCGGATGGATGAAAAGAATGGGCCGAGTCAACACCCCAAACCCGGTTTGCACAAAGAGAAAAAAGAAACCTAAAAGAACATAAAGGAAAACGGCTGAGTAAAAAACTCAACCATGCTTCAAAAGGAACAAAACCTCACGGCCCTCCCTTCCGTTCGCCAAACTCGCCCCGTTCTTCTCTTTACGGCGAATCTCTCTCGCGAACGCTTGATACCCCCTCCGTCTCCTCACGATTTTGCTCCTGCCATCTCCAATCTTTCACTCGCGATTCACCATCATGCACGCTCTCTCGTTTCACCTTCTCTCAGTTTCGCAACATCTCGCTCTCAATCGCGTCTGCCTTCATGGTTTCCCTCTTGCTAATCTCTCTCGAATCAAACCCTCTCGTATACACCTTGCCCACACACTCATAATCGAGACTCAACTCCGAACACGAAACATATGGCAGAATTAGCAACACACTACAACAAATCAGAGGTTAGTCTATGTGTCTAAAACCCTAACCACAAGTCTGAGTTTAATTCATCAAATAAATCAACAATTATCAGATGGAAAAGAACAGTCCAGCGTACAAAAACGGCATTGTAGGGAGAAATTAAAGGAACGACAAAGAGATCTTTACCGGAGTTTTCGACGCCGACGGAGGTCCACCCTTAAGGTGATTCTTTTGTTCTTTCTTTCTATCTCAACGTGAGTACTCTTTGTCGTGGTATATGAATTTGATTCTACTGTAAATGTTCTCTCTACCTCTTCAATGTGTGAGAATTCTTCTAGTGTACGTCTATGAATGGTTGTCTTGAGTAGTGTTTGATGTTCCTGCAAATATTGCAGGTGATGGGAGTTGTAACAGAGGTGGGACTTTGTTCCTTGGCGATGTAGTGGAGTTGGCAGTGGATAGGAGATGGTGTGTAGTGGTTTGATGCTCTCGGCGGCTTCGAAAATGGAGGTGGTGGTGTTTGAAACAAGGTTGTTCTTGAAGGTTATCGGAGGGTGATGATTTTGGAGTGAAATGAGGATGTGTTTGTAGAGGTTGAAGGGTTTAAGCAGAGAGAAAGTTCATGGCAATGAAGAGTTTTGAAACCAGTAAGTTTTTCTTTTTGTGATTTTTGGTTCCGGTTCCCCCTTTTAACTCTAAAATTTTCTCTTTTTCATTCTAAAACTTCTCCAATAAGTTTTGTTCTGATGATGTTGATGTTGTAGGTAGGCTGTAATCTCGGCTTGTTTTTGCAGATTTCATGGCAGGAAATATGGCTTTTGTTTGGTTTCAAAGTTACAGAAAGGGTGTTGGGCAGCCGGCTTTTTGGAAGCTGCTTTTGAGGAAAGTAAACTTTCGGCTGTTGTGGCTAGCAGGCATGGGATTTGTAACTTTCCAAGATCTTGGGGTAGTGTAGGTCTGAGGTTTGTGGTACGGATCATGCAGGCCTCACAGTATGGTTGCTGCAGTGGTTTAGCCTTGATACATACAAGTTGTTCAAATGGTTTTTGTAGCAGCAGAATTTGAAATATTGCTTTAGGTGATGCACGTTGGAGGTGCAGGCTTTGGCAAGTTTTGTTTGTACTGACATTGCTTTGGAGCTTTTGTGTAGTGACATGGTGTAAGGGGCTTTGGTAGTAACTTTTTTCATTTTTTTGTTTTGTATTAAATCATAAATAAAATGACTCTAAGTATTAATATTTTATGAGTTTTTTTAGACAAAAGAAAGTGATTAAATGAAACTAATTAAACTAATCTTAAATTATAATCAAAATTAAAGTTAAAATTACAATAAAAATTAAAATTACAATTAAAATTAAAATTAAAATTAAAATTAAGAATTACACTAAGTTAGTAAACTTAAACTAATTAATATTAAAATTGACTAAAATTTAAAATAAACTATATTAAAATTAATCTAATTAAGACTATACTAAAAATAAAAGCTAAACTAAAATAAAATAAAATTAAGTCTAAAATAAAAATTGTAATTTAAAAAAACATTAAACTAAATTAAATGTGAACTAAGTAAAAGATAAATTAAAATTAACTAAAGTAAATCTTAGACAAATTTAAAATGAGAATCTAACTAAAAATACAAAAAAAAAAAAAATTAAATCAAGAATAACACGAAGAAGAAAATGCATGATTAATGAGATGTTTACTAAAAATGCGAAAACAGAGACTGACTCAGAATGATATGAAATGATCAGAAAAATCTGAGGGTAAAATTTGGGGTACAACACCATCCAACATAATTCCATCTACTATCAACAAGAGATTAAGGGTGATCAGTTCTTCAATTTGTCAATAGACATCCGACAATCATGATGGGGCATAAACCGTCTTTACCAAACTATAATAGCATTTCTTACCTCTTGTGCACAAAACTACCTAAGGCACAAATCCTTAGTTGACATAAACCTTACCTCCGCACTCCCTCCGAAACCGGGAACAACACTGTCCAAACAACACTTACAATCTTGCAACCTACAACGCAAAACCGAAGCAACTTGGAGAAGCACCAGCTTCTCCCCCACTTAACTCATTCTAAATCCTGCAGACAAGGAGTTAGAAAAACCAGAAAGTACTGACAGTGTTTCACACACATATCACACACTAAGGAACAAACAACATTGACAGTATTCAACTGTCACACCAACTGACTCAACAACTTGGCCGGACGGACCGACCAACTCTGATACCACTAATGTAACACCCCAATTCCCATCGCGAATAAATAATACATAAATAAATCAGAGTAAATAAAAATTTTATCCTTAGACAGAAACAAGGATGCCACATTTAAAGAAAGCAAACACAATCTCTGCTCATAAATTTGATACATAACACAAAATGGAATAAATATAATTCAGGAAGCTTTTTCCAACAAAAGAAAAGTTCAATTATGAAATAAAGCGGAAAGATCCATAACTGACTTGTTTTACAAAACAAATTGTTTTATAACATCAAAATATTCATACAAAGGTAATACAAAATAGATCCAACGAATGTATACATATATAACAAAAGCGTTCCCTGACTCCCGTATTACGTATCAGAGCAGACTGACTGAGAAACAGATGGAGAACTAATCTTCACAAAAGCCTCCAAGACTACTAATCTGCAATTGCCTCATAGAGCAACAAACCACAGCAGAAGGGTAAGAAATAACAACTAAATCAAGATTACATAATAATATGCAAACACATATAAATTCACATGCATAATTATTCTCACCACAAGCATCACATACTAATACATATAGCATATCATAGACAATTAATACAATCATTGTAATGTACAACATCCCCACAAAACATAGCATATGTCTATACATAAACATATCATCCATAATCCATACATTTATCACGAATGCATATCAAATCACCAATGCTATCACAAGCTCAACACATAATCAATCCATTCACAATTTTCCACATATAATCAATCCATTCATGATTTTCCACACATAATCAATCCATTCATGATTTATGCAAATGCAAAGAGACCGACACAATGACTCTATGCAAATGCGGTACCATCCATCCATCATTCTCATCATTAATTCACTCAGGAATTATTGGAATCATCGCTTGTTACTTAGTGTAACTTCCCATCGGGAAAACGATGTTCCCCGTCCCTTTAGGTCCTCTTTGTATACGGCACATGATGTTTATGGATCGCTTTAGGTCCTCTTTGTATAAGGCACACGATCCGATCGCTTTAGGTCCTCTTTGTATAAGGCACACGATCGTCTATAACGTCGCTTTAAGTCCTCTTTGTATAAGGCACACGACCGTTACAGCAGATTCCCTCTGGAATCGTTTCGTCACTCACACCCACTATGGCACACGACATCACAAGAATGCATATCATGATGCTTGGCATACAATGACTCATGACAATCCAATGCACATATATATACAATCATGTAAC
Organism: Lathyrus tuberosus; assembly: GCA_022829125.1. Taxonomy (NCBI): domain Eukaryota; kingdom Viridiplantae; phylum Streptophyta; class Magnoliopsida; order Fabales; family Fabaceae; genus Lathyrus; species Lathyrus tuberosus. The sequence goes on from JALAZF010000179.1 coordinate 4,012,921, forward strand.
CCATTCAAACATCAAGAATCATGCATTGAAATCAAAACCCAAAACAATGCATTTATTTGCCATAAGGCCACAAACCATCATCACAACATTTCAACACATGCATTCACATCATATAATAGCACACAAGCTATATGTTACATATCAAAAGCATATCACATGATAGCACATCAATCACACACAATTACGACGGTAAAAGTCGACAAAATGACACATTTCCAAATTCCCGACACAATTAAATCGGCCACTAATCCCAAAACCATTTTTATAAGAAAGAACATCTCATTAGCTTTCCATCGGTACCAAGAACGTCTCAATCCGAGTTACGGATCAAAAGGAACCGCATCGGACGCGAAATCGGGGAAGAAATCGCAAAACGGCAAAATTCTGCACCCTCGCTGGTCATACGCGTATTGCCCTGGGCCATACGCGTATTGCCCAGCTCGCTCGCCCATCCATACGTGTATTGACCAAAGTGCTACGCGTATGAGCAGAGACTGGTTTCTCTCTAAAAATTCCACTAAAAACCCAGTACGCGTATTACCTCCCTCGTTACGCGTAATGCCTTGCCCCTTACGCGTACCGTTACGCATTTCAGCGGAGGGCCGTGTAAAATGGGTTTCCATACGCGTAATGCCCTCATTCGCCCTTGCCATACGCGTATTGCCCTACCAAATACGCGTATTGCCTTGCCCGTTACGCGTATGGGCAGCGAAACCCAAAATTTTTCCTGCATAATTTTCTGCTATGAAATTCACCCAATTCCTCTCCAAATCTCATCTAAACATCAGCATACTACCAATTGAATGCACAACAACCTATATCTATCAGGTTTCAACAATTAGGAACCTTAAATCATGATTTCCGACACAAAAGTTGTATCCAATTTTCACAATCTCAACATATTAATTGTTGTAGTTTTCTATTCAATTCAACCAAACTTCAAACAAATACATACATATACATATACAAGCAAGATATAATCGAAACTTCTCACCCTTACCCGATTAGTCGTGATTGAAACGGAGTTTTCTTCGATTTTCCTCTTCTCCTCTCTTTTCCTTCATTTCTCTTTCTCTTCCTTTCTCTTTTTCTCTCAATTCTCTAATTATATAAATATCTAACTAATCAAATGACCATTTTACCCCTCAACTCAAATATCTCGCAAACGCTCTCAAAACGCGATAAAACATAAACAACGATGAAATATATTTCGGAAAATAAAAGTTGAAAAGAAATTATATGTTATTGCAAATATTTTACCTATCAGGGAAATTAACCAATTAACTCAATTAGCAGGTAAAATACAATAAATTCACACATTTCACAAAATTCACATAAATGAAATAAATAAATACAATTAAACAAATTGGGGAGTTACAGCTACAGCCTAAGGTTGACCGCTATCATACAAACTGAGAAAGGAAGCGAAGGCTTACTTGAGTGAAGAAGATGCTAAAAATCTACGGTGACGGAAAGATCGACGGCTGACTGCGGCAACAACGATGGAGAGTGAATGTGGGAGAGAGCAGAAAAACTTGAGGGATTCTTGAAGAACTTAAGAGTATCGTGAGCGTACCAAATGAATCTCTTCCCCTCATATTTATATCCTCTAGCACGCAAAACGAATCGTCACCTAAACGCTCGAGTATCCCTACTCGTAGGTCGTCAAACGCATTTATTATTTCTGACACGTGGCTCGAAAAGGCGTCACGTTTGTCTTTTTAAGCCCCATCACACAGCTCAAGGAAATGACGTGTCCTCCCCTTCCACTTCCCTCATTTATCCCGAAGTTTGTCGTTCCAAGTCTTGCCCGCAATGCTCGACTCCCATGTTGTATCGCGAGCATGTCCTTGGGGAAAGGTTGTCAACAAGTCACGTTGTCGAGCACAGATAACTACTTTGGCTCTCTCGCGAGCACATGGCCTTGAGATAAACGTAAAATTGGACCTTGTCGTCGAGCACGCGCAAACCTCGCAGGAAGCATCTGGGCGAAAATCTTCATATGCTCGCGCCGTCAGGCACAATGAGTAACTTCTGCACTTCCTCTGAAGCATAACTCAGCGAGCTCACCACGTTGGTCCTGAGCAACACTCTCCCCGTGCAAATTCCCCTTGTCCCTCATCGACATAAGAATTGACTCTAAGTCATTACTCATTTGCTTCGAAGCAACGCCTTAGGGGACTCCTGTTCTGGACTGGGCCTGGGGCTGACCCACCATCGGGCACGACCCAACCCAGTTCCGCGTCGGGGAGGGCCAAACACAGGCCCAATCCACCATCACCGCGGGAGGTAACATTCCCCACACGTTCTCCACATGCCCCTCACGCGGGGACACGTCACCAACTGAACTCGCTCCTTTCGCAGGGCAATTGGCGCAGGACGAAGGCCACGTGCTGGTCTTTCTTACTTTCACGTAGGATCCTGGCAGTCATCCGTTGTGGGCCTAATGATCCAACCCACAACAGATGACTGTTGGCCTAGCGCTTAGGACACATTATAAATACCCTCCTCCACAGGAGGGTCGGGTATTCTAAACTTATTCTTGCTTACCCTGTACTTGCTCTCTCTTTCATTCTGAACCTCACTTTTGCATCAGCGTGTCTTGCAGGTACACCCCCTCCTCTTCTCCTTCACCGACGAACTTAGAATACACGACGTGTTGCTGGCCGCTGATTGAATCTCTGATCCCGGTAAGATCACAAATCAATTCAAATTAAAACACCAAATTGATTTAAAAAAAAAAAAACTAAAAATAACACAAAATTGAATATGTTTGAATTTTAAATTAAAAATAAAAATTAAAACAAAATGCATCATATATTTTAATACTTTTATTTTTTATATTAATGTAATAATGTATTATATTAATCTATTATTAGTTGAACTTAAATATTTTAATACAATTTATTAATTTGATATAATATATTTGTAACCATTTATATGTTTAAAATATAATTGATAAATTTTATTATGTGATATTAAATTTTAATATATTGTATTTTGAGTGTAATTGTTATGCATACCAGTGTACATACATAATCATTTAAATATGATTTTAAAAGAAGTTAAAAATAAAAGTCTAACATATTAAATAAATCAACGATTCAATTAATATCAATTAAATATCTATATTTTATATAAATCTGTTATTTTATTGTATTTATAAACTTGAATATTAATAAAATTCAAAGTGTCTTTATAAATCATTTTAGTTGATAAACATTAAAGCTTTAGTTCACCAACCCCCCGCAATATAAAAAGGGCGATCATTCACTGTAAGTGGCACTCACGCTCACAGAGAAATATGGCTTGCCGGCAGTTATGGGCTTCAAGAGCTGCGTCGTATCTCAGGATCTCTGTCTTTCACAGAAGCTTTTCTAACGGTCGGTAATCTCATTCTCCCTATTCTTCTTTCATTTCTTTTTCGTATTTCACTTAAGATCGTATTAACGCCACTCCTTTTGCATGTTTTCAATACAATTTCTGGATTCTAGATCTCGATTCATGTTCTTCCATTTTATTATTCTGTCTTTTTTTTCTCTCTTTTATTTTAATATAACTTTAAATATTAATATTATTTTATTGTTCCACCTTACATTAACGGTGGGATCGGGTTTTTCAAGGTAGGGTAGGGGTTTGAGTGAGAAGGGGAAAGTGCACCGGCAATAGATTTGACAGTTGTACCCTTATCCTACCTCCAATTTTTTATGATTCTATCGGTTTTAGCGATCCAGATTCTGCAAGAAAACGAAAATGTCTATCGTTCTGATTACTTGTTAGTTGATTTATTTGATTTTGTGATGACAAACTATCCTGTTCTGTGTTATAACTACAGTTTTGAACAATCTCAAGTATGCTGATTCGCATGAATGGGTGAAAGTTGATGGAAATTCTGCAACCATCGGCATATCTGATCATGCCCAAGATCATTTGGGCGATGTCGTGTACGTTGAACTGCCAGAAGTTGGAGCAGCAGTGACACAAGGAGATGGTTTTGGTGCAGTTGAAAGTGTGAAGGCAACTAGTGACGTTTACTCTCCGGTTTCTGGAAAAGTTGTCCAAGTTAATGAAGAGCTCAGCAGCTCTCCTGGTTTGGTGAGTTTTGTTTTATTGCCTAATTCACGATGGGAATCTATGTACTGAAAATGATGTGTTTTTATGTTTTCCTATGTTTCTTCGTGTAGGTTAACTCAAGCCCGTACGAAAATGGATGGATAATTAAAGTTGAATTGAGTGACAGTGGTGAACTTAACAAGTTGATGGATTCAGAACAATATTCCAAGTTCTGTGAAGAAGAAGACTCCAAGCATTAATAGTTTTTGCAATATCTTTAGTACTCCGCATGGTGTAGATGAGACGATGTCAATTTGGAAACTAAGAATTGCTTCTTGTTTTTGTATTTCTGTCAGGATTGACTGCTCTTTTTATTTTTTGTGCGAGCTTCTGATGCAGTGGGAAGTTTGATAATAAAAGAACCACGAGTAGTTTTTATTGCTGAGATAGTGTCAATTTTGTCATGAGTTTTATTTTAGTTTGATGTCCTTGTTTTCTACGAAGATGGAACATAATTTACTATGAATTTAATTAGGGTTAGATTGTGATGAGTTAAATAGAAAACCATGTCTCTAAAGTTCTGGTTGTCTGTCTCAGCCCAACTTGTCTCTTCCTAACCAAATCCGACACCAAACATAGCATTTTGAGATATATGTGCATCTACAATGGTTGCAGAATGATTGATGCGAGAGAGAATTATACCGACATTTATCTATGTCGTTAAAGTAGTAACCCAGTCTGCAAAACTATAGAGCATGCTTCTTATAAAAAACCTGATGTTTGTAAAAAAATAGTTGATGAACCATAGAGGTATAGGCATGGACAATTATCATAACATGACTGAAGGACCATTGTCGCGTACTAAAGGTTCTTGGTCTCATGTCAGACCCCGAACATGTGCATTTGCTCCCGCATGTAAATGCTTCCACTATTAGCAGACAATATTGTTTCTCACATGACAAATATTTAATTATGGTTAATCATATTCATATTGACTTTAAACATATCATTTATCATTTTTGGTAACTAGAGTATATCACAAAAGCAATTTTGTGTAATTTGTTTGATATTTTTGGCATATTTTTTATATTTGTGGTACCATCTTCGTTGGGACAATGAATGTGTCTATTGCTAAGTGTGCTTTTACTTGAGATAATGGCATAGCTCTCACTATGCTATGAGAAGTTTCTGATGGAAGGGTTAATTCCTGTGTTGAGATTAAGGATAGCAAAACAGGCAAGCCCGTCAAGTAAAAGCGAGCTTAAAAATCTATTCCGCCCTGTCATGGTGGCGGACTTGTCCGTCTATATTTTTATTTTTTTATTTTTTATTTTTTTAATAGATTAATAGCCTTATTTTTACATTTTAATTAGATTTTTCACTTATTTTTTTATAAAGCATCTCTTTAATACATTTTACTTTAAAAAATATTACATATATTTACAAATTAATGTATAAAATCGAATCATCAACAAATATTCTAAAACATAGTTCAAGTATTAACATTTAATAAAAAAAAATTATAATTTTAGTGCTTGATAATTACGTTGGCGGGCTGGCAGGTCAACCTGCCTCTTTTTTTAGCGGGGTTTAAGCGGGGCAAATTAGGCGGACACAAAATCCCAACCTAAACTGCAAGTTTTTGGCAGGTCGCTCCAGTGGGTCACGACCCGTTTTGCCACCCCTAGGTAGGATGAATTCCCCATATGTGAATAAGGGCTATGACAACATGCATGGTAGTGACCTCTACCAATGTCTCACGATGTTCTAAAATAGGGTACTTGTCTGAGTTGGGAGCCAATGGTCATGTGACATGCATTGTGTGCTAACGTGGATTCAGTTTACAATTCAAAAATGTCTAAAAGGTGAAGCCAATGGTCATGTGACATGCATTGTGTGCTAACGTGGATTCAGTTTACAATTCAAAAATGCCTAAAAGGTGAGTCTAATTCTTATATATTTGAGAATTTCTTAATGCACACCATTCTATGTATTATCAGGCATCACATAAAAATACAAAAATGCTCTTAGATTTTAGAGATGTATCTTCAGGCGTATCCTGAATAAATAGAATTTTGATTTAACGTTAAAACATTTCAGAAATGCATTTTCATAAATATGCCGAAGATGCATCTCTAGAACTGTATTAGTTCTAAAATGCGTCAGAACCCTTCTCCTTTCTCATTTCTAAAAAACACTAAAAAATTTCTCAAATTCTCACAACTCACATTCTTTTAAAATCAATCAACTAAGTTCAAAGTTTTTTCCATCAATATCAAATACATCAAAGACATCATTCAACACTGAAGTAAACTCTTAATTTGTAAGTTTTTTATTTTTTAAAAAGTTTTTTGAGTTTTTGTATAAATGAGTAGAAATTGATAATTTAGATAAGAAATAAGTAGAAATTGTATGAATGATAGTTTATATATATATATATATATATGAGTGGGGATCAACTTACTCCAAGAGTAAGTTTTTTTAACTTACTCCACATCATAACCTTTAAATTGAATTTAATCTAGTGGTTAAATTAACATTTTCACTTATAACCATTTGATTAAATCTAATTTAAAGGTTATGATTATGGAGTAAGTTATAAAAACTTACTCTTGGAGTAAGTGGATCCTCTCTCTCTCTCTCTCTCTCTCTCTCTATATATATATATATATATATATATATAGCTTAAATAGTATTTTCGTCCCTATAAGTTAGCGAGTTTTTTGTTTTCGTCCCTGAATCTTTTTTTTGTGGTCCAAGTCCCCATATGTCCATTTCTCTTTGGCGTTTGTCTCTGCTGTGAGTGAACCGTTAAAAAAACGTTGAGGTGGCAGACGGTGATGACTTGCCTTATGTTTTAGCATTTGTTTTATTATTTTCTTTAACACATATGGATATATTGTCCCCCCCCCCCCCCCCCCCCAAAAATGTTATCAAAACTCATTTTCCTCTTTTCTATTTAGTCCCTGTAAATTAGGGTTTAATATTTAGAAAGCATTTCAGTTTAGTTAGAGCTCAGGGAAGGTGAAGGCGACTGGTACGAGCGCTTGTATGGGCGAGGCGGCTGAGGGTGACGAAGCTACAATCGGGATTGAGCGACCTAATCGAATCTTCCAGGTATGACATTTACGGTGAACATTCATTACGAGGGAACGTTTGTTATGGATAGTGTCGTGTACTACTTAGGTGAGGATAAACATGCAATAGACATTGACCCTGATAGGTGGAGCTTCTCTGAAGCAACTGATATTGTGAAATAAATTTGCAACCTTGAGTCCACTGATTATTGGCTATGGTGGTATAACATTATATCGGGTAAGCATGCAAGGATAGTTAGTGATATTGATGCTGCTGAGGTTTATGAAAAAGCTGTTGAAACTAGTTGTAGTGTGGATTTATTTGATGAGCATAGAGTAGTTGTAGCTGATAATATGTCGTTAATGATGCTGATAATGTTAATGATAATGCTGATAATGGTATTGCTGATAATGTTGATGATATTGAAGCTGATAATGTTATTGAGGATGATGTTAATGATAATGTTGATAATGGTATTGCTGATAATTCTGATGATATTGAAGCTGATAATGTTATTGAGGATGATGTTAATGATAATGCTGGAAATGGTATTACAGATAATGTTGATGATATTGAAGCTGATAATGTTACTGAGGATGATATTCATGATAATACTGGAAATGTCAATGTTGATGGTGATGTTGGCAATCTAAATGTTGTTGAATCTGCCAAGGTTGATGAGAATCTTGATGGTGTTGAAGGAGATAATAATGATGATAATGATGATAGTGATGATAGTGATGATAGTGATGATAATGGTTTATCATTTGAGGACAGTGAGGATGAAAGGGCCCTTGGCATGGATGATGGATTTGATGTTGTAGACAAACCACCTAGAAGGGTTAAGCAGATAACAAATGTTGATGCCACTAGGGGTTCATCAAGTGGGGTTAATGTTGGTAATGAAGGGCTTGAAACTAATTATTTAAGTGATGATCTAGGAGGTAGTGATCCTGATGCATCAGATGAAGAGAAATGACCAAAATATCCTAGGTTTAAGATGAAGGAGTTAATTCATGTATTTGAGGAGATGTTTGAGAGGCTAGAGTATAGGCTTTGTCTTATGCATTTATATGCCAATTTCAAAAAGAAGTTTGGTGGTGGCACACAGATCAGACATTTGATGATGGCTGCAGTAAAGGCCACATATATACAAGCACGGGAAGCAAATATGGAAGAGTTGAAGGTGTTTAATCCTAAGGCTTGGGAGTGGTTAATCAAAATACCTACAAAATCACGGTGTAAGCATGCTTTCTCATTCTATCCCAAATGTGATGTGCTAATGAATAATGTATCTGAAGCTTTTAATAGCACAATACTAGTGGCTAGGGATAAAACAATTTTAACCATGTGTGAATGGATAAGAAACTACCTTATGAATAGAAATTATAATTTAAGAGAAAAAGTTGATAGGTGGGAACATAGGATAATGCCAAGACCTAAAATTAGGTTAGATAAAGAGGTAGAAAATGCTGGTAATTGGATTCCAAACTGGTCCGATGATACTATTTGGCAAGTTGAACATATCCATAGCAAACATAGCTTCATATTTGACACTTCTAAAAGAACTTGTACCTGTAACTTTTGGGACTTGGTAGGCATACCATGTAGACATGCAGTTGCTGTCTTAGGCTTTAGGAACCAACACCCAGAAGACTATGTAGATGACTGTTATTCTAAAGAAACATATGTGGCATGCTATGATTTCAATGTTAGCCCAATTAATGGCCAAGACATGTGGCCTGAGGTTAATACTGAGGAGATATTGCATCCATCATACAAAAGTGGCCCTGGTAAGCCAAAGCAATTAAGGAGGAGGGAATGTGATGAGAAGCCTAACAAGGTAAGGACACATACATCTTATTGTTGTACCAATTGTGGTGTACATGGACACAATGCAATGAGTTGTTCAGTTCTGGGGCCTGACCCTGGAGCTCAGAAAAGAAAGGTATTAACTTAACTCAATTATATATTCTTACTAACTATTTGTAATTGATATTGATTGAATCACTCTGTGTGTAGAAAAAACCAAAGAAAAATGCTACACAAACAACACAACCTAGATTTGTAACAGAACAAATAACTCATGCTGAAAAAGAAGCTTCTACTGAACAACAACAACCTCAAGATGAACCTCCAACTGAACAACAGACAAAAACCCAATGTGATGTGGACCAAGAGTTTGAAATGCTTGCAGCAGATCTTTGTGCAGCTTTTGAAACAACACAAACTCAACCCAATGTCAATGATCTCACTTCCCAAATTCCAGTTCCAACTGTTGAGGTTGCAACTGTAATGGCTTCACAAGGAGTTGGTGACTCACAACCAAACTACATTATGTCTGCATCTGTTCAAGAGGTTGAGCCTAGACCTAATGAACATGTTCATGCACCTCCACCTAAGGAACCTGTTCCTAAATCAGTTGAGTCTGCTACTGACTAATTGAGTTAATGTGTATGTTCTCATCTTTATTTATATTGGCCTAATTGTATATGTTTCTATTGTGTCTTTATAGGCAAAATAACCCAAACAAAAGCTCGCAAGGAAGTTGGAGTTGAGGAAAAGTGATAGAGCAAGGGTACTCAGATGCAAAAAGCTCAAGGGAGAAGGAAGTAACCCTACACAACCATGGAAATTGTAGACATTGGGCCTGTTTTGACTTATGTTTTTCTGAAAAACGTTACTACAATGGTGTACTTCAGCTTAAGCCTTGTTATTTTCTATTATGTATTTTGATTACAATACTACTTTGGCTTTAGCCTTAGAGTTTGAACCTTTATGTTTTGGATACAGGCATGTATTTTGGCTTAAGTTTTTATGTTTTTAATACAATGTGTATTTTAGATACATTATCAAGTTTGTTTTATGCACTTTATCAAATTGTTTTATGCAAAATTGAAATGGCCTATTACCAATTGGACTTTTATGCACATTATCAAGTTTGGTTTATGCACAATTCAAAACAGGAGGAGCAATATAATTGCATACATATACTGTCCAAAACCAAAACATCTTTTTCATTCATCATATGGTACATGGACCAATCTCAAAATACATTAATGTTATAAGGACTAAAAACAAAAAATAGAAAACAGACACAAACAAATGGGATTCACCACCATTTGTAATGAGCAAAGAAGAACCATCATGACACAACCAACAATAGCTTCAAGAGAGTCACTTTTCTCTTCTCCCTCTCCAACTTAATCTTCATCTTTGCCTTTTTTCCAATCTCAATCTCCTTAACAATTGACCCTAAATCCTTCAACATTTTGGAGCAGTTGTAACCGCTTGAACTTCTAAGATCACTTGCTGGATTTCATTCAAGGTCATCGTCCCAAATGAACAACTTGCAACCAGACATTAACCCTGAATTTTGACACTTCCAAAATATTCTTTTAGGGTTTTCAACAGAGTTGGACATAAACATTTTCATGCTTCTATTGCAACCACAAACCGGTGCTTGAAGGTGATGAGAGTTGGCAGACGAAGAAGAAGCCATGGATGTTGAAGGTGCAGAGAGGAACAACAACTTGCAATGGCGAAGACAAAGGAAAGGAGAAGAAAAGAAAAATGTAAATTTTTTTATTTGGTCCCTCTTTAATAAACTGTAAAGAGGACATATCCACGTGTGTTAAAGAAAATAATAAAACAAATGTTGAAACATAATTCAAGTCATCACCGTCTACCAACTCATCTTTTTTTAACGGTTCATTGACAACAGGGACTGAATCCAACAGGAATTGGGACATATGGGGACTTGGACCAAAAAAAAGATTCAGGAACGAAATCCAAAAACACGGTAACTTACAGGGACGAAAACACTATTTAAGCCTATATATATATATATATATATATATATATATATATATATATATATATATATATATATATATATATATATATATATATATATATATATATATATTAAAACTTGTTTGATGGTTAAAAATAACGATCAAAGCATTATTTTTAGAGTTTGGTGGTCTGCATTACCGCCATTAACGGACCTCAAAGTTGCAGGAAATTTCAGAGATGTGTCCTCGGAATTTTTTAGCGTTTGGATTCCCATGAATCGAAGATGTATCTTTGTATTTTATCTGTCAGCTTTTTTCTTTCTTTTCTAACTAGTAGGTTGCTTGTACTAATTGTCTAACACTTGTCTGATTTACTTACATGCATTATGGATGATAGAGACGACAGACCGAGGCACGGGAGGATTGCACAACATGCATTAGTTCGCAGGGAGAATAGTCAGGTTTCAGAGGCTCCTGTTCACTCTAGTCCAGTTCATGCAGAGGCATTGACGTCTGCCGCCCATGCTTCTCCATCTTCTTCTTCCTGTATGAGACGAGTGTCACCTACTGACGCATCACTGTCTCCATTCTCCTGTAAGTGATCGATTTCACCTATTTAAACGCCAGAGGTACCCAAGTCATCAGTGGTACCTGAGGCACCAGTGCCACCCCAGGCATCGAAGGTACCTCATGTTGATGAGCCAGTGCCACCTCCGCCAGATGAGGCTGCTTTGTCAGAGTCATCTCAAGCTGCTGAGGCTAATGAGCCAGTACCACCTCAGGCATTTGGAGGAGGCCCTGTAGAGTTATCACTGCTGCCTCTATACTCGGACCATACTACCATACATATTTGGGACGGAGAGGCAAAATTAGTTAGATTCGTTATGAAAAGTTAACTCTTTGTGATATTATGGCAGATAATTTGATGATTCTCTCCCTACCTATTAAGGCTGAAACAGCACGATATTCAGAGTTATCATCATCGAAAACATCTATTATTTTGTCAGTGTATTTGTGCATAAAAACATACATCTTTTTAATGTATTTTATTTTTGGTAAAAAAATGGAGAAGGTGGCGGTTTGTTGATGTGTGCACCCGTACTAGAATATTGTTTGCACTGTGAAATAGGAGAATTCAGATAAAGTGAGTCAACATTCTATAAGAATAATGGTGACCACTTGGTAGAATTATCACTAGAAGTTGGTATAACCTTATTTGGAACACCCTTTGTAAGTAAATAATATTTTATTTTTTGTTGATATGTAAATTAAAATAAATATCAGAATAAAATATATACATAGTACTGGTTAGACTTCTCTACATAATTAAAAATATATATATATAATGGCGTGCTAGATTTTATAACATAATGCATTTTGGATTTTGGTTCGATTGAGTTTGCAAAATACAAATCGCAAACCGAATCGAACCGCACGATTTTGTTAGAATATGACTCAAACACATCCAAACCAAATGCGGTTTTTTGGAGTTTCGATTTGGTTTGGTTCGGTTAGTAGTTTTCTATTGGACCGGTTTGATTTTGGGCACACCTAAATCACACAATCAACATTAAACCGAATCATTTATAAGTGTGTGTTTACCTCATTCGTACGTATAGGTCTATCGAACTTTATATTCTTGGCTATTACATAAGCACATAGAAGATCATATGTTTTTCTAAGTGTACAACCCCACTTAAAACTATATCGATCAATTTTTTCTATCCGTACAACTTTGTGATAAACAAATTTTGGGGATTTCTTACCACACCACCCAACCTTCTTAGGCACCATTCACGCTGACGAAAATACCCCTGCGTTCCGGATGTGCAAATCCGGACGCACCGTTTTTTTAAAATTTTTCAGTTTTTCCCGGATGTGCACATCCGGTAAACGTTCGTATTTGCAAATCCGGAATAAAACCTGATGCAGAATACCAAAAATCCAACAATGTTTCTCACATTCATAAAATAAAATCGGGATTACATTGCGAAAATCGCCATAACATCGACATAAATTTAAATATTACAAGATCAATAGCCCGGTGGACGCTTGCACATCTCTAAGATGTCATCGACCGTTCTTTGGGTTTTGACGGTCGCCTCGAACTCGAGCGGGAATCATTCTTCGTAGCCGAAAAAAGTTTGCCACATTGCTCTAACATCCTCTTGATTCTTGAGCTCAACAAGGTTGTAAGCGACGTTCCCTTCGTTGTCAACGGAAGGTGAAAGATACTGAGGCATCGCAACCTTCCGTTTGTGTCCGTAAGGTAGGAGATGTTCGATGTTGTCAATGATCTCACCGATGGAGATCTCCCTCGTTAGCTTATACTTGCGACCGCATGTTATGTCGCCGGTATAAGAGACACTTGCGACATACCAATGGATCTTGATATCATACAATTGAGACATTTAGTGTTTGTGTGAATGATATCAAATGAAACCCCTAATTTATAGAAACGTTAGGGTAAAGTTATTTCTGCATAAGTTAGTTCCGGATGTGCAGATCCGGACAAACCCTACAAATATTGATTCCAGAAGTGCACATCCGGAAATTTCCCGGATTTGCAAATCAGAATGTTTTACTGATACATTTTCAAATAGAATTGAATATGTTATGCAGCCAATTGGAATGCTTTCATTGCAATAAAATTCATAAGTGTATTAAAAAGACATATGGATAAAAATACAATATATTTCACTTCAATAATGTACATTGTGTCGTATGATTATACAAAAGTTAAAACAAAATTCTCCGTCTAAATCTATAGGAGCTTGAACTTTCGACTTTTTCGCATTTGATGCCTTTTCAATTGCGTACAATCTTTCGAATTCAAGCATCCTTTCGACAAAACTATCCGGCCAAGACTCGGCAATTGCGGTTGCATGCGTCGCACATTGCGGTGATTTAGGTGGTATCGGGCATCCGGATTTCAAGATAACTTGTACGAAATGTCTTGATTTCGCAAGCCATCTGATACACATGATGCGATCATTTGGATTCGACGGAGGTGTGGTGTGGAGTGGAAAAAAGGTTTCCGAAAAACCGTATCGCGTCAAGTCGATACACACCATATCGTAGGCGCATGCTATAAGATGATCCGTCTCGGGGAAGCTCGTCCATTTCGATACCGGTGTCGAACCACTCAACCACGGAACAAGTGACTCGTGAACCTTGTCATATTTTTCTTGATTTTCATAGAGACACAAGTATGCTTCTTTATGCGTCTCCAACTCTAGGATAAGTTGATGACGTACAAGTGCACGACCTTCCTCTCCTTTACCGAGTAGAGCCGACACGGCTCGGTAACCGCAATTACCATCCCCTACAACATCGATGATACCGTCGATATGCTTGTGCATAAAAACCGGCATCTCATCAATAAAGGAAATCATACGTGTAGTCGGAGTCGGAGTCGGAACTCGTGGAATCGGTGTCGGAGCCGGTTTGGAAATGCGAGCTCCTTTCAAGACACTTTGTAGAGATTTAGGAGTTGGAGAGTCCAGAAAGATTTGGTCAACGTGCTCATAATATGAAGGAGGCCGAGTTGTCGAGTTGTCATTTGGTGTAGGCTTCAACTTCTTCGGAGCACCCTTTGTCTTAACCGGTTAAGACGGTGGTATCATTACGGTTGTTTCGGGGAAGGCAATCTTCTTCAACTCTTCTTTGATGTGTAGCTTCATATTGTCACCGACCTTCGAAAATCTCGCTTGAATCGCTTCCAATTCGGCCAAAATAGAGATATCCGGTTTATCTTCTTCCTCACAACCATCATCATCAAAACTAAGTCTCATCCAATGAGGGAAAACTTCGTCAATTTGTATTGGCTCACCTAGTTTCAACTTTTTAGCAATGGCACAAGCAAAAGGAAGACTGTAGGTTCTCACAATAGTGCAACGACACTTTGCGCTATCGGAACCTACCGTTTCGGCTCGGTTGGTCTCGTGAAAAATATAGCCCATCCCCGCCCGAGACATGTTGCAGATCAATTGAGAGTAGAGGAAGTTACCTTTAAACCGATGTTCCAAAACCGTAATGCTCCGACCGAAAGTGGTTTGTATCTCATTGTGTTGGTTTTTAATCATTAGATGCACGGAGTCCCAATCTCGACATAAATCCCCCTTGTAACGCCCCGATTTGTTTAATTCTATTTATTTATTCCAATTATGTGAATTTTGTGAAATGTGTGAATTTATTGTATTTTACCTGCTAATTGAGTTAATTGGTGAATTTCTCTTATAGGTAAAATATTTGCAATAAATTATAAATTCTTTTCAACTTTTATTTCCCGAAATATATTTCATCGGTATGGTTATGTTTTATCGCGTTTTGAGAGCGTTCGGGAGATATTTGAGCTGAGGGGTAAAATAGTCATTTTGAGGGATTAGATATTTTAGAAAAATTAGATATTTTTATAAATAGAGATTTGAAAAAAAAAAGTATTTTAAGGTAACTCTAATAATTGATCAATTGGTATTAGAAGACAAAATATCAATTGGAGATATTTAATCCTATTGAATTTATATTATATAATAAGTATTATATATATATATTGGTTAGAAAGAAAATTAGAAAAGAAAGAAGAAAAAACAGAAAGAAAGAAGAGAAGGAAAACGTGGGAAAAGAGAGAAAAAGAGGAAAAAGCTTGGAATCTTCAAAACAACTTCTAGGAATCGATTTAATCGGGTAAGGGTGTGAAATCTTATTATCTCATCAATGTATATCATTATGTATGTGTTTGCTTGGATGTTTTTCTTGTTTTCCATAGCTTGAGTTCTAGGTTGAAAATGGTAGAAATGAATAGAATCGATGTTTTTACGGACGAAAGTCGGAATAGATTGCGTAGTTGTGTCGGGTAATGTTAGGCCGTGATCGAGTACGCTTGTTTTACCGAATTTGGTTGATTTTGTAAGTTTTTGCATTTTTGGAGATTTGAGGATTTAAGATTCGGATTGAAATTGAAAGTCGTAGAATTCACGTTTGATGGTCCCAAATCGTCACTATATGTTTGGTATGAATGAGTATGTGTTTGTTTCGAAAAAAATAATTGAATCGGTCGGATTTTCGGGCAATTTTGCATAAACCCGTAGCTGTTGCAGGCCCAAATTCTGGTTTTTGGAAAAACTTCAAAAATTCATAACTCTTGAACCGTAAGTCGGTTTTGACCCCCGTTCGAAGCGTTGGAAAGCTAACGAGATATTCTTTCTAGGAAAAATGGTTTTGAGGGCTGTACCTGGTTCAATTATAGCAGAAAATTGAAACCGTATCGTTGTGTTGATTTTTACCGTCGTGAATGTGTGCGATTGAGGTGTTATCGTGCAATATGTTTTTGTAATATAACGTATAGCTTGTATGTGTTGTTATACGATGTGTTGTGCGTAGCCTTATGGTGTGAATCCTAGATTGTGGAATTTATTGTGAATTGTGGCCTTTTGGCAAATAAATGCATTGTTTAAATTAAATGTAAATGCATGTGAATTGTGAAAGAGTTCGTTGCCGTTTAGGTGGTAAAGCGATGCTCGTTGCCGTTTGGCGTAATTGATGTGAATGTATATAAATTATATGTGATTGAATGAGATGAATGCATGATTATATTGTGAATATGTATGCATTTCAAGAATGTCTTGAGTCATTTGCATGTGAAGCATAATGATGTGCATTCTTGTGTTGAGGGATTCTAATGAGAACCCGTTGTAACGTCGTGTGCCCGTGTGGGGTGTGAGCGATGGTTATAGACGATCGTGTGCCTTATACAAAGAGGTGTGAGCGATCGGGTCGTGTGCCTTATACAAAGAGGTGTGAGCGATCCATAAACGTCGTGTGCCTTAAAAATAAGAGGTGTGAGCGATCAGATCGGATCGTGTGCCTTAAAAATAAGAGGTGTGAGCGACGGAGAACATCGTAGGCCCGACGGGGAGTTATATTGGTAACGAGCGATGGTTCCAATGAGTTCCTGAGTGAACTTGAGATGATTGAGTCGGTACCGCATTGCATTTGCATAGAGTCGTGAGTCGGTCTCTATGATTTGCATTTATCATCTTTATAATGGTGCATTGATGAATAAACATAAATGTGTATGTTTATGTGGAATGATAAGGATTGTGAAAGTATGCATGATGTATATGCTTGGTTTTGAATATATATATACATTGTGATGTATATGAGTGAGTTGTGATGAATTGTGGTGCGAATGTGGAATATGTGTATTTTTATGCTAAGATATATAATTATATGCATTGTTATTATGATAATATTTCTCACCCTTCTGCTGTTTTATGATGCTCTATGAGGCATTGCAGAGTAGGTATGCTGGTGGTCTTTTTGTGAAGCGCGTCTTCATTCTTTTGGTCGGTCGGCTCTGATATGTAGCACCGGGTAGCTAGGATGGCTATGATTCTTTTGTGATACATTTGTACATGTATCTTGTTGATAAATGTTTATGTATACATGAATTATGTTGGTGGATAATACTTGATGATGTATATATGTATATGTATATCTGTTAGTTGTTATTCAATGTTTAGATTTTCCGCTTTTATTCTAAATATTGAGATGTGGGTGTAAGGACTAAGTTCCTCTGTTGCAAAGTTACCCCACTGTTGCATATCAATTGTTGAGCAGGTGTTGAATGTTTTAATTTCATGTATAATGTGACATACCTCTTTTATACTATGTTTATAATTATACTCTCACGAAATTTTTAATATGTGCCTAAATGATTAAATGTGATTATTTGGGGGTATAGAAAGGGGGGTGTTACACCCCTTGCTATTCCCCAACCAATTCTTCAAAGTGGCATGCGCCGACTCAACTCTATTGGTGGTAGTGTTTCCAAGATGCCGTATGTTATCAGTCCATGCACAAACAATCTTTTCTTTCACTTGATCAAGAATGGTGGATTCAACATATTTCAACAAAGCGGAGTACCTTTCGCACACTTTCCAAAATTTCATAACCGAATCGGCATATAATTCCGTTGTGGAAGAATTTAGAATATGAGTCCATGCATCCATTATTTTCTCTACAATGACACCCGACTTGACCACTTTTCCGTCTTCCGACTCCACTTGTTTCGCACCCACCGCGGTCTTAACCCGACTTCGCACATTCCTTGTTATGTGAAATTGACAAAGTAGTGCATTGGAAGAAGGAAAGACCTTTGCAACCGCATTCATCAAGGCGTTGTCGCGGTCCGTAACAATTGCTTTTGGCATTTGAACCTGTTTCTTCAAAAGTGACCGACACGTCTCCAACGCCCACGTAAAATTGTCCTCTTTCTCACACTCCAAAAAGGCAAAGCCGACGGCATATGTCTTATCCGTAGACGTAACGTCAACCATCTCAAACAATGGAAGACGATACTTGTTTGTCTTGTAGGTGCTATCGAGAATGAGCACTGTCGAGAACGTGTTGAACAACTTGATAGAATCCGGATAAGTCCAAAAAATATCTCGGACCGTAATTCCATCATCGCGATATCAGTACCGAGACACGTAATCGTTGTCCTCCAACACTTTCAACAGTTGTTGCATCTCACTCCTATCTCTCCTAATTGTCTTGTTCGTTTGATACCGAATGTTATACACTTGCTTTATGTTTTCAATATTTTCGGGTTTTTTCCGTTTCAACGTCGCAAGTATATTTTTCGGTTGGACAAGGTTCAAGGTCATGTCGGCTATACATGTCTTCTCTTCTGCCTTGAGCCGACATACACTTGGATGACCTTGAAATTTTGAGCACATTTCGTGGTTATGTATACCACAACGAACGGTAAATCTCCATTTCTTGGAAGCTAACATGTAACCACCAATCTTAAAAGGGCACGCACATCTTCTAGTACCAGTCTCGTCTTTCTTTAACTTTCGTAGAGGTGCTTGATATTTGCCGTTTCTTTCGCAATCCAAAATTACAAAAGCTTTTCTTCTATCCGACCCATTATCTGATCTCCCGATATTTACACCGAAGCCAAGCTCAATAGTCATCCTACGAATGTATGCGATCATGCTTTCACGATCATCAAAGTCTTGTTTGTTGTTAAAGTCACCGCCGACATCAACCGACTTTACGAGCATGCCTTCATCTTTCGGGAAAATCGGCGCAAACTAATTCTTTTGACATGTTATCGGGGTGCACCATATCTATTTATAAACAAGAATAGAACAATTAATATGTATAAATAAAATATATTCGAAATTGCTGAAAATTTAAATTAATTAGGTTCAGGCATTTTCCCGGATGTGCACATCCGGAAATGTTCATGCTCAATTCGTTCCGGATGTGCAGATCCGGAAATAGCGTAACTAGTTTTTTCAAAAATGTAGATTGATAATGTGAGCAATGTAGTAGACGAAGTTGAATATTTACCTGAAATTCAGTCTTTTCTTCCTCCCTCTGATTTGTTGCACCAAAAACTTGAACTTTTTGAGTGAGAAATGAGATTGATGAAGTAGGGTTTTTTTAGTTGATGAGAGTGAGTGTAGTAGAAGAAATGTTGAGAATGAGAATGGGGGAGTGATCATGCAGCTTCAAATATATCAGTCATGCTTCCGGATATACAGATCCGAAGGCCTACCGGATATGTACATCCGGAACAATTTTTTTCTATAAGGTTACGGTGCGTCCGGATGTGCACATCTGAAATTAAGAGGCAAAAAAAAAAGTTCACGTGATACTTAAAAAATTTGGATGGTGTATTAAGAAATCCTCCAAATTTTTGTCCTTGAATTTATTTTCTAGTATTTGGATAATTTGCCCAAAGGTTTTGAAATTAAGTAAGATGACAACGTCGAGTGCATCATACTTAATGAAAAAAATTCAAGCAACCATTTCACATGTCCAAAAGTTATCATCTAGAAGAAGTTTAAAAAGTTCCAAAAGAGTATCTTTCCAACAACTTCCTCAATGCAAAAAAAAAATCATAAATCAATAAATTGATACAAATGTACATTACTTATAATTTAAAAGACTTTCTTAATACACCATCCAAGTTTCTTATGCATTATGTGAAATTTCATTTTTGCCTCCAGATTCCGGATTTGCACATCCGGACGCACCAAATATTTAAAAAACGCTGATATGTTTCGGATGTGCACATCCGAAATCTGGGGGCAAATCATATTAGCGTTTATTGAAAAAATCATATTAAGTTTAATTATGTTGGATTTTAATTATATTGGATTTAATTATATTTAGAAGTAAATGATTTTATGGAATTCTTTTGATTTTTTCTGGATTTGCAAATCAGAAATTCTTCCTGATGTGCACATCCGGAACATATCAGCGTTTTTTAAAAATTTGGTGCGTCCGGATGTACAAATCCGGAATCTGGGAACAAAAATGAAATTTTACATGGTGCATAAGAAACTTGGGTGGTGTATTAAGAAAATCCCTAATTTAAAACGATTATGAGAATATCAAAATAAAATATCAAAATGTAGTTTGATTGTGTTATCAAACGCAATAGTTGAATAAGAAAAGAATTTGTCAGAGAATTTAAAAGAAAAAACAAAAAACCGAGCAGGGAGAGGGTTTAATTCAATTATAAAAATTTACGATCCGAAAAATTATAAAAATTGACTATGTTACTTTGTGTCGGGAAGTTATCTTCTAATCTTTTGAGCATCTTACACTTTTTCATGTACTAAAAGATCAAACCCAATTGATTGATTAAGATGCATTCGAAAGATCCCCGACGTAACAAAGAGGCATTTTATAAATTTCATAGAATTTGAGAGAAAATATAGGGTGTAATGAGCACACAAATAATTGTGGAGAAACGAACATAACATGTATCTTTAAAATCAATCAATCATAATTTTTTTATTAATTAAAAAATATAAATAATTTGTTTCTCTCTTTTGTCTAATAACCACCACTCCATGATTCCAATTAAAAACAAAATTAAATTTATAATAAATTTAATTTTTTCTCTCTTTTTATTGGTTGTTTCTAATAATATAATTATAGGTGTGTTCTTATGCAAGTATTTCTCTAATGAACAACCCTTAATTCTTTTTTCCCTCAACAAGAAAAAAAAAAGACTTGATTCGGAATAATTACATGCACTAAACAGTCGGAATACATTTCTCAGTTGCATTGCATCCATAGCGAAGTACTTAGTACATTGTAAAAAGGTAAATAGTACATTGCACAAAAGTATCCACCTATAAGTTCCGAAATGAAGGTGAAGCAGAGCAAATGGATCGCAACACCTCATATTCCATTAAGAGTGACAACAACTCTTCGTGAGGTAGGATGATCCCGGTGCTCACAAAGCCATATACCCTGAAACATAAACCGAAGAATAAATAGTAGTGTAATATTAATAATTCTGATGTTACATTTATCCAACATGAGTAATTTTTTTCCATAAAAATGAGACATAATCATGTGCAAGTGAATGTAGGGCGAACATTTGCAAGGAGTAACCAAAGAATTATCCATCTCAACCAACTCTTAATCACACATAATCATGTACTAGTGAATGTAGTGCAAATATAATGTGTTGTGTATTATCATTATCAACTTTAACGATGAAAATAAAATTTTGCGTTTAATTTTTCTTTAAAACCTTCGGAACACAATATTTTAGTAGCAAATTGAATTGAACTGCTGCCATTACCCACATCATGGTCAAGCAATGCCTAAGAAAATCAGTTTTCGATCGGCTCTTCTAGTATACACAGATCACCAGTGTCATGTTTTGTCAGTAACACACAGTCCTAATATCAAACCTGGTCCTTGTGGTTTTCTACATATAAATATTATTTGAGAATTTCAAGTGTCTGTGTAATTAGAGAATTTATTACTTCCTTGTCAATATGTGTGAAATGTAAAGGTGGTTGAGAAGCATCACATGGATAGTGTAGAAACAGCCAATGCTGACCTGTAATGTCGTACTGTTCTTTATTTCGTTTTTTGGTGTGAAATAACAGAAGGTTTTTCAAAACCATAATTTTAATTAAACTATTAAATAGTGTATTCTATCCCAATGATTAATTGATTATGAAATATATCAACTAATCACTAAGAATATGGCATCAATGAGAAATTACTGCAGACAATAACTTTTGAAACACAACCCACAATAAAAACATATATTCAATTCCTTGAATGTACATGTGAAATGAATAACATACATGTAGCCGTTAATTTTTCATTCTGAATCGTGATTTTTATAAGAACTTGGGCAGCAAATGAAATAATTAATAATTCATATGTGAGGAATAGTCATAGTAAACCTTTATTAGTCTGTCAAAGGAGGAAAAATATGGATAATTAAGTATTATGTTAGTTAACCTTATCAGTTAGTTAGTTAGTTACTGTTGTTTCTGTCAGGGATAATAAGGATAATTAGGAATTATGTTAGTTATCCTTATCAGTTAGTTAGTTATATTTGTTGCTGTAATTTTGTCAGTTAGGATGTTAGTTAATTTTTATTTTTTCTGTTTGAAGATCCTTCAGTTTTAAGTGCAGGGAAGTCATTATATAAGACTAAGACTACCATCTATATGTTTAAGGACATCTTTGAATTTTTTAGCTTTGACTGGAAAGCTTTCAATGTATGGGGGGAGTATCTTCCTTGTGTATTTTTCCTATTTCAAATCAATAAAAATATAGGGACGAACAATTTCCTATCTTCCTATGTTCTTTTTCAATAGTATCGTAACAATTGGTCCAAACTACTGGAACCTCAAAAGCCATATGTGAGCAGCTTAGTGCCATGAAAATTCGTATGAATGCCATAGAAAAATGGGCTAGCAAAAAAGACAATCTGATGCAATATTTAAAGACAGGCGTGAAACAATTGAAGGACAGGATAACCGAGATGAAGACCGAGAGTCCCAGGATAGCAGATATGCACTGTGTCGCGGAGTTTTTACTGGAATTCAAGAAACAACCAAGATTGAGCTCAGAAGTGGAAGAATCTATCAAAAATGGCAAACCCACAAAAGAGTTCTCAGGAAAAGAAGATTCAGATGAAGAAAACAGAACAGAGAAATTCTTAGCAATACAGAAGCTCACACAGAAAGATAGACTCCAACCCGCGCATATCAGTATGGTAGACAACGCCATCAACTGGCTCCAGTTTTGGCAAGACAAGGTCGAGAGAGCAACAGGGGAGCAATATTCGGAGGCGTTGATGTGAAGATTTGGGGGAGAATGTCGAGGGACGGTGTACGAGCGCTAAGCCGTCATTAAATAACATGGCAATGTAGACAATTACATCCATGAGTTTTAGATCCTAATTGCGCAAGCCAAAACAATAGCAGAAGAGCAATTAGTAGGGTACTTTATGGCTAGACTTCGCAAGAGCATATGCAATCTTATTCAAACTCACAATCCCAGAGACCTGATTCAAACCATCAGCATGAAGATTGTGTGTGACGTAGAAGAAGCGTTCAAGGAACCCAGATTCAGCAGCGGTTTCAATAATCGCAACGGCAAGTCTAGTTATTGCTACCCAAGAACAGGGGAAACTGTCCCTGGGTCAACCCAACCGAGAAACCCATAGATTCTCCAAATGCGAACAACTCGAGTCATGGAGAACCTGGATCAGGACAAACTGCTGCAAAACCGGTGGTATCACTGATATCCGGAACAGGGGAGTAAAAAAATTGCCCTGATTGGAACACCTCAAACGCCTCGAAGAACACGAGTGCTTTCGTTGTAGCCAACCATTTGGTCCTGGACATCGTTGTCCAGAAAAGAACTTGAGGGCCATCTTGGTCTAATAATTCCAGAGTTTAGCATGTCACTAATTAACAGAAGGGGCTTGTATCCACCCTGTTTTCCATGTGTCTCAACTGAAGTTGGCCGTGGGAAATAACCTTGTGGAGTCTGAACTTCCCGCAGAACTTCAGGACCACTTACCAGTTACCAGTCCAAGAGCTAGGATCTCAGGTTATAGAACAGCAGGAGTAAACCATTCAACAAGTTTTAATTTAATGGTATAAAAAACAACATACAAGGCTACATGGGAAGATGTAACTACAATCCAACAATTCCTACCTTCAACCTTCTATAGGTAAATCATTACAGAAGTAAATCTGGTTACCTGCCAAGTTCCCATGTTAAGTTTTCCATTTGTAATCGGTATCCTGAAAATAAAAGACATTGGTAGATGATAAGATAATGATCATTTTTCAGCATAATGAATCAAACTGAAATCTGAAGTATTTCTTACGTGAGTGCACAACCAAACATTGATGATTTAATATGAGCCGGCATGTCATCATGGCCTACAAAAGTTCAATTAAAAGAAACTTGTTGCTTGAATAGGTAGAAAATACAACAAATTGGGGGAAAACATGTAAATTGTATGTGGAAAAACTAGCAGCAGCATTATTAATTTACTATGTAATAAATAATAACCAAGGTTGTCTAGCTCGAGAGTCTAAGTAAACTTGTGAAATCTTCCTAGACTCAACTTTTAAATTTGTAATTACATGTTTAAAACAAAAAACAATGCTTAAAACACCTATCATTCATAGTATACAAACACAAATTTAACACCACATGCATAATAAGTATTAAGTATTCAACATTCTAAAGCAAACCCCAAGAACAAAATTTAAATGCTTAGCAAGGAACTAATAAATTAAATTGAGATGGGTCCATAGACCAGACCAGGACCAAATCAAACCAGACATAACGTGGCAATTGAAAATTAATGGACAAGTTCAAAAAATCACATGGTTCAAATTTAAGAGAGTGAAGGATGGTTGGACTGGGTTCCCTCATTGGTGCTGGATTTTGAACTAATAACCTCGTTGGCCAGTTGCACTATCAGAACGAATTGTCACAACTATGATACCATGTTGCTTCCCAATATTCTGTGCCGAAGCTAATACGTCGGATCGGCTCTCAAAAATCTGTCGTTCAAAAACATAACAACTTATACTAACACAAAACATGAAATCAAACGAAATAATATTAAATTTTACGCATCTACGTATAACACATACTTTGTCTGTGGTGAAGAACTGAGTGTAATCGCTACACGAGTCGGTAGAAGACCCTGACGGTTCCGGAGCGCAAATGGCAAGCATTTTTTAAGAAACTGATCTGTTACCGGAAATTTCGTGTAAAGCTGGAATTCCTGGTATACCGGACATTTGAATTTCCCGGTAATTTAGAATCCCCGGTATGCGTGTGCAAATGCACACCGGTAATATTTAAATTACCGGTAATTATTACCGGTAATTTAAGAATTCCCGGTAAGGAGTACCGGTAAATTTAGATTATTACTACCGGTAATTTCGTTTTCAGGAAATTCAGATCAGAGATTACCGGGAATTTTGAATTGCATTACCTGAAATTTTGTTTTTTTTGGTCTGAAAAAGTGATTTTTTTTTGTTAAAAAAGTCATTTTTTATATAAATAATAACAAGAGTGATATGAGAATATTGAAAAAATGGAGGGTGTCAGGTACGATTAGGGGGTGTCAGGTAGATTCATCGTGCATTTGCTCCCGCACATAAAAGATATCTCATAGGCCCATTAAACATGTAAATTCTTCCACTATTTGCAGACAATATTGTTTCTCACATGAGAAATATTTAATTATGGTTAATCATATTCGTATTGTATTTAAACATATCATTTACAGTATCATATTAGGTAACTAGAGTATATCACAAAAACAATTTTGTGTAATTTGTTTGATATTTTTGGTATGTTTAATATGTTTTCTCCTATATGTTTGATATGTTTGATATTATTGAGAGAGAGAAAAACAAGTAGGATATTTATTTGTTGTTATTGCATTGAAACAATCAACAATAATAAATCCTTATTTTAGGAAAATCTTATGAGATTGTATAATCTTCGTTGGGACAATGAACATGTCTACCACTAAGAGTGCTTTTACTTGAGATAACAGCATGATTATTGTGCTACCTCAATTATTGTCTTTTATTGAAGCTGCCCCATTTGTTCCTATGAACTTTGCCTTAAATGTTGCCAAGAAGCTTGTGATGGAAGGATTACTCCCCGTGTTGGAGCCAATGGTCACGTGGCATGCATTGTGTGATACCATGGATTCAGTTCCAAATTCAAAAATGTAGGTTCAATTTATATATATATATATATATATATATATATATATATATATATATATATATATATATATATATATATATATGAGGATTTCTTAATGCATCACACTCTATGTATTACTAGAATACCACTTGAAAATACGAAGATATTTTCAGCTTTTAGACATTCATCTCCGAATGCATTCTGAATAAATAGAATTTTGATTTAACGTAAAACATTCCGGAAATAAATCTTCATAAATATGCCAGAGATGCATTTCAGGACGATATTGATTCTAAAACGCATCAGAACTTTCTCCTTTTTCATTTCTAAAAAAACACTAAAAAACTTCTCTAACTCTCTCAACTCACATTCTTTCAAAATCAATCAACCAAGTTCAAAACTTCTTCCATCAATATCAAGTACATCAAAGACATCATTCAACACTGAAGTAAATTCTCAATTTGTAAGTTTTTTATTTTTTGAAAACTTTTGAATTTTTGTATAAATCATTAGAAATTGATAATTTTGATAAGAAATAAATAGAAATTGTATGAATGATAGTTTATGTAAAACTTGTTTGATGGTTTAAAATAACAATCAGAGCATTATTTTTTGGGTTTGGTGGTCTGAATTACTGCTATTGACGGACCTGAAAGTTGTAGGAAATTCCGGAGATGCATCTCCTGATTTTTTCAACGTTTTGATTCCCAGGAACCGAAGATGTATCTCCGTAATCTATCTGTCTGGTTTACTTACAGACATTATGGTTGATAGAGACGACAGACTGAGGTACAGGAGAACATGCATCAGTTCGGAGAGAAAAGAGTCGGGTTTCAGAGGTTCCTGTTCACTCTAACTCGGTTCATGCGGATGCATAGACTTCTGGGGCTCATGCTTCTTCATCTTCTTCTTCTTGTAGGAGACGAGTGTCACCTACTGACGCATCACTACCTACATCCTCCCGTAGGTGACAGGTTTCACCTATTTAGGCGCTAGAGATACCCGAGTCACCGGTGGTACCTGAGGCATCAGTGCCACCCCAGGCACCGAAGGTACCTCATGCTAATGAGCCAGTGCCAACTTTGGTTGATGAGGCTGTTGAGTCGGTGCCACCTCAGACATTTGGAGGAGGCCCTGTAGAGTTATCATTGTTGCCTCTGTACTCGAACCATACTGCCAAACATATCTGAGACGGAGAGGTAAAATTAGTTGGATTCATTATGAGAAGTTAACTCCTTTGTGATATTATGACAGATAGTTTGATGATTCTCCCCCTACCTATTAAGGCTGAAACAACACGATATTCAAAGTTATCATCATCGAAAACATCTATAATTTTGTCAGTGTATTTGTGCATAAAAACATACATCTTCTTAATGTATTTTATTTTTGGTTAAAATAAAATATTGTTTGCACTATGAAAGAGGAGAATTCAGATAAAGTGAGTCAACATGCTCTAAGAATAATGGTGATCACTTAGTAGAGTTATCACTAAGAGTTGATTTGATCTTCTTTGGAGCACCCTTAATTTTTACTAATTCCACATATGGTTTCATATCAGTATTTTCTAGCTAGGGTATTTTATGCATCTGCTCCGTGATGTGCATCTTCATATTATAATCATCTTGCGAAAATCTTTCTTGAATAATTTGTCTTACTGTTGTAATAGAAATGCGTGATTTACCATCCTTGATCACATTAGGGGTGTTTGTGGTGCAGTTTGAGGGGTTTTGACGCTAAAAGTCATCTGAACCGCAAGGAAAAAAATGTGCAGTTCAGTTTGGTTCAGTTGGTTTTTAGAAGAAAAATCGAATCAAACCAAACCTAACCACTGCATTTTGGATTAGTTCGGTTTTTTATAAAAGAAAAATTAATGAGGTATACATACACATATAGAGGTTAACATAATTTTATGTTCAATCATTCATATATTACCATAAAATAAGTTTATAATTGTCAAAAATAAATTTATAATTTGATGCATAAATATGAATTGTATCTTACAATTTTATCCTATATCTAAAGAATAATATACATAAAATTGCATTCTAAAATAAATTTGAAGCAATACATTGTATAATTATAAGTAAGTGCGTGCATGAGACTATGTTAGCATGATAATACTATGATTTCTTTTTTATTATCAATATTTAAACTTTTTCTTTTAATCTTATCATTATAAACATCAACAAATTAAAAATTATATATATATATATATATATATATATATATATATATATATATATATATATATATATCAATTTTATTTCAAATAAAAATAGTATTTATAAATAAATAACATTTATATTTTATTGATATGTTAATTAAAATAAGGCAAAATATCTTTTTTTTTTTTTTTAAGTTTCAAAGTAGTCCTTTAATTGTTCAAAAACTGTCTCCTTTCTATCCAATTTTTTGAATTGTTGAACCTAGAATTCAAACACAAATTCACTTGGTTGTTACAAAACATATCAAACAACTACACTACTTCACACTTAATTATATATCTTACACAATAATTTAGTTGTATTGTCTAAAATCTTTCTCTCAGTGCACTATTTCCATCGTAGCAAACATATCAGCACATTCTTTTATAAAGGCACTATTCATATCAACACATTCTTTTATAAAGGCACTAGACTATTCTTTTATAAAAAAGTTTTTTTGGACGCACAAGGGCAAAAATTAGTTTAATAAATAGATGTTGATTTTAGCTATGTAAAAAAACTTTGCAAGTAGAGAAAGTTAGTTATGATTACATTCTTTTTCTCTTCAACTATTCTTCATCTTCTTATGCATACAAATATATCACGGTCTGAAGTGGATTATAGTATGGTGCTATTTTGAAGCAGACGAGCTCATGTTTTGAAAATGGAAGTTTTGAAATGACCCTGTTGAACATTGGACAAACTCATTCCAGTTACATTCTCGTATTTGTTTCCTAAAAAAAATTGGTAAACCAATTTTTGAAAAGAATTAGCAAATCATATACTGGAATGGAGGAGGTAAATTCATATACACCAAAGTGCAACGCCCTTTAAAAAATATGATAAAAACTTTCACTCCAACGGCTTTGCTAGTCCAAGTTTGTAGTCTTATCTTCTTACCAATGTACAACTCCCCAAACAAGAAATTTAAAAGGATTTGCTAATTAATACATGTATTTTTCTTGTTCTCTAATACATATTATGTTTATGGAGATAAACATTTTAAAAATTAATACAATTGTGAAAAACTAAAAAGTTATAATTGAGATTAGTAAATTTTTTTGCTAGGAGTACATATTATTTCAATCCAATTAATATTATTTATACATGATGCTGCATTTATTTATGTGTATTTATTTTCTAATTCTTATTACTTACTTACATGATGCTGCATTTATACATGATGCTGCAATAGTAGCAAATAATGAAAAGAAACTAACGGTAGCGGCAAATGACAGATCTGCCCACTTCTGGCGAGACAGCGTTCTCGTATGGAAGCTTTGTGGCGTTTAGAGGTTGTTTGTGGGCAGTGGATGGTTGTTCTGTTCGTGATGCTTGGCTGGTTGACGTGGTTCGCCGAAATCTCGCGCGCAGTGGCTATGGCGGTCATAATCGTGGAGCTTGGAGTTGCAACATGTCGGAAGCAGCTCAGTTTTGGTTTTGCTTTCTTGTTTATGAGTTCCTCACTGATTATGCTTCTTCTTCTTTTGATTTTGATTCTTGTTATGTTGTGTTTGTTGATGGATTTTGTGTGTGACTTTGTGGAGTTTTCAAGTTGTTGTGTATGGAGTGGGTGTGAATGGTTTATGTAGGAAAAGTGGCTTAGTTGTATAAGAATGGGAAGTAGCAGGGAGTTGAAGGGAGTATGTTAAATGGAAGATGGAAAATAATATTATTGTTGGTTTTACTCTGAGATGAAAGTTATGATATTTGTTTTGTTATATGATGTTGGTTTTAGATGGGTGTGAAATAGTGCAGTGAGAGAAAGATTTTAGTCTGAAGTGGTGCAGTGGTTTGATATGTTTTGTAGCAACCAAGTGAATTTGTGTTCAAATTCTAGGTTCAACAATTTTTTTTAGGATTTTTCTCGAAATTTAATGACCTTAAAGATGAATGTAAGCCAAGGCACATGCCACGCGTATAACCAAGTGCCACGTCAGATGCCACCAAAGCGAAAGTTGACGTCGTTTCAAAAAATTGGACGGAAAAGACTAATGTGAACATTTTTGAACAATTAAATGATCACTTTGAAACTTTTTAAAAATAAAGGACCAGAATAGACCCCGAGATAAATTTAAAATATCAAAAAAAGTATTTTGCCTTAAAATAAATATCATACAAAGAATATGATAAAATATATACATAGTACTTGTTGATATCTCTAGAGAATTAAAAAATATATAATGGCGTGTAAGATTTTATAACATAATGCAGTTTGTATTGTGGTTTGGTTCGGTTTGTAAAATAGAAATCGCAAACCGAACCGAACTGCAGGGTTTGTTAGAAAATGACATAAACACATCTGAATCAAATGCAATTTTTTATAATTTCAATTTGGTTTTGATTCAGTTAACGGTTTTCTATTGGACAATTTTGTTTTGAACATCCCTAAATCATGCCATCATCATTAAACTGAATCATTTATAAATGTGTTTACCTATAAATGTGTTTACCTCATTCGTAGGTGTAGGTATATCGAACTTCATATTCTTTGCTATTATACAAAACACATGGAAAATCATATATTTTTCTAAGTGCACGATCCCACTAAAAACTATCTGTATCAATTTTTTCTATCCGCACAACTACGTAATAAACAAAATTCAATCATGCACAAGATATATTACTAATCAATTATGCATACAAATTTTTGTCCGTGAATTTGTTTTCTAATACTTGAATACTTTGACCAAAGGTTTATAACCATTGAAAATGAACAGAACTCAATCAACCATTTCGCATATCCAAAAGTTGTCATCTACAAGAAGGAAAGAATTTGTCAAAATACACTGTTATCAAAGGCAATAGTTGAATAAAGAAAGAATTTGTCAGAGAATTAAAAAAAAAAAAAAAAAAAAAAAAAAAAAGAACAATGAGAGGGTTTAAGCAGCTGGTCAATTATAAAAAGTTACCATCTGAAAAATAACACATGGACTATGTTACTTTGTGTCGGGAAGTTATCTTCCAATCTTTTAAGCATCTTTCACTTTTTCATTTACTAAAAAAATCAAACTCAATTGATTGATTAAGGTGCGATCGAAAGATCCCCGACGTAACAAAGAGGCATTTTATAATTTCCATAGAATTTGAGAAAAAAAAAATAGGGTGTAATGAGCAACCCTTACACTTGATTCGGAATAATTACATGCACTAAATAGTCGGAATACATCTCTCAGTTGCATTGAATCCATAGCAAAGTACTTAGGTACATTGTAAAAAGGTAAATAGTACATTACACAAAAGTATCCACCTATAAGTTCCGAAATGAAGGTGAAGCAGAGCAAATGGATCGCAACACCTCATATTCCATTAAGAGTGACAACAACTCTTCGTGAGGTAGGATGATCCCGGTGCTCACAAAGCCATATACCCTGAAGCATAAACCGAAGAATAAATAGTAGTGTAATATTAATGAGTTATGCTCTCTTTGCACTATTTTTCATACATGTATCTTACACCATAAATATTAACAAATGAAAATAGTATTGCACATAAATCAAGGCATGGAAAATTATTTTAAAAGTAGAACTTATGCATTATATGTATAGATATACGGTGTTGATGTACAATAAAAGTGTAAATTTATCATTTCTCTATTAATAATTCTGCTGTTACATTCCAACATGAGTCATTTTTTCCCTTAAAAATATGAGACATAATCATGTGCAAGTGAATGTAGGGCGAACATTTGCAAGGAGTAACCAAAGAATTATCCATCTCAACCAACTCTTAATCACACATAACCCATGTAGTAGCAAATTAAATTGAACTGCTGCCATTACCCACATCATGGACAAGCAATGCCTAAGAAAATCAGTTTTCAATCGGCTCTTCTAGTATACAGATCACCAATGTCATGTTTTGTCAGTAACACTCAGTCCTAATATTAAACCTGGTCCTTGTGGTTTTCTACAGATAAATGTTATTTGAGAATTTCAAGTGTCTTTGTAGTTAGAGAATTTATTACTTCCTTGTCAATATGTGTTCAATGTAAGTGGTTGAGAAACATCACATGGATAGTGTAGAAACAGCCAATGTTGACCTGTAATGTCGTAGTGTTCCTTATTTCATTTTTTTGGGTAGAAATAACAGGAGGTTTTTCAAAATCATAATTTTAATTAAACTATTAAACAGTGTATTCTATCCCAATGATTAATTGATTATGAAATATATCAACCAATCACTAAAAATATGGCATCAATGAGAAACTACCGCAGACAATAACTTTTGAAACACAATCCACAATAAAAACATATATTCAATTCCTTGAATGTACATGTGAAATGAATAAGATACATGTAGCCGTTAATTTTTCATTCTGAGTCATGATTTTTATAAGAACTTGGCCAGCAAATGAAATGAATAATAATTCACATGTGAGGAATAGTCATAGTAAACCTCTATTAATCTGTCAAAGGAGGAAAAATAGGGATAATTAAGTAACATGTTAGTTAACCTTAGTTAATTACTGTTGTTTAATAAGGATAATTAGGAATTATGTTAGTTAACCTTTTCAGTTAGTTAGTTACTGTTGTTGTTTCTGTCAGGATAATAAGGATAATTAGGAATTATGTTAGTTATCTGTTGCAGTGAGAATCGGATATCAAACTATTGAATTAACTTGAATCACAAATCATTGAAGTTCACCACCGAACTTTAATTTATCCAAAGGAAAGGAAAAGGATCGAAAGAAAACCCTAAGTGCGCAATGTAATAACAAAGCTAAGAGATCTAAGGTTCAGGGGTTGGTTATACTAAGAAAAGATACTAGCACCCTAAGTATCAGTAGTACTCTACAGGAACCTCTTATTTGTATTTGTGTTATTTTTGCTTACTTGTATATTTGTATTGCTTGGGTTTTTCTGCGTGCAGGGTTGTGACCTTTTGTGTGGTGAGATAAGTCCTAACCCGGACTTGAGTGTACATAAATAAGATAGGATTGTTGTATAATCAATAGTTAACTGTTGGGAGTAGTCCTAACATGATATAACCACGCTCAGTGGAGGCCCCTTTAGAATTACTGATATCGTACGAGTAGTCGTATTGGCATTACTTTTTCAGACCTGGGAGTCCGTGAAGCTGAGGACCTTAGTATCCTTTCACCCCCTCTAAGTCTTTTTAGGACGCAGTGATTATCCAAGTGTATACCTGTGATGGTTGTCATGCGATACTACACTCACACGAGTTTATCTTGAGAATATTATTAGCCCGCATGAGTATTCGTGCAAGCCGATAATATCCGAAAGATATATCGATGACTCTGAGAACTTTGTAGAACCCGTTGTACAGGTACAAATAAACTCATAGTACATATCCTTATAGGAGGGTTAAACCTTAACTCCATGCTCATTGTTGACCCTTAAACCTGTGATTTTGTTGGTGCATTGCATCTATCCATAGATGAAAACTTTTTTTGATTTTAAGGAACCCAGTTGTCTTTTCCTTTGCAAAAATCAATAGATATCATGAATTTTGGGAAGAGAAACACCAAGAAGTACAACTTCAAGAAACTTGATCTAATAGAGTTGAGAAAGCTAGGGGCTTTGGTTTCCTGTTCTGAGGATTTCAGAAAGCGCTATGGGAGACTGTTGGGTATTATCAAGACCAAGATGGAAGAGGGAGTTCTTGACGCACTTGTGCAATTCTATGACCCACTTTATCACTGCTTTACATTCCCCGATTATCAACTTGTCCCTACTTTGGAAGAGTATTCATATTGGGTTAGTATGCCAGTGTTGGATAAGAAGCCTTTCAGTGGTTTGGAGAAGATTCCATCACCTAAGGACATTGCAGATGTCATTCACTTAGAAGCATTCGAGGTAAAAGCCAACCTTACTACCAAAGGAGGAATCAAGGGTTTGCCTTCCAAATTCTTGATAGAGAAAGCCTTTTTCTTAGCCAAGGCAAACAGTATGGACGCCTTCGAAGCTATCCCCGCACTACTCATTTATGGGTTGGTTGACGAGTTTGTTGATGTTAATGCTATCCGGATCTTTCTGAGTAGAGATCATTATATAAGACTAAGACTACCCTTTATATCTTTAAGGACATCTTTGAATTTTTTAGCTTTGACTGGAAAAGTTTCAATGTAGGGGAGAGTATCTTCCTTGCGTATTCTTCCTATTTCAAATCAATAACAATATAGGGATGAACAATTTCCTATCTTCCTAGGTCCTTTTTTAATAGTAGTAACAATTAGTCCAAACTGCTGGAACCTCAACAGCCATATGTGAGCAGATGAGTGCCATGAAAACTCGTATGAATGCCATAGAAAAATGGGCTAGCAAAAAGGACATTCCGATGCAATATTTAAAGAAGGATGTGAAACAATTTAAGGACAGGATGACCGAGATGAAGACCGAGAGTCCCAAGATATGCACTGTGTCGCGGAGTTATTACTGGAATTCATGAAACAGCCAAGATTGAACTCAGAAGTGGAAGAATCTATCATAAATGGCAAACCCGCAAAAAAGTTCTCAGGAAAAGAAGTTTCAGATGAAGAAAACAGAACCGAGAAATTCTTGGCAATACAGAAGGTCACACAGAAAGATAGACTCCAACCCGCGCATATCAGTATGGTAGACAACGCCATCTACTGGCTCCAGTTTTGGCAAGACAAGGTCAAGAGAGCAACAGGGGAGCAATATTTGGAGGCGTTGATGTGAAAATTTGGGAGAGAATGTCGAGGGACGGTGTACGAGCGCTTAGCCGTCATTAAATAACACGGCAATGTAGACACTTACATCCATGAGTTTTAGATCCTAATTGCGCAAGTCAAAACAATAGCAGGAGAGCAATTAGTAGAGTACTTTATGGCTATTGGCTAGACTTCACAAGAACATATGCAATCTTATTCAACCTCACAATCCCAGAGACCTGATTCACACCATCACCGTGAAGATTGCGCGTGACGTAGAAGAAGCGTTCAAGGAACCCAGATTCAGCGGCAGTTTCAATAATCGCAACGGCAATCTAGTTATCGCTACCCAAGAACAGGGGAAACTGTCCCTGGGTCAACCTGACCGAGAAACCCATATATTCTCCAAATGCGAACTACTGGAGTCATGGAGAACCTGGATCCGGACAAACTGCTGCAAAACTGGCAGTATCACTGGTAGTCGGAACAGGGGAGTAAAAAAATTGCCCTGCTTGGAACACCTCAAACGCCTCGAAGAACACGAGTGTTTTCATTGTAGCCAACCATTTGGTCCTGGATATCGTTGTCCAGAAAAGAACTAGAGGGCCATCTTGGTCTAATAATTCCAGAGTTTAGCATGTCACTAATTAACAGAAGGGGCTTGTATCCACCCTGTTTTCCATGTGTCTCAACTGAAGTTGGCCGTGGGAAATAACCTTGTGGAGTCTGAACTTCCCAAAGAACTTCAGGACCACTTACCAGTTACCAGTCCAAGATCTAGGATCTCAGGTTATAGAACAGCTGGGGCAAACCATTCAACAAGTTTTAATTTAATGGTATAAAAAAACAACATACAAGGCAACATGGGAAGATGTAACCACAATCCAACAATTCCTACTTTCAACCTTGAGGACAAGGTTGGTCTTCGAAGGGGTGGTACTGTTAAGAATACTGTTGTTGCTGTTAGGATGATAGTTAATTTGTTGTTTTTTCTGTTTGAAGATCCTTAGGCTTTATGTGCAGGGAAGTCATTATATAAGACTGCCTTTCTATCTTTAGATGTATCTTTGAATATTTTTAGCTTTGACTGGAAAATTTTCAGTTCAAGGGGAGTATCTTCCTGTTTATTTTTCCTATTTAAAATCAATAAAACTATAGAGATGGACAACTCCCTTTCCTCCTGTGTTCTTTTCAATAGAACCGTAACAGTATGCTCATGAATTTAAAAATTAAAAAAAATAAAAATAAAAATAAAAAGAGTCAACATACTCAAATTGAATAATAAATCCGGGTTTCAAAGAATCTTTTCAGTGTATTGACCAAGAACGTCTATAGGTGAATCATTACAAAAGTAAATCTGGTTACCTGCCAAGTTCCCATGTTAAGTTTTCCATTTGTAATCGGTATCCTGAAAATACAAGACATTGGTAGATGATAAGATAATGATAATTTTTCAGCATAATGAATCAAACTGAAATGTGAAGTATATCTTACGTGAGTGCACAACCAAACATTGATGATTTAATATGAGCCGGCATGTCATCATGGCCTACAAAAGTTCAATTAAAAGAAACTTTTTGCTTGAATAGGTGGAAATACAACAGATTGGGGGAAAACATGTAAATTGAATGTGGAAAAACTAGTAGCAGCATTATTAATTATTAATTTATTATGTAATAAACAATAACCAAGGTTGTCTAGCTCGAGAGTCTAAGTAAACTAGTGAAATCTTCCTGGACTCAACTTTTAAATTTGCAATTACATGTTTAAAACACCTATCATTCATCACATGAAAACACAAATTTAACACCACGTGCATAATAAGTATTAAGTATTCAACATTCTAAAGCAAACCCCAATAACAAAATTTAAATGCTTAGTAAGGAACTAATAAATTAAATTGAGATGGGTCCATAGACCAGACCAGGACCAAATCAAACCAGACATAACGTGGCAATTCAAAATTAATGGACAAGTTCAAAAAATCACATGGTTCAAATTTAAGAGAGTGAAAGATGGTGGGACTGGGTTCCCTCATTGGTGCTGGATTCTGCTCAGCAGAGCTAGGTTTCAACACATCAAAATTGGTTTCATTGCAAAGTTGCAACAATGGGTTTGTTTGTGTTTACTAATTCCTCTTTATACTAGGAACTATGGGTTGAGACTTAACACAACACTTTTCACTTCCTTTGCAAACAATTTACATTGAGATATTATATTAGATTCATTTTGGAGCTGAGTGCTACAACTCTTAGGCTAATGTTTAGTACACTATGGAGCTTTATAATTTAGTTGCAATAACTTGCGGAAAAAAAAAGCAGAAAAAATCAATATCGAAGCTAGATCAACTCATTGTTTAAAAGATTGCAATTTGCAATATATTTAGCATGTAAAAAATTCATAAAATTAAAATGCGGTTACCCTCTAGAGTGTGCTTCCAAGGTGCAGATGATCCCTGTAAAACACAAAATTTACAATACCACATTATGAATAAAAAAGACACACCAATGAATCAATAAATGAAAATTGGTAGAGAGTAAAACCTCAGGAACAATTCGATTGAGGAACGTCTCAGTGTCATCGCGAACATCAGTGTCGTAATTCTCATTGATAGTAAGCGAAGCACTCGTATGCTGCACTGTGATTTCACACCACAAGTTCCAACTTCATTTCAACTCAAATTCAAATTGGATAAAAAAAATGATATTATTATTCACAAGTTATTATTATGCTCACAGAAGAGATGAGCGAGACCGCATTTGAATCCAGAAAGGTCTTGCTCAATTTCTTTCGCTATCTGAAAAATAGTTAGGGTTTGACGAAAGGATATAACGGAATGAAAAATGAAATTGGGGGAAAAATATGAGACTGAGATTGGGAAGGACCTTGGGAGTAACGAGATGACAACCGCGTTTGTAAGGAGGAAGAGCGATGGTTTTCTGGGCCCACTTAGGTGCGGTGGATTCCGCCATGGATTCCTTCGTCTTCACGGTGGGGAGTTGCGATTTCACGCTGAATGGAAACTTTGCTACGCACAGTGATGACACCTGCATGATTCGTAGCAAACTATAACTCCAGAAAGGAAGAATAAAAAAGATTAAAAAAATTAAAAAATTAGTTCTCATTGCTTGATTAAGTAATACCAAAATCAAATCCTTTAAAACTATCAACTCAAACTAGTGGACAAGAAAAATAAGAAAATAGATTTGGTGAGTTTAGAAGTGAAAGTAAAGGTGACTTATGTTATATTTTGATACCATAAAATGAATGGAGTGTTAGGGAGGAAATTCACAAATGCATCATAATAAACCAACAAGACAATTTCTCTTAAATATCAAATGCAACGACAATTAACAAAACACATAAAACAATACAACAAGATTTTAGCGTGGAAAAACCTTCGTTAACTAGGAGTAAAAAAACCACGGGACCCGTAGACCACTTAAATCCTCCACTATTATCAATCAATAAGTTCAAGCAAGGTTCTCTCTAACACTAGTTAGAGGCATACATAAACATCATCAAGATTTGTAATCAATCTTGGAATACAACAGTAATCAAGAGAGAAAAACAAAAAACAAAAAACACCAAGAAATTCAGACCTCAAAGAAGGACTCGACAGACCGGCTTAGAAAGCTCTGAATCCAATGAAAATCGCTCAGAATGTGCTCTCATGAGTCATGAACGTTGTGTCAAAATTTCAAGACGATCTGACCGTTGAATTTTGTGCAATCTCTGATTTAGTGGAACTCCTCTGTGCTGAAATAGGGTTGCGGGATTTCACTCTTCTCGCTACTTTTCTTGTTGTTTTTCACACACAATGGATAAAATTAACCTGATTCTCTTTGTTGGGTAATAACAAAGACATAGAAACAAATGGGTAACTAACCCGCATCAATTTAGGTCTCTCCAAATAGGAGGGATATCCCAACAAACTCCCTCAACCGACTAGTTGGAGGGCAACACCAATCCGGCTTCCATACGACAAAATTAAAATTTTCCTCTAGGCAACACCTTCGTCAACATATCAGAACCATTGTCATCAGTGTGAATCTTCTCAAGCTCCATCAACTTAGAATCTAATGCATCACGAATTCAATGATAACGAACATCAATATGCTTCGACCTCGAGTGAAAAGAGGAATTCTTTGATAAGTGATTGGCACTTTGATTATCACAAAACAAGACATACTTTTCTTGTTTCACACCAAGTTCCATTGCAAATTTCCTCAACCATAACAACTCTTTTGACGCTTCCATGACGGCTATAAACTCGGCTTCGGTAGTAGAGAGTGCAACACACTTTTGCAACTTTGATTGCCAAGCCACAACTCCCCCGGTAAAAGTCACCATAAACCCCGAAGTGGATTTTCGATCATCTAAGCTTCCGGCTAGATCCGAATCCGTATACTCAACCAACATAGGCTTCTTGCATCCCAAAGTTAGTCTCAAATTCGAAGTGCCACGCAAATATCTCATTACCCACTTCACGGCCTCTCAATGATCTTTTCTCGGATTTGAGAGATAACGACTCACCATTCCCACGGCATGAGCAATATCGGGTCTTGTACAAACCATAACATGCATCAAACTACCAACGACCGACGAGTACGAAATGTTCTTCATACTCAACTTTTCTTCATCTGTAGATGGACATAGTTTATGACTAAGCTTGAAAAGAGAAGCAAGTGGAATGCTCACTGCTTTAGCCTTATCTATACTAAAACGCCGAAGGACTTTCTCCACATACTTTTCTTGTGACAAGTACAACTTCTTCTCATTTCGATCTCTAACAATTTCAATACCAAGAATTTTCCGAGCCTCTCCTAAATCCTTCATAGCAAAAGATTCACTCAAAGTGTTCTTCAACTCTTTAATTCTTGAAATATTTTTTCCAACAATTAGCATATCATCCACATAAAGCAAGAGAATAATGAAATCACCTTCAGAGAAATTCCAAAAAAACACATAATGATCGGCCTTAGTCATCTTGTACCCAGTTCAATCATCACCGAGTTGAACTTTTGATACCATTGCCAAGGTGCTTGTTTCAAACCATACTTTTTTTTACCAATTTGCAAACATAGTCTTTTTTGCCTTCCTCTCGGAATCCATCCGGTTGCTCCATGTAAATTTCGTCATGTAGAACACCATGAAGAAAAGCTATCTTCACGTCCATTTGCTCTACTTTTAAATCAAGACTAGCGGCTAGCCCAAGAACCACTCGAATAGATTGCATCTTGACAACCGGAGCAAAAATCTCGCCAAAGTCAACACCTTCCTATTGTTTAAAACCTTTTACCACCAAGCAAGCCTTGTATCTTCTTTGAGAAGTACACTCATATTGCTTAATTCGATAAACCCATCTATTCTTCAATGCTCTCTTACCCTTTGGCGACTTCACTAACTCAAAGGTATTATTCTCACGAAGTGATTGCATTTCATCCTCCATGGCATCCATCAACTCTTTTTTATTCTCATCCTCCAAAACTTCTTTAAAGCTTTCGTGTTTTCCACCATCGGTAAGAAAAAACATACTCGCTTGAGGGGTATCGAACGGAAGACCTTTTATCCCGAATAGACCGCCTTAACTCATTAGAAGCAATTGGTTGCTCAACACTTTCAACCTCTTGATCAACCTCATTTTCAACAACATCTTCCGTAGCACCTACATCAACAATGTCATTAGGATTTAAAACATTATCAGTATTCAAATCCATACCTTGATTTTCAATTGGAACATCTTCGAAAGTGATAGGGATAGGAGCAATAGTAGTTGAGTATGTATCAACCATTTCTTCATCTTCAAAAATCAGATCTTTATTCTCAACTTTGTCTATGTCCTCAATGATATAATCCTCCATGAATACGACATCACAACTACAAATAAGTTTCCGTTGAATCGGATCAAAGAATCGATACCCAAACTCATAAAGTCCATACCCAACAAACACACATTTCTTCGACTTCTCATCCAATTTCAATCTCTCATCCTTCGGAATATGCACATAAGGCATGCATCCAAACAGTCGAAGATGGTTGTAGGTAACATCTTTACCACTCCAAACATGATATGGAACATCAAACTTCAACGGATCACATGGAGTGAGGTTTAAAAGATGTACAATCGTTCTCAATGCTTCTCCCCACAAATATTTTGGCAACTTTGATTGAGAAAGTAAACATCTCACCCTTTCCACCAAAGTTTTATTCATTCTTTCGACTAACCCATTTAATATTGGTGTCTTTGGAGGAGACTTTTGATGACGTATACCTTGATCTTGACAATACTTGTCTAAAGGTCCAATATACTCTCCCCCATTATCGGTTCGGATACACTTGAGCTTTTTACTGGTTTCTTTTTCAACCGATGCTTGAAACGACTTGAAAGTATCTAACCTTGATCTTTCGTTTTCAATGTATCAACCCATGTTTCCGAGAATAATCATCAATGAAAGTCACAAAGTAATATGCACCACCAAGTGACTGTGTGTTCATCGGACCACACACATCGGAATGTACTAAATCCAATACTTCTGATTTCCTCTTTGGTTCGGATGACATAAAGGAAACTGGCCTTTGCTTACCCGCCAAACAATGTGAACACTTTCTCAACTTTGCATCAGAAACTCCATTCAACACATTCTTCTTTGCCAAAATGCTCAAACCTTTTTCACTCATATGACCCAAACATTTGTGCCATAATTCTGATGAGCTATCATTGTCACAAGTGTGGATGTAGCACTTCGAAACCCCAAGTTAGACGACATACAAGTTTGAATTCCTTTTTCCTTTAGCAACCACCATTGATCCTTTCTTTAACTTCCATTCATTGCCCAAAAATCAATTATCACATCCTTCGTTATCCAACTTTCCAATGGATAAAAGATTGAATCGAAGTTCCGGAATGTGTTTCACACCTTTGAGAACTAGAGTTGTCCCATTGCTAGTTTCGACACAAATATCTCTCATTCCGATGACATTAGCTTGCCCATTATTTCCCATACGAACAACCTCAAAGTCACTGGTCTCGTAAGTTGAAAAAAGATCACGTCTCGAGGTTGCATGAGTAGAAGCACCACTATCAACCACCTCATCCATCTTATCACATGATAGATTGACATTCTTAATACAACTATAAAAAACAATAAAGAAATCATCAACAATAGTAACACCTTTATTATTGTTACCTTCCTTTTTATCATTGTTGTAGCTTTTCTTCTTGTTTTCCCTTTTCAACTTACGGCAATGCCTCTTTATGTGCCCTTTTTATCCACAATGACGACACTCACTATGAGATAATCTATTAGAGCCTCCTTGTTATTTACCACGTGAAGTTCCACGATTACTTGAACCTCTACTTTGATTTCTCCCCCTTGATTCGGTAATCAACACCTCAGAATGTGAAGAAGAACCTTGTGACTTACGCCTCAACTCCTCATTCAACACACCACTTTTAGCCAAGTTCATCGAGATGATACCACTCGGAGCAGAGTTAGACAAGGATGTCCTAAAAGTCTCCCAAGAATTTGGCAAAGTACCAAGAAGCCATAAACCTTGAATTCCATCATCAAAAGTAAGATTTATCTCCAACAATTGATTTAGAATCCCTTGGAAAATGTTCAAGTAATCGGTGATTGGTGAACCATCACTATACCTCAATGACATTAATTGCTTTAACAACAATAACTTATTGTTTCCCGTCTTTCTTGCATACAACTCCTCAAGTTTGGTCCAAAGAGAGCGAGCATGAGTCACCGAGCTCACATGATTCAAAACATTATCATCCACCCATTGACGAATATAAC
Source organism: Lathyrus tuberosus (assembly GCA_022829125.1). Taxonomy (NCBI): domain Eukaryota; kingdom Viridiplantae; phylum Streptophyta; class Magnoliopsida; order Fabales; family Fabaceae; genus Lathyrus; species Lathyrus tuberosus. Next base: position 4,055,543 of record JALAZF010000179.1, read on the forward strand.
CACAAACTTGTCTATGCAACAAAGTCTATTCTTCATCACTTTTTCCATCGGGTTTTTCATTAGAGAAAACCGGTAAGTGAAAACCTTTCACATAAAGCAAATCTTCCATTTTTCTTTCCAAACATTATAATTGAAACCATTCAAACTCACCATCCTAGATGTGTTCGTCTCCATCGTTACACAAATCAAACCACGACTCTAGATACCACTTGTTGGGAGGAAATACACAAACGCAACGGAATAAACCAACAAGACAATCTCTCCTAAATACCAAATGCAGCGACAATCAACAAAACACATACAACAAAACACATAAAACAACACAACAAGATTTTAGCGTGGAAAAACCTTCGTTAACTAAGAGTAAAAAACCACGGGACCCGTAGGCCACTTAAATCCTCCACTATTATCAATCAATGGGTACAAGCAAGGTTCTCTCTAACACTAGTTAGAGGCATACATAAACATCATCAAGATTTGCAATCAATCTTGGAATACAATAATAATCAAGAGAGACAAAAAAAACCCAAAAACACCAAGAAATTCAAACCTCAAAGATGGACTCGACAGACCGGCTTAGAAAGCTCTGAATCTAATGAAAATCGCTCAGAATGTGTTCCTATGAGTCATGAATGTTGTGTCAAAATTTCAGGACGATCCGACCGTTGGATTTTGTGTAATCTCCGATTTAGTGTAACTGCTGTGTGCTGAAATAGGGCAGCGGAATTTCACTATTCTCTCTACTTTTCTTGTTGTTTTTCACACACAATGGATAAAATTAATTTAATTCTCTTTATTGGGTAATAACAAAGGCATAGAAACAAATGGGTCACTAACCCGCATCAATTTGGGCCTCTCCAAATAAGAGAGGTAGCCCAACACGGAGTAGAATGGAATGGAATATAATAGAGATATCATTTTATTGTCGGGGTGTTTCATAATGAAAGAGAATAATGAAATTCTGGTACCAGATATGTGATGTTACGTGTGATGTCATAACAACATACTCTGCAATGGACAAAGTAAAACAACAGCAGAGTACACAAAGAATTGTTTACCCAGTTCAGTTCAACAACTTAATCTGGGGGCTACCAAGCCAGGGATGAAATTTACTACTTGTAGAATTAATTTACAGACTCAACAACCTAGTTGACAATCTCCTAAACTTAATTTCTACTAATGAACTTTCTACCTAAGAGCCCACTTAGGTATGAGAACACCACTCAATCCCTAAAACCTCTCAAAGATCAAACACTTTGAGAAACACCTTGATCCTGCTTCACAGCTTTGATCAAGTTACAAAACTCTCTTGCTTCACAGCTCTAGAGATGACAGATTACACTCACCAATTCACACTTGAATGGTTAACATAATACTCGTACAAAGACAATGATTGACACTCAGTCTATGCTCTCTCTCTTCTGTCTACTTTCTGTGTTTTCTTCCTTTGGTTGATGCGCTTTATATAGCCATCTGAATTAGGCTTGGATCCTCTGCAATATCTGACCTGATTTGTTATTTAAAACTGAATCTTCAAAATAGATTTTATCCCCTAAATATTTTTAAATCTCAGTCTTTAAACCTCCCTACAAATCTGCATCAAATCTCTATGCAACAGAGAATATTTATCCCAAGATATCCGCATCCAATGAGACTAACAGCTCTCCCAATATCCAGCTAAAACGCAAACCCTAACAACATCACTAAACCTGATGTCACAACATCGCATGTGACATCAGACATCCAACTTAAGCACTTAATATAAACCAATGTTAAGACTCAATGTTAAGACATCACCCATGTGACATCAACATTGCACAACTTTGTTTTACCAAAATTCTAGCCAATCCAAGAACCAACAATCTCCCCCTTTGGCTAATTTTGGCTAAAACAATCTCTGCAACATCAGATACTTCAGCAGCGGATAAAAATTAGTATAAAACTCCTAGCAGCACTTCTTCAAACAGCTTCAAAATGCTTTCAGCATGCTGCACACACTCCAATACTCTGCTACATACTTCAGCACTAACTAGTAGCAGCATTTAGTATAAAACTCCTAGCAGCACTTCTTCAAACAGCTTCACAGACTTCAAACACTAATCAGCAGCATAGGGCAAGTTCCCCCTCAAAGCAAGAATCAGCGTACCAACAACTGTTCAACAACTCTCCCCCTCAATATCTGCATTTCAGCATCACACTAGATGCACTCCTTAGCATTGCAACACCTTGACTAACTCTTGGCTAACTCTCCCTCTTTTTAGCCACAATTGGACATACCTCAACATGTAAGTCCTACTCACTACAGTTAGTCCTAAACAAGCTCTCATTGTCAGTCTAAAGTCAGCATGCAAGACAAGACAAATCATAGAACATAAAAACATAAATAGTGCATAAACAGGCACAATATTCAAATTACATATTAGGCACAACAAAAAAATAAAACTAAACTACTATATAGAAAAAGCAGCAAGAAAACTAGTCTTCATCAGAGCTGGCACCATATCCACCATCTTCAGTTTCTGAATTTTCAGTATTGACATTAGCACCTTTATTACCATCACCTTGTTCCAAGGATTTTATCAGCAGTTCTATCTTCATCTTTCTTGCTGTGCTGGTACTAATGACCTCATCAAGATCTTTGCAAGTGGCCTTCAGTTCTTCAAGTAATTCAGCCTTGGTACTCTTTTTTATGTTACAACAATGTATGGAACATGATGTCCAACAAACAACTTAGGATGCAATGACAAGGCTGACTCCCTCTTGCAAGCTATATCTGAACTTGTTAAAGTTTTAGGATGTTGCTCCAAGATAATTCCACAAACAAGGGATGGGAATGCTATAGGTAACTTGATAGCATTTGTTTCAGCATGTTTCACCACTTGCTCAAAGATGTAGCTTCCAAAGTCAAACTTGATCTTCTTCCCAACAGCATAGATAAACCTACCCAATCCAACAGCTATTGTTGTCTTGTGGTTTGTTGGCACCCAGTTGGCTGCTCCAATTCTGTGAAGAATGGCATACTTGATGCTAAGTTTACTAGCCTTCAACTTCCCTTTCAATGGCCAAACCTTTACCTGACCAGCTGTAATCTCCTTGCAGACATCATTATCAGTGACTTCAAGTTCTGTAAACTCTTCTTCTTTTCTTCCTAGGTAATTGTTGATAACCTCAGGAGAAAATCCAATACATTTTCCTCTCACAAACACCTTCATGAAATCTCCACTCCTTTTGTCAGAGATATTTATAGGAATGTTGACCATGAATTCCTTAACCAGACTGTCATAACATTTGGATAACCTACAAACAGTCTTCACCAATCCAGCAGCCTTAATCAGCTCCATAATATTCTTCATCTCTAAAGCTTCTTTCCCAAGCTCCCTCTCTAGGGCTAGTCTTCTTTGACATACAAATTTCCACATTGATGCACTGCTGGCATAATGAAAGGAAATGTTGTCAACTGGCACTTCAGGGACTTTGTCAGAGATTCTTTTCAAGATTGACTTTCTCACAGGAGTGATGTCTTGAACATCATCCTCAACATCAAAGTCAGAATCAGAATTTTCCCTGATCTTCCTCTTTTTGGAGGATGTAGCAACCTTGCTCCAAGGTTTTGTAGGACCAACAACAGCAGTTTTCTTCTTGCCTTCAGAAGACTTCTTTGGAGAGGATTCAACAGTCTTTCCTTTCCTTGTCTTCAGTCTCTTAGCAATACTTGGAACAACATTTCCAATGACTTCATCATCAGATAAATCAACCACATTGATCACATCCTCATTCTTTTCTTCACCAGGAGTAGTTTCAACAGGTGATGTTCTAACATCTGCCTTAACATTAGTTTCCTCATGCACATCATCTTCTTCCACTCCCACTTCAGAATCTTCAATAACAGACATAGCAAGTCTATGAAGATCTGAATCAACTCCTTGCATGTCTACCTTTTTTGCAGGCATCTGATTCAAATGTACAAAAATTCCTTTCACAGGTATACCTTTGTCCAGGATTTTGGTAGCTAGATTACCCATTCTCTTGTCAACATCAAACTTTTCTTCAACAGTTTAGGAAGTGGATGACCTAGGTGCTGTTTTATCGCTAAAAAGTACACTAGTGACTAGCCTCTTAGTCTCATTATCATTAAATTTAGTTCCAGCCCTTTTGGGTTGAAGTTTGGAAGGTCTTGACATACCAGATTCAGGAACCATCATGGAGATGGGTTCTACATTTAAAGCTTCTCCTGCAGACCCCTCTTCTGTAGAAACCCTAGCTTTATCTCGCGAAGAGCTTTGAGAAACAGATTTCTTTGATGGAGAAGACATCTGTTTTGACATGGTTCCCTTGAGTCAGTATAGGTTCAGAGACAGATGATTCTTCTTGTTGAAGGAGATGAATAGTCGGGAGATATGAGCTTTGATGAAACGTGATATTGCTACAACAGGGAATGATGGTCTAAGGTATGGCGCCTGATTTTATGTATCCCTTAAAGACCAATCAATGAGTTTCTCCCTCCAAATTAACTTTCCTTTTAAAAATTTAAAAGGATTCACATTAAGAGTAATTAACCATAATTGACCTTTCAGCAGACTTTCACACTTGTTGTCACAATCTGATGTTACAACATCAACCTTAACATCACCAGATAAGTTGTCCACTTGAGGTACCTATTGATAGCAATTATCTCTGGATCTGACTCCTTTCATAACTACCTCATTTTCCTCATTAGTTATCAAACACTCATCCTTAGTGTAGCTGACCTTATATCCATCATCACAAAGCTGACTTATGCTAATCAAATTAGCACTCAAACCTTTGACAAGAAGCACATTGTCAAGATCAAGTCCATCATGACACTTTACTTTTCCAACACCTTTTACCACCCCTTTCTCTCCATTTCCAAAAGTAACATCAATTGAGAAGCAAGAATTGACATCCACCAATTGGTTTTTGAATCCAGTCATGTGCTTTGAACATCCACTGTCAAAGTACCATCCATCCTTGGCAAAATGTCCATCTGAGGTGTGAGCCAATAGACATTTGGCTTGAGGTTTAGGAACCCACTATTTAACAACCTTGGGCCTGTTCACCTTCTGTCTGGGTTGAGGGTTAGACTTGGGATAACCATGTAGCTTGAAACAAGAAAACTGCATGTGTCCAAATCTGCCACAGTAAAAGCACTTAGCTCTGTCTTCTCTGAAGTGGTTAAACCTTCTGCCACCTTGATGATGATACTGCTGTGGCTGTCACCCATAATGTTCTCTTCTTCACCCATAGTTTAACTGTCTTCTATGGTAAGGATGCTGTCCTTTTGGTTGTCTTCTATGGTGATGAGGCTTCCTTCTTCCATAATAATAAGGCACAACATTATTATATCCATAGCCATACATGTTTCCCTGATGTTGAGACATCTGATGGAACATGTTCTGTTTAAACCTAGAAGCCTGCATGCTCTTATGATATTGTGGAGGCATATACTGCCTAGCTCCAGAAACATGTGCCTTCCTTTGATGAGGACCATGAGCATGCCTCTTCCCAACATTTTGAGGTTGTGGATGAGCTACCTGCTTAGGTTTAGGATCCTGTCTCTTTGTGTGATGTTGAGACATTGGTTGAGACATCTCCTTCTTGGTTCCTGAAGTGCTTGCTTCAGCAGATACCTTTTCCTCAACCACAAATCCTATGCCTGACTTATCTCCAGCAACCTTTTCTGTCTAAAGGATCTTATCAAGTGTGTCTGTACCACTGTTCAGCATCCTAACATATTTGGTCATATGATCAAGATGAGCTTTGACCAATAAGACTTCATTTTCCAAATCAGTTTTAGCAGTCTCAAGCTGAACAATCTGTTTCTTCTGTTTTTCACTCTCTTGACAGATTTTTGCACTCTTCAAACAAAGCTCTTGATAAGTGGATGCTAACTCCTCAAAGGTCAGTTCCTCATCACTTGAATCACCATCAGAAATAACTGTTCCAGTTAAAGCTTTGACATGTTTGGCTGACTCTCCTTCACTTTCACTGTCAGAGTCTGACCAAGAAACTATCATGCCTTTCTTCTGCTTCTTCAGGAATGTGGGACATTCTTTCTTAACATGTCCATAACCTTCACACTCAAAGCATTGAACACCCTTGTCTTGAGCAGTCTTCTCTTTATCCTTCTCCTTAGACTTGCTGATGTCAGAAGCGATGTTCTTGACATTAGGCTTGAAGTTCTTGTTCATTCTTTTGAACACCTTGTTGAACTGCCTTCCCAACATAGCAATGGCCTGAGATAAATCCTCCTAGGATTCAACACTATTCCCTTTCTCTTCTTGAGCATTTGAAACCAAGGCTATACTATTTGGCTTCTTTTCAGGTTCTTCCTCATTCAACCCAAGCTCAAAAGTTTGAAGAGATCCAATGAGCTCATCAACCCTCATCTGGCTGATGTCTTGTGCTTCTTCAATGGCAGTCACCTTCATCTTGTACCTCTTAGGAAGGGACCTAAGGATTTTCCTTACAAGCTTTTCTTCTGACATCTTTTCTCCAAGAGCACTGGATGCATTGGACAGCTCAAGAATACTCATGTGGAAGTCATGGATAGTCTCATCTTCCTTCATCTTTAGACTTTCAAACTTTGATGTTAGAAGCTGAAGTCTTGACATCTTAACTCTAGATGACCCTTCATGTGTAGCCTTCAAAATATCCCATGCTTCCTTAGCAACTTCACATGAGTTGATCAACCTGAAGATGTTCTTATCAACTCCATTGAAGATAGCATTTAGGGCTTTAGAGTTACCAAGGGCAAGCTCATATTCTTCCTTGGTCCATTCTTCTTCAGGCTTCAGCTTTGAGGTGCCCTCTTTATCTTTCCCAGCATCATCTTTCTCAAACACAACAGGTGTTTTCCATTCTTTTATGATAGCCTTCCAAGCCCTACTGTCTAAGGATTTCAAAAAGGTGATCATCCTTGGTTTCCAATAATCATAATTAGAGCCATCCAAAATAGGGGGTCTATTCACAAATCCACCTACTTCCTTGTCCATCTTTAACAGAAAGTATCAGCCCTAGATCTCACCCAGATGCAGAGCAGGATGCCTGCTCTGATACCAATTGAGATTCTGGTACCAGATATGTGATGTTACGTGTGATGTCACAACAACACACTCTGCAATGGACAAAGTAAAACAATAGTAGAGTACACAAAGAATTGTTTACCCAGTTCAGTTCAACAACTTAATCTGGGGGCTACCAAGCCAGGGATGAAATTCACTACTTGTAGAATTAATTTACAGACTCAACAACCTAGTTGACAATCTCCTAAACTTAATTTCTACTAATGAACTTTCTACCTAAGAGCCCACTTAGGTATGAGAACACTACTCAATCCCTAAAACCTCTCAAAGATCAAACACTTTGAGAAACACCTTGATCCTGCTTCACAACTTTGATCAAGTTACAAAACTCTCTTGCTTCACAGCTCTAGAGAGGACAGATTACACTCACCAATTCACACTTGAATGGTTAACACAATACTCGTACAAAGACAATGATTGACACTCAGTCTATGCTCTCTCTCTTCTGTCTACTTTCTGTGTTTTCTTCCTTTGGTTGATGCGCTTTATATAGCCATCTGAATTGGGCTTGGATCCTCTGCAATATCTGACCTGATTTGTTATTTAAAACTGAATCTTCAAAATAGATTTTATCCCCAAAATCTTTTTAAATCTCAGTCTTTAAACCTCCTTACAAATCTGCATCAAATCTCTATGCAACAGAGAATATCTATCCCAAGATATCTGCATCCAATGAGACTAACAGCTCTCCCAATATCCAGCTAAAACGTAGACCCTAACAACATCACTAAACCTGATGTTATTAATGTTCTGCAGACCTGATGTCACAACATCGCATGTGACATCAGACATCCAACTTAAGCACTTAACATAAACCAATGTTAAGACTCAATGTTAAGACATCTCCCATGTGACATCAACATTGCACAACTTTGTTTTACCAAAATTCTAGCCAATCCAAGAACCAACAAATAATTTTATCATTCCATTCAAATTGGAGGGTATAAAAAATGATGGAATGAGATTAGGGATGACAATTTGACCCTCATCAGTGGGTACCCTAAAAAATATCCATAACGGTAGGATAAAAACCCACAAAAAAGGTACAGACATGAGCTCGGGTAATTATCCACTAAAATAAGTAGGTATGGATACATGTATGAACATCTTAGTATTCATCCCGCTCCATACTCGCACAATAAATATATTTATATACTTTAATTTATATTATTATTTAAAAGAATATTTATCAATTATAAAAAATACATCGATGTTAAATTACTTCGTATTTAATATAAGTGCGCGTTTATTTCATAATTCAGCGATAAATTTTTAAAAAATATTTTAATGTTTTTAAAAACTTAAAATGATATGATATTTTTTAATTGATCTATTTATTTTTATTAGACATGCAGATAACGGATACATGTATGAATATTTACGTACCCATATAGTAGGTACAAGTGCTAACTTTTGTGCCTAAGCAGATATGGGCTCGGGTACGGGAATTTTTTTCCAACAACGGATATGGGAATAGTATTATAGTATTATGCCCTTTGTCATCCCTAAATGGAATAAAATGCATTTCATCACGTTCCGCTTCATTCCATTCATTTTTAATTAGTCTAAATAACGGAATTTAAGTTTAGGGTTAATAGCCATTTTCACCCCTGCCATATAGCCGAGATTTGAAAAACCCCCCTAGGAAAAAAAAACTTGCATAAAATACCCTGACATTTCATAATAATTTCATGGTAGACCTTTTACACGCCACATCACCCAAAATGCTTATGTGTCATTATTTTTTCATCTTTTCTTTTAATTTTAATTGCCACATGGGTTAATGATGAGATGCAATGGCCAAAATACCCCTAAGTGAAAAAACATTAACTTTATCTTCTTCATTCCACAACTTGTCCAGATTTGTGCCCTAAAATAATTGAGTAACCTATCTTCTTCATCTCTACGTCTTCATCGCATCCTGCTTCATCCTACTTCCCCCTTCTGTCATCTTCATCCTGCGTCTCATATCTTCTTCATCTCATCTCTTCTTCAATTCAACCGAAATTATGAGTACACCAGTTTGTTCAAACTCTAGCACGTTTTCTAATGGAAGAAAAATTCCAAGATGCGGCCATAATATGAAGATGAAGATGTTTGTTTCAAAATCGATGGCAAATCCTGGCAGAAAGTATTGGAAGTGCAGGTTTTGGGGCAAAGAATATGACTGCAACTTATTCCATTGGGATGACGAGTTTTTTGGTGGAGAAGAAACAACTTTCATGGAAGGAGAGATTGTAGATCTAATGAGCAAAATGGAGATAGCTTTTACCAAGGAGATTGAAGAATTGAAGAGAAATGTGTATAGCTTAAGGATTAAGATCAATTTTGTTATAGTTGTGCTTATTGCCTTATGTTTTTTTTTCTTTTTGGGTCGTGTAACAAATAAGGATCAATGTCTGCACTGTAATGAAGTTTATCCAATTATTCTGAATCAATGTAATTGTTGTTTTTGCTTATGAATGAAAGCACTCTTTTTTATGAATCAAATTTGTTACAGTTGTGCTTATTTCCTAGTTATTATATACATTGTTGTATTTATTGTTGTAGTTATTCTATATGGTCATTAGTTAGAAATTATTTTAATACTAGTATAATTGTTTTGATAGCAGAACACAAGATTGTTAAAGGTTCCAAACAAGATTGATATCAGTACTAGATGTCTCAATATCATTACTAGATGTCTCAATAGCAAAACACAAGAATGTTAAAGGTTTCAAACAAAGTTAATTGGCACAACTAGATGTCTCAATAGCATTACATAATAATTGATGCAAAGTGTTACAGAACAAAACAGAGCCTTCACAAAGCAGATGAACAAAGCAGAACAAAGTATTACATAATGTCAAAGTGTTACAAAATAAAAAGCAGAATTCAAAATAGTCATAATGTTCCTAATTACTGAGTCATTCTCCTTTCAATATCCTCCCACTTGTTTTTTTCTTCACAGATGGCTCTTCATCTAACATCAATGGTGCATCAGATGTTGAACCAACTCCACCAATTTGTCTTGCATTCCTCACCTCCTTAAATCTCTCACTGCACCTCTTTTTCTTCACAACAGATTGAGTAACACTCTTCTTATTAGCAGCCTTTTTTTTCTTAGCAACAGGGTGAGTAGCAGGCTCAGTTGTAGGCACATCAACATTGCTTGTTGCAGGCTCAGTTGTAGGCACATCAACATTGCTTGTTGCAGGCTCAGTTGGTGCATTGGCAGGTGTTGGATTTACTACCTGTGATTTTTGCTCTTCAAATGCATTCATCATGTTATCCAGCATAACATCTATGTCTGCCTCATTCATTTCTTGGTCAACTGTTTCAGCAACATTAGTTGGTGCATCATCAGTTTCTTGGTCAGTTGGTGCATTCTCATTATCAGTTGGTGGAGCAGATGTGGATGGCTTAGTCCTTGGTGTTTTTCTCTGCAAGAACATTAATACAACATCAGAATGTAAGAAGATTAACATTACCAAAGTTATAAGAACATTAACATAACATCAGAATGTAAAGGAAATATCAAGCATTGTTGTTATACCTTTCTCCCCCATGTCACTTTCATCAGGGTCAGAGCTATCCAATTCCTCACTATCATACTCCACCTCTTTACTTCTAAATTTACTTGGATTCCTTTGTGAACAAGATCCCAACACATGTTTAGGTACTTCGACAATGACTTTGGACCCATTCTTAATGGGTGTCATCTTCTTTGGATCCTTTGATGCCCTAACCTTGAATCTCAATGACTTACCTTTTACCTGAACCCTATTTCCCTTTTCTGGTATGACCACTTCCTCAAGTACCACATCATCATTTTGTTCCTCTACTTCATCACGTGCTCTCTCTTCTTCACTGTCATAAAATCTTATGTCTTCATCACTACTATCTTCTTCATTGCAGTCACTAAAAACATCAACATCCGGGCTAGACATCTTAGTCATCATGTCTTTAATACCGTGTTCTACCCAAATATGACCATCCACATTACAAGACATGCTGTGAGAGGCAATGTCTCCAGCTTGAACATCATCAATAACATGAGTAAACCCTTCGTCCACTTGTGGAATGTTCCTCCATAGCCTGAATCCTTCGTAACCCCACTCTCTAACCAAACTAACAGCTTCAAAGAAACTCCACTTATCAGAGTCTTTACCTTCAACGATTGTTTCACTCCCTCCGCGGTAAAAGATGTGACCTTGATGGACAAAGTTTCCACCATGATGGAAAATGACACCAAACACACCCATTTCTGCAAATACCATTGAACCCAGCAATGAACGACAATGAAAATCTAAATGCAGGAACTCATCAACAAAATCAATAAAAATCATACCTTTTTCGTCTACTGATGCGATTCCTACAGCCAATCGAAGAAGACGAACGCATTCTGAACACTAGAACCCTATAATCAATCGAAGAAGACGGACGGATTCTGAACACTAGAACCCTAATTGTTAGGGTTGGAAATAAGATAGATGAAATGTGTTAATTTTCACAAATTCAATTATTTTTCACTTAGGGGTATTTTGATCATTGCATCACATCATTAACCCATGTGGCAATTAAAATTAAAAGAAAAGATGAAAAAATAATGACACATAAGCATTTTGGGTGATGTAGCGTGTAAAAGGTCTACCATGAAATTATTTTGAAATGTCAGGGTATTTTATGCAAAATTTTTTTTTCTAGAGGGGTTTTTCAAATCTCGCCTATATGTCAGAGGTGACTATTAACCCTTATTTCATGTCATTTTATCTCATCCCTTTTCATTCTATCAATCTAAAGACGCATTTAAATCCATTTTAAAAATGTTTTAATGGAAAAACCATTCGTAAAGTAGTTGTAGTAGGAAAATTATTAAGTCATTTAGTAATTTTGGTTAAAGTTACGTAATTTTTTATTTTATATATATTTATTTATGTATTATAATTTATTTCACTAACTTATCTTTTTTCTTTTTGAATAAATTAATTCTTTCACTCTTCTAACTAGTAACTACATTAACTCAATTTTATACTATCTCCATTATAATAAGGTGGACCTTTTTATTATTAATATTATATTATCAAAATAAATTTTTTGATTTATATTTTCATTAACACTATTTTTTTTTTATAAATTAATGAATTTAATTGAAATGCATAAAGGGTAAATTAATAAATTTTATCTTAATCACCTATAAAATAATATTTTTAGCATTGTGTTACACTTACACTACATAGTAGATAAATAATATTAATCTAGATGATGGCAATAGAGGCAGAAGAAATGCATGTTCTAATCACCTTCTTCATGTGATGAGGAATATTAAGAAGGGGCATAATATCATAAACGAAATTCTAATCAAACGATAAGTTTTTTTTATCCAAATATAATTTTAATACCGTGTAATCCTTCTTCCCATTGAGCTTTGACATTGGATGAATAGTTTATTGGAGCACAAGAACATTATTTGTCGTATATCTTCTAAGAACATAATTATTTTGTTGAAGACATATAACCTTTAGAAGAATAAATCTTATTTGTTGAGATATGTTATTGGTGACCACATTGTAAATGACATTGAAAAGAACAATCGAAAATGGCTAACACAGACGAGATCAACACATTTGAGAATAAGAGAAAAAATAGTATCAATTATTAGAGTTTTGGGTCACAAATGTAATATTTAAAAGTTAGTGTCATTATTTTAATTAGCAAAGACTTAAAGGGGTCTAATATATAATATTTAATTTGTGGCTAAAAGCATAAATGTCATGAAATGTCAGGTTATTGTGTAGACACCATAAATTAATACCTAATTTGAAAATGGGTCAAATTAGAATATTTAGAACTAAGAAATAACCCTAGGGTTATTTAAATGGGTTATGGTCCCCATTTGTAGAGAACGATAGAAATACGGTTCATCAGATTTTCTATCTTCATCCCCATTAGAGGAGATTCAAGAAGCTCAAATGAACTCTACAAATCAGAAAATCACATACTTGCAACCTTCAATGATTTCAATGGAAAATTGGAAAATTCAGGTACGCTTTCACTTTTTATTTTCTTATTGAATTTTGATATTGGTTTAAAGGATACAACTTGATGGTATATCGACTCATAAGAATTATTTTAGAGTTATGTTTTTTATTTCTATATCAATAAAAATAATAAGGTTATGAACAAATCTAACACCAATAACCTCTTGAATACAAGTAAAACCATTGAAAATATCTACAATGAACTTATGAATAAAGGGACCGTATCTCAATGAGACATGAAGAATAGAGGGTGAAAACCATAAATGATAAGAGATTTAAGATCACTCATAGAGAATAAGACCATTTCTTAATACATCACCCAAGTTTCTTATACATCACGTGAAATTATTTTTTTGCGCCCTAGTTCTGGATGTGCACATCCGGACGCACCGTTTTTTTTAAAACATTGCCTTGTTCCGGATGTGCAAATCCGGAATGACAAGTTACGCGTATTCCGGATGTGCACATCCGGAAAAATGGCTGAAATTTAAAAATGTATATTTATTTTAAGAAATAATAATAATATGTATTTTAAAAGAATAACGATCAACAGTAAAACATTACTTCTATTACCAGAGTCAACACAAAGTGAAGTAGAAAATTCTGATTCTGATTCTGCAAGTGGTAATAGGAGATACGAAGAACAAAGTTTTCTATTGGCGGGAAGCCTAATCTATTGACTCAAGATCTTCATCACACTATCAAGAATCTCTCCGCTGAACTTTATTCTAAATATGTTCATTTTCTCATGGAGCTTATTCAAGTACATTTAACCTTTCATGATGCATTCATGATGTTAAACGATAGTTGCTTATATTCATGGCCGTAAATTTGTTGTTAACTTTATCAGAATGCCGAAGACAACCATTATATTGACGGAGAGACTCCAACCCTAGAGTTTGTTATAATTTCTGATGACATTACTGCTACTGGTGCACCAGCCACATTACTTATTTTCAATAACGAAAAGGGTTTATCTCCTAAATATATTGAGTCCATCTGTAGTGTTGGACGATCAACAAAGAAAGATAACAGAAGCAGTGGTTACACTGGAGAGAAATGATCAACAAAGTTTTATTTTGAAGAGACACGAAGAACAAAGTTTTCTATTGGAGAGATACGATGAACAAAGTTTTCTATTGGAGAGATACGAAGAACAAAGTTTTCTATTGAATAGATACGAAGAACAAAGTTTTCTATGGACTGAAAACCTAATCCCTTGTCGCTCCCCTCATTCAAATGAATATTAACTTGCGATGATATATTAACGTGTGCGACCAACCGACAAAACCGATTTTTTAAAAAAATAATAAAGTTATGCTATTTTCCAGATCTGCAGTTCCGGAATTTAAAAAAAATAAAGCTATACTATGTTTCCGGATGTGCACATCCGAAACACATTAGCATTTTTTTAAAAAATGGTGCGTCCGGATGTGCACATCCAGAATCAGGGGGCAAAAACGAAATTTCACGTGGTGTATAAGAAACTTGCGTGGTGTATTAAGAAATGGTCGAGAATAAAGTTTTCTTGATTTCCTCCATAATGATGTCTTGTCCAAGAAAAGTCTTATATAAATCATAAATCAAAATAAATAAGAATGTTTAGTTATAAAAATATGTAATAAGTGAAGGAGAGACTCATACAAACTCTTGTAGAAGTCCTCCTCATAAACCCAATTCTTAATCAAATTAAGATGGGTAACAAGTTTATTTATTCTTCTTATAGAAAGGGAAGATATATGAAAGAATCAAGTGTTTCTATAACTCGTAGAAATAAGCTTATTCATGAGCAAAAATGTTCTTATACGCATTCCAAAGATCTTGTTTTAAGTGAAGCAGACACTCATTTGAATACCATTAACAAGGACATGATTCATCCATTCAATAAGGTGAATGATATAGTGATTTATTCTGAAAATGTTCCCAAAAGTTTCAAAATTTTATGGCAATTTGTGATACGCTCAATGATTTTCTTCCAAACTTTTGAAAGACTCTAAGAAGAGGTAACTGGGTAGCAAAAACCAGATGATTATGCAAAGGGCTCAAGAACTTTAAATATGGTTTTCACATATATCTTCTCTCATGTGAGTTAGTTCAAATTCAAATCCCAACATGACCATAAGTTTTAAAAGGAATATGAATGACACACACATGAGGAAAAAAAGCATCCCAATCAAGACATTTGCGGAGAGCCTCTGAAAAAGTTAACATAAAAATTTTATACCACGGTCCATGAGATTGAAATAATTAATTTAACCAACAAAAACAAGAGCTAGCAATATAATTGAAATGTCCACCACCTATTTTTTCTCTATTATTGAGGAAACAATTAAAATATCTAGCAATAATCCAAGGATATGATTACATTATTGATTTAAAACTAATGACTTTTTCCCTAAGCACTATTTCGATGTCCTGCATTTGGACTAGAATTGATAGTAGTAATGATCAGAGTATTAGTTGTGTTGGCATTGACCCTCAAACAGATATAATAATTTTTAGGTTTAAATGCACTTTAGGTTCTTGTAAGTTAGCGAGTTTTTAATTTTGATCTCTGTAATTTAATTTTTTTTGTCTGAGTCCCTATATCTCACTTTTTGCATGCAGTTTAGTCTCTAAAGCCAAAATCCGCATGAAACCTACAGATTTTTCTGTGAATTTTGGCTTTAAGGACTAAACTACACGCAAAAAATGAGATATAAGGACTCGGACAAAAAAAAATTACAATATTCAAAATAAAAAACGCACTAACTTACAGGAATCAACTGACTATTTAATCCTAATTTTTATTAGAGATAGATGTTACATGGATACAAAAAGGATTCCACAGATTCCAAATATCACTGAAAAATCCTCTATGGTCCACTTTCTCAATGCCATATATGCCAATTTTCCAAAAAGTTGCTGCCATCAATAGTTCAATACTGTTAATCGATTTGCTGACTAGGAAATTATAGGTTAGATGGCCATAACAGCCTCGTGATGAGCAAATCTTATTAATGCCTTCATAGAAAATTGTGTACCAATGTCCCTTGAGGCAAATTGTTCCAACTAGTGGTTGATTATGATCAATCTCAACACAAGCACAAGCATATTTTCCTCTCTTAAATCGCATTGTATTAAGGTCGACCTTGATGTGATTTCCAACAATAGAGGCCATAGATAAGAGGAACATCTCTTGTAATTGAGAGGTGAGCTTTAGAGTCCAATGAGAAAAAACAAGACAATGGTCGGAAATCATCCAAGGACCATATTTGATAATATTTTCTTTGTTTTCTTAAAGATCTAGCTTTACCTTAAAGAAGTCATTATCAACATCCATAATGTCGAATTCGATCAAGAGTTTCCAAATCTTATGGAGTCTTTCCTTCATAGTATGTTAGCCAATATTTTTTCACGACAATGTAACAATTAAAGAATTTTGATATGAATGCAAAAGGTTTTTAAATATATTACTACCTCCGGTCTTTTTTATAAGAACATTTTACTTTTTTAGATTCATTAAATAATTAATGTATCTGGTCTATAATACATATCAGATACATTAATTATTTAATGAATCTAAAAAAGTGAAATGTTCCTTATAAAAAAGACCGAATGGAATATCATCCACAAAAATGTTCGAAAGACGTCTATTGTTATTAACATGTTTAATACAAACGACTTGTTGAGCGATCAAGTATGTTTTTTTACACAACGATCAAGTATGTTGTTATTCGCACATATGGTGGTATTTTTTATCCATTAACCTTATATCGAAAGGAAATAGGAGCAATAGTATCGTAACCACAAGGTTTTCAAAAGATGCAAGGAAAATGAGGCATTCCATTATTAATATTTATATTTTTCTCGTTAAAAACAAACATTTATTCCCTCATTAATAATAATAATAATAACAAACCCCTATAACTTATTTTTAGAATGCATGTCTCTTAATTTTTCGTAGGTTCAAGCTCCACAATGGATGCTTAGAAATAAATTCATTTTTTATCTTTATAAAAATAAGGGTTAATACCCCTTTTGCCTCCTGCCATATAGGCGAAATCCCAAAAACAATCATGTAAAAAAAAAACACAGATTTCATCTCTGCCATTTGTAGATTCTCTCTTTTTGCCCCCTGAGTAGATTTGGTCAACAAAATTGATGACATGGCTGCTTAGGTAGATTTGGTCAACAAAATTGATGACATGGCTGCTTAGTTGGAATTTTATTTATTTTATTTATATATTTAAATTACACGCGTGACATTTTATTATTATTTTAATATTTGATGTTGAAATGCTTAAAATTCAAAAATTCAAAAAATTGTCCACTACAAAAATTGAACCCACCCTTTTTTGTTTCAAAGCTTAAGCAACTACCACTAGGCTAAAGCATTTATCTTGTATTTTAATTGCTTTTAAACATACATATTATACGTTTGCATACTTGTTTTCATTTTCATCAATTATTATTAGAATATATTTTATATATACTATAACTATTATTAGAATATAGTTAAATAACATATTGTAAATATTATACTGTAACTATAATTTTTTTACATATTATACATATTGTAACTATATTGTAGCTAAATTTTAAATATTTACTAAGTATTAATATTAAAACACATTTACTAAATTATTATTTATATTTTCATAATTATTAATTACAGTAAATAATAACTAAATAATAATTTCAGCTGATTAAACTAAATAATAACTAAATATTTATAAATAGTAATTACTGTAAATAAAAGCTAAATATTTATAGATAGTTAAGATATTTGTAAAAAATAATAACTATTTGTAACTAAAATATTAACTAAATTAATAATAACTAAATATTATTTATAGTTAAAATAAATACAGTAAATAATAATAATTAATATTTTAAAAAAATTGTTATTTTAAAAAAAAACTGCTATTTTAAAAAAAACTGTTATTTTAAAAAACTCTTAATAAAAAACTAAACTAAATAAATAAATATAATAGTAGTTTTAATATTAGTAATTACTAATAAACTGAAAATAAAAATATTAGTAATTAATAGTAAACTGAAAATTAAAAGATTTTTAATTAAAATAACAGTTTTTAATATTAATAATTAATAACAAACTGATTTTTTTTTAAAAATTAATTATAACGTTAAATAAAAATAAATAATTTAGTTTTTATGATATAGATTTGAAATAAAATAAATAAATAAATAATTTTTAAATAATAGCATTAAATAATTTTAGAAAAAATTATTCATTAGTTCAATTAAAATTATTTAACGCTAATAATTTCATTAGTTAAAAAATTATTAAATAAAAATTATTCATTTATTTAACGCTAATAATTTAGTATTAATTAACGTTTTAATATTAAATAATTCAGTATTAAAATTAATATTAATATTAATTTAACATATTAATATTAAATTTATAGTAATTAATTAATTAACGTTTTATTTTAGTATTAATATTAATATATAATTCATTATTAATATTTAGATTAATAGTTCAGATTAATAATTCATAATTAATCCTAGTTCAGATTTATAATGTAATATATAATTTTCAAAAGGATAATATAACAAAACAATCAAGATGGCCTAGTGGTGGAAGGCGCCCCATGTAGGCTTTAAGTCATGGGTTCGATTCTCATAAGTGATAAAATTTTGATATTTTGACATTTTAACATGCAATCAATAAAATATTAATAAAAATGTCACGCGTGTAATTAAATAAATAAAAAATAAAATAAAAAACAATAAAGCAGCGCCATATCATCAGTTTTGTTGACCAAATCTACTCAGGGGGCAAAACGAGGGAATCTACAAATGGCTGGGATGAAATCTGTTTTTTTTTTTTACAGGGTTGTTTTTGGGATTTCGCCTCTATGGCAGGGGACAAAAGGGATATTAACCCTAAAAATAAGAATAAATTTTCTTTTGACTCATATTATCGTTTTAGTTGAGTAAAGAATTACTTCAATGTATATATTTTTATTTTAAAAATATATTTTAATTACTTCTACAATAAAAATAAAAACATGTCAATAAACTCGTCTAGCTCAGTTAGTAGAACGGAAGGCGCTTAACCTTGTGCTCGTGGGTTTCAAGCCCCACGGTGGATGATTTTTTAACATAAAAAGTTTGCAACATGGTTAGCTATGCATTTACTTTCTTCATTCTTTTTATATGTGTTGGTTCATGATTACTATTTCTCCTCACTTTTTTTAGGCCTCCCTAGTGTTCTTTTAACAAAAGGAGGATGATTTGATATCCCTTTAACTATTAGCCACAACATAAGACAATTATTAAGAAGAAGAATGTTATATGTGTCCATAAAAGTGATTTTCCTAAAACAAAAATAACCAAAATAAATATTTGTTAAAATTTGTCAAGATAGTTAGTCAATAGTAATACTTGCATGAATGTGTAAGAAACTCTTATGAATTAGTGTTGTTAAACCACATAGAATAAATAACACGAACACAAGGAGTTATAGTTAAATTTCATTTACTACAAGCATAATTATTGTCCTTCAAGTTTACAACATATTGATACTTTCTACTAGACAAAAAAAAACGAGTAATTCAAATAAAGGGACTCCAATAGTCAACTACTTTCTTAGTCTTATTTAACCTCTTTTGTATCATATGATAAACATCTTTCTCGTATCTAAGCATATAATCTCTAAGTCTAACGATTCTATTATTCATATAAAACTTTAAGCAATGTTTATAATCTACAAGTCTAACATTTCTATTAGTCTTATAGATCTTCAAACTTTCAATATGTGATATTATAGGTTTCTTCATATGTTCTAATACTAGAAACTAATCTGGTCCACATACAAGGAAAAAGTTATATTATATCAATTTATCTTTTGTTGGTCTGATAAAAAGACCATATACATTAGATGATTTTCAAATCTTATAATAATATTTGTATAAACCAAGAATGTAAATATTCTATTTCATCCTTAACACTATAAAAATCTATTAGAATCATTTACTACTACAAAATGCCCAAACAACAACGTCAGGTTTACAAGGGCATCCTATACACCGTTGTTATAGTGCGTACTGGATGCACGCGCATTATTTTAATTAGAAATTTCAAGGGTATAATAACGGTTGTTGTGAACACCGTGGTGATACAATCAAGCTTTCACGGGTTCGAACCTCATCGCCCTTAAATAGTTTATTCCTTTGACGTAAATCCGCCCTTTTTTAGTTTTATTTATATTTAAATAAAAAATAATAAGGATATCACTATGGTTATTTCTTAAAACCGTTGTTACAAACTGAAGCTTCTTTTTATGTATTTTAAACACCAAGTATATATCAATTTATCCACTGAAAAAAGAAACAAGACGAAACAACCCTAACACCAACGCCGACACCGTTGTCGGAAAGAAGACAACAACAACAAGAAAGTGTTCTACTTTAAGGTGTTGCAATGTCACATTTGAAGACAAAATCATCCAAAGGTGTTTTTATGTCTTCTTCCTCTGTAAAATCTCGATCTGGAAATTTTTGTGGTTGTGATGGTCGTATGGTTTCGTACCAATGCAAGAAGGGACAAAATAAAGGAAGACTTTTTTGGAGATATCCATTTTGGAGGAGCGATGAAACATGTAATTTGTTCATATGGGATGAAGACGTGAGAGAAAGAGATGGAAATGAAGATGAGAGCATTATGAAGTCAGAGTTGGAAACTATGGGCTATTTGAAGGTTATGTATGAGGATTTAAAGAAAAAGAACAAGAATTTGAAGAACAAACTGAAATCAGAGATATTTTCTGGAAATCTCAAGATGTTATGTTTTCTTGTTTCCTTTATGTTTAATGTTTACTTTGTTATGAAATATAATAGTTGAATTAGGGTTTGAATTACATTGGTGATGTTTAAACTGCAGATGCATTGTGAATTACATTGTTAACGTTAAGGCACACCTTTTCTTTTTTATTTATTTTAAAATTCACAAATAAAAGAGTTATCACTACGGTTATTCTGGTTGGCCGTAGTGACATATTTATAATAAATAAATACCTATCTATACGGTTGATATTGTTAACCGTTGTGAAATAGTTTACCCATATATAAGCGAAATAACTTTCACTTATTGACAGTAGCGTCGTTGCCTTCAAAGTGAAACCCTATAACCCATTTTTTTCTCTTCGTTTTTACCATTAGCCGTGAATCTTGTGCTTCATACATTAAGGTATTCTTCTTCTTCCATCTATTGTTAGATATTTCCCATTATCTCGTTTGTTGCATGTTGTTTTTGTTGATTGTTCTCATTTTTTCAGATTCGTTTTCACTACCTTAACAAAGACCATACTTTGGAAACTTCATAATGTTTATGTAGCTATGGAAAAATGTATAAGAAGCATGAAGCTATGATGGAAACTTCATCCACCTTATACTTTTTTTCATAGCTTCACGAACAAGATGTTAGTAAATGAAGAAACAACAGTGTAAGCAAACTGCATCTAGTTTTAGAAACAATGAAAAGAAATATAAGAAGTATGAAGCTTTTGTGTAAGCTTCTTCCTCCTTATATTTCTTCTTCATTGATTCTTAAACTAGTTGAACATCATAATTGATTCATGTTCCGCAATTAATTTCATTAAAAGGTGCGTTATTCTTGTTCCTCTCTTTACTCTTCACTGGATTATGGTTTTAGGGTTTGTTTTCAACTGAGGATGCTCATTTTTGAAGTTTGCTGTGTTTCCTTACAGGATAAGGGGATGATACAGGGTGATGATGCTGGTGGTAGCAAGCATATTATATGAGTTTATAATATCTAGATCTGGTATAGAATGTTGTTTGAGTTTATTATATTCTATGTAGATTGTTTGTTTCACTAACCCTCACTTAAAATACATTCATTTAATTTGACATAGATACTTATAATCTGCAAATTAAGTTGTATTTGAAAACCAACTTATATGAATCAATGTTTTCGAATTGCATCCCTCTCATCGTTCATCTCATGATGTTTAATATATATATTATGGTATAATGATCTGGCTCCTTAGATGCATTGCCATCTTCCATTATAGTTAAATTTAATTAACAACAAATTATTAGTTAATCTGCCTCTCCATCAACACTTATAATCGTAAAACTTCCGATTTTAAAAATTATGATGATAAGTGATGATGATGAGGCAGATTATCCAATGTCTTGTTCTTATGAAAATTTAACTATAATCGAAAATAGCGATATATCGAAGGAGTCAGATCAATAAACCACAATATATATGTAAAACAACATGAAATGCACGATGAGACGAGTGCAATCAGAAAACATTGGTTTGTTTAAGTTGGATTTCAAGAACAATTTAATTTGCAGATTATAGACTTCTTCATCAAATTGATTCCATGTATATTTCTTTAGTGAGGTGTTTGGAAAACAAGCAATCTACATTTAATATAATAAACTCAGGGTACTTACAACAACGGTTATCTATTGTAACCGAGATCATAGGTAATTTATGTTTTACATAATACGCTGCTGATGGGTTTCGAACCCAGTACCTAAGTGTATGTATCACAACGGTTTATTATCATAACCGTTGTGATATATGGCGCGCGTCCTGCCTTTCAACAACGATTTCCAGACCGTTGTAGAAACAGCGAACTTACAACGACAATCTACATAACAATGCCTTCACCCGTGTCATTATATGTCATTCCCAACCGTTGTTAAATGTGTTTTCCGTAGTAGTGATTTAATTATTTTCATCTTTGGAAACAACAGACACTAACAAAGTTCTACATCTCTCTTTTAAAAACAACCATCCAAGCCAATTAAGGATCAATAATTAATGACAAATATTATCTTCAATCCCATGTATTGAAACACATATTGTTGGGTTTGAACTCCCTTCCTATGTGGAGAAAGGTGCAAATATGATTAGCTCATTTGTGTGACTTGTCTAAAAGGAGATGATCAATTTAGGGTTGAGAGAGATAGAGAAAAAAAAAGTATTTAAAAAGAGAGAAAATAGAAGAGAAACTCGTTCTCGTTTTTCTGCAACCAGCCTCACTAAATCGACGATCCCCGATTTGTTAACTGTTGGATCGAGCTCAAGTTTGGTGGGCAGATTCGTAACACATATATCTAACTTTTAACTGTTCAGAGTTTCAATACAATGTCTGAGGTGAAAGTTATTTGCTTCGCACTGAAGCTGCAATTTTGGGAATATTTTTCAACTTTTTGATTCTTATTTGTAAGCTAGTTTGCTTTGTGATTTGCGGTTGTTAGCACTAGTTTGTAAATCACTTTAAGACTCTCTTGTACCCTTAATTGATTATAGTGGAGTTATTTCTTTGGTCTGGACGACTCGTAGTGTTTACTCTAATATTAAGGGGTCTTCCACGTAAATAATATTGGTGTTCTTTTGTGCTTTTATTTGTTCGATTTGCCGTCTTTTATTTATTTTTTAATCCTCAAGATTCCTACAAGTTTGAGAGAGTTTTATATCTGCTGCATATTGGTCTATTATTGTGTCTTAATTTCCCATCAGAGTGGCATCAGAGCTTTTGGTTAAGGGCAATGTTACTTGTTTGAATGATGAAGTCAAATACAGAGATGAAAGATTTATAATTTGTGACGAAATTACATTTACCGATTTTTAATTCCGCAAATCTGGATTCTGTGTCTAATGAAGAATGGGAGTTTGAACATCAACAGGTATGTAGTTTTATTCAACAATATGTAGAAGATAATGTTTATAATCATATTGCTAATGAGACACATGCAAAATCTTTGTGGGAAAAGATAGATTCCTTGTATACCTCTAAGTCAGAGAATAATAAATTATTCTTGTTGAATAGCTCCATAAGTTTGAAGTATAAGAAGGGGACTTCTATTTCAGGTCACTTGAGTGAATTTCAAGGCCTCATTGATCAGATGTCAAGAATGAGTATCAAATTTGATGATGAACTTTTGGTACTATTTTTATTGCTATCTTTACCAGAGTCTTGGGAGACATTTCAGGTTTCTATCACAAGTTCTGCTCCTAGAGGTGTTGTTTCTTTGGAAATGACTAAGGGTGGTATTCTTAATGAGGAGGTGAGAAGGAAGGCACAAGGTTCTTCATCTCAACCCGAGGTACTTGTCACTAAAAATAGGAGGATAAGTCATAAAAAGGAACCGAAGGGTGGTAGAGAGGATATCAGAAGCAAGTCTAAGTCGCGATACAAGAATCTAGAGTGTCATTATTGTCACAAAACAGGACACATACAGAAATATTGCTATCAATGGAAAAGAGATAACAAAGGCAAGAAGCTGAAATGCGTTCATTTATACAATGGTGGAGAGTATTGTAGACCGTGTGATTCCTATTAATGCAAGCAACATGATATTTCACATGAAAAGACTCCTCCTAAAACTCCTCAATTGAATGGTTTAGCAGAGAGGATGAATCGAACATTAATTGAGAGAGTAAGGTGTATGCTCTCTGAAGTTAAGTTGTCTAATCATTATTGGGGTGAGGCACTATACACTGCAGTGCATGTTCTTAATCTCACTCCTACTATTGCTTTGAACATTGAAGTTCTAGACAAAATTTGGTTTGGAAAGAATGTCGAGTATGATCATTTGAGAGTCTTTGGTTGTAATACTTTTGTGCATATTCCAATGGATGAAAGATTCAAGTTGGATGCAAAGTCAAAACAATGTATCTTCATCGTCTATGGACAAGATGAGTTTGGCTACAGGTTGTATGATCCCGTAGGGAATAAGCTTATTCAAAGCCGCGATGTGGTGTTTATGGAAGACCAAACTATTGAAGATATTGATAAGGTAGAGAAGGCTACGCCCAAGAAAGATATTAGTTTGTCTAATGTTGATCCAGTTTGGTTACCTAGCCATAATCTGGATGCTATTGGTGGTGATGGTCACAATGTTGAGCCATATGATTATGTTGATGATCAATAACTTGGAAATGAGGTAAATATTCCAACTAATGATGGTGAAGGGGAGAGCGATTTGTCACAGGATGAGAATCTTGGTGAAACTCCAGAATCATCTCAAGTTCAACCTATGAGGTTAAACAGGCAGAGACAACCTTTTACATGGTATAATTCTGATGAGTACGTGACCTTGACTGATGAGGGTGAACCCGAGTGTTTTCAAGAGGCCATGGAAAGTCATGAAAATCAAAAGTGGATGGATGCAATGCATGATGAGATGAAATCATTGCATGATAATCGCACTTATGATTTAGTGAAGTTGCCTAAAGGCAAAAGGGCTTTGGAAAACAGATGGATTTATAGAGTTAAACATGAGAGCAACTCTAAGTTTCCAAGTTATAAAGCCAGATTAATGGTGAAAGGTTTCCGTCAAAGAAAGGGTGTTGATTTTAATGATATTTTCTCATATGTTGTAAAGATGTCATCAATTAGAACCGTGTTAAGTTTGGCTGCTACTCTTGATTTAGAGGTTGAGCAAATGGATGTGAAAACGACTTTCCTTCATGGCAATTTGGAGGAAGAGATCTACATGAAATAACCCGATGGTTTTCAAGTTAAAGGTAAAGAAGATCATATGTGTAGATTGAGAAAGAGTTTATATGGGTTGAAGCAAGCTCCAAGGCAGTGGTACAAGAAGTTTGAGTCTGTTATGTGTGATCAAGGATACCAGAAGACTAATTTAGATCATTGCGTCTTTGTTAGAAAATTTTCTAACAATGTCTTCATTATCATGTTGTTATATGTTGATGATATGCTTATTGTAGGGAAAAGTATTTCTAACATTAACATGTTAAAGAAGCAACTGGGAGAGTCATTTGCCATGAAAGACATGGGAGCAACTAAACAGATTCTTGGAATTAGAATCATGTGTGACAGAAAAGAGAAGAAAATTTGGATGTCACAAGAAAATTATATCGAAAAAGTGTTGCAAGATTCAAAATGGAAAGTTTTAAGGCGGTAAACATTTCTCTCGCTAATAATTTCAAGTTGAGTTCTAATCAAAGTCCTTCAAGTGAAGATGAAGCGTTTGATATGAAACATGTTCCTTATGCGTCTGTTGTAGGTAGTTTGATGTATGCAATGGTGTGTACAAGACCAGATATAACACATGTTGTTGGTACAGTCAGTAGATTTTTGTCAAATTCAGGTACAGAGCTTGGAGTGCTGTAAAATGGATTTTAAGGTATCTTCGCGATACTACCTCTATGAGGCTTTGTTTTGGAGGAGATAAGCATACTCTAGTGGGGTACTCTGACTCTGATATGGCTGGAGACATTGATTCCAGAAAGTCCATTTCGGGCTACATGATTAAATTTGCACGGGGAGTTGTTGCTTGGCAGTCCAGATTGCAAAAGTGTGTAGCACTATCTACTACAAAGGTTGAGTTTATTGCAATTACCGAAGCATGCAAAGAGTTACTATGGTTGAAGAAATTTTTGCAGGAGCTTGTTTTGTTCAGTACAAATATATGTTATTTGTTGATAGTCAAAGCGTTATTCATCTTGGTAAGAATCCGACTTTTCATAATAGGTCCAAACACATTGACGTGAGATATCATTAGATACGTGATGTTTTGGATGCTAAGGTGTTGAAGTTGGATAAAATTCATATAGATGATAATGGTTCTGATATGATGACTAAAGCATTACTAATAGAGAAATTTGAAGCTTGTTGTGATATCGTCGGTTTGGCGATTTCCTCCACATAGTTGTGAGTGGGAGATTTGCTAGGTTTAGGCTCCCTTCCTATGTGGAGAATGGCTCACATATGATTAGCCTATTTGTATCACTTATTTAAAAGGAGATGATCAATTTAGGGTTGAGAGAGATGGAGAAAAATAAGGATTCAAAAAGAGAGAAAAGAGGAGAGAAACTCATTCCTATTTTTCTGCGACCAGTCTCACTAAATCGACGATCCCCAATTTGTTAACCGTTGGATCGAGCTCAAATTTGGTGGGCAAGTTCGTAACACATATATCTAACTTTTGACCGTTTATAATTTTAATACAACATCTGAGGTTAAAGTTTTTTACTTCGTACTGAAGCTGCAATTTTGGGAAAATTTTCTAGCTTTTTTATTCTTATTTGTAAGCTAGTTTGCTTTGTGATTTGCGGTTGTTAGCACTAGTTTATGAATCACTTTAAGACTCTATTATAACCTTAATTGATTATAATGGAGTTATTTCTTTGGTCTGGACAACTCGTGGTTTTTACTCTCATATTGAGGGGTTCTCCACGTTAATAATATCAGTATTCTTTTGTGCCTTTATTTATTCGATTTGTCATCTTTTATTTGTTTTTTTATCCTTAAGATTCCTACAAGTTTGGGGGAGTTATATATCCGCTGTGTATTGGTCTATTATCGTGTCTTAATTTTCCATCACATATTTGTTCTGTTAAACACATGATCATCCACACCCATTTCACTCTTGATTCTAATTGTACTTCTTCAATTATTTCTCAATAGCTACTATCCATAACTCCTTAAATGTATGTGCATATCTAACCAACCTCTTTCAATCATCCTTAATATTTTTGTTTTTGCTCTATATACCTAAAAACTTCATATTTTGTATGCGTATCAAGAGGCTCATAATTCTCACTGCTAACAATTTATTTTTTCTTTCCTATTTCTACCAGTTATATGATAAGTATAAACAAAATCTACACTTACATTTTGGTAATAACTATTGTGAATGGACTTACTCCCCTCATATAGAATGGATATCATACTGTACATATAGCAACAATTCTTTTTATCTCTTATTCTTTTACAAAAATACATTATGTTTAACATTCAAAGCATAATTTTTGATATTATTTATCATCCATTCAACATAAGCAAATGTCTAATCTAACTTGTTCTGGACTGGGCCGGGGTCTGCCCCTCAATCGAGCAAACCCAACCCACACTTCCCGGGATGGCCCAACAAGGGCATCTTAGCACGACCTATGTCGGGCATACGTGTAACGCCCCAGTCAATTTTGTCAGTTTTGTCTTTTTAATTAATTGAGTCATTTTGAGTATTTTATTATTATACTACTTTATTTCTGACTTTTATGTGAAAATATGTTATTTTTCGTCGTGAATATATTTTGTCGCGTTTTGAGAACATTTGCGAGATATTTGAGTGTAGGGGTATTTTGGGCATTTTGATTTATTTGGTTAAGTTAGAATATAATAGAAATAGAATAGAAAGAGAGAAAAATAGGAAGAGAAAGAAAAAGAAGAGAAGAAGAAAAGAAAAGGAGAAGAGAAGAAAAGAGAGAATTTAGGAAAACTTGGAAATCAATCAACCGACTTTCTAGAACACGATTAAATCGGTTAAGGGTGCGAAACTCGATTATACTATGTTTGTGTATGATTATGTATGTGTGTGTTTGGATGATTCTCTTGTTTTCCATGTTTTTCACTTCTAGGTCGAAAATGATAAAATGAGTAGGAATCGATGTTTTCGCGGTCGGAAATCGATATAATTTGCGTTGTATGATCACCATGTGTTTATGAGTCATTGCTGATAATTATTTTGGTGTTGGAATTGATTTGGAATGAAAAATGAGGTTTTTGGGGGTTTTGGATCGTGTAACCCGTAACAGCATTTTTCTGGTTCTGGTGTGATTCGCCAGGCGAATTTGGGATTCGCCAGGCGAATTGAGTCTCTTCACTCATTCGCTAGGCGAAGTGCTGGTGAAGGGTGATTCGCCAGGCGAAATCGTAAGTCGCCAGGCGAATTTGGAATGACAGAAATGGGGTAGCTTCTGTAACTCTTGGGGTTTTTCTAAATTGGTGACTCACCACTAGTTCGCCAGACGAAGTGCTGGCGAATGGGATTCGCCAGGCGAAATCCATGGCGAAGGGCTGCGAATGGGGATCCGCCAGGCGAATTCTTAAGTCGCCAGGCGAATTTGGCTGTATCTCAATAAATTATTTTCTTTGAAAATTCATAACTTTTGATCCGTGGTTCGGTTTGAGGCGTGGTTTAATGTGTTAGAAAGCTTATAAAATGTACTTTATTATGATGATGCTTTGGAGATTGTTGGCCGATTAAATTATGTTGGGAATTAGAAAATATGTTGTTTTGTTGTCGACTTTTGTCGTTTGATTGTGTGAACTTGATGTGTATGTGCAATGTGCTGTTGGTGTGGATATTGTATAGCTTGTGTACTGTTGTGTGACGAAATTTCATGAAATACATATTGTGATGATTATTGGTGGCCTTAGGGCAAGAAAATGCGATGCAAGGTAATTGTTGATATGTGCATGATTATGGATGTGTATATGTGTGCATATTAAATGTCATGAGTCATTGTATGCCAAGCATCATGATATGCATTGTTGTGACGTCCTGAGTGATAGATTGATTCCAGAGGGAATCTGCTATAACATCGTGCGCCTTAAAAATAAGAGGACCTAAAGCGATTTGATATATCGTGCGCCTTAAAAATAAGAGGACCTAAAGTGATGGTTATAGACGATCGTGTGCCCATGTGGGGTGTGAGCGATCAGATTGTGCTCCTTATACTGAGAGGACCTAAAGCAATCCATAAACGTCGTGCGCCTTATACCAAGAGGACCTAAAGCGACGGGGAACATCGTAGACCCGACGGGGTGTTAATGAGTGATCTTCAGTAACGAGCGATGATTCCAGCAGAGTTCTTGAGTGAACTAGTGATGAGGAATATTGGAAGTCGGTACCGCATGGCATGTGCATAGAGTCGTTGTGTCGGTCTCTGTGCATTTGCATAAATCATGGATTAATTGTGCATGGAATTGTGAATGTGATTGATGAGATGGAATATGTATAATTGTATTGATGATGAGTGTATGGTGTATGATTGGTATGCATTGGTGATGGATACCTGATACTTGTACGGTGTTGTGTTGTATTTGATTGTTGTGCATTTGTGGTGAGAATGTTTTACCTGTGTATTCTGTGTGAATATATAATTATCTGCAACTGTATTATGATTTTTTTTCTCACCCTTCTGTTGTTTTATAATGCTATATGAGGCATCGCAGATTAAAGTTGTTGGAGGTTTTTTTGTGAAGCTAGGGTCTTCATTCTTTTATCGGTCGGCTCTGATATGTGACACCGGGTAGTTAGGGTGGCCGTTTGTGATTATTTGTCTTATGTATATGTATCTTTTGAATTATACATGTATGATGTTGTATATGACAAACAAACTTTCATGATATATATATATATATATATATGTTGATATTCAGTTACGGATTTTCCGCTTATATTCTGTAATTGGATTGTGGGTGTATTACTACCTGAGATTGTTGCATATCTGTATGAGCAGGTGTTATATGTTTGTTTCAAATTGATGTGACCCCTCGGTCTATGCCGTGATATTTTAAATACTCTGATGAAATTTTGTATTTTATTTATCGCTTTAATAGCTTGGGGGTATAGATTGGGGGTGTCACATTAAGTGGTATCAGAGCCAGTCCGTGTCAGTCCGTGTCAGTCTGTGTCAGTTCGTGTCTGGTTGTGTCAGTCCTGGTCTGTGTGGCGTGTGGAGTGAACTGTTTGTTTAACCATAGTTTCTGTTATTAGAAATGAACAGAATATGGCTGGTAGGAATGATGTTGCTTTGGCTGCTGCTATGCAAGCTATGGCTCGTGCTGTGCAGGATGCACCTAACGCTGCTGGTAATGATGAGTTCAGGAAGAACAAACCGCCTGTCTTTAAAGGGAGACATGATCCGGATGGTGCACAGATTTGGTTGAAAGAGATTGAAAGGATTTTCCGAGTTATGGATTGTGCTGAGGACAGTAAGGTGAGACTGGGAACTCACATGTTACAGGAAGTAGCAGATGACTGGTGGGTTAGTACTCGTCAGGTGTTGGACGCTGGGGATGAAGAAGTTACTTGAGAATTATTTAGCCAGGAGTTTCTGAGGAAGTATTTTCCCGAGGATGTTAGAGGAAAGAAGGAAATTGAGTTCTTGGAACTGAAACAAGGTAGTATGTCTGTTGTTGATTATACTGCTAAGTTTGTGGAGCTTGTGCAGTTTTATCCTCATTATGCTGAAGCGACTGCACAGTTTTCTAAGTGTGTGAAGTATAAGAGTGGATTGCTTCCTGAGATTAAGCAAGCAATCGGTTATCAAAGCATAAGAAGGTTTTCTGATTTGGTGGAATGTTGTAGGATTTATGAAGAGGATAGTAAGGCTCGTTCTACTCACTACAAGAACGTGAGTGACAAAAAAGGGAAGCAACAGTTTCGTAGTGGTCCGTATGTAACACCAGCTGATAAAGGTAAGCAAATGGGTACTTTTGATCGAAGGTCAGGTGGAGGAGGTATGTCTAATTCTTCGAGATGTTTTAAATGTGGTGAGTTGGGGCATCGTCAGTTTGAGTGCAGGAAAGATGTGAGAAAGTGTTCTAATTGTGGAGGTGTCGGACATGTCGTAGCTGATTGTAAACAGAAGAATGTGGTGAAGTGTTTCAACTGTGGTGAACCTGGTCATATTAACACAAAGTGTCAGAAACTGAAGCAAGCTCCAACTAGTGGGAAGGTGTTTTCATTGGCGGGGACTCAGACTTCAAGTGCTGATCGTCTGATAAGAGGTACTTGTTTTATTAATAATATGCCTTTAGTTGCTATTATTGATACTGGAGCAACTCATTCGTTTATTTCGTCTGAGTGCGCGAAGCATTTGAATCTTGTGTTGTCTTTGATGGATGGTGATATGGTTATTGACACTCCAACAATTGGGTCAGTAACTACCTCTTTGGTTTGTTTGAGTTATCCTTTGACTATTTATGGTAAAGACTTTGAGATGGATTTAGTGTGTTTGCCGTTGGAAGGTTTGGATGTGGTTCTGGGAATGAATTGGTTGCAATTCAATCGGGTTCATATTGATTGCTATCATAAGTTGGTAAGGTTTCCTTCTCTTGAGGAAGACGAAGACTCGAGTTTCTTATCTACCAAAGAGTTGAAGAGACTTTTGGCGGATGAAGCTCAGTTGTTTGGGTTGTTTGCGTCGTTGACTGTGGATAGTCAAGTTTCACTTGATGTGTTTCCGGTGGTGTGTGATTTTCCTGAAGTGTTTCCTGAGGATATTTCAGATGTGCCGCCAGAGAGAGAGGTGGAGTTTTCGATAGATCTAGTTCCTGGTACTAGACCTGTTTCTATGGCACCTTATCGTATGTCAGCATCTGAGTTGGTAGAGTTAAAGAAGCAATTGAATGAGTTGTTGGAGAAGAGGTTTGTGAGGCCAAGTGTTTCTCCTTGGGGTGCTCCAGTTTTATTGGTGAAAAAGAAAGACGGAAGTATGCGGTTGTGTATTGATTATTGCCAGTTGAATAAGGCGACGATTAAGAATAAGTATCCTCTTCCGAGAATTGATGATCTGATGATCAGTTGGTGGGTGCTTGTGTGTTCAGTAAGATTGACCTGAGGTTGGGATATCATCAGATTAGGGTGAAAGAGGAAGATATTCAGAAGACGGCTTTTAGGACACGTTACGGTCATTATGAATATTCTGTGATGTCGTTCGGGGTTTCTAATGCGCCAGGTGTATTTATGGAGTACATGAATCGTATTTTCCACGAGCATTTGGATCGATTTGTTGTTGTGTTTATTGATGACATATTGATTTATTCTAAGTCTCGAGAGGAGCACGCGGAGCATTTGCGTATTGTTTTGTAGGTTTTGAAGGAAAAGAAGCTTTTTGCCAAGTTGTCCAAGTGTGAGTTCTGGTTGTCGGAGGTGAGTTTTCTTGGACACGTGATTTCAGGTAATGGTATTTCTGTGGATCCATCTAAAGTAGAAGCAGTTCTACAATGGGAGGCTCCGAGATCTGTTACTGAAATTCGAAGCTTTTTGGGTTTGGCCAGTTATTATCGAAGGTTTATTGAAGGTTTTTCTAAGCTAGCACTTCTTTTGACCCAGTTGACTTGTAAAGGGCAAGCGTTCATTTGGGATATTCGGTGTGAAGAAAGTTTTAATGAGCTGAAGAGAAGATTGACGACATCTCCGATTTTGATTTTGCCGAATCCTCATGAACCGTTTGTGGTGTATTGTGATGCGTCTTTGATTGGTCTAGGTGATGTACTAATGCAAGACGGTAAGGTCGTGGCGTATGCTTCGAGGCAGTTGAGAGTGCATGAGAAGAATTACCCTACGCATGACTTGGAGTTAGCGGCTGTGGTTTTTGTGTTGAAAATTTGGAGGCATTATCTTTTTGGTGCGAGGTTTGAAGTCTTTAGTGATCACAAGAGTTTGAAATATCTGTTTGATCAGAAGGTATTGAATATGAGGCAACGAAGATGGTTGGAAATTTTGAAGGACTACGACTTTGGCTTGAATTACCATCCTGGTAAAGCTAATGTGGTAGCCGATGCATTGAGCCGGAAATCGTTGCATATGTCCGCTTTAATGGTTAAAGAGTGGGAGCTTTTGGAATCGTTTAGAGATTTGAGTTTGGTTTGTGAAGTGTCGTCGAATAGTGTGAGGCTGGGTATGTTGAAGGTTACTAATGATTTTCTGATGACGGTAAGCGAGAAGCAGAAGTTGGACGTGAAATTAGTGGATTTGATGTTGATTGAAGGAAAAGATGCGAGTGGTGATTTTCAAGTGGATATTAATGGTGTGTTGAGGTTCTGAGATAGAATTTGTATTCCGGACGATTCGGATTTGAAACGAATGATTTTGGAGGAAGGACACCGGAGTAATTTGAGTATACATCCGGGAGCGAACAAGATGTACCAAGATTTGAAGAAGATTTTCTGGTGGTCTGGATTGAAAAGAGATGTGGCTCAGTTTGTGTATGCTTGTTTGACGTGCTAGAAGTCGAAAGTGGAACATCAGAGGCCGAGTGGTTTGTTGCAACCGTTGGATATTCCGGAATGGAAATGGGATAACATTTCTATGGATTTTGTAACGGGGTTGCCGAATACTCAGCGAGGGCATAATGCTATTTGGGTGGTTGTTGATAGGCTGACTAAATCGGCTCATTTTATTCCGATTGACATCAGTTTTTCTTTGGAACGGTTAGCTGAGATTTATATCAGTGTGATTGTGAAGTTGCATGGAGTTCCGTTAAGTATTATTTCAGATCGAGATCCAAGGTTTACCTCGAGATTTTGGGAAAGTTTACAGAAGGCGTTGGGTTCTAAATTGAGATTGAGTTCGGCTTATCATCCGCAGATGGATGGGCAGTCGGAGAGAACGATTCAGTCTTTGGAAGATTTGTTGAGAGCGTGTGTTCTGGAGCAAGGTGGTGCGTCGGATAGTTGTCTTGCGTTGGTGGAATTCACGTATAATAACAGTTTCCATTCTAGTATTGGAATGGCACCGTTTGAAGCATTATATGGATGAAGATGTCGGACGCCGTTGTGTTGGCATGAATCGGGCGAGAGAGCGATGGTTGGACCGGAGTTGGTGCAGCAGACTACGAAAAAAGTGAAGTTTATTCGTGAGAAAATGAAGGCTTCTCAGAGCATACAAAAGAGTTATCATGATCGGAGACGGAAGGATCTTGAGTTTCAAGAGGGCGATCATGTATTTCTAAGGGTTACGCAGGTAACGGGTGTTGGTCGTGCATTGAAATCGAAGAAACTTACTTCTCGGTTTATTGGTCCTTACCAGATATCTTCGAGAGTGGGTGTTGTGGCTTATCGGGTGGCGTTGCCGCCGAGTCTGTCGAATTTGCATGATGTGTTCCATGTTTCACAGCTTCGGAAGTATATTCCGGATCCGTCGCATGTGATTCCGATGGATGAGGTTGAGGTAAGGGAGAACCTTACGGTCGAGGCTTTGCCGGTGAGTATTTTAGATCGAGAGTTGAAGAGGTTGCGGGGCAAGGATATTGCACTTGTGAAGGTGGCGTGGGGAGGCGCTGCTGAGGGCAATTTGACTTGGGAGTTGGAGAGTCGGATGCGGGAGTCGTATCCAGAGTTGTTCGTCTCAGGTAAGATTTTCGAGGACGAAAATTTCTAAGTGGGGGAGAGTTGTAACGCCCCAGTCAGTTTTGTCAGTTTTGTCTTTTTAATTAATTGAGTCGTTTTGAGTATTTTATTATTATACTACTTTATTTCTGACTTTTATGTGAAAATATGTTATTTTGCATCGTGAATATATTTTGTCGCGTTTTGAGAACATTTGCGAGATATTTGAGTGTAGGGGTATTTTGGGCATTTTGATTTATTTGGTTAAGTTAGAATATAATAGAAATAGAATAGAAAGAGAGAAAAATAGGAAGAGAAAGAAAAAGAAGAGAAGAAGAAAAGAAAAGGAGAAGAGAAGAAAAGAGAGAATTTGGGAAAACTTGGAAATCAATCAACCGACTTTCTAGAACACGATTAAATCGGTTAAGGGTGTGAAACTCGATTATACTATGTTTGTGTATGATTATATATGTGTGTGTTTGGATGATTCTCTTGTTTTCCATGTTTTTCACTTCTAGGTCGAAAATGATAAAATGAGTAGGAATCGATGTTTTGCGGTCAGAAATCGATATAATTTGCATTGTATGATCACCATGTGTTTATGAGTCATTGCTGATAATTTTTTTGGTGTTGGAATTGATTTGGAATGAAAAATGAGGTTTTTGGGGGTTTTGGATCGTGTAACCCGTAACAGCATTTTTCTGGTTCTGGTGTGATTCGCCAGGCGAATTTGGGATTCGCCAGGCGAATTGAGTCTCGCCACTCATTCGCTAGGCGAAGTGCTGGCGAAGGGTGATTCGCCAGGCAAAATCGTAAGTCGCCAGGCGAATTTGGAATGACAGAAATGGGGTAGCTTCTGTAACTCTTGGGGTTTTTCTAAATTGGTGACTCACCACTAGTTCGCCAGGCGAAGTGCTGGCGAATGGGATTCGCCAGGCGAAATCCATGGTGAAGGGCTGGCGAATGAGGATCCGCTAGGCGAATTCTTAAGTCGCCAGGTGAATTTGGCTGTATCTCAATAAATTCTTTTCTTTGAAAATTCATAACTTTTGATCCGTGGTTCGGTTTGAGGCGTGGTTTGATGTGTTAGAAAGCTTATAAAATGTACTGTATTATGATGATGGTTTGGAGATTATTGGCCAATTAAATTATGTCGAGAATTAGAAAATGTGTTATTTTGTTGTCGACTTTTGCCGTTTGGTTGTGTGAACTTGATGTGTATGTGCATTGTGCTGTTTGTGTGGATATTGTATGGCTTGTGTACTGTTGTGTGACAAAATTTCATGAAATACATATTGTGATGATTATTGGTGGCCTTAGGGCAAGAAAATGCGATGCATGGTAATTGTTGATATATGCATGATTATGGATGTGTATATGTGTGCATATTAAATGTCATGAGTCATTGTATGCCAAGCATCATGATATGCATTGTTGTGACGTCCTGAGTGATAGATTGATTCCAGAGGGAATCTGCTATAACATCGTGCGCCTTAAAAATAAGAGGACCTAAAGCGATTTGATATATCGTGCGCCTTAAAAATAAGAGGACCTAAAGCGATGGTTATGGACGATCGTGTGCCCATGTGGGGTGTGAGCGATCGGATTGTGCGCCTTATACCGAGAAGACCTAAAGCAATCCATAAACGTCATGCGCCTTATACCAAGAGGACCTAAAGCGACGGGGAACATCGTAGGCCCGACGGGGTGTTACTTGAGTGATCCTCAGTAACGAGCGATGATTCCAGCAGAGTTCCTGAGTGAACTAGTGATGAGGAATATTGGAAGTCGGTACCGCATGGCATGTGCATAGAGTCGTTGTGTCGGTCTCTGTGCATTTGTATAAATCATGGATTAATTGTGCATGGAATTGTGAATGTGATTGATGAGATGGAATATGTATAATTGTATTGATGATGAGTGTATAGTGTATAATTGGTATGCATTGGTGATGGATACCTGATACTTGTACGGTGTTGTGTTGTATTTGATTGTTGTGCATTTGTGGTGAGAATGTTTTACCTGTGTATTCTGTGTGAATATATAATTATCTGCAACTGTATTATGATTGTTTTTCTCACCTTTCTGCTGTTTTATAATGCTCTATGAGGCATTGCAGATTAGAGTTGCTGGAGGTCTTTTTGTGAAGCTAGGGTCTTCGTTCTTTTGTCGGTCAGCTCTGATATGTGACACCGGGTAGTTCGGGTGGCCGTTTGTGATTATTTGTCTTATGTATATGTGTCTTTTGAATTGTACATGTATGATGTTGTATATGACAAACAAACTTTCATGATATATATATATATATATATATATATATATATATATATATATATATAGATATATGTTGATATTCAGTTACGGATTTTCCGCTTATATTCTGTAATTGGATTGTGGGTGTATTACTACTTGAGATTGTTGCATATCTATATGAGCAGGTGTTGTATGTTTGTTTCAAATTGATGTGACCCCTCGGTCTATGCCGTGATATTTTAAATACTCTGATGAAATTTTGTATTTTATTTATCGCTTTAATAGCTTGGGGGTATAGATTGGGGGGTGTCACAATACGCCCTTCTCAACATTGTCGGGCACACGCATGGTATAGAGCGTCGGACAGGGCGATAAGCCTCCCCGACCTCGCTCCTCCCCGACACTCAGGTTCTCCTCCCCCGAGGAGCCTTCTCCTCCTGCACATAAGTTCCTCCATGTGAGGACACGTCTCTCCCCGACACGCAAGACTCCTCCCCGCGAGGACACGTTATCATGTAACCGCCCACTCCCGATGGAATCGGTCTGCCCTAATTCTGGAGATCTAGGAGCGGTTACCCCAGGGCGAAGACCACGTGCTGGTCTTCACTACGTCACATAAGCCCTGACAGTTACTTGGATTAGGCCTGGCAATCCAGCCCAATGCAAGTAACCGTTGGCCCCGCGCTGGAGGCTCTCTATAAATACTCTCTCACTTGAGAGGGTCAGGTTACACACTCTTTTACACTCTAACCTTGTACTTGCTTTTACTTGACCTTTGCCTTACTTGAGCGTCGGAGTACCTTGCAGGTACCCCCCCGGCGTCTTTCAACCTCACCGGAGCTAAAGTCCACAAGACTTTGCTGGCCACCAAATACTGTCTGATCCAGGTACGATCAGTGGCGCCGTCTGTGGGAACCCTTGCTTCCCTGTTTTTCCTCTGATAAACCAAAGCAATCCTCTCGTTCATCACCAGCATGACCAATAACCCATCTGCTAACAAAGCTCTGGACACCGTCCTCGCGCAACTCGAGAATGAGAACCACCGCGAAGACGCTGCTGCCCTCCACGTCGAAGAAGGCGACGTGAGAGACGGGCAAACCGCCTCCCCAGACTCCCAAGACGTGGCTTACGACGCTGCCCAGCAGGACGACCAACAAGCCGTCTTTCAGGCAGTTGCTCCTCCGCCCAATGCAGATGCGAGCACCGTGGCCCTATTTGCCTTGATCAATTAGACCAATCAGCTGATAGCACACCAGAATACCATAATTGAAGCACTAGAGCAAGGGCGGACACGGTGATCTTCCCCGCGAAGACATCGTCGTCCACCCTCACCTCGCCGCTCCCCTTCCCCGCGAAGGACTCCATCTGAAGAATCTCGAACCCCCTCGCCGGTGCGCGAGGGCCGTCGTCCACGCCTTGAATGCCCCCAGCCGACGATCTCCCAGAAGCACCATCGCTCCCCACCTTGGAAGAAACCCAGGCCCTCCGCAACTACCAAGAAGTCCAAAACCACCGAGGAGAGACCGAGGAACCGTTCGAGGAATTCCCCTCCACGATATCACTGGACTCGAACTTCTTGGTATCAGCAACCAAAGATCTTAGCTCTCTCAAACCCCCTAACTTAGGACTCTTGAAAGTGTACTTCCTTGTACTTCTCCTTCCAAAATCCATAACAAAAGTATCTGCAATGTTTGCAATATCACCTTTAAGTTCCTTGAAACCTTCCAAAAGAATGCTCATGAATGCATGAGTGTATGAATGCAACAACCACAAACAAAATCACACAAAGCACACGGGTCAAGGTTCAAGTCACGAGCATGAAGCCAAGGGTAAGAACCAATCCCACAAAGGTATGTACTAAGGTTTTGTCTTCATTGTACCAGCAGAAAACAATGGTTCTAACAAAGTGCCCAGGGTCCACAATCCACTATCAGACACACCAGCACACCGATTTGCTCGGAGGTTGGTAGTTATCCTCAAGAGAATCTAACCTGAGTGTAGCATCGCGTGACAGCTAAGTCAGATTTGCATCTTTATAGCTTCCGTGCTACGATCCTAAAAAGGCTAGGATGGGTTAAGGGTTACTACGGTCCTTAGTGTCGGGTCCTCGGATCAAGAAGCATAACGGGTTTGCCATTTCTAGTCTGCCATTACTACCTCTTGGGAGGAGTGTCTCAACTGAGTCCTCGGGAATGGTCTCCAGAGTTGACAACTCTCTAGATCAACACCCCGAAATACGCAAGACACGCACGTCAGAATATCTCCCAAGAAAACCTCGTCTGGATGTGAATTTCGTGAACACCAAACGTATCAAGATGACACGTAGGTCCCACTACTTTCCACCCTAGTCTTAGGTGTACACTCAAGCTTGGGTATTGGGCTTATCTCACCACACAGAAGAATTCCCAAACAGAACAAACAAGTAACAAGCAAATCAAACAAAAAGCAATAAATAAATCAAAGTAGGCTAAACCCCTCAAGGGAAATCATCCCCAGCAGAGTCGCCACTTTTCTGTAGCGGGGAAATTTGTGAGTGTAAGCTATTGATTAACTTAACTCAAAAATAAACAAGAGTCGCCACCGCACTTTTATTTTTATCCAAAAAAGGAAAGGAAAAAAGAGCGAACAAAACCTAAAGAGTTCTAAAAGAACAAAGAGATAATGGGTAAGGGGGGTTGGTTATGTAAAGGGAAGGTTTTACGCACCCAATAGATCTATAGTACTCTATAGGAGCCCTTTGATGTATTCATGCTTTTTGGTCTGAAAATGGTTTGCTTGAAAAAAGATTGAGGAGATGAGAGGAGAATTATTTTTTAAGATTTTTGTGTTTGGAGAGACTTATCTCCTCATGCCTACGTACCCACGATGTGCAATGTAGGATCAAAACCCCGTAGTTCGTGGTACAAAGAATGAAAATTATTGGTTATGGTTTATTTTATCTTGAAAAAGACAACCCGTCATTCTCAAGAGAGAATACTCAACTAATTACCCAAAGGTATGGGAAAGAGGCATTTGCATCACATTAAGATGGAGGATTTGCTTGGATTAACATCAACAAGACTAATCACTTCAACATCTAGGTGGAAAATGACCATACTTTCAACAAAATACCATGGTTAGGAGTTTTACATCTCATCAAAAAAATGACTCATGTCTAGTTCTTTATGAAAAGTTTAAAATCAAAAGGTGCATAAAAGCACAAAAAATTTGGATGAGTTTTTGTATTTTTTATGTTTTTATGAAATGGTCAAAATATGATTAAGATGGATTGACATTTATTAAAGAAAACAAAGTTTAAAAAGTCACTTGACAAAAGTCAAGGTTTTATTATGAAAGCGGTTTTAAGTTTGAAAACAAGAAGGTTTTGAAAAAGGGAGAGGATTTTGAAAATTTAAGAATGGGAAGGAGAAAAAGTGACTATCCTAGTGCATAAAGTAAAAGCTAGGGAAAAGAAGGATCTAACCAAAATGGAGCCACTTCAAAGCAATATTAAAAGAATTCCATCCTTAAGCAAATTGGCCGAATAAAGGCAAGTCTTCCATCAATACTCCAAGCAAAGGGATAAGAAGTCCTAATTCAAGGTCCATAAGTCCAATATTACTTCAAAAGAGGTCCATAAAAAGATCACTCCAAAGCATAGGATAGTAACCAATAGTCCAAGATGAGGAGAATTTAGTTTTTTATGGTTTAAGCCTTTATTAATGTTTTGGTCCAAGTGGACAAAGAGAAAAATGCATAAGCACAAATATGTGTCCAACGGACAAAGGAAAAATTACGGAAGCATAAACATGTTTCCAACGGACAAAGGAAAAATTGCGGAAACATAAACATGATATGAAATGATAATAATGAAGCATAAAAAATAAAAGAGATAAGGAGCGAGAAGGAAACATAAACAAAATTAATACAAAATATTGTTAGTAAGTTAGTGATTAGTTGTGTTAGTGATCAATAACAATTGAATAATTGCACTTAGGTCAAGGTTGATGAAACTCATTAGAGGATTGATAATACCAAAGCCTCCTAACAACAAGTTTCATGAGTTTTGAACCATAAGACAAATAATCAACTATTCTTGATAGTTTTCGATACGGGACAAATATTGCGCTATGTTAAGCAATCACCGAGTAATTTACGGAGTAATTACCCTACAATGAGGCCGGTCAATAACTCTTTGTGCTAATGTATGCTAGATGAACGATATATAGATCGTCATCCGAAAGCGATACCACACGAAAAGAAAAAATGGTAACGATCTCGTCTTGCTCGAAATTCACCAACGGAATTCCAAGATCTTAGACTTTCATAGATCAAAAAGAAGAAATAGAAGAAAGAGGAAACCAAATTGAATTACAAATTCAAGACAACTCCATCTTTAAGTTCATCCACTCATTTTTGTGGATTAAAGCGCTAAACATATCATTAACTCAAAACACCTAAAATGAATTGAACAATTCACTTTAAAGATAGATTTGAATTAGTGAACATTTATTCAACTTCATCTACACCCTAAGTCCAATCAATTTAAAGAGGATAGGACCTTTAAAAGTGTAATCCAAAGCCAAAATCAAATGGAAAATAAAATCAAGAACAAAGTATTCAAATCATTTTCAAGAATTTTTTTTCTTTAAAGTAACATTCAAAAATACAAATGATAACACCAGAATTAAAAAATTCAAATCTATTTTTTAGAAATCACTAAGAAAAAAAATAAGGAAGAAGAAAAAAGAAAAAAAAGTGAGAATAAATTGAAATTAAAAAAAGTGAAAGAAAATCTAAAAGAAAAAGGAGAGGGAGGTACGCTGAAACATGATGGTGGTGATGATATAAACTCGGGCCCAGAGCCCAAACTCTCTTGATTTCTAAAACAAAACAAAAAAAGAATAAAGAAAGCAAAATGTTAAAACTCAAAGAAAATCAGAAAAAATAAACAAACAACTTCTTCTTCTTGAAAACACAAGGTCACTATTCACACGGCAGAGGGAGGTGGTGCGCGGAACTCTTCACGGTAGCGACGGGATGCGAAAATACAACGGAATTGATCGGAATTAGGAGACGGACACAATGATATCAACGATTTCAAGAACGGTTATCAACAAATAAGAATCGGAAAAGCGAAAAATCTCCTCAAACTACCTTCGAATTGTTCAGGTAAAGAAATTGAATCTTCTTCTCTTTTTCCGATGCGTTGTGGTTGTTGATTTCGTTGCAAATTGTTGTTGAATTTGAGCGGTTGATGTTGATTTGAGATGGAGAAGAAAATGAATATGAAGCTTCGGAAGTTGAGGGTGAAATTGGGCAGAGTTTTTGGGGCTTTAAAAGCTTGAAGAAATGAATAAGTAGTGGTCTCTATTTATAGAATTGAAGAGTGAATTTCAAATTGCCGTTTTCAGTTTTCGTTTGCGTTTTGACACCGAATTTTCGCGTGACTTTGATGTCATTTTGGAATTGTTTTTGTGAAAGAATTGTTGCGTTTCACTTGATTGCAGATGTCGTTTGGCTTACACGGTTTTGGATTGTTTGCTCACGTATTTTGTTGTTTTTTCGCGGCTTGGAAATTCATGGCTCAAACTTTTACTGTGGCTTCACTTTTGTTCATCATGTAACAGCAGCTTATGGCTTGCGTAGTGTGTAGAAAGTGGCTCATGTTCATGTGCATTGGCGATGGGCTCACGTGGTAGCTGGAAAATTAGTCGTGTTGGCTTGATTGAATGGCTGGTAGTTTGTAAAGTTTGGTGAAAGTGGTATTTGAAGCAGCATGTATCAGCTGAAGTTGGTGGCTCAAGGTAGCTTGGTTGTAAGTAGCACGTGTGGCTTATTGTGAAAGTAGCTTTGTATGGCATCATGAAGTTTGAGTGGCTCCTGTGATTTGCGCACGACTTGCAATGCAGTATCATACCGTAATACATTTGAGCCTTTACACATGTGCAATTTTTTTTACATGCATTTTGCCATAATGTAGTTTCTTTTCCAATAGAAAACAAATGCCTAAATGCATCAAGAACATGACGTGTCAGCATGTAACGAAAGAGGTTGAATGCAGTTCCAACTCATGTTGTTTCTATGAGAGTGCCAAAAGTTCTTGTAACATCATTATACTGTGGTACATATTGAAAGAAAATAAATTTCAGCAATTTTCTTTTGTGTTCAATGATTGGGCTTTTATTTGATATACTTGGACTATGCATTTTGAATTTGGCTTGTAACTAGAAGTTTGGAATGTGGTAGTCATGAGATGGTTTCTTCTTTTTTTGGAATTTGTTTGTAGGAAGTGTAAGGAACTTTGTATTATTTGATAATGGATCATAGTTTTATGATAAAAAAAGGATAATAGAAAAAAATATAAATTGATTTTTTTTTTTTTTTTGTAGAATATGGATGAAAAACAAGAAATGGATAAAATTGGTAGTTAATAAGCTATTGAAAATGGATGTGGAGGTGAATGAAAAATGAAGTGGATAATTGGAAAATTATGGT
Organism: Lathyrus tuberosus; assembly: GCA_022829125.1. NCBI lineage: Eukaryota > Viridiplantae > Streptophyta > Magnoliopsida > Fabales > Fabaceae > Lathyrus > Lathyrus tuberosus. Next base: position 4,099,261 of record JALAZF010000179.1, read on the forward strand.
TTAGAAGAAATGGATAACCAAAAATGGATTAGTGAACATGGTTTTGCTAATGAAAAAAAGAATTGGTTTAGAATGATGAATAATAAAAAAAAATGGATATGAAAATGGATAAAAAAAAATGGTTATTGAAAAATAAAATAAAAAGTGATATGGATAATTGTGGATAATTGGATATTGGGTTTTAGGAATTGGAAATGAAAAGTGGTTATTGGATATTTGAAAATGTGGGTATTGAAAGGTGGCAAAAGGGATTAAAAGTGGATAAAAAAAATTGGTTCAGAAATTGGATAGCCAAAAATGGGAATGGATATGGATCATGGATGACCAATCTTTATTTTTTTAGCCCAAAACCAATATTGATTTTTTCTACAAGCCTTTGATAAAATATGCCACACAACTACCACTAAACAAAACACAATTGAACAACAATCATTTGAATCTGTCATCCTCTGAATCTCTGATCAAATGAACCCTTAACCACTTAGAATTTGATTGAATCAATCTTTAGGAAAATAAATCCACAGACGAACCCAATCTGGACTAATGATCTCAGATGAATTTGACAGATATCACCACACAACAGCTTGACAGTCCTTGCTTTGAGGAATAACCCACTGAAGCAGATAACTTGCATTTGAAGCAATCTCTTGATAGTTTGACCAAGATTAGGTCCAACTTCCATCTGAACTGGATCATGAACAAACAACCACATTTGACTTGAAATCACTTCATTGTCTTTGATAAACCTGCAAAACCCTGGATGCACACGGAGAGAAAAGAACAGGCAAACTGCAACATATTTTTTTGGTATTTTGGTTAGAGGTTAGTAGACAGAAATAAACATAAAGCAAGTAATAAAAACACACGGATATCGGTGATCTTGTTTGTGGTATGAGATGCAAATGAAATGTGGGTTCTTAGGGGTAAAAATTAGGGTATTACAGCTGCCCCTATTTAAGTTTCTTCTATCCGGAGATAAGAAGATTGACATCTTTGTCTCGACGAGATAGAAGAGACTTAAATATAACAATAAACCCAATATTTGGCCCTAAGAGACCACAAAATGATATGGTTATGCAAATGATATGCAGACACAAGACCACTGTGGGGAGAATATGCCACAGGAGATAAACAACAAGAAGAACGGGAGAAAGAAACTCCACCGGGGAAACACATCACAGGAGACCACTGACTAGCCGGGGCACACACCGCACAACTACTGTGACTCAACTAAGGAAAATATTCAAACTGGGGATAACTGTATATGGAGATAAACCACGACACAACAAGGATATAACTCAACAGGGAAGACTTAGCACAACAAGGCTCCACTGGCGAAAAATCAATACCTCAACAATGAACTATCTCTAGCATACCGAAGAGACTAACCATCCATTGGAGTAGAAAACCTCAACAACGAACTGTCCCGTCTAAATGAAGAGACTTACCATTCATCAGAGTGGAAGAATCTCAACAACGAACTGTCACGTCTAACCGAAGAGACTTACCATTCATCGGAGTCACAAAATCTCAACAACGAACTGTCCCGTCAAACCGAAGAGACTTACCATTCATCGGAGTAACAAATCTCAACAACGAACTGTCCCATCAAACCGAAGAGACTTACCATTCATTGGAGTAACCAAAATATCAACAATAAGATGTCCCATCAAACCGAAGAGACTTAGCATTCATTGGAGTCACAAAATCTCCACAACGAACTGTCCCATCAAACCGAAGAGACTTACCATTCATCGGAGTCACAAAATCTCAACAACGAACTGTCCCGTCAAACCGAAGAGACTTACCATTCATTGGAGTCACAAAATCTCAACAACGAACTGTCCCATCAAACCGAAGAGAATTACCGTTCATTGGAGTCACAAATTCTCAACAACGAACTGTCTCATCAAACCGAAGAGACTTACCATTCATTGGAGTCACAAAATATCAACAACGAACTGTCCCGTCAAACCGAAGAGACTTACCATTCATTGGAGTCACAAAAGGTATTAACTGAATCGCCTCAGGCTTCTCAAATAAAGGAATGCCACGAAACAGTATTGAACCTTCCAAAAGGGGAATCATACGCAGATTTCAGCTAAAGGGCGCAGAATCCTCAAAGGTGCAAAATAAATGCACTCTCAATCTAGGTTTCACAGCCTAGAAATCCAAACAAAATATTGCAGGGGATCAAAGTTCAATCCAGGAACAAACTGGAGAGAAACGGTCAAACAAGACTCATCCCGAGGAGCAAATACCTCAACTGGGGACTAATTCCATCCAGAAAATGAAATGGAGAGGAAACTGAATCAAAATCTTCCAGGAGAAACAAACTCAGTGGGGAATTAACAAAGATAGGCATTTTCCTGCTTACGGGTCGACACTCTAATAGAGAGAGGACACACACGCTCTACGGGGATAACAACACCAGAGAGCAAAGAAGCACCAACACAAATACAAAATGCACAATGCAACAACAATTTGCTATGCACAACAAATGAATGCGCATGTGATGCGTATGAGTATGAATATGCTGACAAAACAGACATAAAGGATAAACAGAGGGTGAAATAAACATCACAACACCAATGAGTACTCGGCTAATCTTAACAAGATGGAGATGTTATTAGCAACTCTGCTAGGCATTTAGCTGGAGAAATCCTGCAAGAGATAAACAAAAGCCATCAAAGGAAAATAAATCCTACTACAAGGCTCAAATCTTGCTAGAGAGGAAGATACTCCTTGGGGAAAAACCCAAATATCAATCTTCTAACATAGATGATCCACAAAGAGGATAACAACATAAACTCTACTTTGAGGACGACATGAAAGCTGTTGGGGAATCATACAAACCCAATCTTTCTAAATCTTCCTGGGGATCGTAAAAATTCACAGGAACTTCCATTTCAAAAGGATGAAGAGATCTGCTACGAAAAAATAGTGAATTCACTGGGGATTGTAGACATATAAACATCTACACAAAATCCACTGGGAATACAAGGCAAATCTGCTGGAGATACAAGAGAAAAGCTCTCTGAGGATTTAACCAAATCTGAGCGAGGCATCCTGTACTTGCTGAGGAAAACAGCAGAAGGTCAAACTGTGGGGGATTTTAGATCAATACTCATCATGAATGAGAGAAAACCCAATAGGTGACTAAAAGAGATATCATCACCGACTTCACTGGGGAATAGCCACATTAGTCATGTACAATCTTCACTAAGAGGATAAATCTCTGGAAAAACAATCCGGAGAGAAGTGCATCCTGGACTTGCCGGGGGAAATGAGAAATTTACATCACTGCTCTTATGCTTGGAAATGATAATACACTGCCTCCGTTGGAGAATCATCAAGGATAAATCCCTGGGTAGAACAGCCTGGAGAGAAAAACATCCACACGACAAGATGAAACACGATAAGAGATCACCACGTCAATGCTTCTTAGAAGAGAATAACATCGCTCTCTGTTTGGGGACATCCAAAGCAACAACAATACTTCTAGAGGGTAAAACTCTGAGTGGGGATTCCTCATATGATTTTGGGTGGGGACAGCAAAAATGAATCTCTTCGTGGGGACCACCATTAAGGAGAAGTGGACCTCAAATCTAACTCAACTGCCTGACCATAACATAATCAGCTAGAGAGGATTCAGATCAAGACCTAGTTGGGGGAAAACCAAACAGCATTGGACCTTATAAATTCAACACATCCTAACAAACCCATCATCTTGCCAACAACTGATCATATTCATAGGAACAAACTCTGCTGAGGAAATATCAACGAACTCTACTGGGGAAATATCGACAAACTCTACTGGGGAGCTGTCAATAAATTCTGCCAAAGGAGCGAGAACGAACCCTGCGAAGGAAAACATTGATCCTACCATTCTTGGAATAACCGTTGACATTCTTTTTTATATTCATAAATCAAAGAAAAATGTTTTTATAATTTTCAAAAATTTAAATCAATTATTTACATTTTGTTTCAAAAATCATCATAAAAAATAAATGAAATTTTGCAAACAGAAACAAAATAAGAATTGCAAACAAAGGGACACAGGCCCAAATTTTATTAATAGAATGGAAGTCCGCAAATGGCGTAACTCCATGGATCATTACAAAGTTTGAAAAATGGTAAATACATGGAAAGGGTTACATTGAAATACAATGACCACTATTCTCCCTAACAACTTTGAATTCCACTGTGCCTAAAACTTCAGCTGAGGATGATTGAAGCAGAATCGTTGATAGACAATGTTGCTTTCAAATGATCAAGACTGGCCAGATGCAGTTACTTGCCATAATCCCTAACTTTTTCCTGGATTGCCCTTTCGGGTTTTCAATCTACCGGGTGTCAAACCCCAAATTTTGACCACTAAGATTTCCCATCATTGTGTAAATCATCATCACAATATGGATGAACCATCATACCTCATTAGTCTCCCCAAAGACGGGTGAACACTCACTACAATCAAACTAGGGTTTCAAGCCCTCTCAGAGCCTTTAGACAAATGATCAATCAAGGAATGACATGATCTTCAACTTGTCTAACCTCTTAAATACCCATAAAGGATCAAGAGGACTCCCACATCAAGAATTAAGCATAAGAGTGCAACATTTCAAGTGGAGTAAGCCTCAAGTTCATCTAATACAAAGTCAACTGACGCAGAAGGTCAAAATTTGACTTTTGGTCAACTTTGAGCTTCACAAGCCATTACTCAAGAAAATATGATGGATGATTTAATTTGATCAAATTTAAATCAAGAAATCATGCAAAATTGCAAAATTGATCAAATTGAAAGAAACTTAGAAATTTTTTCTAAGTTAAAATCATGTTCAAGTGCACAAATTTTCAAGGTTGTAACTATTGACCCAAGCATCCATTGCTTTTGCGTAAGGGCTACTTTTAAAGAGGGTATTTGATACTTCAACATTGTAGAAGGAATCAATTCAAAATATCATAAGGATTAAAAGATATAAGTGATCAAAGTTGGGAATTCTTAATGTCCAATGTTCTGACATTTCATAGGACATCATTAATATTTTTCCAGCAAGAATGTCCCAACTTCAAGGATGTTTTTCTCCATGATCCAAGTTGATTCAAGCCAAACCTTGAACATCAAAGTTGAAGTACGTCATCTCACCTTTCCAGAAAGTCCTAGAAAGCTCATTTATCATTCTCGAGCAGAAAGTTATGGTCTCTGTAAAAGGCATTGATAAAACAGAATTTTCATGATAGCTTTTAGGACAGATTTGATCACACAAGTTCAAGGTCATTTTTGACAACTTTCCAAGTCTTATCTTCACAAACCTTGAACATCAAAGTTGAAGTACGTTATCTCAGCTTTCCGGAAACTTTTAGAACATCCATTTATCACACTCGAGCAGGAAGTTATGGACTTTACAAGAAGGCTTGCTGCAGCTGTCTTTTAGGACAGATTTTGTGCACTTTTTCTTGTGCCACACAATTTTCAAGCTTTGTCACCATGCAAGACAAGCATCAAAGATGCAATTCACTTCAACTCAAAATATCATAGTGGATTAAAAGATACAAGTGATTAAAGTTTAGAATTATTAATGTTCAAAGTTGTCAGATGTTCCAACATTTCATAGGACATCATTACTATTTTTCCAGCAAGAATGTCCCAACTTCAAGGATATTTTTCCCCATGATCTAAGTTGAACCAAGTCTAGGGTCAAACATCAAAGTTGAAGTATGTCATCTCATATTTCCATAGAGTCCTGGAACAGCCATTTATCATTCTTGAGCAAGAAGTTATGGATTTTACAACAAGGCTTGCTGCAGCTGATTTTTAAGACATGTTTCAGGACAGATTTGAACATTTCTTATGCCACACGAATTTCCAAGCCTTGTCATCATCTTGGACACATATGAGGATCAAATCCAAAGGGGACAATCACTGAGCCAAGCCTCCAAAGTCCTTGGAACAAGAAGTAGCATGCCAAACCTAAAAATCCCTAAAAGAGAGACAAGACTCCAATTTTGTAATGAAGCATTCAATAGATGCTTAGAGGTGGCATGGACTGACACATTTACAACTGAATTCAGTCAAGATTCCTCCAACAAGTAGGGAACCAAAGCTCTGTGCTCTAACCTCTAGTCAATGGCTAGAGGAGACTTGGATTTTCATTGGCCAACATTGAACAAACCTCTGCTGTAGCCACCATTCACTATTGCTGCCAAAACAAACTTGCTCTACTATAAATAGAGCTCATTTGTGCTCAGTTTGAGTACACCAAAGCCATCAAACAGATGTTTTCCTCAAAATCACTTCTTTCACTCCAAAATGCCTTCTTTAGTAAAGTAATTATGAGTTTTTGAGTTAGAGAGCATTTCCATCACATCTCATGATCCTAACACCTCATAAACATCATATGTAGGTTATCCAAACTATCACAAGTGACCTGTAACACCAAAATCACAAAGTCACATCTCAAAACCTCAAAATTGGACTTTTTTGCATTTTTCAAGCCATGTCTTGATTCAATCACTTTCCAAACCAGATAAAACCTCAAACACACTCCAAATATCATCCTTGAACTATCCCAAATGGTGCCACACATCTGGAACACCATTTGAGAAAGTTGGCATTTTGGCCACTTTTGCCCATTTTGCAAGAAAGTGCTCAAACTTGATCCAGAGGTTTCCAGCTGATTCCAATCATCCTAAAAGCTTCTAAGAGGTCATTTGAGGGTGTCCAAAGCATCAAATCATTTCTGGAACAAAGCACTTGGTAGGTTGCACAAAATCTCCAAAAAAGAGGTAAAATTCACAACTTGAATTCTTTGAATCATGCTTTCCTTTGATGTCCACATACATGCATCATATTGAACAATTCTTGAAGCAAAAATGTAGTCTTTAATGTGTATGATATGATCCTCCTACTGTTTGCACTTTAACATGTTTATATGTGGAGTTTATGTTGTTTTAAACTTAAGGTGCGGATCTGGTTTTTGCCTTGTGTGTGATGTACATTAAGTTTCAATATGTATGAGTGATACCATTGGATTTCTTGCAAAAAATTGGTCAAGATAGGTTCTTACGGATTTTAATTTCGTTAAAAATTGAGAGAGTTATGAGTGTTGAAAGTTTGATAAGCAAAGATGTTTAAAATCAACATGCAGTTCTGACTTTTTGCTTTGTGTGTTCTGTACATTAAGTTTCAATGTGCATGAGTAATACCATTGGATTCCTTGCAAAAAATCGGTCAAGATAGGTTCTTACGGATTTCAATTTCGTTAAAAATTGAGAGAGTTATGAATGTTTGAAGTTTGATAGCAAAGATGTTGAAAACCAAGGTGCAGTTCTGGTTTTTTTAAGATGTCGAATGTGATGTTGTGACATCTTCCCTTTTTCTCTTATCTTCAAAACTCGTGAAAGATGTCGAATGTGATGTTGTGACATCTTTCCTCTTTTTCTTAGTTTATCTTCAAAACTCAACCAATTCTTTTACATAGCAAAAATCATCATTTTCCAATTCTGTTTTACACACTTCTTATTCATACTCCATAATATTTTAATCCATAAAAAATCACAAAAAAATATTATTATTTGATATATTTTTAATATATTCAAAAATATTGTTTTAAATTGTTTTAAATGCTTTTAAAATGATTTCTTTTTATTGATTTTTAAAACCAAAATGATTTTAAATATTCATGTGGATAAAATACTTTTTCATAAACCTTAATCATTGTTTATAATATGATTAATGATTTTATTTGATATTTTTATCATTTTTTACTTGATTTTTCTTTGAAAAATGCCCTTTAAAAAATAAAATTGGGGTTTCTTTGATTTTCACCCTCACAAATCATTTTCAAACACTCATGGGCCTCTAATAGAGTGTAACACCCAACCCTTTTTGTACAAAAATATTTTGGGCCTCAGTTATTGTATAAGTCCCGATACGTTAAAAATCTCGACGCGATCGCCATTTTCAAACTGAAAATCATCTGGGCCTCGCCTCGTGTTGTAAGCCCCATTTATTTTCCTAAAATACACTTTGGGCCTCTAATAGAGTGTAAGTCCCACCCCTTTTTGTAAATAAAATATTTTGGGCCTCAGACATTGTATAAGTCCCTCTGTACATTTACAAAGTTCGGCGCGATCGTCGCCTTTTAACAAAAAAGACCATTGGGCTTCTCCTTGAGCTATAAGTCCCATTTCTTTTCATTTTTAAACATTTGGGCCTCTAATAGAGTGTAAGACCCAATTCCTTTGTAAATACCAAAATTTTGGGCCTCAATCACTTGTATAAGTCCCACGGTGTTTCCAAAACCTCGGCGCGACCATCGCCCTTTTCAAAATTAACCATTGGGCCTACCCTCTAGTAGTTAGACCCATTTCTTTTCTTAAAACTCACTTGGGCCTCTTGAGAGAGTGTAAGACCCATTCCCCTTGTACAGAAAACTTTTTGGGCCTCAGTCACTTGTATAAGTCCCACTGTACAAACTCATATCACAGTGCAATCACTACTAAAAACTTGGGCCTCTCCTTGAGCTGTAAGCCCCAATCTTTCCTTTCAAAGCACTTTCTCCTTTGATTTTGAAATATATTGTTCTTTTCAATCTTTCTTTGTTGAACAACTAACCAAATAGCATGAAAGCTCTACAACCGAGTAAGTGTTTATATGCTTTCATTTACCGCTTTCATATACATATAACTGTATCGTGGGGCTGTTTCGCTGTAAGTCTTCTTTCATAAACTCATATTGACTGTGTAATAATAGTATAGATATTTAGAGTTTCCCCTGCAACTACGTCTAGCACTAGGTAAAGTCGTTTCGATCATTCTTAGAAATAGACAATACTAGATCCCCCATAGGAGCACCAGATACAGTCTTCTCTTCGGCTGTCCTCCTTAGGAATTGTCAAGAAACTTTACTCCCCAGAGATGATCTCGTCTCCGTGAATTGCATCCCTTGAGTTTCTTCCAAATTCTCAAACTTTCCTGGCTTGATCTATTCTTTGTGAATAGCCTGTCTTAAACTTCTCGGGGTTTGGGGACCCACAGGCTTCTTAAAAACGTCCCCGCCTCCTCTTGGGTGTTGTACAAGGACCCGTCGGCTTCTTAGAAGTATTCACAGCCTCCTCTTAGGCTTTGTATAAATGATTTCTTCCTCCGAGAATGATAGCCTCCTCTTGGGCTTCGTACAAATTGTCCCTCGGCTTCTTAAAAGTTTCCAGCCTCCTCTTGGGCTTCGTACAAATTGTCCCAACGAGTCTAGAGGTATAGGAACAAAAATTAGTCATCTTAATAGAACAGCCTTTCAAAGAGTCTAGATCTTTCTACCGTGAATATACTACTACAGTTTCTTTAAGCATAGTACAAAAGATAAAACTCTAGACTTGGACAGTCTAATTTCCTTGAGTCTCAGAGACATTCTCAAGTAAGGAAACGCCCGCAGACTTGGACAGTCTCAAATACCCTTTGGATTCCCCGTTTCCTTAGAGAACAGGAAATAATCCCGATCCTCAGATCAAATCCATGAGTGCAACATTACTCATATAAGAACTGATTTTCTCTTAACCAACATACTGGACCTGTCACTCAACTGAAACAGTAGCCTTTTAGCCTCCATCTCGGGCTTCGTACGAGATACAAAGACTCTCTTGTTAAGTCAAACCTTTTAGCCTCCATCTCGGGCTTCGTACGAGATACAAAGACTCTCTTGTTGAGTCAAACCTTTTAGCCTCCATCTCGGGCTTCGTACGAGATACCAAAACACTCTCTTGTTGAGTATAAAAGGCTCTCTTGTTGAGCCAATCTCCCTTTTATCCTCCATCTCGGGCTTCGTATGGGATACTAAAACACTCTCTTATTGAGTATAAAAGACTATCTTGTTGAGTCAATCGCCTTTTAGCCTCCATCTCGGGCTTCGTACGAGATACAAAATCACTCTCTTGTTGAGTATAAAAGATTCCCTTGGTGAGTCACCATCTTTAGCCTCCACCTCGGGCTTTGTACGAGATACAAAAACACTCTCTTGTTGAGTATAATAGATTCTCCTGTTGAGTCAACCCTTTTAGCCTCTCTCTCTCGGGCTTCGTACGAGACACATAAAAACTCCCTCTTGTTGGGCCAATAGCCTCCTCTTAGGCTTTGTATAAGAAAACCCAGGTTGAACCAATCAACCTTTTAGCATCAAAGCTGTGCCTCATTCACAGTACACAAACATCAACAACTCCTTCATCTAATCGCTGTAAGCAGCAAGCCTCTGGATTATTTACATCCATGCCACTGTCCCTCTTTTAGCATGAGAAATTCCTAAGGAAAAATAGCATTTCTCTACACTGAGTTAAAGTCTTCTCCTTCAGGTTGGAACCCCCCTATAAAGGAAATTATGGCATTGCCGGATTCACATATCCCGGTTAAAGTAATTCTCCTTTATAAACAGTTGTGACAAACAGACCCTCTTTAGAGATGACAAATTCTCACTAAAGACAACACCTTTTAGCTTCACATCTTGGGCTTCGAACAAGATACAAATAGACCCTTCAGCTTCACATCTTGGGCTTTGAATAGGATACAAACCACCTTCAGCTTCACATCTTGGGCTTTGAACAAGATATAGATCACCTTTCGCTTCACGTCTTGGGCTTTGAACAAGACACCAAAACACCCATTTCGAGGAACTACGAACGCTCTGATTTCACTGTTTCGGTAAACGGGAATACGTAGGCATAAGATTGAAAGAAAAATCTTAGCGAGCACACTAATCCAAAAACCTAAAGTCCCCTATCTCCACCCAATCTGACAAATTCCCCATGAATAGTCCCAATTTTCCACCTTAATAAAGTAAGAAGAAAGAAAGGCCCCATTACCATATAGCATTTGTAACCCAACAGACCGCTGTTTAAACTCAGTATGCAAGCAGGGTTAATTGGAGACATCTATTTCCCTTCCTTAGTCGGCTCACAATAGGATAAAAAATGAATCGACCTGTAGTAAACCCCAAAGAGCGACAGCGCTTAAGAACCGCATCCAAAATCGCTCGCTACAGAAAAGTGGCGCCCACCATGGGGCCCAACTGTTTTCATATCTTAGGTAGAAGAAAAGGGATTTCACTGGGATATGACTTTTTGTTGACTTCACTAGGATCTTAGGTCAAAACCCTTTAAGTGGGGAAGGAACCACAGAATGGCGACTCCACCGGGGAGCCATTTTCTGTCAGGAACATAAGATTCATAGCTTTTAAAAAGTCTAGGACATTAGGACAAAATATATACTGCTTTTCCTAATTGATATCTGTGTTTATTTTTCTGCTAATGGGAATGCGTGTGATGCCGCATGTGGAAAGATTGAGTATACACTTAAGATAAGTGATGGCGACGAGGTCGACCATCAACCTCAGTGGAGGCTTCCCAATGCAACCCATTCCCTCTCACAGGCAATGGGTCGATTGTGATGTCTGAGAAGCTGAGGAGCCAACCCTTTTGTAGTGCGGAAGCTATCGAAAATAGTTGTCACGCGATACTACCCTCATTTGAGACTGATGATCTATTCTCGGTGAATAGCATTTACTCTAAGATTTCATACAGCTCGCTGGCAATCCGCTTGCTGTTTGTTATCCTGGGAGGAGCTGATGATTTTAAGTACAGGTATAAAAATCACCCTAGTATAAACCTTTGGGATGGGTAGAGCCTTGACTCTATGACAACGACCCTTTGACCCCATGTTTTTTCTATGTTTTTGTGTGCTGCATTCATGCATTCATTTAAAAAACATTAAAACATTCAAAAAAATTATCTTCTAGTCTCTCTGTTTTTTCAAAATAAACTAAGACTGTGATTACAAATATCAGAGAAAAGGATTGCGCTAATGGATTTCGGTAGAAGGAGAACTCATAAGTACACCTTCAGGATTCCAAAACTAGAGGATTTAAGAGGTTTGGCGAGGATGATCACAAACCAAGAGGCTTTCAGAGCCAAGTACGGAGGTTTGCTATCTCTGTTAAGAGTCCATGTGATTGAGGGAATCATGGATGCGCTCATTCAGTTCTACGATCCGGTCTATCATTGTTTCACATTCCCGGATTACCAGCTAGCACCAACGCTGGAGGAATATTCTCATCTGATTGATCTACACATTACCGATCAAGCTCCATTTTCTGGACTGGAAGAAATTCCAAAGAATCAGACCATTGCAAGAGCAATTCATTTGGACGAGTCTGAGGTCAGGACTCACATGACCACTAAGGGTGGCATACAAGGTTTGCCATCCCAGTTCTTGACAAAGAAAGCCCTGTACTTCGCCAGTATCGGGAACGTGACTGCTTTTGAAAGCATCTTTGTTTTACTCACCTACGGGTTATTTCTGTTGCCCAACATTAATAACTTCGTCGATATCAACTCCATTAAGGTTTTTCTCATTGGAAACCCTGTGCCAACTTTGCTCGCAGATGCGTATCATTCTGTACACTTGGGAAATTTGTACAGCGGAGGGGAGATCACATGCTGCGTACCTTTACTTTATAAATGGTTTATCTCGCACTTGCCTAAGTCTGCTGCTTTTTGGGATCATAAGAGTGCCTTACGTTGGTCACAGAAAATCATGTCCCTCACCAACTCTGACATAGATTGGTGTAGTAGGACTTATGACGGAATCAGGATCATTGACCGTTGTGGAAACTTCCCCAACGTACCCCTTATAGGAACTAAGGGAGGACTCAATTACCATCCAGTTCTTGTTCGTCGTCAATTTGGATACCCGATGAGGCACGTCCCACGGAGTGCTCATCTAGAAGGTCTTTTCTTCAAGGAAGGAGAAAATGACAGAGCACTAAAGACAGAAATAGTGCATGATTGGAAACATGTTCATAAGAAAGGACGGGAGTCTCTAGGAAAACCCAACTGTGTCTTGGTGGAGCCTTATCTCCACTGGGTGCAAACTAGAGCTCTCAAGCTAGAAATGGCTTATCCTCGTCATGGAGTTCTTCCACCGAGGGAGTCTGTCATGTACTTCATGACTGAGACTGAAAAGCTCCCGGTTACTCTCAACAAAGTTCAACGGGAGAAGAAGTCTTGGAAGAACAAGTACCGCACGCTCAACGTGAAGTGCATCAAAATACAGCAACTACTGAAAGATAAGGACACTCTGATTGAAATTTTGGAGCAACATGCTATAGAGAATCAAGATGACCAAAGGAATTTGCTCGCTCCTTTCACCTGGAAAAGGAATGGCAACTCGGCAACGGCCCAAGAGCCCCGGTCAAAGAAAAGGAAAGTACGAGAGTCAGCACCCGATTTCTCTTCAGAGAGGACTCAGGACCCATTAGCTTAGGTTTCTGTTTCTGCACCTTGTAATCTACTGTATTTCCATTTCTGTAATCCTTTGAATTCAATAAAAAGGGGTTTCCCCACTGTTTGATATTTGCAATCTAATTGTCGAAGTTTATTTTTATTAAACCAAAAAATAATTAATATAATCATTGCATTCATCATTCTCACATTGCGTATTCTTCTTACCTACGAATCTCACGTTTGTGTCTCGGTTCTAGAGTCAAACTGTCTCATTCGTACAATACTTGGGCCAATCGTCAGAAAAAGATGGATGATCTTGAGGAAGAGAACAGAGAGTTAAAAGAAGAGATCGACGCTCTAAGAGAGGATATGAGAAAGCTTCGTAATGACATGCAAGCCATGGCAGAAGCTCAGCTACAAAGGACTGTGATCTCAGAGATCACCTCAACACCCATAGTGGAGAAGTATGATCTTAGGTATCAAATTCCGAAAGATCGTCCTTGGGGCATGCCTGTTAACTATATCCCGGAAGGATATGTTCCGCCGATCACTGAAGATCAGGGAATCATAACAGAAGCCGCTGGGCCTGAAGGTTACAAACTTCGGGAAAGCAAAGATGCCAGGGGCATACTGAAGACTCCTGAAGGTTACAAACTTCGGGAAACGCCAAGATTCACTGCCGTAGTCACGGTCCCACCCCCTGTGGTGCACACTGTCCCGGAAGGACAGATTCCACTGATACCTTCTGGTAAGAAGGAAACTATGTTTGATAGAATGGATGAATTCTAGGAACAGTTCCTGGAAATGCAGAAGGAACTGCAAGCCATCCGCGGTCAGGATTTATTTGGAAAGGACGCCGCAGACCTTTGTATGGTCCCCAATGTGAAAGTTCCACATAAATTTCAAGTGCCCGACTTTGAAAAATACAAGGGTAACTCTTGTCCTCAGAGCCATCTGGTGATGTACGCTCGGCGAATGTCAGCTCAGATGGAGAATTAGGACCTACTGATTCACTACTTTCAGGATAGTTTAACCGGTGCCCACTCAAATGGTACATGGGTTTAAACCGTGCTACGATTAGCACATTCAGAGATCTTGTTACTGCCTTCGTCCAACAATACAAATACAATTTGGATATGGCACCGGATAGAGATCAACTCAGATCAATGTCACAAAAGGACAAGGAAACCTTTAAGGACTACGCTCAGAGATGGCGAGAAATTGCCGCTCAGATTTGTCCACCTCTTGAGGAAAAAGAGATGACAAAGATCTTCTTAAAGACCTTAAGCTCATTTTACTATGACAGAATGGTTGCCAGTGCACCCAGTGATTTCACCGAGATGGTCGGTATGGGAGTTCGTCTTGAGGAAGCCCTCCGAGAAAGACGTCTAATAAAAGACGCTGGATCATCAAGTAGTACGAAACAATACGGTAGTGCTCTCCTTAAGAAAAAAGAGCAAGATATTGGGAATATCTCTCTCGGAAAGCAAAGGTGACGGTACCAATCGGTAACAGCTGTAACTCCTACTATCAGCCCTGCGCCTATTCCTACGTATCTACCTCAGGTTGCGCAGAGCCAACCTAATCAGTAAAGGGCACAACAGCCTCTTTAGCAGACTCATCCTCCATACAATAACAACCGTACAACGCGGCCACTAGGGTTTGATCTTATACCCATGTTGTACGCAGAACTATTTCCGTTACTACTGGCTAAGGGGCACATCCAGACTAAGTCTCCTCTTACAGTACCGGAAAATCTGCCTTTTTGGTTTAAGGTGGATCAGACATGCCCTTATCATCAAGGAGGACCAGGGCATAACATAGAGAACTGTCTCAATTTCAAATTCGACGTGCAAAAGCTTGTTAGGAGCGGGCTCTTATCTTTCAAAGATACGAATCCCAATGTTCTCACAAACCCACTGCCTCAACATGAGAAAGCTGCAGTCAACCTGATTGAGAAAGAATTTAACAATGTCTATCAAATTCATGATGTACTCTTGTTAAGGAACAATCTGGTCAAGATGCATTGTAGACAGAGTGGATATGGCCATGTGCCACCTCATATTTATCACCAGTGTGATATCTGCTCTAAAACCAATCGAGGGTGTTCTGTGGTGCAATCAGCTCTACAGGAACAGATGGATCTCAGATGGATCCAAGAGCACTGAGTTCGTGGAGTTAACATGGTTTATACGAATTCCAACGTCATTCAAAACCATGACGTCCGTGCGATGAATGTCAACCTGGTGGCAATGCACTCAAGGAAAAGCCAGTATCATAATCTGTCACGGCACGATTACAGTTCTTGTCTGACTTGCTCGGTAAACAAACAGGGATGCTCTTTTGTACAAGAGGCCCTCCAGCGTCAGATGGATCTTGGATGGATCCAGGACTACCATGATAGGAATCCCTATCAGATCAACATGATTCAAATCTTTGATATTCGCTTGATGAATACCAGCCTGGTGGAGTTACACGCAGAACAGGTCCGTCTCGGATTCCTGGTATCACATGATTATCAAAGCTGTAAAGCGGGTTGCGAAAACGATCAGGGTTGTGCCTTTGTCCAGAAAACACTTCATCACTTGTTGAACCACTGGTGGCTTCCAATCTATATGCATGAAGACACCCAGCAAATTAGTATCACTAACGGGAATCCTACTAGATATCAAAGTCAGGATGTCTGGTCGGTGGAAACTGACCTAGTAAGGTTACACTGTATTCAGAGTAGACGCGGCCAGGTGCCACTACACAACTATGAGCGGTGTGGAGTTTGTTCAGTGAATAATCAAGGATGCTACCTCGTGCGGGCAGCCCTTCAAAGTCAGTTGGACCGCAAAGAAATTCAACCAGTGACTCAAGAGGTACATACCATCAATAAAGATGATTCATCTGATATGGAGGAAGAATGGAAGTCCTATCTCAACGAGGATGGTTATACGTCTCAGGGCAAAACGCAGACTCCCTTTTGCTTTCCTGCACAGAGTCCGAGATTTATACCCAGGTCAGACGTCGAAATGATATATGGAGATTGTGATCCTGAAGGATGCCGTGCTCCGCCAAACTCATTAGAGGAGGACACTCTGATGAAAGACAACTTTGACACCATCTATTATGGCCCGATGGATGGCCTGCCTATCTGGCAGCCGTGCCCAGGAGACTTGGGGCAAGAAAGTCAGCCGAACAATGAAAATCAGCTGAGCATCATTGAAAAGAATACCTGTGTCCCCACCATGTCATGGGATCAACACCGAGGTTATCCTGAAAAAACCCAGCTCGACGATGAATTCACAACGTTTCCAGGACTATAGTTCATCAACTATGCTTTCCCCGAGGTCAACGTCATCGAGAAGGATGACTCCTCCAGTTCCAAAGAAGTATGGGACACCTTGGGACAACCAAGTGAAAAATACGACTATATGATCAAGTACACTGCTCTTGAGAGCTCTCATATCAGGCTCGAAGACATCCAGCCAACTGGATGGGGAGATCTACTTGAGAGTACAAATGCTATGAAAAATGCAACAGAGGAATTCTCCTACGACAACTCTGCCTGGGAGACAGATTCCAATGATCCTGCTCCACCAGAAATCAGCTTTATTTCTGAAGACAAATCGAGGAAGGTGCCAGACTTTGTGATTCACCGAGGAGTTTGCCGCCAGTGGGTTGCTGTCGATGTTTCGAAGATCGTTCATCAGTCAAAGTAATTGCCATCTTTAACCTTTCAACCTTCCCAGGTGAAACGGATGTTTGATAGGGCTCACTTTCTGTAAATTTCCCTCTTCGCTTTGTCCAAAGCGACAGAGTTTTGTTTTATAGGGCTGTAGTTTCAAGAGTCGACTTGTTCATTAATAAAATAATGTCGTTCTGTAATTTCCGCATTAATTGTTGTTTTCTCTTTTTGCTTTTCTCAGAAAATGGTAATCCTAAAAAAGAAAACTCAATAATAAAAACAAGCAGTAAAAGAAAAATACACTGCACACACTTGCATTTTATCTATCTCTTCTAAACATAAATCATCACGTCATGCAGATTGCTTGTTTTAAACCCCGTTGAAACATACGATCCGATGCCTTCTCCCAACTTTGAGTTCCCGGTATTTGGGGCTGAAGAAGAAGTTAACGACGAAATTCCAGAAGAGATCTCCCGATTACTCAGACAGGAGGAAATGTCCATCGAACCTCACAAAGAGCCGTTGGAAACAATAAACTTGGGTTCGGAAAAAGAGAGAAAAGAAATCAGGATTGGGGCACTGCTCAGTCCCATTGCCAGAGAGGGTTTGATAAAGCTTCTCAAAGAATTCCCCGATGTATTCGCTTGGTCCTATCAGGATATGCCAGGGTTGGATACCAGCATCGTGGAGCATCATTACCTTTAAGGTCAGAATGTCCGCCAGTAAAGCAAAGGTTGAGACGGACTCACCCGGACATGGCTATCAAAATCAAAGAGGAGGTACATAAACAGATTGACGCGGGTTTCCTCGCTACATCAGAATATCCTCAATGGTTAGCCAATATCGTACCCATTCCCAAAACGGATGGAAAGGTCAGAATGTGTGTCGATTACAGAGATCTAAACAAGGCTAGTCCAAAGGACGACTTTCCTTTACCACACATTGACATCCTGGTTGACAGTACAGCAAAGTTTAAAATTTTCTCCTTCATGGATGGATTCTCGGGCTATAACCAGATCAAAATGGCGCCGAAAGACATGGAGAAAACTTCATTTATCACCCCATGGGGTACCTTTTGTTACAAGGTAATGCCGTTCGGTTTGAAGAATGTCGGGGCAACCTATCAAAGGGCCATGACTACTCTGTTTCATGACATGATACACAAAGAAATCGAAGTGTATGTCGATGATATGATTGCCAAATCTAAAACAGAAGAGGAGCATGTGACCCACATGTCAAAACTATTCGAGTGTTTGAGAAAGTACAAACTCCGCTTGAATCCCAACAAGTGCACCTTCGGTGTCCATTCGGGGAAACTTCTAGGGTTCATCGTCAGCCAGAAAAGAATTGAAGTTGATCCTGACAAGGTCAAGGCCATTCAAGAAATGCCTTCTCCGAAAACTGAAAAACAAGTCAGAGGATTCTTGGGACGTTTGAACTACATCTCCAGATTCATATTCCTCATGACCGCAATGTGTGCGCCGATTTTTAAACTACTAAAAAAGAATCAGGACTGCGTTTGGACAGATGACTGCCAAACTGCCTTCGACAGTATCAAGGAATACCTGTTGAATCCACCGATTATATCACCTCCAGTGGAAGGAAGACCACTGATCATCTACCTCACAGTCCTAGAGGACTAAATGGGATGTGTACTTGGCCAACAAGATGAAACCAAATGAAAAGAGTCTGCCATTTACTATCTAAGCAAGAAGTTAACCGACTGCGAGACTCGGTACACGATGCTTGAGAAAACTTGCTGCGCTTTGGCTTGGGCAGCTAAACGTCTTCGCCAATACATGATTCGTCACACTACTTGGTTGGTCTCCGAGATGGATCCAATCAAGTATGTCTTTGAAAAACTTGCTCTCACGGGAAGGATTGCCCGTTGACAGATGTTGCTATCAGAATATGACATAGAGTACCACACTCAGAAAGCCATTAAAGGGAGTATTTTAGCCGATTATTTGGCTCATCAACCGATTGACAATCAGGAATCGATCGGGTTTGACTTCCCACACGAAGATGTCATGTATCTAAAAATGAAAGACTGCGATGAACCGCAGCCCACTGAAGGGCCAGAACCAGGATCCCAATGGGGATTAATTTTTGACGGAGCTGTCAATCATTACGGAAAGAGAATTGGGGCAACCCCTTTCTCTCTAGTATATGGCATGGAAGCAGTGCTCCCCGTAGAAGTAGAGATCCCATCAATCTGGGTATTGATGGAAGTCGGGCTTACCGAAGCTGAATGGTGTCAAAGTCGACACGATGAACTCAATTTGATCGAAGAAAAGTGAATCACGGCTCTATGCCACGGTCAGTTGTATCAGCAGAGAATGAAGAAGGTGTTCGACAAAAAGGTTTGACCTCGCGTCTTCAGAAGAGGAGACCTTGTGCTCAAGAAGATACAATCCTTTCTCATTGATTCTCGGGGCAAGTAGACTCCGAATTATGATGGCCCCTATGTGGTCAAGAAAGCTTTCTCAGGCGGCGCCTTGAGACTTGCAACCATGGATGGAGAGGAATTTGCCTACCCCACGAATATTGACGTAGTCAAGAAATACTTCGCCTAAACTAAAAAAAAAACATCTCGGTGGATTGAAAACCCGAAAGGGCGATCCAGGCAAAAATTAGAGACATGATCAAAAAACATCCCGGTGGATTGGAAATCTCCAAGTACAATCCAGGCAAAAGTTAAGGATTAATGGCAAGTAACTACGTCTGATCAGTTCAGCTCCTCAGCAATCATGCCATCCATCAGAGACTCCAGTAAAGGTCATCTTCGACAGAAGCTCAGGATGTCCTGAATTCAAAGTTGGTAGAAGGATAGTGGTCGTTATGTTTCAACGTAGCCCTTTTCCCTGTAAATTACCATTTTCTAACTTTGTAAATACTCTATGGAATCACGCGTTCGGCTGATTTCCATCCTATCAATAAAATTTGAGCCCTTGTGCTTTTGTTTGTAATTCTTACTTGTTTTAGCTTTATAGAACGACATTTTAACATGATTAACGATTCTTGAAAATAAAACAAAAATGAATTTACTTGTCAAAATTTTTCTGCTTTTAAAATAAAGATGGCAATTTCTTTTGACTGTTGAACATCAGAAGAACATCGGTCGCTTCTCCAAAGGTGTTCGAACCTCAAAGTGCAGAATTAAAGTACTCCTTCTAGACCAGTACGCCTGAATAAAGGATCAACTGTGTCAGAGACCATGTTTCGTCTAACATCCTCGGCCGAGTTCTCATCTCCTAAGCCCGACCAGTGTCGCTCCCAACAGGGATCGTTTCTCCTAAGCAAGGCAGAATTGCTATCTTGAACCAACGATACTTTTTATTTCCCACTGTGGCAGAGTATCTATTCATGTTCATCTACTAGTCTGTATGTTTTGTCAGTATAAACATACATACATCATGCATTATTTCTTTGCATTTTCACTCATATTGCATCACTATCACTTTAGTCGGTCTTAGCCCCTAGTGATAGAAGTTCTCTCAATCGAGTTGTCAGATCTTTCCTCGTTAGGAAGTGAATCATCTAAGTAATCTCTCTCCCATTTATCTCTGGATTAGAGACGGTCCTTGACCACTTTGATAACTTGAACCTCTGAGAAACAAGAAAACTTTCAACAAATATCACTCTTCGCCGTTGAAGATGATATATTCGCTTTCCCGGATTAAGGAAAATCCCCAGAGAAAGCCCCTCAAAATTGGGGTACATCGTATGACATTTCTCTGAAAAGACCTCAGGAAAAGTATGATGTAACACCCCCAAGCGGAAACAGTCTCTCAAGAGACTCGCTTTCCCCAGTAGAATCGACAAATGGCGTCTCCAAACAGAGAAGTTTGTGTACCTCTACAATTCAGACGAATGTGCTCCCTAACAAGTCTGACGTCAAAACTTTTTTACACTCAAATGGCATCTCCCCAGGAAAATTCGGCGAGAAGTTTGAAGGAAAACCGCTACTAACAGTGTTCCTTGTCAAGAAAGTTTATTGACAAAAGAAACTGAGAACAGTTCCTTGGTAAGAAACCAGGATCGAGGGGAAGTTTAAATCAAAAACTGAGACCAGTTCCTTGGTAGGAAACCAGGATCGAGGGGAAGTTTAAATCAGAAACTGAGACCAGTTCCTTAGTAGGAAACCGGGATCGAGGGGAAGTTGACATCAGAAACTGAGACCAGTTCCTTGGTAGGAAACCAGGATCGAGGGGAAGTTTAAATCAGAAACTAAGACCAGTTCCTTGGTAGGAAACCAGGATCGAGGGGAAGTTTTACCTTTTCTAAGCATCATTGCTTAGAAAAAGAAGATGGATGTGTAAGCTACCATTCATAACCACCATCAAAATTTCGGATATTCCGATATTTAATCCTCTTGCACCCCAAATGCCCGAATACCTTCGTCATTCACACCTTCGGGTCCAAGAAGATTAAATAGGGGCATCTGTCATACCCAAAATTTTGACCAATAAGATTTCCCATCATTGTGTAAATCATCATCACAATATGGATGAACCATCATACCTCATTAGTCTTCCCAAAGATGGGTGAACACTCACTACAATCAAACTAGGGTTTCAAGCCCTCTCAGAGCCTTTAGACAAATGATCAATCAAGGAATGACATGATCTTCAACTTGTCTAACCTCTTAAACACCCATAAACGATCAAGAGGACTCCCACATCACAAGAGTGCAACATTTCAAGTAGAGCAAGCCTCAAGTTCATCTAATACAAAGTCAACTGACGCAGAAGGTCAAAATTTGACTTTTGGTCAACTTTGAGCTTCACAAGCCATTACTCAAGAAAATATGATGGATGATTTAATTTGATCAAATTTAAATCAAGAAATCATGCAAAATTGCAAAATTGATCAAATTGAAAGAAACTTAGAAATTTTTTCTAAGTTAAAATCATGTTCAAGTACACAACTTTTCAAGGTTGTAACTATTGACCCAAGCATCCATTGCTTTTGCGTAAGGGCTACTTTTAAATAGGGTATTTGATACTTCAACATTGTAGAAGGAATCAACTCAAAATATAATAAGGATTAAAAGATATAAGTGATCAAAGTTGGGAATTCTTAATGTTCAATGTTCTGACATTTCATAGGACATCATTAATATTTTTCCAGCAAGAATGTACCAACTTCAAGGATATTTTTCTCCATGATCCACAAACCTTGAACATCAAAGTTGAAGAACGTTATCTCAGCTTTCCAAAAAGTTGTAGAACGTCCATTTAACACACTCGAGCAAGAAGTTATGGACTTTACAAGAAGGCTTGCTGCAGCTGTTTTTTAGGACAGATTTTGTGCACTTTTTCTTGTGCCACACAATTTTCAAGCTTTGTCACCATGCAAGACAAGCATCAAAGATGCAATTCACTTCAACTCAAAATATCATAGTGGATTAAAAGATACAAGTGATTAAAGTTTAGAATTATTAATGTTCAAAGTTGTCAGATGTTCCAACATTTCATAGGACATCGTTACTATTTTTCCAGCAAGAATGTCCCAACTTCAAGGATATTTTTCTCCATGATCCAAGTTGAACCAAGTCTAGGGTCAAACATCAAAGTTGAAGTATGTCATCTCAGCTTTCCATAGAGTCCTGGAACAGCCAGTTATCATTCTTGAGCAAAAAGTTATGGATTTTACAACAAGGCTTGCTGCAGCTGATTTTTAAGACATGTTTTAGGACAGATTTGCACATTTCTTGTGCCACACGAATTTCCAAGCCTTGTCATCATCTTGGACACATTTGAGGATCAAATCCAAAGGGGAGAATCACTGATCCAAGCCTCCAAAGTCCTTGGAACTATAAGTAGCATGCCAAACCTAGAAATCCCTAAAAGAGAGACAAGACTCCAATTTTGGATTGGAGCATTCAATAGATGCTTAGAGGTGGCATGTACTGACACATTTGCAACTGAATTCAGTCAAGATTCCTCCAACAAGTAGGGAACCAAAGCTCTGTGCTCTAACCTCTAGTCAATGGCTAGAGGAGACTTGGATTTTCATTGGCCAACATTGAACAAACCTCTGCTGCAGCCACCATTCACTATTGCTGCCAAAACAAACTTGCTCTACTATAAATAGAGCTCATTTGTGCTCAGTTTGAGTACACCAAAGCCATCAAACAGATGCTTTCCTCAAAATCACTTCTTTCACTCCAAAATGCCTTCTTTAGTAAGGTAATTCTGAGTTTTTGAGTTAGAGAGCATTTCCATCACATCTCATGATCCTAACACCTCATAAACATCATATGTAGGTGATCCAAACTATCACAAGTGACCTGTAACACCAAAATCACCAAGTCACCTCTCAAAACCTCAAAATTGGACTTTTTTGCATTTTTCAATCCATGTCTTGATTCAGTCACTTTCCAAACCAGATAAAACCTCAAATACACTCCAAATATCATCCTTGAACTATCCCAAATGTTGCCACACATCTGGAACACCATTTGAGAGAGTTGGCATTTTGGCCACTTTTGCCCATTTTGCAAGAAAGTGCTCCAACTTGCTCCAGAGGTTTCTAACTGATTCCAACCATCCTAAAAGCTTCTAAGAGGTCATTTAAGGGTGTCCAAAGCATCAAATCATTTTTGGAACAAAGCACTTGGTAGGTTGCACAAAATCTCCAAAAAAGAGGTAAAATTCACAACTTGAATTCTTTGAATCATGCTTTCCTTTGATGTCCACATACATGCATCATATTGAACAATTCTTGAAGCAAAAATGTAGTCCTTAATGTGTATGATATGATCCTCCTACTGTTTGCACTTTAACATGTTTATATGTGGAGTTTATGTTGTTTTAAACTTAAGGTGCAGATTTGGTTTTTTGCCTTGTGTGTGATGTACATTAAGTTTCAGTATGTATTAGTGATACCATTGGATTCCTTGCAAAAAATTGGTCAAGATAGGTTCTTACAGATTTTAATTTCGTCAAAAATTGAGAGAGTTATGAGTGTTGAAAGTTTGATAAGCAAAGATGTTTAAAATCAACATGCAGTTCTGGTTTTTTGCTTTGTGTGTTATGTACATTAAGTTTCAATGTGCATGAGTAATACCATTGGATTCCTTGCGAAAAATCGGTCAAGATAGGTTCTTACGGATTTCAATTTCGTTAAAAATTGAGAGAGTTATGAATGTTTGAAGTTTGATAGCAAAGATGTTGAAAACCAAGGTGCAGTTCTGGTTTTTTTAAGATGTCGAATGTGATGTTGTGACATCTTCCCTTTTTCTCTTATCTTCAAAACTCATGAAAGATGTTGAATGCGATGTTGTGACATCTTTCCTCTTTTTCTTAGTTTATCTTCAAAACTCAACCAATTCTTTTACATAGCAAAAATCATCATTTTCCAATTCTGTTTTACACACTTCTTATTCATACTCCATAATATTTTAATCCATAAAAAATCACAAAAAAATATTATTATTTGATATATTTTTAATATATTCAAAAATATTGTTTTAAATTGTTTTAAATGCTTTTAAAATGAATTCTTTTTCTTGATTTTTAAAACCAAAATGATTTTAAATATTCATGTGGATAAAATACTTTTTCATAAACCTTAATCATTGTTTATAATATGATTAATGATTTTATTTGATATTTTTATCATTTTTTACTTGATTTTTCTTTGAAAAATGCCCTTTAAAAAATGAAATTGGGGTTTCTTTGATTTTCACCCTCACAAATCATTTTCAAACACTCATGGGCCTCTAATAGAGTGTAACACCCAACCCTTTTTGTACAAAAATATTTTGGGCCTCAATTATTGTATAAGTCCCGATACGTTAAAAATCTCGGCGCGATCGCCATTTTCAAACTGAAAATCATTTGGGTCTCCCCTCGTGTTGTAAGCCCCATTTCTTTTCCTAAAATACACTTTGGGCCTCTAATAGAGTGTAAGTCCCACCCCTTTTTGTAAATAAAATATTTTGGGCCTCAGACATTGTATAAGTCCCTCTGTACATTTACAAAGTTCGGCGCGATCGTCACCTTTTAATAAAAAAGACCATTGGGCTTCTCCTTGAGCTATAAGTCCCATTTCTTTTCATTTTTAAACCTTTGGGCCTCTAATAGAGTGTAAGACCCAATTCCTTTGTAAATACCAAAATTTTGGGCCTCAATCACTTGTATAAGTCCCACGGTGTTTCCAAAACCTCGGCGCGACCGTCGCCCTTTTCAAAATTAACCATTGGGCCTACCCTCGAGAAGTTTGACCCATTTCTTTTCTTAAAACTCACTTGGGCCTCTTGAGAGGGTGTAAGACCTATTCCCCTTGTACAGAAAACTTTTTGGGCCTCAGTCACTTGTATAAGTCCCACTGTACAAACTCATATCACAGTGTAATCACTACTAAAAACTTGGGCCTCTCCTTGAGCTGTAAGCCCCAATCTTTCCTTTCAAAGTACTTTCTCCTTTGATTTTGAAATATATTGTTATTTTCAATCTTTCTTTGTTGAACAACTAACCAAACAACATGGAAGTTCTACAACCGAGTAAGTGTTTATATGCTTTCATTTACCGCTTTCATATACAAATAACTGTAATGTGGGGTTGTTTCGCTATAAGTCTTCTTTCATAAACTCATATTGACTGTGTAATAATAGTATAGATATTTAGAGTTTCCCCGACAACTACGTCTAGCACTAGGTAAAGCCGTTTCGATCATTCTTAGAAATAGACAATACTAGATCCCCCATAGGAGCACCAGATACAGTCTTCTCTTCAGCTGTCCTCCTTAGGAATTGTCAAGAAACTCTACTCCCCAGAGATGATCTCTTCTCCGTGAATTGTATCCCTTGAGTTTCTTCCAAATTCTCAAACTTTCATGGCTTGATCTATTCTTTGTGAATAGCCTGTCTTAAACTTCTCGGGGTTTGGGGACCCACAGGCTTCTTAAAAGCATCCCCGCCTCCTCTTGGGCATTGTACAAGGACCCGTCGGCTTCTTAGAAGTATTCACAGCCTCCTCTTAGGCTTCGTATAAATGATTTCTTCCTTCGGGAATGATAGCCTCCTCTTGGGCTTCGTACAAATTGTCCCTCGGCTTCTTAAAAGTTTCCAGCCTCCTCTTGGGCTTCGTACAAATTGTCCCGACGACCTCCTAGAGGTATAGGAACAGAAATTAGTCATCTTAATAGAACAGTCTTTCAAAGAGTCTAGATCTTTCTACCGTGAACGTACTACTACAGTTTCTTTAAGCATAGTACAAAAGATAAAACTCTAGACTTGGACAGTCTAATTTCCTTGAGTCTCAGAGACATTCTCAAGTAAGTAAACGCCCGCAGACTTGGACAGTCTCAAATACCCTTTGGATTCCCCGTTTCCTTAGAGAACAGAAAATAATCCCGATCCTCAGATTAAATCCATGAGTGCAACATTACTCATATAAGAACTAATTTTCTCTTAACCAACATACTGGACCTGTCACTCAACTGAAACAATACCCTTTTAGTCTCCATCTCGGGCTTTGTACGAGATACAAGGACTCTCTTGTTGAGTCAAACCTTTTAGCCTCCATCTCGGGCTTCGTACGAGATACAAAGAGTCTCTTGTTGAGTCAAACCTTTTAGCCTCCATCTCGGGCTTCGTACGAGATACCAAAACACTCTCTTGTTGAGTATAAAAGGCTCTCTTGTTGAGCCAATCTCCCTTTTATCCTCCATCTCGGGCTTCGTACGAGATACTAAAACACTCTCTTGTTGAGTATAAAAGACTATCTTGTTGAGTCAATCGCCTTTTAGCCTCCATCTCGGGCTTCGTACGAGATACAAAATCACTCTCTTGTTGAGTATAAAAGATTCCCTTGGCGAGTCACCATCTTTAGCCTCCACATCGGGCTTCGTACGAGATACAAAAACACTCTCTTGTTGAGTATAATAGATTCTCCTGTTGAGTCAACCCTTTTAGCCTCTCTCTCGGGCTTCGTATAAGACACATAAAAACTCCCTCTTGTTGGGCCAATAGCCTCCTCTTAGGCTTTGTATAAGAAAACCCAGGTTGAACCAATCAACCTTTTAGCATCAAAGCTGTGCCTCATTCACAGTACACAAACATCAACAACTCCTTCATCTAATCGATGTAAGCGGCAAGCCTCTGGATTATTTACATCCATGCCACTGTCCCTCTTTTAGCATGAGAAATTCCTAAGGAAAAATAGCATTGCTCTACACTGAGTTAAAGTCTTCTCCTTCAGGTTGGAACCCCCCTATAAAGGAAATTATGGCATTGCCGGATTCACATATCCCGGTTAAAGTAATTCTCCTTTATAAACAATTGTGACAAACAGACCCTCTTTAGAGATGACAAATTCTCACTAAAGACAACACCTTTTAGCTTCACATCTTGGGCTTCGAACAAGATACAAATAGACCCTTCAGCTTCACATCTTGGGCTTTGAACAGGATACAAACCACCTTCAGCTTCACATCTTGGGCTTTGAACAAGATATAGATCACCTTTCGCTTCACGTCTTGGGCTTTGAACAAGACACCAAAACACCCATTTCCTCCCATAGAATAGGAGGAACTACGAACGCTCTGATTTCCCTGTTTCGGTAAACGGGAATACGTAGGCATAAGATTGAAATAAAAATCTTAGCGAGCACACTAATCCAAAAACCTAAAGTCCCCTATCTCCACCTAATCTGACAAATTCCCCATGAATAGTCCCAGTTTTCCACCTTAATAAAGTAAGAAGAAAGAAAGGCCCCATTACCATATAGCATCCGTAACCTAACAGACCGCTGTTTAAACTCAGTATGCAAGCAGGGTTAATTGGAGACATCTATTTCCCTTCCTTAGTCAGCTCACAATAGGATAAAAAATGAATCGACCTGTAGTAAACCCCAAAGAGCGACAGCACTTAAGAACCGCGTCCAAAATCGCTCGCTACACCGGGATGATTATTTCTGTTTTTGTCTCTAATTTTTACCTGGACCGCCCTTTCGGGTTTTCAGCCCACCGAGACGCTCATTTTTGCCTAAGCCGCCCTTTCGGGTTTTCAACTTAGAAAGCTGTTCTTTTATTTTTTAGGCGAAGTATTTCTTGACTGCATCGGAATTCACAGGACGAGTAAACTCTTCACCATCCATAGTTGTAAGAAGTAATGCACCGCCAGAGAAGGCTCTCTTAACAACATATGTGCCTTCATAATTAGGAGTCCACTTGCCCCTAGAATCATTGGTAAAAGCCGAGATCTTTTTTAGCACGAGGCCGCCTTCTCTGAACACACGAGGTCGAACCTTCTTGTCAAAAGCTTTCTTTATTCTCTGTTGATACAATTGGCCATGACACAAGGCCGTCATTCTTTTCTCTTCAATCAAATTCAACTGGTCATATCTGCTTTGGCACCATTCAGCCTCAGACAATTCAGCTTCCATCAAAACTCTCATAGAAGGGATTTCAACCTCTACCGGGAGCACTGCTTCCATACCATAAATAAGAGAAAAAGGGGTTGCCCCTGTTGAAGTGCGAACGGATGTACGATACCCATGCAAAGCAAAAGGGAGCATCTCATGCCAATCCTTGTAAGTAACAACGATCTTATGAACAATCTTCTTAATATTCTTATTAGCAGCTTCAACAGCCCCATTCATCTTAGGCCTGTAAGGAGAAGAATTATGATGCTCAATCTTAAACTCATCGCATAATTCCTTCATCATCTTGTTATTCAAATTTGACCCATTATCAGTGATAATCTTGCTCGAAACACCATACCGACAGATGATTTGGTTCTTGATAAACCGGACCACTACTTGCTTGGTCACATTGGCATATGATGCCGCTTCAACCCACTTGGTAAAATAGTCAATAGCCACCAATATAAAACGGTGTCCATTCGACGCTCTGGGCTCAATCATTCCAATCATATCAATGCCCCACATGGAGAAAGGCCATGGAGAAGAGATAACATTGAGAGGAGTTGGAGGCACATGAATTTTGTCAGCATAAACCTGGCACTTATGGCATTTCTTCACGAATTTGCAACAGTCAGATTCCATTGTCAGCCAATAGTAACCTGCTCTCAACATCTTTTTAGCCATTGCATGCCCATTGGCATGGGTACCAAAAGATCCTTCATGAATTCCTTTCATTAACATGTCTGCTTCGTGTCTATCCACGCATCTGAGCAAGACCATGTCATAATTTCTTTTATACAACACATCATCATTCAAGAAGAAACTACCAGCCAATCTTCTCAAAGTCTTCTTATCTTTCTTGGATGCCCCAAGCGGGTAATCTTGATTTTGAAGAAAGCATTTAATATCATAATACCACGGTTTATCATCAACAACCTCTTTAACCGCAAATACATGAGCTGGCCTATCAAGCCACATAACATCAATTTTGGGCACATCATTCCATCGATTCACCACAATCATGGAGGATATAGTGGCTAAAGCATCCGCCATTTGATTTGCTGCTCTGGGTACATGATGAAACTCAACCTTATTGAAGAAAGTTAACAACCTTCTTGCATAATCTTGATAAGGAATCAAATTAGGTTGACGTGTCTCTCATTCTCCTTTAATCTGATTAATCACTAGGGCTGAATCTCCGTATACATCAAGAATCTTGATTCTTAAATCGATGGCTTCTTCCAAGCCCATAATACACGCTTCATACTCAGCCGCATTATTTGTGCAAGTGAACATCAACCTTGCAGTGAAAGGAATGTGAGAACCATGAGGAGTAACAATTATTGCCCCAATACCATTGCCATATTCATTAACAGCTCTATCAAAAATCAAACCCCAACGGGATCCAGACTCAGGCCCTTCATCAGGTAATGGTTCTTCACAATATTTAACCTTTAGATACATCACATCT
Source organism: Lathyrus tuberosus (assembly GCA_022829125.1). Lineage (NCBI taxonomy): Eukaryota > Viridiplantae > Streptophyta > Magnoliopsida > Fabales > Fabaceae > Lathyrus > Lathyrus tuberosus. The sequence goes on from JALAZF010000179.1 coordinate 4,129,048, forward strand.
TCCTCAGGAAAATCAAACCTGATAGGTTGGTAATCATCAATTGGCTGGTGTGCCAAATGGTCAGCCAAAATACTTCCTTTTATCGCTTTTTGAGTTCGGTACTCAATATCATATTCTAACAGCAACATTTGCCAACGAGCAATCCTCCCAGTTAAAGCAGGCTTTTCAAAGATATACTTGATTGGATCCATTTTGGATATCAACCAAGTTGTATGATTCAACATATACTGGCGGAGGCGCTTGGAAGCCCAAGCTAAAGCACAACATATATTTTCAAGCATTGAGTACCGAGACTCACAATCAGTGAACTTCTTGCTCAAATAATAAATGGAAAACTCTTTTCGACCAAATTCATCTTGTTGACCTAGAACACAACCCAGTCAAATATATGATCAAAGGTCTTCCTTCCACGGGAGGAGACAAAATCGGAGGTTCAAGCAGATACTCTTTAATTCTTTCAAAAGCTTTTTGACAATCCTCTGTCCAGACACAACCCTGATCTTTGCGAAGAAGCTTGAAGATCGGCGCACAAGTGGCAGTCATATTGGATATAAATCGGGAGATATAATTCAAACGTCCCAAGAATCCTCTTACTTGTTTTTCTGTTTTGGGCGCAGGCATTTCCTAAATGGCTTTAACTTTACCAGAATCAACTTCAATGCCTTTTTGGCTGACAATAAAGCCCAACAACTTTCCAGAACGGACACCAAAAGTGCATTTATTAGGATTCAAACGGAGCTTAAACTTTCTCAAACGTTGAAACAACTTCAATAAGTACTCAATATGATCTTCTTCAGTCTTCGACTTACAAATCATATCATCCACATAGACCTCAATTTCTTTATGCATCATATCATGGAACAAAGTGGTCATAGCTCTCTGGTACGTTGCACCAGCATTTTTCAAACCGAAGGGCATCACTCTGTAACAGAATGTTCCCCAGGGTGTAATGAATGTTGTTTTTTCCATATCCTCGAGTGCCATCTTTATTTGATTATAACCAGAAAATCCATCCATAAAAGAAAAGATACTGATTTAGCAGTATTATCTACCAACATGTCAATGTGTGGCAGTGGAAAATCATCTTTTGGACTCGCTTTATTCAAATCTCTATAGTCAACGCACATTCAGACTTTTCCATCTTTCTTTGGAACAGGCACAATATTGGTCACCCATTGAGGATACTCAGAAGTCACAAGAAAACCAACATCAATCTGCTTTTGAACCTCCTCTTTGATCTTCACAGCCATGTCGGGATGAGTTCTTCTCAATTTCTGCTTCACAGGTGGACATTCAGGCTTCAATGGCAAATGGTGCTCCACAATATCAGTATCAAGACCAGGCATGTCTTGATAGGACCAAGCAAACACGTCAACATATTTTCTAAGAAGCTCCACAATCCTCTTCTTAACATCTAACTGAAGCAGTGCCCCAATCTTGACTTCTTTTACATCATCATCTGAACCCAAATTAACCAATTCCAACGGCTCTTCATGAGGCTGAATGGCTTTTTCCTCGTGCTCAAGCAATCGAGAAATTTCATCTGGAATCTCCTCAATATCCTCTTCTTCAGCTCCGAACACAGGGAACTCAAAGTTGGGAGAGGGCATAGGGTCATTGTTTTCAATGGGTTTAACAATCAATCTGCACAATGATTTATGTTTAATTTTAGAATATGAACAAAAAGTGCAAGTATCATGCAGATAAAAGTGATTATCACATTATTATTTTTTTTTGTTTTTTATGTTACCATTTTTCAGAAATAAAGCAAAAAGGGAAAACAAAATAACATTTTATTGATGATGATAAAATTTGAAACAAAGCCCTCACAAATTCACTTTCACCTTGGGCAGAGTGAAAAGATTTTTGAAAGAAACAAAAATAAATTACTTTGAAATATGAACAACAGTGGGAACATCAACAGCTATCCAATTCTGGCAGACTTGTCCATGTGTCACGAAATTGGGAAGTTCTTCCTCTTCATCATCTTCAATGATGGCAGCAGTAGAGTGATCTTTGTGGATGAATCCAGCGCTGTGGAAGGTCTCATTAATACGCTTCAAATCTCTTCTAACTGTACCAGGCGTAAAGCCTAAACCAGTTTTGCCCAGGTTATCAACCACATCAATGACTCGACCTCAACCGTCGGACCGACCAGTTTCTAACACATGCAGAGCATCTTTCAAAGAAGACATGGGTAACTCATTCTTCTTAACAACCTTGTCATCAACAGAAAGAGCTTGGAACGGAGTTCCAACAGTTTCACCAGCATCAACATACGAAAAGGATGAAAGGTGGCTCACCAGCATCGCTTGCTCACCTCCAACAATTACCAGCTTATCGTTCTTAACAAATTTCAACTTCTGATGAAGAGTCGAAGTCACTGCCCCAGCCTCATGAATCCAGGGTCGGCCAAGCAAATAACTATAAGCAGGACGAATATTCATTACTTGAAAAGTAATCTGGAAGAAGCACGGTCCTATTTTGATTGGAAGATCAACTTCTCCAATCACAGTCTTTTGAGATCCATCAAAAGCTTTAACAATAACTCCACTATACCTCATGGGAGGACCTTGGTAAACAAGCTTTGATAAAGTAGATTTTGGCAACATATTCAAAGAAGAGCCAGTATCAACCAACACATTAGAAAACGCATCTTCTTGACAGTTCATGGAGTTGTGTAAAGCCAAATTGTGATTTCTCCCCTCCTCGGGTAACTCTTCATCACAGAAACTCAAATTATTACATGCGGTGAGATTGGCAACAATGCCATCAAACTGATTAACAGTCACATCATGCTCAACATATGCTTGTTCCAATACCTTCTGTAAAGATTTCCTATGAGCTTCAGAATTCATCAGTAAGGACAACACTGAAATCTTGGACGGGGTGTGCAAGAGTTGATCCACAACACTATAATCACTCTTCTTGATTAATTTCAATACTTCATCCTCAAAAGCCTTCAAACCACTGGACTGACCAGAAACATCGACGTTACTCTCATCTTGAGTTCGTTTGCCAGCTTTAACATTCTCCACAATCTTTGGAGGCTCAGGAGCAAAGACACGTCCACTTCGGGTCACCCTACTCACATCAGCGATGCTTACCACAGAAGACAAAGAAGGAATGGGCACTTCCTTACCATCTTCTACCATGGTAGCATTGTACTTATATGGAACAACCTTGTCAGATTCATATGGTACTGGTCCCGACAACCGAATAACCAAAGGCGTAACAGTTGTCTTCCGACTATCATAAGAGATAACAACTCTTTCAGGAATATTAAAGTGTGGCTCAATAGTATTCACCTCATTGTGATATTCGTCTCTCTTAGCAGTGACTTCAATCAAATTTTCATCCATCATCCTTTGAATATCCCTCTTCACTATCACATAACCACGAGGATTCACAGAACAGATACAGCAAGCTGCATAGTCATGATCAATATCATGGTATTCACTCAAAAGTGCATGCATTTCCACAAGAGATCTTCGGATCCAACGAATATCAAAAATTTTGAATGTGCCAGGGCAACCATAAACCATATTGACAGACGCCTTACCATGATTAGGCAACGGATTCGATTGGACATTAGGATTGGAATCTTCGAAAGACAAAATACCACTTCTAGCCAATCTCTGTACCTCTATCTTCATTGGATAACAGTTCTCAGTGTCATGTCCAGCTCCTCCCTGATGGAAAGCACAATGAGCTTCAGGCTTATACCACCATGGTGAATCTTTTGGAACAGCAGGTGGTGGACAGGTCTGAACAAGATTCTTCTTAATTAAACAAATTAAGCAATTCCGTGTAGGTCATCGGAATCGGATCAAAATCTTTCTGAAAATGGCCACGTTGATTGTTTGGCTGATTAGAACGTTGTTGCTGAGCAGGAGCTGCCTGAGCAACAGGAGCTGAATTGATAACAGGAGTGACAGATGCAACATGTTGCTGGCACTGATTGTTTCTATTGCGAGGTCTTCTATACCTTTCTCGAGGAACGACATTAGTTTCTCCTTCTTTCTTTTTGGCAAATCCTCCACTATATTTTTTGGAACTTCCAGTAGAATTGCCATCTTTTAACAAACGCCCCTCACGAACACCCTCTTCCAATCTCATCCCCATATTAACCATCTCAGTGAAATCACTTGGGGCACTAGCAATCATACGCTCATAATAGAAAGGACTCAGAGTTTTCAGAAAAATCTTGGCCATCTCCTTTTCTTCCAAAGGAGGGGTGATCTGAGCAGCAATCTCGCGCCACCTTTGCGTGTATTCTTTGAATGTCTCCTTATCTTTCTGAGCCATTGCCCGAAGCTGGTCACGATCAGGAGCCATATCCACATTATACTTATACTATTTCACAAACGCCTCACCCAAATCTTCGAAAGTGCGAACTCGAGTACTGTCGAGTCCCATATACCATTTCAAAGCTGCGCCAGACAAACTATCTTGAAAGTAGCGAATGAGGAGCTGATCATTATCCTTATGAGCCAACATCTTACGAGCATACATAGTCAAGTGACTCAGCGGACAAGATTTACCCTTATACTTTTCAAAATCAGGGGCCTTGAACTTATGCGGGATCTTCACATTTGGAACCAAGCATAGCTCATGAGCATTCTTTCCAAACAGCTCTTTACCTCTTAGAGCTTTGATCTCTTTCTGCATTTCAGCAAACTGGTCTTGAATCTCTTTCATTCTATCATAAGCACTGGCATTCTCACTTTGAGCAGTATGGAAGATTTGCTCTTCACTAAAAGGAACAGTATGAACCACAGGCGGTGGTACAGTCATCACAGGTTAAACGGTAGGAATAACTGGAACTTCAGGAGGTGGTGGTGGTGGTTGATAACCTTCAGGAACAAAGTTATGAGGCATGCCCCAGGGGAAACCAGGAGGCATACAGTATTGAGGAACACTAGCAGGCGCCACAGAGATGGGCGTAGAGACAATCTTAGAAATGACTGTCCTTTGCACAGGAGTTGAAAGCGGAGGAGGAGGAGGTGGTGGTTGATTCTGAGTAGCCACCAGAGCTTCTATCATAGCAGTGAGTCTTTCCAAACCATCCTTCAGAGTTGATACTTCTTCACGAAGCTCACGGTTCTCTTGTTGCAATTGATCCATCTTTTTCTTCAGATTAGCTCGAGTATTATACTGGTGCGACAGCTTGGCTGAATAAAGACCAAAAGAAACAATAAGACACCTGGAAAAGGCAAGAAACAATGCAAGAGATGATGCTTGATGTGCAAGGTGCAAATGCAAAGTTTCAAGGAAATATAAAGCATATTGCAAACATTGTTATCTGAAATACCAAAATCTAATTCATTAATGATGGAAAAGATTACATCTCGGAAGTACAAATTCAAGAATCCTAAAACAATAGAGAATAAATAAAACTAGATCCCTATAGAATTCTATGAGAATAAGTCTCAGCTCTATCTTCCATCTTCTTGATGTGGGTCTGCATCTGAGTCTTCTCAATCAGCGACTTATCGACGATCAACTTCCAAGGAGATTTTGAACTCTTTGGAATATCGGAAACTGGCTGAATGCGAGAGGAAAATAAATCCTCTTGCGCCTTTCTCTTCTTGTTGACAAATTCCTCTTCATTCTTATTCTTGAAGTGCTCTTGAAGCCTTGCATTCTCTAACTCAACAATCTGATACTTGTTCTTCCACGCATCTCTCTCTTGTTGCATCTCGGCTAAGGCGATCTGAATCTTCTCCGTGTCTTCCATAGAGTAGAGAATAGGCTTCTTATCAGTTAGAGATAAAGGCTCCTGATGCTTATAAGGAATCTTCAAAGTAATAGCTCTATTTTTAACCCACTGGAGGTAAGGTTCCGAAGAGACACAATTCGGATTTCCCAAACTTTCCTTTCCTTTTCTACGAATGCTGCACCAGGCTTCCACAATTTCTCTCTTGAGAGCAACCTGAGATTATTCATCCTTGAAAAAGAGACCAGCCAAATGAATGTTCTTCGGTACTTCTCGCAAAGGATATCCCAACTGACGACGAGCCAACACCGGATTGTAGCTGATTCCTCCCTTTGTACCAAGAAGAGGCACGTTGGGAAAATCACCACAACTATCAATAATCATCGCTCCAGAAGGAACACGGCTACACCAATTAATATCTGAATGAGTGAGAGACATGATTTTCCGCGACCAATATAAACCATCCTTGAGATTCCAGAAAGCTGCGGACTTCGGCAAGTGAGAAATAAACCACTTGTAAAGCAAAGGCGCACAAAAGATAATCATCCCTTCACCATGGAAATTCCTGAGGTGAATAGAATGGTAAGCATCGGCAAGCAAAGTGGGAATTGGATTCCCAATCAAGAAGATCTGAATAGCGTTGATGTCGATAAAGTTCTCAACATTCGGGAAGAGGAACAGTCCATAAATAAGCAAGGCAAGAATAGCCTCAAAAGCAACTGTGTTCTTCACACTAACAAAGTGATGAGCTCTATCCATCAAGAACTTAGTGGGTAACCCAAGAATCTTTCCTTTGGTATCCATGCGAGCCTTAATCTCGGAAACTTTCAAGTGAGTAGCCTTTGCAATAACGTGATGCTCGGGAACGGGGTCCAAACCAGAGAAAATCTGACCATAAACAGGCAAGTCAAGCAAGAGAGAATACTCCTCTAGCGTAGGTACCAACTGATAATCAGGAAAGGTGAAACAATGCAGCCAAGGGTCATAGAACTGAACCAAAGTAGCAAGTAATCCTTCAGCCATATCAACCTTCAAGAGAGATAAAAGCCTTCCATATCTGGACTCGAACTTCTCGGTATCAGCAACCAAAGATCCTAGCTCTCTCAAACCCCCTAACTTAGGACTCTTGAAAGTGTACTTCCTTGTACTTCTCCTTCCAAAATCCATAACAAAAGTATCTGCAATGTTTGCAATATCACCTTTAAGTTCCTTGAAACCTTCCAAAAGAATGCTCATGAATGCATGAGTGTATGAATGCAACAACCACAAACAAGATCACACAAAGCACACGGGTCAAGGTTCAAGTCACGAGCATGAAGCCAAGGGTAAGAACCAATCCCACAAAGGTATGTACTAAGGTTTTGTCTTTATTGTACCTGCAAAAAACAGTGGTTCTAACAAAGTGCCCAGGGTCCACAATCCACTATCAGACACACCAGCACACCGATTTGCTCGAAGGTTGGTAGTTATCCTCAAGAGAATCTAACCTGAGTGTAGCATCGCGTGACAGCTAAGTCAGATTTGCATCTTCATAGCTTCTGCGCTACGATCCTAAAAAGGCTAGGATGGGTTAAGGGTTACTACGGTCCTTAGTGTCGGGTCCTCGGATCAAGAAGCATAACGGGTTTGCCATTTCTAGTCTGCCATTACTACCTCTTGGGAGGAGTGTCTCAACTGAGTCCTCGGGAATGGTCTCCAGAGTCGACAACTCTCTAGATCAACACCCCGAAATACGCAAGACATGCACGTCGGAATATCTCCCAAGAAAACCTCGTCTGGATGTGAATTTCGTGAACACCAAACGTATCAAGACGACACGTAGGTCCCACTACTTTCCACCCTAGTCTTAGGTGTACACTCAAGCTTGGGTATTGGGCTTATCTCACCACACAGAAGAATTCCCAAACAGAACAAACAAGTAACAAGCAAATCAAATAAAAAGCAATAAATAAATCAAAGTAGGCTAAACCCCTCAAGGGAAATCATCCCCAGCAGAGTCGCCACTTTTCTGTAGCGGGGAAATTTGTGAGTGTAAGCTATTGATTAACTTAACTAAAAAATAAACAAGAGTCGCCACCGCACTTTTATTTTTATCCAAAAAAGGAAAGGAAAAAAGAGCGAACAAAACCTAAAGAGTTCTAAAAGAACAAAGAGATAATGGGTAAGGGGGGTTGGTTATGTAAAGGGAAGGTTTTACGCACCCAATAGATCTATAGTACTCTATAGGAGCCCTTTGATGTATTCATGCTTTTTGGTCTGAAAATGGTTTGCTTGAAAAAAGATTGAGGAGATGAGAGGAGAATTATTTTTTAAGATTTTTGTGTTTGGAGAGACTTATCGCCTCATGCCTACGTACCCACGATGTGCAATGTAGGATCAAAACCCCGTAGTTCGTGGTACAAAGAATGAAAATTATTGGTTATGGTTTATTTTATCTTGAAAAAGACAACCCGTCATTCTCAAGAGAGAATACTCAACTAATTACCCAAAGGTATGGGAAAGAGGCATTTGCATCACATTAAGATGGAGGATTTGCTTGGATTAACATCAACAAGACTAATCACTTCAACATCTAGGTGGAAAATGACCATACTTTCAACAAAATACCATAGTTAGGAGTTTTACATGTCATCAAAAAAATGACTCATGTCTAGTTCTTTATGAAAAGTTTAAAATCAAAAGGTGCATAAAAGCACAAAAAATTTGGATGAGTTTTTGTATTTTTTATGTTTTTATGAAATGGTCAAACTATGATTAAGATGGATTGACATTTATTAAAGAAAACAAAGTTTAAAAAGTCACTTGACAAAAGTCAAGGTTTTATTATGAAAGCGGTTTTAAGTTTGAAAACAAGAAGGTTTTGAAAAAGGGAGAGGATTTTGAAAATTTAAGAATGGGGAGGAGAAAAAGTGAATATCCTAGTGCATAAAGTAAAAGCTAGGGAAAAGAATGATCTAACCAAAATGGAGCCACTTCAAAGCAATATTAAAAGAATTCCATCCTTAAGCAAATTGGCCGAATAAAGGCAAGTCTTCCATCAATACTCCAAGCAAAGGGATAAGAAGTCCTAATTCAAGGTCCATAAGTCCAATATTACTTCAAAAGAGGTCCATAAAAAGATCATTCCAAAGCATAGGATAGTAACCAATAGTCCAAGATGAGGAGAATTTAGTTTTTTATGGTTTAAGCCTTTATTAATGTTTTGGTCCAAGTGGACAAAGAGAAAAAGGCATAAGCACAAACATGTGTCCAACGGACAAAGGAAAAATTACGGAAGCATAAACATGTGTCCAACGGACAAAGGAAAAATTGCGGAAACATAAACATGATATGAAATGATAATAATGAAGCATAAAAAATAAAGGAGATAAGGAACGAGAAGGAAACATAAACAAAATTAATACAAAATATTGTTAGTAAGTTAGTGATTAGTTGTTAGTGTTAGTGATCAATAACAATTGAATAATTGCACTTAGGTCAAGGTTGATGAAACTCATTAGAGGATTGATAAGACCAAAGCCTCCTAACAACAAGTTTCATGAGTTTTGAACCATAAGACAAATAATAAACTATTCTTGATAGTTTCCGATACGGGACAAATATTGCGTTATGTTAAGCAATCGCCGAGTAATTTACGGAGTAATTACCCTATAATGAGGCCGGTCAATAACTCTTTGTGCTAATGTACGCTAGATGAACGATATATAGATCGTCATCCGAAAGCGATATCGCACGAAAAGAAAAAATGGTAACGATCTCGTCTTGCTCGAAATTCACCAACGGAATTCCAAGATCTTAGACTTTCATAGATCAAAAAGAAGAAATAGAAGAAAGAGGAAACCAAATTGAATTACAAATTCAAGACAACTCCATCTTTAAGTTCATCCACTCATTTTGTGGATTAAAGCGCTAAACATATCATTAACTCAAAACACCTAAAATGAATTGAACAATTCACTTTAAAGATAGATTTGAATTAGTGAACGTTTATTCAACTTCATCTACACCCTAAGTCCAATGAATTTAAAGAGGAATAGGACCTTTAAAAGTGTAATCCAAAGCCAAAATCAAATGGAAAATAAAATTAAGAACAAGGTATTCAAATCATTTTCAAGATTTTTTTTTCTTTAAAGTAACATTCAAAAATACAAATGATAACACTAGAATTAAAAAATTCAAATCTATTTTTTAGAAATCACTAAGAAAAAAAATAAGGAAGAAGAAAAAAGAAAAAAAAGTGAGAATAAATTGAAATTAAAAAAAGTGAAAGAAAATCTAAAAGAAAAAGGAGAGGGAGGTACGCTGAAACATGATGGTGGTGATGATATAAACTCGGGCCCAAAGCCCAAACTCTCTTGATTTCTAAAACAAAAAAAAGAATAAAGAAAGTAAAATGTTAAAACTAAAGAAAATCAGAAAAAATAAACAAACAACTTCTTCTTCTTGAAAACACAAGGTCACTATTCACACGGCGGAGGGAGGTGGTGCGCGGAACTCTTCACGGTAGCGACGGGATGCGAAAATACAATGAAATTGATCGGAATTAGGAGACGGACACAATGATATCAACGATTTCAAGAACGGTTGTCAACAAATGTGAATCGGAAAAGCGAAAATCTCCTCAAACTACCTTCGAATTATTCAGGTAAAGAAATTGAATCTTCTTCTCTTTTTTCGATGCGTTGTGATTGTTGATTTCGTTGCAAATTGTTGTTGAATTTGAGTGGTTGATGTTGATTTGAGATGGAGAAGAAAATGAATATGAAGCTTCGGAAGTTGAGGGTGAAATTGGGCAGAGTTTTTGGGGCTTCAAAAGCTTGAAGAAATGAATGAGTAGTGGTCTCTATTTATAGAATTGAAGAGTGAATTTCAAATTACCGTTTTCAGTTTTCGTTTGCGTTTTGACACTGAATTTTCGCGTGACTTTGATGTCATTTTGGAATTGTTTTTGTGAAAGAATTGTTGCGTTTCACTTGATTGCAGATGTCGTTTGGCTCACGCGGTTTTGGATTGTTTGCTCACGTATTTTGTTATTTTTTCGCGACTTGGAAATTCATGGCTCAAACTTTTACTGTGGCTTCGCTTTTGTTCATCATGTAACAGCAGCTTATGGCTTGCGTAGTGTGTAGAAAGTGGCTCATGTTCATGTGCATTGGCGATGGGCTCACGTGGTAGCTGGAAAATTAGCCGTGTTGGCTTGATTGAATGGCTGGTAGTTTGTAAATTTTGGTGAAAGTGGTATTTGAAGCAGCGTGTATCAGCTAAAGTTGGTGGCTCAAGGTAGCTTGGTTGTAAGTAGCACGTGTGGCTTATTGTGAAAGTAGCTTTGTATGGCATTATGAAGTTTGTGTGGCTCCTGTGATTTGCGCACGACTTGCAATGAAGTATCATACCGTAATACATTTTAGCCTTTACACATGTGCAATTTTTTTGGGGGACAACTTTTCTACCTATCACTAAAAGGTGGGTAATGTACCTTCAATCAATCACATGATACCATTTAAGTTTAATATATTTAATTATTTATTAAATAGTACAATTGTTTGTTGTTTTCAAAACAATTTACATTGAAGGTAACCTTACCTAACTTTTTGAGTTAGGTAGATAAGAATTCACCTTTTTTTTACATGCATTTTGCCATAATGTAGTTTATTTTCCAATAGAAAACAAATGCCTAAATGCATCAAGAACATGACGTGTCAGCATGTAACGAAAGAGGTTGAATGTAGTTCCAACTCATGTTGTTTCTATGAGAGTGCCAAAAGTTCTTGTAACATCATTATACTGTGGCACATATTGAAAGAAAATAAATTTCAGCAATTTTCTTTTGTGTTCAATGATTGGGCTTTTATTTGATATACTTGGACTATGCATTTTGAATTTGGCTTGTAACTAGAAGTTTGGAATGTGGTAGTCATGAGATGGTTTCTTCTTTTTTTGGAATTTGTTTATAGGAAGTGTAAGGAACTTTGTATTATTTGATAATGGATCGTGGTTTTATGATAAAAAAAAGGATAATAGAAAAAATATAAATTGATTCTTTTTTTTTTTGTAGAATATAGATGAAAAACAAGAAATGGATAAAATTGGTAGTTAATAAGCTATTGAAAATGGATGTGGAGGTGAATGAAAAATGAAGTGGATAATTGGAAAATTATGGTTTAGAAGAAATGGATAACCAAAAATGGATTAGTGAACATGGTTTAGCTAATGAAAAAAAGAATTGGTTTAGAATGATGAATAATTAAAAAAATGGATATGAAAATGGATAAAAAAATGGTTATTGAAAAAAAAAAAAAAAAAGTGATATGGATAATTGTGGATAATTGGATATTGGGTTTTAGGAATTGGAAATGAAAAGTGGTTATTAGATATTTGAAAATATGGGTATTGAAAGGTGGCAAAAGGGATTAAAAGTGGATAAAAAAAGTTGGTTCAGAAATTGGATAGCAAAAAATGGGAATGGATATGGATCATGGATGACCAATCTTTATTTTTTTAGCCCAAAACCAATCTTGAATTTTTCTACAAGCCTTTGATAAAATATGCCACACAGCTACCACTGAACAAAACACAATTGAACAACAACCATTTGAATCTGTCATCCTCTGAATCTCTGATCAAATGAACCCTGAACCACTTAGAATTTGATTGAATCAATCTTTAGGAAAATAAATCCACAGACGAACCCAATCTGGACTAATGATCTCAGATGAATTTGACAGATATCACCACACAACAGCTTGACAGTCCTTGCTTTGAGGAATAACCCACTGAAGCAAATAACTTGTATTTGAAGCAATCTCTTGATAGTTTGACCAAGATTAGGTCCAACTTCCATCTGAACTGGATCATGAACAAACAACCACATTTGATTTGAAATCACTTCATTGTCTTTGTTAAACCTGTAAAACCCTAGATGCACACAGAGAGAAAAGAACAGGCAAACTGCAACATATTTTTTTGGTATTTTGGTTAGAGGTTAGTAGACAGAAACAAACATAAAACAAGTAATAAAAACACACGGATATCGGTGATCTTGTTTATGGTATGAGATGCAAATGAAATGTGGGATCTTAGGGGTAAAAATTAGGGTATTACACAGGGGAAGAACGAATCTCTCCGGAACTACATTGAGAGATTCAACAGAGAAGGTGTCGAGGTTCATACGACCGACGACATGAAGAAGTATTTGATCATCCATGGACTACGTTTTGGATCTGATTTTGCCAAGTCCGTGGGCCTCCGCAGACCCCTCCATCTGGAGGACCTCCTCCAACAAGCTCAGTCGTACATCGAGCTCGATGAGTCGGAGGCAACGCAGATCGCCCTTGAGTCGAGACGCAAGGAAGGCCCCCGCAGCCACAAAGATGAAGACTCTCCTCCCCGATGAGAAGGAGAAAGAAAGAAAGAAAATCGCCCCCGTGATCCTCGTGAACCGCGCAGACCAGCTGGCCGGTTCACGGAATACACCCTGCTCAACGCTCCCCGCGCGCGAATCCTCTCCGAGTGCCAGAACTCGGAATTTCTGAAATGAGGCGTCCATTTTCCGAAGCCGACTACTCCCAAATCAAACACTGACAAGTCAAAGTACTGCAGGTTCCACCAGAGCCACGGGCATGTCACAGAAGACTGCATCCATCTCAAGGATGCAATTGAAATCCTCATCAAGGAAGGACACTTGAAGAAATACGCCCAGAAGAATGATACTCCTCGTCCCAGCTCCCGGGAAGCCCAGAACGTCGAGGAGACGACACCTCCTCCCGACGAGAGTCGGCTTCAGGTCGCCCTCAGTGTCACTCGACCCGAAGATTTCTTTGTCCCTGCAATCATTGAAGGCCAAGAAGCAATTCGCAACATGTGGTCAACCTTCCCCCACGAGGACCCCGTCGCTGCCCGTAGCACCTGGGAAGGCTTCCCCAAGGCAATGGTCATCTCCGGGGGTGGTTACGAGAAGTTGTCCGTCGGGTCGATCAAGAGGAAATTTGATGAACTGGAATCAGTAACGTCGGCGAAGACAACCACTCTCGAGAAGGTGCGAGGGAACTCAAACCCTATCACCTTCTATCTCTAGGAGCTCCTCGGCGGAGCGCCCAACGCCACTATCCCCCTCCTGGTCAGGGCTCAGATGGCGAATTTTGACGTTCGAAGGATCCTTGTCGACCAGGGCAGCTCGGTCGACATCATGTACGCTCACCTTTTCGGGACTCTCCAACTCGACGAGAGACATATGACCCCATACGTCGGCTCAGACCTGCAGGGATTCAACAGAACCACCACCAGACCATGGGGCTACGTTGAGCTGACGGTCACATTCGGGGCCGAAGACACTGCCCGACAGGTGAAGACCCGCTTTCTGGTGGTCGAATGTCCATCCCTTTACAATTGCATCCTCGGGAGGACCACCCTGGTCGAGCTTACGGTGGTACCATCAACGGTCTAACTCAAAATGAAGTACTACACAGCCAGGGGATGAGTAGTGATGATGCACAGGGACATAGACACAACCAGGAGATGCTTCGACGCTGCCATCAAAGGCATGAGTTTCATCGGCACCAAACCCAAGACCGTGGCAAAGCCACCCCCGGACACCGAACAGGTACCTCTCCCGCGCGTCAACGCGGTCGAACTCGACAGCAGGTTCCCGGGAGAACCCGATGAAGACGGGGCAGAAGACCTTAACCTCCAGGCGGAAAATAATGGGCGGTCTCTCCACCCAACGCGCCCCATCCCAGACGGAGACTTTGAGGTCGTGGTCCTTGGGGACGATCCAGACCGTAACGTGAATATTGGCACCGGGATCCCCGACCTGGCGAAGGAGCAGCTGAAGGCATGTCTAAGAGAGAACGTTGATCTATTCGCATGGAGCGCCTCCGAGATGCCTGGCCTTGACCCCGAGGTGGCTTGCCATCAGCTCGCAGTAGATCCGGCCGCTAGGGCCATAGCTCAACGTAGGCGTAAGCAGTATCCCGGAAAAGCGAAGGCTGCTGAAAAAGCTGTAAAAGACCTCCTAGAGGCGAATTTTATTTCGGAGGCCAGGTACACGACCTGGCTGTCCAACGTTGTACTCGTCAAAAAGAATAATGGAAAATGGAGGATGTATGTTGATTATACTGATCTTAATCGGGCTTGCCCGAAAGACTGCTATCCTATGCCTAACATCGACCAGCTGGTCGACAATTCTGCAGGTTACAAACTATTATCCTTCATGGACGCATACTCGGGATACAACCAAATTCCCATGGACAAGGTCGACAAACAGCACACGGTTTTCATGACCGAGTCAGACAATTACTACTACAACGTGATGCCCTTCGGTCTGAAGAACGCCGGTGCGACCTATCAACGGATGATGAATAGGGTTTTCCGGGCTGAAATCGGCGACATGATCGAGGTCTACATGGACGAAATGATCGTTAAATCCGCGGAAGAGGTCGACCATGCCGCACACCTCAAGAAGGTGTTTGACACGGCTAGGAGGTGCCGCATGAGGTTCAATCCCGACAAATGCACCTTCGGCGTTCGGGCAGGCAAGTTCCTCGGTTACTACCTCACAGAGCGAGGAATCGAAGCCAACCCCGACAAGTGTAGAGCTTTTTCCGAGATCCCTACTCCGGACTCAAAGAAGTCAATACAATCATTGAATGGGATGCTCACCACCCTCTCCCGCTTCATCGCCAAGTCTGCGCAGTACACACTCCCATTTTTCAAACTTCTTCGACAAAAAACGGAGTTTGAATGGAGCGAAGAATGCGGGCAGACGCTCTTCCACCTAAAACAAGTCTTATCGCAACCCCCGGTCCTCTCACGGCCGGAGAGCGGGGAGACACTCTTCTTGTATCTCGCAATCACGAGTGAAGCAGTCATCGCCGTCCTCATTCGGGAAACCCCGGACAGATAAAAACCAAATTATTTCACGAGAAAAGCCCTCCAAGGTCCTGAGCTCAGGTATCAGCAGATAGAGAAAGTCTCCCTGGCCCTCATCACCGCGGCCAGGAGGCTACGCCACTACTTCCTCGCCCACACTGTCGTCGTCAGGACCGAACAGCCTATAAGGCAACTCCTTGGACGACCGGATATGGCAGGGAGGATGCTCAGGTGGTCGTTCGAACTCGCCGAGTTTGACATCCAATACGAGGGAAGGAAAGCCCTGAAGGCTCAGGTATTGGCCGACTTTGTGGCAGAGATGACCATCCCGGAACCTTTAACCAACGGATCCCAAAAATGGACGATCTATGTCAACTGAGCATCCAGCCCAAAGGGAAACGGGGCGGGCATCATCCTCGAAAACGAGGAAGGCATCCTGATCGAGGTATCCCTTAAACTATCCTTCCCGACGTCGAACAACCAAACGGAGTACGAGGCTTTCCTCGCCGGACTTCGGCTGGCCGAGGACCTCGGCGCCAAGGCGGTCAAAATCTTCACCGACTCCCAGCTCGTGGCCTCGCAAGTCCGAGGAGAGTACCAGGCCAAGAACGACAACCTCATCGAATACTTGACCTTGGTGAAAGAAAAGATGAAAAAGTTCACCTCCGCAGAAGTAACTCACATCCCCCGCGAGCACAATACCCGAGCAGATGTCTTGTCCAAATTGGCAAGCACAAAGAAGAAAGGCGGGAACAAATCCGTCATACAAGAAGTGCTTTCCCACTCGAGCATCGACAAACCCGCTCCGGTGGCGGACATAAACGCCATTGGTGACAACAATTGTTGGATGACCCCTGTATACGAGTACCTCACGACGGGAAAACTGGCCAAAGACCCCAAAGAAGCAGGAATGGTCAAGCGGCGGGGATAAACTATACCGGCGAGGGTTTTCTATTCCCCTCCTCAGATGTGTCGAGGAGACCAAGGTCCCTGACATACTCCAGGAGATCCATGAGGGAATCAATGCACAACGCCTAGGTGGACGATCGTTAGCCCGTAAAGCACTTCGGGCAGGGTATTACTGGCCCATCATGCAACAGGACGCCAAGGAACACGTCAAGAAGTGCGATAGATGCCAACAACATGGGGACATGCACCTCGCTCCTCCTAACGAGCTCAAAACACTGTTCTCCCTGTGGTCGTTCGCGTGGTAGGGGATGGATATCCTCAGACCTTTCGTCCAGGGGTCGTATCAAAACAAATACCTCATCGTCGGGGTGGACTACTTCACGAAGTGGATTGAGGCGGAAGCATTGGCCAAAATCACGGCCTTCAACATACTACGTTTCTACAAGCGGAACATCCTCGCCCAATTCGGCGTACCCCAAGCTATCATCACCGACAACGGAACACAGTTCACCGACCAAAACTTCCAAGACTTCGTCACGAAGCTAGGCACGAAGCAGCACTTCACGTCGGTCGAGCACCCTCAAACGAACGGGCAGGCTGAAGCAGCGAACAGAGTAATCCTCTGAGGATTGAAACGTCGACTAGACGACGCCAAACAACGGTGGGTCGAGGAGCTACACAGCGTCCTCTGGGCCTACCGGACAACCCCACATTGCACGACCGGGGAGACCCCTTTTCGTCTAACCTACGGAACGGAAGTGGTGATCCCCGTGAAGACCAGGGAACCCTCGAGGAGGACGGAAGCCCCCCTCGACGGAGACGCGAACGACAAAGCCCTGCGGGAAGAACTCGACTTCGTCGAGGAGACTCGTTCGGGTGCTTCTCTTCGAGAAGCTTCACTTAAACAGAAAATAACTCTACGTTATAACGACAAAGTTATCAAACGTGATTTTCAGGTGGGCACCCTCGTCCTACGAAGGAACCAGAAAGACTCGCGAGAAGGCAAACTCGCCGCGAACTGTGAGGGTCCGTACCGCGTCCGCGCGAAAACGGGGATAGGAGCCTACTTCCTCGAAAATCTGCACGGGGAAGAACTTGCTCGACCATGGAACGCTGAGAAGCTCAAACAATACTACAATTAAGCACTGCCCGCGGCTCACTAGCACCGCGATTATGGGGACGCACTAAGGTACGAGCGCGACACCCCTATACAGAACACGATGATCAAAGACCGCGTTGTGTGTGCGCGAGGACTTTTGATCCGACGGAGATACCTTGATCGAGCTCCGCCGTTGTTGTACCGATTAGGCAGAACACCCAGCTCGCGATGGGAAGTTTGCGCCACGAAGCTAAGACCTCGACCGAGCTCTTAGCCTCGTTGAAGGTCGGAACACATTTTCGACCACCCGACCAGCTCTCCACGCGGTCAGGGGCTATCGATGTCGAGCAAATCCCCAAAGTCTATTACTTAGACAAAAACAAACAAAGTACAACAAATGCAATAACATCACACACAATTAAAACCATACAAACAACACACTAGCAGATGAACAAAAATGCATTAAAGCGGGCAGAAGCCCAGTATACAGGTATTACAAAGGTATCAAAAGCCCCTGGCACACAGGACGGGCACAAATCATTACAAAGAAAAAATGGCACGCAGGCAAAATAGAACGAGAAAGGAAAAACCTACTCGGCGACGGTCCCCTCGGGCTGTTCGTGTTTGACAACCTCGTCCTCCTGCATCGGCTGCACGATCTAACCGTCGACCACCTCGTAGTCGGGGTCAGTCCCTTCTGTTATGAGGCCGGGTTGAGAACCTGAAGTTGCTGCACGGCGTTTCTGAAACCTATGTCAGCCACCACGAGGTTATCTTGCTCGGCTTCCCTTAGCTTCGCTATCAGTGCTGCCCGCGAAGTCAGCAACCTGTCTTCTTCGGTTTCCTCATCAGCCAGGCGAACAGCCTCCTCCAACTCGGTGTTCCTCGCCAAGAGATGATCCCTCTCCTCTTCAAGCTCGACGTCCCTCGTCAAGAGACGTTTCCGCTCATCCTCAGCATTCTTCAACCTTTCCTCCAACTTCCCTTGAAGCTCGACCTGGGCCTGGTTCTGGCTTTTACAGTCAGCCAACTCCTTGCCCACCTTCTCCATTTCGGCTGAGATGGACCTAAAACTCTCTCGCAACTTGTTCAACTCGTCTTCGGAGCACGCCTCGTCGTTCAGAACCAAGGCGGCCGCACAAACCCGCATCACCGCAGACACATCCTCCACCAGCGCCTTTGTCCGAGAAACCTTGTCGACGCCCAAGATAGCCTGAGCTTCGGGGGCACCCACGCATAGGGAATTATTCCCCATGAAGAAGTTCGGCCTCGAGTGACAAGGCGGGAGCACAAATTTCACAGCAGGGGACTCTCGTTCTCAGTAAGGTCGATGTCCACTGTGCTTACAACCCGCTGCCTCTTCGGGGAGCTCTGAGGGCTGGGAGAATCACTATCCTGGTGAGAGCCAGAAGAACCCCCGGTTGTCGGGGTGGGAACGGATTCCTGCACTCGGAGCTGATCGATGCAGCTTTTGCCTCTTTTCTTCGCAATGCGGTTAACCTTCAACTTTTTGAAACGCTCCTCAGCAGTCAACATCTTGCCTGCAAAAAGAAAATAAATACGTCAGTAAACCGGAGATCAGGACGCGGAGATAAAGTAAGTCGAAGAGGATGTCACCACCTAACAGCTCGAGAGCATCCTCATCGGAAAACGTCTCGAGAAGGGCCCTCATATTGATCAAACGGCGTTTCGTCAACACCTGCCCGTCGTCTCCCCGGACGAATTCCCCGTCCATCGTCACAAGCTTGGCTTTATTAAAACCGTTGACGAAAGCGACTATCCGCTCGTAGGCCAGGCGATCCCCCTCGTCAAGACGGCCAGGACTGACTTTGTAGCTGTCCATCCCCTTTTTGAAGTATTCTTCCGTCCAGAACAAGGGGAATCTCGGCTCGAGGACTTCCTCCGTCTGCCCGTCCACCTCGCGGGAAACACGGCGATACACCGAATTCACAGCTTCAAGCGTGACTGGCCTCACGATGTAATATCGGTATTTAAAGTCGTGAACAGAGTCCAGGTAGGTGTGGAAGAGACTGCTCGTTTATTTAAAAGACACCCAACCATGTCTGCCGTCGGAGGCCTGCCGCTTGAGGTGGAAGATGCAAAAGAAAAGAGGCACGGTTGCCCCGATTCGAAGATATTTACAGACGAGCTCGAAGGCTCGGATAAAAGCGAGGGAGTTGGGGTGAAGTTGCGAAGGCGACAAGCGCGGCCAGACGAACACTGCTTGTTGGAAGTCCGTGAAGGGCAAACGCCACCCCACCTCGTCGAACATGAACTCGTAAAAAGGGAACCTCATCCCTCGGTAGGTCGAGCATATGCGATGGTGCGCTTGGGGACGGAACACCCTCCACGACTTCGACGAACCCACCAGCTGGTGCTCGACAGTACAAAAAATATCATCCTCATCCCCATCGACGAACTGGGAAGCCATGTTCAGCGGTTCTTCGCTAACCCACTCCACAAGGGGACGTTCCTCGACACTAGTGATTGGCGCCATTAGAGAGTAGGGCTGGTCGTCAATGTCCAACGTTCCCACGGCCACGGAAATGGACAAAGCTTCCATATACCTGAAAAGCAGAAGGAAACAGTGAATTCGATGATCCATAACAAATTCACCCCTCCACCGCTGTTCAAGTGAAAGGACGAAGAGGGAGCGTCGGGGTTTCGAGACTATCACGCTCGTCCACGCCCCCGAGGCAACCGACGAGCCTCCCCGTAACCATCCTCAGGTCACAGCCATGCCGTGTTAGGAGGATTCCCTCACACAGAAGAAGTATTGGCGAGGACCCCGAGAGTTTCATCTCGTGTCCTCGGACATTCTTCGTATCCCCGAGTTATTTATCCCTTCTCCCCGCGATATGCAACAAGAAACTAAGAAATCCCGCCGTTTTCGCCGGAGATTTCGTGATGTGTTTACTGTGAATTTTGGTAAACAACCTCTGGTCTATCAATCTTAAATAAAACTGACTAACTTGCAGGATCGACCACACAAATCCTAGGACATGTGCTAAATTTAAGGGAAAATGTAACTGACAATGATAAATGCAAGAAATGTAAATTGAACTCCACGTTCGACAGTAAAAGAAAACTACATGAACTCCACGTTCGACTACTTGCAAATAAGGTAGATGCTTGGAAATGTAAAGGGCTGTAAATAAATGATGCAGAATTTTAAAGGCGTCGAATGTAAAAGACGAAAAGGTAAATGACTTTGAATAAAAGTGCAGGAAGATAAATAACCGTCGAAAGTAAACAACAAGAAATATAAAAGCGCTTGAACTCCACGTTCTTGAATGTAAAAGATGCAGAAAGAGTAAATGACTGTCGAAAGTAAAAGGCAAGAAAATAAATGGCTTTGAATGTAAATGCAGTAATGTAAAAGCTTTTGAAAATAAAATGCAATGAACTCCACGTTCTTGAAAAATAAAGACTGAAATGTAAAGGTACTGTCGAAAATAAGTGCAGAGAGTTTTAAATGAAAGTTTAAAACAAGACTTTAAGTAAATTTGACATGAAAAGGTAAAATTCAGGAAAACGTAAAGACATGGAAAGTAAATGCTTGAAGCTTAAACATGATGAAGATAAATTGCATTGATGAAAGACAGTGGTGTTACATTACGTACACTCTCACTAACTCATTTCTCTACACGCGGGTACTTTGAGTTTCTTTGAGTAACTTGTATAAAAATATGAACACCCCTATTACATAGAACTAACTCCTATTTATAGTGCTAGGAAATAACTACTAAGTGGTGGTTATTGTTTCAAACGTGTCCTTTTGGCGCCTTCGCCTTGGCCTCAACTGTTCCCACGTTCACAACTGCTTCTATTTGAATTTCAAACATTGGAAATTCCCTCCAGCCTTAGTATAACAACTGCAGCGCGCGTTTCCATATTCCCATGGTTGAAACCTTTCCCAACACTTAGCCATTTTTTAGGCTTCCAAAACCCCTATTCGACTCAGGCTTCACCAAAGCTGGGTCGAAGCCTTCTTTATGTTAAAAATAATTTTTTAACTTGAAATAACTTTGATTCTTTCTAGCGTCGAAAATGAGGGTTAACAAATTACCCCCAAGGAATGTCCTTTCACCAGAATTGGTAGGAAGGTCATTTCTTGATATAATAACCATTTCGACGCTTGTTTGCACGGCTTCAACTGAATAATCCACTAATTACTTAGTGGCTGAATTGTTCAGTTTCCCTAACCCACGCTTATGATGTCATACCATCATGACAAATCCTTAAACGTCTCTTCAGTCGTATTTATCATACCACTTTTCTTGAAAACAGACGTTTGCAGTCTGAACATAACTGCTACCTTTCATCACGTCTCCAGGAAAAGAACACGCGTCCCACTAACGCCTCAACTTCAACGGTAGATCCAAGGCTCTTGGGATTTTCAAACGTCTATAAATACCCATTTCCACCACTTTGTGAACTTTCCACATTCTCATATTCTCAAGCAAACATCTTCTTCTCTTCAGTTTCTCTTACGCAAAACCTAGAAAAAACACCATCTTTTCGTCTTCTTCAACAATGGCGTCTTCCCAAACCAATCCTTAACCAAAGAAAACTTAAAGAGGCAAGGCTACTCCATTTAAACAAACCATTCCTCCATTCGCTAATATCTCAGGCCCCCAAATAGTGGATAACTGTCGTTGCATGCCGGAACCCACCACTGAAGAGACACGAGCCATATACAAGTCTCAGGTAATGATTCCTTTAGTTGTCTCTAACAAACCTAATGCGCTATCTGGTCCTCTAGCTGATGTGGACATTTCTAATGAGAGACTAAGTGAGTTTCTCCCCTCTTACCGGAAAACAAGACCGTTAGGGCAAAAGAGTTTTCCCAAAATCAACGCTGCTGCTGAAACTTCTCCTGAAGAAATCCCCCTGCCCAAAATCAACGTTGGCTATCTCGCTGATGGCACCAGGCTGGTAAGAGCTGTCAATCCCTTGAAGGAATTTGACCAATGGATGGCGAAGATGGAGAAGGTCAAAGCTAAACATTGGAAGAATATAGGGATTTATGACCTTCTTATGCTGTCGAAGACCAGCATACCATACTGTCTGAACATGTTGGCAGCGTCCTTATACTTTTGGGACAGCACCCATTATACCTTTCATCTGCCATGTGGAATGGTTACCCCAACCTTGTTCGATGTAGTTGCCATCACAGGGCTTCACCCAGATGGCCTTACCTACAACCCTGATGTTGATGTTGAGGACACCATCAATATTTCAGGCTCTAAACTTACATACACTCTCTTCATCAAACACCACTTTAAACAAGAAGATGACAAAGTGTCTGATGAAGAACATATTGCTTTTCTCACAGTCTGGCTGTCGAGATATGTTTTCTGTACAAAGTCTTTGCAGGTAGCTAAGAAGTACCTGCCCCTGGTGAATCAACTCCACAACAACAGAGGAACCTGCTTGAGTGAACTCATCTTGGCGAGCCTTTATGAGTCTATCAGCGAAGGGGCTTCTCGACTTAGAAATGTGGAGGCCCAAGGTCCTATGCACTTGAGTGGGCCTCTTTGGCTACTTCAATTGTGGCTTAATGCTACATTTGAGGCTAGCCTCCCCCGAAAAGGCCTAGTTGATGAAGCCTCAGCTGAAATCAGGGAAAGGAGTGTCGAAGGGACGCGTCTGGCCAAACTCACTCCCAATGATGATGGTGAAACCCTTCAAAGGGCCTTTACCAATTATATTATGATGTTTGCCAAGCGTTATGAGTTCACTCCTAGCATGGCCCCTTTTGCTCAAAGGAGATACGGCCCTGTGTGGTTTAAAAGGCCATTTCCAAGTCCTCACCAAACTCTTGATCAAGAATCTGTTGCTATCTGGGAGGCCTTTTTGATTCCCAGATTCTTTATCCACGGGCTGAACTTAGGGAGAGGTTTATCAGCACTGATTGCCTATCAACCAAGCCTTGTCTCTCGACAATTTGGGCTGGCCCAGAGCTTTCCTCAATGCTTGTATGAGAGAAAGGGCCAAGTAATCCTTCACACTGCCTGCTTCGACGAAGAAAATGTCTCCCTTACACTCGACAGCCAGAATGAGAAAAGAAAAGTCCTATCTCCTGTGTTTTTTTAGCCTTCTTTTCTATGCACTTCATCATTCCACCAATGGTGGTCGAAGCACTATCGTGAGCACTTTCTTGATGTGGCTACATTTTCTTCGTTACTTGACCAAGCTTTTCTCAATGTGCAGGACAAGACGAAAAAGAGCAAGTTTACTCACATCCAAGAAATACAGGCTTTTCAGCAATACTTTGAAACTATCTATCGACCAGATGATCTTAGTCGAACCATTCATGAGGCTGCTGTCACTCTCAAGAGAAAATTTTTAGAAAAGCTGGATCAACTAAAAATTCCTCCCAACGTCCCTCGTGAGAAACGTTATGAGGTAGCTTTTAAACTTTTTCCTCCAAAGTTCCCTCGACTGCCTAATGCTGATTTTGGAGTGGCGCTTGCCCCTCCATTTCCATATTGGTTTGTCTGTGGGGAGCATTTAAAACTTCTTCAACAACAGTCTCAGCCAAAGGCCCAACGAGTGGTTTCGACTAAGCATATGTTAGACAGTTTTAAAGGACACCTTCATATAGGAATTCAGGATGTTCGTGTCGAATCTGAAATATATGAAGGTTCGAAACCCTTAATCCATGGCTTTATAACTAACCACGTAATCATTAACTTGTAACAATTTTTATTGTCTTTCAGCTGTGCCTAGGAAAACTGCTTCAACTAGGGATGTTGCCTCACAAAGTGGCAAAGAGCCAGAGAGCACACAGGTATATTTCACATCCCTTACTTATGCTTTTACTATATGAATTCCTTTCTTATATTTACATTGCCTCTTCAGACTGGTCGAAAACCTCTAACACCTTCCAAGAAAGGTAAAAAGGATACCCCAACTGTTATTATATCTTCAAAGGCCTCAGATGAATCTCCTGAGGAGGTTCTTACAAAGAAAAGAAGAAAACCCATAAAGGCATCTGGACCTACTGGCCCACCTCCTTCGAAGGTGGCCAAAATACTCGAAAAGGCACCCGCAACAAGTGGTGTCGAAAAAGAACCTTCCACGGTGGCCTCGAGAACACCTCTTGGTGACCATGGGAGTGATGACTCAAGTCCTGCTGCTGTACAAGCTCAGGTATATGCACCATTTTTTCATTATACTGACGTCTTTCACCCAAGTTCTTTCAATCTCATTTTCTCCACTTATGTTCTTTAGGCAAACATAATTAATAATCCCGATCCCCAACCAACTCCAAGCAACCTCGCCACCAACATAATTAACAATTCTGCTCCTCAACCAACTGCATGAAGCTTCACCACCACGCTCCTTAACAATCAAGGTGAGCCAACTTATCACCCATCTTCTGATATTGGCTCTGGTTTGAGTGAGATTAATCAACCTAATCCACCTGCTGCAGAACACACCACACCATCAGTTCAAACCACTACTCAAAACGCACAAGCTGATGGTGCCAATTCTGATGATGATGATGCCTCAAGTTCGCCACCTTTCGATCTGGCTAACTTCATGGATAATGATCAATTGGTTGAAGAAAGAAATGAACCTGAAGTTCAAACACACAATGACAATCCTGGTCAAGCTGCGCCTGAGGAGACATATGAACCACATCCTACACCAGCTGATGACCAGGAGAATATTCGACCAACCACTGAAGAGCCTAACGAAGAAATGGTAGTCGAAGAAGAAAAAGATGAAGAAGGAGAAGAATCAGAAGAAGAGGAGGAAGAAGAACAAACTGATCCTAATCCTCACCATACTCCTTTTCCTGTGGCCCAGCAAACCCTGGCTAACCTTCCACCTCCTAGAGACTCACTGACAGCACTCAAGTGGTCGAACCCACGTGAGTATTCCAAATTAATCCTCGGGCAGAAGTATAGTTCTTCTTCTTCTCTCTCTTCGACTCCAGCATTAGATGACTTCGCCAAACCAATCCTCCAAGCCATAAAGAAAAAATTCTTCAGGGGGGACATCTACAGAGTTTTGGCCTCAGACCCATCTGCAACCGCTTATCTGAAGGATACCCTTGGAAAGCTTGAACTCACCACTCTCAATCCAGACGTTTATCGTTTTATGATAGAGTTAACTGCTGTGGTGAACCAAATAGCTGCAGAGATAAAGCTGCTTCCATCTATCAGGAATACCATAGAGGAAACATCTGGTCTTGAGAGTTCAGCTTGGTGTGGTGCAAAGGAGTCATATGAAAAGGTCGAAAGTATAGAGGCTGGCAAAAAGAAAACACAAGATGAAATAGCCTCCAATAAGAAGAATATTGAAGCCTGGAAGCAGCAAATCACTGAGTTACAAGCTAAAATTGAGAATGCTGAAAAACGCAACCGTGATTTGCAGAATTTCGACACCACTGTGATGGCTATGGAAATGAAACATGCCATAGATCGTATTGAGGCAGCCCAAAAACTTGAGAAACAGCTTGCCACAGCCAAGCTTGATGAATCTTTGTGCAATGCTCGCCTCAAACATCACATAGAAACCTTTGCCCAGTTGGAGTCGAGGCTTCCCTTCTGATGCTTTCAAGACCTTTATTTGCTCAACCAATTATTTGTTTCTTGGCCTTATCAGGCCTTTATGTAATGACAGTTTTATGCCTTTGGCATTGATTAATCAATCGTTATTATTTCGCCATTAACTGTTTTTAGGGGTGTTCAAAACCAAACCAACCCAATAAAAAACCGCAAACCAAACCAAACCAAACCGAAACCGCAAAAAACCGCATTTGGTTCGGATTTGTTCGGGTCATCTTTTAACAAAACCGCATGGTTCGGTTTGGTTTGCGGTTTGTATTTTGCAAACCGAACTAAACCAAACCAAACCGCATTATGTTACAACCCAAACTTCACTTATCTCACATCTAACCCAAAACTCAAACCCATTTTGCCTTAACCTTACAATTACGAAATATTTTCTCTTACTCACACTTAACTTTTCAGTTTTAATCTTCTCAAATCTCTTCTAATAGTATTGTGCATTCTTCTCATCTTCTTTGCCATGTACGTCTCGCCTCTTCTACACTAATCTCTCATCTCACATGTTCTTTCTTTTTCATCTTCTCATTTTTATGTTACTATTTTCTCTTCTAATTATATTTTTATCGCACATTTCTTCTCTAATCTCACATCTGTTATGTTCTTTCTTTTTCATATTCTCTAATCTCCATTCTCTTATATTTTCTGTTTTATTATAATATTTTGATATTGTATTATGCTACTATTTTTTTTCACTTTTGTTTAAATTGATTTTTGTATATTGAATGAGAACTTTTTGTCTAAATATGATGAGTTTTGTTGTTATTTGGCAATGTATGAATGACTAAACACAAAGTTATGTTGTTCTCTATATATGTAAATATCACTCAATAAAAATCTTGTAAAAAAAAACCGAACCAACCGAGCCAATCCAAACCGTATTGGTTTGGTTTGGTTTGGTTCGAATTTATTTTAAAAGCCAACCAAACCAAACCAAACCGCATGCTTTTTTCCCTTGCGGTTAGGATGATTTTTAGCGTCAAAACCGCCCAAACCGCACCGCGAACACCCCTAACTGTTTTCGACCCATATTATATTATGATGCATTTTATTTATTGCCTCACATCTAAGTCAAATTTGCAATTAAGGCATTCTATCTTTTTCTTGGAAAGCCAAACTTTTCAGCTTTAAATTCCAAGGCATAAGCCTATATCTCTAAACTGACATTTATAGCATAGCCCTCAGGCATACTTCCAAGAATAATTCACGTGTTTCCACCGTTGGACTGGCCAATCCAATCAATACTTTGCCTCTATAAATTCTCTTCCACATAACCAAGTTTTGCATAGAAGCAAACATGAATAATTCAGAGAAATCATCAGCCAAGAAAATGGCTGGAAAGGCAAAGGCAGTTGAGGAAACAAAGAAGATGAAGGCGACAAAGAAACCTGAAGCCTCTATTGGAGCAACCTCTCAAGCCAAGAAGAGAGAAACTAAAATGAAGATCTCTAAGAAAGGACGCTCCAGCACCCAGAACTCTGATGATGAACCAGATGCAGATTATATGGATTTCCTCAAATCCATAGATAGGAGAGATTATGAATAACCTCCTTGAAAAAAAATGTTGTGTTGATTCTTCTTTGCTTTGTATGCCATATTAGCCTGACTTTGCCTATTTTGGCTTTCTTTTTATTGAATAAAGCTTAAGTTTTGATGCGAATCTCTTGCAAAATAGGCTTATATTTTTTCAAATACTTGCCATTTACTTTCAAGATTCTTTTATCTTTGTCTAACTCTTCTACTTCATAAGCTCCATTAGAGAAAACTTGTATGACTTGGAATGAACCTTCCCACTTAGGAGAGCATTTGCCTAATGTTCTATCCTTTCGATCCATAGGCAAAATCACTTTCCAAACTAAATCCCCACATGCAAAAGATTTAGACTTAACCTTTTTGTTGTAGGATTCTTCGACCCTTTTCTTTTGTCTTCTTAACATCTCCAAGGCTCTAAGCCTTTCTTCATCCAAATCCACTAATTCATTCATCATCATTTCCCAATAATCCTCAGAGGGAATCTCATGATGTCTTTGAACTCTTATAGATTGTAAATAAATCTCAACAGGCAATACTGCATCATGACCAAAAGTAAGTCGAAATGGGGTAGTATTAGTAGCCTCTTTAGGGGATGTTCGACATGCCCAAAGAACTTGGTCTAATGTCTTGTGCCAATTTCTAGGCCTCTTTCCCACATGCTTCTTAATTAGTCCAATTACTACCTTATTGACAGCTTCGACTTGCCCATTGGCCTGAGCATAATAAGGTGTAGAAGTCAATAACTTAAAACCTATTTCTTTGGAAAACTCCTGCATCTTTCGACCAGTAAACACTGATCCTTGATCCGTAGTGATCGT
The DNA here is from genome assembly GCA_022829125.1 of Lathyrus tuberosus. Classification (NCBI taxonomy): domain Eukaryota; kingdom Viridiplantae; phylum Streptophyta; class Magnoliopsida; order Fabales; family Fabaceae; genus Lathyrus; species Lathyrus tuberosus. The sequence goes on from JALAZF010000179.1 coordinate 4,157,578, forward strand.
TTCTGGAATACCAAATTTATAAATAATGTGATTTTGAATGAATTCAATAACATCTTCTTGACCTATATTCGCCAGTGGTATTGCTTCAATCCACTTGGTGAAATAATCAATTCCCACCAAAATATATCTTTGGTTCTTTGAAGATGCTGGTCGAATCTCTCCCACTATATCCAAAGCCCATCCTCTGAAAGGCCATGGTTTCACTATGGAATGTAATTCACTTGCAGGGATATGCTGTATGCCAGTATGAATTTGACATTTTTGGCAACCCTTAGCAAATTCTATGCAATCTTTCAGCATAGTAGGCCAATACATGTCTTGTCGAAACAACAACCATTTCATCTTCTGGCCAACTTGGTGTGCTCCACATGCCCCACTATGTATTGTCGAAAGAGCCAAATATGCCTCTGCTTCACTAAGGCACTTCAATAAGACTCCCTCAGGGGTCTTTTTAAATAATTCATTACCCAAAAGTACATAGCTTAAAGCTTGATACCTGATTTTTTGCTCTGGCGAAGCCGTTGGATTTTGCAAATATTCAACTATAGGCTTCCTCCAGTTTTCATCTGTCAAATTATCTATGGCAAAAATTTCAAAATTTTCGCCATCTATGCATCCAAGCTTAGTTGTTTCTAAATCTGATGGGCACAATCCAACAGCCACCACTTTACCTCTTGCTTCAATTACTTCTTGAAGGTTTTCATTCGACACCTTGTATCCAGAGGCAATTTGAGCCAAGTCGTTAGCAATTTGATTCTCTATTCTAGGTATGTGTTGGATGGCCACTACCTCAAATTTCTTTAGTAATCTATTGGCTATCACAAAGTACATAATGAGATTTTCTTTAACACATTTATATTCCTTTGTGATTTGTTTTATAACCAATTCTGAGTCTCCCATTATTTCGACTCTAGTTGCCCCCAATTCTAACAAAATTTCAAGGCCAGCAATTAATGCTTCATATTCAGCCTCATTGTTAGAGCAAGGTCCTTCGACCTTGTACTTGAATTTTGTTGGAATTTTTTCAGGAGAAATAATGTGTATTCCCACTCCTGTTCCATTTTTATGACTTGATCCATCAAAGTATAACTTCCAGGATTTTAATTCAACATAATTCAAATCATTTTCATTTATGGAGTGGTCAACTATAAAATCTGCAACTATTTGCCCTTTCAGAGCTTTTAAAGGTTGATATGTTAGGGAAAATTCTGTTAATGCTAATGCCCATTTGCCAATTCGACTATGCAAAATAGGCTTATACAACATATGTTTTACAACATCAAAGTGAGAAGAAACATACACATCAACTGGCTTTATATATTGCTTCAATTTAGTACAAGAGAAATACAAGGCTAAACATAACTTTTCAATCATGCTATACCTAGTTTTTGCATCATTTAAAAATTGACTAAGGTAATAAATGGCTCTTTCGACTCCATTTTCATCCTCCTGAGCTAACATGCTCCCTAGAGTTTTATCTGATGCAGCTATATACAATCTCATACTCTTGTTTCTACAAGGTGGTGAAAGAATTGGAGGGTGGCTTAGGTACTCCTTGATCTTGTCGAAGGCTTCCTGCTGTAATTGCCCCCACTCAAAACCATATTTGTTAAAACGAAGCAATGGCGAAAAGGCTTGTGTTTTGCCACACGGGTTGGATATAAACCTTCTTAAGAAGTTGATCTTGCCCAGCAACGACTGCAACTCCTTTTTAGTTGATGGCGCTTTCGCCTACATTATGGCGTTGGTTTTTATTCTGATTTATTTTGATCCCTTTCTTGTGGACCACAAAGCCTAGGAAATCCCCTGCCTGCACACAAAAAGCACATTTGAGAGGATTCATTTTAAGACCATATTTCCTCATCCTTTCAAAGGACTGTCGAAGATGGTCAATGTGACTCTTCCCAGAAATAGATTTTATAACAATATCATCAATGTAACTTTGCATGAATGTGTCTATAAAATCATGGAAGATTGAATTCATCGCCCTTTGATAAGTGGCACCAGCATTTTTGAGACCAAAAGGCATCACTACCCATTCATAGGTGCCTAAGGCTCCAGGGCATCTAAAAGCAGTTTTATGAACATCTTCCTCAGCAATGAATATTTAGTTGTAGCCAGAATATCCATCCAGCGTGCTAAGATATTCATGTCCTGCTGCAGAATCTATTAACATTTCTGCTACTGGCATTGAATATTCATTTTTAGGAGTTACAGAGTTTAAATCTCTAAAATCAATGCAAACTCTCAAAGACCCATTCTTTTTAATAACAGGTACTATATTAGCCAACCATTCGACATACCTTGCCGTGCGAATGAATTTGCAACGAAGCAGTCTTTCGACTTCCTCTTTGATCTTTGACAATATCTCTGGTGCAAACCGTCTTGGATTCTGCTTGACTGGTTTTTTTTCCATGTGTCATAGGTAACCTGTGTTCGACCAACTCCCTGCTCAAACCAGGCATCTCATCATAATCCCAGGCGAAGCAGTCCTTGAACTCTTTCAACAACTGAACCACTTCAACCTTCAACTGGGGATCAAGGTTGACACTGATGTAGGTAGGCCTTTTGGTTGTCCCCTCACTGAGGTCAACTTCTTCTAAAGGATCTTGTGCTAGCATTTTGATATTATTCGCCAACGGATCCTTCTCAAATCCCAAAGGCTCATCTTCATAGATGGCGTCGAGCCTCTGGCTTTGCTCTCCAGTTTCAGTCTTATCTGGAGGTTTTGGGTCGAAGTCCTTACCAGGACCTTCTTGATAAAATTCAAAAATGGCTTCACCAGCCATATAGTCATTGGCAGCTTCCAAAGCCGCTTGTAGTTTTGTTTCAGCCACATAGGCCGAAATTATTTTTAAAGCTTCGAACTCAGTCATGATCACTGAATTCATCTCCCCATCCCGTGGGCTCTATTGGAGGTGAGCCTAAGCATGGCAACCTTCCTCCTGGTACTTCACTGTCCCATCTGAAACCTTCGACAGGGTGTAAATACAATGAATAGAACGTTTCTACATCAGGCGTAAACTCAAATTCAGCTGGAGGACATGGAGCAATGTTCGCCAAATATTTCTCAAACTGCCTACTATCCACATGATTAATAGGCACCTTAAAGTACCCTTGATCAACTTCAATATTTTCAACTATCCCATCTGGTCTCCAAATGGTTATTCTTTGATGCATAGATGAAGGTACAGCTCCTATTCCATGAATCCACTCCCTACCCAAGAGTAGATTGTAGTTAGCTCTCGTCTCAACGACCATAAACACTGTTGGTCTGGTAATGGTTCCCACAGTAAGATCCACTTGAATCACTCCTAGAGTGGAACCAACTTTTCCTTCATAGTTTGACAGAACCATGTTGTGGGGTTTGGTATCAGTCTCAAACTTCCCAATCTTGCTCAGCAAAAATCTTGGCATTAAATTAACAGTTGCACCACAATCCACCAAGATTTTGTTAACAGGAACATTTTCTACTTTGCCAGTAATGTAGAAAGGCTTCAGATGACCCTTCATTGCCTCCGTGGGGCGTTCAAAGAAAGCATTCTGTTCTTCGACGCACCCATTGTTCATGGTGTAATAACACACAGGCTTGTGTGTCAACATTTCTAATTCAGCAGTTTGATCCAAGTCTTCGACCTCTAAAACTTGACCAAATTCTTTTGGCATTACTGACACCACATTCACAAGAATATCTAGAGAAGCTGCTGACTCACTGTCGAAATTATCCGTCATATTCTCACCATCTCCAGCTTTCTTCTCTGGCTGAACAGTGAACAACTTTTGCCTTATGGACATCTTCTCAATTGTCCCAGCTTGATTATCAACATTGGTGCTTGACTCTCCTTGTACCTGAGCCTCCCTGATAGCCTTTCGCCTGCGTTGCTCTCTTCGCCATTGTGATCTAGACATGGGATTTTTACCCTTGTAATTTTGAGAAATGTATGCTGACTTGTTGGTGGTATGGTTCTCTTTTCTATACTCAAATGAATAACCTCTTTCCACATCAAATTTCTCCCACTTCTTCTGTCCTCTTCCTTCGATAGGCTTGATCCAACTACTTGTTGGCACATTCGCAGCTGGTTTGAATGTACCTGCCCTAACTCCTGGTACTTGGTTTTTTAACCCTGTCGAAAGTCGTCTATGGTCAAAACCTCTGGGACCTTTATTTACCTTTTGCCCCCAACTTCCACCAACTTTTTTGACACCTTCTAACTTGTGGGCAGCTTTCTCATCAAAAATGGCGCTGCATCTAGGACATAGCATTACTCCAGAACCTTTCTTCGGGCAATGGTGCAGAAAATCCACAATTGTCTCCTATTGCTTAGGATAAGCTATCTTGTTGCGCTCTTCTTGTTCACCTGCCTTACTCACTTGTTCAGTTTTTTGATCTGTAATTTCGACCATATTAACATCAATTTTATCCTTTAAGCGCATCTTAGAGAAATGAGCTTCCAGACTTTCAGTGGTCTTCGCCAGACAACCACCACTTGCTGCTGCTCTTGCAGCTTTTTGGGAAGCCTTCTGCCAAGCAGTCTTTTCAGCTTCGACCATTTCCTCAACATTGACTCTCTCAACATCAGGAGATGTCTTGAAGAATTGTTCAGCAGCCATACATATCCAGTTTTCCACCAAACAACCATCCATGTCTATCATCTCTCCTACCAACAATATGTCATCTTCCAATTCCTTAACAACTTGGACTTTGGGGGCATTTCTGCCCATAGCCTCATTGGTGCTGATGCTACCTGAGCTAGAATCAGATTCTTCAACCAATTCGACCATGTTAATGCCTTCAGTGGCATTTATCTTCAATCCACTCACTGCCATATCCAAAACCTTGGCAGCATTATCCATTTCAACAAACTTATCAGCAGTTTCTTTGGTCACCAACATTAGACTGGTACCATCAACATTCAGGCCATTTGCAGCCTTACTAAAACCTTCAGTTACCACAGGATTGGTGGCGAAGTCCTCAGTAACCTCCACCATGTTGACTGACTGATCAAATCCTTCTGTGGCTTCGACCATTTGGACCTCGTGAGGCTCTGTGTAGTTAGCCTCTGCAACTTGCAATGGGTCAGAGTCAATTTTCATCTGAACTTTGCCTTTGTCACCAAACTTCAGCCTCCCTTCTTGAATAGCATTTTGCACCAAATCCCTGAAAAGAAAACATTGAGAAGTTTTATGACCCAAAAAATTATGGTACTTACAAAAACCTCTTTTCTTTCTTTGTTCTAAAGGTGGCATCTTAGCACCAACAAGTACTATCATTTGCCCATCTTTAACTAACAAATCAAAAATTTCGTCACACTTAGTAACGTCGAAAGTGTATGTTTTCTTAGGAAATTTGTCATTAGATTCGACAGGATTTTTTCCATCTGAAGGAGCTAATAATTTGCAGGCATAAGGTGGACCTTGCTTTAACTTAGCAACATCAACCTCATTTCCGTCGAAGTAAGATGTTTCACCATATGAATTCTCCGCATCTTCACTACATTCGACAAAGCCCACTTTTTTACCCCTGCTGAATTTAGCCTTTTCTTCTTTCAGCCTTTCTAGTTGTCGAACCCTATCAGCCAACTGGGCCATATCTCTAAGATATTGGGTATCTAATTTCTTCCTAATGGAATAATCAAGACCCCCAGCAGCCATTTCGACCAACTCATGTTCTGGCACTTGTGTAAAGCACCTGGCTTTAAGAAGTCAAAACCTATTCAGGTAATCATCAATTGGCTCAGTAACTTTGCGTTTGATGCTAGCCAATTCTTTTAAACTAATCTTAGTTTGCTCCATGTAGAACTGTTCATGAAACAAACGTTATAGTTAGGTCCAATTGTATATGGAATTTGGAGGCAAAGTAGTAAACCATGTGAAGGCATTCTTGGTAAGGGAACTTGGGAAGTATTTGATTCTGAGGCTTTCGTCAGCTGCAATTTCGCCTGCTTCAATCAAATACCTAGCCACATGTTCGACGGTAGATTCAGTAGTATCTCCTGAAAACTTGCTGAACTTTGGAACCTTCGTCCTAGGGGGTAATTCTGCTTGGAGAATGTAATCCACTATAGGCGAAGTATAATTTGGCCTTGTGAAGCCAAGATTCACACCATTTCTGGTTATTATCCTTTCAACCATGGCTGCAAGATTATTTTCTTCTGCTTGATTTCGATGTCGAACCTGTCTAAGTAATTGATCAGCATTTTGGTTCCTGTTCACCATCACTACTGGCTCTTCTTCCATCTGGATTAGCATCTGGTTTCTTGGTGGTTCGACTCTAAAATGATCTATCATCTCTTGATCTTCCAAGTTCACCTCAGGTCCATGACGTGGATGATGTCTTGGGATATCTTCGACAACAGTTGCTCTTCGATCCACCGTTGGTACTCCCATGAAATCAGCCATGCATGCCAATTGTGCAGCCAATTATTGGTTAGTTTGAGTCGTATTTTGAATCAAGGGTTGAAAAACTTCTCCCATTGTCTGAGACAACGTATGCACCATCTGCATGTTACTTTCATCCATCTGTTGTCTCAAACAATTTATGGATGTATTTGTAAGGCTAGGCGTTTGAACAGAGTAACCAACACCTATACTCTGGTTGTTTCGACCTCCTGATCCTGACCCTTGTAATGGCGAAGACACTACAGTTTCTGAAAATACAGGTGGAGCATTCTGCAGATTTTGCATCATTGATGTAGGCATACCATAGGGTTGACTCCTTGACCCTGGATGTGGAAAACCTGGAGGAGGGAGATGCCGGTACATTGAATTTCCTCCTGGAGGTGTTGTGAATTAGGACTTTGTGGTCCTATGTATTCTAACACAGGTTGAGTATATGATTTTGTGCATGTTGAGCCTGGTTCAGACACTACTAATGGAAGTAACGCATGTCCCCCTGTCGAAGACACTGGTGATGGTGTGCCTTGAGACCCCATACTGCTACTTGACTAAGTGTGTGAAATACTCCCCTGAGGATCAACTTGCTGGTTAGCATTAGTTGCCATTCTCTTAGTGTATCTTCTTTTTGGTATTCCTTCGTTTATTGTGGCTAACTTCCCACTTCTCAATAACATACAACGAAAGCACTTCTTCACCAAGAAAGATAAGATTAACAAAAAGTATAAAACTTAGCATTGGGTTCCACTGGGCGTGCCAATTTGTTTACTGTGAATTTTGGTAAACAACCTCTGGTCTATCAATCTTAAATAAAATTGACTAACTTACAGGATCGACCACACAAATCCTAGGACATGTGCTAAATTTAAGGGAAAATGTAACTGACAATGATAAATGCAAGAAATGTAAATTGAACTTCACGTTCGACAGTAAAAGAAAACTACATGAACTCCACGTTTGACTACTTGCAAATAAGGTAGAGGCTTGGAAATGTAAAGGGCTGTAAATAAATGATGCAGAATTTTAAAGGCGCCGAATGTAAAAGACGAAAAGGTAAATGACTTTGAATAAAAGTGCAGGAAGATAAATAACCATCGAAAGTAAACAACAAGAAATATAAAAGCGCTTGAACTCCACGTTCTTGAATGTAAAAGATGCAGAAAGAGTAAATGACTGTCGAAAGTAAAAGGCAAGAAAATAAATGGCTTTGAATGTAAATGCAGTAATGTAAAAGCTTTTGAAAATAAAATGCAATGAACTCCACGTTCTTGAAAAATAAAGACTGAAATGTAAAGGTGTTGTCGAAAATAAGTGCAGAGAGTTTTAAATGAAAGTTTAAAACAAGACTTTAAGTAAATTTGACATGAAAAGGTAAAATTCAGGAAAACGTAAAGACATGGAAAGTAAATGCTTGAAGCTTAAACATGATGAAGATAAATTGCATTGATGAAAGACAGTGGTGTTACATTACGTACATTCTCACGAACTCGTTTCTCTACACGCGGGTACTTTGAGTTTCTTTGAGTAACTTGTACAAAAATATGAACACCCCTATTACATAGAACTAACTCCTATTTATAGTGCTAGGAAATAACTACTAAGTGGTGGTTATTGTTTCAAACGTTTCCTTTTGGCGCCTTCTCCTTGGCCTCAACTGTTCCCACGTTCACAACTGCTCCTATTTGAATTTCAAACATTGGAAATTCCCTCCAGCCTTAGTATAACAACTACAGCGTGCGTTTCCATATTCCCATGGTCGAAACCTTTCCCAACACTTAGCCATTTTTTAGGCTTCCAAAACCCCTATTCGACCCAGGCTTCACCAAAGCTGGGTCGAAGCCTTCTTTATGTTAAAAATAATTTTTTAACTTGAAATAGCTTTGATTCTTTCTAGCGTCGAATGAGGGTTAACAGATGTCCATGAAGAACTTCATCAGTTCACCATAGAACCACCCTACAAATGCAAACGAAAGGAGAAAAAAGAGAGAAACTTACTTGAAAAACGCTCCCGGTAGGGTTCCGGCGCGGCAGTTGGTGGCGGCGTACGGTGGCGAAGTAGAGAAGGAAGAGAGAGAGGGAGTCTGAGTGAAGGGGGAACAAAAGTGCAAATGAGACGAGATGACCCCTATTTATAAGGGCCTCACGGGACTCGAGGATTTCCTAGGCAATCGATTACGCTACCCTAGCGTAGCTGCCCTAGGGAATGATGAGGCGTGACACGTGGCACACACTTTCCCACGCGTCTTTTCATTCCCCAACACGCGTCCTTCCATTCGCCTCACTTCAGACTTCTTATATCCCAGAGACGTTGCTCATCCACGGCCAGTCTAGCCCGAGCAGATCGATTTATTTCTCCCCGTTTGACCAACCGCTCCTCGTCTAGAATCCCTTCCCCGACTAGATAAGTCCTCGACATAGCTGGCCCTTAAGTCATTACTCCGACACCTCAGAGCAACGACTTGGGGGGCTCCTGTTCTGGACTAGACTGGGGTCTGCCCCTCAATCGAGCAGGCTCAACCCACACGTCCCAGGATGGCCCAACAAGGGCCTCTTAGCACGACCTATGTCGGGCATACGCCCTTCTCAACATTGTCGGGCACACGCACGGTATAGAGTGTTGGGCAGGGCACTAAGCCTCCCCGACCTCGCTCCTCCCCGACATTCAGGTTCTCCTCCCCCGAGGAGGCTTCTCCTCCTGCACATAAGTTCCTCCCCGCGAGGACACGTCTCTCCCCGACACGCAAGACTCCTCCCTGCGAGGACACGTTCTCATGTAACCGCCAACTCCCGATGTAATCGGTCTGCCCTAATTCCGGAGATCTAGGAGCGGTTACCCCAGGGCGAAGACCACGTGCTAGTCTTCACTACACCACGTAAGCCCTGGCAGTTACTTGGATTGGGTCTGGCAATCCAGCCCAATGCAAGTAACCATTGGCCCCGCGCTGGGGGCTCTCTATAAATACCCTCTCACTTGAGAGGGTCAGGTTACACACTCTTTTACACTCTAACCTTGTACTTGCTTTTACTTGACCTTTGCCTTACTTGAGCGTCGGAGTACCTTGCAGGTACACCCCCCACCGTCTTTCAACCTCACCGGAGTTGAAATCCACAAGACGTTGCTGGCCACCAAATACTGTCTGATTCAGGTACGATCATAACTAAAATATTAAAATTTCTTTTCTTTTAAGAGTTTTAAACTCTGGATTATTTTTCTTAGAACCTTGTTTATCACTGTTTTCATCCCGTGTGTAAAATTCATCAATGCATCAATCTTCATCTTCAAAATCCTCATAAGTAGTTGACATATGGTTTCTTGAAAGAATTGTTCCCCCAATATTTTCAGAGCTTGGCTATAACCTTGAAATACCTTGAGTTGGATTCATAGTCTCGTTTAGGAATACATATATCCAATCCTAGTTTTCGTCATGATCATTATTAAAAAAATACAAGGTTTCACCAATACTTCCTAATTTTTATTCTTCGGTATGCTCCTCACTTCCCTTTTGTGTAGCCACGTCATACTCATCACTCTCATCAACGTTATTCACATCACTAACAAAAAAACAAGATCATCTAATTTTACACTAAATTCCTTAACTAATTTATCTAAACCCTCACACAAACCCTGAGAAACATATTGGTTTTCAGCAACTTCATATTTTTCGCCGTGTGAAAGAGAAATCTTCAACTTTCGTACTCTTGCACCACCACCTTTCACTCACTGGCGTCGTTCACTATTCTTTCTCCATAATCACAATAGCCTATGTTCATAGTACACATTTGTACATGGGTCATAAGTTTCATTATTCGTTCAACTTTCATTTTTTTTTGCCTCACGTCGTATCAATTTTCTAGAACGCTTTGTTTCTTTTTTGAATCATAGTAATTGACCATTTCTTAATACATTACCCTAGTTTATTATACACCACGTGAAATTTCGTTTTTGTCCTCTGACGCACCGTTTTTTTTTAAAACGCTGATATTTTCCGGATGTGCACATCCGGAAACATAGTATAGCTTTATTTTTTTTTATCCCGGAACTGTAGATCCGGAAAATAGCATAACTTTATTATTTTTTTTTAAAATCGGTTTTGTCGGTTGGTCGCGTACGTTAATATATCATCGCAAGTTAATATACATTCGAATGAGGAGAGCGAGAAGAGATTAGTTCGAAGGCTACTGTATTTGTTGTTTGTTGAATTAGCAAAGGCGAAACTCATCCTCTCAAGCACTGTACCATTTTCCATTAAATATTTAGCTAATATAAGTTCATGCTCGTCTCCACTGACATTTCCAAATTTCACAACTTGGAGAGTGGATGTCAAATAATCTGGCACAGCAGCAGAGTTAAGAAGTTCATGGTTGAATTCCAATATTCCCTAATGATTTGTAATAAAACAAAGTCTAAATAAGACAAAAATTAGAGAAACAGGCTCAACATTTGCAGAGCCGTGGCTCGCGAGTCAGTGACTTAGAATTTTGTCTTATGTAAACACTTTCAAGTAGAGGTGTTTTAAGTTCTAAAGTGACATCATCCGCACCCGCACTTAACCAAGAGCAGTCTCCAGTCTCAAACTTTTTCAATACTGGAAAAATAATACCTTGAGATTTGTCAACTGTAAATACAACTCTAGAAAACTTTGTTCTTCGTATCTCTTCAACAGAAAACTTTGTTCTTCGTATCTCTCCAATAGAAAACTTTGTTCTTCGTATCTCTGCAATAGAAAACTTTGTTCTTCGTATCGCAAGTTAATATACATTCTAATGAGAATGAGATTAAAAACATATCAAATTTGAGAATGTACCATTTTCTCCAGTGTAACCACTGCTCCTGTTATCTTTCTTTGTTGATCCTCCAACACTACAGATGGACTCAATATTTTTCGGAGATAAACCCTTTTCGTTATTGAAAATAATTAATGTGGCTGGTGCACCAGTAGCAGTAATGTCATCAGAAGTTATAACAAACTCTAGGGTAAATGTACTTGAATAAGCTCCATGCGAAAATGAACATCTTTAGCATAAAGTTCAGCGGAGAGATTCTTGATAGCGTGATGAAGATCTTCAGTCAATGTAATGAAGTAAACATGCATTACAGAGTGAAAGGTGAAAGGTTAAGAATAAGACTACTTACTAACTTACACGATACAAGAAAAGTGTTTGAATGCATAAATAACTCATTATTATTTACCATTTTGGTTTTCAGGGAGTGACGTGTGGCTTTCTATAAATCAACTAGGTTTAAGCCTAAAAGGATTATATAAAGATTATAGGACAAATCAAGATCAACAATAAAACATTACTTCTTTGACGTTATCCAAGATAAATGGCAGCAGAGTTGACACAAAGTTGGTGGTACTCTTATTACCACTTGCAGAACCAGAATCAGAATTTTTGACTTCACTTATGTAGTATCGAGGGCGGAAAGCTAACAAGTGTGCATAATAAGCAGGAGGAACTGTATCATTAATATACAAGTTATAATATATACATATACATCAATAGACATCAGTATGTATCATTTAGAAAAAACCAACGCGAACCTGTAAAATATAATCCTTTTAGGCTTAAACCCAGTTGATTTATAGAAAGCCACACGCCACTCCATGAATTATCCTATCATGAGGAATACACAAATCTAACAAAATTATCTTATTATTCCAGCGGGTCAATTTCCCTTCTAAGGATCCACTGTTATTTTAAAGAGATCTTGAATTATCTCCTCGCAATGAACCTGAGAAGAAACAATTCCTCTGTATCTTGTGACCCAAAGTCAGTCCATTGGTTCTGCAAGTGGTAATAGGAGTACCACCAACTTTGTGTTGACTCTGGTGTCATTTATCTTGGATAACGTCAAAGAAGTAATGTTTTACTGTTGATCTTGATTTGTCCTACAATCTTCGAGGATAGATTTGGGAGTTCGAATATTCACAGTGCCTTTTTTGGATATATAACTTATGGTTACAGAGGTCATGTTTGTCACGATTGTTGGATGATCGTTACTCTGTTAAAATACATATTATTATTATTTTTTAAAATAAATATACCATTTTTTCGGATGTGCACATCCGGAATACGCGTAAATTGTCATTCCGGATTTGCACATCCGGAAAAAGGCAACGTTTTTTAAAAAACGGTGCGTTCGGATGTGCACATCCGAAACTAGGGGTGTACGCGGGTTGAGTTGGACCGGATTTGGCCTAACCCGTTACCCAACCCGTCCAAACTTTAATGGGTTGGATTCTTCGTCAAACCCGCAATTTCATTGTCAAAACCGACCCGAACCGACACGTTCATTTATGGGTTGGGTTGGGTTGGGTTCGCGGGTTGCGTTTCAAATAAAAGATATGTATTTTTTATGATTCTTTTTGTCGATTTTAAAAACGTGTAACACAATTCAATACAATCATACTCATTTATAATACTCAAATTCGATGAAACGCATCATATAATATCTTCTAAAATTCATCAACACGACATAACATTGATATTAGTATAAAATTCAACAAGACACATTACTTTCATAAAATAGGTAAGTTGGAAATGATACAAAAGAAAATAAGAAAGAACATTTAATATTAGAATTACGTAAACTCATTCTTCTAGTAGTATTATTGGTGGAGAATAAATTTTTTTGAAAAAATTATGGTTATTAGTGAGATACTAGTATTATATTTTTATTTAAAATAAAAATAAAAATAATAAAAGTTACTAAAGCCACATCAATGGGTTGGGTCGATGGGTCTGCGGGTTGCAAAACTCAAACTCGATACCCGACCCAAAACTATACGGGTTGTTATGGGTTGGGTTGGGTATACCCGTAAATGAATGGGTTCGGGTAATTTATGGGTTGGGTTGGTTTGGGTCAATGGGTTCGTGGGTTGACCTGCACCCACGAACACCCCTATCCGAAACTGGGGGGCAAAAAAATAATTTTACGTGGTGTATAAGAAACTAGGGTGGTGTATTAAAAAATGGTATAATAATTTGATTTTGTAGATAAGGTGGAACACATGTGTTTTATATTTCTCACTCAGGTCCAATGAAAAATACAAGTTATTCAACAATCCACTATTGATCGTGAAACTTTTGCACAATAATATATTAATCACGTCAACATAAATCACAATGAATTGATTATGTTTTTATCGTCTCCATATAAAATGATGCGATAGTACGACTTATGAGTAATATTTTCTATTTTAACAAGAAAATGTTTTAGTTTAAAACAGGGGCGGAGACAAGGGGGTAGAGGGTATTCCCTGGAATACCCTTTTTTTTTTCATTTTTACTAATATACCCTCTCTCCTATTTTAACTCTTTTTTTATTACTATTATTATTTTTAGGTTAACAAAGAAACATCTAGAGAGCACCCAAATTCAGAAGCAGCTGCAAGACACCAGCTAGAGAGTATCCAACATCAGAAATTCCCATTTCTTGTAGAGAGCACCCAACATCTCAATCTCAAATTTCCATTTCTTGTAAGTTCAATTGCATTTTCAATTATAATACTGTTATTATTACTATTATAAAATTTTCAATTATAATTTTCAAATCAACTTCAACTTACTGTAATTGAAAATTTGATTTGATTTTGTGATTTTCATTCCAATTTCTTCTATTAATTTTCAACTTCAACTTTAATTTTCAATTGGATGAATTAAACTTACTGCTATTGTAAAATTGGATTTGTGATTCTCATTCCAATTTATTTTTTGTTACTTACTGTAATTATAATTGTGAATTTGTGATTTGAAATTTTGAATAGTAACATTAATTGGATTTTGATTGTTATTGTAGAATGTTGCTCAAATACTTTATACCCGAACCGAGATTTCCAGAGCCAAAGAAGCTTGCTCCTTCAAATGGACAGCCCGAAGAACCTCATTCTTCATATAAGGTGTTTAAAAAAGAGGCTTATTTGGAGACGGAACCAGGAAAAAGAAGTCAAATTCTTGAGTATCATCCAAATGATCAATATGAGGTAAGAAGAGCTTACCTTATGAATGGGCCATGTAAAATTAAATTAACTGAATATGAATCCACAGATATTGGGGGAAGGGATCGTTCTTTTCAATATAGTTGGCTTGAAGAGTATGATTGGTTGGAATATAGGGTAGAAAAAGATGATGTTTTTTGTTTGCCTTGTTATGTGTGCTACAAAGGTACTAGTAATTCTGCATTTGTGGTGACTGGTTTTAAAGGTTGGAATCTAAAGTATAAGTTGAATAAACATGTTGGTGAGAAACCGAATAGTCATCATAAAAAGTGTGTGAAAGCATGTGAGGATCTTATGAAGAAAAGGCAAAGTATTGAGTTTTCGTATGCAAAATATAGTTCAAAGGAAGAAGTAGATTATCTTGTTCGTTTAAAAGCATCACTTGAGGTTGTCAAATATCTTGTTAGAGGCGGATTGGCATTTAGGGCACATAATGAGGGTGAAAATTCTGTTTATAAGGGTCATTTTCTAGAATTTGTAGAAGCTTTGGGGAGAAATAGTGAGAAAATAGTTGCAGCAATAACAAGTGGTGGGAGAAATTGTAAGATGACTTCTCCTTATATTCAAAAAGAACTTGTAAATGCATGTGCGGTTGAAATTATTAAAAAGATAGTTGGAGAAATTGGAGATGGTTTCTTTTGTGTTCTTGTTGATGAATCCGGTGATTGTTCTGGTAAAGAACAAATGGATGTTGTAGTGCGGTTTGTTGATGTTAGAGGGTTTGCTGTAGAAAGGTTTATTGGCATTGTTCATGTTGAGGATACAAGTGCAATAGCGCTTAAAGGGGATCTTGAATGTTTGTTGTCGGGGTTTGGGTTGTGTATATCTAAAATTCGAGGTCAAGGGTATGATGGAGCAAGTAATATGCGTGGTCAATTTGGAGGTTTGAAGACTTTGATTCAAAAGCAAAATCCGCAAGCCTATTATGTTCACTATTTTGCTCATCAACTTCAATTGGCTCTTGTTTCAATGGCGAGAAAGCATGAAGATGTTGATTGGTTTTTTTGTGAAGTGTCTCGTATTGTTACTTTCTTACGCTCATCTAACAAAAGACAAGCTCTACTTCGGAATAAACAAGTTGCTCATTTTGCAAATCTAATTAAAAAAGAATTGGTGGAAACTGGTACTGGTTTAAATCAAGAGTTGTCCATTGCAAGAGCAGGTGATACACGTTGGGGATCTCATTTTCGAACTCTTAATAGGTTGGTTGATTTGTTTACTCCTATTATTGAAGTGTTCGAAGATTTGAAAAGTGATAGTCATTGTAAGGGTGAACCAAAAAGTTTGTTACTTGTTATGCAAACTTTTGGTTTTGTGTTTATGTTGCATTTAATGGTTGAGATTTTATCTTTGACAAATAATTTGTCACAATCATTGCAAAAGGGGGATCAAGATATTGTGCATGCTATGAAACTTGTCCAAATATGCAAGAAAAAGTTGCAAGAATTTAGATATGGTGGATGGGAAAGACTTTATGAGCAAGTTGTGGCTTCTTGTGGTAATGTTGAAATTGATGTTCCTGACATGGAATCTCGGTATGTGAAAGATAAGAAATCCAAACGACTTGCTCCTTTTGTTATAAATTTTCATTATTTCAAGAATGGTTGCTTCTTACATATCATAGATGTGGTATTGAAAGAGTTGAATGATCAGTTTACACCTGAAAATACTGAGTTGATCAATTGTGTTGCTTGCTTGAGTCCTTGTTATTCATTTGAAGCATTTGACATTAAATTACTTGTGAGATTCGCAAGATTGTACCCAAATGACTTTGAGGATCTTACAGATAAGGAATTGTCTAGTGAGTTGGAGACTTATATTGAGAGTGTCAAGATGGACGATCACTTTTCTAATTTGTCTGGCATCTCAGAACTTTGTAGGACTCTTGTTCGAACAAAGAAGCATAAGACATTTAAGTTTGTGTACACACTTGTCAAACTAGCTTTGTCCTTACCGTTGGCCACTGCAAGTGTTGAGCGAGTATTCTCGGGGATGAAATATGTTAAGAATGAGTTGAGAAGTAGAATGGCTAATCCATGGCTAAATGATTGCTTAGTGACATTTGTGGAGAAAGAGGTGTTTAATACAATCGATGATATGGATATCATCAAGCGTTTCCAAGGAATGAACAAGAGAAGAATGCATTTACGGTTAGACTAGAATGTTTTCTATTTTTGAGTTATAATTGAAATACTAGTGCATTTTTATGAAGTAATATTATCATATTTCTTATAATTGATTTTTTCATACATTTTTTTTATATATTTTACTCATTATGGGAATCCCTTGAATTTTGATCCTGGCTCCGCCCTTGGTTTATAAGTGATTTTGTTTAAGGACATAAAACAATAACAAAGTTGAATAAAAAATGCTAATGGTAAGGAGTTGTTGGGCTTTTATTGCAATCATTATGATATATTCATATCAATGATGAGTAATATATATATATATATATATATATATATAAGTCATCATTCCATATTATAACATATTGCTCAACAATATTATCCACATTTTAAATAATAGTGTGATACCAATCATATTATATATCTAATGATCTCTCAATTAAATAAACTACGATATCATTAAATATTAATAGTATATGCGAATAACAAATCTAAATATATCTTTAAACTCTAGATTTTTATAGATAATTGCCTATGCCTAAAGCTTAAAGCACCTCTGGAGCAGTCTTGGCTGTCGCGTTCGCCTTCTTATGGGATTGGAGTCTCCTGTGCTGGAAGATGTATTGGGCTCCTGGGTCAATGCTCAACATGTGGCTAGCCACACTCGGGTCAATATCGGATATATCTTATGGTGAAATGGGGAAAAGGTTGATGTTGGCTTTCAGACACCTGACCATCTTTCCCTTACTTTGCTTAGGAGATCAGTTCCTATTTTAACAAATTGAGAATGATATTCTCAAATTGGTAATTTTTAAATTCGCCGTATGGTACAATCCAGCAAAACAGGTTCATCTAAGGCGATGTCATCTTCTCGAATGTATGGGTAGACTACATTAACTTCCTCTAGGATTATCTCCATAGTTGTTGAGGTGTTACTCAATCCCTTAAGTATTGCTTTGTGGATGTGGTGAGCGTCTGTAGGTATGCAGTAATTGTGATTGGTCTATTGTTATCACTGTGGTATTACATCTTGAGTTGGATCGTGAAAGCCACTACGTCTAATGCTGTTGAGAAGGGCCTCACGTGGATGCCATAAAAGACACTTCCACAAAGGACTACTAAGAAGTAAATGTTGGCACTTTTTCCATATTTCCATTCTCAGAGTGAGATCATTAAGTCGATGCCCTCGTATTGATAGGTATTGGAATCATTGAACGCTAGAAGGTTTCCATCTTCACGTGGTTTTAGATCTTGCACCCATAAACCTAATTACTTGAAGCTCTCTAAGTACATCAAGTTACACACTTCATTCGTCTACTAGGAGGCATGAAATATCATGGTTTACAACAATGGCAATTATAACCAACGTCAACACAATGTTAGGGATTTCATCTACCTTCTTGTTGTCATGGAAACCTAATATTGATATGCCTGTTCTTGTTCTCTAGTATGCATCACGTACCGAGTAAGGTCTGATGCAATAAGATATCCTTGCTTTAAAGATGTATCTCTGCTCACATCAATCATAGATATTGGTGACAATGTCATGTTGTATTATTATTCAGAAGAATAAAAGGCGTTGAGGTTGCGAGTTGCCATTTCCATGAGATGATTATATGGTAGTGATCTAGATTTGGATCAAACTGGACCTGGTCGTGAAATTTCGTAGGAATCAAATATTGTTTCCTACATACAAAACCATTGTTTTGGATCCAAACTAGAATTATGCTTGAGCTAACAGGTTATACTCCTAGTGGGCCTTTGCATGTTTTTTATGCGGTGAATCCTGGGAGTGGACCTGCAAGTTTAGCAATCTAACACCCAAGTGAGTGATAGAAATAAAAAAGGGGTAAAGTGAAATGTAAAAATTATGAATACTTGGGGTCTCACGTGCGCATGAACATGTATCCTTGAATTGAGCATGTTGTTGGACCTCCTTTAGAGCATTAACGAGCCTTTTCTTATTAGGCTTTCGACCAACCCAGAATAATATTTGTTTGTCATAAACCACATTAATTCTTATAATGTTTGAATAAATAATTTGTGTGATTTTAATTGTTAGGACTTTTGAGGTAGACTGTAACACTGAATTAAATTATCACACTGGACTAAGAGCAACCACACAAGTGAGAGAGACATTGCATATTCACCTAAAATCCTAAGACATTATATGAATGAGTCATGTTCCCTTAAGACACTACATGCACATCTTTGATCTATTTCACAAACTATTCTTGCTCCCTAACAAATCAAACTTGACTTAATACTATGTTTGAATAGTTTGAGAGCAACGAATGTATCAATGCATTAACACATCCAAACCTACAAGAGAACTTGATAGTACATCCTACCGATGCTCGTCGCATCCACAAAGCAACTCCTACGTATCCACCAAAATTTACTCCAATTTTTATTAAACTGAGACTAGTCGGCCGCACTTAAGTTCCAACAATCTTCTCCTTAAATGTAAATCATCAAGACTTACTTTTTAGTAGGTTTCAGCTCAACATCTTTTATGATATATTTACACATTTCTAACGCAACCCATTTCTTCATCCAAAACCTCACTAATACTTTGTTTGAATTGATGGAATCAAATGGAGTTGAGCGATATGAGATAAAATATAGTGATATTCTATTATTTAGATCATTTAAAATTTGATGGAGTAGAGCGAAATGGATGGGTATATATGAATTTCATTCCATTTAATCACTTACCACCATATTTCTTCCCATTTGATTTGGACTGAATGAATAATTTAGCTTATTCCGTCCTAAAATTTCCAAACGATAAAATGAAACCTTCATTTCACTTTACTTTGTTGATTTTATAATATCAGAACATAGCATAATATCCCCTATTTATGCTACTAGTGTAGATTTTAATTCACCTTTCGCCTCTCTCTCAATTAAATTAGGAATCAAAGAAATCAAGTTTAAACTAATCTATTCTCTTACAAGGACATAGGATTGCATACATATGTTAGTGTCGCAACGCGAAAAATATCTGAGCGTACGAATGCTCAAAATACAACAAGAGTCACCACCGAAGTTTTATTTTTAAAGGGAAACGTCGATAAAGCCCTTGAAGAACAAAAACATGGTCGACACAACTAAGTTCAAGTTTGAGAGTCGGTTATACGCGGAGAAGGTATTAATACCCCACAACATCCACTGTATCCAATGAGAGTCGTTTAATTAGTTTTGAGAATTAGAGTGTTACCTTAATTTTTATTTATTTATTTTAATTGTTATGATGTATTTACAAAAGGGGAAAATTATATTTTTTTACTATGGTGGTTGACGAGGTGTTGAATCTTGCTCCTACATATTCTCTGATATGACGGGGAACTCAAAGCTACGTAATTATGGGTAGAAAAAGTTTGTTTGTTGGTTGATTTTAGCAAATAATTTTTAGGTCGCATTCGAGCAATTAAGTGTTGCTTGTTCTTCGTGCACAGGAGGAGTGAAACGTTTGCTTGTATTGCGTTGGAATGGATAAAACATCATTCATTTATGAAAAGGTTTTCAACGTCGCGCTAAGGCAGAAAAAAGATAGGTTTGATGAGTTGTAATTGTTTTTTATGTGAAAGAATAGCATTCAAACGACAAACTCTACAACTTATATCTAAATGTTAGAGGAAGAAATATACCTACACCCAATTAATCCTTTTTTCGTCTAATTTTATGATAAGATATGTGAGGCGAATTGAGTCACTGTTTCTTAACGGAAGATGAGTATTGGAAAGGCAAGCTCTACAACTTGTTTTCAAACACCCGGAAAAAAAGAGGTATACGACCAATTAATCCTTTTTCATCCATGAAAAAATGAACTAAATTCGATTAATTATTTTATTTTATGATGGAAGACGAGTATCCGAAAGGCGAGCTTTACAACTTGTTTCCAAACACTCGGAAAAAAAAAAAGTTTACGTCCAATTCATTCCTTTTCCTCCGATTTATTTGAGAAAAGATTTTAATTAATCTTAAATTTAGAAAAGCGTGCTTGATTGCAAATGACTTGATTTAATTGCGAAAATAAAATATTTTTTGATGAAAAAGGAGTTTTGATTAATTTTAATGTTCAAATTAAAAAACTAATTTATTAACTGAATAATTAACAAAAAAATAATAATGATAAAAAACTAGGAATAAAAACAAGCGGGGTGCAATCCTAACTAAAAGATGAGAAGTTAGCAACAAAAGGAAGCCTAACTTGGAGGCCAGAAACACAAGTCAAACAAATAATAAAAAAAGAAAAAAAAAAAAAAAAGAGGCTTGGGACGATCTGGGCCGTCTGATGGAGATTAGACTGTCATGATCAGATTTAGGTTCCCAAAGCCATCATATGATCTATATGAAAGGGTCATGGGGTATGGCCTATGGTGCGCTCTACAAAGAGGATCTGCGTGGGATCTCCTCTATTTTTTAAGCCTAACCACTAGAACAATGACACGTGTCCCATTATTTTTTATAAAAGATATAAGATTAAAACAAAGATTAAAAAAGCAAAAGACAAGAAAAAACCATGACATTTTCTCTATTTTTCCTTAAATCCCTCTTTACTTTCTCCATCTTTATTTTTTTCCAAAAACAAAACAACCGTGACATTTTTCAAATCTCACATTGACAAACAAATAAAAGTACTTAAAACTAGTGATATCATACCGTAGTGATCGGAAACCGAGAAGTGGTTGCCGGATTTTCGATTGAAGAGGGTGGCTTCAGAGGTTGGCCAGCCGCGACGACACATTTAGAGGGTGGACATGGTCGCGGTAATGCAATCGGGGTTCATGGCGGCGGTGAATCGCGCAGGGGCAGTCACGATTAGGAGAGGATGGCCGGTTGCGCGGGGGTGTGGCCGATTGCGATTGTGTTCACAGTGGGCTATGGATCTGTGGCTTCGTGCGGCGGCGTCGCCAATGATTTCGCCTCATGGTGGAGAAATACTGGTGGCCGAAATCTCTTTCCTCCCTTTTTTCATTTTTGTTTAGTGCTATTTTTTATTATTGTTATGTTTGTGTTGAATTGGATCTTTGCTTTGATTTTGGTTTATGGATGAATTTTAGGATATTGTGTGAAAGTGATGGTGTTGATGTTTGGTGTAAGGGTTATGGCGATTGAATTTGTTCAAGATTGATGGAGGGTGATGAACATGGTTGATGTTGATGAGTTTGAATGAGATTTTGGTGACATTGTGTTGTTATTGGTGGTATAATGAATGTGATTTTTTTCCACACGCGAGATAGAGGGTTTTTTTGTGTGGATATTTTGTGGCTTTTTCTTGTTGACCTCTTGTTGTCCCCATTGTGTAAATTTTGACTATTATTTATACTTGAAATTAGATTAAATAAAAAGGGAAAGGAAATCTCATATAATCACAATAATAATAATAAAAAAGACAAAAATAAAAAATTATTTGCTTTAATTTTTTTACCAAATTAAAAAGATCATACAAATAATGCTTCAATTTTTTACTTGCTCCCTAAGATTGTAAAATAAAATTGAAAATAACATTTTTTTTATATATTTTCATATAAAAAAATAAAAATATAAAATTAATGCAATTATTTTAAGAAAATTAACATGACTAGCAAAATACCTCTAAAACAAATATTTTTTTAAAATTTTAAAATAAAATAGAATTAAAAATAATAATACATTAAAAATCACACAAATATCTACTTAATTTTTTTAAAGGAGATTAGATAATATTAGGGTACGATACTTGGTGTATAGGCTTTGTTTAGTAAAACCAGGTGATAATTGATACTTGTTAACTAATAACTGATAGTTTGTAGTTGATAGCTGATGACTGATAGTTTATAGCTAATGATTGATAACCGATAAGTTAATTTGAATGTTTGGTAAATTAGTTATCACACTAGAAAAATTTTACCATGTACCCCTACAATTATCCCTATACCCCATACACTAAAACTTGTTGGACCAAAATACCCTCATATAAATAGTTATATTTTCATAATTTTTTCATTTCCGCTTCACTCTCCCAAAAGTCTTCTGATACATAATATTTCTCGCTGCAAACTAGAACACTTCTCACAAGACTTCCGGTTCTCAAACATGTGTACCAGAACTCATTTTAGTAATCTTCTGATTTGTTCATTTTTTGACCGGAAGTGTACTAGAAAGTGTTCTGGTTCTTCTGTTTTTGCATACCGAAACTCTCTTCATACGAGTTCTGGTTTTGTTTATTTAGTATTCCGGAACTCCTTTCCAATGTGTTCCAGTACGTCATTTGATTTTTTTAAATGTTTTTTTTAGTGGCGCGAACACAAGCGGTAAGATTCCAGATTGTGGTTTAGAACGAGGCACTTCATCGAGGTTAGTTGGTGCTGAAGAGCATATTGGTGCATCTGCATCCGCAGCACAGCCGGTTGGCTTTCCAGGAGGGTTGTACGATACATCTCTTTTGGTTAAGTATGAGCAGCATATTACTAGACATGTATGGTTTGGTGAGGTAAGTAAACGACATGTATTTGATATTGAGTAATATTTGAATTTTTATTGTTGTGTTTTATAATATTTGTACTTTTAATTATTTTTAGGAGAGAGGCCCGAAGAAAGAGCTGAAGGTTGCTGGACATGGGCTGAAGCTGATAGTGAGGGTTCCACAAATCCTTCCAAAAGAGATGGAGGGTTGGGTTTCTAGGTCTGGTATATCTTCACTCTAGAGAACTAGTTTGACGAAGATAGACACAAACTCGGTTTCCGTATTTGTGGAGAGATGACATCTAGAGACGTCTTCATTTCACATGTCGTTTGGTGAGATGAGCATTACTCTGGATGACATCTCTTGTCTGTTTCACTTGCCCATCGGGGGAATGTTCTGGTCCCCTCAAGATATCACTGAAGTGGTTGCTGTTAGACTTGCTGTTGATTACTTAAGAGTGTCATAGTATAGGGCACAAGAACAAGTCCATCACTGCAGGGGTTCTTACTATAAGTTAGAGTGGTTATATGATTTATTCAATGAACATAGAGCTGCTTCTAGATGGGCATGTGCGACTAAAGCGTATTTGCTGATGTTTGTGGGTTCCATAATTTTTACCGACAAGACCTTTACGCTTATCGAGGCACGATACCTCTTACTATTTAAAGACTTTGACAGATTATCGGGATACAGTTTGAGAGCTGCTGCATTGGTTACCCTTTACAGACATCTCAGAGATGCTTCTATGTTCGTTGCAAGCATCTCGGTGGTTATCCTACTCTCATACATGACTTTATTTTAATTTAGTTTATTATGTTTTAACTAATTTTATTTAGTATATTGATTTAATTTATTTGTTTTATTATATTATAATTAATTTTATTTAGTAAATTAATAGTATTAATTTTGTAATAGTGTTGGATTCACGAGTATTTTCCAACACTTGGAAAAAGAGGAGAGAATTGGATACCAACTAATAATTGTGGTCTTCCTCGAGCGATGAGATGGTCTTTTAAGAAAGAGGAGTCTTGAAGGTGGAAGTGCTGCGACCTATTTTGGACGAGCTGACACTTGTCGATGTCATATGGCGCCCATTCGAGGATCATAGAGTATGGCGTCAGTTTGATGAGTTATATTTATACAGGGGGTGTCTGAAATTGGGTGACATAGTTGTTCCATATTTGTCTGACAGATGTATACGTCAGTTTGGATACAGGCAATATATTTCATCCCCACCTCCTTATTACATGATGACTGATGATATTAATGTTGAGTGGATTGGTTACCATCAGAGCGTCCTTGCTATAATCTGTCCGACACCACTGGCCATCACCCCATCCGAGACAGATGATGGATATCTTGAGTGGTATTATCGTGTTTCGAATCCTTGTTTGGTACTGCCCCCCATGATGCGCCAGGAGAGGTGCTAGTTCCTGTTTAAGATACAAGACCATCTGATCCTAGTTGGGCTCGTGTTTCAACATTGATTCATCGTTATCTGATAGGTTGATGCTGAAGAGGATGATCCACAGTTTGCTGATTTATTTGAAGCTTTACATATTTATCGTTTACACTGACTTGTGTTTATGTTTATGTGCTAACTATTAGACTTATTGACTTATGTTTATGTTTTTTCATTGGTATTAACTACTAGACTTATGTTTAATTTTGAATTCAGGTATGTGTTATTGAGACATATAAAATTAAAACTGAATGACATAATTCATTATTCATGTTTTGATTGCATATTCATGGTAATATATGTGTAAGTTGTTGCCAATAATGTAGACGTCATGCAAATATTAGCATCCAAGATGTTGCTGTTGGAGAACGAAACTTCTTCCAATCTAATGTGACTGGTGGCAATGGAAACCCTTCTTCCATGTTTACCTGAATAAAACAAAACAAAACATTAAGTCATATGTTTAATAAAATAAACTAAATAAATTTAGTCATATTAACTACAAATAACTAAGTACCTGAACCCAATGATTTTGGTTTACAAAAACAATGCAAATGGAGACATTTGGTGAATATGAATTTGTCATAGGGAAAAAAGTCATGCACGAATTGCCTAAACAGACAAGTACAACATTGTAGCGATTTACTATCAAGTAACTCATATATGGTAGGTCAACTATTTATGTAGTGGTTGGGGACCAAATGCCTTTATCATCAAAGATTCTCTCACTTCTGCTAACCGATTACCAAATAAGTTGTCATACAGACTTGATCTTTCCTTGTGTATTATTTCCAACCCCAAGTCTCGACGAACTATTGGCCAACCATCTTCACCATATCCATGCAATGAAGCAATGACTCTAAATCCACTATTATCGTCTGATACAACATTAACTACATCTTCAATATATGACCTAATATGATTAGGAAATTGAGAGATGAACTTCTTAGATGACTGTGACTGCTTCTGTGATTATTGAGATTGCCTTTGGAAAGATTGTGATAGTTTCAACTTCTTCGAAGCCTGTGATGGTTGATATTGCCTTTGTGAAGATTGAGATGCTTTATCAACATACTCATGATACGAAGGGTCTCTATAAACATCATACCCTACTGGTTTTTTGCCTTTCTTCTTGACTCCCCCCTTTGGTTTTATTTTCTCAGGTGGTGGACACAAAGAAGTCATTGTGGGGTAAGCAAGTTCACATACTCTACTTTTTAATGCCTTTTTCCCAACAACGTCTAGTGACCTAAGTCTTTTCCATAATTCATCTATTGCACTACTCATATCCACCTCTGATCCATCATCTACATCTACATCTAACTCAATTTCCATACTTAGTTTCCTCCAATGAACATGCACAACATCTATTGGTATCAGTATATCGCCAAGTTTGTATCTTGTTAACTTATAAGCACAAGGTAACCCATAGGATGTTCTAAGATTACAACAATATATTTCCCTGTTAGTTCCAACATAATCAACTCTCAATAACTCTTCAGCAATGCGTCTCAAAGCAGCTCGAGAGATTGAACCATGTAAATTACTGTAAAATGGACTTACGTGCACATGCTCAACTTCATAAAAACTTTTTTGAAAAGAAACTCTAATGTTGCCTAGTTGCAACTTTAAGTTATTATTCATAGCCTCCCAACATTTGACCATGTCACGTATACTATTCCCCAACATCAACTTTAACTTCCAATGAGCAGACTAAACCCTAAAAATAATACATATTAAAAATACTTAAAAAATACAAATTAAAAATATACAATTTAAAAATACTAAAAATAAATACATAGTAAAAAATATTAATAAAAAGATACATACCAATTAGTCGTGGTGTTACCCAAATGTAGGACTCGATTAATCCATGCTCAAACAAATCTCTGTCTATGTGGTGTCTACCATGTGTCCTTCACATAATTAATAAATTCATTATAATCAACACACGTTTGCTTAAGTTGTTGCAACCGTTGATCATACTCAACCTCATCACTAGCCCATACAACTTCCATCCATAAATCCTTGATCGTCTTTTGCATGTCCCTAACCACATATTGCTTGCATTTTGCACCAACATTTTTGTTAATGTGAAATCGACATAGCAAATTGATCGACCTTGGAAACACTGTTTCAATTGCTTTCATCAAAGAAAGATCCCTATTTGTCAAAATCACTTGTGGACACAAATCTTTCTTCACAAACAATTGTTTAAGCTTATCTGACACCCAACAAAAAGTCTTAGTCTGCTCAGACTCCATATACGCAAATGCGATAGCAAAAGTTAACTCGGTTGATGTCATGCCAACAATTTCAAACAGAGCTTGCCTATATATTATTTGTCTTGTAGGTGTTGTCCATAAATGACACAATATGAAAAATATTCAACAACTTAACTGAATTTGGATGGGCCCAAAATATATCTCTAATAACTTATGAGTCTTCTCTTTTTCTACTCCAATAAACATAACTTGTGTCCTCAATAAGCTTAAACAAATGTTGTATCTCACTTATAGGACCTTTTATCTCTTTTTCTATCATACTTTTATGCTTATATATTTGCGTGACCCGAGTGACATTCTCTGGATCTCGCTCTTTCAAGGAAAGTAATATGTGTCTAGGTGGAACATGTCTCTTTGTCAAATCAACAACATGCTGCTTCTGATCTGTGGTCAACCTACCAACAAAGGAGTGACCTTCCAATCTATCAGGTAAACCATGTTTATGAACTCCACATTTTACATCAACCTTCCATCCAAACCTATATTTAGCCAGAGTCGACCTGATTTTAAATGGACATCCACATTTTTTTCATCGTACTTTGGGTTCCACTATCAATATCCTTGTATTTCCCACTTTTATCACAACCAAATATTAATTTGTTACTTCTTCCTCTATTGTCTGTTTCAGTATCTGAACGAGTGATAATAACAGTTACTTTATTTCGAATTTCAACCTATTTAGTCCACCTTATCACCTCTTCTCGTGTACCAAATCTTTGAGTAATTGAAAAAACATCAGTAGTATTTACACATATTTGGTTTTCATCGCATATTTTTTGGAGGAATTTCCATACCTACAGTATAATTTTTTTTTAAAATCTATAATATAAGAACTTTAATTGTTCTGGTTAAACCCAATTTAACCTTTGCTCTAATCATGCCATGTCATAAAAGTGAGGGCAATTTGTGTCTAATTGTAACTAAATTAAACCGAATTATGGGTTGATTAGAACACAACTATTCTAATTACACTACATATACCACTTTTGGACCAAATAGTTGCTGGACATTTACAATTGAAATAATATTTTCCCTTTACTGTAACAAGACTTTGGCTTTGGGTGCAACAACCGATACTGGTTTTGCTCAGAAAACACATGGGTGCAGATTTTCTTCATCTCACCTCCGTTTTTTTTTAAATTCCCTTCTATCTCCTCTCTTGTTCCATAATCTCTTTCTCTTCCCTTCCCACTTCTTCCTTTCCCAATCTAACTCTTCATTTTTCTCAGCTGTCTTCATCTTGTCCCAATCCGAAAATCAATTCTTATTGTTATTTCTCTTCCATCTTCATTTTCTTTCATCTTCATCTCCATTTGAAAAACTGCGGACATCAACATCTAAAAAATTGAAGTTTGGGGGTTTGCTCATAACCCTCTTCAAACTCAGATCTTTGTAACACGTTTCCTACTCAGATCTGATTTCCTTTTTGGTTCTTCATCTGATACAAGTGATCTGTTTTTGTTTCATAATTTTGTGTATAAATTTTCTACTTTCAGGTGAAAGATTTGGATGTGAATGCACAGATAATCGTATGAGAGTAGACTTGGTATAAGTTTTTTTTCTTCTTCTGGTATTATTAAAGTTTCTTATTGTTGGAATTTTATTATGAAAAACTCTTTCAATGCAGTTTTATAGGGAGTCTTTCAGCAATAGAGTTTCTTGGTTTGGCTATTTCAAATCTGTGTAGGAGATCTTTTATTTTTCAGCAGGATCGGTTTTCTGCGTTTAGGGGCGTCGTTTTCACTGTGATAGGGATCAATTTTATTCTTCTTTTTAATGTAATATTTTTGTTGCTAATGTTTTGGTGGATTTTTACTCTTTACGTGGGTGTTTTGTTGGCATTCATACAGCGTTGTTTGAATGATATATGGAAAAGTCTAGGTATTTCATGTGGAGCAATGTGGGTGTTTTGTTGGCATTCATGTGGATTTTTACTCACAATGTTTAGAGGATAGTCGGTGGCCTAATATATCGCCAGAGATGGAGCAATAAGGCTAGCCATTCATTTGTCAGCTATATGGAAGGTTATAATACTTGGTTTAACCCTTCATTTTTGAAACATCATTTGTGTCGTATATATATTTTTTTGTTTCGCTTCTTTGTTTTTTTCGCCTCTGTTTCAGCTTTATCATCGTCTTTTAGTATGTTCGTTTGTCAAAAGCCAAAGCGACATTTTTCGACGAAATCGTTGTTCTCTTAAACATTTGTCATTTAAAGATATTGTTTCAAACGTGTTTAGTTTCTATACTGTGTTTTTATTCTCACTATGTTCACATAAAAAAAACTTATATGGCTTCTATCATTTGTGTTCTAAGTAATTGTGTAATATCAGCTGAAATGTTATAACTATAAAATGTTAACAACCATTTTACCACAGACCGCTTAGATTGTTGACTGCTTTGCTTTAGTGTATCTTTTAACCAACATATTTTGTTGTCTTGTACCACTACAACAGATAAGACCTTAGACAACGCTTTTTTTGTCCTTAGACAGCGCTTTTAAGCGCTGTCTAAACCTGCGCTGCTATAGGTTTAGACAGCGCTTTGGGTAATACCAAAAACGCTGTCTAAAGGGGGGTATATTTAATGAAAAGCGATGTCTATGGTACCTTTAGACAACGCTTTTTGACATTATAAGGTATACCTTAGACAGCGCTTTTGGGGAAAGCGCTTTCTAAGCCTTACCTTTTTTGACATTTTTTTGGTATACCTTAGACAGCGCTTTCAACAAAAGCGCTGTCTAAGCCCTACCTTTTTTGACATTTTTTTGGTATACCTTAGACAACGTTTTCTCCAAAAGCGCTGTCTAAGGTCAACCTTTTTGAACTTTTTTAGGTATACCTTAGACAGCGCTTTCTAAGGTCCACCTTAGACAGCGCTTTTGTCAAAAGCGCTTTCTAATCCCCACCTTAGACAGCGCTTTCACCAAAAGCGCTGTCTAAGGTATACGAAAAATTTTATATAAATTTTTTTAAACCACAATTTTTACCAGGTTTTTTCAACCAGAATTTGACCTGTTTTTCAACCAGCAATTTTTTTCAGAAAAATACCACAATTTGGAGATTCAAATCAATCCAATTTATCCTATTTAAATGTACCAATTTACACCAAAATTATATATCCAAAACAATTGGCAATTCAAACCAATATATATATTTAAAATTACAAACCAAAATTATATATACACCTATTTATAATTACAAATCATTACATTTTTTCTACAAATGCACATATTACTTATACTAGTACTTTTGCATCCAACCAAAGCATTGCTTCAAATCTACATTATAGGTCCTGAAAACACAAAGATTGTAATTCAATTAAAAGAATACATAAACAAAGTTACACATATTTAAATTCTCATCAATTAAAGTAAGAGTACAATATTATACCTTGTAAAATTCCGAGCTCCATAATGTATTGACACCAATCATCTTTAATTTCATCCAATTGAGAAATTGAGTAATGAGCACACTTGCATTCTTCAAAGTACTACATAATAATATAACATAGTTTGATTTAGTTTTAACTATTTCATTAGACATGAGAGATATGTGTTAATATTAAAATAACTCATAAGTTAGAAATACATACATCGGATGAAATCTCTATTCGATCCAACAAAAGAGTGTCTCTCATAAACCTCAACATGAAATAGTCGCAATCTATTTGATTGCGTTGCCGAGGACACTACAAATGAAAAGAAAATATGGATAAATCCTAAGTTTTATCAAGTAGCATCACTAATATAATAAAACATGTGATAATTAATATACCTTCACATAATTCCATGTAATAATGGGGTTGACTCTCCGCTGTGGTAGATGGCTATCTCGTAGTGCTAGGAAAGCTTGTATAGCGCTAATAAAATATAAGTGAATATTTAGAACAATTCACATAAATAAATAAACAAACAAATAAATATACACATTCATATTTAGAACAATCTCACTTACGTGTCAATACACTTCTTCAAATCCGGGTATGTTGTCCAATCATTTCCTAACGAATCCAGATAATACACCATTGCTCTGCTAGGATTAATTGCGACCAACAACCAATGTCCACTGTAAGATTAAACAAGTGTTAGATGGAAACTTTCTACACGACGTCAAAATACAAAAAAACTATAATAGATGAATTTAGAATGAAAATCTAACCCAGTATTAAACGGTAAAAAGAACAACTTTTCCGTTTCTTGGTTGTCCATAAAGACGTCGCGTATATACGCCAGGACCTCATCTGGTTTATTGATTATTAAGGTTAAGTTGATAGACGCCGGGCATAGGAATGCAAATCTTTGCTGCAATCCGTGTGGGCGCATAACTCTGTCATACAGAAACCTTAAATAAAAACATCATTAACATTAGACTATTCATTTGAAACATAAAGTAAATAAGTTGTTCAATTAATATACCAAAGTAGATCGGATATATACCTCACGTATGTATTGACAACAGTGGCGCCCAATTCTTCATGATTGAAAACTTGCTCGAAGTCTTCATTACCAATATTTTGGTCATGTTCAAAGCCATAGATACCTTTCTCCATATGTATAAGACGAACACCTCCGGTGATAATATTTGTCACTTGTAGATACGTCTGGAGGCACGACCTAAACTTGGAGATAGGTTGTTTTCTACCCCTGCTCTTCTTAGCACCAACATTTTTTTGCGTTGAAATGTTGCTAATCTCTTTACCAGGCAGCTATATATCATATAATTTGTTAGATGAAGTATAAGATATCCAATTTAACATTTTCTATGCATAAATATCATATAATTGTGATGTACCTGTTTTTTTGAAACAACGGACTCGGTATGCTCCGGAATCCGCTTATCCTTTGTTTTGGATCTTGTTGGAGTCTAAATAACATTACCACGTAAAAAATGAAAATAAAATGCTCGTAAAATCTTTGAATCTACACATTAAGGTTAACAAAGGTTTATAACGGTTTTAAGCATACCTCATATCCTACGAGTATGAGGTTTGACGGCCATGCAACATACGACCCTATAGCAGCTCGCACCAATGTTACATCCGAATCATCGTCAGGATAGGGTAATGGTGCTTCCTCCTCTATAGCAATATCAACTGATACTTTCAAACTTCCAGTAGGGAGGGATTTATTGTGAAGTAATTGTACCCCATTGTTATACACTTTTCCCTTTGCAACCTTCCGATAAGTTGGTGAAGATAAGAAGAGCTGACATTGGGAAACGCCCTAAAACCAAAAATAAATATGCCATTGTTAATGTGTATATATGTCATTTAAATAATTTAAGCTACTAATTTAATTTCATAAATATATATATAACTACCTCTGGAATAATCGGATGAAAGCTGCAGTTGATATTATCTTTCTCCGATCCATCTCTAAAATCTGAAGCGTTATCCCTTTCTTTTTCCTTTCGTAATTCCCGAACCTCAGCTTCTAGTGCTTCCAATTTAGCTTGAAGTTCTGAATTACTAGCATCATTTCCCTTTTTAATATTCAAGGAGGTCGGGGTGATCCCAAATGCCTTACCCCTCACCCGACCAGAATACTCAGGGACATCTAATGCCCGACTAAGTATGCTCCTGGTATCATCTGGAGATACAGACTGAGATAACGCCTCCTGAAAATCAGATGAATATCGAATATTTGTCAAATATTTGTTAATAAAGTTTTTAATTAAATAAATATTGTTATACTTACACATTTCTCAAATACTTGTAGAACCTCTTCTGCAACAACTCCAGACTTGCCCACACGGGCTGCCTTCCACAAGACATGTGCAGGAAGAGATGTTTCAGAGCTATTCGCCTTTTGTAACTACATATAAAGCCAAATAATATGATCAAATATAACTCATGATGAACAATTATTATATCATTGCAATATATTAATACTTACCAAAGATTGCTCCAAACGTCCATATCCAATACGTCATTTCCTGTATTTATACTTGGGAGCTGATGCTCTTTCCCGATTAATTGCACTTAATCACTTAAATTCGGGGGTTTGTCGTTTGGATTTAAACGTTACCCATTCTTGTGGTGAAATCAAACTTGCATATTTAGATGGATACTCTCCATCAACAAAGTTATCGTCAACATCCCTAAGATAGGTGCGGTTTAAATATGTCCTAAACCCTCTTAGGAGCTTCCCTGCCAATCTCATCAAAAAAGCTTTTCTTTCTTCCTCGACGTTGAAGCACCTCTAAAAAACCCATACACATTGGTTAGTACAAATAATTTGAAGGACATAACTAGTTGGCATAATTAAAGACATAATTATGGTACCTTTATCTCATTCCAAATTTTTTCTTTGGTTTCCTTCAACTGTTTGGTTCTCCAATCATCACAAGTAATAGGAACCGCATTCCTTACAAGTGCACCAATGAAACTTGTCAAAGTATGACCGTTAGGCTCAATAAGTGTATTCGAAGCGCTCCAATGCACATTATAAGTGATGCCTTGATCTCTAGCACGAATCACTCTCTTCATAATGGTTATTCCTCTTCTAATCTCTTCTTCCATAGATCTGTTACTTCCAACCTGAATATCGGGATCATCATCATGTAGGTGATCATCATCATGTGGGTGATCATCATCATGTGGGTGATCATTGTTAGTAGCCATCTAACCTGTAATAAATAAATCAAGGATATCAAATATAATATATAACAAATATAATAAAGAAATCAAGGATATCAAATATAACAAATATGACATAATATATAACAAATATAATAAAGAAATCAAGTATATAACAAATTTTACCTCTTTCACTAACATCTCTTTCTTTTCTTGGTTGGAATATGAATTACTTGTTTCTTAGCAATGCGGACGGATGAATGGATCCAAATTCCCTCGTTATGGTCATTTCTGATATATGACTCATCCGCTATAAGATCCTCATCTTGATCATTTCTATTCAACTCATTCCGTCTAATGCATGACTCATTCTCAACATCAATATCACATTGATCTACACCGTTATCATCAACCACTTTGTTAGATAGAAGCACTATAGACCATTTTGTACTCGTCGGGTCAGTGACATAGAACACTTGTCTAGCTTGAGATGCTAGAATAAAAGACTCATCTTTGTACCCCACCCTATTAAGATCCACTTGCAAAAATCCAGACTTATCCATTCGTATGCCACTACTATTTACCCACTTGCAACCAAAGATTGGAATCTGAAACTTCTCGTAATCAAGCACCCAAATGTGCTCAATAACTCTAAAATATGACAGATTTGCATATTTGGGGTTTAAGTCCTTCATACTTGATATGTGCATTGCTTCAGCTAGGACGGTGACACCACTATTTTGCATAGTACTTTTATCGTCTTGTTCTTTGGTATAAAATGTGTATCCATTCATTGCATATGCGCTATGAGAATACACATGCAAACTTGGACCATATGCCAAACATCTCAACCTTTGTGTTACTGAAGCAGGATCTAAAGAGCGCTTCGAATAAATATGATCCTTTAACCATTGTATGAAACTTTGATTGTGCTCTCGTACTATCCAATTTTCATTTCTGTTCTGATTTAACCTTCGGAGTACATCCCTGTGCATCTCAACATATGGCTCAACCTCATTATCATTGTGCAGAACATACAAATGCACTTGATCCCGTTCATCCCTTGATACTGTCACAATTTTATTTCCAATTAATTTTTTACCATCCTTTTTTTCAAAAATATGAGCTTTGGGGAGTCCAATCGACTGAACATTGGACAAATATTCAGTACAAAACTCAACCGCTTCTTCAACAATGTATCGTTCAACAATACACCCCTCTGGTCGACTTCGGCTTTTCACGTACCCTTTTAATATTTTCATATAACGTTCAGCAGGGTACATCCATCTCATATAAGCTGGTCCACACAACTGTGTCTCTTTCACAAGATGAACAACTAGATGTACCATTATGTCAAAAAAAGAGGGAGGAAAATACATTTCAAGCTCACACAAGGTAATAACTATCTCTTTTTGTAGTGTTGGTAAGATATCGGGATCGATTACCTTACTACAAATTGACCTAAAGAAAAAACACAAATTAGTTATGGCGCTTCTTACTTTCACTGGCAAAATAGAACGTATACCTATTGGTAGAAAGTGTTCCATTATAACATGGCAGTCGTGTGTCTTTAAACTCTTCAACGTGAGGTCTTTCATAGACACAAGTCTTCTGACATCTGAAGAGTATCCTTCTGGAACTTTAACTCCACTCAGAAACTTACACAATATTTTCTTCTCCTTTCTAGACAGAGTAAAAGCAGCAGGTGGTAGATATGTTCGTCTTCCTTTCTTCACGAGTGCTAATTCAGTTCTAATCCCCATCGCTACCAAGTATTTTCTTGCTTTAAGGCCATCCTTAGTCTTTCCTTTTATATTGAGTAACGTACCAATAACACTTTCAAATACATTTTTCTCAATATGCATAACATCGAGAAAATGTCTCACATACAAAGACTTCCAATATGGCAATTCAAAAAATATCGACCTCTTTTTCCACCCACCTTTGACAACCTTATGTGCAAAAGGTTTGCCAAACTCAGTACGCATATCTTTCACCTTTTTAAAAACTTGGTCACCTGACAACATAGGTGGAGCTCTACCTTGTTCGGTGTCTCCATTGAATTCTTGTCTCCACCCACGGTAGTGATGTTTGGCATTTAAGAATCTACGATGACCGAGAAAGACATTCTTATGACCAAACTCCAATCGCTTCGAAACTGTTTTATCTTCACAAATAGGACACGCTTTTTCACCTTTTATGTTGTACCCTGATAGATTCCCGTAAGCTGGAAAATCATTAATTGTGCCAAACAACATCGCCCTCAAATTGAAACTTTCTTTCCTATATCCATCATAAACCTCCACACCGTTCTCCCACAATATCTTTAAATCTTCGATCAAAGGTGTCAAGTATACGTCTATGTCATTCCCTGGTTGTTTAGGCCCAGAGATTAACATAGATAACATCATGTACTTACGCTTCATGCATAGCGACGGAGGTAGGTTATAAATCATAAGAATCACAGGCCATGTGGTATGTGAGATACTTTGAAGACCATGCGGGTTCATTCCATCAGTAGATAATGCCAAGCGAAGGTTTCTTACTTCTTCTCCAAAGTCAGGATAATCATTATCAATTTTCGACCACTGTGGTGAATCAGCCGGATGTCGCAACTTTCCATCAATAATTCTTTCATCTGCATGCCAAGTCAGGTGTCTTGCATCGGTTTCACTACGAAACATGCGCCTAAATCTCGGTATTATAGGAAAATACCATAAGACCTTGGCTGGAGACAATTTTTTATTATATCGAGACAAACCGCATTTAGGGCACTCAGTTAACGATGCATATTCGTTTCGAAACAAAACGCAATCGTTTGGACAAGCATGTATCTTATCATAGTTCATGCCAATAGAGCACAACATTTTTTTGGCCTCATAGGTTCGATTGGGAAGAACATTATCCTCCGGTAGCATTTCTCTCAAAAGGGCCAAAAACTCTATGAAACTTTTATCCGACCATCCATTGCCCGCCATTAAGTTGTACAACTTCAATACCGCAGACAATCTTGTGAATTTAGTGCAACCTTGATAGAGCGGTTTCTCTGCATCGCTTACCAACCTCTCAAACATTTTGGGACAATCATGAAGATCTTCTACAACTGCTTCTACAATCTCTTCGACTCGATCACAATCGTATGTTTCCGTGTCTTTGTCATCTGAAGCATAGGTCGTATTACTTTTCCCCGTCGGTTCAACATTCTCGTTAATTTTCTCACCATGATGTATCCAACACTTATAACTTCGATCAATTCCATTCATCAGTAAATGCGATTTCAATCCATCTGCGTCAACCCTACCCACATAACAACAACCCAAGCAAGGACATTTTATTCGATTGATCTCTTCAGCGTCAGCGTGTTGAACAACAAACTTAACGAAATCCAATACCCCATTCTCGTACTCTTTGGACAATCGATCGGCATCCATCCATTTTTTATCCATGGTTTTCCTACTTATTAAGGTCAACAAAATAACATTAATTCAACCATATTAATCAAGAAATGAACAAGTTTGATAGTGTTTGATATGTAACTGGTTGAATTTCTTATGTTTTAGTGAAATGTTTATGTTCATTATATTTGTTTATTAACTCAACCATCTCAAATTCTAGAATTTTGAGGCTTCAAAAACAAGCTTTGAATTCTAAAATTCAGAGGACATTTCCATCAATTTTAAGAGTTTTTTAGAAGATTTAAGAGGTGGAAAAAATAAAACTAAACTAAACTATTTATAAGTCTTAATATAAAATATGTTTTAAAATAGACCTTAAAGTTGTAGGACTAGTTTCAATATTTGGTTACACGTTGTTCCTATTCTACATTGGAGTAAAAAAAAATGAGTGTAGTCCATAAAACTAGGAGTGGTGCCACCAACATTGGTTCTTTAGCTATAATGGCTCCCTTTCTATGTGGCATGGTGTTCACTGTTGATTTTGGCGAACAACCTCTGGTTTACCAATCTCTTATAAAATTGGGTTACTTGCAGGACCAACCACACAAATCCTGGGATACATGTGCAAATTTGTCTAACTCTTAGTATAATGGTGTTTTGATGGTTTGTTTTGTTATATCTTTTTATATGAATGGTTTGGTTAAAGAACTAACTAACAACTTTTGGCGAAAAATAAGTTAAATGAAAGTAAAACTTGCATAAAGTAAATGACAAAGGATAAATGACTGGGAAAAGTAAAGGCAATTATAAAAGACTTTGAATTTTTATAAACTTAAAAGATGGTGTTCACACGTACATTTTCCAGGTAACAAACTCTTTTCTCTCACACGGGTACTTTGAGTATTTACAGGAATTTTGTACAAGTTTTCACACACTAAAATTCTACCACAATTATCCTATTTATATACAAATATGATAACTACCAAATAACGGAAAAATTCTAAATCTTTGACACTTGGCCTTCTGCATGTCTTCTGCCAAACGTTATAACTCTTGAATTTGAATTTTCCCTTTGTGTCGAAGCGTTGCGCCTCTTCACTTTGTCGAATTGTCGAAAAATAACAGATGTCCCTTAAACCTTGTCCGACGCAAACTTCCTTACGTTTCTGTCGAAATGTCGAAACTCTGTTTTTGTCGAAGTGTCGAAACTCCTTTTGAATACCTTCATTTTCTTTCTTCTTCATCTGTAGCCATTTCTTTAGTTGAAGAACATCATTTCGCCTACCAAAACATGGTGTCGAAAATCTGTGTCTACAAATTGCCCCCCAGCAAAGATGTTTCGACTTATTTCTGGAGGAACCATCATTTGCTGTCGAAAATATTTCGACGCCATGTTACCTGCATTAATGATGTTGGTTCTCAAGACGTGACATTTTGTTAAGTCCCAAGAAAATCCATCATTACATTTTTCTTAAAACGTCCCATCTAATCCCACGTTCAGACATGATCTCCATAACCCTAAAACCTAGCTAGCCATGCCTTTCTCAACTTTCCATACTCTTTGATCATCACCGTTGAAATCTTGACACGTGTCCCATGATCAATATAGAAACTGGAACGTTTCCTCATCTTTCCCTCTATAAATACTCATTTCCAAATCTTTTAAACACTTTTACGTTCCTGACCTTCTTCTTCTTCACAAACCCATTTCAAACCTTCACACTTTCTTCTAAAATTTCTTTGCTTCCTTCATCAATGGCTCCTCGCAAATCTCCTATTAACAAGAAAACCAAGAAGGCCAAGAACACTACTGTTCTCCCCTATGCGCACGAGTTGCCTGGACCAGTGATTGTGAGCAATCAACGGTACATTCCAGAGCCTCCAAATGAAAGAGAGAAAGCAAGCATTTATCAATCCCAGGTACTCATTCCGGTTCTTATTTCTGGCACTTGCCATGCAATGTTGGGTCCACTCCCTGACCCCAATGCTAACGCTGATCGTTTAAAGGATTTTTTTTCCCTACGTATTCTTATTCAAAACCCATAGGTGCTGGAATAAAACCCAAACCTAGTGAAACGTCCTCAAAAAATCCTGATAGCTCCTCAGCTTCTGAAGAAATAGATTTAGCATATTTGAACCAAGCTAGGATCTTTAGAAGTTGCCCTTTAACAAAAGATCCTTCAGACTATTTGGCCTGGCTGACTAAGGTCGAAAAAATTAAAGGGGATTTCTGGAAGCAAACTGGCATTTTCGACTTGATCCAACTGTCGAAGGTGGGCCCTAGTTATTGCCCAAACATGCTTCTGGCTTCCCTTTACTTTTGGGATAGCACCTACAACAACTTTCATCTTCCCTGTGGAATGGTCACTCCCACCTTCTTCGACATAGCCGCCATAGTTGGCCTTAGCCCTATAGGATTAGACTTCGACCCTACTATTTTAGATGAAGATACTATAGGTTTCAACACCAAACATGCCTCCTATTCCTTGTTTATTGCTCATTATTATGACAAAACAACTACAGAAGTCTCTGATGTAGAGCACATAGCCTTTTTGACCCTCTGGTTGTCGAAATTTATCTTTTTCTCTCGTTCTCTTCAGGTTGCCAAAAAATACCTTACCATAGCCAACTAACTTCATGCTGGGAAAAAACTTTGTTTAAGCAAAATGGTTTTGGCGAACCTTTATGAATCCATTAGCGAGAGTGTGAAGTTTTTGAAGACTGTCAAAGAGAAAGGAAAACTAAGCTTGGCAGGGCCTTTCTGGCTTCTACAGTTATGGCTAAATGCCACCTTCGAGGCTTCTCTCCCTATCAAGAATAAAGTAAATGAGGAAGAAGTGAAGGACAGAAACGTCGAATGGCCTAGGTTGGTAAAGCTAACTCCATCTGACGAAGGGATTAGCCTTCGACAAGCCTTCACCAGTTATGTAATGATGTTTGCCAAACGATACGACTTTACTCCGTCCATGGCACCCTTTGCCAACAGAACTATTGGTCCCAAATGGTTTACCAAACAACTTCCTTTTGAGATGCAGAAAGAAGAAGACACATTTTTGGTTATCTGGGAATCGTTCCTAACACCAAGACACCTTTTCTCCCATCACAACACGAATAACACAAAAATTTCCCTTATTGTTTATCAACCCAACCTAGTGGCTCGACAATTTGGGTTAATCCAAATAAAAACAAAACCCGTTTATCCAAAGAAAGGTTGTATTATTTTTCACAATTCTTTTCATAATCTGGAGAAAAGCATAGAGTTATCAGAAAAATACTTTGATGAGACTTTGGAGATTCAACCGGTGGTCTTTCGACCATCCTTCCTCTGCACTCAAGAATTTGATGTTTGGTGGAAAGACTACTACCTTACTAGATTCTTCGACGTGACGGCCTTTACGACTCATCTGACGAATGCTTTTACTTTTGTGCAG
Source organism: Lathyrus tuberosus (assembly GCA_022829125.1). Lineage (NCBI taxonomy): Eukaryota > Viridiplantae > Streptophyta > Magnoliopsida > Fabales > Fabaceae > Lathyrus > Lathyrus tuberosus. The sequence goes on from JALAZF010000179.1 coordinate 4,197,702, forward strand.
GATCGAACAAAGAAGGGTACTGAAAGACATATTAAAGAAATCCAAAAGTTTCAGCATTATTTTGAAACTATTTACCGGCCAAATGATCTTAGTCGAACCATAAGCGAAGCAGCAGTGACTTTGAAACACAAATTTACAGCAAAATTGGAAAAGCTGGTGTTGCCTTCATATATTCGTCCAGAAATACGTTATGATTTGGCATACAACTATTATCCACCAAAGTTTCCCCCTTTACCTTCTGCTGAATTTGGTGTAGCATTAAGCCCTCCATTCCCAGATTGGTTTATTTGTGGATCCCACCTAAAACTGCTCCGTGAATCTTGTAAAAAACCTGCTGAGCGTGTGGTTCCGACTAAGTATCATTTGGACAATTTCCCAGGATACCTTCATATTGGAATAGAACACATTCGCGTGGAATCTCCCATTCTTGAAGGTGTTAAAGAAACACAATTTTTCTTTACTTTATTCTAACTTCCTTTTTCTGTTTTTTCCTTTTGTATTCATTTCTTTATTCTTCTTTCTTTCTTTCAGCTGTCAAGATTACTCCTAAAAAGGCTTCTGTCGGAAGTAATTCTGGAAAGGTGGTCGAACAACCAGCCTCTACAGTCGAAAAGGTTTTGCCAGAAAGTATCAACTTTCTTCCATGTAATAAATTCTGTTTAACTTGAACTAAAACAATTTTCTCCTGTGTTTTTAGGTGAGTCAAAACCCACCACCCTCCAAGAAAAGAAAACAAGAGGAGGAGGTAAAGGTGGTCGATGAAGAATTTGGGGATGAATCTCCAGACCAACAACCTCTCAAGAGAAAGAAGGTCCCGAAGATCAAGACAGTTGCCTCCCAAAGGTCCATTGTCCGCTCGACCAAGAAAACTCCCCCCCAGTCCAGTTACAAAAGTTCTTATCAAAGATACAGAAAGTGGGAATTCTAGCTTTAACACTGAGATCCCTCAGGTAAACCTTTATTTCGACTGGTGATATTTACTTTTACTTGCATTTTCTTTTCCTTGACTTTTTTGCTTGTTCTCAGATCCAAGTTGATGTCGAAGGACACCCCATAGCAAAAGAAATGCCAATATTGACAGGTGGTTCTACCTTCAAAGCAGCTAGCTCAATGCCTACCTCTTTCAAAGCTTCGACAAAGAACTCAACAAAGGAAAAAGAGCAGGACACAATTGATCTTGATTCTGAAAAGACTTTAGCTGAGAGACTCCAAGATGGAGTCGACCCTGATGCTGGTAGCTATGAAAGGCAAACCATTGATGAATTCGACACTGATTTGGAAGAGCACTCTGATAATTCTCCTGTTCGTCCAGCATTAAATACTGAAAAGGATGGTGATGAGTCACCAGATCAGGCAAAACCCACCAAAAAGAGGAAGAAAACAACCAAACCTCTCTCACAGAAACTTCCTGGTCCCAGAGTTTTAGAGAAAATACTATCAAAGAAACCAGGTGAGGGAATCACCCCTGCTGCAGCGGAAAGTGAAAGTTCTAGTCTAAAGACCAAAATTCTAAAGGTATGATTTTTCTTTTCCCCTTGATGCTAACAAACTGCTTTACTTGTATTCGCTCATTTGACCCACTTATCCTCCAGGTACCTGTCGATATTCACGGACAACCTATGATCCAAGTTCTTCCTAAGACCAACAGTGATCCTACTTATAATCATGCCAGCGCCTCCAAATCCTCCCCTAAGAGTTCAGCGAAGGAATCAGCCACTGAAGTAGATCAACCTATTGCCATTTCTATACGAATTCCAAAAGTAGTGGAAGAAAAGACTGGTCCCGATACTGAGGACTTTGTCAAAACGGATGGGGACACCGTGATGGCTGCCACTAGGAATGAAGCTGAAGATCAATCTCCCCCCATTCAGAATTTGCTAACGAAGAGCGAGACAAGGAGGCTGCAAGTGATGCAGAAGAAGAAGAAGAAGAAGAACATGAAAGGCCACCAACTCCTGCTGCTGATACTGGCGAAAAGACAGAAAACGTCGAAGAAAATCTTGGTAAAACAGCTAAAGCTGCTTCGACCGGGACGACTTCGACCCAGTTTTCTCATGAGGAGCTAGAGAGTATGAAGGTACAAAGACCTTTCGAATACCTGAAGACCATGCTCAATTCCCGCTACAATTTCGCTGACACTACTATCAGTAGCTCGACTACCTCAGGGACTACTTCTGATGCCAAGTCAATGGACGAATCGCTGGCAAACATTCGACAGAAGGTCCTTGATATTGACTTGTTTCAACTTCTGGAAAATGACTCTTCTGCTCACTTCGACCTGAAGAAAATCCTGAAGCAAGTCAATGTCCTGGAGGCTCCTCCTGAAGTCACTGATGTGGTGCTGGACCTCACTACTTTGATAGATCTTGTGGTAACTGACTTTAATCGACTTCGAGAGTGCTCCAAGAAGCTTGAAAGCAAAATAGAGACCCAACTTGCTGAGTGGAAAGCTGCGTCGAATTCGTCCAACAAGGTAACTGAAATGAAGCAAGTGTCTGAGCAAAATTAGCAGGAAGCAACTTTGTGTGGCGAAAACATTCTAGAATGGGAGAAACAAATTTCTGTCCTCCAAGGCAAAATTTCACAGGCGAAAAAACGTCAATCAGAGCTGCAGAAGAATGACCAGGAAGAAATCCGTAAAGAGCTGGAAGTTGGTGTGCACCATGTCAACAGGGCCCGTAAGCTTGGCGAGGAGATTGGGGAGATTTCTAAGAACAAGACACTTTGTGAGCGACGCCTTCAAATTCAGAAGTCAAAATTCGAGAAGCTGAAAGCATCCTTTCCCGTTTGAACACTTGTAATTTTTGTTTGGCTTTTAAAGCCCTTTTTTGTAATGACAATGGATCCGTACTATTTGGCGAAAAGATTTTTAGTCCGCCATATTGCTTTTCTTTTTACAATTATTCGACTGCTATTTTAATTTCTTGCAATGTTGGCTTATATTTTTTCAAATACTTGCCATTTATCTTCAGTATTCTTTTATCTTTATCTATCTCTTCGACCTCATATGCGCCATTTGAAAAAACTTTTAAAATTTGGAAAGGTCCTTCCCACTTAGGAGACCATTTTCCCATTAACCTATCTTTTCGATCCATAGGAAGAATTACTTTCCAAACAAGATCCCCCACTGAAAGGGTCTTAAATTTCACTTTCTTATTGTAAAACTTTTCGACTCTTTCTTTTTGTCTCTTTATCAGGTCTAACGCACGCAATTTCTCTTCATCCAAATCAACTAGTTCATCCATCATCATGCTCTAATATATTTCTGATGGAATTTCATGATGTCTTTGAACTCGTATTGACTGTAAATAAATTTCGACCGGTAGTACTGGATCGTGTCCATAAGTCAATTTAAATGGAGTAGAATTTGTTGCTTCTTTAGGAGACGTTAGACAAGCCCATAAAATCTGATCCAAAGTCTTATGCCAGTTTTTAGGTTTTCTACCCACGTGTTTTTTGATCAAATTTATCACAACCTTATTTGCTGCTACGACTTGTCCATTTGCCTGGGCGTAATAAGGTGTCGAAGTTAAGAGCTTAAAACCTGTGTCTTTTGCAAACATTTGCATGTTTTTTCCAGTAAACACGGATCCCTGATCAGTGGTTATCGTTTCTGGTATCCCAAATCTGTAAATTATATGTTTCTGGATAAACCCTATAACTGCCTCTTGATCTACATTTATCAGTGGTATAGCTTCGATCCACTTAGTGAAATAATCTATTCCAACTAAAATGTACTTCTGCCCTTTTGAAGAAGCTGGTCGAATTTCACCAATTAAATCCAACGCCCAACCTTTGAATGGCCAAGGTTTTATAATTGAATGCAACTCATTTGCAGGAACATGTGGTATACCTGCATGCACTTGGCATTCCTGACAACCTTTTGCAAATTCGACACAGTCTTTCAACATTGTTGGCCAGTACATTCCTTGTCGAAATAATAACCATTTCATTTTGTGGTCTGCTTGGTGTGCGCCACATGCACCACTGTGCACGTTCGACAAAGCTATGTAAGCTTCATCTTCGCCCAAACATTTCATCAAGACTCCTTCAGCAGTCTTTTTGAATAATTCATTTCCAAAAAGCACATAACTTAAAGCTCTGTACTTTACTTTTCTTTCGACTTTCTGATTTGGGTCTTGTATGTGAGGGAAGATTCTCTCTATGTACTTTATTTTTAATGATGTCAAAACCTTCATGATTAGAACATAGTGGTTTATATGAAAAACTCAAGTAGTTAAATATTGCACATATGTTTGATTATGATTAGAAATGATCTAGGTTCATTAGAGATGTTCCAACACCTTAGGAATCTCAAAATCCTGATTTTTGCATGTTTCTAGGGCATGCGTCGACTCATCACCCTGCATAGGTCGACCTATGCAGTCTGCGTTTGATAGAATTGAAAACTGGGAGGTATGCGTCGACGCACTCCCTGTTCCGGTCGACGCACATTATGCATTTTTGCGTAGTTGTGTGCGCGGGCTTGAACAGGTCGCCTATACCTTCTGTATAGGTCGACCGCTCGCTGATTTCTACCAATTTTCTCACTTGTATTTTCATCTCAAAATTCTGTTATTTCCATATTATTACAAAGCATGATATATATATATCTAGTTAGTTCATTGTTTTTGAATAGAACAAGAAACGTGAAAGATTGTTATGCCATTTCTCTCATCAAATTTCATCTTCTTCCTTGAGCATTCAAACAACTACACATAACCAATTTTTGTTTGTTGTGTTCATTAATTTGAAGTGATAAGGTTCAGATTTCAGGAAGTGTTATCTTCATCTCTGAGTTGAGATTTGTGGTAGGTGTTTCTTGAATAAAACCTTAGGGTTTTCTCCTCCAAGAATCTAAGGGATCTTGGGGGTTTTGCACAAGCCGATTCGTTCTACAAGGATTCAGCTGGGCGAAGGTAACCGAAGAGATCGGTTTAGTAGCTGTAATTAGAGGATCGTAAAAGAGTGGTTTGGGTTCGAATCTTTGGTAGATTGCAATTGATCGAGTGAAGGTAATCGAAGAACGGTGTTTTCCTTCGGTTTAGTAGCGCGGGACGATAATTGAATCAACCATATTCGAAGCACTTGATTCATCTTGAATCAAGGGAAGAGAAGGCTCTACATCAACAATTCGAAGACGTTCGAAGATTTGTGTGCTCAGAAGTTTTCTCTTGTATAAACTCTCAATTACAACGATAATATATATATCTCAATTCCATGTTCGGAATTGGGGGCAGATGTACCCATAGCGAGGACGATTGGGGAACTGCCTAATCAAATCGCGTTCGTTCTCTTTCTCCTTTAACTCTTTATAGTTTTTCTGCATTGTTTGAATTTGCCAAGTTTTCAAGTTGTCTAAATTTCTGAGGTGTCGTAATCTAAAGCTGAAAAATCGTTTTGGTTAAAAGTGACACAATTCGTTGAATTGTTTCTAAGAGCAGCTTGAAATTACTAACCATAGAAATTATGTACTTAGTGTGTGTGTACACACCAAGTGTTTGATAATTTGTCGCAAAGCAAATCCAAACACCGTTAGTGTTTCATTGTTTGCCTCATTGGTTTGGATTATACATAAACACGCTATAATTTGTTGATTGCGTTTGATCACATTAATAGAATTAAATTTTTCTCTTCCATACTCTTTCGCAATATATATTCGCGCATATCCGATCCTTTTAGTAGTAGGTTCGTTGTAGACTTTTAATCCAGTGGCAACTTCCATTTAAACAATTTTAAAAACAGAATTTTGTAGTCCATTTGCGTGTAAAACTCGAAGGACCTATTCAACCCCCCCTTCTAGATCCATAGCCATAGTCTAACAAGTGGTATCACGAGCTCCGGTTTATTCTGGTGCTTCGGTAAAACTTCTTGGATCATGGCGAACGAACCTAAGGGGGCTTATAATAGAGCTCCAGTTTTTACAGGTGAAAACTACAGCTACTGGAAGGATTGTATGGGTGTTCATATTAACTCCTTAGATCGGAAGGTTTGGAACGTTATTTTAAACGGTCCCATGGCAATTACTATGACTAACGCGGAAGGCGTTGTCGTTCCTAAACCCGAAGACCAATGGACTGAGGAGGACGAGAAAAAGTACAGTTATGATTGGAAGGCTCGTAATATGATCATTTCCTCTTTAGGAGTTGATGAGTATTATCGAGTCTCCCATTGTGAAATAGCCAAAGCTATGTGGGATGCCTTACAAGTAGCCCACGAAGGCACTAATGACGTTAAATTGGCTCGTATTAATACTCTAACGCAAGAGTTTGATTTGTTTTACATGAAGCAAGGGGAAACCATTGCGGATATGCAAAAACGATTCACTTATATTATCAACAAATTGCATGTCCTTGGTAAACCAATTCCAAATGAGGTTTCTACTAATAAAATTCTGAGGTGTCTTAGCAGGGAATGGCAACCAAAGGTTACCGCTATCAAGGAGGCCAATGATCTTGCTACATTAGACCTCACAACACTCTTTGGTAAACTCGATGAGCATGAGCAAGTGCTCATTAGCTTGGATAAGTATGAAAAGAGTATAAAGAAAGAGAAGGCAAAAGATACGGAAAAGAAGTCGATAGCTCTTAAGGCTTCTTGTTCAAAGTCCACACATCAAGAGCAAAGTGATGATGAAGCCAAAGATGACAAGGATGAAGAATCCGGTGATGATATGAGCTTATTTGTGAAGAGATACAATAGATACATTCGCAAGAATGATATTCAGCACTCGGATAGAAATCTTGTCAAGTTCCGGAAGCAATCTAGAAGTGAAGGACATAAAAATGGCAAAGTAAAGGGGACGTCCTACAATTGTAGAAAATCCGGGCACTACAAGCCGGATTGTCCATCCCTAAAGAAAGACAAAGATAAGGGCAAAGACAAGAGTCGCTCAAACAAAAAGTCCAACAAGTCTCGACGAGCATACATCGCTTGGGAAAGCGATAACGAGTCGGAGAAAGATGACTCATCAAGTGACGAAAGTGAATCCGTCAACCTTTGTCTCATGGCACGTCACAACAAAGGAAAAGAGGTAAAACACTCTAAATATGAAAACTGTCAAAATATGTCTCATGCTGAATTGAAAAGAGCTCTTGACACATTACACCACGAAGCTAAGGAAGCATTTCAACGCTTAGCTTCGAATAAACAGATTTTTTCTTATTTGGAGAAAAAGGTCTCCGATTCCCAAAAGGAATTGGAAGATCTCAAAAACTCTATGGTGAATGTATCAAAAACTAATATCGATAAGGATGAATATACATGGTTTGACCTTGGGGGCTGTGGTACTTGTCACATTTGGCAAAGAGAGGTGAGAACCCTCAAAGCCAAGTTAGACAAGGCTCTCAAGCCTAAGATTACGTTTGCTATTGATCGATCACATTATCGTGAAACAATGAATAATCCGTATCAAAAATACAAGTATGTGATTCGAAATAGTTATAGCAAAGGTAAACTCCAAACAAATCGTGATTGCTTATATTGTTGTAAGCCCGGTCATACTATTGCTAAGTGCCGCTTTAGGAGATATCTTGTTCCAAAGGGCATTTATCAATGGCTGCCCAAGGGCAATATTGGTTTCACTCACCATAAAGGACCCAATGAGAATTGGGTACCTACTCTCCCTTGATTATTTTTGTAGGTACAAAGTCTTGAGACCACCGAAAGAAGATGGGTTCTAGATAGTGGTTGCTCAAGACATATGACCAGAGACATATCTCTTTTCATCGACTTTGTGGCGAAGAAAAAGGGGTTTGTCACTTACGGAGATAACAACAAGGGACAGATTCTTGGTAAAGGTAGTGTAGGTAATCCCTCATCTACTACTATCTCTGATGTACTTCTTGTGGAGGGCCTTAGACACAACCTTTTGAGCATTAGTCAACTATGCGACAAAAATTATAAAGTCTCTTTTTCAAAGGATTGTTGCGTAGTTGAAGATTGCGACAAGAAGAATGTGTTTAAGGGCTTGAGGGTGAATAACGTCTATATGCTAGACTTAAACGAGGTATCATTGGATGGAGACAAGTGTTTAGTCGCTATGAATGAAGATTCATGGTTGTGGCATAGACGCTTGACTCATATCAATTTTGATTTGCTTAATAAAATTGTCTCTAAAGACCTAGTCATCGGTTTGCCAAAAATTAAATTTACAAAGGATCATCTTTGAGATGCATGCCAAATGGGGAAGCAAACAAGGATCTCCTTTAAATCTAAAAACATTGTTTCAACTATGAGACCTCTTGAGCTCCTCCATATGGATCTCTTTGGACCATCTAGGATTAAAAGCCTAGGTGGTAACTACTATGGGTTTGTTATAGTCGATGATTTTTCTAGGTTTTACTGGACAATTTTCTTGGCAAATAAGAGTGATACTTTTTCAGCCTTTGAACGATTTGCTAAGTTATCTCAAAACAAGTTAAACACAAACATTGGTTCAATCAGAAGTGATCATGGGGGCGAGTTTGAAAATCATTTATTTGAAGCATTTTGTGATTCCAACGGAATTGATCATAATTTTTCCGCACCACGTACTCCTCAACAAAATGGGGTAGTGGAACGTAAAAATAGAGTTTTGGAATAACTTGGTAGGACTATGATCAATGATAGTGGATTACCAAAATACTTTTGGGCAGACGCCATAAGTACGGCTTGTTACGTTTTGAATAGGGTGCTCATCCGGCCTATTCTAAACAAGACACCGTATGAGCTTTTAAAAGGGCGTAAGCCAAACATCTCTCACCTTCATGTATTTGGTTGCAAATGCTTTGTGTTGAATAACAGAAAAGAGACTCTCGGCAAATTTGATGCCAAGGCTGATGAGGGTATTTTTCTTGGATACTCTCAGTCAAGTAAAGCTTATAGAATCTATAATAAAAGGTTGCGTGTAGTTGAAGAGTCAGTTCATGTTACTTTTGACGAGTCTTATCCGAGAAATGTCGGAGAAGGTAGTTCTTTTCATGGTGCAGGTGTACCCACTGAAGACATACTCAAGGACACTGATAAGGGAATTGATCAGCCTGAAGCAGTGCGTATTGAGGAGGAAAAGGATCACCAACTAGTGAAAAGTGAGGATGATCATCATGCTAAAGAAGATGAACTTCCTCCAGCTTGGAAGTCTTCTAAAGACCACCCAATTGACAACATTCTCGGTGATATCTCTAAGGGAGTAACTACTCGCTCTAAACTTAGTAACTTTTGTTATTACTCTGCTTTTGTTTCCCAAGTTGAACCTAAAAACTCTAAGGAAGCGTTACTCGATGAGCATTGGTATTTATCAATGCAAGATGAACTAAATCAATTCGGGAGAAATGAGGTTTGGGACCTTGTCCCCCCTCCACGAGATCATCGATTAATAGGAACCCGATGGGTGTTTAGGAATAAACTTGATGAAAATGGAGTAATAACGCGTAACAAAGCTAGGCTTGTAGCGCAAGGCTATAACCAAGAGGAAGGAATCGACTATGAGGAAACTTATGCGCCGGTTGCTCGACTCGAGGCCATACGTCTTCTACTTGCCTATGCTTGTACAAAGAACTTTAAGCTATTCCAAATGGATGTCAAAAGTGCATTCCTTAACGGATATATAAATGAAGAGGTTTATGTAGCCCAACCTCCAGGTTTTGAATCACACGAATATCCTGATTATGTCTATAAACTTAAGCGATCTTTGTACGGACTTAAACAAGCCCCTAGGGCTTGGTATGAACGTCTAAGCAAATTTCTACTTGATCAGGGGTATTCAAGAGGAAAGGTTGACACGACCCTCTTTATTAAACGTCAAGGAAAACACTTAATTTTGGTACAAATTTATGTTGACGATATTATATTTGGGTCTACTAACATGACCTTGGTCAAGGAGTTTTCTAGTTTGATGCAGGGTGAGTTTGAGATGAGCATGATGGGGGAACTTAACTATTTCCTCGGATTGCAAATCAAACAACTTGAAGAGGGCACATTCGTGAGTCAAACGAAATATTGTCTTGAGCTACTAAAACGTTTTGATATGTTGAACTGCAAAGCTATAGATACTCCTATGCCTACAAGTGTTAATCTTGATCGTGATGAAAAAGGTAAGGATGTTGAAGTAAAGAGGTATCGAGGTATGATAGGGTCTCTTCTTTATCTTACCGCATCACATCCCGATATAATGTTTAGTGTATGCATGTGTGCGAGGTATCAAGCACATCCAAAGGAATCCCACCTAAAAGCCGTTAAACGCATACTTAGGTATCTCTCTGGTACCCCAAAGTATGGTTTGTGGTATTCAAAAGGTAGTGCTTGTTCCTTAGTTGGCTATTCCGATTCCGACTTTGCCGGGTGCAAGTTGGATAGGAAAAGTACTAGTGGCACATGTCATCTTTTCGCAAATTCCTTGGTGAGTTGGCATAGCAAGAAACAGGTTTCTGTTGCGTTGTCAACTGCCGAGGCTGAATACGTTGCCGTAGGCAGTTGTTGTGCTCAAGTCCTATGGCTTAAACAACAATTGCTTGATTTTAATTTAAAGCTTGAGCATATTCCGATTTTGTGCGATAACACTAGTGCAATAAATCTAACTAAGAACCCTGTATTACATTCACGCACCAAACATATCGAAATACGTCATCACTTCCTTAGGGATCATGTAGAGAAAGGTGGTGTGATTTTTGAGCATGTTGATTCAAAAAATCAACTTGCTGACATTTTCACAAAACCTTTAGCCACTGAGCCTTTCTTTCATATCCGTAGGGAACTTGGCATTCTCGACATTTCGGATCGTGTTTGATTTTTTTTGTATCATGACCTTATCTTATCTATATATACATCTATACTCTTGTCACTAACAATTTCAAAAGCTATTACCACATGTGTAAGGTCTTGCATCATCAAAAACGATCAAGGTAATATCGTTCTCTTTCATTAGATATTAAGTGTACCATAATTGAGTGATATTGTTGTTTTTATTGCCTATAGTATGCTCACTTTCTTCATTTGTATGTTTGGTGTGCATGTTAACTTTCTATTTAGACAACACTACAGTTTAAATGTTACAAACTTTAATTTTTCAGCAAATTCATGTTTTGCGTCGACTCATACAGTCTGTAGGTCGACCTATGGTTGATGCAGTATTTCACTAGTGAGTGCAGGTCTGAACAGGTCGACTAAGTAGGTCGACGCATAGCTGTAACTTTTAAAATTACACATTTTTCTTCAGTATGCGTCGACGCATAAGGGTCTTAGGTCGACCGTTCGCTCGACTTCTGCTATAAATGTTTTATTTTCTTTTTGCTGATAAAACATTCTAGGTTTTCTTTGCATCATTACTTCATTGTATCATCTCCTCCTCTTCCCTAATCCTATCTCCACCAAAAACCCTAAATTCATAAATTGCACCCACAACGCTAGGGTTCCACAACTATCTTGGGAAATTCTTCATTACTCATCCTCTTTCAACATCAAGCATCAAATGGCTACACGGAGAGTCACCCGCAAAAGGGTCTCAAGAGAAACCCCTATTCAAGCCGGTACTTCTCAACATCCACAAAATTCGCCGGTAACTCTTCCCTCTCTACTTTCTCCTAAAAATCTTGACTTGTTTAAGAGTATGAAGAAAAGAACTGTGATTAAACAATATGTGTATTATCGGCTTACGGTTTAACGCATGCACTTGGATCAAATCATAGAGTTATTAGATTTTCAGAATTTAAATGGTTTTTTGGAATGTGATGTCAAATATAATGAGGACTTGGTAAGGCTTTTCTATACGGGTCTCGTTGGAAAATTTGATGATTTCATGTTCAACTGCAACCTAGGAAATAAGGTTATTACTGTCCAAAACACCACATGGCAAGAGTTATTCAATTTGTCTGTAGCTAATGAGAGCCCTGTACAGCACATAACTGATACTGTGCATGTAAATGGTTATGAGTATAAGAAGGCTTTAAATTCTATGCTCAGGAGACCATACACTGATGAAGTTGTGGCAAGTAATCTCTTCCCTAAGGCAGTAACAACAGGAAAACTGGCTCCTATCCCTAGAATTCTACAGTGGATTGTTGCTCATATTCTTAGACCTAAGCAGGGCAGTTATTCTAGGGTAGATCAACCTGAGATTCAGTTAATCTACATTCTGATGAATAAGATAAAAATCAGTTGGCCTTATTACTTTTCAAGTAGGATGTATGCTCTTCGCGATTCCGGTAGAGGGACTGCACTTGGGTATGCATCCGTGATTCAGAAGTTCTTTAATAATGCTATAATAGTTGTTCCTGGGATTGTCTATAAGTCCATCACTTCAAATCAAGAGCTCTGTCAGAAAACTATGACTATGATGGGCCATATGTGGGATGCTGTAGAGAGAAAATATAAGTATATTTTGAAAGCCAACAAGGCTGTTCTGGAAGATTCTAGTGAAGAAGATGACGAAGACGAAGAAGAAGAAAGGGAAAATGAAGGAGAGACTGAACAGAATGATGATGACATGAATCAAAATGACAATGCTCAATGGCAACAAATGAATACGGGGGCTGATGCTAATACTGCATGGATGTATCAAGGATCTGAAGAAAATCAAGGATGGAAATCTCCAATGGAAACTGAGGTTGACCAAGGATGGGGTCAATGGCAATATAATTGTTGGACCCATCTTAGTCCCAATTATAGGCCACCAACACAAGAGCTGAATTACCAAGAGTCATATTACACTCCTCCTTCACCTCCACGTCCTCAACAAAACAATGAAGACATTCTTGAACTTATGAGGACGATGCAACTTGATCAACAGCGGTTTGCCACAGCTCAAGAAGAACAGTTTAAGTCTTTGCAAGAAGAAGTTCGCACTCATGCCAACAACTTTGAATCTTTTGCCACTAAGGAAATGGAAAGATTTAACACAATGGCCGAAACCTCTGCAAATCAACACCGGGCTCTTACAAATAGCTTCAACATTCTGAATCGTACAGTGTTAGAGATGACCGAGCAGTTGGATGTGCAACCTCTACCACCTCATCATCCTCAACCATTTCGCGGCAGAGGCCATTCATTTAGGGGGAGGAGGCCATAAGAAACAACACTGCATCTTACATCATGTCATTTTGCGTTTCACTTGCTAGCTCATGTTTTGTTTATGATTCAAATTGACTTTAGCCTGTTATGTTTTTTTTTGTTTTTGTGACAGTGTTTCAGTTATAACTATGGGCTGTTATGTTGCATGTTTTGGATATCCGTTAACTTGTTTTTACTTTTATATGTGAATGTGTGTTAATGCTTATCGTTGTAATTTGTTAAAAACATGTCCTTTCAATTGATATTCTCTAGTCATGCTATTCTCTCTCTCTTTTTGATGTTGTCAAAGGGGGAGAACATTGGAAACAATAACAGGTATTGAGATAATCAAACTAGTGGATGCATAAAGTCAGGGGGAGGATACCATCTCACATCGAATGTTTTGCCATCATCAAAAAGGGGGAGTATGTGAGGGAAGATTCTCTCTATGTACTTTATTTTTAATGATGTCAAAACCTTCATGATTAGAACATAGTGGTTTATATGAAAAACTCAAGTAGTTAAATATTGCACATATGTTTGATTATGATTAGAAATGATCTAGGTTCATTAGAGATGTCCCAACACCTTAGGAATCTCAAAATCCTGATTTTTGCATGTTTCTAGGGCATGCGTCGACTCATCACCCTGCATAGGTCGACCTATGCAGTCTGCGTTTGATAGAATCGAAAACTGGGAGGTATGCGTCGACGCACTCCCTGTTCCGGTCGACGCACAGTATGCATTTTTGCGTAGTTGTGTGTGCGGGCTTGAACAGGTCGCCTATACCTTCTGTATAGGTCGACCGCTCGCTGATTTCTACCAATTTTCTCACTTGTATTTTCATCTCAAAATTCTGTTATTTCCATATTATTACAAAGCATGATATATATATCTAGTTAGTTCATTGTTTTTGAATAGAACAAGAAACGTGAAAGATTGTTATGCCATTTCTCTCATCAAATTTCATCTTCTTCCTTGAGCATTCAAACAACTACACATAACCAATTTTTGTTCGTTGTGTTCATTAATTTGAAGTGATAAGGTTCAGATTTCAGGAAGTGTTATCTTCATCTCTGAGTTGAGATTTGTGGTAGGTGTTTCTTGAATAAAACCTTAGGGTTTTCTCCTCCAAGAATCTAAGGGATCTTGGGGGTTTTGCACAAGTCGATTCGTTCTACAAGGATTCAGCTGGGCGAAGGTAACCGAAGAGATCGGTTTAGTAGCTGTATTCAGAGGATCGTAGAAGAGTGGTTTGGGTTCAAATCTTTGGTAGATTGCAATTGATCGAGTGAAGGTAATCGAAGAACGGTGTTTTCCTTCGGTTTAGTAGCGCGGGACGATAATTGAATCAACCATATTCGAAGCACTTGATTCATCTTGAATCAAGGGAAGAGAAGGCTCTACATCAACAATTCGAAGACGTTCGAAGATTTGTGTGCTCATAAGTTTTCTCTTGTATAAACTCTCAATTACAACGATAATATATATATCTCAATTCCATGTTCGGAATTGGGGGCAGATGTACCCATAGCGAGGACGATTGGGGAACTGCCTAATCAAATCGCGTTCGTTCTCTTTCTCCTTTAACTCTTTACAGTTTTTCTGCATTGTTTGAATTTGCCAAGTTTTCAAGTTGTCTAAATTTCTGAGGTGTCATAATCTAAAGCTGAAAAATCGTTTTGGTTAAAAGTGACATAATTCGTTGAATTGTTTCTAAGAGCAGCTTGAAATTACTAACCATAGAAATTCTGTACTTAGTGTGTGTGTACACACCAAGTGTTTGATAATTTGTCGCAAAGCAAATCCAAACACCGTTAGTGTTTCATTGTTTACCTCATTGGTTTGGATTATACATAAACACGCTATAATTTGTTGATTGCGTTTGATCACATTAATAGAACTGAATTTTTCTCTTCCATACTCTTTCGTAATATATATTCGCGCATATCCGATCCTTTTAGTAGTAGGTTCGTTGTAGACTTTTAATCCAGTGGCAGCTTCCATTTAAACAATTTTAAAAACAGAATTTTGTAGTCCATTTGCGTGTAAAACTCGAAGGACCTATTCAACCCCCCCTTCTAGATCCATAGCCATAGTTTAACATTGTAGATAATCCTTGATAGGTTTTCTCCAATCTTCAATTTCTGAATCATCTACATTGAAAATTTCAAAATTTTCCTCATCCCCATAACCTAATCTTATTGTCTCCAAATCTGAAGGAGCCAATTTGGTGGATATGACTCTTCCTCTTACTTCAATAGCTTTCTCCAAGTTTTCTTTCGACACTTTGTAGCCTGACGCAAGTTGAGCCAAATCATTCGCTTCTTGATTCTTTAATCTAGGAATGTGTCTGATGGCCACATTGTCGAATTTTTTGAGAAGTCTGTTAGCTATTACGAAGTACATAATCAAATTCTCTTTGACACATTTATATTCTCTTGTCAATTGTTTTATCACCAACTTAGAGTCACCCATTATTTCGACTCTTGTTGCCCCCAATTCCAACAATATTTCAAGTCCGGCAATCAAAGCTTCATATTCTGCTTCATTATTTGAACATAAGCCTTCGACTTTGTACTTGAATTTTGTTGGAATTTTGTCAGGAGAAATAATTAGCATTCCCACACCAGTTCCATTCTTATGACTGGAACCGTCGAAATATAACTTCCATGGCTCTAATTCGACATATTTTACTTCATTTTCATTTATGGAATGGTCAGCTATGAAATCAGCAACCACTTGTCCCTTAACAGCCTTTAAAGGCAGATATTTTAAGGAATATTATGTCAATGCCAAAGCCCATTTCCCAATTCGACTATGTAAAATGGATTTAGATAACATATATTTTATTACGTCGAAATGAGAAGAAACAAATACATCAACAGGTTTTATATAGTGCTTTAACTTTGTACAAGAGAAATATACACACAAACATAATTTTTCTATCACACTATATCTAGTTTCAACATCATTTAGGACTCTGCTGAGATAATAAATGGCCCTTTCGATGCCATTTTCATCTTCTTGACACAGCATGCTTCCCAAAGTTTTGTCTGACGCTGAAATGTATAATCTCATACTTCTTTTTCTACAAGGAGACATCAAAACTGGAGGACTAGCCATATACTCTTTGATCTTGTCGAAGGCATCTTGTTGTTCTTGCCCCCATGTGAAATCTTCCTTCTTTAGTCGAAGTAGAGGTGAGAAGGCTTGTGTCTTCCCACTAAGGTTGGAAATGAACCTTCTGAGAAAGTTGATTTTCCCTAGTAGAGACTGCAACCCCTTCTTTGTCGATGGCGTTTTCGCTTCTATTATGGCTTTGGCTTTGTTTTCATTTATTTCGATCCCTTTCTTGTGGACCACAAAACCTAGGAAATCCCCCGCCTGCACACCAAAAGCACATTTAAGGGGATTCATTTTTAAACCAAACTTTCTCATCCTTTCAAAGGACTGTCGAAGATGGTCTATATGACTTATTCCTGAAACAGACTTAACCACAATATCATCAATGTATATTTGCATAAAAGTGTCGATAAAGTCATGAAAAATTGAATTCATGGCTCTTTGATAAGTTGCTCCAGCATTTTTTAAACCAAAGGGCATTACTACCCATTCATAAGTTCCTATTGCTCCAGGGCAACGAAAAGCTGTTTTAGAAACATCTTCTTCAGCAATAAAAATTTGATTATAGCCAGAGTATCCATCAAGCATACTCAGATACTCATGGCCTGCTGCTGAATCTACGAGCATTTCTGCCACTGGCATAGGATATTCATCCTTAAGGGTAGCTGAATTTAAATCTCTAAAATCAATGCATACCCTCAGCTTGCCATTTTTCTCAATTACAGGAACAATGTTTGCAATCCATTCGACATACCTGGTGGTGCGGATGAATCTGCATTTTAGAAGCCTTTCGACTTCTTCTTTTATTTTCGACAAGATTTCTGGTGCGAAGCGTCTGGGAGTCTGCTTTACTGGCTTCTTTCCCTCCATTATTGGCAGCTTCAATTCGACCAAACTCCTGTCTAATCCTGGCATATCGTCGTAATCCCATGCAAAACAGTCTTTGTACTCATTTAGCAATTGGACTATTTCGACTTTGAACTGAGGATCCATCTTGGCGCTGATGTAAGTTGGCTTTCTTTCTGCCCCCAGTCCTAAATTGATTTCTTCTAATGGATCCTGTGCCACCATCTTCATGTTAGTCGATGCTGGATCCTTTTCGAACCCCAAGGGTTCATCATCATAGATGGCGTCAAGCTTCTGATTCTGCCATTCGCCAGTCTGATTGTTGTCGTAACCCTTTTCGACATCCCTTTGGGGACATTGTTCTTCAAAATCTTCTTTGTTGGCTTCGACAGCCATGTATTTTACTTCGGCCTCTAGGGCCGCTTTGAGTTTATTTTCGGCTATATAAGCCGTAATTCTTTCGATCGATGAGGCTTCACCCATCATAATCATCAAATTCACTTCCCCAACCGGTTGGCTCAATAGGCGAAGTTCCCCATACGTGACTTGGTTCGCCAATTACTTCTTTGTCCCATTGAAAACCACGTGTTGGGTGGAGGTACATGGAACAATAGGCGTTGTCAGTTGCCTTCAAGTCGAACTCTGCTGAGTTGCAGGGGGGTATGTGAGCCAAATTCTTGTCGAAACATCGACTATTCACATTGTTTACTTCAGTCATAAAATAGCTTTGATCTGCTTTAATATTCTCAACAATCCCATCTGGCCTCCAGATGGCTATTCGCTGGTGCATGGATGATGGTACAGCTCCTATCCCATGAATCCACTCTCTTCCAAGCAGCAAGTTATAATTCGCCCTTGAAGCTATCACTATGAACATTGTTGGTCTTGTTATTGTTCCAACAGTCAGGTTCACCTGGATTGCTCCCATGGTATTTCCTACTTTTCCCTCGTAATTTGACAACACCATGTTGTGGGGCTTTGTGTCTGAGTCATCCTTTCCAATCTTTTTTACCATGAAATGAGGCATCAAATTCACAGCAGCACCACCATCTACTAATATCTTGTTGACACCAACATTCTCCAATTTTCCTTTTATGAACAAAGGCTTCAAGTGTGCCTTCATTGCATCATCTGGTCTTTCAAAGAAGGCGTTTTGCTCTTCGACACAACCATTGTTCATTATATAATAACATACAGGCCTGAGCCCCATGCTGTCATCTTCAACATTATCTTCTTCGTCTTCGATTTCCATCACTCTATCATAGTCTCAAGGCAGCACTGAAACCACATTGCATGTGACATCGAAAGATGCTTCTGAGTCCGACCTAAAATCATCAGTCACTTCATCGTCTTCTGGTACCTTATTGTTAGGCTTCGACATCTCCACCATGTTGCTTGGTTTAACCTTTTGAGATGGCTCGTTCTTGAGAGCAGACTCTTGGTTCATTGTTTGCATGTTTTTGCTTGACTCAGCTTTATTTTCATCAAGAGTGTTTTCTTTGATTTTGTTATTTTCTGCAGCCTCCTTTTCTGCTATTTTCTGCCTTTGGAACCTTCTCCACTGAGACCTTGACATTGGATTCTTTCCTTTATAGTTTTCTGATGGGTATGGTCTTGGTTTCTGTTTTTCAACCTCCCTTTTTCCTTCCATGGAGGAACCTCTCTGCATTTCAAAGTTCTTCCATCTTTTCTGCCCTTGAGCACCTCTGATTGGTTAGACCCACTTGTCATTCTCAGCTTTGACAGATGGCTTGTAAGTCCTATGACGTTCTTCGCCAAACCTTTGGTTGTGATGCTCACTCCTCCTTGGATCGATCCTTCCATTTCTGGCTGCTGGGATTGCCCCCCAGTTTCCTCTTCTTTTGGCTTTCTCCACCCCCTCCAGATTGCTTGCTGCTTTCTTGTCGAACACCGCACTACAACGTGGGCATAACATGACCTCAGCCTTCTTTCTCTGGCACCTTTGGATGAATTCAACTAAGTTCTCCTCCTCCTTAGGGTAAGCCAACTTCTGATACTCTTCTCGACGGCGTTCTTCGTCAGTTTCTGATTGTTTCTTCTGAGAAATTTCCACCATGTTGATATCCACATTCCGGTCATCAATGATACTTAGTTTATTCATTCTTTCAATAAGTCTTGCCTCTTCTTCAGCATTCCCTTTCGCCTGGTTGAAGCTTTCCCCTAAGGGTAGGTTCTTGGAGGTGAGTTTGCAGCATTGCCTGACTGAGTTTTCTTTAGGGTCTTCCATTGTTCTACGCAAAATCCCATAAGGAGCAGGCTTTACAAGGCCTTCAGCAGCCTCTGCCTTTATTCTGGTAACGTTCTTATTGACTGGTTCCATAGTGGTGATCTTGCCAGCAACTCCAATTGTCTCTGTTTTGTCATGATTAAGGCCTTCAGTAGCCTCTTCTTTGATGATAGGGGCATTATCATTTGCTCCTTCATCAATATCTTCAAAGACATCTGCCCATCCAGTTGGCTGGATTTTGTTGATGTCAATACGAGAACTTGGGGGTGCAGAGTATTTCACGAGATAGTCGAATTTTCCACTGGGCTCCCCCAAAGTATTCCAAATTACTCCATCTTCAGCAATTTTGTTGTTATTCTTTTCGCCGAAACCTTCAGTAATTCCAACTGCATTTTGGTTGTTGAAACCTTCAGTAGTTTCCTCCTTCTTCTGACTGTCGAAGACTTCAGTATCTCCAACTTTATTTTTACTGTCGAAACCTTCAGTAGTCTCAACTTTGTTGATATAGTCATTTAAATTTCCTACATCAAGATTTTCAGTAATCTTGATCAACACTGGCTGGTCTACAAAGTCCTTGGATACTTTTTCCTCCTCAGGCTTGTCTAGAAGATCATCAGCAACCTCCACCATGTTGATATTATTGTCGAAGCCCTCGGCAGCTTCCACCATTTCAAAACTACAATTAGAGGCTACTTCGACCTCCACCATATTCACAGTGGAAGGTTCAGCATAATTGGCTTCGACCACCTGCATGGGGTTTGAGTCAATCCTCATCTGTTGCTTTGATTTATCTCTAAACTTCAGTCTTCCATCACGGATTGCATTCTGAACAAGATCCCTGAAAAGGAAACATTGAGAAGTTTTATGACCCAAAAAATTATGGTATTTGCAAAAACCCCTCTTTTTCTGTTGGTCCACAGGAGGCTCTTTAGCACCTGCTGGTTTTATTAATTGACCATCTTTGACTAATAAGTCGAAAATTTCGTCACACTTGGTGACGTCGAACGTATAAGTTCTTTTAGGAAACCTATCATTCTTTTTAGGTTCGACTGGATTTTTTCCATTCGACAGAGCTAGCACTTTACAGGCGTATGGTGGGCCTGACTTTAGCTCTGCCAGATCAATTTCTTGTTCGTCTAACAAAATTAGTTCATTTTCGTCACCATCATCATCCTGGCATACTCCTACATAGGCCACTCTTTCCTTTTTATTTTTATTTGATTTAAATTTCTCAGCTTTTTGCCTTTCAATCTGTCTTACCCTATCTGCTAATTGTGCCATATCTCTTAAATATTAAGTGTCTAATTTCTTCCTTATAGAATAATCTAGACCCCTGCAGCCATTTCGACTAACTCTTGTTCTGGCACTTGTGTGAAACATCTTGCCTTAAGCAACCTGAACCTATTTAGGTAATCATCTATAGGCTCTGAAAATTTCCTCTTAACACTGGCTAATTCCTTCAAACTTATCTTAGTCTGACCCATATAAAATTGTTCATGGAACACTCTTTCTAATTGGGTCCAAGTGAATATAGAGTTTGCAGGCAAAGATGTAAACCAGGTAAACGCATTTTTTGTCAAAGAACTTGGGAAGTATTTCATTTTCAAATTTTCATTATTGGCTATTTCTCCTGCTTCGATCAAATAACGCGCTATATGTTCTATGGTGGATTCGCTAGTGTCCCCTGAAAATTTGGTAAATTTGGGGACTTTCCACCTTGGGGGTAATTCCTGTTGTAGAATATATTCAGATAGTGGGGAAGCATAACTAGGCCTTTGTAATCCTACATTTACCCCATTTTGCGCCATTATCCTTTCGACCATGGCTGCTAAATTGTTTTCGGCAGGCAGATGGTTATATCGTATTTGCTGTCGCAAGACATCATCAGCATCTTCGCCTCTCTGGACGATTACCCTCCTAGGTTCTTGTTGAACGGGGATTTCGACACGAGGCTGTTCGACCACTGCCTCTTGGTTTCTAGGGTTTGCCTGAGGGTTCTCTAAAGGCCTTTGATTTATTGTGGGTTCCTCTTCGACATTCACTACTGGGTTTTGAATCACTTGTTCTCTTTGTCGTGTTTGAGGAACACCAAAAAAGTCAGCAATGCGTGTCATTTGCGCAGCCAACAATTGGTTGGTTTGGGTAGTGTTTTGTATTAAAGGATTAAACACTGCTCCCATTTGTTGTGTCAACATTTGGACCATATCATGATTACTTTCGTCCATTTGTTGTCGAATTACTTGCGCATAATTATTTGTAATTGCTGGTATTTGGAAATTTGGTAGGGGTTGGTTTAATCTACTCATACTTCCACCATATCCCGACCCTTGTAGTGGTGAAGACACGTGGACCATGGCATCAGAATACAAGGATGTTGCACTTTGCAAGTTTGCCATTACTGAAGTTGGCATTCCATATGGTTGTTCTCTACCAAACATAGGCATGGAAAAATTTGTCTGAAATGGCCTATAATTATGTCCTCTAGGAGGGGGCGTCCCCATGGGCATTGAATGTCCCATTGTGGAAGAACTAGGCATGTTTTGGGAGAGCGAAACCACTGGTATAGATCCTGTTGATGAAGGCATAGCCTCCTCCAGAACAGGGTTTGAATCCACATTTCCCCCTGTCGAAGGGATAGGGTTGGAAACTGGAATGGTTTCATTTGGATTTGGATTATTTGGCCGATTCGCCATTCTTCTTACTCTTGTTCTTTTAGGTATTTCTACGTCGGTCACGGCTAATTTACCGCTTCTCAAAATCATACAATGAAGTAGAAACTATTTGGCTACGAGTTATTCTGTAAAAAATTCTAAAATTTTGCACTGGTCCCACTGGGCGTGCCAATTTGTTCGCTGTTGTGTTTGGCGAACAACCTCTGGTTTACCAATCTCTTATAAAATTGGGTTACTTGCAGGACCAACCACACAAATCCTGGGATACATGTGCAAATTTGTCTAACTCTTAGTATAATGGTGTTTTGATGGTTTGTTTTGTTATATCTTTTTATATGAATGGTTTGGTTAAAGAACTAACTAACAACTTTTGGCGAAAAATAAGTTAAATGAAAGTAAAACTTGCATAAAGTAAATGACAAAGGATAAATGACTGGGAAAAGTAAAGACAATTATAAAAGACTTTGAATTTTTATAAACTTAAAAGATGGTGTTCACACGTACATTTTCTAGGTAACAAACTCTTTTCTCTCACACGGGTACTTTGAGTATTTACAGGAATTTTGTACAAGTTTTCACACACTAAAATTCTACCACAACTATCCTATTTATATACAAATACGATAACTACCAAATAACGGAAAAATTCTAAATCTTTGACACTTGGCCTTCTGCATGTCTTCTTTTCTTCTAAAGCTTCCACGCGTCTTCTGCCAAACGTTATAACTCTTGAATTTGAATTTTCCCTTTGTGTCGAAGCGTTGCGCCTCTTCACTTTGTCGAATTGTCGAAAAATAACAGATGTCCCTTAAACCTTGTCTGACGCAAACTTCCTTACGTTTCTGTCGAAATGTCGAAACTCTGTTTTTGTCGAAGTGTCAAAACTCCTTTTGAATACCTTCATTTTCTTTCTTCTTCATCTGTAGCCATTTCTTTAGTTAAAGAACATCATTTCGCCTACCAAAACATGGTGTCGAAAATCTGTGTCTACACATGGCTACTCTTAGTTATTTCTCATCAAAACACCTTGAATCTTACCAAACAAAAATACTTGGAGTTAGCTCACTAAAACTAACCTAAACTAGCATGTTAACAATTCAAATTCCAACAACAGTCCAACTAATTTTGACCTAAACAATAACTTCATTAACAAAACTCATCAAACATACTCATCAAACATACACATTCACTACAAAACTTCATTAACAAAACTCATTAACAAACTCATCAAACATACTCATCAAACATACACATTCACTACAAAACTTCATTAACAAAACTTCATTAACAAAACTCATTAACAAACTCATCAAACACACTCATTCACTACAAAACTTCATTAACAAAACTTCAAACATACTCATTCACTACAAAACTTCATTAATAAAACAGTCCAACATAACTTCATTAACAAAACTCATCAAACATACTCATTCACTACAACATTGTAAAGCAACAAAACCCTACAACAACAATGTAAAGCAACAAAACCCTATTCTTCACAACAACGACGTACCTTTAACGACGGTAACAACAGCAATGCAAGAACGAAATGTATCAGTTACAAAGAGCAGAAACGAACGACGGCAATGAGTTCGCAACGGACGACAATACAACGACGGCAATGGACGGACGGCAATGCAACGACGGCAATGGACGGACGACAATGCTTATATACTGAAAAAAAATACATTGTTTATTAAAATATTTTTATATAGGGGAGAAAATACTATTGTTATCAATGTGAAAAACTTTACTATTGATTCAAATATTTTTATAAATATTATCAAAACAAAAATTTTATTTTCATTCAAATATTTTAATAAACGCGAATAGCTTTACTATTGATTCAAATATATTTATAAATAATGTCAAAACTAAAATAATATTTATATACGGGAAAAATACATTGTTATATATGTGATCAACTTTAATTGTTCCAAATATTGAATAATATAAATTTATCTATCAGTTTTCAAATATATGAAAAGATTAATGGAAAAAAAATACTATTGTTATAAACGGGAACAATTTTATTACATTTTGGAAACACATACGCATACTAACTATAGAAAACAAATTTTAATCAAATCATAAATTATCCATTTTTTAAAACACGAAAATAAAACAATTATAACAGAAACATGAAGTTATTGATCAAAATATTTAATAATAACGGGAAAAAGTTTATTATTGGTTCTAATATTTTTATAAATAATGTCAAAACACAAATAATGTTTCTATAAAAAATAATAATTTTTTGACTCAAATATTTTTATATATCTAATGTGTTATAGGCACTAATTTATTATATCTTTTAAAAATATATAATTTTTTTTGGTTGAAATTTTTTTTAATATCATTTTAATTATATTTTTAAAAAAATGCGCCTACCATACCAGTACCCGTGCGAATGCACGGGTATTCCACTAGTACATTTAAAAAAAGCAAACCAAAAGTCTTACTAAAAGTGTTCCGGTACACAAAATTAACTAAACCAGACAACTTTCTAAATGTGTTCCGGTACACAAAATCAATAAACCGGAAAACTTTCAGAAAGTGTTTCGATACAGTTGCTTCCCAATACCGGAACTCTTTTGGTTAGACTTCCGGTACAGGTTTTGTTATAAATCAGAACTTTCTAGCCAAGTCTTCGGGAAAAGAAAAATAACATACCAGAAGGCATGATGGAAGTTTTCCGATGCAATTTTGATTAGGTTCAAATTTCAGAAGTCTGACATGAATAGTAAAAAGTAAAAAATAAAATGATTAAAAATAAACGAGGGTAAAATTGACATTTTTAACAAAATGTAGGGGTATGAGATAAAATTTTCTTACACTAGCCGATAGATACAAAATGACATAAAAAAATATTCTTAATTAAAAATTGATGGTTCATTATCTTAATATATTATATTATTAAATTATTTTTTATTCAATAAAAATAAATGTATTAATAAAAATATGCAAAATAATTTTAATATATATGAAAAAATAAAGATAACATCAACATTATTTGTTTAATCTTCTACAATAATATTGTAATTTTGAATTCAGTTAGATTAATAAAAAATAATAATAAAAATAAGTTAATTGTTTAATCTTCTACCATAAAACCGCAATAATATTATGAGTTTTTTCATCTTGGTTGATCTTATTGTTTCTCCTATGGAGTTTCACAAACTTGAGAATTATCAATATTATTTCGAAATTCATTATATAATTTAAATGTTATTTGACAGTAAATATTACATTATCTTTCATCTTGTAAATTAACTCGAATATATATTCTCCATCCGTTCCTTTTTAAGAGTTACTTTTTAATTTTTTACACATACCAGAAAACCTAATCAATATTGTTATTTTTCATACAATAATTTTCTTTTTACCTATAATACCTTTAATTATTTATTGCATTCATTTTACTTTTTTTATCTATTTATAATAATTATCTTAGGGTAATTTGGACAAAAATACATTTAATACTACCTTAAACTTTGCAAATGACACTTAAAAAAAAACTATTTAAAAAATGACACTAAAAAAACGAAATATATATATATATATATATATATATATATATATATATATATATATATATATATATATATATATATATATATATATAAAGTATTATATTGAAGGGTAAAAATAAGTTTTTGTTAAAATAATAAAAATATAAATAGAAGAAAAAATCACAGAGTTAAAAACTGTATGCTTAAAATCTACTTCAAATAATTTTTGGAAAGCTAAAAGACACTTATGAATCATAACTTTTAGTAATGGGTATCCGAAAAACTAAAACATTTTTTTTTGGTCTCACCAAATAGACTTGTATTACATCTAATTAAAAATAAATTTTCAAACACAAATTATAAAATACAATTAAATTTAAGTTTTGAAAAATTAAGGAACCAATATAAATCTTTTTAAAATTAAAGAACCAAAATAAACCTCAAAATTAAAATACAAAAAAAATAAATTTTGCCATTAAATTTTACACTTTTACTAAATTAATCATACTAATACATTAAAAGTAATATAAAAATAATTGTAAATGATATAATTTAATAATTTAAAAAGTAACAATCTATTTTAGATTAAATTAAAAAGTAAGAATAATAGTAATTTTAAAATAAATTTTATTTGCTAAAGCCACTTTGAAATTTGAAATGGGTGAGTACTCTTTACTAGGGTGACAATCTGCCATCTCTAAAATTTGTCTCGGCGAATCGTATCTTCCACTCCATTATTCCACCCTAGTAGATTTTTTTTTTTGCGGGAAAGGATTGAGATGAATACGCAAATTCAACCTCACACCTCTCTCTCATCACCTTTCTTCTCTTCCATTTCTCCATTTTCAGTAAGTCTTTCTTCCCCACACTACTCCACTCTCACTTCCTTCCATCCATCCATCTTATAACTTTTCGCAGTTTCAGTTTTTTCGTCAGAATCAAATAGTTCGGAGAAACCCGCGGTTTGTTGTGCGAGCAAGCCCTAAGAAGATATCGTTCGGTAAAGAGTGCAGAGATAATTTACAAGCTGGGATTGATAAACTCGCCGACGCCGTCTCTCTTACCGTAGGACCTAAAGGTTAACGCCTCGTGGTTCTTGTATTCAATTCCAGCTTATAGCATATAAAAACAATTTAACTTTATTTTATCTTTTGTTATATAAATAGCAGATGTAAGCTTATTCATAAGCACTTATTTTGATAAGCACTTGTGTTTTAAGCTGCAAATAAGCTATTTATCTGAACAGATCCTTAGGGAGTTATATGATAAGCGATTATATTGCTTATAATTATATAGGTTATGATATAAGTGCTTAAGTTTATCTAAATTGGGCTTAATACTCTATTTGCTTTTTAAGTATATATTTGAGTGGTAAATTGCCTGCAATTGATCCCCTATAGTGTATGGCCCTTTGACCAATTTGGTTCAACATTTGTAGACTATTTGGTGCTGATTTATTTTTTTTATTACCACACAGGGAGAAATGTTATTCTTTCTGAATCTGGAAAGCTTAAAGTAGTTAATGACGGTGTAACAATCGCTCAATCGATAGAGCTTTCTGATGCAATTGAGAACGCAGGTGCCATGCTGATTCAAGAGGTTGATCATGGTTGTTAGGTTCTACCTTAGATTAAATGGATGAAAATTTCGAGACAAAAAATTATTATAGATGTGTTAATGTTTTTATTTTTCCTGCTTGTAGGTTGCAAGCAAAATGAATGATTTGGCCGGTGATGGTACTAGCACTGCTATAATTTTGGCTCGTGCCATGATTAAATCCGGACTATCAGCAGTTGCATTTGGGGCTAATCCTATTTCTTTAAAGAAGGGGATGGAAAAGACTGTAAAAGATTTGGTGAAGTTCTTGAAGAAGAGAAGTATTCCCGTTGAAGGAAGGGATCATATCAAAGGTCTTCACCATGTACCAATGCTTGTTTGAGTTTTTATCAATACATGTTTCTTTGCGAAAATGTGTTGAAGATGTTTCTTCCCAATCTTCTGCAGCTGTAGCCTCAATTTCTGCTGGAAATGACGAGTATGTTGGTAATTTGATTGCTGAAGCTATAGAGAAGATTGGATTTGATGGGGTAGTCACCATTGAGTCATCCTCATCATCTGAAACCTCTGTGGTAATTGAAGAAGGAATGAAGGTATTGACGACAATGATGATAATAATAATAGTAGTACTCAATGGCAATCATCTGTTCTTTCCTAGATCTGAATGATCAAGTTCTTATATGTTTACCTGTATTAGTTATTGTCTGTTCTTTCTGTACAGATTGATAGGGGTTACATGTCTCCTCACTTCATTACCAACCAGGAGAAATCCATTGTGGAGTTTGACAATGCTAAAGTTTTGGTAACTGATCAAAAGATTTCAAGTGTCAAAGAAATAGTTCCTTTGCTTGAAAAGGCTATGCAGTTGAGTGCCCCACTCTTAATTATTGCGGAGGACGTCAAACCAAAAGTAATGGAAACGTTAATAGTGAACAAAATGAAAGGATTACTACAAGTTGCAGCTGTAAAATGTCCAGGATTTGGAGATGGAAAGAAAGCCTTGTTACAAGATATTGCGCTCATGACAGGCGAGTTCTTACTGCATTTGATAAACTTGGTTGATATCTCTGCCAACTTCCTTGATAAATTAGGCTTATATTTTTCTATTTTGATATTATTTTAATAAAGCCTACGCTTTAAATAGTTGCTTCTTTTTCTGTATAAACTGAACAGTACAGTGACGAGAAGCTTTTCCATGTCATTGTCTTTTGTTTTCATTTATCATTTTTATGACTGTCTTGGGTACTAATGCAATTTCATTATCTCATTTTCCGACTATTTCTAGTTGCCAAGACTGACCTTGTGGATTGTTTCAGTAACTCAGTTGACTGTGAACATGGGTGCCAATAAATCTTGAGTTGTTTTATATGGGTGTAACTGTACGAGGGTAGTTTGAAATTATGATTTATTTTTTGTCTCAAATGTCTTTGTTCCCATCTCTTACAACGTTTTTTATGCCTAACATATTTTTCGATCAAGTATAAGCACACCTTTTCTGCCTTTCTTGCTTGACCTCCATTGGCATTAATAATTTAATATCACAGGTGCTGATTTTCTTTCTGGAGATTTGGGTCTCACACTTGAAGGTACAACATCTGACCAGCTTGGTACTGCGCAGAAAGTGACAGTAACCAGTAATTCGGCAACTATATTTGCTGATCCACACACTAAGGCTGAAATTCAGGCAAGAATTTTACAGATTAAAAAGGATCTTACTGAAACAGACAATGCAAACCATTCGAGGAAGCTCTCAGAGAGAATTGCAAAACTCTCTGGTGGTATAGCTGTTATAAAGGTACCTAATTCAACAAACATGTAATGAGCTGTCGGTATTCTGATCATGTTGGCCCTTTACTTAGCAACAGCTGCTTCTTTAGTATTTCTTACACTATTCAAGAATCATAACTTATGAACAACGGACGCATAGAGCACAACCCCAACACTGACACCCTGACACCGCTAATAATTTGAAAAAATAAATAAATTAAACGTAATAACACGGACACACCTTTTTCCAGAGGTGTCGGTGCTACATAGATCATAACTCAGATTTAAAATTGTTTTATAATATAGTATCATAAAAGCGATGTTGATCTTCTTTGTAAAAAAGTTTCTTCTACTTTATAATTTTTTTAGTCAACTAAAATTTTACTATAGTATTTATATTATTTAGTCCACCAAGGACAAAAGAAAGATGTCCCATTGCTAGTCAAATGACTCAAATTTGAATTCCACTAATTCTACTTTCACTATTATATCAATTGTCTTAGCATTTTCTGAATTCTATGACATTGGGTCTTGTAAAAGAATAAATACAATATGAATCTAGATCTTGCACCACACGCAAAACATTTGTTTTTTTGGCATAATACTAAACAGTTTTGCGTGAAGGTCTTGGAAAAGTTTAAAATATTAGATATAATCTAGAACTCAACTATAAGGCATAGACCAAATCATATAGAAATATTGAGATTTAAGTAGTTTATTATTGGGGACAGTTTATAATATTACATTGTAGTATTGTTTGATTTATGTTGGCGACGCCATCTAGTGCAAAAGAACTTTTCTTATTGCTTCTGTTGTGGTAAAAATAGAAATTGCATTTATTTATTTCTTATGTAACTACTGGCCTTTGCTCACCATTAGCCTTGATTCTTGTACTGGCTATGCATGAAACTAAGTAGGTCATTGTGTTTACTTGTGTAGCAAAAAGTAGGTCATTGTGTTAAATGCAAGGGTCTTTCTGAATTTCATTTATTTTTGTATTCATATTAGTGGCATTGGGAAGGGTTTATCTAGAGCTTATTTTGACGTAAGCACTTGCATAAGTGTTTGGAAGAGCTTGTAAATATAACTTAGGGCATATCAATAAACTATTTTCCAATACTTTTAATAACCCCTTAAGATTTCCTAAAAAAAAAAAAAGCTCCCCAAGGTGGCTTATGAAAACTACACATAAACTGATTCCTCTTTGTTTCCCATCCACATTGCGATTCTATTTTTATAGTGAAAACAAATGCTTAGAATACATATAGTATTTCAACTTGCATATCCAAAAGCAAATAGGTTACTAAATTTAAGCATTTGTGACACAACTTCTCGCATAATTAATAAGCGCTTAATTGAGAGTTGTTTATCCAGATGTCTTGATTGCAATTTGTTGTACTCTAACAAACAGCTGCCATCTTAAATTTTGCTCAGAATATGTAACATTCATATTATTTTTTGCTTAGCGTTGTTTACTACTTAATGCATATACCAATTATGTAGGTAGGCGCACACACTGAGCTAGAACTTGAGGATAGAAAACTGAGGATTGAGGATGCTAAGAATGCTACTTTTGCAGCCATAAATGAGGGAATTGTTCCTGGAGGGGGTGCCGCATATGTCCACCTTTTAGACTTGATGCCTTCCATAAAGAACTCTATGGAAGATCTAGATGAGCAAATTGGTGCTGATATTGTGGCGATGGTATGAATACAATTTTGAGTTTTCTAGCTCTTATTCACTGAGTCTGAATATTTTTTATGAATTTTAGTTTGTTGTGAATGTTCTACAATTATTCCATGTTTGTGTTTGCTTTTTCTTTCCATGAAAAAATTGGTAGAGTTTTGAATTGTGAGATTTGCATCTATTGGCTGGTTAGTGAGTTTTCTCTTTTGAATCACTGTTTGATTCTAATTGAAGGAAAAATATTTACTTTGCATAATATATCTCATTTATTTGATGGGGAATCATGTTGAAGCTTTGGAGGAACAAATGGGTGAAATGAAGACTGATGGGTCTCAGATTCACAATTAAGGAATTAGAAAGAAAATTTAGGTAATTGTAATTGTATTAATGAGTAAATGGCACAATTACAAGTATGGGAGCAATGGAAACAAAATAGCAAACGAGAACAAATTAATAGCAAACTATCAATCCCTAAAGCACTAAGGCTCCCACAATTCACATTGTGTTGTGTGAAATGCTCTGCTAACAGAAATCTTAGCTACCTCCTCTCTCTCCTTTAACCACCTTTATATAATACTGACTTCACACCTCATGCATTCTTCTATGCATGTCACCTTTCTTAAAACCTCTCCCACGTTTCCTTTCATACATTCTCCATATCTTGGGCTTAGGGCCAAAGTCAAAGCTCATTTGCTCTCCACCATTTCTATCAATACCACTCTCTTCAGAAATATCCTTGTCATGTTAAATTCTAGGATCCGTCCTCTGATAACAACATTATCCTCCTAAGTGACATCCTCAATAGACTTGTTTTTCCATTGAATAAGCTTTGCGGTGTAGAGATCCCCTCCTACACAGTAACCCTTGAGCTCAAAACTTGACTGGATAAATCTCCTCATCAAGTATCACCTCCAAATCCTTAGGCAACTTACCTTGTACCTGATAGTCTCCAATGACCTTTTTTTAATAGGGAAACATGAAAAAACGGGTGAATTTTAGATTGGTCAGGCAATTGTAGTTTATACGCAACTTCACAAATCCTTTCAATAATCTTATAAGAACCATAAAATCGCGCAGTCAGTTTCTGATTGACCCTTCTAACCATTGACCGTTTTCTATGAGGCCTTAACTTCAAAAACACCCATTCTCCCACATCAAACTTCACGTCCTTTTTCTTCCGGGCATATAACCGCTTCTGTTGCTGAGCTTTCAGCCGATGTAGTTTCAACTGTCCCAATGCTTAATCTCTATCCTTCAACTCTTAAGCTACTACAACTACCTTAGTTTCATTACTCAGAAATCTCAACAACTTAGGTGGTTGCCTCCCATAAACAACTTTAAAGGGTAAAGGGTGACCTGCCAATGGAGACATGATAGGTGGTATTATACCAGTACTCTGCCGAGGGTACCCAATAGGACCAGGTCTTAGGTTGTTCAGCAGCAAAACACCTAAGGTAACTCTCAAGACACCTATTGATAACCTTTCTCTGGCCATCTGTTTCAGGTGGGAGGATGAACTCATTTTGAGTGTTGTGCCCTGCATTTTGAACAACTCTCTCCAAAAATAGCTTACAAACAAAGGTTCCATGTCACGGATGATAGAATTTGGAATTCCATGAAGTCTAACCACCTCTTTCACAAACACTTCTACCATGCAATATAAGGGTGTTTCATCAAGATAAAATGACTATACTTAGATAATCTATCTACCACCATAAGTACTGCCTCATACTCTTTAGACTTGAGCAATCCAGTTATGAAATCCATAGAAATGTCCTCCAAACAACATTTGGTATGGGTAGGGGCTGCAATAGACCGCCCAGAGTAGTAGCAGCATATTTTTGCCGCTGGCAAACATCACAAGCTCTCACATAGTTTCTAATAGTCTTCTACATGCATACTAATCTAATACAGATTTTCTACTATGCGCTTATAAGTCTTCAAAAATCCTGAATGGCCACCCATAGGAGTTTTATGATATTCTTTCAACAGTACAGGAATAGTAGGAGAGTTAGTACCTAACACCAAACGACCTTATTACAACAATACTCCATGCTGCACAGTAAAGCCAGGTTTAGCACTCAGATTCTTCTCCACTTTTTCTAGTAACTTTTGAATTAATTCATCCCGAATCACTTCTTGTAATAACTGATTGCTACTTAACCATATAGGACTATGTAACAGCGTTGCCAATTAACCTTCATCATAACAATGAGACATAACATGTGTTGCTTTGTTTTCTAGCCCAGGTTTATATTTAACCTCAAATTTGTTGGCTAATAATTTAGCCAACCAACACTGTTGGTCAGGTGATGTGATCCTTTGTTGCAGGAAATGTTTTTTTGTGGTCGGTGTGAACCACAAACTTCTTCCCTAACAAATAGTTCCTCCTGTGTTGAATGGCAATGGCCAACGCCATTAACTCTTTTTTATATACAGACTTAGCCAAATTGTTGTCAAACAAGGCTCTACTAAAATAAGCAATAGGTTGCCTATTTTGCACCAATACAGCTCTTATACCCCTATATGCAGTATCACACTCTACTTCAAAAGGAATAGAGAAATTAGGTTGAACCAACACAGGAGATGTAGTCATAATCCTCTTTAGCTTATTAAGAGCTTCTTTAGCAGTCTCACCCAAGCAAAAGTTGCCCTTCTTAGTAAGATCAGTCAAAAGTTTAGCAATCTTTCCGTAGTCTTTGACAAATTTCCTATAGTAGCCGGTGAGGCCTAAGAATCATGTACCCTTTACATTCTTAGGCTCAGGCCATTCTAGGATGCATTTGACCTTCTCAGGATCTACTGATACCCCTTCTCTATGCCCAAATAATCTAGACAACCAAACTTGCATTTTACTCTATTGCCAACACAATTATCACAAAACAGTGTGTGACCAACACAATTAACACTTTTTTGAGATGCAAAATATGCTCTTGTACATTCCTACTATTCACCAGAATATCATCAAAAAACACCAACACAACCCTCCTTAAAAAATGTCTAAATACACCATTCATAGTAGATTGGAAAGTAGCAAGGACATTCATCAACCTGAAAGACATCACAAGGTACTCATAGTGGCCATTATGAGTCCTAAAAGCTGTCTTGTGAACATCATCCTAATACACCAATATTTGATGATAACCTGATTTTATATCAATTTTGGAAAAGACTGTTGACCCATGAAGCCCATCTGGTAGTTCATCCACAATGGATATACGATATTTTTCACGAATTATTGCCTTGTTAAGTGCCCTATAATCCACACATTTTTCATATTTGGTCTTTCTTCTTGATCAAAATGACTAGGCTAGAGAAAACACTCATACTAGACCTAATATCTCCAGCCTGCAACAACTTTGTCGCATGCGTTTTAATCTTTTCCTTCTGATGGTGTGGGTATTTATAAGGCCATATATTGACTAGACCATGATTAGGCAGTAACGTGATTTGATGCACTTGCTCTCTTGCTTGGGGTAATGCTACCACCAGAAAGAGTGCAAGTGCATCGCATTAATTTGTTGCCTAATCAGAGCTCTGTCAATGTTAGACCTTCACAAGTATCCACACCACCAAAAAGAGGAGATTGAGCTGCTGCAAGCTGGGGTGTTAGGCCTAATACAAGTGCTTTCTCTTGTCCAGTTATTTTGGTCAAGACAAAGGACCAAACATGGAGAATGTGTGTTGACTATAGGGAACTTAGCAAGGCAACAATTCCTGACAAATACCCCTTACCAATTGTGAATTGCGGATGAGCTAGTAGGTAAGTTACATGGGTAAGCAATTTTCTCAAAAATTGACCTAAAGTCAGGCTATCATTAGATATTGTTGCATAAAGAAGATGTGCACAAGACATCTTTTAGGATTCATAATGGTCACTATGAGTACCTTATTATTATGCTTTTGGTTTGATGAATGCCTCTGCGACTTTCCAAGCCACCATGAATGATGTATTTAGACCTTTCCTAAGGATGTTTGTGTTGTTATTCTTTGATGATATTCTTGTTATTCTTTGATGATATTCTGGTGTATAGTAACTGCGAACAATAGCATAACTTGCATCTTAAACAAGTGTTAAATGTGTTGGTCCAACACTGTTTTGTTGCTAACAAGGGAAAATGCAAGTTTAGATGTCTTTAAGTAGATTATTTGGGTTCAAGTAGATTATTTGGGTCATATAATTTCAAGAGAGGGGAGAAACTGTGGATCCTGAAGGATATTTTTTGTTGGGGAGAGGTTGCAAGGGAAGCTTCTAATAAATTGAAAATAATTATGACTACATCCCTTGGGTTGGTGTTGCCTAATTTCTCTATTCCTTTTGAGGTTGAGTGTGATGCTGCAGTAAGGGGTGTGAGGCAATATTGATGCAAAACAGACAACCTATTGCTTATTTTAACAAAGCTTTGTCCGATAATAACTTGACTAAGTCTGTGTATGAAAAGGAATTAATAGCATTGGTCCTTGCCATTCAACATTGGAGGCACTATCTGTTGGGGAAGGAGTCTGTGCTATACACTGTAACACTGATCTTCAAAGAATATCTCAACAGATGTGAGGCTATCAATTTGAGGTTAAGTACAAACCTGGGCTGGCAAACAAAGCATTTGATGCGCTGTCCCTTTGCCATGATGAAGGGGAATTATCAACTATGTTACGTAGCCCTATATGGCTAGTCAGTAGTCAATTACTTCAGGAAGTAAGACAAGATGTAGAGATTCAGAAGCTGATACAAGAGGTGGAGAAAGATCCTAGTGCTAGACCAGACTTGGTTTCACTGTGCAGCGACAAGGAATATTATTGTACCAAGGGTGTTTGGTGATAGGTACTAAGTATTCCTCTGTTTCTGCATTGTTGAAAGAATTCCATGGAACACCTATGGGGTCACTCAGGATTTCTAAGAACTTATGGGTGTATAACAGAAAATCTGTATTGGATTGGTATGCAAAAGAGAATTAGGGACTATGTAAGGACATGTGACATTTGCCCAAGACAAAAGTACGCAGCCACCGTCCGTGAAGGTCTATTGCAGCCGTTGCCTATACCAAATGCGGTGTGGGAGGATGTTTCTATTGATTTCATAACGGGTTTGCCCAAATCTAAGGGGTATGAGGCAGTACTTATGGAGTTATGATGCATGACAGATTATCTAAGTATAGTCATTTTATCTTGACGAAACACCTCTATACTGCAAAGACTGTGGCAAGTGTTTGCGAAGGAAATGGGTAGACTTCATGGAATTTCTAATTCAATTGTCAGCGATAGGACCCTAGGGACCTGTGTTTGTAAGTTATTTTTGAAAAAAACGATTTAATTGGTCGGATGGAGGCTATCAATAGGTGTCTTGAGAGCTATCTTATTTTTTTTTGCAGCTGAACAACCAAAAACTTGGTTTTATTGGGTACCCTGGGCCGAGTACTCGTACAATACTACTTATCATGTCTCTATTGGCCGGTCTCCCTTTGAAGTGGTATATGGGAGATAACCACTTAAATTGTTGAGATTCCTTAGCAACGAAACTAAGGTGGTAGCTTTGGAGTTGAAAGATAAAGACGAGGCACTGAACCAATTGAAACTACATATGTTGAAAGCTCAGCAACAGATGCTATGCTGTCATATGCTAATCAGAAGAGAAGGGTGTGAAGTTTGATGTAGGGGAGTAGATGTTTTTGAAATTGAGGCCTCATAGGTAACAGTCATTGGTTTGAAGGGTCAAGCATAAGTTGACACCACAATTTTATGGTCCTTTTAAGATCATAGGGAGGATTGGTGAAGTTACCTACAAACTGCAACTGATCAATCTTAAATTCATCTTGTTTTCCATGTTTCTTTACTAAAAAAAGCCATTGGAGATTATCAGGTTACAAGATGAGTTACCTAAGGAATTAGAGGTGATCAAAGATGAGATAATATCCACTCAAGGTCCTAGGATCAAGGGTGACATTTGCAGGAAGAGGTCTCCACACTTCAGAGCTTAAATCATTGGAAGAATAAGTCTATGGAGGATGTCACTTGGGAGGATGATGCTTCGTCTGAGGGCAATTTCTAGAATTTAACCTCGAGGACAAAGTTTTTTTTGGATAGGGTGGTATTGATCGAAATGATGAACAGCAAGTGGGCTTTGATTCTGGTCCCAGGCCCATGATTCTGGTCCCAGGCCCATGATTCTGGTCACATGCCCAAGATCTGAAGGGTGTATGAAAGGAAACGTGGGTTAGGAAAGGTAAGGAGAGAGAATGAGATGCATGGGTTGCATGAGGAGCAGTAAGACTATATAAGGGTAGTTATAGGAGAGAGAATCTCCCAGCTAAGAATTTTGTTAGCTGATCAATTCACACTACGTGAATTGTGGAGCCTTAGTGCTTGGGGACTGGTAGCTTGATACTAGTTTGTTATCTTTGCTATTTGATTCATCTTCATTTTCCAAACTTGTAATTGTGCCAATTCATAGTTAATACAATTAGAGTACCTTTATTTCTTCCCTAATTCTTACTTGTTATTTGGAGACCCATCACTATACATTGTGTGTATTAAGGTTTTAAATAGGGTTTTCTAACATTTTGACTACACTTGAACTGGTTTTACTTTGCTACTTCTTTGAAACATATCCTTGGATTTTATGAAGAATATTCATTTGCAACGATAATCCAAAATGGTAATAGCAATGCCTGAGTAGAGGAATATGGGTCCTCCCTTGACATATCTGCAACTTTTTAGTCCTTTCTGGATATCCCCCCTCCCTTTCTTTTAACAATATTCTCCCTGTGTGTTGCTTTATGAATAAGCCTTATTCTTGTTAATTGTCACTTATTCTTTCTTTAGGTTTCTTGATATTGTTCAGTTTCCTTGTATATCATCAAATAACATCTGAATATTTGATCTGAAATTTAACTGATTCCAACTCTGTTCAGTTGCCATGTAGCATTACCCTGTCTACTAGGAAAAAAAATGAACAAAAGTTGTTCAGCTGAGATATCAGTTTGTTTTTATATTTTTAGTTTTTGGTATAATTATTTTGAAAATTCTCCACTATTTTTCCTCCTTTCTCGTGTATGATTTTGACTAGTAGGTAGGTGATTCTTATGAACTTTTCTCAAACCCTTTTGCATACTTGTAAGCAGCTGTGCATGGATCATTGCAGGCACTTGTCGAACCTGCTAAATCAATTGCAGCTAATGCTGGAGTTGATGGAGACGTTATTGTCGAGAAGACTAGAACATTTGACTGGAGAATCGGATATAATGCCATGACTGACACATATGAAGATCTTTTGAATGCTGGAGTAGCAGATCCAAGTCGTGTTGCAAGATGTGCTCTTCAAAGTGCAGCCAGCGTTGCTGGCGTGGTTCTAACTACTCAAGCTATATTGGTTAATAAAATAAAGAAACGCAAGCCACTTGTACCCATGGTCCCTGGTATAACTCCCTAAAATAGAGAAAACAATTACAGTTTGTAAATATAGATGGTCTTGTGAATGTCCCTTGGGTTGATTAGTACTCAGGCAGCACCAGGAATGCTCTTATGAAAGGAAAAGTCAGGGTTGCTGTTTCTTACTCTTGGCTATGATGAAACCCATGTATCATGAAGCAATACAAACAATTAGGAAGTTCAAAGTTACATAGGGAGTTGAATAGTGTTAAGGCTTTTTTTCCTTCCAATTTATCAATTCATTTTACTGATGAAAATTTTGTTCTATAGAAGATAGAAACCTACGCAACTTTATAATTTTGCTTTGTGAAGATCATGCATTGGATTTCTCTAAAATTTAATTTGGTCTAGATGGATGACTTGTGAGTCTTGAAATATACTCCATTCGTTTCAAAATGACAGTCGTTTAAGGTTTTTGCACACAAATTAAGAAATGCAATAATATTGTCATGAGATATTGTACTTTTACTACTAAATTAGTCATATTAATGTATTAGAAACAGTGTACAGAGTAATAATTATATGACACAATTGAAAAAATAATAATTAATACTACGTTAAAAAATGAGAACGACAGTCATTTTGAAACAAAAAATTTCCTCTAAATCGACCTTCATTTTATTCTAAGAGTAGGTACTTTCAACAAGATTAGTTTTTGAAGGCTCTCCAACTACACTGACTTTTATCTTCATTGAATCAGTGTCTAGTTACTTGATACAGGCGAGTGATTGAGTATCAAGTACAACTACTACAGTATTAAATTACTAAGATTAAGCTTTGTCAAAAAATGCTTTATGGAAAATCTTTTCAACGCTTTTGCGTGTTGTCTTTTGTAGGCTGTGGAAGTTGTCACGTCTCTTTCTCCCCTGGTCCTTGATTAATAAACGAAGTAGGAAGTGATTGGCCAATGGAAGTCCTTTGACTTGAATCCTCCTGACTTAAATGCTAATAATTATCTTTAATGACTTTCTAAAGTGTACTAATACATTCTTGGCTTAAATGCACTTTTGGTCTCTCTAATTTAGTGTTTTTATACTTTTGATCCCTCTATTACAAAATCTGTGTTTTTGGTCCCTTTAATTTAGTGCGCTTTGCATTTTGTTGGTCCCCCTCTATTTTTGCATAGGTGGCAGTGATGATTAAGATTAAAAATTTATTTTTAATGACATGACATTGATGACTAGATTATTTATTTATTAATACTTTTTTATATAATTAATAAGTTAATAAATTTTTATTTAATAAATTTTAAAAATCATGGCTTAAAGCCCATTTCTTCATTGCAGCACATGGTTCATTCTAAAAGGCTCATTATCATCACAAACACTTATGCAATATCTTCCACATGTTCAAGCTTTATAAACCTTGATATTATAACATGAATAAACAATGTGGGACTATACTACCAACACCACCAGAACCCACGTTTCAACTTCAACAGACAACAACAACCCCATATCATGAGTTTCAACTTCAACTTCAACAGATAACAACAACCCCATATCATGAGAAATTTTATGACCAGTTTATGCATAATTACACTATCATCAAACATGAAAAATGATAGGCAGAAGAGTGAAACTGGAAGATACACTTGAGAGTAGAATTGGTACATAAAAGCTTGTTTTCATCATTAGTTTTTATCTTTTTGCAAATCCTTCTCAGCAGTTCAAATACAAAAGCTTCTTTACTCATTTCTAGTATGTTGTTTAACCGCTTTCACTCAATGCTTTGTTGCTTTATGTAGCTCGAATGGTTGATTTTAATCTGTTTTGAATGCTTGTGTTTAATTTTGCTTGAATGGATATAACTTTCTTTTTGTTTGCTTTATTGTTGATATTGTGGTAGAAGTCCGAATATTTGTGTTGTTCTTTTATATGACTCTGTTATGTAACTTATGTTGCTTAAACAATGAGATCCATAAATGATTGCAACCTGATAATTTATGGGCATTGCAACCTGATATCTACATCTCACCTTTGTTTCATTCCAAACTTGTTTAATATTGCAACCTGATAATACACGTTGATAAAATGAAATCAAATGTTATATACATATTTTGTTATCAATGAAGAGGTAATGTTTCTCATAATGTTGTAGATGAACACTACCTTTATTTGGCAAAACAATGACCAATTATAGCTGATTTCTCACTATTCAGACTTGCATGTTTTATGCCCTCCCTAAGATTGTTTGCATTGATTTTAATTGTTTCTTACATTAATATATGGATGTGTTGTGTGTTGTATTCCAGAGTATGCTTCGCTTGGGTGTGATTATATTCTCTATTATTTTTTTGTTGTCTAGTCTCAATACAATGCAACCAGCAAATTCATGTTTGCTTTTGATGTACAATATTAATAGACACTGCTGAATGGTGGTTGTAGAACAAATGATTACTCCTACTGGCATGGAGCATGTAAATTTGACATACCTGTTACGTTGTTCTCTGTTTGCTTTTATCTGCAGATTCAAATGTCCCACATCGATTTTTTAGTAATAAAGCAAAATGTTTATATATGTCATATATACATGATAAGTTTAATTGATATTGGATGGATATGGAACTATAACTAAATGGGCCCAGACCCAAAAAGAAAGTCTTAATATTTTAATTAATTAAATATTAATTTAGTTACATTATTAAATATATTAAATATTAATTTACTTAAAAATATATTAATGGCTAAAATACAGTTTTGATCCACCTGTTTGTCAAAATTCACGGTTTTGGTCCCCCACCCCAATTTTGGCCCAAAAAAATAATGAACAGTACCTGGTCCGTACATGAACAGTACATGTCCATACATGAACAGTACATGAACAGTGAGGGGTGGGGGACCAAAACTGTTAAAAAAAAAATAGGGGGACCAAAACCGTGAATTTTGACAAACAGGGGGACCAAAACTGTATTTTAGCCTATATTAATTAATAAAATATCTTTGCCAACTAATTAAAAATATCCTAGTCATTAATGCCAACTAATTAAAAATATTTTTTTTTTTATCCTAATCATCCTGCCACCTATGCAAAAATGGAGGGGGGCCAACAAAATGCAAAGCGCACCAAACTAAAGAGACCAAAAACATAGGTTTTGTAATAGGGGGATCAAAAATGTAAAAACACCAAACTAGGGGACCAAAAGTGCATTTAAGCCTACATTCTTAAAATTTGAGTTAGATTTAACTCAAGTCTATAAAACCTAGTTGAAAGGTAATGATTGTTCCAAGCTAACACATTGTCAAGCCAAAACCTGACATTAAACATCTATAATGT
Source organism: Lathyrus tuberosus (assembly GCA_022829125.1). Lineage (NCBI taxonomy): Eukaryota > Viridiplantae > Streptophyta > Magnoliopsida > Fabales > Fabaceae > Lathyrus > Lathyrus tuberosus. Next base: position 4,238,843 of record JALAZF010000179.1, read on the forward strand.
GACCCGAGTCTTTTGACACCGAAAATTTAATAATAGGTGATCTAATGAATTTCAGATAAATTTTAATATCATCATAAATTTAGGCTATAAAATTAGTTTGGCTACAAAATCAGGTTAGGTTATAGTTAAACATGACAATGGGATACGTCGGAGAAGATTCTTACGTTTCCCATACTCTAATTCAAATCCTCACAATCTCTGCCCTATTCTACGATAGAGATGAAATTAAAATTTAAACTCATTTTAAAAGGGTTCGGGTATCCTGCCCCATCAATTAAATTATAATCTAAACTCATTTTAAAAAAGATTTGGGTATCCCGCCCCATCAATTAGGGATGCAATCGATTTGGTTTAGATTGATTTTTGATCAAAAAAAGTCCGAATCGATGATATCTCTATCTCCATCGATTTGGTTTGGTTTGGTTCAGTTTCTAGTATTTTTCAAAAATAGAATTGAACCAAATTAATCTGTTTGGTTCAGGTTAGGTTTGACTTGGTTTATCAATTTATAACGTTTTTTTTTCAAACATTGTATTCATTTGTGTATGCTTTGCTATCATATAAAAAAATTGTCACTTGACCGTGACTAATACAACCAAAATAAATTCACCATGATATCAAATACTAAATACAACCAAGTTTATTAGTTTACCATCAAATAGCAAAATACAATCAAAATAAAATTTCAATTCCTTTTTCACTTGAATTGTCAATTCACCATCCTAAAATAAATTGAAATAAACACGTAGTTAGACTATAGAACATTGAATTTATTTTCAATTTGAACATAACAAATTGAATTCTTCCTTAGATTGCTTCATTCATGTCATGTTGTCACATCATTGTTAACCTCAACATTAATTAGACACGTAACATCAATTTCTAAAAATTAAAAGATAAAAAAAAATATAAAGTATTAGTTTGACAATGTCATCAATATAGTAAACAATAACAAAAAGATTTTTAAATTTTCATACCTTATTTAAATTATTGCACTTCATCCATTTATTCTCGTAAATCAATCACCTTAGACTTTCTTAAAATCTACATCAATAGGGTAACTATAGACATCGGTTTGATTCACCGGTTTAACGATTTTTAAAAACTAAAACCGAAAACCATTAAAAACCGTCAAACCGAACCAAAACACCTCGATTTTAATCGGTTTGATTTGGTTTTTGAACCAAACCACAATAATTGGTTTTTTCCAGTTTAGTTTGGTTTGTATTATCGATTTAATTGGTTTTTTTTTCTCGACTTACACCCCCACCCCTACCACCAACATCAATGTAGTGTAATCAAATTTTTATTAAAAATATTATTTTTTTCAACATTAAATTATATTACAAATAAAAAATAAAACAATTTTAAAAAATTGCCAACAAAACATTTTAAATCAAAATATTAAAACATTGGTCATATATTTAAAATTTTAAATGATCAAAACTATATAATAAATTACATAATAAAATAAAAAGAGTGTATACTAATGTTCGTATTACCCAATCTATCGTCATATTTTGTAATCGAAAAAAATTTATATTTAGTCAAAGCAGAAATTTCTCCATCAAATTAAAGTTGGTTTAAAAAGACATAGACACGATACTATGTTGTCATGTTTTGTTATAGTATCAAAACTGCCCTTATTTATAAGCACACATTTTATATTTTGTATATGCGTACAAACAACATCCAAGAAAAATAGTCTTATATATTATTTAAATTTCTTGTTTTATTTATTTATTTATTTATGTGAGTGTGCATAAATATAAATTTTTTAGGTTTGTGTCCAAACTAGTATTTCACTATAAAAAGATAGGAGGAGGGAGTATTAATTGATAATGGTGTTCTCAGTCGGTCATATCGACCCTGACCAACCATCAAGAAGGGACTACATTATCTCCAGAATTTCTCATCACACGATAATTATCATCTTGGTGATTACAAAAGATCTCAATTGCAAATACATCCAACGACTCCCAGCAATTCACTCCTAACAAATAGCGAGTTTGTTATCCCCCACACAAACGCACTAACGCGATACACACACATACACACACACACGCACACACATACGCACACGCGGACACACACACACACAGTGGCTGAAAACAACCCAGACAAAATTAGGCTCGACCATGTGTCCCAACACGCATCTGTACGATGTGAGAGGAGCAGAGGCAGGGCAACAAGTCGATGATACCTCGTTTGATGGTTCACAAGGTCTAGGTTCACAACTATCTGGTTATATTTCCCATAGTCGTCTATCTTAGACTCTACTTTATAGGGCTACGTGTCCCCAGATGATGAAGCACCTGAAACCCATAAAGTCCAGGAGGAACATGCTGTTGATGCCCATGTAGAGAGTTATCCAGGAGGCCCATTTGACACCTCCTTACTTTATATATATGAAGACCATGCTGCTAGGCATGTCTAGAAAGGAAAGGTGTATTTATTTACCTTTGCATTACATTTGTCTTTTTAAAACTAATTTAATCAAGATAAATGGTGATTCTTTTACAAGAGTGATCATGTTTAAAATTCATAAACCACAAAAGGAAGATATTGGATTTGGAACAATCCGAAGCTGACTAGTTCAATAATGTTATCCGCTACTTTGGTTTTAACGATTTATGTGCTGCTGCGTACACTACCATAAACCATGTCATGCATGCCCCATTTGTAGAGAGATGACATTCAGAGACGTCATCTTTCTACCTTCCCATTGGCGAGATGACCATCACCCTAGATAATGTCCCATGCCTCCTACATCTTCCTATAAGGGGAAAATTAATGACCCACATATGGATCAGTAGAGAGGAATCCAACGAGATGCTGGTTACATATTTGAGAGGTGACCGACCTGAGGTTGCAAATGGGGTAGTTAACGCCAAAGGTGCTCTTACTAGATTTAAAATTTTGGAAGAACTCTATAAAGACCACCTGCCGATGGTTGTGGATGCGTACGATGATGATACACAGGTTGAGTATCATCAACAGTGTGCATTGATGTGTTACCTCTGATTTCTGGTTGGAATGTCCATGCTTGTGGACAAAAGTGCAACCTACATCGATGTAGTCTACCTTAGATACTTCACCGAATTGACGGAGATTCACGGGTACAACTGGCGGGCCGCCTGTTTGGTCTACCCGTACTCAAAGTTAGGCGAGGGTTGTCTTTTGAAGACAAAACAAATGACATGAAATTGCACACTGCTTACACTAATTTACTGTTACTAGTATTTTCATAACTATTTTGTTACACTTGTTATTAATATTTTATCTGAACCATTTTAAGGGACAGATCATCTCCCACTTTCCTCGCATCATTCGGTGGGAACATGTGCCTACCTACATTGAGGATTGACCACATGCGGTCGCCTTTGCGTCGTATAATGGGAATAATGTGATCGAGCCCTTTCTAGTGTATCTTGACCGTCATGTAGCTGATGACATTGCCTTCTTTCCATATGGCGGTCACTGCCAGACGCGTCAACTGTACCTCATTTGATGACTGACACGTGAGTCAGGTCTGATGCATATGTATCTGCTCGAGCGAATGATGCACCAAGTTGAATATCTGTAGATTATTCTAGATACCCATCAAAGTCCTCTCCTCCTACTGTCCGCCGCAGAGATCTCAATGTGAAACTTGAGGATTTTGAGAGTCGCTTGGTATTAGAGGAGTATCGCAAAGTGTCAGCTCGTGTATAATGGGCTTATATTGACAACTACATGATATGGTTCTATAGGGTGCCACACTCTATTATGACACTAGACGCTCCTAGAAGACCACATAATATGCCATCTAATCAGGAGGTACTTGAGGTTAGGGATGATCAAACTCAAGACGTAAGCGGCGTTTGTCGATGTATTAAATTGATTTTACTTTATTATGAATTGACCTCAAAAAATTACAATGTTGGGACAATGTTGCTGCCTTGAAATCATTTTTGAGGATTTTCGGATATATATCTTCGAAATGTCCACTGTGTGCAATTAACACACTTTCAATACCATTTAAACGAATTCAGGGGGTATTTCGGAGATGCATTTCCGAATACATTTCAAAAAATTTACGGAGATGCATCTCCGGACTATATTTTGATAAAAATGGGATGCGTGATTGAATTAAGAAGACTTGTATGACTTTAAGTACGTCCAACGATACATCTTCGAATACATAAATGACATTTTCAAATTTGCAAAAGGGTGAAGTGATGCAAAGAGCATTTCCCATACATAATATACTATCGAAACAAGTAGGTATTGAAATTTCAATAAAATAAAAAGTAGGTATTAAAAACTACTAGTACTATTAATTAACTTGAGAATAAGAAATGAAATGATTGTGGCTTAATGTGTAAGCCAAGTATGTTAATTAGAGGAAAAAATGCTTCAAAGATACAGCACTTGGCTTCAAAGTATCAATGTTTCCATTCACACTAATTACACCACTATCTTCTCCATAGGCGCACTTGCTGGCTAGGGAGTATCCAATGATTCATATGTGTTAAAAACACTGTTTTTGTGACCCTACAAATGTGTTCTACAAATGGTATAGTTTCTCACCAACTGCACCTTGGCATTTACTACATACCAAGATATTGCCTCTAGCACTCAGTCATGAGGGATCATAATGAAACAAAAAAGTTGGTTACTTTGTTTGTTGAGTATTTTGGGTTAAATATAGTATGACCCACCAATATTCTATATATACACATATACCTCGTACAGTGGATGCTACTGGATGTGGTGGCGTGGTTGTTAATCAGTAATCACTTTATAACTAACCATCATGGCTTCGTTGATACGGGGTGATGTATTCATGACGAAAATGCAACGTTATCATTTAGTCTTATTTTGGGCATTCTAGTTTTAAGTTGAGGTTTCAAATGTCTGGTAGAAGTTTTTACCTTAAGTTTGGTATCAGTGTTTGAGATAAATAAATTTCGAAACGTATGTTTTGTTTATAGTTGTAGAATTGACTAACAAAAAATGTATTTGAAAATCAAAATAGTTAATCAATTACAAACTTGAGCATTCATTTGTAACTTTGATATATTCAGGGACTATAATGACAACACTTCACACTATTAGGGATCAAAATGTTTGTTTTATTTGAGTAAATGAGAGGATTCAATATACTCTAAGAGTATGTTTGGATGAAACATTTTAATAAGGGAAAATAATTTTTTGAGAGAATTTAAAATGATTTGACAAAAATCTATTGTTTGGATAAAAAATATAGAGAATTGTTAAAATGATGTAAATTTATGAAGTATTTTATTCAAGTTAAATTTAAAGAATTTCAAATGACACCAAAAAGTAAGGAATTTGAAATTACTCTTTCACTATATATCATAGAATTGTTAAATTGTTTGATATCAATTTTTAAAATTTTGCAAGATAGTCCTCATATTTTATGAAAATTTCAAATACACCCCTAATTTTTTCTAAAAATTGCAAATAAGTCCCTAAAATTTTTCAAATTTCACAAATTAGTCCTTTCAAATTTTAAAAAATTGTAAATTGGTCCCTATTTTCTATATTTTAAAATTCGCTCAAAAGTTTTAAAATTTATGAAAATGACCCTAAAAATTTAACAATGAATCATTTTAATACTATATCCAAACAAAAGAATTTAAAAATGAATGGATTTCAATTTAATCATTTAAATTGCTTAGGATTTTGAATTTCTTAAAAAATCTCAATTACTAAGAGTGTGTTTAGATGGAGGATTTTAATGAGGAAAAGTAATTTTTTGAAGTAATTTGAAATGAATTGATCAAAATCTATTGTTTGGATAAAAAATATGGAAAATTGTTAAAATGATGTAAATTTATGGAGTATTTTATTCATGTTAAATTTAAGAAATTTAAAATGACACAAAAAAGTAAAGAATTTCAAATTGCTTCTCAACTCTATATAATATGAATGTTAAATTGTTTATTATTAATTTTTCAAATTTTGCAAGATGGTCCTCATATTTTTTGAAAATTTTAAATTCACCCCCAAAATTTTCAAAAAATTGCAAATTAGTCCTTAATAATTTTCAAATTTTATAAATTGGTTCCTTCAAATTTTCAAAAATTACAATTTGGTCCCTATTTTTCATATTTTAAATTTGACCCAAAAACTTTAAAAATTATGAAAATGACCCCAAATTTTTTACATTGAATCATTTTAATACTCCATCCAAACAAAAGAATTTAAAAATGAATGAATTTCAATTGAATCATTTGAATTACTTAGAATTTTAAATTCTCTAAAAATTCTCAAATTCTTCATCCAAACACACTCTAAGACTTTTGAAAAAGACGTAATATTTCAATCAACTTGTATGATTCAAAGTACAAGTCTATGATCCCTGAGACTCCTCTAAAAAAAAAAAAGCATATGGGTCGATGATGATCGGACTAAATGTGACATTCTACATTTGTATCAAAAACCTTTATGACAACGGTTATTAGGAGGCATGTCTTGTTGATAATAATAATCATACAAGTATATGCGAGTCAACGAATTTTCACTTGAGGAAGAATATCTCATATGAATGAACGAATCCATACTTGATCTCACATTAAATAGAAAAGTGAGTGTAAAATTACCATTTTAAGTTGGGTAAAAGTAATTTCTTAAAGTTTAGTGGAGATATAGTATCTGTTAGAAAAATTGATAAACCGAATGGATCGAGGATAAAATCGTGAACGAAATTACTTTTTTTAAAATATTTCAAACACTCTCAAATGTGTTAGAGTTGGAACGCAGGAATGCGCAGGATAATTCAACCTTATATCGAATTTGCGCAAGAGCGACGAAAACTCGATTATGTAGCGAAAAGTGTCTGGAATTTTGTACAAGAGGATATTTGGTTTATGATGTGTTTTCTGAATTCCGAAATGATGTATTTATAAGGCATATACGTGTTGTTTCACAAGGTTGCGACCCTTGATTAAACAACACTTTTTAACCAAAAGATGCATTGTTTATAAGCATTGCCTATGTTAATTCCACAACAACACTTCTTCGAATTCAAAAAATAACTTTCCTTGTATATTTTTCTTGTCATTTTGTAACACACCCATAATTATTATTACTGTTAATAATTTATAACAATCCCCCACTTGTTCTAATAATGACAAGACCAATTCCAGAAAAAGAGAAACAAAGAATGTTAATACAACACGTTAAGTATCTTTCAATTTGAACTTAACCTTAGTAAGAATAATACAAAGTTTAATCAGAATGTTAGGTAGCAATACTTTGAACCGTTATACCTTGTGATTAAACCAACATTATCTTACACATACTCTTTAGTGGTTCTTCGCCCACATCTCTCGCCTAGCACTATTTATGACCATGTACTTTTCCTGTTTTCGTGGATTTTTTCATGAGAGAAACTCCAACTCTCACTTTGAGACGGCACCATCTCAAAATTCACATAGGTGAAGTTCATATTGTATCCTTTTCCATGAGACACATGCCCTCGGTATTGAACTTCATTAAAAGTTTAAATAAAGCTCAACCCTCATTTTAAAGGTCAACATTTTCATGAAATATTAGACAAACATCCAAATCAACGACTTATTCTTACCCATTGAATCTTGAGGTTAATGTTCTATTAACGTAAGATTGGATTGTCGCCGCTGTCGGAACTCTTACTCAAAGAGTTTCAACCCAATGCCTCTCGAGGTTGTTTTTACTAAGTCTCTGGCCAGTGGCTTAGTAAATGGATCAAGAAAATTATAGCTCGATCGCATATGTGTGAATGATTACTTCCTTAATCAATTTTTCTCACGAAAGAATGTCTAAGTCCTACTTGCCTAGACTTTCCATTATATAATTTTTGTATGCACTAGTTAAAGTGGTTTGACTACCGCAATGTATCAACAACTTTGAAACATTGTCTTTAGTCAATGGAACTTCCAACAGAAGGTCCCTCAACCATTCAACTTCTTCACAAGCGAAAACAAGAGCCTCGAACTCCGATTCTATGGTTTAGAGAGTGATCCACATTTGTTTCTTACTCTTCCAAGAAATTGCACCCTCTGCTAGTGTAAATATCCACCCAAATGCATATTTTATTTACTCGATATCCAATTCGCATTGGTATATCCTTCTAATATGTCAGGAAATCTACCATAATGGAGACTAAGATTTTTGGTTTTCATAAGATATCCAAAATTTTCTAATGATGGCCTTATAGTGCTAACCATTTGGATTACTAGTAAAATCTACTCATTTTACTAATTGCATATGTTATATCGGGTCTAGTACATTGCATGCACTTGCATATTTTAATTGAGCCACAACTCATCCATCATCCTTTTGAAGTTTGACATTAGGAGTGGTCACTTTCTTAAAGCGTAAATGTTTGAACTTATCAAGCACTTTCTCAACATCGTGTGTTTGACTAAGTTCATAACCCCTACTATTTCGCTTTACTCTGATCCCCAAAAGTGTGTAAACTAGTCCAAGATCATTCATCTTGAATGTGGAAGTTAAAAACCTCTTTGTTTCTAAAATTCCATTCATCTCATTGCTAATGATCAATCATATAATCAACATGGATACAAATGAATATCACAATATTCTCACATAACTTTGTCTACAAACATTTGTAACCAGAATCAGATGAAGAATGTTTTAAGATAATTATGCATGATGATGCAAGAAGGTTTTAGATGAAGTGAGAGATGAAATTATGAGCAATTTAAAGTAATATAGTATAGATTACAATGAGCACCTTATTTATGTTCACTTGTCTCAAATCTTCACTTGAATTTGTATGCTAAACCTTCTTGATCAACTTCATCATTGATGTGCATGACACTTTTGAACCTTTTCTTCTTTGATAAACTTTGTATTCATCAAAATTGAACTAGATATAAGATGTATTACTCACAATCTCCCCCTTTTGATGATGACAAAATATTTGAATTTCTGTTTTGATAATGATTGAAAAATCTCCCCTTAAGTTATGCGTCTTCCCTTTAATTTATTAATTTTGCAATGACAAAGTCCAACTTTTGATGTCATTGTTTCGGTGCCTATTTTAATCCTTACAAGGATTTGACAAGCTTGCACGCTATTACCTGAAAGCATATAATCTTCTAGCTGTTCCATATAAATATCCTCACTGAGATCTCTATTTAGGAATGTTATTTTGACATCCATTTAAGGAACTATAAGTTCATGCAAAGAAACTAATACAAACAATATTCTAATTGCCGTCGTCCTTGCTACTAGTGCATAGTATCGAAATAATCAACACCTTTCTTTTTTTCTAAAAACTCTTAGTTACTAATCTATATATGTAGGTGTTTAATGTATCATCATTATGATACTTCCTTCTAAACATCCACTTGCATCCAATGAGTCTTGATCTTTTAGTTAGATCGACAAGTTCATAAGTGTGGTTTGACATTATTGAATCTATTTTGTCTTGGATAACATCCTTCTAAAATGAGGAGTCCCTTGAAGCCACTACTTCCTTGATTTTACAAATATATCAACAACTATAGTGGACTTTGAATCAAATCAATTTTAAGGACCTTTCTCCAACAAATATAAAATATACCACTTTCTATTAGCAAATACTTTTAGAAAGTACACACACTTTCTTTACAAATTTAGTCACCATACACTTGGTGATCAATTATTGTAATTGAAAAAATTTGAATATATGAAGTTGTTCTTAAATCAATATCAATAGACAATTGATCTTCTCTTTCAATTTACAATTCACTAATATATGAACCTTAAGTGCTCAAAAATATTATGAAGCTTTTATGAATGATTTTAAAGTTATGCACAAAGTTTCAACATTTTTGAAAAGAATGAACACTTAGAAAATGATTTGAATTGATTTGAAAAAATTAATAATGAAAGAGGTATTTTGAAAACTAATGTATTTTGCCTTAAATACATCCTAAGAAACTTCTAGGAATTGATGCAAAAGTTTGAGACATTTCATGAAGGTTTGCAATAGTTTAGAATGACAATGGTTCATGAAAAGACATAGTTTTTTGAATTCTTTTAACGACTTGTTAAGTCGTTTAAACGAAAACCTGACTTAACAAGTGTAGGACGAATTTTGAATTTCAAACAACAACATATTTTGTTAAGTCGGTTAATCAGATCTGACATAAAAAGTGCAACGGACCTGACTTAAAAAGTGCTGACAGTTTTTTTTAAAATAAGCTTTTTATGTCTTTTGCTCTTCTTGTCTTGAATTTATTCTACTTTTGAAGTGCAGGGCATTCATTTTTTAACATGTCATATTTCTCCGCATTCAAAGCAAGTAACCTTCCTTCTGGGTGCTTCTTTTTTTTTTTACTCATTTCTTTTGTCCATTACTTTCTCAAGAATTTTTGAATTTTCTTGATTAGAGTATCATCTCTAAAAACACGATTTGCGGAAGCCACGATTTTCCGTTTGTGTTTCAATAACCCTTGGAGAACCTCTCACGAGGTTCTTTATTTGTGAGAATCTCATATTTCTTATCATTCATGATGAAGTTCTCAAAGAAATTCACATTTCGGGATGATCTTTATGTCTTATAATAATAAGTCTCATCGAACATAAACATATTATTCACATAGAATTCAAATCAAAATTCAATTGCATGATTTAAAATCATAAACTTTTATGAATTTAAACACTTTAGTGATTAATAAATTTTACTTTATTAAATAATTTCAAAATTTAAGAACTTACATTTTTTATAATAGTGCATGTATCCCATGTGTATGTAACACTAATCTTTCTTTCCGTTCAAATTATACATGAAACGATGCAATGGTTTAGCGGCACCGGTTATGTCCATATTTGCCTTTGGAGGAACACAATTTGTGTTTGAATCATTCATATTAGTGACAAAATCGGCCATTATGTCAATATTGATCTTTAGGAATCATCCTCTACGTAAGGCAGCCAAGACTGACTTGCACATGCCTTGCAAAACAAATAAGTTATATGCTATAGCAAGTAAAATCCAATATTTAAATTAATGTACCATATGTGTATATAGATTTACTTGCATTAATTAGTCATCTGAAAGTTAAGTAACTTTGTACTAAAATTACCAACATCATTTTCTTTATTATATAGCAATGTAGTAAGTAAATAATATTGCGGAAAGTGAACGTAATATACATATGCAAATGATAATAATATTGTTTAAAAATGGCAATAATTATTAACATGATAACTTGCATGTACTTCAATGAAATAAGCATAGACAAATATAATATCACAATTAGTTTGAAACATCCTTCAATCATAAATTAATTAATATAATATCGCTAAAATGCACGCATTTAATTTTTCCATATTTTGCTGTGTATAATTTCTGAATAATTACATAGATATCATAGTAAAAGGAAAGCAATATGGATTTACTTAAAATGGAAGCAGTATGCATTTAAATTAAACGTGTGTATATATATTGAGTTTTGGAATAATAAGGTGGTTAATTTATGCTTTATGATAGCGTAATATATTTCAATTCAATGACAGAGACAAAATAAATCGGGAAAGAATCAACATGTTTATTTGTTCCAAAAGTATCACCATAGAGACTTGATGTTTGTCAGCAAGAAGACTAAACCTGCAACTATTTTTAAGCCATTATTTGAACTACTTTTAAGATTGTTAGAAAAATTGATAAACAGTATTGAGGTTAGAATCGTGAACGAAATCATTTTTTTTAAAAGTATTCAAGTACTATCAAATGTGTTAGAGTTGGAACGCAGGAATATTCAGGATAATTCAACCTTATATCGAATTTGCGCAAGACCGACGAAAACTCGATTATGTAGTGAAGAGTGTCTGAAATTTTGTACAAGAGGATATTTGGTTTGTGATGTGTTTTTTTAATTTCAGAATAATGTATTTATAAGCCATATATGTGTTGTTTCACAAGGTTGCGACCCTTGTTGAAACAACACCTTTTAACCAAAAGATGCATTGTTTCCAAGCATTGCCTATGTTCATTCCACAGCAACACTTCACGAAGTGTTGTTTCTCTTCGAATTCAAAAAACAACTTTACTTGTATATTTTTCTTGTCATTTTGAAATACACCCATAATTATTATTATTGTTAATAATTTATAATAGTATCCAATCCACTTATATGTTTGTTCTTACTTTAATGTGATAACCCATTAATGTTCCCTCAATGCTTTAGGTTCTCCTTGACATTATGGAGTCTTCTTGACATTATCGTGGTCAGACAACATGTTTCACTTATGTTATGTAAACAGGGGTGCAAGTGAATAAGGATGAAAAATCTTCCGCTTAAATATGAGCATACTCATATGATTAAGTAAATCCACACTTAAAAAAATGTTATTACATTTGGATTGACTTATTTATATAGGAAAAATGTCAAACATGATGTTTTGAAAGTCGTTGAGCATATCTTGGCTCTGATACACTTTTTTTTGGAAAGGGTGATTTTGCCTCATTTGTTTGTATGATTGATTCCATATTTTGTGATCAAATAATAGTTGATTAATTCAAGATTGTACAAAAAAATTTTGTATAGATTTTGGTTGGAAAATGTTTGATTGCCAAATCATATTGAAAAGATTTAATTGAATTTGCATTGATTAAAAAAATTAATTTGATATGCTTTGAAAGAAATATTTAGTTGGATATGTTGTGACGGGAAGATTTAACTCAGATATTTTTAGTCCAAGATGTTACTGAAAATGGTTTGCAAAGATTTTGATTAAAAAAGATTTAATTAAACAAATCTTGCATGAAAAAATTTAAGATTTGCTTTAAATGCAAGATTTGGTTTGGTGAATATTTGATTCAATTGGGTTTTGATTCAATTTTCTTTAAATGCAAGATGGGCTTTTTGCTGAACTTTAATCTCTATATAAAGAGATTGTTCTCCTTATTTGAAGACACACCTTTAAAGAGAACATTTACTCAGTTGGAGAGTTTTGTTGAGCCTTTAAATTTTTGTTGTAATACTCTATTCTTGAGTGTTTTTCTTATTTAGAAAAATAGAGTATTTGGTTGTAACTTTGATTTACCAAGCCATATATAACTGTTATTTTGCAAACACTTAGGAGAGACTTTGAGTGAAAGTGAGAGAGATCTCAAATTTAGGGGGAGTCTGGGTCGAAATTCACAGGTAATATTAGGAAAATGACAATGAACAAAGAGAGTTTAGATGATACTTACGTGTACTATCGGCTAATGAATTAGTAAATTTCCTTTTATTGGATTGATGTCCTCCAAACTTAGGTGGCGTTGCACCAAAATGTGTGTGATATATTGTCGTTGATAGAATAGAATTTCAATTTGCATCAGTGTACACATTATATTCTGATTGGGTGAGCTATGTGGTTTTTAATGTATTTTGTTCAAGATGGACTAAAGGTAAAAAAGGAGGATCTATTAATCTTCCACAAATTCTTGAAGGTACTAATGATGAAAAATCATAGAAAAAGAGTAAGAGTATGGCATTCAAAGTGGATACTAAGACTATGATGACCAGGTAGAATGTGATGCTGAAGAAAAACTGACTGAGTCCATTATCATGCATACTAAGAGTTTTAGCAAGGTCATGAGAAGACTTGATAAAAGGATTGGGAATAATGTCTCTACTAATATCAAAGACAGCCAGCATCTGAACTCAAAAGCTGACAACTTTCAACGTAAAGAAAAGATGGAGAAAAAATAACAATGGAAAGAGAATTCAATGTCGTGAATGTGAAGGCTTTGGATATATATATATATATATATATATATATATATATATATATATATATATATATATATATATATATATATATATATATATATATATATATATGTTGAATGTCCCAGTTTTCTTATCAAACATAAAAAAGACTACAATGCCACCTTCTCGAATGTTGATTAAGACAAAGAAAGTGAGTTTGATCAGGTAAACAGTGTTGTAGCATTTACTACTTTTTTCAAGGAAAGTTCCAATTATGAGTTACTCAATGGTAATGCTTTTCCAAAAGATAATAGGAATGTCAATGATGATGATCTATTTGACAATGTTCTCTTTGAAGCTTATAAGACTATGTATCTTGAGTGGATTGAAGAATCTGAAGTTGTTGATAAGCAAAAGGAAAGATTGATTCCCTACTTCATGACAAAACGTGTCTCATGATCACTACCTCTGATTTGAAGAAGGAAATTGAACATCTAGATTTTGACTTTGATGGAATGGCCAATTTTGTCCACATGTTGCATTTAGGAGTTGAGAATATTAATGTTATTTTAGGTATGGGAAAATTGTCAAATGACATGAAGGGAATTGGATATATTGAGGAATCATCTAACTCAAATTATGTGTTTGTCTCTCATATTTGTAAAGCAAAATCAAGATGTCAGGTAAGATGGTGCAACAACCTACAACACATTATTACCAACATACTAATGCATTTGTCAGACCTCGCTAGGTTTGTCATTATTATGGTCGGTGTGGCCACATTCGTCTATTCTCCTATAGATTATATGGTAAAAATATGCATCATAAACAACTATATCATGAGTTGAATGTATAGTATGACAAAGGGCCTAAACAATTTTGGCGTGTCAAGCCTAAGCTTCTAGTTCAGATGGCTTGCACCTTTTTCAATGCTTCATCTCATGAAGATTGGTACTTTGATAACGGATGTTCAAGACACTTGATTGGTGAAAGAACTCATCTAAATAATACCAAATCATATTCTAACAACTATGTTACTTTTGGTGATGTTGTTTATGGAAAAATTATTGCAAAGGGTCAGTTGGACTATCTTATCTTTCTTATCTTAATGATGTGTTATTAGTTGATGGTCTTAATGCTAATCTCATCAGCATCCATTAAATATGTGATCAAAATTTAAGTGTTAAGTTCAATAGCAAAGAATGCACTGTTATGGATAAACAACACACTCAAATCCTAAAGAGGTATAAATCTACTTACAACTGCTACATATGGTCACCCTATTATGTGAATTAACCTCAATCATGTCTAATATCAAAAGTTTAAGAAACTAAATTGTGGCACTGAAAGCCTAGGCACCCAAACCTTTAAAGTATGAGGAAGATTGTTAATTAAAAAGCATGGTTAGGATAACTGATCTCAAGATCGAATAAGGTGAAATCTGTGGTGATTGTCAAGTTGGGAAGAAAACCAAGATGCCACATAAGACGGTTCAACATCTTACCACTACTCTTGTTCTTAAATTACTTTATATGAATCTTATGGGAGCCATAAAAGTTGAGAGTATTGGAGGAAAGAGCTATGTATTTTTTTGTGATGATGACTACTCTAGATACACCTGGATTGAAGGTTGTGATAAAGGTTGGACTCTTTTATCCAAAGCTGGTGAAATAATTTTTTGTTAATCTTACTATTGGATTTAATAAAGCTGAGAGTATAAATTCTATCAAGGTTCATGTTAGAAGTAACTGTTTTTCTTTCTCTTCTACAAACATAAATGTCTATCTCGGTCATGAAGTCCGATAACTACTAACTGCCTTGGAGCATGGAGAATATGTTTATGATAAATTGTTAAGTATGCTAAGTCACATTCCGTCAAGCTTCCTATTAGTTTTACCTCTTTAATATATGGTATTTTTAGTAGCCAAAAGAATAATATTGTTAGTGATGGTGAGGTTGGTGCTACCTTAAGTGTGTTGAATTTTAGTTACAAGCGATTTGTTGGGAAACATGTTACTGATATTGCAATACCAATTTTTGCTCCTATTAATGAAACTGGTATGGGCTTTGATAAAGAAATTTTAGTTGTTTCTCCTCTAAATTATATTTGGTAGTGAAAAGGATGCAGCTCATATAGATCATTTGGAGGTATTTAGCTCTAGAGATGATGATGTTAATGATGACATGGATGAAGACGCATCTGATAGTTACTTTGCTACTCCGTTTCTTTAACTGTCATTGTTTCCATATGGTTGGTTGGATTAGTACTCCATTTGTTGGTTGTGCTTCTTTGACTATGGATTCTATTTTTTATTGGCTCTTTTGAGGAAAATAGAGGGATATAAAGCACACACATATTATGAGATAATGTTTAAATCTTTGCTTGTGTGTTATCTATGTTATGCTCCATTGTTCGTGCATTCTTGAATAAGTGTTTAATTTGTGGTTTGCATACAAAATATCCCAAGGGAGAGTTTGTTATTAAATTTAGATTTACTTATTTTTATAGGCAAAATGTCAAAAAGGATGTCTCAAAAGTTTTCAAGCATATCTTGGCTCCGTGTTTATCTTGTTCGCTATTTTTGGAAAGTTTAATTTTGACTCATTTGATTTTACAGTTGATTCCAAATTTTTTGATCTAGTAATGGTTGATTTATTCAAGATTCTACATATTTGTTTTGTAAATATTTCAGTTGGAAAATTTTTAATTGTCAAAATCACATTGAAAATATTTAATTGGCTTTTAATTGATTAAAATCTTTTAGTTGGATATGCTTTGAAAGAAATACTTAGTTAGATATGCTTTGAAGTAAAGATTTATCTCAAATTTTTTTAGTACACGATTTTGCTAAAAATGATTTTCAAATATTTAATTATACAAATCTTGCATGATTTAATTGGTTTTGCTTTAAATGCAATATTTGGTTTGGTGGATATTTGATTTAGTTGGATTTCGATTGTACCCTAATGAGCTTTTGACTAAACCATAATCTCTATAAAAGAGATTGTTCTCCTTATTTGAAGAAGCACCTTTAGATATAATATTTACTCGGTTTGAGAGTTTTGTTAAGTCTTTATATTTTTGTTAAATAGTATAGTCGTGTGTGTCTTTCTGATTTTAGAAGTATAAAGTATCTAGTTGTAATTGTAATTTATCATGTCATATATAATTTTATTTTGTAAACACTTGGGAGAGTGATTAAGTGAAAATGAGAGGGATCTCAGTTTCAGGTGGAGGCTGAGGCAAAATTCATTAGTAGTATTAGAAAAAGGGCAATAAACTGGGAGAGTTAAGATGAGATTGTTGTGTACTATTGACTACTAAATCAGTGAATTTCCTTTCATTGGGTTCATGTCATCCAAACATAGGTGGCATTGCACAGAACTGAGTTAACAATTATTTGTGTTATTTATTTTGTTTTTTTTTTCGCCGCTCCTTTTAAATCATATTGTCTCGCACATTTTCGTAACATTGTGTGTGTCATCTTATTGTTCATCGAATAAAATTTCAAGAAAGATTTTTAATGTTATGTGTTATTTAAATGTGAGGACATCTATTAGGGCTATTTGACTAATGTAAATAACTCCAAATGCATGGGTTAAAAATTGGTAGAGAATTCACTATGTGCTATAGATACAAATACCTTCACATGACTCAAGCTAAGCTTGACACTAGACCAACACTCTTCTGGCGTAATTCCGCTTCTTCGTCGCACATCTGTTCAGTATGTATATTGCAGTCGACATAACTTCTCCCCATAATGGTTCTATTATTTCTTTCTACAGTTCCATTCTGTTATGGAGTGTAGGATGGCACCACCTCATACACAATCCATTCTTTCTCACATAATGTATCGAAGTATTTAGACGCATATTCTCCACCACCATCAGTCCTCAGAATTTTGAGCTTTTTGACCACTTTATCTTTCGATCACTTCACTTTTCTTCTTGATCAGGTAAGTACATAGTTTTCGACTGAAATCATCTATGAATTTGACAAATTATATGTTACCTTAAATCGAATCCACCTGGATAGGACCACATACATCAGAGTATATGACTTCAAGGATTTCCTTCGACTTGCTTCCTGCATCCTTGCTGAAGTTGTTCTTGTGCTGGTTTGCCTGCACATATTCTTCACACACTTCGTTTAGAATGTCGAATTCTGGTAACCCTTAAACCATATTTCTTCTCTTCAGATCTCTAATGTCTTTAAAATTTAGATGGCCTAGTCGATAGTGCCATATCCATTCATCCTTACTAGTTGCAGTTGCAAGGCACTTGTGCTCCATCACATTAAGTTCAATCCTGAAGGCTCTATTTTGAGACATATGAGCCTTCAAGATCAACCTTCCACCCGAGTCAAGAACTCTCAACATCTTGTCTTTAATCGACACTTTGTAGTTCGTTTCGACCTACTGCCTTATGCTAAGCAAATTACTTTTCATGCCTGGTATGTACAATACATTGGAAATTACCGACCTCTTGCCATCTTTCCTCATAATCAGAATATCACCAATACTTCCAGTTGCTAGAGTATTGTCATTTTCACATTTTACCATGTTCTTCATTGAGGGTTTTATGTTGACAAACCAATCCTTCCTACCAATCATGTGTGATGAGCATCCTGAGTCCAAGTACCATTGGTCCTGGAATATTTCTTCATCTCTTGTTGTGGCCATCAACAACATCTCTTCTTCTTCATGCTTTGCCAGCTTTGCATCATTATCTTGCTTCTTTTGTTTTTCAGGACAATCACTAGAGTAATGATCATACTTCTGATAATTGAAACACTGAATGTGACTTTTGTCAGGTTTTTGACCACCACATCTTCCTCTACCTGTTGCACCACCTCTTTGGTTGCTTTGATATGAGGACTTTTTATGATTCGACTAGCCTCCTTCTTGCTGATTTCGACCATTCAAATTATTGTAGCCTCCTCTACCTTTCCAACTTCCTTTGCCCTTCTTTTCTTTTGTTGATTATGCCTGCAAAGCCACATCACTCTTTGACTTGCTTACAGCTCTTTCAGCCATTCTTTGTTCATGAGATTCAAGCGTCCCTTGAAGTTCTTCATTTTTCAAATTTTACAAATCTTTTGACTCTTATATGGCTACTACCACGTGGCCAAACTTTGGAGCCAATGACCTCAAGATATTTGCAATAACTAATCTTGATGTCAACACTTCTCCACATACCTTAATTTGTTTCACTAGTTTTGTAACCCTAGTGAAAAAATCAGTTATGCTTTCATTGTCTTCCATCTGAAGCAATTCATACGTTTTTTTGTGAGTTTGTAATCTCACCTCTTTCACCTTCTCTGCGCCTCCAGGCGATTTCTCCAAGATTTCCCATGTGTATTTTGTTGATTCTACATCACTAACCTTTTTTAAATTTCCTGGATCAACACATTGATGAATTATAAAGAGAGCTTTATAATCTTTCTTCTTCAATTCTTGGTATGCATATTTTTCTTGATCTGACGTATTTTTTGCAAGTGGTGTTACTCCTTCATTCACAAGATCCCAAAGATATTGATAATAGAAAACCACCTTCATCTATTTGCATCAATTCTTGTAACTATGACCCTTCAGAATTGGGAGACTCGCAGGAAAATTCCCTTTCGGATGATTCATCGCCATCGTGTTTTGCTTCCCATGAATCGCTCAGCCAGTGCTCTAGATACCAGATGCTGGAATTAAATCCAAGACTTGAGTAATTATGAATCAATCTGAATGAACAAGATTCAATCACACTGATCGAATTCCCTCTTGTTTATGACTATTCACTCGAGTGAATCAACCAAACTTGGTTGCAAGATTGTATCACTACACAATGGTGATAAAAACAAGAAAAGAAAATTGACTTGGGGAAGAAGAATAATTTTTGTAGAGTAACTCTCTGCTCTCAAAACTGTAGTTTTATTCAAGTGAATCACACTAAAATAATAGGGGTTACTCCCTATTTATAGATTTAGCTTGCTTGCTCGCTAAGCAAATCCCCAGAAACAAAAAAGCCCCAAATACTTAATTCTGCCAACACTACAAAATTAGGTTTAAGACAAAATCCATGTCGAGGCTAACTCCTCGACACTTTGACAACTAGGTGTTTTGACACTCACACACACACTAGGTTATTCGATAACTTACTTGTTCCTGTCGAGCAACCCACTTCGACACCAGGAATTACAATTCAACATTCTTCACCCTTTTTGAGGGGTCTGAAATGATATTTATCCACATCTAGTGATCTCACGACCATTAGACTACACAACATATAAGGTTCGTCAATATAGAAATATTTTAGTACGTTTGATATATAAGCTTTTTGGTGCACAAACATTCAATTATTCAACTGCTCAATTTTTAATCCCAAACAAAACTTTATTTATTTTTTCAAATCCTTCATCTCAAACTTTTTCTTTGATAAATCTATAACTTTTGAAAGATCTTTAGGAGTTTTGATAATATTTATGTCATCAGCATAAATAAAAATTACATCAATTTTTTCCACATATTTTCATGAAAATACATAGAAAAATAGAGTTATTGTGCATCCTTCCCATAAAAATTATTCACTAATGTGATTTTACCACATAAACCTATTTTTTAAGCTCATAGGTACAATTATTCATTTTTATGGACTAGTCTTCTTGAGATCCACAACTATTTGCCTTTGAAAAATTAAATCAAGAGAAAGCTTCATGTAAATGTCACTATAAAATGAGGCATACAAATATTTGTAACAACATCCTTCATGTGAAATTGAGTCCTTCATGTGCTACAAGGCTAAAAAACTATAAAAAAAAACTACTTGCATCTAATACATGAAAATATATTTTTATCAAAATCAATCTCTGGTTAAAAGTTCTTGAGCAACAAGTCAAGCCTTGTATTTCACAATTTCACCATTCTCATTTTATTTTCTAAAATAAATACCATTTGTATTCATCTGGCTTCACAGTTTTTAGGAGTTTGCTTAAACTTCAATTGCATATTTCCATTTTGATTATTTCTCACATTGTCTACAATTTTTAATATTCTTTGGTTCACATTAATACTTTATATCATTTATCACATTTAGTGGTATAGAGTATGCAATATATTCTATTAGTGATATACTTTTTTAGATATCTTTATTTTAACGAATTTCATGTGCTTGATTAGTCTCTTATGGATCTGAAATATCAATCATGTATGTGTTAGCCTAAAATTTGAGCTTAGCATTTCTACATAAAGGTGTGATATAAAGGTATGAAAATGTCGAGTGTAAAATAACCAAGTTATATTTTCGACATATGAACTGTTTTAATAGAGGTAGTCAATTTTACGCACCTATCAAGGGCCATGGATTTAACTTACCTATCGGGTGTCTTAGGACTTAGCATATTCTTGAATCCAAGGATAGGATGACTTAGAAGCATTTCGACACCAGACCATAAGTTTCGACAGGAGAACTTTTTGATAAAAGCAGTTAGAGGATTTAAAAACAGTTTCGACAATGGTAGCAGTTTAAAGTAGTTCAAGAACCAAAGACATGTGGAAGCAAAGTGGAGGAGAAAATTGTTAGAACAAGATTTGTTCTTGACATTTTCTCTTTTAGTTTTGATGATAACAAAAGTATTAAAAGAACAATGGTTTATTTAATGTGTGTTTTATTTATGCAGGTTCTTGTTCTTGTACATAAATAATCAGAATTTGTTTTACTTAAACACACTTGGGAGTAGCTTCATTGCTAGCTTCTGGTGGCAGAGTCTGAAGAACAATTGCTAGTGTGGTTTGACGCAGACTCTGAGCTGAAGGCCTCAGCACTCAGACGAGTTTCTACACTTGGTAATTATATATCAGCATCTTGTACCATTCAGAGTTGGTGATAAAGTTGTGGATTCTCCGTACTACTGAAAGCAGGTTGTATTGTCTTATTAGCCTGTCAGCTAGAGTCTACAAAATTTCAACGCTCAAGAAAAGCTGGTATGTTCTATGGATGTCTGCTCCCAACGGCTCTATCCGTACAAAACCTCTTGAAGACTAAAAGGTTAAACGCGTTACACAATGGATTCAGAATTTGTTGTGCATCTATCTTCAACTCTTGTACTATGGAGTAAAGGCAAAGACACTTGATCAAGTCACTTCCTCAACGACTATTTTCTGCAAAGGCTATATATATGGCCGAAGATTAAATTTTGAATCTTAACAAGGACTCTTCTAATAAATGAGTAATAAGATCAAGCAATTATCAAATCTAATGTAATATGCAGATTTTCTGTTTTAGATTGTAATTGTAAAAGCCTTAAGATTTCTTACCATTGTATATCTTAGAAATCTTAAGTGCTTTAAGTCTTTGTTATGGTGATTTCATGTACCTCTGATACTTGTATCATGTACACCTTGTTCTCTATTCTGCTGAGCCTTCAGTAGTTTAGATTAAGTCTCCTTCTTTGATAAACATACTTCCACCTTTGAACGCTGTCAGCATAGTGGAAGGAGATGTTATCCAAAGGAGCATCAGGAACTATTCCAGAAATCCTTTTTACCACAGTATTTTTCACAGGAGTGATGTCCTAGACATCATCCTCAACATCAAAGTCTGAATCAGTGTCAGACCTAGCCTTCCTTTTCTTGGAGCTGGTATCCACTTTGCTCCATGATTTTGAAGGGCCAACAACAGGTTTCTTCTTAGTACTCCTAACGGGAGTTTTCTCAACAGTAGTTATTCCTCTTCTGGTCCTCAATCTTTTGACCATCCCAGGGTTCACACAAGTAATCAGGTCATTGTCTGACAGGTCATCAACATTCACAATATTGTCAGCCTTTGCATGCTCATTTTCTTTAGGGTCAGGATCATTACTCTTGGTAGGAGAGCTTTTCTTAGCAGACGATGTTTCAACATTTACTAACACAGAGCTAGCCAGAGTGTGAAGATTTTCTTCTGTGTCATCTTTCTTAGAATTTGGAGTATCAACATCCCTTTCCTCAGCACTAATTTGAGCAAGTGGGATCGAAATCCTAGGAACCCTACGATCTCCATACAATAGTCCAGTGACAATATTTTTAATGGTTCTATCCACATATTTACTACCTTCCCTATGATTATAAGAAGACTTAACATTGGTTTTAGAGGGGTTACCTGCAGGTGTACGTTTGGAACTTCTTACATGCAGTTTGCTGGGCCTTGTCTTTTCAGTTTCAGAATGGGGAATCATGGATAAAGGAGCAACATCAAGAACAACTTCAGGAGAGATGCCTTCCGAGGAAACCCTAGATTTCGAAGGGGTAGGATTTTAAGCAGGAGAGTTCTTGGACGGAGAGGAATGTTGTTGAGACATCGTAACCTTCTTGCAAATGCTTGAACTTGGAGTAGAAATACTTCTTTTTCTGATAGGGAAGGTGAAAGAACTAAGCAAGTAAGTATCAAGATTGATGTAGCGTGTGGGAACAAAGTGATAAAATGATTGCCTATGGTAGGGGGGCTGCTTTTGTTGGAAACTTAAAAGGAAGTAAATGATACTTCCACAAAATAGTAAATGGCCTTTTAATTTTTTAAAGTTCAATGAAAGTTGCCCACACGCCATTAATTGCTACAGATCTTCATAAATACAAATTCCTAATTTTCCTCTTAAGATTTCAAATTGACTTGCATCCAAATCCTTAGTGAAAATGTCAGCTAACTGCTCCTCTGTGGTCACATGTTCCAAAGCAATAACCTTGTCTTCTACAAGTTCCCTTATGAAATGATGACGGATATCAATATGTTTGGTCCTGCTATGTTGAATAGGGTTCTTGGATATGTTTATAGCACTCAAATTGTCACAATACAATGTCATGACATCCTGTGTAACATTATATTCAGTGAGCATTTGTTTTATCCACACTAGTTGAGAACAACTACTTCCAGCTGCTATATACTCTGCTTCAGCAGTAGATAGAGAGACACAATTTTGCTTCTTGCTAAACCATGATATAATATTGTTCCCCAGGAAGAAGCAACCTCCTGAAGTGCTTTTCCTATCATCAGCACTTCCAGCCCAATCAGCATCACAATATCCAGATAAAGTGTAGCCAGATCCATGTGTGTATAGTATACCATAATCACATGTTCCATTTACATATTTCAGAATTCTCTTGACTTGATTGATATGACTCACTTTGGGTTCAGCTTGATATCTAGCCCAAACACCTACAACAAAATCAATGTCAAGCCTACTAGCTGTAAGATAAAGTAGGCTTCCTATCATACTCCTATATAAACTTTGGTCCACATTAACACCATTTTCATCTTTAGACAACTTTAGATGAGTAGGAGCAGGTGTTCTTTTGTGATTGGCATTCTTCATCCCAAACTTCTTAACTATGTTCTTGGCATATTTACTCTGAGATAGAAATATAGAGTCTTCCATCTGCCTGACTTGCAACCCAAGAAAATAAGTTAACTCACCAACAAGACTCATCTCAAATTCAGACTGCATTTGTTGAACAAAATGTTTAACCATCTTATCTGACATCCCACCAAACACAATATCATCAACATAAATTTGAGCAACCATGAGTTTCCCTCCTCCATCTTTGACAAAAAGAGTCTTATCTATGCCACCTTTTCTGTATCCATGCTCAACAAGAAATTCAGTAAGTCTCTCATACCACACTCTTGGAGCTTGTTTCAAACCATATAGAGCTTTCTTCAACTTATAAACATGTGCAGGATAGGTTGGATCAATGAATCCCTTAGGTTGTTCCACATATACTTCCTCACTCAGGTAACCATTCAAAAAGGCACTCTTGACATCCATCTGAAACAGCTTGAACCTCAAGATGCAAGCAACTCCTAATAGAAATTTGATAGATTCAAGACGAGAAACAGGAGCAAAAGTTTCATCAAAGTCAACCCCTTCAATTTGAGCATATCCCTGAGCAACCAGTCTAGCTTTATTTCTTGTGACCACACCTTTTTCATCTGACTTGTTCTTGTAAACCCATTTTGTTTCAATCAAATTTGTTCCTTCAGGTCTTGGAACCAGCTCCCATACTTCATTTCTTTTGAATTGCCCTAGCTCTTCTTGCATGGCATTAATCCAGAATTCATCAGTTAAAGCTTCCTTGATATTTTTGGGTTCAATTTTTAACACAAAATAAGAGCTTGTGATGACTTCTCTTGATCTGGTAGTGACTCCCTCATTTGGATCACCTATGATGAGATCTCTAGGATGATCATTTTGAATTCTGATGGAAGGTCATTTGTTTACTGGCTCAGAATCAGATTCTGCAACAGTAGGTTTGGGATCAACATTTTTGTCTGAAATTTCTGCAGATGTATCAAGGAATGTTCCAACATCATCTAGAACATCAGCTTCCTTATGCAAATCATCAACAACAACATTTATGGACTCCATCATAACCTTAGTTCTGGAGTTGAACACTCTGTATGCTCTGCTGTTAGTAGAGTAGCCCAAGAATATCCCTTCATCACTTTTTGGATCCATATTTCTTCTTTATTCACGATCTGCCAAGATATAGCACTTGCTACCAAACACATGGAAGTATTTAACAGTAGGTTTTCTTCCCTTCCATATCTCATACAGGGTAGTAGTGGTTCCTGTTCTTAGGGTCACTCTATTATGAACATAACAAACAGTGTTCGTAGCTTCAGCCCAGAAATGGTAAGGCAGTTTCTTGGCATGAATCATAGCTCTAGCTGATTCCTGGATAGTTCTGTTCTTCCCTTCCACAACTCCATTTTATTGTGGAGTAATGGGAGAAGAGAATTCATGGTCAATCCCTTCAGAGGAATAGAATTCAACAAATTTGTGATTTTCAAATTCCTTCCCATGATCACTTCTGATTCTAACAATATTACTCGCCTTTTCTCTTTGGAGTCTTTGGCAAAGCTCTTTGAACACATCAAACACTTCAGATTTTTCTCTAATAAAACTCACCCAAGTATATCTGGAAAAATCATCAACGACCACATAGGCATACTTCTTCCCACCAAGGCTTTCCACTTGCATAGGCCCCATTGAATCCATGTGAAGTAGTTCCAACACTTTTGAAGTAGTGAGATGTTTAATCTTCTAATGTGACATCTTGGTTTGCTTTCCAATTTGACATTCACCACATACCCTTCCTTCTTCAATCTTTAACTAAGGTATTCCTCTGACAGCTTCCATGGAGATGATTCTTTTCATACCTTTTAGATGTAGATGACCAAGTTTTTGGTGCCACAACTTCACTTCATCATCTTTAGCAAGAGAACAAATGGATGAGTAACTAGAATCTAGAGGAACCCATAGGTAGCAGTTATCCTTAGATCTGACTCCCTTCATGATCACTTCATTATTTTCATTTGTAACCAAACATTCAGATTTGGTGAAGTTGACATCGAATCCTTGATCACACAGTTGACTGATGCTGATTAAATTAGCAGTTAACCCTTTTACCAGCAGCACATTATCAAGGTCTGGAACACCTGAGCAATTCAACTTTCCAACTCCCTTGATTTCACCCTTGGCTCCATCACCAAAAGTCACATAGCTTGTGGAGTGAGATTTGATGTCAACCAACAAATTCTTAATCCCTGTCATGTGTCTAGAACAACCACTATCAAAGTACCAATCCTCCTTAGCTGAGACTCTGAGAGACATGTGAGCTATCAGGCCGGTAGCAGCAGCCTTGGGAACCCATTGTCTTCCATTTGTAGAAGTGTTTGTATTTGATCTAGGTTGAGGAGCAGGTTTAGGATATCCACAGAGTCTGAAGCAAAAAGGTTTTATGTGACCAAAACGCCCACAGTAATGGCATCTCCATCTTTGGAATCTTCCTCTTAAGTGGTTGAAATGACCACTCCTATGATGTTGAGGCATATTATGTTTAGGATCAGATACATGTTTTCTCCCATGATGTTGAGACATCTGATGTAACATGTTATGTTTAGGTTCAGAAGGACTATCATCTGAAGCTGATTTCTTCTCTCCCTTAAATCCTAACCCAGTAAGATCACCTGCCATTTTTCCACTCTGAAGGATTTCATCCAATGTGCCAGTTCCACTGTTCAGCATTCTGACAGACTTGGTCATTTGATCAAGTTTGGAGTTCAACAACATGACTTCATTCTCTAGCTCAACTTTTTCAGCCTTCAGTTGAATGATAAGTTTCTTCTGTTTCTCCCCTTCAAGACATACTTCTTCACTTCTGAGACATAAGTTTTTGTAGGAAGCTGCAAGTTCTTCAAATGTCAATTCATCATCACTAGAATCTTCATCAGAGACACATCTTCCAGTCAAGGCAGTTACATGTTTAGCAGATTCTTCTTCAATTTCACTTTCAGAGTCCTCATCAGACCAGGAGACAACTAGGCTTTTCTTTTGTTTCTTGAGGTAAGTAGGACATTCATCTCTAATGTGACCAAATCCCTCACAACCATGGCACTGAATTCCTTTTCCTTGAGTGGATTTTTCTTCAGTCATTGTTCTCCTTCCACCATCATTGGACCTGCTGGTGTTAGATGAGTTGTTCTTGACATTTGATCTTAACTTTGTGTATATTCTCTTCATCACCTTGTTAAACTGTCTTCCTAGCAGAACTATAGAATTAGATAGGCTTTCATCACCATCCAGGGTACTCTCCTCCTCTTCGTCTTCAGTATTGGAAACAAATGCTATGCTCTTGGATTTCTTTTCAGATCTGTCACTTATTCCTAGTTCAAATGTTTGAAGAGATCCAACAAGTTCATCAACCCTCATCTTGCTGATATCTTGAGCTTCTTTTATGGCTGTCACTTTCATGTCAAATCTCTTTGGAAGAGATCTGAGAATTTTTCTTACCAGCTTTTCATCAGACATCCTTTCACCCAGGGCACTTGAAGCATTGGCTATTTCAAGAATATTCATGTGGAAGTCATGTATGCTCTCATCTACCTTCATCTTTAAGTTTTCAAACTTGGTAGTCAGCAGTTGAAGTCTTGACATCTTTACTTTGGAAGTACCTTCATGAGTAGTTTTGAGTATGTCCCAAGCATCTTTAGCTATCTCACAAGTGTTCACCAATCTGAATATATTTCTATCAATTCCATTGAACAAAGCATTCAATGCTTTAGAGTTTCCAAGAGCCAGTTCATCCTCCTCCTTAGTCCATTCTTCCTCAGGTTTCAAATCAGATGTTTCTTTTCCATATTTCCCAATATTGACAGGATGTTTCCATCATTTTAAGACAGCTTTCCAGGCCTTAATATCCAATGACTTCAAGAAGGCCACCAT
This sequence comes from Lathyrus tuberosus, assembly GCA_022829125.1. Taxonomy (NCBI): domain Eukaryota; kingdom Viridiplantae; phylum Streptophyta; class Magnoliopsida; order Fabales; family Fabaceae; genus Lathyrus; species Lathyrus tuberosus. The sequence continues at coordinate 4,266,794 of JALAZF010000179.1, forward strand.
GCGTGGTTTCCAATAATCATAGTTAGATACATCCAAGATTGGTGGTCTGTTCACAAATCCTCCTTCCTTATCCATAGTACCAAAAAATGTCGTCCCTAGATCTCACCCAGAAACAGAACAGGGTGCCTCCTTTGATGCCAATTGAAATTCTGGTATCAGATATGAGATGTCGAAATAGATGTCACGACACTAATATCTGAACAATTATCAATATAAAAATGATATAAAAACAGTAAACAATAGCAAAGAGACACAAGCAATTGTTAACCCAGTTCGGTGCAATCAGACCTACGTCTGGGGGCTACCAAGCCAGGAAGGAAATCCACTAAACAGAATTAGTTTGAAGACTCTCAGTAAACACACTCCAGTTTACAATCTTCTCACCTAATCTCTACCTGTGAGATTTCTATCTAAGACACTTAGACAAGAGACACCTCTCACCCCCCCTCAATCACATGCAGTGATAACTACAGAACAATACTAAAGAGAAGAACACACTTCAAATACAAAGCTTGATCTCGCTTAAAAGCTTCAATCAAGAACAAAGCCCTCGTACTTAAAAGCTTAGAGTGGACAAATTACAACTCAACTAATCAGTCCAATTCAAGCATCTAACAGATGAATGAATGGCTCACAAAAACAATACAATGCTTAAACCCTAAAACTCGAACGCAGCGTTCAATAACTTATTCTCTCTACTCTGGTATTAGGGTTGAACATCTTTAAATAGTAATAGACTCCTTGGGCTTGGGCATTAGCAGATCTTTGATTCAATTAATAATTAAGGCTAATTAATCTCCAAATCTTTTTGCAAGAAAATAGCAACAACCTATTCTTCAAAAATCATAGAAATTGTTTGCTTCAAATTAAAGATACTCCAAGATTTTCGCACGCAATTACTCAACAGATTGCAAAAAGAGCGCAGCAAACAAAACATAACATTCTCAACAGAATGTTCTGTTAACAGATGTTAGGACATCGTGTTTGACATCATGCACAAGGTCCTGCAATACTAAGAAACACCACCTGCGGAATGTTAGAAACAACACGTCAAGACATCAAGTAAAACATCTTGATGAACCACTTTGTTTTAGCAAAATTGCTGCCAATACAGAACTAACAGTTAACATAAGTTCTGAGGCTAGTTTTTCCAAGATTTGGAGAGACAAGTTTGAAGCTATCTATGAAAGATTCTGATGTTAGATTTCTGCATAGTTACGCTTTGTGTTGTTGTTGAAATTTTCGTATTAAGCATCTTATTAATATATTCAGAGTTTGTTCATGCTTGTGTTCAGTTTTAACCGATTAATATTTATTCTTGTTGTTCAATGAGAATCTCAAATAGATAAAAGAACTTAGATGTTTGCAACTTATTTTATTAATAAAAAGGAAGCTATTACAAGACAATTAGATTTTTCTAGTGTAATGGATGTGTCTTAAGGAATTCCCTAGGATCATCTGACATGTCTAGATTGTATAAGAAATCTTGCCATTCTTTATTAGCAAACTCCAAAGCCTTCTTTCTCAGTTTGTTTTTGTGTCTGGATCCAGAAGATCTTCTTCTGTGTGTCGTCACAAAGGATGCTGAAGAGGAGAACACTTTTGAAGCTGTCAGCTTGCTTGCAGATTCTTCAGCTGCTGCCTTGCTTTGATTTGCTTGAGTTGCTGCATTCAGTAGTGCTGCCTTCCTGAAATCTCTCTTTGGAATCCAGATTTGCTTTTGCTTTATACATCTTGGTGTTTTAGGGATTACGTGATGATGGAAGAAAGCTTACTAGAGTCCTTTTATAGACGTGTTAGATTCATTGTCTTGAGTTTAATATTATTTAAGTACTGATTAAATTTTATCCGTATTCTAATAATGACTCTTAGAAATGTGATCTAGCAGTCCAACCTATTAAGATTCTCTGAATAACTATAAGTTTATGATTAATCTGATTTAACTGTCATTTTTGTGTTAGTTTCACTTTGATAGTGTACCTTCAGAAAATCTAAAGAAATTACTGGAATGTAAATGCATGCTAATGTAGTATTGGTCAAATAAACTTTTTCATTAATTAAACTGGTGGATTATAATTTAAAAAAAAACAAGAACAAGATGATTTCTAGAATTGATCCCTAGCTAGTGCATCTCGTGCCTAGCAGTGTCCACTATTGCTATAGTCTACCTCCTCATCTTCTGAATCAATCACTTCTTCCTGATCTATGTCTGGAAGAGGGCGGTAGAGCTTCTTGTTGACCCTCTTTTTCTTCTTCTTTGATCTCTTCATGATTTTTCTCTGAGGCTTCAAAGCAGCTACTGGCGAACCTCCTTCTAAAGGTCGTTCAGGTACTGCCAAAGTTGCCTCTTCTATAGAAAGTTTTGCTGAGAGGATTGGATTGTCAAACTTGTAGAGCTCTCTGTTACGACGGATGCATTATGACTCTCAGTTGATGATTCCATATCCTTAGGTTGGTGATTGATGAAAATAACTCAGGAGCTGGATGTTTTATAATGACTTCTATGGATACAAAGAGTCTAAAATTAATCCTTGTTTAATTCTTGGAATAGTAACGACCACTAAGACTTCAAAGCGTGCACTTTACAAACCTTAATGACTCTTGTTACTTGATTATTATTCCTCTTTGGAAATTGATTATGTAATGATGATCTGAATTACATTTATTAGTGATATTCTTTCTTTTTCCTTTCTTTTCCTTTTATTCTTTTTGATGTGACGAAAGGGGGAGAAATAATAGTAAGTATTTAAGTGGAAACTGAACCCATTGAATACTTGTCCTGTACATATTGGTCAGAGCGTATTTAAGGTCTGATTTTATGGTTACATTGCCCAGAGCGTATTTTTAACTTTCTGGTACATAGGTCTAAGGAAAAGCTTACAAACCTCAAACTTAGCCTATCAGACCCAGAAGGAGCTTACAAACCTCATATTCTGGTGTTGCTAAAGAAAGTTAGAAAGGACAACTTATTTTAACTCTCTTGTACATAGTGTTAAGTAAGAGCTTACAAAACTCTGACTTGGCATATGAGACTCAGAAGGAGCTTACAAACCTCGTATTTTGGTGTTGCCAAAGGGAGTTAAAATGTTGTTATTTTGGTGTTCTTAAATATGAAACTAAGGGGGGGCTTGCAAACCTCAGACCCTGATGTTACTAAGAAGACTAATTTATTTTTTCTTGAAAAATAGTTCTTGGTGTTAGAGTCAATAGATCTTAGTTGTGGACTATCAGACTCAAGGAGAGCTTACAAACCTCATACCCTGTTGTTGCAGAGAAAATTAAATGCCCAACATTGTCTTTTAAATACTTGTGTTTATCATCATCAAAAAGGGGGGAATTGTTAGAACAAGATTTGTTCTTGACATTTTCTCTTTTAGTTTTGATAATAACAAAAGTGTTAAAAGAACAATGATTTATTTGATGTGTGTTTTATTTATGCAGGTTCTTGTTCTTACACATAAATAATCAGAATCTATTTTACTTAGACACACTTGGGACTTACTTCATTGCTAGCTTCTGGTGGCAGAGTCTGAAAAAAAATTGCCAGTGTGGTTTGACGTAGACTCTGAGCTCAAGGCATCAGCACTCAGACGAGTTTCTACACTTGGTAATTGTATATCAGCATTTGGTACCATTCAGAGCTGGTGATAAAGTCGTGGATTGTCCGTACTACTGAAAGCAAGCTGTATTGTCTTATCAGCCTGTCAGCTGGAGTCTAAAAGATTACAAGTCTTAAGAAAAGCTGGTACGTTCTATAGATGTCTGCTCCCAATGGCTCTATCAGTACAAAACCTCTTGAAGACGCAAAGGTTAAATGCGTTACACAATGGATTCTGAATCTGCTATGCCATCTTCAACATCTCTTATACTATGGAGTAAAAGCAAAGACACTTGATCAAGTCACTTCCTCAACGGCTAGTTTCTGCAAAGGCTATATATATATATATATATGGCTGAAGATTCAAGTTTGAATCTTAACAAGGATTCTTCTAATGAAGGAGTAGCAAGATCAAGCAATTAGTAACTCTAATGTAATATGCAGATTTTATGTTTTAGGCTGTAATTATAAAAGCCTTAAGATTTCTTACCATTGTATATCTTAGAAATCTTAAGTGCTTTAGGTCTTTGTTATGGTGATTTCCCGTACCTCTGATACTTGTATCATGTACACCTTGTTATCTATTATGCTGAGCCTTCAGTAGTTTAGATTAAATCTCCTGCTATGTGCTTGAGCAAAAAAGTCTTGTCTCATTAGGATTCAAGCAGCAAATCTTGAGACAAGATGCTTAAGTAACATAAGTCTCATTGCTTAAGTGCTTGAGTTGTGAAAGTCTTATTCAGCTAGTCTGATTGAGCAAGTGGGGAAGTCTCCGTCTGAGGGGCGTGAGCAAGAAGTCTCGAGTGCAGCCTGAGCAAGGGAAGTCTCGGTCTGGATGGCCAGAAGAGCAAGTTGCTCTGCCAGAGCATGTGAGCAAAGGGAACTCTTAGACATGATCTCTAAGCAAAGGAAAAGTCTCAACCAGAAGACAGAGGAGCAGGTGGCTCAGTCAGATGGCGTGAGCAAAGGTTAAGTTTTATACATGTATACTAAGCAAGGGAATTCTCAGACAGTTGGTCTGAGCAGTTGTAAAAGTCTTATACAGAAGCATAAGCGGTTATAATCATGAAGTGGTTATAATGAAAATCTCTTGCGAGGCAAGGAGACTGGACTACTCTCAGTTAGAGGAGGGACCAATATAAATATTTTGTGTCTTTTGCTATTATTTTATTTACTTATGTTATATCCGTTGCCAAACGAATTAACTCAGAATCTAAACATCAGTTCTGATTCTGAAACTCTGATCACAAGTTAAATAAAAAGAGAACGTGAAACAAAATTCAACTCCCCCTTCTTGTGTACTTTTCACACCTTAAAAAATCTCATGTAATAATGTATGTGTCGAATGTTGGAGAGTTAACCATTGTTGACGGTTATTGATGTATGTCGTATATAAGTAGATTTTGTTTCTATAATGAGAGTTTGGATTTTCATTCTATTGTCCTTATAATTCACATATTCGAGTCATAGAGATCAAGAATTCGTGAGAAATGTATGAACATGCGTCCCACTTTTAATTAAAAGATTTTTTTTATCCAATTATTTTGTTGTTTTCTTCATTTACATTTTTCCTTTTAAGCAATTTTGCATTTACTTCCTTACATTCTTATCTAGTTTCCATATATTCAAAGATAGAACCTTTTAGCACAAACACATTTTTCAAACATCTCACACAAAAGTGTACTTAGGATTTTTTTCGAGTTTAATCTTTTAAGTGAATTAAAACTTGTGGTTTGTTTACTAAAAACACCAATAAAAAGTATGACACCACTTTAGAGTTTCTATACCATCGCTTGGACTATCTTTATTTATAGTTTTTTCTCATTCGAAGATTTTTGTCTTTGAAACCAACAGGTCTTTCACATTTCAATTAGGATTGAGACTCATTTGCAATACGAGGTTTTCTAAAGGGAACATACATTTTAAACATAACATTAACAAATATACTTTTATTGGTTCAAGGAATTTATTGTAATAATAAGTGTTCATGATGAAAACACAATGATGATATTGATTATGAAGTGATTCATTTCTCACCATGAGAGGCTTCCACATATATACATGAGTAGAAGCTCACACGTGAAAAGAAGTTCTTAGTTACAATAAACTCTAAGCTAGGTAGTTACACCAATAACTAACAACTAATACCTAACTTGTAGCTTAAGTAACTAAATTTTAAAATAACTTTAGCAAATAATCTTAATACTCCCCCTCAAGTTGGTAGGTATATCTTGCAAATTCCAACATTTCAATGAGATAATGAATCAATTTTCTAGGTAACGCCTTAGTGAGAGGATCTACCAACTGGTACTTGGATGGTATGTGTATTAAATTGATGAAATCTACAACTACATATTTTGTAATGAAGTAGAAATCTATATCAATATGCTTGGCTATTTCGTGACTCATCGAGTTATTTTCCATTTGGATTGCTGATGTGTTATCACAAAAGACTTTACATGATGGATTATTGATGTCGAATTTCTTTAGGAGTTACTTCATCCACAACAACTCGGATGTGACTAAGGCCAAAGCTCTAAACTCTGCTTCAGCTTATGACCTTGAAATTATTGCCTGCTTTTTAGACTTCCAAGCCACCAAGGATTCTCCAATGAAAATACAAAAACTTATGGTGGATTTTCTTGTTGTGATATAACTTTCCCAATCCGTATCAGAGTAAGCAGAAATATGCAGAAAAAGGTTTGATGAAAACATTATTCCTTGGCCTAATGTGCCTTTTAGGTACTGCAGAATGTAATTGATCAAATTTAGATGTTGTTTTCTTGGTTTGGACATATATTGACTGATCTTGTGAGCATCATATGAAATGTCAAGTCTAGAAATAGTTAGATATAGTAATATGCAAATGATTCTTTTGTACTGAGAGACATCTTCAATTAAGGGCCCTTCTTCATCATTGAAACTTACACCAGGATCCATAGGTAGATAAAATGGTTTAGAATTTATGAAACCAATGTCCATAAGGAGCTGTAATGTGTATTTTCTCTAACATAAGTGAACCCCTTTGCTTGAATGTGCAATTTCCAACCCAATAAAGTATTTGAGGTCTCCTAGTTGCTTCAACTTAAACTAGCTTTGAAGCATATCATGAGTTTCTTGGACTAGTTTAGTATTAGGACTGACTAGGACATTGTCATCTACATAGACAAAAAGGACAACAAGAGATTCACCTGTTCCTTTTGTAAATAATGAATGATAAGCAGATGATTGTGTGAAGCCATATTCCATGACAGTTATGGAAAAAATGTGGTACCATTGCCTTGAAGCTTGCCTTGAATAATAAATGGAACTATTGAGTTTTGCATACCATGTTTTCCCCCTCACGTGGATAACCAAGTGGCAGATCCATGTAAATTTCTTCTACTAAATCCCCATTCAAGAAGGCATTATTTATGTCTAGTTGAGCAAATTTCCATTTCTGAGCAGCAACTAAACTGAGTATGGCTCTGATAGATGTGAGTTTTGCTACTGGTGAGAATGTATCTATAAAGTCAAGGCCAAGTTATTGAGTGTAACCTTCGGCAACCAATCGAGCCTTGTGTTTATCTAATGAACCATCAACATTAAACTTTATTTTATATAGCCATCTACACCCAATAACCTTTTTTCCTTGAGGTAAAGGTTGTATTTTCCAAGTGTTGTTAGCCTTTAGAGCTGTTATTTCTTCACTCATGGCTTTACACTATTCATGAATTTTCGTTGCCTGATGATAGAACTAGGGCTCATATACTAATGAAACATGCATGACAAAGTCTTTGTATGGAGCAAACTTTTTTTTCATAAGATAGTAAATCAGTAAACGGATAAGGGACATGACACACAAAATATTTTAAGTTAGATGGAGCTCTATGAGTCCTAGTAGACTTTCTGAGAGCAGATACATTTGGAGCACGTGTCACATTAGGATTTGTGTTATGTATAGGTTATGTAGGGTTGTGACTATCATGTTGTGCAGCAACATTGTTTTGTGCATAGTCATTATGGTCATGGGGAGGATAATCAAAAACAGGATTTGATAGGACTATTTGATGAAAGGGGTTATCATGGCTATTATTTTCAAATACTGAATGAAAAGGTAAAGTGTTTTCATGGAAGATAATGTCTCTAAAAACATGAAAGGTTTTGGACACTAGGCCATACACCTTGAAACCTTTATAGCCAACAGGATAGGAAAGAAAAACACAAGGAATAACTCTAGGTATAAATTTATTTATGTGTTAAGGAATTGTGGAAATGTAACATAAACATCCAAACACTTTGATCTCAGAGTATGCAGACAGATTGTCATAAATGAGTTCAAAAGGTGACTTATTCTTCAAAACCAATGAAGAGTTATATTTATGATGAAAGTAGTTGTAGCTATGCAATCTCCCCATAATTTGACTACTAGCTTGGCTTGAAACATCAATGACATTGCTACATTTAGCAAGTGTTGATGTTTTTTTCCACAACTAAGTTTTGCTCAGGTCTGTAAGGGAAAAAGTATTGATGAATGGTTACTTGCTCTTGAAGAAACTGAGTCATTTGTAGCTCCTTGACATTGTATGATCTCATAACTTTAATCACTTTACCAAATTAAGTCTTTATAAGTGTAAAGAATTGTTTTATCTTGATGAGAGCTTTGATTTGTTAGCTAGTAAATAAATCCATGTAAAACGACGGAAATCATCAACAATGGTTAGAAAGTATGATTTTCCATCATAAGTAGGTTTTCCATAAGGACCCCATAAATCATAATGAATAAGATCAAAGCTATTGGTAGAGAAATGATGCACAGATTTAAAAGGAAGTCTTTTCAGTTTAGCAAAAAGGCAAATAGGACATTTGTTTGAATCAAAATTAGAGGGTACAACTATTTGAGTTTTAGTGCTAGCAGTTCTTAGCATAGAATCGAACAGATGGCCTAACCTATGGTACCATAGTTTGACATTATTACTAAAAGAGAAAGCATTACAAGAACTAAGTGTATTACAAAATTTATGTTAGTTAACATGATGCTTGGTATTTTTTTGGCTTAAGAATGTAAAATCCTGGAATAAGATCACACTTGCCAATCAACTTGGATAGTTTGGTGTCCTGAATTAAAAAATGATGACTATGAAAAATCAATTTGATTTATGTAAAGATAAGTAACTTAGTTACTTAAATGAGATTGACATGGAATGTGGGAATGTATTAGGCATTATGAAGAATCAAGTTACCATTGATAACAACTTTACCTATGGCCTGCACGGGTATTTGGATGCCATTTGGAAGGGTAACAAATTTTGTTATCAATGGTTTATATGACTCAAAAAAGGAAATGTTGCAAAAAAATATGATATGTGGCACCTGAATCTATAACCAAGTACTAGAGGATTGTGATTTAAGTGAGTCAAGAGTGGAAAAACTCATACATGTGGTTGAGTTGACAGATGGAATATCTTCAGATATCCCAACATTTTACATCTGAGTTTGAAGGTACTAAATGATTTGCTAGAAATTTTGTGAGGTCATTGCTGCCATATCAAGAACTGATTCACTATTTGAGGTGCCATGGTCATGAACATTATTGATTTTTTGATATGGCTTATAAGTTTGAGTCTTTTTGTCCAGGAGAGTAACCATGAAGCTTGAACCATTTTTCTTTGAGGTGGCCAATGATTCTACAATGAGCACGAGTGGGTCTTTCTTTCTTGAAATTCTTAGAACTTGCTTGAACAACACATGCAATTGGAATTTCAGTGTGAGGCATGGTGGTGGTGACTTCCCTTTGTTTCTCATCTTGAGTAACCATTAATAAAACAACATTTATTGAAGGTAAAATATCCATGAGCAAGATTTGACCATGAACCTGATTGAAAGATTCTAAGAGGACCATCAAGAATGTGAGAATATGTTCATTATGTAGGTGATCAACAATCGGTTGCACTCCACCATAGTGACATGTATGAACAACTATGTATTCGCCTAATTCCACCCACAATGACTTGAATTGAGTGTAGTATGCACTTATCGTAACACACCGAATTCAATTAAATTATTTAATTAAATTTAACTACATTTTAATTTAGTATTTGAGTGATTTAATATGCTTTTTATTATTATTTGGTGAATATATGTGGTATGTGGCATTAGTGAGTATGTTGGTGGGAGTTAGGAAAACTGATAGAAATTAATTAGAATTTTTAATTAATTTTAAAATGAGTAGAAATATAGAATAATAAATAAAATAATATAAATAGTTATATTTGGGTGGAAATTAGAGTTTTTAGAAAAATAAGGGAAATTAGAAATGAGAATGGTAAAACTGGAATAACCAAAATAGGGGAATTAGATTTTCATTTAAAAAGAAAAATGTAAGGGTTGAAAGAGTTTACTATACGTAGAAATTGCATCGAGAAAAAAAGGCAAGAGGCAAAGTGAGAAAAAGGAATAATAGGGACTTGGGGAAGGACATCACCATAGCTAGAGCTTGAGTAATTTCTGAAAATTTAGATAGGGGAATTATTCTAATATAACAAAGTTGTAATTGGTGATCTACCAGTTGTGTGTGATTTTCCAGAGGTGTTCCCTGATGATATTAGTGATTTTCCTCCAGAGCGGGAGGTGGAGTTTTCCATAGACTTAGTACCTGGTACTAGTCTTGTGTAGATTGCACCTTATAGAATGTCGACTTCAGAACTGAGTGAGTTAAAAAATCTCAGTTAGATGATATGCTTGAGAAGGTTTGTCCAACCTAGTGTTTCACTGTGGGGAGCGTCGGTGTTATTGGTAGAGAAGAAGAATTGTAGCATGAGTGTGTGTTGATTATCAACAGCTGAATAAGGTTATTATCAAGAATAAGTATCCTCTTCCAAGAATTGATGATCTGATGGATCCATTAGTTGGCTCTTGCATGTTCAATAAGATTGATTTGCAATCAGGTTATTATCATATTTGTGTGAAGCCGAAAGATATTTTGAAGACTGCATTTAGAATTTGATATGGTCATTACGAGTATTGAGTGATATCATTAGGTGTGTCTAATGCACTAGGTGTTTTCTTGGAGTATATGAATAGGATCTTCCATCCTTACTTGGATCAATTTGTGGTTGTATTCATCGAAGATATTTTGGTGTATTCTAAGTCAGATGAAGATTACGCAGAACATCTGAGAGTTGTGCTACAGATCTTGAAAGAGAAGAAGTTGTATGAAGTTGTTAAAGTGTGAGTTCTGGTTGCATTAAGTGAGTTTCCTTGGTCCTGTGATTCTAGTGGTGGTATAGCGGTTGACCTGTCTAAGGTAGACGTAGTGTTGCAGTGGGAGAGTCTGAAGTCAGTTACAGAAATAAAAAAAATTCTAGGTTTGGTTGATTATTACAAAAGGTTTTTAGAAGGCTTTTCAATGTTAGTTTTACCTTTGACTCAGTTGACTGGGAAATGTCAAGCTTATGTGTGGGATGTTCAGTGTGAAAAGAGTTTTCAAAAGCTCAAGAAAAAATTAATGTCGGCTCCAGTTTTAATTTTACAGAGTCCAGGTGAATCGTTTGTGGTTTATTGTGATGCTTCGAAGATGGGTTTAGGTGGTGTGCTTTTTCAAAATGGTCGGGTTGTGGCTTATGCATCGAGGAAAGTGAAGGTTCATGAGAGGAATTATCCTACCCATGATTTGGAGTTGGTAGTTGTGGTTTTTGTGTTGAAAGTTTGGAGACATTATATGTTTGGCTCTAGATTTGAAGTGTTCAACGATCACAAGAGTTTGAAGTATTTGTTCGATCAGAAGGAACTGAATATGGGGCAGAGAAGATAGCTTAAATTCTTGAAGGATTATGATTTTAGTTTGAGTTTCCAGCCTGGTAAAGCCAATGTCATAGGAGTTGTTTTGAGTAGGAAGTCATTCCATGTGTTAGAATTGATGGTTAGAGAATTTGATTTGATTGAGCAAATCAGAGATCTTAGTTTGGTGTGTGAGGTTACTCCTAACAGTGTGAAGTTAGGTATGTTTAAGCTAACTAGCTGTATTCTTAAAGAGATCATAGTATGTCAAAGATTATACTTAGGATTGATTGACCAGTTGGTGTTATCAATCAAATTAAATAGGTAGATTTCATAATTGATGAGAATGGTGTTATGAGGTTCAGAGATAGAGTCTGTATGTCGGATCTGCAAGAGCTTAATAAGAGTATCCTTGAGGAAGGTCATATGAGTGATTTAAGTATTCATCCTGATGCAACTAAAATGTATCAAGATATGAAGAAAATGTTTTAGTGGCCAGGAATGAAAAAAATGTTGTTGAGTTCGTGCATGTGGGCTTAACTTGTCAAAAGTCGAAGATTAAGCATCAGAAGCCGTCTGGATTGATGCAATCGTTGAGTATCCTGAAGTGGAAGTGGGATAACATTTTGATGGGTTTTGTGATGAGTCTTCCTAAGAATTCTAAAGGAAGTGATACAATTTGGGTTGTTGTGGATAGAATGACTAAATCAACTAATTTTGTTCCGATGAAGATCAGTTATTCATTGCAGAAGCTAGTTGAGGCTTATATCGAGATGATTATTAGTCTGCATGGTAATCCTTTAGTATTATTTTGGATAGAGATCTGAGTTTCACTTAGAGATTCTGGGAGATTTTGCAGGAAGCCTTGGGAACTATGTTGCGATTGGGTTCTGCTTATCATCAGCAGACAGACTGTTAGAGATAGTGGACTATCCAATCTTTGGAGGATTTGTTGAGAGTTTATATTTTTGAGAAAGAAGGTAAATGGGATATTTACTTGTCGTTGATCGAGTTTACTTACAACAACAATTACATTATAGCATTCGAATGACACCTTTAGAGGCTTTGTATGGTAGAAGGTGTAAGAAGCCTTTGTGTTGGTATGATTCTGGTGAAAGTGTAGTACTTGGACTAGAGATAGTTCAACAAACTACAGAGAAGATCAAGATGATTCATGAGAAGATGGGAGTTTTTTTAAAGCAAGCAGAAGAGTTACCATGATAAAAGGAGGAAATCACTTGAATTCTAAGAGGGAGATCATATGTTTCTGAGAGTTACTCCGGTAAATGGTGTCGGTCGTGCTTTCAAGTCTAAGAAACTAACTTCATGATTCATTGGTCCTTATAAGATATTGAGGAAAGTATGAGAAACTGCCTACAAAGTTGCTTTACGACCATATTTTTTGAATCTTCACAGTGTGCTTCATGTGTCTCAACTTCGGAAATGTGTTCCAGATCCGTCTCATGTGATTCAAATGGATGATGTGCAAGTGAGAGGTAACTTGACTATATAGGCATCACCATTGCGAATTGGCGATCAATAAGTGAAACACTTGAGAGGTAAACAGATCGCCTTTCTAAAGGTTGTTTGGGGATAACTTGCTAAAGGAAGCATGATGTGGGAGCTGGAGAGCCGGATGAAGGAGTCTTGTCCGGAGCTTTTTCGTTCTCGTAATTTTTTAGGGAGAATTTTGTTTTTTTAAGTGGGGGAGAGTTGTAACACCCCAAATTCAATTAATTATTTAATTGGATTTATCTGTATTTTATTTTAGTATTTGAGTTATTTAATATGCTTTTTTTTATTATTTGGTGAATATATGTGGTATATGGCATTAGTGGGTATGTTGGTGGGAGTTAGGAAAAGTGGTAAAAACTAATTAGAATTTTTAATTAATTTTAAAAAGGGTAGAAATATATAATAATAAATAAAATAATATAAATAATGATATTTGAGTGGAAATTAGAGTTTTTAGAGAACTAAGGGAAATTATTGATGAGAAGGGTAAAAGTGGAATAACCAAAATAGGGTAATTTGCTTTTCATTTAAAAAGAAAAGTGTAAGGGTTGAGAGAGTTTACTGATACGTAAAAGTTGCATTGAGAAAAAGAGGCAGGAGGCAAAGTGAGAAAAAGGAAGAAAAATTGCTTGGGGAAGGAGATCACCATTGCTAGAGCTTGAGTAATTTCTTAAAATTCAGGTAGGGGGAATTACTTTAATATAGAAAAGTTGTGATTGGTGATCTACCAGTTGTGTGGGATTTTCTAGAGGTGTTCCTTGATGATATTAGTGATTTTCCTCCAGAGCGAGAGGTGGAGTTTACCATAGACTTAGTACCTGGTACTAGTCTTGTGTAGATGACACCTTATAGAATGTCGATTTCATAGCTGAGTGAGTTAAAAAAGCAGTTAGAGGATCTTCTTGAGAAGAAGTTTGTCCAACCTAGTGTTTCACCATGGGGAGTGTCGGTGTTATTGGTAAAGAAGAAGAATGGTAACATGGGATTGTGTGTTGATTATCGATAGCTGAATAAGGTTATTATCAAGAATAAGTATCCTCTTCCAAGAATTGATGATCTGTGGATCGATTAGTTGGTTCTTACATGTTCAATAAGATCGATTTGCAATCAGGTTATTATCAGATTCGTGCGAAGCCAGAAGATATTCTTAAGACTGCATTTAGAGTTTGATATGGTCATTACGAGTATTCAGTGATATCATTAGGTGTGCCTAATGCACTAGGTGTTTTCATGGAGTATATGAATGGGATCCTCTATCCTTACTTTGATCAATTTGTAGTTGTATTCATCGAAGATATTTTGGTGTTTTCTAAGTCAGATAAAGATTATACAGAATATATGAGAGTTGTGCTACAGACCTTTCAAGAGAAGAAGTTGTATAAAGTTGTCAAAGTGTGAGTTCTGGTTGTATTAAGTGAGTTTCCTTGGTCCTGTGATTTCTAGTGGTGGTATAACGGTCGACCCATATAAGGTAGACATAGTTCTACAGTGGGAGACTCTGAAGTATGTTATAGAAATCAAAAGTTTTCTAGGTTTGGCTAATTATTACAGAAGGTTGATAGAAGGATTTACAAAGTTAGCTTTACCTTTGACTCAGTTGACTCGGAAAGGTCAAGCTTATGTGTGGGATGTTCAGTGTGAAGAGAGTTTTCAAAAGCTCAAGAAGAAATTAATGTCGGCTCCAGTTTTGATTTTACAGAGTCCAAGTGAATCGTTTGTGGTTTATTATGATGCTTTGAAGATGGGTTTAGGTGGTGTGCTTTTTCAAAATGGTCAGGTTGTGGTTTATGCTTCGAGGCAACTGAAGGTTCATGAGAGGAATTATCCTACCCATGATTTGGAGTTGGTAGTTGTGGTGTTTGTGTTGAAAGTTTAGAGACATTATCTGTTTGGATTTATATTTGAAGTGTTCAACAATCACAAGATTTTGAAGTATTTGTTCGATCAGAAGGAACTGAATATGGGGCAAAGGAGATGGCTTGAATTCCTGAAGGATTATGATTTTAGTTTCAGTTACCATCCTGGTAATGCCAATGTCATAGGAGGTGTTTGGAGTAGGAAGTCCTTCCATGTATCAGCATTGATGGTTAGAGAATTTGATTTGATTAAGCAGATCAGAGATCTTAGTTTGGTGTGTGAGGTGACTCCTAACAGTGTGAAGTTTAGTATGTTGAAGCTGATTAGTTATATTCTTGAAGAGATCAAAGAAGGTCAAATATTATACTTAGGATTAATTGAGTGATTGGTGTTATCAATCAAAATAAATAGGTAGATTTCATAATTGATGAGAGTGGTGTTATGAGGTTCAGAGATAGAGTCTGTGTGTCGGATCTTCCAGAGCTTAATAAGAGTATCCTTGAGGAAGGTCATATGAGTGGTTTGAGTATTCATCCCGATGCTACTAAAATGTATCAAGATATGAAGAAGATGTTTTGGTGGCCAGGAATGAAAAAGGATGTTGTTGAGTTCGTGTATGTATGTTTGACTTGTAAAAAGTTGAAGATTAAGAATTAGAAGTCGTCTGGATTTATGCAACCGTTGAGTATCCTGAAGTGGAAGTGGGATAACATTTTTCTGGGTTTTGTGATGAATCTTCCTAAGAATTATAAAGGAAGTGATATGATTTGGGTTGTTGTGTATAGAATGACTAAATCAACTCATTTTGTTCCGATGAAGATCAGTTATCTGTTGCAGAAGCTAGTTGAGGCTTATAACAAGAAGATTATTATTCTGCATGGTATTCCTTTGAGTATTGTTTCGGATAGTGATCTGAGTTTCACTTAGAGATTCAGTGAGAGTTTGCAGGAAGCCTTGGGAACTATGTTGTGATTGAGTTCTGCTTATCATCTGCAGACAAACTGTTAGAGAGAGCAAGGAGGTAACTAAGATAGTTACTTGTCGTTGATCGAGTTTACTTACATCAATAATTCTACTATAGTATTTGAATGACACCTTTAAAGGCCTTGTATTGTAGAAGGTGTAGGACGCCTTTGTGTTGATATGATTTTGGTGAAAGTGTAGTACTTGGACCAGAGATAGTTCAGCAGACTACCGAGAAGATAAAGATGATTCATGAGAAGATAGGAACTTTGTAGAGCAATCAGAAGAGTTACCATGATAAAATGAGGAAATCACTTGAATTCCAAGAGGGAGATCATGTGTTTCTAAGAGTTACTCAGGTAAATGGTGTTGGTTGTGGTTTCAAGTCTTAGAAACTAACTTCACGACTCATTTGTCCTTATCAGATATTGAGGAGAGTATTAGAAATGGCCTACAAAGTTACTTTACCACCATATCTTTCGAATCTTCACAGTGTGTTTCATGTGTCTCAACTTTGGAAGTATGTTCCAGATCCGTCTCATGTGATTCAAATGGATGATGTGCAAGTGAGAGGTAACTTGACTATAGAGGCATCACCATTGTGAATTGATGATCAAGAAGTGAAACACTTGAGAGGTAAAGAGATCGCCTTGGTAAAGGTTGTTTGGGGAGGACTTGCTGGAGGAAGCAGAACGTGGGAGCTGGAGAGCTGGATGAAGTAGTCTTATCCGGAACTTTTTCGTTCACGTAATTTTTTAGGGCAAATTTTATTTTAAGTGGGAGAGAGTTGTAACACCCAAAATATTAAATTATTTAATTGAATTTAGCTGTATTTTATTTTAGTATTTGAGTTATTTAATATGGTTTTTATTATTATTGGGTGAATATATGTGGTATGTGGCATTAGTGGGTATGTTGGTGAGAGTTAGGAAGAGTGGTAAAAATTAATTAGAATTTTTAATAAATTTTTAAAAGAGTAGAAATATAGAATAATAAATAAAATAATATAAATAGTGACATTTGGGTGGAAATTAGAGTTTTTAGAAAAATAAGGGAAATTAGAGATAGGAATGGTAAAAGTGGAAAAACCAAAATAGGGTAATTCAATTTTCATTTAAAAAGAAAAGTGTAAGGGTTGAGAGAGTTTGCTGATACGTAGAAGTTGCATTGAGAAAAAGAGGCAAGAGACATAGTAAGAAAAAGGAAGAAAATGGCTTGGGGAAGGAGATCACCAAAGCTAGAGCTTGAGTAATTTCTGGGAATTCAGGGAGGGGAATTACTCTAATATAGGTGTCAATTTCATGAATGGTAGAGATGTATCCTCACTCCCCTCTAGGTTTTTCTCTTTTTTCCCATTGTTGAGTTTGTGTGTTTTGGAGAAGGCTTGAATAAAAATTATCTCAAATTGTTGTGATAAACATGAATTAATGTTTGATTCTTATTGTTGAAATTCGTGTACCATCATATGTGAAATTTGAATTATTGGTATTCATATCAATATGTGTTAATATGATGACCGCATTGTTGAATTTGTGAATGATTTGATGAGAAAAATGGTGATATATAAATTGTGTCATACAATTATGTTTTGATGATAAATTAATCATGTAAAATGTTATCCGTGTTAGAAATGATTGGGTAGGTTTTAAAATGGATAGAGGATGAAGAAGATGAGTTAAAAGTGGGATTTCTGGAAAAATTTCAGAAACCAATCTATTGGTTCACCAAACTGAGGAGAAAAAAATATTGGACAACAAGCTCAGACCAATCTATTGATCCATTCACAACAATATATTGGTTTCCCTGAAACAATCGATTGTCCACCATCAGCAATCTATTGGTTCTCTTGTTGTTTTAGCAATAACTTGAGTTTCGTGACTCCGTTTGACGTGCGGTTTGAAGCATTGGAAAGCTAACGCGCAAGATTACCTTATTATATCATTTAAAATTAAATATGTACATGAGAATATGAATATACTATTTTTCTTGTGGTGCTTATGGATGAGTATTACTAAATTGTATAATTGATTGTTATGTTGAGTTGTGAATTGGTGATTATGATTGCATGTTGTGTAGGTGATTATAATCGTTTGTGTTGAGGTGTGTAGTTCAGAAGTGTGGACTACTCTGAATGCTATATTTCATGCTGTTATGGTTAGAAGTGGAACCATAATTATTGTTGTTGCATTATTTGCATGTCATGCATCATATTGTGTCAATGTGTTGAAAGAGGTGAGTCATGGGTTTAAAATTAGGAATCGGAGGTTGTCCGTGGTTCAAAAGTGGAGACTCGGGGTTCAGAAGTGGGGAATCGGTTTGAATGAGGAACCATTATTGAGTGGACAAGATCAGTAACGAACCTCTGATGTCCAAATTTGTACCACATGAATTAAGTCGAGATTGTTGGTCGCATAGCATACATAAACGCATTGTGATTATTTTTTTATTCTAAGTAAAGTGTGTGAATGATTATTGTATTGAATATGCCACCTTTGCTAATATATTTGAGCGTATTCTCACCTCTTTCTTGTTTGTTTTGTGTTGCTTTGTACATTGTTGTAAAGATACTCAGGAGGATTAAGGGTTGCTGTGAGTTGGAAGGTGGCCTCGGAGATTCTCTTTGTTTATTTTATCATCTTATCGCTATTTAGTTAGTTTAATGCTTTGATTCTTAACATCAGGAACAAGGCTTTTTTTAGTTGATCTTTGGATTATGTTAATTTAAATGAGCATTTCAATTTGATGAGATAATTGAAATTTGTGTTAATTATTTTGCGTTTCGCTGCGAGTTTGGAAATTATTTGGAAAGTATGCATGTCATGTTTGAGTAACATCATAAAATGTGAATTTTATTCTTTGATTTATGAGTTGGGGTTTTAGGGTGTTACACTTACAGTCGAGGTACATTGGGTGCAGCTTAGCATATTCTTTTTCAGTTGAAAAACACGAGGGTCGTTCTTTTGTTGAAATCGGTCTTAAAGCTCTTTCCAAATTTTTGCATCATTGACTGCATAGATGACACTTGTAGAGATTTCCTTAGAAACTGGGTTAAGAAGCCATAAGGACATTATATTATTGTTTCGCATCCAAGAAAAAAACTAAGGTGAATTTTCTTTTGGTTTTAGAATCGTGCCATCCACAAAACCAGTCTTGTTCTTGCCATCAAGAGCCACATGACACCATGAATTGAAGTTATCTCCGGTTAATGGCTGAGAAACCAAGACAACTCTGAGATGATTAAATGAATTAAGGTAGTATGGATTATCCTAATTTGACATAAATGCATACAATCGCAAATGATACAGAAGAGCAAGAGGATGGACGGAATCACTATGAGGAGAGGAAGATGAAAAGCGGAAGCAAGAAAATCAGAAAATATTTGTCGATACCATATTGTAGTAATAAGTGTTCATGATGAAAACATAATGATGATATTGATTATGAAGTAATTCAATTCTCACCATGAGAGGCTTCCACATATATATAAGTAGAAGCTCACATGCAAAAAGAAGTTCTCAGTTACAACAAACTCTAAGCTAGGTAGTTACACCAATAACTAACAACTAACATCTAACTAGTAACTTCAGTAACTAACTTTTAACTAACTTTAGAAAATGATCTTAATAGTATTTTATAATATATGGAAATTTACACATTAAATATATTCTCAACATTTTTTAAGGACTCATCCTACCACATCATTATGGTCAAATTGTAGCACAAATCACATAATAAAAAAACATTAGATGAGAAACATTATATTCACTTGTTGGCCAGATACAAATAAATGTTGCCATATGCAAAATTACATGTCCTCAAATGAAAATTAAAATTTTTAATCTCACGAGAATTGATCTTGCAATTAATTTATACTATTAGAGTGAAATTCCAGCTATTAATTACATGACAAAAAATAGTATTTTTAATGTGGTAGTTTTGAGTTTTTGGTAGAAATAAATATAAAAAATATTAATTAAGTAAACAAAATCTAACAAGTTATGATATGCTACTTAGGACAAGTGCCCCTCATATGTTACATATAAAGTTGTCTTTTATCATACACATAACAAATTAGTGAAAAATTATAAAGATGAGCAACTCATTATTGTTATGATGCACTAACATGAATTAAAATATAATGTAAAACATATGAATTTACGTTGCAATAGGTTAACTTAAGTCGTTATTAAATAATTTTTTTATGCTAAAGAGTCATATATAAAGAAACGAAACTCTAGCTACGTTAAGAGAGTTCTGATCATTTCAAGTATTTGCTTTTGCTCAGCTAGCATTGTAGATATACATCGCCCTCACTGGAATTTTATCTATGTGGAATACATAGTCATTATTGAGCGAACAACGTTTGTGTTCTCTTGGGAGTTGCTCTTTCCACCATTAAAGGTTATCCCACACCACCACGAAAATACTAAAATGTCCCCCGTGTCCGGAGATGTATCTCTAGACGCAACTTTTCCACACAAAATTGGGGCAAAATGATGAGAAATCCTTATTCTATTAAATTTGATCTGAAGGTGCATTTATGTATACACAAAAGGTTGATTCAGAGATGTATCTCTGTATCCCCCTTAGTTCATTTGTTTGTGAGCATTCCGGAGATGCATCTTTGGATGTTGAACAGCATCGCGGAATTCAGATGACTCCAAAATATATCTGAACAATGACTTTATCCTCACATACTCTGTACCCCAATACATAGTCTTTATCTTCCAAAAGCTTTAATAGTTGTTGCATCTCAAATCTTGGTCCTTTTACCGTCTTGTTGTCTCAAGCATACACATTTTATATTTGCTTGATATTTGAACATTTAGAGCTCCTTTTCGTTTCAAATTCGCGAGTATGTTTTTCGGAGCCACCGTGTTTAATGTCATGTCTGAAACAAGTTCCCTCTCATCCGACACAAGGCGACATACAATGGGATGACCGACTAGCTTGTTAGTAAAGACATGATTATGCATACCAGAAATCACATTCAATTTCCATATCTCATCAACCATACAATATTCGCTCAATTTAAACTGACACTCACATTTTCTTGATCCAGTGACATCTCGTTTTAACTTCCTAATCTTTGGTTGGTACGTGCCACTTCTTTCGCATACCATTGTTACAAATGTTTGTCTTCTATTCAAATCATTGTTAGACCATCCTATTACAACGTCAACCCCCGTTTTTCGGCCTCCCTGCGGATCCATTGTAGCATATTTTCACAAACAAAAAAACAACTCTTTATTAGTAAATTATGCACGAACATCTACCTCTACACCGGCCGGACGAACACCCGGTTTAACACCACCATTTACTTCATCTGATTGAACATCATCATTAGCTTTGATAAACATATATGGGTGCATCATATCTATTACCATCAATAACAAAAAACAGTGTTACATTTTAAACCATTAGGACAATCTAGAGATGCAAGTCTAAACCTCACCTAACTTCGTCCGAAAATGCATTTCCGGACTCAATGTTCTTTTTTCATCAGAAAACTAAGATTAATGCAAGGAATGAGTGATAAAATAAATGACATTTACCTGAAATTTCAACTTGTTTTACTCCATTTGAAGTGATGAAATATAAGAATGATGTTTTGGTGTTGAAAAGTTGATTGAGAACGAGATAAACCTTTTCAAGGGTTTTGCTATGCTTTCTTCTTTTAGCATGAAGAAGTAAGCTCATGTAAGGTGGTGTTTTATCAACTTTTCCGTTGGTCATTTATGGAGATGTATCTTCGAAAATGTCATTGAGTTGTTATTTATATCATCTGCATGAATAACAAACGCATAAATGAGTTCAGGGGGTATTTCAGAGATGCATCTCCGGATACACTCAAATATGATACAAAGATGCATATTCGTACTATATTTTCAAAAACTGGGGTGAAACTCAGAAAAGAGAAAATAGACGTGATTTTGGATGCTCTGAGGACATTTCGAATTTTGAAGAATGTGGGAGGCACCACCAAAGGTGGAAAGAGCATACCATGTTCTCTTTTATTTTCATCGAGTAAAGTTCTACGCTACAATACACAATCTCTTAGTCTCTGATTCATGACCACTAATAGAAATTAATTGAATGAAAAGAATTTAATTTGGCATTGCGTTTTACTCTATTTGTATTTGCGATTCTAAAAGCTTGGTGTTTATAAGACGTAAGCTAAACTAAAAGAGGAAGATATTAGAGATAATTAAAGGTGTGTTTGTTTCAAATATTAAAATTATATTCCTTTGAATTGTATTCCTAGGATTATTATTCCTAGAAATGTTGTTCCAACTTAAGTGTTTTGTAAAAATTTAGATTCTTAAGTATAATTATGAAATTTGTTTAATTTAAAATTATAAAATATTAAAAATTATAGTAAATGGTAAGTGGTAGTGGGAAGTTCTAATTGATTAAATTTATTCACATGAAAATATTATATTTCCACCATTTAAGTTATGGAATAAAAAAAATCATATGTAAATAAGATTCTTTAGAATAAAAAATACTATAGAATTATTTTATAAAACTTTAATCAACCATGAGAATATTGTATTCTCTTAGTTATATCCCCAGAAATATTTTTCAACATACACCCTAAGATAAAAGTTTTGTATTATTTTCTTTACAAATACTATATATTTACACAAAAATATGAATTTTATTTATATAAAGCAAATATGTTAATGGATGATAAAAATATTAGATATTATGATTGTTGGAGATATGTAGCAGCACTTGAACAAATAAGGTGTTGATGAAGACTGCACTTAAAAATTCAACCCTTTAGGATATTTTGAATACCTTAATGTGAATTGTATAAACACACTAAGCTTATCTTTCGATAATAGGTTACATAATTTTTTTAAAATTAAATTATGCATCTGAAATAATATTGAACAGTATATTTCCTTTCAGGATACTTTGAATACCTTAATGTGAATTGCATAAACACACTAAGCTTATCTTTCGATAATAGGTTACAGAATTTTTTTTAAAAATTAAATTATGCATCTGAAATATTGAAACAATATATTCTTTTTACGTTCAGATTGTATCATAAACGTGCAACTGTCATATTCAAACTCAACACCATTACGTTGTAGCAAACCCACTTTACCACTAGGCCATCTAATCATATTGTAATAATTATACTTGCAATTATAGAAATACAAACATCCATCAATATTTTGGAAATATCTAACAACCCTCACCATTTACAAAATATAACTAAATCTCATTTTTCTGGAAAGATCATGGTTTTAGATAATGGTATTTTATAATTTGAACTTTTACTTAGTAAATTAAGTTTCCACTCATCCCCGGATATATTGATAGACAAGGTTTGAACCAATTATTCATTAGAACAAGCGTGCATAATTCACACATGAAATCTCGATACTATCAAAAGAATTATAGAAATTGACACATTTAATATGACCTTGTGTCACATATCCTTTTTCACGAGAATTTAAGAGTAAAACCCTTTAACTCTATGAAACGACTTCACTTCATTCTCGTATACGTAGACTATATCAGAAATGCACACATAATTATGCGTTCCAACAAATATATGCTATATGTCTATTAAGAGAAAAATCTCATCCTACCACATTTATTCTTATGGTACAAGTACTTTTACTCATCGGGATGTATCTTCTGTCAAGTACTTCAATCACTCTAATAATGTATTTTCATCATTGAACTCAATACTTGACATTAATCAAATGTGAATTGAATTTTCATCATTGGTGATTAATTAGATATGAGCTTATATCACATCCCTACATGATGTCTTCAACATCATATCCTTGTCAATCATTTTATCAAATAATTGCAAGATATTTCCATTTTATTAATTTTGAATATTCAATTACACACATAGATATATCTTTTATTTATTTTTGATAGTTTAACCAACTATCCCACAATCAAGACAATGTAGTCATTGAGTTACTTTGTAACTCATACTAACATTTTAAATCATTCTACATTGTTTTATTAAACCATTTAATAACAAGCAATACGATTTAAAGTTTTATTTTTCTTTCAACAAGCACATAACATAATTTACTTAATACAAGAAAAATTTTAAACAACAATAAACATGATTATCAAATTTCTATATCCGAAACAATCATGATCTAAGATTATCATATTCAATATTTTTCTTATAGAGACAATTCAGTCATGTTAAGTATAAATACATATCAAAATTAAGTCTAAATAATTAGATTAATTTAATTCTCTTAAATAGAATTTTATCATTTATAGGACATACAAAATATATATGCATCCACTTGAAATTTACAACTATCAATCATTATAATTTAAATAAGTTTGAATTTTAAGTCATAACACTCAATGGATTTAATAAAATAAAGAAAACAATATTTTCCATTTTAAAGATAAATCAGATGACATTAGTCCAAAACATATTAAACTCTTTATAATTATATTTATTTATGTCACAACTTTTATTAAAGACAAATTCAATACTTTATGATCAATATTTATGAAAATATTAACAATCAAATTTCATATTCAATTTCTTTGTAAATAAATACAACTCTTATATAAATATACCATGCTATAAATTACACAAACCAAATAAATCCACACTTTATTACATACAACACACTTAATTATAAATATTACAACATCGAATATACATTCTTAAAAGTGAGTAATTTCTAGAAGTTACTTCTATGCAACAAGACGATCATTTCGTGCACTTGAGTTCTTCTCTTCGTTCATCTTTTTCAAGAACCTACATTCACTTTTAAAATGTTTCGGTTTGCCACAATGGAAGCAACTTCCTCTTTTTCTTTTTCTTTGTCCATTTTCATTGTTGTCATGAACTTTTTTATCATCTATGTCCATATTATCATTGAACTTGTTAGATTTTCCATCTTCCACAACGTGTATTTTCTCATGAGTAAATTGGTCTTTAGCATCTTCTTTTTCTTTGAGATACTCTTCTTCTAAACGAAGGTGATTACCCAATTTTTATGTTTCAAGGTCCTTTTTATATCCTTCCACGAAAGTGGGAGTTTGTCTATTATGGAAGGCACAATGATGATTTCGTTGATGTGCATATTATGTTGTTTGTAATTATTAAGAATACGTTCAATTTCATGTAATTGTTCCATAACAAGTCTATTATCTACCATTTGATAGATATTGAATAAGGAATATGAAATACCGTTGAGAATACGACACATACAAATGTAATCATCATTGTCCCATTTTTGCCTCTATCTTGTTTCAGTGATTATTTCTTCTTCCCTTTTTATTGGTCTTGTTGTATTTAGAACATATACTACTTTCAAAGTTGTAAGCAAAAATTTTATCTTTTTCTGCCAACGAATAAATTTGTCTCCATCAAACTTTTCCAATCTTACAAAATTAGAAGTCATTTCTCTGAGTGACACTGTCATTGTTTAAGTAATGATTGAACCTAAAGATTGTTGGATATTGTGGTTGTTGGAGATATGTAGCAGCACTTGAACAAAGAAGGTGTTGATGAAGATTGCACTTGAAAATTCAAAGCATGTGAATTTCACACTAACCTTTAGGTTCAATTCGCTCATACTAATTATTATATATTGGATGCAATAAGGATTAATAGTGTAACACCCCATTTTAATTTATTTAATTGTCGTGTGTTATTTCTTTTGTTTGGCCTTGTTTAGGGTGTGTGTAGTTGAGTGCATAGGTGTAGGGTCCTTAATAGAACGGGGAAAATAGAGATGTTGGAATAATATTAAGTAGTAATGAATAATGTGGGGCATATCCAATAATATTAGTATGTAACATATTATTATTATTATTATTATTATTATTATTATTATTATTATTATTATTATTATGATTATTATTATTACTATTAATATTGTTATTATTAATTAAAATCAAAATTTTAGTAATAATATAGTTAGTGTTAGTAAAATAAGGTAAAAAGGAGAATTAATAAAAGTGGGTCATAATCACATTTCCACCAAGAGAAAGTTGGAGAGGGAGAAGCTAAGCTTGGCATCATCAATTTTCACAAGAATTTAATCGAGAATTCGAGGTAAGGGGGGAGAATGGATTTCAATATGGGTGTTGATAACATGGGAGGGTAGTGAGGGATCTTTCCCCTCATAGGAATTTTATGTATAAATTCTGTTGTTGTGGATTTGTGGTTTTATGATTGAAATTGTGATGAAAAGTGTGTAAATTGATCCATTCTGTCATGATATGTGTAATACATATGTTGTTGCTGCTATGTGATTGATGGTGTTGCAAATTTGGGTGCTAAAATTGATCAGAATTAGACTGGTGTGGAAACAAAAAATTCTGGGTATTCGGTGCCCATACGCATAATGGGCAAGGCGTTACGCGTATGGCAAGGGCGATACGAGGACGATACGAAGGCATTACGCGTATGGAACCCATTTTTACACGGCCTCTGCTGAAACGCGTAATGGTACGCGTAGGGGGCAAGGCATTACGCGTAAGGAAGGAGGTACTACGTGTAATGGAATTAAAATGGAAGTAAAGGGAATCAAGATGGGATTTTTGAGAGAAATCAGCCTCTACCCGTACGCGTAACCCTCTGGGCAATACGCGTATGGCAAGCTGTAGAATTGTGCAATACGCGTATGGGTGTGAGCAATACGCGTATGGGTGTAGGCAGTACGCGTATGACCAGCGAGAGTGCAGAATTTTGCTGTTTCGCGATTTCTTTCCCGATTTCGCGTCCGATGCGGTTCCTTTTTGGTCTAAGAGGTTGGGATAGGTGTCAGAACTTGTTGAATTTAGGAATGGTAGTAAAAATGATTTAAAATAGAATTTGGATAGATTAATTAGATAATTAACTAATTAAGGCCATGTGGGGTATTTTCCTTAATTGTGTGTATTATGATGAATTGATTTGACAGTTGTGGTAATACTAGTGTGTATTACGGTGAGTATGTATCTCACGTGTGATCATGAGGATCGTGAATATGTATAATTGTTATTATACATGTGTTTTGTGTGTAATTTGTGTCATGCATTTCATGATGTGTCTGGTGGAGACAGCTAGGTGGGAATCCATGATGGGTAATGTGGAGTTGTATGGAGATAAATCATTGCTCAGTGGGAGTGTATGTGATTTATCTGGATTCTTTTATGAATCGGGTTCAATTGAATGAACCATGTTGTGTGGTACCACTTGCATTGCATTGTGTCATTGAGTCACATTGCATTATTATGTCTTTGTTGGATTATAATTGAAAGTGACAAGTGTGTCGTGAATGTGTGTGCATATTATGTGTGATTGGTTGATTTCTACTCCTTAGCATGTATTTTACACCGCTAATTATTGAATGTAGTTCTCACCCCTTTGTTGTTTCTTGTGTCTGTGCTTCTTGGGAAGTACAGATAATCCAGGTACTTGAGTAGTGCATGGAGTGCGTATTGACTGATCGAGTCTTAGGAGTCACTCTGATACGTAACACGGGATAATGGGCATTTTATCTTTTGTTGTTCTTTTGTTTATTGTGTTATGTGTCATTACTCACTTTAAAACATGGTGAACCACAAGTTTATGTTGACCATGGTTTTGTTGGCATATAGCCATGATTTTGGATGCAATATGTTATTCCGCTGTTTTAACTTATTTTGAAAAAAAACAAAAAGTGAATGATGTAAATAGAAAAAAAAAATAGGTTATGTTTTTCATGGTGTGACATCCCAATTGTTAAGGGAACTCTGATTATTTTTGTATTATTTGTATATTTTTGTCGACTTGGGAAATTAGGGTGTTACAATTGGTATCAGAGCAGGTCGTGGTAACACCCCACTTTCCCATTTTACAAAATATATAAATATTACGGAAATAATCAGAGTTTACAACCAAAAGTAGGATGCTACATCATTAAAATCAACATTTAAAACTCCTTTTCATTAATGAAATAAAACAGTGGAAAAATAATTATTTATTCAATGCACGGCCACATGCCAACCACATCAAAATCCACATAAAACGTGGTCCACCATAAGTTCAAATAAAGAATGATACGTAACAAAAACAATAAAGAATAACAAATGACGGAACACTCCCAAAATCCCGTGTTACGTATCAGAGCAACTCCTAAGACTCGATCAAGCAACACGCACTCCATGCACACTCAAGCACCTGGATTATCTGTACTCCCGAAGAAGCACGGACACAAAAAACAACAAAGGGGTGAGAACTACATTCAATAAATAACGGTGTATAATACATGCTAAAGGTAGTACTCACATAATCATATATCAGTAACACATCATCACGACATACTTGTCATTTTCATTCAGATTTCACCAAACACACAAGAATGCAATGCGACTCAAAGACATCAACACAATGCATGTGGTACCAACACACCATGGTTCATTCAATCGAACTCAGATAAATCACATACACCTCTACTTGACAATGATTTATCTCCACCACACTCCACATTGGAGTTCGGATGAATCACATACACTCCTCCTGAGCAATGATTCATCACCACCGACACCATGAATGCATGACAGTAAATATGCACACAACACACATGTATGACAACAATCACACATCTTCACGATCCTCCTGATCACACGTGAGACACCTACTCACCATCACACACATCACCACAAGAAATTCCTCACACGACATTCAATTAGCTAGTTATCTAATTAATTCACCAAAATTACTAAATTAATTATTTTCATCACTAATTATACATTTCTCAGGTTCTGGCGGCTATACCCAACATCTCAAACCAAAGGAAACCGCTTCGGACGCGAAAACGGGAAAGTAATCGCAAAAACGGGAAAATTCTGCATCTCGCTGGTCATACGCGTATTGCCCCTGGCCGTACGCGTATTGCCCAGCTCGCTCGCCCATCCTACTGCGTATCATACACGTAATGCCTCTCCTCCCGCCCTGCCATACGCGTATTGCCCTACCTATTACGCGTATGGGCAGAGACGTTACATTCCCTAAAAAATCCATTTTTCAGATCCTGATACGCGTAACCCATCTCATACGCGTATTGCCCAGCTTCCATACGCGTACCATTACGCGTACGGGCAGAGGGCCGTGCCAAGCCCTCCTTTTTGCCCTTCATTACGCGTATTGACCATAGCATTGCGCGTAATGCCTCGCATGTTACACATATGGCCAGATCTATTACGCAAATGGAATTTCCCCACACCAGTCCAGGTTCTGCTATGGGATCCTCACCTTTCCACCCCAATTCAGTCCTAAATTTGTTTCTACATCAGTTTTAGGTCCTATTTTTCATCCTACTTCCTTCACCTATCATTACTAATCAACATTACAGGTTTTAAATTTAATTTCGTTCCCTCAACCTGCACAAAAACCAGTCTGCAACATATACATTCATACAGCAGCAACAACACCATGACTTTACACATAAATAATGATAGAATAATTCGATTCATGCAATGTTCATCATAATTTTCAATCATACACTAACAGATTCACAAAACAAAATTTATACATACAAATTCCTACGAGGGAAATGACCCCTCACTACCCTCTCATGCAATTACCACCTATATTGAACCCATTCTCCCCCCTTACCTCGAATTTGCTCAAAAATCCTGCGAAAATTGATGGAGGATTCTTGCCCTAGCAGCCTTGTTCTTCCTTCCCTAGTTCTTTCCCTTCTTACGTGAAAAATGCAGTTATCTCAAAACCCTCCCTAATTCTCCTTAATTCTAATTAATTCAGAATTTTATTTAATTAATAATAAAATTAATAATAATAATAATAATAATAATAATACTAACCATATTACTATTATTATTTTTATCCCTTTTTATTACTATAATATTATTAACTAAGGTCTTTAATTCCTATTATTCAAATAACGACACTACTCTTCGCCCACCCAATCCTAAATACTCCCACCCACCAATACACAAAAAAATACACATGACGATTTAATTATTTTAAATGGGACGTTACAGTCGGTCCGTCCGACCAGATGTTGTAGTGGAGTCTATCCTTAGAATAGAAGTAGACTTGAGTGTTCTTCTAACCGTGTGGTGATTGTTGAACAGTATGGCAGGGAGCAATGAGGCTACTCTTGCTGCGGCGTTGCAAGCTATGGTGCAGGTAGTGCATAACAACAATCAGATTGCTGGGGAGGCGCAGTTCCGTAACTTAGAGAGGTTTCAGAGCAATAAGCCGCCTACTTTTGAGGGTGGTATTCTTGATCCTGAAGCGGCACAGAAGTGACTGAAGGATATTGAGAAGATCTTCAGGACCATGGGTTGTAATGAAGCTCAGAAAGTGCAGTTTGGAACTCATATGTTGGAAGGCGAAGCTGAAGCCTGGTGGGATAATAGTCGTCAGAGGTTGGAAGCTGCGGGTACTCTTGTTACTTGGGCAGTGTTTCAGGGTGAGTTTAAGGAAAAGTATTTCCCGGAAGATATTCGCAGTGCGAGGGAGATTGAGTTCTTGGAACTGAAACAGGGTAGCATGACGGTTGTTGAGTATGCTGCTTGGTTTGAGGAGTTGGTGTAATATTGTGCTCACTACAATACTAATGAGGCTATGACTTTGAAATGCTTGAAGTTTGAGAACGGGCTGTGTCCTGAGATCAAACAGGGCATTGCTTGCCAGAAGATAAGGAGTTATCCATAACTGGTAAGCAGAAACCGGATTTATGATAATGATAACAGGGCCCGGATTGCTCATTACAAAGCCTTGAATGACAGGAAGGGTAAGCAGAGGTATGGGGGTACGCCTTATAGTGCTCCAGCTGACAAAGGAAAACAGAAAGCCGCTGTGGGAAAGAAACTAAGTGGGGAGAAAAGGCTCCAAATCCTACCAAGTGTTTTAAATGTGGTGGCACGGGTCATCGTGCTAATGATTGTCAGAATGAGGAGAAGAAGTGCTTCAAGTGTGGACGACCAGGTCTTGTTGTGGCAAATTGTAGGATTACTATACCTACCTGTTATAACTGTGGAGAACAGGGTCATATCAGCACTCACTGTCAGAAGCCTAAGAAATCTCAGACAAGTGGAAGGGTTCGCATTGGTAGGAGCCCAGTCTACCAGTGATGAGCGTTCCATCAAAGGTACTTGTTTTATTAATGACATTCCTTTGATTGCTATCATTGACACGGGTGCAACCCACTCGTTCATTTCTGTTGTTTGTGTGAAGAAATTAGGAATTATGCTGTCTACTTTGGATCAGAGGATGACCATTGAAACTCCATCTATTGGTTCTGTGGTTACTTCTTTAGCATGCTTGAATTGTCCGTTGACTATTTTTGGTAGAGAATTTGGAGTGGACTTGATTTGTTTGCCACTCAGTAATCTGGATATCATTTTGGGAATGAACTGGTTAGAATTCAACCGAGTTTAGATTGATTGCTTTAGGAAGAGGCTGTTGTTCCTTACTCCTGAAGAGGAAGCGTTGGCTAACTATTTGTCTACTAAGGAATTGAGAACCTTGTTAGAAGAGGAAGCTAAGATGTTTGCAATGGTTGCCTGGTTATCAGTTGAAAGCAATACATCAGTTAATGAGTTACCGGTGGTAAGTGAATTTCCTGAAGTATTTCCGGATGATATTACCGAATTGTCTCCGACGAGAGAAATTGAATTTACTATTGATCTTGTTCCTGGTACCAGACCTATATCTATGGCACCATACAGGATGTCTGCATCAGAATTGGCAGAGTTGAAATTTCAAATTGGAGAATTGCTTGATAAAAAGTTTATTAGGCCAAGTGTGTCGCTGTGGGGAGCTCCAGTGTTGTTGGTGAAAAAGAAGGATGGTAGTATGCGTCTGTGCATCGATTACCGTCAGTTGAATAAGGTGACCATTAAAAATAAGTATCCACTTCCAAGGATTGATGACTTAATGGATCAGCTTGTGGGGGCTCGTATTTTCAGTAAAATTAATTTGAGGTCGGGTTACCATCAGATTAGAGTGAAAGAAGGTGATATTCAAAAGACTGCGTTTAGAACTCGATATGGACATTACGAATATGCAGTGATGCCTTTCGGAGTGTCTAATGCGCCGGATGTGTTTATGGAATATATGAATCATATCTTTCATTCTTATCTGGATCAGTTTATTGTGGTATTCATTGATGATATATTGGTTTACTCCAAGTCTGAAGAGGATCATACAGAACACTTGAGGATTGCATTGTAGGTGTTGAAGGATAATAAATTATTTGCAAAGTTCTCAAAATGTGAATTTTGGTTGAAGACTGTGAGTTTCTTGGGTCATGTTATTTCTGGTGATGGCATAACAGTGGATCCATCTAAAGTAAGTGCAGTGCTTCAGTGGGAACCTCCGAAGACTGTAACGGAAATTAGAAGCTTCTTAGGTTTGGCAGGTTATTATCGAAGATTTATCAAAGGATTTTCTAATTTGGCGTTACTGTTGACTCAATTAACTAGAAAGAGTCAAGCTTTTGTTTGGGATACGGCGTGTGAAGAAAGTTTCGAAGAATTGAAAAAGAAATTGACTACAACACCATTATTGATTCTACCAAATCCAAATGAACCTTTTGTAGTGTATTGTGATGCGTCTAAGATGAGATTAGGCGGAGTGCTAATGCAAGATGGCAAGGTAGTGGCATATGCTTCACGGCAATTGAGAGTGCATGAGAGGAATTATCCTACTCATGATCTTGAATTAGCTGCGGTGGTTTTTGTATTAAAAATTTGGAGACATTATTTGTATGGATCGAGATTTGAAGTATTCAGTGACCATAAGAGTCTGAAGTATTTGTTTGATCAGAAGGAGTTGGATATGAGGCAGAGAAGATGGTTAGAGTTCTTGAAGGACTATGAGTTTAATTTGAGTTACCATCCGGGGAAAGCTAATGTTGTAGCGGATGCCCTAAGTCGTAAGACAATTCATATGTCGACCTTAATGGTAAAGGAAATGGAATTAATTGAACAGTTCAGAGATTTGAGTATGGTTTGTGAAACTACACCAGAAAGTGTTAGATTGGGTACGCTTAAAGTGAATAATGACTTTTTAGATGAAATTAAGGAAAATCAGAGGCATGATGTGAAGCTAGTGGGCATGATGCCTACAGGAGGAGATGATCCTGAGAATGATTTTAAGGTGGATAAGGGTGGTGTATTGAGATTTTGGGGCAGGATTTGCTGCCGGATAATATGGAATTGAGGAAAGCGATCTTAGAGGAGAGTCACCGGAGTAGCTTGAATATTCATCCGGGAGCCACGAAAATGTATCAAGACTTGAAAAAGTTATTTTGGTGGTCCGGTATGAAGAGAGATGTAGCTCAGTTCGTTTATGCTTGTTTGCATGTCAGAAGTAAAAAATGGAGCATCAGAAACCTTCGGGGTTGATGCAACCGTTGGAGGTTCCAGAATGGAAGTGGGATAATATTACTATGGATTTTGTTACTGGTTTTCCAAATACGGCGAGAGGCTTTGATGCTATTTGGGTAGTGGTGGATCGGCTTACGAAATCCGCACATTTTATACCGATTAATATCAGTTTTTCGTTGTCAAAGCTGGCGGAGATTTATATCAGAATAATTGTGAAGTTGCATGGTGTTCCGTCGAGCATAGTGTCGGATAGAGATCCGAGGTTTACTTCAGAATTCTGGAAGAGTTTGCAAGAAGCTTTGGGTTCTAAATTGCAGTTGAGTTCGACTTATCATCCAGAGACCGATGGTTAGTCGGAGAGGACTATTCAATCGTTAGAAGATTTGTTGAGAACCTGTGTGTTTGAGAAAGGTGGTGCGTGGGATACTCATTTGCCATTGATTGAGTTCACGTATAACAACAGTCACCATTCTAGTATTGGTATGGCACCTTTCGAAGCTTTGTATGGTAGGAGGTGTAGAAAGCCTCTGTGTTGGTATGAAACTGGTGAGAATATTGTGCTTGGGCCTGAAATTGTGCAACAAACTACTGAGACAATTCAGATGATCCGTGAAAAGATGAAAGCGTCTCAGAGTAGACAGAAAAGTTATCATGATAATCGGAAGAAAGATTTGGAATTCAGCGGAGGTGACCATGTATTCCTGAGAGTTAACCCTGTGACAGGTGTTGGACGTGCATTGAAATCGAAGAAGTTGGATCCTAAATTCATTGGACCGTATCATATCTTGCAAAGAGTGGGTACAGTTGCTTACAGGGTGGCGTTGCCGCCGGAGCTTTCGAACTTGCATGACGTATTTCATGTGTCGCAACTTCGGAAGTATGTGTCGGATCCATCTCATGTTATCCAGAGGGATGCGGTACAGATTCGAGATAACCTTACTGTGGAAGCGATGCCGATAAGGATCGAGGACCGCTAGATGAAGAAACTTAGAGGGAAGGAGATTCCTTTAGTGAGAGTAGCTTGGGGAGGAGCTGCAGGAGGAAGTATGACCTGGGAATTGGAAAGCAAGATGCGAGAGTCGTATCCGGAATTGTTTCCATCAGGTGCATTTTCGAGGACAAAAATATTTTAAGTGTGGGAGAGTTGTAACACCCCATTTTAAATTTATTTAATTGTCGTGTGTTATTTCTTTTGTTTGGCCTTGTTTAGGGTGTGTGTAGTTGAGTGCGTAGGTGTAGGGTCCTTAACGGAACGGGGAAAATAGAGATGTTGGAATAATATTAAGTAGTAATGAATAATGTGGGGCATATCCAATAATATTAGTATGTAACATATTATTATTATTATTACTATTAATATTGTTATTATTAATTAAAATCAGAATTTTAGTAATAATATAGTTAGTGTTAGTAAAATAAGGTAAAAAGGAGAATTAAGAAAAGTGGGTCATAATCACATTTCCACCAAGAGAAAGTTGGAGAGGAAGAAGCTAAGCTTGGCATCATCAATTTTCACAAGAATTTAATCGAGAATTCGAGGTAAGGGGGGAGAATGGATTTCAATATGGGTGTTGATAACATGAGAGGGTAGTGAGGGATCTTTCCCCTCATAGGAATTTTATGCATAAATTCTGTTGTTGTGGATTTGTGGTTTTATGATTGAAATTGTGATGAAAAGTGTGTACATTGATCCACTCTGTCATGATATGTGTAATACATTATGTTGTTGCTGCTATGTGATTGTTGGTGTTGCAAATTTGGGTGCTAAAATTGATCAGAATTGGACTGGTGTGGAAACAGAAAATTCTGGGTATTCGCTGCCTATACGCGTAATGGGCAAGACATTACGCGTATGGCAAGGGCGATACGAGGACGATACGAAGGCATTACGCGTATGAAACCCATTTTTACACGGCCCTCTGCTGAAACGCGTAATGGTACGCGTAGGGGGCAAGACATTACGCGTAAGGAAGGAGGTACTATGCGTAATGGAATTAAAATGGAAGTAAAGGGAATCAAGATGGAATTTTTGAGAGAAATCAGCATTTGCCCATACGCGTAACCCTCTGGGCAATACGCGTATGGCAAGCGGTAGAATTGGGCAGTACACGTATGGGTGTGGGCAATACGCGTATGGGTGTAGCCAGTACGCGTATAGAGAAATTGACATCACTTGGTGAAAAGAAGCACGTTTTTAAATTAAATTCTGCATCAGAAATATTGAAACGGTGTATACTTTTACGTTCAAATTATATCATAAACGTGAAATTGCTAGATTCAAACTCAACACCATTACGTTATAACAAACCCACTTTACCACTAGGACATCTAATCATATTGTAATAAGTATACTTGCAATTATAGAAATACAAACATCCAACAATATTTTGGAAATATCTAACAATCCCCCACCATTTACAAAACATAACTAAATCTCATTTTTCTAGAAAGATCATGGTTTAAGATAATTGTATCTTATGATTTGAACCATTACTTAGTAAAAGTTAGTATCTTTTAGGAGCATGCATGTATCCTTTAGGAGCATGCGCCACAAGTAATGACTATTGCGTATAAAAATTGGTATAACAAGACAACACAGTAGCCACTGTTTATGGCGCATGCTTCTAGAAGATGCATGCATGCGCCACATGCACTGACATGTCCTATATGCATGCACCATGTATGTTGACGCCTGTGTACAAAAGTTGTATGCATGCGTTAGTGAGTGGCTACATCTATTGTCAGTGGATTTTTTTTTTTGTTTAAAACATGGTTAGTTTGATTTTTTTTTTTGAAAATATAATTATTTTAGAATTTATTTTGAAATATATGATTATTTAAAAAAAACGATGTATGGTCTTCTCACAATATTTCTCGTTAATTGTAGAAAAATACAATATAAATAAAAACATTTTGTGAAGATTTACTTAATGTAGTTGTTTTTTTTTTTTAAAAACTATTGAAAAGACACACAGGAAAATTAATCTATCGTGATTGCCACACAGGAAAATTAACGTAAAAAATGTTAATTTTGATATAACTCGAAGACATATGAAAGTATTATAGAATAATTTCAAACTTTATATATGTGTTCTATCAAGTATTTTTCAATTCAATTATTGATATTTTTTAAAAAAATTATTTAATAGTATGAAATTATTAAATGAATGTAATTTTTAGTGTAACTCATTAATAGTTGTGCAGGATCATAAAATACAAATTTGAACACACGACATGTAAATTTTAGTCACTAAGGTATTTGACTAAGAAAATAATTATAATTAGTTAAATTGAATAAACAATTAATTTAAATAATAGTGAAATAAAAAATATTGATTAATTATATGATTAACTTAATTATAAATTGATTGAATTAGTTAATTATTTAATTGAATTAACTATAATTAATAGAATTATTGTATAAAAAAATAAAAGATACAATGACATCTAATAAACGACGTAGCCATTAAAATAAGTTGGAAGATATTGAAAATTGATAGTTTTTTATCAGATTGAAAACTAACCATCAAACTGTAGAAAAAGAATGAGTATCCAAATATACGGAAAGTAGATCGTGATATTAGAATTTCGAATACCGAAAAGCGTAGATACTATTATCTGTATAAAAAGGAAAAATTGAAAAGCGTAGGAGTGAGCGAAGACGGAGACGCACGTCGTGTAGAAGTAAAACCGAAGAAATAGGCGTGACAACTAATTGAAAAACAAAACCAAAAACGGCTAATCTCTACTACATTTGGAATTTAAATAAAAATTAAAAATAAAATCAACTGTTATTATCATTGCAACAAAAGAAGAAAAAGCTAACAACAACAGTAACAATATTATGATGATATCTGCGCTGAAAATTGCAGCTCCCTCTCTCCCGCACTTCCATTTCACATGATTCAATTCATTCGTATTCTTCCCATTCTCAGATCTGATTCTCTCTCTTTCTCTCTCATCTATTCAACCTTTCTCTCTCTACTCCCACTGTAATCTCTCTCTCTTTCTCCCTCTCTCTCATCTATTTTCTTCTATGCTTTGTGAAAATGTGAAGTTTCTCTTTGAATTTTAAGTTTGAATTTCTGATTTTGATTTTCACTTTCTGTAACGAAATGCTTTTGATGTTTGCTTGTTTTTTTTTTTTAAATTTGTTATGTATGTTTGTTAATTGATGTTACACTTTCTGTTTTTGGTAATTCTCGTAACTGAATTTCTCACTGCTTTAACAACGAGCTAGAAATGGAATTAGGTTTTTAGTTCTATCTTTTTTCCCCCTTTTTAGTAACTTGCTTTGCTTATAAACTACATAATTCATATAAATCACACTCATGCATGTTGATTCTAAATTCCTAAGCTTCTTTGGGATTTTTTGTATATTTAGGTACATAATAATGTTGTTGTTGTTGTTGGTGAGGATTTTAGGTTTTGTAGTAATTCGTAGTATAGTATTTCTGAGAGGCTTAGGATTTTAGGTTTGAATAAAATTGGACATGTGTACTTGAATATGAATAAAATTGGACATGTGTACTTGAATGTGAATAAAATGGTACTGTAAAGTGAGGAGTTATGTTGGTGTTGGGGATTGATTACGCTTAACACATGAAATTGTTTTCTGGTAAACTTGATTTGCAGAGACGGCTGATTAGTTCATGGCAAAGTCGAGGCAAAAATCGTCAAACCAGGATTCTTCACTGTCGCCTACTGCTGCAAGATCAAGGGAATGGGATGGTCCATCTAGATGGGCAGACTACCTTGGAACAGATGGAGCTTCTCCACTGTCTTCTACCAGTTCCAGGAATTTCGGTCATGACGGGCAGTCTCAGGGATCTACGCCGTCTCAACCCCCCAAGGGTCTTAACATGCAGTGGGTTGTGCAGCTTACTGATGTTGCTGAAGGTCTTATGGCTAAGATGTATAGGTTAAATCAACTTTTGGATTATCCGGACCCCATCAATCACGTATTTTCTGATGCATTTTGGAAAGCTGGGGTGTTCCCCAACCATCCTAGAATCTGTGTTTTGCTCTCCAAGAAATTTCCGGAACACTTCAGCAAGTTGCAACTAGAACGTGTAAGAAGTCGTGTCTGATTCTGATGTGCTTTACATTTTGAATGTTAATTAAGGCTTCTGTGGTTTTGATTATTTGGGAAGAATATGGATGCAGATAGATAAGATGGCTTGGGACTCGATGCAAGATCATGCAGAACTTCATTTACAGAGCTTGGAACCATGGGTGCAGGTGCTATTTTTAAACTTTTATTTACTGATTTTCCATATGTTCTCCATCATTTATAAACCTAGCAGTTAATTGAAGTTTTTTAGTATTCTCATTGGAGCTTTTTCGTTTATGTAACTTTTTTAACTTGTCCAGCTTGATTAATTTGAGTTATCAACACTACCCAAATTCTATGTGTAATTGTCTTACTCAATTTACTGCACGGGTAGTTAGAAATCTGAAAATTTGAAATTCAATTCCAGTTTTGTTTCTTTTTTCATAGGAGGAAAGGTTGAACTCAAGTCTGTAAATCTGAAAATCTGAAAGCTCGGACTCAAGTCTAAAACACTAAAACATGTAGTTTAGAATTAAAACTGATACAGCACTAGGAGACACAGAAACCTAGAATAGAGACCCTAGGGAATTTTTTACTCAACTGAACCATTACTCATTAATAAATGCCTTTGAATATTCTAACCTTGGATACAGATAAAATCCCATCACCTTTTATCCTAATAGTTCTCCACTTCTGATAGTTGCTTTATATTTAATTAGATAAAAAAGACAAAAAAAGTACTGCCAAGTGCCACAGAATACCTACTTCTAACTGTTCAGGTTTCTTGGACCGCAAAAAAAGGATTTTTAACTCCGTGCTTTTGTACCAAAATAATTTACATAGCCAACCATGAAGAAACATTAAACCGCAAAAAAGGATTTTTAACACTCTGCTTTATGTACCAAAACAATTTACATAGCCAACCATGAAGAAACACTAAACTGCAACAGTTGACTTATGAAAGTTATGTTTCATTGCTTTCAATCTGATGTTTAATTTGATTATTATTTGGTTTCTATTTTCTCTCGTTTGCCATTTATTTGATGCACATGTCATGTCATCAATTAAATCTAACTTTCATAAAAATGGGCTTTGTATACTTCTTCTTAATCTGCTTTGGTTGACCTTAACGAGATAGATTATAGGTTCGATTGTTGTTGTAGTTTATGATTTTGATCATTGGATGATCTCTATTTATATATTATGTCACCTAAAACTGCCAATTTATGCATATGTTTTAGATTTTCAATTCAGCTGCATGTTGCCGAAACTCACATGATAATGATTCTTTGGTGTAACAGCTACTTCTTGACTTGATGGTGTTTCGCGAACAAGCCCTACGACTTATTTTGGATCTAAGTAGTACAGTAATTACCTTGTTGGTGAGTATCAATATTATTGCTCTCCTATGATTTGAGATGCTTTGATGTTACAAGGATCTTGAAAACTGGTTTGTACATATACATACCCCTATATGATCCGATAATAAAACAGAGAAATGGGAATTACGCCAAATTTTCTTGATAATTGATTCAATGAATGTATCTGAACTACAAACGTGTCATCTCTATTATTATTAAAAACGTTTAGATTTTTTTCCGGTGAAGTATGTGTTAACCTGGTCTTGGTTTTTTCCCTCCCTAATACTCCATTATTTTATTTTATTTTTAATTGTCCTTTATTTCCTTTCTAAAAAAGACTGACCCATGTACACACCGATTACTATGCTATATTGAATCAAATATTGAATCAGAAATGGGGCATAATGAATTCTCTACCCATTTTTAACCCGTTCGTCTGGAGTTCTTTACTTTAGTGAAATAGCTCTAATGGATGTCCTCACATTTAAAAACTACTAAATAATTACTTTATCTTTTCTGCATATCTCAAATAACTAGGCAGTGTTTTGCAGCCCCATCAGAATTCTCTTATATTGCATGCATTTATGGATCTCTTCTGCTCATTTGTACGGGTTAACCTTTTCTCCGAGAAGGCAAGCTATCTTCCTCTTTTATTTTCTTAAAATTGTTCATTTTTTATGAAGAATAAAATTCTTGTTGAAATAATATTTTTGTCAAATATAAATTGGCAGTAATTTTGAAACCAATATTTTCATAGCAGATGCCAAGAAAGATGTTGCTTCAGACCTATAACTTTCTGCATGCAATGTCAAGAAATGAACGGGATTGTGATTTTTATCATCGGTAAGATGTTCTGATTCTGGTAACTTCTCTTAAATTGCTCCATTTTCTGCTAAACAATACTAATTCATAAGTAGACTTCTATACGCTCACAGGCTTAATATGCTGTATAATATGGTTTTCTAAAGAAAAAAGAATTCCTCTTTATTTCATCCAAAAAAATATTATTAACATCTGCGCATCAAAATGTCTCGAGCAATGCTGAGGGGCATTTTGCTTGTGCAGCTATGCATACATGGACTTGTTCCTGGAGATGGATGGGTGAGAGACAGATGGAGATTCCAATTTACTCTTAGTGATTGTTTTGGTAGGAAGAGAAGAGAGGAAAGGGAAAGGGTTATGATAAAATCTTTCCTTGCTTGTAAGCATAGGGAAAGAGTTTGGGGAATATTTATTAACTCCCAAACACAAGAAGGTAGGAGTTTATCATCTCTTCCTTCCCTTTCCCCTCAATCCCGTCCCTTCCTTTTCCCTCCCAACTCCTTCCCTTCCCTTTCCCTCCCAACTTCCATG
Source organism: Lathyrus tuberosus (assembly GCA_022829125.1). Lineage (NCBI taxonomy): Eukaryota > Viridiplantae > Streptophyta > Magnoliopsida > Fabales > Fabaceae > Lathyrus > Lathyrus tuberosus. Next base: position 4,307,601 of record JALAZF010000179.1, read on the forward strand.
CTGGTCTTACTGTGCAATGTTGCAAAGCTCTACCAAAACATGAATGACAAGGCATATAAGAACAAGTTGATATGGAGAGAAACAGGGTTTTGGTAAGCTAAAATAAACATGTACAGCCTACACTAAATAAGAGTAGACAAAATGTACTTTAACCTTCCATAGAATGTCATTGATGGAGAGCCGGCTCAAATGTCATTCTTGAATAGATGTTCAACTGCAGCAATATGTTTGGTGAAGTACTTACTGTGGAGAAACTAAATAGATAAAATTTCTCTACAAAAACATGATTGAGAGATAAGGCTGAAGTAGGAATGAGAGAATCAGGGTGAGAGAGTCAGAGTTCTAGTTTTGGATATCTATTAATTGTGGTATGAAAATATAGTATATGACAATTTAGTACAAAATCTTTTGTGCAATTTATATTAGCTTAATCAAATACTCTCTCAGTTCCAAATTATAAGTCACTTTGCCAAAAATATTTGTTCCAAATTATAAGTCACTTTACAATTCCAATGCAATATTAATGACTTTTTTACCAAGATACCCTCTATCATTTATTACTATATCTTCTTCCAATTCTTTAAATTTCCCTTTCATCTATAATAAATGAAGGGCAATATTGTAAAGTCATACATAATTTGTCTTTCCCATACAACAATCATTGTGTTTCTTAATTTGAGCAAAAGGTACAAAACGTCTTATAATTTGGGACAGAGGGAGTATTATTATTATTATTATGAAGCCCAACCCACTATACAACTCCTGTCTTTAATCATATCATTATACAATAAAGTTTACATACTATTACTAGTCAAGTAAACAATTTTCGTGAACAAAGTTATTGCAAAATGGAGGGATGAGATTGTTGAGCAGTTGAAGTTTGAAGGTTAAAATTGAAAAATTAATTGCCTTAGGGATGAAAATGATAAAGATGATAAAAAATAGATTTTATGCTAGTGTTAATGAGATTCTTTTATGATAATTTACCCGTCGCTTTTTTTGGTTGAAACCAAATATTCATCATTTCAATCCTTTTATGTTTCTTTCTCTACTTTACAGCTTGGTACAATTCATCGACTCTTATGATCCACCACTAAAAGGCTTACAGGAAGACCTAAATTTTGTGAGCCCTCGTATTGGAGAGGTTAGTCACATTCTTGATGCGTCAGTATGGTATAAATAATTGCAAAGTTCATATGATAAAGACATTGAGTAGATTTTTTACTGTTATAGCTAGCTATTTTTCTTCCTAATAATGAATGAGCAGATATAACTTGTTTGCCATGATCAAATTTAACTTATTTTTACTCAGTCTACTTTTTCTGAGTCACATTTGTTGGTGTTAAATCTTGTGTAAGCTTGTAAAAAGGAAAACTTTTTATGGAGATGACCGAGTTTGTGGTACTTTGATGTCTTTGCTCAGGAAAATACTAAATATCGAATAATCAAGCTATATCACTTATTTACTTTGGGAAAGAACTATGTGTTTGTTTTATTTGTCATGGATGGTGTGATTGGTTGGAGTACGACCATCTATGTAGAAACCCTTCATTACGTATATCTTATCTCTGCTTTTTATGTTAAATGTGTTATCCTTTTATGTAAATGTCATTTATTAACTATCCCAAAAGTTTAAGCTGTTGGGTGAAGATGCATGAATTGTTTTCATATTATCTTTAACATAACCCTTTGCACAAGATCCCTCAGGCTTAAAAAATGAATATTGCTCGGGCCCCGTCTATCTTTTGCTGAAATTCAACTTTTTTTTAGAAGAATGGGCCAGCAAGAATTCATTTTTAGACCACTTGGTCATAAAGCATCAGGTACCACTTTACAGACCAACCATGAACCATCCAAAGAGCTTAATCTATCTGATGAAGATACATGAATGGTTTTTATATGATATCTTGTGTAATGAATGGATTTCTTAGTTAATGTTGTTTCTGGGTGAATGACTGTATTTGGCAAATTAATATCCTGTCATTAAAGTTTTGATATTTTTTTCAGGTATTGGAGGCTGTAGGCCCTATTATATTTCTATCAACAGACACAAAGAAACTTAGAAATGAAGGATTTTTAAGCCCATATCATCCACGGTATCCAGACATACTCACAAATTCTGCTCATCCGCTGGTAACGTTAATTTTTGTTTTAGACATATGGATATTAACATCAAGAATAAATAACTGTACTACGAAAAAATACTGAGCTGTTTTTTTCACTCACCGCTGCAGAGAGCACAAGATCTTGCAAATGTAACCGCATATCGAGAATGGGTGTTATTTGGGTATCTTGTCTGCCCTGATGAGCTGCGTCGTGTCACTAGTATTGATATTGCTTTGGTATATGATCCATGCTCATATAACTTAAATCATCTATCCATATAAGAAATTTATATATTTTTTTCTTTCCTTGTATGCAACTTATTCGATATGTTTGTTTGCTGAGGCAAAAACAGCTGCAGAGCCATTATTGATGCAAGATAGCCTTAGTACAATGTTTGGTAGCATTTTCTCTGAAAAGTATAAACCGTAAATATGCCCTAGCATAAATACTAGTATTAGTGGCTGATAGAGATATGAGAAAGGGAGAGTATTAGTGGCTGATAAAGATACGGGAAAAGAGGGGTTTATATGCGTTTCTATTTTTTATGCAGCTATGCTCTCATTATGCATGTACTGATGATTTGAAGTGTAAATACATCAAACTAGATCACTGTTCTTAATACAATGTTTGTTAGCATTTTCTCTGAAAAGTTATTAACCGTAAATAAGCCCAAGCATAAATACTAGTATTAGTGGTTCATAGAGATATGGGAAAGGGAGAGTATTAGTGGCTGATAGAGATATGGGAAAGAGAGGGGTTCATATGTGTTTCTATTTCTTATGCAGCAATGCTCTCATTATGCATGTACTGATGATTTGAAGTGTAAATACATCAAACTAGATCACTGTTCTTAATACAATGTTTGTTAGCATTTTCTCTTATAAGTATAAACCGTAAATATGCTCAAGCATAATAAATACTAGTATTAGTGGCTGATAGAGATATGGGAAAGGGAGAGTATTAGTGACTGATAGAGATATGGGAAAGAGAGGGTTTCATACACGTTTCTATTTCTTATCCAGATATGCTCTCATTATGCATGTACTGATGATTTGAAGTGTAAATACATCAAACTAGATCACTGTTCTTTCATGTCTTGAGGTGCACGTCAATATAATATGGGCAAGACAGAAAATGAAAATGAATGAACCATAAAAGAAAATGACAGAATATGGAGTTGGAGATCTGCAAGAGATAAGATATCTTTTTGAGGAAGAAGCATGCTTTGAGCTCCAAGTAAAAAATCATTAACAGGTTAATCTAATTCTTCAAAAGAGTTAAGTTGAGCTTAATGTTGCTGAGAGGAGATTGATTTGCGAGAGTGCTATAAAATAGCTCATCTTTATTCAGGAATATAAATGTAATATTTTGTGGTGTTAAGACAAGTACTCGGGTAAGCTGTTCTGAGGTTTGGAGGTTGATGTATAATATACTATCAGTTGTGAAATAAAGTAAATAGTAGTATAATTTTTTTTTTCTTGTTCTTGTGGCATGCTATACTTCTATCAAGAGGTTTAACTAGAGCACGAGAATTTGCGAATGTTATTTTTTTTGAGATAAAAAGGATACTCTTTCCCACCAGTCATCCAAATATTGTGATGGTTAAGAAATGATTTTATGTAGAAATTGTGGATTATTAATAATTCCAAGCTTCAAACTTCCTGATAATATTGTGGATTATCATTATAGTTATGGAATGTGGATTATTAATTATGTTAAGTTTACTCATGGAATTTCAGGTTGTATTGAAGGAGAATTTAGTCCTCACATTATTCAGAGATGAGGTAAATTTGCCTGTCTATTTTTGAGCAGTGTCTTTTATCTGCAGTATTTGACAAATTTCTAATCATCAACATACAGTACATACTTTTGCATGAGGAGTATCAGCTGTATGTTCTACCTCGAATATTAGAATCTAAGAAGATGGCAAAATCTGGACGCACAAAGCAAAAAGAGGCAGATATGGAATATAATGTAGCAAAGCAGGTTGAGAAAATGATAAGGTATATTGAGAATTTCTATTTAAGTATAAATATATTTTTATGTATTACTGAGACAAGTGAGGCCAAGATAGGCAAATCTAAGAACTTGTCCATGGTTATTCAGTTTGGTATTTTCAGTGGTTGTGACTGAAATCTAAGTTATCTGCCAATGATTCTGAAAGCAGTTATGCACTCTACACTAAGAAACAAAAACAAATTAAAAACTTTGTAAACTGAATTGTTTTATGCCAAGAAAGGCTGTATCAGTATTGCTGAGATCCCTCATTGACTAGAGATATAGATAAATTAGTCCTTATAATACTTGGATAATCCTTACCTCTTGAGTTGGTTTTTAGGGTTGAGTTAGATCTAGTCCACAAATTGTAAGACAGACCTTTGGTCTTATACATTTTATTTTTTGTAAAATGTGTATGATATATTATATTATGTTATATATTATTACAATTGACAGTGGTAATCTCAGAAGTGATTGAATTTTTCAGTGAAGTGCATGAACAAGCATTATTATCTTGTGATGCCATACACCGGGAAAGGAGAATTTTGCTGAAACAAGAAATAGGGAGAATGGTGTTGTTTTTTACTGATCAGCCCAGTCTATTGGCCCCCAACATTCAGGTGCCTTTCTTTTGGCATTTCTGAACCATAAAAACATGCTGTATCTGACGATTGTTGCTGAAAATTTTCTTATGCTTTCACTTATAAATTTTATAGGTTCACTTGTACACAAGTACATATTATTAAGTGTCTTCTGCGGTTTTGTTTTATTAAGTAAGAAACTGGAAATCTCTTGCAAAATTACTTAAAGGAAGTCTTGTTTTTGTTTTATAGTTTAACAACATTTGATCAAGCAATTATCTAATATTGTTCGAAGGGTGGTTTAGGATTAGGAGTAACTGTTTATTAACTTAAACAACCAAGTGGTTTATTGTTCCTAAACAGATATTTTATAAATATTTAATTTTGCAATTTTGGAATTTTTTTATTTAAATTTTATTGCTCTAATGCATGCATGGTTTCAGTTTCCAATTTAAACTTTTGTTTGTAGTCTGATGTCACATAATTTGCAGGTACCCCCTACGAACCGCAAATTGGTTCGCGCGTACCGATTCGCGGTACTTTTGCGAATTGGTTCGCACGAATTCGTGTGGAATTCATGTAAAATGAAGTTCCCAATTTCAAGTTTAAATGAGACAATAATTGTCAAATAAACTAGAAATTAAAAAAAAAAAGTTTTTAATTATAATAATGTCTGTATCACTTTGATAAAAGTGAATATTAATGACCACTACTAATTAAAACTAAAATTGTGGTGAGCTGATATAAGAGTGGTGAGTATACACTAGCTATTTATAACTGATTTTTCAAAGCAATGTTAATAAAGTAGTCGATGGGGGACTATGAAGTCTATCTCCCAAACAATTTTCATTATAAGTAAACAGTTTTTTTAGTAATAACGTACCGATTATTATATTTGAATGTATCACGAACCCAAATACCGTATCGATTATGTATACCCCTCACGTACCTAATTCTTAGAGAGTTGCGAACCGCGTACCCGAATTTGTAACACGTACCAAAACGAATTGCGAATCGTGTGACTATGGTCTGATGGTGAAGACAGGTCTCCTTCTTTTTGTACCTTATAGCTGTTACTGTTTTTGGGATTTTATGATGGTCCTAAGGCAAATTTCAGTTAAAATTGGCATTCTTATATCTTGTAAATACTGTTATGACGCCCTTCATATTCTTGTCATGAAGAGCACACATTTAATTCTTATATTTTGTTAGGGTGTGGTTTGTCAAGTCCAATATTTACTTGTGGTAAGAAGCTTAAATAAACAAATTGTGTGCCCAAATAAAATTGACTTTCATCTACTCACATACCCAATATATGTTTAATATCATGTGACAAAAAATACTCCTTTAATCTTAACCAAGTTGTTTGAGAGCTAAACAAGTCTGATATTATGCTCATGCTCGTATTTAATAAATGAACCAAACTGAACAAAAAATTGTGATCCCAAATGGCTTGTTAGAGAGGTTGTTTATTGAATGATTGATCCCAAATTATGAACCAAATAGTTAAAGGTAATGTTAGCGTTGTTAGTCAATGATATTATTTCCTTTAATGTGATGTTTAGAATCAGCCTAATAATAATTGTATATATTATAATTCCTATTTAAGCTGTATAAATTAGGAATTAGGTGTTATTAGTTATTAATAGCTGTAATGATGATTGTATTATATATACAAGTGAATACAATGAAAGGAGGGCAAGAAGCCAGAATTTATTGACATGGTATCACGAGTCTTTTGTTGGTAACAATCTTGGTCTTTCGTGTTCTTGGTTCCCGGTCTGTTTCAGCCCTTGTTTGGGTTTGTTTTTTTTGCCTTGTCCGCTTTTCGTTCGCCCTTGTTTTGCCATCTCGGTCTTTTGTTTCCCTCTCGTTCTTGCTATTAGCGGGTTCTCTGTTTTTTTGTGGTTTGTTGTGCTATTCATCATGTTGACAGAAAAAGAAAAGGAGATTTTCTGTGTTCGTTTTACCGGCAAAAATTATGCAGCGTGGGAGTTCCAACTCAAGATGTTTGTGAAAGGTAAAGGCTTGTGGGGCCATATAGATGGCACCTCTTCTGCACCCAGTGGGCAGCATGGCAAACAAAGGACGCTCAGATCATAACTTGGATTCTAGCTTCGATTGACCCTCAAATGATTAACAATCTGCGTTCCTTTTCTACTGCTAAGGAAATGTGGGACTATCTGAAACGCGTTTACAATCAAGACAATGCCGCTAAAAGGTTTCAGTTGGAGCTCGACATTGCAAATTACCGTCAAGGAAATCTTTCGATTCAAGACTATTATTCTGGATTTCTTAATCTGTGGGTTGAACATTCGGCTATTTTACATGCCGATGTTTCTGCTGACTCGCTCGCTGCTGTTCAAAAAATTTACGAGGTTAGCAAGCGAGATCAATTTCTTATGAAACTTCAACCTGAATTTGAAGCAGTGCGTGCATCTTTGCTGAATCGAAGTCCACTTCCTACGTTAGACGTGTGTCTTGGCGAACTTCTTCGCGAGGAGCAGCGTCTATTGACTCAAGGGGCCATGTCACATGACAACGCCACTGCTGATGCTGTTTCTGTTGCCTATTCTGCCCAGATTAAAGGGAAAGGCCGTCATATGGGACAAGTCCAATGTTTTTCCTGCAAACAGTTTGGTCATATCGCGCGTAATTGCAATAAGAAATTTTGTAACTATTGCAAACAACAAGGTCACATCATCAAAGAATGCCCGACTAGACCCGAGAAGAAATCGGTGCAAGCATTTCATGTTGCTACTCCTTCCGTGGCTCAATCTTCCGCTCCTCCAGCTTCAGCGTCTACTGTTTTGACTGCACAAGATGTCCAACAAATGGGTTATGCTCCTACTCAGAAAGGTTTCCTTTGTTATGACGCAGCTTCCCAGCGCTTCCGCATCTCTAGGAATGTGGTTTTCTTTGAATATCAATATTTTTTTCCTTCTATTTCCTCGGACTCTCCTGGTTTTGTTTCACTCCCTAATTTTTTGGAGGTAACTCGCCCTATAGAACGTTTTAAGCCAGGGCATGTCTTTGTTAGACGAAAGCTTCTTACGGCTCCTCTCGACACTGAACCGTCGCCTGATCCTCCACCAATGGAACCACGAAGATCCAGCCGTATATCTCGTCCACCGAAAAGGTATGGAGATGAATCTATGTCTCTTACTGTCACTTTATCTGGTATATCTGTTCCTACATGCTATTCACAGGCGGCTAAAGACTCACGGTGGGTAAAGGCAATGCAAGAAGAGTTGCAAGCACTTCAAGAGAATTATACTTGGGATATTGTTCCTTGTCCACCTACTACTAAACCCATTGGTTGCAAATGGGTATATTCTGTGAAACTCAATTCAGATGGCTCCGTTGATCGTTTCAAAGCTCGACTTGTTGCCTTAGGCAACAAACAAGAATATGGAGTGGATTACGACGAGACCTTTGCACCTGTAGCTAAAATGACTACAGTTAGAACTATCCTTTCTATTGCAGCTTCTAAACGATGGCCCCTTCATCAAATGGATGTGAAGAATGCCTTCCTTCACGGTGACTTGGCCGAAGATATCTATATGACTCCTCCTCCAGGCCTGTTTTCCTCTTCTGCTGGTGTATGCAAACTAAATCGTTCCTTATATGGCTTGCGACAAGCTCCTCGGGCATGGTTTGAGAAATTTCGATCAACTCTTATTGGATTCTCTTTTACCCAGAGTCATTATGATACTTCTTTATTTATTCATCACTCGGATGCTGGCATTGTTCTTCTTCTTATTTATGTTGACGACATGATCATTACAGGATCTGATCAATCATCTATTCATAAACTTAAAGAGCAACTCCAAGCTGCCTTTCATATGAAAGATCTAGGTTATCTTCATTACTTCTTGGGCTTGGAGGTTCACTCTAACTCCAAGGGGATTTTTGTCAATCAACACAAATATACTGAAGATTTAATAGTTATGGCTGACCTTCACTCTGCTGCCCCAGTGGATACTCCTCTTGAAGTAAACGTTAAATACCATCGTGACGAAGGTGATATCTTGCCTGATCCTTTGAAGTATCGCCAATTGGTGGGTAGTCTTAACTATTTGACTATTACACGTCCAGATATTTCTTTTGCTGTACAACAAGTTAGTCAATTCATGCACACTCCTCGCCACCTTCACTTGACTGCTGTTCGTCGTATCATCCGTTACTTGAAAGGCACCTCTAATCGAGGCTTATTTTTTCCTTCCAATTCGTCTCTTAATTTATTGGCCTATAGTGATGCGGATTGGGCGGGTTGTCCAGACACTAGGAGGTCTGTTTCTGGTTGGTGTATGTTTCTTGGTTCTGCTTTGATTTCTTGGAAGAGTAAAAAGCAAGCTCGAGTCTCCAAGTCATCCACTGAGTCGGAATATCGAGCCATGTCTACAGCTTGCTCTGAGATTATTTGGCTTCGCGGTTTGTTGGCCGAACTTGGCATTCCTCAGGGAACTCCGACACCTCTCTATGCTGACAACACTAGTGCCATTCAGCTTACTGCTAATCCGGTTTTTCATGAGCGCAGTAAGCATATTGAGGTAGACTGCCACTCCATTCGCGAGGCTCTCGATGATCATGTTATATCTCTTCCTCATGTCAGCTCACAACTTCAACTTGCAGATATATTTACGAAAGCTGTTCCTCGTCCCCGCCACCAATTTCTACTGTGCAAATTGATGCTTCTTGATCAGCCGCATCAATTTGAGGGGGGATGTTAGTCAATGATATTATTTCCTTTAATGTGATGTTTAGAATCAGCCTAATAATAATTGTATATATTATAATTCCTATTTAAGCTGTATAAATTAGGAATTAGGTGTTATTAGTTATTAATAGCTGTAATGATGATTGTATTATATATACAAGTGAATACAATGAAAGGAGGGCAAGAAGCCAGAATTTATTGACAAGCGTGCTATATGCTTCATATATATTCTTAAACTTGTCTTCAGTTGGCTCGAAATCAAATTATGGGTCGGTTTAAATTGACTTATTCGAGCTTATCTACTGACATAAGTTTTGTGACACTGTTTAGGAGACCTTATCAAAACAACTTATAACATTTTTTATAAACTTTTTTTAGCTTATTTTTATAAGTTCTTCAAAATAGCTTATGAGAATAATTATAGCACATATAACAACCGTTTAAATTTATTTTATCTTTTACTATAAAAATAGCTTATACAAGCTTATTCATAAGGGTTGTTTTGACAAACACTTGTGCTAGAAGCTACAAATAAGGTGTTTATGTCTCTCTTTCATGGGTGGTTGACCTATACTTCTGTAGCTTTGGTGTTGGCTGTGTATTTTTGTTTTAATCTATATTTTCATGCATCTTTAAGTTTTCAACAACTTGTTTATGAGAGGATGTATCTTTCCAGATGGTGTTTTCTGCCTTGGCTTTAGCACAATGTGAAGTGATCTGGTATTTCCAACATGTTGGGGTTGCATCATCAAAATCTAAAACTGCTCGTGTGGTGCCAGTGGACATTGTAAGCACTTATTTTCATTAGCTTTTCATGATCTAACTGATGCTCTTCTGTAATTAAATTACCGAATTAGAGCTTTCTAAAACTATTTATTAGTATGCTACTTTTTTCATTTCAAGATTAGTTTTTATTATATTTTTCGTGTTGGCCGTGCCATGTGGGCTTGGACAGACAAAGTTCAATGAATTTATAAAACTCTATCTAGGGTTGAAAATGGCGTGGTAACGGGCGGGAATGTTCTGAACTGGCTAAAAATGAAGGTCATGGGGGAGATAAGAAGGGAAACAGCATAAGAGTATGAATTACACGTAAGGAAGGAGAAAACTGAAGAAGTGCTGTCATTGGATGAAAAACTCTGGATGTGTTTTTGAATTTTCTTTTAGTATACTGTTTGAATCTATTAATAAGGTGGTTGACCAGACTTAAATTTATGATCATGTTGACAGGACCCAAATGACCCAACCATTGGGTTTCTGTTGGATGGAATGGACCATTTATGTTGCTTGGTCCGGAAATACATTGCAGGTTAGATTTACTTTAACTAAATTAATTTCTTCCATGAATGAGGGATAACTATTTGTAATCACTGTCAAAGAATGTTAAAAGCACATCTCTAACGAGTGATACGTAAAGATGTATATTTTACTTGTAAAAAACTGTGATATACTACTACCCATGCTTTAGGGATCAAAATATTAATAAGATATGTGTAAGCTAACAGTTGTTTCATTTTATTGCAGCGATTCGAGGTTACTCATTGTCTTATCTTTCATCCTGTGCCGGAAGAATCCGATTTTTGCTGGGAACCCCTGGAATGGTGGCTCTTGACATAGATGCTAGCTTGAAAGGACTTCTTCAGCAGATTGTCCACCACCTTGAACACTTGCCAAAACCACAGAGTGAAAATATATCTGCTATCACTTGTGATCTGTCGGTATGGTTATCCATTCACCCTTTTTTTCTAAGATCTTGAATATGGAAAGTTTATGCCTTCCAAACATATTACAATTCATTATGAACTTTGAAATAAATATACTTGCATTGAGCTAATAATCATATCCAAGTTACCACTTTTATGAAGAAGTAGTGCTATTCATTAAAATTGTGCTTGAAATTTTGGCTAATAAAATCATCGGTATGGTAGAGATTAAATAATGCTAAAGTTGCAAAGTCCAGCTAATGTGCTTATGCATGTAAAGATTGTTTGATCACTAGAGCTCTTTTAGTGTCAGAATCTTAATTTTTCTCCACCCTGCTATCTTTATTGTTTTACAGTTATTAACAATGTAATGTTTGTGTGAACTTAACATTTAATGATCTTATAACTTCAGGATTTTCGAAAGGACTGGCTATCAATCTTGCTGATGGTCACGTCTTCACGTTCATCTATAAACATTAGGCACTTAGAGAAAGCTACAGTTTCCACCGGCAAAGAAGGCTTACTATCGGAGGGGAATGCTGCTTACAATTGGTCCAGGTTTTCTTCCTTGATTTTGATTTGCTTTGATATGCTATTCTGATACTGTTGAGTAGTTTAATAATTAAATACTTAATTTTTTACTCCAAGAGGGCTGAGGCTTTTGTTTTGGGGAGGTATAGCATGATATTTTTCTAATCTACTTTGGATAGTACTTCCATTTTGGATAGTATATATAATTTATTAATGAAAGTAAAAAACTTGGAGAGAGAATAACAGTATCATGATCTTGATGCAGATGTGTGGATGAATTGGAATCCCTACTTTCAAAGCATGGTAGTCTTAGGAAACTGTACTTTTACCACCAGCATCTCACAGCTGTGAGTGCCCTGTTCCACCCTCACCTAATCCAGTTTCTCTAGAATGACAATAGCTAGTTCTGTGCTATGACTTGACACTTATGCTTCAAATTCTGAAGCCTGTTTATCATTTCTCTTCATTTTAAAGCCAAATTATGCTCCTGTAATAGGTTTTTAGAAACACTATGTTTGGTCCAGAAGGGCGTCCTCAACATTGCTGTGCATGGCTTGGGATTGCTAGTAGTTTTCCAGAGTGTGCATCTCCCGTTGTTCCAGAAGAGGTAAAAACAAATCCACCCTGCTGTTTTATACTGTGAATTGTCATGTGCCGACTAAAGTTCTAAAGCCACAAACTCCATGCTGTGATGGAGCTATAGTTTACTTCCTTTTTGTTGTGGTCTGCTTTGTTTAGCTTACTTGAAAATCTAACCTGCAAAATATTTGCAATTTTTCATTTTGGTGTATATTTTTTTTATTTAAGAAGAATGATGAATTATGATATTAGAAAAACAGAATTCATGGTACATATATGGATATGTTAAAATTGGATGATTTGCACTTAAGGCTTCATACAACTGTTGTACCATTTTTTTCCCTTTCAATTGAGTGTGTGAAATGTTCAATTTAAAGTTACATAATCATTGTGTGTTTTGATATCATTGCCAATCCAAAATTATCACATAAAAAGTATAATGAATTGCACTACCTTGTTGAAGAATGAAGCCTTATTTCGACCCATATGTCATATTAGCTCTTTCACTGCTGCCTGATTGATCATTGGATGTTATAGAAAATGTGAGAAATATAAAATATAGATGGTCATTGTATTTTGAATTTCCAAGCAGGTTACAAAATTTGGCAGGGATGCTGTTCTCTATGTCGAATCTCTGATTGAATCTATCATGGGGGGATTGGAAGGATTAATAAATATTCTTGATTCTGAAGGAGGATTTGGTGCCCTGGAAAATCAGGTAAATACTTTTGTTAACAATTAAGCTCTATTTCTAAAAACTAACACTGAGGTTTCATCAGCTTCTTCCAGAGCAAGCAGCTTCATATCTTAATTATGCATCAAGAGTGTCTATTCCATCATATAAATCTCCAAAAGGGACTGCTGGCTTTCCTTTACCTGGACATGAAAGCTTTCCTGAAAATAATAGTTCGATCAAAATGTATGTCATACTCATCCCGTGCTAAATGTATGTGTAATCACGTAATCATTGCTTTTTAATGTCCCTCCTTTTTCTAATGACAGGTTAGAAGCTGCAATGCAAAGGTTGACCAATTTGTGCTCAGTTTTAAATGATATGGAGCCCATATGTGTTTTAAACCATGTCTTTGTTCTGAGAGAGGTTAGGGTGCATCTTTATCTTCTTAAAAATAATTATATTATGCAGTGCAATGAATTGTAATGGGTCTCATTATTTGGTCAGATTGCCATATGTTTTGGTTCTAGTTGCCATTGGAGCATTAAAGGGATTGGTCCCCACCTCCCCCATCTTTTGATGACATGGATGCTAATTCTGGCTTTTTTTTTAGTTTAAGAGAAAATGAAGTTATATCTATCAACAGACTTACAAGCTATATATATCAGAGTCTAGATATCACAGAGTCTGACACGGATACCGGGACACGATACTACACGGACACTCCGACACCGATAATCTCAAAAACATAGGACACCGACACCGCTACATATGTGATAGTATTTGAGCTTCATTTATCCATCTTTTACTGAAAGAGTTAAAAAATATTTTAATCAAAATTAATGTCATCAATTCTTCATTGATAATATTGCTTCAATCTTTGTTTAACCCTTTTAAATGTGTGAGATTTGTCCAAAAAATGTATAAGGTGTGTTGAAGCAAAGAAAAACACAAATTTTTTTTTGAAATACTTGTTTGAATTGTCCAACACTTGTTGTATGAGTGTCATACGGGTGTTGGACACCGATTCAAAAGCAAAGAAAAAACCATTTTTTTGGGAACATTTATTTGACTTTTCCGACACTTGTCTGACTTTTTTTCGACATGTGTCATATAAGTGTCGGACACTACGACACACCTACTCTTAAAGGTGTCCGTGCTTCATAGCTTACAAGTGCATGTGCTAAACTTGCATATAAAAAGTGTCTAGATTGAAGTTGTAATAAATTAAGAAATAAATAGTTGCTTGTATTTATTACATTATAACTATAATCCATTTGGAGTTACATCCTCTGAAGTTTGGAGGAGGTCAAAATGATTATCTTTTACTTTATTGTACATATTTGAAGTTATTGATTTTATTATTGTAACCGATTCTGTACTCCACTCTTGACGACCATCCCTTACATAGAGGATCCAAATCCGACACTGGTTCAGCTAGTAATGGATCAACCCATATGTCACTCCCACCCTATCAAACTGCGTTTTTAAGAACCCAACATCAATTCTAATGTTATTATTTTAACACCTCAAACTATTTGTGCAGTACATGAGAGAATGCGTTCTTGGTAATTTCAGAAGAAGGTTGCTTGGTGTTTTGAAAACGGATAATGATCTTCAACGGCCTTCTGTTCTGGAATCACTGATTCGGAGACATGTTAGCATTGTGCATCTTGCAGAGCAGCACATCAGCATGGACATTACGCAGGGTATTCGTGAAGTTTTGCTTTTAGAAGCCTTTTCTGGACCAGTTTCTTCTCTGCACTTGTTTGAGAAGCCAACAGACCAACATACAGGATCGGCCACCGAATCTGTGTGCAATTGGTATATCGAAAATATAATCAAGGATGTATCCGGTGCTGGGATATTGTTTGTTCCAATTCATAAATGCTTCAGGAGTACAAGGCCTGTCGGTGGATACTTTGCAGAATCAGTCACAGATCTAAGTGAACTGCAGGCTTTTGTACGTATTTTTGGTGGCTATGGAGTAGACAGGCTAGACAGAATGCTTAAAGAGCACACTGCTGCACTTTTAAATTGCATCGACACCTCATTGCGATCAAATCGTGATGTGCTAGAAGCAGTTGCTTCTAGTCTTCATGCTGGTGATAGAATTGAAAGAGAAGCTTCTATGAAGCAAATAGTTGACCTGGAAACTGTGATAGGTTTTTGTATTCAGGCTGGTCTGGCCCTGGCTTTTGATAGGCTACTATCTGAGGCTTCTGGTGCCATACTCGAAGAAGGCGCCCCCTTGATACATTCACTGTTAACTGGGGTGGTTAAACATCTACCTGACGGAGTACCAGAAAAGGAAGAGATCAGGAGAATGAGAACAGTGGCAAATACTGCAGGTGTTGTAAGTGACCATGATTCCATTTGGGTAAGATCAATTTTAGAGGATGTTGGTGGTGCAAGTGATGGTTCATGGAGCTTGTTGCCATACTTATTTGCAACATTCATGACATCTAATATATGGTCCACCACGGCATTTAATGTTGACACCGAGGGTTTTAGTAATAACATCCATTGCTTGGCAAGGTCAGTATAGTTATGTTTTTGACTAAAATTCCCTATTCTTTGAACATAATGGAGCTTATTATTTAACAATGATTTGAAACTTGTTTTTGCATGCTTATAATTTGGCACGTGTCATTGGATTCACCACTATTTAGTATTATATTGGAGTTTGAAATAATTTATTTATTAGTATTTTAATTCCATAGTGCAGTAATATTTGGTATCATTTCTCTCTCTAACCATGTAATACTGGGCAGATGCATTTCTGCAGTGATTGCTGGAAGTGAGTTTGTTAGATTGGAACGTGAACATCAGCATCGGCAGTCTTTAAACAATGGGCATGCCAGTGAGGAAATGGATCCTGAATTATCAAATCATATGTCAGCTGAAGCAAGCATCAATTCCACGCTGCAGTTATTTGTGAAACTCTCTGCAGAGATGATATTGGATTCTTGGAGTGAAACACATAGGTACCTATATTCGATTTTGCTTGAATACTATTTATTTGAGGCAGAATTCACCTACGGCTCTGCATCAGTGCTCTGTTTTATCTGAGTCATTAGTCTTTTATGTTGAAATTTTCTAAGATGTTTTATATATTGGCTTTATCCACAGATCTCATCTTGTAGCACAACTTATCTTTCTCGACCAACTTTGTGAGATTTCACCATACCTTCCACGAAGCTCGTTGGAAACTCATGTTCCTTATGCCATTCTCCGCTCAGTCTACAGTCAATACTATGCTGATACTCCATCGACTCCATTGGCAATACTGAATGCATCACCCCGACATTCACCTGCTATATCGCTAGCCCATGCTTCTCCTGTCACGAGGCATCCTCGCGGGGACTCCACACCTCCGTATTATGGCAATGATTCAGGATACTTTAAAGGATCGTCATCACATAGCCAAGAGCACATCTATGAGGCTGATATTAGCAGCTTAAGGAACACCCGTCGTTCTGGGCCATTGGATTATGGTGCAAGCCGAAATAAGGTTAGATCTGTTGAAGGCTCAGCTTCTGGTAGTACTGGACCCAGTCCACTGCCTAGATTTGCAGTATCTAGATCTGGTCCATTAGCATACAAGTAGTAAGTTGTTTGAAATATCCAATATGATCTGGTAAATTATTCACCTCTTTCTAGTAGTGATCAGTTGTCCATAACCATAATCATTCGTCAGGTTCCCAGAAAATTTTCAAAATGTATATCACACTGAAGCCTCTTTTGTAATCCCTAGATAGTTTAAATCAATGCCATATGAAGTCCCTGCTGAGTTAATTAGAACCATGTTTTTTTTCCCCTCATTTACTCTCTCTGCGTCGAGTCCTTCCGGACCTTATTGTGCAACTTGTAGTTTTATTTGCATGTGGCCTCTATATTATTATTTTCATTTTGAAAAAAAAAAGTACAAGAAAATGAACATTTCTAAATGCATTCACTTTTAACCTTTATTTTCCAGAACAGGTATAAAAACTTTATAATCATTTAAGAAATGCAAATATGTTCTGTTTATAACAAAAAAAATGCCACTTCAGCAACAACTTTTTGGAAGATGTTTGCGTGAACAACTTAATTCAGCACTTATTTAAGTGTTTGTTGTATAAAGTTTTATTCTTCGGGGATACAATATTAGTAAGACAATGCCATTTAGAACCATAACTTTGGTGTTCTATGTTCTCTCTTGTTTTAAAGAAGAAATTCAAGCCATTTCATATAATAATAAGACCAATACGAGGAAGTGGATGACAAAATACTTGGGGACTAGCTGAGAAACAACTACTCTCAGCAACTCTTTTAATGACAAATTGTTATTATATATTTACACCTCTGTCAGGATATGAATTCTGAATCTCCATCTCTTTTTAACTCTTAACTCCAATAATTCAAGTCATTTGGGCTACCCTTCCATAACAAATTGATACTATATATTTACATGTTTGCTAGGAGCTGAACCATGTACTTTCAATTCTTTTTAAATCTTAGCTCAATTAGTTGAAGAGCTGAATCCGGAACCTTCAACTCCTTTTAACTCTTAGCTCAACTAATTCAAATTGGTTGAGTTACTTCTCCCCCACCAACTGATGAGCAGCCTTCAACTCCCTTTAAGTCGAAATTCAATTAATTCAAGTAGGTTGAGTTACTTCTCCCCCACCCATTGATGAGCAACCGGATTCTTATAATTCTCTCTCGATGCTTAGAAGAGAACTCAAAACATTCAAGATAACTTTCCTCTTGATGGTTAGAAGAGAACTCAACATTCAAGATATAACAAACATATAAGTCTGACACTGATTTTGATGGGTATTTTTTAAATTAATTTTTTTCAGCTTAATTAGATTACATGTTTCGTAAATTTAAAGAGGATACATTGCTAAAGTCTAATAATTTTGAGGAGTTAACAGTTATTTCTAGGTTGCATTTTAGAGGAGACTATATTTCTAAATTCTTATAATTAAAATGAGAAATAGTTTTATTAATAGGTTTTATTTCCATATTGCTTACTCCAACACTACAACTTCTTAAGAACCTAACCGGCGCTGAGTCATAGTAGTTACACTTATTCTTATGAGCCATTCGGTGCCACGACAATTTTAACATGTTTTTACTCCGATAGACTAAAACTTCTTACAACCTAATTGATCTAGATACAACTATGAATGAATCTAAATGGTCTACAAGTTGCTCTACATCTAATGTTAATATTGTGGATGAATATTTTTTTAGGTATAAAAAACAAACTTTTTAGATATTATGCTCACCAAAAAATATTCTAATGGAGCATGAACCTATTGTAGTTACTCTTGTGCTTTAAGTTAAATAAAATCTAACAGATTTAAACTATATATAAACAGTTCAAGTGACTTAAATAACCCAAAGCTTCAACACAATCGTCGCCGAATTGAGTCTAATAGTCTCATCCCTGTGAGTGTGAGTGCATATTTAGTTCAAAGAGTTAAGCTAACCACTGCTTCCAGGAAGCTAATCTTCAAGTATAGCAAATTAGCATATTTGGTTCAAAAAGTTAAGTACATATTGCAGGTGTTGAGTTAAAAACGACATGCAATGCAATGCAACAAACAAGTTCCGAGGGTAACGTGTCCGAAATCCTACTAAATCATCCTCCTCGCATATGTGCACCTAGTTCCCCAAATTGATCATCAGCCTCCACTGTATCTTCAGATAGCCTCACAGCATCCAGCTTCTGCTTCACAATTTCAATGGCATTTAGCAATAGTTGAGAAGCTTTAACTGCTCCAGTAGATTCCACTGTGAAAATGAAGCTATCTTGCTTTGCAGTGATTTCTACAAGACCGGGCTTTCCCATTGCTTCTGCTTTCTTAATCACCTCATCATCGTAACTGTATGCCTCAGCATCAACCACCGACACCTAATCGGTACAAAATGTTGTTCAGTATGATAAATACACCAATGAATGATTCATAGTAACAAACAAACCAATAAGAATTGAATAATGGATTTTAAGAACTATTTATCAAGAATGCACACAAGATAAAGGGTATTTACAACAATTAGTAGTTGACAGAGTCAGCATTGATCACATGTCAAATTCAAGAATATAGGCCTTGCTTCAGCAAAAATGAGGATCAATATCTCTGCAGATAATGATACTGGACATGCTAAACAATCATCACAAACAGTATTTTAAATCTGAATATTAATATAACCTTTATAGTAGCTTCCTTTAAATCCTAAGAATCATTATGAAATAGGTAGATCAGAACCTGCTAGGTATAGTAATTAGCATGTTACAGGGAAGAGCCTTAGCGGTGCAGAACACTCTAGCAGCCGCTATAGGGTTTAGCGGGATAGCGGAGCAGAGCGGTTCCCAGCCAGGAGCGGTTTCTGGCTTGCTATCCTTTTCACCTTTAAAAAAAAGGAAATTACTCCTTTAATTTACAATGTTTTAAGGGTAATTTTGGTTTTTTCAATCAAATTTGAGTTGAGACTCAACCTTAACCTTCTTTCATAATTGTTTATGTACTTCAAGATTTATGTGAGCTTAGATTTATAAATATTTCATGAGTTGAGTTATTTGTTTAATTTCACATTAAATATATGTTTATAATTACTATATGTAATTTGTACAAAAAAGGATCAAATAGAGCGGTCATCCCGCTATAAGCTCTCCCACTTTTGAGGTTGGCAGATCCGCGCTGCTATCGAGAAATGACTACTCTAGTAAATCCCTCACATTTGTTCTAGCACTGTTTCTACTTTCTCAGTTAACATTGATATCTTAAATTATGTCTTTGTTGAGATCAAACAATTTTTAATCAGGCACTAAAACGGAGTTGTAGCGCATTGCAGCTAGTGGCGGCTACCAAACTTGCTGCTAAGCATCTGTATGATCTCCTTTGTCACAGTATGCAGCTCTATTCTTTTCTTATCCTCTAATCCAAGGTTGTCTAGTTCTAGAATGATAGCGTGAAGTGAAAATCATAAGAATGTAAAGGTTACACTTACTTTGCTCACAAGTAGCATTATTCAAACATTAAATCAGAGATCCCCATCATTGAACACGGGAAGAGGACAAATAGCTTTAATTGCACTTTCCACTTCACTTCAACTCAAAATGTTGAAGTGAATCACATAACATTCAGGATTAGCAAATATAATCACAAATTTGCTCAGAATTAATAAACATTTTGCACATGTTGAGGTAATTTCAAAACAAAATACACGCACCAATGATCAAACAAACATTAAAGTACTGAGAAGACATGCAGGTGAGTATATGGAAAGCTCAAAAATTAAAGAGCACAGGTATCAGGAAACAGTAATATGGCATTACTCATGAAATAAGTGAAATGTGCGTAAGAAAAATCACAAGAACACATAGGAGAAAAGGCAGACCTGTTGCGTGACAGGATCAATATCAAACACACGGGTAGGACTACTATCAATCCACTCTTTTTTCTCCTCAAGTGACAAAGACTCCATCAAATCCTCATTTATGTGAATCTCTGGTTCATACATGAAAGTAACAGTTGCCGCTGGCGACCATTTCGCATGATCCTTACCAATCCCCTTCCTAGCAATTGCCCTCAGCCTCAGCTCCTGACCTCTCCTCAACTTCACAATTATAATCCCCCTACATTGAACACACACAAAAACTCATATCACACATATCCTCCAATTAAACCCAAAACTAAAACTCTCTCAGCATAAACAATAGCACCAAAATACTTAACAAGGTTTATAAGACCCATTCCAGAAAAACAAAGACCCATTTGAAATCTAAGAAAACTCATTGTCAAAACATGATATAAATTAGGGTTTAAAAGAGAAAAATGAAAGGAGGAACCGAACCTTCCATCAGCAGATTCAACGGAAGAAGGGTCGCCACCAGAGAAATCAACAGGAACAACAGTATGATCAGAGCTATAAAGATCCTTACTAGTAACATCAAGTGTCTGATCAGTAATACACTTAACCCTAAGATGAAACTCAACGGAACAATACTCACACTGTCCATCACCATCGCAAGCATCACAGTCACGTGAGAACCGCATGGCCATCGCACGTTCGCTTGTGAGTGGAATAAGACCGAGTCTGTGAGCAATGAACTCGTCGTTGAGAACGGACGAGTTGACCTCGATTTCCACTAGGTCGATTGCGATGGTCGGAACCTCCGATATCATCACGCGCCGAAGCGCGTTTGCCACACTGGCGTCGGTGTCACGAAGCTCGAACTTCATGTAATCGTCTTTTAGCTCGCGGATTTTCACCCTCGGCATGCGTGCGTACGATGCTCCTTCCATTGCTTTCTTTTTTTCTCGCACAGAAAGATGAAGGAGGAGAAGAAATGGGAGTTTTGTTTCGCTGGGTTGGGTTCTTAAAACCCCTTTCTCAAACCCCACTATTTCACTCTATACAATCTAGCCAATTTCTTATAGCACTCTTATGAACATATATTTTCACGTGTCATTTGCTCTTGAATATATATCTTCGAACGGATGTATTTCTGAATAAACGTTAACATATTTTAGAAATATATTTTTGGAATTATTTTAAATATTTAAAACATATCACTCAAACACCATTTACATTTGAATTGTTGGAGATGTATGTCCGGTAATTTTTCGAAAATACATCTCCGAAATGTGTCAGAACAGATGTTTTTGACTATAAGTTATGTATTTGTTTTTAGATGAAGTATAACACACAATTCAAAATAATAATAAAGAAATAGACGTACAAAATATTAAGAGACTAATACTGGATGAAGTATAACAATATATGTAAAAAATATCGTACAATCGAGATCCAAAATGTGATAAAACCATAAAAATAAAGTAGAGAGTACAGTAATACAACAAAATAATAATAGATTACTATTGGGTGTGCCTAACAACATCTCTTCTGCCTCCTCGGCCATCAACCCCCCTGTTTTCCGACAATGTCTTCGGTATAATAGTGTTCCTTGTGCATCTGCCACCATGGTATCCAGGACTCGCCTGACAGCATACCATTCAGGGAAGATACCCTCGTCAATGTCTGCCCGCGCAATCTCCATTATGCGACGACACTAAGGTAAGACATCATCCATATGATCTAGCTGAGTCTGCTTCTCCTCTTGTATCTCCTAATGAGTTGGTCTCAACGGATTTCCTGGAGCAGTCTACCCCATATACGGATGTGACACCCTGAAGAACCGCTTGATGTATTCGTCAACGTATCTCTAGTCGTTCGACGTTATGGTAGCTTGTGCCTCCTCTGGAACCAGATGACTCTCATAATCAGCAAACATCTCCTCTATCTGTCTACGAGTCAAGGCAGGAGGAGCAAAGACAGTATGGTGTCTGGGGATGGTCTAAGTGTACCTGAACTGCTGCATGACACGCTTGGGGCAAGTGAGGAGCAGTGATACGCGGTCTGCATGCCAACCATCCGAAGTATAGCGATATCTCGTCAAATGGCTGCGTCTGACGGTGATTCACGTAGCTGTTGAAGTGCGTGTCCTCAGCAACCTAACAATCAAGGTAGACTCTGAAAGGTTTGATCGCCTGGTTCCCTCTAAGTAGGATAAAAGCACAGGTATAGGGCATGTCCTAAATGTGATCATCCACACTCGCCCAGCCAACGATGCGCGAGAAGTGCTAGAGGATCTAAGCCTGAAATTAAAATTAAAAAAAAAAAAGCATTCAAGGATCAAGAATTATCGGCAATAGTTTCGCAAATATGAAATGAAATTGAGAAAAAAACATTCAAAGATCAAGAATATTACCACCAATTGTGTCACGCTACATGTGACCTGCTTCGTCTTCCACCGACATCCATCTCTCAACATCGAATAAAGATAGGCTAGGCGCCGTCCCCCTAGTTGTACTCATGGTTCTACTGTAGATCCAAGAAGTACCGGAGGTATACAACATCAGTATAAGTGGCACTCGTGTCCATAAAAATACAAGTGTCAACCAAAAAAAGAAAATATGCCCTCAAAGCACGAGCCTTATGTACCGCCACCTGCTCAGCATCACCGTGAGCATGTTATGCAACAAGGATCTCATAATCATATATCTCCTTCAGGAACTCAAATCTAGCATGAGCACCCCTGGTCATATCCATCTCCCCAACCATCTTCCCTAGGTCATCCCCCAAATGCTATATCATCATCTCGACTGCCTCGTCTTTGGTCATCCTACCATGTGTAGCGAGCGATTTTGGACGCGGTTCTTAAGCGCTGGTCGCTCTCTGCGGTTGAGCTTAAAACTACAGGTCGATTCATTTTTTATCCTATTGTGAGCTGATGAAGGAAGGGAAATAGATGTCTCCAATTAACCCTGCTTTGCATACTGAGTTTAAACAGCGGTCTGTTAAGTTACAGATGCTATCAATGTGGGGGGCCTTTGTACTGGTTATTTGTATTTTCGCCAATACTGGTTTTTATCTAGACAGAAGGTTTCTGGCGGGGAACAAAGATTAGGATGTTAGGAATGATGTTTTTGAATTACTGCTTTTGATTGATGGAGATATGGGATTTGGTTTTTTTGTTGAGTGTGCTCGCTAAGATTTTTCTTTCAATCTTATGCCTACGTATTCCCGTTTACCGAAACAGGGAAATCAGAGCGATCGTAGTTCCTCCTATTCTATGAGAGGAAGTGGTTGTTTTGGTGTCTTGTTCAAAGCCCAAGACGTGAAGCTAAAGGTGGTTTGTATCTTGTTCAAAGCCCAAGATATGAAGCTGGAAAGTCTATTTGTATCTTGTTCAAAGCCCAAGATGTGAAGCTAAAAGGGTGTTGTCTTCAGAGAGAATTTGTCATCTCTAAAGGGGTTTATTTGTCACAACTGTTTATAAAGGAGAATTACTTTAACCGGGATACGCGGATCCTAGCAATGCCATAATTTCCCTTATAGGGGGTTTTAACCTGAAGGAGAAGACTTTAACTCAGTGTAGAGCAATGCTATCTTTCCTTAGGAATTTCTCATGCTAAAAGAGGGACAGTGGCATGGATGTAGATGATCCAGAGGCTTGCCGCTTACAGCGATTAGATGAAGGGAGTTGCTTGATGTTTGTGTACTATGAACGAGGCACAGTTTTGATGCTAAAAGGTTAATTGGATTAACCAGTGATTTTCTTATACAAAGCCTAAGAGGAGGCTATTATGTGTCTCGTACAAAGCCCGAGAGAGAGGCTAAAAGGGGTTGATCCTACAAGAGGATCTTTTGGTATCTCGTATAAAGCCCGAGATGGAGGCTATTGGCCCAACAAGAGAGTTTTTTTGTACCTCGTACAAAGCCCGAGATGGAGGCTGTTGTTTATTTGGCTTAATAAGAACCTTTTTGTATCTCGTATAAAGCCCGAGATGGAGGCGAAAGGGGTGATTGACTCAACGAGGGAGTCTCTTATGTGTCTCGTACAAAGCCCGAGAGAGAGGCTAAACGTTGCTTGACTCCACTGGGGAGGATCATTGTACAAATCCCAAGAGGAGGCTAGGGTGACTGTTTCAGTTAAGTGACAGGTCCAGTATACTGATTTTAAAGAGAAAATAAGTTCTTATATGAGCAACACTGTACTCAGGGATTTGATTCAAGGATCCGGGTTATTCCCTTCTCTTTGAGGAAACGGGAAATCCAAAGGGTATTGAGACTGTCCGAGTCTACGAGGTTTTCTTTCTATTCTTGAAGGGTGCTTGAGAATGTCTTTGAGACTCAAGGATATTAGACTGTCCAAGTCTAGAGTTTCATCTTTTGTACCATCCTTTGAGAAACAGTAGTAGACTCTATGAAAGGATTGTTCTATAAAGATGACTAAGTTCTGTTCCTATACCTCTAGGAGGTCGTCGGGACAATTTGTACGAAGCCCAAGAGGAGGCTGGAAGCTTTTAAGAAGCCGGCGGGTCCTTGTACTAAGCCCAAGAGGAGGCTATCATTCCCGGGGGAAGAGATCATTATACGAAGCCTAAGAGGAGGCTGTGAATACTTCTAAAAAGCCGTAGGGTCCTTGTACTAAGCCCAAGAGGAGGCTAGGTTGCTTTTAGGAAGCCTGTGGGTCCTTGTACGATGCCCAAGAGGAGGCCGATGTTTTTAAGAAGCCCGTGGGTCCCCAAACCCCGAGAAATTCAAGGCAATGCTATTCACCGAGAATAGATCAAAGTCAGGAAAGTTCGAGAATTTGGAAGAAACTCAGAGATGCCATTCACGGAGAATACATTCATCTCTGGGAATAGAGTTTCTTGACAATTCCTAATGAGGACAGCCGAAGAGAAGACTGTATCTGGTGATCCTATTGGGGATCTAGTTGTCTATTTCTACGAATAAACAAAACGGCGTCACCTAGTTCTAGACGTAGTTGTCGGGGAAACTCTAAATATCTATACTATTATTACACAGTTGATATGAGTTTATGAAAGAAGACTTACAGTGAAACAACCCCACAATACAGTTATATGTATATGAAAACGGTAAATGAAAGCGGATAAACACTTACTCGGTTGTAGAGCTTCCATGTTGTTTGGTTAGTTGTTCAACAAAGAAAGATTGAAAACAACAGTATATTCAAAATCAAAGGAGAAAGTGCTTTGAAAAAGAAAGTTTTGGGGCTTACAGCTCAAGGAGAGGCCCAAGGTTTTATCAGTGAGCGCACTGTTTGAATTTGTACAGAGGGACTTATACAAGTGATTGAGGCCCAAGATTGTTTTCTGTACAAAGGGATGGGTCTTACACTCTCTCAAGAGGCCCAAAAAGTTTAAAGAAAAAGAGTGGGGCTTATAACACGAGGGTAGGCCCATATGATTTTTCCGTTTAAAAATGGCGATCGCGCCGAGGTTTTCTTTTAACGCGGAGGGACTTATACAATAAGTGAGGCCCAAATGATTTTGGTTAAAAAGGGATTAGGTCTTACACTCTAATAGAGGCCCAAAAAGTTTGAATGGGTCTTATAGCTCAAGGAGAGGCCCAATGTTATTTTTGAAAAGGCGACGATCGCGCCGTTTATTTGAAAATGTACAGGGGGGCTTATACAACAAATGAGGCCCAAAATGTTTCTGTACAAATGGGTTGGGTCTTACACTCTCTCAAAAGGCCCAAAAGGTTTTGAAAATGATTTATGAGGGTTGAATTAATCCAAAAACCCTAATTTGTTTTCAAAAATGTATTCAATTGAATAAAAATTCAATTAAAATGATCAAAATTGTTTAACATGTGAAAAACAAATTGTGATTTTGGATTAATGCTTCAAAAATTAAGTATTGACCTACAAAATAATTAGAAAGCATTAAAAGTTGCAAAATCAATGTGGAAAAAATATTTAAAATGTCAAAAACAATTAAAATATTAATTCTTTGCAAAAATATCAATTATATGAAATAAATAATATTTTTGGGATTTTTTGATAAAATAAAATATTTTAACATTTTTGTGAATTATTAAAAAAAGAATCAACTCAAAATCATTAAAACTCAGAGAGAAATTAATTTTTGAATCAATTAAACAAAATCACAAAATTCAAATATTTGAATTTGTGAAAAAGGCGCCAAGAACACAAACAAGAACACGCGCGTTTTTCTGGGTTTGGCTGATTTGCGTTTTCCATCCAATCTCACTGAATACGTAATCATATCATGCAATCCACATATCATTATGCTCGTCTCAACCTCACGATCATGTCTATAACACTTAATTTCATTTAAATTAAACATAAAACATGAAATCACGAAGAAACCTCAAGAACCCTAATTTCTGCATGAAGGCTAGGATTTTTGATACACGATTCAAACAATGCAATTAATTGAGGAAAAACATTCCATGCATGATTATGAACATATGGCCAAATTATTGTGCGAGGAAATATGCATAGATTGAGAGATGACCAAGTATATGCTTACCTCTAAGCCGTGACAGCAAGTGCAATGTGATTTTTGATTTGGAGGTGTTACAGATGAGTGGTGATGATCTGAACAGCTTTCCTACACCCTATGGAGTGTGTTTGAATGCTTGGACCTGATTAAAAATGGCTGGAACAATTTGTGGTACCCCAGCTGCAACTTGATTGAAAATTTGAGCAACCAGCTGGTGATTTTGTGAAATTGGTGTTTTAGAAGTGATCTAAGTGTTTGATCAGCTCATATGTGATGTATGTGAGGTGTGTGAGTGATTGGTTTGATTGGAATTGCTCTCAAACTCAAAACCCGATAGTGACTTGCCTTAGAAGGCAAAATTGGAGTGAAAGAAGATATTTTGAGGAAAGCATCTGTTTGATGGCTTTGGTGTACTCAAACTGATCACAATTGAGCTCTATTTATAGTAGAGCAAGTTTGTTTTGCAAGGAATAGTGAATGGCAGCTGGTAAGTAGGTTTGGCCAATGTTGTCCAATGGAAATCCAAGTCTCCTCTAGCCATTGACTAGAGGTTAGGGCACAGAGCTTTGGTTCCCTTAGTCTTGGATAAGTCTTGACTGATTTCAGATGAGAATGGCTTAGTCTATGCCACTTTGATGCTTCCATTGAATGCTCCAATCCAAATTTGGAGTCTTGTCCCTATTTTGGCCATTCTAGGTTCAACATGCTATTTCTTGTTCCATGGACTTTGGAGGCTTGGCTCAGTGATTGTCCCCTTTAGATTCAATCCTCAGATGTGTCCAAGTGGATAGGAGCATTTGAATTTGGCTGATTTTGGCAAATCGAGCCAAAATGAAAAATCTGCCTTGCCTTTGACAGATTTCAGCAAGGCAACTTGACAATGTCATATCTCATGGGGTAAGTTGAATTTGGCAATGTTCTTGGCCATTTTGGAAAGCCCTTACATGATACAACAACTGTTTGAACAAGTTTGGTTTTGATCTCTTTTGATTCCAAGTGAAAAATCCCTCTACATTTGGCAAAAAGTGAAGCAAAATCTGACTTAGTGAAATTTTCACTAAGTGTTGGAACAAAGTGTGATTTCTTGATTTTGATCACTCCATAACTCAAAATCCTTAATGAATTGGACTTAGGTCTAGTTGAAGTTTTTGTAGAGGGTAATGAGGGCTACAAATCCATATTTGGATGAGAAAAAATGGTCATGTGGTTTAGGAGTTATGATCCTCAAAGTTAGTGCATTAGTGGTACTTTTTCCATAACTTAGAAAAATTTCTAAGTTTTATGGTTACCCCTTTTACAAGTTATCCAACATTCTTTGATTTTTCTTGATGAATGATGATTCAAATCATACATTAACATCATTTTAGGGTTAAAAATCCATTTTGGTGAAAAATCTCAAAAAGTCAAAGTTGACTTTTGTGCACAGTTGACTTTTTATCAGATAAATTCCAAATTGTGCAATTCTTCAGGAAATCATGTCCTTGACCTAAATCAAACTTAATGGACATGTTCCATGGTTGTCATAGGGTATATTGGGGCATGTCCTAGGGTTTGGGAGCATGTCCTGGTCAAAAGTCAAAGTTACAGTTGACTTTCCTCGCGAAACCCTAATTGTGGTGCAGATGAAAATGAGACTTGTTGCTCAAGCTTCTTGGATTAATCCATTATTCCAAATGGATCAATATAGTTCATTAGAGACCCTCAAATCATGTCTTGAGGTCTTGGCTCTGGATTTGCCCTAAAAGTTAACTTAGGGGTGAATTAGGTCAAGAAACCCTAATTCCTGATTTTTGATGTATGCATCCCCTGAGGCAAAATTGACTGGATGGATGGGTCCATGAGGTTCCATGGAGTACATTAGGTTGTGTTTTGGATCTTTGGCTTATGCCCAGATGAAACTTTCCATCTGGAGGCCCTGGTCGACCAAAACCCTAATTTGGTGATACTGGCGATCTTGAGACTTGATCCACCTAGAAGGGAGCAACCTTGTGCTTAATCCTTGAAGTGGGAGTCCTTTTTGATCCATTGTGGATGTTTGAGAGGTTAGACAAGTTGAAGATCATGTCACTCCTTGATTGATCCTTTGTCTAAGGCTCTAAGAGGGCTTAAAACCCTAATTTTGATTGTAGTGAATGCTCAACAACCCTTGAGGCATTTGGTGAGGCATGATGGTTCATCCATATTGTGATGATGATTTTCACAATGATGGGAAATATTAGTGGTCAAAATTTGGGGTATGACAGATGCCCCTATTTAATCTTCTTGGACCCGAAGGTGTGAATGACGAAGGTATTCGGGCATTCGGGGTGCAAGAGGATTAAATATCGGAATACCCGAAATATTGATGGTGGTTATGAATGGCAGTTTGCGCATTCATCTTCTTTGACTAAGCAATGATGCTTAGAAAAGGTAAACTTCTCCTCGATCCTGGTTTCCTACCAAGGAACTGGTCTTAGTTGCTTATGTAAACTTCCCCTCGATCCTGGTTTCCTACCAAGGAACTGGTTTTAGTTTCCGATTTAAACTTCCCCTCGATCCTGGTTTCCTACCAAGGAACTGGTCTTAGTTTCTTTTGTCAATAAACTTTATTGCCATTTGACGGAAAAAGGTCTGATGTCAGACTTGCTGGGGAAACCCAGTCGTCTGAGTTGCAGAGGTGCACAAACTTCTCTGTTGGAGATGCCATTTGTCGATTCTACTGGGGGAAAGAGAGTATCTTGAGAGACTGTTTCCACTTGGGGATCTTACATCATACTTTTCTCGGGATCTTCCCAGAGAAATGCCATATGATGGGGTCCCATTTTGAGGTGTCGATGGCCTTTTCATCAGCGGATTTTTTTGGAGAAATACTGATGTACTGCCGAACCCTTGCTTAAGAGGCTTTCTCTGGGGATTTTCTTTAATTCGGGAAAGCAAGGATATCATCTTCAATGACGAAGAGTGACATCTGTTGAAGGTTCTCTGGCTTTTCAGAGGTTCAAGTTATCAAAGTGGTCGAATGTCGACTCTGATCTAAAGATACACTGGTGGCAAGATTGTTTAGATGATTCACTTCCTAACGAGGAAAGGTCTGACAACTCGATTGAGAGGACTTCTATCACTAAGGGACAAGACCGGCTAGAGTGATAGCGATGCAATATGAAATGTAAATGCAAATCAATAGTGCATGATGTATGTATGTATATGCTGACAAAACTGACGCGACACATACACTAAAAGATAAACATGACTGGATACTCGGCCATCGCGGGGCGTATAGAGATATCGCTGGTTCAAGATAGCAATTCCACCTTGCTTAGGAGAGATAATCCCTGCGGGGAATACCGTTGATCGGGCTTAGGAGGTAAGAACTTTGCCGTGGATGTCAGACGAAACAAGGTCTCTGACACAGTTGATCCTTCATTCAGGCATACTGGGTTAGAAGGAATACTTTGATTATGCACTTTGAGGCTCGAACGCCTTTGGAGACGCAACTGATGTTCTTCTGATGTTCAACAGTCAAAAGAAATGCCATCTTTAATTTAAAAGCAAAAAAAGTTTTAACAAGTAAATTCATTTTGTTTCATATCAAGAATCGTTAATCAGGTTAACAACGTCGTTCTGTAAAGCTAAAACAAATAAGAATTACAAACAAAAGCACAAGGGCTCAAATTTTATTGATAAGATGGAGATCAGCCAAACGCGTGATTCCAAAGAGTATATACAAAGTTTAGAAAATGGTAATTTACAGGGAAAAAGGCTACGTTGAAACATAACGACCACTATCCTTCTACCAACTTTGAATTCGGGGCACCCTGAGCTTCCGTCGAAGATGACCTGGACTGGAGTTTTCCTCCGATGGATGATGTAACTGCTGCTGCTGAGGGACTTGCCTCTGTTAAACATAGTTACTTGCCATTATCCCTAATTTTTGCCTGGATTGTACTATGAGATTTCCAATCCATCGGGATGAATTTTTTTCTTGTCTCTAACTTTTGCCTGGACCGCCCTTTCGGGTTTTCAATCCACCGAGACGTTTTTTTTTAGGCGAAGTATTTCTTGACTACATCAACATTCGTGGGGTAGGCAAATTCCTCTCCGTCCATGGTTGCAAGTCTCAAGGCGCCGCCTGAGAAAGCTTTCGTGACCACATAAGGGCCGTCATAATTCGAAGTCCACTTGCCCCGGGAATCAGTGAGAAAAGATTGTATCTTCTTGAGCACGAGGTCCCCTTTTCTGAAGACACGAGGTCGGACCTTTTTGTCGAACGCCTTCTTCATTCTCTGCTGATACAACTGACCGTGGCATAATGTCTTGATTCGTTTCTCTTCGATCAGGTTTAATTCATCGTGTCGACTTTGACACCATTCAGCTTCGGTGAGCTTAGCTTCCATCAATACCCTGATTGATGGGATCTCTACTTCCATGGGGAACACTGCTTCCATGCCATATACTAGAGAGAAAGGGGTAGCCCCTGTTGAAGTGCAGACAGATGTGCGATAACCGTGAAGAGCAAAGGGTAGCATCTCGTGCCAGTCTTTGTAGGTTACAACCATCTTTTGAACGATCTTCTTGATGTTCTTGTTAGCCGCTTCTACCGCCCCGTTCATCTTGGGTCGGTAGGGAGATGAGTTATGATGTTCAATCTTGAACTCTGCACACAACTCCTTCATCATCTTATTGTTCAAGTTAGATCCATTATCAGTAATGATCTCGCTTGGAACACCATAACGGTAGATGATATTGTTTTTGATAAATCGGACCACCACTTGTCGGGTTACATTAGCGAATGACGCTGCTTCGACCCACTTGGTGAAGTAGTCAATGACTACAAGGATGAATCGATGTCCGTTCGAAGCCTTGGGTTTAATCAAGCCAATCATGTCGATTCCCCATATGGAGAAAGGCCACGGGGAAGAAAGAACTTTGAGATGTGATGGCGGTACATGAATTTTGTCGGAGTATATCTGACACTTGTGACACCTTCTCATGTACTTGTAGCAGTCAGATTCCACTGTCAACCAATAGTATCCTGCTCTCAAAATTTTTCTCGCCATTGCGTGTCCATTGGCATGAGTGCCAAAGGATCCTTCATGAATTTCTTTCATAAGCATGTCTGCTTCTGGTCTGTCTACGCATCGGAGCAAGACCATGTCAAAATTTCTCTTATAGAGAGTGTCACCGCTCAGGAAGAAGTTTCCAGCCAATCTTCTGAGGGTTTTTCTATCCTTCCTGGATGCCCCAGGTGGGTATTCTTGTTTCTGAAGGAAGCATTTGATATCATGGTACCAAGGTTTGTCATCTATGACTGCTTCAATCATGAAGATATAGGCGGGCCGTTCAAGGCTCATTATGTCGATCTTAGGTATGTTATTCCATTGACCTACACTAATCATAGAAGTGATAGTGGCTAATGCATCAGCCATGTGATTCTCATCACGAGGGATGTGATGAAACTCAACTCTGTTGAAGAAAGGTAGCAACCTTCTTGCGTAGTCTTTGTAAGGAATCAATCCTGATTGGTATGTGTTCCAATCTCCTTTTATCGGATTGATGACCAAGGCTGAGTTGCCATATACGTCCAAGTTTTTGATCCTTAAATCAATCGCTTCCTCGAGACCCATAATACAAGCTTCGTATTCGACCTCGTTGTTCTTACACTTGAACGTAAGTCTGGCAGTGAAAGGAATGTGGGTACCCTGAGGGGTAACAATTATTGCCCCAATTCCATTTCCATAATGATTAACTGCTCCATCAAAGATTAGTCCCCATTGGGAACCTGGTTCTGGCCCTTCACTGGGTAGTGGTTCATCGCAGTCTTTCATTTTTAGATACATGACATCTTCGTCTGGGAAGTCAAACCCGATTGATTCTTGATCGTCAATCGGTTGATGAGCCAAATGATCGGCTAAAATACTTCCCTTAACGGCTTTCTGAGCGTGGTATTCTATGTCATATTCTGATAACAGCATCTGCCAACGGGCAATTCTTCCCGTAAGAGCAGGTTTTTCGAAAACGTATTTGATTGGATCCATTTCGGAGACCAACCAAGTAGTATGATAAATCATGTATTGGCGAAGACGTTTGGCTGTCCAAGCCAAAGCGCAACAAGTTTTCTCAAGCATCATGTACCGAGTCTCGCAGTCGGTGAATTTCTTGCTTAGATAGTATATGGCAGACTCTTTCTGTTTAGATTCGTCTTGTTGGCCAAGTACACATCCCATTGAGTCCTCTAGAACTGTGAGGTAAATGATCAGTGGTCTTCTTTCCACTGGAGGTGATAGAATCAGGGGATTCAACAGATATTCCTTGATACTGTCGAATGCGGTTTGACAATCTTCTGTCCAAACGCAATCCTGGTTCTTTTTGAGTAACTTGAAAATCGGCGCACATGTGGCGGTCATAAGGAATATGAATCTGGAAATGTAATTCAGACGTCCCAAGAATCCTCTGACTTGTTTTTCAGTTTTCGGCGAAGGCATTTCTTGAATGGCCTTGACCTTGTCAGGATCAACCTCAATTCCTTTCTGGCTGACGATGAACCCTAATAGTTTCCCTGAACGGACACCGAAGGTGCACTTGTTGGGATTCAAGCTGAGCTTGAATTTTCTCAAACGTTCGAACAATTTTGACAGATGTTCAACGTGCTCACTCTCTGTTTTTTATTTTGCAATCATATCATCGACATATACCTCGATTTCCTTATGTATCATGTCATGAAACAGAGTAGTCATGGCCCTTTGATAGGTCGCCCCAACGTTCTTCAAACCGAACGACATTACCTTGTAACAAAAGGTACCCCATGGGGTAATGAACGAAGTTTTCTCCATGTCTTTCGGCGCCATTTTAATCTGGTTATAGCCCGAGAATCCATCCATGAAGGATAAAACTTTGAACTTTGGTGTACTATCTACCAGCATGTCAATGTGTGGTAAAGGAAAGTCGTCCTTTGGACTTGCCTTGTTCAGATCCCTGTAATTAACACACATTCTGACCTTTCCGTCCTTTTTGGGAACGGGTACGATGTTGGCTAACCATTGAGGATATTCAGCTGTAGCGAGGAAACCTGCGTCGATCTGTTTCTGTACCTCCTCTTTGATTTTGATGGCTATGTCCGGGTGAGTCCGTCCCAACCTTTACTTTACTGGAGGACATTTCGATCTTAACGGTAAGTGATGTTCCACGATGCTGGTATCCAACCCTGGCATATCCTGATAGGACCAAGCGAATACATCGGGGAATTTTCTGAGAAGCTTTATCAAACCCTCTCTGGCAGTTGGACTGAGCAGTGCCCCGATCCTGATTTCTTTTCTCTCTCTTTCTGAACCCAAGTTTACCGTTTCAAACGGTTCTTTGTGAGGTTCAATGGACCTTTCCTCTTGTCTGAGTAGTCGAGAGATCTCTTCTGGAATTTCATTGTCATTTTCTCCTTCAGCCTCGAATACCGGGAACTCAAAGTTGGGAGAAGGCATCGATTATATGTTTCAACTGGGTTTAAAATAAGCAATCTGCATGACGTGATGATTCGTGTTTAGAAGAGATAGAGAAAAATGCAAGTGTGTGCAGTGTATTTGTTTTACTGCTTGTTTTTATTTTTAAATGTTTTTTGGATTGCCATTTTCTGAAAAAGCAAAAAGAGAAAACAACAATTAATGCGGAAATTACAGAACGACGTTATTTTATTGATGAACAAGTCAATCCCTGAAACTACAGCCCTATAAAACAAAACTCTGTCGCTTTGGGCAAAGCGAAGAGGGAAAATTTACAGAAAGCGAGCCCTATCAAAACATCCGTTTCACCTGGGCAGGGTGAAAGGTTAAAGATGGCAATTACTTTGACTGATGAACGACCTTCGGAACCTCGACAGCAACCCATTGGCGGCGAACTCCTCGGTGAATCACAAAGTCTGGCACCTTTCTTGATTTGTCTTCAGAAATAACGATGATTTCTGGTGGAGCGGGATCATTGGAATCTGTCTCCCAGGCAGAATTGTCGTAGGAGAACTCCTCTGTTGCATTTTGCATAGCATTTGTGCTCTCAGGTACAATCTCCCCATCCAGTTGGCAGGATGTCTTCGAGCCTGATACGAGAGCTTCTGGGAGCGGTGTACCTGACCATATAGTCGTATTTTCCACTTGGTTCTCCCAAAGTGTCCCAAACTTCTTTGGAACTGGAGGAGTCATCTCTCTCAATGACGTTGACCTCGGGAAAAGCATAGTTGATGAATTTAAGTCCTGCAAACGTTGCAAATTCATCTTCATGTTGAGTAGTTTCTGAATGACCTGAGTGTTGATCCCATGACATGGTGGGGACACAGGTATTCTGTTCAATGACGGTCAGCTGATTTTCATTGTTCGGCTGACTTTCTTGCCCCAAGTTTCCTGGGTAAGGTTGCCACATTGGCAGACCATCCATTGGGCCATAGTAGGTGTAGTCAAAATTGTCTTTCATCGGAGTGTCTTCCTCTAATGAATTTGGCGGAGCGCGGCATCCTTTCGGATCACAATCCCCGTAGATCATTTCGACGTCTGACCTGGGTATAAATCTCGGACTCTCTGTAGGAAAGCAAAAAGGAGTTTGCGTTTCGTCCTGAGACATATAACCGTCCTTGTTAAGATATGACTTCCACTCTTCCTCTGTGTCAGAGGGATCTTCCTCATTGATAGCATGGACTGCTTGAGGAACTGGATGAAGAAAACCTCCACTGTGGAAGAAGTTTTGAAGGGGATGAAGACTTTCATCGTTGGCAGCTGTCTGGGTACAGGTTGTAGAAAAACCAAGACCCTTCTTTGTTTTATTGTCAATAGGAATGACAAGTTGTCCCCATCCTGTTATATCGGTACTCTCGACCGCTTTAATAGCATCGTTGTATGAGGAAATCGAGGTTCCTCCTTTGAAATGATTGTCCTTGCTCACCGACAATGCTTGAAACTGAGTTCCAATAACCTCCTCGGGTTCTATTCCAGTAGATGATGACAAGTTACTCACAAGCAAAGCTTGTTCCCCATAAACCGTGACAAGCTGATCGTTCTGAACGAACTCGAAGTGACCGCTCCAGCCTGATGTATCCAAGGTCTTCCTAATAAACAACTGTATGTTGCCCGGATGTCCATGACCTGGAAAGTGGCTTGGAAAGTGTGAGGACCGATAGTTATGGGAAGATCAACTTCGCCGATAACTGTTTTTCTGGATCCGTCGAATGCTTTGACGACAACCTCGCTAACTCTCATCGGAGGGCCTTTGAATGATAATTGCATCAAAGTGGACTTCGGCATAACATTAAGGGCTGACCCTGTGTCTACCAGTACGCTGGCTAAAGCATCGTCCTGGCAGTTAACTGTAATGTTGAGCGCCATGTTATGACTGCGACCCTCCTCGGGTAATTCCTCATCACTAAATCCCAAATCATTGCAGGAAGTGATGTTAGAGACAATGCTATCAAATTGTCTGATTGTTACATCCTGTTCCACAAAGGCTTGCTCCAAGACTTTCTGTAGAGCCTCCCTGTGGGCTTCTGAACTGAGTAACAGTGATAATACCGAGATCTTTGAAGGAGTCTATAACAGCTGATCAACAATGTTATATTCACTCCTTTGGATGAGCTTCAGCATCTCATCATTATTTTTCGAAAGGTCGGGATTACTGGATTGACCGACTGGGGGATCGGGAGCTTCTGTCTGAAGTTCCTTTTCCTTGTTAAGTTCCCCAACTCCTCGGTTGAAGATTCTACCACTCCGTGTTACTCGACTGATGTCTACAATGTTCACAACAGAGGGTAATGGAATTTCCTTTCCATTTTCAATTATTGTTGCACCGTATTTGTAAGGGATCACCTTAGCTGATTCATACAGTAGCGGTCCTGGTAGATAGATGACTACAGGAGCCTTATGATTTTTTTGACCATCATAAGTAATCTCGATTCGTTCCCGGTTGGGAACTTTAGATTCGTCAAGTAGAGGAATAATGGCAAAAACATCCCTGGTCCTGTGATGACCAGAGATTGTGACAACATCCTCAACTTGCTCGGCAAGGTAGTTCGACGACCAGTTGATGGGTCCAGAATCCGAATAGGGACGAATTTCTCCACGATCGACCTGACCCTGAAGAGCTGCTCTCACAAGGTAACACCCTTGGTTACTTTCCGAACATACCCTACAACTGTCATAGTTGTGTGGTGGCACCTGGCCACGTCCACTTTGAATACAATGTAACCTCACTAGGTTAGCTTCCACTGATCGGACATCCTGACTCTGACGCCGAGTGGGGTTTTTATTACTGATACTAATCTACTGAGTATCTTCATCCATGTAGATTGGCATCCACCAATGATTTAACAAGTGCTGAAGTGCCTCCTGGACAAGGGTACAACCTCGATCATTTTCACAACCCGCTTTACAGCTTTGATAGTCATGTGATATTAAGAATCTGAGTCGGACCTACTCAACATGTAACTCTACCAGGTTAGTATTCATTACGCAAATATCAAAGATCTGAACCATGTTGATCTGATAAGGGTTCTTATCATGGTAGTCTTGGATCCATCCAAGATCCATCTGACGCTGGAGGGCCTCCTGTATGAAAGAGCATCCCTGTTTATTTACCGAGCAAATCAGACAAGAACTGTAATTGTGTCGCGGCAGATTATGATACTGGCTTTGCCTTGAGTGCATCGCCACCAAGTTTACATTCATTGCACGGATGTCGTGGTTCTGAATGACGTTAGAATTCGTGTAGACCATGTTAACTCCACGAACTCGGTGCTCTTGGATCCATCCGAGATCCATTTGTTCCTGTAGAGCTGCTTGCACTACCGAACATCCTTGATTGTCTTTAGAGCAGATATCACACTGATGATAATTATGAGGTGGCACATGGCCATATCCACTCTGTCTATAATGCATCTTAACCAGATTGGTTTTCAACAAGAGTACATCGTGAATTTGATAGACATCGTTAGTCTCTCCTTCTATCAAATTGACTGCAGCCTTCTCGTGTTGAGGTAGCGGATTCGTGAGAACATTAGGATTTGTATCCTTGAAGGATAAGACCCCGCTCCTAACAAGTTTTTGCACGTCAGACTTGAAATTGAGACAAGTCTCTATGTTATGCCCTGGACCTCCTTGATGATAAGGGCATGTCTGATCCACCTTAAACCAAAAAGGCGGATTTTCCGGTACTGTAAGAGGAGATTTAGTCTGAATGTGCCCCTTAGCCAGTAGTAATGGAAACAACTCTGCGTACGTTACGGGTATAGGATCAAATCCTGGTGGCCGCATTGTACGGTTGTTGTTATATGGAGGACGAGCCTGCTGAAGAGGCTGTTGTGTCCTTTGCTGGTCAGGTTGGCTCTGCGCAACCTGAGGTTGATACGTAGGAATAGACGCAGGGTTGATAGCAGGAGTTACAGCTGCTACTGGTTGATAACGTCGCCTTTGCTTTCCGAGAGAGATATTCCCAATATCTTGCTCTTTTTTCTTAGGGAGAGCACTACCGTATTTTTTAGTACCGCTCGTCGATCCAGTGTCTTTTACCAAACGTCCTTCTCGGACGGCTTCCTCAAGACGTACGCCCATGCCGACCATCTCGGTGAAATCACTGGGCGCACTGGCAACCATTCGGTCATAGTAAAATGAGCTTAAGGTCTTTAAGAAGATCTTTGTCATCTCTTTTTCCTCAAGAGGTGGACAAATTTGAGCGGCAATTTCACGCCACCTTTGAGCATACTCCTTAAAGGTTTCCTTGTCCTTTTGCGACATCGATCTGAGTTGATCTCTGTCGGGTGCCATGTCCAAATTGTATTTGTATTGTTGGACGAAGACAGTACCAAGATCTCTGAATGTGCTGATCGTGACACGATTCAAACCCATGTACCATTTGAGTGCGGCACCGGTTAAACTATCTTGAAAGTAGTGAATCAGTAGGTCCTGATTCTCCGTCTGAGCTGACATCCGCCGAGCGTACATCACCAGATGGCTTTGAGGGCAAGAGTTACCCTTGTACTTTTCAAAGTCGGGCACTTGAAATTTATGCGGAACTTTCACATTGGGGACCAAGCAGAGGTCTGCGGCGTCCTTTCCAAATAAATCCTGACCGCGAATGGCCTGCAGTTCCTTCTGTATTTCCAAGAACTGTTCTTGGAATTCATCCATTCTGTCAAACATAGTTTCCTTCTTACCAGAAGGCATTTGTGGAATCTGTCCTTCCGGGACAGTGTGCACCACAGGGGGTGGTACCGTGACTACGGCAGTGAGTCTTGGCGTTTCCCGAAGTTTGTAACCTTCAGGAGTCTTCAGTATGCCCCTGGCATCTTCGCTTTCCCGAAGTTTGTAACCTTCAGGACCAGCGGCTTCTGTTGTGATTCCCTGATCTTCAGTGATCGGCGGAACATATCCTTCCGGGATATAG
This sequence comes from Lathyrus tuberosus, assembly GCA_022829125.1. Lineage (NCBI taxonomy): Eukaryota > Viridiplantae > Streptophyta > Magnoliopsida > Fabales > Fabaceae > Lathyrus > Lathyrus tuberosus. The sequence goes on from JALAZF010000179.1 coordinate 4,346,717, forward strand.
TTAACAGGCATGCCCCAAGGACGATCTTTCGGTATCTGATACCTAGGATCATACCTCTCCACTATGGGCGTTGAGGTGATCTCTGAGATCACAGTTCGTTGTAGCTGAGCTTCTGCCATGGGTTGCATGTTGTTACGAAGCTTTCTCATATCCTCTCTCAGAGCGTCGATCTCTTATTTCAGCTCTCTGTTTTCTTCCTCAAGATCATCCATCTTTTTCTGACGATTGGCCCGAGTATTATATGAATGAGACAGTTTGACTCTAGAACCGAGACACAAACGTGAGATTCGTAGGTAAGAAGAATACGCGACGTGAGAATGATGAATGCAATGATTATATTAATTGTTTTTGGTTTAATCAAAATAAACTTTGACAATTAGATTACAAATATCAAACACTGGGGAAACCCCGTTTTATTGAAATTCCGAGGATTACAGAAATGGAAATACAGTAGATTACAAAGTGCAGAAACAGAAACCTAAACTAATGGGTCTCGAGTCCTCTCTGAAGAGAACTCAGGTGCTGATTCTGGTATCTTCCTTTTCTTTGACCGGGGCTCTTGGGTCGTTGTCGGGTTGTCATTCCTTTGCCAAGTGAAAAGAGCGAGCAAATTCCTTTGCTCATCTTGATTATCTACAGCATGTTGCTCCAAAATTTCAATCAGAGCATCTTTTTCTTTCAGTAATTGCTGTATTTTGATGCACTCTATGTCGAGGGTGCGGTACTTGTTCTTCCAAGACCTCTCTCCTTTTGAATTTTGTTGAGAGTAACCTGAAGCTTTTCAGTTTCCGTCATGAAGTACATGACAGATTCCCTCGGCGGAAGAATCCCGTAACGAGGATAAGGCATCTTTAGCTTGAGAGCCCTAGTTTGTACCCAATGGAGATAAGGCTCCACCGAGACACAGTCCGGTTTTCCTAGAGACTCTCGTCCTTTATTATTAACATGCTTCCAAGCGTGCACTATTTCCATCTTCAGTGCTCTGTCATTTTCTCCTTCCTTGAAGAAAAGACCTTCCAGATGAACACCCAGTGGGATGTGTCTCATCGGGTATCCAAATTGACGGCGAACCAATACCGGATGGTAGTTGATTCCTCCTTTAGTTCCTATAAGGGGTACGTTGGGGAAGTTTCCACAACGGTCAATGATCCTGATTCCATCATAAATCCTATTACACCAATCTATATCAGAGTTGGTAAGAGACATGATCTTCTGCGACCAGCGTAGGGCACTCTTGCAATCCCAAAAAGCAGCAGACTTGGGCAAGTGAGAGATAAACCATTTGTAAAGCAGAGGTACACAGCATGTGATTTCCCCTCTGCTGTACAAATTTCCCAGGTGTACAGAATGATACGCATCTGCAAGCAAAGTCGACACAGGATTTCCAATGAGAAAAACCTTAATGGAGTTAATATCGATGAAGTTATTGATGTTGGGAAACAAAAATAACCCGTAGGTGAGCAAGACAAAGATGCTTTCAAAAGCAGTTATGTTTCCTATACTGGCAAAATATAGGGCCTTCTTTGTCAAGAACTGGGCCGACAAACCTTGAATGCCACCCTTAGCGGTTAGATGAGTCCTAACCTTAGACTCGTCCAAATGAATTGCTCTTGCAATAGTTTGATTCTTTGGAATTTCTTCCAGTCCAGAAAATGGAGCTCGATCCGTAATGTGTAGATCGATCAGGTGAGAATACTCCTCCAACGTTGGTGCAAGCTGGTAATCCGGGAATGTGAAACAGTGATAAACCGGATCATAAAACTGAATGAGCGCATCCATGATTCCCTCAATCACATGGACTCTTAATAGTGGTAGCAAACCTCCGTGCTTAGCTCTGAAAGCCTCAGGGTTAGTGATCATCCTTGCTAACCTTCTCAAATCCTCTAGCTTTGGAACCTTGAAGGTATACTGGTGAGTTCTCCTTCTACCGAAATCCATTAGTGCAATCCTTTTCTCGGATATTTGCAATCACAGTCTTAGTTTAATTTGAAAAACAGAGAGACTAGAAGAGAAGTTTTTTTTGAATATTTTAATGTTTTTTTAAATGAATGCATGAATGCAGCACACAAAAACATAGAAAAAACATGGGGTCAAAGGGTTGTTGTCATGAAGTCAAGGCTCTACCCATCCCCAAAGGTTTATACTAGGGTGATTTTTGTACCTATACTCATTATCATTAGCTCCTCCCAGGAAAGCAAAACAACAAGCGGATCGCCAGCGAGTTGTAGAGCAATCTTAGAGTAAGTACCATTCACCGAGGATAGATCACCAACCTCAAATGAGGGTAGTATCGCGTAACAATTATTTCTGATAGTTTCCGCACTACGAAAGGGTTTGGCTCCTCAGCTTCTCAGACTTAACAACAGGCCCATTGTCTAGGTGAGAGAATGGGTTGCGTTGGTCAGCCTCCACTGAGGTTGATGGTCGACCCCGTCGCCATCACTTATCTTAGGTGTATACTCATTCTTTCCACATACGGCATCACCCGCATTCCCATTAGCAGAAACATAAACATGTATAGCAATTAGGAAAAGCAGTATATATATTTGTCCTAAACATCCTAGACCTTTAAAGCTAAAAATCCTAAGTTCCTGACAGAAAATGGGTTCCCCGGCGGAAGCCCCAATCTGTGGTATTTACACAAGTGAAGAAAAGGAAGACCGTGCCTATATCTAACTTTGAAAGGCCCCACGGTGGGCGCCATTTTCCTGTAGCGAGCGATTTTGGACGCGGTTCTTAAGCGCTGGTCGCTCTCTGCGGTTGAGCTTAAAACTACAGGTCGATTCATTTTTTATCCTATTGTGAGCTGATGAAGGAAGGGAAATAGATGTCTCCAATTAACCCTGCTTAGCATACTGAGTTTAAACAGCGGTCTGTTAGGTTACGAATGCTATCAATGTGGGGGGGCCTTTGTACTGGTTATTTGTATTTTCGCCAATACTGGTTTTTATCTAGACAGAAGGTTTCTGGCGGGGAACAAAGATTAGGATGTTAGGAATGATGTTTTTGAATTACTGCTTTTGATTGATGGAATATGGGATTTGGTTTTTTTGTTGAGTGTGCTCGCTAAGATTTTTCTTTCAATCTTATGCCTACGTATTCCCGTTTACCGAAACAGGGAAATCAGAGCGATCGTAGTTCCTCCTATTCTATGGGAGGAAGTGGTTGTTTTGGTGTCTTGTACAAAGCCCAAGACGTGAAGCTAAAGGTGGTTTGTATCTTGTTCAAATCCCAAGATATGAAGCTGGAAAGTCTATTTGTATCTTGTTCAAAGCCCAAGATGTGAAGCTAAAAGGGTGTTGTCTTCAGAGAGAATTTGTCATCTCTAAAGGGGTTTATTTGTCACAACTGTTTATAAAGGAGAATTACTTTAACCGGGATACGCGGATCCTAGCAATGCCATAATTTCCCTTATAGGGGGTTTTAACCTGAAGGAGAAGACTTTAACTCAGTGTAGAGCAATGCTATCTTTCCTTAGGAATTTCTCATGCTAAAAGAGGGGCAGTGGCATGGATGTAGATGATCCAGAGGCTTGCCGCTTACAGCGATTAGATGAAGGGAGTTGTTTGATGTTTGTGTACTGTGAACGAGGCACAGTTTTGATTCTAAAAGGTTAATTGGATTAACCAGTGATTTTCTTATACAAAGCCTAAGAGGAGGCTATTATGTGTCTCGTACAAAGCCCGAGAGAGAGGCTAAAAGGGGTTGATCCTACAAGAGGATCTTTTGGTATCTCGTATAAAGCCCGAGATGGAGGCTATTGGCCCAACAAGAGAGTTTTTTTGTACCTCGTACAAAGCCCGAGATGGAGGCTGTTGTTTATTTGGCATAATAAGAACCTTTTTGTATCTCGTATAAAGCCCGAGATGGAGGCAAAATGGGTGATTGACTCAACGAGGGAGTCTCTTATGCGTCTCGTACAAAGCCCGAGAGAGAGGCTAAACGTTGCTTGACTCCACTGGGGAGGATCATTGTACAAAGCCCAAGAGGAGGCTAGGGTGATTGTTTCAGTTAAGTGACAGGTCTAGTATACTAATTTTAAAGAGAAAATAAGTTCTTATATGAGCAACACTGTACTCAGGGATTTGATTCAAGGATCCGGGTTATTCCCTTCTCTTTGAGGAAACGGGAAATCCAAAGGGTATTGAGACTGTCCGAGTCTACGGGGTTTTCTTCCTATTCTTGAAGGGTGCTTGAGAATGTCTTTGAGACTCAAGGATATTAGACTGTCCAAGTCTAGAGTTTCATCTTTTGTACCATGCTTTGAGAAATAGTAGTAGACTCTATGAAAAGACTGTTCTATGAAGATGACTAAGTTCTGTTCCTATACCTCTAGGAGGTCGTCGGGATAATTTGTACGAAGCCCAAGAGGAGGCTGAAAGCTTTTAAGAAGCCGATGGGTCCTTGTACTAAGCCCAAGAGGAGGCTATCATTCCCGGGGGAAGAGATCATTATACGAAGCCTAAGAGGAGGCTGTGAATACTTCTAAGAAGCCGTAGGGTCCTTGTACTAAGCCCAAGAGGAGGCTAGGTTGCTTTTAGGAAGCCTGTGGGTCCTTGTACGATGCCCAAGAGGAGGCCGATGCTTTTAAGAAGCCCGTGGGTCCCCAATCCCCGAGAAATTCAAGGCAATGCTATTCACCGAGAATAGATCAAAGTCAGGAAAGTTCGAGAATTTGAAAGAAACTCAAAGATGCCATTCACGGAGAATACATTCATCTCTGGGAATAGAGTTTCTTGACAATTCCTAATGAGGACAGCCGAAGAGAAGACTGTATCTGGTGATCCTATTGGGGATCTAGTTGTCTATTTCTACGAATAAACAAAACGGCGTCACCTAGTTCTAGACGTAGTTGCTGGGGAAACTCTAAATATCTATACTATTATTACACAGTTGATATGATTTTATGAAAGAAGACTTACAGTGAAACAGCCCCACAATACAGTTATATGTATATGAAAGTGGTAAATGAAAGCGGATAAACACTTACTCGGTTGTAGAGCTTCCATGCTGTTTGGTTAGTTGTTCAACAAAGAAAGATTGAAAACAACAGTATATTCAAAATCAAAGGAGAAAGTGCTTTGAAAAAGAAAGTTTTGGGGCTTACAACTCAAGGAGATGCCCAAGGTTTTATCAGTGAGCGCACTGTTTGAATTTATACAGAGGGACTTATACAAGTGACTGAGGCCCAAGATGGTTTTCTATACAAAGGGATGGGTCTTACACTCTCTCAAGAGGCCCAAAAAGTTTAAAGAAAAAGAGTGGGGCTTATAACACGAGGGTAGGCCCATATGATTTTTCCGTTTAAAAATGGCGATCGCGCCGAGGTTTTCTTTTAACGCGGAGGGACTTATACAATAAGTGAGACCCAAATGATTTTGGTTAAAAGGGGATTGGGTCTTACACTCTAATAGAGGCCCAAAAAGTTTGAATGGGTCTTATAGCTCAAGGAGAGGCCCAAGGTCATTTTTGAAAAGGCGACGATCGCGCCGTTTATTTGAAAATGTACAGGGGGGCTTATACAACGAATGAGGCCCAAAATGTTTCTGTACAAATGGGTTGGGTCTTACACTCTCTCAAGAGGCCCAAAAGGTTTTGAAAATGATTTATGAGGGTTGAATTAATCCAAAAACCCTAATTTGTTTTCAAAAATGTATTTAATTGAATAAAAATTCAATTAAAATGATCAAAATTGTTTAACACGTGAAAAACAAATTGTGATTTTGGATTAATGCTTCAAAAATTAAGTATTGACCTACAAAATAATTAGAAAGCATTAAAAGTTGCAAAATCAATGTGGAAAAAATATTTAAAATGTCAAAAACAATTAAAATATTAATTCTTTGCAAAAATATCAATTATATGAAATAAATAATATTTTTTTGGATTTTTTGATAAAATAAAATATTTTAACATTTTTGTGAATTATTAAAAAAAGAATCAACTCAAAATCATTAAAACTCAGAGAGAAATTAATTTTTGAATCAATTAAACAAAATCACAAAATTCAAATATTTGAATTTGTGAAAAAGGCGCCAAGAACACAAGCAAGAACACGCGCGTTTTTCTGGGTTTGGCTGATTTGCGTTTTCCATCCAATCTCACTGAATACGTAATTATATCATGCAATCCACATATCATTATGCTTGTCTCAACCTCACGATCATGTCTATAACACTTAATTTCATTTAAATTAAACATAAAACATGAAATCACGAAGAAACCTCAAGAACCCTAATTTCTGCATGAAGGGTAGGATTTTTGATACACGATTCAAACAATGCAATTAATTGAGGGAAAACATTCCATGCATGATTATGAACATATGGCCAAATTATTGTGCGAGGAAATATGCATAGATTGAGAGATGACCAAGTATATGCTTACCTCTAAGCCGTGACAGCAAGTGCAATGTGATTTTTGATTTGGAGGTGTTACAGATGAGTGGTGATGATCTGAACAGCTTCCCTACACCCTATGGAGTGTGTTTGAATGCTTGGACCTGATTAAAAATGGCTGGAACAATTTGTGGTACCCCAGCTGCAACTTGATTGAAAATTTGAGCAACCAGCTGGTGATTTTGTGAAATTGGTGTTTCAGAAGTGATCTAAGTGTTTGATCAGCTCATATGTGATGTATGTGAGGTGTGTGAGTGATTGGTTTGATTGGAATTGCTCTCAAACTCAAAACCCGATAGTGACTTGCCTTAGAAGGCAAAATTGGAGTGAAAGAAGAGATTTTGAGGAAAGCATCTATTTGATGGCTTTGGTGTACTCAAACTGATCACAATTGAGCTCTATTTATAGTAGAGCAAGTTTGTTTTGCAAGGAATAGTGAATGGCAGCTGGTAAGTAGGTTTTGCCAATGTTGTCCAATGGAAATCCAAGTCTCCTCTAGCCATTGACTAGAGGTTAGGGCACAGAGCTTTGGTTCCCTTGGTCTTGGATAAGTCTTGACTGATTTCAGATGAGAATGGCTTAGTCCATGCCACCTTGATGCTTCCATTGAATGCTCCAATCCAAATTTGGAGTCTTGTCCCTATTTTGGCCATTCTAGGTTCAACATGCTATTTCTTGTTCCATGGACTTTGGAGGCTTGGCTCAGTGATTGTCCCCTTTAGATTCAATCCTCAGATGTGTCCAAGTGGATAGGAGCATTTGAATTTGGCTGATTTTGGCAAATCGAGCCAAAATGCAAAATCTGCCTTGCCTTTGACAGATTTCAGCAAGGCAACTTGACAATGTCATATCTCATGGGGTAAGTTGAATTTGGCAATGTTCTTGGCCATTTTGGAAAGCCCTTACATGATACAACAACTGTTTGAATAAGTTTGGTTTTGATCTCTTTTGATTCCAAGTGAAAAATCCCTCTACATTTGGCAAAAAGTGAAGCAAAATCTGACTTAGTGAAATTTTCACTAAGTGTTGGAACAAAGTGTGATTTCTTGATTTTGATCACTCCATAACTCAAAATCCTTAATGAATTGGACTTAGGTCTAGTTGAAGTTTTTGTAGAGGGTAATGAGGGCTACAAATCCATATTTGGATGAGAAAAAACGGCCATGTGGTTTAGGAGTTATGATCCTCAAAGTTAGTGCATTAGTGGTACTTTTTCCATAACTTAGAAAAATTTCTAAGTTTTATGGTTACCCCTTTTACAAGTTATCCAACATTCTTTGATTTTTCTTGATGAATGATGATTCAAATCATACATTAACATCATTTTAGGGTTAAAAATCCATTTTGGTGAAAAATCTCAAAAAGTCAAAGTTGACTTTTGTGCACAGTTGACTTTTTATCAGATGAATTCCAAATTGTGCAATTCTTCAGGAAATCATGTACTTGACCTAAATCAAACTTGATGGACATGTTCCATGGGTGTCATAGGGTATATTGGGGCATGTCCTAGGGTTTGGGAGCATGTCCTGGTCAAAAGTCAAAGTTACAGTTGACTTTCCTCGCGAAACCCTAATTGTGGTGCAGATGAAAATGAGACTTGTTGCTCAAGCTTCTTGGATTAATCCATTGTTCCAAATGGATCAATATAGTTCATTAGAGACCCTCAAATCATGTCTTGAGGTCTTGGCTCTGGAATTGCCCTAAAAGTTAACTTAGGGGTGAATTAGGTCAAGAAACCCTAATTCCTGATTTTTGATGTATGCATCCCCTGAGGCAAAATTGACTGGATGGATGGGTCCATGAGGTTCCATGGAGTACATTAGGTTGTGTTTTGGATCTTTGGCTTATGCCCAGATGAAACTTTCCATCTGGAGGCCCTGGTCGACCAAAACCCTAATTTGGTGATACTGGCGATCTTGAGACTTGATCCACCTAGAAGGGAGCAACCTTGTGCTTAATCCTTGAAGTGGGAGTCCTTTTTGATCCATTGTGGATGTTTGAGAGGTTAGACAAGTTGAAGATCGTGTCACTCCTTGATTGATCCTTTGTCTAAGGCTCTGAGAGGGCTTAAAACCCTAATTTTGATTGTAGTGAATGCTCAACAACCCTTGAGGCATTTGGTGAGGCATGATGGTTCATCCATATTGTGATGATGATTTGCACAATGATGGGAAATCTTAGTGGTCAAAATTTGGGGTATGACACCATGATCGAGGAATTTCCCCCTGATCGGAAGATGTAACAAACACGAGATATCGTCCAGTGTGGTAGACATCTCACCACACGGGAGGTAAAACGAAGAGGTCTCAGAATGCCATCTCTCTACGAATGCATTCAGCATCTCGTGCTTGACCAGAGTGTAATTGGTCATGCATAGGTCCTTCAGGCCAAATAATAACAGAACAGACTAGAACCAATCCTCCTCTGGCTGAGGCAAGCCATCAATCTTCCTCCTATGGTTAAGAAACTTCTGGGGATCACTCACCTAAAATTTGTCAGAAATAATCAATGTCAGTAATAATTAATGTCAGAAATAATCAATGTTAACAGTTAAAATTAACGTAATAAATAAATAAATAATTCAACTAATGTTACCTCTTCATCCCATTTATGTCTGGAAGTATGGTCTGGATACAGAGGAAGTAAGGACATATCAGATGGACCTCCTCCAAAACCCTCTAGCTCGGCATTTACAGCAGCCTAACCCTTTAGAGGTGGAACTAGATCAGCAGGATCATCAGCGGGAGGTGGCACTGGTGAATCTTGATGCCTGCTAGAGGATGGGGAAGTGACGCGTTAGCTGGTGAATCTCGTCTCCTACGGGAAGAAGAAGAAGGTGGAGTGACCTAAGGTGAAGCACGATCCCCATAAGTATACTGCGCCCCAAAAGTCGACACCTTTGCCTGACCAGAGGTACCTGCTGGCTCCGCTTCCGCCGAACAGATGCTTGCTGGGCAACTGGGTCATGTCTCGGTCTGTCGACTCTGTCAGCCATTATGCCAGTAAGGTAAAGTAAGGCATATCATTAGTGCACGCAAACAAAACACACAAACAAGAAAATTTTAAAAAAACAGACTGCAGGAAATTCCAGATATGCATCTCCAGAAACACCATAAAACAATAACATTGAATAATTCCAGAAATGCATCTCCGAAAATACCATAAAACTATTAAATTTGAAGAGTTCCGGAGATGCATCTCTGGAAATTCTCAAAGTATATGAAACGCTGAAAAACTTCGGAGATGTATCTTTGGAATGTTTTGCAACTCAGAGGTCGCGATAATTGCATAGTGTGCCTCATGCAAGTTGAAAAAACATGATCTGGTCGCCATTTTAAACCAAAAAACAAATCATACACTAAGTCTAAACTATGTTACATGCAATTCCTGCACATTTCTAACCCTTCATTGATTTCTACACATTTACACTAAAACTCAAAATTTATCCGAAAACTAAAAAATTTACCTGAAATGTATGGTTTTTGTTCTGGACTGGACCAATAGCAAGACATGGCCCAATCCACTTCTGCTCCCAGAATGGCCCAATTGCCTAAGTCTAATCCACTAAGGGGCAAAAGTTACCTTTCTACCCCTCCAACCGGGCAAGGACTGCATCGCTCCTTCCCAGAAATGCTGCCCGTTCCGCACGACTTATTCACTCCCCGAACAGCTAAGGGCATGTGCCCGAAACAATGCCTATGCCCGACATAACGGCTAGTTTTGGGCAACCTGCCCGACATAACGACTAGTTTTGGGCAGTTACCTATTCTTCGGGAAAACGGTTATTTCACCCTGAAAATAGGACCGTTGGCCACGCGCTAGGGGGCACTATATAAACCCTCTCATTTGAGAGGGTCAGGTATCCAATAATCACCCTTGAAACTCATACTTTGTACTTGCCCCTTTTCTCTGACCCTTTCTTACTTGAGCGTCAGAGTGCCTTACAGGTACACCCCCTCATCCTCTTCATACGACCAGCATCTCAGACGTACTTGGTGGCCCACTTCTACAGGATCTGATCCAGCCTTCACGATCAGTGGCGCCGTCTGTGGGAACTCTTGTTCTCCCCTTCTTTCTTTCCCCGGAAACCAAAGATCAAAGAGAATTTCCAAGATCATCATCATGGCCTCTCAAGATCATGCCAAAGGTGCTCTCCATTCCGCTGCCCTCCCCGTCAATAAGACTGACGTTGACGGTCCATCTCCTCTCCTCAGAGATCACCGTTTTCTAAGAGACGGGGCCACAACCTCTCCTTCCCACGCTCCTGCTGATCGCGAAGACGACCAACCCTTGCTGACCATCCAGCCCATTCATGCTCCACCCAACACCGATCCGGCCATGGCGGCCCTTCTTGAGGCGATCAACAAAACCAACCTCCTGATCCTGCAGCAGAACGAAAGGATCGGGGCACTGAAAGAAACTATCCGTCCAAGATCCCCCCTCCGAGGAAAAACCATCGACGATCCAAGAGCCTGCAACCTCGGCGAGAGGTCGACCGAAGGCTGCGCCAAGAACCAGAATCTTGCCCTGTCCGAAAATGCGACCAGGTTTCCCCGTGAAACCAGCACTCTCCCGGCCACAAGAGGACCCGAAGAGATAAGCAGTCACCTTTGGTCAGGTCAAAGGACCGGGCCCGTCCACCTTCTCCTCGAAGAGGTCACCTTCACGAGCGAGTCGTCCGGTCCCCGTCACTAACCAGTTCCAGCAGCGATGATGAGCCTCACGGCCCATTATCCCAAGAAATCTTGGCAACACGCCTCCTCAAGGGCCTGGAGAAGCCCCCAACACTGGGCACGTATGACGGTACGACTTACCCCGACGAGCACATCGAAAAGATTAATGCGTTGTTGGACTACCGTGGCGTCTGGGGCACCATTAAGTGCCGGCTATTTCCAACCACGCTCCAAAAAGGGGCAATAACTTGGTACAAGCAGCTGCCCGATGAGTCTATCACTTCGTGGAAGCAACTGGGCAGAATGTTTTCCCGGCATTTCACAGCGTCACGCCGCCACCCCAAGACTGAATCCTCCCTTGGAGCCATAATCCAAGGAAATGACGAACCTCTCCGGGCATACATCGAGAGGTTCAACAAAGAAGCGGTACAAGTCCCTACAACAGACAAGATGAAAAAGTTTCTGCTCGAGCAAGGACTTCGCCCGGGCTCAGAATTTTCCAAGGCCGTCGGCCTCGCACCTCCGAGGAACCTAGATGCCATCCTCCTCGAGGCACAGTCACACATTTAGTACGAGGAGAAGGAAGCGGCCAACTCCGTCCGAGCCTCCCGCCACCAGGAGAACTGTCGGGCCTCCAGAGACGAAGAGGCCTCGACATCCCGTCGAGGAGAAAGGAAGCGCGAAGACCGTCCTCGGGACTCCCGCGACAGCAAGGAACCCTTCGGACGATTCCACGACTACACCCCCTGACCGTCTCCAGGGAGAAGATACTGTCCGAATGCGCGAATTCGGAATTCAAGCAAGCAGGGGTCCGCTTCCCCAAACAAATATCGGCCAAACCCAACGCCGACAAATCAAAGTACTGCCGCTTCCATAAAAGTCACGACCACACTACCGAAGACTGCATCCATTTGAAGGATGCTATCGAGATACTGATCAGGGATGGCCACCTGAAATAGTTCATGAAAAAGAAAGACGCTCCCCGGCAGGACGCCCAGGAGTCTAAAAAGGTAGAGGAAGAGGTGTCTTCCTCGGAAGAGGCCAAAATCCAGGTCGCCATGTCCATATCGCGACCAGAGGACTTCTACGTCCCAGATGAGCTCAACGCTCCTGCCTACTTCGCGGCCCACAGCCCGTGGGAAACATTCCCCTCCGCCATGGTCATCTCGGGCGGGGGCTTCAATAAAGTCACAATGGGCTCCGTGAAAAGAAAATTCGAGCACCTAATCAGCACGAGCTCCAATAAGGTGATCATGCTCGACCAAGCCCAGAAGGGCTCTGTCCCCATCTCCTTTTATCGGGAAGAGGTCCTCGGAGGATCTCCAAACTCGAGCATACCCCTGCTCGTCAGAGCTCGAATGGCGAACTTCGATGTTCGCAGAATCCTCATCGACCAAGGAAGCTCGGTCGACATTATGTACTCCCAGCTGTTTTCAACACTTCAGCTGGACGAATCACACCTCACCCCTTATGTGGGGTCTAATTTGCAAGGTTTCAACGGATCAGTAACCAAACCCTGGGGGTACGTCGAACTGATGGTAACCTTTGGATCAGTAGAGATGGCCAGGTCCGTCAAAGTGTAGTTTTTGGTGATCGATTGCCCGTCACTGTACTAGTGCATATTCGGAAGACCAACATTGGCCGAGTTGGTAGTTGTGCCTTCAACCGTCAACCTCAATATGAAGTATTACACTTCAAAGGGGATGGTCGCCACCCTCCACAGCGACATCGAAGCCGCACGATGATGTTTTGAAGCAGCCACAAAGGGACTCAACGCCATCGCGTCCAAGCCAAAGGTCTCGAACAAGCCAGCCTTGCCCAGCAGTTCCGAGGAAGCCAAGCCTCTGCCTCAGGTCGACTCCATTGACCTCGACAGTTGCTTTCCTGAAGAAAACCAGCAGGAGGACCAAGCAACTTCAACCAACTCGTCTGCCCCGTCCAACAGTAGCTCCCATCCGATGCGCTCAATCCCGGATGGCAACTTCGAGCTCGTTTTGTTCGGGGATGACCACCAGCGGGGAGTAAAGATTGGAGCGGATCTCCCCGGCTTCGCGAGGAAGCAACTCAAAGCATGCCTCGGTGAGAACGTTGATCTGTTCGCCTGGAGTGCCGCCGAGATGCCCGACTTGGACCCGTCTGTCGCCTGCCATCAACTTACGATTGACCCGGCTGTCAAAGCAGTAGCACAACATATGAGAAAGCAATCTCCGGAGAAAACGGAGGCTGCATAAAAAGATGTAAAGGACCTCCTCGAGGTCAAATTTATCTCGGAGGCCAAGTACACCACTTGGCTGTCCAACGTTGTACTTGTGAAAAAATCTAATGGCAAATGGCGAATGTGCATTGACTACATCGATCTTAATAAGGCATGCCCGAAGGATGCCTACCCCCTCCCCAATATTGATAACCTTGTTGATAATTCTTCCGGTTTTAAACTTTTATCATTCATGGACGCCTATTCGGGCTATAATCAAATTCCAATGGCAATGAGCGATAAAAAATACACGGGCTTCATGACCGAATCGGGCAACTATTATTACAACGTAATGCCCTTCGGCCTGAAGAACGCTGGCGTGACCTATCAAAGATTGATGAACAAGATCTTTTGGGGAGAGTTAGGCGACATGATCGAAGTCTATATGGACGACATGATCGTAAAATCCCATGAGGAAACCGATCACACCTCCCACTTAAGGAAGGTCTTCGAATAAGCCAGAAAGTACCAGATGCGATTCAACCCAGAGAAGTGCACGTTCAGCGTCCGGGCAGGTAAATTCCTTGGCTTCTACTTGATAGAACGAGGAATCAAAGCGAACCCCGATAAATGCCAGGCATTCTCCGAGTTTCCAACGCCCAAGTCGGAGAAATCCATCCAGTCCCTCAATGGGATGCTCGCGTCATTATCCCGCTTCGTGGCTAAATCTACCCAACACGCCTTACCATTCTTCAAACTCCTCCACAAGGAGGCAGCGTTCGAATGGACCGAGGAATGTGAACAGGCCCTCCTCCATCTGAAACGAGCACTCTCATAACCGTCCGTTCTCTCCCGCCCGGACAACGACGAAACTTTGTACCTATATCTCGCCGTAGCAACCGAGGCAGTAAGCGCCGCTCTTATCCGCGAGATCCCTGACAGGCAGAATCCCATATACTTCATGAGCAAAGCACTGCAGGGGCCAGAGTTGAGATACCAACAGATTGAAAAAGTGGCGCTGGCCCTCATTAACGCAGCTAGAAGACTGGTACACTACTTTCTGGCCCACACGATTGTGGTTCGAACAAATCAACCCGTAAAGCAGCTATTGGGATGACCAGACATGGCCGGTAGAATGCTCAAATGGTTGCTCGAGCTGTCCGAATTTGACATCCAGTATGAGAGCAGGAAAGTCCATAAAGCCCAGGCCCTGGCCGACTTCGTCACAGAAATGACGTTCGTAGACTCCCCCACTTGCGGAGCACGTAAATGGACCATTTTCGTAGATAGGGCCTCCAGTTCGGCGGGAAGCGGGGCAGGCATCATACTGGAAAGCGACGAGGGAATCATCGTTGAAGTTTCACTTGCCCTGTCCTTCCCCACCTCTAACAACCAGGCTGAGTACGAAGCCTTCCTCGTCGGGTTACGCTTGGCCGAAGACCTTGGCGCAGAAGAAGTCGTTATTTGCACAGATTCACAACTCGTGGCCCTTTAAGTCTGAGGGGAATATCAAGTCAAAAACAACAACCTGACCGAATACTTAGCCCTAGTCAAGAAGAAGATGACGAAGTTCGCAACGGTAGAGGTAAAACATGTTCCCCGCGAACACAATGTCCGGGCAGACGTTTTGTCCAAACTAGCCAGCACGAAGAAGAAAGGCGAAAACAAGTCCATCATACAAGAGGTACTTCCTCGACCCAGCATTAATAAAGCTTCCCCGACCGTCGACGTACAAGTGATCGGCGACAGCAATTGCTGGATGACCCTCGTTTACAACTACCTCGCCAGAGACGAACTCCCGTCCGACCCTAAAGAGGCCAGCATAGTTAGGCGAAGGGCCTGCTCCTATGTCCTGATCGAAGATAAACTCTACCGAAGAGGATTCTCCATCCCGCTACTCAAGTGTGTCAAGGAAGAAATGGCCGCCCACGTCTTGCGCGAAATCCACGAAGGAGTCAATGCCCAACATCTCGGAGGAAGATCCCTTGCCCGAAAGGCCCTCCGAGCAGGATACTACTGGCCAACCATGCAGCACGACGCGAAAGAGCACGTGAAGAAATGCGATAAATGCCAACGACACGGGGACATGCACCTAGCCTCACCTAACGATCTCAAAGCTATGTCCTCCCCGTGGCCATTTGCCTAGTGTGGCCTGGACATCCTAGGACCCTTCGTGGTGGGATCAAATCAGAACAAATACTTAATAGTAGGCATGGACTACTTCAAAAAATGGATAGAAGCGGAGGCCCTGGCCAAGATAACTGCCCTTAACATACCGCGTTTCTACAAATGAAACATCCTCGCACGTTTTGGCATCCCCCAACTGATAGTCACAGACAACGGGACACAGTTCACGGACAGGAAGTTCCAGGACTTTGTCGCCCAGCTAGGCACGAAGCAACACTTCGCATCCGTCGAACATCCCAAGACAAACGGGCAAGCTGAAGCGGCGAACTGAGTCATCCTTCGAGGCCTCAAACGAATGCTGGACGAAACGAAGAAAGCTTGGGTCGAGGAGCTGCACAGCATCTTATGGGCATACCGCACAACTCTACACTCTTCAACCGGGGAGACACCCTTTCGCCTGGCCTACGGGACCGAAGCTGTGATCCCCATTGAAGTTTACGTACCCTCCAAGTGGACGGAATCGCCCCTAGACAAGGAGATGAACGATGAATCGTTAAGGGAGGAACTCGACCTCGTCGAGGAAGTCCGGTTAGGGGCAGCACTCCGCGAAGCCTCGCTAAAACAAAAAATTACCATCAGGCACAATGCCAAAGGCATACGTCGAGAGTTCAACGTGGGCAGCCTTGTTCTAAGAAGAAACCATAAAGACTCTCGTGAAGGCAAATTGGCCGCTAACTGAGAAGGACCCTATCGTGTCCGCGCAAAAATGGAGAATGGGGCCTATTACCTAAAACATCTCAACGGGGAAGAACTTGCTCGACCATGGAACGCCGAAAAACTGAAACAATACTACATCTAAGGCCTTAACTATCAGTTTGATCCGTCACGACGACGAGCATCGCAGACCGACCACGATGCACGCCTAGGTACAAGCGTCGCATGCTAGTAAAGTAGAACCTCACACAGGAACGAGCCGGGTCTCTGCTCGACAGCGGCCCCTCAATCGAGCACCGTCGTCGTCAAAGTACCACGACAGGAAGAACACCAAGCTCGCGATGGGAGGTTCACGCCATGAACTCAGGCCTCAAACGTGACCTGAGCTCCGCATCCTCGCCAGGATATTCCCCGGCCATTCGGCCAGTACCCCTCACTGTCGAACACATCTATAACGAGCAATTCCCTGAAACTTAAAGCAAATCAAAGTAATCCCCATTACGGGCATACATGTACGAACGAGCTTAAACACAACACTTAGCGAAATTTAAAGCAGATAAAGCCATGCAAATCACAAAACCGGCCACAAGGACCGGGCACATAATTAAAAGTAATAAGTGGCCGTAAGGACCACAATTGTGCTTGTTACATAAACTGGGGGCCACGCCCCCATTCAAAATAAGTTACAACAAATTACACGGCACAGGCCGGACGAAATTACAACAACAACAAAACCCTTCACTCATCCATCTGATCAGTCTGCTCGGCATTAGGCTGAGGCTCCTGGCTTTCCACGGGCTGATTCTCGGCATGCTCTTCGAGGAGAGAGTCTGGCCTAATTATCCGGCCGTCTTCGACGTGCGCCAGATAGTGGGTACCCTCGGTGGAAAAGTCAAGTTCAGGGTTCACCATCCACAGTTGAGACACGACACTCCTGAAGGATTCGTCCGCAATGACGATGTTGTCGTCCTCGGCCGCCAACATACGGGAAACCAGCTCAGACCTTGTCCTTAGCTCCTTCACATCCTCGGGTTCATCTTCACCCGGAGCATTGGCCGCCCTCAGCTGCTCGACCAGCTCCTCGACCGCCTTTTTCTCTGCAACCAACGTATATTTCTCCCCCTTTAGCTTGGTCACCTCCTCGTCTGCCTTCTTCCGGGCATCCTCAGCACTCCTAGCCTCTTCCTTGGCTTTTCTCGTCGTCTCTTCCAGAGATGCTATGGTAGCCCGGGCAGCCCTCAGTTCAGACTCAGTCGCCCTCTTGTTCGGGCGATCCATGCCTTCCAGCCGGAGAGATTCTGCCCGCGACACAACCAAGGATGTCCCCTCAAAGAACTTTCTTTCAAGAATGCACGGAGGAAGCTTAAACTTCCCTTTTTTTGGTGCCCGACTGAGATCTACCCCTTCAGTGGCCCTGAACCGCTTGGGCCGTGAGGCCAGAGGCAAGGGAGATCCCTGGGGGGCAGGAGTGAGAGAAGAGGTCCCCACAGCAGGCTGAGGAGGAGTAGGGGCACGTTGGGCAAATCGAGACTTAGGAGCAGCCGTTCTGGACTTATTCCTCAAGAGAGCATTCTTTACCATCCTTTCGTGAGCAAGAGGCATCTCACCTGCACAAACAAAATAAGAGCGTTAGACGACGAAGAAAAAATAGTTCGGGCAAGTTAAAATAACTAAAACTACCGAGTAGCTTATGAACTTCTGCAAAGGTCATGCACTCCAGAAGCGCCTTGGTGTTAATAAAGTGATATTCAAACCTCTGGCTACCATCCTCCTTGAAGATCGGGGACCCCTTCTTCGTCCAGCATTCAGTGAGCCGGAAAGAGTTAACGTACTTCACCAGTGTATCGTAAGAAACGGCATCCTGCCCGTCAAGGTTGTGTGGCTGAAGAACATACTCATTGAGCTCCTTGGTAAAGTGGCCAGGCCCCCAGTGAAAAAGGAACTTAAATACTCTCTCCCCGATAAACCTCTCAGCCTCGTCGTGCATGTCGTTGCCATCCTCGTCAACTTCAATCGCCCAAACATACGTGTTATCCTGGGCAGCTTCTGATACAGGCTCTACAATGTAGAACCTCTCCTTGAACGTCTGAATCGACTCTGAAAAGGGATTGAACAGCTTGCGGGGCTGTTTCAACGAAACCCAACCATACTTCCTCCCCGTCAACTACTGTTAAAGATGGAAGACAATGAAAAACAAAGGGAGAGTAACCCCTATCCTCAAATACTCACACGTCAGCTCAAATGCCCGGATGAAGGCCAGCGAGTTCGGGTGCAGCTGCGTCGGGACCAAATTCAGATGCACGAACACTGACTGCTGGAAATCAGTGAACGGCAGCCTCAGTCCCAGCTCTTTGAATGCGTACTCGTACATGTTGAAACGCTCCCCGAAATTTGTGCAAACACTATCATCCTCGGAGGGAAAGTGCACCTTCCACTCCCCCTCTGGCCCGACGACCGTAAAGACATCCCCCAGATACGTTGCGAAGGTGGATACATGCTCCGCTGGCTCAGCCACCATCCACTCCTCCGTGGAGTCTTCAACAGTATCCCCTTCCATTTCCTCCTCCTCCCCGGCTTCGCTAGGGACACTCGAGGATTCCGAGCTGCTGCTTTCCAAAGAACTCGCTTCCTCCTCAAACGAATCTATTATTATCTCCCCGTCTGGCCATGTCTCCATGTCAATCACCTAAAAAGCAGAGAAAAAAGTGAATTCGACGAAGAATCAAATCCACCCTTCCACCGCTAGTCAAGTGAAAGGGCGCGCAAAGGGCTAAGGGCGACGTCCCCGGCCTAAGCCCTAACATCGAACAAAAAACTCAAGAGTCTCCCACGAGGAGACGCCCGGAATGAACCACTTCCGTACGAGGAACTTCCTCGAGCCACTTCCCAGTTTCTGTTTAAAGCTTCACCGAAAACTGCAAAGCTTCACCGGAAACTACAAGGGCTTCACCGGAAACTTCATCATTACACCAAAATCTGAGCAATCGCGGCGGTTACACATGCATCATCATTGCGAAGACGCTGGAAACCGCCATACTCAAGAGAAATCCTACTAACTCGGTGGCCTCGTCGGCGGCAGAAAATGGCCTAACCATCGTCCACCACCAACAACCGCCGAAAATGGAGCAATTCATCTTCTAAACCTAAGCCTAACCGCATGCAATCTACAAATAACCATCAAAAGGGACAAAAGAACACGAAATCAATAAACTTACTTGATTAAAAAGATGAAAAGCGGTTGCTCGGAACTTGGTACGGTGGCCGGAAAAATAAACGGCGGCGACGGACAGAAGCGCTGAGGAAGGCGGAGAGAAGAAAAAGCGAAAAGTTCAAAATGAACTGAGTCTTACCCTTTTTATACTGAGGGGCACGTGCAGAGGCACGCCCTCGTAGGTCATGATGGCTATTAACTAGCCATCATTGCCTAGTAACTGCTGCACAAGGCTCGAGGCACACGTGGCACCCTGATGTTTCAATTCCTCCTAACCGTTAGTCTCCCCGTACGACGGGCAATCAAGACACGGACACAAGTATCACGAACACCAGGGGTCACGGGCACCACGAGACAACCTTCCTCGTCACCAAACGACGACTTCACGCTAGCTCCCCGGAGCCACGAGCTGTCCTTAAGTCATCACTCCCATGCTCGGGAGCAACGAATTGGGGGGCTCCTGTTCTGGACTGGACCAATGGCTAGACATGGCCCAATCCACTTCTGCTCCCAGAACGGCCCAATTACCTAAGTCTAATCAGCAAAGGGGCAAAAGTTACCTTTCTGCCCCTCCAACTGGGCAAGGACTGCATCGCTCCTCCCCGGAAATGCTGCCCGTTCTGCACGGCTTCTTCACTCCCCAAATAGCTAAGGGTATATGCCCGAAACTATGCCTATGCCCGACATAACGGCTAGTTTTGGGGACCCTGCCCGACATAACAGCTAGTTTTGGGCAGTTACCTATTCTTCGGGAAAACGGTTATTTCGCCCCGAAAATAGGACCGTTGGCCACGCGCTAGGGGGAACTATATAAACCCTCTCAATTGAGAGGGTCAGGTATCCAATAATCACCCTTGAAACTCATACTTTGTACTTGCCCCTTTTCTCTGACCCTTTCTTACTTGAGCGTCAGAGTGCCTTGCAGGTACACCCCTCCTCCTCTTCATACGACCAGCATCTCAGACGTACTTGGTGGCCCACTTCTACAGGATCTGATCCAGCCTTCACGATCAGTTTTGATGATGTTAAATGATGTTTGATGTTCCTTTAAGTCTTGTTTGATGAAATTTGATGTTGTAAAGTTAAGGTGTATTGAGAATGAGAAGAGTTGAGTTTAAGTGTATTGAA
The DNA here is from genome assembly GCA_022829125.1 of Lathyrus tuberosus. Classification (NCBI taxonomy): domain Eukaryota; kingdom Viridiplantae; phylum Streptophyta; class Magnoliopsida; order Fabales; family Fabaceae; genus Lathyrus; species Lathyrus tuberosus. The sequence continues at coordinate 4,367,162 of JALAZF010000179.1, forward strand.
GAAACGTGTGAATTGAGGAAGGAGGAGAGTCTGACGCGACTTATGCTCCAAAATTTTCTAGAGATATATCTCCAGAATCAGGGGGCATATGTGAAATTTCACATGGTGCGGTATAAATACATAGGGTGTAATAAGAAATATCCACAATCTATTAGGGTTGTCAAAATGGACTACTTGACCCTAAACAGGCCGGCTCTGGCGGGCCTCAAGCTTTTTAGGGTTGACTAAAAAAGTCTTGTTATAATATGGACTCGAAAATTACTATTCGAGTCCGGGCTTAGATGGGCTTCGGGTACCCGACCCTAAACAGACTTTTTTTTAATAAATAATTAAAATAAACCCCATAATATTTATTAGGGTTAAATAAGTTTTAAGTCCCTATAAATATAGCGATTTTCAATTTTGGTCCCTCTAAAATTTTTCATTAAGAATTGGTCCCTATAAAATTTTCTGTCTCAATTATGAGTCCCTGACGTCAAATGGGGCTAACGGAATCTCACGTGTCTGCCTTGGTGGATTAAATAATTAAGTTATTTTGGATTACATTAATTGATGTGGCATGAATTGTATGCTTCTAAAATAACATTATCTGTTAACATACGAATACCACAATCCCTAATTTCAAAATCCCTAATTTCACTTTCTGAGTTAACTTCCTTTTTGAAGGCGACCGTTCGTGCGTGGTGGTCCCTCTCTCCGTTTCCAATCGCTTTTCGCTCCAGACAGAGGTGGTCCCAAACCTCAGGTAATTTTCATTAATGTATTCCCACTTGCTTGTTTACTGTGTGTTTCGTTGAAAACTTGTTTGTTGTGTTGCGTAATGTTGACTGTGGTTGGTTAGGGTTTTGTATTGAGTTTGCAATAAGTCTGATATACCCTTGTGTTTTTTTTGTAATGTGTAGGGTATGGGGCTATTTAAGGTAGTATTTTATACAAAAGGGTCTTTTGTAAAGGATGTAGGGTTGAGATATGAAGGGGGGATGTGTATGCTTTTAGTGGACAAGACACATATTATTGGTCTTATTTTGAAGCTCGTGACCTAATCAAAACTATGAACCCTTCCTTTAACACTGAAGATGTTAGAATGTGGTGGAAGTCTGAACATGGTAGTATGGAAAATGATCTAAAACCCTTTGTTAATGATAAGGATGCAACTATGTTAGCTGTGTGTGCTGAGAATAGTAACTGTGAAGTTGAGATTTACACTGAGGCAAAGTTGGAAAGTGGTGAGAAGACATATATGGAGAAGGTATTAGAGAGAAAAAAAGGTCAAGAAAATGTTGAAGGTGATGATGAGAGTGAGTCAAGTGAAGCTACTTTGGATGGGATTCAATTTGAAGATAGTGAAAAAGAGAGGATGCATGATGGTGATGAGGATGTAGGTGTAGGTTTAAACAATGGAGTTGATGCTTCCGTGTCTAGGAGACAACCTGATGTTGTTGAGGGTACAAGTCAAGTGAACAACAATGTTTATATTACAACTGAGATGGATAAGGAGCATGTGATTGAAGATTATTACATGACTGATGACCTTGATAGTGGAGGAGACAATGACAGTGCTGATGAAAGGCCTCCAGTGATAAGGTTTAATGAAGATGAGAAGCTCAGAAAGGAATTCTTGTTTAAGATTGGAATGGAATTCTCATCCTTGAAATAATTTAAGAAAGCTGTGTTGGAACATAATGTGTTGAATGGTAGAGAGGTAATGTTTGCTAAAAATGACCTAAATAGGTGTATGATTGTTTGCAAGGATAAAAAGCAATGTAACTACACTGTGTTATGTAGTAGGGTTTTGAGAACAACAACTTTTGGGATCAAGACATTATTTCAGAAGCATAAGTGTGGCAGAAAATTCTTCAACAAAAATGCAAATACAGAATGGGTTTTTAGAGTGATAGTTGACAAGCTGAAGAACAATTCAGGCATGAAATTGAATGAAGTGGTAGCTGATGTAAGGTTGAGGTTTCCTACAGAGATAACTGGTTGCAGGGCTTTTAAAGCAAGACAGCTAGCTAGAAGGGTTGTTGAAGGGGACTCAGCCAAGCAATACAACATGTTGTGGTCATATGCAGCTGAATTGAGGAAGGCATCGATTGGAAACACATTCAACCTGAGCATTTCTGGTATACCCCCCAGGTTTGAAATATGCTATACATGCTATGATGGTACTAAGAAAGCATCCAAGCTAGGTTGTAGGCTATTTATTGGTTTAGATGGTTATCACCTAAAAAACAAATATGGTGGAATCTTGTTGATTGCTGTCAGTAGGGATGCTAATGACCAATATCTCCCACTAGCTTTTGGGATTGTAGAAACTGAAACAAGAGAGTCGTGGAGTTGGTTTATTAGATTACTTCTTGATGACATTGGTAATGACAATAAGTGGTGTTTTATATTAGATCAACAGAAGGTAAGACCAATATCTCCATACATTGTTACTTTTCTTTTGTTGCTTGTTGATGTGTTCTTTAATGTCAGCTTTTGCATATGCTGTTAACAGGGACTGGTGCAGATTTTTGAGGAAGAATATCCTGAATTTAAACACAGATTTTGTTTAAGTCATTTATATGCAAATTTCAAGAAAAAGTATGGAGGGGGTACATTATTCAGAGATCTCATCATGGCAGCAGCAAAGGCAACTTTTTTTGAGGCCCATGAGGAGTAGATGAATCAGATTAAGAAGGTGAGTCTAGATGCTTTTGAATGGTTAAGTGCAATACCTAAAAATAAGTGGTGTAAGCATGCATTCCCATTTTACTCTAAGTGTGATGTTCAATCTGATTTGCCACAAGCTACTGAACATGTTCAATCTGAGGTGCCACAACCTACTGATATTGTGCAACCTGAGGTGCCACAACCTACTGATAATGTGCAGCCTGAGGTGCCACAACCTACTGAACATGTTCAGCCTGAGGTGCAACCTGCTACTTAACATGTGCAGCCTGATATGAATCCTACTCAAAATTCTGTGAGTTCTGTTGAGGCAATGAGGATGTACTGTGGTATTGATCCTGATGAATTGGCTTCACTGTTGGATGATGATGAAATTCTAGATATAGAACCACTTAGTATGGATACATCACCTGCAAAACTAACTGGTAGTGTTAATACACCAAACACTGACACTGTTACTCCACCAAAACGTGCAGTAAAGACTTTCTTTGGTCCAAGACCAAAGGTACCAAAACCAAGTGCACCAAAAGCAAGTGCACCAAAACCTGTTGTCCAAGACCCAGTAAGTTTATTACATGTTATACTTATATTGTTTGGTTTTGGTTTTGTTGGTTACTTATATCATTTTGTTACTTATGTGTGTCCAGGTGAAAGCTATGTTATCTCCAAAAAAGTAGTCCAAGAATATTGCAACAGAAAAAAGACAAAGTGACCGGCTAAGGACTCTTAAGACTCATAACACTGTGGGTCCAGGAAGGGATCCAAAAGATCCAGTGCTTATTCTTGGAGATGACACAAATGATGGCAGTCAGCGTGGGAAGAAGAAGTGGGATGACATAGAAAGGAGCTTGACTCAGTGAAAACTTGTGTGCTATGAAACTTTTTGTGTTTTATTTGGAGATTATGTAGTGTGAACCCTAGTTACCTTGTTATGCACTAATGTAGTATGACAGTTTGTAAACTGTTGTATTATGTCATATGGCTTGCATATGACCATTTTGTTTAGAACCATTTGTTGTATTATGTATGACTTGTTCAAATACACTTGTTCTATCAATGGAATGAAGTTTATATTCTACTAAAAATTATCTAGCCATTCAAATTACACTAAATAGGGCACAACAACAATAATTTGTTACATTACATTGAACACAGTACATCAATAATTTGTTACATTACATTGAACACAGTACATCAACAACAACAAAATTACACTAAACAGGGTACAACAACAACAACATTGGATCAAAGTAGATTACATCAATAACATTTCATTAAACAAATTAGATTACATCAATAATTTGTTACATTACATTGAACACAGTAGATCAACAACAACAAAATTACACTAAACAGGGTACAACAACAACAACATTGGATCAAAGTAGATTACCATTTTCATTTCATTGCACAAAGTAGATTACATCAATAATTTGTTACATTCCATTAAATAAAGTACATCAACAACAACAAATGACATCAACATCTACATTTCACGAAAAAATACACATTGCACACAAATGAAACAACAAGACACCACATCTTCAATCTTCCATAAAATGTCTCTGTTTTCAACTTGCTCTTCAAGATCTTGTTCTTCTTCCTTGTTTCTTCATAAAGCGACTTCATATAGCCAATAATTTCCAAATCCGAGTTCGTTCCAACTCCATCTACATTTCCAGATTTTTCAGCAACATCATCATCCCAAATGAAAAGATTACAAGTCTCAGCATTCCTCCAATAAGGATATCTCCAGAATAACCTTCCCTTATTTGGTCCGTTCTTGCAATGATAGGAGACCATACGAACCTGACACCCACAATATTTCCCAAATCGTGATTTTACGGATGCAGAAGACATTGGCTAAAGAAAACGCTCAAGGAAGATGAAGGTTAATACCAAAGTGAAGAACGAAGAAGCAAGACAACCAAAGCGAAGAAAAAGTGATGGCACTTGAAGATAACAAGCAAGAAGAAGAATGGGGAAGAATACGATGAAATTAGGTCAAAATCATTTATAACATTTTTATGGAAGCACGATGGAAATTCATGAAATCAAAATAACTTAATTATTTAATCCACCAAGGCAGAAACGTGAGATTCTGTTAGCCCCATTTGACGTCAGGGACTCATAATTGAGACGGAAAATTTTATAGGGACCAGTTCTTAATGAAAAATTTTAAAGTGACCAAAATTGAAAATCGCTATATTTATAGGGACTTAAAACTTATTTAATCCTATTTATTATAAATGAAATAAAAAATTATATTATTTTAAACATAATACATTTTAAAGTACTATATTATCGTTTATAAATACTATAATGTGTTTTTAAATACAATACATGTCTAAATTGTTTAAAATAATACTTGAATATTTAACATAAGAGAAATTAATAGAATACGAGGAAATAGTGTTTATTATATTAATGTATAAGATTTAAAAGAGAAAGATTGAATAGAATATAGGTAAAATTTAACGTGGTGAGAAAAATCAATGTGTTATTTTGGAGTAAGACAATATAAGTATTAATATAATTTTTAAAAAATTTATATCTAGCCCTAACGGGCTACTCACGGCCCATACGGGCTAGCCTTAATGAGTAGCGGGTTTTTTAGGGATGGGCTAAAAAAGCCCTTAAAAATATGAGCTCTACTTTTAAGGCTCAAACCCTATGATTTTTCGGGTCTGGTGGGCCGGCCCATATGGACTAGCCCATTTTGACAGTTATACAATCTATATTCTCGAGGGATAACATTGTCATTTCATTTATATTTTCCAAACTTTTCTATTTTTTTAAGTCAAAAATCAAAGAATATGTAATAAATAAGAAAAAAGATTATAATCTCGAGGAATATAAACCTAACCAAACAATCACATATCAACTCTAAATGGGTAATTCAAATGAGAAAAATAAAAGTGGTATGTAATTAAACAAATAGGACAAAAATCCAATAAATAGGCTAATGCAAAGTAGATAAATACACACAAAAGCACAATTTAGTGAACCCAACGTAGGATTCGAAACCAAATTGAAAATAAAAGTGTAAAAAGCCGCAAATATTTTAAACGAACCAAAGATGAGCTTGACTGATCAAACCAATTTTATGAAGATTGGTGAGTGTTCCGACCGCCAACATGGACAAAAACATGTATTAATAACCTTTGTGAAATAAACCACAATAATCTTAACAACTCTTTCAAGCTTACTCAAACTAGACTGTGATAAGCAAATTCAAAGACATCCTAACGGACAGCGAAAGAACCTTACAACTGCGATAAGGCTTTTAACCATCACAGAAACACCATTGCGGTGTCCAAACCCAAACACCTTGAAAACTACATATCTCATGAGATATGGAAAGAAACAAAAATCAAAGTCAAGAATCCACCACCAACACTAGCGAATCGTAGCTTGAGAACAACAACCATCAAGTTCAAAATGAAAACCACCGAAAACAAAATCAACCTATGCCACTATAACAAACCAACAAAAATGTCAAAGCAACCATAAATGACCACCGGCCTAAACGTCGGTGAACCAGAAACGACACATATTCGAAAACGAATAGAAGCCACTCAACGAATTGGAACCAGAGATCAACGCATGTTATCTGGAAACATTGAACAAAAATTATTGCATAGTGTTTTGAAATGAATAAATCTAAAGGAAGATAAAAAAAAACTGAAGCCTGCCACTGAAAACAGAATGAAAAAAAATGTTGACGAAAAAGAGCGGCTGCAACGTCTAGTTAAATTTTTTATTATTCTCTCTCATTTATAAAAATAAAATAAAAAACTTTTTATATTTATCATAAAAGCTTAATTTTACAAATTATTTTGAAAATATGAGTTACTCGAATTTATGTTTATGTAATTTCCAATCTTTTAAGTGTATGTTTTGTTCTATGGTGAAGAGAATTTATTTTAAGGAAATTGATTTTTTACAATTGATTATGGTTAAAAGTTAGTTAAATGTAAAGTAATTTATGTTTGAATACATTTGTGTAAAAGTGAATTAAAAAATAAGTTTTAGTGTTAAAATTACATTTAAACTCAAAAGTTTCAAATAGAATCAATTCTGGAGGCATAATAAATTCTACTTTAAAAGAATCAAACACCTCAAAATCAATTCAGAATTAATTTTACATCTCTATAATTGATTTTGACTCTTCCAAAAACTAAACCAAACATACACTAACTTTGGTACTGTAATTTTAAATCACTTTTAGTTTAGTCTATTAGGAACGTGATTAGGAATATTATTAGTAATATGATAATACAATTAGAAACAATAATGGAAGTATATTCTATATAAATTCCATAATTTATGGTCACATAAATTTTTTTTGACCATACCCGTTGTTCGCCTAGATTTCCGACGAACAATCTCTAGCCTCTTATTAAAGGTTACTTGCAGGTTTGACTACAAAATATTAGACTAAGTGTTAAGTATAGAATGATTGCTTGAGTGTTTGAGTTTGGAATGGTAGATAAAAAAACTACGTTCGTACAACTGAGATAAATCAATGAGAAAATAAGACAAAAGTTGTACAAGGAAATGAACTGAAACAATAACTTATGAAATAAATGGCTTAAATGTAAGTTGGACGCATGCATACATTTGTGTAGAAATAACTCGTTTTTCTTAGATGCTAGTACTTTGAGTGTATTGTTTTCAATGTTACAAAATGCAACCTTTGAAACTGAAACTAAATTCTACTTAAATAGGCATAAAAAATAACTGCTACTTTGTTGTCGACCATCCACAGCCTCCCACGCGTCCACCTATGCACACTAACTTTGTTTGTAACTTATCCACGTTCTTGTCAACTGCAAAGCTTGCCCGTTTTAGCTTGCCTTCAACTTTAGTTTGAATGGTTGCCCGTGGAGCTTACTTCGACTGGACCCCTATGTCCCTTTTTCCCATTTTTGCCCATCGAGCCTCTTCGATGGTGTCGACCTAGTTCGACACTTCTTGGCTTGAGACGCTAAGTCTCTTTCTTTAATTTATTTCTTATTTTCCCTAGTCAAAATTTACCAACTAACTAATTGCCCCCCTAAAAGACCAGTTTCGACTAAGATTTTCTTCGACTAAGAAATGGCGTTTTACTCTTGCCAAATTTCGACTATATGCCTCATTTGCTGACATCACACGTAATGATGAAAACTTTATGCGTCACAATTTCCAAGGGACACTCCATCATTTTTCATGATTTTGGCTACTCCCTAGGTCGTGGGCTTTCAGCTACTCCCACTAGCTTTCCCACTACAGTGGAACGAAACAGTCACAAAACTGCCGTCGACTGCCACTTGGCCATCATGACTATTTGATTTTTTGTGCTTATAAATACTCCTTCCACCACTTTCATCTCTTTTCTTCTTTTTCTTCGCTCTCATTTTTCTACAACTTCAGAGATTCACCATTTTTTCTCTCTCATTTTTCTGCAACTTTAGAGATTCACCATTTTTTGCTCTTTTCCTTATTTCCTTAAATTGTTATGGCTTCCATTACTCACACTACCGGTAACAACCCTCTAGCCTTTACCCTCACTAAAGAAGAGGGTCTACGAACTATCCTTTAACCACTGTTAACTGATAAGTCCGCGGTGGAGAACTGGCTGCAACAAATGTTGACTCCTTTTGTGGTTGCTGACAAACTCCTGGCCTTCCATGGGTCGTATCCATATGCAAAGACACACCCCAAAAAGGTGCAAGAATATTTTCCTTGTTTCACTTCCGCCATTCCACCTGCTTTTGAGAAGAAGGTTCCATTGACTTGAAGTTCATGGATCCATATGCCAGGGTTTTCCGGTCGATGCATACTCCTGGCAACAAAGATTATTTGGCCTGGCTCGACAGGGTCCAAAAAAAACTTCAAGAGAAATGGCAAGCAACTGGAATTTTCGACGTCATTTAGATATCGAGACAAGCCCACAAAGTCAATCCATGCATGCTGCTTGCTTCAATTTACTTCTGCGAAGGTTCGACTAACACCTTCCAACTTCCTTGTGGCGTGTTAACTCCTACGTTGTTCGACGTGGCAACCATTACTAGCCTCTCTCTCTCTCCTTTGGGCGAAACTTTCGACCCAACTCTTTCAACTGAAAACACTTTTCTTTCTGTCGTACAAGCCTCAAACACTACATCGAAGACCACCATATCCAAGATTCTGAGGAAGTTTCCGACAGGGAACACATTGCTCTCTTAACCTTTTGGCTCTCCTACTACGTGTTTTGTCCTGGCTCTTTGCAGATAGCTAAGAGCTACATTGGTTTGGCGATCCAAATACATGAGGGTCGACAAGTTTCCTTAGGCAAACTTCTGCTGGCGTCCCTTTACCACTCTTTGGGCATTGCTTCCCTAAATGTTTATTGAAATTTCAACTTTGAAATTTACTTTATTTGAACTTGATTCTTTTTTGATATTTTAGATGTTTGATTTTGAAAAAAAACATGTATATTATTTTTTGTTAATGCTATTTTAATTGAAATTAAATGATGTGAAATTTATCATTAAGATTATGAAATTTAATGTTTCATATGAAAATGAGTGATTAAAAAAAGCATAAGCATAGACAAATTTTAATATGGTCTTTTAACTATTTATGTGTATTATCTTTTTTTATAATATAAAAACAATTTATGTACATTAATTTACAAAATATTTTATATCAATTTTTCCTCTTTTCAAGTAATGACTTGGGTAAGTAAGTATGTTTACAATACTTTATTTTTTTATGGTTAATACAATATTTAAAAAATATTTTCTTCAATTAACAAAAATATTAAATTACATAATTAATTTCAATCAACTATATTAAATAGCTATTTTTAATATAAATATATTGTTTAAAAACATTACCTTATAAAATTACATATGTTTATGATCTTTTAAATATAACACCTCTAAATTTAAAAAATAATTGATACAATAAATATTTTATTACAAAATTTAGTATCTATTTTTTTTTTAAATAAAAGTTCACATTCCATGTTTCAAGCCATTCTTCTATGAAATGTTAATTATATTACAATATTATTAATTTAATAATTTAAAAAATTAAGAATTAATTTTAATTAATTTATCTAATATTTCAAATCAAACTTTAAATTTTTAATCTATTTTTTAAGTTTAAGTCAGTTAGTATTCGTTTATTTGATGTTTTTTTAGATATAATATATTAATTATACTAATAATTCAAAATTTTAATTTTATTGGATCAAAAATATATTTAATACTTAATTTAAAATGTTTTTATTATCAATAAAGATGTCATATATATTTAATATCATTATTTAACATAAATTATCTTAAATGAAATTGATGATAAAACAAAAAAAATATATATGAATTTTTTTTTAGCTAAATTACAATTTAGATTCCCCTATTATACTTTATTAACAAAATTATATGCAAGTACGCTTTTTAACTCTATAATTCTATGAGTTATTGGTTATTATATATTGTGCTCCCATGGCTCTTAAACAACCACAAGAAGAAACAAGAACATTATCCCTCAAAGTCTGAGTGGAATAATAAAGAAACAAAGTTGTTTTAGTACAAAAGACTTTGTGTACACTCTTTACACACTCTTCGCATCAACCACATGTTATAGATATTGGAAATTTAGTAGAGATGTCAAACATCTATAAAAATTTAACAGCTATAATTATTTGACATTGTAAAATTTCTTTATATTATTAGTGTATTTCAATTTAAATTCAATAAACGAGCACAACTTTAATTTTGATTCAAATTTTTTTATATACGAAAAAAAAACTATTGTTATAAACTAACACAAATTTAATTTTGATTAAATATTTTTTATATAAGAAAAAATACTATTGTTATAAACGGGGACAACTTTAATTTTGATTAAATTTTTTATATAAAAAAATACTAATGTTATAAACGGGGATAATTTTAATTTTGATTCAAATGTTTTTATATACAAAAAAATATTATTGTTATAAACGAGCACAACTTCAATTTTGATTCAAATTTTTTTATATACGAAAAAAATAATATTGTTATAAATGGGCACAACTTTAATTTTAAATCAAATTTTTATATATACGAAAAAATACTATTGTTATAAACGGGGACAACTTTAATTTTGATTCAAATTTTTTTATATACGAAAAAAATACTATTGTTCTAAACGGGCACAACTTTAATTTTGATTCAAATTTTTTTATATACGAAAAAAATACTATTGTTATAAACAAGTATAACTTTAATCTTGATTCAAATTTTTTTATATACGAAAAAAACACTATTGTTATAAACGGGCACAACTTTAATCTTGATTCAAATTTTTTTATAAACGAAAAAATACTATTGTTATAAACGGGCAAAACTTTAATTTTGATTAAAAAAATTTTATATACGAAAAAAATACTATTGTTATAAACGGATACAACTTTAATCTTGATTCAAATTATTTTATATATGAAACAAATACTATTGTTATAAACAGACACAACTTCAATTTTGATTCAAATTTTTTTTATATACGAAAAAAATACTATTGTTATAAACGGGCACAACTTTAATTTTGATTTAAATTTTTTTATATACGAAAAAAATACTATTGTTATTAACGGATACAACTTTAATTTTGATTAAATTTTTTTTATATAAGAAAAAATACTATAGTTATAAACGGGGACAACTTTAATTTTGATTAAATTTTTTATATATGAAAAAATACTATTGTTATAAATGGGGACAACCTTAATTTTGATTGAAATGTTTTTATATACGAAAAAGTTATTATTGTTATAAACGAGCAAACTTTAATTTTGATTCAATTTTTTTTATATACGAAAAAAAATACTATTGTTATAAACGAGCACAACTTTAATTTTGATTCAAATTGTTTTATATACGAAAAAAGTAATATTGTTATAAACGGGGGTAACTTTAATTTTGATTCAAATTTTTTTATATACGAAAAAAATACTATTGTTATAAACGGACACAATTTTAATTTTGATTCAAATTTTTTTTATATGCGAAAAAAATACTATTGTTATAAACGGGCATAACTTTACATTTGATTAAAAAAATTTATATTCGGAAACAACTTTACTGTGCATTCAATTTTTTTGTATAAATTGTGTCAAAACAAAACTAATATTTATATACGGGAAAAAATACATTGTTGATTAAAATATTTATATATACGGAAACAATTACTATTGTTATAAGCATGAACAACTTTACTACTGGTTCAAATATTGAATAATAGAAATTTATCGACAATTTCTTATACTTACCAATACAAAATTTTAATTTCAATCATATCTATTTTTATAATTTTACCATTTTTTTTCAATTTGATTAACAATTACGCGTCCATAATATAAAATCCTCGAATAGACATGCCCGTGCGAATCCACAGGTTAGTTACTAGTTATTGTAATGAAATAAGATCACAGATCCTACGTAGTCTGCAGCCTCTCGCTTTCAAATCCCTAACTTTTCTCTGGATCGCCCTTTCGGGTTTTCAATCCACCGAGATACCCTTTTTTTGCCTAAGTTTCCTTTTCAGATTTTCAACTTAGCGGGTTTATTCAATTCTTTTTTATTCTTTTATCCCTAATTTTTGCCCAAACCTTCTCTTTTTGTGGTTCGCCGGGATGCCTATTTTTGCCTGGACCTATTCTTTTTGTGGTCCAACGGGTCTATTTTTATGCAAAGTATTTTTTGACTACGTATGCATTCACAGGGGGCGTAAAATCTTCACCATCCATAGTTGAGAGTATCAAGGCTCTTCCAGATAAAACCTTATTAACAACATATGGTCCTTCATAATTTGGGGTCCACTTGCCCTTGTGATCTGTCTGAGGAGGCATAATCTTCTTCAACACCAGGTCACCAGTCTAGAAACACCGAGGACGCACTTTCTGATCAAATGCCTTCTTCATCTTTCTCTGGTAAAATTGTCCGTGATAAATGGCTGCCATTCTCTTCTCTTCAATGAGGTTCAACTGATCAAACCATGTTTGAACCCACTCAACTTCATCAAGCTTCACATCCATCATAATCTGTAAAGAAGGAATTTCCACTTCCACTGGTAGGACTGCTTCCATATCGTACACAAGAGAGAAATGGGTTGCCCCTGTTGAAGTACGCACCAAAGTATGGTACCCATGCAAAGCGAAAGGCAACATCTCATGCCAATCATTGTATGTCACCACCATCTTTTGCACAATCTTCTTGATATTCTTGTTAGCTGCCTCAACAACACCATTCATCTTTGGACAATATGAAGAAGAATTTTGACATTCAATCTTAAAGCTCTAGCATAGCTCTTTCATTATTTTGTTATTCAGGTTGGGTCAATTATCAGTGATGATCCTCTCGGGAATCCCATATCGATAAATGATTTCATTTTTTATGAAGCGGGAAACCACTTGTTTTGTGACATTTGTAAACAAGGCAACTTCTACCCACTAGGTAAAGTAGTCAATGGCAACCAGGATGAAACGATGTCTGTTGGAAGTGTCGTAACCCAAAATTTGACCTCCATTTTTACCTTTTTGCATAGGCATGAGCATTCACATTCCTAGCATATGCATCAACATTTTTATCTATGAATTCATTACAGGTATGTGTTCAAATTCCCCACAAAATCTCGAGGATACGAATATGTTCCCCACTAAGTTATCACAACATCAATATAGGCTAAACAAGAGGATTTCTATGCCTATTTATCAAAGCAAAGGGTCGGAGTTCGGAACCACGACCATATTCCCAATGAATTTCCTTGGTTTCATACTTCCCCAGTGAAATGGATGTATGTTCCCCAGTGAATCTCTGGACTCTTCTATTCCCCGGTGATTTCTTGTGACTCCTTTCTTCCCCAGCGAAGTGAATGTTTTCCTTCCCCTTGAGAGTCTCCAAACCCTTTGTCTTTCCGCCGAGTCAGCTTTTGCATATCATGATCATCTACATCATGCTTAATCATGTGCATTTAGCATTAACCCAGGTCTCTGTTGTTGGTTGTAGCCCTTTTGACCCCAAGTCCAGTTATTACTGTCATTTCATTGAAATCTTCGGTCGTCACCAATCCCCTATCCAAGTCCGGTCGTCACCGGCATTTTGTTAAATCCTTGGTTATCACCAATCCCCACGAAGTCTTGTTGTCACTGACGTTCTTGTTTGAAAATCCAATGGTTATTAATAATAAGGTTGTCACCAGTCATTTCTTGAAGCCTATTTGTTACCGGTGCGCTCATTTTTGAAGTCCAATTATCACTGACTCTCTTTTCAAGTCAGGTTGTTACTGATATCGTTTTTAAATCCAATTATTATTGGTATCTAATTTCTTTTACCTTTGAGGTTTGGTTATCACTAACATCCCCTTTGAAGTCCAGTAATCACTGGCCCCGACCCGTTAGAAGTTGGTTGCCACCTTTGCTTGCGGTCCAAGTCCAATTATTTTGGCATATACAGAAGAGTTTAATTACCCTATTTTTTCCAATGTTTCCTGAAAAATCATGTTTGACTCCTTCATGTTAAGCAATTTCCAACAGTTGGATGTTATTCTAGTCAGAAAATCCAGTGTTTTGTCTTATCTCTTGTTAGCATACCACTTCCATGTCTGGCTTGATCCCCAATGGAGTTCATCTTTCTTGTTCGGCCTGATCCCCAGTGAAGATCATCTTTCTTGTCAATTATATTCTAGAGTGTCACCCGATCACGTCTGAACCTGTTGCTCAACCACTTTAGATATCCCCAGTTTGTTTCTGTTTCCCCAGTGTTTTGTCTTCCCCAGTGAATTTTTACCCATTGTCGTTGACATTTACCTTTGCTTTCATCCTTATCTGCATTGTGCATTTATCATTCATCATGAATCATCATACTAGAGTTCATTGCATGTCATCATCGTCCCAGCATGTACATAGATAGTTCAGTTGTCCATAACATAGTATGCCAATGCATCTAGGGGCAAATTTTTTTATTTTTCTATATTTAAATACCCTTTACCTTGATTTCATGAGGATTGTCATCACTCATGCCATCCGGTGAAGTTATTTAAATAGGGGCAACTATCATACCCTAAATTTTACCCCTATATTTCACCATTATTTGCATAACATTCTAGGCCAATCATTCATGCATAGCTAACCAATTATCAAGATATTGCTTTGTGTTGCTTTGATCTGTGGACTAGGGTTTTGCACCAAGGAGATTGGTGGTTGATCAGTCAAAGTTTTGGATTAATCATCAATATGTCAATTTCTCATACACTCAAGAGACCTCTCTACATAAACAATCAAGTGTAATATGACCTCATTATAGGTTCATCAAGAATCAAATTCATCCGGTCCACAAATTAGGGTTTTTCAACCAAAGTCAACTACATCTTTGACTTTTGACCTAGACATGATCCCAAGTCTTGGTACATGATTCAAGACACTCAATTACCCCTTTGGAGTCCATCCATAATGTCCAAATAGCCCAAGGGTTTGATTTCATTGAAGATCACAAAGTTCAAGTTCATCTGATACAAAAAGTCAACCACTGATCAAAGCCAAGTTTGACTTTTGACTTTTTAGTCTAACATGGTTTCTTCAAGTCATGAATGATAATAATATGTGATTGGGATCATGTTTGATCAAGAAAAATCAAGAAAAATGAGGTTACTTGCAAAAAGGGCAACAATGGAGAAATTGAAATTTTTCTAAGTCATGAAATACAATGATTTTCGTCCAACTTGCCAAGGCCACAACTTCCAATCCAAGCAACCATTTTCTTTACTCTAAATACCAATTTTAAGAGCTCATTCCATACTACAACTTTGTCCTTGAGGGTGAATTCCTAAAAAATGCATGAATTGAGAGATATGAAGCCATGAAGTTGGAGGTTTCACACTTTTTGAGTTTAGACACTTAGAAAATTTTCAACAAAATCTGCCTTGTAAAAGTAGCCAACACACTTTCCAAAGAGTCCAAGAACACACTTTTATCATACTTGAGCTAGGAGATTCAAAGAGATGAAGTTGACACTTCAAACTTGAATTTTAGGTCATTTTGCAAGACATGAACTTGAGCAAAACCAATTCAAATCTGCATATCCCTTGATTACAGGTCCTATTACTTGTAAATCCATCCTTAATCAGAAGATTACATAGATTTTTGATGTATTATCGAAAGAATTGATGCATTATTTAAGTGTTCATTCTATTTTGGGAAGATTTTGCAAGAAAGTTCATACTTCCATTTACATAAAGTGACTTTAATCACAAAGTCAACTTGTATGGAGCTTTGTGATTGTTTCCTCTGATCATACTCCACACTAAAGCTCAGAAGCAACACCTCTAAAAGTTTCAACCACCCTAGAGGCATTGTACTTTGCCTTGGAACTTCAAGATTCATGAAACTACCATTTGATCTCAACCAAACCATAACTTCACAATCTAATCAACTCTCAATCTCTCAACCTCTCCTATAAATAGAGGACATCTCTTAGCTTCAAAGCACACAAGAAATACACCTAAAACCTCAGCAAACTTCTCTACACGCTAGAATTTGTAAAAACAACCATTGAAGCAAGTTCTAAAACCTAAAGGTTCTAACTTGCATTTCTACCGAGTTTTCTCTCAACTAACCATCCATACTTCCTCTAAACACTCATTACAGTTTGTTCAAACCCTTGAATAAGCTCTGTACCATCTGTAGTGCACGATTTTTGTCGGGGACGCGACCACCTTATCACGTAATTGGGTTTCTCCTCAATGAAGAGGAGGGGGGTGCTACTTTCTGATTTCTTATTTATGCAGTGAAGCTGGAAGGGAAAGGAAAGCTATCTAAAACTAACCTTACCCGCGAATGTTTAACTGAACAAACGCTAAAAGAGATTCGGGGAGTTCGGGGTCAGGTTATACAATGGGGAGTTGTCAATTATCCATCCTATATGTGGTTATCCACAAGATGTTAGCTTTAGGTTCTGCTTTGTACTTGATGGTGTTTATCCGTTAATGTGTTGGGAAAGTTTCTTGGGAAATATGAGAGAGAGTGAGTTTTTGTTGATGTTCGGGTTTTCCCGATGTTTTTGGTAAGGTACTGGACCTAAGTTTTGATTAATATGAAGGTACTGGACCTAGAGTTTTTGTTTGGTATGCTCGCTAAGATTTCACAATCTTATGCCTACGTATTCCCGTTTAAACAAAACAGGGAAATCAGAGCAATCGTAGTTCCTCCTATTCTAAGGGAGGAAAAATATATTTGGTGTCTTGTTCAAAGCCCAAGATTGGAGCTAAAAGGTTGAGTATTTGTGTCTTATTCAAAGCCCAAGATTGAAGCTAAAAGGTTTGACTGAGAGAGAACTTGTCATCTCTAAAGGGAGACATTTGGTCTGTTTATCACAACTGTTGGGTGACTGTTTATAAAAGAAAATTACTTTAACTGGGATATATGAATCCAACAATGCCATAATTTCCTTTATAGGGTTTTGTCCTGAAGGGGAAAACTTTAACTCAGTGTAGAGCAATACCATTTTTCCTCAGGACTTTCTTATGCTAAGAGAGGGACAGTGGTATGGATGTAAATAATCCAGAGGCTTGCCGCTTACAGCAATTAGATGAAAGAAGGGAGTTTTAATTTATCTGTTTTGATAAGTGATAAACAGAGAAATGACTTTCTATAGAGGAATTTTGATTTCCTCGGAGGTATGTTGATTTTTGTGTGCCTTGATCAAAGCCCAAGGTTGAAGCTAAGAGGTTGATTGACTCCACTGGGGAAGTCCTTATACAAAGCCTAAAAGGAGGCTAGGAAAGACTGACTCAACAAGAGAGTGTTTATATGTCTTGTACAAAGCCCAAGATTGAGGCTAAAAAAGACTGACTCTTTTGGGGATATCATTATACAAAGCCTAAGAGGAGGCTAAAAGTTTGATTTTTTCGGGGACAGTATTCTGTCTGTCTTGTACAAATCCCAAGATTGAGGCTAAAAAGGATTTTGACTCCATTGGGGAGGGTCTGTATGGGTCTTGTACAAAGCCTAAGATAGAGGCTGAAAAGAGACTGACTCTGTGGGAAAGAAATCTTTATATGTCTTGTACAAATCCCAAGATTGAGGCTAAACGGAGTATTACTAACTCGGCTGAGGATATTTTAGGTATCTTGTACAAAGCCCAAGATTGAGGCTGAAATGAGTTTGGCTCTGCGGAAGAGTATTATCTGTCTTGTACAAAGCCCAAGATTGAGGCTGAAAAGAGGATTGACTCTGCTTAGGGTATTATTTCTTATAGCCTAAAGAAGGCTGGGAGGAATTTACTCCGCTGGGGAAGATATTTCTCCCAAGCTCAAGAGAAGGTTATGAAGATTTATGTCTTGTACAAAGCCCAAGATTGAGGCTGAAAGGGTTTGACTCAACAAGAGAGTGCTTTTATCTGTCCTGTACAAAGCCCAGGATTGTGGCTGAACAAGCTGGAGAAATCATTATACAAAGCCTAAGAGGAGGCTAACTCCTGTTAGGGGAAATCTTTATACCAAGCCTAAAAGGAGGCTGGAAAAGATTGACTCAACAAGAGAGTGTTTTTATCTGTCTCGTACAAAGCCCGAGATTGAGGCTAAAAGGGTTGATTCAACAAGAGAGTGCTGAAAGGTGATTGACTCAACAAGAGAGTCTGAAAAGTGATTGACTCAACAAGAGAGTCTGAAAAGGTTAGCTCCGCTGGGGAGAATCATTGTACAAAGCCCAAGAGGAGGCTGACTGTGCTGAGGAAAGGAATGATCATTCTACAAAGCCTACGAGGAGGCTAGCTTCTGCCGGGGATTATTGAGATCCCGAGGTAAGTCCAAATGAGGAATCAACTCTTGCTGAGGGTTACAGAAGAGTTGAGGTATCTGATACCTTGAGGTTCTGATACTGGTGATAAACTGACCATGGCTGGGGAACTTTTAGGAGAGAGACTGGGTTTTAGGACCCATGGGTTTTATCTCTACTGGAGATGGATCAAAAAATGACTGGGGTTTCTTCCTATATTTGTAGGGAACTTGAGAATGTCTTTGAGACTCAAGGGGATTTAGACTGTCCAAGTTTACTGGTGTGGAAGAGTTTTATCTTTTGTATGATGCCCAAGATGAGGCAGGTGTTTTAAAGAATGAGAATCAACCCTAAATTGGTCTGAGATTTGACACTGGAAAGACTGCTCTAGCAAAGGATGACTAAGTTCTATCTTATACCTTTTAGAGGTCTTCAGGGTCCTTGTATTAAGCCTAAGAGAAGACATGAGAACTTCTAAGAAGCCGGAGGGTCCTTGTACAAAGCCCAAGAGGAGGCGGGGATGCTTTTAGGAAGCCCGTGGGTCCCAAACCTAAGAAAAGTTCAAAAATGCTATTCATCGAGAATAGATCATTTAGTGAAAGTTCTGAGGTTTGAAGAAATTCAAGAGATGCTATTCACCGAGAATAGATCACCTCTGGGGAAGAGAATTTCTTTGACAATTTCTAATAGTGACAGCCTGAGAAAAGGTTCACCGAGAATACTGCCTTTCTCTTTGTTCCATATTATTTAAGCCCAAGAGAAGGCAAGACTGTATTTGGAAGTCCTATGGGGATATAGTTTTGACTGTATCAAAGAGTGACCAACTGGCTTTACGTTGTTCAAAGAAATTAAAGAAAGTTTTGATAACAACTGTATATTTGAATTTAAATCAAAGGGAAGTTGTTTTTTTTGAAAAGATTGTTGGGGCTTATACTCAAGGAGAGGCCCAGATGAAAAACAGTAATCTTACCGTTGTTTGTAAACTGTAATGGGTCTTATACAATGACTGAGGCCCAAATTTATTTTGGTTAAAAAGGGATTGGGTCTTACACACTATCAGAGGCCCAAAAGATGTTTTGAAAGAGAAAGATGGGACTTACAACACGAGGGAGGCCCAGATGATTTTGTTTTAAAAGGCGACGACCGTGCTGTGATTTTGAAAATATAGTGGGACTTATACAACACCTGAGGCCCAAAGATGGTTTGTATTTACAAAGGATTGGGTCTTACACTCTATCAGATGCCCAAAGTGTTTAAAATTTAAAATCAAGAGGAAACCCTAATTTTAAATTAAAATGTTATTTTTCAAATGAATTTAAATGAGAAAAAAATGATATAAAATACTAAATATTTAAAAATAAGTTGTACACCTTGAAAAATATTTTGAAAAATTATGTTTAATTACATGAGAGTTTGAAATTCAATTGGTTTTGAAAGATCAAAGTGGAATTCCACTTAAAAATGTTTAAAAATAATTAAAATGAAATTAATTACAAAAATTCTAACTATATTAAATAAATAATATAAATTGGATTTTTTTGTAAAATAAAATAATTTAACATTTTTATGAATTTTGAGAAAAAGAATCAATTCAAAAACATAAATATTCAGAGAGAAATTAATTTTGAATCAATTAACAAAAATTCAAAATTTTGAATTATGGCGCCAAGAACACTTGGTTCTTGCCCGCGCCCTCTGTTTTTTCAGATTTGCATTTTCTCACTTTTCTCCATGATTTCTCAATGGTTTTGCACGATTCAAGTATCAATCTTGTTCGCTTTTGAACAAGGATCACAACCATATAGTTTAATTGCATTTATATTGAGTATTGAGTGAGAAATCAGAAGAAAACCTCAAGAACCCTAATTTTAGCATGAACACAATGAAATTCCATACACGATTGATTCATGGCAATTGATTGAGGGTTATCACGCCATACATGATTATGAACATGTGGCAAAATTATTGTGTAGTAAAATATGCATGCATCATGGAGTTTGAAGAGTTCATGCTTACCTTTTGCAGCAGGTGATCGAGTTTGGTGATGGAGGTGTTGTAAGTTGGTTCCAATGATCTGGACAGCTTCCTTAGGTGCCAAGGAGTGTGTCTGAATGCTTGGAGTGGTTTGAAATGAACTGGAACTTGAGATGGTACCCCAACTGCAACTCTGTCAAGATCTTGAGCAGTTGGCTGGTGATTTTATGAGATTGATATTCCAGATGTTATGTAAGAGTTTGGATCACTTCTATATGTTATATGTGAGGTGTGTGAACCATTGGTTTGGTTGAAATTGCTCTCAAACTCAAAACCTGATGGTGACTTGAGTTAGAAGGCAAAATTGGAGTGAAAGGGAGATTTTGAGGAAAGCATCAATTTGGGTGCTTGGTGTACTCAAACTGATCATAATTGAGGCCTATTTATAGTGTGTCAAGTTTGTTTTGCAAGCAACAGTGTGTGGCAACTGCAGCAGGCCTTTGGCCAATTGTGATCAAATGGAATCTCAAGCCTCCTCTAGCCATTGACTTGAGATTAGAGCACAGGCCTATGGTTCTCTGTTGTATGAGCTTATCTTGACTCATTTGGCTGATCATGGACTGATACATGCCAGCTCTATGCATCCATTGAATGCCTCAAAACAAAATTAGAGTCTTGAGGCATCTTTAGCTTTTAGGGATGCCACCCCTATATGTAGTTCCAAAGACTTGGGAGGCTTATGGATCAATGTTTGTCCCTTGGTTGTTCCCCCTTGAGGTGTGCATATGGATAACCATGTTTGTTTTTGCACATTTTGATCAATTCGAGCCCTAATGTACAAATCTGTCTTGTAAAACAGTTTGCAGCAAGGCATGTTGCAGCTGTCATAACCTCTAGCTCAGGTGAAGTTTGATGGAGTTCTTGGTCTTTTTGGAAAGCTGATATATCCTATTTCAACATGATGTCCAACTTTGGTTTTGAATCAACCTGAATTACAATGAAAAATGCCTCTACATTTTGGAAAAAATAAGGCAGATTCTGACTTAGTGAAAATTTCACTAAGTGTTGGAAAAATGTAATTTTCATGTTTTTTGTGATTTTGCTCAAACAATAACTCAAAATCCATGATGAATTGGAATGAGGTCTAGTTGACATATTTGAATTATGTAACATGAACTTCAATCTGAGCTTTGAATGGGAGAAAAAGGCTTTATGGTTTGAGTAGCGAGCGATTTTTGGATGTGGTTGCGAAGCACTATCGCTCTTTGGTATCTACAGCTCGATTCATTTTTTATCCTATTAAAGCTGATGAAGGAAGGGAAATAGATGTCTCAAATTAACCCTGCTTGCAAACTGAGGTTAAACAGTCAAAATTGTTGGTTTACAAATGCTACAAAGATTCGGGGTCTCTATTAGGTTTATTTTTTTAAAAGCGGTGTTCGGTTAATTGGTGGGAGGTTAAGATGTTAGGACGGATGAATGTATGGGATTTTGGGTTTTTGTTTAGTGTGCTCGCTAAGATTTTTCTTTCAATCTTATGCCTACGTATTCCCGTTTACCGAAACAGGGAAATCAGAGCGTTCGTAGTTCCTCCTATTCTATGGGAGGAAATGGTGTTTTGGTGTCTTGTTCAAAGCCCAAGACGTGAAGCTAAAGGTGGTTTATATCTTGTTTAAAGCCCAAGATGTGAAGCTGAAAGGTCTATTTGTATCTTGTTCAAAGCCCAAGATATGAAGCTAAAAGGGTGTTGACTTTAGAGAGAATTCGTCATCTCTAAAGAGGGGGTTGTATGTCACAACTGTTTATAAAGGAGAATTACTTTAATCGGGATGTGTGAATCCGGCAATGCCATAATTTCCTTTATAGGAGATTTTTAACCTGAAGGAGAAGACTTTAACTCAGTGTAGAGCAATGCTATCTTTCCTTAGGAATTTCTCATGCTAAAAGAGGGACAGTGGCATGGATGTAGATGATCCAAAGGCTTGCCGCTTATAGCAATTAGATGAAGGGGAATGAGTTGTTGATGTTTGTGTACTGTGAGTGAGGCACAACTTTGATGCTAAAAGGTTGATTGGATCAACCAGTGGTTTTCTTATACAAAGCCTAAGAGGAGGCTATGGGCCCAACAATAGGGTGTTTTTATGTGTCTCGTACGAAGCCCGAGAGAGAGGCCAAAAGGGGTTGGTCCTACAAGAGGATCTCTTATACTCAACAAGAGAGTGTTTTTGTATCCCGTACAAAGCCCAAGATGGAGGCTAAAATTTTTTTTGGCTCAATAAGAACCTTTTTGTATCTCGTATAAAGCCCGAGATGGAGGCGAAAGGGGTGATTGACTCAACGAGGGAGTCTCTTATGTGTCTCGTACAAAGCCCGAGAGAGAGAGGCTAAACATTTGCTTTGCTGGGAAGAATCATTGTACAAAGCCCAATAGGAGGCTATTGTAACCGTTTCAGTTGAGTGACAGATCCAGTATACTAATTTTAAAAGAGAAAACCAGTTCTTATATGAGTAACACTGTACTCAAGGATTTGATTCAGGGATATTTCCTTTTCTTTGAGGAAACGGGAAATCCAAAGGGTATTGAGACTGTCTGAGTCTACGAGTTTCCTTCCTATTTAACGAAGGGGTCACTTGAGAATGTCTTCGTGACTCAAGGAACTTAGACTGTCCGTGTCTAGAGTTTCATCTTTTGTAATATGCTTTGAGAAACAGTAGTAGACTCTTTGAAAGGACTATTCTATGAAGATGACTAGGTTCTATTCCTATACCTCTAGGAGATCGTCGGGATAATTTGTACGAAGCCTAAGAGGAGGCTGGAAGCTTTTAAGAAGCCGACGGGTCCTTGTACTAAGCCCAAGAGGAGGCTATCATTCCCAGAGGAAGAAATTATTATACGAAGCCTAAGAGGAGGCTGTGGATACTTCTAAGAAGCCGATGGGTCCTTGTACTAAGCCCAAGAGGAGGCGGGGATGCTTTTAGGAAGCCTGTGGGTCCTTGTACGATGCCCAAGAGGAGGCCGATGCTTTTAAGAAGCCCGTGGGTCCCCAAACCCTGAGAAATTAAAGACAGGCTATTCACAAGGAATAGATCAAGCCAGGAAAGTTCGAGAATTTGGAAGAAACTCAAAGATGCCATTCACGGAGAATACATTCATCTCTGGGAGTAGAGTTTCTTGACAATTCCTAATGAGGACAACCGAAGAGAAGATTGTATCTGGTGATCCTATTGGGGATCTAGCTGTCTATCTCTACGAATAAATGAAACGGCATTACCTAGTTCTAGACGTAGTTGCCGGGGAAACTCTAAATATCTATACTATTATTACACAGTTTATATGAGTTTATGAAAGAAGACTTACAGCGAAACAGCCCCACAATACAGTTATATGTATATGAAAGCGGTAAATGAAAGCGTATAAACACTTACTCGGTTGTAGAGCTTCCATGTTGTTTGGTTAGTTGTTCAACAAAGACAGAAAAACAACAGTATATTCAAAATCAAAGGAGAAAGTGCTTTGAAAAAGAAAGATTTGGGGCTTACAGCTCAAGGAGAGGCCCAGAGTTTTATCAGTGAGCGCACTGTTGTTTTTGTAGAAAGGGACTTATACAAGTGACTGTGGCCCAAAAGGTTTTCTGTACAAAGGGATGGGTCTTACACTCTCTCAAGAGGCCCAAAAAGTTTTTAAAGAAAAAGAGTGGGGCTTATAACACGAGGGTAGGCCCGAATGATTTTTCCGTTTAAAATGGCGATCGCGCCGATGTTTTCTTTTAACGCAAAGGGACTTATACAATAAGTGAGGCCCAAATTTGTTTTTGGTTAAAAGGGGATTAGGTCTTACACTCTATTAGAGGCCCAAAAGTTTTGAATGGGTCTTATAGCTCAAGGAGAGGCCCAGATGGTTTATTTTTAAACTTACGACGATCGTGCCGAATTTAAAAATGTACAGAGGGACTTATACAATAAGTGAGGCCCAAAATATTTCTGTACAAGTGGGTTGGGTCTTACACTCTAATAGAGGCCCAAAAGTTTTTTGAAAATGATTTGTGAGGGTTGAATTAATCAAAAACCCTAATTTATTTCCAAAATGTATTTTAATTGAATAAAAATTCAATTAAAATGATCAAAAATTGTTTAACATATGGGAAACAAATTATGATCTTGGATTAATGCTTCAAAAATCAAGTATTGACCTACAAAATAATTAGAAGTCATTAATCTTTACAAAATCAAGAGGGAAAAATATTTTAAATGTCCAAAATAATTAAAATATTAATTCTTTGCAAAAATATCAATTATATGAAATAAATAATATTTTTGGGATTTTTTTGGAAAAATAAAATATTTCAACATTTTTGTGAATTATTAAAAAAAGAATCAACTCAAAATCATTAAAACTCATAGAGAAATTAATTTTTGAATCAATTAAATAAAAATCACAAAATTCAAATATTCAAATGTTGGAAAATGGCGCCAAGAACAAGGGCAAGAACACGCGCGTGTTCTGAGTTTCCCAGATTTGCATTTTCTATCCAATCTCACTGAATACTTAATCATATCATGCAATCCACATACCAATCAACTCGTTTCAACCTCACGATCATGTCTATGACAATTAATTTCATTTAAATTAAACATAAAACAAGAAATCATGAACAATCCTCAAGAACCCTAGATTCTGCGTGAAGGCTGGGATTTTTGATACACGATTCAAACAATGCAATTAATTGAGGGGAAACATTCCATGCATGATTATGAACATATGGCCAAATTATTGTGCAGCAAAAATTGCATGGATTGAGAGATGACCAAGTTTAGGCTTACCTCTAGGTCGTGACAGCAAGAGCAAATTGATTTCTGAGTTGGAGGTGTTACAGATGAGTTGTGATGATCTGAACAGCTTCCCTACACCCTATGGAGTGTGTTTGAATGCTTGGACTTGATTGAAACTGACTGGATCACTTCATGGCATCTCAACTGCAACTTGGTTAAAACCTTGAGTAATTGACTGGTGATTCTGAGAAATTAGTGTTCCAGTTGTTGTTTAAGTGTTTGATCAGCTCATATGTGATGTATATGAGGTGTGTGTGTGTGATTGGTTTGATTGGAAAAGCTCTCAAACTCAAAACCCGATAGTGACTTGCCTTAGAAGGCACAATTGGAGTGAAAGAAGAGATTTTGAGGAAAGCATCTGTTTGATGGCTTTGGTGTACTCAAACTGATCAAAATTGAGCTCTATTTATAGTAGAGCAAGTTTTTTTTTGCAAGGAATAGTGAATGGTAACTACTGAGTAGGTTTGGCCAATGTTGGCAAATGAAAATCCAAGTCTCCTCTAGCCATTGACTAGAGGTTAGGGCACAGGCTGCTGGTTCCCTTGGTCTTGGATAAGTCTTGACTGAATTCAATTGCTAAGAGCTCAGTCCATGCCACCTTGATGCTTCCATTGAATGCTCCAATCCAAAATTGGAGTCTTGTCCCTATTTTGGCAATTCTAGGTTCAACATGCTATTTCTTGTTCCAAAGACTTTGGAGGCTTGGCTCAGTGATTGTCCCCTTTAGATTTAATCCTCAGAGGTGTCCAAGTGGATAGGAGTGTTTGGATTTAGCTGATTTTTGCAAATCGACCAAAAGTGCAAAAATCTGCCTTGCCCTGGCAGATTTCAGCAAGGCATCTTGCCAATGTCATATCTCATAGCTCAAATTGAATTTGGTAATGTTCTTGGACATTTTGGAAAGCCCTTACATGATACAACAATTGTTTGAAAATGTTTGGTTTTGATCTCTTTTGAATCCAAGTGAAAAATCCCCCTACATTTGGAAAAAAGTAAAGACAGATTCTGACTTAGTGAAATTTTCACTAAGTGTTGGAACAAAGTGACTTTTCTTGATTTTGATCACTCCATAACTCAAAATCCATGAGGAATTTGGACATAGGTCAGTATGAAGCTTTTGTAGATGGCAATGTGATCTACAAATAAAGCTTTGAATGGGGAACAATGGCCTTGTGGTTTAGGAGTTATGGTCCTCCAAAGTTGGCACATTAGTGTCACTTTTTCCATAACTTAGAAATTTTTCTAAGTTTTTATGGTTACCCCCTTTCACAAGTTATCCCACTTTCTTTGATTTTTGTTGATGAATGATGATTCAAATAATACATTAACATCATTTTAGGGTTAAAACTCCATTTTGGTGAAAAATCTCAAAAAGTCAAAGTTGACTTTTGTGCACAGTTGACTTTTTATCAGATGAATTCCAAACTGTGCAATTCTTCAGGAAATCATGTCCTTGACCTAAATCAAACTTGATGGACATGTTCCATGGGTGTCATAGGGTATATTGAATAATGTCTTAGGGTTTGGGAGCATGTCCTGGTCAAAAGTCAAAGTTACAGTTGACTTTCCTCGCGAAACCCTAGTTGTGGTGCAGATGAAATTGAGACTTGTTGCTCAAGCTTCTTGGATTAATCCATTGTTGCAAATGGATCAATATAGTATATTAGAGACCCTCAAATCATGTCTTGAGGTCTTGGCTCATGATTTGTCTCAAAAGTCAACTTAGGGGTGAATTAGGTCAAGAAACCCTAATTCCTGATTTTTGATGAATGCATCCCTTGAGGTCAAATTGACTTGATGATTGGGTCCATGAGGTTCCATGGAGTATATTAAATTATGTTTTGGACCATTGGCTTGTGCCCAGATGAAAAATTTCCATCTGGAGGCCTTGGTCGACCAAAACCCTAATTTGGTGACACTGTCGATCTTGAGACTTATCCACCTAGAAGGGAGCAGCCTTGTGCTTAATCCTTGAAGTGGGAGTCCTTTTGATCCATTGTGGATATTTTAGAGGCTATACAAGTTGAAGATCAAGTCATTCCTTGACTGATCCTTTGTCTAAGGCTCTTAGAGGGCTTAAAACCCTAATTTTGATTGTAGTGAATGCTCAACAATCCTTGAGGCATTTAATGAGGCATGATGGTTCATCCATATTGTGATGATGATTGACACAATGATGGGAATCTTAGTGGTCAAAATTTGGGGTATGACAGATGCCCCTATTTAATCTTCTTGGACCCGAAGGTGTGAACAACGAAGGTATTCGGGCATTCGGGGTGCAAGAGGATTAAATATCGGAATACCCGAAATTTTGATGGCTATGAATGGCAGCTTGCGCATTTATCTTCTTTTGCTAAGCAATGATGCTTAGAAAAGGTAGACTTCCCCTCAATCCTGGTTTCCTACCAAGGAGCTGGTCTTAGTTTCCTATTGAAATAAACCTCCCCTCGATCCTGGTTTCCTACCAAGGAACTGGTCTAAGTTTTTGATTTAAACTTCCCCTCGATCCTGGTTTCCCACCAAGGAACTGGTCTTAGTTTCTGCTATAAACTTCCCCTCGATCCTGGTTTCCTACCAAGGAACTAGTCTTAGTTTATTTTGTCAATAAACTTTCTTGACAAGGGACGCTATTCGTAGCGGTTTCCTCAAACTTCCCGTCGGATTTTCCTGGGGAGATGCCATTTGAGTGGAAAAAGTTTTGATGTCAGACTTGTTGGGGAACCCATTCGTCTGAGTTGTAGAGGTACACAAACTTCTCTATTGGAGACGCCATTTGTCGACTTTATCTGGGGAAAATGAGTCTCTTGAGAGACTGCTTCCGCTTGGGGTCTTACATCATACTTTTCTCGGGATCTTCCCGGAGAAATGCCATATGATGGGCTCCAGTTTTGAGGTGTCGATGACCTTTTCATCAGCGGTCTTTCGGAGAAAGGCAGCTGTACTGCCAAATCTCTGCTTAGGAGGCTTTCTCTGGGGATTTTTTCCTTTAATCCGGGAAATCAAGGATATCATCTTCGATGGCGAAGAGTGACATCTGTAGAAAGCTTCTCTGGCTTTTCAGAGGTTCAAATTATCAAAGTGGTCGAGTGCCGATTCTAATCCAGAGATACACTGGAGGCGAGATTGTTCAAACGCAACATTTCCTGATGAGGCAAGAACTGACAACTCGATTGAGAAGACGGTTATCACTAGGGGTCAAGACCGACTAGAGTGATAGTGATGCAATATGAAATGTGAATGCAAATCAAATGCATGATGTATGTATGTATATGCTGACAAAACTGACGCGACATACAGACTTACGAGTGAACACGACTGGATACTCGGCCATCGCGGGGCGAAGAAGTACCGTTGGTAAAAAAAAAGTAGCAATTCTACCTTGCTTAGGAGAAATAGTCCCTGCGGGGAATACAATTAATCGGGCTTAGGAGATAAGAACTCGGCCGAGGGTATCAGATGAGAAAGCCGCATCTCATACTGCTGATCCTTCGTTCAGGCGTACTGGCCTAGAAGGAGTACTTTGATTCTGCACTTTGAAATTCAAACGCCTTTGGAGACGCAATCGATGTTCTTTCGATGTTTAACAGTCAAAAGCAATTGTCATCTTTAATTTAAAAGCAGAAAAAGTTTTAACAAGTAAATTCATTTTTGTTTCATTTCAAGAATCGCTAATCATGTTAAAATGTCGTTCTATAAAGCTAAAACAAATAAGAATTACAAACAAAAGCACAAGGGCTCAAATTTTATTGATAAGATGGAGATCAGCCAAACGCGTGATTCTAAAGAGTATATACAAAGTTTGAAAATGGTAATTTACAGGGAAAAGGGCTACGTTAAAACATAACGACCACTATCCTTCTACCAACTTTGAATTTGGGACATCCTGAGCTTGTGTCGAAGATGACCTTGACTGGAGTTTTCCTCTGATGGATGATGTAACTGCTGCTGAGGGACTTGCCTCTGTTGAACATAGTTACTTGCCATTATCCCTAACTTTTGCCTGGATTTTACTTTGAGATTTCCAATCCATCAGGATGATTTTTTTTTTGTCTCTAACTTTTGCCTGGACCGCCCTTTCGGGTTTTCAATCCACCGAGACTTTTTTTAGGCGAAGTATTTCTTGACTACATCAACATTCGTGGGGTAGGTAAATTCCTCTCCGTCCATGGTTGCAAGTCTCAAGGCACCGCCTGAGAAAGCTTTCGTGACCACATATGGGCCATCGTAATTTGGGGTCCATTTGCCCCGAGAATCAGTGAGAAATGATTGTATCTTCTTGAGCACGAGGTCTCCTTTTCTGAAGACATGAGGTCGGACCTTTTTGTCAAACACCTTCTTCATTCTCTATTGATACAATTGACCGTGGCATATTGCCGTGATTCGCTTCTCTTCGATCAGATTCAATTCATCGTGTCGACTTTGACACCATTCAGCTTCTGAAAGCTTAGCTTCCATCAATACCCAGATTGATGGGATCTCTACTCCTATGGGGAGAACTGCCTCCATGCCATATACTAGAGAGAAAGGGGTTGCCCCTGTTGAAGTGCGGACAGATGTTCGATAACCGTGAAGAGCAAAGGGTAGCATCTCGTGCCAATCTTTATAGGTTACAACCATCTTTTGAACGATCCTCTTGATGTTCTTGTTAGCCGCTTCTACCGCTCCGTTCATCTTAGGTCGGTAGGGAGATGAGTTATGGTGTTCGATCTTGAACTCAACGCACAACTCTTTCATCATCTTGTTGTTCAAGTTAGATCCATTATCTGTAATGATCTGGCTCGGAACACGATAACGGCAGATGATATTGTTTTTGATAAATTGGACCACCACTTGTCGGGTTACATTAGCGTACGACGCTGCTTCGACCCACTTGGTGAAATAGTCAATGGCTACCAGGATGAACCGATGTCCGTTTGAAGCCTTAGGTTCGATCAAGCCAATCATGTCGATTCCCCATATGGAAAAAGGCCACGGGGAAGAAAGAACTTTGAGATGTGATGGCGGTACATGAATTTTGTCGGAGTATATCTGACACTTGTGACACCTCCTCATGTACTTGTAGCAGTCGGATTCCATGGTTAACCAGTAGTAACCTGCTCTTAGAATTTTTCTCGCCATTGTGTGTCCATTGGCACGAGTGCAAAAGGACCCTTCATGAATTTCTTTCATAAGCATGTCTGCTTCTGGTCTGTCTACGCATCGGAGCAAGACCAAGTCAAAATTTCTCTTATAAAGAGTATCACCGCTCAGGAAGAAGTTTCCAGCCAGTCTTCTGAGGGTTTTTCTATCCTTTCTAGACGCCCAAATGGGTACTCTTGTTTCTGAAGGAAGCATTTGATATCGTGATACCAAGGTTTGTCGTCTATGACTGCCTCAATCGCGAAGATGTAAGCGGGCCTTTCAAGGCGCATTATGTCGATCTTAGGTAGGTCGTTCCATTGACCCACACTAATCATAGAAGAGAGAGTGGCTAAGGCATCAGCCATGTGATTCTCTCTACGAGGGACGTGATGAAACTCGACTCTGTTAAAGAAGGGTAACAACTTTCTTGCATAGTCTTTGTAAGGAATCAGTCCTGATTGGTATGTGTTCTAATCTCCTTTTATCTGATTGATAACCAAGGCTGAGTCGCCATATACGTCCAAGTTTTTTATCCTTAAATCAATCGTTTCTTCGAGACCCATAATACAAGCTTCATATTCGGCCTCGTTGTTCGTACATTTGAACGTAAGTCTGGCAGCGAAAGGAATGTGGGTACCCTGAGAGGTAACAATGATTGCCCCAATTCCGTTTCCATAATGATTAACTGCTCCGTCAAAGATAAGTCCCCATTGGGAACCTGGTTCTGGCCCTTCACTTGGTAACGGTTAATCGCAATCTTTCATTTTTAGATACATGACATCTTCGTCTGGGAAGTCAAACCCGGTTGATTCTTGATCGTCAATCGATTGATGAGCCAAATGATCGGCTAAAATACTTCCTTTAACAGCTTTCTGAGCGTGGTACTCTATGTCATATTCTGATAATAACATCTGCCAACGGGCAATTCTTCCCGTGAGAGCAGGCTTTTCGAAGACATACTTGATTGGATCCATTTCGGAGATTAACCAAGTAGTATGAGGAGTCATGTATTGGCGAAGACGTTTGGCTGCCCAAGCCAAAGCGCAACAAGTTTTCTCAAGCATCATGTACCGAGTCTCGCAGTCGGTGAACTTCTTGCTCAGATAGTAAATGGCAGACTCTTTCCGTTTGGTTTCGTCTTGTTGGCCAAGTAAACTTCCCATTGAGTCCTCTAGGACTGTGAGGTAGATGATCAGTGGTCTTCCTTCCACTGGAGGTGATAGAATTGGCGGATTTAACAGGTATTCCTTAATACTGTCGAAGGCGGTTTGGCAATCTTCTGACTAAACAAAATCCTGGTTTTTTTTTAGTAATTTGAAAATCGGCGCACACGTGGCAGTCATGAGGAATATGAATCTGGAGATGTAGTTCAAACGTCCCAAGAATCCTCTGACTTGTTTTTCAGTTTTCGGAGAAGGCATTTCTCGAATGGCCTTGACTTTATCAGGATCAACCTCAATTCCTTTCTGGCTGACGATGAGCCCTAAGAGTTTCCTTGAACGGACACCGAAGGTGCACTTGTTGGGATTCAAGCGGAGTTTGTACTTCTTCCAACGCTCGAATAGTTTTGACAGGTGGGTCACATGCTCCTCTTCTGTCTTAGATTTTGCAATCATGTCATCGACATATACCTCTATTTCCTTGTGTATCATGTCATGAAACATAGTAGTCATGGCCCTTTGATAGGTTGCACTGGCGTTCTTTAAACCGAACGGCATCACCTTGTAACAAAAGGTACCCCATGGGGTAATGAACAAAGTTTTCTCCATGTCTTTCGGCGCCATTTTGATCTGGTTATAGCCCGAGAATCCATCCATAAAGGAGAAAATTTTGAACTTTGTTGTGCTATCTGCCAGCATGTCAATGTGTGGTAAAGGAAAGTCGTCCATTGGACTAGCCTTGTTTAGATCTCTGTAATCAACACATATTCTGACTTTTCCGTCCTTTTTCGGAACAGGTACGATATTGGCTAACCATTGAGGATATTCAGATGTAGCGAGGAAACCTGCGTCGATCTGTTTCTGTACCTCCTCTTTGATTTTGATGGCCATGTCCGGGTGAGTTCGTCTTAACCTTTGCTTTACTGGCGGACATTCCGATCTTAACAGTAAGTGATGTTCCACGATGTTGGTATCCAACCCTGGTATATTCTGATAGGACCAAGCGAATACATCGGGAAATTCTCTGAGAAGCTTTATCAAACCCTCTCTGGCAGTTGGATCGAGTAGTGCCCCAATCCTGATTTCTTTTCTCTCTTTTTCCGAACCCACATTAATCGTTTCCAACGGCTCTTTGTGAGGTTCAATGAACCTTTCCTCCTGTCTGAGTAGTCGAGAGATCTCTTCTGGAATTTCGTTGTCAACTTCTTCTTCAGCCCCAAATACCGGGAACTCAAAGTTGGGAGAAGGCATCGGATCGTATGTTTCAACTGGGTTTAAAACAAGCAATCTGCATGACGTGATAATTCGTGTTTAGAAGAGATAGAGAAAAATGCGAGTGTGTGCAGTGTATTTATTTTACTGCTTGTTTTTATTTTTAATTGTTTTTTAGGATTACCATTTTCTGAGAAAAGCGAAAAGAAAACAGCAATTAATGCGGAAATTACAGAACGACATTATTTTATTAATGAACAAGTCGATCCTTGAAACTACAGCCCTATAAAACAAAACTATGTCGCTTTGGGTGGAGCGAAGAGGGAAAATTTACAGAAAGCGAGCCCTATCAAAACATCTGTTTCACCTGGGCAGGGTGAAAGGTTAAAAACGGCAATTACTTTGACTGATGAACGATCTTCGGAACCTCGACGGCAACCCATTGGCGGCGAACTCCTCGGTAAATCACAAAGTCTGGCACCTTCCTTGATTTGTCTTCAGAAATAACGCTGATTTCTGGCGGAGCAGGATCATTGGAATCTGTCTCCCAGGCAGAGTTGTCGTATGAGGATTCCTCAGTTGTATTTTGCATAGCATTTGTGCTCTCAGCTGTATCTCCCCATCCAGTTGGCTGGATATCTTCGAGCCTGATACGAGAGCTTTCGGGAGCGGTGTACTTGACCATATAGTCAAATTTTCCACTTGGTTGTCCCAGGGTGTCCCACACTTCTTCGGAACTGGAGGGGTCATCTCTCTCGATGACGTTAACCTCAGGAAAAGCGTAGTTGATGAATTCCAGTCCTGCAAACGTTGCAAATTCATCGTCATGTTGAGCAGCTTCTGAATGACCTGAGTGTTGATCCCATGACATGGTGGGGACACAGGTATTCTGTTCAATGATGCTCAGCTGAGTTTCATTACTCGGCTGACTTTCTGGCCTCAAGTCTCCTGGGTAAGGCTGCCACATTGGCAGACCATCCATTGGGCCATAGTATGTGTAGTCAAAATTATCTTTCATCAGAGTGTCTTCCTCTAATGAATTTGGCGGAGCACGACATCCTTCCGGATCACAATCCCCGTATATCATTTCGATGTCTGACCTGGGTATAAATCTCGGACTCTCTGTAGGAAAGCAAAAAGGAGTTTGCGTTTCATCCTGAGACATATAACCGTCCTTGTTAAGATAGAACTTCCACTCTTCCTCTGTGTCAGAGGGATCTTCCTCATTGATAGCATGGACTGCTTGAGGGACTGGGTGAAGGAAACCTCCACTGTGGAAGAAGTTCTGAATGGGATGAAGACTTCTATCACTGGAAGCTGTCTGGGTACAGGTTGCAGAAAAACCAAGACCCTTCTTTGTTTTATTGTCAATAGGAATGACAAGCTGTCCCCATCCTGTTGTATCGGTACTCTCGACCACTTTGATAGCATCTTTGTATGAGGAAATCGAAGTTCCTCCTCCGGATTGATTTTACTTGCCCACCGACAGCGCTTGGAACTGCGTCCCAATAACCTCCTCGGGTTCTACACAAGTAGATAATGATAAGTTACTCACGAGCAAGGCCTGTTCTCCACAGACTGTGACAAGTTGATCATTCTGAACGAACTTTAGCTTTTGGTGGAGGGTCGAAGTGACCGCTCCAGCCTGATGTATCCAAGGTCTTCCCAATAAACAACTGTATGTTGCCCGAATGTCCATGACCAGGAAAGTGACTTGGAAAGTGTGAGGACCGATAGTTATGGGAAGATCAACTTCGCCGATAACTGTTTTTCTGGATCCGTCGAACGCTTTGACGACGACCTCGCTGATTCTCATCGGAGGGCCTTTGAATGATAATTGCATCAAAGTGGACTTCGGCATAACATTCAGGGCTGACCCTGTGTCTACCAGTACACTGGCTAAAGCATCGTCTTGGCAGTTAACTGTAATGTTGAGCGCCATGTTATGACGGCGACCCTCTTCGGGTAATTCCTCATCACTAAATCCCAAATTATTGCAAGAAGTGATGTTAGAGACAATGCTATCGAACTGTCTGATTGTTACATCCTATTCCACAAAGGCTTGCTCCAAGACTTTATGTAGAGCCTCCCTGTGGGCTTCTGAACTGAGTAACAGTGATAATACCGAGATCTTTGAAGGAGTCTGTAACAGCTGATCAACAATGTTATATTTACTCATTTGGATGAGCTTCAGCATCTCATCATTATTTTTTGAAAGGTCAGGATTACTGGATTGACCGACTGGTGGATCGGGAGCTTCTGTCTGAAGTTCCTTTTCCTTGTTAGGTTCCCCAACTCCTCGGTTAAAGATTCGACCGCTCCGTGTTACATGACTGATGTCTGCAATATTCACGACAGAGGGTAATGGAATTTCCTTTCCATTTTCAACTATTGTTGCACCGTATTTGTAAGGGATCGCCTTAGCTGATTCATACGGTAGTGGTCCCGGTAGATAGATGACTATGGGAACCTTCTAATTTTTCTGACCATCATAAGTAATCTCGATCCGTTCCTGGTTGGGAGCTCTAGATTCGTCAAGTAGAGGGATGATGGCAAAAAGATCCCTGGTCTGGTGATGACCAGAGATTGTGACAACCTCTTCGACTTGATTGGTAAGGTAGTTCGGCGACTAATTGATGGGTCCAGAACCCGGATATGGGCGAATCTCTCCACGATCCACCTGACCCTGAAGAGCTGCTCTCACAAGGTAACACCCTTGGTTACTTTCTTAACAGACACTACAATGGTCATAATTGTGTGGTGGCACCTGGCCACGCCCACTTTGAATACAATGTAACCTCACTAGGTTAGCTTCCATAGATCGGACATCCTGACTTTGACGTCGGGTAGGATTCCTGTTACTGATACTAATCTGCTGAGTATCTTCATCCATATAGATTGGCATCCACCAGTGATTTAACAAGTGCTGAAGTGCCTCCTGGACAAGGGTACAACCTCGATCATTTTCGCAACCTGCTTTACAGCTTTGATAGTCATGTGATATTAAGAATCCGAGTCGGACCTGCTCAGCATGTAACTCTACCAGGTTGGTATTCATCACGCGAATATCGAAGATCTGAACCATGTTGATCTGATAAGGGTTCCTATCATGGTAGTCTTGGATCCATCCAAGATCCATCTGATGCTGGAGGGCCTCTTGTATGAAAGAGCATCCCTGTTTGTTTACCGAGCAAGTCAGACAGGAACTGTAATCGTGTCGTGGCAGATTATGATATTGGCTTTGCCTTGAATGCATTGCCACCAGGTTGGCATTCATCGCACGGATGTTGTGGTTCTGAATGACATTGGAATTCGTATAGACCATGTTAACTTAACAAACTCGGTGCTCTTGGATCCATCCGAGATCCATCTATTCTTGTAGAGCTGATCGCACTACCGAACATCCTTGATTGCTTTTAGAGCATACATCACATTGATGATAATTATGAGGTGGCACATGGCCATATCCACTCTGTCTACAATGCATCTTGACCAGATTGGTCCTTAACAAGAGTACATCATGAATTTGATAGACGTTGTTAAATTCTTTCTCAATCAAGTTGACTACAGCTTTCTCCTGTTGAGGCAGCGGGTTCGTGAGAACATTGGGATTCGTATCTTTGAAAGATAAGAGCCCGCTCCTAACAAGCTTTTGCACGTCAGATTTGAAATTGAGACAATTCTCTATGTTATGCCCTGATCCTCCTCGATGATAAGGGCATGTCTGGTCCACCTTAAACCAAAAAGGCGGATTTTCCGGTACTGTAAGAGGAGACTTAGTCTGGATGTGCCCCTTAGCCAGTAGTAACGGAAATAGTTCTGCGTATAACATGGGTATAGGATCAAACCCTGATGGTCGTGTTATACGGTTGTTATTGTATGGAGAACGAGCCTGCAGAAGAGGCTGCTGTGTCCTTTACTGATTAGGTTGGCTCTGCGCAACCTGAGGTTGATACGTAGGAACAGGCGCAGGGCTGATAGCAGGAGTTACAGCTGCTACCGGTTGATAACGTCTCCTTTGCTTTCCGAGAGAGATATTCCCAATATCTTGCTCTTTTTTCTTAGGGAGAGCACTACTGTATCATTTTTTACTACTCGATGATCCAACGTCTTTTGCCAAACGTCCTTCTCGGACGGCTTCTTCAAGACGAACTCCCATGCCCACCATCTCGGTGAAGTCACTGGGCGCACTGGAAACCATTATGTCATAGTAAAATGAGCTTAAGGTCTTTAAGAAGATCTTTGTCATCTCTTTTTCCTCAAGAGGTGGACAAATTTGAGCGACAATTTCACGCCATCTCTGGGCGTACTCCTTAAAGGTTTCCTTGTCCTTTTGTGACATTGATCTGAGTTGATCTCTGCCCGGTGCCATGTCCAAATTGTATTTGTATTGTTGGACGAAGGCAGTACCAAGATCTCTGAATGTGCTAATCGTAGCACGGTTTAAACCCATGTACCATTTTAATGCGGCACCGGTTAAACTATCCTGAAAGTAGTGAATCAGCAGGTCCTGATTCTCAGTCTGAGCTGACATTCGCCGAACGTACATTACCAGATGACTCTGAGGGCAAGAGTTACCCTTGTACTTTTCAAAGTCGGGCACTTGGAACTTGTGCGGGACTTTCACATTGGGGACCAAGCAGAGATCTACGACGTCCTTTCCAAATAGATCCTGACCGCGAATGGCTTGCAGTTCCTTCTGCATTTCCAAGAACTGTTCCTGGAATTCATCCATTCGGTCAAACATAGTTTCCTTTTTACCAGAAGGTATCTGTGCAGTCTGTCCTTCCGGGACAGTGTGCACCATATGGGGTGGTACCATGACTACGGCAGTGAGTCTTGGCATTTCTCGAAGTTTGTAACCTTCAGGAGTCTTCAGTATGCCCCTGGAATCTTCGCTTTCCCAAAGTTTGTAACCTTCAGGACCAGTGGCATCTGTCGCGATTCCCTGATCTTCAGCGATCGGCAGAACATATCCTTCTGGGATATAGTTTGCAGGCATGCCCCAGGGACGATCTTTCGGCATTTGATACCTAGGATCAAACTTCTCCACTATGGGCGCTGAGGTGATCTCCGAGATCACAGTCCTTTGTAGCTGAGCTTCTGCCATGGCTTGCATGTCGTTACTAAGCTTTCTCATATCCTCTCTCAGAGCGTCGATCTCTTCTTTCAACTCTCTGTTTTCTTCCTCAAGATCATCCATCTTTTTCTGACGATTGGCCTGAGTATTGTACGAGTGAGACAATTTGACTCTAGAACTGAGACACAAACGTGAGATTCGTAGGTAAGAAGAATACGCGATGTGAGAATGATGAATGCAATGATTATATTAATTGTTTTTTGGTTTAATCAAAATAAACTTCGACAATTAGATTGCAAATATCAAACAGTGGGGAAACCCCTTTTTGGATTACAGAAATGGAAATACAGTAGATTACAAGGTGCAGAAATAGAAACCTAAGCTAATGGGTCCCGAGTCCTCTCTGAAGAGAAATCGGGTGCTGACTCTGGTACTTTCCTTTTCTTTGACCGGGGCTCTTGAGCCGTTGTCGGGTTGTCATTCTTTGCCAGGTGAAAGGAGCGAGCAAATTCCTTTGGTCATCCTGATTATCCACATCATGTTGCTCTAAAATCTCAATCAGAACGTCCTTATCTTTCAGCAGTTGCTGTATTTTGATACACTCCACGTTAAGGGTGCGGTACTTGTTCTTCTAAGACCTTCTCTCCCTTTGAACTTTGTTGAGAGTAACCTGAAGCTTTTCAGCTTTCGTCATGAAGTACATGACAGATTCCCTTGGCGGAAGAATTCCGTAACGAAGATAAGGCATTTTTAGCTTGAGAGCTCTAGTTTGCACCCAGTGGAGATAAGGCTCCACCGAAACACAGTCGGGTTTTCCTAGAGACTCTCGTCCTTTCTTATGAATGTGTTTCCAAGCATGCACTATTTCCATCTTTAGTGCTCTGTCATTTTCTCCTTCCTTGAAGAAAAGACCTTCCAGATGAACACTCTGTGGGACGTGTCTCATCGGGTATCCAAATTAACGACGAACGAGAACTGGATGGTAATTGATTCCTCCCTTAGTTCCTATAAGGGGTACATTGGGGAAGTTTCCACAACGGTCAATGATCCTGATTCCATCATAAATCCTATTGCACCAATCTATGTCAGAGTTAGTGAGAGACATGATTTTCT
The DNA here is from genome assembly GCA_022829125.1 of Lathyrus tuberosus. Taxonomy (NCBI): domain Eukaryota; kingdom Viridiplantae; phylum Streptophyta; class Magnoliopsida; order Fabales; family Fabaceae; genus Lathyrus; species Lathyrus tuberosus. The sequence continues at coordinate 4,406,106 of JALAZF010000179.1, forward strand.
ACGACCAACGTAAGACACTCTTGTGATCCCAAAAAGCAGCAGACTTAGGCAAATGGGAGATAAAACATTTGTAAAGCAGAGGTACACAACATGTGATCTCCCCTCCGCTGTACAAATTCCCTAAGTGTACAGAATGATACGCATCTGCGAGCAAAGTCGGCACAGGGTTTCCAATGAGAAAAACCTTAATAGCGTTGATATCGACGAAGTTATTAATGTTGGGCAACAAAAATAATCCGTAGGTGAGTAAAACAAAGATGCTTTCAAAAGCAGTCCCGTTCCCTATACTAGCGAAGTACAGAGCTTTCTTTGTCAGAAGCTGGGCTGGCAAACCTTGTATGCCACCCTTGGTGGTCATGTGAATCCTGGCTTCTGACTCATCCAAATGAATTGCCCTTGCAATGGTCTGATCCTTTGGAATTTCTTCCAGTCCAGAAAATGGAGCTCGATCAGTGATATGTAAATCGATCAGATGAGAATACTCCTCCAGCGTTGGTGCGAGCTGGTAATCCGGGAATGTGAAGCAGTGATAAACTGGATCGTAGAACTGAATGAGCGCATCCATGATTCCCTCAATCACATGGACCCTTAATAGAGGTAGCAGACCTCCGTACTTGGCTCTAAAAGCCTCTTGGTTTGTGATCATTCTCGTCAAACCTCTCAAATCCTCTAGTTTTGGAACCTTGAAGGTGTACTTATGAGTTCTCCTTCTACCGTAATCCATTAGCGCAATCATTTTCTCTGATATTTGCAATCACAGTCTTAGTTTAATTTGAAAAACAGAGAGACTAGAAGAGAAGAATTTTTTGAATGTTTTAATGTTTTTTAGATGAATGCATGAATGCAGCACACAAAAACATAGAAAAAACATGGGGTCAAAGGGTCGTTGTCATGAAGTCAAGGTTCTACCCATCCCCAAAGATTTATACTAGTTACTTTTGTACCTGTCTCTCATCATCATCAACTCTTGTCAAGAAAACACCAGCGGGCCGGGAACCGTGCTAGGTGATGTTTTTTGAAGAGTCCTCAGAAAAGGGTGGCATCGTATGACGACTATTTCCGATAGCCTCTGCGCCACTAATTTTCTCCTCAGCTTCTCAGACTTCATAATCGACCCATTGCCTGTGAGAGGGAATGGGTTACATTGGGAAGCCTCCACTGAGGTTGATGGTCGACCTCGTCGCCATCACCTATCTTAAGTGTATACTCAATCTTTCCACATGCGGCATCACATGCATTCCCATTAGCAGAAAAATAAACACATATATCAATCAGGAAAAGCAGTATATATATTTGTCCTAATCATCCTAGACCTTTAAAGCTATGAATCCTATGTTCCTGACAGAAAATGGGTTCCCCGGCGGAAGCCCCCAATCTGTGGTTTTCACATAAGAGAAGAGAATAAAGGGTAGAAGAGCCCCACGGTGGGCGCCAATTTTAAAGTTTCCACCTAATAAATGGGAAGAGAACAAGATCTCACTATAAAGGTGAGATAGATCCTAATGACACGTCCCCAGCAAAATCGCCAATGGTCGTCCCCAGCAGAGTCGCCATTTTTCTGTAGCGAGCGATTTTTGGATGTGGTTGCGAAGCACTATCGCTCTTTGGTATCTACAGCTCGATTCATTTTTTATCCTATTAAAGCTGATGAAGGAAGGGAAATAGATGTCTCAAATTAACCCTGCTTACAAACTGAGGTTAAACAGTCAAAACTGTTGGTTTACAGATGCTACAAAGATTCGGGGTCTTTACTAGGTTTATTTTTTTAAAAGCGGTGTTCGGTTAATTGGTGGGAGGTTAAGATGTTAGGACGGATGAAAGTATGAGACTTTGGGTTTTTGTTTAGTGTGCTCGCTAAGATTTTTCTTTCAATCTTATGCCTACGTATTCCCGTTTACCGAAACAGAGAAATCAGAGCGTTCGTAGTTCCTCCTATTCTATGGGAGGAAATGGTGTTTTGGTGTCTTGTTCAAAGCCCAAGACGTGAAGCTAAAGGTGGTTTGTATCTTGTTTAAAGCCCAAGATGTGAAGCTGAAAGGTCTATTTGTATCTTGTTCAAAGCCCAAGATATGAAGCTAAAAGGGTGTTGACTTTAGAGAGAATTCGTCATCTCTAAAGAGGGGGTTGTATGTCACAACTGTTTATAAAGGAGAATTACTTTAACCGGGATGTGTGAATCCGGCAATACCATAATTTCCTTTATAGGAGATTTTTAACCTGAAGGAGAAGACTTTAACTCAGTGTAGAGCAATGCTATATTTCCTTAGGAATTTCTCATGCTAAAAGAGGGACAGTGGCATGGATGTAGATGATCCAGAGGCTTGCCGCTTACAGCAATTAGATGAAGGGGGAGGAGTTGTTGATGTTTGTGTACTATGAGCGAGGCACAACTTTGATGCTAAAAGGTTGATTGGATCAACCAGTGGTTTTCTTATACAAAGCCTAAGAGGAGGCTATGGGCCCAACAATAGGGTGTTTTTATGTGTCTCGTACGAAGCCCGAGAGAGAGGCCAAAAGGGATTGGTCCTACAAGAGGATCTTTTATACTCAACAAGAGAGTGTTTTTGTATCTCGTACAAAGCCCGAGATGGAGGCTAAAATTTTGTTTGGCTCAATAAGAACCTTTTTGTATCTCGTATAAAGCCCGAGATGGAGGCGAAAGGGGTGATTGACTCAACGATGGAGTCTCTTATGTGTCTCGTACAAAGCCTGAGAGAGAGAGGCTAAACGTTTGCTTTGCTGGGAAGAATCATTGTACAAAGCCCAAGAGGAGGCTATTGTAACCGTTTCAGTTGAGTGACAGATCCAGTATACTGATTTTAAAAGAGAAAATCAGTTCTTATATGAGTAACACTGTACTTAAGGATTTGATTCAGGGATATTTCCTTTTCTTTGAGGAAACGGGAAATCCAAAGGGTATTGAGACTGTCCGAGTCTACGGGTTTCCTTCCTATTTAACGAAGGGGTCACTTGAGAATGTCTTTGAGACTCAAGGAACTTAGACTGTCCGTGTCTAGAGTTTCATCTTTTGTACTATGCTTTGAGAAACAGTAGTAGACTCTTTGAAAGGACTGTTCTATGAAGATGACTAGGTTCTGTTCCTATACCTCTAGGAGGTCATTGGGACAATTTGTATGAAGTCCAAGAGGAGGCTGGAAGCTTTTAAGAAGCCGACGGGTCCTTGTACTAAGCCCAAGAGGAGGCTATCATTCCCGGAGGAAGAGATCATTATACGAAGCCTAAGAGGAGGCTGTGGATACTTCTAAGAAGCCGATGGGTCCTTGTATTAAGCCCAAGAGGAGACGAGGATGCTTTTAGGAAGCCTGTGGGTCCTTGTACGATGCCCAAGAGGAGGCCGATGCTTTTAAGAAGCCCGTGGGTCCCCAAACCCCGAGAAATTCAAGACAGGCTATTCACAAGGAATAGATCAAGCCAGGAAAGTTCGAGAATTTGGAAGAAACTCAAAGATGCCATTCACGGAGAATACATTCATCTTTGGGAGTAGAGTTTCTTGACAATTCCTAATGAGGACAGCCGAAGAGAAGACTGTATCTGGTGATCTAGCTGTCTATTTCTATGAATAAACGAAACGACGTTACCTAGTTCTAGACGTAGTTGCCGGGGAAACTCTAAATATCTATATTATTATTACACAGTTGATATGAGTTTATGAAAGAAGACTTACAGCGAAACAGCCCCACAATACAGTTATATGTATATGAAAGCGGTAAATGAAAGCGTATAAACACTTACTTGGTTGTAGAGCTTCCATGCTGTTTGGTTATTTGTTCAACAAAGACAGAAAAACAATAGTATATTCAAAATCAAAGGACAAAGTGCTTTGAAAAAGAAAGATTTGGGGCTTACAGCTCAAGGAGAGGCCCAGGGTTTTATTAGTGAGCGCACTGTTGTTTTTGTACAGAGGGACTTATAAAAGTGACTGTGGCCCAAAAGGTTTTCTGTACAAAGGGATGGGTCTTACACTCTCTCAAGAGGCCCAAAAAGTTTTTAAAGAAAAAGAGTGGGGCTTATAACACGAGGGTAGGCCCAAATGATTTCTCCGTATAAAATGGCGATCGCGCCGAGGTTTTCTTTTAACGCAGAGGGACTTATACAATAAGTGAGGCCCAAATTTGTTTTTGGTTAAAAGGGGATTGGGTCTTACACTCTATTAGAGGCCCAAAAGTTTTGAATGGGTCTTATAGCTCAAGGAGAGGCCCAGATGGTTTATTTTTAAACTGGCGACGATCGTGCCGAATTTAAAAATGTACAGAGGGACTTAGTGAGGCCCAAAATATTTTTGTACAAGTGGGTTGGGTCATACACTCTAATAGAGGCCCAAAAGTTTTTTGAAAATGATTTGTGAGGGTTGAATTAATCAAAAACCCTAATTTATTTCCAAAATGTATTTTAATTGAATAAAAATTTAATTAAAACGATAAAAAATTATTTAACATGTGGGAAACAAATTATGATCTTGGATTAATGCTTCAAAAATCAAGTATTGACCTACAAAATAATTAGAAGTCATTAATCTTTACAAAATTAAGAGGGAAAAAGTATTTTAAATGTCCAAAACAATTAAAATATTAATTCTTTGCAAAAATATCAATTATATGAAATAAATAATATTTTTGGGATTTTTTGGAAAAATAAAATATTTCAACATTTTTGTGAATTATTAAAAAAAGAATCAACTCAAAATCATTAAAACTCAGAGAGAAATTAATTTTTGAATCAATTAAATAAAAATCACAAAATTCAATTATTCAAATGTTGGAAAATGGCGCCAAGAACAAGGGCAAGAACACGTGCGTGTTCTGAGTTTCCCAGATTTTCATTTTCTATCCAATCTCACTGAATACTTAATCATATCATGCAATCCACATACCAATCAACTCGTTTCAACCTCACGATCATGTCTATGACAATTAATTTCATTTAAATTAAACTTAAAACAAGAAATCATGAACAATTCTCAAGAACCCTAGATTCTGCATGAAGGCTGGGATTTTTGATACACGATTCAAACAATGCAATTAATTGAGGGGAAACATTCCATGCATGATTATGAACATATGGCCAAATTATTGTGCAGCAAAAATTGCATGGATTGAGAGATGACCAAGTTTAGGCTTACCTCTAGGTCGTGACAGCAAGAGCAAATTGATTTCTGAGTTGGAGGTGTTACAGATGAGTTGTGATGATCTGAACAGCTTCCCTACACCCTATGGAGTGTGTTTGAATGCTTGGACTTGATTGAAACTGGCTGGATCACTTCATGGCATCTCAACTGCAACTTGGTTAAAACCTTGAGCAATTGACTGGTGATTCTGAGAAATCAGTGTTCCAGTTGTTGTTTAAGTGTTTGATCAGCTCATATGTGATGTATATGAGGTGTGTGTGTGATTGGTTTATTGGAAAAGCTCTCAAACTCAAAACCTGATAGTGACTTGCCTTAGAAGGCACAATTGGAGTGAAAGATGAGATTTTGAGGAAAGCATCTGTTTGATGGCTTTGGTGTACTCAAACTGATCACAATTCAGCTCTATTTATAGTAGAGCAAGTTTGTTTTGCAGGGAATGGTGAATGGCAACTGCTGAGTAGGTTTGGCCAATGTTGGCAAATGAAAATCCAAGTCTCCTCTAGCCATTGACTAGAGGTTAGGGCACAGGCTGCTGGTTCCCTTGGTCTTGGATAAGTCTTGACTGAATTCAGTTGCTAAGAGCTCAGTCCATGCCACCTTGATGCTTCCATTGAATGCTCCAATCCAAAATTGGACTCTTGTCCCTATTTTGGCAATTCTAGGTTCAACATGCTATTCTTGTTCCAAAGACTTTGGAGGCTTGGCTCAGTGATTGTCCCATTTAGATTCAATCCTCAGAGGTGTCCAAGTGGATAGGAGTGTTTGGATTTGGTTGATTTTGGCAAATAGACCAAAAGTGCAAAAATCTGCCTTGCCTTGGCAGATTTCAGCAAGGCATCTTGCCAATGTCATATCTCATAGCTCAAATTGAATTTGGTAATGTTCTTGGCCATTTTGGAAAGCCCTTACATGATACAACAACTGTTTGAACATGTTTGGTTTTGATCTCTTTTGAATCCAAGTGAAAAATCCCCCTACATTTGGAAAAAAGTAAAGGCAGATTCTGACTTAGTGAAATTTTCACTAAGTGTTGGAACAAAGTGACTTTTCTTGATTTTGATCACTCTATAACTCAAAATCCATGAGGAATTTGGACATAGGTCAGCATGAAGCTTTTGTAGAGGGCAATGTGATCTACAAATCAAGCTTTGAATGGGGAACAATGACATTGTGGTTTAGGAGTTATGGTCCTCCAAAGTTGGCACATTAGTGTCACTTTTTCCATAACTTAGAAATTTTTCTAAGTTTTTATGGTTACCCCTTTTACAAGTTATCCCACTTTCTTTGATTTTTCTTGATGAATGATGATTCAAATCATACATTAACATCATTTTAGGGTTAAAAATCCATTTTGGTGAAAAATCTCAAAAAGTCAAAGTTGACTTTTGTGCACAGTTGACTTTTTATCAGATGAATTCCAAACTGTGCAATTCTTCAGGAAATCATGTCCTTGACCTAAATCAAACTTGATGGACATGTTCCATGGGTGTCATAGGGTATATTGAATCATGTCTTAGGGTTTGGGAGCATGTCGTGGTCAAAAGTCAAAGTTACAGTTGACTTTCCTCGCGAAACCCTAATTGTGGTGCAGATGAAATTGAGACTTGTTGCTCAAGCTTCTTGGATTAATCCATTGTTGCAAATGGATAAATATAGTATATTAGAGACCCTCAAATCATGTCTTGAGGTCTTGGCTCATGATTTGTCCCAAAAGTCAACTTAGGGGTGAATTAGGTCAAGAAACCCTACTTCCTGATTTTTGATGAATGCATCCCCTGAGGTCAAATTGACTTGATGATTGGGTCCATGAGGTTCCATGGAGTATATTAAGTTATGTTTTGGATCATTGGCTTGTGCCCAGATGAAAAATTTCCATCTGGAGGCCCTGGTCGACCAAAACCCTAATTTGGTGACACTGTCGATCTTGAGACTTGATCCACCTATAAGGGAGCAGCCTTGTGCTTAATCCTTGAAGTGGGAGTCCTTTTGATCCATTGTTGATATTTTAGAGGCTATACAAGTTGAAGATCAAGTCATTCCTTGACTGATCCTTTGTCTAAGGCTCTGAGAGGGCTTAAAACCCTAATTTTGATTGTAGTGAATGCTCAACAACCCTTGAGGCATTTGATGAGGCATGATGGTTCATCCATATTGTGATGATGATTGAAACAATGATGGGTATCTTAGTTGTCAAAATTTGGGGTATGACAGTTTGGGAGATATGGCCTTGCAAAGTTGGTACCGTAGCCACTCTGTTCCATAACTTAGAAAAATTCTAAGTTTTTTATGGTTACCCCTTTTACAAGTTAACTCACTTTCTTTTATTTTTCTTGATGAATTATGATTCAAATCACATATTAACATTGTTTTAGGGTTAAGGAACCTTGGTTGACCAAAAATCCAAAAAGTAAAACTTGGATTTTTGTACAGTTGACTTTTTCATCAGATGAAATTTTGACTTTGTGATCCTTTTGTGAAATCAATCCTTGGGCTCAATTGAACTTCATGGATGGCCTCCAAGGGTATTTAGGAATGTCTTGGACCCCTCCCCAAGGTTTGAGATAAAGGGTAGGTCAATATTCAAGGGCAGGGTTGACTTTTTCCATCAGAAACCCTAATTTGTGATCAGATGGTTTTGAGTTCTTGTGGCTTATGATTTGAGCTCTTTGAGTCAATTAAATCTTTTAGCCATGTCAATATGATGTATTTGAGGTCCTTGAAGTTCATTTTGAAGCTTTAAGCCAGGCCTCACTTCACAAGTTAACTCAAGGGTTGAATTAGGTCAAAACCCTAATTCCTGATTTTTTGATAGATGGACCCTCAAGGTGATTTTACCATTGTGGATGGGCCCTTGAGACTCCTTTGAGCTTAATGGACCAAATATTGAGGCATTTGCTCATGACCAGATGGAAATTTTCATCTGGAGGCCTTAGTCGACCAAAACCCTAATTTGGTGACACTGGCGATCTTGAGGCTTGATCCACTTGGAATGTTGCAACTTTGTGCTTGATTCTTGATGTGGGAGTCCTCTTGATCCTTTGTGGGTGTTTAAGAGGCTAGACAAGTTGAAGATCATGTAATTTCTTGATTGATCCTTTGTCTAAGTGCTCTAAGAGGGCTCAAAACCCTAATCTTTGATTGTAGTGAATGCTCAACCATCTTTGAGGAGGTTGATGAGGCATGATAGTTCATCCACATCGTGATGATGACTTATACAATGATGGGAAATCTTGGTGGTCAAAATTTGGGGTATGACAGATGCCCTTATTTAATCTTCTTGAACCCGAAGGTGTGAATGGCGAAGGTATTTGAGCATTCGGGGTGTAAGAGGATTAAATATCGGAATACCCGAAATTTTGATGGTGGTTATGAATGGCAGCTTGCTCATCCATCTTCTTTTGCTAAGCAATGATACTTAGAAAAGGTAAAAACTTCCCCTCGATCCTGGTCTTCAGCCATGGAACTGGTCTCAATTTCTGATATAAACTTCCCCTCGATCTGGGTCTTCATCCACGGAATTGGTCTCAGTTTCTTTTATCCATAAACTTCCCCTCGATCCTGGTCTTTAGCCACGGAACTGGTCTCAGTTTCTGAAATAAACTTCCCCTCGATCCTGGTCTTCAGCCAAGGAACTGGTCTCAGTTTCTTTTTTCAATAAACTTTCTTGACAAGAGACACTATTTGTTAGCGGTTTTCCTCAAACTTCTCGCCGAATTTTCCTGGGGAGATGCCATTTGATGGGAAAAAGTTTTGATGTCAGACTTGCTGGGGAACCCATTCGTCTGAGTTGTAGAGGTGTGCAAACTTCTCTGTTGGAGATGCCATTTGTTGACTCTACTGGGGAAAACGAGTCTCTTGAGAGTCTGCCTTCTGCTTGGGGATACTACATCATACTTTCCCTCGAGATCTTCTCGGAGAAATGCCATGTGATGCAATCTAATTTTGAGGTGCTGATGACTTCATTAACATTGACTCTTTTGGAGAGAAAAATCAATGTGTTACTAAGAGTCTTTAGTTGTGAGGCTTCCTTTAGGGATTTTCCTTAATCCGGGAAAGCGAAGTTATCATCTTCAATGGTGAAGAGTGACGTCTGTCGAAGGTCTTCTTGTCTTTTCAGAGGTTCAAGTTATCAAAGTGGTCAAGAGACCAACTCCAATCCAGAAATAAGCTGGAGGAGAGATTGTTCAGAAGCAACATTTCCTGACGAGGAAAGAACTGATAACTCGATTAATGAAAGGACTTTTATCACTAGGGGATAAGACCGTCTAGAGTGATAGTGATGCAATATGAATATGTATATGAATCAATAATGCATGATGTATGTATGTTTATACTGACAAAACTGACGCGACATACAGACTAATAGATGAACATGACTGGATACTCGGCCACTGCTGGGAACAAGGAAGTACCATTTGGTCCAAAATAGCAATTCTGCCTTGCTTAGGAGAGATAGTCCCTGTGGGGAATAACCTTGGTCGGGCTTAGGAGATAAGAACTCTGCCAGGAATGTCGGACAGAATATTCGCATCTGACACAGCTGATCCTTCATTCAGGCACACTGGTTTAGAAGGAGTACCTTAATTCTACACTTTGAAGCTTAATCGCCTTTGGAGTAGCGATCAACGTTCTTTTGATGTTCAACAGTCAAAAGAAATTTCCATATTTATTTTAAAAGCATAAAATTTTGACAAGAAAAATTCATTTTTGTTTTATTTCAAGAATCGTTAATCATGTCAAAATTTAGTTCTGTAAAGCTAAAACAAATAATAATTGCAAACAAAAGCACTAGGGCTCAAATTTTATTGATAGGATGGAAATCAGCCAAGCGCGTGATTCCAAAGAGTATTTACAAAGTTAGAAAATGGTAATTTTAAGGGAAAAGGGCTACATTGAAACATAACGACCGCTATCCTTCTACCAACTTTGAATTCTGGACATCCTGAGCCTCCGTTGAAGATGACCTTGACTAGAAGTTTTCTCTGATGGATGGCATTACTGCTGAGGAGTCGAACTGATCAGACGTAGTTACTTTCCATTAATCCCTAACTTTTTCTTGGATTGTACTTTGAGATTTCCAATCCATCGGGATGATTTTTGCTTATGTCTCTAATTTTTTCCTGGACCGCCCTTTCGGGTTTTCAATCCACCGAGACGTTTTTTTTTTAATTTAGGCGAAGTATTTCTTGACTACGTCAACATTTGTGGGGTAGGAAAATTCTTCTCCATCCATGGTTGCGAGTCTCAAGGCACCTCCTGAGAAGGCTTTCTTGACCACATAAGGGCCGTCATAATTCGGAGTCCATTTGCCCCGGGAATCAGTGAGGAATGATTGTATCTTCTTGAGCACAAGGTCTCCTTTTCTGAAGACGCGAGGTCAGACATTTTTGTCGAACGCCTTCTTCATTCTTTGCTGATACAACTGACCATGGCATAATGCTGTTATTCGCTTTTCTTCGATCAGATTCAGTTCGTCATGCCGGGTTTGACACCATTCAACTTCTGTTAGCTTAGCTTCCATCAATACCCAGATCGATGGTATCTCAACTTCTATGGGAAGCACTGCCTCCATGCCATATACTAGAGAGAAATGGGTTGCCCCTGTTGAAGTGCGGACAGATGTGTGATAACCGTGAAGAGAAAAGGGTAGCATCTCGTGCTAGTCTTTGTAGGTTACAACCATCTTTTGAATGATCTTCTTGATGTTTTTGTTAGCTGCTTCTACTGCTCCGTTCATCTTGGGTTGGTAGGGAGATGAATTATGGTGTTCGATCTTGAACTCAGCGCACAACTCTTTCATCATCTTATTATTCAAGTTAGATCTATTATCAGTAATGATCTGGCTTGAAACACCATAACGGCAGATGTGATTGTCCTTGATAAATCGGACCACGACTTGTCGGGTCACATTGGCGTATGACACTGCTTCGGCCCACTTGGTGAAGTAATCAATGGCTACCAGGATGAACCGATGTCCGTTCAAAGCTTTGGGTTCAATCATGCCAATCATGTCGATTCCCCATACGGAAAAAGGCCATGGGGGAAGAAAGAACTTTGAGATGTGTTGGTGGTACATGGATTTTGTCTGAGTATATTTGACACTTGTGACACCTCCTCATGTACTTGTAGCAATCGGATTCATGGTTAACCAATAATATTCTGCTCTCAGAATTTTTCTCGCCATGGTGTGTCCATTGGCATGAGTACCAAAGGATCCTTCATGAATTTCTTTCATCAGCATGTTTGCTTCTGGTCTGTCTACACATCGGAGCAAGACCATGTCAAAGTTTCTCTTATAGAGTGTATCACCGCTCAGGAAGAAGTTGTCTGCCAGCCTTCTGAGGGTCCTTCTGTCTTTTCTAGATGCCCCAGGTGGGTACTCTTGTTTCTGAAGGAAGCATTTGATATCGTGATACCAAGGTTTGTCGTCTATGACTGCTTCAATCGTGAAGATGTAGGCGGGCCGTTCCAGGCGCATTATGTCAATCTTAGGTATGTCATTCCATTGACCTACACTAATCATGGAAGAGAGAGTGGTTAGTGCATCAGCCATGTGATTCTCTTCACGAGGGATATGATGAAACTTGATTATGTTGAAGAATGGTAACAACCTTCTCGCATAATCTTTGTAAGGAATCAGTCATGATTGGTATGTGTTCCAATCTCCTTTGATCTAATTGATAACCAGGGCTGAGTCTCTATATACATGTAAGTTCTTGATCCTTAAGTCGATCGCTTCTTCAAGACCCATTGATACAAGCTTCGTATTCGGCCTCGTTGTTTGTACACTTGAATGTTATTCTGGCAGTGAAAGGAATGTGGGTACCCTGAGGTGTTATGATGATTGCCCCAATTCCGTTTCTGTAATGATTGACAACTCCATCAAAGATTAGTTCCCATTGGGAACCTGGTTCTGGCCCTTCACTGGGTAGCGGTTCATCGCAATCTTTCATTTTCAAATACATGACATCTTCATCTGGGAAGTCAAACCCGACTGATTCCTGATTCTCAATCGATTAATGAGCCAAATGATCAGCTAAAACACTTCCTTTAATGACTTTCTGAGCATGGTACTCGATGTCGTATTCTGATAACAACATCTGCCAACGAACGATCCTTCCCGTGAGAGCAGGTTTTTCAAAGACATACTTGATTGGATCTATTTCGGAGATTAACCAAGTAGTGTGACGAATCATATACTGACAATGACGTTTGGCTGCCCAAGCCAGAGCACAGCAAGTTTTCTCAAGCATAGTATACCGAGTCTCACACTCGGTAAATTTCTTGCTCAAATAGTAGATGGCAGAGTCTTTCCTTTTGGTTTCGTCTTGTTGGCCAAGTACACAACCCATTGAGTCTTCCAAGACTGTTAGGTAGATGATCAGTGGTCTTCCTTCCACTAGAGGTGATAGAATCGGCGGATTCAACATGTATTCCTTGATACTGTCGAAGGCGGTTTGGCAGTCTTCTGTCTATACGCAGTCCTGATTCTTTTTTAGTAATTTGAAGATTGGCGCGCATGTCGCGGTCATGAGGAATATAAATCTGGAAATGTAATTCAAACGTCCCAGGAATCCTATGACTTGTTTTTCAGTCTTTGGAGAAGGGATTTCTTGAATGGCCTTGACCTTGTCAGGATCAACCTCAATTCATTTCTGGATGATGATGAACCCTAGCAGCTTTCCTGAACAGACCCCAAATGTGCACTTGTTGGGATTCAAGCGGAGTTTGTACTTTCTCAGACGCTCGAATAGCTTTGACAGGTGGGTCACATGCTTCTCTTTTGTCATAGATTTGGCAATCATATCATCGACATACACTTCTATTTATTTGTGTATCATGTCATGAAACAGAGTAGTCATGGCCCTTTGATAGGTTGCCCCAACGTTCTTCAAACCCAACGGCATTACCTTGTAACAAAAGGTGCCTCATGGGGTGATGAACGAAGTTTTCTCCATGTCTTTTGGCGCCATTTTGATTTGATTATAGCCCGAGAATCCATCCATGAAGGAGAAGACTTTAAACTTTGTTGTACTGTCTACCAGCATGTCAATGTGTGGTAATGGAAAGTCATCCTTTGGACTGTCCTTGTTTAGATCCCTGTAGTCTACACACATTCTGACCTTTCCGTCCTTTTTCAGAACTGGTACTATGTTGGCTAACCATTGAGGATATTCTGATGTGGTGAGGAAACCCGCGCCAATCTGTTTCTGTACTTCCTCTTTGATTTTGATGGCCATGGCTGGATGAGTCCGTCTTAGTCTTTGTTTTACTGGTGGACATTCTGATCTCAACGGTAGATGATGTTCCACGATGCTGGTATCCAACCCTGGCATATCCTGATAAGACCAAATGAATACGTCGGGAAATTCTTTGAGAAGTTTTATCAAACTTTCTTTGACAATCAGACTAAGCAGTGCCCCAATCTTGACTTCTTTCCTCTCTTCTTCTGAACCCAAGTTGACCGTTTCCAACGACTCTTTGTGAGGTTCAATGGACCTTTCCTCTTGTCTGAGTAATCGGGAGATCTCTTCTGGAATTTCTTCGTCATTTTCTTCTTCAGCCTCAAATACCGGGAATTCAAAGTTGGGAGAAGGCATTGGATCGTATGTTTCAATGAGGTTTAAAACAAGCAATTTGCATGACGTGATGATTTATTTTTTAGAAGAGATAGAGAGAATGCAAGAGTGTGTGCAGTACATTTTCTGAAAAATGTTTGTTTCTATTATTTGAGTTGTTTTTAGGATTACCATTTTCTGAAAAAGCGAAAAGAGAAAACAACAATAAATGCGAAAATTACAGAACGACGTTATTTTATTTATGATTTTGTCGATTCTTGAAACTACAGCCCTATAAAACAAAACTCTGTTACTTTGGGCAAAGCGAAGAGAGACATTTACAGAAAGTGAGCCCTATCAAAACATCCGTTTCACTTGGGCAGGGTGAAAGGTTAAGACAAAGACGACAATTACTTAGACTTATGAACAAATTTCGGAACGTTGACAACAATCCATTGGCGGCGAACTCCTCGGTGAATCACAAAGTCTGGTACCTTGTTTCTTGATTTGTCTTCAGAAATAATGCTGATTTCTGGTGGAGCAGGATCGTTGGAATCTGTCTCCCAGGAAAAGTTGTCGTAGGAGGATTCTTCTGTTGTATCTTGCACAGTGTTTGTACTCTCAGGTGGATCTCCCCATCCAATGGGCTGGATGTCTTCGAGTCTGATACGAGAGCTTTCAGGAGCGGTGTACTTGACCAAGAAGTCGTACTTGCCACTCGGTTGTCCTAAAGTGTCCCATACTTCTTTGGAACTGGAGGAGTCATCCCTTTCGACGACGTTGACCTCGGGAAAAGCATAGTTGATGAACTGCTGTCCTACAATCTTTGTAAATTCATCGTCATGCTAGATATTTTCTAAATGCCCTGAGTAATGATCCCATGATTCGGTGGGGACACAGGTATTCTTTTCGATGATGCTCAGCTGATATGCATCGTTGGGATGACTCTTTTGCCCCAAGTCTCCTGAGTACGGCTGTCAGATAGGCAGGCCATCCATTGGGCCATAATAGTCATGGTCAAAGTTGTTTTTCATTGGAGTGTCTTCCTCTAATGAGTTTGGTGGAGCACGACATCCTTCCGGATCACAATCTCCATATATCATCTTGACATCTGATCTTGGTATATATCTCGGACTCTGTGCGGGATATCAAAGTGGCGTAGGCACCTCTCCCTGAGACATATAACCGTCTTCATTAAAATAGGACTTACACTCTTCATCTGTATTGGAGGAATCACCCTCGTTGATGGTATGTACTTCTTGAGACACTGGGTGAAGGAAACCTCCACTGTGGAAGAAGTCCTGAATGGGATGAAAACTTTCATTGTTAGTAGCAGTCTGGGTACATGTTGAGGAAAAACCAAGACCTCTCTTTGTCTTGTTATCCGTAGGAATGACAAGATGTCCCCATCCTTTTGCATTGTTACTCTTGATCACTTCAAGAGCATCTTTGTACGAGGAAATCGATGTTCCTTTTTCTGATTGGTTGTCATTGCTCACCGAAAGTGCTAGGAACTGGGTCCCAACAACCTCCTCTGGTTCTACACAAGTGGATGACGATAAGTTGCTCACGATCAAGGCTTGCCTTCCACAGACTGTGACTAGTTGGTTATTCTTGACGAACTTCAGCTTCTGGTGAAGTGTCGAAGTGACTTCCCCAGCCTCGTGTATCCAAGGTCTTCCTAACAAACAGCTGTATGCTTCTTGGATGTCCATGACCTGGAAAGTAACGTGAAAAGTGTGAGGGCCGATAGTTATGGGAAGGTCGACTTCTCCGATAACCGTTTTTCGGGATCCGTCAAATGCTTTGACGATAACCTCACTGCCTCTCATCGGAGATCCTTTAAAAATGATAGTTGCATTAGAGTGGACTTTGGCATAACATTCAGCTACCAGTACGCTAGCTAAAGTATCGTCCTGGCAGTCAACTGTAATGTTAAGCTCCATGTTATGATTTTGGCCCTCTTCTGGCAGTTCCTCATCACTAAATCCCAAGTTGTTGCAGGAAGTGATGTTGGAGATGATGCTATCGAATTGTCTTATTGTTACATCTTGTTCCACAAAGGCTTGCTCTAAGACTTTCTGTAGAGCTTCCCCGTGAGCTTCGAAACTGAGTAAAAGAGATAACACAGAGATTTTTGAAGGAGTTTGCAACAGTTGATCAACAATGTTGTACTCACTCTTCTGGACGAGCTTCAGCATCTCATCGTTGTTCTTTGAAAGATCAGGATCACTGGATTGCCCGATTGGTTGAATGGGAACTTCGGTTTGAGGTTCCTTTTCTTTGGTAGGTTCTCCAACTCCTCTGTTGAAGATCCGACCGCTCCGTGTTACTCGACTGATGTCTGCAATATTCACGACGGAGGGTAATGGAGTTTCGTTTCCATTCTCAATTGTTATTGCACCGTATTTGTAAGGGATAGCTTTATTGGATTTGTACGGTACTGGTCCCGGCAGATAGATAACTACAGGAGCCTTTTAATTTTTCTGACCATCGTAGCCGGCCTCAATTGGTTCAAGGTTGAGAATCTTTCCACTATCAAGAGGGACTCTTGATTCATGGAGCAAAGGGATTATGGCGCACACATCTTTGGCCACTTCTCGTTTAGGGATTAAGACAACTTCTTTGTCTCGATTTGACATATAGTCTGTCATTATGTTAATTGGACCAGAGCTTGAGCATGGTTGAACCTCTTTGTGGTCCAACTGACTTTGAAGGGCTGCTCGCACGAGGTAGCATCCCTGGTTATCCTCTGAGAAAACTCTACAGCGCTCATAGTTGTGTGGTGGCACCCGGCCATGTCCGCTTTGTATGCAGTGTAACCTTACTAGATCTGTTTCCATTGATCGAACATCCTGATTTTGATGCCTAGTAGGGTTCCCATTAGTCATACTGACTTGTTGCGTGTCTTCATCTAAATAGATCGGAAGCCACCAGTGTTTCAACAAGTCTTGAAGCCTTCTTTGAATGAGAGCACATCCTTGGTCACTCTCACGACATACTTTACAGTTCTGATAATTATGCGAAGTCAGAAAACTGAGCTGGACTTGCTTAGCTCGTAATTCCACCAAACTGGTATTCATTAAGTGAACATCAAAGATTTAGATCATGTTAACTTGATAATGACTTCTATCACGGTAGTCCTGAATCCATCCAAGATCCATCTGATGCTGGAGGGCCTCTTGTACAAAAGAGCATCCCTGATTATTTACCGAGCAGACCGGACAGGAATCGTAATTGTGTCGTGGTAGATTATGATGTTGGCTTTGCCTTGAGTGCATTGCCACCAAGTTGACATTCATCGCACGGATGTCGTGGTTTTGAATGATATTGGAATTTACATAAGTCATGTTGACCTCACGGATTCGGTGATCTTGGATCCATTCGAGATCCATCTCTTCCTGTAGAGTTGATTGCACCATAGAACATCCTTGATTGTCTTTAGAGAAGACATCATACTGGTGATAGTTATGAGACGGTACATGACCGTATCCACTCTGTCTGCAATTCATCTTGACCAAGTTGGTTCCCAATAAGAGTACATCATGAATTTGATAGCCGTGGTTAGACTTTTCCTCTATCAAATTTACTGCAACTTTCTCGTGTCGAGGCAACGGGTTCGTCTGAACATTTGGATTTGTATCCTTGAAGGATAGGACCCCGCTCCTGACAAGCTTCTGCACATCGGACTTGAAGCTGAGACAGTTTTCTATGTTATGCCCCGGTCCTCCTTGATGGTAAGGGCAAGTTTGATCCGCTTTGAACCAAAAAGGAGGATTCTCCAGTATCGCAAGAGGAGCCCTGGTTTGGACATGCCCTTTGACCAGTAGTAATGGAAATAGTTCTGCGTACAACATTGGTATAGGGTCGAACCCTGGTGGTCGCGTTGTATAGTTGTTATTGTACGGAGGACGAGCCTACTGAAGAGGCTGTTGTGTCCTTTGCTGATATTGTTGTTGATTCGGTTGGCTCTGAGCAACCTGAGGTTGATACGTTGGAATAGGCGCATGGTTGATATCAGGAGTTACAGTTGCTACTGGTTGGTACCGTCACCTTTGCTTTCCGAGAGAGATATTACCAATATCTTGATCTTTTTTCTTAGGGAAAACACTACCGTATCTTTTGGTACTGCTTGATGGTCCGGTATCTTTGAGCAGACGTCCTTCTCGGACTGCTTCTTCAAGACGAAATCCCATGCTCACCATCTCAATAAAGTCGCTGGGCGCACTGGCGACCATTCGGTCGTAGTAGAATGAGCTCAAGGTTTTCAAGAAGATTTTTGTCATCTCTTTTTCCTCAAGAGGTGGACAAATCTGGGTGGCAATTTCACGCCATCTCTGAGCATATTCCTTAAAGGTTTCCTTGTCCTTCTGCGACATGGCTCTAAGTTGATCTCTGTCCGGTGCCATGTCCAGGTTATACTTATACTGCTGAACAAAGGCAGCGCCAAGATCTCTGAAAGTGACGATCTTAGTGCGGTTTAAACCCATGTACTATTTGAGTACGGCATCGGTTAAATTATCTTGAAAATAATGGATCAATGGCTGTTGGTTCTCTGTCTGAGTTGACATCTTCCTAGTGTACATCACCAAATGACTTTGAGGGCAAGAGTTGCCCTTGTATTTTTCAAATTCGGGCACCTTTAATTTGTGCAGAATTTTCACATTGGGGACCAAACAAAGGTCTGCGGTGTCCTTTCCGAATAGATCCTGACCGCAAATGGCATGCAACTCCTTCTGCATCTCCAGGAATTATTCCTGGAACTCATTTAATTTGTCGTACATACTTTCATTTCCACCAGAAGGTATCTGTGGAATCTGTCCTTCTAGGACAGTGTGTACCACGGATGGTGGTAGTCATTACGGCAGTGACTCTTGGTGCTTCCCTATCCCAAAGTTTGTAACCTTCAGGAGTTGCTGTCATGCCCCTTGCATCTGCGCTTTCCCGAAGTTTGTAACGTTCAGGCCCAGCGGTTCCTGCTGCAGTTTCTGGGTCTTCCGTGATCGGCGGAATATATCCTTCAGGGATATAGTTGAGTGGCATGCCCCAGGGACGATCTTTAGGCATGTTATACCGAGGATCATACGTCTCCACTATAGGCGTAGATGTGATCTCTGAGATCATAGTCCTTTGTTGTTGTATCTGAGCTGCTGCCAGAGATTGCATGTCATTGTGAAGTTTCCTCAGATCTTCTTTCAGAGTGTCGATTTCTTCTCTCAACTCTCTGTTCTCTTCCTCGAGATCATTCATTTTCTTTTGTCGATTGGCCCGAGTATTGTATGAATGAGACAATTTGACTCTAGAATCGAGACACAAACGAGAGATTTGTAGGGGAGAAGAATGTGTTATGTGAGAATGATGAATGATATGCAATAATTATATTTTAATTAATTTTAATCAAAAGAAACTTCAACAATTGGATTGCAAATATCATACAGTGGGGAAACCCCGTTTTATTGAATTCAAAGATTACGAAAATGGAAATACAGTAATTTACAAAGTGCTGCAAAAGGAAATATCTAAGCTTATGGATCCTGAGTCCTCTCTGAGGAGGGCTCAGGTGCTGGTTCTGGTATTTTCCTTTTCTTTGACCGGGGCTTTTGAGCCGTTGTCGGGTTGTCAGTCCTTTGCCAAGTCAAAGGAGCGAGCAAATTCCTTTGGTTTTCTTGATTCTCTACAGCATGTTGCTCTAAAATCTCGATCAGAGCATCTTTTTTTTAACAGTTGCTGTATTTTGGTACACTCCACATTGAGAATGCGGTACTTGTTCTTCCAAGATTTCTTCTCCCGTTGAACTTTGTTGAGAGTGACCTAGAGTTTTTCCGTATCAGACATAAAATAAGGACAAATTCTTTTAACGGAAGAACTTTTTGACGAGGGTAAGGCATCCACAGCTTGAGGGCTCTAACTTGTACCCAGTGGTGATAAGGTTCCACAGAGACACAGCCTGGTTTTCCTAGAGACTCTCTTCCTTTCCTGTGAACATGTTTCTAGGGCACTATTTCTGTCTTTAGTGCCCTGTCATTTTCTCCTTCCTTGAAGAAAAGGCCTTCCAGATGAACATTACGCAGGATATGTCTCATCGGATATCCGAACTGACGACGAACTAAAACTGAATGATAGTAGATTCCTCCTTTAGTTCCTACAAGGGGTACATTCGGGAAATTTCCACAACGGTCAATGATTCTTATCCCGTCATAGATCCTATTGTACTAATCTATGTCAGAGTTGGTAAGAGACATGATTCTCTGAGACCAACGTAGAGTACTCTTATGATCCCAGAAAGCAGCAGACTTTGGCAAATGGGAAGTGAACCATTTGTATAGCAGGGGTACACAACATGTGATCATTCCTCCACTGTATAAATTCCTTAAGTGTACAGAATGATAAGCAACTGCGAGCAGGGTCAGTACAGGGTTTCTAATCAGAAATATCTTAATGGCATTGATATCAACGAAGTTATCAATGTTGGGAAACAGAAATAACCCGTAGGTGAGCAAAACAAAGATGCCCTCGAAAGCAGTCACGTTCCCTATACTAGCAAAGTACATAGCTTTCTTTATCAAAAACTGGGCTGGTAAACCTTGAATTCCACCCTTAATGGTCATGTGAGTCCTGACTTCTGACTCGTCTAAATAGATTGCTCTTGCAATAGTTTGATCCTTTGGAATTTCTTCCAGTCCAGAAAAGGGGGCTTGGTCAGTAATGGGTAAATCAGTCAGGTGAGAGTACTCCTCCAGTGTTGGTGCTAGCTGATAATCCAGGAATGTGAAATAGTGATAGACCGGATCGTATAACTGAATTAGCGTAGACAGGATTCCTTCAATTACATGGACCCTTAACAGAGAGAGCAGTCCTCCGTACTTAGCTCTGAAAACATCAGGATTGGTGATCATCCTTGCCAACTCCCTTAAATCCTCTAATTTTGGAACCTTGAAGGTGTACTTGTGAGTCTTCCTTCTATCGAAATCCATAACGCAATCTTTCTCTCTGATATTTGCAATCATTGTCTCAGTTTAATTTGAAAAAGAGATAGACTAGAAGAGAAATTTTTTTCTTTGTTTAAAGTTTTTTAATGAAATGAATGCATGAATGCAGCACACAAAAGCATAGAAAAAACATGGGTTCAAAGGTTCAGCGTCACGAGCATGGAGTCATGGCTCTACCCATTCCCAAAGGTTGTACTATGGTGAATTTTTGTACCTATCCACAAAATCATTGACCCCCCTTGGGATGACAACAGCAGGCTGGTTCACCCGAGCGAGCTGTAGCATCTTAGGGTAATCTCAAATGAGGGTAGTGTCACGTGACAACTATTTCCGATAGCTTCCGCACTACAAAATAGTCACATGGTCTCAGTCTACTAAATCTTCAGTTTCATGGATACCATAATCGAACAATCTGCTTTCAACAACCGAAGTCGTTTAGAGATTGAATCCGCAAAGGGTATCTCCACTGATTCGATGGTCTACCAGGATCGCTTATTTGGGAATCACTCCCTATAAGACCACCCGTCTATGCCACCACTTATCTTAGGTATCACTCAAACTTTCCAGATGCGGCATCACCCGTAGTCCCATTAGCAGAAAAACAAACACGGATATTAAGTAGGAAAAGCGATATATATATTCATTCCTAAGACTAACATCCTAGACCTATTAAGAGCTATAATCCTAGTCCTATACAGACAATGACATCCCCAGCAGAGTCGCCATTTTACTGTAGCGCACGATTTTTGTCGGTGACGCGACCACCTTATCGCGGAATTGGGTTTTCTCCTCAATGAAGAGGAGGGGGTGCTACATTCTGATTTCTTATTTATCCCGTGAAGCTGGAAGGGAAATGGAAGCGATCTAAAACTAACCTTGCACGTGAATGTTTAACTGAACAAATGCTAAAAGAGATTCAGGGAGTTCGGGGTCAGGTTATACAATGGGGAGTTGTCAATTATCCATCCTATATGTGGTTATCCACATGATGTTAGCTTTAGGTTCTGCTTTATACTTGATAGTGTTTATCCATTAATGGGTTCGGAAAGTTTCTTGGGAAATATGAGAGAGAGAGTGAGTTTTTGTTGATGTTCGGGTTTTCCCGATGTTTTCGGTAAGGTACTGGACCTAATTTTTGATTGATATGAAGGTACTGGACCTAGAGTTTTTGTTTGGTATGCTCGCTAAGATTTCGTAATCTTATGCCTACGTATTCCCATTTAAACGAAACAGGGAAATCAGAGCAATCGTAGTTCCTCCTATTCTAAGGGAGGAAAAAGATATTTGGTGTCTTGTTCAAAGCCCAAGATCGAAGCTAAAAGGTTGAGTATTTGTGTCTTGTTCAAAGCCCAAGATTGAAGCTAAAAGGTTTGACTGAGAGAGAACTTGTCATCTCTAAAGGGATACATTTGGTCTGTTTATCACAACTGTTGGGTGATTGTTTATAAAAGAGAATTACTTTAACTGGGATATATGAATCCAGCAATGCCATAATTTCCTTTATAGGGTTTTGTCCTGAAGGGGAAAACTTTAACTCAGTGTAGAGCAATACCATTTTTCCTTAGGACTTTCTCATGCTAAGAGAGGGACAGTGGCGTGGATGTAAATAATCCAGAGGCTTACCGCTTACAGCAATTAGATGAAAGAAGGGAGTTTTAATTTATCTGTTTTGATAAGTGATAAACAGAGAAATGACTTCCTATAAAGGAATTTTGATTTCCTCGGAGGTATGTTGATTTTTGTGTGCCTTGATCAAAGCCCAAGGTTGAAACTAAGAGGTTGATTGACTCCACTGGGGAAGTCCTTATACAAAGCCTAAGAGGAGGCTAGGAAAGACTGACTCAACAAGAGAGTGTTTATATGTCTTGTACAAAGCCTAAGATTGAGGCTAAAAAGAGACTGACTCTTTCGGGGATATCATTATACAAAGCCTAAGAGGAGGCTAAAAGTTTGATTTTTTTGGGGACAATATTCTGTCTGTCTTGTACAAAGCCCAAGATTGAGGCTAAAAAGGATTTTGACTCCGTTGGGGAGGGTCTGTATGTGTCTTGTACAAAGCCCAAGATAGAGGCTGAAAAGAGACTGACTCTGTGGGAAAGAAATCTTTATCTATCTTGTATAAAGCCCAAGATTGAGGCTAAACGGAGTATTACTGACCCGGCTGAGGATATTTTAGGTATCTTGTACAAAGCCCAAGATTGAGGCTGAAATGAGTTTGACTCTGCGGGAGAGTATTATCTGTCTTGTACAAAGCCTAAGATTGAGGCTGAAAAGAGGATTGACTCTGCTTAGGGTATTATTTCTTATAGCCTAAAGAAGGCTGGGAGGAATTGACTCCGCTGGGGAAGATATTTTTCCCAAGCTTAAGAGAAGGTTATGAAGATTTATGTCTTGTACAAAGCCCAAGATTGAGGCTGAAAGGGTTTGACTCAACAAGAGAGTGCTTTTATCTGTCTTGTACAAAGCCCAGGATTGTGGCTGAACAAGCTGGAGAAATCATTATACAAAGCCTAAGAGGAGGCTAACTTCTGTTAGGGGAAATCTTTATACAAAGCCTAAGAGGAGGCTAACTTTTGTTAGGGGAAATCTTTATACCAAGCCTAAAAGGAGGCTGGAAAAGATTGACTCAACAAGAGAGTGTTTTTATATGTCTCGTACAAAGCCCGAGATTAAGGCTAAAAGGGTTGACTCAACAAGAGAGTGTTGAAAGGTGATTGACTCAACAAGAGAGTCTGAAAAAGTGATTTATTCAATAAGAGAGTCTGAAAAGGTTAGCTCCACTGGGGAGAATCATTGTACAAAGCCCAAAAGGAGGCTGACTGTGCTGAGGAAAGGAAGGATCATTCTACAAAGCCTAATACGAGGCTAGCTTCTGCCGGGGATTATTGAGATCTGAGGGTTACAGAAGAGTTGGGGTATCAGATGCCTTGAGGTTCTGATACTGGTGATAAACTGACCCTGGCTGGGGAACTTTTAGGAGAGAGACTGGGTTTTAGAACCCATGGGTTTTATCTCTACTGGAGATGGATCAAAAAATGACTGGGGTTTCTTCCTATATTTGTAGGGAACTTGAGAATGTCTTTGAGACTCAAGGGGATTTAGACTGTCCAAGTTTATTGGTGTGGAAGAGTTTTATCTTTTGTATGATGCCCAAGAGGAGGCAGGTGTTTTAAGGGATGAGAATCAACCCTAAATTGGTCTGAGATTTGACACTGGAAAGACTACTCTAGCAAAGGATGACTAAGTTTTGTCTTATACCTTTAAGAGGTCTTCATGGTCCTTGTATTAAGCCCAAGAGAAAGCATGAGAACTTCTAAGAAGCCGGAGGGTCCTTGTATAAAGCCCAAGAGGAGGCGGGGATGCTTTTAGGAAGCCCGTGGGTCCCAAACCTAAGAAAAGTTCAAAAATGCTATTCACCGAGAATAGATCATTTAGTGAAAGTTCGGAGGTTTGAAGAAATTCAAGAGATGCTATTCACCGAGAATAGATCACCCCTGGGGAATAGAATTTCTTTGACAATTTCTAATAGTGACAGCCTGAAAAAAGGTTCACCGAGAATACTGACTTTCTCTTTGTTCCATATTGTTTAAGCCCAAGAGAAGGCAAGACTGTATCTGGAAGTCCTACGGGGATCTAGTTTTGACTGTATTAAAGAGTGACCAACTGGCTTTACTTAGTTCTAGACCTAATTGTCGGGGAAAACTCTAAATAACTATACTAGTATATATACAATTGATATATGACAAGTATTTAAAAGGGTATGAAAAAAAGACTTACAGGGGAGCAGCTTCCCATAATACAGTTATATATATATGAAAGCGAGTAAATGAAAGCTGTTAAAACTTACAGGTGAGCAAGCTTCCATGCTGTATTGTTAGTTGTTCAAAGAAATTAAAGAAAGTTTTGATAACAACTGTATACTTGAATCTAAATCAAAGGGAAGTTGTTTTTTTTGAAAAGATTGTTGGGGCTTATACTCATGGAGAGGCCCAGATGAAAAACAGTAATCTTACCGTTGTTTGTAAACTGTAATAGGACTTATACAATGACTGAGGCCCAAATTTATTTGGGTTAAAAAGGAATTGAGTCTTACACTCTATCAGAGGCCCAAAAGATGTTTTGAAAAAGAAAGATGTGACTTACAACACCAGGGAAGGCCCAGATAATTTTGTTTTAAAAGGCGACGACCGCGCCGTGATTTTGAAAATACAGTGGGACTTATACAACATCTGAGGCCCAAAGATGGTTTGTATTTACAAAGAATTGGGTCTTACACTCTATCAGAGGCTCAAAGTGTTTAAAATTTAAAATCAAGAGGAAACCCTAATTTTAAATTAAAATGTTATTTTTCAAAGGAATTTAAATGAGAAAAAATGATATAAAATACCAAATATTCAAAAATAAGTTGTACACCTTGAAAAATATTTTGAAAAATTATGTTTAATTACATGAGAGTTTGAAATTCAATTGGTTTTGAAAGATCAAAGTGGGAATTCCACTTAAAAATGTTTAAAAACAATTAAAATGAAATTAATTACAAAAATTCTAACTATATTAAATAAATAATATAAATTGGATTTTTTTGTAAAATAAAATAATTTAACATGTTTATGAATTTTGAGAAAAAGAATCAATTCAAAAACATAAATATTCAGAGAGAAATTAATTTTTGAATCAATTAATAAAAATAACAAAAATTAAAAAATTTGAATTATGGCGCCAAGAACACTTGGTTCTTGCCTGCGCCCTCTGTTTTTTCAGATTTGCGTTTTTTCACTTTTCTCCATGATTTCTCAATGGTTTTGCACGATTCAAGTATCAATCTTGTTCGCTTTTGAACAAGGATCACAACCATATAGTTTAATTGCATTTATTTTGAGTATTGAGTGAGAAATCGGAAGAAAACCTCAAGAACCCTAATTTCAGCATGAACACAATGAAATTCCATACACGATTAATTCATGGCAATTGATTGAGGGTTATCACTCCATACATGATTATGAACATATGGCAAAATTATTGTGCAGTAAAATATGCATGCATCATGGAGTTTGAAGAGTTCATGCTTACCTCTTGCAGATGGTGATCGAGTTTGGTGATGGAGGTGTTGTAAGTTGGTTCCAATGATCTGGACAGCTTCCTTAGGTGCCAAGGAGTGTGTCTGAATGCTTGGAGTGGTTTGAAATGAACTGGAACTTGAGATGGTACCCCAACTGCAACTCTGTCAAGATCTTGAGCAGTTGGCTAGTGATTTTGTGAAATTGATGTTCCAGATGTTATGTAAGAGTTTGGATCACTTCTATATGTTATATGTGAGGTGTGTGAACCATTGGTTTGGTTGATATTGCTCTCAAACTCAAAACCCGATGGTGACTTGAGTTAGAAGGCAAAATTGGAGTGAAAGGGAGATTTTGAGGAAAGCATCAGTTTGGGTGCTTTGGTGTACTCAAATTAATCACAATTGAGGCCTATTTATAGTGTGTCAAGTTTGTTTTGCAAGCAACAGTGTGTGGCAACTGCAGCAGGCCTTTGGCCAATTGTGATCAAATGGAATCTCAAGTCTCCTCTAGCCATTGACTTGAGATTAGAGCACATGCCTATGGTTCTCTGTTGTATGAGCTTATCTTGACTCATTTGGCTGATCATGGACTGATACATGTCATCTCTATGCATCCATTGAATAACTCAAAACAAAATTGGAGTCTTGAGGCATCTTTAGCTTTTAGGGATGCCACCCCTATATGTAGTTCCAAAGACTTGGGAGGCTTATGGATCAGTGCTTGTCCCTTGGTTATCCCCCCTTGAGGTGTGCAGATGGATAACCATGTTTGTTTTTGCACAATTTGATTAATTCGAGCCCTAATGTACAAATCTGTCTTGTAAAACAGTTTGCAGCAAGGCTTGTTGCAGTTGTCATATCCTTTAGCTCAGGTGGAGTTTGATGGAGTTCTTGGTCATTTTGGAAAGCTGATATATCCTATTTCAACATGATGTCCAAATTAGGTTTTGAATCAACCTGAATTACAATGAAAAATGCCTCTACATTTTGGAAAAAATAAGGCAGATTCTGACTTAGTGAAAATTTCACTAAGTGTTGGAAAAATGTCATTTTCATGTTTTTTGTGATTTTGCTCAAACAATAACTCAAAATCCATGATGAATTGGAATGAGGTCTAGTTGACATATTTGAAGTATGTAACATGAACTTCAATCTGAGCTTTGAATGGGAGAAAAAGGCTTTATG
Source organism: Lathyrus tuberosus (assembly GCA_022829125.1). Taxonomy (NCBI): domain Eukaryota; kingdom Viridiplantae; phylum Streptophyta; class Magnoliopsida; order Fabales; family Fabaceae; genus Lathyrus; species Lathyrus tuberosus. The sequence goes on from JALAZF010000179.1 coordinate 4,433,043, forward strand.
GTTTGGGAGATATGGCCTTGCAAAGTTGGTACCCTAGCCACTTTGTTCCATAACTTAGAAAAATTCTAAGTTTTTTATGGTTACCCCTTTTACAAGTTAACTCACTTTCTTTGATTTTTCTTGATGAATTATGATTCAAATCACATATTAACATTGTTTTAGGGTTAAGGAACCTTGGTTGACCAAAAATCCAAAAAGTAAAACTTGGATTTTTGTACAGTTGACTTTTTCATCAGATGAAATTTTGATTTTGTGATCCTTTTGTGAAATCAATCCTTGGGCTCAATTAAACTTCATGGATGGCCTCCAAGGGTATTTAGGAATGTCTTGGACCTCTCCCCAAGGTTTGAGATCAAGGGTAGGTCAATAGTCAAGGGCAGGGTTGACTTTTTCCATCAGAAACCCTAATTTATGATCAGATGGTTTTGAGTTCTTGTGGCTTATGATTTGAGCTCTTTGAGTCTATAAAATCTTGTAGCCATGTCAATATGATGTATTTGAGGTCCTTGAAGTTCATTTTGAAGCTTCAAGCCATGCCTCACTTCACAAGTTAACTCAAGGGTTGAATTAGGTCAAAACCCTAATTCCTGATTTTTGGATAGATGGACCCTCAAGGTAATTTTGCCATTGTGGATGGGCCCTTGAGACTCCTTTGAGCTTAATGGACCAAATATTGAGGCATTGGCTCATGCCCAGATGGAAATTTTCATCTGGAGGCCTCAGTCGACCAAAACCCTAATTTGGTGACACTGGCGATCTTGAGGCTTGATCCACTTGGAATGTTGTAACTTTGTGCTTGATTCTTGATGTGGGAGTCCTCTTGATCCTTTTTGGGTGTTTAAGAGGCTAGACAAGTTGAAGATCATGTCATTTCTTGATTGATCCTTTGTCTAAGTGCTCTGAGAGGGCTCAAAACCCTAATCTTTGATTGTAGTGAATGCTCAACCATCTTTGAGGAGATTGATGAGGCATGATAGTTCATCCACGTTGTGATGATGATTGCACAATGATGGGAAATCTTGGTGGTCAAAATTTGGGGTATGACACCATCCATATCATCATCCACCACTCTCACATTCATACTTTGCATGAAGGTTCGTGTGAAGAGCTACAAGCAGTTTCTGGTCAAGTTCTTTGTTCAAGCACTCTCCTTAAGGTTCAAGGAAGCTCATAGGTTCTTTATATTGCTTATCTAACCTTTGTGAAGAGGCATTGGACCTTGCTCTAATAGGTAAGTGTTCTTGCACTTTGAAACTCATCATACATGCATCATTGCTATGTGATTATTGAAGCAAAAATGTAGAACCTATTATGTTTGTTGTGTTCTCCTTACTGTATGCAAGTTATCATGTTCATATTAGAAGTTTGTAATGTTTAAAACCTAGGTTTTTGTTTCTATTTTTGCCCTTCGTGTGTGTTGTACGGTGAGTTTTAGATTGTAAAAATGATACCATTAGATTCCTTGGAAAAAATAGAGCAACTTTGGTTTTTACAACTTTGAATTTGATGGAGAAATAAGAGAGATATAATGGAGGAAAGAATGAAGAAGAAAAACACGAAGAGAGAGAAAGAGAGAGATGCGTGATAGGTTGAAGATGAAACTGAGTTGGCATTTTTTTAATGTGTTTTTAATATTTATTTAATTGTTTGGGTTTTAAACAATGGATGTATCACCACCCCAGTGGTTAGAGCGTGCGTTTTCAGGTGTTTGTGAGCGAGCAAGGGGTTTGGAGTTCGAATCCCCCTCGCCCCATACCCTTTTGGCTTTTTTTTTTTCATTTTCTGAAGCGGATTTAAAATATATATGTTTGGATGCATCAATGCTCACATGCACGCGTGTGGTCCAGTGGTTTAGTTTTGGGCTTGTAACCAAAGTGGCCTGAGTTCAAGCCTTGGCAGCCATCATCCCTTTCTTTTTATTACTTGTTTTTTTATGTTTTCTTCACAACTTCAAATGTTAATACCTTTATTCTCCTTTAGTCTTTTTGAGCCATTCATTTTTACACTTGCTCATAATCTTTCCTATTTTATGAATCCATGAAAAACTTCCAAAAAATGTATTATTTTCATGTACTTTTTGCTTAGCTAAAGTAAGGTACTTTTTTAGGTTTGTATTAAGGCATTAAGTGATGTTTTTTACTTGTTCTTTGATTCTAATTGTGCATATTGACTTATGTGAATATGATACACATTGTATGAACCTTGTGTGATGTTGTTGACATGATACATTTTATTTTTGTTTAAGTTTGATACCTTTTAGTACATGATTCCTATGTTTATATGTCTTAAACTTTAATATTTGCCCTTGAAATCTTCTTTGTGCTTTTGAATATGATGCATGATTGTTTTACCATGTCTTATTGAACCTTGATGCGTGTTTACTATTGTGTTTGACTACCTTTGATAATATGTTCATAATTTCCTTAATTTTGATACCATGCTTTGTTTGACTTCATGGTTGTTATGCTTAAACTTTTGAAGTGTTTGGACTTGTTCATGATTATATTGAACCCTTAACATGTACCGTTGGTTGTTACATTGATGTTTTGAATCATGTCTTAAATTGTATTCATGATTAAGTGTTGTTATAACTTATCCATGATTGTTTGAAATCTTAAATTGTATTCATGATTAAGTGTTGTTACAACTTGTTCATGATTGTTTTGCATTCATGATTAAGTGATGTTAGTAAACGCTAATCCATGTCCCAACCTTGACCTTAGTTCATGCTTACCCTAGTTGTATAGTTGAACTTTTCATCCATGATTCACATGTTGATATTATTTCCATGACTATGATATTGTTACATCCATGTTTGATTTGAATCCTTGCCTTATATTGATGCCTTGATTCACATATTGACATTGTTTCCATGACCATGATATTGTTATATCCTTCATGATGTTGTTGTTAAATGTTGTCACATTCTTTTACATGCTCATATGTCATTACCTAGGTGCTTACATGTTATTGTTATAAACATGCCTAGAATGACATTTCAATTTGCCATGACACCTTACTCTTGTTTGAAACACATGTCACCACACATTTGCTTATGTATCATCCATGCTTATGTGTTTACCTTGGTTGTTGCCATGTTGATGTGTGAATTTGTTAAATCTTAACTTGAATGTTGTCATGTTCATTTGTGACTTTGTTAAAGACTTGCCTTAGATGTTGCTACATCCTTGTTCACGTGCTTACTTGTTCATGTTCATTGACCTTGTTAAGGCATTCATGTGTTGTTTACTTTGAATGATATCATTTTTTAATGTCATCCTTATCATGTTTACTTTGATATCATGTTTGAATATCATTCTTGTTCATCTCATCCATTCACCCATGAACTCATGTTTATTTTTGACTTTGTCAAGTCATCCCCTAGCTTGATAGCTATCTTCCCTCTTTTTTTTCGTTGCCTAAATCCCAAGGAAAGATCTTTTTTGTTGACTATATGTCATAGAAAGCTTAGCCTTTCCTTAATTACCCCTTTTGACTTTGTTAAGCCATTAACCTTTCAACATAGTCTTAGGTTAGAGTTTGTAAACTCTTTGACTTCGTTAAGTCATGTAAGTGTTATTGTTATAAACACTTACTTTCCCCTTGGAACCTTGATCATCATCAAGTGTTCTTCACCTGTAGTTAGGTGAACTATGATTGCTCTGATCCTATCCTAGTTAGGATACGTAGGCATAAGAATGCGAAGTCTTGGCGAGCAGACTAGCAATAAACCTCATTAGGTTCCATATCTCATAAATACCCAAAATAGAACATTTCCAAACATTAGCAAGCAAATTACCATACCACAAATACTTTCAAGAGGTTCATGTAGGATACTATAGATACTTAGGGTGCTATTATCTTCCCTTAGTATAACTAACCCACGAACCTTTAGATCTATTTGCATTATTGTTACATTGCACAATTAGGGTTTTATTAGATCTTTTCCCTTTCCTTTGGATAAATAAAAGTTCGGTGGTGAACATTCAATGTTTTTTTATTCAAGTTAATATAATAGCTTGATATCCGATTCTCACCGCGACAGTATCTATGAAAGATTCTGATGTTAGATTTCTGCATAGTTATGCCTTGTATTGTTAGAAACTTTGTATTAAGTTATCTTATTATCAATTCAAAGTTTGTTCATGTTGTTGTGCAGTTTAACTGTTGAATATACTTAGTTATGGTTGTTCAAAAGAATTAAAATTAGTGGGAGTAAGAACTCAATGTGTGAAACTTTTATCATTAATAAAATGGGAGGAATTACAAATTATTTAGACATTGTAGTCTGTTGGATTGGCCCTAAGGTATTCCCTAGGATCATCTGACATGTCTAGATTATCTAATTAATCTTGCCATTCTTCCTTGGCAAACTCCAAAGTATCATTTCTCAGTTGATTTCTGCGTATAGACCCAGAAGATCTTCTTCTTCTGTGTGTCTTCACAAAGGATGCTGAAAAGGTGAGCACTTCTGAAGTCATCTGCTTGCTAGTAGATCCTTCAGCTGCTACTTTGCTTTCATTTGCCTGAGTTGTTGCATTCAGTATGGCTGTCTTTCTGAAATCTCTGTTTGGAACCCAGATTTGTTTCTGTTTATACATCTTGGTGTTTTGAGGATTAAGTGATTATGAAAGTAAGTCTGCTATGAGTCCTTATATAGACGTGTTACATACATTGTTCCAAGTATCTGTTGTTTCAATATTGATTAAGTCTAATCAATATCTTAAATGATAAATCTTGGAAATATTATCTAACAGTTTGACCTATTAAAGATTCTTTAATAGCTATGAATATTATATTATATTATAGTAAAAGCATTTAACTGCTGTTTCTGGTGTCAGTTTTACTTCATTAATGTTTATCAGAAAATCAACGGGAAGTTATTGAGAGTATTTGTATGCAATAAATAAAATTGGTCAAAAAGTATTTTTTTCATTAATTAAAGCAGAAGGATTACAAAATATTGTTCATAAGGAACTGCATGTGCTTAGTATAGATCCATATCTAAGTCATCCTGAACCTTATGATGATAACATTTATCATAATCTATGTCTAGTTCATCCTCATCAGCTTCTTCCTCTTCCACCTATGGGATTAGACGGTAGAACATCTTGTTGGACCGTCTTATTCTTTTTACCTCTTCATTATCTTCCTTCTTGGTTTCATCACAACTTCTGATGAATCTACCCCTGTAGGTTGTGTTGCAGTTGCTGACGTCACCTCTTCAGAAGTGAGCTTTGTAGAGGGCACATGCCCAGTTGTGGATGACTCAGAAACAACTCGTTTTTGAATGTTCTGGACATTCTATCTTGTTGAGCTCTCAGAGATTTCTGTCACGACAGAAGTCTTATGACTCTCAGCTAATGACTTCATGACTCTGGTGGATGTTGATGAAAATGAACTAGTTTGGATTGCTTTTATAATGACTTCTGAGTAACCCAAACGACTGATTTAAAATTATTGCTTAATTCTTGAAACAGTAACGACCACTAAAAATTTAAAGCATACACTATCACTATACAATCCTTAACGACCCTTGTTACTTGATCATTTTTCATTTCTTGGAAACTCATCCTGTAATGATGGTATGTGATGCATTTATGACTGTAATTCGCTTCTTCTTCTCTTTTTATTTTTTTATGTGACAAAAGGGGGAGAAACAATGGTAAGTATTTAATTAGAAACATAACCCATTGAGTACCTATTCAGTTGTACATATTAGTCATTTATAATTTTTGTTATTTATATTTCTGTTATTATGGTTATCTTGCCCGGGCGACACATTTTAACTTTCTTGTACAAAGAACTAAGGAGGAGCTTACAAACCTCATAGCCTATCAGACTCAAAAAGAGCTTACAAACCTTGTATTCTGATGTTGCCAAAGGAAGTAAAAATATTATTTTTGGTTTTCTTAAATATAGAACTAATGGGGAGCTTACAAACCTCAACCTTGGAACTGTTTGACTCAGGGGGCGCTTTTAAACCTCTGACTCTGATGTTACTAAGAAAACTGAATTACTTTTTCTTGAAAGTAGTACCTAGTATGAAGTCCACAAAACTCAGCTTTGGACTATTAGATTCAGGGGGAGCTTACAAACATCATACCCTGATGTTGCAGAGAAAATTATAACTGCCCAACGTTATCCTTTAAATATTTGTGTTTGTCATATTAAAAAAGGGGGAGATTGTTAGAACAAGATTTATTCATGACATATTTTCCTTGGGTTTTAATGATAACAAAGTATTGAAAGAACAATGGTTTATTTGATGTGTGTTACATGTGTACGGGTTCTAATACTTGTATTATTATAGTTAGAATCTGTTTTACATTAACACACTTTAGGGGTTGTTGAATTGTTAGCTTCTGGTGGCAGAATCTGAAGAACACTTGTTGAGTGGTGTCTAGCATAGACTCTGAAGTTGAAGGTCTCAGCATCAGAAGAATCAACATAATTGTCTCTACACTTAGTGAATGCAAATTGGCTTCTGGTACCATTCAAAGTTGGTGATAAAGCTGAAGTTGTTCGTACTACAGAAAGCAAGTTGCATTGTCAAATTAGTTTGTCAGCTAGAGTCTACAGATTGCAAGGCTCAAGAAAGGCTGAGATGCTTTATGGATATCTACTCTCAACGGCTCTAATAGTACAAAATCTCTTGAAGACTCAATGGTTAAACATGTTACACATTGGATTAGGATCTTTTGGTGTATCTATCTTCAATGTCTCTTGTACTATGGAGTAACAACAAAGACTCTTGATAAAGTTACCTCTTCAACGACTAGTTTCTGAAAAGGCTATAAATATGGCTGAAGGTTCAAACTGAATCTTGAACAAGGATCAACCAGAAGAAGGAGTAATAAGATCAACAATTATCAACACAATTGTATATGCAGATTTTCTGTTGTAGGTTGTAATTGTAAGAGCCTTAAGATTTATTACACATTGAATATCTTAGAAATCTTAAGTGCTTTAGGTCTTTGTTATGGTGATTTCACGTACCTCTGATACTGGTATTAAGTACACCTTATTCTTTATTCATCTGAACTTGTTTAGTGGTTTAGATAGAAGTCTTGTGTCATTGGGATACAAGCAAGGAAGTCTTGATCTAAGATGCTTGAGCCATGTAAGTCTTTTGCTACATGCTTGAGCTGTGAAAGTCTTAATCAACTAGGTTGATTGAGCAGAAATCTTGTGTCATTGGGATACAAGCAAGGAAGTTTCGAGCCAAGATGCTTGAGTCACATAAGTCTCTTGCTATGTGCTTGAGTTGTGAAAGTATTAAATAACTAGGCTGATTGAGCAGAAGTCTTGTGTCATTGGGATACAAGCAAGGAAGTCTTGAGCCAAGATGCTTGAGCCACGTAAGTCTCTTGCTATGTGCTTGAGTTCTGAAAGTCTTAATCAAGTAGATTGATTGAGAAAGTTGGCTCGGTACATGAAACTAGAGCAATAAGTCTTGAACCTGAGGGGTTTAAGCAAGGAGGCTCGTTTCATGGGACCTGGAGCAAAAGTCTTGAGCCAGTGTGCCTTGAGCAGGTGAGCTCAGAACATGGAACTAGAGCAATAAGTATTGAACTTGAGAGGTACAAGCAAGAAGGCTCATTTCATGGGACATGGAGCAGAACTCTTGGGTCCGAGGGACTTGAGTAGAAGTCTTGGGCTGAGGGCCCGAGAAAGGAAATCTTGGGTTCGTAGAACCTGAGCAAGAAGTCTTGAGTGTAGCTTGAGCAAGAAATCTTGGACCTTGGGTCTAAGCATTTGTAAAAGTCTTATGCAGAATGCATAAGTAATAGTAATCATGTTTTGATTATAGTGAAAATCTCTTGTGAAGCAAGGGGACTGGACTACTCTCAGTTTGGGAGGAACCAATATAAATCTTTGTGTCTTCTGCTATTATTTATTTGCTTCTATTAACATTTCGCTGCTAAGAATTAACCAGAATCTGAACACCAGTTTAGATTCTAAACTTTAATCATATGCATATATATATATATATATATATATATATATATATATATATATATATATATATATATATATATATATATAATATTGAAATAAATTAAATCAAAAGTTCAAACCGGTGAAACTTCTTAGTGGTTTAATTTCTTCCATCAACTAATGTTGAACCAAACGACGAAATAAATAGATAATTAAAACGTAAACTTACAGTTAAATTTCATTCATCCAATAAGGTTGCACCAAGTGACAAAATAAATAAATAATTAAAAATGTAATAAAAAACACTATCCAATTTTATTACTGATGGGAAATTAAGACACAATAATAGAACAATACGCAGCGGATATAAAACTCCTCCAAACTTGTAGGAATCTTGAGGATCAAAAACAAATATAAGACGGCAAATCGAACAAAATAAAGACACAAAAGACAATGATATTTTTAAAGTGGAAAACCCCTCAATATGAGAGTAAAAATCACGAGTTGTCCAGACCAAAGCAATAACTCCACTATAATCAATTAAGGGTACAAGAGAGTCTTAAAGTGATTCACAAATTAGTGCTAACAACCGCAAATCACAAAGCAAACTACCTTACAAATAAGAATAAAAAAAGTTGAAAATTTTTCCCAAATTTGCAGCTTCAGTGCGAAGCAAATAACTTTCAACTCAGACGTTGTTTTGAAAATCTGAACTGTCAAAAGTTAAATATATGTGTTACGAACCTGCCCATCAAATTTGAGCTCGATCCAACGGTTAACGAATTGTGGATCGTCGATTTAGTGAGACTAGTTACAGAAAAACGGGAATGAGTTTCTCTCATCTTTTCTCTCTTTTTGAATCCTTATTTTTCTCTATCTCTCTCAACCCTAAATTGATCCTCTCCTCTTAAATAAGTGAGACAAATGGGCTATTCATATTTGGGCCTTTCTCCACATAGGAAGGGAGCCCAAACCCAACAAATCTCTCCCTCACAACTATGTGGAGGAAATCGCCAAACCCGCGATATCACAACAAGCTTCAAATTTCCCTCTTAGTAAAGCTTTAGTCATCATATTAGAACCATTATCAACTGTATGAACTTTAGCTAACTCCAACACCTTAGCATCCAAAACATCAAGTATCCAATGATATCTCACGTCAATGTGTTTGGACCTATTATGAAAAGCCGGATTCTTACCAAGATGAATAGCGCTTTGACTATCAATAAATAACACATATTTGTGTCGACAAAACCAAGCTGCAAAAAATTCTTCAACCATAGTAACTCTTTTCATGCTTCGGTAATTGCAATGAACTTGGCCTCTGTAGTAGATAGTGCTACACACTTTTGCAATCTGAACTGCCAAGCAACAACCCCCTGCAAATTTAATCATGTAGCCCGAAGTGGACTTTCTGGAATCAATAACTCCAGCCATATCAGAGTCAGCGTACCCCACTAGAGTAGGCTTATCTCCTCCAAAACAAAGCCTCGTAGAAGTAGTACCGCAAAGATACCTTAAAATCCATTTTACAGCATTCCAATGCTCTCTACCTGGATTTGACAAAAATCTACTGACTGTACCAACAACATGTGCTATATCTGGTCTTGTACACACTATTGCATACATCAAACTACCCACAGCAGATGTATAAGAAACACGTTTCATATCAAACGCTTCATCTTTACTTGAAGGAATTTGATTAGAACTCAACTTGAAATGAGTAGCAAGAGAAGTGCTTACCACCTTAGAACTTTCCATATTGAACCTTTGCAGCACTTTTTCGATATAATTTTCTTGTGACATCCAAAGTTTCTTCTCTTTTCTATCACACGTGATTCTAATTCCAAGAATCTGCTTAGCTGCTCCCATGTATTTCATGGCAAATGACTCTCCCAATTGCTTCTTTAAATGTTAATGTTAGAAATACTTTTCCCTACAATAAGCATATCATCAACATATAACAACAGGATTATGAAGTCATCGTTAGAAAATTTTCTAACAAAGACACAGTGATCTGAAGTAGTCTTCTGGTATCCTTGATCACACATAACAGACTCAAGCTTCTTGTACCACTGCCTTGGAGCTTGCTTCAACCCATATAAACTCTTTCTCAATCTACACACATAATCTTCTTTACCTTTAACTTGAAAACCATCAAGTTGTTTCATGTAAATCTCTTCCTCCAAATCGCCATGAAGGAAAGCCATTTTCACATCCATTTGCTCAACCTATAAATCAAGAGTAGTAGCCAAACTCAACACGGTTCTAATAGATGACATCTTTACAACAGGTGATAAAATATCATTAAAATCAACACCCTTTCTTTGACGGAAACCTTTCACCACTAATCTGGCTTTATATCTTGGAGACTTAAAGTTGCTCTCATGTTTAACTCTATAAATCCATCTGTTTTCCAAAGCCCTTTTGCCTTTAGGCAACTTCACTAAATCATAAGTGTGATTATCGTGCAATGATTTCATCTCATCATGCATTGCATCCATCCACTTTTGATTTTCATCACTTTCTATGGCCTCTTGGAAACACTCGGGTTCACCCTCATCAGTCAAGGTCACATACTCATCAAAATTATACCTTGTAGAAGGTTGTCTCTGCCTGTTATACCTCCTAGGTTGAACTTGAGATGATTCTGGAGTTTCACCAAGATTTTCATCTTGTGACAAACCGCTCTCCCCTTCACCATCATTAGTTAGAATATTTACCTCATCTCCAAGTTGTTGATCATCAACATAATCATATGCCTCACCATTATGATCATCACCACCTATAGCATCCATATTATGGCTAGGTAATCGAACTGGATCAACATTAGACAAACTAATATCTTTCTTGGGTGTAATCTTCTCTACCTTATCAATATCTTCAATAGTTTGGTCTTCCATAAACACCACATCGCGGCTTCGAATAAGCTTCTTTCCTACGGGATGATACAACCTGTAGCCATACTCATCTTGCCCATAGCCGATGAAGATACATTGTTTTGACTTTGCATCCAACTTGGATCTTTCATCCTTTGGAATATGCATAAAAGCCTTACAACCAAAGACTCTCAAATGATCATACTTAACATTCTTTCCAAACCAAATTTTGTCTGGAACTTCAATGTTCAAAGCAACAGTAGGAGTGAGATTAAGAACATGCACTGTCGTGTATAGTGCCTCGCCCTAATAATGATTAGGCAACTTAGCTTCAGAGAGCATACATCTTACTCTCTCAATTAGTGTTCGATTCATCCTTTCGGCTAAACCATTCAATTGAGGAGTTTTAGGAGGAGTCTTTTCATGTGCAATACCATGCTGCTTGCAATAGGAATTAAATGGTCCACAATACTCTCCACCATTGTCTGAACGAACACATTTCAGCTTCTTGCATGTCTGCCTCTCAACCAAAGCATGGAATTCTTTGAACTTTTCCAAAACATGGTCTTTTGTCTTCAATGCATAAACCCATAGTTTCCTAGAGCAATCATCAATAAAGGTAACAAAATAAATTGCACCACTAAAGGATTTTACCTTCAATGGACCACAAACATCAGAATGTACCAATTGAAGCAACTTTGACTTTCTTGAAGAAGGATGTCTCTTGAAAGATACTCTACTTTGTTTACCAGCCATGCAATGAGAACACTTCTCCAAATCTACATTCTTTAATCCAGGAAGAACATCCTTTTTGGCCAAAACATTCAGCCCATTTTCACTAATATGACTAAGTCTTCGGTGCCACAAAGATGCTTCCATGTTGATAGCATTCACAATGTCCCTAGCAACCAAAGCTTTTGTCCAATACAATTTAGAAAGCTTTTCCCCTTTAGCCACAACCAAGTTACCTTTTTTGAGTTTCCACTTTCCAGAACCAAAGTGATTATCATAACCACAATCATCTAGCATATGCACAAATATCAAATTAAAGCGGACATCTGGAGCATGTTTGACACCTCTAAGCAAAATTGCATTCCCATGTTGGTTCGCAAGCAAACATCACCAACACCAATTACCTTAGATACACCATCATTACCCATCTTCAATACTCCAAAATCACCAGAAGTATAAGATGTGAAGAAATCATTCCTTGGTGTAACATGCAATATAGCACCACTGTCAACTATCCACATGCTTTCGTCTGATACAAGATTAACAGACTCATGATCACGAAGAATAACAAGATCATCACTAGTAGCAATAGTAACACGGTCATCATCATGATCTTCATGGTCTCTTTGTTTAGACTTACCCTTCTTGCCTTTGTTAACTCCATTCCACTGATAGCAATACTTTTGTACGTGTCCTGTTTTGTGACAATAATGACACTCTAGATTCTTCTATCGCGGCTTGGACTTGCTTCTGCTAATCTCTCTAGCACCTTTCGGTTCCTTTTTATGACTTCTCCCCTTATTTTCAGTGACAAGTACCTCGGGTTGAGATGAAGAACCCCGTGCCTTCCTTCTCGTCTCCTCATCAAGAATACCACTCTTAGCCGTTTCCAAAGAAACAACACCTCTAGGAGCAGAACTTATGATAGAAACCCAAAATGTCTCCCAAGACCCTGGTAAAGATAGCAATAGAAATAGTCCTAAAAGTCCATCATCAAATTTGATACTCATTCCTGACATCTAATCAAGAGGCCTTGAAATTCACTCAAGTGATCTGAAATAGAAGTCCATTCTTTATACTTCAAACTTATGAAGCTATTCAATAAGAAAAAATTATTATTCCCTGATTTAGAGGCATACAAGGACCCTATATTCTCCCACAAAGTTTATGCATGTGTCTAATTAGCAATATGATTATAAACATTATATTCTACATATTGTCGAATAAAACCACATACCTGTTGATGTTCAAACTCCCATTCTTCATCAGACACAGAATCCGGCTTTGCAGAACTAAAAACCGGTAAATGCAATTTCTTCACAAATAGTAAGTCTTTCATCTTGCCCTTCCATAAATGATAATTAGAACCATTCAACAATACCATCTTCATCTTTGTATTTGACTCCATCATTCAAACAAATAAAATAGCCCTTAACCAAGAGCTCTGATGGGAAATTAAGACACAATAATAGACCAATACGCAGCAGATATAAAACTCCCCCCAAACTTGTAGGAATCTTGAGGATCAAAAACAAATATAAGACGGCAAATCGAACAAAATAAAGACACAAAAGACACCGATATTTTTAACGTGGAAAATCCCTCAATATGAGAGTAAAAACCACGAGTCGTCTAGACCAAAGAAATAACTCCACTATAATCAATTAAGGGTGCAAGAGAGTCTTAAAGGGATTCACAAACTAGTGCTAACAACCGCAAATCACAAAGCAAACTACCTTACAAATAAGAATAAAGAAGCTGAAATTTTTTCTCAAATTTGAAGCTTCAGTGCGAAGCAAATAACTTTCACCTCAGACGTTGTTTTGAAAATCTGGACGGTCAAAAGTTAGATATATGTGTTACGAACCTGCCCACCAAATTTGAGCTCGATCCAACAGTTAACGGATCGGGGCTCGTCGATTTAGTGAGACTGGTTGCAGAAAAACGGAAATGCGTTTCTCTCCTCTTTTCTCTCTTTTTGAATCCTTATTTTTCTCTATCTCTCTCAACCCTAAATTGATCTTCTCCAATTAAATAAGTGAGACAAATGGACTATTCATATTTGAGTCTTTCTCCACATAGGAAGGTAGCCCAAACCCAACAATTACAATTATAAAGCCAATTAATAATTTGATGACCCCCGAGTTCAACTAATTGAACACACTTGTTATGTTTAATTTTAAAAAACAATAATACCAAACTTTTCAACACTTTTGAGTCTGCCCAACAACTCATACTTCATGGTTAAAGTATGATTGATAATGCTTTTATCATGAATTTCGCACCCACATTGAAGAACTTCACACTTACATTGTAGACATGTTATATATATATATATATATACGGAACATATCAAATGAGAGTGATTTTAAATGAGAGATGAGAGGAACAAACAACAACCATTAGATCAAGTTAATAAGAGAGATTGAATACAGGTTAATAAGAGAGAGAAATTAATAGCCACATTACTGAATAAGTTTAATCATAATTTTTGACTGATCTAACGGTTGTTGTTTGTTCCTCTCATCTCTCATTTTAAAATTCCTCTCACTTGATATGCCCCCTATATATATATATATATATATATATATATATATATATATATATATATATATATATATATTCAGTCAGTTAAGTACATAATTTTATTTTGTAAAATGGTATACTAACACTTTTTATTTAGTACCATATTTTTATTTTATTACTAAAATTTGTCACATTTCTCTATAACACAAAATAATGAGTCTAAGTGTTTGTTAACTATATTTTTTATTAATAATTTTCTATAATTTCAATAATAAAAAGAAAATAAATTTTTAATTTACTAATTTAAAATAGTACCTATTTCACCAAAAATATTATATATATATATATATATATATATATATATATATATATATATATATATAATGAATAAAATTACTTTTTCACAAATAGACACAAATGGTTTCAACTAAGAACATCCGAGCATAACCGGCTGAACTGAAATTATGTAGTAGGTCGGGTTTGTTCGGATCTATGGATTAATCAAATGTGTAGTTCAAAAAAAGTTGGATAAATGTGTCTTTTAGTAAAATAATTTTTAATTCAGGCGGTTGTTATCAATCTCTTAGTATCTTGGCACATATACAGTCAAGATTCTTCTTGAAATTTGGAGAATGAATTACAAGTTAATTTTAACTTACAAATGATTTTTTGTCTCTAACCAAAAGAATATCTCATAAGCAATGTCTTCTTGAGACATGGCTATATTATCTTGTAATAGAAAAATTGAAGGATGTAAAATAGATGAAGATTAGAAAGAATGGCAAACAGAAAAGAGTAAAGAGAAAATCAAATGGATACAAAATCAAATGAATACATGTGTGTGATAATAAGATCTATGTTAGTTAGCATATATAAAAGTGCTACTTGAAAATACAAATCTTTTTTGTTTTTTAAATAAAATCTTTCGGTGAAAATAATAATGAATTCGTTATAATAGGTAGGTTTGTTTAGATTTTTAAAATAACTACTTTCCAAATATCAAGTGATGTATCAGTGTCTTGGAGAGAAATGTTCATTTGGATTGATTGTTTATATCAAAAGTATTAATGGTCACAAACTTGTAAAGTATGTAAATCATAATAAATGCCATTTAATTATTTTGATTTGTTTTTACTGATTAATTCTTCTTATTTGTTGAAAAATTGCGTGATGAAGAACAACTCTACTTTAAAACAAAAAATTCATAAACTCTGTTTTTTTTACTACTGGTAATCCTATTTCTTTTTATTCTTAGATACATATATTAATAGAAATAAAACTTGTATGTCAATAATGTTTTTTTTTTCTTTTATATTTCATTCAATTAAGATTAAGGTGACAAAAGACATGTATCAGTTTCGTTTTATAGGTTAGAGTTGAATTTATATATTTTATCAATACAAAAGAATGTTTTATACTGTCAGTGAATTATAACCGGTAAATTTTTATAAATGTTTGACTTTTTTTTAATCACATATAAAGTAATACTTGTGAATAGTTGTGATGCTTTTTCTTTTCTTTTTTTTTTTTTTGACCAAAACAAACTTAATGCATATCATTAATTAGGAAATGTTCAATACAAGGAGGAGCTAAATTAAACGAATTACGCCTAGGCCATGAATTGATCGCCCTAGCAAGAGAATGGGCAACCATATTCACTTGGCGTCTAATGAACTTTACCTCAAAGTTTGGATTAAAAGATAATAAGGCTTTTATAGAATTAAGAATAACATAAAACTCTGTGCCACCGTTATGACTGGAGTGAATGGCTTGGACGACTTTCTGAGAATCACATTTAAAAACCACATTATCCAGATGTAAGACTATGGCTTCGTGAATTGCTTCTTTAAGAGCCAAAGCTTTAGCTTAATGCACGGTCATAGTTCCAGGATCCCACACCTGGTGAAATAAAATTTCCAATGTGATCACGTAGACACCAACCCTCCCTAGGTGGACTCCAAGAAGTAGGAAACTGATGGTTATTAGCAGGGTCACAAACTTTTTGGGCCATAAACCATTCCTCCCATTTGTGGAAAGCTAACCGTCCAAGCTTATGAGCTTCTTCGTGTTCATTGTGCCAAATGAGATTATTCATATTTTCCAGATTTCATTTAACATAACAACAAATCTACCTGCATTCTTCATATTCTCCTTACTACATATATCAAAGATAAGTGATTTAGCATCATGAAAAGAGTGTAAGCGAGCATCTATATGAAAGGATAAACCTGCTGCCCTCCAACAATGGTTAATCTCATTACAACCAAAAAAACAGGTGTTAGTCATCTTCAAGAGTATTATCACAAAATTGACAAGTAAAAGGACAATAAACATGATGTTGTCGAAGTCTAGCTCGAGTCGGCAAGCAGGCCTTACAAATTCTACACAAGAGATGTTTAACCCTTGGTGGGGCTCTAATGTTCCAGATACTATTCCAATCCTCCTCCCCTCCCCCATTTTCATGCCTACTCCGCAGACTCCTCCATAACCTGTAACCAGAACGCACACTGTAGGACCCATCTTGTTCTTCCTTCCAGATCATCTTATCCTCCTTGAACTCCTCCATAAGAGGTACCTTTAAGATTTCTTAAGCATCTGCACAATTAAACAAATCTATAATAACCCACACATCCCATTGTTTCAAATTATGAAGTATAAGATCTCTAACTGTAATGTCATATGCACCTTGTTTCTGGGGACCACTCAGTTACCCATATCTCTTTCCCCTTATCCAAGGCTCATGCATAACCCTGATGTGACTACCGTCCCCAATCTCCACCTGCAACCTAAAGATAAGACTTCCTTCGACTTCCAAATACTCCTCCACACAAATATAGGATTATACCCGAGGTTAGATTCAAATAAAGATGTTATAGGAAAGTACCTTGCTTTGTAGATTCTAGAAACAAGAGCTTGAAGCTTGGACAACAGGTTCCAACCTTGTTTAGCAACCATGGATAAATTAAAAGTTTTAAAATCTCTAAATCCCAATCCACCTTCCTTCTTAGAGCAAGCCAACTTATCCCAGGCCATCCAATGAATACCCCTATTGTTGCTACCTCATCCCCACCAAAAAGAATTCAGCATCTTCTCAATATTACTACAAACTGCATCTGGGAGAATAAAAAGGCTCATAACATAGGACAATATGGCTTGGAGCAACGATTTTATCATAACTTCCTTTCCTGCTTTTGATGAAGCTCTACCTCTCCAGGAATTAATTTTGTTCCACATACGATCTTTGATAAAAGAGAAAGTTGTCTTCTTACTCCTATCAATCATAGAGGGCAAACCTAGATACTTTCCAGTTCCCAACATATGACGGACTCCCATAACGTTAGCAAGATCCTCCTTGGCCGAAATACTTATGTTTCGGCTAAAAAACACTTCATATTTGTTCAAATTAATCTCATGCCCCGAGGACTCAGCATAAAAACTAAGCAATTTCATCAGATATCTAACTTTAGAGAGATTAGCCCTGCAAAACAAAAAACAGTTGTCACCAAAAAGAAGGTGGGACACAGTGGGTCCCCTTGCCTCAACCCTCTCCCTGGTTCAATCGGTCCAACTCTATTCGAATTGACAAGAACAATATAATCCACCTCTTTGTAAACCCCATTCTACAAAGCATACCATGTAGAAAACCCCAATCCACTCTATCATACGCCTTGCTAATATAAACCTTAAGAGCCAATTGAGCCTTATTACCTTTAGTCTTTCTCTTAAGATCATGAATGGCCTCTATAGAAATCATCGCATTATTTAGGATAGATCGACCCTCCCGAAATGCCGATTGTTCCTCCGACACACATTTATCAAGTATCACCTTCAATCTTAGCAAAAACTTTAGACACAAGCTTATAAATCACATTACATAATGAAATAGGACGAAAATCCTTCATATCATGAGGATTGACATTTTTAGGAATCAAACAAACATTCGTATCATTAAGCGACGGCGGGAAAAATCCTCTATTCAACCAAAACTTGGCTGCCCACAAAAGTCCCAATTTTTTTTTATAGAACGTCGGATTAGATCCGTTCAGACCCGGCGATATATTAGGGTGCATATCACTTAAGGGATATATAATTATCCATAAGGAGTGGTGCAGTCAATCTATTATTTTCTTCCTCTGTTATAACCGGATGGATAAGATTAAACACTGCATCATGTTCACTAGCTTTAGCAGCAAACAGCTCCTCAAAGTAACTTCTAGCAATATCGCAAATACACCTCCGTCCCTTCGTCTTGCTAACCTTGTAATTTTCTGGAATTTCTTACGAACCATGGCTGTCCCCGTTTCGCAACCAGTGCATCTTCGCACGCTTTTTCCAATACATATCCTCCTTAGTAAGCAGCTTATTAAATTCCTTCAGTACTTGAATAAACTCCGCCATAGATTCCATGTTTTGGTTCCGACGACTACGCTCCATCAACTCCTTCAATCTCTTAATTTCAGCTTTTTGCTTCCTAAATTGAATTATGTCCCAGTTTTCTAATTCAGCAACACACTTTGCGATCCGCGTCACGACGTCTTTGCTATCTCCCTACGACCATCCAGTTTGAACAACATCATGAATTCCATCTTCTTCCAACCAGTGGTTCTCAAATCTGAAAGTATGACGACGCTGCGCTTGAAGTCGAGTTTCACATTGGAGTAGAATAGAACTATGGTCCAAATGTGACGCGATAAAGTTGATAAGCTTCACCGGGAACAAATCCAACCAACTCGGTGTGGCCATAGAACGGTCGAGACGCTCCTCCACTACTTGGTCTGTTCCTCTGCTTTTAATCCATGTAAATTGGTGTCCCTCAATCGAAATATCGACGAGGTTACAATCACTAACCACTTACCAAAAACACGCACATAACCAGTTAGGGTGAGGGTGATTACCTAGCTTATCTTGTTGAGTGAGAAGGTCATTGAAATCTCCTATGATACACCAAGGCCTGTTTGACATATTGTGAATATCGCGGAGCAAATCCCATGTCTGATGTCTTCTATTTCTCTCTGGGAAACCGTAGTAACAAGCTAAACGCCATTCACCCTTAGCAGTATCTTGTATTTATAAATTGATGAAGTTACGGTTAATGTTTATCACACTGCACTGATTTGAGTCTTTCCACATGATGGCTAATCCTCCACTTCTTCCTTCGACATCCACCACAAAACACGCTTTGAATTTCAATAACACACGAATGCTTTCAAGCTTCCTTGATTTAGATAACGTTTCTGATAAAAAAATGATATCTGGGCGGTTCTGTTGAGCTAACAAACGTAAATTTGGAACTGCACGCAGGTTGCTCAGTTCCCGGCAATTCCAACTTAAAATTTTCATAAGTCAAAAATACGGATTTGTAGTGACAGTCATCTCTGCCTGCTCTTCAATTACTTCCCTCCTTCCCTTCTTTTCGACTTGATCATCATTTTTTTGTTGGTGTACAAGGTGAAATAATGGATGAAAAGGAGTAGAATATATTATTATAGAATGACGGCTACAAAGGATTACAAAATCACCCACTACCACTAGTCTATTTATAAGCTAAAACTAGGGTTACAAAAGCAACAGATAAAATACTAAAATACCCTCTAACAAACTTAATGACTAAGTTTGTGAATATAAATTATTATTTCTAATACCATCCCTTAATTTATATTTCTTCAAAACTAACAACACCAATTCCGTCCCTTAAGCGAAGAAATTGATCCGTCTTGATAGCCTTCGTCAGAACATCTGCCAACTGTTTCTGGGTGCTACTGTGCACAACTTCTAACACTCCATTATGAACTTGACCTATCAGAAAGTGATATTTGGTCTCAATATGCTTGCTTCTCCCATGCAACACTGGGTTTCTGGCAAGATTGATTGCAGACTTGTTATCAATCATAAGCTTCAGAGGCTTGTCAACTTTGATCTTCAGATCCTGCAGCAAGTTCAGAATCCACACAGCTTGGCAAGCAGTAACAACACCTGCTATATATTCAGCTTCACAGGTTGACAACGCAACAACAGGTTGCTTCTTAGAACACTAAGAAATAGGGCCTCCCAGAAACTTGAACAAGTATCCAGAAGTACTTCTTCTGTCAACTCTGTCTCCACACCAATCAGAATCTGAATAACTCAGAAGTTCTGATTCCATCCTTCTACCAGAAGGAAATAACACTCCATACTTCAGAGTTCCCTTGATATATCTCAGAATCCTGACAGCAGCTTGGTAATGGGACCACTTGGTTTTACTCATGAATCTGCTAACCATTCCAACTGCATAGCAAATATCAGGTCTGGTATTACACAAATACCTTAGAGAACCAACCAGCTGTTTGAAGGTTGTAGCATCCACATCCTCACCATCAGAATCTAAATCCAATTTCTGATTTGTATTTGCAGGTGTGATAGCAGCCTTACAATTTTGCAGCTTAAATCTCTTCAGAAGTTCTCGTTCATACTTCAGCTGATGCAAAATGATACCTTTCTCAGAATATCTGAACTCCATCCCTAGAAAGTATGTCATTTTCCCGAGATCAGTCATTTCAAACTCATTCATCAGCACCTTCTTGAACTTAGCTAGTTCTTGTTCAGAACTTCCGGTCAGCAGTATGTCATCAACGTACAAACACACCAGAATCATATTGCCTTCAGAAATATGCTGAACATAAACACCGTATTCCATCTCACATTTCTGAAAACCCTGCTTCTTGAAAAATGAATCAATCTTCTGATTCCAAGCTCTGGGCGCTTGCTTCAATCCACACAAAGCTTTATGTAATCTGTACACCATCCCTTCCTGATTCTTTTTCACTAATCCAGGAGGTTGTGACACATAAACTTCTTCTTCTAATGGACCGTTCAAAAATGCAGATTTCACATCTAAATGCATCAGAGGCCAATTCCTGTTAGCAGCTATTGCAATCACCAATCTGATTGTTTTATGTCTCGCTACAGGTGCAAACACTTCAGAATAATTCAGCCCAGGTTTCTGCAGAAATCCTCTTGCTACTAACCTCGCTTTATGTTTGCCAATTGATCCATCTGGCTTTAGCTTCTGCTTGAAAACCCATCTGACGTTGATGGCTTTCTTGTCCTTTGGAAGTTCTGTCAGCTTCCAGGTCTTGTTTCTCTCTATGGCATCAAGTTCTTCTTTCATGGCCTTCAGCCAGATCTTCTGGTTGAGAGTCTCTTCCGTACTTACAGGTTCAGAGTCTACTAACATGGCACACTGAATAATTTATCCTTCAAAATCTACTTTAGTGTCTTGCAGCATGTCAAACTCTTCAAATCTTCTTGGAATGTTTCTGATTCTCTGTGGCCTCTGACTTCGTTCAGAAACTTCTTCAGATGCTTGAACCCCAGAAATTTCTCCTTCAGAAGTTTCTCCTTCAGAAGCTCTTGCTCCAGAAGGTTGACTTCCTCCAGAACCTTGACCATCTTCAGAGTCTGGCATATTCCCAGAGTCTGAATCACCACCAGAATCTTGATCATCATCAGAATCTGGATCATCAGAGTCACCTTCATCTTCTGAGTCTCCTTCAGAGTCAGAATCACCATCAGTTTCAGAAACTCTTAGTTCTGACCTTCCTTCAGAAGTTCTCACATCAGAATCAGATTGAGACTTATCCCAATTCCAAACTTCTGATTCCTTCACAATAACGTCTCAGCTGAATTCAACTTTATTATTTTCTAGACAATAAAGCTTGTATGCACCTGTACTGTGGTACCCCACCAGTAACATTACTTTGCTTCTATCATCCAACTTCTATCTTCTAGCTTGTGGAACATGTTTGTAACAAACAGTACCAAACACCTTCAGATGACTAACACTTTGCTTTTCTCCAGTCCACTTTTGAATAGGAACTATTTCCTTCAGCTTCTTCGTTGGACATCTGTTGAGCACATATGTTGCGGTGGCAACAGCTTCTCCCCACAAGTTCTGAGGAAGCTTCTTCTCCTTCAGCATGCTTCTCGTCATATCAAGCAAAGTACGATTTCTTCTTTCAGTAAGACCATTGTGTTGAGGAGTATAAGGAGCAGTAACCTCATGCTCAATTCCATTCTCCTCACAGAACTTCTGAAACTCTTTGGAGTTGTACTCACCCCCACCATCGGTTCT
Organism: Lathyrus tuberosus; assembly: GCA_022829125.1. Classification (NCBI taxonomy): domain Eukaryota; kingdom Viridiplantae; phylum Streptophyta; class Magnoliopsida; order Fabales; family Fabaceae; genus Lathyrus; species Lathyrus tuberosus. Next base: position 4,455,231 of record JALAZF010000179.1, read on the forward strand.
GAGAATCTTCAGAGTCTGACCACTCTGATTCTGAACCTTCATTCAGAACTTCTTGAATTCAGTAAACACCTCGTGTTTGAACTTAATAAGGGATAACCATGTCATTCTTGTGAACTCATCAACAAATGACACAAAGTATTTGTTCCCTCCAATCGATGCTACTGGAAATGGACCACACACATCAGAATGCACTACTCCCAAGGCATGTTTTGCTCTTGGAGCTACTTCTGACGCAAATGGCAATCTTGGTTGCTTTCCTTCCATGCACACTTTGCATGACTTCTCAGGCTTCTTAATTGTAGGAATTCCATGTACCAGCTTCTTCGAATTCAGATGTTCTAAGCTTCTGAAATTCAGATGACTAAATCTTCTGTGCCACAACTCACTTTCCTCCACAACACTTGTTGTACTGAGGCATTCAGAGTCAGAAGTTCTGACATTCACCTTGAATGTTCTATTCCTTCACTGTTCTGACTCCATAATCAGCTTCTGATTACAGTCATACAACTTCAGAAGATTGTCCTTCATGGAAGCTGAAAAACCTTTCTCAATTAATTGTCCCACGCTCATCAGATTGCTTTTTATGCCAGGTACATACCACACTTTTTGAATCAATGTTGTTTTCCCATTGTTCAGAATAACTCTGACATTTCCCATACCTTCAGCGTTAAGATATTTGTCATCAGCACATCTGATCTTTGTCCTCTTTTCAGAGTTAAAATCAACCAGCCATTTCTTATTTCCAGTAAGATGATTTGAGCAGCCAGTGTCCATATACCACCAGTCTGTCAAATTCGTATCATCAGATTCAGAAGCCATCAGTAGCACAGATTCATCATCAGAACTTCTGGCTATATTTGCTTCTTCTGACTTCCTTTCTTTGTTTGACCAACAATCTCTAGCAAAGTGACCAAACTTCTTGCAACAGTAACATTGGATCTTCTTCTTGTCATACTTCTCTTTTCCCTTCTGAGCATTCTTTTGCCTATCAGAAGTTGAGGTTTCTGACTTCTGACCACCATCAGATCTTCTCCTGACTTCTGACCAAGACTACTTCTGATGCTTCTTATCAGAAACTGCTGCTCTACTTCCCTTTCAGAAGTTCTCTCAGTCAGACGCAACTCTTGCGCCTCTAGACTGCTTTGCAACTCTTCAATTCTCATGGTGCTCAGATCCTTAGAATGTTCTATTGCTACCACAATGTAATCAAACTGAGGGGTAAAAGATCTCAATACCTTCTTAATGATTACTTGTTCAGAAAGAGTTTCTCCACACGCCTTCATCTCATTAGTGATCAGAATTACTCTAGAGATGTACTCAGAAACTTTCTCATTGTTCTTCATGTTAAGATTCTCATATTGCTTTCGCAGGGACTGAAGCTTCACCTTCTTCACTGATGCGTCACCACCGTAACATCTGACCAGTGTGTCCCACGCAGCCTTTGCTGTAGTTGAATCTGCAATTTTCTCAAACACATTTGCATTCACACACTGATGGATGTAAAACAATGCTTTATGATCTTTCTTCCTTGTATCCTTCTGTGCGTTCTTCTGTTCCTCCGTTGCATCTGCTGCTATCGGAACATAACTTTCAGTGACAAGATCCAGAACATCTTGAGCACCGAACAGTACACGCATCTGAATCATCCAACGAGTCCAGTTTTTGCCATCAAATACTGGAATCTTGGTGTTCATGCCGCCGTTTCCATTCATCATCTTCAACCTTGTACATTCACTCAGATCTCACACAGTGTTTCCCAACCCACAGAATCAGAAATTATGATTCTGATCAGATTTTCTGTTCAAGGTTCAACACGAATCCAAGAACCAAAAATCAATCACACAAAGCCTCACCTTTCACTCGTGTTTCCCGTGGATCCGAACCGGAGCTCTAGATACCAATTGTTGGTGTGCAAGGTGAAATAATGGATGAAAAGGAGTAGAATATATTATTATAGAATGACGGCTACAAAGGATTACAAAATCACCCACTACCACTAGTCTATTTATAAGCTAAAACTAGGGTTACAAAAGCAACAGATAAAATACTAAAATACCCTCTAACAAACTTAATGACTAAATTTTTGAATATAAATTATTATTTCTAATATTTTTTACAGATTCCAAGTTATAAAGTTGTGCAGGTGGGACAATGATACTTCTTGCAGGAACACGTTTCACATTCAACTGAGTGTTAATTTTAGTTACAGACTTTGGGTCCTGAAATTTTTGTTTGGACTGGGAAGGTTTGCTTTAAGTGTTTTTAGACTTGAACTTAAAGGTTTTGGGATTAAGAGATAATGGTGTTTGCGAATGAGTAACACTCAATATATCAGCATTTTCGGGCAGGTTCAGAGTTTGGGATTTGAAGGGACTGAATGCCCCTGTATGGCATGTGGGGATGTACTGATTTGTTAATTGGCTTGGGAAATTTATATTACTAAACTAGTAGTAAACCCGTGCGTCCGCACGAGTAAGTCTCAATGTATAATTTAGTCGAACATAAAAATTTCATTTGAAATTAAGATTATAAGAAGAAATAATTTTAGAATTGAAATTTTGTCATTGTAATATATATCTATGATAGGATTAAAATCACAACAATGTAAAATTATGTATTTGAATGAAACTTAAAAATAGTACAAAGGGTATTAAAAAGTGAAATTCTAATCATTCTTCAGAACCTCATGTAACTTGGGGAATTGATCATTCAAATTGTATAGATGCTGAATGATTGTGCATTCCACCATTACCATTGATCATTCTTTAGTCAACAGCACCTGTCTATTTCATAGCATTGCAATCTAGTGTGTTAAGAAGTTGGCCCTATAAGAGAAATGGCTTTCTATTTCAATTTTTCTTTCCAATTGGTTGTTGTGTGTAGGCATATCAGATTGCATTCTGCAGACTGCCTAGGGAGAGCAAATCTGAGATTCAAATTAGTAAGCATATGGAAAGCAAGCCCTCAAAGGAGTGACTGCAAAAAATGCTTCATTTTCAATACATACAACATGAGTTTTCCAATATAACAAATCCATTGTCAAAATAGGTTACTTCAAATACTGATAGATGCATATACTAACTTCAAATCCATTGCTCAAGGTTTATACCACGTCAATACTAAGAATCTGAAACTAACACAAAACCTTCCAAAATAATATACCATATACTAACCTTTATGCAGATAAAACCATTAGCAAATAACAATAATATCCGGATATGTCGCACAACTAACATTAATAACTCAACACAAGCCTATACTAACTGAAAGAACAAAAAAGTTGCAAAACAGGACTTCGAATTCAATTTATTTTTCAACCATGTGAGAAACCAGTGTAATATCTGTAGATGGGTGCTTTCTCACTAAAAAATAAAATGTCAACACCTATGTTCTCCAATAACACTTCAATTAAGACAAATCAACTACACAGATGAACAATATAGCTTGTGATTCCAACAATATATGATATATTGTATAGTTTACCCTCTTCAGGATTAGTGAACTTGCTGATATTTTGAGCAACAACCACATTCATCCTGGCAGCCCTGGCTTCAAATGCTCCAATCACTACATTAGGATTCAACCAATCCTCAGCTGAAAGGAATAAGAAATTAGTGTAAAATCACAAATCAAGGACACAGGTGTGCTTACTGATAATAAACGAACTATATTTGATTAAGATATCAAAAGATTACAATTTCATTATACCTCTTGTAACATCAGATTGATATTGCAACAATTGTTCCACTCAAGCCAAATAAGCCATGGTACCAACAGGTTTTTTAACAGAGCCTAACTGAGAAATAGTCTTCACGAGATGCCTTGCCACCTACATGAGATTTTCTAGACGTCAAAAACATCCCAAGATAATTCCTAAAAACATTCCAAATCAGACAGCTAGTTAGGCGCATAAAAGTAATAAGGGAACCAATAGACACATATTAAACATAACGATTTTAGACGTGTCTGCATGGAAGCACATAGGCAAATTAACAGAGATTATTAAACAATGGAAAATGGATTGATGTAAAAGATATTAAAAGATTAAAGAACCTGTAAAAGCAGCACAATATTGTCTCCTTCATATGTGCAGGTAGGAACATAAACTGCAAATAACTCAGGTAGACCACTGCTAGTAAGATAAGCATGACCGCCACATAGTTTACGGCATTGCTCAATTCCATCCTACGAATAAAAGTTAATTAATTTTATTTGAACTTCAAAAAAGTTCACAGCTACAAAGTGAAGAACACATATATGACACAGTACAATTAAAGGGTAAAAAAACAACGACAGCAAGAAAAACATCCTAATCATTTAAGGGTGGAGAAGATTACTCATTCAGTCAGTTATCCCACAAATAAACAGATGCTATGAACAAATAATTAATGGTAAGAAAAATATAATGACCTGCATTACAGCACAAGTAACCTTTTCGAGATGAAAACCCAGACTATTAAGATAAAATTCTTACGTATAATTGATCTTGCAAAGTATATAAATCAAGCATGCTATTGTTTGTAGTGTTAATTTTTACTTCAACTTTCAAACTCATAACAAAGAAGATGTGGGATTATATGCACAGTAAAACCCAGCAATGTTTTTCACAACATTCATGTTTCAAATAACAAAATGAACTGTATATGGTGGTAATATAGAAATGAGGAAATGAACTTTAACATAGAAAATTGAACAACCAAGACAAATCAGCATAGAAATGAACATAAGTACTACTAAGTAGTAACATACAGCAGTTGCGGTAGTAGTCAAGGACTTTAACCCAACAGTGCATGCATGGGCTTCAGGCAATGTTGAAAAATCATTAGCTTGTAATCTTTGAGTCACATCCGTGTAAAGCCATTTCAGCCACTCACTAACAAATCTGAAAGCATATGCAGAAGCTAGCAATGGGAAGAGTCTAGCCTGCTGAGTTTTGTAATCAATCACCTAAATCAAGTTGATATCTTTGTCATATAGAATAATCAGAACATCCAAAATAAAAGCTTAAAAAAAACTAACATGATAACAAAAAAGGTGCTAGTTATTGTCAGAAAGCTTTCAACTTCACTGCATTCAAGATCTAAAGTTGCAATACAACAATCACAAAATCAAATAAGAAAGAAGTTCACTAACCTCATTGAACGAAGTCTTGAGAAAACAGTCAAATGTATTTTTGTAGCTTGAGTCCCCCATCATCCTGGATTTTACCTGAAAAATTATAAACGTGGACAAATCCAAAATGCTTTAAAATTTATATGGTGTTACTTCATAAGATTTCACCAAAAAAACTTCAACTGAGCATTTTCATGTACCCCGTGCTAGGGTAAATCTTGCTTGCAATAGTTTTAAATTTTCAAAATACCAAGTTCCTTATAAATCGACAAGGATGTTTGTTGGAGAACACGGTGAAACAGTGTTTTGATTTATCGTTATAAACAGGTCTGTCATTACTATCAAATGTTCATCTAAAACGCAAGTACGGGCTACAGGTAAAGAAAATAGGAGGGAACGGGCTGCGGTAGAACCTACCACATCAACAGGAGAACCAATAAAGATAGCAAAAAGACCTGCTCCTAAGCCAGCAAGAAGGTGAGTAAAGGCATTGTCCGTGAACCCTGGAATTTTCAAAATCGTCTACATAAGTATAAAGAATCAGAGCAGCATTGCAATTGCATTTTATGCAAGGCAACAACATTAAATTCTAGCAAAAATCCAATTTAGAATCCCTTATAATGTGATTACCTGTTTCACTTGATCATAGCTAGCTAGTTCAGCAGCATTTATAATTGTATTTTGTGCTATATTAGGCCCAAGTCCAGTCCACAGGGCCCGTAACCCTTCCTAGTTTAACAAATAAATATAGAATGAGATGTAATTTACATATATTAAGGAACCCAAATAACACATCAGAAGAAAAGCCACATAAATACGTTTTGCACATACAATAAAAATTATAATAAAAAAATGAAGTGGGAAAACATAGGGTGGTAATATATCCAGCAACCTGTAAATAAAATAGCAAAAAGATGCTTTAGGAAAATAAGAATAAGATCAAATGAACAACTTTGGAACAGAAAATAAGAAGGAAATTTTGATCTTTAGACTGAGTAGCTTACCTGAACACATCTGGAAATAATGTCTGTGAAATTTGACAATGATTTGGCAGGGTAAGCTTTATTTAGAGAAGGATCAACCATCCTTGATAAAGCATCAATATCATGAAGTTGAGGAATTGCCCATCTTACAAGAAACTACTCACCTCGAGGACGTGTCCTATCCAAGATGTATGCAACACGTGAATTAAAGTCCATAGAAAAACCAAAAATAGATGCTAAAAGTATTTTTGTTAGTGTCTCACCTGTCATAGGACTGACGGTCTGTCAAAAGTTCTAACATACCGACTCTGAAGCTGTACACGTCGCTTTGGTAGGTGTAAATTCCTTACTCAAATTCTGGAGCCCCATAGCCATAAGCTGCTAGCAGCTGTCCTGCGAGCTGAATTAAAAAACATGAGTGTTATTATACTACTATATCGCAAATAACACTGACAATTATTCCATTTATTACAAAAAAAATCACATTAGGTAATAAAAGAATAAGCTCAACCTGAATGAATGTGTGTCATTTGCAATCATCAACTTCAATGATGGATTCCATGTTACCACACCGATAACGATAATTAGGTGTACTGAATATGGTAACCACCTTTTGTTCCTGCAATAAGGCACTATGAATCAACCATTTACCACCAGACAGAAAAATAATAGATAATTAAGAGAGATCAGATATTTACATGACCCTAGTGATATCCTTCCAGAACCAGCTGGTAAGCTCTAGCAATCAGCTTCAAATTATTGGTATGAAGCATGAATCAATACAAGATTTTTACACTGCAAATTTGAACAACAATTTCAAAAAATAGTTAAACATTCATAGCATTTACAGAAATTTATGAAGCAAAATAGTATATAGCTCTCATCTTGTCATTAATCTCAGGTTGTGTTTGCAATAGACACAATCAATGAGTATGGCTCTCATGTTGTTGTTAATCTCAGGTTGTGACAATTTCTTCCTGGAATAAACCTTTCCTTTCTTTCTGTTATGCACTGAATTTTCTTTATTGCTCTCTTCTTCAGACCTTATTATATCAATTACTTCCACAGATTTTGGTTTTGCAGTGACTTTCTTAACAGCAGCAGGATGAGGAACAGGTCCAGGTGCAACATTAGGACAAACCTATTTCTTCAATTTCAATATGTGATCAGGTTCTGCCATTAGAATATAACTGCATCAAAAGCACATAAACTAAGTCAACTTATATAATTTTAAGGCACTTGAGAATTGAGATGCAAAGCAAGAAACACAACTGAGACATTAAAAAGGCCCCCATACCCTCAGTTTAGATATCATTTGCTACGCAAAAACAAAATTATACCCTTAAAACATATTCACATATATAACAATAGGCATTAAAGTACCTGTAATAGATAGATAGACCCAATTAATCAAGAAGGAAGTTCCTTCAAAAACACAACCCTCTTTCTGTTGAATCTACCAGCAAGTAGAATCAGCACTGTTCCAGGGGTAATGCTGGCCCTGAAGACAAAAAAAGCACAACACAAAATAAACATCTAAATAAGAACTAAAAATGAAATTCAAAGCACAAAATCTCTTAAACCCTAAACATATGAATAAGAAAAAGAGAGATTCATGATTAAAGGTAACTTGAGCTTGGTAGGTTTAGGCTTCTGCTTGTCCATCACAGAGCATAGGCTTACTCATATTTAAACTCAAAATAGAGTGTATCAGGCGCAAGCTTAGAAAGATGATCCTCGGCCTTGACCAAAGTAGACTGAAGTTTGGAAATGCTTTGTATTCTATCATTTAACATCAGTGTCTGTAACATTCAAAAAATACAAAATGGCATAAGCAGTAAATTCAAACCTAATACCAAAACCATCAAAAACTCTAAAACCACGCTGAAATTAAAAAATTTCAAAGTGTATGACGAATCTTATGAACAAAGGGAAGAAAAAATAACCTTTGCATCTTGTATAACCAACTCAAGATGTTGTTGGCCATTGCGCTCTCTAACTATCCAGAGGTCAACAATATGAATGGACATGTTCCATATTGTGATCCCTTGTTTCAAGTCACCAATAAAGATAGGAGGACTTGACATTCTTCAAAGAAAACATAGTTAGGGTATAGAATATCAAGAGGGCACAGATTCATTGAAACACAAATAAAAAGTAAAGAAACATATAAACAATGAAACACACAGAACATGATTTATTGAAATATAGAAGAATATAGTCTTGACGCTTCTCATATAAGATGTTGAAACACACACAACATATTAAATTCAATAAGCATTGTGGAAGCTGGAAAACATGAACACATGTTCACATTGGTAGCAGAACATTGAAACCATATAAAGAATGCCAATCTTGGATAATTTTGAAGCTAAAAGAACATTGCAATTTTTAAAAATAGTTAGGTCAAAGTTAGAAGCAGATGTTGAACATAGTTAGCAGAACATTAGACAGATAAGTATACCCTAAATAGATAGACACATATGCCGAAGTATTCTCTTCAAAACTGATGAACACTGATATTTTTACGAAATTTCATCGACAATGAAAGAATGAACAAAATATCATTGAATAAACTTTAACATTGAAACCGTGAACAATACCATTGACGAAACCGTGAACAATACCATTGACGAAACCATTAAAACACAAACATTAGTTGGCAATTACCTATGTGAAAAATCTGAAAGTTGAAGACAGAACATATATATATATATATATATATATCAAAAAAATCAAAACCCTAAAATCGAAAAAACAGAAAAATGTACGAATCCCAGAAGCAGCAGATGTATTTTTTCAAGCAGATCCCGTCATCCTCTTCATCTTGCACTGGCGGAACGTCTTTACCTGTCAATACACATCGAAGTGAAGGTGTCAAAATCAGAAAAATGGAAATCAAGATCTTTGTTAGCAATGAGGAACACAAACAGGAAACTAAAATCAAGATCTTTTTAGAAAATGAAACCAAAGAGAAACGAAGACGAGGGTGAGGGGTGGGGGCGGTAGCAGCGGTGTAGAAAGAGGAAGAGAGACGAGAATGTTTTTGGTGGTGGCCGTAATAGGGTGGAGAAAGAGGGTGGCGGGCGGTTAGGGTTTGGGGGGGGGGGGGTGGGGGAAGAGAAAAACGGGAGAGAGAGAGAGAGAGAGAGTATACTTGCGGAGGGTGTGAATGAGCACCTTTTGAAAGTGAGGAAACTATGTATGGAGGGAAAAATCAGAGTAGACTTGCGGATCAATGACAATATAACACATGGCAGGATGTGGGGCAATGGAAGAATGAATTTGTGTTGAATTGTCTAGTTACGTTTTTAACCCTTGTGTAGTGTAAAATAATTTTTGTGAAAGGGCATAAATGTCAAAGCAGTGACCTTTCTTCTAATTGTTTTATAGTAGATTGATGAGATATTTAATGTGGGGTTGAATTCATCAAGTGGGGCAGTTGATGTGAGGGGCAGTATTGTTATTTGTGTGGGGTTTGATATTCAAGGCTTGTGATTTAAAAGGCATTAATTGGTTGGGGTCCATTGTCGATTGGGTATTTATGGTGTAAGTGAAGAGTTTCAGTTGATGGCCGACAAGGTAAGGTACAGAAGGGACCGAGCCATTAATAGTGGGAGACACACAATCATTGTCAATTACTTTTTCTGTTGCTTTTTAAGTGTTATTTTTTAACTTTTTACACTTATCAAAAAAACTAATCAATATAGTTACTTTTCAAACAATAAATCTTTTTTATTTATAATATTCCTAATTATTTATTATATTAACTTTTTTTCTCTGTAATGATTATCTAGGATAATTTTGACAAAAGTGTAATTAATACTATCTTGAACTTTATAAGTAACAATTAAAAAGAAACAAAAAATTATTTTAAAAATGACACTTAAAAAAGAATGGAGGAAGTAATACTTTTACCATGAACTTCGCTTTCTATAATTTCAATAGAAAATAACTTTTTAATTTACTAATTTAAAATAGTGTCTATTTCACCAAAAGTAATATATATATATATATATATATATATATATATATATATATATATATATATATATATATATATATATACTTTTTCACAAAGTGACACAAATGGTCTCAACTAGGAACATATTGAGCGGATGTGCAGTTCGGACAGATCAATAAATGGGTATGTCGGTCCCCGAACCCTGCCGATCCTCTTTGATTACCACATATTACACACATAAGCAACAACTAACCCTTAATTGTTTTATACTATCATTTCTCAGAACCTGTTTCATCTTTTAATCTAACCTAACTCTAACAAATCGTAACCATGCTTCCACCGCCGCCGTCACCCCCAAATTGATATGAAGCCTTAAACACTTGGAGTGGACAAAAAGAAACCATCTGAGCATAACCGACCAAACCAAAAGGAAAATTAAGCAGTGGATCTGGTTTGAGCAAATATTGTAGGTTCAAAAAACAAATTTTATGTTGGTTGTGTTGATGTTGACAATATTCTATTGGTTGTATTTATGTTGATTGTTTGAACAAATATTGTAGGTTCAAAAACTTAGATTTTATATGGTTCTTGTAAGTTTTATTTTAGTTATAACTCAATTTGGATGTGTTAATGTTAGTTTTAAATTGATATATGAGTTCTAATTTAGGCAAGTTTCAAAGTGATAAATGAGTTCAATTAACTCAGATGTGGAAGTGATGAATGATTTCAAATAACTATCATTTTTTTTAAAATAAAAATAATTACTTATTTATTAAATTTTTTGAAGTCCAAATATCATCTAATAATAAACCAAAGAAAATAGTTTTTTGATAAAAAAATATAGTATTAGAACTTATCAAACTGGGCCAATGGCCCAATATGTAATTAAAAAAGAGAATTTTTTAATGCACCTTAAATACTTCTTAGCCACCATGCGAAATTATTTAAATGCCCCTAGTTTTAGAAGATACATCTCCGGACACACCAATTTCTGAATAAATGTTAAAATATTCTGAAGATGCATCTCTGGAATAATTTAAAACATTCAATGCATACCATTCATAAGCCATTTACGTTTGAATTGTACCAGAGATGCATCTCTATGAATATTCCGGAGATACATCTCCAAAATGTATCAGAACAAGTATTTCATGCTATATGTTGTTTATTTGGGTTTAGATGAAGTATAACGTACGATAAAAAAATAGACGTACATAATTTCAAATGGACCAAAATGCCATACAGAAATAAAATAGCAATATATGTAAAAAAATATCGTACAATCGAGATCAATAATGTAGTAAGACCGTCAAAATAAAGTACATACCATAGTACTACAACAAAATAATAATAGACTACTATTGTGTGTATGAGAACCTCTTCTCTACCTCCTCTACCCCGTCTACCTCATCTACCATCAATCCCCCTATCCTTCGGCGATGTCTCTGGTATAACAATGCCCCACGTGTCTCCATCAAGATGGCATCTAGGACTCGCCTGACACCAGACCCATCAGGGAAGATACCTTTGTCAATGCCTGCTCGCATAATCTCCACTATGCGACGACACCTATGCAAGACATCATCAATATGATCTAGTTGAGCTTATACCTCTTTCGATACCAGATGACTCTCATAATCATCAAACATCTCCTCTATTTGTCTATGTGTCAAGGCAGGAGGAGCAGAGATAACAGGGTGTTAGGGAATGGTATGAGTGTAGCCGAACTTTCGTATGACACGCTCAGGTAGATGAGGAGTAGTGAGACGCAATCCGGAGGCCAACCAGCTAGAGTATAACACTATCTCATCAAATGGTCGCGTCTCACGATGATCAATATAGCTTATGAAGTGCATGTCCTCATCAATCAAACGGTCTAGATAGATTCTGAAAGGCTCAATCACCTGGTTCTCTCTAAGCGGGATAAAACCAGTAGCACGCGACATATCCTCAGTATGCTCAGGCACACTCGCCCAACCAGAGATGTGAGGGAAGTGATGGAGGATCCAAGACTAAAATAAAAAGTTTGGAACACACAAATCATCGGTAATGGTTTTGAAAAGATGAAATAAAAATGACAAAAAACATTTAAAGATAAATAATTATTACCGTCAGTAGTTTCACACTGCCTGTGACCTGCTTCGTCTTCTACAACTTTGAATACAAGTAGACCAAACAAGCCGCCCCCTAGTTGTACTCATGGATCCGCTCAAAATCCATGAAGTATCGTAGGCTAATGACGTCCGTATAAGTGACACTCTTGTCCACAAAAATCACAGTGTCAACCAAATAAAGCAGGTATGCTCTCAATGCATGTAATCTGTGGAGCGCCACCTGCTCAACATCACCATTAACCACGTGTGCACTCAGGATCTCAACCTAAAATAACTTCTTCAAGAATTCAAATCTAGCATGAGCACCCTGGTCTTATCCAACTCCTCCATCACCTCCCCTAAATTAGCCCCAAGATACTCTACCACCATCTCGAGTGCCTCCTGTTTGGTCATCCTCCCATGATCTAGGAATCTCCCCCTGATCGAAAGATGTAGCAAACAGGAGACATCGTACAGTGTGATAGACATCTCACCACGTGTCAATGGTGTAATGTACCACATGCAAGGTAAAAAAAAATATTTTAATCACCATTTCAACCAACAAACAACTTATACACTATGTCTAAATTATGCTAGATGTGATTTCTACTCATTTCTAACCCTAATCATTGATTTCTACTCATTTACACTAAAACTGAAACATTTATCAAAAATTCGAAAAACTTACTTGAAATTGATGCTTTTGATGAAGTTGGGTGATGTTACAGATGAAGTTTGATGTTCCCTTGAGTTCTCCTGAGCCTTGTTTAATGAAAATTGACTTGGTGTATAGTAGTGTATTAAGAGAGTTTGAGTTGAGTTTGAGAAATTGTAAAATGAGGAAGGAGAAGAGTCTGACACGACTTATGCTCCAAAATGTTACAGAGATGCATCTCTAAAATATTTTAACGTTAACTTACATTTGGGTGCGTCCGGAGATATATCTCCGAAAACAGGAGGCATTTGTGAAAATTTACATGGTGCGGTAGAAACACATAGGGTGCCATAAGAAATTCTCTTAAAAAATTAGATTTATTTTCAGAAGAACCCGACCCATTTATGTAAAAACCCAAATATAAATCAGATTTATAACCCGAACCAAAAAAAACTGAAACCAAATTGTCATACCCCAAATTTTGACCACCAAGATTTCCCATCATTGTGCAAATCATCATCACAATATGGATGAACCATCATGCCTCATCAATCTCCTCAAAGATGATTGAGTATTCACTATAATCAAGACTTAGGGTTTCAAGCCCTCTTAGAGCACTTAGACAAAAGATCAATCAAGGAATGACATGATCTTTAACTTGTCTAAACCTCTTAAACACCCATAAGGGATCAAAAGGACTCCCACATCAAGAATCAAGCACAAGGTTGCAACATTCCAAGTGGATCAAGCCTCTAGATCGCCAGTGTCACCAAATTAGGGTTTTGGTCGACCAAGGCCTACAGATGGATATTTTCATCTGGGAATGAGCCAATGCTTCAAAGCACAACCCAAGATACTCCAAGGACCTCATAGACCCAATCATCAAGTCAATTTAGCCTCAGGGGATGCATTCATAAAAAAAATCAGGAATTAGGGTTTCTTGACCTAATTTACCCCTAAGTTGACTTTTGGGGCAAAGCATGAGCCAAGACCTCAAGACATGATTTGAGGACCTCAAATACACCACATTGATCCATTTACAACAATGGATTGATCCAAGAAGCTTGATTCACAAGTTTCAATTTCATTTGGACCACAATTAGGGTTTTGAAGAAAAAGTCAACTGTGCCTTTGACTTTTGACCAAGACATGCTCCCAAACCTTGGGACATGATTCAATACACCCTAAAACACCTATGGAATCCATCCATTAGGTTTGAATTAGATCAAGGACTTGATTTCATAAAGGATCGCACAGTTTGGATTTCATCCGATAAAAAGTCAACTGTGCATAAAATCAAGTTTGACTTTTTGGAATTTTTCACAAATATGGTTCCCCTAAGTCAAATATAATGTTAATGTATGATATTGATAATCATTCATTAAGAAAAATCAAGAAAAATGAGGTTTCTTGCAAAAGGGGCAACCATAAGAAACCAAAAAATTTCTAAGTTATGGAACAAATGTGGTTTTTACCCAACTTTGCAAGGTCATAACTCCTAAACCACAAGGCCGTTTTCTCCCATTCAAAGCTCAAATGAAAGTCCATCTGACATACTTTAAAAGTGTCAACTACAAGAGATTCCAAATCCTCATGGATTTTGAGTTATGGATTGATCAAAATGGCAAAAATGAAGAAAATGACACTTTTCCAACACTTAGTGAAAATCTGCCTAAGTTACCAGCCTTGAACACCAATGTTCATGAGGATTTTTCAATGGGATCCAAATAGTTTCAAAACAAACTATGATCACACATGTTTTGTATCATATGAGGGCTTTCTAAAAAGCACAAGAGCCTCCCATAACTAAACCTGAGCAAAGAGATATGATTCCCTCAAAATCACCATTTCCAACTGTCTTGTATAAGGCAGATTTTGGCATTTTGCTCGATTTGGCAAAATTGGACAACTTCAAGCCTTGTTATCCATTTGGACACATCAGAGGATAAAATCAAAGGGGAATGATGTGATCCCCAAGCCTCTCAAATCCAAGAATCTACACATAGCCATAACAAACCTAAAAAGGCTAAAAAGTGCAAAAGACTTCAAATTTGTTTCCAAGAATTTAATGGATGCATCAAGGTGGCATGGACTGACACATTGCTAACTGAATAAGTCAAGATTAAGCTCTAAATCAAAGAACCATAGGCTTGTGCCTTAACCTCAAGTCAATGGCTAGAGGAGACTAAAGATTCCCTTGAA
Organism: Lathyrus tuberosus; assembly: GCA_022829125.1. NCBI lineage: Eukaryota > Viridiplantae > Streptophyta > Magnoliopsida > Fabales > Fabaceae > Lathyrus > Lathyrus tuberosus. The sequence continues at coordinate 4,470,240 of JALAZF010000179.1, forward strand.
TCAACATTTGCCAAAGGCCTGTACCAGCTGCCATTCACTATTTCTTGCAAAACAAACTTATTGCACTATAAATAGAGTTCATTTGTGCTTAGTTTGAGTACACCAAAGCACTACAACTGATGTTTTCCTATAAATCTCGCTCTTTAGGCCAAAATACCTTCTTTTGCAAGTCATTTCTGAGTTTTTGAGTTAGAGAGCAATTCCACCACATCTCATGATCCAAACACATCCAATATGTCATATCTAAACTGTTCAAACACTCACTTGTGATCTGAAACACCAAAATCAGAAAGTCAACCTCCAAAAACTCAAAATTTGACTTTTCTGCATTTTTCAAGCCATGTCTTGATTCAGTCACTTCCAAAACCTAAACAGGCCTCAAACACACTCCAAATATCATCTTCAAACTGTCCCAATTGGTTTCCTTCATCTGGAACACCATTTGAGAGAGTTACTATCTTGGCCACTTTTGCCCCTTTTGCAAGAAAAGGCCTATACTTGTTCCTGAGGATTTCAGCTGGTTCTGATCATGCTAAAAGCTTCTAAGGGATCAATTAAGAGTGTTCAAAGCATTGAATTACTTCTGGCACAAGGAACTTGGCAGATAGCACAAGAAGCTCCAAGAGGTAAGTGCATCACAACTTGAACTCTCTAAATCATGCATTGCTTTGAGGTTCATTGATCATGGACCTCTCATACATATCATATGTGTTGTGTTTGAACCAATTTATCATGTTATTATTGCCTGTACCATGAGATAACATAGAACATGCAAAATTTGGCCTATTTTGAAATCACTATCGGATTTTAAAATGGAAACATTTTCTGAAAATTCCAAGGGCACCATTGGATTCCTCATGAAATTCTAGGACAGATCATAACCTAACCAGCATTACACATATCACATAGTCTTTCACTTCACGTGAGTTGGCCTCTCTTACCATCGTAAACACCACTATATATTGTCTCTCACTGCCACGGGAAAGTGATAATCATCCTAACTGTTATAAAACTACTAAGTTCTCTGAGTATCTCTAGCTTTTAGGATACAACACACACATGTACTTTTTAACCGGTACAATGCCACTCATTATACAGCCCCGTTAAAACTAACATGGAACTCAAGATCAATCCATGTAACCGCTACCACCAACAGATACAAATATACAAATACTATCGTAGGGATTGGCTAAGCTAATGTAGAAGATGGTGAGGAAGGTAAGGAGGACCTTGTGTTATTGGCTGGTGCTTCTCTCAAAACAACACGTTGATTGGAAGAGTGTGTAGCATAACTATCTTTATAGATCATTATCATAAAAATTATAACATTGAAATATATGATTCTTATTTGATTTTATCACTAGAGTTGTGATAGGAGATTGTGTAGTGAAAAGGGTTTGATCAAAAACAACTCTTTCTTTCACCTAACAAACAAACGTAGTTGTAAGTTAACTGGCAGTTAAAGAAAAATGTATCGCTTATAAAACAAGTTGCATTTGACCAGAGCTTAAAGTTTGAATATTTCTTTAAGAGTTTTAGCGAAATGGATCCGACCTTTTCGGTGGCGAAAAAAATAAGTGCTTATTCACGTTGATATTGCCTTAGAAATATCCTTTAGATTACTGTTTGCTAAAGAAAAGCAAGACAACCATCTCAACCTGTGCGACTCGTCGGACAGATATAACTTAAATCATAATAAAAGAATTGGGCCTTAGAAAAGAACAATAGTAGCTATGTAACTGTAAAATCAGCTCCCAAAAATTAGAAAGTGCAGAGACGTCGCTTAAAGAGTATGTAATACCTTCATATAATACTCTTTGTTAAAGAGGAAAAAGAATCACGAGAATGGAGAATTTGTGCAATGTCAGCATACAAGATCATGAGTTTAAATTTTAATTAAATTTTATTTGTAAGACTGATTTAAAGCGTTGAAAGTTATACATTATAAAAACAACATGCGTGGTTTTGTCTGTTGTGTAAATTAGTAACAAGGCGAAATCTTTAGGTGTAGTTCAGTTGTGAAAAAATAACACAGGTAACTTATGAATACAACCCTCTCTTTAATATCACACGACTATCTGATTATAAATGGGTCGGTTATGACGGATCTCGAGTTTTTTAGGGACGGACTAAAAAAGTCCTGTTATAATATGATTTTAAAAAGGATTATCTGAGTCCGACTATGTACACAGTTCTAGCTATCGACCTTCAATAGACTTTTTTTAAAATTATATTTTATACAAAATTAAAATTAAAACTCCATTATATTTAATATAAATTTAATAAAAAAAACTATATTATTTTAAACCTAATATTTTTTTAAGTACTATTTTATTTTCTATAAATACTATAATATATTGTTAAATACAATATATCTAAAGTGTATATAATAATAATAATCAAATATTTAAAATAAAAGAAATTAATAGAATTTGAGTCACTGCAAAGTAAAATACAAAACAATTGAATATTAATTTGATTATAATATTGTATAATATATAAAAGAGAAAAATTAAATATAATAGAGATAAAATTTAGTCAGGAGAGAAAAATCAATGTGTTGTTTTAGAGTGAGACAACATAAATATATTAATATAATTTTTTAAAATTTATAGTTATGCGGACTTAACGAGTTACCCGTAGCCAATAAGGGCTGGCCCTATTAGGTAGCAGGCTTTTTAGAGTCTGGATAAAAAAATCATGAAAATATGAGCTCTAATTTTCAAGATCTAAACCCTATAATTTTTTAGTATTTCGTAATGCACCATATATCTTACTAGTAAACCACATGAAAATACCTAAATGCCCTCAGATTCTGGAGATGCATCTTCGGACGCACCATGAAATATTAAATGATCTAGAGATGCATCTATGTAATATTTTAAAAGTCATACACCAGACATTAACCATGAAGGCATTTTACTCGTTTATTATTCTGGAGATGCATCTTCGTTTATTTTACGGAGATGCATCTCCGTAATATGTTTGAACTGTTTATGTTTATTCATATGAGGATTTATAAACATTATGTACCATGTTATGTGATGACATTTAAATCATACAATCGATATGCAAAAAATGACGTATATAAATTCAGATGGTTCAAAAATGACATATATAAATAAAGTCGAAATACACTATAAAGTAGCATGAACTGAAAATAAAATACAATCCATAATGACTCCAAAGTACAACTACTATATACTACTGCAGTATTATGTATGTCAGACTACATCTCTTCTGGCTCCTCAGCCTCAACTACCCCATCCTCTGACGCTGTCTCTAATTCATCAATCCCCTCGTGCCTCCGTCATGATGACATCTAGGATCGGCCTCATATTAGATCCATCAGAGAAGATACCTTTTTCAATGCCTGGTTGTGCAATCTCCAATATGTGAAGAAATTTAGGCAAGACATCCTCAACATAATCTAACTGTGTCTGCTCCTCCTCTAGTATCTCCTGATGAGCTGGCATCGGTGGATCTTCTGGAGCATCATGCACCATATATGAATGTGACACCTTGAAGAACCACCTGATGTATCCATCGACGTAGCTCTAGTTGCTCTCAACTATGATACTTCGTGCCTCCTCTGGTACCAGATGAATCTCATAATCATCAAACATGGGATTCATCTGTCTATGTATCAAAATAGGAGGAGCAGAGACAACATAGTGTCTAGGAATGGTCTAAGTGTAACAGAACTACCACATCACGTGCTCAGGCAGATGAGAAGCAGTGAGACGTGATCCGCAGGCCAACCATCCCGAGTATAGTACTATCTTGTCAAATGGTCGCATCTCACGGTGATCCACATAGTTGTTGAAGTGAATATCCTCGACAACCAAGCGGTTAAGATACATTTTGAATGACTCTGTCACCTGGTTCCCTCTGAGCGGGGCAAATACAGTAGCACGCGACATATACTTAGTGTAAGTCGGTACACCTGCCCAGCCAGACATGCTTGGGAAGTGGTGGAGGATCAAAGCCTGAAAAGTGTTGGAACAAAAGCATCATCAATAATAGCGATTCAAGATGCAATAAAAATGACATAGAAACATTAAAAGACTAATAAATATTACCGTCAGTAGTGTGATGTTGTTTGTTACCTGCTTTGTCTTTCACCTACAACCCTCTGATAACTTCGAGTACAAGTACACCAAAAAAGCGACCTCCCAGTTGTACTCATGGATCCGCTCGAAGTCCCATAGGTAGACAACATCTGTATAAGTGGCACTCTTGTCCATAAAAGTGGCAGTGTCAACCAAATATAGCAGCATGCTCTTATAGCATACACTCTATGGAGTCTCACCTGCTCGTCATCACCTCTAGCATGCTCAGATCTATGGAGTTCATTTGTATATACCTTTTTTAGGAATTGAAACCTAACATAAGCCCCCTAGTTCTATCTATCTCTTCCATCGCATCCGTTGGGTTAACTCCCAGATAGTCTACCATCATCCCGGGTGCCTCGTCTTTGCTAATCCTCATATGATCTAGAAGTTCCTGATCAGAAGATGTAGCAAACACGACACATCGTCGAGTGTGATAGACATCTCACCAAGCGAGAGATGAAATGACGAGGTCTTGGTGTGCCATCTCTCCACGAATTCATTAAGCATCTTGTGGTTAACCGTAATATAACTGATCATGCATAAGTCCTTCATCCCAGATAGGGACAAAGCTTCCTGAAACCACTCCTCATCCGGCTGAGGCAAGCTAGTAATCTTCCGTCTGTGGTTAATAATCTTCAGCAGATCATGTTCCTGCAGAAAAATAAATCAATGTCAAAAAATTGTAAATTAAAATAAACGTAAATTAAAACAATGAATCAAACTAATGCTACATCTTCGTCCCAGATATGTCCCTTTCCTTATTTAGAATAAATAAAGTTCGGTGGCGACTTTGTTCGAATCAATTTTCTGCAAGTGCGCGAACGCTTCACGAAGGATCGTATTTTTCGAGATGCGACAGTTAGGTTAGTCAGAGATTGCTTGGTGTGCAAGCAATCTCAGTCTACAAATAGGGAGTAACCATATTTTTGTAAATGTGGTGGATAATATTGCAGATTGCAAAGTAAAGAGAAGAAGTTTCTCTGTAGAATTCACTACTCTTATTTTTTCCCCTTTTTGTTGAAACCCTAATTTCCAATTCTTCCCTAATTAATCTTTTCCTTTCTTCTTTCATTATCGATTGTGCAGCATAATTATCTTGCAACCAAGGTTGATTGATTCACTTGATTGAAAAAGTGAAGAATAAGAGGTGAATTCGATTGGTGAGATTGACCATTCTTGTTCATCAAGATTAATTTGGAATTCTCCATAGGTTTGGTGTAATTCTAACATCTGGTATCTAGAGCACTGGCTGTGTGATTCTTGGTAAGCATGGCGCAATGAATCATCTGAATGGGCATTTTCTGTCGAGTCTCCCAATTGTAAAGAATCATAATTACGAGAATTGGTGAAAACATATGAAGATTGTTTTCTGCTATCAAGATATTTGGGATCTTGTGAAGGAGGGAGTGGCGCTGCTTGTAGAAAACGCGATGGATGAAGAAAAGGCTACACATAAAGAATTGAAGAAGACAGATTATAAAGCTCTCCTTATGATTCATCCATGTTTTGATCCAGATAATTTCGAAAAGGTCAGTGATGTAGAATCGGCGAAAGAAGCATGGGAAATCTTGGAGAAGTCGTTTGGAGGCGATGAAAGAGGTGATGTTACAAACTCACAAAAGAATGTAATAATTGCTTAAGATGGAAGAAAGTGAAAGCGTAACTGATTTCTTCACTAAAGTTAATAAACTAGTGAATCAAATCAAGATATATGGAGAAGCATTGACATCAAGATTAGTTGTCGCAAATATCTTGAGGTCATTAGCTCCAAAGTTTGACCATGTGGTAGTAGCCATAGAAGAGTCGAAAGATTTATCAACAACGACAAAGGAAGAGATTCAATGAACGCTTCAATCTCATGAACAAAGAATAACTAAAAGAGCTACAAGCAAGTAAAAGAATGATGTAGCTTTGTAGGCGCAATCAGAAATAAAAAGGAAAGGCAACAGAAAGTGGTTTGACAATAAAGGTAAAGGAGTCAAAAAAACTTTGACTGGTAGAGGAAACCAGTAAGAAGGAAATCCTTCGAAACAGAGAAGACCCTCATAACAAAGTAACCATAGAGGTGGTGGTGCTGGTAGAGGAAGAGGTGGTGGAAGAAAACCTGACAAAATTCACATTCAATGTTTCAATTGTCAGAGGTATGACCACTATTCTAGTGATTGTACTGAAAACAAAAGAATCAAGAAAATGATGCAAAGTTTGCAAAACATGAATAAGAAGAGATGTTGTTGATGGTCACAACAAGAAATGAAGAAAGCTTCAAGGACGATTGGTACTTGGACTCAGGATGCTCATCACACATGACTGGAAGTAAAGATTGGATTGTCAACATAAAACCCTCGATGAATAACATGTTAAATTTGCAAGTGACAATACCCTAGAAGCTAAAGGTATTGGTGATGTTATGGTTATGAGGAAAGATTAATTCCAAATGTATTATACATACCAGACATAAAGAGTGATTTTCTTAGCATATGGCAGTTGATCGAGAAGAATTACAAAGTATCAATCGAAGACAAGATGATGAGAGTTCTCGACTCAACTGGAAGGTTAATCTTGAATGCTCCTATGTCACAAAATAAAACATTTAAGATTGAACTTAATGTGATGGAGCATAAGTGTCTTGCAACTGCAGCAGCAAGGATGAATGGATGTGGCACTATAGACTTGGCTATCTCAATTTCAAAGAAATCAGAGATATGAAAAGAAGAAATATGGTTTCAGGGTTACCAGAAATCGACATTCCAAATAAACGGTGTGACGAATGGGTGCAGGCAAAGCAGTACAAGAATAACTTCAACAAAGATGTAGGAAGCAACTCGATGGTAATTCTTGAAATAATATAGTCTGATATATGTCGTCCTATCCAGGTCACCAAGTATATTCAATTGGAGGTAACAGATACTTTGTCACATTCATAGATTATTTCAATCGAAAACTATGGACTTACCTGATAAAGAAGAAAATTGAAGTGATCGAGGTATTTTCTAAGTTTAAATCTATGGTCGAAAGACAAAGTGGTCGAAACTCAAGATTTTAAGGGCTGATGGTGATGGAGAATATGTGTTGAAAGACTTTGACACATTATGTGAGAAAGAAGGGATTCTGCATGAGGTGGTGCCACTCTACACTCTACAACATAATGGAACTACAAAAAGGAAGAACCAAACCATCATGAATATGGTTAGAAGTATAATTAAAGGCATGCATTTTCCCAAAGAATTATGGGGAGAAGCTATGTTGATTGCAACATATATACTGAACATATGGTTGACAAAAAAGTTAGAAGGAATCACGCCAGAAGAATGTTGGTTTGGTGTCAAGCCTAGCTTGATTCATCTGAAGGTATATGGATCCATAACACATAGACATGTGTCTGGTCAATTGAGAAGAAAACTTAATGACAAGTCGAGTCAAATGATCCTAATAGGATATCATTCGACTGAAATATACAAGTTGTTCGACCTAGTGAAGAAGCAAGTAGTGATCAACATGGACGTGATCATAGATGAGCTTAAGGAGTGGGATTGAAGTGAAAATGTCAAAAGGATTCAGTGAGAATCCTATGTGAAGAATTAACAAGTGAAGTCGAAAGAGAAGTTCGACAAGAAGAAGTCAGAGGTCAAGCAAGGACAAGTAGACCTAAAAGAGCAAGACACGTGCCTTCAAGGTTGCAAGAATGTGTTATTACATCAGATGATATCGTCGATGATAAAGGTGAGCTAGTACATTATGCTTTCTATGTAGATGTCGAACCGAACAATGCAGTTGAGGCATTTAAGTATTCAAAGTGGATAAAAGCAATGAATAAGGAACAAAAGTCCATCAAAGTTAACAACACTTGGTCATTTGTCCAATTGCCTCAAGGAAAGAAAAAAATTAATGTAAAATGGGTATACAAGGTGAAGTTGAACCCCAAAGGAGAAATAAATCGACACAAGGAAAGACTTGTGGCGAAAGGATTTCTTCAGAAAGAAGAAATCAACTTTGATGATATTTTTGCACCTATTGCTAGGATCGAAATAATCAGGTGGGTTATTGGTCTAGCAAACATAAACAACTAAATATATGTCAAATGGATATGAAATGTGCATTCCTGAATGGCCCCATATATGAAGAAGTTTATGTTGCACAACCAGTTGGGTTTGTGAAACAAGGCGAAGAAAGCAAGGTATACATGCTGCATAAAGCCTTGTATGGACTTAAGCAAGCTCTAAGAGCTTGGAATAAAAAGATAGATAGATTTCTAAGGGAGAATGAAATTGTGAAGTGCACAACAGAGCATGAAGTATATGTAAGAAGAAACAATAGTGAGTTGCTTATACTATATCTCTATGTCGATGACTTGTTGATAACAGGTAGCTGGAAGAAAGAGATCGAAGACTTCAAAGATGATCTTAGCAAGGAATTTGAAATTTATGATCTGAGCAACATTTCATACTTTCTTGGCATTGAATTTCAAAAGAGTATTAGAGGCTTGATGATGCATCAAAGAATATATGCAAGCGAGATACTCAAGAGATTTGAGATGGAAGAATGTAATTCGACTTCAACACCTGCTGAACCAAGACTGTAACTGTCAAAAGACTCAGAGGAATATGATGTCGACCCAACACATTACTAAAGGCTTATTGGTTTGTTAAGATACCTTTGTCACACAAGACCTGATCTAGCATATAGTGTAGGTATGATGAGTAGACTCATGTAGAAGCTAAAGGTATCACACCTAGCAGGAACGAAGAGGATACTAAGGTATTTGAAAGGAACTCTCGACTATGGCATTTTGTTTCCTGTAGTCGATGAAGGAAAATAATGCAAACTAGTGGGTTATGTAACACCCTAAACCTAGATACTTATGTATTAAGCTTTACATGACAATCTAAGGTGTCACTAACGACAAAAACCTTTAATAAAACAAACATTTAACAAATACGCAGCAGAAATATCAACGTCATACAACACCTCTCATCGCATGCTTACCTTCACTTAAGGTATCGTTGTGGCAACATCGAAATTATTTCAATTAATTAAAACAACATAATTGAGACTCTTACTCTTAATCTTCAAATTATCATAAATGGTTTTCAAAATGAAGAGTTATCATATTCCATTTTTTAGCAACTTCAACATAAACCGAATAAAAATGATTAAACTCCAACAAAACATAGTAAGCCAACAAACGTTAACATCCCCAATGTTACAAGATCAGAGCATGACTTCTAAAACAATGATAAAACTAAACAAAGTAACTCCGGGAGCTAAATTCCACTTACAACAACAAATATACTCATGAGTATCTGCAAGATGTCCATGGTGGATAACATGAAAGCAAAGGGGGTGAGAAACAACAAACCAATTATACATTCAATTACACAATTAATAACCACATAGTCTCACACCCTTCATAACAACATGTACATATTCACATCCAATTAACAACATCATGAACAATTAACTACATATGCAATCATGTAGGCAAATGTACTCCACAACTGACTCATTATGCATGTGGCACCATTCATGAACACTCAGGTTCATCTCGCTCCCGATCCCCACCATAGGACCATATCACACCAAATTGTTACAATCCCCATAGGTAATGCTTCACCGATTCTCACCTGAAATTGGTTAGTCGCTCCCGATCCCACCCATATTGACCAGAGCACACCAAATTTCGTTACCATCACTATATGTAACATTTTACCAGTTCCTTACTAGAATTAGCTACTTGTTCCCAATCCATACCACCGGACCAGAGCACACTAAAACTTGACTGAAGTCTGTACACCATGATGCATGACTCTCGACAACATGCATTATCACCAAAAGGATCACCATACATGTCTCACCATTTATAGACCATATCATTCATCATACACAACAATTAATCAATGTTACGACACCAATAAACAACAACAAACAACAACAACTCAACAAATGTAACTTCATAATCATTCATTCATGTTACTTCACCAAAACCACAACCAATCATCGTATAAACCTAAGGATTCACTAACCAATCATACAAGTCAGCACAACATTGCCTCGGTAGATAATGAGTATAATTTAAACAATTCATCAAGCACTACCATAAGGTAGACCATGCGTGTTAACTTTCCAATGCTTCAAACGACATTTCATTTGGACTTACAGAATAGAAGTTAATGCCAAAATCGACAAGTGGATCAAGAAAACAACCAAATACACAAGTTATAGGTTCATGACTACCATAGGTGTCATGGCATCATGGCATGACTACCATGGGCATCATGAACATTCAAAATATCAAAAACACGTTTTTAGCAATGGAGATCAAATCAAACTCCCATTCTTTCACCCTTAGCCATCAAAAACAACCAAAAATAATACATACATGACATATATTCATCCATAGCATATTATTTTCATGGTTTAGTATATTTAATTCATCAATCCCTTAAAATCATATTTACCCCAAAACCTTCAAAACCCTCAAACATGGTGAAAAACATGAATATCTTAAAATAGAAAATAGTACACATATATGCACACGAAATTCATCATTAAAACATCTAATAATATTAAAACATAATAGAAATTCATAATTAATCACATCCCAATTACCCCAAAGAGAGTAAGGACCTCTCATCCCTACCCTTCATACAATACACCTAGATTGGTAGCCCTTTCTCCCTCCTTACCTTGTATGTTCTAGCAAGATGCAACTTCAAGCTCTAAAAATGGAGTCTTCCTTTAGCCCTAGCATTTGCCTCTTCTCACCATAAAATTCTGTTTTTACGTAAAACTCTCCAAACCCTCTCACTTCAAATATATCTTAGGGTTTTCTACACATTTATTCCCAATAACCTCATCAACCCTCAATTTTCTTAATTCACATTATTTCCCCAACTCCCTAACTCCTTGCTCCCCCTATATTTCTCCAAATTCTTCATATTGGCTCAATTCTATCAATTTACTATTTTATTTAATTAATTCAAATAAAATACTATTTATTCTAATCATTAATTAAAATTATAATTAATTATAAACAATTATATCAACTCTCACTCTCTCTATGCCTCTACTTCAAGGACACTTACCCCCACAACCACATAACAAATAATTAAAACACCGATTAATTAGATAAAATTCTAAATAATTCAATTAAATTAATTAATCAAATTTAGGGTGTTACATGTTACACCGACTCAATTTGGTGTAGTGATACCGAGGATAGAAAATCCACAGTTGGCTATGTGTTTATGCTAAGTGGTGCACCAGTTGCTTGGAACTCAAGAAAAGAACCAGTAGTGGTACTGTCGTCGTGTGAAGTAAAGTACACAGTTGGTTCTCTATGTGCATGTCAAGCAACGTGGATGGTCAATTTGGCCGAAGAAATTATAGCAAAGAATCATGGAGCAATTACCTCGAAGATCGACAATATGTTTTCTATCAATCTGGCAAAGAATCCAGTAGCACATGGATGAAGCAAGCAAATTGAAATGAGGTTCCATTATCTGCAAAACTGAGAATCAGATTGCATACATTATGACGAAATGAGTGTAGGTCAAAGTGTTCAAGAAATTAAGATCTATGATGAATGTAGATAGCTTAGACACAATGAATTATGTGGTGTGTTAAGAATGTAATTCCTGGTGTCGAAGCATGTTGCTCAGAATAAGCAAGGAGTTATCGAAACACTTAGTATTGTCGAAATGTTAAAGAAGTGTATCTCGACAAAATTTTGACTTAGCTTTATTTGTTTGTTTTAGCTGAGTTAGTTAGGTTAGTTGGATATTGCTTAGTGTGAAAGAAATCTCAACTTATAAATAGGGAGTAACCTTATTATTGTAAACGTGGTGGATAATATTGCAGATTGCAAAGTAAAGAGCAAAAGTTTCTATGTAGAATTCACAACTCTTCTTCTTTCCCCTTTTCATTGAAACCATAATTTCCCTTTCTTCCCTAATTCATCTTTTCCTTTCTTCTTTCATTATCGATTATGCAGTAAAATCATCTTGCAACCAAGGTTGACTGATTCACTTGAGTGAAAAAATGAAGAACAAGATGCAAAATCGATCGGTGAGATTTATTCTTCTTGTTGTCATACCCCAAATTTTGACCACTAAGATTCCCATCATTGTGTCAATCATCATCACAATATGGATGTACCTTTGTGCCTCATCAAATACCTCAAGGAATTATTGAGCATTCGCCACAATCAAAATTAGGGTTTTTAAGCCCTCTCAGAGCCTTAGACAAGGGATCAATCAAGGAATGACATGATCTTCAACTTGTATAGCTTCTAACATATCCACAAAGGATCAAAAGGACTCCCACTTAAAGGATTAAGCACAAGGCTGCTCCCTTCTAGGTGGATCAAGTCTCAAGATCGCCAGTGTCCCCAAATTAGGGTTTTGGTTGATCAGGGCCTCCAAAGGGAAATTTTCCTCTGGGCATGATCCAAGGATCCAAAACACAACCTAATATACTCCATGGAACCTCATGGACCCATTCATCAAGTCAATTTTGCCTCAGGGGATGCATACATCAAAAATCAGGAATTAGGGTTTCTTGACCTAATTCACCCCTAAGTTGACTTTTGGGACAAATCATGAACCAAGACCTCAAGAGAGGATTTGGGGGTCTCTAATATACCATATTGATCCATTTGGAACAATGGATTAATCCAAGAAGCTTGAGCAACAAGTCTCAATTTCATCTGCACCACAATTAGGGTTTTAAGGAAAAAGTCAACTGCAACTTTGACTTTTGACCAGGACATGCTCCCAAACCCTAGGACATGCCTCAATATACCCTATGACACCCTTGGAACATGTCCATCAAGTTTGATTTAGGTCAGGGACATGATTTCATGAAGAATTGCACAGTTTGGAATTCATCTGATAAAAAGTCAACTGTGCACAAAAGTCAACTTTGACTTTTTGAGATTTTTCACCAAAATGGATTTTTAACCCTAAAATGATGTTAATGTATGATTTGGATCATCATTCATCAAGAAAAATCAAAGAAAGTGGGATAACTTGTAAAAGGGGTAACCATAAAACTTAGAAATTTTTCTAAGTTATGGAAAAAGTACCACTAATGCACCAACTTTGGAGGACCATAACTCCTAAACCACAAGGCCAATTTTTTTCATCCAAAGATGGATTTGTAGCCCTCATTACCCTCTACAAAAACTTCAACTAGACCTAAGTCCAATTCATTAAGGATTTTGAGTTATGGAGTGATCAAAATCAAGAAATCACACTTTGTTCCAACACTTAGTGAAAATTTCACTAAGTCAGATTTTGCTTCACTTTTTGCCAAATGTAGAGGGATTTTTCACTTGGAATCAGAAGAGATCAAAACCAAACATCTTCAAACAGTTGTTGTATCATGTAAGGGCTTTCCAAAATGGCCAAGAACATTGCCAAATTCAACTTACACCATGAGATATGACATTGTCAAGTTGCCTTGCTGAAATCTGTCAAAGGCAAGGCAGATTTTGCATTTTGGCTCGATTTGCCAAAATCAGCCAAATCCAAATGCTCTTATCCACTTGGACACATCTGAGGATTGAATCTAAGGGGGACAATCACTGAGCCAAGCCTCCAAAGTCCATGGAACAAGAAATAGCATGTTGAACCTAGAATGGCCAAAATAGGGACAAGACTCCAAATTTGGATTGAAGCATTCAATGGAAGCATCAAGGTGGCATGGACTGAGCCATTCTCATCTGAAATTAGTCAAGACTTATCCAAGACCAAGGGGACCAAAGCTCTGTGCCCTAACCTCTAGTCAATGGCTAGAGGAGACTTGGATTTTCATTTGCCAACATTGGCCAAACCTACTTACCAGCTGCCATTCACTATTCCTTGCAAAACAAACTTGCTCTACTATAAATAGAGCTCAATTGTGTCCAGTTTAAGTACACCAAAGGCCTACAACACTTGCCTTTCTCAAAATCTCTTTCTCTTGGCAAAAATGCCTTTCTTAGCAAGGTAACTATCGGGTTTTGAGTTTGAGAGCTTTTCCAATCAAACCAATCACTCACACACCTCACATACATCATATAGAAGTGATCCAAACACTTAGATCACTTCTGAAACATCAATTTCACAAAATCACCAGCTGGTTGCTCAAATTTTCAATCAAGTTGCAGCTGAGATGCCACGAATTGATCCAGCCAATTTCAATCAAGTCTAAGCATTCAAACACACTCCATAGGGTGTAGGGAAGCTGTTCAGATCATCACCACTCATCTGTAACACCTCCAAATCAAAAATCACATTGCACTTGCTGTCACGGCTTAGAGGTAAGCATATACTTGGTCATCTCTCAATCTATGCATATTTCCTCGCACAATAATTTGGCCATATGTTCATAATCATGCATGGAATGTTTTCCCTCAATTAATTGCATTGTTTGAATCGTGTATCAAAAATCCTAGCCTTCATGCAGAAATTAGGGTTCTTGAGGTTTCTTCGTGATTTCTTGTTGTATGTTTAATTTAAATGAAATTAATGGACATAGACATGATCGTGAGGTTGAGACGAGCATAATGATATGTGGATTGCATGTTATAATCAAGTATTCATGGAGATTGGATAGAAAATGCAAATCAGCCAAACCCAGAACACGCGCGTGTTCTTCAGCTGTTCTTGGCGCCATTTTTGAATAATTCAAATATTTGAATTTTGTGATTTTGTTTAATTGATTCAAAAATTAATTTCTCTCTGAGTTTTAATGATTTTGAGTTGATTCTTTTTTTTAATAATTCACAAAAATGTTAAAATATTTTATTTTAACAAAAAAATCCCAAAAATATTATTTATTTCATATAATTGATATTTTTGCAAAGAATTAATATTTTAATTATTTTTGACATTTTAAATATTTTTTCTACATTGATTTTGCAACTTTTAATGCCTTCTAATTATTTTGTAGGTCAATACTTAATTTTTGAAGCATTAATCCAAGATCACAATTTGTTTTTCACATATTAAACAATTTTTATCATTTTAATTGAATTTTTATTCAATTAAATACATTTTTGAAAACAAATTAGGGTTTTGGATTAATTCAACCCTCATAAATCATTTTCAAAACACTTTTGGGCCTCTAATAGAGTGTAAGACCCAATCCTTTTTTTTGACCAAATCATTTTTTGGCCTCAGTATTGTATAAGTCCCGATACCGTAAAAAAAAAACAAACGGCGCGATCGTCGCCTTTTCAAAAATAAAACACTTGGGCCTCTCCTTGAGCTATAAGACCCATTCAAAACTCCCGGGCCTCTAGTAGAGTGTAAGACCCAACCCCCTTTTAACCAAAACATTTTGGGCCTCACTTATTGTATAAGTCCCTCCGCGTTAAAAGAAAACCTCGGCGCGATCGCCATTTTAAACGAAAAGTCATCTGGGCCTACCCTCGTGTTATAAGCCCCACTCTTTTTCTTTAAATCCTTTTGGGCCTCTAAATAGAGTGTAAGACCCAATCCTTGGTAAATACAAAAACATTTTGGGCCTCACTTATTGTATAAGTCCCGTTGTATTTCAAAAAGTTCGACGCGATCAT
This sequence comes from Lathyrus tuberosus, assembly GCA_022829125.1. NCBI lineage: Eukaryota > Viridiplantae > Streptophyta > Magnoliopsida > Fabales > Fabaceae > Lathyrus > Lathyrus tuberosus. The sequence goes on from JALAZF010000179.1 coordinate 4,485,915, forward strand.
CATCCGTTGAAAAACAAACTTTGCGCCTCTTGAGAGAGTATAAGACCCAACCCACTTGTACAGAAATATTTTTTGGGCCTCAGTCACTTGTATAAGTCCCTCTGTACAAATTCAACAGTGCACTCACTGATAAAACCCTGGGCCTCTCCTTGAGCTGTAAGCCCCAAATCTTTCTTTTTCAAAGCACTTTCTCCTTTGATTTTGAATATACTGTTGTTTTCAATCTTTCTTTGTTGAACAACTAACCAAACAGCATGGAAGCTCTACAACCGAGTAAGTGGTTATTGCTTTCATTTACCGCTTTCATATACATATAATTGTATTGTGGGGCTGTTTCACTGTAAGTCTTCTTTCATAAATTCATATCAACTGTGTAATAATAATATAGATATTTAGAGTTTCCCCGACAACTACGTCTAGAACTAGGTGACGCCGTTTCGTTTATTCGTAGAAATAGACAACTAAATCCCCAATAGGATCACCAGATACAGTCTTCTCTCAGGCTGTCCTTATTAGGAATCGTCAAGAAACTCTACTCCCCAAGATGAATGTATTCTCCGTGAATGGCATCTTTGAGTTTCTTCCAAATTCTCGGACTTTCCTGACTTTGATCTATTCTCGGTGAATAGCATTGCCTTGAATTTCTCGGGGTTTGGGGACCCACGGGCTTCTTAAAAGCATCGGCCTCCTCTTGGGCTTAGTACAAGGACCCGTCGGCTTCCTAAAAGCATCCTCGCCTCCTCTTGGGCATCGTACAAGGACCCTACGGCTTCTTAGAAGTATTCACAACCTCCTCTTAGGCTTCGTATAATGATCTCTTCCTCCGGGAATGATAGCCTCCTCTTGGGCTTCATACAAGGACCCGTCGGCTTCTTAAAAGCTTCCAGCCTCCTCTTGGGCTTCGTACAAATTGTCCCGACGACCTCCTAGAGGTATAGGAACAGAACTTAATCATCTATATAGAACAGTCCTTTCGTAGAGTCTAATACTGTTTCTCAAAACATAGTACAAAAGATGAAACTCTAGACTTGGACAGTCTAACTTCCTTGAGTCTCAAAGACATTCTCAAGTGACCCCTTTAGGAAGGAAACCCGCAGACTCGGACAGTCTCAATACCCTTTGGATTTCCCACTTCCTCAAAGAAAAGGGAATGACCCTGATCCTTGCATCAAAAATCCTTGAGTACAGTGTTGCTCATATAAGAACTGATTTTCTCTTTAAAATCGGCATACATGACCTGTCACTTAATTGGAACAGTTACCATGGCCTCCTCTTGGGCTTTGTACAATGATTCTCCCCAGCGGAGTCAAAAAACTTTTAGCCTCTCTCTCGGGCTTTGTACGAGACACATAAGAGACTCCCTTGTTGAGTCAATCACCCCTTTCGCCTCCATCTCGGGCTTTATACGAGATACCAAAGGATTCCATCGTTGAGTCAAAACCTTTTAGCCTCTCTCTCGGGCTTTGTACGAGACACATAATAGCCTCCTCTTAAGCTTTGTATAAGAAAACCACTGGTTAATCCGATTAACCTTTTAGCGTCAAAGTTGTGCCTCGTTCGCAGTACACAAACATCAACAACTCTTTTCCTTTCATCTAATCGTTGTAAGCGGCAAGCCTCTGGATCATCTACATCCATGCCACTGTCCCTCTTTTAGCATGAGAAATTCCTAAGGAAAGATAGCATTGCTCTACACTGAGTTAAAGTCTTCTCCTTCAGGTTAAAAACCCCTTCTCAGGAAATTATGGCATTACCGGATTCACATATCTCGGTTAAAGTAATTCTCCTTTATAAACAGTTGTAACATACAACCCCTCCTTAGAGATGACAAATTCTCTCTAAAGTTGAGACCTTTTTAGCTTCACGTCTTGGGCTTTGAACAAGACACAAATAGACTTTTCAGCTTCACATCTTGGGCTTCGAACAAGATACAAACTACCTTTCGCTTCACGTCTTGGGCTTTGAACAAGACACCAAAAACACCCATTTCCTCCCATAGAATAGGAGGAACTACGAACGCTCTGATTTCCCTGTTTCGGTAAACGGGAATACGTAGGCATAAGATTGAAAGAAAAATCTTAGCGAGCACACTAAACAAAAACCCAAATCCCATATCAAAAGCAGTAATTCAAAAACATCAGTCCTAACATCCTAATCCTTGTTCCCTGCCAGAAACCTTCTGTCAAGTCCTAAAAAGAAAGAAATCAGTATTGGCGAAAATACAAATAACCAGTACAAAGGCCCCCCACATTGATAGCATCCGTAACCTAACAGACCGCTGTTTAAACTCAGTATGCAAAGCAGGGTTAATTGGAGACATCTATTTCCCTTCCTTATTCAGCTCACAATAGGATAAAAAATGAATCGACCTGTAGTTTAAGCTCAACCGCAGAGAGCGACCAGCGCTTAAGAACCGCGTCCAAAATCGCTCGCTACACTTGTTCATCAAGATTAATTCTGAATTCTCCACGGGTTTGGTGTAATTCTAGCACAGATCACATGGATCGGTTTATAAGTATGTTTGATGAAAGCATAAATTTTCGAAAATAATTGAGATACCATGCAAAAAGTTAAACATCATCAACAAGACCAGAAGGTTGGATAGATACAAGTTTATGCTTTAATAAATTTTTATTGTGGGATAAGGCAAACTATTGTCTTTGTCGTTTGTAAATTCTCTAGAAAAGTTTTAGGCTTGCTATATATAATGGGGTAGAATTCTTCTTCCCTGTGCAAGTAGGGACTTAAATGAATCGCTTCCTCTTTCCCTTGTTTAAGTTTTTACAGGGTCACATGTTGAGAAGGACCGACAAAATCTTGAAGTTATTGTCGAACTTCCAAAGGAAAATCCTTGCTGCCCTTATAGGCAATACAAATATGTTGGACTTCCACATGAAGATCCTTGCCACCTTTTCAGGAAATACAACTATGTTGGACTTCATGAAGAATATCCTTGCCGCCTCTTAAGGCAATATTTTGTATATTGGACTTCCTGGCGATGATCCTTGCTACCCTTCAGGGCAATAGAAATAAACTATTTAAACACCCTTCCTAAGAGACTTAAAGTTTTTTTGGGAAGGACCTAACATATAATCTCACCCAGGAGGCATGATTGAAGTCTAGCCTAAGAGACTTAGTTTAAGTCTTGTCTGAGGGCTTGATAGGTGTCTTTCCCGGGAGGTTCAACGCCTCGCCTAAGGGACTTATAGTCTCATCTTCCAGGCTCAATGTGACTTTACTTGGGGGACTGAGAATTCCCATTAAACAAGTTAACTAAACTCCCCGCCTGATAGACTTGGAGTTTTCTCGGGCGGGACCAAACATATAAATCTCGCCCAGGAGGAGCGACCGAAGTCTAGCCTAAGAGACTTTGTTTAAGTCTTGTCTAAGGGATTGATAGAAGTTCTACCTGAGACATCCAACACCTGTCCTAAGGGACTTATAGTCTCATAATCCAGGCTTAATCTAACTTCTCCTGAAGGACTAAGATTTCCCATTAAACAGGTTAATTAGATTCCTCGTCTAAGAGACTTGGAGTTTTCTCGGACGTGACTCAACATATAAATCTCGCCCAGGAGGCATGACTGAAGTCTATCCTAAGAGAATTAGTTTAAGTCTTGTATGAGGTCTTGATAGAAGTCTCACTCGAGAGATCCAACACCTCGCCTGAGGGACTTTTAGTCGCATCATCCAGACCTAATGTAACTTTGTTTGAGGGACTAAAATTTTTCGTTAAACAAGTTAACTAAACTCCCCTCCTGAGAGACTTAGAGTTTCCTCATACAAGACCCAACATATAAATATCACCATGAGGCGTGACTAAAGTCTATCCTAAGAGAGTTAGTTTAAGTATTGTATGAGGGCTTGTTATAAGTCCCGCCCGAGAGATCTAATGCCATACGTGAGGGACTTATAGTCTCATCATCCAGCTTCAATGTAACTTCGCTTAAGGGACTAAGATTTTCCATTAAACAAGTTAACTAAACACCACACCTAAGAAACATGGAGTTTCCTCGGGCGGGACTTAACATATAACTCTCTTCCAGGAGGCACGACTGAAGTTTAGCCTAATACCATTGGTTTAAATCTTGTCCGAGGGCTTGATAAAAGTTGCGCCTGAGATATCTAACACCTAGTTAGAGGGAGTTATAGACTTATCAGCCAAGCTTAATGTAACTTTGCCCGAGGGACTAAAATTTCCCATTAAGTAAGTTAACTAAACTCCTTGTCTGAGAGACTTGGAGTTTCCTCCGGCGGGATCCAACATATAAATCTCGCTTGGAAGGAACAACTGAAGTTAGCGTAAAAGACACTATTTGAATCTTGTTAGAAAACTTGATAGAAGTTTTTCCCTAGTGGTCCAACGCCTCGCCCAAGGAACTTAGAGTCTCATAGGATAGGCTTGATATAAAGTATCACCTAAGAGACTTGACCATAAGGTCTCTCCTAATTTTGTACTCTTAATTATTCCACTATGGCCCCAACCTTCCTAAATTCTTATCACTTTACCTCATATTCTCAATATTTCTAATTTTCACCTAAACTTTTGAAATTCCTATTTTATTTATTATCTTAATTATTTAAAATAACTAAAATTCTAATTAATTCTAGATATTCTCCAAAAAAATCCCCCAAAACCATAGAACACACCAATAATCAATTAAAAATTAATTTTAATTCAATTAAAATATAAAAATAAAATATCGAGGTGTTACAACTCCCCCCCACTTACAGCATTTTCGCCCTCGAAAATTATCTGAAAGAAACAACTCCGGATAAGACTCTCTCATCCGACTCTCTAGCTCCCACGTTACAGTCGGCAACACCCCAATTTTTAACAGCGATAGTGTATTTTTTTTTTAAAACAACAATAAAACATAAAGCATTCATGATGGTCCCTTTTTAAAATACAATCAGAGTAAAAAATTTCCTGTTTAAAATCTTCAAAGTTATAATCAAATACTTGCCATAGGTTGCAAAATATTTTCACTACTATCGCACCCTAATTTTTTACCCTAAGATCCCCGCCTTGTTCTTCGCATACCATATTAGGTCAATCATTCGTGTATAACTAACCACGTTATCTAGCTTGGCCTGTTTTGTTTCTTTTTAAGGACAGGTGCTGCTGCGGAAGATTCAAGGTCCTGAAAGTTGTGTTGTGTGTGTGATTGTGGAGATTCTCTGGTCCTGTGTGATTGTGCCCCCACTCTTTCTGGTCCCTAAACCACCATAAAACCTTTTTTCCCTCAAGACTCCTCAGTTTTCTCCCCACGGAATACTAGGTCCTCATACCCTCTGATATGGAATTGGGAACCCTAAAGACTAGCCATTGGTTGTGTGATGACATCTCCCCTCTGTAGGCTCCTCAAGACTTAAGAGATTTTTTTTGCCCTATGTTCTTAAATATTAATGGTTCATCAAGGAAAGTTCAACTTTAAAGAAGTTAGAAGTTTTGTAATTCATAGTACAAATTCAAGTCCTTTAATGTCACAAGTTTGCGAGGTCAAGTTTAATGCAAGAGAGACTCTATTCTTATTTGGGAAGTAAGATTATTATTTAATTTCTTTTGAGAAAGAGTTGATATTGTCTTATTAGTAATTCGTGATCAATGTGAAAACTCTAAAAAAAAACAAATTCAGGAAGTCTCAGACCATTTCAAATTTGTTTAAGTCGCAAAATTCAAGAGTTTTGGATGAATATACAAGAAGTTTCATCATTATACAAAGTTCATTCAAAATGATAACACCTTTTCCACACATAAGAATTGAGGGTCTCCCAAGATGGATTCATAAAAATTTCATATGCCCGTTTCAAGTTACAAGGTGGAGAATCCATCAGAACTGTTCTCAACACAAGACCTTTTCAGTCAAGTTTGTTCGTTGAGTTGCATCAAAGAGAGGCTTCAAGGATGATAATTAGGGAATTTAAGTATTTGTAGTAACAACTGATGGAATGGTGGGCAAGGTAGGATAGCGGTTTTTGTTGATACAATGTGGTGAAACTGCAATTGCATTTTTCTTTACCACTCATACGATTTAAAGTTGTTGTACTCATGGCATACAGGTTTTAATAGGCTATGCCCTGTTATAATAACAATCACAAGTTGACTACATATTCTTATTAGTTGACTATTATGGCACATGAGGACGGAATGCCACCTTTCCATGACTTTGACATCAAATTATACTACAAAATCTTATACTAAATAGAAAAACATTCATTGAATAGCATTTGGAATGTTGGACAAAGCATCTCCAGGCTTCTATTAGGATGGACAACTTGTAGGATTTTGATTATTGTGCGAAACCGGACATTGGACTTCACGCAGCAACAGTTCCATGTAACTTTGACAGTGCTGTCAGAAAACTTCCTCATCTTTTGCCACGCACACCATGAAGCGTGTTTTGCAAAGTCGTCGTAACGCAACTAAACAGGTTCTCGAGCATGGTATTTCTCTAGACCTGCTCCATCCATTTCCCTGCGTAATACCACAGTTCAGTTATTAGTAATACAATTGTGTGATTGTAAGTAAAATGTGTGAAAGATGTACGGGACAAACGTAATCTCATTCTTGACAAAACCATCAAACATGGCGAAAGAAAACTTTGAGTTAAATCTTTATCATTAAAATCACGAGTAAGGGAAAGAAAGAGGAAACGACCTTCAGTTTATGCATTGAATTCCCAGAATCTCCATACTACCCTTCTGCTGCGACCGACGCAAATAAAATCAGAAGACAAACCGTGATCAACATCCTCGAATACTGGTTCAATTGATCCTACAAACATACTACAAATAATCATCAACAGTTCAAGATATGTTTCCATTCTATTAGGGTTTTGCTTCACTGTTTGCATCAGAAACATGTAGTTGAAGATATGTTTTCTTACCAAGTGACTTACGTACCACTTCTCTGTCTCCAAACCGATCTCACTTCTTGAGGTGCCAAAAATCTTTTCCCCTGGAAGTTGATCTCGACACCGCCCGCAAACCTGCACGAAATCAGAAAATGTCACACTTATCTTTGAAGTTCAAAGACACATGGATAATATGCCAAGAAAACAACGTGCATCAGTCAAAGGATGTTTAAAAGTTAAACCAAAAGACTGTACTAAACAACAAGGAAATTAGCAAATACTCCATGACAACCTGAGGGATGAATGAATTTCACTGACAGTAGATCATAAGGACAAAAGTACAACTCACTAATAATCCAGCCAACAAATCAGCCTCTTACAATTCAAGTCCACATCTCAATTTCAGCAAACAGCATGCCAGTTCAAGGATTCGCAACAAACTCTAGCACTTTCTAAAACAATATTCAACATATTCTAACGAACAGCAGCCAAGCAATTGTGAGAAGGATATGAAATTAAGAGCAAACACACGTTTATTGAATTTACCAAAACATGTCAGGACATTTTCAATAAAAATGGGAAGGGTTTTAACGGACAGTATCAAAAGCATATTATTTGGTTCCAAGGGAATTAAGACAGGCCTCAGACATCTCAGAGTTTTCCAAATCAGATTTTTTCATCATTTTCAAAACCAAACCAACATTGAAATAATATCACAATGATTATCGGATCTTTTTCCTAAACCAGAGAGGATATTATTTCAAAAAGATCCTTCCCAAAACAGGAATAGAAAAGAATCAAACAGGGCAACACTTGAAATCAAGTTTCCAAACTAAACAAATCAGACATCATAATCTACTTTCCAAACATGTCCAACCATCAATTTTAAAACTTTCCTAAATGGTCTCAGAGGGTTTAAGAATCAGATTTGTTTTCTTCATGTTCAAAAACAAAATTATGGGCAATATCATAAGAGATACCGCCAGAAAAATTTCCAAAAACCTTCCAAATTTGAAAACCGAATCATATCAGGCAACACCATTCCCAAACCTTCCAGATTTAGAAATCATAATCAAATCGTACCAAATCACATCACCAATTCAATTATTTCAGATTTCCAAATCAGGACCAAATCGTATCACAATCATTAGGGAAATCAATACCACTTTAAAACCTTCCAAATCATCATCATCGGCCTTGGCTATAAAAGGGACTCATTCCATCAGAAAAACAAGAGAAAAGATCAAAGAGAAAACCACACGCAAAACCAGAGATGAAAGAGAGAAAAATCACAAATCAACAGTCATACGCGAAATCACCAAAACCATTTCCAAACCCACAAACCCAGGCTCAGAACACCGGAAGTGATCATCATCGCCTCAACATCCAAAGCAGAAGAAGAAGCAAAGCAACAACACAAACCAAGCTCGCGAAAGAAAAGGTAAAAGGAGAAGAAGAAGTTCTTCCCTGACGGAGATTCGCGGGGACCTCGCCATCATCGCCGGCCCCTTTTTCCTTTTCGTTCTCATTTTGCTTTAATTTCCAATATCTTGTAAATGTAATCCGCAAAGATATAATGAGAATGGGGGCGGAAAACCATGGGGAAAGGGTGTTTTTTGTTTGATCGTGTGAGATCGAGAGAAATCGAGAGCGACGATTGGGAGAGAGAAGAAATTTTGAGAGAAGAAAAGAGAGGCGATCGAGAGAACGAGTGGCGGCGGCGGCGGATCGGGGTCAAAACCCTATTTTCTTTTCATCTTCGCGAGAGTAAGAGATGAGAATGGGAGAGACGACCTTCTTCTTTCGTTAGTTTCTTTTTTTATTTATTTTAAAAATTAAAACTTTTTATTATAATCAAAATAAAACTTTTATAATTAAAAAATCTTTTTTTATAATTAAGATTAAAACCTTTTATTAATAATTTAATTTAAGGCTTTTAGAATAATAATTTAATTTAAACCTTTTTAATAATAATTAATTTAAACTTTTTATAATAATAATTAACCTAATTTTTCTTTTATAATAAATTTAAAACCTTTCTTTCAATAATTAATCGAAAACTCTTTTTATGATAATGACTAAAATCAAACTTTTTCTAATTAAAAATTTAAACTTTTATTAGTAATTAATCTTAAAACTTTATAATAATTAATCTAAAATTTTCATAATAATTTAATTTAGAGTTTTTTATTAACTTAAGACTTAACAAGACTTACAATTCTATTAACTTTAAATCTCTAACTGTTAAAACTTTTTAACTAAATACAATAAATAAAATGAGTCAAATCAACTTTTCTTAATAAATCGTCCCCAATTAGAAACCTCTCGCTTAGTCTTAAGTTCGTGAGCGTCCGATTGTTTTACCTTATCTGCTTGATTGTGTTTTTCTTATCTGATTTATGTTTCTGCTTTAAACCCTTTTCAAAATATAAAAATTTCTCGATCCAACGTCGAGCCCATTTTCTACCTATATAAGTCGATCGCCTTAGGGCATCGCATTCGACCTACCGATCACTGGACACAAGTCTAGCATCACTTTGCTAGCACACTCGCCTAAATAATATAATTAACCTCATAAATATCCAAGGGAAAATCCCATGCATAATAGCCATGTTATTGTGCATGGTGCATATCATTTGAATCATAATCGACAAACTTAAGATAAGACAATTAGACAACTTAGGATAGACTTCCTAGGTTAGTCCCCCTACAATTTTGATTTTTCAAATCAAACTTTAGCCCACCTGATTCTCCACACAAGAGAATTAGATGTTAATCATCTCAAAGAAGGGACATACAATCCCATACCCCACAAATACAAACATTTTCAAAGAACTGTGGTGGTTTTCTTAAGATGATGACTCATCTTCCTCTCCTAAACCTTTAAACATTTAGTACCCTTAATAATATGGAACTACAAGTGCTCTGATTCCCTCCTGACAGGATATGTAGGCACAAGATGCGATATCTTGTCGAGCACACTTAGGAATTAAATAATGAATCACGTACCCTTTAAACCTTAGCAAAACAAATAACAAATAATATAAAATAAATCAAGAGGTTCCTGTAGAGTACTACAGATATCTAAGATGCTAACACCTTCCCTAAGTATAACCAACCCCCGAACTTAGGATCTTAGTGCATTTGCATTGCATTGTGGGAATTCGGTCTTTCTCCATTCCCTTGGATAAAATCAAAGACAGTGGTGACATTAATAATGCGATCCTAGTTAACAAATAACTATGGTATCCAATTTTCACCACGACAACTACTAAAAAACATTCTTTCTCAAAAAGTATTTGACGTTAAATAATTATCAATACATCTTACACAATAAACATTTATGTTATAATAACATACTTCACAATAAATGGAAAGGACCCCACTCTCAAACAAAACTCTAAGCTGATCTTTGGACTCTAACTGATGATGACCGGGTACTAAACCCTCGAGTAGAAATCTAGACTTGCTGCTTCTGATCACCGATCCAATAACTGTTCTGCCACGTCTTTAAGAAGAACTCAAACCTCTAAGAACCTGGGGCATAAGCCCAGTCCACAATAATAGTAGAGGGTCACAATCTAAAAACAACATATATGAAGGAATACACACATACAAGTACAACATGATATATAACAGTCACAACATTATTTCAATACATAAAGTAATGCGCAAATAGCTTAATGCAGACTCTACATGAGTGTGATTCCCCCTAACCGGGTTCCTCACAAGCATATGATTCCGGAATTTCAATCCCTCCGTAAAGGGTCGTGGTATCGCTTCAAGATTTAGCGCCACTAAGGTGATGGGTATCTACACCATCAATCAGACTCAATGAGCCACGTCGGGATAAGGTGGTTCCATCTCAGACACACACCTCGTGCCACCTCTCCGGTGTGCACCTCGTGACTCCTCTTCGGTAGCCACGTAACTATGAAATGCATGAGCATATATATGTATCACAACTTAAATATTTATGGTCACAATTGACCCATCTCATGTAGCCCACCTGGCATACACATATCACATATATATTTTACCCATAAATTAATATTTCAAATTTGAGTGGCTCCTTCTAAAAAACAATAATAATACAACACTAATAATATAAGGATAATTTAATAAACCATGAGATTATAACAGAATTATAAAATATCGCAAAAACAAATTTAGCTTAAAAAATTATATAATTTCTTTATTACTAAAAATATTTGGAATTTAAAATTTAACTCATTAACTGTTATTAACCTTTAAAAACTTCTAATTTATAAAAACTAAAATTGATAAATTTTCAAAATTAATAAATAACTTTAATTCATAATCATTATATTGATTTCATCAATAAATATTTTTTTTAGACTATACAAATTAACTCTAAAAAATCAAAACTTTGGTGAAACCGTAATAATAATTTGTTTTTCATATTTTTGTTCACAAGAAATTTCTAAAAATTCAAAAGTTAAGTAATATTAGTTTCTATATTAAAATGAATCCATAGCAACTCAAATCTTAATTTTAAAATGGATAAGAACTTAATTCTCTTTCTTTTTCTTTTAGTATAGACAAAATCAATTAATTGTGATATGAAACCTCTAATTATATGTGATATGTCAGTTAACCTTAAATATACTCTTTCACTCTTACAACTCCACGAAAACTCCTTTTCTTTTTTTTTTTAAATTTATTTTTCAATTTGAATTTTAATCAAAACGTGAATTAATTAACTAATCGAAAAAAAGTGACGGATGGTGACCCGAAAATTCTTGAGGATCTCAAACTCTTGCATATTCAAAAAAAGGCCCAGCCCGAGCTGCCAGCAAAAGAAATGGCCTCCAGGATGTACGAGATGGTATAGTTAAGGTTACAAGTTTCATGATTAAATATAACCTTATTACGAGCCGACCAAATGGCATTGAGAACGAAAATAACTGCAGCGCAGACAGTCTCTCTGTACTGCCCTGTACCACTTCTGTTAAGCAGATTTTCAACATCCAGCCACCCACAAATAGTACCCCGGCAATTCAGCCTTTTACCAACCCAATTCCAGATATGCGAAGCAAATTTACAATAAAAAAAAGGTGCTGAGAAGTTTCTTCGGCAGCCTCACAAAGGTCACACCGAGATGGGAAAATAAAATGACGGCGCTTCCATTGATTGTTCGTTGGCACCTTATTGTGAAGGAGCTTCCACACAAAACAAGACTTTGACGGAGGAATTGATTTAGACCATATCCATTTCCACCAATTCTTCCGAATCCCTTTAGATCTCTTAAAATTATAGGCCATTTTCGAAGTTAAAACTTCATCCTTAGAGTGTAGCCACACTTTACAGTCCGGCCGCAAATCGAAAGGAATGTGGCACGCTCTGATTCTAGCCTGAATGGAGGGGGGAATAGGCGTGAGAGAATTGGAAAAAACCCATATGCCATCAACCAGAATGTTGCTGACTTTTTGATCCTGTATACCTCCCGAGCCCGGCAACTCGGCGTGTAACGGAGAACCACACCAACTATTAAACCAGAGACTAATCAGATCGCCATTCCCTAAACACCAAGAAGAGTTTTCAGCAATGGTTGACATCTCAGCTTTAAGACTGTACCAAAGGGAGGAGAAGATATGATGCTTTATGGTCTTGCCTTTTCTAAAAAACTCTTTGCCTGAGGAGGACTGCCCAGTCATTATTGGAGTTCATTAACCCCCAAGCAAGCATGAGATTAAAAGCTTCATTCATTTTAACTAGTGACCGTAAACCAAGCCCACCTTCCTCTAAGGGGTGGCACATAGTCTTCCATGCCACAGAGATAACTTTGGCCTTAGAGACTTCCCCACTCCAAATAAATCTCTTTATCGCCCACTCAATATCTCGAATAAGGGAAATAGGCCACGAATACACGGACATACTATGAATAAGCATACTCTGGATGACAAATTTAACAAGCTCCACCCTACCGGAAAAAGAGAGAAGAGTGCCCTTCTAAGAAGCTAACTTATTTATAACCAAATCCGCAATAGGACGCAGGTACTTCGCTTTAGGCTTGCCTTTGAAAATCGGGACACCAAGATAGACAAAAGGCGTAGACCCAATATTAAAACCCGAGAGATTCGACAAAATATTCAACCTCGACGGGGTCATGGCACCTCCAAAGATGTGGGATTTACTGCAGTTTACTTGTTGACCTGAGATGCTAGCATATTCTCCAAAAATATTAATAAAAGTTTTAATGTTGGAAAGCTTCTCTTTACAAAAAATGAGAACATCATCAGCATACAGGATGTGTGAAGGAACTGTGATATTATTAGACCCTTTGATGATTTCCAACTTCTTAGAAGAAACCGCCAAGCTAATATTCTGACTAAGAATCTCTTCCGCAATACAAAAAAGGAGGGGGGACAACGGATCTCCTTGCCGAACTCCTCTCGAACAATTGAAATAACCGCTGAGCACACCATTGACATTAACCGACAAAAATGCAGAATTCAGGATACCCCTTATCCAAGAGCAGAAGGTAGAATTGAAACCAAAATTCTGAAGCACTTTTAATAAAAATTCCCAGTTTAGCGTATCAAAAGCTTTGGAGATGTCCACTTTGAGGGCCACATTACCACACCAAGATTTCGAGTCTAAAAGATTAAATCCTTCTGAAGCAAGCCCGATGCAATCATGAATGTTTCTGCCATGAATGAACCCTTGTTGCTCTTTCGAGATCAACATCGGCATAATGGTAGCAAGTCTGTCCGCAATCACCTTGGAAATGATTTTGAACTTGAAATTTGAAACCGCAATTGGGCGAAAGAGATCCAGTGAGTCTGCACCCTTGATTTTCGGGATGAGAATAATAGCATTTGCGTTGAAGCCGGGAAGGATCCAACCCGAAGAAAAAAAATTGAAGGACAGCCATAATGATGTCTTGAGAAATGATATCCCAATATTTTTGAAAGAATATCGCCCCGAACCCGTCCGGCCCAGGAGCACCATCCCCGTTCAGATTGAAGACATCAACTTTAATTTCCTCAGCCGATGGCAAAGTAGTGAGCATACTATTTGTCTCCTCATTCACTAGAGAGGGAATTGCGGCATCTACTGAAGTATAGTCCTGCAAAATAGAATGGTTAGCTGAAAATAATTTTTCAAAGTAATTCACAGTGCAGTCTGAAATCTCCTCAGGTTTGGTACGGATATCATCTCCATTCTTGATCAAAGAGATTGGCCTGAATTTGATCTTGATCTTGGCAACTCGATGAAAATACGTCGTATTACGGTCTCCCTCAAGATTCCATTTCACTTTAGCTTTGTGCTTCCAGAAGTTATCTTCCATTAACAAAGCTTTAGTCAGGGCAGTTTGAGCATCGAATTCCAAGCGCTTGAGATTCTCACTAACACCATTAACATGAATACAATCTTGAACAGCTATAAGATCATGCTCATCTTTTTTTACATTTTCAGCAATGTTGCCAAAAGTACTCTTATTCCAACTTTTAAGTTCTTTCTTCAAAAGCTGTAACTTCTTGTTAAGGATATACATTGGACACCCAACAATGCCACGCGACCAGACCGACTCAATCAGCCCCCTGCAACCCTCGTGCAATGTCCAAGTATTAAGAAACTTGAACTGCGAAACATTCTTAACAATGTTTATATGAAATTCGAACAGAAGAGGATGGTGATCGGAACAAACTTTGGTGAGAGTGGAGACCGCAATGCTATTACAAATGTCAACCCAAAGCTGATTCCCAATACATCTGTCCAACCTTTTCTCGACGGAAAACGGAGGATCACGCTTATTGGACCAAGTGTAGTGAGCCCCAGTAGTGGGAAAATGCAGAAGATTATTGTCGTCCATCCAATTACGGAAATCAGTCATTAGTCTCAAAGCAGGGCTGTTTCTGCCCCTATGTTCATGGGCTCCAATGATGGCATTAAAATCTCCAATAAATGCCCAAGGCAAATGGTATTTAGAAAGAAGGTCAGCTAACTCCCTCCAAAGCCCCTTCCTTTTATACAGATTGGTAGACGCATAAACTGCCGCAATGGCCATCAAATGATTATCTACAATAATAGTAAAAGCAACAGATTGTTCAGCTTGAGACACAATGATTGGATTAAGCTCATCCTTACAAAGACACCAAAGAGAGGGCTTTTCTGAACTATTGAAGGAAAACATCTTGAAACCAATTTTATCAAACCAGTTCTTAGGGAAGTTTGCATAGCTAATCTTAGGCTCTGCAATAAAAAGAAAGTCAGGATTGTGCTTCTTCAAAATTCTTTTCAAGGCTAATCTAGTGGAAGCATTAGCCACACCACGAACGTTCCAAAAAATGCACATCATTTGGACTTTTTTTAGGTTCTGCTTGAGACCGAGTGGAAGGTTTCTTCTTGACTTGAGAGGATTTTTTTTGGACAATATTAGCAACAGCACTAGAAAATGCACCATGTTCCAGAGTTTCTTCGAGGGTCGCCCAGGAGTTATGGAGAAAATTCTAATTGTTGTTAACAGCTAACACCATGGTAGTGTCAATGAATGAGGAGCTAGGGGATCCAGAATCAGGGTCCTTTTGACCAACGTCAGGGTCCTCTTGATATTTAAAATCATTTGGACTTATCAAGGCATCCTTAAAAACTCCTTCATCTTCCTTTACATTTACATGTAAGTTATCCGCATCATTACCGGTATTAATCTTTATCACATCAGAATGTTTGACTGCATTTTCCTCCTGGTGTTTTGACAAAGGTTTATAAACTTTCAAAACATGAGTTTTGGGACCATTGTTTTTCATCAATCTGCAATCTTGCACCACATGACCTGTTTTCTTACAGTGACCACAGAAGTCAGGTATGTTTTCATATTCAATATCAGATAAAAATGCGAATCCTTCCCTTTCAACCAACACGTTATGATTCAAAGGTAAGGCCAAATCCATGTCAACAAGCACCCTGACGAATTGACCGAAAGTTCGGTACACTCTATGCTTTGCAGCAGCAGAATCAATACATATGGGCGTACCAACACAACTTGCGATAGTAAACATAATACTGGGTCTCCAATACTCCTGAGCAAGACCATAAAAACGAACCCAAACTTGAGCAGAGGTATTGTTCTGAAGAGCCGGATTAAAATCCTTTGTCCAGGAGAATAGCTTCAATGTTCCTGGGATCAAACTAACCGAACCAGCAGCCCTTACTCGACGCATATCTTCAGTGTTTGAAAACGTAAATTCATAAAAACCCTTTCCTAAGGATTGGACTCCCCAGTGTTTTATCTCAGCCCACACTAGTGTAAGCTTCTGTTTAAGAGCAAATACAGTGAGAGGTGTGGTACCTTTTGGCCATAGCACTCTACCATGAAGGTTGTTTTTGCATTCTTCAAGTCCTGCTTTGTACTCCTCTTTTGGAATAGTGATAGCAGGTATGTCCCCTTTGATGATAGGTTGAGGAAGTTGAGAAGAGGGAATGTCACAAACACCTTGCAGATCTTGGGCAAATGACTTTTTCTGTTGTGGTTTCTGAATCTCTGATGGTGGGGGCGACTTACTTCGTGTGGTTTGGAACAAAGGATGACTTCCGGGAATAGATCCGAGAAATCCATAGATCAAATGGGGGTTAGGGTTCCCACCGAACCCTAGAAATCAATTTGGGATTTTCCGTTCGCCAGAGGAGTTGTTCAATCAATTTGATTCCAATAAACTCCTTTTCTTTTCTTTTTCTTTTTTAATTTATTTCTCAATTTGAATTTTAATCAAAACGTGAATTAATTAACTAATCGAAAAAAAGTGTATTTAAATTAGAATAACATTATATAAGAAACCAAAGTATCATGGCGACAAGACTCAGAAATAATTATAATTAGTGATGAAATTTATAATAAATTAATTTTCTTAAACTCAACAAATAGGTGTAAACCCCACCAGTAAATGAAGATGAAAAAAAACATAACAGTCCAACAGTAGTCATCAGAGCTTCCTACCGGTGGCGGCAAATTCCGATACGGTGGTGGCCGGGGGAAGGTGGTCCAATCATATATTTTATTTGTGAGTTTTGTAGATTTTATCAAGAGGAAGAGATTCATGGGTTTATTCTTGTCTAACGGAGTCCATGGCGGCTGTAAAAGAAGAGAGAAGGTGGTGATGTGAAATTTTGAAATTGTTCCGATCTAAAATTAAATTATACGATAAGAAAGAGAAAAAAGAGAGGATAACAATGGTGGTGGTAGTTTTTCTATTTGACTTTATGGTTGTCGAAAATGAGGCGAGAAAAGGAGGCGGAGGCACTTGGGTTAGGGGAGGAGGAAGAAGTAGCTTTTGTTTTGCACACAGAAAAGAAAGAAGCGTGAAATTGGAAGTAGAGAGAAAACTGAGTTCCTTCTTTTCAATTAGGGATGGCATCGGGGCGGGGCGGGTTTAATTATACCCGCACCCGCACCCGTCTCCATATAACACACCCGCCCCACCCCGCCCTCAAACTTAACCGAAAGTAAAAATTTACAATTTAGATCCGCCCTAGTAGAGAATAAGTGCACCTACACCCGCCCAGCCTCCACCTGCAAAAAATTAATAATTATTTAATTAAAAATTGATAATTAATAAAAATTAATAAATTATAACAAAAATTAATAATTTAATAAAAAAATTAATTATTTTAATAAATTAATTACTCATTTAATTAAAATTTTAATTAATAAATGAATATTAACTTGATTAATTTGATTATTTTAATTGCAATAAGGATATTAATAATTTAATTAAAATATAATTAATAAATAATTATTAAAATAATTAAAATAAGGTAATTAAAGTAAAATAAATTATTCAGGGGCGGGGCGGGTGCGAGCGGGTCTTAGTGTCTTCTCGTTCCCGCACCCGCACTCATAGTTAAGAACCAGGTTTCCCTCGTACTCACTCCCACATCCAATTAAATTGGGTTTCCCCGTTAATTTTGGAGCGGGTCCGGACAGGTGCGTGCGAGTCCGGGTTTGTTTGATCCCTATTTTCAACAAGTCCGCATGTGTATATATAACAATAATTATTATTATTAACATTTAATATTATATGTTAATTCTAATAAAATAATAATATAGTCCAAAAATATCTAGATATTTTTATGATCTCCAACTCGTTAATTCGTTTAGTATCTTCGTTCGCTCTCAAACGAGTAATAATTCGCTCACAAATAACTTTTAGTAAAATTATAAAAATTCTACCTTAATCTTTTAATTAAATCAAAACATAATTTTCGAATAAATTTTTATTCCGAATAAATTTTTGTTCCTTAGCTTATAAATATAAATTGAGATTAAATTCACGTTCTAAACGATATAGAAAACTCCTATTTAAATTTTGACAACAAACGGAGTCCGTGAAAAATTAAACATCGGGTATATTTTTCTCGTTTCTTAAAAATAAGAAGAATTTAATTTTTAATATTTTGACACAATAGAAAAATTTAAAGTTAATATAATTATTGTGCCAATTTTAAAAGTCTGATTCATACGCAACACATTCTCAACAACATTTGCCGAAATAGACAATTAAATAGAAAAACGATAGAAGAAAATAACATAATACTATTTAAAATTCCTGATTTCTAATTCCACTTAATGTACTTTTACGGGTCTTACACACTCCCTCTAGTAGGTCCCCCTGACACCACCTTCACCAACACGATATCTTTACCCCTAAATTGTATTGCTTCTAGATCCTCAATCCATAAGGGTGATGCCTCAACAGTCAAGTTCTCTCTAAGTTGTACATCATCCAATTGGATTACATGAGATGGATCGGGAATGTATTTCCTTAGTTGAGATACATGAAACAATATATGAATATTTGAAATAGATAGTGATAACACAACTCTGTAGGCCACTTCTTTTACTCGCTTCAATATTTGATAAGGACCAATGAAACGCGACATGAGATTTCGAGACCTCAAGGCTCGACCAACCCCAGTCACTAGAGTGACTCTCAAGAACACATGATCTCCCTCTTGGAATTCAAGTGTTTGCTCCTCTTATCGTTATAACTATTCTCTCTACTTTGCGAAGCTTTCATCTTATCCTTAATCATCTTGATCTTCTTAGTCGTCTACTGAACCATTTCTGGTACAAGCATTGCACTAACGCCAAACTCATACCAACACAAAGGTGTCATACACCTCCTACCATATAAAGTCTCAAACGGTGTCATTCCAATACTCGAATGAAAATTATTGTTATAAGTAAACTCAATCAGTGGCAAGTAACTATCCCAATTACCTTCGTGCTCCAACACGCAAGCCCACAACAAATCCTCCAAGGATCGGATAGTCCACTTTGTTTGACTGTTCGTCCGCGGATGATAAGCAGAACTCAACCGCAACTTGTACCACCCCATTTTCAATTATTCATTTTCATCGAATTATTAGTAAATTATGTGTGTTTTTGTGTGCTTTGAATTATTGATGGGTTGGGTCAATTAAAATAATTGGGTGGTGTAGAGATTAATGAAATTATTTAGAGTCCTTTTAGTAATTAAATAATAAGAGTATTTGATCTTACCTGATCAGAAAGAAGCCAGTGGCAAGCAACGTCATGAGATCAGCAACTCCGGTGGTGATGAAACGCCGGGGGGGGGGGGGGGGGAGGTACCTACAAGGTATTACAATGCCAAAGTCAGGAAAAAGGAGTAAGCAAGTACGGAAAAGCAAAGGGTGAGTTCGATAATATTGCATAACCTGACCCTCTCAAGGTAGAGGGTATTTATAGGCTGCCCCCAGCGCGGGGCCAATGGTCACCTGCACTGGGCTGGATTGCAAGGCCCAATACAGGTGACTGCCAGGGCTTACGTGGCGTAAGGAAGACCAGCACGTGGTCTTCGCACTGGGTTAACGGTTCAGAGATCTTCGGAAGGTGGGCAGACCGATCCTTTCGGAGGTGGGAGGTTATAGGATGACGTGTCCTCGCGGGGAGGGATATGTGGAGGTCGAGGAAAGACGTGTTCCCCAAGACTCGAAGCCTCTGCTCGATAATGCCTGTCCAACACGTGCTCGACGAAGTGGAGGTCTTGGCGTGCTCGACACTGGGTAAGTGTGGGCCTTGTTGGGCCACCTCAGATCATTGGGTTGGGCCTGCCCAACTAATGGGTAGGCGTTGGCCCAGTCCAGAATAGTATTTATTTAATTAGGAGAATATATTGGAATATTAAAATAATAAGGAAGATAAGGAGGTGTAAAGGAATTAAGGGTAAGCTGGTAAATTGGTAGGATGAGTTGGGGGCAATAGAGAGAAATCATAATTAGGAGGAATATGGTTATTAGAAATATGAAAGAAATGGAGAAAAAGCCAGTTTGCATCTTACGTCAAAAACTTGGAAGTGAGAAAAGAAGGGCTAGGGCAATAAGAAGGAGAACAAGGGCTTATGAGAAAATGTTCAAGGATTTTCTCATCTTTGCTGGAATAATCAGGTAAGGGGGATATGTGCTTCTCTAATGGGTGTTAAGACATGAGAGGTAAACGCCGGGGGGGGGGGGGGGGGGGGGGGGAGGTACCTACAAGGTATTCCAATGCCAAAGTCAGGAAAAAGGAGTAAGCAAGTACGGAAAAGCAAAGGGTGAGTTCGATAATATTGCATAACCTGACCCTCTCAAGTGAGAGGGTATTTATAGGCTGCCCCCAGCGCGGGGGCCAATGGTCACCTGCACTGGGCTGGATTGCAAGGCCCAATACAGGTGACTTCCAGGGCTTACGTGGCGTAAGGAAGACCAGCACGTGGTCTTCGCACTGGGTTAACGGTCCAGAGATCTTCGGAAGGTGGGCAGACCGATCCTTTCGGAGGTGGGAGGTTATAGGATGACGTGTCCTCGCGGGGAGGGATATGTGGAGGTCGAGGAAAGACGTGTTCCCCAAGACTCGAAGCCTCTGCTCGATAATGCCTGTCCAACACGTGCTCGACGAAGTGGAGGTCTTGGCGTGCTCGACACTAGGTAAGTGTGGGCCTTGTTGGGCCACCTCAGATCATTGGGTTGGGCCTGCCCAACTAATGGGTAGGCGTTGGCCCAGTCCAGAATAGTATTTATTTAATTAGGAGAATATATTGGAATATTAAAATAATAAGGAAGATAAGGAGGTGTAAAGGAATTAAGGGTAAGCTGGTAAATTGGTAGGATGAGTTGGGGGCAATAGAGAGAAATCATAATTAGGAGGAATATGGTTATTAGAAATATGAAAGAAATGGAGAAAAATCCAGTTTGCATCTTACGTCAAAAACTTGGAAGTGAGAAAAGAAGGGCTAGGGCAATAAGAAGGAGAACAAGGGCTTATGAGAAAATGTTCAAGGATTTTCTCATCTTTGCTGGAATAATCAGGTAAGGGGGATATGTGCTTCTCTAATGGGTGTTAAGACATGAGAGGTAAACGCCGGGGGGGGGGGGGGGGGGAGGTACCTACAAGGTATTCCAATGCCAAAGTCAGGAAAAAGGAGTAAGCAAGTACGGAAAAGCAAAGGGTGAGTTCGATAATATTGCATAACCTGACCCTCTCAAGTGAGAGGGTATTTATAGGCTGCCCCCAGCGCGGGGCCAATGGTCACCTGCACTGGGCTGGATTGCAAGGCCCAATACATGTGACTGCCAGGGCTTACGTGGCGTAAGGAAGACCAGCACGTGGTCTTTGCACTGGGTTAACGGTCCAGAGATCTTCGGAAGGTGGGCATACCGATCCTTTCGGAGGTGGGAGGTTATAGGATGACGTGTCCTCGCGGGGAGGGATATGTGGAGGTCGAGGAAAGACGTGTTCCCCAAGACTCGAAGCCTCTGATCGATAATGCCTGTCCAACACGTGCTCGACGAAGTGGAGGTCTTGGCGTGCTCGACACTAGGTAAGTGTGGGCCTTGTTGGGCCACCTCAGATCATTGGGTTGGGCCTGCCCAACTAATGGGTAGGCGTTGGCCCAGTCCAGAATAGTATTTATTTAATTAGGAGAATATATTGGAATATTAAAATAATAAGGAAGATAAGGAGGTGTAAAGGAATTAAGGGTAAGCTGGTAAATTGGTAGGATGAGTTGGGGGCAATAGAGAGAAATCATAATTAGGAGGAATATGGTTATTAGAAATATGAAAGAAATGGAGAAAAAGCCAGTTTGCATCTTACGTCAAAAACTTGGAAGTGAGAAAAGAAGGGCTAGGGCAATAAGAAGGAGAACAAGGGCTTATGAGAAAATGTTCAAGGATTTTCTCATCTTTGCTGGAATAATCAGGTAAGGGGGATATGTGCTTCTCTAATGGGTGTTAAGACATGAGAGGTAAATGGTGGGACCCTTAACCTCCTTAGGGTTGGGTGTTTTGATTCATAATTTTTAATTATGATGCTATGATGGTTGGTATATGATGAATTTCGTGTGCCTTATATGTCTGTATTTTTCTGTTTTGATGATTGAACCTATATCCACCATTGTTGCAATTTTGAAACTTGTGGGCATAATTTTAAAATAATGATTTGATGATTTAATTGTGTTAAAATTTTAAATTAACTTAAGATGATTAGATTATTGCATAGGTTGTAATTTTCTGAGCGTTTGGGTTTTTACGGAATCGAAATCGGAGGTTCGGAAGGTCTCCAACGGTGAAAAATACAGAAAATTTGCATTCTCAAGGTCCATGGCGAGCGCCATGAAGCCATGTCGGAGACCCTGAATTCCTTTGTGGAAAGATTCATGCCGGTGGCGCTTCACCCATCGCGGCTAGGCATATTTGGGTTCAAATTTAATTAGTCATAACTTTTTATCCGTAAGTCCAAATTGAGTGTCGTTTAACGCATTAGAAAGCTAACACAAATTACTATCTAATAAATTTTTTAATGGGCTGAATGTGTTGTGATAATTTAAGTATTTGATTACATGGGTTGTTGTATTATGATGAAATGTTTACATGATGCTATTAAATGATTAATTAAGCATGATTATGGTGGAGGTGGTGTGTGTGAATGGTGTTTCTTGTTTTTATGTATATGCATGTTGTTGGTTATGTAGATTATGTTGCTGGAGGAATACACGGTCATAAAATGGGCCAATGTGTATGTGTTGTTGTTGCATGTTGAGAGTCCATGCATTCATGTTGTCAGAACTTTGGTTCTTTTTGGTGAACCTTGATCCTATGGTGATGGATCGGGTGCGAGTAGCTAATTCCTGTTATGGGGGATTAGTGAAGCATTACTTATGGTGATGGTAGCGATTTAATGTGCTCCGATTCTAAGAGGGAATCTGATCTTATGGTGGGGATCGGGGGAGCGGAATGAACCTAATTGTTCATATTTGGTACCTCATGCATCTCGAGTTGGTGTTGAGTATATTGCATAAGTGTTGAATTTGTATTAATTGTTGTTGATGTATTGTTGGATGAGAATACTTAGTATGTTGGTATTGATTGAGTAATGTATATGTTATTGTTATGTGATAATCTACTCCCGTTTGTTTTCACCGTTAATTATTGAAATGTATTCTCACCCCTTTTGTTTGAATGTTGCCTTTACTTGGACATCATGCAGATACTCAGGAGTAGCATTGACTGAAGTAAGTGGAAGATAGCTCTTGGAGTGACTTCCATTAGTTTGTTGTTTTATTAGTAGGATTTTGCTTTGATCATGTAACATCGGGCCAGAAACGTTTGTTTTCATTTGCTTGGCTTTCTTTTGTTGAACTTTACTAATCATATTTTGTTGAGATCTCAAAGTGTTGAGAGTTTGATAATACAACTCTTTTGCTTATGTTATGAAAGTTGAAGTTTATGAGACTAAATGCTCTGAGTACTATATGATTTTTTATTGCTTTATTTATGATTCCGCTGCGATTATGCCTGATGAGTTGGATGTCGTGTAAACATGCCAAGTACAATCAAATGAATTGATGTTGTGTAAACAACCTAAGTTCAAACATATGCACTAAATTGTCGTGTTATAACTCGTATTACATAGCAGACCATGTTTGAATATGCGTGACACCATGAATGGTTGCATTTTGTTTAATTAAATTCCATATTAAATTGTATATGGGGTTTAGGGTGTTACACAACTTAGTTCCCAAGGCTTCCTAAAAACTCTCCCAGAACCTCGAAGTGAACCTCAGATCTCTATATGAAACAAAACTCGAAGGAATATCATGCAAATTGACAATCCTCTTGATATACACCTTAGCTAAATTCTGCAATAGATAAGTGATCTTTATCGGAATGAAGTGAGCTGATTTAGTCATCCTATCAACCACTACCCAAATCGTATCACTCCATTTAGAAGTCCTCGAAAAACTTGTCACAAAATCCATATAAATGTTATCCCGCTTCCACTCTGAGATACTCAATGGTTGCATAAACCCTTATGGCTTCTGGTGCTCAATCTTTGACTTTTGGAAAGTCAAACAAGAATAAATAAACTCGACAACATCCTTCTTCATACCTGGCCACCAAAACATCTTCTTCATATCTTGGTACATTTTATTAGCACAAGGATGAATACTCGACCCACTCCTATGGCCTTCCTCAAGAATAATTTTTTTAAGCTCTTGCACATTTGGCACACACACTCTATTGCGGAATCTCATAATCCCTTTCTCATTAATTCTGAAATCCACCTATTTACCTTGGTTGATCAACACCAACCAATCAATTAATTCCAAGTCGACTTTCTGACCTTCTCTGATCTCTTCAGGAATACTACTAGTCAGCTTTAGCATACCCAACTTCACACAGTTAGAAGTCATCTCATACACCAAGCTAAGATCTTGAAATTGTTCAATCAAATTCAATTCTTGAACCATCAATGCTGACACATGCAAGGATTTCCTACTCAAAGCATTTGATACGACATTGGCTTTACCAGGATGGCAACTCAAACCAAAATCATAAAAGAGTTTTAGCGAAAACTCATCTCAAGCTCTTAACCATTCAACAATGGTGAAAATGGGAAAACTCCCAAAGGAGGAGGGTAAGGAACCCCCTCTATCCTCTTTGCCTAAACATCCATACATGAACACTTCTCCCATTACCTTTGAATTACAGAACCTGTTAAGTTTTTGGTTATGATGTCTCCTCCTAGTTCTCCCTCTTTCAAACCCTTGCTTGCATCTTCCCTAAAAAATTGCTCTTATTTCACGTACTGTAAAACCTAGCCTCCACCAAACCTCACTATTTAACTTAACCTAATTTTGTACTCTTAATTATTCCACTTTGGCCCCAATCTTCCTTAATTCTCACCACTTTCCCTCATATTCTCAATATTTCTAATTTTCGCCCAAACTTTTGAAATTTCTATTTTCTTTATTATTTAAATTATTTAAAATAACTAAGATTCTAATTAATTCTAGATATTTTTCAAAAATCCACCAAAACCATCTAACACACCAATAATCATTTAAAAGTACTAGTAATTTTAATTCAATTTAAATATAAATATAAAATATCGAGGTGTTATATGTAGCGCGGACAACCATCTGATTGATCTAGAAGGTAGGTAATGCTGTACAAAATATAACTGATTGTTTTAGGCGAGGATATAGAAACATTTGCTCCTCATGTTTGCTTCGTCTATGAGCCTTTCGTCTTGGGCCTTGTGAGCGGCCATCAAAGTCATGATTACTAAAAACAATTTTATAAAATTATCTATAATTTTATTTTTACACATAAAATTAATTAGAGTAATACTAACTTGTGTTTTAAGAACACATGTTAAGAAACCTAAATATGAAAATTTTGTATTGGAAAAAGCAGTGAAAAATAAATTATCAATTTTTAAATAAAATAATGCACAATTAAAAAAAATACATGTAACTCTTAAGTGTCCTGTCACACCTGCAACTGGTCGTTCCAATCCCCATTCTGACCTCATTGCAAAATATTGGCAAATGACACGAATGTCTTATGATCGTATGAAAGAGCTCATGCAGCAAAACACTCCCGCTGCCACTGTGCTTGCTGAGATTGCAACACTCGACTCTACACCTGGGACATCTCTCTTTACTGACTGGGGTGTAGGTCCTGCTGGTGGGGTGGCTGATCCAAAGAATGTTGTCGATAGTGTCTACATATTTGTTAGTGAGAAAGCTAAACTGAACTTTGATGTAGTGATATGGGAATTTTGAATCTAGACAATATGTGATAGGATTAAACTTCCTATCAATATGTCTGTCACTGATGTTGCTTGGAAGAATCTTCATGATGTCAGTAGTGATCGCTTGGGTTTGAAGGTAAATGAATACACTATGCAACAACTCGCTGCATTAAATCTTGTTCCTTGCTCCGGCTCGGTTTTAGTGGCCTGGACTAGAGCTTATAGAGTTGGTTGTGGTATTATGCCATATCCAACCTCAAGAATGGCTATACAGTATAGCTGGACAATTTCTTCTGCAAAGAAAGAGGATGTGGAGGCTGCTATGGCTTGGGAGAAGCGTTCTGGAAAGCCGATTAATGTGATTTGCTTGAATGTTCTTGCGTGGTTTGGACTGTTTCACCTCAATAAGGATCGGACTTTCCGTACTAATGACAATAATATGAACCGTATTTGTACATCTTGGCTTAATACCCTTCGTACTATTACAACAAAGAAAATGCAGAAACAGATTCTTAAGCAGAAAGAGGAGCTTTGTAGGATTGCTCCTCTTCCGTTTGGACTGGCACAGACATATTGGCTTGCACAGGTTCTTGGGAAGAGGACTGATATGATGGCATCACATCTTGCTCTGAGGCTTGACGTGTCGTCTCCGCCGGTGCAGAGGATCATGATTGTTGATTCAAGTCAGAGAGATTGGGGCAAGTTTCCAGCGGGTCAAGAAGTTAATTGTAAATTTCAAAAGCAGATTGAGTTGGTTATGCAGGGTGTTGGATTAGTAAAAGATTGTCCGCCTGCTTATTCTGAATTTTATTATTTCTATGGTTTGGGTCAAAATGTTCTAAACAGGCAAATAACTGAAGCGGTGAGTATACTGATGCCAGCAGTATGCGGTTATGCTAAATCTTGACATGGTGTTAAGGGTACAGCTATGGCTATGGGTATTAAAACTGTTAGCAGGAATAATCGAGCAATCACTGAATTGTGTGTGGGTCAAGAGGTGGAGGCAGGACATTGGTCCAATGAAAAAGAAAGCTAGGAAAGCATGAGCCGCTTGGTTTATTCAAAATATTGCTTTTGAGAAGATTACCTTACAGGCAAAAATTTTATGATAAGTATCTGTCCAAATTTTAAAGTTAATTTTCTACACTCTATTTTATGGAAAACATCCCTTCAGTTTATTATAGAAACTTGGTTGAATGTTATCGATGAACAAAGTTAAGGGCATTTCTGCTATACTTCCTCCTGTCAACTTATGTACGTTGTGTTTTCTTTCACCTAGTTTTTTAGTTGTGCTTTTTGTTACCATTAGTAGTAAATAAGTTCTTGAATGAAGTATAGCACTAAAAAAAGGTACTCCACTTGTGACCATTGTAGTAAATAAGTGCATTTTGTTTAATAACTTTTGTTTAATAATTTGAAACAATGTTACTCCACTTGTGCCATTAGGAAGAATAGCACAAAAAATACGTTAATCTGTAATCAGACAGATAAGATTATTTGCACTTATTTCTCTGTTTGTACTTATGAGTTATTTGAGTACTTTTAGTGCGTGAGACTCTTTCTTGTGAAAAAGCAAAAGAATATATTAATACTAAGGCATAAGATATGCCAATACAATCAGATACAACAAGAACCAAAACTAGTCTCCAAATAGTGCCACCACACCTAAAAAACTACTAAAAAAACTGATACAAAAAACCACCAAAACACACTACACCAAGCTAGCAGAGAAACGACCACTGCATAAACTAGCACCAAACACTGAATTTAAGACACACTGCACCAAGCTATTAAAGAGAACTTCACTGAATTTAAAACAAAAACTCCAGCCGCCACACCTAACACCATGCTACCATAAAAGACACACTACACCTCTAGATCACAAATACCAATCCGGAACCTTGCTTGACGAGATCTCTCGACAAAAGCCATAAACTAACTGATAAAGAGTAATCTTAAAACTCATGGCCAACCAGGGTATTAGAGTATGAGATAAATATAATGTGTAATAGGTCTATTATACTTACTGTACTACCTCTGTGACTAAGTGTGCTGAGTCAGCACAGTTAGGGCTTACTATATAAGCCTATGTCTATATCATTTGTAACCAACTCAGAATTAATAATCACAAACTTTCTCTCTCTCTCTCTTTCTCTCTCTTCTCTAGTTTCTCTATTTCTATTATGGTATCCAGAGCTTAAGAAAGATCCGTGGCCATGGCTTCCGATGAGAACTCGGCGAACACCGCGCGAAACACGGTGCAAGAGACGCAGTCGACGGCGATTCTCAACTCAAAGAACATTTTCAAGACCTTTTCGCAGCAAGTCACCCTTAAGCTGGACGAAAACAACTTCCGATCATGGAAACAACAGATTGAAGGTATTATTCGCACTCACAAGCTTCATCGTCTTCTTGTTAATCCTGAAATTCCACCGCGCTACCTGAGCGATGAAGATAGCACCAACGACACTGAGAATCCGGCGTTCATTGCGTGGGAGCAGCAAGATTCGTTACTGTTCACGTGGCTTCTCACTACACTGTCGGATTTCGTTCTTCCAAGAGTGGTTCGTTGTGTTCAATCTCATCAGATCTGGGATGAGATTCACAAATTCGTGTTCGCACACACAAACGCGAAGTCTCGTCTGCTGCGATTGGAACACAAATCCATTACCAAAGGTGAGAAGTCTATTTCTGAGTATCTAGCTCGTATTCAACGTATTGTTGATATTCTGGAGTCCATAGATGCACCTGTCTCACATAGAGATCAGCTTGAAGCCATTCTTGATGGCTTACCTGAGGAATTTCATGCTTTAGCTTTTATTATCCAGTATCGTGCTACTCTATGTCCTATTATTGAAGTTGAGTCCATGCTTCTTGGCTATGAGGCAAAGTTAGAAAGGTCCAAGAAAAACTCGCTTACTGAACCTATCTCTGTTAATGTTGCACAAACTGATACTACTCCACAAGGTGTGCCTCCAGTTCAAAATAATCCTTCTCAAATGGTTCCAACTAACACTGTGCCTCAATTTTCTGATACTCGTGGGAGCTATCGTGGTGGTAGATCCTCTGGTCGTCATAGAGGTGGTAGGTCAAGTGGCAGGTTCAGAGTGCAGTGTCAGATCTGCTACAAGTCTGGTCATGATGCTAGTATATGCTACCATCGCCACTCTAACTTCATGCCTCCTCAAATGCAATCTCCATGGGGCTATGCGGGTGTTAATTCTAGGCCAGCATGGAATCAGTGGACTAACACCAGCATTCCTCAATCCCCTGCACAACAAAATCAGTGGCTGGTTCCTCAATCTATGGTTGCTCCTCCCTCCAATCACTGGCTCTCACCAGCTCTAAGAGGACCTCCTCCAGGGTTTACTCCTAGACCTTCTTATCAGCCACAAGCACATTTCACAGGAACAGAAGCAACTTCAGTTCCTCTACAACCTCAAGTCTGGTATCCAGACTCAGGTGCCACCCACCATATGACCAACAATGCTGATTTCCTTGCTGAAAGCAGCACTTTATCTGGTACTGATCAGGTTCTACTTGGAAATGGCCAAGGTTTGCCCATTACTTCTATAAGCACTGCTAGGTTTCAGTCACCTCACTTAGCACACACTCAACTTACACTTCAAAATCTTTTACTGGTCCCTGCTATTACTAAAAATCTTATGTCTGTCAGCCAATTTGCCAAGGATAATCAAGTATTCTTTGAGTTCCATGCTGACAGATGCTTTGTGAAAAATCAGGCCAATTCTGAAGTGGTGCTTCAAGGAACTCTGAATAAAGATGGCCTCTACATGATTGATTCTATTCAGCTTAATCCTCTCTCAGCAGCAGTTAATAATACCACTGGAGCTTCTCCACAATTTGATTCAAGAGACTTTGCATCAGCATCAAATTCTGTTTCTCAGTCTATCTCCCCTTATCTTCTGTGGCATAATAGACTGGGTCACCCTACTCATGAAGTTCTAAAGACTACTCTTCAAATGTGCAAAGTGCCTGTTCCTCACAAATCTGTTCTGGATTTTTGTAGTCCCTGCTGTTTGGGCAAAATCCATATATTACCTAGCTCACTTTCACACACTATATACACTAGACCCTTTGATCTGTTGTTTGCTGATGTGTGGGGTCCTGCCCCTGTACTGTCTTCTTATGAATACAAATACTTGCTGACTTGTGTGGATGCTTGTTCTAAATGTACTTAGGTGTTTCCTCTAAAACTTAAATCTGATGTGCTTG
Organism: Lathyrus tuberosus; assembly: GCA_022829125.1. Lineage (NCBI taxonomy): Eukaryota > Viridiplantae > Streptophyta > Magnoliopsida > Fabales > Fabaceae > Lathyrus > Lathyrus tuberosus. The sequence continues at coordinate 4,516,071 of JALAZF010000179.1, forward strand.
TCACTCTCACACACTTTATTACTGCTGTTGAAGTTCAGTTTTCTACTAAGCTAAAAGCTATTCAAACAGATGGGGGAGGAGAGTTTCAAGCTCTTAAGTATCTCTTGCTCACAAAGGGCATTGCCCATAGATTGGCCTGCCCTCACACATCACCATAATGAGACTGTAGAGAGGAAACATAGACATGTGGTGGAGACTGGTTTGACCTTGTTAGCTCAAGCCAATCTTCCTCTGAAATTTTGGGATCATGCCTGCCTTACTGCCTCTTATCTCATAAACAGAATGCCTACTCCTCTATTATCTATGCAATCACCTTACTCCATTTTATATCAGGTTCAGCTTGATTACACTTTTCTTAAGGCTTTTGGGTGTGCATGCTACCCACACCTCAGGCCTTATTCATCTCACAAGTTTAATTTCCATACACAAGAGTGCATTTTCCTGGGCTATTCCTCTAATCACAAAGGGTACAAGTGTCTTGCCCCTAATGGCAGACTTTATATATCCAAGGATGTTGTCTTTAATGAGTACAACTTTCCATATCCTCAATTATTTTCCACCACTAAACCTGTCTCTTCTACTACTGTCCCTCACAATGTTTCTTCTCCTTTTCCCTTTTCACCTAACCTGTCCTCTATCCCTTTATCTCTTCCTTCTACATCCACCTCTTCTCCTTCTGCCCCTTCTTCTGGTGGCAACCCTTCTTCTCCTTCTACCACAAATGATTTATCTCATTCATCATCTTCCTTGCCCCCTCCAAATCCATCTGCTGATTCTCAGTCCCCTATGGTTACTTCTGCCCCTGCACTATCTTCTGACCCTACATCTTCTTCTCATTCTTCTTCTTCAGCATCCTCTCTTGACAGCTCTTCCCCTTCTAATTCAACAGCTCCAAATCTTCCCTTTCTCCACCCCCAAAATACTCATCCTATGATGACTAGAAGGAAGGGTGGCATAGTTTAGCCTAGACTACATCCTACTCTGCTACTTGCTGAAATGGAACCCTCTTCTTACAAAATAGCAATGAAAGATCCTAAATGGCTAGCAGCAATGCATGAAGAGTACTCTGCCCTGCTCAAAAACCAGACCTGGACTCTCACTTCCCTCCCTCCCAACAGGCATGCCATTGGATGCAAATGGGTTTTTAAACTCAAACAAAACCCTGATGGTACCCTGAACAAGTACAAAGCCAGGCTGGTAGCCAAGGGCTTTCATCAACAGCCTGGGTTTGACTTCACAGAGACCTTTTCTCCTGTTGTCAAACCTGTCACTGTTCGCATAATTCTTACCATTGCTATTTCCAAAGGCTGGCAATTGACTCAACTGGATGTGAATAATGCCTTTCTTAATGGCATTCTAGAGGAAGAAGTCTACATGCAACAGCCCCCAAGTCTGGAGAGTTCTGATTCCTCTTTAGTTTGCAAACTTCACAAAGCCCTTTATGGCTTAAAACAGGCTCCTAGGGCCTGGTTTGACAGGCTAACTTTTGTACTAAAAGGATTTGGGTTTGTATCTAGTAAATGTGATCCCTCCCTCTTCACTCTCATCACACCTACATTTACTATCTATATGTTAGTATATGTAGATGACATAATCATCACGGGCAATTCTCCTACTCAAATTCAGTCCTTGGTTACTAAACTCAATTCTCAGTTTGCATTGAAACAACTTGGGAATCTTGAATATTTCCTAGGAATTGAAGTAGCTCATCATAAAAATGGCTCTCTATTTTTGTCTCAAACCAAGTACATTAAGGATTTGCTTTCTAAGGCTAATCTGGCATAAGCAAAAGGGGTTCCTACACCTATGATTTCAAGTCTGAAACTCTCTAAACATGGAAATGACTTGATGTCTGATCCTACCTTCTATAAGTCTATTGTAGGTGCCTTGCAGTATGCTATAATCATAAGGCCAGAAATTAGCTATGCTGTGAACAAAGCTTGTCAATTTCTCTCTCAGCCCCTTGATTCTCATTGGATTGCAGTTAAGCGCATCCTTAGGTATCTTAAAGGGACTCTGCATCATGGCCTGCTTCTTCAGCCTGCTTCCACACATGTTCCCTTGTCCATTAAAGGATTTTCTGATGCTGATTGGGGTTCTGACCCAGATGACAGAAAATCTACCTCAGGATCATGTATTTTCCTTGGCCCTAATCTTGTTTCTTGGTGGTCCAGAAAACAGACACTGGTTGTCAGGTCTAGTACTGAGGCTGAGTATAGAAGCCTTGCTAATTCTGCTTCTGAAGTTCTGTGGATTCAATCCATTTTGACTGAACTGAAGATCCCTTTCACCACCCCTGTGATGTATTGTGACAATCTTAGTACAGTAGCTCTATCTCACAATCCTGTTCTCCATGCCAAGACAAAGCACATGGAGATGGACATATTTTTCTTAAGGGAGAAAGTGCTCAACAAAACTCTGAATGTGCAGCATATTCCTGCCTTTGATCAGTATGCTGATTTGTTAACAAAACCCCTCTCACCTCTCAGGTTTCTTCAGTTGAAGGACAAGCTTCAAGTTCAAGATAGGGCAGCTCTACCTTAGGAGGCCCTCAGTTTGAAGGGAAGCTATTAGAGTATGAGATAAATATAATGTGTAATAGGTCCATTATACTTACTGTACTACCTCTGTGACTAACTGTGCTGAGTCAGCACAGTTAGGGCTTACTATATAAGCCTATGTCTATATCATTTGTAACCAACTCAGAATTAATAATAACAAACTTTCTCTCTCTCTTTCTCTCTCTTCTCTAGTTTCTCTATTTCTATTACAGGGCCCCCTGATGCTGAAAAATGGCAAGGATAGCATAACACTGACCAAGAAAAAATCAGGACTCCATCACATGCCCAAGAAAAAACTGATCTAGGTACTGAAATCCATCACCATGTGCACAGAAAAACACCACCACGAATTCCCAACAGCATCACCAACAACAAACAAACACAATAGGCTGCTAACGCGCTGTAATCGAAAACCTCAGCGCCATGATGGCATTACACGCTACAGACCACTAAGCAAATTCCCACATATCAGAGATATAAAGTAGCATGTAGTTAGGCCAAAAAGGATAATGCACATGCACAAAGAATCTTGCCAAGCACCTACTGCAAGCAAAACAGACCATAGATAACACACAAAGGCCTGATTCAATCCACAACCATAACGAAAATTAGCTCAACTAAGACACTCAGTCAATATTGGAAATCGAAACACCTGCCACACACACCCAAATAAAATTGCTACGCTCTTGATAGAAGGCACCTACAGACTCCCACCAGACCTGAATCAACGACCAACACCACCATTAGGATAAAACTTGAAGGCAGTTCGATCAGCAAAAACGCAAAAACACTGGCGCGATAAACTGTTGCACCTAATTTGCTGAAGAAAAGCATGGAGATCATAGCATTCAGCCTAACCCTTCCAACCCTTGATTAGTCCACACCTTGAAGGCGAGAACCTACCCAAGGATAATCCTCGGATTCGCATACCATTGGATCGAAACTGCAGTTGAGGAATTTGTATTTGCCTCTCAACCAGTTCCAAGACAGTCTTTGGACAGTATCAGATATCCTCTCTAACGATTCAACCTTGTTCTTGAAAATAATATTATTTCTTGCCTTCCAAATGCTCCAGATGCCCGCGATCTAAATCACTCTGACCTTTTTAATGATCTCTCTGCTAAACCCGATGATGGATTCAAACAACTTGAAATGCTCCCAACTGTCTCTAGGAAGAACAGATGATACTCCAAGCCACCTCAAAATCTTTTGCCATATACCTGCAAAATTAGAACACTCAAAGAAAAGGTGGGATGCCGACTCGGCCTCTCCGCACCCGCCAACACAGATTATTGTCTAAACTTAAGATGCCCCTTCTAACTAGGTTATTTTTAGTAGGAAGTCTATTGTGAAATAGTTTCCATATAAGACACGACACCTTCATCAGCACCAGCTTACTCCAAGCCGCAATCCACTCCACATTATCTTCCAATCTACGAACTGTCCTCAAGGCCTTGTACCTTTCTTTGACATAATATTCTCCCAAATTCTCTAATTCACTTATATCTATACTACAAATGTCTTTCCACCATTGTGAACTGTACGCGTCAAAAACTCAATTTATACCTTCACTGTTGCCATACCTATCCCATAAAACCTTAAACCACAACCCACTTCTTTTCGTACAGATTTTCCAAGCCCATTTGCCTATGAGGGATCTGTTGAAGACATTAAGTTTTTTAATCCCAAACCACCTTCTTCTAATGGTGAGCAAATGGAATCCCATTTAATCCAATTGATTTTCCTCCCACTCTTTAAGCCTCCCCAAAATAATGTTTAAAAATAGACTTAATTTTAGAAATAATACCTGTAGGAGCTTTGAAAAAGGAAAAGAAATAGATCGGAATCGCCGACAAGACAGATTTCAAAACAACCACTTTGCCGCCAATTGATAAATTCTTATGCTTCCATTTGGATAGTCTTGCTTTCACCAATTCCAATACCGGAGACCATGTCTTCAATGATCTGGGATTAGCGCCAATCAGGATCCCTAAATGTAAGAACGGAACTGAGCCCACCTTGCACCTTAGGATTCTAGCAGCTTCTCTAAGCAACACTGACAAATGTTAACGCCGATTAGACTGCTCTTCTGATAGTTGACTTTGAGCCCCGAAATTGCTTCGAATAAAGACAGGTTCGCTTTAATACACTTTATATTCCCCCAGCTTTTCTCTCCAAAGATTATAGTATCGTCTGCATACTGCAAGTGCAAATATCTACCTCTACCATTATCGAATTTTAATCCGATGAATCTTCCCAACTCCATTGCTTTGTTCATTATGATATTGAATCCTTCTACCACTAGCAGGAACAAAAGAGTCCTTGCTTCAAGCCTCTGCCAACACTAAACTCTTTTATGGGGCTTCTGTTTACCAACATCGACACCCTTGATGACTTTAAACATTCTAAAATCCACAATCTCCATTTCAAATGAAATCTCATCTTCTCCATCACCAAATCGAGGCAATTCCACTCCACCGAGTCATATGCTCTTTCAAAGTCAGCCTTAAACAAAATAACCTCTTTTTTCTTCCGCTTCGCTTCATCCACCACTTCATTTGCAATCAATATTCCATCCAAAATTTGCCGCCTCTTTATAAATGCTGACTGTATGTCTGAGATAACAGAATTCACCACTTTTCTTAATCTATTTGCTAGAACCTTAGCTATCACCTTGTATATACATCTGACTAGTGATATTGGGCGATAATCTTCCAGTTTCGAAGGATTTTTCTTCTTTAGGATGGGCACTAAGAAAGATGAATTAACCCCTCTAACCATTTTCCCGTGTTCGTGAAACTCGTTCATCATTCTTAGAAAGTCATCTTTAACTTCTACCCAAAATTCTTTGACAAACCCCATGTTCACCTCATCTGGTCCAGGACTTTTAGAACTGTCACAGTCCCATACCGCTCTTTGCACTTTCTCCTCTGAGAATTCTCTTACCATCTCCACCATTTCCTCATCTGAAATTCTTTTGAAGTTTAAGTTTGGCTCTAACTTACACGAGTTTCTTGCCTTAAAAATGATTGGAAGTGGTCATGAATCTCCTTCTTAGTTTCCTCCACTTCAGCCACCCTTCTCCCGTTGACTTCAATGCACAAAATCTCGTTGACTCTCCTCCTCTTATTAATACATCCATGCAAGAATTTAGTGTTTACGTCGCCTTCTTTCAACCATTTTATTCTTGACCATTGCCATTATGTACTACAGTTTAAACTTGACAGTTTAAACAATTCTGCCGCTTTAGCTCTTTTATCATTTATTTCTTCTTAAGATAATCACACGTCTTCTTCTTTACGATCGATCGTGTTTAATTCCTCTTTGATCAACTTGATTTTTTCTTCGAGATTTTGTGAATGATTTTTATGCCATTCTTGAAGCCTAACTTTAATCTGTTTGAACTTTTATTTAAGAGCATACATACCCCATCCTTTTACATGAACATTCCTCCATTGCTCCCTAACGAATGTATGATATCCATTTATTTCCTTCCAACAATTCAGCATCCAAAAAGGTTTCGGAACCCAGTTCAGATCCCAACACCTCAATATTATCGGGCAGTGATCCGACAAGCCTTTGTCAATACACTTTGTTTATGTTCAGGCCATTCTCTAACTCAGGCATCCGACACCAGCATTCTGTCGATTCTGCTCATTGCGGTTCCTCTAGTCCGGGACCAAGTGAATCTTCTACTGACTAAAGGAAGGTCTATCAAATCTGCAGCGGTAATGAAATCATCAAAATCTTTCATCTCTCTCCCTCTAAGCCTCTCACTTCTACCTTTTCTTTTTGATTTGTCCCTGACCGCATTGAATTCGTCGACCACGCACCAGCACTCGTCCTTATTTTCTTGAATCTCTGCTATTAAATCATTCCACAGAGCCTTCTTTGAGTTGGCATTGTAAGGAGCATAAATATTCAATAAATTTACCTTCAATTTCGACTCCCCCCATTCTCCACTCAACCTAATGTAGTGTCTGTTTTCATTTCTCTCTTTTATAATGAAATAATTATTGTCCCAAATTGTAAGAATTTCGTCTGAATTACCTGCTGATGGTGTAAACGCAAAGTCAAACTCAGATGACCCCCAAAGACTTGAACATAAGTTACTATCTATAATTTCCATCTTTGTTTCTTGTAAACACAACACGGTTGGTTTATGTTTAAGAATGATATCCTGGATTTTCATCTTCTTCACGAGACCACCCAACCCCCTAACATTAAAACTTATTAAAATCATTGAACAATTTCTATGGCCTCCCCAACAACACCACGCCCTTACAGATTAGAATTTGCCCCTTTCACTTTTACCTCCATTTCTTGGAGAATTTCTCCCTCCCGACCTTTATGGACAAGTCCATATTCCTTTCCTAGATCCCAAGTATGTTTTGCTATTTCCTTTTCCCCCTATGCAGAAGGACCCAATTCCTCCTCTCATTTTCGTTTTCGACCATAATGAACTCATGTTTAGAACTAACGTTATTGATATGTCGGTATCTTTGATTACAATTGCACTTTAAGTTTGATATCTTCCCTCTTCTCCATGCTCTCTTTTTCTCCTTTAGAATTGAGATCATCCTCCTTCTTTTCTCCTTGTAAATTGAAGCTAAATCATGCTGAAGTTTTTCTTCCAATGGAAACACTTCTTGATTGAATTTTTGTCTGTGGAATTGATTGATGGTCCTCTCCTCTGCTTGAACTTCTTGCCATGTGTTAAACTCTGCGGGTTCTGGCCCTATTTCCATTGATGTTATGTTATGGCCAGATCCAGTAAATTGGTTTTGGGTTGGGCCCATACCACCAGCTAGATCAATTTTTTTACTATCCCTTATTTCTGTATTGTTTCTGCATGGCCCACCTAGGTCTTTATCCCTGATGTCTACATTGTGGACCTCACATTGTTCCACGTAATCTTCCTTAAAATTCGGACTAATTGGACTTCTTCCTCCCGTACTTTTTCTACTTTTAATACTGTTAATACCTACTGCATTAACTCCTTCTATCTCCACATTAATGCCACACGTTTTATTACTTTTTCCATTTAGTCTTGTGACGCCTACTTCCTTAATTTGTGTATCTTGCATGTCCACTGCACCTAAACTATTTTTCCCATCCCCCGATTCATTGGATGCCTCCTTCGAATTTCCAATTTCCTTCTCTCTCTGCATTAACCGCTCATAATTGCTATTGATTCTTTCGAAGTCTCATTCATCTTCCGTCTCAACCGGAGATTCTAAAATGAATTCCTCATCTGAATCTAATGAACTTGCTTCGTCTTCTCCGCTTGAATGACAGAATGATAATCAAAAACTTCCTCTATAACTCTAATTTGATAAGGAACCTTGTTAATCATGATTTTTGACACCCTGTTGATGGTCTCTATTAATGGTGTCTTTATGAACAGTCTACCCATGTCAAGTCTCTCTATCTCGTCAGTTGCTTGATCCATTTTGATCAATCTGCCAAATGAGAACGATAACACCGCTGTTGTACCCCAAATTTTACCCCCCGATATTCTGATCGTTTGCATATCCTTTTCATTGGTCTCTGTTTTCGCATTTTAGTAAACATATCAATAATCATGCATTTTTTGTTAGAATTTAATTTGTTTTATTTCTTTTTTTCACTAACTATTTTCAATTATCTTTTTTATTATTTTTAGTTTTATTATTATTATTTCTTTTTTATTATTATTATTATTATTAATTTTATTATTATTAGTTTTATTATCATTATTAGTTTTATTATTATTAGTTTTATTATTACTAAGCTTTATTATTATTATTATTATTATTACTTTTATTTTGTTTATCTTCATGGTAAGTGGGGACCACTACAATACAAACACTTCATATGGATTACCAACTTGGATTTATCAATGACCAAAAAGCATTCTTACACTTCACTTATCAATGGCCAAGAATCATTCTCATAAAGTCACATGGATTGCCACATTAACACTCCCACTTTATTCACACTATAAACAAGATCTCTCTTTCTCTCATTCGACACCAGATTCACCCCACACAAAGGCTGAATACTCTCTTAATTTTCTCCCTCAATTATTCTTGCAAATTTTCTAGAGAGAAGACTCGTCTTCATTTTTCCATAACCCGTGTCATTGAAGAGGCATTGGACCGTCTCCACTAGGTAACATTCACCTCTTTTATTTCTCCGTTTTCAAAGTACCATGATCATTTATCTATGTTGTTATCAAGTTCATTAGCATGTTAATATTTTTCTGAAAAAAATTTGTAATATCCTATAATTTTTGTTTGGTTTTATTATGAATGATGTTTAAAAGATAAGATAAAAATTCAAAAAAGACAAAAAACATGCTTCATCGCCACCCTTTTATTATTTCATACTATTTTTATTTTATTTTCCATTTATTTCTTAATTTTGTTTCTCTAGTTTTTATTTTAGGAGCACTTTGAATTTTTAGTTTCAATTTATCATGTTATTTCTTGAATTCATAACTTTTTCTTTCGAATTTTGTTTTTATTTTTATTTTTCGCTTACGATCTTTATTTCGATTTTTAGGGCCAATGATATTACAAAATCATGACTTAGTTGATTTATGCAAAATGACTAAAAAGTCTTGATATGTATGAGGCTCATTTCTTTATTTTTGTTGGTCAATGAAAGTCGAATATCAAAAGATTATCGATCCTCCGATTAAATCTTGATCAAGACGAGACTAACTTTATTCTTCATTTCGAGTCCATTTTCTTTACTTTAGGCCGATGACATTACACAAATCTTGACTTTGATTATTTCAAATCAATAAAGTCTTGATAAATATGAGGCCACTTTTTACTTATTTTTTTATTGGTCAATGAAAGTCAAAAATCTAAGATTATCGATTTATCGATTTAAATCTTGATTAAGACGAGACCAACCTTATTTTTTTCATTCCGGTTTCATTATCTTTATTTTGGTCGATGACATAACAAATTTCATGGTTCGGTTCACTTCATTGAATCAACAAAACTTTGACCAATATGAGACCGCTTTCTCTTTATTTCAGTTTCATTCACTTTTTAGTCGATGAAAGTCAAGAATCATTGATTATCGATTCCTCGATTAAATCATGATTAGGACGAGATTAATTCTATTTCGTGTTCTTAGCAAGCAAACATAACATAACACAAACTTAGCAAGAGGTTCCTGTAGAGTACTACAGATACTTAGGGTGCTAATACCTTCCCTTTGTATAACCAACCCCCGAACCTTAGATCTCCCCCCTTTAGGTTTTTTAACGATCTTGAACCTTTCCTTTGGATAAATCAAAGACGGTTGTTATCCAATTTTCACTGCAACAGAAATGGCGACTTCACTGGGGAATCAGTTAGACCTACTTTGGTCCTTTCCTAAGAGGGTTAAGCCAATCTTGTTTTTATGTTATTCAAGTTTGCTTATTTACTTGTATATGCTTATGTATGTCATATTTGCTTATATACATGTATCTTTGTTCTTGCTTTATTATCCTATTTATTTTGGGTTATCATGGTATCTATGAGTGAGATAAGTCCTAACCCGGACTTGAGAGAACACATATGTTTAGGAACCATGGACATGGTCAAGGGAACTTCGAGGGAGAAATCCCAAAGGAGGAAACTTGAAGTCCACACTCAGTTGAGGCCCTCTTGGAGGTGGTAAATGTTGAACGAGCAATCGTGAATGCGTTACTACTTTCAACCTTGGTGCCAGGGATACTGTTGACCATTAGTTACCCTTTACCCCACCTGGCCTATTTAGGATGTAGTGCGATGATTATGAGGGAGTAATCCTAAATGATTGCTACGCGATACTACGCTCAGACGAGACTCTCTTGAGGATTTTATTGATCACCGAGCAATCGGGAAGTTGATAAAATCCGAAAGATGGGTTGTTGACTCTGGGAACTCTTTAGAACCTTGCTCTGCAGATACAAGAACCCTAGTACACACCCTGTGGTTGGTTCTTTACCCAGACTCCATGCTGTGGTCTTGAACCCTTGATCCTGTTGCATGTGTTTTGCATCCTGCTTGCATTGCATTGCATATCATTTGCATCTTTGCATGACTCATTGCATGCGTCTGTTTACCCAGCTACTCATTTCCAGTGGTCTCTATCTTCCAGTGTCACCTGTGAGTCGTCAAGCTGATTCCTCGACACCGATACAGGACTAGAGCTAACATCACATGTAGAATGTCAAGAACAACCCTCTGCCAGGCCAAGTGAAGCTTCAGTCGACTTCAGCTTAGCTACTTCTTAAAGACAGGACAGCTCATCCATGTTGTTGACTAGTCACTATGCCATGTTTCTTATTGTTTGCATTTTCCTTTGTTTTGTACTAGCTGTTTGCTCCAAATTATGTTTGTACTTTCAGGTTAATGAAATAAGCATGTGCAACTTTTTTTATTCAATTCATTTGTGTTTGCTATTTACTTCTTAATGCTTTCTCTTTCAAGAAAAATAAAAAAATTCTCTTGTCCACTTTCTTTTGATTATGCAAAGATTGGAGGGAGGATGATGAAAACGTTATACCCATAATTGTTGTTGGTATGCTTTTAAATCAAAACTTTGCTGACGATGTAAGGCATTGTTTCAATTCCCCAAACATTGGAGAAATAAGGAAGTTAACCCCTCTTTAACCCCTTCGAGCCTAGAAGTAGGAGTTTCTTTCTTTACAAATAAAAACCTGCAATTTTAACCTGGGGTAGGGTAGTTCTCATTTAACTAGGTTGTGCATTCAATTACAAGAGCAGCATTCAAGACGCCTCTCAACAAAGTTCACAAATGTTCCATCGCACACAGCAAGCAAGTGTCGAAGATGTCTTTCAAGTCAAACGCCAATGATGATTCACTGTAATCCTTAAGCCAGGCAGTCACTAAAAAAAAGACAAAAAAAAAAAAAGAAAAGAAGAAAGAACAAGCTTGTATGACAACCAAAAGTTGTAAGGAAGCAGTGATCGCCATCTCAAGTCCATTGAATTTTGAACCATCATCGCTATCATCAGTGCAATTCCTAACTCATGGGAATTTGAGTGCATAGTTTGAGTTAACTGAGCATAGGACTGAAGTTCATCACGTAGATTGGGTGGGTACAAATAAACTTTGAGCCTTTATCCTTTGTTTCTTAAACCGTGAACCAGGCCACGTTATAACCCTCAAAAGACCTAACTGAAGCAAGGTTATTTTGAAAGTATACTACAACAAGGTTGCGTAAACTGACTCTAAAAGATCTTTGCAGGTCACCTATTTTGGGTATTACACCCTTTTCTTAAACGTTTCACTTTAATGTCATGAACCACCGTGTTCTGACCAGTATCCCATATACTTTGCACCTCTTTCAAAATGATTTTGATTTCAAAAGTTGCATGAACTTTGCATTTAACATGTTTGTACAAATACTTTTGTTTGCAAACTAGCTTTCTTCTTAAGGAATTTTCAAACAATTGAGAAACTTGGTCGGTGATCCAATCAGGGGCAAGTTCCTTCCATATCCTGTTAAGAATCAGTTCAAGATTTGAGGTTTAATGGTGACTTCTCAAAATCGGTTTATACATAAGATTTTTCAAGACTCATACTGGGGCAAGCTTTCCCAGTGTACAGTAAAACAATTATTTTCAAGACTCATACTGGGGCAAGCTTTCCCAGTGTACAGTAAAATAATCATTTTCAAGACCCAGACTGCGGCAAGCTTTCCAAGAGCACCATGAAACAGTCATTTCCAGAATCAATAAAGCCGAAGCAATGATCAGTTCATCTACAACAGTCAACTAATCTGGGGCAGTTTACTTGAAGAATCCCCAAGCAGCTCTCCATCCTTCTTTACAAGGATCATCACTAGATACAGTTTATTAGTGTGGCAAAGATGTGTTCAGCAGAAGCATCTCTAGTCCCAAGTAAAATGGCAGTGATCTCCGTGTAGAGGAATCAGTCTTCCAGTCTTGTCTTCCCAAAGAGTCGAGCCATGTCGTCGACATCTGCATTCGCATTTGATCATATATCATCTGCATAATTTATACCATATGCATAACATGAGTGTTTTATCCTCATTTGCATTTCTCCCGAGGTCGTGTCGTTATCCACGTCTTACCAAAACGTTACCTGTCCTTTTCATTCAGTGTCATTCCTGAATGTTGTCATTCTCTTGCGCATCTAATTTTGTTGATATATGTTGGTCTTCTCTCATTCCAATGCTATTCCTGGATCTTTATATTCTCTCACTCCAGTGCCATTCCTGGATGTCTGTCTCTTGTGATCTCCAGTGCCATTCCTAGATATCTTGTTCCCCTTGTTTCTCCCAGTGCTATTCCTGGAAGTTTTTCCTCTCTTTTGTAATCCTCATCAGATTTGCTTGGATATCTTTCAGTGCCATTCCTGAAAGTCTTTTTTGTCCATTCAGTGCCATTCCTGGATGAGTTTTCTCCTTTGCATTCAGTGTCATTCCTGGATGTCTTTCTCACTATCATTCGATACCATTCCTGAATATAGTGATCTACCTTTACTTTCAGTGCCATTCCTGAAAGTTCATAGTCATCCAATGCTTTCTTGGATTTCACCTTTGTTCACATTCATTCAATGCTGTCTTGAATACTGTGGTTCCTTTTGTCCAATGCTTTCTTGGATTTCTATCTTGTTTACTTTTATCTGATGCCTTCTCAGATATTATGAGTTATACCTTTCATCTAAAGCCATTATTGGATGACTGGTGTTTTTTTACATTCAATGTCATTCTTGAATGTAATCTTTGTTCACTCATCTAAAGCCATTATTAGATATTATGAGTTATACCTTTCATTCAAAGCCGTTATTGGATGTCTGGTTTCTTTACCATCCGATGCCTTTCCGGATGTGTCTCTCTTTCTGATGTTTTTTCCAGGTTGAGTCTTTGTTCACTTTATCTAAAGCCGTTATTAGACATTGTGATCTATACCTTTCATTCAAAGCCAGTATTGGATGTCCGGTTTCTCTACCATCTGATGCCTATCCGGATGTGTCTCTCTTTCTGATATTTTTCAGATAGAGTCTTTGTTCACTTTATCTAAAGCTGTTATTAGATATTGTGATTTATACCTTTTGTTCAAAGCCATTATTGGATGACTGGTTTCTTTGCATTCAAAGCCATTCTTGAATGTAGTCTCTATTCACATTCATCTAAAGCCATTATTAGATATTATGATTTGTACCCTTCATTCACAGCCATTATTGGATGACTGGTTTTTTTTGCCATCTGATGTTTGTCCGGATGTGTCTTTCTCCGTCTTTTCTGGTTTTTCTTGAAGATCCCGTTTGAACTCTTCAGTATAAGAAAATCCCAGAAAATCTTTTGTTGGTGTCTATCCTTTTATTCCAAATTGATCCCCAGGGGAGATCATGTCTTCTTTCTGGTTCCATGCCCAGTAAAGAGTGTACTTTCATTTCCCCAGTGTCGTCCGGTCACCTATAAACCTGTCGTCCATCTCCTTGGACTTTTCCCTAGTGGAGAGCCCCTCTCTGGCTCCCATCCCCAGTGAGGGCCTGTAGGATTTCCTCTTTATTTTTCTATCCCTGGTGCATCCTTAGAGTCTCCCCAGTGAGTCTATCGTTGGACAGTTTGTATCCCCAGTGAGTCTTCCTCGTGAATGCTAACCTTATCCTTCCCCAGTAAGCTCACCTGTGGTGGATTACCCTTCATCCTTGGTGTTTTGTTTGTCCGCCCCTTTGCATTTAGCATTCCATCATTTTCATCATATTAGAGTTCATTGCATGTCAGCATTTTTGTCCATAGCATTGCATGTCAGTGCGTCTGAGGGCAAAATTTTCGGTTATCTATATTTAAATACCTTCCACCATGATTTCATGAAGACTATCATCACTCATGTCATCCGGTGAAGATATTTAAATAGGGGCAACTGTTGTACCCCAAATTTTACCCTCCGATATTCTGATCGTTTGCATATCCTTTTCATTGGTCTCTGTTTTCGCATTTTAGTAAACATATCAATAATCATGCATTTTTTGTTAGAATTTAATTTGTTTTATTTCTTTTTTTCACTAACTATTTTCAATTATCTTTTTTATTATTTTTAGTTTTATTATTATTATTTCTTTTTTTATTATTATTATTATTAATTTTATTATTATTAGTTTTATTATCATTATTAGTTTTATTATTATTAGTTTTTATTATTACTAAGCTTTATTATTATTATTATTATTATTATTATTACTTTTATTTTGTTTATCTTCATGGTAAGTGGGGACCACTACAATACAAAAACTTCACATGGATTGTCAACTTGGATTTATCAATGGCCAAAAAGCATTCTTACACTTCACTTATCAATGGCCAAGAATCATTTTCATAAAGTCACATGGATTGGCACATCAACATTCCCACTTTATTCACACTATAAATAAGATCTCTCTTTCTCTCATTTGACACCAGATTCACCCCACACAAAGGCTGAATACTCTCTTAATTTTCTCCCTCAATTATTCTTGCAAATTTTCTGGAGAGAAGGCTCGTCTTCATTTTTCCATAACTCGTGTCATTGAAGAGGCAGTGGACCGTCTCCACTAGGTAACATTCACCTCTTTTATTTCTCCGTTTTCAAAGTACCATGATCATTTATCTATGCTGTTATCAAGTTCATTAGCATGTTAATATTTTTCTGGAAAAAGTATTGTAATATCCTATAATTTTTGTTTGGTTTTATTATGAATGATGTTTAAAAGATAAGATAAAAATTCAAAAAAGACAAAAAACATGCTTCATCGCCACCCTTTTATTATTTCATACTATTTTTATTTTATTTTCCATTTATTCTTAATTTTGTTTCTCTAGTTTTTATTTTAGGAGCACTTTGAATTTATAGTTTCAATTTATCATGTTATTTCTTGAATTCATAACTTTTTCTTTCGAATTTTGTTTTTATTTTTATTTTTCGCTTACGATCTTTATTTCGATTTTTAGGGCCAATGATATTACAAAATCATGACTTAGTTGATTTATGCAAAATGACTAAAAAGTCTTGATATGTATGAGGCTCATTTCTTTATTTTTGTTGGTCAATGAAAGTCGAATATCAAAAGATTATCGATCCTCCGATTAAATCTTGATCAAGACGAGACTAACTTTATTCTTCATTTCGAGTCCATTTTCTTTACTTTAGGCCGATGACATTGCACAAATCTTGACTTTGATTATTTCAAATCAATAAAGTCTTGATAAATATGAGGCCACTTTTTACTTATTTTTTTATTGGTCGATGAAAGTAAAAAATCTAAGATTATCGATTTATCGATTTAAATCTTGATTAAGACGAGATCAACCTTATTTTTTTAATTCCGGTTTCATTATCTTTATTTTGGTCGATGACATAACAAACTTCATGGTTCGGTTGACTTCATTGAATCAACAAAACTTTGACCAATATGAGACCGATTTCTCTTTATTTCAGTTTCATTCACTTTTTAGTCAATGAAAGTCAAGAATCATTGATTATCGATTCCTCGATTAAATCATGATTAGGACGAGATTAATTCTATTTCGTGTTCTTAGCTAGCAAACATAACATAACACAAACTTAGCAAGAGGTTCCTGTAGAGTACTACAAATACTTAGGGTGCTAATACCTTCCCTTTGTATAACCAACCCCCGAACCTTAGATCTCCCCCCTTTAGGTTTTTTAACGATCTTGAACCATTCCTTTGGATAAATCAAAGACGGTTGTAAAAGAAAATGATGCAAGTTAAGTAATAGCTTGTTATCCGATTTTCACCGCAACAACCGCAAATGTCTTTCTTCTCCACGCGTGAACGGGAATACCGTACACCTTAATCCACGCATATCTAGCTCCTCCTACATCTCTTGGCTCCCTTTCTATAACATTGCTAAACTCTCCGAGGAAGAAATGTTTGAAGTTCTTCATTATACTCTTCATATCCTCCTCGTCATCAACCTTTAGAAACACATTTTCGTCGCCTAGTAGAATAACTTTCAGTGAATTGATACCTTCTTCACTCAGCCGCTTCTGTAATGATGATATCTCCTCTACCTTTCTGACGAAATCCGTGAAGCCCGACTTTGCCGAAGCCATCTTCCTTTCGTCTACTGTTAACGAGATTTTAACCTTTTCTTTGTCCTTCGAATCCCTTCCGCTTTCCTTTTGAATCCACTCTAGTTGATGATTTTGGTCTAATTGTTTTAATGCTTCTGCATAACTTTTGCCTTCTATTCTTTTGTCGTCCCGTCGAATAGGGTTTTGTTGCTTCCATGCCCGTTTTGTGATGCATCCTCTGCCATCTCCATTCTTTTCATTGTCTGTTCCTACATTCACCTTCTCTGTTTTTCTTGAATCGAGTGTCATGTTTGGTTTTTTGAATCTGGAAATATTAACCCAGGTTTTATATGAACCGAACCAAATATTACTAAGTTGTTCTTCCAGCCATTTCTCATCTGACACTCTGACATATCCAACAAAATCGAAAATACGACCCCGTTTGTTCCGTTTTCTTGCTATGTAAACATTCATCATTGTGCCCCATCTTTCGAATACTCCCCCTACTTCTCTATCGTTTATGTCGCTTAGTAGATTATTCATGTAGCATGTGGTTATTTTGTCATTCATTGTCTTGTTCTGATTAGATTTGTACCTTTTCCTTCTTCTTGGACTCACTACGGTCCACTTGTTTAACTCTCTATTTTCCTCTCTTATTTCCAGGAACCCTCTTTTATGACAAGTGTGCGTGAGACTCTTTTAGTGAGGAGAAAAATAGAGAGAATATAAAAATAAAAATTGATATTATTGAATGGTTATTGTGTTACAAAACTGAATTACAAAGTACTTATGTATATACTCTTAAGTGACTTGACTATTAAGTAACAAATATAACAAACTAAGTAACAAACTCTAAACTCTAATTAACTTTGGGCTTGGACAACACAACTTGAATTATATTATATCTCAACATACCCCTCTTCATAGACCAAAATCCGTATTTTCACAAATTATCAAACTCACGTCCTTAATCATACTCTTGTTCCAATTTTGGGTTAATTCTAACTTGCCCTTCCATAATTCCTCTGTTGTTCCATACAAAAGACTTTGTCATATCTTACCTTCGGCAGAAATACACCATTCTATACTCTTCTACTGAGTCACAACACAAAACCATAACTGCTTATCTCAAATTATGACAACAACCCTACACACATCTTCGAGACGTAATTAAGTGATTTCTTAACTTCCTGTAATCCCCAACGACTTATCCTTTCATAAATTCTTTAACGTTTAAACCCACTTCATAAAATGTCAAACGACTCCTTTACCAGTTCCATCTGGTCTGATACTAAACATTGCAACCATTATATCCGATAATTCACTTCTTTCGTATCACACCAAAAAGGTAATACACTTAGAACAAGATCTCCTTATTTCCATACTTACAAGCAACAATCACTCTAATCCTTATTAGTCTAACTGAACTCTTTCATTTGTCACCTTCCACTGTGTAACCCAATTTCTAACAGTAGAACATCGCGAATTCTTGAGTATTACCAAGTAGCTAACAGTCCACGGAGAACACACTTATTTACTGGGATCCTTACTAACCAACGGTACAAGAAACTTGTTGACGTCTTATAGTAGAACAATTTCCTCGCCAACACACAATATCTAAACATCTGTCCAACACTCTCCAGACGATAAAGGTACAGGAGTTACACTGCTACAACCGTAACATATACAACTCCAAAAATCATTCTAAACTCGAATCAATACATCTCAAAATAACTTAACAACCTCCGGTTATGGTTACCACATTCCAAATCGATTATTCTTACGGTTTTTCCGACTTACTCAAGGTTCCTTGCTGATTCGAGATCTCAGCCAATAACAACGTAATACCAACATAGGACTTCAATCATATGTGAGTCACCACTTATCAAAACTTAAACCATTCAAAGCGAAATTGTGAGTTTCCATACCACTCACCAATTTACATACAACACTCCTCATATACCCATACTTTTGAAGGCTATGCCACGTTCCTCAATTGAGTCCACTTTTCTCATTCGTTCCGTTTCTTAAACAATTCCAAGTTACATACTTAACTTCAGAACGTCTAATTCTTACTCTTACTTGGTAAGATAACTTTCAAATTCCTACTTCTGATTATTGTACAGAGAAAGGCATTAAATGATTGAAGTTGTAAGACACAAGAAATGGTACAAGCTGCCAAAGAACAGAGGAATGATATCAGTTGGTTCGCTTTGCGAACTCCTAGTGAGTGTTCGCTTTGCGAACAAATCCTTCGCAGTGCAACGAAGACAGTCTGTGGCGGTACAACTGTACACACCTGTTACTACTTTCGCAGAGTCTAAATCCAATATCATGAACTCGCGGAAGATAACAATTACTAACTCGGACCAACCGTTCATACCTTACTAACACCAAAATTTCACACCGAAACATTCTTTACAAGATCAATACTTCATGGGTATTCTTTAACTTCGTCCTCAAGACTCTTTACAGTAATGATAACAATACACTTAAGACTTTTCTACACTCAACCCAGTTCATAAGATTACTTCCTCGAAGTCAAATTCCTTTGTCATCTAAACAGATGATCGACTAAGTAACACCCTTCCACAAGTTCCAATTTCAAAACACAAATTCGTATTTCATTTACTTGCAATTCCGGTTTTCCATTCACACAATACTCTCCAATCGGAGCAACATAAGGTAACAAAATGCAGATGATGGTTCCTAAGGAAATTCACAATTTACACACACGTTAATCGATTACCCATCTGAGCTAATCAGTTAACTTCTCATAATTCAACGTAAAACACCTTCCTTGTATGTGTTAAGTGGTTAACCCCGTTACGTTAATCAGTTAACACTGTTGCAGAAGCTGAAAAACCAATTTCTTATAATTCAAAAGTCATCACAACTCATACTTGATTCGCCCATAAGCAAAATCCAACACACAACTGTTACACGGTACCACAAAATTGATGGACATCTCATATCAAGCATACCACCTTATTCTCTCACTTGAACTCCTTGGTGAGAATTAAAACAACAACGTTCCCAGTCCAACAAAAGGGTAGATTCCTAATATTCCGATTATTCACAAATACAGAAGTTCTCTCTATACTTGAAAATAAATTGGGGTAATGCATCCTCTTGAAGAACATTTTCATCACTTCGCACACTAACCCAGAATTTCTTACCCTTCACTATCCATTACACATCCCACTTACACCAAATTACTTAATGGAAGATTCGCAACCGACAATTCTCATCAACTATTTACCAAACCCTTCCGGTATAAATCGTTCCATGATTTACACTTAGTCCGTAATAAGTCCTGAATTGCTTTTCGTTGTTTACCACAATCTTACTTCTTAGGATACAATACTCACTGCTTCACAAGGTACGTCCCTTCACACTTGTCTCAAGAATAAGAATCCCTCACGTACACTTGTGATCCGGTGCTACTACTACGCTTGTCCTTACCACCAAGGTGTAAATTTCTCATTCCACGTCATACTAACAGAGTCCTCATGGGTGAACCATCCTTGATTACACTTCCTTAACTATAGGTTCATTACCACCTTAAAACCTTATTGCACACTCGTCCAAAATACATTCTGTTGTCATTTCCTCATAATATACTGTCGATACCATTTCTACATCGCGTTTACTTTGTTATCCATGGTAATCCTCTTAGATCCAAATATAAAATCAACATACTAAAATTTCCTTAAATCCAAGATACTTACTCTGCTTCTTAATACAACTTACTCTGGTCCGTATCACTACACTTCCTGTTACTAAATGAAGCTCATTCTTTCTCCAACACGATACCTTATACGGTTCCTTGGGTAATTTAACATTTCCAAATTCCAAATTGGTCTCTTACTGAAAATAGAAAACCTGAAGTATTATCCCGAACTTAATCCCCCTTCATAACTGAAGATACACAATTTATCTCCCACTCTTCGTCCGACACATACTTATTTCACTTGAAGTATGTAAACACATCCTTGTGTTTCCTTCTCACACTTCACTACCACTTTAGGTTCCCATGAAAGCCGAACTTCCCTAATTCTCACTTTTTCCAGTTAGAAAACATTGTTCCGAACACATTCCTTAAGGTACTCTCGTCCATTCAAGATACCATAACGACCCAAAAAAAACTGAAGCACCAATATTTATCTCACTTCCGGACCTTACGTCACACATTACACAAAACAAATTTTCTTTTCCACGGAATAAGATTACTTGAAATTTCTATCCATACTAGTGGTCAATCCAGCTCCACTAGCGATTTTACATATTTCTCAATACCTTAACCAATCGTCCAGTAGAGATCCTTAACTTTCGGACTCCATCCATTCCAAAGGAGTACTCTAACAACACACTACTCTTTCATTCCATGCTACCCCAAATCACAACTTCTACTAAAACCTCAACTGAGCTGACCAAACTCTACACTACTAACTCTTGGCTTGAGCCTTCCCTCACAGCACAAGTTCCGACAACACTTCGAAATCCTCGTGGTCGCTCAACCATGATTCTACCTATCACATACATAATATTAGGTTGATCAGGCCCAACACTACATAGTATGATATTAAGAGTCATGCTAGCAAGACACACTTAAGAGGCAGGAAAAGATTTACTTATGATGTTTCAAGGCTAGGTCGAGGACACGACCTGCTCTGATACCAGCTGTAACGCCCTGTATAATATTTATCTAGAATAATACCATACAAGTGTTTTATTTGGTACTGACACCATCATAAGTGCCTAATGGCATAATTCACATACTTGACCATTCTAAAACATAAATACAAACTATGGTACAAGCTATGGAAATTAGCCAAAAAATATAAAAACTAAGATCAATATACAATATCCTCAATTGTATACAACAAATACACAGCGGAAAATAAGCTCAACTAAGCTTCTCTTGAAACATCCAAGCATAGCTCCACTTGTAAATCGAACCTGCAAATGCTTCCTGAAAATAATCAACAATAGTGGGGTGAGATACATCAAATCTCAGTGAGTTCCCTATCTTATGGATTCTCTCAGCTTAACAAGGTTCTATCAAATCCTAACTCAAGTCAAGGGGAAGGGAAATGACTTTGAGTTCACAAACTCACAATCTTACAATATCACACTATATGGAAACATGCCATGAGTCTGTTAACTCAGAGTTTTATCACTAATCGATAACCGTACCAAGGCATCCCCTTTTCCCGTCCTCTTCTACGTCTAGAAGTCGGCCCGAGTCATGGATCCTTGTAATTTACTTGGCATACAAAATGGATTCGGGAACATCGGCCTGTTAGCCGTGAATCGTCACTTCACATGACATGTTAACCATCACAAGTCTCTACCCTTAGGTTTCATTCGTACTACACACGGGAATCAAACCTGCCAAGTATCATGTCTTGCTTCAGAGGAGCTCGAGACTCATGAAACTGCAACTCAAAGAACTGGTTACGATTACGTGATCACACACACAAACGTGATTGTATTCGACAATCACAAGGCTACATTCGCCTTAAGACCTCTTTTGTCTTTTCACAAAACCACAATGGTTAATACACATGTTCCATACTAGTGTTCACTCTTTTCTATACCATTTCGGAAATGGACACACGCCTCGGCCCCTCACGTACGATCGTTGTCATTTCGGAAATGGATACACGCCTCGGTCCCTCATGCACGAGCGTTGTCAGACACACGTCTCGGCCCCACATGCACGAGCGTTCTCACTAAGTTATCTACTCTACGCCAGAACTCGTCAATGAATGCACGAGCGTCGCCACCCAGAGTTTATCACAATTCTATTACAACCTAGAATTATAACAATCTTAACTATGCCATTTGTTTTGGGGTAAAGTTCTCTCACTCTTCCTAATTCATTTTAACATGCATATTTCTTTCATTCACAATTCATAATTAGATAGACATGGCATAACACAAATATTACAAGTAAACACATATAATCACACATCACATAAAACATCACTTTTCACGTAGTAGTTCACACATATTTCAAGGCATACAAGCCACTACTATCCTCTACCAAGCATCCTTGGTTAAATCATGGTCTCACATACCATTTAATAGCACATTGGATTCTCTTTCCAAGGCTTTAAGTCCCATATCAATCGGCTTCCCGATTCATGAATTTCCGGTGGAAACATAAACCACACTTTGCACACATACATTACTTTTCCATATTTTACTTATCAATCCAAGGCATAAACATATGATTCTATTTCACTATCATAAAAAGCATTGAAATAGCTTTCCAACGCATCCGACCGTGCGTCAATCCGAGTTACGGATCAAAAGTTATGGAGGAAACAAAATGGGAAATCTGTCACGTTCGCTTTCCTATTCGCAATGCGAACCCCCAGCGAACCATGGCAGAAGAAAAAAAACATAAAGTTCGCAATGCGAACTTGTAGGCGAACATTCGCCTTCCCTTCGCCTTGGGTTCGCAATGCGAACCCGCGAAACCAGAAAATCGCAGCAGCGCTGTTATGGGTCATTTTGGGCCAAAATCCATCATTTCTTCCACCCAAACACTTCAAATTCATACCAAATCACCCAAAACATGTTCCAACATAAACAACAAGTATTCTCATGCATTTATATCGAATTTCATCCGTTAGATTTCATTGATTTATCCGTTTAATCATTTTCTCTCAACTCTAACCTAAGTTCTAAATCCTTAATTCTAGAACTTAGAGCGTCTAACTAGAACCCACCTGATAACTGAAGAGGAGTTTGAAGATGATAATCCAATGCTCCAACTTTCTCTTCTTCTTCCTTGAGCTTCTTCTCTTCTTTCTCTCCATTTCCTCTTTCTTCTTACTATCTTTTTCTTTCTCTTTTCTTTCTTATATATATATATATATATATATATATATATATATATATATATATATATATATATATATATATATATATATATATATAACTTATTATATAATATAATTCCAACAGGGTAAAATATCTCCAATTGATATTTTGTCATCTCAGCCCAATTGATCAATTTTTAGAGTTATCTTAAAATACTCTCTCGTACTAATAAATACCAATCTGTCTCTTCAGAGTTCATTAATTGCTCTATTGATCCCAATTGACCATACTTAAATCACTTAGCGGATTCCGTTAATCCAATTTACCAAAGATAGAGCACATAGATGTTCATCTGATCTCATATGATATCCAATTGAGCATTTAAATAATATGGGGTATATATATATATATATATATATATATATATATATATATATATATATATATATATATATATATATATATATATATATATATATATAGGGTAATATGCCAACTTGTACTATAGAGGCACTAGTTAAGAGATAAACAGAGAAATATTATATTAAAATTGTACATTAACATTAATAAAAGTATATCATTAAATTTTTTATTACTTTTTTCAGTAAAAACTTTCCATAAATGATTTTTTAACTTGTGCCCCTGGAACATAAGTTAGTATTATATATATAGGTGAGACTAGTTTCATGGTATGCAGGGCTCCCGGCCAGTGTGGTATCAGAGCCTGCCGAAGAAGAGAGGGTGCATATGGTGTGAACATGAAAATGAGAGTGAGTAAGAGAGAAACCCAGTTTACCATGAGCACAACTGAAACTACCAACACTCAACCCATTGTAACAACTTCATCCCCCTCGCTTCCAAAACTCTATAAAAAGTCCCTTTCTAACAAAATAGAAAACCTAATAGAATATTCCCATGTCCCGGAAGATGCTCCGATTGCTGAGACTATTCCTCCGCTTCTAAATCCGTACAACATATTCAGAAGACATAAAACCATCACTAGATCCATTAGAACCCTCATATCTACAAACAGACCAAATATCAAAGAATACATCCAGTCATCTAGACTGGATCAGTGTAGTCTTAGGGCTACCAACCAAGAGCAATATGTAGATCTGGAGATTCCCCAAGATCTCATCAATGGATGGAAATGTGAAGGTTACGCAGCCCTCCACTTTGGTGTTGTTAGACTTATCCT
Source organism: Lathyrus tuberosus (assembly GCA_022829125.1). NCBI lineage: Eukaryota > Viridiplantae > Streptophyta > Magnoliopsida > Fabales > Fabaceae > Lathyrus > Lathyrus tuberosus. The sequence continues at coordinate 4,540,706 of JALAZF010000179.1, forward strand.
TTCACTGCACGGAAGGAAAAACCAACTGGTTTACTCAAAGATAGCTTTGCTGGATTCTAGCTATCTAAACTATGAAAATGTCGTCATAGGAACTGTCTTAACTACACTTTATGCTGGAAGTGTCGTCCTTACGGTGTATCCCAATTACAACGTTAGCCTCAGTGACAACACTCTATCTACAAGACTAAAAGTCCAGATCCAGATCACTGGATCCGACCAAGTCCCTGAAGCTATGGTGGCTACTATTCACCACCAGATCACCTACCGTCTGCAGAACCATGCTATAGATCTTCCAACTGCAGGTTGCTCTTCTGATTCCTTGCTAGTTATGGCTGGCAGAGAAGAAGAAATACCTTCAATTGTCCAGATCCCTAGGAGAATTACTAGAGAAGAGTTAACTTGTCTTATTCCTCTGGAATGGATGACGAACTACGAAAAGCTCCATGAGGATAGAAGGCCAATCCAATCTCAGGAAGCTTGTTTCCGAAGATTCCCAGACAAGACGGTCAAAACAATATTCAAGAATCCTGATGAAGAACCTAGCTCATCTTCTCAGATCTTCTAAACCATGATGATCAGACCTGTCCTTGAAGAAACCTGGGGCCCTATTCATGTCGTTACATCAGATGTTAAACCCATCTATACAGACAAGATTAAAGGACACTTTATATGGGACGTTGATCCCTCGATGTGCGACCCTGATTGCGACTGCTGGATGCACGACAGTGATATCGACCGAGATATCATTTGCCCTAAACCCAAGAAGAAAGGAGCGTGCAAGCCACAACCTCTGCCTCAAAGAAGATCTGATCCTGAAAATGGCCCATGGGTTGGTATCCATGGAAAAAAAGTCGTTATCGATCTATGAGGAAGGACTAGCAATCCTCAAAAAGGAAGAACTTCTGCCACCTGATGACCCAACTCTCACAACATGGTTCCCAGCAGACCATTGCAGATCAACAGATCCTCTTCAGCAAGTTCAATCAATTCCTTGCTTCATGTACCATGCCACTACACAAGAGTACAGCCAACACTTTCCTCCCCTGGATGGGAAGATCGACCCTATCACCAACAGGACATCAAAGTCTTTCATTAATCCAGCTGAGGTTCAGACGGATGGAATGATGAAACCTTTGACCCAGGCCGAAAAAGTTCTCAACTGGCAATCTGAGAACATGGTGGCACAGAATGAGATGCTCCAGAATCTTGACAGAAAGGTGGACAAGATCGCAGAAAACACAGAAGAGTATCTCAAAGGGCTTTCAACCAAGATGAAAAGATGATATAAAACTCTCAAAGCCCAAGTTGTCTCCTTAGATCACAAACTAAGCCAAATATATGGCATGGAAGTCTTCAGCCATAACTTCAACAAAAAGGAGAGAGAATTCTTGCAACTAAAAGCCCAAGTAGATGAAATAGAAGATTACGCAAGAAGAATCTATAAACCAGAGACTAAGCATATCCAATAATCATTTCATGGCATCCCTGCTCATCCTTCGTACTACTCGGGACCTACCCGGCCCTCAGAGACTGACATATCCAGTTTTGTGACTGCTTCACCAGTCAGGTCCCCAAAACCTGACTATTCTGGATTTGCAACAGCACCACGTTGTAGTTACCAGGCTCCATAACCCAGAAGGCTCGGGCATACCAGACCCTTGGATCCTTCAACATCAAGATATAGGGAAAAGGTTGATCGAATGAGTACCTCATCATCAGACTCCCATGATGTTTCCAAAACACCTCATACAATATTCCCTAGAAATGAAGAAGATCCTAACAAAGCCTTTGAAGCCCTAGATATCACAGCAAAAGACGAATCTTTTCCAGGGTATCAATCCCCTGTTGAATCCTCAACAAACAAAGAAGAAAAAGATCGTTCAGCCTCTGAATCTGAAGAAGACAAGTCCTTTCAGAGCACATGCTCTGAAGAAACTCAACCAACAATGTCTCTAGAGACGGAGTCTGTAGAAACTGAACCAGAACAAGATCTTATCCCTAAGCTCTTTATGACAAACATAAAAAGGGAAGAGACCTTCTATGAAGACTCCTCACAGGATGCTCCGGAAGCCGAAAAGATCAAACCAACTGGTGGACCCTGGTTCACCCTTGATGATATCCCCCCTAGCAAATGGAGAAAAAGGATTATTGATTTCGGTGCTTGGCTTGATGATAAGTGCAAATTGTAGCTATTTTTATTTATAAGTTTTGTTGCACTTATCGATACTTTTTGTTAAATATCATACGAATAAACCCTGCTTTGTTTGTAAATACGTTTACTTTACGTTTTAGTGTATATATTGCGTATCGTGTAAATATCAATGAGTTTAATTGATTTTCTCTCATTTTTGCAAGTATTCAATCAAGTATATCTTGCCATTTTTGTATAGAGCATTGAATAAGCTTTCCAACACTTCGAACCGGACGAAAAACGGAGTTACGGTTCAAAAGTTACGAATAAAACAGTGCAGAATTTGTTTTGCTGTTCTGGTGTGCTGCGCCCCTGCAGCGCCGGGCGGTGCAGGGGCGGTAGAAAAAAGTTGAAATGAGATTTCCAGTAGCGTTCCATGAATTTTGGCTGGCGCCGGGAGCCCAAAACACCGTCGGGCGGTACTGGACAGAAAAAATACCATATAAGGTCCAAAAACTCATTTTTTTAGGTTATGGTTTTGGGGTTTTGTGATCCCAACTCCATCAAACCTCATTCTTTGGTAAATTAGCTTAGAAAACAACATGGAAGCTTACATATGGATGAACCGGGGTGGATTGATCGTCGATCGGTGTAGCGAGCGATTTTGGACGTGGTTCTTAAGCACTGTCGCTCTGGGTTACTGCAGTCGATTCATTTTTTGTCCTATTGAAGCTGATGAAGGAAGGGAAATAGATGTCTCCAACTAACCCTGCTTTGCAAACTGAGGTCAAACTGTCAAAACTGTTGGTTTACAGATGCGATCAATGTGGGGGGGGCCTCTCTTAGGTTATTTTGGTTGAATTTAGTCTTTTGGTAGGGAATACGGACTCAAATATTTTGGTGGATATGTGAGGATTTGTGACCTGCGGTTTTTTGATGTGGTGTGCTCGCTAAGATTTTTCTTTCAATCTTATGCCTACGTATTCCCGTTTACCGAAACAGGGAAATCAGAGCGATCGTAGTTCCTCATATTCTATGGGAGGAAATGGCGTTTTGGTGTCTTGTTTAAAGCCCAAGACGTGAAGCTGAAGGGTCTATTTGTATCGTGTTCGAAGCCCAAGATGTCATGCTAAAAAGGTGTTGTCTTTAGAGAGAATTTGTCATCTCTAAAGGGGGTCTGTGTGTCACAGCTGTTGGGTGATTGATTATAAAGGAGGATTACTTTAATCGGGATATGTGAATCCTAGCAATGCCATAATTTCCTTTATAGGGGGTTTTAACCTGAAGGAGAAGACTTTAACTCAGTGTAGAGCAACGCCATCTTTCCTTAGGAATTTCTCATGCTAAAAGAGGGACATTGGCATGTATGTAAATAATCCAGAGGCTTGCCGCTTACAGCAATTAGATGAAAGGGAAAGGAGTTGTTGATGTTTGTATCCTGTGAACGAGGCACAGTTTTGATGCTAAAAGGTTGATTGACTCGACCGGGGTTTTCTTATACGAAGCCTAAGAGGAGGTTATTTACCCAACAAGAGGGTGTTTTATATGTGTCTCGTACGAAGCCCGAGAGAGAGGCTAAAAGGGTTTGACTCAACAAGAGAGCGCTTTTAGATGTGTCTTGTACAAAGCCCAAGACTGAGGCTAAAGGTTGACTCAACAAGAGAGTGTTTTATACTCAACAAGAGAGTGTTTTTGTATCTCGTACGAAGCCCGAGATGGAGGCTAAAAGGATTATTGACTCAACAAGAGAGTCTTTTTGTATCTCGTACGAAGCCTGAGATAGAGGCTAAAAGGATTGCTGTTTTAGTTAAGTGACAGGTCCAGTAGGTTGGTTAAAAGAAAAAATCAGTTCTTATAAAGAGACTGATTAAAGGTAAGGCTATGCTTTGGGTTGATCAGAGGATCAGGGTTATTTCCTGTTCTTTAAGGAAATGGGAAATCCAGAGGGTATTGGAGACTGTCCGAGTCTACTGGTGTTTTTTCCCTACTTGAGAATGTCTTCGAGACTCAAGGAGATTAGACTGTCCAAGTCTAGATTTTTATCTTTTGTACTATGCTTAAAGAAACAGTAGTAGTACGTTCATGGTAGAAAGATCTAGACTCTTTGAAAGACTGTTCTATGAAGATGACTAATTTCTGTTCCTATACCTCTAGGAGGTCGTCGGGACAATTTGTACGAAGCCCAAGAAGAGGCTGGAAACTTTTAAGAAGCCGAGGGACAATTTGTCCGAAGCCCAAGAGGAGGTTATCTTCCCGGAGGAAGAATCATTATACGAAGCCTAAGAGGAGGCTGTGAAAACTTCTAAGAAGTCGACGGGTCCTTGTACAATGCCCAAGAGGAGGCGGGGATGCTTTTAGGAAGCATGTGGGTCCCCAAACCCCGAGAAATTCAAGACAGGCTATTCACAGAGAATAGATCAAGCCAGGAAAGTCCGAGAATTTGGAAGAAACTCAAAAGATGCCATTCACGGAGAAAAGATCATCTCTGCGGAGTAGAGTCTCTTTGACGATTTCTAAAGGTGACAGTCTGTGAAAGGGTTCACCGAGAATACTGTCTTTCACGTCTCCATATTGTTTAACCCCAAGAGGAGGGAAGATTGTATCTGGTAATCCTATGGGGATCTAGTTTTGTCTATTTTAGAGTGATCAACAAGGCTTAGTGCTAGACGTAGTTGCCGGGAAAACTCTAAATATCTATACTAGTATTATATAGTTGATATGAGTTTATGAAAGAAGACTTACAGTGAAACAGCCCCACAATACAGTTATATGTATATGAAAGCGGATAAAGAAAGCATATAAACACTTACTCGGTTGTAGAGCTTCCATGATGTTTGGTTAGTTGTTCAACAAATAAAGATTGAAAACAACAGTATATTCAAAATTTAAAGGAGAAAGTATTTTGAAAAGATGTTGGGGCTTACAGCTCAAGGAGAGGCCCAATGTTTATCAGTGATTGCACTATTGTTTTTGTACAGAGGGACTTATACAAGTGATTGAGGCCCAAGAAAGTTTTCTGTACAAAGGGATGGGTCTTACACTCTCTCAAGAGGCCCAAAAGATTTATTTTTGTACAAGTGGTGGGGCTTACAGCTCAAGGAGAGGCCCAGGGTCATTTGTTTGAAAATGGCGATCGCGCCGAGATTTTTGAAAACGCGGTGTGTCTTATACATGGCATTGAGGCCCAAAATGGTTTGGTTTTCAAAGGGGGTTGGGTCTTACACTCTAATAGAGGCCCAAAGTATTTTGAATTGGTCTTATAGCTCGAGGAGAGGCCCAAGGTTTGTTTTTCAACGGACGATGATCGCGTCGAACTTTTTGAAATACAACGGGACTTATACAATAAGTGAGGCCCAAAAATAGGTTTGTATTTATAAAGGATTGGGTCTTACACTCTAATAGAGGCCCAAAAGTGTTTTTAAAAGGTTTGATGAGGGTTGAATTAATCAAAACCCTAATTTGTTTCCAAAATGCATTTTAATTGAATAAAAAATTCAATTAAAATGGTCAAAATTGTTTAATATGTGGAAAACAAATTGTGATCTTGGATTAATGTTTCAAAAATCATGTTTTGACCTACAAAATGATTAGAAATCATAAAAATTTGTAAAATCAAGAAGAAAAAAATATTTTAAATGTCAAAAACAATTAAAATATTAATTCTTTGCAAAAATATCAATTATATGAAATAAATAATATTTTTGGGATTTTTTGGTAAAATAAAATATTTTAACATTTTTGTGAATTATTAAAAAAAGAATCAACTCAAAATCATTAAAACTCAAAGAGAAATTAATTTTTGAATCAATTAAATAAAATCACAAAATTCAAATATTTGAATTTTCAAAAAAGGGCGCCAAGAACACCCAAGAACACGCGCGTGTTCTGAGTTTTGCCCAAATTTGCATTTTCTCTCCAATCTCACTGAATATTTGATGGAATCATGCAAACCACACATCAATCTACTCGTTTCAACCTCACGATCATGTCTATGGTCTTTAATTTCATTTATTTTTAACATGGAATAAGAAATCAAGACAAAACCTTAAGAACCTTAAAATTTGCATGAAGGCTGAGAATTTTGATACACGGTTCAAACAAAGCAATTAATTGAGGGGAAACATTCTATGCATGATTATGAACATTTGGCAAAAGTATTGTGCGAGGAAATATGCATAGATTAAGAGATGACCAAGCTTAGGCTTACTTGAAGGTCGTGACAGCAAGAGCTATGTGATTTTTGAGTTGGAGGTGTTACAGATGAGTTGTTATCATTTGAACAGCTTCCCTACACCCTATGGAGTGTGTTTGAATGCTTGGACTTGATTGGAAATGGCTGGATCACTTCATGGCATCTCAGCTGCAACTTGGTTAAAACCTTGAGCAACTGGCTGGTGATTCTGAGAAATCAGTGTTCCAGATGTTGTTTAAGTGTTTGGATCACTTCTATATGATGTTTATGAGGTGTGTGTGTGTGATTGGTTTGATTGGAAGTACTCTCAAACTCAAAACCCGATAGTGACTTGCTTTGGAAGGTAATTTTGGAGTGAAGAAAGAGATTTTGAGGAAAGCATCTGTTTGATGGCTTTGGTGTACTCAAATTGATCACAAATGAGCTCTATTTATAGTAGAGCAAGTTTGTTTTGCAAGCAATAGTGAATGGCAACTGCAGCAGAGGTTTGGCCAATGGTTGCACTTTGGAATCCAAGTCTCCTCTAGCCATTGACTAGAGGTTAGGGCACAGGGTTGTGGTTCCCTTGGTCTTGGATAAGTCTTGACTGAATTCAGTTGCAAATGGCTCAGTCCATGCCACCTTGGTGTATACATTGAATGCTCCAATCCAAAATTGGAGTCTTGTCCCTCTTTTAGGCAATTCTAGGTTTGGCATGCTACTTCTTGTTCCAAGGACTTTGGAGGCTTGGCTCAGTGTTTGTTCCCTTTAGATTTGATCCTCAGATGTGTCCAAGATGATGACAAGGCTTGGAATTATCTGATTTTGCCAAATCGAGCAAAAATGCAAAATTCTGCCTAGCCTTGGCAGTTTTCAGCAAGACATATTGCCCTTGTCATATCTCATGGCTCAAGTGGAATTTGTGATGTTCTTGGCCATTTTGGAAAGCCCCCATATGATACAACATCTGTTTGATCATATTTGGTTTTGATACCTTTTGGATCCAAGTGAAAAATCCCCCTACATTTGGAAAAAAATGAAGGTGGATTCTGACTTAGTGAAAATTTCACTAAGTGTTGGAAAAAAGTGACATTTTCACTTTTTGTGATTTTGATCATTCCATAACTCAAAATCCATGAGGAATTTGGAGGGAGGTCAGTTTTAAGCTTTTGTAGAGGGTAATGAGATCTACAAATCTAGCTTTGGATGGGGAAAAATGGCTTTGTGGTTTAGGAGTTATGATCCTCCAAAGTTGGTACCCTTGCCACTTTGTTCATAACTTAGAAAATTTTCTAAGTTTTTATGGTTACCCCTTTTACAAGTTATCCCACTTTTCTTGATTTTTCTTGATGAATGATGATTCAAATCATACATTAACATCATTTTAGGGTTAAAAAAACCATTTTTGTGAAAAATCTCAAAAAGTCAAAGTTGACTTTTGTGCACAGTCAAACTGTGTGATCCTCTATGAAATCAAGTCCTTGACCTAAATCAAACTTGATGGATTGATTTCATATGTGTTATAGGGTGTATTGAATCATGTCCTAGGGTTTAGGAGCATGTCCTGGTCAAAAGTCAAAGCTACAGTTGACTTTTCTCGCGAAACCCTAACTGTGGTACTGATGAAATTGAGACTTACTGCTCAAGCTTCCTGGATCAATCCATTGTTACAAATGGATCACTGTGGTATGTTGGAGACCCTCAAATCATGTCTTGAGGTCTTGGCTCCTGATTTGTCCCAAAAGTCAACTTAGGGGTGAATTAGGTCAAGAAACCCTAATTCCTGATTTTTGGTGAATGCATCCCCTGAGGCTAAATTGACTTGATGATGGGGTTCATGATGTTCCTTGGAGCATCTTAAGTTATGCTTTGAAGCATTGGCTCATTCCCAGTGGAAAATTTCCATCTGAAGGCCCTAGTCGACCAAACCCTAATTTAGTGACACTGGTGATTTTAAGGCTTGATCCACCTAGAAGGGAGCAGCTTTGTGCTTAATACTTAAAGTGGGAGTCCCCTTGATCCTTTGTGGATATTTGAGAGGCTAGACAAGTTGAATATCATGTCATTTCTTGATTAATCCTTTGTCTAAGAACTCTGAGAGGGCTGGAAACCCTAATTTTGATTGTAGTGGATGCTCACCCATCTTTGGGGAGACTACTGAGGTATGATGGTTCCTCCATATTGTGATGATGATTTTCACAATGATGGGAAATCTTAGTGGTCAAAATTTGGGGTATGACAATCGGCTCTGACAAACCGTGATATGTTTGGTTCATTTCTCTCTGTCTTTGTGTTTTTCTTCTATGTTGGGTTGTGTATATGTATTTATTCTGAACTCATGTATATTTGTCGCTCATGGCGTTATATGATATCTGCTTTACAAATCTCTATTGGTGATTGTCTCTGATTTTTGCTTTATGCATGGGGTTTGGGCCGTGTTAGAGATAAACTTCACAAACTTCGATTAGGGATGATTATCTGTTAGTTTCTGGATGCTAGAGATAGATTTAGGGCTAATAATCCGTATGGGTGTCGAAACTTAATGCCTCCGTGTCTTGAGTCGGGTGCGAGAGTGCCGATGAGGGTAACATGGTTGAGTGTGCCAGAGATGGACATGTGCTGTGAACGATACCGGATGATCTTGAGGAGTATTGTAGGTTGAGTATAACTAGTCGGTAAGTTTAAGTTTGTGAGGAGTCGATTATGTGCATTGCCAGACAAGTTTCTCTCTCTGGGGAATGAGTTCTTTTTGTTTTAATATTTACTTTTCTGTTTTCTTGTTTTAAACCATTTTAATCCAAACTCATTAATGCGAGAGATTGTCGAACGACATTCTTTCCCTCGAACCGATCTCTGTGGACACGACATAAATCCCGGAGGGAATTCTTTCCGAAAATAAATATTTTTGCTTGTCGCTTTATCGCATTCAACAAAATGGCTCCGTTGTCGGGGATCAATTTTGATATTGAATCGTATTGCGATAGTTTCTTTGTTTTTGAGTTTTGTAGACATCGTATATATTGTATATTTTCACTTGTTATACTGATACTTGTAGATTAACGTTTGTTTAAGTGGTTGGTTAGGACACTTGCTTTTGGTTTGCGCGGTGAGGCATCACCATGGCATAAAGGGAGGAAGTTACTAGCTAAGCACAGTAAAAGCGTCGAGCTTACGACGTAAAACAAGCATGTTTTCTTTTTGTTTTTTGTTTGTTTCGTTATTACTTTTTCATTTTAGCTTAGGTAGTGTGGTGAACATTCATTAAACAAGTTATACTCGGATTTTTCGTAAATTCTCAAATCTTCACTTTACAACTTGTTTAATGAATTTTCTGCCGGTTTTTCAGTTTGTTTATATTAATAGTTTTCGTGTTTGTCAATGAACTTGATTTGAATAGCTTGAGGAAATAAGGTGTTTGTTCCAAGTTTGATCGTTTCAACTTGCGGATGTATGGTAATGATATTTTTAAGTTTTGTACACGTCCAAGGTATGTGTTTATCGCTTTCTATACTTTAGCATATTCATGTTACTTAGGAATTTTACAAACTTCCATGCCATTCATTCTTTTGTATACTTGTTCTTGTTGTGAATCACTTTAGTTCCCACCCTTTTTGTGAGGAAGTCTTCTATTGTTCATATATGCACGGAGTACCGACTTTCTTGTTCTAACTGGATTTTATTATGTTTAATCTTTTGTTTGTGTTGATTATATGAATGCATGAAAAGGATCAAGGCATTTTGTTTCATTTTGAGCACAACTACCTAGCCAAATAGTCAATTCACCTTGTGAGCGTGTGATCATTCGTAACCCCTTTGAGCTTTTTGATCCATGTTTTATTTGAACTTAATGTTTGTCTATGAGTATTTAGTTCACTTATTTTTTAATGGATTTTATTTTTTCTTGGACCCTCAACTTTGTGTTGTTGTATGAATTTTTACCTTGCCTTAGAAAGTATGGAATATTCACATGATGATGTGGTTGAATTCAAGTTGGGGAGATAATGATTGTTTACTCATTGGTTGGTTTCTATGAGGTTGAAAAAGAAAAGAAAAAAAAGAGAAAAATATGAAAAAGAAATGAAAAAGAAAAGAAAAGAAAAAAAAAGAAACATAAAATCCTTGAAAAAGGAAACAAAAAGAGTTCAAATAATTGTGCTAAATAAGTATTGTGTTTTGTGTAACACTTGGGATGAAAGAAGAAGTTTGATTGAAATTTTGTGTTTGAACTTTTGTGAGTTGATCACTCCCTTAGCTTTAGGCAAGTTTTTGTTTCGATTAGCTTTAGGAATTGCCCCTTGTTTGTTTGCTCGACCACATTACAACCTTGAAAAGCCCTTGTGATTCTTGTCTTTGTATGTTCAATGTGAATTTTTGGATGGTTGCATAATTTAGTCTATTGTTTGCATGATTGTTGTGTGAGTGATAAGTACCCCCATTTTGTGTTTTTCATCTACGGATGATTGTTTTTGCTAGGTGTGATTCACATTGGAACTTGTGTTGTTTTAGGATGTTTGGCATGATTTTTGTATTTTGCATTTGTTTCGTGACTACGTTGTCGTCATAGTTTAGTGGTGAGTATTTACTTTGTGTGTACCATTTTCATTTGAATCATTCATTTGTCCGATTTTCAAAACCTGTTGATTCGTGATTCTTTGGTTTTCACTCTGTTTCTTTGAGTTGTTTGATTTTTGTTTGAGGACAAACAATTATGTAAGTTGGGGAGAGTATGATAAGTTCAAATTGTAGCTATTTTTGTATATAAGTTTTGTTGCACTTATCGATACTTTTTGTTAAATATCATACGAATAAACCCCGATTTGTTTGTAAAAACGTTTACTTTACGTTTTAGTGTATATATTGCGTATCGTGTAAATATCAATGAGTTTAATTGATTTTCTCTCATTTTTGCAGGTATTCAATCAAGAATATCTTGCCATTGTTGTATAGAGCATTGAATAAGTTTTCCAACGCTTTGAACCGGGCAAAAAACGGAGTTACGGTTCAAAAGTTACGAATAAAACAGTGCAGAATTTGTTTTGCTGTTCTGGTGTGCTGCGCCCCTGTAGCGCCGGGTGGTGCAGAGGCGGTAGAAAAAAGTTGAAATGAGATTTCCAGTAGCGTTCCATGAATTTTGGCTGGCGCCGGGCGCCCAAAACACCGCTGGGCGGTACTGGACGGAAAAAAACACCATATAAGGTCCAAAAACTCATTTTTTAGGTTATGGTTTTGGGGTTTTGTGATCCCAACTCCATCAAACCTCATTCTTTGGTAGATTAGCTTAGAAAACAACATGGAAGCTTGCATACAGATGAACCGGGATGGATTGATTGTCGATCGGCTCTGACAAACTGCGAGATGTTTGGTTCATTTCTATCTGTCTTTGTGTTTTTCTTCTATGTTGGGTTGTGTATATGTATTTATTCTGAAATCATGTATATTTGTCGCCCATGGCGTTATATGATATCTGCTTTACAAATCTCTATTGGTGATTGTCTCTGATTTTTGCTTTATGCACGGGGTTTGGGTCGTGTTAGAGATAAACTTCACAAACTTTGATTAGGGATGATTATCTATTAGTTTTTGGATGCTAGAGATAGATTTAGGGCTAACAATCCGTATGGGTGTCGAAACTTAATGCCTCTGTGTCTTGAGTCGGGTGCAAGAGTGCCGATGAGGGTAGCATGGTATAGTGTGCCAGAGATGGACATGTGCTGTGAACGATACTGGATGATCTTGAGGAGTATTGTAGGTTGAGTATAACTGGTCGGTAAGTTTAAGTTTGTGAGGAGTCGATTATGTGCATTGTTGGACAAGTTTCTCTCTCTGAGGAATGAGTTCTTTTTGTTTTAATATTTACTTTTCTGTTTTCTTATTTTAAACCATTTTAATCCAAACTCATTAACGCGAGAGATTATCGAACGACATTCTTTCCCTCGAACCGATCTCTGTGGACACGACATAAATCCCGGAGGGAATTCTTTCCGAAAATAAATAATTTTGCTTACCGCTTTACAGCATTCAACACTTGACACTCAGTTGATGAAGACCACTGTTGATCCTTATAAAGTTATCGAAGAATTTTGTTGCCGTATGACGGGAACAATGAAGGAGTGGTATATCAACCTTGGAACTGTTAAGCAAGATGAGCTACATAGCCTTCGAACTTCAGCCAACGTTCTTGGTATTCTTCACCATGTTTTCATTGGTGACATGGACATTTACAACCGGAAATACAAATAGGAGTTTTTTGAGATGAAATGTTGTTTTCTCAAAATCAAAGACATAGAAAAGCATTACCAGCGAATGCTCCAAAGGTTCTATGTTCTAAATGGTTATAATGATCTAAACTTCAAGAACACATATATAGCATCTTTGCCTCAGGAGATTCAACCTGTTCTCCACAAGATGATTGCTGCAGCAGATAAGGATATCCCTTCTATGAGTATGGGACAAGTTCATCAAATGACTTTAGAAGCCCTCGACAAGATATGTAATCTTCACAAATAATTCTCTGAGGTCTTAAGTCAAAAGTACAAATACAAGAAAGCTTGCAAAAAAAATCCTATCTGGAGATCAAATGCAAAGACAAGAAGTGTAGTTATCCCAACAAGAAGAAACATCATCAACAGAAACTTAAACCCTATAAAGAATATAAAGGAAAAAAGAAAAAGGGTGTGAAGTTTTTCAAGAAGAAACCCTTTCGTGGAAAGGGAAAGCAACAAAGGTGTTTTATTTGTGGACAGAAAGGACATTATTCCAAAGAGTGTCCTAACAACAGACACAAGGTTGCAAAACTGATCAACTCCCTCCATCGTGTTGAAGGATATCTTGAATCAGTTTATTCTGAACAAAGCTCAGCTGGCGAAGAAATGGTCTTCGCCCTCCAAGATTATTCATCTGGAGAAACCTTCCTCTCGGATTCTGAAGGAGAAGATTATGTCCCTATATTCTCCTACAAAGAAATAGGAAGTTCTCTTCCTACTCCTCCTCTACCTTGTGTAGAAATCCATATCCTGGCGGAAAAGTTCTCTCGACCCAAGAGGATTATGGCATACATGGATACAGGGGCCCAGATTACCATGATAAATCCAGACATCCTGCCAACTGAGCTCTGGAAATCCCATACTGCGTACTTTATGGCAACAGATGGAGAGACCTTTACAACAAACTTGATAACAAGAGATAAAATAGGAATCAAGTTCTTTCCAGATTGTATTATTTGGATAAAGGTTATAGGAACAAAACTTCCAGCCAAAGACATTGTGATTGGCATGGACGTTTATGTGGCAGCCAAAAGACTTCAAATTCTCTCCACATGAATCAAGTATAAAAGGGAGTTCAGACCCTTCTCAAAGATTATGAAATTGTACTCCTTATCCAATGTTCCTACGGGATATGAAGAAGTCAAGATAAAGCTCCTCAAGCTTTGTGCTGGTAGTCATGAAAGGTTCCGCCACCCGAAACCATTATGGAAGGATGAGAAGTTCTTTGTCCAACTTCCATTCAAGCTCAATGAAGATGTTAATCCTACAAAGGCCACTCATCCTGGAATGAGTCCTTCTGATTATGCCTTGGCAAGAGAAGAATGCAACCAGCTGCTCAAGCAAGGTCTCATAGAACCCACGAAATCTGAGTGGGCCTGCCAAGCATTCTATGTAGAGAAAAGGTCAGAAAAAGTCAGGGGAAAGAAAAGACTTGTAATTGATTACAAACCCCTGAACCATTTTCTACAAGATGATAAGTTTCCTATTCCAAAGGCCTCATCTCTGAATGTGTTCATCAAAGACGCTCAAATCTATTCCAAGTTTGACTTGAAGTCAGGTTTTTGGCAATTGGGTATTGACCCAAAGGATCGTCCAAAAACTGCCTTTTGTATTCCTAATGCCCAGTACCAATGGACTGTTTTACCTTTTGGGCTTAAGGTTGCTCCATCACTATTCCAGAAGGCCATGAAAAAAATATTTGAGCCTATCCTCCACAGTGCTCTCATCTACATTGATGACGTGCTACTATTCTCCAAAGACGAGAAAACTCACAAACAGTTATTGGGCCAGTTCCTAAAGATAGCCCAACAACATGGAATAATTCTTTCTGAGATAAAGAGCCAATTGGACCAAACTGAAATTGATTTCTTAGGAATGCATTTCTCTCAAGGGAAATATCAACCCCAAACTCACATTGCTCAAGAGCTGTTGAATTTTCCCAATGACAATCTTACTATCAAGCAGATTCAGCAATTTCTCGGTATAATTAATTATATCAAATACTTCATTCCCAGATTAGCCAAGTACACCAGTACTCTGTCAAAATTGCTGAAGAAGAATCCACCACCATGGGGAGAAGAACAAACCAAAGCTGTAAAATCTTTGAAAGAAATAGCTCAATCTCCTTCTGCTCTCAAAATCCCTGGAGAAGGAAAAAGAATCCTCCAGACTGATGCCAGTGGTCACTATTGGGGAGCAGTCCTTATTGAAGAAACAGGTGGTAAGAAACATTACTGCGGCCACGCCAGTGGTCAATTTAAAGAAGCAGAAAAGCATTACCACACCACCTATAAGGAAGCACTTGCAGTCAAGATGGGAATCCAGAAGTTTGATTTCCACCTCAGAGGTAACCGTTTTGAAGTCCAGATGGATAATTTAGCTTTTCCAAAGATCCTGGAATTCAAGAACAAGATGCCACCGGATCCTCAAACTCTAAGACTCAAAGACTGGTTTTCCAGATATGATTTCACAGTGAAACACATTAAAGGAACCCAGAACGTGATCCCTGATCTATTATCCAGACCCATGAAACCCATCCAGATCATCACCACCAGGCATAACTTCCCATTAATCTTAATGGTCCGTCCTATTCCAGCCAATGCCTCGGTCACCAAGAATCTTCCTCCAGGAGTTAATTACTCTTTCTCTGTATCTCAGCTCAAGGAATATGCCAGGAACAATCTCTTTTACTTTCTGTTCATGATCATAAGAAAGAAAGCTCTTCCTGACCATAGCCCTTTCCTCCCGGATACTCCTTTCCACCTACCATTTTTGATAAATCCTGCATTCAGATTTACTAAGAATCAACTATAATATCTTTGGTGTGCTACTAGCTTATACGCTATGCTGGTCCTTATCCCTACTGTTGCAATGTATGAACATCTGATGAACCCTAGAAAACACAGATCCATAATCTGGATTGCTCTATAATGGTTTTCTCCATTGAACTGGTGGAGAGAAAGTCTTAGCCTAGCCGTCAAAGATCTAAAGGATAGGAACCTAACTGCTGAAGCTCTTAGTAACTTCAAGACAGTTTATATCCTCCATCGTCCTTATCAGACAGATCCCATAACCCAACTCCTAGTTTGCATAAGTTACATCAACACTTGGGAAACCATTAATGATTATCCCACAAGCTTGGAAGGATTAAAAGCCTTAATGTATTATGTTAATTTAATTAATTTTTATAATCCTGTTAAGAGTCAGATTAATATAACTTGTATTAGTCATGAAAACCTTCCTTCTCAATGACAATCTGTAGATCCATCAGAAGTCCTTGATTCTCAATGCTGGAAACCTCCGTGGACAACATGGTCAACATATGAAGTCGGTGAAAGCTCAGGATCAATCAATGACGAATCTCAGATGATCATGGAAGAACAATTTGCTAATATGAACTTCCTCCGAGGAACTGATCTCCCAGAAGAAAATGTTAAAGACATGATTGCAGACATCCACCAGTATGAGTCACGCTACCCTCCAAACTGCTTTGAGCAGAATCTTTATGAAGATATGGTAAAAGATAGCAGACTATGTGAGTCATACTACAAGACAAGCAACTTTTCAGAAGAATCCTTATCTGACCCCAATATGTCACCATCACATGAGCCCATTATCAAAGACTGATGTGACATTTACCTAATAGGGGCCACAGGCGTGTATTTAAATAGTTGTGTTTTATCAGTTTGCAATAAGTGTGTCTACCATTATTGCTTAGTGGTAGGGTCCCTGAGTTCTTAAAGTCAAAAGGTGGCATGTGCTTACTTTTGACATGTCTGTTTTTAGTGCTTGCTTGCTTTGTTTTCCTTCATCCTCCTCACCTATATAAGGAGGGCTCTTGTATCATATTTCTCAAGTTGAAGTTGAATGAAATACAATATGTGTACTTTCAGTCTAAACATGTTCTAAACATTTCTCTTCTCTATGAAAACTTAAGTTCTTATGTTTTATCCATAGTCACCCCATGGAGACGTTAGTATGCTCTACACTTGCCTCTCTGAGGATCTGGTGTATCAGAAAGCCTCTGACCTTTGATCCTTCCTACGGTCCTTGCTATTATGAAATGGTAGTAGAACTGAGTATGGGGAAACACCTTGTAAGTCCAAAAGGGTTGGCAGTTATGGTGGAGTACGATACAGGTGAGACTAGTTTCATGGTATGCAGGGCTCCCGGCTATATATATATATATATATATATATATATATATATATATATATATATATATATATATATAAAATAAAAAGCTAGAAGCTTAAAAGCTACTTCAAATAACTTTTGAGAAAAGATCAAAAGCTAATAGAAAAACAACATACTAAAAGCTAAATGACGGTTATCAAACAATTTTTTTTTTTGTTAATATGAGCTAAAAAAGATAAAAAGTAAAAGATAAAAAGCTCTTTTTTATGTTATCAAATAGACTCTGTTTCAAAAAAACTCCTCTAGTGTGAAGTAAGAAATTCCTTAATGTTTAAGATAGAGAAATCTATGGACAAGAAAGTCTTAGTGGTTGTTGTGATCATAATTGCTTATAGTGAAAAAAATTTAAGTGTGAAGAGACTAAAGTAACTTCAAGTTTTAAACTTAACCATGATAAATTTATTGTGTGATTCTACTTCCTTATTCTTTTTATTTTCAGCAGTTATATTCCTTATCAATTTATGATCAAGATTGATTTCTATTAAATATTGTATGTAACTTAACTTCCTTTACTTGTATTTTTCTCACCCAATATGAATTTTCCATACCTAATAGCTTTTCTCGATTTACCTCATTCATTAAGAGAATAAAGCATCAATCTCATACTAGTGTGATCTAATTAGCATAGATCCATTTCATTTCTATTAAAATTTTCATAATTTTTCATCACTTTCATTTCTATATATATATATATATATATATATATATATATATATATATATATATATATATATATATATATATATATATATATATATATATATATATATATATATATATATATATATATATATATATATATATATATAATTGTAATTTCTTGTGTCGAAGTATCGAAGCTTATGTTAGTGTGTCGAAACAGTTGTTTCACACATATTTGTTTTGATTTGATTTAGATATGATTTATATTAGATTTGATTTAGTTCAAAATAGATATTTTGGGCTTTTATAGTTTTGGGCTTTTGCTTGGAGATCAAGTAAACCTAAATCTATAAATAGGGAGTATCCCTTGTATTTTGAATAACAACAAGTGGTGAAGAATCACAGTACTTTGTAATTCACAGTTGCAGCTTATAAGTGAATAATAGAAATCCCACAGTTTGTGGGTAACAATTTTCTCCTCCAAATATTTCAGTTTTTTTCGTTTCTTTATTGCTGTTTATTTTTTCTCATCTTCTTCATTGCCATTGCGTGTTTATGGGTTTATCAACAATCTTGAGATCAAGATTGAAGAGGAATTCCCATAGGTTGTGGTTGAATTCTAACATCTGGTATCTAGAGCTCCGGTTGAGATTCAAGGAAGGAAAACCGTGAAGAAAATCATGATGGCGATGAACTATCCGAACGGGAACTTTCCGGCGAGTCTTCCGATTCTCAAGAAAGACAATTATGAGAATTGGTGCAAGCAGATCAAGGTAGTTTTCTGTTATCAAGATCTTTGGGATCTTGTGAAGAAGGAGTAACATCGCTTGCGGAGAACGCGACGAATCAAGAAAAGACTGCGTACAAAGAGTTGAAGAAGAAAGATTATAAAGCCCTCTTTATAATCCATCAGTGTGTTGATCCAAATAGCTTTGAAAAAGTTAGTGATGCAGAGTCAGCGAAGGAAGCGTGGGAGATTCTTGAAAAGTCGTTTGGAGGCACAGAGAAGGTGAAAGAGGTGAGGTTACAAACTCACAAGAGATCCTATGAGTTGCTTCAGATGGAAGACAACGAAAGTATAACAGACTTCTTCACCAGAGTTACAAAGTTGGTGAATCAAATCAAGGTATGTGGAGAGGTGTTGACATCAAGATCAGTTGTTGCAAAGATCTTGAGGTTGTTGGCTCCAAAGTTCGACCACGTAGTAGTTGCCATAGAAGAGTCGAAAGACTTATCAGTATTGACGAAGGAAGACCTTCAAGGGACGCTTGAGTCTCATGAACAAAGGATGGCTGAAAGAGCTGCATGAAAGTCGAAAAGTGATATGGCTTTGCAGGCGTAGGAAAGGAAAGGTAAAGGAAGCGTGAATGGCAACAAAGGTAGAGGAGGCTACAACAATCAGAAGAAACCCTGGAACCAAGGCAACCAAAGAGGTGGTGCTGCAGGTAAAGGAAGAGGTGGTGGTCGAAAGCCGGACAAAAGTCACATTCAATGTTTCAATTATCATAAGTAAGGTCACTATGTTAGTGATTGTCCAGAAAAGAAGAAAAATTAAGAAACTGATGCAAAGCTGGCGAAACATGAAGAAGAAGAGACGTTGCTGATGGTCACAACAAAAGATGAAGAAAGATTCCAAGATCAGTGGTACTTGGACTCAGGATGCTCATCACACATGACTGGAAGGAAAAATTGGTTTGTCAACATGAAGCCCTCGTCAAAGAACACAGTGAAGTTTGCAAATGACAACACTCTAGCAGCTGAAGGTGTTGGTGATGTTCTGATTATGAGGAAAGATGGCAAGAGATCAACAATTTCCAATGTGTTGTACATACCAGGCATGAAGAGTAATTTGTTCAGTATATGGCAGCTTGTCGAAAAGAACTACAAGGTAGTTGTCAAAGACAAGATGATGATAGTTCTCGACGCAGGTGGTAGGTTGATCTTGAAGGTTCCAATGTCTCAGAATAGGACCTTCAAGATTGAACTCAAGGTGATGGAGCACAAGTGTCTAGCAACTGCAGCCAGCAGAGATGAGTGGTTATGGCAATTTCGACTAGGCCATCTCAACTTCAATGACATCAGAGAGCTAAAGAGAAGAAATATGGTTTCAGGATTACCAGAAATCGACATTCCAAGTGAAGTTTGTGAAGAGTGTGTTCAGTCGAAACAACACAAGAATAACTTCAACAAGAATGCAGGAAGGAAGTCGAAGGCAGTTATGGAAGTCATTTACTCTGATGTATATAGTCCAATCCAGGTGGATTCGATTGGTGGCAACAGATATTTTGTCACGTTCATAGATGATTACAATCAAAAGTTGTGGGCTTACCTCATCAAGAAGAAAAGTGATGTGATCGAGGTATTTACCAGATTCAAATCTATGGTCGAAAGACAGAGTGGGCGAAAGCTGAAAATTCTGAGGACTGATGGTGGTGGAGAGTATGTGTCTAAAGAGTTCGATGCATTATGTGAAAAAGAAGGGATTATGCATGAGGTGGTGCCACCTTACACACCACAGCAAAATGGAGTTGCAGAACGAAAGAACAGAACCATCATGAACATGGTGAGAAGTATGTTAAATAGAAAACATCTACCCAAAGAATTATGGGGAGAAGCGGTTTCGACAGCAACATATATTTTAAACAGATGTCTGACGAAGAAGCTTGAAGGAATCACACCAGAAGAATATTGGTCTGGTGTCAAGCTTAGCCTCAGTCACTTGAAGGTGTTTGGATCTATAGCACATAGACATGTGCCAGATCAGTTGAGAAGGAAGTTTGATGACAAGTCGAATCAGATGATCTTGATAAGATATCATTTGACTGGAGGTTACTAACTGTTCGACCCAGTGAATAAGTAGGTAGTGATCAGCAAGGACGTGATCATAGATGAGCTTAAAGAATGGGATTGGACTGAGAATGCCAAGAAGTATTCAGTGAGAATCTCTTGTGAAGAACCAGCCACTGAAGTCAAAAGAGAAGTTCGACAGAAACCATTCATAGATGAAGTCGGCCCAAGCAGACCTCGACGAACAAGACACATGCCTGCAAGGTTTCAAGAATGTGAAATTACATTAGATGATGTGGTTAATGAAGAGGGTGAGCTGGTACATTATGCTTTCTACGCAGATGTCGGACCAGTCAATGCAGCTGATGCATTGAAAGATTCGAAGTGGGTGAAAGTAATGAATGAAGAGTTAGAGTCCATCGAAGTCAATAACACCTGGTCACTTGTCGAATTACCTCAAGGCAAGAAGGCAATTGATGTGAAGTAGGTTTACAAGGTGAAGGTGAATCCTAGAGGAGAAGTAACTCGACACAAGGCGAGACTTGTGGCGAAAGGATTTCTTCAGAAGGAAGGAATCGACTTCGATGAAGTGTTCGCACCTATTGCTAGGTTCAAAACAATCAGGTTGGTTGTTGGTCTAGCAAATATGAACAATTGGCACACATGTCAGATAGACGTGAAGTGTGCATTCCTTAATGGACCCTTAGATGAAGAAGTTTATGTCGCACAACCAGCTGGGTATGTGAAACGAGGCGAAGAAGGAAAGGTGTACAGGCTGCATAAAGCCCTGTATGGACTTAAGCAAGCTCCAAGAGCTTGGAATAAAAAAATCGACAGCTTCTTAAGGGAAAAGGAATTTGTTAAGTGTACGACTGAGCATGGAGTGTATGTAAGGAGAAGCAATAATGAATTGCTTATACTATGCCTCTATGTCGATGATTTGTTGATAATAGGTAGTTGCAAGAAGGAGATCGAAGATTTCAAACATGACCTAAGTGAGGAGTTTGAAATGCCATACTTGGGAAATCTCTCATATTTCCTTGGCATCGAATTCTACAAGACTAGTAGAGGTTTGATGATGCACCAAAGAAGATATGCAGGCGAAATACTCAAGAGATTTGAGATACAAGATTGCAACCCAACTTCGACTCCAGCTGAGATCAGACTGCAACTGTCGAAGGATTCAGATGAAAATGATGTCGACCCAACCCAATACAGAAGACTTATTGGTTCACTTAGATACCTTTTTCATACAAGGCCTAACTTAGCATACAGTGTGGGTATGGTAAGTATATTCGTGCAGAAACCAAAGGTATCACACCTAGCAGCAACGAAGAGGATACTGAGGTATCTGAAAGGAACTCTCGACTACGGCATTTTGTTTCCTGCAGCCGATGAAGGGAAAGAATGCAAGTTAGTAGGGTACACCGACTCCAGCTGGTGCAGTGATGTTGAGGATAGAAAGTCCACACCTGGATATATGTTTATGTTAGGTGGTGCACCAGTTGCTTGGAGTTCGAGAAAGGAGCCAGTAGTGGCACTGTCATCATGCGAAGCAGAATATATAGTTGCTTCTCTTTGTGCATGTCAAGCAACCTGGATGGTGAACTTGGTCGAAGAGATTACAAGGAAGAGTCATGGAGCAATTACCATGAAGATCAACAACATGTCAGCTATCAACTTGGCAAAGAATCCAATAGCTCACGGCCGAAGCAAGCACATCGAAATGAGGTTCCATTATCTTCGAGAATAGGTAGCAGAAGGGAAGATGAATTTGGAACACTGCAGAACTGAGAATCAGATTGCAGATATCATGACGAAGGGAGTGCAGGTCGAAGTTTTCAGAAGACTGGGAGCTATGATGAATGTAGACATCTTAGACATAATGAATTAGGTGGTGTGTTAAATTGTAATTCCTTTTGTCGAAGTGTCGAAGCTTATGTTAGTGTGTCGAAACAGTTGTTTCACACAGATTTGTTTTGATTTGATTTAGATATGATTTAGATTAGATTTGATTTAGTTCAAAATAGATATTTTGGGCTTTTATAGTTTTGGGCTTTTGCTTGGAGATCAAGTAAACCTAAATCTATAAATAGGGAGTATCCCTTGTATTTTGAATAACAACAACAAGTGGTGAAGAATCACAGTACTTTGTAATTCACAGTTGCAGCTTGCAAGTGAATAATAGAAATCCCACAGTTTGTGGGTAACAATTTTCTCCTCCAAATATTTCAGTTTTTTTCGTTTCTTTCTTGTTGTTCGTTCTTTCTCATCTTCTTCATTGCCATTGCGTGTTTGTGGGTTCGTCAACAATCTTGAGATCAAGATTGAAGAGGAATTCCCATAGGTTGTGGTTGAATTCCAACTATATATATATATATATATATATATATATATATATATATATATAAAAGATTAGTTGGTTTATCCTCATGAAAATGGTATCGTAAAAATGATTTGTTATATGAACATGAATCCTTGGAGTTGGAAGGCACCGGGACATATGACCATCTGACATGTTTTTATCAACAACCTTAGAAGATTGCTGGCAACATTATTATTAATTTTGTTAAGCATATGTCGAGGAATCCAAATGAGTTAGATAAGGTGAATTCTAATGATATTTGTTTATTTCCTAAGGCTTGTGTTTCATAGTGGAATAGAAATTTATTAGTAAATGATGAAATAGAGTTTGTTGTGGTAGTCCTGAGTTTCTGATAACATTACGCAATAAAATAATAAATGAATTTTTAGGTCAAAATCTGAAGTAGACACAATGGTCGAACTGGCTCATAGTTAAACCTATGTGTGCCATGAACTTGTCGAATCTCCTATTCCACTTTCGAAGAGATTGTTTCAGGCCATACAAAGACATATTCAACTTTCACACATAACCTTCCTTTCCCTTTTATGCATACCCTTCAGGTTGTCTCATCAAGATTGTTTCATTTAGATCACCATACAAGAAGGTTGTCTTTACATCCATCTGTTCAAGTTCTAGGTCGAACTTTGCCACCATAGCAAGCAAATTTAGAATGGATCTATGCTTTACAACATGTGAGAACACATCATTGAAGTCTGAACCTTCGTTTTGAGTGAACCCCCTAGCAACCAACCTTGCTTTAAATCTCTTTGACATCACTCCTTCGATTCCTTCCTTAACCTTGAAAATCCACTTACAGTTGACTAACCTGGCCCCTGCAGGTTTCTCAATCAGCTACCAAGTGTTATTATCATGAAGAGATTTCATCTTATCATCCACGAATTTCAGCCATTCAGTTTTGTCTCGACTCCTCATAACTTCCTTATAGTCTCTATGATCTTCGTCCAGAACCTCGCTTGTAGAGACTGAGGCATAAGCTATGAGATCTACATAACCAAGTCTTTGAGGTGGCTTGATGATGTTTTTCGACCTGTCTCTTGCCAGTAAGTAGTCATTATCAGTCTCCTCATCTTCGTCAACAACTTGTGCTTGAACTTCGACTTCATCTGGGTTATGCAATTCAGCATCACTATGCTCCACCTCAACATAAATCTCTTCTTGTTCCAGCTCTTCTTCAGAGATCATGGCGCTTCGACCAACGTCATAAGTTTTCTTGAAAGCCATTTCTGCTTCATTGAAAACTATATATCGACTTGTGATACACCTCCCATGACTTGGATCTAGACACCATAACCTATAAGATTTGACTCCTTCAGGGTATCCAAGGAACATACATTTCAGAGCTCTGGGTTCGACCTTGCCTTGCATAATGTGAGCATAGGCTAAGCACCTAAATACTCTAAGTTTGTCAAGATTAGGTGGATGTTTCGATCAAAATTATTTTGGTGTCTTCATCCCCAAGGCAGTAGAAGGACACCTATTTATCAAGTATGTTGCAGTCACAACAGCTTCTTCCCAAAACACTTTCTTCAATCATGCATTTACCAACATACACCTCACCCTTTCCAGAATAGTTTGATTAAACCTTTCACCCAAGCCATTTTGTTGGGGAGTCCCTGCAGTAGTTATGTGCTTTGCAATACCATATGCAGCACAATATTTGTTGAAAGCCACATTGCAAAATTCAATATCATTGTCACTCCTCAACCTCTTGAACTTCTTGCTAGTTTGGTTATCGACCAAAGTCTTCCAATTTTTGAAATTTTCAAAAGTTTCATCCTTAGTCTTCTAGATGAATACCCAAAAATTTCTAGAATAATCATAAATTATGGATAGGAAATACTTTGCACGTGAGTGTGAAGGATTCCTTGCAAGCCCCCAAAGATAAGCATGAATGTAATCAAGGGATCCATGTGTTATTTGTTTACCTTTGTTAAACTTCATCCTTAGGATTTACCAAATACACAAGGTTCACAAAACTCCAATTTTTCGGCCTTGTCTCCATAAAAAGATTTTGTTTCGACCATTCGACCAGGCCTCTTTCACTGACATGGCCAAGTCTTTTGTGCCATAGCTCAATCTTCGACAAAGGTTTCGTGGATGCCACATCTGCTGAACCATTTACAACCTCAGCCTCAATGGTATACAAGCCTTGTTTCTTCACGCCTCTCAAGACTTCCTTCAACCCCTTCATTACCCTTAGGATACTTTGCTTTCCTTTGAAAATATATCCTTTCTTGTCGACTTCACCACGAGAAATCAAATTCCTCTTAAGATCAGGTACATACCTAACATCAGTCAATCACCTTATTGACTCATCATGGAGCTTGAATCTCACAAATCCAATACCTACAATTTTTCAAGCTTTGTTGTTTCCCAGCAACACTGATCCACCATCTTGATCACATAATTCCTCAAACACGTCTTTGTTTGGAGTCATGTGCCAAGTACACCCTAAATCCATTATCCCTTCCTTGCTAGAGTAGCTGCTTGAGATAACCAGGACATCAAATGATTCATAACCATATTTCACAATGGTTGCATTACCATTATCCTTTCCACCATGATTATGTAGTCGATTAGAGCATACTTTTCTTGTATGACCCTCCTTCACTTCAACAAATAACGCTTTTTATGACGAATCTTTCACCACGAACAATATAAAATCGAGGGTGTATGTAACGGGAACGCCTTGTTTTTTTAAAATCAATTTGTTACCTCGGTTTTATGAAAAACTGACATAAATATATGCTTAAGGTTTAAGAATCGATTCCCAACTCCTGCAGTTTATGTTTTATATGGAATCAAAAAGGCGCCTTTAATTTTTATAGATTTTACGTCAGATATGTTACCTCGGTTTTCATCAAAACCGAGATAAACACTCTCTATTTTTTTTTAACCAAAAAGGCGTGTAACACCCACATATAATATCATACATCAAAGCACAAATACTATACATAAATCCAAGTGTCTGGTACTGAAATACCACAAGTTCCTAGTTAACATAGTATATACATTACATGACCAACATACTTAATATAAAAAAAAAACTATGGCATAATGTATACAAGATGTTCCAAGACACTAAGAACTAGATCAAACATTGATCTCAAAATAATCTCCACAACGGAAGTCTTGCCATCCCAAAAGCCAAGATAAATAAGGATAATCAAACGGCCTTATCCTTACCCTTCGCGGAACCTGAAGCACCTGTAATATAATCAACAACATGGGGTGAGATATTAAATCTCAGTGAGTTCCCTATCTTATAGATTCTCTCGGCTTTACAAGGTTCTATCATCCTAACCCAAGTCAAAAGGGAAGGGGAGTGACCTTGAGTACTCACTCTCACACTATATGGATACATGTCATGAGTCTGTTAACTCAAGATTTTATCACTAATCGGTAACCTTACCAAGGCATCCCCTTTTCCCGTCCTCTTCTACGTCTAGAAGTCGACCCGAGTCATGGATCCTTGTAATATACTTGACATACGAAATGGATTCGGGATCATCGATCTGTTAACCGTGAACCGTCACTTCATGTCCTGTTAACCATCACAAGTCTCTACCCATAGGTTCCATTCGTACTACACACGGGAATCAAACCTGCCAAGTAGTTATGCAAACGTTTCATAGGAGCTCGTTACTCGTGAAACTACATCTCAGGGGAAATGGTTACGATTACATGATCAAACTCACAAACGTGATTGTATTCGACAATCACAAGGCCACATTCGCCTTTAGGCCTCTTTTGCCTTTTTCTCAATACTTAACACAGTTACACATGATCCATACTTGTGTATCATTCTTTTCTATACCATTCGGTACTGGACGCACGCCTCGGCCTCTTCTGCACGAGCGTCGTCATTGGGTTATTCATCAATTTCCTAGCTTATTACTAGGTTCCAATATAGTTTCATAGTAAGGTTTCCTCACTCTACCTATTCCATATTTTAACATGCATTTACTCTCAATCATGTTTAACATCAACATTAGGCAAAGCACATTACAATTTCACATTTTGAATTACATATAATAATTCCATCATAAGCTATACAAAAGCATATTACAGTTGTATAATAGAATCACATATATATCACCCTTGGGTTCCCTAAGATTTATTTAATCGGGCACCGAAAACAATATTTTTCACTCTTATCAGGTAGTACATTTCCATAGCTTTCCATCGGTACCAAGAACACCTCGATCAGAAGCACGGTTCAAAAGATATTAATTTTCTATAATATTTTTCAAAACACAACAGTGGTAACCGGTTACCTTATATAGAGTAACCGGTTACTCTATCATTTTTCAAAACAGAACCAAAACCTCTATAGGGTAACCGATTACTCAATATAGGGTAACCGGTTACTCTGAAACAGAGCCAAAATGAGAGTTAGAGACACTTTTGGGTAACCGGTTACCTTATATAGAGTAACCAGTTATTCTATCCATTTTTGCATAAAAACACCATTTTTCCTGCAAGTAACCGGTTACCTCATATAGATTAACCGGTTACCACTGAGTCTGAGACCTAAAAACCTGTTATTTTCAGCATCAAATCCCAATGGAACCCATCAAAATTCATGGGAACATCATAGTAAGCATCAAACATTCATATTTCATACAACCCACACATATTATGTGTTCTATTTCAGATTTCAACCATAGCAAACATTGTAACACCCCAAAATTTGCTCTCTTGCTTTTAGCTAACTGGCTTATGTTTCTTTTCATTTGCATTAGCATTGCTGCATTTGCATGTTTCTTTGAGCATGGGATCAGGGCATTTTCTTCAGCAGTACAAGATGTTCTCAGCACCGATTTGATCTTTATCGGCAGTTAAGGCCAAGCATTTAATTCTCAAAGTCTTTTTGAGCATTTATTTTGCTCATCAAGTGATTTGAAGGTCAACAGTTCTGGCAGTCAAATTTTGATCAGCAATTCAGCACCGAGCAGCCGTCTCAGCAATTTAATTGGGGCTCGAAAAATATTTCACGGCATGTTTCAAGTGCACTCAAGTAGTGAGGTCCAAAGACAAGTTTCAGAGGCATATTGTGGTTCAGAACAGGTGGAATCAAGTCCGTCTCCATTTTCCCTCCTTTTGGAGCCAAGCAGAAAATTCAAATTTTCCTCCTGGTAACCGGTTACTCACCGTTTGTTAACCGGTTACCCAGTGTAATTTTTGCCCAGAATCTACATTTTTCAGCACTGCAGAATTTTCAAATCATTCTAGTGGTTATGTGCATTGCTTGTGCCTACGTGGGAAGGATCTAGAACAGCTTCTTTTCATCATTTTCCACCCAAATTTTCCATTTCCACTCATCAATTTCCACCCCAATTCCACACTTCACTTCCTAACCCATTTTTACCCCATTTTCCACTCACTCCAAACCCAAGCCAAATTCCTAAGCTAGAGGATATTTAAGCTCACTCATTCCAAACCAAGGGGAGACCTAGATCATTTTCACTCTCCAATTTTCAGAATTCTTTCAATTCTCTCAACTTTTCTCTCATTCTCCAAAACCCTCACTCAAAGTTTCATCATCAAAGTTCATCAAATTTCACCTTGGAATTTGTTGATCTTGAAACTAAACCACCATCCATTCACCAATTCTTGAAAGAATCTTGGATTTGCTACTGTTTTGAAGTGTGGAATCACTTTTGGAGCAGCTTTTCATTATTTGAGTTGTTCTAGCTTGGATCTTGGTTGTTCTTGCTTGGATCTTGAAGTTCATCACATAGATCTTTGGATTTCTTGTTTGGATCATCAATTTTTGTTCTCAACATTCACCAAGGCAAACCTCAGCCTTGTAGGTTGGTTTTCCCTAGATCTATAATTGATTTTGATTGATCATAGCTTTTGCAATGTAGATCCATTGATTTCATGTGTTGTTGATGCTTTTGCTTGATGTTGATCATGAATGTTGATGATAATAGATTTTCATGATGTTTGATTGCTGTTCATGAGCTTAATTTCGTGCATGAGTGATTGTATGATCATTTGGAAATAATTGGATAAGTGGTTTGATGTTGAAAAGTGCTTTTGAAACTGATTTTTTTTTTACTGTTGTCCCAGAGTAACCGGTTACTCACCGTTTGTTAATCGGTTACTCTGTGTATTTTTTGCGTAAATGGTCTGATTTTCAACTAAGTAACCGGTTACTCACCGTTTGTTAACCGGTTACTCTGGGACAGAATGTGTATTTTAGTGCATTTTCTTGGTTGTTTGAGATCCGATGCATGCCTAAACTTCATGGACTAATATGTTGATGATTTGTGAATTATTCTTGAGCTGTTGCACCTCACACTATTGCATGAACACATTTCTCCGACACGCGATGCTTGGATTTCATCGTTTATGTGTATGTTTGCGTTGTTGAACACTTGATGCTATGAACACATACGGACACTCACTTGTTGATCATGTTCATGGTGCATTGCTGCTGGATTGATAATGATTGTGCATACTTACTTGTATCCAATTTCAAGATGTGCATACTTATTTCATTTGATCATATGCTATATGTTGTATTCTTCCATGATGCTTGCAAGGTTATTCAACATGGTGTGTGGTTTGTTTATGATCATGATTAATTGAACGATGTATGTTGTTTGATGCACGTTTGCTCTGCCTTGATTGAATCGTATTCAAATGTGGTGCATGCTGTCCTAATTTCCCATCTGAGTTTTGCATAAAGTGTTGTCATACGTGCTGTCCATGTGTACATGTATGCTGTTTGACCTTTTACACCTGTTTTCATGTTGTTGAATGTTGTTTGGTGTAGGTGCATGATTTCATTGCTGTTCTGAAGCAAGTGTGTTGTTGTAGATGTTGTTCCTTCTCTTTTTACTCCCTTCACTCCCTCGAGTCTCAAGACTTGTTCAAGTCTTGGACTCCTTTCCCCTTAGAGCTACCTAGTCCAACTTAATTTCCGATTAAGCTTGGAGTAGGATTAGCATTAGGTTTTAGGTAGTCGTCCCTCCTAAGCCTCACTAACCATAGGTCATCCATGCATGATAACATTAGGACTCTTAGTTTCCCTTTAGAGTTTCCTTTGGGTCTTCTCTCTTCTCATCTCAAAACTTCTTGAAAACACTTAATAAAGATAAAGTGTATTGCGCACGAGCCTTAAGCGTGGAGAATGAGAAATGAGGGGCTTCCTCTCATCTTTCTAGAGTGCTTAGCGGGCGTCCTGTCTTGGGACGATTCATTAAGTATTCGTCCTTGTGCCCTAGACTTGGGTGCAATGCAAGTTATGAACTAACTTAAAAAAACACTTCTGTCTAAAAAAAACAAAACAAATTCAAATCTTTTTATCCTTCGGGATTGTTGGGTTTCAAATTTCATTTTCAGAAAAGAGCTCGTCGCTCACGTAAAAAACACTTACCCATTCGTGGTCGTACCCACGAACTACATTAGCTCTGATTCCTCTCTCTCGTCCAATTGAGGATATATAGGCACAAGACAGCGATTGTCTTGGCGAGCAACCTTCCCCCACAGTTCCCGTCCGAACTATGTTGACTCTGACTTTCCCATTGCACGAGGGAGTACGTAGGCCTAGGACAGCGATAACGTCCTATCGAGTCACTTCTTTTTTTTCTTTTCTTCTTCGTTTCTCCGTTCTTTCCGTTCTCGTTCCTTCTCCGGTCCCGTAGCAGTGGAGCTCCAGACAACGACCCCCTTTGATGCAGACAGCAAGCGTGGATCCCATCGAGTACGATGGAAGTGTTGGGTGCTAACACCTTCCCTTCGAGTAACCGACTCCTGTACCCGTTTCTCTTGGTCGTGAGACCATGTTCTTTCCCTTTCTCTTCAGGTTTATGCAGTGTTTCCTTTCCCTCTCTCGGGATAAATACACATTGATGGCGACTCTGTGTTTTCTGCGCCACTCTCGCGTTTGTACCGTTGGATGCGAATCTTTCGGGAGCGACAACTGGCGACTCTGCTGGGGACTCTGGTTGACCTCTTGCTGGTCCATCCCCTTTAGCGAGTCTATCCTAGCGCTTGTCTGTTTGTATTGCATTGGGTGTTTATTATGGTGCTTTATTTTGTTGTATATTACTGTATTGCTGTTTTACTTGTTTTACTATATTTACAGCTTTTATTGCATCGCATTTCATTTTATTACTGTCATAGTGGATATTCTGTACTGTACTGGCTGGTTTTCTGTTTGGCGGGTTGGGATGTTCTGAGAGATAAGCCCACTACCCAGGCTTGAGTATACACATAGGTATTAGAGTGGATAGTCGTGACGCTTGTATGGGGGTGGCCATGTATTGTCGTTCATGAGACCCACAACCAGACGAGGTTCTATCAGGAGCTACCTGCTACTGTGCGTTGGTACAGGCCAGTAGGTATTCTCTTGAGGGATTGTTGACTCTGGAGACCATTCCCGAGGACTCAGTTGCGGCACTCCTCCCGGGATGTGACAGTGGCAGACCACGTTCAGTGGCAAACCCATTGCACATTCTCGATCCGAGGACCCAATGCTGGGAACTTGCTATAGGTTTTCCTTTTGAGGTGAATCAGCGGACGACCTCTTTGATTGGCGGTAGCATTGTATCCTTCGAGCTGAATGTGCTATTGCTTCTCAAACCTCTGAAGCTGAGGATCTTTCGTTTTTGTGAATCAGTTGAGGCCTCCTCGATTGGTGATGATGCCAAACCAGAAATGGTGAACGTATCATCATTTCTCGACCTGAGAGCCCGGGATACTGAGGATCTTAGTACCCACATGTGAGAGGGGCGGGTTTGTTTACAGGTTTGCAGGTGACCGTGACCTTCTACCTACCCATTGTTTTTGGATTCTTTGTCTCTACAGCCGTATCAATGTGGTTATTCTGTTATCTCGGTTTGACTCAAGAGTTTGTACAGAGCCTCAAGATTGTCCAGCCAGTTCAGTACAGATGCTTGATGCCTTGATCCCATGTTTTGCATTGCATTTCATTTTTTTTCTCTGACATTCATATTTTTGCATTTCCAGGTTGTATCTAATCCTGTGATTCCAGTCAGAGGGCAGTATTAGGGATGGATGTTCCAAGGGGTAAGAAGGATATTATTATCTACAAGTTTCTCAAGCCAGCAATAGGTCCTCTCACTATCCTGAAGGGAATGGCGAGTCATGAGGTATTGAATGCTTTCGCAGAGAAGTATGGGTGGATTCTGTCTTTTGTTCGCAACATCGACGATTATGAGTTTCGAGGTCTTCATACTCTGATGCAGTTCTATGACCCTCCACTGAGATGTTTTTTGTTTCCGGATTATTTGTTGGTGTCTACCTTGGAGGAATATTCTAACATGCTAGGGATTGCTATCAAGGAAGTTCCTCCCTTCTTTGGTTCAGAGGGAAATCTGGATTGTGGGAAATTGGTCGGTGCTCTTTATTTGAGCAAGTCAGAGTTAGAAGCCAACATCTCTAACAAAGGAAAGATCTGTGGTTTCAAGTTGGGGTATCTAACGAAGAGGGCTCAGAAAGCAGCAGAAGATAAGGAATGGATTGTTTTCAACGCACTGTTAGCTCTTTGTGTTTATGGTATTGTGTTGTTCTCCAATGAGCCTGATTTTGTTGATGAGGATGCTATCAGGATATTCATGATGAGGAATCCTGTGCCAGCCCTGTTGGGAGATCTCCATTATGCCTTATACAACAGGAATGAAAAGAAGAGAGGAAGGGTGGTTCATTGCTGCGCTCCATTGTTTTATAAATGGTTCGCAAGTCGTCTACCTCAATCTGGTGCTTTTGTTAATTCTAAGGATTCTCTAGAGTGGAGTCAGCGCCTGATGGGATTGGTCAATAAAAACATCGTGTGGATAAATCAAGGATTGCTTGGCAAAGATATCATTCACAGTTGCGGTAAGTACCCTAATGTTCCATTGATAGGGAGGAAGGGAGGAATTAACTATAACCCTTCTTTGGCTGTCAGACAGTTTGGTTATGCTCTGATAGGTCCGCCTGTTAAGAGAGATGTGGAAGAGTCATTGTATTTCCACTCATATGAAGGTTTGGAAGAGGCGCAGAGAGCTTCTGAAGCTTGGGGTAGTATACTGAAGAAAGGAAAGGCCGTTCTGGGCAGACCTAACAATCAGGCTTTCCTTCCCTATGTGGATTGGATAAAACAGAGAGTTGAGGAGTGCTACTTGCCTTTTGATCGAGCACCTATGTTATACCCTGAAAGTGTGGAAGAAAGACTTATTGTGCCTATTGAAGAGTTCAACAAGCAACAGAAGTTGGTGCACGAATTGAGAGCAAAGAATTCTGGTATGAGTAGTCAGTTGCAAGGAGTTTTGCAGGACAACTTAGAGCTGAAGTGGCAAGTTAAAGAGTCGACTGAGTGTTTGAAGAAGGCAGAAAATGATCTGGATAGCAGAATTCAGCATTTCAAGAAGATCAACATGGCAGCAGAGACATCAGGCAAAACCACCAGGACAACTAAGAAGCTTTTGGCTAAGACTGAAACCGAACTTGATGCTTATCAAGAGATGTGGAGTGAGGTCCAAGTCGAAAACGAGGAATTAAACAAAGAGCTGCAAAAGGCGAAAGAAAAAGGAAATCATTTCTTCAACAAGTGGAAAGAATCCCAAAAGGAAATTGAAGATCTCAAATTACAAGCTGGAATCAAGAAGGTGAGACATGAAGGTAGCAACGCTGAAGAGCAGATTGCAACGCTGAACCAAGAGATTGTGAAGAGAAACAGGTTAATCAAAGGGCTGATCACGCGACCGGCACATCCTGACACTTTGAATCTTCTGGAAGAAGTGGAGGCTAGTCTGTTTGGGGTCGAATTGTAGTTGTTGTGTATCTGTTTTTGTGGTTACCATTAGGATTGTTGATGGAATCATCGTTGGTTACAATTGACTTTGTTTGTATGAATTCTTCCATCTTGATAATAGAATGTTTGATTCAGATATTTGTGCCTTGGTTATTGTTGTTTGAATTGTGGTTTGTTTTCCTTGGTTTAATCCTGCGGTATTGCTGAGTTCGGATTTATTTCCTATGAAGTGTCCAATTCCTGGCCCGGTTTCAAAGATTGGAATCGAAGGATATACCTTGGAAATGTTCAAACATGTTTGTTTGCATTTTTGCATTCGCATTTGCATAATCATAATCATTTTTGCATTGCAGGCTATCTCGGATTCTCTGGTTTTCTTATGCTCTCTCTTTTTGTCAGTCAGGATTGATCAACCAACTCATCGGTATTCTACCAGGCTTAATCAAAGCAGAGTGATGGACAAAGTTCAGGCAGACATGGCAGCTATGCAAGCTCGCATCGATCAATTCATAGAGATGATGCAAGGTGTGGTGCAGAGTCAGAATGAATTCAGAACTCTAGTTCAGCCTTTAATGTCGCAAGTTGATGAAAATGGTATCTTACACGGTGGTTTTCTTAATCGTGTTATTCCTCCAGGCGGAGGTAGTGCTGGTATCAATATTCCTATTCCTGGCGCTGGTGGACAGGGTGGGATTCCTTCAGTGGTTGGAGAAGGAAGTATTGTTCGAGCTATCCATGGCCATCGTATTGATGATCAACAGGATGATGTTTTTTCAGTCAGAAGCTTGGACGTTGGCCTACCTGTGGTCAGTGATGAGAGGATCCGTTTAATTGAGGCGCAATTGAAGGGGGTTGTGAAACAGGATGATTTGGGAATAGATTTGGACGACCTAGGGTTGGTCCCTGATATTGTCATTCCGCACAAGATTCAGATTCCTACACTGGAGAAGTATAATGGTTCTACCTGCCTGAGAACTCATGTGAAGGCTTATACCAGGAAGATGGCTGCTCATGCCAAAGATGAAAAGCTAATGATGCACTTTTTCCAAGACAGCCTGTCTGGCGCGTCTTTGGAATGGTATATGGCACTGGAGAGTAGAGATGTTCGTACTTGGAGAGAGCTAGCTGCAGCCTTTATTAAGCATTACCAGTACAACACAGACATGGCTCCCAACAGAACTCAGCTGTTGAGCATGTCCCAGAAAAATGATGAAAGTTTCAAAGAATACGCGCAAAGGTGGCGTGAATTGGCGGCTAGGGTGCAGCCACCAATGCTGGAAAAAGAGATGTTGGATATGTTTATGGATACATTGCCTAAGCACTATTATGAGAAGCTATTGCCTTGTTCTCTAGGCAAGTTTGCAGATGTGATTGTTATCGGACAGAAGTTAGAGGTTGGAATTAAGGCTGGAAAGATTTCTATTGGTGACGGATCGTCCTTCGGGCATGGAAAGAAGCCTTTTGATGGTTATAAGAAGAAAGGAGAGGCCAATGTTGTATCATCCCATAGGGGGAAAGGGAAACAGCGTCAGGGCAATAATCAACAAGTAGCATCGGTAACTATCCCAGCAACGTTACCTCCACCACAGCAACAGAGGAACAATGCTAATCAGAATAGGCAGCAGGGTCAGTATCAGAACATACAAAGGAATGCATAGAGGCATTTTGATCAACCACCAATGTCATATGCACAGTTGTTGCAACATTTGCTGCAGTTGCGTCTAGTTGAGCTCCGTACCCTGGCTCCACCAACAGGGGAACTCCCACGAGGCTACGATGCTAACGCACACTGCGATTTTCACTCTGGTGCTCCGGGGCACACTGTGGAGAAGTGTAGGGCGTTTCATCACAAGGTGCAAGACCTTGTAGACTCCAAGGCTATCAATTTCTCGAATACTGGGCCCAATGTTATTCAAAACCCGATGCCTGATCATAATGGGCCGAGGGTGAATGCGATAATTGAGGAAGGTGAAGCTTTGAATTTGATCATGGATGTTGAGGAATTGAAGACTCCGCTGGCTGTGGTTAAAAACAGGTTATTGGAGGGTGGCGTCTATCCGGGTTGTGATGAGAACTGCTCAGATTGTTTGGTGAAGGATAATGGTTGTGATTCGTTGAAGATGGGTATTCAGAATCTGATTGATGAGGGATGTTTACAGTTTGATCGGTGTAATCAACAAGAAGAGGTTGTTAGTGAGAAGGTTGCTACTATCACTATTCCGTTCAGAACAATTACTATTTCTGGTCCGACAAGGCCACCTCCAGTTATTATCACAAGGGCTGGACCCATTCCGTATGAAAGTTCTAAGGCTATTCCTTGGAATTACGGCGCCGAGGTGTTTGTCAATGGTCAAAAGCAGGAATTAATGGCTACTTCACCAGTGAGTCCTAGTCCTGAGGTTAAGGTTGAAGCTGATGCTATAACAAGAAGTGGTAGAGTGCTTACTCCTATTAATGATCAACCCAAGCGGAGTCTGATCGTCCTCAATAGTTTATTACTCTTCCCCATCAGAGTATCGAGGGTCGTCTTCCTCAACAGAGTATAAAGAAGCAATTCTCCAAGCGGAGTCGTTAAGGATCGTCCCCTTCAGCAGGATATAAGAGGTTTTCCCCCAGCCAGAGTTGTGATTTGGCTCACCTTTCTTCAGCAGGTGGTGTTTCCCCACAGAGTATGGGGCAATCATTTTTTCCTCAGCTAGTCAGGAAATGGTGTGTCTATCCCCTAGCAGAGTGGATGTTGACAACTACTATTTTCCAAGCAAATGTGTCGACAAGGATCGTCCCCCTCAGCAGGACATAAGAGGATCGTCCCCCTCAGCAGGAGTACAGAGGATTGTATACCCAGCCGAAGTTGTGTTTGGATTATTATTCCTCAACAAGCATTCAGAAGTTGATTGCTCTAGGGTGGATGTTGTTGTATCTCCAGCAGGAGATTCATGGACAAAGATGTTATTATCCCCACAGAGTCCTGGTGTCTACTTTCCTCAGTTGGTCAGAAAGTATAGTCTCAGCGACAACGATTTGATCTAATCCCCACCAGGGTGAGGGTAAAGTTATTTCCCTAGCAGCAGATTAAGCTCATATCCCCAAGCAGAGTCTGGTGGTGGTTGGTGTCCCCAGCAGGTCTTAAGTCCAATCGTTTTTGGCAGGCGTCAAATCCAAGTTCTGAAGTATTTGGTGATCCCCGGCGGAGGAGTTTCCATCATCAGTATTCATCTCCCTCCCCAGCTGAGTGGGTATTCTCTCGGAGCTTCGTCCATCTCCAGCAGAGTTGTTGATCTTGATATTCCCCAACAGAGTGGGTAGTCTATCGGAGTTTCGTCCATCTCCAGCAGAATTGGTTATTGTGATCTTCCCTAGCAGGGTGAAGTTTTTTCTCGGCAGGTTCCTTGGTTTGATGATAGTTTAGTTTGTCGTCCTCGGTGGAGCTGCTTCTGTTCTCAGCGTTTATTTCGCTGGGACGGTCTTTTGCATTGCATAAGCATTTTTGCATGGCATCCTCCTAAATGTGTAGCATTTCCACTTCGTGTGGAGCATTACGGCAAAATTCAAACATATGCATCCGAAGCATAAGCCAGGTTTGAGTTTCCTTCGTCAGGAAAGCCGGATTTCAGGAAGATATCTTTTGACTTTATTCCACAGGTGTTGGGTTTAGTCATTCAAAGCAATATTTGACATCCCCTTGCAGAGTTGTTTGCCAGGATTGCTAACCCATGATTTCATTTTTTTACCCCTTCGTCCAGGTGTTCCTGTGGTTTATCCCCTCAAGGTTTTTACCGTCAGATACTCGTCCGTGTTTGAACCTTTGACTTCAATACCCGTCCGTATTGACCTTTTGATGACACCCGTACGTGTTGCCTTCCATTCCCCAGCAAGATTAATCCCCGATGAAAATCGCTTTACACCTTTTCGATACCCGTCCGTATTGATCCTTTTACACCAGTTCGTGTACCTTTTCAGTACCCGTCCATATTGAATCCTTTTACACCCGTTTGTGTACCTTTTCGATACTCGTCCGTATTGAATCCTTTTACACCCGTTCGTGTACCTTTTCGATACCCGTCCGTATTGAAACTTTTTACACCCGTCCGTGTACCTTTTCGATACCCGTCCGTATTGAATCCTTTTACACCTGTCCGTGTACCTTTTCGATACCCGTCCGTATTGAATCCTTTTACACCCGTCTATGTACCTTTTCGATACCCGTCCGTATTGAAACTTTTTACACCCGTCCGTGTACCTTTTCGATACCCGTCTGTATTGAATCCTTTTACACCCGTCCGTGTACCTTCCCAGTACCCGTCCGTATTGAAACCTTTTACTCCCGTCTGTGTACATGTTCGATACCCGTCCGTGTTGAAACCTTTTACACCCGTCCGTGTACCTTTTCAGTACCCGTCTGTATTGAATCCTTTTACACCTGTCCGTATACCTTCTTTCAGTACCCATCCGTATCTGATATCTTTGATTCCCTAACACCCGTCTGTGTTTACCCCCAGCATAGCTAACACTCGTTTGTGTTTATTTCATGACATTTCAATACATTGTTTGTATTGGTTTCCAACACTCGTACGTGTTGTGACAATGCAACATTTATTGCTTGTTCCCCAGTGGAGTCGTCTCTCCTTTGAAGATTGCAAATTTCAGGTTTCCTTTGGTATTCAATCTCCGTGAATCCTTGGAACGCATGACAGTCGTTGCTATCATACCTTCAGGACCAAGTTGATTATATAGGGGCAGCTGTAACACCCCAAAATTTGCTCTCTTGCTTTTAGCTAACTGGCTTATGTTTCTTTTCATTTGCATTAGCATTGCTGCATTTGCATGTTTCTTTGAGCATGGGATCAGGGCATTTTCTTCAGCAGTACAAGATGTTCTCAGCACCAGTTTGATCTTTATCGGCAGTTAAGGCCAAGCATTTAATTCTTGAAGTCTTTTTGAGCATTTATTTTGCTCATCAAGTGATTTGAAGGTCAACAGTTTCGGCAGTCAAAATGAACATCCACTTCCTTGGGGAAATTTTGATCATTCAGATGAAATCTCGAGGGGATGAAATAAACATCCGTCTTCACTGGTGAAGATTGAGATAGCCTAATGAGGAGTGAAATAAACACTCGCTTCGCTGGGGGGGTCGAAACCGAAGAAGTTCAACAGGGATAGTCGTGATTACCTGGAGTAAAACTTACCGAGGAGTTGCCACATTACCTGGGATAAATACCTCTTGAGCCATGGCTTATGGAGACTGTCAAAATCCCTTTTAGAGTCCATAAATCAAAGTAATCCGCCCACGAGACAATTTGAAATTTATTATCAAAAGATAAAAAAATCATTTTGCAAGATAAAACAATTTGCCAATAAATGATAAAAATCGCAACTTTATTTCATAAAATGGTGATCAGCAAATTGCGTGATTCCATATGTTATTACAATGTCGGAAAGTGGTAATAAAAGAAATTACATCAAAAACAAAACAATGTTATTTCTTGAGTTCCCCGTGTTCTAGGCCTCTTGAAGGTCTTGACTTTAGTTGTTGCAGTAAGCTTCGGCGAACCAAACTGAGTCTGCTTTTCTTCACCTCTAAGTATAATACTTCTTGATCGCATCTACATTCACGGGACGAGTGATCTCTTCTCCATCCATGGTTGCTAACATCACAACACCCCCCGAAAAGACCTTCTTGATGACATACGGACCATCATAGTTAGGAGCCCATTTTCCCCTAGAATCAGTAAGGAAAGATTGAATCTTCTTAAGTACAAGGTCTCCTTCTTTGATCTCGCGAGGTCGAACCTTCTTATCAAAAGCCTTCTTCATCTTCTGCTGGTATAGTTGTCCGCAACATAAGGCCGTCAACCTCTTTTCTTCAATCAGATTCAACTGGTCATATCTGCTTTGACACCATTCGGCCTCTGAGAGCTTTGCTTCCATCAGGACTCTCATAGAAAGGATCTCAACTTCTACTGGGAGCACCGCTTCCATACCATAAACAAGCGAAAAAGGTGTTGCCCCTGTTGATGTGTGTACCGAGGTACGATATCCGTGTAGAGCGAACGGGAGCATCTCGTTCCAGTCCTTATAAGTGACCACCATTTTCTGAATAATCTTCTTTATATTCTTGTTTGCCGCTTCGACCGCTCCATTCATCTTTGGTCGATACGGAGAAGAGTTGTGATGCTCAATCTTGAATTCCTCACACAATTCCTTCATCATCTTGTTATTCAGACTTGACCCATTATCAGTGATGATTTTACTCGGGACACCATATCTGCAGATAAGCTGGTTCCTGATGAATCTGACGACCACCTGTCTAGTAACATTTGCATATGAAGCGGCTTCAACCCATTTGGTGAAGTAATCAATCGCGACCAAGATAAAGCGGTGTCTATTAGACGCTTTTGGTTCTATCATACCGATCATATCAATGCCCCACATGGAGAAAGACCATGGAGACGAGATAACATTCAGGAGAATCGGTGGTACATGAATCCTATCAGCGTAGATTTGACACTTGTGGCACTTCTTGGCAAATTTGTAACAATCAGCTTCCATTGTTATCCAATAATAGCCTGCTCTCAGGAGTTTCTTTGCCATAGCATGCCCGTTAGCATGGGTACCAAAATATCCTTCATGAATTTCAGTCATTAACATATCTGCTTCTCGCTTGTCAACACACCTCAGCAGGACCATGTCGAAATTCCTCTTGTAAAGCACATCATTGTTCAAGAAAAATTTGCCAGCCAGTCTTCTCAAAGTTTTCTTATCTTTGTTAGATACCCCAGGCGGGTATTCTTGCTTTCGGAGAAACAACTCAATATCATAGTACCAGGGTTTTTCATCAATAACTTCTTCCACTGAGAACACATAAACTGGCCTGTCGAGGCGCATAACATTAATCTTAGGACAGTCATTCCAGCGGTTCACCACAATCATAGAAGCCAGGGTTGCCAAAGCATCTGCCATCCTGTTCTCGGTACGAGGAATGTGATGGAACTCGACTCTGTTGAAGAAAGGAAGTAGTCTCCTCGCATAATCTCTGTATGGAACCAAATTGTCTTGTTGAGTCACCCATTCTCCTGTGATTTGGTATATCACCACAGCGGAGTCGCCGTATACATCTAAATTCTTGATTCTTAAATCCATTGCCTCTTCAAGGCCCATGATACATGCTTCATACTCGGCTTCATTATTCGTACATGGAAAAGTTAATCTTGAAGTGAAAGGGATATGAGATCCATGAGGAGTCACAATAATTGCCCCAATCCCTTTACCGTAGCTGTTGACAGCACCGTTAAAAATCAAACCCCACTGAGAATCTGGTTCAGGCCCTTCATCTGGTAATGGTTCTTCACAGTCCTTCATTTTCAAATACATCACGTTCTCATCGGGGAACTCATCCTCCACAGACTGATGATCTTTAATGGGTTGATGAGCTAGGTGATCCGCTAGAACACTTCCTTTAATTGCCTTCTGAGTGTGGTATTTAATATCGTATTCGGATAACAGCATCTGCCATCTAGCAATCCTTCCCGTCAGGGCTGGTTTCTCAAAAATGTACTTAATGGGATCCATCTTAGAGATCAGCCAAGTGGTATGATTTAGCATGTACTGGCGCAAACGTCGAGCCGCCCATGCCAAGGCGCAACAAGTCTTCTTTAGCATTGAATATCTGGATTCACAATCGGTGAACTTCTTACTGAGGTAATAAATGGCATGGTCTTGCTTTCCTGACTCATCCTGTTGACCGAGCACACATCCCATGGAATCTTCTAAAACTGTCAGATACATGATCAAAGGTCTCCCCCTAACCGGAGGAATCAAAATAGGAGGCTCCAAGAGATACTCTTTAATACTATCAAATGCTTTCTGACATTGTTCAGTCCAAACATAACCTTGTTCTTTTCTGAGAAGCTTGAAGATGGGTCCACAGGTGGCAGTCATATTAGAGATAAACCGAGAAATGTAGTTCAAACGCCCCAGGAAACCTCTGACCTGTTTTCTGTAGCTGGAGCTGGCATTTCTCGTATAGCTTTAACCTTGTCCGGATCCACTTCAATTCCCTTCTGGCTAACAATGAAACCTAGCAGTTTTCCTGAGCGGACACCAAATGTGCACTTGTTAGGGTTCAAATGGAGCTGATACTTCCTCAAACACTGAAACAACTTCAACAGATGTTCGACATGGTCTTCTTCAGTCTTGGACTTGGCTATCATGTCATCTACGTAAACTTCAATCTCTTTATGCATCATATCATGGAAAAGAGTAGTCATAGCCCTCTAATATGTTGCGCCAGCATTCTTCAAACCGAACGGCATAACTCTGTAACAAAATGTGCCCCAGGGTGTGATGAATGATGTCTTTTCCATGTCTTCGGGAGCCATCTTGATTTGATTGTAACCTGAAAATCCATCCATAAAAGAGAAAATCTTATACCTTGCAGTGCTATCCACCAACATGTCAATATGAGGCAGAGGAAAATCATCCTTCGGACTAGCTTTGTTCAAATCTCTGTAGTCGACACACATGCGAACTTTACCATCCTTCTTCGGCACAGGCACGATATTGGCTAACCACTGAGGATACTCAGATGTAACGAGAAAACCTG
Organism: Lathyrus tuberosus; assembly: GCA_022829125.1. Taxonomy (NCBI): domain Eukaryota; kingdom Viridiplantae; phylum Streptophyta; class Magnoliopsida; order Fabales; family Fabaceae; genus Lathyrus; species Lathyrus tuberosus. The sequence goes on from JALAZF010000179.1 coordinate 4,582,656, forward strand.
CATCAATCTGCTTCTGTACCTCTTCTTTAATCTTCAAGGCCATATCAGGGCGAGTCCTTCTGAGTTTCTGCTTGACTGGCGGACACTCTGGCTTCAAAGGTAGACGATGTTCCACTATAGTAGTGTCAAGACCAGGCATATCTTGGTACGACCACGCGAACACATCAACATATTCCTTGAGTAATTCAATCAACCTTTCCTTCACACTAGATATGAGTAATGCTCCAATCTTAACCTCTTTACAGGATTCTTCTGTACCCAAATTAATAACCTCTACTGGCTCTTTGTGAGGCTGAATGGCTTTATCTTCATTCTCAAGTAACCGGGATATTTCCTCAGGGATCTCTTCCCCCTCTTCCTCGGCTTCGAACACAGGAAATTTAAAGTTCGGAGAAGGCATTGGGTCATTGTTTTTGATATTTAATTCGTGCAATAATCTGCACATGTGATGTGATTTTATTTTAGATTTTGCAAGTGAAAGTGTGTGCACGAACGTGCAAAGTGATTTTAAAGTTGTGATTACCATTTTCCTTAAAGTAATAATAAATGGAAACAGAAAATAGGAAAGCAAAATGATAATTTATTGATGATAGCAAATTTCAAACAAAGGCCCCAACATAAAATCACCTTTGCCTTGGACAGAGCAAAGGGAATTATGAAAAGTAAAGCCCACACACAAATGCTATCGCCTTGGGCAGAGCGAATAACTAAGACAAATGAAACAACAGAACAATTACTTTGATAAAGGGATCACAACAGGAACATTAACAGCACTCCAATTCCGGGCCATTGCCCCATGCGTCACAAGATTAGGCTGATCTTCGACAGACTCATCTTCAAGGATGGCACTGGCTTCATATTCAGATCCTTGGGCTTTTGGTTGAGGAGGAAAGAGAGGGATGAAAGCATCTTCAGAATCATTCTCCGCAACATTTACCTCTGGCGAATGGATAGTCCCTCCGCTGTGAAACACATTCTTGATAGGGGGAATAATCGTATTTCCTGCGGGAGTCTTCTCGGAATTGTTACCTTTGAAACCCAAACCTTTCTTGTTTTTATTTTCGGGCAACACCAGCACCTGCCCCCACTACCCTTGAGAGCCACTTCCTACAACTCGCTGTGCGTCTTTGAAAGATGTCATAGTAACTCCGTTACTCTTGGTGTTGTTGTCAGCGATCGAGAGAGCTTGAAATTGAGTCCCCGCCTCTTCTTCCGCCTCGACATAAGAAAAGGAAGAGAGTTGGCTCACCACTAAAGCCCTTTCTCCGCAAACTGTGACTAACTGTCCGTTACAAACATACTTCAACTTCTGGTGTAGGGTAGATGTAACCGCTCCAGCCTCGTGTATCCACGGCCTGCCTAGTAAACAGCTGTAGGCGGCATGAATGTCCATGACCTGAAATGTGATTTGAAAAACACTGAGCCCAATAGTCATGGGTAAATCCACTTCTCCAATCACGGTCTTCCTTGAACCATCAAAAGCTTTAACAATAACACCGCTCGGCCTCATTGGTGGTCCCTGATAAGTCAGCCTTGTGAGAGTCATCCTTGGCATCACATTCAATGAAGAACCAGTATCAACCAAAACTCCAGATAACATGTCATTCATGCAGTTTATTAAAATGTGCAGAGCCAAATTATGCTTCTTCCCTTCTTCAGGTAACTCCTCTTCGCAGAATCCCAGATTGTTGCATGCAGTAATGTTACCCACTATTCCACTAAACTGCTCTATAGTTTCATCATGGTCAATGTATGCCTGCTCCTGTACTCCTTGCAATGCCTGCCTATGGGCCTCGGAGCTCATCAGCAATTATAACACGGATATTTTAGATGGTGTTTGTAGCAACTGATCCACCACCTTGTATTCACTTCTCTTGATCATTTTTAGAACCTCATCAGATTTGTCTACAGAATCATTCCCACTGGATTGCCCCAGAGTCGTATTCTCTACAACTGGCTGCTCAGAAGGGACCTCTTTATCTTTTGGTGCTGAGAAAACTCGACCACTCCTTGTAACTCGGCTAACATCAGCAATGTTGACTACATATGACAAATTAGGCAAAGGCACCTCCTTACCATTTTCAAACATAGTAGCGTAATATCTATAGGGAATAGCCTTGCTGGAAGTATAATGTAACACCCCGTTTTTCTTTTTCTTTTTTTTTTTTAAAACATCAGAGTCAAGAGTTTAACGAATTCCAAAACGACGGAGTATGTTACTTTCAAACGCACAGCCGGCTCTACATGTCCGAAGAAACTACAACGCATATTTTTCGAAATGGAAATAACTGTTTTGAAACTGAGATAATAATATATGCATCAATAGTAACTCCTCGAAGGAGCAAAGTGTAAGTACCTGTACAATACAATAACCCAAAATACAGCACCTAGTTCATGACCTATAAACATAAGGGTGCCATGAACATAGGGCATACTGTAAGCCAAAATATAACAACAACTGCTCCTAGAAGTATCATAGTATACGGTACAGTTATCCAAAAAGATATCCAAAACTAAACTATGACGGGCCTACGTCTACGAAAAACGCGATCAGAACATGATAGGACTATACAACCACAAATTAAAGAACTAAGGCGGGAAAATGCAAGGGTGCTCGCCACAGACCAAGCAAGAACTCTCGGTAGGGGCTCTGGCTCGTGACGTCACATCATACATCTCAGCGCTATACACCTCCCCGGACTCCCTGGTGATCAAGTCAACCCACATGGTCGGGGTTACTGAAGGAGCTGGAATCTCAAAGCAACTATCCCCCTCCATAGAAACTCTAGGGGAATGACCCGGGCGAGATACCGCGGGATCCCCTGGAGGTCCAGGTCTAACAGCAGTCGCTGCTCCAGACACATCCCCCTTCTGCACCTTCGCAGGTACAGAAGGTCCTCCCACCTCAACTCCTCCACAAGTAGTGGCTCCCGATCCACCACGAGGTACAGTCTCTCCCTCTGAACTCCTCTGCACCCTCGGCTGAGGATCCATAGGTGCTACTCCTGGAACTCCCCCTGCTCCCTGCATGGGAACTGGAAATGGGGTCGTCTGCCAAATCACGATCTGGTGTATCTGCAGGGTGTCATGTCGAGTCGTGATCACTATCTGCCCGTAGTAGTAAGCCGTACTTGAAGCCGGGTCAATCCTTCAAGCACTGGGCCGATCCTGGTCAATGAAATCCCAGGTGGTCACAGTCCCCAACACGATCGGCGGAACCTGTGGCTCTCCCATAGTCTGGGTGGTCATTAACCACATCATAATAATAGTAGAGGGTCACTTTCTAAAAATAGCATAGAGAAAAGAATACACATATACAGGTATAACGTGATTTAATTGAAAACACAATTTAACACCACAAAGTAAATGCACATAAATCCTAAATGCAGACTCTATATGGATTGGTGGTCCCAATTCGTCGGGTACCCTCACCATGCATGAATCCCGGAATTTTACCTCTCCGCAGAGAGTCGTGATACCCCCCATGGGTCCTCACTAACTGTGCTGCCTTGCATACACAAAAAGTGCTGCCCTTGCAGACACCCGGTGTTGCCTCCTTGCACACACCTGACTCAATTTGATCTCAACGGATCGATGACGGCTCAGTCACATCACCTGGTGCAGTAGAATCCCTTCGAGATTAGGTGACGGCTCAGTCACATCACCCTGGCCCATTCGGCACCAACTACCTACACGCAACTATGGTATGCATGCACACACAAATGCAAATGCAACAATTTATATAATCTCGTCTCAGGTAATCATAACCACATGCCAATTCATATATTTCGCACAAATCATATGAAAGCATTTTACACATTTAACATTAACCAACTCAATCAGCACATCATTTTCACAGGGACCCCAAGTGGGCACACAATCATTCATACAAATACATACGCATTCAGTACTATATAATATCGTTAGAAGGTGCCCTTACCTTCGCACGCTTCCTGATAATTTCCTTCTTCCCACGCACCGGTACTATCACGTCCTAAACCACGTAATATTTACCGTTAAATAAGGTATTTTATTCCCTCTCAGTTCTAACTCATAAATATAACCATTCCCGATAAATACTAATCTATTTACCGCTTTCTAAAAACCCAAACTCAACATCTCGGTTCTCCTCGTAATTTGCCGATTATATTAAAATATTTAACACCAATATTAACCAAATAAAATTAGTTAATCACTTTTTAAAATATAATAATTTTTCGAGTAAGCTAAAAGAAACAAAATAAACTAATTACCATTAAAAAAATGCAAACTAAAAACCTATTAGTAACTAAACCAATTAAATAGAAACTAGAAAATAAAACTAATAATAAAATCCTAACTACTAAAATAAAATAAAACGTAAAAGCAACAGAAAAAGAAAGAAAATAAACCTACAGTAAAACTAACTAGTATAAAAAAAATATCATAATAAACAAACCTAATAAAAAGTAAAGAAAAGAAGGCAAGTGGGGAGAGTGACGGTCGTCACCTCCTGTTACGGTCGTCATTGCCTGTTACGGTCGTAACACAGGTGTTACGGTCGTGGCCTGGTAAAAATGCGCGTGACGGTCGTAATAGGGGTGTGACGGTCGTAACGGGTCGCCGGCACCTGTTTCCTCTCATTTTTCTCATTCTTCTATTTTCCTTTCTTGTTGTCTTCTTCGCCATGCAATATTATTTTTTTTTCCTTAACAAAATATATTAACTAAATTATTTCTACTCTCCTAACACTACTACCAGTACCAATAATTTCACTTAAGCTTATTAATTAACATGATAATTTACACTCCTAAAACAATCCTAAAAAAATATATATAAATCATGCTATCTAAATTAAAACCAAAACAGATTCATGTTAACTCTAATAAAATGAAACCCATACCAGTAATACACATGCATGCATTGGCTTAAATAAATAATATACTTAAGGTAAGAAAAATATATTACCAAAAACAAGCTTTTGAAATGGAGAATATGGAGTTTGATGAACACAGAGCTATTTTTTTTCCTTTGAGAGAGATAACAGACTTGTATGAAAAATGAAATAACCACAACTTAACACAAATCATATTTTGTCTCAGAAGAAATAGTAACCGCCCTTAAATTCTCACGTGGAAACAATCATCACCTTTTCCAAAATATCATGATATTTGGTTTTGTCAACTAATACATATACTTGTATTTATTTTAAATTTTCGTTACAGGACACAACCAAAATAATAACCAACTGTACTAATATATTTTTATTATTATTATTTTTTCTAAAAAAATAATAAATTTTCTAACCAACTTACAAGTGTCGAAAAAGACCCGAACGAAAAATAGTTGAACTCGTGTTTTTATCAAAAAATAAAATTTGAACATATCAAAATAAATTATAGGTGACGAAATTATAGAAAACAGACTGGAAATGGTAAAACTCATAAATATAATTATTTCGACCGGTCAGCCGGTAAATTTATATCCAAATATTTCTGAATAAGAGATAATTAGTATAGATAATTAAAACAAGAGAACAACACCACTCACAGCAAAGTTTCTGGTAACACTCCTGACCTGGCCTTGGTAATACAGTATTATTTATCAACAAAACTCGGACTCACGATCGGCAACCCCTAACTCTCTTAATAATTATACAACCTAATACTTAAAATTATTCAAAAGCTATGGGTCTTACATTACTCCCCCCCTAAAAGAAGTTTCGTCCTCGAAACTTAGACGACATCGAAAAACTCAGGATAGTGCTCCTTCATCTTGCTTTCTAGTTCCCAAGTTTCATCTCCTGTAGCTTCGTTCCATATTACCTTAACCAGTGGTATTTCTTTGTTCCTAAGGCTCTTCATTTTCTTATCTCCAATCCTTATTGGTGGTACTTCAAACGACAAGTCTTCCTTTAACTGAATATCATCGGGCGTGATCACATGTGAAGGATCCGGAACATACTTCCTTAGTTGAGACACATGGAACACGTCATGAATTCGGGACAATTCTGGTGGTAGTGCTATTCGATAAGCAACCATCCCAATTCTCTCGGTGATTTGATATGGTCCAATGAATTTAGGGGTCAACTTCTTTGCCTTTAGGGCCCTTCCCACACCAGTGGTTGGTGTAACTCGAAGGAATACGTGCTCCCCTTCTTTAAACTCTAACGGCCTACGGCGCTTATCTGCATAACTCTTTTGACGATCTTGTGAAGCCTTCATCCTTTGCCTAATCGTCCTGACCTTATCCGTAGTTTGTTGCACCATCTCTGGTCCCACTATCATATGCTCCCCATCTTGATACCAACATAACGGTGTCTGACACCGCCTTCCATAGAGAGCCTCATATGGGGCCATTCCAATACTTGTATGGAAACTGTTGTTGTAGGTGAATTCTATCAATGGCAAAACATCATCCCAACTCCCTCTGTCATCTAACACACAAGTTCTCAACAGATCCTCTAAGGACTGGTTAGTTCTTTCCGTCTGGCCATCCGTTTGCGGATGATATGCCGAACTTAACCTTAACTTAGTACCCAATGCGACATGTAGTGCTCCCCAAAAATGAGAGGTAAATTTTGGATCCCTGTCTGACACAATTCTTGCGGGTACTCCGTGAAGCCTTACTATCTCAGCTATGTAAATCTCAGTCAGCTTCTCTGTTGTATAAGTAGTCTTGACAGGCAGAAAGTGAGCAGACTTCGTTAACCGGTCAACTATAACCCATATGGAGTCATTCTTCCTTTTAGTCTTTGGTAAACCTGTGATAAAGTCCATCGAAATGCTATTCCACTTCCATTCTGGTATGTCCAACGGTTGTAACATCCCTGCAGGCCTCTGGTGCTCTACCTTTGCCTTTTGACAGGTCAAACATGACGCAACATACTCAGCTATATGCCTCTTCATACCTGGCCACCAAAAATCCTGCCTTAGATCCTGATACATCTTAGTTACCCCTGGGTGAATACTCAATTTGCTCTTATGAGCCTCCTCCAGGATCGTCTTTCTCAGTTCTTTTGCATCGGGCACACACACTCTACCATTACATCTCAAGATATTGTCTCCTCCTACCTTGAATTCCGTGGCGGTTCCTCGAATAATCAGATTCTTTTTTTCTACAATCAAGTCGTCATCCTGACAACTCGCAATGTCTTCCAACAATCCATTTGATACTTTAATCATACCCAATTTTAAAGCTCCTGGTACGAATTCCACGTCAAGATGTAGATCTCGAAATACTTCTAACAACCTTTGTTGATTAGCCATGATGGTCGACAACGCGGAAACACTCTTCCTGCTTAACGCATCTGCCACAACATTCGCTTTTCCAGGGTGGTATTGTAGTTTGAAATCGAAATCTTTGAGCGTCTCCATCCACCTTCTCTGTCTCATATTCAGTTCCTTCTGGTCAAAAAGGTATCTCAAACTTTTATGGTCGCTGAAAACAACAAAAGTGCACCCATACAGGTAATGTCTCCAGATTTTTAGGGCAAAAACCACCGCTGCAAGCTCTAAATCGTGTGTGGGATAGTTCTTTTCATGAGTTCTTAACTGCCGTGATGCATACGCCACTGCTTTCTTATGTTGCATCAGCACACATCCGAGTCCTTGATGAGAAGCATCACAAAAAACTTCATAAGGTTCCTCTGGTTGCGGTAAAACTAACACCGGTGAAGTTGTCAATCGCTCTTTCAGCAATTTGAAACTGGTTTCACACTTCTCGGTCCAAGCGAAGGGTTGATCCTTCCTTGTAAGTTGCGTCATTGGTGCCGCAATCCTTGCAAATCCTTCAATAAATCTGCGGTAATAACCAGCTAAACCGATAAAACTTCGTATATCTGTAACCGTCTTCAGCTAATCCCATGCCAGTACTATCTCAATTTTCTTAGGATCCACCGCTATCCCTTTTCTTGATATGACATGACCTAGAAAATTCACTTTGTCTAGCCAAAACTCACACTTAGAGGGATTAGCATACAACTTCTTATCACGCAAAACTTGTAAGACCAAACGAAGATGCTCTCCATGTTCCTCTTCATTTTTTGAATAAATGAGTATATCATTGATGAAAACTACCACAAATCGGTCTAAGAACGGATGGAAAATCCTATTCATGTAGTCCATAAAAATGGCGGGTGCATTCGTCACTCCAAACGGCATCACAAGGTATTCATAATGCCCATAGCGCGTACGAAATGCCGTCTTTGAAATATCTTCCTCCCTTACTCTGATCTGGTGGTAGCCTGTCTTCAAGTCAATCTTTGAGAAAACGGCAGCTCCATTCAATTGATCCATCAGATCATCAATTCGTGGCAAGGGGTACCGGTTCTTAATAGTTACCTTATTGAGTTTCCGATAATCCACACATAAGCGTGAACGCCCATCTTTCTTCTTTACCAAAAGAACTGGCGCTCCCCAAGGGGATACACTTGGCCTGATGAATCCTTTCGCGAGTAGATCCTCGACCTGACTCTTTAGCTCAGTTAATTCTACCGGCGCCATCCGATAAGGAGGATCTGAAACCGGTCCTGTTCCAGGATGTAAATCTATAAAGAACTCTACTTCGCGTACCGGTGGAAATCCTGGAATCTCCAATGGAAACACATCTTGGAATTGTTGAACCACACGTATATTTTCAATTTGAATGTCTGAGGCTACTTCCACACTATGTAGTGACAAAAACTCTAGAGCGTCATCCCTCAAGGTCACTCTAAGTTGGTTTGCGGACAAGTATTTAACAACTCCGGGTTCAGGGAAAAATACCATCTTGCGAGCACAGTCCAAGATGACATAGTGATAGGATAACCAGTCCATCCCGAGTATGATCTCGAGTGACGGTAGGGGTAAACAAATTAGATTGACCAAAAACTCTCTATTCTGGATAACTACTGAACAATGTAAGCATACCGAGCTCACAACTAGATTCTTGGCAGGGGTAGAGACTTGTAAATCAAAAAGCAGTGGAGATATCTTTATGTTCAACCGATTTGCACAATCTAAGGAAATGAAGGAATGGGTTGCACCAGTATCAATCAATGCAGTTAAGGAGTTACCTGCAACTTGACAATTCTCATGTATTGCATTACTGGCTTGGACACTCTCCTCAGCACCCATAGTGTAGACACGTCCCTTTGCAGTAGGTCGGGCTCCCTGTGTCGCATTTAATGTGGACTCCACCTTTGGAACCTTGAAATCTCGGGATAGGTGACCTGGTTTCTTACAGTTGTAGCAAGTAAGTGTATTTGTTCTGCAATCCTTCGCAAAATGTCCTTCCCGTCCACAGTTGTAACACACCAGTTTCCCCCTCATCTGATTTCCTTGAGTGACATTTGTAGAACGAGTTGGTCCACGATAGTTCTGGGAGGGTTGATAAGGCTTTATTCCCTGTCTACCATGATTAGGATTATTTGGACGACTTGGTCCCCCAGCAGTATAGTTTCCTCCACGGTTTACCCTCTTATTTTTCATATCCTCGATCTCTTGACATTTCTCAACCAGTGTTTGAAATTGTCTGATACCCAGAGGTATCACTGCATCCTGCATCTCATATCTCAACCCTTCTTGGAATCGACGACACCTGTAAGCTTCATCGACACCATCTCTGAAGAAAAGGAAAAACCTTGATAGGGATTCAAACTTGGTCGCATAAGCCTCAATGGTCATACCTCCTTGGCGTAGTTTCAGGAATTCCTCACCGTACCTTTCCCTAGCTGTCTCTGGAAAGTACTTGGCCAGAAATTTATGTTTAAAGGTTTCCCAGTTTATCTCCTCGTGTGCACCTTCCATAATCAGCCTAGTGTTCTTCCACCAGTACTCAACATCTCCTAGTAGTTGATAGGTGGCCAGAGTCACCCTTTCTATCTCAGGGCAATGGATTGCTCCGAATATCTTCTCCAATTCCTGAAGCCATAAATCAGCCGCATCAGGACCTCCTTCCCCATGGAACTGAGGTGGGTCTTGGCGACGGAATTGAGTGAGAGTACGAGTCCCAGCAGCATGAATCTCGCGATCTCTCTTCTCTGCATCTCTTTGTATCTTAGCATTGGTTTGCGCAGTCACAGCAGCTGCCATAGCATTCATCGCATGAGCCATTTGACCAATGGTGAGATCATTTGTCTCAGGGGGTGGAGGCACACGTCGGGGAGGCATTTTCTTCCTGCAAAACCCAACATTTAGATTAGAACCTTCTCCTGAGCTTTCCAACACTATCTCATGTCAACAACTTACTAACATAAACTTAATCACTCAAGCTCTAGAACTGACTGGACAACTAAACAGAAGACTCGAGACGGATGACTTCCTAAAACACTTTCCCTTTGAAGATCTAAAGTCGTGCTCTGATACCAAAAATGTAACAACCCGTTTTTTTTTTTTAAACATCAGAGTCAATAGTTTAACGAATTCCAAAACGACGGAGTATGTTACTTTCAAACGCACAGCCGGCTCTACATGTCCGAAGAAACTACAACGCATATTTTTCGAAATGGAAATAACTGTTTTGAAACTGAGATAATAATATATGCATCAATAGTAACTCCTCGAAGGAGCAAAGTGTAAGTACCTGTACAATACAATAACCCAAAATACAGCACCTAGTTCATGACCTATAAACATAAGGGTGCCATGAACATAGGGCATACTGTAGCCAAAATATAACAACAACTGCTCCTAGAAGTATCATAGTATACGGTACAGTCATCCAAAAAGATATCTAAAACTAAACTATGACAGGCCTACGTCTACGAAAAACGCGATCAGAACAGGATAGGACTATACAACAACAAACTAAAGAACTAAGGCGGGCAAATGCAAGGGTGCTCGCCACAGACCAAGCAAGAACTCTCGGTAGGGGCTCTGGCTCGTGACGTCACATCATACATCTCAGCGCTATACACCTCCCCGGACTCCCTGGTGATCAAGTCAACCCACATGGTCGGGGTTACTGAAGGAGCTGGAATCTCAAAGCAACTATCCCCCTCCATAGAAACTCTAGGGGAATGACCCGGGCGAGATACCGCGGGATCCCCTGGAGGTCCAGGTCTAACAGCAGTCACTGCTCCAGACACATCCCCCTCCTGCACCTTCGCAGGTACAGAAGGTCCTCCCACCTCAACTCCTCCATAAGTAGTGGCTCCCAATCCACCACGAGGTACAGTCTCTCCCTCTGAACTCCTCTGCGCCCTCGGCTGAGGATCCATAGGTGCTACTCCTGGAACTCCCCCTGCTCCCTGCATGGGAACTGGAAACGGGGTCGTCTGCCAAATCACGCTCTGGTGTATCTGCAGGGTGTCATGTCGAGTCGTGATCACTATCTGCCCGTAGTAGTAAGCCGTACTTGAAGCCGGGTCAATCCTCCAAGCACTGGGCCGATCCTGGTCAATGAAATCCCAGGTGGTCACAGTCCCCAACATGATCGGCGGAACCTGTGGCTCTCCCATAGTCTGGGTGGTCGTTAACCACATCATAATAATAGTAGAGGGTCACTTTCTAAAAATAGCATAGAGAAAAGAATACACATATACAGGTATAACGTGATATAATTGAAAACACAATTTAACACCACAAAGTAAATGCACATAAATCCTAAATGCATACTCTATATGGATTGGTGGTCCCAATTCGTCGGGTACCCTCACCATGCATGAATCCCGGAATTTTACCTCTCCACTGAGAGTCGTGATACCCCCTATGGGTCCTCACTAACTGTGCTGCCTTGCATACACAAAAAGTGTTGCCCTTGCAGACACCCGGTGTTGCCTCCTTGCACACACCTGACTCAATTTGATCTCAACGGATCGATGACGGCTCAGTCACATCACCTGGTGCAGTAGAATCCCTTTGAGATTAGGTGACGGCTCAGTCACATCACCCTGGCCCATTCGGCACCAACTACCTACACGCAACTATGGTATGCATGCACACACAAATGCAAATGCAACAATTTATATAATCTCGTCTCAGGTAATCATAACCACATGCTAATTCATATATTTCGCACAAATCATATGAAAGCATTTTACACATTTAACATTAACCAACTCAATCAGCACATCATTTTCACAGGGACCCCAAGTGGGCACACAATCATTCATACAAATACATACGCATTCAGTACTATATAATATCATTAGAAGGTGCCCTTACCTTCGCACGCTTCCTGATAATTTCCTTCTTCCCACGCACCGGTACTATCACGTCCTAAACCACGTAATATTTACCATTAAATAAGGTATTTTATTCCCTCTCAGTTCTAACTCATAAATATAACCATTCCCGATAAATACTAATCTATTTACCGCTTTCTAAAAACCCAAACTCAACATCTCGGTTCTCCTCGTAATTTGCCAATTATATTAAAATATTTAACACCAATATTAACCAAATAAAATTAGTTAATCACTTTTTAAAATATAATAATTTTTCGAATAAGCTAAAAGAAACAAAATAAACTAATTACCATTAAAAAAATGCAAACTAAAAACCTATTAGTAACTAAACCAATTAAATAGAAACTAGAAAATAAAACTAATAATAAAATCCTAACTACTAAAATAAAATAAAACGTAAAAGCAACAGAAAAAGAAAGAAAATAAACCTACAGTAAAACTAACTAGTATAACAAAATATCATAATAAACAAACCTAATAAAAAGTAAAGAAAAGAAGGCAAGTGGGGAGAGTGACGGTCGTCACCTCCTGTTACGGTCGTCATTGCCTGTTACGGTCGTAACACAGGTGTTACGGTCGTGGCCTGGTAAAAATGCGCGTGACGGTCGTAATAGGGGTGTGACGGTCGTAACGGGTCGCCGGCACCTGTTTCCTCTCATTTTTCTCATTCTTCTATTTTCCTTTCTTGTTGTCTTCTTCGCCATGCAATATTTTTTTTTCCTTAACAAAATATATTAACTAAATTATTTCTACTCTCCTAACACTACTACCAGTACCAATAATTTCACTTAAGCTTATTAATTAACATGATAATTTACACTCCTAAAACAATCCTAAAAAAATATATATAAATCATGCTATCTAAATTAAAACCAAAACAGATTCATGTTAACTCTAATAAAATGAAACCCATACCAGTAATACACATGCATGCATTGGCTTAAATAAATAATATACTTAAGGTAAGAAAAATATATTACCAAAAACAAGCTTTTGAAATGGAGAATATGGAGTTTGATGAACACAGAGCTATTTTTTTTCCTTTGAGAGAGATAACAGACTTGTATGAAAAATTAAATAACCACAACTTAACACAAATCATATTTTGTCTCAGAAGAAATAGTAACCGCCCTTAAATTCTCACGTGGAAACAATCATCACCTTTTCCAAAATATCATGATATTTGGTTTTGTCAACTAAGTTAATACATATACTTGTATTTATTTTAAATTTTCGTTACAAGACACAACCAAAATAATAACCAACTGTACTAATATATTTTTATTATTATTATTTTTTCTAAAAAAATAATAAATTTTCTAACCAACTTACAAGTGTCGAAAAAGACCCGAACGAAAAATAGTTGAACTCGTGTTTTTATCAAAAAATAAAATTTGAACATATCAAAATAAATTATAGGTGACGAAATTATAGAAAACAGACTGGAAATGATAAAACTCATAAATATAATTATTTCGACCGGTCAGCCGGTAAATTTATATCCAAATATTTCCGAATCAGAGATAATTAGTATAGATAATTAAAACAAGAGAACAACACCACTCACAGCAAAGTTTCTGGTAACACTCCTGACCTGGCCCTGGTAATACAGTATTATTTATCAACAAAACTCGGACTCATGATCGGCAACCCCTAACTCTCTTAATAATTATACAACCTAATACTTAAAATTATTCAAAAGCTATGTGTCTTACATATAAGGATCTGGACCAGGTACATTAATAACTAGAGGATTAGCAACAGTCTTCCGGCTATCATAAGTAAACTCAATTCGTTCCAGATCTTTGATGTAGGGAACTATCACAAACACTTCTTCATCCTCATCGGTAAGACACTCTTGGATCATGTTCACATTGGCCGCTCCATGCTGCGGTAAAGGATTATTCTGCACATTTGGATTTGAATCTTTGAAAGTCAGGATTCCACTCTTGACTAATCTCTGAACGTCGGCTTTCAATCCATAACAGTTCTCAATATTATGGCCTGGCGCACCCTGATTATATGGACAAAACTGATCAGCTCTGTACCAATAAGGAAGGTCTTTTGGCACTGCTGGTGGGGACTTAGTCTGGATATGGCCTTTTTGCAACAATGCTGGAAAGAGTTCTGCATATAACATAGGGATCGGATCAAAATTTGGTTTCCTGACCACACGATTGGGGCTGTTGAACGGCTGTCGGGCTTGTTGAGGAGATTGCTGATTTTGTTAACGATATTGTTGTTGTGGTGAAGCAGGTGGAGTTTGAGGTGATGGTTGATAAGGTTGTGCAAACTGTGGTTGGTAAGCTGGAGTATTGATAACTGGGGTTACAGCAGCGACCTGAGGGTGTTGGTGATATCTTCCTTTCGACCGTCCTTGGTGCACAGCACTTACTTCTTGTTCTTTCTTTTTCCCAAAATTACTTCCATACTTCTTGGCATTGCTGGAAGCACTTCCTTCTCTCACCAATCTTCCTTCACGGACACCTTCTTCCAAACGCATTCCCATGTTCACCATCTCAGTAAAATCACTAGGGGCGCTTGCTACCATTCTCTCATAGAAAAACGGGCTCAGTGTTTTCAGGAAAATTCTAGTCATCTCCTTCTCCTCTAGAGGTGGAGTAACTTGAGCAGCAAGTTCACGCCAGCGCTGGGCGTACTCCTTAAAATTTTCTCTTTCCTTCTGGGCCATGGCTTTCAACTGGTCTCTATCTGGCGCCATGTCGACATTATATTTATATTGCTTAATAAAAAGCTCACAGAGGTCATTAAAATTGCGGACCTTTGAACTATCTAGCCCCATGTACCACTTGAGGGTTGCGCCAGTCAAACTATCCTGGAAGTAATGTATCAATATGGGATCATTATCCTTATGAGCAGACATTTTCTGGGCATACATGACTATGTGACTATGTGGGCAAGAATTTCCTTTATACTTCTACAAATTAGGGAGCTTAAACTTTGGAGGAATCTTAACATTAGGAACCAAGCATAGCTCATAGGCACTTTTTCCGAACAGCTCTTTCCCACGAAGGGCCTTGATTTCTTTCTTCATTTCTAGAAACTGGTCCTGGAAATCATCCATTCACTCTTCCATTCCAACACTCTCACTAGGTTCAGCATGAAACACAGGTTCTTCCAGATGAAAAGGAGTAGCATTCACCACAGGTGGTGGCGCAGTCATTACAACAGTTGTGGCAATAACTTGAGACACAGGTGGGCGGTATCCAGCTGGAGTAAAGTTAGGAGGCATACCCCACGGATAACCAGGAGGCATAGAATATTGAACTTCATTTGTAGTGGGCACCACTGGGATCGGTACTGATATTATCTCAGAGATAACAGTGTTGTGTGATGTCGTACCATGTGATGGCTGATTCTGAGCAGCCATTAAAGCTTCCATCATCCCATTGATCTTCTCCAGACTTTCCTTCAATGTTGAAACCTCTTCTCGGAGTGCTCTGTTTTCCTGTTCGAGTTGATCCATTCTTTTCTTATGACCGGCTCGAGTATTGTATCGATGACTCAGCTTGTCTATCTGAAAGGAGACATGGATAAGAACCTGGAATGCAAAGAAATGCAAATGCAGATGCAAATGATGTGTATGATGCGACATGCACTTCAAGGAACTCAAGAGTGTATTTCAAATATCGTAATCGGGAATTTATTTTATTAAAATTTAAACTTTCATAACAACGATACACCTTCGGGGCTTTATTACAATAAACAAAACAAAATACAAAAAGGGAACTAGGGCTTCGATCCACTGGATGATGCTCCTTTTCTTTCACTGAGTTCTTCCATCAACTTGTCAATCCTTTCCTGCAATATGTACTTGCCCAGTGTCAGCTTCTCCACTTCTGCTTTTAGCCTTGAAACTTCATCTGATTCCACTACGGGAGGCTTGGGCCGAGGATACGGCATTGTCAGAACGAGAGCTTGTTTGCGTGACCACTCTAGGAAAGATTCCATAACTGTGCAGTTGGGGTTTGTTGTTGCAGTCATCCCTTGTCTGTTGATTCGACGCCAAGCAAATAGAATCTGAATCTTCAGCTGAAGGTCTTCTCCCTCATAGAGGAAAATTCTTTTCAGGTTCTCTGGATCAGGTATTTCATTCATCGGATGTCTAAGCTGGCGACGAGCGAGAACAGGGTTGTAACTGGTGCATCCTTTTGTGCCGATGAGAGGCACGTTGGAAAAATCTCCACAACTGTGAATCATGGGAATTCCTCCGTACATTGGATCATTCCAAACAATATCCGAGTGAGTGAGATCCATAAGTTTAACGGGCCATTCAGAAACATCTTTCACATCCCAAAAGGCTGCGGACCTCGGTAGGTGCGAAATAAACCACCTATAGAGGATAGCAGTGCAGCAAACAATCTGACCTTCTCCTTTCAGAATCTTTGAATGAATCGAGTGGTAGGCATCGGCCAACAGTGTTGGAACAGGATTCTTGAGCATGAAGATCCTGATCGCGTGGACATCGACGAAATTCTCAACATTTGGAAACAAGAATAAACCATAAACCATCAATGCGAAAAGATTCTCGAAAACCCTGGTACTTCCTTTGTCGGCGAAATATCGAGCTTTCTCGAATAAGAATTGAGCAGGCAAGCCGTCGATTCCCCCTCTGAACGTCATGTGAGTCTGGATCTCTAACAGCTTGATGCGAGTCACTCTTGCAATGTCTTCCTGACTGGGTCTTCCTTCTCCACCGTAGAACGGGGGTGAGTCTTTGACGGGGATTCCCAATAAAGCGGAATACTCCTCCAATGTGGGCATCAACTGGAAATCTTGAAAGATGAAGTAGTGGTAGATTACATGGTAGAGTTGAACCAGCGTCTCCAATAGACCAGCAGCTACTTGTACCTGCAATAAAGAGAGAATCTTCCCATGCTTTGTAGCGAAAACCTCTGGATCCTTTATTTGGCCTCCTAGTTCCCTTAATTGTTCCACATTAAAGACCCTGAAGGTGTATGGCAAAGTTCCTTTCCTTCCAAAATCCATTTTACGATATCTAAAAACAATAATTTTGAGTTCTTTGAAGGAAGACAAAGGAAAGAAAGAATGCGAATGAGATGATATGCAAAAGTTTCATGGATCTTGACTATTCATAACCATTATGGGATATCAGAAAAAAAACGCATTTTATTAATCATAAAAAGTCGGTTACAAAAATTAATGTCTGGAATACCGAAAGACGAAACTGCTAATTAAATAAAATTCATTACAATGATTCAGCACACTTTTCAAAAACCATAACAGAATAGTTAAATAAAAACTAAGAAAGATCTAAGGAGATTCTCCTAAAAGCCTTGTCTTGAGCTTCTTGTTTTCCTCTTCTATCTTGCTCTTCTCCAAGATAAGCTTGTCAACTATTAACTTCCAAGGTGTTGATTGAGGTTTAGGATGAGGTAACTCTTCTTGTGCTTTCCTTTTTTTGAATGAAGTGAATTCTTCCTCTTTCGCCTTGAGTTGCTGTTGAAGTTCGGCATTCTCTTCCAAAGCTATGTGGTACTTGTTCTTCCAAGCCTCTTCCATTTGTTGAGATTTTTCTAAAGCAATTTTCAACTTGTCAGCATCAGATGTAAAGTATAAGACCGGTTTTTCTTTCAGAACCATTGGATCTTGACGACGATAAGGCATCTTCAACTCAACGGCCCTTCTTCGAACCCATTGGAGATAAGGTTCCAGAGAGACACAATCAGGCTTCCCTAAATTATGCAAATCCTTCTTAATCTTCTGATCCCAAGCACTTAAAACTTGTTCCCTTAAATCCTTGCTCAATTTTTCGTCTTTGAAATAAATGTTTTCCACTTGGGCGCTGTCAGGCTTGTCTCTTAGAGGGAACCCTAGTTATCTTCGCGCCAAAACTGGATTTTAACTGATTAACCCTTCAATGCTGAGGAGGGGTACATTACCAAAATTTCCACAGCTGTCTATAATAACCACTTTATTAGGTAAGTGATTATTCCAGTCGATGTCAGAATGAGTGAGAGACATTATCTTTTGCGACCACTACCCCTTCTTGGGATTCCAAAAGTCACGTGTTTTAGGCAGGTGCGAAATAAACCACCTGTACAACAGAGGAACACAACAAGTAATCATTCCCTTTCCACGAGCATTCCTCGTATGAACGGAATAATAAGCTTCAGCTAATAAGGTTGGAACCAGATTCTTCTTCAGGAAAATTTTAATGGCATTGAGGTCCACAAATTTTTTGAAACTTGGAAATAAGAAAATCCCATATACAAGTAATGCAAAAACCGCTTCGAAAGCCTCCTTATTTTGATGGTCAAAATAATATCGGGCTTTGGTGACCAAAAACTCTGCAGTAAAACCGAATTTTTTTCCTTTTGCAATCATATTAGCTTTAATGTCAGCTACATCCAAATGTGTATGCTTAGCGATTTCCTCTTCATCAGGTTTATTTGTGAAGACCGGAAAGGGATAATTGTCTCGAATAGGTAACCCAATTATCTGAGAGTACTCTTCAAGTGTAGGCACAAGTTGGTAATCTGGAAAGGTGAAGCAGTGATACAGCGGATCATAAAACTGGAGTAATGTAGAAAGCAGCATTTGATCTACACTTGTATTCAACACATATAAAAGCTTCCCATGCTTTCTTTGAAAATTTTCCTCATTTGTTATCAAAGCTCCCAACCTCTTTAGATCGTCCAAGTCAGGAATTTGAAAAGTGTACTTCTTGGTATTCCTTCTTTCGGTATCCATAGTATCCCTATAAAGTTCATAAATATAGTCAAGTCCCATGAATCTTTATGACATGATGCTTATGAATGTATGCAACACAAAGCACACTCAAGCAAAACAAACAAGCAAAGAGTCCTAGGTTTAAAAGGTCATAGCATGGAGTCAAGGTCTACCCATCCCATTGGAGTGTTCTATAGTTTCAAATGTACCTGCCGAACGGGTTCTACAAAGTTCCCAGAGTCTACAATCCATCTTTCGGATATTATCGATTTTCCAGACCACTTGGTAGTCAATAATATTCTCAAGAGAATCTCGTCTGAGTGTAGTATCGCGTAGCAACTATCGCGGAAATGAACTCGTTGGACAAATATTTTATTCGAGAGGGCCTAGACTGAGTGGTGAAGTCTCAATTTACTTTTTCAGGAATCGAATCCCTCAAAGCATCATTGAAGTCTCACCGTTTTCCTATCTTAATGTCACTCTAGTCCGGGTGTAGGACTTTGTCTCACCACACTAAGTTCCCAAACCTGCACACAAAAAAGAAAACCAAGCAAGCAAATAATAATAATAACATAAATAAACAAGTTAGGGGAAACCCTCAATAATAAAAACAATATATTCTCCCCAGTGAAGTCGCCATTTTTGTCACGGTGAAAATTAGATACCATAGTTATTAATGAACTAGGATCACATTTATTTCGACACCGACTTTGATTTATCCAAAGGAAAGGTTCAAGGTCAAAAACCTAAAGGGGAAGATCTAAGGTTCGGGGGTTGGTTACGCCTAGGGAAGGTATTAGCATCCTAAACGTCTGTAGTACTCTACGGGAACCTCTCGTTTTATTATGTTATTTTTATTTTTATATTTCGCTTGCTAAGGGTACTATGCTAAAGGTTGAGAACCCTAGGGGTTAGTATCTAAGTATACTCGATAAGGCATCGCACCTTACGCCTACGTATCCTCGGGTGTAGAATCAGAGTATGCATAGTTCTAAGAAAAGGAACTTCTTGACGGGGTCAAGGTTCCAAGAGGGAAGTAAGATTTTGGGCAAAACCTTACATAGAGTACGGTGACTCTATAGTTGTAGGATGGTCCAAGAGGGGTAGGTTTGTAAATGTTCATGGAGGACATTTACTCGGAGTATAAAACTCCGATCCTAAAGCTAAGGTTTTTAAGTGTCTACAACGAGGCATGGAGTACGAAAACTCCGGATTTAAGGCCGAGGGGTCTAAGAGTTAGTCTTATGACGGTTTAGTCAAAATTAGTGACCTTCCTTTGGATTTAAAGGGGGATATAACCAATATAAATAATTTAAAGGTTAATAGCAAATTAAGATATAATGATTCATGCAATTATATTATAAAAGTAAACATAAAATCATGGTTTAAACTTCAACATATAAGGCAAACAAATAGCATTCAAACAAGACATTCAAATCATGCATCATATATGTGTTTTGCAAAATCAAGAAAGTTTAATCATGCAATTAGAAAATTAGAGACGACTACGGCACAAGAGGTTATGAGTTTATTATAATTAGGAAAGTAACATGATATAACTCAAAGGATTATTTATGTTGAAACGACGATTAATTTTAAACAAACTCTTATTAAAAGTTTAAAAATTTGCACCCGAAAATTTATTATGAAAATTATACGTTTTTTTTTTATGATATACTTATATAAAAAACGAGTTATTATCAAGATTAAAATAATCTTATGAAAAAAACTAAATTGGATTGCTGTATATATAAAAAAAACATAATATTAAGTTATTATAACAAAAAACAAATTATATTTTACTTTTATAACAAATTATACTTTATTTTTATAACAGAAAAAAACAGTTTATCTATTATTTTTATAATAGATTATGTTTTATATTTTATTAAAAACGGATTATATTTTACTTTTTTAAAAAATAGACTAATTGATTTTACTCTTTTAAAAACAGATTAATTGATTTTAATTTTTAAAAACAGATTAATTGATTTTAATTTTTAAAAACAGATTAATTGATTAAAAAAAAAAAGGCGCACGATATGGTTCGTGTAGGGTGTGTGCGTGTAATTAGTGAACCTCGTTAAAACCAAAACGAGAGAAAAAACATAACCTCACGTTCATCATCTCTTTTATCCTCTTCTCTAAAGAACAACCATCACAAAAAAAAATGAGCTTTAGCAAATTCCTTTTCAAAACCTTAACCGTGAAATCGAAAGGGGCGATAGAAACAGTCAACACATATGGGATTTCAGAAATGCATGGCGATACAAACATGTCTACGAAAATCAGGGTGATTTAGGATTACCTATCGGAGACCCTCCGATGGGGCTTTCAATGGCGGCGCGTGAGCTGAAGATGGATCCTCTTGATGCTCCAGGTGGTATCCTTCCTTATTTGTGCCTTCGTATACGCTTGTCGTGATCTCTGAGTTCTTTGGGCGATGATGAGCACTTCCGGTGTTCTGAGCCTCGATCGTATTGTTTAGAATGCGTGGGATTCTCGTCAATTTTTTTCTGTCTTCTGCCAAGAACTTGTCCCTTTTTATAGGTCGATGATGAATTAGGGAAATTGAAAATCTTGAATGCTGATTGATAACGTGTTAATTGCTTTGATCTGATTTGGTTGGATTTAGAAGGTTTTTGAAATATTTAAATGGCCTGATACGATCTGATTGTGATTTGAATTTTTGATGCCCTGTTGCTGACTGTTTTCCAACGTGTCTTTAGTGAATGGTTATGGAAAGTTTTGAATTGTTTTGGGTAATTTGATATGATTTGATCTGAAAAGAAAATCTATGTTTTGGGTGTGATCTCTTGCAATCAAATGATTTGAAATCCCAATTGGAAAGAATTGAAGTTGGCGGCATCTTTACGATGTTGCCCTCAATTCTTAAATTTGAAGATAGTGAAATCTCTCTGATTCCAAAATATTTCTGAGGCCAAACTTGTACTACTTGCTGTGAATGAGATTGCTTTTGAGCATGTCGTGATTTCTTTCCTTGTATTTTTCAATTACGATTTGATGGGCATCCTTGAATTGAATTTAGGAAATGGTTAGATTTGCGGTTTTGGTTCTATTTTGATTTTAATTCCTGACTTTTCTCGTGCAGTCATGGTGGAATGAAGGGAGTTCGGATGGGCAAAATATACACATCGTAGCTTAGGTTTATTCATGTGAGATTGAAGACTGTTTAAGCAACTCTCATTTTTAAGCTTATTGTCAGTTTGATTATTTTGAACTTGTTTGTGGTTTGGTGAGTTTCAAACAAAACCTGCATTTCAAAATATCATTCCGTTGGTAGGCCGCTCTTGTGATTGATCTATTCATTATGTTTGTTTATTCTGTTTTCAGGATGCCAAGCTCAACGGAAAACAGCCACACTGCTTGCAGCTTTTGCAATTTCTCCAAGGTTTCTGCTATCTTTGTTTTATGTCCATTTGTTCTTGGTTTCATTTGCTGCTTTCGATTTTGGAATGTCAATTCCTGTGACAACTTTGTGAAGGTTTAAGGTTTTGCTCTTGCGCAGGAAGACGACGGCGGCCTTTTCCATTTCGTGATGGTGATGACGACGCCTTTGGCACTGCTTGAAGGATGCACCGTTTACAACCAACCAGATTCCTACGCTTTAGACGGAAATTGTGAGTTTCCCAAGCTACTTTTTATTTCCAAATTTGAGTTTAATGGATAATGCGTCATGACACCCCTTGTTCTTGAATTGGTGATAAAACAAACTAGAATGCATTTGGCACTGGGACTGTTAGAATTTCAAGATGTTTTCGTTTCGTCCATTTGATGGTTTACGTAACACTCGTCGTCGTGAGATGTTGTTATACATCTTGGAATGATTTTGTGAAATTTCTAAGGTCTCCTCACATTCCTTTTTACATTGCAGCTTGTACTTCGAATTGGCGAGAAATGCTTGGTTATACCGAGGAATATAACGGATGCAACGCTCTGAACGAAATCCTTCCATGGTTTGTTTTGGATTTACATCAGTGCTGAACCAGGTTTACCGTAATTCAAAAAAATTAGAACCACATTGTAATGCTCTGCATTTTTTGATGCTTATTAATTCCGTCCTAACCGTAAATTTGCAGGACTCTTCTTAGTATTGGAGCTTATGCTGATCCGACTCACTCTGAAGCTAGAACGACGGTTGTGAAATAGCGGATTGGTCATTTCTGCTTTGACAGTTATACGTCTCGTGAAGTAAGGAGGATTGCATCTTGGTTTGTGAAACAAGGCTGAACAGTTTCAAATCTTCTACCTCAGGCAGCTTTATAGTGATAACCAAGTAAGTTCTCAATAATTACAATAATTCTCTCAACCATTTTTATGGGGATTCACATGTCGATTCCGGTTTTAAAAGGTCTTGAGTTGTTGATTCTTCACATGAGATTGTGGTGATGGCTTATGATTGACGATTCATAACTTCCCTTAACTTCTGACTCTTTCCATGGTACCTGATACTATTTCCCTTTGAAAATTTGGTCTTGTATTGATGACCTCACTTCAACTGAATTGCTAATGTGCTTCTCGTTTGCAGGGAAAACCCAAAGCCAAATATGGAGGGACATGAAGAGGGGCGACGAATGCGAACCAATTTTGTAAAAGGAAGCGCGACCATGGTTACTTGAAGGTGAGATTGATGAATCGTTGAAGTAGTATCGAAAATTTGTTTTGTATATTATTCAGGCGTAGTTTTGCGATGATTCTGATACACCCGACTCTGTTATAGTGTACTGATAAGTTCCCAATCTCTTTTCCCAGGTGCAAATCTCGTCGTAGTTTTGGAATTTTATGGCATAGATCCTGCACGGCCGTACTCCAAAATCGCATTTGAAGTAGGCTTCTCGAGAGTGTCGCCCATGACGGTGTCTATGAGTTACTTGGGGTTTATGGCGAGTGAGCAGAAACTATGGGAGTCTTGTGGAGTAATGTCATTGGATCTTGAAATTTTGGCCTATATATCAGATGTCCTATCGAGATGTCGAGACACTGATATACAACAACAATGAACAAGTTCAAAATAAAAGTGTGCATAAAATGTAAAGAACACCAGAAATTGTTAACCCAGTTCGGATCTAACTATCCTACATCTGGGGGCTACCAAGCCAGGGATGAAATCAATATCCGATAGTATCAATTCACTGATAACCACACCCGGTTCAATCAGCTCACTTAATCACTACCCTTCCTATGACTTCTACCTAAGACTCCCCTAGGTATGAGGCCCTCCTCAAATCCCTCTTCAATCACAACCCGTGACTGGTTCCTTACAAGATAAAAACAATGGTCGAAACACAAATTCTCAATACTTCACAGCTTATGAGAATTAACACACAGTTACTCAATGCTTAAAAGCTTATGAGCAACCTTACACAACTTACACTACAGTCCTTGTACTGTTATCATAAGATACCAGTTAGGCTCACAAAACACATGCACACAACCCTAAAAATACATGTAAGTTCGACACCTAAAACTAGGTTAACATCAGTCTATTTATAGCTTGAAATCTGGACTGAATTGGGCTTCAAAAACGCAGCAATTAGGTTGCTCACAAATCTGCAAAATTAACTCCAATAAAATAGGTCTTCAATCCAAAGTTTCCTATTATGTCTCCATAAATAGAAACAGCAGCAAATCCGAAAACCAACAAGTAACCCTAATCCAAAAATGCTTTGGATGCCACATAGGATAACCAAATATTCATAGAATATTCAGTTACAAATCATTGTAATAGAATCTGCAATAAAACCTGTCTTCACAGCGCGATGTCCTATGAGCAGTCATGGGACATATTCATTCGACATGTTGAACAACGAGTAATGAAACATATTTTTAGACATCTTCATTCAACACCTGCTGCTACATGAGTTTTAGTAAAATAATGCCAACCATAAAACCAAGGAAATAACAATCTCCCCCTTTGGCTTATTTTTGGCTAAAACTCCACACACACTCAAACACCATCAGTATCAGCAGCGGAAGAAAACACCATTAATAGCAGCAAAAAAAAAAACTCCCCCTCAGCTGCACACACAAAAAAAACTCCCCCTCAGCTGCATTCACCCTCACACAATCCAGCAAACATCTCATCATAGCAACTCCCCCTCACAAGCACAATCTACCTGCAGCACAAAAACTTCCCCTCAACTGCAGCAACATTACATTTCACATTCTAAAGCTGCTCTCCCTCACACTCACTACTCCCCCTTTTTAGCCACAAATATGACAAAGGCAAGTCAAAGTAAAAATAAACCAGAGTAAACTGCATCAGAGAGTAAATGCACACCACATCACATGCCCGATCTTCATGCACAAACTTCAGCATTTTCTCTTCATTTACACACTTCACTACCAGAATCTCCTTTACTCTCGTTAATCTGGCAGCCAGAAAGCACATTGATTGCAATAGATCTTCATGAATGCACACCCCAAGTCTGCTCCTCAGGTTTTCGAACTTAACTGCATCCAGAGCCTTGGTAAATATGTCAGCAAGCTGATTTTCTGTGCTCACATGCTCAAGTGTTATGATTTTGTCCTCCACAAGTTCTCTGATAAAGTGATGTATGATGTCAATGTGCTTTGTCCTGCTATGTTGGATGGGATTTTTGGAAATATTAATAGCACTCAGGTTGTCACAAAATAGTGTCATGACATCTTGTGTGACATTATACTCTGACAACATGTGCTTCATCCATACCAGTTGTGCACAACTACTACCAGCTGCGATGTACTCAACTTCAGCAGTAGAGAGGGATACTGAATTCTGCTTCTTGCTAAACCATGAAATAAGATTATTTCCTAGAAAGAAGCATCCACCTGAAGTGCTTTTCCTATCATCTGCACTTCCAGCCCAATCAGCATCACAGTATCCTCTTAAATCAGTCCCAGAATCATGGCTATATAGCATCCCATGTTCACTTGTGCCATTCACATATTTCAGAATCCTCTTCACTTGATTCAAGTGACTCACCTTAGGATCGGCTTGATATCTGGCACACACTCCAACAGCAAAGGAAATGTCAGGTCTGCTTGCTGTGAGATGCAGTAGACTTCCAATCATACTTCTGTACAAGCTGTGGTCTACACTTACTCCATTCTCATCCTTGGATAACTTCAAATGGGTGGGAGCAGGTGTCCTTTTGTGATTGGCATTATCCATGCCAAATTTATTTACTATGCTCTTAGCATATTTGCTTTGAGAAATAAAGATAGAATCCTCCATTTGTCTGACTTGTAATCCAAGAAAGTAGCTAAGTTCTCCAACCAAACTCATTTCAAATTCTGATTGCATTTGTTGAACAAACTGTTTCACCATAGCTTCTGTCATTCCCCCAAATACAATGTCATCCACATAAATTTGGGCTATCATTAATTTTCCTCCTTCTTCCTTGACAAACAAAGTTTTGTCAATGCCTCCTTTTCTATAACCATTAGCTACTAAGAATTCTGTCAGCCTCTCATACCAGGCCCTTGGAGCTTGTTTCAAGCCATACAGCGCTTTCCTCAGTTTGTACACATGATTGGGGAAGTTTGGATCAGTGAATCCTTTAGGCTGATCTACATAGACTTCTTCATTCAGATAGCCATTCAGAAAAGCACTCTTCACATCCATTTGGAATAGCTTGAATTTTAGATTACAAGCCATCCCTAAGAGTAGTCTGATGGATTCTAATCTAGCCACTGGAGCAAAAGTCTCATCAAAGTCAATTCCCTCAACTTGAGTATAACCTTGTGCAACAAGTCTCGCTTTGTTTCTTGTAACCACTCCAAGCTCGTCAGACTTGTTTTTGTAGATCCACTTTGTTCCAATAACATTCACCCCTTCTGGTCTTGGTACAAGATCCCAGACATCATTTCTTCTGAACTGCTCCAGTTCTTCTTGCATAGCATTTATCCAAAACTCATCTGTCAGAGCTTCCTTGACATTCTTTCGCTCGATCTTTGACACAAAGCAAGCATTTGACACAGTCTCCCTTCTTCTGGTTCTCACACCTTCATTCAGATCTCCAATAATTAATTCCCTAGGGTGATCCTTCTGAATCCTTATAGAGGGTCCCCTGTTAGCTTCCTCTACCTATTCATTCTCAGGTCTGGTGTTGATTTCTAGAGCATTATCTTCTACAGACTCAAAGCCTGGAGAGTTTTCATTGTTCATAGGCATACATGCTCCAACATCATCTGGAACATCTTCATCGTTGCCAGAATCATCAATCACCACATTTATGGATTCCATCATCACCTGAGTTCTGGAATTGAACACCCTATATGCTTTGCTATTTCTAGAGTAACCCAAAAATATTCCTTCCTCACTCTTAGGATCCATCTTTCGCCTTTGCTCACGATCTGCTAAGATATAGCACTTACTACCAAACACATGGAAATACTTCACGTTTGGCTTTCTACCTTTTCATAGCTCATAAAGAGTGACAGAGGTACCTGATCTGATAGTCACCCTATTGTGTATATAGCAAGCAGTATTCATGGCTTCAGCCCAAAAATGATATGGAAGCTTTTTGGCATGAATCATGACTCTTGCACATTCTTGTATGGTCCTGTTCTTGCGTTCCACCACACCATTCTGCTGAGGAGTGATTGGTGATGAAAATTCATGAGAGATTCCCTCAGATAGGCAGAACTCTTCAAACCTGCTATTTTCGAATTCTTTCCCATGGTCACTTCTGATTCGAAAAACACCACAATCCTTTTCCCGTTGAATTCTTTGACATAATTCTTTAAAGGCTGCAAACACTTCAGATTTTTCTCTGATGAAACTTATCCAGGTGAATCTAGAGTAGTCATCTACGACAACATAGGCATACTTCTTACCACCAAGACTTTCAACCTGCATATGTCCCATTAAGTCCATGTGAAGGAGTTCCAGAACTCTAGAAGTTGTGGTAAGATGTTGAAGCTTCTTGTGTGACACCCTTGTTTGCTTCCCAACTTGACATTCACCACATATTTTGTCCTCATCAATCTTCAGCTTGGGAATACCTCTAACAGCTTCACTTGACATAACCTTCTTCATCCCTTTCAGGTGTAAGTGCCCCAATTTCTGATGCCACAGTTTGGTTTCATCTTCCTTTGTCATCAAGCAAGTAGACAGGTTTTCAGGTTCTAGAGGATTCCAAAGATAGCAGTTATCTTAGACCTGGTGCCCTTCATAATGACTTCATCTTTCTCATTGGTTACTAGACACTCAGACATGGTGAAATTTACCTTGAGCCCTTCATCACACAATTGGCTTATACTGATTAAGTTTGCAGTCAGTCCTTTGACAAATAACACACGATCTAGATTTGGTTGTCCTGTGTAGTCCAGCTTTCCAACACCTTTTATCTCACCCTTCGATCCATCCCCAAAGGTGACATAATTGGTGGAGTGAGGCTTAATCTCTGGCAAGAATTTCTTCACACCAGTCATGTGTCTTGAACAACCACT
Organism: Lathyrus tuberosus; assembly: GCA_022829125.1. NCBI lineage: Eukaryota > Viridiplantae > Streptophyta > Magnoliopsida > Fabales > Fabaceae > Lathyrus > Lathyrus tuberosus. Next base: position 4,610,974 of record JALAZF010000179.1, read on the forward strand.
GTCAAAGTACCAATCTTCTCTAGCAGATGCCCTAAGAGAAGTATGTGCTATGAGACCAGCCATCATTTGTCTAGGAATCCATCTTCTCTTCACTTTACCCCAACTCTGTTCTTTATATTGTTACTGAACACTTCTGGGATAACCGTGTAGCTTGTAGCAAAAGGCCTTTAAGTGACCAATCTTGCCACAGTAATGACATCTCCATGGTTTATACTTTGATCTACAAACTCCTTTCTGATGGTTCATCTGATGTTGAAACATGCAATTTGACATCTTCACTTCTTGCTTTATTTTCTGAGGAGCAAACTTCAATACAGTCTTCTTAGAAGTCTCGGCTTGATTGTTAAAACCAAGGCCTTGCATATTACCAGCTTCTTTCCCATTCTGAAGGATCTCATCCAGCTTCGTGGTACCATTGTTCAGCATTCTTATAGATTTGGTCATATTGTCAAGTTTTGACTTTTGCCAGTCAACCTCCTCCTTCAGATCAGCAATGGTTGATAGATGTTCTTCCTTCTCAGCTTCCAGTTGAGCTATCAAGATCTTCTGCTCCAATATAATCTGGCACCTTTCTTCGTTCTTGATACAAAATTCTGAAAACCCTGCGAATACTTCTTCCTTAGTGAGTTCTCCAACATAGGAGTCTTTGTCAGAGTCAGATTCATAAGAAGTCTCTCCATCAGCCTTACAGATTCCAACCAAGGCTGTCACCAATTTTGCTGATTCTTCTTCAACATCACTCTCAGACTCTCCTTCTGACCAAGACACAGATAGGCCCTTGTTCTGCCTTTTGAGATACGTGGGACACTCGGTCTTTATGTGCCCAAATCCCTCACATTCAAAGCACTGAACTCTCTTCCCTTGATTGAAGTCTTCTTCAGTTCTGGATCTTCTTCCTCCATCCTGGTTCTTACTGATGTCGAGTGACTTGTTCTGAGCATTTGCTCTTGACTTCCAGTCAATCCTTTTCAACACTTTGTTAAATTGTTTACCAAGTAATACCAGATCTTTAGATACATCTTCTTCTTTGACCAGTTTTCCTTCATCATCTAAGTCATCAGCACTTGACACGAATGCTATACTCTTCTTCTTTTCAACTTTTTCACCGAGTCCTAACTCAAAAGTTTGGAGAGATCCCATAAGCTCATCCACCTTCATCTTGTCAATGTCCTGAGCTTCCTCTATAGCAGTAACCTTCATATCAAATCTCTTAGGAAGAGACCTGAGAATCTTCCTGACCAGCTTGCTGTCAGACATCTTTTCTCCTAAGGCACTAGAGGCATTAGCTATCTCAATAATGTTCATATGAAAATCATGAATGCTTTCATCCTCTTTCATCTTCAAACTCTCAAACTTGCTAGTGAGAAGCTGAAGCTTTGACATTTTCACCTTTGAGGTCCCTTCATGAGCAACTTTCAGGACCTGCCAAGCCTCTTTGGCAATAGTACAATGCTCAATCAGCCTGAAGATATTTCTGTTGACGCCATTGAACAATGCATTCATGGCTTTAGAATTTCCAACAGATCCTTTGTAGTCAGCATCATCCCAGTCCTCTTCTTCCTTCAGAACATCAGTAAGATTTCCTTCTCTATCTCTTACCTTTGGAGGCTCCCAACCTTTGATAACCGCTTTCCATGCTTGATCATCCATGGACTTGATGAAGGCTATCATCCTAGGTTTCCAATATTCATAGTTAGAGCCATCCAGCAAAGGTGGTTTATTCAGAGCTCCTACATCCTTGTCCATTGTACCAGAAAGTACCTTCCCTGAATCTCACCCAGAAACAACAAAGGGTACAAGCTCTTGATGCCAATTGAAATTCTGGCCTATATATCAGATGTCCTATCGAGATGTCGAGACACTGATATACAACAACAATGAACAAGTTCAAAATAAAAGTGTGCATAAAATGTAAAGAACACCAGAAATTGTTAACCCAATTCGGATCTAACTATCCTACATCTGGGGGCTACCAAGCCAGGGATGAAATCAATATCCGATAGTATCAATTCACTGATAACCACACCCGGTTCAATCAGCTCACTTAATCACTACCCTTCCTATGACTTCTACCTAAGACTCCCCTAGGTATGAGGCCCTCCTCAAATCCCTCTTCAATCACAACCCGTGACTGGTTCCTTACAAGATAAAAACAATGGTCGAAACACAAATTCTCAATACTTCATAGCTTATGAGAATTAACACACAGTTACTCAATGCTTAAAAGCTTATGAGCAACCTTACACAACTTACACTACAGTCCTTGTACTGTTATCATAAGATACCAGTTAGGCTCACAAAACACATGCACACAACCCTAAAAATACATGTAAGTTCGACACCTAAAACTAGGTTAACATCAGTCTATTTATAGCTTGAAATCTGGACTGAATTGGGCTTCAAAAACGCAGCAATTAGGCTGCTCACAAATCTGCAAAATTAACTCCAATAAAATAGGTCTTCAATCCAAAGTTTCCTATTATGTCTCCATAAATAGAAACAGCAGCAAATCCGAAAACCAACAAGTAACCCTAATCCAAAAATGCTTTGGATGCCATATAGGATAACCAAATATTCACAGAATATTCAGTTACAAATCATTGTAACAGAATCTGCAATAAAACCTGTCTTCACAGCGCGATGTCCTATGAGCAGTCATGGGACATATTCATTCGACATGTTGAACAAAGAGTAATGAAACATATTTTTAGACATCTTCATTCAACACCTGCTGCTACATGAGTTTTAGCAAAATAATGCCAACCATAAAACCAAGGAAATAACAGATCTACATCACGACAGTTGTGTTGGCTGTCTTTGTAACTGTCATTTTAGTCTGTACATGAAGGCTTTGAATTGTAAACAATTTTCAAGTTCATGTTTTTTTTTTGTAATTAATTTGGCAAATAGCAGTGTGATAGGAGTACCACTCTTAAGAAACTCTCGAATGGTGTATAATGTTATGGCTTATGATAAAGAAGTTTGAATCAAAACCCATGCCCTTACATTTTGTACTTTTAGTACACAATACCTTGTGACCCTAGTCACACGTAGGCAACTTCCTTGAATTTGATTGAAATTCTTGTGATAGCCCATGGCCTTTGAACTTGATTAATTGAGTTCCGAATGAGCGATGAGCATGATATCTTTGATTTTAAGTAAGGTGCCAAAAGAGGGAAGCCTTGAACACCATTATTGATAAATTATGACATTAAGGCCTTGAATCAATACTTGCTTTCATAAAACAACTTGAACAAAATCCTAGGACAATGAACTTGAATTCGATATCTCAATTCGAATTTTATGAACACACCCTGGTTCTTGGAATCGATCAAACACGAGTTTTTGAAGCCAAATAGCAGATTTGTGAGGATGTCATCGTGACAAGCCGTTCCTTTGAATGGTGAATATCATGATCATGCCATTAAGTCAATGTTTTGCTAAACTTGAGACTATGAAAGCTCTTAACAATGGCCACACTTCTCTAAAAGATAATATGTCAGAGACAAGCATCACATTGCAAACAAATTTGCAATACCAAGGCCTAGATCATGATTTACTAAAGCCCAACAAAAATTCACCTGAGCCAATTTCAAAGAATGAGAAAGAACTTCTAGGAATGCAGCCCAACTCAAAGTGGAAGTTTTAAGAGCGTTTTAAATTAGGGTCAATGTGCCTTGAGATACTCAACTATGGGAATAAGCATCATCTATACTTGAGATCAATGTACCTGCACACACTTGTTAGTCATAATAAACACGCACACAAGGAGATGATGCACAAAGAGGCGGGATCTTGGGGTCAAAAATTAGCGTGCGACACATGTGCATTACTTGTGCCTACGTGGGAAGGATCTAGAACAGCTTCTTTTCATCATTTTCCACCCAAATTTTCCATTTCCACTCATCAATTTCCACCCCAATTCCACACTTCACTTCCTAACCCATTTTTACCCCATTTTCCACTCACTCCAAACCCAAGCCAAATTCCTAAGCTAGAGGATATTTAAGCTCACTCATTCCAAACCAAGGGGAGACCTAGATCATTTTCACTCTCCAATTTTCAGAATTCTTTCAATTCTCTCAACTTTTCTCTCATTCTCCAAAACCCTCACTCAAAGTTTCATCATCAAAGTTCATCAAATTTCACCTTGGAATTTGTTGATCTTGAAACTAAACCACCATTCATTCACCAATTCTTGAAAGAATCTTGGATTTGCTACTGTTTTGGAGTGTGGAATCACTTTTGGAGCAGCTTTTCATTATTTAAGTTGTTCTAGCTTGGATCTTGGTTGTTCTTGCTTGGATCTTGAAGTTCATCACATAGATCTTTGGATTTCTTGTTTGGATCATCAATTTTCGTTCTCAACATTCACCAAGGCAAACCTCAGCCTTGTAGGTTGGTTTTCCCTAGATCTATAATTGATTTTGATTGATCATAGCTTTTGCAATGTAGATCCATTGATTTCATGTGTTGTTGATGCTTTTGCTTGATGTTGATCATGAATGTTGATGATAATAGATTTGCATGATGTTTGATTGCTGTTCATGAGCTTAATTTCGTGCATGAGTGATTGTATGATCATTTGGAAATAATTGGATAAGTGGTTTGATGTTGAAAAGTGCTTTTGAAACTGATTTTGTTTTACTGCTGTCCCAGAGTAATCGGTTACTCACCATTTGTTAACCGGTTACTCTGTGTATTTTTTACGTAAATGGTCTGATTTTCAACTAAGTAACCGGTTACTCACCGTTTGTTAACCGGTTACTCTGGGACAGAGTGTGTATTTTAGTGCATTTTCTTGGTTGTTTGAGATCCGATGCATGCCTAAACTTCATGGACTAATATGTTGATGATTTGTGGATTATTCTTGAGTTGTTGCACCTCACACTATTGCATGAACACATTTCTCCGACACGCGATGCTTGGATTTTATCGTTTATGTGTATGTTTGCGTTGTTGAACACTTGATGCTATGAACACATACGCACACTCACTTGTTGACCATGTTCATTGTGCATTGCTACTGGATTGATAATGATTGTGCATACTTACTTGTATCAAATTTCATGATGTGCATACTTATTTCATTTGATCATATGCTATATGTTGCATTCTTCCATGATGCTTGCAAGGTTATTCAACATGGTGTGTGGTTTGTTTATGATCATGATTAATTGAACGATGTATGTTGTTTGATGCACGTTTGCTCTGCCTTGATTGAATCGTATTCAAATTTGGTGCATGCTGTCCTAATTTCCCATCTGAGTTTTGCATAAAGTGTTGTCATACGTGCTGTCCATGTGTACATGTATGCTGTTTGACCTTTTACACCTGTTTTCATGCTGAGTTTCATGCTGTTGAATGTTGTTTGGTGTAGGTGCATGATTTCATTGCTGTTATGAAGCAAGTGTGCTGTTGTAGATGTTGTTCCTTCTCTTTTTACTCCCTTCACTCCCTCGAGTCTCAAGACTTGTTCAAGTCTTGGACTCCTTTCCCCTTAGAGCTACCTAGTCCAACTTAATTTCCGATTAAGCTTGGAGTAGGATTAGCATTAGGTTTTAGGTAGTCGTCCCTCCTAAGCCTCACTAACCATAGGCTATCCATGCATGATAACATTAGGACTCTTAGTTTCCCTTTAGAGTTTCCTTTGGGTCTTCTCTCTTCTCATCTCAAAACTTCTTGAAAACACTTAATAAAGATAAAGTGTATTGCGCACGAGCCTTAAGCTTGGGGAATTAGAAATGAGGGGCTTCCTCTCATCTTTCTAGAGTGCTTAGCGGGTATCCTGTCTTGGGACGATTCGTTAAGTATTCGTCCTTGTGCCCTAGACTTGGGCGCAATGCAAGTTATGAACTAACTTAAAAAAACACTTCTGTCTAAAAAACACAAAACAAATTCAAATCTTTTTATCCTTCGGGATTGTTGGGTTTCAAATTTCATTTTCAGAAAAGAGCTCGTCGCTCACGTAAAAAACACTTACCCATTCGTGGTCGTACCCACGAACTACATTAGCTCTGATTCCTCTCTCTCGTCCAATTGAGGATATGTAGGCACAAGACAACGATTGTCTTGGCGAGCAACCTTCCCCCACAGTTCCCGTCCGAACTACGTTGACTCTGACTTTCCCATTGCACGAGGGAGTACGTAGGCCTAGGACAGCGATAACGTCCTATCGAGTCACTTCTTTTTTTTCTTTTCTTCTTCGTTTCTCCGTTCTTTCCGTTCTCGTTCCTTCTCCGGTCCCGTAGCAGTGGAGCTCCAGACAACGACCCCCTTTGATGCAGACAGCAAGCGTGGATCCCATCGAGTACGATGGACGTGTTGGGTGCTAACACCTTCCCTTCGCGTAACTGACTCCCGTACCCGTTTCTCTTGGTCGTGAGACCATGTTCTTTCCCTTTCTCTTCAGGTTTATGCAGTGTTTCCTTTCCCTCTCTCGGGATAAATACACATTGCTGGCGACTCTGTGTTTTCTACGCCACTCTCGCGTTTGTATCGTTGGATGCGAATCTTTCGGGAGTGACAAACATCATTTAGCATGATTAAACCAAATTTCACCATTTTTATTCAAGTTCTAACCTAAGTTTCTATACTTAGGGTTCTAACTAGAACTCACCAACAACAAGATGAGGAAGATGAAGAAGATGTTGGGATGATTTGATGAAGAAGAGATTATGAAGATTGAAGCTTGCTCTACAATTCCAAGTTTTCTCTCTTTTTCTCCTCTTGCTCCTCCTTCTCTCTACTCTTACTATCTTTTTCCAGTTATGTTTCTATTTTGGTACAAGTGTGGAAAAGGAAATGATATAGAGAATTCCAATTAGTTAGTAACACTACTAAATGTCCAAAACACCTCTATTGCACCAAAAGCTAATACCTCAAAGTCAGATAATATTAATTTGATCTGCTATGAGCTCATCAGTTTACTCTAGTTATCTCATCCAATAAATTCTCAGAGTACACCGTAACCCAGTTGACCATACTTAATATTACCCAGAGCAAAATAACTTACGGGGTATTACATCCACCCCCCTTAAATAGAAATTCGCCCACGAATTTAAAAATTACCTGAAAAGATGAGGGTAAGCTTCTCGCATCTCTGATTCTAGTTCCCAAGTTGCATCGCCCGGATGTGTCGCATCCCACTGAACCTTTACTAGAGGAATCTCTTTATTCCTTAGCACCTTAGTTTCTCTTCCTGTGATACGACTTGGTTGAGGTTCAAATGTTAAATCTATTTCTATCTCAATTGTATCTGGTAGAATTGGCTGAAGAGGATCTGGAACAAACTTCCGAAGTTAAGACACATGAAAAACATCGTGCATCTCTGACAGAGAAGGCGGTAAGGCTAATCTGTAAGCTACTTCATCAATCCTTTCTAAAATTTGATACGGTCCCACGTATCTCGGACTTAACTTCCACGACTTAAACGGTCCTTTCAACCTCAATCTCGGAGTAACTTTCAAAAACACGTGATCACCTTCATCAAACTCTATAGGTCTCCTATGGTTATCCGCGTAACTCTTTTGACGATCTTGTGCTTGTTTAACTTTATCACGGATCATTCTAATCTTTTTCGTAGTCTCTTGAATAATCTCGGGTCCCAAAATTCTATCTTTGCCAACTTCCGCCCAACACAAAGGCGTCCTACATTTCCTTCCATATAATGCCTCGTAAGGAGCCATACCAATACTCGCATAGTAACTATTGTTGTATGAAAACTCAATCAATGGTAAAAGTTCTATCCAATTTCCTCCACTTTCAAGTACACAAGCCCTTAACATATCTTCCATCGTTTGTATTGTCCGTTCCTTCTGACCATCCGTTTGCGGATGATTCAACGTGCTCAAACACAACTTTGTTCCCATAGCTTGTTGAAAAGCTCTCCAAAACCTTGAAGTAAATTTTGGGTCTCTATCGGACACAATACTAGAGGGAATACCACGCAACCTCACAATTTCCGAAATAAACAACCTTGCAAGATGACTTGCCTTGTAAGTAGTCTTTACGGCTAAGAAATGCGCAGATTTCGTCAACCGATCCACAATTACCCAAATAGAATCATAACCACCTTGTGCACGGGGTAATCCAACTGCAAAATCCATGGAAATACTATCCCACTTCCATAACGGAATTTCTAACGGTTGTAATAGGCCACCCAGTCTTTGGTGTTCAATCTTTACTTGTTGGCATACCGCACACTTCGACACATACACCACAATATCTCTTTTCAGACAGGACTACCAATAGTCCCTCTTTAAGTCTTGATACATCTTCGAAGAACCAGGATGTATAGTAAAAGCACCCTTATGCGCTTCCTCCAAAATTCTTCTTTTTAACATCGCATCATCTGAAACACAAATCCTTTGGTTAAATAAAATGATTCCATCGTTAGCCCGTACAAAACCCGGTTGAACTAACAATCCTTGTAACTTCTCATCCAACACTTGTCCTTGTTGAATTTCCTCCCTAAGAGTACAATTAACATTCAAATTTACCATAATCACACCATTAGGAGTCCAAACAAACTGGAGATTAAGATCTCAAAACTTTTCCAATAAGGTGTACTCTAATATCATCAACTCGGCATTATGCAACACTTTTCGGCTTAATGCATCCGCTACTTTATTCGCTTTACCCAGATGGTACTTTAGTTCCAAATCATAATCCTTCAAATACTCCATCCATCTCCTTTGACGCATGTTCAACTCTTTTTGGTCAAATAGATACTTTAGACTCTTGATGTCGCTGAACATCTCAAAATGTACCCCATACAAATAATGACGCCACACTTTTAGTGTAAACACAACTGCCGCCAATTCCAAATCATGTGTTGGATAATTCTCTTCATGAACTTTTAACTGTCGAGAGGCAAAAGCCACCACATGACTATCTTGCATTAAAACACCCCCTAATCCCATCTTTGATGCATCACAAAATACCTCATACGACTTGCTAGGATCAAGAATAATCAAAACAGGAGCAGTCGTCAATCTTTCCTTCAAACTCATAAAACTTCGTTCACAAGCCGAATCTCACTCATAAGGACAATCCTTTCGAGTAAGTTTAGTCATTGGTAAGGCCAATTGAGAAAAGCCCTTGATAAACCTCCTATAATAACCTGTCAGTCCCAAGAAACTTTTAACTTCTAAAACATTCTTTGGTCTCTCCCAATTAATCACCGCTTCAACTTTTGATGGATCTACCGCCACACCTCCCTGAGATATGACATGACCAAGAAAACTAACCTCTGACATCCAAAACTCACACTTGCTCAGCTTAGCAAAAAGTTGTCTCTCTTTTAGGATCGTTAAAACGATTCTTAAATGCTCTTCGTGCTCTTGCGAAGTACGAGAATAAATAAGAATGTCATCAATGAAGATCACTACAAATTGGTCCAAATAAGCTTGAAATATCTGATTCATATAATCCATAAAAATTGCCGAAGCATTCGTCACACCGAAAGGCATTACTAAGAATTCATAATGACCATAACGGGTTCTAAACGCGGTCTTTGATACATCTGAACTCTTCACACGGATCTGGTGATAACCCGATCGTAAATCAATCTTCGAGAACACACTGGCTCCTTTCAATTGATCTAACAGGTCGTCTATCCTGGGTAATGGGTATTTGTTCTTGATGGTGACTTTATTCAACTACCGGTAATCAATACATAACTGCATTCCACCATCTTTCTTCTTTACCAACAACACTGGAGCTCCCCAGGGCGAAACACTGGGTCAGACAAAATGCTTAGCCATTAACTCTTCCAACTGATCCTTCAATTCCCTTAACTCAAATGGTGCCCTCCAATATGGTGAAACGGATATAGGAGCCGTTCCCGGTATCAGGTCAATAGAGAATTCCACTTCCCTTTCCAGAGGAAGAGAAGTAATATTCTCGAGGAAAACTTCAAAAAATTCACAGACTACAGGAATACTCAGAACTTGAAGGTTGCTACTCTCTTCCTTAGTGAGAACCAAAAGAACAGATTTTTCCTCCTCAAACAAGAAATTTATCATTCCAACCGTACCTTCCAAAATAGTAGTCAACACATCCTTCGGAGTAACCTCAGCGGATGGAATGATGATTAGTTTTTCTTCACAACCAATAAATACCGAATTAGCAGAAAGCCAATCCATTCCCAAAACAACATCCATTTTCTTAAGCAGCAAACAAATAAGAGCAATCTTAAAAACTCTCCCATCCACAGATAAAACACAATTTTCACACATTAAAGGTGTTTCAACTATCTCATCCATGGCAGTAGTAACCACCATGGGTGGAAACAACGGAATAGCTTGCAACCCAAGTCACTTCACACATTGCATCGACACAAAAGAGTGTGTTGCTCCACAATCAAATAATACAAAACAAGGATTCCCATTAACGAAACACGTACCAGCAATCAAAGAGTTGTCGCCCTTTGCTTTCTTCGCATCTAAAGTATATACTCGACCGGTATTCCTCCCTTGCGTCTGATTCCTATTCTGAGGACAATCCCTCGCCATATGACTCACTTTCTGACACTGATAACACTTCATTCCTTCAAAACTGCATCTACCAGAATGCATTTTACCACAAGTATGACATACAGAAGGCGCACTTGGTCTAGAACTCTGAACTTGCTTCCCTTTGAAGGCTTGTTGTCTAGGTCAAAATTGTTGATTCGATCTCCCATGATCACTCTGATTCGACCTACTCAAATCTCATTCTGCCTGAACTTTCTTTAAACTATTTTCTGCCACATAACATTGCCTTAGCAATTCAGCATAACTAGTGAACTCTCTTTGAGACATACTATGCGAAATTTCAGCATTCAAACCAAAAAGAAACTGATCAATTTTCCACCTCTCATCCGGAGCATACATGGCCTGCCTAAAATAAGCAGCCATAATCTCAAACCTTTCAGCATAAGCAGCTACAGTCAAAGTACTCTGTCTCAACTGTTGAAAATCAAATTCCTTATGGGTTCTCAAAGAACTAGGGAAATAATTCTCCATAAAATTAATCTTAAATTGCTCCCAGACCTTAGGTACCTCTTGAATAGTCATTAGGGCTAAGGCACTCTCCCATCATCTCATGGCAGAACCCTTCAACGAATGAGAAACGAATATCACCTTGTTCTCCTTACTACAATGGACTATCAAGAAAATTCTCTCCATGCCAGCTATTCATTCATGAGCTTTCACAGATCTAACCCGCCATGAAATTCTGGAGGATTCATGCGGATAAAATCCCGAAAACTCCCACCTACAGCACCTGGAACAACCACTGGAGGATGAAGACCCCCATTCATTTGTTGTACCATCTGCTGCATGAACTGGTTCTGCTGCTGTTGCGTCTGTTGCAAAAACTGAGGCCATGGGACATACTCCTCGCCGCCCGGCGGATTCGTCCCAACAGGAGTGGTTATGGGTCTACCACAATTGCTTCTGCATCCGTTAACCATGTTCCTAAATATCTTATAGATATGATTAAGTTGATCAAGCTCAATACCATAAATATAACACTTAAGACCAATGGCGACACCACACATGTGAAACGGAAAGAAATACTTATACTATTTCATGGCTAGGTCGAGGATACGACCTGCTCTGATACCAACTGTAACACCCACATATAATATCATACATCAAAGCACAAATACTATACATGAATCCAAGTGTCTGGTACTGAAATACCACAAGTTCCTAGTTAACACAGTATATACATTACATGCCCAACATACTTAATACAAAAAAAAACTATGGCATAATGTATACAAGATGTTCCAAGACACTAAGAACTAGATCAAACATTAATCTCAAAATAATCTCCACAACGGAAGTCTTGTCATCCCAAAAGCCAAGACAAATAAGGATAATCAAACGACCTTATCCTTACCCTTCGCGGAACCTGAAGCACCTGTAATATAATCAACAACATGGGGTGAGATATTAAATCTCTGTGAGTTCCCTATCTTATAGATTCTCTCGGCTTTACAAGGTTCTGTCATCCTAACCCAAGTCAAAAGGGAAAGGGAGTGACCTTGAGTACTCACTCTCACACTATATGGATACATGTCATGAGTCTGTTAACTCAAGATTTTATCACTAATCGGTAACCTTACCAAGGCATCCCCTTTTCCCGTCCGCTTCTACGTCTAGAAGTCGACCTGAGTCATGGATCCTTGTAATCTACTTGACATATGAAATGGATTCGGGATCATCGGCCTGTTAACCGTGAACCGTCACTTCTCATGGCCTGTTAACCATCACAAGTCTCTACCCATAGGTTCCATTCGTACTACACGCGGGAATCAAACCTGCCAAGTAGTTATGCATAAGTTTCAGAGGAGCTCGTTACTCGTGAAACTGCATCTCAGGGGAAATGGTTACGATTACGTGATCAAACTCACAAACATGATTGTATTCGACAATCACAAGGCCACATTCGCCTTTAGGCCTCTTTTTCCTTTTCTCAATACTTAACACAGTTACACATGATCCATACTAGTGTATCATTCTTTTCTATACCATTCCATACTGGACGCACGCCTCGGCCTCTTCTGCACGAGCGTCGTCATTGGGTTATTCATCAATTTCCTAGCTTATTACTAGGTTCCAATATAGTTTCATAGTAAGGTTTCCTCACTCTACCTATTCCATATTTTAACATGCATTTACTCTCAATCATGTTTAACATCAACATTAGGCAAAGCACATTACAATTTCACATTTTGAATTACATATAATAATTCTATCATAAGCTATACAAAAGCTTATTACAGTTGTATAATAGAATCACATATATATCACCCTTGGGTTCCCTCCGATTTATTTAATCGGGCACCGAAAACAATATTTTTCACCCTTATTAGGTAGTACATTTCCATAGCTTTCCATCGGTACCAAGAACACCTCGATCGAAAGCACGGTTCAAAAGATATTAATTTTCTAAAATATTTTTCAAAACACAACAGTGGTAACCGGTTACCTTATATAAAGTAACCGGTTACTCTATCATTTTTCAAAACAGAACCAAAACCTCTATAGAGTAACCAGTTACTCAATATAGGGTAACCGGTTACTCTGAAACAGACCCAAAATGATAGTTAGAGACACTTTTGGGTAACTGGTTACCTTATATAGAGTAACCGGTTACCTTATATAGAGTAACCGGTTACTCTATCCATTTTTGCGTAAAAATGCCATTTTTCCTGCAAGTAACCGGTTACCTCGTATAGAGTAACCGGTTACCACTGAGTCTGAGACCTAAAAACCTGTTATTTTCAGCATAAAAGCCCAATGGAACCCATCAAAATTCATGGGAACATCATAGTAAGCATCAAACATTCATATTTCATACAACCCACACATATTATGTGTTCTATTTCCGATTTCAACCATAGCAAACATCATTTAGCATGATTAAACCAAATTTCACCAGTTTTATTCAAGTTCTAACCTAAGTTTCTATACTTAGGGTTCTAACTAGAACTCGCCAACAACAAGATGAGGAAGATGAAGAAGATGTTGGAATGATTTGATGAAGAAAAGATGATGAAGATTGAAGCTTGCTCTACAATTCCAAGTTTTCTCTCTTTTTCTCCTCTTGCTCCTCCTTCTCTCTACTCTTACTATCTTTTTCCAATTATGTTTCTATTTTGGTACAAGAGTGGAAAATATAGAGAATTCCAATTAGTTAGTAACACTACTAAATGTCCAAAACACCTCTATAGCACCAAAAGCTAATACCTCAAAGTCAGATAATATTAATTTGATCTGCTCTGAGCTCATCAGTTTACTCTAATTATCTCATCCAATAAATTCTCAAAGTACACCAGAACCCAGGTTACCATGCTTAATATTACCCTGAGCAAAATAACTTACAGGGTATTACAAGGCGCCTTTATTTTTTATAGATTTTACGTTGGATATGTTACCTCGGTTTTCAATATAATTGTGATATATACTCTTTATATTTTTTATCCCCTCAGTGTATACGTCATTCACTTCTCGAGCCCTAACGAAACAACACTTCTTCTTCAGCCAACAAAAGAACACTTATTCTCCAAGGAGTAATAGCGAACGAAAAAAGTCTTTCACCATTATTATCCAATATGTTATTATTATTGTTGTTGTTCTTATTGTTGCTTTGGTCCATTAATGTTGTTCTTGTTATTCTCTTTATATTTTTTTATCACTCAGTGTCTACCTCATCCACTTCTCGAGCCCTAGCGAAACAACACTTCTTCTCCAGCAAACGAAAGAACACTTATTCTCCAAGGAGCAATAGCGAACGAAAAAACTTTCTCACCACTATTCTCCGATATGTTATTATTGTTGTTGTTGTTCATATTGTTGCTTTGGTCTATTAGTGTTGTTCTTGGTATTCTCCATTATTGTTGTTGTTATTGTTGAGAAGCTTTATTTTTGTTGGTTGTGTACTATTTTTATTTTTTATTTTTCATTTTTCATTTTTTCATTGATCAAAAGGAAAGAGTATAAGATTCTTGGATTACATATTTTTTTCTACATCAGAACAATATCCTATAGCACTACAAGAATCTTCCCAATCTACGACTCGGTCCTCACTACCTTCATCTAATTCATAGTAAACAATCTTCCTAGACACCTTTCTCTTCTTTTTCTTTAGCATCTTCTTCTTCTTCTTGGTCTTCCTCACCCTCAGTGCATCCCTGACAGCAGTCAACCCAGATGGCTAGACCTACTCAGTTGACTGCTGATGGTGTTGTATTGTGGTGATGGTTTTGTTCTCAAGAGTGACTTCTGTTGAGATAATGCTCTTAGCCTTCTCAGATGGATAACTCATGTTGCTATAGGAAGTTAAGAAGAGTAGGTTGAAGATGAGAAAATTCAGTATATGAAAGTGTGCATTTATAGGAAGGTTGAAGATGAAACATCTGGTGATTTAATGCTTGCAATGATTACTTCTGATGGTTTATATTCTTGAATAATGTGTGACCATCTTGAGAAATGAATAAAAATTTCAATCATTATAGTTGTTTCTCTCTTTTGGGAAGAGCAAAGGTTGTTCTTGTTTTTTTATCAGAATTCAATTTTCCCACATATTTTTCATTTGCAAATAGAGTAGTGCATCAGATCTTTGCAAATGGTTGTCACGTATGCCTAAGTTTTTTACGTCACTGATTCTTCTAACACTAGTGGTCAATTGTTCTTCAAGGTAAACATCTTCCCGATAGTACCGATGAAAGTTGTTGTTGATTGACCTAATTAGTTTCAAATGTTATTCAAACTATAGGTTCTTAAGGACCAGTGACAAATCCTATTAGACAGCCTACAAAACCTTTCCATTTTGGTTATTGTTTTTGTTTCATAATCCTTTGTTTTAGTTTTGAAAATGGTTCTGTAATTGGTTCTGTAATACAAGTTCTAAAAAATATGGTTTTATAATCCTGTAATTGGTTCTAAAAATATGGTTCTATAATCCTGTAATTGGTTCTAAAAATATGGTTCTATATTCGGGAATATGGTTCTGTAAATGGTTATGTAATACACGTGCAAACGAAAGTACAAAAAAAAGTATCCCCTCGGTGTTTACATAAAACCGAGGTAATAACATTGGGCACTCCATCCATTTCTAAAAATAATAAAAATGCTGATGTTGGGGATCAAACCCACGATCTTTTAATTTCTAACCTCAGTTTTAGAATCATCGAGGCGACAAGTGATTGTTTTTCATGTCGTCCTTTGATACCTTGCTTGTGTAGCCGAGATTAAATGAATTTCGCGGCCGACGTTAGATGTGTTATTTGTAGTAGTGTTTCTTACAATAATAACACTTAATAGTATGAGCATTACCATCATAAGAATTATGTAGAACTTTACCCTTCTTCTTCTAAAACCTACCATCTTTCTTCAAGAATCTCCCCTTAACGGACAAACCTTTACCAATTGTCGATGGCTCGTGCTCCTTTCCTTCATTCAAATCCTTAGAGTACAAGGCAGATTGAACATCTTTAAAGGTCAACGAATCTCTTCCATACAAGAGAGTTTCTTTGAAATGAGTATGAGACTTAGGTAAAGAACACAACAACAACATTTGATCTTTATCATCAATCTTGACCTCCATATTCTCAAGATCAAGAATCAACTTGTTGAACATATCCAGTTGCTCAGCCAAGGCTTTGTCTTCACTCATCTTGAATGAATACAAAGCTTGCTTCTGATAGAGACGATTAACTAATGATTTCGTCATGTACAAACCTCCAACTTTCGTCCACACACCAGCTGTAGTTTTCTCCTTTGAAACATGTCGGAGAATCTTATCATCAAGGCTCCATACAATGGCAATGTGAGCTTTTTCAACCATCGCTGTCTTCTCCTTCTCCAATAAGCCAACGTCTATCTTCTTCGATCCTTTCAACGCTTCTAACAAACCCTATTTAACATGAATGACTTGCATCTTCAAGCACCACAAACCGAAATCATTCACACCGCACCAGTTTGTTGTGAATTGATGTCATCAAGAACAAACTAAAATATGAGAAAGATTGAGTTTCTTGAACAAACACAAAAAACCTATTAGGTTTTACGAAAGAAAGAGCGAAAAAGGTACAAGAAGAAAATAAGAATTGGTTAAAACTATTTTATTATTCACTTTTTCAATAAGGGTTCAAAGATTATAAGTGAATAACAATAACTAACATCTCTCAACAACCTGAGAGAACTAGTCTATTTATAGACTTCTAAGCTAAATTATGCTACAAGCTAACTTAACAATTGGACTTAGAGCATCTCCAACCGTGAACCCATTTTTGGGTTCTTTGTGGGACCTATTAAGCCACGTCAGCTTGAAGCAACTCAACTAGTTTTTCACTCCAATGGTGCAACTCTGAAGAACTCATATTGGGTCCCACAACTTTACTTTATATATTAATATTTTATTCATATTAAATTTTATATTAATTAAAATAATAATTTTAATTATTTAAATTAAATTTGATATAAATTAAATAAAATTCAAATTAAACTTATAATTTAAAATGATAATTAAAATTAATCTCAAATACTTGATATATAATTAAAAACAATAAAAATAAATAATATCACATAATTAATCAAACTTAAATTTCATCATCTTCATGTCCAAAACGTTCCCAAATATATTCGACTAGTTTTAATTTTATCATAATTTAAAAGCAAAACCTATAAAACAATAGTTTGAATTTTATAATATTAAAAAATCAATTGTTACCGTTGCATATATGTACTGCGTTTGTCACGTGGGGAACTCCAGCCATGAAAAAAAAGTGTTATTACGTTTGCCACCTGGCAAACTGGAATCAAGAACCTCCGTTGGAGGTGGTCTTACAAGTAAAGCCTAAAACATGCATTAAACAAAATATATTTCGACAGCATGCTTGAACAAACTTCGACTACAACATACACAACTCTTGTTAAATCATGAAACTACCCTTGTCAACACCATAGTTCGATCCAACTACTACAATAAAGATGATGTAATTTCTTTCACTTCACAATGATAATAAATAAATAAAGTCTACTTGGGTGGCAATAGACTATATTTATGTTATTCTATAAAATTATTGAATTATTCTCCTTCAATACGGAAACATGCATTTAAAGAAGATTTTTTAGTGTGGGCTATAAAAATTATAAAATGAATTATAATAAAAATGGAAGAATATAAAATATAGCACGAATATAAATAAGAATATGGTATCAAATAATTTTATCATAATTTCTTTTTCACGTTTCTCTTCCTATGTTTTAAATTATAAATTGTTTTATTAAATTACAATAGTATTGATTGTTTATTTTACTATGTATTATTATTATTATTATTATTATTATTATTATTATATATTTTTATTAAATCTTTAATTTTTACTTTGACATTAATGAAAAAACAATTTTATAAAATTAACTATAATTTTTTCACGAGTGGTTTAAAAGAAAAGGTGAAAGTGGAGCAGCAAGAGCAACCGTCTCATTGATTTGGACGTTTGGTAAGGTCTCAGAAGACATAATTGTTTTTCCTTTTGAAAAAGCAAAAATCAATTGGACAATCAATAAGGCATAAGATATGGCAATACAAAGAGTTCTAAGAATACATGCCCCAAACACTAGCCGCCAGAGCCAAGAGCCAGATACGTACGCACCAAAAGCTCAACAAAGAGCTAATTGTTAAATATGTAATTCATTGTTTTAAAAATATTAGATTTGATTTAGAAAGATCAGATTTGATTTAGAAAGATTAGATTAGATATTTTTGGGTTTTTATAGTTTGAGCTTTAGCTTGAGATGCAAATTAACATAAATCTATAAATAGGGAGGAACCCTTATCATTGTAATAATCAAGTTTGATAATTCACAGTTTGCAGTTGCAAGTGAATATTGAAAGTTTCCACAGTTTGTGGGCAAAAAGAATTATGCAGTTTTCATCTTCTTCTCCAACGCTACTATTTCTCTTTTCTCTTTCTTTCTTTCTCAATTTTTCTTTTCGTTGTCATTGCGTGTGATTGTTAACAACCTTGAGATCAAGATTGAATAGGAATTCTCAAAAGGTTTTTTGGTTAATTCCAACATCTGATATCTAGAGCTCCGGTTGCGATTCAAGGAAGGAAAATCGTGATGGCGATGAATCATCCGAACAGACACTTTCCGGCAAGCCTTCTGATTCTCAAGAAAGATAATTATGAGAATTGATGCAAGTATATTAAGGTGGTTTTCTGTTATCAAGATCTTTGAGATCTTGTGAAGAAAGGAGTAACACCGATTGCAGAGAACGCGACAGATCAAGAAAAGGTTGCGCACAAATAATTGAAGAAGAAAGATTATAAAGTTATCTTTATAATCCATTAGCGTGTCTATCCAAATAACTTTGAAAAAGTTAGTGATGCAGAGTCAGCAAAGGAAGTATGGGAGATTCTTGAAAATTCGTTTGGAGGAGACGCAGAGAAGGTGAAAGAGGTGAGGTTACAAACTCACAAGAGAACCTATGAGATGCTTCAGATGGAAGACAATGAAACTATAACAGATTTCTTCACCAGAGTTACAAAGCTAGTGAATCAAATCAAAGTATGTGGAGAGGTGTTGACATCAAGATCAGTTGTTGCAAAGATCTTGATATCATTGGCTCCAAAGTTTGACCACGTGGTAGTAGCCATAGAAGAGTTGAAAGACTTGTCAGTATTGACGAAGGAAGAGCTTCAAGGGACGCTTGAGTCTTATGAACAAAGGATGACTGAAAGAGCTGCAGGAAAGTCGAAGAGTGATATGGTTTTGCAGGCGAAGTCAGAAAAGGAAAGGAAAGGCAAAGGAAGTTGGAATGGAAACAAAGGTAGAAGAGGCTACAACAATTCGACTGGTCGAAATCAGAATGAAGAAAACTGGTCGAATTAAAGAAAACCCTGGAACCAAGGCAACCAAAGAGGTGGTGCTGCAGGTAGAGGAAGAGGTGGGGGTCGAAAGCCTGACAAAAGTCACATCCAGTGTTTCAATTGTCAGAAGTATGGTCACTATTTTAGTGATTGTCCAGAAAAGAAGAAGAATCAAGAAACAGATGCAAAGTTGGCGAAGCATGAAGAAGAGTAGATGTTGCTGATGGTTACAACAAGAGACGAAGAGAGATTCCAGGACCAGTGGTAGTTGGACTCAGGATGCTCATCACACATGACTAGAAGGAAAGATTGGTTTGTCAACATGAAGCTCTCGTAGAAGAACACAGTGAAGTTTGCAAATGACAACACTCTAGAAGTTTAAGGTGTTGGCGATGTTCTGATTATGAGGAAAGATGGCAAGAGGTCAACAATTTCCAATGTGTTGTACATACCAGGCATGAAGAGCAATTTGCTCAGTATAGGGCAGTTGGTCGAAAAGAACTACAAGGTGTCGATCGAAGACAAGATGATGAGAGTTCTCGACGTAGGTGGTAGGTTGATCTTGAAGGCTCCAATGTCTCAAAATAGGACCTTCAAGATTGAACTCAATGTGATGGAGCACAAGTGCCTAGCAACTGCAGCTAGCAGAGATGAGTGGTTGTGGCATTTTCGACTAGGCCATCTCAACTTCAATGACATTAGAGAGCTAAAGAGAAGAAATATGGTTTCAGGATTACCTGAAATTGACATTCCAAGTGAAGTTTATGAAGAGTGTGTTCAGTTGAAACAACACAAGAATAGCTTCAGCAAGGATGCAGGAAGGAAGTCGAAGGCAATTCTGGAAGTTATATACTCTGATGTATGTGGTCCAATCCAGGTGGATTCGATTGGTGGTAACAGATACTTTGTCACGTTCAAAGATGATTACAGTCGAAAACTATGGACTTACCTCATCAAGAAGAAAAGTGATGTGATCGAGGTTGCCAAATTCAAATCTATGGTCGAAAGGCAGAGTGGTCGAAAGCTAAAAATTCTGAGGACTGGTGGTGGTGGAGAGTATGTGTCGAAAGAGTTTGATGCATTATGTGAAAAAGAAGGGATTGTGCATGAGGTGGTGTCACCCTACACTTCACAGCAAAATGGAATTGTAGAAAGAAAGAACAGAACCATCATGAACATGGTGAGAAGTATGTTGAATGGAAAGCATCTACCCAAATAATTATGGGGAGAAGCGGTTTCGACAGCAACATACATATTAAACAGATGTCCAACGAAGAAGCTTGAAGGAATCACACCAGAAGAATGTTGGTCTGGTGTCAAGTCGGGCCTCAGTCACTTGAAGGTGTTTGGATCTATAGCACATAGACATGTTCTAGATCAGTTGAGAAGGAAGCTTGATGACAAGTCGAATCAGATGATCTTGATATGATATAATTCGACTGGAGGTTACAAGTTGTTCGACCCAGTGAATAAGCAGGTAGTGATCAGTAGGGACGTGATCATAGATGAGCTTAAAGAATGGGATTGGACTAATAATGTCAATAAGGATTCAGTGAGAATCTCTTGTGAAGAACCAGCCATTGAAGTCAAAAGAGAAGTTCGACAGGAACAAGTCATAGATGAAGCAGGTCCAAGCAGACCTCGGCGAACATGACACATGCCTGCAAGGTTACAAAAATGTGTAATTACATTAGATGATGTGGTCGATGAAGAGGATGAGCTGGTACATTATGCTTTCTACGCAGATGTCGAACCAGTTAATGCAGCTGAGGCATTGAAAGATTCGAAGTGGGTAAAAGCAATGAATGAGAAGTTAGACTTCATCGAAGTCAACAACACCTGGTCACTTGTCGAATTGCCTCAAGGCAAGAAAGAAATTGATGTGAAGTGGGTTTACAAGGTGAAGGTGAACCCTAAAGGAGAAGTAATTCGACACAAGGCGAGAAGTGTGGCGAAAGGATTTCTTCAGAAGGAAGGAATCGACTTCGACGAAGTGTTTGCACCTGTTGCTAGGATCAAAACAATCAGATTGGTTGTTAGTCTAGCAAATATGAACAATTGGCACACATGTCAGATAGATGTGAAGTGTGCATTCCTTAATGGTCCCTTAGACGAAGAAGTTTATGTTGCACAACCAGCTGGGTATATGAAACAAGGAGAAGAAAGAAAGGAGTCAGTAGTGGCATTGTCATCATGCGAAGCAGAGTACATTGCTGCTTCTCTTTGTGCATATCAAGAAACATGGTGTTGAAACTAGAATAGCAGCAAGCAAAAATATATAAGTAACCCAGTTTTGTCGTCTCCACAGGGATCAGTGCGAGGGAAAGAATGCCATTCAACGGTTTCTATATTTCTAAGCTCATGAATCAAAAGTTCTGGTTTAAAGCGAACCAAAAGCAAATGCGGAAAATTAAAGGAACAAAAAGCAAGTAAATAACAATAACACATTCTTCAGAGGAAAGAAACTCAATAGAGATCACTCAATAACACATGCATTCTTCCGACCATTTCATACACAAATCACTCATTCGTCTAATATCCTCACGTATCACTCACAACAGAGGTTATGTCTAACGCAATGCCGAGAGAACAACGGTATTGTCTCATTGGTGATGTCTCACGCAACTCAACAAAACAGAGAAGTAAGAACTGATACTCTCGCAAGTGTTAAGTCTAAATCTATTTCTAGAGTTCAGACAAAACAGATATTACTATAACATCCATGTCAAACTCATGAGTAATTCACATACAAAGCCCTGATCAGAATACAAACATATGATTAACCCTGCATTCAACTAATTTACCAACTGTATACAAACGGCGTTCTTCATTGCTATTGTCACGCGTCCTCGCAATACCGTATCGATCCTAATCATGCTACCCATGCTACTTAATCAACACAATACAACAAAAGATACAATGAATATCGATTCACAAACCCCTGTCAAAAGCTTGCTCATTGACAGATGAAAATCTAAGATTAACGATTCGATATAGGTTTTGTCACGACCCACAAACAATCAATCAAAGACAAACAATCAATAGAGAATCAAAACATATTCATAAACATAGATTAGATGAAATACAATAGGTATCAAGAGATTTACATACCAAACATCAACAAAAGAGAACACAAAGAGAAGAAAGGAGAAGAACAAATTTCTCACGGTTTGTCGGAGCCGATTAAAGCACATCCTACTCCAGATCATCAAGATGCATCATCCAATGTTGTTTCTAAGCCTATCTACTCCTAAAACATGTTTGATGAAGTTGGGAGAAAGTTCCCCCAAAAACATAACATAAAAAATGATGAAAAATGGTTGAAATAGGCAAATCTCACTTTCCAGGTTCGCCTAGCGAGTCCCCGTTCGCTAGGCGAACGTAAACCGCCTTAAAATTGAGTTTTTTCACGATTCTGGAACTTTTCGTTCGCCCCGGTTCGCCTAGCGAACAAGCTAGCGAGTGTTCGCTACGGGGGCTCGCCTAGCGAGCATGACAGAAAACCAAAACTTGTTTTCTTCATAACTCTTGAACCGTAACTCCGATTGACGCACGGTTTGAAGCGTTGGAAAGCTTATTCAATGCTCTTTATGAATATGGAAAAATCCCATTGCTGGAACACCTACAAAAATAAATGAAAATTGAT
Source organism: Lathyrus tuberosus (assembly GCA_022829125.1). Classification (NCBI taxonomy): domain Eukaryota; kingdom Viridiplantae; phylum Streptophyta; class Magnoliopsida; order Fabales; family Fabaceae; genus Lathyrus; species Lathyrus tuberosus. Next base: position 4,633,998 of record JALAZF010000179.1, read on the forward strand.
TAAACTCAATGATATTTACACGGTAACGCACTATACACACGAAAACGTAAAGTAAACGTATTTACACACAAAGTGGGGGTTTATTCAACTAATTTTAACACAAAGTAAGGATAAGTGCAACAAAACTTATATACAAAAATAGGTACAATTTGCACTTATCAAACTCTCCCCAACTTATTATTTTGTTTGTCCTCAAACAAAAGTCAATCAACTCAAAGAAACAAAAGCAATTATCAAGAAATCATGCTCAACAAGTTTTTACAAACGGAGAATAAACGTATGGTACAAATATCAAAAGTACATGCAAAGCAATGCTTACCACTAAACTACAACGACACCACGAATATGAAACAAAGTCTAAGCACAAAACAAATGTCAACATCCAAAAGCAATACATGTTCAAGAATGAATCACACCTAACACTCCACTTCAAATAAGAATGAAGAAATTAATGCGCGTTTGCAACCGCGGGGAAATTTCACTCATCTGACAAACACTGCAAATAACAATTCAATTCATACAACATCTTACAATCAAAAATGAAAATATGGAAGCAAAAAGATCACTAAGGGCTTTAAGGGTTGTAGCTTGGTCAGGTTCACAATAAAGGGACATTTCTACAGGCCATTGAATCGAAATTGCTGATAAATGATATTTACACATTACAACTTCATTCACCATTCTCATTCCTTTACCACAAACCTTCTCAAACTACCTTTATGCACAATTATTTCACTCTATTTTTCTCATCAAACAAGCATCCTTTTTCTATGTTTTTCACATTCATATTTACACTTTTTTTCTTTTCATGCTTGTTTGAACTTTTTCAAAAGTTTCAAGCAACTTACCATCTTCTTTTTCATTCTCCCCAACTTGAATTCAACCAAACCTCAAGTGAATGCTCCATGCTTTTTACGGCAAGGAAATCAAAGTATACAATTTCAAAGGTTCAAGAAGAAATTTTAGAAACTCACTAAATTCAATGATGAACCAAACTTGCAAATTATGTACATAAACCAAGTTCATCACTAAAAATGAGATCTAAACTGTTTTAGTCTCAAAGGGGCTAACAAATTCTCACTACTCACGGGTAAGATACTTTTGGATACGGTTGTGCTCAATATAAACAAATGCCTTGATCATTCTAATGCTTCCACAAAATCACAATAATCAGAAGATAAAGCATGAATCAAACGAATTAAACAAAGTTTATCAGTCATCCAAGCATTTAGTAAACAATGGAGGTTTCCTCACATGGGGCTATGAACTAAGGTGATTCATAAATGAACAAAAATTGCAAGAGAATGAAAGACATGTAATTTGTACAAATCCTAAGGTTCATAAACATGTTATGTTCTAGAAAAGCAATAAACACCAACCAACGCAATGCAACTTTCTTTAAACTTTTCACACTACCATAACATTTTCTTGTTGAAACAATCAAAATTGAAAAATCACACAATGCATCCTCAAGCTAATCAAAAACAAAACTTGAGAACAAACTCAAAAATTTCTAAAACTCATAAACATATACTAACAAAATGGGTGAAAGTGGATAAGAGAATAAGAGAGTTTTTCCACAAAAAGCAAGGTGCGCTAAGCGCCCTCTGCGCGCTCAGCGCGCACAGGCTTGCTAAGTTTTTCAAGTTTTTCTCTCATTCAATCCATCCAATCTCACACAATACTACAATACTACTAAATATAAAACTGTACAAACTCAAATCGTTGGGTTGCCTCCCAACAAGCGCTTGTTTCACGTCGTAAGCTCGACACCTTATTTACGTACAAGCTCCTCCATGTTGCTTCGTTCACCGGTAGATACCAAATAAAATCTGCAACACTTAAGCAAACGTAAACCAAAAACAAAAATATGTACACACACATAAACATGATGGAAAACACATATATACAATCACTTATGGAAAACAACTATTAACAAGGATGTACACTTGTTAAGCTTTGTTCGCTAGGTGAACCAAATCATTCGCGACGCGAGCCTTCGCTACAACCTTCGCCCAGCGAAGTTTGGGTGTTTTCAAAAGTGAAAGTTTCTGCCACCCCCTCGCTGGCACCTTCGCCTCGCGAACACATCAGCGAGCATTCGCCGGCTCCCTCGCCCAGCGAATTTACCCAGTTTTCCTACTGGAGGTTTTTGCATACTTTCTGCCACCCCCTCGCTGGCACCTTCGCTAACGTTCGCTAAGCGAACCTTCGCTGGCATCTTCGCCAACACTCGCCTAGCGAATTCTGTTGTTGATTTCTTCCTTTAATGGTAACTTGCCTCCAACATTTGTGTAACACAATCTTGATCTTTTTATGCCTATTCCTGCACATTAGCACACAAATTACAAGCACCACAAGTATATTTCAATGAATGCACAACAACACCATTCCTCACTAAAATCAATACATTACACATGGAAAGAAATGAAAAATGCCAAGTATTGCATACAAATATATAACATGTTTGACATCTAACAAACTCTCCCCAAATAACTATGCACCATTATACAAGTAAATATACAATATAGACAATTATGTACGAAGCTTAAAAACATAGAAACTATGCGATGCAACTCAATATCGACACACCAATCCCCGGCAACGGAGCCAATTTGTTGAAACTAGAATAGCAGCAAGCAAAAATATATAAGTAACCCAGTTTTGTCGTCTCCACAGGGATCAGTGCGAGGGAAAGAATGCCATTCAACGGTTTCTATATTTCTAAGCTCATGAATCAAAAGTTCTGGTTTAAAGCGAACCAAAAGCAAATGCGGAAAATTAAAGGAACAAAAAGCAAGTAAATAACAATAACACATTCTTCGGAGGAAAGAAACTCAATAGAGATCACTCAATAACACATGCATTCTTCCGACCATTTCATACACAAATCACTCATTCGTCTAATATCCTCACGTATCACTCACAACAGAGGTTATGTCTAACGCAATGCCGAGAGAACAACGGTATTGTCTCATTGGTGATGTCTCACGCAACTCAACAAAACAGAGAAGTAAGAACTGATACTCTCGCAAGTGTTAAGTCTAAATCTATTTCTAGAGTTCAGACAAAACAGATATTACTATAACATCCATGTCAAACTCATGAGTAATTCACATACAAAGCCCTGATCAGAATACAAACATATGATTAACCCTGCATTCAACTAATTTACCAACTGTATACGAACGGCGTTCTTCATTGCTATTGTCACGCGTCCTCGCAATACCGTATCGATCCTACTCATGCTACCCATGCTACTTAATCAACAAAATACAACAAAAGATACAATGAATATCGATTCACAAACCCCTGTCAAAAGCTTGCTCATTGACAGATGAAAATCTAAGATTAACGATTCGATATAGGTTTTGTCACGACCCACAAACAATCAATCAAAGACAAACAATCAATAGAGAATCAAAACATATTCATAAACATAGATTAGATGAAATACAATAGGTATCAAGAGATTTACATACCAAACATCAACAAAAGAGAACACAAAGAGAAGAAAGGAGAAGAACAAATTTCTCACGGTTTGTCGGAGCCGATTAAAGCACATCCTACTCCGGATCATCAAGATGCATCATCCAATGTTGTTTCTAAGCCTATCTACTCCTAAAACATGTTTGATGAAGTTGGGAGAAAGTTCCCCCAAAAACATAACATAAAAAATGATGAAAATGGTTGAAATAGGCAAATCTCACTTTCCAGGTTCGCCTAGCGAGTCCCCGTTCGCTAGGCGAACGTAAACCGCCTTAAAATTGAGTTTTTTCACGATTCTGGAACTTTTCGTTCGCCCCGGTTCGCCTAGCGAACAAGCTAGCGAGTGTTCGCTACGGGGGCTCACCTAGCGAGCATGACAGAAAACCAAAACTTGTTTTCTTCATAACTCTTGAACCGTAACTCCGATTGACGCACGGTTTGAAGCGTTGGAAAGCTTATTCAATGCTCTTTATGAATATGGAAAAATCCCATTGCTGGAACACCTATAAAAATAAATGAAAATTGATTAAACTCAATGATATTTACACGGTAACGCACTATACACACGAAAACGTAAAGTAAATGTATTTACACACAAAGTGGGGGTTTATTCAACCAATTTTAACACAAAGTAAGGATAAGTGCAACAAAACTTATATACAAAAATAGGTACAATTTGCACTTATCACATGGATGGTGAACCTGTTCGAAGAGATTACAGGGAAGAGTCATGGAGCAATTACAATGAAGATCGACAACATGTCAGCTATCAACTTAACGAAGAATCCAACAACACATGGTCAAAGCAAGCACGTCGAAATGAGGTTCCATTATCTTCGAGAGTAGGTAGGAGAAGGGAAGATGAACTTGGAACACTGTAGAACTGAGAATCAGATTACAGATATCATGACGAAGGGAGTGCAGGTCGAAGTTTTCAGAAGACTAAGAGCCATGATGAATACAGACAGTTTAGACACAATGAATTAGGTGGTGTGTTAAATATGTAATTCATTGTTTTAGAAAGATTAGATTTGATTTAGAAAGATCAGATTTGATTTAGAAAGATTAGATTAGATATTTTTGGGCTTTTATAGTTTGGGCTTTAGCTTGAGATGCAAGTTAACCTAAATCTATAAATAGGGAGGAACCCTTATCATTGTAATAATAAAGTTTGATAATTCACAGTTTACAGTTGCAAGTGAATATTGAAAGTTTCCACAGTTTGTGGGCAGAAAGAATTTTGCAGTTTTTTATCTTTTTCTCCAACGCTACTATTTCTCTTTTCTCTTTCTTTCTTTCTCAATTTTTATTTTCGTTGCCATTGCGTGTGATTGTTAACAATCTTGAGATCAAGATTGAATAGGAATTCTCAAAAGGTTTTTGGGTTAATTCCAACACTAACCACCATATCCCAAAAACTCCAGTCAGAAAATAAAACAATAGCCAAAACAAGGAGAATGAAAAACGAAAATAAACATAAAACTCTGAACCCACAAAGATATAACTATGGTAGCAACAAACTAAATAGAGATTTAAAATAACAACGATGTCAAATTGTCGGCAAACCGCCCTGCTGACTGAAGGATAATAAAAAAGCGAAGTCTCCTAGCCAAAAGAGAGGTAGAATTCATTCTCAGATCCTCTGAAAACAGACCAGCGGAAACTCCTTCCCTAACATGGGCAGTTTCCACATGGATAAATGTTCATAGTCGTCTTTAATTTTGTTCTTAGCCACTTCCACGCATAAATTTTCGCATCTTCTGCAATTTTTTCAATGTGAATTTTTTTGTTTCGGAAGATACTGGTGTTCCTATACTTCCATATGCTCCACACGCCACGACACCAAATCACTAACATTTTCAAGATTCGAGATCTACCGCTGCCAAGCATATACTCGAAGTGTTGCAGGTGCTGCCACCCATCGTTGTTTAATGTTGTCTTCACTCCTAGCCACTTGCAGATCTCGCTCCAAACACCTGAAAAAATTGGACACTCAGAGAATAAATGTGAATCCGATGCCTCGCCCTTCTGCATCCACCGTTGCATCTGATTTGGTCTAGTGCTTAAAACTCTCCTTCTAACTAAATTATCCTTAGTCAGAGTTCTGTTTTAAAGCGTTCTCCAAATCAAACACGACGCATTTAATGGTAATATTCTATTCCAAACCTTCGACCAGTTATGAATTGGTGCGGATTGCTATAACCCTGAACCACAGACCTCTTCTCTCAAATTTTAACTTCCACTTCTATTTTCCTAGTAATGCAGTATTAAATATCCTTAAGTTCTTAATGCCCAGTCCCCCTCATCGGTAGGCTTACACACTGATTCCCATTTGACCCAATTTATTTTCCTCTGTCACTCACCCCACCCCATAAAAATTGTTTAAGCATAGATTCGAGTTTAGAAATAATATCTAACGACGCCTTGAAAAAAGAAAAAATAGACCGAACGAGCCGATAAAACCGATTTAGGTGAGAATAGAAGACCACTTACGTATCACTTTTGTTTTCTTTGCTTTGCCTATGTGTCTTTCGTTTTGACCCTTGTGAGCGGTCAAGAAAATTTGTGATTAATAATAACAATTTTATAAAATTAACTATAATTTTATATTTACACATAAAATTAATTATACTATTTAAATACTAGTGTGAAATGAATAAAAACCAGTATAACTTGGGAGGGAGAGACTAGTTAACAGATGCATTGTATGAACCACGACCATTACTCTTCAACTGCTCGTGCGCTGCTTTTGTTCTTGGAACTCTCTCCGTAATCATTCTTTTTCATTTAATTCGTTTCTCTTGTTTCGTGGTTTGCACAATCTTTTACTGACCGTATGTATTGCTCTTCATGTCTTTAAAATCTCGCCATTTTAGTTGTTGAAATCATTCAATCTCGTCTACCGTCTTCCTTAATAGATACAATGTCCAACGGCAAGAATGAGTCTGTCAATCTAATTGACCGAATACTAGCTACTGAGAAGGCTTCTCAAGTCGGAGCTGTTATTTGCGATGAATTGTCTGATGAGGAATATGACTGGGAACATCATATTACTATTAGTGCCACAGCGGGACTGGTGGTTCTAAAAGGTAAAGTTGAGTACCTCAAGTCTCATCAGTGGCTCATCATTCCTTCTGGGTTAGGCATTAATCCTGTCACACCTGCAACTGGTCGTTCCAATCCCCATTCCGACCTCATTGCAAAATATTGGCAAATGACACGAATGTCTTATGATCGTATGAAAGAGCTCATGCAGCAAAACACTCCCGCTGCCACTGTACTTGCTGAGGTTGCAACACTGGACTCTACACCTGGGACATCTCTCTTTGCTGACTGGGGTGTAGGTCCTGCAGGTGGGGTGGCTGATCCAAAGAATGTTGTCGATAGTGTCTATATGTTTATTAGTGAGAAAGCTCAATTGAACTTTGATGTACGTGACATGGGAGTTTTGAATCTAGACAATATGTCTGTCGGTGATGTTGCTTGGAAGAAGAATCTTAATGATGTCACTCGTGATCGCTTGGATTTGAAGATAAATGAATACACTATGCAACAACTTGCTGGACTGAATCTTGCTCCATGCTCCGGTTCTTCTTTGGCAGCCTGGACTAGAGCTTATGGGGTAGGTTGTGGTATTATGCCTCATCCAACCTCGAAAATGGCTATACAGTATAGCTGAACTATTTCTTCTGCCAATAAAGAGAATGTAGAGGCTTGTATCGCTTGGGAGAAGCGTTCTGGAAAGCCAATTAATGTGATTTGCTTGAATGTTCTTGCATTGTTTGGGCTGTTACACCTTAATAAGGATAGAACTTTTGGCACTAATGACTACAATATGAACCGTGTTTGTACTTCCTGGCTCAATACCCTTCATACAATTACAACAAAGACAGTGCAGAATGAGATTCTTAAGCAGAAAGAGGAGCTTTGTAGGATTGGTCCTCTTCCATTTGGACTGGCACAGACATACTGGCTTGCACAGGTTCTTGGGAAGAGGACTGATATGTTAGCACCACATCTGGCTCTGAGGCTAGATGTGTCGCCTCCGCTTGTTCAGAGGATCATGATTGTGGATTCAAGTCAGAGGGATTGGGTGAAGTTTCCAGCGGGTCAGGAAGTTAACAGCATATATAAAAAACAAATTGAGTTGGTTATGCAGGGTGTTGGATTAGTAAGAGACTGTCCGCCTGCTTATTCTGAATTTTATAAGCTCTATGGTTTGGATGTACAAAGTGTTCTAAACCGTGAAATAACTGAAGCGGCGGATACACTGATGCCAGCAGTATGCGGTTATGCTAAATCAGGACATGGTGATAAAGGTACAGCTATGGCTATGAGTCTGAAGACTGTGAGCAGGGATAATCGAGTAATCACTGAATGGTGGGCCAAGAAGTGGAGGAAGGACCTTGGTTCAATGAAAAAGTAAGCAAGGAAAACAGTTCAGACATCCGATATGAGCCACTTGGGTTAAGTTAAAGTATGTGTTTTGGTGAAGTCTACCTTTACTGGCTAAATTTTTAGGATTATGTTAGAATCAATACAAATTTCAATGTTAATCTTCTACTCTCTATTTTCTGAAAATCAGTCCTTCAGTTTATTAAAGAAACTTTGTTGAATGTTTTCGAAGAACAATGTTATTAGCCGTTTTGCTATACTTACTCCTGTCAACTTGTGGATGTTGTGCTTCCTTTACCTGAGTTTTTGGTTGTGACTTTGTTGTGCATGATTGAATTGAATGATTTGATTATTCAACATATATGTGTTGTCATCCACTTAGGAGCATTTCTTTCATTTTCTTTTATTTCCCCTCCTCACTCTCTATCTCCCTCATAATCCCATTTTCTCCCATTTGGCATACTGGATGTATGAAGATGATTAAATAAACAATTTGTATACATTTTACAATATAAGTTCTTAATAATATAAGCATTTATGTATAAACTTGCATAAGCTTCATTTATAAAAAATGACAAATAAATTCAAATAGGTTAATCTAAGGAGATCCTTGAACCTTAATTAAAACTTAGTTGGCGATTTTTATTCTAGATATATACGCCATACATAACTAACACAAGGAGTAAGAGAAATTGGATTATAAATTGTATTCTTTTAGTAGTAACAATGGAGTGTACATCATCATCAGCAAGAAACATTTGCATCTTAATATATGTATACATACACACACGATTTATCATCTATAATATGAATAAACTGGAATCACTATTACGCCTTGGGAAGCAACAGAGACTCCTGTCATTACTTGAAATAGAACCTCCAATTGTAATTGGCATGTACCATATCTGAATGATATAAAATGATCATACATTTTAGCGCATATGATGCCTTAGAGTCTCTTTTGTACCACGGCGTATTTTACAGCGTATGGTGGGTAGTCCAAGTCGTTGGTGAGCCTCATACCGGTGACAGCCAGAAAAACCTATAACCAACAAAGTAACATAATATATCTTTTGTGATTCCACTGCAAGTATATACGATAAGATGTTATACAGAATTCAAAAGAGCACATACCATAATAGTTTCCATCAACCTCAAGCACGTCGATCTGCATCACTTAAAAGGAACTTCAATTAGCATCTGAGCAAGATATAAATTCCAAAATAAATTTGCAGAAGAGAGCAAGTGTTTGTTTACAGGCACTTGAAGACCAATTTGAGAAATACTATCCATAAGTTCTTGAACTTTGGTTTGATCATTTGATCTAGTCCTCATCAAAGGTCTTCTTATCTTATCTAAAGGAAGCTCAATTATCACTGGACCCTTATCAGAACTGCTTCCAGAAACAGCCCCTAAAATTTATAATAATTAATTTAAAATTTAATAAAATTAGAAGGAAAAAATTAGAAAAGAAAAATTAATTGACAGAAAGAAATAGAATGAGTGATGCACCGTTGGAGTTGGATGAAGCAGACACATGAAAACTCCTCAAAGGAATTGGAACCTGCAGAACAAAATTCGCCATTTTTTCCTTCTTTGCACCAATTTTTTTTTTTGTGTGATTTTATTTATAGACAAAAATATTGAGAACGTGAATAAATGTGATAGGCTATCAATGACAGCATGGCCCACCATTTTCAACGGCTAAGATTCATCTTTTACAAAGCTACTCGAAAGGAGTGTCTACATAGAATTCGCATCTACAAAGGGTAAATGATTTTACCCAAAAATTAATCTCAATTTAACAGATTTCTGAGTGACTTGATTCTAGGAACCATGGCAGCGACGGTTCCTTTCTCTCTCATTAGGTACTTTAATCGGTATTCACTCTTCATTCATATGTGTGGAAGTGTGTTTGTGTGTGTGAAATTTGAAGTGTGTGTTTTGAATAATGGCAGGAACTACTCGCAATTGGTGTCTACAAGAGCTTTTCTTGTAAAAGCGAACAGCTACATTTTCTCCAACTCTGTTCTTCCTCTCCATAGTCGTAGGTAATTTTATGTGTTTTAAAACTGTGTTTATATACCGAATTATTAAGAACTGCTTAGCAATCAAATCTGAAAAATGGAAGTTTTGGAAACTGATGAATTTTCCAATGAAACTTGTGTGAGTTTATTGATCAATAAAAAATTGAAATTTATCCAAATCAAACTACATAGCATAAGAAACAACAATAATAGCCAACGCTCTAGGCAGTGTAAGCCAACCGCAACCGCAACTGCAACCACATATTTTTAAGTCTTGATATTAACTAGGAACACTTGTTGTTTGGTATGAACTATATGTAGAATCCATGGTCTTTTTGCAAGTTGTTTTGGTGCAAAATATAAATTTTAATAAGTTGCTACCAGAGAAGATGATCTATTTTTTTGAAATCAAGTCGTTACCAGACATGCGGATCTAACTACTGGGTGAATAAGCTAAAATGTAATTCTATTTAAAAAACTTGTTCATCTATGTCCTGTCTATTGGGAATATACATGCTAAATTGTTACGTGTAGCAGAAAATATGCATGTTTATTGTCATCAAACACCAAGATTTGGATTTTGGTACAGCTTGTTGACAACCAGAATCTGTTTTGAAGCTATATACTATTTGGTTGCCATTATTTTTTCTCTTCCTCTTTTTTGGAGTAGCTTAGTTATTGATTTATTGTGAATTGATATGTTTGTTGGCATTTTGTTTATTTATTACAGGTTGCGTTTTAGTGCCTGTGCTGCAAACAATGAACAAGCAGCAGCCAGAGCAGCTGCTATTAATGCTGATAGTGGAGCTCCAACAATGTATTGTCTTTTAACATGATCCCACTGTTGTCATTGAATGCTTATTGTTCTGAAATATGTTTAGAAGTTCAAAGTTTTGTCTTCAAAATCTATCATCACCAGCATACAAGGGAATGTTTCAAAATCAGTGAACACTGAAAGATTTAATACTTCTTTATTTTTTGCATGGAATAACATTGTTATTGTTAAAACCGAAACAAAAGGGGCACTAATCTTTTTTTGATGAAAAGGGAGCATTAATCTAATCGTGAGGTAGAAATTTCCAGAATAGTCAACCAATTTTGAAGACCAGTAGTACGCTTTCTCTCTTTTTAAATTTCAACACAGACACTCACAATGATTCTATTTTATTTTTCTCTGCAGATTTGACAAGATCATAAATAAGGAAATTCCTTCTAGTATTGTATATGAAGATGAAAAGGTCCTCGCCTTTCGGGATATCAGTCCACAGGCTCCAGTTCATGTTCTGATCATTCCTAAATTCAGAGATGGTTTAACAGAACTTGGGAAGGTCACAAATCATCTTGTTCTATAAATACATTAACTCGAGGCTTTTAGTTTTTGTATGTACCCATTTAACAGAGCAGGGAGCATTTTGATCTGATGTGCAACAATAAATCTGCATTTGCAGGCTGATGCTAGACATGGGGAGATACTCGGTCAGCTTCTCTATTCAGCGAAAATAGTAGCTGAGAAAGAAGGTATCGCCGATGGATTCCGTGTTGTTATTAACAGTGGTGCCAGTGCCTGTAGGTTCTTTCTCTTCTCAAAACCTTTTCTCTTGCAAATAATGGAATGGTCCCTTGTTTGCTCTACCCCTAATCTTCTTTTCTTTTTCTGATCAGGCCAAAGTGTGTATCATCTGCACTTGCATGTTCTAGGTGGGAGACAGATGAATTGGCCACCTGGTTAAAGGTTGAAAGTCAATTCATGTTGATTCCTGCAGAGCTTTGAAGTGATTGAATGAGAAATATTTTTTGTTTTAGAAAAACATAAAGTTATCCTTTAAAATAAGTACTGCTATTGTGGGACAAAATTAGTGAAATCAGGAGTCGAACTCCTTATTTTATCGCTCGGCTATATGAAGATGAAGGATGTCATGACTTTCTTCCGCACCTATTAAGATCCACCACTTGTCATTGGTTTTTGTGTTTTGTTAGCATTTCTGATGAATGAAATAGTAGTGATTAATGAGCTAAAAAATTTTAATTTTATCGAACAACTTCTCGTGCGACAATGTCTTTGATCCGCGGTTCTTTCTTTCCTTTCAAATACACTATCGTCACACCAACTAAATCACTTCAAAACACTTCTTTGTCCCTTTTTAAAATAAGTGAGGCTCACATAATTGAAGGGTTTAGAGCTGATATTATTAGATAGGGCAAAAGAAACATATAATCACTTGATTGTTGCTGAACACATCTCCAAAAATATCATAGTCGGAAGTAATAGAGTTTGAGAAACTGAACATTTAGAGAGAAAATGAGTTTGTATTAATGATTTCTCAAAGAGATTATGACACACAGAACTGCTATTTATACAATACCAGTTACAATGAAGTAAAGGCCAGCTCAGCATAACTAACTCTAAGAAAGGATTATGATTAAAATAAGTGAGGCTCACATAATTGAAGGGTTTAGAGCTGATATTATTAGATAAGGCAAAAGAAACATATAATCACTTGATTGTTGCTGAACACATCTCCAAAAATATCATAGTCGGAAGAAAGATGATTAGAGTTTTCTTATAATTGCATCATTTTAAATATGTCGAACTGTTAGGAGCTAAAATGTTATGTCTAACTAAATTATTCTTAATCGGAAGTATGATATTAATAAATTTCCAAACAAAGAAATTTTTAAGAAAACAAAGTTATTTCAAATAAATTGCTTAGGCGCCAAAACATCTTCCTAAGACATGAGAGATAACAATTGATAGGCTTGATAGGCTCCTTTGACTGAATATCTTTCGTCAGGATCAAGACTCCACATCCATTTATAAAAAAAACATTAACATGCAAAACAATCTCATCCCGCACAAAACAACACTCTCTAGGCTTTTCCTCCCCTTCCATGCAAATAGGTGTTGACGCCACCTCCACCACCACAACATGTTAATCTCAACCATTGAAACATTACTGTATCCATAACTCATCACAGAGAGGGGTGATAACCCTATATCCTTTCAAAACATCGTATTTTTCCCATCACCAACCGGTCTCATAACATTGTCTTAAACCTGTCATTTGGATTTTAGTTTATTATTTGAAACTATGTTTGGAAATGTTCAATATTTTTTTTATTTTTTTTAATGTAATTAATATTGAGAAAAAAGATGAGAGTGAAGTGGGAAAATTTGAACTCAACCCAAATCCACAAGTTTGGGGTTTAATTTTTGGAGATTTCTTAATACACCACCCAAGTTTCTTAGGCACCATGTGAAATTTTATTTTTGCCCCCATATTCCGGATTTGCACATCCGGACGCACAAAATTTTTAAAAAACGCTGATATGTTCCGGATGTGCACATCCGGAAGAATTCCTGATTTGCAAATCCGAAAAAAATCAAAAGAATTCCATAAAATCATTTACTTCTAAATATAATTAAATCTAATATAATTAAAATTAATATCATTTTTCAATATAATTAAATTCAATATAATTAAAATCTATATTAATTAAAATTAATATGATATTTAATATGATTAATTTTTTTCAATATAATTAATATGATTAATATGGTATTTAATTTTAAATGATTTTTTTATATTGAAAAAATTAATTTAATTATATTGGATTTAAAATTATATGGTATTTACTTCTAAAATTGGATTTAATTATATTGGTATTTAAAATTATATGGTATTTACTTCTAAATTATATGGTATTTACTTCTAAATTATAATTAAAATTATATGGTATTTACTTCTAAAATTAATTTAATTATATTGAATTTAATTATATTGAATTTAATTATATTGAAAAAATCATATTAATTTTAATCATATTTATTTTAATTATATTAGATTTAATTAAATTGGATTTAATTATATTGAAAAAATCATATTAAGTTTAATTATGTTGGATTTTAATTATATTGGATTTAATTATATTGAGAAGTAAATGATTTTATGGAATTCTTTTGATTTTTTCCGGATTTACAGATTAGGAATTCTTCCGGATGTGCACATCCGGAAAAAACTGAAAATTTTTAGAGAAAGGGTGCGTCCGGATGTGCACATCCGAAAATTGGGGGCAAAAACAAAAATTCAGGTGGTGCCTAAGAAACAAGGGTGGTGTAATAAGAAACTTCCTAATTTTTCATCCCCAAGAAGGATCAAAATGGGTAACAGATATTTATTAAGTATCTGAATTTGGGTTTGGAGAGCTAAAAATTGTATCTACTCCTCCCTATTGTCATGCCTAAGTCATCTTGTCAATAGTACTATTTTTTAATTTATTCTCACAAATTTTAGCCAACACTTTGTACCCATTAATGATATGGACTAACCATTTGAAAATCAATGTGATAAAAATACAATAGATTTACTTTTGTCATCAAAAGGTTGCTCACACACCTTAGTAAAAAACTAAAACTACCTTTAAAATACGGAAATATATTTTTAGACGCGCTTCATTCACAAACAATTTATTCGTAAGTGGGTCAGACTTTAATTTTATGTTAAAAATTAATACATAAATGCATTTGCGTATACCTTATAGAAATGCGCATCCGGACAAATTTTAATAAAAAATGCGTCAGACTCTCCCCCTTCCTCATTTCCACCATACTATCTCAAACTCTCAAACTTTCAAGTTCTCACATACTTTCTCAACTCACTTCCGAGTTTTTACTCTCAACATCCAATCAATAAAAGAGCTCAACATCAAACTCATATTTAATACTTTTTTATTTCTTTATACATGCATTTGTAGAAATTGAGCATTAGGTTGTGTAATAGATTGTTTAGATAGGTAGTTTAATCGAGCAATGTGTTTAATAGGTAGCTTAGATAAGCAATGTGTTTTGAGAATGTTGGATTTTCATGCACTTCTTTCATTTTCATTTTTTTCTGAGGTGCAGGTTAATACGAAAATGCACTTCCGTATTTGTTCAAAATTTGATTTTCCAAAAATTGAGAAAAGCATTTCCGTATTTGGTATGTCTGCATTGTTTGACTTGATTTTCATTGTGTTTCATTTCAGTTTGATTTTTCCTACTATGTATTGCTTAATGGTTTAGTTATAGGCAACATGGTTGATAACCAAGATCGAATGAGGTAGGATAGAGTGTCGTAGCATGCATCGGTTTATAGGAAAAAAGTTTGATCCTCACAATCATCAGTTAATTCTAGTTCGATTGACGGAGAGGCGCGAACTTCTAGGGTTCAAGCATCTTTGGGTTTGTCTTCTCGGAGGAGGCATGTGTCACCACCTGATGTCCCGGAAGCCCCACCTGTAACACCCCAATTCCCATCGCGGATAAATAATACATAATTAGATCAGAGTGAATAAAAATTTTCTTATGACAGAAATAAGGATGCCACATTTGAGAAAACATATTCCACCTGCTCAAACACTTTGATACATAACACAAAATGGATTGAATAATAACAGGAAAATTTTTCCAACAAAAGGGAAGTTCAATTATGGAACAAAGCGGAACGATCCATAATTGACTCGTTTTACAAAATAAGGTTTTTCCTAACATCAAAATACACACACACACACACACACATATATATATATATATATATATATATATATACACATATATAAGCATAAATAACAAAATCGTTCCCCCGACTCCCGTGTTACGTATCAGAGCAGACACCAAAGGTCTAAGCAAAATGAAGATCTAACTCTTTCACTTGCCTCCACGCTTCTACAGCGGCTAATCTGCACTATGCCATAAAAAGCATATTCCAGCATAAGGGTGAGAAAATAACAACTAAATCAAGATTGCATAAACGTATGTAAACATATAATTCACATGTATTATTCAACTCACCCACACACCACATACCAACACATATAACATATAATTCCAAATGCATAAATATTCTCACCACAAACATATACTTGAAACACAAGCATAACATCAATAATTAAGGCATCAATCACCAGATTTATCAAAACCATTCACAAGTTCAACACATACTCATTTGTAACGACTTATGCAAATGCATAGAGATCGACACAACGACTCTATGCATGCGGTACCACAATCGATCCCTGTTTCATGATCAAGTATGACCCCTATTTCATGATCACACCAACAACCCCTGTTTCATGGTCAAGTACGACCCCTATTTCATGATCGCACCAACAACGACAACATGCAACAACACGGCATTAAAAATACATGTTAAGGAGTAGTAATCAAGCAATCACACATAATGTGCACACATTCACGACACACTTGTCACTTTCATTCATAATTCAACAAAGACATAATAATGCAATGTGACTCAATGACACAATGCAATGCAAGTGGTACCACATATCATGGTTCATTCAATTGAACCCGATTCATAATAGAATCCAAATAGATCACATACACCTCTACTTGGCAATGATCTATCTCCACAACAAATCACATACACTCCTCCTGAGCAATGATTTGACTCCACCACACTCCACATTGGAGTTCGGATGAATCACATACACTCCTTGTAGCGAGTGATTTTTGGATGTGGTTGCGAAGCACGATCGCTCTGGTACTACAGTTCGATTCATTTTTTATCCTATTAAAGTTGATGAAGGAAGGGAAATAGATGTCTCCAATTAACCCTGCTTGTATACTGAGATTAAACAGTCGAAACTGTTGGTTTACAAATGCTACAAAGATTCGGGGTTTGTCCTAGGTTATTTTGTTGACGAGGGGTGCTTTAGGCTATTGGTTGAGATGTTAGGACTGATATATATATGAAAGTATGGGATTTTGGGTTTTTGTTTAGTGTGCTCGCTAAGATTTTTCTTTCAATCTTATGCCTACGTATTCCCGTTTACCGAAAAAGGGAGATCAGAGCGTTCGTAGTTCCTCCTATAGAATAGGAGGAAATGTTGTTTTGGTGTCTTGTTCAAAGCCCAAGACGTGAAGCGAAAGGTGGTTTGTATCTTGTTCAAAGCCCAAGATGTGAAGCTGAAGGCTTTATTTGTATCTTGTTCAAAGCCCAAGATGTGAAGCTAAAAGTGTTGACCTTAGAGAGAATTTGTCATCTCTAAAGAGGGGTTTGTCTGTTACGACTGTTTATAAAGGAGAATTACATTAACCGGGATTTGTGAATCCGGCAATGCCATAATTTCCTTTATAGGGGATTTCAACCTGAAGGAGGAGACTTTAACTCAGTGTAGAGTAATACCATCTTTCCTTAGGAATTTCTCATACTAAAAGAGGGACAGTGGCATGGATGTAGATGATCCAGAGGCTTGCCGCTTACAGCAGTTAGATGGAGGGGAAGGAGTTGTTGATGTTTGTGTACTGTGAACGAGGCACAATTTTGATGCTAAAAGGTTGATTGGATCAACCAGTGGTTTTCTTATACATAGCCTAAGAGGAGGCTAATATGTGTCTCGTACAAAGCCCGAGAAAGAGGCTAAAAGGTTTTGACTCAACGAGGGAATCTTTTGGTATCTCGTATAAAGCCCAAGATGGAGGCTATTTGACTCAACAAGAGATTTTTTTTTGTATCTCGTACGAAGCCCGAGGTGGAGGCTATTTGACTCAACAAGAGAGTTTTTTTGTATCTCGTACGAAGCCCGAGATGGAGGCGAAAGGGTGATCGAATCAACGAGAGAGTCTCTTATGTGTCTCGTACAAAGCCCGAGAGAGAGGCTAAAATTGTTAACTCTGCTGGGGAGAATCATTGTATAAAGCCCAAGAGAGAGGCTAACTTCACGGGAGAAGGATCTTTATACAAAGCCTAAGAGGAGGCTGTGGCGACTGTTCAGTTAAGTGACAGGTCTAGTAGAGAGAAAATCAGTTCTTATATGAGCAATGATGTACTCGAGGATTTGATTCGAGGATCCGGGTTATTCCGGTTCTTTAGGGAAGTGGGAAATCCGAAGGGTATTGAGACTGTCCGAGTCTACGGGTTTTCTTCCTATTTAACGAAGGGGTCACTTGAGAATGTCTTTGAGACTCAAGGAGATTAGACTGTCCAAGTCTAGAGTGTCATCTTTTGTACTGTGCTTTGAGAAACAGTAGTAGACTCTATGAAAGGACTGTTCTATGTAGATGACTAATTTCTGTTCCTATACCTCTAGGAGGTCGTCGAGACAATTTGTATGAAGCCTAAGAGGAGGCTGGAAACTTTTAAGAAGCCGACGGGTCCTTGTACGATGCCCAAGAGGAGGCTATCATTCCCGGAGGAAGAGATCATTATACGAAGCCTAAGAGGAGGCTGTGAATACTTCTAAGAAGTCGGCGGGTCCTTGTACTAAGCCCAAGAGGAGGCACGGTTGCTTTTAGGAAGCCTGTGGGTCCTTATACGATGCCCAAGAGAAGGCTGATGCTTTTAAGAAGCCCGTGGGTCCCCAAACCCCGAGAAATTCAAGACAGGCTATTCACAAGGAATAGATCAAGTCAGGAAAGTTTGAGAATTTGGAAGAAACTCAAAGATGCCATTCACGGATAATACATTCATCTCTGGGAGTAGAGTTTCTTAACAATTCTTAATGAGGATAACCGAAGAGAAGACTGTATCTGGTGATCCTATTGGGGATCTAGTTGTCTATTTCTACGAATAAACGAAACGGCGTCACCTAGTTCTAGACGTAGTGTCCGGGAAAACTCTAAATATCTATACTATTATTACACAGTTTATATGAGTTTATGAAAGAAGACTTACAGTGAAACAGCCCCACAATACAGTTATATGTATATGAAAGCGGTAAATGAAAGCGTATAAACACTTACCCGGTTGTAGAGCTTCCATGTTGTTTAGTTAGTTGTTCAACAAAGAAAGATTGAAAACAACAGTATATTCAAAATCAAAGGAGAAAGTGCTTTGAAAAAGAAAGATTTGAGGCTTACAGCTCAAGGAGAGGCCCAGGGTTTTATCAGTGAGCGCACTGTTTGAATTTGTACAGAGGGACTTATACAAGTGACTGTGGCCCAAAAATTGTTTTCTGTACAAAGGGATGGGTCTTACACTCTCTCAAGAGGCCCAAAAAGTTTTAAAGAAAGAGAGTGGGGCTTATAACACGAGGGTAGGCCCAGATGTTTTTTCCGTTTGAAATGGCGATCGCGCCGTTTGTTTTCTTTTAACGCAGAGGGACTTATACAATAAGTGAGGCCCAAAATGTTTTTGTTAAAAGGGGATTGGGTCTTACACTCTAATAGAGGCCCAAAAAGTTTTAAATGGGTCTTATAGCTTGAGGAGAGGCCCAAAAGGTTATTTTTCAAAAGGCGGCGATCGCGCCATTTGTTTTTGACGGTATCGGGACTTACACAATACACTGAGGCCCAAAAATGATTTGGTAAAAAAAAAGGATTGGGTCTTACACTCTATTAGAGGCCCATGAGTGTTTGACAATGATTTGTTTGAGTGAAAATCAAAGAAACCCTAATTTTATTCTTTAAAAGTAAATATTTAAAGAAAATCAATGAAAAATACCAAATAGGTTTGAATAAACCACTTGTGATTTTTGTTTAAGGTTTGAAAAATGAGGTATAAATTACAAGAGATATTAAAACTCATTTGGTCTTGATTTTTCAAGATGAATATTCATTTTAAAATGTTTAAAAACAAATAAAATAAATTTATTCACAAAAATACTAATTATATTAAATAAATAATATAAACTCAATTTTTTTGTGGAATAAAATATTTCAACATTTTTGTGATTTTTTACAAAAAGAACCAATAAAAAATAATTAAAATTGAAAGAGTTATTAATTTTCCAATTAATTAATAAACCATGAAAATATTGAAAAAATGGCAAAATGTGAAAAAACACAAAATGGCATGGGTGGGGTTTGAACCCAAGACCTCAAGGTTACAAGGCGCGCGCCTTACCACTGGGGTGGTGATACATCCATTGTTTGAAACAAAACAACAAATATACAAGGCATGACTTGGTTTTAGGCCTGGCCCAAGGCAAATTTTGGCAAGTTTTGGCTCAGAAACGTGAAGGTCATAACTTTATCAATTCTTAATGGTTTGAGACAAAATTTATATGCATCTAGACCAGAATTTCATAAAGAATCCAATGGTGGTGGTAGTTTTTTCAGATCACACTCCCTTCTCAAAACTCGATAGTGGTTTTGAAAATGACCTATAAATGCATTTTCTATGCTACAACTTGGTACAAGCATGGATTACATGGTGAATTAGCTCAAACACAACATATACAACATGTATGAGATGTTTATGATCAATGGACTTCAAAGCATTGCATGATTCAAAGATTCCAAGTTGTGAGGCTTACCTCTTTTTTGAGATTTTGGAGCTTTTGTGCAATCTGTCAAAACTCTTGTTCCAAAAATGATTTGATACTTTAGACACACTCAAATGATCCCTTAGAAGCTTTTAGGATGATTGGACTTGACTGGTACCTGCAAAAACACAAACAGTCCCTTTCTTGCAAAAGGGGTTAAAAGTGACCAAAATAGCAACTCTCTCAAATGGTGTTCCAGATGAGGGGAACCATTTGGGACAGTTCAAGGATGATATTTGGAGTGTGTTTGAGGTTTTATCTGGTTTGCAAAGTGACTGAATCAAGACATGGCTTGAAAAATGCAAAAAAAAAAAGTTTATTTTGAGGTTTTGAGAGGTGACTTTGTGATTTTGTGATTACAGGTCACTTGTGATAGTTTGCACAGCTTACATATGATATATATGAGGTGTGTGTGTGATTGATTGTGATGAAAAAGCTCTCAAGCTCAAAAACTCAAAGTTGCCTTGCTAAAGAAGGCATTTTTGCCAAGAGAAAGAGGTTTTGAGGAAAGCATCTGTTTGATGGCTTTGGTGTACTCAAACTGGTCACAATTGAGCTCTATTTATAGTAGAGCAAGTTTGTTTTGGGATCCACAGTGAATGGCAACTGCAGCAGGTGTTTGTTCAATGTTGGCCAATGGAAATCCAAGTCTCCTCTAGCCATTGACTAAAGGTTAGGGCACAGGGTTGTGGTTCCCTTGGTCTTGGATAAGTCTTGACTGAATTCAGTTGCAAATGGCTCATTCCATGCCACCTTGATGCTTCCATTAAATGCTTCAATCCAAAATTGGAGTCTTGTCCCTATTTTGGCCATTCTAGGTTCAACATGCTATTTCTTGTTCCAAAGACTTTGGAGGCTTGGCTCAGTGGTTGTCCCCTTTAGATTCAATCCTCAGAGGTGTCCAAGTGCATATGAGCATTTGGATTTGGCTGATTTTGGCAAATCGAGTAAAAATGCAAATTCTGCCTTGCCTTGGCAGATTTCAGCAAGGCAACTTTCCAATGTCATATCTCATGACTCAAATTGAATTTGGTAATGTTCTTGGTCATTTTGGAAAACCCTTACATGATACAACAACTGTTTGAACATATTTGCTTTTGATCTCCTTTGAATCCAAGTGAAAAATCCCCCTACATTTGGCAAAAAGTAGGGTAAAATCTGACTTAGTGAAATTTTCACTAAGTGTTGGAACAAAGTGACTTTTCTTGATTTTGATCACTCTATAACTCAAAATCCATGAGGAGTTGGAATTAGGTCTAGTTAAAGTTTTTGTAGAGGGCAATGAGATCTACAAATCAAGCCTTGGATGGGAGAAAATGGCTTTGTGGTTTAGGAGTTATGACCCTCCAAAGTTAGTACACTAGCCACTTTATTTTTAACTTAGAAAATTTTCTAAGTTTTTTATGGTTACCCCTTTTACAAGTTACCCAACTTTTCTTGATTTTTCTTGATGAATGATGATTCAAATCATACATTAACATCATTTTAGGGTTAAAAATCCATTTTGGTGAAAAATCTCAAAAAGTCAAAGTTGACTTTTGTGCACAGTTGACTTTTTATCAGATGAATTCCAAACTGTGCAATTCTTCAGGAAATCATGTCCTTGACCTAAATCAAACTTGATGGACATGTTCCATGGGTTTCATAGGGTATATTGAATCATGTCTTAGGGCTTGGGAGCATGTCCTGGTCAAAAGTCAAAGTTACAGTTGAGTTTTTCCTTAAAACCCTATCTGTGGTACAGATGAAATTGAGACTTGTTGCTCAAGCTTCTTGGATTAATCCATTGTTGCAAATGGATCAATATAGTTCATTAGAGACCCTCAAACCCTCTCTTGAGGTCTTATCTCATGATTTTCCCTAAAAGTCAACTTAGGGGTGAATTAGGTCAAGAAACCCTAATTCCTGATTTTTGATGAATGCATCCCCTGAGGCAAAATTGACTTGATGATTGGGCCCATGAGGTTCCATGGAGTATATTAGGTTAGGTTTTGGATCATTGGCTTGTGCCCAGATGAAAAATTTCCATCTGGAGGCCCTGGTCGACCAAAACCCTAATTTGGTGACACTGTCGATCTTGAGACTTAATCCACCTAGAAGGGAGCAGCCTTGTGCTTAATCCTTGAAGTGGGAGTCCTTTTGATCCATTGTGGATGTTTGAGAGGTTATACAAGTTGAAGATCATGTCATTCCTTGATTGATCCTTTGTCTAAGAACTCTGAGAGGGCTTAAAACCCTAATTCTTGATTATAGTGGATGCTCACCCATCTTTGGGGAGACTGATGAAGTATGATGGCCCATCCATATTGTGATGATGATTTTCACAATGATGGGAAATCTTAGTGGTCAAAATTTGGGGTATGACAGATGCCCCTATTTAATCTTCTTGGACACGAAGGTGTGAATGACGAAGGTATTCGGGCATTCAGGGTGCAAGAGGATTAAATATCGGAATACCCGAAATTTTGATGGTGGTTATGAATGGTAGCTTATGCATTCATCTTCTTTAGCTAAGCAATGATGCTTAGAAAAGGTAAACTTCCCCTCGATCTTGGTCTTCAGCCAAGGAACTGGTCTCAGTTCCTAAAATAAACTTCCCCTCGATCCTGGTTTCCCACCAAGGAACTGGTCTTAGTTTCTGATGTAAACTTCCCCTCGATCCTGGTTTCCTACCAAGGAACTGGTCTTAGTTTCTGATGTAAACTTCCCCTCGATCCTGGTTTCCTACCGAGGAACTGGTCTTAGTTTCTGATGTAAACTTCACCTCGATCCTGGTTTCCTACCAAGGAACTGGTCTTAGTTTCTTTCGTCAATAAACTTTAATGACAAGGGACGCTATTCGTAGCGGCTTTCCTTTAAACTTCTCGCCGAATTTTCCTGGGGAGATGCCATTTTAGTGGAAAAAGTTTCGATGTCAGACTTGCTGGGGAACCCAGTCGTCTGAGTTGTAGAGGTGTACAAACTTCTCTGTTAGAGATGCCATTTATTGACTCTGCTTGGGGAATGCGAGTCCCTTGAGAGACTGCATTCGCTTGGGGTCTTTACATCATACTTTTCTCGGAGATCTTCTCGGAGAAATGCCATATGATGTGATCCAATTTTGAGGTGCCGATGACCTTTTCATCAGTGGGTTTTTCGGAGAAAAACTGCCGTACTGCCGAATCTCCGATTTAGGAGGCTTTCTCTCGGGATTTTCTTTAATCCGGGAAAATAAGGATATCATCTTCAATGGTGAAGAGTGATGTTAACTGAGGGCTCTCTGGTCTTTCAGAGGTTCAAGTTATCAAAGTGGTCGAGGACCCAACTTCAATCCAGAAATAAAACTGGAGGAGAGAGATT
This sequence comes from Lathyrus tuberosus, assembly GCA_022829125.1. Classification (NCBI taxonomy): domain Eukaryota; kingdom Viridiplantae; phylum Streptophyta; class Magnoliopsida; order Fabales; family Fabaceae; genus Lathyrus; species Lathyrus tuberosus. The sequence continues at coordinate 4,657,508 of JALAZF010000179.1, forward strand.
GTTCAGACGTAACACTTCATGACGAGGAAAGGGTTGACAACTCGATTGAGAGGACTTTTATCACTAGGGGACAAGATCGACTAGAGTGATAGTGATGCAATATGAAATGTGAATGTAAATCAATAATGCAATGATGCATGTATATTTATGCTGACAAAACTGACGCGACATATAAACTGACAGGTGAACACGACTTGATACTCGGCCATCGCGGGGCGAAGAAGTACCGTTGGTTTAGAATAGTAATTCTGCCTTGCTTAGGAGAGATAGTCCCTGTTGGGAGCTAAGTTGGTCGGGCTTAGGAGATGAGAACTCGGTCGAGGCGTGTCAGACGAAACAAGGTCTCTGACACAGTTGATCCCTTCATTCAGGCGTACTGGGTTAGAAGGAGTACTTTGATTCTGTACTTTGAGGTTTGATTACTTCTGGAGAAGTGACCGATGTTCTTCTGATGTTCAACAGTCAAAAGAAATTGTCGTCTTTAATTTAAAAGCAGAAAAAGTTTTAACAAGTAAATTCATTTTTGTTTTATTTCAAGAATCGCTAACAACGTCATTCTGTAAAGCTAAAACAAATAAGAATTACAAACAAAAGCACAAGGGCTCAAATTTTATTGATAAGATGGAGATCAACCAAACGCGTGATTCCAAAGAGTATTTACAAAGTTAGAAAATGGTAATTTACAGGGAAAAGGGCTACGTTGAAACATAACGACCACTATCCTTCTACCAACGTTGAATTCGGGACATCCTGAGCTTCTGTCGAAGATGACCTTGACTGGAGTTTTCTGGCGGATGATGTAACTGCTGCTGCTGAGGGACTTGCCTCTGTTGAACATAGTTACTTGCCATTATCCCTAATTTTTTCCTGGATTATACTGTGATGTTTCCAATCCACCCGGATGATTTTTTTTTCTTTTTATGTCTCTAACTTTTTCCTGGACCGCCCTTTCGGGTTCTCAATCCACCGAGACGTTTTTTTTTTAGTTTAGGCGAAGTATTTCTTGACTACATCAACATTCGTGGGGTAGGAAAATTCCTCTCCGTCCATGGTTGCAAGTCTCAAGGCGCCGCCTGAGAAAGCTTTCGTGACCACATAGGGGCCATCATAATTCGGAGTCCATTTACCTCGCGAATCAGTGAGAAATGACTGGATCTTCTTAAGCACAAGGTCTCCTTTCCTGAAGATGCGATGTCGAACCTTTTTGTCGAACGCCCTCTTCATTCTCTATTGATACAACTGACCATGGCATAGTGCCGTTATTCTCTTTTCTTCGATCAGATTCAGTTCGTCGTGTCGACTTTGACACCATTCAGCTTCGGTGAGCTTAGCTTTCATCAATACTCGGATTGACGGGATCTCTACTTCTATGGGGAGCACTGCTTCCATGCCATACACTAGAGAGAAAGGGGTTGCCCCTGTTGAAGTGCGGACAGATGTTCGATAACCATGAAGAGCAAAAGGTAGCATTTCATGCCAATCTTTGTAGGTTACAACCATCTTTTGAACGATCTTCTTGATGTTCTTGTTAGCCGCTTCTACCGCTCCGTTCATCTTGGGTCGGTAGGGAGATGAGTTATGGTGTTCAATCTTGAACTCTGCACACAACTCCTTCATCATCTTGTTGTTCAAGTTAGATCCATTATCAGTAATGACATGGCTCAGAACACCATAACGGCAGATGATATTATTTTTGATAAATCGGACCACCACTTGTCGGGTTACATTGGCGAATGACGCTGCTTCGACCCACTTAGTGAAGTAATCAATGGCCACCAGGATGAACCGATGTCTGTTTGAAGCCTTGGGCTTAATCATGCCAATCATGTCGATTCCCCATATGAAAAATGGCCATGGGGAAGAGAGAACTTTGAGATGTGATGGCGGTACATGAATTTTGTCGGAGTATATCTGACAATTGTGACACCTCCTCATGTACTTGTAGCAGTCGGATTCCATTGTTAACCAATAGTACCCTGCTCTTAGAATTTTTCTCGCCATTGTGTGTCCGTTGGCATGAGTGCCAAAGGATCCTTCATGAATTTCTTTCATAAGCATGTCTGCTTCTGGTCTGTCTACGCATCGGAGCAAGACCATGTCAAAATTTCTCTTATAGAGAGTGTCCCCGCTCAGGAAGAAGTTTCCAGCCAATCTTCTGAGGGTTTTCCTATCATTCCTGGATGCCCCAGGTGGGCACTCTTGTTTTTGAAGGAAGCATTTGATATCGTGATACCAAGGTTTGTCGTCTATGACTGCTTCGATCGTGAAGATGTAGGCGGGCCGTTCAAGGCGCATTATGTCGATCTTAGGTAGGTCGTTCCATTGACCTACACTAATCATGGAAGAGAGAGTGGCTAATGCATCAGCCATGTGATTCTCCTCACGAGGGATGTGATGAAACTCAACTCTGTTGAAGAAAGGTAGCAACCTTCTTGCGTAGTCTTTGTAAGGAATCAATCCTGATTAGTATGTGTTCCAATCTCCTTTTATCTGATTGATAACCAAGGCTGAATCGCCGTATACGTCCAAGTTTTTGATCCTTAAATCAATTGCTTCTTCGAGACCCATAATACAAGCTTCGTATTCGGCCTCGTTGTTCGTACATTTGAATGTAAGTTTGGCAGTGAAAGGAATGTGGGTACCCTGAGGGGTAACAATGATTGCCGCAATTCCGTTTCCATAACGATTAACTGCTCCGTCAAAGACAAGTCCCCATTGGGAACCTGGTTCTGGCCCTTCACTGGGTAGCGGTTCATCGTAATCTTTCATTTTTAGATACATGACATCTTTGTCTGGGAAGTCAAACCCGATTGATTCTTGATCGTCAATCGGTTCATGAGCCAAATGATCGGCTAAAATACTTCCCCTTAACGACTTTTTGAGCGTGGTACTCTATGTCATATTCTGATAACAGCATTTGCCAACGGGCAATTCTTCCCGTAAGAGCTGGTTTTTCGAAAACATACTTGATTGGATCCATTTCTGAGATTAACCAAGTAGTATGATGAATCATGTATTGGCGAAGACGTTTGGCTTCCCAAGCCAAAGCGCAACAAGTTTTCTCAAGCATCGTGTACCGAGTCTCGCAGTCGGTGAACTTCTTGCTCAGATAGTAAATGGCAGACTCTTTCCTTTTGGTTTCATCTTGTTGGCCAAGTACACATCCCATTGAGTCCTCCAGGACTGTGAGGTAAATGATCAGTGGTCTTCCTTCCACTGGAGGTGATAGAATCGGAGGATTCAACAGATATTCCTTGATACTGTCAAAGGCGGTTTGACAATCTTCTGTCCAAACGCAATCCTGGTTCTTTTTGAGTAATTTGAAAATCGGCGCACACGTGGCGGTCATAAGGAATATGAACCTGGAGATGTAGTTCAAATGACCCAGGAATCCTCTGACTTGTTTTTCAGTTTTCGGAGAAGGCATTTCTTGAATGGCCTTGACCTTGTCAGGATCAACCTCAATTCCTTTCTGGCTGACGATGAACCCTAGTAGTTTCCCTGAACGGACACCGAAGGTGCACATGTTGGGATTCAAGCGGAGCTTGAATTTTCTTAGACGTTCGAATAATTTTGACAGATGTTCAACATGCTCACCCTCTGTTTTATATTTTGCAATCATATCATCGACATACACTTCAATTTCTTTGTGTATCATGTCATGAAAAAGAGTAGTCATGGCCCTTTGATAGGTTGCCCCGGCATTCTTTAAACCGAACGGCATCACTTGTAGCAAAAGGTACCCCATGGGGTAATGAACGAAGTTTTCTCCATGTCTTTCGGTGCCATTTTGATCTGGTTATAGCCCGAGAATCCATCCATGAAGGAGAAAATTTTGAACTTTGCTGTGCTGTCTACCAGCATGTCAATGTGTGGTAAAGGAAAGTCGTCCTTTGGACTAGCCTTGTTTAGATCCCTGTAGTCGACACACATTCTGACCTTTCCGTCCTTTTTGGGAACGGGTACGATGTTGGCTAACCATTGAGGATATTCAGATGTGGCGAGGAAACCCGCGTCAATCTGTTTCTGCACCTCCTCTTTGATTTTGATGGCCATGTCCAGGTGAGTGCGTCTCAACCTTTGCTTTACTGGCAGACATTCCAATCTCAACGGTAAGTGATGTTCCACGATGCTGGTATCCAACCCTGGCATATCCTGATAGGACCAAGCGAATACATCGGGAGATTCTTTGAGAAGCTTTATCAAACTCTCTTTGGCAGTTGGACTGAGCAGTGCCCCAATCCTGATTTCTTTTATCTCTTTTTCTGAACCCAAGTTTACTGTTTCCAATGGCTCTTTGTGAGGTTCAATGGACCTTTCCTCTTGTCTGAGTAGTCGAGAGATCTCTTCTGGAATTTTGTCGTCATTTTCTTCTTCAGCCTCGAATACCGGGAACTCAAAGTTGGGAGAAGGCATCAGATCGTATGTTTCAACGGGGTTTAAAACAAGCAATCTGCATGACGTAATGATTCGTGTTTAGAAGAGATAGAGAAAATGCAAGTGTGTGCAGTGTATTTATTTTACTGCTTGTTTTTTTGAATTGTTTTTTAGGATTACCATTTTCTGAGAAAGCAAAAAGAGAAAACAACAATTAATGCGAAAATTACAGAACGACGTTATTTTATTAATGAACACGTCGATCCTTGAAACTACAGCCCTATAAAACAAAACTCTGTCGCTTTGGGCGAAGCGAAGAGGGAAAATTTTACAGAAAGCAAGCCCTATCAAAACATCCGTTTCACCTGGGCAGGGTGAAAGGTTAAAGATGGCAATTACTTTGACTGATGAACGATCTTCGGAACCTCGACGGCAACCCATTGGCGGCGAACTCCTCGGTGAATCATAAAGTCTGGAACCTTCCTTGATTTGTCTTCAGAAATAACGCTGATTTCTGGTGGAGCAAGATCATTGGAATCTGTCTCCCAGGCAGAATTGTCGTAGGAGAATTCCTCAGTTGCATTTTGCATAGTATTTGTGCTCTCAGTTGTATCTCCACATCCAGTAGGCTGGATATCTTCGAGCCTGACACGAGAGCTTTCGGGAGCAATGTACTTGACCATATAGTCGTATTTCCCACTCGGTTGTCCCAAGGTGTCCCACACTTCTCTGGAACTGGAGGAGTCATCTCTCTCGATGACGTTAACCTCAGGAAAAGCATAGTTGATGAATTCAAGTCCTGCAAACGTTGCAAATTCATCTTCATGTTGAGTAGTTTCTGAACGACCTGAGTGTTGATCCCATGACATGGTGGGGACACAGGTATTCTGTTCAAAAACGGTCAGCTGATTTTCATTGTTCGGCTGACTCTCTTGCCCCAAGTTTCCTGGGTAAGGCTGCCACATTGGCAGACCATCCATTGGGCCATAGTAATTGTGGTCAAAGTTGTCTTTCATCAGAGTGTCCTCCTCTAATGAATTTGGCGGAGCACGGCATCCTTCCGGATCACAATCTCCATAGATCATTTCGACGTCTGACCTTGGTATAAATCTCGGACTCTGTGTAGGAAAGCAAAATGGTGTAGGCACCTCTTTCTGAGACATATAACCGTCCTCATTAAGATAGGACTTCCATTCTTCATATGTGTCAGAGGGATCTTCCTCATTGATAGCATGTACTGCCTGAGACACTGGGTGAAGAAAACCTCCACTGTAGAAGAAGTTTTGAAGGGGATGAAGACTTTCATCGTTGGCAGCTGTCTGGGTACAAGTTGCAGAAAAACCAAGACCCTTTTTTGTTTTATTGTCAATAGGAATGACAAGCTGTCCCCATCCTGTTGTATCGGTACTCTCGACCGCTTTGATAGCATCTTTGTATGGGAAATCGAGGTTCCTCCTTTGAACTGATTATTCTTGCTCACCGACAGTGCTTGGAACTGAGTTCCAATAACCTCCTCGGGTTCTATACCAATAGACGATGACAAGTTGCTTACAAGCAAGGCTTGTTCCCCGCACACTGTGACAAGTTGATCGTTCTTGACGAACTTTAGCTTTTGGTGGAGGGTCGAAGTGACCGCTCCAGCCTGATGTATCCAAGGTCTTCCTAATAAACAACTGTACGTTGCCCGGATGTCCATGACCTGGAAAGTGACTTGGAAAGTGTCAGGACCAATAGTTATAGGAAGATCAACTTTGCCGATAACTGTTTTTCTGGATTCATCGAACGCTTTGACGGCGACCTCGCTGATTCTCATCGGAGGGCCTTTGAATGATAATTGCATCAAAGTGGACTTCGGCATAACATTCAGGGCTGACCCTGTGTCTACCAGTATGCTGGCTAAAGCATCGTCCTGGCAGTTAACTGTAATGTTTAGCGCCATGTTATGATGACGACCCTCTTCGGGTAATTCCTCATCACTAAATCCCAAATTATTGCAGGAAGTGATGTTAGAGACAATGCTATCAAACTGTCTGATTGTTACATCCTGTTCCACAAAGGCTTGCTCCAAGACTTTTTGTAGAGCCTCCCTGTGGGCTTCTGAACTGAGTAACAACGATAATACCGAGATCTTTGAAGGAGTTTGTAACAGTTGATCGACAATGTTGTATTCACTCCTTTGGATGAGCTTCAGCATCTCATCATTATTTTTCGAAAGGTCGGGATTACTGGATAGACCGACTGGTGGATCAGGAGTTTTCGTCTGAAGTTCCTTTTCCTTGTTAAGTTCCCCAACTCCTCGGTTGAAGATTCTACCGCTCCGTGTTACACGACTGATGTCTGCAATATTCACGACGGAGGGTAATGGAATTTCCTTTCCATTTTCAACTGTCGTTGCACCATATTTGTAAGGGATAGCCTTAGTTGATTCATACGGTAGTGGTCCCGGCAGATAGATGACTATGGGAACCTTCTGATTTTTCTGACCATCATAATTAATCTCGATCCGCTCCCGGTTGGGAACTTTAGATTCGTCAAGTAGAGGGATAATGGCAAAAACATCCCTGGTCCTGTGATGACCAGAGATCGTGACAACACCCTCAACTTGCTCGGCAAGGTAGTTCGGCGTCCAGTTGATGGGTCCAGAACCCGGATATGGGCGAATCTCTCCACGATCTACCTGACCCTGAAGAGCTGCTCTCACAAAGTAACACCCTTGGTTACTTTCCGAACAGACGCCGCAACATTCATAGTTGTGTGGTGGAACCTGGCCACGCCCACTTTGAATACAATGTAACCTCACTAGGTTAGCTTCCACAGATCGGACATCCTGACTCTGAGACCGAGTAGGATTCCTGTTATTGATACTAATCTGCTGAGTATCTTCATCCATATAAATTGGCATCCACCAGTGATTTAACAAGTGCTGAAGTGCCTCCTGGACAAGGGTACAACCTCGATCATTTTCGCAACCTGCCTTACAGCTTTGATAGTCATGTGATGTTAAGAACCCGAGTCGGACCTGCTCAGCATGTAACTCTACCAGGTTGGTATTCATCATGCGAATATCGAAGATCTGAACCATGTTGATTTGATAGGAGTTCCTATCATGGTAGTCTTGGATCCATCCAAGATCCATCTGACGCTGGAGGGCCTCTTGTATGAAAGAGCATCCCTGTTTGTTTACCGAGCAAATCAGACAGGAACTGTAATCGTGCCGCGGCAGATTATGATACTGGCTTTGCCTTGAGTGCATCGCCACCAAGTTGACATTCATTGCACGGATATCGTGGTTCTGAATGACGTTAGAATTCATGTAAACCATGTTAACTCCACGAACTCGGTGCTCTTGGATCCGTTCGAGATCCATCTGTTCCTGTAGAGCTGCTTGTACCACAGAACATCCCTGATTGTCTTTAGAGCAGATATCACACTGGTGATAATTATGAGGTGGCACATGGCCATATCTACTCTGTCTACAATGCATCTTGACCAAATTGGTTTTCAACAAGAGTACATCATGAATTTCATAGACATCGTTAGTCTCTCCTTCTATCAAATTGACTGCAGCCTTCTCGTGTTGAGGCAGCAGATTCGTGAGAACATTAGGATTCGTATCCTTGTAGGATAAGGCCCCGCTCCTAACAAGTTTTTGCAAGTTGGACTTGAAATTGATACAAGTCTCTATGTTATGCCCTGGACCTCCTTGATGATAAGGGCAAGTTTGATCCACCTTAAACCAAAAAGGCGGATTTTCCGGTACTGTAAGAGGAGATTTAGTCTGAATGTGCCCCTTAGCCCGTAGTAATGGAAACATCTCTGCGTACGACACGGGTATAGGATCAAATCCTGGTGGCCGTGTTGTACGGTTGTTGTTGTATGGAGGACGAGCCTACTGAAGAGGCTGTTGTGTCCTTTGTTGATCAGGTTGGCTCTGCGCAACCTGAGGTTGATACGTAGAAATAGACGCAGGGTTGATAGCAGGAGTCACAGCTGCTACCGGTTGATAACGTCGCCTTTGCTTTCCAAGAGAGATATTCCCAATATCTTGCTCTTTTTTCTTAGGGAGAGCACTACCGTATTTTTTAGTACCGCTCATCGATCCAGTGTCTTTTACCAAACGTTCTTCTTGGACGGCTTCCTCAAGACATACCCCCATGCCAACCATTTCGGTGAAATCACTGGGCGCACTGGCAACCATTCGGTCATAGTAAAATGAGCCTAAGGTCTTTAAGAAGATATTTGTCATCTCTTTTTCCTCCAGAGGTGGACAAATTTGAGCGGCAATCTCACGCCACCTTTGAGCGTACTCCTTAAAGGTTTCCTTGTCCTTTTGTGACATCGATCTGAGTTAATCTCTGTCGGGTGCCATGTCCAAATTATATTTGTATTGTTGGACGAAGGAAGTGCCAAGATCTCTGAATGTACTGATCGTGGCACGATTTAAACCCATGTACCATTTGAGTGCGGCACCGGTTAAACTATCCTGAAAGTAGTGAATCAGTAGGTCCTGATTTTCCGTCTGAGCTGACATCCGCTGGGCGTACATCACCAGATGGCTTTGAGGGCAAGAGTTACCCTTGTACTTTTCAAAGTCGGGCACTTGAAATTTGTGCGGGACTTTCACATTTGGGACCAAGTAGAGATCTGCGGCGTCCTTTCCAAATAGATCCTGACCGCGAATGGCTTGCAGTTCCTTCTGCATTTCCAAGAACTGCTCCTGGAATTCCCCCATTATGTCAAACATAGTTTCCTTCTTACCAGAAGGTGTCTGTGGAATCTGTCCTTCTGGGACAGTGTGCACCACAGGGGCTGAAACCGTGAGTACGGTAGTGAGTCTTGGCGTCTCCCGAAGTTTGTAACCTTCAGGAGTCTTCAGTATGCCTCTAGCATCTTCGCTTTCCCGAAGTTTGTAACCTTCAGGCCCAATGGCTTCTGTTGTGATTCCCTGATCTTCAGTGACCGGCGGAACATATCCTTCTGGGATATAGTTAACAGGCATGCCCCAAGGACGATCTTTTGGTATTTGATACCTAGGACCATACTTCTCCACTATGGGCATTGAGGTGATCTCTGAGATCACAGTTCTTTGTAGTTGAGCTTCTGCCATGGCTTGCATGTCGTTACGAAGCTTCCTCATATCCTCTCTCAGAGCGTCGATATCTTCTTTCAACTCTCTGTTTTCTTCCTCAAGATCATCCATCTTTTTCTGATGATTGCCCCAAGTATTATACGAATGAGACAGTTTGACTCTAGAACCGAGACACAAACGTGAGATTCGTAGGTAAGAAGAATACGCGATGTGAGAATGATGAATGCAATGATTATATTAATTGTTTTTTGTTTAATCAAAATAAACTTCGACAATTAGATTGCAAATATCAAACGGTGGGGAAACCCCTTTTTATTGAAATTCAAAGGATTGCGGAAACGAAAATACAGTAGATTACAAAGTGCAGAAACAAAAACCTAAGCTAATGGGTCTCGAGAGAACTCGGGTGCTGATTCTGGTATCTTCCTTTTCTTTGACCGGGGCTCTTGAGCCATTGTCGGGTTGTCATTTCTTTGCCAGGTGAAAGGAGCGAGCAAATTCCTTTGGTCATCCTGATTTTCTACAGCATGTTGCTCTAAAATCTCAATTAGAACATCTTTATCTTTTAGTAATTACTGTATTTTGATGCACTCCACGTCGAGGGTGCGGTACTTGTTCTTCCAAGACCTTCTCTCCCGTTGAACTTTGTTGAGAGTAACCTGAAGCTTTTCAGTTTCCGTCATGAAGTACATGACAGATTCCCTCGGCGGAAGAATTCCGTAACGAGGATAAGGCATCTTTAGCTTGAGAGCTCTAGTTTGTACCCAGTGGAGATAAGGCTTCACTGAGACACAATCCGGTTTTCCTAGAGACTCTCGTCCTTTCTTATGAACATGTTTCCAAGCCTGCACTATTTATGTCTTTAGTGCTCTGTCGTTTTCTCCTTCCTTGAAGAAAAGACCTTCCAGATGAACACCCCGTGGGACGTGTCTCATCGGGTATTCAAATTGACGGCGAACCAACACCAGATGATAGTTGATTCCTCCCTTAGTTCCTATAAGGGGTACGTTGGGGAAGTTTCCACAATGGTCAATGATCCTGATTCCATCATAGATCCTATTACACCAATCTATATCAGAGTTTGTAAGGGACATGATCTTCTGCGACCAACGTAAGGCACTCTTACAATCCCAAAAAGAAGCAGACTTGGGCAAGTGAGAGATAAACCATTTGTAAAGCAGAGGTACACATCATGTGATCTCCCCTCTGCTGTACAAATTTCCCAAGTGTACAGAATGATACGCATCTGCGAGCAAAGTCGGCACAGGGTTTCCAATGAGAAAAACCTTAATGGAGTTAATATCGACGAAGTTATTGATGTTGGGAAACAAAAATAACCCGTAGGTGAGCATGACAAATATGTTTTCAAAAGCAGTCACGTTTCCTATACTGGCAAAATACAGGGCTTTCTTTGTCAAGAACTGGGCTGGAAAACCTTGGATGCCACCCTTGGTAGTTAAGTGAGTCCTGACCTCAGACTCGTCCAAATGAATTGCTTTTGCAATGGTCTGATTCTTTGGAATTTCTTCCAGTCCAGAAAATGGAGCTCGATCAGTAATGTGTAGATCAATCAGATGAGAATACTCCTCTAGCGTTGGTGCGAGCTGGTAATCCGGGAATGTGAAACAGTGATAAACTGGATCATAAAACTGAATGAGCGCATCCATTATTCCCTCAATCACATGGACTCTTAACAGTGGTAGCAAACCTCCGTGCTTGGCTCTAAAAGCCTCTGGGTTTGTGATCATCCTTTCTAACCTTCTTAAATCCCCTAGCTTTGGAACCTTGAAGGTATAACTATGAGTTCTCCTTCTACCGAAATCCATTAGTGCAATCTTTTTCTCTGATATTTGCAATCACAGTCTCAGTTTAATTTGAAAAACAGAGAGACTAGAAGAGAAATTTTTTGAATGTTTTTAATGTTTTTTTAAATGAATGCATGAATGCAGCACACAAAAACATAGAAAAAACATGGGGTCAAAGGGTCGTTGTCATGAAGTCAAGGCTCTACCCATCCCCAAAGGTTTATACTAGGGTGATTTTTGTACCTGTACTCATTATCATTAGCTCCTCCCAGGAAAGCAAAACAACAAGCGAATCGCCAGCGAGTTGTAGAGCAATCTTAGAGTAAGTGCCATTCACCGAGAATAGATCACCAGCCTCAAATGAGGGTAGTATCGCGTAACAACTATTCCCGATACTTTTCGCAGTACAAAAGGGTTTGGCTCCTCAGCTTCTCAGACATCACAATCGGCCCATTGTCTAGGTGAGAGAATGCGTTACATTGGTCAGCCTCCACTGAGGTTGATGGTCGACCTCGTCGCCATCACTTATCTTAAGTGTATACTCGATCTTTCCACATGCGGCATCACACGCATTCCCATTAGCAGAAAAATAAACACGTATAGCAATTAGGAAAAGCAGTATATATATTTGTCCTAATCATCCTAGACTTTTAAAGCTATGAATCCTAAGTTCCTGACAGAAAATGGGTTCCCCGGCGGAATTACCATCTTGTGGTTTCATTCCAAATTAACGGCGTTTTGACCTAAGATCCTAGTGACGTCAAGGTTTCCACCTAGGGGACAAAAAAGAACAAGATCCCTAAAGAGACCTGCGCATTCCCCAGCAGAGTCGCCATTTTTCTGTAGCGAGTGATTTTTGGATGTGGTTGCGAAGCACGATCGCTCTGGTACTACAGTTCGATTCATTTTTTATCCTATTAAAGTTGATGAAGGAAGGGAAATAGATGTCTTCAATTAACCCTGCTTGCATACTGAGATTAAACAGTCGAAACTGTTGGTTTACAGATGCTACAAAGATTCGGGGTTTGTCCTAGGTTATTTTGTTGACGAGGGGTGCTTTAGGCTATTGGTTGAGATGTTAGGACGGATATATATGAAAGTATGGGATTTTGGGTTTTTGTTTAGTGTGCTCGCTAAGATTTTTCTTTCAATCTTATGCCTACGTATTCCCGTTTACCGAAACAGGGAGATCAGAGCGTTCGTAGTTCCTCCTATTCTATGGGAGGAAATGGTTGTTTTGGTGTCTTGTTCAAAGCCCAAGACGTGAAGCGAAAGGTGGTTTGTATCTTGTTCAAAGCCCAAGATGTGAAGCAGAAGGGTTTATTTGTATCTTGTTCAAAGCCCAAGATGTGAAGCTAAAAGTGTTGACCTTAGAGAGAATTTGTCATCTCTAAAGAGGGGTTTGTCTATTACGACTGTTTATAAATGAGAATTACTTTAACCGGGATTTGTGAATCCGGCAATGCCATAATTTCCTTTATAGGGGATTTCAACCTGAAGGAGAAGACTTTAACTCAGTGTAGAGTAATGCCATCTTTCCTTAGGAATTTCTTATACTAAAAGAGGGACAGTGGCATGGATGTAGATGATCCAGAGGCTTGCCGCTTACAGAAGTTAGATGGAGGGGAAGGAGTTGTTGATGTTTGTGTACTGTGAACGAGGCACAATTTTGATGCTAAAAGGTTGATTGGATCAACCAGTGGTTTTCTTATACAAAGCCTAAGAGGAGGCTAATATGTGTCTCGTACAAAGCCCGAGAGAGAGGCTAAAAGGTTTTGACTCAACGAGGGAATCTTTTGGTATCTCGTATAAAGCCCGAGATGGAGGCTATTTGACTCAACAAGAGATTTTTTTTGTATCTCGTACGAAGCCCGAGGTAGAGGCTATTTGACTCAACAAGATAGTTTTTTTGTATCTCGTACGAAGCCCGAGATAGAGGCGAAAGGGTGATCGACTCAACGAGGGAGTCTCTTATGTGTCTCGTACAAAGCCCGAGAGAGAGGCTAAAATTGTTAACTCTGCTGGGGAGAATCATTGTATAAAGCCCAAGAGAGAGGCTAACTTCACGGGAGAAGGTTCTTTATACAAAGCCAAAGAGGAGGCTGTGGCGACTGTTCAGTTAAGTGACAGGTCCAGTAGAGAGAAAATCAGTTCTTATATGAGCAATGTGTACTCGAGGATTTGATTCGAGGATCTGGGTTATTCCTGTTCTTTAGGGAAGTGGGAAATCCGAAGGGTATTGAGACTGTCCGAGTCTACGGGTTTTCTTCCTATTTAACGAATGGGTCACTTGAGAATGTCTTTGAGACTCAAGGAGATTAGACTGTCCAAGTCTAGAGTGTCATCTTTTGTACTGTGCTTTGAGAAACAGTAGTAGACTCTATGAAAGGACTGTTCTATGCAGATGACTAATTTCTGTTCCTATACCTCTAGGAGGTCGTCGGGACAATTTGTATGAAGCCCAAGAGGAGGCTGGAAACTTTTAAGAAGCCGACGGGTCCTTGTACGATGCCCAAGATGAGGCTATCATTCCCGGAGGAAGAGATCATTATACAAAGCCTAAGAGGAGGCTGTGAATACTTCTAAGAAGTCGGCGGGTCCTTGTACTAAGCCCAAGAGGAGGCACGATTGCTTTTAGGAAGCCTGTGGGTCCTTGTACGATGCCCAAGAGGAGGCCGATGCTTTTAAGAAGCCCGTGGGTCCCCAAACCCCGAGAAATTCAAGACAGGCTATTCACAAGGAATAGATCAAGCCAGGAAAGTTCGAGAATTTGGAAGAAACTCAAAGATGCCATTCACGGATAATACATTCATCTCTGGGAGTAGAGTTTCTTAATAATTCTTAATGAGGATAACCGAAGAGAAGACTGTATCTGGTGATCCTATTGGGGATCTAGTTGTCTATTTCTACGAATAAACGAAACGGCGTCACCTAGTTCTAGACGTAGTGTCCGGGAAAACTCTAAATATCTATACTATTATTACACAGTTTATATGAGTTTATGAAAGAAGACTTACAGTGAAACAGCCCCACAATACAGTTATATGTATATGAAAGCGGTAAATGAAAGCGTATAAACACTTACCCGGTTGTAGAGCTTCCATGTTGTTTAGTTAGTTGTTCAACAAAGAAAGATTGAAAACAACAGTATATTCAAAATCAAAGGAGAAAGTGCTTTGAAAAAGAAAGATTTGGGGCTTACAACTCAAGGAGAGGCCCAGGGTTTTATCAGTGAGCGCATTGTTTGAATTTGTACAGAGGGACTTATACAAGTGACTGTGGCCCAAAAATTGTTTTCTGTACAAAGGGATGGGTCTTACACTCTCTCAAGAGGCCTAAAAAGTTTTAAAGAAAAAGAGTGGGGCTTATAACACGAGGGTAGGCCCAAATGTTTTTTCCGTTTGAAATGGCGATCGCGCCATTTGTTTTCTTTTAACGCAGAGGGACTTATACAATAAGTGAGGCCCAAAATGTTTTGGTTAAAAGGGGATTGGGTCTTACACTCTAATAGAGGCCCAAAAAGTTTTTAATGGGTCTTATAGCTCGAGGAGAGGCCCAAAAGGTTATTTTTCAAAAGGCGACGATCGCGCCGTTTGTTTTTGACGGTATCGGGACTTACATAATACACTGAGGCCCAAAAATGATTTGGTAAAAAAAAAAGGATTGGGTCTTACACTCTATTAGAGGCCCATGAGTGTTTGACAATGATTTGTTTGAGTGAAAATCAAAGAAACCCTAATTTTATTCTTTAAAAGTAAATATTTAAAGAAAATCAATGAAAAATACCAAATAGGTTTGAATAAACCACTTGTGATTTTTGTTTAAGGTTTGAAAAATGAGGTATAAATCACAAGAGATATTAAAACTCATTTGGTCTTGATTTTTCAAGATGAATATTCATTTTAAAATGTTTAAAAACAAATAAAATGAATTTATTCACAAAAATACTAATTATATTAAATAAATAATATAAACTCAATTTTTTTGTGGAATAAAATATTTCATCATTTTTGTGATTTTTTGCAAAAAGAACCAATAAAAAATAATTAAAATTGAAAGAGTTATTAATTTTCCAATTAATTAATAAACCATGAAAATATTGGAAAAAATGGCAAAATGTGAAAAAAACACAAAATGGCATGGGTGGGGTTTGAACCCAAGACCTCAAGGTTACAAGGCGCGCGCCTTACCACTGGGGTGGTGATACATCCATTGTTTGAAACAAAACAACAAATATACAAGG
Organism: Lathyrus tuberosus; assembly: GCA_022829125.1. Taxonomy (NCBI): domain Eukaryota; kingdom Viridiplantae; phylum Streptophyta; class Magnoliopsida; order Fabales; family Fabaceae; genus Lathyrus; species Lathyrus tuberosus. Next base: position 4,673,022 of record JALAZF010000179.1, read on the forward strand.
CATGACTTGGTGGTGGTAGTTTTTTCAGATCACACTCCCTCCTCAAAACCCGATAGTAGTTTTGAAAATGACCTATAAATGCATTTTCTATGCTACAACTTGGTACAAGCATGGATTACATGGTGAATTAGCTCAAACACAACATATACAACATGTATGAGATGTTTATGATCAATGGACTTCAAAGCATTGCATGATTCAAAGATTCCAAGTTGTGAGGCTTACCTCTTTTTTGAGATTTTGGAGCTTTTGTGCAATCTATCAAACCTCTTATTCCAGAAATGATTTGATGCTTTAGACACACTCAAATGATCCCTTAGAAGCTTTTAGGATGATTGGACTTGACTGGTACCTACAAAAACACAAACAGTCCCTTTCTTGCAAAAGGGGTTAAAAGTGACCAAAATAGTAACTCTCTCAAATGGTGTTCCAGATGAGGGGAACCATTTGGGACAGTTCAAGGATGATATTTGGAGTGTGTTTGAGGTTTTATCTGGTTTGGAAAGTGACTGAATCAAGACATGGCTTGAAAAATGCAAAAAAAGTCTATTTTGAGGTTTTGAGAGGTGACTTTGTGATTTTGTGATTACAGGTTACTTGTGATAGTTTGCACAGCTTACATATGATATATATATGAGGTGTGTGTGTGATTGATTATGATGAAAAAGCTCTCAAGCTCAAAAACTCAAAGTTGCCTTGCTAAAGAAGGCATTTTTGCCAAGAGAAAGAGGTTTTGAGGACAGCATCTGTTTGATGGCTTTGGTGTACTCAAACTGATCACAATTGAGCTCTATTTATAGTAGAGCAAGTTTGTTTTGGGATCCACAGTGAATGGCAACTGCAGCAGGTGTTTGTTCAATGTTGGCCAATGGAAATCCAAGTCTCCTCTAGCCATTTACTAGAGGTTAGGGCACAGGGCTGTGGTTCCCTTGGTCTTGGATAAGTCTTGACTGAATTCAGTTGCAAATGGCTCAGTCCATGCCACCTTGATGCTTCCATTGAATGCTCCAATCCAAAATTGGAGTCTTGTCCCTATTTTGACCATTCTAGGTTCAACATGCTGTCATACCCCAAATTTTGACCACTTAGATTTCCCATCATTGTGCAAATCACCATCACAATATGGATGAACCATTATGCCTCATCAAATGCCTCAAGGGTTGTTGAGCATTCACTACAATCAAGAATTAGGGTTTCAAGCCCTCTCAAAGTTCTTAGACAAAGGATCAATCAAGGAATGACATGATCTTCAACTTGTATAACCTCTCAAACATCCACAATGGATCAATAAGACTCCCACTTCAAGGATTAAGCACAAGACTGCTCCCTTCTAGGTGGATCAAGTCTCAAGATCGACAGTGTCACCAAATTAGGGTTTTGGTCGACCAGGGCCTCCAAATGGAAATTTTTCATCTGGGCACAAGCCAATGATCCAAAACATAACCTAATATACTTCATGGGACCTCATGGACCCAATCATCAAGTCAATTTTGCCTCAGGGGATACATTCATAAAAAATCAGGAATTAGGGTTTCTTGACCTAATTCACCCCTAAGTTGACTTTTGGGACAAACCATGAGCCAAGACCTCAAGAGAGGGTTTGAGGGTCTCTAATGAACTATATTGATCCATTTGGAACAATGGATTAATCCAAGAAGCTTGAGCAACAAGTCTCAATTTCATCTGCACCACAATTAGGGTTTTAAGGAAAAAGTCAACTGTAACTTTGACTTTTGACTAGGACATGCTCCCAAGCCCTATGACATGCATCAATATACCCTATAACACCCATGGAACATGTCCATCAAGTTTGATTTAGGTCAAGGACATGATTTCATGAAGAATTGCACAGTTTGGAATTCATCTGATAAAAAGTCAACTGTGCACAAAAGTCAACTTTGACTTTTTGAGATTTTTCACCAAAATGGATTTTTAACCCTAAAATGATGTTAATGTATGATTTGAATCATCATTCATCAAGAAAAATCAAGAAAAGTTGGATAACTTGTAAAAGGGGTAACCATAAAAACTTAGAAAATTTTCTAAGTTAAAAATAAAGTGACAAGGGTACCAACTTTGGAGGATCATAACTCCTAAACCACAAAGCCATTTTTCCTCATCCAAAGATGGATTTGTAGCCCTCATTACCCTCTACAAAAACTTCAACTAGACCTAAGTCCAATTCATTAAGGATTTTGAGTTATGGAGTGATCAAAATGGCTGAAAAATGAAAATGTCACTTTTTCCAACACTTAGTGAAATTTTCATTAAGTCCAAATCTGTCTTCACTTTTTGCCAAATGTAGGGGGATTTTTCACTTGGATTCAAAAGAGATCAAAACCAAATATGTTCAAACAGTTGTTGTATCATGTAAGGGCTTTCCAAAATGGCCAAGAACATTACCAAATTCCATTTGAATCATGAGATATGACATTGGGAAGTTGCCTTGTTGAAATCTGTCAAGGCAAGGCAGATTTTGCATTTTTGGTCGATTTGCCAAAATCAGCCAAATCCAAATACTCCTATCCACTTGGACACATCTGAGGATTGAATCTCAAGGGGACAATCACTGAGCCAAGCCTCCAAAGTCTTTGGAACAAGAAATAGCATGTTGAACCTAGAATTGCCAAAATAGGGACAAGACTCCAATTTTGGATTGGAGCATTCAATGGAAGCATCAAGGTGGCATGGACTGAGCCATTTTCATTTGAATTCAGTCAAGACTTATCCAAGACCAAGGGAACCACAACCCTGTGCCCTAACCTCTAGTCAATGGCTAGAGGAGACTTGGATTTCCATTGGCCAACATTGAACAAACCTACTCAGCAGTTGTCATTCACTATTCCTTGCAAAACAAACTTGCTCTACTATAAATAGAGCTCAATTGTGATCAGTTTAAGTACACAAAAGGCCTACAACACTTGCCTTTCTCAAAATCTCTTTCTCTTGGCAAAAATGCCTTTCTTAGCAAGGTAGCTATCGGGTTTTGAGCTAGAGGGCAATTCCACTCAAACCAATCACTCACACACCTCACATACATCACATATGAGCTGATCAAACACTTAAACAATAACTGGAACACTGATTTCTCAGAATCACCGGTCAATTGCTCAAGGTTTTAACCAAAGTGTAGTTGAGATGCCATGAAATGATCCAGCCAATTTCAATCAAGTCCAAGCATTCAAACACACTCCATAGGGTGTAGGGAAGCTGTTCAGATCATCACCACTCATCTGTAACACCTCCAAATCAAAAATCACATTGCACTTGCTGTCACGGCCTAGAGGTAAGCATATACTTGGTCATCTCTCAATCTATGCATATTTCCTCGCACAATAATTTGGCCATATGTTCATAATCATGCATGGAATGTTTCCCCTCAATTAATTGCATTGTTTGAATCGTGTATCAAAAATCCCAGCCTTCATGCAGAAATTAGGGTTCTTGAGGATTTTTCGTGATTTCTTGTTATATGTTTAATTTAAATGAAATTAAATGCCATAGACATGATCGTGAGGTTGAAACGAGTTGATTGGTATGTGGATTGCATGATATAATCAAGTATTCAGTGAGATTGGATAGAAAATGCAAATCTGGCCAAACCTAGAACACGCACGTGTTCTTGGTGTGTTCTTGGCGCCATTTCTTTCAAATTCAAATATTTGAATTTTGTGATTTTATTTAATTGATTCAAAAATTAATTTCTCTCTGAGTTTTAATGATTTTGAGTTGATTCTTTTTTTAATAATTCACAAAAATGTTAAAATATTTTATTTTATCAAAAAATCCCAAAAATTTTATTTATTTCATATAATTGATATTTTTACAAAGAATTAATGTTTTAATTGTTTTTAACATTTAAAATATTTTTTCCACCTTGATTTTACAACTTTTAATGCTTTCTAATTATTTTGTAGGTCAATACTTAATTTTTGAAGCATTAATCCAAGACCACAATTTGTTTTTCATATGTTAAACAATTTTGATCATTTTAATTGAATTTTTATTCAATTAAATACATTTTTGAAAACAAATTAGGGTTTTTGGATTAATTCAACCCTCATAAATCATTTTCAAAACTTTTGGGCCTCTAATAGAGTGTAAGACCCAATCCTTTTTTGACCAAACCATTTTTGGGCCTCAGTGTATTGTATAAGTCCCGATACCGTAAAAAACAAACGGCGCGATCGTCGCCTTTTGAAAAATAACCATGGGCCTCTCCTTGAGCTATAAGATTCATTCAAAACTTTTGGGCCTCTATTAGAGTGTAAGACCCAACACCCTTGTACATAAATCATTTTGGGCCTCACTTATTGTATAAGTCCCTCTGTACATTTTCAAATAAACGGCACGATCGTCGCCTTTTCAAAATAACACTGGGCCTACCCTCGTGTAGTAAGACCCATTTCTTTTCTTCAAAAATTTTTGGGCCTCTAATAGAGTGTAAGACCCAACCCCCTTGTACAGAAAACATTTTGGGTCTCGTTCGTTGTATAAGTCCCTCTGTACATTTTCAAATAAACGGCACGATCGTCACCTTTTCAAAAATCATCTGGGCCTACCCTCGTGTTATAAGCCCCACTCTTTTTGTTTAAAACTTTTTGGGCCTCTTGAGAGAGTGTAAGACCCATCCCTTTGTACAGAAAACATTTTGGGCCACAGTCATTTGTATAAGTCCCTCTGTACAAACTTCAAACAGTGCGCTCACTGATAAAACCCTGGGCCTCTCCTTGAGCTGTAATCCCCAAATCTTTCTTTTTCAAAGCACTTTCTCCTTTGATTTTGAATATACTGTTGTTTTCAATCTTTCTTTGTTGAACAACTAACCAAACAACATGGAAGCTCTACAACCGAGTAAGTGGTCATTGCTTTCATTTACCGCTTTCATATACATATAACTGTATTGTGGGGTTGTTTCACTGTAAGTCTTCTTTCATAAACTCATATCAACTGTGTAATAATAGTATAGATATTTAGAGTTTCCCCGGCAACTACGTCTAGCATTAAGCCCGTTGATCACTCTTAGATATAGTCTAAACTAGATCCCCATAGGATTACCAGACACAGTCTTTCCTCCTCTTGGGGTTAAACAATATGGAGACATGAAAGGCAGCATTCTCTGTGAACCCTTTCATAGACTGTCACTCATAGAAGTTGTCAAGAAACTCTATTCCCCAGAGATGATCTTTCTCCGTGAATGGCATCTCTTGAGTTTGTTCCAAATTCTCGGACTTTCCTGGCTTGATCTATTCTCGGTGAATGGCATGTCTTGAACTTCTCGGAGTTTGGGGACCCACATGCTTCTTAAAAGTAATTGTCAAGAAGCTTTACTCCCCAGACATGATCTTTTCTCCGTGAATGGCATCTCTTAAGTTTCTTCCAAATTCTCGAACTTTCCTGACTTGATCTATTCCTTGTGGATAGCTTGCCTTGAATTTTTCGGGGTTTGGGGACCCATCGGCTTCTTGAAAGCAATCGGCCTTCTCTTGGGCATCGTACAAGGACCCACAGGCTTCCTAAAAGCAACCCGCCTCCTCTTGGGCTTAGTACAAGGACCCTACAGCTTCTTAGAAGTATTCACAGCCTCCTCTTAGGCTTAGTATAATGATCTCTTCCTCCGGGAATGATAGCCTCCTCTTGGGCATCATACAAGGACCACTCGGCTTCTTAAAAGCTTCCAGCCTCCTCTTGGGCTTCATACAAATTGTCCCGACGACCTCCTAGATGTATAGGAATAGAACTTAGTCATCTGCATAGAACAGTCCTTTCAAAGAGTCTACTACTATTTCTCAAAGCATAGTACAAAAGATGAAACTCTAGACTTGGACAGTCTAATCTCCTTGAGTCTCAAAGACATTCTCAAGCACCCTTCGAAAAGGGAAGAAAACCCGTAGACTCAGACAGTCTCAATACCCTTTGGATTCCCCATTTCCTTAAAGAACAGGAAATAACCCCGATCCTTGAATCAAATCCATGAGTATAGTGTTGCTCATATAAGAACTAATTTTCTCTTTAAAATCAATATACTGGACCTGTCACTTAACTGAGACAACATTTAGCCTTTCTCGGGCTTTGTACGAGACACATAAGAGACTCCCTCGTTGAGTCAATTACCCCTTTTGCCTCCATCTCGGGCTTCGTACGAGATACAAAAAACTTTCTTGTTGAGTCAAATAGCCTCCATCTCGGGCTTTATACGAGATACCAAAAGACTCCCTCGTTGAGTCAAAGACCTTTTAGCCTCTCTCTCGGGCTTTGTACGAGACACATAATCGCCTCCTATTAGGCTTTATATAAGAAAACCACTGGTTAATCCAATTAACCTTTTAGAATCAAAGTTGTGCCTCGTTCACAGTACACAAACATCAACAACTCCTTCCCTTTCATCTAATCATTGTAAGCGGCAAGCCTCTGGATCATCTACATCCATGCCACTGTCCCTCTTTTAGTATGAGAAATTCCTAAGGAAAGATGGCATTGCTCTACACTGAGTTAAAGTCTTCTCCTTCAGGTTAAAATCCCCTATAAAGGAAATTATGGCATTGCCGGATTCACATATCCCGGTTAAAGTAATTCTCCTTTATAAAACAGTTGTGACATACAACCCCCCTCTTTAGAGATAACAAATTCTCTCTAAAGTCAAGACTTTTAGCTTCACATCTTGGGCTTTGAACAAGATACAAACCTCCTTTCGCTTCACGTCTTGGGCTTTGAACAAGACACCAAAACACCCATTTCCTCCCATAGAATAGGAGGAACTACAAACGCTCTGATTTCCCTATTTCGGTAAACGGGAATACGTAGGCATAAGATTGAAAGAAAAATCTTAGCGAGCACACTAAACAAAAACCCAAAATCCCATACTCTCATGTATCTATCAAAAGCATCAGTCCTAACATCCTAATCCTCGTTCCCCGCCAGAAAATCCCAGAAAGAGAGAAAACCGTATTGGCGAAAATACAAATAACCAGTACAAAGGCCCCCCCACATTGATAGCATTCGTAACCTAATAGATCGCTGTTTAAACTCAGTATGCAAAGCAGGGTTAATTGGAGACATCTATTTCCCTTCCTTCATCAGCTTTAATAGGATAAAAAATGAATCGACCTGTAGTAAACTCAACCGCAAAGAGCGACCAGCGCTTAAGAACCGCGTCCAAAATCGCTCGCTACAGAAAAAATGGCGCCCACCGTGGGGCATATCTAACCTTTTTCTCTTCACTTGTGTGAATACCACAGATTGGGGCTTCCGCCGGGGAACCCAATTTCTGTCAGGAACTTAGGATTCTTAGCTTTAAAGGTCTAGGATGATTAGGACAAATATATATACTGCTTTTCCTAATTGCTATATGTGTTTATTTTTCTGCTAATGGGAATGCGTGTGATGCCGTATGTGGAAAGATTAAGTATACACTTAAGATAAGTGATGGCGACGGGGTCGACCATCAACCTCAGTGGAGGCTGACCAATACAACCCATTCTCAATGGGCCGATTGTTAAGTCTGAGAAGCTGAGGAGCCAAACCCTTTCGTAGTGCGAAAACTATCGGGAATAGTTGTTACGCGATACTACCCTCATTTGAGGCTGGTGATCTATTATCGGTGAATGGCACTTACTCTAAGATTGCTCTATAACTCGTTGGCGATCTGCTTGTTATTTTGCTTTCCTGGGAGGAGCTGATGATAATGAGTACAAGTACAAAAATCACCCTAGTATAAACCTTTGGGGATGGGTAGAGCCTTGACTTCATGACAACGACCCTTTGACCCCATGTTTTTTCTATGTTTTTGTGTGCTGCATTCATGCATTCATTTAAAAAACATTAAAACATTCAAAAAATTTCTCTTCTAGTCTCTCTGTTTTTCAAATTAAACTAAGACTGTGATTGCAAATATCAGAGAAAAGGATTGTGCTAATGGATTTCGGTAGAAGGAGAACTCATAGTTATACCTTCAAGGTTCCAAAACTAGAGGATTTGAGAAGGTTAGCAAGGATGATCACTAACCCTGAGGCTTTCAGAGCCAAGCACGGAGGTCTGCTACCACTGTTAAGAGTCCATGTGATTGAGGGAATCATGGATACGCTCATTCAGTTATACGATCCAGTTTATCACTGTTTCACATTCCCGGATTACTAGTTAGCACCAACACTAGAGGAGTATTCTCATCTAATTGATCTACACATTACTGATCGAGCTCCATTTTCTGGACTGGAAGAAATTCCAAAGAATCAGACCATTGCAAGAGCAATTCATTTGGACGAGTCTGAGGTCAGGACTCACCTAACTACCAAGGGTGGCATCCAAGGTTTTCCAGCCCAGTTCTTGACAAAGAAAGCTCTGTATTTTGCCAGTATAGGAAACGTGACTGCTTTTGAAAGCGTCTTTGTCTTGCTCACCTACGGGTTATTTTTGTTTCCCAACATTAATAATTTCGTCGATATTAACTCCATTAAGGTTTTTCTCATTGGAAATCCTGTACCGACTTTGCTCGCAGATGCGTATCATTCTGTATACTTGGGAAATTTGTACAGCGGAGGGGAGATCACATGCTGTGTACCTTTGCTTTACAAATGGTTTATCTCTCACTTGCCCAAGTCTGCTGCTTTTTGGGATTGCAAGAGTGTCTTACGTTGGTCGCATAAGATCATGTCTCTTACCAACTCTGATATAGATTGGTGTAATAGGATCTATGATGGAATCAGAATCATTGACCGTTGTGGAAACTTCCCCAATGTACCCCTTATAGGAACTAAGGGAGGAATCAACTACCATCCAGTTCTCGTTCATCATCAATTTGGATACCCGATGAGACACGTCCCACGGGGTGTTTATCTGGAAGGTCTTTTCTTCAAGGAAGGAGAAAACGACAGAGCACTAAAGATGGAAATAGTGCACGCTTGGAAGCATGTTCATAAGAAAGAACGAGAGTCTCTAGGAAAACCGGACTGTGTCTCGGTGGAGTCTTATCTCCATTGGGTACAAACTAGAGCTCTCAAGCTAAAAATACCTTATCCTCGTTACGGAATTCTTCCGCCAAAGGAATCTGTCATGTACTTCATGACAGAAACTGAAAAGCTTCAGGTTACTCTCAACAAAGTTCAAAAGGAGAGAAGGTCTTGGAAGAACAAGTACCGCACCCTCGACGTAGAGTGCATCAAAATACAGCAATTACTAAAAGAGAAAGATGCTCTGATTGAAATTTTGGAGCAACATGCTGTAGAGAATCAAGATGACCAAAGGAATTTGCTCTCTCCTTTCACTTGGCAAAGGAATGACAACCCGACAACGGCCCAAGAGCCCTGGTCAAAGAAAAGGAAAATACCAGAGTCAGCACCCGATTTCTCTTCAGAGGGGACTCGGGACCCATTAGCTTAGGTTTCTATTTTCGCACTTTGTAATCTACTGTATTTCCATTTCTGTAATCCTTTGAATTTCAATAAAAAGGGGTTTCCACACCGTTTAATATTTGCAATCTAATTGTCGAAGTTTATTTTGATTAAACTATAAACAATTAATATAATCATTGCATTCATCATTCTCACATCGCGTATTCTTCTTACCTACGAATCTCACGTTTGTGTCTCGGTTCTAGAGTCAAACTGTCTCATTCGTATAATACTCGGGCCAATCGTCAGAAAAAGATGGATGATCTTGAGGAAGAAAACAGAGAGTTGAAAGAAGAGATTGACGCTCTGAGAGAGGATATGAGAAAGCTTCGTAACGACATGCAATCCATGGCAGAAGCTCAGCTACAAAGAATTGTGATCTCAGGGATCACCTCAACACCCATAGTGGAGAAGTATGATCCTAGGTATCAAATACCGAAAGATCGTCCTTGGGGCATGCCTGTTAACTATATCCCAGAAGGATATATTCCGCCGATCACTGAAGATCAGGGAATCACAACAGAAGCCGCTGGGCCTGAAGGTTACAAACTTCGGGAAAGCGAAGATGCTAGGGGCATACTAAAGACTCCTGAAGGTTACAAACTTCGAGAAACGCCAAGACTTACTGCCGTAGTCACGGTACCACCCCTTGTGGTGCACACTGTCCCGGAAGGATAGATTCCACAAACATATTCTAGTAAGAAGGAAACTATGTTTGACATAATGGAGGAATTCCAGGAGCAGTTCTTGGAAATGCAGAAGGAATTGCAAGCCATTCGCGGTCAAAATTTATTTGGAAAGGACGCCGCAGATCTCTTCTTGGTCCCAAACGTGAAAGTTCCGCACAAATTTCAAGTGCCCGACTTTGAAAAGTACAAGGGTAACTCTTGCCCTCAAAGCCATTTGGTGATGTACGCTCGGCGGATGTCAGCTCAGACGGAGAATCAGGACCTACTGATTCACTACTTTCAGGATAGTTTAACCGGTGCCGCATTAAAATGGTACATGGGTTTAAACCGTACTACGATCAGCACATTCAGAGATCTTGGTACTGCCTTCGTCCAACAATACAAATACAATTTGGACATGGCACCCGACAGAGATCAACTCAGATCGATGTCACAAAAGGACAAGGAAACCTTTAAGGAGTATGCTCAAAGGTGGCGTGAGATTACCGCTCAGATTTGTCCATCTCTGGAGGAAAAAGAGATGACAAAGATCTTCTTAAAGACCTTAAGCTCATTTTACTATGACCGAATGGTTGCCAGTGTGCCCAGTGACTTCACCGAAATGGTCGGCATGGGCGTACGTCTTGAGGAACCCGTCCGAGAAGGACGTTTGGTAAAAGACACTGGATCGACGAGCAGTACTAAAAAATATGGTAGTGTTCTCCCTAAGAAAAAGGAGCAAGATATTGGGAATATCTCTCTCGGAAAGCAAAGACGACGTTATCAACCGGTAGCAGCTGTGACTCCTGCTATCAATCCTGCGTCTATTCCTACGTATCAACCTCAGGTTGTGCAGAGCCAACCTGATCAACAAAGGACACAACAGCCTCTTCAGCAGGCTCGTCCTCCATATAATAACAACCGTACAACACGGCCACCAGGATTTGATCCTATACCCGTAACGTACGCAGAACTGTTTCCATTACTACTGGCTAAGGGGCACATTCAGACTAAATCTCCTCTTACAGTACCGAAAAATCCGCCTTTTTGGTTTAAGGTGGATCAAACTTGCCCTTATCATCAAGGAGGTCCAGGGCATAACATAGAGACTTGTCTCAATTTCAAGTCCGACGTGCAAAAACTTGTTAGGAGCGGGGTCTTATCCTTCAAGGATACAAATCCTAATGTTCTCACGAACCCGCTGCCTCAACATGAGAAGGCTGCAGTCAATTTGATAGAAGGAGAGACTAACGATGTCTATCGAATTCACGATGTACTCTTGTTGAAAACCAATTTGGTCAAGATGCATTGTAGACAGAGTGGATATGGCCATGTGCCACCTCATAATTATCATCAGTGTGATGTCTACTCTAAAAACAATCAGGGATGTTCTGTAATGCAAGCAGCCCTACAGGAACAAATGGATCTCGGATGGATCCAAGAGCACCGAGTTCATGGAGTTAACATGGTCTACACGAATTCCAACGTCATTCAGAACCACAACATCCGTGCAATGAATGTCAACCTGGTGACGATGCACTCAAGGCAAAGCCAGTATCATAATATGCCGTAGCACGATTATAGTTCCTGTCTGACTTGCTCGGTAAACAAACAGGGATGCTCTTTCATACAAGAGGCCCTCCAGCGTCAGATGGATCTTGGATGGATCCAAGACTACCATGATAGGAATTCTTATCAAATCAACATGGTTCAGATCTTCGATATTCGCGTGATGAATACCAACCTGGTAGAGTTACATGTTGAACAAGTCCGACTCGGATTCTTAATATCACATGACTATCAAAGCTGTAAAGCAGGTTGGGAAAACGATCAGGGTTGTACCCTTGTCCAGGAGGCACTTCAGCACTTGTTAAATCACTGGTGGATGCCAATCTATATGGATGAAGATACTCAGCAAATTAGTATCAGTAACAGGAATCCTACTCGGCGTCAGAGTCAGGATGTCCGATCAGTGGAAGCTAACCTAGTGAGGTTACATTGTATTCAAAGTGGGCGTGGCCAGGTGCCACCACACAACTATGAACGTTGCGGCGTCTGTTCGGAAAGTAACCAAGGGTGTTACCTTGTGAGAGCAGCTCTTCAGGGTCAGGTGGACTGTGGAGAAAATCGTCCATATCCGGGTTCTGGACCCATCAACTGGACACCGAACTACCTTGCCGATCAAGTTGAGGATGTTGTCACGATCTCTGGTCATCACAGGACCAGGGATGTTTTTGCCATTATCCCTCTACTTGAAGAATCTAAAGTTCCCAACAGGGAACGGATCGAGATTAATTATGATGGTCAGAAAAATCGGAAGGCTCCTGTAGTCATCTATCTTCCAGGACCACTACCGTATGAATCAGCTAAGACAATCCCTTACAAATACGGTGTAATAATAGTCGAGAATGGAAAGGAAATTCCATTACCCTCCGTTGTGAATATTGCAGACATCAGTCGTGTAACACGGAGTGGTAGAATCTTCAACCGAGGAGTTGGAGAACCTAACGAGGAAAAGGAACTTCAGACAGAAGCTCCTGATCCATCAGTCGGTCAATCCAGCAATCCCGACCTTTCGAAAAATAATGATGAGATGCTGAAGCTCATCCAAAGGAGTGAATATAACATTGTTGATCAGCTGTTACAGACTCCTTCAAAGATCTCGGTATTATCACTGTTACTCAGTTCAGAAGCGCATAGGGAGGCTCTACAGAAAGTCTTGGAGCAAGCCTTTGTGGAACAGGATGTAACAATTAGACAGTTCGATAGCATTGTCTCTAACATCACTTCCTGCAACAATTTGGGATTTAGTGATGAGGAATTACCCGAAGAGGGTCGCCGTCATAACATGGCGCTCAATATTACAGTTAACTGCCAGGGCGATGCTTTAGCCAGCGTACTGGTAGACACAGGGTCAGCCCTGAATGTTATGCCGAAGTCTACTTTGATGCAATTATCGTTCAAGGGCCCTCCGATGAGAATCAGCGAGGTCGTCGTCAAAGCATTCGACGGATCCAGAAAAATAGTTATCGGGAAGTTGATCTTCCCATAACTATCGGTCCTCACACTTTCCAAGTTACTTTCCAGGTCATGGACATCCGGGCAACATATAGTTGTTTATTAGGAAGACCTTGGATACATCAGGCTGGAGCGGTCACTTCCACCCTCCACCAAAAGCTAAAGTTCGCCAAGAACGATCAACTTGTCACAGTCTGTGGAGAACAGGCCTTGCTTGTGAGTAACTTATCATCATCTGCTGGTATAGAACCCGAGGAGGTTATTGGAACTCAGTTCCAAGCACTGTCGGTAAGCAAGAACAATCAGTTCAAAGGAGGAACCTCGATTTCTTCATACAACGATGCTATCAAAGCGGTTGAGAGTACCGATACAACAGGATGGGGACAACTTGTCATTCCTACTAACAATGCAACAAAGAAGGGTCTTGGTTTTTCTGTAACCTGTACCCAGACAGCTGCCAACGATGAAGGTCTTCATCCCCTTCAAAACTTCTTCCACAGTGGAGGTTTTCTTCACCCAGTCCCTCAAGCAGTCCATGATATCAATGAGGAAGATCCCTCTGACACGGATGAAGAATGGAAGTCCTACCTTAATGAGGACGGTTATATGTCTCAGGAAGAGGTACCTACGCCATTTTGCTATCCCGCACAGAGTCCGAGATTTATACCCATGTCAGATGTCGAAATGATATACGGAGATTGTGATCCGGAGGGATGCCGTGCTCCGTCAAATTCATTAGAGGAGGACACTCTGATGAAAGACAACTTTGACTATAATTACTATGGCCCAATGGATGGTCTGCCAATGTGGCAACCTTATCCAGGAGATTTGGGGCAAGAAAGTCAGCCGAACAATGAAAATCAGCTGACCGTCATTGAACAGAATACCTGTGTCCCCACCATGTCATGGGATCAACACTCAGGTCATTCATAAACTACTCAACATGAAGATGAATTCGCAACGTTTGCTGGACTTGAATTCATCAACTATGCTTTTCCTGAGGTCAACGTCATCGAGAGAGATGACTCCTCCAGTTCCAGAGAAGTGTGGGACACCTTGGGACAACCGAGTGGAAAATACGACTTTATGGTCAAGTACACCGCTCCCGAAAGATCTCGTATCAGGTTCGAAGATATTCAGCCAACTGGATGGGGAGATACAACTGAGAGCATAAATACTATGCAAAGTGCAACAGAGGAATTCTCCTACGACAATTCTGCCTAGGAGACAGATTCCAATGATCCTGCTCCACTAGAAATCAGCGTTATTTCTGAAGACAAATCAAAGAAGGTACCAGACTTTGTGATTCACCGAGGAGTTCGCCGCCAATGGTTTGCCATCGAGGTTCCGAAGATCGTTCATCAGTCAAAGTAATTGCCGATATTTAACCTTTCACCCTGCCCAGGTGAAACGGATGTTTTGATAGGGCTCGCTTTCTGTAAATTTCCCTCTTCGCTCCGCCCGAAGCGACAGAGTTTTGTTTTATAGGGTTGTAGTTTCAAGAATCGACTTGTTCATTGATAAAATAACGTCGTTCTGTGATTTTTGCATTTATTGTTGTTTTCTCTTTTTGCTTTTTTCAGAAAATGGTAATCCTAAAAAACAATTAAAGATAAAAACAAGCAGTAAAATAAAAACACTGCACACTTTTGCATTTTCTCTATCTCTTCTAAACACGAATCATCACGTCGTGCAGATTGCTTGTTTTAAACCCCGTTGAAACATACAATCCGATGCCTTCTCCCAACTTTGAGTTCCCGGTATTCGAGGTTGAAGAAGAAAATGACAACGAAATTCCAGAAGAGATTTCTCAACTACTCAGACAAGAGGAATGGTCCATTGAACCTCACAAAGAGTCGTTGGAAACGGTAAATTTGGGTTCAGAGCAAGAGAGAAAAGAAATCAGGATTGGGGCACTGCTCAATCCAACTGCCAAAGAGAGTTTGATAAAGCTTCTCAAAGAATTCCCCGATGTATTCGCTTGGTCCTATCAGGATATTCCAGGGTTAGATACCAGCATCGTGGAACATCACTTACCGTTGAGATCGGAATGTCCGCCAGTAAAGCAAAGGTTGAGACGCACTCACCCGGATATGGCCATCAAAATCAAAGAGGAGGTGCAGAAACAGATTGACGCGGGTTTCCTCGCTACGTCTGAATATCCTCAATGGTTAGCCAACATCGTACCCGTTCCCAAAAAGGATGGAAAGGTCAGAATGTGTGTCGATTACAGGGATCTTAACAAGGCTAGTCCAAAGGACGACTTTCCTTTACCACACATTGACATGTTGGTTGACAGTACAGCAAAGTTCAAAGTTTTCTCCTTCATGGATGGATTCTCGGGCTATAACCAAATCAAAATGGCGCCGAAAGACATGGAGAAAACTTCGTTCATCACCCCATGGGGCACCTTTTGTTACAAGGTAATTCCGTTCGGTTTGAAGAACGCTGGGGCAACCTATCAAAGGGCCATGACTACTCTGTTTCATGACATGATACACAAAGAAATCGAGGTATATGTCGATGATATGATTGCAAAATCAAAAACAGAGAATGAGCACGTTGAACATCTATCAAAATTGTTCGAACGTTTAAGAAAATTCAAGCTCCGCTTGAATCCCAACAAGTGCACCTTCGGTGTCCGTTCAGGGAAACTACTAGGGTTCATCGTCAGCCAGAAAGGAATTGAGGTTAATCCTGACAAGGTCAAGGCCATTCAAGAAATGCCTTCTCTGAAAACTGAAAAACAAGTCAGAGGATTCCTGGGACGTTGAACTACATCTCCATATTCATATTCCTTATGACCGCGACATGCGCGCCGATCTTCAAATTACTCAAAAAGAACCAGGATTGTGTTTGGACAGAAGATTACCAAACCGCCTTCAACAGTATTAAGGAATATCTATTGAATCCTCCGATTCTATCACCTCCAGTGGAAGGAAGACCACTGATCATTTACCTCACAGTCCTAGAGGACTCAATGGGATGTGTACTTGGCCAACAAGACGAAACCAAAAGGAAAGAGTCTGCCATTTACTATCTAAGCAAGAAATTCACCGACTGCGAAACTTGGTACACGATGCTTGAGAAAACTTGTTGCGCTTTGGCTTGGGCAGCCAAACATCTTCGCCAGTACATGATTCGTCATACTACTTGGTTGGTCTCCGAAATGGATCCAATCAAATACGTTTTCAAAAAACCTGCTCTTACGGGAAGGATTGCCCGTTGGCAGATGCTGTTATCAGAATATGACATAGAGTACCACGCTCAGAAAGCCGTTAAAGGAAGTATTTTAGCCGATCATTTGGCTCATCAACCAATTGACGATCAAGAATTAATCGGGTTCGACTTCCCAGACGAAGATGTCATGTATCTAAAGATGAAAGACTGCGATGAGCCGCTACCCAGTGAAGGGCCAGAACCAGGTTCCCAATGGGGACTTATCTTTGACGGAGCAGTTAATCATTATGGAAACGGAATTGGGGCAATCATTGTTACCCCTCAGGGTACCCACATTCCTTTCACCGCCAGACTTACGTTTAAGTGTACGAACAACGAGGTCGAATACGAAGCTTGTATTATGGGTCTTGAAGAAGCGATTGATTTAAGGATCAAAAACTTGGACGTATACGGCGACTCAGCCTTGGTTATCAATCAGATAAAAGGAGATTGGAACACATACCAATCAGGATTGATCCCTTACAAAGACTACACAAGAAGGTTGCTACCTTTCTCCAACAGAGTTGAGTTTCATCACATCCCTCGTGAGGAGAATCACATGGCTGACACGTTAGCCACTATCTCTTCCATGATTAGTGTAGGTCAATGGAATGACATACCTAAGATCGACATAATGCGCCTTGAAAGGCCCGCTTACATCTTCGCGATCGAAGCAGTCATATACGACAAACCTTGGTATCACGATATCAAATGCTTCCTTCAGAAACAAGAGTACCCACCTGGGGCACTCAGAAAAGACAGAAAAACCCTCAGAAGATTGGCTGGAAGCTTCTTCTTGAGCGGTGACACTCTCTATAAGAGAAATTTTGACATGGTCTTGCTCCGATGCGTAGACAGACCAGAAGCAGACATGCTTATGAAAGAAATTCATGAAGGATCCTTTGGCACTCATGCCAACGGACATACAATGGCAAGAAAAATTCTAAGAGCATGGTACTACTGGTTGACCATGGAATCCGACTGCTACAAGTACATGAGGAAGTGTCACAAGTGTCAGATATACTCAGACAAAATTCATGTACCGCCAACACATCTCAAAGTTCTCTCTTCCTCATGGCCATTTTCCATATGGGGAATCGACATGATTGGCATGATTGAGCCTAAGGCTTCAAACGGACATCGGCTCATCCTAGTAGCCATTGACTATTTCACCAAGTGGGTCGAAGCAGCGTCGTACGCTAATGTAACCCGACAAGTGGTGGTCCGATTTATCAAAAACAATATCATCTGCCGTTGTGTGCAGAGTTCAAGATCGAACACCATAACTCATCTCCCTACCGACCCAAGATGAACAGAGCGGTAGAAGTGGCTAACAAGAACATCAAGAAAATTGTTCAAAAGATGGTTGTAACCTACAAAGACTGGCACGAGATGCTACCCTTTGCTCTTCACGGTTATCGCACATCTGTCCGCACTTCAACAGAGGCTAACCCTTTCTCTCTAGTGTATGGCATGGAAGCAGTGCTCCCCATAGAAGTAGAGATCCCGTCAATCCGAGTATTGATGGAAGCTAAGCTCACCGAAGCTGAATGGTGTCAAAGTCGACACGACGAACTGAATCTGATCGAAGAAAAGAGAATAACGGCACTATGCCACGGTCAGTTGTATCAACAGAGAATGAAGAGGGTGTTTGACAAAAAGGTCCGACCTCGTGTCTTCAGAATAGGAGACCTCGTGCTAAAAAAGATACAGTCATTTCTCACTGATTCGCAAGGTAAATGGACTCCGAATTATGATGGCCCCTATGTGGTCACGAAAGCTTTCTCAGGCGGCGCCTTGAGACTTGCAACCATGGGCGGAGAGGAATTTGCCTACCCCACGAATGTTGATGTAGTCAAGAAATACTTCGCCTAAACTAAAAAAAAATGTCTCGGTGGATTGAAAACCCGAAAGGGCGGTCCAGGCAAAAGTTAAAGACATAAAAAGAAAAAAATCATCCCGGTGGATTGGAAACATCAAAGTACAATCCAGGAAAAAATTAGGGATAATGGCAAGTAACTATATTCAACAGAGGCAAGTCCCTCGACAACAGTTACATCATCTGTCAGAAAACTCCAGTCAAGGTCATCTTCGACAGAAGCTCAGGATGCCCCGAATTCAAAGTTGGTAGAAGGATAGTGGTCGTTATGTTTCAACGTAGCCCTTTTCCCTGTAAATTACCATTTTTTAACTTTGTAAATACTCTTTGGAATCACGCGTTTGGCTGATCTCCGTCTTATCAATAAAATTTGAGCCCTTGTGCTTTTGTTTGTAATTCTTATTTGTTTTAGCTTTACAGAATGACGTTGTTAGCGATTCTTGAAATAAAACAAAAATGAATTTACTTGTTAAAACTTTTTCTGCTTTTAAATTAAAGACGACAATTTCTTTTGACTGTTGAACATCAGAAGAACATCGGTCGCTTCTCCAGAAGTAATCGAACCTCATAGTGCAGAATCAAAGTACTCCTTCTAACTCGGTACGCCTGAATGAAGGGATCAACTGTGTCAGAGGCCTTGTTTCGTCTGACACGCCTCGACCGAGTTCTCATCTCCTAAGCCCGATCAATATAGCTCCCAACAGGGACTATCTCTCCTAAGCAAGGAGGAATTGCTATTCTGAACCAACGGTACTTCTTCGCCCCGCGATGGCCGAGTATCCAGTCGTGTTCACCTGTCAGTTTGTATGTCGCGTCAGTTTTGTCAGCATATACATACATGCATCATGCATTATTGATTTACATTCACAGTCATATTGCATCACTATCACTCTAGTCGGTCTTGTCCCCTAGTGATAACAGTCCTCTCAATTGAGTTGTTAGCCCTTTCCCCGTCAAGAAGTGTTACGTCTGAACAATCTCTCTCCTCCAGTTTTATTTCTGGATTGAAGTTTGGCCCTCGACCACTTTGATAGCTTGAACCTCTGAAAGACCAGAGAGCCCTCAGTTAACATCACTCTTCGCCATTGAAGATGATATCCTTGTTTTCCCGGATTAAAGAAAATCCCGAGAGAAAGCCTCCTAAATCGGAGATTCGGAAGTACGGCAGTTTTTCTCCAAAAAACCCACTGATGAAAAGGTCATCGGCACCTGAAAATCGGATCACATCATATGGCATTTCTCCAAGAAGATCTCTGAGAAAAGTATGATGTAAAGACCCCGAACGAAAGCAGTCTCTCAAGGGTACCAACTTTGGAGGATCATAACTCCTAAAGTGACAAGGGTACCAACTTTGGAGGATCATAACTCCTAAACCACAAAGCCATTTTTCCTCATCCAAAGATGGATTTGTAGCCCTCATTACCCTCTACAAAAACTTCAACTAGACCTAAGTCCAATTCATTAAGGATTTTGAGTTATGGAGTGATCAAAATGGCTGAAAAATGAAAATGTCACTTTTTCCAACACTTAGTGAAATTTTCACTAAGTCCAAATCTGTCTTCACTTTTTGCCAAATGTAGTGGGATTTTTCACTTGGATTCAAAAGAGATCAAAACCAAATATGTTCAAACAGTTATTGTATCATGTTAGGGCTTTCCAAAATGACCAAGAACATTACCAAATTCCATTTGAATCATGAGATATGACATTGGGAAGTTGCCTTGTTGAAATCTGTCAAGGCAAGGCAAATTTTGCATTTTTGGTCGATTTACCAAAATCAGCCAAATCCAAATACTCCTATCCACTTGGACACATCTGAGGATTGAATCTCAAGGGGACAATCACTGAGCCAAGCCTCCAAAGTCTTTGGAACAAGAAATAGCATGTTGAACCTAGAATTGCCAAAATAGGGACAAGACTCCAATTTTGGATTGGAGCATTCAATGGAAGCATCAAGGTGGCATGGACTGAGCAATTTTCATTTGAATTCAGTCAAGACTTATCCAAGACCAAGGGAACCACAGCCCTGTGCCCTAACCTCTAGTCAATGGCTAGAGGAGACTTGGATTTCCATTGGCCAACATTGAACAAACCTACTCAGCAGTTGCCATTCACTATTCCTTGCAAAACAAACTTGCTCTACTATAAATAGAGCTCAATTGCGATCAGTTTAAGTACACCAAAGGCCTACAACACTTGCCTTTCTCAAAATCTCTTTCTCTTGGCAAAAATGCCTTTCTTAGCAAGGTAGCTATCGGGTTTTGAGCTAAAGGGCAATTCCACTCAAACCAATCACTCACACACCTCACATATGAGCTGATCAAACACTTAAACAACAACTGGAACACTGATTTCTCAGAATCACCAGTCAATTGCTCAAGGTTTTAACCAAAGTGCAGTTGAGATGCCATGAAATGATCCAGCCAATTTCAATCAAGTCGAAGCATTCAAACACACTCCATAGGGTGTAGGGAAGCTGTTCAGATCATCACCACTCATCTGTAATACCTCCAAATCAAAAATCACATTGCACTTGCTGTCACGGCCTAGAGGTAAGCATATACTTGGTCATCTCTCAATCTATGCATATTTCCTCGCACAATAATTTGGCCATATGTTCATAATCATGCATGGAATATTTCCCCTCAATTAATTGCATTGTTTGAATCGTGTATCAAAAATCCCAGCCTTCATGCAGAAATTAGGGTTCTTGAGGATTTTTCGTGATTTCTTGTTATATGTTTAATTTAAATGAAATTAAATGCCATAGACATGATCGTAAGGTTGAAACGAGTTGATTGGTATGTGGATTGCATGATATAATCAAGTATTCAGTGAGATTGGATAGAAAATGCAAATCTGGCCAAACCCAGAACACACGCGTGTTCTTGGTGTGTTCTTGGCGCCATTTCTTTCAAATTCAAATATTTGAATTTTGTGATTTTATTTAATTGATTCAAAAATTAATTTCTCTCTGAGTTTTAATGATTTTGAGTTGATTCTTTTTTTAATAATTCAAAAAAATGTTAAAATATTTTATTTTATAAAAAAAAACCCAAAAATATTATTTATTTCATATAATTGATATTTTTGCAAAGAATTAATGTTTTAATTGTTTTTAACATTTAAAATATTTTTTCCACCTTGATTTTGCAACTTTTAATGCTTTCTAATTATTTTGTAGGTCAATACTTAATTTTTGAAGCATTAATCCAAGACCACAATTTGTTTTTCATATGTTAAACAATTTTGATCATTTTAATTGAATTTGTATTCAATTAAATACATTTTTGAAAACAAATTAGGGTTTTTGGATTAATTCAACCCTCATAAATCATTTTCAAAACTTTTGGGTCTCTAATAGAGTGTAAGACCCAATCCTTTTTTGACCAAACCATTTTTGGGCCTCAGTGTATTGTATAAGTCCCGATACCGTAAAAAACAAACGGCGCGATCGTCGCCTTTTGAAAAATAACCATGGGCCTCTCCTTGAGCTATAAGACCTATTCAAAACTTTTGGGCCTCTATTAGAGTGTAAGACCCAACACCCTTGTACATAAATCATTTTGGGCCTCACTTATTGTATAAGTCCCTCTGTACATTTTCAAATAAACGGCACGATCGTCGCCTTGTCAAAATAACACTGGGCCTACCCTCGTGTAGTAAGACCCATTTCTTTTCTTCAAAACTTTTTTGGCCTCTAATAGAGTGTAAGACCCAACCCCCTTGTACAGAAAACATTTTGGGCCTCGTTCGTTGTATAAGTCCCTCTGTACATTTTCAAATAAACGGCACGATCGTCGCCTTTTCAAAAATCATCTGGGCCTACCCTCGTGTTATAAGCCCCACTCTTTTTCTTTAAAACGTTTTGGGCCTCTTGAGAGAGTGTAAGACCCATCCCTTTGTACAGAAAACATTTTGGGCCACAGTCACTTGTATAAGTCCCTCTGTACAAACTTCAAACAGTGCGCTCACTGATAAAACCCTGGGCCTCTCCTTGAGCTGTAAGCCCCAAATCTTTCTTTTTCAAAGTACTTTCTCCTTTGATTTTGAATATACTATTGTTTTCAATCTTTCTTTGTTGAACAACTAACCAAACAGCATGGAAGCTCTACAACCGAGTAAGTGGTTATTGCTTTCATTTACCGCTTTCATATACATATAACTGTATTGTGGGGCTGTTTCACTGTAAGTCTTCTTTCATAAACTCATATCAACTGTGTAATAATAGTATAGATATTTAGAGTTTCCCCGGCAACTACGTCTAGCATTAAGCCCGTTGATCACTCTTAGATATAGTCTAAACTAGATCCCCATAGGATTACCATACACAGTCTTCCCTCCTCTTGGGGTTAAAAAATATGGAGACATGAAAGACAGCATTCTCTGTGAACCCTTTCATAGACTGTCACTCATAGAAGTTGTCAAGAAACTCTATTCCCCAGAGATGATCTTTTCTCCGTGAATGGCATCTCTTGAGTTTCTTCCAAATTCTCGGACTTTCCTGGCTTGATCTATTCTCGGTGAGTGGCATGTCTTAAACTTCTCGGGGTTTGGGGACCCACAGGCTTCTTAAAAGCAATTGTCAAGAAGCTCTACTCCCCAGGGATGATCTTTTCTCCGTGAATGGCATCTCTTGAGTTTCTTCCAAATTCTCGAACTTTCCTGACTTGATCTATTCCTTGTGGATAGCTTGCCTTGAATTTTTCGGGGTTTGGGGACCCATCGGCTTCTTAAAAGCAATCAGCCTCCTCTTAGGCATCATACAAGGACCCACAGGCTTTCTAAAAGCAACCCCGCCTCCTCTTGGGCTTAGTACAAGGACCCTACGGCTTCTTAGAAGTATTCACAGCCTCCTCTTAGGCTTAGTATAATGATCTCTTCCTCCGGGAATGATAGCCTCCTCTTGGGCTTCATACAAGGACCACTAGGCTTCTTAAAAGCTTCCAGCCTCCTCTTGGGCTTCGTACAAATTGTCCCGACGACCTCCTAGAGGTATAGGAATAGAACTTAGTCATCTGCATAGAACAGTCCTTTCAAAGAGTCTACTACTATTTCTTAAAGCATAGTACAAAAAATTAAACTCTAGACTTGGACAGTCTAATCTCCTTGAGTCTCAAAGACATTCTCAAGCACCCTTCGAAAAGGGAAGAAAACCCGTAGACTCGGATAGTCTCAATACCCTTTGGATTCCCCATTTCCTTAAAGAACAGGAAATAACCCCGATCCTTGAATCAAATCCATGAGTACAGTGTTGCTCATATAAGAACTGATTTTCTCTTTAAAATCAATATACTGGACCTGTCACTTAACTGAGACAACATTTAGCCTCTCTCTCGAGCTTTGTACGAGACACATAAGAGACTCCCTCGTTGAGTCAATTACCCCTTTTGCCTCCATCTCGGGCTTCGTACGAGATACAAAAAACTCTCTTGTTGAGTCAAATAGCCTCCATCTCGGGCTTTATACGAGATACCAAAAGACTCCCTCGTTGAGTCAAAGACCTTTTAGCCTCTCTCTCGGGCTTTGTACGAGACACATAATCGCCTCCTCTTAGGCTTTATATAAGAAAACCACTGGTTAATCCAATTAACCTTTTAGCATCAAAGTTGTGCCTCGTTCACAGTACACAAACATCAACAACTCCTTCCCTTTCATCTAATCGTTGTAAGCGGCAAGCCTCTGGATCATCTACATCCATGCCATTGTCCCTCTTTTAGTATGAGAAATTCCTAAGGAATGATGGCATTGCTCTGCACTGAGTTAAAGTCTTCTCCTTCAGGTTAAAATCCCCTATAAAGGAAATTATGGCATTGCCGGATTCACATATCCCAGTTAAAGTAATTCTCCTTTATAAAACAGTTATGACATACAACCCCCCTCTTTAGAGATAACAAATTCTCTCTAAAGTCAGGACTTTTAGCTTCACATCTTGGGCTTTGAACAAGATACAAACCACCTTTCGCTTCACGTCTTGGGCTTTGAACAAGACACCAAAACACCCATTTCCTCCCATAGAATAGGAGGAACTACGAACGCTCTGATTTCCCTGTTTCGGTAAACGGGAATACGTAGGCATAAGATTGAAAGAAAAATCTTAGCGAGCACACTAAACAAAAACCCAAAATCCCATACTCTCATGTATCTATCAAAAGCATCAGTCCTAACATCCTAATCCTCGTTCCCCGCCAGAAAATCCAAGAAAGAGAGAAAACCGTATTGGCGAAAATACAAATAACCAGTACAAAGGCCCCCCCACATTGATAGCATTTGTAACCTAACAGAACGCTGTTTAAACTCAGTATGCAAAGCAGGGTTAATTGGAGACATCTATTTCCCTTCCTTCATCAGCTTTAATAGGATAAAAAATGAATCGACCTGTAGTAAACTCAACCGCAGAGAGCGACCAGCGCTTAAGAACTGCGTCCAAAATCGCTCGCTACACATGTTATTTCTTGTTCCAAATACTTTGGAGGCTTGGCTCAGTGGTTGTCGCCTTTAGATTCAATCCTCAGAGGTGTCCAAGTGGATAGGAGCATTTGGATTTGGTTGATTTTGGCAAATCGAGCAAAAATGAAAATTTTGCCTTGCCTTGGCAGATTTCAGCAAGGCAACTTTCCAATGTCATATCTCATGACTCAAATTGAATTTGGTAATGTTCTTGGTCATTTTGGAAAGCCCTTACATGATACAACAACTGTTTGAACATATTTGGTTTTGATCTCCTTTGAATCCAAGTGAAAAATCCCCCTACATTTGGCAAAAAGTAGGGTAAAATCTGACTTAGTGAAATTTTCACTAAGTGTTGGAACAAAGTGACTTTTCTTGATTTTGATCACTCCATAACTCAAAATCCATGAGGAGTTGGAATTAGGTCTAGTTGAAGTTTTTGTAGAGGGCAATGAGATCTACAAATCAAGCCTTGGATAGGAGAAAATGGCTTTGTGGTTTAGGAGTTATGACCCTCCAAAGTTAGTACACTAGCCACTTTATTTTTAACTTAGAAAATTTTCTAAATTTTTTATGGTTACCCCTTTTACAAGTTACCCAACTTTTCTTGATTTTTCTTGATGAATGATGATTCAAATCATACATTAACATCATTTTAGGATTAAAAATCCATTTTGGTGAAAAATCTCAAAAAGTCAAAGTTGACTTTTGTGCATAGTTGACTTTTTATCAGATGAATTCCACACTGTGCAATTCTTCAGGAAATCATGTCCTTGACCTAAATCAAACTTGATGGACATGTTCCATGGGTGTCATAGGGTATATTGAATCATGTCTTAGGGCTTGGGAGCATGTCCTGGTCAAAAGTCAAAGTTACAGTTGACTTTTTCCTTAAAACTCTAACTGTGGTACAGATGAAATTGAGACTTGTTGCTCAAGCTTCTTGGATTAATCCATTGTTGCAAATGGATCAATATAGTTCATTAGAGACCCTCAAACCCTCTCTTGAGGTCTTGGCTCATGATTTGCCCTAAAAGTCAACTTAGGGGTGAATTAGGTCAAGAAACCCTAATTCCTGATTTTTTATGAATGCGTCCCCTGAGGCAAAATTGACTTGATGATTGGGCCCATGAGGTTCCATGGAGTATATTAGGTTAGGTTTTGGATCATTGGCTTGTGCCCAGATGAAAAATTTCCATCCTGAGGCCCTGGTCGACCAAAACCCTAATTTGGTGACACTATCGATCTTAAGACTTAATCCACCTAGAAGGGAGCAGCCTTGTGCTTAATCCTTGAAGTGGAAGTCCTTTTGATCCATTGTAGATGTTTGAGAGGTTAGACAAGTTGAAGATCATGTCATTCCTTGATTGATCCTTTGTCTAAGAACTCTGAGATGGCTTGAAACCCTAATTCTTGATTGTAGTGGATGCTCACCCATCTTTGGGGAGACTGATGAAGTATGATGGCCCATCTATATTGTGATGATGATTTTCACAATGATGGGAAATCTTAGTGGTTAAATTTTGGGGTATGACACTCCTCCCGAGCAATGATTCATCACCACTGACACCATGAAATGCATGACAACAAATATGCATACAACACACATGTATGACAACAATCATACATCTTCACGATCCTCCCGATCACACGTAAGCCATACGTTTACCGTAATTCACATTGGAATTACCTCACCTGCAACACAGCATTATTACACACAAATTATGCACAAGAGACTATCATCAAGTAAAATACACGATCCTCATTGATCCTACGTGAGTCATACACTCACCGTAATTCACCAAGAATTACCTCATCTATCCCAAGATAGCTCGTACCTCACACAACCAGTGTCACACAACACATTCTGCACGCCTCACCGGGCACTCGTCCACTAATTAGCTAATCACTAATTAATTCACTAAAATTACTAAATTAATTATTTCCATCACCAATTACCCATTCCTCGGATTCTGGCATCTATTCCCAACCTCTCAAACCAAAAGAAAACTCCTCAGACGCGAAAACGGGAAAGAAATCGCGAAAACGGCAAAATTCTGCACTCTCGCTGGCCATACGTGTATTACCTTGCCCATTACGCGTATGGGCAGCGAATACCCAGAATTTTCCTGCATAATTTCTGCTAAGGGTTTCACTCAATTCCTCTCAAAATCTCATCTAAACATCAGTATACTACCAATTAAATGCACAACAACCTATATCTATCAGGTATCAACGATTAGGAACCTTAAATCATGATTTCCAACATAAAAGTTGTATCCAAATCTCACATTCTCAACATATTAATTGTTGTAATTTTCCATTCAAATCCAACCCCAATCAAACCAAACAAACACATACCTACACATATACAAGCATGATATAATTGGAACTTCTCACCCTTACCCGATTAATCGCGATTGAAACGGAGATTTCTTCGGTTTTCCTCTTCTTCCTCTTCTCTCTTTTCTTCTCTTCCTTTCCTTCTTTCCTTCTTTTCCTTTTCTTTTTCTTCTCTAACAAATATATATATATATATATATATATATATATATATATAATACTTATAATATAATATAATCCAACAGGGTAAAATACCTTCAATCGATATTTTGTCATTTCAACCCAATAATTGATCAATTATTAGAGTTACCTTAAAATACTCTCTTGGACTAATAATTATTGACCTGTCTCTTTCATTTAATAATAGATCTCTTCAGAGTTCTCCTATTGCTCTATTGATCCCAATTCGTTAAGGACACTACGCCTCCGCGCTCAACTACACACACCTTAAACAGGCCAAACAAATAAAATAACACACGACGATTAAATAAATTAAAATGGGGTGTTACAACCCTCCCGCGCTTAAAATATTTTCATTCTAAAAAATGTAGTTGAGACGAACAATTCCGGACACGACTCTCGCATCCGACTAGCCAACGATCATGCCAACACTAGGCACACCACGAATAACACAAACTGACAAACCACCTTGCTAACAGCAACAACAACAACGACAAGATGCAATTCCCATACAATGCACTTGACGACTAACTCACGACTCAAAGAATACCCAAGTTACGAACACACAAAGGTTCACTCTAGAACTAGAACACCACAAGATCATTACCCTCACCATAGGTAACACTCCCCTAATTCCCCATATAGGAATTAACTACTCGCACTCGAACCATCACGATGGAAACGAGGCAACAACAAAAATAAGAACATAAGGTTCCACGACACAACATCGTTTCAAGAACCTCTAGATAACCATAATACCAACATCCTTGTCACACAACATTACTATAACAATGCTACAATTCACCAATCGAACATAACACCAAAACATCCATCTACATAGTAGCCCATGATTAATATTAAAACCTTTCGCCTAACACTTCCATTCTGAAACATCCAATGGTCTCATCATTCCTACATGATTCCAATGTTCAACCCATGAACTCTTACAAATAACACACGCATATACAAAATATGCCACATCACGCTTTCGATGCGCACTCTGATTACTCGCAACAATCAAATCTACCAATTCCATACCCAACATCTGACTCTCTCTAATATTCACCAGAAAAATCATAGTTCATTTCTAACATACCCAACCTCACACTCTACTATGTTATCTCACACACCAGACACAAGTCTCTGAACTGCTCAAATAATTCTAATCCTCTAACCATCAAAATAGATATGTATAAAAACCTTCGACTTAACTTCACTAATAGGACAATTCCAGCTAAAGTCACAACTCATTCAGGAATCCTAACCATCCTCGTTGTCTCATACTCTATTATTTTTGACCAAACAGGTACTCAATATTCTTGTGATTACTAAACACTTCGAACTCCAAACCCATAAAAATAATACCTCCAGGTTATCAACACAAAAGTAACCGCAACCATCTTGAAATCATGAATCCTCTATTGTCGTAAAACATAAGTCACGACTTTACCATCTTGCATTAACACACTGACCAAACTCGTCATAGACGCATCCCAATACCTCACAAATGGTTTATTAGGATCACGCAGAATCAAAACTGGAGCCGTAGACAATTCTACTCTAGCCCTCTCAAACTTTCCTCACAATGAATATCCAAAGCAAACGACTTACCCTTTGCAAGTCCACTGAAGTAACAACAATTCTAACTTGTAAAAGCCTTCTATAACCTCCAGTAATAACCAACTAAAGTCCAACAAGCTTCTAATCACCTTAACCGACTTCGGAGCCTCTCATTGTAGAACTGCATCTACTTCCAATGGATCCATAACAATACCATCATCAGAAATAACATAACCAAGAAAACTAACCTTTTTCAACCAAAATTCTCACTTAAATAACTTAGCATAACAATTCCTTTCTTCTCAGCACTTGCAACTCGATTCTCAAACACCATACATATTCTCCTTCTAATTTTATAATAGATCAGAATATCCCTAATGAACACCACTCCTATCAAACGTTTTAAACCATTGCAATTTCAATCAAACTCAACCAAACCATTCTAGTCATCTATTCTTAAAAGTGGACACTTATTCTCAATCGTTACCTTATTCAACTGTCAGTAATCCATACACAGTTCCATTCTCTGGACAATCCAAATTCCACAAATGCCAACATGTATCAACCATCCACCAAAAAGAACTCTCGAAGCACATCAAAACTCTAAGTTTTGCTTTCCATAGCCTTAATACCATTATACACATCTTGCTTGTTATTCCATCCGGAAACACATTTGGAAAACACGCACAACTGGCAGCCCTTCACTGTAGCTTTCCTGTCACTTCCAGAACATTATTATCACAAACATAACAAGCATCTAGCCTCACCTCCTAAGAGTTTCTCTACTTAATTAGCAGATATAACCTCAACCATTCGCCTTCGTTCAATTTAATTTTACTTTCTACTCTCTGAGGAGCAACCATCAATAATACTTGATCGTTCTCCCCCAGAGACATCCCAACTTGACCAACATACCAAAACCTCTAATCCACCTCATCTTCCGATATAAGAATCGTCATCGACTCATTAAAATAATTTATAGTCATTTCCTTAATTCCAAATAATTCATTGCACCCACTATCAAAGCCGGAAAGATACGTCTATTTCATCCAACATAATTCTGTCTACTATTAACAAGAGATTAAGGGTGATTAGTTCCTCAATTTGTCAATAGACAGCCGACAATCATGATGGGGCATAGACCATCATTACCAGACCATAATAGCATTTCTTGCAAACAACGACACACTAGCCAACGCTCCACAACTGAAGCAACTTGGAGAAGCACCAGCTTCTCCCCCACTTATCTCCCTCTCACTCCTGAAAAAAAAGGACTAGAAAAGCAGAAAGCACTGATAGTGTTTCACACACATATCACGTACTAAGGAACAAACAACATCGACAGTGTTCAAATGTCATGCCACACCGACTCAACAACTTGGCCGGACGGACCGACCTGCTCTGATACCAATTGTAACACCCCAATTCCCATCGCGGATAAATAATACATAATTAGATCAGAGTGAATAAAAATTTTCTTACGACAGAAATAAGGATGCCACATTTGAGAAAACATACTCCACCTGCTCTAACACTTTGATACATAACACAAAATGGATTGAATAATAACAGGAAAATTTTTCCAACAAAAGGGAAGTTCAATTATGGAATAAAGCGGAGTGATCCATAATTGACTCGTTTTACAAAATAAGGTGTTTCCTAACATAAAAATACACACACACACACACATATATATATATATATATATATATATATATATATATATATATATATATATTCACATATATAAGCATAAATAACAAAGTCGTTCCCCCGACTCCCGTGTTACGTATCAGAGCAGACACCAAAGGTCTAAGCAAAATGAAGATCTAACTCTTCCACTTGCCTCCACGCCTCTACAGCGGCTAATCTGTACTATGCCATAAAAAGCATATTCCAGTAGAAGGGTGAGAAAATAACAACTAAATCAAGATTGCATAAACATATGTAAACATATAATTCACATGTATTATTCAACTCACCCACACACTGTCATACCCCAAATTTTGACCACTAAGATTTCCCATCATTGTGCAAATCATCATCACAATATGGATGAACCATCTTGCTTCATCAGTCTCCCCAAAGGTGGGTGAACACTTACTACAGTCAAAATTAGGGTTTCAAGCCCTCTCAGAGCTCTTAGACAAAGGATCAATCAAGAAATGACATGATCTTCAACTTGTCTAACCTCCCAAACATCTACAATGGATCAAGAGGACTCCCACTTTAAGGATTAAGCACAAGGCTGCTCCCTTCCAGGTGGATCAAGCCTCAAGATCGCCAGTGTCACCAAATTAGGGTTTGGTCGACCAGGGCCTCCGGATGGAAATTTTCCTCTGGGCATGAGCCAATGCTTCAAAGCATGTCCTAAAATACTCCATGGAACCTCATGGGCCCAAGAATCAAGTTAATTTGACCTCAGGGGATGCATACATCAAAAATCAGGAATTAGGGTTTCTTGACCTAATTCACCCCTAAGTTGACTTTTGGGACAAATCATGAGCCAAGACCCAAGACATTATTTGAGGGTCTCCAACATACCACATTGATCCATTTGTAATAATGGATTGATCCAGGAAGCTTGAGCAGCAAGTCTCAATTTCATCAGTACCACAATTAGGGTTTCGCGAGAAAAGTCAACTATAGCTTTGACTTTTGACCAGGACATGCTCCCAAACCCTAGGACATGATTCAATACACCCTATAACACCTATGAAATCAATCCATCAAGTTTGATTTAGGTCAAGGACTTGATTTCATAGAGAATCGCACAATTTGGAATTCATCTGACAAAAAGTCAACTGTGCACAAAAGTCAACTTTGACTTTTTCAGATTTTTCACAAAAATGGTTATTTAACCCTAAAATGATGTTAATGTATGATTTGAATCATCATTCATCAAGAAAAATCAAGAAAAGTGGGATAGCTTGTAAAAGGGGTAACCATAAAAACTTAGAAAATTTTCTAAGTCATGAACAAAGTGGCAAGGGTACCAACTTTGGAGGATCATAACTCCTAAACCACAAGGCCATTTTCCCCATCCAAAGCTAGATTTGTAGCTCTCATTATCCTCTACAAAAGCTTAGAACTGACCTCCTTCCAAATTCATCATGGATTTTGAGTTAAGGAATGATCAAAATCACAAAAAGTGAAAATGTCACTTTTTTCCAACACTTAGTGAAATTTTCACTAAGTCAAAATCTGCCTTCACTTTTTTCCAAATGTAGGGGGATTTTTCACTTGGATCCAAAAGGTATCAAAACCAAATATGATCAAACAGTTGTTGTATCATATGAGGGCTTTCCAAAATGGTCAAGAACATCACCAAATTCCACTTGGGCCATGAGATATGACAATGGCAATATGCCTTGCTGAAAACTGCCAAGGCTAGGCAGAATTTTGCATTTTTCCTCGATTTGGCAAAATCAGATAATTCCAAGCCTTGTCATCACTTTGGACACATCTGAGGATCAAATTTAAAGGGGACAAACACTGAGTCAAGCCTCCAAAGTCCTTGGAACAAGAAGTAGTATGCCAAACCTAGAATTGCCTATAAGAGGGACAAGACTC
This sequence comes from Lathyrus tuberosus, assembly GCA_022829125.1. Lineage (NCBI taxonomy): Eukaryota > Viridiplantae > Streptophyta > Magnoliopsida > Fabales > Fabaceae > Lathyrus > Lathyrus tuberosus. The sequence goes on from JALAZF010000179.1 coordinate 4,705,298, forward strand.
CAATTTTGGATTGGAGCATTCAATACATACACCAAGGTGGCATAGACTGACACATTTGTAATTGAATTCAGTCAAGACATATCCAAGACCAAGGGAACCACAGCCCTGTGCCCTAACCTCTAGTCAATGGCTAGAGGAGACTTGGATTCCAAAGTGCAACCATTGGCCAAACCTCTGCTGCAGTTGCCATTCACTATTAATCCCAAAACAAACTTGCTCTACTATAAATAGAGCTCATTTGTGCTCAGTTTGAGTACACCAAAGCCATCAAACAGATGCTTTCCTCAAAATCCCTCTCTTTAGGCCAAAATGCCTTCTTTAGCAAGGTAACTCTGAGATTTTGAGTTAGAGAGCATTTCCATCACAACTCATGATCCTAACACCTCATAAACATCATATGTAGGTGATCCAAACTATCAAAAGTGACCTGTAACACCAAAATCACAAAGTCACCTCTCAAAACCTCAAAATAGGCCTTTTGTGCATTTTTCAAGCCATGTCTTGATTCAGTCACTTTTCAAACCAGATAAAACCTTAAACATACTCCAAATAACATCCTTGAACTGTCCCAAATGGTTCTCCCCATCTGGAACACCATTTGAGAGAGTTGCTATTTTGGTCATTTTAACCCCTTTTGCAAGAAAGGGTCAGTTTGTGTTTTTGTAGGTTCCAGCTGATTCCAACCATCCTAAAAGCTTATAAGGGATCATTTGAGAGTGTCCAAAGCATCAAACCATTTCTAGAACAAGAAGTTTGGCAGATTGCACAGAAAACTCCAAAGGCTCAAAAAGAGGTAAGCATCATGACTTGAACTTTCCAAAATATGCATTGCTTTGAAGTCCACTGATCATACACACCTCATACATGTTATATATGTTGTGTTTGAATCAATTCATCATGTAATTCATGCATGTATCAAAGTGTAGCATAGAAAATGCAATTATAGGCCTTTTTCAAAACCACTATCGGATTTTGAGGAGGGAGTATGATCTGAAAAAAATACCTCCACCATTGGATTCCTGGTGAAATTCTAGGCCAGATGCATATAAATTTTGTCTCAAACCATGGAGAAATGAGAAAGTTATGACCTTCACGTTTCTGACCAAAAACTTGTCTTGCCTTGCCTTGGGCCAGGCAAAAACCAAGGCAAGCCTTGTATATTTGTGGTTTCACTTCAAGCAATGGATGTATCACCACCCCAGTGGTAAGGCGCGCGCCCTATAACCTAGAGGTCGTGGGTTCAAACCCCACCCATGCCATTTTGTGTTTTCTCAAATTTTTGTAATTTTCCTCATATTTTCATGTTTTATTAATTAATTGGAAAATTAATAAATCCTTCAATTTTAATTATTTTTTATTGGTTCTTTTAGCAAAAAATCACAAAAATGTTGAAATATTTTATTCCACAAAAAAATTAAGTTTATATTATTTAGTTAATATAATTAGTATTTTTGTGAATAAATTCCTTTTTAATGTTTTTAAACATTTTAAAATTGAATATTTACTTTGAAAATCAAAACCAAGTGAGTTTTAATTCATCTTGTGATTAATCCCTCATTTCTCAAACCTTAAACAAAAATCACAAATGGTCTATTCAAACTTATTTGGTATTTTATTTGATTTTCTTTAAATATTTACTTTTAAAGAATAACAAATTAGGGTTTCTTTGATTTTCACCCTCATCAAACAATTTCAAACACTTTTGGGCCTCTAATAGAGTGTAAGACCCAATCCTTTGTAAATACAAACTTATTTTTGGGCCTCACTTATTGTATAAGTCCCGTTGTATTTCAAAAAGTTCGACGCGATCATCGTCCGTTGAAAAACAAACCCTGGGCCTCTCCTCGAGCTATAAAACCCATTAAAATTATTCTTGGGCCTCTATTAGAGTGTACGACCCAACCCCCTTTGAAAACCAAACCATTTTGGGCCTCAATGCATTGTATAAGACCCACCGCGTTTTCAAAAAATCTCGGCGCGATCACCATTTTCAAACAAATGACCCTGGGCCTCTCCTTGAGCTGTAAGCCCCACCACTTGTACAAAAATAAATCTTTTGGGTCTCTATTAGAGTGTAAGACCCAATCCCCTCTTAACCAAAACTTTTTGGGCCTCAGACATTGTATAATTCCCCCTGCGTTAAAAGAAAACCTCGGCGCGATCGCCAATAAAAAAAACCAATCATCTGGGCCTACCCTCGTGTTGTAAGCCCCATTCTTTTTCTTTAAACACTTGGGCCTCTTGAGAGAGTGTAAGACCCATCCCCTTGTACGGAAAACCTTTCTTGGGCCTCAGTCACTTGTATAAGTTCCTCTGTACAAAACGACAGTGCGATCACTGATAAACCTTGGGCCTCTCCTTGAGCTGTAAGCCCCAATATCTTTTCATAATACTTTCTCCTTTAATTTTGAATATACTATTGTTTTCAATCTTTCTTTGTTGAACAACTAACCAAACAGCATGGAAGCTCTACAACCGAGTAAGTGTTTATATGCTTTCTTTATCCGCTTTCATATACATATAACTGTATTGTGGGGTTGTTTCACTGTAAGTATTCTTTCATAAACTCATATCAACTGTGTAATACTTGTATAGATATTTAGAGTTTCCTCGGCAACTACGTCTAGCACTAAGCCCTGTTGATCACTCGTAAATAGACCAAACTAGATCCCTCATAGGATCACCAGATACAGTCTTCTCTTCGGCTGTCACCCTTAATTGTCAAAGAAACTCTACTCCCCAGAGATGATCTTTTCTCCGTGAATGGTATCTCTTGAGTTTCTTCCAAATTCTTGGACTTTCCTGGCCGGATCTATTCTCTGTGAATAGCTTGTCTTGAATTTCTTGGGGTTTGGGGACCTACAGGCTTCCTAAAAGCATCCCCGCCTCCTCTTGGGCGTTGTACAAGGACCCTACGGCTTCTTAGAAGTATTCGCAACCTCCTCTTAGGCTTCGTATAAGGATTCTTCCTTCGAGAAGAGAGCCTCCTCTTGGGCTTCGTACAAATTATCCCTCGGCTTCTTAAAAAGTTTCCAGCCTCCTCTTGGGCTTCGTACAAATTGTCGCGACGACCTCCTAGAGGTATAGGAACAGAAATTAGTCATCTTAATAGATCAGTCTTTCAAAGAGTCTAGATCTTTCTACCGTGAACGTACTACTACTGTTTCTTTAAGCATAGTACAAAAGATAAAACTCTAGACTTGGACAGTCTAATCTCCTTGAGTCTCGAAGGCATTCTCAAGTAGGGAAAAACATCAGTAGACTCGGACAGTCTCCAATACCCTATGGATTCCCCATTTCCTTAAAGAACAGGAAATAACCCTGATCCTCTGATCAATCCCAAAGCATAGCCTTACCTTTAATCAGTCTCTTTATAAGAACTGATTTTCTCTTTTAACCAACCTACTGGACCTGTCACTCAACTGAAACAGCAATCCTTTTAGCCTCTATCTCAGGCTTCGTACGAGATACAAAATCACTCTCTTGTTGAGTATAAAAGACTCTCTTGCTGAGTCAATCTCTCTTTTAGCCTCCATCTCGGGCTTCGTACGAGATACAAAACACTCTCTTGTTGAGTATAAAAGACTCTCTTGCTGAGTCAATCTCTCTTTTAGCCTCCATCTCGGGCTTCATACGAGATACAAAACACTCTCTTGTTGAGTATAAAAGACTCTCTTGTTGAGTCAACCTTTAGCCTCCGTCTTGAGCTTCGTACAAGACATATCTAAAAAGCACTCTCTTGTTGAGTCAACTCCTTTTAGCCTCCTCATCGGGCTTCGTACGAGACACAAAAGCATCCTCTTGTTGGGCCAATAGCCTCCTCTTAGGCTTTGTATAAGAAAAACCCTGGTTGAGTCAATCAACCTTTTAGCATCAAAATTGTGCCTCGTTCACAGGATACAAACATCAACAACTCCTTTCATCTAATTGTTGTAAGCGGCAAGCCTTTGGATTATTTACATCCACGCCACTGTCCCTCTTTTAGCATGAGAAATTCCTAAGGAAAGATAGCATTGCTCTACACTGAGTTAAAGTCTTCTCCTTCAGGTTAAAACCCCCTATAAAGGAAATTATGGCATTGTTAGGATTCACATATCCCGGTTAAAGTAATCCTCCTTTATAGTCAGTCACCCAACAGTTGTGACAAACAAACCCCCTTTAGAGACGACAAATTCTCTCTAAAGACAACACCTTTTTAGCTTCACATCTTGGACTTCGAACAAGATACAAATAGACCCTTCAGCTTCACATCTTGGGCTTTGAACAAGATATAAACCACCTTTTTAGCTTCACGTCTTGGGCTTTAAACAAGACACCAAAACACCATTTCCTCCCATAGAATAGGAGGAACTACGATTGCCCTGATTTCCCTGTTTCGGTAAACGGGAATACATAGGCATAAGATTGAAAGAAAAATCTTAGCGAGCACACTAATCCAAAGCCCCAAATCTCGTACCTTCACATATCAATCGAAAAGCATCAGTCCTAGCATCCTAACAAAATTCCCCATGAACATTCTCGGTGTTTCGTTCTAAAAAAAGTAAGAAGAAAGAGGCCCCATTACCATATAGCATCCGTAACCTAACAGGCCGCTGTTTAAACTCAGTATGCAAGCAGGGTTAATTGGAGACATCTATTTCCCTTCCTTAGTCAGCTCAATAGGATAAAAAATGAATCGACCTGTAGTAACCCCAGAGCGACAGTGCTTAAGAACCACGTCCAAAATCGCTCGCTACAGAAAAGTGGCGCCCACCGTGGGGCCTTTTCTTTCTTTCTTTCTTTTTTTGGGGATTTCACTGGGATAGGACTTTTTTTTTACTTCACTAGGATCTTAGGTCAAAACCTTTAAAGTTGGGAAGGTACCATAGAATGTCGACTCCGCCGGGTAGCCATTTTTGTCAGGAACATAGGATTCATAGCTCTTTAAAGTCTAGGACTTTAGGACAAATATATATACTGCTTTTCCTAATTGATATATGTGTTTATTTTTCTGCTAATGTGAATGCGTGTGATGCCGCATGTGGAAAGATTGAGTATACACCTAGGAAAAACCTCTTTTAGTAGTGCGGAAACTATTGGAAATGGTTGTCACGCGATACTACCCTCTTTTGATGGTTCTTCGAAAAACATCACCTAGCACGGTTCCCGACCCGCTGGTGTTTTCTCGACAAGAACTGATGATTTTGAGAGACAGATACAAAAATCACTAGTATAAACCTTTGGGGGGGGGGGGTAGAGCTTTGACTTCATGACACCGACCCTTTGACCCCATGTTTTTTCTATGTTTTTGTGTGCTGCATTCATGCATTCATCTAAAAAACATTACATCAAAGAAAAACTTCTCTTCTAGTCTCTCTTTTTCAAATTAAACTAAGACAATGATTGTAAATGTCAGAGAAAAAGATTGCGCTCATGGACTTCGGTAGAAGGAGAACTCATAAGTACACCTTCAAGGTTCCAAAGTTAGAAGATTTAAGAGTATTAGCGAGGATGATCACTAATCCTGACGCTTTCAGAGCCAAGTACGGAGGTCTGCTACCTCTGTTAAGAGTCCATGTGATTGAAGGAATCATGGAGGCACTCATTCAGTTTTACGATCCGGTCTATCACTGTTTCACATTCCTGGATTACCAGCTCGCACCAACGCTGGAGGAGTATTCTCACCTAACCGATCTACACATTACTGATCGAGCTCCATTTTCTGGACTGAAAGAAATTCCAAAGGATCAGAACATTGCAAGAGCAATTTATTTGGATGAGTCAGAAGTCAAGACTCACATGACCACTAAGGGTGGGCTCCCAGGTTTGCCAGTCCAGTTCCTGACAAAGAAGGCTCTGTACTTTGCTAGTATAGGGAACATGACTGCTTTTGAAAGGATATTTGTCTTACTCACCTACGGGTTATTTCTGTTTCCCAACATTGATAACTTCGTCGATATCAATGCCATTAAGGTTTTTCTCATTGGAAACCCTGTGCAGACCTTGCTCGCAGATGCGTATCATTCTGTACACTTAGGGAATTTGTACAGCGGATGAATAATCACATGTTGTGTACCCCTGTTATATAAATGGTTTATCTCCCATTTGCCTAAGACTGCTGCTTTTTGGGACCATAGGAATGCCTTACGCTGGTCGCAAAAAATCATGTCCCTCACCAACTCTGACATAGATTGGTGCAATAGGACTTATGACGGGATCAGGATCATTGACCGTTGTGGAAATTTCCCAAATGTACCCCTTATAGGAACTAAGGGAGGAATGAACTACCATCCAGTATTGGTTCGTCGTCAATTTGGATACCCGATGAGACATGTCCCGCATAGTGCTCATCTGGAAGGTCTTTTCTTCAAAGAAGGAGAAACTGACAGGGCACTAAATATGGAAATAGTGCACGCTTAGAAACATGTTCATAAGAAAGGACGAGAGTCTCTAGGAAAACCGGATTGTGTCTCGGTGGAGCCTTATCTCCACTGGGTACAAACTAGAGCTCTCAAGCTAAAGATGCCTTATCCTCATCACGGAGTTCTTCCGCCGAGGGAATCTGTCATGTACTTCATGACTGAAACGGAAAAACTTCAGGTTAGTCTCGACAAAGTTTAACAGGAGAGGAGGTCTTGGAAGAACAAATACCGCACCCTCAATGTAGAGTGTACCAAAATACAGCAACTGCTGAAAGATAAGGATGCTCTGATCGAGATTTTAGAGCAACATGTTGTGGATAATCAGGATGACCAAAGGAATTTGCTCGTTCCTTTCACTTGGAAAAGGAATGACAACCCGACAACGGCCCAAGAGCCCCGGTCCAAGAAAAGGAAAGTACCAGAATCAGCACCCGATTTCTCCCTAGAGAGGACTCGGGACCCCTTAGCTTAGGTTTCTGTTTCCGCACCTTGTAATCTACTGTATTTCTATTTTCACAATCCTTTGAATTCAATAAAACGGGGTTTCCCCACTGTTTGATATTTGCAATCTAATTGTCGAAGTTTATTTTGATTAAACAAAAAAAACAATTAATATAATCATTGCATTCATCATTCTCACGTCACGTATTCTTCTTACCTACGAATCTCACGTTTGTGTCTCAGTTCTAGAGTCAAACTGTCTCATTCGTACAATACTCGGGCCAATCGTCAGAAAAAGATGGATGATCCCGAGGAAGAAAACAGAGAGTTGAGAGAAGAGATCGACGCTCTGAGAGAGGATATGAGAAAGCTTCATAACGATATGCAAACCATGGCAGAAGCTCAGCTACAAAGGACTATGATCTCGGAGATCACCTCAACGCCCATAGTGGAAAAGTCCGATCCTAGGTACAAAATGCTGAAAGATTGTCCCTGGGGCATGCCACTTAACTATATCCCGGAAGGATATATCCCGTTGATCAATGAGGATTAGGGGACCACTGCAGGAACTGCTGGGCCTGAAGGTTGCAAACTTTGGGAAAGCGAAGATGCCAGGGGAATGACAGCAACTCCTGAAGGTTACAAACTTCGGGAGGCACCGAGAGTCTCGGCCATAATGACTATACCACCGCCCGTGGTACACACTGTCCCGGAAGGGCAGATTCCACATATACCTTCTGGTGGAAACGACAACATGTTCGAAAGAATGAATGAGTTCCAGGAACAGTTCCTGGGAATGCAGAAAGAACTGCAGACACTTCGCGGTCAGGACTTATTTGGAAAGGACGTCGCGGACCTCTTCTTGGTCCCCAATGTGAAAGTCCCGCACAAATTCCAGGTGCCCGACATTGAAAAGTACAAGGGTAACTCTTGCCCTCAGAGTCACTTGGTGATGTACGCTCGACGAATGTTAGCTCAGACGGAGAATCAGGATTTAATGATTCACTACTTTCAGGATAGTTTAACCGGTGATGCACTAAAATGGTACATGGGTTTAAGTCGTGCTACGATTAGCACTTTCAGAGATCTTGGTGTCATACCTCAAATTTGTCCTACTTGTATATCATTTTCATCTGTACATCCATTCACTAACAATATTCAGAAAATCTAAAAAATATGTTGAGGCCGAATTGAATTGAGGTTCATTTATGGGTCTAGTCAAGAGTGTGTGCAGTATGGATTGAGTTTCATCTGGTTTGACCTAATCTTGGTCAGACAAGAATTTGATTTCATGATCAAGGTCAGGGAATGCAGTTTATGTGGTGTGTGTCTGAAGTGCCAAGTCGGGGATTTTGTGCCTTTTCAAATCATCTGTATATGGATCAGGTTATCAGGCTGTGATTAGGAAAAATGCTTCACCAATGACTAGTTTAGTTGAATCAGGATGTGATGCAATGTATTGAGATCCATGTGACGATTCATTATCCTCTGATTTCTATACATTTTTTTGCTTATCTGGTTCATGGTAAAAGATTGATTTATCGGTGCAAGAGGATTAATTCAGGATTGATTTATTAATTCGGAATTTTTATCCAATCCATATTAAGTTTGTGGTGGAATCAAGATTGATCTATAATTCATGGCTTAACTCATCCAAAATTCAAGGATTAATGTAGTGGTGGTTTCATTTTGGATTCGTTACAAGTCTAGGAGGGATTCATGGTCGATTTTACTTTCAAGGTCCATTCAAGTTTTGTTCAAGAAAAGTGGAATTTGCTTCAAAAATTGAAATGGAGGGTCCAAATAATAGAAGTCTATTGTTATTTCTTCATTACAAAAAATACCATACACAAATTGACAAAGCCATTCCACAACCTGTACCTCACGCACCCTATAACAAATTACAGCAGCCACCATACCCGCTTGATGCGCAGCCCACCAACCATCACCCACACAACGGATTCACGCACACCACCTCAACCTCGTACTCATTCGCAACCTGCAGTATGCAACCACAAGCCGTACAATTTTCCAGCTGTAGACGTGACCATTACACACCACTTGAAACCAAATAAAACACATTTTTTGCGAGACAAACCGACCTGCATAAAGAACTTCTTAGCATACAACAAAATTAAATACCAATCATCTGCAGAATATTCGCACAACACGACACCACAATTCCAGCTCACAATCTCCTCCCTAAAATACCCTCAACTCTCTCTATATAGCAAACTCTTTCTCACTCTCATGAAAGAGGCTTCAAGAAGCCAAGTGTCCTCCACAGAAATTGCAACCCACTGCCTCTTCAATCGAATCCTTCACTCACCCTCTCTCACCTTCATCCAACACAACAATAACCTTCATCTCTTTTAAACCGTGACACACCCTTCTTCTAATCGACCAATCCTTCTTCATTATCGACTAAACTTCACAGAACCTGTAGCATTCCTCAGCTAGTTTCATTTCCTCATTCTCCATTTCTTCAACCAAATACCCAATTTTTTCCGAATCCAAACCCTTCCATTTCAACCCTAAATCCACACAACCTAAATCACCACTAAACCATTTCAAATCAGAAACCCAGAAATGTAGAAGAAGAGGATCGAAAACGAATCGAAACAAATCACAAACCTGAGATGAGTGGAGCGTAAGATTGAACGAAACAAGAAGAAAAACTGTTGTTGATTGGAGGTGGGTTGCGCCATGTTGCCCGTGCCACTGTTCCGTTTTCCGCTTTGATTCTCCATTTATGTTCTGATTTTTTTAAAAATAGTGAAAGTTGTTGTTTGACCGTGTGTTTTGAGAGATACTGATAATGTGTTTGTAATAATACCATCGTTGAGTTTCTTAGACTCACATGGATCTGGGCTCTCAATTGGACCATGTTTGATTGTTTTTTGTTTCTTTTTGGAACCGTGTGGAATGTGATGATGGGCTTAAAGCCCACATGATTCACACACTCATCTAACCTTTTTTTTCTTCATATTTTTACACCCGTTTATGATTTCAGCACCCTTCCTTTAGTTCTTTTCTCTCTTTTAGTTAGTTGTTTTAAATAAGGTTTCTAATATTGTTTTTTTTTTAAACTTGTTTAAATTTTTAGTCAATCTTTGTCTTATTTCCATTATTGCTTTTCATTATAATTAATTCGATTTTTATTTTTATTTCGGGGCCAATGATATCAAAAACATCATGATTCGATGATTTATTTCAAATAGAACTATAATCTTGGTTAATATGATGCCTATTTATTTTCTTTTCGATTTATTTGTTTTTACCATTCATTTTGGGTCAATGAAAACCAAACATCAAAGATTTATCGATTTTCGATTTAAAATCTTGATAAAGGTGAGACCTTTCTTCTTTTTCTCGATTTTATTTCATTTATTATGATTTTCATTTCACATATTCTTTTATTTTCACTTTTGGCCAATGATACAACAATATTCATGATTTAGTCAAACCGATTAAATTTTGATTTATTTGAGGCCTACTATTTATTTTATTTTTTTATTTCGATTTATTTTTCATTATTTTATTTCTATTAATTTTGGGTCAATGAAAACCAAAATATCAATGATTTATCGATTTTCGATTTAAAATCTTGATAAAGGTGAGACCTTTATTCTTTTCCTCTTTTCGACATTATTTCATTATTTTTTATTCACTTTGGGTCAATGAAAACCAAAATATCGAAGATTTATCGATTTTCGATTTAAAATCTTGATAAAGGTGAGACCTTTCTTATTTTCCTCTTTTCGATTTTATTTCATTATTTTTTATTCACTTTGGGTCAATGAAAATCAAATACAAGAGATTATCGATTTTTCGATTTAAAATCTTAGTAAAGATGAGACCTTTCTTAGTTTTCCGATTTTATTTCTATTTCAATTTATTTTTCATTACCTCATATTCTTTTATTTTCACTTTTGGTCAAGGAAAGTCAAAAATCGTTGATTATCGATTTCTCGATTAAATCTTGATTAAGATGAGACCACTTCGATTTATTTTCTATTTCCATTTCATTTTCTATTATCTTCTTCTATTTTCTCATTTTCGATCGATGAAGTCTTTCTATTCGCGAATGTTGATTGTTGAAGCAATTAACCTTCATTATTTCAAATCTGTAGTGAGTGATCATCGAGATCTCTTTCGATACTTTGGGATCGTGATAGGTTACCTTCGATTAGTCGACGAAAGTTTGTGATTAAGATGAGAAGGGTGTTTGGATTCATATTATCTTGCTTATATCTTGTTCACATTATTGTTCATATTATTTATATCATATTCATATCTTATTCACATTATTTATATCATATTCATATCTTATTCATCTAACCATTTTCTTTGTTTATACACTTAATCAAAACACACTAAGATTATTGAAGCGCCTAAGCACTTAATTTTCGATTAAAATACTAACACACCTATTCAAATCGTTTTCATAATTAAATCACGAAAGAATTGAATTCTTGAGGTCTAGCACTTCTTGGGTTCTTGAGTGACCGCTATTGAGGCGCACGCCTTGGGTTGTGATCACTTGACCTTTCGTTTCTAAAACACGCATCTTAATTATTTGGACAAAGGAATGCCACTGGACTCTAGCATTCCATGTGGTACTTTTGTTGTTCATCAAACAATATTTTGTAAACCAATCGAATGAAAAAGGTGTCGTTGGGATCTAGCATCCCAATAACGCCCCGATTAATTGGTTGCGAGGCCGACGTCTCGTTTATCGAAGAATCGTCATTCTCCCTAAAACATTTAATAAACCAAATCATTTTCAAACCAATCCTCGATTTGTCGTCGATCCCAATCGTAAGTCGAGCGCCTTTTGCCTCGCCATCAAACGCACACTCGCACATCTCGAGGTTTCGTTACTAGGAGCACCCCTAGGGACTAGTATCGATCCTCACGTCTTTTCGCAACCCATTTGATTCGATCTTATTTTTCAAACCATTTTCTTAATCAACTATCGAAAGGAGGAGATTCTTGGAATCTAGCATTCCTTGGGTCTTCGAATGAAGGCCTCTTGAGGCACGCCCTTGGGTTGTTGTTCATTCAACCTTTCGTCTTAAAACACTTAATCATTATCAAACATTTTTGCAACCAATTAACGAAAGAACTGAGTTCTTGGAGTCTTGTATTCCTTGGATTCTTGAGTGACTGCTCTCGAGGCACGCCCCTTGGGTTGTTTGTCATTCAATCTTTCGTCTCATAAAACCCTAACCCTTCCTTTTCGTGGACGTACCACGAACTACGACTGCTCTGATTCTTTATTCTCGTCCGAGTAAAGATACGTAAGCACAACATTGCGATGATCTTGGCGAGCTACCTTCCTCCATCTTCCGTCTTCCCTCTATCCCATCCCGTAGTCGAACTACGATTGCTCTGATTCCTCATTTTCGTCCTAATGAGCATACGTAGGCCCGAGGTCGCGATGATCTTACCGAGCACCCTATCCTAAAACCACCCCTTTCCCTTAGTAATCGAAACTGTTTACCTTACCTTTTCGCATATATCGTTGAGAAGAAAACAAACAAGGTTAGCTAACGTTCATCACAATTCGAACTAAGAGTTTCCCGTTGACTACAACAGACGTGAGGGGGTGCGCGTACCTTCCTCTCACGTAGCCGACTCCCGAACCCAGAATGTGGTTGCGACGACCATGTTCTTATCTCTTTAAAGGTTTTCTCGATATTTTCCTTTCCCTCTTTTGGGATAAATAAAGTTCGGTGGCGACTCTGTCGAACCGTTTTCCGCGCCTTTCGCGCGAGGGTCGTGTCTTCGATGAATTTTCGAGGTACGACACTTGGCACTGCCTTCGTCCAACAATATAAATACAATCTGGACATGGCACCCGACAGAGATCAACTCAGATTAATGTCACAAAAGGACAAGGAAACCTTTAAGGAATACGCTCAGAGATGGCGTGAAATTGCCGCTCAAATTTGTCCACCTCTTGAGGAAAAAGAGATGTCAGAGATCTTCTTCATTTTATTACGACAGAATGGTTGCCAGTGCGCCCAGTGACTTCACTGAGATGGTCGGTATGGGAGTTCGTCTTGAGGAAGTCGTCCGAGAGGGACGTCTAGTCAAAGACACTGGATCATCAAGTAGTACAAATCGATACGGTAGTGCTCTCTCTAAGAAAAAAGAGTAGGATATTGGGAATATCTCTCTCAAAAAGCAAAGGCGACGTTATCAACTAGTAGCGGCTGTGACTCCTACTATCAATCCTGCGCCTATTTCTACGTATCAACCTCAGGTTGCACAGAGCCAACCTAATCAGCAAAGGACTCAACAGCCTCTTCAGCAGGCTCGTCCTCCATACAATAACAACCGTACAACGCGGCCACCAGGATTTGATCCTATACCCGTATTGTACGCAGAACTATTTCCGTTACTACTGGCTAAGGGGCATGTCCAGACTAAGTCCCCTCTTACAGTACCGAAAAATCCGTCTTTTTGGTTTAAGGTGGATCAGACATGCCCTTACCATCAAGGAGGACCAGGGCATAACATAGAGAACTGTCTCAGTTTCAAATCCGACGTGCAAAAGTTTATTAGGAGCGGGGTCTTATCTTTCAAGGATACAAATCCTAATGTTCTCACAAACCCGCTGCCTCAACACGAGAAAGCTGCAGTTAATTTGATAGAGGGAGAGACTAACAACGTCTATCAAATTCATGATGTACTCTTGTTAAGGACCAATCTGGTTAAGATGCATTGTAGACAGAGTAGATATAGCCATGTGCCACCTCATAACTATCACCAGTGTGATATCTGCTCTAAAAGCAATCGAGGATGTTTTGTGGTGCAATCAGCTCTACAGGAACAAATGGATCTCGGATAGATCCAAGAGCACCAAGTTCTTGGAGTTAACATGGTTTACACAAATTCTAACATCATTCAGAACCACGACATCCGTGCAATGAATGTCAACTTGGTGGCAATGCATTCCAGGCAAAGCCAGTATCATAATCTGCCGCGGCACGATTACAGTTCCTGTCTGACTTGCTCGGTAAACAAACAGGGATTCTCTTTTGTACAAGAGGCCCTCTAGCGTCAGATGGATCTTGGATGGATCCAGGACTACCATGATAGGAATCCCTATCAGATCAACATGATTCAAATCTTCGATATTCGCTTGATGAATACCAGCCTGGTGGAGTTACATGCTAAACAGGTCCGGCTCGGGTTCCTGGTATCACATGATTATCAGAGCTATAGGGCGGGTTACAAAAATGATCAAGGTTGTGCCTTTGTCCAGGAAACCCTTCAGCACTTGTTGAACCACTGGTGGCTTCCAATCTATATGGATGAAGACACCCAACAAATTAGTATTACCAACGGGAACCCTACTCGGCATCAAAGTCGGGACGTTCGATCTGTGGAAACTGACCTAGTGAGGTTACATTGTATTCAAAGCAGGCGTGGCCAGGTGCCACCTCACAACTATGAACATTGTAGAGTCTGTTCGGAAAGTAACCAAGGATGTTACCTTGTGCGAGCAGCTCTTCAGGGTCAGGTGGATCGTAGAGAGATTCTCCCATATCCGGGTTCCGGACCAATCAACTGGGCGCCGGACTACCTCGCTGATCAAATTGAGGATGTTGTCGTAATCTCTGATCCCAACCAGGAACGGATTGAAATTGCTTACGATGGTCGAAAAAATCAGAAGGCTCCCATAGTCATCTATCTACCGGGACCATTACCGTATGAATCAACTAAGGCTATCCCTTACAAATACGGTGCAACAACAGTCGAGAATGGAAAGGAAATTCCATTACCCTCCGTCGTGAATATTGCAGACATCAGTCGAGTAACACGGAGTGGTCGAATCTTCAACCGAGGAGTTGGAGAACTTAACAAATAAAAGGAACTTCAGACTAAAGTTCCCAATCCACCAGTCGGTCAATACAGTAATCCCGACCTTTCAAAAAACGATTATGAGATGCTGAGGCTCATCCAAAGGAGTGAATACAACATTGTTGATCAACTGTTACAAACTCCTTCAAAGATCTCTGTGCTGTGACTTTTACTCAGTTCAGAAGCGCACAGGGAGGCTCTACAGAAAGTCTTGGAGCAAGCCTTTGTGGAATAGGATGTAACAATCAGACAGTTCGATAGCATTGTCTCTAACATCACTTCCTGCAATAACTTGGGATTTAGTGATGAGAAATTACCTGAAGAGGGTCGCCGTCATAACATGGCGTTCAATATCACGGTCAGCTTCCAGGGCGATGCTTTAGCCAGCGTACTGGTAGACACAAGGTCAGCCCTGAATGTTATGCCGAAGTCCACTTTGATGCAATTATCCTTCAAAGGACCCCCGATGAGAACCAGTGAGGTCGTTGTCAAAGCATTTGACGGGTCTAGAAAAACGGTTATCGGCGAAGTCGCCCTTCCCATAACTATTGGTCCTCACACTTTCCAAGTCGCTTTCCAGGTCATGGATATCTGGGCAACGTACAGTTGTTTATTAGGAAGACCTTGGATACATCAGGCTGGGGCGGTCACCTCGACCCTCCACCAAAAGTTAAAGTTCGTCCAAAACAACCAGCTCATCACGGTCTGTGGAGAACAAGCCTTGCTCGTGAGTAACTTATCATCATCTACTGGTGTAGAACCCGAGGAGGTAATTGGAACTCAGTTCCAAGCACTATCGGTGAGCAAAGACAATCAATCCGAAGAGGGAACTTCCATTTCCTCATACAAAGATGCTATCAAAGCGGTCGAGAGTACCAATACAACATGATGGGGACAGCTGGTCATTCCTACTGACAATAAAACAAAGAAGGGTCTTGGTTTTTCTGCAACCTGTACCCAGACAGCTACTACCAGCAATGAAAGTCTTCATCCCATTCAAGACTTCTTCCACAATGGAGGTTTCCTTCACCCAGTGCCTCAAGAAGTGCATACCATCAATAAAGATGATTCCTCTGATATGGAGGAAGAATGGGAGTCTTATCTTAACAAGGACGATTATACGTCTCAGGAAGAGGTGCCTACGCCCTTTTACTATCCCGCACAGAGTCCGAGATTTATACCCAGGTCAGACGTCGAAATGATATACGGAGATTGTGATTCGGAAGGATGTCGTGCTCCACCAAACTCATTAGAGGAGGACACTCTGATGAAGGACAACTTTGACCACAACTATTATGGCCCGATGGATGGCCTGCCAATGTGGCAGCCGTATCCAGGAGACTTGGGGCAAGGAAATCAGCCGAACAATGAAAATCAGCTGAGCATCATTGAACAGAATACATGTGTCTCCACCATGTCATGGGATCAACACTCAGGTCGTTCAGAAAATATCCAGTACGACGATGAATTTGCAAAGCTTACCGGACTAGAATTCATCAACTATGCTTTTCCTGAGGTCAACGTCATCGAGAGGGATGACTCATCCAGTTCCAAAGAAGTGTGGGACACCCTGGGACAACCAAGTGGGAAATACGACTATATGGTCAAGTACACTGCTCCCGAAAGCTCTCGTATCAGGCTCGAAGACATCTAGCCAGCTGGATGGGGAGATCTACCTGAGAGCACAAATGTTATGCAAAATGCAACAGAGGAATCCTCCTACGACAACTCTGCCTGGGAGACAAATTCTAATGATCCTGCTCCACCAGAAATCAACGTTATTTCTGAAGACAAATCAAGGAAGGTGCCAGACTTTGTGATTCACCGAGGAGTTCGCCGCCAATGGGTTGTTGTCGATGTTTCGAAGATTGTTCATAAGTCAAAGTAATTGCCGTCTTTAACCTTTCACCCTGCCCAGGTGAAACGGATGTTTTGATAGAGCTCACTTTCTGTAAATTTCCCTCTTCGCTTCGCCCAAAGCGACGGAGCTTTGTTTTATAGGGCTGTAGTTTCAAGAATCGACTTGTTCATTAATAAAATAACGTCGTTCTGTAATTTCCTCATTCTGTTTCTGTTTTCTCTTTTTGCTTTTCTCAGAAAATGGTAATCCTAAAGAACAAATCAATAATAAAAAACAAGCAGTTTTCCAAAGAAATACACTGCACACACTCTTGCATTTCCTCTATCTCTTCTAAACACAAATCATACCGTCATGCAGATTGCTTGTTTTAAACCCCGTTGAAACATATGATCCGATGCCTTCTCCCAACTTTGAGTTCCCGGTATTTGGGGTTGAAGAATAAAATGACGATGAAATTCCAGAAGAGATCTCCCGATTACTCAGACAGGAGGGAAGGTCCATTGAACCTCATAAAGAGCCGTTGGAAATGGTAAACTTAGTTTCGGAAAAAGAGAGAAAAGAAAACAGGATTGGGGCACTGCTCAGTCTAACTGCCAGAGAGGGTTTGGTAAAGCTTCTCAAAGAATTCCCTGATGTATTTGCTTGGTCCTATCAGGATATGCCAGGGTTGGATACCAGTATCGTGGAACATCATTTACCGTTGAAATTGGAATGTCCGCCAGTAAAACAGAGGTTGAGACGGACTCACCCGGACATGGTCATCAAAATCAAAGAGGAGGTACAGAAACAGATTGACGCTGGTTTCCTCGCCACATCAGAATATCCTCAATGGTTAGCCAACATCGTACCTGTTCCGAAAAAGGACGGAAAGGTCAGGATGTGTGTGGATTACAGAGATCTAAACTAGGCTAGTCCAAAGGACAACTTCCTTTACCACACATTGACATGCTGGTTGACAGTACAGCAAAGTTCAAAATTTTCTCCTTCATGGATGGATTCTCGGGCTATAACCAGATCAAAATGGCGCCGAACGACATGGAGAAAACTTCCTTCATCACCCCATGGGGTACCTTTTTCTACAAGGTAATGCCTTTCGGTTTGCAGAATGTCGGGGCAACCTATCAAAGGGCCATGACTACTCTTTTTCATGACATGATACACAAAGAAATCGAGATATATGTCGATGATATGATTGCAAAATCTAAGACAGAAGAGGGGCATGTGACCCATCTGTCAAAGCTATTCGAGCGGTTGAGAAAGTACAAACTCCGCTTGAATCCCAACAAGTGCACCTTCGGTGTCCGTTCGGGAAAACTTTTAGGGTTCATCGTCAGCCAGAAAGGAATTTAGGTTGATCCTGACAAGGCCAAGGCCATTCAAGAAATGCCTTCTCCAAAAACTGAAAAACAAGTCAGAGGATTCCTGGGACGTTTGAACTACATCTCCATATTCATATTCCTCATGACCGTGACCTGTGCGCCAATTTTCAAATTACTGAAAAAGAACCAGGATTGCGTTTGGACAGAAGACTGCCAAACCACCTTCGACGGTATTAAGGAATACTTGTTGAATCCGCCGATTCTATCACCTCCAGTGGAAGGAAGACCACTGATTATCTACCTCACCGTCCTAGAGGACTCAATGGGATGTGTACTTGGCCAACAAGACGAAACCAAAAGGAAGGAGTCCGCCATATACTATTTGAGCAAGAAATTCATCGACTGCGAGACTCGATACACTATGCTTGAGAAAACTTGCTGCGCTTTGGCTTGGGCAGCCAAACGCCTGCGCCAGTACATGATTCGTCACACTACTTGGTTGGTCTCCGAGATGGATCCAATCAAGTATGTCTTTGAAAAGCCTGCTCTCACGGGAAGGATTTCCCGTTGGCAGATGTTGCTATCAGAATATGACATAGAGTACCATGCTCAAAAAACCGTTAAGGGGAGTATTTTAGCTGGTCACTTGGCTCATCAACCGATTGATGATCGGGAATCAATCGGGTTTGACTTCCCAGATGAAGATGTCATGTATCTAAAAATGAAAGACTGCGATGAACCGCTACCCAGTGAAGGGCCAGAACCAGGTTCCCAATGGGGACTTATCTTTGACGAAGTTGTCAATCATTATGGAAACGGAATTGGGGCAATCATCATAACACCTCAGGGTACCCACATTCCTTTCACTGCCCGACTTACGTTCAAGTGTACGAACAACGAGGCCGAATACGAAGCTTGTATTATGGGTCTCGAGGAAGCGATTGATTTGAGGATCAAAAACTTGGACGTATATGGCGACTCAACCCTGGCTATCAATTAGATTAAAGGAGATTGGAACACATACCAATCAGGATTGATTCCTTACAAAGACTACGCGAGAAGGTTGCTACCCTTCTTCAACAGAATTGAGTTTCATCACATCCCTCGTGAGGAGAATCACATGGCTGATGCATTAGCCACTCTCTCTTCCATAATTAGTGTAGGTCAATGGAATAACATACCTAAGATCGACATAATGCGCCTTGAACGGCCCGCTTACATCTTCACGATTGAAGCAGTCATAGACGACAAACCTTGGTATCATGATATCAAATGCTTCCTTCAGAAACAAGAGTACCCACCTGGGGCACTAAGGAAGGACAGGAAAACCCTCAGAAGGCTGGCATGCAGTTTCTTCCTGAGCGGTGATACTCTCTATAAGAGAAATTTTGACACGGTCTTGCTCCGATGCGTAGACAGACCAGAAGCAGACATGCTGATGAAAGAAATTCACGAAGGATCCTTTGGAACTCATGCCAATGGACACACAATGGCGAGAAAAATTATGAGAGCAGGGTACTACTGGTTGACCATGGAATTCTACTGCTATAAGTACACGAGGAAGTGTCACAAGTGTCAGATATACTCCAACAAAATCCATGTACCGCCAACACATCTCAAAGTTCTTTCTTCCCCGTGGCCTTTTTCCATATGGGGAATCGACATGATTGGCTTGATTGAGCCTAAGGCTTCAAACGGACATCGGTTCATCCTGGTAGCCATTGATTACTTCACCAAGTAGGTCGAAGCAGCGTCGTGCGCTAATGTAACCCGACAAGTGGTGGTCCGATTTATCAAAAACAACGTCATCTGCTGTTATGGTGTTCCGAGCCAGATCATTACTGATAATGGATCTAACTTGAACAATAAGATGATGAAAGAGTTGTGCACTGATTTCAAGATCGAACACCATAACTCATCTCCCTACCGACCAAAGATGAACAGAGCGGTAGAAGCGGCTAACAAGAACATCAAGAGGATTGTTCAGAAGATGGTTGTAACATATAAAGATTGGCACGAGATGCTACCCTTTGCTCTTCACGGTTATCGCACATCTATCCACACTTCAACAGGGGCAACCCTTTTCTCTCTAGTATATGGCATGGAGGCAGTGTTCCCCATTGAAATAGAGATCCCATCAATCAGGGTATTGATGGAAGCTAAGCTTACAGAAGCTGAATGGTGTCAAAATCGACACGATGAACTGAATCTGATCGAAGAGAAGCGAATCACGGCTCTATGCCACGGTCAATTGTATCAACAAAGAATGAAGATGGCGTTTGACAAAAAGGTTCGACCTCGCATCTTCAGGAAAGGAGACCTTGTGCTCAAAAAGATACAATCTTTTCTCACTGACTCTCGGGGCAAATGGACTCCGAATTATGATGGCTCTTATGTGGTCAAGAAAGCTTTCTCAGGTGGTGCCTTGAGACTTACAACCATGGACGGAGAGGAATTTTCCTACCCCACAAATGTTGATGTAGTCAAGAAATACTTCGCCTAAACTAAAAAAAAATAAAAAAAAAACGTCTCGGTGGATTGAAAACCCGAAAGGGCGGTCCGGGAAAAAATTAGAGACAAAGTCAAAAAATCATCCCGGTGGATTGGAAATCTCAAAGTCCAATCCAGGCAAAAGTTAGGGATAATGGCAAGTAACTACGTCTGATCAGTTCAACTCCTCAGCAGTCATGCCATTCATCAGAAACTCCAGTCACGATCATCTTCGACAGAAGCTCAGGATGCCCCGAATTCAAAGTTGGTAGAAGGATAGTGGTCGTTGTGTTTCAACATAGCCCTTTTCCCTGTAAATTACCATTTGCTAAACTTTGTAAATACTCTATGGAATCATGTGTTTGGCTGATCTCCATCCTATCAATAAAAGTTGAGCCCTTGTGCTTTTATTTGCAATTCATGTTTGTTTTAGCTTTACAGAATGATGCTTTTAACATGATCAACGATTCTTGAAACGAAACAAAAATGAATTTACTTGTTAAAATTGTTCTGCTTTTAAAAATAAAGATGGCAATTTCTTTTGACGGTTGAACATCGAAAGAACATCGATCGCTTCTCCAAAGGTGTTCGAGCCTCAAAGTGCAGAATTAAAGTACTCCTTCTAAACCAGTATGCCTGAATGAAGGATCAGCTATGTCAGATGCGAATGCTCCATCTGACCTCTTCGGTCGAGTTCTCATCTCCTAAGCCCGACCAGCGTCACTCCCAACAGGGACCGTTTCTCCTAAGCAAGGCAGAATTGCTATCTTGAACCAGAGATATTTCTACATGCGCCACTGTGGCCGAGTATCCAGTCCTGTTCATCCGTTAGTTTGTATGCCGCGTCAGTTTTGTCAGCATATACATACATACATCATGCATTATTGATTTGCATTCATATTCATATTGCATCACTATCACTCCAGTCGGTCTTGTCCCGTAGTGGTGACAGTCTTCTCAATCGAGTTATCAAGTTCTTTCCTCGTCAGGAAAGGTTGCGTCTGAACAATCTCTCTCCTCCAGTTTATTTCTAGATCAGAATTGGCCCTTGACCACTTTGATAACTTGAACCTCTGAAAGACCAGAGAACCTTCAACCGATGTCACTCTTCGCCATTGAAGATGATATTTTTGCTTTCCCGGATTAAGGAAAATCCCTAGAGGAAGCCTCTTAACCAGAGATTCGGCAATACAGCAGTTTTTCTTCAAAAAAAACCGCTGATGAAAAGGTCATCAGCACCTCAAAATTGGATCACATAATATGGCGTTTCTCCGGGAAGATGCCGAGAAAAGTATGATGTAATATCCCCAAGCGTGAAAGCAGTCTCTCAAGAGACTCGTTTTCCCCAGTAGAGTCGGCAAATGGCGTCTCAAAACAGAGAAGTTTGTACACCTCTACAACTCAGACGAATGGGTTCCCCAGTGAGTCTGACATCAAAATTTTTCTATCAAATGGCATCTCCCCAGGAAAATTCGGCGAGAAGTTTGAGAAAAACCGCTACGAATAGCATCCCTTGTCAAGAAAGTTTATTAACAAAAGAAACTGAGACCAGGTCCTTGGTAGGAAACCGGGATCGAGGGGAAGTTTATTTCAGAAACTGAGACCAGTTCCTTGGTAGGAAACCAGGATCGAGGGGAAGTTTACTTCAGAAACTTAGACCAGTTCCTTGGTAGGAAACCAGGATCGAGAGGAAGTTTACATCAGAAACTAAGACCAGTTCCTTCGTAGGAAACCAGGATCGAGGGGAGGTTTTTACCTTTTCTAAGCATCATTGCTTAACAAAATAGGATGAATGTGTAAGCTACCATTCATAATGACCATCAAAATTTTGGGTATTCCGATATTTAATCCTCTTGCACCCTGAATGCCCGAATACCTTCGCCATTCACACCTTCGGGTCCAAGAAGATTAAATAGGGGCATCTATCATAACCCAAATTTTGACCACTAAGATTTCCCATCATTGTGCAAATCATCATCACAATATGGATGAACCATCTTGCCTCATCAGTCTCCCCAAAGATGGGTGAACACTTACTACAGTCAAAATTAGGGTTTCAAGCCCTCTCAGAGCTCTTAGACAAAGGATCAATCAAGAAATGACATGATATTCAACTTGTCTAACCTCTCAAACATCTACAATGGATCAAGAGGACTCTCACTTTAAGGATTAAGCACAAGGCTGCTCCCTTCCAGGTGGATCAAGCCTCAAGATCGTCAGTGTCACCAAATTAGGGTTTGGTCGACCAGGGCCTCCGGATGGAAATTTTCCTCTGGGCATGAGCCAATGCTTCAAAGCATATCCTAAAATACTCCATGGAACCTCATGGTCCCAAGCATCAAGTCAATTTGACCTCAAGGGATGCATACATCAAAAATCAGGAATTAGGGTTTCTTGACCTAATTCACCCCTAAGTTGACTTTTGGGACAAATCATGAGCCAAGACCTCAAGACATGATTTGAGGGTCTCCAACATACCACATTGATCCATTTGTAACAATGGATTGATCCAGGAAGCTTGAGCAACAAGTCTCAATTTCATCAGTACCACAATTAGGGTTTGGCGAGAAAAGTCAACTGTAGCTTTGACTTTTGACCAGGACATGCTCCCAAACCCTAGGACATGATTCAATACACCCTATAACACCTATGAAATTAATCCATCAAGTTTGATTTAGGTCAAGGACTTGATTTCATAGAGGATCGCACAGTTTGGAATTCATCTGATAAAAAGTCAACTGTGCACAAAAGTCAACTTTGACTTTTTGAGATTTTTTACAAAAATGGTTTTTTAACCCTAAAATGATGTTAATGTATGATTTGAATCATCATTCATCAAGAAAAATCAAGAAAAGTGGGATAGCTTGTAAAAGGGGTAACCATGACAACTTAGAAAATTTTCTAAGTTATGAACAAAGTGGCAAGGGTACCAACTTTGGAGGATCATAACTCCTAAACCACAAGGCCATTTTTCCCCATCCAAAGCTAGATTTGTAGCTCTCATTACCCTCTACAAAAGCTTAGAACTGACCTCCTTCCAAATTCATCATGGATTTTGAGTTATAGAATGATCAAAATCACAAAAAGTGAAACTGTCACTTTTTTCCAACACTTAGTGAAATTTTCACTAAGTCAGAATTTGCCTTCACTTTTTTCCAAATGTAGGGGGATTTTTCACTTGGATCCAAAAGGTATCAAAACCAAATATGATCAAACAGTTGTTGTATCATATGAGGGCTTTCCAAAATGGTCAAGAACATCACCAAATTCCACTTGGGCTATGAGATATGACAATGGCAATATGCCTTGCTGAAAACTGCCAAGGCTGGACAGAATTTTGCATTTTTGCTCGATTTGGAAAAATCAGATAATTCCAAGCCTTGTCATCACTTTGGACACATCTGAGGATCAAATTTAAAGGGGACAAACACTGAGCCAAGCCTCCAAAATCCTTGGAACAAGAAGTAGCATGCCAAACCTAGAATTGCCTAAAAGAGGGACAAGAATCCAATTTTGGATTGGAGCATTCAATACATACACCAAGGTGACATAGACTGACACATTTGCAACTGAATCCAGTTAAGACTTATCCAAGACCAAGGGAACCACAGCCCTGTGCCCTAACCTCTAGTCAATAGCTAGAGGAGACTTGGATTTCAAAGTGAAACCATTGGCCAAACCTCTGCTGCAGTTGCCATTCACTATTGATCCCAAAACAAACTTGTTATACTATAAATAGAGCTCATTTGTGCTCAGTTTGAGTACACCAAAGCCATCAAACAGATGTTTTCCACAAAATCCCTCTCTTTAGGCCAAAATGCCTTCTTTAGCAAGGTAACTCTGAGTTTTTGAGTTAGAGAGCATTTCCATCACAACTCATGATCCTAACACCTCATAAACATCATATGTAGGTGATCCAAACTATCAAAAGTGAGCTGTAACACCAAAATCACAAAGTCACCTCTCAAAACCTCAAAATAGGCCTTTTGTGTATTTTTCAAGCCATGCCTTGATTCAGTCACTTTCCAAACCAGATAAAACCTCAAACACACTCCAAATAGCATCCTTGAACTGTCCCAAATGGTTCCCCCCATCTGGAACACCATTTGAGAGAGTTGTTATTTTGGTCATTTTAACCCCTTTTGCAAGAAAGGGCCAGTTTGTGTTTTTGCAGGTTCCAGCTGATTCCACCCATCTTAAAAGCTTCTAAGGGATCATTTGAGAGTGTCCAAAGCATCAAACCATTTCTGGAACAAGAAGTTTGGCAGATTGCACAAAAAACTCCAAAGGCTCAAAATGAGGTAAGCATCATGACTTGAACTTTCCAAAATATGCATTGCTTTGAAGTCCACTGATCATACACACCTCATACATGTTATATATGTTGTGTTTGAACCAATTCATCATGTAATTCATGCCTGTATCAAAGTGTAGCATAGAAAATGCAATTATAGGCCTTTTTCAAAACCACTATCGGATTTTGAGGAGGGAGTATGATCTGAAAAAAATACCACCACCATTGGATTCCTTGTGAAATTCTAGGCCAGATGCATATAAATTTTGTCTCAAACCATGGAGAAATGAGAAAGTTATGACATTCACGTTTCTGACCCAAAACTTGCCTTGCCTTGCCTTGGGTCAGGCCAAAAACAAGGCAAACCTTGTATATTTGTGGTTTCACTTCAAGCAATGGATGTATCACCACCCCAGTGGTAAGGCGCGCGCCCTATAACCTTGAGGTCGTGGGTTCAAACCCCACCCATGCCAATTTTTGTTTTCTCACATTTTTGCTATTTTCCTCATATTTTCATGTTTTATTAATTAATTGGAAAATTAATAACTCCTTCAATTTTAATTATTTTTTATTGGTTCTTTTTGCAAAAAAATCACAAAAATGTTGAAATATTTTATTCCACAAAAAAACTAAGTTTATATTATTTATTTAATATAATTAGTATTTTTGTGAATAAATTCCTTTTTAATGTTTTTAAACATTTTAAAAGTGAATATTTACTTTGAAAATCAAAACCAAGTGAGTTTTAATTCATCTTGTGATTAATACCTCATTTATCAAACCTTAAACAAAAATCACAAATGTTTTATTCAAACTTATTTGGTATTTTATTTGATTTTCTTTAAATATTTACTTTTAAAGAATAACAAATTAGGGTTTCTTTGATTTTCACCCTCATCAAACAATTTTAAACACTTTTGGGCCTCTAATAGAGTGTAAGACCCAATCCTTTGTAAATATAAACCTATTTTTGGGTCTCACTTATTGTATAAGTCCCGTTATATTTCAAAAAGTTCGACGCGATCATCGTCCATTGAAAAACAAACCCAGGGCCACTCCTCGAGCTATAAGACCCATTAAAATTATTCTTGGGCCTCTATTAGAGTGTAAGACCCAATCCCCTTTGAAAAACAAACCATTTTGGGCCTCAATGCATTGTATAAGACCCACCGCGTTTTCAAAAAATCTCGGCGTGATCGCCATTTTCAAACAAATGACCCTGGGCCTCTCCTTGAGCTGTAAGCCCCACCACTTGTACAAAAATAAATCTTTTGGGGCGCTATTAGAGTGTAAGACCCAATCCTCTTTTAACCAAAACTTTTTGGGTCTCAGACATTGTATAAGTCCCCCTGCGTTAAAAGAAAACCTTGGCGCGATTGCCAATAAAAAAAACCAATCATCTGGGCCTACCCTCGTGTTGTAAGCCCCGTTCTTTTTCTTTAAACACTTGGGCCTCTTGAGAGAGTGTAAGACCCATCCCTTTGTACGGAAAACATTTTTTGGACCTCAGTCACTTGTATAAGTCCCTCTGTACAAAACGACAGTGCGATCACGGATAAACCTTGGGCCTCTCCTTGAGCTGTAAGCCCCAACATCTTTTCAAAATACTTTCTCCTTTAATTTTGAATATACTGTTGTTTTCAATCTTTCTTTGCTGAACAAGTAACCAAACAGCATGGAAGCTCTACAACCGAGTAAGTGTTTATATGTTTTCTTTATCCGCTTTCATATACATATAACTGTATTGTGGGACTGTTTCACTGTAAGTCTTCATTCATAAACTCATATCAACTGTGTAATACTAGTATAGATATTTAGAGTTTCCCCAGCAACTACGTCTAGCACTAAGCCTTGTTGATCACTCTTTAATAGACAAAACTAGATCCCCCATAGGATCACCAGATACAGTCTTCTCTTCGGCTGTCACCCTTAATTGTCAAAGAAACTCTACTCCCTAGAGATGATATTTTCTCCGTGAATGGCATCTCTTGAGTTTCTTCCAAATTCTCGGACTTTCCTGGCTTGATATATTCTCTGTGAATAGCCTGTCTTGAATTTCTCGGGGTTTGGGGACCCACAGGCTTCCTAAAAGCATCCACGCCTCCTCTTGAGCGTTGTACAAGGACCCTACGGCTTCTTAGAAGTATTCACATCCTCCTTTTAGGCTTCGTATAATGATTCTTCCTTCGGGAAGAGAGCCTCATCTTGGGCTTCGTACAAATTATCCCGATGACCTCTTAGAGGTATAGGAACAGAAATTAGTCATCTTAATAGAACAGTCTTTCAAAGAGTCTAGATCTTTCTACCGCGAACGTACTACTACTGTTTCTTTAAGCATAGTACAAAAGATAAAACTCTAGACTTGGACAGTCTAATCTCCTTGAGTCTCGAAGGCATTCTCTAGTAGGGAAAAACACCAGTAGACTCGGACAGTCTCCAATACCCTCTGGATTCCCCATTTCCAAATGCATATAATTCCAAATGCATAAATATTCTCACCACAAGCATATACTTGAAACACAAGCATAACATCAATAATTAAGGCATCAATCACTAGATATATCAACTTATCAAAACCATTCACAAGTTCAACACATACTCATTTGTAACAACTTATGCAAATGCACAGAGACCGACACAACGACTCTATGCATGCGGTACCACAATCGATCCCTGTTTCATGATCAAGTATGACCCCTATTTCATGATCACACCAACGACCCCTGTTTCATGGTCAAGTACGACCCCTATTTTATGATTGCACCAACAACGACAACATGCAACAACACGGCATTAAAAATACATGTTAAGGAGTAGTAATCAAGCAATCACACATACTGTACACACATTCACGACACACTTGTCACTTTCATTCATAATTCAACAAAGACATAATAATGCAATGTGACTCAATGACACAATGCAATGCAAGTGGTACCACAGACCATGGTTCATTCAATTGAACCCGATTCATAATAGAATCTGGATATATCACATACACCTCTATTTAGCAATGATTTATCTGCACAACAAATCACATACACTCCTCCTGAGCAATGATTTGTCTCCACCACACTCCACATTGGAGTTCGGATGAATCACATACACTCCTCCTGAGCAATGATTCATCACCATCGACACCATGAAATGCATGACAACAAATATGCATACAACACACATGTATGACAACAATCATACATCTTCACGATCCTCCTGATCACACGTAAGCCATACGCTTACCGTAATTCACACTGGAATTACCTCACCTGCAACACAGCATCATCACACACAATTTATGCACAAGAGACTATCATCAAGTAAAATACACGATCCTCATTGATCCTACGTGAGTCATACACTCATCGTAATTCACCAAGAATTACCTCGGCTATCCCAAGATAGCTCGTACCTCACACAACCAGTGCCACACAACACATTCTACACGCCTCACCGGGCACTCGTCCACTAATTAGCTAATCACTAATTAATTCACTAAAATTACTAAATTAATTATTTCCATCACCAATTACC
This sequence comes from Lathyrus tuberosus, assembly GCA_022829125.1. Lineage (NCBI taxonomy): Eukaryota > Viridiplantae > Streptophyta > Magnoliopsida > Fabales > Fabaceae > Lathyrus > Lathyrus tuberosus. Next base: position 4,733,510 of record JALAZF010000179.1, read on the forward strand.
CATTCCTCAGATTCTGGCATCTATTCCCAACCTCTCAAACCAAAAGAAACCACCTCAGACGCGAAAACGGGAAAGAAATCGCGAAAACGGCAAAATTCTGCACTCTCGCTGGCCATACGCATATTGCCCAGAGCCATACGCGTACCACTCGCCCTTGCCATACGCGTAATGCCTTGCCCAATATGCGTATTGCCTTGCCAATTACGCGTATTGTCTTGCCCATTACGCGTATGGGCAGCGAATACCCAGAATTTTCGTGCTTAATTTCTGCTACGGGTTTCACTCAATTCCTCTCCAAATCTCATCTAAACATCAGTATACTACCAATTAAATGCACAGCAACCTATATCTATCAGGTATCAACAATTAGGAACCTTAAATCATGATTTCCAACACAAAAGTTATATCCAAATCTCACATTCTCAACATATTAATTGTTGTAATTTTCCATTCAAATCCAACCCCAATCATACCAAACAAACATATACCTACACATATACAAGCATGATATAATTGGAACTTCTCACCCTTACCCGATTAATCGCGATTGAAACGGAGATTTCTTCAGTTTTCCTCTTCTTCCTCTTCTCTCTTTTCTTCTCTTCCTTTCCTTCTTTCCTTCTTTCCTTCTTTTCCTTTTCTTTTTCTTTTCTAACAAATATATATATATATATATATATATATATATATATATATATATATATATATATATATATATATATAATACTTATAATATAATATAATCCAACAGGGTAAAATACCTTCAATCGATATTTTGTCATTTCAACCCAATAATTGATCAATTATTAGAGTTACCTTAAAATACTCTCTTGGACTAATAATTATTGATCTGTCTCTTTCATTTAATAATAGATCTCTTCAGAGTTCTCCAGTTGCTCTATTGATCCCAATCCGTTAAGGACACTACGCCTCCGCGCTTAACTACACACACCTTAAACATGCCAAACAAATAAAATAACACACGACGATTAAATAAATTAAAATGGGGTGTTACACCACTCGTCCTAGTTGAGGCACCCCAGGATGAGAAACATGATGTTAATGCATCTGTTCCCGAGGAGTTTAGAGGAGGCCCGTATGACTTGAAATTCTGGTTAAGCATATCACGAAGATGTCAGACAGGATGTCGTGACACTTAATCTCTGCTTCTCACAAGGATTTAAAGAAGAACAAACGAGAACAGCAGAAAGTAAACAACACCAGAAATTGTTAACCCAGTTCGGTGAACAACAACACCTACGTCTGGGGCTACCAAGCCAGGAATGAAATCACTAAGTAGAATTGGTTCTAAGCTAAACTCCAACGTTTACAACTTAGCATCTAAAGACTACCCTTCCTAGATTTCTACCTAAGACTCTCCTAGGTATGAGACCCTTCTCAATTCCTTTCCAATCACAGCAGTGACTGAAAATATTACAACTCAATAAATAGTCCTTCTCAAGTATTCACACAATATACGAGAGGCTCATAAAAAGTACAACCCCTAGTACTTCTAAAACAACTGCAACAATCAACCACAAACTAGGTTAACTCTAACCTATTTATATTGCAAACCACAGCTGGACTTGGGCTTCAAAAGCGCAGCAGATATCTTCCTCAGAATTAGCGACCTAATTCTTTCTTCAATCCCAAGTTATCAAAAATGTCTCTTTCACAAGGAAACCGCAAATTCATTTAGAATCAGAATCTCTGATTCCACAATCTCAGGTGCCACCTGGAATAACAGTTAAGTTCCAATCACGCCTGTTACCACAAACAGTTAGTTCAAAACAGTAACAGACAAAGATGTCGAATCCTCCTGATAGGACATCTTGTCTAACATCTTCACCTGCAGTTAGTTCAACATGTTAGGACATCTTGTCCAACATCTTTCTGCTAAGTTAGTTTTACCAAAATTAATGTCAACCTCAAAAGCAGGGACTCAACATGACTTATCACAGTTGTCTCTAAATGTGGACCATGCTGTTAGGCATGTATGGGACGTAAACGTAAATTTTATTTGTATTTATTCTCTGAAACAAATGTGTCATGATATTCGAACATTCTAACGATAATAATTTTTCTACAATATCATGATGCTTTAAAATGCAACAACCATGATCGGAAGATTGCGAGACTGCAACAGTTAGATGAGATGACTGCGGTAGAGCAAGCTGATGGTGATGATGAATAGGTTACGGAGAATAAAGCATATGCATATTTGGTTGGCACGTCCGTATTTGCGGACAAAAGTGTCTATTACACGGATGTGGTTTACCTCAGATACTTAATTGACTTGGAGTGGATTCATAAATACAACTAGAGGGATCGCTTATTTGGTCTACTTGTACTCCAAGTTAGCTTAATGTTATCTTTAAAAGACCAAACAGATAACAACTAGCTCCACGCTGTTGTTGGTAATAAATTATATCCTTTATTGTTTTTGTACCATTTGCATAACACTTGTGCTACCAATTTTCAGGCATTACTAATAATCCATACGTACCATTTTCAGGCATGGATCCTCCCAACACTTTCCACACATCTCCGACTGGTCATATATTGATCGCTACATTGAGGATATGTTATGTGCTTGTGCATTCGGCCTACTTAGAGGGAATTATGCGACTGAGCCCTTGGGAGTGTATCTTGACCGCACATTAGCAAATGATATACACTTCCAACCGTACGACCTTCACCGTCAAAGGCGCCCCTTGAATGATATAGCCTTCTACTTTGAATAATTGACTTGTGGATCATCCACATCTACTTGAGCGAATCATGCGTCAGTTCGGATGTATACAATTTGTTTCAAATGTGAAAAAAGTAACCCCAAATGCAATTTGCACTTTTAGCCAACTTTTATTTTCACCACCAGTATCTGGTCCATGGGATCGCCCAATCTGATTCGAGAGTCAGTTCTGACATCAAATGGTTACAGTCCCCTCCCTATCACAATTGTGGGAAATCGAATCATAATTCTTCCTACCAAATTCAACGTCAATCACCACTGAACCAAATAACGATTGGTCGCTTTTAACCAACTTGCCCTTTGAATAAAACTAACCTCAAATTCTCCTTTAATTTTCAGCCAAAAATCATTTAAAAAACAAAATACATTCATTCAGAACGGCTGGACTTTTAAGATTATCACGGTCCCAAAAGACTTTTAAGATTATCACGGTCCCAAAGAGCTTGTTTTACCTCCCTTCACTAAAAGACACTTCCAACATAAAGGTGTCAATAGGACAGATATTGAAATGAACATACTCAACACTACCATTATCTTAAACACGGTTGATGTACCAAGGTTCTACATTTCCTGCTGGTTATAATTAAGACGTTACTAACATACTGAACACAATCACGGTTGACATATTAAAAAGTTGAGTAACATAAAAAGAGCTACCAGAACACACATACAACAGAACCAAGAGAGAAAGATCAAAATATGATTATAAAGAATAAAAAATAATTATGACTTTATTTTTAATTCTGTACAATACAATCACGATAAAAACTTATATCTTCTTAGCCTAGTCTAATGTGTAATTATATAAGGGGGTTCATGGAATCTACAATGACAGAATACATGCCCATAGTAAGCCATTTGAATATCACACTCACTTCAGCCAGCCCCAGTAACTAATGAATAATGATAGTTTGCTCACCCGAATCTCACTCACATGTGACGGGGATTTAATTGGGAAGTGAATTTCATACGACAGATACTGCATTTACAACCATCACCGTCCTTAAATAACTTTTTCGCCGCCTCAAAATGTACCGTCAAAATCGAGCCAAAGTTCATGGGATTACAAGTCTGATTGTGAGATGAATGCTATAAAGTTTTAATGGCAGTCTGGTTTGTACATATGCAGGAGCAATCAGGTTCCTTTGTAAACAGCCTTTTTTCACGGTTAATCATCAGTTTGATCAAGGGTAGTTTTTTCGAAACTTGGCGCCAAATCTCATTCACTGTCCCATCTGGTTCGTCGTATTCAAAGTATCGCTTCACCTGAAACAAGATAAATTAAGTAATCAAATGAAGTGAACTGGAATGCCAAGAATGACTTCTTCAACTCCTTTTATTCAGTTAGAAAATTTTAACTGCAAAAAGTCGATTATATTTTGGAAGAAAGTTCATATAAAGTGAAACAGTAGCTAATATTTTAGTTAAGTTGGAGCTACTCAGTTGAATAATGTAAAATTTCTACTTGTACAGCTACAAGGAAGCATAAATGCATGGAACTCAAGTACACCATGATATAAGGATTTAAAGGAGACTGTGATTTACGACATTCATAAACGAAAGCAATGAAAATCTAACTTGTTACTTGCTTAATTCAGTGTTCACTATTAACCCTTGGTTTAATAAATCGTGACAGTGTCAGTCTCACTTGGCAAGAAGATTAAATATGTACTTGTGCTAGCTTGGCTCATAGGCGAGGATGAGGAAAAAGGATTATTGTTTTACACGAAAGAGACACACTCCAATCGAACTTAACATATACCTCAATAACAAATTAGCAAACTCATACTCATGACAAACATCGATTAATTACTAAAACTAAAATTTTCGTACAGAATTTAATCCCCTCTCCCCACCAATACAAGAACTTTTGTATATGAAGGAAAAAGACTTGGTAGAGGGAAAAATGAAACACTTTAGGCTACTAGTCTATAAGTAGCTATAGTAACCAAAATCTGTCTAATATATATGGTTCTATGTATTGATGCTGTTATCTTTTGAATTGCGAAAAAAAAAATGCAACAGGTGAAGAAAAAGACAGCAGAAAAAACACCTACAGATTTCATTGCAGAAGTTAATTGTGCTAGCAAGTACTACTAACCTCTTTTAGTTCTTTCTGATACTCCAAAATTCTCTCCGGGGTTATGCCTCTCAAAATTGACACCAAGTATCCTGGCTGTATTGCAGGAGCAGTTTCCACAAATACAGCAATCTTTCTATAGTCTATAGTGTCTTCAAAAGGCAACTCAATACTATCACTGACAATCACTGGAACGCACAAGCTAACAATAGCATCAAATAATCGACAGGCTGATGGAGTATCCCCCGCAGGATGTAAGCAAAACTTTGATGTATGCATTCCTTGTGAAGCTGCCCGCCGGCTCTCTCTGGATTGTGCTCCATGCTTTATTATAACATCTTTTTCTGTTTCTAGAATTTGAAAGAGCGTGTCTCGGATCTTCCCTCCCTGTGAAACCAACAAGGAAAAATATAATTCAATATCACAAGAAGCTATGTGCACAAATAAAATCTCCAAAGCAAGGACTATAAAATTTCGAAAGCTGCCTAAATTATTAAAACTGCAGCATTACACGCAACAACATTAAAAGTATTAGCTTTTCAGTTTGCAGCTACATTTTCTTCTTAATACAGATAGAACAAGTGATTATCAAACAATAATTCATCAATTAGGGAACCATAAAAACACATTCAAAATACAAATATAATACTGAATTTCAATTTGAGTCACTCAATTATCAAAATTACCACACAATAGACTATGATCAATGTCCCAATTCATTGAAAACATCATAGAAAACATAACATTACCTCTTTGCGATATCGATTTCCCATGAAAAACAACAAGGTGTTGCGTTTGTCAATACCAACACCACCTGTATACGTTTTAATCCGATGCGAGTACGGCACAATCACATCCTTCACCAGAGATCCCTGGTCCAGTCGCAACCGTCCAAAATCCGAAACGAGCAGCACGCAGTTCTTAACCTGATCAATTACCCGATACATCGCATTCGGATCAGAAGCCACAATCACGTGATCCCTTCCTTTACTTCTCTGCCAATACTCCTGCCTCTTTAGCCACTCAACCAATGCTTCCTGATTCTCCTCATCGACATAAGCAGTCTTCTCCGAACCGGAACCGGGAGGCCGGACCGGGTTCACAATCAAGCTCAGCGACGAGAAAAACGGCACAAAGAACAAATCCGCTTCTTCCGGATCTAAAACCCGAACAACAGGCGAACCCGCACGCTCCGAATCGGGTCGAGAGAGATCCGAAAACAAGTACCACTCCGCCATGTGCTGGTGACCTGGATACTTCAGAGAAGATAAATCGTTCTCATCAACGCGTGAGCCACGCGCGAGTGAGTGATGCTGGATCACTCCATAGGTGAACCTCCGAGGAAGATCGTAGAGGTAAACCTTAACAGCAGGAAACGAAGATTTCCCGGCGGCGAGAAGGATCGACGAGGCGGTGGCGGTGTTGAACGGAAAAGTAGCGGAATCAAAGGCGGAAGGATCGTAGGATTGGAAGAAGGTGTTAACGAGAGCGTAGAGAGCTACGATAACGAAGAAAATTGCTAGGGTTCGTTTGAAAACGGGCTTTCGGGTCATGGTGGAAAACAGTGTTTGGAAACGAGAGAGAAAAGTGTGTTTAGGTTTTTTGCCTTTGGTTCCTTCTTCGTTCATGTTTTTTGGGTACCGCATCGCACTTTCCTAATGTAGGTGTAAAAAGTTATGTACCACTAGAGTAATAACTGCATCTAATGTTACACCATTGCTATACTAGCGATAGCTATGAATGAAAAAAAAAAGTTATGTTATCTTTTTTCTCGAAATTGGTGTGAATGAATGAATGAACTGTGATCGCGAAATTGGTAAAGATGATATGAAAGGGAAATTTCAGACTTCTGAAATCTTATACGAAGGATTATTTGTTTGTTTTATAATTATAATTATAATTATCTTTAAAACATACGTCACGCCTATAATTATTGATGAAATAGGAGATTTGTTTAATTTAACATAAATATCTTAACAAACAAGTACATAATTTTCTTCACTCTAACTATTTATTATTTTGAAAGCTCTTTTTTTTTATTAGTAGCTAAGTTTTTCTTATAACTTGTTAATGTCTAATTTTTTAACATAATTTATTTTAAAAATTTTAATGCTTTATTATTTGAAAAACTAGTTAAATTAATTTTCTATTATTATTTTTTTGTTACAATATTTTCTATTACTATTAACATGTTGCTAACACATTAACAATTTTTTAAATAATTTTGTATTTTTGTATTTATCATAAATATTTCAATAATTTAGACGGCAAATTAATTATATCTAACATATTTAAAATTTAAAATTTTTATTTTATTATATATTTTACTTAAATTATATATATTTTTTTTATTTTCAATTTTTTATTATTATTTTTAAAACATAATTTTTAAAATTGATATAAATATCATATATTATTTCAACAAACATCAGGACAATCAGACCCACGACCCAGGGCTTCAAAATATCATAGCCTTAAAATTTAGGTAAAAAAATTATAATAACTAATAAATAATATATAAATATTTCGTTAATAATGTATCATTATGTAAACGGCGACATGCTTATTTTAAAGAGTAATGCTAACCTGTGTCCTTGAGGCACAAGTTAAGAAACTTACTTATAGTAATTTTGTATTTGAAACAACAATTAAACAATTGATGTTTTACTTTTATTAAATTTAATGCACAATTTCCAAGATAATGTATCATTTTGAATAATATATATAAATTATATTTAATTTATATTTAAAAAGATCCATTATATGACAAATTTATTTATTATTAAATTTATATCATAAAATATAATAAATTATTATTTGAAAACTTGATTAAAGTTTATCTAATTTAATGTAATATTTATATGATTTTATAAATTTTTTAAACTAGTTTAGCTTTTTTTTTACACTTATATATCAATTTTAATAAAATCTTGAGACTCTTATTTTTATGTCTTAAAATTTTAAGGTTCTATAGAAATAACTAAAATTATTTTTTAGTTTTTAATGTTGTTTATAATCAGGGTCGGCCTAAATAATTCGGAGGCCCTGTTCAAATTTTAAAAATAAAACTTCGAAAATAAAATACAAAATAATAATCAATAAGAAAATTAGTTTTTAAATAATTTAATTAAAATGTATAGATAATGTAAAAGAATTTTACATAGTCAACTAATTATAAATGTTAGATGTTGAGAAAATTTTGACTTTTATTTTAACCACCTATAAAATAATGCAAACGGATGATGGTGATAAATTGATGGCTTAAATGCAGTTTTAGTCCCTCTTTTTACAGTTTTCTAAACTTTTAATCCCCTTAAAAAAATCAGTTGTTAAGTCCCTTACTTTGAATTATCTTGAAATTTTTTTAGTTCCCTCTTCAGTTTGGTCTATGTGGCATGGTCAGCGCTGATGTGGCAAAGTAATAGTTGACCCAAGCTGAAATTAATTTTCCACATCATTAAAAAACATATTATTTTAAACATTTAATAAATAATATGAATTTAAAATATATTAATAATATATATTATTATTAGGGTTTAATGGTGATGCACTGACAGTGTAAAAAAGTTTTACACTGTCATCCAATAGAAATATAACATTCTGCCATGTCATTTAAATAATTTAATATTTTCAGTCTGACTTGGCGGAATGCATGATCGTTATTGGGTGACAGTGTAAAACTTTTTTACACTGTCAGTGCATCACCCATTTTCTCTTATTATTATTAATTACATAATAAATTAATTACATAATTAAAATGGCCCATGGATTTATTAAATAAACATATTGTTATTATTAATTACATAATTACAATTGAAACAAACATGAATTTATTAATATGACCCATGGATTTATTAATTACATAATTACATAATATATATTATTATTATTAATTACATAATAAACATATTGTTCTAGCATCGTGTTCTTCCCCTTTTCAATTGAAACAAACCCTAGATTTTAATTTCTTCCCCTTTCTGTTTCATTTTGGATGGCCCATGGATTACTGCAACTGAAAAATAAAGATGAAGAACCAGAAGAAGATCTTGAGGGCGGTCTCCTTTCCATTTCGTTTCGATTTCTTCCCCTCCATCGCCACTGCATCTATCTCAGCTGTTAGTGCAAGCTTCAAATCAACTACTTGTCCATATTCTCTGCTTCAAATCAACAAGCACATATTTTTTCTTCTTTATTTCAAACAATATGATGAAAATAAATACTTTGAAATGTACAGAGTCAAAACATTACAAGAATCAACAAGGGGTCAACCATATTTTTTGCAATCTGAAAAAATAAAACACCGGTATTGATTAATCTAGTTATGTATTGGAAAGCAAAATTTAAAGGGGGAGATCTGCGATTATTGTGAGCGGAGCTTTCACACGATTATTGTGATTGTATGCAGAACGTTTGTGGCGTTCGCGGCGGAGGTCTGAGGGAGAAGCAGTGACCGTTGGATACAACGTTGAAGCTGTTTTCGGTATAAATGCAGCATTCTAATGGATCAATGAGAAGAAGACATCAGAAAAAATTAGGGTTTTGTTTGGCTAAGAATTGGGGAAGAAGATAAAGGAGTATTATAGGGTTTGCAATATATGAACATGGTATAAACCTTATCAAATTGTTTTTTATTTAAGTTGTTTTAATTAAAATGGTAATTAATGATGTGGCAAATAGTTTTTCAAAATTGGTCAAAGTATTCATTCAATATTATTAATATATTTTAAATTCATATTATTTATTAAATGTTTAGAATAATATGCTTTTTAATGACGTGGAAAATTAATTCCAGCTTGGATCAACTATTATTTTGACACATCAGCGCTGATCATGCCACATAGACCAAACTAAAGAGGGGACAAAAAAATTCCAAGATAATTCAAACTAAGGGACTTAAAAGCTGGTTTTTTTTTAAAGGGGGATTAAAAGTTTAGAAAATTGTAAGAAGGGAGACTAAAACTGCATTTATACCTAAATTAAGAGTCTAAAATTTTTTCCACTGATAATGCATAATAATTTTTTTTAAAAATTATAAATAACAATATAAACTAAAAAATATGAATAACCGACTAGAATTTAACATGTATAAATATTATTTTTGTATCTTTTTTTATAGGATTTGTCTATTTATAAACTTTTTACCACCAGATTAATCCTAACGCATGTCAATTCACATTAATAATACTTACAATTTTACATATTAAAAATAAATTAACAGTTATGAGATTTTTAAAATTTTAAGATACTAAGATACAGATCTAATTGAACTTGTACAAACAAACTTTAATACTTACTCCTACTAATATATATTTTAATAATGTATTAGTGAGAAATATAATAAAATTTACAAATAATAAATTAGACAAGATTAAATTCGATTTTCAAAAAATTATTTAAATCTAATAAAAATACTTTTATAAATAAGTTAGACTAGATTAAATTATTTATTTAATTGTAATGATTTGATTAAAAATAATGATACTTATTTTAAAGTTTAAACGATATTGAAAAAATATATATTATCTTTATAAAATAGAACAAAATAAAAAGGTTATTTCAAAGAATAATACTTATTTTAAATTTTAAACGACATTAAAAGAAAATATGTTATCTATGTAAAATTGAACAAAATAAAAAAGGTAATTAATCCACACCTTCATTCCCTCATTCCCCCAAACTATTCTGTTACTACTGCACTAGTTTCAAACACTTAAACTACACTTTGAACTAAATTAATATGTAGAAACATATCATTTAATATTGTTGTGAAAAACGATACCGGAATAACAAAGTATATTTGATTTCTTGAACACCAAGAAATTCACAAGGGTAGAAAAGAAGGAAAAACTTGAACAAACAAACGAAACCCTATTAGGATTCACAAAGGAAGAAAAAAGAGGAAGAAGAATAAAGAAATGGTTAAATCTGTTTTACTATTCACTTTCTCAATAGGGTTCAAAGATTACAAGTGAATACCAACAATTAACCTCCACTACTACGAAAAACACATTTAACAACGGTTGGGAATGACATATAATGACGTGGGCGAAGGCGTTGTTATGTAGATTGTCGTTGTAAGTTCGCTGTTTCTACAACGGTCTGGAAACCGTTGTAATAAATTGGAAAATACATTACCTATAATGACGGTTATTTTAAATACCTGTTGTTGTATGTCTTTTAAAAAAAAATGCAGCATTAGAACTACCTATTATGACGGTTATTTTAAATAACCGTTGTTGTATGTCTTTTAATAAAATAAAATAAAAATTGCAGCATTAGAACAAGAACATTAGCAAGAACAAGAACAACAAGAACATCAAGAACAACAATAAGAATAACAACAACAACAACAACAACAACAACAACAACATCAATAACAACAACAACAACAACAACAACAACAACAACAACAACAACAACAACAACAACAACAACAACAACATCAATAACAACAACAACAATAACAAAAACAAGAACAAGAACAAGAACAAGAACAAGAACAAGAACAAGAACAAGAACAAGAACAATAACAACAACAACAACAACAATAATAATAACAATAATAACAACAAGAACAACATTAATAAAAAAGAACAACAAGAACAACAATGATAAAAAAGAACAACAATAATTAAAAAAGAACACCAACAACTAACATTGCTAACTCGAGTTCTGAAATTTGTTCTGAAATTTGATTTAGTGGAGAAATAGAGTATCGTAAATGAAAGATGATGTTTAGAGGTAGAAGATGTCTAAGTTTTAGGTTTCACGCGGATCACTAATAGTAGTATCTTGGCCGTTGATAATCACTAAATGGACGGTCACGATTTGTTTAAGGATAGTGAATAAACTCAATATGCACGCCACCTATAATGTTGGTAATGAGACTTGAAAAATGCTGGTGCTGGGACTTGAACCCATGACAAGACGATACCTATAATGATGGTTGGTTTAAATTACCCGTGGTGAAAGGTCTGTAAGCATTTTGAAAAAATAAGTAAAAAAACGCCACCTATAATGACAGTTGGTTTAAATACCCGTGGTTAAAGGTTTGTCAGCATTTTGGAAAAATAGGAAAGAAGTAACATGATTAAAATAAATTCAGAAAAATCTAAAAACACGAAATTTAATCTAATTAGGTAAAATAAGAATTTTGAGAATTTTTTTAGAATTTTTTGAGACTATGAAAACAGTAAAAAATTCATTAAAAATAGAAAAAAGATGAATTTGGGGTTTTGAGGGTGAAGTCCCGTAACTCTTCTAAAGTACGAGACTAATGACCACACGATTTTTCTGCTTCAGATGCACGAAATAGATCTCAAAAAGGAGACGATTTTCCCTAAAATCGGTTTTTTGAAGTGCAAGACCTAAAACTAAACTATTGGCAATGACGGTTGAAAACATAACCATGGTGAAAGGTTGTTGGCATTTTGAAAAAATATTTAAAAAACCATAAATGCTGGTGCTAAGAATTGAACCCATGAACAAGCGCTACCTATAATGACGGTTCTTTAAATACCCGTGGTGAAAGGCCTCACATTTCACCACGGTTGGAATTTTAACCGTCATTAAAAAAATGCGTGAATCTATTACAACGGTGTATAGGCAAGCCGTTATAAGTTTGTCGTTGTTGTTTGCGCATTTTGTAGTAGTGCTCTCTCAACCTAATAAGGATTTACCACGCCTTATGAAGAGGGACTAGTATGCTATTTATAATAAACCTAACATATTAAACTAATGGGCTTTTTAACAATTACCCATTACAAACTAACTTAGGGTACAAGCTAACTTAAACAATTAGATCTATAACACCAGGCCCAATTCAATCTCCTACATACTAGAACACAATTCGACTACAGCATGTAGGTCTTCAACAACAGCATGTGAGCGGACTTCGACGGAATGCTAAAACTAGAGTTCGATCCAATATCTCACAAATATATAATAAAAGAAGTTATGAGGCCCCTTAAATTTTGAGGCCCCAATGTTGTGGCACTGCTTGCACAGACACAGGGTCGAGCCTGTTTATAATTTAAATATAAAAAATGTATTTAAATTTCTTTTCTTTTTTTTATATTAGAAGTCGATTTTTAAAATTCGAATAGGGTCTTCAATTTGTGTATTTCATATATTTCGTGTTTGGATAAATTAATAGAGAGACAAAGACTAAAAAAATTTTACAAACATGTCAAAATAAAATATAAACTTAATTGGCAAAGTCATTTATGTCATTGTGATAGGTTTTATTTTGAACACCTTAACTTTTTTTCTTTTTTAAAATTCATAATGAGTCCTTAAGTTTCCAAATGTACTTTCATCTTCTTCTAAATCAATTATTGATGAAATTGGAGATTTGTTTAATTTAACATAGATATCTTAACAAACAATATACATAACTTTCACTCTAACTTAGGGATGGCAAAAAAATTTGTACCCGCGGATATCCGCGGATAAAATCCATCACGGATATGAGGCGGATAGCTTAATGAATATTCACGGATAAAATAAATGGATATTTAAATATCCGTTTGTTAATGGATATGGATACAGGTTTAATGATATCCGTGTCCGCGGATATCCATATCCGTTAATAAATTATAAAAATCATTTAAATATCATTAGTTTATTATACCTTATCTCTTCATCTTCTAAAAAAATAGTCTTCTTATATTTCTTTTCTTTTTTTCCTTTTGAAATTCTCTTTTAATATAACCTTTCACATTTCATTCAAATTATATTCGCCATTTCATATTTAAACTCTTCAATACTTCATACCTCACTTCAACAATTTCACTGTCCAACCAACTAGTGTCGTCATTTCTCTCTCGAACCAGTGTCTCTCTTCGTACTTCTCTGTCGTTCGCTCTTCCATCATAACTCATAATCACAATATGTTTTATTTGTTTGGTTAAACATGAAATGTATGAACATTATGTTTGGATCTAATTATGTTTCTGTGAATAATTTTTTGTGTCTTTAAAAGAAGTTAAAAATATTTTTTTCAAAAAATAATTTTTATTAAAAAAAATATTATCCATGGATATCTGTAAATATCCACGGATACCATAAAACCCGCAGATTACCCGCTTAACGGATATCCGCGTGGATATGGATATCATATTTATATCCGTATCCGTCCCCATGGATATCCATTTACATCCCTACTCTAACTATTTTTTATTTTGAAAGCTCTTTTTTTATTAGTAGCTAAGTTTTTTTATAACTAATTAATGTCTAATTTTTTAATACAATTTATTTTATAAAATTTAATGCTTTATTATTTGAAAAACTAGTTAATTTAATTTTCTATTATTTTTTTTTTGTATTTAAATTTCTTTTTTTTATATTAGAAGTCGATTTTTAAAACTCGAACAGGGTCTTCAATTTGTGTGTTTCATATATTGTGTTTAGATAAATTAATAGAGCGACAAAGACTAGAAAAATTTTACAAACACATCAAAATAAGATAGAAACTTAATTGGCAAAGTCATTTGTGGCATTGTGATAAATTTTATTTTGAACATTTTAACTTTTTTTTTTCTTTTTTTGAAATTCATAACGAGTGCTCAAGATTCCAAATGTGCTTTCATCTTTTTCTAAATCAATTATTGATGAAATTGGAGATTTGTTTAATTTAACATAGATATCTTAACAAACAATATACATAACTTTCACTCTAACTATTTTTTATTTTGAAAGCTCTTTTTTTATTAGTAGCTAAGTTTTTTTATAACTAATTAATGTCTAAACTTTTAATATAATTTATTTTAAAAAATTTAATGCTTTATTATTTGAAAAAACTAGTTAATTTAATTTTCTATTATAATTTTTTTGTTACAATATTTTCTATTATTATTAACATGTGTTGCTAACACATTAACAATTTTTAAATAATTTTTATATTTTTTAATTTATCATAAATATTTCAATAATTTAAACGGAAAATTTCATTATATCAAACATATTTTTAAAATTTAAAATTTTATTTTATTATATATTTTAGCTAAATTATATATTTTAAAAGAGATAAAGGATGGTATACTGACTGTTCAAATTATTTTTATACTGTCAATCAATAACAATCATGTATTTCGTTAAGTCAGTCTATAAATTTTAAATTATTTATATGATTTAACATTTTAAAATATTTTAATGATATATATGTGTAATTAGATGAGAGAGAAAAAATAATTAGGAGAGATATAGACTCAAAGTTACAAAAGCATGAAAAATGAAAGGCACACTATCTCTTCCCGTGTTAAGTGTTAAGGATATAGAGTGTGTGGTTTAATTAGCATAACTGACATCAAATTTTCTTCTTAATTAAAGATATAAGTCATTGCTTTAGCATCTTAATCGTTTATACTTCCACTAACTAAAAGAAAAAAGTTGTGGCTTACTCTTCACCTGCAGACCAATCATAATATGCCCTAGAGTTTTGTAGATGACTATGTGCGTGATTGGATTGACGAGTAATATAATTGATTTTGATAGAATTGAGTCAGACATAAATGATTTTAATAGAATTAATTTTAATAAGATTGATTTATATTTGATTACATTTATGTAAAAGAGGGTATAATAACAAATTTCAATGAAAAAAATCACATTTAAACACAAAAGTTACAAATTCTAATTTTTAGTATAATTAATTTGAGAAGCATAATCAATTCTATTTTTGAAGAATCAAACACCTTAAACATGTTATACGACAACATTGTGGGAGTCCATAAGTATAAGGGTTTGTGGTTCTATGTGTTGTGTAGGTTTAAAAACTATGTGGCTTTGATGAGGACAAAAAGCAAAGCAAAAATAATCATAAGTATCAAACTATCAAAAATCAAAGTTGATCGAGTTCTAATATTGAGGGCAAAAATGAGTCAAGTCAAATTCAAAGATCAACATTAAAAGGAACTGAAGATGTGAATGCTCGTTTGATCCTACGGTTTAGTGTTTTATTCATGTTTTGATAAATAGTGTGTAAAATAAGCGAGAGAAATTCTTTACGCACAAAAGTATTTTTAAAATCATCATCTACTTAAAAAAATTCTAAAAATCAGTTTTGGCACTTATCTAATCGATGAAGGGGTGATTTTGACCGATAAAAAAGCATTACTTGTTGCCTAATCAATTAGATTTGCATCTAATCGATTAATGAGTGAGTTATCTTCTTAATCGATTAGGAACTCTTAATCGATTAAGGAGCAAATCTTGCTTAAGTATTTCTTTTTCTGCTAATCGATTAGGAACCCTATTAATCAATTAGCAAGAAACAAGAATGTGTTGTGTTATCTAGAGCTGAAGCAGAATATGTCGTTACGGGTAATTGTTGTACGCAAGTTATCTAGATGAAACAACAGTTAAGTGATTGTGGAGTTAATCTTGAAATTGTCCCGATAAAATACGACAACATTAGCACCATAAATCTCACTAAGAATTTAGTTCTCCGCTCTCATATGAAATATGTTGAAATTAGGCATCATTTTATTAGAGATCATGACAGAAAAGGGAGTTGGATAATTGAGTCTATTTCTTCATCTAATCAACTAGAAGACATTTTTAGTTAATCTCTTCCTAAAGAAAGCTTATTTCTCATAAAAACTGAGTTAGAAATTATAAATCAAGTATGCATAGATTAGTATCTTATGTGCTTTTTCTCATTCTTCTTCCTTTATTTTTCAATGTGATATATATGTTTGATGTGTTGTTTATTTGTTTCTTATTTTTCTTCTTCTTTTCCCGCTTTTTAATTATTCCAAAGGGAGAAAATATAGGGAGTAAAGTATACTCTTTTAATGTGTGAGGGGGAGTTAACAACTCCAATATTCTCATCTTAATATTTTTAGTTTATCACCTTCTTGAGATATGCATTATCATCATAAGAAAAGAGGAGAATGTGGTTTTATGTGTTTTATAGGTTATAATCATTTTAAGGTTTTTAAGATGACAAAAGAGAAAATCAAAGTTAATCAAAGCATTACAAAATAGAAGCTATCAAAAAACGAAGTTGATCTATTTCTAATGTTGAGAGAAAATGAGTCAAGTCAAATTCAAAGATCAATATTGAATAGAACTGAAGTTGTGGAAGCTTGCCTTGTCCCGTACTTTAACGCTCTATTCTTGTTCCGTTATGGAACCATAATTGGTGTTGATTGATAACATAGGACTCTGGAATCGGCAGTGCTGATATCCAGTAAGGTGGTGTGGGGTGGACCTGTAAGGTTCACACTTCAACGTCCAAGTCAGTTCAGAGTCCAAGATGAGTATAATGAAAAGTGAAGATCTGGAAAAATGTACCTTAAATCTCATGTGGGTTAACTATATATTTTGGATAATCTTGATTGGACTTGTGCATGATTATACCATTATATTGGGCCTCTGGCCGACCTAAAACAGTTTTCCCAAGGCTTGTCGGGCGCATGCTAGATGGGAAGTCTTTCAAAGTCCTGGGAAGCTTATAGTGACGATGTGTGACGATAGCGAAAAGCTGGAAAGTCATGGACCAGTTTCAAAAGTAATGGAGGGACAAGCGCATTAAATACTCTTCCATCATGCATGTTTTTTCATGTGTGTGGCTCTAGGTGTGTAGGTTAGGGCATGGTTCCTCACACCTTAGGCACTCGATTACGTCTGAATCGTTTGTATTCCCAAGGAAAAGTTGATCAATCACCCTTTAACTTCCTCCCAACTGTTGATCTAGATTGTTGGTTTGTTATTGATTTTATTATAAAAGGGTTGGTTTCTTTCCAAGCGTCTCTTTTGCTTCCTTTATCATTTGGAATCTACTTTCCCTTCCATAGTTCATTCTTTTGTTCGCGTGCTCGAACAACTACATCCTTTCGTTTTCTCTTCGTTTATGGGTAATTCTTCTTAAGGTGCATCATTATCCTCCCCTTGTGTGTCATTGTGGTTAACATAAGAGATATACCCATAAACAATGCTTTTGGACTTTATAGTGATGAGTCCTCATCATCTGCGAGAGTTGAGAATCTATAACTCATGGACATTTTCTATGGGGTGAGTCATACCCCAATTTTGTCTCATTATTTATCTATTCTTCTTAACTTATTGCATTTGCATCTTTTACATTTTCAAGCCTAGATCTAGTTGGAACTTAGGAACCACCTGATTAAGGTTTCATATTGCATTACATTGTATCATTCTTAAACCATACTAGTTGCATTCATGTTCTTTTTGCATTACCATCCATAATAAGTCTTTTAGGCCTATGACCATTATCGTTCATGATTAGACTTTGCTTGTCATTACCCTTTAAGTGGAAATTTGAAGATCTTTAGGGTTAGTGCTTTTTCTTTTGATAAAACTTGCATATGATCATGATTTGTGTGATTGGTTTATGGCTTCATTAGAATCACTATGCCATATAGTTTTCTGCATCATCTTGCCATTTGATTTTTACTGTTTTATTTTTATTATAAAGTCTTGATCCAATTTCAAGAATTTCTCTTTTAAAATCAAATTAAAACATTTTTAACCATAAAATCAAACGCTCGATCGTATTGATTCCTTTTAAAAATTAATCGTCTCAAGACTCTTTTTTCGCAATAAACAACCGGTTGAAAAAGGTAGGTTGGACATACTTGTCCCTTCTAATCCCAAATATTCATGTGATGGTCGTAATTAGTCTACCGTTTGAATATTCGTCGTCCGCCTAAAAATACATTAAATAACCAAATCGAGTTTATTTTTTCGTGGACGAAAAGGTTAGGTTGAACGTACTTGTCCCTCATAATCCTGAGTAATTATGTTATGGTCGTAATTAGCCTCTTGTGTGAATACTCATCATCCATTGAAGAGACACGATAACTTGCCACACAAATATTATAAATAACTCAATTGAAAAAGGTTGGGTTGGACGTACCTGTCCCTCATAACCCCGAATATTTGGATGATGGTTATAATTAGCCTATCATCTGAGTACTCGTCATCAACTCAAAAACACTCAAACAATCAAACTTGTCTTTTCTCGCCCCGCACGATCAAAAACCTTTTTACAAAAGAACATTGTTTAGTATATTCTATCGTGATACAAGAAAATGCTTAAGCCTCCAATCACGAGGATACAAGCAACATTTAATGGCTAGAATGCAATCTAAACATTCGTTCAATAAAATCAACCAATCAACACATAGTTTTCTACAAATAAATACGTAACTTTGAATTCTTCATCGCACCCGAGGATACTTAGGAGCAAGACTCGAAATCTTGTCAAGCACCCTAATAAAAATCTTTTTTCAATATTTTAATCATTAGAAAAAAAAAACAAGTAACGTAAGCTAACATTCTATTCGCAAATCTAACTAAATAGTTCCTGTTGAGTAGAGTGGATGTAAGGGGTGTTAATACATTTCACTTACATAATCGACGCCCGAACCTGAATTTGGTTGTGACGACCATTTTCTTTTTCTTTTAAGGGTTTTATCGATATTTTTCATTTCCTTATGGAATAAATAAAGTTTAGTGGCGACTATGTTATCATCTTGAGCGTGCGAGCACTCCAGGTCATTTTTCACATCGCGACAGCTGACGAATTTGCTGGGGACTTCATCTAGAGAGTCAAGTCTAATTTAGTTTAATTGTGATGAATGTTAACATTGTTTACTTTCTTTCTTCCGCTTTCTTTTTTTATCCCTATTGTGTTATTATTGCAATTTGTCATTGGTTTCCCTGATATTGTGATGGATGTTCTAATTGTTTGATATACTTTGTGAGATAGACTTTACACCTGAGTCTCGAAAAAGACATAAAATATGATGATGGTTGCATAGTGTCGACCTGGTGGACTACTTGTCTTATTGGGGAGGCACGAAAACCTCACTTAGAGTAGATCCACTTGAGGATATTGTTTTCTGACAAGTAATTTATCGATGGCGACAATATTTTCCTATAGGGTCCATGACTTTAAGAACCTTTATAGAACCTAAGACACCATGGTTGCGGAGTGTAGGCCTGTCGGACGTACTTGTCTTGTTAGGGTAACACGAGAAGCACACCTAGAGGAAGTCCTCTTAAGGGTATTGTCATCTAGCAAGTAATTTTACTAATGGGGGAATATTCTCAAGAAAAACCTATGACTCTGGGAAACTTTCAAACCATAGAGTCACCTTGATCAATGAGTGGAAAGCAATAAGAAACCTCCTAAAATCAATACCTGGACTCGATTGGTACCACCTGGATTCATGTACTTACCATACATGCATTGCATCTTCCTTGCATTCATATCATATTATAAAAAACTTAGCATGTGCTTTTAGTTTCCAGGGAATCTAAGTACTGAAATTGCGAGCATCCAGAGTTGTAATGGGTTCAGAAAGAAGAAGCACGATACCACTCAGGTTCAAAGTGCAAAGGGTTGATAGTTTGATAGCCTTGAGTGCCAAACTGACAACCATCGGTGAAGAAGCCTTTGGCAAAGATTACGGGAAGATATTAGGCTTATTGACAGTAAAAGTGAATGTATGAGCTATTGTCTCTCTAGCTCAGTTTTATGTCTCATCTCTTTGATGCTTCACTTTCCAAGAGTTCTAGTTGGCCCCAATGATAGAGGAATTCGAAAGAATTATTGGTTGATACTTGAAAGATCATAGCCCTTTCACCAGTTTGGGAGAGACACCCTCACCATAGATGATCGCTTCATCTCTAAGTCTTCCTGTAAAAGATGTGGTGGGTAACTTTGAAGTCAAAGGGGTTGAGCATGGGTTCTCCATAAAATTCTTGGAGGCAAAAGCTTGGGCATTGGAGAAGGCTAAGAATTGGAAAATGTTCAACATTGTTTTGGCCTTGCTGATTTATGGAGTCGTCTTGTTCCTACACATTGATGATTTCATATACCTTCTAATCATCAACATCTTCTTAGCCAAGAATCTGGTTCCAGCTCTTCTCGCCGATGTTTACTATTACCATCATGTCAAACATGAGAAGAAGAAAGTCATAATTATGTGTTGTGCTCCTCTACTCTACACATGGCTTATGTCACACTTGCCTCAATAATGTCCCTTCATGGCAGAGGATCTTAGATGACCCTAGAAGCTAGCATCCCTTTCTACAAGCTCTATTCTCTGATACAAGTGGGAGTGGAAAGTGGAGAGTATTAACTTAGTTTGTGGAGATTTCCCTAACGTGCCTCTCATTGGATCCTAGGGTTGCATCGACTACAACCCGATCTTATAATTGAGACAGCTCGGGTACCCCATGGAAGGTCCCCCCTGAAGACCGTTTGTCGGCATATTTCATTTTACATGACATATGAGCAGAAGACCCATCCATGTTAAGAAGAATTAAAAGATCATGGGAAGAATCATCCGCAAAGAAAAAAAGGAGATAGGCAAGAGAAACTGCTTAACTATGAAACCCTATTACAAATGGGTGAAGGAAAGGGCACAACAAATCAAATTACCTTTCAACTGTGAAGTCCTTATTCCACCCCCAGATACCTGACCCAATGCACGTTCCCATTCAAGAGGTCGAAGAACTCAAGGCTACCATCATCAAGCTTGAGAAAGAAAATGAAGAGTTGCATCTAAAGCACAACTAGGTTTCTTTTTAATGAAATGAGCTTAGATTTGATCTCAACCACATGGATAAGAAGCTTGGAGAAAGCGAGGAAGTCGCTGCAGATGAAAGAAAGAAATGTAAAAGAGTTGGGGATTGTCTGGCAGGGGCAGGCCTTGAGCTTGGGCAACAAAATGAAGAGCTTCAAAATTCCCAATGAAGGAACAGTGAGTGGAAGAGTTTGTGGGATATGATATTGGAAGACCAAAAAACGACGAGAGAAGGTTTCAAAGTCCGAATCAAAGAGCTCACCTGACTACTCCATGAAACTTAAACTCACTCAGCTTGTTAGACTCATCTCCAGGAAGAGATGAAACAGACTTCCCTAAACCCTCATGCTAGCCTGAAGAAGGCCTTGAAAGAAGTAAAAGATCTCAAGTCCTTCGATCAATGCTTGAGAAGATCTAGAGAGAATTTGAAAGATAAGTGGGGTTTAAGAGTCCAATAATTGGAAGGCTTGATACGACAAGATCAAGAAATTATTCACCATGCACGCTTAGAAGCCAAAAAATGGTATGGAAAATGTGTTCAGGTAGTCAAGTTCGCCGGTAGTTTGTTGCACACCATGTCTATGAGGTTGAGAGGCACATTAGAGGAGATTGTACTTGAAAACACTCCTCCGATCATCTTTCATTTCATCATTTTCTGTAGACATGTGATTAAAGATCTCCAGGGTGAACTATAGCAACTTAAGAAAGTGAGGCGGTAGTGGCTAGGAGATCTTACACTTGTACTCTCATTATATTTGTCTACAAATTAACAACTGAAAAAGCTTGTTTGGTTGTTTTCTTCTTTATTGCTATTGCATTTCTGAATGCTTAACCACTGATGAATCCAAAGATTCCTTGTAAATAAAATCAAAGAACATAAAAATAACATTTTGCATGCATCAGCATAAACCCACATCTTCATGCATTTCATCTTTCAAAGCAAAAACGCATACCCTTCTCCATTCTCTCTAGAACCAACTCTGACTTCTCAACACCGATACGAGACTTGAATCAACTACCAATGAACGATGGATCAGGTTAAAGAAAATTAGGATGCTATGAGAGAAAAATTGACGTGATAAAAGGGAAGATGTACCAAATACTGAAAGCCATGATGGTTATGGAAAGAAAAGAGGACAGTCCACAAGTGGCACTTGACGCCAGAAATATGGCCTCTCAATTGGGCTTTTCCCCACTTTGTATTCCTAAGGTAACCAATCCTAAATTTGGGCTGCCCCAGGGATACACTCCTCCTGAGGGAGTGACTGCTCCTCTACCTATCAGAGTTCTTGTGGTGAATCTGGCGGCCCATGATCATTCTATCACCACGGCAAGGCAAGGATCTTTATATGATCAAGAGGATCCACAATACGCCTACTTTATGCCTCCTCAGGCACCTTAGATCGCACCAGCTGTTGACCCTTTGTCAAATCCTGCTGTCGAGAGGATTCGTGCTCTCGAGAAAAAATTAAAAGCAATTGAGGTACACGACACTCCAGGTCTTGATGGTGTGGACATGTGCTTGGCAACGAGTTTGGTCATTTGATAAAAATTCAAAGTACTAGACTTTAAGAAATACAAAGGGAAGTAGTCCCCGGACTCACCTAATGGCCTACTGCCATAATATGGTGGCATATGCTGACAATGACAAATTATTGATTCATTATTTTCAAAACAGCCTCACTGGGGCGTCTTTGGAATGGTACATGCAGCTGGAGAAGAGTCGTGTCCAATCATGGAGGAACCTTGTTGAGGCGTCCCTCAAACATTACCAATATAACACGTGCATTTCTCCCTTTCGACACTTGACGTGAGAACTCAGAATCAAATCAAGCTATGGCAAGGATTTAAGGTTTCCTCACTTTCGACCAGTAGACCACAACCATTTGATGATTTTCCTGTCGATAAATGTTGAGAAAGTTGATCGAGAGGTCCATGGAAGACCCTGGCCGAGTTAAAAGACTTACTGAAAAATGAGGTTTTTAGTTGACGTGGCTATGATATTTTTATCGAAGAGTATGTATAAGATCATATAGTTATTTAAGAACATGTAGAAACTTGTCAAAGACAAAATATCCATGAAGACGAAGACATGTCAAGTTTTGCTAAGTCAATCGTTATCGACGGTTATTTTAGAACTAGTATATAAATAGTGTTTGTAGTTGTAAGGATCTGCAATTTTTTACATTACACACTAAAAGTTTCCAACTATGAAAGTGAGAAAAACGAATTTTTCAATGTATGCACTTGCATTTCATTTATAAATTTAATTTTTTTCTTTCAACTCTTCCAATTTACTCGTTTACTTTACTGCATTATCGTTTTTATTCAATGTTCTTGACGTTCATTGAATCCTTTAAATAAAATCAAACTTGTCTTTGTTTATCAGATTTCACGGTAAACAGCATTCCAGCCACGACATTTAGATAGTGGCAAGGTTGTCAGAATCGAATTTTTACCTTAACTCATTTTGACTAGGTAAAATCGAAACGTAAAATTGTAGAGTTTACGTTATATATATATATATATATATATATATATATATATATATATATATATATATATATATATATATATATATAAGCATTGTGACTGTGTAACTTAATGCAGAAAATTCATGTGTTTATATTATACATATTTAGCAACATGTAAGAATTATGGTAATTGGAAAAGATAAGCTTTAATGAATAATGCGAAAGAAGTTGATTATTCATCATTGATCACATTGTTTATGTGAAAGAAGTTGATTATTCATCATTGATCACATTGTTTATGTGAAAGAAGTTGATTATTCATCATTGATCACATTGTTTAAACTCTGATAAATGAAAAGTCTAATGTCTGTTGAAAAAAGAAATTATTTAAAGTGAATAAAATAATAAAGTGGGAGAAATTTTATTGGACTGAACTTTTTAAAATTTCAAGGAAAAAAAAAGACAAAATCAAGTCAAGAGTAAAATCCAAAGATTTTACACGATTTTACAGATTTGAGAGAGATTTAAATCGTGTAAAATCGTTCCAGTATATGATTTTACTTAAAAATAAGTTTACTTGCGATTTAATACAAAATACCAACCTAAAAACGTAAAATCTAAAAATTTAAGTTTTAAATCGCAATTTTATAAACCTTGGATAGTGGGTATTTCTTTTGATTAGTCGGGACTCATGTCCACAACTACTATCTTAACTACAACACCAAGATAATATGAGCTTTTCAAACTACAACTAAGACCACATTAACCATAACTACAATTCAATCCAATTTTAAAGATCACAACACATCCATAATCGTTATGTAAAACCTTTCACATAGTTAGTTGGTTTGTTAGTATTGCCCTTAGAGATTTGGGTAGTAGCTAAGTAACTTATGCATAAGTTCTAAGTTCTAACCAGTCAATAAGTGAAGCATAGTAACTTAGTTGATCTTGATAGTTAAGCTGGAATAAGCATTACTTACTCAGAAAGGAGTACAAAAGCTTAAAGCTAATGATAAGAAGCTGCAGTGCTCATAAGAAATCTTTTAAGCAAATACAGAACTAGGGAGCTTTATAATCTCTTAGAGATTTATTTTTAGATACTTTCTGTATTAGAAAACAAGTAGTTGTTGCTCATATCTTTCTAGAAACACTTAGGTGTCTATGTACTTCATTTGTGTAATCAGCTTGTAAGAAGCATATATAGTGCACACAAAAATCCTTAAAAAAGGTAATGTTCCTTGAGCGGTCGAATGATGACCAGAATGCTCGAAAAGGCTAAATCGTGGTTAAGCGGCTTGGAGGTTGATTCCTTAAGTGGTCAAGTGAAGACCAGAATGCTTGAGAAGACTAAGCATGTTTCTAACAACTTAGTGGATGATTCCTTGATAGGCGAATGAATGCTAGGATTCTCAAGAAGGAAATGAAGGGTATCCATTGTGGTTGTAATCATGTTGATGATTAGTGGATTAAGTCCTTGTGATAAGGCGAAATCACCTTAAGGGGTGGACTGAAGTAACTTCGTTAACAGTTAACCAGGATAAAATAATTGTGTTCATTTATTTTATTTACTTCTTAACTCAATTGATTTAAATTCCGCTAATAGGGAAGAAATGTGAAACCCGATTCAAACCCTCCTTTCTTGTGCTTCTCAACCTTCAATTGGTATCAGAGTCTAGTTTTGTTATTGATGTTTATCAAACACTTAATTGTGTTAGATAAAGATCCAAATGAGCTTTGAGAAATGCTCTGGTTAATCTCCTCCACTATCTATAGTTTCAGTCTCATACAATGATGAAAAGATTGAGTACTGAAATGACAAACCAGAAAGGTTCATCCTGGATTATGTCACTGATTTTTAGAGCTGGTTGCTATTGACAATATAACCCTCTCTTATGATGCTTGCAAGAAAGGTAAATAATCAGCTGGAAAAAGGATTATAGACTCATCAAATAATTTGAAGAATCTGATGCATGTTATTATTAGAATACGTTAGTTGAGAACTATGTATCTTCTCAAGGTGATGCTTAGACAAGGCTTAAGAAAGATGATCTAAGAAGGATCAACAAGAATCATCAGGAAGCAAGAAATCTTGTTTGCTGAAAGTTATTCTTTCTGAGCATGGGATGTTTTCAACAATCAAATTCGGTCTACCATTGACTTTCTCAGGATTGCTCATTAGGAACTCTTTCATGTGAAGAAGAGAAAATGCTTGAGTCATGATTTTGAGGCATGAACACTTCAAGGTGAAGTATGCTGAAGATGTTAGAAATCTTGTTATTAAGATTTTAAATCATGACTGTAGAATTTAAGATTCTGAATGATGATTTCTTCGTTAGGATTCTTAAAGAAGATGATTAGAAGCTTCCTATTTGAATAGAATCTAATGGCAACTGATCAAGCCTGGAAATTAGAATTGGAAGTTATTATCAGGATTCTGACTGTCTGCATAGAATGAAGACATCTACTCTAATTCTGGAAAGCTTTGAAAATTTATAAAGTGATCAGAAAGGAAGATTATCAAGTTGTCAGAAGTTTGGAAGAACAACACATGCAAGATCAAGTTTATGAGTTTTTGACATATGTGTGTTTATAAGGAAAATTGGCGTAACATAAGACAAGCAAGTTGTTAGCTTGAGAAAGGAATCTCAGTTAAATAAGCTTAAGTTTGTCAGAATGTTATTCAAATTTCTTTTTAGAAGCTTCGAATACATGAATGTATCCTTATGTACTCACCACTTTCCGGACTTATGCGACTGAGTGAAAATATGAGCTTAAGAAGCTATCTGATGAAAAGAAGATTTTGATGTTCTAGTTCTTCACAATCAGATACGGATGATTGAAGAATAGAAGAAGCTTGAAAACAAATAACTAAAATCATGATATATGATAAATCATCGTGACAAAGCATTTCTAAAAAGCAGCTAGCATGATTATTCAGAATAGAATATAATTTCGAATCTATTCTGATGCATATTGATTAGATTGCTCTGAATATCCAAAGGCTACTAAAGTACCTTCATCAGAAATCAAATAAATTCAGATTTGATGATAAGCTTGAAAGTCAGAAACTAAAAGCTTAGTGGAAGAATACAGAGCTAGAAATTATCTTCTCTATGATGAAGAAAATGAAGCTACTTTAGAAGTATCATAGTGAAGAAATCAGAAGATGTTTAATCAGAAGTCATCAAAGTTCACACTTGCTAAGAAAAGAAAGACAGACTTTTTGATGAATTGTTTCTAGTTCATAAAGATCAAATCATTAAGAACAAGATTGTCATTCAAACCCTCAAGAGAAATAAAATTTTGGTTTGATGATCATCATCCGTTCAATGATTGAATTCTGATGATGCAAGAAGATTCCAACAAGTCTCTTTAGTACATAAATGCTCAATGGTTTATGTTTAAGCTGAGAAACATTTGGCCTTCTGGAAATAAGTCTTCTTGAAGAAGTTGCTTTCTGATCTCTATTGAAGATAGAAGATGGACAATTCTAAGGTGAAGACTAGTGAAAGAACTTGGTTCTTCTCCAATGATCAAAGATGAAATCAATGTCAGAAGAGATGTTCTCACCCTTCAGAATGGAATTCATGAAGATAAACATGTCTCTGCACAACATTAAAGATTCCTATGAAGATTGCAGTAGAAAGAAGACAGTGGAAGAAGAAATGATTCTAGTGATCCAGCTAGAAGTGATGTTAACAATTCATCGACCGCAGAAGCTGAACGCTTAGTGATTCTTAAGAAGTCTATACGTCAGAAGTTGGAATCTACAGAAGTATAAAGTAATGTATTTCTAACCTTTACTATTTAATTTTAAATAGTCTAGAAATATATTCTTATATTCTAGAGAAATACGTCTTAAGAGACAATATCAGAAGGAACTCACTTTCTAAAATCTTTAAGATAAAATCCTTGCTAGGATAATATCTTTTTCAAAATTTCCTTACTGAAATTAGACTTGTTTTCATTTCACTTGTAAACATAGTTCATTATTTAGAATGAAATAAGCATCTCAAAATTTGTGCTTCTCGAGAATAGAAAAGATATATTTCTTGAAAAATGATGCATAGATTCGTATGAAAATCTTTTGACCGTTGGAAATTAGAGTGTGACTCATTTATTAACCATAATGATATAAAGTGCTGGTACGTCAACAAATTTTTGTTTTAAATGTACCATACCTCGTATCTGATGGGACACCTTGGGCAATGAGAATATCTTGGATAAATAAAATGAAATCATTCACTTTACCTCTTGTCAGAATTTCTGTGTTCATTCCTTTTTTAGTGTCTCCTCTGTTTCTCTTTAAACCTGGTATCTGCTTAGGTTTTCTATTTTCATATTTTATTAGGAGTGTTATCTTATCTTTTTAATTTATCACACCTGCTTTGAAAATAATTTCCATTTTCAGCTATATCATTAATTGTCACTCTTAACTAGTCTTTCTATTATTTATGATGGCTATAAAAGCTCTCGTCTTCTTCATTCTTAGTCACTACTTCCTTGTATACTTCATATCCTTTCCTTGTTCCATTTCACCTTCCTCAAATCAACCATGTCTGTCAAAATCTTATGTGACCATGAAGAGATTCTTGAAGTCATTGTTGAAAAATGACCTCATTTTATGAGTCTTAAGGGAACAGATCGTGACACTATTCTCGGTGTTCAAAAACAAAAATGGGGCAAATACTTTGAACTCTTAAATGGACCTGTTTATTTAGATCTTGTGAAAGAATTTTGGAAGTATGTCCTAATTAGTGTTGATGGCAAATTCAGTTGCTCCCGTATTCATGGTGTTAGGTTTATCATCTCTCCTAAATCTATTATTGATGCTATTGGATGTGATCAATCCGGTATCACTGTGGATGAGTTTCGTTGTACCTATTCTTCACTGAAAATATTGCTAACATCCATGACACTTCACTCATATATGAACCCACAAATCCCGAAAATCTTTTTCCCACCGCTAGAACGTGGTTCAATCTTCTTCTTGCCAACTTTCGTCCTCATGAAGTTGACAAAAATGTTCTATCTTATGTTGAATGACTCTTCATCTATTTTTTAATGAACAATATATGTGTCAATCTGCCCTTAACCATCTTCAACTACCTAAAAGAATCTATAACTATCTCAAGAAGTCAACATAAGTCCTACATACCGTATGGAAGAATTTTATCTAAATTGCTTTATAAAGATGAAATCATTCGTGCGGCCAAAAGGCTTGGATCAAACGATGCACTTGTTGAAGATAGTTGCAACATTGCCAGAAGCCTATTGAACTAATACTCTCCTATGAGACTAGTTTCTTTATTCTGAATAGAAGGGAGCTTACAAACCTCACTTCTTAGACTTTACAGATTGGATTCAAGAAGAGCTTACAAACCTCCTCTCAAAGACCATCTGACACAGGGATAGCTTACAAAACTCAGGCTCTGAAAAGTTGTTGAATCTTAGAATCTCTAAGTTCTTAGTTCTTGTATTTAGGTCTAAGTATGTTTTATGTCTGTCGTCTCCGGTTGTAATTTCTCTATTGAATATTAATGAAACTTTCTTTTTCATATTACTTTGTCAATTTTGTTTTTACACCTTTTTGATTTCTGACAAAGGGGGAGAAAGTGATATATGATTTTGATATCCAATCTAAAGAATCTCATCCCAAATATAATTGAATATAATTGAATATGTTTTACTTCTAACCATATATTTAAGAATTGTTCAGGAACTTTGCAAAAGTTCACTGTATGATAGAACAGGTTATCAAAAGACAGAAGTTAAGACATATCAGAAGATATGATATATTGTTTAAATACAAATAGAGTAGGGTTTTTGTTATCGTTCCACAGAGATTGTTTAGAGATATCACCATCGTTCTACAGTTGAAATCGTTTTAAACTTAAAGTAACAAAGGGTTTTGGTTGTTGATAACGAATCTTTTGCATAAACGGTAAAAGTAATTGGATTTGAAAGATTTATAAAACACATGCCAAGATTAGGGTTCGACAAGCCATTTTGCACGTATAGAATCGATAAAGCAAATGAACTCATTTAGATGATAAATATAATCACATATCCTCTTAATATGTTTATCTCTAACACACATTGTGAGTTTTATCATTTTGATCATTTGATGATCTCTCACTCAAACTATCAAAATGATAACATTCAAGTTCAATATTTATGAACATCAAGTCTCATAACTATCTCTAGCCTATGTTCATTGATGGATGAAAAACCTAGATAAAGTGTAAGAACACATTTCTCAATCATGAACCAACACAACGAATAAACCATAGAAATAAATTTTTTCACCATATATTCATCATCCACAAGTTTATAAGCTTACATCAATACCTATACATACAAAAGAAAGGATTGTCTACCTTCTAATCTTGACACAAAAGTAGATTAGCTATCCATTGACAATGTAGCTTCACAAACAAGAAAATGTAGAAGAGGAACAAGCATCAACAACGATCTCTCGACTATTAATGCTTCGCTTCTTCGAAAATAAGATGCTACAGTGTTTATAGGGTTTTTGCTCTAAGAAAATAACAAGGATCCACAAAAAATGTTGAACAAATCTATTTATAGAGGGACTGAGACGCGCAGAGCGTGCTAAGCGCGCAGTACCACGCTAAGCGCGCTGTCATTTATTGCTAAACCGCCTTAAATCCCGCTTAGCGGGCTTCAGACCGCGCTAAGCGGGCTACCTACTGGAATTAGCTCCAGACCATGCTGGGAGCGCGCTAAGCGCGCTTGTAGCATGCTTCAAAAATACAATTTCTTCAAAAATGCTCCTTAAGAGCCTTCCATGCTCCAAGCTTCCCATTGCAATGTTAAATCCTACAATTATAAACACAAAGGTTAAATAACTAAGTCTAATAATGCATTTAAACTATACTACGATTATTTACCGGAAATAAAGGGAAAAAGCATCAATTAACAAATAAAGATCTCAAAAGGTGCCAAAAACTAAACTATATATTAACACATTCTAGCACCTAACAACTCTCCCCAACTTGCTTCTTTGTTTGTCCTCAAACAAAGATAAGATAGAATAGAAACAAGAGAATATCGGATAAGACAACACAATAAAAAATCGATGGTTCAAACTAAATTGATGCGCTCGGAAGTAATGCTCAGCTCCAACACAGAATTAAAACATGGCTATGAACTAACTTCTAAACAGAAATAACAAGCAACTCATCAAAAGCAATCAAATGTTCAAACAGGAATCACCTACTTTACTCAAATAAGTCGTGCTCAATATTTACAAGGGACAAAACACTCTCATAGTAATTGTGCCAGCATCCAGAACCATTCATGCATTCATCTACTCAATTCAACAAGGAAATCAAGGAAACAAAGATCTCTTAAGGACTTCTAAATGTTGTAACTAGGCAAGGGTTAACAAGAAAGGGATATTTATAAAAGGCTAATGAATCAAAGTGGCTATCAAAAATTTTTCAAAAATGAAGAACATGCCGACTTAGTCAAACCTCAAATCATTTCAACATTTTCCTTTCTTTTTCTTCTCTTTTCTTTCATGGTGCCTTCTCTCATTTGAATCAAATGCTTCTTTTATTTTTCTTTTCAAGCAACTCACTTTTGAGTGCAAAGCATAGCAAATAATACTTTTCATTTTTCTTTCTTTTTCACAAGAGGCACCATTTCACCAAATCATTTCTTTTTCACACAACAAACACTCTCCCCAACTTTAAACCACACTTTAATTTAATGACAATGTTCTTCAAAAGCATGTTCAAACAAAGGGTTAAGTGTATAGAAAAACAAACTAGAATGAATCACAACGATTTTCTTTTAACAACAACAACCACAAATGAGTGGGTTTCCCGGCATTTTGCCGAATTTCGTTTTATAATTCATTCTATTTGTGTGAAGGCTCCAAATTGGTTAGCAAATGCTCACACTTCTCACCGGGTAAAGTAAAGCCTAAAAGAATTGGTGGTTTTTCTCAATGTCACACAATGCCTAGATCACTTCTATGTTTCCAATATTTACCAATGAATACAAGATTAAACATGAATTACACGAGCTAAACAACAACTACACGACTACTCTCTTTTGTGAACAATGATGGGCACTCACTTTTGTGGTTTTGTCCTAAATGATTCCCATATGAACAAATGAAACAAAGCTTGAAATTTGTGTAAAGCAAATAGTTCATACACATACTAACATTCTTTAAAGCAAAAACAGAGTACCTTTTTAGTTCAACAATCCAAATTTTTATCATCACCATCAATGATTGGTGTAGCATATCACTTTTGAACAAAGAAATTAAAACTTGCTTCAATCAATCAATTACCTTAAATCAAGAACAAACACAAAAATTTTGTACCAAAAAGCATGAACATAAAACCTCATCCGCCCGGATGGAAACTTCAATAATATAAAAACATATCCAAACAAAAGTCAACATCCGCTCGGATGTGAACTACAGCAATATCCAAAACATAAGTCTATAATACTAGCAAAATACTATACATAATAAAAAAAACAAGGGTAAAACGATCCAACCCATCAGTAAGAACTCGAACTAGACTCTCCATCATCAGCCTCATCACGGTCATCTCCAACATCCTCACCAACATCACCATCATCATGCACAGCTGCCCCCTCCAAAAAACCTGACCTGGCCTCAGGCCACCTACCATACGCCATCAAGTTCTCTCTAGACCTTAATGGATGATCAACGTGAGGCTCCTAGAACTGGAGCTGCAGCTGCACCATAGAGTCGTGCATAAATAAGAAGGCACGCTGATGAGCCTCGTGCATGGCCCAGTTGGCTTCAGCACTTGGATCAAGCACACGCCTCACAGGGGCAGCAGCAACAACAGGGATAGCGTCATTATGAGCCTGCAAACAAAAACGGGTGATAAAAGAATCATCTAAAACTCCTAACTTCACATTCCCATGGCTAGGAAGTGCAACTCTCGCCCTATGGCACAATGCCATAATCAGCCCAGGGTAAGTCAGTGTGCAAGCCACCCTATCTCCTAAAGGTGTCAAACTCAACACAATCCTCCTCAGCTCATTCGAAATAATCTGTGCCAAATCCACGGTCTTCTCATCATCAAGTATACAAGCCAGGAGGGCGGCGGTCTGCATAGGAATGAAAGAGGTGTGACTACGAGGCTTGAGGTTGTGCAAGACAGCCGACATCACAATCTGAGTTTCGGTAGTCAAAACACCTCTCATAAACTCCAGAGGGGCTCCATTAGCACCCAACTGATGCGTCTGACCTGGCACACACAAAAATTTTCTCAATTTCTCGGTATTCCAATTCCCTCGAGCTAACATCTGACCATAATCACACAACTCGTCATCCGCCAACTGAATGTGGTCTCCAAGGTAAGCATTAATTGCATCTCTAGAGAAATCGATCTCTTTGCCCCTCACCCAAGTCTTAAAGTTGAAGGGCTCATCTCCAGAAGGTAAGGCATTCGCAAAGAATTCCCTAACAATGTCCAAATGATATTCAGGGTAAGGTTGAAAGAGCTTGTCCCAGCCACCTCCTTACAAAAGAGAACCAATGCGGCGATAACTTCCCTCGGGATCAATCTGCACATCTAGTTGGGTTTGAGGTAGACCCGACACGTTGTTTCTTCCGACCTGACATCTGAAAAACACAACAAAACGTCCACAAAACAGACAAATACGTTAACGAAAACAACATTAAAATATGCCTAAATTCCTAAACAAATACGACGATTTATCCATAGGAATCAAAACAGAATTTAGAAGAGGGGAATTTTTTTTAAAATCCCAGACCGCTCTAAGCGCGCAGGAGCGCGCTGAGCGGGCTCTGCGATTTGCAAAAAAATTCCTCTCTGCAACAACAATGCTTCCATGGATAAAACCCTACTTCCTAAAACAGAGATATCCACAGAGATACTTCTAATCACGAATTCATAAAATTAAAACCCTAATTTCTACAAAAGTCCTAATTTCTAAATTCAAGGTTCCTATCCACATGCAAATACAACTAGTCTAGTAACAACAATGGAGAATTACGAACAAGAAGAAGAACAAGATAAACAAAAGCATTAAAAATTAAAGCTTCAACCCAAAATGGGTTTTTTTACACGAAAAATTTAAAAGAAATGGTAGAACTTACAGTTGTTGATGTAGATGTTGAGCACAAAAATGAACAAAATGAAGTTAGGGCACAAAGAAATCAAGTCACTCACAGGAATTTTTTAGAAGAAGAGAGAAATTTGGGATTTTTGTGAGAAAAGGGTGAAATGAGGCACATAACCTCAGAACCCTAACTTCACTAAGAAAAATCTGGGCCGGGTCAGCATTATTGGGCCCAGACAAAATTTTTTTTTTTTCAAAATTTCGCAGACCGCGCTAAGCGGGCTCTAGGCCGCGCTAAGCGCGCTGGTCACTGGAATTGGGGTTTGATTTTTTTCAGAGTGCGCTAAGCGGGCTCTACAACACAAGAAACATTTCCAGCAGCACAAAACATCATTTCCAGCATCCAAAATCACACTAACTTTACAAAAACACGATTAAACAGCAAATTGACCAAAAAGACGATAAAAACTTATAAAATTGGGGTGCCTCCCAATGAGCGCTTGTTTAACGTCAGATAAGCTCGACGGACCAAGACGGTCAATGAAGAACGTCTAGAAGAACAGAACAATTTTCTCGATCAAAATTACCTCCAAGGTAGATTTTTAAACGTTGACCATTTACGGTCCAACTGTCTTTTTTCTGCATATCTTTGATCACAATTGCTCCAAAACTTTTCACTTCTTTGACAAGAAACGGTCCTGACCACTTCGATTTTAACTTTCCCGGGAAAAGTTTCAACCGGGAATTGAACAGTAATACCATTTGCCCAACCTTGAAATCCTTTTGCCAGATCTTCTTGTCATGATAACCTTTCACCTTTTCCTTATACAACCAACTAGAATGATATGCGGCATTCCGTATTGAAGGTGCAAGAAAGACACAAGAAAAGGGGGGTTTGAATTATGTATTTACTCTTTTAACAACATTTCACATCTTTTCATTAAAGTACTAGGACAACATCAGAGTTTATTGAGAGACTCTGACAAACGAAGTTACATTCAGACTTGCCATGCATGAGGCATGAGAACTTACAAGAGTCTGAACACTATGAGTAACATTCAGAACTTGTAGAGCGGAAGCTTATCAGAGTTGCAAGGTTCTGACTTGCTTGTGTAAGGTTCTGATACTCAATATAGAAACATAAACAAGACATTAAGCATAAAAGTAAAGAACACACGATATATCCTGGTTCACCACAAAGGCTAATCCAGTCCACCCTCCTCAGGTGATTTCGCCTTGAACACAAGGACTTAATCCACTATAATTAATCTCGATTACACATGCACTGGCAATAGTCGGTGACTAATAACCTGCACAGCCGCACTGTGACTAACCCATAATGACTTACGTCATTGTCATCTCAAGTACCCAGATCATCACATGATCCCTTGAGGCATCTCTCTCAGTGAACCGTTCAGGGATCCAATCACGATATAACGTTCACTGGAGGAATTACAATGAGTTCCATCAGGGATCCCACAAGAGTCTGATCAACATATGATCCTCTTTGAGATATGACTATCATTGACCCAAAGATCCAAGATCATCCAAGATCTCTAGCCAGGATTTCACGATGACCAGCCGCCACCGTCTCCCCAAGTATTCTGATCAACCCATGATCTACCTGAGGCTTCCATCAACAGTGACCCGTTCAGGGAACCAAACAGGATATAACGTCTACCGGAGGAATATCAATTCTTAAGTCAAATTGGCAGACTGGAGATGAGTGAGGTGCTTCCTTGTAAGCAGATTCTCCTAAGTTTAAGTACACAGAACACCCAAGTGTTCGAGCAAGATGTGAGCAACAACCCCTTGCCTATTCTAAGAAACTACAGAGATGTATAATGATTTGACAGTGGTTAACATCTTGTAGATCTTCTTCTTCTTCGTCTTCTTGGGTGAGCAAGCTATGAGCAACAACTCCTTGCTTCAGATCTTCAATATAGTGCTGACGAGAAGGTGGTTGATGACTTGACTGATCTTCAATGTTGTCTTCTTCATCAACAGCTTTTGTAACAATTCATTATTGTTGTGTTGAATGATGATCTTTGAGCTTCAACAACAATGGCCATGTGTAAATGGTGATAGCTTTGAATATTCTAAGTGTTACAATGAGAACTCATCGTTGTTGTTATCTTCACATAATGACTTTGATCAATTCCCCATTCCTGGACGGAGTCGATTATTCAAAAGTGAATTACTCTTTCCTTTAAATAGCCCAGTAGAAATATAGCCGTTTGAAATACTGCTGGCTATTGGAAAAGAGACGTTGTGTAATAACTAGCTGTACTGACACATCTCCTTTTTGCTGTGGGAGAAGTGACGGGATATATCTTTCTTGCGCGCCGTGTACAGTTACTCACAACGGTAACATGTGACTTCTGAACTTCAGAGGCTTTAGATGGTTAATTGATGAAGCATGAGTAGAATCTTCTTAGCAGGATATTTGATACGTCAAGTCTTCAGTTATTTGAAGAAGTCCATTAGGAATCAGTCTTCAGAACTTCAGCACTTGTCTTTGAGCATGTTATCCTTTACTTCTTCAAGTCTTCCGAAACTTCAGAACTTGTCCATTAGGAATCTGTCTTCAGAGTCTTTAATACTTGATCTTCAGAACCTTAATCTTTAGAACACATAAGTCTTCAGAGTCTTTTTGCACTTGGTCTTCAGACCCTTCCGCCTTCAGAACTTCAAGTCATGAGAGTCTTCAGCACTTCGGTTCTCTTCTTCAGAAGCTTCGCAATCTTCATAATCTCGACCACTTTCAGAGAGCATCCACAAGAGCATTGTATCAGCAATATCGGCATCCTTGGATCTGACTGATCACGATCAGATACAAAAGCGTTCTTGTTTCTTGCGACTTGTGTCACACATAGTAACTTCGCATATTATCAATTACGCTTATCTGGCTGGTGCTTGTTGGATCTGATATTTTCTATAATTATGATCTGCACACAACACACGTTAGAACATAAAATGGTTCTTTCACAAATATGTATTGTTATCATCAAAACATAGATCGACTTGTAGAGACAATTCTTACTCTCACACGCATTTCCTCCAAATCATGTAGTTGTATTTTCCTTTTTTCTCCAGCCAAGTTTTTATCAAAATTTAACAGTTTCAGGGCCCACAATGCTTTGTGCTCCATTTCAACTGGTAAATGGCATGTTTTACCATAGACCATTTGAAACGGAGTTAAGCCAATTGGAGCCTTGTAAGCGATACGGTACATCCACAAAGCCTCATCCAATTTTTGTGACCAATCTTTTCTTGAACTCAACACGATTTTTTCCAGAATCCTTTTCACCTCTCGGTTAGACACCTCGACTTAACCGTTCATTTGTGGGTGGTAAGGGGTCGCCACTTTATGCGATACACCATAATGTTTCAAAACACTTTCAAGGGATGTATTGCAAAAGTGTGACCTGCCATCACTTATAAGAGCCCGAGGAGTGCCAAAACGGGCAAAGATGTTTTTCTTTAAAAAATTTATTACCGTTTTTCCATCAGCCCTCGGTGAAGCAATCGCTTCAACCCACTTCGAAACATAATCAACCGCCACTAAAATATACTCATTTCCAAAAGAGGGTGGGAATGGACCAACAAAATCTATGCCCCAACAATAAAAAATTTCAACCTCTTGGATATTTTGAAGAGGCATTTCATCTCTTTTTCCATTTCCACCAGTTCTTTGGCAAGTATCACAACTTTGCGCATGGAGATTTGCGTCTTTAAATAGAGTAGCCCAATAAAAGCCTAATTGCAAGACTTTCGTGGCCGTTCTCGAACCATTAAAATGGCCTCCATAAGGAGAGCTGTGACAATGCCAAAGAATACTCTGAGCTTCATCACTCGTGACACACCTTCTCAAAAGGTTGTCACCTCCTAACTTGAACAATTAAGGGTCATCCCACACATAATAATTTGCATCCGATAAGAACTTCCTTTTTTGATTCCAAGTTAGGTCTTCGGGTATCCAACCGGTTGCTTTGTGGTTAGCAATATCCGTAAACCATGGCCTAACTTGTACTCGAAATAATTTTTCATCGGGAAATTCCTCTCGGATTTCCTTTTCTATTTTGGTTACCTCCACATTGATCAAACGGGACAAATGATCCCCCACCAAATTCTATGAACCCTTTTTGTCCTTTATTTCCAAATCAAATTCTTGGAGCAAAAGGATCCAACGGATGAGCCTTTGCTTCGAATCCGGTTTAGTGAGCAGATATTTGATTGCCGCATGATTAGTGTAGATTACCACTTTTGACCCTATTAGGTAAGAAAGAAACTTCTCAGGTGCGTATACAATCGCAAGCAACTCTTTTTCGGTTGTGGCGTAATTTACTTGTGCCTCATTTAATACCTTGCTTGCGTAATGTATAGCATGAAAAGTTTTGTCCTTCCTTTGACCTAACACCGCTCCAACAGCGTAATCACTCGCGTCGCACATTAGTTCAAAATTTAAAGTTCAATTTGGTGCGATGATTATTGGAGCGGTAATTAGTTTCTCTTTCAAAATTTTGAAAGCAATAAGACATTCATCGTCAAAGACAAATACCTGATCTTTGTTGAGCAAGTTACTCAGTGGCCTTGCTACCTTTGCAAAATCTTTGATGAATCGCCTATAAAATCTCGCATGCACCAAAAAGCTTCTGATTCCTTTGACGTTGGTAGGAGGAGGCAACTTTTAAATCACTTCAATCTTCGCTTGATCGACTTCAAGGCCTTTGGAAGAAACTTTGTGGCCAAGCACAATTCCCTCTGTCACTATAAAGTTACACTTCTCCCAATTCAACACCAAGTTTGTCTTTACACACCTCTCAAGGACGGTTTCCAAATTCTTCAAGCATAAATTGAAAGATGCTCCAAACACGGAAAAATCATCCATAAACACCTCCATTGTCTTTTCTATGAGGTCGGAGAAGATATCTTGAACACACCTTTGGAAAGTTGTCGGCGCATTACATAAGCCAAAAGGCATCTTTCGATAGGCAAAAATGCCAAAGGAACAAGTAAAAGCCGTCTTCTCGTGATCCGTTGGGTCAACTACAATTTGATTGTACCCCAATTAACCATCCAAAAAATAATAGAATTGTTGCCCGGATAACCTCTCGAGCATTTGGTCCATGAATGGAAGTGGAAAATGGTCTTTTCTTATTGCGGTGTTCAACCTTTTATACTCAATACACATTCTCCACCCCGTCACAATCTTTGTTGGGATTAACTCATTCTTCTCGTTTCGGATAACGGTCATGCCACCCTTTTTAGGAACAACGTGCACGGGGCTTACCCATGGACTATCAGAGATCGGGTAGATCATTCCCGCATCCAAAAGCTTCACAACTTATTTTCGAACAACCTCTTTCATAGTAGGATTCAAACGGCGTTGTGGTTGAGCTACCGCCTTGAAATCCTCTTCCATTAGAATCTCGTGCATACAATAAGATGGACTAATTCCTTTAAGATCGGAAAGAACCCACCCTATAGCTTCTTGATTTCTTTTCAACACTTGAATCAAACGGGTTTCTTCTTTGTCGGACAAAACGTTGCTAATAATAATCGGCTTGTTCCCACTTTCATCAAGGAATGTATACTTCAAATTAGAAGGAAGCACCTTCAATTCAAGTTGAACTTTCTCATCACTTGGTTCTTTCTTCAACTCTTCATTCTCAACTTCCCATGGTTGTAATTCTTTGAGTGACTCAAGCTCTTTCAAACATTCTTCAAGTTCCCTTTCTTCCTCACTAGTAAGTATGTCAAATGACTCACCAAGTGCTCTTTCTAAGGGAGACTCCACATGAACTTGTTTTGCAACTTCAATAATTGCCATATCCGATGCATCAATGCGGAAGCTATCATGCTTGTCTTTGGAATGCTTCATTGATTCAAATAGATTAAAAGACACATCTTCATTTAGAACCCGCACTTTCATAAGGCCATCATCAACATCTATCATCATGCGAGCGGTCTTCATAAAAGGGCTACCAAGAATTAGAGGAGTATCCTTATCCTCTTCCATATCAATAACAATGAAGTCCACCAGAAAGAAAAAATTATCAACTTTCACCAACACATCTTGCGCCAACCCAATCGGATGAGTGGTAGATTTGTCGGCCAATTGCAATGTCATCCGGATGCCCTTAATTTCAATGTTTCCAAGCCTTTTAACAATAGATAATGGAATGAGATTTATGCTTGAGCCCAAATCAATAAGGCCATTTCCAACAAAGACATTACCAATTGTAACGGGTAAGGTAACTCGCCCCGGATCAACTTCTTTCTTCGGAAGAGTTCTTTGAATAATAGCACTACAATTTGCCGCAAGAACAACGGTTTCCGACTCCGAATATTTCCGCCTCTTTGTAAGAATATCCTTCATAAATTTGGCGTACTTCGGCATTTTCTCTAGAGCTTTGGAAAAAGGGATGTTGATTTGTTGTTGCTTAAAGATATTCATGAATCTTGAGTAGTGCCTAGCATTGTCTTTCCTTGTCGGCACATGAGGGTAAGACATATTTTGAGTCGGTATCGGATTCATCTTTTCCCTCCCCTTCTTAACTCTCACATGTTTCTCTTTTTTCTTCACTTCCTCCACACTCTCATTTTCAACTTCAACAATATCATCATTTTTCTTTTCAACTACAACCTCATTATCATTTTTCTTTTCAACAACTTCCTCATCAATATCCTCCTCAACAATACCATCAATTTTTTCTTCTTCCACACTTTTGTCATTTTCTTTTGCTAACTCTTTCCCCCTTCTAGTTACGATTGCTTTGCAATGCTCCTTCGGGTTTACTTGAGTATTTGCGGAGAATGAAGGACCCAATTGTTGCTCGGTTATTTGTTTTGCAAGTTGCCCAACTTGATTTTCGAGATTCTTTATCGCCGCATCGCTACTCTTTTGGTTGGCCATATACATTTGAATGAATTGATTCAAAGTGTCTTCCAACTTAGAGCTAGCAACTGGAGGTGGTGGAGGTTGATAAGGATTTTGCCGGCTTAAAGAACCGCCACCATAACCTTAATTATTTTGATAGTTCCCCCTCGGTTGATATCCTTGATTGTTTTGGTAATGTTGTTGAGGATTGTTTTGATAAGGTTGTTGTTGTTGTCTTCCTTGATAATCTCGTTGATTGTTCATGTAGTTCACTTCTTCAAATCCCGGTGGAGGACAAAATCCGGTGTCGTGCTCTCCTTTGCAAAGTTCACAACATGCAACTTGTTTACTCTTGCTTGGTTGCTCATGAATTTCCTTCAATTGTTGTGGAAGCTTCGACATTTGTTGAGTCAAAAGTTCCACTTGTTGAGATAAAAGCTTGTTTTGAGCTAGGATCGCATCATTAGTTCCCAATTCAAGTACCCCTGGTTTCTTTTGCGAGTTGTTACGGTTTTGACTTTGAAGATCATTGAGAGTCATTCTATTGATGATATCCGTAGCTTCTTCGGCACTCTTTGATAACAAAGCTCCACCAGAAGTGGCATCCAATAATGTCTTGCAATTTGGTTGGAGACCATTTCTGAAGATGTGAATTTGAGTTAACTCGTCAAACCCGTGGTATTTGCATTTTCGAATCATGGATTTGAATCTTTCCCATACTTCATTTAGAAACTCATTAGTACCCTGAGAGAACACAGAAATCACAGTTTTTGATTCCATGAAACGATTGTGAGAAAAGAACCTTTATATAAATTTCTCCTCCAGAACATTCCAATCGGTCATCACAGCATGAGTTTGATCAAGATACCAATCCTTAGCTTTGCCAAGCAAAGCATGAGGAAATAGTCTCTTGAATAAAGGTAACTCTTGCGCTTGATCCACTCCGGCCGCTAACGCTATCTCGTAAAATTTGGTGAGAAAAGAGAAAGGGTCTTCATGATCCATTCCCGTGAACGGACTTCCATATAACAAATTCAGAGTTCCCGTTTTCATCTCAGCTCGCCTTCCATTATTTGCATTGTGAGCAAACTGAGCGGTGTGACGCGGACTATTTACACATGGTGTGGAAGCGGGAGGTGGAGGTGGTGGTTGTTCCATGATTGGCGTGAACTGTGGTGGTGGTGTTGAAGTAGAACTTTCTCCTTGCACTCTTCGTTCCTTGGCAAGTTACCTCCTTCGTCTAGTTTTGCTATTTAACTTCCTTGCGGTTCTTTCAATCTCAGGATCAAAAAGAAGTTGATCTGCGGGAAGTTTTCCTCGCATAAACAGAGTCTGCACAAACTTCACCAAACAAATTAACAAGTACAAGAAAAATTTTAACAAGTCTAAAACTTCACAACTATTGCAATACTTGCAATATCAATTAACAATCCCCGACAACGGCTCCAATTTGTTGAAATATAAATAAAGTAGGGTTTTTGTTATTGTTCCACAGAGATTGTTTAGAGATATCACCGCCGTTCTACAGTTGAAATCGTTTTAAACTTAAAGTAACAAAGGGTTTTGGTTGTTGATAACGGATCTTTTGCATAAACGGTAAAAGTAATCGGATTTGAAAGATTTATAAAACATATGCCAAGATTAGGGTTCGACAAACCATTTTGCACGTATAGAATCGATAAAGCAAATGAACTCATTTAGATGATAAATATAATCACATATCCTCTCAATATGTTTATCTCTTACACACATTGTGAGTTTTATCATTTTGATCCTTTGATGATCTCTCACTCAAACTATCAAAATGATAACATTCAAGTTCAATATTTATGAACATCAACTCTCATAACTATCTCTAGCCTATGTTCATTGATGGATGAAAAACCTAGATAAAGTGTAAGAACACATTTCTCAATCATGAACCAACACAACGAATAAACCATAGAAACAAAGTTTTTCACCATATATTCATCATCCACAAGTTCATAAGCTTACATCAATACCTATACATACAAAAGAAAGGATTGTCTACCTTCTAATCTTGACACAAAAGTAGATTAGCTATCCATTGACAATGTAGCTTCACAAACAAGAAAATGTAGAAGAGGAACAAGCATCAACGATGATCTCTCGACTATTGATGCTCCGCTTCTTCAAAAATAAGATGCTACAGTGTTTATAGGGTTTTTTCTCTAAGAAAATAACAAGGATGCACAAAAAATGTTGAACAAATTTATTTATAGAGGGGCTGAGACGCGCAGACCGCGCTAAGCGCGCTGTCATTTATTGCTAAACCGCCTTAAATCCCGCTTAGCGGGCTTCAAACCGCGCTAAGCTGGCTACCTACTGGAATTAGCTCCAGACCGCGCTAGGAGCGCGTTAAGCGCGCTTGTAGCATGCTTCAAAAATACAATTTCTTCAAAAATGCTCCTTAAGAGCCTTCCATGCTCCAAGCTTCCCATTGCAATGTTAAATCCTACAATTATAAACACAAAAGTTAAATAACTAAGTCTAATAATGCATTTAAAGTATACTACGATTATTTACCGGAAAGAAAGGGAAAAAGTATCAATTAACAAATAAAGATCTCAAAAGGTGCCAAAAACTAAACTATATATTAACACATTCTAGCACCTAACATATATCAGAATACATTATTTGTATTTGATAAGATATCTGAAGATATGTTATATCATAAGACATGTTCAAGAAAAGAAGACGTGTACAAGAAAGAAGAATACCAAACAAGCTTAATCTGATAATATATGTAGTGTTGATCACTAAGTTATCATAAACAAGAGATGTCCTTGAATTTCGCGCTGATACCCAAAACTTGTCAGAAGTTGTTAACCTTCTGAAAGGATGATTCGATTGGTATCTAAAATTCAATGGTATCAAAATCTAATATGGTACTTAGACTCCAGCATTGAAAGAATGTGAATTCTTTGGAGATGAAATCAAGTCTTGGTCATAAAAGAAAATATTTGGTTTCTGAACCATAAAATGACTTAAGGATATGTGCACCTGTTGGTGATCTGTGCTAAAATATTGAAGATTTGGTTTTAATACATGAAGCATGGCATCTAAGAAAGTATCTACCAGTTTCTGATATATAATGCATGACATCAAGTCTGATAAGATAAATCAGGTTTTGATACACCTACAGTATTCTGATAGTATGCTTGGTTCTGAGATGAAGACCAGACAGCTCTATTCATATTCTGATGAGACGTGACTGAGAAGTAATTCTTCTCTTTTGGACATGATTCTACTTCAAAATCATTTATGAGTCTTGGGATCAGGGGGAGACTCTGAACAAGCATAAATGAATTTTGAGAGTAACAGAATCAGGGAGAGCATGTTAAACTTATCTCTGACCCTGTGGATTTATGGTGATTTCCCTATACGAATTGCTCTATCAAAATGCATTGTTTGTCATCATAAAAAAGGGGGAGATTGTAAGAACAATATTTGGTTCTACAACTAGACATTAGTTTTGATGATAACTGCACATGTTATCTAAGAGAACAATTCTGTATGATAAGGTTTTTGTCTAGTGTGTGGTTGTTGTCAATATGATTCTGACTCTGATAAGAAGGTGTGTGACATCATCAGACTCCATTATCAATACTCTGGAAGAAAACATATGTGTGTGTATAAGTTAAAGTCAAGATTCATGAATATTTCTAATACAACGGTTCTAATGAAAGTTAGTTATGGACATTCTAATTAAGACTTTATGAGAAAGGTCTACAAGACTTTCTAATGAGATGCGTTTATGATGTTTCAAGTTCTGAAGATTCTAAAGACGTGGTTTAGGTGAACAAAGCTCTGAATATTCTGAAGACACAATTTATGAAGATCAAGTTCTGAAGAGTTTATGAAGACAAGGTTATGATTAGACGAAGTGCAAAAGACTCTGAAGACAAGGTTCTGAAGACT
This sequence comes from Lathyrus tuberosus, assembly GCA_022829125.1. NCBI lineage: Eukaryota > Viridiplantae > Streptophyta > Magnoliopsida > Fabales > Fabaceae > Lathyrus > Lathyrus tuberosus. Next base: position 4,778,310 of record JALAZF010000179.1, read on the forward strand.
CTGAAGATAAGGTTCTGAAGGACCAGGTTCTGAAGACTCTGAAGACAAGGTTCTGAAGGACCAGGTTCTGAAGACTCTGAAGACAAGGTTCTGAAGGACCAGGTTCTGAAGACTCTGAAGATAATGCTTCTAAAGAACAAGTGCTGAAGATTCTCAAGATGGATTCTGCTGAACAGAGATCTTGGAATTCTGAAGACTAAGTTTCTGAAGTCTACACAAAGAATGACTCTTCTACAACACGCTTCATCAAGTTAATATATGAAGTCTCTGAAGATGCTAGAAGACTGAAGATCAGAATGGTTTTAAGCTGAATATAATAGTATTAAAATTTTATATCCTCCAACTTGAGAAGGTGGCGCAACAACATATTTTTGTACAGTGATGTTGACCATTCCTTCATGTGAACGTTGGGATATTGCTGTTGGAATATGTTTCCAAAAATACCCCTCAACGGGTCTACTCTCTCCTGCTCTATAAATTGAAGACTTTGAAGCTTGAAGAAATGTTGCTCATGGCTAGAAGCTCATAGCTTATTGCTGAAGCAGCTGCTGATTACAAAGAGAGAAAAATAAAAAGATTATTGGTTGTTGTTCATACAAATTATTACTTAACACAGCAAACAAATCAACATGTCGTAAGCAAAGATGAAGCTGCTACTACAAATGTGCACAAACAAGGATTATGCTAACACCATATGAAACTACTCAAGTGAGACATCAATAAGTGAAACATAGTAGCTTAGTTGAACTTGATGGTTGAATTGGAAAAAGAATTATATACTTAAGAAAGGAGTACAAGATGTTGCAAGCTGAAGCTTAAACGAAGAATGCTCAATGAAGAAGAAGCTGAAGCAGAATGATGAAGAATGCACAACGATGCAACATGCTAAAGCCATGTGAAACTCATCAAGTAAAACATCAATAAGTGAAGCATAGTAACTTAGTTGATCTTGATAGTTAAGCTGGAAGAAGCATTACTTACTCATAAAGGAGTACAAAAACTTAAAGCTAATGAAAAGAAGCCGCATTGCTCATAAGAAAGCTTTTAAGCAAATACAGAACTAGGGAGCTTTATAATCTCTTAGAGATTTATTTTTAGATAGTTTCTGTATTAGAAAGAAAGGAGTTGTTACTCATATCTTGCTAGAAGCACTTAGGTGTTTATGTACTTCATTTGTGTAATCAGCTTATAAGAAGCATATATAGTGCACACAAAAATCCTTGAAAAAGGTAATGTTCCTTGAGCGGTCGAATGATGACCAGAATTCTCGAGAGGGCCAAGTCGTGGTTGAGTGGCTTGGAGGTTGATTTGTTGAGCGGCCGAGTGAATACCAGAATGCTTGAGAAGACTAAGCGTGTTTCTAACAACTTAGTGGATGATTTCTTGAGAGGCGAATGAATGTCAGAATTCTCAAGAAGACAATGGAGGGTATCCATTGTGGTTGTAATTATGTTGATGATTAGTGGATTAAGTCCTTGTGATAAGGCAAAATCACCTTGAGGGGTGGACTGGAGTAACTTCGTTAACAGTGAACCAGGATAAAATAATTGTGTTCATTTATTTTATTTACTTGTCAACGCAATTGATTTAAATTCCACAAATGGGGACGAAATGTGAAACTCAATTCAAACCCTTTTTTCTTGTGTTTCTCAACCTTCAACTCTGTCGCCTTAGCAAGGCAAGGATCTCTATATGATGAAGAGGATCCACGATACGCCTACTTTATGCCTTCTTAGACACCTTAGATCGCATCGGCTGTTGACCCTTTGCCAAATCCTACTGTTGAGAGGCTTCGTGCTCTCGAGGAAAAATTCAAAGCAATGGAGGTGCACGACACTCCAGGTTTCGATGTTGTGGACATGTGTTTGGCACTGAGTTTGGTCATTCGGTAAAATTCAAAGTACCAGATTGAGAAATCCAAAGGGGCCAACTATCCCCGAACTCACCTAATAGCATACTGCCGTAATATGGTGGCATATGTTAACGATGATAAATTATTGATTAATTATTTCCAAAACAGCCTCATTGGAGCGTCTTCGGAATGGTACGTGCAGCTGGAGAAGAGCCACATCCAATCATGGAGGAACCTTGTTGAAGTGTCCCTCAAACACTACCAATATAACATGGACATTTCTCCCTTTCGACACTTGTGATCGAAAAATGGCAGACAATTTATTACCTCATATTTTCGACACTGGTAATAAACGTGAAAATTCAGAATCAAGGATTTAAAGTTTTCTCACTTTCGACCAGAAGGCCACAACCATTTGATGATTTTCCTGTCAAAGGAGGTTAGGAGGTTAGAAAAATTGATCCAAAGATCCATTGAGGACCCTGGTCGAGTCAAAAGACTTACAGAAATTTGAAGTTTTTAGTTAACGTGACTATAATGTTTTTATTAAAAAATATGGATAAGATCGTACAGTTATATTAGGATTAGTATATAAACAGTGTTCGTAGTTTTAAAAATCTGCAATTTTTTACATTACACATTCAAAATATTTAACTGTAAAAGTGTGAAACAAATTTTTCAGTATATACTTGCGTTCCATTTATAAAATTAATTTTTTCATTTAACTCTTTCTTTTTACTCGTTTACTTTGCTGTATTATCTTTTTTATTTAATGTTCTTGACAAATCTATCCCAAAATATTTTCAAGTATAATCTTCTTTGTTTACCAAATTTCATGGTCAACAACATTCCAACCACCACATTTAGATAGTGGGTCTCACTTCTGATTAGTGCCTTTCAAACTACAACTAAGACCACATTAACCATAACTACAATTCAATCCAATTTTAAAGATCACAACACATCCATAACCGTTATGTAAACCTTGCTCATCGTGGTTTGTTAGTATTGCCCTCTGAGATTTGGGTAGCTAACTAACTTATGCATGAGTTCTAAATTCTAACCAGTCATCGTCAGAGTACTCGCATACATAATGCATCATGAATGCTGCACAACAAATACCAAGTACACATCCGAGCAATCAGGAAAGAATATCATCTTTCAATAAGTAGAACTTCATCAATAGTAGTAACAGCACATTGATTCCTAGTACCATGTATCTAAACCAAGCATTTCATTTTATAACATAAACTAAAACATGAAAATATGTTAAGCATATCACACTCAAAAAACAGTAGTTGAACATGTCAGTTGCTCAACGATAGCTACTTAAAGGGTCAGCTGTTTTTCCAGTTCTAGCATCAGTCCATGCTTTTGCAATTGTTTTCTTCATCTCCTCGTCTCCATCCTCATACATATTCTGCAATTCATTCATGTATAGTATAAGTTAAATTGATATTAACATTCTTAAGAGTGCATGAGTAAATGCATAAAATTTTAGACACAAAGTATAGAAGAAAACTGAATCTAACCTTCATCATGTCCATGATTCCTGCCATTGGATCTTTTGCTTTATCCATGGTTGGCTTCAGCTGCAACATCAACAGAAAAAAAAAATTACTACTTTATAACATTGTTTAACAAATAAAAGAAACTGTCATCGAATTCAGCAGTTTACTACCTTATCTTCTTTGAAATGCAAATCTAGCCAGTTTGCTTTGGAAGCTTTCACCAAAGTGATGATTACCCTTTTAGGCTTGACAAGAACCTTACATTTCTCTGGTACTATCTCCTTGTGCAATTTCACTACAGCACATCGATAGTTCTTCCCTTGAATATCATGGAACTTAACATCAAATGCATTTGGCTTAAACTCAGATTCAATCTTGCTCTCATCAACTCCCTCCAATGACACGTATATCTGCATAATTTTTTTTAAAAACAAACAAACAAACAAACAATCAGCATTAAATCACTAAGTAACTACAACATACAACACAAAACTGTCTACGTTTGGATTAATAGCAAGGAATAAGAGATGAAACAAATTGGCATCATTTAGGAGCCATTTGGATTGATTTGTTTAAGCTTATTTGCTAACATAACTACTTGTGAGACAATTTAGAAAAACTTGTGGAAACACCTTATGACATGTCCATAAGTTAACTTATATACTGTACCGATAGCTTATACATTCATATAAGATTGAAAAATACCTATTTAGTAACGGTCAATTTTTCACAAGCTCATAGTTTCTATTACTAACTTATAATACTTTTATAAGCTACTTATAACAGCTTATAGGTTGGAAACTATAGTTTATCATGTTTTCTCTTACTTAAACACATACATTTTACGTTATTTCATATTTAAAAATTAAAAAAAACACTTGTCCACCAGATAATTTACAAAACACTACAGATTCAATGAGATAGATTATCGTAACTATCCATAATAAGTTATCTGCTATAAATATTCAACAGGAATTACTTACATATTACCCACAAATGGATCCTCACATCAACAGGGATTAGAATCTAATTTCTTATGCGAGCTTATTCATATGCGCATATTTTGATAAGCACATGTGCTATAAACTGCAAATAAGTTGTTTATCCCAACACCCCCTTAGACAAAAACCTTATCAACTAAACCAATGCTAGACCAACCTATTGGCCATAAGCTCTTGAAACTAACATACCTAAGATTATATAAATATAGCTTAACTTTAATTTATCTTTTATTATAGAAATAATTAACTACGAATTAAATTGTTTGAGACAAGGTGAAAAAGTATACAATAAAACTTGGTAGGTTCAATTAGCTCCCGTTTTAACAAATTATACCAACAACACGAAATGAAATGAAAGAATTAAACAAACTTAAAAGAATACATCATGAAAAAGTCTCCAATAATTACTAAACGTGATTTACAAACCTTGACTTTTTCATTATCCTGATCCCAACTGAACGATGCAAGAGGGGAATAGTTGACTACCGGTGACACCTTAGTTCCGGTTGAAATTGGCGCTGGAAGTGGAATCTGCGATGCACGTGCAGAAGATGCCGCCTCTGACGATAACTGCTTAATAAAAAATCGATTATCCAAAACGATTCCCAATAAAAAAGCAATTAAAACGGAAATGATTATAAAAATTGAATCGAAATGAAATTATGCGAAAAGGAAAATGAAATGTGAAAATAGTGAGAACCTTCTCCAAATTGCGAATCTCGGAAGTGAGAAGAGAAAGGATTCGTGGTCGTTTGGCGATTTCTTGCAAGTGACGAAGCTCCTCCAAATCTAATGCGAATTCCTCTGCCATTTTTTTCTTGATTATACGAAACCGCTTAACTTTGATTTTAGTTAAGTTTAATTTTTTTTTTCTTTTGGTATATATGTTTGTCTGTTCGGATTTTGTGGAACGTGCTAGAAGACGATGCTAGTAATATGGAATTAGGGGTAATTTGGGAATCTCGCTACACAGGAAGATTCTGGAGAGGGGGTTCCATTTGGACTTGCCGTTTTGTATACTTCGGTGCAAATTTCATTTTTTTTCTTAAGTTTTAGAATATTCTAAATTGAAGGAAATGAAATAATTATGAATTTATTTTTAATGGAAAAAATTTAAGGGAATTTCTTTTCATACTTTTCATAAAGTTTTTAACTTAATACACTTTTGTAGTTATAATAAATTTTTAAAGAAAATTTGTATGTATTTTTCTTCTTATTTTCTTGTGAAGAAAGCATACAAGGACATTTTTAGAAAGTCACTTTTAATGATGTTGGATGCTGCAACCTCTACAATTCATATGAATATGAAAATGTTATAATGACTCGATCGGTCAGTCCTTATTAAAGATAATTTACACGAAGTTTGTCTTATACATGAGGCAAAACTGAAGCACCTTGTGGCATTCGTTGTCGCCTCCAATGAAATGATCAACTTAGTCGATCTCGACGTATGAGAGGACAAAGTTCTGCAAGATAAAAAGCTTAGCACGTCAACCGGGGGCAAGATGAAGACCATAAGGCCGATTCCAAATGGCGATTTCGAAGTCGTCATACTAAATGATAACCCGACACGACCAGTCCGAGTAGGTGTTGATCTAGCGATCAGAGTAAAGAAAGATCTCATTGAGTGCCTAAAGGTCAAATTTGAACTCTTTGCGAATTCTTCACATGAGATGTCCGGCATAGAACAGAGGGTGACATGTTATCAGTTAAACATCAATCCTCATGTGTGATATGTATTCCAACGAAGGAGGTGGCAGTTCCCAAAAAAGGTCGAAGCAACCATGAAGGCGGTATATGGCTTACTCGATGCTAACTTCATCTTCTCATCGACTCTCGATTAGATCCATTGGCTATAGAAAGATCACAATGTGAACAAGTGTATTAAATGAGGTGCAAAGATGAAGAGGAACGAACATAAGCTACAAGAGATTTGTTAGGTTGCATTGTCCAACGTCACATGTATGCATATTCTCATTCGCCTCAAAGTTAAGAACAGGTATGACAAATAGATGAATAAATTTTTATTTTGGGATGCACCTCGTAATATTGGATTTAAAGTGACAACTTTTCAAGTTTTAAATCATCAATGAATGGAATGAAGCAGAATAGTGGCTAAAAGAGAAGATGCAATAACCAAATATTTTACCTAAGAGCTCTGATCTAGTGTTTTGGTTAAGTGACATCAATAACAAGACACAAAATTTAAACTTGTAAGATTTTTTACCCATTTGTTTGATAGATTGTTCCTCTAATGCAATCAATATTTTCAAATAGAAAAAAAAAACAAGTTTGGTAATAAATAAAGAACTTGGAGAGAAATAACCAAAGAGAATTGTACCTTAGTTGGTAAATGATTGTTGTCTTCCCCTAAGGGCAAGGGTTCGATTAACAACTAACTTAATAATATAACATTTGAATTATACAATGAAATGCTACTTAATTCAAATGCTACTTTTCAATCACTAAGCCATAATCTTATATTTAATTTAATTATCTTAGTATCCTTTTTGCAAAATTTATGTGAGATTTCCTAAGATCATCCATGATCTCCTCACTACAAAGCATATATCATGCATACTATTATAAAGGTTTTTTAGTGATCCAATAATGATCTTTTCACATCTTGTAATTCACCTAGTCCTTAATTAAGTTGTATCTTTTCTAAGATGATTAAAAATATCATTAGAGGTGTTTTGTGAAGTTAAATCTATGATTAATTAAAGTAATGGTATGAATTAGTGATTTTGTCTAAATTGATCGCAAAATCGTTATTCTGCCTTGGTGGTATTTAAGGTCAAGTTGTTGATTTTTTTCCTCATTTTTGATGGCATCTCTCTCTCTCTCTCTCTCTCTCTCTCTCTCTCTCTCTCTCTCTCGTTGAAAGAAATGAAGAAAATAAGAGGAAAGGAAGAGATACGACCAAGAGAAGGAAAAAAAAAAGGAGAAAAGTTTTAGTGTTGCTCCGAAAGTCCTAAATCATCATCAATCTTCATCCCATCATTTTTAACTCTCTGAATTCAGGTTCTTTTAAAAGGTTGTAAGTTAGGAATGTACCTAAAAGGGGGGTGAATTAGATTCTTAGAAATTTTTCTCGGATTTTCGGCGGTTTTGATTTTTACTTTCCTAAAGTTACTAAGTGATGAAATGCGGTAAAGTGCGGAAAGTAAATGACATGACGATATATCCTGGAGCCCCTCACAGTCCGAGAGTACTCCAGTCCCCTTTTAACATGAAAGAGATTTTTAATAATGTTAGATCCTAAGACAAGACTATCATAGCCTTTCTATACAGACTCTAACAAGCACACCAAGAACAACCTCTTGGATTTTACAACAAAGTGAATTAAGAGAACAATCATCCCTTAATCACTCTCTTGCTTCCAACAATCCTGGACAGCAAGGAATACAACTCCGCAATCTTATTCTTAACAATCCTAAAAATAAGATGTGACTTTATGTGTAATTCTAAATTTTTGAAGTAAGTGATGAAAATGGATTTTTGAACTTGTATCAATCAAAAGATTGATCTTCTCCTTTTGTAACAACCACTCTAATAATGTAACACAAGTGTTCAAGATAAATGGAATGAAACTATGACAATATGTATGAAGGTTTAATGCAATAGCTTCACAATTAGAAAGTTTTTGATGAACACTTAGAGAAAATGAAAGTTTTGTGAATTGAATGATTGTTTGAAATTTTTGCAAGGAGGTGAGATGTAAAATCTGACATTATGATGATTATATAGCTCTAAGATACCTCTACAAATGGGTATAATACATGAAGGGATGCCATGGTTCATTGGAAGAAAGTTTGAAATAAACAGCATGAAAGAATGCAATATTTTTGCCACTATTTCAGTGTTAATCGGTTAACCACTGGGGGTTAATCGATTAACACATCACAACGTTTCCAGGATTTCAAAATTTACGATAGTTAACCGGTTAACCAAATGATGTTAACCGATTAACATCTGGGCAGAATTGAAAAGTGCCTATTTTTATGGAATGAAACCTATGGCTTTACATCCTTAAACCTCTAAAACATATATGCACTGAATGAGACATATTTGAACACTTGTATGCACATTATCAAGAGGTGAATGTCAATATCTTTGATCAATCTTTGAGAAATCTTCAAGACTTGAATTAATATGAAACTTGTTCTAGCTTTGAAGTCTTTGATCCATTTCCTTTTGTACATAAAATCTTGAATGAACATTGTTGTCTTCATCAAAACCATTGAGAAGCTATGTCTTCACATTCTCCCCCTTTTTGATGATGACAACCCAATTCTTGAAAATTCGATCCAATCTTGTTTCTCTAACCAATGCTTGCTCCCCTTTGGATATTGCCCCCCCTTAATCCACGATTCTTAGAGAGCTTTTAAAATCTGCAAATTTTGTTAGAGAAACCATACAACATAGTACCATTCTTCTCCCACTTTGTCATTACCAAAAAGGAAGGGAAAAGACGTTTTAACATAATAATTTAAGTTGTATGAACATGAGTAATACGTGAAAAACATAGAACACATACAATAGAACCAAAAGAAACAAAACACAAGATTTTAACATAAAACACACAATATATTATAACATAGTACGAACAACTTAAGTACTACAACGACTTAGAACGAAACAACATAATATAGCACGAAACATAATGTAAATACTCAGAGTGCCTAAACATAACAAAGTCTTAAGAACTTGAAATTGAAATTACAATATAATTAAAATATAACTAAACATAAAACTTAGAATAGATGCAAGGCTTAATCATTATCCGACATTTCCTCATACTCTTCTTCTTCACCGTCATCTCCATCTTCACTTTCTTTTCCACTCTCCTCATTTGGCTCTTGGTTTTGGTTCAAGGTGAGAGTATTGATGGTTCTTTGAATGGAGGCTATTTTAATGTTGTGTTCTCTATAATTTCTCTTCATAGTTGCATCTATTTCACAAAGCTTAGCAAAAATTATATTGTTTGTGTATCCACCTTCCGGAATAGGTTCCGGAGCACTTGAAGAGGACGATCCATCCTTGTATCGAAACACACCATCACTACACTTAACAATTCTCGTGTTCTTCAAAGCGGCCTTAGAATTGATCTCATTTGCCTTTGATGTCATCTTGATTTGTGGTTCACGTTTGAGATCCAAAGTGGTTGTTTCCAAAATGGAAGCAATCATTCTCCCATATGGAAGACCTCCGGTTAGAGAGAGTTGATGTTGCATGTGGTACATCATAGGGAGTGCCCAATTAACTTTGATCTTATGTTTGATGGCAAAAAGAGTTTGCATCTTAATGTCATTGATTTGGGAGTGGTTGGAGTTCTTGGGTAAGAGAACATAGCAAATGACGTAGTGAATCATTCTATCGCTCACCGACAAATTTTTAGCACATCATAACACCCTTGAGGATGACAAATTCTATCCTCCGAGAACATCAGCTTGAGAAACCCTGCAAATCTTAAAGTAATACTCCATTTTTTTGTAACTCTTCCACGGTTCATCTTCATGATTTACACCCTGTCGAAGAAAATAACCAGTACTGGGAATATCTAACTGAGTTCCAATAGCAGATACTTCCTTACAAATTTCTACTTGCTTAACCTTAGCATACAATATGTGTTTTTTAGAGAATCCAGACCAACTTGCAACTCAGTATAGAATGCCTTAGCCATGTCAGTATAACATAATCCATAATCAGACACAAACTTATCAGTTTTTTGGAATTCTAGTAAAGCTGGGAAATCTAAACTGTGCTTAGGAAAAGATTTCAAGTCAGCATACTTTACCGGAAGAAATGATCGATTCCTGACATCAAAGTCCAATCTCCTTGCTTTTGTAGAAGGTTGCTGTACATCTTCTTCTTCAGACACCGAGCTACCCATTGGAAGCTTTCCTTTGTTCTTTCTTGAAGAACCCATTGATGAAGCTTTGAAGGTTAGGTTTTGAGAAGAGGGATTTTTCAGATTTTTTGTGAGAAAGGGTATTGTGAATGGAGAAGTGAGGTGAGAAAGGATTTTAAAGAGGTAGGAAATGAGTGGGAATTATAAAAAAATAGTTGAATGGATTTAAGGATTTTGGAGGATGAATGTTGAAGAGAGGGTAATGAGGAGAGTCAAAGTGTATTTCCAAGACAATGAGTGTGGGAAATGAACAAGACTTTTCTAAAAAAGCACTTAAGTGTACATGCATCTCATAAAGACAAAATAGAATAGAAAAAAAATATAAAGCAATTAAATTCTGAATAAAAAATATTTATTTTCATTACAGTGTTAAACGGTTAACCATGAGGGGTTAATCGGTTAACGTGTGAGAAACACGCTAAAATTGAGCAGTGCCAGGTGTGTTAATCGGTTAACCCTATATGGTTAACCGGTTAACGGGTGCAAAAACAGTAGCTTTCCCTAGCTTAACAAGCAGGATTATTTGGGAATTAAAAACATGGACATGCTTTATCATATAATAATGTAACTTGTGATAATAAAAAAAAATTCATAAACATAATTTTATGACCTTGAAAAATGAAAATATGTCATTTTTGCATAAAATTCATCTTTTAATAAAAATTGAAAAACATAAAAAAAAAAATTAGGAATATTGTGTACCTTGGCTTCATTATACAATATAATGAATAAATATTGAAGATTTAAATGTCACCTTCATCCAAAATGCCAAGTTCTCTTCGAATCTTAAAAAATGAGTCCCGAGAAAGCGGTTTTGTGAAGATGTCTGCCAGTTGATTTTGAGTATCAATAAAAGTAATCTCAATGTCACCTTTTAGAACGTGATCTCTTAGGAAGTGATGTCTAATATCGATGTGCTTGGTCCTTGAATCCGTGATTGGATTCTCTGAGATATTGATTGCACTAGTTTTGTCGCATTTGAGAGATATGCATCCTAGATTCACACCATAGTCATGAAGTTGTTTATTCAACCAAAGTATTTGCGAACAACAACTACCGACGGCTATATATTCTGCTTCTGCAGTGCTAAGAGCTACACTTGCTTGCTTTTTGCATTACCAAGAGACTAAGGCATTTCTAAAAATGTGACAAGTTCCACTTGTGCTTTTCCTGTCCGTCTTATATCATGCACAATCTGCATCAGAGAAACCAACAAGACTACATATACTACCTTTAGGGTACCATAGACCGACACTGGATGTTCCTTTAAGATACTTCATTATTTTTTTCATCGCTGTGAGATGAGATTCCTTCGGACAGGCTTGAAATCGTGCACATAAACATACACTAAACATAATATCCGATCGACTAGCGGTTAGATATAATAAAGAGCCGATCATACCTCGATATTTAGTGATATCAATTGGAATTCCAGATTCGTCATGATCAAGATATGTGTCGGATCCCATTGGAGTTGCTATCTGTTTACAAGTATCCATGTCAAATCTTTTGAGAACCTCTTTTCAATATTTAGATTGATTGATGAATAACCCATTCTTTGTTTGTTTGATATGCAACCCAAGAAAGTAGTTCAACTTACCCATAATGGACATTTCAAATTCTCCTTGCATCATTGTTGAGAATTCTTCACATAAAGATTCATTTGTGGATCCAAATATGATGTCATCTACATCGATTTGTACTAAGATAGTATGCTGGTTAATTCTTTTGATAAACAAAGTAGTACCAACTTTACCTTTTTCGAAACCATGTTCGCAAAGAAAATTACTTAACCTATCATACCACGCCCTTGGTGCTTTCTTCAATCCATACAAGGCATTTTTGAGTTTGTAAACATGATTAGGATGTTTGAAATCTTCAAATCCTGGAGGTTGACTTACATAAACTTCTTCAAGTATGTATCCATTTAGGAATGCGCTTCTAACGTCCATCTGATACAACTGAAAATTCAAAGAACAAGCATATGCTAACAATAATCTAATTGCTTCTAGTCTAGCAACCGGTGCAAATGTTTCCTCAAAATCTATACCTTCTTCTTGATTAAAGCCTTGGGCTACTAATCTTGCCTTGTTCCTTATAATGATACCATTTTCATCTAGCTTATTTTTAAATATCCATTTAGGGCCAATAATATGCTTACCTTTTGGTCTTGGAACTAAAACCCATACCTGATTTCTTTCGAACTGATTTAGTTCTTCTTGCATGGCTAGAATCCATTGATCATCATCTAAGGCATCTTGGACTTTAGAAGGTTCTATTTGAGAAACAAATGTCATATTGAGACAAGCATCTTTTAGATTTAAATGAGTAGATACTCCTTGAGATATGTCTCCAATGATCTTGTCAATAGGATGATCTCTATGCGTCCTCCATTCCTTTGGTAGATCATTGACAATAGACTCTTTTTGAATAGATTCTTCTTTATGATCTACTTGATTATCATTGTTGACTTTGGAGGAGTCTTCTTGAGGAGCTTCTATGAAATCATCATCATCATCACAAATAACAATATCCTCCTTGGAGGGGTTAGATTCATCAAACTTAACATGCATAGATTCTTCAATAGAAAAAGTTCTTTTATTATAAATTCTATATGCCTTACTTGAAAGTGAATAGCCAAGAAATATACCTTCATCCGATTTTTCATCGAACTTACCAAGATTGTCTTTGTCATTGTTCAAGACAAAACACTTGCATCCAAATATGTGAAAGTAAGCAATGTTTGGTTTCCTCCCTTTGAAGAGTTCATAAGGGGTCTTCTTAAGGATAGGTCTTATATTTACTCTATTACTTACAAAGCATGCCATGCTTACCGCATCCGCCCAAAAATACTTTGGAAGATTTGAGTCGCTAAGCATTGTCCTTGCAAGTTCCACCAATGACCTATTCTTTCTTTCTACAACACCATTTTGTTGAGGAGTCCTTGGTGCCGAGAAGTTGTGAGAGATTCCATGTTCTTCGCAAAATTCTTCGAATGGAGCATTTTGGAATTCTCCACCATGATCGCTTCTTATGGAGGCAATAGTTAGTGACTTCTCATTTTGGATTTGTTTCGCATATTTCTAGAACGCCTTGAATGCATCACTTTTCTGCACTAAAAAGAATGTCCAAGTATATTTAGAGAAATCATCAACAATAACTAAAGCATATACATTACCTCCGAAGCTTCTTGTTCTTGATGGACCAAATAAGTCCATATGCAACAATTATAGTGGCCTTGAAGTGGACACCACATTATTAGATTTGAAAGTTGATTTGGTTTGTTTCTCCTTTTGACACGCATCGCACAACTTATCTTTAACAAAATTTATCTTTGGCAATCCAATGACTAAATCATGCTTGACTAGTCTGTTCAAATGTTCCATATGAATGTGAACAATCCTTTTGTGCCATAGCCATGAATCATTGTTGTTCGCCATGAGACATTTTACCTTCAAAGACAAGTCATCAAGGGAAATCATAATTATATTATTGATCCTTTTACCTTTAAGTTTTACCTCATTAGTGACTTCGTCTTCTATCAAGCATTCATCCTTGGTGAACTTGATCTTGAAGCCTTTGTCACAAAGTTGGCATATGCTTAGAAGATTGTGCTTTAGTCCTTCAACATAAAGTACATCTTCAATGGATGTGAAAGGTGGTGCTCCAACTTTGCCTATGCCAAGAATCTTTCCTTTATTATTATCTCCATAGGTAACATAACCCTTGGCCTTAAGCACTAGATTTGAAAATTTACCTATATCTCCCGTCATATGCTTCGAACAACCACTATCAAGATACCATAGATTTGAAGTGGTCTTCAAGCAAACCTACAAAACAAATTAAGTTTTGTTAGGTACCCAAATTGCCTTGCGTCCTTCATAATTAGTACCTTTCTTTACCCACACATAATGCCCACTTGCAACAGTAAAGTTTCTAACATAGCAAGCATTAAGTGTATGGCCAATAACACCATAATAAAAATAAGTAGGAACAAAATTGCTCTTATATCTTAGAACATAAGATTTCTTTTTCACAAATCTTTTCTTTTTAGGATAAGGATGCACATTCCTAGGTTTGTTCACTTTCTCTTTGGAAGATTGGTCACTAGCCTTAACAAAGATTATTTTACTAGAACTTGGTTTAGAAAACTTTGAGTAAACAAGTCCACTTTTATCATTTGAATATCTTTGTTGACTAAGAACCACTTCTAATCCAATTTGTCCTTTCTCATATCTTTCAAGGACTCTTTTTAACTGAACAATTTGGAAAGAAAGTGATTCACAATTTTTACATACCAACTCTTGTTTTTCTTCACTAATTTTCTTTTATTTCTCATCTTTTGCTTCTTTTTCCATAATATCAACTTTTTCTTCTAAAGATGTAATTTGTTTCTTTTGTGAAGATATTGTTTTATACAAAACCTTACATTCATTTAAGAGTTCATTTGTGGCATCTTGTGCATCATTATCATAAAGAGAAAATTCATTACTAACCTCATCATTTTCATCATCGGAGTTGTGTGTAGTCATTAGTGCCAAATTTGCACTTTCGTCGCTCTCCGAATCGGATGATGAACTTATGTCATTGTCGTCCCATGCAATATATGCCTTTTTTTATTTTTTGTTTCCTTCTTGCCTTTGAATCCTCTATTCTTTGTGAGTTTTGGACAATGGGGCTTTATGTGACCTTGTTTTCCACATTCGTAACATGTAACATCTTGTGTTGAAGTCGAAGCCTCATTTTTCTTGAAGTGTTTCTTTCTTTTAGCATAATTAAAGGACTTGTCCTTATTACCAAAAAATTTACCAAGTCTTTTTACTAGGAGCATAAAATTTTCATCTTCCTCTGGTGAATCATAATCTTGATTATCTTTTAAATCTAATTTTAATGCAATACCCTTGGATTTCTTTTCTTGATGTTCATGTTTTTCAAGTCGTCCAAGTTCCAATTCGTGTTCTTGGAGTTTTCCAAATAGTGACGCGGAAGTCATTGTAGAAAGACTTTTCTTTTCCGATATTGCCATAACTTTTGGTTGCCATTCTCTAGTCAAGGATCTAAGAACTTTGAGATTTAATTCATCATTAGAAAATGTCTTACCAAGTGCAATTAAGTGATTAGTCAAATGTACAAATCTTTTCTATAAGGCAACGATGGATTCTCCGGGATGCATTTGGAACATCTCATATTCTTGACTTAATGTATTCAATCTAGATCTTTTAACTTCAGTGGTTCCTTCATGAGTTTCCACCAAAGTGTCCCAAATTTCTTTTGCGGATTTACATTGTGAAACGCAGAAGAATTCATCCATATTTAATGCACTTTGTAATATGTTAATGGCTTTCTTTTCATCGAGCACTTTCCTTCTATCATATTCATTAAAAGCACTTTTAATATTTGGAGTTGCAACATCGTTTACTACACTCATTGGTTTATGTGGACCATTTTCCACAGTTTCCCATATTTCGTCTCCTTGTGCTTCTAAGTGTGCTCTCATTCTGATTTTCCAAAAGTCAAAATATTCTCCAGAAAATAGAGGGGGCTTGTTGCTACTACCGCCATCTTTAAAAACCGGATTTGCGCTTGTGGAAACCATACTGGATCTTGTAGGAACATGTTACCTATAACTTGCTCTGATGCCAATTGTAAGTTAGGAATGCACCTAAGAGGGGGGGGGGGGGTGAATTAGGTTCTTAGAAATTTTTCTCTGTTTTTCGACGGTTTTGATTTTTACTTTCCTAAAGTTACTAAGTGATGAAATGCGATAAAATGAGAAAAGTAAATGACACAGCGATATATCCTGGTTCCCCTCACAGTCCGAGAGTACTCCAGTCCCTTTTCAACATGAAAGAGATTTTTAATAATGTTAGATCCTGAGACAAGACTATCCTAGCCTTTCTATACAGACTCTAACAAGCACACCAAGAACAACCCCTTGGATTTTACAACAAAGTGAATTAAGAGAACAATCCTCCCTTAATCACTCTCTTGCTTCCAACAATCTTGGACAGCAAGGAATACAACTCCACAATCTTATTCTTAACAATCCTAAAAATAAGACGTGACTTTATGTGTAATTCTGAATTTTTGAAGTAAGTGATGAAAATGGATTTTTGAACTTGTATCAATCAAAAGATTGATCTTGTCCTTTTGTAACAACCACTCTAATAATGTAACACAAGTGTTCAAGATAAATGGAATGAAAATATGACAATATGTATGAAGGTTTAATGCAATAGTTTCAAACTTAGAAAGTTTTTAATGAACACTTAGAGAAAATGAAAGTTTTGTGAATTGAATGACTGTTTGAAATTTTTGCAAGGAGGTGTTGGTTGCAGAATAGGACAAGCAAACAAAAATATTTATTTTCGGAAGAATTCCCTCCGGGATTTATGTCGTGTCCACAGAGATTGGTTCGAGGGAAAGAATTCCATTCGACAGTCTCTCGCGTTTATGAGTTTGGTTTTAAAATGGTTTGCAAGTAAAAAATAGAAAAGTAAACATTAAAACACAAAACAAAATCATTCTTCAGCAAGACAAACTCATCAGGCGTGCACATAGTCGACTCCTCACAAACTTAAACTTACCGACCAATTATACTTAACCTACAATACTCCTCAATATCACCCAACATCGCTCACAACAAAGGTTATGTCTAACGCAAAGTTGAGAAAACAAAAGTGTTACCATTGCCGATACTTTTGCACGCTAGCTCAAGGCACGGATGCATTAAGTTTCGACGCTCATTGAAGATTGTTAGCTCTTAAATCTATCTATAGAATCCAAAAACTAACAGACAATCACCCCTAATTGAAGTTTGCGAGGATTATCTCTAACGCAACTCAAACCCCGCGCATAAAGCAAAAATCAGAGACAATCACCAATAAAGATTTGTAAAGCAAGTTTCATATAATGCCATGGGTGACAAATATACATGAGTTTACAGCAAATACATATACACAACCCAACCATAAAGAAAAACACAAAGAAAAAGAGAAATAAACCAAACATCTCGCGGTTTGTCGGAGCCGGTCGACGATCAATCCACCCTGGTTCATCCGTGTGCAAGCTCCATAGTTGTTTTCTAAGCTAATCTACCAAAGAATGAAGTTTGGAGACAAAAATCACCCCCAAACAACATCATCTAACAAAATTGAAGTAAAATGAATTAAATACAAAATTCTGGTTCAGACAAATTCGCCTGGCGGATTGAAAATTCGCTAGGCGGATTTCCCTTTTTCTCTCACACCAGCTGCGCAATAAAACAGCCTGGCAAAAAATATCTACTTTCGCCTGGCGAATGAAAATTCGCCTGGCGGATGTCTCAAAACTCGCCTGGCGAACAAGACGCGAGCACAAGACAGCAGCAACTTGAATTTCCAACTTTTCTCTCGCCAGGGCCTCGCCACAGCCTCGCCTGGCTAAATTCTCAATTTCTCTCGGGGAATTGAAAATTTGCCTGGCGAATTTGACAGAACTGCATTTTTCCAGCACTGTTTTATTCGTAACTTTTAAACCGTAACTGCGTTTTTCGCCCGGTTCAAAGCGTTGGAAAGCTTATTCAATGATCTATACAACAATGGTAAGATATCCTTGATTGAATACCTACAAAAATTGAGAAAAAATCAATTAAACTCAATGATATTTACACGATACGCAGTATATACACTAAAATGTAAAGTAAACGTATTTATAAACAAATTGGGTTTATTCGTCTGATATTTAACAAAAAGTATCGATAAGTGCAACAAAACATATATACAAAAATAGGTACAATTTGCACTTATCAGGAGGTGAGATGTAAAATCTGACATTATGATGATTATATAGCCCTAAGATACCTCTACAAATGGGTATAATACATGAAGGGATGCCATGGTTCATTGGAAGAAAGTTTGAAACAAATAGCATGAAAGAATGCAATATTTTTGCCACTGTTTCAGTGTTAATCGGTTAACCACTAGGGGTTAATCGATTAACACATCACAACGTTCCCAGGATTTCAAAATTTACGATGGTTAACCGGTTAACCAAATGATGTTAACCGATTAACATCCGGGCAGAATTGAAAAATGCCTATTTTTATGGAATTAAACCTATGGCTTTACATCCTTAAACCTCTAAAACATATATGCATTGAATGAGACATATTTGAACACTTGTAAGCACATTATCAAGAGGCGAATGTCAATACCTTTGATCAATCTTTGAGAAATCTTCAAGACTTGAATTAATATGAAACTTGTTCTAGCTTTGAAGTCTTTGATCCATTTCCTTTTGTACATAAAATCTTGAATGAACATTGTTGTCTTCATCAAAACCATTGAGAAGCTATGTCTTCACAAAGGTAAGGTTCTATATAAATTTATATTTACAGTGGTTAGATTGTTTAGGAATCATGCTTTCGAAATTAGGATTTCATGGGTTCTTGTTTGTTGATGAGTAGCATGAATTACTTGATGTTTGCTATGATCTTGTACTACATATCCTAATTTGAGATGATTTGATCCTTGTTGTCATGCTAATATATGTTAGGATTTGTTTAACTGTGTTTCTGGTGAGCTAAATTGGGCTATATGTATGAGAAAAACACTAAAAATGAATTTTGATTTTCCCATGATTTTCAGTTTTAGCCACGAACTAGCCGTGGGTAAAAACCTAGTTCAGGATGCCTCCCATTGCGCCTCATGACGGTCAGCTTGTTATGCATTCAACGTTGAGCTAGGCTTGACGAAAAATAATGTAACTTTAGTTTCGTGACTCTGATTAAGGCGCAATCAGATGTGTTGGAAAGCTATTTCAGTGAACTATATTATGATGATGAAATTTCATGTTTGCATGAGTGTTTATTATATGTTATGATCATGGAAACCTGCTAGTGTGTTTGTGGTTCTACTTTCATGCATATTCATGATACAACTTGCGTCTGTATGCAATGTGTGATTGTGTGATGACTGAGTTCTTTTATATATTTGAATGATGAGAAAATGTGCATACTTGATAAAATTGTTGTTAATAGGATTCACTTTGATAAGCATGTTATGTTTTTACTTTATCATGAAATGAGTCAAAATAGCATGAATAATTGTGGGTAAATGATAGAAATTGATGAGCATGAGTTTCTCTGTTATATTCTCACTACTACGAAAAAGACATTTAATCATGGTTAGGAGAAGGATATTACCACGGGTGGAGGTCCGTGGTAAAGTAGGGTGCGGTTGTAAAAGGTAGAGGTTAGAGGTTTGATTCTCAGGCCAACATTTTGGTTGTTTTCTCAACTTTTCACCATATTTGTTCTTTTTAGCCATAGTGAAAGACCCAGTATACAACTTTTCACTACAGTTGTATCTTTCAACCACGGTGATATGTTTATATGAGTTTATTATAACTTTGTGGAATACTTATTTCACCAACTACTCACTAAACATATAATCTTTCAATATGATATAAAAATTAATAATTTGACAAATTAAGTTATATTAGAATAATAAGTTACAATAATCAATATTTTTTTAGTTTTCTTCCTTTCATTCTTCGTATCTCTCTTTTTTAGGGTTAGAATTAGGTTTAATGCTTGTGACTCTTCAACCACCACTTCATTCTCCACTAGTTCATTGAAATAGTAAAGAAGGAAGTGTTGATTGAATAACTACAAGCATTAAACCAAATTCTAACTCTCAAAAAGGGAGATACGTAGAACAGAAGGAAGAAAACTCTTAAAAAATTGATCAATGTAAGTTGTTTTATAACATAACTTTATTTTTTATATTATAAATTTCTAATTAAATTAGGAAGGTTATTTAGTTAGTGACGGGTTGGTAAAACACTCAAACCACATATGACATAATAAATGCATCTTCTAGGACATATTGGCTTAACGTAATGAAAGTTGAAATGTACAATGCATATCATTAAAAAATAACAAAAACATCAATAATACAACATTCACAATAACTTACCTTAATATACGTTAAAAATAACATACAACATATATCAACAAAAAAACATCAACAACATAAAACTTTTATTAACAACAACATACCTTAGCAACAACATACAACATATATCAACAAAAACAAAATCACCAGAAACATACATCTTTTATCAACAACAACATACCTTAAACAATATACAACATATATCAAAATAAAATAAAATCATCAACAACATAAAATATTTATCAACGACAACATACATTAAACAACATACAACATATATCAACAAAAACAAAATTATCAATAACATACAACTTTTATCAACAATAACATACGTTAAACAAAATACAACATATATCAACAAAAACAAAATCATCAACAACATACAACTTTTATCAACAACAACATATTTTAAACCACATACAACATGTATCAACAAAAACTAAATCATCAACAACATACAACTTTTATCAACAACAACATACCTTAAAAAATATACAGCATATATCAACAAAAACTAAATCATCAACAACATATCTTAAATAACATACAACATATAACAACAAAAACAAAATCAACAACAACATAAAATGTGGAAATATCTCACGTACCTGAAATGTGTGAAAGAAGTTAGTTTTGTGTAACATATTTCTTTGATCCATAAGAGACGAAGAAGATAAGTTGGAGTTTTGTGAATAAGCGGTACGCAACCATTCATGGAGTAAGGATAAGGCGTGGGAGAGTGTTTGGGTTTTGTTTTGAGAGAGACGTTTGTTTTGTTCTGAAAGAGAAAACATTCGCTTACTTTTCAACGCAGTTGATAAAAATAACTATGATTAAATGTAGGTACATTTCACAATGGTTTCTATTTTAAACCGTGGTGAAAGTTATTTTAATTTTAATTTAAACATTAAGATTATAAGTGATACGCCCATATTGTAAACAAAAAAATACAAAATAAAACTATTGGTACTGGGATTCAAAGGCTGTAAATCTTAACATATCATTATAGTTATTACTATAGACTATAGTGAAATGTCTTTTAATAAAACAAATAAAAAAGGAGGTGTCTAAATAAGAGTTATTACCTCGGTTAGTTTAATAACCGAGGTAATAGCATGTTACATTAGGTGTATTTTATAGTAGTGTCTGTTGTTATGATTGGGAAATTGAACGAGGTACCTATGATCTTTGATACATCTGAGGTGAAGTTTATGAAAGCAATTATGATTTGTTCTTTGGCAGTGTGTTGATACGTGGATTCCGTGTATAAGGAATCATTAGGTGAAGTCGTGGTATCTAGGATTAGTTTGTTGGTGGTTTTGGCGTGGGGGGATGCAAATTCAAAAGTAGGAAGGTGGGTGAAACCGTAAGACCATACCCTTGAGGATGTTAGACCCAAAAGTAGAAAGGCGGAGAAACCGTAAGACCATACCCTTGAGGGTGCAGATTATTTGATCACTAGATACCGATGCAATTGGGCCAAAATCTGTGACTCCCGTCAATCCACCAGGAAAGTTTAACTGGGGAACTATGAGTCTCCGGTGTGAGTGAAGTGTTATATGCTTCGATTAAGTTGATATGAAGCACTGTAAGATTCAATGCATTGTATTGTGTTCAGTACGAATGTAAAGTACTTATGGTTTTGTTATGTGCAACGTTTTACCCTATAAAGCCGAGTGGATCCATAAGATACGGAACTCTACTGAGATTCAATAATCTCACCCCATGTTGTTGTATATATTTTCAAGTGGTTCCGATAAAGATAAAGGTAAAGGCAAGGTGACCTGATGATACATTTGATTGATGTAGCTGCCTATTTCAACTATGTTTTGTTATTATCTTGTTTATTTGTATTCTGGCATGATGTATACGTGTAATTTCATTATAATTTATTTTTACATGTATAACATTGTCATAGTAACACTTATGTTTGAATTTGTATCGGTATTAATGTCCCCGTGTTATGATTCTAGACTCTTATAATGTGTGTGGTATTATAATTGGTATCAGAGCAGGTCGATTCTCGACTCAATTGTGAGATTTCATAAGTAAATATTGTCTATTTTATACGTGTGTTTACCATCGTAGTTTTCTTGTCATGCTATATAGGGTAACCTGATCAACTTGATTATATATGTGTGACAAATAAAAGTATGACGAATGAACCTGGAAGCAATCTAACTCTGAATGTGGATCAAGGCTCATGGATGGGTGATGTCAGTGGAAGTGGCCTTAATTTATGCAGCAAATGCAACACTAACAATAGCAATTCGTGTTGCAAATGATGCAACAAATGCAAGGTTTTCAGCCACCCCAGCCTGTTCCACCGCAAGTCGGAAATGGATGAGGATTATTTAGAATGAAGCCCCTAGAGTTTGATGATGAACTAGATCCTCTCGGAGCATATGAATAGCTCATTGATATAGAGAGGATGTTTCAAGTGGTCACGTGTGAAGAAGAGGCTAAGGTAACTTATGTTAGTCACATGATGAAAGGTCTAACAGCCTAATGGTGGGCAAGCGCTTTTAAGAGGATGGGCACTCAGAGTATTCCAAAAGAATAGGAATACTTAAAGCGGTGTTCCTTGACCATTACTTTCCGAGTAGCCTGGGGGAACAGAAGGAGCTCAAATTCTAGTAGTTGTGGCAGGGAGATACATCGGTAGCATAATTCACCGAGAAGTTTGAAGCCATGGCCGCACATTTCAACCAAACCATTTATGCTTCGGGTGGAAAATGGAAGATCAATCGGTTTATGTTCAGGTTGTGTGGAGAGATCAAGCATGTAGTGGGGCAATAATGTTTCATTACCTATGAAGAGTTGTTGAGGCAATGTTATGTAGCTGAAAACAGTTTGAAGAAGATCAAGGCAGAAAAAGATCTTGCAAGGAAGAAATTCAAATTACATGGTAGATCTAGCAACTAGTTAAAGCCCAAAAATTATCCTCATCAAGGAAATAAGAGTCATAGTCTGAGATTCACTCCACCCCCTTGATGCAACAAATGTGGTGGATCTCATTATTGAGAATAAACACAAGGTTCATGGAAGTGTTTCAAGTGTGGAGACGCATGTCATATTGCCAAAGATTGTTCAACCGAGCAAGTCCATAAATTATAACAGGTTCAGGAAGCCAATGGAAAGAGAACAAGTCGAGTGTACACTTTGGATTCAAGAAAGACCAAAGGTAACAACGACCTTATTTCCAGTATGTGTTATATGAATTATCAACCTTTGTTTGTTCTTTTTTATTGCGGAGCATCCCATTCGTTCATTTCAACCTGGTGTGCTCAACTGCTTGAATTGGAGGCCAGTCTTTTACCAACACTAATGGTTATATCGACCGCTTCAGATGGTAATGAAGAAACTCGGTGGATTTGTGAGAATTATCCTATATCAGTTAATGGCCGGGTGTTTTTAATTGACCTGATTTTCCTACCGCTCAAGAGGATAAATGTAGTTATAGGTATGAATTGGCTTTCTGCCACTTTGGTGTATATCAGATGTAAGGAAAAAGTATATTTATATTCCTACCAATGAAGCCACACCAGAAAATGTAGTGTCTGCTCTTCTCGAAGGTACGATCAATATGATCAATGGGTTGTTTATTCAAGAAAGAGTCTTCTTGCCGTTTCTCACCATGGAAGTAAGTGAGAAAGTGGATGTTGTGCAGATCCTAGTGGTGTTTAAGTTTCCTGATGTATTCCCCGAGGATGTCACTTCTCTACCTCCTAAAAGGGAAGTGAAGTTCTCTATTGATCTACTTCCAGGCATGACTCTAGTGTCCATTGCTCCTTATCATATGTCTCTAGTGGAATTGAGGGAATTGAAGAATCATCTTGAAGAGTTGTTGGCGAAGAGTTTTATTCGGCCAAGTGTATCACTCTAGGGAGCTCCTATTTTGTTAGTAAAGAAGAAAGACGATAGTGTGCGGCTGTGTATTGATTACCGTTAGCTGAATAAGGTTACTATAAAAAATAAGTATCCATTGCCTCTGATCAGAGATCTCTTAGATCAATTGGAAGAAGTCTGTGTGTTCTTGAAGATTAACTGAAGGTCGCGCTATCACCAGATTTAAGTGAAGAGCTCTGATGTTTCTAAGACCGCTTTCAGAACCCGTTATGGGCATTATGAGTTCTTGGTGATGTCGTTTGGTGTGACCAATGCCCCAACGGTATTCTTGGATTATATGAATCAGGTGTTTCAGTTGTATCTAAATCATTTTGTAGTGATCTTCGTTGATGACATCTTAATCTACTCCCGTACTCCCCAAGAGCACAAGGAGCATTTGAGATAGTATTGTCGGTTCTACGAGAGAAGCAACTATTTGTGAAGCTCGGCAAGTGCAAGTTTTGGATGTCGGAAGTAAGATGCCCATGGCATGTTATATATCAATGAGAAGTATCAATGGACCCGTCCAAGGTAGAAGCAGTAATTAATTGGGAGCAACCTAAGAATATGTGTGAAGTATGGAGTTTCTAAGGTTTGGCCAGATACTATAGGAGATTCATTATGGGTTTTTCTCATATAGTTTTACCCTTGACACGACTTAACCCGAAAGGAAGTTCCATTTCATTGGGATGGGAATTATGAGCAGATTTTTCGTGAATTGAAGGAAAAGTTAACAACCGCTCCAGTTCTAATAATACCTGATCCAACTCTAAAATATGAAGTCTTTTCTGATGTGTCTAAGAAAGGTTTGGGTTGTGTTTTTATGCAAGGTGGTCAGGTAGTAGCTTTTGCGTCTTTCTAGTTGAAATCGCATGAGGAGAATTACCTGACGCATGACCTCGAACTAGCAGTGATCATCTTTGCACTCAAAGTGTGGCGACATTACCTGTATGGAGTCCACTTCGAGTTGTTTAGTGATCATAAGAGCCTGGAATATATGTTTGACCAAAAGGAATTTAATATGCATCAAAGGTGGGGGATGGAATACCTGAAGGATTATGATTGTGATTTGGAGTATCATCCCGGTAAAGTAAATAAGGTAGCAGATGCCTTGAGTATGAAAGAAGTGCATGCATCTAAATTGATGGTGCTAGAGCATGAGTTGTTGGAAAAGTTATGAAATCTAGATCTCCAGTACACATGGTCTCGGAAATTTGAGTATCATAAATGATTTGAAAGAAAGAGTGAAGCAAAGCCAGTGGTTAGATGGGAGTCTTTGAGCGGGAGTGGATCGTCCTGGTTTTCTAGGACCATAGATGCAGTCGTTTGGTTTAGCTGAAGCTTTTGTGCTCCAAGTAATCTCGAGTTAAAAAGGGCCATTTTAGAATAAGCTCATAAAAGTAATTTCACAATTCACCCTGGATCGTCGAAAACGTATAAAGACTTGAAGAAGAGTTTGTGTGGGCTGGTATGAAAAGAGATATTGTCGAGTATGTAGCCAAATGCATTGTGTGTCAAAAGGTGAAAGTTGAGTATCAGTAACCAAGTGGTTTATTACAGCCTTTAGAGATCCCGAAATGGAAATGGGTAAGCATTTCTATGGAATTTATTGTAGGTTTACCACGTACACTTGGCGAGCATGATTTGATTTTGGTAATCGTAGATAGATTGACCAAGTTGGATCATTTCTTACTTGTAAATACCATGCTCAAAGTAATTTATCTTGCCCGATTGTCCATTGTTGAGATTATACAATTACATGGTGTTTCGTCAAGCATAATATATGATCAAGATCTGAAGTTTACTTTGAGATTTTGGAAGGTATTCCATCATGCCATGGGCACATATTTGCATTTCAGTACTGCAAATTATCCTTAGACTGGTGGCCATACGGAACGAACCATTCAAACCCTGAAAGACATGTTAGGGGCGTGTATCTTGGAATGTGGTAGGAGTTGGAAAGACCACTTACCATTGATAGAATTTCCCTACAACAATGGTCATTACGTGAGTATTGTAATGGCGTTATGCAAAGTATTGTATGGTCGAAAATGAAGGTGAGGAAAATACACAAGAAGGGGGGTTGAATTATGTTTACTAAAAATGTTTTTGCTTCTGAACAGAGTTCAGATTCTAAACATTAGTTCAGAACCTGATCACACGTGTAGCGGAAAATATATCAGAAGTAAACCAAACACAATAATGAACACATCAGATTTATCCTGGTTCCTCCCAAACTGAGAGTAGTCCAATCCTCTTGCAGCACAAGAGATTTTCCACTATAATAAACTCATGATTACAATTTCTTATGCACTTAAGCACAAGAATTTTACTGCTCAGACCTACAGCCTAAGATTTCTTGCTCAATCAGGACCTGATCAAGACTTATCTTTTTAAATCCTCATATCCTAAGTCTTCCCTTGCTTAAACCCTCCAAAGTCTAAGACTTCTTTGCTCAGATCCTCAATCCAATACTTCACTGCTTAGACGCACAGTGTAAGTCTTCTTTGCTCAGATTATCAATCCAAAACTTCACTACTCAGACACACCGTCTAAGATTTCTTTGCTAAGATTCTCAATCCAAGACTTCACTTGCTTAATCAAAATAGATCAAGACTTTCAATGCTCAAGCACATAGCAATAGACTTACTTGGCTCAAGCTTTTCAACTAGAGACTTTTATGCTCAATCACTTAGCAAGAGACTTTGATCTAAACTGCTAAACAACATGTTCAGCAGAATACAAAATAAGGTGTACTTGATACTAAGATCAGAGGTACAGGGTAATGACCTTAACAAAGACCTTAAGCACTTAAGATTTCCAAGATATTCAATGTTTAGGAAATCTTAAGGTTTGTTACAATTTACAACAAGTAACAGAAGATTCTGCATATTCAATAATGTTGCTCATTGTTGATCTTGTTATGCCTTCATTCAAATAGAAATGTTTAACACTTATAATCTTCTTGGAATTCCTTCTCCTTCTTATTCCTTATTGAAGATTTAGATTGAACCTTCAGCTACTTATATAGCATTTGCAGAAGACTAGCCATAGGAAGAGATACTTGATCAAGTGTCTTTGTTTTCTCTATAGTACAAGAGACGTTGAAGATAGATACACTAAAAGATCTTGATCCATTGTGTAACATGTTTAACCGTTATGTCTTCAATGACATCCTGTACTATAGATCCGTTGAGAATTATTATCCGTAAAGCATGTCAACTCTTCTTGAGCCTTGTGAACTTATACTCTAGCTGAGAAACTGATTTGACAATGCAGTTTGCTTTCTGCAATACGGATAGCTATAGCTTTGCTATAACTTCTGAACGATCACCTGAAACTAATACAATCACCAAGTGTAGAGACAGTGTGTTGCTTCTTCTGATGTTGAAGCCTTCAGCTTCAGAGTCTATGCCAGAAATCACTTAGAGGGTGTTCTTCAGATTTTGTACCATCAGAAGCAAGTATCTCAGCTTCTCTCAAATGTGCCTTCATATCAGATTCTGAATATATTTATTTAAGCATAAGAACCTGCATACTTGAACACACATTAGATAACACCGTTATTCTTTTAATACTTTTGTTATCATCAAAACCAGGGATATATATCATGAACAAATCTTGTTCTAACAATCTTCCCATTTTTGATGATGACAAACATAAGTATTTAAAGGACAATGTTTGGGCTATTTTAATTTTTCTTAGACAACATCAGAGCATGAGGTTTGTAAGCTCTCTCTAAGTCTGATATATCAAAGGTTGAGTTTTGTAAGCTCCCCCAAGCTTTACTTATGAGAAATCTTAAAATATATTTTAATTTTCTAAGCAACGTGAGGGTATGAGGTTTGTAAGCTTCACCTGAGTCTAATAGTCCAAAGTTGAGTTTTGTAAACCCACCCTAAGTACTACTTTCAAGAAAATTATAATTTTAAATTTCTTAGCAACATCATAATGCGAGGTTTGTAAGCTCTTTCTGAGTATAATAGGCTAAGGTTGAGGTTTGTAAGCTCCCCCTTAATTCTATATTCAAGAAAAGTTAAAATTAATTACCGGGGCAAGATAACCACACTAACAATAGATATTGAAAATAAAATGAACAACATTAACATTGTTTGAGTGAGCAGCAACATCGAAGCTGAAGGGCATAAATCCTTATTTAAATACTTCTACATTTTCTCCCCCTTTTGTCACATCAAAAAGATTTAAAAACAAAATAAAAGACAATTAAAGCAAATGAAAATCATAAGTGCATAATCTCGAGATGGTCAAAGATACTTTATAGGGTTTATAGTAGTCAGAGTCAAGTAAATGTAGTGTCCAAAGATGGTCAAAGATCATTAAATGTTGGTTCACGGATGTACTTGATTGAATACTTAAAGCACTCTATAAAATCAGATGACAAGAAGTCCTAAAAATGCATCTAGTTTTTCAGAAATTCTTCAAGCAAAAGATAGTTATGAAGAGAAAGTCTCATAACTGCATGCTTCAAATGAGTGAGAGACGCGATATTGCAAGAGAGTTTAAATTACAGAAGAAGGCTGAAGCAGCAAGAGAGATACGTTTAGAAATCAAGGAACGTTCTGCACAACTTCTTGCAGATGCGGCAAGTGAGAGCAAGAAACTGAAGGAAGAGAAAGGCGTTCAAACCAGATTGGATACCTGCAGAGCACAGACTTCAGGATCAAAAGAGCACCAAAATGTTTCTGAAGATCCTTCTTCTGAAGATGAGGAAGCAGAACAATACCAGAGGGAATATGTTTGTAAAACTGAGAAAGATGACTGAAGCAATAAAGAAGACTAGAAATAGACTTAATTTATTGTACTGTCTTATCTTTTCTCGTGTAATTTTTAAATTCCAATGAAGTTTCCCTTATTCAGTTTATATGATCAGTTTAGCCAGCAAAAACAAGTTTCATTTAACTTTTAATTTATCACAAAAACATATAACAAATAAGAGCATTTAAATTCACAAAAACATGATAAGTTCACAAGTATATTATAAAACATACAAAAATCCATAAGCAAGTCAGCAAAACACATAAACGGGTTCTACATCCTAGACCTAAGGTTTCTTCAATAATTCCATTATTGTATTAAGATCAGAACCGATTTCTTCTTGCCTCTCAACCACAGACTTGAATTGAGCATCCATTGAAAGTTGGTTGCTAGCCATCTAAATTTTCATAAACTCTTGACATTAAACAACTGCAGCAACTTTAGCTTCAAGATTGAGCACTTGCTTCTGGCTAGTTGCAACTACTTCCTTTGTTGAAAAATTCTTCAGATCTTCAATGACCAAGTTGACAGATCTTCTGAAGCTTTCCCAATTTTCATCATAAGCCGCAGAATCAGTGAATGTGAATCCTTCTTCCACATGTGCTTCTGCCTCATTGAATAACCCAGTCTTAAAAACTTCAAACTAAGAAAGTACATGGTTGGGAAGAGGCTGACGGCTAGTTATGTGCTGAGATGGTTTGTACGTGTTTGTTTCATTTTTCTGGGTTTCATGAACAGATGCAGCTGGAATTTCTTTTCCTAAGGCATGATTTGATGGAGATTTGTGTTGGGTAACTTCTTGATGGGTTGATGGCAAGGGTTGGTCTTGGATATTATTTTCTCATTTTTATTCAGACTCAGCATACTCAGGTCCATCATTGAGATAGTCCTGAGCAGGTTGATCTGAGATGGTTCTGGTGGAGCTGTTTGAGGGTGAAGCAGCATTAATAGGCTTAGCATCCAAACCACTTCTAGTTTCACCAGGAATTGGTGAAATTGGATCAGTTTGGATGTAAGCATCAATGTCTCGAATGGTTTGGTCAAGAGATTGAGCAATATTGTTCGGTGTTTTGAGTGAAGAGGTCTTTGAAAGTAAGGAAAAATCAGTGTTTAGAGGGATGATTAATAGTACATAGGTTTGGTTGGTTTAACAGGTGATGATGAGGGAAACTTTCTCAGTGAAGTATTAAGATTAAAGTCATGAATGGGTTCAGCCTCTGATCCTACTGCTAATGGGACAAGTTCTTCTGCAGCTTCTACGTCATTTTCATTATCTAATGGACTTTCATTTGACCAACTTTTGGACCCATCATCCTTCTCTGTAGATACTGCTTCCACTTCTGCCTCTGGAGCGACTTCTTCTACTTTCTTAGACTTATGAATTGTACATTCTTTAGCACCAGCAGTGTCCTTTTTGCGCATTTCAATAAACTCATGAGTCATCTTAACAACTTCAAGAGAACTTAGTACCAATTCAAGTTTGCTTCCTAGTCGTTCTCTTAGAATCTCCATGCTTTTCTCTTTTACTGAAATTGAGTCTTCAACACGGTTTCTCTTAATCAATTCTTTTGTCACAACTTTTGTACTAGTATTAACCATAGCTGTAAAGAAATTGTCAACTTCTTTCAAGACATAGGCCCTTTTTGTTTTCGTTTCCTTTTCTTCTGTCTGACTTAATTTCGACAATTTCCTTTTCTTGGATACAACTATTTCCTTGTTTATATTGCTGCCAGATCCTTCTCATCTAGTCTTGGTGGGAAGAATCTCAGTGGTTTCCTTGAGTTCTTCAACTTCATGTTGTAGAACCATCTCGGAGCTATGAAGATCCCTTTTCTTTCTAGTCTTATAAACAAATCTTTCTTCCTCCTTATGAACTGCTTTTTGAGCATCTCCTAACAGTTTCTTTCTGACAAGTGCAGGAGTATCAGATTCTTCATCTTCATCATACATAATTACCATCCTCTTTCCTATTCTCTTAAAGCCATACTCATTTTGAGCCCTATCAGGAAGTTGGTCATGGGTTATAGTCACACCATACTCCTTCTTAGCTTTTTCAATAAGAATTTTGATGACCTTGGGAGAGTCTTCCTTGGTGAGCATACGAAAGTGACCTAGAAACTCTCTTATCTCTTCTTTCCTGATTCTGATAGGATTAGGAATCACAACAACATCCTTTTTCCTTCTTTCTTTCATATGAGCCAGAACTGATGTAGACTACACACTTCCACAGGTAACATCCAGGTTTTTGAGTAGCTCTATAATATATCAATGTATTAATTAATTTACATTGATAGAAAAGTTCAGAAAGTAGTTTTGCATAAGGTAATGTTCTTTTGAGCTTCTTAGTTGAGTCCTTGATGGATTCACATAGATGATGAAAGATGTAACCTGTAAGATTTAACCTTTGATCAGTCGACAGATACCAAAGGAACATTTTGTGATCCCATGAAATTTGATCAAAACTTCCTTCTCGAGGAATTAGACAACCAATGAGAATCTTGAACATAAGATTTTGCATGAGTATCACCATTTCTCTATTTTCAGCCCCAATAAGCTGAGCAATGTTTTCTTGAGTGATGGAAATATCCAGACCCATCACAGCAGATCTAATTTCCACACCCTTTAATTCCTTCAGACTCCTTTTTGTTATTGATTTCCCTTTCAGACTTCTGTCCTTTTCTACATCATTTCTCTCTTCATTTTGTGTTGAGTACTCATTATACACTTCTGCTCTAACCCATAAATCTTTTACCAGAGTTGGGTAAGTTGGTCCATTCAGCATATCAAAGAAGTTCATCTATCCTTGGAATTCAAAATAACCTTTTAAGGGACAACCATTTACTTCAAAACTATTAAAATCCACCACTTTCTCAATGAGGAGCTTTAAATCATCTTGGTCGAGCGGAACAGTCTTCGGTTTGATCTTAAGGATTTCCATGGAATCTATCTTTAAAGGGTTGATTGATGAGGATGCCATTGAAGATGTTTTAGGGATTTTATAGGGTTTTTAGTTAAAACACGAAAAGAACAGTGATAAAGGTTGTGTGTGTTGAGAATGTGTTGAGATAATTAAATGACATTAAAGAGAGTTTAAACATTAAAATATTTAAAACAAATTCATTTCCCTTCAAATTTAAAGCACAATTAATTTCAAGCGTGCCGAAGACATTTCAGACGGGTGTAAATAATGGTACAAGTGTCAAAAGGAATTTCCACTTTTGTGCATGTGAGAAGCAAATATTTTTTTGTAAGTTTTTGAATCAGAGATTTTTCCAGAGATTATCTTGGGTCAAAAGTTTGTTACCCAAACTTTGATTGAGTCAGCATCTGACTAACATCTGATTCAGATTCTTCATTCAGAGTAAAGCATACATTACTATGTTCAGAACCCATTTTTGACTAAATAATTCTTGGAAGAATTATGAGTTGTATCTCAACTGTTAGTTTAGTGAAAAACATAACATATACATGTTTCTTCTGATCAGTAGTAAGAAGGCTTTCTTCAAGAATGTTTAAAGAGAACTCTTTATTTCAACATGACAGTGATATTACCACAAACGGTGATAATACCCAATTTACCAATCTGAAAGTTCTTAAGCTAATTTCTTCCAAGTTATCTGAGCGTAAATATTACACACACCGAACTACCTTGTACAGAAAATTACGCTTGAAATAGAAAACAATTAACATAACTTACCTGGATAGAATTTATTATTCGTGACTCCCAGTCTGTTTTGATGAAGTATTTCTGACTTGTTCAAGAGCCAGCATATTTAACTATCTTCTTCAAAAGGATAACATCATTGAGAAAGAGACTAGTTGCTTTCAATAGATTCCTTCATCTTTTTGCCACCCTTATTTTCATACTAAGATGAAAACATAATTTCCCCACAAGATCTTTGTCTGCACCACTATAAAGTGTTATGCACAGACCAAACTCTAATGCCAACTGAAGGTGAGGAAAATACACAAGAAGGGGGAGTTTGAATTGTGTTCACTAAAACCTTTCTGCTTCTGAACAGAGTTCAGTTTCTAAACATTAGTTCAGAACCTGATCACAAGTGCAGCGGAAAATATATCAGAAATAAACCAAATAGAACAATGAACACATCAGATTTATCCTGGTTCCTCCTAAACTGAGAGTAGTCTAGTCCCCTTGCAGCGCAAGAGATTTTCCACTGTAATCAACTCATGATTACAGTTGCTTATGCACTTAAGCACAAGACGTTTACTGCTCAGTGTCATACCCCAAATTTTGACCACCAAGTTTTCCCATAATTGTGCAAATCATTACCACAATATGGATGAACCCTCATGCTTCATCAATCTCCTCAAAGAAGGTTGAGATATTCACCACAATCAAGAATTAGGGTTTCAAGCCCTCTCAGAGCACTTAGACAAAGGATCAATCAAGAAATGACATGCTCTTCAACTTGTCTAACCTCTCAAACATCTATAAAGGATCAAGAGGATTCCCACATTAAGAATCAAGCACAAAGTTGCAACATTCCAAGTGGATCAAGCCTCAAGATCGTCAGTGTCACCAAATTAGGGTTTTGGTCGACCAGGGCCTCCAGATGGAAATTTTCATCTGGGCATGAGCCAATACTTCAAAACATGATCCAAAATGCTCCAAGGGACCTCATGGATCCAATCATCAAGTTAAATTAGCATCATAGGAAGCATTCATCAAAAATCAGGAATTAGGGTTTCTTAACCTAATTCACCCCTAAGTTAACTTTTGGGACCAAAACATGAGCCAAGACCTCAAGACATGATTTGAGGGCCTCCAATACACTATATTAATCCATTTACAATAATGGATTGACCCAAAAAACTTGATTCACAAGTTTCAATTTCATCAGGGCCACAATTAGGGTTTTGAGAAAAAAGTCAACTATATCTTTGACTTTTGACCAAGACATGCTCCCAAACCTTGGGACATGGTTCAATATACCCTATAACACCTGTTGAATCCATCCATTAGGTTTGATTTAGGTCAAGGACTTGGTTTCACAAAGGATCGCACATTTTGGATTTTATCCGATAAAAAGTCAACTGTGCACAAAATCAAGTTTGACTTTTTGGAATTTTTCATAAATATGATTCCTATAAGTCCAAAACAATGTTAATATGTGACATTGATCATCATTCATCAAGAAAAATCAAGAAAAGTGAGGTTTCTTGCAAAAGGGGCAACCATAAGAAACCAAAAAATTTCTAAGTTATGGAATAAAAGTGGTTATGGTACCAACTTCCAAGGACCATAACTTGAGATCTAAGCAACCATTTTGGGTAATCCAAAGCTGGATTTGTAGGTCTTGCTACACTATACAAAAGCTTCAACTAACTCAGTCTCCAATTCTTTATGGATTTTGAGTTATGGAGTGATCAAAATGACAAAAACGTGAAAATAACACTTTTTCCAACACTTAGACAAAATTCTGCCTAAGTAAAAAAAAGTTGAAACACCAAAGCTTGGAGGGTTGTTTCGCATAGTTACAAGTTGAATCAATTCAAGATGTAAACATTAAAGTTGTTGTACATATTGCCAATAATTCAAGGAACTCATTGGCATGAAACAACTCCACTTGAGCTAAGAGTTATGACTGCTACAAGACACCATGGCACAACTGTCTTGAAAAACCAGTTTGTGTGATTTCTTGCCATACACGATTTTGAGTCAAGAGGCAATGATCATCATGCCACAGACATTTAATATGGTCATGCTACATCAGATCAGACCTGCAAACTTAAGCCAAGATGACAAGAAACTTTTCATTTGTGAAGTGATGAGTTTTGGCATATATGCCTTGAATTCAAAGGCAATAAATGAGGAATAGTGAACATTCAAGATTCTCACTCTCCTCAGTCAAGTTATCTGATTAAACAATAATTAAAAGGACTCGGGAATGTGGTTTCAGTCAAGGCATAGCTGATCTATTTGGGACAGCTATGTTACCTTGTGCAAGAAGCATTTATGCCAAACCAAGACCATTGAACCATGACCTTATCTTCTGAACTTCAAGAGAACCACTTCAACACAACTCTTTGCTTATAAATAGAGGTCCTAACTTATCATTCAAGCTACACCAAAGCTTATTACAACAAGGCTTTCTCTCTTTCACTCCTTAGGCCTAAAAATTTCATTTCTTGAGAGGTTACTATCGGGTTTTAAGTTGGAGACCAATGCCACTCAAACCATTGATTCAGACACATCACATACAACATATAGAAGGTGTCTGAACACTCACTTTCCATCTATAACATCAAAATCACCAAGTGGCCATCCATTTGCACAAAACTCATAACTTGCTGCAAAAGGAATCAAGTTGATCAATCTAAAAGGCTCTCAATCACTCCAAGCATTCAAACGCTTTCCTTAAGGTACAAGAAAGCTATCCAAAGCATTAGAACTCAGCTGTAACACCTTCATCATCAAAATTCGATTCTCACCTGCAGAGGTAAGCCTCAAACTATCAAACTCATTTAATCATGCATCATAAACATGTTTTGTGATTAACATTGTGTTTCTGATTGTTCATAGATAATTTGCCCTCAATTAATTGTTGTTTATGGTTCGTGTATAAGATTTCATTAAGTTTTGAAATTTTTAGGGTTCATCTGATTTTATCATGTCATCTTTTGATTCAATCAATTTAAATAAAATTGAATATTGCCATTATGTTCCTTATGTAAAAACGCATGAGTTTCATTTTTGAATCATGAGAATTGGTTGAGGAACGAGTGAGATATGGTGCTTCTTGCACGAGCTCGAGGATGAAGATGGCCATGGTGCCATTCTTCAGAAAATCCACTTGTTTTACTATATATTTATTACTTGCCATATAATTACAGAATTGGCATTGCGCCCTAGTGGAAACACAAGCATGTTTGTGTGTGTGAGCAAGCGAGAGGTCTGGGGTTCGAATCCCCCTCGCCCTAGACCTTTTGATATTTTTTTTTCAACCATTTTCGAAAGGAATTTTCACATATTATTATCCCTTGCCATTCTCTATAAGCCACACGCAAGTGGCTCAGTTGGCAAAATTTTGAACCATCCTCCCCAAGGGCGTGAGTTCAAACCTTGGGGGGGGCCATTTTTAATTTTTTACCACTTAATTTTATCAATTTTTTCACCAATCTTTTTAATAACTTTGAAAATTAATTTCTCATTCATTTTTTATTGGTTCTTTTTGCAAAAATTCACAAAATTGACAAAGCATTTTATTTTACAAAAATCTCACACAAAAAAATATTATTTGTCTATATTTAATATTTTTCATAAAGAACTTATTTTATTTGTTTTTTAAACATTTGAAAATATTTCTTTTGATCTTTTCAAAACCAAATGAGTTCTAAATCATCTTGTGATTAAAATCCTCATTTTTTCAAACCTTAACCTAAAATCACAAGTAGTTTATTTAAACTTATTTGGTATTTTTTATCATTCTTATTAATTTTCTTTGAAGAATTACTTTTAAAAGAAAATGAAATTAGGGTTTCTTTGATTTTGATCCTTATCAAACATTAAAAACCCTTGGGCCTCTCCTTGAGTTGTAAGATCCATCCCTTGTAAATATAAACCTTTTTTGGGCCTCAGTCTTTGTATAAGACCCACGGTGTTTTCAAAAATCTCGGCGCAATCGCAAGTTCAAAATAAATCAACTGGGCCTCTCCTTGAGCTATAAGTCCCATTCCTTTTCTTTAAAACACTTTTGGGCCTCTATGAGGGTGTAAAACCCAATCCATTTTTAAACAAAATCTTTTTGGGCCTCAGTCATTGTATAAGTCTCACTGCGATTTTAAAATCTCGGCGCAGTCGTCGCCTTTTAAATGAAAACCATCTAGGCCTACCCTTGTGTTGTAAGTCCCATTTCTTTTCTTTTTCAAACCCTTGGGCCTCTCCTTGAGTAGTAAGACCCATCCCTTTGTACAAAAAACCTCTTTGGGCCTCAGTCATTGTATAAGCCCTAGTACAGTTAACAAAATAACGGTACGATTACTATTTTTCATTTGGGCCTCTCCTTGAGTATAAGCCCCAACAATCTTTCCAAAACAACTTCCCTTTTGATTTAGGTTCAAACTCATAGTTGTTATCAAAACTTTCTTTAATTTCTTGAACAACTAACCATACAGCTGTTACAATGAAAGCTTGCTCGCCTGTAAGTTTTATCAGCTTTCATTTAATTGCTTTCATATATATAACTGTATTGCTGGAAGCTTGCTCACCTGTAAGTCCTTCTTTCATATCCTTTTAAATACTTGTCATATATCAACTGTATATATACTTGTATATCTTCTTAGAGTTTTCCCTGACAACTAGGTCTAGAACTAGGTAAAGCCAGTTGGTCACTCTTTAATACAGTCAAAACTAGATCTCCATAGGATTTCCAGATACAGTTGTCACACCCTCATTTTCACCCTAACCCTAGCCTGGCATAGCATAACATTTCCATCATCTATGCATCCCATTAGGTCATATCAATCATGTGTTTCATTGGGCTCCTAAGGCATGAGATCAAGAGGTCCTTTGAATCGGGATTTCTAATTTTCTTTGAGGTACCGTTACTCGAGTTTGAAGGAAAGGGTTAATCTCTCAACATCAACATCATGAGTATCATTTTTATCTAGCTAAAAGGTTTTCTTCTGCCGAGATTCATCAAGAGATCAGGGTTGTCAGGGGTGATGGTATAGTTTCAAGTCAGGTGGGGTTATTCAGTCGCGACTAAGATCAGATGAAAGTTTGACCTAACCTAGGTCAAACCATCAGGAGACTGCTTCGATCACAAGTTATCATTATCAGTAGACTCTCTTAGCCAGTGTGCTTCCAAGGTCAAATTATTGTGTGTGGAACTCACCAGGTTATTAAGCAGTGTTTAATGTGAGGTTTGGTCCAGAAGATCAAGTTATCAGGCTGTGGTAGGTCAGTTGCTTCATCGATGGATTTGTTTATTGATATTCAAGTGGCTAGGTGCAAATGGATTCACTAATTCAAGGTCTTAGTTTATTCTGAGTCAAAGTTAATTTAAGATTCACTCTGATTCAGTGGTCCAATCCATTCAAGATTCAAAGATTGGTTTCTGGCTTCTCGAGGGCTAGTTCATATTCTCTAATCCAAATCATATCCATTTCCACTAAGCCCATTTTCTTGTTCAATTCTCATTTCTCTTACCCATTTCTTTTTTCTTCAAATTCATTTTCATATCCGATTCTTATCTTTTGTAACCCAACTTTCTCTTTTATTATTCACATTTCACTTTTTTCAAACCCAATCCATTTCTCCATTTATTTTAAACCATATTTTAAACTCTCTTATATCCATAAACCATTTTTAATTCACTTTTTCTAAATCCATTCAATGTCCATTTTGAATGTCCATAGTTATCCATTCCTTTTTATATATATCCATCTTCCACATTTTATATATATATATATATATATATATATATATATATATATATATATATATATTTTTTTTTTTAATATCCATTTAAACCAAATTCACAATCCATTTGCTTAATTCATTTTTTCCAAAAATCCAATTTGTTCCATAATCCATAAATGTTCATGTTTCATTATAATCCAATTCCAAGTTTAGTACCAATATCCCAAAGTCCACATTACCATTCTTAAAGTCCATAAATAAAGCTACAAGTCCATTTTTTTCAAAAGAGAAAGAAGAAAAAGCCCAACATGCTATACTAAACCAAAGCCTTTTTACAATGTCCTTGAATGCATCAACACTCTAAGACAAAATGAGATAAAACCGTACAATGACCACACCAACAAAGACCACACCTTGTTGCACTCTCAGACGAAACAGTACACTCTCAGACACTCTCAGCGCATCATCTCACCTTGCTGCAAAGACCACACCAACATCACAATGACCACGACGCTTCACTGCTACAACAACAACAGACATAGTCTGCTACACCAAACCGTACACCCCTAAGACCTGCATCAACAACAGCCTGAAAACCTGAGCAGTGAGAACAACAGTTCAGTAACAAGCATCTTTTACAAAACAAAAAAACAAAGTTTTGAATTTGGTTTTAAAAAGAAAAACAAGAGAGGAGCATAAAGGGGGGAGAACGAAAAAAAAAAGGAAGGAACCTGAACAAGAAAAGAAAAAACTCTCTCTCTGACTTTGATTGAAAAATAAATCATTGAAGAACTTTGTTCTTCATCTTCATTGTTCTTCTTCCACTTTGACTCCGCCGCTCATTCAACCTTCCCACCGTTTTCTGACGACCACCAGTTGAGCCAGAACCAGAAAGAAGGAGTCACTTGAAGAAAAAACGACAGAACAAGAATCGGAGAAAGATGTTTAATACACCTCAACTGAGTTCTTCTAAGAAAAGAAGTCACAACCTTAACACACATAACAAAACCTGA
Organism: Lathyrus tuberosus; assembly: GCA_022829125.1. NCBI lineage: Eukaryota > Viridiplantae > Streptophyta > Magnoliopsida > Fabales > Fabaceae > Lathyrus > Lathyrus tuberosus. Next base: position 4,817,591 of record JALAZF010000179.1, read on the forward strand.
ACCCAGAAATTGAACCTTCTCCGAAATCATCTCACAAAATCATCACCACCATCTTCATCGTGTAACCTCTCTTTCCTCTTTTCCACCATTAAACCCTACACACACCACCATAGAACCTCAATATACCACTTCCAATCACCTTCAATATTCCCTCTGATCTGTTAAAACCACTTGTCGGAGCTGACAACACACTCAATGTCGGCAACAACACAGCTCAACAAACACAACAGAGTCGCAACGTACCTACATCAGCTGAACCTGAACACCGATGTGTTTGCGAAAACACTTTCGAGCCACATTTCAAACCACCACGACTTCACTACTGTCGTTGGAAATACTCCGTATTTCACCACCATAATGCCATAAATTTCCTATCCTCCATCCTCATACAAAAACAAAGCACCTTTTTCAATCTCTAAAAACACCTTTGAATCTCTGTTAGTATCCGACCGCACCCTTTGTTTCTTATCGACAACGACCGTCAAAATGCATTCTCCCACAACACTGAACAACCGTGATTTATTTGCTACTCTAACAAATCACCTTAGGTCTCTACATCATCCATGTTCCATGTACCACCTTCAAAACTTCACTCTTCACCGTGAAACCACAACAACGATAGTGAATAAGCCGCCGTGAGAATCAAAGGAGACGGAGGTTCACCGCAAGGGAGAGAGATCGAGAGCGAAGAGGGTGAGGTCGATTTACAAAAAAACGGCGAGATTTGAGGGATGATGAGCGTGAAAAGAAGGAAAGGTAGACGCGATTGAAGATGGTCGCAGTGAAAATCAATTGGGAAAATGAGGATCTTTAGTTTTCTGAAACATATTCCATTTGCAGCCTTTTTGCTCTGCCACTTTTTAGGTTTTTTCTTCCCCTCTAATTTTAATTCAAAACGGGTCACACATGACCCGCCCCATCTGTGTCTTTTGGGAAGTGGTGGGCTTTTGAGCCCAAGTGATTTGTTCATTTTTTATTTAGTTTTGTTATTCTTAATACTAGTTTTTTTAAATCTTATTGTGTTAATTGTGTATTTTAGATTTTAATTAATTAGATTTTTGAAGAACTTTGTTTTCAATTTCAATTTTAATTTTAAATGCTAGTTTTTAATCTCATTTTTAATCTTGATTTTGATTTGAGCTTTGACTAATTTTAGGTTAGCTTGTGACTAATTGACTTTTGATAAAATATTTTGCTAGTTGTTAAAGATTTTTGATGGTCTTGTTAATATTCCTTGTTAAAATCTTGTTAATATTTTGTAAATTACGCTTTATTAGATATTTCATTAATTACATTCTTGATTAAGTTTTTTTTAATTAGATATTTTGTAAAATATTATTTTGTTTTCTTACATTTTTCAACTACATTTTTGGTTGTCATTCAGTTTGATTTATTTCTTGGTCTACTTTTCATTTTTACCTTGATTTTCGTCTTCGATTTTCTTTTTGAATTTATTTTGGCCAATGATATAACAAAAATCATGATTACTTGATTTCCTTCAATCGATTCAAAATCTTGATCAATATGAGGCCATTTTCGTTCCGATTTCATTTCGGTTTCTATTTCATTTCTCATTTTCATTCTCTTTTAAAGTCAAAAAACCTTGGTCTAGTACCAAGTGCTCATTTTCAAAACTTCTTTTTGTATTGAACTAAAAAGAGAGGATTGGGTGAAGACCTATTCCTTTTCGAGTATTAAGATGCTCACTTTAGAGTGTGTGGTCTCGATACTCGTCTTTCAATACGAAGACGTGACTATATTCGCCACACCATTTTCAAAACAAATCTTTTGAGATAAAGAATTGGGTACTACCCGAAGGGGTTCCTATCCGAGGACTTATTTCGCCCCTTAAAACCAACATTCACAAATCAAATGAGACATCTTGCCTTGATGGCGAAAATCAACCTTTTCAAAAAGGACATGTTACGTTCGTTCTACCGCAAACAGGTAAAGCATAAGACTCCACGAGCGAGCCGCAATACACCTAACTGCTAGAACCCGCACGTTAACATCGCCCATAAAAAACATCAATAAATCGTAGTAGGTCGAACTACGATCACTCTGATTCTTCATTCTCGTCCGAATGTAAGATACGTAGGCACAAGATTGCAACGATCTTGGCGAGCCCCCTTCCATTTTCTTCACACGTAGTCCTTCGAACTACGTTGACTCTGACTTTCCCATTGCACGAGGGAATACGTAGGCATAGGATCGCGAAGTCCTATCGAGTCTCCTTTTTCTTTTCCCTACTTTTTCCTTTATCTTTTTCTTTCGGATTCCTTGGTTCTTACCCTCTTAGAACACACTTAGAAAGCAATATCCTTTAGCAAACATCCGTACACATAGACAAGCAAATGGTTCCCATCGAGTACGATGGATGTGAGGGGTGCTAATACCTTCCCCTCGCATAACCGGCTTCCGAACCCGTAATTTGGTTGCGAGACCATCTTATCCTTTCTTCTTTGGGTTTTGTCGATGTTTTCCCTTCCCCTCATGGGATAAATAAAGTTCGATGGCGACTCTTCTGTTTCTTCCTCTTTCGCCTCCGGTCGACTATTTTTCGAGTAGCGACAGCTGGCGACTCTGCTGGGGAATGGTCCACCCTAGCAAGCCAAGCCTAGTTTGTTTGTCGTATGTGTATTTTTGTTTGCTTTATTATTGCTTTATTATCTTGTGTTTCTATTATCTGTTGGGTATATTGGGGATGGTTTGTGAGGAGAAAGGCTTTCTACCCGAGCTTTTCGAGTATACATTAAGCTAGGAGGTGGTTGCTTACTGATTTGTGAGACTTAGGACTCGTCGAGTCAGTTTGACTTCCACCGCTCAGATGAGGCCCCTTTGGGAATGATTATGTCTTACGATCAGTCGTAATGGCGTCTTTGTTTCCGACCCGGGAGTCCGTGATTCTGAGGACTTTTAGAACCCTATTCCAAAGGTTACTAAGGCATAACGATGTGCTCATCCTTTGAAGGGATTACCGTCTTACGAATCGTCGTTATGATGGAAAACTTTTGAGGGTTAGTGCATGGGACCTTGTTTGAAAGCCCATGGAATGCCCTGTTATAAACCAATAGATAACCTACCCGAGGTGAGGGATATCTTGTTGTGTTGTCCTGCAGAATCTGTGACCTTGATACCTGTTGCGAACCCCTGATTCAGAGATCTTTGATCCCATGTCTTATTGCACTCATAACATTGCATTTGCATAAACATCTTTGCATCATTTTGCATATCTTTCTCCAACCTTAAACCAGAGAACTCATCCATCCTTTGTCCATAACCCGCAGTTGATTTCCTGAAGCCTGTACTGGACTTGAAGTAGCTTTTGAAGGATCATGGCCTCCGAAGAGCAGAACCAGTTTGCGTCAAGAGCGAATGTTGATTCGATGAAGAACCAATTGGACCAACTTGTGGAAGCTATGACAACCTTGGCAAGGAAAGATGGCAACATTCAAAGGACTTCAGCCACTGGAAATGTCTTTTCACCTCGAGTGAACAATGTTGCTCAAGCTCAGCCCGTGCAGATCCCCGTTGAGGATCCTATTATATGCGAACATGCCATTGTCCAAGATGGAAGTTCTTCTTCTCTTGACGCCATGGAATATTATAGTTTTGCATTCTCTGATCCAAATCCCCAAGGGGCAGTCCCTGTGATGAAAACTAAGGATCCGCAAACTGTTGAGCTTATGGAAAAGTGTCGAGTGTTGGAAGAGAAGCTTAACGCCATAAAGAGTCGTGATAATTTGGATCTGAATGCTTTAAGCATGTGTTTGGTACCCAACCTTGTAATACCTCCAAAGTTCAACACACCGAATTTTGAGAAGTATAAAGGGGATAGTTGTCCAAAGCAACATTTGGTGATGTTTTGCAAAAGAATGACCTCGCATGTCCACGACGACAAACTTATGATTCACTATTTCCAAGACAGTCTGAGTGGGGCATCACTGAGTTGGTATATGCATCTAGAGAGCAGCCACATCAAATCATGGACAGACTTAGCTAACGCCTTTGTGAAGCAGTACCAATACGATCTTGACATGGCTCTCAGTCGCACGCAATTGCAAGGCTTATCTCAAGAGGACGATGAATCCTTCAGAGGATATGCTCAAAGATGGAGAGAGGTAGCTGCTCGCGTTCAACCACCAATCTTAGATAGAGAATTGGTTGATCTGTTCTTGAATACCTTGCAAGGTCCATACTTGGAAAAGATGGCTGGCACTGGGACATCAAACTTCTCTGACCTGGTGATAGCTGGAGAACGCCTCGAGTGCATCCTCAAGAGTGGAAAGATCCAAGGCTCCTTGAACATTCCAGCTAGCGAAAGTGAATCAATTATTAGTTCCCAAGAGGAAGAAGATGATGGTGAAATTAACTTTATTTGGGAAGCTCCACATGTCCCACCTCCATTACTTTGTCACCCAAGCATCTCATCTGTTCAAAGTCAGCAATCCTATGGGTCTACCTGTGTGACTCCATCCTCTCCACAGGGTCAATATCCTCCTGTCAATAGAGGTCCCCCTCATCAACAACAGATTGCACGGCAACATGCTCCGCAACACCGACGCTACTATAATAAAAAGCCAAAAAGGCATTTTGATTCATTGCCAATGCTATTCAGTCATATACTACCACGCTTAATCAATAGTGGACTGATAGTGCCAAAGGACTTGGACCCTGTGATCCCTCCATACCCACCAGGCTTTGACACTAATGCACGATGTGGTTACCATGCTGGCGCGATGGGGCATTCAACCGAAGATTGCAAACAGCTCCGAAACAAGATCCAAGATTTGATTGAGTACAAGCTAATCTCATTTAAGCCTCAAGGTCTTCAAATCAATATCAATTCTTCATCTGGTCAGCCAGGTCCGTCATCCGCCTATGTTATGGAAGAAGTTGCTAAGAGCAGGTATGAAGAAGGCTACAATACTGGCCTCGATGAGCAAGAATGCTAGCCCAACAGTGAATCAAGAGAGAAAATCCCAGTTCCTCAATGATGGAAATTTTAGATCATGTCATTTACTTTGCATTTGTAATTTCTTTTTGTTAAAGGCTATTTGTTTCTAGACATTGTACTTTATTAATGGTATTATTAATGTACTGATCATGCATATTTTGAATAAGTCCATTTGTATTCACTCATCTTTTCCCATTTATTGCAAAAAAAAAAAAAATCAAAATCAAAAAATATTTCTCCACTTCACTTCCTTTATCATTGTTGTTGTAACAAAGATTGGAGGGAGGATGACGAAAACAAAATACCCATAATTGCAAACTGTATGCTTTCGGATAAAATCTTGCTGATGATGTACATGCATTATTTCAAATCCCCTAAACACCGGAGAGATAAGGAGTTAGTCCCTAGTCAACCACTTCGAGCCTAGAAGTAGGAGTTTCCTTCGGATTTCTAAACCCTTACGCTTAACCTGGGGCATGGGTAGTGTTCAGTTACCCTGATTACACATATTTTCAAGATGAAACCTCCTGTTATAGCTGTTGTTATTCAATGACCAAAGACTTGGCAGTCACAAGCCTTTCTGAAAAAAAAAGAAAAAAAATAGAAAACCCGCTAAGTCCACCTCTCAAAGGCGCGACTTAGGCAAAAGTTAGGGATCAAAAAATGAATAAAGCAAAAGAGGTCCTCAAATCCTCGAGCAGAACAGAATAAAATTCAGTGATCACCATCAAAAGGTCACTGATATCCATCCACAAAAATAAAATAAGGTGACTGTCATCATCTTCACTCTTACACCGTCGAACTCTAGATGTGTGTGTCAATTTAACTGAACGTAGGACTGGAGAATCATCATGAAGAAGGGGTGGGTACCAAAATAAGTTTTGAGCCTAATATCCTTTATTTCAATAACCGTGAGCCAGGCCACGTTACAACCCTTAAAAGTCCTAATTGAGGCGGGGTTTATTCTGAAAGCATACTACAGCAAGGTTGCGTAAACTGACTCCCCAAAGGTTTTCTAATCTTCAGCACTGGTGTCACTCTTCTTGCTATATCTTTCACACCAGTAAATCAGCACTACGTTTGGACTAATGGTCCACTTGTCACACATTTTCACATCATTTCAATAAATGGCTTTTCAAAACTTGCATGAATGTCGCATTAAAATTACCATTTCTGAATGATCAATTTTAAACTGCAAATTAGTACTTGACATTATGGAAATTCCAACCAAGAGAAATCAAAGAGGAACTTGAACATCTGTTGGTGCTGACATGAATCAAGACTTTCTCGTGACCTTGTGGATCTGGGGCAAGTTCTTCAAAGGCCAAGAATGGGGGCAGACCACTGCAAGATTCAGACACTGGGGCAAATCTTCTCAGACTATGTCATGGCATAAACCTTTCCAGGAAGAATTCCTTCAGAGACCCTACGGGCTGGGGCAAACATTTTGCGAAGGATCAAATTCCCTTCATACTTTCAAGTTGGTCAAGCTGACCATGTCATACACTAAGCAACCTTGGAGTTCAACAAGCCTCGGGGCAGAGCAAAAGTGCAATCAACATGCATTAGATAAGTCACTACGCTCACACAATCATCTGCAAGCCACCGTGGCACATCAGCTAGAAGTGAGGTTCTCTCAAGAACAAGTATGCAACTTCTGCAAATGATCAAGCTTGGAGCACCAGAAGCATCCACATCTGTCTTCTGATCATCGCACCGTCAAATACCGAGTGTCGGGAAGTCAAATCCTTTCACCAAAAGTCCAACCCTGCTTGGCAACCTACCAAAAGCCCAACCTTCCCTGGCACCCTGAAACCAAAGTCCAACCCTGCTTGGCACCTACCAAAATCCCAACCTTCCTTGGCACCTACATAAAACCAATCACCTGCTTACATCCACATATACATTGCATACATAACATAATCATTTCGTTCCTCAACCCCTGCGTTGATATTTTCTTGACCCCCGAGTCGATATCATCAATTTGCTTCCTCAACCCCTGCGTTGATATTTTGATTTGTTTTTGACCCCTGAGTCAATCTTGTCTTTATTTTCTTGACCCCCGAGTCGATATCATCAATTTCCTTCCTCAACCCCTGAGTTCATACCTTGTTTTTGTTCTTGACCCCTGAGTCAATGTTGTCTTTACCTTCACAACCCCTGAGTTGATACCTTGTTTTTGTTCTTGACCCCTGAGTCGATATTGTCTTTACATTCTTGACCCCCGAGTCGATATCAGTGTTACTATTTTCACAACCCCTGAGTTGATACCTTATTTTTGTTCTTGACCCTTGAGTCGATATTGTCTTTATCTTTCTGACCCCCGAGTCGATGTTGTTACCTTTACCTTTTTATCAATCCCCGAGTTAATGACAGTTTATCTCTTTGTTTCTTCAACCCCTGAGTTGACTTATTGTTTTGATTTGTTCAGGACCCCCGAGTCGATGGTATATTTGTTTTTTTCAATCCCCGAGTTGATATGTCATTATTCCCAACAAAGTCCAGACTCACATTTTCATATCCCCAACATTTTGCATACATTTCCGCATCATTAACACTCATGTTCATTTCTCATTGCATCTCAAGCATATCATCATATCCCTCACAACCGATTACCTCGCCCTATTGACAGATGCCTTTTCAAGTCATCCTATTGATTCAACACCTTTCATCCCACACCTTTTCGGCTGAAATTTTTGGGTATTCTTATATTTAATCTCCTTGTACCTTGGTTGTAAGAAAGTCTTAGCCATTCTCACCCTCAAGTCCAAGAAGATTAAATAGGGGCATCTGTCACACCCTCATTTTCACCCTAACCCTAGCCTGGCATAGCATAACATTTCCATCATCTATGCATCCCATTAGGTCATATCAATCATGTGTTTCATTGGGCTCCTAAGGCATGAGATCAAGAGGTCCTTTGAATCAGGATTCCTAATTTTCTTTGAGGTACCGTTACTCGAGTTTGAAGGAAAGGGTTAATCTCTCAACATCAACATCATGAGTATCATTTTTATCTAGCTAAAAGGTTTTCTTCTGCCGAGATTCATCAAGAGGTCAGGGTTGTCAGGGGTGATGGTATAGTTTCAAGTCAGGTGGGGTTATTCAGTCGCGATTAAGATCAGATGAAAGTTTGATCTAACCTTGGTCAAACCATCAGGAGACTGCTTCGATCACAAGTTATCATTATCAGTAGACTCTCTCAGCCAGTGTGCGTCCAAGGTCAAATTGTTGTGTGTGGAACTCATCAGGTTATTAAGCAGTGTTTCATGTGAGGTTTGGTCTAGAAGATCAAGTTATCAGGCTGTGGTAGGTCAGTCGCTTCATCGATGGATTTGTTTGTTGATATTCAAGTGGCTAGGTGCAAATGGATTCACTAATTCAAGGTCTTAGTTTATTCTGAGTCAAAGTTAATTTAAGATTCACTCTGATTCAGTGGTCTAATCCATTCAAGATTCAAAGATTGGTTTGTGGCTTCTCGAGGGCTAGTTCATCTTCTCTAATCCAAATCATATCCATTTCCACTAAGCCCATTTTCTTGTTCAATTCTCATTTCTCTTACCCATTTCTTTTTTCTTCAAATTCATTATCATATCCGATTCTTATCTTTTGTAACCCAACTTTCTCTATTATTATTCACATTTCACTTTTTTCAAACCCAATCCATTTCTCCATTTATTTTAAACCATATTTTAAACTCTCTTATATCCATAAACCATTTTTAATTCACTTTTTCTAAATCCATTCAACGTCCATTTTGAATGTCCATAGTTATCCATTCCTTTTTATATATATCCATCTTCCACATTTTATATATATATATATATATATATATATATATATTTTTAATATCCATTTAAACCAAATTCACAATCCATTTGCTTAATTCATTTTTTCCTAAAATCCAATTTGTTCCATAATCCATAAATGTTCATGTTTCATTATAATCCAATTCCAAGTTTAGTACCAATATCCCAAAGTCCACATTACCATTCTTAAAGTCCATAAATAAAGCTACAAGTCCATTTTTTTCAAAAGAGAAAGAAGAAAAAGCCCAACATGCTATACTAAACCAAAGCCTTTTTACAATGTCCTTGAATGCATCAACACTCTCAGACAAAATGAGATGAAACCGTACAATGACCACACCAACAAAGACCACACCTTGCTGCACTCTCAGACGAAACCGTACACTCTCAGACACTCTCAGCGCATCATCTCACCTTGCTGCAAAGACCACACCAACATCACAATGACCACGACGCTTCACTGCTACAACAACAACAGACATAGTCTGCTACACCAAACCGTACACCCCTAAGACCTGCATCAACAACAGCCTGAAAACCTGAGCAGTGAGAACAACAGTTCAGCAACAAGCATCTTTTACAAAACCAAAAAACAAAGTTTTGAATTTGGTTTTAAAAAGAAAAACAAGAGAGGAGCATAAAGGGGGGAGAACGAAAAAAAAAGGAAGGAACCCGAACAAGAAAAGAAAAAACTCTCTCTCTGACTTTGATTGAAAAATAAATCATTGAAGAACTTTGTTCTTCATCTTCATTGTTCTTCTTCCACTTTGACTCCGCCGCTCATTCAACCTTCCCACCGTTTTCTGACGACCACCAGTTGAGCCAGAACCAGAAAGAAGGAGTCACTTGAAGAAAAAACGACAGAACAAGAATCGGAGAAAGATGTTTAATACACCTCAACTGAGTTCTTCTAAGAAAAGAAGTCACAACCTTAACACACACAACAAAACCTGAACCCAGAAATTGAACCTTCTCCGAAATCATCTCACAAAATCATCACTACCATCTTCATCGTGTAACCTCTCTTTCCTCTTTTCCACCATTAAACCCTACACACACCACCATAGAACCTCAATATACCACTTCCAATCACCTTCAATATTCCCTCTGATCCGTTAAAACCACTTGTCGGAGCTGACAACACACTCAATGCCGGCAACAACACAGCTCAACAAACACAACAGAGTCGCAACGTACCTACATCAGCTGAACCTGAACACCGATGTGTTTGCGAAAACACTTTCGAGCCACATTTCAAACCACCACGACTTCACTACTGTCGTTGGAAATACTCCGTATTGCACCACCATAATGCCATAAATTTCCTATCCTCCATCCTCATACAAAAACAAAACACCCTTTTCAATCTCTAAAAACACCTTTGAATCTCTATTAGTATCCGACCGCACCCTTTGTTTCTTATCGACAACGACCGTCAAAACGCAATCTCCCACAACACTGAACTACCGTGATTTATTTGCTGCTCCAATAAATCACCTTAGGTCTCTACATCATCCATGTTCCATGTACCACCTTCAAAACTTCACTCTTCACCGTGAAACCACAACAACGATAGTGAATAAGCCGCCGTGAGAATCAAAGGAGACGGAGGTTCGCCGCAAGGGAGAGAGATCGAGAGCGAAGAGGGTGAGGTCGATTTACAAAAAAACGGCGAGATTTGAGGGATGATGAGCGTGAAAAGAAGGAAAGGTAGACGCGATTGAAGATGGTCGCAGTGAAAATCAATTGGGAAAATAAGGATCTTTAGTTTTCTGAAACATATTCCATTTGCAGCCGTTTTGCTCTGCCACTTTTTAGGTTTTTTCTTCCCCTCTAATTTTAATTCAAAACGGGTCACACATGACCCGCCCCGTTTGTGTCTTTTGGGAAGTGGTGGGCTTTTGAGCCCAAGTGATTTGTTCATTTTTTATTTAGTTTTGTTATTCTTAATACTAGTTTTTTTTAAATCTTATTGTGTTAATTGTGTATTTTAGATTTTAATTAATTATATTTTTGAAGAACTTTGTTTTCAATTTCAATTTTAATTTTAAATGCTAGTTTTTAATCTCATTTTTAATCTTGATTTTGATTTGAGCTTTGACTAATTTTAGGTTAGCTTGTGACTAATTGACTTTTGATAAAATATTTTGCTAGTTGTTAAAGATTTTTGATGGTCTTGTTAATATTCCTTGTTAAAATCTTGTTAATATTTTGTAAATTACGCTTTATTAGATATTTCATTAATTACATTCTTGATTAAGTTTTTTTTAATTAGATATTTTGTAAAATATTATTTTGTTTTCTTACATTTTTCAACTACATTTTTGGTTGTCATTCAGTTTGATTTATTTCTTGGTCTACTTTTCATTTTTACCTTGATTTTCGTCTTCGATTTTCTTTTTGAATTTATTTTGGCCAATGATATAACAAAAATCATGATTACTTGATTTCCTTCAATCGATTCAAAATCTTGATCAATATGAGGCCATTTTCGTTTCGATTTCATTTCGGTTTCTATTCCATTTCTCATTTTCATTCTCTTCTAAAGTCAAAAAACCTTGGTCTAGTACCAAGTGCTCATTTTCAAAAATTCTTTTTGTATTGAACTAAAAAGAGAGGATTGGGTGAAGACCTATTCCTTTTCGAGTATTAAGATGCTCACTTTAGAGTGTGTGGTCTCGATACTCGTCTTTCAATACGAAGACGTGACTATATTCGCCACACCATTTTCAAAACAAATCTTTTCAGATAAAGAATTGGGTACTACCCGAAGGGGTTCCTATCCGAGGACTTATTTCGCCCCTTAAAACCAACATTCACAAATCAAATGAGACATCTTGCCTTGATGGCGAAAATCAACCTTTTCAAAAAGGACATGTTACGTTCGTTCTACCGCAAACAGGTAACGCATAAGACTCCACGAGCGAGCCGCAATACACCTAACTGCTAGAACACGCACGTTAACATCGTCCAACAAATCGTAGTAGGTCGAACTACGATCGCTCTGATTCTTCATTCTCGTCCGAATGTAAGATACGTAGGCACAAGATTGCAATGATCTTGGCGAGCCCCCTTCCATTTTCTTCACCCGTAGTCCTTCGAACTACGTTGACTCTGACTTTCCCATTGCACGAGGGAATACGTAGGCATAGGATCGCGAAGTCCTATCGAGTCTCCTTTTTCTTTTCCCTACCTTTTCCTTTATCTTTTTCTTTCGGATTCCTTGGTTCTTACCCTCTTAGAACACACTTAGAAAGCAATATCCTTTAGCAAACATCCGTACACATAGACAAGCAAATGGTTCCCATCGAGTACGATGGATGTGAGGGGTGCTAATACCTTCCCCTCGCATAACCGGCTTCCGAACCCGTAATTTGGTTGCCAGACCATCTTATCCTTTCTTCTTTGGGTTTTGTCGATGTTTTCCCTTCCCCTCATGGGATAAATAAAGTTCGATGGCGACTCTTCTGTTTCTTCCTCTTTCGCCTCTGGTCGACTATTTTTCGAGTAGCGACAACAGTCTTGCCTTCTCTTGGGCTTAAACAATATGGAACAAAGATAAAGGCATTATTCCCAGTGAAATTTTCTCAGACTGTCACTATTAGAAATTTTCAAAGAAGTTCATTTCCCCAGAGAGGATTAATTCTCGGTGAAACCTCTCTTGAATTTCTTCAAACCCTAAAACTGTTCATTAAAGAAAAGATTATTCTCGGTGAAAATTTTCTTGAACTCTTCTTAAGTTTGGACCCACAGGCTTCCTAAAAGCAAGCTAGCCTCCTCTTGGGCTTTGTACAAGGACCCTCCGGCTTCTTAGAAGTTCTCATGCCTTCTCTTGGGCTTAGTACAAGGACCCGCGACCTCTTAAAGGTATAAGACAAAACTTAGTCATCCTTTGCTAGAGCAGTCTTTCTTGAGTCAAAACCTCAGACCAATTTAGGGTTGATTCTCATCCCTTAAACACCTGCCTCCTCTTGGGCATCATACAAAGATAAACTCTTCCATACCAGTAGACTTGGACAGTCTAAATCTCCCCTTGGATCTCAAAGACATTCTCAAGTTCCTTACAAACATAGGAGAAACCCTGGTCATTTAATCAATCTCCAGTAGAGTTAAAACCCTTGGGTTCTAGAACCCAGTCTTTCTCCTAAAAATCCCCAGCCAAGGCCAGCTTACTATAGGTATAACACTATCCCAAATCAGAACCTCAAGGTATCTGATATCTCAACTCTCCTGTAAACCCTCAGCAAGAGTTGATTCCCCATTTGGACCTGCCTCTAGATCTCAATAATCCTCGGCAGAAGCTAGCCACCTCTTAGGCTTTGTATAATGATCCTTCCTTTCCTCAGCATATTCAGCCTCCTCTTAGGCTTTGTATAAAGATTTCTTTCTTTGTTCTTCCCCAGCAAAATCAGCCTCCTCTTGGGCTTTGTACAATGATTTCCCCATCTGAGCTAACCTTTTTAGACTCTCTTGTTGATTCAATTACTTTTTAGACTCTCTTTTTAAGTCAATCACCTTTCAATACTCTCTTGTTGAGTCAACCCTTTTAGCCTCAATCTTGGGCTTTGTACAAGATAGATAAAAACACTCTCTTGTTGAGTCAATCTTTTTTTTCCAGCCTCCTCTTAGGCTTGGTATAATGATTTCCCCTAGCATAAGTTAGCCTACTCTCAGGCTGTGTATAAAGTATTCTCTAGCTTGTTCAGACTCTATCTTGGGCTTCGTACAAGACACCCTATAAACACTCTCTTGTTGAGTCAGTAATCTTTTTAGCCTCAATCTTGGGCTTTGTACAAGACACATATAAGCTTTCTACAACAAAGTCAAACACTTCGTAACCTTCTCTTAAGCTCTGGATAAATATCTTCCCAGCAGAGTCAATTCCTCTCAGCCTTCTTTTAGGCTTCGAGAAATAATTTCCCTAAGCAGAGTCAATTCTCTTTTCAGCCTCAATCTTGGGCTTTGTACAAGACAGATAATACTCTCCAGTAAAGTCAAAATCTTTTCAGCCTCAATCTTGGGCTTTGTACAAGACACCTAAAATATCCTCAGTCGAGTCAGTACAGTCTTCTTTTTTTAGCCCCAATCTTAGGCTTTGTACAAGACAGATAAAGATTTCTTTCCCACAGAGTCGGTCTTCTTTCCAGCCTCAATCTTGGGCTTTGTACAAGACATATACAAATCCTCATTAGCGGAGTCAAAATCCCTTTTAGCCTCAATCTTGGGCTTTGTACAAGACAGACAAAACATTTCCCCAGGAAAGTCAAACTTTTAGCCTCCTCTTAGGCTTTGTTTAATGATATCCCCAAATAGTCACTCTCTTTTTAGCCTCAATCTTGGGCGTTATACAGGACATATATAAGCACTCTCTTGTTGAGTCAGTCTTTTCCAGCCTCCTATTGGGCTTTGTATAAAGACTTCCCCAATGGAGTCAATCAATCTCTTAGCTTCAACCTTGGGCTTTGATCAAGGCACACAAAAATCAACATCCCCTCAGAGGAAATCAAAATCTCTCTGTAGGAAGTCATTTCTCTGTATATCACACACTAAAACAGACATTCAAAACAAACCATAATCCCAGATAACTGTTATAAGTGGCACACTTGTTGATTCAAATATCCAAGCTGTCGTCCATCTTTTATCCTGGCAAATCCTCTCTTTCATCTAATTGCTGTAAGTGGCAAGCCTCTGGATTATTTACATCCATGCCATTGTCCCTCTCTTAGCATAAAAGATTCCTAAGGAAAAATGGCATTGCTCAACACTGAGTTAAAATTTTCTCCTTCAGGACAAACCCCCTATAAAGGAAATTATGGCCTTACTGGATTCTAATATCCCAATTAAAGTAACCCTCCTTTATAATCAGTCACCCAACAGTTGTGATAAACAGATGAGATATCTCCCTTTAGAGATGACAAATTCTCTCTCAGTCAAACCTTTCAGGTTTAATCTTGGGCTTTGAACAAGACACAAATACTCCTTTAGCTTCAATCTTGGGCTTTGAACAAGACACAAATATACTTTTTTATCTTCAATCTTGGGCTTTGAACAAGACACCAAAACATATTTTTCCTCCCATAGAATAGGAGGAACTACGATTGCTCTGATTTTCCTATTTATCTTTAACGGGAATACGTAGGCATAAGATTGTGAAATCTTAGCGAGCATACCAATCAAAAACTCTAGGTCCAGTACCTTTACATACCAATCAAAAACTTAGGTCCAGTACCTTACCAAAAACATCAGAAAACCCAAACATTAACAAAAACTCACTCACTCACTGTCTCTCTCTCTCATATTTCCCAAGAAACTTTCTCAATCCATCAACAGATAAACACCATCAAGTACAAAAGCAAAACCTAAAACTAACATCCTGTGGATAACCATATATAGGATGGGTAATTGATAACTCCCCATTGTATAACCTGACCCCGGACCCCCCAATCTCTTTAAGCATTTATTCAGTTAAACATTCGCGTGCAAGGTTAGTTTTAGATAACTTCCCTTTCTCTTCCAGCTTCACGGGATAAATAACAAATCAGAAAGTAGCACCCCACTCCTCCTCATTGTGAGGAGAAGACCCTTCTGCGATAAGGTGGTCGCGTCACCGACAAAAATCGCACGCTACAGATAAATGGCGACTCTTCTGGGGACGTCTTTAATCTGTCTAGGACTAGGACTATAGCTCTTAAGAGGTCTAGGATGTTAGTTTTAGGAATGAATATATATATATATATATATATATATATATATATATATCGCTTTTTCTACTTGATATCCGTGTTTATTTTTCTGCTAATGGGAATGCGAGTGATGTCGCATGCGGAAAGTTTGAGTGATACCTAAGATAGGTGATGGCAGAGACGGGCGGTCTTACAAGGAGTGAATCCCGAATAAGCTGTCCCAGTAGACCATCAAATCAGTGGAGGTACCCTTTGCGGATTCAATGTCTAACGACTTCGGTTGTGAAAGCAGATTGTCCGATTATGGTATCCATGAAACTGAGGATTTAGTAGACAGTAACCATATGGCTATTTAGTAGTTCGGTAACTATCAGAAATAGTTGTCACGCGATACTACACTCAATTGAGATTACCCTAAGATACTACTGCTCGCTCGGGTGAACCAACTTGTTGTTGTTATCCCAAGGGGGTTCAATGATTTTGAGTACAGGTACAAAAATTCACCATAGTACAACCTTTGTGAATGGGTAGAGCCATGACTCCATGCTCGTGACGCTGAAACTTAGAACCAATGTTTTTTCAATGTTTTTGTGTGCTGCATTCATGCATTCATCTAAAAAACTCTTAAACAAAAAAAAATCTTCTTTTCTAGTCTCTCCTTTTTTCAAATTAAACTAAAACAATGATTGCAAATATCAGAGAAAAAGATTGCGTTGTGGATTTTGGTAGAAGGAAGACGCACAAGTACACCTTCAAGGTTCCAAAACTAGAGGATTTAAGAGGGTTGACAAGGATGATCACCAACCCTGATGCTTTCAGAGCTAAGTACGGAGGACTGCTGTCTATGTTAAGGGTCCATGTAGTTAAAGGAATCCTGTCTACGATGATCCAGTTTTATGATCCAGTTTATCACTGTTTCACATTCCCGGATTATCAACTAGCACCGACGCTAGAAGAGTACTCTCACCTGACTGATTTACCCATCACTGATCAAGCTCCCTTTTCTGGACTGGAAGAAATTCCAAAGGATCAAACCATTGCAGGAGCAATCTATTTGGACGAGTTAGAAGTCAGTACTCACATGACCACTAAGGATGGAATCCAAGGTTTACCGGCCAAGTTCTTGATAGAGAAAGCCCTGTACTTTGCCAGTATAGGAAATGTTACTGCTTTCGAAGATATCTTTGTTCTACTCACATACGGGTAGTTCCTTTTTCCCAACATCGATAGCTTCATTGATATCAATGCCATTAAGATATTTCTGATTGGAAACCCTGTACCAAACCTGCTCGCAGATGCTTATCATTCTGTACATTTAAGGAATTTGTACAGCGGAGGAATGATCACATGTTGTGTACCCCTGCTATACAAATGGTTCACTTCCCATTTACCCAAGTCTGTTGCTTTTTGGGATCATAAGAGTACCTTACGTTAGTCACAGAGAATCATGTCTCTTACCAACTCTGACATAGACTGGTACAATCGGATCTATGACGGGATAAAAATCATTGACAAATGTGGAAATTTCCCTAATGTACCCCTCATAGGAACTAAAGGAGGAATCAACTATCATTCGATTTTGGTTCGCCGTTAACTCAGATACCCGATAAGACATATCCCGCGTAATGTTCATCTGGAAGGTCTTTCCTTCAAGGAAGGAAAAAATGACAGGGCACTAAAGACGGAAATAGTGCATGCCTGGAAACATGTTCACAGGAAAGGAAGAGAGTCTCTAGGAAAACCAGATTGTGTCTCTGTGGAACCTTATCTCCACTGGGTACAAACTAGAGCCCTCAAGCTGAGGATGCCTTACCCTCGTCAAGAAGTTCTTCCGCTGAAGGAACTTGTCCTTTATTTTATGTCTGATGCGAAAAAACTCCAGGTCACTCTCAACAAAGTTCAACGGGAAAAGAAATCTTGGAAGAACAAGTACCGCATTCTCAATGTGGAGTGTACCAAAATTCAGCAACTGTTAAAAGAAAAGGACGCTTTGATTAAGATATTAGAGCGACATGTTGTAGAAAGTCAGGAAGAACGAAGAATTTTGCTCACTTCTTTCACTTGGCAAAAGACTGACAACCTGACAACGGCTCAAGAGCCCCGGTCAAAGAAAAGGAAAGTACCAGAACCAGCACCTGAGCTCTCCTCAGAGAGGACTCTGGATCCATAAGCTTAGACTTTTCCTTTTACAGCACTTTGTAAAATACTGTATTTCCCTTTCTGCAATCTTTCGAATTCAATAAAACGGGGTCTCCCCACTGTATTATATTTGCAATCTATTTGTTGAAGTTTCTTTTTGATTAAAACAAAAATTAATTAATATATATCATTGCATTCATCATTCTCACATAACGCATTCTTCTTACCTTCGAATCTCACGTCTGTGTCATGATTCTAGAGTCAAACTGTCTCATTCGTATAATACTCGGGCCAATCGACAAAAGAAAATGGATGATCTCGAGGAAGAGAACAGAGAGCTGAGAGAAGAAATCGATGCTTTGAAAGAAGATCTGAGAAAACTTCACAGTGACATGCAATCTCTGGCAACAGCTTAGAGACAACAACAAAGGACTGTGATCTCAGAGGTCACATCTACGCCTATAGTAGAGACGTATGATCCTTAGTACAACATGCCTAAAGATCATCCCTGGGGCATGCCTATCAACTTTATCCCTGAAGAATATATTCCTCCGGTCATGGAAGACCCGGAAAGTGCAGCAGGAACCGCTGGGCCTGAAGGTTACAAACTTCGGGAAAGCGAGGATGCAAGAGTCATGACAGCAACTCCTGAAGGTTATAAACTTCAGGATAGGGAAGCCCCAAAGGTCACCGCCGTAATGACTATACCACAACCAGTGGTACACACTGTCCCGGAAGGATAGATTCCATAGATACCTTCTGGTGAAAACACAGAGATGTACGACAGAATGAATGAGTTCCAGGAGCAATTTCAGGAAATGCAAAAGGAACTGCATGCCATTTGCGGTCAGGATCTATTCGAAAAAAACGCCGCAGACCTTTGTTTGGTCCCCAATGTGGAAATCCCGCATAAATTCAAGGTGCCCAACTTTGAAAAATACAAGGGCAACTCTTGCCCTCAAAGTCATTTGGTGATGTACGCTCGAAATATGTCAACTCAGACAGAGAATCAGCAACTACTGATCCATTACTTTCAAGATAGTTTAACCGGTGCCGCACTCAAATGGTACATAGGTTTAAACCGCACCAAGATCGTCACTTTTAGGGATCTTGGTGTTGCCTTCGTTCAACAGTATAAGTATAACCTGGACATGGCACCAGATAGAGATCAACTCAGAGCAATGTCGCAGAAGGACAAGGAAACCTTTAAGGAATATGCTCAGAGATTACGTGAAATTGCCGCCCAGATTTGTCCCCCTTTTGAAGAAAAAGAGATGACAAAGATCTTCTTGAAAACTTTAAGCTCGTTTTATTACGACCGAATGGTCGCCAGTGCGCCCAGCGACTTTACTGAGATGGTAAACATGGGAGTACGCCTTGAAGAGGCAGTCCGAGAAGGACATCTGGTCAAAGATGCAGGACCGTCAAGCAGTACCAAAAGATATGGTAGTGCTTTCCCTAAGAAAAAATAGCAAGATATTGGTAATATCTCTCTCGAAAAGCAAAGGCGAAGGTATCAACCAGTAGCAGCAGTAACTCCTGCTATCAACCCTGCGCCTGTTCCAACGTATCAACCTCAGGTTGCTCAGAGCCAACCGAATCAACAACAATATCAGCAAAGGACACAACAGCCTCTTCAGCAAGCTAGTCCACCGTACAACAACAACAACCGTACAACGCGACCACCGAGGTTTGACCCTATACCAATGTTGTATGCAGAACTGTTTCCACTACTACTGGCCAAGGGGCACGTCCAAACCAGGTCTCCTCTTACAGTACCGGAAAATCCGCCTTTTTGGTTCAAAGCGGATCAAACTCGCCCTTACCATCAAGGAGGACTGTGGCATAACATAGAAAACTGTCCCAGTTTCAAGTCCAATATACAGAAGCTTGTCAAGAACGGGGTCTTGTCCTTCAAGGGTACAAATCCAAATGTTCAGACGAACTCGTTGCCTCAACAGGAGAAGGCTACAGTAAATTTGATATAGGAAGGATCTAACCACAACTATCAAATTCACGATGTACTCCTATTAGGAACCAATCTGGTCAAGATGCATTACAGACAGAGCGGATACAGTCATGTACCATCTCATAATTATCACCAGTGTGATATTTGCTCAAAGAATAATCAAGGATATTCCATAGTGCAATCAGCTATACAAGAACATATGGATCTCGAGTGGATCCAAGATCGCCGAATCCAGGAAGTCAATATGGCTCACGCAAATCCTAACATTGTACAGAACCACAACATTCTGGCAATGAATGTAAACTTGGCGGGAATACACTCAAGGCAAAGCCAACATCATGATCTGCCACGACATAATTACAATTCTTGTCCGATCTGCTCAATAAATAATCAGGGATGCTCTTTTGTATAAGAGGCCCTCCAGCGTCAGATGGATCTTGGATGGATCCAGGACTACCGTGATAGAAGTCATTATCAAGTTAATATGATTCAAGTTTTGTATATCCGCCTGATGAATGCCAGCTTGGTAGGATTACACGCTAAGCAGGTCAGGCTCGGGTTTCTGGCTTCACGTGATTATCAGAACTGTAAAGTATGTCGTGAGAATGACCAAGGATGTGCACTTGTCCAAAGAACGCTTCAACACTTGTTGAACCACTGATGGCTTCCAATCTATCTAGATGAAGATACACAACAAGTTAGTATGACTGGCGGGAATCCTACTAAGAATCAAAGTCAAGATGTTCGATCAATGGGAACAAATCTAGTGAAGTTGCACTGCATACAAAGCGGACGTGGCCGGGTGCCACCACACAACTATAAGCGCTGTAGAGTTTGCTCAGAGAACAACCAAGGATGCTACCTCGTGCGAGCAGCTCTTCAAAATCAGGTGGACCGAAAAGAACTTTGACCATGTTCAAATTCTGGGTCGACCAACGTAATCAGACTATTTTCCTGATCAAAGCAAAGATGTCGTCATAATCTCCGATCATGAAAGGATCAAAGATGTATGCGCCATAATCCCTCTACTCCATGAATCAAGAGTTCCTCTTTATAATAGAAAGATTCTCAACCTCGAACCAATTGAGGCCGGCTACGATGGTCAGAAAAATCAAAAGACTCATATAGTTATCTATCTGCCGGGACCAGTACCATACAAATCCGATAAGGCTATCCCTTACAAATACGGTGCAACAACAATCGAGAATGGAAAGGAAACTCCATTACCCTCCGTTGTGAACATTGCTGACATCAGTCGAGTAACACGGAGCGGACAGATCTTTAATAGAGGAGTTGGAGAACCAACCAAAGAAAAAGAACCTCAAACAGAAGTTTCTAACTAACCAATCGGGCAATCCAGTAATCTCGATCGTTCAAAGAACAACGATGAGGTGCTGAAGCTAATCCAGAAAAGCGAGTACAACATTGTAGACCAACTGTTGCCTACTCCTTCAAGAATCTCTGTGCTATCTCTTTTGCTCAGTTATGAAGCTCACATGGAAGCTCTACATAAAGTCTTAGAGCAAGCCTTTGTGGAACAAGATGTGACGATAAGACAATTTGACAGCATCATCTCCAACATCACTTCCTGCAATAATTTAGGATTCAGTGATGAAGAACTGCCAGAAGAAGGCAAAAATCACAATATGGCACTCAACATTACAATCAACTGCCAGGACGATGCTTTAGCCAGCGTACTGGCAGACACCGGATCAGCTCTGAATGTTATGCCAAAATCTACTCTGATGCGACTATCATTTCAAGGATCTCCGATGAGGGGCAACGAGGTTATCGTCAAAGCATTTGACGGATCCAAAAAAATAGTTATCGGCGAAGTTGATCTTCCCATAACCATCAGTCCTCACACTTTCCAAGTCACTTTCCAGGTCATGGACATCCGGGCAGCATACAGTTGTTTATTAGGAAGACTTTGGATACACGAGGCTGGGGCAGTCACTTCGACACTTCACCAGAAGCTGAAGTTCGTCAAGAATGACAAGCTAGTCACAGTCTGTGGAGAGCAGACCTCAATCGTGAATAACTTATCATCATCTTGTGTAGAACCAGAGGAGGTTGTTGGAACCCAGTTCCAAGCACTCTCGGTGAGAAATGAGAATCAATCAGAAAAAGGAACATCGATTTCCTCGTACAAAGATGCTCTCAAAGTAATTGAGAGCAACAACGTAAAATGATGGGGGCAGCTTGTCATTCCTACTGATAACAAGACGAAGAAAGGTCTTAGTTTTTCTTTAACCTGTACCCAGACTGCTACTAACAATGAAAGTTTTCATCCCATTCAGGACTTCTTCCACAGTGGAGGTTTCATTCACCCAGTGTCTCAAGAAGTACATACCATCAATGAGGGTGAATCCTCCGATACAGATGAAGAGTGGAAGTCCTATCTCAACAAGGACAGTTATATGTCTCAGGGAGAGGCGCATACACCATTTTTCTATCCCACGCAGAGTCTGAGATATATACCAAGATCAGATGTCAAGATGATGTACGGAGATTGTGATCCGGAAGGATGTCGTGCTCCACCCAACTCATTAGAGGAGGACACTCTGATGAAAGACAACTTCGACTATGACTATTATGACCCAATGGATGACTTGCTTATCTAGCAGCCGTACCCAGAAGACTTGGGGCAAAAGAGTCAGCCAAACGATGCGTATCAGCTGAGCATCGTTGAAAAGAATACCTGTGTCCCCACCAAATCATGGGATCATTACTCAGGGCATTCAGAAAATATCCAGCATGACGATGAATCTGCAAAGGTTGTAGGACAAGAGTTCATCAACTACGCCTTTCCCGAGGTCAACGTCATCGAGAAGGATGACTCCTCCAGTTCCACGGAAGTATGGGACACCTTAGGAGAACCGAGTGGCAAATACGACTTCTTGGTCAAGTACACCGCTCCTGAAAGCTCTCGTATCAGGCTCGAAGACATCCAGCTAACTGGATGGGGAGATCCGCCTGAGAGTGAAAACACTGTGCAAGATACAACAGAAGAGTTCGTCTACGACAACTCTGCCTGGGAGGAAGACTCCAACGATCCTACTCCGCTAGAAATCAGCGTCATTTCTGAGGACAAACCAATAAAGAAGGTACCAGACATTGTGATTTTCCGAGGAGTTCGCCGCCAATGGGTTGTTGTCGATGTCCCGAAAGTCGTCCATAAGTCTAAGTAATTGCCATCTTTGTTTTAACCTTTCACCCTGCCCAGGTGAAACGGATGTTTTTATAGGGCTCACCTTTCTATAAATATCCCTCTTCGCTTTGCCCAAAGCGACAGAGTTTTTTTTTATAGGGTTGTAGTTTCAAGAATCGACCAAATCATAAATAAAATAATGTCGTTCTGTAATTTCTGTATTTATTGCTGTTTTCACTTTTCGCTTTTTCAGAAAATGGTAATCCTAAAAACAACTCAAAAATAAAAACAAGCATTTTTCAGAAAATACACTGCACACACTCTTTCATTCTCTCAATCTCTTCTAAAAAACAATCATCACGTCATGCAGATTGCTTGTTTTAAACCCCTATTGAAACATACGATCCAATGTCTTCTCCCAACTTTGAATTCCCGGTATTTGAAGCTGAAGAAGAAGAAGACGAAGAAATTCCAGAAGAGATCTCCCGATTACTCAGACAAGAGGAAAGGTCCATTGAACCTCACAAAGAGCCGTTGGAAACAGTAAACCAGGGTTCATAAGAAGAGAGAAAAGAAGTCAAGATTGGGGCACTGCTCAGTCCAACTGTCAAAGAAGACTTGATGAAACTTCTCAAAGAGTTTCCCGATACGTTTGCTTGGTCTTATCAGGACATGCCAGGGTAGGATACCAACATCGTGGAACATCATCTACCGTTAAGATCAGAATGTCCACCAGTAAAACAAAGGTTGAGAAGGACTCATCCAGACATGGGCATCAAAATCAAGGAGGAAGTACATAAACAGATTGACGCAGGTTTCCTTGCCACATCAGAATATCCTCAATGGTTAGCCAACATAGTACCAGTTCTGAAAAAGGACGGAAAAGTCAGAATGTGTATAGATTACAGGGATCTGAACAAAGCCAGTCCGAAGGATGACTTTCCCTTACCGCACATAGACATGCTGGTATACAGTACAACAAAGTTCAAAGTATTCTCCTTTATGGATGGATTCTCGGGCTATAATCAAATCAAAATGGCGCCGGAAGACATGGAGAAAACTTCGTTCATCACCCCATGGGGCACCTTTTGTTACAAGGTAATGATGTTCAGTTTGAAGAACGCCGGGGCCACCTATCAAAGGGCCATGACAACTCTGTTTCACGATATGATACACAAAGAAATCGAAGTGTATGTCGATGATATGATTGTAAAATCTAAAACAGAAGAGGAACATGTGGCCCACCTGTCAAAACTATTCGAGCGTCTGAGAAAGTACAAACTCCACTTGAATCCCAACAAATGCACATTCGGTGTTCGTTCAGGAAAACTGCTAGGATTCATCGTCAGCCAGAAAGGAATTGAGGTTGATCCTGACAAGGTCAAGGCTATTCAAGAAATGCCTTCTCCAAAGACTGAAAAACAAGTCAGAGGATTCCTGGGACGTCTGAATTACATCTCCCGGTTCATATTCCTCATGACCGCGACATGTGCGCAAATCTTTAAATTACTCAAAAAGAATCAGGACTGCGTATGGACAGAAGACTGTCAAACCGCCTTCGACAGTATCAAAGAGTATCTGTTGAATCCACCTATCCTGTCACCTCCAACGGAAGGAAGACCACTAATTATCTATTTAACAGTCTTGGAAGACTCCGTGGGTTGTGTGCTTGGTCAACAAGACAAAACAAAAAGAAAAGAGTCTGTCATTTACTATTTGAGCAAGAAATTTACCGACTGCGAGATTCGATACACTATGCTTGAGAAAACTTGTTGTGCTCTGGCTTGGTCAGCCAAATGTCTTCGCCAGTACATGATTTGTCACACTACTTGGTTAATCTCCGAAATGGATCCAATCAAGTATGTCTTTGAAAAACCTGCTCTCACGGGAAGAATCACCCATTGGCAGATGTTGTTATCAGAATACGACATCGAGTACCATGCTCAGAAAGCCGTCAAAGGAAGTATTTTAGCCGATCATTTGGCTCATCAACCGATTGACGATCGAGAATCAGTCGGATTTGACTTCCCAGACGAAGATGTCATGTACTTGAAAAGGAAAGATTGCGATGAACCACTACCCAGTGAAGGGCCAGAACCAGGTTCCCAATGGGAACTAATCTTTGACGGAGCTGTCAATCATTATGGAAACAAAATTGGGGCAATCATCATGACACCTCAGGGTACCCACATTCCTTTCACTGCCAGACTTACATTCAAGTGCACAAACAACGAGGCCGAATACGAAGCTTGTATCATGGGTCTCGAAGAAGCAATTGACTTGAGAATTAAGAACCTGAATGTGTATGGAGACTCAGCCCTGGTTATCAATCAGATCAAAGGAGATTGGAATACGTACCAATCAGGACTGATTCCTTACAAAGACTATGCGAGAAGGTTGTTACCATTCTTTAACATAATCGAGTTTCCTCACATCCCTCGTGAAGAGAATCACATGGCTGATGCAATAGCCATTCTCTCCTCCATGATTAGTGTAGGTCAATGGAACGACGTACCTAAGATTGACATAATGCGCCTTGAACGGTCCACCTACATCTTCACGATTGAAGCAGTTATAGACGACAAACCTTGGTATCACGATATCAAATGTTTTCTTCAGAAACAAGAGTACCCACCTGGGGCATTAAGAAAACACAGAAAGACCCTCAGAAGGCTGGCAGGCAGTTTCTTTCTGAGCGGTGATACACTCTATAAGAGGAACTTTGACATGGTCTTGCTCTGATGCGTAGACAGACCAGAAGCAAACGTGCTGATAAAAGAAATTCATGAAGGATCCTTCGGCACTCATGCCAACGGACACACAATGGCGAGAAAAATTCTGAGAGCAGGATACTATTGGTTGACCATGGAATCCGATTGCTACAAGTACATGAGGAGATGTCACAAGTGTCAGATATACTCAGATAAAATCCATGTACCACCAACGCATCTCAAAGTTCTCTCTTCCCTGTGGCCTTTTTCCATATGGGGAATTGACATGATTGGCATGATCGAACCCAAAGCTTCAAACGGACATCGGTTCATCCTGGTAGCCATTAACTACTTCACCAAATGGGTCGAAGCAGTGTCATACGCCAATGTAACCCGACAAGTGGTGGTCCGCTTTATAAAAACAATCTCATCTGTCATTTTGGTGTTCCAAGCCAGATCATTACTGATAATAGATCTAACTTGAACAACAAGATGATGAAGGAGTTGTGTGCTGAGTTCAAGATTGAACACCATAACTAATCTCCTTACCGACCCAAGATGAACGGAGCAGTAGAAGCGGCAAACAAGAACATCAAGAAGATTGTTCAAAAGATGGTTGTAACCTACAAAGACTGGCACGAGATGTTACCTTTTGCTCTTCATGGTTATCGCACATCTGTCCGCACTTCAACAGGGGCAACCCCTTTCTCTATAGAATATGGCATGGAAGCAGTACTTCCCATAGAAGTAGAGATCCCATCAATCCGGGTATTGATAGAAGCCAAGCTAACAGAAGCTAAATGGTGTCAAAGTCGACACGATGAACTGAACCTAATCGAAGAAAATCGAATAACGACACTATGCCATGGTCAGTTGTATTAGCAAAGAATGAAGAAAGCGTTTGACAAAAAGGTCCGACCCCGTGTCTTCAGAAAAGGAGACCTTGTGCTCAAGAAAATACAATCATTTCTCACTGATTCCCGGGGCAAATGGACTCCGAATTACGATGGCCCCTATGTGGTCAAGAAAGCTTTCTCAGGCGGCGCCTTGAGACTCACAACCATGAACGGAGAGGAATTTGCCTACCCCACAAACATTGACGTAGTCAAGAAATACTTCGCCTAAACAAAAAAAACCGTCTCGGTGGATTGAAAACCCGAAAGGGCGGTCCAGGCAAAATTTAGAGACATAAGCAAAAATCATCCCGGTGGATTGGAAATCTCAAAGTACAATCCAGGCAAAAGGTAGGGATTAATGACAAGTAACTACGTCTGACGAGGTTAAATCCCCTGCAGTAATGCCATCCGTCAGAAAAACTCCAATCAAGGTCATCTTCGACAGAAGCTTAGGATGTACAGAATTCAAAGTTGGTAGAAGGATAACGGTCGTTATGTTTCCATGTAGCCCTTTTCCCTTAAATTACCATTTTCTAACATTGTAAATACTCTATGGGATCACGCGCTTGGCTAATTTCCATCCTATCAATAAAATTTGAGCCCTAGTGCTTTTGTTTGCAATTCTTATTTCTTTTAGCTTTACAAAATGACATTTTTAACATGATCAATGATTCTTGAAATAAAACAAAAATGAATTTACTTGTCAAAATTTTTCTGCTTCTAAAATAAAGATGGAAATGCTTTTGACTGTTGAACATCGAAAGCACATCTATAGCTTCTATAAAGGTGGTTGAACCTCAAAGTGCAGAATCAAAGCACTCCTTCTAAACCAATACGCCTGAATAAAGGATCAACTGTGTTAGAAACCATGTTTCAAATGACATCCCCAGCAGAGTACGTACCTCCTAAGACCGATTGAACAATTCTTTCTCCCTACAGGGACCGTCTCTCCTAAGCAAGGCATAATTGCTATTTTGGACCAGTGATACTTTTTATTCCCCGTAGTGGTCGAGTATCCAATCGTGTTCATATATTAGTCTGTATGTCGCGTCAGTTTTGTCAGCATATACATACATACCTCATGCATTATTAATTCATATTCATATTGCATCACTATCACTCTGGTCAGTCTTATCCCCAAGTGATAAAGTCCTCTTACCAATTGAGTTGTCAGTTCTTTCCTCGTCAGGAAATGTTTTGTCTGAACAATCTCTCCCCCAGTTTAATTCTGGATTGAATACGGTCCTCCACTACTTTGATAACTTGAACCTCTGAAAGGCAAGAAGACATTCGACAAACGTCACTCTTCACCATTGAAGATGATGTTCTCACTTTCTCGGATTAAGAAAAATCCCCAGAGAAAGCCTCACGATTAAAGACTCTCAGCAACACATTGGTTTATCTCTTCAGAAAGTCAATATTAATGAAGTCATCAGCACCTCAAAATTGGATTACATCACATGGCATTTCTCCGAGAAGATCTTGAAGAAAAGTATGATGTAATATCCCCAAGCAGGAAACAGCCTCTCAAGAGACTCGTTTTCCCCAGTAAAGTCAACAAATGGCGTCTCTAACAGAGAAGTTTGAACACCTATACAACTCAAACAAATGGGTTCCCCAGCAAGTTTGACATCAAAACTTTTTCCCATCAAATGGCATCTCCCCAGGAAAATTCGGCGAGAAGTTTGAGGAAAACCGCTACACATAGCGTCCCTTGTCAAGAAAGGAACTTGACGAAAAAAAATTTAAAAAAATTGAGACCAGTTCCATGGCTGAAGACCAGGATCGAGGGGAAGTTTATTGACAAAAGAAACTAAGACCAGTTTCGTGGCTGAAAACCTGGATCAAGGGGAAGTTTATATCAGAAACTGAGACCAGTTCCTTGGCTGAAGACCAGGATCGAGGGGAAGTTTATTGACAAAAGAAACTAAGACCAGTTCCGTGACTGAAAACCAAGATCGAGGGGAAGTTTATATCAGAAACTTAGACCAGTTCTTTGGGTGAAGACCAGGATCGAGGGGAAGTTTCACCCTTTTCTAAGCATCATTGCTTAGCAAAAGAAGATGGACGAGCAAATTGCCATTCATAACCACTGTCAAAATTTTGGGGTATTCCGATATTTAATCCTCTTGCACCCCGAATGCCCGAATACCTTCGTCATTCACACCTTCGGGTCCAAGAAGATTAAATAGGGGCATCTGTCACACCCCAAATTTTGACCACCAAGTTTTCCCATCATTGTGCAAATCATTACCACAATATGGATAAACCCTCATGCCTCATCAATCTCCTCAAATAGGGTTGAGCATTCACCACAATCAAGAATTAGGGTTTCAAGCCCTCTCAGAGCACTTAGACAAAGGATCAATCAAGAAATGACATGATATTCAACTTGTCTAACCTCTCAAACACCTATAAAGGATCAAGAGGATTCCCACATTAAGAATCAAGCACAAAGTTGCAACATTCCAAGTGGATCAAGACTCAAGATCGCCAGTGTCACCAAATTAGGGTTTTGGTCGACCAGGGCCTCCAGATGGAAATTTTCATCTGGGCATGAGCCAATACTTCAAAACATGATCCAAAATGCTTCAAGGGACCTCATGGATCTAATCATCAAGTCAAATTAACATCAGGGGAAGCATTCATCAAAAATCAGGAACTAGGGTTTCTTAACCTAATTCACCCCTAAGTTGACTTTTGGGACCAAAACATGAGCCAAGACCTCAAGACATGATTTGAGGGCCTCCAATACACTACATTGATCCATTTACAACAATAGATTGACCCAAGAAACTTGATTCGCAAGTTTCAATTTCATCAGGGCCACAATTAGGGTTTTGAGGAAAAAAGTCAACTGTATCTTTGACTTTTGACCAAGACATGCTCCCAAACCTTGGGACATGATTCAATATACCGTATAACACCTATGGAATCCATCCATTAGGTTTGATTTAGGTCAAGGACTTGGTTTCACAAAGGATCGCACAGTTTGGATTTTATCCGATAAAAAGTCAACTGTGCACAAAATCAAGTTTGACTTTTTGGAACTTTTCATAAATATGATTCCTCTAAGTCCAAAACAATGTTAATATGTGACATTGATCATCATCCATCAAGAAAAATCAAGAAAAGTGAGGTTTCTTGCAAAAGGGGCAACCATAAGAAACCAAAAATTTTCTAAGTTATAGAATAAAAGTGGTTTTGGTACCAACTTCCAAGGACCATAACTTGAGATCCAAGCAACCATTTTGGGTCATCCAAAGCTGGATTTGTAGGTATTGCTACACTTTACAAAAGTTTCAACTACCTCAGACTCCAATTCTTTATGGATTTTGAGTTATGGAGTGATCAAAATGACAAAAACATAAAAATAACACTTTTTCCAACACTTAGACAAAATTCTGCCTAAGTCAAAAAACAGTTGAAACACCAAAACTTGGAGGGTTGTTTCGCATAGTTACAAGTTGAATCAATTCAAGATGTAAACATCAAAGTTGTTGTACATATTTCCAACAATTCAAGGAACTCATTGGCATGAAACAACTCCACTTGAGCCAAGAGTTATGACTGCTGCAAGACACCATGGCACAACTGTCTTGAAAAACCAGTTTGTGTGATTTCGTGCCATACACGATTTTAAGTCAAGAGGCGATGATCATCATGCCACATACATTCAATATGGTCATGCTACATCAGATCAGACCTGCAAACTTAAGCCAAGATGACAAGAAACTTTTCATTTGTGAAGTGATGAGTTTTGGCATATATGTCTTGAATTCAAAGGCAATAAATGAGGAATAGTGCATATTCAAGATTCTCATTCTCCTCAGTCAAGTTATCTGATTAAACAACAATTAAAAGGAATGAGGAATGTGGTCTTAGTCAAGGAATAGCTGATCTATTTGGGACAACTATGTTACCTTGTGCAAGAAGCATTTATGCCAAGCTAAGACCATTGAACCATGACCTTATCTTCTGAACTTCAAGAGAACCACTTCAACACAACTCTTTGCCTATAAATAGAGGTCCTAACTGATCATTCAAACTACACCAAAGCTTATTACAACAAGGCTTTCTCTCTTTCACTCCTTAGGCCTAAAAATTTCATTTCTTGAGAGGTTACTATCGGGTTTTAAGTTGGAGACCGATGCCACTCAAACCATTGATTCAGACACATCACATATAACATATAGAAGGTGTTTGAACACTCACTTTCCATCTGTAACATCAAAATCACCAAGTGGCCATCCATTTGCACAAAACTCATATAACTTGCTGCAGAAGGAATCAAGTTGATCAATCTAAAAGGCTCTCAATCACTCCAAGCATTCAAACACTTTCCTTAAGGTACAAGAAATCTATCCAAAGCATTAGAACTCAGCTGTAACACCTCCATCATCAAATTCGATTCTCACCTACAGAGGTAAGCCTCAAACTATCAAACTCATTGAATCATGCATCATAAACATGTTTTGTGATTACCATTGTGTTTCTGATTGTTCATAGATAATTTGCCCTCAATTAATTGCTGTTTATGGTTCATGTATAAGATTTCATTAAGTTTTGAAATTTTTAGGGCTCATCTGATTTTATCATGTCATCTTTTGATTCAATCAATTTAAATAAAATTGAATATTGCCATTATGTTCCTTGTGTAAAAACGCATGAGTTTCATTTTTGAATCATGAGAATTGGTTGAGGAACGAGTGAGATAGGGTGCTTCTTGCACGAGCTCGAGGATGAAGATGGCCATGGTGCCATTCTTCAGAAAATCCACTTGTTTTTCACCAATCTTTTTAAATAACTTTGAAAATTAATTTCTCATTCATTTTTCATCATTTTTTATTGGTTCTTTTTGCAAAAATTCACAAAATTGATAAAGTATTTTATTCTACAAAAATCTCACACAAAAAATATTATTTGTCTATATTTAATATTTTTCATAAAGAACTTATTTTATTTGTTTTTTAAACATTTGAAAATATTTCTTTTGATATTTTCAAAACTAAATGAGTTCTAAATCATCTTGTGATTAAAAACCTCATTTTTTCAAACCTTAACCAAAAATCACAAGTAGTTTATTTAAACTTATTTGGTATTTTTTATCATTCTTATTAATTTTCTTTGACGAATTATTTTTAAAAGAAAATGAAATTAGGGTTTCTTTGATTTTGATCCTTATCAAACATTTAAAACCCTTGGGCCTCTCCTTGAGTTGTATGACCCATCCCTTGTAAATATAAACCTTTTTTGGGCCTCAGTCATTGTATAAGACCCACGGTGTTTTCAAAAATCTCGGCGCGATTGCCAGTTCAAAATAAATCAACTGGGCCTCTCCTTGAGCTATAAGTCCCATTCCTTTTCTTTAAAACACTTTTGGGCCTCTATGAGGGTGTAAGACCCAATCCCTTTTTAACCAAAATCTTTTTGGGCCTCAATCATTGTATAAGTCCCACTGCAATTTTAAAATCTCGGCGCGGTCGTCGCCTTTTAAACGAAAACCATCTGGGCATACCCTTGTGTTGTAAGTCCCATTTCTTTTCTTTTTCAAACTCTTGGGCCTCTCCTTGAGTTGTAAGACCCATCCCTTTGTACAGAAAACCTCTTTGGGCCTCAGTCATTGTATAAGCCCCAGTACAGTTTACAAAACAACGGTACAATTACTGTTTTTCATCTGGGCCTCTCCTTGAGTATAAGCCCCAACAATCTTTCCAAAACAACTTCCCTTTTGATTTAGGTTCAAACTCATAGTTGTTATTAAAACTTTCTTTAACTTCTTGAACAACTAACCATACAGCTGTTATAATGGAACCTTGCTCGCCTGTAAGTTTTATCAGCTTTCATTTACTTGCTTTCGTATATACAATTGTACTGCTGGAAGCTTGCTCACCTGTAACTCCTTCTTTCATATCCTTTTAAATACTTGTCATATATCAACTGTATATATACTTGTATATCTGCTTAGAGTTTCCACCGGCAACTAGGTCTAGAACTAGGTAAAGCCAGTTGGTCACTCTTTAATATAGTCAAAACTAGGTAAACCTCTCTTGAATTTCTTCAAACCCTAGAACTGTTCATTAAAGAAAATATTATTCTCGATGAAACTTTTCTTGAACTCTTCTTAAGTTTGGACCCACGGGCTTCCTAAAAGCATCCCAACCTCCTCTTGGGCTTTGTACATGGACCCTCCGGCTTCTTAGAAGTTCTCATGCCTTCTCTTGGGCTTAGTACAAGGACCCGCGACCTCTTAAAGGTATAAGACAGAACTTAGTCATCCTTTGCTAGAGCAGTCTTTCGTGAGTCAAAACCTCAGACCAATTTAGGGTTGATTCTCATTCCTTAAACACCTGCCTCCTCTTGGGCATCATACAAAGATAAACTCTTCCATACCAGTAGACTTGGACAGTCTAAATCTCCCCTTGGATCTCAAAGACATTCTCAAGTTCCTTACAAACATAGGAGAAACCCTGGTCATTTAATCAATCTCCAGTAGAGTTAAAACCCTTGGGTTATAGAACCCATTATTTCTCCTAAAAATCCCCAGCCAAGGTCAGCTTACTATCGGTATACACTATCCCAAATCAGAACCTCAAGGCATCTGATATCTCAACTCTTCTGTAAACCCTCAGCAAGAGTTTATTCCCCATTTGGACCTGCCTCTGGATCTCAATAATCCTCAGCAGAAGCTAGCCACCTCTTAGGCTTTGTATAATGATCCTTCCTTTCCTCAGCATATTCAGCCTCCTCTTAGGCTTTGTATAAAGATTTCTTTCTTTGTTCTTCCCCAGCAAAATCAGCCTCCTCTTGGGCTTTGTACAATGATTTTCCCCATCTGAGCTAACCTTTTCAGACTCTCTTGTTGAGTCAATTACTTTTCAGACTCTCTTGTTGAGTTAATCACCTTTCAATACTCTATTGTTGAGTCAACCCTTTTAGCCTCAATCTTGGGCTTTGTACAAGACAGATAAAAACACTCTCTTGTTGAGTCAATCTTTTTTTTCAGCCTCCTCTTAGGCTTGGTATAATTATTTCCCCTAGCAGAAGTTAGCCTACTCTCAGGCTGTGTATAAAGTTTTCTCCAGCTTGTTCAGCCTTAATCTTGGGCTTCGTACAAGACACCATATAAACATTCTCTTGTTGAGTCAGTCATCTTTATAGCCTCAATCTTGGGCTTTGTACAAGACACATATAAGCTTTCTACAACAAAGTCAAACACTTCGTAACCTTCTCTTAAGCTATGGATAAATATCTTCCCAGCAGAGTCAATTCCTCTCAGCCTTCTTTTAGGCTTCGAGAAATAATTTCCCTAAGCAGAGTCAATTCTCTTTTCAGCCTCAATCTTGGGCTTTGTACAAGACAGATAATACTCTCCAGCAAAGTCAAAATCTTTTCAGCCTCAATCTTGGGCTTTGTACAAGACACCTAAAATATCCTCAGTCGAGTCAGTACAATCTTCTTCTTTTAGCCTCAATCTTGGGCTTTGTACAAGACAGATAAAGATTTCTTTCCCACAGAGTCAGTCTTCTTTTCAGCCTCAATCTTGGGCTTTGTACAAGACACATACAAATCCTTATTAGCGGAGTCAAAATTCCTTTTAGCCTCAATCTTGGGCTTTGTACAAGACAGACAAAATATTTCCCCAGAAAAGTCAAACTTTTAGCCTCCTCTTAGGCTTTGTATAATGATATCCCCAAAGAGCCCGTCTCTTTTTAGCCTCAATCTTGGGCGTTGTACAGGACATATATAAGCACTCTCTTGTTGAGTCAGTCTTTTCCAGCCTCCTCTTAGGCTTTGTATAAAGACTTCCCCAGTGGAGTCAATCAATCTCTTAGCTTCAACCTTGGGCTTTGATCAAGGCACACAAAAATCAACATCACCTCAGAGGAAATCAAAATCTCTCTGTAGGAAGTCATTTCTCTGTATATCACACATTAAAATAGACATTCAAAACAAACCCTAATCCCAGATAACTGCTATAAGTGGCACACTTGTTGATTCAAATATCCAAGCTGTCGTCCATCTTTTATCCTGGAAAATCCTCTCTTTCATCTAATTGCTGTAAGTGGCAAGCCTCTGGATTATTTACATACACACCACTGTCCCTCTCTTAGCATGAAAGATTCCTAAGGAAAAATGGCATTGCTCAACACCGAGTTAAAGTTTTCTCCTTCATGACAAACCCCCTATAAAGGAAATTATGGCCTTACTGGATTCTCATATCCCAGTTAAAGTAACCCTCCTTTATAATCAGTCACCCAACAGTTGTGATAAACAGATGAGATATCTCCCTTTAGAGATGACAAATTCTCTCTCAGTCAAACCTTTCAGCTTCAATCTTGGGTTTTGGACAAGACACAAATACTCCTTTAGCTTCAATCTTGGGCTTTGAACAAGACACAAATATACTTTTTTAGCTTCAATCTTGGGCTTTGAACAAGACACCAAAACATCTTTTTCCTCCCATAGAATAGGAGGAACTACGATTGCTCTGATTTCCCTGTTTATCTTTAACGGGAATACGTAG
The DNA here is from genome assembly GCA_022829125.1 of Lathyrus tuberosus. NCBI lineage: Eukaryota > Viridiplantae > Streptophyta > Magnoliopsida > Fabales > Fabaceae > Lathyrus > Lathyrus tuberosus. The sequence goes on from JALAZF010000179.1 coordinate 4,852,433, forward strand.
GCATAAGATTGCGAAATCTTAGCGAGCATACCAATCAAAAACTCTAGGTCCTGTACCTTCACATACCAATCAAAAAATTAGGTCCAATACCTTACCAAAAACATCGGAAAACCCAAACATTAACAAAAACTCACTCTCTCTCTCTCATATTTCCCAAGAAACTTTCCCAACCCATCAACAGATAAACACCATCAAGTACAAAAGCAAAACCTAAAACTAACATCCTGTGGATAACCACATATAGGATGGGTAATTTAAAACTCCCCATTGTATAACCTGGCCCCGGACCCCCCAATCTCTTTAAGCGTTTATTCAGTAAAACATTCGCGTGCAAAGTTAGTTTTAGATAGCTTCCCTTTCCTTTCCAGCTTCACGGGATAAATAAGAAATCAAAAAGTAGCACCCCACTCCTCCTCATTGTGAGGAGAAGACCCTTCTGCGATAAGGCGGTCGCGTCACTGACAAAAATTGCACGCTACACTCAGACCTACAGCCTACGACTTCTTGCTCAATCAGCACCTGATCAAGACTTCTCTGCTTAGATCCTCAGATCCTAAGACTTCCCTTGCTTAAATCCTCCTGGTTCAAGACTTCCTTGCTTAGAACCACTGTCTAATACTTCTTTGCTTATATCCTCTATCCAAGACTTCATTGCTCAAACGCACCATCTAAGTCTTCTTTGCTGAGATTCTCAATCCAAGACTCCAGTGCTCATACGCACCGTCTAAGACTTCTTTGCTCAGATTCTCAATCCAAGACTTCATTTACTTAATCAAAACAGATCAAGAATTTCAATGCTTAAGTACATAGCAAGAGACTTACTTGGCTCAAGCTTTTCAACTAGGGACTTTTATGCTCAAGCACTTAGCAAGAGACTTTGATCTAAACTGCTAAACAACATGTTCAGCAGAATAGAGAACAAGGTGTACTTGATACTAAGATCAGAGGTACAAGGTAATCACCTTAATAAAGATTTTAAACACTTAAGATTTCCAAGATATTCAATGTTTAGGAATATAAAGGCTTGTTACAATTTACAACAAGTAACAGAAGATTTTGCATATTCAATAGTGTTGCTCATTATTGATCTTGTTATGTCTTCATTCAGATAGAAATGATGAACACTTCTAATCTTCTTGGCATTCCTTCTCCTTCTTATTCCTTGTTGAAGATTCAGATTGAACCTTCAGCTACTTATATAGCATTTGCAGAAGACTAGTCGTTGAAAGAGATAACTTGATCAAGTGTCTTTGTTTTCTCCATAGTACAAGAGACATTAAAGATAGATACACTAAAAGATTTTGATCCATTGTGTAACATGTTTAACCGTTATGCCTTCAATGAGATCCTGTACTATAGAGTCGTTGAGAGTTGTTATCCGTAAATCATGGTAACTCTTCTTGAGCCTTGTGAACTTAGACTCTAGCTGACAAATTGATTTGATAATGCAACTTGCTTTCTACAGTACGGATAACTTTAGCTTTGCTATAACTTCTGAACGATCACTAGAAACTAATACAATCACCAAGTTTAGAGACAATGTGTTACTTCTTATGATGTTGAGGCCTTCAGCTTCAGATTCTACGCCAGACATCATTTAGAGAGTGTTCTTCAGATTATGTATCATCCGAAGCAAGTAACTCAGCTTCTCTCAAGTGCGCCTTCATATTAGATTCTGAATATATTTCTTTAAGTATAAGAACCTGCATACTTGAACACACATTAGATAACACCATTTTTCTTTTGATACTTTTGTTATCATCAAAACCAAGGATATATGTCATGAACAAATCTTGTTCTAACAGGAAATGTATGACACCCTTGTGTTGGGACGAAGTCAACGATAAAGGTATTATTGGGCCGGAAATCATTCAAGAAACTATCAATAAGATAAAGGTGATCTAGGATAAGATGAAAAAGGCTTAAAATCGTCATAATAACTACACGGGCCGGAGGAGAAGGCCATTGGAGTTTGAGGAGGATGGCCATGTTTTCTTGAAGGTCGCTCTAAAGCTATGCTTAAAAGGACCCGTCAAGACTCGAAAATTAAGTCTGAGGTACGTGGGACCATATTAGATCATAAGTCGGATAGGTGAAACGTTGTATCACTTAGAATTACCTCATTCACTATCGGGATTGCATGACGTGTTTCACGTGTCCCATCTCCGTAAATATGTTCCAGATTCATTCCAACTACAATCGAGGTTGAAACGGGTCTTTCATTCCAACCTTAACCAAGTCACGTAGTGGGCCATACGGTTAAAGTGTTGAGGAAGAAGTAGATCCCTCTTGTGAAGGTTTTGTGGTAAGAGTCCCATTCGGGCGAGGCCCCTTGGGAGCTCGAATCGGAGATGCGGGATTTGTACCCATATTTATTCAGGTATGCTCTTGGAAGTTCGAGGGCAAATATTTAATTAAGGAGGGGAGAATTCAATACACCTAGTCCTTAATTAAGTTATATTTTTCCTAATGATGATTAAAAATACCATTATAGATGTTTAATGGAGTTAAGTGCATGATTAATTAAGCTAATGGCATGAATTAGTGATTTTGTCCAAAATGAGGGGCAAAATCGTAATTCTTCCTTGGTGGTATTTAAGGTCAAGTTGCTGATTTTTTTTCCTTATTTTTAATTGTCATTCATTCTATCTCTCTCTCTCTCTATCTATCTATCTATCTATCTAAAATTCTGGCATAACAGATAGCAGATGTCCTCACACATGTCAAGACATTGTTCTGCATAATTATTAAACAAGGGATAGAACAACAAACTGATATTTAGAATATCAGCAACTACAGAAACACAGATGTTTCGACATATGTTCCAACATGTTAATCAAAACTGAACTGTAAATTGCAGAATGATAAACAACACAGAATATGATGACCCAGTTCGGTGTAAATCACCTACATCTGAGGGATACCAATCCAGGAAGAAGAATCCACTATCACTAGTATAGTTTTATGTAAACAACCTCAGGTTTACAATAAACACCCACGTTTACCTATCACTACCCAATGAAAACTTTATCTAAGAACTCCATCCTAGATAAGAGAAACCCATCTCACTCCCTAAATCACAACCTGTGATTATCTAACAGTTACTACACCATAACTGCATCATCCTATTGAAAGACACCCCTTTCAATACAAAGTTCAGTCAAACATCCTTGACTAACAAGTTAACTTGAATTTGCTTAAAAGCTTCATCTAAGAGCAATACACTATTCATTACCTACGGGTTTCTGAATCTGTACAAGTACCTATGTCTACCACACTGTATCAAATCGATACAGAGGGAGACTTACAAGAGAAACCTACGACTCTCAAAACCTAAACCCTACTTTACAAAATAGGATTCCTAAGTCTATGTCGTTCTCTCTCTCTCTTTTCTGCATTAGGTCTTGGTCTTCTTTTATAACTTTCTGCTGCGTTGGGCTTTCAACTTTCTTTTGGCTGATTCCTTGATCCACGTTCTGATTGCTCCTTAAATCTTGCAACTGATCTGCAAACATCCTGCCGTTAGTAACAGACACGATGTCCTAACATCGTGTTGGGACATCTCATCTGACATGTCTTCTTTTAGCAGGATTCCTCTTTGTTGTTGGAACATCTTGTGCAGCAACCTGTTTTACCACAATTTGTTCAAATATTTAGAGTCTTCAATCTCCCTCTTTTGACAAATTTTGGCTAAAAATCCTTTTGCACAATAAACCCAGGATGCTCCTTATAGAGTAGAAAGTCCCGAAGTCATTTCAGCCGACAGCTTACACTCTTCTCATGAGGAAGCAGACTACTACTCTGGGTAACTCAGAACACAGGACACGACTGTGTTCATAACTCAGATCACAAGACACAAGGAATGATTTAGAACATATAGGGAACCAGAGACTCAGACAAAATATCCTTGCAAACCAACTGTAAAGTCAAACTCAACCTCTGTACTCTGTACTTTTCTCCCCCCTTTTTAGCCAAAAATTGACAAACATGTCCAAGACAGAACCAAACCCTGCTGGAACACACCCAAAAGTTGATAAATCTCATGAATACTCAGTACAACAAAAGAACAATCTGAGATATGAAGAAGCCAAAACCCCCTTTATATATTCGAGCCAATTCCATAGGATGTAACGAACCACTGAAAATAACGCAAGTCAATTCAAGACGAACATTAAAAGAGGAATGAAACTTCCAAAGAAAAATGTGCAGCGGCCAAAACTCTTTTGACTGTTTCTTCTTTCAAGGGGAACCGTCCAAGGAATGTACATGTCTTAAGACACGTGTTTAACACCCGTGTTTAAAACCACATTTTCTCCACCGTCCAAATCAGCTAATTAAGGCTCACCCACATGTCCTGGATAATTTTCTGATGCCTTGTCAGACTTTTTTTAGTCCACCTTGTAACATATATTTAATCCCTTTCAACCAGAAGACCAAGAGTAACTGACCAAGATGTTAAGACATTTCTTCAAACATCTCTCAGTTAGCAGCAAAGACTCTCAAGATACTTGTATTCCTCCTAATTCAATCCATTGACTCCCAATGACAGAATCAAAACAACCTGATAAGTCCACCTAGAACTTATACCAGTAGAGCAATGTCACGACATATCGTCTGACATATCATCCTCACCTGAGGCAATATATCACAAACTGCTTGAAACCACAAACAATCTTGATAATAAACTACACCACTGCAGCCATATATCCAAAACAGAAGTCTAACTCCCCCTGTTGTAGATAACCAGTGCTCTTTTGCAAGAAGAACACCCTGAATGAATGGAAAACATAAAACGCATCTTCTTGTCTTCAAAAGCCCACCCTCTGTTCAACACACCTGCTGAACGCATTCACCTAATGCTTGACCCTCAAGCAATCCATGTACCACACTAGTACATTTATTAGACATAAGTTCTCCCCTATCTTCCTCAAATGATGCTTCTTCAGCAAGAAACACCCAAAATCACCACATGATATCCCATGACAACTTCATGATCATACAGTGAGAGTACTAAGAACACATCCTTGTACCACAACCAACAAACTCTTGGATTGAGACCAAAACACCATTGATCCCTCTCGTCCAGAAACCATCCATACACCACACGAATTCCTCCTGAATTCTCATGTATAGATCTCCTTGTTCCCTGAGATACAACCCAATTGAATATGAATGCTTCACATTCCTCAAAGAGACATACAGAGCCCTTTAGTTTGCTAGCTCGTCCAGATGTTCTTCACACTTGAAGGACATCAAACACATGCTCCAGAAATCCTCAGCTTATTTGCTCCACAAGCACCAAACTGATCCACTTCTCTCTAGCATGTCGTGTAGCAGAAGAAACCACTTCTCCACAAATATTCTGAATTCAGCAAGAGTCAGTCTTCTAGATAAACACCCCACGATCCAAGACAGTCTTCAATCTACGATTCTCCCATATGATAAGATAAAATACTTCTGATTCAACTGGTGAATATCGACTTCCATATTCTGAACACATCAGAATCCAGACCTTCGTGCAATGAACCCACGATCCACTTCAGTCTGATACCACATTCACATCAGATTTCCAAGATAGTCCTTTACCCATCATTCTCCCGTATGACAAGATAAATACCTCTTAGACAAGATGTGAGTGTCAAGTTCCATACACAGAACTAAGAATCCTACTCCAAGAATAACCAACCCAGAAGATGTTCTAACATCAGTTAGGACATCCTTCACATATCACTGACACCAAACAACATGGTTCTTGATATGCTCCACCACTGGACTTACTATCTGCATAGTACTCCAACTGAAGATATTCAAACAATACTGTGCCACCAGCTTGATCAACAAGAACTCCAGATAACAAAGAGAGAAATAAACTTTCTTCCACCACAACGAAGGTAATCTTCCATAATCACCTTAGAACTTCTACCACAAGCTCCAAGATAGAACTGAACCAGAACCTTCTTAAGTCTTCATCCAACTACCCTTCTGCCCAAGAGTAATTGGTTCCAAGCTCCCTGCTTGAGTGCACAATACAGATCAACCAAATGTCACTGTTTGGTTCATCTTAACTTTTCTTCAGAGTTTCAGATAATCTTCTGATCCACCAATGAAACGTAATCTTCAAGTTACATGATCTACTTACTCCATAGCAAGCCATCTTGGATCCAACAAGCCTTAGACATGTAACATCTTCTCCTTCCACAGCTCCCGCAAACTGCATGAGATAGACCTTTTTGAAGCATTAATTCCATTTATTTTTTAGAAGATCAACTTATCTTATGATGATGCGCCACAACATCAACTAATACCATGAAGTTTCTGCTTAATGTCATGACATCTGATCAGACATCCAGCTGAGGAATTCAGCCCTTCCTTCTGCCACTTAGAAGAACCTCCTCCCTATAACAGAACAAGAGTTCCATGTTCTCATAGACTTGATTCAATAACCAAGTTTGAGTAGACAACCTCCATCCTGCTTAATCATATCACAGGTATTCAGTTCAAGCTCACACCTTAATGAATATCTGATTCACAACTCCAAAGAGATCAAACGTGCCAAGTCTGATTCTTCAGAAGAGAAGTAGTCATAGACTACACCACAACTATACCAAAGAATGCCAATTTCCTTAAGTAGAGCAATCTGTAGAAAGCCAGAGATAATTGCCACTTAACCTTGACTTCCAAGATGAGCAAAATCACATGCTCCTATGTACCTAGTTCAGAAATAAACTGACCCAAGCTGTGCCATCACCAGCACCATATTCTGGACAAGTCTCTTGCCAAGACATTTTCCAGATAAATATCAGATGCTTCTAGTAACAACTGGAACACACCTGCTTCACTCCAATACTCCTTAATCAGAAATAAACTGATCCAAGAACTATTCATCAAGATTATAATGTCTTCTTCTTCATCTTCCACATCACCATTGTCTAGACTAGTTTCTTGCCAGGAAACTCTCCAGAGATCAGATGCCTCTGCCACACCAAACTGAAGCATATTCTTAGGTCAACACCCAAGAGAAATAGATCCAAAAGCACATGCAGTACCCCTCCCATGATTCTGCGCAAACCCAGACGAAGAGATGTTTCAACATCTTGTTGAACATCAGTAATCTTGAACTTCACGTACAAGGATAATCAATTAAATACTTGTGAGTATCACAAATAACAATTGATCTTAAATCCTTGTTTAATAACCCTGTGTCTCTGTTGAAGCCATACTCCAACAGATCCCTCCATGAACACTTATCACGTATTCAATCTTTGCAAGTATCTTCCTTGACAAACAAAGTGTTGAGATACCAAGGCTGCCACCCTTGACTCATGTAACTAAGATTCTCTCTGAACGAACCCTATTTACCTCAACAGTTCTAAAATCTCCATTTAGATTGGATCCATCCTTAGGATTAAGAAAAATGAATCCTTCCTTGCACTTTTGGACGATGAAAATAAATCACCTCCACTTTCTTCAGGTTTATGTTTCACAGAAACACCCTCTAGTCAGAAGAGTAACTAGAAGACTCCAGATGCACGACTGATATGCCTTTATGAGTGGACTTGAGAGAATTCTCAAGTATCTTAGCCGATTAATAATTTATCAAATTCCTAGAGCAAGAACTTGATAAACCTAATCTCAACTCCTCTTCTCTTCAACTGACTTCAAGATGCACAATGGAACCAAGTTTCCAAGTACCAAGTCACCATAACAAACATCTACCAACAACTCTCTCTATTCCATCGCTCCCGACTTTGGAATAAAAGACGCAGATATATTCAAATATAGAGGCCGGCGATTGAGATCTTCCACCATCTGTCTTCAGTAACAACTCTAGAATCCCATAAACTCCAGAGCTCTTCCATCAGAAACATATGCAGTGGAACCACCAAGGAACAAATTCAACATGCCCTAATAAGATGTCAGAACATCTTATAAGACACCCCAACAAGAGAACTAGCCACTTCTTCTGCAGTTGTTGTAGAACCTCCTCAGAAACATGAGCAACCACCAAGTTGTTACCTTCGATCCAGAACATCCATCCCATCCATTAATACCCTTGAGTATGTCTGAGTGAATGATCTGATCTCCAAAACTCCTCCTTGTTTAAAAATACCAGAAAGTATCTCCCAAAGATCTCATCCAGAAACAGACAGGATGCCTGCTCTGATGCCAATTGAAATTCTGACATAGCAGACAACAGATATCCTCACACATGTCAAGAAATTGTTCTGCATAATTATTAAACAAGGGACATAAGAGCAAACCGATATTCAAAATATCAGCAACTGCAGAAACACAGATGTTTCGACATCTGTTCCAACATGTTAATCAAAATTGAACTGTAAATTGCAGAATGATAAACAACACAGAATATGACGACCCAGTTCGGTGCAAATCACCTACATCTGGGGGATACCAATCCAGGAAGAAGAATCCACTATCAGTAGTATAGTTTTATGTAAACAACCTCAGGCTTACAATAAACACCCACGTTTACCTATCACTACCCAATGAAAACTTTATCTAAGAACTCCATCCTAGATAAGAGAAACCCATCTCACTCCCTAAATTACAACCTGTGATTATCTAACAGTTACTATACCATAACTCCATCATCCTATTGAAAGAAACCCCTTTCAATACAAAGTTCAGTCAAACTTCCTTGACTAACAAGTTAACTTGGATTTGTTTAAAAACTTCATCCAAGAACAATACACGATTCATTACCTACGGGTTTCTGAATCTGTACAAGTACTTATGTCTACCACACTGTATCAAATCGATACAGAGGGAAACTTACAAGAGAAACCTATGACTCTCAAAACCTAAATCGTACTTTACAAAATAGGATTCCTAAGTCTATGTTGTTCTCTCTCTTTTCTGCATTAGGTCTTGGTCTTCTCTTATAACTTTCTACTGCGTTGGGCTTTCAACTTTCTTTTGGCTGATTCCTTGATCCACGTTCTGATTGCTCCTTAAATCTTGCAACTGATCTGCAAACATCCTGTTGTTAGTAACAGTCACGATGTCCTAACATCGTGTTGGGACATCTCATCTGACATGTCTTCTTTTAGCAGGATTCTTCTTTGTTGTTGGAACATCTTGTGCAACAACCTGTTTTACTAATATTTGTTCAAATATTTAGAGTCTTCACTATCTATCTATCTATCCATCTATCTATCTATCTCTAGTTGAAGGAAAGGAAGGAAAGAAAAGAAAAGGAAGAGATACGACGAAGAGAAGGAAAAAAGGAGAAAAGTTCAAGTGTTGCTCTAAAAGTCCAAAATCATCATCAATATTTATCCCATAATCTTCAACCCTTGGAATTTAGTCTCTTTAAAGAGGTGAGGTTCTAGATAGATTTATCTTTATGGGGTTATAAGGAATGCATGCTTTAGAAATTAGGTTTTCATGGGTTATTGTTTGTTGATGAGTAACATGAATTACTTGGTGTTTGTTATGATCTTGCATTGCATGTCGTAATTTGATATGATTTGATCCTTATACTCATGTTAGTACATGTTAGGACCCACTTAATTGTGTTTTAGCGAGCTAAATTAGGTTGTATGTATAGAAAATCGCTAAAAACATATAATGGGCATTTACCCACGAATTCTAGGTTTTTTTCCACGATTTTTAGCTTTAGCCACAAACTAGTTGTGGGTAAAAACACAGTTTATGATGACACATGTCATGCCTCATGATCGCTAGCCCTTCATGCATTTAGCCTTGAGCTAGGCTTGACGGAAAATGGTATAACTTAAGTTTCGTGACTCTGATCGAGGCGCAGTCGGATGCGTTGAAAAGCTAGTTCAATAAACTATTTTATGCTGATGAAATATCATGTTTGCATGACTGTTTATTATGTGTTATGATCATGGGAACCTGCTGGTGTGGTTGTGTTGCTACTTTCGTGAATGTTCATGATACAACTTGCGACTGTATGAAATGTGTGATTATGTGATGGTTGAGTTCTTTTACATATTTGAATGATGGGGAAATGTGCATACTTGGTAAAATTGTTGTTATATGATTCACTTTGATAAGCATGTTATGTGTGTACTTTATCATGAAATGAGTCGAAATAGCATGAATAAATGTGGGTTTATGATATGATAAACATGAGTTTCTATGTAATATTCCAATGTTATAATTGGAAAATTAAACGAGGTACCTAGGATCTTTGATACATTTGACAGTGAAGTTTATGGAAGCGGTTATGTTTCGTTCTTTGGTAGTGTGCCAACATGTGGATTTCATGTATAAGGAATTGTTAAGTGAAGTCGAAGTACCTATGATTGCCTAGTTGGTGGCTTAGGCGTAGGGAGAATGCACATCCAAAAGTAGGAAGGCGATTGAAACCGTAAGACCATACCATTGAGGATGTGAGACCCAAAAGTAGGAAGGCGGGGAAACTGTAAAACCATACCCTTGATGGTGAGGATTAATTGATCGCTAGATACCGATGCGATTGGGCCAAATTTTGTATCTTCTAACGATCCATCGGGTGAGTGTAACTAGGGAGCTCTGATTCTCCGGTGTTAGTGAAATGTTACATGCATCAAGTATTTTGTGTGTTGATATGAAGCATGGTAAGTTTCAATGCATTGTGTTGTGTTAAGTACAAATGTATTGTACTTGTGGTTTCGTTGTGTACGATGTTTTATCGTGTAAAGCCGAATGAACCCATAAGATATGGAACTCCACTGAGATTCAGTAATCTCACCCATGTTGTTGTATATGTTTTTAGGTGGTTCTAGTAAAGATAAAGGTAAAAGCAAGGCGACCTGATGTTGCATTGGATTGATGTAGCTGCCTATTTCCGATATGTTTTATTATTATCTCGTTTAGACGTATTTTGGCATGATGTATACATGTACTTTCGTTGTATTTTGTTTTTACATGTATAACATTATCATATTAGACACTTCGGATGACTCTGTACCAGTACTAATATCCTCATGTTATGATTCTAGACTCTTATAATGTATGGGGTATTACACATCTTTTCATGGAATGAACTGAAGTTTAAAGCCTTGATACATGCTCAGCAATTTAGGTAAGTACTTTTCTCTTTGATATTTATTGAACTTTGATTTCCAACTAACACCTTGTATCTTTTAAATACATCTAGTTTTGGGATTTGAATTCTTCAAAAGATTTAAGATTACGGAAAACCGCACCTATATAGGTAAATCTAAAGCTTGAGAAAAACATTGTAGAAGACAGAGGATTTCATAATTTTCAATTTAATATATTCTTTGCAGTTGTACAGATACGCATATTCATGGATGCTCCTAGACAACTATGTTTATGGCATAGTTGTGGGGTTTCTTACAATCTAAGAAAAGAAAAGAGAGATGAAACTAAAAAAGAAAAAAATGAGGAACTTGTGTTGTATCGAGGATGGAATGTGATATTCATTCAAGACATATATATATATATATATATATATATATATATATATATATATATATATATACGTTAGTAACTTTCATAACAAGGGCTCCGTATACTGTGACGTGAGCAATGCTATTTAGCGACGGATTTTACCGTCACTAAATGTTACTATTCATTTAACGACAGATTTTTATCGTCACTAAAAATGAATAGTAACATTTAACGACAGTAAAAATCCGTCACTAAATATCACTATTCATTTAGCAACGGATTTTTACCGTCACTAAAAATGAATAGTAACATTTAGTGACGGTAAAAAATTCATCGCTAAAATGAATAGTAACATTTAGTGACGGTAAAAAATCCATCGCTAAAATGAATAGTAACATTTAGTGACGAAAAAATTTTGTCGCTAAATGAATAGTAACATTTAGTGACGGTAAAAATCTGTCGCTAATGACATTGCTCACGTGAGAGACCTATTGACGGAGCCCATAACAAGTCATTGATCTAGTCTTAACTAACTACCCTAACAACATAACATTTGAAGTATACATTTGATTTATACAATAACAATAGTGAGTTTAGGGATGACAGACAGACCCAAACCCGCGGGGCTCACCCGCACCCGAACCGAGTCAACGGGTGAAAACCCGAGTTGACTGGGTTCGGGTTCGGGTGTCACCCGATATTACGGGTGCGGGTTTGGGTAGTGTGAAACCCGCACCCGAAACCCGAAATCAAACCCGCTTAGACATGAAATTACATAAGTGCCCCTAAATATATATGTAGACTTTAATTTTAATTGTAATGTTAAGATGTTGAAGACCTTAATTTTAATTATAATGTTATCAAACTTTATGGAAAGTTGTAATTTAATTCCTTAATTTTTTTTAGAGACCTTGATGGAATTCTTGTGTTTCAAATTTCAATGTTGCTATTGTATTTTTGTGTTTTTGCTACTGGTTGGGGTTTTGGTGGAAAAACCCGAACCCAACGGGTGTGGGCGTGGGTGTTATTTTGCCACCCGAATAGCCTTTGGATTCGGGTTCGGGCGGTGATTTCGGGTGCGGGTTTGGATAGTGTGCAACTCGACCCGACCCGACCCGTTGTCATCCCTAAGTGAGCTTAGGAAATGAACTTTGATTCCCAACTAACACCTTGAATCTTTTAAATACATCTAGTTTTGGGATTTGAATTCTTCAAAAGATTTAAGATTACGAATTGCAGTTCTGCAACCAAGACAGAGGATTCCACAATTTTCAAGTTAATATATTGTTTGCAGTTGTACAGATGTGCATATTCATGGATGCTCTTAGACAACTATGCTTATGGCATAGTTGTAGGGTTTCTTGCTCTCTAAGAAAAGAAAAGAGAGATGAAACTAAAAGAGAAAATGAGAAACCTGTGTTGTATCGATGATGAAATGTGATATTCATTCAAGACATATATACATTAATAACTTTCATAACAAGTCATTGATCTAGTCTTAACTAACTACCCTAACAATATAACATTTGAAGTATACATTTGATTTATACAACAACAATAGTGAGCCTAGGAAATGAGTTTGGAAAAACTGTGTAGAGAAAAAGGAGAGGTGAATACAACAATCAGGATAGAGTGGCAAAAATAATTGCATCTATCTGGGTGTAAGAAATGTAAGACATGTCTATATTAATTGGAAGGATAATTGGGTTGAAAGTGGAAACTTGAAAGACCCGTTTCATAGACTTTATAATGTTGCATCTAATAAGCAAGGGTGAGTGAAATGCATAACTTACGAGATGGTGGTCATGAAGAGAATGCAACATTAGGAAGAGGTAATACTTTAGAACAACAATTTCTAATAATGTGGCTTGTATGTGTTTGACCTATTAATCATGGAACTGGTTAGCTACTAGAACTAAAGGGGTTTGAGTATTCAATATTTTAAAGGTGTTTAAACATGTTGTCTGTGTTTGTCTGGTTAGCTCAAGGCTGTTTACATGCTGCTGATATTTATGTTATGCACAATTATTAACAATCTGTGCAAACTCTTCAAAAACAAAACAGTATGTGCAAACCATGATCAAAGTTCTGTTGCTAAACTTTTGCTCACACGGGTTAGCAGATTCGGTCTGTCTCTCTCCCGGGCCAGTCTCATCACAACATTCTTTCTTTTTCTATACTAATACTATTGAATTAATGACAGAGCCCCTAAAAGTTGAAACGAAGGAACTAAGAATGAAGTGTGAGTTACAGCCCGGTGACGGTGTGTTGTAATCAGAATATATTTGTAAAGAAGTTGCTACAGCAATCTACAGCTAGGTAGTATTCAAGTGCATTCCCTTATCTTGAGTTTGTTTGTCAGTGAATACTCTGAAGCTGCTTTTGCAACTGTGCTTTTAATTGGTGGTTAGAATCAACATCTCTACATACATTTTCCTTCTCAGCCAGTAGTCTCAACCTTTTCGCTTCAGCAGCAGCTATCTCCGAATTACATGAGTTCCTTTTGTTGCCTTTAAGATCCATGTAAGAAGACCTCAGCTGAAAACCAAAAACAAGAAAAGGAAAGAAAAAAAAGTCACTTTGAAACACTATGCAATTCACCATATTGATCACATTATAATATAGCATTGATACTATTAATTTCATACAAAATTGGTAGCTAGGAATACTCAACCAAAATCAATTGAAGAACATAAATAGCATACCATAAACACATATCCATTTCTGCTTTACTTTAGAATCTTAATCATGTCATGCGTACTTAAATGCACAACTACTATAAATAGTATATGAAGCACCGACTCATACACGAGTATCAGATACGACACGAGTATCATATATGTATATATCAATAAAAATTAAAAAAATATCAATGATTGTATGTAACCACAAGTGTTAATATCGTGTTGGCGCCAAACACCGTACATATCAGACAATTGATCGCGAAGTTATTGATTTTCCAGTTACCTCATTGACTCCATTCCTCAAACTCTGAACTTCCAATTCACATTTCACTACAAAATCGCAAGCCATTTGCCTGAATTCTTTCATTTCCAACTTCTTTGCTTCATAAAATCGATCTTTCATTTTGTGCAACTCTTCAATCTCCTCCACCTCGTTCTGCATTGACCTAGCCAAAGTATCTAAATTCTTAAACTCAATGCAATCAAACAAGAGGAATTAGGTTAAACACTACAGCAATTGCTACAATTGTATACCTAATTTCTTGCGAGAGGGAATCATATTTGGCTTCGAGATTCTCAATCTGAGACTTGAGAGACAGAATATTGAAATTCTGCGACGCTATTTTACGATCAAACAGCAAGCACCTCTGTTCCATGGCTCTGATATTCGCAAGCTTTGAGGCTAGAACACGAGATTTGTGAGCTTGCAACTCTTTCTCGGCCTGGAAAAATTGATGTGTTGGTATATGGATTTGGATTCAGATTTGTTGGAAAAGAAGCAAGTAGAGATGAAATTGAAGTGAACCTGGAGTAAGGAGAGACGTTGAATTCGAGTACGGTCCATTTGTTCTAGTCGTTCATGAAATGATGAGGAAAACGCCATTGCTGCGGAAAACAAGTCACAGAGAATCTTGTAGCTCAATTTTAGTCACTCACACTTCGCTGGTTTATATTGATGTGAACGGTGAAGACGGTAGATGGAGTCTATCCGTTTTTTTTTTCCTTCTCAATATTATTTCTCAATTTTAAAAATTTGAATTTTTTTTTTTAAGTTTGCTTAATCTAAAAAAGTTGGGTAATTTTATTAAGGGAATTGCTATCCACCTTTAGGGATTCTCCCATTATTAAAAAATAATAATAATAAATAAAATACAGTTTTGGTATTTCTGTTTGTCAAAATTTACGGTTTTGGTTTCCTTTTTTTTTTTAACAGTTTTGGTCCCCCAACCCAATTTTTGCCCAAAAAAATGATGAACAGTACTTGGTCCGTACATGAACAATACATGTCCGTACATGAACAGTGAGGGGTGGGGGACCAAAACTGTTAAAAAACAAAATGGGGGGACCAAAACCGTGAATTTTGACAAACAGGGGGACCAAAACTGTATTTTAGCCAAAAAAAAATTAAGATGTCTTTGACGTTCAGAGATACATATTCAAATACGTATTTTTTATACATAACATATGACGAAAATGGTGAGAAACTTTTATTTTGTTAAAATTTGATTAAGAGATGTATCTCTGTATGCACAAAAAGATAATTTTAAGACGCATCTCCGCAACACTTTTAGTTCATTAGCCTATGCGCTTTCCAGAGATGCATATACGGAATATGTTCTACTAGTTCAAAAGAGAAACATGCATAAACAATGACAGAATGAAAAACAACATAAATTAACATCAAAATAAACATTACATAAATTTAACATTACATGTCATTAAAAACAGGTGGTTCGGGATGTTCCAACATTCTTATATTATCTTCGGTTGATCCTTAAATTGTCGCATCCACTTCAGTCAACCTTTTGTTGAGTAACGTTAAAGGTACTTCAAATAACCTTTAAATCATCATTTGTCTTCATTTCAAGCATGGTGAACTGTATCTTTCATTCGTTGTCAATTGAGGGTGAACGATACTCGAACTTGACAACTCATCGATTTTTTAAATATTACAGGAGAGTAGTTTGTTTGATTTTTAGATCGGCAAGAAGTATGTCCTCGTAGATCCGAAATTGAAATGGGGTTTTTACGCCATTGAAATACACAAATGCGAGGCACAGATTTGTAGTCATTATGGTTTGTATAAGGGAAATGGAATGAGAGACTTTATTTATAGAAGTTGTAGAGCAACAAGGACCTTACTCGATCATATCTACAAGAAAGACTTCAGAGATACATATCCGGATCCGCCTTTTTTTAAAGAAAATAAGGGTGTATCCGGAGATGCACATTCGTATAGTCTCCTATTATATTTTTTTAAATAACTTCAAGGTGTGTCCGAAGATGCATCTCTGGATCCACCCAAAATTATGCAGTACATAACCAATTGATTATGCATAGCAGAATTTCAAAAGACAAAAATTGTCCAAAAAATACCATCCAAATTTATAACATTATGTATTGCGTTACATACAAAAAAAAAAACGTGTTACATTCTTAGATTACAACTAAAATGCATCAAAACATATGTCACTGCCTAAATCTATTGATGGTTCATTCTTCAATCTTTCCTTATTTCCTTCTCTTTAAATGTCATTCAACTTGGTGAACTCTTATGTCTTTTCTAAAAAGTGATCCGACCAAGTTTCAGCATCTTGTGTGAAATGTGTCGTCCACTCTAGTGATGTCTTTGATATAGGACATCCCGATTTCAAATAAACCCGAACAAAATGTTGCTTTTTATAGCCAACAAATAAACATGATGGATTTTGAAGTGGCTTACTCCTAAGTGGAAAGGATGTTTATGAGAAACTGTATCGTGTTAAAGCAATGCACGCCCTATCATAAGCACTCGCTATAAGGTGTCTCATTCCCGGGAAGTGCATCCATTTTTCAAACGGAGTCAGATCCGTAAGACAAGGAACTAGAGCATTGAGGATTGCATTGTAATTTGTTTTGTTCTCGTATAGCTTTGTGTATGATTTCCTATGCATAGTCATCTATTATATAAGATGATGACGAACAAATTGGTAGTCACCTTCTCCTTTATCGAGCAAACTCGAAACAACTTAAAAATCACAGTTGTCGTCACTTCTGACATCTACAAACCGCTCAATGTATTTGTGCATAAAAAGCAGCATCTCCTTCAATTTGTTTGATTTTTGGTAACGGTGGTGGAAGAGATGGTTTGCTAATGCGAGCACCTGTGAAAACACTCTTTTGGAATTTTTTTAGTCAAAGAATCTAGAAAGTGTGAGTCAACATGTTCAAACTATGAAGGAGGTTGTCTCGTGGAGTTGTCACTTTGTGTAGGGTTGACCTTTTTAGGGGCACCCTTTGTTTTAACTGGTTCCGACTGTGGTTTCAAATATGTTGTTTTTGGATAGGCAATTTTCTCAATTTCTCTTTGATGTGCAATTTCATTATGTCATCGGCTTTCATGAATCTCTCTTTGATCACTTCCCACCCGATCATGATAGATATGTTTAATTTATCATCCTTCATCACATTGTCATCATCAAAACAGAGCCTTTTCTAATGAGTGTAAACTTCATCCATATCTATTGGTTTTTCAAGCTTTAAATTCATTGAAATTAAACAAGCACATGGAAGACTATAAGTCTTCCTAAGTGTACATCCACACTTTGAGCTATCTAAACCTGTTTTATCAGTTCGCTTGGCTTCGTGAAAAATAAAATTCAAAGCCGCTTGAGATACGTCGCCAACCAATTGTGAATAAAGAATTTTATCTTTGAATTGATGTTGTAACCCAATTATGCTCAGACCAAAATATGTTTGTATCTCATTATGTTGGTTTCAGAGCATTTGGTTCACAACATCCCAATATCGACAAAAATCACCTTTATTGTCTTCCAAATATTTCTTCAGTCTAACATGTGAAGATTCAACTCTGTTAGTTGTTTTAATGCTAAAATGTCAAACCTGATCGGTCCATACACAAACAATATTCTCTTTAACCTTGTCTGGAATAGTGCCCTCAACATATTTTAACAAATCTGGATATATCGCACACACACTCCTAAAATGTAGAACATAGTCGGCATATAATTCTTCCGTGGATGAATTTATTATAGAATTCCATGCATCCGTTATATTTTCCACCACCACACCAGGTTTGACAAGTTTTCCATCTTCAAGTATTACTTATTTCATGCCAATCGCAGGTTTTACTCGACTTCTCACATTTTGGTTATGTAATACTTATAACACCCTGAAATTTGATTAATCTATTTAATCAAATTATTTGTGTTTTTATTTAATTATTTAGTATGTGGTGCACTTTTAACTTATTATATTATGAGTCGTATGTATAAGTGGTGAATGATGAGGTGTAGTGAGAGTATTTGTGGGTGGGTAGAATGATTAAAATGATTGGAATAATTGGAATTAATAATTTTTTTAATTAATTAATTAAAATAAATATAAGTAGTTGTTTTGGGTGGAAAATAGGAACTAAGGAGAAATAAGGGAAATGGTGAGAATTGTGAAATGATCGTTGGCCAAAGTATAATTAACAAAATATTAAATTAGGTTTTTAGAGATAAAAATGGGTTATGGAGCTTTGAGAAAAAAAAATACATAAAGTTAGAGTTTTGGGAGAAAAGGAGGCTAAGGCCTGAAGAGTGAAGAACTCAAACCACCAACCTTAATATAATTCAGATTTTAGTTAGGAAACAGAGGTAATGGGGAGAAAGAGTTTTTATATGGGTGTTTTGCATGAAATGGTAGAGAAGGGAGACCCTTACTCTCTTTAGGAATTGCGTGAAATCTTTTCTGAATTTTTGTCATTGTATGATAATCTGAAAATTGATTATCGAATGTGTTATTATTTGATTTTTATGATCAAATTCGTGTGTGACTGGTTCTGTTTATGCGTATATAATGTTATGCCATTGGTGAAACTTTTGAAGCTTTGAGCATAAACATGAATTTCATGAAATTGAGGAAAAAAAAGTGTGGAAATTTGTAATTTATCATGTTATAATGATGATATTGTATGTAGTATATTTTTTGGACGTTTTAGGGATGGTTGGTAGCCAAATTGGAGTTTCAAGGGAACTTCTATGGCCAACTCATGTTTTTTCATTCAGGTTCAGGATGACGGGTGTCATTCAGGTGCAGGGTGACAGATGTCACTGAGATGACGAGTTGACCGTCACACACCTTAAGACGCTGACAGGTGTCATCGCTATAATGAGGAGACACTCATGGTCTCCGGGCTTGGTTTTTCAACCCTGTCATCACTATAATGATAGTTTGGAAGTTTTAACAGGATGACGGACGTTAACCTGGTCACAGGCTACCCATCATGCTGTCGGATGAGGCATTTTTGTACCTGTTTACGTAGTTTGAGCCGTCGGTTTAGAATTTCGAGGTTATTTTGCAATTTGGTCGATAATTGGCTAATGTTTGGTTTTATTGGTGTTTTAATTACTTATTATGAGCTAAATTAATAATGGTGGAATTATTATTATTTGATGATAATTGAATTACTTAAATGTTGTTGCGTGCATGATGTAGCAATTGTATGTGATGCATATGATGTTGTTTTGTATTATTGTGAGATGCATGATTATATGTTGATTAATTATGCATTGTTGATGTAATGTTAAATAGTTCAAAAGGGGGACTATTTATATACGTGTGTGCATTATTGTTATTATTGTTGGATAGTAGTTCAAAAAAGGGAATTACTATTGAGTGCCAATGCATGTTGTTTATGGTCGGAAGGGGGTTGTAGGCATTATTATTGTTTTTCCGTTGTATTGACATGCATCATTATGTTGTGTCATTGAAAGAGACATGTACGCCAGTTCAAAATGGGGGATTAATGGCTAGTCCCAAGCTCAAAACAGAGAGCTTAGAGCTTAGAAGGGGGCTTGTGGGTTCAGAAGGGGGGACCCAGTTCCTGAGAGAACCAAATGTTGAGTTGATAGCACTTGCATAATGTAAGGTTGTGTTGTGAGTCGCATTGCATATATGTGTATATTATTATGAATGGGTGTGAGAATATGTTGATGTCGGTTGTGTATTGAATGTATGATATGTTGTGTGTTTATATACATTTGCATTCTTTACACCGTTTTATATCGAAATTTATTTCTCACCCATTTTGCTTAATGTTGTCCACCATGAACATCTTGCAGATAATCAAGAGTTAAGTTGTTGTTGCGTGTGGAAAGTGGCTTGTTGGAGCTATTATTCATTTATTTATTGTTTATTGCATTTTAGTAGTTTTAGTGCTTTGATCTTGTAACATCGGGAGCGAGGAATTTTTGCTATGTTTTGAGTTAATGTTAAATTATGTGGCTTAAAGTTTAATGCGTTAATTACGAAGTTTAATTTTGAAGTTGTTTGATATGATTTTCCGCTGCTTGTTGTTAAATATGTTGATGAGTTTTGGATGGTTGTCGTAGTGACACCTTAAATTGTCGATTAAATCTTTTAATATAAGTTTTGGGGTTTAGGGTGTTACATTAGTGGTATCAGAGCATGTCAGTCCATCCGGACAGGTTTTGTAATGTTGTATGTTCCCTAGAATGCAACGAGTCTATGAGCACTATCAGTGCAATGTTTCTTCTAATGGTTGTTTACTGATGTGCAGAAATATGGCATGAAGAAGAAACGACATAGCTATTGTTGATGCTTTAGAGACGATGGCCCAGGCGTTGCAGGGTCAGTAGAATCAAGTTGGTGATTAATTTTGTGGATTGGGGAAGTTTTAGAGAAACAATCTCCCCACCTTCAAGGGCAGATATGATCCATAGGGTGCACATACATGGATTAGAGAGATTAAGAAGATTTTTTGAGTGATGGCTTGAACTGAAGCTCAGAAGGTGCAGTTTAGTACTCATATATTGTCAGAGGAGGCTGAAGACTTGTGGGATAATGCGTGTCAGAGACTGGAGGTTGTTGGTGCTAAGATTAGTTGGGTTGTGTTCAGGGCTGAATTTTTAGAGAAGTATTTTCCAAAGGATGTGCACAGTAAGAAAGAAATCGAGTTCCTCGAGCTAAAGCAGGGAAATATGACAATTAATGAGTGTGCTGCTAAGTTCAAAGAACTGGTGAAGTTTTATCCACACTATAATAATGTGGCAGCCGAAGGGTCGAAGTGTATCAAGTTCGAAAGTGGATTACGTCCCGAGATCAAGCGAGGTATTAGGTACCAGGAGATTCGTCGTTTTCCTATGTTAGTGAATAAGTGCAGGATATATGATGAGGATATTAGAGCCCAGTCTGCTCACTATAAGAGTCTTAGTGAGAAGAAAGGGAAAAATCAGTATCATGGAAAATTGTATAGTGCTCAAGCTGAAAAAGGAAAGTAAAAGGCTTTATGTGAAAACAGGCCAAGTGAGGAAGAGACTTCCACTTCTATCAAGTGCTTTAAGTGCGGGGTCGCAGATCATCATGCCAATGACTACAAGAGTTATGAGAATATATGCTTCAAGTATGGAAAGACTGGAGATCCAATTGCTGATATTAAGAGTAACTCGCTGACTTGCTTCAACTATAGGGATCCAGGTCACATTAGTACTCATTACCAGAAACGCAAGAAGGTTTAATCTTGAGGGAAAGTTTTTGCTTTGACTGGGTCGGATACTACTACCACAGACAGGTTAATTCGAGGTACATGTTTTAATAATGGTATTCTGCTAATTGCTATTATTGACACGGGTGCAACGCATTATTTTATTTTGCTTGATTATGTTAAGAGGCTGGATTTAAAATTGTCTTCTATGGTTAGGAGAATGGTTATTTATACCCCAACTAATGGTCCGGAAACTACTTCTTGGGTTTGTTTGAATTGTCCGCTGACTATCTATGGTAAGAGTTTTGGTATGAACCTAGTTTATCTACTATTGAATAAACTCGATATTATCCTTAAAATGAACAGGTTGGAGTTCAACCATGTTCATATCAACTATTTCGACAAGTCAGTGTCATTTCTAGAATTTGAGGCAAGCAGTGAGTTGTTTTTGTCTGCTATGCAAGTGGATGAATTCATGAAGGGATGATGTTGAGGTATTTATGATATTAGTTTCTATGAAGGCTGAAAGCAAAGCCACGATTGGTGAATTACCAGTGGTGTGCAATTTTCCATAAGTGCTTCCAGATGATATCAATGAGTTACCACTGGAGTGCGAGGTGGAGTTCGCCATAGACTTACTACCCGGTACTAGTCATGTGTCAATGACGTTGTCTATGTCTTCTTCAAAGTTGAGTGAGCTAAATAAACAGTTGGAAAAGTTGATTGAGAAAAAGTTTGTTCGAACAAGTGTTTTGTCGTGGGGAGCGCCAATGTTGCTAGTCAAGAAGAAAGATAGTAGCATTAGGCTGTGTGTTGACTGTCGATAAATGAATAAGGTTACGATCAAGAACAAGTATCATCTTCCAAGAATTGACGATTTGATGGATCAGTTGGTTGGTGCTTGCACATTAAGTAAGATTGATTTGCGGTCAGGTTATCATCAGATTCATGTGAAACCAGAAGATATTATGAAGACTGCGTTTAGAACTAAATATGGTCAATATGAGTATTCATTGATGTTGTTTCGTGTGTCTAATGCACATGGAGTGTTCATGGAGTGCATGAATAGAATATTTCATCCGTACTTAGATTAGTTTGTGGTTGTGTTCATCAGTGATATTTTGATATATTCTAAGTATGATGAAGAGCATGCGGAGCATCTAAAAGTTGTGTTGTAGACCTTAAAAGAAATGAAGTTGTTTATGAAGTTAACCAAGTGTGATTTCTGGTTACGAGAGGTGAGTTTCCTCGGGCATGTGATTTATAGTGGTGGTATTGTTGTTGATCTATCAAAATTTGATGTTGAGTTACGATGGGAGACTCTGAAGTCTGTCATCGAGATCATAAGTTTTTTGGGTTTGGCTGGTTACTACATAAGGCTTATTGAAGGTCATCAAAGTTGGTGTTGCCTTTAACTCAATTGACTCAAAAGGATCAAACTTATGTTTGGGATGTGTAGTGTGAGGAAAGTTTTCTGGAACTCAAGAGGAAGTTGACGCCTGCTCTAGTTTTGATTTTACCAAGTCTAAGTGAATCCTATGTGGTGTATTGTGATGCTTCGAATATGATTTTAGGCGGTGTGTTGATGCATAATGGTCAGGTTATGGCGTATACTTTTAGACAATTGAGAGTTCATGAGAGGAATTATCCTACGCATGAGCTATAGTTGGCACTCATGGTGTTTGTGTTAAAAATTTGAAGACTTTATCTATTTGGTTCCAGATTTGAAGTGTTCAGTGACCACAAGAGTTTAATTACTTGTTCGATTAGAAAGAGTTAAATATGAGGCAGAGGAGGTGGCTCGAATTTTTGAAGGATTATGATTTTGGGTAGGGGTGTGCAAAAAAACCGGTTTAAAAATCCAAACCAAATGTCAAAATATAAATTCGGTTATCCATTTTATTATCTAAATATAAACCGGTAACCATATGTTTAGTTATTGGATATCCAAATTTTACTATGTGTTAAATTTATATATTTGTTTTTTTTATGTTTCATTATATAATTTGATTACTATGCACCATATTATTTTACTACAGAAAGTCTCAGTTCTATGTCCCAGTACCAAATTTTATAATTGGTACATAGAACTATTAAAAATTGGATTACTATGTTTCATTACCGGATAACAAATTGGATTACTATGAAACATTAAATTTAAATATGAAACATTATAAACCGGTAACCATAACAAATATGAAACATTATATATATATATATATATATATATATATATATATATATATATATATATATATATATATATATATATATATATATATATATATATATATATAATTTGTTATGCACCAATAACAACAATTAAAAAATTTGTTAGTGAGACTTTCTACAGTTTTATTTTATAATATTTAAATCTAATAGTTATACAATTGAATTATTTTTTGTGTAGCTAGATACACAATTAATATGTATGTCATTAGAATAGTTTTGCCGGCAAATGAATAATCTATGGAAACACAAATTTAAGGATTTAAAACAAGCATATCAGTCTCATAATATGGATAGCCATTGGTTTTATGAAGTCAATATAAAATTGGAAAAATTCTGATTACAAATTGGTTTTATGAAAAATCTGGTTTTAAATTGGTTCAAGTGAAAAACTGGATATTACTATAAACCGGTTTTAAACCGGACTGAACCAAATAAAAACCAATTTAAAAAAAATAAACTGGTTTAATTAAAGTGGTTTTAAAAACCAAACTGAATTATATATTTGGTTCGGTTTGGTTTGGTTTTAAAACCATGCACACCCCTAATTTTGGGTTGAGTTACCATATAGGTAAAGCCAATGTTGTAACTAATGCATTGAGTATGAAGTCGTTGCATATATCGATGTTTATGGTTTGAGAATCGAAATTGATTGAGCAATTCAGAGATTTGAGTTTAGTGTGTGAAGAGACTCCTAACAATGTGACGTTAGGTTTGTTGAAGTTGACCACTGGTATTCTTGAAGAAATCAGAGAAGGTCATAAAATCGACTTGGGATTGATCGATCGTTTGGTGTTGATCAATCAAGGTAAAAGAGGTGATTTTAGAATCAATGAGAATGGTTTATGCATTTCCATGATAGGGTTTGTGTACCAGATGTATGTTGAAACTGTAATACAGCAGCAAGCAAAAACATTTAAGTAACCCAATTTTGTCGTATCCACAGGGATCAGTGCAAGGGAAAGAATGCCATTCGACGGTATCTATATTTCTAAACTTATAGTTCAAAAGTTTTGGTTTAAGACGGAACCAAAAGCAAATGCGGAAAATGTAAAGACTGAAAATATAAAATAAAGACCGAATTATAAACGGAGCCTTGTTGGAATTGGATCTCATCAATTGATAACACATGCATTCTTCTGACCAATTTTATACATAAATCAAATATTCGCCTAATATCATCATGTATCACTCACGACATACATATCCTCTCGGTCCCCGCATATTATGAGTGATTTTATACCGATCAATAATTGCTCTCGCACTTCACTAATCAATACAAAGCATTTAAAGCATACATGAATGTTAAGCCTATATCCATTTCTGGCATCTAAACTCAACAGATATTACTATAACATCAATATCAAACTCATGAGTAATTCATATACAAAGCCAATGGTCAAAATACGTACACACGTTTAACCCTTTTTACATGTATTCAACTAATTTGCCAAATGAATGTGAACATCGTTCTTCATCACTATTCTCACACACCCTCACGATATTATTTGTCAAGCGCTATCACGGTCTCTTATTGCATTAATTACTAGAAGCTATTCAAACTAACAATCAACACAATGCTAAAAAGTTGAGATGCAAATGAATATCAAATCACAAACCCATGTCAAAAGCTTGCTCAATGATAGATGAAAATCTAAGATCACGGATTTGAAATAGGTTTTGTCAAGACCAACAAATAAGCAATCAAAGACAACAAACAATAGAGAATCAAAACTTGTTCACAAACATAGATTAGAAGAAATACATAAGGTATCAAAAGATTACATCTTTTCCCAACAAGAAATCAAAGATCCTACCTTTTCTCCCTTGGAAATGAAGAGATATAAATTCTGATCTTTTATTACAAGTTTTCTCTCCAAAATTCTAATAATAATAATAATAATAATTCTCAAAAGTGTGAAAAATCTATTTATAACACATTCAGGAAATTCACAGTTTGCAAAGCGAACCTTTTATTCGCACAGCGAATGGTAAAAAATGGCACCTGAGGTGCCTCTGAATAGTTAAACCGCCACAGAATTATTTCATAACTTCACAATGCGAAGGATAGTTCGCAAAGCAAACACTCGCTTTTAAGTTTGCAAAGCGAACTTTAGTGCCTTTTTCCTCTGCCATAATTCTGGGAGCATTCGTTGGGACCTCGCTAGATGTTCGCAAAGCGAACCTTCGCTAGCTGCTTCGCAAAGCGAACGTACTGATGTATCCCTTATTTCTTTGGCAACTTGGATCATTTCTTATGTCTTACAACTTTGATCAATTTGTGCCATTTTCTGCACAATAACACACATATTACAAGCACCAAAGGTATATTCTCAATGTTTGAAGAACAATAACAATCATGAGTAAAACTAATGAAAACGTGAGAATTGAGTAGAAAAAGTGCCAAGAAAGATATGTCATTTTGAGGTAAAATCTGCACTTAACATTGTACTATAACTTAAGAAGAGTCTTGAGGAAAATCATACAAGTGTTTGAGTATTCATCCTGGTGCCACTAAGATGTATCAAGATTTGAAGAGAATGTTTTGGTGGCCATGAATGAAGAAGGAAGTAATTGAGTTTGTTTACACATGCTTGAATTGTCAGAAGTCGAAGATCGAAATCAAAAATCGTTGGGTCTGATGCAGTCATTGAGCATTCATGAGTGGAAATGGGATAACATTTCCATGGATTTTGTGACAAGTTTACTAAATATGACAAAAAGATGTGATTCCATCTGAGTTATTGTTGATAGACTGACTAAATTGGATCATTTAATTATGATTAAGATCATTTATTCCTTGGAGAAGATAACCGAGTTGTATAATGAGAATGTTGTTATCTTGCATGGTATTCCTTCGAGTATTGTTTCTGATAGAGATATGAGATTCACATTGAGGCTTTGGCAGAGTTAACAGGAAGCGTTGGGTTCTAAGCTGGAGTTAAGTTCTGCTTATCATCCACAAACGGACGGTCAAATGGAGAGGACTATCCAGTTTTTGGATTATTTACTGAGAGCTTGTGTTTTAGAGAAGGTAGGTAACTAGGACAGTTACTTGTCGTTAGTTGAGTTCACTTACAATAATAGTTTCCATGCTAGTATTGGGATGACACTGTTCGAACCTTTGTATGCTAGAAGATGTAAGACACCTTTATGTTGGTATGAATCAGGTGATAATGCAATGCTTAGACCTGAGATTATGTAGCAAACCTCTGAGAAAATTAAAATGAACCCAGAGAAGATGAAAACTTTGTATATTTTCCAGAAGAGCTGCCATGATAAGATGTGGAAAGCACATGAGTTCCAAGAGTGACATCATGTGTTTTTTCAAGTTACTCCGGTAACTGGTGTTGGTTGAGCTTTGAAGTCTCGAAAGCTCGCTCCGTGTTTTATTGGTCCTTATCAGATTATGACGCGTGTAGGAGAAGTGACCTACGGAGTTGCATTACCGTTATTTCTTTCGAATCTTCATGATGTCTTTCACATGTCTCACTTAAGGAAATATATTCCCGATTCGTATCATGTGATCTAAGTGGATGATGCACAAGTTAGAGAGAACTTGACCATTGAGGCATCTCCCTTGAGATCAAGGATCACAAAGTGAAGCACTTGAGATTCGAGGAGATTTCACTAGTGAAGATAGTGTGGGGAGGACCAGCTGGTTGAAACATGATGTGGGGGCTGAAAAGTCGGATGAGGGATTCATATCCGACTCTATTTCCTTCAGGTAATTTTCGAGGGACAAAATTCTCTAAGTGGAGGAGAGTTGTAACACCCCTAAATTTGATTAATCTATTTAATCAAATTATCCACATTTTAATTTAATTATTTAGTATGTGATACATTTTTAATTAAATCTATTATGAACTGTATGTTTATGTTGTGTATGGTGGGGTGTAGTGAGAGTATTGGTGGGTGGGTAGAATGATTAAAATTATTAGAATAATTAGACTTAATAAATGTTTTTAACTAATTAATTAAAATAAATAGAAATAGAGGCTTTTGGTGGAAAATATGAACTAAGGAGAAATAAGGGAAGTGGTGATAATTGTGAGATTAGTTGGGCCAAAGTATCATTAACAAAAGATTAAATTCAGACTTTGGTTAGGAATCTGAGGTAGGGGGAGGAAGGGATTCTATATGGGTGTTTTGCATGAAATGGTGGAGAAAGAGACCCTTACTCTCTTTAGGAATTGTGTGAAATCTTTTGTGAATTGTTGTCGTTGTATGACAATCGAAAAATTTATAATGAATGTGTTATTATCTGATTTTCGTGACCAAATTCGTATGTGTATGATTTTTTTTATGTGTATATGATTTTATGCCATTATTGGAATTTTTTAAGCTTTGAACATAAACATGGATTTCATGAAATTGAGGAATAAAATTGTGTAAATCTGTAATTTAGCATGTTATAATGATGATATTGTATATAGTATATTTTTTGGACGTGTTAGTGATGGTTGGGAGACAAAATTGGATTTTTAAGAGAACTCCCGTGGACAATTCGCATTTTTGCATTCTGGTGCAGGGAGATGTGCTTCACCCAGATGATGGGCTAACCGTCACGCGCCTTAAGATGCAGACGGGCATCAGTGCTATGATGGGGAGACTGTCATGGTCTCTAGGCTTGGTTGTTCAAGCCAGTCATCACTAAAATGACGGTTTTGGAGTTTTAACATGGTGACGGGCTACCCGTCGTGCTATAAGAAGGGACGTTTTTGTCCCTGTTTGCGTAGTTCGAGCTATCGGTTCCAAATTTCAAGGTTGTTTTGAAGTCTGGTTGATAATCGGCTATTATTTATATAACACCCTAAATCCCGAAACTTATATAAAAATAATTTCTCAACATATTTAGGATGGTACTCTCAAACAACATGCATATTTCACATTTAAATCAAAAGACTCGTAGCGGGATTTCAATTTAATATTCATAAACTTCAATATCTTAGCAAGTCTAAATACAAAATCAAGATATCATCATCCAAAATAAACTTAACAACAAAATAAAATAAAACGTCTCATTCCCGATGTTACTGGTCAGAGCATTTAACCGACTAAAAATGATAAACGATCAATAAATAAAGGTAAGCTCCAAGAATC
This sequence comes from Lathyrus tuberosus, assembly GCA_022829125.1. Taxonomy (NCBI): domain Eukaryota; kingdom Viridiplantae; phylum Streptophyta; class Magnoliopsida; order Fabales; family Fabaceae; genus Lathyrus; species Lathyrus tuberosus. The sequence continues at coordinate 4,881,326 of JALAZF010000179.1, forward strand.
TATCTTCCACTCATAACAACAAAATTCAATTCCTGATTATTTGCAAGATGTCCATGGTGGAAAACATAAAGCAAATGGGCGAGAATACATTCAAATATGTTATTGGTGCAAAAGAGCAGAAAGGGTATCCTAAACAATAACAATAACAATCATCAATAGGTAATGTATTTACACAATAATCATCAATTCACATATGCTAACTTGTATGCAATGTAACAACATCTCAACTATATATGCATATGGTATCAACTAAACAATGGTTCTTCATACGAATCGGGTCTTAACTGTTGCGGTGAAAATCGGATAACAAATTATTAATTAATTTGCATCATATTTCTTTTACAACCGACTTTGATTTATCCAAAGGAAAGGTTCAAGATCGTTAGAAAAACCTAAAGGGAAAGATCTAAGGTTCGGGGGTTGGTTACGCCTAGGGAAGGTGTTAGCACCCTAAACGTCCGTAGTACTCTACGGGAGCCTCTTGTTAAATGTTAACTTATGTTTGCTAAAGGGTTATATGCTAAAGGTTAGTTAGCAGGAAAAGTGATAAATTCATTATGATGAATATCACTAAGAGTTGAGGAACTCTCTCCTAATGCTAGTTGTAATTTCTATGGCTCTGATGAGGCCAAGAAATGAAGTTTCTCCTAAGAGGTTACTTAGGTTAAGGTGGGAGGTCATGACTTTAAGAGTCAACATGATTAACCTTCCTTTGGAATGTGGGGAAGATAACAGTTATAAGATATAAGATATTGATAAAGATGATTAAGATAACAACAAGAAATATATGATAATAGCAACAATAGCAATGAGTATGACATGTGATAAAAGGTAAAACATTGATACAATATAACGAGATGAAAGCAACACAAGCATAATGATGGCAAGATGCTTCATGATAAAGTATAGATAAGACATGAGATAAATGTCAAGATATCAAGTAGACAATAACAAGCTAAGGATGTTAAACTTGAGGAAAATAGTTATACAAGCAAGCATAATTGGACAAGAGGTTAAACAAGGTCAAAATTCAAGATTAAATGATGATAATCACAAATTAGTGATCAAGTGACAAGACAAACTAAATCAAACATTAAATGATTTTGATTATCAAGGAAAGGTTATGAATAAGAAAATAAACATTTAAATAAAATTACATTATTAACTATTTCACTTAAATAAGCAATTAATAAATAAAATTATCAAATAAAATTAAATAACATATTTGGGAGTTTTTAGAATAAAATAAAATAAATAAAAGGTTTCTAGTAAGCTTTTGAGATAAAAAGAGAAGGAATTAACTAAAAAGGAGAGGAAGTGCCCCATGTAGGGCTCGAACCCACGCCCTTACCTGAATGCACCAAAATTTCTACCAACTGGGCTGTGTGTGCGTAGTGAATAGGATACGCGAGCAAAAGATAATATAACAAGGTAAAATGGAAAATCAGAAAAAAACAAAAGGGTTGATCTGCAGGATCGAACCCAGGTTCTGCATATGAAAGCTAAAGGCGAGGCGTGTGTGCTACCGTTGGGACGGCCATTACATCCGGTATATAATACAACTTCATAAATATATAACATGTAAATGCGCACATGTTTCAAATTAACAAAACAAGTCTCTCATACCATCTGCTCGCGAAAAACCACAGCCATGCCACACATCTACCAGTGCCAAACCAGATAGAACAGAAACACAGGATTATCATCTCAAAGTTATGCATTGCTAAACTAAATGCCAAGCGAAGTTTCATCATGTTAATTTGAATAATCCACAAAATGATGGAACAATGAATACATAAAGCAAATCATGACTTCAGTACAGCACATGGCAAAGTAAAGCATGTCAACGATCTTAGTAGGCATTCAAACCATTCAAGGCAATTATAAGGTAAAATGGATAGCAGGCAGGGGAGACATAGCAGTACAACATTGTACACAAGCAAAACTTTTTGAAATTAAGATTCAAATTCCAAACTTTCTGATCACATTCACAACTTTAATGCAAGAACCAGCACGTTACTAACAAACTAATGCACATATACCAAAGTGACAATTTGCATACCATGAAAATATAGCACACAGGCTTATCCACAATTTGGTAGACACCACCTAATGACCTAACAGGCATATGAGTTGGACAGATTGAGTACAAAACAGGTAGGCATAAAAAAAAATCATCATACACTTCTACTTGAATGTGAGAGGCTTGCACCATATATACCAGATGTAGCATGGCAAGGGTAAGCAAGGATATAAACAGCTCATATGCATAGATGGAAGTAAAGAGTGGACATGCTATGCATACATAATACCTAACAGATTAACAGTTGGAGATGGCCACAGTATACTCACACCAAAACAGGATTTTGCATACCAGCCAATATTTTCGCACATAGACAATGCAAAGATTTAAACAAATTATATGTGTTTTTCATCAGTTAGGAACATTCAAGGTGAACAACTCAATAGCATTGTGTATAAACATATAGAGACCTTATAAGCATTAACACATATTGGTTTAATCAAGACATTAGTATATACAAGGCATTGTCCAGTCATAAGCATATTCAAGGCTCAAACATGAAGGCATCACAAAGAGATAAGAATAATGGTAGATACTAAGTGATGGCTCCTAGTCACATTAAGAGAAAATGAATAACACTACAACATGTTAACAGCTAATGCAAAATGCTCAAGTTGGATGCTAACAGATGGCCTATGAGAAACATAATGATGAATATGAATATCAATTGTCTACATAGGAAAGGCACAAAGTTCTATACCAAGAAATCTTACTAATATGTGAATGCAAGCACAAAACAAAGACATTCTATAAGTACATAGAACATATCATCTCAGAACAATTTCATGGTATAAGATAGGGATACATCGAGAATTTAGCAGCTTTAATCATTAGTATAAAAGTTATAAAAGAAGATGGCAACTAATGTTCAAATAGTGACAGTAGTTTCATGAATCAACTTCAGGTTTAACAGCTCATACACTTATAAACAGCACCAAAACCACACAACCTAGAATACAGCTCATGTTTAAACAAAAAAATCAGGCCAACATAGATCTTCAGACATAGCTTGAGGTGACACTAATTATATTAACATTAACCAAAGGTGAAGTACAGATGGTGACGAGAGTTTATCAGGCATAATAACATGAGTATTTAGAGGCACATAAAGGACTAGACATCCATTAACCTTATCATCCAAACAAACATAAATAGGCTGGCATTTCAAACTATAACATCAAGATAGAACTTGCAAGACTAACAGTCCTCATGACTTCAACCATGATGACATATTGGACACAAATAACTTAATAAGGCATATATGTATCTTATTAAAACGAGTCGTTTACAAACAAACAGTCAAATATTCAAACATACATTAGCAAATAAGGAGCACATATGAAAACCATGGAATATGACACAATGATATTAAGCAAATGTGATTTAAAAGAGAAGAGAGAAAATGATACCAAATAATACACTGTCTTCAGATATGCAGATTCCCTTCTTCCACAATGCTCCAAAGACAAATTCTTTCCTCGAGTGCTCACAATTTATGAAAACTTTAGAGTATATTTCGTGAGAATTGTTGATGTCTGTGAACTGAACATCCACCCTCCTTATATAGGCCAGGTGTTGGGCCGGGTCAAATGGGTTCCTCCCTTCAAAATGCTAGGGTTTTGAATTTGAATTCTGAAATGTTGAATTCTTAGGAGACATGCGTTCCTCCCCTCTGAGCTTGGCAGATGGCTACAGAGTTGAAACCATCAAAACGGAATTGCTTCTTTGGACTTCTTTTGGTTGCAAGTGAAACAAGTAATGAAGGGGAAACTTGATCGTGACATGACCCTGATCAAATGGCATGTTTGTGCAGGGGAAGCTGAGAATGGAAAGCTTCATACACACCTTCGTACGAGTGAAAATCACGGAGCTTGAAGAGGAAAACTTGGGTAAATTGAAATTGGGAAAGTGGCGCCAAGCTTGTGGTGAAGTGAAATCGAAATGAGGTTACAACGGATTGAAGGATTAGAATCGAAATCTCTCTACAAAACAAAAGCTCATGAACAAGGGAAGAAGAAGACAATTCTAATACACGCGCGTCATGCTCCCATTAGTTCTTTTCTCCGTTGAAAAGTCAAAATAAAAACACACCTTCTCATTGGTTGATGGTTTAACTCCTCCTCCAATCAGAAAATTCAATAAAATCCACAGAGGTTTAATAGAATTGTGACACACGCGGTTTTCTATTTTTGATAAAAGACTAATCACCATTAATGAAAGCTAATTAATACTAACTTAAATTAAAAAATGGATTAATAAAGTTTAACAAAAATAATTAACATAGGAAAGATAATTAATTAAAAATTAACATAATTAGAATAATTAAATTACCAACAAAAATTAAGTGATTAAGCTAGAGAAAATTAAATTAAATTAAGTTAATTGATAAATTAAAAATAATTAAGAGCAATTTAATTATATAAAATAAATGAAATAAAACACATTAAAATAGAAATAAATAGAAAAAAACTATTAAGATAAAATAAGTGAAGTGATCAAGATAAATCATATAGTATCTAAAAAAAAGTAAGGGTAAAATTTGGGGTGCAACACTAACATGTGAACCCCTAGCCCAACATCTAAGCTCTAAGCCCCGACATCTAAGCTTGGGACAAGTCACTAGCCACAACTTCTGAACTAGCGAACATGCCTCTTCCACAACAACGATAACATATGATGCATGGCATACGATAATGCAATGATAACAACACAAAAATAATTATAGCCCTACATTTAACTATAAACAATCATGTAACGACAACAACACAAGAATGATTACAGCCTCACATCTTACTACAAGCAATCATGCATTTATCACATCAACAATAGTTCTCACTCTGAACAACACATCTCAACAATCATCAGCAAGTAATTTCAATATTTCACATGATTATACTTGCACTTCACATCATATATTTACACACACCGAATAAACATCCATACAACACTCAATCATGTTAAATCATATTATCAAAGCTTCATCATTAATTCATTCATTTACAACAATCAAACTTTCATTTGTTACCGTCAACTATTACGTAACAATCAGAATAATTAATTTTCACAAACTCCAACATCCATCTATCCTCTTAATAGGTCATTATGAGATAGAGATCCGCGTTAGCTTTCCAATGCTTCAAATCGCACCTCATTTGGATTTATGGAACTAAAGTTATGGCCAAAATGATCGGAGAAAACAACAGGTTTTAGCTCAGCAATTTTTCCAATTTTCCAAGGTGTCAATCGATTGCAGGGGAATGTCAATCGATTAATTTAATTTCTCCCAACATTATGTTTTTCCTATTTTCCACGTTTTTACTTAGCCCTATCAGTTGATTAAGGGAATTAATTGATTGACATGGTTTGATTTTTCAAATTTTCCCAATATTTCACATGATCAATCGATTGACATCAGCAAATTTTCAAAAAATTCCAATTTTAATAACGTTTCAGCAATCCTTATCCCTTTCAAACCTCATCCAAACATGTCATAACATACTTAAATGTTTTATACTGCAATTTCAACATCAATAAGCATATGGTAGGCAATCAATACACCAATTTTCATGTAATTTACACATTAACATTAATTCACCATGGAAATTATCTTTGTGTTTATCATCATCAAACACGTCTACAAGAATGATACTCAATCCAACCTCACATACAATTCTCGTGCCAAATTATGAAATCATTATATCACGAACGCATATATTAATTTCACAACACACAGATCAAATAATGTATCACAACAATTAGGGATATGATGTACACAATTTTCACCAAGAACACATCAACACATCAACAATGGTGAAATACAATGAAAACCTATAAGAGTATGATGATCCCTCTTTACCCCTCATACAATATACACCCAAAGAAGAGTAATCTCCCCCTTTACCTTGGATTTCCAGCAAAGCAAGCTCCAAGCTCCTCAATAATGGTGTTTTCTTCCCAAAACCTAACTTGTCTCCCTTGCCTCTTTTCTCTTGTTCTAAAATAAGACGTACTGTAAAATGGTCTAGCCCTCAGTTTTTCTATTTAAAGCAATATCTAATCCCCCTAATTAGGTTATTCTCTTATTACCCTCAACTTACTCTCTTATTCCCTATTTTACCCCTACTTTTCTTACTAACTACAATTTCTTTTATTTTAATTTCTAATAATTCAATTATCCACCAAATTCTATTATTTCTATTATTTTTCTACAACTACCTTATTTTTAATTATTCTGCTCAACTTAAATTAATCTAATTAATTTCTACCATTCCCTTGACTCTCTCCAACACCCTCCAAAACACCTATTTTCACTAGTTATCCAAATGAAAGTATATAATTCACTTATTAATTTAAATAAAATGCGACTAAATTTAATTACATTAATTAATTGAATTCAGGGTGTCACAACTCTCTCCCGCTTATAGAATTTACGCCCTAAAATATTACCTGAAGGAAACAAAGTTGGATACGACTCTCTCATCTGACTCTTCAGCTCCCACATCATGCTTCCACCAGCAAGTCCTCCCCACACTACCTTCACCAGCGCAATATCATTTCCTCTTAAGTGATTCATTTTGCAATCCTCCACTCTTAAGGGAAATGCCTCAACGGTCAAGTTTTCTCTAACTTGCACATTGTCCACTTAAATAACATGAATCTGATCAGGAATATACTTCCTCAACCGAGACACATGAAATACATCATGAAGATTCGAAAGAAATGGTGGCAATGCAATTTTGTAGGCCATTTCTTCTACTATATCGAGGATATGATACAGACTAATGAAACGTGATGTGAGCTTTCGAGACTTCAAAGGTCAATCAACACTGATTACTAGAGTAAACCTCAAAAACGCATGATCTTCCTCTTGGAACTCAAGTGCTTTCCTCATTTTATCATGATAAATCTTCTAGAGACTGTGCGAAGCTTTCATCTTCTCTTAGATCATATTGATCTTCTCAAAGTTTTGCTGAACAATCTCATGTCCAAGGACTGCACTCTCACATGATGTATACAAACACAAAGGAACTCTACACCTCCTACAATGCAACACCTCAAACGATGTCATTCCAACACCAGAATGGAAATTATTGTTGTAAGTGAACTCAATCAACGACAAATAATTGTCCCTATTACCTCTCTTCTCTAAAACACAAGCTCTTAACAAATCCTCTAAAGACTAGATAGTCCTCTCTGTCTAACCTTCTGTCTGCGGATGATAAGCTAAACTTAACTTCAACTTAGTACCCATGGCTTCCTGCAAGTTCCCCTAGAACCTCGATGTGAATCTCAGATCTCTATCAGAAACAATACTTGAAGGAATACCATGCAACCTAACAACCTTCTCAATATATAACTCGACTAACTTCTACAAAGGATAATTGATCTTATTCTGAACAAAATGACCCGATTTAGTCAATATATCCACTATAACCCAAACTGAACCATTTCCTTTTGAAGTGTTAGGAAAACTTGTCACAAAATCCATGGAAATGATGTACAACTTCCACTCGGGAATACCCAACAGTTGCATCAATCTCGACGGCTTCTGATGTTCAATCTTCGACTTTTGGCCATCCAAACACGCATAAAAACGAACTCGAATATATCCCTCTTCAACTTAGTGGTATATACTTAATGGATTATACGTAATGAAACTAACAGTGGGCTACAAATCCCTTATCCACATGAACATTGAATTAACCAAAATCATTCACTTGCATTGCGAATCTTTAATTATTGTGCTTAATTTTTAGCTGGCACCAAGGTCTTTCAACAAGGCCACAACATCAACAAGATCAGTTTGTCACACCCTCATTTTCACCCTAACATTTGCCTTGCATGTTATATCATTTTCATCTATGCATTCTGTTAGGTCATAAGTTCGCATTCCTGCGTTCCACCGACTTTATTCTCATATTGCATCATTCGCATAGTATAACATACCTCTCATCTTGCATACTGCCTAAAATGTCAGCCGAAGTAGAATTTTCGGATTTATAGACGAATCAGTCAAACTAAAAGTCAGTCCCGACTAATTGCAAAATCGGACCAAACGTTGTATCTTTTCGAGTGTTTTATTCCATGCTGATAATTTTAGTGCGGCCATTCTCCATTTTTGGGAATTTTGATACTCGACCTTTTATTCGCTCTTTATTCATTTTATTAGTAATTTTTAGTTGAAAATCCGTTAATTAATTTAGAATAAACTTAGGTTGTTTTAGTTAAATATTTTTAGTTAAATTAATTTTAATTTAGATAATTAGGATTTTATTTTATTTTATTTATTTAATCATTTTCTTTTATTTAATCTAGATTTGTTTATATAATCAGGATTTTATTTGAATTTATTTTACCACTTTTTATAAGCCATACAAAGGCCATACAAACATCAGGCCCTACAACAATTTTCTCCACAAGTTCCTAATTGCCACACACTACACTATGCTGGCCCACACGTTTCTCCAGGACAAATAATCTGCTGCAATAAACTTCAGACCATGCCATGAAAGCTACAACACCAACAGTCTGCACACTTGCACCGAAGTGGAAAAACAAACCTGGTACCTTTATTTTGCCACTCAAGAAAGCAGTACCACAAATAAGAAACCTGCATTTGAAAATAACAGGTCAGGAATTACAAGACAAAAAGAGTTGTACCACAAAACTTCATAAACAAGTTTGTGTTGATTTTAAAGGGGGGAATTCATTTGCAACAGTGACAATAAAAAGAAGAAGAACGACAGAGAAAAAATCAGAAAAAATTGAATCACCAACCTCACTTTTCAAACGACTCGCACATCACCCCTCTTCACAACAATTCCAACCGTCGCTTATTAATCTCACAACCCTCCAAGCCATTGAAACCCACTGCAATCTCCACCCGTAAATTCACCAAATGCTCTCTTCTTCACTTTCTATCACCTGCAAACAACCAAATTCCAAAAGACACAAACGTCACCACACAACAACAATCAGAAGCTTGTTTCTAGCCACCAAACTCTCTCGTTCACGTAACAACAACATTACCTCCGTCTTCCCTGTCCTTCGACCCTCAATAAAAACAACCTTCTGCAATCAAATAAAAGAACCCACACGACCATTTTCATCACCATCATTAACATTCCACCACCGTGTGAACTTCAACAACAGTCCGCTGCGGAACAGAGAGATTTACGCGCGAGAGAAATAGAAATCCACGAAAAAGAAAGAGAGAAATCCTATGAGAAGAATAGCGATCAAAAGAGAAAGATTCACATTTTTTATGGGTTTGTTTCTGTTTCCCTCATGCGTGTTTTGGAACTTTTTTCTGCTTTCTTTTCCTCCGTGCGTTTTACACCTGATACGGCTGGGAAGTAGGGTTTAATTCAACCCTTTTGGACATTTGAACCGAACCGGGTTTGGGGGTATTTACCCAACCCGGTCTTCCTCAATGAAGGTCATATTGGGATTCTAACCCATTGTTCTTTTTATTTATTTTGTTGTTTTAATTCTAAATTCTATTTAGTATTTTTTTAGGATTGGTATTTTAATTTTTGGGTTAGTAATTTTTAGGATCTTGTTAATTATCTTTCAACTTTTATTAAAATTATTTTGTAAAAAAGTCTTTGTTAATTATTATACTATTTCGAAAATATTTTAGTAATAATTTTGTTATTTGTTTTTGGTTAGTCTTTGTTAATATCATTTTGTTAAAAAGAAATTTCTTGTTAATATTTTTGTAAATATTTTATTAGATATTTTGCTAATTATCTTTAAACATTATTTTGTTTTTTCATTATTTTTTTTGTTATCATTTCGTTTAGATTTATTTCTTGATTTACTTTTCATTTCTACTTTGATTTTCATTTTCGATCTTCTTTTCGATTTTCTTTTTGGGCCAATGATATAACAAAAAATCTCGATTCAAATCTTGATCAATATGAGGCCATTTTCTTTTTTTATTGGTCAATGAAAGTCAAATATCATAGATTATCGATTTCTCGATTAAATCTTGATTAAAACGAGACCAACCTTATTTTCATTTTCGATTCCATTTCATTTCACTTTATTAGCTTCTTCCATCATCTTTTTTTATTGGTCGATGATATAACAAAAAATCATAGATTGCAAAATCTTGATCAATATGAGACTACTTTCTTGCTTTTCGACTTTTTATTTTATAGATAAATGAAAGTCTAAAATCAAAGATTATCGATTTACCGAATCAAAATCTTGATTAAGACGAGACCATTTCGATTTCATTTCGATTTCTATTTCATTTCTCATTTTCATTCTCTTCTTAAGTCAAAAACCTTGGTCTTGTACCAAGTTCTCATTTTCAAAACTTCTTTTTTCTCAATAAACTTAGATGGTCGTGGAGTGGTTAGGCGAAAGCCTTCTCCTATCCCGAGTGCTTGATATTATCTTTAGGGTTCACTGTCGTAAAACACTTACCATCTAAAATCAAAACACTTTAAATAAGAGAATAAGGTTCTCTTTGTATTGAACTAAAGAGAGAGGATTGGGTGAAGACCTATTCCTCTTCGAGTATTAGGATGCTCACTTTAGAGTGTGTGGTCTTGATACTCGTCTTTCAATATGAAGACGTAACTATATTCGCCCCTCCACTATCACAATAAATCTCTTGAGATAAAGAATTGGGTACTACCCGCAAGGGGTTACTATCCGAGGACTTATTTCATCCTTAAGTAGCTCACCCTCACAGTCCATTTCTTTCTTCGTATTCACCTCCTAGCTAAAAACCTTGGTCTTGTACCAAGTGCATTTTCAAACATTTTCTTAATAAACTTAGATGGTTGTGGAGTGGTTAGGCGAAGGCCTTCTCCTATCCCGAGTGTTTGACATTACCTTTAGGGTTCACTGTCGTAAAACACTTACCATCTAAAACCAAAACACCTTAAATAAAAGAATAAAGTTCTCTTTGTATTGAATTAAAGAGAGAGGATTGTGTGAAGACTTCTTCCTCTTCGAGTATTAGGATACTCACTTTAGAGTGTGTGGTCTCGATACTCGTCTTTCAATACGAAGACATGACCATGTTCGCCACATAATTTTCATAATAAATCTTTTGAGATAAAGAATTGGGTACTACCCGCAGGGGTTCCTATCCGAGGACTTATTTCACCCCTAAAACCAACTTTCAACAAATCAAATGTGACATCTTGACTTGATGGCGAAAATCAACCTTTTCGAAAAGGACATGTCACGTTCGTTCTACCGTAAACAGGTAACGCATAAGACTCCAAGAGCGAGCCGCAATACACCTAACTGCTAGAACATGCACGATAACATTCGTCCATAAAAAACACCAACAAACCGTAGTCTGTCAAACTACGATTGCTCTGACTCTTCATTCTTGTTCGAATGTAAGATATGTAGGCACAAGATTGCGATGATCTTGGCGAGCCACCTTCTATCTATCTCCCGTAGTCCTCCGAACTACTTGAACTATGACTTTCCCATTGCACGAGGGAATACGTAGGCATAGGACCGCGAAGTTATATCGAGTCCCCTCTTCTTCTCCCCACCTTTTCTTTTTATTTCCTTTGGTTCTCACCCTTCTCTTTCCCTCTTAGAACACACTTAGAAAGCAATATCAATAGCAAGCATCCTTACACATAGACAAGCGAATGGTTCTCATCGAGTACGATGGATGTGGGGGGTGATAATACCTTCCCTACACATAACCGGCTTCCGAACCCATAATTTGGTTGCGAGACCATCTTATCCTTTTCTTCTTGGAGTTTTCTCGATGTTTTCCTTTCCCCTTATGGGATAAATAAAGTTCGATAGCGACTCTTGTGTTTCTTCCTCCTTTCGCCTCCAGTCATCAATCTTTCGAGTAGCGACAGCTTGCGACTCTGTTGGGGATAGGTTCTCCCTAAGAAAGCCAAGCCTAGTTTGTTTTTCGTTTGTGTGATTTGTTTGCTTTTATTGCTTATTTATATTGTGTTCTCTTATCTGTTGGGTTTATTGGGGATGATTGGTGAGGAGAAAGGCTTTCTACCCGAGCTTTTCAAGTATACACTAAGTTAGGAGGTGGTTGCTTACTAATTTGCGAGACTTAGGGCTCGTCAAGTTGGTTTGACTTCCACCGCTCAGATGAGGCCCCTTTGGGAATGATTATGTCTTACGATTAGTCGTAATTGCGTCTTTGTTTCCGACCTGGGAGTCCATAATTCTGAGGACCTTTTTAGAACCCAATTCCAAAGGTTACTAAGAAATAACTCTGTGCTCATCCTTTGAAGGGATTACCGTCTTACGAATCGTCGTTATGATGGAAAAATTTTGAGGGTTAGTGCATGAGACCTTGTTTGAAAGCCCTTGGAATGCCCTATTTTAAACTAATAGATTGCCTACCTGTGGTGAGAGGTATCTTGTTGTGTTGTCCTCAGAATCTGTGACCTTGATATCTGTTGTGCGAATCCCTGATTCATCGATCTTTGATCCCATGCCTTATTGCATTCATAACATTGCATTTGCATAAGCATCTTTGCATCATTTGGAATATCATTCTCCAACCTTAAACAACAGAGCTCATCCATCCTTTGTCCATAACCCGCAGTTGACTTCCCGACTCTCGTATTGGACTTAAAGCAAGCAGAGGTTGATCATGGTGCAGATTCAAGCAAAATTGATGGAGGTCAGAAGCCAGATGGGGCAGTTCGTGGTGGACATACAAGTATTGTCCCAGGATCATAAAATGCTGAGGGAGGAAGTCCATCAACTGAAGACTCGGATGGGTCTGATCATGGAGGTCATGAGAACTGTGCTAAGAAAAGAAGGTAATCATGCGCCTGAGGCTGCAATAGAGATTGTTGTTCCTCTCTTACCAGTGAGATCTCTCCCATACTGTGATTTATCTCGCAGATCTTCTTCACAACCTGGACTTCCAAAGCGCCCCAATCAACGGCCATTACTTGTTCCTTAGTTAGGTCAGAGGAACTGAGCGCGGAGTCAGAACCAGTATCCAGATCAGCGGGAAAACTCTGCCCAACGGGGACAGAACAGGCCAAAGAGGCCAGGGAAGCATTTTGATCCCATTACTATGTCATACAGTCGACTCCTCCCCATCTTGCTCAGTAGTTCACTTGTCCAGCTAAGGGAACTTGGACCTCCTCCAACACCTCTTCCTCTGGGCTATGATGCGAACGCCAGATGTGTCTTTCATTCTGGAGCGCCTGGGCACATGATCGAGGATTGTAAAGCCTTGAAGTACCAAGTACAAAAGATGATTGAGTCCAGATTGATCTCAGTTATGCCTCAAGGCCTTCAAATTAACGTCAATCCTTCATTTGGTCAGGCGGGCTCATCAGTCTCTATCATGGAAGAAGCTGCTAAGAACAGGTGTGAAGAAGGTTATCATACTGGTCTCAATTAGCAAGAAGGATAGCCTAACAACAAATCAAGAAAGAAAAGCCCAGTCCCCAAAGCTGGCAATTTTTAGATCTTGTCATTTCATTGCATTTGTAGTTTCTTTCCTGTTGGGTGCTACTTGTTTTTAGACATTGTTGGTTTCTAATGGTTTTGTTAGTGTAATGAACATGTTTTTTTTTTAAATAAATCCATTCGTATCCACTCATCTTTTCTCATTTATTGCAAAAAATAATCACATAAATTTTCCTCCACATTTCACTCCCTTTATCAACTGTTGTTTTAGCAAAGATTGGAGGGAGGATGATGAAAACAAAATACCCATAATTGCAAACTGTATGCTTTTGGATAAGATCCTGCTGATGATGTACATGCATTGTTTCAATCCCCTAAACACTGGAGAGATAAGGAGTTAGTCCCTAGTTAACCACTTTGAGCCTAGAAGTAGTAGTAGTTTACTTTGGATTTCCAAACCCTTACGCTTAACCTGGGGCATGGGTAGTGTTCAGTTATCCTGACTACACATTCGAATTTCAAGATGAAACCTCCTGTTATGGCGGTAGTTCTTCAACGACCAAAGACTTGGCAGTCACAACCCTTCAAAAAAAGAAAAGAGAGCCCGCAAAGTCCACCACCCCAAAGAGGCGACTTAGGCAAAAGTTAGGGATAAAAAATGAATAAAGCAAAAGAAGCCCTCAAATCCCCGAGCAAAACAAAACAAAATTCAGTGATCACCATCTAAAGGTCACTGATATCCATCCACAAAAATAAAATAAGGCGACTGTCATTTCAAGAAAATCTTGAATCATCATCTTCACTCTTACATCGTCAAACTCTAGATGTATGTGTCAATTTAACTGAACGTAGGACTGGAGAATCATCACGAAGAAAGGGTGGGTACAAATCAAATTTGAGCCTTATATCCTTTTGTTTCAATAACCGTGAACCAGACCACGTTACAACCCTCGAAAGACCTAATTGAGGCGAGATTTATTGTGAAAGCATACTACAGCAAGGTTGCGACAACTGACTCCCCATAGATTTGTTAATCTTCAGCATTGGTGTCATATTCTCGCTATATCTTTCATACACCAGTAAATCAGTACTGCGTTTGGACTAATGGTCCACCCGTCACACACTTTCACATCATTCTTAATAAATGACTTTTCAAAACTTGCATCAATGTTGCATTAAAATTACCATTTTTGAATAAACAATTTTAGCTGCAAATCAGTACTTGACATTAAGGAAATTCTAACCAATAGCAATCAAAGAAGAACTTAAACATTCGTTAATGCTGGCACGAATCGAGACTTTCTTGTGACCTTATGAATTTGGGGCAAGTTCTTCCGAGGTTCGAACAGGGATATACCACTACAAGATCCAGACACTGGGGAAAATCATCTCAGACCATGTCATAGCATAAACCTTTCCATGAGAACTCCTTCAGAAACCCTACAGACTGGGGCAGAAAATTTGCGAAGGATCAAATTCCCTTCATACTTTCAAGTTGGTCAAGCTGACCATGTCATACACTAAGCAACCTTGGAGTTCAACAAATATCAAAAAGCCTTGGGGTAGAGCAAAAGCACAACCAACATGCATTGGCTAAGTCGCTATACTCACACTATCATTTACAAGCCAACATGGCACATCAGCCAGAAGTTGAGGTTCTCACAAGAACTAACACACGACATTTATAAAGGATCAAACTTGGGGCACCACAAGCATCCACATCTGCCTTCTGATCATCGCACCGTCAAATATCGAGTGTCGGGAAGTCAAATCATTTCACCAAACAAAGTCCAACCCTGCTTGGCACCTCCTTAAAGTCCACCCTGCTGGCATCATCATAAAGAAAAAGCAAAAATCAAACCCTGCTTGGCACATACCAGAAGTCCCCCAGTTGGCACCTTCATAAAACCAATCATCTGCTTGCATCCACATATGCATCACATACAATTAACATGCACCATACACATACATATCATAATCATTTTCTCTTCTTCAACCCCTGCGTTGATAATTTGATTTGTTTTTGACCCGTGAGTCAATTTCGTCTTTATTTTTCTAGACCCCCGAGTCGATATCATCAATTTCCTTCCTTAACCCCATGCGTTGATATCTTGTTTTTGTTTTTGACCCGTGAGTCAATCTTGTCTTTATTTTCTTGACCCCCGAGTTGATATCATCAATTCCTTCCTCAACCCCTGCGTTGATATCTTGTTTTTGTTTTTGACCCCTGAGTCAATCTTGTCTTTATTTTCTTGACCCCCGAGTCGATATCATCAATTTCCTTCCTCAACCCCTGCGTTGATATCTTGTTTTTGTTTTTGACCCCCGAGTCAATCTTGTCTTTATTTTCTTGACCCCGAGTCGATATCATTGTCATTTCCTTCCTTAACCCCTGCGTTGATATTTTGATTTGTTCTTGACCCCTGAGTCAATATCATTGTTATCATCTTCCTCAACCCCCGAGTTGATATCTTGTCTTAATTTTTGACCCCTGAGTCAATCTTGTCTTTATTTTCTTGACCCCCGAGTCGATATCACTGTTATTTCCTTCCTCAACCCGCGAGTTGATATCTTGTCTTAGTTCTTGACCTCCGAGTCGATATTGTCTTTATCTTCATAACCCCTGAGTCAATGTTGCCTTTACTTTCTTGACCCCCGAGTCGATATCATTGTTATTATCTTTCTCAACCCCCGAGTTGATATCTTGTTTTAGTTCTTGACCTCCTAGTCGATGTTGTTACCTTTACTTTTTTTTTCAATCTCCGAGTAGATATTGCCTTTGTTTCTTCAACCCCTGAGTTAACTTGTTTCGATTTGTTCAGGACCCCCGAGTCGATGATATATTTTACTTTCTTGACCCCCGAGTTGATATGCCATTATTCCTAGCAAAGTCCAGACTCTCACATCTTCATATATCCCTAGCATTTTTCATACATTTTTACATCATTTGCACGCTTGTTTGGCCAATTATTGTATAGGGTTGGGCATTCCTGTGGACATTGTCCCCATATCACTTATTGTTTGAGTCCTCTTTACCTTTCGTAGAAGGAATATCTCATAACCTTTTATACGTCTTCCGGATGCTACAGGGATGCCTTTCAAGACTGGCAAAACACTAATTGTTCATTTCGTATTGCATTTCAAGCATATCATATCTCCTTCATAACCAACTACCTTGTTCCCGATGACAGATACCTTTTCCAAGCCATCCCACTGATTCATCACTTCCATTCCATTCCTTTTCCGGCTGAAAACTCTGGGTATTCTTATATTTAATCCCCTTGTACCTTGACTGTAAGAAAGCATTTGTCACTCTCACCTTCAAGTTCAAGAAGATTAAATAGGGGCATCTGTCACACCCTTATTTTCACCCTAACCCTTGCCTTGCATGTTATATCATTTTCATATATGCATTCCGTTAGGTCATAAGTTCGCATTCTTGCGTTCCTCCGACTTTATTCTCATATTGCATCATTCGCATAGCATAACATGCCTCTCATCTTGCATACTGCCTAAAATGTCAGTCGGAGTAGAATTCTCAGATTTATAGACGAATAAGTCAAACTAAAAGTCAGTCCCGACTAATTGCAAAATCGGAGCAAACGTTGTATCTTTCCGAGTGTTTTATTCCACGCTGATCATTTTAGTGCGATCATTCTTCATTTTCGGGACTTTCGATACCCGACCTTTTATTCGCTCTTTATTCATTTTATTAGTAATTTTTAGTTGAAAATCCGTTAATTAATTTAGAATTAACTTAGGTTGTTTTAGTTAAATATTTTTAGCTAAATTAATTTTAATTTAGATAATTAGGATTTTATTTAATTTTATTTATTTAATCATTTTCTTTTATTTAATCTAGATTTGTTTATATAATCAGGATTTTATTTGAATTTATTTTACCATTTTTTATAAGCCATACAAAGCCCATACAAACATCAGGCCATACAATAATTTTCTCCACAAGTTCCTAAGTGCCACACACTACACTATGCTGGCCCACACGAAAACCTCACGCTACCAAAACAACTTCACTATACACCATCCCAAAGGCCTTTGCCACTAGATTCTTGAGCATACCATAAACCGACCAAAACATGTGACCTCCCTGCACCAACCGTACACTAAGTCCAATTGTACCAACAAAGAAAGTCTTTACACCAATTTTGCTACACTCCAAATGCTGCAATATCATAACCTTCTGCTACAAAACCTCTGCTTCTTGCAAACAAAGCCGCTACTCCAGGACAAATAACCTGCTGCAATAAACTTCAGACCATGCCATGAAAGCTACAACACTAACAGTCTGCACACTTGCACCGAAGTGGAAAAACAGACCTGCTACCTTTATTTTGCCACTCAAGAAAGCAATACCACAAATAAGAAACCTGCATTTGAAAATAACAGGTCAGGAATTACAAGACAAAAAGAGTTGTACCACAAAACTTCATAAACAAGTTTGTGTTAATTTTAAAGGGGGGAATTCATTTGCAACAGAGACAATAAAAAGAAGAAGAACGACAGAGAAAAAATCAGAAAAAATTGAATCACTAACCTCACTTCTCAAATGCCTCGCACATCACCCCTCTTCACAACAATTCCAACCGTCGCTTATTAATCTCACAACCCTCCAAGCCATTGAAAACCACTGCAATCTTCACCCGCAAATTCACCAAATGCTCTCTTATTCACTTTCTATCACCTGTAAACAACCCAATTTCAAAAGACACAAACGTCACCACACAACAACAATCTGAACCTTGTTTCTAGCCGCCAAACTCTCTCATTCACGTAACAACAACATTACCTCCGTCTTCCATGTCCTTCGACCCTCAATAAAAACAACCTTCTGCAATCAAATAAAAGAACCCACACGACCATTTTCATCACCATCATTAACATTCCACCACCGTGTGATCTTCAACAACCGTCCGATGCGGAACAGAGAGATTTCCGCGCGAGAGAAATAGAAATCGACGAAAAAGAAAGAGAGAAATCCTGTGAGAAGAATAGCGATCGAAAGAGAAAGATTCACATTTTTTATGGGTTTGTTTCAGTTTCCCTCATGCGTGTTTTGGAATTTTTTCTGCTTTCTTTTCCTCCGTGCGTTTTACACCTGATACGGCTGGGAAGTAAGGTTTAATTCAACCCTTTTAGACATTTGAACCGAACCGGGTTAGGGGTATTGACCCAACCCGGTCTCCCTCAATGAAGGTCATATTGGGCTTCTAACCCATTGTTCTTTTTATTTATTTTGCTGTTTTAATTCTAAATTCTATTTAGTATTTTTTTAGGATTGGTATTTTAATTTTTGGATTAGTACTTTTTAGGATCTTGTTAATTATCTTTCAAATTTTATTAAAATTATTTTGTAAAAAAATCTTTGTTAATTATTACACTATTTCAAAAATATTTTAGTAATAATTTTGTTATTTGTTTTTGGTTAGTCTTTGTTAATATCATTTTGTTAAAAAGAAATTTCTTGTTAATATTTTTGTAAATATTTTATTAGATATTTTGCTAATTATCTTTAAACATTATTTTGTTTTTTCATTATTTTTTTTGGTTATCATTTCATTTAGATTTATTTCTTGATTTACTTTTCATTTCTACTTTGATTTTCATTTTCGATCTTCTTTTCGATTTTCTTTTTGGGCCAATGATATAACAAAAAATCTCGATTCAAAATCTTGATCAATACGAGGCCATTTTATTTTTTTATTGGTCAATGAAAGTCAACTATCATAGATTATCGATTTCTCGATTAAATTTTGATTAAGACGAGACCAACCTTATTTTCATTTTCGATTCCATTTCATTTCACTTTATTATCTTCTTCCATCATTTTTTTTATTTGTCGATGATATAACAAAAAATCATAGATTGCAAAATCTTGATCAATATGAGACCACTTTCTTGCTTTTCAACTTTTTATTTTATAGATCAATGAAAGTTTAAAATCAAAGATTATCGATTTACCAATTCAAAATCTTGATTAAGACGAGACCATTTCGATTTCATTTCGATTTCTGTTTCATTTCTCATTTTCATTCTCTTCTTAAGTAAAAAACCTTGGTCTTGTACCAAGTTCTCATTTTCGAAACTTCTTTTTTCTCAATAAACTTAGATGGTCGTGGAGTGGTTAGGCGAATGCCTTCTCCTATCCTGAGTGCTTGTCATTATCTTTAGGGCTCACTGTCGTAAAGCACTTACCATCTAAAATCAAAACACTTTAAATAAGAGAATAAGGTTCTCTTTGTATTGAACTAAAGAGAGAGGATTGGGTGAAGACCTCTTCCTCTTCGAGTATTAGGATGCTCACTTTAGAGTGTGTGGTCTTGATACTCGTCTTTCAATACGAAGACATAACTATATTCGCCCCTCCACTGTCACAATAAATCTCTTGAGATAAAGAATTGGTTACTACCCACAAGGGGTTACTATCCGAGGACTTATTTCATCCTTAAGTAGCTCACCCTCACTTATTTCATCCTTACTATCCGAGGACTTATATCTTGTGATGTAATATCATATATGAAAAGAAACAATGCTTTAAGATTTATATCTGAATTTTTTAAAAAAAAATTAATTATTTTTGGGATTTATATCTACAAAATTCAATTAGCAAAAATCAACAAAAATATTGTCCATCTTTTCTTGAAGAACCTTCTTTATCGCCACCAGATCTAAAAAATTAACAACCTTCAACCTTGAAGTTTTTCTTGGCCAAAAAGAAACCAATGAATAAATTAATAGTTTCAAACTTAAATTACCCACAGAATTTAAAGACAATAAAAGAGTTACAAACAAAGAGTAAGACAGAGAAAGAGAAGAAAGAAGGGAGAAACAAAAAGAAGGTGGCGGATGCAAGTTTCATTAGTTAGAATTTGTTCTAAATAATGAAATATGAAATATATTATAAATATAAATAAGTGCAAAAAATGTGAAATGTATTAAAAATAAAAATAAATGCATTAATAAAATTAAAAAATGTCAAACAAAAAACCATGTCAAATTTTAAAAAGGCAACAGACACGTAAACAGTAGGTAACTTTTTTTTTTAAAATTTAATGGAAAAGACTATTTTTTTTCTAAGACACGGTTTTCATGGACTATATTGTAACTTTTTTTAATTAAATGACTAAAAAGAAATAGTAAATTAAATTAAGAGACTAAAAGATGAATTAAACTTTTATTTAATTCTATAATATTCTTCAATTTTTATTCCCCAAATTTAGGAGTTTTTTCTTCTAAAGGCAATTATATTATATCAGAACACAAAATGTGTTCAACAACAATTACAAAAACCGCAGTATAGAAAAAATAAAGGAAGTGAAATTCTTGACCCAACACCCGATCTATCTAATGTACCTTAAAGGATCCATACAAAAAGAAAGAAAATCAGTGTTGGAGTAGGGAATTTCGCCAACACAAGACCACTTCCACGCTAAAAATTTAACGGTCAAGCAAATATCATCTATTTTGTACGCCTCGTTGTTAAACAAAAATTTATTTCTAGCGCTCTAAAGACTCCACACAACAGTTAGCCAAATAGATCCATACTTAGGAATTCCTTATATGATATCACCTATTCCACTCTAATTTGCAAAAAAGTTACAAACATCTCCTGAGAACGTGTTACTGATGCCGCACTAGTCCCCCACTTTTTTCCACACCGTCATTGCAGTACTATAAGCAAAAAAGGAATGATGAACATCTTCTTTTGATTCAACCAGATAATGCTATCTTTCCTTCCCACTGCCGGCTTAATATCTAGCAGAAAGTTATGCAACTCTTGGAATCTACTATTAATATCCTGCTGGCTCTGTAGAGGAATACCAAAATCGCCCCATTCCCAATTCCCATGGATCCATGAACCCATAGAATTAACAGAACCTTTATTACTATTGATGCATATGAAAAAATCATTAAATTTCACTGCCAAAGAAGGTGTGTTGACCCATCTCGCTGTCCAAAACGGGATTGTACTTCCCTCGCCTAACTCGTGCTGAACGAAATCTGCAAAACAAAAACCAAGATTAGAAGTAACAACTTCGCTCTTGATGAGATCTTTCCACCAAAAAGAGGAAGAACTCCTAGGTTGAATCGAATCTGTCAAAACTTGCTGATGAATAGATCCGTATCTTGCAATAAGAGTATCTTTCCATAATGCGTTTGACTCGTCAAGGATCCTTCATTTCCATTTAGATAACAGAGCTAAGTTGAATTCCTCCATGCTTTTGATGCCAAAACCTCCCTTATCCTTCGGAGTACACACCCGATCCCACTTAATCCAATAGATTTTCGC
The DNA here is from genome assembly GCA_022829125.1 of Lathyrus tuberosus. Taxonomy (NCBI): domain Eukaryota; kingdom Viridiplantae; phylum Streptophyta; class Magnoliopsida; order Fabales; family Fabaceae; genus Lathyrus; species Lathyrus tuberosus. Next base: position 4,903,108 of record JALAZF010000179.1, read on the forward strand.
CTTCGTATCTGAACCACCCAAAGAAACTTACTTCTGATTTTGTCTATTGCTTTCAGAACTGACTTCAGAGCTTTATAAAACGATAACCAAAAATAGGAAGACTCAACAACATCGAGTTAATAAGAGTAATTCTTCCCGCCATTGATAACATTCTACCTTGCCAAAGAGCCAACTTGTTTTTGAATTTTTCAACAATCGATTTCCAAGCTATGGTCCTTCTAGGATTGATGCCAATAGGAATACCTAGAAAATTGAAAGAAGATTTTTCTATCTTGTAAGCTAAGAAAGTAGTTGCAGCCAAGAGAAAATGTTCACTAACATTGATACCTATGAGCCTGCTCTTGGAGAAGTTCACCTTCAATCCTGAAATAAGCTCGAAGCCCCTGAGAATGGCTTTAATACTCTATAAATTTTTCCAACTTTCTTCGCCTACAATTAAAGTTTCGTCCACGAATTGGATCATCTCCATCAAATTACCACTCCATGTGCTGAAACTCTTAAAATTGCCCAGAGACACTGCCTTAGACATTAAACTAGTTAGACCTTCTGCAACAATTACAAAAAGAAAATGAGATAACAGATCTCCTTGACGTAATCCTCTTTTCACGACAAAATCCTTAGTTGGGCTGCCGTTTACCAAAACGGACAAATGAGAATTAAAGATGCAAACCTTCATCCACCTCAACCAATTCCTCCATAATCCCATATTGGCCATCATAAAGCGCAGATAATTCCAGCTTGGTCGTAAGTTTTTTCGAAGTCTACTTTGAAAAGGACACAATTATTCCTTTCCCTCGTAGCCAAGTCCACCACTTCATTCGCGATCACAACACCGTCCATCAATTGTCTACTCGGCACAAACGCAGATTGATAAGGTGAGATAAGACTTCCAGTAACCTTTTTTAATCTTTTTGCCAACAACTTTGCCACAATCTTATATAAACTCCCAATTAAGCATATAAGTCTATAATCTTCTAATTTCAACGGATGGGCAACTATATGCAGTCAAATAAACTAATTTGTTTTTGTTTTGTTTCATTTAGGAGTGTTCATTGGTTCGGGCAAATCCGAACCAAACCGAAATCCAAACCAAACCAATGTGTTTGGGTTGGGCATTTTTCCAGTTCGGGCAAAAACCAAACTGAACCAATTAAAACCGATTTTAATTGGTTTAGGCAACAGATTTCTAATTTGCTACCCGTAAACCCGAATCAAACCAATAACAATAAACATAATTAATTCATATAATAAATTATTAATTTTAATTGAGTTATTACTTATTTATTTGAATGAAGTGAATACTTGTTATAACAATTACCAAGTACAAACCATAATGAAAGAAATAAAGAGGTACAGTCTCTAGACATTTCCAATGAAAAATGGAACGTCATCTTTCAAATTATCACAAACCTATCAATCAATGATGAAATATAGATAAACCAAACATCACAACCATTATAAATCAAACTCATAAATTGCAAACTATAAGTATCCGCAAACCACAAGCTTCTTCCCAAATCGCAAAACCTCAAATCACAAGTATTTGCAAACTCCAAACCTTCAATTTTATGCTATGGAATGAAGTATGAGTATGTAGTAAAATTGTTTTAAGTTATTGAATATTTAAGTGATATACAACAACTATATGACTATGGTGGTCATAACTTGTTTAAAAATATATGTGTCATGTGTTCAATATTTATTTTTCATATTTTAGCGTGTAAACAACTAATTTAAAAAAAATATTTTTGTATATTTATTTTTAATATATCCGATCAATTCAATCCAAACCAATCCATTGCTTTTCGGATCGGTTTGGTTTGGGCTTTATTGCAAAAATATGAAAATCCAATTCAAACCAATCCATTAATTTTTCATTGGTTCGGATATCAGATTCTCTCAAAACCGAACCAAACCGGTCCGCGAACACCCCTAATTTCATTCACAACTAATAAAATAAAATTTTTCTTTCATTTTGCTCCGCTCGACTTCATGTTTGACTAGGGGTGGCAAAACAGGCCCGGCCCGTTGGGCATGCCTGTTTTACCCGCACTTTAGTGCGGGGTGGGTCAAAGGTTTAGACCCTCACCCTCTAATGTGTCCGCCCCGCCCCGCCTCATTTTCTTCGTGGGCTTTTGCGGGCACGAGCATTTACATAAAATTTTGCATTTTTAGGCTTAAAAGGTGCAGTACCCGCGGACTTTCTCCGCCCCCTTACGTTTTTGCGGGGTGGGCATAAATTTTAGGCCCGCATCATCAACTATGACCGCCCCGCCCCGCCCCGTTTTATTGCAGGCATTTGCAGGGCGGACCTAAACGACTATTATAGAATATTCCTATGTCCCGGAAGATGCTCAGATCGCTGAGACTATTCCTCCACTTCTGAATCCTTACAATATATTTAGAAGAAATAATTCCCTCACGAGATCCATCAAAACCCTCATATCTACAAACAGACCCAACACCGTCAAGGAGTACATCCAGACGTCAAGACTGGATCAGTGTAGCCTCCAGGCTACTAACCAAGAACAATACGTAGATCTGAAGATCTCCCAAGATATAATCAACGGGTGGAAACGTGAAGGTTACACAACTCTCCACTTTGGAGCTGTCCGACTGATCCTTTCACCCCTATGTTTGGCCGACCTCTTTTGTAATTCATAATCCGAATATAGTCTAAATGATTTTTATTCCAATAAAATTTTCTCAATTATAAATAATATTTATAGTTCAAATACACATATTTATAACTAATTAGTTGCAAATTTTAAATTATTACATTTTTATTTACCACGTGTGATGGATCACTCCCCAAACTCCTACAAAATACTTCAATTTTTTTAATCAACTTTTAATTGTATTCTAGAGCGGAAGGAATAAGACACAATAAATGGATCTGAAACAAAAAGCATATATTATTTTCATTTGGTAAACCTAAACAGCAAAACACTAATTTCACAAAACTACTCTCTGCTCGTCACTTTTCGGCTTCTTCATCAGCTTCACTGGTTTGTTTTCAAACTCCAATTTCTATCCCTAATTTTCTTAATCGAAGTTCTGATCCATCAATCTCATTCATTTAATTTCAAATTCTACCATTTATTTATGGATTTAATTTCCAAACGTTTATAATCGAAACATGAAAATGATTGTTCATTGCAGAGTGAAACAATTGAAGGGGAAAAAGGGTTTTGGTGATGGCAGGTAACACGCAAGATTCATCATCTCAGTCTTTCTGGGAAGGCTACAAAGAGTTTTGGTGCGATAGGTTTTCGTTTATGAGCAATTATTCCAACTTCATCAAGCGTGATAAACCCCTCACCTCCTGGTCTGACTCTGATGTTGAGGAATTCATCGCTTCGGATCCTGTTCATGGACCTGTGGTAATGCTCTTCAACTTTTTCATCTCCATTTCTGTCTTTTCGTGTCATTTTGTGCGGTTTGATTGATTTCCTTTAATGCATTTGATTCTCACCAGTTGTTGCATTTTATCCTGAACTTCTACATAGTTTATGATTTGTATATCTTTTATGTTGGTATGGTTATTTGGATATTTTAGGGTATAGAGTTATTATTTTTGTTAGCTGGCATATGTTTTATATGGTTTGATTGGAGAAGGGCTCTCTCTCATATACATGCTTTGGGGTTTGAAATTGGTTATGCTTGGTTAGCTCTGTAGCACTGTTTTTGTTCTTGGAACTCTTTCCGTAATCATTATTTTTCATTTAATTCCTTTCTCTTGTTTTGGGGTTTGCACAATCTTCGACTGACCGTATGTATTGCTTTTCATGTCTTTAAAATCTCCCATTTCATTGGGTGAACTCATTCAAACAGTCTTCCTCTAGTTGTTTACATTCCATCTCGTCTACCCTCTTCCTTAATAGATACAATGTCCGACGTTAGGAATGAGTCTGTAAACCCAATGGACCGAATACTAGCTACCCACATGGCTTCTCAAGTCGGAGTTGATATTTCTAATGAATTGTGCGATGTGGAATATGACTGGGAAATTATGGAGGCAGCCTTACATCTAACTAGTATTAATGCTCGAGCGGAAATGAAGGATCAAAATGAAAGAGTTGAGTACCTCAAGTCTCACCAGTGGCTAATCATTCCTTCTGGGTTAGGCATTAATCCTGTCACACCTCTCACGGGTCGTTCCAATCCCCAATCTGACCTCATTACCAACTATTGGCAAATGACACGAATGTCATATGATTGTATGAAAGAGCTCATGCAGCAAAACATTACCGCTGCCACTGTGCTTGCTGAGATCGCAACACTGGACTCTACACCTGAGACATCTCTCTTTGCTGACTGGGGTGTAGGTCCTGCAGGTGGGGTGGCTGATCCAAAGAATGTTGTTGATAACGTTTACATGTTTGTTAGTGAGAAAGCTCAGATGAACTTTCATGTACGTGATATGGGAATTTTGAATGTACTAGACAATATGTCTGTCACTGATGTTGCTTGGAAGAATCTTAATGATGTCACTTGTGATTGTTTGGGTTTGAAGATAAATGAATACACTATGCGACAACTCGCTGGACTGAATCTCGTTCCTTGCTCTGGCTCATCTTTGGCAGCCTGGACTAGAGCTTATGGGGGTAGGTTGCGGTATTATGCCCCATCCAACCTCGAAAATGGCTATACGTATTGCTGGACTATTTCTTCTGCAAAGAAAGAGGATGTGAAGGCTTGTATAACTTGTGAGAAGCATTCTGGAAAGCCGATTAATGTGATTTGCTTGAATGTTCTTGCGTTGTTTGGGCTGTTTCACCTCAATAAGGATCGGACGTTTTGTACTAATGACAATAATATGAACCATATTTGTACTTCATGGCTTAATACCCTTCATACTTTTACCACAAAGGCAATGCAGAATGAGATTCTTAAGCAGAAAGAGGAGCTTTGTAGGATTGCTCCTCTAACATTTGGACTGGCACAGACATACTGGCTTGCACAGGTTCTTGGGAAGGGGACTGATATGTTGACACCACATCTGGCTCTGAGGCTTGATCTGTCGCCTCCGCCTGTTCAGACGATCATGATTGTTGATTCAAGTCATAGGGATTGGGGGAAGTTATTAGTGGGGCAGGAAGTTAATAGTATACTATAAAGCACGGACACGATACGAGTATCGAATACGATATGTATCCGATACGTCACAAATTGAAAAATACTAGATACGATACGTTTAAGATACGCGTCTAAAAATATGGTAATAAGTATTATTTTAGATGGATACAAGTGATAATTATATTTTGATAATAAAATTTTTGTATTAAAAACAATAGGAAGGTATGAAGAAGAAACTAGAAAGTAATCGTAGTAGTTGCAGAGATGAAGTTTCTTGCATAAATATAGGTAATATAGGTAATGATACGTGAAAAAGAAAATTATATTTAATATGAATTTAATTTAAAATATTGAAAATTAATAAGAAATGATGGGAAATTAAACCATTCTTGTAAAATGGTAAGCTTCCGGAAGAAATTAAATAAGGTATTAAAGAATGACCATTAAAAAATTAAAAAGTCATTAAAAAAGAAAAGAATCTGTTAAAAATTGAAAAGTCACGTATCTGTGACATATCGGAGGCGTATCGCCGCCGTATCGGAATTTTTCTATTTATTTTTTTAAATAAATAAATTCATACTCCTTTGATACGTATCGACGCCGTATCGAAGCGTATCGGATACGATTCGGCTGAGTTTTTGAAGTATCCGTGCTTCATAGATAGTATATATAAAAAGCAGATTGAGTTAGTTATGCAGGGTGTTGGATTAATAAGAGATTATCCACCTGCTTATTCTGAATTTTATAAGCTCTATGGTTTGGATGTACAAAGTGTTCTAAACCGTGAAATAAATGAAGCAGTGGATACACTGATGCCAGCAGTATGCGGTTATGCTAAATCAGGACATGGTGATAAAGATACAGCTATGGCTATGAGTCTAAAAACTATGAGCATGGATAATCGAGTAATCACCGAATGGTGGGCCAAGAAGTGGAGGAAGGACATTGGTTCAATGAAAAAGGAAGCTAGGAAAGCATAACAAACATCTGGTATTAGCCATCTGGGTTAAATTAAAATATGTGTTTTTGGGAAGACTACGTTATAGGATAGATTTTTATCATTAAATTAGAATCAATCTAAACTTCAAATTGAATCTTGTACCCTCCCTATTTTCTGGAAGATGATCCTTCAGTCTATTAAAGAAACTTTGTTGGATGTTATTGATGAACAATGTTAAGAGCAGTTTTGCTGTACTTCCTCCACATCCTGTTAACGATGGATGTTGTGCTTTCTTTGACATGAGTTTTTGGTTGTGACTTGTTTGTTTTATTGGTGCTACATCATTAGTCATAGATAATCAATTTTTTTTTATGGAAAAAAATTGTGTCTGTTTTTCAAACCAAAAATGTCACCTTAAATAATTTTTAGTACTGTACTGAATCAGGACATGGATAATCGGTTTGCAAGTTTGTTTCATCAAAAGTAGTAGCAATCATTAACTCAAGAAGTTTTTTAAAAATTGGCTTGTTATTGAAGTGCATGATTGAATTGAATGATTTGATTATTCAACATATGTGATGTAATCCACTTAGTATCATCTCTTTCATTTTTCTCTTATTTCCTCTCCTGACTCTATCTCTCCCATAATCTCATTTTCTCCCTTGATTAATTTTTTTAAAATAATGTATGAGAACGAGATTAAGAAAGAAATAGAAAATTGGGAGAAAGAATGAGATTAAGTAAAAAATAGAGTTAGGGGAAAGAATGAGAAAAAATTGAACGAGAGGATCTAGTTTGATCGTATAGATATGTGATCTATGATGAAAACCAAAAAATGAATCATAAAAATTCCATGATGCAACAAATGAAAAATATCAAGCAATAAAATTGGTGATGGCAGGCTCAAACATAATGTTTTTTTAATAGAATATATAATGAAAACTGTGATTATAAAAACAACCTTGAAATTTGCCAAATAGTTAGTGATACCAATGAAAGCACAAAAGCATTAAGTAGTTTAAGATACATGTTTACACTCTGCACTTTTAGTTGGAAGCTTTGGCATTTAATTTAAATTCTTCTATCCTGGTTCATTCATTTGATGTTGCTGCATAGACTGCACAAGCAGCACAACATCAAGAGATGAAAACCACTATTTCTTTTTTGCTTATGGTAGATGTGGTGTCTAACATGTCTGGTAAATCTCTATATATGGATCAAATTCCTTTTGGAAGCTCTTCTGCTACCCTCGTCTGATGAAACAGACATCATACTCAGTAAAAGGATATGCTATTTTATGTGTTTTCTATCATTATATTTGTCAGGGCAGCCATGATGAAATGTCTCTTCAGTTAGTTTTGTACCATCCGTTATTTTTCAGTGTTTTCTGCATGATTAAAATTTAAGCCACTAACTTAGACGGTCTATGATGACTTGTTATGTGGAATAAAAATCACTAACAATATAGATGCAATTGGGACTTTTAGATAGAAACGACCTCTTGGTTGTCATTTTTTGAAGGGAAGACATCTATTTTTTAATTAAAATGTATGTTTAAAAGATTTACGCTGATTATGTAACTTTGTGGGAAAAAATTAGAAGCCACAAAAAGCGATAGTTAGAACGAAGAGTTCTTGAAAAAATCTCTATAACGAGCTGTATCATATAACTACTTTTTCTAAGCTCAAATAAATGGACCACTGTATGAAGCAAAGTCTGTGAATTCGGACTTCCTTGGAGATATTTGGATGCTCTAGTTGTAATTACTCAATTTTGAGTTGGGGTTGGGCATAAACTTTGATTTTCAAAAGTTTTTTTCTTTTACCATAAAGAGTTCCTTCCATCTATTTCTAACTATTGGACTATTTTTATTTGGTCAACCCTCCTCATTGGTGCATGTATGAATCTTCTTTTTACATGTTTAAACAATCTAAGACAACAATTTACTATTTAGCGATATTTCTAGTGGTAGCTGTCCCAGTATTTTTTATAGTAACTGTATTCCTATGCATCCTACTTGAAACGATCCTTCCTTTCATCTTCTTTGCTTGAATATAATGATTAACATTTCCTTCTATCTCTCTATCATTTTGGATGATGGACTTAATTTACTTAGAACACATGACTTATTGTATTATAATTTATATGCTCTTCAATTTTCATCTCTAATATATGATTTTGGTTTCTTTAGATAAATTTGTATTTCATATACTTCGTTTTACTCATACTTAGGTGGAAGCCATATGTGTCTAAGGTTTATCTCCATACTTCTTTGATATGCATTCTTTATTATTATGTTACATGTGAGTATGCATTTTGGTGGTCTCTTTGATATGTTCAGTAAAGAAGTCTAGTGCACATGTATAGTTGCAGGGAAATCTTATCTATTTTACTTTGTGTTCTCACTTCTCAGAGCAGTCACGACTCTATCACCCCACTAGACATGAGAACGTTTGCTATCTATTGGTTGGTGGTTGTGATTCTTAATTCTAATGCGCAATGATCAATGAACTAAACATGTTTTCATTACCAATGGTGATTGGTAATGAAACATCCAGACACTTTCCAAATGAGCAACCATATTTTTCTGTTTCATATGTGATGATGATTTATATTGGAGCTTGGTCCCTTAATTGCAAAGGATATCATAACTAAATTGCTACTCCCTTTCTTTCTCAGCAGCTGTTTGTGGCTACAAAATTTGAAGACATGATTTTCTTAAACCTTTTGTGTTGCTTCTTTGAAAAATATAGTTAGCTTGACCATTGTTGATCTTGTGTGTCTTTACTTCAAATTTAAAATTAACAGTTATCTAAAGTGCTGCTTGGGTAATATCCTTTTCCCATTTCAGCTGAGAACTGCTAGAGAAGCAGTGCAATATGGCCTCACAGGAAGTGCTTTGGGAGCGTTATTCACTGCAGGTTTTGCCTGGAAATATTCAAGGAGTTTACATGGTAATATGTTACTCTTCGTACTATTGAAACATGTTACTATCATAAGCAGGCATATATGTTTTCGACTCTTCATAGTTAGTAATTTTTTCTTAATAATATGTTTTACTATTGAACAGGTGCTGGTCTGTCCTTATTAGCTGGAGGTGTATTTGGATGGACATTTGGGCATGAAATCGCAAATCATTCACTTCAACTTTATAAGGTCGACACATTGGCTTCTGAGGCTAAGTTTCTGGAGTGGTGGAAAAGTAAGACTGAAGGATATTGAAGCTGCTGGTATCTGGAAAGTTAATGTTGCATTTGTTATCGTTTCTGAAAAATTAATAATGTTTTCGGTGTTGCCAGTGCAATTTTATTAGCTGAATAAATACTTTGTTGTGACATAAGTCGAAAATTATAACTCATCATGTATAATTGCAAATCAAATTGTTACTGCCATTTTTTCTCCTGGTGGCATGATGTTCTGTATTGTTCTAAAAATAATTTTGGAACCAATATTGAGTTCTGTTATTGATGGACCTTGAGTGATGAGGCACTTGCATTTGGGAAAATTTGTTGATATTGATTTTTTATGAAAATAATAATGTAAACAAAAGTTTGGAAGGTACCTGGCACAAGAATTCTAATGACAGTGACAGAGAAAACATATAATGAACATGGGAAATTTAAAATAGGGTTAATATCCTTTTGCCCCCTGTCATATAGGCGAAATTCCAAAAACAATCCTGTAAAAAAAAAAACACAGATTCTTTCCTTGTTATTTGAAGATTCTACTGTTTTGACCCCTCTTGAAATCCAGTCAACAATTTCTATGACGTGGCAATGTTTTTTTATTTTTTATTTTTTATTTTTTAATTATGTGGCATTTTTTATTATTTTTTATTTTTTAAATTTCATGTGGCATTTTTTTCGTATTATTTTTTATTTTTAATTTAATTCTATTTTTTTTAATTTTTATTTTAAAAAATTATTTTAATAGGGCCAAGATCAAACACATATAAGCTCATTATCATCTTCACTCTTCTAGGCCCATGCATGCTTTCACTTGTACATTAGTGAACCACTATTCTAATATAAACACTCATATCATTTTTATCCCAAACAATATGGGACTTTTGCTACTCACAAAACCTGCTACTCACAAAACTCAGACTTGCATCAACACTCCAACAACCTGCAAAATGAAAAGGACAATACATACACTCCAAAACAAACTTCTGCAGAAACCTTCAAACTCTAACCACCTCCATTTTAGAAACCCAACAACACCATCAACATAATCTTCCATTCATTACCCCTTGTGTAACCTTGTCCACAAATACTCTCCATATCCACCAATAAAAATCTACAAATTCAAATCTCAAAAAGACCATCTTTAACACATAATTCATCCCATTACTTTTATTTTATATTTTCTTCACATGTAGGGAACAGAAGCGGTAGAGGGATTGGTTTTCAAGTCGGAAAATACTGGGAGAGTTCGCTTCAGTACTTATTCTTTCAAGAAGATGAAGAAGCTCAGACTTCTACATCTTGATGGTGTTGACCTCAATGGAGATTACGGGAACCTTTCTAAAAATCTGAGATGGCTGCATTGGCGAGGATTTACTTTGAACTATATACCTGATGAATTTTATCAAGGAAATCTAGCTGTTATCAACTTAAAATACAGCAATATTAAAAAAGTTTGGAATAAAACCCAGGTATAGTATTAGCATTTTATTTTGAAACCAGAAGTTGATTATAATTAATTATAACTGCCACCATTTCATTTTCCATTTTTCTCTAACTTTTATTTTAAACATTTATCTTCTAGCAGGTGCTGGTGAATCTAAAAATTCTCAATCTCAGTCATTCAAAATACTTGAAAAGAGGCCCAGACTTTTCAAAAATACCAAATCTTGAAAAGCTCATTATGAAGGATTGTCCATGTTTGTACAATCTCAAAGGTATTTGTTCTCACCATATTTTCTTTGACTCTTTCATATTCGTACTGCTGCGTTTTCAGGTGGGTGTTAGAGTGGAAGAGTTGCTGCCCTTTTTGCTATTCGGGATGTTTGTTTTGAGTTCTCTCTAATTCTATGGTATATCAGATTTCATTGTGTTAAAAGCAATTTATTTTGTAGTAATGTTTTAATCTCTATCCTTAATGATTACTTATACATACACGAGGCTTTTGTTTCATCTCTATCCATTTTGCAGGTTGTTGGAGTGTTGATGCAAGTCTGAGTTTTGTAAGTAGCAGGTTTTGTGAGTAGCAAGAGTCCCACATTGTTTGGGATAAAAATGATATGAGTGTTTATATTAGAATAGTGGTTCACTAAAGTACAAGTGAAAGCATACATGGGCCTAGAAGAGTGGAGATGATAATGACTTTATATGTGTTTGATCTTGGCCCTATTAAAATAATTTTTAAAATAAAAATTAAAAAAAATAGAATTAAATTAAAAATAAAAAATAATACGAAAATATGCCACATGAAATTTAAAAAATAAAAAATAATAAAAAATGCCACATAATTCGTCCACGTAATTAAAAATAATAATAAAAAAAAAAAAATTGCCACGTCATAGAAATTGTTGACTGAATTTCAAGAGGGGTCAAAACAGTAGAAACTTCAAATGACAAGGGAGGAATCTGTGTTTTTTTTTTTACAGAGTTATTTTTGGGATTTCGCCCATATAACAGAGAGCAAAAGGGGTATTAACCCTTTAAAATATCACTTACATATCCGATCCTAAATAATTGACCAACAAAATGTTGGACTAACATCATGCAATTCATTTTACAGTCTAAAATGAATAATATCAATTATTAATTAATAAATAAAAAATACATATGGGAGGTTAATCAACAATCTTGGCGATGGTAAGAATGATGGTTGGCAATCGTCAGTAACTATTGGTAAAATGATAGCCACTCGATGATCATAATCGTAGTCATAATGAGGGTGTGGTTAGAAGTTAATTTATGTGGAAAACAATTTCAAGATAAAAGCCAACTAAAAGCATGTGTTTGGTTTTGAGAAGAAAATTAATTTTAGTTAAATTGAAAATAAAATAATTTATGTTTAGGATATATTCCTATGAAAAAAGTTGAACAACTAATTTCAAGATAAAATCATGTTTGAGGTTAAAAATCAGGTAGAATCAATTCTACACAACTAAAATCAATTTGATGAGAAATCAATTTAGTGTTATAGAGGTAAAACCAAATTACACCAAGTCCATCTAATTTTTATTTTGTTAACAAAGTTTATTTGTTTAATTTATATTTTTTTATTAAGAATTTGGAAATAAAATTAGTGGAAAATTAACTCCTTCCCATTTTTATTAAATTAAACCATAGTTTTTTTTTTAAATTGAACATATTGGCAAAATTATTAATTCAAAATAGCTCAGTGCCGCTTCTTATAACCAAAAATAAAAATCATCTAGAATTTTTCTACTTCTTTAAGATGTATAATTCTTCCACTTCTTTAAGATGTATAATTCTTGTCATTAGGTTTTTCTCTTCCAAAGGAGAAAACTAACCACGCTTAGGTCCCTGTACAATTCTTACCATGACCCGTGTATAATTGTTCTGAGTTTCTAATGTTTTGCTAACAGATACTCATAGTAATACTAGCTTTCTTGGGGTTCCTAAGATCAATGATAACAGAATCTCCACGAAGGAACATCTTGCTGATGAATCTATCCTTGTTCACGGGCTGAGCTTTTTTCTTTCCTTTACCAGTCTTAGGTACCTGTAACCAGGGCCGGCTCAATCAAACTGGAGGTCTAGTTCTAATTTAAAAATGAGTCAAAATTAAAAAAAACAATTAAAATAAATAAAAATGACACATCAAAATATAATAATATATTAATAAAAGTAAGATTTAATTAAATTATTTTGATTTTCATCAATCTCATTTTCTAATGTATTAAATTTTTATTATAGTATTTTTTTTAATTGATTTGCTTTTTTAATAATATTTTTTATATTTTAATATTAATATTAAAAAAAATTGAACTTTTCAATATTTTGGGGCCCTGGGCTATAGACACTGTTTGTTCCTACATAGGGCCGGGCCTGCCTGTAACAAGCACAATATTCAGCTGATATAACAAGTAGAAAAGTAGAAGAGCAAATTCAAATAAACAAGGCATACCTCAGTCCACATTTCCCTGACATTTTTAAGAACCATATTGCAGTGCCTATCGAAAGCCCTTACACGACCTAGAAGCTTTTTGTTGTTCCGGCAATTTATCAGTACCTGCACAACTTTTCAAGTAAAAACTCAAATGATACCTTCTGAACCCTACATAAAAATATGGTATATAAAAAACAAGAAATTAAACATACCTGTGTATTATTTTTAACACTCATCATAAGTACAGATAGCGGTCCAGTGTTGAATTATTCTTCCTCATTCATCCCCACATGCTGTAACAATTAACAAGTTAAAGAATATTTAACAGCCATTCTTCAGTAAACCTCAAATAATGTATAAAATGCATATTTTAACATTCTAAGAGCACTGTCATGCAAAAAAAAAAGGAATTTCCCAGACCAGATAATGTAAATAGAACAAACAGAACAAGCAATGTCAGGATCACAACGGGAAACTATGAATCAAGAAGATCATTGAAGAATAAATAACTTACTTTTTCTTCCATTGGCTGGCTTAAGAAGAAAAAAAAGACAAAACAAAACATGTTAGACAATTGCAAATTAAAATAAATAATAAAAGAATTTCAATAGATTTCAGAAAATAATCAATTAAAGATTACATACCTCGTTTAGGCAAAGACTTCCGGGCAGATGCCAAGTACTTCTAGTGAAGCTGAAACTAACAGCAAGAACAACCCATCAATCATCATCAAATGATAAATTGGAACAAGAAATCTTGTGCACTCTAATATGATTGACAGCACCATTATATATTTGCATGCACCAATTACAGAATTTTACCAGTGAATCATGTGTTCATTATTACTTATCATAGATAATCATTAATGTTGTATAATAATTTCACAAACTTTTGCATGAAATGCCTAATTTCAACAATGAAGATGTTGAATCAGAGAATTACAGAGATAGTGGTGAAGAGAAATGAAAATACTACAACACAAGCGAAGCACAATAATCACGAAGTAAATGGAATAATCGCATACAAAGGAGCAGGAATTCGAGAGATATTGCATTAACTTAGTAAGCAAGTAACTAAATCAGTAGAGTGGGAGCACTGTACCTCAGCGAGATCGGAAATTTGAAATTTGAAAGATACAGACCCTATTTCTATTGCATTTTGTTTTGGGCATTTTATCAAAGCCCATTCTGATTCGAAATCTTTACCTAATACCCTCTACAATTATCCCCTCACCCTTACATTTTTTTTAAAAAGATATTTCAATTATATCCTTTTTTTTTTTAAATTTTTAATTTAAAAAAAAATCAAAATATTTTATACCTACACATTGTTCCGGAGAATTTCAATGATAATTTCTTTTTATCAAATAACTTATAATCAAGTATTTCGATAAATTATATGTTTGCTAGATAACTTATATTAAAGTTATTAGATATTATAATTTCTGTTCTGGACTGGACCGTGATTTCCTACAATCAAACATGCCCAATCCATACAACTTGAAGAAGCCCAATCAAAGTCCTAGAGAAGGACACATGACTACCACACGCGAGGCCAAGAGCATGTCGGGCACCCTGAGAATCCGAGGACACTTAAGCATCCGAAGACAAAGGAAGACATCACACCCGGACGAGGACCTCCTCGACAGATTAGCTTCTCCCCGCGAGAATACTTCCAATCCCCGCTGGCTCATAGGTCCTCGACATACATGGTTCGCCTCCATTAGGTCAAGTCTAAAACACGACCACCACATCTCCTCGACATTATAGACTCCTCCCCGAGGAGCCCATCAACGGTCTTATCTACACAAATACGTTTCATGTAACCGTCTAATAATGACATTAAAGGGACAGTTACACTAGGGCGTTGTCCACGAGCTGGTCATTATTACTACACGTAAGCCCTAACAGTTACTTGGGACGGGTCACACGCTGGTCCCACCAGTCGCAAGTAACCGTTGGCCACGCGCTGGGGGTCTCCTATAAATACCCTCTCACTTGAGAGGGTCAGGATAAGTTAACTTCTTACTCCCACTCTCTTTCTTTGTATTTGTTGTGCACTCACTGACTTAAGCATCGGAGTGTCCTACAGGTACACCCCCCATTGTCTTCCATCATCATTGAAGCAACAATTATTCTAGACGCCGTTGGCCACCTTCAAATAATCTGATCCAGGTACGATCAATGGCACCGTCTGTGGGAAAATTCATAAGCTTCCCCGTTTTTCCCCCGCGATAAACCAAAGTTTCCTCATTCAACTACCAGCAATGGCCAACCCGTCAGCAAATCAAGCTGTTGATAACGTCATCACACAACTTGGTGGTAACACCAATGGCGACGACAATGTTCCTCAGCCTGTCATGGAGAATGATGTCAGAGATGGAATCACCGCCTCCCCATCTTCCGATGAGGTGGAATACGAGACTGCTCAACAAGATGGACAGGAAGCAATCTTCCAGCCCACCTACCATCCTGTGGATCCACCACCAAATGCAGATCCGAACACTGCTGCCCTGTTTGCGTTGGTCAATCAGACCAATCAAATAATCTTTAACCAAAGCTTACGGATCGAGAAGCTGGAACGAGGCCGTGGTCGAACTTCCCTGCGAAGACATCCACCACCTCCTTATCCCGGACATCCACAATCTCCAGTAGAATCTCGCAGCCCCTCTCCCGTAAATAGAGGTTGCAGGCCACGTTTGGAGCGTAACCAGACCGAGCATCCACAAAAGCGTCATCGCTCCCCGTCACCAAAAGGGCCCACTCGTCCCTTGAAGACTAAGAAGAGTAAGCCTGATGTCGAGGAGCCAAGAGGTCGTCATAGGGAAAACTCCCCGAGGCGTCACTATGTTCGTGGTCATAATTCTTCTTCTGTATCCCCGGGAGGCAGCGATGATAACGACTACCGGACTCCTCTCTCCAGACAAATAATGGAAGCTCCTATACCCAAAGGCTTGGAGAGACCTCCATCCTTGGGGACTTACGATGGAACATCTGACCCGGACGACCATGTCGAGAGCTTCGAGGCTCTTCTCAACTTTAGAAACGTCTCCGATGCTATCAAATGTCGATTATTCCCTACGACTCTTCGGAAAGGGGCCATGGCTTGGTATAAAAACCTGACACCTGAATCAATAACATCGTGGAAAGCTCTAAGAGAACGTTTCAGGAAGCACTTCACAGCTTCTCGAAGACATCCGAAAACTATATCATCTTTGGAGGCCATCTTTCAAGAAAAGAGAGAATCTCTCCGGAGCTATATAAAGAGATTCAACAAAGAAGCGATCGAGGTCCATACGACTGACCATATAAAATTATATCTCATCATCAAAGGACTGCGGGTTGGTTCCAAGTTCGCAGAATCTGTCGGATTACACCGTCCTCGCAGCTTCGAAGGTTTCCTCAAACGAGCTCAATCACACATAGAGTTCGAGGAAGCAGAAGCAGCCCAAATTGCCCTTGACTTAAGAAGCAGAGAAGGCCCACGCGGCCGGAACAGGGAAGACTCCCCGACACCTAGGCGAGGAGGGGAAAGGAAAATAGAAGATTCCCCTCCACCTAAGCGAGGCAGGGAGAGGAAAAAAGAAAGTCGGAACAAAGAGTCCCGCGAATCTCGGGGACCTGCCGGTCTTTTCAAAGAGTACACTCCACTAAACGTGTCCCGTGCACGCATTTTCAGTGACTGTGCAAATTCGGAGTTCGTAAAAGGGGGAATCCGCTTCCCAAAACCAACAGCTCCCAAACCAAACGCTGACAAATCCAAGTACTGCCGGTTCCATCGTAGTCACAGACATGTTACTGAGGATTGCATCCACCTTAAGGACGCAATCGAAACGTTGATTAAAGAAGGCTACCTGAAAAAGTATGCCAAACAAGACGAGACTCCTCGACCCTCCGGCCAAGAAGCTCTAAATACTGAGGAGTCAAACCGTCCGGACACCGAAAAACTACAGGTTGCCTTAAGCATCACACAACCTGAAGACTTCGGTTTCCAAGGAAATGTTAGCAATGTCGAAGCTGTTCGAAACATGTGGAAGAGCTTCCCGGCGGAAGAACTAGTAAGTGTTCGCAGTACCTGGGAAAGTTTCCCCCAAGCCCTAGTCATATCAGGCGGAGACCCTGAACGAGTGACCGTTGGTTCAATAAAGAAGAAGTTAGACGAACTAAGGACATCCACTCCTCGAGACCCAACTCTCAGCTTATCTCGTGGAAAATCATGCCCTATAAGTTTCTATCTCGAGGAATTACCAGGTGGATCCCCGAATGCTAATATACCCCTCCTAATTCGAGCACAAATGGCCAGCTTTGATGTGCATCGAATTTTGGTCGATCAGGGAAGCTCGGTGGACATCATGTATACTCACCTCTTCGATACTCTCCAACTGACAAAGCATCACCTGTCCCCATATGTGGGATCCGACCTACAAGGCTTCAACGGCGCATCTACTAGACCTCGAGGTTATGTTGAATTGTTGGTCACATTCGGAGCAGGTGAAACAGCTCGACAGGCGAAGACGCGTTTCCTAGTGGTCGACTGTCCTTCTCTCTACAACTGCATCTTGGGAAGGACCACCTTGGCTGAAATAACAGCTGTACCATCCACTGTCCACCTAAAAATGAAGTATTATACGACTCGAGGACGTGTGGTAACCCTACACGGGGATATTGAAGAAGCTAGAAGATGCTTCGATGCAGCGATCAAAGGCCTAAGTGTCGTCGGTGGCGTCCACCCCAAAAGGGCAACTTCAGATGTCGCACAGGTTCCACTACCGCCGGTCAGCACGGTCGACCTTGATAGCAGGTTTTCCGGGGAACAGGAAGAAGTTGCAGGCAAAGACCTCCCAGTTGAAGTCAACGGGCAGCCTACCTACCCAACGCGCCCCATCCCAGACGGAGATTTCGAACTGATCCCTCTTGGTGACGACCCAAAGCGAACTGTGAAGATCGGCCATGAACTCCCCGGCCTGGCGAGAAGACAGCTGAAGGCATGTCTCCGAGAGAATGCATATTTGTTCGCTTGAAGCGCTTCAGAAATGCCCGGATTAGATCCTCGAGTGGCTTGTCACCAGCTGACCATAGATCCAAATGCTAGGGCTATAGCTCAACGTAGGCGTAGGCAGTCTCCAGAAAAAATGGAGGCTGCTGAAAAGGCTGTAAAAGACCTCCTAGAGGCAAACTTTATTTCGGAAGCCAAGTACACCACTTGGCTGTCTAATGTTGTACTTGTTAAAAAATCTAATGGAAAATGGAGGATGTGCATTGACTACACAGATCTTAATCGGGCATGCCCGAAAGACTCTTACCCATTGCCTAACATCGACCGATTGGTCGACAACTTGCAGGATTTAAACTGTTATCTTTCATGGACGCTTATTCGGGATATAACCAAATCCCCATGGATGAGGTGGACAGAAAACACATAACTTTTATGACTGAGTCGGGCAATTACTATTATAATGTAATGCCCTTTGGTCTGAAGAATGCTGGCCCCACCTACCAACGAATGATGAACAAGGTCTTCCATGCGGAAATTGGTGACATGCTCGAAGTCTATATGGACGACATGATCGTCAAATCTGCAGAAGAAGTCGACCACGCTGCTCATCTTAAAAAGGTGTTCGACACGGCGAGGAAATGTCACATGAGATTCAACCCCGACAAGTGCACTTTCGGTGTTCGAGCAGGGAAATTCCTCGGCTTTTACCTTACGGAGAGAGGAATTGAAGCGAATCCCGACAAATGTAAGGCCTTTTCTGAGATTCCCACTCCGAACTCAAAGAAATCGATACAGTCACTTAACGGAATGCTCACTGCTCTCTCCCGTTTTGTCGCTAAATCCGCCCAATACGCACTCCCATTTTTCAAACTTCTTCGACAAAAAGCAACATTTAAATGGAGTGAAGAATGCGAACAAGCCCTCCTCCATCTAAAACAAGTCTTGTCACAACCCCCGGTCTTGTCCCGACCAGACGACGGAGAAACACTTTTCTTGTACCTGGCCATCACCGGCGAAGCGGTAAGTGCTGTCCTCATACGGGAGACCCCCGACGGACAGAAACCGGTTTATTTCATGAGCAAAGCTCTCCAGGGTCCCGAGCTCAGATACCAACGGATCGAAAAAGTCTCCTTAGCCCTCGTAACTGCAGCCAGAAGACTACGCCATTACTTCCTGGCCCACACAATTGTGGTAAGAACTGAGCAGCCTATCAGACAGCTCCTTAGTCGGCCAGATATGGCGGGGAGAATGCTTCGGTGGTCTCTCGAGCTATCCGAGTTCGATGTTCGGTACGAAGGGAGAAAAGCCTTGAAGGCTCAGGTACTGGCCGACATCGTAGCAGAAATGACAGTCCCCGAATCCTCGACCAATGGCTCCCAAAGATGGACAATTTACGTCGACGGAGCCTCCAGTGTAAAGGGCAGGGGGGCAGACATTATCCTCGAAAACGAGGAAAGCATCTTGATAGAAGTCTCACTAGAGCTATCTTTCAAAACATCAAATAACCAAGCCGAGTATGAAGCATTCCTCGCAGGACTTCGACTCGCAGAAGACCTTGGCGCAAAAGAAGTCAAAATCTTTACGGACTCTCAGCTCGTAGCATCACAAGTTAGGGGAGAATTTCAAGCCAAAAATGATAATCTCATTGAATACCTAACCTTGGTATAAGAAAAGTTGAAGAAATTTGTCTCCGCGGAGGTGGCTCACATCCCGCGCGAACATAACACTCGAGCAGACGTGCTCTCCAAGCTAGCGAGCACTAAGAAGAAAGGAGGGAACAAATCAGTGATCCAAGAGATACTGACCCATCCGAGCATCAACAAATCCACCTCGACCACAGAGGTGAACGTTATCGGGGACGCAAACTGTTGGATGACTCCAATTTACGAATACCTGATGACGGGCATAATGCCCGACGATCCTAAAGAAGCTGGGATAGTTAGGAGGCGGGCATGTGCATACACCATAGTCGACGGTAAGCTATATCGTCGAGGATTCTCCATCCCTCTACTCCGCTGTGTCGAAGAAAATAAAGTTTCAGAGATTCTCCAGGAAATTCATGAAGGAATCAACGCGCAACATCTAGGCGGAAGATCTTTAGCCCGAAAAGCCCTCCGAGCAGGATATTATTGGCCCACTATGCAACAAGACACAAAGGAACACGTCAAAAAGTGCGACCGTTGTCAGAGGCACGGAGACATGCATCTCGCTCCTCCAAACGAGCTTAAATCATTGTCATCCTCGTGGCCCTTCGCGTGATAGGGAATGGATATCCTCAGACCTTTTGTCGTAGGATCGTACCAAAATAAGTACCTCATCGTCGGGGTAGATTACTTCACAAAGTGGATCGAGGCAGAAGCATTAGCCAAGATCACTACTTTCAACATATTACGTTTCTACAAGAGAAATATACTCGCCTGATTCGGCGTGCCTCAGGCCATCGTCACAGACAATAGGACACAGTTCACCGACAGAAATTTCCAAGACTTCGTCACCAAATTGGGTACGAAACAACATTTTACGTCAGTCGAACACCCACAAACCAACAGGCAAGCTGAAGCGGCGAACAGAGTAATACTCCGAGGACTCAAACGACGACTCGGCGAAGCCAAACAACGGTGGGTCGAGGAGTTACACAACATCCTCTAGGCATATCGAACTACCCCTCATTCCACGACCGGGGAGACCCCGTTCCGGTTAACATATGGAACCGAGGCAGTAATTCCCATGGAAATCAGGGAACCTTCAAGAAGGATAGAAGCTCATCCTGACGAAGAAGCAAACAACGAAGCCCTTCGCGAGGAACTCGACCTTGTCGAAGAAATAAGGATGGGTGCATCCCTCAAAGAAGCCTCTTTAAAACAAAAAATAACTTTGCGCTATAATGACAAAGTCATCAAACGAGATTTCCAAGTAGGCAGTCTTGTCTTACGGCGAAATCAGAAAAATTCACGTGAAGGAAAGCTGGCCACAAACTGGGAGGGCCCCTACCGCGTCATTACAAAGACGGGGACAGGTGCTTATTACCTCAAAAACCTCCAAGGTGAACAACTCGCTCGACCATGGAACGCTGAGAAGCTTAAACAATATTACAGTTGAACGCCACATGTAACTATACAAAAGTTGCCATTACGGGGAGTGTGCCATGGTATAAGCACGACACCTCTATATGCTAACGAAGGTCAAAAGTCACGTTGTGTGTACGTTGAATTTTGACCCGTCGAGGAGTACTCTATCGAGCTCCGTCGTTGACGTACCTTATAGGCAGAACACCCAGCTCGCGATGGGAAGTTCACGCCATGAAACTAAGACTTCGATCGACCTCTTAGCTTCATTGAAGGTCGGGGTACAACCCCTGACCGCTCGACCAGCTATCTTCACAGTCGAGGATCACTAGAGTCGAGCGAACTCCCAAGTATCCAGCAATTTCAAAATAACGTAGATAAAATTAAGTAAAATACCACACACAGAACATATAAAGAGGCAAAATGGAAATACTGAGTCGGGCAAGCCCATTGTAAAAATATTACATAAAGCCCTGGCTCTTAGGCTGGGCAAATCAGCAAATATGGCACGCAGGCCAGTCAATACAAAAAATTGGCACGCAGGCCAAAACTAACTACACAATCACTCCGCAACATCATCAGCTGCCTCGGAATTCTCCTGCTCACCGTTTCCCCCATCAGCATTTACTATCTGTCCAGGCAACACAATCTTGCCATCAACCACCTCAAACTTGGAATTAGCTCCTTCGATTACAAGGTCCGGATTCAGGAGTTTAAGCTGCGCCACAGCGTTCTGGAACCTGACATCTGCAAACTCTAGAGCATCATCTTCAGCCAACTGAAGGTCCTTCTCAACTTCCCTGAGCTTGGATATCAGGGCTGCTCGAGAGGTCAATAGTTGATCCTCCTCGGTTTCATTCTCAGCTGGCCGAACAACCTCTTCCAGTTCAGCTATCCTATCCTTGAGACGTTGTTCTTCCTCTTCCAACGCAGTGACCCGAGCAAGGTGGTCCTTCACCGCATCCTCAGCTTCCTTCAACTTCCTCTCCGACTGTTCTTGCTGCTCGCCTTGTTTTCTATTCAGCTCCCTGCAGTCCTTCAAGTCTTTCTGCACGCCGAGCAATTCAGTTTCTAGTATCTGAAGTCTATCTTTCAGTCGAGAAAGCTCAGCAGCAGAGCAACTCTCACCATTCAGAACAAGGGCAGCCGAACAGAGCCGCATGACGGCAGACATATCCTCGAGGATTGTCTTCCTTCTTGCTTCTGTTGTACTCCCCAACAAAGCCTGGACCTCAGCAGGGGCAACACGAGGACATGTAACCTCAGAGAAATAACGACACTGGAGATAACACGGAGGAATCTCGAAGCTTGTAGGAGGGGGAGGGGAACTACCTTCCACATCAACAATGGATGCCCCAACAGTCTTTGCCCGCTTAGATGCCCTTTGGGCCCTCGGGGATTGAGTCTCAGAGCTCACAGTTGCAGTTAAAATAGCAAGAGATTGCTCAGAACCCTCGGGCACCGCGGTAGAGGGAATACTCTCAGGCACTGGCGTAGAAGAAATATGTTGAGAGGCGCTTTGTTCGGTCGGACGGGATTGTTCTTCCCTAGCTCTCTTTGCCCTTAACCTCGAATATCTCTCTGCAGCTTTGACCATTTTTTCTGCAAAAAGAAAGAAAAATATTAGTAAAACAAGATACGCAAACATGAAGAAAATCAAAGTCGAGGATCTGTACACCACCTAAGAGCTCGACAACCTCCTCTTTGGAAGAACACGAGTATTAATTAGGTGACGGGTCTTCGTCACCTGCCCATCACCACCTGCCAAGGTCTCTTCGTCCTCGGATACACTGGAGATTTTATTCAAACTCTCCACGTACTCGACAATCTTGTCATAAGCCTCGCGATCCTCGACGTTGAGCTTATTATGTCTTACTTTATACTTATCTACCCCCTCTTTGTAATGCTCTTCTGTCCAATAAAGGGGGAATTTTGGCACCATCACTTTTGTAGGCTGCCCGTCCACTTCTGGAGTCACCCGTTCATATATCGAATTTATGGCCTCGGGAGTGACCGGCTTCACAAAATAATAACGCCACTTGAAATCTCGAACGGAGTCCAAGTAGGTATGAAATAAAGCTTTATTTTGTTTAAACGACACCCAACCGTGTCGACCATCAGTTGTAGACCGTTGCAGATGAAAAATTCAGAAGAAAAGGGGCACTGTTGCCCTGACCTCCAAATATTTGCAGACTAGCTCAAAAGCCTGGAGAAAGGCCAATGAGTTTGGGTGGATTTGCGATGGAGCCAATTTTAACCATTTAAAGACCCCCTCTTGGAAGTCTGTGAAGGGGAGCCTCCACCCCACCTCTTGAAACATAAACTCATACACCGGGAAGCGTATTCCCATATACGGTGTACATATACGCTGGTCCTCGTTGGGACGGTACACTTTCCAGGCTTGCTCAGAACCAAGCAACCTATGCTCAACAGTGCAAAACCCATTTTCGTCGGGGAATGTGAAGACGGACGACATAGTAAGGGCCTCATCACACACCCAGTCCTCAAACGGACGCTCTTGCCTAAAATCCATATGGGCCATCGGAATTTCAGCTTGGTTATCCTCCTCGAATTCACCTACGGCCACTTCAGCAGCCAATCTGTCCATCAACCTGAAAAGCAGAAGGGAACAGGTGAATTCGACGAGTCATACCAAACTAGCCAATCGAAGACGAATAAGAGATGTCCCCAGGAAACTCATCACTTCCCCAGATAACCTTGCCCCTTTACCCGTGAAATCAACGAAACAGAGTAATTGTTGGGGACCCAAAACATTATAAGGTCCCCGCGATGTTCATCACACTCCCTGGAAAAGTTTCTACAAGTCCCCGAAATATTCATCCAGCTCCTCAGATTATTCAACGGATACAGAAACAGAGAAAATCTCATACACTCTTTCTCTTAAAACAACCAAAGATCCCTGCCGTACTCGCCAGGAATCTTTCCATTTCCCATGAGAACTTCATCAGTTCATCAGAGAAACGATCTCAAGCAAACTAAACTAAAAAATAGATACCAGAGAAAATAACATTTTTGAAGAAAATACCTTGTAAATGGTGGAATAGGGTTCAGGCTCGGCGTAGCACGACGGTTAGTGGCGAACTTGCAGTGGTTGACGGTGGCAAACGGAGGATGAGAAAACGGAGAAAGAAGAAGAAACGATTCTTGAACGAAATAACGAAAAATGAGAAATGAAGGGAAGGAAGAGTATTTATAGATAAATCGCGGAACTCGAGAAGCCTGCGGTACTCGAGTACTCTACCCTAGGGAGTCACCCTCTGCAATGATGACTAGTGACACGTGGCACACTGACACCGGTCAAAAAAACCCACGCATGTCCTTTCGTCATCCCATCATTTCAAAACGAAAACTTCTCATCTCCCCAATACTTCAATCACATGCAACTCTCCATTGACCACAAGCTGCTAGTGCCCGCCTCATGATAATTGCCCGTATGATATCGATGCCCGACGTCATGATAATCAGGGGAATTTCGACCATGCTGATATCCTCCTCGGATCATCCCTTGACATTTCCCCAACACGATTATTGACCCTCAAGTCAATACTCTGATACCTCAAAGCAACGACTTGGGGGGGGGGGCTCCTGTTCTGGACTGGACCGTGATTTCCTACAATCAAACAGGCCCAATCCATACAACTTGAAGAAGCCCAATCAAAGTCCTAGAGAAGGACACATGACTACCACACGCGAGGCCAAGAGCATGTCGGGCACCCTGAGAATCCGAGGACACTTAAGCATCCGAAGACAAAGGAAGACATCACACCTGGATGAGGACCTCCTCGATAGATTAACTTCTCCCCGCGAGAATACTCCCAATCCCCGCTGGCTCATAGGTCCTCGACATACATGGTTCGCCTCCATTAGGTCAAGTCCAAAACACGACCACCACATCTCCTCGACATTATAGACTCCTCCCCGAGGAGCCCCTCAACGGTCTTATCTACACAAATACGTTTCATGTAACCGTCTAATAATGGCATTAAAGGGACAGTTACACTAGGGCGTTGTCCATGAGCTGGTCATTATTACTACACGTAAGCCCTAGCAGTTACTTGGGACGGGTCACACGCTGGTCCCACCCGTCGCAAGTAACCATTGGCCACGCGCTGGGGGTCTCCTATAAATACCCTCTCACTTGAGAGGGTCAGGATAAGTTAACTTCTTACTCTCACTCTCTTCCTCTGTATTTGTTGTGCACTCACTAACTTAAGCATCAGAGTGTCCTACAGGTACACCCCCATCATTGTCTTCTAACATCATTGAAGCAGCAATTATTCTAGACGCCGTTGGCCACCTTCAAATAATCTGATCCAGGTACGATCAATTTCTTTTATCAAATTTTTATTCACCGGATAGCTCATTATAATTTTTTCGGTATGATAATTTTTTGTAAAATTTTTGTTCATCAAATAACTTTATAATTTATAAGTTTTCTGGTATGATAATTTTGTATTAAATTTTTCCCACTGAATAACTTAGTTAAAATTTTTTGATGGTTTATTTATTTTTAAAATTTTTAACTTTAGCCAGGGTTTAAAATGTGACTAAAAGTGGTGTAGTTTGTGGACCATGATCCTCTGCAGTCAAAAAGTTGATGCAGTCACTGCAGTTATATTTCAACCACCATTGGATCTGTTTTACATCCCTTGTTCACCCTTTGATAGCTTTTTTCTAAAAAATAATAAAATAAAACTTGTAGAGAGAGATAGACATAGGTGAGAGAGAGATGACTGCAGGGAATCTGATTCCGTAGTTTGTATAGAAAGTGTGATCTAAATTGAATTAGGCTTTAGGCGTTCATTTTAGGTCACAGTTTTTTTTATGTTGCATAAAATTGTTGTTTTGATCACAACGACTGTTTTAGTTAAAGTTTTTCGATATATTTTTTTAGAATTTCAATTTTAGGAAACAATTTAAAATTGTGGTTAAAAGTGGTGTAGTTTGTAATAAGCTGTTGAATTGCAAAGGGTTAGGCTTCACTTTAGGCCACAGTTTTCGATGTCTAAACTCGTGTTGTTTTAGCCTCACAGAATAATTTGTTCAAAAGTTATCTGGAATGTAATTTTTAAGATTTTTTAAATTTATTTTTTTCAAATATAGATATCTTATATAGGAGTATTTTAGTCAAATTGTGTAAATTGTGTAAATTATCTGGGTAGAAGAATAATTGTTGTGGTATGAGGTATTCAAATTGAAAATGAGAGTTTCTTAATACACCACCCAAGTTTCTTAGACACTACGTGAAATTTCTTTTTTGCCCCCTGATTCCGGATGTGCACATCCGGACGCACCAATTTTTTAAAAAATGTTGATGTGTTCCGGATATGCATATCCGGAAAAATTTTGGATCTGCAGATCCGGAAAAAAGCAGAACTTTAATTTAAAAAAAAAATCGATTTTGTTGGTTGGTCGCATATGTTAATATATCGTCGCAACTTAATATGCATTCGACAACATCCATATATAAAATAAAATAATATATATACATAATAAATTTCTGTCAAAATACAGTACATACATGTAATAAAAATAGAATACATAAAAAAAAATACTGCGTATGGCGAAGGATCTCTCCTGGCTCCCCTGTTCCTCTGTCCCGACCCGCCGTCCTGGCTCGATGTCTGCGGTACTAAATTGCCCCCTGAGCAATCTCAATAATCCTATATGTTCTGGAGTGGACCAATGGCTAGGCATGGCCCAATCCACGCCTGCTCCCAGAACGACCCAATTGCCTAAGTTCAATCCACAAAGGGGCAAAAGTTACCTTTCTGCCCCTCCAACCGGGCAATGACTGCATTGCTCCTCTCCGGAACCGCTGCCCGTTCCGCACGACTTCTTCTGTCCCGGAACAGCTGAGGGCATGTACCCAAAACTACGCCTATGCCCGACATAACGGCTAGTTTTGGGTACCCTGCCCAACATAACGGCTAGTTTTGGGCAGTTACCTATTCTTCGGGAAAACAGTTATTTTGCCCCAAAAATAGGACCGTTGGCCACACGCTGGGGGCATTATATAAAGCCTCTCACTTGAGAGGGTCAGGTATCCAAAAATCATCCTAAGAACTCATACTTTGTACTTGCCCCTTTTCTCTGACCCTTTCTTACTTGAGCGTCGGAGTGCCTTGTAGGTACACCCCCTCCTCCTCTTCATACGCCCAACATCTCAGACGTACTTGGTGGTCTACATCACAGGATCTGATCAAGCCTTCACGATCAGTGGCACCGTCTGTGGGAAAACTGTTCTCCCCGTCTTATACATCCACCTCAGATACTAAGACCAAAACACTCTCGTCCAAGATTACCATCATGGCCTCTTAAGATCACGTCAAAGGTGCTCTCCAGTCCGCTGTCCTCCCCGTCAACAAGACTGATGTCAACGATCCTTCATCTTTCCTCGGAGACCCCCTACTCCTGCTGACCGTGACAAGGATCAGCCCCCACTGGCAATCCAGCCCGTCCCTGCTCTACCCAATGCCGACCCGGCCATGGTGGCCCTTCTTGAGGCGATCAACAAAACCAACCTCCTGATCCTGCACCAAAATGAAAGCATCGGGACACTGGAGGAATCTGCCCGTCCAAGATCCCTCCTCCGAGGAAAGGTCATCGACGATCCAAGAGCCCGCAACCCCGGCGAGAAATCGACTGAAGGCTGTGCCAAGAACTGAAATTTCACGCTGTCCGGAAACGCGACCAAGTTTCCCCACGAAACCAGCACTCTCCCGGTCACAAAAGAACCCGGAGGGACAAACAGTCACCCCCGGTCAGGTCAAAGGGCCGGGCCCGTACACCTTCCCCCTGAAGAAGCCGTCGTCATGAGCGAGTCGTCCGGTCCTCATCACTAACCAGTTCCAGCAGCGATGATGGGCCTCACGACCCATTTTCCCAAGAAATCTTGGCAACACGTCTCCCCAAGGGCCTGAAGAAGCCCCAAGCATTGGGCACGTACGACAGTACAACTGACCCCGACAAGCACATCGAGAACATCGATGCGCTGTTGGATTACCGTGGCGTCTGGGGCACCATCAAATGCTGGCTATTTCTGACCACACTTCGAAAAGGAGCAATGACCTGGTATAAGCAGCTGCCCGAAGAGTCTATTACTTCGTGGAAGAAATTAGGCAGAATGTTCTCCCGACATTTCACGACCAAGCCCATAAGGGCTCCATCCCCATCTCCTTCTACAGGGAAGAGCTCCTCGGGGGATCTCCAAACTCGAGCATTCCCCTGCTCGTCAGAGCTCGGATGGTGAACTTTGACGTTCGCAGGATTCTCGTCGACCAAGACAGCTCGGTCGACATTATGTACTCCCAGCTGTTCTCAACTCTCCAGCTGGACGAGTCCCACCTCACCCTCTATGTGGGTTCTGACTTGCAAGGATTCAATGGGTCAGTGACCAAACCCTGGGGATACGCGAACTGATCATAACTT
Source organism: Lathyrus tuberosus (assembly GCA_022829125.1). Classification (NCBI taxonomy): domain Eukaryota; kingdom Viridiplantae; phylum Streptophyta; class Magnoliopsida; order Fabales; family Fabaceae; genus Lathyrus; species Lathyrus tuberosus. The sequence continues at coordinate 4,931,725 of JALAZF010000179.1, forward strand.
TTGGGTCAGCAGAGACGGCCAGATCCGTCAAAGTGCAGTTTCTGGTAATCGACTGCCCGTCTCTGTACCAGTGCATCTTCGGAAGACCAACGTTGGCCGAGTTGGTAGCCGTGCCTTCAACTGTCCACCTTAAGATGAAGTACTACACTTCAAAGGGGATAGTCGCCACCCTCCACGGCGACATCGAAGCCGCACGATGATGTTTCGAAGCAGCAACTGTAAGACCCTAATTTTTTGACCTCTAAGATTCCACATATCATTCACATCTCATTTTGCATCTTTACCACAAACAAGATCAGACTTTGGTTCCCTTGTCTCTCTCATTCTTTGGGTTTATGCCTTGCAGGGTTTACCGAGCATCTGTGTGTTTCTTATTCACTTTATTGCTATATTTGTTTATATTTTACTAACCTTAACCAAAACCCAAAAATATTTTATTTTCTCTTTATTGATATTTTTAGGGGAAGAACAGGTTAAAAATGCCAAAATAACAGTCCCACAGCTTGAATGAATTTTATATGAGAAAAAGTCAAAGTTGATCCGCAATCATGTCAAACTTATCTGGTCAAGGATTCTCCAAGTTTTAATTAATTATTATTCAAGGAATTCCAAGGTTCATGTGTTTATTTCCACGCCTTCTTTGACAAGAAAAAGAATCGATCCGGAACCACAACAGTGCAACAAAATGCTCATTTTTCACAAATTTTGCACTGAGTAACCGGTTACCCTGTGGTGAGTAACCGATTACCCTCGTGAAAATTTGGAAAAATTCAGCAAATTCAAATTCAGCAATTTTGCACCAATCTCAGTCCTTGATCACAGTTGGAATATTCTAGACCATCTCATTTTAATTTCCCTACATCACTTTGATCATTTTCTACCATACACCTTCACTAATCACCGCTCTTTTATGAATTTCCCTCCAAATTCAAATTCCAAGCCTAATTTTCATTTCCAAACCAAATTCCAATCCATGAAAATTTTCAAGCCTAAACTCTATAAATAGAGGCCTCATTTCATTCATTTCACAAGCTTTTGATAGCCAACAAACCTCTTGCAAATTCTCTCCCCAACCACAAATTTCACTAAAGCTCACATTTCTTCTTTTGAAAGTTAACAAGAATTCACATTGAATCTTGTTCAACTTTGAGCTAAACCTTCATCCAAACTTGTTTTCTTCATCAATTCTCATAGATCAAGGCTTTGGTGTTGGGATCTTGAGGCAATTTGAAGGAATTTTCAGATTTGAAGTGGTAATTCATCTTTCACCATTGTTGAAGCTTCATCTTCATCTTCCATAATGTAGATCTTTAGAGATCCTTGTTACTTGATCCTTTGGATCTTGTAATTGTGTTTAATTGCTGGTTTTTGCTGTTACTTTACTGTAAATTTTGTGCAATTTCAGTTCCATGATCACAAGGTGTTTGTAAAAAGTTTTGAAAGAGGATCATGCTGAATTTTGTACAATTTTCTGCATTCTGGTGCAGAGTAACCGGTTAACGTCTGGTGAGTAACCGGTTACAATTTTGTACAATTTGCTTTGTTTTTGGGGCTGTTTTGGTTCCTTTTCCATTTCCTTCCCCTTCCCTTTGTTCTTAGCCTTATATCACATATTTTTGTGGTTTAATTTGGCTTTCTCTTCATCTATTTCTCTTTTCTTTTGATCGATGAAAGTCTAATAGATCTTGGAATTCCTTTGTTGAATTTTGATCAAGACTAGATCGTTACCATTTTTTTTTCGTGCGGAATTGCTTTCGGATGACGATCTACATATCGTTCATCTAGTATGCATTAGCACAAAGAGCTATTGACCGACCTCATTGTAGGGTAATTACTCCGTAAATTACTCGGTGATTGCTTAACATAGCGCAACATTATGTCCCTTATCGGAAGACCACTCAATGTTGATTGATCTTTTGTATTAGGTTCAAAATCTATGAAGCTTGTTGTTGTAGAGGCTTTGATTCTATCAATCTTCTAACAAGTCTTCATTAACCTTGACCTAAATACATTATTCAATCATTATTGATCATTTACTCTAACAACTAACAACTAATCACTAACTTCTAATTTTTACTTTTACAATTCCTTCTCGCTCCCTATCTCTCTTTTACTTTTATGCTCCATTATTATCATTTCATAACATGTTTATGTTTCCGCCATTTTTCCTTTGCCCGTTGGACATAAGTTTATGCTTCCGCAATTTTTCCTTTGTCCGTTGAAAACATGTTTATGCTTATGCCTTTTTCACTTTGTCCACTTGGACCAAAGACATTAATAAAGGCCAAAACCTCTAAAAAATGTGTGTTTATAATCTAGGACTATGGTTACTATCCTTTGCAATGGACATGGAGTTTTGCACCTAGACCTTGGACATTCAATGCAATTCTTGGAACCTTGGACTTATACTTAAGACCTTTCTCCCTTTGCTTTGGAATTATGGTTCGAAGACTATGGAGCTTACTTGTGTGGTTAGGCTATTCTTATCCTTAGCGTTTACTTTATGCTTTAGGATAGTCACTTCTTCTTCTCCCCATTCTTCAATTTTCAAAATCTCCTCTCTTTTTCAAAACATTCTTGATTTCAAACTATCACCTTTTTCATAATCAAACCTTAACTTTGTCAAGTGATTTTACTCTTTTCTTTTCATTTCTTAACAAATGCTAAACTACAAAAGCATATTGACACCTTTTTCAAAAGACTTAAAAAACATCAAACTCATCACTCTCTTTTTGTGCCCTCGTGCACTTTTTTCCTTTAACTTTTCCATAAGTTTAGACATGATTCATTTCTTTAAGCTGAATTATTCGCTTGGAAATGACGACTTGTCTTTACATTTAAAATCAACCAAAACAAACAAATTTCATTCTTTGTACCACGAACTACGAGGTTTTGATCCTACATTGCACTTCGTGGGTACGTAGGCATGAGACGACAAGTCTCTCCAAACACAAAAATCTTAAAATCAATTTCTCTTCTCTTTTCCTCAATCTCTTTTCAAGCAAACCTTTTCAGACCAAAAGCGGTAGATATTTCAAAGGGTTCATATAGAGTACTATAGACGTTTTGGGTGCTAACACCTTCCCATTACGTAACCAACCCCCTTACCTAGTCTCTGTTCACTTGTTCTTGTTGTAGAGCTTGTGTAGGTTTTGTTAGCTCTTTTTCCTTTCCTTTTTGGATAAAATAAAAGTGCGGTGGCGACTCTTGCTTTTCGAGTTAAGTAAATCAATAGCTTACACTCACGACTTTGCCACTACAGCCACCAAGGGACTCAACGCCATCGCGTCCAAGCCAAAGGTATCCAACAAGCCAACCTTGCCAAGCAGCTCCAAGGAGGCCAAACCACTACCTCAGGTCGACTCCATCGACCTCGACAACCGCTTCCCCAAAGAGGACCAGAAGGAAGACCAAGCAGCTTCGAGCAGCTCGTCCGCCCCGACTATCAGCAGCTCCCATCCGATGCGCCCCATCCCGAATGGCAACTTCGAGCTTGTCTTGTTCGGCGAAGACCCTTAGCAGGGAGTAAAGATTGGAGCAGATCTCCCCGACATCGCAAGGAAGCAACTTAAAGCTTGCCTTCGTGAGAATGCTGATCTGTTCGCCTGGAGCGCCGCCGAGATGCCCGGCTTGGACCCGTCCGTCGCCTGCCATCAACTCACAATTGACCTAGCCATCAAAGCAGTAACACAACGTAGGAGAAAGCAGTCTCCGGAGAAAACAGAGGCTACAGAAAAAAATCTAAAAGACCTCCTCGAGGCAAAATTTATCTCAGAAGCCAAGTACACCACTTGGCTGTCCAACGATGTACTTGTGAAAAAATCTAATGGCAAATAGCGAATGTGTATTGACTATACCAATCTCAATAAGGCATGCCCGAAGAATGCCTACCCTCTCCCCAATATTGATAAACTTGTTGATAACTCTGCCGGTTTTAAACTATTATCATTCATGGACGCCTACTCGGGCTATAATCAAATACCAATGGCCGTGAGCGATAAAAAATACACGGCCTTCATAACCAAATTGGGCAACTATTACTACAACATAATGCCCTTCGGCCTGAAAAACGCCGACGCGACCTATCAGAGGGCGATGAACAAGGTCTTCCGGGGAGAAATAGGCGACACGCTCGAAGTGTATATGGATGACATGATCGTAAAATCCCACGAGGAAATCGATCACACTGCCCTTTTAAGGAAGGTCTTCGAACAGGCCAGGAAGTACCAGATGCGTTTCAACCCGGAGAAATGCACGTTCGGTGTCCAGGCAGGCAAATTCCTCAGCTTCTACTTAACAGAACGAGGAATCGAAGCCAACCCCGATAAGTGCCAGGCATTCTCCGAGGTGCCAACGCCCAAGTATAAGAAAACCATCCAGTCCCTAAACAGGATGCTCGGATCGTTGTCCCGTTTCGTGGCCAAATCTGCCCAGCACGCCCTACCATTCTTCAAAATCCTCCGCAAGGAGGCATCATTTGAATGGACCGAGGAATGTGACCAGACTCTCCTCTATCTGAAACGAGCATTCTCAGAGCCGACAGTTCTCTTTCGCCCGGACAACGACAAAACTCTGTACCTGTATCTCGCCGTAGCAACCGAGGCAGTGAGCGCCACTCTTATGCGCGAGACACCTGACGGGCAGAAGCCCATATATTCCACGAGCAAAGCACTGCAGGGACCAGATCTGAGGTACCAACAGATAGAAAAAGTGGCACTGGCCCTCATTAACGTAGCTAGAAGACTGAGACACAACTTTGTAGCCCACACAATCGTGGTTCAAACAGATCAACCGGTAAAGCAGCTGCTAGGACGACCAGACATGGCCGGTAGAATGCTCAAATAGTCGCTAGAGCTGTCCGAATTTGGCATCCAGTACGAGGGCAGAAAAGCCCTCAAGGCCCAGGCTCTGGCTGACTTCGTCTCAGAAATGATTCATTTAACTTTAACTTTTCCATAAGTTTAGACATGATTCATTTCTTTAAGTGGAATTATTCGCTTGGAAATGATGACTTGTCTTTACATTTAAAATCAACAAAAACAAACAAATTTCATTCTTTGTACCACGAACTACGAGATTTTGATCCTACATTGCACTTCGTGGGTACGTAGGCATGAGACGACAAATCTCTCCAAACACAAAAATATTAAAAACAATTTCTCTTCTCATCTCCTCAATCTCTTTTCAAGTAAACCTTTTCAGACTAAAAGCGGTAGATATTTCAAAGGGTTCCTATAGAGTACTATAGACGTTTTGGGTGCTAACACCTTCCCATTGCGTAACCAACCCCCTTACCTAGTCTCTGTTCACTTGTTCTTGTTGTAGAGCTTGTGTAGGTTTTATTCGCTCTTTTTCCTTTCCTTTTTGGATAAAATAAAAGTGCAGTGGCGACTCTTGCTTTTCGAGTTAAGTTAATCAATAGCTTACACTCACGATTTTGCCGCTACAGAAAAAGTGGCGACTCTGCTGGGGACCTACCCTTGAGGGGTTTATCCTACTTTAATTTATTTATCGCTTTTTGTCTAATTTGTTTGTTATTGATTGTTCTGTCAGGGTGCTTGGTGATCTGTGTGGTGAGATAAGCCCAATACCCAGGCTTGAGTATAACCTAGGGCTAGGGTAGAGAGTAGTGGGACCTACGCGCCATCTTGGTACGTTTGGTGTTCACGAAATTCACATCCAGACGAGGTTTTCTTGGGAGATATTCTGACGTGCGCGTCTTGCACATTTCAGGGTGTTGATCTAGAGAACTGTTGACTCTGGCGGCCATTCCCGAGGACTCAGTTGAGACACTCATCCCAAGAGGCAATAACGGCAGACCAGAAATGGCAAACCCGTTATGCTTCTTGATCCGAGGACCCGAAGCTGAGGACTTTAGAACCCTTAACCCATCTTGGCCTTATTAGGACGTGGTGCGATGGCTATTCAGGTGCAAACTTGAATCAGTTGTTACGCGATACCACACTCAGACGAGACTCTCTTTAGAATATTATTGACTACCAAGCAGTTGGGAAATCAATAATATCCGAAAGATGGGGTGTAGACTCTGGGAACCTCTTTAGAACCTTGTTCAGAAGGTGTTATACCCTTAGTACATACCTTTAGGGATTGGCTCTTACCCTTGACTCCATGCTCGTGACTCGAACCTTTGGACCCGTGTGCTTTGAGTGATCTTGTTTGTGGTTGTTGCATCCATGCACTCTTGCATCCATGAGCATACATCTGCATTCTTCCCAGTTGCCTTAGAAACTCATTTCAACTGTCTCCTTCTTCAGTTATCTGTTCACCGTCAAGCTGTTTCCTCAACACAACTACGGAACTAGAGCTGCTGTCAGATTGAGAATGGAAAATCAAGAACAACACAACGCCGAAGTCAGAATGGAAATTGATAAGTTGAAGGCTGGTATGACCAAGCTCACAGAAATGATGTAAGTTCTGATTGCTAGAGGTGAACCACCTCAGAGGACTGTAATCTCTTAAATCTTACCTGCTGCTGTTGACCCTCCACTAACTCAGTAACCAGCTTCTACTTAGCCAGAATTTGGGCTACCTCCGAATTACTCGCCACCCTTTGCAACTACTCCTGTGTTTGTCTCGCCAGTATCTTCAGCTCCATTGTTCACTGAACCTCAGTCTGTTGTGCATTCTGTTGCTCAAGCTATTCCTGAGAATCCTTTCGTGTACCATGTTGCTGGTCCACAATTTGAAAGTCAAGGAGAACCTGGATACATTGAAGAAGTCAGAGAGCAATGGAAAACTTTAGACAAAAGGATAAGAGTCGTGGAAGGAAGTGATGTCTTTAGTGCTGCCGCAATGGACATGTGCTTGATTTCAGACTTGGTTATACCTGCAAAATTCAAAACTCCTGATTTTGAGAAATACAAGGGGCGCACCTGTCCCAGAAGCCACTTGGTGATATACTGCCGCAAGATGGTTGCTCATGCCAAAAATGACAAATTGCTCATTCACTATTTCCAAGATAGCTTGAGTGGGGCTTCAATGAAATGGTATATGGGACTTGAGAAGAATCATATAAAAAGTTGGAAGGACTTGGCTGATGCTTTCTTAAAGCAATATAAGTACAATCTGGACATGGCACCTGATCTCCGTCAATTGCAGAATATGTCTCAGAAAGAAAAAGAATCCTTTAAAGAGTACGCTCAGTGCTGGAGAGAGCTGGCTGCTTAAGTGGAGCCACCCTTGGCTGAAAAAGAATTGACTGGATTGTCCATGGACACTCTTCAGCCACTCTTTTGGGAAAAGATGATAGGCAGTGTATCATCTGGTTTTGCTGACCTAGTCACTATTGGAGAAAGACTAGAAGAAGGTATTAAGAAAGGAAAGATTGCCAATGCTGAAGCCTTTAGCGTTGCTAAAAAGTATGCTGGGAATTTTCAAAAGAAGAAGGATGGTGATACCCATGTTGTTTCAGTTGAAGGGAAATCTCGTCACTAACAACAACAATATGTAGCTGCAGTTGCTCCTGTTGTCAATGCTCAACCAGTTCAAGTTCCTCGTCAGACTGTTAGACAGAATCAGAATCACAATAGGGTTAAATTTGATCCTATCCCGATGTCCTACACTGAGCTGTATCCATGTCTTGTTCAGAAAGGTTTGATTACAATGAGGGATCTACCTTCTCTTTCAAATCCTCTCCCAGTCGGCTATAGGGCCGATCTTCACTGTGAGTTCCATCGAGGTGGGGCAGGCCATAACTTAGAAGGTTGCTATGCATTGAAAGCTAGAGTACAAGAATTGGTAAACTCAAAGATTTTGACTTTTCTTGATGAGAATCCCAATGTTGTCAACAATCCTTTACCAGAGCATGCCAAGTGAAGTTTGAGTCAGTTCAGACGGATCATCTCCTAAAGCCAGTGTTTCAGACAGGACATCTCATCCTTGTTGCTAATTAGTCACTAGGCCTTGTTTCTTTCTGTTGCATTTTTCTTTGATTGGGCTGTTTGCTTTCGAATTTTATTTGTACTTTCATGGTAATTTCAATGAAATGAGCATTGAAATGTTTTGATTCAATTCATTTATATCCACTGTGTGCATCTTTATGCTTTCTTTTTCACAAAACAAAAATATATCTTCTGTTCACTTTCTTTATCAAGCTTTTGTTTATGCAAAGATTGGAGGGAGGATGATGAAAGCAAAATACCTAAAATTGCTACTATATGCTTTCAATCAAAACTTGGTTGATGATGTACAGGCATTGTTTCAACTCCTAAACACTGGAGAAATAAGGAAGTTAATCCTTTGTCAAACCCTTCGAGCCTAGAAGTTGGAGTTTCTTTCTGTACGGAAAAACCCGTAATCTTAACCTGGGGATGGGTAGTTCTCAGTTAATTTGACTTTGCATTTAAACACAAGAGAATCATTGCAATCACAAGCTTTCCTTTGCATACATAAAAAAAAGTGTCGAAGATGTCTTTCAAATCAAAAGCCAATGATGGTTCACCGTAATCATTAAGCCAGGCAGTCATTATCTTTTAAACAAAAAAAAAATCAAGAGGTTACCAAAATCCTCAAAGACAAAACGAGTTGACTGAGGTCCTCATCAAAAACAACAAAATGTTGTAAGACAAGTGACTGCCATCTCAAAAAAATCCCTTGGTCCTTGAGCCATCATCATAACAGTGTTGCAATTCCAAAATCTCCTGGAACCTAAATGCATAGTTTGAATTAACTGAGCATAGGATTGAAGGTCATCACGAAGAATGGGTTGGGTACAAGTAAACTTTGAGCCTATATCCTTTGTTTCAAAAACCGTGAACCAGACCACGCTATAACCTTCAAAAGACCTAATTGAAGCCAAGTTTTTTTTGAAAGCATACTACAGCAAGGTTGCGTAAACTGACTCCTAAGTTTGTTGCCAATCATTTGCTTTTTACTATCATACCTTTGATTTCTCTTTCATTTTGAATGTCTAAACCGCCGTGTTTTGACAAGTGATTCATTTTTGCTATGCATCAATAATATCATTCCAAAAATGATTTTTGATTTCAAAATTGCATGAGCTTTGCATTAAAATCACCATGTTTGTTTGAATAATTTTATTTGCAGGCAAACTTTCCTCATCAATAAATTTCAAACAGTTGAGAAACTTGGTCAGTGATCCTATCAGGAACATTACTTCCAGATCTTGTTGTGAATCAGTTCAAGATTTGTTGTTCAGTGCAAGTTATTCTCATATTTGGTTAGCTAGAAGATCTCCTTTAAGACCCATACTGAGTTTAGCCTTCTCAACATTCATTTCAAGAACTGAAGCCATGATCAGTTCATCCCAAGCAATTGAAGCCATAATCAGTTTATTCTCAACAATCATTTCAAGAATTGAAACCATGATCAATCCTTTCCCCTGCAGCAGTCAAACTGAAGCTATGATCAGTTTATTTTCATCAGTCAACCAATCTGGGGCAGTCTTCTTCAAGAATCCTCATGATGTCTTTCCTCAAAAGACCATCAGCCTGATACAATTCACGAGTGTGACAGAGATGTGCTTAACATCTTCTCACCAAGCAAAGTGGGCAGTGTTCCCTGTGTTGAGGAATCAAAGTTCCATTCTTCCCTCACAAAAGAGTCTATCTCAGTTGTCTCAATCATCTGCATTACATACATAAAATCATTCATATATCATACATAGAAAGATTTTCATAGCTCGAATTGTGCTTCGCACTCATATGCATTTTTCCCGAGGTACTGTTGCTGTCAACATCTTACCTTGTGGTCAAAGTTCAACTTACTTGGCGCCTACCAAAACATTACCTGTCTTTTCACCCAGTGCTATTCCTGGATGTCTTGTTTATTTTCTTTCATTCAGTGCCATTCCTGAATGTTGATGTTTACCTGTCTTCTTTCTTTCCAGTGCCATTCCTGGATATTGTCGTTTCCCTGTGCATCTTGTCCTGTTGTTAGATGTTTTTCTTCTTTCATTCCAATGCTATTCCTGGATCTTTGTTTTTCTTTCACTCCAGTGCCATTCCTGGATGCCTGTCTCTTTTGATCTCCAGTACCATTCCTGGATATCTTGTTCCTCTTGTTTCTCCCAGTGCTATTCCTAGAAGTTTTTTTTCTCTCTCTTCTGTAATCCCCATCATATTTGCTTGTATATCTTTCAGTGCCATTCCTGAAAGTTTTATCTGTTCATTCAGTGCCATTCCTGAATGAGTTTTTTCCTTTGCATTCAGTGCTATTCCTGGATGTCTTTCTCACTATTATTCAATGCCATTCTTGAATGAAGTGATTTACCTTTACCTTTCAGTGCCATTCCTGAAAGCTCTTTCTCACTATCATTCAATGCCATTCTTTAATGAAGTGATTTACTTTGAAGACTTGTGCTTTTGCATGGTTTATGGTGAAGATAACTACATTTGTGGTTAGATGGATGTCTTTCTCACTATCATTTAATGCCATTCTTGAATGTAGTGATTTACCTTTACCTTTTAGTGCCATTCCTGAGAGTCCTTGGTCACTTTATTCAACACCAATCTTGGATGTTGTGAACTCTTTTTATCCAATGCCATTCTTGGATACTTCTAATGTATTTTCCAGAACTTTTCTCACTTCATTCAATGCCATTCTTGAATGTTGTGATTACTTTTGTCCAATGCCATTCTTGGACACCTTTTCCCCAGCCAAGTCCAATGCTATTCTTGGATATCTCTGATGTTTAACCTTGTCATCCAATGCTATTCTTGGATGTCCCCAGTGAAGTTGTTCAAATGGAATTTTGTTTATATCCAATGCTATTCTTGGATGACTCTGATGTTTGTTGTTGCCCCATTCAATGCCATTCTTGAATGTTGTAGTTCCATTTATCCAATGCCATTCTTGAATACCTTATCCCCAATAGAGATTTTTTTCACCTCCGTCCAATGCTATTCTTGGATGACGCTGTTGCTTTTACCAGAAACTTTCTTGTTATTGTCCAATGCCATTCTTGGACATCTATTGACATACCTTTTGTCTCGTTCGTAGTTTCTATCCAATGCTATTCTTGGATGTCACTACTTGTCTTCCCAGGGTCTTGTCCCTCTCTTTCCAACTATTGATGGATACTTCTTGTCACCTTGACAGATCTCTAGAAATAGCTTGTGTTCCCCGGCGTGTCTTTTCGCGTTATCTCTCTTAATTTACCGTAAATCCATTATTTCAAGTTTCCCCGCAGAGTGTTTTATCATTTGCATTCATATCATCTTGTGGTATCTTAGGGCTAAAAAATATAACTTTTTGTATTTAAGTATCTTCAGATCTCCTGATAGAAGAGACTTAAATAAGGGTAGCTGTAAGACCCTAATTTTTTGACCCCTAAGATTCCACATATCATTCACATCTCATTTTGCATATTTACCACAAACAAGATCATGCTTTGGTTCCCCTGTCTCTCTCATTCTTTGGGTTTATGCCTTGCAGGGTTTACCGAGCATCTGTGTGTTTCTTATTCACTTTATTGCTTTATTTGTTTATATTTTACTAACCTTAACCAAAACCCAAAAATATTTTGTTTTCTCTTTATTGACATTTTCAGGGGAAGAACATGTTAAAAATGCCAAAATAACAGTCCCACAGCTCGAATGAATTTCTCTGAGAAAAAGTCAAAGTTGATCTGCAATCATGTCAAACTTATCTGGTCAAGGATTCTCCAAGTTTTAATTGATTATTATTCAAGGAATTCCAAGGTTCATGTGTTTATTTCCATGCCTTCTTTGATAAGCAAAAGAGTCGAGCCGGAACCACAACAGTGCAACAAAATGCTCATTTTTCACAAATTTTGCACTGAGTAACCGGTTACCCTCGTGAAAATTTGGAAAGATTCAGCAAATTCAAATTCAGCAATTTTGCACCAATCTCAGCCCTTGATCACATTTGGAATATTCTATACCATCTCATTTTAATTCCCCTACATCACTTTGATCATTTCCTACCATACACCTTCACTAATCACCACTCTTTTATGAATTTCACTCCAAATTCAAATTCCAAGCCTAATTTTCATTTCCAAACCAAATTCCAATCCACCAAATTTTTCAAGCCTAAACTCTATAAATAGAGGCCTCATTTCATTCATTTCACAAGCTTTTGATAGCCAACAAACCTCTTGCAAATTCTCTCCCCAACCAAAAATTTCACTAAAGCTCACATTTCTTCTTTTGAAAGTTAACAAGAATTCACATTGAATCTTGTTCAACTTTGAGCTAAACCTTCATCCAAACTTGTTTTCTTCATCAATTCTCATAGATCAAGGCTTTGGTGTTTGGATCTTGAGGCAATTTGAAGGAATTTTCAGATTTGAAGTGGTAATTCATCTTTCACCATTGTTGAAGCTTCATCTTCATCTTCCATAATGTATATCTTTGGAGATCCTTGTTACTTGATCCTTTGGATCTTGTAATTGTGTTTAATTGCTGGTTTTTGCTGTTATTTTACTTTAAATTTCGTGCAATTTCAGTTCCATGATCACAAGGTGTTTATAAAAAGTTTTGAAAGTGGATCATACTGAATTTTGCACAATTTTCTGCATTCTGGTGCAGAGTAACCGGTTAACGTTTGGTGAGTAACCAGTTACTCTGTGTTAATTTTGAAAAACTGCGCTTATTTTGAACTAAGTAACCGGTTAACGTCTGGTGAGTAACCGGTTACTTCGAAACTGAATGCATATTTTGCTTTGTTTTTGGGGCTGTTTTGGTTCCTTTTCCATTTCCTTCCCCTTCCCTTTGTTCTTAGCCTTAGATCACATATTTTTGTGGTTTAATTTGGCTTTCTCTTCATCTATTTCTCTTTTCTTTTGATCGATAAAAGTCTAATGGATCTTGGAATTTCTTTGTTGAATTTTGATCAAGACTAGATTGTTACCATTTTTCTTTTCGTGCGGTATTGCTTTCGGATAACGATCTATATATCGTTCATCTAGCATGCATTAGCACAAAGTGCTATTGACCGACCTCATTGTAAGGTAATTACTCCGTAAATTACTCGGCGATTGCTTAACATAGCGCAACATTATGTTCCTTATCGGAAAACCACTCAATGTTGATTGATCTTTTGTATTAGGTTCAAAATCTATGAAGCTTGTTGTTGTAGAGGCTTTGATTCTATCAATCTTCTAACAAGTCTTCATTAACCTTGACCTAAATACATTATTCCATCATTATTGATCACTTACTCTAACAACTAACAACTAACAACTAATCACTAACTTCTAATTTTTACTTTTACAATTCCTTCTCGGTCCCTATCTCTCTTTTACTTTTATGCTCCATTATTATCATTTCTTATCATGTTTATGTTTCCGCCATTTTTCCTTTGTCCATTGGACATATGTTTATGCTTCCGCAATTTTTCCTTTGTCCGTTGGACACATGTTTATGCTTATGCCTTTTTCTCTTTGTCCACTAGGACCAAAAACATTAATAAAGGCCAAAATCTCTAAAAAACTTGTGTTTCTAATCTTGGACTATGGTTACTATCCTTTGCAATGGACATGGAGTTTTGCACCTAGACCTTGGACATCCAATGCAATTCTTGGAACCTTGGACTTAGACTTAGGACCTTTCTCCATTTGCTTTGGAATTATGGTTCAAAGACTATGGAGCTTACTTGTGTGGTTAGGCTATTCTTATCCTTAGCTTTTGCTTTATGCTTTAGGATAGTCACTTCTTCTCCTCCCCATTCTTCAATTTTCAAAATCTCCTCTCTTTTTCAAAACATTCTTGATTTCAAACTATCACCTTTTTCATAATCAAACCTTGACTTTGTCTAGTGATTTTACTCTTTTCTTTTCATTTCTTAACAAATGCTAAACTACATAAGCATATTGACACCTTTTTCAAAAGACTTAAAAAACATCAAACTCATCACTCCCTTTTTGTGCCCTCGTGCACTTTTTTCCTTTAACTTTTCCATAAGTTTAGACATGATTCATTTCTTTAAGCGGAATTATTCGCTTGGAAATGACTTGTCTTTACATTTAAAATCAACCAAAACAAACAAATTTCATTATTTGTACCACGAACTACGAGGTTTTGATCCTACATTGCACTTCGTGGGTAAGTAGGCATGAGACGACATTGTAGCGAGCGATTTTGGAAGCGGTTCTTAAGCGCTGGTCGCTCTCTGCGGTTTGAGCTTACTACAGGTTGATTCATTTTTTATCCTATTGTGAGCTGAATAAGGAAGGGAAATAGATGTCTCCAATTAACCCTACTTTGTATACTGAGTTTAAACAACGGTCTGTTAGGTTGCGGATGCTATCAATGTGGGGGGGCCTTCGTACTGGTTATTTTTATTTTTGCCAATACTGTTTTCTTTCTTTTTCTTTTGACAGAAGGTTTCTGGCGGGGACCAAGGATTAGGATGTTAGGACTGATGCTTTTTGATGGGATTTAGGTTTTTTGTTGATTGTGCTCACTAAGATTTTTCTTTCAATCTTATGCCTACGTATTCCCATTTACCGAAACAGGGAAATCAGAGCGTTCGTAGTTCCTCCTATTCTATGGGAGGAAATGGGTGTTTTGGTGTCTTGTTCAAAGCCCAAGACGTGAAGCGAAAGGTGGTTTATATCTTGATCAAAGCCCAAGATATGAAGCTGAAAAGTCTATTTGTATCTTGTTCAAAGCCCAAGATATGAAGCTAAAGGTGTTGACTTTAAAGAGAATTTGTTATCTCTAAAGAGGGGGTTGTATGTCACAACGGTTTATAAAGGAGAATTACTTTAACCGGGATGTGTGAATCCGACAATGCCATAATTTCCTTTACAGGAGATTTTTAACCTGAAGGAGAAGACTTTAACTCAGTGTAGAGCAATGCTATCTTTCCTTAGGAATTTTTCATGCTAAAAGAGGGACAGTGGCATGGATGTAGATGATCCAGAGGCTTGCCGCTTACAGTGATTAGATGAAAGGGGAGGAGTTATTGATGTTTGTGTACTGGGAACGGGTCACAACTTTGATGCTAAAAGGTTGATTGGATCAACCAGTGGTTTTCTTATACAAAGCCTAAGAGGAGGCTAGTATGTGTCTCGTACAAAGCCCGAGAGAGAGGCTAAAAGGTTTTGGCTCAACGAGGGAATCTTTTGGTATCTCGTATAAAGCCCGAGATGAAGGCCATTTGACTCAACAAGAGAGTTTTTGTATCTTGTACGAAGCCCGAGAGATAGGCTAAAATTTGTTTGGCTCAATAAGAACCTTTTTGTATCTCGTATAAAGCCCGAGATGAAGGCTAAAGGGGTGATCGACTCAACGAGGGAGTCTCTTATGTGTCTCGTACAAAGCCCGAGAGAGAGGCTGAATGTTGCTTGACCCGACTGGGGAGAATCATTGTATAAAGCCCAAGAGAGAGGCTAACTTCGCTGGAGAAGGATCATTATACAAAGCCTAAGAGGAGGCTATGGTAACTGTTTCAGTTAAGTGACAGGTCCAGTATACTGATTTTAAAGAGAAAATCAGTTCTTATATGAGCAACACTGTACTTAGGGATTTGATTCGAGGATCAGGGATATTTCCTTTTCTTTGAGGAAACGGGAAATCCAAAGGGTATTTGAGACTGTCTGAGTCTGCGGGTTTCCTTCCTATTTAACGAAGGGGTCTCTTAAGAATGTCTTTGAGACTCAAGGAGATTAGACTGTCCAAGTCTAGGGTTTCGTCTTTTATACTATGCTTTGAGAAATAGTAGTAGACTCTTTGAAAGACTGCTCTATGCAGATGATTAAGTTCTGTTCCTATACCTCTAGGAGGTCGTCAGGACAATTTGTACGAAGCCCAAGAGGAGGCTGGAGCTTTTAAGAAGCCGACGGGTCCTTATACGAAGCCCAAGAGGAGGCTATCATTCCCGGAGGAAGATATCATTATACGAAGCCTAAGAGGAGGCTGTGAATACTTCTAAGAAGCTGTAGGGTCCTTGTAATAAGCCCAAGAGGAGGCGGGGTTGCTTTTAGGAAGCCCGTGGGTCCTTGTATGATGCCCAAGAGGAGGCCGATGCTTTTAAGAAGCCGATGGGTCCCCAAACCCCGACAAATTCAAGGCAAGCTATTCACAAGGAATAGATCAAGTCAGGAAAGTTCGAGAATTTGGAAGAAACTCAAGAGATGCCATTCACGGAGAAAAGATCATCTCTGGGGAGTAGAGTTTCTTGACAAGTGCTTTTAAGAAGCCTGTGGGTCCCCAAACCCCGAGAAGTTCAAGACATGCCATTCACCGAGAATAGATCAAGCCAGGAAAGTTTGAGAATTTGGAAGAAACTCAAGAGATGCAATTCACGGAGAAGAGATCATCTCTGGGGAATAGAGTTTCTTTGACAACTTCTATGAGTGACAGTCTATGAATGGGTTCACAGAGAATGCTGCCTTTCATATCTCCATATTGTTTAACCCCAAGAGGAGGGAAGAATGTGTCTGGTAATCCTATGGGGATCTAGTTTAGACTATTTCTAAGAGTGATCAACGGGCTTAATGCTAGACGTAGTTGCCAGGGAAACTCTAAATATCTATACTATTATTACACAGTTGATATGAGTTTATGAAAGAAGACTTACAGTGAAACAGCCCCACAATACAGTTATATGTATATGAAAGCGGTAAATGAAAGCAATAACCACTTACTCGGTTGTAGAGCTTCCATGCTGTTTGGTTAGTTGTTCAACAAAGAAAGATTAAAAACAACAGTATATTCAAAATCAAAGGAGAAAGTGCTTTGAAAAAGAAAGATTTGGGGCTTACAGCTCAAGGAGAGGCCCAGGGTTTTATCAGTGAGCGCACTATTTGAATTTGTACAGAGGGACTTATACAAGTGACTGTGGCCCAAAAGGTTTTCTGTACAAAGGGATGGGTCTTACACTCTCTCAAGAGGCCCAAAAGTTTTAAAGAAAAAGAGTGGGGCTTATAACACGAGGGTAGGCCCAATTGATTTTTCGTTTAAAATGGCGATCGCGCCGAGGTTTTCTTTTAACGCAGAAGGACTTATACAATAAGTGAGGCCCAAAATTGTTTTGGTTAAAAGGGGGTTGGGTCTTACACTCTAATAGAGGCCCAAAAGTTTTAAATGGGTCTTATAGCTCAAGGAGAGGCCCATAAGGTTTATTTTTCGAAAAGGCGACGATCGCGCCGTTCGTTTTTGACGGTATCGGGACTTATACAACGCACTGAGGCCCAAAAATGATTTGGTCAAAAAAGGATTGGGTCTTACACTCTATTAGAGGCCCAAAAGTGTTTTGAAAGTGATTTATGAGGGTTGAATTAATCCAAAATCCTAATTTGTTTTCAAAATGTGTTTTAATTGAATAAAAATTCAATTAAAATGATCAAAATTGTTTAACATATGAAAAACAAATTATGATATTGGATTAATGCTTCAAAAATTAAGTATTGACCTACAAAATAATTAGAAAGCATTAAAAATTGCAAAATCAATGTAGAAAAAATATTTAAAATGCCAAAAACAATTAAAATATTAATTCTTTGCAAAATTATCAATTATATGAAATAAATAATATTTTTGGGATTTTTCGTTAAAATAAAATAATTTAACATTTTTGTGAATTATTAAAAAAAGAATCAACTCAAAATCATTAAAACTCAGAGAGAAATTAATTTTTGAATCAATTAAATAAAACCACAAAATTCAAATATTCAAATTTGGAAAAGTGGCGCCAAGAACAAGCTGAAGAACACGCGCGTGTTCTGAGATTCTCAGATTTGCATTTTCTCTCCAATCTCACTGAATACTTAATCATATCATGTAATCCACATATCATTATGCTCGTCTCAACCTCACGATCATGTCTATGTCAATTAATTTCATTTAAATTAAACATATAACAAGAAATCACAAAAAATCCTCAAGAACCCTAATT
The DNA here is from genome assembly GCA_022829125.1 of Lathyrus tuberosus. NCBI lineage: Eukaryota > Viridiplantae > Streptophyta > Magnoliopsida > Fabales > Fabaceae > Lathyrus > Lathyrus tuberosus. The sequence continues at coordinate 4,949,572 of JALAZF010000179.1, forward strand.
TCTGCATGAAGGCTAGGATTTTTGATACACGATTCAAACAATGCAATTAATTGAGGGGAAACATTCTATGCATGATTATGAACATATGACCAAATTATTGTGCGAGGAAATATGCATGGATTGAGAGATGACCAAGTATATGCTTACCTCTAGGCCGTGACAGCAAGTGCAATGTGATTTTTGTTTTGGAGGTGTTACAGATGAGTTGTGATGATCTGAACAGCTTCCCTACACCCTATGGATTGTGTTTGAATGCTTGGACTTGATGGAAATTGGCTGGATCACTTCATGGCATCTCAACTGCATTTTGGTTAAAACCTTGAGCAATTGACTGGTGATTCTGAGAAATCAGTGTTCCAGTTGTTGTTTAGGTGTTTGATCAGCTCATATGTGATGTATATGAGGTGTGTGTGTGATTGGTTTGAGTGGAATTGCCCTCTAGCTCAAAATCCGATAGCTACCTTGCTAAGAAAGGCATTTTTGCCAAGAGAAAGAGATTTTGAGAAAGGCAAGTGTTGTAGGCCTTTGGTGTACTTAAACTGATCACAATTGAGCTCTATTTATAGTAGAGCAAGTTTATTTTGCAAGGAATAGTGAATGGCAACTGCTGAGTAGGTTTGTTCAATGTTGGCCAATGGAAGTTCAAGTCTCCTCTAGTTATTGACTAGAGGTTAGGGCACAGGCTGCTGGTTCCCTTGGTCTTGGATAAGTCTTGACTGAATTCAAATGAAAATGGCTCAGTCCATGCCACCTTGATGCTTCCATTGAATGCTCCAATCCAAATTTGGAGTCTTGTCCCTATTTTGGCAATTCTAGGTTCAACATGCTTTTTCTTGTTCCAAGGACTTTGGAGGTTTGGCTCAGTGATTGTCCCCTTTAGATTCAATCCTCAGATGTGTCTATGTGGATAGGAGTGTTTGGATTTGCACAATTTTGGCAAATCGAGCAAAAATACAAATTCTGCCTTGCCTTGACAGATTTCAACAAGGCAACTTGACAATGTCATAACTCATAGCCCAAATGGAATTTGACAATGTTCTTGGCCATTTTGGAAAGCCCTTACATGATACAACAACTGTTTGACCATGTTTGGTTTTGATCTCTTTTGAATCCAAGTGAAAAATCCCCCTACATTTGGAAAAAAATGAAGACAGATTTGGACTTAGTGAAAATTTCACTAAGTGTTGGAAAAAGTGACATTTTCATTTTTCAGCCACTTTGATCACTCCATAACTCAAAATCCTTAATGAATTGGACTTAGGTCTAGTTGAAGTTTTTGTAGAGGGTAATGAGGGCTACAAATCCATCTTTGTATGAGGAAAAATGGCTTTGTGGTTTAGGAGTTATGGTCCTCCAAAGTTGGTATCCTAGCCACTTTATTTTTAACTTAGAAAATTTTCTAAGTTTTTATGGTTACCCCTTTTACAAGTTATCCAACTTTTCTTGATTTTTCTTGATGAATTATGATTCAAATCATACATTAACATCATTTTAGGGTTAAAAATCCATTTTGGTGAAAAATCTCAAAAAGTCAAAGTTGACTTTTGTGCACAGTTGACTTTTTATCAGATGAATTCCAAACTGTGCAATTCCTCAGGAAATCATGTCCTTGACCTAAATCAAACTTGATGGACATGTTCCATGGGTGTTATAGGGTATATTGAGGCATGTCCTAGGGTTTGGGAGCATGTCCTGGTCAAAAGTCAAAGTTATAGTTGACTTTTCCCTTAATACCCTAATTGTGGTGCAGATGAAATTGAGACTTGTTGCTCAAGCTTCTTGGATTAATCCATTGTTCCAAATGGATCAATATAGTTCATTAGAGACCCTCAAATCATGTCTTGAGGTCTTGGTTCATGACTTGTCCCCAAAAGTCAACTTAGGGGTGAATTAGGTCAAAAAACCCTAATTCCTGATTTTTGATGAATGCATCCCCAGAAGCAAAATTGACTTGATGATTGGGTCCATGGGGTTCCATGGAGTATATTAGGTTATGTTTTGGATCTTTGGCTTGTGCCCAGATGAAAAATTTCATTTGGAGGCCCTGGTCGACCAAAATCCTAATTTGGTGACACTGGCGATCTTGAGACTTGATCCACCTAAAAGGGAGCATCCTTGTGCTTAATCCTTGAAGTGGGAGTCCTTTTGATCCATTGTGGATATTTTGAGAGGTTAGACAAGTTGAAGATCATGTCATTCCTTGATTGATCATTTGTCTAAAGCTCTGAGAGGGCTTGAAACCCTAATTTTGATTGTAGTGAATGCTCAACAACCCTTGAGGCATTTGATGAGGCATGATGGTTCATCCCTATTGTGATGATGATTTGCACAATGATGGGAAATCTTAGTGGTCAAAATTTGGGGTATGACAGACATGTCTCTCCAAACACAAAAATCTTAAAAACAATTTCTCTTCTCATATCCTCAATCTCTTTTCAAGCAAACCTTTTCAGACCAAAAATGGTAGATATTTCAAAGGGTTCCTATAGAGTACTATAGACGTTTTGGGTGCTAACAGCTTTCCATTACGTAACCAACCCCCTTACCTAGTCTCTGTTCACTTGTTCTTGTTGTAGAGCTTGTGTAGGTTTTGTTCGCTCTTTTTCCTTTCCTTTTTGGATAAAATAAAAGTGCGGTGGCGACTCTTGCTTTTCGAGTTAAGTTAATCAATAGCTTACACTCATGATTTTGCCGCTACAGCCACCAAGGGACTCAATGCCATCACGTCCAAGCCAAAGGTATCCAATAAGCCAACCTTGCCATGCAGCTCCAAGGAGGCCAAACCACTACCTCAGGTCGACTCCATCGACCTCGACAATCGCTTCCCCAAAGAGGACCAGAAGGAAGACTAAGCAGCTTCGAGCAGCTCGTCCGCCCCGACTATCAGCATCTCCTATGCGATGCGCCCCGTCCCGAATGGTGACTTCAACCTTGTCTTGTTCGGCGACGACCCCTAGCGGGGAATAAAGATTGGAGCAGATCTCCCCGACATCGCAAGGAAGTAACTCAAAGCCTGCCTCCGTGAGAACGCCGATCTGTTGGCCTGGAGCGCCGCCGAGATGCCTGGCTTGGACCCGTCCGTCGCCTGCGATCAACTCACAATTGACCTAGCCGTCAAAGCAGTAGCACAACGTAGGAGAAAGCAGTCTCCGGAGAAAACGGAGGCTGCAGAAAAAGCTGTAAAAGACCTCCTCGAGGGAAAATTTATCTCGGAAGCCAAGTACACCACTTGGCTGTCCAACGTTGTACTTGTGAAAAAATCTAATGGCAAATAGCGAATGTGTATTGACTATACCGATCTTAACAAGGCATGCCCGAAGGATGCCTACCCCCTCCCCAATATTGATAAACTTGTTGATAACTCTGCCGGTTTTAAACTATTATCATTCATGGATGCCCACTCGGGCTATAATCAAATACCAATGGCCGTGAGCGATAAAAAATACACGGCCTCCATAACCGAATAGGGCAACTATTACTACAACGTAATGCCCTTCGGCCTGAAAAACACCGACGCGACCTATCAGAGTACGATGAACAAGGTCTTCCGGGGAGAAATAGGTGACATGCTCGAAGTCTATATGGATGACATGATCGTAAAATCCCACGAGGAAACCGATCACACTGCCCATTTAAGGAAGGTCTTCGAACCGACCAGGAAGTACTAGATGCGTTTCAACTCGGAGAAGTGCACGTTCGGTGTCCAGGCAGGCAAATTCCTCAGCTTCTACTTAACAGAACGAGGAATCAAAGCCAACCCAGATAAGTGCCAGGCATTCTCCGAGTTTCCAACGCCCAAGTCTAAGAAATCCATACAGTTCCTGAACGGGATGCTCACAGCGTTGTCCCGTTTCATGGCCAAATCTGCCCAGCACGCCCTACCATTCTTCAAACTCCTCCACAAGGAGGTTGCATTTGAATGGACTGAGGAATGTGACTAGGCTCTTCTCCATCTGAAACGAGCACTCTCAGAGCCGGCAGTCCTCTCTCGCCCGGACAACGACAAAACTCTGTACCTATATCTCGCCATAGCAACCGAGGCAGTGAGCGCCACTCTTATCCGCGAGACACCTGACGGGCAGAAGCCCATATATTTCACGAGCAAAGCACTGCAGGGACCAGAGTTGAGGTACAAATAGATAGAAAAAGTGGCACTGACCCTCATCAATGCAGCTAGAAGACTGAGACACTACTTTCTAGCCCACACAAATGTGGTTCAAACAGATTAACCCGCAGAGCAGCTGCTAGGACGACCAGACATGGCCGGTAGAATGCTCAAATGGTCGCTAGAGCTGTCCGAATTTGACATCCAGTATGAGGGCAGAAAATCACTCAAGGCCTAGGTTCTGGCTGACTTCGTCGCAGAAATGACGTTCGCAGACTCCCCCACCTGTGGAGCACGTAAATAGACCATTTTCGTGGACGGAGCCTCCATTTCGGTGGGAAGCGGGGCAGGCATCATACTGGAGAGCGACGAGGGAATCATCGTTGAAGTATCACTTACCCTATCCTTCCCCACCTCTAACAACTAGGCTGAGTACAAAGCCTTCCTCGTCGGCTTACGCCTGGCAGAAGATCTCGGCGCCGAAGAAGTCATCATCTGCACAGATTCACAACAGTAGAGGTAAAGCATGTTCCTCGCGAACACAACGTCAGAGCGGACGTTTTGTCCAAACTGGCAAGCACGAAGAAGAAAGGCGGAAACAAGTCCGTCATACAGGAGGTGCTTCCTCGACCCAGTATCGAGAAGACTTCCCCGACCCTTGAAGTACAGATGATCGGTGACAGCAACTGCTGGATGACCCCCGTTTGCAACTATCTCGCTAAGGACGAACTCCCGTCCGACCCAAAAGAGGCCAGCGTAGTCAGGCGAAGAGCCTGCTCATACGTCCTGGTCGAGGACAAACTCTACAGGCGAGGGTTCTCCATTCCGCTACTCAAATGTGTCGAGGAAGACATGGTCGCCCATATCTTGTGCGAAATTCACGAAGGAATCAACGCACAACATCTCGGTGGAAGGTCTCTAGCTCGAAAAGCCCTTCGAGCAGGGTACTACTGGCCAGCCATGCAACAAGATGCTAAAGAGCACGTGAAGAAGTGCGATAAATGCCAACGGCACGGGGACATGCACCTAGGTCCACCTAACGAGCTTAAGGCTATGTCCTCCCTGTGGCCATTTTCCTGGTGGGGCCTGGACATCTTAGGGCCATTCGTGGTAGGATCAAACCAGAACAAATACTTAATAGTAGGCGTGGACTACTTCACAAAATGGATAGAAGCAGAGTCTCTAGCCAAGATAACTGCCCTTAACATACTACGTTTCTACAAAAGAAACATCCTCGCACATTTTGGCATCCCCCAGGTGATAGTCACGGACAATGGGATACAGTTCACGGACAGGAAGTTCAAGGACTTTGTCGCCCAGCTGGGCACAAAGCAACACTTCGCATCCGTCAAACATCCCCAGACTAACGGACAAGCCGAAGTGGCAAACCAAATCATCCTTCGAGGCCTCAAGCAAAGGATGGACGAAACAAAGAAAGCTTGGGTCGAGGAGCTCCACAGCGTCTTATGGGCATACCGCACAACTCCACTTTCTTCAACCGGGGAAACACCCTTTCACTTGGCCTATGGGACCGAAGCCGTAATTCCAATTGAAGTTCACATACCCTCCAGGCGAACTGAATCTCCCCTGGACGAGGAAATGAATGACAAAGTATTAAGGGAGGAACTCGACCTCGTCGAGGAAGTCCGGTCAGGGGCAGCCCTCCGCGAAGCCTCGTTAAAACAAAAATCGCCATCAGGCACAACGCCAAAGTCATACGACGAGAGTTCGACATGGGCAGCCTTGTCCTAAGAAGAAACCATAAAGACTCTCGTGAAGACAAACTAGCCGCTAACTAGGAAGGACCCTATCGTGTCCGGGCAAAAATGGAGAATGGGGCCTAGTACCTAGAACATCTCAACGGGGAAGAACTTGCCCGACCATGGAACACCGAAAAGCTAAAACAGTACTACAGCTAAGTCCTAAACTGTCGGTTTGATCCGTCACAATGACGAGCATCGCCTATCGACCATGATGCGTGCTTAGATACAAGCGTCGCATGCCAGTAAAGCAGAACCCCGCTCAGGAACGAGCCAGGTCCCTGCTCGACAGCGGTCCCTCAATCGAGAACCACCGTTGTTAAAGTACCACAACAGGCAGAACACCCAGCTCGCGATGGGAGGTTCACGCTGCGAACTCAGACCTTAAACGCGACCTGAGATCCGCTCCCTCGCCCGGACATTCCCTGGCCGTTCGACCAGTACCCCTCACTGCTGAACACATCTACAACGAGTAATCCCCTGAAACTTAAAAGTAAATCAAAGTAACCCCTATTACGGGCATACATGCATATCGAGCAAAAGTACAACACTTAGCAGAATTTAAAGTAGATAAAGCCATGCAAATCACAAAACCGGCAACAAGGACCAGAGACATAATTAAAGTAATAAGTGGCCGCAAGGACCACAATTGTGCTTGTTACATAAACCGAGGGCCATTCCCCCATTCAAAATAAGTTACAAAGATACAAGACACGCAGGCCGTACAAATTACAACAACAACAAAAACCTTCACTCGTCCATCCGATCAGCTCGGGGTTGACCACAACATGTGCCAGATAGTGAGTACCCTCGGTGGAGATATCAAGCCCGGGGTTGACCACCCGCAGTTGGGCCACTGCATTCCTGAAGGACTCGTCCCTAATGACGATGTTGTCATCCTCAGCCCTCAATATGCGAGCAACCAGCTCGGCCCTTGTCTTTATTTCCTTCACATCCTCAGGTTCATCCTCGCCCAGAGCGCTTGCCAACCTCAGCTGCTCGACCAGCTCCTCAGCTGCCTTCTTCTCCGCGGCCAGCGTAGAGTTCTCCCCCTTTATCCTGGTCACCTCCTCGTCTGCCTTCTTTCGGGTATCATCAGCACTCTTAGCCTCCTCCTTGGCTTTCCTCGCTGTCTCTTCAAGAGATGCCAAGGTAGCACGGGTAACTCTAAGTTCAGACTCAGTTGCAGAGTCCCCTTCAGCATAGATGGCCGCCATCTTCAAAACTCTGACTAGTGCAGAGGCATCTTGGACCACCAGCGCCCTCTTGCTCGGGCGATCCATGCCTTCCATCTGGAGAGATTCTGCCCGTGGCACAACCAAGAATGTCCCCTCAAAGAACTTTCTGTCAAGGATGCACGGAGGAAGCTCAAACTTCCCTTTTTTTGGTGCCCGACTGAGGTCTACCGCTTCGCTAGGCCTGGACCGCTTGAACCTTGAGGTCAGAGGCAATGGGGATCCTTGGGCAGGGACAGGTGAAGCACTCCCCGACGCAGTTTGAGGAGGAGGAGCATGCTGAGGAAACCGAGTCTTAGGAACAACCGTTCTGGGCTTGTTCCTCGCAGTCGCATTCTTTACCATCCTTTCATGGACGGAAGGCATCTCACCTGCACAAACAAAATAAAAACGTTAGATGACGAAGAAGAAATATGTCGGCAAAATCAAATAACTAAGACTACCGAGCAATTTATAGGCATCTGTAGGAGTCTTGCACTCCAAAAGTGCCTTGGTGTTAATAAAATGATACTCCACGCGCTGACTACCGTCCTCCTCGTAAATCAGGAACCCCTTCTTCGTCCAACATTCAGCAAGCCGGAAAGAGTTGACAAAGTTCACCAGTGTGTCATAGGCAACGGCATCCTGCCCTTCTAGCATGTGTGGCTGGTCAACATACTCATTGGGCTCCTTGGAGAAGTGGCTAGGCCCCCAGTGAAACGGGAACTTAAATTCTCTATCCGCGATCAGCTTCCCATTCTCATTGCGCATATCATTACCCTCCTCGTCAAGGGAAATCTCCCAGACATACGTGCTATCTTTGGCCCTCTCAGACACAGGCTCTATGATATAGAACCTTTCTTTGAACGTCCAAATTGACTCTGAAAAGGGCTTGAACAACTTGCGGGGCTGTTTCAATGAAACCCAACCATACCTCCTCCCCGTCAACTGCCGCTGAAGATGAAAGACAGTGAAAAATAAAGGGAGAGTAGCCCCTATCCTCAAATACTCGCACGTCAACTCGAAAACACGCATAAATGCCAGCGAGTTGGGGTGCAGCTATGACGGAGCCAGGTCCAGGTGCACGAAGACTAACTGCTGAAAATCGGTGAAGGGTAGCCTCAATCTCAGCTATTTAAATGCGTATTCGTACATGGCGAAATGCTCCTCGAAGTTGGTGCAGACTCTATAATCCTCGGAGGGGAAGTGCACTTTCCACTCCCCCTCTGGCCCAACGACCGTGAAGACATCCCCCAAATATGTCGCAAAAGTAGATACGTGCTCGGTAGGCTCAGCCACCGACCACTCCTCCGTTGAGTCTTCAACAACCTCCTCCTCCCCAACTTCGCTGGGGACAGTTGAAGCCTCTGTACTGCTGCTCTCCGAGGAGCTCTCCTCGGAAGAGTCTAGTATAATCTCCCCGTCTGGCCCTGTCGCAATATCAATCACCTGAAAAGTAGAGAAAAAAGTGAATTCGACAAAGAATCAAATCCACCCTTCCACCGCTAGTCAAGTGAAAGGGCGCGCAAAGGGTTGAGGACGACGTCCCCGGCCTAAGCCCTAACATCAAACAAAAAACTCAAGAGTCTCCCACGAAGAGATGCTCAGGACAAACCACTCCCATACGAGGAACTTCCTCGAGCCACTTCCCAGTTTCCGTTTGAACCTTCACCGAAAACCGCAAACGTTCATCGGAAACTTCATTAAAGCACCGGAATCTGAGTAACTGCGACGGTTACACACGCATCATCATTGCGACAACGCCGGAAACTGTCCTACTCACGAGATATCCAAAAGGTCCAGCAGCCTCGTCGACGGCAGAAGATGGCCTAACCACCGTCCACCACCAACAGCCACCGAGGAAAAGCGACAATTCGTCTTCTAACCCTAAACCTAGCCACATGCAATCTACAAACAACCATAAAAGAGGCAAAGGAACACAAGATCAGTGGACTTACTTGGTTAAAAAGCTATAAAAAGGTTGCTCAGAACTGGTGGCGGCGGTCAGAATAGCGAACGGCGGTGGCAGACAAGTGCTCTGAGGAAGACGAAGAAGAGAGAGAAGCGAAAGTTCCAAATGGCCTGAGTCTCTCTCCTTTTATACTAAAGGGCACGTGCAATGGCACGCCCTCGTAGGTCATAATGGCTATCGACTAGCCATCACTGCCTAGTAACTGCGGCACAGGGCTTGAGGCACACGTGGCGCCCTAACATTTCAATTACTCCTAACCGTTGGTCTCCCCGTATGACGGGCAATCCAGACACAGACATGGATCTCACGAACACCAGGGGTCACGGGCACCACGAGACAGCTCCCTCCTTCACCAAACGACGACTCCACACTAGTTCCCAGAAACCACGGGCTGTCCTTAAGTAATCACTCCCATGCTCGGGAGCAACGACTTGGGGGGCTCCTGTTCCGGACTGGACCAATGGCTAGGCATGACCCAATCCACGTCTGCTCCCAGAACGGCCCAATTGCCTAAGTCCAATCCACAAAGGGGCAAAAGTTACCTTTCTGCCCCTCCAACCGGGCAAGGACTGCATTGCTCCTCCCCGGAACCGCTGCCCGTTCCGCACGGCTTCTTCTGTCCTCGAACAACTGAGGGCATGTACCTGAAACTACGCCTATGCCCGACATAACGGCTAGTTTTGGGCACCCCGCCCGACATAACGGCTAGTTTTGGGCAGTTACCTATTCTTCGGGAAAATGGTTATTTCGCCCCGAAAATAGGACCGTTGGCCACGCGCTGGGGGCATTATATAAATCCTCTCACTTGAGAGGGTCAGGTATCCAAAAATCATCCTAAGAACTCATACTTTGTACTTGCCCCTTTTCTCTGACCCTTTCTTACTTGAGCGTCGGAGTTCCTTGCAGGTACACCCCCTCCTCCTCTTCATATGCTCAGCATCTCAGACGTACTTGGTGACCCATATCACATGATCTGATCAAGCCATCACGATCACTATCCACGGCAAGTCTGGCACCAGAGCCCTCAGGGAGGTGACCGTCCGCAATGGTTGCCCGCGCTATCTGCTCTATCTCACGACAGCGAGGTAGGACATCCTGAGTATGGTCCAGCTGAGACTGCCGCTCCTCTAATATCTCCTGATGAGCAGGTCGGGTGGCAATCCCTCAGTAGTGGGCACCATGCATGGGTGTGAGACGGTGTAGAATCACATGATGTACTCGGCAGCAACGCTCCAATCTCTCGACGCAAGTGCAGACATGAACCACTCATCCCCTGGCAGCGCCGCAATCATGTCCATAACCTTGTCTCCATGGTTATAGAACTTCTGTTAATCCTTCTCCTGAAAATGTCCAAATAAAACAATGTTACAAATGAACATATTTTCAACGAAAACAATTCTATAAATAAACCGAGAAATGTTACATCTCCTAGCCAGACATATCTGCCAGTATGCTCAGAGTACCCCATGAGTAGGGACATATCAGACGGTCCCCCGGGGTAACCGTCCAGCTCATCGAAATCGTCATCGGCGTCACCACCCTCATGTACTGGGTGATCACCCTCAGGAACAGGAACATGAACAAGGGATGAAATAGGAGCAACTAATGGAGCGGGAGTCTTCCGACGACGCCTGCGTGCGTGCTGAGACCCTGATGAACTAGCAGTAGAAACCCGACGCCTCCGAGATGTAGAATCGGCGGCTGACGGGGGAATGGTCTGAACTTGTGATGTGGAAGTGGCCTGAACCTGTGATGTGGATGGCTGTGGTGTAGGATGTCCCTCAGCTGTAGGGGCTACCCCAACTCCCTCTGCGCCGGAAGCCTCGACTATAGACTGCATCCGCTCACGTCGGACATATGCGTGCTGAGCTGTCCGTCCATGTATGATACAATCGTCTCTGCCAGCCATGTAATCTGCAAAACATAATAAATAAATTAGAATTTTTTAAAAATAATTTTAAAAAACAAACAAACAAAAAAAATAAAAAACCAAGTGTCTTCCGGATTTGCACATTCAGAAGTACACAGAATATTTAACGTTGGGTGTTTCTGGATGTGCACATCCGGAAGTACTCAGAATATTTAACGTTGGGTGTTTCCGGATGTGTACATCCGAAAGCACTCAGAATATTTAACGTTAATATCTTTTCGGATCTGCACATCTGGTACGTATTTTCAAGCTCAAAAATAGCATCCATGACTACTGTACCATGGAAAGGGCATTTCAATGCCCTGATCGTCCGTTTGAAGCAGCAAACAACACCTACATTGTCTCTAACCTATGATATTCATACTACCTAACAATTTCTACACTTAAAAGTCTACTCTAAATCGATTACTCGAAAATAACTCTGAAACTCTAAAGTTCGAAAACTTATCGATTTTGAGATACAGAGGATTTGAAGTGTCTTGATCGTTGTAGAAGTTGCTCTGCGACGAACTCGAGTGAAAAAAGTCGAGATTTGTGGGATTGAGAATTTGAGAGTTTGAGAGAGTTTGGTGTTTGAAAAATGAAAATATGAAGAATGAGGGTGAGGAAGAAGATCTGACGCGAATTAATAAGAAATTGTTTCGGATCTGCAGATCCGGAATTTTTCCGGATATGCATATCCGGAACACATCAACGTTTTTTAAAAAATTGGTGCGTCTGGATGTGCACATCCGAAATCAGGAGACAAAAAAAAAATTTCACGTGATACCTAAAAAATTTGAGTGGTGTATTAAGAAACTCTCATTATAAATTATCCTTCCTACCCTACATACTCTACTACTCGTATTGATTGACTTTGTTTGGTTGCTTAGTTTGTATCTAAGTGACCAAATTGTGTGGTGCGAATTTGTACTAGGTAGCAAATAACTAGAAGTTGAATTTTGTTTTTGTTTTTGTTGTTTTAAATTTAAAAGTAAAAATAATTGTATAGGTAAAATTCAAATTGATAAAAAAAACAGAAATTTGTAGGATATTTTCTTTGCGATCTGCAAGTGTACGTGGAACCTATGTAGTAGGAGAGAACAGCGTTCATCCACGAAAGTCAATGCTTCCAAAAAAATCACATTTGACACAACAAGAGAAGAAGTAACATTTGCGTTTTTTCTGCAAAATTTGTTTTGGTTTCAATGGAAAACATTCTAGGCCTCATCAGAATTCGTATAAAAAAAGGCACTAATCTCATACCTCGTGATTCTCGTACTAGTGACCCTTATGTTATTGTCACCATGGCTCAACAGGTTATGTTTTAACAAAATCTCGCTCTTTCTTTTGCTTTATGATTTATTCATTTTGGTTTCTAATTTCATTTCATGCAGACACTGAAAACTGCTGTTGTGAAAGATAACTGTCACCCCGGATGGAATGAAGAATTGACACTTTATATTCAAGATAAAGATCTTCACACAAACACACCAATACAACTTGTGAGTATTCAAACTCGACGAATATTATCTAAATCAATAATGTTTTAATTGTGCGCGCGATGATATTTTATGTCAGACCGTTTGCGACAAAGATACATTCAGTGTGGACGACAAAATGGGCGATGCGGACATAGACATAAAGGCGTATCTTCAATGTGTGAAGATGGGGCTGACCGATATCCCGGAAGGACATGTTGTCAAGATGGTTCAACCGGATAGGACTAACTGTTTAGCCGAAGAGAGTAGATGCATATGGAGAAACGGAAAACTTGTTCAAGAAATGAGTTTGAGGTTGAGAAATGTTAAGTCGGGTGAAATATTCGTCGAAATTGAATGGATCGATGTTACAGATTCCAAAGGCTTATCTGAGGTTGAGTTATAGGTGTTGTTCTTATAATGCTATGTAGCTTATTGTTTTTGTCTCAAGAAGTTTGATATGTAATTTATGTTTAATCAATCCAATGAGTTTATGTATAATGACAAAATTGCTATAAGTTTTTTGTCATGTTTTAGAATATACCAGGTTCTCATTTTGCCGTAAATATATCACATGAAACTAATGACAAAATAATTGACATGTATAGACAAAGAAGCAAGAAAAATCTTGGAGATATTTATTTGTGTTCCTGAGATATTGGATTTGTAAGGTTATGGTTTAATGTTTCTACACTCACCTTATCTCTTAAAACTTGGTTTTTATTCGAATAAAGCGAGAGCGGCAAACAAAGTAAACAATGGCTGCTTCTACTTCTCCAAACTTGTCGATATCTTTGCACAGAAATGCAAAGAAAACAAACTATCATTCTTTATCTTTGCACAACAAACTTGGTTTGTCATCTTTTGTGCAATTCAATAAATCTGTTATAAGTTTGAAATGTTATGGAACTGCGAAGTATGATGGAGTGGTGGTGGATGAAGAGCTGGACAAGATTCGGAGACTTCAGAATGGTTCGGATGTTAGAGGAGTTGCGCTGGAAGGCGAGAAAGGAAGAACGGTTGACCTCACTCCACCTGCTGTGGAGGCGATATCAGAGAGTTTTGGCGAGTGGGTTGTCAATGGTTTAGAGAAGGAAAAAGGATATCTGGTAGAGAATGTGAGTGTGTCTCTTGGACGCGACCCTCGGATTACTGGGTCGAAATTGAGCGTTGCAGTGTTTGCAGGTCTTACTCGTGGTGGTTGTATGGTGTTCGATATGGGACTAGCTACCACGCCAGCTTGTTTTATGAGCACGTTGTTGCCTCCATTCGAGTACGACGCTTCCATAATGGTAGGTTACATAATGCTTTGAACTATAATTTACATAAGCACTTATTTGATAATCGTTTAATGAAGTCGTTTATCTAACAGATGACAGCGTCTCATTTGCCTTACACGCGTAATGGTCTGAAGTTTTTTACAAAGAGAGGAGGGCTGACTTCACTGGAAGTAGAAGAAATCTGTGACAACGCTGCTCGTAAATACGCAAACAGAATGGCGAAAGTTTCTTCTCTGCTTAAAGTTCTTCCAATAAAAGTTGATTTCATGAGTGCTTATTCAAAGCATCTAAGAGAAATCATCAAGGAGAGAATATGTCATCCATTGCATTATGAAACTCCACTCAAGGGATTCCAGGTTTGAGTAATTCATCAACATAGTTATCGTTTGATTGTTACAAGTGCTTCTAACTCGCAATTTTCTTATTTGTATTCGCTATATTAAGTTATTACAACTGCAACATTTATAACTGGTGTTTAAAAATTCAAATCCGAATCAGATAATAGTGAATGCTGGAAACGGCTCGGGAGGATTCTTCACATGGGATGTCTTAGACAAACTTGGTGCAGATACCTTTGGATCTCTGCATCTTAAACCTGATGGCATGTTTCCGAATCATATTCCCAACCCCGAGGACAAAGTTGCCATGGCAATGACAAGATCGGCTGTTTTAGAAAACTCGGCCGATCTTGGAATAGTCTTTGACACTGATGTTGACAGAAGTGGTGTGGTTGATAACAAAGGGAATGCGATAAATGGGGACAAGCTCATTGCTCTCATGTCTGCCATTGTACTGAAAGAAAATCCAGGATCAACCATAGTGACCGATGCTCGTACGAGTATGTCGCTCACTAAGTTTATAACCGATAGAGGTGGTCACCATTGCTTGTATCGCGTTGGTTACCGAAACGTCATTGACAAAGGAGTTCATCTTAATAAAGATGGAATTGAAACACATCTTATGATGGAAACATCCGGCCACGGTGCTTTGAAAGAAAACCATTTCCTTGACGACGGTTAGTTAGTTAGTTAGAATTCATGTTCATGCATGTTTTTGTATGTTGAATGTTTTATAGATCATTCCGTAGATAATGTTTCTGTGTTTATATAATCAAGGGGCCTACATGGTGGTGAAAATTATAATCGAAATGGTGAGAATGAAGCTTGGTGGATCAGATGAAGGGATTGGTAGTCTTATAAAAGATCTTGAAGACCCTTGTGAATCAATTGAATTAAGGATAAATATCGTTTCTGAACCTCGAGACGCTAAAGCAAAAGGTCTCGAGGCAATCGAAACATTTCGAAACTACATCGAGGAAGGAATGCTTAAAGGATGGGAGTTAGATTCATGTGGTGATTGTTGGGTGAGTGAAGGGTGCCTTGTTGATACAAATGACACTCCAGCTCACATTGATGCTCAAATGTACAGGTGAAAAGCAAGCTACTAACAAATTTGATTTCATATTTCTATGTTAGTTAACTGAAATCTATGAAGTACAGACACAAACACCAGACATAACACTAATACTGACACGTTGACACTGATGATAATTTGAAAAAATGAATCAATTAAACGCAATGACAAGTGTTGGTGTTGATGTCTGACACCAACACGGACACAACACACATTTTTTTAAAGGTGTTAGTGTTACAGAGATTAAAACTAACTTTATTATGGCAAATGAAGGGCAAGAGTATCAAACAATGAACATGGACAACATGGTTGGATACACATGAGACAAAGTATTCACAATCCAAACATTGCTGTGAACCTGCAATCATCTGTCCAAGGAGGGTGTTTGTCTATGGCAAGAGCTTTAAGAGATGAGTATGTCACATTGTTGTCAAAGGTTTATTAGAGTCATGATTTGGTTGATTAGCTGATTTATTCTTTTGTTCAAATCATTGCAGTTTTCTGAAAGCAAGTGGAGTTGACACATTTCTAGACATAGCTCAGATTGATAAGTTTGTTGAAAATGGCTCATTAGCCTGATTCATGATAGGCAAGGTTACAACATTAGAATCAGAATGAGTGATTCTCATTATCAGCTTATGTAAGAAAGAAATAGGAGAAAAATGATTTTTTGTTATTATTATTTCTTTCTCTACATGAACGTGTGTATATACAATAAACATTCTGGTACAAATAGATTAATGAAACAGTGACCTTATTGCTCAGTAAACTTTAATGTGATTAGACCTTGCATAAAATAGTGGAGTTGAAGCAAAAGCCTTAACATTTCAATTGTGCATACCTTGGAATTGGTGTGTTATATAAATATGTAAGCTTTATTTCACATAATTCATAATCAGTTTCTTAGATATTTTTTAAGGCAAAAACAATGTTTTTATTTTGATAAAAGAAGAATAAGGGGAGGGAAAAATTACGGTCTCTTTTATTTGGTTTTGTAAATTTACTTTTAGTTTTTAAAATTTGAAAATGATAAAATTTGTTTGGTAGTCTGATTTTACAAAATTATTTTAAAAAAAAATTCTCTATTTAAAAAATAAAAAATAAAAAAGAATTTTAAAGATTTTGATTTTTAGTTTTGGAAATTTAAAAGAGGAAGAAACATGAAAAAATGATTCAATTTGTAATATTGTTCAACTTTAGAATAATTTTTAAAACTAAATTATCAAAAATATTTTCTTTTACTTTTTTTTCAAAACTATTTTTTAAAATTAATTTATAAAATAATTTTTAAAAACTACAACTCATTCAAGAGTGCTAAATCTTTACCATAATAACTAGTAGGGTTAATATCCCTTTTGTCCCCTGCTATATAGGCGAAATCTTAAAAACAACCCTGTAAAAAAAAACACAGATTCCATCCCTGCCATTTGTAGATTCCCTCGTTTTGCTCCCTGAGTAGATTGAGTCAACAAAATTGATGATGTAACGCTGCTTTGTTGGCTTTTTTTATTTTATTTTTTTGTTTATTTAATTATACGCGTGACATTTTTATTAATATTTTATTGATTGCATGTTATTAGTTCAAAATATCAAAAGTTCAAAATTTAACCCACTACATGGATCGAACCCATGACTTGTTGGGTGCAAAAAACATCTCTTTCCACTAAACTACAATACATTAGTTGTTATCAGTTTGTGTAAATTATATATTATACAAACTAAACTAAATTATATTTAATAAAAAAAAAAAAACTGTTATTTTAAAAAACTGTAATTTAAAAAAAACTGTTATTTTAAAAAACTGTTATTTTAAAAAAACTGTTATTTTAAAAAAACAGTTATTTAAAATAAAAAAATTGTTATTTAAAAAAACTCTTAATAAAAAACTAAACTAAATAAATAAATATAATAGTAGTTTTAATATTAGTAATTACAAATAAACTGAAAATAATAATATTTTTAATTAAAATAATAGTTTTGGATATTAATAATTAATAATAAACTGAAAATAATATATTTTTTAATCAAAATAGTAGTTTTAATATTAGTAATTAATAGTAAACTGAAAATTAAAATATTTTTAATTAAAATAACAGTTTTTAATATTAATAATTAATAACAAACTGAAAAATATTTTTATTTAAATTAATTATAACGTTAAATAAAAATAAATAATTTAGTTTTTATGATATAGATTTGAAATAAAATAAATAAGTAAATAATTTTTAAATAATAGCGTTAACTAATTTTAAAAAAAATTATTCATTAGTTCAGTTAAAATTATTTAACGCTAATAATTTTATTAGTTAAAAAATTATTAAATAAAAATTATTCATTTATTTAATGCTAATAATTTAGTATTAATTAACGTTTTAATATTAAATAATTTAGTATTTAATTTTTAGCGTTAAATAATTTTAACTGAACTAATGAATAATTTTTTCTAAAATTATTTAACGCTATTATTTAAAAATTATTTACTTATTTATTTTATTTCAAATCTATATTATAAAAACTAAATTATTTATTTTTATTTAACGTTATAATTAATTTAAAAAAAATATTTTTTAGTTTGTTATTAATTATTAATATTAAAAACTGTTATTTTAATTAAAAATATTTTAATTTTCAGTTTACTATTAATTACTAATATTAAAACTACTATTTTGATTAAAAAAAATATTATTTTCAGTTTATTATTAATTATTAATATCCAAAACTATTATTTTAATTAAAAATATTTTTATTTTCAGTTTATTAGTAATTACTAATATTAAAACTACTATTATATTTATTTATTTAGTTTAGTTTTTTATTAAGAATTTTTTAAAATAACAGTTTTTTTATTTTAAATAACAGTTTTTTAAAATAACAGTTTTTTTAAAATAACAATTTTTTTAAAATAACAGTTTTTTTAAAATAACTGTTTTTTAAAATAACAGTTTTTTTTTTTTAAATTTTAAACTAAATTTAGTTTAGTTAAGTTTATATTAAATTTAGTTTAATTTAGTTTGTATAATATATAATTTACACAAATTAATAACAATTGATGTATTGTAGTCTACTGGAAATAGATGTTTCTTGCACCTAACAAGTCATGGGTTCGATCCATGTAGTGGGTTAAATTTTGAACTTTTGATATTTTGAACTAATACCATGCAATCAATAAAATATTAATAAAAATGCCACGCGTGTAATTAAATAAACAAAAAAAATAAAAAAAAGCCAACAAAATCTGTGTTTTTTGTTCTACAGAGTTGTTTTTGGGATTTCGCCTATATGGCAGGGGGCAAAAGGGGTATTAACCCTAACTAGTATTTACAATTGCATTTGAAAATTTTGAATTTCATCTATATAAATAACAATTTCTTATTACCTTCAGAGTTCTCGAGCTACTACACATGGATCTCATAGGACCCATGCATGTATAAAGCTTAGGTGAAAAAAGATATATTTTTGTGTGAGTTAATAACTTCTCAAGGTACACTTGGGTTGACGTCCTTTGAAAATAATGTGATACTTTCATCACATTTGAAGTCATATGCCAACGATTGCAGCGTGAGAAAGAGAAAGAAATTGGCAAAATTGTTAGAATTTGTAGTGATCATGAGAGTGAATTTGAGAACTCTAAGTTCTGTAAATTTCGTTCCTCTGAAGCAATATCTCATGAGTTTTCAACCCCCATCACACCTCAACAAAATGAGGTGTTGAACGTAAGAATCGAACAATTCAAAAAATGGCTAAAATCATGCTTCATGCCAAGAATCTTCCCTATTGCTTTTAGGCAGAAACCATGAACATGACATGTCACATTCACAACCGTGTGACTATTCGACCAAGAACCAAAGCTACTCACTGTGAGTTGTGGAAAGGAAGAAATCCAAGTGTTAAGTACTTTCATGTATTTGGTAGCAAATGTTAGATGCTTGTTGATAAAGAGCAAAGACGCAAATTGGATCCTAAAAGTGATGAAGGAATCTTCTTGGAATACTCTACAAAAGTAGGGCATAGCGAGTATTCAATAATCACACAAAGTCCATGATGAAGTATATCACTGTTATTGTTGATGACATACAACATAAGGATGTCAATGAAGAAGAAAAAGAGGAAGTTACTACTACTGAGTAGAATGTCTCACTAGATGTTCCTGACAAAGGTACCAACATCATTCTGTCACTTAAAGATGAAAACTCAGAAGATATAGAGGATAATGTTCCAGTAAAAAAAGGACCATCCAAATGAATTCAGAAGTATCATCCTATAGAAAATGTAATTGGGGATCTAAATAAAAGAGTCATTACTAGATCCAAGGAAGTGATTGCTAACATGTGTTTTATCTCCAAAATAGAACCCAAAAATGTCAAGAAGGCCCTAAAGGATGAATAATGGATAAATGCCTTGCAAGTGAAACTTGGTCAATTTTAAAGAAACAAAATGTGGAGGTTTGTCCCCAGACCTAACTCAGCCAACATTATTGGAACCAAGTGGATCTACAAAAACAAGTCTGATGAGAATGGTAATGTCACAACAAACAAGGCCCGTCTAGTTGGTCAAGGGTACACTCAAATATAGGGAGTAGATATTGATGAAACCTTTGCACCTATTACACGCTTGGAAGCTATATAATTGTTACTAGGAATTTCTTGTCTTCTTAAATTCAAGTTGTATCAAATGGATGTTAAAAGCACCTTTCTGAATGGATTTTTGAATGAAGAAGTGTGTGTTGAACAACTCAAAGGTTCATTGATCCCAACTTACCAGAGTATGTTTACAAGCTTAAGAAGACTCTTTATGGGTTGAAACAAGCTCCAAGAGCTTAGTATGAATGTCTCACTGACTTTCTAACTAGTAATGGCCATGTGAGAGGAGCATTTGACAAAACCCTGTTCATCAAGAAAGAAGACCTAAAACTCATGATATCTTAAGCAAAATGGTTGAATAATTTGCTCAACAAATGCAAACTGAATTCAAAATGAGCTTAGTAAGTGAGCTTACATACTTTATTTGTTTCCAAGTTAAATAAATGAAAGATGGCATCTTTGATTGCGTCCAAAAGCAAGTATGCTAAGAACATTGCCAATAAGTTTGGTCTTGAAAATGCAAGGAATAAATGTACTCTTGCTGCCACTCATGTAAAACTCACTAAAGATGATCAAGGAGTGATCGTGGCTCAAAGTTTCTATAGAAGTATGATTGTAAGCATGTTGTATTTGGCTATGAGTCGCCCTAACATCACATTCTCTATTGGTGTGTGTGATTGCTATCAAGCCAATCCTAAAGTGAGTCATCTCACAC